>OY728163.1:331928999-341928999 GCA_963277665.1 Viscum album
TTCTTAATAAACCACACATCATCCGCTTTACGAAATCTTTAGGATGGTGTCCAATACTTATAATTATCCCAAGAGTTTTCAGAAAGGTTTTGTAACCCTAACCTCCATAGTGTAACTAAATATGATCTAATATGGACTATTGGAACCCATGATTCACATATATAGATATTAAATATTATTAGATGAATATTCATTATATATCATTATCATCCACACCAGAACCATAAAGGTTTAATTAATTTTAAAAAGCAGACACTTAAACATTTTGCACATAAAATATTTACATAATTTCCCACCAAGTTCTTAAAAACTAGCACTTTTCATATACATATAAAACCTAAAACCATTCTTTATATCCTGGGAAAAAGGAAATATAATAATGGGAGAGCTCAAATTATTAGTAAGGGTAAAAAAGGGATGTATCAATGATCATTTAATAATAATATGATAATAAGGGTATGGGAACATGTTCTTAACATTTGAAAACCATACCCAACATATCATAGATCATAATCACGAATCATGGTATAATTATTCTTAGTTAATATAGCATGAATCATAAATTTTGTAAATAACATGATCCATGAGAGTATAAAATTAACGTAAGATCATTTCATAATGGACGGGCATAAAGTGCAGAATATTAAAAATAACTGAAATATTATTTCAAAGATACCAAAAAAGATAATTATCACAAGTTAGGCTTGGTAAAAAAATAGTTTTACCTACTTTGGTTTTGGGATAACCACCCATATACCCTCTTTTGGGCTTGGGATAGCCTCCTATATACCATCTATGAAGCTTGGATAACCTCTTGTGTAACATATTTTGGGATTGGTAAAACATATTGCGTACCATTATTCAATCTTGGTATAACTGATTTTCCACTAAAATAGGATAAATTTCATTGTTAATATCTTAAAATTCATGTGTTTTAATTTCCAAAAACATCATTTTTAGTGCATTATAGAAATTTAACTTTATTTCTCATATTAAGTGGAATCCATGTTTAAAATGTAAATTTGGGCCCAATCATTCATATGTTTTTGGAGAACATTATATTCTTTTTTTGAGTTTGATACTTTGGGATATGATTTATCATTTTGTGGAACATTTTATCTTCCAAGATCTATGGATTAATCCCAAGAAATAATGGATGTTTTTCAGCTTGAATGAAGAAATTTTTTGGACGAAGCATAATGGGCCTAAGGCCCATCAATCAAAAGTGGGGACCACAATCCAATTCTAATGAAGCGAAAATGTTATCTATATAAAGAGACAAATATGGGGATTATTTCATTGAACTATTTCCAGAGATAATCCTAAATTTTTCATGGAGATTAATTGATCTGAATTCGATATTTAAATAGTGGGATCGATCTAAATGACCATAAAGTCATCCCACCATTTCGACCATAACTTCCACAGGACGAAACCAAATGACATGAAATATTTAAATATAATTGACGAAATATGAAAAATAATATTTCTATTATATGAGCCCTCCAGATTTGGCCATATTCAGTTACAAATGCTCACGTCAAAATGGAGGATGAATCTAGACGAATTTTATAGACAACATTGAAACATCGAAATTCCCTTGATTTCCTCAGGCTCTTTCGACTCTTCCAATCAATGGGGATTGAATTTATTTATGGGAGAGGGGGTGTATCTAAGGCTATGAATATTCATGTATAAATAGATTATGGGGAAAGGAATATGGGATGGAAGTTTTTGTTTTTTTCTTTATATTTTCATGCTTTCATTTTGTAATCTCTTTGTCAATTTATCCAATGTATGTTTTTCGTTCCCCTTAATTTTAATTAATAAATTATCACCTTATTATTCTTCATTTATAATTTCATTTTTCATATCACATTGATATCATTTCCTTAGGGAGTTAGGTTATTCACATAATATTTTCTATAACTCTTCACACAACGGTGGGGTGATTGTTTTTTTCCTTCTTCTCTAATTCTACCATCATAAGTTTACTACCCGCTTTCATTAATTGAATATCATCTATGTAAGGATAATAATCTAATGGGTTGATCGAATAGAGTATCAAGGGGATGAATTGGATATTATTTACTAATTTAATAATTCCTAATCAATTTTTTTTTGATATTTTCATTCAATGATGTACACTCTCCTTTAAACTCACTAATTTTATGGACAGACATCCCGAGTTCTAAAATGATCCTATACGTTAGATTTCTCATCAATATGATCCTCAAAGTGTATAGTTGATTAGCCTAATGATCATGAAAACTAAAAATCAGTGAGTGATTTGGGATTTTTGTATTTTATTAAAGGAAATGCTCAAATTTAAGACATTGAAATAATTTATAAAGATATTCATCCCATACACCCCATGTGATAACCAAGGATCAACTCATGATTTTAAATTTAATTCATTTTTTTATTTAAAATCTAAAATAAAACAATCAATTAAAAACCAATTTTTCCCATTCATCGCTAAATCAACAACATCAAATAACCTTCTTAGAATGTATGTTTGTTAGGTTTCTTCTTAGGTATCTGAGAATAGATAACCCAAGACATACTATAATGACCTCTTACACCATAAAACTTGGGTAAATTTAGGGGACACCAAATTTTGGCACCATTTCTGGGGACCAAGTAAGTCACCTTAGAACATCTTTATTTTCTCCCCCATTTATCTTTTATTATCCCAATTCTCTTATCTTTTCCTCTTTGATTTTTTTCTATTTTCTTGTTGCATGTCTTACTACACCCATGACCATTAAAATCATCTTGTTAGGGTGGATAGACCTGGGGTTGGGGAGTCGTGCACCCATAAGGGTCTCTTTCCACTAGATCCAAATCATCCTAATACATCAGATTTAGACTTTGAGTTCAATACAATGGACAATATTCCACAAAACCAAATCATAAACAGAGGAGGGAACCAAAATAATGAGAAAGACCCTTACATGGGAATTGTTGCAGACCCAACCATGAATGACTACCTCACAACTACCTGGACCAATGCACCCACATGAATTATACATGATAACATATTATATTCCCAATATTTCTTCAAACTGCATGTCTTGAACCACCTTCCATCCTTTCATGGGATATAGTCTGAGATGTCTTACCTTCATTTTTAAATAATTATAGGACATTGTCGAAACCATGTGCCCCCCCAAATAAAATTGAATCTACTAAAATGATTCTTTTCCCTTTTTCAATAAAGGACTGTGAAAATAATTGGTTAAACAATTTGGGACCAGTATCCATTCACTCTTAGGAACAACTGATATGAGAATTATATAAAAAATACTTCCCCCATCACAAAACAATTTCACTTAAAAAGAGCATCCACATTTTTTTGAAAGAGAGGGAGAAACATTCTATGAAACATGGGAATGGTTAAAGGACACATTAAAAATGATACCAAACTATGGTTTCATAGTCCCATAATAAGTTAGAATTTTCTATGAAGGGTTAGGTTCCGGAAAAAAACAATTGATTAATACGATGTGTAATGGAACCTTCCAAAACAAAGCCTCAAATGATGCTTACGATTATCTAGAAAATATTGATAAACATAACCGAATATGGGGAACATCACCATACTATGAGAAGTCACCCAAATCTGGTGGAATGAACAATCTTGGAGAATAAGAAAACCTTTTAGAAAAAATTGATGTACTCACTAGGAAGGTGGAGGAGATTGATCTTAGGAAGGTCCAAAAAACCCAAACTATTGAGCTTGTTTGTACAATCTGTGATAAACATGACCACAATACTGATAATTTCCCAAACATTCCTTCTATCAATGATGTTCTTTTAGGAGGGCCACCATAAAGAAGTTAATGAAATGAAATTTCAAAATAGACAATTCAAAAACACCTTCGATCTAAGGTATAATGACCATCTAGCCTTCCATTGGAAGGAAAATCAATAACCAACACAACATCAATGTATAAACATATACCCTCACCAATATTTTAAAAACTATAATTATTTCCAACCACAAATGATCCAATTCCAACATCCTCATGTCCAATACCAATAACCCATCCATCATACCATCCAACAAAAAAAGTATCCTCATGGGATAAACCAACCAACACAAGCCACCTCCTAATATGTCCGTCTCCCAATCCTTGAATAGTTGTGTATAAAACTGAAGAAAATGAACTCATAAGTCTCTTCAATTAAAAAATAACTTCAAACCACCAAAACTGGAAAGGAAACAATTCCTACATAGCCTATTCCTCAACAAACATCAAGGGGAGATTCAAGTTACCCTCAGATAACTAATGAACAACTAAAGGTTGTGATAGTTTTAAGAAGTGGGAAATCAATTGAGAAACCTGAAGAAATATTTCAGAATTCATATAAAGAACCAAACTCTAATTCAAATGAACAATATAATCAAACGGAGAAAACTAATGACAATGTGAAAGGAAAAACTCTTCAACAAAAAATCCCACAACCTACACTATTTCCTTAACTCATGAGGGGGAAAACCAAGCCCAGATTGAGTGAAACATTGAGGGAAATATTCTCACGATTCAAGATGAAAATTCCACTCCTCGATGCTATACAAACCATTCTTTCATATTAAAAATACCTAACATTCCTCTTCAAATTTAAAAGGAAATTATCACATAAGAACAAAGTCCTTTTGGCAGCAAATACTAGCACAAAAATCCAAGGAACCCTTCCACCAACGTTGAAAGACCCAAGATACCCATACATCAATGTTGAACTAGGAGTGAATAATGCTATTAAATCCATGTGTGACCTAGGTTCCAGTGAAAATCTCATTCCATATGCTGTGTACTTTCAATTAGGCCTGGGAGAGATCAAACCCACATCTGTTACACTTCAACTTGATGATCGTTGAATTAGGTTTCTAGAGGGGATTTTAAATGATGTTCCGATAAAAGTAAAAAACTTCATGTACCATGCTGACTTCATTGCCCTTGATAATGATCCAAACATAGGAAATAAATAACAAACCCAAATCATCCTTGGAAATCCCTTCCTTGAAATAATCAACTCACTTATCTGAGTCCTAAATGGGAACATGACCATCACATTTGGAAACATGAGTCTATGCTTGAAAATCTATAATGAAAGCTCACAAATAGGGTATGATGAATATTTTCATGAAGTAAACATGATAGGATATGTTGATAAAGAATCCATAGAAAATCAATGAAATTTCAAGGAATGTTCGGATTAATTTACTTTCTTCGCATGAAGGAATTTTATCTCATTTACAAGAATCACTTTCAAATTGCTCTAATGATGTAATCTTAAGACCAAAAATCAGTGAAATATATTAGCAAACCACATTCATGGAGACCAATCCAACTCCCTTCCCTAACACTGGTCAAAACAATCTAGTAGTAGAAAATTCTACACATGGGGAATCAATATTATTTAAAGTATAAAAAAAAGAAATTGATATTGATCCAACGTCCCAATATTCTTCTAAAATTTTGACCCAACTTGATCTTGAATTGAAAGAAATTCCTACTGATCTTAAGTATGAATTCCTAGGAAAAAGTAGAACACCTCCTACTTTCATTTCGTCCTCTATTCAATAAGATCATGAGAGGATGATTCTAGATGACCTTAAGAGACACAACAAAGCCATTGGATGGACCCTATCTTATATTCATGGGATTATCCCACTAATCGGGAGTCATAAAGTTGTTCTAGAATCTGATTCAATGTCATGTTTTCAACCTTAGAAGCGACTCAATCCTAATATCATGGAAGTAGAGAGAAAAGAAATTCTAAAATTATTAAAAGCTGGTATCATTTATCCCATAGCTGAGAGTGAGTGGGTCAGCCTGATCCACATTGTTCCAAAGATGGATAGAATCACAGTGATAACCAGTAAGGATGGAGAGGTTCTTCTAACTAGGTTGAGTAGTGGATAGAGAGTCTGTATCAACTATAGGAATCTAAAATCATTTACCAATAAGGACTATTTCCCCATACCATTTATTGAAAAAGTCCTTGAGAGAGTGGTAGGTCATGCATTCTACTATTTCATATATTGGTACTTGGGGTACAAACATATTGAGGTCTCCCTAGAGGACCAAGGAAAGACTACATTCACCAGTCCATTCAACACTTTTTCCATCAAACGCTTGCCCTTCGGGTTACGCAATGCCCCTAGAACCTTCCAGCGGTGCATGATGGGAATCTTATCGGACAAGGTTGGGGATTTTCTAGTGGTCATCATGGATGAATTCACTGTGCTTGGGGATACATTTGAGGGATGTTTGAGGAATGTATAGAGAGTTTTTTCAAGATGTGAAGAAAAGAATATGGTCCAAAACTGGAAAAAATGCCATTTAATGGTTAAATATGGACTAGTCCTTGGCTATCTAGTCTCAGGTAGGGGGATTGAATTTGATATGGAAAAGGTTGAAATAATTTTTCACCTTCCATAACCCAAAACTGTCAAGGATGTGAGGTCATTCTTAGGACATGATGGTTTCTATAGAGTATCCCTTATGAACTTTAGTTCAATCGATCATCCCATTTGTGGTATTCTAGTAATGGATGATCCATTTGTTTGGATAGAAAGTTGTGAGGGTTCATTCTCAACAATCAAATCATCTTTCACCTCTCCTCCCATCATGAAATCCCCAAATTGGAACCTTCCTTTCGAACTCATTTCTGATGTGAGTGAATTTTCTCTAGGGGATGTGTTAGGAAAACATTATGATAAAACTCTTTATGTAATTTCTTATTCAAGAAAATACATAAATGATGCCAAAATAAAATACACCACCACTAAGAATGAGTTACTTGATGTTGTTTATTCCTTAGAAAAATTTAGGTCCTACCTCATAGGATTCCCCATTACTGTGTACACTAACCATTATGCACTGAAATAACTCTTCTAGAAGAAGGATTCAAAGGCTAGACTGATTAGGTGGGTCCTTCTCTTACAAGAATTTGACCTTATGATTGAGGTAAAAATGGGTGTTGAAAATTTTTTAGTTGATATTCTCTCTAGGATATAATTTAATGAAAAATAATCCCACCTTTATGTGTCTGATTCATTCCATGATGAACACCTATACTCTGTGAGTGAATTCCCTTGATATGCCGACATAACCAACTTATTAGTTACATGAGTCATTCCAAAATTCTTAGGGACTCAATATAGAAGGAAATTACTTTATGATTTTATGAACTATGAGTTTGATGATCCATACCTTTATAAGTTCGTCCCTAACCAAGTCATTAGGAGGTGTTTCCCTAAATCTGAACAAGAGTCCATCCTTAAATTTGGTCATAGTGAGGAGTGTAGAGGTCACTTTTCTTCTAAGCAAACATCTTCTAATGTTCTTCCGAGTGGTATCTTCTATCACACCCTCTCAAGGGACATCAAAATATTTTTTTAAAGATTCACTAGGTGTCAACAAGTAGGGACCATAACAAAAAGGAATCAAATTCCACTCACTCTTATCTTAGTGATCAAAATATTTGACTACTGGGAAATCAATTTCATGGGTCCCTTCCCAATCTCTAGGGAATATTTGTACATTCTCTTAGCTGTGAATTATGTCTCAAAATGGGTTAAGTAAATTCCTAAAAAATCTAATGATGATCAAACAGTGATTATATTTCTCAAGGAAAATATGCCCTCTATATGTGGAATTCCTAGGACTATAATTAGTGATCATGGAACACATTTTTTTAATCATCCATTCTCACTAATCATGTAATTTTTTTGAATTTCTCACAAAGTGTCACTTGATTTCCACCCACAGAACAATGGTCAAGATGAGTTACACAATCAATAAACCAAACCACTTCTTGAGAAAATATTTAATCCATCTAGGAATGATTGGTCATGAAATCAGTTAGATTCCCTTTGGGCCTATCTAACTACATATAAAACCATTTTAGGTATGTACTCATATAGGTTGGTTTATGTAAAATCACACCATTTTTTAGTGGAGATTGAAAATAAGGCCTTTTGGGAAATTAAGAAAATAAATTATGACTTCTCATTGGGTGAAACAAAAAGGAAATTAGATCTTAATGATGTTGAGGAAATTTTGATAGAGGCTTATGAATATTCAAGGATCAATAAATCTAAAGTAAATGATTAACAATCTCAAAATATTAAAACCAAACACATTGTACTGGGAAACAAGTTCTTTTTTATAGTTCTAAACATCATTTACACCCTGGAAAGTTGAGGTCCAGATGGTCAGGTCCATACATATTGCATATGGTGTACCCCCATGGGGCTGTAGAAATTCACGATCCCACCAATGTTAAAACCATTAAAGATAATTGTCAAAGAGTCAAACCATTCATTGAGCCATTCCAAAAATAGTAAGTTGATAAAGACTTGGGTGAAACATCCTTAGATGTGGAAAATACTAAACAATTAAATGTATAATTCGAGCTAGCGATGTTAAAAAAATCATTGCATGGGATGAAACCCATGATTTTCATGATTCCAATCATTTTGAACCATCTTTATTTTTTTCATTTCGATATTTAAAAAATTACCTTATATTGTTGAGCTATTATTCTTTTATGAGTATGTATGGGTATAAAAGGGGAGTTCCATATTTATCCGTGTCATGTGGTATGATCCCAGAGTAACACCTTAAATATAAATTTAAAAAGAAGACAATGTATCAATAGTGTATTTTATTTTTATGTGTTTTTAGTTTAAAAAATATTAATACTATAGTTCCTTAGACTATTGACCTACTATTCTATTATAAGTATGTATGGGAATGAAAGGGGAGCACCATATTCATCCGTGTCATGTGGTGTGATCTCTGAGTAATACCTTACCCATAAAGTTAAAAAGAAGACAATATATCATTAGTTTATTTTATTTAATTTTATTTTTATGTTTTTGTAGTTTTAATAATAATAATAATAATAATAATAATAATAATAATAAAACAAATTAGAAGGACACATCATAGGTTGAGGGGAAAATCTTGTACCAACCGTCTAATCCATTGGGACTCGAACCCTGGACTGAAGGGAGACATGTGTACGTTCTTTCAACATCAACCACCAGGTTACTTCATTCCACGATTCTCATTTTCAATGTCCTCTTTGAAAACCAGTCCCATATGCCCTTCTATGTTTTCTTTAAAAACTAGGGAAAATTTCATTCTATGTTGGGGGGAGATGAAAAAAATTGATTTTTTTTGAGTAAGAACATGCATGGAAAGAAAAATTCCATTAACATTGAACATGATAACAAACATTGAAAACCCCAAAATTGGATATCAAATAATTATGCATGCCTTGATTCTGATTTAATGCATGTTTATGTTTGTGTGCATAGATATTGGAAAGTGTGGTTGTCCGATGTAATTTTTCACTGTTTATATTTTCATCCATTTAATAACAAAAAAAACACAATGCACGTCATCTAGATTGTGGGATATTAGTTTGAGTTCTTGGGGGCACATAATAAATAGAATTGGTTTGGTGATCGTTTTAATTTTATCATGATTATTCTAAAAAAATTAATGAAAATAAATTGTGGGTAGAGAAATGGATTGACCTAATGTGTGGCTTTCTGTACTTGGGGATCGTGACTCCATAGTTGTCTGGACCGGATTTGGGAATTTTATCTCTATTTGTGGTAAATTGAATTTTTTTGATTGAGTAAATTCGAGATGATGCCTGAGTATGTGAGCTTCACTTGGTGCCATAAATTCTTTGAGCCTGGGAGTCATTGTCAAAGTCTTTCTATATGGGTTGACTCGATTAAGATCAATTTCAATTACAATGAAAAAATTGAAAAAAAAATAAAACAAAAAATAAAAACAAAAATAATTTTTTTGAAAAAAATGAATACTCATCTTAATATTAGAATTTCATTCCTATTAGTTTTTCCATATTTTATCCCTAGAATTAAAATGAACCCCCATGCCTATTATGACACACAACACTTCATCATAGTTAATTTAAATTCGATGAAATATGGAGAATAATTTGAATAGAGGAATGGTATTGGGCTTGGGATATTCCTATAGACCAAGATTTTTCTAAATTATTTTTATGGGTTTCAGAATTGTTTTGGTATTAGGTATTTGGGTGAACAATGTGTATTAAAAAAAATTTTGAAAGGGGAATTCAAATTTCATATTTTTGAGATATATTTTGTTCGGGACTAGAAAAAAACATGTTGGGGGTGTGATTAGCTACTGAAAGTGGGTAATATTCATTGTTAATACATTAATATTCATTTTTTTACAAATTCAACAAACATAATTTTTAGTGCATTATAGAACTTTAACTTCATTTATCATATTTTGTGCAATTCATGTTTAAAATGAAAATCTGTGCCCAATCATTCATCTGTTTGTGGAGAACATTATAATAATTTTTTAAATTTTATATTTTGGGATATTATTGAACACGTTTTTGGAAAATTTATCTTTTAGGATAGATGGATAAAACCCAAGAAAATATGATGGGTTTTCATGGAGATTAATGGATTCAATGTAGACATTTAAATGGTGGGCCCGGTCTGAATGCCCATAAAGTCATCCCACCATAACATATAAGTGGATAAACCAAATGAATTGAAATATTTAAAGCTAATAGAGGAAATATAAAGGAAAATATTTTTCTTTTAAAACCCCTCTAGATTTGGATAGATTTTGTTACAAATTCACACATCCAAATTGAGGATGAATCTGGACTAAATTTCTGGACAACTTTGAAACATAGAAATCCCCTTGATTTTTCCACGCCCTTTTGACTCTCCAAATTAATGAGGATGAAATTTGTTTTTGGAGGAGAGGGTTTATCTAAGGTTCCTAATATTACTATATATGGAGCCAGTGGTGAAGTTAATATGGGATTAAAGTTTTTATTTCATTCATTTTTATTGTCATGCTTTCATTTTGTAATCGCATTGTCAATTTCTCCCATGTATGTTTTTCATTCAACTTCATTTAATTAATAAAATATCATCATCATCTTCTTCATTTTTTATAACAAATTAATAACATTTCCTTAGGGAGTGATGATATAAACATAATATTTTCTTAAACTCTTCACACAACGGTGGAGTGATTATTATTAGTTTTTCTTCTCCAATTCGACCATCATAAGTCTACTACCCACTTTCATTGATAAAATAACATCAATGGAGGGATAAAACTCTTATGGGTTGATCAAAGGGAGTATCAAGGGTATGAATGTTATGTTATTTATTAATTTAATAATTCATAATCAATTCTATTTTTGAGAGTTTCATTCAATGATGTACGTTCTCTTTTAAACTCCCCAACTTTTAGGATGCACATCCCGAGATCTAAAAAGATCATATGCCATGGAGTGCTCATAAATAAGATCCTCCAAGTGTATATGTGATTATCATTAGGATAGTGAAAACTCAATATTAGTGAGTGATTTGGGATGTTTGTATTTCGTTAAAGGAACCGCTCGAATGTAAGATATTGAAATAATTTAAAAAGAAATTCATCCCATCCACCCCAGGCGATAACCTAGGATCAACTCATGCTTTTAAATTGAATTCAATCAAGACTTTAAAATATCAAATAATATAATCCATTAAATCCCTTGTTGGACACTTCATATCCAAATCAACACCATCAAATCACCTTCTTAGAATGTATGTTTCTTAGGTTTCTTCTTAGGTATCTGTGGATCGATAACCCAAGACATACAATAATGACCACTTACACCATTCAACTTGGGTAAATTTTGGCACAACTAACAACCTCTTATGAACCCATTGATATTATAAAACATTAATATTTACCTAATTAATTGGTGGGATATATAATCAGGTTTTATTTTCCATATAATCATAATATATTCATATGTATATCATAATATCATAAAATGTTTTTTATATCAAAATAACCCATGAAAAATTAATAGGTTTTATAACCATCTCATCATCATAGTCATAGACTATCCAGAGAATTATAGTTATGGTATCATTAGATCATATCCCTACTAAATTATAAGTAACATCACAGTATGTTATCATTAATGAAAAATTCAATTAAAAATCATTATAATATTTATTGAGGAAAATAAACTTTTCAATTTGAAATAACTTATATAAAATCCAAAAATTTAAAAATTAATATAGAATTTATTATATTTAAAAATAAACATGGGAACTTATAAAATAATTTTCAATTTATTGATTGGTTATTATGATGAGATTTTTTTTAATTTACAATAATTTAAAAAAATAATTCTTTCAAATTTTTTAAAAAAATTCAAAAGTATGTCATTCCGAAAATGAAAATAAGATTAATTTTAATTTTTTTATCGAAATTAAATCACGGGTAAAAATGAATTGAAAAGATCATAAGATAATATTAAGAAAATTATTTAAAACATTTTAAAGGAAAAAATGACATGGAATACATAGATTCCTGATAGAATAGTAAAATAAAGTCGATTTTCCTTAAAAAAACATTCTTTCAGCAGGTTAAGTACTTAAAGAGAGAAAAATGAAAGAAAAAAAAATGAAATCTAAAAAATAGAGTGGAATTAAATTCATGATATTTGGTATAGAAATATCATATAATTTTATCAATTGAAATTTAATCACAAACAATCTTGACAAAAAATGAGATTGTAACATAAAAACCTACAACTTCGGTAAATTTTGAGTAATAACCCCCATGAAAGAAATACATTCAAATGAAAATTTAATTACATTGAATATAAATTTATTCAGTATATAAAATATAAGAAGGGGATTATATAAATCTCATAAAATAAAATAGGTGTATAATATAATTTATGTCCCAAAGAAGACATTTGGAGATGATAAACCCTTAGAACTTTGGTAATCTTTCAATCAAAACCTTATGAATAAAATTATAATATACATTAATAATAATATATGTCCCAAAGAAACATATATGTATTTTTAAATGACAATTATTTTCATCAATAAAATAATAACATAAATTAATGGTTAGTATATATACCACATAAATGAAAACAATGGGGAATATGGTATATGTATCACAAAAGTAAATGTCAGATGATAAACCCTTTCCGGAAGTATCAAATTCTTTCAAATGTGTTTGAAAATAAAATATAATAAATATAGATTTATTATAAATGTATTAAATAATAATTATAAAATATATCATTCCATATTTGATTTAATAATAACATATTTTTACCAATTTATTGAAAATTATTTATTAAAATCACTGTTCCGGGTGATAACTGCTTCGTTTTTCATGCATGTGTGTATTCAGTTGTCCCTGTCCATGTATATAAATATCAGGTAAATAATCTCCAAAATTTTAATCATTAAATGATTATAATATTTAATCATTATGCACACTTTTATAACCATTTATATAAATAATTTATTAAAAATTAATCACATCACTTCATGGTGACAATATTCCATATGCACACATGAGTGATGTTTTAATTTTTTGATGGATGGATTAAAAAAAAGTAAATAACAATTATATTTTATATAATAATACTAATATAATAAATATCATATGTATTTATTAGAAACCTTACTATTATCATCAATGTGAAATGGTGATGAAGAAGAAATGTATCAATTCATGGTGATATGAGTCCTCACATATGCATGAGCGATGTTTTCTTTTCCCATAGGGTGAAAAGGATGTGTATAACGGCTTTCAAATAAATATAATAAAAATTAAATATAATAAAGATACATAATACATTATTTTATAATGGATTACATATATTTAGATGAGGTATAATAATAAATAAAATTTAGAGCACTCAATTAAGAGTTATACTTAATCACTGAGAAATCCTTATAGGTTTACAAATTTAGCCTTGAAAGGATTGTATTTTAGCAAGAAAATAAGACATAGAAACTGGGGGAGGAATCTATGATGGTATTATGGTAGTGATTTTATATTATATAAGAATTAATATCCGTGAATAAGGGAGTGAAGTAGTTTCCCCTTTTATATGTGAGGGAAGGGGAACCCTGGGAATTACATAAAGTATTAAATTAATATATATTTATTTTCAGTATAAAATAGATCAACATAGATATATTTAAAATAGTAGATTAGTATAAGTTGAAATTATATCATCCAATAATACTTTTCCAAGTTTATGGTATTTTTAACCCTTATCTCTTAGATTTAACCATCTGCTAACCCTTTTGACAATCTCCACAGTATCAATGTTTTTTACTCCTTAAGGGTGAAGAATATTAATATTAAAGAAAAAGTGACCCATAAATATAAAATGGCTGATATTATTTAAAATTTCATATTAAATTGTCCTAAGATAATATTTGTATTGATTTTAATTTATTTTGTAAAATATTATTTAAATAAGATGCCATTAATGTCATTTTTAAGATTATTTATATTTTTTGTCTTTAATAACAACATTATTGAAATAGAATTCAAATAAAAATTTCCAAACCATAACTATTATGTTATATTTATCTAAGAAATTTATGAAAAAAATAATTATTCCAAATTTTATTAATTTAAATACTTTTAAAAACATTCATTTTATATTTTTATTACTTCAAGAAATACTATATTGGCATTGCATAAGCATTTAATATAATTATTCCATCCCTGAAAATTAAAAATAAATTACCATGCTAAAAATAAAGTATTATTTTTAATAAATTTTTTTAACCAGACATAATCTCTTTTATCTATATTACAAAATATTAGATATATTAAGGTCAAGAGAGTGTCATTTTTTATTTATAATTTTTCCGAAATAATATAAACGTCACAATAAAATAAAAATGACACAAAGTTTCCATATATTATAAAATTTCAAAAAACTAGAATAAATAAACTAATAAAATATGAAAAATAATTTTTTTTGTGAAATTTTGAAAGCCTTATCCAAAAATTTTAACCATGTTTTACCCATTTCACCCTTACCGAGGTGACACAAATTCACCAAGGTTAGTATTCATAATAACCCAAAATTAAAGAGACTATTTATCATATTTGATGCTCAAGATTCAAAATATTGTATATAGTTATTATGATTCAATTTATATATTTGGTATAAATCCTTTTTATAATTAGAACCTAGAACCTAGTGAAAACATTTTTTGAAAGACCAATATTTAAGAATAAAACCGGATTTATTCCTTTTCCATGACTTGTACAAACCATAAACATAATGAAAAATACTTTTATGGAATATATAATATATATTACATATCTATGTAATTAATAAATATTTATTTATCTAATCAATTAAGATAAATATACACTGTAAAAAAAACAAAATAGTTTTCATAGAAAATGTGTTTTTATGCCCACAAATGAACTTAAACAAAAAAAGTATAATGATAATTAATAATAATTACTTAGATTAAATAAACTTAAAGGATATATAATTTAATTTAATATCAAATTAAAAACATAATTATAATTTTAAATTACTTGATATAGTGACAGAATGAAAATTTTACAAGAAGCTCTATTTGTCATTATTCATAAAAAATCAAGTATTTTAGAATAATAACAAAAAATAACTCTATGATAAATGTTATATGATGAATAAAAAAATTATGTCCGTTTTTTCAAATACCTTTTTGTAAAATTTGTAAAAATGAATTTTAACATTCATGGAAAAGATGCAATAAAAACCATTTTTCTAGAAAACATACTTTTGAAGCAAAAAACGACTTTACTGAAAACTAAGCACATATATATTTTGAATTAATAAATAAATTTAAATTATGCAATATATATATATATATGTATATATATCATAATTAAGTTAATACTTTTCATACCTTTCAATATAACAAATATGTTATAATATATCACGATTTATTTTAAGCTTTGTGTTGCATGTCAAGAAAGCTATCAAACAACTAATATTTATTTAAAGAGATATATATTATAAAATCTCAGGGTTGTTATATAGGGGTGTTATGTAGTTTACCCATTCAACTACAAGCATGTGTTAATCCCCATTGCCTGATTGACTATGTAATATTAGACCAGATGACCTCGATAAATATTCACTTCTACTATACATTCAAAACATCCACCTTCACTAGTAGCTACCCATTCTAATGATCGATCATATGAGAAACATTACCCTAATTCTCATTTCACACACCAAAAACTTTTTTATGTGGAACCACTTTATCCATTTTATATGGAGATCGAAAAATTTGGTGGTGCCCACACTTTGTTGTACATTCATGTAAAAGAAAGGGTTATGTGGCCTTTTCCTAAAAACATGACATCAAATTTGATGAACCTTTCACCTATACCATGTAGTCACTGAGGAATTTATATCATTCAAATTACACCACTATCTATTATATAATCCTCAAGAGAGAAGATATTTTATTTACAACAAATATCCACTATTATTTTATCACACTCCGAGGATCATAAAAATGTAGTTTTTTTCATAAGAATCAATCATAATACAAATGAAATGATATAGGAAATTTTAAATTTGATGAAAATTATTTTTGTATTAACTTATAATACATATTTATGATGGATACATTCTTGACCTTTTTAGATTCATTTATTCATGTTCTAAACATCAATGTATAATTTTCAATATGAAAATATAAAGATTGATGTAATTCTCATGTTTTTAAAAAATGGCATAAAAACATATCTCCAAAACATCTCTGAAATAATAATTTATAATTTTCAATATATTTATATAATTAAAATCATATCAATAATTACAATTGATATATATATAAATTATTCACCTTAATTATTAGGTTTAAACCTTCGAATATTATATATAAGTTTAGGTACATCTTTCTTATTGCTAATAATTATGTCAATTCATGGGCCATATTGATGAAATTCCAATTACATTATCTTATTTATGATTTTAATCTCAAATTAATTTTTTATTTTTTAATTCCTTTTAAACTCCATTTTTGGAGTTCAGCGGGAGTACATAGATACTCCACAGGACCATACAATGCATGACCTGAAGGACAATTTTATTATAGAAGAAATTGTAGAGACCCAAGCTTGATATACATAGACATTACATCTATTTTTCATAATACTTAATATATAACAAAAAATGACACCCAAGGACCGCAATAGTTTAGTGTCTTTGGAAACTCGGAACATAATCTTCTAATCATGGTGAAATATCTTCAACATCTCCCATAAAGATCTTCCATTTTTTCTTACCTAAAACCTTTCTTTATATATTGGGGAAAAGAAAAAACATAAAAGGTGAGCTCAAATGATCAGTAAGGGTAAGCATGGTGAAAATAAAACAAACTATATACATTTGAACATAAAAAAATTAACATAATGTTTAAACATCAAGATCTTGAGTTGTGAAATAAATCTTGGAGTACGTAAGGAAAAGATCATAAAGGAACATTAATAATGATAAAACAGCTTGGGAATAAATCATGTAATTGTGGAAACCATTAATCACATGATATGATTTCCATAGTAGCCAAGGCATTAATGCCAAGACCATCATAGTGGAAAAAGTCCCTTACTGAATCGAGTTCACTCCTCGTTCCAGTCCGGTATCACTGAACCTGATTAACTTACCATTCTAACCATGTCTATCTCATGAGATATAAATATTTACCCAATTAACTGTAGGGAGATATAGGTCCCAACCATCTCATAATGAAATCAATATAACGTGTTCCACAACATAAACTTAAATCATTCATCATAACCCAAATAATAAAATAGGTTTCATAAACATCACCCCATCATAACATAATACATATAAAACAAATGAATATCTTCTAATCATAATAAAAGTGAACCCATGTAAATCATAGAGGCATTATACTTGAAACATTCACACATGCAATAATTTCATCTTAGATGGAAATGGTTTTGATAAAACACTTGAAATGAATTCTTGAGGAAAATATCTTTTCTTCTTCAAAATCATTTTCTTTTCACAAAATGACATGCAATTTTAAAATAAAGGGATTTTGTTGAAAATATTTATGAAATCTTGTATAGTAATCTTCATGAAAATAAGGTGTTATAAAACTGTAAAAATCCATTCATTCCATATAAGTTAAAAAAACATTCTCCTTGTACTTTTAATAGAAAAGTCAAAAAGTACCACGTATGGTAAACAATATAAAGATTCATTCCATAACACAAAGTAAAAGTAAAAGAGGGGTAAACATGACTTTAAATATAAATGGAAGAATATTTAACACTTTATGAAAAACATTTTTATTGACATTGATGATAAATATAACCCCAGTAAATACTTACGTATAACCAATCTCAGATAAAAATGAGATTTGCAAAATTATCCATTACCTTAGGTCCAATTTGTTCCATACATGTCCGAAACTCTTGTATAGTGGGTTTAAACATATTATTAACTTTTAATAGAACCATAATAAAATTTATGATATCATATATGATTCACATATGACTTTATATTACTTGTTCTTTGGTCAATTCCATGTTAAACCACCGTTTTGGGTAAAATAGTTTCATTTATCGTACGTGTTTGGACTTGTTGTTCTTGATGTTATTATTACTTATATCATTATTTAATTACTTATAGAATGTAAAACATGATTTATATATCATATATATTTAGTATATATATATAATAGATAGATAAATGAAATGAAACACACCGTTCATGGAGACGGTAGGCCGTACGCACGCATGAACGTTGTTTTCCTTTCCTTATTGACTTGAATGGAATTAAGTAGATGACACATATATATATACATAAATAAAATAGCATTATTATTTCATATATATCATTATTATTCATTATATATACTTTATAATCATCCTTGAATGGTTAATATGGATAATGAATCTCATCGCGTCATTGAGATGGTAATCCATACGTACGCACGAGCGATGATATCGTTCCCATAATTATTGAATGGAATTGGAGTGGATGCTATAATATCTCAGAATCAGTATGATGTTATAATAACCATATATTGTTATTATTTATACCATTATACCCATCCATGTAAGGTGGTGGTGGAAAAAATAGATTACACCACGACGTGGAGATGGTATTCCGTACGTACGCACGCGCAGTGATTTCATTTTCCATAGGATGGATAGAATGTGAAATGGGATTGTTTCATATTTATAATAACATATCAGTATATTAGTTATACTTATTTAATTAATTTATAATGAAACAACTAAATTAGAGTAAGTATAAGAATAAATAATCTTGAAACAATCGGTAGAAGAGATTACCTCTTCTTCGAAGTGCCTCCTCTTAACCTCCTCTTAGGGCACTAAAGTTGGTCTTTAAAGAATACCATGACCTATAGTAGGCTTATATAGAAGTGGATAAGTGAAATGGTCAGGGTTTTTCCGAGCTTGAAGGCTCAAATTTGTGTGAAGTGGAATGGGAGGAGGTGCCCATTTATAAGGGAGGAGAGGGGCACCTTTGGAAACATATGAAATATTAATTTATAATAAATTCAAACCCCACATAAAAAAATACAAAATGACTCAAATTAGAAGATGAGATGATATAGGGTTGTAATATCATCAACCAATAAAATTTAAAAATGTTTGGAATTTATTTTAAACCTTATCCATTTGATTTATCCTTATTTAATCTATTTAAATTTATTTATGGTAATAAAATTGTAGTCTTTAAATTTTTATAAATACTTACTTATGTGTTATGAATTTTCCATAATTAGATACATTATTACATTATAAACCATATAATTTTCAGTTTTTAATTTTTAAATATTTTTGTTATTTTTAAATAATTTAATAATATGTTATTTTTATAAAATATCAATAGTGTCAATTTTGAAACTATTCAATTATTTGAATTTAAATAAAATCCACAGAGAAGATATATTCGATCCAAAATATTTAATAGATTCCTAACAGGTCATATGAATATATAAAATTAGTTTATCACATTAAATAGTTTATAAAATATTTATTTTAATATTTTTAAAACCATTTATTTGATATTTCTCTTAATAAAATAATTACTATATCATTTTTGTATAATTATTTAATATACTTATTTGTTGCATAGAAATTATAACTAAAATTCTATGATGAATATAAATCTATTAACTTTCATAATAATACTTTTACTCGAAATTATCATCTTAAAATCACAACATTTAAATTGATATTTTTATTAAGCTATGAAGGTGACAACTTTGACATTATTAAAAATAATATAATATAAATGTCATAATCTCTTTTATACGGCTCCAAATGGTCCCCAAGTAGACCCTTGTATGATTATGGTATATATATACCCAACAAATAGGTTTTGGTCAAGTTTTTGGGCCTTTTGATGGGTATTATTACTTTAATAAAAACTATATTATTGCTTTTTCACTAAGTAAATAATTTCTGCATCATTACTGTATAAGCTATTAAGGTAATTAAATATCACTTAAAAATTACAAATAAATTACCATAACAAATAAAAACAATTTAGATTTCAAATGAGTATTTATAATGAAATTTATATTCTGTATAACCTTATATTAAAAATACTTTAATTATTAAAAATTGAGTGAGACATATTTCACTTTCTTTAAAATAAAATAAATTAAAGGTCTTAATCACGTCCAAGTGGGTTCCAATGGATTCCATTCTGACCCAAATATGCCTTAGGACGAAATATAATCATCAAATTATATTAAAAAAAGTGGTAGAGTAATTTTATAATATTATATTTACCCTTAATTACCAGATTTACCTTTAACTATGAAAAAATAAAATTTACCGTAGTTACTATTCACAATGCCCAAAAATAAAAAGTATCCTATTAACATAATTTGGACCTAATTATTCTAAATATGGAATCCATTTTTCTATATTCAAATCACAGAAGTTGCAGAAATTAATTTAAAATTAATCCTCTTGTTAAGAAAATGAGTTTTAAAAGTTTAAACATTGCAAAAGATTAAAATGATTTTACCTATGAATTCAATGTAAAATCAATTCTAATGACATAAATTATATTAAATGGTAAAAATATATTCTATTTATACTTTAAAACCATTAAATATTATAATTTAACCATATAAATTATTACGATGAAAAAAGTTGTTTTTAATTAAAATATAACGTGTTTTTACTATTCATTAAAATATGAAAGTTATCAGAATAATATGAAAAATTTATCCAAAGTAAATTTTTAAATCCTGATTCCAAAGAAGAAATTTATTTTGTCAAATTGAACTTATAAACATGTCAAAAACTATATTTAATGTGGGTTCACCATAAAAAGGAAACAAAACTGCATTTTTCAAAAAATAATTATTTTACCCAGAAATTTTATTTTGTTCTCATACCATGTTATAGAAAATGCGTAAGATGAATAACAATGTTATAAAATTTAAAATTTAGTTAATAGTATTCATAACGGCTAGTTCATAATAATATTATAACAATATATCGTTTTTTAGAAAAACCCGATATTGCGTACTACACACGCTATAGACTTTGAGAGCCTATTTTGGGCAGAGTTTGTCCCCACGAATCTTCGGGCAGTGTACATACATGAGATTCTTCATCTGTTGTTGGGCAGCATTACTGTAGCTCAGTACTCAGCGAGCCTCATTGACCTATCATGCAACTCTATAAATATGGTGAATGAACCATTCTTCTGGACCTGGACCTTTGAGAAAGGGATTAGGAGAGAGATCAGGTATTCGATGATCTCACTCAGCATCCCGACTCAGGTGGGGGTGTTAGAGAGAGACCTCTTAGTGGAGAGTTTCCTTGCTGAGAAGTCACAAGTAGCAAGACCCACCACCGGACATCGTGTAGTAGAGTCTTCTATAGCTGACAACAGACATATGTCATAGAGTTCCAAGAGTACCAGAACTACAGGTGGACAATCGCAGGATTCAGAGTCGGTTGTGCGGGGCACCCGAGGCAGAGTCGGTCATGCGAGGAGCGGGAAATGTTATGCATGAGGCGGGCATGGTCACATGGATCGTGACTGTCCGAACCACCGTATGAATGATCAGAAGATGGTTGAAGGACTGCCTAGGTAAAGACATAGATTTGACCGAGGAGGTCCACTGGGGGTAGGCGAACGTGGCAAAGGAGTTGGCCATGCAGTTGGCGGTGGGCGACAATTAGAGATGTTACCGCCACCACCACCAAGAGGTCCACCCTTACCGTAGAGAGAAGGTGGATAAGGGTGAGCTCAGCAACAGGAAGCTGAGGCCTACGATCACGGTGCTCCAGAGATGGTACGAGGTAATATCTATGTCTACTACACCTTAGCTGTAGTTCTTATAGTCATAGGTTCTAGTCATTATTTTATTTCCACTTCCTTCGTTCGGAGCTTGTAGATTATGACAGAGTTGTTGGCTTGATCCTTATGGATAGAGACTCATACAAGAGCAGGTTCGATGATTACGCACTGGTGCCGCTTGTGTGAGCTTACTCTTGGAGGCCGGATCCTCGACGGGGATCTCTTAGTAGCAACGTCAAGGCCTTACAACATCATCTTGGGTATGGACTGGTCATCTACAGTCCATGTTCAGATAGATGGTATTACGTTCAATGTGCGGTGTGTCAACACGAATGTGACCAGGTTTTCCTTCACTGGCAAGAAGGAAGCCTTTGCAGCATAGGATGGACTTACTCAGAGGAGGGTTCATCCGATTACACATCAGTTGGCTAGCCTTACCCTCAGAGTGGCTGATGTGGAGAGTCTGAATTATCCTGTAGTGGTGGACCAGTATGCAGATGTCTTCCCTGATGATGTTCCAGGTCTACCTTCTCACAGATAGGTGGAATTTTTTATTGACTTGTACCCCAGGATGAAACTGATATCTACACTAGAATATTGGATGGCTCCCGTGGAGCTTAGTGATCTATGGGTAGAACTAAAGGACTTGTAGGGGAAGGGATTCATTCGGCCCATGTTTCTCCTTGGGAAGCCCCAGTTTTTTTCACCAAGAAGGTGAATGGGAGCTTGAAACTTTGTGTCGACTATCGGCGCCTAAACCAGGTGACTCAGAAGAACAAGTACCCACTTCCGAGGAATGATGACCTCTATGATTAGATTAAGGGAGCATAATGGTTCTCAAATATAGACCTTATATCAGGCTATCACTAGATCAGAGTACGAGACGAGGATATGTGGAAGACAACCTTCAGATGTCAGTACTGCCATGACAAGTTCTTGGTTATGCCATTTGGAGTAACCAACGCTCCAGTAGTGTTCATGGGACTCAGGAACATGATATTTTATCCATACCTTGATCGCTTTGTAGTAGTCTTCATCGACGACTTTATGATCTACTCGACTAATGAGGAGGATCATGCCTATCATTTGTGGGTAGTATTGGACACACCTCGAGAGAACTGGATTTATGGTATGCTCTTGAAGTTCCAGTTTTGGATCCGGTAGTTTTACATTCTAGGACATGTCATCTCAGAGGCTGGAGTTGCAGTGGATCCAATGAAGATTGAGGCAGTACTTGCTTGGGAGCCACCCATGAGTGTGACTGAGTTATGGAGTTTCCTGGGTTTGGATGGATACTACCAGAGGTTTTTTTCCATATTTCTCTAGAGTTACAATACCACTTTCATCATTAAATAAGAAGGGCCAACCCTTCCTAGAGTCAGAAAGATACCATAAGAGTTATCAGGACATAAGGCATAGGATAACTAGTGCCCCCCATCTTGAGGCTTCCAGAGGAGGGTGTAGGGTATGTAGTCTACTACGACACATGAGGTACTGGACTCAGATGTGTCCTGATACAGGAGTGAGCAGTGATCACATATGTTTCTCGAAAGCTAAGACAACATGAGCAGAACTACGCAACCCATGAACTAGAGTTAGTAGAAGTGGTCTTTGCCTAGAAGATGTGGCGACACTATTTGATGGGTGAACATTTTATAGTCTACTCTGATCACAAGAGTCTCTGGTATATCATCTCTCAGGAGGACCTGAACCTGAGACAGTGACATTGTCTTGAGATCCTACAGGACTATGACTTCAAGATAGTCTATACTCCTAGGAAGGGGAACTTTGTAGAAGATGCACTCAGCTGGAGATCTAGTATACAACTTCTATGTGAGGCGACAGAGTAGTTGGCCACTTTGCAGATATCCATTGTGGATAGGGATAAAGTAACTTTTCTTCGGTCTCTTACAGTCACTCCCCCACTTCTTTAGCCATTCAGGGAGGTGTAGTGTGGGGACGTAGAATGCGAGACACGACGTGCTCATATATCCATAGGACATGCACCTGATTGATTTTCTGAATGCGGGGATCATGCCATTCTCTTCAGAGGATGTACCAAGGTACCAGTGTCACTTCAGGAGGATGTGTTGAGGGATTTCCACACTTACCCTCTCGCGGTACATCCAGGAGTGGCAAAGATGTACCAGGATCTCTGAAGACATCACTGGTGGATGGGAATGAAGAAAGAAGCCACATAGTTTGTCTCACGATGCCTCACTTGTCAGCACGTGAAGGCGGAGAATCATGTACCAATAGGCCTGGTTCAGCCTTTAGAGATCCCAGAGTGGAAATGGGATGGGATATCCATGGACTTCATGACGGGTCTTCCATGCTCATCCAGGGGACATGACTCGATTTGGGTGATCGTCAACCGTCTCACCAAGGTATCCCACTTCCTACCAATCAGAGAGCAGGGTTCAGTAGAGAGCTTGGGATGGCTCTATGTGCAAGAGATTGTGCAGGTATGTAGAGTACCCATGACAATTGTCTCCTATCATGATACACATTTTACTTCCCAGATATGGAAGGGGATGTAGGAGGCTTTCAGGACACAGATTTGTTTGAGCACCGCCTTCCATCCTCAGACGAATATCCAGACTGAGCGGTCTATTCAGAACCTCGAGGACATGCTGCGTGCTTGCGTCCTCGACTTCGGTCACTGCTGGGAGGATCACTTACCTTTGGTAAAGTTTTAAAACAACAACAGTTGTCACTCCACCATTAGGATGACACCTTTTGAGGCATTATACGGACGACCTTTCAGATCACTATTGTGCTGGACTGACCCAGCCAAGTCAGCACTTTCGGGAAGAGAGATGGTACAAGCTAGCACAAAGAAAGTGAAAATCATCCAGGTGCAGATGAAGACTGCACAGAGTTGGTACAAGTCTTATGACGATATAAAATAGAGTCCTCTAGAGTTCGAGGATGGTGACCATGTCTTTCTACGAGTCTCTCCACGATGAGGTTTGACGAGATTTGGCCGAGGGAGAAAGTTATCTCCGAGATTCATTGAACCCTTCATGGTCCTCAATAGAGTTGGTGAGGTAGCTTACTGCTTAGTTCTTCCACCTCAGTTGTACCTGGTGCATGAAGTCTTCCACGTATCCCAGCTGAAGCGATACGTACACGACCCTTCACAAATCATCGACCATGATGAGTTGGACGTCCACGATGGGAAGATTTTATGGAGGTTCTAGTATAGATTGAGGATCGACATGAGCATGTCCTTCATAGGAGGTCGATACCTCTGGTGCGCATTTGTTGGAAGCATGGGAACCTCCATGAGAGAACATGGGAGCAGGAGGCTAAGATTTGTGCTCAGTACCCCTAATTGTTTACCTAGTTTGAGTTGTGGCTTATGGGGACGTAAAGCCCTGAGGTGGGGAGAATGTATAGACCATGAATTTCCATGTGAATTATTATTTTTTAAATATATGGCAATTTTAAGAGTCCGGAAAAATTGACGGTGCATAATTCCGACCCCCAGAGTGCTCAGAATGAATTTGGGAACATTATTTCGGGTACGTTCAGTAAATGTGTGAGCATGATTTTATAACTTTTGAACTAGTGCATGGAATTGAAATCGGTAGGCACCGTTGAACTCACAACGCCGGTATTTTCTTAAAGAGACTTTCATATCGACGACAGTTGGTCGAGGATGAAAGTTAGTTTTTTGGTTTTTCGTGAAAGAATAAAATCAAAATAAAATTGTGTATCAATTTCTTTTTATTTGACACACCCATGTGGATGTTTGGAGGTGGGGACCACCAGAACTAAACCACCCTTTGAATGTTAGGAGGTGGGCTGTATCGAAACTAAACCTCCCTCGTGAGGTTATGGTGGTGGTGACCACCCAAGCGAAAACCCCCAATTTAAATTTTAGAGGCGGGGACCACCCGACTCCTTTGAATGGGGAGGAACCTCCCAAATCCCCATTATTCCACCCCTCCCAATAAATTAAGCCATTTAATTGGGCCAATTAATTGAGAAAATTAATTTTTCCAATGTGGTACATTGAATACGTCATCTTGGTTTTGTCAATACAATTAATACTTTAAGTTAATTATATTGGAACCTCTTTCATTTTGGTGGAAATGGGGAGAGGAGGAACTTTAGAGGATTATAATCTACAATGAAAAATGCTGCACCGACCAAGAAAGCTGACATCGACTACATCCTCAGGACACCATCCAAGGAGAAACGTCTTCGACTATGATGAACCAACACACGAGCCTAGGATTGGAGGTGTTTGGTGGATGAGACGAACGTCAACAAATTCACTCTCTTCCCTCCTCGTCGACGTCAATGAACAATCCAAGGTATGGGTTTATTTTCTTTATGATTAAAAATTCCCATGTTGTTCCCTTCTAAATTCTTTCCCAGGGTTGGGGATAGAGATTGACGAGGTTTTTGGGGATTGATGTATTTAAATATCGTCCTTGCATGTTCATGATTCAATTTTTTGAACTGCCTGGTACCGCTCTAATGCGGAGGGTGCGGGCAAAACAAATATGGTCCGACCCCACTGTCATTCTTCTTT
Source organism: Viscum album (assembly GCA_963277665.1). Classification (NCBI taxonomy): domain Eukaryota; kingdom Viridiplantae; phylum Streptophyta; class Magnoliopsida; order Santalales; family Viscaceae; genus Viscum; species Viscum album. The sequence continues at coordinate 331,955,785 of OY728163.1, forward strand.
GGTGTGTTCTTCGTAATGGATGAAGGCGACGAAGGCAATGACGATGTCGCCCACGGACCCCGCGCCCCGCGTCGCTCATGGCCTCTGCGCCCCGCCCTGCCCAACGGCCTGCAGCGCCACCCTGCGGCCTGCGGCGCCGCCCTGCGTCCTGCGGCGCCGCCCTGTGGCCGGCCGCGCCGCCTTGCGGCCTGCCGCGCCGCTGCACACCTCTCTGTGTCCTACCGCGCAGCCCCGCACCACCCTGCAGCCTGCCGCGCCACCCTGCAGCCTTTACGCATCGCCCCTTCTGAGCCGCCCTGAGGCCCTCATGGCCTTTAATTCTTCGCACCATCCGTAATCGAGTTGACCCATGGTCGAGCCGCCGTCTGATCTGTTGCCACCATCGGGGCCATGACGTCACCACCATCTGAACCGCTGCCACCGACCGGGCCGAGCCACCGCTGCACCATCCGGGGCAAAGCCGCCACCACCGTCCGAGCCATCACCGCCATCCGAGCCGCCGCCGCCGTCAAGGCCGAGTCGTCACTGTCGTTCGATCCACTACCACCGACTTGGACGAGCCTCCGCCTCGCCATCTGGGCTGAGCCACCGTCGTCGTCCGAGCCGCTGCCGCCATCTGGGATGAGCTACCGCTGCTATTCGGGTTGATCCACCGCTAATGGCTGAGCTGCCGAGGCCATCCGGGTCGCGCCTCCACCGCCGTCCGAGCTGTTGCCGCCAATAGGGCCGAGCCGCCACCGTGCTGTCCGGGCATCGCCGCCTCCACCGTCCGAGCTTCAACCGTCGTCCGGTTCGAGCAACCACCCTATCCATTGCCAAACATTCGGCCGAACCATCCCAGTCGGGCCGTCCTGCGGCTTCGCGCCCTCGCAACACCTTCTGCGGCCCTCCGCGGCCTTACGGCCAACCCCTATCCTCCGCAGCCCCTCATGGCCTGCCGGGCCACCCAGCGGGCTGGGCTGAACCCAACAAGCCGGGGCAGACTCAATGGGTCAGGCTGGGTTGACCCGAACCGGGTCGGCCTAGGCTGGGTTAGGCCAGGTCGGACCAGACACGGGCCCACTACGACCCATTTTCATTTTTGGACAGAATTTTGGCACCAGACGTTCATTTGACGAACTGTCAGCGGCATTGGAAATCTTAGAGTGAGATGGTACCTTTGAGTATACCCCAATAGAGATTTGGGTTAAGATGGGGTATGGTCGGGTTGGATCAAGCACGAATCCAACCGGGCCCCTGGGACTAAATGGATAATTACTCACAGACCGAGCATTCGATTGACGCATCATCTGTTGCGTTGAGACTCCTATAACGTAAATAACCTTTGAGATACTTATTTTTTGGGACATCGTGGTAGTTAGAGAAATGACTAGTGGCTTGGGGAGTGGACTCTCCTAGAGACGATCAAGCCTTGTGCATAATCCCAGTAGCTGGCTGTTACGGAAAGAGTGCTCTCCTAGCAATCTTGTGTGGGTCAGCTCTAGCGATCCTATGTGGTTATGATCCTAAGGATCCTCTGTGGGTCATCTCCAGCATTCCTGTGTGGGTTCTCTCCTCGCGATCCTGTGTGGGCCAGCTCATTGGGATCCTGTGTGGGTCTCCTCCTAGCGATTCTGTGTGGGTCACCTCCTAGAGATCATTTGTGGGTCAGCTCTAGCGATCCAGTGTGGGTCATCTACTAGCAATCCTGTGTGGGTCAGCTCCTATCGATCCTGTGTGGGTCAGCTCCTAGAGATCCTATGTGGGTCAGCTCTAGAGATCCTGTGTGGGTCAGCTCCTAACAATCCTGTGTGGGTTTACTCCAGCAATCATGTGTGCGTCATCTCCAAGCTATCATGTGTGGGTCAGCTCCTAGAGATCATGTATGGGTCATATTTTAGCGATACTGTGTGGGTCAGCTCTTAGTGATCCTGTGTGGGTTAGCTCCATCGATAATGTGTGGGTCAGCTCTTAGCGATCCTGTATGGGTCAGCTCCTAGCAATTCTGTGCATGTCAGCAACAGAGCCTCTTAACGGAGTAAGATGATTTTGTAGATATAACTAATAATCTCTAATACCGTACCTAAGTAATATCTGGAGTGATCTGAGTCAGAACCTAGGGTTTTCTTCTTGATTGAGATGGATTACTTGAAAACTTTGGTATATGTATGGCCATATACCTAAGTAGGGTTATCTGTCATTTTCATACATTTTGGTTTATCCTTGGTAGATTTTGTGATACCTTGAGGGTCTCAGGGTCCCTACTAAGTATCATTATACTCACCCCTACACAGGATATGCCCACACCTCGTTGTGTTGGATGCAGATGATGGAAAACACTGACTGAGGGTGAGATCACCATGACTGGATGGTGCCCAGAGGTGGACCATACGGCATGTCGGAACCTAGAGGAGACAAGTGGATATGGAGTGATTAGGAGGTGATCTGTACCTACCCTTTAGGTAGAAACCTTAGAGTATGACCTAGTAGTTTCCTTTCTTTTTCTTCAGTTGTACTTGTATCTTTATAGTTGGTCTTGTATTCCGGCCCATTTTACTTTTAGTACTCTTTCTACTATACTGTTGACTTGTGTTCGTATCTTGTTGTGTGCTTGGTTTCATTTGTTACAATTTATAAAGGCATTTCATTCCATGTTTTAGGGAATATGCCTTTGGTGCTAGTCGCCAGCCCCGACCCTATGGAAGGCGGGCTTGGGGAATAGGCCCCAGGGGATGGGTCATGACACTCACTCTCTAAAATGGGTTCTAGGGAAATAGTTTTCTCATATAGAGGAAGGAGTGGGACAATAATAGAAGCCTAAAGAAAAGTTTCAATAGTCTGGGGAATCGTATTCTATGTGACCTCAAGAGGAAATGAACCATACTCATCTCAGACCTCAATTTTAAAATATTAATTCTCAGAAACATCTATCAAATCACAACCAACCACATGTTAAGGTTTTTCAAAACCTAAAAACTCATCCAAATCATCAATAGCTTGGAGAGTGAGTTTCCCCATGGAAGAATCTATGACATAACCATATCATGTAATGAATTTTTCTCCCTAAGATGATTGGGACTTTTCATCACACTCCATATCTAAAATAAGGATGATTGTGGGTAGTGTTAGATTTCCTACACTCACTAAAAGATCATCCACCTTTCTTGAAGTATGTGTGAGTGATCTGTCATCATGTTAAAGATAACCCAAATTTGGCTGCAAATCCCTAAGACACAACCATCTAAACTGAGAGTAAGGCATAAGATTGATTATGTCTCCTAAGTAACACAAAAAATTAAATTTCTCACTTTCTCCTATTTTTCCTTGAATAATAAATCTTCCAAGGTCCTTCAATTTTGGAGGCAACTTCTTTAACAATATCTCACTACACTCATCATTGAGATTAACTTTGTCCCAATTCTTCCAATAATTTTTATTTTTTTGAATCCTTTTGGTAAAAGAAACATATGAATGGATTTTACCTGAGGCTTATACAAATGGTATGTTGATAATAAAGTTTCTAATCATTTTAAGAAACCTCAAAAAGTCAGGTTCATTATTCTTCTTCACTCATTTAGGGAAGGGAATGGAAGGGGCATAATTTTTTAGAATAGGTTGATTATTATCCTTCTCATCAATTCTGTTTCTTTACTTTTCTTCTTTAATTAGTTCCCACTTAATTTTCCTAGGTTATTGAACTATTTCAGATGTAAGTTCAACATTTTTTTTAGGTTAAACAATCCTGTATAGATTCCTAGATTTTGTTTCAAGCCGATTTTTCTTTCCAGATTCAGTTTTTATCTATTTTTGTTTTCCCAAAGTGTTTATTTACTTGTACATGGGTTTAAAGTCCAGATCTGGTGATTAAAGCCATGATATTCACTATTGGATTAATAATTTATGTTTTGGGAAACATTCCCTTTTCCTTATCACCTTAATCCCTAGATATTTGATCTATTTGATTCTTTAAATTGGGAATCTTACCATCTGTTCCCTTCCTAAATAGACTAATATCTCTAAAAAAAAGTTGTAAAATCCTCTTTAACTCCCCTTGAGAATTAGAAGATTCAACCCCATATTGGTTTGAGTTATAAATTTTAGGATGTGATTCGTAGTTTGGGGAAGTGGTCTATTTTATGACACATCATTCTTTCCAGGACAAATTTGGGTGATTTTGATAACTAGAAGTGTACTGATTGGAGAATTGATCATTTTCCCCTTGGATAGTAGCTCTAAAATCTACAAATTTGGAACTCTCATTAAACTGGATAGGGAGATCAAAATTAGGACAACATTTATGAGTGTGACCAAAGATCCCACAATGATTACATTTCTCCCTTAGGACCCTATCACTAACAACAATAACATGAGTATTTACACCACCTATATAGACAACCCACTTCCTAGAGCACTATTGCTATGATTTTGAGCAAGAATGTCATACAAATGTTTCAGCTCATCAGCAGTGGAGTCAAAAAATTCACCCCCACAAAATTCATCAACGAAATTTTGGTTGTAAGGGGTGAGAGAATTATAGATGTTCTCCATGAGTAAACAGGGAGAAAACTGGTGATTGGGACTTTGTCTAAGGATACTTGTAAACCTATCCCATGGATTGTGAAATAACGCTCCCTTATCTTGGACAAACCCATTAATTTTGTGCCTAATCTTAGAGATGGTGTTCCTAGGATAGAATTTTGATATAAAGGCACTAAAAAATTCTTCCCAGGTCTCACAAATTTCTTCATCTATGTTTTGAAACGAAGTCCTAGCCTTTCCATTTAGACAAAATGGGAATATCCTCAATCTCAACCCCTCCTCACAATGATCTCTTAGAGGTAATTATTGTACAGAACTATAGAACTCTCTAATGAACTCATGTAAATCCTCTCCTAGAAGACCATTTAACGAAAGAAGTTGAGAAATATGAGATTGCTTAGTTTCATAGTTCCTAGACCTAAGGGAAAACCTAATACAAGATGGGTAACCTGAAGTAATTAGAATTTTAAACTCCCTAAGTTTAGGTAACTGGGGGGGAAAACAATGGGTTGTGGCACATTCATGTTTTGACCAACAGTATTATCCTGATTCTCCATTAAAATATTTTTAAGGACCAGTTGAATGTTTCTCTAGTTCATAGTTTCAAGGCTCTAATGTAATAATGAATTCCCTTGTTCTCATGAAAAGAGTAATAATAGTTCAAAATATCACAACAGTATAACTAATAGGAGTTCATAAATATAGAAAACAGTTTTAATTCAGTAGTAAATGAAGCATATTTTTTAATTGTTTAAATTTTTTCTATTATTTTGGTGTTTTTTTATATGAATGTTTTGTAGTTTTTTTAGAAATATGGCTCATGAATTCCCCACAACGGCATGAAAAACATGATGCTGAGTGTCGTTGAAGCTGGTCAAAGTTTAATTTTTTATTTTTCTACTAACTACAATATATGCAGAAAGCAGGGTCGAACCCACAAAGAGGGAAAATTTGACCATGATTCTTGTAAAAACTTTCAAAATACCATCACTGTTGTCATAAGTGGGGTAGAGTTTCTATTTTTTTACTTTTTTTTCTTGTGTTTTTATTAAGCAGTAAAATGAATGAACATTTAAAATCCTGTATCTTAACCGAATTAAAATACGAAACAGTTGAAAGCCTAGAGAAACATAGATATAGAATGATGATAAATAAACAATCTAGTTAAAATATCAGGGAAAATTCTCTATCCTACTGGGGTTTAAAGTATTCCAATTCATATAAAATTTATTATAGTGTACCACTTTAAAGATAATGAATTACCTCCCTGGCCAGGAGTTAAGGAAAATAGGCTGATCGACTTCAGAGTTCTCCACTCCAAAGTAAATCAATTATGAAAAGTTCTAATTGAAAATAACAATAGGATGAACTCACCGTAAGTTCTGAAGTATTGTAATTTTTTTTAAAGATGTGTCCATGATCACTCTCGTTGATTGATTGTGGAGTTTTGAAAATTTTGTTGTAGTGTTAAAAATCAATTGAATGAATTCAGTATTGATCTCACCAATCAATACTGAACACATTAATGTGATAAAGTAAAAAAGAAGAAATGTTAACCAGTAGAAGTAGTAGATCCCCAAGCTCAAAGATTTAGCTAATTAACTTCTTCATTATGAATACAAAGAATGAAAACATACTAGAACAGAGTACAAGAATTCCAATATGATGGTAGAAGAACTCCCCAAACACTACTCTGCTCTCAGGCTCCTTGGCCTCTAGCTTTCTTTAGTGATTCTTCCGGGAGTCTCCGGTCACAAAATGGTGTGATCATCGAAGGAATGAGCATCTTCTCCATTTTCCATTTGCCCTTCTTTTAAATACAACAGTCACCTTCTACACGTCACATATTGTTTTCCACTAACATTAAATGTGCTTTAATTGTGCACCGCACAGGTGTGTTTTTTCATGACTGGCATGCCACACTATCTTTTCCCAGGTAACTAACTCTGTGTGAGTTAGTTAAGTGAATCTAGATGTTTTCCCGTCTCCATTTTGAACCTTTATAGCTATAATAGAATAAATAAATGAAAACAAAAAGAAAGAAAATAGTTATTTTTTAGTTCAATGTTATATTACTTATTAATAAGTTAACTAAAGTTAATTAATAAAAATCATAATTGATAATTATAATTAAATATTATTTTGATTATTAATTTATTATGAAATCTTTAATTAAATAAAATTATTAAGTATTTAATTTTATTATTATTAATTTAAGTTATATAATGTAAGATTTATTAATAATTAATTAGTATAACTTTACTAAATTATTAAATTAGATTAATATGAATTACTTTATTTTTTTAATTATTATGTTATTTCTGTTGAAATTAAATTATAATTAAATTATTAATATATTTATTTTAGTTATTAATTAATTTTACTTATAAAATATTATTGTTTATATTTAAATTATTAAAATTATTATTTTTCTAATATTCTATTTTATAACATATTTATTTATAAATATTATAACAGTTATATATTAAAATTATTATATATTATATTATATTTATTTTTTTAATATATTAATTATTTGATTTTTTACTTTTAATTATCTTTATTATTTAATTAACATTCCCCCAAATATCCTTCTTCCTGACGATGCTATAGGGGAGGTTTTGTTCAGCACTTCTACAAATAGTCGATGCAGCAGATGACTCCCTCAATGCAATAGGTCTGACGACATCCTTTCCTGAACCTGGCGCGACTCCAAGCAATGACACATCTCCGAACATGCTCGGATGAAAGTGACTAGAAAACCGCTTCGCAAAAAATCTTAAAATCTCTAAGGCCGGATCGCGGAGGCTCAAATTTTACCAACGGTTGGAATACCGATTTTCGGCTGATCCCCCCTCGAACTCCTAGGTGATGAGATCTGAACAGCAGTGATGGTAGTCTCCTCTCTTCAGTGAGGCGACCTGTGATCTAGTGCACAATGGCTCAAAGTGTTTCATATCTGAGTGATTTGGGGTTTCCATAGTTCTACTGTAGTGCATCTTCTTGGAAGCTATTTGATTTTATTATTTTGATTAGTAAATCTCTATTTATCTTACAAAACTGCTTGAGCTTTGTTTTAGAATTCAATCACAGGTGTCTTGACAATGAATTTCAGGGTTGAAGAATAAGGAATGGGAGAAGACTTGGGTGAAAATGTAAAAGGAGATGAGTTGAGTGAAAAACAGGGGTGCTGTGATGGTTAAAGGTGTTTCATCAGTCGTAGGGCTGGAAAATAGTGACTGATGCTGGGGATCAGTAGTAAAAAGGAGAAACCGATGAGGGGGAGGAGGGATCAGTGTGAATATGTCCTTCCGATTGATATCAGTGAGACATGATGGCTAACAATGGACAATTGAAAAGATAAAAAAATCGGTGTCGATAGGAGGACATGTGAACTATCAGTAGCAGGATAAGCCATCAGTGAGTCATGACTCACCGATAGGGGAAAGAAGAATTGTTGAGTGTAGGTGTTAAGGGTCCGGTGTGTGTGAGAGACTGATAGAAGAAATAAATCGGTGTCACTAATAAAAATAATAATGAGACACTAATAGAAGAAAAATAAAAATGGGTGACCATTAGTTAACATAAAATAAGACATCGTTGTGAGCGTGAAACCGATGAAAAAATGAAACTGATTGGTGAGTCGAGAGGATCAGTGCATCATGACATCGGAAAGTTGTGGCGTCAGTGCGTGGGGAGAAAACTTTAGTTAAAATAAAATACGAGTCACCGATAGTTAAAAATGAGAGACTGGAGCCAATTCACAAGAGAGTCTGATAGTGTTTCAATGTTATTTGTGAGTCATGACTCACTGATAGTTAAAAAAAACATTGGTGTGACAACAGATTAGTGAATCACGATCAATGAGTCATGACATCAGTGCGTCGCGGCATCGATGTGTTGACTCACCAATAGAAAAAATTGAAATGTTAACAATAAAAAAATAATTTAAAATAGTTAATAAATTGAATAGAACATTAATTAATTAAAACAAAAGTCAAATTAACTAAACTGTTAAAGACTAAATAAATAACTTAATTAAAAACAAACTAAATTATTAAACAAACTAAAAATAAAAGGGGATAAATTATTAACCAAGATTATAAATATTAATATTAATTTAATATTTGTCTAAATAAATGAAAAACACATACATATAAATAACAACAAACATGAAATAAAAATAAATAAAATTAACTAAATATTTTGAACAACATAGTTATTTAATTAAATGACAAAATGAAAACTTAAAATTAAGAAAATTTTATTAAATTAAACTTTAACTTAAATTTTTACTTCTCAAATAAACATAATTAGTAATCAAGTTAATAAATAAAGTTAATTAATTTTAATAAATATAATTTTAAGGGTAATGTTTTATATTAAAAACTAAATTAGACAAATGTAAAAAAAATGAACAATTGATTAAATAATAAATATTTCAAATTGTTAAAATGTTAACCAGATTAAGATTATTAAACTAAAAATTATGTTAATATAATAAATATAATTAGAATGATTAAATAAAAAGACTAAAAAACATATTTAAATATAAAAATGATTAATTAACAGATTTAGTGATAGAAATAAAAAAGTGCCATTATTTATTAAAAAGTGTAAAAATAAATAATTAAATTGATAAAAATTAAATAAAATATGTGGATAAACTATGTAAAAGTAGATCAACTTCAATTCCTAACCAAAGACCTCCATCAATTTGTTTCACCTTCAAAATGATAAATGGAAAGGGTTACATATTAATGTCTGAAGATACCATGAATTAAAATAACTTCTCTAGGTAAATGATACATCCTTCAGCTACCATTGGGTTAGATGATACACTGAATTTTGTGGGGTGTTTCCTCAATATATGCTCCACTATAGAAATGTTCCTTTTGGGGTAGATAGGGTCCCTCTATATCACGGATACCATTACTATTAATAGGTTATGTAAACTAATCCATCACCGTAATCAACCATTTTATTAGAATTCAAACCATCTTGGGATGATTATTTGGATGAACATTTTCCTCTCAGTGCCTTACCACTGCAACTTCCCTATAAAGAAAACAAATATGAATAGAAATATTATAAATGAAGAAACATGGTAATATTCAAATGCTATATCATTTTATCTTAACCATAATGAAAAATATTTCAAGGGAATGATATTATCATTATCCTAAACTCTAATGTTATCTAATCCAAACTATGATACCAACTGTAAATACCAAGACTAAAATATAACATAATATTGAGATTTAGTCAATCATTTAATTTCTTTCACATTGATAATCTATTAAGGTTTATTTTAATAGACCAAATGAGGAGAAGCAAACAGTACACTCGGTCCATCTTCCACATTGTGAGGTAATGAAAGAAAATAGAACAAGGCCTTGTATATAACAAAACATGATATATAACCAGATTACTATATCGAATAAATAGATACAACCGTATACATACAATCTAAGGTCAACTGAATAAAAATGAAAGTATGAAGAAAATAGGACCTACATGTCTCCATTTGACCAACATTCACCACAACACCACCTTTATACATAGGAAAAGACCAAAGGAGAATCCTATATAGTACAAGATTCTATTTCAATGACCTCTATCATGTAATACAACATCTAGAACTACAAAATGGTAAAAATTAGGGTTTGGGCACAACCACCAGTAGGATGCCACCACAGATTCTATTTATGTTTTAATAACAAGAATGAAACACTTCTAAATTTTAAAATAAAAATATTTTTACAAATAATTTTCATAAATAAAATTCATTTGTAAATCAATTTTCCCTTCTGGTTTTCATAAAATCTGTTCGTATTCTAAAAAAATGAAATATGAGAAGTAGAAGTGATATAAATAGGAAATCATATACATTAATTAAGAGGTATAAAAGTAAACACATATCCCGAAAATATCCAATAATATGAATCTATGTGAAACAAACTCATAATAAAACCATTGAACAACAATCCTTGATAAAAAAATGATTTGATAAATAAATATAAATGAAAAATAAATTCATATTTGGCCCTACCCTATTGAACAATATTAACTAGACACCAAAATCCTGAACATGAATAATTTTGAATCTAAAAAATATCAAGTCATTCCATAGTCCATCGATATCTAAAAGGTTTCCTCCTAGTGGTTCCACACACACTATGGCTACCCATATCTCTTTCCCAACACACCTATGGTCACCAATGTTCCAATTATCAAAATTCATTTTCAAAACCATGATCATAATATTATAAAACTGGATTCCTTTGAATATTGTTATTGGAAACCATGAAATTAGGCTTTGAAATACAATTCATGACAAGAAAATGAAAAGGATCAATAGAAAAAACCATCCAATCTCAAATATGAAACCAAATCATTAACAAATAATTATCCACAAAAAAGGAAAGAGTAACTATATAGAATTCCAAACAATAGGAATGAATCATAGTAAAAAAAATGACCAATCACCGAATGAAATTATATGTAATGGTTTGGGGTCTCCAAAATAACATAGGGTAATCTTTGGGTCTAGATAGGGATATTTAAATAATGCATTAAATGAAAAAAATCGCCCATATGACACCATTACAATCCAAATTCACAATATTTTCATGTCGTGTAATCCCATTACACATTGTGTAACAAAAAAAGGCTGAAATAAGCTAAAACCGCCATTGCATTTTTATTAGAAACTATATTATTTAAAATACATGACATGAACCTAGTGCATTGTGTATAATACTTTCACACCTTGAACCTATTTCAAATCAACTATCTGGAGAACATTACATGATATGTAATACCTTTACACAACCTGTAATCTCTAAATAGAATGCAGAAACTATAGGTTTATGTAGAAAAACTCAAAGACCCCACTATGAGCATTCTCCAAACAAGGGAAAAACCCCATTAAATCTTTGAAACATTTATACCTAAACTACATTAATTAATATAAATATACAACCCTGAAATTTTGGTCATTCCCCCAAAAAAGGATATATCCATCCTTGATAAGACTGTAAACACACCCGAACAAGGATGATAAAAAAATCATAAATAAGGGAGTACCTAAAAAGTGTATGGGGTGTTACAATCTCCCGACCATAAAAACATTTCTTTCCATAGAAAATTCCTCAAATTCTTAGAGAAAAAAATAGAAGGCCCCAACCTTAAACCTTACTTAATCTTGAGTTATTAAAAGATTACACATTGATGATCTTTTCAGGTTTAGAGTTTTAGAGAATTAGATCATAAAACTTTCATTAAATTCCACATTTAAACAAAGAGGTTACATAAAAGATAGTATTAAATTTTTCCATCAACAAAAACATATTTAAAATAAAACATGGATTCTTTCTTGACACTTCCTTGAAAATATCATCATATCATGCACCTTTCCCTTGAACTATGAAAAACATTTCAAAAACTAGGGATGAGCATAAAAATCTCAGTAAGGGATATAAAAGTATGAAAAGAAAACATTAGTCCATGTATGAAAACATACTTTACTCATAAAACATAATCATTTTAACATACCTCATCAAATCATGAATAAATCATAGAAATCATAAGACATAAAGGTAACATGAGGAATTCATAACATTCTTACATAGGGAGTAACCCTCTTGGTTACGTTTGTAATACCCATCACAGTATATTCCCTAAATCTCTTTGGAAAAACTTCAACATTTAACCCCTTTGCGTTACCCAATGAATTGGAGAGATATATCAGGCTCACCCACCCTTAGTTTATCATAGAACCACCCATCTTCATAAAAATTCCCAAGAACCATAACATAATCGTATCACATAAAACATGCATAAATGAAACATAACATTTCCACTTTTCAATCACAAGATATCAATACAACAGATTGATATAAAAACATTATGAAAACCATTTTCAATACCCAAATAAAATAAAAGTAAAACATGGTATTTATTTTTCATTTAAAAAAAAGGTATGGCTTGTAGAGGAAGTCGAAACTCAAATAATGGTCAAGGCGGCAGAGAAGTCATTGTCGCCACATACGTACGACAAAAACATTCCCTTTTGTCGTTTAGTAAAACTCTTCATATAAAAAGATTCCTTTTGGATAAACGTAAAAGTGAAAGGGGTTTATACACCATATAAATGTTGGTTGTGTATAAAACAAAATATGCCTCAATGAAAGGAGATTGAGACGAAGTCCCATACAAAGATGGTATCCTTGGATTAAGGATAAATCAATTACATAATTATGTGTGAAAAACGAATACACCAAATATAAGTGGATATTAAGTGTAAAACAATCAGAGTACATTCACACATATTCATAGAATGACATATTCAATTAGTACAAGTTTATCCCAAAGAATCAAAATTGGGTTAAGAAGTTCCCTTGCAAAAAATCGATAGCCAAACGACGTCACTTCAAAATTCAGAAAAAGAGTTGATGATAGATAAAAAGGGTAACTAATCACTTGGACATAAAATTTACATCAATAAGGATATAGAAGAACATGTCCCAAAATAATAGTATGTGAATTAAAAGACATAACGAAATAAGACTTTTAAAAAGAGGAGGGTGAAAGGTTCCCATACCGACTTGGGTAACTTTCGAAACGTACACCCCATTGAAGAAGGGTCGTAAAATGAATATGTAAACACCCATAAATGAAATTATATTAAAAAAGTGTATAATAATGGGAATTACATACACCACTCAAAGGAAATGGTGGAAATTGTAGCATAAATCTCACGGGACTAAAAGTGAGATGAAAAATCCCTTATGAAAACTCGGCAGCCTAACGGCGCCACTTAAAACATCCAAAATGGATTGATGAGATCAAATAGGGTCTCTCATCATATTAAAATAAAATTTACAGAAAGAGGAATATAAAAGAACATCCCCCATCATAACAAAGAGGAGCTTAAAATAAGTGACATAAAGGAGAGTACTTAAAAATAAAGAGAGAGGTTAGATCTCTTACGAAAATTCGGCAGCTTAACGGCGCCACTCAAAACATCCAAAATGGATTGATGAGAGAAAATAGGGTCTCTCATCAAATGAATATAATAAGTAAAGTAGGATTAATATAATAGAACATCCCAATCATAAGAAATATGAGCTTAAAAAGAATGACATAAAAGAGTGTACTTAAAAAGAAAGAGAGGAGTAGGATCCCTTACATTGTGTCCGACATGACTCGATCATTCTTTAATCTCCTGAATAATAAAATTTGGTCAATTTATAATTTCATAAGGACCTAATTTAAAGATTATTATTCATTTAATATCACATATTATAATTTTATAATAATTGGTTAATAAAGTGAGTTCATATCAGACATTTTTGTCGATGTTCGGTACATGAGTAAAAATCGAACTTGTTGGAAAAGAATTTTCCATGTAGTTATAGGTACATCATATGAAGAATAATATTTATGTTTTAAATATCACATATATCCCGTATATATTCATTTTATACTATTCTATAGCATTTGGAGATAAAAAATTAAAAGCACTGTTCATGGAGACGGTAGGCCGTACGTACGCATGAACGCTAATTTCATTTTTTGTCATATTAATGGAATTAAAAAAAATGAGAGATATATATATTATAATTCCATAATGATATCCATAATTTAGATGTAATATATTACATATATATATCCATCATATATGTGTACTTATAATAGTACATAACATTTGGAGATAAGAAATGAAATGTACCGTTCATGGAGACGGTAAGCCGTACATACGCATGAACGCTACTTTCATTTATTTTTTTGGATTCAATGGAATTAAATAATAATGATATAAATGTATATTATAATTCCAGTAGGATATCATATTTAATACCATTAATTCCATCCTTTATATGTCCCACATTTGGCATTAACGAATCAAATCACTTTGAGGGGGCAGTAGTCCACACTTTCTAAAATGAAGATTTCGTGTTTACCTATAATGGAAAACATAAAGGTATGACATAAATGAAAAATAAAGAATCGTAAGGAAAACATAAACATATTATATATCATATATAAATATAGTTACATCTTAATGGACTCTTTTTAAGGTGTTAAAATAATATTGAACAATCATCGTTTCGTGAGGCAGTAATTCTCCATCCACAGAAACAGTATGTTCTTTAACCATTAGAAGGGGGTGTGTGAAAGTGTAGCTCGAATCCTTCTTATAATATCATCCTAGTATATTTAATATACTAGTGTTGTTACAAAAAAATTCATAAAAGGAGTTTAGGGGTTTGGAGAAGAAAAATAAAACAAAAGGACATAAGGGAAGACATTACCTTTAAATCGGATAACTCTCTTTGATTTGATCTCAAAGGCTTCCTTAGAAAGGATTATGCCCAAAGTGAGGCTTAAATGATGAATAGAGGGATGTGGAGAGATGAAATGGGCAGGGGTTTTTCGAGCCAAAGGCTTGAGAGGTGTGTGTAAGGTGGTAGATGTGGGGGCCTTTTATAAGAGGAGAGGAGGGGCAGTCTTGGAAAGTTATAAAATGTTACATTATTTTCAAATGAGTTTCAGATTTTAAAGGACCCACATTGATTTATTTAGAGGATAATGTGGTAAGGGTTTTAAATATACTCATCCAACAGGTCTTTGACAAGTGTAAGTTATAGTTTTAACATTATCTTTTCATTTTATTTAAATCCTTTATTAATGAGGTAATCGCTGCATCATCATGATGTCATAAATAATTTAATTTATTTAATGTCTAAAAATTATAAAAAAAGTATCAGGATGTAGGAAATCTATTTAGATTTCTAATGAATATTTATAGTCAAAAATATGAATTGTATTACCCCATTTAAAAATTGTTTTAGTAAAACAACTCATGCTTGTGACATTTTTATTTTAACTTTAAATAAAAAGTTATTTATGCCATTTTCCTACCAAAGTGGCTCCATGGGGTCCCCAAGTTGACAAATGGATTGTCTTGGTCGGCCAGGACACATCCAATTAGGGTAGTACATGTGTCTAGGTCATTTCATGTTATTAAAACATTATTGTTACCTTAAATTACACTAATTACCTCTAATCGCGATTAAAAACATAAAAGTTACTATTCACCAAAAAATTATTTTAATCCCATTGAACCACATTTTACATCTTAATGACAACCATGTATGTTGGATTTTTTAAATTCAAATCACAAAAGTGGTAATGTTACATTTAAACAAAAAATCAGTTTTTAAAATACTACCACTTAGTGGTTTCACTATTCATCAAAAATTTAAGTTTTTCAGAAAAATACCAAAAATTCACCCTAAGATATATTTGATATTCTAAATTCAAAAATGATGTATATTTTAAAAAATTCAAAACATATAAGTTACATTAATTAATTTAATAATTAATTCCCGCTGTCAGAGAAAATAGCGTGTTTTTATGAAATAATATGTATCAAAAGATTGACACTAGTTTAAGTCCAATTTCAAGATGAAATTAATTTCAACGACCAATATTGGATTAAATGGTAAAAATATATTCTAATTCCACTTTAAAACAAATTAAGAAGATAATCTAATCATATAAATAAATTATATTAAAATGAGGTTTTGAATTAAAATACAACATTTTTCACTATTCATTAAAAAATGAACTTTATCGGAAAAATACCAAAAATGTACATAAAGTAAATTTTGATGTCCCGATTCTAAAGAAGAATGTTATTTTGTCAAATATAACACATAAAATTGTCAAAAAATTGATTTAAAAGAGGTTTTTCATCAAAAGGGGGTTAATCGACCTTTTAAAGAATATTAGTATGTTTACGCTTAAAATTTGTTTCATTCGCATTTTTAATCCTCTAACATTTATTGTAAAAAGTAAAAATATTTGAAAAACATATATAATTATTTTGTAGTTAGTTCTGTTCATTCCTTCCATTACAACGGCTAGGCATTAACTACAATTTAAAATAATATTATTTTATTATTAGAGTGCAACGTGAGATTCTCAAGAAACTCATTATTGTGTATTGGGTATGCCATTGAGCATAGCGTCCACTTTAAAGTTATATTAATATTTCATTCACAAATATGGATAAATGTGAAAATGTCATATTCTTTATTTACCTGGGGTGTTACATCCTTCCACCCTTTTGGGAATTGCGTCCTCACAATTTTAAAATTGGGCTTGGAAACTTTATTTAAAATCCCACATCGGAACAAGAGTCAGTAAAACAATCACTTTAAAATAAAGAAAGATAAGTATAAAGGTCACCCGAGTTAACCCATACTAGGATTTCATGTAGGATAACAAGGATATGGAGGAAAAAACAAAGGTTTTGTTTTAAGTTACTCTTCATTGAGGAATTTATTTTTGATCTTAAGGAAACATACTTACCTGTCATTTTGACTTTCAACTTTTACTAGATTTCTTACGGGAACTCATATTTTCTCCAAAAGATGAGTATTTAGGATGACTTGATCACATTAAGAGAGCTATAATCAACTTCTAGAGAATCAACTATTCCCCAAATTAGAAATATATACTTCCCATGTCATTAGACCTTAACCAAAAATAAAACCAAAAAGGTTAGTACGAGATCAGATAATACCCAATAAGGATAATTATTTATTAAAAAAAACTATTCTTAATCACCAAAATTTGTCAAACGATACCCAAAGTTCAACAAAGACCATTCAATAAACATCTATCCATAAAATTATTCAAAGTAAACCAAACTAATATTGAATCCCAAATATTTGAAGGATTTAATCACATAGTCTTCCAAGGTACAAAATTAACATTTATCTCCAAATAAAATTAGTTTCTCTTAAAGTCTCATACTGAAAAGTAATTAACCTAATAAAATATCCTCCATGACAGGTTAATCATTTCCATAGATAACCCAAAATAAACTTACTCTTGATTCCTAAAATCATCTAACTAAAAAAAATTAGTCAAACTAACTAGGGACTTCACGTAGTCCAGTTGTAGGCGATAAATACCAGTCGCACGTTGGTTGTGGGTTCATTTCCCGCAGCTTTGTCCGACGCGACGGGTTGTCACACGGTCTACGTGTTGTCCTTTTTCCAAAACTATATAATTCTTAAAACATTCCCCAAAATAAGAGAAAATCCTCAAAAATAACCATAACATATTTTAACCTCAATTTTATCTCATTCCTTTCATATTCCATCATATCATAGAGTAACCCATAATTACCTAAAAATTAAGGATAATATAAACCCTAATGGTTAACTTTATAATCATTACCTGAACTTCTAGATCGAGTTGGTCATCTCGTACATGATGCATTAGAGAAATCACCAAGGTTTAAGTGGTTGATCATGACTCCATGATAGTTGGTTTAGAACAACCATGAGATTCCACATTGAATCCCCCATTTCATCTAGTCTCTTAATCAGAGAACCACCACAGTTTCCTTCAAACCTATTGTCACTTTGGTGCCTGCTAGATCCATCCATTCACTAAAAACAAAAATGTCAGTGTGAGTATATCAACAAAACCATCATGTACAAAAGAGGAATATAAACACTAAACTATACTTACTCATTCACTTTATCTAAAACTATGACTCTTTCTGAAATCCTAACCATTATGGTAATATAACTTATGCCTAGAAAATACCATAACCTCTAAAGTTATCTAAACCGACTGTTGATACCAACTATAAGGCCCAAGCCTTAAACCTTACTTAATCTTGAGTTATTACAAGATTACACATTGATGATCATTTCAGGTTTAGAGTTTTAGAGAATTAGATCATAAAACTTTCATTACATTCCACATTTAATCAAAGTGGTTACACAAAAGATAGTATTTATCTTTCCCATCAACAGAAACAAATTTAAAATAAAAAATGGATTCTTTCTTGACACTTCCTTGAAACTATCATCATATCATGCACCTTTCCCTTGGCCTGTGAAAAACATTCCAAAAACCTGGGATGAACATAAAAACCTCAGTAAGGAATATAAAAGTATGAAAAGAAAACTTTAGTCCATATATGAAACAAGCGTTACTCACAAAACATAAGCATTTTAACATACCTCATCAAATCATGAATAAATCATAGAAATCATAATACATAAAGGTAACTTGAGGCATTCATAACATTCTTACGTAGGGAGTAACCCTCTTGGTTACATTTGGAATACCCATCACAGTATATTCACTAAATATCTTCGGAGAAGCCTCAACATTTAACCCCTTCGTGTTACCCAATGCATTGGAGAGCCATATCGGGCTCACCCACCCTTAGTTTATCATGGAACCACCCGTCTTCATAATAATGCCCAAGAACCATAGCCTAATCGTATCACATAAAACATGCATAAAGAAAACATAACATTTCCACTTTTAAATCACAAGATATCAATACAAAACATTGTTATAAAAACATTATGAAAACCATTTTCAATACCAAAATAAAATAAAAGTAAAACATGGTATTTATTTTTCATTAAAAAAAGGCATGACTTGTAGAGGAAGCCGAAACTCAAATAATGGTCATGGCGGCGGAGAAGTCTTTGTCGCCGCATACGTATGACAAAAACATTCCCTTTTGTCGTTTAGTAAAACTCTTCGTATAAAAATACTCCTTTTGGATAAACGTGAATGTAAAAGAGTTTTATACACCGTATAAAAGTAGGTTGTTTATAAAACAAAATATGCCTCAATGAAAGGAGATTGAGACGAAGTCCCATACAAAGACGATATCCTTGGATTAAGGATAAATCAATTACATAATTATGTGTGACAAATGAATACACCAAATATAAGTGGATATTAAGTGTAAAAAAATCAGAGGACAGTCACACATATTCATAGAATGACATATTCTAGGAGTACAAGTTTATCCCAAAGAATCAAATTGGGTTAAGAACTTCCCTTGCAAAAATTCGACAGCCTAACGACGTCACTTCAAAATTCAGAAATAGAGTTGATGATAGATAAAAAGGGTATCTCATCACTTGGACATAAAATTTACATCAACAAAGATATATAAGAACATATCTCAACATAATAGTATGTGAATTAGAAGACATAAAAAAAGAAGTCTTTTAAAAAGAGGAGGGTGAAAGGTTCCTTTACCGACTTGGGTAACTTTCGAAACGTACACCCCATTGAAGAGGGGTCATACAATCAATATGTAAATACCCATAAATAAAATTATATTACACCAAGAGTATAATAATGGTTATTACATACAGAACTCAACGGATATGGTGGAAAATGTAGCATAAATCTCACGGGACTAAGAGTGAGATGAAAAATCCCTTACGAAAACTCGGCAGCCTAACAGCGCCACTTAAAACTTCCAAAAATGGATTGATGAGAACAAATAGGGACTCTCATCATATTCTATTAAAATGCACAGAAAGAGGAATATAATAGAAAATCCCCCATCATAAAAAAGAGAAGCTTAAAATATGTTACATAAAGGAGAGTACTTTAAATGAAAGAGAGAGGTTCGATCTCTTACGAAAATTCGGAAGCCTAACGACACCACTCAAAACTTCCAAAATGGATTGATGAGAGAAAACATGGTCTCTCATCATATGAACATAAGAAGTACAGTAGGAGTAATATAAAAGAACATCCCAATCATAAGAAAGATGAGCTTAAAAGGAATGACATAGAAGAGTGTACTTAAAAAGAAAAAGAGGAGTATGATCCCTTACCTCTTGTCCGGCATGACTCGATCGTTCTTTAATATCCTGAATAACAAAATTTGGTCAATTTATATATTCTTAAGGACCTAATTTAAATATTATTATTCAGTTAATATCTTATATTATAATGTTATAATAATTGGTTATTAAAGTGATTTCATATCAGACGTTTTTGTCGATGTTCAGTACATGAGTAAAAATCGAACTTGTTGGAAAAGAATTTTACATGTCGTTATAGGTACATCATATCCAGAATAGTATTGATGTTTTAAATATCATATATATCTAGTATAAATTCATTTTATACTATTCCATAAAATTTTGATATAAAAAATTAAAAGCACCGTTCATGGAGACGGTAGGCCGTACGTACGCATGAACAATACTTTCATTTTTTGTCATATTAATGGAATTAAAACAAAATGAGAGATATATATATTATAATTCCAGAATGATATCCATCATT
This sequence comes from Viscum album, assembly GCA_963277665.1. Taxonomy (NCBI): domain Eukaryota; kingdom Viridiplantae; phylum Streptophyta; class Magnoliopsida; order Santalales; family Viscaceae; genus Viscum; species Viscum album. Next base: position 331,976,452 of record OY728163.1, read on the forward strand.
TAGATGTAATATATTACATATATATACATTATATATATATGTACTTATAATAGTACATAACATTTGGAGATAAGAAATGAAATGTACCGTTCATGGAGACCGTAAGCCGTACGTACGCATGAACGCTACTTTCATTTCTTTTTTTTGTATTCAATGGAATTAAATAATAATGATATAAAGGTATATTATAATTCCAGTAGGATATCATATGTAATACCATTAATTCCATACTTTATACGTCCCACATATGGCATTAACGAATCAAATCCCTTTGAAGGGGCGGTAGTCCGCACTTCCTAAAATGAAGATATCACGTTTACCCATAATGGAAACCATAAACGTATGCCATAAATGAAAAATACAGAAGTTTAAGGAAAACATAAATGTAACGACCCAAAATTTTGAATAAATCTTGTTTCCTAATTTTGTGTGTTATTTTATTTTTGTTACTAAACAAAAATGTTTCATTTGATAACATGAGTATAATTAAAATGAGACCGTTGGGTTTTGACTGTTATATGACCATTGGTCAATATGACCGATGGAAACTAAAGATTTTGATTATTGTCTCTAAATACAAGTAATCTTGGTTAATTAATATAGAAAGAAGATTCGATGGTCGCACCCAGTAGACTTGGACCGATCGAAGCCCATCTAACAGAACTTGGGATAGAGGTAGTACCACTGGGATTTGCTCTGGACCAAACCCAAGCCGAACTTCATCGTCTGAAGCTAGAAAGGAATCGCCTTTGCGAGAAGTTCAAACTGATAGAAATTACTACTCGTGCGATGTTGGCCGAGCCTCCCTTGGATTCTCTCACCTTAGCACACCTTACACTTAGGTCCTATGCTGGTGTGATAAGGGGCTATGTAAGGAGACCGTAACTGCCTTGTGTGATCCTTTGTTTTAAATAAAAATTGGGATTTCTTCTTATGATGAAGTTTATGAATTTTCAAATGTCCGGATAAATATAGTATGCATATTTTTGATGAATTTTAGAGAATGGATATTTTAAAAATGTTTATGTAATCCTTAAATAAATAAAAATGTGTAATGATTTTCAAAAAATGGTCTTCTATAATTATGTTCATTATGAAATTTAGAGTCTATTAAGATCAACATAATTTTTGATGAATAATAAATTATGAATAGTCATTTTATGCTTAGGATTAGTAATGTGACCAAATGGATTAGTAATCTCAATTAATTAAAGCATTAATATAATCTATTCACCTTGATTATGTAATGTGATTCAATAAAATGGTTAAATAACGGTTTCATAAATTATTAATCAAGTATTAGTTCTTTTAGGTGAATAGTGTATTTTATTTAAAAATTTAATTAAAAATATTTATAAAATTATTTTTATAAAATGTACTTTATTTTTGAACTCAGAGCATCGATATTATGTTATGGTAATGTTTTGGGATTTTTCTGAAAAAGATGAATTTTTAGTGAATAGTAAAAATGCAGTTTCAGGGTTTTGGTATGTTAAATGACATCATATTTATGTCATGATGATTTCATGAGATATTTTAAGGGATGGTAGACTGAAGGGGATGAATTATTGTGTGAGGTGTCCCAAGTGGCCAATACCATGGGCAAGCCCATGGTTTTTCCAAAACCACCAATGAGGTGTCCCTTGGCCATTAATTCCTTGTCCCCTCACTTTACCTATAAATACCAAGACCTCCTTTCATCCTTTCGACTCCAAAACCATCCTCAACGAAGTTCTGGTCTCCTTACCTCCCAATTAGTCCTCCCCAGGTTCCCCCAAGCACTCAAGGTCCAAACCTTTTAGTTTTAAGAGTTACGTTTTAAGGTAAGGGATCTGACCTCTCTCTTTCTTTTCAAGTAATATATTTTATGTCATTTCTTTTATGCTCCATGTTCTTATGTTGGAGGATGTTATTATATATTAATATTACTGAACTTTTCATGTTCATATGATGAGAGACCCCCTATTTCTCTCATCAATTCGTTTTAAGAATGTTTAAGTGGCGCCGTTAGGCTGCCAAATGTTTAAGGGATTATTTCAACCTTCTCAATTTTCAATGTTCTACTTTCACGTCAAGTATTTCAAGTTACTTTTTAATTATTTTGGGGTTATGATCTCTATATATATCATAATGAACTCGTATTTTCATATGACGAGGGACCCTATTTCATCTTTTCAATTCATTTTTGATGAAGTTTAAGTGACGTCGTTAGGCTGCAAAATTTTCATTAGAGAAATCTTATTTTTGTCTTCCTTCCATGTTTTTCATTTCAAATGGTATGTCCTTAAAATTTCATTACCATGTTCATATATTCTTCTTATTCGGTACCTATACTATTTTATGGGTCATTTATGATTGTTTGACCCATGTCCCCTCTCTTTTCAATGTTTTCTAAAACCTCGTAACATAGCCGTTATGCTCCAGAATTTCTTTCTCAAAATGTCTCTCTCTTTTTCTAGACGTTATTTTATTTTATTAAGTGAATAATCAAAGCTATTTCTTATAAAGGGGTATTCACATATATACCAAAATGTTGTATTTTAAATTCTGGGATTTACATACATGAGGCCCACCTTCCTTTTCTGTGGGTTTTAAAGTGACATAATGATCATGTCTTTAAAACAGTTTTAAAACGTTATGATTATGAAATGAAACACATTTATTTTATACTATATGGGTTGTTTATGAAATGATTGATGACGATATATGTGGTTCACATTATGATAAATAAAAATTTAATGGTGCGCCCTAATAGCGCTCTAGTGCATTGGGTAATAATGTAACCACTAGAGATTACAATTTTCACGATATCTTGGTGAATAACCTTGGTAATTTTCAAATGACACCTTGGGGATGGACCATTGTGATATGTTCATGATTTTATATGTTAAATGATGTATCCACATCTTAATTTTATGAAAATTTTTATTTTTATTATGATATATCTCATGATTTATTTATCATGCCTTAAAGTTCTTTTCATGACCTTATTGAAGTATCTCAAGTTTACATGTAAAATGTTTCTCTTGTTTCCCTTACTGGGCCTTCTGCTCACCCTTTCTTTTGATGTATGTCCCCAGGTTATGAGATGCAGTAATGAACCTAGGATGAACATGAGGATAATTCTTTCAAATGATTAAGAATAATTTTTTATGTTTTCATGTTTTATGTTCCTGGTTTCCAAGACACTAAACCTTAAAGATCCTCGGTTTTATAAAATGTAATGAATGTTTATGTGATAAAAAGGAAGGATGCTATAGTTGGTATCAAAGGGAGGTTTAGTTATTTGTTGAAATTAGGATATGAAAACTTTAGTAAGAATACTATAGAAAAGTTTATATATAGGAAATATTACTGGTATTTTGGTGAGTATTGAGTAATGGGTTGCAAAGAAAATATATCCCTGTCTGGATACGAGCAGGTAGAGGTGGTTCTGGAACAGATGTACATAGGGGTAAAACCCGAAAACACTGCTTTAAGCTAGACTCAAACGGGAACTGGTACACGACAACGGGCCTTGCTGCACTCTTGGTTACAACACTCCTGGGGGATATGCTTTGGTAAATTCAAAAGCATAGTATGAACCATTGTTAAAGGAACAAATATAAAATAAAATAAAGATTCACATAAGAATATATGATCATGGATAACCTAGATGGTAACTTAGGGGATCACAGGTTAGGGTATACATTTCTTCTACAAGTTATCCTTATATGCTTTATATTCCTTTTCATGATTATTGGCTAAGTATTTAAGACCCTAATGATACTTTCTCTTCTTAGTTAATGGTGGGAAATGGAAGAACATGTCCCAACAACCAATGTGATAGGAAATGCGACGATTTCCGTATTAATATGACAGAAATGAGTATGGGATTAAAATATGACTATTATTTTGGAATACATTCACTATTTTGGGGACCCTATATGATTGAGGTAAATAGATTACTACGGTATTTTCTTTCAGGAGTAAAGGTTGACTTATATTTTGAAGAGTCAATGAATTTAAGGTGGACTTATAGTAATTTAGGTTACTTATTGAAATGATTAACCTATCTTGAGTAAAATATGTTTAGGTTTTCTACTTTTGTTATAAGATGTTAGGAGTGGTTGATGTTGTTTGGAGATGAACAATGAAGTTTATTTTCGAAGACTATGTTATAAAATCCTTATTGTATTTGGGTTTCAATATTAGTTTGGTTTATTTTGAGGAATTTTGAGGACCGTTATTTATGGAATGGTCTATGATGAACTTTGGGTAGTAACATGGAACTTTGAAGATTTAAAAGTAGTTTCCATTCCGATGGGATTCTTTCTTTTTGAAGAGTTGTTTTACCTTAACCTTTCTGTTTTTGGGATAATGTTTAATGATAGAAAAATAGATAGTTAATATTTTGTGGATTATGTGATTCTCTAGAAGATGATTCTTGTGCTTTTGATGAGACCAAGTTTTTTTTGTATTCTCATCATTTGGAGAAAAGATTAGTTTTTGTAGAAACTTATTGAAGGATGAAACTATATATGAAGGTAGGTATATTTCCTTATGTTTTTGTTCTATGTAGTAAATGAATTCCTCAAAATTATGAAAAGAAACATAAAACAAAAATGTTGTTGGTTTATGTTTCCTACTAGGTAATAAAAGACCGTTTACACACATCATATGTTTGGGATTTTCTCATGGTCAACTTTCTCCTAATCATGTTTTATATCACTCTGCCCCAGAACTTGAACCTTTGTTTTTTCTTCCATATTCTTGTTTTCCTCCATGGAATTCTAGTATGGGTTAACTCGGGTGACCTTTGTACCTCCCTTTCTTTCATTTAAAGTAACAGTGTTACTGACTCTTTTCCGATGTAGGACTTTCAATGAAATTTCAAAAACCAATTTTAAAAATTACAAGGACGCAATTTCTTAAGGGGGGAAGATTGTAACGACCCAAAATTTTGAATAAATATTGTTTCCTAATTTTGTGTGTTATTTTTTTTTACTCAACAAAAATGTTTCATTTGATAACATGAGTATAATTAAAATGAGACCATTGGGTTTTGACTGTTATATGACCATTGGTCAATATGACCGCTGGAAACTAAACGTTTTGACTGTTGTCTCTAAATACAAGTAATATTGGTTAATTAATATAGAAAGAAGATTATATGGTCGCACCAAGTAGTCTTGGACCTATCGAAACCCATCTAACAGAACTTGGGAAGGAGGTAGAACCACTGAGCTTTTCTCTGGACCAAACCCAAGCCGAACTTTATCGTGTGAAGCTAGAACGGAATCTCCTTAGCGAGAAGTTCAAACTGATAGAAATTACTACTCGTGCGATGTTGGCCGAGCCTCCCTCGGACTCCCTCACCTTAGCACACCTTACACTTAGGTCCTATGCTGGTGTGATAAGGTGCTATGTAAGGAGACCGTAATTGCCTTGTGTGATCCTTTGTTTTAAATAAAAAAAGGGATTTCTTCTTATGATGAAGTTTATGAATTTTCAAATGTCCGGGTAAATATAGTACGCATATTTTTGATGAATTTTAGAGAAATGATATTTTAAAAATGTTTATGTAAACCTTAAATAAATAAAAATGTGTAATGATTTTCAAAAAATGGTCTGCTACAATTATGTTCAGTATAAAATTTAGAGTCTAATAAGATCAACTTAATTTTTGATGAATAGAAAATTATGAATAGTGATTTTATGCTTAGGATTAGTAATGTGACCAAATGGATTAGTAATCTCAATTAATTAAAGAATTAATATAATCTAGGAACCTTGATTAAGTAATGTGATTCAATAAAATGGTTAAATAACGGTTTCATAAATTATTAATCAAGTATTAGTTTTTTTTGTGTGAATAGTGTTTTTATTTAAAAATTTAATTAAAAATATTTTGAAAATTAATTTTATAAAATTGAATTTATTTTTGAACTCAGAGCATAGATATTATGGTATGGTAATTTTTTGGGATTTTTCTGAAAAAGATGAATTTTCAGTGAATATTAAAAATGTAGTTTTAGGGTTTCGGTATGTTAAATGACATCATATTTATGTCACGATGATTTCATGAGATATTTTAAAGGATGGTCGACTAAAGAGGATGAATTATTGTGTAGGTGTCCCAAGTGGCCAATACCATGGGCAAATACCATGGGCAAGCCCATGGTTTTGCCAAAACCACCAATGAGGTGTCCCTTTGCCATTAGTGCCTTGTCCCCTCACTTTCCCTATAAATACCAAGACCTCCTCTCATACTTTATACTCCACAACCATCCTCAACAAATTTATGGACTCCTTACCTCCCAAGGAGTCCTCCCAAGGTGCCCCCAAGCCCTCAAGGTCCAAACCTTTGAGTTTTAAGAGTTACGTTTTAAGGTAAGGGATCCGACCTCTCTCTTTCTTTTCAAGTAATCTCTTTTATGTCATTTATTTTATGCTCCATGTTCTTATGTTGTAGGATGTTATTCTATATTCATCTTACTTCACTTTTCATGTTCATATTATGAGAGACCCCATCTTTCTCTCATCAATTCGTTTTAAGAATGTTTAAGTGGCGCCGTTAGGCTGCCGAATTTTTAAGCGATTCTTTCACCCTTCTCATTTTTCAAAGTTCTGCTTTCACGTCAAGTCTTTCAAGTTCCTTTTTAATTATTTTGGGGGTATGATCTATATATCTATCATACTTAACTCTTATGTTTATATGATTAGGGACCCTATTTCACCTTTTCAATTCATTTTTGTTGAAGTTTAAGTGACGCCATTAGGCTGCCGAATTTTCATAAGAGAAATCTTATTTTTGTCTTCCTTCCATGTTTTTCATTTCAAATGGAATGTCCTTACAATTTCATTACCATGTTCATATATTCTTCTTAATCGTTCCCTCTACTGTTTTATGGGTCATTTATGATTGTTTGACCCACGTCCCCTCTCTTTTCAATGTTTTCTAAAACCTCGTAACATGACCGTTATGCTGCAGAAATTCCGTCTCAAAATGTCTCTCTCTTTTTCTAAAAGTTATTTTATTTTATTAAGTGAATACTCAAAGCTCTTTCTTATAAAAGGTAATTCAAATATATACCAAAATGTTCTATTTTAAATTCTGGGATTTACAAACATGATACCCACCTTCCTTTTCTGTGGGTTTTAAAGTGATATAAAGATCATGTCTTTAAAGCAGTTTTAAAACATTATGATTATGAAATGAAACCCATTTCTTTTCTGCTATATGGGTTGTTTATGAAATTATTGATGATGATATATGTGGCTCACATTATCATAAAGACAAATTTAAGGGTGCTCCCTGATAGCGCTCCAATGCATTGGGTAATGATGTAACCACTAGAGATTACAATTTTCACGATATCTTGGTGAATAACCATTGTAATTTTCAAATGACACCTTGGGGATGTACCATGGTGATATGATCATGATTTTATATGTTAAATTATGTAGCCATATATAAATGTTATGAAAAAGGTTATTTTTATTAGGATATATCTCATTATTTCATTCTCATTCCTTAAAGTTCTTTTCATGACCTTATTGAAGTATCTCAAGTTCACATGTAAAATGTTTCTCTTGTGTCCCTTACTGGGCCTTCTCCTCACCCTTTCTTTTGATGTATGTCCCTAGGTTATGAGATGCAGTAATGAACCTAGGATGAACATGAGGAGAAGCCTTTCAAGTGTTTAAGGAGAATGTTTTATGTTTTCATGTTTTAAGTTCCTGGTTTCCAAGACACTAAACCTTAAAGATCCTCTGTTTTGTAAAATGTAATGAATTTTTATGTGATAAAAAGGAGGGATGCTATAATAAACATATTAGATATCATATATAAAAATAGTGACATCTTAATGGCCACTTTTGAAGGTGTTAAAATAATATTGAACAATCATCATTTCATGAGGTAGTAATTCTCCATCCATAGAAATAGTATGTTCTTTAACCATTAGACGAAGGTGTGTGAAAGTTTAGCTCGAATAATTATTATAAAAACATCCTATTATATTTAAGATACTGGGTTTGTTACAAAAAAAGTAATAAAAAGTGTTTAGGGATTTGGAGAAGAAAAATAAAACAAAAAAACACAAGGGAAGACATTACATTTAAATCGGGTAACTCTCTTTGATTTGAGATCAAAGGCTTCCTTGGAAAGGATTCTGCCCAAAGTGAGGCTTCAATGATGAAGAGAGGGATGTGGAGAGATGAAATGGGTAGGGTTTTTCTGAGACAAAGTCTTGAGAGGTGTGTGTAAGGTGGTAGAGGTGGGGGCCTTTTATAAGAGGAGAGGAGGGGCACTCTTGGAAAGTTATAAAATGTTACTTTATTTTCAAATGAGTTTCGGATTTTAAAGGTCCCACATTGATGTATTTCAAGGATAAGGTGATAAGGGTTTGAAATATACTCATCCAATAGGTCTTTGACAAGTGTATGTTATAGTTTTAACATTATCTTTTCATTTTATTTAAATCCTTTATTAATGAGGTAATCGGTGCATCATCATGATGTCATAAAACATTTAACTTATTTAATGTCTAAAAATTATAAAAAAACTATCATGATGTAGGAAATCTATTTATATTTCTAATAAATATTTATAGTCAAAAATATGACTTGTACAACCCCATTTAATTTTTTTTAGTAAAACAACTCATGCTTGTGACATTTTTATTTTAACTTTAAATAAAAAGTTATTTATGTCATTTTCATACCAAAGTGGATCCATGGGGTCCCAAAGTTGACCCATGGATTTTATTGGTCGTCCATGACAGATCCAATGAGAGTAGAACATGTGTCTAGGTCATTTAATATTATTAAAACATTATTTTTACCTTAAATTACACTAATTACCTCTAATCGCGATAAAAAACGTAAAAATTACTATTCACCAAAAAAATTATTTTAATCCCATTGAACCAAATTTTACATACTAATGACAACCATTTATGTGGGATTTTTAAAATTCAAATCACAGAAGTGGTAAAGTTTCATTTAAACGAAAAATCAGTTTTTAAACTACCACTTAGTGGTTTCACTATTCATCAAAAATTGAAGTTTTTCAGAAAAATACCAAAAATTCACCCTAAGCTATATTTTATATTCTGAATTCAAAAATGTTGTATATTTTACAAAATTAAAAACATATAAGTTACATTAATTAATTTAATAATTAATTCCCGATGTCAGAGCAAATAGCGTGTTTTTATGAAACAATAAGTATCAAAAGATTGACACCAGTTTAAGTCCAATTTCAAGATGAAATTAATTCCAACGACCAATATTGGATTAAATGGTAAAAATATATTCTAATTTTACTTTAAAACCAATTCAAAAGATACTCTATTTGTATAAATAAATAAGATTAAAAAGTGGTTTTGAATTAAAATACAACATTTTCACTATTCATTAAAAAATGAACTTTATCCGAAAAATACCAAAAATTTACACAAAGTAAATTTTGATGTCCCGATTCTAAAGAAGAATTTTATTTTGTCAAATATAAAACATAAAATTGTCATAAAATGGATTTAAAAGAGGTTCGACATCAAAAGGGGGTTAATCGACCTTTTAAAGAATATTGGTCTGTTTACGCTTAAAATTGGATTCATTCGCATTTTTAATCCTCTATCATTTATTGTAAAAAGTAAAAATATTTGACAAACATATATAATAATTTTTTAGTTAGTTCTGTTCATTCCTGCCATTACAATGGCTAGGCATTAACTACAATTTAAAATAATATTATTTTATTATTAGAGTGCAATGTATGATTCCCAAGAAACTCGTTGTTGCGTATTTGGTACGCCATCGAGCATAGCATCCCATTTAAAGTTATATTAATATTTTATTCACAAATATGGATAAATGTGAAAATGACATATTCTTTATTTACCTGGGGTGTTACAAAAACGGTGAAGGCCACTACTGCCTCATAAAAAATTTAATCTCTCATGTATCTTGGCTATGCTGTCTACATTTGCATAGTACTAGGGCCATAGAAATTGTTCTTTTTTTGAAATAACTTCTCTCATAAATCCATAATATAAACTGCATTCTCAAGAAATGTGGTGTAAACCTCAAGATTGGCATCCTCCCATATAATCACATGAGAAGGATCTATTATATACATCCTCAAATGGGATACATGAAACATGTGATGGATAGATTTAAAAATAGATGGCATGTTCAACTGATAACAAACCCTTCCTATTAGTCCAACAATATTCTTGGGGCCCCAAAACATTAGTTCCAACTTACCCTACATACCCAATCGAAGATGTCCCAGGTTAGGTGAAACTCTAAGAAAAACATGACCACCAACTTCAAACTCCAGCGACTGAAGAGGATGATCTATATAAAATTTATGATGACATTGTGACATGATCAATATCTGACAGATCAACTGCACCATCCCCATCATATCTTGAATGATATTCATTCTAGCTAAGTAACTCTCTCCCAACTCTTCCTAGAATAAGGGTGGTCAACATTGATGCCCATAAAAATTCAAAAAGGGATCTATTCTAATATATTGTTGATGAATTTTATCATGGGAAAACTTCACTAAAGGTAATTGATTCTCACAAGATCCTCCAAAATCATGGATATAAGAGTGTAGCATATCCAAAAAACCTGCATAGTCCTCTCTGTCTATCCATGTGTATAAAAATGAAAATTCATGCTAAATATAGCCTGGGTACCCATCACTTCCAAAAAACCTTCCCAAAACCAAGATGAAAACCTCGAATCCCAATAAGATATAACCATAGAGGTAACAATGTAAATTCTCACAATCTCTAGGATATAAATGTCATTAAGCTATTATACCTTTTTCTTTTTTTAGATAGAGATGAAATCTATCAATTTCATGATTTGATGAATGATAACCCAAATAGAATCCTTTCCATAAGGAGTCTATGAAAAACTGATGATGAAACACATGGAAATATAATCCCACTTCCATAATAGAATGGGTAAGGGTTGTAACAATCAATAAGGTATATGGGGTTCTACTTTAATTATCTAACAAGTAAGACAACGTGATACAAAATCCATAATCCACCATCTCATCCCCTTCCACCAATACCGATATCAAAAGTCATGATATATTTTGGTATCCCAAGGATGAATAAACCAACAAGACAGGTGCCCATTTTCTAAAAATAATTTACATAAGGAAAATAGAACAACCATCCTACCACATAAGAACAAAGTGCTACTAGGAGACCGGGACCACTCACACAAGGTATTTTAACCATAAAGGCTTTCACTAAAGAATTGGAACTCAATGTCTTCCACCCAATCAATATAAAATCTCTCATTAAAATATGACATAGATTTTATCAAAGACAAGAACACCTTTCCACTAACCTCTTACACACCTAAGCATATCTTAGTAAAAAAACTCATCATATACCACTACTCAATTGATTCCTTCACATATTTTGTCATAAATTTTCTTCTTCATGCATCAGTAACCAAAGTTCCTTTACTATGAGTGTATTCAACATAAAAATAAAAAGTTTTAAAGTATTCCACGTAGACTATCTATTGGAAGTTTAGTTCCTTATGAGTATAAATAAATTTAATTCTATATTGACCTGAATATTCTATGAACCACTCCCTAAAGAGATAGTGATGACACATTTTGAGAGAGTGAATAATCATTTCCATCTCATGATCATTTGTAGGGTAGTTTTTCTCAGAAGGGCATAACTAGAATGTGATATAGGCCACCAAATGTTTCCCCTATATCAAGATACATCCCATACCCATACCAGAAGCATAAAAAAACATCATAACCAAAACCATGTTATAGAGGAATTAAAACTAGTGTTTAATTCAACCTCATTTTTAACCCCAAAAAATATCACTGACAATTTACGTTCCACTCAAACTTTACACCCTTAAAGGTTAAAGAAGTCATAAAATATGTGAGCTTGGTGAAATATTGAACAAACCATCTATAGTAACCAGCCAAACCCAAGAAAATATGAATCTCAAAAATATTTATGGGCTTATTACAAGACATAATATCCAATATCATTTTAGGATCCATTGAGTTGACCCTATCAGATATCAAATACCTGATAAATTTCAATTCTTGGATCCAAAACACACATTTGAAATTATTACCATAGAGAGGATGTTACTTCAATGTTCTAAAAATGATATCCAAATGGTCTTTATTCTCCACCTTTCACATAGAGTACACAAAAATATAAACCATGAACATAACAACAAAAGTGTCAAAGAACCGATGAAAAATCTGATTAATCAAATCCATAAACACCGTAGGAGCATTAATCAGACTGAATGGAATAAATAGAAACTCAAAATGCCAATACTGAATCTTGAACACTGTCTCAAGTATATCCCCTTCTCGAATTCTCAACTGGTGGAAAAATAACCATATGAAAATATTTGAAAACCCACATTCTCCTCTAAGATGGTAAAAATAGTTATCAATCCTGGGAAAAGGTTATTTTTTATTAACAGTCACCCGATTCAGCTTCTATACTCAATAAAAAGGATTAGGATCCTATATGGATTCTTAGAAATGAGGATTGGTGGATCACATAATGACAAGCTAGGATGAATAAATCAATTTTCCTCTATATCCTTAGGCTAGGCCTTAAGTTCCACAACTTAGTAGGTTCTATTTGATAAGATGGAATAGAAATGGGAATTTTACTAGGGGGTAGGTCAATATTAAACTTGAACTCTATATATGGAGGTCCATAAAAATCATCTAAAATGACCACAGGGTAAGCACACACCAATATTGGATTTTGACCACCCAAACAAGTATCAAATGAATCAAAAAAAATCTATGACACAGTATTACTCTAGAATAAGGAATTAGAACACCTTCCCTTCTGGGTATAAGGTCCCACTCACCCAGAAAGACATGAGTGAACCCATTTGTAGATAAGAACAATACCCATAATAAATAATAACCTATTTTGGAAATAACACTGATCATCATATCCATGTAGATTATGAAGCCAAATATTTCATGATCAAGAACCAAGAGGTCCAATTCTACCTCAAATTCAACTATCATCACTTAACATACAGGACACTTAAAACCATATTTGGACTTTCTTTCCAAAGGTGTTAAAATATATAACAAGTACGAAATGAGTTCTGAACACAATCCCAACACATCATCTAAATTTGATGATATACAGAACGAGTAGCACGTGTATCTAAAAAAGCTAGAACAATATAAGATGATATAAACATCGTACCTCTAATAATAGATGGAGATATTTTAGATTCCTCTTACACAAGCATAATTAATTATATATGGACAATGTAATCCCCTTGAACACAAACCCTAGCTTAAAGATTTGACCATCCACCATTTAATGAATTTTTTTAATCCTGTGAACCCTTGGTGAGAGTGGATCATACCATACTACCCTCAGGAATCTTTTAATAGAAACACTTTCGATAGACCGATAATCTTCAACAATAACAAGTACAAGGATTCTTTGTATAGTTAGTGTTAGGTTAGTTTGATTATTGTGAAGACACAAGATGAGGTGGGGAATTGTTATTATATAAATCCTTAAATAGACTAAAAATAACCCTCTTGATATGAAATGTATCTTCTTTAGATAAGTAAAGTAATGGATAAATAAAAGAGAAGTAAAACAATTTTCTAGTCATTTTAGGAACAATCATCCCCTTATACACTCCACCAACACTCTCTCAATGAGATTGATGATTTTCACTAGACAATTCCTCTTATAAAAAGACCTTAAAAACTGAGTATAGGATGTTGAAACCCTTACAACAAGTCTTGTACAGGGATTTCTGGTTCTTTTATTAGGAATCATAAATCCACAGTTTAGTTTGAGAAGCTGGTACTCCATCACCACCATAATTGAGTTTGAGTAGATGAAACTCCAATAAAAAAATAGAGTCTGATTTGATTGAGAAAACTGATTTCCCTCATAATTGAAGAATAAAACCGACAGATGTAATTGATTTTAAATACAACATAGTAGTAGAAAAAATAATATTTAATGTCGAACCGAATTTTGGTAAATACCAGTAGTGAAAACACCAGAACAATGTCTAAACATGTATTTATCCAAAGGGAATATCTAGAAAAATATTTGTTGAACCGCATTAGAATATTTATCCATGAAACACAATAGTAGAAAAAACAAGTCTTATCAAAACATGTATTTCTCCAAAGTGTATATGTATTTATCCTTCACCATTTTTTGGTGATGAACATGTATATATTTATAGACGATATATATCCTAGTAAAACAATAGAAAATTTCTATAGGTCAATATAGATCCTGAAATATAGCATGATGAATCACGAATATTTTAATTCAAATCATTAAAAGAGAATAATAAATTCCATTAGAAATTGTAATGATTTAGTCCATGGAGAATGGGCCTCTAAATTGGTCAAAAAATAACTTTAAAAAGATATTTTCTTTTGGAAATATTTTTATAGAAAATGAAGAAAATATCTTAAATTTAAAACTCTACCATTGACCAGTAAAACATAGGGCTCCTTCATGTATTAAAGAAACCCAAAAGTATGGCTAGAAATGTATTATTGGAAAAAAATGTATGGTTGACGATGTATGTTTTTTTTACAAAAGTAAGATTGATGAAATATAAGTATATTCCCCAAACATAGGTTTTCTTCCAAATATAGGGCTGTTGATAAAAAATTTTATTAACAACATAGGGTACACAATCCATACATTTCATTCTAAATGTTGGGTTTACAAAACAAAAGTTATGCTTACAAACGCAAGGTATGAACATTTGTTTCAGAATACTTTCAAACATGTCAAGAATACTAAATTATATATTTTTCTTTGGATTAATGACTTTTGTTTTCTTCCAGAATAATAAATATTCCAATTATTATAATCTTCTTAGAATTTATTTATAAGAAACATTATTATTAACATAAATGTGGGTGTTTATGAGCATCCAAATGAAAAATAAATTAAAAAAATTATTGAATCAACACATGCTCAACAATCTCCCACATTTTTATGATCCCAAAACCCAGAAGATAAATAAAAAAATAACTTCTAGAAATTTTCACAAGTTAAAAAATATCAATAATTTATGCCCTTTAAAATAAATTCCTCATATCAATTTTTTTATATAAATTTATTCCACTTTTTACATCACATAAAATATGTGTTTTTGGAAAAATATTTTCTAAATACTTGAAAAAATATAAAATACTCCAAAATTCATGCTCCATTTAAAAATATAAAAGGATATAATAAAGGAACCATGAAATCATGTAAAATTTTATTCATTTAATATTTAGGGTTTTCAATAATTGTATTAAGACATTTAATTCATGCCACAAAAATAAAGTATTTAAAATAACCGCATAATACATAATGATGTTTTAAAATATATTCATAGAATTAAATATTTTTACATAATAATTTTCATTCACACTACATAAGTGAGAATAACATTGTAATCTATTTAATATAATTATTTATTACTTACATTAATTGATTATTTTGATCATTTTAAATGACTTCAATCATTAATAATATATTTATACATAAGATAATAAAATATAAAATCTTAAGAGAAATAATATTTAAAAAAAATTAAAAAAAATTAAAAAACATATTTATACTAATCATTATATTTGAAAAAAAACATATATGATATTTTTTTATAATATACATGAATAATGAAAAATTGGGGTGCTAGAAAGGATTATACCGATCATAAAAATATTCCAAACTTCATACTTTTTCACTTAAACCTATTAAAACATTTGATAATTATTATGTTATTCCGTAAAAAGTTGAATATATTTGATATAATAAAGAGGATGAAAACTATTTAAACATAAAATCATGAAGATCCATATTAATAACAACTTCACATTTGAGTATCTCCATATGAATTAACATTTCTATATTAAATGCTTCAAAGTAATATTTTGAAATCAATTTTTTTTCACATTCTGATACTCCTTTTTTAATGTATGAATTTTTTTTTGACAAAAAACATTTTTTATCTCTTCATAATACTTTCTAGACACATTTTGATTAGTATGCAGCTTTTATTTTTTATTAATTTAATGTACTAACCTTAAATAAAATATATTCATATGAATTTATAATTTTAGTTATTTTAGAGAAATAAAATTTCTATTCTTCATATCCATGATACTAATTATATTTTTTAAAATATTTTTTGATTAAGTGCTTAACATACGAAACCAACATTTCTCTTAATATATTAAAATTAGGAATTCATTTGATTTTATTTTGTAAAATACTTTCCTCTTAACTTAATGTTCTTAATCAAATCAATATTATTTTAAAATTTTAAAAAGTATTTGAATAAGTTATTTCAAAGAAAAGAAGTCATAATTTTAATAAGTTTTAAGAATAATAATCTAGGTTCTAAATTGTCGGCCAATACATTTTGTTCAAAAAAATTGAAAATAACACTTTATATTATCTTGAAACAAATATAGAATAGTAATTTTATATTTTAATCTTTGAGAATAAAATTTACATAAGAAACCTATTCTGTAAGAAAGGATTATCTAAAAAAATAAAAATTTTAACAACAAAAAATTTAAAGATGATAATAGGTTTAAAATATTAAACAAGTAATATTTTTTTCACAAACCTATTTTTATAATTTAAATGATAACTATATCTTCTAACGTTTTTTTAAGAAAAATAGATTAAGATAATGTTTATAAAGTTTATAAATTTTTTTAATTCAATTATACAAATATATATAATGTTTTAATATTTCAATTTAAATAGGAATGAAGAATTTATCAATCTTATCATAAAATATATCTCTCCCAATAGAAAAATGTTAACTCATTAAAAAAATATATTTGAAATTAGTACTGAAAATATTCATGGATTAGATATTCCAGTTCTAATTATTTTTTTATAACAAACTTCTTCAGAGGTGATCACTCCTTTGTTATATACTAAATATATGAACATCAATTGATTTAATAATTTAGTTTAGTGGTGTAATCATACAACACATCAAATACAAGTTACTTTTGGTACCCATATGATTTTGGGTCCAATAGTGTTAGCAAAAATGTTTTTGGAAAATAAATATTATTACATTGGGTAGTGTTTTTAATATTCATGATATAAAATTGTTTTTATCTATAGAAATTCATTACAAAACAATTGAGGTTTTACAAATCAACATTTATTTGAATAATTTCCATTAATAACATGATAAAAAAATTAAACAATTGAAATTATTTTTCTGTTCGAACCAATAAAAAATAATTCTTATATAATATTGGTCATTCACTATTACTACCTATACCAATTTTCCCTTTTTGAATCATATATTTAATAGAAATTTGATTTAAATAATTTTCACCTTTAATAATAATGATATATTTTTATTTTAAAGTATCAACTTTAACCAATAGTTTTTTAATTTCAGTTTCATGCATATCACAAGATGTTTTTGGAAGAAATAGATTTTAAATTTGTTATTTGTTTTGAAAGGATTTATTTATATAATAAAATAAAATCATATTTTTTTATGTTTTATTTGATATTTATTTGATGATTCAAATTAATCTTATAGTATAATGTAATAATTATTTAATTATTTTTAAGAATGTTTTTCAGAATCATAGTTTTGAGAGTTAGAAGATTATACCTCATCTGTATGAGTAATAAGACACCATTTGTTCTTTTTTATGTAACCTTAGATTTTTGTAAAAGATTCATAATTTGAACAAGAATAATTACTCAGACTATCCTTGATATTTTTCTTCTATTTTATTTAATAATCATCTTTCTTTTTATATTTAAGTAAAAGAAATTTGACCTTTTTTATGACCTTTCCCTTTACATTCACATAATATGTTTTCTTCAGTCCATTTCTTTCTTTTGTTTTTGTATAGATTCTCAAACATTTAACAGGATGCGTTAAATATTTATCTAAATATGGATGACTTGAATTAGTTGATTCATATATATTATTTTTGAGAGAATCTATTTCATATTTGATATGATTTCCAACTTCATCTTTCATTATTAATTTATAAATCAACAAGATCCCAATCATTTATATCATTTATCATTATTTAATAGGTGTGTATTTATATATAGAAAAAGATATTCCATTTTATTGAGAGGGTAAAAATCTAAGTACTTTCAATTTTTGGTATGATTGATTAACTGGATCTACCAATGTAGCTACATTATAGAAAATTTCATTAAATATACCATTCATCTGAGTGATGATTTCTACATAATTAATTCTAAAAGTATCGAACTGTAAATTTAATATATTGTATCTCATTTTTTTAATAATGGTAGTTCATTCATAGGAATCAAAAATAGTCAGCCACATCTCATAGGAAATATGACATTGAGAAACATGGTTAAACTCATCAGTCCCTAAAACATTTACAATAGAATTAATTACTTTCTAATTAAGATCATATTATTTTTCTTGACCATCATCACATTTATGCCGATATTTCATACGAATTTCATAAGAATTAATGACCATTAATTAAACTCATATTCCCATAATTTTCAAATAAATAATCATGAAATATTTCCCACATCCATAATCATCAATATTAAAATAAGGATCATAAATCATTGATATACCTTCGTTGAGATAAGTCATATTCAAGATTTTTCTTCATCTATATCTTTATCTCAAGATTTTTAGATCTAAAATATAACTTTAATATGGAAATTGTGTTGACACACTTGATAATAGAACAATCAAGGTATTTTGAAAGAGATTACAACCTCTAATATTACTTATTGATATTATATAGAATTAGAAATATTATTTCCTATGATATATACTTTCATGTTGGTATCAAATTAGAAACTAAAATATTCATAGATTTATAATAAGAGAATATGTCAATAGATCCCTCCCCTATAATACCACTTTCTAGGTCACCTTGATTATGATAATGACATAAGAGTGTGGGGGTGATTGTTTGTTCATTAAAACAATAAAAATATTTAAAAGAACCCTCATGATATGAAGTGAATCTTCTTTAGATATGTTAAATGGTTGATAAATATAAGATAAGAAAAAATAATTTGTATAGTGATTCAGGGCACAAAGATCCCATAGTCCACTCCATCAATACTCTCTCAGTGAGCTTGATGATCTTCACTAGATATGTACTCTTATCACAAGACCTTAACAACTGAGTAAGGGTAGTTGAAACCTTTATAATAAATAATTTACAAGGACTTTTGCCTCTTCTATATGGAACCATAAATACAATTCTTATTTCGAAAATCAGATACTCTTTAACCCCCACAACTAAATCCAAGTAGTTAAAACATGAATAAATATATTGATATTGATTTGATTGAGAAAAAAGATTTTTCTCACAGCTTCATCATGAAACTGACAGATGTATATGATATTCAATACAACACAATAGTAGAAAAAATAATCTTCAATTACCAAAAAACATTCCTTAAAAACAATAAATAAAACAATAGACAATTGTTTAAATATGTATTTATCCAAATTATATCTATAGAAAATGATTTTTCAAACTGCAGAAGATTATTTAACAATGAACCAAAACAAAAACCACAACTAGACTTCTGAAAACCTGAATGTGTCCTAAGTGAGTCTGTATTTTTTCTTTCACTACATTTCTGATGATGAATGCTTGTATATTTATAGATGAAATATAGCCCAAAACAATGATTGAATATTTCACTAGGTAAAGCCATATACATAAATATATAATGATGAATAATTAATATTTGAATTAAAATCATTCATATAGAGTCATAACATCTCCAAGAAATAGAAATGATTTAATCTATTGAGTATGAGGCTTCGAATTGGTCATAAAAAAACATTAAAATGATATTAACTTATATAAAGCCAATAGTAGAATCACAAAAAATATCTTAAATTTGATACTATTTCATTGACTAGTAAAATATAGGGTACCTTCATCTAAAGAGAATAGCTTAATGTACGGTTGACAATGTATGATTTTTCACAAAAGTTGGGTAGATGACATAGGGTTGTTTACAAAAGTAGGGATGACGAACAAAATTTTTATTCCTAAAATTTAGGGTTAATTAAAAATGAAGGGTTGTTGATCTATACTTTTCCAATAAAGTAGGGTACATGACCCATACATATCATTCCAAACACATAGTTTCCAAAAAATACATTATGATTACTAACGTAGGGTATGAATTTTGACTCTAGAATACTTTTAAAAACATCCAGAATAAATAATAAAATATTTTCCCATGGATTAAAGGATTGTGTTTTATTCCAAAATAATAAATATTACAAAAATACTACATTTTAGAAATCACTTAAAATGAAATTTAATAGTATCATAAATGTGGGTGTTTGCGAGCATCAAAATCAAAAAATAAATAATAATGAAATTATTGACTCAACACAAATCCCAGTTTAGGTCTCGCATGACCCCACTACCCACACTCATAGTAAAAAATATGATAGTTTCCTAAAAATCCCTTGAAACTATTGTTGAAGATAAATGACTATACTTACATTTCCTTTTCTAGTATGAAAATACACTCTGGATAATAGCTGAACCAACTAAAGCTCCACCAAAACCTGTCTTTCTAACTATCTATTCTTTATCCAAATTTATGTTGTCAACTAACTCTATAATGGTTGTAACGAACATAAAAATAAAAATAGACATAATATTATCCATAACTCAAACCTCTATGCCTTATGTTACACATTAGTGATGAGATCTGGTGCTAGATGAATAGGCTCAACAAAGCAGGCAGAATAATCCAGAATGATATAATCCCCCAGCTCAAAGACTAGAAACTCCCAAGTCTTTTCCACACATTATAAATTAGGGTAAAATTAATCATTAAATATTTTCATGAAATAATACAGGTATGGTCCTCATGCTACATAGATTTAAAAATAGAGTCCTACAGTCTCCTTCCTGGTCCCTTAAGAATGTACATGAAAAAACATAACTCTAAGTCTTTATGAAATTGAATGTCCACTCAATCGAATTATAATAATCCTAGGATTCCTACAACAATTTTTCCCTATGAAATACTGGTTGATGATTATTAGTAAACTCAAATTCATGATCCACCAAATATCCAGGGTTATGAACACCAACTTGATCTAGAGTCTGAATTGTGTATATTACTGCATCAACTAATGAAGGGTAAACTATAGGATTTTTTAAAGAATCTTGTCTGACAACTTTCTCTCACTATTTTGGAAGATATATTCTTATAATAATTTTCTAATAAACAAAAGAGAATAAATAATTATATCATGAGAATGTTCAAAAAATATTGGGACAACTTAGAGAATTTAAATCAATTGTTTCAAACAATAAGAATTTAAATAAATTTATGAATTATCATAAATTAAATACATGAAAAAAAGAATAGTTAACTTTAAATAAAATTCCCATATAAAAACCTCAAGTTTTAGACCTGGTAAAAGTCCATGACCACCCATGGATACTCATGTTTAGTCATGGAAGTGAGTTGGCCAGGCCCCTTTTTCGCACCTACTATTTGAATTCTGATGGTTGTAACTACCATATAACAAAGACAAAAAACCAAACTCAGGTAATTTTAAAAGAATTCAGGTTGATACTTTTCTATTATACCAAAGTGTAACAGACCAAACCAGGTAAAAAAAAACTATACACTCGAGCTGCTTGCAACACAGTGAAGTAATGCACGAAAACAGAACAAAGAATTGTATATAACGAAAGAATGCATACATCCAGAGTACTATACAGAAGAAAAAAATAAAAATAGATCCATACAATCCAATCTCAACTGGTAAAACACAAAAGTTTGAATAAAACAAGACCATCATGTAACTATGTGACCAACAACCACTTGCAAACCACCTCGCTATGAAGGGAAAAACAAATAAAATCCAACATCCTATAAGATTCCATTTCTATTACCTATTTTATACAACAAAACATCTATAACCACCCAATTGAAAAATTGGGATGTGAGAAAAAGTCCAATTAGGATACCACGATAGTTTATATACAAGGTATAATAATAAGAATGGAATAGTTCTATCTTTTGAAACAAAAACAGTTTTACAAATCATTTTCATAAATCCAATTCATTTGTAAATTAATTATCCCTTTTGGATTTTTTAAAATTATTTAATATATAAAAATTATAAATATAAAAATTATAAGTTATATGAACCATAAATCATATTCATGAATAAATAGGTATGCAAGTAAACACATATCAATGGGAAAACCATTCAAGAAAATCTATGTGATACAACCTCATAAAAAACCTATAATATACAATCCGTGATAAAAATAATCATGTGATAAATAAAAGTAAAAGAAAAATGACAATATATTGTCCCTTAACATATAGAAAAATATATAGTAGACACTCAAAATTATAAACATTCATAATGTTGTGTAAAAAATAATATAGTCATGCTAGAGTCCATCGATTTCCAAAAGGTTCCCTCCCAGTGGCACCATATACACTAAGGATACTTGTTTCTCTTTCCTAATGCATTAAAGGTTCCCAATATTCCAATCTTCAAAACCATTCCCACATTTTTATAAAATATTTTTAAATCCAATCCAATCAACTTTGGTGTTTGAAAACCCATTTCTAAATCAAGAAAATCAATTTTCAACAAAAACCCCATTTTGAAAACAATTTCCTTTCCAAGAAATATTTTTTAACCATATATAACATCAATTATAAAAAAGAACAAAATTAATTTACTAAAAATGACAAGTAATTAAGTGAATTGACCCATTATATAGAATTAGTTAACTCAAAGAGGTATAAACCTAGTTGCCGTTGACAATAGTGACAAAAAAGAATGATACCTAACTTCAAAATATATGGAATGATAAAAAAATATAAGGTATTGATAGACAATTATATTTGATAAAAAATATGAAACCTAATAGTAGAAAAATAAATAACTACCACCGAAGTAAATAATAACTAAAAATAATTCTTACCTAGATTAATGCACTGCAACCATGACAACAATCAATTTTCAAAAAAAAACCCGACCTGGATGGGTTGGTTCTTTCCAAAATCACCCAACTTATGCTCTTGATCGATGGTGAGAGGTTTCACAAATGAATGAAATGAAAAATCACTCATACAACACCCTAGAAACCCCAAGTCATTACATTTGCATGGTGTGTAATACCATTACACATCATGTAATCCATGAAGTATGAAATATATAAAAAACCCACTTCATTTTTATTAAAACTCAATTTTTAACAATACCAGATGTGAACCCAGTACACAGTGTTAAAAACCTTCACTACCTAAATATATTTCATTTAATATTTCTAGGTAACAATAAATGGAATGTAATTTAAAATCAAACTGGAGAAACTGTAGGATTAGGCCTAAAAACTCAAAGACCCAACTCTGAGTGTTATTCAAAATTTGGAAGAACCTTATTAAGTCTTTGACATATATATAAATAGAATCCATTAATTAAAATAAACAAACATCACTAAACATTAGGTAATTTACCCTATAAAATGATCTCTATCAATTAGATTTCCACAAAATCAACCAATCAAGGATGATAAAAAAAGAATAAATAAGTCAATACCTAATAATTATAATAAAGTGTAGTATTAGAATTTTAGATAATTATGTAATAACTCATACATAGAAAAACCACATAATCCTTAGTGGAAAATTTCGATTAGTATATATTTTTCCAATAATATAAAACTTTTAAGAAAGGAATGATTTATTTTCATGGTAAATCTTAATGGATTTTAACTAAACTTCTTTCTTTCCCATACCCATCCTTAAACCTTGTGAAAAACATTTTCAAAACACGAGATAAAAAAAACTCAATAAGGGACATAAATAGAAATAAAACCATTAATCAAGTGAAAAATATGAAACCCATGATTATTATTTTAGGAAACTTCGAGAAACATATTCTTTAAACTATTTTAAAAATACACACTATTTTCTCAAATAAAATAATTAAAACACACACTTGTTTCTTAAATAAAATCATTGAAACATATAATAATCAAATAGAAGCTCATTTTAGGAAACATAGATAATTACATTCATAAAACCATTTAAAAATCCATTTAATTAGAATAATCATAAATCTGACTTCCAATATAATAATTTCCCAACACATTGGAGAGTTATAATGGGGCTCACCTTTTAATAATATATATCTATATCACCCATTTTTTATGACCTATAATAGGGATCAACCCTCATATTATCTATATCGAGATCACCCATATAATGGAGCTCAAACCTTCATGTAAGCTATATCAGCCTCATCCATTTTTCATAAAATGACTAAGTACCATATCATTAAAAAAAATATTCATGCACCATTTCATCATAAAACCCTCTTAAAAACACATTTTATCCCATATAAAAAAACCTTTTTTGGATTTCAAAATACCATTTTATTTTAGAACCCCATTTTCAATTTCAAAATACCATGAAAAAGATAAAGATAATTTTCAATTAATGAAAATGTGAAATTTTTCAATGGAATCCATAAATGAAATAATGGTCATGGTGGAAAAATAGTCAATGTCATAGTATAGGTAAAAAAAGAATATTCCTTTTTTATTTTTTCAAAATGTTCTATATAAAACACACATAAATATTACTTTCGAAAACCTTTTAAGTAAATTTAATAGAGATATAAAATTTACTTTAATAATAATTTATTCCCATATAAAATATTTCATAAAATTATTTTAAAAACATGTATATGGAAGAGAAATAGTTGGAAGGAAAACATTAAAATATAATTTTTTTAATTGAAAATTCCCTTATCACTTGGGAAACAATTGAATCATACGCCCGATGAAAGAATAAAATTAAAAAAAAATTAAATATAATGATAATAAAGAAATTAATTACATAAAATTTAAATGGGCTTTATATACACTTTATAAAATAATATCGGTGTATAACATCAAAATATTCCTAAATAAAAATAATTTGAGATGAAGTCCCTTACCTTGTGTCCGAATTGTTATGAATCTTCTTTATCTTCCTAAATAATAAAATTATTTTAATTATTTAATTTTTTGAGAAACTTATTCATGTTTATTATTCCTTTTATTTCACTTATTACCATGTTATATAAAATTACTTAATAAATTATGTTTAGGTTGACTGTATTGGCGATATTTGGATTATGTGTCAAAAATGACATCAGTAGGATGAATATTGGTCAAAGTGGTAATAATTTTAAAATATACCAAATAATAATTATGAAATAATTATCATATTTATAAATCAATTATACATTTTATAACTAATCATGAAATATGTTTATGAAAAATTAATTTTGTTATAATCATGGAGATGGTAGTCCATAAGTATGAATGAGTAATGTCTCCATTTTTCCATGATAATTATTGAAAGAAGGTATGTAATATTATGTCTTTAAATAATGATAATAATATCATAAATACTATATTAGTACATTAAATATACTTATATATATATATATATCATAAATATGTTTAAGTGAGGGAAAAAATAATTACAACGCTTTGAAGAGGAGGTAGTTTATATGTACATGAACGATGGTATCATTTTCTAGTTTAAGAAATTATATGATATATCATCTTTTAATATTGATAAATATTTCACAAATATAATTATTATTTCATTTATATCACATATATTATTTAAAATTATCCTTAATAGATTCCATGTAAAGCATTAGTGAAAAATTAATCACATCACTTCGTGAGGCGGTAGTCCACTGTACACCCGAGCAACATTATCGTATACCCCATGGAATTGAAAGTAAGAAGGTATATGTTATATAATTAATATATTTGTATAAAAATGATAAAAATATCATATATATATAATTTAAATCCATCAATATAAATATCCATGGAAGGGGATCATGGAAAATGAATGAAATTGGTTTACAAGGCGATAGTCCATTGTACAAACGAATGATCATTTCATATTCTATTTGATGGAAGAGGAGAAAATTTTAGTTTATTACATTAATATAATAACATAAAAGTATATTTTAGATACTAATTCTATTAAACAATCATAATTTGGGAATATTTTAATGTAGTGGAAGAAAAAATAAAATAAATATTCTCGGTTAATCACAATAAATCTTCTTCAGACAACCACCTTTAGTAAGCTTGAAAACCATTATTAAGATGGATTTATGATAAAAAATAATTATTGGATGTGAGTATATAATTATTAATTTTATTTGGGTAGGTATTTTATGAGACAAATGGATTTTTATCTGTGAATAGGAGGGGAGAGTGGGTGACCTTTTGAAAGTGAGGGGAGTAATACACTTGTAATTTTTTAAAAGAAAATGGTGAACCCACATTTTTCAAATGAGAAAAGTATTAAAAATGGATCACTATAAATAAATAGAAACTGTTATGTATATATATATATAATAGACTTCATATAAGTTTTTAGGTCATTTTATCCCTTATTATTTTAGTTTAACTCTAAGAATATTTATTTTACCTGAACCACATTAATGAATATTTAATCCTATCAATTTTAGTAATGTTAATAAATTAAGTTGAAATTGTTAAATAATATAAATTATTCTAATTACTAATATTAAATCCATTTTACCAAATTCAGTTCATATAACTTTCAAAATATAATTTAAAAGAAAACCTAGAGACATGATGAAAAAGAGAGTTTCCAATAATAATATTTATTGAGAAAAAATGATTTTTATTGACTATAAATTAGCCTTAATAATTGTAAGAATATAAATCATTTTTTATTGAAAAATAATATATATATTTAATTTAAATCATTTGTTAATATTTATTATTTTAATTAATTAAAATGGAGGAACATTATGCCTAGTTTTCAAAACAATCCTATTTTTATACCTAAAAACAAAATTATACTAAAATCCAATATAAATTTGAATAATAATTAATTATGTAGAATAAATATAATGAAATTATTATAAAGTTAATTTAAATAATATTGAAAATTTAATGGGACTTTTATATTATTTAATTATTTGAAAATAAATGACATTTTTACCAAAAATCGGTATTTTTACTATTTACTGAAAAATTAACATTTTCTGAAAAATTAAAGAATTTTACCCTTAGTAAATTTTTATATTTGGATTTAAAATGTGAATTTAGTTTTATTAAATAAATTTTATAAACTTTCCAAAATTTGATTATAATATTTCGTCATAAGAAATAATAAAAATCAATTTTTATGAAAACCTATTTTTTAAAAATAAAATTATGTCACTAAAACTGATTGATTATTTATTAATAATTATCAATAATATATATTTAGTATGAAATAAATATATATTTCATAATTATTATAATAGTGTTCTTACTCACCAATTTAACAACAAGTTTATATGAGTTATATATTTCACGTGTTGATTAAGCTCGATGTTTCATGTTAAACACGCCATCAAACATAGTTTTATTTCCTAAAATCTTGGGGTTATATAGTTTCTCTATAGTCATATTAATTAATAAATTTTCCATAACTATTATTTATATAATTTATGATTATTTATGAAAATTTAAGAAAATTAAATGTCACTGAGTCCTGAGTTATAAAGTGAAGTTCCAAAGGATCGAATAACAACTGGGGGGGGGGGGTTAATAAGTTGTTAAATTTTTATAAGTTTCATGAATTTTAGAAAGATAACCCCTAAAACATGTTATGGTTTATTACCTTATCATATTATAGTAAATACTCATGCATAAAAAATAGGAAGGAATGTAAAGCACACTAGATTTACATGTTTCAACCTTATTGTGAGAACCTAAATCCTAACATAGCCACTCTCATGGGTGTATAAAAATCTACTATAATGCCGAATTGAATAAAACATGTGGCAAATACAATTATACACATTATATACCCTGATAGTAATTATTATAATGACTCCCATTTTTTATAATTTTTTATTACATACAATTTGAGCCATAAAAGAAAAGACTACTAAAACATTTTCTAAAAAACTCAATCTAGAACCTCGGTCCAATGACCCTAGGTCTAATTGAATTAGTCTGATTATCGAATTACAATGGACTCATAATGATGAAACCTTTTATAAAACTCCACTTCTAAAACTATTCTAATCTGCTCAGTCCAATCATCCTTAGTCTAATAAAACAACATTCGTATATCTGATCTTCAAGATAGATCTATATCCAGAAAGATAACTCTGACATGAATTCTTTAGTGATACACCTTTTCTACTCACATGAATTGTTGAAAAGTATGAATATGCTATTATTGTATTAATATTAATACAATAACAGTAAAGGCATGAAATATGAAAATTTTCCCACTTACTCAAATTCAATAATTCTGAGATTTACAAAAAAAATTAATTTCAAGTTTTACCACTTAATGTCTTCACAAATCTTCTAGAATATTATCATGTATTATCCATAATAAGTTTTCTCAGAATACCTAACTTTTATTCCATTAAAATGTAACTTCCTCATCTCATTACGATGGAACTTCCTCAGCTCATTATGATGGAACTTCCTTATCTCATTCCAAATTTACATTCCTCATTAGAGTTAGCATGATTGAAATTATTTCTCAGAGACATATGATTAAATTTCATTGTTAGTGTTAGTTTAATTGAATTTACTTATTAGAGTCATCATGATTAACTTTCCTCCTCTGATTCAGTCTGATTAAATTTTCTCGTCAGTGGTAGTCTTATTGACATTCTTCCGCAGAGTTAGTCTGATTGAATTCCCTCTTAAGATTTATTCTAATGTAATTCTCATAATGATGTAATTATAATTATGTTGGAATTATCATTATGATGGAAAATCCACTCTGTAACATTGCAATTCTTCCAAACCCTTCATATTTAACTCATTCAGACTTTTGAAAACTTCTTTGCCTAGTACCTCAGGAAATGATGAAATATTTTTGATTCCTCAATTTATTTAAAATATTTTATTATGACAGTTTTCATGATTTATGAGAACTTCAAGATTATAAAATCATTGTCTGACTTATATAAAAAAGTATCATGACTTCCCTTAATTTTATAAACTTCTTTTATTTCCAACCAAAACTAAATATGATCTTATGAACCTATTCTCCCCCTTTTTTCGTTCGGCATTCATCACAAGTGTTATAGAAAAATTATGATATTTGAGAATTACATAACATTAAATCATAATCTAACATAAAATTATAAGGTTTAAGAATCTTCTAACTCATAACATCATTGTCTCCATTCAGCCTCTTTATAAATATTCTGACTTTCTCTCTCAAAGACTTATTTTTAATAGAAAATGTTTCTAATATATGTTGAACTTTAGGCTGATTTATTTGAGACCAAAGATGTGTTTGATCAAAAATTTAACTTTATAAAGAATATTGATACTAGCACTACTAAGTCCAATACTCTATATCTGGTGCTGCTTAGTTCGTTCCTTTGCGTCTAGAAAATAAATATCTCAAAAACAAAACATTTCTCCCCTTTATGTTTGGGTTCAAACATTCATAAAAGTTAACTCATTTTTGAAAAAAATTCTTTTAGACAGGATTAGTTTTAAAAAAATACAAAAACTTTGTTAAAAAAATCATCCAAAAGGTTCTTAAATATTCCCATTTGGATTTTTTTGAAAATCTTCATTAACAAAATATTTCAACTCAACACTTTAAAATAATCATACTTTAAAAAAAAAATTGGGGTAAACTCAAAGATTTTAAATTTTATAAAAATTTATCCTTTCTCAGAAGAGAGTGTCCTAATACTACACTAATGGATAAATTAATGTTTTTGATGGAATTTAATCACTCAATGGAAAGAATTTTTTGGCCATGTAAAAATAAATGACCTCAATTTTATCATTCCTCACTTTTATTTTTCTCTCACTTTTATTTTTCTCTCCCCAATTATTTGATAACCACAACTTCAGACTCATAAAATAAAGATATGATAAAAAATTTTAAAGAGTAAGAAGTTGTTACTTTATCTCCCTCTTTTTCAACATAATCCAAAACATGGTGAGAAACATCCTTATGATTTTTTTGAAGTTATTAGAGGAGGATTAACATGATGATTCAGCCTCAACTAAATGATCCATTCTTTTAGAATTGACTTTTTGAATATTTTAGAAATTTGATACTTTATTGAGATATATCCCAACAATACATCTCCATTAAAAACATTATCTTTTATAAAGTAAAAATTTATATCAATGTGTTTTGATCTTTAATGTTGGAATTTTATTTAGAAAGATATATTTCACTATAATCATCCCCATGTATCATAAATTGTTTAATTTTATTTTCAAATAATCCAGACGAACTTCAATCCATAACATTTGAGTACAACAATATTAATCCACAACATATTATAATTCTTCTTTTCTCAATGTTACTGAACATTGTTTATTACTATTCATACTTATACAACATCCAACTTATAACAATGTTCCCCTTGAGTTTGATTTTTTATAATTACAATATCCCCCATAACTGACATCAGTTTTACCATGAAACTTCATCTCAAAATTTCATTGGAATAATAACCCATATGATGTTTTTTAATTGAAATATCTCATAATTATCTTTTATTTCAACATTTTTGTTTATTTAATATTTATTTGATACTTATCACACAATTTCACAATATAAAAAAATATTAGGTCTTGAGGATGTAAGGTAATGTATACTTCCAATCAGCTTCTAGATTTTTCCCTGATTCACAATTTTACCGTACTCACCATTACTCAAATTCTCCCCACTGTGATAGGAGTAGAAACTTATTTGGATTCTTCCATTCCAAATTTGTTAAACGCATAACCAATATATTATTCTTCAGATAGTAAAATGAATTTTTCTATTTATTTATCTTGTAAACCAACGAAAAATATTAATTATCCTAACACTGACATCATAAAGGTCTTTTTAATTTATTCAGAATTTGTTTACAAATATCGTCATTATCCACAAAAAAAATTATATCATGCACATAAAAAATTACAATTTGAGTTATTAAGTCATAATATTTCACAAAACATTTGTAATAAAAATTTCATTTATAAAAATTCAACATTCTCAAATAGTTTTTATGCTTAGAATATCATGAATGTGGGTCATTTTTCATCCCATAAAAACATTTATTCAATCTAAAAAATTTATTATTGTCGTCATCATGTAATAACCCATAAGGTTGTTCAATGTGAACATATTCTTCAAATTCTCAACTAAGAAATAAAAAAATTGAATCCATATGATATAATTTTTAATTACAATGTTTATCCAAAACTAGAAACATTATAATTCTTTCTAACCATGCAATGGGGGGGGGGGGGGGTTCATCAAAATCCGAACCTTTCACATGTGTGTAACCATTACAAACAAGTCTTATTTTTTTTCTTAAAACTTATCCATTTTCAGTCAACTTATTTTTATAGAACCATTTTGTTTCGATAACATATTTACATTTCGAAAATGTAAAAAGTTCCCATGTTTAATTTTTCTCAATTTGATCAAACTTTTCATTAATTGAATTCACCCATTCTTTGTATTGAATAGTTTCTAAAACTGAATCTCGATCAAATTTTGAGATGATAAAAGTTTTATTTTATAATATTATATTTCTTTTGGTCCAAAATGAATCCTTCTAATCACAAACAATATTTTTAGTCTCAAATTGTTTTTATAAAGAATGAATTTTCAGAGATCATCTTCTTGATTCACTTTACTCATCACATGATTCATATGAATCTTCATACACATTACTTTTCTCACTTTTATATTCAATAAAAAATTTCAATTTTTCTTCTTCAATATTTCGAAAACCTTTTGTAAAAGATGTTGAGTTATAAATTACATTTACATCATATAAGTCCACCGAAGTTTGTAAAACATTTTCCTAACATTTGTATCTTCTTCCATTGGGAAAATAACCCAAAAAAGTCCCTTCCTTAGCTATCTCATCAGACATTAATAGAAGTATATTTATTCTTTTAAGTAAAAATAGATGTAAAAAAACTTTGATGTACTTAAATGGTGGTTTTTTGTTATACCACATTTCATAAGATTACATGTTGGATTTCCACCTTAACAATCATCTGTTCTGAAAATATACTGATATTTAAAACCATTATTTATAAGATATGTTTAAAAACATTCCTTGTAAAATATGTTCTATTATCTGTTCATAGTTTATTTATATAATCCCCCATTTCATTCACAACTTCCTATTTAAAGACTCTGACCATTTCTACAAACTGTGACTTGTGTTTCATAAACATGATGTTTTTCATCTAACTGAAATCATAAATAAAGGTGGTAAAGTAAAAATACCAATTTTTTTATTCAAGTCTCATCAACCCGCATAAATCAAAATTTATAAGTCCCAGAGGTCTAGTAGAATGAATCTGAACTCTCTTATGAATTTTATTAGACATATTACCTTTCAAAGAAGTTAAAAAACACATTCATCAATTATTTTCTATTTTTTGAATATTTATAACAAAATCAAACATAGAAAATTTGTTCATGTTTTTCTAACCAAGGTGACCAACTCTTTGATGCCACAAATTATATTCATGTTCAGTACTTAAGTAACAAGAGTCATTAAATTATCTTATTTTGATGAGATTACATCTTGTTCATTTTCTTTTTGAAATAACTTATCCAAATTTCATTCTTTTTATGAAATAATAATATTTTATAAATATCACATATTTTATATCATTATAAATTTTACTTACACTAATAAAATTATCTTTTAGTCCATCAACAAACAAGACTTCCATAGATTTATAATTTTCATCTTCAATATCCACCATTCTAATTCCCTTGTTTTTTAAAGATCTATAATTACCAATGGTGACAACACCTCCAAAATTATTTTCAACATTTTTCAACATTTTTAAATCACCTATGATGTGTGAAGAAAGACCATTATCAAGTATCAATGCTTTGTTCATTTTTAATTTCTCTCAATCAAATCTCAATAATAAAGGATAATTCTTCTAATCTCATTTTTCATACTTCCATTACTTTTATTTTATACAAAAAATTTCCTAGAAGAGTAGTCAAACAATATTTACCAATATGAACTGGTTGATAACATATTCAACAAACTTATTCTAGAAAGTCAAACTAATTCTTTGTTTGGATGTTTTTAAATTCGTTAGAATTCATTTTTTTCAACTTTCTATGAGTTAGTAAATTTACCCATTTTACTTTCAATATTTATTCCACTATAATCAAATATTCCTTCAGGTATAGATAAGTTATGCCAAATATTAAAACCTATGTGTCCATGATTTTGCAAAAAAACCCCATCAAATCATGATTTTCCATCGAAGTAAGATATTTCTCTATAGAAACATTATTGAGGTTGATATCTTCTTTCTACTCAAACATAATCTGGTCATGGTATATCTTCCCTAATGATGGAGTATTCAACTTTTTTTTATATTTGATATGATTCTCACATACCATCTCAACTCATTCTTCCCAATACATTTCTTTTCATCTGAAATGTTTGAAAAAGAAGATGAAACATTTTATGGTGGCTAAATATTTAAACTTATTATTGATTTGAACATTCTCTGTAATTTTAGATGTATCACATTATAATTTCTAAGATTTTTTGGTGTTTTTACTCATCTTCCTCATGGTACTTTCAGACTCAAAAGTTTTTATTAATACAATTTAACTTCTTCTTCCTTAGATTCCATCTTCTTATAAAGATCTTAAACCATATTTACATGTTAAAAATTTAAATTTTTATAATTTAATATATCATATATTCATTCTTATTCTTGATTGAAACATATTTTGTACAATTAAAAACTTTTCCACCATCTTTCTTTATCATTCAGATTTTTTCTTATGAGTTCTATTTTTCTCATGACATTCAGTACGTTCTATTTTGAGATGATATTATCTATTGGATTATTCACCAGATCCCTCATCATTATTTGAGGTGTATTCAGTTTTCTTGTAACACCCCAAGATTTCATAGTACGTTATTTCTTCAAAGTAATTCAATAACTTTCACTACACGCAACACCGGGTTCGAGCGCACCACAAGATTACCAAACTAGACGTTCAAAAGCGGTTATGAATAGTATTAACTAAATATTGAACTATATATAGTCCTTATAATTTTATAATCCATATTTTGAGTTTATTAGACATAATTTAATAACAAATTCATTTTTTTTCAGATAAAAGAAGTATTTGTTTCAAAAAATGCACTTTTACCGCCTTTTAATGATGAACCCATTTTATATCCAATATTTGGAACTTTTATATATTATATTTGAAAAAAATAAACTTCTTCTTTAGAATTGGGACATAATAATTTGTTTTCATTAAATTTTTGGTGCTTTTCTAATAACTTTCATATTTGGCTGAATAGTTAAAAATACTATATTTTAATTGAAAACAACCTTTTTAATCAAAATAATTTTTATTGTTAGATTATACATTTTAAGGGGTTCGAAGTATAAATAGATTATATTTTTACCATTTAATCCAATTCTGGTCATTGTAGGTAATTTCACTCTGAGATTGGACATAAGAAAATATCAATCTTTTGATAGTTATTATTTCTTAAAAACACGATTTTTGTTTTGACAACGAGAATTAATTTTAAATTAATTTCTGTCAGTTCTTTGTATTGAATATAGAAAAATTGTTTCCATATTTAGAATCAGGAGATCAATATTTTGTAAATAGGTAACTTTTATTTTTAGACATTTTGAATAATTACTTTGGTAAATATTTTATTTACGATGGTAAAAGGGTAAATCCGGTAAATGAGGGTAAAACATAATATTTGAATAATATTAAATTACCCTAACACATGTCCTTACCCTATTGTATGATACATTTCTATCCATGGGAATCTTTGGGTCAATTTTGGGACCCCATGGAGCTACATGTAAGTGATAATTTCACTTTATATTAATTAAGTTAAAGTAAATACAAAAATGACAAAAGCATATATCTTTTAGTAAAAAACTTTTTACATAGGGTTATATATGTTATCCCTTAGAATCTAAATATTAATTAGAAATATCAAAATATTTCCTACATAATGTTATTTTATTTATAAATTTTAGACATTGAATAATTAAATTTATGTATGACACAATAATGATGCAGTATTTTCCTTATTAATGAAAGAATTAAATAAATGGTATTATAAATTTTACAATAAATACAATTTAAAAGTTTTGATGCCATACAAGAATTTTATAGGTTAATATGAAATTTTAGGATCTATTAAATGGATTTATTTTGAATTAATAAAGTTTTTAGGACTTTAACAAAAAGCATTTATTAAATACTGTCAAAAATGACATAAAGGATTTTTTAAAAAACATATTATATTATTAATTTATGTAATATTCCAATAAATATAAGGTTTGTCCAAAAGACTTATATAATTATAAAGGTATAATTAAAGAACCAGATGGTGTTCTTTTGGAGCTATATAGTCAGTTTATTAACCAAATAATAGAAAACTACAAAGATACATGGTAGATGTCAAACTATTTAACTAAGAGTTAAATCTAAAAGATAAAGCTAATATAGTGACCCAAACCTATCTAAAATATATTGTTTCAGTGGTTTTAGACCCATAACCACCTTATAAATTAAATAATCCTTTTTTTAGAAATTAGAAACCGAAAATTATTTTATTATAAAATAATATTTCTAGATTTTCCTAAGGTCCCCCTCACCCCTCTTATAAAAGGGTACTCCACCTTCTCTCTAATTCACACATTCAAAGCAATTTGGATCATCCATCCCCTGCCAAAATACCCTCTCAACTATCATCCCTTAATCCTAGAGGCCCTAATTTAGTAAGGAAGCTAACCTACAGAGCCCTTTTGATCAAATCAAATGGTATAACCCAAAGAAGAGGTAAATATTTCATCACCCTTTTCAAGTTCCTGTCTTCTTTCACTTCCTCTTTCATTGTTGTTTCCATTCTAAAATAATAACTCCAGTATATTATAAATAATATGATGTTATTATAAATATGGTACACCCATATTCATTATTCTATCCATCATTTGAATGACATGTCACCATACGTGTGTACGTACGACTTACCGTCTCCACATCGTGGTGTAATTGTTATTCAATACATTATTTTTTGGATGGTTATAATAATGATTTGTAATTGATATAAATAATAAATATAACATGATAATGATTCTTTATATATGATATAACATCCAATTATATATTATTTTAATATCAATATAATGATATTGTCACTCGTGCGTACATACGGATTACCGTCTCCACGAACGCGATGAGATTCATTTCCCATCATATCCATTCTAGAATAATTTTCATTAGATGAAAAAAATATAAATACTTGATATCATTCTGTATATGAATAATATAAATCCCATTAATAACAAAAATGACTCACATAACAAATAATATAAAGGAAAACGAATCCGTTGACACCCAAAACAACGATAATACTAAGATATTATTAACAAAACAATGTTAAAAGATCATATATGATATCATATTGATGTATATGATTATTTTATAATTTAATAAAAATTATTTCACCATTATACAAGAGTATAACCTACCCTCAACCAAGGAAAATTATAAGGTAAGGTTTTATTTGACAATCTCTTCATTATATGAGGTTGTTTATACGTAATTATCTACTGGGACCTCTTTTTCATCCACATCCATGTTTCTTAAAAATATTTTTTAAAATACATTTACTATTTAATAAAAAATAGTTTAAAGTCATTTATACGCTTTTTTGACTTTTAATAATATGTTTATAAAGGAATCTTTCCGTCGTTTTCCAAACAAGGTCCTTTTTATCCTTTTCGACCAAATTAAGGTAAGAATGTTTTTTTAACATATATAGCGGGTGAATCTATATTACATCATTATAACATCGCCAAATATTCCCTTATAAGCTTATAATAATATTTTCAAAATAAATTTTTTCTTTATAATTATGTGACTCTTAAATTATTTCAAAATATAAAGAGATATTTCTCTTAAAAGGGTTTTGATTTCATCTATGTCAATATCCTTTGATGGATTTTGAATTTATATGATGTTGATTTATTATGATACAAAACTTCTATATTGTATTGAAGGTTTTGTGATATGTTTGACTATGTATGTGATATTTTTATACCATTCATGTTTTATGGTTAATCTATTGACATTTTGACTGCTAGTTTTAATATGAATGTTTATGTTATATTTCAACCTTTTCATATGAGGAATGTATTGGAATAAGTAAGTGATGAGTGGAGCCCTCTATAGTACCTCAATGCATCGGTAGGTATCATGAGACAACTAGACCTGGAATTGGCTGAGGCCTTTCCCAATTTGATATATGTCTTTGGCCGAGGCCTTAATCATTTTTAGACCTCTTGGCCGAGGCCTTGACAAAATGTTTCAGAATGTCCAGCATTATACATTCCCTCATTATGGAAATAATATTGATGGTTCATGTGGTCATTCGACTGGTAGAATACCCATGATTATGTTTTGTTATGGAATTATTTACTCAGCTCATATTCCTTCCATAAAAGTATTCATGTTTATTATTGGTAAAGGAATTTGGTTTCAATTATTCATCATGCTAGATATTTATCTTATTCTGTATTGCTTACCCTTACTGAGTGTTTGAGCTCACCCATTTCGTATGCTTCAATTTCCCAGGATATGAAGAAGTTATTTATGACTGACTTGAAGGAATTATCTAGGAGGCTTGGATGTTTCCAATGGACTAAATTCATGTTGTATTTTTTTTTTGAAGTTGTAAAGTTGAACTTATGTATGAATCTTGTTTCCAATAATACTAAACTGATCGGTCTTTAGAGACATGATTTCCTTCTGATCATGCCAATGTTATGTAATAATGCACCGATTCTGGGTAACTGGGGTTGGGGCATTACAGTTGGTATCAGAGGAAGTTTAGTATAAACCTTGGAAGATATATTTAGATAAACTCAGATTAGGGAACATTAAACTAAGATAGACATTGAGGATTAATATAGAAGAACTTCCTAGAATTTTTTTTAATGTAGAGATTTTGTGAGTTTTCTGAGAAATACATCCCAATCTGGATATAAGCAGGTAGAGGTGGCTCTGGCACAGATGTACCTTGGGGGAAAACCCAAAAAACACCACTTTGAGCTTGGCTCGAACGAGAACTAGTGCACGACAATAGGCCTTTCTGAACTCTTTGTTACGACATTCCCGAGGGATACGCTTTAGAGAATTATTATTTTCTTTAAAAATCATTATGAAGGGTTTATGAGTATATACTTCCTCAAAGAATTGTTTTATGATAATGGATTATATCCATAAAGTATTCAATCTATGTTAGGTATTTTACAAGTTTGAAATTATTCATTACAATTCATAAACAGACCTAGTGTATGCCATTGTATAGAAATGGTTCCCAGTAGAAGGAATGTGAAGTCCAGTAATACGTATGATCCAAGGAGTAAGAAGGATCATATATTTCATGGTATTCAGCCAACATTTAGAAGGGAAATTGTCCCCCATGTATTCTCAACATATGAAGAAATAATATCACGAGTTAAAAATATATGTAAATAATTTTCTGAGTCCTATGGATTTTAAGGGAAGCAAGAGAAGAAAAGGATGGAAGAGAGAAAAATGGATACAGGGAAGATGGAAAAGAAGAATTTTCCCACATGTGATAACTGTGGGAAGAAACACCGTGAAACGTTCCTGAAGGGAATGGGAGTTTGTTATAAGTGTGGAGAAAAATGACACCATGTACATGACTGCAAGGGTAAGAAAAAGGATTCAAATGTACAATGCTTCATCTGCAAGGAGTTGGGACACTATGCAAACCAATGTCCAAATAATCAGAGTATGCCTCAAATGATGATATTGGATAATAATCAAGTTATGATACTACCACAGATGAGGAGGCATGATTATATTTCTTATGTTATTATTAAATAATTATGTCATTTCTATGTTGTATCAATGATGTACTAGTTATAATAATTATGGAGTATATAGGGATTGTATTGCAGTACTATTTCATTAAGGACTTGAGATTGTGTGGAACCAAGAAAAGTGACTCAATAGAAGGTTAAATTTTTGGAAAATATATGGTTGAGAGAAAGATAAACCATAATATGGTTCTATTACTGAGGTAGTGATTTTGGAATAATACATGTTTGATTTGGATAAATTATATTGGATATTCTTGACTGCATTGAAACTGATTAATGATTTGTATATTCCATCATTATTTGAGTTTACAACATTTTTTAAACGAAGGAGTATATCCAGTATTCTATAATGAATAAGATATCATGGATTTAATCAATAAGGTTTTATGGTAATTCAATATGTTGCATTATTTTAAAATAATACATGATGAAGGTGTTCATATTTTATTACATGGAAAAAGGATCTTCATTGTGTTTAACTTCACTATAAATTTTGAACTGTGAGTTTGGACAGAATTATTTTGGATAAGTCTAGTTTGAGATTATTTTTTAATTTCCATAAAAAGGATAACCTGGAGGTCGGGCGACAACCCATCGCGTCCGGCAAGGCTGCGAGACTTGAACCCGGAACAGAAGGGTGACAAGGGTGTATCACCTACCACTGACCTACGTGATGTCCAGGATTGAATAATGTAGTTTTTTAAAGGGTCTAGTAGATGAATTAAAATTTTTTTTGGAACCCTATACGAATAGGAGAAATAAATTTTTTTTTGTTCTATTATCTTTTAGAGTGAAAGATGAGTTTGTGGTAGAAATTAGTTAAAGGATGGAACTCTACTTGTCAAGTATATATTTTTCTTATCTTATTCTATGAAGAAATTAATTATTAAACTTTAGGTAAGGGATCTTAAAACTAAAAATGTGATATCCTAATATCTTATGTTTTGTGGAACCAAAGATATTTTAAATCATCATAGATTGATGGATTTGAGGGCCTCAATTATATAATTGTTTGCGACTGATGACCTCAATCACTCCCTAAAAATATTTATGTTTTACCTCCAATTATGTGTCTCTAATTTCCTCCAATGTTCTCATAATCGAGATCATAATTTTGTGGTTACTTTTTCATTCCCCTTTTTCTCTTATTAAGACTAAATTTTATTAACTCAATTTCCGATGTGGGTTTTCCCACAAAGATATTTTCTATTTTCACCTTTTTATTTTCGAAGAACAATTTCAAATTGTGAGGATGCAATTTAATGAAGGCGGGATGAATGTAACACCCCATGATTTCATAGTACGTTATTTCTTCAATGTAATTCAATAACTTTCACTACACGCAACACCTGGTTCGAGCGCACCACGAGATTACCAAACTAGACGTTCAAAAGCGGTTATGAATAGTATTAACGGAATATTGAACTATATATAGTCCTTATAATTTTATAATCCATATTATTAGTTTATTAGACATAATTTAATAACAAATTCATTTTTTTCAGATAAAAGAAGTATTTGTTTCAAAAAATGCACTTTTACCGCCTTTTAATGATGAACCCTTTTTATATCCAATATTTGAAACTTTTATATATTATATTTAAAAAAAATAAACTTCTTCTTTAGAATTGGGACATAATAATTTGTTTTCAATAAATTTTTGGTGCTTTTCTAATAACTTTAATATTTGACTGAATAATTAAAAATACTATATTTTAATTGAAAACAACTTTTTTAATCAAAATAATTTTTACTATTATATTATACATTTTAATGGGTTGGAAGTATAAATAGATTATATTTTTACCATTTAATCCAATTTTGGTCATTTTAAGTTATTTCACTCTGAGATTGGACATAAGCAAATATCAATATTTTGATAGTTATTATTTCTTAAAAACACGTTTTTTATTTTGACAACGAGAATTAATTTTAAATTAATTTCTGTCAGTTATGTGTTTTGGATATAGAAAAATGGATTCCATATTTATATTCTGGAGATCAAAATTTTATAAATAGGTAACTTTTATTTTTATCCATTTTGAATAATTACTTTGGTAAATATTTTATTTACGATGGTAAAAGGGTAAATCCGGTAAATAAGGGTAAAAAATAATATTTGAATAATATTAAATTACCCTAACACATGTCCTAACCCTATTTTATGATACATTTCTATCCATGGGAATCTTTGGGTCGATTTTGCGACCCCATGGAGCTACTTGTAAGTGATAATGACAGTTTATATTAATTAAGTTAAATTAAATACAAAAATGACAAAAGCATATATCTTTTAGTAAAAAACTTTTTACATAGGGTTATATATGTTATCCCTTAGACTCTAAATATTCATTAGAAATATGAATATATTTCCTACATAATGTTATTTTATTTATAAATTTTAGACATTTAATAATTAAATTTATGTATGACATAATATTGATGCAGTATTTTCCTTATTAATGAAAGAATGAAATAAATGGTATTATAAATTTTACAATAAATACAATTTGAATGTTTTGACACCATACAAGAATTTTCTAGGTTAATATGAAATTTTAGGATCTATTAAATGAATTTATTTTGAATTAATAATGTTTTTAGGACTTTAAAAAAAAAATTTATTAAATACTGTCAAAAATGACATAAAGGAATTTTTAAAAAACATACTATATTATTACTTTATGTAATATTCCAATAAATATAAGGTTCGGGCAAAAGATTTATATAATTATAAATGTATAGTTAAAGAACCACTTGGTGTTCTTTTGGAGCTATATAGTCAGTTTATTAACCAAATAATAGAAAACTACAAAGATACATAGTAAATGTCAAACTATTTAACTAAGAGTTAAATCTAAAAGATAAAGCTAATATAGTGACCCAAACCTATCTAAAATATATATTTTGAGTGGTTTTAGACCCATAACCACCTTATAATTTAAATAATCCATTTTTTAGAAATTAGAAACCGAAAATTATTTTATTATAAAATAATATTTCTAGCTATTCCTAAGGTCCCCCTCACCCCTCTTATAAAAGGGCACTCCAGCTTCTCTCTAATTAACACATTCAAAGCAATTTGGATCATCCAACCCCTACCAAAATACCCTCTCAACTATCATCCCTTAATCCTATAGGCCCTACTTTAGTAAGGAAGGTAACCTACAGAGCCCTTTTGATCAAATCAAAATGTAGAACCCAAAGAAGAGGTAAATATTTTATCACCCTTTTCAAGTTCCTTTCTTCATTCACTTCCTCTTTCATTGTTGTTTCCATTCTAAAATAATAACTCCAGTATATTATAAAAAATATGATGTTATTATAAATATGGTACACCCATATTCATTATTCTATCCATCATTTGAATGACATGTCACCATACGTGTGTACGTACGGCTTACCTTCTCCACATCGTGGTGTAATTGTTATTCAATACATTATTTTTTTGATGGGTAAAATAATTATGTGTAGTTGATATAAATAATAAATATAACATGATAATTATTCTGTATATATATGATATAACATCCAATTATATATTATTTTAATATCAAAATAATGATATTGTCACTCGTGCGTACATACGGATTACCGTCTCCACGAATGCGATGAGATTCATTTCCCATCATATCCATTCTAGAATAATTTTCACTAGATGATCAAAAATAATATTTAAATACTTGATATCATTCTGTATATGAATAATATAAATCCCATTAATAAAAAATATGACTCACATAACAAATAATATAAAGGAAAACGAATCCGTTGACACCCAAAACAACGATAATACTGAGATATTATTAACAAAGCAATGTTAAAAGATCATATATGATATCATATTAATGTATATGATTATTTTATAATTTAATAACAATTATTTCACCATTATACAAGAGTATATCCTACCCTCAACCAAGGAAAAGTATAAGGTAATGTTTTATTTGACAATCTCTTCATTATCTGAGGTTGTTTATACGTAATTATCTACTGGGACCTCTTTTTTATCCACATCCATGTTTCTTAAAAATATTTTTTAAAACACTTTTACTATTTAATAAAAAATAGTTTAAAGTCATTTATACCCTTTTTTGACTTTTAATAATATGTTTATAAAGGAATCTTTCCGTCGTTTTCCAAACAAGGTCATTTTTATCCTTTTCGACCAAATTAAGGTAAGAATGTTTTTTTAACTTATATAGTGGGTGAATCTATATTACGTCATTATAACATCGTCAAATATTCCCTTATAAGCTTATAATAATATTTTAAAAAAAAAATTCTTTATAATTATTTGACTCTTAAATTATTTCAAAATATATAGAGATATTTATCTTAAAAGGGTTTTGATTTCATCAATGTCAATATCCTTTGATGGATTTTAAATTTATATGATGTTGATTTATTATGATACAAAACTTCTATATTGTATTGATGTTTTTGTGATATGTTTGACTATGTATGTGATATTTTTTTACCATTCATGGTTTATGGTTAAAGTATTGACATTTTTTATGCAAGTTTTAATACGAATTTTCATGTTATATTCCAACATTTTCATATGAGGAATGTATTGGAATAAGTAAGGGACGTGTGGAGCCCTCTATAGCACCTCGATGCATCGGTAGGTATCATGAGACAACTAGACCTGGAATTGGCTGAGGCCTTTCCCAATTTGATATATGATTTTGGATGAGGCCTTTATCATTTTTAGACCTCTTGGCCGAGGCCTTGACAAAATGTTTCAGAGTGTCCGACATTATACATTCCCTCATTATGGAAATAATATTGATGGTTCATGTGGTCATTCGACTAGTAGAATACCCATGATTATGTTTTGTTATGGAATTATTTACTCATCTCAAATTCCTTCCATAAAAGTATTCATGTTTATTATTGGTAAAGGAATGAGGTTTCAATTATTCATCATGCTTGATATTTATCTTATTATGTATTGCTTACCCTTACTGAGCGTTTGAGCTCACCCATTTCATATGCTTCATTTTCCCAGGATATGAAGAAGTTATTTATGAGTGACTTGAAGGTATTATCTAGGAGGCTTGGATGTTTCCAATGGAATAAATTCGTGTTGTATTTCTTTTGAAGTTGTAAAGTTGAACTTTTGTATGAATCTTGTTTCCAATAATACTAAACCGATCGGTATTTTGAGACATGATTTCCTTGTGATCATGCCAATGTTATGTAATAATGCACCGATTCTGGGTAACTGGGTTTGGGGCGTTACAGTTGGTATCAGAGGAAGTTTAGTATAAACCTTGGAAGATATATTTAGATAAACTCCGATTAGGGAACATTAAACTAAGATAAACTTTGAGGATTAATATAGAAGAACTTCGTAGAATTTTTTTAATGTAGAGATTTTGTGAGTTTTCTGAGAAATACATCCCCATATAGATACAAGCAGGTAGAGGTGGCTCTGGAACAGATGTACGTAGGGGTAAAACCCAAAAAACACCACTTTGAACTTGGCTCGCACGAGAACTGGTGCACGATAATAGGCCTTTTTGCACTCTTTGTTACGACACTCCCGAGGGATACGCTTTGGAGAATTATTATTTTCTTTACAAATCATTATGAAGGGTTTATGAGTAT
Source organism: Viscum album (assembly GCA_963277665.1). Lineage (NCBI taxonomy): Eukaryota > Viridiplantae > Streptophyta > Magnoliopsida > Santalales > Viscaceae > Viscum > Viscum album. The sequence goes on from OY728163.1 coordinate 332,021,126, forward strand.
ATACTTCCTCAAAGAATTTTTTTTATGATAATGGATTATATCCATAAAGTATTCAATCTACGTTAGGTATTTTACATGTTTGGAATTATTCATTACAATTCATAAACGGACCTAGTGTATGCCATTGTATAGAAATGGTTCCCAGTAGAAGGAATGTGAAGTCTAGTAATATGTATGATCCAAAGAGTAAGAAGGATCATATATTTCATGGTATTTAGCCAACATTTAGAAGGGAAATTGTCCCCCATGTATTCTAAACATATGAAGAAATAATATCACGAGTTAAAAAGATAAGTAAATAATTTTCTGAGTCCTATAGATTTTAATGGAAGCAAGAGAAGAAAAGGATGGAAGAGAGAAAAATGGATACAGGGAAGATGGAAAAGAAGAATTTTCCCACATATGATAACTGTGGGAAGAAACACCGTGAAACTTGCCTAAAGGGAATGAGTGTTTGTTATAAGTGAGGAGAAAAAGGACACCATGTACGTGACGGCAATGGTAAGAAAAAGGTTTCAAATGTACAATGCTTCATCGGCAAGGAGTTGGGACACTATGAAAACTAATGTCCAAATAATCAGAGTATGCCTCAAATGATGATATTGGATAATAATCAAGTTATGATACTACCACAGATGAGGAGGAGTGATTAGATTTCTTATGTTGTTATTAAATAATTATGTCATTTCTATGTTGTATCAAAGATGTACTGGTTATAATAATTATGGAGTATGTAGGGATTGTATTGCAGTACTATTTCATTAAGGACTTGAGATTGTGTGGATCCAAGAAAAGTGACTCAATAGAAGGTTAAATGTTTTGGAAAATGTATGGTTGAGAGAAAGATATACCATAATATGGTTCTGTTACTGAGGAAGTGATTTTGGAATAATACATGTTTGATTTGGATAAATTATATTGGATATTCTTGAATGCCTTTAAAACTGATTAATGATTTGTATATTCCAACATTATTTGAGTTTACAACATTTTTTAAAAGAAGGAGTATATCCAGTATTCTATAATGAATAAGAGAGCATGAATTTAATCAATAAGGTTTTATGGTAATTCAATATGTTGCATTATTTTAAAATAATACACGATGAAGGTGTTCATGTTTTATTACATGGAAAATGGATTTTCATTGTGTTTAACTTCACTATAAATTTTGGACTGTGTGTTTGGATTGAATTATTTTGGATAAGTCTAGTTTGAGATTATTTGTGAATTTCCATAAAAAGGACAACCTGGAGGTCGGGCGACAACCCATCGCGTCCGGCAAGGCTGTGAGACTTGAACCCGCAACCGAAGGGTGACAAGGGTGTATCACCTACCACTGACCTACGTGATGTCCAGGATTGAATAATGTAGTTTTTTAAAGGGTCTAGTAGATGAATTATAAATTTTTTTGGAACCCTATACGAATAGGAGAAATAAATTTTTTTTGTTCTATTATCTTTTAGAGTGAAATATGAGTTTGTGGTAGAGATTAGTTAAAGGATGGACCTCTACTTGTCAAGTATATATTTTTCTTCTCTTATTCTATGAAGAAATTAATTATTAAATTTTAGGTAAGGGATCTTAAAACTAAAAATGTGTTATTCTAATACCTTATGTTTTTTGGAACCAATGATATTTTAAATCATCATAGATTGATGGATTTGAGGGCCCCAATTATATAATTGTTTGCGACTGATGACTTCAATCACTCCCTAAAAATATTTACGTTTTACCTCCAATTATGTGTCTCTAATTTCCACCAATGTTCTCATTATCGAGATCATAATTTGGTGGTTACTTTTTCATTCCCCTTTTTCTCTTATTAAGACTAAATTTTATTAACCCAATTTCCGATGTGGGTTTTCCCACAAAGATATTTTCTATTTTTACCCTTTTATTTTCTAAGAACAATTTCAAAATGTGTGGACACAACTTATTGAAGGAGGGATGAATGTAACACCCCATGATTTCATAGTATGTTATTTCTTCAAAGTAATTCAATAACTTTCACTACACGCAACACCGGGTTCGAGCGCACCACAAGATTACCAAACTAGCCGTTTAAAAGAGGTTATGAATAGTATTAACTGAATATTAAACTATATATAATACTTATAATTTTAGAATCTATATTATGTGTATCTTAGACATAATGTAAGAACAAATTCATTTTTTTCAGATAAAACAAGTATTTATTTCAAAAAATGCACTTTTACCGCCTTTTAATGATAAACCCTTTTACATTTAATATTTGAAACTTTTATATACTATATTTGAAAAAATAAACTTCTTCTTTAGAATATGGAAATAAGAATTTAGTTTCAATAAATTTTTGGTGCTTTTCTGATAACTTTCATGTTTGGATGAAAAGTGAAAAATACTATATTTTAACTGAAAACAAATTTTTTAATCAAAATAATTTATAGTGTTAAATTATAAATTTTAATGGTTTGGAAATATAAATAGAATATATTTTTACCATTTAATCCAATTATGGTCATTGTAAGTAATTTTAATTTGATATTGGACATAAAAAGTGTCAATCTTTTGATAGTTATTACTTCTTAAAAACACGTTTTTGGTTTTGATAACACGAATTAATTTTAAAATAATTTCTGTCATTTCTATGTTTGGAATATAGAAAAATGGATTCCATATTTAGAATCCGGAGGTCATAATTTTTTAAATAGGTATCTTTTATTTTAAGAAATTTTGCATAATTACTTCGGTAAATATTTTATTTACCATGGTTAAAAGGTAAATCCGGTAAATAAGGGAAACAAAATAATATTATAATAATATTAAATTACCCTAACACGTGTCCTAACCCTATGGGATGATACATGTCTGACCATGGGAATATTTGGATCGATATTGGGACCCCATGGAGCCACTTTTAAGTGATAATGACACTATATTAATTAGGTTAAATGAAATACAAAAATGACATAAGCATATATCTTTTAGTAAAACAATTTTTACATAGGGTTATATATGTTATCGCTTTTCTTATAAATATTCATTAGAAATATAAAAGGATTAAATATATAATTGTATTTTATTTATATTTTTTCGACATTGAATAAATATATTTATTTATGACACAATAATGATGTAATATTTTCCTTATTAAGGAAAGAATCAAATAAATTGTATTATAAATGTTTCAATAAATACAATTTTAATGTTTTGATGCCATCCACGAAATTTCTAGCTTAATTTGACATGTTAGGATTTATTAAATGAATTTAGTTCGAATTTATAAAGTTTTTATGACTTTAACAAAAATCAATTATTAAATAGTGTCAAAATTGACATTAAGGAATTTTTAAAACAAATATTATATTATTAATTTATATAATATTCATAAATAACTATGGTTTGGCCAAAAGGCTTATATAATGATAGGTGTATCATTAAAAGAGCACTTGGTGTTCTTTTGGATGTATATAGTAATTTTATTAACCATATAATATAAAAATACAAACAGACATGGTAAATGTAAAACTATTTAACTAAGAGTTAAATCTAAACGATAAAGTTAGTATAGTGAACCAAACCAATATCAAATGTATTGGTTGAGTATTTTTGACCCATCCCCACATTAGCCTTTAAATAATACATTTTGGATCCATTAGACACTGAAAATTATAAGGACCTGGCCTTAAAACATTACATAATATTGAATTAAGGGAATAATTCACATTGAGGATCTTTTCAGGTTTAGAGTTTTAGAGAATTAGGACATAACTATTACATCTCAAAAGATTATAAAGTTGAAACTTATACTTTGTTTCCATTTTTTATATAATAAAAAAACTTAAAAAAGAAACATGACTAGTTCCATGTTTTAGACATCATGTATTTCCTTGATCCCATCCTTGTCCCTATTTATCTTTAAGTCTCGTGGAAAACATTTAAAAAACTTGGGATGAGCATAAAAGGATCTGCAAGGAATACACAAAGAAGGAAAATACTAGTTTTCAATACAATAATTAAACCATTAATACTTTTACATAAGTACTAATTTTCACCTTTATGAAGTAGTAAATACTCTTCACTGAATAAAAGATCACTACTTACCCTTTTGTAACCAAAAGATTACCCATATAAAGAACACATAAAATATAAAGGTATCTTTGAAAATAAATAGACATAAATGAAATAACCATATGGTCTACTTCTAGACATGTCACTAAATGGAATAGCCATACGACCGACTTCCATACCCAATGCATTGGAGGTTATAATGTAACCACCCGTCCTAGTTTTCACAGCACCACTCGTCATTTAGTTTATCACGTAACCACCCATCAAATGTCCAAGTACCATAATAAAATCATAACACATAAAAAAATATAAAGGAATGATAACATTTCAACATTTCAATCACAATATATCATTTAAATATATTGACATAAAAGAATCCTTTATCAAAACCACTTTCAATACCAAAATATGTAAAATAGTATATGGTATTTATTTTCTTTTAAAACATTAATTCTTGTTGAGGAAGCCAAAGATCAAATAATACTCGGAATGACAGAAAGGTCATTGTCAACGTGTATGTTAAAAAAACATAATTTTTGTCATTTAGTAAAATTATTCATAGAGAAAAGATTCCTTTTGAATAAAAGTTAAAATCAAAGGGGTTTATACACCATATAAAATAATTTTGTGCATAAATTAAAATATGCCTCAATGAAAAAGATTGAGATGAAGTTGCTTACAAAGGCGGTATCCTCAGATTAAAGATAAATCAATTACATAATTATGTGTGACAAATATAAATACACCCAATATAAGTAGATATTAAGTGTAAAAAAATCAGAGGTCATCCACACATATTCATAGAATGTCATAATCAAGAAGTGGAGGTCTATCGCAAATAATTGAAATTGGATTAAGAAGTTCCCTTGCAAAAATTCGATAGCCTAACGACGTCACTTTAAACATCAGAAAATAAGATGATGAGAGATAAAAATGGTATGTCATCACATGGACATAACATTTACATTAATAAGTATTTATAATAACATATCACAACATAATTATATGTAAATTAAAAGACTTAACAAAAATAAGTCTTTTAAAAAGAGGAGGGTGAAAGGTTCCCTTACCGATTTGGGTAACTTTCGAAACATACACCCCAGAAAGAAGGGTCATACAATGAGGATGTAAATACCCATAAATTAAAGTATATTACACAAACAATAAAATCATCGGTAGTAAATACACCACACAATAGGAAATATTGGGAAATTTAGCATGAATCTCACATGAATAAAAAGTGAGATAAAAACCTCTTACCTCGTTGTAATCAATCGAGTCATATGACCAAAAGATAATAAACAAAAAATGAATCACATTATACCGTGAATATAAATAGAATCATGATAATATATTTTTAATGTAAGCACAAAATACACCACATGAAATAAATAAGTGGCGAACAATGGAAATCTCACGGAATTAAAAGTGAGACAATAAATCCATTACGAAAATTTGGCAGCCTAACAACGTCACTTAAAACTTCAAAAATGGATTGATGATATAAAATATGGTCTCTCATAATATGAACATAAAAATTATAGTAATATTAATATAAAATAAATCCCCCAACATAATAAAGATGAGCTTAAAATAAGCGACATTAAAGAGAGTTCTTAAAAAGAAAGAGAGAGGTAGGATCCCTTACCTCAAGTCCGACTTGTCTTGTTCGTTTCATTATATTACTGAATAATAAACTTTGGTCAATTTATAATTACTTAAGGAAATGATTTAAAGTTTATTATTCAATTCATATAACAAATTATAATGTATTAATAATTTTCTAATTATGTGAGTTCATATCAGACGTTTTTGTCGATGTTCGGTACATGGGTCAAAAAAATGGACTTCTTATAACTACATGATGTTAATGTGGTACAAAGTTAATTAAATACAGAAATATATTCATAATTTATATGTAATATATATTATATATATCCATTATATATATGTACTTATAATAGTACATACCATTTGAAGATAATAAATGAAATGAAATGTTCATGGAGATGGTAAGCCGTACGTACGCATGAACACTACATTCATTTCTATTTAATAATTTAATGGAATTAAATAATAATGATACATCGGTATATTATAATTATAGTAAAATATATATGTTATATATGTTACATAAGTTCTAAAATTCTATCATTTATACGTTCCACCTATGGCATGAACAAGTCATATCACTTTGAGGGGGCGATAGTCCACACTTCCTAAAATGAAATTATCGCGTTTACCTATCATGGAAACCATAAAGGTATTCCATAAAATAAAACTAAAGAGGCATAAGGAAAAAATAAAAATAATATATATCATATATAAATACAATGACATATTGATGGCCACCATGAGAGGTGATAGGAGATAATTGAACAATCATCGTTTCGTGAAGCAGTAGTTCGCCGTACACAGAAACAATATGTTCTTTACCCATTAGATGGAGGTGTATGTAAGTGTAGATAGAATAAATATCATAACAAAATCCTAGTATATTGAAGATACTTGTTTTTTTATGAAATAAATGAATAAAAAGAGTTTAGGGGGTTGGAGAATCAAAATCAAACAATAGAACATAAGAGAAGACATTACCTTTAAACCAGGTAACTCTTTTTGATTTGAGCCAAAGGCTTCCATGGAAAGACTTCTACCCAAAGTGATGATTATAATAGTAATATAGGAATTTGGAGAGATAATATTAGTAGAGGTTGGATTATCCAATGGCTTTATAGGTGTGGGTAAGGGGGTAGAGGTGGGGGCCTTTTATAAGAGGGAGGAGGGTCACTTTTGGAAGGTCTTGAAATGTTACTTTATTATAAAATGATTTTCAGAATTTAAAGGTCCCAAAATGATATATTTATAGTATAAGGTGTTAAGGGTTATAAATACACCAATAAAATATATTTTAGACAAGTTTAAGTCATATATTGTACCTTATATTTTTATTTTATTTTAACCGTCCATTAATGAGGTAATCACTGCATCACCATGGTGTCATAAATAAATTTTTTTATTTAATGTCTAAGAATTATAAAAAAAATACCATGATTTAGGAAATAGTTTTAGATTTAAAATGAATATTTATAGTCTAATATATCATTTATATAAACAAAACTAAAATTGTTTTACTTAGGTGATACATGCTTTGGTTATATTTTCCTTTCTTTAAAAATAATCTGATAAAACGTCACTATCACACTAAAGTGATTCCATGGGGTCCCAAAGTTGTCAAAAGGAATCCCAAGGTCGGCCAGGACTCAAAAAATAGCATTAAGACACATGGATGGGTAATTTTATATTATTATGATATTATTTTATTACCCTTAACTACCCGATTACGAATTAATCACGATAATTAAAGATAATTGTCGTTGTTACTATTCATAATGTCAAAAAAATGAGTCTTAATTACATAATTTGGACCTTATGACCCAAATATGGAATCCATTTTACCAAATTTCAAACACAGAAATTGCAAAAATTAATTTTAAAATAATTCCCGTTCAAGAAACCAAAGAAGGGTTTTTAAGAAGTAAAATTTATCAAAAGATTGACTTGGTTTTACATCCAATTGAAAAGTGAAATTAATTCCAATGAACAAAATTTTATTAAGTGATAAAAAAATAATTAAATTAAACATTAAAAATCATTAAAAAGAAAATCTATTTATATAATTAAATTAGATGAAAAAGCAGTTTTGAAGTAAAATGCAGTATTTTTCACTATTCATTAAAAACGAACATTTGTCAGAAAAATACCAAAAATTAATCCAAAGTAAATTTGATATTCAAAATTCAAAAATGATTTCCAATTTATCAAATTCAAAACATATTATTTTCATTAATTAATTTTATATTTAATTCCCGCTGTCAAAACAAATAGCATGTTTTTAAGAAACAATATCTATCAAAAGATTGTCACTTATTTAAGTCCAATTTCAAAGTGAAATTAATTCCAATGACAAACATTAGATTAAATGGTAAAAATATATTTTAACTTCACTTTAAAACCAATTAAAAATATAATCTAACCATATAAATAAATTAGATTAAAATGAGGTTTTGAATTAAAATACAGCATTTTTTACTATTCATTAAAAAATGAATTTTATCGGAAAAATATTTTTTTTTGCACAAAGTACATTTTGATGTCCCTATTTTAATGGAGGATTTTATTTTGTCAAATATAATATAAAAAATTGACAAAAAGTAGTTTTAAAAATGGTTCACAATCAAAAGGCGGTTAATCGACCCTTTAAAGAATATTAGAATATTTATGCTTAAAATTGGATTAATTCGCATTTTAAGACTCTATCATTTATTGGGTAATTTTTATAATATTTAAAAAACATATATAATCATTTTGTAGTTAGTTATGCTCATTACTTCCATTATAACTACTAGGTGTTAACTACCATTTAAAATAATATTATTATATTATTAGTGTGCAATGTATGATTTCAAAGAAACTCGTTGTTGCATATTGGGTACTCCATCGAACATAGAATTACCTTTAAAGTAATATTTACATTTTATTAACAAATATTAATAAATATGAAAATATTAAATTCTTTATTTACCTTGGATGTTACATCCTTCCCCCCCTTTTAAGAATTGTGTCCTCGCGATTTTAAAATTGTGCTTAGAAACTACATTGAAAGCCCCACATCAGAAAAGAAGTCAATTAAACTATCACTTTAAAAGAAAGAAAGATAAGTACAATGGTCAACTGAGATAAACCATACTAGGATTCCATGAAAACATGGATATGGGGGAGAAACAATCCATAAAGGTCTGATGGAGAGTGATAGAAAACATGATTTAGGTGAAAGTTAATCACCAGAAAATCACAAACTTGTGATGGGTTAAATGGTATTTGATTTCCCAGTAGAAAAAGTTAATAGAAAACGTTTTTTTAAGTTAATTTTCATTGAGCGATTAATTTGGAAGCTTAAATAAAACATAAGTAAACATACTTACTTGTCATGTATACTTTCATCTCTTACTAGATTTCTAACACAAACTCCTATTTTCTCCAAAATATGAGTATTTATGAATACTTTCTCACATTAAGAGTGCTATAATAAACTTATAGAGAATAAACTAATCCAAAAAAGAGAACTATCTATTTCCCATATCTTTAGACCTTACCCAAAGCCAAAATGGTTAGTACAAGATCAGATAATCCCCAAAAAGTATAATCTTTTACAAAAAGAAAAACTACTCTTAATCTCCAAAATTTGTCCGACAAAACCCAAATATCCTCAAAGACCATTCAATAAATTTGTGTCCACAAAATTCTTCAAAGTAATACAAACTAATATTGAAACCCAAATCTCTGAAGGATTTAATCACATAGTCTTCCAATGTAAATCTTAACATTTATCTCCAAAAAACTACAGTTAATCTTAAAGTCTCATACTGAAAATAAATTATCCTAATCACATATCCTCCATGATAGGTTAATCATTTCCATAGATAACCTAAAATCAACTTATTAATGATTCAAAAGATCATTCAACTAAAATCAATTAGTCATACTAACCAGGGACTTCACATAGTCCGGTAGTAGGAGATAAATCACAATCGGGCATTGGTTCAGGGTTCGATTCCCGTAGCTTCATCCGACGCGACGGGTTGTCACACGGTCTACGTGTTGTCCTTTTTCCAAAACTATATATTTCTTAAAACATTCCCCAAAAGGGATATAATCTTCAAAAATAACCATAAAATAATTTAACATCAAGTTTATCTCATGCCTTTCATTTTTCATCATAACATATAGTAACCCATAATTACCTCAAAAGTAAGGGTCATATAAACCATAATGGTTACCTTTATAATTATTACCTGAACTTCCACATCGAGTTTGTTCTCTCGTACATGAGGCATTAGAGAACTCACCAAGGTTCTAGTGGTTAATCCTGAATCATGATAGCTGGTTGAGAATAACCAAATGATTTCTCGTTGTAGCTCCCATATCATTAAGTAGTTCCTTCAGAAAACCGTCACAGTTTTCTTCACATCCACTATTACTTTGGGGCCCGCAAGATCCAGCCATTTACTAAAACCAAAAAGGCCAGTGTGAGTATATCAGTAAAATCATCATGTACTAATGAGGAAGATAAACACTAAGATACAGTTATCCAAGTTATGTCAAACTCATTTGAACTTTCAAAAATAACAATGAATCCATCTAATATACTAACCATTGTGGTTATAAACAACTTTTCACTTATTCTTAAACAACACTCTAACCTCTAAAGTTATCTAATCCACCCTTTGATACCAACTATAAGGACCCATCCTTAAAACATTACATAATATTGAAATAAATAAATAATTCACATTGAGTATCTTTTCAGGTTTAGAGTTTAAGAGAATTAGGACATAACTATTACATCTCAAAAGATTTTAAAGCAGACACTTCTACTCATTTTCCATTTTTTCATAAAATAAAAAAACTTAAAAAAGGAACATGACTAGTTTCAGGTTTTAGACAGGATTTATTTCCTTGATTCCATCCTTGACCCAATTCATATTTATGTCCTGTAGAAAACATTTAAAAAACATGGGATTAACATAAAAATTTCAGTAAGAAATACCCAAATAAGGAAACTACTAGTTTTTCAAAACAAAAAGTAAACCATGAATACTTTAACATGAGTAATAATTTTCACCTTTATGAAGTAGTAAATACTCTACACTGAATAAAATATCACTACTTACCCTTTGTAACTGAAATATTACCCATATAAAGAACACATAACATATAATGGTAACTTGGAACATAAACATACTTAAATGGAATAACCATACGGTCGACTTGCACACATGTCACAAAATGGAATAGACATACGGTCGACTTCCATAACCAATTCATTAGAGGTTATAACGTAACCACCCATCCTAGTTTTCACAGCACCACCCGTCATTTGGTTTATCATGTAACCACCCTTCAAATGTCCAAGTACCATAATAAAATCATAGCACATAAAACCAATATAAAGTAATGATAGCATTTCAATATTTTAATCACAAAATATCATTTAAATATATTGACATAAAATAATACTTAATAAAAAACATTTTCAATACCAAAATATGTAGAATATTATATGGTATTTATTTTCCTTTAAAACATTAGGGATTGTTTAGGAAGCCAAATATCAAATAATACTTGCGGCGGCGGAAAGTTCGTTGTCACCGCGTATGTTAACTAAAAACACAATTTTTATCCTTTAGTAAAACGCTTTGTAGAGAAAAGATTCCTTTTGAATAAAAGTAAACTTAAAATGGGTTTATACTCCATATAAATGAATGTTGTGTATAAATTAAAATATTCCTCAATGAAAAATATTGAGATGAAGTCCCTTACAAAGACGATGTCCTTAGGTTAAGGATAAATCAATTACGAAATTTTGTGTGACAAATATAAATACACCTAATATAAGTGGATATTATGTGTAAAACAATCAGAGTTCATACACACATATTCATAGCATGACATAATCAAGAAGTAGAGGTTTAACCCAATGAATTGAAATTAGATTAAGAAGTTCCCTTGCAAAAATTTGATAGCCTAATGGCGTCACTTTAAACATCAGAAAATGAGATGATGAGAGATAAAAAGGGTATCTAATCACTTGGAAATAACCTTTACAGAAATAAGGATATATAACAATATATCCCAACATAAGAATATGTAAATTAAAAGACCTAACAAAAATAAGTCTTCTAAAAAGAGGAGGGTGAAAGGTTCCCTTACCGATTTGGGTAACTTTCGAAACGTACACCCCACGAAAGAAGGGTCATACAATGAATATGTAAATACCCAGAAATTAAATTATATTACACAAAGAATACAATAATGAGCAGTACATATACCACATAAAAGGAAATAGTGGACAATGTAGCATGAATCTCACGGGAATAAAAAGTGAGATTGAAACCCCTTACCTCGTTGAAATCAATCGAGTTGTATGACCAAAAGATAATAAAAACCAAATTAATCATATAATACCATGAATATAAATAGAATCATGATAATATATATGAAATTTCAGTACACAATACATCACATGATAAAATAAGTGGTGAACAATGGAAATCTCACAGAAATAAAAGTGAGATAAGAAATCCCTTACGAAAATTCAGCAGCCTAACGACGCTACTTAAAACATCCAAAAATGGATTGATGAGATAAAATAGGGTCTCTCATTATATTAAAATAAATATTATAGTAATATTAATATAAAATAACATCCCCCAACATAAGAAACAGGAACTTAAAATAAGTGACATAAAACAGAGCACTTAAAAAGAAAGAGAGAGGTAGGATCCCTTACCTCTAGTCTGACTTGTCTTGTTCATTTCATTATATTACTGAATGATAAAATTTGGTCAATTTAAAATTGATTTTGTACCTAATTTAAAGATTATTATAAAATTCATATCACATATTATAATGTTATAATAATTTTTTAATTATGTGAGTTCATATCAGACGTTTTTGTCGATGTTCGGTACATGAGTCAAAAAATGGACTTCTTATAATTACATGATGTTCATGTGGTCCAAAGTTCATTAAATACAGAATTATATTCATCATTTATATGTAATATATATCATATAAATCAATTATATATATGTACTTATAATAGTACATAACATTTGGAGATAAGAAGTGAAATGCATCGGTCATGGAGACGGTTGGCCGTACGTACGCACGAACACTACTTTAATTTCTACTTCATACTTTTATGGAATGAAAACATAATGATACATATGTATATTATAATTAAAGTATAATATATATTTTATTTATGTTACATAATTTCATAAATTCTATCCTTTATACGTTCCACGTATGGCATGAACGAGTCATATCACTTTGAGGGGGCGGTAGTCCGCACTTCCTAAAATGAAATTATCGCCTTTACCTATCATGGAAACCATAACGGAATGACATAAAAGAAAAATACAGAGGCATAATGAAAACAAAAATATAATATATATCATATATAAATACAGTGACATCTTAATGGCCACCATGATATGTGGTAGGAGATAATTGAACAATCATCGTTTCATGAGGTAGTAGTTTGTCGTCCACAGAAATAGAATGTTTTTCATCCATTAGATGGAGGTGTGTAAGTGTAGCTCGAATACATCTCATAATAACATCCTAGTACATTGAAGACACTAGTGTTGTTACAAAATAAAGGATTAAAAAGAGTTTAGGGGGTTGGAGAAGCAAAATAAAACAAAAGAACATAAGAGAAGACATTACCATTAAATGAGGTAACTTTTTTTGATTTGAGCCAAAGTCTTCCTTGGAACAAATTATGCCAAAAGCGAGGCTTATAGGAGTAAGATAGGGATGTGGAGAGATAATATGATCAGAGGCTGGAATATCCAATGGCTTTATAGGTGTGGGTAAGGGGGTAGAGGTGGGTTCCTTTTATAAGAGGGAGGAGGGTCACGTTTGGAAGGTTTTGAAATGTTACTTTCTTATAAAATGATTTTCGAAATTTAAAGGTCCCATAATGATATATTTCTAGGATAAGTTGATAAGGGTTATAAATACACCCATACAATAGGTTTTAGACAATTGTAAGTCTTAAATTTTACCTTATCTTCTCATTTTATTTTAATCATTCATTAATGAGGTAATCACTGCATCATCATTGTGTCATAAATAAATTTATTTATTTAAGGTGTAAAAATTATAAAAAAATACCATGATGTTGGAAATATTTTTATCTTTACAATTACTATTTATATACTAAGAGATCATTTATATAAACAAAACTAATTTTTTTACTTAGGTGATACATACATTGGTTATATTTTCCTTTCTTTAAAAATAATATGATAAAAGGTCACTATCACACTAAAGTGATTCCATGGGCTCCAAAAGATGGCAAAAGGCATCCCATGGTCGACCATGACACAAAAAATAGAATTAGGAAACATTTATGGGTAATTTTATATTATTATGATATTATTTTATTACCCTTAACTACCCGATTACTAATTAATCATGATAATTAAAGATAATTGTCGTCGTTACTATTCATAATGTCCAAAAACAAAAGAGTCTTAATTACATAATTTGGAATCTCTGATTACAGATATGGAATACATTTTACCAAATTACAAACACATAAATTTCAGTAATTAATTTAAAAATAATTCCCGTTGTCAAAACCAAAGACGAGTTTTTAAGAAGTAAAATTTATCAAAATATTGACTTGTTTTTACATCCAATTGAAAAGTGAAATTACTTCCAATGAACAAAATTGTATTAAGTGATAAAAACATAATTTAACTACACTTTAAAACCAATTAAAAGGACAATCTATCTATATAATTAAATTAAATGAAAAACCAATTTTGTAGTAAAATGCACTATTTTTCACTATTCATTAAAGATGAATATTTTACAGAAAAATATGAAATATTTATCCAAATTAAATTTTATATTCCAAATTCAAAAATGATGTCAATTTTACCAAATTCAAAACAGATAAGTTACATTAATTAATTTTATAATTAATTCCCACTGTCAAAACAAATAGAGTGTTTTTAAGAAACAATATCTATCAAAAGATTGACACTATTTTATGTCCAATTTCAAAGTGAAATTAATTCCAATGACCACAATTTGATTAAATGGTAAAAATATATTTTAACTAAACTTTAAACCCAATTAAAAATATAATACAACCATATTAATAAATTATATTAAAATAAGGATTTGAATTAAAATACATCATTATTCACTATTCATTAAAAAATGAATTTTATCAGAAAAATAAAAAAATTTACACAAAGTACATTTTTATTTCTTGATTTTAAATAATGATTTTATTTTGTAAAATATAACATATAAAATTGGAAAAAAAGTAGTTTTGAAAAGGGTTCGCCAACAAAAGGCGGTTAATTGACCTTTTAAAGAATATTAGAATATTTATACTTAAAATTGGATTCATTTTCATTTTAAGCCTCTATCATTTATTGGGTAATTGTTAAAATATTTAGCAAAACATATATAATAATTTTTTAGTTAGTTCTATTCATTCCCTCCATTACAACGACTAGGTATTAACTACCATTTAAAATAATATTATTATATTATTAGTGTGTAATGTAAGATTTCAAAGAAACTCGTTGTTGCGTATTGGGAACTCCATCGAACATAGCATTACATTTAAAGCAATACTAACATTTTATTCACAAATATTAAGAAATATAAAAATTTTATATTCTTTATTTACCTGGGATGTTACATCATTCCCCCCTTTTTGGGAATTGTGTCCTCGCAATTTCAAAATTGGGCTCAGAAACATTATTGAAAGCTCCACAACAGAAAAAAATTCAATTAAACTATCACTTTAAAAGAAAGATAAATACAATGGTCACATGAGATAACCCATAATAGGATTACATGAAAACATGTATATGAAGGAGTAATAAACCATCAAGGTCTGATGGAGAGTGATAGAAAACATGATTTGGGAGAAAGTTAATCACCAGAAAATCACAAACATGTGATGGGTTAAATGGTATTTGATTCCCCAGTATGGAAAAGTTATAAGACAACTTTTTTGTTTTAAGTTACTTTTTATTGAGTGATTTATTTATGAGCTAAGCTAAAACATAAGTAAACCTACTTACTTGTCATGTAGACTTTCATCTCTTACTAGTTTTCTTAACACAAACTCATATTTCCTCCAAAAGATGAGTATTTAGGATGACTTTCTCACATTAAGAGTGCTATAATCATCTTCTAGAGAATCAACTAATCTACAAAAGAGAACTATATATTTCCCATGTCTTTAGACCTTAACCAAAACCAAAATGGTTAGTACATGATCAGATAATCCCCAAAAAGTATAATCTTTTACAAAAAGAAAAACTACTCTTAATCTCCAATATTTTTCCAACAAAACCCAAAGTTCATCAAAGACCATTCAATAAACAGCTATCCATAAAATTATTCAATGTAATCCAAACTAAGATTGAAACCCAAATCTCTAAAGGATTTAATCACATAGTCTTCCAAGGTGAATATGAACATTTATCTCCAAATAACATCAGTTACTCTTAAAGTCACAAACTAAAAAGTAATTAACCTAATCACATATCCTCCATGATAGGTTAATCATTTCCACAGACAACCCAAAATCAACTTATTCTTGATTCATAAGATCATATAACTAAAATTAATTAGTCATACTAACCAGAGAATTCACGTAGTCCAGTGGTAGGTGATAAATCCCAGTCACACTTTGGTTGTGGGTTCGATTCCTGCAGATTCGTCCACCGTGATGGGTTGTCACACGGTCTTCGTGTTTTTCTTTTTCTAAAAATATACAATTCTTAAAAAATTCCCCAAAAAGAGAAAAAATCTTCAAAAATAACCATAACATCATTTATCCTCAAGTTTATCTCATTCCTTTCATTTTTCATCATAACATATAGTAACCCATAATTACCTCAAAAGTAAGAATCATATAAACCCCAATGGTTACCTTTATAATTATTACCTGAACTTCCACATCGAGTTGGTTCTCTTGTACATGATGAATTAGAGAACTAACCAAGGTTCAAGTGGTTAATCATGACTCCTGATAGCTACTTGATAATAAACACAAGAGTTCTCATTGCAGCTCCCATATCATTCATTTGTTCCTTCATAAAATCGTCACAGTTTTCTTCAAATCCACTATTACTTTGGTGCATGCTAGATCCTGCCATTTACTAAAACCGAAATGTTCAGTGTGATTATATCAGTAAAATCACCATGTACTAATGAGGAAGAAAAACACTAAGATATACTTATCCAAGTTATCTCAAACTCATTCCAACATTCAAAAATAACAATGACTCCATGTAATTTACTAACTATTGTGGTTATACACAACTTTTCCCTTATGCTTAAACAAAACTCTAACCTCTAAAGTTATCTAAACCGACCTTTGATACCAACTATAAGGACCTGACCTTAAAACATTACATAACATTGAATTAAATGAATAATTCACATTGAGGATCATTTCAAGTTTAGATATTTAGATAATTAGGACATAACTATTATATCTCAAAAGATTATAAAGTAGACACTTCTACTCAGTTTCCATTTTTTCATAAAATAAAAAAACTTAAAATAGAAACATGACTAGTTCCATGATTTAGACAGCATGTCATTCCTTGATCCCATCCTTGACCCTATTCATTTTTAATTCCTGTAGAAAACATTTCAAAAACTTGGGTTTAGCATAAAAAGCTCAGTAAAGAATAAACAAAGAAGGAAACTACTAGTTTTTAAAAACAACAATTAAACCATGAATACTTTAACATAATTAATACTTTTCACCTTTATGAATTAGTAAATAATCTTCAATAAATAAAAGATCACTACTTAACCTTTTGTAACCAAAATATTACCCATATAAAGAACACATAACATATAAAGGTAACTTGGAACATAAACATACTGAAATGGAATAACCATATGGTCGACTTCCACACATGTCACTAAATGGAATAGCCATACGACCGACTTCCATACCCAATGCATTAGAGTTTATAACGTAACCACCCATCCTGTTTTTCACGGCACCACCCGTCATTTGGTTTATCACGTAACCACCCGTCAAATATCCATGTACCATTATAAAATCATAACACATAAAACCAATATAAAGGAATGATTACATTTCAACATTTCAATCACAATATATCATTTAGATATCATAACATAAAATAATAATTTATCAAAACCATTTTCAATACCAAAATATGTAATAGAGTATATGGTATTTATTTTCTGTTAAAGCATTATGGCTTGTTGAGTAAGCCGAATATAAAATAATACTCGCGGCGGCAGAAATATCGTTGTCACCACATACGTTAAAAAAAACATAATTTTTGTCATTTAGTAAAATTATTCGTAGAAAAAATATTCCTTTTGAATAAAAGTAAAAGTCAACAGGGTTTATACACTGTATAAATGAATTTTGTGTATGAATGAAAATATGCCTCAACCAAAAATATTGAGACGAAGTCCTTTACAAAGACTATTTACTTAGATTAATGATAATTCAATTATGTAATTATGTGTGAAAAATATAAATATACCCAATATAAGTGGATATTAAGTGTAAAACAATTAGAGGTCATCCACACATATTCATATCATGACATAGTGAAGTAGTAGAGGTTTAACCAAAAGAATTGAAATTGGATTAAGAAGTTCCCTTGCAAAAATTCGATAGCCTAATGGCTTCACTTTAAACTTCAGAAAATGAGATGATGAGAGATAAAAAGGGTATCTCATCACTTGTACATAACATTTATAGAAATAAGGATATATAAGAACCTATGCCAAAATAATAAGATTTAAATTAAAAGACCTAACAAAAAGAAGTCTTTTAAAAAGAGGAGGTTGAAAGGTTCCCTTACCGATTTGGGTAAATTTCAAAACGTACACCCCATGGAAGAAGGGTCATACAATTAAGATGTAAATACCCATAAACTAAAGTATATTACACCAAGAATAAAATCATGGGTAGTAAATACACCACACAAAAGTAAATAGTCAAAAATGTTGCATGAATCTCATGGGAGTAAAAAGTGAGATAAAAACCCCTTACCTCGTTGTAATCAATCGAGTCGTATGACCAAAAGATAATAAACACCAAGTGAATCACATAATACAATGAATATAAATATAATCAAGATAATATATTTGAAATTGAAGTACAAAATACACCATATGAAATAAATAAGTTGTGAACAATGGAAATATCACGGAAATAAAAGTGAGATAAGATATCCCTTACGAAAATTCGACAGCCTAATGACGCCACATAAATCTTCCAAAATTGGATTGATGAGATAAAACAGGGTCTCTCATCATATGAACATAAAAATTACAGTAATAAGAATATAAAATAACATCCCCCAACATAAGAAAAAGGAGCTTAAAATAAGTGACATAAAAGAGAGTACTTAAAAAGAAAGAGAGAGGTAGGATCCCTTACCTCAAGTCCGACTTGTCTTGTTCGTTTATTTATATTCTTGAATGATAAAAATTGGTCAATTTATAATTTATTAAGGAAATAATTTAATTTTTATTATTAAATTCATATAATATATTATAATGTTATAATAATTTTTTAATTATGTGAGTTCATATAAGACGTTTTTGTCAATGTTCAGTACATGAGTCAAAAAAATGGACTTCATATAATTACATGATGTTCATGTGGTCCAAAGTTCATTAAATACAGAATTATATTCATCATTTATATGTAATATATATCATATATATCCATTATATATATGTACTAATAATAGTACATAACATTTGGATAAAAGAAATGAAATGCATCGTTCATGGAGACAGTAAGCCGTACGTGCGCCTGAACGCTACATTCATTTCTATTTCATAATTTAATGGAATGAAAACATAATGATACATAGGTATATTATATTAATATTTTAATATATATGTTATATATGTTACATAAGTTCATAAATTCTATCCTTTATATGTTCCACGTATGGCATGAACGAGTCATATCACTTTGAGGGGGCGGTAGTCCACACTTCCTAAAATGAAATTATCACGTATACCTATCATGGAGACCATAAAGGTATGCCATAAAATAAAACTACAGAGGAATATGGAAAAAATAAACATAATATATATCATATATAATTACAGTGACATCTTAATGGCCACCATGAGAGGTGGCAGGCGATAATTGAACAATCATTGTTTCGTGAGGCAGTAGTTCACCGCCCACAGAAATAGTATGTTCTTCACCCATTAGATAGAGGTGTGTGTATGTGTATCTCAAATACTTCTCATAAAACCATTCTATTATATTTAAGATACTGATAATGTTACAAAATAAATTAATAAAAAGATTATAGGGGGTTGGAGAAGCAAAATAAAACAAAAGAACATAAGAGAAGACATTACCTTTAAATCAGGTAACTCTTTTTGATTTGATCCAAATGCCTCCTTGGAAAGACTTCTGCCCAAAGTGAGGATTCTAGGAGTAATAGAGGGATTTGTAGAGATAATATGAGGAGAGTATGGACGAGCCAATTTCTTGAGAGGTGTGTGTAAGGGGGTATAGGTGGGGGCCTTTTATAAGAGGGAGGAGGGTCACTTTTGGAAGGTCTTGAAATGTTACTTTGTTATAAAATGATTTTCAGAATTTAAAGGTCCCAAAATGAAATATTTAGAGGATAAGGTGATAAGGGTTCGAAATAAACCCATGAAATATGTTTTAGATAAGTTTAACTCTTATATTGTACCTTATCATTTCATTTTATTTCAATCGTTCAATAATGAGGTAATCACTACATCATCATGGTGTCATAAATAAATTTATTTATTTAATGTCTAAAAATTATAAAAAAATACCATGATGTACGAAATAGTTTTATATTTCCAATTAATATTTATAGTCTAAGAAATCAATTATATAAACAAAACTAAAATTGTTTCACTTAGGTGATACATACATTGGTTATATTTTCCTTTCCTTAAAAATAATATGATAAAAGGTCACTATCACACTAAAGTGATTCCATGGGGTCCCAAAGTTTGAACAAGGAATACCATGGTAGACCATGACTCAGAAAATAGAATTTAGACACATGGATTTGTAATTTTATTTATTATTATTTTATTTTATTACCCTTAACTATCCTATTATTAATTAATCACGACAATTAAAGATAATTGCCATCATTACTATTCATAATGTCCAAAAAAAAGTCTTAATTACATAATTTGGACCTTCTAATTCCAAATATGGAATCCATTTTACCAAATTCCAAACACAGAAATTGTAGTAAGTAATTTAAAAATAATTTTTGTTGTCAAAACCAAAGATGGGTTTTTAAGAAGTAAAATTTATCAAAAGATTGACTTGTTTTTACATCCAATTGAAAAGTGAAATTACTTCCAATGAACAAAATATTATTAAGTGATAAAAACAGAATTCAATTAAACTTTAAAACCAATTAAAAGGACAATCTAACAATATAATTAAATTAGATGAAAAAGGAGTTTTGAAGTAAAATACAGTATTTTTCACTATTCATTAAAAATGAACATTTATCAGAAAAATACCAAAAATTTATCCAAAGTAAATTTGATATTACAAATTCAAAAATGATGTCTGTTTTACCAAATTCAAAACATATAAGTTTCATTAATTAATTTTATAATTAATTCCCACTGTTAAAACAAATAGCGTGTTTTTAAGAAACAATATCTATCAAAAGATCGACACTTGTTTATGTCCAATTTCAAAGTGAAATTAATTCGAATAACCACCATTGGATTAAATGGTAAAAATATATTTTAACTATAATTTAAACACAATTAAAAATATAATCTAACCATATAAATAAATTAGATTTAAATGAGGTTTTGAATTAAAATACAGTATTTTTCACTATTCATTAAAAATGAATTTTATCAGAAAAATAACAAAAAATTACACAAAGTACATTTTGATGTCCTGATTTTAAAGAAGAATATTATTTTTTCAAATATAAAATATAAAATTGACATAATGTAGTTTTAAAAAGGGTTCGCCATCAAAAGGCGGTTAATCGACCTTTTAAAGAATATTAGAATATTTATGCTTAAAATTGGATTCATTCACATTTTAAGCCTCTATCATTTATTGGGTAATGGTTAAAATATTTAAAAAACATATATAATCTTTTTGTAGTTAGTTCTGTTTATTCTCGCTATTACAATGGCTAGGCTTTAACTACCATTTAAAATAATATTATTATATTCTTAGTGTGCAACGTAAGATTTGAAAGAAACTCGTTGTTGTGTATTGGGTACGCCATCGAACATAGAATTACCTTTAAAGTATTATTAACATTTTATTCACAAATATTAATAAATATGAAAATGTTATATTTTTTATTTAACTAGGATTTTACAAAAATTATTTTATTATAAAATAATACTTCTAACTTTCCTAAGGTTCCCCTCACCCATCTTATAAAAGGGAATTCTCCATTCTATCTAATACACACCTTCAAATCCATTTGGCTCGGCCAAAACCTACCCAAATACCCTATTAACTCTGATCCTTTCATCGTAGAGGCCCTCATTTAATCAGAAAGACAACCTAAGGATCCCTTTTGATCAAATCAAAAGGAATAACTCAAAGAAGAGGTAAATATTTCATCACCCCTTTCAAGTTCCTTTCTTCTTTCACTTATTATTTCTTTGTTGTTTCCATTATAAAATAATAACTTCAGTAGCTTCTATATACTGTGATTTTATTATAAATATGGTACAACCATATTCATTATTCTATACATCCTTTGAATGACATGTCACCATACGTGCAGACGTACAGCTTACCGTCTCCACGTCGTGGTGTAATTGTTATTCAATACATTATTATTTGGATGGGTATAATAATGATGTTTAATTAATATAAATAATAAATATAACATGATAAAGATTCTGTATATATTATATACCATCCAATTATATATTATTTTAATATCAAAATAATGATATTGTCGCTCGTGCGTACGTACGGATTACCGTCTCCCCGAACGCGGTGAGATTCATTACCCATCGTATACATTCTAGAGTAATTGTAATTAGATGATTAAAAATAATATTTAAAGACTTTATATCATTCTGGATATGAATAAGATACATCCCATCCATAACAAATATGACTCACATAACAAATAATATAATGGAAAACGAATCCGTTAACACCCAAAACAACGATATTACTAAGATATTGTTAACCAAGCAATGTTAAAAGATCATATATGATATCATATTAATGTATTTAATTCTTTTATAATTTAATAACAATTATTTCATCATTATAAAGGAGGTTAACCTACCCTCAACCAAGGAACATTAAAGGGTAAGGGTTTATTTCACAATCTCTTCATTATCCGAGGTTTTTTATACGTAATTATCTACTGGGACCACTTTATCATACACATCCATGCTTCTTAAAAATATATTTTAAAACACTTAATATTTAATAGACAATGGGTTAAATTCATTTATACCTTTGTTTGACTTTTTATAAGATGTTTATAGAGGAATCTTTCTGTCATTTTCCAAACAAGGTTCTTTTTTACCCTTTTTGAAAAAATTAAGGAAAGAATGTTTTTTAACTTATATGGCGAGTGTCGCTATATTAAGTCGTTATAACATCATTGAATCATCTGTTACAGGCTTATAAGAAGATTTTCAAAATAAATGTTTTCTTTATAATTATGTTACTCTTAAATGATTTCAAAATATTAAGAGATATTTTTTGAATAAGGGTTTTGATTTCATCTATGTCAACATCCTTTGATGGATTTTAAGTTTATTTGAAGTTGATTTATTATGATAAAAAATTCCATATTTTATTGAAGGTTTTGTCATATTTTTGACTATAGATGTGCTATTTTTATACCATTCATGGTTTATGGTTAAAGTATTGACATTTCATATGCTAGTTTTAATACGAATTTCTGTTTTATATTTCAACCTTTTCATATGAGGAATGTATTGGACTTAGTAAGTAACGGGTGGAGCTCGCTATATCTCCTCGGTGCATCGGTAGGTCTCATGAAACAACTAGATGTGGAATTGCCCATGTCCTTTCCCAATTTGAAATATGGTTTTGGCCGAGGCCTTAATAATTTCTACATGTCTTGGCCAAGGCCTTGACAAAATGTTTCAGAATGTCCGACATTATACATTCCCTCATTATAGAAATAATATTGATGGTCCATGTGGTCATTCGACTAGTAGAATACCCATTATTATGTTTTATTATGGAATTATTTACTCAGATCATATTCTGGCCATAAAAGTATTCATGTTTATTATTGGTAAATGCATGAGGTTTAAATTATTCATCATGCTTGATATTTATCATCCACTGTATTTATTAGCCTCATTGAGAATTTGAGATCACCACTTTTGTATGTTTAATTTTCCCAAGATATGAAGAATTTAGTTATGAGTGACTTGCATGCATTATCTAGGAGGCTTCGGTGTTTCCAATGGAATAAATTCATGTTGTATTTCTTTTCAAGTTGTAGAGATGAACTTATATATGAATCTTGTTTCCAATAATAATAAAATGATCTGTCTTTAGAGACATGATTTCCTTGTGATCATGCCAATGTTATGTAATAATGCACCGAATTTGGGTAATTGGGGTCGGGGCGTCACATTTTTCATCCTTTTCAATGAGTGATATAACCTTTTTGGAACTTTAATTTTATGAATAATTATTTTTAGTTGAGTCTGATTCATCTTTATTACTCATCATACATATATTTCTCCCCGTAAACTTATTCTTAGATATGTTGGATGAATTTTCTTCTTCAAAAATTTTGTTCCAATTCTTCCATCAAGGCTTTTAATCAGAATCATCTCAATATTATCCAAAATTATTCTTGGGACAATTTATAAAAAAATTTATAATTCAATAACACTCATAAAATTTGAGAGGACGTTTACCTCTATAGTTCATGGATATATGAGATATAATTTTATCATTCAAATCATCATTATATTAATATTTGGAATAAAAAATATCCACAGTTTCATTATCTTGAATATTTATTTTTCTCATATCTTAGAAATCCATTTCAGCTTTCATGTTATTTTTGAAAATTTAATATTTTGTCATTTCATAAGAAATAATAAAGTTACATAATTCGTCAATAAATAAATTTTATTTGTCTTCTGAATAAACTTTTTTAGAATAAAACCTATTAAAAAGTTTCTCAAATGTTTATTCAATGTTGTATAATCTTATGAAACTTATCCAAATACATTTATATTATAAAAAATTTCATTTACCCTATTGAAGTATTCATAAATAGTTTTTCATCACTCATTATTATGTCTTTAAACTTACTACACTTGATTTTTGTATTTTATTCATTCACTGTTGTATTCCGTTAAAAATTAAATTGCATTCTGTAACAAATACTATTTTATATTTTGAGACCCATCACCTTCATATAAATTTTTTATAGAGACATATGAAATAAATTCTTATCATTTCTAACACATTTAATATTTATCTTATCAGAAAAAGTCATTGGGGCATCTTAATCAAAAGGAGGAAACTGAATTGTAGTAGTATGGAAAAATTCAAGGCCAAGAGTTAAGATATTAGGAATCATCCTATTTTTTCATTCATAAAAATTTCTTCCATCAATCATATGTATTCTTCTATGGTTGAAATAATTGATATTATCCCTGATAATAATTCAACAAGGGAACATGAATCTCATAGAAATTGAAGTTCCAAAGGATCGAAAAATATTGGGGGGGGGGTTGTAAGAGGGCATAATTTTTTATAAATTTGAATAATTGTAGAAGATTAACCCCTAAATCATGATAATATTTATTACTCTATCACTTTATAGTAAACAATAATGCATTAGAATGTAGGAAAGTAAGTAAAGAACATGAGATTTACAAGGTTCAACCTCAGTGTGAGAACCCAAATCCTTTCCATAGAAACTCCCATGGGTCTATGGAAATTGAATATAATAAATAAGTGAATAAAACTTGTGTGAAATCCTTTTAGAAAAATTCAATCTCCTTATTATAATGACTATACTAACTCCTATCACTTTAAATACTTTTATAATATACAATTTGAACCAAAAAAGAAAATATTATAAAAAAAATTTATCCAAAAAATATGTTTGGAACCTTAGATAATGACCCTAGTTCAAATTTATATATTCTTATTATATCATTATGATGGACCCATTACAATAAACCATTTTATCAAACTCCTCTTCATAAACTCTTCTTAACTGGTTAGTCAGATCATCCTCTGTCTGAAAAGAAAACATTCAACTATCTGATCCTCTAATAAGATCTATGTCCGAAAAGATAACTATGACATGATTTCTATAGCTCTCCTCCATTTAATGTCACATGAAATTTTGAATAGTAAAAATGTACAATACTTTTATTTATAGGCATCCCCAAATGGGAAATGTAGTAAATTAATTTTTTTACCAATTACACAAATTAAAAAATTGCAAGATCTGCCAATATACTAATTTCAAGTTTGAAAGTTTTAACTCCCCATATTTCTTTTTAAATGTCCTTGAGTATTCTTTGTAATCAGTCTTATTAGACCTACTAATTTTTCTTTAGTACGATTGAACTTCCTTAGCTCATTATAATTGAACTTCCTCATCTCATTCTGATTGATATTCCTCATCCAGTGTCTATTCGATTGAAATTCCTTCTCAGATCATTTATTTTCAATTTCCTTCTTAGATTCATTCTGATTGGAATTCCTTGTCAGAGTCGGTCCAATTGAATTTTCACCTCAAAGTCAGTCTAATTGACTTTAATCCTCAGAGTCAGTCTGATTGACTTCTATTATCAGATTTAGCCTGATTTACATTCAACCTCAGAGACATTCTGATGGAATCCTCGTAACGATGGATTTATAATTACGATGGAATTATTTTTATAATGGAAACTCCACTGTATAAATTTTATATTATTCATAATTCATCTATAAATCATTCATACTTTTGAAATATTCTATTCCATATACTATTAGGTCTTGTGAAATATTTATGATTCCTATTTTTATTCAAAAACATTATCATGAGTTCTCTAATTATTTATGAGAAATTAAATATTTTCAAAGAATCATCTAACTTATGTAATAAAGTATTAATAATTCCCTTACATTCAACAACTTTTTTCATTCCAACCAAAACTAAATATTACTGGATGCACCTATTCTCCCCCTTTTATTCATATGGTTTTCATCATAACTGTTATAGAGAACATATGATATTTTATAATTACAGACAAACAAATCATTTTCCCACATAAGTATAGAAATTTTAAGAACTTTATAACTTCTGACATCATTGCCTTTAATCAACCTCTTCAGCAGTATTCTTACATTATATCTCAGTAACATATTTCTAACATGATTCATGTTAGACGAATATTGAACTTCATGTCAATTAATCTGAGAATATTGATATGTATGATCAATAACTTTAACTTTCTTGTAGACTTCTACAACTGGTTATACTTAGTTAGATACTCTGTGTCTGCTGATGTTTAGTCTGATCCTCTTCATCTAGAAAACATCTTTCTCAAATTTTTTTTCTCCCCTCTTATGTTTGGGTTCAAAAATTTTGTAACATTCACCAATTTTTAAAAAACATTATTTTACAGAAAATTAGTGTTCAATAAATAAAATAAATTTGTTAAAAAAAATTACAATGGTTCTTCATAAAGATAACTTGATGTTCCTTATTCTCAGCCCATTTTTCAATGTCCAGATTTGATAATAATGAATCTAATGAGTAAACTGATAGACTAACTTTCACACCAAATAATTTTCCTCATGTATTTCCAATAACTCAACCTTCCACATTGTGAAATGATTCACTAAAAGAATCTTTATATTATTGAGTTAATAAAATACAACCTAATTATAGTTTAAATCAATGACATTTTTAAAAAACCAATAATGTATAGTTATTATACAATGTAAAATGATTTCCAAGATCACATTATGCTATGATGGTGAGTGTAAGAAGTAAAATAAAATATATACCCCACTTACCAATTCCCTACTTCACTAATCATGCCTTGATGGTAGAACCCCAGAAGACTCAATATTTTGAATATAGTAAGATTTTTTTAGTAAATCCCATGGCCTAAATGATCTTCAACTCACTAATGATTAGGTTCCTAAGATACTTCATCTCTTGCCTCCCATCTCACTACATCTACATACACAATATATTTATATCATCTCTCTTAAATTTAGTCTCTCAATCATAATTCATCTCTATATACTCCCATTGAAATGAAATAAATAATTCTTGATATATAAACTCAAACTACTCATGTGTTACCATTAATATCCATGGTGACATATTTACGGCTCTACAAGTGTAAATTTATCGATAAGATCTATTTTCAATCTCAATATTTATATTATGAAATATGATAAAATAATTCCCTTGATATTATACACCCATTAAAACATTTCTAAAAAAAGAAAACTTGTTAAAAAATTTCCTAGATTATATAATGAATGATTACTAATTTTATACCTAAAATTATATTATAGTTTCATCATCATGATTTTCCAATAAGAGTCCATCTCAAGAATACATTGACCAAAAATATCATTTGAAAGGTCTACTAAGGGGTCTAAATGAACTAGATTTCCTTAGATAAAATTATCCTATGTAATCCTAACCAAACCTCATGATGCGATCATTATAATCTATACCATAAAACCTAATAAAATATTTTTCCATCTAGATCTGTTATTAAATGATATCCCTAAGATCAAATTTATTTGAGCAAGTGAAATCAATAAGTTATGAGGTTCCAATCCATAAAAGAGTGGAATAAACTTGATAAATGACATATCTTCTTCTTAAATAAGAACCTGATATAATATATATAACTAAAGAAACTAGAAAAACTATATTAAATATGAATATATTAAGTAATATCACATAACACTCATAACACTCATTATTATTATTCATTTAATATTATACCATGCCAAAAAATATATTTAACAGAAATAATTTTAAATTTATCTCTAAAAGAAATCTATAATATTACCATTTCCAATCTACTATCTTCTTAGGGAACTCAAAAGATACATCGTATGATCTGCACAAATGAATGGTAAAAATTAATTGGTTATATGCATGGATGTGTAATTATACTTAGTATTTTCTTCCCTTTCTATGAACTGTCTTGTGTAAATAAGAAACTATTCATGTATATTAATAATATCTGAAGCCAAAAATTGATCTGAAAATCATTAGAGGTGGAATCTTTAATTTATTTATTCAATAATAAAACCAACATTTACACAAAAAATAACAAGGTAATCACACACACACATACACAAAAATATTTATTGATATCTCATGCATAATGTCTCTTGGATCAATGTCCCTCTATAGGAAAATTGGAATGCCATCCCCCAACCCATGCTTGAATCTAGCCTTCGATTTCCTATATTATGGAAATGATTATAAATATATACCCATACGAATGATATGAAAAATCACAACACCAAAAATGAATATTTAAATTCATCATCCAATATGTGAATGTTAATAGTATAAAAGAGAAGCAATACTAGTAAATACATAACATAAGATAAATAGTATCACACCCCCATCATAAATCTAATTTTTAATGAAACAATAAAAGATGTATTGTATTATCATGTTAGGATAGAAAATATATGGTTTAACTACCTTAAAACTATGATCTGGGGATGATATAAAGTGTAATTACTCGAATACATAATTGTCCACCTCAATACTAGTGTCGTGAGAGAGAAAGAGTGCATATAACTAGGTGTATCATATATCTAAAACTGATAGAAATGAGTAAGAAAAAAATAGATTATTAGATGTTTTACCACATTTCTATGGCCTAGTTCTACGGTTAAATTTTTTTTGGATTATCTAGTGTATTTTTTCCATCAATATCTACTAATAATTGGATGCACAACACATAAAAGAAAGGATAGTGATAAAAAATCATATTGGACTTCATATAATTATCCCATACAATCATAAGAGAAACTAGATCATAAACATGATCTTTATACCATCATCAATGTTATTTTTTTTACATATATAAACGTCTTTAGGATACTTATCATCCATATAATATTGTGTTAGTACTTGTTATTAAAAAATATTTTCATAATAATTTAATAATTAATTGATTTGTAAATATCTAATTTTTATCAACATCCAATCATTTCATCAAAAATAGTTAGCAACATCACTATGAAAAGTTGAAGTTATCATCATGAAAAGTCTATGTATCTTGAGGAAGTATTTCAATCATGGTAAAAACTAGAATACATAATCCTAATATCATGATTCCTCTTTGATGTAAATTAGTTAAATTGGAATGTCAAAATTCAATAAAATGTTCTAAACAATATTAATTTAGATCTAGAAGGTCATGATTTATTGGAAAATAATTTGTACTATAAATGACCATTGATAAACCCCCATAACCGAAGGATATTTTTCCAATGAGGGTTATAGTCCACCAAGTGTCTGTTGAGACACACCAACCAATGCAAAATAATTGACTTCCCGATTTTAAATTAAATGAATCTATTGACAAATACAAAACTTTTCTCACATTATCCCTCTTTACTATCAACCATAAATTTTAGAATTGGATGGTTTCAATACAAAATAATTATACCCAGTACATATAATAATCACATTAATACATGGACACATTCTGTTTATCCAATATATATATCAAATGGTTGAGTGATTCATATATTTTCCATGAATTTTCCCCCAGTGAAGGGATATATGGCCATACATGGTGGTTTGAACATAGATTTTATATACCTTTTTACACCATTATATATTGTCCAAGACACTATTTCAAATCACATGTTACCACCTCCTATGACATATCATAAAATAGAGCCGTTCTATAATTTCATCCAATTTTATATACAATTATTGTCTCTTAAAAAATCATGAAAATATAATTTTTTTTTCATAAAACATAAAACATTAGGCACATGAAATAATAAATAAAAGTTATAATTTTATGAAATTTATATCTTTAATAATGCATAAAATTTATTTCAAATCATTTCATTCTTAGATTTATTGGATTATTTCCCTGAATAATCTAATAAAAAATTTATGATTTTAAATTTTAATTATCTTGGATTGATGTAATTCACACTTTTATAAAACATTATTTAAAAATATCACTCTAAACCAAATATAAAATTATAATTATAAATTTTAAAATAATTAAATTATTATTACCAGAAAAATTTATGGAATTAGTATATATAAATAATTCATCCAGAATATAAGTTTTAATCCTTCAATCTTTAGACATAAATCTATGGAAATATGAATTCTATCTAAGAAGAACCTAAATCATTGGGTTGGATTGATTTCATTTAAATATCACCTTATTATTAAAATGCTAACATTAATAATATTTGAATTTAATGACGTAGTGTAACCTATAAAAGGGAAAATATTGATAATTATCTAGAAAACAAACATTGATTCAAAGGAAAATATTGTAATATAATGATTTTTTAGAGGATTCCTCTCTCAGTGGATTACACCATGTAGAAATAAAATATACTCTCGGGAAAATATATACAACTCCAAAAAATTTATATATATATATAGAAAAAATTCTGTTTCGAGAGTTTTTAATTTAATATATTTTATATTTATTAATTTATTTTTATGAAATCTAAAAAATTCCTTTGGTGCTAAAAAAATCCAAATTCTCACTAAAATAAATGATCAATGTGAAAAATAAATTTTAAAACTTTCTTTTCCAATTTGGATGAAAATAACCACTTTATCTTTTTTAATGTTTCAAAAACCAATGATTTTTAAATATAGATCCAAATTCATACCAATTAATAATGACATTAATCAAAGATGAATCTCTATTGCTTATCAATGTCTTTGGTTCAACAACTTAGATTTAAAGATTAAGGAATATCTCCTCCTTGGGGGATGTTGGGTTTATTATATTTTTAATTTTCAGGAAAATTGTCTTATATCTCTTATATTTTCATCACTTGATTGTTTTATCTCTACTAATGCTATTAGTGTATCCTTAACCACCTTTGAGGGGTGTTATTGTAGTTTAGTGTTCGAAAAGGATTAAAATTTATCTTGGTTGTCTGTAATAGTTTCAAACACCTGGAAACTATTATAAAAAACTATCTTTAGTTAAAACCCCTTGCATCAATAATTAATATTTCCTATAGGATAAATGTATTTAACAACTACCCCTTCTGATGGTTCATTGAGGGTCTCATCCTTCCTCAAACACAGTTAATATTGAGCATCAGTGTTGGATCTATTAGGTGTCTCATATGATTTGATAAAAATTAAACATTGATGGATATTTAAAAAAAATATTATATAGAGTGGATATCATACAAGTTTGTCAAGGATCAACTATCCTAGTCAACAATTCATTCTATGATTCTGTAGATACTCTTATAGTTTAGTCTCTAGAATTTCTGAGTGTACTCACCCAATGTAGGGAAGTTAAAATCACCATGTCTAATGAGAAAATATATTTATATTTGGTTGTAATTTTCTTACTGAACCCAAACCTTGATCATTGGCCACTTTACTATAATATTATAAATTATTGGAGTTTCATAGATCAAGATACAATTTTCAAGCATATTAAGCCTGAAGAAAATATGGAGGTTGAACAAATGGAAACTACAGAAGTCCTAACATCCCAAGTAAATGTGTTTTACAGTCTTGGATTCCACCCCTATAAATGTAATAATATTATGTATGGTGATGAACTTGGATTTCATCACTTCATGCCACCATGAGGTATTTTATGAAATTACTAACTATATTTCATTGAACATTTATGATTGGATGGATGATATTGAATCCAATAAAAATGATGAAAAGTAAGAAATAGATTTAGTAATTATATTTTGAATAGAAACCAGAGATGCTATATATACGATATACTACTAGAAAACAGGGTAAATAAAAATTAGGGAAATGAGTGACCACCAAAGGTAGTGAATAATATCACCATTTTACTTCAACATAAGAAGTCACACTATATTTAAAGAAAACTAATAAAAAATAAGAACCACTACCTTTAATTACCCATCAAACCATACCCTTTAACAATTAGCATTAATTGTCTCTGGCTCTTTGACAAGCTTTTTAATTCACCGCAATCTAGTAGCCCCATCACAATTATCAACCATTGATCTATGAAAAATCCTTCAATACCCACCCTATTTAGTCATTATTGGGGAAATTGTTGAGTAAATGAATAAATTATTTATTTATTTCATAAATTAAAATACACATTATATGAAAATAATACAACTTTATGTTTTTTTGTTGTTTTTATTATGAATAATAAACTCCAGTTAACAGAAATACTAGAGCTCTAAAACAGTTTTAACAAAAAAATCGAAATCTAAAAATTCATACAATATTACATCCATAGTATTTAATGAAATGTAGTGGTTTTGATCTAAATAATTGGTAGATGAAGAAACATGTTGAGTTCATCAGCGGATGAAGAAGTTTTTACCGATATAGTTACTAATGACTCATAGTTTTTTGGAATTTAATTCATGAAGTTTGTTATAGTGCTTCGTATAAATAAATGTAAACCTCAATTATTATAAGTAAAGATATAAACATTAAATGGATTTATGAAAGTTTTTTTTATTTTTAATCATTTTAATTTCTTTTCAATGAGAGAACTTCCAATTAGTATATTTTTATTTTTGAGTACTTTGGATTAGAGATACTACTTCATGAGGTTTTATATGAAAATAACTTAGTAATTTCCATTATAATAATTTTTCTACCAATCTTACCAGATTATATAAATGATATATTTTTTTAAGAAGATATATCTCAATTAGTTATGATGTGTGGAAGTGAGTTACTACAAATATGTTTAGTTAAGTGCTTCTACGGATAAGAAGATAGTCCTTTAAGTAGTTATAAAATTGAGGATACCTTTTGATAGGTTGAAATTCATGGATAACACATATTGGGTGTAGATATATATATATCACTTTGATTTATAAGTTTGGATTTAATAATGACCTTTTAATTAAATATTATGTTTTCTAACCAATATACGGTGTTTTTTTTCAAATTTCTTGTGTGTTTAATTTTACCATATATAATTTTAATTAATATTAATTTTATTTCCATTATGGTAACTATATTTCAATCATTTTAATTTTACATTACTATAATCTTTTTAGTTAACTAATAATTGAAAATGTGATCAATTTTTGATGTTATTTGTAATTTAAAAATCAGATAAATTTAATACATAATGAGGATAAAAGTGTATGTTTTTTAAACAAATTCAACCCCATATTGAATTTTATTTTCTATAATACCTTGGTAAATTTTTTTGTATCAAAGTAGGTAAATAACCAGATTATGAGACTATATTTCATTAAAAATTTAATTATTTTATTCTTTTAGAGATGATTTTATCTTTGAAAAATTACTCAGATGATGAATTTGGAGCTTGTAAGTTATATGGAAAATATAATTTTATGATATTCCATTTATTTATGGAAGGTTTATTTGCTTGGTACAATAAGAAACAAAATATTATAACACATTCCACTACTGAACAAAGTTATATAGTATCCAAAAAGTTGTTATTCTCAAGTGTTATAGATGCAACACAAACTCTAGGATTTTAGTTTGACTTTTACATGAATTAAAATCCTTTATGAAAATACAAGTTACACTTCTTTATCAAGAAATCCAAAACATTACTCATGAGAAAAGAACACATATGTTAGGCTCCATTTTCATAGGGATCACTAAGAAAGGATATATTATACTTGATTTTTTTGAATGGAAAACAATACTACTGATATTTTCATAAAACATCTTACGTCTCATAGATTCAAATCCCTTAAAATAAAATTTTAATGATCAAACATAAATGATATTCAATTCACTTATTTTTTCATATATTTTCATACATTCAGAAATCCTCTAGAAAAATGAGGTATTTTTTTCAAACATATCTAATTGTTAAACTTATATAATTTTAAACATTATCTAATTTTCAACCTTATCAATTTTTAAATACTTTTAGTTTATCATTTTTCTATAAAAGATTTATATTTTTTAGCTTTTTCAGATAACATAATTGAAAAAGGAAAAATCAAATATTAGAATATAACTTCAATAAGGTTTAATCATTTCAACTATAATATTTTTTATTCCCTTTATATTATTTTTTAACTCAGGGGAGATATTCTAAATTTAATTTCATCTATTAAATTTTAATGGAATGTTGTTTCCACTTTTCAAAAGTTATTTTTTTCTATTTAATTAAGTTTGAAATTATATTTTTAAAATAATATATGTGACATATGTCTGGGCCTTTCATTCTCTATAAAAGACTTTTAAAACCACTTGTATGACAACAAATTTTTTTTAGATGAAATCAATATTAAATGCATATATAAGGACTATAATATCATGACCTTTTCACATTAAAATTATGTATATTTTCATTTCTACTAATATGTTTCTCATTAGAATTATATTTTGAATCTTGTTTGTAAAGATGATTAAAAAGGTATCCCTAAATATTAAAAATAGTAAGAGCATTGGATCTAGATGAAGTACTCTATATATTTGTTGATGAATAAGGTTATGTTGAAATTTTGATAATTCCAAATCTTATATTTTATTATTTTTAGATTCCTAATAAAATCCTTATGACTAGTAGAGAATCGAATGTTCAACATGCACCTCTTTTATAATAACATATTGTTAGATATCCAATCATTGTTGAAATGTAATTTATATAGATAAATTTTATTACATTAATAATGATAAAAATATTTTTACTAAAGATCTTAATAGATTAGGATGTTTCAATAGCTACCAAAATATATGATTGAAAAAATCTAAAACAAAATTAAATTTATAACTTTGAATTTTATTTTTTCATTATTATATATTCCTTTTTTGAAAATTTAAATGGGGGATAAATTTCATAATTTACCTTTTCTTTTTATCTATTTATTCTATATTATTTTAATAATTTTAAAAGGGTATTTGTTTATCTCAAAACAAAGGGGGATAAAATCTCTATCATAAAGACTACATGGAGATTTATTTTTTATTTCAGTTCCTTATTTCAAATTTTCTTGCATATCTTGTGTTTTCAAAGGAGGGGGGTGTTTGGGGAGGTTTTTAATCTAATTTATTATTTATTTATTTAGGAAATGAAAATAAACTTCATTTTAAAATAATTTGACTTGATTTTTTTGTTTAATTTGTTCTTCTTATGAAATGTAAACAACCATTAACTGAAATACCTGAGTTCTCAAATAGTTTTTAAAAACTTTATAAATATTAGGATGCAATATTGATTAATTACATTGTATTTATAATAAATATTGAAATAAAAATTTAAATTCATCAATAAATGAGGCAATATGTTGTGTTTATTGATTGATGAAGAAGTTGCAATATATGTAGTTATAATTGAATCTGGGTTTTTTTGGAATTTCACTTTTGAAGAATGTTACATCATTTGATATAAATAAATCAACACCTCAAGTGTAAGATGTGTGGATATAAATTATAAATAAATTTAAAAGCTATATTTTTTTTAAACTTTGTAATTTATTATTTATCTGGGAACTTTTGTTCAATGTAATTTTCCTTTCTGAGTTCTTTAGCCAATTTTACTATTGTGTGAGGTTTTCCTTCAAAAGGTGTTACTGATTTCCATTGTAATAAATGTTCTACTAATAATATATGATCAAGAAATTTTGGGGTTATGAATGTAGTGAATGTATTCATCTGAACTAGGGATTGAATACATAGGAAGAGAGAGATAAAGTTCTTCCATTTTGTATAATTGAGTTTCTATTGACAAGTATCATTGAGGGATTCCAAGTAAAAGAATGCAAACCTTACAATAGGTATAAAACCATGAATACATTAATATTGATAGGAGGTCATTTATACCTTTGATCTAGTGTAATTACATACCTTTCACTTTAGTCAAAAAGTGTGGTTTCAATAATATTCTTTTAATATTAGGTTTTCCAAACAATACTATATGTTTTATTTTAAAATTTTCATTATGTTAAAATTTTATATCGATAAATTATAATAATAAAATTTATTTATTCTTTTATAATATTATTTTATTTAGTATAGATTTTTGTTACTCTAATATTTGATTTGATATGAATTCACAAAATTATACAATTTTTTTCATTATCGAGAATTCAAAAAATTAGTCAACTTAATATTTAACAAGGAGAAGAGTTGTATAACTTTAACTAAAATTCAAAAAATCTATTATTTTATTTTTCTTCATACCTTGGGACAATATATAAAATATAATACTGGAAAATGGGGTAAATAAAAAGTGGGGGAATGGGTGAGCACCAAAGGTAGTCACTAAGAGTACCTTTTGAATTCATAATTGGAAATCATGCTATTTCAAAAAAACGAACCTGAACCTTTACATCCCCATTAGATCATCCCCTCTAACACTTAAACTTAATCTACTATTGCACTTATACCCTCTATGAATTTTACCCAAATCTAGTAACTCTATCACAATTTCCCACCCTTGATCTTTGAAAACCACATCACTACCAAACCTCTATAGTCATCCCTATACCTATTTCATTTTCTCCCACTATCACTACCCACACACAACCTTGATCCACCACCACCCGTCATCCATAATTGGTTTTCCCTATGATTATATTACCTGCCATTTCTACCTCCTCACCATTGATCAGTTTCCACCGAGAATCCACAATCACCAGTAGTAATAATTGATTCAATTTTTTAAATTATCTAATAATAATTTAATTTAGTTTTTTGAATATAAAAAGTGTCCATGTGTAAATTTATTCACCACTAGGAATTGGTTTCTACTTGATTTTGGAGAATTGGTTGGGCATTTTTCACCAGTTCATTGGTTTCTTTTTGAAGTTTTCTCATTTTATATATTTTTCCTCTGATTTTTTTCTAGATGTTGTGAGTTATTTAGTGAGGGAAGGGGTTCTAATTACTATGAGTTGTATCTAATTTTATCTTTTTAATGTACCTTGGGTTTATATTCATAGGGAGTTTTACATTGGATCTTTTTCCTTGTTCATTTGTTTTTTCTATTTGTTTCATATTATTTGTGTCATGATCCACCCTCACTAAAAACCCCTCATAGGTATTGAGTGAAGAAAATAGTGACTAATTAATATCATCTCCAATAGTTCACATGTTGGAAACTAGATATTAGGTTATAAAAAACAAAAATGAGAGGCATTACCAATGATATTCTATGGAAAAATAAGTAAAACAACAATAAACACAATAATAAAAAATGAAAACCAGTAACATTTAATAAATATAAATTTCATACATAAGAAATATCTAAAATGAAATAATAAAAGTAAACTCATTCAACAAAAATTCTAATACCCAAACATATAATTTATAGCTCCATCACTGATTCCTTCCTAGAAACATGAAAAATAGATTTATATATAAAAAATTGAGCATACATGTATACTATGTAGGATCCTTCTAAAGACTTCTCATTTAAATTTTAATGAAATATTATAACACATTAGTGAATAAAAAAACCAAAATGAATCTATGTCGGGTCAACTATAACCTAACCTCAATACAACTTACTCATCCCATGCCACATCCAAGTTTAAATAAATTATATTAAAAGAATATATATATATATATATATATCTAATTGCACCCCAAAAAAAACTTCCCCACTATTTTTTCACTATCAAACCCCATTAAAACACATCATGGTTCTCCCATATCCTTATAATACATTACATCATGCATTATATACCATATCAAAACCAAATACCACATGCCAAAACCTCATCATCATGATCACATATCGACCACCAAATAACACATATCAACCCCAATAATATAACAAAATCCATGGTCATCATCCTCATACTAGTAGGTTTTCATGAATATTAAAGACATTTATAACGACTCATTTCATTATTGGTTATGAAGTATAGAGGGAACTTGATTTATTGGTCCTGGAGAAAGATATTTTTTGATAATTTTGACTCAGATTCGTATTTAGAGGGATAGAACATCAAAGTAAGATATATTTGGACATGGTTATAGACATTAGATATGTTTAAGATGATTTAGTGAATAGAAAAGTTAGTTTCTAGAGGGAATATAGCATAATTTTGGCAGTTAGTAGCTCATCATACCATAACGAGGGACATGTAGGGAAAATTATGGACCATTATTTCATGATAGTGGAATGTTGCTTCCTATTTGGTGATAATTCTAGTTTTTTTATAAAGGATAAATATTACAAATTTTTATCATGTCTTGGAGGAGTATATACTACCATGATAGAGAATATTACATATTAGGTTTTGTAAACCTTACATTTTTTTCTTTTGACTTTCCGTGATGGGAGTTAGTCGCACATGGAACCTTGGATTATGCCGTGATATCATATTGTGAGGGGTTTCATGAATAATACTGAAAATGACACATCGTGAAAGGGGAGGCCATGATTTAACAGTGGAAGAAAATGCAATGGGGATTTCAATGGGTGGATGCTTCATGACATGACCATAATAGCCACTCCACGGGGGTTATCTTTGGGAATAATCCCCTCTTCTTTTTGGGGGTCAGTTTTTGTATAACATGGAGGGACACACCCTAACATGTTATAAAGAGTAGGGATCATGGAATTACTATCGTGGTCACACCATGACCAGACACTTGGACTGTTATTAAATGTGGACTATAACCACCATTTCTAGGTATCCCTACCTTCATTTTTTTGGTTTATATGTACAAAATAGACCGTCATTTCATTAATCACTCCCCCTAGTTCTTCTATAATTTTATCCCACTTAATGAAGTAAAATTATTTGAAATTGAATATGGAAATGAATGGCAGAAATGTTGTTGGAACCAAGACCTTCCATAGCTAGAAATGGATTCTAGTTTTTGTTTGTTTTCAATCCACACTAGGTTAATCAAGGAGTTTGGAGGAAAATTGATTTTTACGGTGCATATGACTTTATTTTTGAATGTATTGTTGTTTAATAATGTTTTAAAATTTTTTTGGTTATAAAATTATATGATTAGTGAACTTTTATTTTGGAAAATGATGTTGTGCACAAGTTTAATCTGAATGTTGCACACAAGTGGAGTTTGGAAACTATCACATCAAAATACAGAAAAGTAAAGATCTATTTGAGAAACCATGAATTGTGTAAATAATATTAGTTTAAAAATAGGAGATCAAAATTTATTTACACACAAGTGGAGTTTTGAGTTCATCAATTTTAATTAGGGAAAAGACATGTGAATCACGCAAAAGATGAATTTACACGAGGAACTCTTACACACTAAATGAGGCATAAATTTTAGGCTTACACTTATAGGGGTTGGAATGAAAGGAACTTGATCACACAGATGATAACATCTATAAATAATAATCTACCTCCATACAAGAGTTAAAACTTTTCGAAAAAATATTTTTTGTCTATACCATGTGAAAAGGTTTGTGCACAGAAGACATATGCATAGTAAATCTTATGAGAAAAGTTTTACTAGTGCCTATGAAGGCAAATAGAAACTCATAGTGTGGTTACACAAAATATAAGGGTTTAATTAATGAAATAAATCAATAAAATTATAAAATATTCATGAAGGAACCGGTATTGCATGCAAGTGTTGAGTTATTCTTCTTTTAGTTTTTAAATATTTTATTTTTTTCAATTTGTTCTTTCATGTGCATCAATTCAGGACTATAGTGCAAGAATAGTCTCATTCTTATTATGGAAAAAGACTTAAATACCAATATAATGAAGAGACCATCATGTTTTTAAACCGATAAAGACTTCACCCAAAGAAGCGAGATAGGGGGAGTTGATGAATGTATTCTGAGGGAAGTAGTGTTCAATACCTAATATTTGTAAATGAAGTGTTCTTGAAATAGAGTGACAATGTCTGAACTTATTTATTCCAAAACTGGTGAAGACTAGTGGATTTTTAGAATGAATGACACGCTATTAGTGTATGATCCTCATACTATCCCATAGTGGCGAACCATGTAAAATTTTTGTGTTGTTTATTTTATTACGATTGTTTGATTTCATCACATTTCTATTAGAAAGGTTTAATTGGTTTCTTCTAATGTGGGAATAAGATCCATCAATTTAAAATAAAAATTTAAAACCCTAATTCACACCTCCCCACTATGAGTGTTCTGAGGTCCTAAAATAGGTATAAGAGCCTACAGGCTGTATGAGTTAAATCTAGCCTCTATTTTCCATGGAGAATTTAGAAAATGTGATGGGTTCCCCCCTCTTTGATGGAAGAAACATATAGATTTGGAAACACATGATGAGATCTTGTATAATATACCTTTGAATGAAAGTTCTTTTTTCCACTGCACAATGGATACAGTCCACTAATGCAACTGGCCTGTCTTCAACTAAAACAGACAGGAAAATTCTTTAT
The DNA here is from genome assembly GCA_963277665.1 of Viscum album. Taxonomy (NCBI): domain Eukaryota; kingdom Viridiplantae; phylum Streptophyta; class Magnoliopsida; order Santalales; family Viscaceae; genus Viscum; species Viscum album. Next base: position 332,062,366 of record OY728163.1, read on the forward strand.
GCATATTCCAAAGCACATAATTTCTTTACTACAACTCTTTTAGATAAAATCTATCAGATAGTAATGAGTTTCACTTCACATAAGTCTATTTGTGAAAACATTTAAAAGATATATTATGGAAACAATAAATTTAAGGAGGTTAGACTACAATTTTTTTCACAATAGATTCAATGATCTAAAAATCCGTCCTGATGAAAATGCAGATTCCTTTTTTAATCGAATTACTAAAGTTGTTGAAGCATGAAACGACTCAACCTATAATAAGTAAAATTTCTTTTTTATTTAATTAAATGTCTTATCTTTTAAAATGGATATAAAAAACACATTCATGCCATTTGTTTTATTATAACCCATTGGATTTAAATGTCCTGTAAGTATTATTACCGTTGAATAGAGATCACATGAATAGTATAAATAGAGGGTTTTATCAAATCCTTTTGACATAGAAAAAGGAGGTGATGGCATCAACTGATAGGATCATTCCCTATGAATCCCATTTATCTGAGATTCCTAGGGAGATAGTATTTATTGAATTCTCCCTAGACGAATCCTAATACAAGATCCAATAACATAAGTATGAGAAAAACTGTTTATGAGAGAAGTTCAAACTCATCGAGATCATGACCCAAATCATGTTCACAAAACAACCCCATGAAATCCCCACAATGGCACACCTCACTCTGATGGTTTTTAATGGTGTAATAATGGGATATGTATCAAGACCCTAGCATTATGATTATTTACATTATTTTTATATAGAATAATGAATATACTTTTATTTTATTATTGTTTTTAAAACACAAATAGAAATTTTGGTCAATATTCAAATTGAGTCAATAATTCTATTTTGAAGGATTAATAAATAATATTTTAAAAATATATTATTATTAAATTAATTTTATGGAATATAAATGTTCATATAATTTTTTGGGGACAAATGTATTTTTTATTAAGGTTTAAAAACTGTTTTTGTTAAAATTTATTAATTTTAAATAAATATGGGTATTTATTTAAAAAGTGAAAATTGAAATATTAAGAAAATATTTGGATAAAATTAATACAATTTTTGGAATGATGATTTCAAAATTATCAAATGGTAAATTTTATATAATTTTCTGAGACAGTTGATTCTTTGGATAAAATCTAAATACCATATAAATATATTGTGTTTTTTATGACATCATAATGGCCTAATAGTGAAGTTATAAAAACTATAAAAGGTATATTCGAAATAATATCTGTTTCAAATTTAAAATAATGTTAATTTATATTTTTTTACTTATTTTATAATTCCTTAGTGAATCCTCCAAAATATATAATATATTTTATGATTTTAAGTTCATTTCATTAATAATGTGTCTCACCTCCACATAAGAAAGAATAATATTTTAATATCTTCGGCCCATAGACATAAACAAAATGTATTACAATATTCTTTGGAAAAACCCATTAGATGAAAACCATGAGAATGTTTGTGGTTTTGAATATTTAATTATATAGATTCCAAAACCGATGTTTGTGAAATAATAAATATTTTCCCTCTCATTTCCTATATAAACCCCCCAAAGATCAAACATCTCCTTTCTTAGAATACTTGGGACACATAATTACTATGTCATCCCCTCTCTATAATCCTTCTAATGTGTCCCAATCTTTTTATAATCCCCTCTTCAAGATTTTGAAGTCACATACTCAAGTAAGGTTTATATCTATTCTCATTTTTATCCAAGATTACTTATATTGTTACACTCTTTTATTTTCATTTAAAAATGATGGGTTACGTTTTCTCACCTACCCCATACTACCCTTATTATGTTTTAAGGATTATATACCCCTTTATATCCCATTAATCCCTCCCACGTACACCCATGACCGTGCCAAAATTTCATAAGAATTATTCCATTTATCCTCTTTCTTTAAGTATATTTATTATGCTATACCTTCTATTTAAAAATTATTTCTATTGGGAAATGCATTTCCATGACACTATTAATTTAAATTTCATTTATCTATGATTAGAGTCCTCATTCTCTCTCATCAATCTTTTCTATGATTTTTTATGTCACGTCGTTATGCAGCTGAAATTGAACCATGAATCTCCATTCCAAAAATAGTTGTGTAAGTGAATATCGTACCCATTCCCTATTAAGGGTGTTCACTTTTGTAGAAACATAGAATTTTATTTAGTACTTACACGTATTTATTCCACACCCCTCGATATTGGAATGAATTATAATGATGAATGAGTCCTTGTTTTATGATATATGTGGCACACTTAAGCATGAGATTGATATGTTAGTGATGGGTGCGCCTAATATTATATAGGGCTAAACTACATTGGGTAATGTTTAGTTTCATGATATGACATATTGGGATAGGGGTTTAAATAATTCCTTTATGGTACATTGTAGAATATGATATCTTGGTACTTTATTCTTGAACTATGATGTAATGTTTTATGTTGTTGCAGCATTTCCATGTTATGATTATCTTGTTATATCATGCAATTATGTTCTTATTTATTATATGCTCCATTAATATTCTTATTGTCTAACATGTGTTGTTTTACTCATGTTATTAAATTTTTATTCCCTTATTGATATTTATAGATCAACCCTTTCTTATGTATGTCCTCAAGTTATCCCATGCAATTGTTACGTACGAAGGAATGTTGTGGTCATGTAAAGGATGTTTTTAATAATGATGTTTCATTTCATGTATTTAGTTGTTATTTAATGTTACTAATTTCCCAAGACACTAGAATTATCGACCTTTCAGGTTGTATTAAGTGTAATTTTATATCATTAAGTCATGTATGAAAGCAATAAAAAGAACATGATTTTTACAGTTGGTATTAGAGGAAAGATTATTTATTTTTGGGATTATGATTAGAAAACTCTTGTGAAAGACTTAAGGATTAAACTATGTATAATAAAAACATCCCAAAATATTGGTGAGTATAGAGTAAGTGGTTTATCAAAAAAATACATCCATGTCTAGATACGAACAAGAGGATGTGGCTCTGACATAGATGGATCATGGGGTAAAACCTGAATATATTTTTTGAGCCTGACTCGAATGAGAACTGGTGCACCACAATGGGCCTTTCTGCACTCCTTCATTGACACTCCCAGGGGATATAATTTTATGAATTCATAATCATAGTATAAACCGCTATTAGTGTAACAAAAAAAATTCACATATGAATTTACGTTAGGAAATAGATTGTGGATAACTTATATTGAAACCAAGAAATTTGTATGTTATGGAAATAAATATAATTTATAAGTTATATCTTTAATGTCATTGGAATTACCTTTATGTGTTTAATTTTATAAAATAATTAACCCTAATTTTCCCTCTATTCTAGCCAGTGGCTGGTAATAGGAAGAATCAGGATAAAAATTGATGCGAAGATCAATGTATACCTACCATAATGAGATTCCCAATCCAATGGGAGCATGAATCAAATTTTTTTCAAGATACTCTCTCAGTTAACAAATGTTTTGAATAGGAACCTACCTTAAGTGGAAATTCCACCCCCATAAATAAATAAAATTTCATAATAAATATCTTCATGAGACAAATGCCTCAAAATTTTAATGGATAATTTGATCCCTGAATCGTCAAACAATTGATCAACTCCATTGAGAAGATCTTCTCAACATTTTAATGCTTTTAAAATGAGAAGGTTCTTCTGGATACTTATCATATAGATGGTGAATATGATCAATGGTTTACATTGGTCCAAAATATGAATCCTGAGGAATAGATTGGTGAGATAGGATCGAAGTATTTTTTAGAAAATGTTTTTTGATAAATATTTTCCTCACACCATCTGAATTAAGATGGAAAGGGACTTCCTTTACCTCAAGAAAAAATATTATGAATCCATCAGAGCATATGCGGACAACTTCACAGGGCTTTCATGATATGCCTTTGTATTTTTCATTACCCTTGAATAAAAGGTTGACCACTTCTTTTTTGGGCTAAAACCTAGCCTATAGAAATCCTTGGTGATCCACAACTTTGATAGCTATAAGAAAATTGTTTGATATAAACCTAAAGTCAAAATGGAGATCAAAGAATCTTAGGGGTATCACAATTATAAGAAGTGAAATATGGAGTAAAATTCATGTGGTACAATAGAGAGATCTAATGATGCCAAGAAATTTCAAAAACCCACATTCAAAAGGTGTGGAAAGAAGCACCTGGGAAATTTCTCGAAGGGAATGAGGAAATGCTTTAGGTGCAGGAAGGAGTGGTACCTAGCCAGCGAAGACTGGTAATGAAACCCTGATAATGCGATGGAGGAAAGGAATGATCTTGTTAACCATCAATGCATTGTTCATTTATACAAGTCCAAGGCACCATGGAATTTATCGAACCAATGAACTATGCCAAGGGTTTTTAGATGTAACCAATAACTTCCAAGGTAGAAAAGGGAAGGTTTTTCAATCACTACTACTGAGGTTAATCCCTAAAACAATGTAGTGATAAGTACACTACTTATTAATAATAAAATATCAAACATACTTTTTATTCAGGTAATACTCATTCTTTTAAATCTTGAATGTTTAATAGAAAAATCCAAACACCACTACTAATCATGGAAGTTGAGATGTTGGTGAAAATGTTAAATGAAGTAATTATAGAATCACATGTATATAACTCCTCACCTGTCACAATTTGGGGATTGTATTTTATGGAAACCATATCATACTTCTCATGGTGGAATTTGATGCAATTTTCGGTATGAATTTTATTTCCATATATAAATCCTACATAAATTGTCACAAGGGTAAAGTCAAACTCTATAAGGAAAATCAACCCATGATTCTATACAAGTGATAAGAGGAGGATGAATCTTATTTAGCACCATCACCCAAAGTTTGGATATTAATTCCATATGAGCATGCATATCTTGATCCAATGATAAAGTCTAAGGAATGGACCATCCTCAAAGACATGACTATTGTGAGGGAATACACTGATGTGTTTCCTGAGGAAATATCTAGTCTTCCTCCTTGTAGAGATACTGAATTCTCAATTGATCTTATACCTCAAGCGTTTCCAATATAAAAGTCTCCGTATAGAATGAATGTTTTTTTGAAACTTTAGGAGCTAAAGAAACAAATACAGGGGAATCTAGATAATGTGTTTGTATTCCCTAGTGATTGACCATGGGGTGAACTGTACATATTCATCAAGAAGAAGGATGTGTCAATGATATTTTTCATTTAATATTGTGATCTCAAAAAAGCCACGATAAAGGAAAAGTATAATATTCCATAATTTTTTTGTTTTTGGATCAGATACATGAAGAAAAATAATTCTAAAATGTGGATATGTGGTCAGGATATTACCAAGTATAGGTGAATATGGAGGATATCCCCAATATTTCCTTTCATACATGGTACAGTCATTTACAGTTCAAAGTGATGACATTCAGACTCACTAATGCTCCAAAAATATTCATGGAGTTGAGAAATAGAGTCTTTATATATTACCAAGATAAAGATGTGGTATTATTTATTGATGATATTATTATATACTCTAAAATTAATATAAGGCATGAGGATCATTTATGTATTATGTTAAAGACCTTGCGAAAGGAAAATCATTATTCAAAGTACAACAAATGTGTGTTCCGGTTGAAAGAAGTCTCTTTCTTGGGGCATATCATCATAACCAATGGGATATATGTGGACCCTTTAAAGATTGAGGCAATTGATGGATGGATGAGGCCAACATCTATGATAGATATATGTAGTTTACTTGGATTATCTGGGTATTATCATTGATTTTTTAGAATTTTCATGCAAATGTAAAACCCTCTAACCAAGATAACATAGAAGGGAGTCAAGTTTACATGGAACAATGAATGCAAAGAGAGCTAAAATGTGTTGAAAATGGGTCTTATCACTGTAACTATGCTCACAATACCCAAAAGTGGAGAGCTTCTATAGGTACTCAATGATGCTTTGAGGAAGGTCTCGGGCTGTTTGTTGATGAAAAATGACAAAGTCATTATCTTTACTTCAAGGAAATTGAAAGTTCATGAGAATAAATAACCAACACATGATTTGGAATTGGATGTAGTGATATTCTATTTGATAATTTGGAAATAATACCTCCTTAGGGATAAGTGTGAAATATATACAGATCAAAAAAACCTCAAGTATATATTCAGAGAGAAAGATTTGAATATGCACATATGAAGATGGTCAGATTTGATCAAAGACTATGACTTCTCGGTTCACTACCATCTGAAGAAAGTGAATAAAGTGAAATATTCTCTAAGTAGAAAGGATCTAGAAACTATTTTCTTTGATGAGAATTGAGAAGTATCTGATCATCTTATCATTGAAGAGGGTGGACATGTTAATCATAAAGGATAATACATGATCAATAATTTCCCAGATGATTGCTCAATCGTCTCTTCTAGGAAGGATATATGATTCTCAAAGAGATGATGTGGGGATTCATATGAAATTGGAAATTATTAGAAAATTTAAATCCTTATAGTTAAATTTTAATGAATAATGTGTTGTAAGAATTTGGTAATGACATTATGTACCATCAAATCTTGAGTTAAATTAGGAGATGTTAGTTGATTCACATAGCTCAACCTTCTTTATCCACCCTGGAGAACAAATATATATCTAGATCATCAGGAAAACTATTGGTTGGACAATATAAATAAGGATATCATATAATATACATCAATATGTATCACATATCAGCAATTGAATGAAGAAAGGAAAAAATCTAAGGGGATTATGTAACCATTACCCATAACTACATGGAAATTGGAAAACATTACCATAGACTTCGTCATTGGCATTCCTAAGACATATAGAGAAAAAAAATTCAATCTACATTATGGTGGATCATCTTATAAATACTACACACATCATTGCAATTCAAGAGGATTTGTCATTGAATCAAATTGCACGGATATACATCAGATAAGTGGTGTGGATGCATGGTGCACCACTATCGATTGTTTCAAATCAAGATCCAAGATTCATCTATATGTTATGGAATAATCTATAAAATTCTCTGAATATTGAGTTAAACATCATCATGACCTATTACCCTCAAACTGATGGCCAATATGAGAAGACTATCCAGACACTTGAGAACATGTTTGAGAGCATGATTAATGAAATTAAAAATAGAACGGGGTCAACATATTCCTCTAGTTGAGTTATCTTATAATAAAATTTTACACTCTAGCATCAAAATGTCTCTATATGAAGCTCTTTATGAAAAGATGTATAGAACACCTTCATGTTGGGTTGAAGTTGGGAAACAAAAACTAATAGTTCTTGAAATGTTTGAGGAAATGGTGGAGAAGGTTAAGGCCATTCAACATCACATCAAGGCTATTCAGAGTTGATATAAAACCTATCCTAGCAATCATCGACATGACCTAGAGTTTGATGTTGGATACATGGTATTCCTTCTAATTTCTCCATTTAATAGAGTAATGAGACTTTTGAAGAAGGTAAATCATAGTCAAAGGTACATCAGCCCGTTTGATATCCTTGATCGCATTAGAGTGGTGGCCTACAAACTTCTACTCCCACCTAATGATATCAAGTATAGGATGTGTTCCATGTATCACACTTGAGAAAGTACATAGAAAACACCTCTCATGTAATCAAATCTATAGGTGGTACCATTGGATAATGACCTCACTTATGTTGAGAAGCGAGTGAAAATCTAAGATTATAGGGACAATGTTCTATAGAATATGACAGCGCACCGAGTCAAAGTGTTGCAATGAAACCACAAGTTCGAAGAAGAAATGTGGGAACAAGAGGGGAAGATGAAACAAAGTTACCCTCATCTATTTAAATGTGGGGAATGAAAATTTTTGAGGAGAAATTTCTTAAGGGGAAAGGATTGTAATGACCCAAAATATTATATGTGAAATTTCCCTTTTGATTTAATAAAATGTCTTATTTTGTAAAATGGATATACAAAATAGATGCAATCCATTTGTCTTATTATATCCAATTGGAATCAAATGACCATTAAGTATCACTACCATTGATAATATAGCCATTTAACAGTGATCAAATGACTAGTATAAATATAGGGGTTTTAAAAAATCCTTTCAATATAGACAAAGGAGGTGATTGCCTCAAGAAGTATGATTGTCCCATGTGAAGTCCATTTATAGGAGCTTTCAAGGGAGATATAATTTCTGAGATTTTCCCTCGACCAACCCCAAGATGATATCCATTAACTTAAGAAGGAGCGAAACCATTTACAGGAGAAGTTCAATCTCATCGATATCACAGACCAAACCATGTTCACTGAATGGAAACCTGAAATCCCCACCATCGCACACATTACTCTGAGGGATTATGCTGTTATAATAAATTGATATGTACGAAGACCCTATCATTATGATTATATATATTATTTTGTATATAATAATGAATATACTCTTATTTTATTATTATTTTTAAAGAACAAATAATATTTTTGGTTAAAATTAAAATCGAATTAACAAATATATTTGGATGAATTAATAAATAAAATTTAATAAAATATTATTATTAAATTAATTTTATTAAATATAAATGAACATATAATTTTTATGAGGCCAAATGTAATTTTTTATGTTTTAAATACAGTTTTTGTCATAACCCGTCATTTTCAATAAATGTTGGTTTTTATTTTAAAAGTGAAAATTCCTATATTTATAAAATTATTCACATATAATTAATATTTTTTTTGGAATCAGGACATCAAAATTATCCAATCGTGAATTTTTCATAATTTTCTTAGACAATCAATTTTTCTGGTAAAAATTAAATACAATATAAATATATAATGTGTTTTATGACCTCATAATGGCCCAATAGTATTGTAATTAAACTATAAAAGGGATATTCATCCTAATATAGGTTTTGAATTTTAAATAATGTATTTTTTTTGATTTTTTTACTTATTTTAGGAATCCTTAGTGAATTCTAAAAATTGTATAATATATTTTATGATTTTATATTCTTTTCTTTAATAATGTGACTCATCTCAACATAAGCATGGTTGATATTTTAATATCTTCAGCCCATTAAATTATCAAATTATATTTTTCACAACTCTTTCGAAAAACCCATGGGTAAGGAACCATGGAATGGTTTATAGTTTTGAATATTTAATTAAATAGATTCAAAAACCTAAGTTTGTGAATTATTATAGAATTTCCCTCTCATTTACTATATAATCCCATCAAAACACTAACTTATCTTCACTAAAAATTCTTGGAGTATATCTTGTATCTTTTATCCTATCTCTAGAATACTACCAAGGATCCCCAAGTTCTCATGAATCCCCTCTTCAGGCTTTTGAAGTCACACACTCATGTAAGGATTCCTTTTATTCATTTTAAAATTATGTGGTTTGTTTTCACACCTCCCCATAATTATCTTATTATGTTTTAATGATGAGATTCCCCTTTCTCTCCCATTAATCCATCCCACATACACCCATTACGATTCCGAAATTTTATAAGAGTTATTCCATTTCTCCTCATTCTTCATGTTTCGTTACTATGTTATAAATTCTATTTACAAATTATTTATATTGGTAAATATATTTATATGAACCTATTACTATACAATTCATTTATATATTATGAGATACATGTTTCTCTCTCATCAACCCTTTTTATGAATTTTTATGTCACGCTATTAGCATGCTGAAATTGCACTGTGAATCTTCATTCCAAAACAAATGTGTAAGTAAATACCGTACCCATTATCTATCATGGGTGTTCACATTTATACACATATACCTTTTTATGTAGGACTTACATGTATTTATTCTAGACCCCTTGATCATGGAATTACGTATTATCATGAATTAATTCATTTTGTATCATGATATAATATGTTGGTATATGGGTTTACCTAATTCATTTGGGGGAATGTTTCCAATATTGATGTATTGGAAGTTTAGAATTGACCTATAAGGCAATGTTTTATGTCATTTTCACATTTCTATGTTATGATTATAAAGCTATATCATGCCTTTATTTTCAGGTTTCTTTTATACTCTATTGATATTCCTATTGTCTAAAATGGTTTGTCTTCCTCATGTTATTCCATCTTTATTCCTTTATTGGGCTTTATAGTTCACCCATTTCTTATGTATCTCCTCAGGCTATCCCATGCAATTCTTTGTGTGAAATAATGTTGTGGAAATGTAAACTATGTTTTCTATAATGTTGTTGATTTCATGTTTTATGTTGTTATGTAATGTTACTAATTTTACAATACACTAGACTTCTATATCATTCAGGTTTTATTAAGTGTAATTTTATGTCATTAAATTGTGTATGATTGAAATAAAAACATTATGGTTGTTATAGATATATACAAGGAATTATTGATGAAATGAAATACATTGACATAGTAAAGAAAATATTGAGAAGAATTCTACCTCTATAAAATCTATAAGTGTCTGCCCTTGAAGAAATGGATTTTTTTAAACTTTCATTGGATGATCTTCTGAGTAGTATGGTGGCATATGAAATGAAAGTCAAACAAGAAGATTCAAACAATTGACTTATAAAGGAAATGGATTTCAAATACATGGAAACATTTTAAATTTATTGAGATAATGTTTTGAAGATAACAAGAATGATGAACATATTTCTATTTTTTATGACAAATTCATGACAGGAAAAGATAAATTTGATGGAAACATTCTTATTGATTTTTTTCAATGTGGTAGAGTGGGGCGCATTGCCTCTCGATGGTCAAAGAAGTCTGATGATAGAGAATGTGATGCTGGAAACAAGACGAAACCTCATAAAAGGTTTCCCCAAAATGGAAAATTCAAATCAAGAAAAGAATTGCAGATAAAGATTTTCATATTTATCAAAGAACAAGGTGATAATGAATTTTTTGAGGATGAATAACAAGATTTTAAATCTATAACCCAAGCATCCATGATGGCTATAATTGAAATGTCAAAACCATCAAAAGATAATGATAAATATAATCAGTTTATTGATGATGATAATATCATGTTGGAACTTGAGGATAAACTTGTTAAACATGAAAATCAAAGAAATATAAACATAAATATGAGATCCATTCTTGAAGATTCATCAAATTATTTTGATCGGTTTGAGGAAAAAAATTATCAAATAAAACAATGGGAAAAATAACATTCAACAAATCTTGAAATATTAGAAGATTTTATGGGATTTAAGATTAGTATTGAATAATAGGAAAATTTCATTAATGAATATACATCTATACTAGAGGAGAAAGAAAAGATAGTCTATTGGATTGATAAAGAAATTGTTACTCAAAGGATTAAACTAAAAAATGAATCAAATTAAAGGAAAACAAAGGGGGAGTTTTAGATTCAAAGATTATCAGATGTAGAGTTGTTAGAATGTTATAAGATAGGTTATAAATGATTAGATAAGGATTTAAATGATATAATATCTACATGTATGTGAAAAAGTGTAACTGGATGTTATTTTGAAACGTCAAATGCTATAATCATTATGATCTAAAATAATGTGAAGTAGAAAATTGAATATATCATAAATGAAAATTAAGTCCAAACAAATAAATCCTCAAATAAAATAGAAAGGATAATTGAATACTATCCTCTAATATCAAAAAACAATCACTTGTGAAAATTAGTTCCTATGTAAGGGGATATAGGGAGGAATGGAAATGATAAGACATTTCCTCTTACGAAATTTCAATTCTGTGGCTATTTGAGCCATACCCTTTCAAACTGTGAATAGGTGAGGAGATATCTTAATGGAGAAGTGATTTAAAGTAAACAATGAATAATGATACCATATCTTTCATCAAATAGAAGAAATAGTTTCTATGTATATTGTTTTCATTGTTTTACCTATGGCCATAATGATATTCATTACATACAGAGGATATATGATAACAATACCTATCGAACACAGAGACAAGTCAATATTATCCAATAATGAAAATTTTATCTCAAGAATATGTATTCTCCTCTAGAAAGAGAATATGAGTATGATGAACCCATTCATATTGAATAGAGATTGTAAATTCCATTTTAGCCTCCAGTCAATCAGATATATCATTAAAGGAAATGAAGAAATTAAATAAATCCAACCTTGTTGAAATATCTCTCAAAGGTATAAAGAACAATAACACTAGGAATCTTGAAACCATATTCTCATCCCATATGATGGGAAATATAGATTTATTGAACAATGTTAAGAAAAGAGTTGATAGAATAGTAATGTTAAAAATGATGATGATTTGAAGATTAAAGGCAGTTGATGTATAGAACTGGAAAATGGATTTCCTAAAAAACTGAAGTTCTCTATGTGAATGGTTTGTATAAAAATATCTGGAGTGTGAGTCTTATCACTAAATCCAGACTGATAGTGACATTAATTAAAAAGGGTTTCACTATCAAAAGAAATATGTGTAATTCTCTCATGAAAGTATTCATAACAAATGAAAATTTATACCAGGTTAATAGTAAAGAGAACATTATTTAATTAACATTTGGAGAAGAAAATAGACGGTGACACTAGATGTTAGGTAACATTGATAAAAAATAAATTTAAAATAAATTTAAGATTAATATTTTCAAGGATATACTAAATAAAAACCGTAAATGGGAAAAGACATGTGTTGCTTGCATATGAGGAAAATTGGTCTAATGTTCATATCGTCGAAAGAGGAAAAGGGAAAAAATATTCTGGATCTCATCCACATATAAATATGTGGTCAAATAAATTGGGCTATCACATATGGAGAAAGTTATATCATTATTTTTATTTATTATTATAGTATACTGTCATGTGTAATGATTATACATAGGAAACAACAAGTTTTCGATTACATGAAAGGTAATCATCGAATATATAATAATGATACTGGCCAAAAATCAATGTTATAAAATCTGAAAATAGAGGGGAATTCACATCTGTTGAATTTTAAAATTATCTGGAAACACATTTAATAAATTATTAGGTGGCTATAGTGAGAACCCCAATGAAACATGGAGTTGTTGAACATAGAAATTGGCATGTTAATGATATGACCAAAATTATTCCGATTTAGAGTTTCTTCACTCATCATTAATATAAAGATGATATTAATGTATAATTGTATAATAAAAATCAAACATGGATTTATATTGGAGAAACCAAGACACCATATAAGTTTTGTTAGGGAATGAATCGCTCTATGAAGTATTTTATTTGTAAGTAAATGTTTCATCCGAAAAAAAGAAGGGAATCGAGGAATGTATGGTGATGTTGTAGACAAGGTAATATTACTTGGATATTCAATGAAGGTTAAATCCTAGAAATGTTTTGATAATCATCTTGTAAGAATAGTGTAATGTAATGATTTCAAGATCATTGAAGTCAAAACCAAAAATTGATTGAGGAACTCATATGCTTATATGATAGAAGATGGATAAAAAAGTGGGAATGGAAAAAATTAAATATATAAGTAGAAGAAATATTGAAAAACATTTGGGGGTCACAAAATGATGACGATTTAGAAGAAGAATAAGAAAAGGAAACCATCTCTTATGAAATTTCCTATGAACCTCACCAGAGAAATAGAAGAGCATAAATTGATCAATCTAACATCATTGGGGATTGGACCACACCCATAAAAACAATGATAATGAATAATGATGCACATTTTAACTTCCTATCAATTTTGGACCAACATAACTTGTTGAAGTAGAAATGGATAAATAATGGATTAAATCTAGGAATGAATAACTAGATTAGATTGAAAAGATCTAGACATGGGATCTAGTTAAGAGACCTAAAAAAACATATTTGATTAGAACAAAGTGGATCTTTTATAAAATTCTATGAACATGGAAATGTGATCAGAAAAAAGGAACACTAAGTATGTAAAGGCTATGAACTGATTGAATGTATTGATTTTGATGAAACATTTTCTCCAGTAGTGAGACTGGAGTCAATCAGGATTTTCCTTTTTATGGAAATTAAATGTGGATAGAAATTTTATCAGATGGATTTCAAAACAACACTATTAAATAGTGTTATTGAATAATAAGTCTACATTAAACAAATAGTGGTATTTATAATTGGAAATTATGCTGAAGATTTTTTTAAATAAGTACCACTATGGTATAAAGTAAGCATTGTGTGCATGGCATTATCGATGGGATTCTTATCTGAATAAGATTCGATTCAAATTGAAAGGTTTTGATCATAATCTCTATACGAAAAATTATAAGGAAGATCAATTTATAGTTCCTTTGTATGTGGACGATATTATATTTGGTAGAATCAGGCATGGATCATTGGAATACTTTTCTAATCAAATGAAATTAGAATATGAAATGTATATTATTAGTGAAATAATATACATCTTGTGGATATAGGTAATTCAAAATAAGGATTACACATTCATTACTTAGAAAAAATATACAAGAGAGATACTAAATAAATTCAATATGCATAAATCCAAGCCAATATCAAATCCGATTGTTGTTTGGAAAAAATGTAGAATGCAGGAGGATGAGAATTCTATGAATCCCATCATGTAAAAGAGAATAATTGGAAGTTTATTATACTTGACTGTAACATAGTCAAATATAGTCTTTACAACAAGTTTATTGACCTACATTCAACGTAATGTGAAAGAAGATCATTTGGAAACAGTTAAATTTATCATGAGGTATATTCAAGGTAAGATCAATTTTGGATTTTACTTTGCTGTAGGAAATTTCAATGCATTTTTGGATTTTTTTATTGCTGAATGGTCTGGAGATGTAGTGGATAGAATTTCCACAATTGGTGTTTCTTTCTTCAGAGGAAAGGAATATGTGGGATAGTTGAGTAAGAAACATGAAATCACTTCTCTTAGTATGGATAAAGTGGAGTATATCAATGACACAAAGGATTTCACTCAGCTATTCTGGATGAAGTAACAACTAAATAATATTAACGATGAGGTGAAAAAACTGATGGAAGTTTACTGTGACAACAAGATCTCAATCAATATTACAAAGAATCTGGTTTAGCACACTTGTACAAAATATATTGAGATTAGATATCACTTCATCAATGAAAAAGTTGAACATGGTGTTATTAAAATTGAGCATGTTGGAACTGATGACCATTTGCCATAAATTCTGACTAATCCATTGGTAGCACTTGTGTTTGAGAAACAAAGATTGATCTTATGTGTTCAATAACCTACTAGTATATTAGGAGGTTATAGATATTCCACTTTCCCCATTTTTGTTGACTATTTTAATATATTTGGTGATGTGATGATGGTTTATGAGGGAGATATGATCCATGAGGAGTCTATTTCGAACTTTATAAGTAAAAGAAACAATTTATTTGGGTTTATTTGAAAATAGGGAAAATGGAGAAATTCAAAGTCATTATAATGGTTTGATGGTTTCATGTTTTTGAACCATGAAAATATAATGAGACATGATGAGAATTCAGTGTCATTAGGAAACAAACAAATCATAGCTTTGACATATTTAAGCATTACAAAACAAGTGAAACCAATTCATGGTTCCCCATTTATTTTATATAATGATATTTTCTCATGTAGACTTAGTGTGTAATATGATTTGTTTCTGTGATATTACGTTTTGATAGTAGTTGGTGTTTCATTGAGTTTATATATTTATTTCCAACAAATCCAATGGGGGAGATTGTTGAAACCATGACCTTCCACAGCTAGAAATAGAGTCTTGATTGTACTTGTTTTCAACCCACACTATGTTGATTAAGGAGTTTGTAAGAAAAGTGATTTAATTGTGTGGATGACTTCAATATTGAAGGGGTTGTTGAATCCGAGTGTCTGTGAAATTTTGGGTCCAAAATTTGAAGAATGGTGAAAGATGTTTTTGGAAACGGATGTTGCACAAAAGATAGAATGTGAATATGAATGTTGCATGAAAGTGGATTTTGGAAATTGTCACATTAAAATAAGGAAAAGGCATGAGCTGAACACAAAATATGGAATTTCCTGAAAGAAACTTACACTCCAAATACAACGTAAAATTTGAGATAAATAGAAGTGATTTTCTGAGTTCATGACTTTGAATTATAATAAAGGAACCAGAATCACAAAAAAGTAGGATTTAGATGAAAGAGTCTTACATGCCAAATGAAATGTCAATTTCAAGATTATGTATAAAGGGATTGGTGCACAAGGAACTTGTGCCTAGGGAAAATAAAGTATTTAAATAAGAGGCTACCCCTTTATAAGAGTTAGAACATTTCCAATGAGTATTTTGTGTCTCTTCTAGGTGAATATAATTTCTTGAAGAAGACTAACATGTAGTAAACATTACAAGAAGAGTGTTTCATGTGTCTATGAAAGAAAATTGAAACACATTTTGTGGTTGGAAAAGGGGCAAGGGATGAATGAAAAGAATATTGTGCAATAATCCTAAAAGTTTCACACTAGAACAGGCATTTCACGTATATTTGGAGTTGTGTTTCTTTCAGTATTTGAAAACATAGTTTGTATATTCAGTTCTTTCAAGTGAATCAATTCCAGACTATAGTGTATGCCGAGTCTCATGTTAGTTAGGGAAGAAGACTTAAATTTTAATATTCTGAAGTGACCTTCATGTCGTTAAAGTGAGTAAGACATCACCCAAATTACTATTCTAGTGGGAGTCTATTGATGCCTTCTAAGGGAATTAGTGTTCCATCCATAAAATCTAGTAAATGCAATGTTCATAAAATAGAGTGACTATGTATGAACTTTTTTTTTCCTAAATAGTGAAGATTAGTGGATTTTTGGTACAAATGACACACTTTTGACTTAATCTCCTTGAACTATCCCTTATGGGGGACCATGGAAAATGGGTGTGATGTCTATTTTCTTATGATTGTTTGATTTCTTCACATTTATATCAGACATGTTTAATAGGTTTCTAAAACTTTGGGAACAAGATCTAAAACATTAATAAAAATTTGATTTCCTAATTCACCCCTCCCCTCTTAGGGTGTTCTAGGGTCCTACAATTCTTCCTCTCCTTCTCAAAATTTTCTTACCCCTTTACTAGCCACTGATTTTGGATGGTTTGAGAATGGGTTTTGACACCGATTTTCCCTAATGAAAGTGGAATAAAGAGTAGATGATGGGTATTTTTCATGTCTTGGATAGAGGATGTATTGGGAAGATGATCACATGATTTTTCTCAATGTTTTATTATAGCTACATTTCCTTTTTAATTATTCATGATATTTTTCTTAAATAAAATGACATTGGATGGTAAATGGGTGTCATGGGATAATGATTTAGTTTATGGTGGTATTGGGAGCATGAAACTAGGACTTTTCTTGTAGTTGATAAAGCTTTTAATAAGGAAAAAAAATACTTGGTGATTTTTTGGATGTTTAACTATAACACAACAAGTTTTTATAAAATATTTTTTTAATAAATTTAATTTATTTTATAGATTGCGTTACACAAAACACCATGTTTTAATGAACCAAAATATAGCATTAATAATATTATTAAAACATGACCTTTATAACATTTCTATTAAACACGGAAGTATGAATATGTTTAAAAAAATATGAAAAGTAATTATATATTTTTTATATAAATTAAATATATTTATAAATAATTGTATAATTTTTATTAAAGTCATTGTAAGATACAAAAATACATTTTTCCTCAATTTTTTATTACATTTTATGAATAAAAGTATTCTTTTTAAATTATAAAAAATTTATTCTAAAATTGTAACTTCATTTTTTAAATAAACAAGCAAAAATTATCTTTGATTTAATTTTTTATAATTCTATGAAAATATCAAATTTTAAATGAATAACAAAAAATATTAGTTTTTAGTAAATATTTCCTTTAGTTTAAAGAGTTTATAAGTTAAATTTTTCATTAAAATGGTATTAAAAGTAAAATTAGATCAATTAAGTTATAATTCATCTAATTTAATCCATTTGGATTAACTATCAATTCAAATTTTTACATAAAAACGTTTTATAATTATGAAAGCTTTTTATTTGGAAAAACATTTTTTTCGTCACATCTACAGGATTAATTTTAAATTAAATTCAGCCACTTATTTGAATTGAATTTGGTAAAATATATTGAAAATTTTAAATATTAATAATTAATATTAGGTAATAATTAAAACATATTTTTTTAATAATGAATAATAAAAAATTTAAAAATTTATTACAACTGTTAAGGTTGAAACGGGTTTACCCGATGGGTTAAATTAAACATTTAAGGGTTAAAATGATCTAAAAACATGCCCAATTCAAATATTTTTTCCATATTTCATAATATTATCTTCTATGTTTATATAATTATGTATTTTGGATCCTTTTTTTATTAGAAAATGACATAGAATTATTTGAAAAATTTAAAAACTTACAAGTGTGCTACTCACCTCTATTATATAAGGGAACCCACTATTATCTTATTTTAAACGTTAAAGAGGATTTTTTAGACTATATATTAAAAAATAGTTTAACTGCTTCCTTAAACATTACCTAGATCCCAAGGTTTGATCGTAAAATCATCCAATTAAGGATTTTGTTGTAAACTAAATAGAGTTTCTGAAGAATAAATGTAGTTCTTTACTATGGGTTTTTATATTATTTATTCTTATAACTCCTCCGAATATTATTAAATTATATTAAATTGAAAAAATATTATCTCTCATATGCTTATATATTTTTGTTAAGGTAATAACATATATCAATCTCCTCTTCCATCAAATGGGAAATGAAATCGTCGATCGTGTGTACGCTAGACTACCATCACACGATTGATGTAATTTTCCTTCCATCAACACCTCTCAAGAATAGATATAATGGTGGAATTAAAATATATATATATAATATTTGAAATAATGATACTTCTGTAATTAAAATATTATATCTATCTTATTATATTCAAACCCATTGGAAAATGACCACGTCGCTTGTGTGTATGTGTGTACTACTCCCCCACAAAGCGATGTAATATGTTTTTGAATTTATTTTAAAATTTGTGGTAATAAGTATATATTTAATGAAAATATATGATATATATTACATAAAAATGGTTCTTTAAAGTTAAATTAATATTTACCTTTTTTCATCTATGATGAAAATGGAAAAACATTTATACATACTTATGACCAACCTTCCCCAGGAATGGTGTAATTAATTTGTTTATCTATAACTAAAATGGATGACTATATATATATATAATAAATTGATGTAATATTTATATAGTTAATAAAAATGTAGTTATTATAGAAACATGATTAAATCACAAGTACTGAAACTACCTGACCAAACATACTGAAAAACAAAGCAATTATAACCTAAAATAATGATTTAAACAAATATTTTTTTAATAAAAGGGTGATAAAAGAATATTATTAAATAATATATGGTATGATACCTATTTTTATGTGTTTTTTATATATTTATAATTAAATTATATTTAATATATTTCTTGTTCAAATTTTTATACAGAATATTGATACATACTATAATGCATTTTCATCTCACTTTTACTTATGATAGAAATTTTCCATATTCACCACTCAGTTATTTTGTGTGGAGAATATATTTAATATTTGAAAATTTATATGATGAATATACTTATTTTCATGATATTTTATGTTTCAATTGTTGTTATTCCTTCTTGGATATTTCAAATCGAACGTTACAAATGTGTTTTGGGTTTAACGCCTCAAATTATATTCACTGATATATATGTTATGTAATGAATATATATTAATTTATATGGTGTATATACATAGATTTTACATATTATATCATAAAACCTTAAAATATCATGTTATTTTTATTTTCAATTCAAATTGTTTCATCCATGTTGATTTTACTTGAAAGGTACCAAGCTACAAGAGATTTTTATCTCACTGTTATTTCCCTGGGACACATGCCATATTCACCACCTGTTTATTTTGTGTGGTGTATGTAATACACATGAAAATAATTTGATTTATTTAAAGGGTATTATTATTCCAATGTTAACAAAGTGGTATGGTATTTATGCTATAATATCATTTTTTACCGGGATTGTTTTTTATTAAACTCCCGATGAAGAAATATTATAGTTTATCTCTCAATAATATCATGAGTTTTATTATCCTATCGTTATTTCGTGAGAATAAATGTTTTTTTAATATTATAATATTTAATATATCAATATTCTTAAAGAATATTTTTCAAGTAAAACTAACATTATTTCTCTATTCATTTGAAATTCCTTTATCTATAATTTTTATGTTTTCTTAATATGCTTAATGAGTGTTTTAACAATTATTTAATAATTTGGAAAGTAATTTTTTCCCTTTTTTGTTTTTTAAAAAATGGATTAACTGGAATATTATATTCATTTTTAAAACAATTAACTTTTGAATTTTTAACAAATTTTTTAAAAGAATCTTTGTTTTAACATGTACGACATGAATAATATTTTCCACCATCATAACTGATCAATAATTAAAGGTGTATTTTACATGTTTCGAAGTTATATTTAAAATAAAATGTTTTCTTAAATATTGGTGAAGTTTTTAGTTATTAAATAAGTGATTTTGAAGTGGAAACTATATTATCCTAAGGTACTATTCTATGTGATCTTTTAAAATCATTATATATAAGATGAAAACCTTTGGTACTTTCTAACATTTACTAGGGATTCGATCTAATGATACCATACTTAATATTTCTCTAAATGGTTTATAATTATGATGATAATATATTTATGAAACTAGTTCCTTTTCTTGGGGTTATACTATGATGAATTGATGAAATTATTATAAAACTCATTTCTTTTCCATTGGCTACACTTATGAAACCTATTTTTTTCTATGGGTCACGCTATGATG
This sequence comes from Viscum album, assembly GCA_963277665.1. Lineage (NCBI taxonomy): Eukaryota > Viridiplantae > Streptophyta > Magnoliopsida > Santalales > Viscaceae > Viscum > Viscum album. Next base: position 332,083,267 of record OY728163.1, read on the forward strand.
AAATGTTGAGGAAACCCATTTCCTTTATGTAGGTTATTCTATGATGAATTTTTTATGATACAGTGGTACACAGCTGTATGATTTTCATTATGTGATGGGTGGTCCCATAATTATATAGACCTCAAAATAATTGGGTAAGGATTGATATATCATGAGATAAATAGGACTGGAATGGGGAGTGAACCCTATTCAATAAGGGAACCTACCCTATGTGATTATCTTGGGAGTGAACCTTGAGTAGTACGGTGGTTTGAGGAGTGAACCAAATCCACTAAGATAGTTATGTTAGTGTTCCTTGACTACTAATTAAATTATTTTCTATACTTATGTGTATGCTAGAAATATATGTATTATTCCAATGTTACATTCTCATGGCTCATGTTGTTTGATTTCTTTATGATTCGTGTCTTATTATCATGAATGATTTATTCCATGACTCAAGATTATGATATTTGACATGTAGGGTATGGTATTAAAATTTTAATCACATTTCATCATACCATTATTCTTATGTTATATTTATGTGATCATTTATATCTCCCTTTTGTACCCATACTTAGTATATGAACTTACCATTTATTATGTTTCATTTACCCATGTTATAAAGAATGGTATTAATTACAATATGTCTATGAAGGGTAATAGTTATGAATCACCTAGTGTGATTTTATGTATTTCACCTATGAACTAGTTGTTTTTGTTTCTATATTTTAAAAACACTAAACCTTTGAGGTCTTAAAGTGTGTTTTTATATAATGAAATCAATATTCATATATTAAGATGAAATATCTTATTATGGAGTGTGTGGGTTACAATAGTTGGTGTCATATGGATTTTTAGTTAACCATTGGAACTAGGATGAGAAAACTGTAGTGATAACCCTAGTGATATGTTTAAGGATAATTACATGTATAAGATAATATCATTGAATTTTGGTTAAGGATAGAGAGACTGGTATCTAAGAGATTACATACCTATATGTATACTACAATTAGATGTGTATATTGTATATTTGTACATAGGAATAATAAATCCATAATGGGTGCATTAGGATTTGGTTCGATTTTCACCTAGTTCCCAACAATAGGCCTTGCTTCACACTAGGTTTGACTCTCCCAGGGGATATGTTTTAGAAATTCATAGTCTTTATGAACCATGAATAAGGATTTGAATAATGATTATGAATGACCTTAGTAAAACCTAAGGTTTCATAGATTGAAAATAAGGTGTCATGATTTAGGAATACTATGAATGATTGATGACTCTAATAAATTATTCTTGATGGACATATTGATGATTTTGTTTTTACTAAGGGATTGAAAATAGAACAATGAAAATGGTTTGGTGATAGATATGATCAAATATTGAAATATCTTATTGGAAATTAGTTATATAAATTCCATCATGTCATGAAATGTATTTAGAAATATAAATTCCTATATGAAATGGTCACATATTGAATTAGTATTGAAAACCCATAATGGTATAATGACAATATCTGAAGTATATGATTCATCACCTGTAGAATTTTGTAGAAGTGGTATTTTCAGAAAATCTAAATATTCTCCCTCTAGTTGAATTTGATGTTATCTTAGGTATGGATTGGGTTTCTCTATATAAACCACACATCAATTTTAGAGGAAGTTAATTCATGTTTGAAATTTATAAACAACCTATGACCATCTATCATTATCAGTTATATGGTTATTTATATCTATTAAAAAGGTGTTTTTATCTCAGATGTTTGGAGTAAAACTCAATATTGATGATATTTCTATTTTATGGGAGTTTTTTGATGAATTTAAAAAAGAGTTTCCTCATACTATAATAAATTTTTAAGATGAAATATTAAACGAACACAAACTTGGTGCTACATATATTTCAATGAATTCATATAGAATTGGCCCAATTAAGGTGTAATAATTGAAGAAGAAACTCTAGAAGAATCTAGACAGGGTATTCATTTGGAAAAGTGTGTCACCATATGGTGAAACTATTCATTTTGTTAATCAAAATGATGTATTTATGTGTATTTTCATTGATTATCAAAAATTGAATAATATTACCATCACAAACAAGCATCCTCTACCATGTATTAATGACTTGTTTGACCAATTTCACATATTTCAATACTTTTCCAAGTGTGAAATTATTTTTGGATATCATCAATTGAGAGTAAAGAAGGATGATATACCCAAGAAATAATTTCATACAAGGTATGGAAACTATTAATAAATATTTATTCCATTTTTTCTTAATAATTCCCCCTCTATCTTCATATATTTAATTAATAGAGTCTTTAGAGATTAACTTGATCAGTCTGTGGTAGTATTTATAGAAAATATTTTTATCTATTTAAAGAGAAATAAAGAGTATGAAGATTACATATGAATTATACTAAATAACTTATGCAAGGAAAATATATATGAAAAATTTCCAAGTGTCAATTTTGGATATAGAATGCTTCATATTTGGGACATATAATCTCATGGGAGGGTATATCGGTGGATCCATCAAAGATGAAGGATATTAAATGTTGGACCATACCAACCTTTGTGAATGATATATGAAGTTTCCTTAGTTTGTATTGATATTATCAATGGTCTGTAAATTGTTTTTCATGAATGACCAATCTTCTCACCAAGTTTACTTATAAGGGATCCACATTCCTTCAAAAAAGTAAATGTGAGGAAATTTTCCAGGAACAAACAATAAGGTTCGTCAGTGCACCCGTTCATACACTACCTTGCATTGGAAGAGGGTTTGTAATATATAGTGATAGATCAAAGAAGAGAATATAATGTTTCCTCATGAAAAATGATATAGTTATATCTTATTCCTTATTCCCATATAAGGAACATGTGAAAAATTACACAACTCATGATTTGGAATTAGAATTGATGTTTTTAACATTAAAGATATAAATGAATTATATTTACAGAGAAATGTCAGCAATATATACTTATCATAAACGTTTTAAATATCAATGCACATAGAATGATTTGAATGTGTGGTAGAGAATATTCTTGGAATTGATTATTAATTATGTCTGCTTAGAACATTACCACCCTAGGGAAGTGAATAAGGCGGGTGATTATGTTATTTTAAAGGATAATTCTAACAAATATATGATGAGGATCCCAAAAGATCCAATATTTATATATTTTTAAAGTATGGATCACGAAATCAAGAAGTAAGGGGTGAAATTTTATAGTCCTAAAATGTGGTATCGACAATCTATCCAAGTGAAGATTAAGGAGTTATAAAAGGAAGATGTAGAGATGCATAAGAAGGAAAAAAAGTTAAGGTGTTTAACCTTCATTATGATGGAATGAAAAAAATTTAAGAACCATTTATTTGTTTTTTCCAAATGACATTTTAATAAGAATGTATTATAAGAGTCTCATAGTTCTTCACTCTCTATTCATCCTTGAATTATGATGATTTATATAGATCTGAAAGTGTATTTCTACTGGGATGGCATGAAGAGATATATTTCAAAGTTTTCAAATAGTAATTTGGTATTTTAGAAAGTTACAGATGAGAGAAAACATTAAAAGGGGGTGTTACAACCATTACCCATACCATAATAGAAGTGGGAAAACATCACTATCTATTTTTTTATCAGACTCCCCAAACCATCTAAATGGATTAATTTAATATAGGCTATAGTCAATTACCTTATGAAGTTAGTACACTTCATCAATATCAGAGAATATTTCTCTATATATAAAACATCCATGATATAAATTAATGAAGGGGTAGGGTTTCATGTAGTACGACATTCTATTGTATATGATTGGGATATGATGATTACCTCAATATTTTGGAAAATTCTTTAGAAGGATCTGGATACAGAGTTACGTATTAGCGTTTAATATTATCCTAAAACAGCTGTAAAATATAGGAGAACCATTCAGAACCTAACGAATATTATGAGATTATATTATATGGATTTCAACAGATTTTTGGATCATCGTCGTCCTCTAGTATTTGTTTCTTAGAACAATAGATTTCACTTGATTATTTGAAAATATACTTATGAATACCAAAATGGAATGAAGTGTAAAACTCCAAAATATTGGGGTAAATTTAGATTAATAATGATATTAGACTTGATATAGTTTGTGAAATGAAAGAAAACATTATATTTATTCAACAACACATCAAGAATCTCAGATTCGACATAAAATTTATGATGAACATTATTGGTGTGGTCTGGAATTTGAAGTTTTTGAGAAGGTGAATATGGTATTTTCTATATGGAACAAGGTTATGATATATAGAATTAATGAAAATATGATATATATGTATATTTTCCAATTCAATATTTTGTATTGAGTAGGGATTTTAGCTTATCTCTTGGTGCTTCCATCAAACCTCTTCTAGGTTCATTATGTCTTCCATGTATCTCTCTTGAGTAAGTATATTGTAGATCCTTCAAATCTACCGAATATAGTGGTAATATCACTAAAGTATGATTAATATCTAGAGGAAAAACTAGTGGAGATTATATATTAGAGAGATATTTTTTTATGAAATAAGACCACTCCCCTGGTTAGAGATTTATAGAAAAACCACCAATTTGAGGTAGCAACATGGGAACCTGAAGATATGATGAGTCAGAAGTATCCTCCTTTGTTTATATCAGAGTGATGAAATTTTAAGGGAAAATTATTTTTAAGGGGGTTATAATGTAACACCCTGATTTTTTAGGAAATATAAATTTTCACTACATGAAAACTGAATATTTGCGACGGGATCCCGTCGCAAAAGGTCTTTTGCGACGGGGCTCCATGACAAATCGCCCATTGCCGAAAACAACGTTGCAAATAGGTGTTTTTGCGGCGGTCCCGTCACAAAATAATTATTTCTGATGGTATTTGTCCCCCGTCGCAAATAAGTTTTCATTTATATATAAAAAAGGTATTTGCGATGGGTCGTCGCAGATATATTAGTTGCAACGGGTTAGAATCCCGTCACAAATGCGAAATTTAAAAAAATACTTGCGACGAAGGTATTTGCGACGAACCGTTGCAGAAAGGTTTTCCCGACGCGTATTCGTCCCGTTGCAAATGGTACTGTAAAAAACATTTACGACGGGAATTCCCGTCGAAAATGTACCCGTCACAAATATTAAATAAAATAATGTAAAATAAAATAATTAATAAAAATCGTATAATATTATATAAAATTAATAATAATATTAATAATATAAAAAATTATATTATTATAATCTAAATAAAAAAATATATAAAATATAATTATGAAATATTAATATAAAATAATAATAATATGAATATAAATAATATAATATAATATAATAATACTAATATTAATAATATAAAAAATTAATATAATATTATTATTATTAAACTGTCTATATAATAATATTATTATTATTAATAATATAAATAAATTATATTATTATAATATTAATAATATATATATATATATATAATATAATTATAAAATATTAAAATTTAAAAATAATAATAATATGAATATAAATAATATAATATTATATACTAAAAAAAATAAAAATAAATTAAATCACGTAGTATTCGTACCAATATGAAAGAAAAATTGTAAATAGTTAATATGACAATAAACTACGAAATCAAATGTTTATTACATCTAAATAAATCACTAGGGGGTGGATAATCTGGAGGACCTGGAGGACCTGGAGGAGGTGGTGGAGGAAACTCCATCCCTAAACTATTTGTCAGGCGACGCATATAGTCCATATACCCCCGATGTTGCTCCTCATATCAACGTCTATCCTCATCCTGTTACTGACGCATCTGCTCCTGCCATCGACACATCTCCTCATCGTGCTGCTGACGCATCTGCTCCTGCCTTTGACGCAAATCCTCTATAAGCTGACTCTGAGCACGCAGTTGCTCCTGATATTGTGAGGCAGAAGATGATGTCTCTCCACGAGCTCCTCTCGAGCTGGACGCTGACATCACAACAGTACCATAATAAGGTGCAGGAGTCAAATGAGAGACGATTCCAACTACTCAGCCCTTTTCAAAGCCATATTGGGTCGCCTGCATCCATGCCATCTCATCAAAATGGTGGGAACTAGTCTGATCACCTGTCTCGTCTTGACTCTCAACCTGTGTCTGAGAGGTCGCGGCCTCATATTACTCCTTAAGTTTCAATTATAAATTAAAATAATGAAAATATTATATACATTTAATTTTCAAACTGAAAAGAAAATAATATTGACCACAATCTGACTCTGGCGGTCACCTCTAATCTCTCCACTAGCCGGGTCAGTGTACATCCTTCGATAAACGCCGTACGCCGAAATAACGGGCTGGTCGGCTTCCTATATGAATATAAAATACACTGTTTATATTTAAAGTTGTATAAAATATTAAAAAAAAGTACATACCAGACGCTCTCTATGTACACTAAATGTACGACTATCGGCTCGATGCGTCACCTCTTGTCTCCCTCGATTCTATCGACCCAATGCAGATCAACTCCGAAACCCACCACCCAACCAGTGTGTACATAATCCATCCCAAACGTGAGATGAAATGTACTCAGGTCTGTGGGCTCTACAGGACTCATCAAATTCTGTCACTCCGGCTTTCTTCACATCCGTCTTTCTCAAATTATGCAAAAACTGACGAAAACGGTCACGCATAGACACCACCCATGCCGCGTGGATAGTGGCATGCATGCTCTTGTCGATGGGATACCATAAACCCTAATATAAAGTTATTAATGAATTAAATTTCAAAATAAGTAATATTTAATTACATACCAGCCAATGATCGAACATGGCGTCCTGCACATCAGCGGGAATCTGATCCCATGTGAGCCAGGGCTGAGAAAAATAATTGCGCAAGATAGCGCTCCCCTGTCCAAAAGCTATATGCATAAAACTGCAGAAAAAGAAAAAATAATAAAATAATTAGAATATTAATAAATTATAATGAAAGATAACTAAAATACACAGGTTACCATTCCACTGAGTATGCACATCGAATCCAAGAGGTTGACGTCGCTCCGGGATAGGATATGGAATCATCAGTCTGGCAAGACCACGCCCCCTTCGAGTGCTCCCTGGAGTTCCAAGAGCCTAAGGGTCATATTACTCAAGAACCTCATCATCCATAGGTAGATCAGCCTCCAGCAACTAACGAAAAGTTTCTGAGTCCATCTAAAACCTGAAATGATTGTTGTTAGAAAATAGTTGAAAATAACTATTATGTATAGATATATATTTGTTATGATTCAAACCAGCATTTTACTGTGTCAATGTTCATCTTCATCATATTCTTCATAGTTGTCAATGTCAATGTCTTCATCTTCCTCATCATCACCATCAATTTCCATATTAGTTTCACTGTCATCATCTCTTGTCATTTCAAATTCAGTTGTAACATCATTGACAACATCGTCACCATCGACCCTTAACTGTGGGGTGTCATCCTCAATATTCATGTCTCTTTGTGAAAAATATGTGTTTTGAGGAGTGTCTTGAAAAATTTCATTTCCTTGCACTTAGTGGAACCACATTCAGTTTGAGTAAAATGATTTTATCGAGATTTAACTTTTATTATACTCCACCAATCATCAAACTCTTTTCCAGTAGCACATTATTTTGCATAATAAATTTGATGTGCCTGATGAGCCAATAAAAATGGCTCAATTACTACAAGAAGACTTTTATGTTTAATATCAACAATTACATGAGTCAGATGAATACGCAAGCCTCTCTCAGTATCCAGCCATCGACATTTAAACATTGTTACATAATTCTGTCCCAAATAACACAGTTCAATAATTTCTTCAAGCATGCTGTAAAAGTCAACTTCAATATCTCTATGATGTGATCCCTTCAAACAAACACAACTATTCATTGTTTTCTTTGATTCCCCATATGCACGTGTATGAAAGCGATAACCATTCACCACATATGCATTATAAGATTTAACCATTTCGGATGGTGGGCTACTCAAAATACGCAATCGACTATTAATCTTATCAGCATGTACAGATACCTGAAAATTTGTAAAACATTTATCACTATTACAAGTAATAAATTTATTTTATATATAAAACCAAATAAGAATGTACGTTACCAGTTTTTGAAACTAGTAGGCAATGTTTTTTTGCCGACATTCTTTTAAGCCAGCTGCTGTAATTTTTGGAAATTGTTTCTTAGTATGAGCATCATATAACCTAAAAATACAATATGATTAATTTAATATAAAAAAAATCTATAGAACATATGTATGAGCTCTATGATGTTCATAATCTGAAAGCCATCTATCATGAACTCCACCAAAGCCAAGTTCAGGCCGATTGAAAACTGATAATTGATTGTTCATATCATCATCAACATTCTCCTCATTCCGGCCCATGCAGTTAAATTTTGAGGGATATTCAGATTCAAAATAATGAGAGTAGAATAAAGCAATTTCTTCTTGAAAATAACCATCAGCAATTGAGCATTCAACTGATGCTTTGTTACAAACTTTTTTCATCAATTTCCACATGCATCTCTCAAATGGGTACATCCATTGAAACTGAACCGGACCTCCACATTTTTCTTCATGTGGAAAATGTTATATCAAATGCTCCATCGAGTCAAAGAAATCCGTCGGAAAGATTTTTTCCAATTTCCATATAATTACAACAAAAGCTTCTTCCAGTTTTTTTAGTGTATCGTAGTCTGTTGCCGCCACACACATGTCTCGGAAGAAATATGATATATCTGTTATCGATTCCTAAGTAATAGAATTAAACAAACCTCTTAATCCAATAGGCATAAGCCTTTCCATTATAACATGACAGTCATGACTTTTTAATCCGGTAATATGACCATTTTTAACACATCTTCCCAAGTTGGAAGCATAGCCATCTGGAAGTCTCAAATATGAAATCCACTAACAAAATAATAAGCAACTCTCTTTGGTCAATGTATAAGCTGCTTTTGGCTTCATTAATATCTGTGATCTGACGTTTTCAAACAATTCAAGTTCTGGTCGCCTGCAAATTTGGGCAAGATCTAATCGTGCCTTTACATTATCATCGGTTTTACCCGGTGTATCCAAAACGGTATGAAATAAATTATCAAAATAGTTATTCTCAATATGCATGACATCCAACATATGTCGGACCAACAAATCAGACCAATATGGCAGATTCCAAAAAATGCTCTGTTTTGTCCAATTGTGTTCTTTCCCAAAACAATGAATTTTTTGTTGGTTTATTGTCGGTCCAAAAGTGATGGAAGGTAATGAAAATAAACCTGATTATAACTCTATACCTAAGATAATTTTTGGAGGTTCATCTCTTTCAATTCTTCCGTTTCTGAAATGAGATTTATTCCTCCGAAAAAGATGATCGATTGGAAGAAATATGCGATGACATTCAAAATAGCATGGTTTTTTTCCATTCACGAGCATAAATTCTTTTTTGTCTCTTATATAGTAAGGAAATGATTTTGGACCATGTGTACTCTAGCCAGATAACATACCGTATTCCAGGAAGTCACTAATTGTCCACATCAAAGCAGTTTTCATTACAAAATTCTATTTCACAGCAGCATCATATGTACCAACACCATGTCTCCACAATAAATTTAACTCGTCAATCAGTGGTTTCAAATAAAAATCAATATTCTTTTTTTGATGTCCTGGGATTAATAATGTCAAAAAGATATAAGGCTTTTTAATCAAAATCCATGGAGGCAAATTATACGGAGTTATAAAGACAAGCCAACAGGAATACTGACTACCAAAAGATCCAAATGGACAAAAAACCATCAGAAGAAAGACCGAATCGCACGTTCCGAGATTCTAAAGCAAAAGATGGATTCACTTGATCAAAATGTTTCCATGAATCTCCATCAGATGGAAGAATCAAGCTTATACCATTTGAAATACTGGTTTTGTGCCATGGCATCATTGTCGCTGTGTTCTGAGGCATAAATAAACCCTGCAACCTGGGTGTAAGCAGGAAATATCTCAACTACTTTACAGGAATCAATCCAGACGTCCCTGATTGAGCTTCTTTATACCTCGATTGTCCACATGTGGGACAACTATCCAATGACTCATTTTCACCAGAATATAAGATGAAATCATTTGAACGTGCATGGATCTTTTGATAACTAAGACCTAGATTATGAACGAGTCCTTTTCTCTCATAATAATTAGCAGGAAACACATTTCCTTTAGGTAACAGTGCTTTAACCAAAGAAAATATCTGATCAAAATAGTTATTTTACATTCACTTATCTGATTTAATAGCCATAAATTTCTCAACTGCTTCTAATTTGCTTATCTTGCAACCAGGATATAATGAATCCTCACCAGACCTGAACAACTCAGCAAATTCAGATGGTGCCATCTTAGGAGGAAAATCAACATCATCATCAATTTTTGTTTTTTGAACGGATGACCCTACAAATCATGTACTAAATTATGAAACTGTGATGGATCCGAAATCAAATTATTAGTATCTTCACTGGAACTACATTCACCGTGTTAATACCAAAAAATATAATCTGATTGAAAACCATAACGCAAGAGATGTTTCCCAACGATGTCAAATGTCTCAAACGTTCTCAGAGCACATTTTTTACAAGGACACTTAATTTTCCCTTCTGAAAAAAATTTCGGGTTTGATGATGCAAATGATAAGAAAGCTTCAACACCATCAACATATACAGGATTTAAATTAGAATTGTTTGGATTTATGCATTGATTTATCCAAGAACGATAATCAAATAATGATTGATGTCGATTTCCTTGTTCCATATTCATATATATGTTTCTACAAAATTTAAAACCATTACTATTGTTAAATAATTTGATATAAGAAACAATATACTAAAAAAATAAGATACATAATTACAGTCATTTATTAGTAATTACCAATAATTATAGGTGACATAGTTAGTTTGTAATCATCCCCACTAATTATTTTTAATTTAACAATACATAGAAATACTTGGAAAAATGAAATACGCTTGAATAATGTAATTAAAATTTTTAATCATCGTTGTGAAGATTATATTTCTAATTATTCTGATTTTTCCGATGGCTGATCTCTTTTTAACTTTCTCCCGACTGAAATCAGTATGAAAAACGTTCTCCGACATACGTTAGAGCAAATTTTTCATACAAATTTCAGTTGGAGGAAGTATAAATGATATGGGACGTTGAACAAAAAGTAGCCGTCAATCCGCTGGAAATTGTGCTAATTTATAACCATTTACTTGAATTTATTTGATTTTTGATTAATTTTATTTGTAATTATTACTAATTATTACAAATCTCAATATTTCAAACAGATTTTTCTTTATTCTTAATATGTTCAAATCTTAAAGGGTCACCAATTTTCAGGTCATGCCCAATAAAAAGATTGGGTCAACCTTGTCCAATTTAAACTTTATAATTGTCCTTACATGGTTGATCATCTCGCAAGTAGTGTTCCAATAGGACGACATAAGTAATGATAAAGACCTGACTTGGGTTGTCCTATTGCAATGCTACATGCGAGGTGATCACCCAAGCAAGAATAATTATAGATTTTACATTGGACACAGTTGACGCAAACTTTTTATTTAGCATGACCTGAAAATTGGCGACCCTTTAAGATTTGAACTGTTAAGAATAAAGAAAAACTTGTTGAAAATATTGATAATTGTAATATTTAAAAAAATTTATATAATTTTAATATTTTTAATATTTTTTTATAAATATTAAACATATAATAATAAAATAATTATATTATAAGTATTATTTAACTATTAATATTAGAGTAATATAATATTTTATATTATGTTACTATTTGTGTTACTAATTATATTACTAATTATGTTACTAATTATGTTACTAATTATGTTATTAATTAGAAATGAAAAGAAATGCATATACGTCGGGTTGTTAATCAATCAATGAATAGAAAAACAAATTTAATTGACCGCTCATCTACCTCAATTTTCTTTTCATTTGTGTGTTGAGGTTGACAGGAAACTTCTGCCTCCACATCTAATATGTGCTTTTACTGTCAAAATTATAAACCTCCTCACCTCTATATTGGTGAGGAGGTTGATAATTTTGACGGTAAAAGCAGATATTACATGTGGAGGCAGAAGTTTCCTCTCAAGCCTCAACACACAAATGAAAAGAAAATTGAGGTAGATGAGCGGTCAATCACATTTCCTAATTATACTAATTGTTTCCTTATTAAATCTAATTGTTTCCTAATTAAATCTAATTGTTTCCTAATTAAATCTAATTGTTTCCTAATTAAAAATAATTTTTTCCTAATTAAATCTAATTGTTTTCTAATTATACTAACTATTTCCTAATTAAATCTAATTATTTCCTAATTAAATCTAATTGTTTCCTAATTAAATCTAATTGTTTCCTAATTAAATCTAATTATTTCTTAATTATTTATAATCAATTAAATCTAATTATTTCCTAATTATTTGATAATTATTTTAATTAAATCAAATTATTTCTTAATTATTTGATAATTATATATTTATTTCAAATTATTACCAAAACATCCCCCGGGAGTGTCGAACCAAGAGTGCAGCAAGGCCCTTTGTCATGTACCAGGTTACCTTGAGTCAAGCTCGAAACACCTTGTCAGAGTTTTCACTCCTAGGTACATCTGTGCCATAGCCGCCTCTACTTGTTCGTACCCAGACAAGGATTATTTTTTACAAGCACAAAAACTAATTATACTATATAACTAAACATTCTATTAAAAAAATAAAATTAACAATTAAAAATAAAATTAATAATAAAAAATTAAAAATATTTTAACAATTAAAAAAAATATAAATACCTTTAGTAATCTGCGCCTTCTAACTCCTTCCTTCCTCTTCGAAAGAAAAAATTAAAATAAAAAAAATTTCTACTAAGAACGGAAAATTAGAGAGAGAGATGAATATAGATCTGATTGTTATGGAAAAAAACAGATGGGGTGTATATATAGGATAGATTATTTGTGACGGTTGTATTTACGACGGGTGACCATCGCAAATACGAGGTATTGCGACGGGATACCGTCGCAAATGCCTTCGCCCGCATTAAATACAACCGGCGGGTAAAAGGACTTTTGCGACGGGCCCGTCGCAAATAGCCACCATTAGCGACAGTCGGATATCCCCGTCGCAAATTTCTATTTACCGCCGCCGGTATTCGCGACGGGGCCCGTCACAAATACCTTCACCTGCATTAATTACGGACGGCGGGTAAATTTTTGTTGCGACGGGCCCGTCGTAAATGTCACACCATTAGCGACAGACAGATATCCCCGTCGCAAATTACTATTTACTGCCGCTGGTATTTGCGACGGGAGGATATCAACGTTGCAAATTCCTATTTACCGTCGTTGGTATTTACGACGGGACCCGTCGCAAATACCTCATGTTGGATTATCTGTTGAGACGGGTACATAGTCCCGTTGCAAAAACGTATTTACGACTGCGGGGTATTTTGCAACGGGTTGTAGGTGACCGTCGCCAATAGGCTTTATAGTGGCCGATATTGGCGATGGGGCCCGTCGCAAATAATACCGGGTGAATATTTGTTTGCGACGATAAAATTTCTCTTTCACAAATACTATTTACCACCGACGGGTACTTGCGACGGGTAGCCTTCTACCAGTCACAAATATCCTTCCCATGTTTTGGCGTGCAAACCGCGCCATTGCAATTGCGTCGGGCCCTGTATTTCCGTCGCAAATAACTGACCATTTGCGACGAGAATATATTCCCGTCGCAAAAATTGTTTTTTCCCGTAGTATTTCAAGTAAATTTTATTTCTTTAATAGCTTTTATTACATGCAACACTGAGTTTTAACAAACTAAAATATACTATTATTATTAATATTTAAACTTGAGAATTATAATGTAACCATTAAACATGATGGTATGAATAAGACTAATTAAATTTTTAATATTAAATAAAAATGTTTAATATAAATTAAATATTTTGATGAATAAGTACTTAATTTTTACTAAAGTCTTTATATGCTTCAAAAGTACATTTTCATAAAAAATGATTTTTATTGTTTTTCTTTGAAATAATAATTAAATTATTTTTTTCTTATTTTTTTAAAAAAAATTACAAATTAAACTTCATTTTTGAAATCAATATATAAAAATTATCTTATATTTTATTTTTTATAATTTTCTTAAAAAGATCAATTTTTGATAAATATTGAAGAATAATTTTTTTATAAGAAAGTATCATTTCATTTATAGAATTTAAAAGTTAAATTTTTTTTAAGATGGTTTTAAAAGTAAAATAATTTAATAATTTAATTATTAATTTAATTTAGTTCATTATAATTAATTATATTTTCAATTATGATAGGAAATGTTTTTATACTTATGGAACCTTTGCTTTTGAAAAATGCTTTTTCATCGCGTTTGTGGGTTTAATTTTAAATAAAATTCTGCCAGTTATATGAATTTATTTTTGTAAAATTGATTAAATATATATAATAAAAATAATTAATATTAGTTAATATGTCCAACATAATTTTTAGTCATAACTAATTGTAAAAACAATAAAATATATTATAGCGGTTAGGGTTAAAACGAATTTAAGAGAGGGTAAAACTAAAACTATAAGAGTAACGATGACTTGAAAACGTGTCCAATTAATTTTATATGAACATATATAGGTCTTATATCATTTAATTATTGATAATTATCCATTTTTATTATTTTAAAAATATTGTGACACTGAATTATTATAAATATTTGAAAAATTACAAGTGTGACACTCACCTCAATTATAAAACGACACCCTCTCTCCTCTCTTATTCAACCTTAAAGAGAAATTTTTATGGGGAATTACTAACCCAAATAATATCTATAAATCCCTAAACATGATATATAGTTCTATATTTGACCAAAAATCCATCCCAAGAATGATTCAGGTGTAAAACTAATGATATTTTCTAAATAAGAGTGATAATTATTAACAATGAATTTTTATTTTATTTCATCTTCTAATTGTTTCAAATATTATTCGAATATAATGAAATAATAAAACTATTATATCCCATTTTTTTATAGAATAATATTATAACTCCATTACGTATATCTATCTCCTCTTCCATCAAATAGGATATTAAACCGTCGATCGTGTGTACGATGAACTACCTCCCCGCAAAAAGATATAATTTGTTTTCCATATCTGCCTCTCATGAATGAATATAATGATGGATTAAAATTATATATATGAGATTTATGAAATAATTATACTTTTTTAATTATAATATCACATCTAACTTCTTACCTTCCAATCGTTTGTAAAATGATAACGTCGCTCGTGTGTACATGTTGACTACCGCCTTTATGAAGCGAAGTGATAAATGTTTTATTTTATTCTGACATGGATGGTAATAAGGAAATAATTTCTGAATAAATAATATATTTATTCTATAAATAATATTATGTAAATATTAATTAATTTTTAAATTTATTTCATTCCATCCCTTGATAAAATTGATACAACGTTCATGCGTATGTATGGCCTATCATCTCCATGCGCGATGTAATCCATTATTTTACCTAACCTAAATGGATGACTATAAATATATATAAAATTAATATATATGATATTTATATAAATATTAACTTTATGGACATGATGTAATGATGATAAAATTTCAAGGAACAAAACTACCAAACCAAAACATACATGAAAAACAAAGTAGTTATTCCCAAGAACAGTGATTTTAACAATGAATTGTTAAAAAAACGAGTGATAAAAGGATATAAGAAAATAATATATGGTATGATATAAATGAAATTAGTTCTTTAATTTATTTAAAATAAACATATATTTATTATAATGGAGTTTCAAATGTGTACACATAAATTCAAGACTTGAGCTAAGATATTTTTTTTCTCACTTTTACTTATGGAAGACATATGCCATATTCACCATGAATTTTATTTTGTGTGGGTTATATACTAAACCTTTTACATGTTACATCATGAATATTTCTATTTCAATGATATTTAAATTTTCAATTGATGTTATGAATTAATGGGGCTTACGATTCAAAAGTTACCCAATTGGTGAGGGTTTATTATCTAAAATTGCCTTCTCTAAGGCATATGTTATGTTATGCACCTATATTATTATATAATGTGTATATACAAACAATTAACATGATATATCCTGAAAAATTAACAATTCATGGTATTTTATGTTTCAATTCAAATTATTTCACCCAATATTATTTTAATTTAATGCTACCAAGTGATACATGATTTTTGTGTCAGTTTTATTTCAATGGAACACATTCCATATTCACAACTTGTTTCTTTTTTTGGGGTGTATATACTACACAATAGTGTATTTTATGATTATTTTCATTAAAATTATGGGATATAAATAACTATATATAGTTTATTCTTTCATGGGGCTTATTATTCAAAATCTAAAAAAGTGGAAATGGATTTATGCTATAATCATATTGTTTATTGGGATTGTTTTTAATTATGTTTCCAACGATAAAATATTATTGTATACATGTCACATACCTGAATTATTTTAAATTTATTTTTCATTTAATTTCAATTATTACTTTTATTTGGGTGTTTCCCTTGCATTTTGGTGGAAATTATGGGTTTTCATAATTTGGTCCAAACCGTGAGCTCATTTCTAGATTTTAAAAAAATTGTTTCTTTTATAATTCCTTCATTTTTCAACCTCTGACACCCCTTAAACTTCCCAATTAGACTATAATTGTATATTAAAACCACAATATCAAAATATAACCCATCTTAATCAATAATAATGATGATTCTTTGTGTTTTTACTAAGGTTTTGGGCCAACCCATATGCCCATTTTTTACATTAAATTTTTTTTTTTAATATTTCAATATCTCGTTCAGTTTTTACTTTATTTCAGTTATTCCACCTTCTACTCAAATCTAAAGAACCTAGTCACACACTCATTATCTATTTGGCCTCTTTGGAGATCATTTGAATTGCGTATTAGGGAAACAATTATCAGGATTTCTCAAATCCTCCAGATTTGAGAAGGTAATTTTATACTTTCATAAACAATTAAATTTTCATTATTTATCCCCCATTTTATTACCAATTAACCTAATTAGCCTCTTTATATCCTACCTATTAGTTTTGGTTACTTGGAGATTCAACCATTGGTAGATTTGGGGTGATTTTTTGAATATCTTTCAAGTAAGTGAATTCCTTCTTGGTATCTCCTATCTTCTTTGGTTTTTCTTTCCTTTTCTTGAAGTTCACATTTTCTTCTAGAAGCTAGGGTTCATACCTATGGTTTGAATAGGTATCTTTTTTGTCAAAAAATTAGATTTTAGGATGGCTTTATCTTCCTTGGGGTGTGACGGTGGTGCAATTTAAGTTTCTCACCATGTTTTAATGGTTTCAACACAAAAGGTGAGTGACTTTATGTGTACACACTCCTAGATGAGTTAACATGAATGATATACTTATTTTTCATGATTATCATATTTTTTGTGTGGTGAGAAAACCATTTATGATTGATTTTGTTAATTGTTTCATTTTATAGTTTTATTTATCTTGAAATTGGGTGTTTTTCATGTGTAACTATTTGGGTGTGTTTTATAACATATAAAATTGGTTTTCTAAATATTTTTTGGCTGCCAATTATGCTTTTTAGGGTCTTTGTGTGACTTTTGGTTTAAAATAGGTCTTTTTAATGGGTTTTATGTGTAAAACCATGTTATGCCTCATGAAAGTGTTTTATGAAAATGTGTTTTTTTCATTGCATCTTTTATGGTAATATTTGAATCGATTTTGTAATACTTGAGAGTGGATTAATAAATATTTATTGGGATGAAAATTCAGTTCTGGATTCGTATTGGTGTTATTTTTTATTTGAAGGAGGGTCTTGAGATAGGTTTTGTGTGCAAAACTTTGTTATAACCCTTGTGTTTGTTTTATGAAAATTGAAAAATGTTTTATTGGGTTAAAGAAAGTGAAAAAAGGATGTATATGTACTATTTTGGTGAGTGTGTTCACCTAAAATGTGTTTTTGAAAGATAAAGTGGTCATTTGAGATATCAAACATTTTGATAATGTTTTGTAATTTGTCAGGGTTAATTATGAAATTGTGATTTCGGTGCGAAACATGTTTGTGGGCCATTTTATGATTGTGATGTGAAAAATTGATTTTGTTTATGAAAAGGGTAGTATGTAACTTATGAGTGGGCTGTTATGTGATGTTTAACATCTTGGGAAAGGATTTATAAAATGTTAAAGGATTTGTTGATATATGAAAGATATGAAAAATTTTTTCTTTGCTATTTTAGGGTGAGTTTGATTTCGAAATCAATTTGAATAAAAAGGGGGATGATGTGGCTTGTGTGAGATACATATTGGATGTTTGGTGAATATGTAATGTGCATGTTATATTTTCATGTGTAAGTTATATTTCATGGATTGTTGAACTTGTTTAAGCACAAGAGTGAAACCCAAGTATCTAGGTGGGTGGACGTGTACTACTATGCTAGTGATCCCGTGGGGTTTGGCCTCAGTTTCACATAGAATGTTTGATGATTACAATAATAACTAAACTATAAAGATGATATTTATTAGGGAACAATATGTTATGGTTATGTTCCTTACTAGTGGATCGTGTATGAGAACACAAATTGTGATGGTTACTCTCACCGAGAGACGAGGTACCTATGACCAACAACGAGTTAGTGCCTAGGGGTTATTTTCCCATTACTTGTCCTCATTATTTACATTTTTCTTACCGTCAACATATGGTATGGGTTTTTGGGAAATTAATTAGTGTTTTAATTATTTTTAAAAGTGTTGATTATTTAAAATAGCCCACTTGAAATTTTTTTGGTTTTATTTAATGTTTTTTCTTTTAAAAATTGTATCTAGCATTTCTTATTTACAAAACATGAAATCTTTTCATCATAGAATGTTTATCACATGGAATATATTATTGGTTGTATACTATTGGGATTTATCTCACACCCTACTTACACTTTTTTGGTGTAATTAGACTTTCTTATATTGTTTTTACAGGTTTGGGTACAACTGTTGTACCAATGGTTCAGGTTTTTAGCTATCATTTGTAATGCGGAGTGGTGAAGATTTCATGAGGGCGGTGACTCTTTCCTTGTAGTGATTCCTGGGATTTACGTTTTGGTTTCATTCATTTGTTATAGTCTTTGAGAGTTGTTTTAAACCATGTATTTCAATTCTGATTTTTTTCAAAATATTATTTTGTATGGAAAATCCAGATTCATTTTATTGGGTTCCTTTATTGTTTTATGTTTATAAAATTGGGTAAATAGTTCCTAATTATCAGCTTATGATACTCGGGAAGTTGTGCCAGCCCATGGGGATCGGGACTGCCCTTCGGGCCTTGACATTGGCCTGGTCGGGTGTTAATTTTGATAGTGACCAGATCTAGTTCATGACAAAATGGTAACAAAGGAGGTTCATGTTCACTCATTGGGTCATGTTATTTGGGGTAAAGTCGGTATAGTCTAGTTCTAGGATTTTCGGGACATGACGTTCCGATTAGGGGTAGTGTGCCCGGCCAACACACCTCAGGATAGGATACGAGTCTCTAGGGGAAGTCCAGATTTATGTACGTCCTTCAGTTTTCTGGGTTTGATGATGATTAGTGGAAATGAAAAGAGAGTTGGTTTAATGGTCTCAGTGATCTCACAGGGCCTGAAAATCCATGTGGAGCCGAGGATATTTCTCTAGAACACTCTCCATGATGGTGAAGTGATTGGATTATGGACTCCAACCATATGACCAAGTCACCCACTAAAACTATTTTCCTCTCACATTGTTTTCTGTCCATTAGTTTTGAAATCTTGGAAGTTCAGTTTTAAAACAAAAAATCGTATGGTTTTTAGAATTGTAATGTTTTTGTGAAATGAATTTATGATAAGGAGGGAATGGTTTTATTTTAGAAACGGTGGAACAGAATTTTCTTAATTGTTATGAAATGAAAAATTGGGTGACCAGACCTTTTTTTAATGTAGGAAATTATGTTAAAGTTGGTTTTGAAAAAGTGTTTCCAATAGAGTTTTCAAAATTACTGAAATGTGTTTTAATTAGAAGTTATGTTTTCAAATTTAGGTGAATGACTTGAATGTGAGTTCTTATCTGAATGGTTGTGTCTTTATGAAATGTTTTGTATTATGTAAATTGGGATTTTGATTTCGTGGTTACTGGTCTTGAGAAAAAGTAATATTGGTTGATTGTTTTGTTTTTGAAAAGTGGAAGTAAGTTTTGTTATAAACATTGGTATTTCCATAAGTTACCACATGAATAGGATTATATGGGATGATGGATGGCTAATAGTATGTATGGATGAGTTCCATGATGTATATGTGAAGTGTGCCCGGTGTGGCATAGAAACATGCCTGTGTGAGGCCCATGGGGTACCATTGGTGGATACACTAACTGCTGAACCATTTTTTTGAAAGAAATGTTTTTAAAGGAAAACATGATGTATTGATGACTGGTTTGGAAGGGGGTATTTTATGTGTTTTTGGAAAATGTTGATGTTGTGGAATGTTTTGAGTCCAAGAACCCCTCATGTTTGAACCATGTTTTGGCTTTTTGTTTGTTCCGTAAGATGGGTTAAAGGACTGGTTAGTGGTCTCTTCAGTGAAAAGTTCAAGAAGCCCTTATTATAGGTCCCTTCATATGTTCAGTTCTGGTTTGTGGCACATTTTTTCCAATGGAACGACTTGGTTGGGTCCTTGGGTTATCTCATGGGATAAGGTACGCCCCCATTAATGGTTAGTGCATGACTGAAGTGAAACCCATACTATTTCACCATTGGAAAATCCCCCTGTCAATCAATATAAGAAATCTTTTCCTCAAGATTTTGAGATTGAGTTTACACCATTTCCTTTCTTGGATTGTTTCAGATCCTCTTGTATTAGGAGAGTTATCTTGGAAGGTTGAAAGAGACATTAGTTTCTTAAGCTACTTGACTCATCGAAGATTGATGTAGTCTGGGGTTGTTAGCGTGGATGGTGTCTAAGAGGGCCTTTGGGTCCTTCGTAGTATCTTCGAAGTAGGAGTTCACATTAAACCCCCAGTGTGGGAAATCATATCATGAGAGGCTACTATAGCCACTTTTTGGAATTGAATTTTGTTTGTTGATATTTTATAAGGACCCCTCCATGTATTGTTTCTATCAGTCACATTGGTCATGTTCGGTGACTTGTTGTGATGTTGTGTGCTCGTTTGACTGTAAAGGTGAAGGTCGTGGAATTATCTGAGAGACTGTTTTTTGGAGTATGTCTCCCTTTGAAAAACATAAAAATACACTATTTTAAAGGAATGTGTTTTTATGTTCCCATTCCTTCTGTTGTTTCTCATCCAAAGAAACGAGGTGTGATGTGTGTGTATCATCTAAGAACTTGTTTCAGTGAAATTTCGAGTTGGGGTAAAGTGAGTTTCGAATGTGTTATGGCGTTGAGAACCCATCTGGGAACATGGTATAGTTTTCATGAAACTAAAAAATGATGTTCCATTCAGGTGGTTTCTAATGCCTAAATGTGAGGCAGAATATGATTCAATAATTTGAGCTCTAGCCATAGGTCCTTGAGTGAAGTTTGCGCATAGTCAAGAGAAATACCAAGGTCGTTGAAACCATTGTACATAGTTCTATCCATAGTATGAGAAACAAGAATATTTTAATCCTTAGGAGTCATTATCTTGTTCCAGTATTTCTCTTTCGGTGGTAGATGTGGGAGGACCTCGTTTCCATGTTTTAGCATGAGTTCATACTTTCCCCCATTGGTTTCCTTCTTGTTTTTTGAGAAAAGATGAAAATTTTGGCTAGGCATATTAAAGTGCACAGTTTGTGCATGGCCAGTAGTAACCGTGCTTCAACCAAGGGAAAAATGAGATAAGAGATAGTGGGTACCACAAGGTCTCCGCATGGTTGTTTTCCACAACCCATGTAATCCTGAGAGGTTTCCCCTGTGGACAGAATGATCTACACAGTTAGCGCATAGTTTACCAAACCATGCAGATTAACCATCCGACCACACCAATTCTCTATCTTTTGGGGTCTTTTCATGTCGGACCATGCTAGTCGGTTTAGATGGTTGGTTCTTATTTTGGGGAGACCCACTATGGGTCCTATATAAGTTATTTTGGAGAAATATAATTATATTATACCCCTTATGTCGGGGTGTTTGTTAGGGCCTCCCCTTGTTAGTGTCCCGATTCCGTCTTGGGAAATTTTTTGTTGTCTCTTATGGTGGGGATCCCATTTGTGTATCCCCATATTAGTAACGCAATTTTGTCTCTATTCTTGGATTAGAGGTAGGTATTCTCGTTCGGAGCTATCTAACTAAAAACATATTACTTGGGTAAACATTGGGATTGGAGATCGCCTATCAGTTTATTTAAATTAAGGTCATTGTAACCTTGTTCGATGTTATTGTTTGTTTGGGTAAATTATTTGATTCTTGTTCAGATGGTGTTTGAGGTATTTTATTTGGGATGAATAAAAAATGTTCTTGATTATTATAGGAATGTGGTGTATGAAATTTATTGGGATAGTATTCCTTCCTTGAATGATAAACTGGAGATATCATAACATTTTCAATGGTGAAAAAACATGGCAAAGGAGTCTATTTATGACTTTTTGTTGGGTTTGGTTTTTTTCATTAGGACTTGCTGTGACTTTCTAACGGAGGAAAGATTTATGGTGGGGATTATTTTTTACATCCACGACTTATTTTAAAGGTTTTTTTCATTTAATTTCCATTATTTATTTTATTTTAATGTTTCCCATGCATTTTGGTGGAAATTGTAGGTTTTCCAAATTTGGGTCAAACAGTGAGCTCATTTCCAGATTTGAAAATAAATTTTGTTTCATTCATAAAACGTTAATTTTTCAACATGTTACAACAATATCACTTCCCAATTGGCATCCCCTAGTATATAAATAACCACCATATCAATTTGGACCCCATATTAATCCATAATAATGATCAATTTAGGTTTTTTATTAAGGTATTGGGACAGCCAGTCAGCCCATTTCCTACTTTAAATAATTTTTTTAATTTTTCACTATATCATTTATTTTTACTATTTTTTGGTGATTAAGACTCCCAAAAAATTCCAAAAACCCTAGGCTCACCCTTATTATCTTTTACACCTCTTTGGAGCTCATTGGATTCACGTATTAGGGTGAACCTTCTCAAGATTTCTCAAATCGTCCATATTTGAGAAGGTATTTTCATTCATTCATAAACCATTAAATTTTAATCATTTATCTCAAATTTTAGTCTCCACATAACCTATATATCCTATTTCTATCCTACCTATCATTTTTGGTAGCATGGAGATTCAATCTTTGGTGGATTTGGGGTAATTTCTTCAAGATCTTTCTAGTAAGTGAATTCCTTCTTAGTGTCTTCCATCTTCTGTTGGTTTTCATTCAATTTATTAAAGTTCCATTTTTTAAAAAATCCCGGGTATACCTAGGGTTTGATATGCTTATTCTTGGTCAAATATTTGGGCTTTAGTTTTTCTTTCTCTTCCTTGTTGTGCGATAGTCGTGCAGTTGATATTTCCTACCAAGTTTTAAGGGTTTCGACACAAATGGTGGGTGATTCCATGTGTAAACTATTCTTGATGAGTTAAAATATTTTATTTACAGATTTTTAATGATCCTCAAATTTTTTGTGTCGTAAAAAAACCATTTATGATGGATTTGGTTAAGATTTTAATTTTACAGTTTCATTTTAGCTTGAAATTGGGTGTTTTTCATGTGTAACTCTTCGGGAATTATTTGGGTGAGTATTATAGCATAAGAAATTGGTTTAGTAAATCCTTATGAGCGGAAAATTCTGCTTTGGTAGGGTATTGGTGTTCCATTTGGTTTAAAAGAGGGGTATGAAATGGGTTTTATGTGTAAAACCATGTTATGCCTCTTGAAAGTGTTTTATGAAAATGCGTGTTTTTCATGTTTGTAATTTGTGGTATTATTAAATGTAATTTTATAATACCTAATAGTGGATTAATAAATATTTCTTGGGATTTCAATAATGTTTTCTATTGGTATTTGTGTTATTTTGGATTTCAAAGGGGGATTAAAATAAGTTTTGTGTGCAAAACATAGTTATACCCCTTGGGTTTGTTTTATGAAAATTGTAAATGTTTTATTCGGTTAAAGAAAGTGGGAAGACAATGTATATGTATTGTTTTGGTTAGTGTGTTCACCTAAAATTAGTTTTTGAAAGATAAAGTGGTAAATTGTGATGTAAAACGTTTTGATAATGTTTTGTAATTTGGGAGGTGATTTATGAAATTGTGATGTGGGTGCAGAACATGTTTGTGGGCCGTTTTGTGTTAGTGTGATGTGAAAAATGGATTTTGATTATGAAAATTTTAGTCTGTAACATATGCATGGGATGTTATGTTATGTTTAGAATATTGTTAAAGGTTTTATACAATTGTTAAAGGATTTGTTGTATTGTGAATGATATGAAAAATGTGTTGTGGGCTATTTTGGCGTGAGTTTGATTTCAAAATCAATTCAAATAAAAAAAGGGATGATGTGACTTGTGTGAGATATATATGGGCTGTTTGGTGAATCTGGTATATGGAAGTCGTATTTTCATGTTCAATTAATATTTCATATCTTGTTGAAATTGTTTGAGCACAAGAGGGAAACCCGGGTGTCTAGGTGGGTGGACCTGTACTAGAATGCTAGTGATCCTGTTGGGTTTGACCTCAGTTTCACGTAGCAAGTTTGATGCTTAAACACTAAATAAACTATGATGATTATATTGATTATTGAGGACCATAAGTTTATGGGTATGTTATCTACTAGTGGATCGATCCCGAGAACAGATATTGTGATGGTTACTCTCACCGAGATACGAGGTACCAGGGACCCATAGTAAGCTAGTGCCTAGGGCTTATTTTCCCTTTGCATGTGCTCATTAGTTACTTTGTTCTAAAAATCATCTTACGGTATGTTTGTCTAGAAAATTCAGTAGTGTTGGAATTATTTTTAAAAGTGTTGATTCTTTAAAATATCCAACTTTAAAAGTGTTTGTTTTTATTTAATGTTTCATCTTTTAGAAATTGAAACTAGCATTTCTAGTTTACATAGCTTGCAAGATTTTTTCCTTTGAATGTTTATCACATGGAATCTATTAGTGGTGGTATACTAAAGGAATTTTTCTCACACCCTACTTACACCTTTGGGTGTAATTAGACATGCTTATTTTGTTGTCTCTTGTTTGGGTACATGTATTGTGTCAATCATTTTGGTTTTTAGCGGTCTATTGTGATGCAGTGTTGTGAAGATGGCTTTATGGTGGTTCCTCTCACCATATTGAGATTCATGGGCCGTCCTTTTTGGTTTCATTCATTTTTATAGTCTTTAAGAGGTTTTTAATCCATGTAATCCAATTCTGAATTTTTATAAAATATTTTTTAAAAAAATTCCAGATTTATTTTATTGTATAAGTTTGTTTTTTATTGTTTATAAAAAAGGGTAAATTGTCTCCAATTATTTGTTTATGATACCTGGCCACTTGTTCTATCCAGTGGGGATCGGGAACCCAATTATTATGCATATAATCTCACCATTTATTATGTTTCTTCTCCCTAGGTTATAAATAAATCCATTATGTATGAAATGTTTAAGAAGGGTTCTAGTTATGGATAACCTAGTGACAGATGATATAGTTTACCTATAAACTAGTTATTTATTAATAGAAGTGTCTAAATACACTAAACTGTTATAGTACTCATGAATGTTTTTTAATAATTAAATGAATATTCTTTTATTAAGATATAATATCTATGTATGAAAATATTGGCTCTCTATATGATCCATCTTTAATAAATTTTAATAATTAATTATGAATTTTTATAATTAGTTATTTTAATGTAATGTCTTGAGTGAAGGGCTCAAGTGATGATATGAGACTTGGGATAGATGAGGTGATGATAGTAGAGAATTCATAAGAAGGAAGAAAGAATACTCTATATTTTGAATGTGGTCCATATATATATTTATAAGTTTTATTCATTTAGATCTGTGAACTTAATATGCATTCTCGTTACTTGTGTGCGATCCACCTAGATATAGAAATGAATATTTCTTTTAAATTCCCAAAAAATTAATAAATGTGTCTTATTCCACGATAGACCATTGAACACCGGAATTATTAATCAACCACCTAAATAAAATAATATGTACTATAAATTGGTGTTATGTGGAATATAGACACATATGGGTATATATTAAATTTTAAATAGTGTAATTTGAGATAGGGTGGACTTAACCCTCCTTGGTATGAATGATCTAAGCATTAAATGTTTATGGGAAAGAGTCATCTGATGAATATGAAACAGAAGAGAAGATGATTCCCATTGATATTAACTGATACCCAATATGCATCCTTGGTCATGATATGAGATTCACATAGATTTGGTTAGTTTCCTAAGGCTAGTTGGGTAAGCATGAAAGGATTATGCCTAGTGTGGTTGAGTAATATGATCATGTGTCTCAGGTAAGAAAGGACCATCCATTTGGAGGAGGATTATATTCTTGGTGAGTTCCCTGAGTGGGATAAGTCCTTCCAGACTAAATATGGTGTGACATGAGGTTTTCCACCAGTGGATGTTCTCGAGAGATCTCCAAAGTGAGATATAAGAATGATAACAATTATAGTTTGTAGTAATTTTTAGAGGACTTCATATTATAATTCCCTAGGAATTTGTGATATTCAGGTTGATATGGTCCCTAGATAGTAGTACTAGGATATTATATAGGATTTGAAGTCGTATCTGGACAAACTTATTGAGGATTGGGTTAGATATAGCCTATAGTCTATGATAACACCTTGGGGAGTAGGATTATGATAGAATAAGAAAAAAAAATTATTTTACAAGATTTCTATAATAAAAACATCCCATATAAAAAAATTATCTCACAATCCAAAAATATAAGGTCTATTGTATTTTAGGACAAGTTATATAAGTTATTATAATTTATAATAGTTGTGAACATTTCTCTAAAATTGAGCCAAAATAAAATCCTCCTATACTTCTCAAAGGTTATGCTTATCCTCAGAACCTAGGGAAATATAAAAATATTAAATGGGTGAGATTAAATTCTTTGTATGTGTAAAACTATTTGATAGTAATAAAAGATCACAAGTGTGCATAATATAATCATTTTGGTATAAAATAGAATACATAAGAAAATCATATCCAAAAAATCATAGATCGTAAAACATGAGACATGGAATTTAACATGTCATAATATAATAAAAAAATTAATTATGTGTGTATACATGAGTCATTAAACATTAGGCATGGGAGAATAATATAAAAATGATACTCATCTTTAAAATATTGTAGAAACATTAATAGACGAAACATTACATTCATGATCCTCTCCATTATATCCCACACTTATGAGAAACTAATGTGTACTCATTAATACTTCTCAAATGATATATCAATCCTTAACTAATTAATTATATGTAGAATTAATAATTAACCCATTATTCATCACATATTACATGTTCCACTTGAAAGCATTCATTAATCACATCACAAAGATCTAATGAGAATAAAAATGGGTTTCATCCCTAACATCAGAAAGAACCCATGGAAAGAAAATTTCTTTCATTTCCTTATAAAATGGATTCATATAAGGAAATTATTCATAATTATATGATTAATTTTTACATGGTAAACCCATGGAAAATTGGGAATCTAAAGATATTCAATAACATTTGAGGTAAATACACTTCAATAAATATTTCAAAACATATTGTATTTACATAATCATGGTAAACAATATATGGTTTAGTAAATAATTTCCCCAATCAATCAATGTTTGGAATCTTGGTAAACACCCTTCAATCAAATTAATGGAAAAAATTTTATTGATAATTAAATGGAAGGTTCAAATGGAACTTTATGTATAAATCAACATGATGCATGCACCTTGTGAATTTCAAATATTACGCTGGTTAGTCCTGCGGAATGTTGCTCCTCGGTGTTGTCGATGGCTCTAGCGAACTTCGACCCCATCACACCCTTTGCTGGAGTGTTCCCATCCCAGTCCTCTATGTCCTCTAGATATCTCCCCTAGCATAGTGTCCCACCAGTTTCCATCAAGGAATCTCGGTGTGGCCGATTGCATGCTCCCCGGAAACCCTACTTCCCGGTGGCTGAATCAGTGGCCTCTCAGGTGTCGAGGAATTTTTCAAGCCTGTCCTTGGAGGTTCCTGTGAAAAAATTCAATGAGGTTGTTTTTCGTTTATAATGGACCCTCGTGGACCACTATGGATCTGAGAATCCTCCCATATAGACCTTCAGGATGTTTGTGTAGTCCTGGGGGCTGCATGCCCTAGCCCGTGTCTCCCTTGTTCACCGTCTATCCTATGTATTTGTTTTTCTCTTGGAAGAAGACTTCATCATCGCCTGGTGTTGTTCCCCTCAATGATTTGGTCTTTGGTAGTTCATCCTATCGTGTTTGTCGATGGACATTCACAAGGGGAAGGTAATCCCAAGGCTGCAGTGTGGATTCACCTTCCGGGTATCCCTCTTCCCATTCAGAACATGGCTTTTCTCAAGGCTATCGGGGATTCCCTAGGTGGTTTTCTCTGCATGGAGGACCGTACCATCAGCGGTGAGGTTATGGTGGTGGTTCAGATCTATGTAAATCATGATTTATCAGCTTCTCCCCTTATTCCCTCTGGATGAAGGTACATGGCTCAGTCAAATGGTCCCAGGATCTCCTACATCCCATGTACACTAGCTTCTACTCCTATTGCCTCCTCCATGGGTACTCTTTACAGGTTTGAAGGAATCTGAATCTTGGTGCTCACCATCATGCTTTAGAGGGGCCCGAAGGTTTGTTTTTCCTTCACCCGTGGGTGAAGGTGGGGAATCTACAACGGTTGTGGCGGTTTCCCATGTAGCCCCTTCTCTCATGGGCGGCCCTAGATCAACTCACCGTAAGGCCAATGATGGCCTTCTCAACTTGGGGCTGGCAGTGGATCCATGCGCCCCGTGTGTCTCCCCCTCATGGAAGGCAGACTTCTTCCCTCGAGGTTTTATCCCCAATAGCTCTTTTCCACTAGAGGCCTATTTGTGATCTTTCAGAGTCTCCCATGCAAGGAACCCTTGTCCCTATCCTTTCCTATAGGGAATCCATTTCCTAATTATGCTAAAATATCTATAGGTGGAGAACAAAGGGAATATAATTTCCACCATCAGGAAGATGGATCAGTAAAGGTAGATGGGGAGGATGCCCGGAGTGGTGAGCATGCTCCATCCTCTGCCTTGGCATCAAGTTAGCCTCCTGATATCGTTTCCCCTCCAAGAGGCGTATGTGGAAAACTGCTCCTAGTTCACTGTCATCTATCCTCGATGAGGTTTGATCCCCTGGTATTTAGCCCAGTCATATTCACTCAGTCAAGTCTGAGAAAATGTCACGGTCATATCAAGAGGGTACTTCCTACCTCTATAAGGGGGCCAAGGAGCCTAGGGCCAAAGCCATGCTACACATAGAATAATGTAACCTATAATCATATGGAATTATAATAGGCTCATGACTCGTGTGAAGTCGTACTTACTATCGTTGGAAATCAACAAGAATATGGCATGTATAGATTCTTTGCTGGAACCTAAGTAGGACCTTTCTAAACTCAACTAGTTCACTCGAAAATTAATCATTTTTGTGTCCATGAATGCAGACCTCAGTTAACCGTCATATTTGGATATTATAGAGAAGGGATGTCTCGGTGGAACTGGTCCAGGCCGGAGACCAATTCATCTCCATGAGGGTGAGGATGACCTTAATGACCTCGTATGTGACCTTTGTGTATGGGAGCTGTGATAGCCAAAGAATGGAACTGTTGTGGTCGGAGATTAGTGATTTCGACCCAGGAGAGGTTCTAGGGTTTATAGGTGGGGACATAAACATTATTTCTAAACCGGTAGTGAAAAAGGGTAGAGGCGTGTTCCCATGAATGTCTAGTGTATATTTTTTCCAGTTCATGGCCATCAATGGATTTAATGGATCTGGGGTATACAGGGGATCACTTCATGTGGTGTAATAATCAAAAGTGGAATCGTTCCTACTGGAAATTCCCTAATAGATGCTTAGAAAACATCCATGGCCTCTCGGTGTTCCTAAATGAGAAGGACAATCATTTGGTGCAGGGAATTTCAGATCATTCCGCGATATTGGTCCATCTATCTCCCTAGCATGAGGAGCACGAAAGATTTAGGTTCTATGAACACTGTAATGGAAACCCGGACTACAACCAGCTAATCCGATCTTCATGGAGGGAACTGGTTCCGGGGAATATCTGGGTGGATATTCACAACATGATTAGGAGATTGAGGTAGCAGATCCAATGTTGGGTAAGAAATATTCCCCCTATCAACTAGAACATGGATGAACTTAAACAAGATATTGGGTGCATGGAAGGTAGCTTGGAAGATATTTGGAATGAGTCGATTTTCAATGAACTTGTGGAAAAGAAGAATAAGCTAAAAGAAATGATCCTAGGACAACAACAAAAGTCTTGGGAGAGCTCAAGGATCAAATTAATGAATGTGGGGGATAAAAATATGGCTTACTTCCATGCATTCATCAGGGAGAAGAGACGACCCATAAATCCTAATATCATGCACGAGGATGGATCCTATATGGATGACCAAGAGGAAGTTTGCGGTATGGATTTATTCTTCTTCCAATATCTCCTCATTGGCCGGAATGCGAGGATGCCCATTGGGTACCCCAGTGGGAAGGCAGAAAATTGGGAATTGATCCCGTCCAGTGTATCCCCGAGGACAATGACGCCCTGGAGGCGATTTCTAATGAAGTGGAGATATATACAGTGATGCTAAAGCTTAATGCGGATAGTACAGCAGTGAATGACTAATTCCCTAGTGCATTCTATATAGGGTCATGTGAGATGGTTAAGGGAGACATTTTTGTTACTGTGTAGGACTTGTTCTAGGGGTTACTTGCCAAAGGTGGCGAGTTCCCCAACCCTCGTGCTCATTTCGATGGTGAAGGTACCATCATATCTATCACATTATATACCTGTTATTATGTTCAATTTCCCCTATAAAATACTAGTATGAACCATTAATTATAATGTATTCATGCATCTACCCTGATGGATATCAATTGAGCATCACGACTTTGTGAGGGAACAATTCAGTCATTACACGATTGCAATGGCACATGAAATGCTGAGGGATATTAACTACAAGAACCATGGTTCCTATTTGGGGATAAAACTGGACAAGAATAAAGAATATGACTGGGTTGAGTTGGGGTTCATTAATAGGGTTCTCACCAGCATTGGAATATCTCCCAAGGCACTGGATATTCTCTTCAAATTATTTAGCTCTGCATGGATGAATGTCCCATTCATGGGGAGATCACAGGGCTTCTTCATGGGTGTCTTTGGCCTATGCCAAAGAGATCCGATATCTCCAAGTATTTTCATATTCATGAAAGGAACACTCAAAAGATTGATTAACATAGGGATTGCGAGTGGGAGGATGATGGTGTATACAAGGAAGCAAAGTATTCCATACATATCGCACCTGATGTTCATGAATGATTCTATCATATTCTCAAATTGTGGCATGAGATCTTCACATGGAATCAACGGGATTGTTGAGGAATACTACATCAGAGTGGGTATCTGATCAACAAATCGAAGAGAAATCTATATATTTCTAATAAGTGTTCTCCTAAATGGGTCTCCCAACTATGCATCAGACTGGACACGCATTAGGGTTCTTTTCCCCTTGAATATATTAGTACACCCATTTATTCGGGGGAAAATGCATATATAGGATAATGACCACATGGTGAGAGGATCACATGGTGTGTTCTCAACTGGAAGAATAACCTCCTTTCCATCAAGGGGCACATAACTTTGGTGAATAACATTTTTTCTGCAATTATGGTACATATGCTGGTAGTAACCCCGGTGCTGAAAGGACTGAGCAAGAATATTGATAGGGTGATAACTGGTTTTATTTGGAATGTGTTGTCTAATGGTAAGAGGCACTGGGTTTAATGGGATAGGCTTGCTCATCCCATATCTAATGGTGGGATTAATTTACGAATCTTGGGTAGCACGATCACATGAATGAACATGAAATTGGCGTGGGAAGAAATTATGAACCTTACCATGTGGTGGAGGAAGATAGCCAATAAGCATGGAAGAAATGAGGCTGAAGCTAGTACACATAGCTCCACCATTTGGTCTATGATCTGACCCCTAATCTAGATGCCCCAACAACATGCGAGGTGGATTTTGGGAGAAGGTATCATCCTCTTCTGGTTCCATAACCGAGAAGAAGCAGTTATTGGCTATACTGGGTGACCAACCCATTCAACCACCTTTAGAGAGGTGAGATTGCATCAATCCTTCATCAGGGCAGTTCTGGACAAGAACCATCAAGCCATTTTTTATGAGATCACCATAGTTGAGGAACTGGATATATGTGTGTTCACGCCATCCAATTCTGGGAAATTGTCGATGAAGGACTTCCGTGGGATTTCATCAACATCAGACCCCCAGGAAGGTTGTAATGAGACCACATGGTGGAAAAGGCTTCCAATGAAGTATAATTTTCTCATCTGGAGTATTCGGCAGAGGGCTCTACCAACTGATGAAAAAGCTAAAAATTTGGAGATCAATCTCACATCATGCTGTCACTGTTGTAATCCCATGTGAGAGGAAAATGAGGATCATATATTCTTTGAAGGCATATGGGACCAAAGAGTGTGGAGGTCCTTTGGATATTTCACCTCTATCACAGACTATGGCCTTAAAACGGCTTCATTTCTAGTGAAATAGGTCCATAGGGTGATGGAATCGGGCATGGAGAGATTGGTATGATCTGTGATCTTGAGTGCGGGATGTTGGTGTTTATGTCATGCGATTAACTAGGAAAGATATGAGGGGTACCTCTAAACTGGTAGGTCCATAGATGGGCGGAATATGAGTCATCTATATGATTTGGTGACATTCATAGGGAACTAGTGGGGGGCCCCTTCTCTGAGTCCTCTTCAATCCATCTCACCTTTGGCCACGTCTCCTTTGCATCATTAGAAGGCACACTAGATTCGATTGATCCCCCAACTAACAAACTCAAAATGAAAACTGATGGGTCGTGTATCTCATGTGATATGTGTGGAGGAGGGGTGGTATGATACATCCTGGGAAGTTTCCTCCTTGAATTTACAGCTCAATAAGGAAATGGTACCTCACTCTAGGATGAATCAAATGCAGTGATTAATATACTCACTATTTGTAATCAAATCCATATGGAGCTCACACAAGTTGATAATTACTCGATGATACTATATGAATCCTTTCATGGTAAAGAAGCCATCCCTTGGTCAGTTGAGTATATCACCAGGAAATGTAAGGAAATCCAATAAAGGATCATCCAAGTTATGCACACATGGCATGAGGGTCACAAGGTTTCAGATCACCTGGAATCGATGATAGAACATGGTTTTGAGGTTACCTGTCTCCCTAACATTACTTTTATGAAACCTGAAGGGGTTAATTTGATTCGAGGGGATGGTATAGGTCTCTACTACTTTAGGCCTCCCTTGGGAAGGGAGGGATTGAATATGTGTTTCTCTCATTTCTTCTTGTTTACCATGTTTTTTTAGTAATCTAATAATTATAATGATAATGATAATGAAATGTCATAGGAATAAACATTTTGTCTATTCATGGTGGATGGTTAGACAAGAAAAAGACAGCGACGAATCATATCATTGATATAAAAGAACATTAAATAATCTATCCAAATAAATAGTGTGGATGGTTTCATTTTAAGAATATACTCGATCATAAGTGATATATTTCTAAGGAAATTACTTAGATGAAATATAATTTTTATGTTTTTTTGAAAAATAACTTTGGAAATAAGAGATATCTAAAATATTTTTAAATATTTTTAAATTAAATTTTTAATAAATATAAAACAATAGTTTCTTTTAAAAAACCTTAAAATGTAGATATAGATATTGAAATAAAATTACAAAGGAAGGTAAAATACATGTTCCCATAAAAAACACTAAAAAGATATACTTTTCACACTTTCAAAGAAATAACCCATAAAGAAAATGTTAAAAATTTATTTAATTTTTTTAATAAAGATAGAGTAAAAAATTAACAGAATAAATTTTTAGGGAATATATATATACATTCAAACAATTATCCAATGAACATAGACATATAAAAATGGTGGTTCTATGCTAAGAGTAATAGACAAGGTCAGTTTCTTTACAATATGCAAGTATTGAACCCAGTGGGAATATGAAATAGTGAGAAGAAAAAAAACCCAAAAATAACTAGAGGAATGTAAAATTATGTAGGGTTTTATAAAGTAATATCATTAAAATTCCTCATATGTATTATATTTAAAAAAAATCTCAATTTTAAGTTGTGTTTGGAGAAGAAACCCTTAAGGTGATGCAAATGTAGGAATCAAAAGCGACTAAGAGGGTTTCCATGAAAATGAAATTAAACTATCATGTAATGAAATTTACACATTATAAATGAATTAAAATGGTAATGATTACATCAAATAAATTATGTAATGGTGGGCTATATCAATCATGTCTCATGGAATTGGAAATAAAGACAAATAAAACCTTATTACCCTGATATCCTTTGAATAAAAATCAATTTAACGAATGAGCATGAAATGGAATGTCAAACCCCATGAATTTCATGAATATGGTAAAATAATTTCATTAGTAAGTAATCATATCATATTAATGTTATC
Source organism: Viscum album (assembly GCA_963277665.1). Lineage (NCBI taxonomy): Eukaryota > Viridiplantae > Streptophyta > Magnoliopsida > Santalales > Viscaceae > Viscum > Viscum album. Next base: position 332,118,138 of record OY728163.1, read on the forward strand.
ATGTGTCACAATAAGAATTATGTCTCAATAAGTTAACTTTGATTCCAAAAACACCATACCCAAATTCATGACTCCCCCTAAATAGATTTAATCAATTTTATAAAATATATCAATCTTAATAACCTATTTTATAACTTTATACATATCTATAGAGTATATAAGGGTTAACTATTTTTATTTTTTATATGTATATTAGTTAGTTATTATCAATTTTTATTATTATGTGTGAGTAATCTTGACTGTTTTGAACTAGTTTCATCATAGTGGTGTTTTTTCTTATTCTCCAAAATTTCACCAACAATAAACCATAAAAGGTAATAGAAATTTTTATTTATAATAATTTTTATAATTTTATAGATGTATTCTATGGAAGCTCTGGTTACTATTATTGTAGATGAAATTGGAAACAAACACGTATCATTGATTTTTAACAAACAAACTGTGATATCTTAATTAATGAGTTAATATTAATGATAAAATTACGTAACCAAAATAAAATATTTAATTTTATATTTATGTGATATAATATTATTAATTAATTCATCAAAGTCATCCATTATATTTTTTATTTAATTATTCATTAAATATTTAGACTTACCCAATCATGAACATACTTTATTCAATGAATGATTATGATTATGAAAGTGGTTTATTTTGGGATAATATAATTTTTATGGAAGAATAATTATATTATTTATATAAATTTATGTCTCTGAATCATATTTTAAGATATTTCAATAAATTATAATGAAACTAGATGAAAAATTGTCTATGTTACTTCTTAGAGGTTGTAGTTTATAGAACACACAATTTACATTTTCATTTCCCAATGAATTAATGGGAAAAAAATAAGAATTATAATTTGTATCTCAATTAACACAATCATATAATATATTTCATACTTATTCTTTAATTTGACCCCTATAATCAGCAAAAATAGGTTTTGTTGAAAAAAATATATGTCATCGATTCTTGGAGCCAGTAGTCCACACAACGAATTAATGATTATTTCATTTTTATTAATATAAAATTATAAAGGTGTTTAATATTTATTATGTAACACTATTAAAATTTATGAATTACTTTCTTTTAAAAAATTCAATCTCTTTGATATCTTCTCAAGCATATAACAATATGTTTAAATGAAAATACTCTATTAAAATGTTATTAAAACATGACCATTATAACGCAACTGTTAAGTTGAAGGGTATGAATATTACTATGTAAATAAAGAATATTGTATAGTTTATACATGAATAAAATATTTTAAATTTATTTTTATTAATTATAAATAAAATAAAAATCAATTGAGAGAAAATAAAATATTTTCTGATAAAAATATTGTTTAAAGAAAATAGTTTTGTCTCCTCTTGCACACTTACCATAAAAATAATTTTTAAACTTTTTTGAAATTGTTTTCTTTAAAATGAACTCAATTTTTTAAATCGTCATATCGAAATTATTTTTGGGTGAACTTTTGGTATTTTCTTAAAAAATTTCATTTTTTGATGAATAGTGAAAATATAGAATTTATTTGAAAACGTCTAATTTGATTAAATTATTTTTATAGGTAAATTTTAATTTAAAGTTGTTTTAATGTAAAATTATTTGAATTATATCATAGTAAATATAATTTGGTCATTTGAATAAATTTAATGTTTAATTTTTATATTAAAACCTTCCATACTTATGACATTTCTTTTTTAAAAATTGTAATTTTCTTTACCTCTACAGGTATAACATTAAACTAGATTCATCCAATTATATGAAATGAAAATGAAAAAATGGATTCCATATTTATAATAATCCTAATTTAATGTTGTTAAAAATGACCCTAAAACATTTCTAAAACACTATTCTGGGACAAATTTTGACCTTATAACCTATAAGAGTCACTAATTATACACTTTTTATGATTTTTACAAGATAAAAATGTGGCTGTAATTTATTCTTTTTAAAAATTCCATGTGTGTTCTCTCCCCCATATATAATATACCACACCATATCCTACCCTATTCAATCTTATGAATCCATTTGGATTAGAGAATACCTATATAAATTACTTCCTTTATCCCAAATATACTAGAGCAATTTTATGTGTCATAAATCAATCCTAGGATGGAGTTTGGTGCACACAAAAAGAAGTTGCTGAAAGAATATTTAATAATATAAAACGAGCATTTTCATTTTGTTTCTTCCACCACATATTTAAAATTTTATTATAGCATTATTATATAAAAATATCAGTATCTAACATATAATAATATGTTATTATGTTAAATTAATTACATATATACACCTTCTCTTTTATAAAATTTTAAATGAAACCATCGATCATGTGTACGGTAGACTGCCATCTCACAAACCGTTGTAATTTATTTTCCATTACCATGTTTAATGGATGGATATAATGATTTATTTGCCAAATTTATATAATATTTATGAAATTAGTATATTTATGTAATTATAATATCACATATACCATATTACTTTCCATTCCATTTAAAATTTGATATTGTCATTCGTGTGTAGGGTGGACTATCTTTTCACGAAGCGATGTGATTCATTTTTCACATTCAATTTACATAGAAAATAATAAGAATAAATTTAATTAATATATTTTATATATATGAAAATATAATTATTATTTAAGATTAATATATAACCCAAATTTTCACCCTTTCACTCATTAATGGAATGATATGGTCACTCGTGTGTACGTATGACCTATCGTCTCCACGAAGCGATGCAATTAATTTTCATGTACATACATATCAAATGATTATAAAAACATATAAAATGAGAAAATATGGTATTTATAACATTACAAAAATTTGGTATATGATGTAACTATATATTATGTTCAATAACTACAACATTCATTAGAAAACATGCATAAGAAAACAAGGCAGTTAACACCCAAAACAAAGAAAATAATACAATATCATTAAAAAATGGGTGGTAAAATGTTATATAAGGATCATATATGATATTATAAATTTGTGTATATTTATATTAAAAAAAATATTATTTAAACCATTGTACATAAGGATAAATCATGGCCAACTAAATGAATGTGTGAGGTAAGGGACTTCATCTCAATTTTTATTCATTGAGGAATATTGTAATGTTATGCACAAAATTTATTTTTTATGATATATAAACTAAATATTTGACAATTAATATCATGATTAATTAATAATTCATATAAATTTTAGACTCAATTTTAATTTTTTCATCCAAGGGGATTTTATTTGAAAATTACCAAGTGGTAAAATTTATTGTACAATCTCACCTTTCATTGTGTTTGTTATCTTTATATTGAAAAAATTACATTCCTGTGATCATTATTCATTAGAAATTAAATTTATATTAAATATCCAAATTATTGTATGAAGGATATGATTATTTCTTAATATTTTCACTTTTTTATAGAACGCATGTACATTGAATGTTATTTGATTAATTGGGGAAATATTGATAAATCTGTATCATTTAATCAAAAACTAATTTTAATGATATGGAATATTGATCCATGAATTATGTAGATTATTCTATGTATGAGTAATTTTTTGGAAATGTAGTTATGAGTGGGAACAAGTTATATATATCCCCTCAATGCATTGATATGTCTCATTAGAGAAATCAATTAGCCAAATTAGATAGGGTTTTACCCAGTAGTTTCAATTTGTCTTGTGAAATAACATGATAATAGTGGTATCATGATGCATAAAATAATGAAATATAATAATAATTTGTTTATTTAATTTATAATACAATTATAATTGTTATCTATTAGGTATTCAAAACGATATTATCACTTGATCCATTTTATTCCATGTTTATTTTTTAAATGACATATGTGATCCAATGTTTAGCTTTCCATGTTGATTAAGCTTTATCTAGTTATGATTCTCAATTTTTTTATTAAATTTAATGCATTTTTAGTTATATACCTTTCCATTTTGATCATACATTAGTTATTCATGATATATTCCACTATATGTAACCCTTATTGAGCATGTGAGATCACCTTTTTTTCCATTCCTCCGGTTATTATGTTGAATCCTTTGAATAAGTTTCAATTATACAAAGAATTTTCTTTTGTTATATTTTATTTTATATTTACAATGTTAAATTAGTATCATGTATGTATCTAGTTCTCTATAATTTCTAAAATTATTGGTACTTTTTGATTTTACCTCTTGTGTCTATGCCAATATAATAATGTAGGCACAAACTATTGGTTACTAGAGACTAGGATGTCACAATTGGCATCAAAGGAAGTTTTTTAGAAATGTTGGGAAATAGATTAACGAAAACATATATTAGATAACATAACCCTATGATATAATTTGAGGACAATTATAAAATAATAACCTACAATTTTGACAAGGAAGAAATTGTGTGGTTTTTCCTATAAACACATAATTTTATGGATATTTTAAGTGGAATTGGTTTTGGAACAAAGGTACTTAGAGCAAACCACTATTAAAATAACATATTTGGATTTACATAATATTCATCTAGTGCATGAAAATGGGGCTTACTGCACACTTACATTGACACTCCCTGGGGAAATGATTTGTTCGATTCAAATTTTCTTTACAAAAAAATATGAGGGACTTGAAAATCATGATATCTACAAAGAAATAAAATTTATGATTAAGAAATTAAAAATGCATAAATTTTATATTATGATAAGTGTTAGACCATATGTATAATTATACATTATGATTTAAAATTCACAGGCCTATGAACTAATCATGTATATTTCATTATTTATAAATGAATCTTAGATTGAGTAAGGGTATTAATATTTTTGGCCAATATAAGAATTTACATACTGATGAATCCAGTATAACTGGTAATGGAACTAAGAAAGTTATGGAAATATTATGGAATCTTAATTAGGTTAGGAAAAATAAACTTTCTCGGATGGAGTAACCTTTTCTACAATGATATTATTCAATGTTGGATTGATTTATGTGACGAGGTACCGATAATTTGGTGGGACTATTTATCTAATTGTAGCTAAATAATTGATTTTCTCTCTAGATAATATATTTATAGCTTTAGGATGTGATGAAAACTAAAAAGATTAAACTTGTAATGTATTTTATTAAAGGAAATGATGATCAATAGTGGTTGTTGATCCAAAATACTAGGGAGGAATTTGAAATATAACTCACTAAATGAATATATTTTAAGGATACATTCTTTGAAAAATATTTCCATCATGATAAAAAAGTTGAAATTATGAGAAAGTTACTTAGCATAAATTAAATTAAAGAAGAATTTGTTTTGGAGTACTAGGATACCTTTATAATGTTATCAAAGTATGATACAGATTAAAAATGAAACAAAGAATGTAATATTAACAATTTCATTAAATGAATTAGTCCAATATATGATTGCTGCTGGTATCTCAAAATATTTCATCATATAATGATATATTAATATATACCCAAAAAATGAGGATGAATGTTTTATATACTACTTCACTAAGGGAAATTAAGAAAATTAAAGATCCACTGATCACCCAGAAAATTGTAGGGAAATAAAGAAGAATAAGAAGAGCAAGAAGCAATTTCCACATTATGAGATCTTCAGAAAGAATCATCCTATAAAATACTTGAAGGGCCTTGGAGTTAATAATATGTGTTGAGATAAGGTTAATTTGTATAGAGAATGTAATGGTAATAAATAAAACACTGATATTCAATGTTTTAATTATAGAGTGATGGGAATTATACAAATGAATGTCATAAGCATCAAGAAAAACCACCACATAAGAGGTAAAGGAGAGATGGAAAAGATTATGAGATCAATATAGATGAGGTGGAAGTAACCAATGATGTACTAAATGTACTTTAATAATATATTAAAATTTATCTAATTATTTATTTTATTTATGTTACTCATACACATTTATATCTTTCATGTTTTCAAAGAAAATTAGAAATTTACCATGCAGTTTAAGAAGAGATTTTACAATAAAAAATCATATGGGAGGTCTCACTGAAATAATGATGTATCAGATAGTCCACATTATATCATATAAAATTGTTTTATATTCAGACTTTATTTTCAGACCAATGGTGGAATTTGATATAATAATTGGTATTGAAAATATTTCAAAATATTTCAAAAAACATTATTGATAAAAGAAGGAAATTAAAATTCATGATGAATATATATAATTAATTTTCTTTATAGAATATACATCATCATTTGAGTCATGTCTAGATACACCACAAGTATCTCTACTAAAAGAGATTATTTAGGTAGTATAAAAGACACAATCATTGGATGGATATTATACTAATCAAATTCAGGATGTACATAATGTAAAAGAATGGATTGATTTATTTCGTGTGGAATTACATGTACATCCTTTAGAGAATAAAGATGTATTTTACATTATTATAATCGAAGATAAAAGACATATATTCAATACTTCCTATAGAATTTCCATTGTGGAATTACGATATTTGATGAAACAACTTGATGAGTCATGTTATAATAGATTTATTCTCCCTAGTGTTTCACAATAAGGAGCCCATATTCTCTTCATTAAAATGAAATTCAGATCTGTATGAATGTACATTGATTATATGTAAATCAATCATATTATAATAAATTACGTATAACATTTACCTTGCATTGCTGACTTATTCAATCAACTTTATAGAACCATATATTGTCCGAATATTGAAATTCATTCCGAGTTTCATCAAATGTGTATAAATAATAAATAAAATCCAACTAAAACATTCCCAATGTGGTATGAATGTTTAATGTTTATATTAATTCAACTTGTATTGAAAAAGTCACCCAATTATTTTATGGATCCAATAAAAATACTATTTAGGGAATATATTTATTACTTTTTTGTGGAATTCATTGATGTTATTTTGGTGTATTCTAAAATTTATGAAAATGATGAGACTTATATTTGGATCATTATTGAGACTCTTAAAAATAAAGAGTTATATCGAAAATTTAGTAAGTGTGATTTTTGGCTTTAGGAGGATTCTTTTTTTGGCAATATTGTCTCCAAGGATGGAATCTCAGTTGATCCTATGATGAAAATGGTAGTAAGAGAATGACATAAAACAATGAACACAACTAAGGTACAAAGCTTCATTGGTTTTTTAGGTTACTATGGGTGATTCATTTATATATTTTCCTGATTATAAAATTCATTTAGCAAGATAAAACACAAAGAGGATATGTTTTTTGTACAATTTAATGTGAATAATGTTTTGATAAACTAAAGAGAATATTGGTTAATGCTCTAATTTTAACTCTTCCAGATGGAAATGATGTGCTTGTGATATACAGTGATGCATCAAAAATGGAAATTGGTTGTTTCCTAATTAAAAATGATATGGTTATTGCATATGCATCAATGTAATTGAATATTTGTGAACAAAACTATCCAACACATACTCTTGAGTTGACAGATATAATATTTTCTTTTAATTTATAGAAACATTTTCTCTATAGAGAAATACATGAGATATATACAGATCATAAAATCCTAAAATATATTATTTCCTAGATTTAAATAAATATGAGACAAGATTGATTGATTTACATACTCAAGGATTATTATTTAACAATACACTAGTACCCCGGGAATCTAAATAAGGCACCAGATGCATTGAGTAGGAATGATCTTGGGGTTTTGGCCCAAAGGTGGTTTGGGATAGATCCTATTTTCATAGATATATAAAGGAATGATATGGTTTGTAATTCCCCAACCCCAGAAGCCCATAGATGGTGAATTTTTTTAATAAATTTGGAATGATTATAAGGAATAAAATCTCAAAGGACTGATCAGCTTAGTTTTCTTGAATAAACTAGATGCATACATGGAACCCATTTCACACTTGGAAAGGAAAAAATATGATACAAAAAAAACTAATAAACTACATACTTGGAGAAACAATAAATAATTTCATCTTCATAACCTGGGGAAGGAAAAAATTGTAATGGGTGAGATCAAATGCTCAGTAAGGGTAATCAATACAATGTAATATATCATATCATTAACATTAGGCATGTTGAATAAATAAAAACATATTCCATTTGCAAAAACAGAAACACATTATTGTAGGAATAAGAGCTGAATAAATAATTCCATAATCAAGGGTATTCAACTTGTGGAATAAACACATGAACCATCAATACTATTTTCATAACGAGGGAGTGCATAATACAGGACATCACAACCATATTGTCCAGGACTCGTTCCAAGACCATAAATAATCATTCAATCATAGACCTATGCAAAGACCGTAGTTTGTCTTAGGAGACCTACTGATGAACCGAGGGGCTATAGAGGTCCCCAAAAAGATCATACTAAATAAAAATCATTCCTAATATTATCATGGATAAATAAAATCAATATATACATTAAAACTAAGACTAATATATAAAATGTAAATAGCTTTCCCTAAACATTAAGCATCAACACTAACCATTCAGAGTAAACATGAGAATGGTTTTTTGGTAGGACATAAACTATCAAACCAATTATAAGCCATTAAATTAAATATGGTATATGATATCATGAATGATACACCTCAATGATGTACTATATTCCAAATGGATGTTGACATATATAAGACACTTTTAAATGATACCACTAAAAATTTCATTAGGAATTAATCCTTAAACATTCCAAAGTGTCCCATACCACCTTGAAACATTCATATCATAATCCCATATATTATAAAGAGAATAAGGAGATTCTTTATATGATGTTCCAAAGGGCATTACATACACCACATGAATGTAATAAGTGGTGAACAAGGTGTATATCTCATAAGAGTTAAAGTGAGATGATAAAAAGCATTTTTTATTTTGGAAAGAAGAGTTCTTTTGTATATTTAATGAAATATGATTTTTAAAAATTTATTTCCCATAACAGAATATGTAAGTTCATTAAAATTATATTTGAGACATAAATGTTGTCCCACTGAAGTGAAATAATCTAAAATGTTTTTTTAAAGAAGCTTTACCCGGAAAGCGTTGCCAGAGGTAGAAACCCCTAAACAGTTATTAAAATAAAAGAAAACAGCAGGAAACATGCATTACAAACCCACTAATGTCACCAAATGTCCTCAAAGTCACACCTCTCACCGCCTCCATGATAAACAGACTCTTCCTCAGTTGCCGTTTCCCACACTGAACTCTCATGGTGCTTTAGAACCTTAGCATACTTCCTCCTCAGATTCAACCACTCTAGCTCAAGAAACTCAGTGGAATATTTCATACTCCTGACAGTAGATCGGGTAGTCATCAGCTTTGAAAAATGGGAGTAGTCTTTCCTCATCCTTCCCCGCGGAGAGGAAAACACCTTGTCCTGGATCATAGGAATCACCTTGTTCCCCACTGGGACTATCTCACTGTATGATGGCGTAATCGTGTCCCCATCATTTTACTTATCGCTGTCAGCAAGCTCCCCCCAGTTCCCATGGCACTGAATCTCTTGAAACCTCACCAACTGATTTTGCTGAAACTGTTTATTCATATCAATCATGGCCAAACTGCGAGGTTGCTCCACCATTTCAATATCAATCCCACCTTTACCCACTGCTGTATCCCCCTTTGACACGTTCTGCCTGCATACAATTCCACATAAAGGAGGCATTTCATCCCCAGTTTCCATGCTTAACTCTTGGAACCGATTACCCGTGGGTACTCTGATCATCACACCATTAGCAGTATCATCCTGACCACTATAGTTTCCAACATGATCCACTATTCTGTTACCTTTAGATCAAGCAGACCCAGTTTTCTTTACAGCAGGAGCAAACCCCTACATGTGGACCATTTCAGGATTTGAAACAATCCCATGCATGCCCTTACACACAATATCACATCTAAATCCCTTCCTCTAATTATCCGCACCAGTATCAGTCCGATTGACACTGACATCCTTCACCGGTACAACAGAGGCTACAGACTCCGGCCGAGATGCTGCAACAGTGGGTTCATCAGAAGAGCGTGCCACACCACCAACACCAGCACCCTTGGGGTCAATTCCTTTCAAGTCATTCCCTCTATTTAGATCATGTCTAAGTCGAGTGAAAACTGCAGACACCAATGGGTTTGCAGGAACACCCTTGGAAGTGTTAACATGCAATGTGCCCCGGGGTGCCAAATTTTTTGTCGCAGGATCATCCACAATAGTTCTCATGTTCTCTGTGTGTGAGCTCAGTTCTGGTGACCTCCTGTTCTGGATTCCAGCATGACATGTTGAACAAGAGTGGCCCAAACTCTTACAGCTTGAGAAATAATCAACCCAGGATTCGTAGACAACATATTACTTCCATCAAAATTCCTCCCCGACTGATATCCAGACCCATTCCACCGGTGGCCTAGAAATATCCACTTCAACGCAGCACCGGGGATAAATCGGGTGGCATAGAGTAGACATACGCACATCGACTCATAAAAAATTACCTATCATGTTCACAAGCATACAAAAAATCGCTGGATTTTGAAAGGGTAAATGTAGATTGGGAAGACTTACCCAAATCAAAATGGAGGTAGGGTCCCGTTTCATACAGAAGTCCATCGTCCACCAAAACAGAAAAAACTTACAGCCATTGCATCGTCGGGGAGCGCTGGACCCGGCATGGACAAGGGCTTCATCAGAGTCAAAACGGATCATTATTTTATGATTATCAAGAAGACCAACCACTGCTCGGTCCCACAAGTCCCATTTGGCAAAGACAAACCGATCAAATTCATTAAAGAGATTCTAAAGTTTAAAGGCTTGTTTTATTTCATAAAACAAAAAATAAACAATATATAATTTTAATGTTAATGTTTTTAAATTATTAAGACAAATATGGATTGAAATATATTATATATTGAACTTCAAAATAAGTATGAATATGAGAAGTTCCATGAATCAAGATTGCATTTTGGAAGAAGTTTTGAACAATTCTCTTAAAAATTGTAACTCCCCAAAAAATAAAGAAGTATTCTGATTGGTACACTGATATATAACATTCACATAGAATTGTTTAGGAGTAAATAAAAATAAATAAGTATTTCATTTAGGTGTGTAGAGAATAAGAGCAACCCTAATAAAAATGGTGGTTCAAGTTAAAAATACTTAATACTTTGGAATAAACTGAATCATATCACCCGAAATTAATAATCATAAAATAAATAATTTAATATCATGAAAATAAATAGATTCATGATAAAAAACATTCAATTTTCATCATACGTACACCATACACAAGTAGTAGTAGTGAACATAGAATAACTCACAAAAATGAAAGTGAGATGAAGGAACCCTTACCTTAATTCTTAGTATGTTCTAATCTTGAATTTAAGGTCCTAGAATATGAAATTAGACTTATTAATAACATAATTCAGAAACTATTTGAAATGTATTTGTTTTATCAAAATTTTATTAAGTTCATAATGTCCTTATTGATAATTTATAAGATTGAATTCCGTCGTTCCAGTGTGTTCATTTTCTTGATTTTCATAATTGGTTCACTTGTTTTTATATTTTTGTGTTCATGAGGAAATGAATTTAAATATACAGAATTGAATTTAAATATTATTTATGAAGATACATAAGTTTTAATGGTAATTTATATCATTTGGTTACATGTAATGGGGATAAATCATTAGATGAAATATTAATGACAACCACTTCCATTATTTTAGCGGTATTTGATTATTAATAACTAGTTTGGTCTTATGATTTAATATTATGTACATATACTGGTTCCTAAATATTAAACAAGTTATAATACATATATTATAGTATGGTTCAACGATAAAGACTGTTTTAATGACACATAATAAAATATTAATTTAAGAAAAAAACGTCGTCATCCATAGAGGTTACAAATTGGAACTTCATTGATGTTGATTTCATTTATAAAATAAAAGAGAGAGAGTAAAAGTATTGATGATAGTTATTACATTAACATTATATAATAAAATTATATAGATTATACTACACATATCATGGTCATTTGTACAGAGGATGTGAGGAAAGGAAAATAATATAAAAGAACTTGAAATGAAATTGAGTAAAAAAGAATGTACATTTACCTCTTGAATCCGCCTCCCTGGGAATATCTTAAAGGGAAGGGGTTTTGGTCTTTTTGAAAGAACAAGAGATTATTGGACTTGGGGAGTTAATAAGGAAGGTTATATTTTCCGAACTATGAGGAGCTTCAAGGAATAGAGGAGTGAAGAGAAGAGGGAGCGATGGAGGGTTTTATAGTGGAGGGGGGAGTGATGTTGGAATATTTTTTTCATTATTTTATTATTTTCTCAAGAAAACCAATAGTGTTGTCTCATGTGACCCCTAATAGTAACAAGTACATTTTATTTCGAACCAAGTGGACATACAACACTCATGATTTCATAAATAGTTCATTTAACTCATAATTTGTATATATGACATTTAACTGTATTTTATTATTCATAAAAAATATGAGTATTTTAGAAAAATCACAAAAATTTACCCTTAAAGTTTTTCAACGTATAAAATTAAAAAAAGAAATTTATTTTTGGAAATTAATTTTATTAATAATCATAATTTAATTTTTAAATAAAATAATTATTTATTACAAAAAACAACTCTAAAACTATTACTCATTTTATAAGACTTTAGGAATTAATAAAGTTCCCATAAATTTATATTATAATCATAAGACAATAGACTAAAAATTTATGATTAAATTTTATGAGAAAATTATATTTTAAATTATTAAATTAATCATAAAATTCTAATATAAATATTTATATCATACAAAAATAGAAATACTTATACTATGATCATTTTTCCACTTTTAAGATGACAAAATTGTATTTATAAATTCATGGGTTAATGTTCTTTTTTTGTATGATTTTATATTCTTTACTATTAATTACTATTCATAAGGGTATGTGACTATTTATAAGGGTTGGTTAATATTCACCAAAAATTACGTTTGTCTTACAGAACTGTAAATATCTTTCTGAACGTAACCATGAATGTATGTCTTTCGAAATTCAAATCAAAATAGTGGAAATATTATGTTTACATGGCTAGGTTACAACAAAGTGATGTTTTATAGAGACTCAATTTTTTATTCATTCTACAATATATGTACTTGTAAATTCTCAGGGTGTTACATTATCCCTTCCTTACTAAAATTTCCTCCTCATTTGTAATTTAACTTCAAAAGTTAATGGTTGATACTTGAAAATTATATTATGGGAAAACCACATCAAGAATATAGTTAAAATATTGTATTCATAAGAGTAATATGGAATGCATAAGTTACTAAAAAACAATGAATTATAATTGAAAAACATGGTCATGAAAAAATAATCAAACCATTATGTAGTGACATTATACTCTAAAACACCCTACAATGATCAACTTAAACCATTTAGTAAATGGATAAAAAAGTCAAAAATATAATGATTCATCAAATTATAATGAAGGTATCTAAATTTACATGATGAATATATCATTAAACCTTAATCAACATGAATAATATCTAAAATTCACATTCCAAACATGTGAATAACCTCATCATGAATGCTCTTGAAATATGGTAATAACTTGAATTACCGTAAAAACCATATTTGAAACATATAGTGTTATATATTCCTTATGTAAGATAATTTTTATTGAATATATTCCATAAATCCAAAAGTTCTGTAAATTCCATCGATGATACCATAGACCACTTCTTGACAACTCAATAATTAGTTCTTAGGTAGTCAGTATTTATCCAAATCAATCATTTCATCAGCAGTATCTCAAAATTAGAAATATATTAAGGGTTTTCTTTCCCTGAATCATATTTTTTTTATAAAAATTTTATCATTATATAGAATCAATTTTATTTTATACCATTCAACATACGACCTCAAATGCTTAATTAATGTGTACTATAGTACAATATTTATATATATCATAATTGATACAACCAATACATTACTAACAAAATATTCAAATGGAATGATAATTGACTAGGCTTCTAGGAATCCAACTACATCTATGGTAGCATAATAACTTGATCTTTATCTAAAATAATTATTTTGGGTTTATTACTTTGATTCTTGGGACATTGATTCACATAGTTTTTCATCTCCTTGAAGTTGAATCATTGAAAAAAGGAAAATTCATTCCTTTTCTTGCAATTTTGATAATGGGTTCCTTTTTCTCCACACTTGAAGAAAAATCCATTTCCACTCAGACATATAACAGGATGTTTCCTTCCATAATTATCACGTGTGGGAAATTACATATTTCCCTTCTTCACATTATCCATGTTTTTTCCAATCATCGTCTTCTTCTATTGCTTCCTTTCAAATCCATTGGACTCATAAAAGTCTATAAATAACTTATCAACACATGATATTTTTTCTCAAATGATGAGGATAATTGGGAGAAATATTCTATAGAAATGATGGATTAAGACCATTATAGATATGATCCTTCTTACTCATCTAATCTCATGCACTGGTGAAGTTATCATTTATTATGATTGGTGACATTACTCATCAATTCCATATTATATAACAGCTCATAAAATTATGAACACTCTATATCTCTAAACATGGAATAACACATAACATAAATTTATCCCTCATAAATCCTAGAACCATAAACTTTTGTTACTTTGGGGGAATAAATAATACATAATTTTTTGTAATACTATTATGAATTTACAAAATCATATCCCCCAGGATTGTCAAACCAAGAGTGAAACAAGGACTATTGTCATGCACCAGTTCTAGTTTGAGTCTAGATCAAAGTAGTGTTTTTGTGATTTACCCCTAGATACATTTGTTCCAGAGAAACCTCTACTTGTATGAATCCAGACAGGGTTGTATTTCCTTGATAAACTACATAATCTATTCAATAAAAAAATTCTAGGATGTCCTTGTACTCTTATCCCTAAAGTTTGTCTTAGGGTTTCGTTCACTAATCTACTTTTTATATATTTAGTTTCCATGTTTTCTACTATACCTCCATTTGATGACAGGTGTAATGCCCCAACCCTAGAATCTCTAAGATGATGTATTATTTTAATAAATTGGAATTCTTACATGGAATCAAATCCCGAAGGACTGATCGATTTAGTAGTCTTTAAGAAACTAGATGCATACATAGAACCCATTTAACATTTGGAAAGGAAAACAAATATGATACATAAAAATAATAATAAACCACATCCATGAAAACTTAATAAATAATACCATATTCATAACCTGGGGAAGAAAATAAAATGGAAGGTGTGAGGCCAAACTCTCAATAAGGGTATGCAACACAACATAAGATATCATAACATAAACATTAGGTATGTTGAATAAATAAAAACATATTCCTTTAGCAAACACTTGAACACATTATTGTAGGAATAAGAGATGAATAAATAATGCAATGATAATGGGTATTATACTAGTAGAATAACCACATTAAACATAAATAATATTTTCATAATGAGGTAATGAATAATGCAGAACATCATACCCATACCGTCCAGGCCCCATGCGAAGACCATACATAATAATTTTTTCATCGCCTTGTGCCTGACTGAAGTTTTTTCCCTGAGAAATACCAATGCATAATGGGGCTATAACAGGCCCCACCCGACACTTAATAATCCCAATTCATTATCCATATAAATAGGGATAATTATAAACAACATATATATTCATATTGAAATTAACATATGAAATGTAAATAGCTTTCCCTGAACATTAAACATAAACACTAACCATTTGGAAAAAATTGTTAAATGGGTTCAAGATAGAATATCCAGAGTCCAACTAATTATAAACCATTAAATTAAATATAGTATATGATATAATGAAAGATACATATCAATGAAGTACAAGATTCAACAGGGATGTTGACATAGATAAGATACTTTTAAACGAATCCATTAAAACTTCATTCAGGAAATAATTCTCAAACATTCAAAAGTGTCCCATACCACCTTGAAACATTCAAATAATAGTTCATTATAATATAATGAGAATAAGGATAATATTTATATGATATAAAAATGTCCATTACATACACCACATGCTTGTAATACATGGTAAACGTGGTGTATATCTAATAAAAGTTAAAGTGAGACGTGAAATTTTTTTTTACTTTGGAAATAATATTTATTTTTTATTTTTCATGAAATCAGAATAATAAACATTTATATCCCAAAAATAAATATGTAATAACATTGAAATTATATTTGAGTCATAAATGTTGTCCCACTGAAGTGAAATCGTGTAAAAAGTGTTTTTAAATAATCTTTAGAATTAAAACCTTTTTATGTAGTTTAAGGAATTCATTAAATAGATTTTAAATTGAAAAGGCATCTTTTCATTCATAAAACCAAAAATTGAACAAAATATATTTTTCATGTAATTTTTTTTTGTTTTTATAAATATAAATATGGCTTAGAATATATTATAGAGTGAACTTCAAAATAGGTTAGAATTTTAGAAGTTCAATGAATGAGGATTGCATTTCAGAATAAGTTTTGAATGATTCTATTAAAACATGCAACTCCCCACAAAATGAAGAAGGATTTAGATTATTACACACATATATAATAGTCACACAGAATTTATGAGGAGTACATAAGAATAAATAAGTATTTCATTGAGGTGAGTAGAGAATAAGGGCAACTCAAATGAAAATGGAGGTTCAGTTTAAAACAATTAATACATTGGAGTCAATGGAATCGTATGACCCAAAAGTAATAATAAAAAAAATAAAGCATTTACATCCATGAAGATAAATAGATTAATTATATGAAAAATTCAATGGGTAGTATATATACATCATTCAGAAGTAGTAGTAGTGAAAATAGAATATGTCAATAAAATGGATGTGAGATGAAAGAACCCTTACCTTAAGTCCAAATGTGTTCTGCTCTTAAAATTAAGGTCCTAGAATATAAAATTAGACTTATTTATATCCTAATTCAGAACATATTTGAGATTTCTTTGGTTTTTAATAAATTTATTAAGTTTATTATGTCCTTATTGATTAGTTATAAGATTGAATTCTGTCAATCTGTAGTGTTCGTTTTCTTGATTTTCATAATCAGTTCACTTGTTTGAATGTAACAGAGTTCATGAGGAAATGGATGTAAATATCCAGAATTTAAATTAAATATTATATATAAAAATAAATATGTGTTAATAGTAATTTATATTATTTGGTTACATGTATTGAGGATGAATCATTAGATGAAATATTAATGACATCCACTTCGTTTATTTTAGTAGTATTTGATTATTATGAACTAGTTTGGGATTATGATTTCATATTATGTACATATAATGGTTACTAAATATTAAAAAGATTATAATAAATATATTATAGTCTGTTTCAACCATAAAATTGGTTTCCTGAATGTTAATTAAGGATAAATAGAAGAACTAAACTTCATCGTCCATGAAGGTTATATGTAGGAACCTCATGGACATTGATTTTGTTTATAAAATAAGAGAGAGGGAGTAAGAATATTGATGATGGTTCTTACAATAACATGATATAATTACATTATATAGATGATTACAGAGTTATCATGGTCATTTGGACATTGGAGGTGAGAAGAGGAAAACAATAGAAAATAACTTTAATAGAAATTGAAAGAAGAAAAATGTGAATTTTCTTCTTGAATCCACCTCCTTGAGAATATCTTGAAGGAAATGAGTTGTGGAATTTTGGAAAGACTAAGAGATTATTGGATGTATGAGTTACTAGGGAAGGTTATTTTGGAATAAATTTTAGATGCATCAAGGTTTAGAGGAGTGAAGAGAATTGGGAGTGATGGGGGGTTTTTGTAGTGGAGGAGAGTAGTGAATTTTGAATATTTTTTCATAATTTTATTATTTCCCTCGAGACAACCAATTATGTTGTTTCATGAGATCCCTAATAGTATTAACTTCATGTGAGTTCTAAAAAATTGTCATTGCATCACTCATGAGCTCATAAATAGTTCATTTAACTCATAATTTGTTTAAATGATATTTTACGTTATTTCACTATTCATAAAAAAATTGAGTATTTCAGAAAAATCCAAAAACTTCATTATAAACATTTTTCAACATGTAGAATTTAAAAATGAAATTAATTTTTTGTAATTAATTTTCTAAATATTTTAAATTTATTTTTTACATAAAATGCTTATTTATTCAAAAAAAAAACATCTTTAAAACTATAACTCATTTTATAAGACCGTGATAAATTAATCAAGGTACCATAAAATTATCATATAATCATAAGAATATAATGTAACAATTTTGGGTTAAATTTTAGGAAAATAATTTTCCATTTTAAATTACTAAATTAATTAAAAAATTGCATGTTTAGTATTTATGTCAAACAAAAATACCAATACTTATACAATGATCGTTTTTTTCACTTTTAAGTTGTCTAAATTGTATTTATACATTCATGGGTGAGGTTTATTTTTTTGTATGATTTATTATTAATTACTATTAATAAGGGTATGTAACTATTCGTAAGGATATGTTACTATTCACCAAAAATTATGTTTGTTTTATCAGACTCTAAATATATTACTAAACACAATCGTGTATGTCGGTTATTTGAAACTGAAATCACAGAGGTAGAAAAATTATGTTTACTTGATTAGGCTATAACCATGTTGTGTTTTTTAGAGACTCAATGTTTCATGCATTCTGTAATAAATATACTTGTAAATTATTGGGGTATTACATGGTAATAATTAAGGAAGAAAATAGATAAGTAATTTTCAAATTATTAGGAAACCCTAGTTATTATAAATGTTAAAAAGTTCTCAATATGATGATGATAAACTATAGAATAAAATTAAAGTTTTGAATGATGGGAAATTAGTAAACTTAATTTTTGAAGATGTCATTTTGAAATTTGGAAATATATTATGTGTTACATCCAAATCTGAGGTAAAAAGGTAAATTTTGGATGATTCTTATAGATCAAATTTCTCTTTGTACCACAGTAGCACAAATTTGTATAGGGACTTCAGGGAACATTTATTGTGGGATAACATAATGAAAAAAATTGTTTATTATATGTTTATATATTTGGTTTGTTAACCAGTTAATGCTATTAGAAATCATTCTAGATGAGTCGTAAAACATCTACATTTTCCTATGTGGAAATGGGATGACATTACTATGGACTTTTTCATAGGAAAACCAATTACACCTAGAAGGAATAATGCAATATGGATTATCATTGTTTACCTATCCAAATCTATACATTTCCTATCTATAAGTGAATTTTTACTTATTTAGTTACACATAAGGCTCTATATTGTTTATGTTTTATGACTTCATGGTGTACCTCTTTAGACCATGTCCAATCGTGATCCCTATTTTACGTCAAAATTATAGAAGTCTTTAGAAGGATCTTGATATTGAGCTTTATTTGAGAAACACCCATCATCCTAAAACTGATGGAAATAACGAAAATACTACTAAAATATTGGAATAAATGTGTAGGTCATTATCTATTGACATTAAAGGTATGTTAGATCATATTTACCATTGGTAAAGTATTACTATAAAAATATTTTCCATTCAATTATTCATATGGATTCATACAAAGAATTGAATGGAAGAATATGTTGAACTCAAAATTGTTAAGATACTATTAGTGAAAGGAAACATATAGGCCTAGAAATTTATGGATAAACAACAATAATGGTAAAGTATATTCAATATGACATTAAATAATCTCAATGTTGTAAATAAATTTCTGCTGATAATCGAAGGAAATACATGGAATTCCAAGTGAGAGGTCTTGTATTCTAGAAAGTATCACCATAGAAGGGTATTATAAGGATTTATAATATGGCAAATTTAATAAATAAGTGTATATAAACTTTTTAAATCCTTCAAAGAATCATATTTACCAATTACCATTAATAAATTCCACCATGTCTCCCAAACATACATGATGTGTTTGATATATAATTATTTAGGAAGTACATGCTATCCCCAATCCAAGTGCTCATCTTTGAAAAAAAATTAATTGGAAATTGATATATCTTATTTTTCTAAACCAATGCAGATTAATGACACTATATAGAAAGTACATAGGAATGTAATGACTTTATTGGTTAAGGTACTTTGAAGAAATAACAAAATGGAGAAAAAAACATGGGAACCAAAGGATGTTATAAAGAAGAACTCACATCATCTGTTTAGAAAGTAAGATTCAAAAATTTTGATGGGTGAAATTTTTTTGGGTGGAATAATGTAAGAAAACTATGAAATTATTATTTATTTACTTTTAACGAAATTAAATATAATCAATAACTTGTGATGCGTGCAACACCAGGCTTAAACAAAAATGCTTTGCAAAAATATTAGTTAAACATTTTCATTATAACCTAAACATTAAGTTGGAAGGTATGAATATTAATAGGTAAATTATAAAAATTACATGGTTTTTACATGAATAAAATAAATTAAATGGTTATATATTGTTTAAAAATAAATTAAAACTCAATTTATAGAAAAATATAGGTTTTCAGAAAAACAATTTTTTGATGAAAACAATTACGTCACTTATTGAACACTTAAAAAACAATTAATTTTTGAATATTTTATAATATTTATTTGAAAAAATAAATTAATTTTTTTAAATAATAATATTAAAATTATCTTAGGGACATGTGTTCGGTTTCTTATGAAAATTTTCATTTTTTGATGAATAGTGAAAAATAATTATTTTTATTTGAAAAATGAATTTTCCCTTAAATTATTTACAATGATAAGTTAACTTTTAAAATTAATTTAATGTAAAAATAGTTTAATTATATTATAATAAATTATATTTATTTCGTTTTAATGAATTTCATATTGAATTTTGATATTAAAACATTCCATACTTATGAGATATTTATCTTTGAAAACTCGCTTTTTCATTGCGTCTGTGGGTATAAAAATAAATTGGACCCTGCCACTTTTGTTAATATTATTTTAAAAATATGTTTTAAATTTATAACTATCATAATATTTAGTACCTTATATGTTAATCTAAATTTTGGATCATTATGTATTTTGAAATAAGTGAAAATTAATTATCACGGTTAAGGTAAAAAAAGATTTACTAAGGGGATAACTAAGAAGATAAGGGTTGAAAATGACTTTTAAACTTTCCAAAAACCCATTGTATAGATATGTTTAGACCTTATAACCTATAATGGTAGATAATTACCCATTTTTATGATTCTAACATGATAAAATTGTGGATGTAATGGATTAATTTCAAATATCACATGTATGTCCTTTCCCGTACTTATAAAAATACACCCCTCTTTTCCCATATTCAAACATCCAATGGAATTGTTATCAGCCACTAAATTCACAAATAAATTCATTAATCCAATAAAAAATAATATATCCAATGTTTTGATCATAAATCAACCATAGGAATAATTTCGGTGCAAACCACACGATTTTTTTCAAAGAAGATGTAATGTTCTTAAATGAGCAGTTTAATTTTTTTCTTTTACCACCATTTTCAAAAATTATCCCTCCATTGCAATAAAATAAAATATGTATAAAAAATAATTATATTCTATTATTTTATTTTCATGTCTTATATCCATCCCCTCTTCCATCAAATGGGAAACAAAACCATCGATCATGTGTATGGCGGATAACAGCCTCACTAACGGATGTAATTTTTTTTCCATCAATACCATTCAAGGATAGATAAAATAATGTATTTAAAAAATATATTTGATATTAATAATATTATTATATGTATGGAATTATAATATCTATTATAACATCTTAATTTATATACAATTTAAACTACGACAACATCGCTCTGGTGTACAATGGACTACCTCCTCATGAAGTGATGCGATTGGTTTCTCACTTGCAATTTACATGAAAATTAATAAGTATAAATTTAAATAATTTATGTGATATATATATGAAATCATATTTATTCTCTATTATTTATATTTCTCGCACTTCCTTACCCTTTTTCATATAAATTGAATTATATGGCCGCTCAGGCGTACATACGACCTCCCGTCTCCACGAAGCGGTGAGATTCATTTTCCATATCCAACCATGAAGAATCATTTTAAAAATGTATATAATGAGTAAATATGTTATTTATAAAGTAAATATAATTTTTCATATGATTAAACTATATAATAAGTGCAAGAACAATATATTTCATTACAAAATTTGATGAGAAAAAAAAAGAAATTAACAACCAAAACAATATATATAATTAAATATTGTTAACAAATGGGGAGTAAAATGTTATAAGAAGATAATATATGGTATTATAAATATTATTATGGTTCTAGTATAAATAAAATTGTTAGAAACATTATATAGGAGGTTGAATCATGTTCAACTAATTTTTTTATGGTGTATATATTACCCCATTAACATGAAATATCATTATTCATTAAAACTTAATGGTATCTAATATTTAAATTTTAATAATTTTATCCCAGGGGATTTTATTTGAAAATTTCCAAGTTGTATGTTTTATTGACAATTCACACTTTCCTTCATGATTGTTATCTTTCTCTTAAAACAATCACTTTTTTGTGATAATTTGTTGTATGAAATTATATTTATCTTAAGTAAAATTTTTATTTTATAATGGATAATATTATTTTTTAAACCATACACAATTTTTACCTATGGTTTTAATTTTAATGTTATTTTATTTCCTATGGAAATATGGTTAAATATGTATCCTTTACTCAATTGGATATTTTATGATAAGGAATATTAATTCATTATTTAAATAAATTATTATATATATGAGTAATGATTTTTAAAAGATGTTATGGGTGGGTACTAGTTATAGATATCCCCTCAATACATTGAAATATATCTAGAGACAAATAATTTAGCCAAATCAGATGGATTTTTACCCAATTTGTTTGAAATATCTTGTGAAACAACTTAATGACAGGGGTATAATGTTTTCTGTGATCATGAAGATCAATAATTAGAATTTCATTATTTAGTAATTCAGTTATTATTATTATCCATAAAATTCTCAGGATGATATTATCTCCATATGCATTTTATTATTAGTTTATTGATTAAATGACATGTGTGTATAGCAATTTACCTTGTTATATTGATTATTAATTATCAAGTTATGATAGTAAAATTATTGATTAAATAGAATGCGTGTTTAGTTATTTATATTTCTATATTTATTATGCTTTATTGATTCATGGTAGCTTCCTCTATACGTAACCCTAACTAAGGATTTGTTCTCACCCTTATTTTTTTCCTTTCCCTAGGTTATGAAGATGAATCCTTTGAATGAGTTTCAGGGATGTTGAAAATTTTCTTTTATTAGGTTTTATATTATATAACCAATGTAAAATGGAAATAATTTATGTATATAGTTCTTCAAATCTTCTAAACTGGTCAATCCTTAGGGATTTTACCCCTTTTCTCTATGATAATGTGATAAATAAGGTAGCTACTTCGAGTTACAATAGTCTGGGATATTAAATTTGGTATCAAATGAAATTTAGAAAATTCATTGAGAACTAGATTAAGGAAAAAATATTATGGAACATGTACCTATTATATAATTTGAGGATAATTATATAATATCAACCTAATGTTTTGGTATGGATGATATTATGTGGTTTTAAATGAAATACAACCCTCTATAAATACTAAAAGTGGAATGGTTTTGGAATAGATGTACATGGGGGTAATAAATATATCAATGTAATGTTAGGGATGAACCAATTATCATCTGTTGTGTGATGACAGACATTACTATACCACTATTTTGACACTCTTGGAAGATATGCTTAGGATAATTCACATTTTCTTTAAAAAATATTACAATGAATTTTAAAATAAATATATTCTCAAGGAAACCATGTTTAAATTTCTAAGATTAAAAATGCATAATTTTTTAATTTATGTTAAGTGTTACACAATATTTATAATTATACATTATAATTTAAAATTCATAATTTTATGTGATAATCTAGTACATTCCATTGTATAGAAATGGAAACAAGAAGGTATAAGGCTATAAATACTCATGGACATTATAGGGATTTACCTATCGAGGAAGCCAATACAAGTTGTATTAGAACATGTAAAATTATACCTATATTAGGGTATCTGAATAAGGTTATTAGAAATAATGTTTCCTAGATAGTGGAATCCATTCTATAGTGATTTTCTCTTATATGGAATCACATTAGGTGAAAGAAGCCCCAATCATTTGGTACGACTACTATTCCAATGGTATTTAAGAAATATATCAAGTATTTGGAGAAGATATTTATGGCCTTGAGATGAGATAAAAAAGGTTATAACTTCATTGCATTTTCTCATGGGAGATAATGATTAATGACTGTCGTTGGTCCAAAATACCAGGGAGTAAGTGGAAATAAAAATCATGTAATAGAAATCTTTTACGAAGTAATTATTCCAAAAATATTTCAATCATGATAAATAAAAACAAATAAATATAAATTTCCTCATCTTAAAGTAAAATTAAGAATAATGTTTTGATGATTATGATGCTACCTTTTCATTGATATAATGGTATGATACATATTAAAAATACAAATAGAGTGTACGATTGACCATTTCATTGGATAGATTAAGCCGATTCACTGAAGGTAGAAGGTACCTCAAAAATTATTTTTCATATTATGAAATAGTTTTATATTAAAAGAAAATAGATAATATATTATATAGACACTTCACATTCAAGGAAAATATGTAAAACATGAGTTTGAATGATCACAAAAAAAGGGAATTCATCAAAGAAGAAGATGATAACAAAACAATATTCTCCTTGAGAGATCTATGTAAAGAACCATCCTACAAAATTATTGATGAACGTGGAGTGTGGAGATAAGGGAAATCAGGATAGATAATGGAATGATAATAAAGATAACTATTCTATTTAGTGTTTCAACTATAGGGTGTTGAAGAACTATGAACATGAATTCCCCAAGCATCAGGATAATACACCACATAAGGGGCCAAGGGTAGAAGTCCAATCATATGATATCACTACAACTGAGGTAAAAGTACCCAATGATGTGGTTATAGGTACACTAATAAAAGATACAAATTTAGCTAATTATTAATTTATTATGGATCTTCACACTATTTTATATATTCCATGTTTTCCAAGAATAATAGATATTTTCCTAGAACATTAATAAGGGATGTGTTAGTCAAAAATTCTAGTGGAAGTCTCACTACAATATGCATATCTTAAGATTTCCCCATTATGAAACATAAACATTATTTATTTTCGAAACTTATTATCATATACATTTTTGAATCTGATATAATTCTTAGTATGGATTGAATTTCAAAATATGATGTATAAATTTATTTCAAAAAAATGATATTAATATTCGTGATGAAGATGTATAAATCCTTATCTTTAGAGTAGTGAATTATTTATCTGAGTCATGTCTATATCCACCCCCATTAGCTCAACTGAATGACATATTTATGGAAGATGAGTAGACATAATATAGGGATGGAGAGGGTAACCTTCAAATTGAGGATGTAACTTTTGAATAAGAATACATTTATGTATTTATTTAAAAATTAAATAGACATCCATGATATCCTAAAGCTGACTATTCCATTCATTTAATCCATGATGGAAGACCAATATCCAATAATCCCTATTGAATATCCCATGTGGAATTAGTGGAGTTGAAGAAATAGCTGGAGGATTTGTGTGATTAGGGATTTATTTTTCCTAGTGTTTTTCATTGGGGAGACACTATTATATTATTTAATAAAAAATATATATCCAAGAGAATGTACATTAATTATAGTTAAATAAATTAAATTATGATAAAGAACAAGTATCACATGCCTCTCATTGATGACTTATTCGACAAAATTCTTGGAGGTCAATATTTTTCAATGATTGAACATCCTTATAGATATCATTAGGTATAAGAAAATAAAAAATACATTCTGAAGACATATTTTTGGATAAGGTATAGACATTATGAGATTATAGTAATGAGGTTTGTATTGACTAATGCACCCTATGTTTTTATCAATTAATGAACTGAGTATTCAAGGAATATCTTTATGATATTATTTTAGTATTCATTGATGATATTTTGGTTAATTATAAAATCTATGGGGACCACGATAATCACTTGTGGATCATTATTGAGATTATTATAAGTAAAGAGTTATATGATAAATTTAGTAGGTGTGATTTTTGGATTAAATAAGATTCTATTAATGGATTTATTATCTATAAGGTTAGAATCATAATTGGTCTTATGAATACAAAGGTATTAAGAGAATGGAATACACCAACGAACATAAAAGAGGTATATAGTTTCATTAGTTTAGTAGGTTAATATTAGTGATTCGTTCAGATGTTTTCCAAATTTGATAACCCAATAACCAATATTAAACATAAAGGGGTTATGTTTTTTTTGGATAAATGAATGAAAAGAATGATTTCATAAACTAAATAGAAGATTGGTCAATGCTATAATTATTACTTACCATCTTTAAATGATGGGTTTATGATATATAGTGAACCATCAAATAAGGGACAAAGTTGTGTCATAATGAAAAATGATAAATTTATTGCATATTAATAAAGGAAACTGAGGAATAAAAATTAGAATGATCTAACCGATGATCTTTAATTGGTATCTATAATATTTTATATGATGATATGGAGACATTATCTCTACAGTGACATATGGGAAATATACATGGATCATAAAATATTAAAATACACCTCTTTATAAAAACAGATCAATAAAAGAAAAATATGATTACACGACCTAATCAAGGATTATGATTTCTTAATAAACTATAACCCATGGAAAGAAAATAAGGAAGAAGATGCATTGAGTAGGAATGATCATGGAGATCTAACCAAAATGAGGATTGATAGAGATCCAATTTTCATGCATCTAGTAATGATGGATATGGTAATTATTAAGGAATACTAGACATCATTCATTTTTAAAATGATTTTAAAACCATATTTATTAGAAAAGATAAAATGTTATTAATATGATGATAACAAATTTCAGAAGAAAACTAAATATGTGAGTCATTGAAAATTAGAATAATTCATTTTTGAAGACAATATTCTAAAATTTTTAAAGAGATTATGTGTTCCTTCTATATCTGATATAATAAGGGAATTGTTGGATGACCCTCATATATTGAACTTATCTATATACCAAGGTATCTCAAATATATATATGAATTTGAGGGAACTTTTTAGTGAAATAACATGAAGCCGAAAATTGCAGATTATGTGTCTATATTTTTAGTTTGATAAAAAGTTTAAACTGTTAGACAATATCCTACATGATTCATGAAACATGTTCCTATTCATATGTTGAAATAGGATGATATTACTATGAATGCATTCATTGTACCACCAAAGACTCCTAGAAATAATGCTACAATATGTGTTATAAATGATCCACTAACCAAATATGGACATTTCCTTTATATAAGATAAGATTTTCCATCTCCATCACCTTGAAATGCTCTATATTAATGAAGTTTTAAGACTTCATGGTTCACCACTTTTGATCATTTCTGATTATGATCCCCATTTTACATCAAAATTCTGGAATATTCATCATAAGGATCTTAATGTTGAGATTCATTTGAAAAATACCTTCCATATTGAAACTAATGTATAATTCAAAAAAACTATTCAAATTATGTATGACATATGAGGTCATTCTCACATGACATTAAATTCTTGTGGATCATTATTAAACTTTGGTATAGTTTTCCTTTAATAATAGTTTCTATTAAAGTATTCAAATGGAACCATATGAAGCATTATATGGAAAGAGGTTTTGTACTTCAACTTGTTCTGATTAATTTATTTAAGTG
Organism: Viscum album; assembly: GCA_963277665.1. Classification (NCBI taxonomy): domain Eukaryota; kingdom Viridiplantae; phylum Streptophyta; class Magnoliopsida; order Santalales; family Viscaceae; genus Viscum; species Viscum album. Next base: position 332,146,074 of record OY728163.1, read on the forward strand.
AATCTCATAGGCCCAAAAACTTTGAGTAAATGATAATAAAAAGTTAAAATCTATTTATGATCACATTAATGAAACTCAAAGTAGTCAAAAAGTTTATGTTGATAATCAGATGAATGATTTGGAATTTCAAGTGAGAGATCATGTATTCTTGAAATATATCCATGGTAGGGTGTTATAATGTTTAGTAAAAAGGTAAAGATGAGACCTAGGTTTATTAGACCCCATGAAAACCTTGAAATAATTGGATTTATTTCTTTTCATTTGGAAATTCCACCAAGTGTCGCAAAAGTAAATTATTTTTTACATATATTATTATTAATGAAATAGATTCCCAAACCAACACATGTTCTCACCTATGATAAAATATTATTGGAACCTGATATATATTACTATGAATAACAAATACATATTCTGGATACTATAGATCAATTATTGATGAATCAGACTACTCAATTGGTTAAGTTAATTTGGTGAAATCACAAAATGGAGGAAGCAAAATGGAAACTCTAGGATGTTATTAAGAATAACTACTGTCATCTGATTATAATATAGCATCCATAAAATTTTGTGGATGATATTTTTATAAGTGGGAATAATGTAACACCTCTAGGAATTATGTTCTATTTCCTTTTAAAATTATTTAATCTCGTCGATATCTTGCGATGCACACAACACTTGTTTGAAATGAAAATACTCTATTAAAATATTATATAAATATGAACATTATTACGCAAGCCTTATGTTAGAGGGTTTGAGTAGTGAAAACTAAATAATGAAATTTATATGGTATATAAATGTATAAATTAAATTGATATCTTTTTATTATAAATAAAATAAGAATCATCTGATTAAAACAGAAATGTTTTCTAAAAACAATTTTTAAAGAAAATGGTTTCATCACGTCTCGAAAAATTTGGATTAAAGTAATTTTTAATTTTTTTTGAAACATTATTTGATATAATAATATTTAATTCTTAAATTGCAATAACAAAATCATATTAGGGTAAATTATTAGGTTTTTTTTGAAATGTTTCATTTTTCAATGAATAGTGAAAATTCCGACTTTTATTTGGAAAATGCCTTTTAGTTTAAATTATTTATAGATGTAATTTACTTTTTAATGTTTTTTAATTATTATTTGTTCAATTATGGTAGTATAAAAACAATTTAGGTCATTGGAATCAATTTAATATTGATTTTTTATATTAAATCCTACAATTCTTATGAGAATTTTCTCTTTGAAACCCCTCGTTTTCACCACTTATGGAGGTATAACTTTAAATTGGATTCTTCCACTTATATGAATTGAATTTGGATAAGTGGATTAAATATTTAAAATCAGTATAATTGATGTTATATAATAATTTCAACATAATAGTTAACAATTATGAATATTAAAATATATAAAATTTAATTAACATAGTTAAGGAAAAAATGTTTTATTTGGTGTAAAACTAAGAATATAAGAACTAAAAATGACTTAAAAACTTATAAAAAACACATGTTATGAACATATGTTGACATTATATCCTATAAGGGTCGATAATGACCCATTTTGGAGGCTTGTGAGCGAATAAAAAAGTGGGTATAATTGATTCTTTTCCAAACTCCTATGTTTGGCCTCTCCCCCACTTATAAAAGGCCACCCTCTCCTCCCCTATTCACACTTAAAAAGAGTATTTTATTTTAAAATACCTAAAAATATAAATTAATTAACCACCTAAAAAATTACTAGATATAATTTTTTGATCATAAAGCCATCATAGGATGGTTTTTGGTGCAAACAAAAAGATGTTTCCTGAAGAAGATGTTACATTCTTAAATGATAATTTTCATATTATTTCATCAAAAACCTATTTAAAATAATATTAAACCATTATAATACAATAAATTAAGTATATAAAAGATAATTATATTTTTTTTATTTTAAGGAAATGACATTTATCTATCTTCTCTTCCATCAAATGGAAAACAAAACTGTCTATCATGTGTTCGACGAATTACAACCCCAAGAATCGATATAATTCTTTTTTTATGACCACATTTAAATGATGAATATAATTATTTATTTTCAAAATTTATTATATTTATGATATTTTTATAATTTTTAAATTATTCTATCACATATACCTTATTAATTTTATGACAATTTAAAATATGATAACGTCGCTTTTGTGTAGGACGGAGTACCACCTCGCAAAACAATGTGATTTTTTTTCACTTATACATTATATGAAAAGTAAAAGAGGATATATTTAATGAATATATATAATATATATGAAATTATATTTATTTAATAAAATTAATATATCACCCAATTTTTTACCATTTCACTTTATAACGGAATGATATCGTTTCTTGTACATACGAACGACCCACCATTTCTACAAAGCGATGCGATTAATTTTACATGTCCAAAATTAAAGAATGATTAAAAAAATTTATATATTGAGTCAATTAGATATTTATAAAATAAATATAATTCTTTTTATAACATAAATATATAACATTCTATAGAACAAGAACATTCATTACAGAACTCGCCTGAGAAAATAAGAAAATTAACACCTGAAAAATGAAAATAATTAAATATTATTAACAATTAAGTGGTATAATGTTATAAGAGGATAATGTATTATATTATAATTATTATAATTATTATTTTATAAATAAAATTCTGAAAACCATTATAAATGATCTTAATTAGTATTCAACTTAAGGAAAATACGAGGAAGAGACTTCAACTTAATTTCCCTTCATTGAGGACTAATTTCATTATATGGTGTATATTATTACCATTTAACATGTAAAATAACAATTAATTAATAATTAATGGTATTTATGTTTCATCTTGAATTATTTCATCCAAGGGGATTTCACTTGAAAATTACCAAGTAGAAAGGTTAATGTATAATCACACTTCCTTTGTGTTTTTTTTATTTTTTCTTACAATAATCACTTTATTTTTATATTTTTTCATTAGAAGATTAATTTATATTAAATATCCATATTCTTGTGTGATGGATATGATTATTTTATAAACTATATACCATCTTTATTTAAATTTTTTCTATTATATATATTTTATTAACAGAGGAAATATTGATAAATCTGTATCCTTTACTGAATAAAGATATTTGAGGATAAAGAATATCAATTCAAGAATATAGTTGATTATTTTATATGTGAATAGTTATTTGGAAACTCAGTTATGGGTGGGCCTATATATAGATATCCCCTAGATGCATTGAAAGTTTCCATGAGAAAAATTATTTGGCCGGATTTGATGAGTTTTTACCCATTAGTTTTAAACTGTCTTGCGAATTAACATGATGGTGGGGGTATTATGTTTCCTAGAATCATGAATTATAAAAATTAATAATTTTATTCATTTATAATTCTATTATTATTATTATCCATAATATTTACATAATTATATTTTCTCCAAACTCATTTCATTCTTTGTTTATTGATTAAACAGAATGTGTGTATATTTATACACTATAATATATTTTTTATAATTTATCCAATAACGATGAACAATTTTTTATTGAATTGAATATGTGATCATTTATTTAGCTTAGAATATTTATTATTCTTTATTGATTAAGGAATGGTTCCGCTTTATCTAACCCCTTCTGAGAATTTAACTCAATCTTATTTTAATTCAATTCTTTAGTTTAGGAAGATGAATCATTTGAATGAGTTTCCGGGATACGAAGAAATCACTTTTTTATGTTTTATCTTATATTACCGATGTAAAATAGGAGTCATGTGTGTATTTATTTCTTCCAAACTACTAAAATTATTGGTCCTTCAGGGTTTGAACTCATGTATCTATGCCCATTTATTAAAGTAGGAACCATCTCTGGGCTACTGGAGTCAGAGTTGTAACATATTACCTTAACATTATAAAATTAATTATTGAAAAATAATTATTTCATTATATAAGAATATAAAAATTATATTTTAGAAATTAAAAATGGAAGTAAAATAAGTTGATGAAAAAAGTACTCACATTGAAGACTTGCGATTTACCTTGCATGTCCCCTTATAAATATAGATCTTTGGATATTATATTGTGAGAAGAAGCTCATGGAAAAGAAGACAGATTATAAAATATGTAAAATTGGTAGAGTTTCATCTGTAATCTGAATTCATTGAGTGGACATAAACGGGTGGTGAGAAGCCCCTTTTGTAATGGGTGACAATTACAATTTTCTAATTATTAGAAATTAATATAAAGGGAACACATTATAAACATTTCATGTGGCTCGAAAAAGAGAAAACAATTAATGCATGTATGATATTAGGTTAATCATATATCCACCATTAGTTTTCACACTTATTTTAGTCATAGTTTATATTTTTTGTCTTGGAATTTTACCTTGTTTAATTTTTGGTTTTATCGTGGTAACTAATTTTTACCAAAATAATTTAATTTAAATGCATAAAAATAATATAAAAAATATTATAAAATTTGTATTTAATAATTAAAAATATGAATTCTATTTATCTTATAATATTTACGTTTGTTATAAAATTCAATTTAAAATCAAAGCATGTAACAAGTAAAAATACCTTTTTAGAAAAATTGCATTTCTAGGACTAAAATTAATGTGTAGGGTAAAATTATTCATGTATTTTATTTTCTTGATATAAATTGTCTTATTATAAATTTAATAAATTTTATGAGTCTTCCAAATCAATCTTAAACTAAATTTTACCGAAATATTGTTTAAATGAAAATAGAAAAGAATATTTTATTGGAAAATATTTCATAAGGTCCAAAAAAGTTATTAGAATTATTTATAAATAAAAAATTGTATTTTTGAAATATATAGTTTTACATCCTAAATTATTTTGTAAATTAAAAGGTTTTTTACAATTATATGAATTTCATATAGAGTTGTAAAATTTATTATCATGGTAAAAATTATGTTTCTCCCTATTCACTAGAAAATTCAATTATTTAAAAAAAATTCATAAATTTATCCTAAGATAATATAATTATTCTAATTATAAAATTTAATTTAATTTTTTGAAATGAAAAATAAATTTTTTTGAATTTATTACTAACACATTCCTTTCATGGGGTGTGGAAATAATAATTATTTTCTAAGCTAAAATATAGTATAGTGGTTAATCTAGGTTGTCTCTAGAGAGGAGCGCACAACAATCACTTATGTGACATTAAATTTGATAATGAAGTTGGGTTGTTTTTTATATTTTTTTCATTTGAAAAAAATCAACAAAACCAAAGATAGAAATAATGAAAAATATTCAAAACAATGTAACAAAAATATGTGATTAATAATATTGATAAGAATTGAGTGATCAGGTTGGGGATGGTTTTTCAATTGTAATTTTATCATAGTTCCAATTTTATTCAAGACTCTTCTGTTATGTTGATTTAAGTGATATTTCACAATCACTTCCTATCACTCCCGTGGTAAATGGTGATGGTGAGAGAAAACCTTACCAATATATCAGATCAGACTACTCTCATTCCTATGTGTTAAATATATGTAGTGAATACTCTCAATTGAGTTAGCAAATTCCCGATCGGGTATTGTTTATCCCAAAAAATTAAGAATATTCAATACCCCTTCCACATGTACTGACGATCCCTGAGTACTTAACCATTAAGTCCTAATATATACCAACATATATAGACCAGAACCTAATTGAGGGAGATTATGATTATTTAACAGATCTATAATAATAACATAATATTAAATCAAATACAATCACATAAGATAATTAAACAGTTTATTAGAATTTTAAACCAACACTGCAGAAGAGAGAGAGTTTTTTCCAATTAAATGCAAGAACTCAAACATTAAAAAAGATAAAACCGAATCTTCCACAATCACTCAGAATATTTTTACCCCACCATGGTTTGGGTAATTGATAAAAATGGTGAATAATTTTTTATTATAAAACTAAGAAAAATAAAAGAAAGAAAAGAAAGAAAAACAATTTTCTCCTCCATAATTTGTCCACTAGAAATATTGATTTGGTTCTCCAAAAATATGGTCGAATCAGGCCTAGGTACCTACTTATAGGATGTGAGAAATGAAGTTTTCCATCTACCAATGATGTTTCATGGAATTTTATTCTTGTGGAATGGGTTGTGGCTGAATTAGTAGACCTGACTTTTCCTGGATGCCAATCACTATTCCACCAACAATACATTGACCAGTTTAATGATAGAATAAATTAAATTATTTATCCATTAAATTTAATGTGAATATGTCTCTTAGAGTTGGATTTCTATCCCATTTAGAAGAACCACATTTGGTGGACGGTAGCCCTGTATGTTGATGATTGAATGATACATGTTCCATTCTGGCGGTGAGAATAAATGTTCACATTGACCGATTTTGTTTGGCTTGTTGGAGTTATAATTGGATCAGGGTCCAGAAGAATTATTTGTAGACAACGACTCATTCCATCATAAAAAATGAATTAGGTGAATTGGATGAAAATTTTGGGCATTATGCTTGAAATACATAGGCAACATAAATCTTTTTAATGTCCAGAATTAACCACTTTTCACATTTAAGCTCAAAACTCACCAAACAACATACAATGATCCAAAGAAGATTAAATTTAATAATGATAAGGGAGTAAATAATTTAAAAACATAGATAAAAATATAAAAATATGAGCTCTGTCAATTCCCCCAAACTTAGCACTTCGACTCCTGGACAAGTAAACATCAAAATCAAATCAAATCAAACTTGAAACACATATTCACGAGATCTAACAATTTAATACCAAGAAAAAATATGTCATGACTCATAAAAAATCATTATTTCATGTTCTAAATTTATCTAATTCAATATATTTACTCTTCAATTCTCCTTCAATGTAAAGAAAACACTTACCACACTTTCATTTTCTTTCAATACATAAAATTTTATCTTTTCATCAATTTCTTTCTCATCCAATACTCAATCAAGGGTCACCATAGGATTGATAAATTCCAACATGTCCACCCATTGTGATTCAAGTACATATGTTTATAAAGAGTACATATCAAGGTTATTCTATGGTTTAGATTGGTTGGATTTTGATGTGAAAAAGTGTGAGGTAGAATAAGGAGTGCTTGGCTATTTTTGAAGAAAAATTGCATTATTCTAATTTTTACTCAAGTACGGTCTCCTCCTAAATCCCCTTAGTATTAAATTAGACCCATTAGAATTAAAAATTAGTGAAATTTTACTTCATTAATCTTTTTACCAGCAACCGTTTCAATCATCTAAAACGTGTTTTTTCTTGAATGCTCCAGAAAAGGCACAACTTTTTTTTCATTAGAAGCTTGAGAAAGACACAACTTCTCATACATGAAAGCTCTAGAAAAGGCACAAAATTCTTAACAATTATTTTTTTATGTATTATATTTTTCTCTTAAAAATTTCATTTTCCACCCAAAGTATCACTAAATGAAGTAGCATAGTACAAGACATATTCGGCCACACTTAAGTTCAACTAGATTATGCAATTTCACTTCATGAGTAGGTTGGATAAGAAAACTTGGCTTGTAATGTGGCTAACCTAACAGGCTATTGATGGATTCTACGAACTAAAAGGAGTAAATGTACAAGGTGTTCCATAATGAAACGAATTATTTGGAAAAGGGGATTTAATACCAAAGAAATGCCTCAATCATTTAAAACACATATACCTCAAACCCTCAAGTTTTGATAGGAATAAATCAATTTCTAGTTAAATCAAGCATGGTATGGTTATCATAAAAAGTGAGGTGAATGAAAATAATATGAAAATAGGTTTAGAATCCTCACAGTAAAGTGATTTCAATGATAATGACAATGAATTTTGGCATGGAATTTAAAAATCAGAGTACATTTCATAAAATTACCAAATATTTGACCTTGAAACAAGGTCAATTTCAGCATTTATTTAAGACTAGTTTCATGGGATAAATTGTTTCACATATTGAAATGGGTTTCAAAATTTGTTTTGATCATAATTTCAGCTCAAAAGTTTCAAAAACACACCATAATTTGAAAATAACACATTAAAAAACGATAATACTAAACAATAATGGTTCCCTCCTCCACACTTAGATGATGTAGTGTCTGAAATAAAATCAATTGGATTTAAAATGTTATTATAGTTTAAATTGAATCACAACAATCAAGAAATAGATAAGGAGAGGTACAACTTGACTTATTGGTAGTGCATTATTGAGTTAAGATTCTAAGTGATGCATACATGAAAACCTACAACCAAAAGTTGAGAAAATAAAATAAGAAATTAATTATAAGAAAATTAAAATAGCAAAAGTGAGAAAAGAAGGATATATCTTGGATTCATACCCCAAGTGATACATGGGTTTTGAGTATCTCCAGATGGGTAGTTTCAGTTGGTTATCTCCAATCTGACGGTGGGTTCAATTTCATTGAGGGGAACCACCAACACTTATTCTTTCCATCTATAACTTAATCCTTTTTGTTGAGGACTACCTGGATATGGTACACCAAATCCACACTATATAAAATATATGCATCTTGTATGGTGGTGTTAGAATAAATAATTAGTTCTTATATTTCTTGGTTTCTACTTGCATAACCTCTTCTTTATTCTCCAAAAGGGTTCTCAAGGGATGCTTCATCAAAACAATAATCAAATGGAAAATCAGAGAGTAATCAAATTTGAATATAATTAAATCATGATGAATCAAAATCAAATTCTTCCCTTTCAAATTAAAAATATTCTGTCTCTTTTTCCTCAATAAATTCCACTTGGATCTCATCTTTAACTCCTTCCAATAAATGATCAATATGTTTAGGGAGCTTTATGTGTTCTTCTTCAGGTGCATCTTCTTATTTTTCATCATCCACAAAGGAAAAACATTTGTTGTCAAAATATTTAAATTTCAAGCAATGGAAGGTGCTACTAAATTTAGATTATATATATTCATAATTAAGAGACTTAAGAAAATGATTATCTTTATTAAGTGGCTTGACATCAATTGCTTCTTTAGTATGAGGTTCCACTTGTAGTTGAATTTCACAAGATAGAGGTTGGTAGTCAGGCTCCTCCATCTTTTCTTTAAATATAACCTCTTTAGTGGTGTCTTCTTTCAATGGTTCTAGATCTTCTACATTTTAAGGAAAGTGTGGATCAAGTAGTTCTTCACAGTCATTCCAAAATCCATCTAGAACTTTTTGATCTCCCATATGTAGCTCAGTATGTAGTTCTTCATTCTTTTCCTCCACAGGTTCATTCATAGGTTTTGGTTTTTCCATCAATGCACAGACAAATTCAAATGCACGTTCTACATTGTTCTCTAGTTTTTCTGTGTCAGTTCGATGTTCATTCATATGAACTACATCACACCCAGCCTCATCTACTTGTTCCACTTGTGGGTAGATGTTCTATGAATTAATTACATGATCATTTGAAAACATCATGAAAAATTATTTTTTATGTTTTTTTAATTGATAAATGTTAAATATTAATAATTAGATTGTGGCACTGCCTCCACGAAAATAATGCCATGTTTTGAAACATGTCTGTTTTTTGGTGTAAAAAAAAAACTATTTTACAAGTTAAAATTTAGTATAGTGGTTAACATAGGTTGTCTCTAGAGAGGACTCCTCAAAAATGAATTATGTCACTTTAAATTTGATAATGAAGTTGGGTTGTTTTTTATATTATTTTGGTTTTGAAAACAAAGCAACGAAACTGAAGATAGAAATAAAGTAAAAATTTTAAAATAAATTAACAAAATATGTGATTAAAAATATTGATAAGAATTTAGTGATCAGGTTGGGTTTGGTTTTTCAATTGTAATGTTATCATAGTTCCAATTTTATTCAATCCTCTTCTACTACATTTATTTAAGTGATATTTCACAATCGCTTCATATCACTCCCTTGTTAAATGGTTATAGTGTAATAAAACCTTTACAATATCTCTACTCAGACTACTCTCCTTCCAATGTGTTAAACATATATAGCGAATACCCTCAATTGAGTTAGGAAATTCTCGATCGGTTCTTGTTTATCCCAAACAATTTTGAATATTCAATACCCCTACCACATGTACTGATGATCGTCGAGTACATAACCAATAAGACCATATATATTACATCATATATAAACTAGAACCTAGTGGAGGGAGATTATGAACATTTACCAAAGCAATAATAAAAACCTAATATTAAATAAAAAATAATCACATAAGATAATAAAACCGTTTATAAGAATTTGAAACCAACACCTTAGAAGAGTGAGTGTTTTTATTCAATCAAATGCAAGAACTAAAACAACAAAAAATATAAAACCTAACCTTCTTCAATAATTCAGAATATTTACCCCACCGTGTTAAGGGAAATTGAGAATAAGGGGGAATATGTAGGCATTATAAAACTAAGAAGAACAAAATTAAAAAATAAAGAAAAAAAGTTTCTCTTACAAAATCTATCCAACAGAAAGATAGCTTTGGTTCTCTAACCATATGGTCGAATTAGGCCTAAGTCATTTCTTATTAGATATGAGAAATGAATTTTTCCATCTACCCAGGAAGTTTTAAGACATTTTGATCCATGTGGAATGAGTTGTGCCTGAATTAGTAGACATGACTTTTCCTGGCCTCCAATCACTATTCCACCAACCATACTTTGACAGGTTTAATAACAGCCCATATTAAATAATTTATCATTTAAAATTAAATTTATTCAACCTCTTATAGTTGAATTTATAACCCAGTGAGACAAACCCCATTTGGTGGTTGGTAGCCTGAGATATGGATCATTGAATGATACATGTTCCATTATGGTGTCCAGAATAAATGTTCACAATGACTGATTTTTTAGGATTATTGGATTTATAATTGTCTCAGGGTCCAGAGGACTTATTTGTAGAAAAAAATCATTACATCCTATAAAAAAAATCAGGTGAATTGGATGAAATTTGTGGGCATTATTCTCGAAATACATAGGCAACATAAATTATTTAAAAGTCCAGAATTAACCACTTTTTACATTTAAGCTCAAATATCAACAATCAACATAAAATGATCCAAAAAAGCTCAAATTGGTTAATGATAAGGGCGTATATAATTTTAAAACATAGATAAAAGTATGAAAATATGATATTTGTCAATTATTCAAATGAAAATATAAAATACAATGAAAAATTACTTTTATTGAAAAAATGACATTTTAAAACATCAAGTGTTGTTAAAATTATATCATATCAATTTAAAATTTTAACAATTTAAAAAACATAATTTATATAAAATAATATTTTACAATTGTTCAATTTAATTTATTGGGGGATGATATAAAACACTTAATAAAGTAGTTATTTAAAAAACTTATTACTTTTATACAAAATAATATTTAACAAAATACCATTAAAATTATTATTTATATTCCAAAATTTAATTTTTATAATAAATTGACTTAAAAATATTTATTTGAATATTATAAAAACATGATATCATACTTTAATAACATTATTATTAATATTAACATGTTAAAAAGATATATATATATATATATATATAATATTTTAAAATAATATTTTTATTTCATTAAAAGTTATCCTACTCTAAATTCACTACTAACAATACACAAATTTGGTATACCTATTGGATACATGTTTAAATTGTGACCATATTATCAATAACCGTATTTCCAACAACTATATTTGCTACTTCCATATTTTTTCATATATATATACATGCTAGAATCAGGCCTTCCATTCTCACTTCTTATGTCATACATCACATATACATAGTATTTATTTAGATCTAAAAACATTATTTATCTTTTCACGATGTTTTTCCCCATTATCAGTTTTCATTTTCTGTTGGAGATCTTCAAGGATGAATATGGTCTAGGAGATCTCTTAGTGTTAATTTTTTATATTTTTCAATCATTTTCTTCTTTTAATTTGTACACTTTTAAAATTTATAATAATCCATGATGAGTAATAATTAGTTTCATGTGATTTTATAGTAATGTTTTACAATGAAATAATAAAGTGTTATTATTTTTATTCTTATCTTATAAGACTTATTATAAAATATATTTCAATTACTTTGTTTTTTGGAAGTATAGGCTTCTAGTTAATGGAAATAATATACTTCTAATAAACCGAGTGTTTTACATGGATGATATATGGTTTTAGTGATTAGGGGTTGATATAGGTATGAAGAACCCTAAAAGAAGCCTAGGATAGTGAGATGAGGATAATGATTAGTTCAACATGACTTACTTATTCAATTGATATAAATTTAAATCAATTATCTCATGTGTATTTTTGGATGCAGAAGTGTTCCAAAAAATAACAAGGTCGTTCTGATTTATTAATGCCCTGGTGATGCACTGGTGAGAACACATGGTGGACTGTCATTTCCCATTATATTTTTAATTGATTTTTCAAGTGTTTACTCTACTCCCCTAGAATGTATATATAATTATAGTTGGATTTAATCATTACCCGTCCTCTATACAATATTTTATCTGGGGACCAATCTTCCTTCATATTGTATATGAGATTCAAGGTATGTCCTGCACTCCCCTTGAGTATACATGAGTTCTTAGTGGGGACAATATTCCCCTGATTTTATATGAGATTTGAGATGGTGATTCTTTCCCCCTAATTGTATATGTGATTTTGAGTGGGGATGCACTACCCTATGATTGTATATGATATTTTTTGTGGGCTCTGTCTTCCCCATGAGTGTATATGTTACTAAAAAGGAGTATACTATTACCATAATTGTATATGAGATACTGAGTGAGGTTATTCTCCCCCTTGAATAAGTATGAGATTCTGGATGGGCTGGATCTTTCTCATGAGTGTCAAGAAGATTCATAGACAATGTTCTTCTTCCCCTTGATTACATGAGATTATGAGATGGGCCACACCTCCCCTCAATGTTCATGTGAGATGTTTTTGGGTGGGTTGTTATTTTCCCAAGGCAATTATGATGTTATATGTTTATAGATATCAGAAAATAGCTCATGTCAGTATGGTCAATCCAATGTTTAACCTTATAAATAAAGAGTAAAAAATAAGATAATGTTGATGATAAATCATTTTCATGCCTTATTAATATTCACGAATTATATTTTATAGAGTTATATACATTATAAAAATATATATTAAATTTTCAATACAAAATAAAATAGTTTTATTCTTACTAAATTTAATTACCTTTAATATATTGTTTTATTTAAAACATTAATATTAAAAAATTTAGAATTTTAATTTGAAAATAGGAAATCATTTTTGAAATCATCATGTAAAAATTACCTCTGAGTAAATATTTTATTATTTTTTGAATAAGATTATTTTTGAATGAATTGTAGAGAATACTGATTTTTAAGAAAACTGTATTTATTTCATGTAATTAAAAATTAAAGTAATATTTCATAGTGTTTATAAAATATAATTAGTTCTTGTAATTGAACATAATTGTTGTCAATGGAATCAATATTTTACTTGATATTGGTATAATAACATTTTTTAATTAAAAATGCATTTTCTATAAAACCATTTTTAGTCACATTTTGTCTTCAGGTTAATTTACACCACTAAAATAAAATTACTTTTATATAAATAGAAACCATATTTTTAATCCTAATTTATAAAATTTGGAATTGATCCCATTTTTTTTAGACATTATGAAAAGTTACATTGGTAGAAAATCCAGTTTCCACGGAAAAAGTTAAAAATATTTAAATGAAAAAATGATGGTTAAAATGAAATAAAAGCCTATCTAAAACTTATTTTATATTAATATTTATATTATATATTGTTTTTTCGTATGATAAGTTCTTTTTTGGGTCGGGGTTTCTTCAGTAATATGTTAATATATTTTAATAGTTTGAAAATTTCATTGTTTTTCTCTCCCTCACATATAAAATGATGCCCCATATTATTTCATCTCCATACATAAAGAGACTCTTATATTGAAAAATAATTCACCAAATACCTTCCTAATATCCCTACCACATACTATAGGTCCTTTTTCATTAGAATATTTACCTTAGAAGCCTTTTTTATTAATATAAAGAGATTTCCTGAAGAAAAAGGTATAGTTTTTAACCCAGTGATTTATTTTTTATTTCTTATTATACAACCTTAAAATATCTCATAAAATTTTTAATATAATAAAATATTTATATATCATATAATTTAATATTATTATGTCTATGGTATAACTCTTCTTCATATACATAACCATCTATAAAACAAACATCGACCATGCGTACATTCAGACTACCACCTAATGAGATGAAGTATTTCATTTTTCGCCATTGATTATAATGGTTAGTAATAATGATAGATCCAAATGTAAAAATAATATATATATAATATATGTTTTATTATATAAAAGTAAATAAATATTATACTTATTTATTAAACAATGAACTATAAATAAAAACTTTTATTGTGAGTTTGTGTGGACTACATCCTCATGAACTGATGTACTTTATTTTTCATCACCACCCCACATGGATAGTATATATATGTTTATTTAAATAAATAATATATTTCAATGATATAATTATTAATATAAAATAATTAAATAATAGATACATTCTTGCCCTCATTTTTGATGAAAATGGAACATTACTCATGCAGATGCATGACCTACCATCTTAATACTTATAACACAATTAATTTTCCCTAAGCACCATACATAGTTGGTATTATAAGAATAATTAATTTATAAAAATTATAATTATAACATTATTATTTTTATTTTAACGATATAATGATGATCTATTTGATCAATGTCAACCCATTAATTTTTATTTTTGGACTTAGAAACCAAAAATTCTAATAATGTATGAAGTATACTTAATCAATTAATTGATTAATTATTAAATTGTAATAAGTGACATAAAAGGTTTAATAACCTTAAAAAAGGTTATTAAACAAATAAATAATTAATATAAATATATTATTTATGAAGATAAATAATATACACAAAAAATTATACTCGCGGTATAATCTATCTCAAAACCTAGTCTTAAAATCTTTAAATATTTATTTATAATATTTTTACACCTTGTCCATATTGTTTAATGGATGTGTAAATATTTAAGTAAATGAATTAAGAGTGTCATTTTACCTCTCTTTTTAATTTATTTCTGAGGAATATGAAATATTTTTTTATATTTCATATGGAATGTTTGACATTCTGTACAAAGTAAAAAAGGAATGTTTGTAATATGTATGACAAAAACAAAGTTTCCTACAACCACAAAAATAATTTGATATTTTCATCCATTACAAGATTAAATTATTTATTCAATGAAAAAACCATATTCACTTTATTAAGGGTATTTTATTTTTTTAGTTTTTTAAGGAAAGGGATATATAAATATCCAAAAATGTTTTACTTATGGGTTCAAGAGTATATTTTTATCATTTTAAAAATGTAAATATAATAGTTTACATTCTAAATGTATGTTATATTTTTTGTACATTGTCTATAAGGAAGAGTGATCCTGATATATCTCTCCAATACATTGGTTAATGCTTATGTTTTTCAAATAATTATGTTGGAATTAACCTAGTAAGTTATCCCTTTAGTAAGGGTTCTTTTAAGGGATCTATAAATATGGTGTCCCAAGGAACCTACATGAATTTTCTATTATTGATTATGATATTTCATAAAAAATTTAATTTTATAAGGAAATCTAATGATCTTTTATTTAATAGAATGATTATTCCATTTAAGGGAAAAAAGGAATGTCTCCATGAAAATTATTTTCATGGGTTTTCATATTTTATAAGAAACTATCATGATTATGAATTTTGATTTATTTTTTATCATAATATTTTTTATGAAACACTTTGGGTTGTACTGTTGATTTCACGTGTAACTAAATGATTATTTAATCTCAATGTTTATTATATTAATGGGAAATTATATTATATGATATCATGGTTCAGAACTGGAAAAAAATATTTATTTTCATATTTCTTATATACATTATTTATGTTTTTATGATTATCCCACATTTTTAAATAAGTTTTATAGGGTTTTAGGATGAGTAAAAACCACGATGAATTCAAGTTGAACATTGTCGAGGTATTTATGAAAATAAGATGTGTATGATTTTAAAATTATTATAATGTGATAAAATGGTTATTGAGTAGATGTGTCCATAATGTAATGTAGATTTTTATTATGTAATATTTTTGGCCTAATTATATAATATTATATAACTCAAAAAGTCATCAGGAATGAAAAAAATGAAATCCTGATTTAAATATCATGATTATGAAATTTTTTATGTTTGGGTATTTATAGTTTGTATCATAGGAATGTTTTAATTAATTTTAGAGGATAGGATTATATTAATATAAATCCCTTGATAGATTATAATTTATAGTAATTTTGAAATGTAATGAAATTGGATATTACCATATTGTTACATATAAAATATATCTGTTTAGAATAATTTTCATAGAGGAAACAAGGATGATGAGGTGGGTAGGAACTAAGAAGGGATCATCCTTTCAAATAAACTACCTGGAATTCGAGAAATTAGAACTAATATATTTTATATTATTATATATTAGTTGACACATGATATAAAATATGGTGGTTTTTATGTGTGATAGAAACTACATTTACCATAGAGGAACTTGTCCATTGTTGGTCATTTCCTGAAAAAAAACACTCCTGCATTCAATTGATCATCTAACACTATAATAACCGAATAATAGTTTAACGCCTTCGAGAATATATTTCATGTTATGGGGTTTTTATAACAAAAAAATTTAACTCTTTCTAAATAATATTTTGAAGGTTAATAAAATTACTAGTGGTTAATGGTTAAGAATATTAGATAAGGAGAAGATATTAACGCCTTGTAATGGAATGAATTTAAGAATAATTTCTCTAAGAAGTATTTCAATAATTTTATTCATCATATAATAAAAACAAATTTTTGAATAGAGTCAAATTGAGAATGATTAATTATTTGTGTATGATGAAGACTTCAACCAATTGGAAAGGTACACACCAAATGTTATTTGGGATCTTGATTGTTAAATTAATCAGTTTTACTCACCATTTCATCAAAGATATAGAAGTTCATTGGTTTCTCATGAATTTCAAATTTAGGAGAACCTTGATTAATGTGTTGAGGAGATTTACATGGATTTTTTTGATGATTATGTATTCTATAAAAATATAAAAAAATAGGTCCAGATAGTAGGTAACGGGGAAGAATATATTATAGAAATATGAAGATAAGAAAATAATGTTTCCATCCTATGTTAAGTGTGGTAAAATTTATCATGGGGAATTCCTTTTGAATATTGGAAAGTGTTTTGTATGTGTATGTTTGAATATATGGATCTTGTCTGCAATGAAAATGGTCACATTAATGATAAAAATAATAATTAAAATCTTTTAGTAATATGGTTAAATTTTAATGGGATGGGTCATTATATGAGTACTTGTATAAAGATATGAATAAAGGATTGAAGTGATCATGATCACAAGAAGAAATGTGTGGATAAATACTTTATGAATACTTCAATATAATTTTTATTATATTTTTTTTGTTTCGGGTACATTACTTATTTATTTAGATTATTCCAATGCTTTTTTTTGATTTGAGGACAAAAAATTATATTATTTCTGAGAAAATTTCTTATCTATTGGGATTTTCACCTCTATTACTAAAGGGAAAACATTTGAAAAAAACACCCAGGGGTATTATTAAGTCAAAAATAAAATTATAATAATATTTATGATATTTTTAGTATAATTTCATTACATGTAATCCTTTTTCTCTTTCCCCTTAGAGAGTATGATGTTATTTTATGTATGGATTGTATATCTATTTATCATGATATGCTATATTGTACATAAAAATATGTTATTTTTTGAATGAGTTTCAGTTTGTATACAATATTTAATTAATAAGTGCGATAACATGTTAACAAAGTTGAGAAATTTATTAAATATGAAAAATAAAGACATCTTAAACCTATTTTTGAGAATATAAAAACTATAAAAACTAGTTTTGTTCTTATAGTAAATTAATATCTATATATATTTCTTGATGAATTTAATAGAATTATATATGATTGAGAGATTTAATTTAAAATTGGCATAGTGTGTGATGCTAATCATATATAAAAATATCTTTATCTAATAGGTAAAGTAGAAATTTACAAATTGAATAATAATTTAAAAGAGTTTCTAGATAAAAATTAATTCATTATATAACTTCACTATGGGGTTCTCCAATTTTATTTCCTAAAAAGAAATATGGTTCCATATTGATCTGTAATGATTATAGAGCATTACAGAAAAGTACTATGAATAATAAATATCTATTGCATCATATCTATGAATTTTTTGAACAGATCTAGGGAGATCATTATTTTTGAAAGGTTGATCTTAGGTTTGAGTATAATTAGAAGAAGGTGAAGTAGTGGGACATTCCTATGATAAAAGGGATTATAAAAGGGATGCATTGAAACTAGTTTTTTATAGTGAAAAATTATTTTTGTTACATAAAGTATCAACAAAAACCTATACTTTGTTTTACAATATATCTTCATGGTGGAATTATACCTATCCAAACTAGATGATTACAGTTTTACTCAACTCATTTATTCTTAGAGAGATGTGATTATATTTTTGTTGATGTAGCCTAGTCCTCAGGGGAGTAATCTAGTATGAGGATTCATGATGACAATAAATAACCAAAGGAGGTTGGTAGACTTAATATGAGATTATTGATATGTATATATGAGTACTGTGGAGTGGTTTTCTTAGTACAGGTTACCCTGAGAATGTGGATATCCCATCCTCAATGTTAGAAGATATATAGAGTTTCATGGGGTAGGATTGGTTGGATGACTATATTTATTGATTCAATGTGCTGTTACTAATTAAATTAGGGATCATAATCCACTATGTTTGAATATAGGGTGAAAAAATAATGGTTATATTATTATAGTTTGATAAGTATTCCCAAGTATAGGGTAATCACATGGTAGGCCTTGGAATCAGTGAGATAGCTTGGGTTGGTTGTAAAAAAAGCATCAAGGATTGATCTATTCTAGATGACATTAACATGTGGGAGTAACATTGTTAGTTATTTAAGGATTTGATCCTTGGTTTTCTTGAATGTTATTCATGTGAGCATGATATATGATGTGGGATTTGGTTGTACATATTTTTATACCCATTTGGTATATATGAGATCAAGTTAGAATATGGGAATGAAACTGTGAGACTGTTCCTTAAGAGGACAACCATGCCTTGGAAGAGAATAATGGGTGTTGGAATGTTTTTAAAAAAATTATTTTATGTAAGTGTTCATTTTTTATATGAAATTCCTATTGTTTATAGATTTTTGATTATCTGGGTGCAGTTTGAGGACTAATGGATTTGATGCAATGATTATGGGCATGATGGCCTGAGGATTTTATGAGAACGCCAGGTGCTACCTCTATAAAAGATAGTAATATCATGGATTGCATAGAGTAACATATTATGATATATCATTCTCATTACATAAAAAATATTGTTATAATTGGTGAGTATGTACTAAGGGGTTAGATAAATGTGTAATTATGGAACTTTGCAAGCATTTTTCTGAAGGATCAGTGAACGAGAATCCTTATGGGGGAGAGCACTGTTGGTAGTTAGAGGGTGTGATCCATATTATGTGAATATTCAGCGGATTTATAGGATTAAGTTCCTAGTAATTTGAGAAAGGATAAATATTTATGTGTCATGTTATCTCATAGGTATGAACAGAATAATCAAATTCAGTCATTACATTAAATAATGGATTGGAAATGAGAAAAGGATATCATGTGTTTTGTTTTACTAGGGAGATGATGATGATAAATTTCTGGTGGGGGTTATCAAATGACTCCTGTATACAAAACGCTCATATTGGAAGGTCTATGGATGTGGTGATACTAGTTTTTGGTTGATCAATAAGGAACATATATTAAAGTGAATAAGTAGTTCTTATTTTTTATAGTTCGATGGTAAATACCACGTTTAGGACATAAACAATGCATCAAATGTAGGTCAAATATCAATATCAGGATTGTAATGGATTAGGTGTGGTTCCAGAGTGAGATAGATTAAAGGTATTCTAGATATCATGGGGAGATAAGGATATATGGTGTTGTTTGTCGAGGACCCAAGAGTGGAACATAGTTAGGTTTTGGGTTAATAATTTGTTATGGGAATATGGAAAATTTTCTAATTCCTTCATGGTTTAGGGAACCATCATTTGGTGATGTGATAGCCCATCAGCAGGTGTGACTGAGTGTTTTCTGGATAGGTTTTCTAGAGGAGGACTGAATAATGTGTTTTCATGATATTGAGTAAAATAAAAATGGAAACCACATAAAGCATGTTGGTGGACCACTTGAAGTGTGTTTTTAGTTTGTGATTCCTAAAGTGGGGACCACCGTGATCTGTGATCAATCATGATGATTGGAGAATTATGTTTATAAGAATTATAATCATGATAATGGATTAGAAGATGAAACCTTGATGTATTAAGATATATGGGTATGGATGAGTGTTGTCTTGGAGTCGGTGGTAGTAAATAAAGAGAAGCTCTATTTTTGGGATATTATTCCTTTTTGTTTGGAGATTCTTAGTGGATGATCAATCTATATTCGTGTATAAGAAGTGGCGGGTTAGTGATGAATTTATGATCAAGGAAGTTTAGGATTAATTGTGTAATGACTATTGAGTCTTATTAGGTATGAGAATTTTTATGGTGGGGAGTGTATAAAGACTCACATATTTTTGAGTTATGAAATTCAGAAATAATTTTTTTGTGGTACCAAATCAAAGAATGTTTTAAAATTTTTAAATCCAATTGGAAATATGAGGGTTGTAATGACTCAATGATATGTTTTGGAAATTTTTAATGGAATGAGAGATGTTTTAGGAGATCAATATAATGGTTAATTATGGTTGGAGTGGACCTACAACTATGTTTTTCAATATTAATCTCATCACCCCATGATAAGTGAGTGTCATACTATAACAAGAGTCATGTAGGGAATCTCACACCATGATAGGGGAGGACATTTTTTGATGGTTTTTGAGAAATTTTTTTGCTAAAGAATAAAATATTATTTACGATAATTACATTGTAGATGATAGTGTTTCAATATGATAGAGGATATTATGTACGAGGTTTTAAAAGACATATGGTTTCACATTGTGATTCTACAAGGAGGTAGTCAGTCATGAAATAACCCTTAACTCACATTATGAATTCATGACACAATTGATATAATTTCACAATGTGTGAAGAACATTCCATAAGATGGGTGACTACAACATAATAGTGAGAAGTTGTGTAATGGGGATCCCACGGGTTGGATTCCTTGCAACATGACTATATGGGTCATATGATGATTGTGGTTTATAGAGATAAATTCCTTTACTTTATAGGGGTTGATTCAACTATAGAGAAAGGGTCATTATATTATATATTATAGTTAAGGATTAATCATGGCCAGTCCCTCACGATTACACCATGATTGGTCACTTGGGTTATTACTAAATGATGGAAAAACCATTATTCCATGTCTATACCTCTTCATTAATAGGCTAATAGGTATGTAAGAGAGGGTTATTTCAGTCATCTATATCCATATTCATACCTCATTAGAGTACCCATTAGAAATTGGATATTATTGGGAATTCCCTATGATTATTTTTGAAATGAATTTTCCACTCATTTCCAGTGTCTTTATTCCATTTCATGAGCCATGAATTTGGGGTTATTTAGATAGGGGTTTGACACTAATTCCATCATAGTAGGATAAGATCAGGTTAATATTATGGAGGAATTTTTATTTGTTGGATAGAGAATGTCCAAAGAGGATGATAACATTCTATTTATCTCTTTTTTAGAGGAAATTTACCGTAAACCAATTTCTAGGGTTTTTGGTTAAATTAAATAAAATATGTCGGTAACCATTTTCTTTGTGATAGGGATTTAGTTTATGGAGGTATTGGGAGTATGAAACGTGACATTGACATCCTATTTTTTGAGGTTTCAATAAGTGGATTCATCTTAGTGAGTTTTTTTTTATATTACTCATTTTTAAATTAAATTTAAAATTTATTTATAAATTTTCAAAATTAATTATTTTATTGTGATTGCTTGAGATAGGTTTCATAGTGATGATATGAGGCTCGGTAAAGATTAGGTGATTGCTATCATGAATTATTAAGGTGGGTGATAACTCTATATGAGGTATGTGGTTCATAACTACATCCTTATGTTTTTTGAAATTTGATATGTTAATTTGATATGTTGTCCCACCACTTGTTTCTAGTTGACCTTCATTTATAGATAAATTTTTCTTTTATATTCTAAAAAAATAAATTGGAGTGTATTGGAGAGTGATGGACCTTTTAACCCTATATTTGTTCTATGACCATAAGTGGATGAGGGGTTTGAATTTTAATGTGTTTTATGATCCACATAGACACATTGGGTTATATATTAAATGAGACATAGTGGACTAGGATAAGGGTTTTCCTTGATCCTTCTCAGTTTAAAGAAGGTTCTGTAGTGATATTTATAGAAAATTGAGTTGTAGAGTGAGTGTTTCACCAAGGGGGTTGTAGACCCCGGAAAACGCGTCCCCAAAATTTTCCAAATGCTTCCATACATGATCCAAGATCGTAGTCCATTTCGCAAGCTTCGATTTGATAGGTCGTAGGGCCCGAACGGAGTTACGGATTAGGAGTTATGGGCGTTTGAAGTTGGGCTGGAAATCTGGTTCGCGAAGCTCATTCGCGAAGCCCCCCTCCGTGATCGCGGAGCGCCGCCACGAAGCAATGAGGCGAGAGGCTCCGCGAACACGTTTGACGTTTGCGATGCGCCGCGAAGACCCCTCGCGAAGCACTAATGCAAAGCACCGATGCGAAGCACCCGTGCAGTGCGGTCCCGTGAAGCCCCGCCGCGAAGCGCCCCGACCATCGTGGCCTCGCGAAGCTCCAGAGGCGGTGATGCTCCGCGAACGCATTTGACGTTCGCGAGCGCGCCGCGAAGCTCCTGAGGCGGCGCGGAAGTTCTGCTTCGCGGCGCCCCTGCCTATAAATACCCAGCTCACCCCCCTTCTCGGGGGGACGGCCGAGGACGGCCACAGCCACTTCGCCCCTTGGGCGGCCGAGCGGAGCTCCGCATTGCGGCTCCGCGAAGCCATGCTCCGCGAGCAGCTTCCTTCGCGTTGCTGCTCCGCGAGCCGAGACTCCAGGAGTCCATGCTCCGCGAGCCTATGCTCCACGAGCCGATGCTCCGCGAGACCAAGCTCCGCGAGAGCCCTTTGCTCCGCGAGCCCTTGCTCCACGATGCTGCTCCGCGAGACCAAGCTCCGCGATGCTGCTCCGCGAGACCAAGCTCGGCGAGACCCCTTTGCTCCGCGAGAGACCATTGCTCCGCGAGGCCATGCTTCGCGAAGCTACTTCGCGAAGACCCATCCTTCGCGGGGATCCTACCTTCGCGCCCACCGGTCCATACCGCGGGGGCTGCGCCCCCGCACCCCCGCTCGGGGTCAGTGCCGGGCTGCGGTCCCCGCCCTCCGGGCCGGTCCCTTTGCTTCCGTCACAGACCCCCATGAAAAATGGAGAGTCGCACCGCGAACTTTTCGGGCCGGGATGCTGGGATTTTCCATTGCGCCCTTATGCGCTCCCACCTTCCACCTATGGAATGCCATGATTAGTGATACTCCTCCACACACCATGAAATACTTTGAGTTGACATATCCTCTTGGTTTCATTCCATGTCGTGAGTCGAGATTCTCATCATCAACTCCCCGAGTACCTCGAGTCGAACCATCCCTCAGGCAACTCCTCCAAACCCGATCACCAGGCTCCTATGCCAGGTTGAACCAGAAAGGGCTGCTTTGCGTAAGTCCCAACACCAACCATTTCTAGGCACCTTCTGCCTAATAGTCCTATCTACAAGACTATAAACTGTAGTACTCCCTATCTAACAAACGATAGGATGCCTCTTGCCCTATATGAGAGATGCCTTATGCTCCTAGTATAAGATGCCAATAGTCCTATCTACAAGACTATAAACTGTAGTAATCCCTATCTAACAAATGATAGGATGCCTCTCGCTTCTAACGAGAGATGCCTCATTCTCTTATCATGAGATGACAATAGTCCTACCTACATGACTCTAAACTGTAGTATTCTCCCTATATAACAAATGATAGGATGCCCAATTCACCAGTGAGTTGGGATGGCCTCATGGCCAGACATGAGGAAGACATTACGGGAAGCTTCTTTGCATAAGCCCCAATCACCAGTGCTGTTCCATAGCGGCACCCGGGCAGCTTCTTTGCATAAGCCCCAATCACCAGTGCTGTTCCATAGCGGCACCCGGGCAGCTTCCTAGCGTAAGCCCCATTCACCATTGCCACTCCTTAGTGGCACCCGGGCAGCTTCCTAGCGTAAGCCCCATTCACCAGTGCCACTCCTTAGTGGCACCCGGGCAGCTTCCTAGCGTAAGCCCCATTCACCATTTCCACTCCTTAGTGGCACCCGGGCAGCTTCCTAGCGTAAGCCCCATTCACCATTGCCACTCCTTAGGGGCACCCGGGCAGCTTCCTAGCGTAAGCCCCATTAACCATTGCCGCTCATTAGCGGCACCCGGGCAGCTTCCTAGCGTAAGCCCCATTAACCATTGCCGCTCCTTAGCGGCACCCGGGCAGCTTCCTAGCGTAAGCCCCATTCACCAGTGCTGCTCCATAGCGGTACCCGGGCAGCTCCCTAGCGTAAGCCCCATTCACCAGTGCCGCTCCATAGCGGTACCCGGGCAGCTTCCTAGCGTAAGCCCCATTCACCAGTGCCGCTCCATAGCGGTACCCGGGCGGCTCCCTAGCGTAAGCCCCATTTACCATTGTCGTTCCTTAGCGGCACCCGGGCAGCTTCCTAGCGTAAGCCCCATTAACCATTGCCGCTCCTTAGCGGCACCCGGGCAGCTTCCTAGCGTAAGCCCCATTCACCAGTGCCGCTCCATAGCGGTACCCGGGCAGCTTCCTAGCGTAAGCCCCATTCACCAGTGCCGCTCCATAGCGGTACCCGGGCGGCTCCCTAGCGTAAGCCCCATTTACCATTTCCGTTCCTTAGCGGCACCCGGGCAGCTTCCTAGCGTAAGCCCCATTCACTGTTGTGATCCTATGCAGCGGTAAGCCGTTGACATCCCCATCCAGCGGTAAGCCGTTGTGATCCTATGCAGCGGTAAGCCATTGACATCCCCATCCAGCGGTAAGCCGTTGTGATCCTATGCAGCGGTAAGCCGTTGACATCCCAATCCAGCGGTAAGCCGTTGTGACCCAATCCAGCGGTAAGCCGTTGTGACCCAATTTAGCGGTAAGCCGTTTTGGGCCTCCATCCTGGAGTAAGTCCCAACACCATGGGCCGCTCAACGCGTAAGCCCCTCTTCGCTTCTCACGGATGCACCTTTCGCGACGTGATCGTCAGGTCCTTGCAACCTCTTGTTTCTCACACCGAGCATGACTCACATGGGCTTAGAGTGAGCACCGACCCTGACAAACCCCATTTGAACTACGAGGTCTTTGATCCATGTCAAGGCATGGTACGTAGGAAGCCTCCACGAGGTTCAAGCCCACCATTAGTGGACCAAGGTCTACCCCCCATTTGAACTACGAGGTCTTTGATCCATGTCAAGGCATGGTACGTAGGAAGCCTCCACGAGGTTCAAGCCCACCAATAGTGGACCAAGGTCTACTTTCACGTCGGTTCACCGACACACCCACCCGTCGCTCATTCACGTCGGGTCCCATTCCAGTCCAGCGGTAAGCCGTTGTGACCACCTGAACTACGAGGTCTTTGATCCATGCCAAGGCATGGTACGTAGGACGCCTTTATGAGGTTCAAGCCCACCCGTCTTTCACGTCGGGTTTCACCCCCGTCCAGCACGACGTTAAACTGCACCCCGGTCCAGTGGTAAGCCATTGCGACCCACAATTTGAACTACGAGGTCTTTGATCCATGTCAAGGCATGGTACGTAGGAAGCCTCCACGAGGTTCAAGCCCACCAATAGTGGACCATGGTCTACTCCCCATTTGAACTACGAGGTCTTTGATCCGTGTCAAGGCATGGTACGTAGGAAGCCTCCACGAGGCTCAAGCCCACCATCAGTGGACCAAGGTCTACTTCCATTTGAACTAAGAGGTCTTTGATCCATGTCAGGGCATGGTACGTAGGAAGCCTCCACGAGGCTCAAGCCCACCATCAGTGGACCAAGGTCTACTTCCACCTGAACTACGAGGTCTTTGATCCGTGTCAAGGCATGGTACGTAGGAAGCCTCCATGAGGTTCAAGCCCACCAATAGTGGACCAAGGTCTACTTTCACGTCGGTACGCTGACGATGCTCATCGGACCAAGGTCCACTTTCACGTCGGCTCACCGACACACCCACCCGTCGCTCTTTCACGTCGGGTCCCATTCCAGTCCAGCGGTAAGCCGTTGTGACCCTTCTGAACTACGAAGTCTTTGATCCATGTCAAGGCATGGTACGTAGGAAGCCTCCACGAGGTTCAAGCCCACCCGTCGTTTATTCACGTCAGGGTTCACTTTCGTCCCGCATGACGTTAAACTGTATTCTCCGAACTACGAGGTCTTTGATCCGTGTCAAGGCATGGTACGTAGGAAGCCTCCACGAGGCTCAAGCCCACCACCCATTGGACCAAGGTCCACTTTCACGTCGGTTCACCAGCGAAACCCCTGAACTACGAAGTCTTTGATCCATGTCAAGTCATGGTACGTAGGAAGCCTCCAAGAGGTTCAAGCCCACCATTAGTGGACCCACGGGTCTACTCTCACGTTGGTACGCTGACGATGCCCATCGGACCAAGGTCCACCATCACGTCGGTTTACCGGCACCCTCCCGAACTACGCAGACTTTGATTCCCTGCCACAGGGATACGTAGGAAGCCTCTTCAAGGCTCAAGCCCAACTTCACCGTCGCCCATGCGATGGTCCCATTTCACTCCCCCTCCACTTCACTCATTCATCCATCACCCATCCTGATTCTCACCCGGGCCGCCACATCCCGGTGGAATCATGCCATCCACCTCCTCGCTGCTCCTGGCGGCGCATGGGCCGCTTTCCATGTGTAAGCCCCATCATATCTCCGGGTCGCTGTCCTCTGTGTACACCCCGATTCATCGCCCTTTTCCCCTATAGGGAGTGCACCACCTCGGATCCGTCCTCATTGGGCGTTCTGATCCGTCTCTATGGGACCATAGCCGTCTCTATGCGATATACCAATCTGATCCGTCTCTATGGGACATTCTGATCACCCTCATTCCGTCTCCGCAAGACGTTAAACACGCAGCCTACCTCGTGATAAACATGAGATGCCTGAGGAAAACCTCGGATGGAACACCTTTGGTGTAACCGTCTCTGCTAGACGTTAATCTTGCAACATACCCTGTGTTAAACACAGGAAGCTGAGGAAAACCTCAGACGTACGCCTCGGGTTCTGCACCCTTGAGATGCCCTCTTATGAGGAAGAATACAGGTTCCCCAATGTCCACGCACCCATAGATGCCCCGACATTCCTGATGTTGCCGTCTACTCCGACCGAAGGTCGCTACCATGTTAAGACCCTATGGAAAGTCTTGACGGAATTAGTGTAATTAACCGGCGTCCATGACGATATGGCACCGGGAAGAGTTTCACGAACTACGTATTAAATCTATAAGGGAGACCCGGACTAGGTGACGAGTTCTGAGGAGGAATCCATAGGAGGAAGAACCGACATCCCATCATCCCGTTTCGATCAAGGAGCAGACATACCTGAACAAGGAACGAATGCCGCCCGCCTTTGGAAAGCGGGAATACGGGGCAACACAGCCGCGCGTCCTCACAGACGGATGTGCGCGCCCCGGCGAAAGCGTCGGAAACAGGGGTGAAGATTCTAGTTTATGTGAAGAGAGACCTGAGATGGAAATACAAAAAACAATACATTATAGGGGGTTATTTATATGGGGTTATTGACCCCCCCCCTCTAAATTCATTTTCTGTATAATTAGAGCAGGTTCTACACAACCCCCTCTAATCCTGAAATTTATAGGGGGTTATGAACTTCCTATAAATTAATTTTTATATAAAAATTAGAGTATGATTATATAAAACACTTGCTAATCATTGAATTTATAGACGGTTATGGAGCCCTTTAATTTCTTAAATTAGAGGGGGTGTTGAAGCCCCTATAAATTTTTTAACATTATTTTTTTAAAATATACATTGATTTTAGAGGGGGTTCAAAACCCCCTCTAATATCATAAATTAGAGTTGGTTGAAAACCAAATCTAATTTAATAAATGAAATGGGGTTAAAAAACCCATCTAATGTATTTAAATTAGAAGGTCTCAAAACCACATCTAATGTCATTAAATTATACGGGGTTCAAAACCCCCTCTAATGTAGTTAATTTAGAGGGGGTTCAAACCCCCTTCTAATGTTTTTAATGTAGAAGGGGTTCAAAACCCCTCTAATTTATGACATTAAAGGGGTTGTGAACCCCCACTATTTTTTAAGAAATGAAACTTCTATAAGACACACACACACACACACATATATATATCATTTAAAATGTTATATCAATGTATTTAAATACATTATATGAACATATTATATAAAATATTTATATTATTTTATTTAACTATATTTATATGTATATTTAAATATAATTGTATAATATAATGTACATTAATATATATTTTTTATATATAATTTTTTAAATATAATATTAATTATTTTTAATATTAAAGAATAAACATATTATATAAATATATACAAAAATATAATTTTTTTAAAAAATATATCATATACAAACCCAATCATGTAGTTTTTATTATTTATATTATTGTAATTATATATATATTTGTAAAAAATATTTTCATGATTTTATATTCTATATAATCAAAATTATATGTAATAAAATTTATAAAAATAAATATACATTATATTAGATAATATAAAGATGGCGGGTGCTAGGGTTCTAGGGTTCTTCTCCGGATATGGATATCCCTTACTGCTTCAGATTCAAGCTTCTCCCTACCTCAGGTAATTATGTGAAGGTGCCTCGTCTGAAGGCTCTACCTTCACCAATTCATGCTTCAGACACCGCTTCAGCTCCGCGGAGGCCTGAGGTTGGCAAATCTATGGAGGAATCTTTGATATTGTCGACGGTTCTAGGGCCCATGTCAGTTGGTTCGCTGACATTTGATGTGACGAGGGATTCAAACCCATAATCTGCTAATGTGGGTGGGTGAGATGCGTCGAAGGTTCTGATCCCTAGATCTAAGATTTCAACAGGTTTGGTGTTTTTTTCCTCTTCTGTTTGTTGCAGACATTTTTAATCTTATGCGTGCAAAGCAAATTAGACTTTGCTGAATTCATATTCTAT
Organism: Viscum album; assembly: GCA_963277665.1. Taxonomy (NCBI): domain Eukaryota; kingdom Viridiplantae; phylum Streptophyta; class Magnoliopsida; order Santalales; family Viscaceae; genus Viscum; species Viscum album. The sequence goes on from OY728163.1 coordinate 332,175,564, forward strand.
GTATGGTGCTGAGGGTTCGTGGTGAGCATCGATGAAGGGGCATGGTGGTGATGTTCTTTTTGGTTCACGCTCAGTTTTTGATGTGGTAAAGGATTCAATTTCAGAACAAAAAAAAAAGAATGAAGATCGTTCGCTACCTTCATCCAAGGAATCTACATCATGGAATAATTCATCGCAAGGGCTCATATTCTCATGTAGATGCCAACCCCACTACGTTTGATGAGAGATTAACAATGGGGAAACAACCTTTAATTGCTCTCATTATCTTACCCAATGGTGCATGGACTTGGAAGCATGAAGATATTTTCAATATAATTTTGATGCTATGGGGTTTTTCTAGATGGAATTGTATCTCACTTGGTTGAGGATTTTCTAATTCCCTATTTCCATTAGATGACTTGAAGATTTGTGCATGGGGCTTTGGTTCTTGGTTTCAAAAACCTGGGTGGCATCATCTACATGAATGGTCTTTAAATTTTAATGTCTCGTAAGCCAAAAATTCTTTTTCTCAATTTTGGGTTTGTCTACATGGGCTCAATTAGGTCCTTTGGCATCTGAGTACTATTCATGACATTGGCACAACAATAGGGTCCCTCATCCGACTTGATAAGGAAACTGAAGATGTTAGATATGGGAACATCACCAGGATACTGGTGGAAGTTGATCTTAGCTCCAATCTTATTGAAAATATTACACTCTTCGATCCATCATATTAAATTTTAATTGATGTTTAATTTGAGAAAGAACCTCTCCACTTCATTGAATGCATGACTGATGGGCACTCTTTGGAGCTGTTCTGAAAAAACCCTTCTTGTAAGGAGTGTGGGATGAGAGGCCACCCCTCATACCTTTGTCAATGAAAGACAACTATGAACGACTCATCTTTTTCCAAGAATGATGATAAAGAAATTAACTCTCCTAAGACACAATTAATATTGTTGATGATGCTTTGACATCCATGAATCCTATATCTCAAGTGTCCCTTAAGGGAAAAATGATCGAACCTTAAACACTAAATCTGATTCATGTGCCCACTTTGGTTGATGACCCTAATCACAATGATGTTTTATAGAATGTTGATTATCAACAAGAAGTCCCGATTCTTTTCCATTATTTTACTTTTGCTGGTAAATGGGGAAATGTTTCTGATGATGAAGGGGGAACGACTGGATTCACGGGTCCGTGTAGTGGTAGATCCATCTCTTTCAAGGATGTTTTCCTAAGTGGGGAGGCCAAAATGAATGATGGTGAGGCTTTTTTCCTCTGTTCATTCAAAGATAAGATCATTCAAGGACTACTCTCATACCCCTAGAAACATGTCTACTTGATAACCTTAAAAGATGCAAATAATGGTTGAAACAAACAACCTAAAGACCTTCAATTCAGAAAATTCGCAATCTGAGTGAGAAGCTAGAGACTCTGATTATGGTAATTAAATGTCATATTATGATTTCTAGTTTTTATAAATGAGGGAAATTATTATTGTCTGGACCTATTCTCCATTTCTATGTACATTATTTCACTCTTTTAATAAATGGTCAGAAGCATTGATTCAGACTATAAAATTATCAATGTGAAAAATAATAAATATATATATTGAAGTACATTATATAAATATTATTATAAATTTTATTTCATATAACATTTTATAAATATTTTTATAAATTTAATTTCATATATATGTTTTTAATAAATTGTATTTCATATAATATTATACAATTTATAAAAATAAATATATATTAATGTATATAATAATAAATATATTTATTTAAATACATTATATAAATATATTTTTAAAGACATTATATAAATATATTAAATACATAATTTATATATATTATATAAATATGTATTTTTGTATATAAATAATTTACATAAATATATTTATAAATATTTAAATATATGTGTATATGCATAACATAAATAAAATTTTAAAATATATATACTCTAATGTATGTAAATAAACATATAAAATATATAGTTTATATAAACATATAAATTGAATATAATAAGGTGTATTATAATATAAATAAAAAATAAAAAATATAAAAATGTACTTATTAATATATATATATATATTAAATATTTATATGTATTTAAATATTTATTTCAAAAATATTTATTTATATTAGATTAATAATATATATAAATATTGTAATGTGTAAAAACATTACAAAATATCAGATGGCTTGGGGTTTAGGCACTTGACCGGTATATCTTATGTCTCAGTTTAGAACTCAACAGAAACCTTTTATACAATTTTCATTAAAATGGGGATGTGTTGGTTTTGCAAATTGAGGGGAGGGGGTGCGTTTTAACGGGACGAGAGGGGAGGAATTTGCTATTACAATATGGTAATTATGGTAATGAGAGAAATTAAGGGAGGTGATGGGAACTGGAGGAGTGGTGGGGTGACACTAAAGAAGTAATGGGAGAGGGAGGCTGGGTGGATGTTGGGTGGGGGTGCGATAATAGAGTAGGTGTGGGGACCATCAATTTTTTTTTAAAATGGATTCTTTTTGGGTGGTTTTTATGGCCACCACTAATTTCCTTAATTATAGGTGGTTCTAGTGATAACCACATCAAATACATGCCTTTCTGGAAAATTTTGGTCAACATTAGTGGGGGTTGAAACACACTCTAATGTAATTTCTACTAAATTCACCTTGAATTTACCAGCAGTTCTTCAAAACCAACACTAATGTAAGTAGCTGGGCACATTAGTGGTGGTTCCTCATAACAGCCGCTAATGACTTTATAAGGGTTTATAACCCCTTCTAATGTAAAATAATAACTCCCCCTAAACTCGTCATTTTTTTGTAGTGTGGGTCCCTAGCTTTGAGATGATATGTGCATATCCTAGGTTAGTTTCTTAAGTATAGTTGGGGAATAAAGAGAGTATTAGGCCTAGTTTGATAGGTGGGATGATTTTGCATCTCACTTAAGATGGAAACACACAAATATGGGTGGTTCAGACTCTTGGTGTGCCATTAGTGGGATATTTTCCTCCATACTAGATATAGTGTGATGAGATACTTTACACTAGTAGATGGCATCAAGATATATTATATGGGATATGTGAGAGAGTTCGTAGTTAGTGTCTCAGGAAATTTTTAGATGAATTGGCATAATAATTGAATTTCCCTTGGTGCTAGTTATCTTGAGGTGGTCCCTAGGTAGAGGGATCAAGATATAATGTGATATTTGGAGGATATTTCGGACTGACCAATTGGGGTAAGGTATAGATAGATTATATGGATTGTGAGAATAATCTAGGGTGATTTTTTATGGATTGGATCAAATGAGAAGGGACTGAGATAGTTCTGATGTACCTTAGGGAATTACAATGCTAATGAGATAATAATATTGATGGGTTCAAAGTTATTTTCTTATGTGATAGAGATATGGAAGCAGAGATCATCCTAAATCGATATATAAACACAAATACATATATTGGATTGTGGGTATATGCATGTGTGACTAATTCTAAAGTGTATTGTTGGTGAGATCACGAGTGGAGCATTGATTCCTCAATGGATTTATATACAATATTTTGGGTGGGACCACTCATCCCCCAAGAATTAATGAGATTTTGAGTGGGCATAATCCTCACCATGATTGTATATATGTTTTCAGGTGGGGTCTCTCTTGAAATAGATTGTATATGATATTTAGAGTGGTTTTGATATCCTCAAATTATATATGAGGTTTTGTGTAGTTCCCCTACTCTTATCATGTTTATATTTTATTTTAGGTAGGGACACTCTTGTCTTTAATTTTATATGAGATCTTAGGTGGTTCCCTACTGATTTTATATGAGATTATAGGTGGTCCTGCTCTTCCTCTTTATTGTATATGAGATTCTAAGAAAGGCCTCACTTCCCACAAATTATATATGAGATAAAAAGTGGGACCTATCATTACCTTTTAGTTTATATGAGATATTAGGTGGGGTAATTATTTGTATTTATTTTATATTAGATTTTGGGTGGGGATTATCTTCCCTCGATTCTATATGAGATTCTAGGTGGGTATTCTATTCCCACAGAGTGTATATTAGATTCTGGGGGTAGGATTATCTTCCACCTAATGATATATGACATTATAGGGTGGGAAACTATTCCCATAATGTACATATGAGATATTTTTTGGTTGAACATTATTTACACCAATCTATTACGATGAGACATGTTATGAGACAATTGAAACTGGTTTATGTAGGTATGGTCGAACTCAGGTGTCTCCTTAGAACCTGAGGATCTATAATGAAATATTTATTTTATTTTAGTTGTTTATTTGATTAAAAAATAATATCACATGGGAATACACTCAATATATTGGTTATGTTAGGGACATAATTGGTTCTGACCTACCAATTTTTAATCATACCTTTCTTATATGACCCTAAAAATTTGGTTCTCAAGTAGACCTCATGATAATATGTTCATGTAGGGGAGAGACTGAATATGCATGATCTATATATATTGGCTGGAAGGATATAAGAGTTATGGATCAAGGAAGGAAGTAGATCAACATCGTTTACTTTTATTTATTTTCATTGTATATGTGTTGGGAACAGTGCGTGATCAATCAAGATGAATACTTGTATGGAAACATTTTATTTATTATAGATTTGGTTATTATTCCTTTAATATACTCTGATTATTTTTAATAGATTATACTTGGTTAATTATAATTTGGTTTTACATTCATATGAGGGTATAGTCTCCCCATTATACCTCTTTATAACATCACTATAAGTTGGAAGCCTTTATAGTATGGTGAGGCATAACTGATTCCACCAAGAAATCTAAATGTGAAAGAGATGAGTGGTCCTAGAATAAGGGCATTAAAAATCATCCCCTTTCCTCCTCCTACAATGTATGTCCCACACCAAATATAACATACTTTATCACATAATTATATCATCGTATTGTTAGTACTCTATCCTTCAGCAATCATAGGCCATTGATAAAAACCTCAAGTCATTAAAAATAATACTATGACAATAAGGCAGTGAGAGTTAAAGACAGAGTAGTAATCCATTTATTCCCTCACAAATATATATGTTATGGAATTAAACCATAACAAAAAATATTTTCGCCTTGGTACAATTATTTGACTCATGTGGGTGCATAATAAATTACACAAAAATATAACATATAAATCATAGCCTCACACAAGACCAACCTAAGGGTATCTATTCTAACCTGACACTGCCATCACCCACAAAAACCATCCCATCACTGATACCACATGTTAACCATCACCTTGATAACTATATCATAACAAAATAATACAATTCAATATTAATAATAGATGACATCATTTATGACTCCACATTTATTCACAACATTTTTTATTTCTAGATTTACCATTTTAGCATCCACATTACAGTTGTTATTATATTCACTTATCCCTATTTAATTCCAAACAATTCATTAAATAACACCCATATTCATCCCAACCATCAATAATTCATTTTAACATTAACATTTCATCAGTATTCACAGCTCTCTTAGACAATAGTCTACCACCCATGACCAAAATTGTTATTACCAGCTATATTATATATTGTTGGGAAACTATAACACAATACCACAACAACAAACCAATCATCATATGAACAAACCCACAAGAACTTATCAAGGACCACCATTACCAAAAAAAACTCATTTTATTCCATATAACCATCCATTTCAAAATTCCCAACCACATATCATCCCATCTACCATTACCGCATCAATAATCACATCCTCTCATGACTACCAGGGAAAACCAAACATAATGCACATTGAAAAAATCATTCTAACACCCATATAAATTCCACAAAAATCCACTAAAAAATCCACTATAACGACGATGTAAAAAACTTAAACTACATATTAATCTATAGTAAAATCACATCAAGAATTATATTCTTAATCATTATTTAATAATAATTATTTTTGGACAACATATAATACATTACCACTATTCAAAATTTCCATGTAACCAATTAAATACCATATTTAAATGATTATTTTTTTATGAATCTTTCTTCCAATAATTTAATCACAATAAAAAAAATTACCTTAGTAACGTATACATTATCAATAATATATACTTACAACAACCACACATGATGTAATGCCCTGACCCTAGTTTCCCAGAGACGGTGCATTGTTACATAACATTGGCATGATCACAAAAAAGATAAAATCTTGAATGACCGATTAGTTTAGTAGCCTTGGAAACACTAGATATATTCATAAGTCTTACATTACATCATAAAAATGAAAACTAAAACAACATAGTCTTCATAGTACACACTAATATACCCATATACTTTCCATGTAGGTAATTCATAAATTACTTCTTCACGTCATGGGATAAATAAAACATTGAAAGGGGTGAGCTCAGATTCTCAGTAAGGATAACAATATAGTGGAAACATTCATAAATAAACATAAACATTTAAGGCAATGTATAACTAAAACAAAAGCCTTTTAAACCTAAACTTCAGCATAATATGGCATAGATAAAAATCAAATAATGACATTTACTTACTCGCTTGGATATTCTACTAGTCGAATAATCACATGCAATATCAATAACCACTTTCATAACGACGGAATGCATAATGCCAGACTATCATCACCACGTAGCCAAGGCCTCGTGCCAAGACTACAAATAAGATTTTGTCAAGGCCTCATGACAAGACACTAGTTTGTCTCATGAGACCCACCGATGCATCAAGGATTTATAGCAGGATCCACCCGTCACTTATTAAGTCCAATGCATTCCTCATATAAACATGTTTAAACATAACATAAACATTCGTATTAAAACTAGCATACGAAATGTCAATACTTTCTCCATAAACCATGAATGTTATAAAAATAACACATCCACAGTCAAACATATCACAAAACCTTCAATAAAATATGGATGTTTTGTATCATAATAACTCAACATCAAATAAGCTTAAAATCCATCAAAGGATGTTGACATAGATGAAATCAAAACTATTTGAGAGAAATATCTCTCTTTTTTTTGAAATCATTTAAACATAATTGTAAAATAAAACATTTACATTGAAAACATTCTTATAATATTATAATGTAATCTTCTATGACTTTATAATGGCAAAAAATAGCCGCATCCACCGTATAAGTTAAAAAATAAATTCTTACCTTAATTCAATCGAAAAGGTTAAAAAGGACTTCGTTTAGAAAACAACGGATAGATTACTTTATAAACATCGTATAAAAAGTCAACAGGGGTATAAATGACTTTAAACCATAGTTTTTAAAATAGTAATAATGACATGAAATACCTTTTTAAGAAACATGGATGTAGATTATAAATAGGTCCTAGTAGATAATTACGTATAAACAACCTCGAGTAATGAAGAGATTGTGAAATAAACCTTTGCCTTGTTCTTTTCCTTGGTTGAGGGTAGGTTAAACTCTTGTATAACGGTGAAATATTTGTTATTAAATTATATAAAAATCATATACATTAATATGATATCATATATGATCTTTTAACATTGATTTGTTAATAATATCTTAGTATTATCGTCGTTCCGGGTGTTAATGGATTCATTTTCCTTTGTCTGTTTTGTTACGTAAGCCATGTTTGTTATGGATAGGTTGTATCTTATTCATATCCGGAATAATATTAAGTCCTTAAAATTTATTTTTAATCATTAAATGAGAATTATACCCAAATGGATATGATGGGGAATGAATCTCATCGCGTTCGTGGAGACGGTAGTCCGTACGTACGCACGAGTGACAATATCATTCTTTTGATATTAAAATACTATATAATTGGATTTTATATCATATATACAAAATCATTATCATGTTATTTTTATTATTTATATGAAATATACATCATTATTATACCCATCTAAATAATAATATATTGAATAACAATTACACCACAACGTGGAGATGGTAGGTTGTACGTACGCACGTATGGTGAAATGTCATTCAAGGGATGGATATAATAATGAATTTGTTTGTTAAATAATTATAATAACATAAAATTTTATAGAAGATACTGGAATTAATATTTTATAATGGAAACAACAGGGAAAGAAGAAGTTGAAGAAGAAAGGAACTGTAAAGAGGGTGGTGAAGATGTTACCTCTTCTTCGGGTTCTTCCTTTTTATTTGATCAAAAGGGCTCCTTAGGATGGATTTATGATCAAACTATGGCCTCTAGGATGAAAGGATGGAATTTGAGAGAGTATTTGGGCAGGGGTTGTCAGAACCAAAAGGCTTTGAAGGTGTGAATAATTGGTTAGAAGTGGTGTCCTTTTATAAGGGGGAGGAGGGGCACCTTAGGAAAATCTAGAAATATTTTTTTTATAATAAATTAATATTCGGTTTATAATGGCTCCAAAGTGGATTATTTAAAGTTTACAGTGGGTATGGGTCGAAAACCTCTCATCCAATAGAATTTAGATTGGTTTGGGTCATTATATTAACCTTATCATTTAGTTTTAACTCTTAGTTAATTAGTTTGACACTTACCATGTCACTTTGTATTTTTATATTATATAGTTAATAAACATACTATATAGCTCCAAGAGAACCCCAAGTGGTCCATTAATGATACAACTATCATGATATATGTCTCTTGGCCGAACCTTATATTTTTGGGAATTGAATATCAATTAATAATATAATATTTGTTCTAAAAACTCTTTTATGTCAGTTTTGACACTATTGGGTATTTTGTTTTTGATATATTCATAACAACATTATTACTTAGAAAACAATTTATATAAATAATCATAATATGTTATATTAATCTATAAAATTATTTTAATTTATAAAAAGTGTCAAATTATGTTTATTTGGGTGTTTATAATATCAATTATCTTAATCTTTCATTAACACGGTAATTACTGCATCATCATTCTGTCATAAATAAATAAAATTATTTAATGTATAAAAATTATAAATAAAATACCAGTATGTAGTAAATCCCTATATATTTCTAAGGAATATTTATAATATTAAAAATAACATATATAATCCTATTTAAAAATTATTTTTCTAAAAGATATAAGCTTATGACATTTTTGTATTTACTTTAACTTAATTAATATAAAGTGTCCCTATCACCTACAAGTGGCTCCATGGGGTCCCAAAATCGACAAAAATATTCCCATGGTCGGAAATGTATCTACCAATAAGGTTAGGAAACGTTTTAGGGTAATTTAGTATTATTATAATATTATTTTTAACCCTTATTTACCGGATTTACCCTTTAACCATGGTAAATAAAATATTTACCGAAGTAATTATTCAAAATGTATAAAAATAAAAGTTACCAATTTACACAATTTGGACATCCTAATTCCAAATATGGAATCCAATTTTCCTAATTCAAAACACAGAAGTGGAAAAAATTAATTTAAAATTAATTTCCGCTGTCAAAATAGAAACTTTGTTTTTAAGATAAAATAACTATCAAAAGTTTGATACTTGTTTATGTCCGGTTTAATTGTGAAAATATATACAATGACCAATATTATATTAAATGGTAAAAATATATTCTAAATATAATTTAAAACCACTCAAATTAATAATTTATCACTATTAATTATTTTGATTAAAAAAGTTGTTTTTAATTAAAAGTTAGTAATTTTCCCTATTCATCAAAATATAGAAGTTATCCGAAATGTACCAAAATTTCACCCTGGCTAAATTCGATATTCCGAATCCAAAAATGAAGTCCATTTTGAGATATAAAATTTATAAAATTTTAAAAATTATATATTACTATTCATAACGGCTACTTTGATTGGTTGTGGTGTGTGTTAGAATCTCGAAGTTGCGTATAACACATGCTATTGTATTATTCAAAGAGAATCGTAACGTAGAAGTTTGGGATGTTACATTATCCTCTCCATCTAATAATTTCATCCACGAAATTTCAAGAATATTACTACATAAAAATACTCGGGTGATTCTTCATCATATGTTCCTCGGGTTCCCACATTGCCTCTTCCATCTTGTGATTTCTCCATAGAACTTTTACCAGACGAGTTCTCTGGTTTCTCAGCACTTGTTCTATCGTATCAAGAATCCTGATGGGATCTTCACAATAAGAGAGATCATATTCTAGTTCCAATTCCACGTAAGTCATGCATTGGGTCAGGCATGTATTTTCTCAACAGTGATACATGGAACACATCGTGAACTTTGGAGAGATTTGGCGGCATTGCCAAACGGTAATCTACAACCCCAATTCATTCTAGAATTTTGAAAGATCTGATGTACATGGGACTCAATTTACCTTTCTTTCCAAAACATATAACTACCTTCCATGGATATACCTTTATGAAAACATGATATCCCACCTGAAATTCCAAATCATTTCTTCGGTTGCCAGCATAGCTCTTCTGCCTACTTTGAGCTACTTTGATGTGGTTTTGGATTACCTTCACCTTTTCCATCGTTTCCTCAACCATTTCTGGGCCTACAAGTTTTCTTTCGCCGATGTCATCCCAACAGGTTGGTGTGTGACATATCTTTCCGTATAACGCTTTATATGGTGCCATCTGAATACTTGAATGGAAGCTATTGTTATAGGAAATTCTACTAGAGGTAAAATTTGATCCCACATACCCTGAAAGTCAAGTGAGCATGATCTCAACATGTCTTCTAATATTTGAATAGTCCATTCTGATTTTCCATCTATTTAGGGTGGTAGGCAGTGCTCAAATGAAGTTCAGTATCCAAGGACTTCTGATGACCTTTCCATAATCATGAAGTAAAACGGGGATCATGATCATAAACAATCGATAAGGGTACTCCATGAAGTCTCACAACTTCATTAATATATAGTCTTCCTAGATGTTCTAGTGGTAGATCTTCTCTTATAGCAAGAAATTATGATATCTTGGTAAGATGATCAACAATAACCCATATTGCATCGTTCCTTCTTGGAGTCTTTGGTAGCCCTGTGACAATGTCCATCGTAATATTGTCCCATTTCCACTCCGGTATGGGAAGAGGTTTCATGACTCCTCCAGGCTGTTGCCTTCCATCTTTCACTTGTTGAAAAACCATACATCTTGACACAAAATTAGCAATCTCCCTCTTCATGTTGTCCCAAAAAAAATGTTCCTTCAAATATCTATACATTTTGGTGCTCCCAGGGTGTATAGAGAAATTGGAACTATGAGCATCATCCAAAAATTCACTTTTTAGATCAGGTATATCGGGAACACAAAGTCTCTTCCCAAACTTCAAAATTCCATCTTCATACACAAAGTCACTCAATTTCCTATCATTCACAGCATTAATCTTCTTTTGAAATTCTTCATCATCAGTCTAAGAACTCTTAATACTTTCTAGTAATGATGGTTTGGAAACCATTTGAAAAAACATTGATGTTTCACCTTCCATGGTGATTCTCATATCCAACTTTACTAGATCAATGAAAATAGGATCCCTTTCAATTCTCATCATGTTCAAAACTCCATGATATTTTCTGCTCAAAGAATATGCCACCTTATTTTCCTTACCCGGGTGGTAGTGTATCATAAAATCGTAATCCTTGAGTAATTAAAGCCATCTCCGTTGCCTCATGTTGAGTTCTTTTTGTGAGAAAATATACTTCAAACTCTTGTGATCAGTATAAATATCACATTTTTTACCATAGAGGTAGTGTCTCCATATCTTCAAGGAAAAGATTACAGTAGCTAACTCAATATCTTCAGTAGGATAGTTTTTATCATGAATTTTTAGCTGTTGTGATGCATAGGCAATAACCCTATCATTCTGCATAAAGACACAACCATGTCCTTTTATTGATGCATCACTATAAATAACGAACCCATCATTCCCCGATGGTAGAGTCAATATAGGATAATTGAATAATGTTCTCATCAGTTCTTCAAAAAATTCTTCACACTCGTTTGTCCAGACAAATTTAACACCTTTACTTGTGATCTTCGTTAATGGGTTATCCAACCGAGCAAAATTCTGGACGAAACATCGATAATAAACTGCCAAACCCATAAAATTGCGTACCTAAGTTATACTCGTCGGTGCTGGCCATTCTAGGATTTCCTTGGTCTTAGAAGGACAAAAAAAATTCCATCCTTAGAGACAATATGACCAAGAAAATAAATATCCTGAAGACAGAATTCACACTTGCTAAACTTCCCATATAATTCATGTCTTCTAAGGGTCTTAAGGATAATGCGCAAGTGATTTTCATGATCTTCGTAGCATTTGGATTATACCAAGATATCATAAATAAATACCACCACAAAATCATCAAGATATTCCTTGATAACACTATTCATTAGATCCATGAACATCGAGGGCGCATTAGTCAATACAAAATGCATTACTGTAAACTCGTAATGCCCGAACCTTGTTCGAAATTCTGTCTTCAGAATGTCTTCCTCCTTCACAGACAAGTGATGGTATCCAGATCAAAGGTCAATATTTGAAAAGTATTGAGCTCCATGATGTTGGTCAAATAAATCATCAATGTGAGGTAGGGGATACTTGTTCTTTATTTTTATAGCATTGATCTCCCTGTAGTCGATACATAACCTCATAGATCCATCTGTCTCTTAACAAAAAGGATAGGGTCTCCCCATGGAGAAACACTAGGGCGAATAAATCCATTATTACTCAATTCCTCTAGTTGTTTCCTTAGTTCATATAATTCCACAGTAGCCATTCTATAAGGGTTCTTCGATATGGGCCTTGATCCAGGAATTAGATCAATGGAAAACTCAACTTCTCATTCTGGAGGATGTCTTGGTAAATCTTCCGAAAACACATCTACATATTCTTTCACAATAGGTACATCCTCTATTTGAACATTCCTTTCCTCACCCACAATTATTTCATTCTATTCATCCCCGATAATTGAATTTAGTTGAGCTAATGGGGGTGGATCTAGATAAGACTTAGTGGTGACGATTCTTCTCTAATGATAAGGTGTTCCTTATCATCATCATCAAAAATCATAACCTCCTTCTTCTTACAATAAATCTTCGCATCATGGTTCGAAAGTCAATCTATACTGGGGATTATATCAAATTCGGTCATGCATATGACGATGAGATCAGCAGATAAAGAACATTTATATGCCCTAATGGGAAATATCCAAAGAACATTGTAGCAATGATAATTCCCTTAGGGGTTTTGACTGACAACTGTCTTGTAAAATAAAATTGGAAATATCTAATTTTCTTAGAAAACTGGGAAGATATGAAACAATGTGATGATCTAGAATCAAATAAAGCATTGGTTAAAATTGAGGAAACCATTAAATTACCTGCCACCCCGTCTTTCGAAGATTCTACCACAGTAGTAGTGATAGCAAAATCATGGACATGATCCCTTGGCATTTTCTAAGGCACGTTCCCCTGACGCTTAGGACATTCATTTGCATAATGTCTCATCTCCCTGAAATTGTAGCGCTGAACATCAGTACCTTTCTTCTTCCCATTGCAATCAAGTGCTTGGTGGCCTTTTTCACCAAACTCGTAACAGACTCCCATTCCTTTGAGGAAAGTACTGGGGTGTTTATTCCCATATTTACTGCAGGATGGATTTTCAACTTTTCTTTTCATCCGTTTATTTCCATTTCCATATTGATCAAAATATCTCTTCTTCTCTTTCATTGCTTTAAAGTCATAAGACTTAGAGAATTCCTTTTCTGTCTTGATAGCACACAAGAAAATATCTTTGTACGACGAGAAGGTTGGTGAGACTAATGCTTGACAGAGAAATGGTTTTAACCCATCAAAGAAACGATCCATTTTACTTCTGGGGTAACGTATATAATCTATAGCATACCTCGCTATCCTTGTACAGTTAGCCTCATAATTTGCGAAATTCTCATCCTATTTCTGCCTCAGACTCATAAATTTCCTTTCCATATCTGCTCGATGATCATGAGAAAAGTATGTTTCTAAGAAAATATCTTTGAGATCCCTCCATTACATATTTTATAATTCATTATCTTCCTTTTTATTTTGATTCAATGACCACCATTGGTCATCATCTCCAGTGAGGCGGTAAACTGCCATGACAACTTTTTCCCTTTCGCTACTCCCTAAAGCATGGAATATTTTTTCTAAGGAGTTTATCCATTTCTCAGCAACCAATGGATTTGTACTCCAATTGAATGTTGGTGGTTATTTCCTCATGAATAAATCTAACTTTGATCCTCTATGTTGTGGATCAGGGTTCTCTATATAGGTAAGGTTATTATTCATAACATGAGTGAGTTGTCCCAGTATGGTGATTAGCTGATCAACACCAGTTGCATCACCATCTCCACTATAATTATCTTGAGCTGGAGGGAAATCCCTATATGGAGTGCGTGCATTGATACAGTTTCCATTTCTTCCACTAGGCGCCATTTCTAAACAATGGAATAAAATATATCAGTTTATGAATCAAAATACATAATTTCATACTTATAAAACACTTAACATAAATTGAACTATATATGGATATAATACATAATAATAAAAATGTTTTCTTTGAGGAAGTATATACTCATAAACCCTTCATAATGGTTCGTAAATAAAATGAGAATTATCCTAATCATATCCCTCTGGAGTGTCGTAACCAAGAGTGCAGCAAGGCCCGTTGGCGTGCACCAGTTCCTGTTCGAGTCTAGCTCAAAGCGGTGTTTTTGGGTTTTACCCTTAGGTACATCTGCTCTAGAGCCGCATCTACCTGATCGTATCCAGACAGGGATGTATTGCTCGGAAAACTCACAAAATCTCTGCAATAGAAGAATTCTAGGAAGTTCTTCTATACTGATTCTCAAAGTCTATCTAAGGGCTATGTGATCTAAACAGAGTTTATCTAAATCTAGCTCCCATGGTTTGTACTAAACTTTCTCTGATACCAACTGTAATGCCCTGACCCCAGTTGCCCAGATTCGGTGCATTATTACATAATATTTGAATGATCACAAGAAAGATCAAATCTCGAAATACCGATTAGTTTAGTAGCCTTGGAAGCACTAGATATATTCATAAATCATACATTAAATCATAAAAATGAAAACTACAACAACATAGTCTCCATAGTCCACAATAATATCACCACATAATTTCCCTCCAGGTGATTCAGAAATTACTTCTTCACATCCTAGAAAAAATAAAACATTGAAATGGGTGAGCTCAGATTCTTAGTGAGGATAACAATATAGCAGAAACATTCATAAATAAAAATAATCATTTAAGGAAATGTATAACTAAAACAAAAGCCTTTTAAACTTCAACTTCAACATAATATGGCATAGATAAAAATAAAAAAATTCCATTTACATACTCTCATAGATATTATACTATTTTAATAATCACATGCAATATCAATAACCACTTTAATAATGACAGAATGCATAATGCCAGACTATCATCACCACGTAGCAAAGGCCTCGTGCCAAGACTACAAATAAGATTTTTTCAAGGCCTCATTCCAAGACACTAGTTTGTCTCATGCGACCTACCGATGGATCGAGGAGCTATAGTGGGCTCCAACCGTCACTTATTAAGTCCAATTCATTCCTCATATGAACAGGTTTAAACATAACATAAATATTAGTTTTAAAACTAGCATATGAAATGTCAATAATTTCTCCATAAACCATGAATGGTATAAAAATAACACATCCACATTCAAACATATCACAAAACCTTCAATACAATATGGAAGATTTTTATCATAATAACTCAAATTCAAATAAGTTCAAAATCCATCAAAGGATGTTGACATAGATGAAATCAAAACTATTTGAGAGAAATACCTCTCTTTTTTTAAATCATTTAAAAGACACATAATTATAAAATAAAACATTTACTTTGAAAATATTCTTATAAACTTGTGAGGGAAGCTTCGCCGACATTATAATGGCAGAAAATAGACGCATCCGCTGTATAAGTTAAAAAAGACATTCTTACGGTAATTCTGTCGAAATGGTTAAAAAGGACTTAATTTGGAAAACGATAGAAATATTCCTTTATAAACTTAGTATCAAAAGTAAACAAGGGTATAAATGACTTTAACCCATATTTTTTAAATTACTAATAAAGATTTGATATACATTTTTAAGAAACATGGATGTCGATGATAAAGAGGTCCCAGTAGATATTTACGTATAAACAATCTCGAATAATGATAAGATAGTGAAATAAACCCTTACCTTGTACTTTTCCTTGGTTTTGGGTAGGTTAAAATCTTGTATAATGGTGAAATAATTGTTATTAAATTATACAAGAATCATATACATTAATATTATATCATATATGATCTTTTAACATTGATTTGTTAATAACATCTTTGTATTATCTTCATTTCAGGTGTTAATGGATTCATTTTCCTTTGTCTGTTTTGTTACATAAGCCATGTTTGTTATTGATAGGTTTTATCTTATTCATATCCAGAATGATATAAAGTTCTTAAAAAAAATTTAATCATTAATTGATAATTATACTCAAATGGATATGATGGGGAATTAATCTCATCGCGTTCATGGAGACGGTAGTCCGTACATACGCACGAGCGATGATATTATTCTTTAGATATTAAAATAATATATAATTGGATGTTATATCATATATATGGAATCATTATCATGTTATATTTATTATTTACATGAATTATACATCATTATTATACCCATCCAAATAATAGTATATTGAATAACAGTTACACCACAACGTGGAGATGGTCGGCCGTACGTACGCACGTATGATGACATGTAATTTAAGGGATGGATAGAATAATGAATAAGTTTGTTCCATAATTATAACAACATCACAGTATATAGAAGTTACTAGAGTTATTATTTTAGAATGGAAACAACAGGGAAAGAAGAAGATGAAGAAGAAAGAAACTTTAAAGAGGGCGGTGAAGACGTTACCTCTTCTTCGGGATCTTCCTTTTGATTTGATCAAAAGGGCTCATTAGGTTGTCTCTATGATTAAACTAAGGCCTCTAGAATGAAGTTAGGGAAGTTTAGAGAGTATTTGGGTAGGTTTTGGACGATCCAAAAAGCTTTGATGGTGTGAAGAATTGGTTAGAAGTGGTGTCCTTTTATAAGGGGGAGGAGGGGCAGCTTAGGAAAATCTAGAAATATTATTTTATAATAAATTCATATTCGGTTTATAAAGGCTAAAAAGTGGATTACTTAATGTTTATGGTAGTTATGGGTCTAAAACCACTCAACCAATATAATTTAGACAGGTTTGGGTCATTATATTAACATTGTCGTTTAGTTTTTACTCTTAGTTAATTAGTTTCACACTTACCATGTCACTTTGTTTTTATATATTATATAGTTAATAAACATACTATATACCTCCAAGAGACCCCCAAATGTTCTATTAATGATACACCTATCATGATATAAGTCTCTTGGCCGAACCATATATTTTTAGGAATTGAATATTAATTAATAATATAATATATGTTTTAAAAACTCTTTTATGTCAATTTTGACACTATTTGTTATTTTGTTTTTGATAAATTCATAACAGCATTATTACTTAAAAATAAATTTATATAAATAATCTTAAAATATCTTATTATCCTATAAAATTATTGGAATATATAAAAAGTCTCAAATTACAATTATTTGGGTGTTTATAATACCAATTATCTTAATCGTTCATTAATACCGTAATTATTACATCATCATTATGTCATAAATAAATTAAATTATTTAATGTCTAAAAATTATAAATAAAATACAATTATGTAGGAAATATTTTTATCTTTCTAATTAATATTTATAATAGAAAATATAACATATATAACCCTATGTAAAAATTGTTTTTCTAAAAGATATAAGCTTATGTCATTTTTGTATTTATTTTAACTTAATTAATATAAAGTGTCCCTATCTCCTACAATTGGCTCCATGGGGTCCCAAAATAGACCCAACGATGCCCATGGTCGGAAATGTATCCAAAAATAAGGTTAGGACACGTTTTAGGACAATTTATTATTATTATAATATTATTTTTTAACCCTTATTTACCTGATTTACCCTTTAACCATGGTAAATAAAATATTTACCGAAATAATTATTCAAAATGTCTGAAAATAAAAGTAACCTATTTACACAATTTGGAAGTCCTGATTCCAAATATGTAATCCATTTTTCAAATTTTAATACACAGAAGTGGCAGAAATTAATTTAAAATTAATTTCCGTTGTCAAAACAAAAAGCGTGGTTTTAAGATATAATAACTACCAAAAGATTGATAATTGTTTATATCCGGTTTAATTGTGAAATTACGTCGAATGAAAAAAATTGTATTAAATAGTAAAAATATATTCTATATATACTTTAAAACCACTCAAATTCATAATTTATCACTATTAATGTTTTTTATTAAAAAAGTTGTTTTTAATTAAAATTTAGTAATTTTCACTATTCATCAAAATATAAAAGTTATCCGAAAAGTAAAAAAATTTCACCCTAGGCTGAATTCGATATTCAGAATCCAAAAATGAAGTCTATTTTGAGAGATAAAATTTATAAAATTTCAAAAAGTAGTTATTACTATTCATAACGGCTACTTTAATTGGTTGTGGTGTGTGTTAGAATCTCGAAGTTGGGTACAACACGCGCTACTATATTATTCAAAAAGAATCGTACTGTAGAAGCCTGGGGTGTTACACATGATCTACTAAAATCACATAATGTATATGTGAATGAAAATTCCATGTCATGTCTATTATTCCATATATTATATTTATTAAGTTAATCCTTAAGATCCACCCAATGAAAAATAAAGAACAACATTTCTATAATTTGACATAAATAATAGGGGATAAATATTGAATCTTTTATCTCAAATAGATCATTAAAAAAATTTTGGTCAGGAAAAGGGAATGAGGTAACCACACGTGGAAAACCTATATCATAACACTCTCTATTATATCTACTATTACACCAAAAAAACATTAAACTCTAAGTTTCTTTCGAAATCTACGATGGATTGTCTTACATGAGAAATAAAAAAGTAACATTAACCCTTTTAATTAAGTTTTTAGAATATAAAATGAAATAAATTACAAAATGTATAAACAATATATAGTTTAAAAATTTATAATATGAATAAATCCACAAGAAGATAAAAACCTTATATTTTAAATTTTCACCCACAAGATTTTAATTGAAGCTGATACCTTTGATGATAACCATTTAAATAATATGAAATGTTAAGAAGATGAAAAAGTACATAGAACAAAAAGTAGAAAAATAGATGAGTGATTTTAATGAATTATGTGAGGTTACATGTAAAACATAATATAGTCTTTTAGAATACATTTTATCCTTGGATTACTTAACCATTAATAATATATATTCATTGGGATTTTATGACTTTGGGATTATATGGATATTAATACATTTGTTATGAATAAATAGAATTAATGAGATAGAATAAAAGTGAATTTATAATATAATATGACCACTGTAACATAACTATTGTATTAGAGGGCTCAAATAGATGTAACCTCATTCTAAAATAAACTTTGATAATTGAAGTTATGGAATTCGTAAGTGGATGTCATCCTTATGAGGCCCATTTTTTGAGATGCTATTAGGGGCTGCATCATTATGGTTTTCCCTAGACCAAACCCAAGATGAAAATAAAAAAGTACAAATTGAGTGAAATTATATACAATAAAAATTAATGATTTTTGAAATCACTCTGAAATATAAGTTAGATGAATCACCACTCATAGCTACCATCATTTCTTATCTCACCCTTAAATATTATTTAGAGGTATCATGGAGTTTTGTAAGTAAAATGTTGGATGATAAAAACATCTAATTATTATTGTAAGAAATTATGTTTTAAATATATATATTTTCATTAGTAATTTTATTTCTATACCTTTTTATTTTTTATAAAATCTTTTTTATGAAGAAATTTTATTAAATATGAAATTTTTTAATACATTTTTTTGAATAAAATCAATTGATATTTATAAATGTTAAAGAGATATTTTTCAATGAGTAGTTTTATTGGTTTAATGGATTTTTATCTAAATTAATTTAATGAATCAACACTAAATAATGATTTCAAGAAAATATATTGAAAATCAATATTGAAAACATTCATATAATTATTATTAAATTAGATGGAGTAATAATATATTCATTTTACTATTAAAAATACATTTTTAATAATTATTTTACAATATATGAGTGAAAAAATTAAAATTTATTTTTAACACTATAAAAAATTGAATATAATTATTTCGAGTCCAAATTTGTTATCAGATTGTAAAAATTATGTAGGAAGGTTTATATTTTATATTTAGTAAAAAAAAATTACCATAGTAAATATTGAATATGTAAAAGGGGGTCAAAATAATTAAATTAAATTGGCCTAAATTTCCAATAATTAAAATGATATTTATGTATTATAGAAGTTTATTATTATATATAACATTCAATGATAAATATCTCACAAACCTATCTTACCTATCTCACTTAACTCTCTTGTTATTCTATATTTCCCCTATATTAAGCTTATATTTCCAAGAAAATGCCCTTCATTTTAACTTACAAAATGATTTCTCTTACACCTTCTACAAAATTATTTTCTTATTATAGTCCCTCTTGAATCCCTATAAATTTATATTCCCCTAGAGTACTATATAATTTTTTTAGTTCTCTATGCACAAGAATGAGGCCCATACCCTTCAACCGAGGGAAAACATCCCATAAAGAAGAGATTTCACCACAGCAACTAGTGATCTCTACTTAAATATTTTCATTTAATTTCATCATCTATACAATTAATAAATCCATCTATCCACTCCACTGAAATTATATTAACATCATTATTCTTCTATTAAAATGATAGTATCATAATATAACACTACTTTCTTTCTCATTATTTTTTATAATGCATTCTCATTTGGGATGGTTTAACAACCAACATGAAAAAATTATAATTATTTTATCATTAATGATTAACAAAACTAAAATTATCATAATATATTGTATTAATTATGAATTTAATATTTTAAATCAAAATATATCTATGTGTATTCATTTAAAAAATGGATACTTTTATTCAATTGAAATTTAAAAACGGTATTTTGATTGCTCTTAAAGAACTGTCATTATAAATTCCATAAAACAAACATTAGACTGTAGAACTACATCCAAAAGATGTATTTTTTTCCATTTCCATTCTATAGATGATAAGAATATAATAAAATATTATACATCAAAACTAACATACAAAAATTTCATAAAACAAAGAGGATAATTAATATATGGGAATTAATTTTAATAAAAAATGTTTCATAAATATTTAATTTCCAATTATGAATGAATGGTGTCAAGTAAAGTAAATAAATATTCAGTTATGATAGATTAATAATAAACATAAATTGATTATATATTAGGTTTGAACTTGACTAGTGATGTATGAATTTAATGTAAGGGGTTTTCATCTCAATTTTAATTCTTTGAGACATGTTTAATATTATGTGTCTATTATAATTTATATAGCGTATATACTTGAAATATAAAATATTTTATAAATATTACATATTTTTTAAGTAATTTTCTCACGAACTTGTGAAGTATTTTTTTATTTTAAAGTTATTTTATTTCATGTATTTCATTATTTTTAAATAGTGGATGTTAAGAATTGTTATCATCCCTTCTATTAAATATTTATTCAACATGTACACGTTATTTATTTCTAAAAATGTATAACCTCCTTATTTTTAATGATAAAAATGCACTATATTATGTGTTCTAAATATTTCTCATTATATCATTTAAAAATTATGTTTTATAACTTTTTCATTATAACAGATATTTGTTAAACGTCTTAAAAAAGTTGAAAAAGTGTTTTCTTCATTATTTTCATACATTTTTAATCTTCTAATACATGGTTATTTAATTGAAATGTATTTACTTTCAAGTTTTGTTATAATTTATTATTTAAGAATAATGTTTTTTATAAAAATATTCTTTTTACCTTCTAAAAAATTATTTTTTGAAAGTGTCCTGTAAATTATTTTTTATAAAAACATTATTTTTTATAAAGAAATTATTTTTATGGTTTCACTTCCATTTTACTCTCTATTTTTAATGGATATATATCAAAAAGAGTTATAATTCATAACTAATCCCTCTAAAATCATTTATGATATAATTTTTCTATGATATCAATTTTTTGTATCAACCAATATAATTCATGATGTTATTTTATATGATACATTTTGAAAATGTTCTGTAACCCATCCACATTCTATGATTTTTAGGGAAAGATGAATTATTTATTTCATGTTTATTGAAACTGAAAAGCGTTTTCATGAAATTTGATGTAGATTACATGATTCTTCACCCACTTAGTTAAGACTGCTCCAATTTGAAGAGAAATGTATCTCCACACCCGATGAATAAAAAGATGATATATCATTGGGAAACATGATTTCTCATACACAATTGGATTAATATTACTTAAAAAAATTTACCAATCTAATTTTTTGTTGTTGAAAACTTCCCACCATGTGCGTTCCATATATTTTACCCATTTCAATCAAAATGTGGTCAATGACATGAAACCCATTTGAGGGTCTTATGGGAAAATTTTAGATTTTAAAAAAACTTATTATGGTAAAACTGTATAATCAATTTTTTAGTTTATTTTTTGAAAATTTATTTTGAATAGTTATGGTCCCAAATAATTTTATAGATCAATATTTCAGGCTATTTAAAGTCGGAATAAATTATTCTGAATTGATTTTCTATGTCGATCTCTCCACACCCCAACATTGCTATGTGTATACCCTACTTTCATACACAAATATCACCACACTAATGTATCTATGACCTATTTTTCCTAACTAATAACCCTATTTTTGTGCTTATATCTTACTATGCACTGTTATCTTAACCCTAGTATACCCTATCGTACACCATAGTCTATTAAATAAGGGATTGTTCAGTTAGGTGTTCACGCCCTATCCTTCGTGGACTACCAATTGATCCCATTTAATATATTTTTTTATATATGGAATAATTATTAGAAAAAGAAATGATTCATGATCTATAATCATTCTAGTTATCCTAAATCCACCATATTAGGGCTCCATAATCTCTAGTCATTCCAGGGAACATATACTAGGATTCCACAGCCCCTAATCATTGTCAAATATTTATACATGAGATAGAAATCATATATATACCACATTAGGGAGACACATCCCCAAGATACCCCCATTAGGAAGAGTCTTCACCCAGGTATTCCCATAAAGGAGAGACTTCACCCAGGTACCCACATCAAGAAAACCTTTTATAACAACCCATCTCTTTATTACACAGATAAACATGATTTATTATATAAAAATTCACTTAATACAACTCTAAGGATAGATATATCTAGTGTATTAGACAATTAGGAACATTACGCAAAAACATAGCACATAAAACACAATATATTTATTGAAATCTTCTTTTAATGACCACAACATTCCTTCGTACATGGCATTGCACGGGATAACATGGGGACATATATATGAAAATGGTGAGCTATAATGCCCAGTAAGGGAGTAAAAAAGGAATAAAATGA
Source organism: Viscum album (assembly GCA_963277665.1). Taxonomy (NCBI): domain Eukaryota; kingdom Viridiplantae; phylum Streptophyta; class Magnoliopsida; order Santalales; family Viscaceae; genus Viscum; species Viscum album. The sequence continues at coordinate 332,199,181 of OY728163.1, forward strand.
AGAATATAGTACATGTTAGGAAACAATAATATCAATTGAGCACAATAAAAACATGAACATAAAGGCATGATATATAATGATTATCATAACATGGAAATGTGACAATAACATTTTGCATGATATTAGCACGAGACAAGGCTCATTTCACATGGATCATGAGTAAACCTAATTGCACTTTAATTTTCATGATTAAAACCCCATTTAACATGAATTACCTTGCGTAAAACCTCATTTCACTTGAAGTATCATGATACTAATCTTTACCCAATTCATTGGAGCACTATCAGGGTGTACCCATTATAAACATTTCATTTCATGTATAACTGTTCCACATTGATCACAAAACATAGATTCGTTAAAAAATAATCATTTATTCCATGATAAATGAATGTTTAACTCATACATGAAACACTATAATCAATAATTAAAAGTACATTATGGTGAATACCATTGATAGTTATAAGGGCATGGTATTCATTACACAATATCTGTGGCTTGGAGAATTTCACTGCAATTTCGATAGCATAAATACATGACATAAAAAATAATAAAAATTATTGATGATATAGAAAGGGGTATCTCATCATATTTACATGAAACTTATAGTAATGGGTTCATATAGATACATGTCCCAACCTGTGTAATGCAATTTTGATTCATAATATAAAACAATTTCTTGAATGTAAATGAGAAGACAGAAATTCCCCATGGAATTTCTACATGGTAACGAGTGTACATGGGAGGAATTAATGAGATAGAAAGAGTTATATCATAATTAAAAAATAATAAGTGATGTATATGGGAGGTTCCAAATCATACCACAACATTTGGAATTGAAAAGACATTTTTATAGAATAAAAATGAAACATGGACAAAAAGGAGAGGGGAAGAAATCCCTTACTTGGAAGTGTGATCCCAATGGCTTAATAGAGGATTTAGAGAGGATTTTAGGGATATTGGGGCACCTTCAGAGGATTATAGAGATATGAGATATGGTGTTGGTCGAGCTCCTATGGTGTTTAGTGATGAGGAAGTGGGCGCTAGGGTGGGTTTATAATGGAAAAGACAGGGAATTGTTTATTATTTAGGTTTTGGACACTACACATTAAACTAATCAAAACCACAGACCATCACATGGTTTTTGCCAAATTTTTTTCAAAAGGGTATTGGAAAAACATATTTAATAAGGATAATGGCCGAAATTAATAAAATATTATTCTTTATTATGTGGAGGTGAGTCACACTCTCAAGGAAATCATTTTAAAACGTTATAATATTTTATTAGTCTTGGAGAGTATACTAAGGCACCATAAAATTAATAAAAAAAATATAAAATCACATTATTTTATATTTAATACATTTATCATCCGAACATACCATTTATAGTATATTATTACATCACCATTAGGTCATTATGATGTTATAAATTACATTATATATTTAAACTGTACTTAATTTTTATCCAAAAATTCGTCCGTGTTAGAAAATTATGAAAAATTCACCGTGGGATAATTTATAAGTCTTTATTCCAAAAAAATAATCATTTTATGTAAATAATTTTATAAATATGTGAATTCTCAATTTTAAAATAATAACTAACAGTTATTGAAGATTCCTGAGTTTTGACAAAAACTGCTTTCAAACATTAATGAATATTTCAATTGTATTCATAAAAAATATACGACAATTTATATTTAATAAAAATTGTTTTAGTAACAATATTTAATTAAAAAAATTATATAATTAAAAAATTAAATAGATCATCAAAATAGTTTTCTTAATTGAATTTAAAAATACTATTTGTGCTTTAAAAGCCATTTACAATGTAACGAAAATAAAAAGCATGCATATTATTTATACAAAAAATAATTCACATAATCATTATGCTAGGGTCTTTTCACACAATCCTTTATTACACCCACATAATAACTAAGGGTAAGGTGTGTGAGGGTGACATACTTTGGGGGTGGCTCATATAACATCTCTTAGGTGGTAATCTCTATTAACTTCCACCTCTCCCATAAGAGGTTTCGTTCAACATTAACGTGTTGAATATCAGCCTGTGCGTGGTCAAGAGAAAAGACCAGTGACACTACCTCCTTTATGAGCTCCAAAAAAGGGGCTTCATGTGGTGAAATTATACTGGATGAGGCCATCTCTCCCTTTTTCTGTGTAAATTATATTTGTTATGGACTTATATTTATACTAATGAAGTGATCATGGTTCTAAGACTATATTAGCAACTGTAACAATTCTCAAGTATATTTTAAAAACCAAAAACATAAATCAAGGAAGTGTATATGTTTTATATAACCATATTATATAATAAGACAATTAATTTTATCAATAGGAATTTCCATTAATAATGTTTTGGGTCATTTCAATCTTCCCCCATTAGGAATTTTTTCACTCAAAATTTCTTTTTCCCACACTAAAATAGATGAGGGTAACTATGCTTTATCATTTCCTCTGATTCCCACGTTGCATCTTCAATATTTTTGTATCTCCAGAACACCTTGACAGAGGGAATTGTCTTATTTTGTAGAACATTCAACCTAAGATCTAATATCTTCACCAGATTCTATTCATAGGGTATTGCATTATCTAATGGTATAACCTCTGGATTGAGTACATGCGATGGGTATGGTGTGTACTTCCCCAGGAGTGATATATGTAATACATCATGTACTTGAGATAGTTTCGGTGGGAGTGCTAGTCAATTTGCCACTACTCCAATGTGATCAAAGTTCTCAAAAGGGCCTATGTACCTTGGAATAATCTCTCCCTTATTCCAAAATCTCATAACTCTCTTCCATGGTGATATGTGGAGGAATACCATGCCCCCATCATAGAACTCTAGGTTTCATCGACGATTATCATAATAGCACTTTTGTCAACTCTGACCAACATTAATGTGTTGTTGAATTTTCTTAACCTTCTCCACCATTTCTTAGACCATTTTGGGACCTAGGAGTTTTTGCTCCCCAACTTCATCCCAACATTCCGGTGTTCTTCACCTCTTCCAATAAAGGGATTTATAAGGATCCATTTGGATGCCTGAATGGAAATTGTTACCATAAGAGAACTACACTAGAGAAAGATGTTGATCCCATCCTCATTTGAATTTCATTAAGAATTATATCTACATGTACTCAAGTGTTTTGATAGTTCACTCAGATGGTCCATTAGATTGAGGATGATAATAAGTACTGAAGTTCAGCTCAGTACTCAGAGTGCATTGGAAACTCTTACAGAACATAAAGGTGAATCATGGATCACGATCAAATAAAATAAATAGTGGTACTCCATACAGCATTACCAATCCATTGATGTATATATATTCTAGTTTATCCAATGAGGAATCCCCTCAAATTATAATGACTTTTGAAGTCTTTGTAAGACATTACAAAACACCGAGTTAGCATTGTTTCCTTTAGATGTCTTTGGAAGTTTTGTGACAATGTCCATGGTGATGTTCTCCCATTTCCATGTTGGTTTGGGTAATTGATGAATCATCCCCTTATACTTATAACATTCAGCCTTCAGTTGCGGAAATACCAGAAACTTTGATGTATACTCAGTGATCTCGTTCTTCAGGTTATCCCACCAATAATGATCCTGGAGTTCTCAATACATCTTTGTGTTTACTGGGTTAATGGTGAAATTCGAACTATGTGCATCATCCAAAAGATCATTCTTTAACTCCAGATTTTATGTAACACATATTGTTTACCCAAATATTACAATCCCTTCTTCATTAACATTAAACTCTATGGATTTACCTTTTTTATAGCTTCTACTTTATTCTAAATTCTCACATCATTATTTTTAGCATCCTTTTACCATTCCAAAAGAGGGGATTGAGAGATTATTTGTTAAAAGATTGATGATGTAACCTTCTTTATGATTCCCATGCCCATCTTTATCAAATATAAGAAGATTGTATCCTTTTCAATTGACATCAGTGATAGAATCGCTGGGTCCTTTCTACTTAGAGCATTGAAAGTGCGGCCGATTGTCGCCTATCGACCGTTCAAGGTTCTGGTGCTCTGCTAATGTGTATAGCAGCACTCGGGTCGAATCCTCGGCGATGACACTTTGTAATAGTCGTTTGTTTTTAGTTGATTGTATTTTGATTACGGGGGTTTTTTTGCAGAGCTTAATTGAAATGATTTATGGATGATGTTTGATTTACCAAATTGATAAAGATTGGTGTGAGTTCATTATTGAGGAGTTAAGCATGTGATATCCTTGAACCTTACTTTGTGTTGCATTAAATTAACACCCATGTCATAAGTTAACGTTGATTGGAATTACTAAGTGTGAAGGCTTTAATCCAAGCCTTAACATAACTTAGGGTTCTAATATCAATCAAAACATATTTAGGGTAGTGTATTTATGGTTCCAATAATCCTTGGAAACCACCCGTTAAACAAAACATATCATTAATCCATGACATATTAATTTTAACATACACAATATTAATTTAAAGAATACTCATCGAGAAAAACTCTCAATCACTTAACATCCCCAAATTATAACTCACCCCAATGAGAGATTTACTCATCCATTTGGATGTTTAATATTCTGGTTATTATAATTATGATGATAAATTAATAATAGAATAAAAAGAAAGGGATTAGAAAAGAGTGGTACGTTGACACACACACACGAACAATGATAATAATTAAAAACGGATTTTCGATTTAATGAGGAAGAAAAATAAGGGAAGGGGATTCAACTGAATTTAAAATATTTTAAGAACATAAATATTAAACTACAGAAGGTGGATGAGAATAAGATATACTGAAGACGTAACTTTCATTAAAACAGAATTACAAAGAAACAGAATTACAAGATTACAAAAATGAAGAACACAAAAGTAAGTGAAAACAAAGAGAGGAGGAAAGGTCTCTCAAGTGAAAACATGAGTATGGAAGGTCCTCCCAAGCCTTTGGAAAAGCTTTGGTCATGCCAATATGATCTCCTCTCTTCTGAAATGCCAACCCCTCTCAAGGAGAGAAGGGGAGAGTATTTATAGCCCAAGGAGTGGACTGTTTGCATTCCTAATCCGTCCCTCCAATTTAATCGCCAATTTGGCTATTCAGACAGACGAATATCCCAATATCTCCTTCATCAAAGTTGTAGATAATACAATATTACGACTACTGTCAAAATATGGAGGCCTTTGGAGACGTGGAGCCAAAGTTATAGCGGTTTTATTAAACAAAGGTAAACTGTCCATTTCTATCCATGCTTTTTCGATGGACAAAATGTGAATGGATTTTTGAACAGGAATATTCCTTCAAATCCGAATGACTTATTCAACAAAGTCTGCTGCCTATATCTCCTCTTGCCCACTGAAAACTCTCAGCTCGATTTGAAGCTTACATCACGAGATATGGCATGAATAGTATACTGATTTTAATTCTCGGACAGAATGGTGGGCTGGACTTCAAAGCTTTAGTTGGACCCCTTGTACTTGGATTTGGGCCATGAAAGTTTTATCCAAGATGAAATGTAGTGTCCCCCGAAGTATAGTGTAGAGTTAATGTTTTTGGACTTCTGTATTGAGCCCAGTAAATCAATCTTCAAGGATGGTCCAGTTTGCTCACAGATTCTTTGGTCCTATTTGTGAGGACCATATGACCCTTCAAATGGCATAATTGGATCATGGTGCCTTCTAATGAAATGTTTTATATTGAAAGGAGAATCCTACAAAACAAGAACCACACAATTTGGATCAGTATAGTGACATTTATAATTAAAACATTAAACTGACTCAATTGGACTACTTCTAAAAATGCTCAAATATTATACTTAATATTAAAACATTAATATTTCACACAAATTATGCACATTTCATATAAAATAAGTAAAGGAGGAATATAATAAGTCATGAAAATATTAATAAAATAAACTCCCCCACACTTATATTTGTGCGTGTCCTCATGTTCAACAAATATAAAAACATGACAAAATCATTTTCACTCACCAACAAATATTAAAATTTTGTTTTCTCCAATCAGGGGAGGTTTAGATTATTTCACTCATCCATATTGAATTCCATCACAAATTTGGGTCACAATAATTCATCAGAAACAATTCATTTTTTCATGTTCAAGGTTTGAATTGGAAAATGTAGGCACTCAAAACTTACTCCTCTCAAGATGATAAAATTGTATTTTAGGAGGTTCACTCATTCACCAACAAAAAGTGAAAATCAAGAGTTTGTAAGAGCTCTCAGCTTCCATTCCCAAATCTAATGTGTAAAAGGATCAAGAGGTCTTTTAAGGGGTTTATCAGTGGCTATGTGACGGTAGGTATATAATGTCCAAAGGAAAAGAGGGGTTAAAATACCAACATGGAAAAATCAATGCACATTTTTTTTTGAAATTTGATTTGAAAGGAAATAGAAACACATATTTACAAGGGCATGAATGTGTGATGAATGAAAAGTGAGGGAGATAGAAAATGGAATAGGGTGAGATGATGGAATATGTACAACATGGAAGACTTCCAATAATGACACAATACAAGATGATTCAAGTGTTCTTTTTTTCTCTTTTTGCACTTTTTTTCGAAAGTTGTGCTTGAAACAAGTCTCACAGTCATCTCCCAACATATGTTTGATCTTCTCATGGAAGTAATTTTAGTAGTTATAACACGATCAAAGGTTGATGATGAATGATTTTTGACCCACCCAAGACACAACCCATTCCTTTTTTTGTCATTTTTGTTAATATATTTTTTTTCCTTTTTTTAAACACTTTTCCATGACTTTTGTACAAATTAAAATTACACATATACACCCCAAAGCTCACAGAATTACAACCTCTCCCCCACACTTGAATGGATTCTTGCCCTCAAGCATATGATGACACATTGGAAATCAATGAAAGTACGCCCAAAAATGAAGTCCATTCCCCCCACACTTAAATTTCAATAAATTGTACAATGAAAATCCATGAAGATGTTGGGTGGGACAAGGTATTAGGCTTGTAATGTGGCTATCAAAAGAAAGGTTTTCATAGGATCAAAGGGGATTTCAACGGTAGGATCAATGTAAGGGTAACGGGAGGCTATTTGGCTATTCTGATTCTCATGTGGCTTAGAAAATCCCTCTATCATATTAATCCACACAAAAGATGGAAATTCAGCTCGAAGGTCTACAAACTCAAGACTCACAATCAGTGGTGAAGACACATAATGAAAAAGATGGCCATAGATGACGTTGGCATTAAGGCTAATGTTATTCCTCACGGTAGGGGGAAATCATTTTCCAAATCAAAAATTGAGCATTCAAAATGTGTTGGTTTTGGCACAAATTCTTTATCCAAAGTCATGATGAATATAAAAAATTTTTGAGATGAAAATATGTCTGTTAACTCCCCAAAATGGTTGGACAAAATTTCAAAACTCGATGGTGAGTAAGCATGACTCTTTTTTTGTAATTTTTTAAAGTAATTGTGTTTTTTGGTTTTTTTTGGTTTTTAAGGTTTTTTTAAAAATACACACCCACACAAGAAAGATAAAAAGAAAGGGTTTGATGAATAAAGTGGTAAAAAATGAAAGAGAGAGGAAGAAGAAGAAAGAGGTAGAGAGAGGAAGAGATAGAGAGAGAGTTAAAGGGAAAGAGGTTCCCCCTGGTTTGGATTTGGCAGGTCTCCATCCAGTGGTGGTTCTATTGAAGTGGATGGGGTTTCAATGGAAGTCGACGTGGTTCCTGGATTGTGAGACCTCTCATGGTGATGCTTTAATCGATGTCTGTTAACCGTGAATGTTCTTTTGGAAGAGGGCTCTTGAACTTGCACTACACCAAATGGGTAAACGTTAGTAATAACAAAAGGACCTTCCCAACGAGAATTAAGCTTACCTGGGTGAAGTCTAAATCGAGAATTGAAGAGCATTACCTTTTCACCTTCATGAAATACCTTTCGAAGAATGTGATTATCATGGAGTTACTTTGACTTTACTTTGTAGAGAATGGAGTTCTCATACGAATCGAGTCGAAGCTCCTCCAATTCAGTCAACATCAACAATCTTTCTTCACCAGATTTTTCACAATCAAAATTACAAGTTTTGACATCCCAAAATGACTTATGTTGGATTTCAACTGGTAAATGACAGGATTTACCAAAAACTAGCCAAAATGGAGACATCCCAATGGGTGTCTTATAGGCTGTTTGATAGGCCCAAAGTGCTTCACCAAGTCTATCGGGCCAGTCTTTTCTTGTGGGCTTAACAATTCTTTCAAGCACTCTTTTGACTTCTCTGTTAGAAAGTTCAGCCATTCCATTTGTTTTAGGGTGATATGCAGTGGATGTTTAATGTACAACCCCATTCTTTTTCAAAAGTGACTCCATGGTTCTATTACAGAAATGAGTTCCTAAGTCACTTATCAAAGCACGTGGTGTTCTAAATCGATGGAAGATATGGGTTTTGAGGAACTCACTCACAGTTTAAGCATCATCTTTCCTAGTGGGTTTGGACTCGACCCACCTAGAAACATAGTCAACAGCAAGGAGAATGTAGGATAATCCATTGGAAGGGGTAAAAGGTCCCATGAAATCGATTCCCCAAACATCGAAAAGCTCACAGAAGATTAATGGCTTTTGAGGCATTTCGTTTCATTTGGAAATTGTGCCAAACTTTTGGCAAGTGGTACATGATTGACATAACTCGTGTGAGTCCTTGAAGAGTGCAGGCCAAAAGAATCTAGAATCTAGGACCTTTCGAGAAGTCATTTGTGGTCCAAAGTGGCCACCTCCAGGGATTGAGTGGCAGAATTCCAAGATGGAGGATTGTTCAGTTTTATCAACACATCTCCTAATTACCATGTCAGCCCCAATTTTCCAACGTTTATTATATTCCCAAAAATAATTCTTTGAATCACTTTTCATATTTTCTTTTTGATATTTTGAAAAATATTCAGGGAAAACACCAGAAACCATGTAATTGACAATTGGGGCATACCATGGTAACTTTGGAGTGAGAGATGAGAGGTGTTCAGTTGGAAATTCAGGATCAATTATTTCAGAATGAGAAGAATTAGAAATTCAACTCAGGTGGTCAGCCACAGGGCTTTCTTTTCTAGGTTTATCTTTTATCACAAGGTCAAACTCTTGGAGCATTAAAATCCATCTTATTAGCCTTGGTTTGGAATCACTTTTCTTAAGTAAGAACTTTAATGCTGAGTGGTCCGTGAAGATGATGATTTTGGCACCTAAGAGATAGGTCCGAAATTTATCCAAGGAAAAAACCACAACTAAAAGTTCTTTTTCAGTCACAGTGTAGTGTGATTGAGTTTCATCTAATGTTTTTGAGGCATTAAAGATGACATGAGGAATGTTTTCTCTTCTTTGACCAAGAACAACCCCAATGGCCCTATCAGAAGCATCACACATCAATTCAAATGGTAAGGACCAATCTAGGGGTTGGATTATTGGTGCAGATGTGAGAGCCGATTTGAGTTCAATGAAGGCTCTCTTGCATGCCTCATCACAATTTAATGTGACATCATTTTTAAGTAAACGAGCGAGTGGGAGGGAAATCTTGCTGAAGTTCTGAATGAATCGCCGATAGAAACCGACATGACCAAGGAAGGACCGAATGTCTCGAACTGATTTGGGTTCAGGAAGTGATTGGATCACCTCAATTTTGGCTGGATCAACTTGGATACCCTCTTGAGAAATTATGTGCCCTAGAACAATCCCATTTGAAACCATGAAGTGACATTTTTCAAAATTCAGCACAAGGTTGAACTTGACACACTTTTGAAGGACCAAAGAGAGTGAATGTAAGCGAGATTCAAATGACTCGCCATAAATGGTAAAGTCATCCATGAAGACCTCCATGCAATTCTCAATGAATTCAGAAAAGATACTCATCATACACCGCTAGAATGTTGCAGGAGAATTACAATGTCCAAAAGGCATTCACCTATAGGCATAGGTTCCAAAGGGGTAGGTGAATGTGGTCTTTTCTTGTTCTTGAGGTGCGATTGGAATTTGGAAGTAGCCGGTGTAACCATAAAGAAAGAAATAGTGTGACTTTCCGGCCAATATCTCAAGCATTTGGTCAAGGATAGGAAGTGGGTAGTGATCTTTTCGTGTTTCAGCATTCAATTTGCAATAATCGATGCACACACGCCATTTGTTTTTCACTCGAGTTGTGACCACTTATCCATGTTCATTTATGACAACTGTTATCCCTCCCTTCTTAGGAACTACTTGAATTGGACTAACCCATTCACTATCAGAAATTGGGTAGATAATACCATCTTGAATATGCTTGGTAATCTCTTCCCTAACTACCTCAAGTATGAGTGGATTGAGTCTTCTTTGAGGTTGCCTAATTGGTTTGGATGATTCCTCTAGATGGATGTGATGCATGCAAAGGGCAGTGTTGATTCCTGGAATATCCTCTAGGGTCCAACCTAAGGAATTTTTGTTTTCCTCTAACACTTGAACAAGTTGGGACTCCTCAGTTTCAGAAAGTGATGTAGAGATAATGATAGGGTAGGAGGGATCATGGAAAAGGAATGCATACTTGAGGTGTGAAGGAAGTGATTTTAGATCAGTTTCAGCCTTGATTTGAGAGCTAGAAAAGTTAGGAGAAGGAGATGGAATTCCAGATGGGTTTGGATCATTTTCCTCAACACTGTCCAAGGTGGAGCAGTAGAGATCAGAGTTGATGTGGGATTCAAGAGAGTTTTCAAGTTCCTCTAGATTGATGGAGTCTATGAATGAGAGGTCCACATCAACTTCACCATTTATGACTTTGTTAATCATGGTGCAGATTTCACAAGTCCTTTATCATTAGAACATGAAGAACATGGTGGATTGGGGTTCGATTGAATCTTAGAAGTGTCCTCAAAAGCATGGATTGAGAATTCAGAGTGATCCTCAGATGGGTATCGCATGGCTTGGAAAATGTTGAACTTGACCAGTTGGTCACCGAATTCCATGGATAAGATGCCTGAATGGACATCAATCTTGGTTCTCACAGTCATGAGGAATGGTCTTCCTAGAATTAGGGGAGATCGAGAAGAGGTCGTCTCACCTTCCATGTCAAGGACATAGAAATCAGCTGGGAAGATAAGATCATTGACCCGAACAAGAACATACTCAATTATCCCCTCAGGACTGGAAGTGCTTCGATTGGCTAATTAAATGACAACACCCGTTGGGTGCAAGGGACCGAGACCAAGGTTGGAGAAAATGGATTTGGGCATGACATTTATTGAGGCTCCAAGTTCTATGAGTGCATCATCAAATTTAGTACTCCCTATTTGACATGGAACCGTGAAGGTCCCTGGATCTTTTCACTTCATGGGAATGGACTGCTGGGTTGAAACATTTTCAATGAACCTAAGTTGCCTCTTATGGGTGCACAATTCCTTAAGAAACGTGGCATACTTATGGATTTTTTTGATGGAATCTAAGAGGGGGATGTTCACTTCAACAATTCTAAACATGTCAAGCATTTCAGGATCAGGTTCAAAGGACTTTCTTGTCTTAGAAACAGCTTGAGGAAAATGAATTGGATTCCTAAGTGGAATGGAAGGAGGTGATGGAATGGATTCGGATTCCTTTTCAATTTTCTTTTTCTTTTCATTTTCTAGGTCAACATTTAAAGGAGGGTTTTATGATTTATCTTGAGGCATATCATGTTGCTTTCCTGATCTAAGTGCAATTGCACTTACATTACCCTTGGGGTTGGGTAATGGTTGAGATGGGAGTTGGGAAGAATTTGATTGTTGTTGCTGGCTTAGGTGGGATGCAAGTTGACCTATTTGAGTTTCAATGTTTTTAAGGCTAGAACGGGTGAAGGAGGCAAGATCTTCTACAACACTTTCCCATGGTTGTTTAAAAGAAGAGGCTTGTCCCAAATTGGGATGGCCTTGATTTTGGTTCTTGGGAAAGTGATTGTATTGGATGGGGAATTGGGAAGGCTCTTTAGGATAGTGGAATCCAGGAGGAGGATTGTTCCTTTGGGGTTGAGGAACAAAAGGATAAGGTTGATGGATGTTACCACCACTTTGACCATCTTGGAACTGGTTTGGATTTTGATGAGGTAACTGGGGAGGATGAGAAATGGGATTACCATACCTCAGAGGTGGGTTAAAGGTATAAGAGAAGGTCACAAAGTGGGGTTGGTTAAAGTTTCTAACAAACTGACCTGATTGTTGAGGGTTGAAGTTTCGCTGAGCATATGCGGCATTGAGCTCCATTGGACTAGATGAATCAGATGGATCATCTTGAATTTGTGGACATGTGTCAGTCGAATGAGATGGAGAGTTGCAGATTCCACATTTCTTGATAGGTCCAGGGAATAGTGACTGTGGAGAAGATGAGTTTGGGGCTTTGGTAGCCACCGCTAGTTGACGCACAAGACCTGTAAGTTCACTCATCCACATAGTCATCTTGTTGGGCTCTATAGATTGATTCTCTTGGGCTTGTTTCACTTGAGCATGTTCTCGAGTATGGAATTGATGCGTGTTTGTAGCCATGTTGCTTATGAGTTCTCGTGCAGCTGCAGGAGTTTTGTAAACAAGAGCACCGCCACTTGTGGCATTAATGAGAGTTCGCTCCATAGCCAATAACCCCTCATAGAAGTATTGGATCAGGAGTTGGTCAGGGATTTGATGGTGTGGACATGTTACCACAAGCTTTTTGAACCTCTCCCAATACTCATGGAGTGATTCATTAGGTAATTGACAGATGCCACTTAATTCCTTTCGGATAGAAGCTGTTCGGGAAGCGGGAAAGAACTTCTCAAGGAAAAGTCTCTTCATGTCAACCCATGAGTTTATGGAACCAGGTGGGAGGTAGTAGAGCCATGACTTGGCAGAATCCACTAGGGAAAAGGGGAAATCTCTAAGCTTGATTTTTTCTTCAGAAACCCCTTGAGGCATCATGGTAGATCATACTACTTGGAACTCTTTAAGGTGAAGATGTGGATCCTCACTGGCTAGCCCATGAAAATGAGGGAGAAGATGAATCAAACCCGATTTGAGTTCGAAGTCAGCTTCAATGTTTGGATATAGAATACCAAGAGGTTGGTAATTCATATCAGGGGAAGCAAGTTCTTTCAATGTTTGTTCCCTAGGATTGGCCATATCTAATTCAATTGGTAGGGAAATGATTCGTTCTTGGGTGATTTGGTTATCCCTAATGGTCCTCCTAAGTCGACGAAGAGTTCTATCAATTTCAGGGTCAAACAAATCTGAGGGATTGTTTGGGAGGTTGCGAGGCATTCAAAGAGATTTAGAAAGGATGAGTAAGGCGAGTTTTTCTTTGTATTTTTTTAGTTTATGATTTTTAAGAGGAAGACGGGTTTTTCTTTGTGTTTTTTTTCAATTTTTTTCAAATATTTTGATTTTTTTGGTTTTTTTTACAATAACCAGAAAATAATGAATACTTAAAGCAGCATCCCCGGCAACAGAGCCATTTGAAACACAAGGCCAATTTTCGCCTATCGACCGGTCAAAGTTCCGGTGCTCTGCTAATGTGTATAGCAGCACTCGGGTCGAATCCTCGGCGATGAAACTTTGTAATAGTCGTTTGTTTTTAGTTGATTGTATTTTGATTAGGGGGGTTTGTTTGTAGAGCTTAATTGAAATGATTTATGGATGATGTTTGATTTACCAAATTGATAAAGATTGGTGTGAGTTCATTATTTGGGAGTTAATCATGTGATATCCTTGAGCCTTTCTTTGTATTGTAATAAATTAACACTCATTTCATAAGTTGACGTTGATTGGAATTCCTAAGTGTGAAGGCTTTAATCCAAGCCTTAACGTAACATAGGGTTCTAATCTCAATCAAAACTTATTTATGGTGGTGTATTTATGGTTCCAATAATCCATGAAAACCACTCGTTAAACAAAACATATCATTAATCCATGACATATTAAGTTTAACATACACAATATTAATTTAAAGTATACTCGTCGAGAAAAAATCTCAATCACTTAACATCCCCGAATTATAACTCACCCCAATGAGAGATTTACTCAGCCATTTGGATGTTTAATATTCTGGTTAAAATAATTATGATGATAAATTAATAATAGAATAAAAATAAAGGGATTAGAAAAGAGTGGTACGTTGACACACACACACACGAATGATGATGATAATTAAAAATGGATTTTCGATTGAATGAGGAAGCAAAATAAGGGAAGGGGATTCAACTGAATTTAAACTATTTTACGAACATAAATATTAAACTACAGAAGGTGGATTAGAATAAGAGATATTGAAGATGTAACTTTCATTAAAACAGAATTACAAAGAAACAGAATTACAAGATTACAAAAATGAAGAACACAAAAGTAAGTGAAAACAAAGTGAGGAGGAAAGGTCTCTCAAGTGATAACTTGAGTAGGGCAGGTACTCCTAAGCCTTTTTCAAAGCTTTGGTCGTGCCAATATGATCTACTCTCTTCTGAAATGCCAACCCCTCTCAAGGAGAGAAGGGGAGAGTATTTATAGCCCAAGGAGTGGACTGTTTGCATTCCTAATCTGTCCCTCCACTTGCATCGCCAATTTGGCTATTTAGACAGCCGAATATCAAAATATCTCCTTCTTAAAAGTTTTAGATAATAAAGTTTTCCGATTACTGTCAAAATATGGAGGCATTGGGACAAGTGGAGACAAAGCTATGGTGGTTTTATTAAACAAAGGTAAACTGTCCATTTCTATCCATGCTTTTTCGATGGCAAAAATGTGAATGGATTTTTGAACAGGAAGATGACTTCAAATCCGAATGACTTATTCTAAAAAGTCTTTCCGCCTATATCTCCTCTTTCCCACTGAAAAATCTCAGCTCTATTTGAAGCTTACATCACGAGATATGGCATGAATAGTATAATGATTTTAATTCTCGGACAGAATGGTGGGCTGGACTTCAAAGCTTCATTTGGACCCCTTGTACTTGGATTTTGGCCATGAAAGTTTTATCCAAGATGAAATGTATTGTCCCCCGAAGTATAGTGGAGAGTTAATGTTTTTGGACTTCTGTATTGATCCCAGTAAATCAATCTTCAAGGCTGGTCCAGTTTGTTCACAAATTCATTAGTCTTGTTTGTGAGGACCATATGACCCTACAAATGGACGAATTGGATCCTGGTTCCTTCTAAT
The DNA here is from genome assembly GCA_963277665.1 of Viscum album. NCBI lineage: Eukaryota > Viridiplantae > Streptophyta > Magnoliopsida > Santalales > Viscaceae > Viscum > Viscum album. Next base: position 332,214,329 of record OY728163.1, read on the forward strand.
GAAATGTTGTATATTGAAAGTCGAATCCTACAAAACAAGAACCACAAAAATTGGATCAGTATAGTGACATTTATAATTAAAACATTAAACTGACTCAATTGGACTACTTCTAAAAATGCTCAAATATTATACTTAATATTAAAACATTAATATTTCACACAAATTATGCACATTTCATATAAAATAAGTAAAGGGGGAATATAATAAGTCATGAAAATATTAATAACATCAAGCATCATCCACCTTATTCAATTTCAAAGGGTGGTAATGGATTGAGCAATCATATTTTCTGATAAGCTCTAACAATCATTGTTGGATCTTGTTCAACTCTTTCTGTGTGAATATATACTTGAGGATTTTGTGATCCGTATATATTTCACACTTATCCCCAAAGAATTAATGTTTCCAAATTTTTAAAGAGAATATTACTACATCCAACCCTAGATCATGTGTTGGATAGTTATTCTTATGAACTTTCAATTTCATTGAACAATAGGCAATGAATTTTTTATTTTTCATCAACACACAGCTCGGTCCCTTCTTCGAAGCGTCGCTAAATACCACAAAAGGTTCTCCACATGTTGTTAGTGTGATCACGAGTGTACTGATACACATCTTTCTCAACTCCTTGAATCTATCTTCACATTCATCACTCCAAGAAAACTTGACTCTATTCCGATTTATCTTGGTAAGTGGGTTTGAATATCGTGAGCAATATCCCACAAATCGGCGATAATATCCACCTAACCCAAGGAAGCTATGGCTATCCATCACAGATGTTGGCCTTGATTATCCCTCAATTACATCTGTCTTGGACGGATCCATGGATATCTCATTTCTTGTGATTATATGATCCCAGAATGAGACTTACGTAAACTACAATTCACACTTAATGTACTATTCATATATTTTATCATTTCACAAGGTCTCTAGTATAATGCTTAGATTCAACACATGCTCCTCCTTGGTTTTGGAGAATATTATAATATCATATATTAAGACTACTAAATATTTTTTGAGGTAATATCAAAAGACTCTATTCATCATGTCCATGATGATTTCTGGATCATTAGTGAGTCCAAAAAGCATTACTATGAATTCATAGTACCCGTACCTTATACGAAATGCGGTTTTGGGAATATCCACCTTCTTCACCCTTACATGGTAATATCATGACCACAAATCCAGCTTGAAGAAGTATTTTTCACGACATAGATAATCAAAAATGGCATTAACTAGAGGTAGAGGATTTATGTTATTTATCATGATTTTTTTGAGCTCATAATAATCAATACAAAGGTGCATTGACCAATCATTATTCTTGACCAAAAGGATTAGAGAACCCCACAGTGATGCACTTGGGCGTATAAAACCTTTATCCAGATTATCCTGTAGTTTTTTCTTTAGCTCCTAAATCTCTACAACAGCCATTCTATACAAGGACTTGGAAATTGGCAATGCCCCATGTATACGATCAATCGAGAATTCAACGTCTCTTCTAGGAGGAAGACAACGAAATTCTCATGAAACACTTAATCGAATTCCCTCATAATAGGCATGTCTTTAAGGATGGTTTCTTCCTTAGACTCAACCATATGCACAAGATATGCATGATCATAGGGCAGTAATATCCACACTTGAGATGATGGTGTTAAAGAAGATTCATCATCCTCTTTGCACTTGTACAAAATCGGGGGTCGATTCTCCATATGGAGTGTGATTTCCCTCTCACAAAATTTTTTGTTAGCTCTATATAGGGAAAGAAAATCAATGCCACGAATTGCATCAAATACCAGTAGAGGGAGTATGAATAGTTATTCTAGGAAGTTCAAACAACAAATTGTGATAGGGGAAGTGTTGTATTAATGGGTTTCAATGATTTCCCCATTTCGCGTTCTCACCAATATATCTACTTCTATGATTTGTGGTGGTGTTAGGATTGTTTTACTAAACATTTGAGATATAAAAGAATGCATAGAACTAGAATAAAAAATTACATTCTCTATTATTGAATGAATAACCAGCATACCTATCACCACTTTGTTGTTAGGGTTTTCTTCAGTGGTAATAATGGAAAAAGCTCTACCTTGCTGCATTGGAGGTTGTTGGTTACCTCTGAAAACCCTTGGCTTATGGAACTAGTTTGGAAAGTGCCCTGCTTCTTTTCTGTTGAAGCGATGAACATTGTATTGAGGGATGAACAGAGAATGCCTCTCCTCTATTACTGAAGTAGGGTTTTATGGTTGGTAGTTAATGGCTAGGTTCTATTGTCTTCCACACCTAAATAAATTCTTTGTCCCCTTTAGCAAATTCTAGGGTGCTTCTTTCCACCCCTTTGGAATGTGGGGTGATGTAATTTCTTAGCACCGTTGGATTTATCCATTGGACCACTAGAATTAAAGTACACGTTATTCTTCTTGTCCACATGATACCCCTGATATTCTCTTATCTCTATTTTTACTTTGAGGGAATATATGACAATTTCATCATAGTTATCGAAGTCATGGATCACTAGGGATTTCTGTAGGCTAGGTTGTATCCCACCAAAGGAGTGGCCATCCTTGAATTCAGGGGTATCAAAAATCCATAGGTGTATCATGAAATCCTTGTGATGTTTTCCTTGTATGATATGATGGATTCATATTCTTTTTTACATGAGGGAAAAAAATTCCCTTTCCATCGTAAGTCAAAGGGTGCACAGAAAATATTTATCAGAAAACATTTTTTTGGAAATCCTTCCATTCCAACGCCTCGATCTCTTCCTCAGGTTTCATATTTTTGATCAATGTCCACCATTGATCAGCTTCACCCTCCATAAAATAAGAATCCAGAAGTACCTTCACTTTTTTGGAACATTAAAGGATGTAGAAGATCATTTCAATGGATTTTATATATTGTTCTGTGATTGAGTGATCAGATGATCCATTAAAAGTAGGAGGCCTTTTTCTCATTAATATCTCAATTGTGTCTTGTTATTTCGTGGGGGAGGGAGGGTTGATATTCCTCTTGACCCTTGTTTCTATTCATAACTTGTGTTAACTGAGAGGGTATCATGCAAAAGTTTGGGATTCCCACTCCCATCAGATTGGGCCTCTCAATATAACAGTCGTTACATTGATCTTTGCATCAGTTGTTAGCCTTATTCCTCCTATTACTTACCATTGGATCAGAGAAAAGGAATGTTAGGGGTAAAAAATAATGGGGAATCCAAATACAAAAAGAATAACATGAAAATTACATTTATATCCTTATCTTATGAATTCATTGGTTTCAAGTTATGTTATTCGTGATCTACTTGCTAATATTTATTAGTAGGGGATTTTTTTTATTCCCTTAATAATTGTTCATAAAAATCTTATGAATTTACCAAATCATATCCTCTAGGAGTTTTTCAACCAATAGTGTAGTACTGCCCATTTTCGTGCACTACTTCCCATTCGGGTATATCTCAAAGTGGCATTTTCAGGTTTTACAACGAGATAAATCTATACCAGATCAACCTCTACTTATACGTATGTAGACAAGGATGAATTTTCATGGTAATCCACTTTATACTCACCAAAATTTAGGGATGTGTTTATTATACATTTTCATATACATAATGATTTCACTTGGGTTTTCTAATCCTAATCCAAAAAATAATCAAACCTATCCTCTAATAACAACTATAACAAACCTTCTCTTTATTACGCACAAAAACATGATTTATTACATAAAATTAAACTTAATACAACTCTAATGATCAAGAGTTCTCTGGTATTGGAAAATTTATAGAATTACACAACAACTTAGAACATAAAACACAACATCTTTATTGAAAACCTATTTTACATGACCACAACATTCCTTCGTACTTAGCATTGCATGGGATAACCTCAGGACATGCATAAGAAAAGGGTTATCTATAAAGCCCAGTAAGGGAGTAAAAAAGGCATAAAATGAAGAGTATAGTACATGTTCAGTAATAAAAATATAAATGGAGCAAAAAATAAATATGAACATAACGGAATTATATAGCATGATTATCATAACCTGGAAATGTGGCAACAACATTTAACATGATATTAGCATGAGCCAAGGCTCACTGTACATGGAAAAAGAGTAAACCCTCATTAAAATTGAATTATTATGAGTAAAGCCTCATATCAATTTAATTAGTGTGAGTAAACCATCATTTATCTTAATGTATCATGATACTAATCATTACCCAATGCATTGGAGCGCTATCAGGGAGTACCCATTATAAACATATCATTTCATGCATAAGTGTGTCACATAGATCATACAACATGGATTCATTAAACATAATAATTTATTCAAAGATAAAGGAATTTATAACTCATACATGAATCTATATAATAAATAAGTAAATGTTTATAATGGTGAATAACCTTAATAGATAAATGGGCATGGTATGCACTACACAATGACTTTGGTTTGGAGAATCGCAGTGCAATTTCAACAGCATAACGATGTAACATAAGAATTTATAAAAATGGTTGATGAGAGAGAAAGAGGTATCTCATCATATGTACATGAAATGGACTTTATGGGGGGACATATAGATAAATATCCCAACATATGTAATGGAATTTAGATTTATAATATAAAATAATTGCTTGAATGTAAATGAGATGTGAGAAACACCTCATGGAATTTCGGCATGGTAATAGGTGTCCATGAGAGGAATTAATGAGATATAAATAGGTCACTAATCATTAAAACATAATGAGGGTAGTATAGGGTAGGTTAAAAATCACACCTTAACATTTATAATTGAAAATACATGAGTATAGAAAAATAATGAAACTTGGACAAAAATGAGAGAGGAAGAAATATGTTACTTGGAAGTGTGATCCCAAATAATTGGAAGCATCTTGAGAGAGGATTATATGGAGATTGGGGAACCATGGTATTATTATGGATTAAAGACATATGGGTTTAGTTGAGCTCCAAAGGTATTGAGTGAAGATGAAGTGGGATATTAGGTGAGTTTATATAAGAAATGAGATCGAATTTTTTATTATTTATGTTTGGACACTACACATTAAACTAATCAAAACCACAAACCATCCCACGTTTTTACCATGGGTTTTTAAATAGGGGAGTAGAAATCATTATTTCATAAGACTAATTGCCTAAATTAATAAAATACTAGGCTTTCTTATGTGGAGGTGAGTCACACTCTCAAGGAAATCATTTTAAAAAGTTAAAATATTTTATAAGTCTTGAGGGTCCACTAAGGCATCATAAAATTTCTCAAAAAAATATAAAATTATATTACTTATGAGGTAAAACATATGTTGGATGAATATTAATTTTATAGTATTTTATTACATCACTATTGGGTCATTATGATGTCATAAAACACATTATATATTTATTTGGTATTTAATTTTTACCCAAAAATTAGAATCTGCGCGAAAATTATGAAAAATTCACCGTTGGATAATTTTGATGACCTGATTACAAATGTAATATTAATTTTATAAAAATATATTAATTTTTAATTTTAAAATAAAAATCTTCATTTATCTAAAATTCATGGGTTTTGGAAAAAACAACTTTTAAACCTTAATAAAAATTATTATCGTATTCATAAAAATTATAAGATCATTTATATTTAATAAAGAGTAATTTAGAAATAATATTTAATTAAAATAATACTTAATTCAAAAATCCATTTATTCATCAAAATATATTTCTTAATTGAATTTAAAAATATTATTTGTTCTTTAAAACCCATTTAAAAAGTAAAAATAATAAAAAGAATGTATATTAATTATACAAAAAATGCTACATAATGATAGTTCTAGGGTCTTGTCACATAACTCCCTACAACACACAAATAAATACTAAAGGTAAGGTGTGATATGTTGACATACTCTTGGGTTAGCTCAAATAACATCGCTCGGTTGGAAATCTATATTAACTTCCACTTATCCCGTAGGCAGTTCTGTACAAGATTAACGTGTTGATGCTCGACATAGGCTTGGTCAAGAGCGAATCCCAATGATTCTACCTACATTCAAAGCTTCGATAGATAGGCTTCATAAAGAGAAATTCTACTAAATGAAGCCATTTCATCCTTTTTCTGAGTAAGTTGGATTTGTTAAAGACTTATATTTATACTAATCACGTGATCATTGTTCAATGATTATATTAACTACAATAATAATTCTTAACTTTATTTTAAAATCCAAAAACATAAATCCATGGAAGTGAACATGTTTTATACAAAAATTTTATATAATAAGATATTTAATTAGATCAAGAGTAATTTTCATTAATAAAAGTTTGGGTCGTTACGCCCTTCACGCATTCCACATATATAAGGTTGAACCTTCACATAGGCCTCCCTTAACTAAATAAGTCTTTTCCTAGAACATTAGATGAGTTCCTAACCACCTATTTTTCAAACACCTAGTTTTCCACCAAATAAACTATGTTCCACTTATCCTTATACTCATATCTAGGGTTCGTGTTGACCAAGGTTTTTTAACCTGGGATACAATTCTCCTAGGTATTTATATCAATGATCTAATTTAACGAGGTCATTATTTTTTAACTCCAATTATCATAGGTCCCAATTTATGGGCTCTGGTTCACTCAGGTCCCTTTACCTAGGATATAATTATCCTAGGTCATTATTCTTAGGCTCTACTTCAATTATGTCCCTATGCTTGGGATCCAATTTATATAGGTCCTTATATCTATGGACTAATTCATCCAGGTCCATATAACCAAACTATTATTTAATAATATGCCTATATGTAGACTCCAATTTATCTAGGTCCATACAATAGACCGCTAATTCACCCAGGTCCCTATACCTGGGATCCAATTTTTATAGATCCTTATACTCGGGCACCAATTCACCCAGGTCCCTATACCTGAGCTCTTATTCACTCATATACTTATACCAAGGATCTATATCAGTCGGGTCACTACACATAGGCACTGATTCTCTTAAATCTCTATATATGGACTCTAATTCTCCTAGGACTCATACTGGAGAACCACATCACTAAATACCCCTGATTGGATTCCCAAACCTACCATATACACCTATATTTGAGATTATCCTCTTGGTTTTCTCATAAAACATTAGTCAAATACTAGTAATAGTTTTCATATATTATTTCAGTGGAGATAATTCTCTTGGATTCATACAATTTCATTTGTTAAAAAATATTCTTTGTTTCCCAAAAATTAATTAATTTTAGATACTCCTCTGGGTTTCTTGAAATCCTATATTTACGATACTCCTCTCAGAACTACAAAGTACCTTCCCTCAATGCAATTTTTTATAGTGAACCAACTTAAGCATACGACTATGTGTATTTCACAACAAATTTTCCTATACCAAGTTATTAACTAATAAAATGAACCATAAGGGAATCCCATGCACAATCTTAACCCATTCTCATGTTGTCTCTCCTTTTATGGCATAACATTTATATACATGCCTCTTACTTTGTGTAAAACCCAACCATACCTTCTCTTGTTTAGTTACTAATAAAAATTATGAACAAAAATGTGCAAAAAGTTTTAGGCCCCACACCAATCATGTAACCTTTTACATAGTATTCATAGATACATGACTTTAAATAGCGCAACATATGTCCTTAATTCATGATATCAAACTGAATGATATGATCCCTATATGGCCAAAAATTGTGAAACTAAAACTACATGGGGTATTATTATTCTTAACCAGAACAAATATGATGCCTCTATGTTGTTAAATACCTTCACCCAATTTTTCCTTTCAACATGACCTTAAATATCACGACATTTCACATTAAGAGAACAAAAATACATTTGTTTTGATTCCGATAAAAGGGATACATAGTAAGACCATATAATGTTCTTGATCCCAACTCGACAACACTTATAAAATCCTTATATGAAAATAATATCCAATGTTACTAGCTATACAACATTAAAAAATAACATTACTAATTAATAAGAGAGATATGAAGAACCACTAATACATATATATGATCAAATCAATGGATTCTTTTGATATATAATTTTCATTATGGACACTTATCCCACATTAGGATTTCGTAAGGATTGAAAAATATGTCTTAAATCTATAAGAGGGTCACAGTGTAGGAAATAATTCCACTTAAAATGGTGATATGATCATGACATCTCATCTTCATGACCAATACACTGTCCAATTCTTCACTTTGAAAAGTCCCAATGACTATCTTAATTTAGAAAGAAGCTATGAAATGATGTGAAAATTTCAAAGGCAACGATTTCATTTCAAACAATATGGAACACACATATATAGTTTATCTTTATTTTATGGGTTGGGTTCTACATAACACAACACGGAAATAGTTAAATATTTATATCTCTTTAGATAATGATCTAATGTATAGAAATGATGGTTTTGTTCAAAAATAAATATACCCAAATGATTGGTTTTTATTAAAACAAAACACATGGGGATGATTGGGTTTGATCACCAATTTATGCCTGGGTATGATTGTGTTTTCTAAAAATGTTACAATTTCTTATTATTATGATTGTTCCACATTTCTATGTTATACCACATGTCGATATTTTTCTTCATGGATATTTATTTATGTCCATTTATTTTGAATTCACAATCCATCATATTTATATATGATACTTTGAGATTATATATATCATTCAATAATGCCTTGTGGAAAATCCCTACGATTTTAAGTTATTTTTAATCAGATGTTTCTCCCATGTCCACGTTTCCTCATATAGTAATTATCTAACTAATTTATGAATCTTGAAACATTTTTACTCTTTATAAGTATTTCATCTCACTCCATATAATATTTTCCATTTCCCCAGGTAATTACCTATAGAATTACGTTTATAAATAAATCCTGTGCTGATAACGTTTTGAGAGATTTTGAAAAAATAATGTGTAATTAGAACATTATTTAGATAAATATAAAAAAACAAAAAATGTTGGATTATGTTATTGTGTGTTTATTTGTGAGATAGAATGATTAAATTGTTGATTTTATGTTAAATATACGCTTGTTTTGGATTGTTTGATTTTGTAATATATTATGGTTTATTTATTTTACGTAATTGGGTTTATAATTATAAGAGAACCCAAAAAAATCCAACTAGGATTGAGAAAATTATATTAGGATAAAAGTTTCATAGATCAAGGAAAGATGAGTTTTATTTTTAATTTTCTTATTTTATTATGATAATATTGTTTATTAATCACAATTAAACAATTTGAAATTAATTATTTCTAAAACCATGGGAAACTGAGTTAACAATTAGTGTGATAGAAAATCTTGTGATTGTTCAAATGTGATTCCAAATATGATAAGAGCTAGAGTATAAAATATCATGGTTATGCTCATCCAATATTTTCAAGCCGTGAATAATAATACAAACCATGTATATTTTCCAAATAATAAATGGAATTATAAAATCACTTTTAAATCATTCGTATGTTAATGTCCAACCGCCTTTCATGGGTCTTCTGATCCACTAGTTTATGATCAATGGATTAACACAACAGAAAAGATATTTTATACTCTTTAATTATAATTACATGAAAAGGTTGTTTTAACAATTTATTAATTTAAAGGTGATGTTTACCAATGAAGGAATCTCAATTAGAATTTGAGGGAAAATATTAGAATTGGATTCTATAAAAATTGATATGTTTAAGAAAATACTTTTTGACAAATATTTTCTTCTAACTATTCACATAAAAATATTGATAGACTTCCTAGAGATAAGGAAAAATGATATTGAACCATTTTTTCCTATGTAGAGAATATCATGAGAATTGAAATCTATACCTCTCGTTTTTATTATTGACCTTGGAAGTAAGATCCACTTTTTCATTACTAGTATAAAACCAGGTATTTGAAATGAATTATTTATAAGATAATTTTGTAGCTATTAAGAAGTTATTCAACATGTAATTAAGGTGTAAAGGGAAACCATAAACCCTAATTATTTCTATTTATTTTCAGATAATATAAGGAAAATATAGTTTCATGTGAAATTAAATGAAAAATTCCATAGAATAAAGAGAATTCAACTAAAAAAATTCCATTAATTTGAGAGGAATAACTTAAGAAATATCTTTAAAGTACTAGAAAAATGTTTTGTATATCATAAAGTTATCCACAAAGCACATAACTATAATTGAAATATGAAGAGGATAATAAGTAAAATATAGGATGAGAAGGTTCAAACTAATGCTATACCCACACTTCAATGCATAATATTGCATTATTTTAGGAAATTTTTCAAATCAATAACCCAATAAAATGGTTAATGAGGATAATAATAATTCTCAACCACAAATAACAATGGAATAAAGAACAAATTAAGAAATAACTTTGAAAGAAGTAGATTATGAAAAGGAAGTAATTAAAGTTACAATAATGATCTAATCTAAGACTATGAATTTTTTATTTGATTCGAGTTCATATAAATATTTCATACCATTCATGTAATGATACAAAATTTCATTCGTTTATTAGTAAAACAACTCAAGTTTCACAATGACTATTTTATTATGTTTTAAAAAATAATTACATACAAAGTCTATTAAATTTCATCTAAATAAAACACATCATGAAATAATATTTACCACAATATATTACAATAGCATAGGTTTATAAACATAAAATAATAGTTTACATATTGTGGTAAACTCCACATGTTAAAATTATAACATTAAGATCACTATCAACATAAAGACTGTGAAAATAAAGAGAAGCATGGTGAATGAAAAAGTATGAGAATGGTAGATTATATATAGGTTATAAAATTCAATTTGACCATTAATATTTTATTGTTACATGATTGTTGAAATGTAGCCATTATATAACTGTTGGATAAGTATATCTACCCAGTGGAATAGTAAAAAACCTCTTTAAGTTGAAATTTAAAGGAATTATATATATTAATTATTTTTTAAATATGTTATTATATATCTATTTATTCATTAAAAATCAATATTTATGGAATTATAAAAATTATTATTCTTATATTTAATATATAATGTCTTCTCTTTAAAAATAATATATTATAAAAAACATGTAGTTTTTTAAGTAATTATTTCTCATACATAAGAATTTATTTTCATAAAATAAAAACTATATTATAAACAACAAAAATAAAAATTATGTTTGGGTTAATTATTCATAATTTTCCAAAATAATTTATTTTTCTTTATAGTGAAAATACAATTTCCTGTTTCTGGTATATTTTGTGACTACATATGTATGTAATACGGCTGTGATAAAACATATATTGTTTTCAGGACCTTAAATATTTATAACTAATTATTTTATTATCTTATAAGTAATATAATAATTTTCTAAAAACCTATAAAAAATTTAGTGTTTTAAAATATGTTTTTTCTTTTAAAAATAATTTTTAATGAATAATGGATAACTTTTATGGTCAAATTAATATATAGAAAATGAATTAGGTTTTGATATTTTAATATTTTAAAAACTATTTTCTTAATATGGTAAATCATGGTACAAAACCATGATTGGCCCTTGGAAAATGAGTTTTTCAAAATTTATAATTCCAAAGGATATATTAGAAAAATAATAAACAATTATCTTAATTTTCCTATAAATACCAACATATCAAACCTATTTATTTCATTATAAATCTCATTTTAATGTCCCCTCTTCTCTTAGTCTCTCATTATGTCCTTTGGAGAATCCCGAAACGCATCTAAGAATATCTCCTTTAATCTTACGAAGTAGTTCTTAAAGGGGTTATCTTCCTCCTTCCTTCTTTACATTAATTCACTTTCTGTATAGAAAGAATTTTGATTTTAATTTTTATAGGATTTCATTTATTCACAATATTTTCATTACAATAAAAATGATGTTCTATTGATGAAATATACTACCCTCTCTCAATAATCCCAAAACATAATCCATTTTAAAACCCATTAGTATTCCAAAATAATTATTTGATTTTCCATGATATAATTTTATTTTTTAAATACCCAAAACAATCTTAATTCAAGGTTATTAATATAGATATAATTATACATAAATGATTGGTAATTTCTATGTTTATATCCCATATTCCCGACTAATGGGTTAAAAATGATGAAACATTCATGTCTATATACTCTTATAAACTAAATGATTATATATATTACCCATTATTTATTTTATACATGTTATAAATGAAAATATATATTATAATACATTATATTTTGTCAAAAATTAATTTAGGAATATGAAGTTTGTTCCCTGATAGTGCTCCAATTCATTAAGTAAATAATTAATATCGATAGGTAATGTGATTATAATTCATTAACACCATACCATGGTAATGTTTAATGATAACCTGGTGAATAAGATTAGTAATATGTTTAAACACACCATAGTGATGGTCTATGGTGATATTTTGATGAATTCATCATATCTATGTTATATCCACATTTCTATGGTATGCTTCATATACTTATGACCATGCTCATGTGTTATATATCATTATATATCCATAATGATCATATATATTCAATTTCCTTCATTTATCCCCTACCGGGATTTATGACCACCCTTTTCGTTTGACGTATATCACTAGAAAATAATATATCCTAAGGTTACCTAGGATAGAATTATGAAGGATTAATCCAATTGAATTAAATAAATTTTATGTCTTTTTTTCTGTCTATGTAGTTCATGTATTAGGTAACCAATTTCCAAGAAACTAAACCTCAAAAAATACTATATAATTTATCAATTACATATTTTATTATGTAATTATGTTAAAATGATATGTAAAAAATTTTGGTCATCATAAATCACTTTTACTAAGATGGTTGAATTGATACCTCAAACATTGGGTACAAAATAATAAATGAAAATACCTAGTGGTGTGATGATTGTAACCAAGGTATAAAAATTTTCTATGATTGAAGTTTTGGGGAAGATACATCCTATAGAGAAATTTCATATTTCCTTGGTATACATTGATGTGATACTAGGAATGGATTTTCTCTCCTAAGAAAGATATCATATTAATTCCCAAAATAAAGAGATCTAATTTTACATCAAAAATCATTCCATGATAAAATATAAATGAATGTATTATTCTATTCCATGAACATATGTCTTATGTGGTGGAGTCAGCATTACCTGATACGCCTTATAAATAGGCGAGTGATAAAGATTTCCTTTTCCACGATCAATATATAAATGATGGAGTCGACATTCAATGTTTTATGCTATCATATTTGTATAGTGATCCCATCAGGTCTCATTAAAATATGGATCCCTATAGCATGATCAAGAACCTCTATGTTCTTTACCAGGAGACAAAAAGACATGAAAGATTTGAGATCTCCAAGGCACTCTTTCAGAGTAATCTGGGAGAGGGTGCCCTAGGTGTGCATATATAGTCACACACATTGGATATATTGAGTTCCTAGATGACCTTGGGTTTACACTCCATAACGAACTTGTCACCAATCTCATTCTTGCCGCACTGCATCATAGCTTCTCAAGATTTGTTATTAGTTTCAATATGAAAAAAATTTAGAAATCTCAATATGTTCTTCTTATCCTCATTCTCCAAGTGGTCAAAGATAAGAAGTATGACAAAAATCTTGTCCTTATGATGAATAAGATGAAAGGGAAGGTGAAGAGATTTAAGACCAAAGCTTCTTCATTTCTTTCCAAGAAAAAGAATATCAAGGTAGAGTAAAGGTAAAATGAGACTGTTGGTTTCGCATGTAACAAGAAGGGCCACTAGAAGAAAAACTGCACCTAACATAAGAAGCCTGGGGAAGATTCATGTGCGATTGTTATTGATTGCAATATATATATTTCTATAAATTGGTTATTAGATTTATCTTCTGGTCTCACATATGTATTTAAATATAGGATCCAAGAAGATTCAGGATGTTTGGCCAAGGGGAGGTATATCTATGAGAAGCCAATGAAGCCAGACTTGTTACTGTAGCTTTCAGGGACTACCACCTCATGTTGCCATCTAGGATGATCTTGGTGATAAAGGTTTGTTATTATGTGTTGTATGTAACTATAATTATTATTTCTTTATCTAGATTAGATACAAAGGGATTTTTTTTCAAGTTTGGAAATGAATTCTACTTCTTTTACAAAGATAAAAAATGTTTTTCTATGAAACATTTATACCATAGTCTTCACGTGTTGGATTACCCAAAACAAGTAATGGAAATTGATAACAATGATACTTCACATGACTCATACCACACCCAACATTGGCATCACCGACAAGGTCATGTAAACAAGAAACGCTGGACAATGTTACATCAATATTGATATTTAGATTGTTTTGAACTAAATCCACATTGCATATGCCATGCATGTTTACAAGGAAAAATGACCAAAATATTATTTAGTGGGAAATGTGAAAGGGTTAAAGTGATGTTCTAATTGGTTCATATTGATATGTGGGGACCATTTCCATTTGAAGTAAGGGGGGACTCCATAATTAATAAATTTAACTGACTATTTTAGTAGATATGGATATATCAACATAAGAAGCTATAAGTACTATTATTTTGTAAGTTCAAAGAATACAAGAATGAAGTTGAGAACTGTCTTGGTAAGAAGATTAAGAAACTACACTCAGACAAAGGTGGGGAATATCATAATCAACACATCATTGATTAGTTATGGGTGCTTGGGATCTTATCCCAACTCACTCCTCCCTACACACCCTAGTGGAATGGTGTGAGAAAAAGGAGGAACCACACCTTGTTGGAAATGGTGAGATCAATTATGAGTCATAAGAGTCTTCCATCATCCTTTTGGGGATATGTGTTAAAAAAAGCAACACACATTCTATACCAAGTACTAACTAAATCAATAAATGGTATTCCATATGAGTTCTGGAGTGGAAAGAAAGCCATGTTTTCGAATTTACATGTGTGGGGAAGCAATGGGTTTGTTAAGGCCACTTTAGGTAACAAACTTGCAACATGAGGAACAAAGTGTACCTTTATAGGATACCTTAAGGAAACAAGGGGATATTACCTATAAAACCCCTAATAAAAAAATGTTATTGTGGAGTGACCCTCCATATTCCTTGAGAGGGATAAGAACTACAAAAGAGATAGTGAAAGGAAGATAGAATACAATGAAGTCGAGGATCAAGGTACATAAGAGTTGGTATAGGAATATATTCCATAAATACCCAAGGAGGAAAGAACTACTCTAAAGACACATGAACTACATAGCAGTAAAAGAGAGGTTAGAGAACTGAAATGTTATGGTTTTCTAGTTACCAAAGAAGTTTAATCATTATTAGTTGATTATAATGATCCTATAACCTATAATAAAGTATTAAGTGTCACAAATATTTCCAAGTGGCAAGCAGCCTTGAATTATGAAATGAATTCCATGTATCAAAACCAATTCTAGATTTTTGTAGATCATCCAGTTGATGTAAAGCTTGTTGGTTGCAAATAAGTATTCATGAAGGAACTAAACATAGAAGGAGAAGTTAGTACCTATAAGGCATGACTAGTTACAAAAATGGTCCAAGAAGTGTCAAGGCATTGAAAACAAAGAAACCTTTTCAAGAGTTGAAATTATGAAATCCACTAGAATTTTATTGTCCATTTTCGCTTACCATGACTATGAGATTTGAAAAATTTATTTCAAAATAGCCTTCCTTAAATGGAACCTTCAGGAAGACGTCTACATGAAACAACCTCATGGGTTTATGACTCCAAAGGCTTCAATAAAGGTTTAAAAATTTTAGAAATCAATTTATGTATTAAAAAAATAATCCAGGTCATGGAACATTTGTTTTAAGGCATGGTTGAGTCAACACTCCTCCATGATTTAATTGGGTGAGGAAGCATATATTCTTGGGATCAAGATCCATCATGAATGATCCAAGATATTTTTGGGCCTAAGTCAAAGTACATACAATGACAAGATACTGTAGATATTCAGTATGGAACAATCCCAAGGGGATTGTTTCCGGCATCACATGGAATTCATCTTTCCAAGAAAATGCATCCGGATACACATGATGAAATAGAGGAAATGTATAAGACATTATACGCTTCAACGATTGGGACAGTCTTGTATTCCATTCTATGTACTAGGCTCAATGTTTCCTATGCAATGAGTGTAGTAGGAAGATATCAAGCTGACCCATGTGACCACCATTGGATTTCAGTCGAGACATTCCTTAAGTATCAAAGGCATACTAAGGACGTGTTCATGGTTTATGGAGGAGATGAAGAACTAGTCATCATTGGATATGCAGATGCTATTTTCCAAACTGACCTGGATGACATGATGTCGTAGATGGGATACATCTTCACTTTGAATTGAGGTGATGTGAGTTAGAAGAGCTCAATGCAGTGTGTGGTCACATATTCTATAGCAGAGTTTGAGTATATCACAAATTTTGATACAGCTAAAAAAGTAGTTAGGATGTGAAGCATAGTCTAAGAGATTTATGTGGTACCTAGCAGTAAAGAACCCATCTCACTCTATTGTGATAATACTGTAGTGGTGGCTCCCATAAAAGAGACAAGGTCACATCAACAGGAAAAAACCATACTTCCGAAGTATCATCTCTTGAGAGATTTTTATTAGAGAGGTGAATTTGTAGTGAGAAGTATATCCATGAAAGACAATGTGGCATACCCCTTGAATAAAGCGTTGGCTCAATAGAAACATGACCATCATGTGAGGTCTAGCGGACTGAAAGTCATAGGAAGTTGGATCTAGTCCAAGTGGGATTGCATAAGAGTTGGTTCCCTAGAACCAACTGTTAGTACTTTGAATACATGGATATTTAATGTATTTTAATATTAAACATCTTATTACATATTGTTCATTGTTCGTCATTACTATGATGTAATAATGTCTTAGATTATTTCTTGCATTTTTAAGGTCATGGAAGTCCCCCACTATGATGAAAATCTTGATATTCTATAACAATATTTTTAAACATAGTTCTGTAGTTGGATGACATACTATGATGGGACACATAGTATACAAACCATTAGGTGCAAGTACTCATAAGCATACAAGACTTCCTCTCATTAAGTTTGCACATGGTAATCTCAAAGATGGGAGATTATGAGTATAGTCCCACCAGTAGGAATTCCACATGTTTGGTGTCATCATATATTCCTATCTGTGAGTGTGTGTAATAATCCTTAGATTATTATATTATCATTAATATGTGTCACAACTCACGCAATTTGATTTACGGATGAAAACTCTCACACAATATGATGGAAGGAAGTAGGGTACGTTGGGTGTATAATTAGTGACATGTTATTAATGGACATGTCAGGGAAATATTTGTTCCTTCCATTTATGGAAGTTGTTATCTCGACCACTTGATTGATAAAGAAACATCACATTAAATTACATCACCATGGTGTAATGATCAGTTTATTTTGGATAGTCAAATAACTACGTATCAAGCATAAAGTTTGATGACACTATCATTAAACCCGCTTGATGAGATTTTGAGACAAAGTTATTACATTACACAGTGAGCATTCATATCTAGATGTCATTGTTAAGAATTTTTTTTCTCTTGGGTGCCTTGACTGGTTTCTAGATATTACACATGGACATTAAGCAAAAGCATCAAATGCCAACGAGAAGGAATCCAAGAGGTTCACACACTAAGTATTTTTTTGGTCTCCGTTAAATTCTATTTCAATTTAACTAATGAAATAAATTTTATTCTCAAGATTGAAGAATAATTTTATTCAAGTTAAAATTATCACAAAATTTAAATAAAATATATTTATTTATTTTATTGAAAACTTAATAAATATATATTTACAAGGTATTAAATAAAATATTTATTGACGAAAATAAATTATTTATTTATTTATTCGGGTGTTAAATAAATGGAAGTGCAGTTCGAGCGGACCAAGTCTGGTCTAGTAATAAAATAATTATTTTCCAGAAGGTAAATAATTACTTAACTTGTTGGAAAAAGTTTAAATAATAATGATACTGCTATTATTTTGTGACACAAAATTTTATTTATAATTCTGTTTTGTGAAAGTTGGGGCACCATAAATAATGACGTGGTGTTATAATTATGAGGATCATTTTCTCTAAGTTTATGTATATATTTAATTGCTTTTATGAAAATATAAATTGTAACAGATGTACCATGAATATAAATAGGGAAGAATGTGTATTGTTCCATATTGAACACACCACATGCTTGGTGAATTGAAAATTGTTGAGCCAAACAATTTCTATCCTGAATAATCGTCTTCCCCATCTTACTAATGATATACATTCTTCAATACCGATGAAAAAGTGGTCAAGAAAGGCAGACGCAAGACACTGGTTTCACTGCGCTTGCACCCAGAGAAAGAGTGGTATCAATCAGAGGCCATCTAAACACATGTGGATCACATTTAGAGGGATTTATATTTGGATCTTTGCAATCAAAATGAGACAATTCGGAAAGGTCATTCCTAATGATCGACATCATCAAGGAAGAATGTACCGCAGAACTAGGAATCATTTTCATTATAAAATAAATTAAATTATTTATAAACCTTATGTGCAAGATCCTCTCTAAAGGTTTGGGGCCTCTTATATGTTTATCCAAATCATTCATTCTATTCCATAGATAACAGTGTTCATCATCGTTTTGATCCTAGAATAATCATTGATCACAGTAAAAATTAAATTTGGGCACCGACCCAACCGTGCTTCTACTATACCCGAAACCTTCACCCACTTGGAATGCTACCCATGCATTGAAAAACAATCTAGGCTCAACATCTATACCTCAGGATGAATTATAGACATGTCTCTCAAATCATTAAGCGACACCAGTGTATATTAGCAAGTCTCTTGATGAAATCATGACATGTATGTTGGATTTCTCGATGTCCTTCAGACAATCCATCAAAATCTCACAATTTCCTATTGGTATTCTAGATGTCTCTTATGATGTCCCCCAGACATGTCAACTAGATTTTGCATGAATTCATCCAGGACATGCGTCACCCTCCATATATGTCACATTGACTTTCACAAAACCCACAAAGCATATCAGCCATCCATTACAATCGCACCCGGGAAAGTTAGCTGGATCATGGGACACACTCGAATGATATTATTTGAGATCATGAGATGACTACCCAGATATACCCACTAGGTATTCTAATGTCCTACAAATTGTTCTTCCATGGTCATGTTATGGATTCCCAGATCAACCATCAAGGTCTTAATATATTCTCTAGATAATTCAGCCATGGTCATGTGATGATCTTCAGAAATTCTATCCAGATTATTTGGAGACCCTCAGAAAAGTCAACTGGATCATGTGACTTCTCTTTCATATGTAAGAAGACATCCTACGACATGTCAAGAAGAAAATGAAGTTATATCGGGAAGAAAATCAACATATGTTAGGTAGATATGCAGTCTAGGTTAAGAGGGAATCCCAAGACTTGAAACCTTGTACAACCTTCATAAAGGGATGCCTCAGTGTGTAATCCCTAAATTAGAAAACTATAAGAACTATGATTCCAACCATAACTAGGATATGTAGGATTCCTTCCTAAGTCTCAAGCTTTATATCAAACCTCAAAAGGGGTTTCCTAGTACATAATTCCTATATCCCTAAGCAGTGAGACAAATTAATTTTTATCCCTTGTTTTCAACACTAAGAATAGATCACGTGGGACTAGAGAGTTGAAATGATCACTTTATCCATGTCAAAAGACTCTATAAATATGAAAGAAAATTTAGTGTGTAAGCTCCGATCTGTAGAATAATATTATATTTCTTGCATATAAGGGAATCCTCAATATGTAAGCCCTGACTTATTGAACTTTGAGGACTCTGATTCATACCATAAAAAGGATATGCATGACACATTCTTACAGCATGATCCCGAGATCAAATCCGAATCTGCTTCGGTGTATGTGCTTCCATGTCTCCGAAATTCTGACCCTAAAGACTCAATCTATCCCATAGTATTATGATCCTTCCTCATGCACCAATAGATTGAGAAATAAATGAACTATGGTGATGTTGATTCCTACCATAACTAGGATAATTAGGACACATTCTTATTTCCAGATATATATATTAAGCGTCCAATGGGTTCTCCCAACATGTAATTCCCACATCTATATGCAATGAGACTGAGTAATTTCTATCCCATGTTTTCCATAATGAGAAAATCTAACATTGGATTAGGGAGATTAAATGCTAACATCATTAGCATCACGAATCTCCACTATCTAGGGAAACCTCAGTGTGTAAGACCCAATCATTAGCATGATATAACTACCCAACATATAAGGGTATCAACCTTGGGGAAATTTATGACGGTGTGAATGAACTATGGTAGCTCTAATTCATGCAATAAATAGGATACATATGACACCAATTTTATGTTAATGCTCAAATATTTGTTTCCCTATTTCCCACATATATATCCTTCCTATAAGAAGTTAGAATAAATATGTTTAACAGACTACATGGTTTTCTATTCATATCATAAAATATGATACATAGGATTCCTCATATTAGATAAATCCCATTGTTGAAATATTAATCTCCTCTATGGATAAATATAAACCTAGGAGTTCCTGGTTATTTTACTTAAACATATATTAAGTTACCCACCACAATTAAATGAATGAATAACCTCAGATACTTAGAAATGGATTCACCAACAAGACCCCCCCACTTTTCATATAAAGAAACATAACCTATGATTTTTCTGTTAGGGTAACCAGTCCCATATCTCGATTAGGAAAGGATTCCAAAACATATACTATATTTACAGTAGAGTCATGATGTAGGAAACAATTCCTACCAAAAGGGTGTGATGATCATGAAATCCCATCATCTTGACCAATGTGAGTTCCAAAGTTCCATTGGTCCTGAAACCCCAACTGACTTCCTTCATTTGAAAAAATGTTCCTTACCTAGTTATAGATATTGGAACCATTGGGAGTATTTATTAAAGGATAAAAAATGATGATCTCGATGTGGATGGTTGTGAAGAACATTGAACCACTTGCAATCCAACCACCAAAAAAGTCCATCCCCATATTTTTGAAGAAACAAAAAATTGTGAACCCGACAAGAATCCCTCAAATTAGAAAATTATTGAGTTATTATCTAATGATGGATTTTGTTTGAATTCACTATGCAAAAAAAGGGTGAACCAAATATGAAACGTTTAAATATCAATATGATTAGTTGATTGTGAAGTGGATCTTTTGGAAGATCCTCTGTTGAAGGTGTTCCCATGAAATAATTCTTTCCTCTCTTTAACAAGTCAACATTAGTAGAATGGTCAGATAAAGAATAAAAGTATTTTGTTACCCATGTATATATTATTGAGAACATATCATGACTACAATGGTGCACTAATTGGTGACCTTGTTCCTTGTTATCTACATGCCTGTAAATTTTTTTTCTCATCAACAACACCATAATCTAAGATAATGTCTTCATCAATCAACCATTATAGAAAATCAGCTACTACCACAACTCCTACCTACCTAAAAATGATAGCACCTACCTAAATGTTTAGAATAGGGTGGAGAATTAAATGATATGGGAATACCATCAAATTGTTAAATGCTTTACCATTAAGGATACCAACAAGGATCTTTAATTACTAAAACCAATGAGCCATCATCATCAAAAGAATGATATAGTAATGATATTTTACATCAATTACAAAACCAAATAATTTAGAAGTTTATCCCTAGAGAACACAAATAACCACCAGGGGTATTTGGATAAGGTAGATTAATTCTACACCTCCATTTTTATTTAGGGGGAGTTGAGGTGGTATCCCATCAACCACAGTTTCCAGTGCCATCCCATCGGTACCCATCCGTTGTCTTATGAAGATACCACCTAACACACTAGAACCTATGACACCCATGAAAGGGACAAGAGGAAGACACATTAGGTGCAGATGGATACGGATAATCATTATTGGGATCATACCCCTACTCCCACAATTGATGTCTACCCGAATATTCTGTTAGTAACCAATGAGAAGGGTCTTATCCCCACACACTCGAAAGACGTCTGAGGGAATATTCTTACAACATGCATGCGGGAGGTTCATATCCCTATACCCATGAATGAAGTCTATAAATACATTTCTGTTCTAAAATAAAGAAAATAGCGGGCTCATATCCCAACTTAATATGAGAATATATTCCAGTATATAGTAGAGAAGGAATATGTATAGGATTATATCCCCATGTACACTTTTCTAAAATGACATTACATCTTAGAAAAAACTAAAAAATAAATCTGTATATTCTGTGAATGGTAAAAATACAGGGAAATGTGATTATTAATATGCCTGTATTTAGGGTATATAAAAAATTTGATTGTTATGAAAACGTATTTTCTCTAGCGAAAGTGAACATTCTTGCTCCCATTCAGTAGGATTATCGACACATTCTAGTAATGGATGAGGCATTAGACTAGGCTCATATTATCATTCCAATTGGGGCTCACTAGGTGAGAGGGGCACATTATTTTGGATATGGGAACTTCCCATCAAAAAATTATGGTAGCTTTTTCTAATGTCCTAGGGTTGGGTTCATATCCCCTTTCTGGTTGGGGATCCCCAAGTGAGAGGGGAACATGCCTTAGGACAAGCTCATATTTATATAAATGAATAATAGTGACATAATCCAATGATATAGGATTGGGATAATATCCAAATTCTAGAAAATTCTCATAAACTGAGAATGGAACATTCCTCGTGACATATTCATATTCCTTTTAGTGAATCATTATGGAATATTCCAGCAGATCACAGAAACTAGAAACATATTCCTTCTTCTATTGGTGAAAGAATGAACATACAACATTATGAGGAAATATAAGGGGAGGATCATATCCTTTCTCCCATTATGAATTTCATTTAGCCTATTTTGGTGGGGAAGGAATATTTAGACAAGACTCATATTATTCTTCCAACACTCGTCCCCAACTTGGAGAATCAAATTCCTTAACGAAGGCTCATTTCCCAACCAAAAAAGACCAAAGACATATTATAAAGGCAGAGGATCAGGTTATTACCCTTTTTCTGACTCGGGATCACCAAGTGAGAATGCACATTCATCAAGAAAAAATCATATTTATATTAATAATGATGAATATCGTTGGCATACTTCAGTATCTTCTCAGAATCAGAATCATATTCCTGGAACACCCTAGAGTTATAAACAAGGTCCGGAAACCAACATACAAGGAGATAATATCCCCAAAAATTTTAGAATGAAGGTCGGCATATTTTGGCTATGACACAAAATGAGGCTTATAACTCTAATCTTCTAAATTCCAGTGTTTGTGAGGTTTCTTGAGACAGATTCTCAACACCCCAAGGGTATTTAAACTCTTCAACCAAAGTTGATGTGTATCATTACCATAATTGGCATCCTCATAGTTGTGTTGTGATGGATAATAGAGACTATACTCTTGACATCCACTATTGTGAACCTTCCCCCAGATGATATCTCCCATGGGTAATGAAATCCTCTCATTTCATAGACAACTCCAAATAGATAGGTGTTCAGAAACTCAGACACCGTACTATTGAGAGATACTTGAATAATTGGGGAGAAAAATATAAAGTACCAGACAAACTTCTAGCATCACTCTACTATGATATTTTGGCAACCCCAAGAAGCATCTTTAGTGGTATAAATGAATTGAGGAATGTAACACTAATGAAAAGGAAGCTTAAATTGAAATATAGGGAGAGTTATATAGAATCAACCTCCCCATCATGTTATAATATCTTTCTACTTCTGAAAATGAGATCCTATACGAGCTAGAAAAAGAGTGCATACCTTATCTACACCAATATATGTGGCAAAATCATTTGTGATTGAATAATAGACACCTCTATTATCTTGTATATGAGGTTCCCCTTCATTCCATCAAGATAGTATGTTTCTTGGTCGACCTAGATGTTGTTTCCATATCCCAGTATCTAAAACTATGAAATAAAAACACCAATCTGCAACATACTTACAACCATTGGGTAAAATTTCTTCGAATATTGATACTCAAGGACACATTATGTATATGTATAAAAGGATTGGGAAATTATTGAAAATTACACTCCACCAAACTCCTGCAATAGACGATCCCCTTATATATGCAGTTCTATATTGTCATAGAATCCAAAAAAAATCAAGGGATTGGGTAATGATCAGTCTAGTTGGTCAATAAAATAAAATTTTCCTACTTCAATATTTCTATTACATCATGAAAAAAGAAAGAGGATTGAAAGTAATTATTTTTAACTAGCCCCTTGAAGCAACGAGAATGCTTTTCAAACCTGAAAGGAAGGTTTGAAATAAACTCGATGCAATCTTAAAGAAACTAACTCCTATCATGGGCTTCCATCGCAACCTATTCTTATGTGAGTAGAACTATGTCACATCAAACTTCCCACAGTTGCATCTACCATAATAGACATCCAGATGTGGAACTAGCTCACCTACCATTTCCTCCACCTCTAAGATCATCATTTTCAGCGGTATTTAAGGCATATCATCAACAGATGCAACCAATACCGAACCCACTAGGTTGGGGGAATTTTATCTCAATCTCCATGACATGGTTCATAATCATCTGATGGGTTCTATGGTAAATCATCAATGATTCCAGATCATCCTCAGTCCACTGCGTTGTGGGAATTTATAGCTCAAATACCATCCTAGGAATCATGAAATCCTTGGATGGATGAATCAGATCTGAAAAATGGACCAATAAATTCCAACTATGGCCCTAGATAAACATTAGCCCATAGGGATGGTGAAATTTTCAATGTTATCATCACTATAGAGGAAACCGACCTTCTATAGGTTGGGAGGTAAATATCAACAATTAGTATCCCATCCATTTCTCCCTCCACAAGGAAAACCTCTACTATTCGAGGCATATTTAGCAATCATGACTAGAAACTCCTTCATGTTCATTACTCATAGGCTAAGACATGAAAAGCATATAGTGAATAAAATTATACCACACGGGGTTCACAAGCCTAAATGTCCCAATATGGCCAATGGTTCGAATAATGAACATAGTAAAGGAAGTGAAAAATCCTCCTTTTGTATTGAAAGTAATAGGAGAACCACTATTTCTCGATATGACTCTATGAATGTTTTCAAAATCAACACAAAATATATGGTGGATCATGAAAAAAATTTATAGGGCCACAACATAGAAAACATACCCTGAGAGGATGGTGATTTGGAACACCAACGGAGGCTACATGCACCCAAAACCAAATATGGACTAAAATTAGGATCCTTTTAATATCTAACTTCCACCTCTCTAATGGATCACTGCCAAAGATAAAGGTAAAGGTGTGGATACATCCCAATCCCCACCAACACCATAAGAATTTACTTACACGTAGGAACAATTATCATAATATGATAATGATATACAAACTATTACAAAATTCAGCGAGGAGCTACTCCGGGGAAATATTCTCACTATGTATCATCTTCAGGAAAATAGGAAAATTTTTCCTCCCATAGCTAGTCCACCTACAAAAGTGGAATTCGAGCGTCATACTGGCTCAGCCTTCCGGTATCCTGTCTATATAAGTGAGGAATTAGAAAATTATCATGACATAACTCCTTTATAGTGACATCCTCTCCCTCGCTAGGGTAATCACTCAGTATATGCTCGGGTCAAGGATTAATAGGAGACAAAAACAAAAACACCGCTAAAGGCCTTACCCTCTCCCTGTAGATGGGAGGCGGCTAAAACAGTAGTACCTATAGAACTTCTCAATGACACTAAGTCCTTTTCTACTAAAATTGAATCAATAGAAGGGATATATTTTTCATCTGTAGCCTACAATGAAGCTATATCCCTAATTGGTAAACGATACATTGACTCTGCCCAATTTATACAATCATACCTTCTCTACCTTTGATGAACCCCTAAATAGTATGTCACACACTTCATATCCCAATATTGAATGATGGTGGGTTATAAATACTAGAAGGTGGAAAAAACATTAATGTGGTTTTTACATACTCTGATAGGGATAGCCTTTATTTGATACAATATCCTTCCTATAGGATCAACTGTAAGATGGGAAGACATTCGTCATGAATTACTTTACCAATTCATATCCACTCTAAGGAAAATTAGTTTTTTTACCCGAATAACTGCAAGAAACGTGAAAATGAGAGGGTGGGTAACATCATATCCCGATGGAAGGGTTTAATATATTATTTCAACACCCCCACTCATAGGAAAAATTGTTGAAAATATATAATAAAAATATCTATGATGAGTTGCAGACACCTATTATCATAATGAAGTATCTGGGTGGGTTATGTGAGTTCCCAAAAATGAAGCAACATTTGGAATAATACATTCCGAAAACCGTATCTAAATCTTGGATCATGCCTTAATTATAAGGTAAAATGCTTGGAAAGGAATAATCTACCACTATGACCCTCAAACTAGTAGTAGTTTTCAATAAATAATCATAGCAGATCCTGAACCACCCAACATATCCTATTGAGAGACAATAATAAACAGATCACCCTTATCTAAATGAATAAAGAAATCAGGGTCAATTGGGTTTTGGGGAATGTATGAATAAAGCCTAATCCTTCTGAAATGAATAACTCCCTTGTTATTTCTTAGTAGTTGAGAAAAATAACATGCTCATGTTACCACAACCCACAAAGCCCAATGAGGTCAAGCTCACAAATAGTACAGACTGTGACCATTTCTATAGAATCCATTCTCATAATACACAAGACTACTTCATCTAAAAAGATTTCCTTCAAGGAATGATCTATTACGTACATGTGGTGTTAGATAATTACTCATATTAGGTGACATATATAACCATTTCCTAATTAGAATTAGATGGTTATTAGTAGAAATTTCTACTGAGGAAATGAAAAATTTTAAAAACTAGTAGTATCATTAAAAAGTTGACAGAAATCATGTCACCTTGAGAGAACATATTTTTAGACCCATAATAGCTCCACCACCCAAGGTGGTGAAATCAGATATGTCTCTAGATGGTGGATACCACCATCCGATACAAGAAGAGATAGAGGTGGGCTAGTCATATTCTAATCCAATGCAAGCTATGAATCATTTGTATTTATATCCCACAAAATCCAAAACATGGGAACCACCCCACCAAAAGGAACCCTCATCAGATGAATATCTCATATTTGGTTCTGTCATCATGACACACTTGGAAGAACACTTCTTAGATGATAAATATTCCTCTGACTATGAGTTCCCTGAAGAAAAATAAGGAACATGAGGCTACATGCATAAGAACCAAGGGTACATGGGACACCACAGGCATGGTTAGACCCAATATTTCAGTCACATCCCCAATTAGAACAAATATATAGTTGATACCCATGTGAAAGAAATCCATTAATCCCAAAAAAGACATGGAGGTGTCTCATACCCCTTTAGCAGTAATCCACACCCTGTTTTATTGCATGAACGCCTAGAGGGGGTTTGATTAGTCACCATCCTAGAAAATGGGGAAGGCCTTCATGACCCACGCCACAAGCAATAGATTCCACATCAACCTCTAAAAAAGAACCATTCCTATCCACATAAAATGAATTATCTTTTGAGCCACATGTTAATGGTCATCCTTACCAAAGGAATCATTGACCTCTGGAATAAATATGAACCATTATGAAATAATTTGTGGTTATCCTAGCCAAGATCTCAATCTTTAATGTGATCCATATTTTATAATAACTTAGAGAGGAACTTGTTAAAGCCATCCAAATCCCATATTAATTTGAGACAAAATCCTATATAGAGGAGGTCTATCGATATGAGACCATGTTAGTAGAATTCCATGTTGCTATCTCATTCATAGCGCATGCCCAGTATGAGGTTATCTACGCACACATAAGACCAGTATATGTTTTAGGTAGACTTTATAATGTCAATATCTAATGTTCTCTAATTGAAAATTGATTTTCGATGAATATCAACCTGATTCAGACACTCTGATGATTGTGATATAGAGAATATGATTTATCTCACACAAAGATGAACATTCAATGATATGATAATCATCAGAAAGGACTTATTAGGAAGATCATAATCAAAGACAAGTGTATGAATCTCACATATAACCTTTATTTTGTTATTTTCCTAAAAGATACTGCATACAATGTCCTACTCAAAAAACCCTGGCTCCACAACCACATTATGGCACCTTCAATAATCCATTAATGTATGAAATATCCCATAGATGGAATTGTTGACATACTACATGGGTAAAACTCCCCCATTGAGACTTTTGAATCATAATATATAAAAGTAGGTTTCTAAAAAATGGGAGGAGGAAACCAACAATGGATGATGATATGCAGGTTGCATCCCCAAATGAATTGGGTACTACCCCTATAAACCAATGGAGTTTCCTCGATAACGGCTATGTGATACAAATAAATCTTGTTGGGGTAGTATATCCAGACTGGATTTCCAAGACCTTGTTGCCCCTAGTGATAGTGTAAATGAAAATAACCTAGAACATCTCTCTTCAATGACTCCAGTAGTAGGGGATAATAATGTATCTTCTCATGGCCTCTGTCACCTTAATAGTGAGAGAGATGCATCTATATTTTTTCCTTAATCTATGAATTCATCCATCGAATCATAGGTGGAAGAGAAAGAGGATAACCTTAGGAACACATATCCTATATTAAATTAAGGTGTCTCTACCACCATAGATGATCTAAGAAAGGTCAATCTGGGTAATGAAGAGGACCCCTGACATATAATTAATAGTTCCTCAATTCCCCTCAAAGAGAAAAATATGTAAACTTAATTTCTAAATCAACAATGATATGTTCTCTCTTGGAACTACAAAAATATTCCCTAACTGAATCTATTTGAGGCTATAGACCATCTCATATTACCTGATGAAATTCAAGTCTTCATGGAGGAATCCATGAGGATTCACCCCTCCCATGCTACCAATGTAGAGTTGGATGTTGAAAAATTGATGAAATAGAACTTTATACGGATGTAAAATATCCCATTTGGATTTCAAATTTTTTTATCATCAATCAAAAAATGGGCATATTAGGGTATGCATCGATTTCAGAGACCTTAATCGAGATTTTCTAAAGGATGACTTTCCATTGATAATGACCGAAATCTTGGTCAATGTAATAACTATCTTTCAAGATATTTCTTTCATGGATGTGTATTCAAGGTACACTTAGATAAATATTTTCCCTGAAGATGAATAATACACTGCCTTTAGATCCCCCAAAGGTATCTTCTTATATTAGGCATTCCCTTTGGCTAAAATAACACTAGTTAAACTTACAAACACACCATGAATCATATATTTAATCTATTCTATGGATGTTTTGTCATTTTTATTTCGATGAACTAGTTTTCAATTAAAAATAGTAATGAGATCACTTGATGGATCTTAAAACATTCTTATAAAAGATTCAACAACATAGTATGAAGATGAATTGGCTAAAATACTCTTTTTGGGTAACAATAGGGATGCTTTTTGGATTTATGGTATGCTTCAATGTAATCATGGTCTACCTAGATATGTCTAGTTCTATTTTAGCAATGAAACCCCTAGAAATATCAAAGAACATGACCACCTACCAATGGGACATGGACCATTAAGAATCCTTCAAATGTCTCAAGTAATATCTACTATACCCACTAGTCTCGATGCCACCAGCGGAGAGAAATACACACATATTATATGTTTCCAACATTTCATTATCACTTGGATTCCTCATCATATAGAAAAACAATTTAGGGAATGATACCAATATCTATTAACATAGCTGATCAAATATAGTTACTGAGCCTAATACTTGGAGGTTGAGAAGAACTTCCTTTCACTCATATTTTTAGTGCAGGAGATAATGCATTACTTGAAGCACCATAATGCCAATATGGTATTCTTAATTTATCCAATCAATTACATCATTGGACATCCCATGATAATTGATCATGTATCCTGATGTGAGGTCATTTTACAACAATATGTCCTCCAGTTTGTGTTACACAAATGTGGTGAAAGGAAAAGACCTGATTGATTTCATTAAGGCACATCCTACCCTATAAATTACACTAGATGAAACCAAAATCCCTTTTGAGGTTATTTTCTATTCCCATGATACTCCCTAGATATGAGAGTTTATTTCTATGGAACCCCAAGAATATCTATCAACAAAAGGATGGTAAACTAGAAGCTCAATCAGGTCATCTTAGAGACTGTATTTGTTTCTCAAGAAAAAGAAGCTTTTCCATTCTCTTTATAAATATTAAAAAACTACAGAAGTAATGAGGTAGAGTACCAAACCCTCATCACTAGTTTATTACAGGCCCTAAAACTATAGATAACATAAATAAATTTCAAAGGGGATTCATGTAACAACCCAAACATTAGTTAATAAAATTTCCTCTTGATATAATTAAATGTCTCATTATGTAAAATGGTTATATAAAAAATGAACATCCTTGGTTTTATGTTTTTAGATTTCAAAATGTTGTTATGGATTGTTAGCATTGCTAATATAGTCGTTGAACAGTGATCACTTGATTGGTATAATTATAGGGATTTAACTAATCTAATTTACTAAGACAAAGGAAGTGGGGGTATTATCCAGTAGACTTTCCCCATATTAAAACCATTTGTCAGAGCATGGAAAGGAGGTGGCTTCATTGCATTTTACTCTTGAGAAAGACCAAGCCGAGATTCAACACGTTATGCTCAAGTGGAACGACCTACGGGAGAAGCGGGAGTTGGTAGAGATTACCACATGAGAAAAGTTATCGGAGCCACCCCAAGAGTCTGTCACCATCACACACCTTAACCTTTGGTCCTATACTGGTGTTATAAGGGTTTATGTAACAAGGCCTTAGAACTATGATTACATGCATTTTTTTAAATAATAATTAATAAACATTCATTTTATTATTGTTACGTTGTTATTTCTTTTTTAAAAAAATAGTATTTTTAGTTAATATTCAATTATGAAATCTATATTGATGAATTAATGGTATTTGGAATTAAATAGTATTTTCATAAAATGTTATTACTAAATGAATTTTTATTAAATATAAATGATCCTATAATTTTTAGAAATACAATTGTAATTTTTAATATGATTTGAAATCTATTTTTGTCAAAACCCATGAAGTTTTTATAAATGATTATTTTTATTTTAAAAGTAAAAATTCAAATATTTAAAAAATTATTTAGTTAAAATGAATATTACTTTTGGAATCAGGACATCAAAATTATCCTATGGTGAATTTTTCAAAATTTTCTGAGAGAGTCAAATTTTTTGCTTAAAATTTAATACCATTTAAATTTATAATGAGTTTTATGACATCATAATGACCCAATAGGGATGCAATAAAATAATATAAACATTATGTTGGGGCAATATATGTTTTACCATTAAAATAGTGTAATTTTATATTTTTTGATTTATTTTACAATGCTTTAGTGGACCCTTCAAGACTTATAAAACATTTTACCTTTTAAATTGATTTCCTTGAGGGTGTTACTCATCTCCACATAAGAATCCCTATTATTTTAAGAATTTCAGCCATAGGCCTTATTAAATATTTTTTTCACTCCCATTTTGAAAAAATATGGTAAAAAATTATGGGAAAAAACAATGGGCTGGTTTGTGGTTTGGATTAGTTTAATGTGTGGTTAGCCAAAGCAAAATAATAAAGAATTCCCTCTCCTTTCCAATATAAACCCACCCAAGCTCCCACTTCCTCTTCAC
Source organism: Viscum album (assembly GCA_963277665.1). Lineage (NCBI taxonomy): Eukaryota > Viridiplantae > Streptophyta > Magnoliopsida > Santalales > Viscaceae > Viscum > Viscum album. Next base: position 332,246,169 of record OY728163.1, read on the forward strand.
TAAAATCCATTGGAGCTTGAAAAACCCTTGTCCTCCACTATCTAGATTCCTCCCAAGGCACCCAAGATCTCAAGCAGGCTATCTCAGTCCCCTCCCAAGCCCTTGGGATCACACTTCCATGTAAGGGATTCCTTCCTTTCTCATATTATCCATGTTTCTTAATACGGTTATGCCCTTTTATTATCAATTAAAAATGTTGGGGTATAATTTCTAACATCCCCCAAACTTCTCTTTTTATATTTTAATGATGAGATACCCTTTTTCCACTCATTAATTCTCCAATTTACACCTATTCCCATGCTGAAATTCTATAAGGAATTTCTCTCTCCTCATTTACATTCAAGATATTCTTTAGTTTTATGAATCTAAATTCAATTACACTATATTGGGACATGTATCTATATTACCCACTTAATATCAATTTCTTATATATATGATTTAACACCATTTTCTCTCTCATCAAATATTTTTATGAATTCTTATGTCGCGCCGTTACATTGCCGAAATTGCACCGCGATTTTCCATGCCAATGTCATTGTGTAGTGAATACCATGCCCATTTCTCTATCATGGGTATTAAACATTATTACCATTTAATTATTGATTATAAATCTACATGTATGTATTCCACATCTTTTTATCTTGGAATATATGGTGATGAATGATTCCTTGTAGTATGATCTATGAGATATACTTATGTAGGAAATGAAATTTTTAGGAAGGGTGTGCCCTGATAGCACTCCAATGCATTGGGTAAATATTAGTATCATGATATGTAATGTGAAGTAAGGGTTTAATCATGCTAATTCATGTGAAATTAGGGTTTACACATGCAAATTCATGTGCAATGAGGGTTTACATAAGCTCAATGTTCTATGAGCCTTGGATAATGCTAATACCATGATAAGTGTTTTCATCACATTTCCATGTTATGATAATCATACTATATCACGCATTTATGTTCCTATTTCTTTTATGATAAATTGATATGTATATTGAATAACATGTATTTTATTCTTCATGTTATTACTTTTTTACACCCTTACTGGGATTTGTAGCTCTCTCTTTTCTTATTAATGTCCTCAGGTTAACCCATGCAATGTTATGTATGTGATAATATTGTGGTCATGTAAAGGACGTTTTCAACAAAGATTTTGTGTTTCATATTCTAAGTCATTATGTAATGTTAAAAATCCAAAAATACACTAGACCTCTCAACATTCCATGTTGTATCAAGTAATGTGTTTATATAATAAATCATGGTTAAGAATGTCATAAAAAGAAGAGTTCTTATAGTTGGTATCAGATGATAGGTTTTGTTATTTATGAGATTAGGATTAGAAAACCATAGTGAATGATGTAGGTATAAGACTACATATAATAAGAACATCCCTAACTTTTGGTGTGTATTGAGTTAGTGTTTTATCAAGAAAATAAATCCCTCTCTGGATAGAAGTAGGTAGAGGTGGCTCTGGCAGAGATGTACCTAGGAGGGAATAATCTGACAAGGAGTTTCACGATTTTCCCAGGGTATCCTGGTACATGACACAGGGCCTTGCTTCACTCCTGGTTACGTAACTCCTGGGGGATGTTCTTTTGTAAATTCACAATCTTAGTATAAACTATTGTTAAGGGAAATAAAAAAATTCTTCTAAGAATATATGTTAGAATGTAGATCATATATTATAAAGATTGAACCCTATAGATTCATAAGTTAAGGAAATAAAGGTTATTTATAATTCAACCATATTTTTATTTTTATTACTCATTATGTGTTACTCCTATGTTTCCTTTTATTGTATCCAATGGCCGATAATAGGAGGACTCAGGCTAACAACAAATGTGAAGATCAATGTGATGAATGTTTTAATGAGATTCCCAATCCGATAGGAGATGGAATCATGAACTTTGTCACAATACTCTCTTAGTTAACTCAATATTTGAATAGAAACATCAGTCAATAGGAACATTCAACCCCCTCCCCCAAGAATGAAAAAGTCTCAATCGAGAGCTTCATGAGACAATAACATCCAACTTTTAATGGATCATCTAATCCCTCAATCATAGAACAATTTATCAACTACATTAAAAAGATATTCTCCATCCTTTAATGTTCTGAACAATTGAAGGTTATTCTTTCTAATTATCTTATGGAGGGTGAAGCTGATAAATGATGGACATTAATAAAAAATATTGTGTCTGAGGAGGAGATAGAGGTGTTGGAATGGAAGGATTTCGAGAAGATGTTTTTTGATAAATATTTTCCTCGCACCCTTAGGCTTAAGATAGAAAGTGACATCATTTCCCTCTAGAAAAAGATGACAAATCCATTAGAGCGTATTAAGAAAACTTCACAAGGCCTGGATGAAACGCCTATGGATTTCTCGTTGACCTCTAATGCAAGGTTGACCTCTTCTTTTTTGGGCTGAAACCTAGCCTGTAGAATGCCATGGTCATCCGTGACTTCGATCGCTATGAGGAAATTGTCGGATTTGACCTCAAGGTTGAAATGGAGATTATAAAATCCCAGTGGTATCATGGAGATGAGAAGCATAAGGTGGGATTTAATTCTGGTAGTTCTATGGATAAATCCCACAGTGCTATGAAAATCTATCACCCCACTTTCCAAATGTGTGAAAATAATCCCACTGAAAAATTCATGAAGGGGATGAGGAAATGATTTAGGTTTGGAAAAGAAGGGAACCTAGCTATTAACTACTGAAATAAAAAAATGGTGGCTGCAACAGAGGAGTGGAACACTCCATTTGAACCTCAAAGTGTTATTTATTGCTTCAACTTCAAAGAACCAGGGAACCCTGCAAATCAGTGCCATATGCCAAGGGTTTTCAGAGGCAACCTACAATATCCAAGGAAGAAAGGGAAATATTTATCCATAACTACCACCAAAGTGAACCCTGACAACGATGTTGTGATATGAACGCTAGTTATTCATTAAATAATAGCAAGCATAATTTTTTATTCTGGTTCTAAGCATTCTTTTATATCCTGAAAGTTAAGTAAAACAATCCCAACACCACCAAAAATCATGAAAGTAAAGATGTCGATGAGTACAACTAATGGGGAAATCATTGTATCCCATGAATATAAATCCTCCCATGTCATAATTTGTGGACTGAACATCCCAGCAAACCTCTTCATACTCTTTCTAGTATAATATGATGCAATTATCAGAATGGATTAGATTTACTTATATTGAGCCAACAGAAATTTCCGTGAGAGAGAAAGCAATCTCCATATTGAGAATTGATCCTCGATTATATACAAGTGCAAGGAAGATGATGAATCTTATTTAGCACCATCATCTCAAGCATGGATATTAAAGCCCTATGGGAACATGTATATGGCTCATATGATTGAGTCTAAGGAAGAAACTATCCTTAAAGAGATATATATTGTGAGGGAGTTCCCTGAAGTGTTTCCCGAGGAATTTCCTGGTCTTCCTCCAAGAAGATATATTGAATTATCAATTGACTTTATACCTGGGGCATTTCCAATATCCATGACACCGTATAGAATGGGTTCTGTGGAGCTTGAGGAGGTGAAGAAACATCTACATGAGAATGTAGATAATGGTTTTATATGCCTAAGTGCTTCACCGTGGGGTGCACCAGTCCACTTCGTCAAAAAAAGGATGGGTCAATGTTCCTTTTCATTGATTAATGTGAGCTCAAAAATCATGATAAATAACAAGTATCCTCTAACTTGAATTGATGAATTTTTCAATAAGATATATGGAGAAAAATACTTCTCAAAGGTAGATATGCGGTCAGGATATTATCATGTAATGGTGAATAAGGAAAATATCCCAAGACTGTTTTTCATACAAGATACACGCACTATGCATTCATAGTAATTACCTCATGACTTACTAATTCTCTATAAATATTTATGAAATTGATTAATAGAGTCTTTAGAGATTATCATGACAGATTTGGGTAGTATTTATTGATGATTCTCTAATAAACTCCAAAACCAAGAAGGATCATGAAGAGAATCTTAGAACTATACTAGAGTCCTTGAAAAAGGAGAGGATCTAAGAAAAGTACAACAAGTGCAATTTATGGTTGAAGGAGGTCTAATTCTTGGGTCATATCATCACAAGCAATGAGATATATGTGGATCCCATGAAGAAAACCACAATTGAGGGATGTCCAAGGCCAACATCGGCAATAGATATCCATAGATTCTTGGGATTAGTTGGATATTACCACCAATTTTTGAGAAATTTCTCACGATTGTCGAACCCCTTTACCAAGCTCACTAGGAATGGAGTAATGTTTGATTGGAGTGATGAATGAAAAGAGATCTTCAAGGAGTTAGAAAAGGATTCTTATTATTGTGCACATTCTCACATTACCCATGAGTGGAGAACATTTTTTTTGTATTTAGTGATACTTCAAAGAAGGTCATGGATTTTGTGTTGATGTAGAATGATAATGTGATAGCCTACTCCTTAAAGCATCTGAAAATCCATGATAAAAACTATCCCATGCATGATTTAGAGTTGGTGTCTATGATCATTTCATTGAAAATATGTTGGATATATCTCAATGGGGAGAAGTGTGAGATATAAACTGATCACAAGAGCCTCAAGTATATATTCACAAAAAAGATCATAATATGCACCAACAAAGATGGATAGAGCTCATTAAGGATTATGACTGCTCCATCCACTACCATCCCGGCAAGAAGAACAAGGTGACATTTGCTATAAGTAGAAACGATCCTACATCATTATCAATTATGAGAATTGAATAGGATCCAATATTCATATATTTTCAGAGGATAGACGTTGGAATCATTAAGGTAAAAATATCATCAATCCTTTCTAAAATTATTTCTCAATCGTACATCATATAGAAAATAATGGATGCTCAAAGAAATGATGTGGAAATTATGAAAAGGTTTGATGATATCATAAATGGGAAATCCTAACATTTTGTGCTTGAAAAGGATGGAATTGTGATATTTTGGTCACGATTATGTGTACAATATGATCCATAGATAAAGAAGAAGAATTTGGATGATACAGATAGATTAACTTTCTTTATTCACCAGAGGAGTAAAATGATATATCAAGAACTCTGATAATCCTTTAGCCGGGACAATATGAAAAGGGAAATTGTTGAATATACATCAAAGTGCATTGTATGACAACTAGTGATGGATAAGAGAAAAAATAATAAAGGGATGATGCAACCACTACCCATACCAAAAAGGAAGAAGGACAACATTACCACAGAATTTGTCACTAGACTTCCAAGGAAATCCGGAGGAAACAATGCTATATGGGTCATCATGGATCATATTACGAATACAACTCACTTTATTCTAATTCGATAGGAATTCTCATTGGATAAAATTGCACGGATTTACATAAAAGAATTTGTAAGGAAGCATGAAATACCACTATCTATTGTGTCTGATCGTGATACAAGATTCACCTAAAAGTTGTAGAAAAGTCTCCAACATGCTCTAAGCACAGAAATGAACTTCAGTACAGTCTATCATCCTCAAACTGATGGCCAATCTGAGAAAACTATTTAGACACTAGAAGATATGTTAAGACAAGTTCTATGGAATTAAAAGGAGTATGGGACCAACATATTCCACTGGTTGAATTCTCATACAATAATAGTTTCTACTAAAACATCTTAATAGAAACATATGAATCCATTTATGCGAAAAGATGTAGAACACCAGTGTGTTGGGTTGAAGTTAGTGATTTTATGCTGTTAGGACCTGAAATTGTTGAAGAAATGGTGGAGAAGGTGAAAACCATTCCGCAGTATCTAAACGAAGCCCAAAGTTAACAGAAGAGTTACATAGATAAACCTCGACCAGACCTTGAATTCAATGTTGGATACATGGTATTTCAACGAATATCTCTAGGGAAGAAGGTCATGAATTTTGGAAATAAAGGGAAGTGAAGTCCTGGGTACATCTCCCCATTATAGATTCCCGATCGTGTTGGGGATGTGGAAAATCGACCAGTACTTTTACCTACCATGGCCAAAGTATATGATGTATTTCTTATATACCTATTAGAGAAGTACATATCCAACCCTTCAGATTCACTCTCTTTAGATGTAGTATATTTAGAAGATGATCTTTCTTACAAGTAGCAAAAAGTTAAGGTCTTAGATCATAGATAAAAAGCTCTATGAAATAAGAAAATTCCCCTCTTCAAGGTGTTATGGCACAACCACATTTTTGAAGAGGCCATGTGGGAATCATAGTATGTGATGAAGAAGAGTTACCTAGATTTGTTTTAGTGTGGGAGAATGAAATTTTGAGGGCGAAATTTCATAAGGGGGGGAGACTCTAACGACCCAAAATTTTGTTAATGAAAATTCATCTTGATCTAATTAAACATTTCATTATATAAAATTGTTATCTAAAATATGAAATTCCTTTATTTTATGTTTTTTTATTTCAAAATATCGTTATGAATTGTTACAGTTGCTAATATAGCCATTGAACAATGATCACATGGTACGTATAAATATTGGGATTTCATAAATCCAATTTACTCAGACAAAGGAAGTGATGGCCTCATCTTGTAGACCTTCCCCATATGAAGTCCATTTGTTAAAGATTGGAAAGAAGGTGGGGCATTGGGCTTCGCTCTTGACAAAGACCAAGATGAGCTTTAACTTTTTAAGTTCGAGCGAAACTGCCTATGGGAAAACTGGATGTTGATTGTGGTTACCACCCGAGCAATGTTATCTGAGCCACCCCAAGAGTCTATCATCATTGTACACCTCACCCTTCAGTCCAAAGTGGGTGTTATAAGGGGTTATGTAACAAGACCTTAGCACTATGATTTTGTACATTATTTTTTCATATAAAATGGAATGTATATTAATTTTATTATTCTTACGTTGTAAATAGTTTTTAAAGAACAAATACTATTTTTAGTTAATATTCAATTATGAAATATTTCTTGATGAATTAATGGATTTTTCAAATAAATAAAATTTAATGAATTATTATTACTAAATTACTTTTTATTAAATATAAATGATTGTATAATTTTTAAGAATACAATTGTAGTTTTTATTAATGTTTGAAAGTCGTTTTTGTCAAAACCCATGAATTTTTGATAAATGTTAGTTTATATTTTAAATGGAAAAATTCACATCTTTAGAAAAGTATTTAGATAAAATGAATATTATTTTTCGAATCAGGATATCTAAATTATCCAATGGTGAAATTTTCATAACTTTCTGAGAGAGTCGATTTGTTTTGTAAATATTAAATAACATTTAAATATATAATGTGTTTTACGACATCATAATGACACAATAGTGATGTAATAAAATACAATACACATTATGTTGGGACATTATATGTTTTAAAATTAAAATACTTATATTTTAGTTTTGATTGATTTTATTTTACAGTGCTTTAATGGACCCTTCAAAACTTATAAAACATTTTACATTTTAAATTTATTTCCTTCAGAGTGTGACTCACCTCCACTAAAGTAACCCAATTATTTTAAGAAGTTCGACCATTATAATTATAAAATATTTTTTTCCAATTCCCTTTGGAAAAATCCATGGACCAAAACCATGCCTTGGTTTGTGGTATGGGTTAGTGTAATGTATGGTGACCCAAACATAAAGAATATATAATTCCATCTCTTTTCCTATATAAACCCACCCATTCTCCCAATTCTTCTTCTCTCAATGCCTTTGGACCTCGACCAACCCCTAACCTCCTCTCTTTAGAATCCTCCAAAGGTTCCCAATTCTCTCAAGAAACCACTCTCAAGCCCCTCCCAAGCCCTTGGGATTACACTTGCAAGTTAGGGATTCCCTCCTTTCTCATTTTATCCATGATTAATAATATTTTTATTCCCTTTTATTTTCATTTATAAATGTTGGGGGTATGATTTATCACCTCAACCATACTTTACTCATTATGTTTGAATGATTATAGACAATTTTTCTCTCTCATTAATTCCCCCCATGTACACCATTTACCATGCTGAAATTCCGTAAGGAATTTCTCTCTGTTCATTTACATTCTTGAAATTCTTCTATTTTATGAATATAAATTCAATTAATTCTGTTGGGAAAGGTATCTATATAACCCCCATACTATCCATTTATATTAAATATGATTAGACACCCCTTTCTCTATCATCAACTATTTTTATGAATTTTCATATCACGCCATTACGCAGCCGAAATTGCTCCGCGATTTTCCAAGCTAATGTCATTGTGTAGTGAATACCATGCCCATTTCTCTAACAAGGGTATTAAACCTTATAAAAATTTACTTATTGATTATAAATATAAATTTATGAATTCAAAATCCCATTATATTAGAATATGTGGTGATTAATGATTCCATTTTGTATGATCCATGTGTCACACTTATGCATGAAATGAAATGTTTAAGAAGGGTGCACCCTGATAGCACCCCAATGCATTGGGTAATGATTAGTATCATGATACTTCATGTGAAATTATGTTTTACTAATGATAATTCATGTAAAACTAGGGTTTAATCATGCTAATTCTAGTGAAATGAGGGTTTTATCATGCACCATGTGTAATGAGCCTCGACTCGTGCAATACCATGTGAAGTGTTATCGCCACATTTCCATTTTATGATAATCATACTATATCATAACTTTAGTTTCATGTTTATTTTAAGCTCCATTGATATATATATTTCCTAACATGTATTTTATTCTTCATGTTATTCCTTTTTTACACCCTTACTGGGCTTTATAAATCACCCTTTTCTTATGCATGTCCTCAGGTAACCCCATTCAACATTATGTGTGAGGGAATATTGTGATCATGTAAAGGTAGTTTTCAAAAAAAAACTATGTTTAATATTTTATGTCATTATGTAATGTTCATAAGCCCAAATTAAAGTAGACCTATTGATTTTACATGTTTTATCATGTGAATAATTTATTTAATAAATCACGATTATGTGTGTAATAAAAAATAGGGTTGTTATATTTCAGAATTAGTGATAAAGAATATCAATGATGAATATTTCATCGAAAAAGAGTTATTGGGCCATATGAATTTCTATATCAGGGGACTAATGGAAGAATTAATTTTTGATACTATAGTAAATCATGTTTACTGATCATATAATACTCACACTGATGCATTGGATATTATATCCATAGTCATGACTGTCCCTGATCAGGAGGAAGAAATGTTGTGTATCACAAATTGAAGAAAGTTATTTTCGATCATCATTTGTGATATAGAAGAAATTAACCAGCTCAAAACCACACCAGTGAATAATGAACCTATATCCACCCCTATATGGATGGATCCCATTATCAGTTATCTCCAAAATGGGACTCTCTTAACAGAACGAGCCGAAAGGGAACAAATTCAGTGACGTGCATGGAACTTTACGCTGTAAGAGGACCCATATGATAAAAAATCCTTCAATAAGTGAGGCTTTAATGGAATCCTACTAATATTCATAACATAAATAGAGGTTAATGATATCATGGATGAATTCCATGCAGGTGCCAACATCTGTCATCAGTCGGAGACTAGGCTCTCCCACCAAATCAGAAGGTTGGGTATTCCCCGAAAACCATGACACAAAACTGTGTGGATTTCACTAGGGAATTACATTAATGCCATATCCATGAGAAATTCATCCACATGCCTCTATAGTGTATACATATTGGTAAATATTCCTAGATATTTTTTATTTTTGGAATGAAAATTTTGGGTCCATATCCCCCTGCCATAGTTAACCAGTTCAATACATCCTTCTTAATACAGACCTGTTCTCCAAATTTGATAAGGAAATAACCCTCAAGGAAGCTAGTAAGAAGAATATCATCATCTTATTAAAGTCTCATATTATCACTAGTTTCATGGTCCTTCACAAATTATTGATGGAAAATGAATCCAACTTCTGTTCTATGCAATTGAAAAAATTGTACATGGAGTAAAACATCATTTCTAATCAATCATCCTGATATCATGCAATAGAAAATCAAAATTAGGGAATACTTTCACATGAAATTGTAAAATATTCTATAGTAGATGGTGAATAAAGACAATAATTCCTAGGAGTATAAAATCTTTCATGTTTTGGCCCAGCCATACCCGAAAAAAATGATACATAAGAAACTATGTACTCATTTGTATATGGGACCGAGGTGGTATTTCAAAAACTAAGTCCATTTTTCAGCACTTAAAATAGACATATGTGGAAAAATATAAAATGGAAATAAATAAAAAAAGTGTATGGATGATTTGGAATGAATTTATGAGAATATGTGGAATATATTGTACAAAATTGAATTCCATCAAATTCAAATTGCTCAGGAATTCAATAAAAAGGTCCACCTCTAGTCATTCCTCCAAGGATAATTGTTGTTGGCTCTTAGAACACCAACGATGCTAGGTTTGACACTTCCAAATTTATAACCCAAATGGTAAGGTCCTTATACCATACACCAGTTCTATCACAATAGATCCTAAACATTTGACACATTAGATGGGGAATGTGTCACACCCCTACCAAGGAGAGGTTTCTCAAAAAATAAATTGAATATCTATCATCAAACATTAAATCCCAGCAACACGACTTTAAACTGAACAATGTCTCATATCCTAACCACATGATTCCAACCTATATAGATAACTTACTCACTGCATGATGTTAAACTACATAGATCCCCCAATGGTTCATCTTCATTCATATCGGGTGACCCATGACCTAGCAGCAATACATTTAACTGTAAAAAGTCTCAATTCAAAACCACATGATGTTAAACATTACAGAATATCTACTCACAATATTATGGTAAAATACATAGTACATTTCGTCACCACATTATGTTAAAATGGATGGGAATAACTATCCCACTAATTATTCACTGCACATCAGCAAGATTTTCATTAAAGAGGGATAAAATTCCCCACCCTCATGTGATAGTAATGTCAACATAAGGAGTCTCTCCTTTTATGAAATACATTTCGAATGATTTATACCATTATACGATATGTAGTTATCTAAAAACCACTATTTTGGGCCCAACCATAGTATTACATCCCTTTCAGGATGGGTGACCCTCATCCTCACTACAAGACATTAAACTGGAAAACTGATGACCTTATCATATAATATTAAACAAAAAGGGTTTCAAAAACTACATGTAGCTTGATTATTATTTCAATGATATATATACGGACTCCTTGATCATATATCACGGTACATACACCACATGATACAAAATTATCCCATGTTATCCTAAATCGCCTCAGTATGTTGAGAAAAAGCATTTCCATTCCTTATTTCCCACAATGAGCATAGCTCACATAAGCTTAGGAATTTCAGTATGTTTTTTCCTGAAAGAAAATGGAATATTAGCTCATGACCTGGTTATCATGGTCCTAAATTCAATACCTTAAAAGGAATACCATGTTTCATCACCACATGATGTTAAACTGCACGGTTGATAACCTTTTTACAACATAAAACTGAACATTTCTATGGATATCACCCTAGAGAACCACTATTACTGGTGTTGGTGTCCAACCACTCCTACTTTAAATAAATTCATGTGACTTGATTCATGAAATCACATGATATGTATTGATTCATTAATCTCTAGCCTCTGTTCCAGTCACAACAAATAAACATGAAAATTATCCCTCCATGCATATCAGTTAAACATGCATAGAAAGATCCTATTTTAAGATATATGTATGACATGATTCCTATTACCATATGATACATAGTGACTCTTAGATTTCCATCCATGGATCTATATGTAATACCCCTTTTTATGTTAGTAATCCCAATTCCTTTCCACATGACATTGAACTACATGTTTTCTTGATAACTACATGTGGATTGATTCATATCATCATATGATATGTAGTAAAGCATGAATCTCCAATCATGGTCCCAACTACATTAATAAATAGGCATAATTACCACCAAAATGTATGGGTTAGACCTAGGTAGAGATTTTTCCATTCAATATCTACACGTGGCTTGATTCCTTGCATTATAGGATACATAATGATTCCTAGATCTCCAATCCTGGGACCATATACCTCTACTACTAAAAAATTGCTACCAAACAACATAAGGTATAATCTGTACATGGCCATTTTTCCTTTGTATGAGTTAGATCTATGTGCATCCATCTTTTGAATATAATATATCTTTTAAATTTCTCAAATCAGATCTCACATCCTTACTGCATGATAATTTAAATGAAAGGAAAACAACATGGTTACATGACATTAAAACTACAAAAATAACACATCATTACCACATGATATTAAACTATAAGGAATTTTTCCTTACCAAATGATGTTAAAACAGATGGAAGAAAATTCATCCCGTATACATGATGTTAAACTATGCAGACCATCATCCATTATCATCCCTTATCAATGTACCACATGATCCTTACCCTGTTCAACAATACTACAGGGTTCTTCTACTATATTTTAAGCACCTAAATACATAAATCACACTTCAAGTATTTAGAACCTCAATTTGATACATCCCTTTTTTGTCCCTTGGAAAGGAAAAGGGATGTCTCTTCATGACCATGAAATCTATTCATAAGAGCTAAGACCTATGAACCTTAGAAATCATGGATCTGTATGGAGGGATATATAATCCATATGAGACTAACAGAATCTTGGTGGAACCCATAAGATACTAATATTCTAGTCTATCCCTATTATTATTTTCACATATCATTTCTCATGACCTAAGTACTTCGATCCCTGACTTAAATTTTTTTCATCTCCCACATAGAATTATGTTTAAGCACTCTTGACCCTGGGTATCCTAATTGGGATCTTATATATCATCCCCCATATTTGTTCCATGTGAAACATGAACTTAAACTCCCTACACTTTGGTGAAATATGTATGAACATAAAATATATACCACGATGTCCTAAATCAAAAGATCATAAACTACTATCGAAAGAGAAAGAAAACGTTTCAGAGTGAAAAATGCAAAGGGAGTCTGAGTAAAATTCATTTCTTCTCTTGATAAATTCTTAAACTTCAGATTTTAGGAAAAAATTAGGGCGCAAATAAATAAGGCAAAAATATAATAGGCTCTACATTGTATAATTATTTAAAAAAATATATATTCTTGCTGGATATCATAGTTTAAAAAAAGATAGATTAATGATTTGTCACATCTCCTCACATGTGATAATATGTGAACATGGCGGTGACAAAAATATATAGGGTGCTTGAGCTATTCTTGTATATTTCCCTTTAAAAAAACATAAATCATGATTTGAGAACCATAGATCACAATAAACCTTCAATGAAACTTGGGAAAGGATACCTGGATTCAAGGGACACTTTTTTTCAATTCATGTATGCCTTTTTGTCCTGCATATGTGCCTATGGTGATCCAACCAATGCATCACTAAAAAAAACAATTATTGATTCTTTCGATCTCTAATGTCACCACATTTGTACACAATACCTATGTGTATTCTAGTCCATTCCTTATATGATTGTCCCATATCATCCCCCTAACGCAAGCGCTTTATACCACCATATAGATCTACATACCATTCTACCGAAATAGATTCAACATCATCGATTTTACATCACCATGTTTTGTAACCTTTGTCAAAACAGGAATCTGGCACTCCACTCCCAAAAACTTTATATCCCACACCACATGATTCACAACCCTTGGGAGTAGGGGTCAATATTCGAAATTAAAAGTTGAGATGCCCAAGGACTCAAGAAACCTTCCTAATTAACTTTTTATCCATAACCATATCTATCATCTAGATGTTTGAGTCTTCAAAAATCATTCACGTCCCTTAGAGAGGAACAAATAGCATCTTTCCATGACCATGCTATCAATGTATAAGGGCGTTGAACTACTAACTAAAGGCATATCCACCATGTAGGAAAGGAACTATGAATATTTTGAGCCCGAGAAAATTCTCGAAAAAACATGACACCTAATGGTGTCACGGGTTAACCCGGACATTTATGTCCCATCACATATTCAACGACTCAAACATTAGGGTTACTTGACATTTATACCCTTTATTACTAAACCCGATTCACATTCCGTTCCATCCAGATATATCTCATGAGATATAAATCTTTAACCAATTAATTGGGGGGAGATATAGGTCCCACCCATCTCATATTGAAATAATTCATATGTGTTCCACAAAACAATCATAAATCATTTATCATAACCGAAAGAATAAAATGGGTTTCATAAACATCATCCCATAATGAAATAATCTATATAAAATAAATGGATATAATTTCATCATAAAAAAATAAAACCATGTAAATAATAGAGAATTTATAATTGAAACATAAACATACTAAATATTGTCATCTTAGATGGAAAATAGTTTTGATAAAACACTTGAAATGAATTATTGAGGATAATATCCTTTCTTCTTAAAAATCATTTTCTTTTCAAACAAATGCCATGAAATTTTAAAAGAAAAGGATTTTTTTGAAACTAATCTCGAAATATTGTATAGTAAACATCATGAAACTAAGGATTTATGCTACCCTAAAAATCCATTCATTCCGTATATGTTAAAAAAACATTCTCCACATACTTTTGCTAGAAAAGTCAAAAAGTACCTTGTATGGTAAACAAAAGATAGATTCCTTACATACCATGTGGTAAAAGTCAAAAAAGGGTAAAAATGACTTTATAAATGGAAGAATATTAATAATTTTATGAAATAATTTTGAGAGAACATGTACATGAATGATAAACATAACCTCGGTAAATACTTACGAATAAACAATCTCGGATAAGAACAAGATTGGAATAATTATCCCTTACCTTAGGTACAATTTCTTCCATACGTGTCCGAGACTCCTATATAAGGGGTTTAAACATATTATTAGCTTGTAACAAAACCATAATAATAGTTATGATATCATATATTATTCACTTACGACTTTATATTACCCATTCATTTGTCAATTCCATGTTAAAGCAGCGTTTTGGGTAAAATTGTTTCCTTTATCGTACAAGTTTTGACTTGTAATTATTAATATGATTACTTAGATAATGATTACATATTTCCAGAATGTAATACATGATTTATATATAATATATATTAATCATATAAATATATATAATATATTGATAAATGGAATGAAATACACCATTGTTAGAGACAGTAGGCCGTACATACGCATGAACGCTGTTTTCGTTTCCTTATTAAATTGAATCGATGTAAATGACATATATATATATAAATAAATCCACTATCATTATTATGTCATATATTTCATGATTACTTATTATATATACATTATAATCATTATTTAATGGTTAACATGGATAAGGAATCTCATCGCATCGTGGAGACGGTAATCCGTACGTCTCTCTTGCGTGTAATGCAAACCAAGTAAGGGTTGCATGTAGTGAAAAATTCCCTTAGTGTTGTGTATAACATAATAAAAACTTATTTCATTTATAAATTGAATAAAATCTATACTCCATGTTGCGTAGAATAATTTCTACCAAACATGCTTGAAAGTGTGTGTAACTAGCCAAGAATAGTGTTGCGTATAGTGCAAGCTAATACGGTGTTGCGTATAGCTCAAGCTAATCTTGGTGTAGCATACAACATAAGATATTAAAGTAATTAAAAATATTATTTCTCATAAAATCTCAGGGTGTTACATTCTTCCCCCCTTAAAATGAATTTCTCCCATGAAATATTTCTGGTTTATATATCATTTACTACTTGAAAGTTTCTTTTATAGAAACCCACATCATAAAAAGGAATACTAAAACTTAATTTTAAAAAGTAAAGTATGAGACGTAATGGTTAACCAAATTAACTCATCATTGGGTATCCACATAGGAGAACATAGGTGAAAATATGGATATGGAAGAGAAATATAACAATAATGTTCTGATGAAGAGTAGTAGAGAACATGGCTATGAAAAATCCAACAATAACAAAGTGATAAATTTGTGATGATCTAAGGTACCATCTAATTCATCGGATATGAGGGTACTAGGACAACATTTTTGGTTTCATGATTATTTCCCTAATGTTGATGAATTTTTTCATGAGGATAAATATTTACTTAATTTCAGTGTAATAACATCATTGGTCATTCCATGAACAATTTCCACTTCATCTCTTATTTAATGAAATGAAGTTGGATTTGTCCTTCTTGAAATGATAGCAGATAATGTGATATAATGATGGGTTATTTCATCTGTCTTAAAATGGTAGCAAAAGTTATAAAATATATATACGTCTATATTTGTTGAGATTAACAGTATATGATTCCTAACATGGAATTATACTTCAATTATCATACTACTTAATAAAATTAAACTAATTTCTACTAACCAGGGACTTCCTATAGGACAGTGGTCGGTGATAAAGGCATGTTGCACTTCGGTTGTGGGTTTGACTCCCACATCTTTGTCTCACGTGACTAGTTTTCCTATTTCTTAAACAATACTATTATAACATTTCAGAAATAATATAAAAAAGATCTAGACTTAAACAATACTCTCTGATGTCTAACATAATTCATTCCAATATTTAGGCTTATCCAAAATAATTCTATCCAATCTCATAGTATAATTAAAAAGATTACCTGGGAGGTTATCTACCAATCATGTGAATACCATCATTTATCACCCATATATCGTAAGATATATCTTGTTTTTTATATTCCAAACATGTGACGACCTTAATCACGAATTCTCTTGAAACATGAATTACCATAGAACCTTAGTGAAAACATGAATGCTGTCAAAAGATAACTCTTAACACATTACAAAATCCTAAAAATTACTATATACTCAAACCATGATTTCAATTTCTCCTTATATAAGTCATGATCTCATTAATACTATCGAACATGTTATTTTCTCCGCAACCATTCATTATGCGCATATCACCTTCTTTCCAAAAATATCTGAAAAACATTTCATGGATAACAGTTCCATTAAACATATACTTTCAAATACATTAGAAAAAACAATAGTGTAACAATACTTAGATGATTATTTATTCCATATTACCATTAAATTACCTATACAACATAACTCTTGATAAACAGAAAATAATTCCACTACCTTCTTAAACCATTGACTGAACGTCATTATTTTATTCCTCAACATTTCTTTCATCTCATATATCATTTTTAGTATCTTCATCATCATCAACATAAATACTACCCAAACGACCATCATGATTCTCTTCATGAGATTTTCCCTTAGGGAATTAGTTTTTATAATACCAGTACATTCCACATTTAAAACATTAACTATTGTTGATGTCTTAGGAATACCATTACCCTTGTCCATAGTGTTAACTGAACCCTTTCCTTTGCAATTACTAGCTTTTTGTCCTTATTTTCCACACCCAAAGAATATTCCAGTTCATTTGAAACATTCTCCTTGATGTCTCTTCCCATATGATTTACATGAGTAAAAATGAACTTTTTTCCACTATGATCATCATGAAACTCCATCTTTCTTTTATTAGCTGAGTCAGGAAACTTACCAATGTTGAGATTATTGATTATATTATGAGATTGTTGATTATGAATAATAACTATTTTTCTCTTTCCAAATACCTTTTCATTTGCATGATCCTGAAGAATATCATTCCATTGTCCATAATATTCTCCATTAACAGAATCCGTGTGTTTTTAGCCATTTTATAAAACCCTAAAGAATAGTGTGATAGGGAAAAATCAAACTAGGAAAAAAACATAATCAGGGGGACTACATTCAATCTATAACATCTTAGGTTTAATAATAGGTTATTCATGATCGTTATAATAATTCTAGGACTGTAACCTACACCTATACTTAACCTTAGGGACATCTATAGACATACTATAGAAATATCTCTAGGGATCTCACTAATGTTTTTGCATCATAGTTTCCAAAGGATGGCTAAACCTTCACTCTGATACCAACTATAGAGACCCAAATATTGACATACATAGACATTACATTAATTTTGTGGAATTATTAATACATGAAAAAAATAGACGCCCAAAGACTGTATTAGTTTAGTATCTTTGGAAACTTGGAAATAATCTTCTAATCAAGGTGAAGGATCTTGAACATCTCCAATAAATATCTTCCAATTATGTTTTCTTACCTAAAACCTTTCTTTATATCTTGGGGAAAAGAAAACATAAAAATGGAGAGCTCAAATGCTCAGAAAGGGTAAACATGGAGAACGTAAAACAATCCATAAAATTTTGAACGTAAAAACATGAATATAAAACATGAGTAATCATGACTAATAACCTAAATCTTGGCAGTACATAATACATAGATCATAAATGAACATTAATCATGATAAAATGGCATGGGAATAAAACATGTAATTGTGGAAAATCATTTATAACATGATATTATTTCCATAGTATCCAATTAATTTCTTCCAAGACCATCATAGTGGACAAAGTCCATTAATGAACCGGGTTTATTTGCCGATTCAGCCCTGTATTACTGAACCAGATTCACCTTCCATTCCAGCCACGTCTATCTCATGAGATATAAATATTTACCCAATGCATTGTAGGGAGATATAGGTCCCACCCATCTCATATTGAAATCATTCTTATGAGTGCCACAAAACAATCTTAAATCATTCATCATAACCCAAAGAAGAAATTGGGTTTCATAAACATCATCCCATCATGACATAATCCATATAAAATAAATGGATTTCATTTCATCATAAAAAAATAAAACTATGTAAATAATAGATAAATTATACTTTAAAAATCAACATACTAAATAATGTAATCATTGATGGAAAATAGTTTTGATAAAACACTTGAAATGAATTCTTTAGGAAAATATCCTTTCTTCTTAAAAATCATTTTCTTTTAAAAAAATTCCATGATATTTTAAGAGAAAATATTTTTTGTTGAAAATAATCATGAAATATTTTATAGGAAGTTTCTCGAAAATATGAATTTATGCTTCCATAAAAATCCATTCACGCCATATAAGTTAAAAAAACATTCTCCTCATACTTATACCAGAAAAGTTAAAAAGTACCTTATATAGTAAACAACAGAATGTTTTCTTATATACCTTGGGGTAAAATTCAAAAAGGGTAAAAATTAATTCATACATGTAAGAATAGTAAATTTTTTATAAATGAATTTTGAGAAAACATGGACATTGATGATAAAAAAACCCCAGTAAATACTTTCAAATAATCAATCTCAGATAAGAATGAGATTAGAATAATTATCCCTTACCTTAGGTCCAATTTATTCAATACATGTACAAGACTCATGTATATGTGTTTCAAAATATTATTAACTGGTAATATAACCATAATAATATTTATGATATCATATATTATTCGCTTACGACGTTATATTACCCTTTCGTTTGTCAATTCCATGTTAATGCAGCGTTTTGGATAAAATTGTTTCATTTATCATACATGTTTTGACATGTAATTATTCATATGATTAATCAGATAATAGTTAAATATTTCCTTAATGTAGAATATTATTTATATTAAATATATATTCATTATATAAATATTTATAAAATATCGATATATGGAATGAAATACACAGTTCATGGAGACAGTAGGCCGTACACACACATGAACATTGTTTTCATTTCCTTTTTAAATTGAATGGAAGTAAATGGAATATATATATATAAATAAATCCAGTATCATTATTATGTCATATATTTCATTATTACTTATTATATATACTTTATAATTAGTCTTGAATGGTTAACATGGAGAATGAATCTCATCGCATTGTGGAGACGGTAATCCGTATGTACACACGAGCGATGATATCATTCCCATAATTATTGAATGGAATTGGAGTGGATGATATAATATCTCATAATTAGAATCATGTTATAGTAAGCATATATATTTATTATTTCTACCATTATACCCATCCAAGTAAGGTGGTGGTGGAAAAACAAATTACACCACAGCGTGGAGACGGTATTCCGTACGTACGTATGCGCATTGATTTCCTTTTTCATAGGATGGATAAAAGGTGAAATAGGGTTGTTTCATATTTATATTAAAATATCAGTATTTTAGTGATAATTATATTTTTACTTTATAATTAAATTAATAATGAATAGGAAGTAGAAGAAGAAATAAATTTGAATGAATCGGTAAAGGATATTACCTCTTCATTGACGCGTCTCTTCTAAACCTCATTTTAGAGCACTAAAGTTATTCATTAAAAATACCAGGACCTCTATTATGTTTCTAGGGAAGTGGATAAGACAAATGGACAGTGTTTGGCCGAGATTGAAGGCTCAAAATGTTGTGAAGAGGAGAGAGAGGAGGTTCCCCTTTATAAGAGAGGAGATGGGCACTTTTGGAAACCTCTAAAATATTAATTTATAATAAATTCAAAACCCATTAAAAAACCTACAAATTTGACTCCATTATAATATGATATTATATATGGTTGTAATCTCATCAAAAATAAAATTTAGATAAGTTGGGAATTTAGTTTAAACCTTATCAACTTGATTTCTCCTTATTTAATCCATTTAATTTTATTTGTGGTTATAATATTCTAAATTTTAAATTGTTATAAATAATTACTTATGTGTTCTGAATTGTCCATAATTGGATACGTTATGACATTTTAGACCATATAAATTTGAATTTATAATTTTTAAATATTTTTGTGATTTTTAAACATTTTAATAATATACAATTTTTAAAAAATAACAATAGTGTCAATTTTGACACTATTAATTTATTGGAATTTAAATAAAATCCACACAGATTAAATATTCTAAAACAAATATTTAATAGATTTATAACAAGTCATGTGTGCCTATAAAATTCTTGGATCACATTAAATAGTTAATATAATATTTATTTTAATATTTCTTAAACCATTTATTTGATATTTCAATAAATAAAATAATTTCTACATCACTATTGTGTCACCATTAATGATAATTATTTAATCCCTAAAAATTATAAAGAAATTAAAATTATTTAGATAGATTTAATATTTTTCTGGTGATTTTTTTTTTCAAATTCGTATGAATTTTATCACAAAATTAAAATTATTCCACTTATAAGGTATGAGAGAGTGACATGTTGTCACTTTCTTTGGTTTTAATAATAATTACATCATTTTCATGGTAAAAAGTCCATGAAATGAATCTATTCCGACCCTTAGGTGATATGGGTCGACTTTTATTCATCCAATAGAATTTTGGTTGGTGTTAGGGTAATTTTATAATCTTAGTTTTACCCTTAATTACCTGATTTATCTTTAATTGTAGTAAATAAAAATTATCATAGTTAATAATCATAATATAAAAAAATAAAAGAAACATATTAAAATAATTTGGATCTACTAATTCCAAATACGAAATCATTTTTCAAAATTCAAATCATATAGTTTGCAGTAATTAATTTAAAATTAATCCCATTGTTGATAAAACGAGTTTTAAAAGGTAAAACATTGCAAAAGATTGAAATGTTTTTACCTATGAATTCCATGTAAAATTAATGCTAATAAAATAAATTATATAAAATGGGAAAAATATATTCTATTTATACTTTAAAACCATTAAATTTTATTATTTAACTATGTAAATTATATTTATGAGAAAAGTTGTTTTTATGAAAAATTTAGCGTATTTTTAATATTCATCAAAATATGAAAGTTCTCAGAAAAGTATCTAAAATTTATCCAATGTAAATTTTTAAATCCTAATTAAAAATAAAAAGTTTAACTTGTCAAATTGAACTTATAAACATGTCAAAAACTATATTTAAAATGGGTGTGCCATCAAAAGGCGGAAAAACAACATTTTTTGAAAATACATATTTCACCCGAAAAATTTATTTTATTCTCATACCATGTTCTAGGATATGTGTAAGTTGAATGATAATGTTATAAAACTGAAAATGTTGTTAATACTATTCAAAACAGCTAGTTCATAAAAATATATCGTTGTTTAGTGAAACTCGGTATTGCATACGACAAACGCTTTCAAGGACGGTTGCTCTTGCGTGTTATGCAAGCTAGGTCATGGTTGCGTGTAGTGAAATATTCCATTGGGGTTGTATATAACATAATCAAAACTTATTTCATTTATACATTGAATAAAATCTATTCTGAATGTTGCATAGAATAATTTCTACCAAAAGAACTTGAAATTTTGTGCAACTAGCCATGAATAATGTTGCGTATACTGCAAGCTAATATGGTCTTGCGTACAGTGAAAGCTAATCTTGGTGTAGCATACAACACAAGACATAAAAGTAATTAAAAATATTATTTCTCATAAAATCTCAGGGTGTTATAGTCTTCACTATATCTCTCAATCATCAATCAAGTCATAAAAGTAAGACTCTAAGCTACATATAATCCTATGGTATAAGCTAAAAGACCATAAAGTACAATGATTGAAGGTCCAAACTAAAATAACATAAATGAAAGTGATATAATCTATGATATAAAAAACATTAAACTACATTGACAAAAGGTATGAGATAAAGGACCCTAAACTAATGTGATAGAAGGTACGAGCTATAAAAATCTAAAATACAATGATATAAGGTCAAATATAAAAGGCCCTAAACTACATCGATAGAAAATACAAGTTAAAATACCCTACACAATAGTGATTGAAGGTCTAATGTAAAAGAACCAATAATACAACACAAAAATTATTTAGTATGCTAGAATGAAAAATATTGTAAAGCCCACTTTATGGCCTTATATGAAATCATGATATTCTCTCTGAGCCCATCGTATTTAGCAAAAGATAGAAAAACTTCCATCCAAGACATATATTCTACCCAAATATCCTTTTATGAAACACGAAATCTAAAGATAAATAGAATATATATATTAATGAGAAACCACATTATTGATGGGTATTCATGAGCACATCTTGAGAAGAATCTGTTATGATTTAAATAATCAGATATATACTTTTTGATTTACCTTTTATTATGAAAATGATGGGTATCGTTGGAGATTTATATAACATCGGACCAGTAGTGTGTCGTGCACATCATGAATGAATTAAAATAGGTTATCAAATGAAAGGTTTATAAAATCCATTTATCGATAGTGTAAAATAGGATGAATCTCCACATTTCAAAGTTTCTTCAAGAAAATAATCAAAAATAGAATGCATGTTAATGATCAAACTATAATAATATTTGATCGGATGAGCTGGCCATGTTGGAAAGGGTTTGGAAATAAGAGTTAATTGAATGATAATGTGTTTCTTGCCCTTCCACTTATTCTTCTACCATAGGATGTAGAGTCCCGACTAATGTATTCAGATACTCAACTCATTATTAAGAGGTTTAGAATGAGGATAATAACATTGAGATTTCATACATTAGGAGATCTATGATTTCTTTATTTCTCTATATATTCATGGTCCACACATCCATATGGGCTTTAAAAATAGATATAAAATCATGACTACTCTAGTTCCCCAAGGGCCGATTCGTTTGATCAGTAAGGGGAGCCTTATCTTCAAGACCATAGAAGACCCTCTCATTAGAATAAAAATCATTATGAGTCATGAGAATTTGTATTTCTTATAGAAGTTGGTGAAGAAAAAATATCTAACCCCACGTCTTCATTTAAACATGAAACATTTCCATTGTAATCTTAGTTATCATGTGGTGAATCTACTACCGAATGATATTATTCTACATTTGAGATTATGTGGTTTGCAAGGAGGGAGGATAGGGAGTCCTGTATATTCATCCCTTAATAGGGACATCACATGTTTTCTACGCTGGGGGGACAATTTCCCGAAAATATTCTATCCTATTATCAAGATGATCATCACCCAGATGAGGGTTCTTCCTCAAAGTCTCCCCCGTGTCTTGAATGAAGTCCATCTTATAAATAGATATAGGGTTCAATAAGGGAATATTATTATCCACATGATGAACCATTTGGGTTATCAAACCACATAGATAAGAAACTACCCAATCCTAGGAATAATACAAATAAAGAATGGTAAGAGAGTCTGCATATGAAAGAATTATCTCAGTTTCAAGGTCTTCGTGCACCAAAATCATCCAAAACTGGTAGATGATCTCATGGTGTTTCTCTTCTAATATGATAGCTGAAGGAAGAGGCAAGAAATACCCTTTGGGAGTATCTGGATAGACAAGAAAAATTATAAGTTGTATATGACTTTTAGAAAACTTTCGCATCCATCCTAGATGCAAGAACCCCACCCCAAAGGGGGATCTTTTACTCCAGTTCATCAAGAGAGATAATTCCATTATCAATGATTGGCCTAATCAGTGCATGATTAGGGGTGAAATAAAAGCTATTAGATCGACTGAATGCATTGGTAACCTCATTAGGGTATAGTGAAATAGCACCGAACCAAGATATATTCAGTAATCTAGGACGAGATAAGGCACGAGAGATCCAGGTATCATTCTACATTTCGTAGCAATGGAAGTGCCCCTATATTCTGCCAAATAAAAAATAGAATTGTCCACTTATACTATAAGGGGATTCCCTTTCTAAATGCGAACCAAGTGTTAGTAAAGGAATTCAAGGGTTGACACTTCTATATTAAATATCCTTCCCTCCACTGGACATGCTTCCATTACCAATGTACTGACCCAAATTCAGAACGGGTGTCCCTAGCTGGGAAAATACAGCCATTCCGGAATATAACGATGAACCTCGCCCGCCTAAGGCTAGGAGAAATATCTATCTCCCTTCAATATCCCCATGAAGTATGATCTTTGACATTGAAAATCATATATTATAAACCACCACTATCATGAACCATCTGGGAAGGGAAATGAATGGGGTATATAGCAATCGACCTAGCTCCACTGTGACAAAGTAAAATAATGATCCAATCTCTAAAAGCGATATGTGGGTTCATAGTCATCTCTTTTCTTAACATTTCATCAAAAATAATGCGAATTTCCCTCTCCAATACTGGAGTCTAGAAAGGCCAATCCCATACATATGTGGAAGAAATGAACTCATAATATATCTTTCCAAGAATAGGGCATACCGCCACGTTGGTAGATATCCCATAGGTTGATTCCCACCCCGCTATGAGATAGATGTAATGAGTTTTTTCCCAAACACCGATGACTGAACATTTTTTAAATGATATCAAGCTAGTGATAAACAATATATTTCTAAATACATAATATTTTATAAATATGGACAACATATAAGTGGTCAGTGAACACTAAGAAGTTTTTCCTGAGATAGTACGGCCATGCCCAATCATAAAAAAAGTAACCTCTAGGATCGATATCCCATTATGAGCTCCATACACTACCCAAGATATTATCAGAAGAGACAAATTTACTCAAATATATCTGATCAATGGGTTGGTGAGAAAAATAATAGTTTTACAGACCCTAGGGAGGGTTTTCCAACATATAAGACAACCCCTAGGATTGAGTTGTGACCAGTTAACCATCCACCAAAATTTTCATGTGAATACTTCAAAGAGACATTGACACCCAACAAGATGGTGGATTTTTGTCTGAAGAAGTAATGACAACATCATTGAACAATATAAACCCATATATTGGAAGCCAGTATGATAAAAGATAAATCCAGATCTCTAATGTAATAATACATTTCAAAAGCTCATTATTATAATTCAAATAATATCGAGGGATATGATTATGGTTTATATAAATCATTATCATTTTATTAGTTCAAATAGAGGACCTATGTCGAGAGATGAAATATATCTAATCAAAAGTAAGTGGAATATGATAGGTAGATAAAAATAAAAGGTTGTCAATAGAAATATATAAAAATTATAGATGCTTCATTTGAATCATATAGATCAATAGGTAATTCATGAATTGCGTGAAGAATTAAAGAATTTCATGGTTTATAAATATCTTCTTAGACAATATGAAACTGTGTAACATCATGAAACCTTATGTCCCCTTAGAATACATATGATCTAATGACATTGAAATTGTCACATGAGCTACAAAATAATTGAAACATTTAACATGATCTAGCCGACAGATCCTCCAAAACCATCATGGGCGTCCATGAATCCCTATGGTTAAAGTTCAATCAATTATAGAAAAATTAATGAGGTTGATTCAAAAAATAACCTATGAAAAAATATATTGCGAAGTAGTTCTCATGAGAAGGTATCATGAATGGATATTGAGAGCAATTCTTGTAGAAGGGTCTTGTGAAATGATTATGTGACAGATGTAGGGTTAAAGAGAATTAGAAATTAAAGATTCTAGTGTATGAACCAAAACTTGATCCCCTATTTAGATGTATTTTTGTAGAATACCAAATGTCACCCAGAAACCCTGGTGATTCCCAAAAGATGCTGAATGGATATTGTACTAAAGCCATTGGTGGGAATTTACATTCCTTAGAAGCGAGACCTTGTTCCATTAAAAATATCTTCTGTGGGGGGGATATGTTGATTCCCAAAAAATGAGCATAAATAAATTCAAAAGGCATGAAATCGATGAATATGGGTATTATTTTTCCAATAAATAAAAGGATGAAAAATGTGGCCAAATCAAACTGATCTTGAGACGTTAAGTAGGTCACGTGATGGATCCATGCACAATGTATAACCTATAGTTGATATCATAAGTCCCCTTTGATGTGTCCTACTTTTGAGAAGGCATCATATTCAATTGGTGATCACACAACGTACGACAAATAGGAGCCCTAGGTTATGCGAATTGTTTGGTGGCAGGTTCCTGAAAAACCATCCAAATATCCATGGATAATGGAGAGAAATATACAAATGGTTGGATCCTCTTACAAACACAAAATTCATATGATGCACCCAAAAAACTCACAAGTTTCCAAGGAATCCCTGGTGGCGTGTCTCCTAGGTCATATAAGATCCCACTGGATTTTCACCCCTATCACATGAAAGGCTTCAATTACCTTCAAGTAATCTCGTTCCCCCCCCTTTGGCTCCAGAAACATGCTAGTGGGTTATAATGATCACATATCACTACAAGTCATTTTTTTGTCAGACAACACATTAACAATAGGGATAATGATTCTCATTGACAACAATAAAAAAAACATTCAACCTTAAGTCCTTGAAAAATAAATTGGGAAATTAAAACGGGAAAAGGAGGGATCCTCTTGTGGCTGTAAACATCATGTGATGCACCCCTATAGGTTCATAGGACTCCACAATCCTTCGGTGACATTTCCACTTCACCGCACAAGAGATCCCTGGAATGTCACCCTCACCATGTGAATGGATTCAGGTAGGTCTAAGTGGTCTGGTACTCCCCATTTGGCTCCATAATTAAAACATAAGAGGTTTTCCACGTAATTATTCTACATCACCATATGACCGTTTGTTTGTCACACAGCGTCTCATTGGTAGGGAGGGTGATTTTATTCAAAAACAATCGTGAAAGCCCACAAGATCCATAAATCTTTTACAAATAAATAGAAATGGTGGGAGACTCTTGTGGTCACAAACATCATGTGATGTGCTCATTGGCTCTATATGAACTCTCAAAATCCCTTCATTATGAGGGCACCAATCTCATGAAGTCCCCCTAGAAATCAATACTTCTCATGTAGAATATCTCATACAAAGAATAAAATATCACGTGATGTTCTTTCAGAATGCATCCTGATCTCACAAAATTCCTGAGAAAGGTTGGTTTGAAAATAAGGTAGTCCCCCGATATGTCAGCATAATTCACCATGACCCCCTTTTTTAAATAATCAAATAAATGGGGAATTGATGGGATGATATCATGGTTATGAAAAATGATGTAGTTCCCCTGGCATGATCTAGGGGAGGGCCTCATGAAAATGTATGAAATCAATTCCCTCTACCAAATCCAGACTATATTTACATGGTATACTCCACACGAAGTGTAAAATAACTAGGATAGAGATCCCTATAAATCCAAAAACTGAGTATAAAAAAATGCAAAATAAGATCCTCACACCAGTGTACTTTTGAATCAGAGAGGATTTCTTAGGAGTAGTTAATATTGCGATCATTAAGGTTTTCTAATATGTATGATTTGGGGAACCACATATGCAGATCATGTAACATGAATAAGAACTTTACGTGATCATTAATAGACCATGTGAAGGACTTTATCTAGCTTATCTGAAGGATATACCAGATAACTGACCAATCAAGTGAGACTAAAATAAATTGTCACATAATAAATATATTGGAAATTCAATAAAAGGATTGAAAAGAGAAAAAAAATTGGATCCTTATGCAAATAACATATATTATGATCCTCATGGGCTATACATGAACCACACCGATCATTTGAAAATACCTATATATGTCACCCAGATCATGTAATACTCCATTAGAATAATATTTGGATCACTGTAGGTCCCTTGGATACATTAGAAAATCCATATGGATCTTTTTGGGCATGTCAACCAGGATTCGTGAAACCCTTGGGGCTCACCATCCAGACCTTGTGATGACCTTTAGACACGTCACCCAAATACTACAGTGGCACTAGTGTATGAAAACTAAGTCATGCGATGAAATCAGGATATGTCATTATCTTTTGAAATATCATCTAAACAAGCCATCCAAATATCGTGATGACCTCCTTGTATGTCAGATGGATGTTGAGATATCCCACATACATGTCAGCCAACTTTCACGATGACGCCTAGACTAGTAAACTAGGACATGTGGAACCCTTCAAACAAGTCACATTGAATATCATGAAACCCTCCATGCCTGCCATCTTGATTTAGCTACACCACTAGGAATGTCATCTGGATCATGCGATGTCCTAGAAAAATGCTATCTTAGATCGTATGGTGACTTCTAGGATCAACCAACAAGGTCTTGTGATATCCTCTAGAAAATTCATCTTAGATCATGTGATAGAATCTAGGATCAACCATCAAGGTCTTGTGATGTCCTCTAGATAAATCAACCTAGGTTATCTGATTATCTTTAGACAATCCATCCATAATATGTGAGGTACCACGAACAAGTCAACTGGATTAAGTGATTTTTCTTGGACATGTTAGGTAGACATCCAAAAAAAATTCAAGAAGACTATAATTGAATGTCCAACAAAAATTTGATTTATGTTAGGAAGAAAATAATTCCAGGACAAGAGGGAATCCCTTCACTTGATAATGTTGTCTATCTTCCATAAAGGGAAGAATCTATGTGTATTCCTGATATAGAAAACTATGACAACTATAATTACTAACATAAATAGTATACACATGATACCTTCATATGCCTCAAGATCCATATCAAACCTCCAAAGAGTTATTCTAGTGTATAAGTCAATCATCCATAAGCAGTGAGAATGATTATTTTCCATCATTTTTTTCCCACACCGATCATAGCTCACATGGGATTAGGGAGTTACAATGATCACATCATTCAATCCATAAGAATATTTAAAGACAATGGAAACATTAGTGTGTAATTTCTGATTAGCGACATAATATGTTATGTCACACATATAAGATAATCCTAAATGTGTAATCCATAACATATTGAACTATAGAGAATTTGATTCTTTATATAACTGGATATGCTGGAAACATTTCTAAGGCCTAAGCCTATGCTCAAATGGGAATCCACATTTGTTTAAGTCCTTCCATGTCTTGAATATTATAAACTTCCAAACTCAATCTCTACCATAGGCTGATGATCCTTTCTCTTCATCAAAAATAGTCTTATTTAAATGAACTATGATGACTCTGATTCCTTCCATAACCAGGATACATAGGATTCCTTCTTAATTCCTCTGCTCTATATTAATCATCCAATGTTATGTATCAATAAATATGCCCAACATCTGTATCAAATGAGGTGGATTACTTTCTATCCCATATTTATCACATCGAGCATAGATCGTGAGTTTTTTGGGAGTTATAATAAGAAAATCATTATTATCATGAATCTCCATAAGATAGGTGAACCTTAGTGTGTAATCCCAGATCCGTGGAATGATATAACTATCCAACAAAAAATGGTATCAATCACTAGGAAATTCCAGAGGGTGCGAAAGAACTATGGTAATTTTTAATCCTTATATAACTAGGATATATAGGATAAATCGTAGAGGTTTGAGATAAAATATATAGTTCCCTATTTCCTATATATATGTCCTTTATGTTTGATGCTAAACATCATAGGTTTAATGAAGTATATGGGTTTTTATTTCGATCATAAAACGTGATTTGTAGGATGCATCATAATGGCTCAATCCCATCCTCAATGTATTAATCACCTACCTATACAACAACACATTATCGAGTTCCTGGTTATATAGTTTCGACAAATAAGTAGCTACCCATTAATGTGAAATGGATGAATAACCTTAGATACATACATTTGGATTCACCAACAAGACACCCTCTCTTTTCAAATAAACAGACTTTTCCAATGATCGTTATTTTAGGTCAACTGGTCCTATATTAGAATGTGAAAGATATTACCAAACAAATCTTAAATCTATAAGACAGTCTCTAAGTAGGAAAAAATCCCCCTAAAATGGTTTTATGATCCCGAACTTCTGTCATCTTGACTAATGTGAGTTTATAAGTTCCATTGGGCCTAAAACCTTTACTGAACACCTAACTTTGGAAATCCAGATCATACCCTGTCATGGATGTGGGAAACAATGGGAGTTTCTAAGAAAGGATAAAAAATTGTGATCCTAACATGAATTATTGTGCATAAGATTGAACCCCCCACAATGAGACCACCAAAAAAATCCATTCACATCTTTCTGAGGAAAAAACAACCAAATATATTTTTGAATTATTAATTTTAATTATCTCCCACTATTTTATCAAATAATAATTTCCCTAAACTACTTGATTTGTATTATTCAATCACTTGAGTATTATAGTGGAAAGTATCCTTAAAACACACTTCATAGAAAAGGCTATGGCATAACCAAAGCTCAATGTTTCCAAGGAACTATTTTTTCTAGAAAGCAACATTAACGCACAAATCCTTGATATTTTGAGTTGATCCCCATCCTATATAATGTTTAATATTTTATTTCATAGTAATTTTCATTAAAATTTGAAACAATCTAGAAATTTTTATTTCTTTTTTGGTAAATATAGATATGTTGACCCAAATATTTCATAATCATTTCATAATAGTTAGAGGCACCCCCAACTAGGGATTATGAGAACATTGAACATAAATTTGTGTTCATATTGAAGTGATCTAGTTAGATTTTATTTAATATATATTTGATGGATTTCTATTTATACTGGTGAATGAAATCATTTTATATGTAGCATGATTTTTAATGTGATTTAACTCATGACATAACCATTGTTTAAATAGAAAACATTCACGACACATATTCATTTTATCTTGGAATTCTTGTTTATCATCTTCTGTGATTGTGCATAAAAAATACACATACCTTAAATAATAAACCATGAAAATGATAAAATAAATAAATAAATAATGATGTGATCATGATTTTTTAACTAATTTTTAATCCATAAAGCATAAAATGGGGCAAAATACACCCTATAAGAAATCCTTAAATTAATATCTTTTTTTTAATTACAACACCCATAACTATCATGGGTTACATTTATTTTTTTTATTCCAATTCTCAAAATGAAATTAGTTTCTTAAAATTACTAAAATCATTACATAGTATACTCACATGTAGGTGAGGGAATAATAGTATTTAAAATGTAATTTTATCAATCCAATGTGGAAACGTAGGTCCTAATACATTTATAGAGGGAGATACGATATGAATATCATCACAAAAAAAAGTAATTATTACATTTTAATTACTCAAATGTAGTAATTAATTAACATAACATTAAACCAAACAAGATTGGGTTGTCTCCAACTCATGATTAACCAATATGAATGTAATTTAGATAGGAAAAATTAAAGTTTAAAAAATTTAAATTGAGGATTGTTTTTATGCATTAGATTAAAATTTAAATATTTTAAATAAATTATTAATAATTTGAAGAGAACTAAAAATAATTTAATTATATTCTAATAAAATTAAATTAAATCTTGAAATATTTAAAATTTTCTCCAGGTCCATTTAGACCTAAAGTATGCACCTATAAATTTATTTAGGGCTTTCTATAGGACTAAATAGTTGGGTGGGTTGGATATGGACTAACCTGATCTGGCATGAGATTGGGAGACCGAGTTGAGATCCTGGTCTGGTACAAATTGAATACATATGGCACCTAAAGAGGATATATATATAGTGTTCTTCCACACACTTGGATGGTATAAAAAATTCTCCCCCATAAATGGGTGGGGGGATTTGAACACTCATTTAAGGGGGTTTGACCAAATTACCTTTCTTCAATATAGATATTTAATTTCTTTAAATCTTGTCTCACACCTCGAAAGTTAATAATTTATTTAAAATTGGGGACCCTACATACATTGAAAACCGTTAACGTGGTTATATATATCTCTCTATATCTATATATATATATATAATATAAATATATAATAAATTTCATTCACATTTTTTCTTAAAAAACCATTGATTTTGATCAGCCACATCATGGACATATGAATTTAGATAGAGGAAACTTTAGTTTTTTTCATAATATATTGAAATCCTCATTCTGAATCTTACAAAATTTAATCAAAAGTTTTATTTCTTTAAATAAATAATTTCATATTCATTATAATACTCCTCGAATGATGCCATAATATTATGGAAGTATGTAAAATCAGTGAATTAATATATTGGGTTTGGATTCATATTAAAAAAACAGA
Organism: Viscum album; assembly: GCA_963277665.1. Classification (NCBI taxonomy): domain Eukaryota; kingdom Viridiplantae; phylum Streptophyta; class Magnoliopsida; order Santalales; family Viscaceae; genus Viscum; species Viscum album. The sequence continues at coordinate 332,278,977 of OY728163.1, forward strand.
ATCCACAAAACCATTTGACTATATTTTCATTGATAACATGGAAATAAATTTATATATGAAATATAAAACTGAATGAAACTGTAAATGATACCTTGTTCGTTTAACAATTGTCAATATTTTTTTATCACTGTCAAGACTTTATAGCTCAATGTTTTTATTTGAGTAATCATGTATATCATCTAAATATTATCCAAAACTCCAATATAATTTTATTTCGATTATTAGATTAAATAGTGGGAATATAATGTTCTTTGTAATGTCCCACTGATCACATGATGAAAGAGTGATTTATTTGTTAGAGGGAATAAAATAATTTTTTTTCTTCCTTTGGTTTCTCTGCCTAAAAATTAAGAGATATTTTGGGAGATAAATTATATTCATAGAGGAAGCTGGTTTCCACATTTTGGGCTTATTCCATCCATTTATAATAAGGTAGATCATTCGATAAATTTCATTTCAACCCCTATAGGAATTTAACCATAATGAATTCCAAAAAAATAAAATTATATTGTAGTTAGCTCCTCATAAAAATCATAAATATTTTATCAAAATTTTATAACATTATTAACATTATCACATGATAAAATTTGAACCATTTAATCAGTTCTAAATCTCTCAAAATAATATGAATAAGCTTCAACGTTTTATCTTTATTCAAAAAATTATGTTTCCTAATATTCACTTTTAAAGATAAATAATTTTCTAATATCTTTATAAATAAATTAAATAATTATTTTTATAAAATTTAATAAGTTTTTTTATTTATTTCACTTATTATGATTCACACTCGGACATTCAATGTGCCCAAACTTGTGGACCACTTCATCTAAACCTCATATTCATCAAAATAGATACAACTTGTGGATACACTTAGATTGTGGTCCTCTATCGCCATATCCTGATAGAAGTGAGTGTAAATCATAGTCTAAGAGTGTATTATAACTACCAATAAAAAAACCTATGTAGATATTGAATTTCATAGATATTGAAACCACATATGAACACACACTATGTAATATATATCTTTATCATGAAATGTATCATAAAAACGAAGTCACACACTCTTCCATCATCATTTATCACTTTATTTATACAATGAAATCTCTAGATAGACTTGAATTATGTCACAATGTAAAATTAATTAACAAACACACCAAAATCCTAGTAAAGTATTACTGAGATATATCTTCCTCAACTCGGAAGTGAAAAATCCTATCTTTATTGTTCAACTAATGACATGCCACCAATGACACACCCAACAAATACTGCCACACCAAAACGTTGACACCATGTTTTCTTATAGAATAAAATAATTCGATAAAAAGATACACCCTAAAAATGATATCAATTAAATAGACCAATACACATTCTCATTGATAGGAACACCTAATGAAACTGAAAAGATGCATCATTCTTATTTGTGGTCCAGTCCTTGTGATCTCATCTACTCATGATAAGAAAACGTGAAATTAATGAGATTAATTCTCATTTTTTATGATCCCACAACAACTGATAGTATATCATACTTTGTTTCCTATTATTATAATGTATCTAGATAATAGGACACATGTTTAATATTAATATTATATTATCTTAAGGTTCTTATTATAGGTGGGAACTAAAATAACATTTTTACACAACTAATAATCCTAGGAATTTACCATAAAAATAATACATACTAATGAATCATTACTATGTTAGTAAGACCAACACACACACATACAAACACACACACACATATATATGAAACTGTTTACATGAAATGGTAATTAAAGAACATACAACAGTTGGGTCTTGGGAATACATTCACAAACAATATATTGTTGTTTTTCCAGATGAATTATATAGGATTCTCTTATAATGCGAGATTTAATTTTCAATCTATCACATACCATGATTTATTCCCATGTCAAATTTTCCATATATAATTCATCCCATTTAATTGGAATAATTTAAAATTATACTTCGAGAGAATCTTGATAAGGAATTTATATGTAAAAGTTATTAACCATTTGGTTCTCTAGTCTCCTCTATCATGAAGAAGGATGGATCAATGTATCTTTACATTGATTATTTTTAACTTAACAAGAGTGTGATCAAGAATAAGTGTCATCTACCCTATATCTACGAATTGTTTTTTATCAAAATAGAGTTTCAAAATACTTATAGAAGGTTGATCTTTAAACTGTTTATCATCAATCAAGGTAAAATAATGAAGATAAAGTTATGAAAATATTCTATACAAAAAATCAATACTATCAATTCAGTGTGACACCTTTCAGACATACCAATTCTCCTAAAATTATCATGAATCTAATTAATATAGTATTTAGATTTTACCCAAATATTTTTGGTAATATATATTGGATTTCCTTATATATTCCAAGGGAAAATAAGAACATGAAGTGAATTTATGATTATTATAAATACCTTATGGAGAGATAAATTGTTTCCCAAGTTCAATAAGAATAATTTTTTGTTAAAAAAGTATCCTTCTAGCTTTATGTAATCACATGTGAGGGTATATCTATGTGTTCTTCAAGGACTAATGTGATTAAAGAATTCACCTACCCAACCACAATGACAAATATCTATATTTTTATTGGATTATCATGGTACTATTAATGTATTATGAGAAATTTATAATGATTATAAATTCTGCTATCTAATCTAACAAGGAAAGGGAGCAAAGTTTCTTTGGATAGAATATTAGAAAGAAATATTTAAGGTTCTCAAGAAGATATTTTTTGTTTTAGGCGAACACAAACTACAATATTGTGGTGAAGGGTTTGTGATATATAATTATGGATTTATGAAATGATTGGGTTTATTTAGTTTAAAAAATAGAAATGTGGTGGCTTATTCCACTCATCAATTAAATAAACACAAGAAAAATTATAAACTCATGATATGGGGTTAGAAGTTTTGATTTTTTCATTATTTTTTTGGGAAAATTATCTCTTAGGTGAAAATTGTAACACACACACACACAAATTACAAGATCATAAATATATATTCACACAGAATAAGGTTAAAATGTTTCCAATAAGATGGTTATATTTAATAAAATACAATGATTTTTCAATACATTACTATCATGGGAAGGAAAATAAGGCAAATGATGCTCTGAGTGTGAAGGGACATGCTGTATTATTTATGATCAGGAATAGACGAGTTCTTATACATAGATATTAACATGGGAGGGACTAAGGAATCATAATAAAGAGATATGAAACCATACCATTCCCAAATTATTATTCAACCATACATATATGTAAACATCATGATGTTATAAAATGTTTTTATATATATATAGACTAATGAATTGAATATTCTAGAGTTTAACCTTAATAGATATGGAATTGTTATATTTACAAGTCACATATATGACACATGCATACCAAAAATTAAGAAAAAGATTTCAAATGATGCATATATATCACCTTTCTCCATTAACCTAGTAAGTATAAACATGTGCAATGATATCATGAATCACTTCTAGTGAGATAGAATAAAGAGATAAATTAAAGAGTATATGTATAAATTCTTGCTCTACTGATAAGTAATGGTTAAATTCTAGACAAATAAATGAATGATGTGACCATTTCCTATAAAATATATAAATTAAGAATCATATCGATGGATTTTTTGTTAATATTTTAAATAATTTTAATGTAATAAATTCCACCTAGGAAGTGGTGGGTTGAGGTACAAAACTGACACACCTCATTTCTATTTGAGAGGATTTCTCTCATAACCAACATGACAAGTTTTATATAAAGGAACTAGTAAGGCTATATGGAGTAATTAATTCAATTATTTCTGATCAAGATCCAAGGTTCAAATTAAAATTATAAAAGCATAAAAAAAGCATCAGATATAGAGTTTAGATTTAGTATATCTTATCATCCACAAATTGACGGTGAATATGGAATAAGCATTAAAACCATGGAAGGTATATTGGGATCTTGTTCAATTAATTTCAAGGGAATTTGGGATTAACATCATTATCTGGTCGATTTCTCATTTCAAAAAAATTCCCTTATAGAATAAAAATAGTGTCATATGAAAATATATATAAGGGAAGAGATGTAGGACTCCAACTTTATGGGGTACAGTTGCAGAGGTGATATTGTTATGACCCGATATTATTCATGAAATAATAGAAAGGGTTCAAACCATTCCAAAAAATATTAATAAAGAATAATTTCAATAGAATATATATGATGATACTAATCATCAAGATCTCAAGTTTGAAATTGAGGATAATGTGTTCCTTTTAAAATCATTTGAATCAGATTATGAGATTTAGGATCCAGGTAAATATAATACAATGATACATCAGTTCCTTTAAGATTTATAATCTTTTAGGGACAATAGATTATAAATTAACACTCCCACCATGAATATCATATGTATATGATGTGTTAAATATATCCGTATTGGGGAAACACATACTTGAGAAATCATATTTACTAAACTAAGAAGTCATGAAATTAGAGCATGATCTCTATTTTGAGGAATAACTAATGGAGATCTTGGATTGAATAGATAATCTTCTATAAAACAAGATAATACTCCTGGTAAAAGTTCAATAGAAAAGTATTATGTTTTAAGAATATATATTTGAATCTCAATATGTAATGATAAAAAATTACCCTCATTTTTTCTCATTTTAGTAATAATATTTTAAGGGTTAAATTCTTTTATGGGGGTATAATATAACACCTTAAACATTAAAATGCTAAATTTTCATTTAAAACTATGATGGATATTTGTATAGACAAATAATAATAATAATAAACATTTACTTATGTAATTAATGTTTTATAATACAAAATGAAACACATTAAAATAAGGATAAATAAAATATAATTAAAAAAAATACCAATTGGAATAAGACAAAATGTAGATAAAAAGACTAGTAACTTATAATAATCATATTTATGTTATAGTTTAAGATCATACCTTTGATTATTACAATTTAAATAATAAAAAAATTTATGAGACGATAAACATACATAGAATCGAAATACGATAACGTGATCAGTAATTTTGAGAAATTATAAAAGGTTATAAATAAGAATGTAGTATGATCATTGGTTTCATATAGTATTTGTGAATATATATTCATTTGGATTATATGGATATTAAATTTTTTTATGAGATCACATTATATATTAGTTTCATCCAAGGATTATTATCTTACCATGCCTGGAATCTCATTTAGGTTGAGAGGGGTGGGGTATCTTTTGGTGTCAAGATATCCCAGAGAAGTATAGTTTTTTTTGTAGATTAAATATCACCCCATCATTACAAATGATACGGTCAATAATAAGTGGATTTATATCACCATTATTTCTATATATTTCATGAACTATAATAAATATTCATCATCTCACTTTTTCTTCCAATGTGAGTTGATGACCATAGTATAGAGGAATCATGGTGAGTTCTTTGCGTTCATTTTCTAGATATACATGACTAAATAATTTCATCAAAACTATTTTTATGGAGTTAGAGGAAATAAATGAGTGTTGAAATCAAGGGTTATCTTCTTGGCTATGCGATGATGGTTTGTTTGGAATTCCATGAACATGTCCCAACATGAGGGTACCCTTAGTTCTCAGTTGGAATTGGTGTCTAGATCCCGTAGATTTACAATTGAACTTGGCCTCTTCATTAATCATTAAGATAACCGTCCCTACCCGAGAATGTGTATATCATGAAAAATTTCTTCCCCTCATTTTAGAGACCATATCTTCAAGGTTTATTAGTTACATTCAACCCCTACTAGTGGCTTGAAGCTCAATATTCATGAATCGTACATTCATAACATCATGCAGGGAGGTGGTGATATTCATAACCAAAGGTGTTCAGTTATCTAGGCCTTCAATGCCTCTTATGGACACTGTGATTCCATCTTCATGGAGGACAATACCTTACTAAATTGGATTCATGCATTCCTTGATAGGAAAATTATATGAGATTTTGTCGATGTAAATTCCTTGATCATTCATAATTATCTTTAAGGGCATATATATATATATATATATTCCATGGTCCATTATTTATCAAATACATTAATTCAAGATTATTCTATAAAATAATATGGAGGTGCTTCACACATGTCATGGAGGGATAAAAGTTGTCGATTCTGTTAATTATTGGGGCCCAAAGGATCCCCCCATTATTACCTTTTCTAGATTGGTATCTCTTATCCATGAAAGTGATGATCTTGTAAGGGATGGTACTATTTGGTTACAATATATTCTACCACATTGATCTGGATTTCAAACTTGAGGATTTTTGGCTCTCTAAAAAATAATTATACCATTGATGATAACTAAATATATGGTGGGATTATATTGTTATTGGTCTTAGATGGATATTAATATCAAATTTATATTGAATAATTATTAATGAGAAAAAATATAGTTGGAATTATATTAAAATATGAGCACTGTAACATAACCATTGAACTAATGGGTATAAATATATGTAACTTCATTTTGAAATTGATATAGAAAGGGGAGGTTATGGTATCAAGTATTATAATTCCTTCTTATGAAGTTCATGTTTTTTATCTTGGAATGTAGGTAACACCACTAAGGTTTTTCCTAGAACAAGCCCATGATAAAAATTAACAATTAATATTTGAGTTAAATATTCTACAAGATAAGTTTATGCTCATGAAAATCCATATGAGATGCAAGTTAGAAAAATCACCACCTAAAATTACAACCAGTACTTATCCGACCCATTGGTTTTATGTGTAGGACTCGAGTGCTTTTGTAAGTAGATTTAGTATGATATAAACATGTAATTATTAACATAACAAATGATATCTTTAAAAAACATATTTTTATGTTTATGTTTATATTTATAATTTTTTGATAAAATTTTCATTTTTTCAATAAAATTAATCAAATGTGATAGTTTTTTTAAATACAAATTTATTAAATAATTTCAAATGTTTTTTACAAAATTTAAAGATGTAATTTTAAATGAATTTATATACTATAATAATGTATTTTTATAATAATAAATTAAAATAGTCCTTATCAATGAAATAATTTAATAATATTTATTTATAATATATAATGAAAATATTTATGTAATGATTATTAAATTTCAAGCATTAAAAATAATTTTTTTCTCAATAATAAATTGTTTCTATTTTTGCAAACAATATTTGTTCTTAAATTGAAATTAATATTTACCACTTTTATAAATAAAATATAATATAATTATGTCCAATTATTGAAACAACATGTAAAAATTATGTAAAATGGGTCAACTAGTGTTTTTAGTAATAAAGTTTTACTATGTTAAATATTGAAGAAGGTTAAAGTGGTTAAAAAGAGGTTAATTAAACTGGGTAAACTTTTCAATATATAAAATAGAATTTATTCATTATATAATTCCATTATTTATTGTGTAAGTCAATCCTATATTCTCACAAATATTTCATTACCCAATTACCTTAACTCCCTTGTGATTCCATCTTTACCGTCGAACTAACATATGTTTCCAAGGAAATGCCCCTCATTTTCACCTATAAAAGGAGATTTGATACACCAAGTATAGAGAAAAATTATCATTAGAATAAAAATTTAATTAAAAATTATTATTTCTATACTATAGTTTTATCCTACATTTGTAAGCCTTTGATCATAATTAAGAGGCCTTGTTCCATCATTCAGATGGAATTCATCGTGAAAATGAGTGATTCCTTATAGTATGTAGTGAGTTCCCCTTCATTATTTTCATTAACATTAATGTATCCACTATTAATAAATCCCAAATTAAACAATAATGACGCTATATTAACAAAATTATCAATCAATAAAAATGATATTATAATAATATAATTATAATTCCTTACTCATTCATTGGTTATAAAGTGTTCTTATTAGGGTCGTTTTAACCATCAACATGGACGCAGATATAATGTTTATATCATGATTGATTAATAAAACACCAATACAGATAATATAATTTACTTATTATGGATATAATATTTTTTCATTATTCTAGAATGGTAACATATAAAATTATAGTTTTTATTAAAAATAAAATATACTTTTATATTCAAATTTACAAAATGGGACACTAATCACTCTTAAAAACCATAACAAAATGATCCTTAAAACAAAAATTAGAATTTAGGACCATATAGAAAATAAATATGTCACCAACATGACAATTATGAGTTTTTTTAACACATTAAGTATGGTTTGAATCTTATATAAAGAAACTTTCATTAAAAAACAAGATAATTATTACCCATATATTAATTTTAACAAAAAATGATTAATGAATGGGTAATAAATATTTCTGAATGAATTTTGTGAAGTTAAATAAATATAGGTATTTTTATAATATAGGTGAATAATAAACCTATCTTTATTATTCAGTAGGGTAGATCACATTTGATTAATATGGAATCCACGATAATGATATTTTGACTCCATTTTCAACCATTGAGACATGTTTCATATTATCCATTTATTCTCATTTATATGGTGTATATACTACCAATTTAACATATTTTATTATTATTATATATATTATTTATTATTTTATCTAAATATACTAAACTTAAAATTTCATTTCCATTTTTTCTTTGATGGGTTTCCTTCTTAATAAGGACATGTATTTGTTAAGATTCATTCTCAATATCTCTATTAGATGTTTATCCTCTATGTCCACATTATTTCATTCCACAAATATCTTCTTCAATTATATTTAAATATAAATATTAATCATATTCTATAATGTTTATAATTTTATTTATTTATTTCCAAAAAGAAGGTTTATAATATTTTTAGAAATCAGGGTTTTTCTTTAAACTAAAAAAGATCTCAAATGGGAATTTTTTTATTTTAATATAATTTGTATCTTATATAACATCTCAATATTTTATAATATATTTATTTGAATAAAATTTTATGTATTTAATATCGTGAGGATAACGAAACATAGAACTGATGTAAATAATTAATTATTAAAATATAAAATCAAAGAAATCATTAGGTAGTTAAATGAAATTAATAAAATAATTGACTTTTTAAAAAGTATCAAATTCACTTTAGAAGGTACCATTAATTATTGAGAAATTGTTATCAAATATTTTGTTGAATTAAATTGTTTTTAAATTTAATTCATATGAGGAATGACATCAAAAACATTTATTGAAAAAAAAATTTATAATTATAAAATCAATTATGTACATTCCCTATATAATTAAGCAATAATGATTAATAATAGTCATATAATGCTTGGTTAAATGATAATTTTTTGTTTAAAAACATATTATTATTATAAATTTTTTCTTTAAAAGTAAATTATTAATAAATATTGTTTCCAACTAATGGGAACATATTTTTTATAAAATTCAAAAGGTGAATGATTATCAAACATTAATTATCAATTGGTTATAAACAAAATGATTTCATTTAATGGAAATGTAGATTTATTTAGCAAAATATTTTTCTATGTGTATAATTTGTTTTATCTTAATAAATATATTATCCATGATTTATAAATTACATTAATGAAATATGTATTTCACATATTAAATAAAAAAAATTTAAATCAAATAATGGTTTTAACTATTCATGGAATGAGAATAAAATCATTTTTATGCTTAAGGTTAGTTTTTTTTTCTAGAAATGGGTTTTATAATTTCATAGGGTAGATAGTAGAATTAATTTTTAAATTTATTTAAAATATAATATTAGAAAATAGATTTCATATTTGGAATCATCATGTTTACATTTTTTATAAGGTAATTTTAATATTTGATCATAAAAATAAGTTATCACGTTAAATGTTAAGTCATCGTGGTGGGTATAAAGGTTTTAAACTAACAGATAAAGATTTTAATATTAAAAAAAACTTTTGTTTGTTTCATTTATTTAGTGTATTTAGACCTCACAAAAAATCACTTTATAAATTGGATTATTATTGACAATATCCATTTTAAAACTTTTTATATAATTTTAATGATAAGGGTATTTACAAGGGTGCATATTCTAACACTTATAAAAGGAAACATACTCTACTTACTTCTACACACACATTTAGAATATTACCTCAAAAAAGATACACCCAAATCTCTTCCTAAATAATATCCTCATATTTTTTATGTTTTAGTCTCACTAAAAGACTAATTTATGAAGGCTTAATGTTTATGCCATAGGAGGATACTTGAGGAAGAGGTAATTTTCTTAACCAAGTGGTTTTATGTTTTTTTCGTGTTCAATATTAAATGAATACATTATATCTGCAATAATATGATGAATTAAGTATAATAAATATAAATAAATTTTATTTCTTTTTTTGAATAACCATTATCTACTCTCCATCTATCTAATGGAAAATGTAAGCGTCACTTGTGCATACTACCCTCTCACAGAAGCACTATATTTAATTTTATTCACCAAATCATATGGATGCTTGTAAATATGGATTTAATGAACAAACAAATAGATATATATATATATATATAATAATTTTAAATTTTTACAGATATATTAATTTATACCTTCATTTTTTCTATCAATTGAAAAATTAAAACATCGCTCATGTGTATATGCAAACTACCACAACCACAAAGAGATGTATTCCAATTATCTACACCGCATTTAATGGATGCTTATAATTGTCTTTATAATTAATAAATATGATATTTATATAATTGTTATGATTATTTATGTGATCAAACTATAAGTAACCATCCTTAAAACATTACATAATCATGAATTAAATGAATAATTCACTTTGAGGATCTTTTCAGGTTTAATGTATTAGAGAGTAAGCTCGTAACTATTACATTACATCTCAAAAATTACAAAGTAGACACTTATACTTAGTTTAAATTTTTTTCATTAAATAAATACTCTTGAAAAAAAGATTCATGTCCAGTTCTATGGTTTAGACAGCATGCCTTTTCCTTGATCTGATACTTGACCTTATTCATCATTAAGTCCTGTGAAAAACATTTCAAAACATGGGATGAGCATAAAAAAGCTCAGTAAGAGTTATAAAACAAAGAATGAAAACATTAGTTAATCAATACATACATAACATAATCTCTTTAATATACCTCATAAAGTCAAAATATTTATGAATAACACATAGAAATCATAAATCATAAAGTTAACTTCTGGAATCCATATCATACATACATTGTAGCTAATCGAACTACATAGGGAGTTACGTTGGAATACCCATCATAGTATATTACATAAATCTATTAGAAGAACCATTCACCTTTACCTCTGTCACGTTTACCAATGCATTGAAGAGATATCTTGGGCTCATCCACCCTAGGTTTATCATAGAACCACTCATATATGTATACAATTCCCAAGAACAATAAGACATAAAACAAGTATAATGGAAAGACAGCATTTCCAAATTTCAATCACAATATATCACTTCAAGGCATTGAAATAATAAATTATTTTTGAAAACCATTTTCAATACCTAAATATATAAACGGGTATATAGTATTTATGTTCCTTTAAAAAAACACTACGGCTTGTTAAAGAATCCAAAGATCAAATAATACTCACGACAGTGGAAAGGATGTTATCTCCTGTCACATTAAAAAGAAACATTATATTTTATCATTTAGTAAAATTATTCATATAAAAATATTGAATTTTAATGAAATGAAAATTCAAAAGTGTTTATACAGTGTATAAAAGAAAGTCATGTATTGAAACGAAATATGCCTCAATGAAAGTAGATTGAGACGAAGTCCCTTTCCTCATGTACAACTTGACATGTTCGTTCTTTAATCTCCTGAATAATAAAAAATATTTAATTTATAATTTCTTAAGAATCTTTTTAATGTTTATTAATCGTTTTATATAACATATTACAATTTTATAAACATCATCCAATCATTTAAGTTAATAATGTCCACTTTGTCGATATTTGGTACTTGAGTCAAAAATGAACTTCTTATATTTATAAGTTGTCTATGTGGTCAAAAGTCCATTATATCAGGAATTATATTGAAGATTTAGATATAATATATATAATATATTTATCTATTATATATATGTATTTTTAACAATAAATAACATTCGGAGGAGATTAATGATTTCACCGTTTATGGAGACGTTAAGGTGTACATACACATGAACGCTACTTTCATTTCTATTTCGTATTTTAGTGGAATTTAAACGTAATTATAAATAGTTATATTATAATTTCAGTATAATATAATATATAATTTTCTTAACTCCATCCTTTATACATCCCACATATGCAATTAACGAGTCATATCACTTTAAGGGGGCGATATTCCACATTTCCTAAAATGAAATTATCGCCTTTACAGATAATAGAAATCATAAGTGTATTCTATTAATTAAAAATATATAACTATAGAAACTATATAACTGTAATATATGTCACATATAAATAATGTTCCATCTTAATGTCCACTATAAGAGGTGGTAGGTGATAATTGAACAATCATTGTTTCGGGAGGCGTTAGTTCACCTTCCACAGAATCAATGTGTTATTTACCCATTAGATGGAGGTGTCTGTAATTGTAGTTTGGATACTTCCCATAAAAACATACCAGTATATTTAGGATACTAGTGTTGTTATAAAATAATGTAATAAAAAGAGTGTATGGTTTGGAGAAGTAAAAAAAAGAAAATAATTTAAGAGAAACGGTTACCTTAAATTTAGTTAACTCCCTTTGGTTTGTACCAAAAGGACTTGTTGATGTTCCTTATACCTATGTTAAGGCTTAAAAATATGAATATAGGGATCTTGAGAGATTATTTGGGTATGTTTTGGATGATCCATGTGGCTTGAGAGGTGAGTGTAATGGGTTATGGGTGAGGCCTTTTTGTAAGGGGGGATGGGGTCTTAAGGAAAAGGGGAAAATATTATTTTATTATATTATGATATTCGGTTTCTAAATGTACAAAATTTATTAAAGTCGAAGATAATATGAATAATGGACTAAATAAAGTCATAAAATAATAATTTGACAGGTTTTGGATATTGTTTTAATCATTATAATATTATTTATTTAAATCATTTATTAATGAGGTAAACACTACATCATTATTGTGTCATAAATAATTTTATTTATTTGATGTCTAAAAAATATAAAAAAATACCATGATGTAGGAAATATATTTATATTTCCAAATAATATTTATAGTAAAAAATATAACTTATATAAAACTGTGTAAAAATTAATTTACAAAAATATATTTGTTTGTGCCAGTTTTGCCTTTACATTATGTTAATTAAAATAAAGTGTCATTATCACTCTGATGTGGGTTCATGGGGTCCCAAAATAGACCCAAGGATGCACATGGCCAGATATGTATCATCCAATAGTATTTTTACACACGTCAGGGTAATTTAATATAATTATAATATTAGTTTTTACCCATAATTACCAGATTTACCTTTATCCATGGTAAATAAAATATTTACTGAAGTAAATATTCATAATGTCTGAAAATAAAATATACCAATTTAAAAACTTAGGACCTCCAAATGAAAAATATGGAATCAATTTTTTTCAAATTCAAAACAAATATGTGGCATAAATTAATTTTAAATTAATTCTCACTGTTAAAACAAAAAGCGTGTTTTTAAAAAAATAACTATCCAAATATTGACACTTATTTATGTCCAATTTCGTTGTGAAATTACTTCCAATGACCAAAATTAGATTAAATGGTTAAAATATATTCTAATTAAAATTTAAAACCGATTGAAAAGATAATATAACAATATAAATAAATTAGATTAAAAAGCAGTTTTGAATTGAAAAACAATATTTTTCACTATTCATTAAAAACAAACATTATCAGAAAAATTCCAAATTTTCATCCAAATAATATTTTTATGTCCCAATTATAAAAATAATATATTTTTGTCAAATATATGATATAAATGTGACAAATAATATATTTAAAAAGGGTTCTCCATGAAAAGGTGGAAAATCGACCTTTAAAAAAATATTAGAGTATTTATGCCTAAAATTAGATTAATTCACATTTTAAGCCTATAAATATTTTTGGATAAATGAAAAAACTTTTAACAAACATGAATAATCATATATTCGTTATTTTTGTTCACTCCCACTATTACAATGGCAAGGAATTAACTACTAGTTAAAATAATAATATTATACTGTTAATGTGCAACGTAAGATTTCAATGAAACCTGTTGTTGCGTATTGGGCATGCCATAGAACATAGAATTCCCTTTAAAGTAAAATTAATATTGAATTCACAAATATTAATAAATATGAAAATTTCATATTTCATCATTTACCTGGGATGTTACACAATCCTAGACTAATCTTCATGGACTAAAATTACCAAATAAGAACATGCATAGAAAATATAATAGTTATACCCAAATAATGACTTTAATCAAGAATTGTTAATAAATTGGTAACTAGAAATCTTAATTGAATGATATATAATAATATAATAATGAATATTGTTATTTTATTGATTTTAAATATGTATAAATTTATTATTTCAGTGTTTAAAGTGGGTACAAACCATGTTAGGACTTGAGGTAAGGGTTGATATTACAATCTCACTTTTTATAATAATTATATATGTTTAAAATAATATTGTTCAAATTTCTCATTAATTATATCCTAAAGACAATATATTTTATCATAGATTGATTATTTCTATATTTTTAAATTACCCTTTCCATTTCCGTCCACTTTTGTACCCGAAAAAACTAAATCAATTTTTATCCAAAAAACCATCCATATTTATATTTTTTGTTTGAGAAACTTTTTAATATATATTTATGTTCTTAAAAATTGTTATATGAAAATTATTAAATAATTTTAAATTATTTATAATTATATTTTTATACAATATTTTATATTATGTATAAAAAATAAAATTAATTTTCATGTTGCTTTGAAAATGGGTTATTTTTTTTACTTTCCTTAAAAAAGATATAAAATAATGTTTTTAATTGTTTAGGTCATGAATTTATTTAACTAAAATAATATAATTTATTAATATATAAGCTTATTTCCAAATTATATACAGTTTTTTTCAAAAAAATCATTTTTGAATTATGTTAGGATTTTTTTTGAAAAGTTACCAATAGAACAAAGATATTTCTATTGTATTTTGAAAGTATTTATCATCTATGTCAATATAATTTAATGATTTTTATTTCTAAATGGGTATTTTTTCTTATGAAATCATCCAATTTTTATCATTGTATGTCCTATAATAATGGGCTTTGAAGGATATTTTCATGAATCATTTTTCTTTCTTATAGGTTAATTAAGCTCTGATGAAACATTGAATGTTTTGGGATATTATGGTATACATATATATGATTTATTATTATTAAGTGGGTTTATACACTGTATCCTTATAACTAATTATGTAATGTTTTATATATTATGGTTTCAAATGGTACAAAGGTGGTTTTCCCAAGACAATGAGGGTTTATGGGTGGGTTTCCCAAGCCCAAGAAGGTACACATGGGGTTATCCCAAACCTACAATGTGATTAATGTCTTTGTGGGGTAGACTTGACATATGGAATTTACAATTAATAATATTACATAAACATATGTGTTATAATTATGATATTCTCCCATAGATCATGATTGATTATTTATGATTCAAAATAAAAATTATTCATGTATTTTGTTATGAAGAAAATCGTTATTCTGAGATTCATGATTGATTTTCTACGACAATTTGGGTATGTATTCATAAGATACGATCATTTTTACATACCCTTAAGATTATTTTATGATAACTTTTGATCATAATATTGATATCTCTAATATTTAACCTTATTGAACATATGTTCTCATCATTTTTTATTTTTTTAGTCTCCCAATTTATAAAGGATGATATTAGTTAGAATGATTCTAGAAATGGTACTATGTGATTATAACTTCGAGGGTTGTTTTGAAGATTTTGGGGGAAATATGTTGATTATATACCTGTTACCCAAATAAAATAAACCTTTATTGTTTTCGATCATGTGTTACTATGTGATGTATTCAATATTCATATAATATTATGTAATACTTACGTAATATATTCGCATGCCATCTCATTTGGTATCAAAAAAGGGTTTAGTTTTTTTAATGATGTTACTAGGATCAATGAGAGGATAAAACCTATAAAAAACTATGACAATCCAATGTGATATAGGTTAAACCAAAAGTTTCATATGTTGATTAGAAGGAGTCACAATTTAGAACATCTTATGAATGATTTTCATTATCATATGAATTCTAAAATTGATTAATGTCAATTGATACTCTCAATGAGCTTTTTGTTGTAATAATGTATTTATGTACCAGAAAAGATAGAGAAAGGTAATATTATTAACAGTTAATGAAAGTTACATTTATTATTTATATAAGGTTCTACCCACTCTTATATATATGAAGAATTTACTAATCGTACCACATCAGGAACTTAGTGGTTAAATATTTAATTATTAGTGAAAACTCATAATGGTATTATGATTATATATCAATTCATTATATTTTCTTATATAAGTAGATTATGAGAATATGCTACCTAATAATCTTATAAATTTATCACAAGTTTAATATTATGTGATTTTGGGCCTGTATTGGCTCACTCTATATAGACTCCTAAGTAATTTCTGGGAAAGGGAAGTCATATATGATATTCTAAATCAACCTATGGTCATATATCAATTTGAGGATGAAAATGAAATTCAAATAGAAATTACATCCATTTAATGGATCTTACTAACGATTCACTAGTTATATTTATCTTAAATGGTTGTGGATTTAATCAATATTAATGATATTTCAATTGTTCTAGAATATACCAATTTATTTCTAGATGATTTTCCAAGTCTTAACTCGAATAATGATATTTAGTTTCAAATAGAACACATGCCCAATGATACACCTATTTGAAAGACTACATATGAATGCCCATGATGGAGTTGAAGGAATTGAATAAGAAAATCCCAGATAATCTTGGAATGTGATTTATACACCCTTAGGAATCTACATGGAGTGAACCTATTTAATTTTTTAATAAGTATGGGTAAATGTGTCCTTAAATTAATTATTAGGAACCTGACATCATTACTATCAAGAGGAAGTATCACCTACCCAATAAAGATGACTTGTTTGATCAAATGTGCAAATCTAAATACTTTGAAATGGTTTATATTTGATTTGGATATAATAAGTTAAGGGTCTAATGGGAGAATATACCCAAGAAATCTTTTTTTTGAAGAATGTACATTTTAAATTTATAGTTATTCCATTTGAACTTTTTAATTACCACACTATCCTTATTGTTCTGATGAATAGATTCTGGAGAGATTACCTTGATCAGTTTATGATAGTGTTTATAAATGATATTATAATATATTATAATATAAATAAATATAAATAATATCATTTGAGGATTTTTTTTAAGACCTTTTATAATTGATAATTTTTGTCCAAAATTTTGAAAGTGTGAATTCTAGTTACAAAAGGAATTATTTTGGGGTCACTATATCACAAAATGGGGTATATTAGTGGATGATTTATGATTAAAGTTATTGAATATTGTTTTAAATTAACCGTGTTTATTGGGATCCATTTTTTTCTTGGATTAGCTAGATAGTATATATGATTTTTGTGAAATTTCTAATATTTGTCAGATCAAAAATCCATGCTGACACAGAATGGATACAAGTTCCTTTGGATAAATTAATAAAATGAATATTGGAATGATATAAAGAGATGGTTGATTAGTGATACTATGCTTACACTACCCTATGGAAAAGAAGGTTTTTTTATATAGTTTTGTGAAAAATAAGATATTGGGATGTATTCTCATATAGAATGTCACTGTAGATGTGTCTGCCTTATGCCAATTTAAGGTTCATAAGGAACATTTCATGACTCACAATTTGGAGAGGGAAGCTATAATTTTTTCAATTAAATATAGACCCATTACCTATATAGTAAAAGGAGATATATATATATATATACATATATTAAAATATCAATGTATATATTCACATATAAAGGGTTAAATATATGTCGAAGGTGGTTAGTAGATTTAATTATTGATTATGACTAATCAATATATTACCAATATGTGAAGGTGGAATAGTTAGATAATGTAGTAAGTAAGAAGGAAAATTTTTGTTTTTCTATTATTAGTATTCAAAGAGATCCAATTTTTATTCATTATATATGATAGACATTGAAATTATGTGGGAAGGGGTAAAATATTTTTCTACTCTAATGAATGTTCAACCATTAATACAAATAAAGATTAAATAGGTGCATAAGGAGGATTTGGAACATCAAAATTTTGTAATTATTTTTCTATAGTTCAACTATGACCATGATGGGGTAATAATATTATATAATTGGATTTTTCCCTTCAAGAGCAGAATTTCTGAATAATCATTTGGATAAATAAAATAGATTAACATTTTCTATCCATCCTGGTTGCACAATGATTCTTAGAGATCTCAAAGAGCATTTATTGTGGTACAACATGAAAATGGATATTTCAATATATATATCCCAATGATTAGTATGATAAAAATTTATGTCTAAGCATCGTATTTATATGTAGATGATGAAACCATCACCCATAACTATCTATAAAATGAAACAATCACCATGGATTTCACTATAGGACTCCCTAAATCATTTACAGGCTGTAATTCCATTTGGGATGTAGTAGGTAACCTTATGACCCCATTAATTTTCAATACATTTAGAGAAAAAATATCTCTTGATTAGCTTGCTAGTATATAAATTAAGTAAGTGGTAGGGTATCATGGAGTACCTATCTCAATTTAATATGACTGAGATATCAGGTTTACCACATTGTTTACGAAATGTATAGAATATAATTTTAATAAATAGTTGAATTTATTTATATCTGATCACCCCAAACTGATGGAAAAAATTAAATAACTACCTAAAGGACATATTGAGAACATTCTTTATGGATTACAATGGTGGTTGGGATCAACAAATTCTTCTGTATGAACATTATTAAAATAATTTATTTCACTTGATCATTAAATAGACCCTTATGAATACCCCTATGGAAATAAGTTTAGAACTTCAAAAAGTTGTGATAAAATTGAATATCATAACCTATTGGGACCAAAACTGTCTGATGAAATTATAGTGAAATCTATATCCATTCATAAGAACACCATAGAAACTAAAAGTCATGATAATAGTTTTGCTAAAAATATTTCATGAGATCGAGAGTTTTAATTTAACCAAAATTTATTTCTAATAATATATCCCTGTAATAAATATTTGAGATTTTGATAAAGGGAAATAAAACCCCTATATTTATTAGTCCCTATGAGGTTTCATTGTTGAACCTATAATATTTTTTCATGTTGATAATAACTTTAGGTATTTCTAACCATTTTTAGAGAAAATTTCGAAGAATGATAGGGTTTTAAGGGGTTATGATTAATATAACTATTATAGAAATAAGAACAATGTAATGAAATATTTTCCACCATGATGTTGAAGGATGTAAGATTGAGAAGGCAATTCAATGATAAGGGGAATACCAAATTACAAATAACTCCAACATCCTTTTTGAGAATCATTGATGAAATCCTAGAATTCATGCCATTGTAAAACATCATATCCTATAAAAATTTGTATGAAAAATCAACATAGATAATGATTATGTTTTATAAATTCTATGATAGATTCATATGTATAGAAAATTATGGTCTATTCCATAGATATCTATAATTCAAAATTACATAAAAAGGGATACTATAAAATCAACACCATCTCTAGGATCCCAAATACCGAAATACAATCTCTTTAGTGTCATGAACATACAAAACCACAAGGGAATTCTATCTAAAACATTCAAATTGAATTTAATGATTGGTTTAAAAGATTTGTTTTAGGATAATAAATCCCAAAATTGATAGATAGATCTTGTGACATCTATGAAGCCTATAAGTATACACCAGAGGTGGGAAAAATCCAATCAACAATAATAATGAACACATATGACTAATTTATGCTTCTGAATCAATCACAGGATTTTATTTAAATGGGATATTAAATATTATTTAAATTCAAATTCTTTAAAGAGAAATATAGTTTCAATGAATTCAATATTATTTTATCCCTTCCTTTTTTACGTTATTCCAATGTTTCCCTTTATTAAAATGTCACAATGGTTTTTCCCTCTTCCACCATCTCTAACATTCTATCTCTATTTAATATTATTATAAATTTTCTAGAGAATTGAGTTCTTTATAATGTGTTTAAGAAAATCCTATATCATCATCATATTTGTCACTAGGTGATCACCACTATTAAATTGAGGTGTCTTGGTTTTCTGTTTCCATTAAAACCCAAGGTATTATTTTTGTTATTGGTTTTCATTAAAACCAAGTGATTCTTTATTCTTCTTTGGTTCATGGAATTCCATTAAAAAAGGGATAAATATAAACCACTCAAACCTTATTTAGGTGAGGACACATTGGGGATCATTCATGATCTATTTCTAAAATTATTTATCAAAGTGAACATTTTTATTTCTACAATGATGTTTTATTGAGCTTAATGTTTGAATTTCTGTTATTCCTGCTTTAATTTGAGTATTTAATTCCTCAATTATATGATTTCATGACAATAACTTTTATATTATAATATCATTTTAGAATTTTTTTATAGTAGATCCACTATCATTCCATTTTATCCCCGACATACATTTGGAATCAATGGTCGGTCCAATATTTTAAAAAAAACCAAACTTTTCAAAAATATTTTTATTTTTGAAAACATTAATCTATTTAAAATATCGATCAATTTAATATAGAATATTTTTTAAACCCCATTGGTGGTTTTGAAAGAAATTATACATGTATTTGAACTTTATTCAATAGTCTTGACTATAGTTATTTGAAACATATTCATGTAAAATTTTGTTGTTAGTAAAGGATACCATGTTAAGAAACGTTTATGAATAGATTTATACCTTATAATTTTTTAAAAGTCAAAAGGAGTCTCGATTATATTAACTGAAAATTTAGGGCAGAGCCCTTTTTATTAAGAAGAAAATAAAACAAAGAGAGGGTGAACAGGGTCATACAAGCAACATGGCCTCATTCCATGTTGAAGAAAAAACCATCAAAACTCATAGCCACAGTAGGCAGCATCAGAATCATCATCCCAATCAGACTCATAATCAATAGGACCATGGGACCGGGTTACCATAGTGGCTTCAGATGTGAGTAGCCTTTCCTCGTTCATGCTTTCTTTGGAGGAACACGTTGGAGCCCTTCGTCAGTCACAATCTATTTTCCTTTAGATAATAATGGGTTTAATCACATTTCAATATTTATATGTTCTCATGAAATCTTAAAATTTATAGAATTTACTGGTGAAGGAACAAATAAATTTAAGGACTATATAATTTATATGTATAGATAATTTTTTATAAGTTTTATTATGGATCTAAATTAATTTATTGCAGATATTTTTATACACCTTCCTAAGATTTGTGATTTTTAAATATCTCTTGGGGATGAGTTTTCTATAGAAACTGTTGTAAATATTAGCCTTTGATTTTCACTAAGAAATTGGGTACTCAAAGTGATGGTTAAAGTAGAAGAAAAAGATATAATAAAAATTTAATCCAACGACCAAATCAGATCTTTCACAACATATGAGAACATAAATAAGAGAAAAGATGAAAAGGAAACCAAATAAGTCAAAAAGAAAAAAATAATATTTATTTCAAATAAACTAATGAATATTGTTACATTGATGATGAAATGGTTCATCTAGCCAAAAATATTAATATAATATTCAAATGAAAGATAGATTATAAAGAAGTAAAAAAGGAGGATGATAAATGTGAAGAAGATGTGATGTGATTCAACTACAAAAGTTTTTTATAAAGTCAGATTTACCCTTGATTAAAAATAATAATAAGGATAAGAAAAATATTATCACGAAATCCCACAAGGTTTCAAACTGGAGTGAAAGTGATGAATCTCTCACTTAAATAAAATCAAATGATGAAAGTATCATGGGTATCAGGGATCCTGGAAAAGATAGTATAAAATTAAATTCAATCCCATTGTTATCCTCCTAAGAGTATTATTTATCTTTCTCAAATTCTTCTTGTTAAATCAACCAAGTTAAAAATATTTAAAATATTCTCGTTATTAATATAAAGAAGGTTTTTTGGAAATGAAATCAATGTAACAAGACATAAAAATAATTATAATCAAGATATTAATGAAATAAATCAAATAAAAATATAAAATTGAATTTTTTTTTCAAAATTAAATTAATAACCAAATATATAAGAATTACAATTGACTGTCAATGTTCTCAAAAAATATCTCATAAAATTTACCAAAGGTGAAGAAAAATTAAATAAGATTTTGGGTTATCATAAATCCATAAAAAATTATTTTGGATTTAGTCTTTCAAATAATTATAGTTTATTTAAAAAAAACCATGTTTACAAAAGGCATTTTGAAAAATAATTTTTAAAATTATTAATTTTAAATTTAAATTTTAATTCATGAATGTATTTACAAAATGATCGATATGGAAGACTAAAAATATCTATATTTCATCTTATATATCATCTCAAAACCCATTTTCAAAAAACATTTGGGTACCAAATTCCTTATTTGATAACATATGTGGAACCAAAATAAGGGTATAGAAAACTAAATTTCTTTATTTTGTAGGAAACTGGGAAAAAGAGTTAATCCTCAAAAGCCATATGGAACATGGGAATGTATTATCAAAAATATGAGGGATTTCAACACATTTTTCTTTCCACACATATAATGTTGAATCATTCACATTATTTTACCAAGTATAATCTAAAGAAAATACTTTTATAAATCATCGCCCATATCACTTTTAGAAATTTTCAAATAGATGTTAAAATGGATTTTCTAAATTGATTTTTTCCTAAAAATTTATTTTTGTCAAAAAATTCCCATAAGTTTGGTAGGAAATTATTACTAGTTATCTTTTATAAATGACTTGGAAATAGTAAAATTTGATACAATATATTTTATAAAAAACTGTTTCGTAATATCATTTAATTATTGTAATATATAACGATTATAAAATTTTTAGATCAATAAATGAATCTCATTGTAATGAGTTTTTAAATATTATAAGAAATAATTTTAACTATGTTTAATGGGTGAGTTAACAATATTTATGGGATATAAAATATATTAAAATAAGGATGAAACTTTTCTTATCCAATTAAATGACACTAATGAACTACTAATTTTTTGTCATGGAACATGCTAAAGAAATTAGAATACCTATGAATATGTCATTCTGGATTTCACTAGATGAATTTAGTAAACCAACTTAAAATATACTTTTATAGAATTATAATGGGTGGTCTACTTTACCTTAATGTGAACTATATAGAAATTATATTCAATTTTTTTCTTTATGATTTATTTTTTAAATACAATCCTAAAGAATATTATATAAAATATATACAAATTATTTGATTTGTTTTTTAAAAGGTATTAATAATAAAAGAATATTCTAACTTAAAGAAACATATTTTAATTTTTTTAGTATTTATATAGATTTTGGAGGATATAAAATAGATAAGAAATGTAAAAGTTGTTCTTATCACCTTCTCCGACATTTATTAATCACTTATATTAGTGAAATGAAAACTTCACTCTCTCTTTAAATATTAAAATAGGAATATATAGTCATAGGGTGTTATTTCTCCTAAATTATATGAATTCAAAAAACTATCTTCGGTTTTGGGGGGTAACAATATTTTGTGTTCCTGTTAAATGTGATGAATATTGTTTCATAACAGTCTCTAGAAATCCTATTTAGATTTCACATACTGAGGACATTGATATTTAATATCATTTTTTGGGAGTACATTTTTAATAAAAGATATATTTTTAGTATATATTTGTATAGATCATAAATTAGAGAATATCTTCACCAAAACCATCGGGTTAGAATTTTGTTATTTTATTACAGGGTTAATAGAAATGCATTTAATATAACTATTTTCCATTATTATTTATTTTCTCTATTTTATATTTCAAAAAACCTAGTTGTTTTTAAAATTTATTCCTAATTTTACAAAACAACATGATAAAATTTCTCAAATCATGTTTTTATGATCACCTTTATTATATAATAAATATTTTATCTATTAACTATCTAACTCAATTTTTTATATGTCTCTTTGATAATCCTGAGAGGGGAGTAGAATATATACTTTTTTATGGAAAATATTATAATGTATAGGGATAAAGGTTATCTAGATAATATTTTTAATGTTAAGGGTGAGGATAGTCTAAGGGTTTCAAAAATAATGATTATATCTATATAAAGGATCATGATTCAAGGGGATAATTATTCTTTCATGGAAATGATATTTATTAATTTTTTACCCTTTTAATATTCTTAATCACATCATCCTATTCATTTATCTTTTATTTTAATCATAGATATATGTTTGTGATTTTCATAATTGGTATTTTGTGATAATTAAAATGGGGAAATTTTTTAACCTATAAGTTGTTTTTATGATAAGAATCACTAAAAGTATTTCTAACATTTTCAAATAAATATATAGAATAATTATAGGTAAAAAAGGGGTTATATTTTTAATATCCATTTAGGAAATAATAAGGCCACAATGTAATACTCTTCATCATGCCACATTAGTATTCAAATTAGGAACAAAAATGAAATGAAATAGATCATGATGCATTATAGTGTGGTAAAAAATTATTTCTTAGAATCATGAATAAAATCATGGAAATATGACTATATAAAAACCATGGAACCTAAAAACTGAAGTAAGTCTATAATGTTAGGTGAATGACTATGATGAAAAAACATTATACAGTAGAGTAATCCACATTGTAGTTTTTAGTTCCATGACATAGCAACCATAAAATAAAAAGAATATAAAATAGGATCATATAAGTCTCTACACTACAGAATAAATCCCTACTATTCAAAGAGAACACCCATTACATAATGATCTTACCACATAACAAGGGACTTTGATCCTAAACATTTAATGTAAATTTGATACCTATTCTAAAATATTTGTTTTGGGACATTAAATCCTGGATCTAACCAGAGGCTCTTCTAGCATCTATTATGGCTATAAAGTGAAACCAATGGAGGATTTTATCCAATAAACAACAAAAAAACATCTACTCTAACTATTTTATTCAGAATCAATCCTAAATGTAATTTTGAAAGAGATCTCCAAGATTCTTCCAACTCTCAATCTTTAGTTTTTAACTAAGATTCAATGACATCAATCTATTTTCTCATCGTTTCTTTCACATTGATCCACTTTCCCATTCTTTGAAATTTTCTAAAGGTTCATTATATTATAACACTTATATTTATCTCTCTATCTCTCTTTTATGGTCTTATATAAATTATAGAGATAATTGAGTGATTTTTAATGAAAAAGATATATCATCATCATATTATTTAGGTTCTCACCACTATTAAATTGAGGGTTCTTGGATATTTTTTTTAAAATAACTGGTCTTAATTTGGTAACTAGTTTCCATTAAAACAAATAGATTCTTTTTTATTATTTGTTTATTGGTTTTTTAAATCCTATAGAGTACTGTAACCATCTAAATCATTCTTAATTAGAGGATATACATGGACTCATTCTTGAGATATATTTTATATCCTTTATCAAAGTATTCATTTTTTATTTCCACAATCTATTTGATGATATGCCTAAGGGTATAATTTAAGAACTTCCAAATGTCTTAATTTATGCTACATTATATTTTTATTGATTTATTTATTCTTAAATCAAATTCATTCATGATAATTTAATTTTTTTTGTAACATCATTTTAATTTTTTTACATTTAATTCACCCATATTCCTATGTTATCTTTCAAATACATTAAGATCATTTTAGGATGGTATTTTATCACTTCAAACATCCACTGAGCTTCTCCCAATTTCATGATGTGTTGCATGTAAGTCATTTGGTAAAATATGAATATAATCATTAACATGGACTAAACACATAAGTGGAACATATAAATATGTTATATCCTACAAGGAATGACCAATGTTGATTCCATATTCAAGAGATAAAGTGCTAAAGAACTTGACCACTCACATGTTTAATGTTTTCTGGGAAAAACATAAATTTAAGGAAGATACATCAGAACTTGAGGATGTAATGAGTGAGAAATATACTTTTCTAAATAAACTATAAAAATTATATTTTTAGTGATAAATTATTTTATGGGGTAGAATTTAATACCATATGATTAAAAAATAAATTTAACTTTAATAAATTTTATGTGTTTGATAACTTTTACTAAAATCAACACCAATCATAAGTGAATAATGATTTATTAAAATTTCAAACAAAATATATTATTAGTTTTCTAAATGAAATAGATAAAATAAATAACTCTGTAAAAAAGATGAAATTCATATAAAAAAATACCATTAATTATTGAGAAAATGTTTTGAAAATTTTTATTTTATTATAAATTTGTATTAAATTTCTGAATTTTGAATAATTATATAAATAAAAATTATTGATAAAGATGAATTTATTTTTAATAAAATATATTTAGTAAATCAATGAAACAGTTAAATAATTATAATGAATACTAATATAATAATTCTTAGTTGAACATAAAATATTGGTTTATAAAAATTGTTTTATAGTATATGTATTTTAAAAAATAAATTCCCCATAATTGTTAGATTAAATGTATGAAACATAATTTTTATATATGTATGAAAATTAATTATCATTCATAAGTTGATTATTTGTAACACCTAGTCTTCAATTATTGTAAGTAAAAAATTATTTCCAATGAAAACAATAATCATTAAATAATTCTTCTAAAACATAATTTTTTTTGACTAACTTTATTTTATAAAATTAATTTAATTTTTGAAATCAAAATTTCAAAATTATCTTAGAGGGAAATTTTTCATAAATACTCAATTTTTGGGTGAATAATGGAAAAGAATGATTCTATAAAAATCCATCACTTTTATAATGATATAATGATATAGGAATAAATTTATTTTTTATTTAACAATTTCCTGAAAAAATATCTATATTAAATGTGTAATTTAATTTATAAAAAATAATATTTTATTTTATAAATTTATAAATAACATATTAGACATCTATGTAATGTATCGGTTTAAATAAACAAATTTTTCCTTCTTCTCTCTTAATCAAATATATACACGGTAAGATTAATTTTTGGTTTTGATTAAAATAAATTTATTATAATTTATTTTAAATAATCCATCCAATCCCTCTTTAATCAAGATTTAATTTTATTTTAAAAAACATTATGCTTGAATTTGATATTTATAAAAACAAATTTCATTGTGTTTTGTGAAATTATATTGAAATTAATTTCTAAAACACATAGTTGTTTAATCAAATAAAATTGATACCCTATTTAATGTAATTATAATTAATATTATGTAGAATGGTTAACATAATTTTATTTCATAATAAATAATAACCATGGTAAAAATTTATCTCTCTAGTTATGGGTAAAATGAATTAAAATCCTTGAAAAAGGTATATGAATTGATGATAGAAAACACTCTCATAAACCATATTGGTTGGTCATATTTATAACTTATCATTATAATATTCTTATCTTGGAAAATTTGGTTCCAATTACAAAATAAAATTACTTTATATTATTTAAATGTTTTAGGTAATTAAATGTGTGTCTCTCCCCTCACATATAGAAGTGAATATTTTCTCATCCCATATTCATACAATTTGAACCCTATATATCATCCAAGCCTTATAAAAAAACTTAATATATTACTTCCATATGTTATTTATCTCCTGGACTCACCCAACAACCATCTTATTAATGATTAAAGTGTAATAGAAAAGTGGTTTCTCTGGGAAGAAGTAAATGTCTTACCTGATTCTTTCAATGTTTATTTCTCTTTATACCTTCCCTCAACCTTTTTACTCTATAATAGCATAATTAATTCAATATTAAAAATACATTTATATGTTATTATGATTATAGTGAAACCATTATCCACCTTCTTTCCATAGACAATCAAAGTTACAATATCATTCATGCGTACGTACGACATACTTTTTCAATGTAGCGATGCAATTAATTTTTCATTACCATTTTACGTAGATAGTTATAATGGTGTAATTAATAAATATATAAGTCATTTGTTACATAATTAATATTATGGAAATGTAATATATAATCTACCTTATTACCCATACATTCATTAGAAAATGATAATGTCGCTCAGGTATAAGTGCGGACTACCACCTCAATGAAGAGATGTGATTAATTATTCTATTACCACCATGTATGGATGATTATAAAATCTAATATGATGAATAAAAATTAAATTATTTACATTTTTAAAATTCTATATATTATTTATGTATTTCATAAATCCTTTAATCATGGCTAATATACAAATGTAATGATGGGTAAATTGACTAAATAATAATAAATGGTTGATGTATGCAAAACTATTAAATTAATGAATTTAAAATGATTATAAAAAGATCATAAAAAATATAATACAATCAAAAACTCTTTTAAGTAAAGTATTAAATAAATTTAACTTCATTATAAAGGAGGATAAAACACTTTCTACTAATTGGAGGCCCTAGTTAAGGTATTTCATTAAAAATAAATTTTTATTTTGGGATTGTTTATACACAGATTTCCATTAAAAATATTATATAATAATAATATATATAACCAATTTTATTATATTATAAACTTTTATTTTCAAATTTTAATTTTTATATTCTGTTTTCAATCTTATTTGATAAGGAATCATCAATTAAGATACATGTAATAGGCATTCCTTAAAAAAACATTTGTTTAAAGTAGCCCTTAAAACTATTTTTATTCCATGCTGTGGTTATTTTAAATTTTTTAAGAATATTATTCTTTATGATATAATGGATTATAAATATCATGTTCAAATATTTTTTTATTCATTAAAATGGAATAAAATGAATCTTTTCATTATTTTCTGTATGTTTTTTAACTTTTTACAAAAGAATGAAAAAATGTCTTTTACGTATATGGATTGAAGAACCTTTCCCACAGTCGTAGCCATTATAATTTAACAAGATTCATTTTTATATTTCAATGGTTCTTTTAAAATAAAATATTTTTCTCAACCTTTTTTGAATTTTTATTTAAAATATTATCAGAAAAAATGATATTATTTTCTTAAAGGAATGAGATGAATTTTGAAAGTGATTTATAACATAGTTTTTACACAATGATACAAGGAAGTTATTTTAATTTTTTTGATACTATTTTGTCTAAAAGGCATTTTTTTAAATTAAAAAGTCATTTATAATGAATATATGGCGTTCTATCTATCTTTTATAATTTAGGGATTATAACTTATTTTGAGATCATTCAATTTCTTTTGATCATGTTTTGTCTCTCTCAAATTATCACTAGAACTTATTTTTTCTCCTTAACATCCATATTTATAATATAATGGATGAATTAGGTATCATTTATATAACAATGAAAATTTTTTAACTGCATACCATTTCTATTGATGGTAACAGTCTAAAGAGAAAATAAATTTCATTGACTAGGGAAATATTCTATATTCTTGATTAAATATAGATAATGAATGATTTATACGGAATTTCGAGAATGAATTATATCAATAATTCAATATATTTGGAATAAATTATATATACAAGTGATGCATGTGGTATGGTTATATATATCCCATAAATGTATCAACATATATACTGAGACCAAAAATCATGAATTCCATATTTGATGGATATTTGGTTTACGTCGACATATTTATTAAGAATAATGTATTGGATGAGTCCCTAATGGTAAGAATCATTATAAAATGGTTTATTTTTTGATTTAATGTTCATAAATTTCATAATTTATGCATTTTATCTACTGAGAATTAAATTTCCATTATCCATGTGATTTTGATGTTTATATTATCCAAATTTTTTTTTTCTAAATCTATTGATTGAATGACAAGTGTTTTAATTATCCATTATACCATATTGATTATGAATTAGTTACTCCTGATATTGTCCACTATAAGTAACCCATTTTGAGCATTATAGATCACCCATTATTTGTTTTCCTCTCCACAGTATATAAAGAAGGATATTTTGAATTATTTCTAGCATACAAAATATTTTCTTATGCAATGTATTTATATTTACAATGTAACATGGGAATCAAGTATGTATATATTTTTAAATGACTTAAAATCAAATTTATCCTACATTCTTCGATCCCTTATGTAATGTAAAAATGAAATAAAGTGAACACTGGATTTGGTTTACTAGAGTATAGGTGATATAATAGACATCAGAGGATTGTTAGTAGGGGTATTGGTAGCCAAATTTTAAACGAACATAAAAAATAAAATAATTATGATTACCCCTAAGAATATATGAGATATTTTAACATCATATGAATTTTTGTTTTATGGATAAATTTTCAATATCATTATACGATGACGTAGTGTGTTCCATTGTTTACATGTGGAACCTGGGGGAATGATAAGAATAAATAACCATAGTCAATGTAGGGATTTACCAGTTGAAAAATCCAATATAAATTGTGTTTGAACTTATAATATCATTCACACAATAATATATTTGACTCAAGTGAAAATGAATAACCATTTCCATATTAAAAAATTTATTCCAAAACTTGATTAACATATGTTATAGAAATTTAAGCGAATAATGATTCTATATTTTAATGTTACTTCTAATACATTTTTTATAGAATAATTTATTATGTCCATTGAAATGAAATTTTTGGGGTAAACAAGTAATGAAATTGAAAATGTGACCCAAGAAGTTTTTTTTAAGGGAGTTGATAATAAATGTCAGTCATTGATCAAAGAAACTAGAGGTTGATGAAATAAAATTTATGGAATTAATAAATTTTAATGTGATGTTTTACAATATATTTGTTTTAGATAGAAGTAAGATTAAAAAGATAGGAAGTTCATCAATTTAATGTAAAATGGTGAATAATTACTTATAGAGTATGTGAATAACATTAATAGATTATCAAATCATGTTATAAACTACACACATAATCCAAAAGATAATGATTTTCCATATCTTTTATAAGATTAAGCTGAGTATCTAAAGGGAAATGGTTTCTCAAAAATTTTCATTATATTGTGACAAAGTTTAATGTTATATAAAGATAGAGAAAGTATTTTATTGGTCTTATATCATCAAGGGAGATCAATAAAAGAATATTTCATCTAGGAATTATAAAAAAATTAATGATTCAAATTAGAGGAAATGAAATTTATAATTTACAATATGTGATAATTGTGGGAAGAAAAATCTAGATAATTTATGAAAATGAGTATTTTTTTCAATTGTAGAGAATGGGGTTTTAATGATGATGAATTAAATTTAAATAATGAAACCACTATTATATCATACATCAGATGAAAATATATAGGGTATTATTTAAACCAATATTTAAAGTGTCAAGGGAACCTCCTGAAAAAGAGGACAAGGGGAGATGTCTAATATTCTATGATTAATAGAACAGAGGTTGAATTTCTTAAAGATACTTCATTAGGTACAATGATCATAACCTTAAATATTGAATTATTTTAATTTTAAAATAGATCATTACACACTTTTATATCTTCTGTTTTTTACAAGAAAACTATATATTTATCTAGAACATTAATAAGGGGGTAATAACGAAAGAATCCCATTGGAAATTATATTACAAAATTATGTTTAAATCATTTCCAAATATGAGAAATAGTCATAAAATATTTTGAATATTTTTTAATATACCTATGGTTTAGTTATACATAATATTATTTATATATGTAATTTTAATTTATTATGTAAAAATTAATATCCAATAGAATGGTATTATGATGCATGGTGGATATATATAATCATTTATATATAGAGGGGATACTACACCATCTGAAAGATGTCACGTTCAAACTATAGTATCTCTTCATAATGAAATTATTTGAGAAGAAGAGTAGATACAACCTATGAATGGGAAAGGTATCTACAGAATAGAGGAAATAAATATTGTCCATGAATACGTTGATATGATTCCAAAATAACTACATGGACATCCACTTGATTGTAACATTAGATTTTCTATTGATATTATCCTTGATAAAAAAACCTACATGTAAGAATCCCTAAGTAATGGACCAAGAGAAATTAGTGGATATAAGGAAACAACTATGGGATTGGGGTGATAATGATTTTTCAGGCCATAGTGTTCCACATTGGGGAACACGTATTCTTTTTTTAAATTTGAAATTAATATCTATGATATTTTTGCATAGATTACATGGAAATAAATTCCATAACTATAAATAAGTATTATCATAACCGAAATGATGAATGTTTTAATAAAAATATTGGGGATCAATATTTATCAAAGGTTTATCATTGTTTTGGGTATTATCAAATATATATAAATACGAAAGATATTGAAAATATAACGTATCTTAGAAGGTATGAAAATAAAAAATTTAAAATAATGACCTTTGGATTGAATAATTAACACTCTATTTTTTATAGATCTAACTTATAGTGAATTTAATGATTATATTAATAATTTCTTTGAGGTGCTTATTGATGATATCTTGATATATAATAAAATCAATGATGAGAATATGAGTCATTTTTTTAATGATTCTTAAAAATCATTGAGAAAATGAGTTATCTGAAAAATTCCGAAAATTTTATTTATATATTTATGAATTATATTTTCATTACCACATTTAATCTATGGATTTAATATCAATTAAATGATCAATGAAAAATGAATTAGTGGAATAAACAACACTAATGAATATAACTATGGTACTTAGTTTCCTTATATTTACACGTTACTATCAAGGATTTTTAAAAAACCTTTGTTGGTCATATTACTCATTAACTAAGACGATATATAAAGGTTTTAGGTTCTTTTGTTAAAAGGAATGTAAATAATTTTTTAGGAATGAATGTTGATATTTGTCATTTCACCAATTATGAATTTATTATTAGGAAGGGATTTATTTTTAATATATAGTGCTACAACAAAGAAGGGATTAGTATATATTTTTATATATAATGATAAAGTTATTTACTATGTATTTAAGAAGTTAAGGATTTAGGAATTGAATTGTCGATTTCAGGATCCTGAGTTGAAAGATATAATCATTAATTTTATGTTAGGTGGAATTACCTTTAATATGAAAAATATGAAATATGTACAGATCCAAAAATTTTGAAATACATATTCTCTTAGAATCATCTCCACATGAGTCATAGTAAATAGATGTAACAACTCATGTATTATAATTTCTAAATTCACTTCCACCTTCAGAAGGAAAAAAGGTATAAGATATAAGGAACTAGACTTAAACATTAAAAAATCTGCTGGTTTAACTCAGTAATACATTCTATTAAATTTTAGGATCTTTATGGAATTGAATTTTAGAGGATATTCCATCACCCTTAAATAAATAAATATTTCACCACAAAGTGGACACTTCCACTTAGTATGAATTTTTCCACAAAAACATTATAATATAAAAGTAATATTTTCATGAAAATTCCATCCTGAACTAATTATTATCCCTACTCATCCTTAAAAACATTTTAAAAACGTTTTAAATAGTGGTATGAGAATAAAAATCTCGTATTGTAAATAATTAGAAAGAAAAAACGACAAGTCCTTGAATTATTATACATTGTTTTCCTTTTCAATATAATCATTAGGACCAAATTTATTTTCCAAATAAATAAACATCTACATCAAAATATTTTCATTAAAAGTTTTATATGAAATTTCAAAAGAAAAATAAAAAACAAAAATTATCCTTTACAATCAATGAATAAATAAAAAAACTTTTCAAAAAGTTATACATTATACCTTTAAGAAGTAGCGTATAATTTCGATTACATATATGCTCATTATGAACTATTTGATAATCATAAAATTTCCATTAATACCCATTTAAATCATAAATATAACATGTAGTTAACTAGGTACGTTATCTTCATATCAATCTTACAATCACAAAAAAATGGCATTACCTTCACGATAAATTCCAATAATCTATTTGGTGAAACTAAATATTTAAAATAAATACTTTAAAAATTTAATTGGATAACTCTGATGGTATTACTTTTCCTAAGTTTTTACAAAACCACTAGTAATAATTAAAAATTCCCATGAAACATAACATAATACATGATTTATTTTATCATAAAAACATCATTTCCACATATATGAAAACATTTTCACATATTGATATATCCCTTTCCATTAAAATCCAAATTTCCGAAAAAAAATTCCCAAAAAAAGGTAACTAGAGTTTTGCATTTAAGAAAACTCGGAAAACTATAAAGGATTCCAAATATCATATAATGGGTGTGGTGGTAGGAAATGTTATTAACACCATATGTGTTAACATAGAATATTTTATTTTCCTTTTGTAAAGAATGTCAAAATAATTTATGAACATAATAATTTTGAAAAAAATTAAAAATAATAAAAATTGGAATAATTAATTTATGAAAATATAAAAACATAAATTAAAATTTTCAAGAATATAGATATTTTAGAAAAATACATATAAATTTTTTTCACAATGAATTATATGGAGTGGAATGATGCGACTGATTATCGATCTTGTGGAGAGCTGAGTTCCACTCGATCTCTCAGGTCTGTTATATCGGTCTTCATTTCGAAATGCCCAATGGTTCTTTGTCAAATGATCTGTCGACCTGCTTTCCAAAGCCAGGCGTTCCCTGTGTGATTCGAACAACGATGTTTAAGAACTGATATTGGTCGAGAGGATGGGATGTCAGGCTCATCTCACCCTATTGGGGGGAATTATTGCATGTTCCGTGACCCTCTTATAGATTTAAGATGTATTCATATGTTCGCGAATCACTGGTTTATACCCATGAATAGTATCCATAGATTACTCCCAGTTGGAAATGGTCAGCGGAACATAGGGATTCAAAGTCATTTAGACCTGAGGTTTACCTTCCCTCATTGTATTAATGACTTCGGGGAGTTTTCACTCATTGAGATGAGACTGGCTTGAAGCCTTATGACTGGGTGATCTGGAGTTTATTATTGTCCAGGGGGGACAGATAACAACTTGAGAGTTTGGATCAAACCCATGATAGAGGCCTCCAATGTATCCTCGTGAGAGGAATCAGAATCCACATAGTTCGGTAGTGCATTTTAACGTCATGCGGGACAAAGGATTGGGGCTTACACTCTGAGGTGGCCCAATGAGATGGTGAATGGGGCTTACACTTTGAGGTATCCCATAGAGTTGGTGAACCGATGTAAAGAGGTCGGAACGACCTGGTGGTGGGCTTGATCCTCATGGAGGCTTCCTACGTACCATGCCTTGATATGGATCAAAGTCCTCATAGTTTACAGGATGGTGGGCTTGAACCTCGTGAAGGCAACCTACATACCATGCCTTTACATGGATCAAATTCCTCGTTGATCAGAGAATGTTGGGCTTGAACCTCATGGAGGCTTTATACGTTCCATGCCTTGACATGGATCAAAATTCCTCGTAGTTCACAGGATGGTGGGCTTGAACCTCGTGGATGCTTCCTACATACCATGCCTTGACATGGATCAAATTCCTCTTAGTTCACATGAGGTTGGGGTCAGGGTCAGTGCTTACTCTATGCCCACGTGAGTCATGCGTGGTGTGAGAAACAAGAGGCAGTAGAGACCTGACTATCACGTCGTGAAAGGTTCGTCTGTGGGAAGTGGAGTGGGGATTACGCATGGAGCATCCGAGAGAAATGGAGATTGGGACTTACTCCAGGAGGGAGGCCCGATGGTGACTAACCCTAGAGGGAGAGGGAAAGGGTAATGAAAACCCCTGGGTCCATCTCCCCTCTTGGTCCTTGGCACTGGGGAAGTACAAAGGTGCATGGGTGATACCTCTTGCAAGAAAGGCTAGGGCCTTACACCAATGAGGCTACCATATTATTGGGATTGAACCTAGAGGAGGTGTCCTACGTACCCTGCTTAGGAGGCAGGGATCAAAACCCACGTAGTTCTTTCAACCGCTGCCATCGTACGAATTTTGTGACCCTCACAAATCTATAATCCCACATGAGTCATGCTCGGTGTGAGAAACAAGAGAATCCAACAGACATGGAAGGCCCCACACAATTTTCCTACCAAGGGAAGGTGAGGAAGACGATGAGTGGAGGAGAAGGTTGGGACCACTGTACTCTCCTTCTCCCTGATGTTGGAGGAAGGTAGAAGTCACCCAGTGGAGCAATGAACCTTCCGTGATGAGAAGGGAAGGGTCATCATCTTCTAGCATGGATAGTGTGGGGCTTACTCTAGGAGGGATTCCCTTGTGCCACTGTAGAGCGGAAATGGTGGATGAGGCTTATTTAATAAAGCTTCCCATGTCAATTCCTTATGTCTGTCCATGAGGGAATCCCAACCCACTGGTGGGTTGAGGCCTTCACCTATACACTATTGCACAAGAAGAATAATTCCAAGGGCATTAGAATCAGTCCGATCAAAGGGAGATGAAAAGTGTGAATCACCTTCCCGACATTCGGAATGAAATTGTGTTGGTGTGGTAATGGAGGATAACTGTTGACCGTGTTCGAAACACATCATCCATATCACGTTAGCCTGAAATTGGGACAATCAAATGAGGTTTGACTGCTGAACATGTTCGAAACACATGACCTGACTCGAAGTGTTGTCCAAAGTCTTCTGAGTTGTTGGCCCAAGACGGTAGGTGAGCCGATGCGACATGGCACTAGGCAGTTAGGGGGTTCCATCAGACATGGAAGTAGATGATGATCCGAATGTAGGACACGCAAAGCGTGGGGTGGAGTGATGGAATGTAAGAATGGATTCCAATGCTCTTGAAATCACGACATTGTGATCATGACATTAGGCGTCTTATGCTTAGAGCATAAGGCATCTCTTGTCTAGAGCAAGAGGCATCCTATGTTTGGAACATTGGGAGCACTATATTTTATAGTCAGGTAGAGAGGACTAATGGAATCACAGTTTAATGTCATGTTGTAGGGACTATTTACATACAGTTGAACGTCATATGGATAGGATGAGGGCCATACAGTTTAACTTCATGTGGTCAAGACAACTAGTTAGGAGACACTTGGCAATGGATGGTGTGGAACTTACGCAAGGGAAACCCTTTCTAGATGAACCTAGAATGGGAGCTAGGTAATTGTATATTAGGAATCTCATGGTGAGTAGCTCGACTCATGGTATTTATAGGACTAATGTTGGAACGACATAAGGGTGCAATAGAAAATAATGTTGACCCAGCCAGAAAAATTTACGGTGTGACTCTCCATTTTTCATGGGAGTCAGTTATAGTAGTGAAGGGACCGGGGGTGCGGGGGCATATCCCCTGCGGTATGGGAAAGAATGTGCATGGGGATTTCCAAATATGACTGGCCATGGCAGAGTTGGCTGCGTAGGGTGTCCGCAGAGGAGCGAACCACGTAAGAAGCTGGCCGCATAGGAGATGACCGCGGAGGGGATGGCTGAGTAGGAGCAGTCGCGGAGAGGCTGTCCGCGAAGGGTGCCAATGGATGATATGGCAACGGAGGAGGAGGGCCACCTAGAATCTAGTCGCCTAGGATATCTGCGAAGGAAATGGCCGCTAAGGGATTTCTACAGGGGAACTGGATGCATGTGGTTCGTGGTTTGGTTTCTCCTCTACATGGAAGAGTGCATCCGAGGACGATATGGGGTCCGTGGATGGTCGCAGAACTTTACCTATGGGAAAGATTTCTCCAGCGTCTTCCCTTGGGTTTTCACCTGTCCTTTCATCCTTGAATTTTTGGTGTCCCTCGGTGACTATTTATAGAGTCACGAAGAGGTTGTATTGATCGGAACACGACACATTTTGTAGAAGCCCATGAAAGATTTCCCACCCGCGGACGACTCGGTCAACCATGTATTTTTTCGACCGAGATTCACGGGATTTCTCCGCGGTCGCATACCTCTCTGCTTCTGTTCAACAAAAAATGAGGTTCGCGGCCACATATGGCTTCCGCCTCTGTTTCATGAGGGACGACGCATGTGGCATGGTCCGTTTGGCGTGGTTTGCGGCGGTGGACCGTCCTGGCGTCCGTCGACGGTCTTCCAGGTTCATGCCCGCGTAGGCGTTCCACCCCCATTTCGCGAATGACATCGTTTGCTGGAGGGTTGTTTGCCGAACCGGCCGCGTACTATTGCTGGGAGCTGGTACGCGGACTAGTTCGGTCCTTTTCCATGTTTTGGGGTAATTGGATTTCCCCTTTTGTAGTATTTTTAGGACGCTACAAAAATAAATCCTGAAATACATTTAAATGTGATTTTATCTAAAAGTTTCTCCTACCTAAAGCCTAAATTATCATGAATGTTATTTAGCTTCCACAATAATTACCATATGTAATTTATTGATTGATTTATGATGTTTTTCTTGTTTATTTTTCCTTTTATTTTATTTATTAACATGTTATAAATAATTACTTTTGTTCTTATTAGTGGTTTTGATGATATTCAAATCATATGTAGAAAATAAATTTGGTATGTTTACTATAGTGAATAAATTAATTTGTTTAATATTATATTGAATAATAATAATAAAAAAAATATTATTTATAAAAATCAATTATTCATTTAAAACCAATCAGGGAATATAGTAAAAAAATTAAATTTCAATACAATCATAGAGATGGTATGCCTCACATACGCATGAGTAGTGATTCCATTTTTCAATAATCATGATGGAAGGAGGGTAAGTAATATTTTTAATTTAAATAATTATATATATATTATAAATACTATATCATCCCTTTAAATATACTTACAGTTATCTTCCATGCACTGTAGTTATAAAAAATGAATCACATCACTTCACGGAGGTCATATTTCACACTAATAAACAATTGACGTTATAATTTTTCAAAGAATGAAATGGTATGAGAGTATATTTTATATTATAGTTCATAACATATAAATATTTCATGAATATACTATATATAACTTAAATCCATCATTATAAATATCCATGAGAGTTGGTGATGGGAAAAAAATTACATCAGTTCGTGAGGTAATAGTCTTCCACACACATGAACCATAATGTTATTGCCCATTTTATAAAAAGAGAAGATGAACTTACATTATTAAATTAAAAAAAATATATTAGTATATGTCTGATATTGTTGTTTTAATTTAAAATTATTTGAATAAGAATTTACAGAGATAGAAGTGGAAATAAAATGAAAATTCTGGGTTAAGAACTATAACTCTTCTTCAGACAACCTATTTAGTATTATACCTAATTCCTTCCTCGTTTGGATTTAGGAACAACAGTATTATATGATGTTATGAGTGATGGATAGAAGGGATTTGGGTGAGTTTTTCTTAAAGAAAACATTTTTATAAGTGTGAATAAAAGTTGATAGGGGGTGTACTTTTATTATTAGGATATGGGATTTCTTGGAATTTGATATTGTTTAAAATGAATATAAATTATTATTCATTTTTGAATAGAAAAAAAATTTATATAATTTTCAGATAATATGTTTATGGGATCAAATAATAATATACATTAAATATTAGGGAAGTATTGGTGATTTAATAACCCTTATTGTTTGGATTTATCATGTGTTAACCCTTTTTGATGATTACTATGACAACCAATTAATTTATTATTTTGGGGTTTAGATAGTTTCCATAAAAGTAAAAATAGTCCATAAATGGAAAATGTTTTATATTATAAACCATATCAAAAAATAAAATTTCTAATTATATGATTTTAATGAATTTTAAATAATTTAATAATTTATTATTTATTATAAACTATCATTTATATATTTTTTGGAATTACATGAAATATTATAATTGAATATGTGTCTAAATCCCATGAAATGGTTCCAAAATAACATGAAATAGAATATACTTATGTTATAGTATTAATATAATCATTAAATTAATTTTTTAAAATTTTCTATATCATTTTCAACCATATCTTTTGGACAAACCCCTTGGTCTACCAATTTTAACATTAAACACGATAATGATTTTCCAATATTAAAGGGTTATAATTTTACATATAATGTAATAAATAGATCATAAATATAAAATTTATTAAATTTATGATCATTTATCATCCTATAAATCCTTTTTATATTTTTGTTTCAGATTTTTGAATACTTTAATAAAATATCACTCAACATAGAATATCGTTAATGTCATTTTGACACTTTTCAATAAGTATGACATAAAAAACCAAAACAAAAAATTAATTTAAATATAATCCATTAATGAAATACTAAAATTTTATATTTTTATAAAAATTTCACTTAACATAATAATTTTTTTGAATTATATTACTCTTAATATTTTTAGAAATATATGTTTTAATTTTCTATCAATTGAATAAATACAGTATTGACATTGCATAAGAATTTAAGGAAATTATTTAATGACTAAACATTTAAAATAAATTACCATGTCAAATAAATTTTATATTTGACATTATCGTTCATAATAAATCATAAGATGTTTTTTATCTCTATTAAAAAATAGTTTAGATATTAATAAAAATATAGTGGCATTTTTGACATTATCTTTTACTTAAATATTATAAATGTAAAAATAAAATAAATATGGAACGAAGAGGACGTATGTTTAAAACATTGGATGAAATGGAATATATAAAATCATTAAATCAGATAATATCAGGTTTTATAGTCATTTTGATTCCCTTATCATATTATTTTTAATTTTAATTACACAATTTACCCAGAACATGTCGATAATTGTTCATTATGGTTACTACACATAATGAAACAAATTTATGGGAGTTATTTTTAAAATTTGGATTAGATGGTTCTAAATATGTAATCCATATTTTTAGATTATGGTTATATAAGTGAGAAATATTAATTTAAGGTTAAAATTAAAATCACAACTAAAAACAGTTATTCAAGAAAATTCCTTTCTAAGTATAATAAGGTTTTTATGCCAATATTCAACCATAAAATTTATTCCAATGAACATAATATGAATATTAATATTAAAAAAAATAATTTTACTATTATATCAATTTTTATTAAAAAAAATTAAATTTTTAAATGGTTGAAAAAAATAATGTTTTCAATAAAAATCAGTATTTTTTAATATTAACTAGAAAATCAATCATTTTAGAAAAATATCAAAAATTATCTTTGAGATAAAATATACATTATAATTAAAAAAATTATAATTTTTATAATATAGAACGTTAAAAATTTCTATGTTTTAATTATAACATTCATTCAGAAAAATTAATAAAAACTATTTTTAAAGAAAAGAAATTTTGGGAAAAATATAATGACTTTACTAAAAATTCAGTGCTTATTTACTAATCATTAATTAATAAATTTGTATTGAGTAGTATCTTTATATCTAGTTCATTATGTGATTAATCTATTTTTACCCACCAATTTAATGTCTAGGTTATAAATGTAATATTTATATACAATTATTTCAGGGTTAATTTAAGATCAATGTTGAATATCTTGAATGATATTGAATGTATATTTTATTTTAAAATATTGAAATATTATATTAGAATCATTGAATATAAAATTAAATGATATTTTGATTAAAATTAGGATTGAAATTGATCCTATATTCATGGATTTATAATATTTGGAGATGAGAATATTAATGAAGCGGAAACATCACATGTCTTCCAAATGATTTCAAATCAATCCTTATTACAGAAAATATAAATTTTCTAGATTGATGATATGAATATTAAAAATAAAATTAAATATTTGAATTATGGGAATTTGATAGAGGTTATCTAGTAGTACTGTATATTTATATTTGAAAAGAGGATATATGTTCCAATACCTCCTAATCAAAAAAGGGAATTATTTTATGAATCTCATAACATAAATTTATGTACACATCATGTAAGAACAAAAAAATTTCTTGATTTGAAGAAAATTTATTTTGCACATTAATAAGAAATATAAAGTTGACACTATTTATCAATATTCACAGTTTTTAAAAAGTTAAAGGGAGAGGGAAAAAATCCTAATGGAGTCATGAAATCAATACCTATTACTACTGGGTATGGGTATGAAAGCATTATAATCTTTATCATTTGATTTACATAGACTCCAATAAATAATGATTTCATATGGGTTCTTATTTATTAACATACTAAATCCCCACATTTTGTCACTATAATGGAATAATTACCTCTTATTCTCCTCACACTACTCTATATTTATGAAATTTTGATAATTCAAGGTGCACTTATTTTTATTTTATCTACTCTTTAATCATGATTTACAAACAAATACTAGAAAATTATGTATAATATTATAAAAATGATCTATATTTTAGCACAACTTATCATCCTTAAATAGAAAGAAAATCCAAAAAATGCTTCAAATAATACAATACATTATGAAGCCATTCCCACTTGAATTTGAAGGTATATATTATCAAAATTCTTCTTTTTTGGAATTTTATTATAATAATATATTCAATTATATAATTTAAATTGCACCTTATAAACCTTTGTATGAGAAAATATGTGATACACCCACCTATTGGGAAGAATATTGTGAAATAATATTTTAGGCCCAAAACAAGTTGAGGAGACAAAAATGAAAGTAAAGACTATTAAATGTAATATAATGGGATATAAAATATACAAAAG
Organism: Viscum album; assembly: GCA_963277665.1. Taxonomy (NCBI): domain Eukaryota; kingdom Viridiplantae; phylum Streptophyta; class Magnoliopsida; order Santalales; family Viscaceae; genus Viscum; species Viscum album. The sequence continues at coordinate 332,321,834 of OY728163.1, forward strand.
AGTTGTATAGATATTATAAGGAATGATTTTTAATTTGAAATAGGGTATCATGTTTTATTGAAAGTTTCTCTTGGAAAAGATGTTATAAGGTTCGATAAGAATTGAAAAATAATCTGTAGTCACATCGGGTCATTCGATATTCACAAATGAATTAGAGCTATGAATTATCATTTGAAAACTCCACATATCCTCTGTAATGTTTTATATGTGTTATATATTTAGTTTTTATGTATGTATATTGTAGACCAAATTTACATGATCACCTCTGAGGAAATAGAATTAGAACATGATTTATGAATGACCTATCCTGATTTTTGACACTACTGAATAAGTGTTGTGGAGTATGATGACTCTATTAAAGAAGTTAATTTAGAGAAGTCATAAAATGGTGGAGGTAATGTGGGAAAATAAATAAGTTATTATGAATTTCTAAGAATATATTTTTATGAGGTCAAATTATGAAAAATTTTAGGATGAATGTATTGAAGGATGGAAGAATGTGACAACCAATATTTAATTATAATAAGGAAGATTCTAATTTTAAAGAAAATTATTATAATGAATGAATGTGGTTAAAAATAATTCCAGAATTTTATAAATTGAATTTGAGTAAAATAATTTCATTTTTGAAACAAACATGTCAAAAATTTCATAAGGGGTATTTTTTTCTAGACATAGTTTATTTCTGGGGTGAAGAGTGAAAACTATTAATTTTCTGTAATTGTCACTTTTATGACGTTATAATGGAATAAAAAACATGAATGTTTAGGAAAAATATTTATTAAAAAATATATACTATAAAAGTAATATAATTAATATAAATATATAATTTTAAAATTTATTAAACAAATCTTAACATTTTGGAAATTTCTGTAAATCTTTTCTTCAAATAAGAATTGTTTATAGATTTCTCTCTTAATCAAGTATTTACAATGTACCTTTCAGTTATAGTTTAGTTTTCTTATAATATTCTTTTATTTAACATAATCCAATTAACACCATTTTAATTAACATTATTCTTTATTTGGATTTAAAATCAATTTTATTCATAAAACAAACATTTTTCTAAAAATGGTTTTCATTGCATTTTGAAAAAATATATTAAATATAATTTCTTCCACATTTATTAGTTTATTAATGTAAAATGGATTCTATATTAAAAATCAAAATTATTAAAATTATTTAATAAGGTTAAATAAACTATTTTCATAATAAATAGTAACAATTTTAAACATTTACCACCTAAGATAAGGTTAAAATGAGATAAAAGGGTTAAAAATATTGGGATAAGGCCTAAAAACAACACAAAAAACGTTTTTAAACATCATTGGTTGGTTTTATTTTTAACATAATCTTATTATATAATTTTTTTTAATTTTTCCTATTTAAAAATAAATAGACTTTATATTCTATAAGTATTTTAAGTAATTTAATGCGATTCCCTCCCCTCAATTATAATAGTGTACCACTTCTACTCCCTTATTCATAGACATTGTGTCATTTATATCTGTTAAAAATAAAACACAAGTCTTCATAGATTCATCACCATTGTTATTAATCACTGGATCTTACCCTAAGACCATCCAATAAAGCCATAAGTTGTAAGACAAAAGAGGTTTCTCAAAGAATAGGTAATCATATTACCAGAATATTTCAAATTTTATTACCTATTATACTTATTATAAATGTATTTTTGCCTTAATGAAATATTTAATCAAGAGACACAAATATTTTTTTTATTATTACAATGTTGAAACTATTTCCACCTCCTTTAAAACCTATAGAAAATGAAAATTTCACTCATGCATTTGTGGAACCTTCCTTCCAAATGAAGCAGTGTAATTTATTTTTCATCGCCATTTACATGAATCGTTATAAATGTGAAATTAATTAATATAAATAACATATATGAAATAATAATTATTATTTAAATATAATTTATTACCTAATTTTTAAACATTCCACATGTTGGAAAATGATAATATCCCCCTTGATATCTGTAGACCACCTATTTGTGGACCACGACGTCCATGAAGTGATGTGATTTGTTTTTCTGAAACCAAATTGAATAGATGATTATAAAATTATATATATATATATATATATATAATATATTCATGAAATTATTAAAATTTTGGAAATTATTTAACAATTTTATAACTCTTTTAACCATGATAAATATATTTAAGTAATTTTAATGAAATTGACCCATAAACCTCAAGTGACCGACGTAAGAAAGAACTATTCAATGAATGGATTTCAAATGATTTTAAAAAGAAATTTTGAAAAATAGTATTGATGAAAAAGGTTTGTAATTTAATTTTTATTATATTTAAATTTATTTTTATAGGTGGATAAAACATGTAGGACTAATAAGAGACCCAAGTTAAGGGATTTCATTTACAATCTAATTTTTTTAGGATCATCAATGCACATATTTACTTTGGGAAAATTATATGATCCCAATCACTTAAAAATGTTCTATACTCTTATTATATTGTTATTTGATGGGTTTAGATATTTATATTATATTTATTCTATTTTCCATCAATATGAAAAATGTAATTCATAGGTATGGGAATTTCATTTAAAAAATATTATCTTAAAGTGTTCCTTCCAAAAAAATTTATTCCTTGTTGATGTTATTTAATTACTTTAGGAATGCCATTATTTATAATCCATAGGTTTTCAAAGGCAATTACAAAATATTTTTACATAATTTTAAAAGGATTAAAAATTTAATTTTTCAGTGTTTTTCATATGGGTTATTTTTTAATTTTTAGAAAAGTTAAAAATGAATTATTTTTACCTATATGATTTGAGCTCCCTTTCTCGCTTTCATAACTGATATACATTATCAATATTAAATTATATTATTCCATGGGTATTTTCAAATAAAATATTTTTCTTAATATATAATGAATTTTTATTTAAAATTTTACAAAAGAAAATCGTATTTTATTTTTAAAGGAATGAAAATAATTTTGAATGTGATTTTTTACTTTATTATTATAAAAAATTATAAAGAAGTTATTTTTAATGTCTTATTCTATTTTATTTTTAAAGTATTAGTTTTACAAAAAACTTCATATTTTATGATTTCATTATTTTATCATATTTTAATTATAATTAAATTATACCTTAATATGAGATCATTCACTTTATTATGATCATGTTTTATATAACTCTATATTATTCATTAGATCAAAAAATTATTTATCACTAGATGTTGATGGAGATATCCAGATAAAGAAAACTCAAATGTCACAAAAGACACACATTTGTGCATATATCATTTAGAAAGATGATGCAATTTTGAACGATTAAGATTGTTTTTGAAATTATATCAGTGTTGAAAATATATAGATCAATGGTTTGATAGGTCATGACCATGTTGCGATTGAGAAAATCCAAAAAAGTATTGGAAAATAATGACGAAATATACCTTTTATATATTATTTAGTTATTATTTTATATCCATAAAATTTATATAATCGAGAGAGGGTCACAATGTGAAAAAATAAACTTTCTATGATACCAAATTCCTTAAAATCTTAGCAAAGACCATGAAAAAAGACAATAGAAACATTATAAATATAGCACAACTGAAGTGATTTATGAATTTGTTAATGGATATTTTTTTTATTATCAATTTTTAGAAGCTAATAAATTTTTTATGTAATATTTTTGACATGTGTGTGATTCGATCGAAATTGGATGGTGGTGAGTTTCAAAGGGCATGTAATTTTTCCAAGGTAATATATAATTCTATAATAGAGACATATATTTCTATGTTATATCAATAATGATTTGGTTTCAATTCTATGTAAGAATAATTATATATTCATTAGCCTATAATAATAAATTTATTATAATCATTCCATAATAATCATTCCATAAACATTTTTATATAAGAATCATTTAATGATTATATATCTAATTTATAAAAGGTAATGGGATTGTAAGGATAATTTGAGTTGCACAATAATGATCATTCCATGAATATCCATAAGGATAACCCGATAAATATTAATTTGGATGCCATTAGTATTATTCATCATTATGAACTTGTCGTTAAAAGATTTGCGTAAGTCTTTATTCCAAGTAGTAAGGATAACCCTATAAGGATAATTGTATATAACATAAAGACCATTACTTATTACAAAAAGAATACTGTAGATTTTTGTAAGAATTAATACCATGTTGCAATTATTACCACAAAAGTATTGTCTTATCATAATGTGTGTTCTAAAATATTTTGAGTCCATTAAGATAATTTTATCCTCATAAATATTCTAAGAGTTTCTATAATTCATTTTAAAGGGAGATTTTTTATTACTGGTGATTTAATATGATATTATTTCAAAAAAAATCAATGAATTGGAAAATATTAGTGACTCAAGAAATGATTTAATGATATTTGAATGAAATTAATATTTGGTTAAATTTCAAGTAAAATTTCTATTAATATTCTTACACATTAAAGGATGATTGATATGATAACATAGAAATTTATATTACTACATTAAAAATTCTATTTTTGGGTGTTTTGTTGAAACTGATCCAAAAAATAATTTCTATAAAATAATTATATAATATTTTATAAAAAGTTATAATGAATTATTAATGATGGAAAAAAGTAGAATGATATGTCTGGGGATTTTGAGGAATGAAATGATACACAAGTATATCAATGTGAGATAAGAAACTGAATAGATTAACATATGTATTGTTTTTGGGTGTTAATGAAATTACCCAAGAACATCATATATAAATAATACATAATTTTAGATGAATATTCAGTATATATAATATTTATACATACCAAAAGGCCATAAAGTATTTTTTTTTCTTTTAAGACTATATAAATAATCAAATTGTTTCTTAAATTATCATTAACATCTCCCACAAAATTATTCATATTAGTATTGACGTTCTCAAGGAGATGTTGCACCACCATGAAGGGGGGATTAAATCCATGGTGCTCCTTTTTTATTTATTCCTTGTTTATAAATCAACCTCTATTTACCTATTAGGATCCATTCCACTCTTATAGTTACTCAATCCTTCCAAAATACGGTAAAGGTCAATATAATTTTTTTTTATAATGTTAAAATCTAGTGTGGAATCTTACTCCATGTCGTACCTGGTTATCCCCCCAACAATAGATTCTTTTCACTATATACACTTGTGAAATACTATTAAAAGATTAAAATTGGAATCCCACCACACACATCAAGAGGCACACCCAATAACATAACATCTCACTACAATACAATTTATTATTACAAAAACCTAAAAAATATTCCTAGAAAACCAGGTCCCTAAATAGGTAAAACATGAAGATACTCAACCATGAGCTTCTAGGATATTTAGTAAAATTCTAATCATAGTGAGGATTTGAATGTAGTATACGATTATTCTCATGATCAGATTAAATTTTTTAAAGATAGTATTTTCATCAAATATTGATCATTGAAGAACGAAAAATAAGCTTTAGACTCTCCCATTTCATTTTTGTCTCTGAAACATAGCTCTCCTCTTTGGATCGATAGTGTTCTCAATATCAACAATCCACCATTCATCAACATGATTTTTTCTTTTTGGTTTCATTATAGGAAAAACAACCCATTATCTCCACTCTCTCACTTCTCTTTATTTCCAGAGATTAGGCTACAAAGTCTCCATTATATTTTATAAATTACCCATGATATTTTTAAAAAAAAATGAAAAGAAAATATGAATATCAAGATCAAAAGGTAAATTACATCATATAAAAGTCATCCATTAAATTTCCTTATGAATTTATAAAAATTTTAACGTCCTGAATCCAGGTTCCATTCAATGGGAGCCCCGAACCCAGTTGGTCACAGGACCTCAAGAGCATTTACCCAAACACCAGAGGCTGCTGACTAGCAGTGAGGGCCTAGGTCTAAATGTTGGGATACTATGCCCTCATTTGTCAAAGTGGAACACAGAGGTACGAAATACAAGAATACAATAGCAGAAGCAGTAAAATAATACCCAACTAAAATGGATAACAGAACAAAAGTAAAATATAACCATAGTCATATATACAGGATAATGCATTATGTCGCTATGTCTAGAAAAATAGCCAAAACAGGATACAATGCAATCTTGAATAATACAATTCAAAATAAAATTACCGTAAAAGAAAAGAATACAGTGTAGTAGGAACTCAGCCGCATCGTGAGCCTATGCTCGGTCCCATGCTCTCCCACTCCTCTATAATAATCAAGTACATGTATAGAGACTCCTTACCTTATTCACACTAGCAGCAACATAATCTATTTGGGGCCAAGTCATGTCCCAAAGAAGGAGTGATAAATAAATTCCATTAGGAAACCACCAAAGGGCCATGCCCAACTATGAGTGAAATTGAACAACAACAGTCTACAATAATAAAATTCATTAAACTAGGAATTACTCATGAGTAACTATCTCTACCATTTACATTTCCATTTTATTAACTAGTTATCAATCCTAAGCTTTTGCTTTATCTTGGAATGTAAAACATAGTAAATTTCCACAGTCAATATACAATGTAGACGTTGTCCGCAGACATGGAAATCCTTAACCTCATGTAATCTGAACTGAAACTCACAGGTGACTTCCCACATGCATAATGAATATTTCCCATAGGGGTACAAGATGACGTGCATAGGCACAAAAACTACTACCCATAGGCAGGAAAAAAGATGCCCGCAAGCTAAACAAAACAGTACCCTCAGGATAAGAAAGTAATCGGGACGATCCCAACACATAAGCATTAAATTTATATAAAATTCCTCTCAAGGCAATTCAAATCATGCTAAAATTTACGGTATACCCTTAGGTGACCTGTCCAAATGGTAAAACAAGGGAACGCACCCACAGGGTGTCCCTAGATCCATGCAATGATCCCAGTCAACATTTTATATTTTTATTTTTATTATCCATATAGTTCTAGATATCTAAATAGCCACGGAATTAGCCATACGACACCCTAAACCTGGGCACGTGGAACAATAGTACACAAAAACTCTCAACAGATTGAAATAAACAACAAAAAACCTACCTTGATCTCCTCTGATCAATATACGTGAATGGAGATTCTTGAAACAACCGATAATGGTGTAGATCTTACATATACATTTTCCCAAAAAAAATTTAAATAAAATCCCTTAGAGGAAGAATTTGAAGGAATGACTCACAAAGAGGGAAGAGCTCACCCACGCGGTTCCATAGTGATCGATGACAGAAGAATCTGATTCCCGGTGTGCGGTCGGGAGATCCTGCAAGATCCGAAATCTACTACCCAGATCCAAATGCATCCAATGCCTCCTCTGCCGAATAAAGAGGATACTGCACGTTTTAAGTGAAAAAAACAAACTACACGACGTGTACTCTCAAGTACATGACGTGTACTTTTAATCATTCTACTGTTCCTCAGGAGACTACTTTTCACCGCCACACTATTCATTTGTTGACATGAGTACACGACATGTATTTCTGAATAAACGGTCTGTATTGTCGCTCTGTTGGTGGCGACTTCAACCGATATACTATTCACTTGCTGATGGATTACACGGTGTGTAAATACCAAGTACACGGCATGTAATTTGTTTTTACACCCATCATCGCCGATAGACCCAAACACCCTGTGTACCCATCCCACACAGCCAAAGTACACTACGTATGGAAAAGTACATGGCGTGCACCCACAAAATTTGGGATTTTCACAATTTTCATCATTTTCTCAAAAACACATAAGGAAAAATTAAAAGAAGAAACATATTCCTCATGAATAAGAACAAGGTTCTTACAAACTTCCCCCCATAAAGCAATTTGTCCCCGAATTTCCCTTCCAAGGGTGGTGAAGATAAATATTATAATAACTCTGTCCACTGAGCACGTTCATCAGTCTCGTGCACCGAAGTTTCGTCCTACACTTGGCCAAACTGCCATAGCACCTGTACGAGAGGAACTGACAGGCATCGGAGAACCACCATGCTCCTATCAACAATACGAATCAGATGATTCTCAAAGGACACAACAGCCTAAAGCTCAACCTCCTCAGGATAAAATACATGAGATGGGTCTAAGTGATAACGACTCATCTGAGATACATGGAAGACGTCGTTCATGGCTCGTTACCTCTATGGTAACTGAAACTGATAGGTAACCCTCCTGACTCTCTCCAGAATCTAAAACGGCCCCACATACCTCATTGAAAGTTCACCCTATCTCCTGATCCATCTGTGTCCCAACCTCGGTGAAACACGCAAGACAACCAGATCCCCAACCACAAACTCCAAGGGTCTTCTGCAGCGATAAACATAAGATTTCTAGCGAGACTGTGCGGTATCCATCGGCTTCTGAAAAAAAAACTGGACCTGCTCTAAAGTCTTTTGTACGAGATGTGGTCCCAATAAAGCTGCCTCACCTACCTCCGACCAGCACAAAGGTGATCGGCATGGTCAACCATATAAAGCCTCGTAAGGTGAAATCTCAATAGTTTGTTGAAAACTATTATTGTAGGAAATCTTGACCAAGGGTATGTGCTTCTACCAAGAGCCCCCGATGTCCAGGACGCATGCGCGCAGCATGTCCTCAAGCACCTTTATCATATGCTTTGATTGGCCATTGGTCTGAGGGTGGTAAGCTAAGCTTAGAAGCACTAGTGTAATCAGTTCCCTCTGAAAGATCTGCTAGAAACAAGACATAAAATGGGAGTCCCTATCTGAAATGATAGAACGAGGGACCCCATGATGGCGTACTACATCTCAGATATACAATTTCCCATGCTCATCATCATTGAAGGTCTCCTTGATCAGAAAAAAGTGATCTACCTTTGTAAGTCTATCCACAACAACCCACCCGACATCACTGCCTCAAGGTGACCTCAGCAACCTAGTAACAAATTCCATTGCGTCATTATCCCATTTCCACTCCGGAATATGTAACTGCTGTAACAGTCAGGATGGAATCTGATGCTCCGCCTTCACCTGCTGACAGGTGGAACATCTCGCAACAAAACCAGCTACTTCCTATTTCATACCTAACCACCAATAATGACATCTCAAGTCACGATACATTTTGGTAACTCCAGGATGCATTGCCCAAGCTGAAGAATGAAACTCCTGTATCAAATCCTTGCGTATATCCCCTGGAACATACACTCATCCATAGACACACAATACCTCATCATCGCCTGTCGTCCAACCGAGAGGAGGGTCCACACTTGCCACCAACTCCCGTAGAACTACGCCTTCCGAATCTGATAGATGTCTAACCCTCACGCTATCCATGAGGGTAGAAGTCACAGCTAAGGAAGAAAGATAGGCTCACCCCTGACTATCGTGAACCTCCAAATGCATCTCAGAGAACAATGCAATAAGCTTCCACTCACCACTGGCCTCCTACACTACCTGTATCAGAGTCCTCATACTCAATGCATCAGCAACTATGTTACCCTTACCAGGTGTATAGGAAATATCAAAGTTGAAGGTGTGAAGGTATTCAATCCACCTTCACTGTCTCAAATTCAAGTCATGCTGGTTAATGATATACTTGAGTCTTTGGTGGTCCGTAAACACCTCTAAATTCTCTCCTAATAGATAATGTATCCAATAGCGTAGTGCATAAAAAACTGCAGCCAACTCAAGATCATGCATCAGTTAATTCCTATCATGTGGCCTCAACTGCCGTGACCCGTACACAACTACTCGATCACCCTGAATTAACACTGCTCCCATCCCAATACTTGATGCATCACAGTAAAATGTATAGTTCTTACATTTCTCTAGAAGTATAAGGACTGGTGCCGATGTCAACCTTCCCTTCAGCTCTTGAAAGGCTATCTCAGAATCTTATGACTAAAAGAAATTCACACCCTTCTTAGTCTAACCCGTCAACGACACTGCTAAGAGGGAGAAGTCCTGTATAAAGCGCCTGTAGTAATAGGAAAGACCCAAGAAACTCCATATATCAAATAAGTTCTTAGGATTCTCCCATGAAACTACTGATCTCACCTTCATTAGGTCTACTTCAACTCCGACCTCTGAGATAATATGTCCTAGGAAGTGGATATGGTCCATCCAAATGTAGCACTTTGATAGCATATCATATAGATGATGCTCTCTTAATGTACTCAGAACGATCTCAATACGGGTAGAATGGTTGTGTCGAGTGTGAGAGTACACCAATTTATCGTCCACAAATACTACCACAAAAGAATCCAGAGATGGATGGAACACACAATTCATCAGATCCGTGAAAACGGCTGGCGCATTCGTGAGTCCAAACGGAATGACCGAGTACTTGTATACAAAATATCTACATGGAAAGGCTATAAGTGGTATGTATGATGGTCTAACACGCAACTGATGATATAAGGATCTCATGTAAATCTTCGAGAACACTTGTGCTCTTCGAAGTTGATCAAAAAGATCATCAATCCTTGGAAAAGGATATCGGTTCTTGACCGTAAACTGGTTCATCTTTTGATAATCTACACAAAGCTTGAGGGTACCATCTACCTTCTTAGAAAACAGGAATGGAAAACCCAAAGGAGAAATACTGGGTTGAATAAAACCCTTTGCCTACAACTCCTCCAACTTCCTCTTGATCTCCCGCAACTCTGGTGTATGCATCCTATAAAGAGGAATGGACATATGTGCTGCTCCTAGCACAATCTCAATAGTTAAATCTACCTCTCACTCCGGAGGAAGACCTGTAAATGTTTCTAGAAAGAAAACCCTGAAAAAATCATCTACTAGAGGTAAATCCTTCTGACAAGTTCCCCAATCATCCAGATATAAGCTCACAATCTGGGCTGTCATTCCACCTCGCCCATAATGCTTGGTTCCACCTCAGCTTTCCTGGACATCCCAATCGCCCTTGTATAGAAACTCTCCGCCCTCTAGTGAATTGGAACTCACCCTGCGATGGTAGAAATCCATAATGGCTCGAAAATATACCAACCAATGCATCCAAAGAATGATATCACAACTCATCATCTCTAAGACATAGAGGTCCCATAGAAAGTGACACCCACCAACCTCTAGGGGCACTCCCTGCACTGATGCATACAATCCATTCTAGTCCTCGATGGGGTTTCTAGCATCATAACATCAGAAGAAGAAGAAACACAAATACCAAGGCTCTCCATAATGGGAACAAATATAAAGCTATGTATATCACCTGTATCAAAAAGTACAGAAGATAAAACGGAATATACTAGAATAGTTCCTCTGATAGTGGAAGGTCTGGGATCCTACTCCTGTTGGGTTTGTTGCGCTACATATGCATACCCAGTACCATAGCCCTGCGACACAGCCTGGCTACCTTGAGCTGACCCACCCTGCTGTCTCTGAGATCCTGGTGTCTAGCTACCACACCCACGACCACCACCTTAGCCAGTATGTCCAGATGCATCCCAATTTCCTGACTGGTAAGAAGCTTCCGGCCCTGCCCCCGCAAGAGGAGTCTGTACAGAACCCCTCTAACTAGACACTACTGGAAATTACCCACAAAAATGATAGAGATGACCCATCCTACAGCAAGATCAACACTCCAATGGGTCACGTGGACATTGAGGTCTCTTGTGCCACCACTACCACAATGGTAGCACATGACCTGGACAAATGAAGAGTTCTTCTGGATAGTACTGCCACCATGAGAGAAATCCATATGCATCATCCTTTTACTAGTAGAAATATTACTAGAAACTGGTGCCGAATCACCCTGGCATGCACCACTAGCTTCTAGAAGGTTCCGCTCTGTAATCAGTGCCTGGATCACAATAGCATGCACTGTTGGCAACCTAAAAACACTCACTAGTGCTTGGATGTCATATAAGAGACCATCCTAAAAGAGTCTAGACCTCAGCGTCTTACCACCCACTAAAACAGGTTCAAAACGCTGTAGCTCATTGAAACGGGAAAAATAATCCATCACTAGCATAGCGCCCGGTTGCAGATTCATGAACTCTCGAGCTCGATCTACCCTTAGCATCTCTGGGAAGAAGAAGTCATAGAATCCTACTTGAAAATATTCCCACTCCATGTCTCTCTGATGCTCAAACTGAGTGGTAACATCCCACCATCTGTTTTTGGAATCACACAACTTGTATGTAGCGAGCTAGACCCTTTTCCCTTGAGGCGTCTCCAGATTCTTAAAAATATTCTTCATATAACCCATCCAAGACTCCGCAGCCTGTGTTCTTCCATCCCCTGAAAACGTAGGCAGATACTATTACTGAAATATATGAGTTATCTCTTCCATATATGTGGCAGCCGAAGATGATCCTTGGAATGTCTGCATAAACCGCATGAAGCCTTCACAGAACTACGCATCAGTGCATGTGCCCGGTATAACGGCTGGTGCCACATCTGTCTCTACTGGAGGATCCATCAGTAGCCCATGGACTACCATCTATGGAGTATACTCGTCTCCACTCTCCTGGTGAAAAACGAATGGTTGCCTTGACATCATGACTCTACAAGGTCAAATACACACCTTAGATTTAAGATTATCAAGGATTGAATACATGGAGTTTATGAAGGAAATAGGAGAAAGAAAAAATTCAAGTCTTACTAAACAAGAATAAATGGAATGTATAATAACTACACGACATGTTCCCTTTAGTCCTTCACATAGGTTTGTACTTTGCCAAGACTGGATGTGTAACACCCCAAACCCACGGCGTGTTGTCCAAACACACAGTGTCTACTTGAATTTTCTTCCCCTGCTCCGGTCCTTCTACACCACATAGCCACACAGCTCTATTTTGACCAAATTCTACACAACGTGTATAAGATCTACACGGTTTGTACTTGGAAAGCATCACCGACCCGTGTTGTCCGTTACATGGCCAGGTACACAACACAAACTACACGGCGTGTGTCAAATGGACACGGTGTGTATGGCTTAATTTATAACTACCTGTGTTGTTTGTGACATGACAATCTACTCGGTTGACACTACACGCCGTGTTACACCCGGACACGGTGTGTAATCCTCCCCATCTCCCCAGCCACATGTCCAAGTATACACAGTATCTCACCGGTCAAGAATACACGGCGTGTCCTAAGAAGAGGTAACATCGACCCGTGTTGTTGGCTAGACGGCTGGATCCCCAGGTCAAACTACACAGCGTGTTCGTTATTGACACGGCGTGTATAAGCTCATATTTAACTCTTCTCGTGTTTTTAGTTACATATGTGACACATGTTCAATACAAAATGGCATGTACAATCAGTACACGACATGTTCCCTCAATGATTCACTATCCCAAGTTTCTTCCTACACGACCTATGCCATGGGTAGAAACTACATGGCCTGTACATACGGTACAAGGAATGTAGTTAATTTTTTTCCTTTTCTTTTCGAAAAAAAGAGTAAAAAGTGTGTAATAAAAACTATACGGCCTGTATTCTAGGTTTTTTCAGATATTAAGCCTTAGAAACTTCTCCGGAGCCCAGAAAAGCACTGAAACCAACACCTATGTGACAAATTCTGATCTGTGAGGGCCCATACTCCCCACGAACCAAAGCTTGGCATCTTATGCGTGTTATAACAAGGTAAACAATCAATGATCCACCAAATTCCAGTCAATGAGGGACCATAAATCTCTAGATCCAAATTTTGGTGTTCATTATACAAAACCTTATATAACAATACACTATCAAATAATAGTTATTTCATCAAGAAATCGATCACAACAACATGCATTACTTGCACAACATCTATCAAAATAGCATGAAATTTATAATGCACCTACATGGACTGGAAAATATTCATGGCATATGATTATAACATGTGCCTAAAGGATGAATGAAATCGCATACCCTCATATCATCAGGTTGCAACTAAATAGAACCCAGTATATGAACAACACACCACAAGTGCGTCACCCAACAGTGAAAATAAAATCAACTGTAAAATTGCAAAACCAGATAAATTGAAATTAAACGAGGTAGATTGGATTTTCCATGTACACGAGTTAGCTACTCCCATGAAAAAATTATTACCAAATAAAAATTTCATCCTCTCCCTAAATATAGGCTCCAAACAGTAAGTCAATGAAAAGAAACCTCCATTGATACCACTTTGTAACATCCCAGATTCGGGTGCCATTCAATGGGTGCCCTAAACCCAGTTAATCACATGATCTCAAGTGAATTTTCCCAGATGCCAGAGGCCGCCAAATAGAAGTGAGGGACTGGGTCTGATAGTGGAGAAACTATTCCCTCATTTGTCAAAGTGTAACGCAGTGGAAAAAAACACAAGCATACAAAAGAATAAGTAATAAAACAATATCCAAATGAAATGGATAACAATAAATAAGAAAAAGATAACAAAAATCACATATAATTGATGATTAATTATGTATCTAAGTCTAGAAAAGCATCCAAAACAAGACACACTGCAATCTAGAATAATACAGTGCAAAATACAACTACAAAAAATGAAAAAAAACTGTGCAGCAAGAACTCAGCCGCATCGCGAGCCCAAGATCGTTCCCCTGCTCTCCCACTCCTCTTCAACAATCAAGTACCGGTATAGGGACTCTTTCCATTATCCACACCTATAGAAATATAATCTATTTTGGCCCAAGAAATAACCAAAATAGGGTGTGAGAAAAAAATTCCAGTAGGCAACCACCAAAGGCCCGTGCCAAACTGTCAATGAAAATGTGCAACAACAGTGCAATAATAAAATGCAGTAAAATAGGAAATACTCACAAGTAACTTTCTCTACCAATTACATTGCCATTTTATTAATTATTTATCAACCCCAAGCTTGTGATTTATCTTGTCAGGTACAACATAGTAAATCACCACAGTTATTATACAAAGTAGACGTTGTCTGCAGACTTGAAAATCCTTACCCTTAGGTAATACGAACCGAAACCCACAGGTGACTGCCCACATGCATAACGAATATTGCCCCTAGGCGTATGAGGCGTCACCTATAGGCACATAATCTACTGCCCACAAGCATGAGAATAATTTCCCATAGGCAAAACAAAACACTTCCCTCAGGCTAAGCAAGTAACCAGGCTGATCCCAACACATAATCAAGAAATTTATATAAAATTCCTCTCAAGGAAATTCAAAGCATGCTAAAATTTGATATATACCCTGGTGTAACCTAGACAAATGGATAAATAAGGGAACACACCAATAAGGTGTCCCTGAATCCAAGAAATGATCCCAATCATCATTTTATATTTATCATTAGATTATCTATGTATTTCTAGATATCTAAACAGCCAAAGCCTCAACCATAAGACACCCCAAACATGGCCGCGTGGTACAATAGTACTAAAATCACACAACAGTTGGAAAAATGCACCAGACCACCTACCTTGATCTCATATGATCAATATACGCGAACAATGCATCTCGAAACAACCTAGAATAGCATAGATTACAGATAAAAATTTGTCCAAAAAAACGTAAATAACTTCCTTTAGAGGAAGATTTGGCAGGAAAGACTCATAGAGATGAAAGAACTCACCCACATGGTTCCAACGTGATAGATGGAGGAAGAATCTTATTCCCAGTGTGCGGTCAGGAGATCCTCCAAGATTCGGCGTCTCCTCTAGAGCTCCAAATGCTCCAATGCCTCCACTACCGAATGAAGAGTCTCCTGCCCGTTTTAAGTGAGAAAAACACTACACAGCGTGTACTCTCAAGTACATGGTGTGTAATTTTCATCATTTAACTATTCCTCTGGGGGATCCTTTTCACCACCACACTGTTCATCTGTCGACATGAGTACAGGATGTGTATTTCTGAATACACGACGTGTATTGTCACTCCACTAGAGGCTACTTCTACCGCCTCACTATTCACCCGCCAACTAATTACAAGACGTGTAAATACCAAGTACATGACATGTAATCAGTTTTTACACCCTTCATCGATACAGGCCCACACGCCTTGTGTACCAATCCCACACAGCCAATGTACATGGTGTGTGGAAAATTACACAATGTGTACCCCAAAAATTCGGGATTTTGCCCATTTTCTTTATTTTCTCAAAAAGACATAATGAAAATCGAAAAGAAGAAACCCATACCTCAAGAATAAGAACCGTGTTATTACTCGAATATATTTAAATCATTCTTCAATAATGGAATATAAATATGAATGAAATTGATAATTGAAGAATAAATTGTTTTCGAATAATCAAAAATATTGTTTTCAAAAAAATTAACGACATCAATTAATCACATATGAGAATATGTAACAAGAATATGTATTCAACTTCCCTTACAAAACATTTATCTATCCCCCATTAAAAATATAATATAAAGGATATTAGTGGTCTCAAATTAATATAAATTAAATTTCACCTAGAAGGATGAACATGAAATTTATGCTTTTCTTTAAGAAACCTCCCACCGAACATTTGTTTGGTGAAGATATCTACAATCTAATATTTTGTAGAAATATATTCAAGATTTAAATCTCCAGTGGTAACCTTTTCTTTGATCACATGATATATTATATCAATGTTATTTTATATTGAATGTTATACTAGTTCTTAGATAACCCAATGGTGCTTTGATTATCAAAAGAATCTTTCAGTGATCTTGTAGTTTCAACCATCAAATCTACCAATTTCACTTAAAATGGAATCATAAGTGTCAAAGAAATTTTCTTATTCCATATATTATACCTTAATCATTATAAGTATCATTGAATTATTCTTATTTCTATACTAGCTATTACAACCCACTGAAATAATAATAGTTCCTCCTAGAGTTGAACTTATGTCTGCACACTGGCCTGACCAATTTTCTTTTATAAAATCCAACATGGTCAAATATATGATGTGTTTATATGGTAACAAATATTTAAAATTTCCACTAACATATGTCAATGTTTTCATAGAATCCTACCAATTTTAAACTTTATTAACATTGTAAAATAAGTCATACAATGTCGTTGAATAATTAATATATATAGTTGATTCTACTCGATAATGTATGCTTCCAATGAGTCTTTTGTATTATTTCTGGTTAAAACTACATCATTCATCATTTTGACGCAATTTGGGTCCAACGAAAATTGGAGTTGAAACTTATTTTTCATTTTCCATTTCAAACATTAAGATCAATTCTCCAACATAATTTTTATGACATAGAAAAGTGTAATCAAATTTGTGCTCACTATAAAATAAAATAATGTATATCATCTCAAAAAGCATAGAAAATTTCAATTTAATTCTTTATATACTTATAAAACTCTTCACAAAGGAACTATTTAACACTAGTAAATAATATTTCGTCCACATGGACAATTATAATAAAGGTTCCTTTAATCATTTATTTATTATAAAGGTTACTATAAACATTATATCTGAAAAACTTAATATCCATTGAAAAAAATTTAGGGTCCTATTTCAAAACATAAAAATCTTTTTTATATCCTCATACCATGCTATGATTATTATTTAAAATAAATAGACAAGGTTATTGAATACAAAATTCTTCTTAAATAAAACCATTTATAAATTTATAATTCACATCCACTAGATAATCATTTTTATTTTAGTTATCTAACATTACATATAACATTATGATAGGTTCCAATCCTTCCACATGTGAATTTTGTTTTCCAAGTAAATTCCATTCATTTGAGATATCCTTTTCACACCAGAATAGGTTTTATCCTTGACAACTCACCTTTCATATCTAGACTATTTCTTAAAACCCATTTGTTGATAATAATTTTTTAATCATTAGTTATTTCTGTAAGATACCTGGTGAGGTTCTTTTCAATTTGATCATGGACATCATTTGTAGGTTGTATCCACTTCTTATGATCAACAGCATTTACCCCCATGAGAGGTTGAATTTTGGAAATAAGTCTAGTTTGGACTTCTGATCCCAATATTATTCTAGTATAAAATTGATCCTTTTTATTTACAATCATATTTATAATTTCAAAGTCTTTATAAAATTTCAAAAAAAATTCTCATTTTTAGTAGATTATTTATCAATGGTTTATTCAGAGTTAATATTACCTACAATTGGATTCTTCTCAACAACTATATAATCCTTCTATTGTAACATCATCAATCCATTTCCTATTTAATCGCATAGTACTCAATCAACTATTACAAAATATTTTTTGTTGGTTTCAATAATATTTACATCACTATAGTCTAATAGATTGTGAAACCATTTTTCCAACATATGTTTCCAATTCCATTTGATAGATATACCATGAAAATTTTGCCATAAAATTTCACCTCAAATTTTCCAAGATTTTTGTTGTTGATTTTTATAATGTAAGGACTTCCATAAACACTAAATTTTTAAATAGTTTAATTGATCTTGTGAAACATTTCATAAGGATTATTTTTTATTTCTAGTCTTGGTAAAAATATCTTCTATATATGTATGGTTGTACATACATCTTTTCTATAGACATACTTTGCGATGTTTTGTTTATCCAACATTGTTCTTCCTATTTCAACTAATCTTATGTTCTTCCTATCAGCTACCCCAGTTTATTTGTGGAGTATATGGTGTTCTCTACTGATGCATGGATCTATTTTTGGAAATGAAACATTAAAAAAATTATAGGAAAACTCGTTACCATTATCTTATTTTATGTTTTTGATATAGAGAATAGAATCCTTCTCTCATCCTTACATTGTTAAGCTCTGAAAATTTTGATTACTGCTAAATTTTGTTTTATATGTATGGCATCAGTAAATAATGTATAAAAATAAATTAAGGTAATGAAATATATACCACTAATGGTAAAATTTTCTCTCATTTCACCACATAATTTATTATGAATGAGATTAGGCAGTCTTGAAGATAGAATGTATACTCAGTTATGAGAATCGTTTTCCATTTTCTCCTTTTGAAGGGTTTTAGAGATTTCTTCCTTGTATCTCCTTGTCTTGTTTAGGTCTCTCAAAAAATCATGCTTCAAAATTTTACCCATACTTATTTTTTCATGATTACTAAGCCTTATATGCCACAATTGTTTTCATCATTGGATCTCTAGTAGCAGGAATCCTTAGGATCACCAATTTGAAATAGATTATTATTTGTTCTTCTCCCTTGATTAATGATCCTTACAAAATATGTTTTTTATGATACATAGATTTTTATTGAATATATATTCATCTATATCATTAAATGTTTTTCTAACAGTTAGAAAATTGTGAGTTATCCCCTAAAAAAATATTACATTGTTAGAACTTCGATTCGTGGATTCAATCATTATTTATCAAAATCCTTCAATTTTAAAGTATTAGTGATTTACAAATGTCACTACTCCCCATTTATTCTTCTCTATGTTACATAAAATTATTATCTTAGTAGTCATGTTTAAATAATGTCCATGACTATGTATCCATGAATAGGTTCTTTTAAAATCCTTCAGTAAATTTCTGCAAAACATCACTTTTCTTAAATAATTTTTTGATTTCCCTTACAAATATAAACTTTTATTATTTTTTTAGGAAGACTGATCATTATTGTTTAACAACATAGAAATACTGATCACATATTCCACAATTTTTGTATAATTAATCACCTATGTTACATGTTGATAGATAAGATGGATTCAAGATAATGAGGTTTTCACATTGAGTAATTGTACAAAATTTCGTAGATAGCCCACCCTTGGTTTATGTATCATCTATGGTCGTGATATTTATTACCAATATGAGTTTAATTTTTCCAAAAGTCTAAAAAACACCGAAAATATCCTCTGAAACTCGACCATACTAAGTGATAATAGTTTTTCCATAAATATTAGTCAAATTTACATTCCATTTACAATGGTTGTCTCTACTATGGAAACATATTTTATTAGATAATCTCTCTCTCTCTTATATTGATTTAAAAGAGGATTTATCACTATTATTCATATTATAGATTCATATAGAATTTATTTATGGATATATATTATTATATATAATATATATTTTTTGGTTCATGGAGAACAATATTGACCTAAGTATTTGAATCAATATTTTGACCACCTTGTGATGACTCATCCTTGACCTCGATAAAATAGCTGAAGTATTCCCTAATCATTTTGAAGCTATTTTTTTCTTCAGGAAATGTTGATTGTGTTTTGGTGTATTCATATTCTTTGAGAGTAAGTTTTTCAACAATTTATTTTACAATATTCACAATGTCATCCACTTTTAGTTCGAATATTTTTATTTCTACACTGCAAATAGGAACTTTTTTTTGCATATTATTCTTTTACATTAGCTATATTTTCTTTTTCCTTCAATATCAGTATCTACTCCTTATGTTTTGTGTTTTTATAGAGGTAATATTCTTATTTATTTTTTAACATATGATCTGTCTCTATTAATTTACTATCATCATCTTCAATACTATATGTGTCAATAATTTTTTCTACATAAGAGGAAAAATTTGTTTCATCTTTTAATTGGATTCATGATGTGGAATCATCTTCCTCTTGTATAATTACATAGATTATTATATTATTTCAAACATATTTATTATTACTTCTTCAATATTTGGTTGAATATTTTAAACGTTTACATCATTTCTTCTTCTGTGTTTCATCATCACTTAACTCAAGTTTATTAGAAGTTGTATTTAGATAATTCACAAAAAAGTGTCTAATGTCATAAATATTATGACACTTTATTGTTAATTTAAATTTTCAAATATATTTTTCCTTCTTTAATTACATTAATATGAGGGAAATTATTATATTGTAATCTTCATCTATATCTTTGTCATCAGATTCACTTGATTAAGGAATATTATCATCAATGATTTTAGGATTTCTGGGGGAACACAAATCCATCTTATCTTTGATCATCTTTTGGAAAGATGGGATCATTCGTATTTAGTCTGTAATTATAATATTATGTAATTCTTAGAGGGTGAGATTTTATATATCTTCCAAAAATGATACTTTAGGACCAAACCTATTTGGAAAAATTTTCATCATGTTTTTAGAAATAGTTATATAATCCATATTTTCTCTAAATCCCAGAATATTACAGAAAATTCCGTTGAGTTTTTGTGAATTATTCATCCATGTTTGCTTCTAATTCTATATTAATATCTAAAAATTTTCTTCTCTAAAATTTTAGTTTGTATTCCTTGTGTTTCAAATTTCATTTATAGTTTATTTCTATTTTATCCCAAAATTTATTTGGAATTTCGAGTCCTCTAATGTTTGAGTAAACATTATTAGAAAGAAACATAAAAATGGATTTTTGATATTTTTTTATCAAAAGTCATGTTTATCTTATCAATAAATGTAATTGGAGAATTTTCATCAATTGGACAGAATCCTACTATTAGTACATCATTAACTTCAAGGAAAAGTGGATTGAGATTGGAAAACATCTTATAATTCAAACTATGATAGTTCATTCCATCGAATGAAGGGATGTCCCTCCAATTGAAATAATTATTATTATCCATATTGAAAATTGAATATGTGAATCTACATTTAGATAAATATAAAATCATCTATGTCATTCTCAATAATCTACCATGTATCTGAAAACAACTATGTGGATTCCAAAATTGGTCATATTGATAATTTATTTTCACATATCATTTGGATATGTTGATGAAATGGACACATGATTGACCTATATAGCCAAAATGTCTTCATAAATTCTTCTAATCCAAAGAGGATATATAGATAAAATTTCATTGTGATTAATTCCATTATAAGATCAGTTACGTGGATCTAGAAACTAGTCAAACTAAAAAAGAAATACTTCTTCCAACATCCAACACATCTTAGAAACACATTCATGAATCTAGAAACATCATTAGATTCTCTATATAACCACAAAAATAGATCAACAACTATTTGAATTATTAGATCCACAGATCAATTTTTCATTAAATACAAAAACCCAATCCTTCCAACATTTATGGGATATTCATGCTTTCTCAAATCAAGCCACAAATATAAAGGGTTGTTTAAGTAAACTTCTCTAAATAGAATAGTTATAATCTTCCATCAAAACAAAGGTAATGAAAATATAAGAATTATTGATTTAAAATTCTTGGTAAGCATAAATATGAGAGATGTCGATCATATGTGAGAATAATATGAACATAAGGGTATAATTGTATAATCAGCTAAATGTTATCAATATAAAAGATTCATACCTAGAAAATATTATATCATAAAATCCAAAACCATATCATATATAGAAACATGATTAATAGGGGTTTCTAATCATAAATTATTAGTCAAGATATATAACATATGCATGTGGCATCATTATCAAAATAAATAATAATCTTTTAAACATAACAATTCCTAATAATTCTCTCACTTAATCCTTTTTAGAATCGATTGAAGTAATAAAACTAATGCATCAAAATGTGAACAAATATATTAAATATAATTTATATTCATATCATCATCATATCATGAGATATCTACATCACATTATCTGATGAACTGGAGGGCTTCAACAGACACACCCATCACTTAATGAAAACCATACATATGCGAGACACAAGATCATAAAAACATTTATCAATCCTTAATACAATACTTATATAAAAGTAACAGTTTTAAAAAACATTTTACCATTACATAATCATAATAAATATTGATTAATAAAATGGATCATATCATTAAATAATATCCCATTTTAAGCATAAGAAACATAAGCAAATGTTGTCAATGATAATAATACTTAGAAAAGGGGATTTGATAATTTATTTTAAAAAATGTAAAATATTGTTAATCATTATGAATATTTAAAAGAAAAAATTTCTAGAATATGAAGAAAACTAGTTTCAATGATTTTTTGTTGTAAACCTTTATACTAATACACAAAAAAATAGTCATGATGACGTGAATAATTATTCTTTCTGTAAATGTAAAAAAATTACATTCAATATTTTAATTAGAATTCATTAAGAAACAATTCAATTTATTTAAAATTATTTCTGAAAATTTATATTGAATTTAAAATATGGTTGAAAATTAATTTATAAAATTATTGGATAATATAAAATGAAATAATTAAAAAAATTAATTAACAAGTACATGTAAGAAAATGTTAATCGAACTAAGAGGAAATAAAGGCGTCCATTCTAAAAAACAATTCTAAAACATTTTATATATAAAATAGAGGAGAATAAAATGTTAAAATTAATAACTAATAAATATCCAATTTATAAGAATTCCTATAGTGTATAAATTTGAATGAATGTATAAATTTTATATATACAATTTCAA
Organism: Viscum album; assembly: GCA_963277665.1. Lineage (NCBI taxonomy): Eukaryota > Viridiplantae > Streptophyta > Magnoliopsida > Santalales > Viscaceae > Viscum > Viscum album. The sequence continues at coordinate 332,345,092 of OY728163.1, forward strand.
ATGAAATTAAATTGTGACATAAATCCATTAGGTCAAGTTTCATCCTTCTTCATATCTGTTCAAACCATATGTATAATAAATATATATTTATAATAAATCATTTAAATTTATCTATACAAATATATTACTATATATCATTACCTCATAAGATAAAATTACCCATTTTATTATCATTTTTCATCAAAATCATTATTCGTGTTAAAATAGGTTCATTTTCAATGCATATTTCCTTTTGAGTGTTCAAGATCATGTTTAACGGTCATGTTTTTGTCATATAAAATTATAAAACATTTCATAAATATAAAATTTATACATTTTATATAGTTTTTAACCTTTTGTAAAACATTTTCTTGGAAAATAAATTATTTCACGTTGTGGAGTGGGTAGTTTACACGTACACGTGAGGGATATTTTCACATTTCGACGGATGAAAAAAATAAAGGTAAATAATCATTCCACTATATAGAATAATTATTACCTCATAAATAACACACACACACAAACAGAGATATATATATATATATATATATTCATTAAAGAATTTTTCATTACAATCCTTGTAAATAAGAAATGAAAACAAATTACATCGCTTTATTTAGGTGGAAGTCAACATGTATGGATGAAGAGAAATATCGTTTTTAAAAGATGTCAAGGTTAGAAGTAAAATAAGAATTTATAATTATATAAGTATAATAATGTAATATATATAATATATAAAAAATAAATACATCTTAATAACTATCCATGAATGTTTGTGATGGAAAAATAATACTCCTTTTCATGGAGATGATAGTTTTACATACGCAAAAATGATGCATTCATTTCCCATTGGATGACAATAGAGTTCAAAAATAGTTGTCACATAATAATAATAACATCTCAGAATATTCAGAATTCTATATTCCTTATGTTAAGATATATAAAACGTATTTAGAAGAATTATAATAATAAATAATCTTTGATAGAGTCTAGTAAGATGATGACCTATTCTTTGAGATAGCTCTATTAATATACACATTCAGACTTCACAGTGTGTTAAAAAAATGAATAGAAGCAGAAGATCGATTTTAAAGATACTAGGATAGTTTATAGGTATGCATTTCAAAGATATTTTCCTCATTTTTTTTAATAATGGAAGACAATTAGTTCCCCTTGGTAAGTGGGAGGAGGGGTAGACACAAAATTATTTGAATGATTTTTGTAATATAAACGTATTCTCTAGTGAATGTTGGAAAAAATTAAAAATATTTACAAATAAATATATGTAGTGTATAGATATAACTAAATATTAATATTTATATAAGTTTATATAGTATATTATCCGCTATCTATTATTTTAACCACTATTAACCCTTTTTAACCATAAATGTGGTAAGGGGTTTTCTTTTTATTTTTACTATTTAATTTTATTGAAAAAGAATTTGGATTAATTAATATTTTTTATATTGTAATTTAATATATTGAATACATTTTAAAATAATAAATTTTTATAATTGTAAGAAATTAATGTTAAAATAAATGTGAAAAACGCAATGAAAACCATAATTTAAAAAATTCATTTTAGGCATATAACTTGATGTATTCATATTAAATGAACAATAAAAACCATTAGATGAATTTTAAATTATTTTATTGAAAATATTATCTATATGTTGCATTAAAATCAATCATACATAGATATTGATTTAATTTAATAATTTAAAAAAACATTGAGCCAATAAAATAGTTTTTTAGAAAACACCTCTTTTTTACCTTTAAATGCCTTTATACTATTTTCTAGAAAATTTATAAACAATGAATTTATTTTTTGAATGTATAAAAAAATACCTTTGATTAATTTAGTTATTTCAACTCGCAACCTAAAATACAATGAATAGTCAATAAATTCCACATTAAATAAAAATATTTCAATAGTATATGAGGATCCCTTTAAACTCGGTATTGTGTGTAAAGTACTCTTTCAAAGATATAAAATGTGTAAAAAAGTAAAATATCAACAAATATAAGGGTGTTACATTTTATTCCAGTAAAATAATTTTTTCAAGGAAATTGTATCACTCAAAAAACTACGGATACTTCTACGACATTGAATCCTTGGATTCTCACATAGATTCCTCTGATTTCTGGTTTAAAAATAAATCTTTTACCTTGAGAGTCATCCTGTTTCATATGACATTCTATATATCATCCATAATCAACATAATTTGTTTATCATATGAAATATCATTCTCTAGTGGTACACATTCTAGGTTCAATATATTTTTGTTTCTTGGGATATACCTCAAAAAAAGTGATACATTGAACACATTATGAACTTGAGTGAGATTCTGTGAATGTGCCAATTGATAAGAAACCATCTCAATCTGATAAAAACATGAAAGGGTAGATATTTCTAGGGGAAATATTTTTATTATATATAAATCACATAACCTTATTCCATGGACATATCAATAATATCAACTTATCACGACCAACATTGAACTCTCACTATTAAAAAACACACTTTTAGCAGCTCTAGAATTGGCCTTCATCAGTGCTAGAAAAGATCTAATAACCGTAGTGTGGTTTAATGTCTATCTTTTCTATCAGTTCTAAAAAATCACCAATAAAGGGTATATTTATCTGTGAAAATAAAAGGGATGATAAATCATACATTTATCAGTGATGATAAAAGACCCCATTTACCAACGTGATTATTTAGCGGTGATAAATATTAGATTTATTAGTGCTTTTAAAAGAGATAACAAATGGCATCTTTTATAGAAATTTTATGTGTCCCAATAAAAGTATAATTTATCACTACTTTTATTTGCGTATAAAAATGTATAATTTCTCAGTGCTTTTTAATGCACATATATAGGTAGACTTTATCAGTTCCTGTATAAGTGCCGATAAAAGAGTCATTCATCGTCACTTTTTAAAATGCTAATATTGGAAAGATTTATCAGTGAATTTAGTAGCATTAATAAAGGTGAAAACTACAGTGTGATGTTGCCACATAGTACATTGCCTGAAATAGGTGTAGTGTGCTACAACAACACACTACAGAACTAGAAACAAAAGTCACCAAAATAAGATAAATATATATAATTTCAATGAAATAAAATTTCTAAAACAAATAAAAGAAAAATAAAACACTATTATAGAGTATTTAATTTGTTTTTTTATTAAAATTAATGTTTGTTTTGAAAAAAAACACTCACTTGGTGTCTTACTTGTCACGTTGTGCATCAGATTGAGGAGCGACTGAATGATACGTATCCAAAATGAATGATGGATCATTTTTTCTAAAGTATAAAAAAATAGAATGTGTTTTACTGGTTATGAGTATGTAAATTGGTTATTGAATAACATTAATGTTACTTTTTAATAAAAAAGATGCACTTGGAGTCATACAGGTCTCACCGTGCATTAGAAAGAGGTTCAGGTGATCCCTACATGTCAAAAATGATGTATGTAAAATTTTCCTTATGTACCAAAACAATCCGAATGTGTTTTCTTAGTTTTGAGAATGTTAGTTGTTTTTTATCAAAAATTAATCTCTATTTTGAATAAAAATTACGCACATGGGCTCATACCGTTCACACCGTGCATCAGATTAAGGATTGGATGAGTGTTACATATACCAAGTGACTCATTGATCATTTTCCTAATGATTAAAAACAATTATAATGTTTTTTACTTGGTTATGAGTATGTCATTTATTTTTATTAATAAAATTGATGTCAATTTTGAATAAAAAAGACACACTTTGAGTCATACTAGTCACATTGTGCATCGGATGGAGGCAATACTAAATGATACGGGTCCCAAATGACTCATGGATCATTTTGGTAATGTATCAATACACTCAAAATGATTTTTATCAATTATGGGTATGTTATGTGGTTATTTGATTTACATTAATGTCCCTTATAAATAAAAAAGATTCACTTGGAGTCATATTATTCATACCGTACGTCAGATAAAGGTGAATATGATCCCTACATGTAAAAAATTATATATGGATTATTTTCCTAATTTAACAAAAAATATGAATTCATTTTCTTAGTTTTGAGTCTGGTATTAGTTTATTTTAACAAAATTAATGTCAATTTTGGATAAAAATGATGCACTTGGAGTCATACCAGTGATACTATGTGTCAGATATAGGTGTGACCGATCTCAATATGTTAAATATGATGTATAGTTTATTTTCCTAATGGAACAGAACAATTAGAATGAATTTTCTCAGTTTTGAGTATGTTAGTTGTTTTTTAATTTAAATTAATGTCAATTTTGAATAAAAAAGATTCAATTATAGACATACCTATCATATCGTGCATCAGATTGAGGAACAACTAAATGTTACATTTCTCAAATGACATGTGGATTATTTGAGTAACATTTCAAAACAATTGGAATGTTTTTTCTCAGTTATGAGTATGTAAGTTGTTTTTTTGTTAACATTAATATGACTTTTGAATAAAAAAGACACATGTGGAGTCATACCAATCACACAGTGTGTCAAATAGAGGTGATGCTGATCCCTACACATCAAAAATGATGTATGAATCATTATTCTAATGTACCAAAACCTTATGAATGAGATTTCTCAATTCGGAGTATGTCAGTTATTTTTTATTACAATTAATGTTAATTTTGAATAATAAAGATGCACATGGAGTCATACCGATGAAACCATGCATCGTATTGGCCCACAAATGAATGATAAAAATCCTAAACGACTCTTGTATCATTGTACTAAATTATCCAAACAATCATAATGCAATTTATCTATTATGAGTATGTAAATATTTTTATTTAAATTAACGCCACTTCTGAATAAAAAAGATGCACATGGAGTTATACCGGTCACACCATGTGTATGATATAGGTGAGGATAAAACCTATATAAAGAAAATTATTTATGGATCAATTACCTAAAGTACCAACCCAATTTCAATGTGTTTCACTATTTTTTGAGTACACTATTTGTGTTTTTTTACAAAAAAAATCATTTTAAACTAGAAAGTTGTACAATGGATATTATCTTATTTGAAAAGTTTTGTGAGTAAATTGAAACAATGTTTCTCAAACAAAATCATACTATGATCATTATTCTACTTCATTACTTAACAATTTCAATGTTTGCAAGTCATCACTTCTTGTGCCCCTCTACCTCAGTCTCCACCATAGTCATCACCTCTGAATCCTCCTCCAATTTAGTCTCTGTCTCTAAATCTACATATACCTTCACCTCCACCTCTTCATTTTTCTATTCCTCCACCTTTGTCTCTTCATTTTCCAAATAAAAAATTATTTTTTACAAGTCAATTTTTGAAATGGATTTCCTTCATTAATATTCACCTAGAGAAAGATATCAAAAATAATATATAAGAATTCTAACAGTAATAATTGACACCCCAAATATAATTTTAAGATCATAACATGTGATTAATCACAAAAAATAACATGTAATTACCTAATTTTATTGTTTTCATACATTCAAACAAAAATTATGTCTCCCACTCATATCTAAAAATTCATTTATTTTTTTGAGTAACTTCTTTGTTGGTAATATTTATAGTACTAATACAATATAAAAAAATGATTAAGAAATATATTTAAGGAAATTGTAATTACCTTATAAAAATTACCTATTAGGGGATGTTGGTCTTTTAATTTTATATGATTTCTTTCATAAATTTAGAAACATTATATCCACAATCAATTTCATTATCATGTTTCAGATGTTGTAGAAACATTGGCCGAATAAATTAAATTTTACAAAAATGTTTTTATAGTTAAATATTTCTTATTATTCTTTATTTTTTTTCATTTATTTTAATCTATTGGCTTTACCGACCACATTATAGGATTTAGCCTATATTTAACGACCACCTAATCATGAAAAATTTCCAGTTAAAAAAATATTGACCATACAATTTGATGTCTATTTATAAAATTTTGACTTTAGTGTATTAAATATTCAAAATACCCATCATGTGTGTTCAGTTGGTTGGAAATCCATGAATTGAATCACAAAAAAATAGAGGTCTCTATGTTGACTGCTATCAGCATCTAGTGCTTCGTAATAAAACCAAAACAATTAAATATTGAAAAAATTAAAAAATATATTTTATGTGATTATTTCATAGAGTTTACCCATGCATTTTAGGTATAAAAAGGGATTTTTTTTGATGATTTTGTATTAAACTCTTCAGGTTGGTCATCTTTTTTCATCTTTATTTATTCTTTTTCCAATTAAAATTCTATCATTGAAATGATACAGGGATTAATGAATCCAAATCTTTCCACACATGATCTTCCCTTTATATAGTTTTAATATAAATACCTATACAAAATACGAATAGTTATTAACATTAATAAATATATTTATCTCAGTATTTGGATAGACGTATTATGAAAATGTACGTTATGTTTGTATTCACAATTGAGATGCCCATCCATTCATTCTTGAGAATCACATTTTGAGGCTCGAGACTAATTTTATATGTAATGAATTATCCAAATATTTCTTCATCATAGTGAATGTACAAAATTGATTTATCTTTAAATTTGGTCTATTCATGAATTTTTATTGTTTATCTGGAAATGGAAGAGAGATGGTACTCTCGGAAGTTCATTATGTCTTCTTGGTCGATTCACTAGATTTTCTTGATCCAACCATTCATTTATCCAGCAATTTATCCATCTGTAATATCATATCAAACATTAGACTATTTATCATCAATTGTTACGTGTTTCTAATACAATTTTTAAATATGTACTTGATGTCGCATTATAAGATTATAAATCCTTGTTAAAAAGATATAATAATAGTTTCGGCCATTGTAATATTTGGATCATCATGTCGAATAGGAAACTCAGTAGTAGGCTCATAATCAACCTCAATCCCCACTCTCATGTTATATTTTAGGAGGGGTTGATTGTCTATCTGTTCTCCTAGGATATTATACAATGTACCCCTCAAAACATGACAGTATTTCAGTGTTGGTAGAAAACAATCACATAAAATTACACACTGTAGAATTTTAGTAATATTAAGTTATCAGAAGTTAGTTGATTCCCATTTAAGATAAAGAGTAATGAAACAATTGATTACCCTGGGTTTGGTTTGGGGGGAATGACTACCCTAAAAGCTAGTGGGATCATTTGGATCATGTGGAGATTGTTGGTCCTCCACCAGGTCACTTTGATACTTTCGTATAAATTAGTTTTCTAAACCAGACTGAAAAATATTATCTTGTAGTGAGTCTATTAGTGTCTAAATTCATCTCATCCAATTATATGTATCTTCATGTGGTTCTATCTTCTCTAAATTTTTTGATGAGAGACTCTAAAACCTAATCCTCTAACATGACCATATTTTTCAAGCAGCTTTATAGTTATGGAAATTCTCTTTGTTCGTTTACAGAAGTTGCTGATTCTTGTGTCTAAACCATATAAAATAATTTAAACATTTTACTTTTATGTAATATTGTTATAAGTCATAACTAATTACAATTATTTCATACTTACACATGATTCCCATTCTAATTTTGTGTTTCATCTTCTAATATTCCATCTTTATTGACCGAATCCTCCTCTTGTAGCACATTATGTGGGATGGAAGTGGCTTCAGATTTTGATTCATCAATATGCGTATAAAAAAAGGAACATATATTGTTTCTTATCACATAAATAAAATTTTATTTTTGATTTAAAATATATAAAAATTTAATCTCTAATGATGTGTACCCCATCATTCTTTTATGACTGGGGTACGCTAGTTTTGATGAAAATTCTTTGTTTTCAACACTCTTTTGATGGATCATAAATTAACAATTTTTAATCAAGTTTTATAAAATAAATAAATTCAAATAATATATTATCGATCACAATTCACCGGAAAATATTTCTCATTACAACAATTAATAAAATTAGTCCATGTTTTCTTCTTTAAAATGTTTTCATAACAAAGTGTTGGGTGGGGCTTTATTTTCCCTTCTCCATCCCTAAGATTTAACTTCATCAAATGATTCCAAAATCCCCTACTGGATTTTGATGTGTCCATAAGGAAAATTTTCATAGGGGTATCTTATAAAATAATCTAAGTCTTTATGGAATATGGATAACTAAATAAAAATTTAATTGTATATATTTTAGTAAAATATAAAAAGAATGTTTTAAAATTACCGTCACATCCTTCCAAAATAATTCCTTTGGTATAGGTTGGATGTGGTTCCATGAGTCTATATCGATTGACACATTCATCCTCATTGTGACCCCAATATAACTAATGAATGTCAAATTGTTGGGGTTCAGTAGGTTGGCAGCATTGATTCCAACAAACCTCAAATTTTATACCCTAACTTCTTTCCTTAATAATTTATTCGAAACTGTGATGTTTCATCATTATTGTTTTTTTCTTTTTTTTTCATCAACATGCTACTGATCCACTCATAATTATTTAGAATCGTAATCAAATATTTGTTTTTTATTTGTATTGAAAAAATCATCATGCTCAAAATCCATTATTTAAAGGACTATTCAAACATTAGATTGTAATGAATAACAGCAACGCAATACACCCCATCCATAAAAGTACCAAATTTCATGAATCATTCATGAAATATTAAACATAGATATATTAATTCATTATTACAGTACCAGTATCCTTCACTACCTTTATTTAATCCATCTTGAGATGTATGATTTCCTTCTATATCTTAATAATGGGATGGATTCTAGTTTGAAAGAGGGAGAGTTATCCATCATCCAGTGATGGAAGACAATAATGTGTATAAGTATTAAAGTGTCATAAGAACCAACAGTAATGGAATCACCCAAAAAGTCTCCTCAATTGCTATATAATAACAATATGTTATGGATTAAATAAATCAATAATTTCAAAATATATGATATTGACATAATATAATATGAAATTTATTTATTTAAAAAACTAATAGATTAATACATTGCGTCATTAATGAATCAGTATATGATACCACTTAAGGGTTTTAGGCTATCATCATATGATCATTAGAGGGATAGAAAACATAAAAAATGGCTAATTTACCACAAGGATAAATGTCAATGGAAACAAAGAAAAAAACCTCTGGCATAAATCTAATATTGTATTAGTGGAATATTTCTTTAAGCATAAATGGAATTGGTTTGATTTATAACAATGAAGTACCAAACAACGTATTCTAGCCGTTGAGGAGATTACAACAACCTTAAATCATAGAAATATTCTCAAGGACCCTCAATCAACAATGGAGTCCTAGTGCCTTAACCTAGTGATAAAAAGTGATAACAAAAAACAGAGTTTAGGCTATGGAATACAACAAAGGGTTAATTAAAATAGATGGATCGTATCTCTATTTTTGGAATTCTGGATACGGATAACAAATTATAATGACTTATATGACATAAATATTCAAACCATTACAATTATATTTAAATCAATTTTTTTTCTTATATAGTTATTCACTATGTTAGATGTATTTTCAAATTATTTTGTTATCCTATAAATTAATTATCTCCTTATTTTGATTAGTAAATCAATTAGTAAATCAAATATCATAGTTTTCTTTATATACTATCTAACCATGGATAGCTCACTTACTTTTGGGAAATATACTATTTATATGTTATTGTGTATTTCTAAGTCTATTTACCCAATGATCTATAAAATCTATCAAATATAGGATAACTTTTAAAAAACAATTAGAATACATTTCTCCCCAAAGAAATTCCCCATCACTCTTTATAACCAATGTTTAATGTTTAATAATAATATTTAATTATTTTTTGAAAAAACTCTCACAACATGTTTTAGTAAAAAACAATTATAATGAAAATAATTAATTCATTATTTTTTGAGTTAAATAATTTTTTTTTATCAAAATCATAAATCTAAATAACCCACTTCATGGTTTAACAATTTTCATGAATAAAAAAATCCGCAAAATATGTATCAATTTTTTTATACATACCATGGTCCCTATATCCATAAATGAGGGATAACATTGTTATACCCTAATCCTTAAAAACTATTATAATTAATCCTTTAGTATCTATAATCTCTTATATAAGATTAATCAAATTTGGGAAACTACATAGACATTGGAACCCTATGTAATTAAAATAAACAGAAAACTAAGGGGGGGGGTGAGAGGTATCCTGGTTAATGTCGTGGGGAGAGTAATACATATAAATGAATCTCTAGGGAAAATGGGTTGAATAGTAAAATATGTATGAAATGATAAAAATGATGAAATAGAACCAAACACTTAGTATTTCAGTAGTGATGAGAAGAGATGTCGGGTTCTTTATCTTTAAGAACATCGCAAAAATGAAACATTCAGGACCCAACAGATTAAACAATGATAGAGGAAAAGTAGAAAATAACATAAATTAGATTTTAGCCTTGAATATTCCAAGGTAACCTAGAGAAGTCATATCAGCAGTAGAGGAGTTCTACAAGAGTCTGAAAATTATGAGTGACTGAGTCATATTTATGGTTTTTTTAAATAGACCAGGGAAAATTTTATCAGCACATTAAAAAACGTACTGAAAAAGATCCCTTTCATCAGTGCTAAATTTATAATCACTGATAAAAGTCATATATTTATATGATTATAAATATAGTGCCAATAAATATATCTTTTAATAATGCATAGTTGGCACTGATAAATATTGTTCATTATCAGCACTATAAAAGTGTTATTAAATATTTTCATATATAATTATTTGAATAACATTATTTTAATTTTATACATATTAATATATATATAATTATTTATTTTTAATTATATGGATACATATTTAGATAATAATTATTTATTGATAAAAATGATTTATTAATAAAAAATAATAATATAGTAAATATACATTTATTAGTTATTTATAAATATTGATTTTAAAAATATATTTTTACCATTATTAATGAAAATATAATCTTAAATACATAATTTTTAAAAATGAGTGAAATTGAATAATTTAAAATGAGTACACTTTAAAAATAATGAATAAATGTATAATTTTTATTAATTAAATAGAAATTATTGAAAAATTGGGATATATATATATATATTTAAGTGTATGAATAAATTTTGAAAATACTAAAAGATAATAAATAAATATATATAAAATAATAATAAAAATTATGAAATACAAAAATAAAATAAAAAATAAAAAACATTAAAAATTAATAGGCTGATTGTAGAATTAAAAAAATTAACAGATTAAAAATATAACATACATTAAATATTGCATGTTATAATAAAAGTATAAAATATACTAAAATTTGAATAAATTAATTAAATATTAAGTGTATGTGTTTCTAAATATTTTATATATATGTGTGTGTGTTCATTTTTGCATACAAATACTTTAACACACACACACACAGATATTTGTATGTGTGTGTATATAAAATAAATGAAACACATGACATTTTACATAGGTTAAATTGAGAAATTAAACAACATAGAAAAAATTAATATATTAATATTTTTTTAGTTATCATTATATATATTATACTTTTTAATTTTATATATCTATATTTAATATAACATATTTATTAATATTTATATTATATATATATGTATAATAAATTTATTCATTTTTATCAATAATTATGTAATTAATAAAATGTTGGATATTTTCCTTAATTTATTCATTTTATTCTTAATTGTTTTTTTTTCATTTTATTTTGGATTCTTATCAGCGCTAAAATAGTGCTCATGAAGAGATATTTTTGTATGTGCTAAAAACACAATGATAACAGACACCTTTTATCATCACTTTAAATGAAGCACTGATACAGGTTTCCTTTATCAATGAAAAAATAAAGCACTGATAAAGGTTGACATTTATCGGTGATAAAAAGGTAGATTTGATAACGAGATTCATTTATCATCGCTTTTTAAGCTCTGATAATAATGAAATTTATTATAAACGTTTTTGAGAACTGATAAATGTGAATGCTATTATAGGCATGTTTTTTAGTACTGTCAATATGTTGATGATGATTTTTAGAATATCTTCTATTGAATTTATACTACACTAATGTGTTATTAAATGGATTTAACCTTCTACGAAATTTCAATTGGTATCATAGTTACTGAAATATTTTCTTCTCCAACCTCATCCAATAATGATTTAGTTCTACACTTCCTTCGATTGCGGGATTCATGAGGACCCATATGAATTCATGAGGGAAATTTATTATTGTTACAATACTCGGCCATAAGAAGGTGTTGGTCCCAACACCATTAAAAATCCAATGAAAATTATATAAAAACAAATAATAAAAAAATTGTTATACCATACAATTCATCATTCTAATGATGATGTGAAATAATGAATTTACACTCCATATTCAAATCTTGTTTGAGAGTTTTCAAGAACATTGAGGTGAACCCCATTCATGACTAGATACAATAGAATATTTTATTACACAAAAATTTATGACTTAATTAATGAATATCCTGGAAATATGATCCAGACAATAATTTTTTTTAATTATAATGAAATACAAAAATTTTAATGTGACCAATTACAATCCAAATTTCATTATGGATTTTAAGTTTTTTTAAAAGTCTGATGATGAAATCCATTGTAATTTTACCGATTTCTATTCAAGAATGGGTAATGGAAATAACATCCCCTTACACTTCTGTCTCTTAGTCATAAATTTATAACATACAATGCATCATGATATTTACTATATAATAACCCTTTTCGTTTTATCCCACCATAAATACTATTTCATATCTCAATACATTTGTATTATTTTAGGATAAATAGAGAATGTTGAACTATGAGCTTCATCTAACATAACCATCTTCAAATATAGTATTGATGGTATAAATTCTTTATTCATGAACCTTTTACAATCATGGTTTAACTCAAGAACATTTCTTACCTTCTTATGAAATTCCACATCCTCCTTCTACACCTCTTTAAACTATACACTAATTGATGGTAGAATATTCATGTGAGAATAATATGTTCTGTCACCTTTCCTTATGAATTAAAGACATATATTTTGAAAGTCCATAAGTATTATACCTATTTCAACCCCATCCTTAAAGTTCTATAATACTATTTCTAACTCAGATCATCAACTACTTTGTTTTCCTTCCCATGGTTCTATTGTATTAAGCAGTCATAATCATTAATAAACTGCAATGATATCCTTTGGTGCATTTTTAATTATTTCTATATGAATATATACATAATTATTTTATTATTTATATATATCAAAGCTTTAAAAATTAAAATAATTCCTATATATTTTCTGGGAAAATCATCCCACTTGCATCTTTAAATAATGGGTTGTTTTTTTATCATGAATTTTTTGGATTATTAATGTATAATCTATCACAGTATCATTCGATATAATAACAAAAACTTGTCAGTCATTATGGTTACTTAAAACATATACCCCACTCTAGAATATGATTTTTGAAAATGAATATATATATATATATGTAATTTTTATGTAAAATAGTAGTGAATGAATAACCAATGAAATATGAGGTATTTATAAGAAGCATGGAGCCCATATGACCATAAGAAATATGAGATTTGAAATAGTAATGTGACTCATTGGAAAAATAACTTGACTGTTAAAATAGTTACCTTACCCTTGAATGTTTACATTAATATTTAATAATCTTCTAAAATGAGAATATGATATATTTATATACTGATATAAGTAATTAAATATTTTAAATTGTAAAATTAGTGTTTATAGAGTTACAATATACAAATGGTTTTTTCACATTTGTATAACAAATAAAGAATTTTAAAATATTTTTTTGGATTAAAAATTTAATATTATGTTTTATTATAATGATAACATAATTTTATGAATCCATAATTATTTTTTAAAACGATTTAAAAATGGATCAAAATATTAAAATTTTTTTTTTAACATAAATAAAGAGTTTTTTAAAAATTAACTTTATCCTATTTTGGAAATAATAATCAAAAAATTGAATTCATTTTTAGAATATTTATTTCGAGAAATATCTCATGTGAATATTTGGTATTTTTTATTAAATAATTGAATTTCAGGTAAATAGTGAAATACAATAAAATATTGTATTTAACATTATAATATAAATACATGATTTTTTTAGTTATGAAATATGTAAGAACACATTATTTCAAACTCAAATAAATTATTTAATCTATATAAAAATTAGAATCAATACTATTGGTATTCATGACTCAAAATAATAAACTATTAAATATATTATTAAAAAACTCCCCTCTCCACCCCTATAAATATCACCCTTCACAAAACCTTCTCTTTAATCCTTATTGGCCTTATAACATGCCAACTTTTCCCCAAATTCCCTTCTAAATCCTATAAATCTTGTACTAGTGTTTTCGGAGTCACCAAAATTCTTATTTTTAGTGACATAAAGTGGTTTTCAAAGAGAATACATTTAATAAGTAATTTTCTCAATTTTCCACTTTTAAATTCATTTATGTTTCCACCTTCTCCTTGATTCCCTCATCCAATATTAAATAATTGTTAAAATACCATAAATATTGTATAATTTTATTTTTTTAATTGAATACCCATCTTCTACCCTACCATGATTTTATTTTTCAATGAATGTGTTGTTTATAGTTTGGTCGGTTCAACATCCCCATGAACAACCCACTTCATTTTTCTCCACCGCCTTATGGGATGGTCATAAAAATATTATTATGGTTAAATAACTTAATTATAAATATATTTTTACATGTTTATTGTTATTTAACGAATATTAGGCCAAAATATTAAATAAAATAAATCTAGTTTGAAATGGTTTGTAAAACCACCTATATGGACTAACTATATAATGTTATAATTTTTACTAAAAGAATCATACCTATATTTGAACAGATATGTGAAAATGGGATAATTTAAATTTTTTATGTTCATGAATACCCTTTCATTTCACATCTAAGTTTGTAGTCCCATTTTAAAAGAACTTCAATAATAATAGACATGTGAATTGACCACGTAACCATAGAACAAACTCCCTAGAAAAATAGTCATTATCTCTTAATGAAATGTCTGTAAATGACGAAAGTGTATTATACTAAATAAAATATAGATGTAACATTTTATTAACTTGGAAATTTATGAATTTAATTTTATTATTCAAGAAATTATGCATAAGTGCAGAATGATTAAGGAAAATAAGGTAATGTATATCACTAAACCACCCTTTTTCGTTGGGTAATGAAATTTACCTCCTTAAATAACATTTCATCATTGTTTTATGTGATTAAATTTCTATAAATTCTATATATATGTCTATTACATATATATTTATCTTATTATAGCTTCATATTATGGGTTAATAGATGCCTTATGTTCATTTATCAATTTCAATTTTTTAAAATCAACCCCAATTAAGGGGAAATCTTCTACCCCTTAACAATTCTATATTATGATCATCTAAAGTATTTATTCAATTTCTATATTTCATTAAATAAATTAATATATTAGGTATAAATATTCATTTTCTATCCTTGTTATTCTATAAAAATACCTAAATTATTCTTTCTACAAAATTCATTTATCAATTCCTTAAAACACCATTTAAAAAGTATATATTTATACCACATTATCTTCCCTTTATAATGATGATTTTGAAAACAAACACCATATTTGGAGACCTATGATTATTTATTCAGATATAAAAATAAGAAATATTTAATCCCAATAAATATTTTAAATCAATATGAAATATACGTTGATTATTATATGATGAAAAGTATGAAACACATTTCCTATGTAGGAATGGTTTACATTTAATCCGTAGGATTTATTTCCTTTAATATCACACATAAGAATGTTTATATAATGATGGGTGTGGCCAGATAGATCTCCAATGTATTATGTAATTATTTTTTCTCATGAGACCATTTTTATGGGATTAGGGAGTAAACCTAATCCATATTTGTACTCAATACACCACATGATATTGGATTGGCCGTCAGCCTTAACATATGATTATGTAATGTTTTATGTTTCCTACACTATCCAATATTATCATGATCTTATGATACCATATTATCTATATTATAATTCCTTGTGATTGTTCATTAACCTTATGATTTAAGATATCATGTTATGTCGTTTGACTCACATGTTAGGCCACATTATCATGTTTAATATCTTAATAGGATTTAGAGATCATCAATTTATTTTATACATTCCCCAATTCACCTTATCTTGTTCTAAAAGATTGAATGGATTTAGGATCTCATTCGGTAAAATAAAATAAATATACAATTTTTTAGTTTCTTTCTTATGTTTTTTGCACATAGTCTTCTTATGAAATGATGCCTCACAGTCTTTGGGTAATATTTGATAGATATTAATGTTAAAACTATTGTAATAATATTTGTAAATAGATTTGGTATCTATAGTTGGAATTAGTGAAATGATTATATATTTTTGTTGATAAGTAAAGGAATAAATATGTTATAACACATGTGATTATTCTAAGTATCGGAAAATATCTAGAAATTCCCATGAATTGTAGAGTGAGTAGTATTGATGAAACTATATCCATGTATTGATACTATAAGTTGATGTTGATATAAAAAAATTGTACATAGGGGAAATTATCCCAAAAAGGAATATTGGGTATTAACACAATCATCATCTGGTGCATGATGAATAAGACTTATATCACACCTGGTTTGATACACCCTGGGAATATTTATGTATTCCTTTCCATGAGGAATAGTAAACAACAAATTTTTCTTTGTATAGTCCATTGGTTAACCTAAGGTAGTCTCTTGAAGTGGATTTCTCACAAAAAGGGTTATCACCTTTTATGTTTTTTAGGAAAAATTATTTATGATTTAGGATATGAAATTAAGAATTTATAAAATATATTAAAATAAATGATTTTAAAATAGTTGATTAAGACTGTGACTGGAGTGGATTTGGATGGACTCAAATCAATGCCATCATAACATTTAAATTATTATAAAATATTCTCTTATTTTACAGTAAGAGATGGATTCTTATATTGATTCATCATTAACCCATGGAATGATGGGGAATGTGTGGTTATCCCAAATTCAAATATGAAGTTGGTATACTATGATTCCTATGTGTGTTGTGCTACAATGGGTACTAAGGATTAATTTTTTAAATCCTCAATTGGGTATTTTTATACCCTATTTATTAGTAGTTCCAGCCACAATTTCACACGCATGCTGGAGATCATCGATCACTAACCACCCAACCCAAGATTATTACATTATATATATACTAGAATTAGGTGGAGGGTGTTTTTGAATAACTATTTGAGGAAATTTAAATTACAGAATATAACCCTAATCCAATCACATTTGGTATCAGAAACTGAAATAGAAAATTTATACTCTAATGAAGTGGAAAGGAAAGATTTAATTAATTTTGGAAAAAACTAAAAAAATGCATATTTGGGCTAGAACCCCCATTTCCTGATCCCTCAAAAAATAACTCCTCTTAGGAGAGGAAATTTAAATTTATTCAAGAGAAGGGAGATATCAGAACAATAGAAAATAAAATAAATAAATTATTTAGAGAAGAAGAAAATAAGTAGGATTTATTTATCCATTTCATACCCTCATTGAGTCATAATTAATCCTCATAAGGGACTTGTATTTATTAGTCATTTTCAAGCTTGGGTAGGCTTAATTACCGAAAAATATTGTAATATATAAATTCAGCATAAATTCCCATGCTTCAAAGGGTTCAATGTCAAAAAGGGGCCACCCCCATCATTTATTAAATTAAATATGCTTGTTTTGTGGTCCTCATGAGGGTTTGATTTTTTGAATAGTATTTTAACCAAGTGAATATTGTGAGAATGAATGTTGGTTTACATGTATTCATTCTCTAAAAGTTGTCGAGGAAATGTATTGTCATTTCCTGACATGACCATATGTTTCACAACATGACAGAAGTTGAAATGCTCTATTTTTTCCATTTTTTCTTCACTTATTGCCTTAAGCACATGAATTCCTTCAATGTTCACACTGTGAATAGTATTCATGATGTAAATAGGGGTAATCCAATATGTTTTGACCCGTTTCATCTCGGTTATTTACTTGTGATCCTTGGACTTGGTCCTTCATCTATGATACATCATCAGACATCAGTTTTAATCGGAATTATTTACTTTTAAACTCATTTTCAATAATACTACTTATCCTACCATAAATTATTAAAGTAGCTAAATAAAATCATGGTTAACCAAATAATGTTAATTTTTTTTATATATTCACCCATATGTAGATATTTCTTGTCCTCAAATATGTAATCTAAACAAAAATTAAAGAGTAAAACCACATTGTCAATATTTAAATATCAATATAATTAGATCAAATGATTATCAATGGTGGATTATCCTTTTTGCGTTCAACATTAAACATCAATTCAACATCACACTTTTCAAATAGACTAATAAAACCCAGTATTTTACTTCTTCCAATTAATAATGGTTTATATTTTCGTTTCAACCATTCATATATATCAATTAATCATTATCAAGCATATATAGTCATAATTTACCTCACAATGTAATCTTTTCCATCATCAATCGTGATACAAAATCAAGTAGAGTAATGTTCATAACATGAGTACATTCTCCATTTATATAGTCCTTAAAAGCATCTAAATTCTTCAATTTTAAAAAATCCCATAAAAAAATTACTTTCATATTTAATTTTGGATGTCTATTTGGATTATGGTTGGCAGAGATTTATATTAAATAAATTACGTTTCAACAGGGGGTATATATCTAAATTATACAACATGATATCAAAAGAAAAGTGAAATTAAAGTCTCATATAAGAAATCACAACACTTGCTTCCTGGAACTCAAATTATGTTCATGATCGATTTATGTATTACGAATCATTTCCACCATATTGAAGTTTATTCTTTTTGTTTTTTTAATCTTCATCTTATGTCATGAGTGGAACAAATCTCAAATCCTCCACCTAACCACATATTTTAAAATAATCGGTATTGTAATGGTGATTTTTGTTCTTCTGAAAGCACAAACCATTCTTTTTAATTTTTCATATTTTTATTTTGATTATTATGGAAGGCGAAACAATATAATTATAATCAATGTAACTTTAAACTATTTCAAGAACAAAAATAGTACCCCAAAATTCAACATTAAAATATCATGCAATATAAATAAAGTTGGTTAAGAATGGATATAAATTTCTTGTAACGTAACTCATTCCAATTGAGGGAATTCATGGATTATATAGGATAAAATGGACTCATGTAAAATGTGGTTTCAAAGATAAGGTCTAATCAATATAAATTCATAAATCATGTTAAATATGGTTTTTTCACACATGAATCTTAGAAAAGTTTCAATGAATGTTCTACTAGTTTTCTCAACCCAATACCACTCAAGAATTATTATCAAGAAAGAAAAGGAATTTAACTAGTCTAGAAATCTTATTGAGAATGGAACATATAACGTTTTCATAATGACTCTTGGAATGTTATAATAATAAAAAATAAATCAATATAAATTTCATAAATTTAATGTACTAAAATGATTGGAAATATTAAATTACCTAAAAAAACTAATTCCATTAAATCATAATTCAAAGAAATATCATTCAAATTGTACATTTAATTAATAAACTCCCATTTTACTCTTTTATTATCTTTATCATAATAATGTGCGACATGGTATCATAGAATTTCAATGAAATTTGTGTCACCTAGATCAGTCATATAAATCAAGAAGGCTAACTTCAAGCATGCAATTTTCTTTTTAAAATAAAAAAATTGATTTTACAAAAATATAGGGAGTTCAAAATATTAGGAATGTAAAATAAAAATCCCATTAAAAATTATGTTTCTATGGGATTACACTTGTCGTGTTCCTTTAGTTATGTTCTGTGACATTTTCATGATGTGAATTTTCATTTCACAACTCTATTCTGTATCATTTCAGATCATAAATTCTTCTTTATATAATGTGAGTTCCATTTTCATTATGTGAATTTTTTTAAGTAATTTAATATGTTCTGTTTCTCTATCCTTACATAAACACCATTATGGACATGAAAAAAAGAATAAAAACCCATTATAGGATTTTTCTGTTTAATAATGCTCAAATGGGACTTAAGGGAAAATGGAATAAGTAAAAAATGGGTTTTCTTCCATAATAGATTTTGATTATAATATTTGGATTGACTCAAAACATAAATTTTTTTAGATAAACCATACACTATAATATTCCATTCCAACACATAATTGATTTATTTTCATCAATGAATTCAAATTTATAATTTAATTAAGTTGATAAAAAATGGAATTAGTAAATTTAAACAAGTTTGAAGGAAAATTATAATCCATTGGGTCTTTATATAAAATCAGTGTGATTATGTAACCTTCTCGACAAGTTCTTGAGGCAGGTTCCCATGGTTCTTATTCTTCCCCCCCCCATTTAGGATGTTTCATATCCTTTTAAATCCATTTTCCATCCACTATTTTTATCAACTTCTTAATCTTCTTTCATTTTTTATCCAATTGAAATTGATGTGTCGAATCTACTGGGCATTCTTTGTGGATATTTGTACCACTTGATTTCATATGAAATTTCATCCCTTACCCAACATAGGGATCCTTTAATTCTATTTTTCTCAACATACCTGAGAAACCCCCTTGTTTCTAACCTCTCACAATGTATTATCCTATTAAACTAGTAAGAACATCCCCTTTATCGATGCTTACCACAACACCAATAAAACCCTTGAAACATTGTTCCTCCAAGTTGATATTCAATCTATCTGGATTTTTTTTATTTTCATGATGAAATATAAACCTAAAATTTCTTAAGTGGTTGCGGAATCCCTATATTATTCTTTTCTTCCATTGGTGGGGTATAAATCCCCGTAGTTTTCGAAACCCATATAATCTTACTTTTTGTTTTCATATATACAATATTAAATAAAATAGATCTATTTTGAAATTGATTAAATATATTTTTACCTAATTCTCTAAATCCTTTTTTATCATTGGTATATGATGATTCTACACTTAACTATATATTTTTATTGAAATATTATCAACCCTTTCTCAATTCATGTTGTATAGTGAAGTTTATAGATATATTATCTGGCAGTTCTTATTCATTCCCCACCAAATCATTCTTGAGATGTGTGATAATATTTTCATGATTGTATTATTTATGTATGTTCTTATTAATCTCATCACATGATCCAGATTTTTATTCTTCACCATATTATAATAAACTATAATAGTTATTATATGTTATTTATTATTCTTACAGTAACTCAATTTTTCCATATTTTAGTTAACTATCCTATTATGTAGTTTTTTCAATGAAAAAATGATATTCCAAGAAATATAATTTTCAGAGCATACATGATTCATAAATCAGATCCATACATTATATGTAGGATGTTTAATTTAATTAATGTATTCTTGATGGATTAGTAATGTATTAAGGTATGTTTAAATGCACTCAACAATCTCAAATCTCCATTAAAAGTGTTATTTCATGCATGTTGATTCAAGATATTTGCTGTCTTTAATAACTGTCACACCAAAATGGTGAGTGAATGTGTTGAAATACTATCTTATTCCATGTTTTTTTAATGTTAGCTGGGAAAATTGAATCTTTGAAATTCATATGGTCTCCATAAAAAATTAATGTGGGAAATACCATAGACCAATTTTAAATCTATATCACCACTATTGTGTGTTTTATTTTTTAAATCTACAAATATATAAATAATGAGTGAGATAATATTTTTATTGAAGAACAAAAATCACAAAATGAATCGATAATATTTAAAAAACCAATAGTGATTGGAAAAGAAACTTTCCTTAGAACTTGATAGTTTTCAGTATATGTAGTTTGATAATTATTGAGATGCTTCAACCCAATATGATTATTTCATTTCTATAAAGTAACATTATATTTCTTTATATATGATAAAAATATTCATAATTTGTAATTTAGCAGATTACATTAAAAATTGGGATCTCAGTTTTTACTTTTTGAAACATTTATTAAAATTTCCATTTAAATTTCTCTTCTTATACTTGGTTTTAATGAATTAGCGAAGAAGGGAATGTTGGAGTATTGACATTATTCAACCATTTTTTCTTTTACATGGGAGTTTTTATCTATATCTCCAAAACATGATCATGAAATCTTATTTATTTTTATCCTATTATCTTGGAAGGATGGGTCTTTTTCCAGCAGAATTTTCAGAATCTTGCACATTGCTTCATTTAGGTGGATGGAGCTCTATTCCACATCTTCCGGTAATCACAGTTACAGTTTCCTTAGGACCTATGATTTTTTAATTGGGACATTTCCAAGGTTTTTGGTAAATATTGAATAAGACTATTAACATTATTGGTAATATTTTTACTGAATTATTTAACCCTTAAATTTCTACTTCTAAGTGGTTCTTTTAAGAACTTGTTTAAGTTTGATCATGTATTTACTATTGAAAATCTGTTTTGAAAGGATTGATGATGTGGGGGAATATTGGTATTGATACTTCTAGAATAGATGTTGCGGAGGGTGTTGATATAGATAGATTTTCCTGGAATAATTGAATTTTATATTCTATGGCTAAAAGGATACTACAAATTTTTATTATCCTGTGTACCTTAGGACATTGGTGAGTATAATTCTTGGTAGAAGATTCGAAGTCACATAGTTGGGGAAAACACCATTTCCCCCTTTCTTTCATCACTAAAATTTTTCTCATTTCCTAAAACACTAATTCATATAAGGGTGATGAAGAATCCTTGTTCCTTACCTCATGAATCCATCTAGTTCACACACTTCTATTAACAAGATTCGGTGGGTTTTGTATAATCATCTCAATTAGGCCTCTATGTTCTATTGGTGATTTTCTATCTGGGGTCCTCTAGATGAGGCATCAAATAATTTGCGATAATTTTCAATCTAGACATGGTATAAGAATACTAGGAAGTGATTATCCTCTATAGTATGACGTGCAAAGCTAGAGGAATGATTTTTTAACCTCATTTGATACTCATAGAGAGTCTATATGGTTGATTAGATAATAGAATAGACTAAATATTTTTTATTGTGATCATGGATATGGGGAAGAATAATTAAATAAATCATCTCATTAGGTCTTCCCAACAATTGAATTCACCTGGTTAAATATTTTACAACCATTCCTTCACATCCCCTTATATTGAAAAGTAAAATTCCATCCAATTGAATAGTTCTTTTGTGACTCATATATGTCTAAAACATGAGCATAAAAATGTAATTTCATGGATTTGTCGTTCAGTTATTCTCTTCGAAGACCCTGAAATTTTTGAAAAACATGAATCGTGTTAATTTGTAGTTCTAAATAATTTTCTAATATATGGACAACTAGTTTGTTATTTTTATAAGAAAATAGAGGATTTCAGTGGTCTCTATGTTTTTGGTGGAGATTTCAAGACATATTGTAGGTTTAGATTGAACACTAAGAGTGTCACTAGAATCTGTGAGGTTAATTTCCTTATATCTCATTTCACCTTTATTTTCATTAATTGGTTTAGTGTTCATTAATTTTACACACCAAAATAAACTAAATGGTCCATTGAACTGCATTTCATTCTATTTTATTTATTTATTTATTTTTGTTTGTTGCACCAGCTCCCCAACAATGGAACCATTTTATATGCATGAATTTTATTAGGGAATATAAAAATAATTATATTTCCTAGGTAAATATTAGTGGGTAATTTGAGATAATCTCCCAAAAGAGAGTACACACAAAATGGATTGTAAATTTCATAAATTGGATTTTCAAAAAAAAATTATTTCTGATTTGGGTTCTGAATTTTTGAATTTAAAAATAATATTGATTAAATTGATTTTGAAATTTATTATTATTATGGTGGTTGAAGCGGGGTTGGGTAGACCATGTTCAATTCTGTCATGGATTTTAAATTATTAAAAATTCTTCCTTTATTGTCCAGTAAGAGTGAGATTATTATATATATTCATCTCTCTCCCTTAGAGAGTTAGTGAATGTGAGGTTCACATTAATTGAATGGCCAAGTTGGTCAACCATTCCTTCTATGTGCTCGGTGTTGTAGCGGGTCCTCTTTATTAATTAGTGGAATCCCTTTTGGGTATTGTTATTTCTTAATTCACAGTAGTTATAACCACAAATTGACACATGTGATGAAGTTCACAAAACACTCACTACCAAGACATTTCATGTTCTATCATATACCTACCATAATTGGGTGGAAATATATTTTGGTCCATTATCAAAGGAAAAGAAAATTATAGAATCTTACTCCAATGTAATTACATTCTGTATTAAAAACTCAAATAAAAAATTTATACCAGAAATAAGAGAAAGGAAATGACATTATTCATTTAGGAATACAAACTCAAAAAAAGAATATTTGATCTAGCCCCTCCCCCTTCTCGATCAATCATAAAAACATCCACTCCATGGAAAGAGTTGTTGAGTTGATTCTAGAGATTCAAAAAATCATATGAAACGAAAATAAAATAAAATAAAGATAATGATAAGACATAGTGAAGTAGTAGGGTTTACTCATCGAGGGATTCCCCTCATATATTTGAACCGGATCCTTCCAGATACTTTTATTTATAGGCATAGTCAAATCATTGGTATGATTAATTAAAAATAAATTCATTAATAAAACAATTCAGAGTCTTTCTGAGAGATTCTCAAGGGGTTTGAGACACATAGGGGACGTGTATGTTATTTATTACATCTATTCTACTTCATTATATGTCGATCTGATGGGTTCACATTGTAAATAGTGTTTTCATGACCTGAATATTACGGCCCTAAAATATTCATCACTTGTATTAATTTTTGAAATGTTCTATTAATGATATTTTCATGTGTCATGATGTGACCACATGTGTCACACTAGGACACATTTTGACATACTTTGGTTTGAATTTTTTACTCACATATTAACTTCATGTCCAGAATTCCTTCAAGGATATTGTTTTGAATAATAATAATGATTTTAATTAGTGTTTTCCAATCGTTTTTTCTTACTTTCAGCTCAGTTATTCACATTTTATCCTTTGATATGGCCCTTCACATATTGTACATCTCATGAAATAATTTTCATACTAAATTATTTAGTGTTAAGATTGTCTTCAATGAAACACTATATTAAAACATAAAATTTAAAATATTTTTTCATACAACCATGTTTAACTAATTTAATCTTTTGAAATGATTGTTTTATATATTAAAATATATATGAAAATTTTCATTACGTTAGATATTAATTTTAATATACAAATTCTATTTATAATCCATTATGATTGACTTGAATTATTTTTGTTAGAAAACTAAATAAGGAAATTTACATGGATAACCTAGACTGAAACCTATAGTCTCATAAGTTTGTATTTACATTCCATCTATAAATTATTCCTTATATGATCATTGTTTCCCTTTTTATATGATTTTAATTTTGAGTATTCTCATATCTATAATTTTTTGGATATAGTAAATTACCAGAACCATATTAAAATGGTAAAAGGTACACTCATTATCCTTTCATGATATTAAAATGGCTTATATCATTATAATTGTTCTAATTATTTTATATATTGCATGTTTATTAGAACTATTTATACCTCACCTCAAAACATGGTTATTGAGATGTTTGTAAGAATAAAAAATAGACAAATTATTCCATCCCAAGTATATAAATTCTCCATAATTAATATTTGTAGACTAAAACTACCATAAAATATTTTCATAGTTTTTACTGTAATTGGATGATATTTTGGGAATGTATTAGATGACCCTGTATAAATCTGAAATCAACTGTTGGGAGAGAAATATCACTCTTCACATCCAAATTTTTTACTACAATTTTGTACAGGTGTTTGGATGAGTATAGATCTATTTTGGAATATTATTCTGATGTGTGGATGTTATTTACTTATGATAAAGTATATATAGTCTACGGGAATGATTCAAAGTAGAAAACCATTCTTGAATGAATTCATGTTCTGAGAAATTATACTAATGTATTCACTGAGTAGTTACATGGTTGTCTTCATATACATGAGGTTGAGTTCTCAATTGAACTTATACCTATATATCTATCCATATCCAAGAGTACATATAAAATGGACACCATTGAGTTGGGTGAACTAAAGAAGGAGTCATAAGAGAATCTTGACAATGATTTTATATGTGAGATCACATCATTGTGTGGTCTTCCTATCATCTTTGTTAAGAATAAAGATTGATCATTGTTCCGGAATAATGATTATCATGAACCCCAAAAAATAAAATAAGGAAAAATATCAACTTCCACGGATAGAACAATTTTTTTTAAACTAAATTATTCCTAGTATTTCTATATGGTGGAAGTTCGGTTGGGATATCAGAAATTAAAGGTGTATGATGGGGATATTCCAATGAATACCATTTAAAGAAGGAGTGGACACCATGAGTCCTCCAAAAATCATTATTTACTTAATTATTAGAGTCACCATGGATTACCTCAAAAAATATTTTTGACATATTTATAGATGATATTAAGATATAAAATAAATATAATGGAGAAAACTAGGATAATTTGAATATTTCTCTAAAGAAATTGAGAAAGTGAAGCTATATCTAAAGTATTGTATATATGATTTATGGATGAAGGAATTATCATTTGTGGGTCATGTTATCATGAGAAAAGGGATATATATGGACCATTATAAGAAAAAAAAATTGTGGACTGTAATAAAACAATCTATTTATTAGAGATCCACTGTTTTCTTGGACTATATAGGTAATACTGATGATTTGTAAGAAACATATCATTATATTTAGACCTGCTAACCCAAATGACCTATAATGGAGTAAATTATTTATATAACGAGGAATGAAAAGAGTGATTCAAGGAATTAAAAAATAGGGATATAAATGCACTAGAACATACACTACCAACAAGTAGATAACTTTTCATTGTATGTAGTGATGCTTCTATGAAGTTCATAGGATTTCTGGTAATACAAAATGATAAAGTGATAGACAACACCATTAGGCGGTTGAATGTTCATGAGTAGAAAATCCCAATGATTGATTTGGAGTTATATGAAATGATATTTAAATTTCATATTGGGAATAATTATCTTTATAGGGAGAAGTGTGATATATATATAATAATCATTAGAGCCTTAAATATATATTAATGCAAAAGGATCTTAAAACGTGCCAATAAAGAGGGAAAGAGATAATCAAGGGCTATGTTTTCTCATTACTTTACCATAAAAGAAAATAAAATAAATTTAAAGATGATCTAAGTATAAAGGATCCAGAAATGTTATCAATGATTAGAATTGATAAGGATGAAATATTCATTGACTTTAAAAGGATAGAAATGGGGTTATAAATTAAGGAACATAATCATTCCTATCAAAATACTTACTCATACATATTTTCTAAAGAAGATGTTGGATTGTAAACTACATTATTCTGAAATATATAATAAGGTGGATGATATAAGAAAACAGAAAGTCTAGTGTGTAAAACTTGATTAAGGAGTTTTACGATTTGTTCCATGAGTATGTGAATCCTCAAACCCTGAGATAATGGAGGCATTTATGACTGATTCACATTGAATGACCATCTCTATAAATCATGGGAGTATAAATAGGAACAGATATATCTAAGAGAACTATTTATTGGATAATATGATATATGATATCATAGAATATATATCAAAAATTACTTGTATGTCAATAGGTTAAGGTTGAAATGTAAAAGTCAAAGGGGATGATTCATCCATTACCCATACCTAAATAGAAATAGGAAAAATCAATATTGATTTCATATTTGGTCTTATGAAGATATCCATGGGAAATAATTATATATCGGTTTTAGTGGATTATGTTATAAATAATACTCGATTCATTTAAATTTAATAGGAAATTTCACTTGATCAACTAGTTAGGATATAATAAGATAAGTGGTGAAATTAAATGGAACACCACTATTTATTATTGTATCCTATAGAGATCCTAGATTTTTCAATATGTATTAGAAATTTCTTCAATGTGATATAAGCATTAAATTAAAAATCAATATGGATTATCACCCCAAAAACTAATGGGCAATCTGAGCAGACTATCCATATAGTTAAAGACATGTTGAATACATGATCAATGTATATTAAATGAGGGTGAGATCAAGATCTTCCTCTAGATGAGTTCTTGTACAATACTATATTTAAATAAATAATCTTAATTACTCTATTTGAATATATCTCTGAAAATATATATAGAAAACTAGTGTGGTGGGTGGAAGTTGGTGAAAATAAACTGATGGTTCCTAAAATGGTAGAGGAAAAGGTAGAAAAGATCAAGGCTATTCAATAAAAAATTATGGATGCTCAATACCGATAGAAGAGTTACGTAGAAATTATTTAAGGAGACATAGAGTTTTTAGTTAGAGAAAAAGTGTTTATATATATATATCTCTTTGGATGATAGTCATGATATTTAGTAATAATTGAATGTTAACTTCTAGGTATATCCACTCCATTGAGATTCTTAATCGCATTAGAGCTATGGACTATTGACTAGAAATCCCACCAAAACATTATAATTTAATTGATGTATTACATTTATTAAAATTAATGAAATATATACGAGATCCCTCACATGTACTAAATTCAAATACAGTACAACTAGAAAACAATCTATCTTTGCAGGAACTGTCAGTAATGATATTGGAACATATTTATAAAGTTGTACATAGCCAGAAAATCACCTAGTCGAAGTACTATGATCAAACCATAAGTATAAGGAGTAAATATGGGAACTAGAAGCAAATAAAAAGTAGAATATCCCTCTACTTTTTGTGCCTCTTTATTTAAAATGGAATTTCATGGTGAAATTTTTTTTGGGGCGAATAATGTAATAACCCAAAATTTTACAATTGGAATTCCTCTTCTGAAAATATAATTGTGTCAAATTTAGTAATATAATATTATATAATGAACACACAACATATGATAAAACCAAAAAAAATTATTATATTAATTTATTAATTATATTTAGATAATATATGTGGCCATAATAATTAAAATTATTATAATTGGACAAAAAAGTGAAAACAAAATAAACATAATAAGAAAGTTTGGATATTATTGATCCCCTCTAATAATCAAACTCATGAAAAAAAATATTTAAATAAAGTTTAATATTATCAATGAAAATTGAATTTTGGAAATTAAAAAAATATAACCTTGAGGGAAAATAGCTATGTATGATGAATGAATGAAATATGATGTATTTATAGGACGTTGGGAGCATATATGGCTATTACAAATCTGGTTATTGGAATTGTAATCTAAATATATTTAATCGTATCCTATACATTTTAATAGTAAACTCACCTATTTAAGAGAAAAATAAAATTTATCTATATTATAAAATGATAATATGGAATATTTATATAATGATACATGAAAATAAATGTTTTAAATGATAAAATAAGAGTTTATATTTTGTTAAATAAGAGTTTATATTCATTTTTATAAAAAAAAATTAAATTTAAAATAATCTTTATGTGGTAATAAATTTATATTATGTATTATTATAGTAATGATATAATTTTTTGAGATTACATGTAATTTAAAAAATGTTTTATACATTGATTCAAATATTAAAGTTGATATTTTTTAAATAAATAAGATTATTTTAAAGTTAAATTAATAAGATTTGGAAAATCATTTTAATAAAATGAATTTAATTTTTTTTGGAATTGAAATGTTATAAAATGGTCTGGGTGAATCTTTTCTATTATTATAATATAGATGAAATTTTAGTGAGTAGTGAAATATAGTAAAATATGTTATTAAACATTATAACTTAAATAAATGAAATTATAAAGTATTTATGATTTAATAAACCATTATATCAAATACACATTAACTATTTATTGTATATATTTATAATAATCCTTACTATTGGTAGTTGTAAGACACAATAATAAACATGTGAAAATAATATTCAAAAACACACCTCTCGTAAAATACCAATTTGACCCCTCACAACCCCTTATCCTAAAAAAATATAAAACTTATATATTCCAAATTCCTTTACTAATATTATCCCCCATGTTATAGTTATATTAATCTCACCAGAAGAAAACCTCCATGTTCCTTATGGTTTTTTTCAATGAGACAACATTTTAGGGGTAATCTTCGCAATTTAGTACTTTTCAACTTATTTCTTCTTCTATATTCCCCCAGGATCACTTATAAAACATGTATTAATTATTCTAGTATTATATATATACGGAAATTTATTATATTAAAGTAATATACATCTTCAATCCTCATTTAATTTGATTCTTAAATGAATATATTGTTCATAATATTGCTGAGTTTCCACCCGAATGAACAACACACTTCATTTTTCTTCACCACCATCAATTATAGAAATAGAAATACTTTAATTATTATTAGAAAAGAGATAAATTTAAATATTATAACAAATTTAATGTCTTAAATGATTATATGTCTATATTATTAAATAAAATGAATCAGGATCATAACGGTCGGTTAAAATTCCTAAGTGAACTGACCATATAACTTTATAATTGTTACTAAAAGAATAATAACTATGTAAAATAATATGGTTATTTAGGAAAATTTCAATTTCTATAATTACATTAATACCATTTAAGTTCAATTCTATGGTTTTTATCCCATTTAACAAAATATCCAATACTTATACATAAGTAATTTGACGATGAAGCAATGGAATGAGGTCCCTTTGGAAAGGAAATTTAGTATTTATATATCACTGAAATGGACATAAATGTAAATAATATAATTATAATAAATAAAATATAGATCTAAATTCTATTAAGTAATTAAATAATTATATTATTTTTATTATTCAGGAAATATACAAGAATTGTAGAACAATTCTATAATATAAGGTAAGGGATCCCTTTGTACCACGATTTTTCATTGGGTTATTACCTTTCTCTCTCAAACGCACTCACTAAAGTACTCTTTGATATTGTTAAATTGTTATAATAGTTTTACATATACATATATTACATATATAACTAGATTATTATCCCTTCCTCATATTGGATAACACATGACTTAAGTTCCTTTCACAAATGCCTTTTTTTAAATCAAACCCGAATAGGGGGAACGAATCTCTCCCTTAATCATTTTTTGTAATAAAAATTCAAATTATTTATTTAAAACAATGTTTTAATTAAATAAGGGAATATTTTAGGTATAAACATCCCATTTTACCTATAGTTTCCAACAAAAATAGAAACACTTTTTCTTTTCCCAAAATTCTTTTACCGATTCCTTAAAAATCCTTTTTGAATGTTCATATCTATACCCAATTTTCTAATATTTTTATGATGCGTTTTTGAAATAAACATTATATTTTGAGACCTATTATTATTTTATTAGATATGAAAATATATAATATATAATTCTTTTTTCTCTATATAATCTTTATAAAATCTCTTTTGATTATGATATATAGAAATATTATAAGACTCATTTATTTCCATTGGTTATTCTTAGGTTTTTTACTTGTGACTATTTTTTGTGGAACACATAATAACGTTAATTTTATGATAGGTGTAATAATATGAAACTCTAATGAACTAGGTAATGTTTCTATCACATGAGATAATATGTAGGGGATTATAGAGTAGTCCTATTCAATGATGATACTCTACCCACCATATGCTGTTGCCTTAGTTGTAATCCCTTACTTATGTTTATGAAATCTGTTGTGTTTCAGAAACATAATTATGTGTGCATGATATTTTGATATCATATTCTTTATGTTATGTTGACATGTGATTATTTATGAGCCATTACTTTTACGATATCATGTTATTAAATTAGAATCACATATTTTTCATCATTAACATGTTTAATCCCTTACAAATATTTATAAGTGACCCCTTTATTTTATGTATTCCATAAGTTATATTATGAATTTTATGAAATTAATGGTATTCAAGATCTCATTTAGGAGAATAAAATAGAGATTTTGTGTTTTAGTTTCTTTTTAATGTATTATATACTAAGTATTCCAAATAAAATATGTCTCAGAATCATTGTCTTTTTTGGATTTTTATATAAAAAATCATGAATTAATCTATGTAAAAATATCTGGTCAATTTAATTTATGCCACAACTGTATCTTGTTTCTAGTATCTAGATCGGGAATTCAATTCTGGGAAAACACGTAATCTCAACTTTAGCATAACTTTTTTATTTAGTTATATATATATACTTATCGATCGGGTTTTAAAAAAACATCTCTAATATTAATCACTAAAAATAACTAAAACCTACTCTAATTCATAAAAATTTAATCAAAGAATAACAGACATAAATATTACATCAATTTAAATGAGTATTCAATACATATCACAATTATACATCTCTAAGGATTGGAATGGTATACTGAATTTGGAGAGAGGATACATCCTCAACTTATTTCTAAATTGTTGTTAACCGTCTCCCACAATGTTCTTCATATTTGTACCCATTTAATTAAACAACACAAACTCCTATAAATTAAATTACATTTCGAATGAATAACTTTTATAAGTAGCATAGTTATAGAAATCATATGCAATACATTGGTTATTTTAGACCATTATTAGTTATATCCTATTAGATATAAAAGGCTGTTAAACATCCTTACTATTAATAGTATATTTGTTAGACACTGACCATAAATATTAGTATATTATGATTTATGATAAATTCCAATTGAAGTAGATGGAAGAATAAACGGCCTCAACAAGTAGGATTATACCCCATAAATCCCATTTATCAAATTTTATAATAGAGTTAACATCACTAGGATTATCCCTTGACCAATCCCAAGTCGATATTCAAAAACTAAATCATGACAAAAATAAATTATAGAAGAATATCAAGCTCATCAAGATAATGAACTAAACAATGTTTGCGGAACCACTCAATGGAAATCTGACCATTTCAAACCTTAACCAGTGGGAATTCATTTATATAATAATTTTTTATATATCTAGACCCTAACAATATGGTTTTTATTAGTTTTTTACTTTTAATATAATAATAATTATAGTTAACTTTCATTTATTTATTTTTTAAATGAATAAATATGGATTTTGGTAAAAATTTCATTTTTTTGAAGCGGAACGACAATTGTATTTTTCAAAAATATAATTCTTTTACCATGAGAATAATTTTATGAATTCATGAATATATGAAATATATGATATTTTAATTATATATTATTATTAAAAAAATAAATTAAAAAATTATAAATTATAAAATAATTTTAAAAAGTGAAATTTACTTTTTATAATGGTTAGAAAATAGACATTGTCCAAAAACATGCATTTTTCAATAAATGTGTTTTTTTATTTAAAATTTTAAAATGTATAAAATTTATAACATAATGGATAAAATAATTAATATTTATGAAATCATTAGATCAAAATTAACAAATAGTTATTTTTTCTTAATTATCTGTGACAAATGAAGTTTATGGATCCAAATTAAATCCAACATAAATATACGATGGGTATGATAACATCATAAAATCACAATAGTGATCTAATAAATACTATAAAGAGTATTCATGAACAATTTTTTTAAATTTAAAATAATGGAGTTTGAGGTTATTTGATTAATATTATAATCCCGTAATGAATCCTCTAAAACCATTATATTTTTATGGTTTAAAAATAAATTCGTTATGGACATGATTCAAATCCACATTACGAAGCATATTATATTAATTTCATATATTATTATACTTATAATATAATTAAATACCTTCATATTGTGAAGATATACTTGGGAAATCCCATGGTATGGTTTTTTATTACATTATCATATAGAGTCCAAAACATATGTTTTGAAATTAATATAGAATTATGCCCAATTTTTCTATATAAAACCTACAACCTATTATTCCTCTTAACTAAAAACTATTTTATCATAATAACACTATTCTATTCCGTATATATATCCCACCCACAGTTTCCAAAATATCTTAATAATCGTTTTCCAATGATTTCATAAGAGTCCTCTAAAGGGAAGAAATCCCCTCCTTCTCATCATTATATAAACACCTTCCTTATATCTTGTTTTTTATTTCCAATTTTTCATTTTCAGATATTTTTTTTCAAATCATCATTACTATCATTATGATTCCCACGTAATTGGGGAACCATTTCCCTCTCATTCACCCCTTATATAATCTTTTATATACACCCATTATGTTGTTAAAATTATCATATGATCTTCAATGTCAAATATTTGAGTAGTGAATACACATCCCAAATTATACTCCAAGATATTCTCCTAGATTTATGTATCCTTTATTTTTTGTGGATTAAAATATATGAAACCTTGCTCATTAACTATGGGGATTAAACTTGATAAAATATATCCTTATGTTTTATAATTAATGTGGCACACTTATGCATGTATATTATATGAATGTGAAGGATGGGATCGAAATTATATATCCCTAAAAAAGATTGGGAAATGTTTTTATCTCATACAATTTCATGTATGGTAAAAAATGTATTATCCTAGGAACACTATGTCATGTTTTCATGGTGGTTATCCTTGACTTATGCTTGTGATTTATTTTTTTATATTTTATCCACATTATCATGTTTCATGTATGGTATTGAGCTATATAATGTCTCATTGTTCCAAATTATAATTCTTACCCCTATTATGTTACATTGATATGAATCTTTGATCACATGTAATACTTTAAATAATGATATTTGTTTTTGTTTATTCCATCGATATTTTTTATAGATCACCCATTTTTATGTTCATCGCTAGTTACCCCATGCAGCTTTAGAATAATGATCGAATTTTAGGAGCTTGTTGAATAATCTTTCAATAAAATCATTTTATTTATATAAAAATTCAATATGCTATGTACCTAATTTACTAAAGACACTAGAACTTATGAACTTCTATGATTGGGTTATGTGTACATTTATGTAAAAAATCATGAATTATAGTGTATTTAATAAATGATTTCATAGTTTGAATTAGAGAAAAGTTGAGATATTATTTTTCATTTGGATTATAAAAATTATAATAAATCCTTATGGGTATGTCTAAACATATTAAAAAATACATAAAATTGGGTAATTTATAGATTAAGTGGTTTACATGAAAATAAATCCATGTTTAGACACTACACGATAATGTTTTTCTAGAACAATTGTACCTTGGGATAATAACCCAAAAAAATGAATTGAGTTGGACTCAATCATCACATGGTTCACAAAAATGGGAATTTCTACACATGTGGTTTGATGCACCCTTGGTATAAGATTTTGTAAATTCATAAGCTCCTTACAAACCATTGTTGATAGAAACAAATTCCAATAAGATTTAACATTGGGAATTATATCATGGATTACTTATATTAAAACCTAAAAATTTATAAGTTAAATTATATGTCATTTACTAGTTTTCCCTTTAATGTCATTGGTTTCCCATTAATGTTTTTAATATTTTAAAAAATATCATCCCATAGTGTATTTTGGATGAAGTGAATGATTAGATTCATAATCAAATAATGAAAGGGAGACTTATCATCCATTTATGAGCATCAAATTTCTTACATTATTATGGTTATAATCATTCCTTGCTATGAAAAAAGTTTAGTTGGACTATTCAATGACCACTGTGATGAATGTATGTAGAGCTATCAGTGAAAACGAAAAATGAAACAATTGTTGCATCTGATTCATATAATTCATCCCATGTCAAAATTATTTTGTTGAATTTTACTAAAAACTTTTTGATACACCCTTTTAGTGTAATATGAATCAATTATGGATATGAATTGGATTTTTATTTATACATCAAAAAAATTCATTTCAAACTAAATCACCCTAGGTATCGCGAATCACCCTTTGATTATATACAAGAACATTTAGGATTACTAACCTAAATTTTTATGATCATATAAATCATGGATATTATTGAATTATGTGAATGTGAATCTGGATAAAATGATTAAGACTATTGAAAATATCATCCTTTATGCCATTCCCATTGTAAGAGAATATCCTGATGCATTTCCTGAATAATTTTCTACTCTTCCCCAAATCTATGAGAATGAGTTATCAATTGAACTTATAATTATATAACTAAAAATATCTAGGACTCTATTTTCAGTAGATATTTCTAAATTAGTTAATATGAAGAATAAACATTAGTAGAATCTTGAAAAAAAATTTATACACCCATGGGCTTCATCACCTAGTGATATGTTCCTTTTCATTAAGAATATGGAAGGGTCAATGAACCAATTAATTTATAATCATTAGCTCAAAAGGATAGTGATAAAGAATAAATAACCTCTTTTATATATAGAGGTATTTTTTATCAGCTATTTGAATCATGATACTTATCAATGGTGGCTCTTTGGTCAGGATTTTATAATGTAAGGGTCAAAGAGGATATCCCCATGAATGTTTTATGTATAAGGTGTGGTAACTATGAGTTCATAATGCTTTAATTTTGAATCACTAATACTCTAGTTAGCTTCATGGACTTGTTGAATATAGTCCTTAGGAATTACCTAAAAAATATTATGGTCCTATTTAAAGATGATATTCTTATGTACTCTAAAATAGAGGAACATGAGGAGAAATTGAGTGTTGTAATGTTAAAATTTAAAAAATAAATTAATATGAAAAGTATAGTAAAAGTGTGTTTTTTGGAGTAAGTAACATTCTTGGGTAATGGTATCATTAAAAAGGAATATCTATGGATCCTTAAAAAAAATGGCAATTAAACAATGATCCAAGACAACTTCTGTAACAGAAATCCATAGTTTTCCTGTATTAACTGTGTACTATCGTCACTTTTTGAGACAATTCTCATGATTTCATGCCCACTAACCAAAATAAATATAAATATATTAATGTTTTCTCTAGACTAATGAATGTGAATAGTTTTTTAGAGATATAGAAGAGGATAATCATTATAGTTGTTCTCACATTACCCCCACTGTGGAAGGAGTTTTGATCAATACTGACACATAAAAAACTGTCTGGGTTGTGTCATCATGCAATATTAAAAGTTAATAGACTATATCTCATATCAATTAATAATCCCTAAGAAGAACAACGTAATGCATGATATATAATTGGAAGTAGTGATTATCCTTTTTAATATTTGGATACATTATATCCATGGGGAGAAGTGTGACATATATATGGATCATAAAGAACCATGAAGATATTCACACAAATGGACCATAATATTAACAAAATGGTGGTTAGAGATGACACATATTCTGGGTTTTCAATAAATTACCATCATGAGAATTTGAACAATGTAAAACTTTATCTGGGTAGAAAGGAACCCTCAACGAAATCAATTATGATGATTTTAAGGGATCCAATCTTCCTTGCAATGTAGAGGATTTATGTTGGAAAAATAAAAGGATATTCATTTTACTGTGCTAAAATAAATTTTTTACTATTAATTATTGAGAGTATTTAAGAGGTCCAATAAGATGACTAATGTTTATAGAATAAGGTTTAAATATTAAAGAGTTCAACTTTGACGAATATGGAGTTACAAGGTTTGTAACCTTTATATGTTCCCAATGAAAACCAGAACTGAAGAGGAAAATTCACGATAACTTGTATATCACATTATTCTCTATTCATCTAGGAAATACTAAGATGTATATATATTTAAAGAAAAACATTTTGTGAGAAAACATGAAGAGGGCATTTTTGGAGTTTATATCTCAATACTTGGTATTCCAACATGTCAAGGTAACATGAAATAGTATAAGGGTATGATGAAACCATTTCCTATCGAAAAATGGGAATGAGAAAGCATAAACATGGATTTCACCATAGGACTCCCAATAAAACCTAAAAAAAATCATTCCATGAGGGTATGAGTTTATCACCTTAAAAATTTGAAATATTTCATTACAATCAATGAATATTTTTCTATTGACCAACTCATCAAGATATACATAACAGAAGTTATAAAATTTCATGGAGTTCCATAATCTGTTGTATTAGATCAAGGAATGATATTTAACTCAAGGTTCTAGGTAATCCTTAAGAAAGAGTTGTATTTAGAACTGAACTTCAACACTTCTTATCACCCTCAGACAGATGGTATGTTTAAAGGGAACATTAAAACACAAAAAGGATATCCTGAGATCCTGTTCAATGGATTTCAAATGATATTGGGACCATCACCTTCCCCTAGAGGATTTTCCATATAATACTAGTTTCAATTATATCATTTAAATGGAACCATAATAGGCTTTTTATTAGAATATGTATTTGAATATTAAATGGTGAGATCAAGTTGGAATGGATGTTTATGGGTATTAATGTTCATCAAAAATGATTGAGAAGGTTCAAACCATTTAGTGTTATATGAAATCCTCACGAAATAGACTGAAAAGAAATGCAATAAATAATTGATGAAACCTAGAGTTTTTTGTTATATATA
Organism: Viscum album; assembly: GCA_963277665.1. NCBI lineage: Eukaryota > Viridiplantae > Streptophyta > Magnoliopsida > Santalales > Viscaceae > Viscum > Viscum album. The sequence continues at coordinate 332,383,700 of OY728163.1, forward strand.
TACTGTTATTTAAAATATATCTAGGGTAGAAATTCACGATGTTTCTTTTTAGGGTGAATCTTAATCTGAGATAAATCATACCCTTTGAGATATTTTATCACATCAGAGTAGTAGCTTATCAATTATCACTCCCACATAACCAATAACTTGTTCATGAAGTGTTGCATTTATTGTTCTTGAGTAATTACATACCAAACCTCATATATGTTCTAAATATAGATGTGTTACCATTATAAAATGATCTTTCATATGAGTATAACCTAGTGAATATCTTAGATATTAGAGACAACATTCTATAAAACAAGACAACTCACCTGGTCAAAGTGTTATGGAGGAACCACAAGTTTGAGGAAGTTATAAGGGTACTAGAAGAAGTTATGAAACCAAAGTAATCAAATTTTTTAGTGTATGAATTTAAAAGTTGAAGGTTTTAATTTTTGATGTGGAAGATTGTAACGACTCAAATTTGTATAAATTAAATATCCTTTTGAATGAATAAATTCATTATTAAGTAATATACACATATAAATCATATGCACTAATTTTGGTATTTTTAACTTTTATAAGTTATATAATTTCATAATAAAAAACATATAAAAATCACAAATATTGATATTATATTTATTATATAGCGACTATTAATATTAGTATATTCAGGGTTATGATAAATTCCAATTTATATAGAAGTAAGAAGAGATGCCATGGACTAGTTGAATTATTACCTAGAAATTCCATTAATCAGATCATCCAAGTAAGATAGAATCACTTGAATTTTCCCTTAACTAGCTACGAGATGATATTCAGTGACTAAATAACGAGGGAAATTGTTTATGGGAGAAGTCCATGCTTATCGAGTTCATGTCCCAACCCATGTTCACCCAACCACCCAATGAAAATCTCCCAGTACCACAACATTAAAAAGGAAATTAACTTTTTTAATAAGGGTTTGTGTATCTACACCAAAAATTTATGATTTTATTTGTATTTTTAATAGAATAATGATTTTTTGATCCTTATTATTATTATTTTTAAAATTGTTACATAATGTGTTTGGTAAAAATTAGATATTGGTGCGATGAATCAATAATTTTATTTTTCAAAAATATATAATTCCGATGAAGACAATATTTTAATGAATTAAATAATTTTATAAGTGAATGATATTTTAATAATATATTTATATTGAAAATAGTTATTTAAATATAATTGATAAAATAATTTAAAAATTCCAAATATAATTTTAATACAGTCCATAAAACTATTATTGTAAAAAATTATATTTTTAAATAATAGAGGTTTTTCATAAAGTTTCAATTCGTAAGTATAGATAATTAATGGAAAATAATAAATAATATTTTTTAAATTATCTCATTATAATTATAAAATTGTGAATTTTTCATAATTTTCAGAGAGATTAGAATTGTTTAGGTCAAAATTAAATAGAGAATTAATATATGGTGTGTCTTATGAAATTAAAAATGGCCAAAATTTGTGTAATAAATACTATTAACATAGACATGGAAGAAAAGGTTCTTTGACCTAAGAGGAAATAATGTTGACTTTCCAGAAAAACATTTTTGCAATCAGTTTATATACTAGATAGATAAGAAAGAAAGATAAACATGAATACCCAATAAATAGCCAAGTATGAGAAAATTATTGAGTTTTAAAGGGTAGACACCAAATAATTTCCCTCAATCGAAATTTAACATAGGGAATCCTAAAAGAATCTACATTTTAACATAAATCATTTACATCAAGCCTCCTCTTACTTCATATGCATTAAAAACTCCTATATAATAAATACTGATTTATTATAAATCTATAGAAGAAATTTATTCATATGTAATACAATATACAATTCCATTATAATTTCAAATTTCTATTTTTATTGACAATTATTCATCATAATCATTTTTGGGTTGAAAATGAGTAGGGTTTCCATGTCAAATGCAATTTAGTGGTTCACGTTCTTAACATTTTCCATTGTTTTATCATATTCATAAAATTAAAAATTTACAAAATATAATATATCTTTAATTTATATTATTTTATAATAATTAATAAAATGTGGTGGTGAAAAATTAATTACAACACTTCATGGAGATAGTAGTCCATACATACGCATGTTTGATGTTTCCTCTTTTTATTAAACAAAATAAAAAAATTACTATATTAATTAAACATTAGGAAATAATTATTATAAATTAATTATTTTAAATATTAATTAAATATTTCATTATTACAATCCATGTAAATTGTAAATGAAAAAGGAATGACGCTGCAGCATGGAGGTGGTAGTCCACACGAATGAATAAGTAATATTGACATTTTCAAATAGATTGGAAAGAAAAAAGGTATAAAATATATTATAAATAAAAAGAAAAAATATGTCATAAATATCATATTTAAACATTAAATCCATCATAATTACCAATCATTAATGGTGGTGATTTAAAATTAAATACATCGTTTCATGGAGACAATAGTCTATTTGTACACACAAGTGATGCTTTTATTTCCAATTGGATGAGAAAGGAGATGAAAAAAGGATTCCCCATAATAAAAATAAAATTTAAACATATTTATGATACAAATATAATTATGTTAGGATACATACACAATATATATATTAAATATAAGAATAAATAAACTTTTAAAGAGTTAGGTAAGATGATTACCTCTTCTGTGAGAGACCTACATTGGCTTAGACATTAAGACTTTATAGGATTGAATTTGGTTATGGAAATGTTCTAAGTAAAAATTTAAAAGAATATATTAAGGTGAATGGTTACAGATTGGATGATCTTTAACACTCAATTTTTTTAATAATAAATGAGTAGATGATATCTTTAATGAGGGTGAGAATATACAAGGAATTACATGAAGGATTTAAATAATATAAAGTAAATTTTCAGAGAGACTAGAACCAAATAGAAAATAAAACAATTTTAATATAATATAATTTCCAAATCTATTCATTTAAATTATTTATATAGGTTTTTGTAGTTTTTTACTCCCATATATTAGTTTACCCTCATAATAAACCAGTTTTAATAGAAACTGTGGTATAACTTTTTTACTTTTTATAATTCATTATTAAAAAAATGAATGCGTCCTCATTAAAAAATTTATATGTTAAAAATTTAAATATCATATTTTTTATAAATCTCAATTAATATATTTTTTAAAAATTTATTATAAAATAATATACAAAAAAATGAAAAAATATTTTGAAAAATGAATTTTTAAGCATAAAACCGAATTTATTCTTATTCTTAGAAAATTTAAAAATAGTAGTTGAATGTTCAAATATTTAACATAATATATAATCTCTAAATATTATAATAATTGTTTTTGTAAATATTGATTAATTTAATATATCTAGATAAAAAGTCAATTCACACATAAAATTAATTTTTTTAAAACTTCTCTTTAACATTAAATGATTTTGTTTTAATTTATAACCAATAAATATCCAATAAAACTATTATATTCATTTGTAAAAAAATTTAAAAAAAAGTTTGTTTATTTATACCATATAATCTAATGAATACACAGTAATTTTGAAATTAAAAAATAATACCTCAATATTACATCACAATTCATTTCACGAACTGTTATGTGTAATGAGATATATCAAAGAAATAAAATTTATTTAATGAATAATATATTATGAAAGATCAGTCTCTTACAATCTAGTTTCGTTATTCATCTACTAATCATAAAACTCTTTATACTACAAATTAAGGAGGGATTTCTTATATATTCATGATCTTAATAATTGGTAGATCATAATTAAAATTGTGAGGATATAATGATGGGAATGCTATAGTATTGAAATAATCTAGGGAGTCAAGTTCTTTAAAAATGTATGTCTCTTTCATTATACTCAACAATCAAATTATTTTTTGAATATATAATTCATAAAAGTGAATGTATGACATATTTATAGGTTGTTGGTACTACGGTAAACAATGATATATAATTATGGTTTTAGTTTAAGTTCAAGGAATTTATCTTCCCACAGTTTATACTATCCCTTTGATATATCATTAATAATCAATGATATACACTATCCCAATCTTGAAATTACTATCACATTAGTGACAATACATGTCTTAGAATGTGACCTAATCTTAGAAAGAGATATGATCTCATTTTGAGGTTGAATAAAAAAATGTTTATAATTTGTCTCATTTTCATCTTTTCATATGGGAGATCTCGTGATATTAAGATTGAATCTCAAATATAAGTTACAAAATTGGATTTATTTTTTAAAATAAACAATTTATAAAAAATATACACTAATTCTCCCCCTATGACACAATAACCCTATGACACAATAATTGATCTAACCCTTATAAGTGTAACAATTTTGAGGCCACCTATTAGATTCTACTTTTTTTACAGTCATCCATGGATGGTAATAGTACCATGAATGTAAGAGGTGTACCCTATTAAAATGAAAAATATTCATATATGGAAGAATAAAATGATACATTATCTTCTTTAATAACGTTTGAAAGATAGTTACACTATTACCAGGTGATTTCACCCATTATTACAGATATAGATGGTATGGAAAGGGATGTTTATTGTCATACTTGTTAGAAAAATCATAAAATTAAATTATTTTATAGTGGCATATAAATAAGCTTGGGATAAACTTGAGATCATGTATTAATGAAAAATTTAGATCAAAGAACAAAAAATTTAAATTTTAAGTGAGAATTTATAAGATATCAGGATTGATGAGGATGAAACTAATGATGATAATTTTACCAGGTTGAATGAAATTATTAGTAATATTTGAGTATAAGGATACAATAAGGAATATTATAATATGGTCAAAAAATTAATAAGTAATTTTTTTAATTCATTAAACACAAATAAAAAATATATTTCCCTTGATTAGTTATTAAATGATATTTTAAGATATGAATTAATAAAAACAACTATCTTTAAGAAGAAGGTTATGGAGGGATATGTTTTAATGTTGTGAATAAAATGATAAAAAAGGAAGGGGTAAGGGGAGTTAACTATTGGCTTAGATAATGAATATCATAGTGATGGAATCCATAAGAATTCTCTGGCGTTAATTGTATATAATATGAAAATAGGCAATGGAAATTATAATGGAATCATCTCACTTAAATCATTTAAATGTTAGGGAATAATAAATTATGCTGCAAATTGATCCAGATGAATAAAATATTTTGAGTCTTATGTATAAGATGATGAAGTGAAGACTTTGAAGAATTCCGAAGAAAGATATTTCAAAGATAATAAGAGGTTAGATGTATATAGAAATAAAATATAGAGAAAGAAGAAATGGAGTATGTTGAGTTAAAAATATGGAGATTATTCTTACACAATTAGTTATTTCAAAAAGGAGTGTGATGAAGGAATTTTATATTCAAGGAATATGTACACAAAAAGGAAGATAACTTAAGTAGTTTAGGTAAAGAAGAATGATAAAATATTACTTATAAGGTGTACTTGTTTAAAACTAAAACTGAGATATGTCTTCATTTGAATACTCAAACTAAGAAATAATTGAATTATCATAAGAAATATATGAGTAATATATAACTAAAATGAGGTTTTTATTAGATTAAATGATCCCATTTAGAAGATTAATCATCTCAAATTAATTGTAGAGTAGTAGGAGAAAATAATGAAAGTTCTTGAGAAGAAGGTGATAGTTCATGAAAATTAAATTAATAACACTAAATTTTGGTGTCTAAAATTTTAAAAGACCATTGGAAACATGTATGAAAACATTTAGAAGGATATATAAATTATGGATGAATCCTAACCATGTATTGATAAATGTTTTAAATTAATTCTAGTTATATATTCACCATTTCTATCTAAAAATGGAAAAAATGTTTCAACATACATTGTAAGAGCTAAATCACAATATTGGAAAAATTTGGTTGAGAGAAATATATAGAGAATGTCTAGTAAAACTATGTTAGTAGAATGTAACCTCATTTATTGTTCTTTAAAACATAGGTAGATGAACTAAAATATTTCACTAAGATAGCATGATGAAAATTCCTTTTCTATGTATTTATTTCATATAAGTCAATAAATAAATAAAAAACAATGATTCAAGACAAGACTCATGAATGTTTTAATTTTATTAATATCCCAATAATTTATCTGGATAATTTAAACTTTAATTCAAATTCATTCAAGCCTGATTGATATGGAAACATTGAAAATGTGATTCCCATGTTAAAATGGAAATTTTATAGGGGATTTGAAAATCACTAATACTAAATTGTATATCCATACAATAATTTTTGAAATATTTTATTATAAATATTGATTATTTATTAAAGATCAAAATAAAGATGACTGAAGTGTTCATGGATTTAGATAAGAGGGAGAGAATATAAGAGGTCAATATGGGTATTGTTCATGTATTATGAAGTGTTCAAGGAAATCCATTTCAATAGTTGATCACAAAATTCATTCTACTATAAAGTAATAATATCATGTCCATATATACATTATATAATAAATGGGTATATAATCATAAATAATTGTGTGGATATATGAATGTGTATTCTATAGTAATGAAATCATCCAAGCATTTAGGGTGATTTCAAATCCATAACGCATTCTTTTTTTCTCAAGAATATTGTGATTTTTTTTGTAGATTAAATTCATCCAAGAAATAGTAGGCAATATTTTATGTATGATAACACCATGATAGGAAATTCTGTATAATATTTAGTGTAGTACAAGTTCATAGAAGTAACCTTCCCTTACACTGTACTATCTGCATGAAAGTTCATTAAGAGTCAAGGATGTATGTTGAACTTATATTTTAATAACTATTAAATTACATATAATATATTATTTATAACATTACCCAAACCCAAAAAGGACTATGATCTCGTTTTGAGGCTAAACATTGAAAAAATTCATGTGTGTTATATTTCATATTTTTTCCTTTTCATATAAGATAGATAGTGATATTAAGATTAAATTGTGACTCTAATAGGTCATTAGGGTTTTATTCTTGAAATATATTAGTTTTTTTAAAAAAAATAACAAAAATTCTCACCCACCCTCAGTGGAACACAAACTGATCTAAACACTACACCAATGATGATCTAAGAGAAATATCCGCTCAATCATCCTCCCGATTCATTAATCAGAGAGTGTCATGACCACTCTATGATAAAAATACATGGAAAATAAAAAAATAACAAAAATTCATTTAACAATATTAATAAAACGAATTAATTAATGATTAGAAAATAAAAGATGAAATAAGGAAGAATAATAAAGGATCTATAAGGTTATTCATCCCATACACACCTATTTTGACATCAACAAAATATTTTTTCAAACCCTTTATTCTATGTCCAATTCATCCAAAATGTGATTGAACATCCTACATAAAAAATGAGACACCTAAATCCCATGTTTTATGGCCCACATGACCACAAAAATAACAATATTGTGATTCTATAATTCATGCTATTACACACCACATGGTAAAACTCCCTTTCTTATAGCTGAAACTATACCCCAAAACACACATTTACTCACTTACACATACCATTTTAGAGTAAATCATAGATCTATCTCTCATTATAAATATTATATAGAATAATATAGCACAAAAAATATATAAAGTAAAAGTTCCAGAAGGATTGGGGCACTAAATTTGATAAATCTCAGATGTTTCTCATTAATGAGAATAAAAAACAAAACCTAAAAGAAAAGAAGATCTCCAAAACAAAAATTACATCAGAGATTCCTCTCAAGGAGAACCAATTCCATCCATAAATCATAATGAAACATAAAAAACAATCAATATCAATAATAAAATCCATAATCAATAATATGAAACAATTTAATATAAGTTAAAATGACTCAATATCATGATATTAGAGGATTCATATCAACTCATGATGTTGAGAGTGCATCTATAACTCACATTCTCACACACATTTCTTGAAACAACCATCCCTCTATAAAACATAAACAAAGAGAATGAATCACTCAGAAAATAACTTATCTTGATGATATTCGATCTAAACTGATTGGTCTATGAATATCACATTATCCCCCACATCCAACGCTCCCCAATTAATGAAATTGGAGTAATTTTAAAGATATCAATTTGTCTATGACCGTTGGAAAACACTGTGGGTCCTATCAAGCTATGTGGTAAGATCCATATAATTCACCACATTTCCAACACACCCAAATACATTGAAATTACTATGAAACCATGGATAAATATTTCTCCCTAAAATAAACATACACTATCCACGATGAGTTGAAACCCTCAATAATATATGATTTTGACCTCAAACTCTAGATTTATTCTCCATTGATCCCCATAAAATGTTTAAAGGTCTTTAACCAGTATCATTTACTTTTGAAAAAAAATTCAACTTAGTATTCATGATCTTCAACACGTATGGTCCAAAAAACCCAAATATTCAACACCATTCCATCACAATACATATATAAAATTCCTCCACAAACTGACTCAAATAGAGTCATTCCAAAGTAGAAATGGTAGCTTTTATTATAGTAATACTCCACTAAGTGTTGGTTATTTACCCACATTTCCCCATAACCCAAAACACCAGCAGAAAACCTATCCTATAGTGTTTAAATGGTAAAATGTATTTGGAAATAAAATTTAGTATGAAATAAAATACTAATGAATTGATGATATCTAAATGAATGATGAATACCTCTCTAAATTAACAAGGTAAAATGAGGATCCTAATCAGAGGTGATGGCCTTTGGCACCCTATATAGATTCACAATCTCATCCACATACCACCTCACAATGATTTCAACAATACTCAAATACATAGTTAGTAAGAAGTTATCCTAATTTTTAAACCAATCCATAAGAATGAAAATAGTTTCCCACCCTTCTTGAGAACCTAGGGATTTGGTGTTGAATTACATTTAAATACCCTAATACTTCAACATGGGGACATCTAAATGCTATAAAAAACAACCAAGAACAATATGTCACGCCTTCACCATTAGGGTAACCAATCATCATAACACAAACAACAGTACATACTTATTTTATACAATAACAAATAGACCCACTTCTCAAGGTATGATACATCTTAGATAAAGCCCGATTAAAAACTAGGTGTTAACAATGAATCCATTAGAGAACCACATTTCATATCATTAATGGATTGTAAAATATATATCAAAATAACACCTAATGTGGATCATAATCTAACAATTAGTGGGGATCATCACTATGAAATTCATCATCCATCACCGACTATACCTTCATGTCTTTCCACTAAGACTTATCTCATATTTTCAACGAAGTTGATTTTAGAAGAATTTAGAACATGAACCCTCTTTTATAATGTTTAGGGGTGTTGTTTTTCTGATATTCCAGATGAAGGGATAATGTTTTTATGATGAATTTGAAACTAATACAAATAATTTCGAAATCCAACTATTTGAATCTCTTCTACTAATAGGACAATTACATGGAGAATAATGAGAGGGATGGCTTTCTATGATCTAAAGTAGATTCTGATGTTTTAAAAACAATTATGAGTAAAATTATATTATAATTATCAGATATTGTCCCTAAATAATACTTTTGTGATAATTTCATTATAGATTATTTAAAGTTTCTAAATATAATTTTTTTATGATCGTTTGATCAAGGGATCTTGGGGATAGAGAGATAAAAGTTGTGCATGATATTGTTGATCAAATGAACTCTGGTATATGCAGACTAAGTTTGTTCTCTCTAGTGGATTGAAGGCTTATGAGGTGATTTATTCCTAACCTTGTTATAAGTTTACTATTAGGGATACCTTATGATAGGTTCAGAGACTTAATTATCCTGGAAGGTGAATGTGAAGACATTTATTTGGAAAGGTTTTGTATGTTCTTCATTACATTGTTAACAAAAGTTACTTATACTTTTTTATAATTTTTTCTAAAAGAGTCTTATTTAATCTAGTCATTTAATATAATTTTCATACAATATAGTATTTATTTCTTAAATTGATTAAATATAGTATAATAGAAAAAATTATTATATATTAAACATTTAAACAAATAAGGTTTCATGAAGATCGTATGTTTTTATAAACTAAAAGTCACCACATTATTGTATTTTAAATAATCATATGATCCTACTCATGGTTCATGATCCTGATTAAAATATCAATGGAATTAATGGCATCAAATTACAGAAATAAAAAACTCAACGTTCTTATCATATCACAAAAATAATGTCATGGAGATATGCTCACTTTTCATTCATATAAGATAATATCCATAATTCATATCAATATTCAAAAACTAGTTAGATCCCTCCAACTGATTGAATGAATCTTATATATTTGTGATGGGAAAATTACTCTCATCTATCACATAATTAAATATTTTGGTTTCCTATGTAATATTTCATATCACTATATTACTTTATGGAGAATGACATTAGAGTACCCTGTGGAGACACACATAGTAGGATGAAACCCATATATATTAAAACATCAATCTTAATCCTAAAATCTAATAGCCTGGATGGATCTATCTGATAAAAAATAATGAATATCAAAGAGGTAATGGGATAAAACAGTATCCTAAAATAAATATCATGTTGAGGGGGTAACTCTGAAATCTCATAAAGGAAAAAAATCATGAAACTGTATCATAAATCTGGGATACTCTACTAAATTTAAATCTTACAAACCAAAAAAATTTAATAGTTGAGATTAAATAGGTTGTGAATGTATAAAACCCATTTTACTATCTTTCTCACCAATAAACACCATCTACTAGACCTAAAAATAATATAATTCAACTATGTATTGAATTTAATCAATGAATGAAATCAAAAAGAAGAAACTATTAATTACATGAATGTAATTATATGGTTTTATATGTATAGATAACATTAATCCCAAATAAATGATGCTTCCCCATAATCTTCTCATAACACTAGAACAAATCAATAAAACTCAACTGGCCTCCAAATAGGGGTACTATAATCCTTTCCTCATTGATGGTGAAGGTTCAAATAAACTAAAGTGAAATGAAGGAATGTGATACTCCAAAATTGAATAAAGATAAATATATTATATATGATAAAAATATAATATGATGAATGATTTTTTCCCAATGGAGTTGAAATCTCCATGGTGTAAAGCTGAACACACCACACCTCTACCTCATTGGACAAACTGAAGGATACCCCATAACTATACAGAACCATATATCATTGAGGATGATAACATAATTGGTATATCCTATACCTGGTCCATCTCCATATGGAAGAATAAAATATTTTTGGATATATTAAATACAATGCCTCTGTGGAATGTATTATAAACACTAAATTGAAAAAACACAAAAAATATTTCTTCTTGGTCATTGAGAAAGGTTTTGAACTAAAACTAATGTTCACTATAACCCCCATAAGTGAAGATCATAGGATTGGAGAGCTCAGTGGAGGAATATGATCTAATAGAATAAAAAAATGTGAGAATGATTGATGAGGCAAACTACTTTGTAATAAAATCATAAACTAAACTAAAATATGAGATTATTTATCTGTAGCTGAACTCCTTATAACATTCTAATGAATTCCCCATTAAGGCTATACAGACTGTACAGATATTCTCTTTATCACATTTTCCTTCTTTTTTACCTGCACATATGAAGGCAATGAAATTTTTTTAATTTCTTACCATATAATTGGATGCAACACCTCATTAAAATTGTATTCTATATCTTCCTTATAACAAGATTAGAGGAAAATAATTGAAGGTGCATAAATTGAATATTGATATTTCGCATGTTTAGGATCCCCTGTTGGAGGGAGAGAAACTCCTAACTCATTTCATCCCTCATTATCAATAAAAATAAATCCCAATAGAATTTTCATTAGAATTCATTCCTTGAAATCAATGATTCCTTATGCTCCCTAAGAAATAAGATCAACATAGTCATGTGTATTAAATTATCTGAGTAATTTATAAATAGATCAGAACAAAATTAAACCATTCATGCACTTTACTAAACAATTATTCCACCTCTAAATTAGATAACTCCCCCTTACACTTTATAAAATTCTGACACAAGAAGTCACACAACATCCTCATTGAATACCCATATTTTTAAGCTAGTTCTACACTTCAATTCGAAACTAGATCGTCATGTTTCACCTTTTTATTCTAAACCACATTCAGATATTGTCTTGGGTCCATATTTATTAATAAAAAAGGGAATTCTTAATATTGGTGGTATAGAGTTTAATAAAAACAATTTAATTGGATGGATTTTAACTTCTCAAAAATCACAAAAATTTAAATTAAATGTCAATTGATGAATGTAATTTTACTTTTTTTGTAACCAATAATTATAAATACCTCCCCTGGGGTGTTTAATAAGATTAATTTCCTTCCACCAGATCATAGGGGGGGCTAATATCGTATTTCATAGTTGATGTCTCTTCAGGCATCACTCACTATGTTTGAATAACATTACTTCCCAAACCAATTCCAGAAATATTCACCAATGACTAACTCTAAGCTATATCATAAATGACATCTATAAATCTGACACCCCAAATTCTTATAAACATATTCCCTAGAAACCACTCATTTTCAAGTAGTGAAGATGTTAGTGATCCCCAAATCTCACTTTAAATAGGCCTTGGATTAGAGACTAGCACCGAGGGTATGAAACATAAAAATGGGAGGAATTAACCTCATAATAAAAGGAGCAAATCATAAAAACACCAATAAACTCCATAATAGATAATAATAAAAAATATCTTGTAATATATACCAATTTTATACAAAAAATCTTCTAAAGGGTATAATTAGAGAAAAATCCATTTTCAGTGACTTTGAACTTAACACAAATACTTGATCTAGTAATGTTTTTCTCGATGATTGAATACATAACCAAACATAAAAGTAAATCTCTAAATATAAGGGTGAGAATTCAAGTATATTTAGTTGGATCCTCCTTAATTCCTCTCAAGAAAATGTTTAATAACTATTCTAATAACCTAATGAATAATAATTAGAACCAATTTTCCCCTTTTCTTAGTCAACTATAACCCAACCTCACAAAGGCACGCTCATGATATATAACATCCAAGTATAATAAGATATATCAAAATAATAGATATTTATATATATATATATATCAAATGGTACCCTACAACCACTACCCCACTAGTTTTTTGTTCAGATGACCCAAAGCCAAACATCATGGTTCTTATATCTCTTTTAAACCATGACATCACACATCATATCCCATATCTCAACCACATAACACATTCTATATTCACATCATCATCATCACATATCCACCAACACATACAATATATCAACCATAACCACATATCCACATCCATATGCCACATATTAATCTTAAATGGTATTTTATACATGATGGAAATTAACTTTATTCCCTCCACCATCCATGCATGACATCCATCTTGTATCACATACTCTGTCAAATTATCATCCTTCCATTACCATCACATCATCTACAGTAACAAAAATGACCATTATTGTCCATGCATCATAACCTCAGTTCATTACAACAAATACTATGCTTGGAGTTGATAGTGGGGAAGAGGGAGTAATTATTAATACATCCCCATTTCAAAATTGGATAATGGTGAATATATATGGACCCAAAATTTTTTGGGCATCATTAGGTTTAATTTAATAAAGTGCGGGTGAGTAATAAATTAAAAGGAAAAATATAAGATATATATCACAGTTTCACACAAGCCAATACAACACTGATATCACCCACAACATCAATTTCATCAGTCCTACCACATTCTAACCATCCGTTACATCAATCTACAAACACCAAACCCATACTTTTTACACAAACACAATATAAAATCATTCATGATTTTACATTTAAACATATCATTTACCCACTTCCAAAATAACCATTTTACCAACCACATTAAATTCATTATTCAATTTATATGTCCTTATTTAAGGACAACCCATTCATTAAGGATCACAAAAATTCATCGTAACCATTAATCATTCAATTTAAACATTTATATTTCATTAACACCCACCACTGTAATAGATTCAATCTGAATTCCAATTACCATATTAATTTCTATGAACTATATTCCATAATGTTGGGAAACTATAACATAACCCCCAAATAACCCACTGATCACAAAATTATGCACCCCATTAAACAATCCAAAAACCATCACTATAACCAAAAAATATTTCCCATTTCACATAACAAGATATCACACTATTAACAACCACATAACTACCCACCCACCACACACATCTACAATTACATCCCACAATAACAACAATGATAACCTAACCCCAACACAAACTGCAAAACTCATGCAAACAACCCAAAAAATTGACAATAATCTATTACCATGACCACACCAATAAATGAATTATAAACCCAATACAACAAAAAACACCCCAAAAAAATTAATTAAATCTTTTCAAGTAGTCTCTTATTAATCATTCATTCATAATAATTAATTATGGATAACATATACAACATTACCAATATTCCATATTTTCATGAAACTAATTCATTAATATATCTAAATGTAATTCCTTATAATAAATGTGATTTCAATATTTTAATCACAACAAGAACACATAAATCATAAATTCAATTTAATGTTTAGCTGTAACACAACTATCGTAAATAAAATACGATATTATAAAATCCCATAAAGAACATGTGGATCACCCTTCCCATTCAATTTAAATAGCATGGTCATTATATTAATTAGGTTAATCCTTACCATCCACCAAAAGAAGAAAGAAGAATTATAATTCCCAAATTATAAATAAATAATGTTAGTGAAATGATAAATGTTATAACTAAACTAGAACATCATGTTTTTGTTTTTTAAGAACAAAAAATATCACTAGACCATGATCATGTATGGAAAACCACAATCACAACACCATCAATCAAAACCATAGTCGAAGGATAGAAAAATCAAAATTAAACATTATTTTATAGAATATATAAGACGAAGAATATAGATATAGAAAAAAAAATAAGAGAAGATAAAACCCAAAATCATGATTCCCATATTTTATCTAAAATATTATCATTAATCCCATCTCCCTTCCTCCAATCTTCTCCTGAAACCTCAAAAACCCAAAATATAATAATTAATGATTCACTAATGGAAAGTACATTACACTTTGGATTTAAATTTTTTCGTGTTCATTGAGTATTATTTTCATAATTATTTTTGGAGAATATATTTTTGTGGATGTTACAAATTATACAGTGAAACAAATTTTTTTTATGGATGATACTTTTATGCATGATAATTTTCTTCTGTTAGGATGTTATGCTTTTAATACAGAAAATATTTTAAAAATATTTAAATCACACTGATGGAAACTTTATGAGAATAATATTTTTTTGAGAAATATTATAGGATTATTAATACCGCATAATTGGGTGCATAATTATAAATTTAGGGGATGCTGCACTAGTGACCTATTTCATTTTATGATGATCTTGGAATAAATTATCTCTATGTTGAATGAATTTGATTAATTACTAATATTTTATATTTATAAAAGTTAAGTGTTAGGTTTCATTTCAAAAAAAAATTGAGTGAATTTTTCATTACATATTATTAAATTTTAGATCACCCATAATATCATTCCTCATACATAGTATATAGTAAATATATGTGTGGATTGTAAACAATTTATATTTTTCTATTCCATTTAATAAATTTTATTTATTTAATATTTCTTACTCATCGTTTATTAACTTTTTTCATAGTGTCTCAAATCATGGTGTAATAAATTATTATTCATTTGATACTATGAGAATTGATACAACACATGATTTTGATGTTGAGAAAGATGTGTTGGAGAACATATTTATTTTTGGTGTATTTTTTTACATATATGATTCCCAAAATAATTTCAAATAGATTACATACTCTTACACAGTCATTAAATATATTTCTATCTACCCTTTTAAAATTATATTTCCACTAATTTAATATATTTCTGTGTTGCAGTTGATGTAATAAATGCGGTATAAGAAGTTTGCAAACCAATTATCACAACAAACAATAATGATATAATATAATGTTTCCATGTTGCTTTATGTTTATTACATATTCATAAATTAATTTTATTTTATATGGTTTTTATATAAATCTTTCATGAAATGCGTCATTTATATTTAAATAATTACTAATAATCAATTTTTTATATTTATTATTCCCATGATAATTTTATTGGTTTTTCATGTCTCTTCTCCAATAATTAAATATTACTTTTAGAAGAATAATTTTTTTCTAGATTCTATTTTATAAATTGAATTATTAGATTTTATGCTTATTTTTTGTCATGTTCATTGTATTTTTATGTCTTTATTCAAATTACTTAATAGAGAACCTATAATTTTATTATATTCTAACATGTTGAAAAATAAATTGGGCATAAGTGTAATAAATCATCATTTGTATCATTGTAAATCAATTTTATATATATCAATCTTAATCTTTGTGGCAATAATGTAAGGAATTGTTTGGAATAAAATAATTTTTCTATTAGGCGTGATTTTGTATTTTAATTCTATATATGATTCCCTTATTTAGGTAGTTTTATTTTTTCATTAGATTACTTTGGATCTAAGAAAACATAAATTCATTGTTATTCTCACATTATTTTCTTAATAAAATATATTTTTAGAATATTAATTATAAGTTTTATTTTTACACATTCATGTATTATTAATATGAATGTATATTTAACCAAACAATTAGATTCCTATTTTGGAGTGCTTTTGAATTATTTTACACTTATTTTGGGATTTTTTTAAACTCTTTTTATATACCTTTGTGGGATTAATTTTGTTTTTCCATTATATTGATCATTAAATCAAGGGGAAGTTTCAACTGTTGATGGTTTAATAGATAGTTTCATTAATTATTTAGAGTGGTATTGGTTTATTTATAAAATGGGGAATGTAGAGATGTTATTCATGTAATGTTTCAAAAGATTATACATTTTGTATATATATGCTTTTTTCAACTAGTGGCCTTGTTTTTGTTATTTTCCTTGTATTATTTTTGGTTTCATTTTGTACACATTTTTTAATGTATTTTCCATGTTATTTCTATGCATATTTTTTTTATTATGTGGGTTAAAATATAATTTGACTTTTGGATTCAAGAGAGGGTATTCATAAATTTTTTTAAAAAATTTCATTGAAATATAAATTAATGTTTTTAATAAAAAATAATCCTTTAAATAATTTTATATTACTTTTATATTTATTTTATATGTTATTTATATAACCCCAAGAAGTTATTTGTTTAGAATACAATATATCTATTGGGAATGTTATTGGTTTATTTGAATATCGAATGAATTCCCATGTTTTTGTAATTTTATTTTTTTCACTGAATTATCTAGAAAATAACAATATTTATTTTTTTATAAATTTTGAGAAACTTTTTCTTGTGAGAATTATCTTGACCGAAATATCATTTAGATCATTAAATATAACTTTTACCCACTATGGTTTTGTTTAAAACACAAACTTATGATCTTAAATTAGAAAAATGTAGTTATTTTTTAATTTTTAGAAAAACATTTCAAATAATATCATGAAGATAATTAATTTTTCTTTAGAAAAACTACAAAAAATTATACAGAAGAAACAATCACATATATGAGTTCCATACAGTGTTTTACAATCATATTTTCCAATGGAGGAACATTTTATCTTATTTTCATGGTGTAGTTTGTTCTAATTTAATATGTTATAAAATATTTCTTATATAACTAGTCAAACTTTTGAAATTTAAATTTTATGTTTGTAGTTACATATACTATAATTAGTGTTCTTGTCAAAAAAGATGAAAATTGACACGTAACCAAATTAGTAATATATTAAGGTTATCCATTATTTTATTATTTACTTATATTTTTTTATTATTCTATTATCAATAAAAAAATTCTAATTCACACTATGAATTGTGTTGGTTATTGTTATTATTCTAGTAAGATCATTTTTTACAACCACAATTTATGTTTTTGGGAATTTCATTTTTGTAGTTACTAATATCCATTATTGTCCAATAATATCATGTTTTAATTTATTTTTTTGTTTATAAATTTTTTTGAAACTAATTATTAATATTTTCTTATTGTACTTATAATTTTTTATAAATACTTATGTACAAGTGCATAAATTGTTTTAAAATAAGTTATTAGTATGTTTTTACAAACACAATCATTAATTTTGTTTAAAATTTTAGATGATTTCTATCTATCTTTATCATGTTTTTAGTTAAGTATTTAATTATTCATTTTTAAAAAAATAGGAAATATTTTCATAAGGGTAAAAGTAAAATAAGAATTTGAGGATATATTTGGATTCATTGAGTGACTTCTTTTGTAGAATAAGTAAACATTTCATCTAAATGAACACCTTCATTCTTGTAATCATCTGATATTAAAATATTAGACTACAACACCATGGAAATCCTAGGGTGTCGTATAAGTGGTACGAAATATAAAATTATCATAAAATGATTTAACGAAATTTATTGATGGTAATAATGGTTACGAATGATAATATAAATTGATAATTAATATTTTTTCCAATATTACTTATAAAACCAAATCAAAAATATAAATCTCGATTAATGGTTTCATGTGTTATTAATATATATATTTTATACAATATGCATTAATAGTCACTAATGGTGGTATTTAATAGTATATATCTATTTTTATAAAAAAATAGAATATATTTGGTGATAAAATGTAGAAGATATGAATATCCCTTTAGAGACCCACCCAAATGTGACCACACTATGATCCTTAGTCATCCATGACCTTGAAAGGGATTAACAATCACTTTTAGAAGCTCAAATATCCATTTTCTATAATAGTGGTATCTTTTTGAATTCATGTAATGGATATTACTATAACTAATTTACACAAATTATACCAATGGAATTATAAATCCACTATTTATTTAGTAATACAATATCATGGATCGTATCTCTAGATCCATCATATCCCAACACTTGGATTTTATGTTGAAAACAATATAAATTCTATAATAATTAAATTGGTCGTTTAACAATTTCAATCAACCCATTACATCATAACATATATAGGAATAAGTGTTCTATATGATGAAATTTAATACAACTCAATCATTAGAATAATACCCTTGATAAAGAAATAAGGTGAAAATCATGTCACAAAACATCATCATATCTTAATGAATAAGGAATCATGTACTCTTAATAGATAGGAGGATAATTTTATATTTTTTTTTTATTAAATTACAATGTTGGTAATGTATAAAATATTTTATATGTAATTTATATATAATATAGTTTCATTAAGTAGGAAAACATGGGAAGATCATCATTATTGAAATGGAACATATGAAATATGGTTGTAAATCATGGATAAAGGATAAGTAAGCATTTGTGTCGCTAAGAAAGAATAAAAATATTATTTAATAAGCTTCACATATAATATATATTTTTAATATAAGAGGGAATATGAAGATGAAAATATAATTTTTTGAGGACAATAATTTATGATTATCACTCAAAGCACTTTTTAACATTACAAATAATGATAAATTTAAAAATAATTTTAAGAGAAAGAGTGAGAAAAAGATTTTTTCAATAAAGTGTAAGATTAAATTATTTCATAAAGATATATTACCTCAAAATGGAAATAACTATTATGATAATGGAGTGAAAATACAATTGATGGATTTTAAGAGAGAATCCCCATACCATAAGCCTAAATCCCTTATAATGATCATTTAGGTTCATTAATCTATAAGATATATTAATTATTTATTATTTTTATAACCCTATTTACTATTATTAAAAATTTTGTTATCTTATGACGTCAATTGGTTAAAAACAAATCAGATACATGTTATCAATTTCAATTATTTCAACATGTTTGTTTAATAGGTTGTGATTTTTTGTAATAATATTGATAATGGTAATCATTTTTTAGCACACGACCTAATATAATCTTGTATATTCATGATATATAGTTCATAGGTTTATTTAAATTAGCGGGTTTTTATAATTTTTGGGTTCATATATTATATTAAACATTTTATTATAATTATTTTTCTTGGGAGATAAAATTAGACCTTATTGCTTCTTTTTAATATTGTAAATAATGTATTAATTTTTTCATTATAGATTATTTTTTTAATAAATTATGCATTTATAAAATAATTATATATGACAAAAATATTAAAACTATACATGTCTATAGTAATTAAAAATGAAATACACCCTCCACGGAGGTGGTGAACAGACCATAATGTCGGTGTAGTGTTCATTGAAAAAAATAAAAGGAGTAGGATAATGGTTATATAATAAATATAATGAACTTTTATTATTATTATGATAATTATGTAATTATATCATGATAGATAGAAGGTATTTATAGGAGGTATAAGTGGTAGCAAACCTAAAAGAGTTGAGTTGGGATAATTTAACTCTTTCATTGGAAATACACAATTAATATGGTACTTTGGCTTTAAGGAACAATATTTTGTTATGACATAAACAAAAAAATGGATAAATAGGTTTAAAAAGGTATTTTGGATAGGATTTTGAACCCATTTAAGGTTGATGTGTTATTTTTTGTCCATACATGTAGATGAGGTTTAATATATATTTATTGAGATGAATCCATAGAGTAAGTGCTCCTAGAAATGCAGAGAAAATGGTTAAATATAATTTTAAATATGTTAATGAAGGTATGAATTAATAGGTTAGAGTTAGTTTTTAATGTAAGGTATATGGTATTGAGGATAAAATATTTTTATAGAACTAGAGAAGTCTCCATGTGATATGTAATTTTTTCTTGATGTCTGAGATGTATTAATGGAAAAATCTTTATGGTGATACATAATATAATTTAAGAATACATTATATATTGGGGAAATACATATGTTTTCTAGAAAATGTGTAACGTTTTCATAGTATATAAAATATATCACACATGGTACTTCATACTATGTTGATGTTTAAATTGGAAAAGTAAAATAGCTTATAGAAATATGTTGTATAATGTGATTGATATGTAAGGTATTATAATCATACATAAGATATTTAGATTATGAAAAAATATATTGAATTGGAATAAATTTGTTTCATATGATAATTAGAATAATAATGGAACCACATTAATACATAAGATTATTAAACGAACAACAATTATATTTAAGATTTTTGATTTATTATGTAAACTTGTTTTGTTTGAAAAATTTTATGGGTTCAATTATTAAAATTCATATGTCTCTTGTGATTCTCAATATTAATTTAAATATCAAGATTTTTTCATTTACTCTCATTTAATCCATCCTAGAAAATTAGATATGAGAGTTGAAGAATAAGGTTGTGTTTTGTTGTGGGTTTTTAAACTGTAATGGTTTCAGAAAAAGTTCATTAAATTAAGATATTTGTTTTGGAAACTAAATGCAGAAAAAGTGAAAAGTTTACTGAGATGGAATGGAAGATGTAGATCCAATATTTAAGGTATTAAATATGATTTTTATCATTCAAAACATAATTTTAATGATCAAAGAAATAAAATAAAAAATAATATCATGATTGAATCTTAAAAATTCATTTACACATTTAATATTTGACAATGTTCCTAGCCAATTTGCTTTTATAATATCATGGTTATTTAGTGAAAATGAGTATATGATCTTAGGAAATAACAAAAAAAATATTATTTTGGGGTTATGGATCATATGAGAATAAAAAATCATTTACTTAGGGTATTAAAAAATCTAGAATCAAAATTCCGCTAAATTATATAATTTACATAATTTGATTATTGTATTTTATTAGTGTCGCACATAATGAATATATGAATCAGATGAAGGATAATAGAAGTTATATATTGAATTATGATAAATTTTTATTAGGAAAAATTATGAGTAGAGAAAAATATATGAGGATCATTATACATAGAGAGGAAGAAGAAGATAAAGATCAGATTAGTCCATTTATGTCTAATTCATACATTGAATATCATTCCTTATAGTGGGGTTTATATTATATTTGCAACAAATCTATTATTATTTAATTTTGGTTGGTTCCATAAATTGAAACAAGTTCATAATAATTCCCTTTTCTATAGAGTATTCTTGATAACAAATGAAGAGCTATGTTTTGTGGGATAAAAAAATAAATCAGGGGTGAATCCATGTGAGATTCTGATTTACCCCCCCTCTTGGAAATAGTCACATACCAAGAGATATTATTAGTTATAATTATAGACTAGGTTTTTACATAGACATATATATTGAATTAAAAATATATAAACACAACTTATTCAATCCTAAAAAGATTGCAACATTTTAAGGGATATGATTTCATTTATAGAATGATATAATGGTTCTATATAATCATTCATATTGAATTTTTGTTCTTGATTTTCCATTCAAGGATTCATAATACCAATATAAATTCTTTTTATTCCATGTTTATAAAAAATTATTGAACGTGATGAGAAGGAATGGAATGTTTCACAATCATCATTATTTTAGAATGATCTAATAAAATCTATGGGATGAAAACCCACTATGGAAATTTTAGAAAAACAACATATTATTTAAAAAAAGAAATATGGTGAAGGATTAAAATTTAAAAATTTATAAATAGTGTTTTCCTGAAATTAAAATAAAACATGTTGTATCCATTGATGAACTCTTCACCTAAAATAATTTATCTCTTTGTACCATTAGAAGATATTAAGAACATCTTGAAGACATTACCATATTAAAAAACTCATAAGAATGTTTCCACATAATCATGATTCCAGAATAATAGAACATGAATATTATGATCTTGAATATTTCATCATTGATTAAAATCATTTTACTATAATTAAATATGAAATAAGAATATAAGAATATCAAAAAAATTAAAATAGGGAAATAAACTGATTTTCAATATTTCAATGATTAAAATATAGAAGATGAGAGTTTTTGATTTTATGAATAGGTGAGTTTTTAAGAAAATACTAAAACTATCCCCCAGATTTAAATAAACATCAAAATTTGAAAATGGATGTTTAAATGGAAACATCCTTTTAAATACATTAACAATGAATTTTTTTTCACTACTCTACTTAATTTCAATTGAAAAACAATAGTGAAAATGAATATAACTTATCTATTAAGAAAATATATTATAAAAAACATAGTGTGAGTAAAAATCAATCTCAATCAAAAGATAAGAATAAATTGTCACTGATTTTCTATAGATGGAATAATATATTAATTGATTTAGTCATTTATAATGACGAGGAAAGATATTATTGTGATGAAAATATTATATGGGGTTCTCAAAAGATCATCATGTTTCCATGACAAAATAAATAGGTTCATTTTAGGATGAGACACAAATTAATAGCTAGTTCGATGATAAATAATGGTAATAAAAAAAGTAGTAAACCGTAATAATGGATATCATGATATTCTTAAAGATGATATTAATGATTAGGGATGAAAATTTATATCTCAAAAGGAACTTAGGTAAGAAACACAATGTCCACATATAAAAAAATGTCTAATTATATAAGTATAAAGATTGGAAATTTATAAATTTGAGAAATGAAATATTAATAATTACTTGAATCCCACCATCATCCTTGGGTATAATGAGGTACACAAGTGAAAAAAGAGTATTATAAAATATGCAAAGAAGAAATTTTAAATAAAAATACAAAAATATAACTGTAGGAGAATGTTATTTCTCTAATATTAAAACATCAAGAACCTTTCATGCACATGATGTTTCACATGAGGAAATTAAATCTTGTAGTTATATAAAACCAAAGAGAATCGTGTTTTTAAAAGTAAATAATTAACAACTAATAACTGGATTAGTTATGATGTCCTCATAAAAGTAAAAACATTCTTATATGCAAAATGATAAAAATTCTAAAAAAATTTCCACATCAGAAATAAATTCCCAATGAAAATATCCATAAATGTTTTTAGTGAAATAAAATAATTGATGATCTGAGAAGGACATTATAAAACTACCGATTGAATATTATAATTTAAATCAATGGATGTTTAAGAGAAACTATTATTATATTTGGTTTTTTTCCATATAGATTATAATTGATGGTATGACATGTCATTAAAATGACTAAGAAGGTAACCTGAATCAATGTGGAGGCAACACTAATAGATGAGAACTAAAAATAATCTATAACAACCTCATAAGAATATACTTGTGAAAAATAGTAGTATCATTTAATATATGTTTGTGGGAGGTGTGCTTAAGTAGGGAAAATATAAACTAAATTTATTATATTCAAACATGATCAGAGAAGTATTTTTTAAAAATATAAAAACTATCAGAATATGAATCTATTCCAATAACAAGAAAATGTTGTTGAATTTTCACATAAGGAATAAATATATGAGAATCCATGGATTATAGAAAATGTTTGATCTTCTCACATGATATGAAATTTAATTAATATAAATAATATTGAAATATAATAATGAGATACTATTATCTTTGGAAATTATATCTCATGAAAAATATAATGTATATGGAGTATCTACAATTGAAAAAAATACGATAAATCATAATAATGTTCTATTTTTCAATTGGATAAAGCATAATGTGTTTATTGTATCAAATAATTATGATCACTAAAATGAGGGATGTTTTAATAATGAATTATTATTTAGTGAAGTGATTAAAATATGGGTCTATGATAATCATAGGGTTGATAATCCAATGTAATATGTTTCAAGTTGAAGAAGAATAAATAAATTATTACATCAGTTTTATAGATGATAAAAAATTTCAGCATAAAAGTTTTTTTTCATCTTGTATAAAAGGGAATGAGAAAATTGATTATAGGAGAATCCATGAGAGATTATACAGTTTTAAAATAATAATATATCACTATCAAAAAAACATTTCAAAAAGGGGAGACAAGTAATAAATATAACAGTGGAGTTAAGATCTAAAATAGAAGACTATTTTTTTATGGTTCACCTTGATGTTTGTGGACCCATGTATAAGAATCCAGTGAGTAGATATTATTATATATCCACTATCATTGATTATTTCATAATAATAACATGAATTATTCATACATCTCACATATAATAATCCTTTAACATTTTTTAGAATTTTAAAAGGCTAGTTGAAATGTAGCAATGTTTTCTTTTTAAGAGATTGAAGTCAGACAGTGGTATTGAGTGTTATAATAAATAGTTTTAAGAATGTTGTGATAAATATAGTATTAGAAATGTGTAAAGTTCACCCTATAATCCTTAATAAAAAATATTGAATAAATCTATGAATATGATACTTGTTAATATGAATGGAACCATACTAATTGAGTTTCAATATTTAATATATTTTCTCTTGTAAGAAATTACAACTACTTGAAAAATAAAAAATAGATGATTTTATTGTAAATTTATATAAGAATACATCTAAAATGTCTTTGTGTAGGGACCCAAATGTAAAACACTTTAGATTTTATGTGTAGCGCCCAAGTATTTTTCACATAGCATTACATGATTTTATGAATAATTATACATCACATTACAAGCCTTGTAAGGACCCGATATTTTATTAATTAAAATTCCTCTTGATCTAATTATATGGATTATTATATAAAATGGTGATATAAATAATATAAATTTATTTGGTTTTATGATTTTTGGATTTCATACTACCTTTAAGAATTGTTATCGTTGCTAATATAGTTGTTGAACAGTGACCATATGATTAGTATAAATATAGGGATTTATCCAATTCAATTTAGTCAGGAAAAGGAAGTGATGGCCTCATCTAGTAGAATTTCTCTATACAAAGCCCATTTTTCGGAGCTCAGAAAGGATTTGGCATCTCTGGGCTTTGATCTTAGCCAATCCAAAGTTGAGCTTCAACACATTAAGGTCGAACAGAAACACATATGGGTGAAGTGGTTATTTATAGAGATTACCACCCGAGCAGTGTTATCTGAGCCACCCCAAGAGTCTGTGACCATCACACACCTTAACCTTAGGTCTTATGCGGGTGTTATAAGGGGTTAGGCAACAAGACCCTGGTACAGTGATTATGTTCATTATTTCTTTTATATAATAAATACTATACATTCATTATATTATTATTACTTTGTAAATAGTTTTTAAATCAGAAATAGTATTTTTAGTTATTATTAAATTAAGAAATATATTTTGATGGATTAATAGTTTTTTTAATTAAATAATATTTTAATAAAATATTATTAATAAATTAATTTTTATTAAATATATATGATCATACAATTTTTATGAATACGATTTTGATTTTTATTACGGTTTGGATGTTGGTTTTATCAAAACCCATGAATTTTCAATGAATATCGGTTTTTATTTTAAAAGTATAAAATAAAATATTTATAAAATTATTTAGATAAAAGTAATATTATATATGGAATCTTGATTTTGAAATTATCCAACAGTGAATTTTTCATTATTTTATGAGATAGTCAAATTTTTGGTTAAAAATTAAATACTGTTTAATTATATAATGTGTTTTATGACATAATAATGAACAAAAAGTGATGTAATAAAGTACTATAAATGATTCTTTTGGAAAATATATGTTTTAACAATAAAAATTACTATATTAGGTTTGTTTTATATATTTTAAAAAGATTTAGTAGACCGTACAAGACTTATAAAACATTTTAACCTTTTAAAATGATTTCCTTGAGAGTGTGACTCACCTACACATATGAAAGCCTAATTCATTAATAATTTTAGATATTTTATTTATAAAATAATTTTTTCCACTCCCATTTAGAAAACACCATTAGTTAAAACTATTTTCTGGTTTGTGGTTTTGATTAGTTTAATGTGTGGTGTCCAAAACCTAAATAATAAAGTATTCTGTGTCTTTTCCTATATAAACCTACCCATGCTCTCACTTACACTTCACTAAATGACTTTGGATCTTGACATAATTCTACCCTACTCTCTCTAGAATCCTCTCAAGGAACCCCATTCTCCCAATAAGCCACTCTCAAGCCCGTCCCCATTCTTTGGGATCATACTTCCAAGTAAGGGATTTCTTCATTTAACATATTTTTCAAACTTTCTTTATGTTATGACATTTTAATATCAATTAAAAATATTGGCGTATGATTTTTCACTTCCCCATACTGTCCACCTTATTTTGGGATGATTATATACCCCTTTATCTATCATTAATTCATCCCATGTATAGTGGTTACCATGGAGAAATTCCATATGGGATATATCTCTCCTCATTTAAATTCTAGAAATTCTTTTGTTTCATGAATCTAAATTCCACTACATATGTTGGGATATATATCAATATGACCCCATACTATCAATTAATTTTAAATATTATGAGACACATTTTAATATCTCATTAACTATTTTTTCAAATTCTAATGTCACATTGTTATCCCACCGAAGCCAAACTCATCTGGTAGTGAATACCATTCCCATTCCTCTATCAAGGGTATTCAACTTTATGAACATTTAATTATTGATTATAGATTTTCATATATGAATTCCACATTACATTATCATGGAATAAATTATTATTCTTAATGAATCCATGTTATATGATCCATGTGGCACACTTATGTAGGAAATAAAATGATTAAGAAGGGTGCACCCTGATAGCGCTCTAAAGCATTGGTTAAAAAATTGTATCATTATACGTCAAGTGAAAAGAGGGTTTACTCATGTTAATTCAATTTCAATACAGGTCTACTCATTCTCTATGAGCAATGAGCCTTGGGTCATGCTAATATCATTTTTAATGTTGCTTTCACATTTCCATGTTATGATAATCATGATATATCATGCCTTTAAGTTCATGTTTCTCTTATGCTCCATTGATATACCTATTGACTAAAATGTAATGTGTTATTCTTGGAATTCATTGTTTACTCCCTTTCTAGGATTTATAACTCACCCTTTTCTTATTAATTTCCTCCGGTTATCCTATACAATGCTTTGTACGATGGAATATTGTGGTCATGTAAAATAAGTTTTCAACAATGATGTTGTGTTCTATGTTCTATGCTGTTATGTAATATTCCCAATTTAACAATACACTACACCTCTCGATACCTTGAGTTGACTTAAATGAAATTCAATGAAAAAAATCAGGATTATGTGTAAAATAAATTACAGGGTAGTTATATTTGGAATTATAGGATAAGTTTAGTTATTTTTTGGATTTGGATTAAAACCACCTAGTGAAATCCTTAGGGACAAGACTATGTATAATAAAAAAAATCCCTACATTTTTCTGAGTATTTATTAATTGGTTTATCAAGAAAATATATCCATGTCTATATACGAGTAGGATGAGGCTTCTCTGGCGCACATGTAACTAAGGTTAAAACCTGATGACACCGCTTTGAGCTAGAATCGAACAAGAACTTGTGCATAAAATGGGTCGTGTGGCACTCTTGGTCACAAAAGTCATGGTATATATTCTTTGTTAAATTCATGATATTAGTATGAACCATTATTAAGGAAAAAATGACCCTATGAATACATGTTGGTAGGTAGATCATGTATATCGTAGATTTAATCCTATAAATTCGTAATATAATGAAATACAAGTAATTTATAAGTCATTAATTTTTTTCATTGGATTACCCTTTACATGACACTCCTAACATTCCTTTTATTTTTTCCAATGGTCATTAAAAAGAGGAAACATGATAACAACCGATGCGAAGATCAGTGTGACGACTATTCTAATGAGATTCCCAATCTGATGTGAGTGGGAATTGTGAACATTGACATGATACAATCTCAGTTAACTCATGTTTTGAATATAAAAATGGTTCAATCGGAACATTCAATCCCCCTAAATAAATAAAAAGTCGTCATCGAGATATTTTTGGAACAATGGCCTCCTACTTTTATTGGATCATTTATCCCCAAATTGACGAAAAATAGATCAAATACATTGAAAATATCTTCTCCAACATTCAATTTTCCAAATAAGAGAAGGTACTTTTGGTTTCTTATAATATGGAGGGTGAAGCTAATAATTGGTGGACATTGATAAAAAATATAAAAGCCTACGGAAGATATTGAGGCGTTCAAATGAATGGATTTCCCTAAATATGATTTTTGAAAAATATTTTCCTCACACCCTCCGACTTAAGATGGAAAGGAACTTCATTTTCCTTAAGAAAAAAATGAAATATTCATTAGAGCGTATGAGGAAAACATTACAGGGCTTGCAAGATATGCCTATATATTTGCCGTTACCCCGGAATGCAAGTTTGACTACTTCTTTGGTGGGATAAAACCAAGCCTACATAAATCTCTACTGATCCGTGACAATGAAAGCTATGAGGAAATTTCCTGACCCATACGGTCGAAATGGAGGTCGATAAATCTCAAGGGTATAATGAGGATATGAAGCATAAGGTTTAATTTAATTTTGGAAGTTTAATGCCTAAATCCAATGGTGCAATGAAAATCCAGCACCCCACTCACCAAAGGTGCAGAAAGAAGCACCCTGGAATTTGCCTAAATGGGATGAGGAAATGATTTAGATGTGGAAGATAAGGTCAACTAGCTACTAACATCAAAAAAAAAGAAACCTATGACTGTGAAAGTGGAGAAAATCACTCTGTTCGACCTTCAATGCATTCTTCATTTCTTTAACTGCAAAAAACTGGGGTTCTTTTTCAATCAAGTTCCCTAAGACATGGGTTTTCGGAGGCAACCAACAACCTCAAATGAAGAAAGAATGAGAATTTTCCATTACTACTGCCGATGCGAACCCCGGAAACATAGTGGAGACATGTACACTAGTTATTCCTTCAGGAATAGAGAACTTAATTTTTTTATCATGGTTCTATGAATTATGTTATATCCCGAAAGTTTAGGCAGACAATCACAACACCACCAAAAATAATAGACGTAATGATGTTGGTGATAATGGTAAATTAGGAAATCATTGCATCCAATGAATATAAATCCCCCCTATAATAATTTGTGGATTGAAATTCCAGGTGAACTTCGTTATACTCCCTATGGTGGAAATTTGATGAAATTAATGGCATGGACTCGACTTCTCAATATAGAGACAATATACATTTCATTCAGAGGTAAATAAATCTACATATGGAGAATCAACTCCTTATTCTATAACAGTGCATGGAGGAAGATAAATATCCATTAGCACCATCATATCAAGTGTGTATATTACTACCTTATGATAATTAATATCTAGATCAGATGATTGAGTCTAAAGAAGCATCCATCCTTGAAGACATGCTAATTGTGACGTAATTGGATGAAGTGTTTCTTGAGAAATTTCCTAGTCTTCCTGCTTGAATAGATATTGAATTCTCAATCGATCTTATACATGGGGAATTTTTTATATCCAACAGTCCATATATAATGGCTATTGTGGAGCTTGAGGAGCTTAAGAGACAACTACATGAGAATCTGGATAAAGAGTATATACGCCCAAATGCATCACTATGAGGTGCACCAGTCCATTTCATCAGGAATAGAAATGGGTCAATGGGAATTTTCATTGATTATCGTTAGCTCGAAAAAATCCCTAAAAATAACAAGTATACACTACCCCGAATTTATGGATTTTTCGGTCAGCTACGTGGAGAAAAATGGTTATCAAAGGTGGATTTGTGGTTTTTTTATTACCAAGTTTGGGTGAAGTATGAGGATATCCCCAAGATTTCATTTTGTGCAAAGATATGGGTACTATGAATTCACAGTAATGCCTTTCAGACACACTAGTTCTCAAAAATATTCATTGACATAATGAATAAATTCTTTATAGATTACCTAGGAATATTTGTTGTAGTATCTATATATGATATTCAAATATACTTTAATACCAATGAAATCATGAGGATCATCTTAACACTATACTAGATATATTGGGGAAGGAGAATCTCTTTGAAAAGAACAAAAAAATATGAGTTCTAGTTGA
The DNA here is from genome assembly GCA_963277665.1 of Viscum album. NCBI lineage: Eukaryota > Viridiplantae > Streptophyta > Magnoliopsida > Santalales > Viscaceae > Viscum > Viscum album. The sequence goes on from OY728163.1 coordinate 332,414,784, forward strand.
AGGATGTCACATCCTGGGGTTATATCATCACAAGCAAAGTGATATCTATGGATCCCTCTATGAGAGTTGCAATTGATGGATGGTCAAGTCCAAAGTCGATAATAGATATCATTAGGTTCATGGAGTTAGAAGGATATTATCATCGATTTTTTGAGAAATTTATGATGATTTTTAAACCCTCTTACCAAGCTAACTCAAAATTGATTCAAGTTTTCATGGAGTGATGAATGTGAAGTGATCTTCAAGGAGTTAAAAAGTAATCTTATCACTGAGCCATTTCTTACACTACCAACAAGTGGAGAACATTTTTCTGTATTTATTGATGCTTGAAAGAAGGTCATGGGCTGTGTGTTGTTGTAAAATTACAAAGTCATTCATATGATTCGAGGAAATTTAATGTTCATGAGAAAAACTATCCAATACATGATCTGGAGTTGGCCGTAGTGACCTTACATTTATTAATTTGGTGGCATTACCATTTTGTGGAGAAGTGTGAAATATATACAGACCACAAAAGCCTCATTTATATATTCACACTGAAAGATTTGAACATGCGCCAATGAAGATGGTTAGAGCTTATCAAAGACTACTATTTCTCAATACATTACCACCCTAGGAAATCACACAAGGTGAAGGATGATTAATGTAGAAAGGACCCAACAATTCAATCATTTATGATAATTTAAAATGATCCAATATTCTCTGATTTGATGAAGATGGTCATGGGAATCATAAATAAGGGAACATCATTTATCCTTTCATAAATGATTGCTCCACCATCTATTTTGGAATGGTTAATGGATGTTCAAAAGGACAATGTGCAAAATCAAAAGATAGTGGAAACTATAATAAATGGAAACCCTCCAAATTCATTTTTAATGGATAAGGAATTGCGAGATTTGGGGAAGACTATGTGTTCTGTCATGTACATAGTTAAAGAAAACACTTTTGTATGATACACATAGTACGAATTTGTCCATTCACCCAGGAATCACAAATATGTATTGAGATATCCGAGAGCATTATTGGTGGTATAACATGAAGAAGGATATTGTTGTGTATACATAAAAGATCCTCGTATGTCAGCAAGTGAAGATTTAGAGGAAGAAATCTAATGAGATGATGAAACCATTACCCATTCTAGCATGGAAATGATAGAAAATCACCATGGACTTTGTCACTACACATCTAAAGACATACAATGGAAACAACACTATTTTAGTTATTGTGGATCATCTTATAAAGGATGTACACTTCATTTAAATTTGAGATTATTTCTCATTGGATCAAATGACACTGATATATATCAGGAAAATGGTATGGATATATGGAGTACTACTACCAATTATATCCTATCGAGATCTGATATTCTCCTCTAAGATTTGAAATATTCTTCAAAATGTAATAAATAATGAGATGAACATCATCAGGGATTATCTTCCTCCAAATAATGTTCTATCTGAGTGGACTATCCAAAAACTTGAGGAAATGATGAGGGCATTCTCAATGGACATCAAAGAAGGGTGGGATCAACATCTCCCTCTATTTGAGTTCTTTTACAGTAATAATTTCCACTCAATCATCCAAATGGCTCCTTATGATTCCCTTTGTGGGAAGAGGTGAACAACACCTGCATGTTGGGATGAATATGGGGAGAAAAACCCCCTATGTCCAGAAATGTATGAAGAAATGGTGGAGAATGTTAAGACCATCCAAGCACACATTAAAGCCGCTCAGATTTGATTAAAGAGTTATGCTGATAATCATCGATGAGACCTATAGTTTGATGTCCGAGACAAGGTATTCCTCAAAATATCACCATGGAAAATATTTATGAGATTTGGGTATAAGGGAAATATTAGTACAAGGTACATCGGCACTTTTGATATCTTTGATCGCTTTGGAGCAGTGGTTAATCGACTAGCACTTCCACCGAACCTATCCCTAGAACATGATGTTTTCCATGAATAACTATTGAAGAAGTACATACCTGACCCAGTAACACCCGAGACTTTAATGTTATATAAATCATAAAAGGAATATTCTTCTACACACAACACTTTCTTGGATTTCTTTACACGAAATCGCGAGCTTCCTCGATAGCTTGCGTCGTACGCAATACCGAGTTTTACTAAACAACGATATACTATTATAATATTATTAAAACTAGCCGTTATGAATAGTAATAACCACTTTTTGAAATTTTATAAATTTTATTTTTCAAAATGGACTTCATTTTTGGATTCGTAATATTGAAATTACCCTAGGGTGAAATTTTGGTAATTTTCTGAAAACTTTCAATTTCTGATGAATAGTGAAACCACTAAGTGGTAGTTAAAAAAACTGAATTTTTCATAAAACATATTTTTACCGCTTCTGTGAGTGGAATTTCGAAAATCCGAGAGACACGGTTAATATAATGGACTAAAATATGGTTCAATGAGATGAAAATAATTTTTGGTGAATAGTAACTTTTAACTTTTTTTACCACGGTTAAAAGTAAATAGGGTAATTATGGGTAAAATGTTTTTATTATTACCCTAACACATGTCCTAATTCTATTGGACAATTGTAATTCGACCAAAAACAACCTTAGGAATAACATATGACCATTTAGGGCCACTTGTATTAGATTAGGACATTTATTATTAATTTATTTAAAGAAGGGTTAAAATAGTTAAAATCAATGTTTAATAACTAAATCATTTTTAATATAAGGTAATAGATAAGATAAACTCGACTATAAATATTCATTAGAAATCTAAAAATATTTCCTACATAATGATATTTTATTTTTAATATTTAGACTTTAAATAATTTAATTTATTTATGACACAATGATGATGCAGTAATTACCATAATAGTGAAAAATTATAATAATTGATATTATAAATACCTAAATAAGTATAATTTGAGAATTTATATAAATTAAAATAATTTTCTAGGTTAATATGACATGTTAGGATTGATTTAATTAACTTTAGTCGTAGTAATCATTCTGTTATTAGTTTCAAAAAAATCAACTATTGAATAGTGTCAAAATTGACATAAAATAGTTTTTAAAACAAATATTATATTATTAATTGTTATTTTATTCCTAAAAATCTAAGGTTCGGCCAAATGACTTAGATAAGGTTATATATATTAATAAAAAACAACTTGGGGGTCTCTTGGCTGTATATGGTAAGTTTATTAACAATATAATATAAAAATACAAAGTGACATGGTAAATGTCAATCTAATTAACTAAGAGTTAAAAATAAACGATATGGTTAATATAATGACCTAAATTATATTGGATGATAGAATTTCGACCCATACCCACCTTATATTCGAAATAACTCAATTTGGAGCTATTTAAAACCGAACATGACTTTATAATAAAATAATATTTTTAGTTATTCCAAAGGTTCCCCTCTCCTCCCTTATAAAAGGGAACCTCCTCCCTCTCTTCCTCACACCACTTTGAGCCTTAAAGCTCCGCTAAACCCTGCCACTTTCTCCTCTACACTTCCCTAGAGAATTCCTAGAGGTCCTGGTCTTCTTCAAAGACCAATTTTAGTGCCCTAAAAGAAGGTCTCAAAGAAGCACTTCAAAGAAGAGGTAATGTCCTTTACCGATTCTTTCATATTTATTTCTTCTTCCACTTATTCTTATTTAGTTGTTCTATTATGAAGTAATAACATCAGTATCAATAATATACTGATATGTTATTATAAGTATTAAACAACCCTATTTCACCATCTACCCATCCTACGGAAAAAGAAATCACAGCGCGTGCGTACGTACGGAATACCGTCTCCACGCTGTGGTGTAATCAATTTTCCACCACCACCATACTTGGATAGGTATAATGGTGTAAATAATGACTATATATGACTATTATAAAGTGATATTGATTCTGAAATAGTATACATACACTCCAATACAATTCCACGATCATAGGAATGATATCATCACTCGTGCGTACGTACGGAATACCGTCTCCACGATGTGATGCGACTCGTTCTACATGATCTTCATTTAATAATGATTATATAAATGAATTGAATGAATGAATATGATATATATTACACTAATTCCATTCGGGAAATGAGGTATCTATAACCTAAATAGAAGATTAAGAATTTATTCGACAAAACACGCATAAGAACAAAAAAGTTATAAACACCCGAATAACAAGTAGCAATGAAATATTACTACTAAGAAGCTAAGAATATGACCATATATGATATCATAAAAATACGTATGATTCTGGAATAAGTCAATATCATTATTTAAATCATTATACAGGTGGTTCGGACACGTACAATGCATATCGGACCTAAGGTAAGGGAAAATATCACAATCTCATTTTTATTCGAGATTGTTTATACTTTGAAATTTACTGGGGTGTATTTTATCATCCATAACCATGTTTCCTCAATATGTAATATTTTTATACTTATACAATAGTTTATATCCAATTTTACCCTTCAGTGAGTTTTTAGTAAAAGATATGAAAGGAATCTTTTGTCGTTTTTCATACGAGGTACTTTTTGACTTTTCCGACAAAAGAATGAAGAATGTTTTTTTAACTTATACGGCATGAATGGATTTTTAAAACATTATTTCCAAGAAGATTCCTTTACAAGTTTTCATGTTTATTTTTAATCAAATTCTTTTAGTTTATAATTGTACGACATGTTAATAAAGGAAAAGTGTTTTTGAAGCAGAAATGATATTTTCCTCAAGAATGGAGTTCAAGTATTTTATCAAACTTATTTTCCATATAATATAATAAAGGGTTATTTATTATCCCTATTATTACATTGATTTGATTATGTTGTGATGGAATTATATTTTTATGAATTCCTTTATCTTATATCAATTGTTTTATGATGTCACAATGTTTAAGATTCCCATTTTTATTACATGGGTTATGCTATGATGTATGGTTTTATGATTTTGTGGCACACATAAAAATGGTACCATTATGAGATGGGTGGGACCTATATCTCCCTTCAATGCATTGGGTAAAGATTTTATATCTCATGAGATAGACATGGCTGGAACGGTAGGTTATACCGGTTCAGTGAAAAAGGACTGAAACGAGGAGTGAACTCGGTTCAGAAATGGACTTTATCCACTAAGATAGTCTGGGAAATGAGTCTTGAATAACATGAAATGATTCTCTAGGATTATGTGTGTATGCCAAAAAGTTTCATGTTTTTAGTTATGATTATTGGGATTACATTCACTTCTATGATTTATCCCATGTTATGATATTATGATCTCTTTTGCAGGTTAAGATTTCCAAAAGTTATGTTCCTATGTATATGATGTGATTGATTTTTTTTTACCCTTACTGAGCATTTGAGCTCACCCTTTTGTATGTTTTATTTCCACAGGTCAGGATTAAGGTTATTAAGTAGGATATTTCAAAAAGGGACTCTAGATATGATGAAATAAATGGGAGGCAAAGTAGATGCTTTATGAACCAGTTGTTTATGTTTCCCAGTTTCTAAAGACTCTATACCTATACGGTCCTTTCATGGTTTTGTTATATGTTGTAATAAGTGTGCTTCAATTCTGAAGTAATAACAATGTATATAAAGTATGGGTCGTTATAGTTGGTATCAGAGGAAAGGTATAGTCAACCTTTGGAAACTAGGATGCGAAAGCCTCAGTAAGAACCCTAAGGATAAGTATAAGTATAGAACACTGACTAAAACTTATTTTTTATTAAGATAAACACTTTTGTGGAAAAAGTGTGAAACCGTAAAGTTCAACATACACCAAAAATAAAACAAAGCAGACAAACCAGAAAAGACTAACCAAGCAAATATAACAACCGCCAACCCCAATGCAGCACCACTCGGCGATCCCATGCAAGCATGGTCCCTCCCGAGGGAAAAGCCCTACCTCTAATACAACCAAGTCCAAAATGCCCTGCAAAGAGGAAAGGGGTGTACTCTAGCCCATGAATAACCTAGGATAAGACCTTAAAGGTGAAATTTTATTCTTGATTATGTGGTTTTCCTATTATAATTCGTTTTGCTCACACTATTCTTCTATGTTTTAGTCAATTGCTGGAACCCGAAGGAACCGTGTTAATGCAGAATGCGATGAACAATGCAATGATTGTCCCCCTGAGAAACCAAATTTTATGGGAGATGGAATGCGAAATCTTGTATCCATGCTCACACAACTTTATAAATCTATGAATCATTCAGGACTTCCAAATGAGCAAAGGAAGGAGAAACATTCTGTTGAATCCTTCATGAGACAGCGTCCACCTTCATTCAGCGGGTCTACTGATCCATTAGTTGCTGAACAATGGATTAGTGATACTTAAAAGATATTTTCAGTTATTCAATGTTATGAGCATGATAAATTCATCTTAGCAGTGTATCATTTGGAGGGTGATGCTGATCAATGGTGGAATCTTATTAAGAATACGAGGCAAAGGGATGAAATTGAGTCCATGGAATGGGACGAGTTCAAGAACTTATTTTTCAATAAGTACTTCCCTAGTATTCTCCGAACAAAGATGGAGAAAGAGTTTCTTGAACTGAAGCAAAAGGATGATGAATCTGTTGGTACCTAGGAAGAAAATTTTACAAGACTTGCAAGGTATGCTTCTGGTATTATTATCCAACCTGAGAGTAAGATCGATTGATTCTTTAGTGGCTTAAAACAAAGTCTTCGAAGGGCCTTAGCCATAAGGGACTTCAATAGCTATGAGGAAATCGTTCAATGTGCTCTCAAAGTTGAGATGGAGATTGGAGTAACCCATCAGTCATATGGGGTTGATAAGAAGAGGAAAACAGAATTCAAAGGAAAATATAAAGAGCACACTGAAAAGAAGATGAGCTTTCTCTTATGCTCAAAGTGTGGAATGAAACATGGAGGGTGTTGTCTAAAAGGGAGAAGTAAATGTTTCAAATGTGGAAAGGAAGGTAATCGGGAATTTGAATGTCGTAATGATGGGAAGAATATGTATAATGATACAAAAAAAGGAAGGGATGCACAGAATGAACCTACTACACTTCAATGTTTCAAGTGCAAGGAGATGGGGAATTGTGCCAATCAATGCCCAAATCCAAGGGTTGATGATGATGGTCGACTTCAACAAACTCTTAAGGCTAAAGACAATGGAAAGTCACATGCAATTTCTATCAGCGATGTGGAGTATGATAACGATGTGGTGAAAGGTACACATACCATCCACTCTAAAGTAGAAAATGTTTTCTTTGATTCTGGATCCACCCACTCCTTTATTTATGAAGAAGTTTCTAAGGATATCACCGTATTACCTCAACAGTTAGATGTTGAGTTAGTTGTGACAACCCCTAATGGCACAACAGTCGCATCAAAAGTTTATAATTCGTCTCCGATTGAGGTTTGTGGGAAAGTGATTCCTACAAATCTTCCGATCCTTCCTATAGTGGAATTTGATGTGATTCTTGGCATGGATTGTCTTTCTCTACATGGAGCTCATATCAATTGCCAAAGAAGGGAAGTCACATTTCATATTCCAGATCAATCTATGATCGTCTATCGATGCAAGGATGAACATAACCTTCCAGTAGAAATTCCTTCCATCTTATGGGTCTTGATTCCACTAAATGAATGTTATTTATCTCAAATGGTTGGTGAGAAACTCACAATTAATAATATTCCCATTGTACGGGAGTTTGATGATGTCTTTCTGGATGAATTACCAGGTCTTCCACCAAATTTTGAAGTTGAGTTTTCAATAGAACTCGTACTGGGTGCTTTGCCTATTTCAAAGTCACCTTATAGAATGGCCCCAATTGAGTTGCAGGAATTAAAGCAACTCCAAGAGAATCTTGATAAGGGGTTCATACGCCCTAGTGCGTCACCTTGGGGAGCACCTGTTCTGTTTCTCATGAAGATAGATGGATCAATGAGACTCTGCATTGATTATCAAGAACTTAACAAGATCACTATTAAGAACAAATATCCTCTCCCACGCATTGATGACCTATTTGACCAACTACGCGGAGCTCAATACTTTTCCAAGATTGATCTTCGTTCAGGGTATCATCAATTAATGGTCAAAAGGGAGGATATAACAAAGACAGCTTTCCGTACAAGGTATGGACACTATTTATTTATAGTGATTCCATTTGGTCTTAATAATGCCAATGCTATCTTCATGGATCTAATGAATAGAGTCTTTAGAGACTATCTTGATCAGTTTGTGGTAGTCTTTATAAACGATATTCTTGTATATTCAAATAGAAAGTAAGAACATGAAGATCACTTGAGAATTATATTGAAGACCCTGAAAAAGGAGAAGCTTTATGCCAAATTTACCAAGTGTGAAATTTGGCTTCAAAAAGTTGCATTTTTGGGTCACATAATCTCAAAAGAGGTGATATATGTGGATCCATAAAAAACAGAGGTTATCAAAAGATGGTCGAGACCAACAACCGTAAACGAGATCTGATGTTTTCTTGGTTTAGCTGGATATTATCGAAGTTTTGTGAAAGATTTTTCACGATTATCTAATCCACTCACCAAGTTTACTCGGAAAGGAGTTAAGTTCGTTTGGATGGAAGAATGTGAAGAGAATTTTAAGGAGTTGAAAAGAAGGTTATCCAGTGCACCTATGCACACACTGCCTTGTAGTGGAGAAAGGTTTGTGATATACAATGATGCATCCATGAAGGGATTGGGGTGTGTTCTTATGCAAAATGATATGGTGATAGCTTATGACTCACGACAGTTGAAAATACATGAGCAAAATTACCCAACTCATGATTTGGAGTTAGCTGCGGTAATCTTTGCATTAAATATTTGGAGGCATTAACTTTATGGTGAAAGGTGTGATATTTATACTGATCATAAAAGTTTAAAGTATATTTGCACACAAAAGTAGATGAATATGCGCCAAAGAAGATGGTTGGAGATGATTAAGGATTATGACTGCTCAATCCATTACCACCCTGGGAAAGCAAAAAAGGTGGTAGTTGCATTAATTCGACAAGACCATGCCAGTTTATCCATGATGAGGATCACAAAAGATTCAATATTTATGGATTTACAAAGAATGGATCATGGAATTATAATGGAAAGGGGAAAATCTTATCATTCTCAAATGAATGTTCAACCATCTATATAGGTGAAGATTAAAGAGGCACATAAAGAAGATGTTGAGTTACAAATGAAGGTGAGAAATGTTCCTGAATTAAACCTTGTTTGTGATGGGATAATAAAGTTCAAGAATCGGTTTTGTGTTCCTCCCATCCCCGAATTAAAGAAGGAGCTGCTGGATGAGGCTCATAGTTCATCATTCTCTATTCATCCTGGAAGTACAAAGATGTAGAGGGACCTGAAAGAGTACTTATGGTGGGAGGGCATGAAAAAGAGATGTTGCTAAATATGTCTCTCAATGATTGGTTGTCAACAAGTTAAAGCTGATAGACAGAAGTCTAGGGGATGTTACAACCATTACCCATACCCGAATGGAAATGGGAAAAAATCACTATGGACTTTGTCACAGGACTTCCTAAAACATCCAAAGGCAATAATGCTATCTAGGTCATAGTTGATCGTCTTACAAAGTCTGCACACTTCATTTCTATTAGAGAAGATTTCTCTCTGGATCAACTTTCCAGGATATATGTAAAGGAAGTGGTATGATTTCATGGAGTACCACTTTCAATTATTTCTGATTGGGATTCGAGATTTACCTCGATGTTCTGGCGAAGTCTTCAGCATACTCTGGATACATAGTTGAGTTTCAACACTGCTTATCATCCTCAGACAGATGGTCAGTCTGAGAGAACAATTCAAACTCTAGAAGATATGTTGAGAGCTTGCTCTATGGATTTCAAAGGTTGTTGGGATCAACACCTACCTTTGGTGGAATTTTCTTATAATAATAGCTTTCACTCCAGTATTCAGATGGCTCCTTATGAAGCTCTCTATGGAAAGAAATGAAGGACTCCAACTTGCTGGGATGAAGTTCGGGAAAGAAAGCTATTAGGACCTGATCTCGTTGATGAAATGGCAGAAAAGGTCAGATGTATTCAACAACACATAAGAGCAGCTCAGAGTCGGTAGAAAAGTTATACCGACAACCGAAGAAAAGACCTAGAGTTTGCAGTGGGTGATAAAGTGTTCTTAGGAATATCTCCTTGGAAGAGGTTTATGAGATTTGGAAAGAAGGGGAAGTTGAGCGCTAGATATATTGGTCCTTTCGAAATACTGAATCGTGTTGGGAAGGTAGCATACCGATTGGAGCTTCCACCGAATCTCTCTCAAGTTCACGATGTGGTCCATGTATCTCTTCTGAGAAAGTACATACCTGATCCTTCACATGTACTCAGCTCAGAAGTTGTACCGCTGGAGCAAGATCTTTCTTATGAAGAACAACTGATAGAGATTCTGGATCGTTGGGAAAAAGTCCTACGAAACAAGACCACTCGATTAGTGAATGTTTTATGGAGGAACCACCAATTAGAGGAAGCTACATGGGAGCTTGGGGATATGATGAGGGAGATGAATCCTCATCTGTTTGTTACAAAGTGACGAATATCGAGGGCGAAATTTATTTTAAGGGGGGTAGAATGTAACACCCAAGACTTTTATGTTATATAAATAATCAAAGGAATCTTCTTCTACACACAAAACTTTCTTGGCCAGCTTTACACGAAATCGCGAGCTTCCTCGATAGCTTGCGTCGTACGCAATACCGAGTTTCACTAAACAATGATATACTATTAAAATATTATTAAAACTAGTCGTTATGAATAGTAATAACCACTTTTTGAAATTTTATAAATTTTATTTTTCAAAATGGACTTCATTTTTGGATTTGTAATATTGAAATTATCCTAGGGTGAAATTTTGGTATTTTTCTGAAATCTTTCAATTTTTGATGAATAGTGAAACCACTAAGTGGTAGTTAAAAAAAACTGAATTTTTCATAAAACATTATTTCACCTCATCTGTGAGTGGAATTTCGAAACTCCGAGCGACATGGTTAATATCAAGGACTAAAATGTGGTTCAATGAGATAAAAATAATTTTTGGTGAATAGTAACTTTTTATTTTTTTTACCACGGTTAAAAGTAAATAGGGTAATTAAGGGTAAAAATGATATTATTATTACCATAAAACTTGTCTTAATTCTATTGGACAAGTGTAATTCGACCAAAAACAACCTTAGTAATAAAATATGACCATTTAGGCCCACATGGATTAGAGTAGGACATTTATTATTAATTTATTTAAAGGAGGGTTAAAATAGTTAAAATCTATGTTTAATAACTAAATAATTTTTAATATAAGGTCATACATAAGATAAATTCGACTATAAATATTCATTAGAAATATAAAACGATTTCCTACTTAATTATATTTTATTTGTAATTTTTAGACTTTAAATAATTTAATTTATTTATGACACAATGATGATGCAGTAATTACCATAATAGTGAAAAATTAGAATAATTGATATTATAAATACCTAAATAAGAATAATTTGATACGTTTTTGGAATTAAATTAATATTCTAGGTTAATATGACATGTTAGGATTGATTTAATTAACTTTGGTCGAAGTTATCATTCTGTTATGAGTTTCAAAAAAATCTACTATTGAATAGTGTCAAAATTGACATAAAATAGTTATTAAAACAAATACTATATTATTATTTGTTATATTATTCCTAAAAATCTAAGGTTCAACAAAATGACTTAGATAAGGTTATATATATTAATAAAACAGAACTTGGGGGTCGCTTGGATGTATATGGTATGTTTATGAACTATATAATATAAAAATACAAAGTGACATGGTAAATTTCAATCTAATTAACTAAGAGTTAAAACAAAGAGATATGGTTAATATAATGACCAAAATTCTGTTGGATGAGAGCATTGCGATCCATCCCCACCTTATCTTCGAAATAACTCAATTTGGAGCTATTTAAAACCGAACATGACTTTATAATAAAATAATATTTTTAGTTATTACAAAGGTGCCCCTCTCCTCCCTTATAAAAGGGCACCTCCTCCCTCTCTTCCTCACACCACTTTGAGCCTTCAATCTCGGCCAACCCCTGCCACTTTCTCCTGTCCACTTCCCTAGAGACATCCTAGAGGTCCTGGTCTTCTTCAAAGACCAATTTTAGTGCCCTAAAAGAAGGTCTCAAAGAAGCACTTCAAAGAAGAGGTAATGTCCGTTACCGATTCTTTCGTCTTTATTTCTTCTTCCACTTCTTCTTCTTTAGTTGTTTCATTATGAAGTAATAACATCAGTATAAATAATATAATGATATGTTATTATAAGTATGAACCAACCCTATTTCACCATCTATCCATCCTACGGAAAAAGAAATCACCACACGTACATACGTACGGAATACCATCTCCACGCTGTGGTGTAATATATTTTCCACCACCACCTTACTTGGATGGGTATAATGGTGTAAATAATGACTATATATGACTACAATAAAGTGATATTAATTCTGAAATAGTATACATACACTCCAATACAATTCCACGATCATAAGAACGATATCATCACTCGTGCGTACGTACGAAATACCGTCTCCACGATGTGATGAGACTCGTTCTACATGATCTTCATTTCATAATGATTATATAAATGAATTTAATGAATGAATATGATATATATTACACTAATACCATTCTGTAAATGAGGTATCTATAACCTAAAAATAATAATAATAATTTATTCGATAAAACACGCATAAGAACAAAAAGTTATAAACACCCGAATAACAAGTAGCAATGAAATATTACTACTAAGAAGATAAGAATATGAACATATATGATATCATAAAAATAATTATGATTCTGGAATATCTAAATAACATTATTTAAATCACTATACATGAGTTTCGGACACGTACAAAGCATATCAGACATAAGGTAAGGGAAAATATCACAATCTCATTTTTATCCGAGATTGTTTATACTTTGAAATTTACTGGGGTGTATTTTTTCATCCACATACATGTTTCCTCAATATGTAATATTTATATCTTTATACAATAGTTTATATCAAATTTTACCCTTCGGTGAGTTTTTAGTAAAACATATGAAAGGAATCTTTTGTCATTTTTCGTATGAGGTACTTTTTGACTTTTCTGACAAAAGTACGAAGAATGTTTTTTTAACTTCTACGGCATGAATGGATTTTTAAAACATTATTTCAAAGAATCTTACATTACAAGTTTTAAAGTTTATTTTTAATCAAATTCTTTTAGTTTAGAATTGTACGACATGTTAAGAAAGGAAAAGTGTTTTTGAAGTAGAAAGGATATTTTCCTCAAGAATGGAGTTCAAGTGTTTTATCAAAATTATTTCCCATCTAATATAATAAAGGGTTCTGTTTTTATCCCTATTATTACATTGATTTGATTATGTTGTGGTGGAATTATATTTTTATGAATTCCTTTATCTTATATGAATTGTTTTATGATTTCACGATGTTTAAGATTCCCATTTTAATTACATGGGTTATGCTATGATGTGTGGTTTTCTGATTTTGTGGCACACATAAGAATGATATCATTATGAGATGGGTGGGACCTATATCTCCCTCCAATGCATTGAGTAAAGATTTTATATCTCATGATATAGACATGGCTGGAACGGTAGGTTATACCGGTTCAGTGAAACAGGACTGAAACGAGGAGTGAACTCGGTTCAGAAATGGACTTTGTCCACTAAGATAGTCTTGGAAATGAGTCTTGACTAACAAGAAATGATTATCTATGATTTTTTGTGTATGCCACAAAGTTTCATGTTTTAAGTTATTATTATTGGGATTAAATTTCAATTCTATGATTTATCCCATGTTATGAAATTATGATCTCTTTTGCAGGTTATGTTTTCCAAAAGTTATGTTCTTATGTATATGACGTGATTGTTATTTCTTTTGGTTACCCTTACTAAGCATTTGAGCTCACCCTTTTGTATGTTTTATTTCCCCACGTCAGGAAGAAGGTTATTAAGTAGGATATGCCAAAAGGGACTCTAGATATGATGATAAAAATTGGAGGCAAAGTAGATGCTTTATAAACTAGTTGTTTATCTTTCCCAGTTTCTAAAGACTCTATACCTATACGGTCCTTTCTTGGTTTTTTTATATGTTGTAATAAGTGTGCTTCAATTCTGAAGTAATAATAATGTATGTAAATTATGGGTCATTATAGACCCATCACATATACTAATCCAGAGTTGGTTCCATTGGATAATGACCTATCATATGATGAGAATATGGTGAAGATCTTAGATCTTAGGTAAAAGGTTCTCAGAAATTGGACAATTCCTCTTGTCAAGGTGTTGTGGAAAAACAAAAAATTTGAAGAAGCATCATAGGAATTATATGAAGTGATGTAGTAAAGATACCCACATCTATTTTAATGTGGTAAAATGAGGATGAAATATATTAACGGTTGAGGATTTTAACAACCCAAAATTATATTAATTATAATTACTTTTGATCTAATTAATTTTTTTGTTATGTAAAATCATTTGATAAAACATATACACTTATTTGGTTTTCTGATTTTGGATCTTAAACTACCATTAATAATTCAATCCTTTTATAATAATTCCATTGAAAAGTGATACAAATATTATTATAAATATAGTTCTTTAACAAATTCAATTTACTCAGGAAATGGAAGTGATGTTCTAATCAAGTATAATTGCTCCATACGAAGTCCATTTTTCAATTCTCGGAAATGAGTTGGAGTCAATGGGCTTCTCTCTTGACCTATCCCAATCCAAGCTTCAACACATTAAGCTCGAATAGATTTTCCTATGTGATAAGTGGAAGTTGATAAATATTACCATTCGAGCAATGTTATCTGAGCCACCCCAATAGTCAGTCACCATCGCACACCTTAACATTAGGTCTTATGCAGGTGTTATAAGTGGTTATGTAACAAGACCCTAGCAATTTTATCATGTACATTATTTTTTATATAATAAATAATATACAATCATTTTATCATTTTTACTTCGTAAATAATTTTTAAACCACAAATTGTATTTGTAGTTAATATTCGATTAAGAAATCTATTTTTATGAATTAATATATATTTTGAATTAAAAATTATTTTAATAAAATATTACTACTAAATTATTTTTTAGTAAATATAAATGATTGTATAATTTTTATTATTACAATTGTGATTTTTTTACGGTTTGATAAATGTTTTTATCAAAACCCATGAATTCTCGATAAATGTCGGGTTTTATTTTAAAAGTAAAAACAAATATATTTAGAAAATTATTTTGATAAAATGAATATTGTTTTTGGAATATAGAGGTCTAAAATATCTAATTGTTAATTTATTGAAATTTTTTAAGATAGTCGAATTTTTGGGTAAAAATTTAATAGCGTTTAATTATATAATGTGTTTTATGAAATCATAATAACCCAATGGTTATGTAATAAAATAAAATAAATGATATGTTAAGAAAATATTTGTTTTAAAATTAAAATAATGTGATTTTAGGATTGTTTTATTTATTTTACAAAACTTTAGCGGACCCTCCAATACTTATAAATCTTTTTTATCTTTTTGAATTGATTTCTTTGAGAGTGTGAATCACCAAAACATAAAAAAGCCTAATATTTTATGAAGATCGGACATTGCACTTAAAAAGTAATTTTTTCCACTCTCGATTGTCAAAAACCATTTGAAAAACCATGGGCATAAACCATGGGATGGTTTGTAGTATTTATTAGTTTAATGTGTGGTATCCAAAACCTAGATAATAATGAATTACCTCTCATTTCCTATATAAACCCACCCAAGATCCCACGTCCTCTTCATTAAAAGTCCTTAGAGCTTGACCAACCTCTTCCCTCCAATATATATAATTCTCCAAAGGTGTCGAATCTCCCAATAGGCCTCTGTTAACCCCCTCCCAAGCATTTGGGATCACACTTCAAATTAAGTGATTTCTTCTATTCGCATTTTTGTCCAACTCTATTTATGTTTTTAAGCCCATTTAATTTAAATTAAAAAGTTTGGTGTATGATTTAACTCCAAAACAAACATCCCTTATTATTTTTTAATGTTGATATACCCTTTTTTCTTTTATTAATGCCTCCCATGTACACTCATTGCCATGCCGAAATTCCATAAGGGGTTTCTCCCTCCTCATTTACATTCAAGCAATTGTTTTGTTTTATGAATCTAAATTCCATTAAATATGTTGAGACATGAATCTATATGACCCCCTTACTTTCCATTTCATCTATATATGATTATATACCTCTTTCTCTCTCATCAACCATTTATATGAATTCTTATGTCGCGACGTTACACTGTCAAAATTTCACCACGATTATCCAAGACAAAGTCTTTGTGTTGTGAATACCATGCCCATTTCGGTATCAAGGGTATTAACCTTTATGAAAATTTACTTTCTATTTATAGTGTTTCATGTATGAATTCCACATTCCATTATCATTGAATAATTGATGATGTTTAATGAATCAATTTTATATGATCCAAGTGACATGCTTATGCATGAAATGAAATGATTAAGAATGGTGTTCCCAAATAGCACTCAAATGCATTACATAAATATTATTATCATGATACATCATTTTCCATGAGGGTTTACTAATTCTAATTTGAGTTCAACAGGGGTTTACTCATGATCCATGTGGAATGGGCCATGGATCATGCTAATAAAATATTACATTTTGTTTCCACATTCCCATGTTATGATAATCAGGAAATATAATTCCTTTATGTTCCCATTTATATTATTCTGAAATGATATGCCTATTTATTAATATGTACTATATTATTCATGTTATGCCTTTTTTTTCTCCCTTATTGTCATTTATAGCTCACCCTTTTTCTATTGCATGTCCTCAGGTTATCCCATGCAATGCTATGTACGAAAGAATATCGTGGTCATGTAAAATATGTATTTAATAAAGATGTTGGATTTTAGGTTATATGTTGTCACATAAAATTCCTAATTTCCCAATACAGTATACCTCTTGTTCATAAGAGTTGTATTAAGTTCATGTTTATGTAATAAATCATGTTTAAATGTGAAATAAGGATCTGGGTTGTTGTATGACTAGCACCATTAAGTCTAGTGTCTTGGAAGACTAGGTACATAAAACATAAAACATGGGGATATGAAAACTTCTTTATTTAATCCCCATAATGATATTATAACATCCTTTGAGACCATACATATTTATAGGTTACCATGGGGAACACATGAACAATGGGGTGATCTAAAAACCCTAGTAAGGGATTGAACATATGGATACAGCTCAAGCATATGAGTTAGGAGGTGTGACATAATGATATAGAAATCATGGAACATATGAAATCATATCACATAAAAATGGGATAAAATAAACATGGAAAAATATAAATGTTTTAGAAACATAAAACATGTCTTTAGTATGAGTGAAGGCTAACTGCAAATCCCGTATCCGATAGTAGTACGAGTCAAGGCTAACTGCCAATCCTGTTTCACATCACATATCATGAGACATAACTTTACCAAATGCATTGTAGTTCTATATGGGTGAAACCATCTCAAAATTATTTTGAATACACTTTCCTCACAAATAATCATAAATAATCAACCATACATAAGTGACATAAAGAATAACCAATGGGTATATAATGAAAGCGTCCATGAATGAAATTGATTAGAACATACATGGAATTTAATAATGTAAAAAACTCATATAACATGGTAAGTGATTTCAAAATGTAGTGACAACATATAAGAAAGGTATTTGAGAAACAATAGCATTAATACCTTTTTGGGCAGTTGTAAAAAATATACTTTATATTTTTAAAATAGAAAAGAGGACAATATTTTATATAAAACCAGGATTGAACCAATAAGGTTTTCATAATAACAATACTGAATATATAAAGACAATGGTTTCCTAAAATAGAGGATATAGTGAACATCAAATTGAGTTAAAATTCTGGAAGTTCCATTAAAACATGTTTTCTAATCGAAAATTTCTAAGGAGGGAATCATTTAAAATCTTATATATCCTTAAAACAGTGTGATTAAAGGGTCTTTGTAAATGAATTTTGTAAAAATAAAAATTATTTAGAATATTAAAATAAACATATAAGATAACTCCATTTTTATATAAGGAAATACAAGGGAACCCGAAAGAATAATGAAGGCTCAGTAGAATTCATTACAATTTATCAGTATTGTATCAGGTGTACCTAAGAGGGCCTGATGAGAGAGAAAATGAGTTTCTCTTCACTTATAAAACCTGATGGATGTATGGGGGAGGTTTTTAATCATAACCCATTATTAGGGATTACACATAAATGTCATATCATAGTTGAAATATTTATTAAGAGTAAAATTGAGAGGATCCCTTACCTTAGGTCTCATGGTGATCATTTCTTGAACATAAATACCTCTTGAGTCTACCTCTTTTGAGAACCTTTTATGGGGAGGGGTCTGGGTATTTTTAAGAGATTAGGGTCCTCTGGTTGTGTAGGAGGATTATGGGGAGAAATTTGGGTAGAATATTTTCAAGACACAATGCTGGAGTGGAGTGAAAATAAGAGGGAGTCAGGGGGGTTTTATAGTGGAGGAGAGGAGTGTTTTTATAACATTTTAATCAATTAATTAAAATTTTAACTCAAGACCATCAATAGTGATGATTCCATGTCCAAGAATAGAAATAAATTCATGTTAGTTCAAACCAATGACCATTTACATAATCCATGACTCATGCATGATGCATACATTTAGGTTTTAGCATTTATTGTGAATAATAGTTTTTTACTATTCATCAAAATATCATGTAATTCAGAAAAATATAAAAAATTCACCTTAACGATTTTTTGACATATAGAATCCAAAAATGAAGTCTATTTTTCAAACATGTTTTTTTATATATGAATAAATATAATATTTAATTTAAATTATAATTTAAAACTAAGAGAACATTTATAAAACATTTATTTCCTTATTGTAAAATATAGTTACAACATAGTTTCACTTGAATATTATTTGTATACTATCACATGTAAGATTACTATTAACTAGGTGTATATCACTATTCATAAGGATAAGTTACAATTCACAAGGGTAGGTTACTATTCACAAAAAAATTTATGTTTTTCTTATCGGATTCCAAATAACTTACTAATCACTACTGTGTATGTCAAATTTTTTAAATTCCAAACACAAAAGTGAAAAAATTTTGTTTATTGGTCACAAATAACATAGTTGATCATTATGTTCGGATTTCTTGTGGTTATATGACATGTTCATGAGAATGTAATTTCCAATGATAAAACACTGTGTCATTAAAATATGTTAGTTTAGGTTTTATCAAGAATAAAAGAAAAAGTTGTTGTATGACTGATGAGAACGGTAAAGATGGAATATTCAATTGTTATACATGAAATAGAAGATATTATATGTTCAATAACAAAAAAAAGAGAGAATATAGTGGACTATGATGTTGTGATAATAATTGATAATGAAACACAGATTAAATTTCTAGTCATGGTTGATAATGAGGATAACATTGTGAATTCTAAACCTGCCTATGAGATTGATGAAAATAGATATATTTAGGATGAAGATAATTATTTGGGTACTCCAATGATGATTAAGTTAATGATATTAAATATATATGAATAAATAAAATAATTAACAAACATGTTGATACTTATTATATCATTATGTATTGGAATTAAGTGTCCTAAACATGAAGAAAAATCACAAGAACACGTCGCCCATTTTTCCATCAAAAATTTTAACCCCAAATTATTGATTGATATTTTGAGTATAAAGAATTGATTGATGTCATTAAAAGATAAATAAATAAAATTGAAAAATTAAAACATGATATATTATGTTTAGGATTAATGAGAATAAAATCATTGGAACAAAATGGGTTTTCATGAATAATCCAAATGAGAAAGGCGAAGTTGCATGAAACAAAGATAGAATTTTTTTCTAGGGGTACTCATATATGAAGGGATTTTATATTGAAGAAACATTTTCTCATGTTTTTGTTATTTATAAACATATAATTTTATCCTCAATTTTATATCAATGATTCTTCAATGATTTCCAGGTGGATTTAATGAATAAATTTCATATTTTGAGGTAAAAGAAAAAGATTATATAGAGAAACATGGGGGTTTCATATTTTATACAGATGAAAGAATATTATGAAAATTGAATATGGATATTTATGTGATAAAAATAATCCAAAATAAAATGGTATTTAAAGATATATGAGTACTTGATATGCATATATTAATGAAAATTTGAGGTCAACAAATAGAAATGTGGAGAAGACCGTTGTCACATAACTCATTGTGATTATGTATATTGATGATATTATTATTTCATGTAACATGAACAATTTTTGTGTACAATTTTTTAAAAAAATACATAAAATTGATAAAATTTATTTTCATATGGAGATCAAATTTTTAATGGCTTTGAAAATTAGCCTTGTTGTTAATCACATGTTCTTTTCTATTGAAAAGTATCCAATGTCGTTATTAAAATAATTTTTTCATAGACGAAACAATTAGTGTGTATACACCATTCCATGTTGTAATTTAGTTAACTAAATATGATTATTTGATGAGTATTAATAATAAGGAATTCAGAAAATATATTGGAGTCTTTTTATACTTAATTGCCTTAAGGGTCGATATTTTATACGATGTTAATCATTTTTCAGGTATCAATAAAATCATAAAGAGTCTCATGTCTTCCTAGAAAATAATATTTTGACATAAATTAAAAATACATTTTAATATTATAACCTAAATGAGAATTCAAAAGGGTTGGATAAATAAGACATCATTGATTCTATTTTTGTCAGTAATGCTAATGGAAAACAAACATCATCTGAAGGATAATTAATCCTTTTTAGAAGATGTATATAAATAAATTTCATGAAATAATCATCTATCATGTTAGGATTAAATAATGTTGTCTACAATTATACACCTAAGGATATTTTATAAATTATTTATATTATTATCCAAAATTATGATATGGTTATTATAGAAGAATATCTATTGGCTATGGGCTATCATAACCAAAGTCTTATAAATTTATTCCAGAATATATTGAAGCATTAAATGTCAATGCACATTGATAGAAAATATCATCATCTATAATAAAAAATTATGAATGTATAATAAATATTTAATATGATCCATCCAAGTATAAAATTGATGATATTATTAAAAAATCACTTTTGATCGAGGTATTCATGAATTTGTGATAGAAATTTGTTATTCATCTCATTCCACAACAACAATGGTGTATATTTTTTTTATTTCCTTGCCTAATATAATTGTGATTAAATTTATACAAATGGGTATATAAAACATTTCATGGTAGAAACCTACATTATCTTAAAATATTTTGATATACTTCTCGAGTGAGTGTAATGATGTAATTTTAAATTAGTTTTTATATTATGTTACACTATTTAGAGAGGCTATATATTGTAAACTATTTATAGAATTAATTTATATCAAAAAATATACTTCTGAAATATTATTAACAAAGTAATATTAGATGTTCATATTTGATATCATATTTATTTATGTGGTTATTGTATAATTTAGTAACAAGGAATTAACTATTATAATGTAGGTTAACACACCCTCAACTAAGGAAACGTACAATGTAATGGTTAATTATACAATTTCTTCATTATCCGAGATTGTTTATACGCGAGTATCTACTGTGACCTCTTTATCATCCACATCCTTGTTTCATAAAAATGTATTTCAAAACATTTTTTTACTATTTCCAAGACTATGGGTTAAAGTAATTTATACCCTAGTTTGACTTTATTTAAAAATTTTATAAAGGAATCATTTCGTCATTTTCTAAATAAGTTCCTTCAAGACATTTTCGACAACCTTATCCAATGATTGTTTTTTAACTTATACCGCAGGTGTGGCTATTTTCCACCAATATAACATCTTCGATGCTTAAATTACTGGATTATAAAAATATTTTATTAAAAATATTTTCTTTTTTTATAATGTGAATTTTAAAATATTTCAACATAGAAGGAGATATTTCTCTCAAATAGTTTTGATTTCACTAGGTCAACATTCATTGATGGATTTTACACATGTCTGATGTTGATTTATTATGATACAAATATTCTATATTGTATTTATGGTTTTGTGATATGTTTGACTATTGATGTTTTATTTTTATACCATTCATGGTTTATGGTAAAAATATTAACATTTCATATGCTAGTTTTAATACAAATATTTTTTTTATGTTTCTACATATTCATATGAAGAATTCATTGGACTTTGTATGTGATAGGTGGATCCCTCTATAGCTCCCCGATGTATCGGTAGTCTCATGAGAAAAACTAGAATCCTGGCAATATTCCTCGAAAAAATATTATTTTTAGTCTTCGCATGAGTCTTTGACTATGTGGTTATGATGTCAGGAATTATGCATTCCGTCAATATGAAATTGGTTATTGATATAGCATGTGATTATTCGACTAGTAGAATATCCATGTGATTATGTAAATGGAATAATTTGATTTATATTTTCAATATTATGATGATGTTTAAGGTTATATATATTGTGTTATAGTATTATACATTGCCATAATTATTTATTCTTATTTATGAATGTTTCTGCTATATTGTTATCCTTACTAAGCATCTGAGCTAATGCCTTTATATGGTTTATTTTTCCCAGGATTTGAATATGTATATTATGACTAAGCTACCTTGATAGTCTACGTGAGATGAATGTGTTAAAAGGAGACACAATGTTGTTGTTTTTCATTTCATAATGTAATGTAAAACATATGTATGTATCATGTACTTCCAAGGATACTAAACTGATTTGTCTTTTCGGAATTAATCCTTTGTGATCATGAAAATGTTATGTAACATTGCACCGAATCTAGGTAAGTAGGGTCAGGGTGGTACATTGTACATGGATTTATATTTTACAAAACCTTAAGAAAATGAGAGGTGTTTTAAAATTAATTCCATGTTATACCTTCTTTGAATTCTGAATTCAAATTAATGCGATGTTGTAAGGGTTTTGGTCAAGTTAGACCCCCCATTTTCATTGCGTTATAAGATCTCATAATGAACCTTTTATTATATTACTAATTTATTATTATCTAATATTTAATATTATACCATTCATTACTATCATGGGTGAAATATATTTTTTAATAAAATATCTTAAATCGATGAATTTACTTCTCAAAAAGAATATCATTTTTGAGAATAACTCTCATCCTATTTGACGATTGTTTTCCATCCTTATCAAGTATTAAAATTCCAAAAAATGTTATACTTTTTAATTAGAAAACTAATTACGTGTTATCTAATGAGAAAATCATATTTCCCTTATCCTAATTTCAAAATAATTTGTTGTTATCATTTTTAGTTATTTTGTTTTTAAAAAATGAATTTCAAAAAAATAAAGGGATCTTCAAAAAGCTCTGTTTTTATATTTGGGTCATACATTCTATTTATTTACCTCCTGTTTTATCTATATTATTTTCATGTATTTATTCATAATTATATATATATATATATATATATTTAATATATATATAGTTTATTATAACATTCATTTTTTAGGGTTAAAACAACTTTTAAATTTCCCATGAATTTAACACTTTTATGTAATCTTGAAATCGAAGGTATTTCTAATTTCTAATTTCATGAGATGTATAACCTCTATAATGAATTTTTCTATATTAATGGATTATTAAAAACCTTATTTTTTTTATGAAATACAATATTTTTTAAACTCATTTATAAAGATAAATAAATATCTATATCTTTTCAATTAATATCCTTTGCTCATTTAAAACAAAGATCATATAGAATTATTGTTTATTCTAACATATCCTTAATCATAATCATGAAATTTCTTATATTATAATTAAATATTAAACTACTATAATTATCCATAAAAATATGAAAATACAAAATGATTTAAATCTTTAGTCACTTAGGAATCCTCATGATATTTCCTTCGGTTATGTTTTCAGACAACAGTATGAAGCCCACTTATTTCTCCTTGGTTCTATCACGATTGTTCTTTGTATATGGTTTCTTTTCCTCATGAGGAAAACATATGAATATAAATATTATTATATTTATTATGTTATGGATGATCTGTAAAATATATTCACCTCCAATGTATTGGGTATTATTTTCATCTCATGAGATTCTATGTATGGTTCACCACTGGTTAACCTATTCACAATATGTTATGTGATGGGTGGGATTGAAATTATATAGACCACCAATATATTGGGCCATGATTTAAATCCCATGAGGTAATAATAAATGAAATGGGTAGTGAACCAAGTCCACGATGGAACTATATCAACTGTGTTTAAGGGAATAGGAAGTGAACCCAATCCACTCTGGGAATATGTTCACTATGATAGGCTTGGATGTGATAATTGACTTATGATGTAATGTTTTGTTTTATTTTCACATATTTTTCATTCTTTAATCTTATGATATAAGGTCCTAAATCCATGTTTCCATGATTACCTCAAACTATTATTTTATGTTACATATTTTATCTTCAAATATTTAAAGTCCTTTATTCATGTATTATTGATAGCTATTTTTATTCCATGTTTTTTATAAGTTTTTATCTATATTCATGTTTTATTATATTCTTATGATATAAAAATTGAAGAAATTTCAATATTTTTCCTTTATTGTGCATTAAATACCAACCTTTATTATGTTTCCATTTCCATAGGTAGTGATGGAATGTAATATGTCTGTTATGCCTAGAATATTATCTTGTGTAGAAATTTTGTGGGAGATTCTGAAGACTAATTACAGTTTATTTAGATCTTAGTATAGTGGGATAATGTTCATTGGTTGAGAGATAAATTGATTTTTATTATTTAATGTTTCTTGTTTTTACTAATTATTCCAAATAAACTAGACCTTTTGATTTTCATGTTGTATTCATCGTAGAGTTTTATGGGTAAATAATGTATTATCACGGGTTTAAGGATTTTATCACTATAAATTTCATATTTTAATAAAAAGTAATCCCTCCCTCATATCATAGAAAAATAAAACACTGGTTAGATAATTATTGGTTCTAAAAAATTAGCAAGAATTTATTCCTCATCTATGGTAGGTTATTAAATAGTGGAAGCCTTCATAGGTGTGGATCCAAGTATTTCAAAAACAATTATTTTACTCATCAAGGAAAATATTTTTCCTTATAGGTACTATATCTAGGAGAATGTACAATAATCATTTCCCATATATATATATATATGAACCATTAAGGATCCATTAATAATATTGGGTTTATATAAAATTTAAATAA
This sequence comes from Viscum album, assembly GCA_963277665.1. Classification (NCBI taxonomy): domain Eukaryota; kingdom Viridiplantae; phylum Streptophyta; class Magnoliopsida; order Santalales; family Viscaceae; genus Viscum; species Viscum album. The sequence goes on from OY728163.1 coordinate 332,440,184, forward strand.
TAACAATGTTTGTATGTATAACATGCATTGATAAATCACCTTCATTTTAATGATGGTCATTATCATCAGAGACTGAGTAGTCTATGGAAATGAATGATATTGGAAAATTATAACCCATTGAAATTGGATTCTAAAATAAATGAAATTCTTTTTCTTTTTCATCCACTGGTGGCATCACCTTCCAACTATACTCAGCCCCTTCATCACTATCTTCCTATATATTGACTAAGTGAAAAACACTCAGGAGATTCATCATCATCATTAGTATTCGATATAGTTCTTCCATTTTTAATTAAGTATGTTTTAATCTATTGAACATTGTAATCAACTTCTTCTTCTCTAGTATGTAAAAGAAGGTTATTTCAAGGATATTTATAGGAAACCTTTTATTCTCTAGATCCTCTCAAATTATCTGATGGAAAAACATTTTCATTCCTAGAGGTATAATATTTTGTTCATATCAATCATTAGAAGAGGATATCCTCTCATCATCATTTACCCTCAGGGATTCATCAACCAAATCAATTGTTTTAACATATTTATCACTAGAAATTTCCCACATTTCTTCAGGAATATTTATAACTTAATTACATTCAAAAAGATAATATTTCCCCAAAAAAAGTACTCAATAATCTCAAAATTTACCATACCTGGATCAATTTTATCTTTCGTCCAAATGGGATATTAAAATAAGTTATACAGTTCATACATATTTTAAGATTATCTTCCCATATATTATTTGAGGGGATTATTATTAAATCCTTTACTTTTGTAAATATTATGACTCCTACATATTGTACCTGATGATATAGACTTTTCCTCTACCTAAGGAAAATTCCACTTGAACTCAATAATGTTTGTGTTTATATTATGGTATGAAAGAGATTAAAATATTGAATATAGATTATAGATCAATATATTTACCTAATAAAAAAATTGGGAAAGAAAATATGACATCTATTTTTCCTTATATATAAACATAATAAGGCTTCAGTCCTTAAAATGTGTATTTCCCCTTTTTTAGTAAAAATTAGTTTCTGAATAATGTTAACATGTAACTTTCATTTTCCATCCAAATACATTGAAAAAAATGACTTTAGATTATTATTTATTGTAATCTATTCCAAATTTTTTCCAATTTTATTTTTTTCATGAAAAATATGATAGTAACATTGAAAATAATCAAAACCACCGTCATGAGGGACTTTGAAACACTTGGTTGAAATCTTGGATGATAAAACCAACTGTTCTCTATTCATTAGGGTACACATGATGTCCTTATTTTCTTCATCCTCCAACTTGACATTCAGAAAAAATTATTTTACTAACCTTAGATATAATGTCTTTCCATTCGCAAGAAACCAAATACTCCTTCCTTTATTTGAATATCATTCCAAACTATTGACCTTTTTAAACTAACTCACTTTGAATCAATCACATTTCCTAGATTTAATTTGACATTTGAGATATTCTTGACTTGTTAACTCGATAAATGTTTGTTAAATCAATTTTAATTCCTTCATTGGATTTTTAGAATTATAAAAATTGAAAACCATAAATGGTTTTATGCACATCATCTTGTAGTTGTTCTTGATATTTGAAAAAATACTTGGTTTCAAGAGGGAGAAAGGGTTTTAGTGGGTATAAAATAAAGAGATAAATTGATTAAAATTATAATTCAAGAATAATTAGATAATTGTGGAACAATATAGTTAAATGTTGGAATAATTATATATATATATAAGTAATACTAAACCAAATAGATATACAAGACAAAATGACTACTTGTTTGAATTTTTATGGTATCTTGTGAGATCCAAAAAAGGTTGATCTGACCCCTGGATTATAATATGATTTCTAAGGAGATTAATGTTAGCATGACTTAACACATGACTAATCATATGATTGATTGAAAATTCAGGGCATCTTTACCTACCAAATGACCAACCATATTGTCCTTTGATAATAAAAATCTGTTTTGTCTTTTAATACTGAAGCAATACGTTATTTAATATTAAATCAGGGAATATCAATGAAGAATAGTTTATCATATCTAATTCATGTAATATATAGTGGAACCTATATTGAATAAATATTTTTTTTTTTAAATATATTCTAATTATTATTATGTGGAAATGAATTCGAGATAAATATTACTCTTTGGAAGGATATCTCTCAAAAAGTGATTCCATATATCAATTTTATTTATTCTTGAATGAGATACATGATTTCTAATAAATTAAACATTACAAATATAATCATAATTTATATGAACATGTAAGAATTTATTTCAATATTATATTAATGTAAGTTTCATTCCTTTTTTTTGCAACAACGCCCTATTGATATGTACACATATTCTGTGGTATATAATGAAATAAAATTTTGCTTCTTATAACACCATAAAACATGGAATTATACCAAAAAATGACGTATAATAGATTTTGTTTTATTATCTAACCTAGAACCACTAAAATATCTATATTAATAAAAATTTAATACAAATTCAAGTCTTATTGTGTAAAAAAAGTTAAAATTAGTCATAATATTGTGGAAACTGAAAATTTGTTTTAAAAAATTTATGTGTATTTTTCAAGGAATGTACTCAAAATGTTCGCTAAAACATAAAATAAACTGGATATATTACTAGATAGAATTTATGTGTATTAAACTACTAATCATACATTTGTAAATTTTTTTTTGAAAATGTATCCCAATTTCATCCAAGTCTATTTTATAGCTTGTAATCATTGCATTTTCACTTCCATAAGTATTATCCAAGATTTTTTAAATATATCTTGTGTATTTAATATTTATTAAAAAATTTTAATATTTGTTTTTAAAAATTTGAATACCAAGAATGAATTTCATCTCACCAATAATACTCAGTTCAAATTCATTTCGAATGAACATATACAATAATTGATAATTTTTTTCTCAATATAAACTAAATATAATGTAATCAATAGTGGTTTGAGAAACTAAAAAAATTAATTTTTTTAATTTTAAAACATATTTGTTATCAAAATTACCTTTTGAAAATAAATTTTGATATTAGGAATAAATGCGCCTATTATACAAATTTATAGGAGTCGTTTTTGAACAGCAAAGAGATTTTAAAGATAAAAACATGATTTGGTAAATAGGGATTTAAAAATACAAGGGTGTTTTAAAAAATACTAAAAATATAACCATTTGACAATGAAATCTTAAAATCTATTTGATATATTTTGAAATTTTAATATGATATATGTGAGTGTGGTCTTTTTATACCCCGAAGCCTAACTACTAGTAGAAATGTTTCTTCATAATAAATGAATTTCTCTTAACTATAGACATTTGAATCCTAAATTTCTTTATATCAAACTACTTTTTGAGATTCATCAACCATGTTTTTATACACACATTTAGTGAAAACAGATTGGTAATATTTTTTTATTTCAAATATTTACCTTTTTTTCATTCAAGCTGATTTAATTATTCTTGGATTCAATAACATATAATTCATCATTTATTTTTTAGTTACACTCTTAGGTTTTGGATGATATTAGTAAGATTGATATTAACTATTATCTATAAGTGATTCTCATGATTGAGTTCCTTTATTTAGATCTCCTAAAATAACATCTAAAGAGTGATATTTATGTGTTCTATAAGTTTTGTGAATCGATGTTATTGGTTGTTATATGTTTTATTAAAGTCTATGTCAGTTTTATTAGTCTATTTTGGTAGATAAATTATGTGAATCAATAAAATGGTTATTTTTCATAGAGGTATTATTGATATTTATAATTGGAAAATCACCCTTAATGTATTTTGTGAGAATACATAGTACATGTGGATAATATCACCAAAAGTTACGTGAACAAATACTTTGATTTTTTGGGATATCTTATGAATAACCCAATATTATTTATTATACGATTAAAATCTTATAAGAATTCAACCATCACTAATCACTAAATTTTTATAGATTATTTTTTTCAATAAAAATATAGTCTTTATTATAAAATAATGGTAAAGTAATTTACTTTTGGTTTTATACCATTACAAATACAATTGAGAATTGTCTTCAAAATAGGTCTTATAAATTCTTAATTAATTATATATCAAGATATATTCATTGATTCTGATAAAAAATAATCAGGTGGATGAAATTATCTACGCATAGTAAGAGAAATTTCATACTAAGTTATATTAATTCCTTCAACAACTCTATTTTTTTGTGTGGTTATTGGGGTAGTGAAATTGTGATTACATAAATGTTGGAAACATAATGTTTCAAATAATTTATTCTAAAAATCATATCCAATGTCACATCTCGTGTTTTTAATGGTAATTATACTACGATTCCCAAAATATATTTCAAACTGAGTAAAATAAGAAGAAGATTTATTTTTTTAAGACAAGAAAAATAATCATGTGAATTTTTTATAATCATAAAAAATCACACAATAATAATTATTTCATCCACATTTAGAAATTATAGAATTTTTCACAAAATTATTGTCAATAAATTTAATGGAATTATAGGTATACCACACCTTATTTGGATTAAAATAATATTTATACTAAAATAACGATTCGCACCTTTAACAACACATAATTATTAGTTCAATGATAGACATTTACTAATTTATATTCCCACGGTATATAATAATTATATATTAATATAATTAGGAAAAAATATATATATAAAACCCACAAATTAAAATTTGTAATCTACTATCCAATATCAATTTTTTCCAAAAAATTCAATCTAATATTTACACTTTTAGTTAATTTTAGTTTCTTTTCATCGTTTAAAAATGATCCACCATAGTAGAACGATATTTCTATCTACAGTTTATACTCATCCTTAGGCCCTTCTGGTTACATTTTAAATATTTCTATCAGAAATAATAATCCTTGTAAGAGATATATAAATGAAAGGAAGATATTATACCATTATATACTATGAAATATAAAAGAAAAGATTCTTTTTTATATAGTAAAATTTAGATAAAATATTAATTTATTTTGTTATTAAATTAGATTTATTGTCTAATGTTTTTTATAAAACATTTCATAATAAATAGTTAGGGAAATATAATATGAATTAGGTTTTTAAAGAAAACATAATAACGCATGAAAAAAGTTTCTTGAAAATCTTACCTTTCACCCTTAAAGGTGGTAGATACTTTCTTAAAACATTATATTATTAACTTATAATGTGAAAAAATAATTCAATATATTAATAATTTGAGATCATATAAATTTATTATTTTTTAAATGGGAAATAAACTTCATATAACCCTTATAATAATCCTTTTATGGTCATATACAAATGGAATAACATAGATGAATAATTTGAATAAAATTCACAGAACAAAACAATTATTACCCAATGAATTAAAGAGGTACATTGGGATACCCATTCAAAATTAAAAATTTAAAAGAACCATAAAACACAAAAACAAATAAAATATTTCATTACTATCACAAAAAAAACATTATGTTTAACTCATATATAGAATCACTTTTTGGCTTCCTGAAAAAAGATAAGAAACATTTTTTCTAATGAAAAATATGAAAATGATAAATTCATAAATGAAAAAGATATAGAATATTAATTAAAAAACCATGAAAACATGTATAGAAGTATTATTCAAGAATTACGATCATAATAGTGGGTTTTTCATCTAATTTCTTATACATGAAAAAACGCCTTTCACACTTTTGGAAAAATGATAAAATAACCCAAATGGAAAAAATAAAAAATATTAAAAAATAATAAATAATGTTACTCATGGTTTATAATTAATTTTAACATATAAATATTTATATAAATAACATTATGGCAACATTTTAATTAACATTTATATGGAAGAAAGTGTGATAAAAAACATTAAAATTATAAAAGATGGTTTTAAATAAAAAATTTTCATCCCATATAGATCTCAACACATATGTTCATCAAATCATGTATAGAAAAATTATATTTAAAAATTAATTTCATTAAAAATGTTCATGTTTCATTAAATTATGATAATTAATTTTTTTTCATTTGTTACTATGACTAATATAGTTACTAAATCGATTAAGTTCATATTAGAATCCCTGAGAACATTCAATTCATAAACCCAAAACAACATTAGTGGGGTTTACATGGTTTAATGAGTTATTGTTACATAATATTCAGAAAATTAATCAGGATATAATATTAATTTTTATATATTAAATACAATTTTAGAACCATCCATGAATGGATTATATGAAAAATTTATCATATCAGTTTGTGGAGGTGATTGTCCATATGCATGAACAAGGGACATTATCATTTTCAAATGGATGGAAGCATATAATGTTAAGGGATATATTAACTTTAAATAATAATAATAATTTGATTAATATCCTATATATTCATTAAATCCATCATTATTACTATCCATGTGATTCAGTTAGGAAAATTGAAACACATTACTTTGTGGAAGTGGTAGTGTACACATACATTAGAGTGATGTTTTATTTACCCTTAGGATGGAAATTTAGATTAAAATGGGGTTTTACACAAAAAATAACATTTAATATATATATATATGAAAATGAATTTATCATATTATTATAGTCATATAATATTCAAAGGATGTAAATGAAGAAATAAAGAAAAACAACCTGGTTAAGTGTTATTCCTCTTATTTGGAAAACCTAATCAATATTACACATTAAGGGTTATAAGTTTGTATTTTAGGATTGTATATGGTGAACCCAAGACCTTTAGGATGTGGAATGGGATGATTATAAGGAATTTTAGTATGAATTGTTTGAGATATATGGTTCAATGAATGTAAATAAGATAAGTGAGGGGTACTCTATAATAATTGATGGGAGTGGTACTCCTATAACATTCTAAAAGAATTAAAATAATATAAAGACTTATACATGTTAAAGTGTCACTATATATTTTCTATTTAAAATTTAACATGATAATATAATAATTAATCCCATCCAATAAGATTTTAATAGATATATGTTCACCTTATCACTTAGTTTTAACCATAATTAACTTGTTATATCCTTAACCATGTGGAAATTGTTTTTCCATAGTTACTAATAATTGTAGACAAAAATGAAATTAAAATAATTATTAAATTTTATGCTTATAATTAAAAATCTTAAATCTATTTTTAAGAATTAAATTTCCAGATATAGCATAAATTTCTTTTTAATATCTGTTCATAAAATGCAATGATGTTTTTTGAAAAAAATTTTAATCTGAGAAAACATTTTACATTAAATAAATAATAATATTTATTCATATATAATTAATTATATTATGTGTAATAAAATAAGGAAATTTTTTCTCAAAATATATTTCAAAATAGAATGTTTCTTTTAAATATATGAATACAAAGGGAATTTTTTTTATAAAAAATTATATTTTTTTACTATTAAAAAAAATAAATCTTTTTAGAATAATATAAATCATTAAACATAAAATATGGTTGATATAATAATATTATAAATTTTTTTCATCATAGAAATTTCAGTTTTTAAATATTAGAAATTGTACTTTTAATAAAACTGTATAATATAGTGACAAAACTCTAGTTTCAATAAAACCATTTCTTTTAGATTTTAAAAATAATTTTTTTATTATAATGAAGATGAATCTATTACATCTAATAATGTTTATTAATAAAAAATATATATATTTATTATTAATTATTCCTAAATTTTCCCTATATCCCCCTGAAAAAAGTTCATCCTCATAATTATATTAATCACATAAATAGGAATAGATATTTTTCCATCATAATATTTTTCGGTTCCCATACTGCTTCTTCAATAATGTAGTTTTTTAATAAGGCATCAACCCAATGAGTTTCCTTATTAAATAATGCATACTCTCTTAGATTTATAATCTTCACTGTTTTTACCTCGTTGTAAATATTATCATCTAATTTTACATCCTTGGTTATCAAAGATGAGAGGCATCAAGTACAAATTACCTTAATAATGAAAAAACGAAAACAACATCTACCAGAGATAAACATGGAAGAAAAGGTACCTAGAAAACAATTCATCCCACATTTTCCCAAATTTAATATAGTCCTATAATTCATGGTCATAACATTATCTTTTCACTATATCACATAGCACATTTTCATGAACATATTCTAAAAAATAAATGATCACCTACCTCATTTGAATTTACATTCCTCACATTACCTTAAAAACTTTTATTCTTTATATAATAATTCCTCACGTGTTATTGAATAATCATTACCTTCTCAATCCTTTCATCTAAAATTTTTACTATAAACATCTTCATGTCACATACTTCTTCACAACATGTTGGAGTTCGAGAAAAATTTCCATAGAATACCTCAAAATCTTCCATATGTATTCCAGACTGAGAACTATTATTCAAAAATAATCCAACTAATTGATTACGTTAATCCAATAATCCATTGTTATTCTGTTATAAATCTATAATAAAATCACCAAATTAAGAATCACGTGGTATGAATTTATATCAAATTATAGATGAAAAGATATATTGAAATTTAATTCATCACCCAATGATTGTTGGAGTCCTATCCAAAAATTTATGTAAATTTCGGAGGCCTATTAGATATAATAGAGAGATGAACAGAATTTAAACTAACTAACTCAGTAATATAAATTTTATATAGATGATCTAAAGACATGGTATCTCTAATAAGAATAAAATTCAATTTTTTATATAAATTATTAATAATAATACAAATTTTAAAATTACCAAAAGTTGTATTCTATATTCCCAAACCAAAATTAATTGATGTATTCTCCCATTTCCATTCATGTAGTAGAATAGACTAAATAATTCCCTTCAGCAGTTTTCTCATAGATTTAACCAAATGTAAAGTGAATCATTTCATTATAAAATAAAAAATATCGATTTTAATCCCTTCCAACTTTTAATATTTTAAAAGTTATCTATACATCTTCGTACTGCCGTGATGAAAACAATTTGGCCATCTTTGAGTTTCACTCAATAGTTACTTCTCTAATAAGGGATCACTTGGAACCCACAACATCATTAAAAGTTTTATGACACCTTCTTTGTCAATGTTAAGTAATGTTATATTACACTTCATAACAAACTGTAATCTCTTTTAAACCACTATCTTCTTTATTATTATGCAAAATTCTACCATACAATGATTAATTCACAAATATATGAACCAAAAGATTTTGAGTTATTTAATGCACAATTTCTTGGACAAAATTCATTAAATCATTAACCAAAGTTTCATATTCCAAACATAGAAAGGTTAATGTCACATTATATCTTTTTCTATAGGCATTGAATACTATGTATTATTTAGCTATATGAGAGGTAATTAAGAAATAATATTACTTTATTAGTCTGAACCATCTTCTCTACCTCATGTTTCAATACTTTTGAGTTGAAAACTTTTTTATAATTTTATGGTCCATATATATTTATAATTTTACACAATATAAAATATTCCTCTAAAATTTTTATGAAAAAATCATCACCGTATGTTCATGTTCATAATCAATATAATTTTACCCCTAGATTTTTATTTTTGGTGAAGAATATATAGTTACCTAATCATATTTCATTAATACACAACCAAGTTCCTTCAAGGAAGAACAACTGAAAATAAGAAATCCAACATTTATTGTTGGAAAAGGTAACAATAAAGAATTAACTAATGTTCTTTAAAATTACAAGATAAATTAATCTTTCCCCTCTATCAAGATTAATTTAACTCCTTTTTTAGTTAACTTATTTTTTTGGTCTTGATAACTAAGAAATGTTTTTATAAATCATTTATAGTAACCAACAAATTAAAAAATGGAGTCTGAGCGAAATGTTTCGATCCTGGTCACTCTTCTAACATTTTTGTTTTATTGACATTAATATTTAGTCCATATTTTGAAATAATATATCCATTAAAAGAAATTATTTATAGATTAATGTCATAGATTATATATTTTATATACAAAATATTATCCATTAAATTCCAACAAAAAATACATAAATATTTCTCAGTCTCCCCATATCATTTAGAATATTCCAAAATTTTATCAATGAAAATCACCAATCATTTATCCAAATACCCATGGAAAAATAAATTCATAATATCCACAAATACAATAGGTTATTTATTTAACCCATATCTAATAAAAATAATTACATAATAGTCATCACTACTATGAAACAATGTCCTCATAATGTTATACTCTTTCACTTTTAGCTAATATTGTCCAGAACTGGGATGAATCTTTAAATAAAACAATGATACATAAACCTAATAAATTATGTCATTTATGTGAAGAAAAATATACTTAATATAAACATTTATGTTATTGATTGATATATAATCAATTAAATGAATCAAAATACAATCTTCTTTTTTAAAAAATAAAATATGAGCACCCCAAGGTGAAGTGATAGAATAAATGAAACCCTTATCAGGAAATTTTGGTAACTACATTTTCAATTCCAAAAACATTAATATATCAATTTGTATAGTGGTTTTGAAACTATATTATGATACAGAACTAATTTAGTAGTGAATTAAACTTCTCTATCAAGAATAACTCCAGGAAAATCATCATTTAATATATACCTAAATTTAATTACTTCTATAACAACACTAATCTTTAAAATATATATTCATTTAGCAATATGATAATGATTATTATTATATCCATGATTCATTAATTTATCTGGATCGTTTCATGTTATCATATTTATGTACTAATTTTTATTCAGGAATTAAACCTCATTACGGAAATATATTATTAATTCATTAGATATGAAATATATATTTGCATGAAAAAAATGAATGCCAATCGATAACCAGAATAACAAAAAATTCAACTGTGGGTAAGATAAAAACATTTATAGGGAAAATAATTCCCTTTATAATCATAGGATGGTAACTAGAAATTCTCATTTTTTTCAATACATGAAACTAATGTTTTTATAAAATTTAGCTCCCTATTTATTGCTGTAAAATTTTTATATTACAAAAAAAATTCCCAAAATCAAACAAAATTTTAGACCCTAAATCAAGTATGTCATTGTGATAATAAAAGTAAATATGAATTATACCATTCATTACATAATTTGATGGTATTTAATTTCCCTAAGTATCAATAAATTAATTTTCTACACCCTCATATCTATGATCTTGATTATTTCCATCCTTTATGTTTAACTTTTGAAAAAACTTTTCATAATATCCCATCTCATTATAATTATAATACAATACACACTGATTATTATTATTATTTTTAGTTTGACCAGAACCATTAGACATTACCTTTAATTATTTATATATGTTTCACTTTGTCACACACATGAAACACTTCCCAAATTTTATCAGACAGTCACAAGAATGTTTCTTGACATATGTATCACAAGAAGGATATTTATTCCGGTTAACATAAAATTTATTCAACTGGTTCATCCCATCGGTTTCCACCTAGACTTTTTCTCATAATTATTGTTTTGATAATACATAAATTCTATCTAAAACGTATCAATATACCAAAAAAATTAATTATATATTTTATGTCACATCAGAGTTTTTATTTTAGTTCTTATATCTAGATCATTTTCGGGTCTTCATTTTTATCTTGGGAACCAGGTGTGATATATCTGAATTTTTAAGGTAATACTCTATTTATTTTGTTTGTAGATTTTTCCCTTGGGGTTATTTTTCTATTTTTTGAGAACAAATGGAATAATGTTCCTATATAAAATGTAGAGAACATTTGGACCATGGTTAAGGGAAATCATGCATCCCTACCCAGGTAACAATGCTGCAGGTGGTGGGTTTGGACAGAAGCTACCACATGGAATGTGCTTGGTAAGTTAGTCTGTGAGGGAAAACTGTGTGGTAGGTGAATCATATATATAGAGGAATCAATGGTCATAACACAATTTAAAAAACTATTCTGGTAATCCATTTGTGATGTCCATGTCATTAAAAATATTATAATCCTTTTTGTGTCCTCTTAATATTTTTCCCCAAATCCACCTCCCTATCACCCATTAAGGATTCCAAAACCAAGTTGCCTTCTCTCCCTCACATGGATCCCTTTCATCTCCTACTTTATGGTGTATTTGGCACTAAAACTCCAATGATTCGTCAATTATTTCCTTACTCTTATGATTTCCAATTCTTATTTAGGGTTTCTCCTCTTCTTTCTTGTGGTTTTGTTATCGATCATGTTGGGTGACCTATTTGAGGTTGAATCATAATTTGTTGTGTTAACTAATTATGGTTTTGGTTTGATATTTCCTTGATAGAGTTTTAGGGTGGTTTATTTGAGGTTTCACCCTGAATGTTTTATTATTCCATGAATGAGGTAGGTGATTCCAGGCATTTGAATTTTTAGATGATTTTATATTGTATTCTTTAATTTATAAATATGTGTTCTGATTAAAATGTGTGGTGTTAAATGTTTTTTGGAAGTGTTTTGACATGATTATGTTATATAAATGGGGTTTTATAAAGGAAATGGTTGTGTTTTGTGTATTTTTCAATGTAATATTTTTTGAAATGGGATTCATGACTTCTTTGGATAGTGATATATGTGTTTTCAAAGGACCCTAAGGTGAAAAATATGTTTAAAAGTATTTTTTCAACGAAAATTTGTCATTATAACAAAGCAGATTCCTTCTATGCTTGTTTAACATGAATTTTACATTACTAAAATGTTTGAAAGCATGTTTTAAAGTGAAATTAGTTTATATGTGGACATTAAAGGGGCTCGACCCAAGAAATTTGTCAAATTGATTATGTAAATATTTTGTGACCATTCCATAGTGGTCTCATGAATCTTAGATGTTGTAGAAAAATACACAAGGAAATTTTTTGGTACTTGTAAAATGGAAAGTGGTTTGGGTCATAGAAAACGGTGATTACTCTGTGTATTTATAAATTTTTACCTTTGTATGTGAAAAAAGTCTTTTGTGTAGCTTGTGAAATGATAATTTGAGGACAATGTAATCTTGAGTGTCTAGGTGGAATGAATATTTATAAAACACTAGTGATTCAGAAGTGGAATGTTATGGTTTCACTTACCTAGATTGATGATTACAACACTAGCATAATATTGATGATGATTGGAGACCACTAGGATTTTGGGGTGTCCAATCCCAGTGGGTTGTGTATAAGAAATTTCATGGTTGTGGTTAATATACCACCTGTCAATAAGTTATGAGTTTCATTGGTGTCATTCGAGCATAATTACCCCAAATGATTTACCCATGGTTCTCTCTTGAGACTTATTTAATGTGGTATCATTTGTCATCATATAGTGGACCTTCAGTGTATCTCATTTTATAGAATGATTATATTTAAAATTATTTCCATTGAAAAGAAACATTTAATTGTTTTTTTCCTTGAAATTGTTATACTAAAAATATTTTTTATTTTAAAACAAATCATTGGAATGGTTCAAAGGGTTTTACATAAAAGAGAAAGTTAAATTGACTTTTGATCTTGTAGAATGGAAATATTCTCTATCAAGTGTAATCCTAATGGGATTTGGATCACACCCTACATACACCTCTTGGTGTATGTAGTATCTACTTTATATTACCCAGGTAAACAAAAGTGGTTTCACGTTGATGTTAAAAGATTGGAATGCTAGTGTCCCTTGTTGCAGGTTTTGGTGGTAGTGTCTTTAGTTTGATGGACCACTTTTTTTCATAATGTCTTGGGATGACCTTTTTATATCTTTTTTCTATTGTAGTGCTTTGGTTTTCGTTTAATGTTTGAAAATCTTAAATCTCTAAAATATTTGTACATTGGCTGGTAATGGTAGTTCAGTTTTGTTGTTATAATTTTAATGGTTTTTTATAATTATATAAATTGGTGAAATCATTTCAAATGCTAAATATTGATACCCATGAACAATTTTGAATCATGTAGGCATCGTGAATGGCCTTTAGGCCATGCCACATACCGGGTTGGGTGACGGGTTGGGTTTTACTCATGCTTAGTTCGTGGAATTATAAATTCATGAGAGGGAAAATATTTTCAAAAATATTGTTTTAATCCTTAATAAAACCTACCAATTTAACAAATATTTTTCTAGATGATATTTCTTTATTGATGGTCTATCTAGTAATATTATCATCATAAGTGATGATAGAGTCCACCTCCTTTTTCTCAAGTTCTATAAAATTAAATTCCATCCACTTTTGAACAATCATATGAAAATAATTCGCATGGAAGAAATATTTAAATAATAACCACGCCATAGAATCAACCTTTTATTTATCATTGGAATTTTTAACAAATGAAAACCAATGATTGGATTCACCTAAAAAATTATTAATGGTAAGAATTATATCTTGATGTTTATAATAATCAAAAAAATTGACTATCTTACCAAAATAATTGTTCAATTATATTGATAGGACTGAGCATGATCTTTAAGAAAAATTCAAAGGGTTTTGATTCCAAAAATGATCCACTGTATATATGTTCCTATATAATGAGTTCCATCAGACATTGACATGGGTATCACTATTTACAACATGAGTCAACCGAGTTAACACAGGTAAAAATTTATTTATTGAATTACAACCATTATAAGGTATTTATTCAAGATTATTTTTCCTCTAGATTTATTTCTGACTCATTCTACTTGTTTTATATACAAAAATAAATATTTATATAGAAATATATTAGAGGAAGAAACATGGAGAAACAAAAAAAATCTCATAATTATATAATACACAGATTAATATTGCTTTAATATCTTTTTATAATAATTTCATAACCAATAAATGTATCTAAATATTTCACTGATATTATCTATAATTACCTGTTCCATTATGAACATATAATTATGAGTATAATAGCATGAATTTCACTTTTTTCATTTTAAATGAATTATTTGTTTTATAGTTTTATAAATGTTAAAAATCAATTATATATAAAACCCATACATTACATAGTCGAAAATTTCAATCAATTTTTATTTTCTTGCACAATCATAATTCATATTTTAATAGTTATAATTCATTTAATTCAATTTTTCCTCATTTGATATTATGACACCACTGTTGAATGATTGGACTTAATATATTTCCTAATAATTTTTATGCACTGTTAATAATATTTGAAAACATATTTTTAACATAAAATTCTATGAAATGGATATAAAAAATAAATGAACCAGTTTGATCATTTAAATAACCTTGAAATCAATAAGAAATTTATCCATTTACATAATATATAATTTTATCAAATATTAATTTACTCTCTTACGAAATAACCTATTTTTAAAAACGTTTTGATTAAAATATTTAATAATAATTAGTTAAGGAAAAATTTTAATCCTGAGGGTTTCTTAAATATGGTGGGAACCCAAAAAAATGTTTTTCACAAAAGCACGTCTTTAACAACTAAGAAGGTCATATACATTATTAAAACATAAACATTCTTAATCACCATGTGAAATCAAAATATTTATAAAAAATATATTTTAAAAGTATATAAAATTCACATAGGTCCCTTGGTATATCATCTTAATAGAACACTTAAAAGGAATTAATGTTGAATGGCCTACAACATTAGTCGAAACATAATTTTACAAAGAACAAAATGATTACAAAATTAATTAGAGATATATATTAGGCTAACCCATCATCATAAAATATTTTCAAGGAAAATAATATACACAACACACACATATTTTTTCTTTTAAATAATTAAATGTCATTTAATATAAATTTTAACATATATGGAGAAGATTTATTGATATTTAAATAAAACAATGATAACAAATTATTTTCATCCAATAAATATTAAAACAATTAACAAAAAAAATATAATAAATTGAAAAAAATGAAAAATTATGGAGTATTTTTATGAAATAATAGTGCTCATTTTGGAGGGAAATTCCACAATTAATTTTTTCATTAACAAATATTCCTCACATACTTTTGTAAAAATATCTAAAATAATCAAATTAGAATATGTTTAAATTATTTTTATAAAAAGTAATAAAGAAAATAAATAATGATATAATACGAATATCCACTTAAATTTTATATTATTAAAAAAATATATGAATTATTTTAATGAACAATGATTTTGTGGGAAAATATGAGCATACCCTTAAAACATTTAAAATATATTTTTAAAGAAAAAACCCTTACCTTGAGTTCTACTCTCCACGTAAAAGCATTAACTCATGTGCAATAAATTTATATCAATTATTTACATGATTGGTTTTCTTTTTTCAGGTTTATTACATTAACATAGAACATTTTATTTGTTTTTTTACAATAACATATATGGTTACTAAATAGATTAAATTAATGTTGAGCGCTTTGAGGACATTCAGTTCTTTATAAAAAACCATGGTAGATTGGCCATAATAAAATGGGTTAGGGTTCCATAATCTCCAAAACATTAATAATGAAATAATTATCATATTTATATATTGAATATAATTTTATAACCATATATTAATGTAATGAATGAATAATGAATCACATCACTTCATGGATGTGGTAGTCCAGAGTTAAGCATGAGTGATCAGTTTGTAATGGATGAAAGGATAAAAATGAAAGTAATATATTATATTTTGAGAATAAAAATTAATTAATTATAATAATATATAAAAATTTATATTCATAATATTAACTATACAATTAATTTTGTGATAAAAAACAAACACATTGCTTCATAGAGGTGGTGGTATAAAATTATGCATAAGTGATGTTTTTATTTACAATGGTTGTTAAAAGAGATGAAAAAGGGACTGAAAAAAAAATAATAAAATAAAACAATATTTAATATAATTATTTTAAAATTTAATCATATTTATTGAAAATATTAAATTGTTTTAGGAATAAATTAACCTGAAAAAACCTAGTCATGAGTTGAAGCTATCCAATGGAAAACCTCCATTGGTTTACACATTATCTATTTTAAGTTAGTATTATAGGGAAAAAATTACCTATAATATTTTTGGGTGATTTAGTGAAAGAATTTGGTCAGGTTGTATTATATAAATGGCTCAAATTATGGGAAATATTGGATAGAGGGTTCCATGTTATATGTGTGGGGAGTGGAGCTATGGAAATTTTAAAATTTTTTAAAATAATATGAAGTATTATTCATTGAAATGTGGCACTAAATATATCAAATTTAAAATATAAGTTCATATTTTTTGAAATCATCTCATCAAATTGTAATTAAAATATGATTTATTGATCTTATCACTTTTTTATCCTGAATTAACATGTTTTACCCTTTACAATTGAGACAACTTTTACCTTGCATACTCTTCATTATGGCCCAAAATAATATTTTGGTAATTACTAAATTTGAATCACCTAACTCAAAATATGAAATTAAATATTCAAGATTTAATTTCAAGAAGTGGAAAAAATTACAATAATTATATTTTCAAAAAATGAAATGGAAAATCATTTTAATTGAATGATTCATTTTAAGCGTAATAATGTATTTTAAAAATACTAAAAAAACGTAAATTACTATGGAAGTAATTGTATTATATTTAATCATAAGGGACTAATGTTACATTGAAACTAATCTAATATTGACTATGACTTTTTAAATACATTTAAAGAAATTATTTTCTATAAAAACATATTTATATTATTGAACAAAAAAATGAAACTTTTCAAAAAAAAATGAAGAAATTACCCTAAAAAATATTTGATATGATTACATAATATGAAATTTTATTTTTAATTAAATCCTTATATTACAAGAAAATCTATATAGTTAAAATGATACTTTTATTATTTTAAAAATAATGTAAGATTATTTTAATGAATGCAAGTCCCTAAAATAAAATCATGATTGTTGATAAGTTATAAAATTAATCTATTATTATAATTACCTAGGTTTTCATAGTTGATTTCCATTTTGATAGGGATTACACACATTATCTTTTAAAAATTCCAATTTAGGAAAATTCTCTACTGATCAATTTCTAACTAGATTATTATGTGAGTGTAACTTATAATGGCCATGTTTTATATTCTATATCAATAATTCCCTATGAAAGGACCAAAATTAAGAAATATTTTGAGAAAAGAAATATAAATAAACATTGTAAATATTATCATTTCTTTAAGAAAAAAAATATTACGCCTTCAATCATATAACTAATAAGAAACAATTGTAAATTTAAAATGAAATCCTTGTTGACAAAAATGAGAGATTCTAAGAAGATTATATGTTTAATGATCAAAAACTATAATTTTATAAATGAAATTAGTTTCAAAGTTACTAATTGTTCCAATACCAATTTTAACCTTTCCCCTATTACTAATAGTGGAATTGAGACTTGAAGATACCTTGTGGATAATTGATGTGTATGGTTATATGTATCATCAGTATATATTATCAAATCCAAAGTCAAATGTGGAAATTTGTCTTATATGATTAGATTAATCATGGAAAGGAAGTTCTGATTCTTTGAAAACTTTTATGGACTGACATACTATCATTAGATATTATACAAGATCTGTTATCCTTGATTTAACTGTAAAGATTTTTATTATTGATATTAATGTCCAAAAAATAATCCAGGGAGGACACATTACTTAATAAAATTTATAAAGAAGAAGTATTAGAAGAAGGGGATGCAAATATATATTTTCACGAAGAATTTTACGAGCATGCACAATATCATTTTCCAGATGATGAATATAAGATTCCAAATGAAATTGATGAAATGGATGAAATATTATATGATGAAAATTATATTTCTATTTTTTCATAAATATTCATTAGGTATAAATTCATGATGTAATGGATTTAATTTTATTGGCATTCGGTTGAAATAATTATATATTTATTTGTTTTTAAATTTTTTATTTATATTATTCTTTTTTATTTTTTACAAAAAATGAGGATAACCATTGATTCCCCCAAGGTAAATCCTTCAACCACTCATAGGGTATACCAAGGGGTCATGCCTATTTGGAGGGAATACCAAAGGAGGTATCACAGTGTAAGGGAATGGAATATGTGTAAGGACTGTATAAGTGTATTCCTAGAGGCATACATGGGTTGTGTATATGACTGAAGAGAGTTGGTGCATTGCACGTTCCGGTATGTGTGGATGGACTGATGCTCATGTTGGCGTGATTGGAATATGTTTCTTGGGGATGAAACTACATATCATTATTGAAGGGATAGAAGCAATGATTGATTAATAAAGAAAACCACAAGTGAATCGAACTTTGATGTGGGACTGAGAGAAGTAGGTATTGTTCATATTGAATTTAAAAAACACGAAAATATCATGTTTTTCTAATTTCATGCAATCCAACGATACAACATCCTCTCTGAAATCACAATAAACCTTCATTCATCTAGCGAATCAATGTACTCCTTGACATTTCTAGTATGATATTAGAAGATACACCTAATATTATGCCATCTTCGGCGATCGATAGTAGGTTTTAAATGAAGTCCAATCTGGTATATATAACCCATGTATACATTCTTAATATTGTATTCATACCTTAAATTGAATAATCAATTTCATGAAATGTAGGTCAATGTTGTAAGAGAAATTTCAACAGTTGATCACCATGGAAGAGTTCATGTTGTTGGGATAAAATGATCATTCAATCATACTACAATGAATGAGAAATTGTGTAATGATAACTCTCATAAGAAATAACTCCATGGTTTTATGATTACCCACTATTAAATAGACATATGATAAAATACTATTTCAAAGAATGTAAATGCTTATATTATTGCACAGGTATGATCGAATTAGTTATTCATGAAGTTTGAAATTTGATGCATGAAAATTGAATAAAGATATGATTATTACATTTGAAGCTTGAAGTCATGAAACCTTTAGGTATTAAATAAGAGATAAACATTTTATAAAATGTGAATAAATTGGTAGCCCGATCGTCTAGGTATTTTAAATGTGTCTCGAAAAACCATGAATATTTGAGGAATTCCCCAAAAGAACTACCAATATAAACATAGGCTTGACCATGAGTTTGATATCTCAATTATTTGAATTATCCAGATAGATCCCATTTCAAAAAAATAGATAATCAGAAATAGAGATATGGAGGATCATCATGCACCATTCATGCAAAGAATAATATGATGAAGGTCCACATAAGATACTGATATCACATTGAAGAAGAGGATCAATGTGAACCTCACACATTAATAAGGAGAAGAAAAAGGTCATGTTATCTAGCTTGAAGATGTGATGCCTATATAAAAAAGACAACATATCATGTACACTACATAATTATCTAATATATATTGTATTACATGAAGAAGTTATCATGAACATTATTTTTTAAGTATGATCTGAATAGTCTCACCCATTCCGGTCTGTCAAAGGTAAACAATTGGTTCACATGGTAGGACTTACCATAATACATTCATAAATGTGATTATCGACTATATGATAATCCGAATAATCACATGATATATATCAAAAAAAGAATTAATGATAAAACTAATAAGAAAAAACAATGAAATTACTTGAGAAATCATTAGTTGATCGCTCTAATAAAAAGAAGTGGGTTGAGGTTGAAGAAAAAATTTCACTTATTAAAGAGAATAAGGTAAATGTTCATAATTTTTTTACACATTTGAATTCGAATAAAATATTTTTGGATAAAGGCCATACAATTGATTCAAAGGCATACAATACAAAAGATACAAATTCTTTAGAGTGATCATTGAATAACTCTTAAAGAACTGGTGGTGCTGTTAAATTAACTCCATTGAATATTGGTCATAAAAATCAAAAATAATTCCATTAATACATTATTTAGAATGGATTTTACCTATAAAAAATTTTATTCTAATTCTATAGATTTATAATAACTTAAAATTAATAGTGACAAGAACATTCATGAAATAATCACATAGTGATCTTCACAAAGAATATGTATTAATGCCAAACCCTGTAATCAAATTTGTGTGATGATTCTTTTTTTATTGTCATAATTTCATGTAATTTATGAATGCACATACCAGGTCCATTATTCATAACTGGTTTAATGGTTTGATGGTGAGATGGCCTAATTGAAAAGAATACAAAATTTGAAAATTGTTTGGTACACTAATTCACCCCACCTCACTGTGTCCCTTCATGTTCTATCTGGTTGCTATGAGTGGTATCTGTTGGACTCACCTGTTTTAATAATCCCAAATCATGTTGTGATAGTACCAAATCATGTTTTTATAATCCCAAATCATGTTTTGATAATCCCAAATCATGTTTTGATATTCCCAACTCATGTCTATATCAAAGTAATAGCTATGTACTTTTAATCTCACTGCTCTATTGTATAATCTTAGAGTGTAAAATTTCTATATGAATAAAAGGTCACCAATGTAAGGTCACCGATGCAAGGTCACCGATGCAAGGTCACCTATGAAAGGTCATCGATGCAAGGTCACTGATGTAAGGTCACTGATGAATGGTCACCGATGCAAGGTCACTAATTCATGGTCACAGATGAAAGGTCACTGATGCAAGGTCACCGATTAAAGGTCACCCGTGCAAGGTCACAGATGCTAGGTCCCCGATGTAAGGTCACCGATGCCGGGTCACCAATCTAAGGCCACTACTGAAGGCCACTACTGAAGGATACCATTGAGAATGTCACCGATGAAGGCTACCGATGCACACCTACTATTGAAGCATACTGCTGTGAAGGCTACCATTACCACTATACCAATTCCTACCCTTCCATACATTCTCAAATTCACAAGATTATTCTAAGGGTCGTATTTTGTAAGTATAATGCTTCTGACATTAAATAATGCTGATTTTAGGCATATCAAGAGATCGTATCTGGAAACAGTATGAGGTACAAGGAGGAAATCATGTGATTTACTCATTCCTATTGTCGGAATAAAATATGAAAGAGATAAATGAGGAAGAAAACTAGGGTGGTGGTCTGTATGCATACATGTTGGAAGAAATAAAATATGATGGAAAGAACTTATACATGATATTAATGAAGAACCATCCAACATTTACACTGTAAACTCAGAAGCATCTCGAAGATCTTTTGGGAGATTAAATTTAGGTCTTCCATAATTCTCCAACTCTCTGTCCAATCAAGCGGAAGAAAACCTAAAACCTGGAGTTGTGACACTCTATTTCGAGGATAACTTTCGAAGAATGAATTGAACAACAATTTATTCACATAAAGGAATCAAGAGTTGAACTAAAAACACATAGTGCCTTCTAAACACAATATTATTTTATTTTCAATACTAGGTTATTTTTTACACTTATGATAAGTGTGTGTTTAGGTCACACATTGTCTCATATGCCTAAACAAAGGATACTGAAAATCCTTACATCATACCTCACTTACACCTCGTTTCCCACGCATAACTGTGGAAGAGACCGTGTGTGGTTTATATTGTTTTTTTTCCATGAAGAACTGTGGTAGAGGGTGTGAACCCTGGAATGTTTGTGGAAACTGTTGTAAAGCCCGATACATGTTTTGTATGAAGTTTATTTTCAACATAAACTGCATGGTGGTAAGTGATCACCAAGTGGGGAGGATTAGGAGTCAACTTGAGACTGAACCTCATTTTTATCTTTTATGTGTACTATTTTTTTATGCTCTGATTTTTTCTCTATTCCACTGCTCATTTTATAAAAATAGAATAATGTTTTTATACTAATTTTAATAGTATGTTCTTATTTGTGTGTGTAGGAGTTAAATTCAGTATTCTTGTTTCAAAATTTTAAGAAGTGTCTTACAGTTATTCAACTAAGGAATAATCACACTTTGATAAACCCGTTGACCAACTGAACATCTATATCTATACATACTTAATTAACTAGGTTGTTTTAATATTGGGGGATATTTATCCTAGTGTTTTTAGCAGAAATTTTAAATAGGAACTCAATTCAACCCCACTTGAGTATCATATCCGACCAATGTTTGGTAGCAAAGGATTGTATATTTTATTGCTACTATCTTAAATGTTATCCATGTTTTCAAACTCATTTCAACTGTTATATTAATTTTATCATAAATATATCATAATTTATATCATATCTAAATATTCAGTTCTTTAAAATTATAATTAACAATGGATAACAGATTTGAGGGTGATTCTATTAATATTCCACCATTATTTAATACAAATAACTATATTCAATGGAAAATAAAAATGAAAATGTATCAAGAGAGCATGGGTCCTCAAATCTGGGACACAATAGAAGAACAACATCTATTACCTATTATTGTTAAGGACACATGGTCTCAGTTGAATAAAGCTAAATATAACAATTAATGTAATGAAATTATTGCTTTGTACTGTTCTCTAGGAGATGAAGAATTAAATAGAATATATTCCAATAAAACTGCATATGAAATTTTTGGCACTTTGGCTATTTTCCATGAGGGATCAATCAATGTTAGAGAAATGAGATTAAATACTTATACTATTAAATATGATAATTTTTAAAAGAAGCCTGATGAACTTATATCTGAAATTTCTCTCAGGTTGAATTAAATAGTAAATACCATGAGTCTTCATGGGAAATAAGTGGACAACAAGAATAAGAATATGAGGTTGCTTCAATGCCCACCTGATAGATGTGGATGAACTTTTGTTTCCATCAGATAATCTTGTGACATCGGAAGGTTTTTAGTTTAATAAAAAATTGTAATGATTCTGATATATGAAGAAGAGCTCAAGGTAAATCAATAAGTAGATGAAAAACCAGGAAACAAATCTTTATCATTCAAGAGTGCTACCACAATGAAAACGGACAAAGAGAAAGTTCATGCTCATGTAGACACTTCCACCAGTGAAGACTCAGACTCTGACAGTGATGATGAGATGGCTCATCTTTCTAAGAGATTTAAAAAGTTCTTTCATAATAATATGTTATATAGAAAGTCAAACTATAAAAGATATTATTATAACATTGTAATGTCGAAAAAGGGTAGAAAATGTAATGAAAATACAATTGAGATAGTCTTCTAGGAGTGTAAATGAAAAGGTCATGTAAAAGTTTAATTCCCCAACTTGGAATTTAAAAAGAAATACGAAGATAAGGGAAATGGATATAAAAAGGTTATGAATGAGAATTAGAGTGCTTTAGAAGATACCTCCAGTGGATTTTTCAGTTATGATATTTAGAAAAATAAACAAGAAATACTGTTTTTCATGACATAAACATATGAGGTAACACCCAATTCTTCTATACCAAATGATTATTGTTATGGGAATGAAATTGAATCAAATAATTTTGAGAATATTACTATAGATGATGTTTTTGAATATTGTGGAATGAAAGAGAGTAGCTTTAATGAAATCATGTATAAATATAAATTAGCAAAAAGACATCATGCTTTGAATGATAATTATTATTAAGATCTTGATATAGATAAAGAAAAATGTGCATAAGTGTAAAAGAATACTGAATTTAAATTATGAAATGAGAAACTAAAATTGGATCTTGAGAAATTTACTATAGATAAAGATACCTTGAATTAGTTTCGGGAAAACAAATTGCTCCAAAAGAATCTATTGTTCTAGGATATCAACCAAGATAGAGAAAAGTTATTAAAAATAAATTTGTTTCAAAATCTGGATAGTTCACTGCCATTTAAAGTTATGGACCATCATTGGAATTTTATAAAATACCTAACATTGTTTTCAGGTCTCAAAACAAATCTGTTCATTTTAGGAAACCTGTTAGACAAGTATGGGTTCACAAAGTTTTACTTGCTAACCTCTCTGGACCCATGAAAATCTGGGAACCAATGTTACCCTATAGTTAATCTTTTTTGTAGGAAAATTTTCTAGAGTTCCTATAATACTCTATGGTAATTGGAAACTACATGTTCAAAAAAATATAAATGAGACTATTCAGGCTTCAAGAGCATAATTAAAGCTGATTGTAGATGTGTCACATTTTCTGATAATGCTGAAGGTAAGAGCGTTGGCCTATGCCATATTGGTAACCGTAACACTATTAATTTTAAATTTAGTCTTTTTTTGGCTTAAAATACAATCTGCTTATTATTTATCAGTTGTGTGATGATGGTTTCAATGTTAGGTTTGAAAATGATGCATGCAATGTTTTTAATTCTAGAAATGATTTAATATTCACTACACTCAGAAATGAAAATGTATATGTTGTTAATTTAAATTATTTAGCTAAGAAAAATTTAATTTGTTTAAATGTGTTTCAAAAGGAATCATGGATATGGTATTGAAGATTAGGACACTACAATGTGAAATCACATAGAAAACTAACATGGAAAGGTTTAGTTAGACACATTCCTAAATTGGAATTCCCGCATAACAAAGTCTGTAATCTTTGTTAAAAGGGAAAATATCACAATGTTTCTTTCAAGTAAATGAAATAAGTTACTACTTCTCAACCACTTGTGTTGGTTCACATGGATTTGTTTGGACCATCTAGAGTTTCATGTCTAAATGAGAAGCACGATGTTTAAGTTTTCGTAGATGATTTCTCTAGATATACATTGGTATACTTTCTATCTCTCAAAATTGAATCATGTTCCTACTTCATTAAATATTCCATGTCTTTAGAAAATGTTAGTGAACATAGAATTAAGACCTTGATAAGTGATCAAGGCCGTGTGTTTGGAAATCGAGAATTTGAGTATATTTTCTCACAAAATGGCTATACTCACAATTTCACAGCTCATAGAATACCCCATCAAAATGGAGTTTTATAAAGAAGATATAGGACATTTCAAGATATTTCCCAGACTATGTTTGATGAGTACAATATACCTATCTATTTTTTGGCTGAAGTTGTTAATACATCTTGTTACATTATCAATAGAGTCTTAATTGGACCAGTTCTTAAGAGAACCCCATATGAGATCTAGAATAATAGGAAACCTAAGGTAAATTAATTTTTAATTTTTGGTTGCAATGTCTTTATCATTAACAATAAGGATATCCTAAACATGTTTGATTCCAAGAGTGATGAAATAATTTTCATAGGTTACTCAATATATAGTAAAAATTATAGAGTATTCAATAAGAGAACCAAATGTGTGGAAGAATCAGTTCATGTCATATTTGATGAGAATTATCCACTTGAACCCAAAAACTCCATTGAACAACATGGGGATGATATGTCAATTCTGGACCTTAATGATAAAGACAGTGAAACCTTAGTAAAACCGACTAGTTCTAGAAATTTTCCAGAATATAGGAATAATGAATCTGAACCTATAGAAAACCCTTAAGTGTCTAGTTTAACTTTTTTTAGAGGTATTTTAAATATCCAAAATCATCCTTTAGAAGCTATAGTAGGTTATCTAAATAGAGGAACACAAACTAGAGATTATCTGGGAAAATACGTTGAACATCAATCTTTTATTTCAAAGCTAAAACCAAAAAATATTGATGAATGGATCAATGATGATTTTTGGGGGATAACTATGAATGGAGAATAAAAATAGTTTGAAATAAACAATGTTTCTGAATTAGTAGAAATACCTAAAGACACATTGATCCTAGGAACTAAATGGGTGTTTAGAAATAAAGTTGATGAATCTGAAAACATAGTTAGATATAATGATAGAAAATATTTTCATGGATATAGTCAAGAGAAAGGAATAGATTATGAGGAAACCTTTGCACCTATACCCAGACTAGAATCCATTAAGATACTACTTGCTTATGCAACTAATCTGAATTTCAAGCTTTATCTAATGGATTTCAAAAGTGAATTTTTTAATGGGTACATAATTGAAGATGTATTTGTTGAATAAAACTTTGTTCTTACAAATCCCCATTTTTCAAATCATGTTTTAAAATCTATAATGACCTAATGGTCTAAAACAATATCTAAGATCTTGGTATGTCAAAAATAGTTCATTTCTTCTTTCAAAATATTTTACTAAAGGAATAGTTGATCATACTCATTTTATTAAAAGGATTTCCAAATATGTTTTAATAGTAAAAATTAATATAGATGATATTATTTTCAGTTCTTCTAAATTTTTTTATGAATTTACTTTTCAAAAATGATGCAAGATAAATTTTAAATGACATTAATGGGGGAACATAAATTTTTCCTTGGATTTAAAATTTCTCAAATTAAAAATGTTATTGTTTAAAATCAATGTAAATATACTATGGATCTTTTGAAACATTTTGGTTTGGACAGAAATAATGGTGGAGGTACACTTATGAGTACCACTTGTAAGTTTGATGCATATGAAACTGGTAAACCAGTGGATCAAACCAGTTATAGAGGCATGATTGGGAGTCTACTATATCTTACTACTAGCAGACCTGATATTATTTTCATTGTATGCATGTGTGCTCTTTTTCAATCAAATCCCAATGTGTCTCATTTAACTTCTGTTAAAAATACTTTTAAGTACCTCAAATATACTACAATCTTTGGGCTGCTTTATCCAATAGGACAATCATTTGATTTGCTATGTTATTAAGATGCTGACTTTGCTAGTTGCAAGTTAGAATGAAAGAGCACGTCTGGAACATGTCTCATTTTAGGCAATTCACTAGTATCACGGTGTAAAAAGAAACAAAATTTTGTTGCATTATTAACTACCAAAGCTGAATATATAACTTCTTGTAGTTGTTGTGAAAAAATTCTAGGGATGAAACACACTTTACTACACTATGGATATCAATTCAAACATGTCCCTATAAAGTGCAATAATACAAGTGCTATTAACATCTCAAAAAATCCAGTATCTTATGCCAGGACAAAGCTCATTGATGTGAGAAATCACTTATTGAGAGAAAATTATCAAAGAGGTGATATCACTCTTGAATTAATTTGCAAAGAACATCAATTGGATGATATAATTACAAAGACATTGAATTCTGAGAGGTTAAATTACATCAAACAAGATTTAGGTATGATAAACTGTTAAGTTTGAACATCACCATTAGAAAACTCAATGTTGAACCTCACCATTAGAAAACTCACTGCTTATCATCACCATTAGAAACATCACAATTGGACCTCACAATTAGAAACCTCACCATTACACCTCAACCGGGAACCCCACCATTAGAAACCTCATCTATGGACCTCACAGTTATAATCCATTCTGATGGACCTCACCATTGTTACCTTACTGATATTCGATTTTCTCGGAACATATAATTTTCTTTTCTAGAATTTGAATAATTTTCTATATTATTTATTTCTTTTACTTGATTTCTTCTTGATCAACAAATGATAAAAATAAAGAACACAATACATTTTTATCTGCATCTACTATCTCCCAAACCTCTTGTTCCCTAACCTAAGAACCTTACCTTCTGCTGAAACCCTCGAACCACTCCAGATTTAAATGGTAAGGTTGATGCAACTCTTGGTCAGTGGTGAAGGAGATGCACCAAATCCCAAAATACCTAGAGCTATGTTGAGTAGTAGAATCCAAGCATTGGCAACACTAATCAACCCTTATTTGTTGAAGAGGGAAATCATGGTTTAGAAGGAGATGAGCTCAAAATGGATGATGTCGAGAAGGTCCTTAGCGCTGAAGGCACTTTAAGAACAAGAATGGGTCAAATACTTTGGAAATAACAACAAAACCTATTATCCAAATCTAGTGAAAGAGTTTTATGAATCAATCAAGTTCAAGAAGACTGAGGTTTAGGACAGAATGCATTCATTTTTAAATAGAGTATTTATAATCTTCTCCTCTCTTGAATGGGATGAGAGTTTGAGAGTACCACTTTAAGGGATTTCTGACTACAACTCAGGAGTGGTGCCTCCCACATGTGAGGCCTTCTATTATGAAGAACTCTAGCTGAATTTACAGGGAATATGAT
Source organism: Viscum album (assembly GCA_963277665.1). Classification (NCBI taxonomy): domain Eukaryota; kingdom Viridiplantae; phylum Streptophyta; class Magnoliopsida; order Santalales; family Viscaceae; genus Viscum; species Viscum album. Next base: position 332,469,040 of record OY728163.1, read on the forward strand.
CCCTAGGAATTTCATTGCTGCTAAAATGGATGGATAAGAGAAGTTGTTGTTTAAATATTTTCAGTATATATTGAGTCCCTAAAGAGGGGACATTTCTACCTTGAAATATTAAGATTTATTTCTCTTGTATCTATTGAAGCATGTACAGAAGATAAATTTGTGTAGGATGTTGATGATTCAATTAGAGGATATAAAAAATCCCAGTTACAAGTCCAATGTGTTGTTTCATGCCATATTTATATCCTTGACATTGAAGGTGAATGGATTTTCTAGAAACAATGAGGAAGCGGTTGTAGTAAGGGACTACATCTACCTTTCTAAGATGAATTGCAAGTTGATGAAGATAAACTAGAACCCCTGGAAAAGACGATGGGTGCACGATGAGGCTATGTTATATGAGTAATTCAACATTATTACCCATCCAACTAGATATAAGGATAAAAGAGACCCTGGTCTAAATCCTGATGATGTGGATCCTACTTATTCAGATGAAGCGAAAGAGGTAGCTGCTGTGCAAGAAAGAAAATATTCTTCTATAGATGATAAGAGTGATCCTAACATTATATCAAATCCTTCTTCTAATATTGTATATTTTGGTGTACTATCCAACAAAACAAATTTCCTAGAAGGGATACTACCCTAAGGGAGAGTGATGATGAAAAAAGTGGTATAAAATGTCTTAAGAGATATTAAAGAGACCTCAGATGAGGATGAGGACACTGAATCTAGACATGATGACCTTGAGATAGCTGCAGATTCAATTTAAGATGAATTTCTAAGTCTCATTCCGTGGATATGACATACAAAAATAGTACAAAGTGTAGATTAAGAGGCTGTTGATTAAGTTGAAGCTCAAAATTTCCTTGGCTATAGTTGAAGATTATCTTGAAGAAGTGGCATTGGACCATCCATTTGATGAAGTTGATCACGGAGGTATGGAAGAGATGAATGTGGTTTCTTAGGTGAATTATCCAAGTGAGTGGGAGGATCCTGTAGAAACAGGTTCTATTTCTATCGCTCATGGGATAAAATACTGGTAAGAAGACCCTGGATTTGTGGTTTGGGGATTTAACTATGTAGATTCTGATGATGACCAACCCATCATAAGTCCTCATATTCCATTATTTTAAGAGACTAAAATTGTACAACCACTTGTTTTTTGCCTCTGGACAATGTAAATAAGGTTTCTTTAGATTCATTAAAGTCAGATCTAGAGTGGCACTTTAATGAGAAAACTACTGAGATAGAGAGACCAGTATCTCACAATTAAAGACTTATGGTATCTATTGTGCAATGAATTGTTTTTACCTCTCACTCGGTTGTGCTACATGATGTCATGGAATATCAGAATCAGGTCAGAGCATTGGAATAGTCTATGGAATCTGTGAAGCAGCCTATTGCCTATTTAGAATCATATATGGCCTCAAGAGTCTAGGTGGAAAGAGATTTTAGATATGTTAAAAGTGTTGTAGAGAAAATGATCACTAGGTTTGAGGACATTAAGACATATACGGTGACACATGTGAGTGGCCATAATAACGATGTGAAGAAGATGATCAGTGGTCTGACTAAATCCCTTAAGGAGATAGTGGATTTCACTATGGCACATCTATGTGCATCTGCTTCATCTTCATCTTCTCCTCCTGTTGATCTTGAAGCCTTCATATATATTGTCAGATGAAAAGTGGATAAGTTCTCTAGTTCAAGTATCTTAGACCCTTAGTCTATGACTCATGTCATTTCTACTTCCAGAGAAATTCATAAACTTGTGGGAAATTATTTAAGGGAAGTCGATCATGATCAAAAGACCATCAAATAGCTAGATGATTTCTACTACAAAAGGGTATATACTAAGCATTAGATGGATGGTCACATTAAGCATCTATTGGAAAACATGAAGATTTCACCTATCACTCAAGCATTTAGGTTATGGTTAGCAGGCTTAGAGAGTTGAAACCTACCATATAGTGATTTATAAGAATAAGGATGATTTTATCCCAGCTATAGAGAGAGGAGGAAGTATCATTAAGGATTTCAAAAATATCTTTTTTCCATTCCTCCATATGGGTTGTACTCCTATCATTGTTCCTCCAGCTTTACTATCATCCTCAGTTACCATAGGATCTACCAGTGCTGCTCCATTAATGACTCCTGCATATAACATCAGAATATTGACCCCCACCATTCCTCAAAGATCTCCTCTCTACAGGTCTACCGATGCTTCTGTTGGAGTTCCTCTAACCCTGATAAATGCTATCCCTCAGCCTATCCCTCCATCATTAGAACCTGACTCCTCAACATTCGAATATAAAGCTTCCTTGTACATATTTGATGTGAATTGACTGTGGGAAATTGTAACACCCCGACCATAGTAACACAGAGTCGGTGCATTATTTTAATACATTGGCATGATTACAAAGAATCAAGTCTCGAAAGGCTGATTAGTTTAGCAGTTTTGGAAAATAGATTACATACTTGAATGTTACAATACACTTCATAACATACAAAACAACATAAATAATCCTTTATGAATGAAATTATTCCCTTGTCTTAACCCTTCTTATCAATCACAATATACTTTTTGGAATCCTGGGAAAAATAAAACACTGAAAGGGGTGATCTCAAGTGCTCCGTTAGGGTAAGAAATACAACGGAAACATTTATAAATAAGCATAAACATTCAAGGTAATGTATAACTAAAAAAATCCTTTTAAACTTGAACTTCAACATAGTATGGCAAAAAAAATGAAATAATTCCATTTACTTATTCACATGGATATTCTACTAATAGAATAATAACATGCAATATCAATAACCACTTTCATAATGATGGAATGCATAATGCCAGACTATCATAACCACATAGCCAAGGCCTTGTGCCAAGACTACAGATAAGATTTTTCCAAGGCCTTGTGCCAAGACACTAGTTTTTCTCACGAGACCTACCGATGCATCGAGGAGCTATAGCGGGCTCTACCCGTCACATATTAAGTCCAATGCATTCCCATATGAAAAGGGTTAAACATAACATAAACATTAGTATTAAAACTACCATATAAAATGTCAACAATTTCACCATAAACTATGAGTGGTATAAAAATAGAACATCCACAGTCAAACATATCACAAAACCTTCAATACAAAATAGAAGTTTTGTATCATAATAAATCAACTTCAAATAAGCGTAAAATCCATCAAAGGATGTTGACATAGATGAAATCAAAACCTTTTTTAGAGAAATATCTCTTTCTATTTTTGAAATCATTTAAGAGTCATATATTTATAAAATAAAACATTTTCTTTGAAAATATTCTTATAATCTTGTATGGGAAGATTCGACGATTTTATAACGGCGTAAAATAAACGCACCCGTCGTATAAGTTTAAAAAAACATTCTTACCTTAATTTTGTCGAAAAGGTTAAAAGCACCTTGTTTGGAAAACGACGGAAAGATTCCTTTATAAAACACTTATAAAAAGTCAAACAAGGGTATAAATGACTTTAACCCATATTCTTTTAAATAGTAAAAATGTTTTGAAATACATTTCTAAGAAACATGGATGTGGATGATAAAGAGATCCCATTAGATTATTACGTATAAACATCCTCGGATAATGAAGAGATTGTGAAATAACCCTTACATTGTAATTTTCCTTGGTATGGGTAGGTTAACCTCCTGTATAATGGTGAAATAATTGTTACTAAATTATACAAGAATCATATACATTAATATGATATCATATATGATCTTTTAACATTGATTTGTTAATAATATCTTAGTATTATCGTTGTTTCGGGAGTTAACTTACTCATTTTCTTTTATATATTTTGTTAAGTAAGTCATGTTTGTAATGGATAGGTTGTATATTATTAATATCCTGAATGATATCAACTCCTTAGATACTATTATTATTCATGAAATATGAATTATACTTGAATGGATACGATGGAGAATGAATCTCATCGCGTTCATGGAGACGGTAGTTCGTCCGTATGCACGAGCGACAATATCATTCTTTTGATATTAAAATAATATATTAAATGGTTTTTAAATCATATATAAATAATCATTAACATGTTATATTTATTATTTACATGAGTTACATATCATTATTATACCCATCCAAATAATAATATATTGAATAACAATTACACCACGACGTGGAGACGGTAAGTCGTACGTACGCACGTATGGTAACATGTTATTCAAAGGGTGGATAGAATACTGAATATGGTTGTACCATATTTATAATAACATCACAGTATATATATGATACTGGAGTCATTATTTTAGAATGGTAACAACAAAGGAAGCAGAAGTGGATGAAGAAAGGAACGTGGAAAAGGGTGGTGAAATCATTACCTCTTCTTCGGGTTCTTCCTTTTGATTTGATCAAAAGGGCTCCTTAGGTTTGATTTATGATAAAACTAAGGCCTCTAGGTTGTTGTGAGGGATTTTTGGAGAGTATGTGGGCAGAGTTTGGCCTAACCGAAAGGCTTTTAAGGTGTGAAGAAATGAGAAAGAGGAGTGCCCTTTTATAAGAGGGGTGAGGGGTACCTTTGGAAAAGCTAGAAATATTAATTTATAATAAATTCATATTAGGTTTCTAATGGCTCAAAAGTTGATTATTCAAAGGTCAAGGTGGGAATAGGTTGAAAACCATTCAACCAATAGAATTTATACATGTTTGAGTTACTATATTAACCTTATCTTTTAGTTTTAACTCTTAGTTATTTAGTTTGACATTTACCATGTCACTTTGTATTTTTATATTATATAGTTAATAAACATACTATATACATCCAAGCGACCCCCAATTGGTCCATTAATGATACACCTATCATTATATAAGTCTCTTGGCAGAACCTTAGATTTTGAGGAATTTAATATTAATTAATAATATAATATTTGTTTTAAAAACTCTTTTATGTCAATTTTGACACTATTAAATAGTTGATTTTTGTGAAACTCATAACAGAATGATTACTTCGAACACAGTCAATTAACTCCATCCTAATATTCCATATTATAATATAAAATTAGTGTAATTCATTAAAAGTTTCAAATTATATTTATTTGGGTATTTAAAATATCAATTATTTTAAATTTTCACTATTATGGTAATTACTGCATCATCATTGTGTCATAAATAAATTAAATTATTTAATCTCTAAAATTTATAAATAAAATTTAATTATGTAGGAAATCTTATTATATTTCTAATGAATATTTACAATAGAATTTATCTTATGTATAACCCTATATTAAAAATGTTTTAGTAAATAAACTTTGATTTTAACTTTTTTAACTCTTCTTTGAATTAAATAATAATAAATGTCCTAATCTAATCCAAGTGGACCTAAATGATAATATTTTATTCCTAAGGTTGTTTTTGGTCGATATACACTTTTCCAATAGAATTAGGACATGTGTTAGGGTAATATTAATATAATTCTTACCCTTAATTACCCTATTTACTTTTAACCGTGGTAAATAAAAGTAAAACGTTACTATTCACCAAAAATTATTTTTCATCTCATTGAACCACATTTTACTTCTTGATATTAACCGTGTCTCTCGGATTTTCAAAATTTCAATCACAAAATCGGTAAAATTATGTTTTATGAAAAATTCAGTTTTTAAACTACCACTTAGTAGTTTCACTATTCATCAAAAATTGAAGTTCTTCAGAACAATGCCAAAATTTCACCCTAAGCTATAATTGATATTCCAAATTCAAAAATGATGTCTATTTTACAAAATTCTAAACATATAAGTTGCATTAATTATTTTTATAATTAATTCCCGTTGTCACAACAAATAGCGTGTTTTTAAGAAACAATATATATCAAATGATTGACAATTGTTTAGGTCAAATTTCAAAGTGAAATTAATTCTAATGAACACCATTGGATAAAATGGTAAAAATATATTCTAATTATACTTTAAAACCACTCAAATTCATAATTTATCACTATTAATTATTTTGATTAAAAAAGTTGTTTTTAATTAAAATTTAGTAATTTTCACTATTCATCAAAATATGAAAGTTATCCGAAAAGTACCAAAATTTCACATTAGGATAAATTCGATACTCTGAATCCAAAAATGAAGTCCATTTTGAAATATAAAATATATATTATTTCAAAAAGTAGGTTTTACTATTCATAACGGCTAGTTTGACTGGTTGTGGGGTGTGTTAGAACTCGAAGATGCGTACAACACACGCTACTGTATCATTCAAAGAAAGCGTATCGTGGAAGCTTGGGATGTTTCATTTTAAATTTTTGATGTCCCCATTTAGTCAAAAAGTTTAAAATATTGTATTTAAAAAGGGTTCACTTTTAAAAGTTTGTAAAAGTGCAATAATGAAAATGAATTTGTTCTTACATTATGTCTAAGAAACTCATAATATGGATTCTAAAATTATAAGGATTATATAATGTTTAAAATTTACTTAATACTATTCATAACCTCTTTTGAACGGCTTGTTTGGTAAGTCATTGTGCGCTTGAACTCGGTGTTGCGTGTACTGAAAGTTATTGAATTATTTTGAAGAAATAACACACTATGAAATCTTGGGGTGTTACATTCTCCCCTCCTTCAATAAATTGCGTCCTCGCAATTTGAAATTGTTCTTCGAAAATAAAAGGTTGAAAATAAAAAATATATTTGTGGGAAAACCCACATGGAAATTGGGTTACTAAAATTTAGCCTTAAAATGAGGAAAAGAGAAATGAAAGGGTCACCACCAAATTATGATCTTGATTTGGAGAACATTGGTGGAAATTAGAGACATATAAATGGAGGAAAAACGTAAATATTTATAGGTAGTGACTGAGGTCATCAATCACAAACAAGTTTAAAATTGAGGTCCTTAAATTCATCAATCTATGATGATTTACAATACCATCGATTCAACAAAACATAAGGTATTAGGATAACACATTTTTGATGTTTCAAAATATTTTAGTTGAAATCCCACATCGAAAAATGAATTAATGAGGCCTCTATTTAAAATAATGTGTGGAAAGTATGAGGATTGCCGAAAATAACACATACTAGGGTTCTATGTAGGAAAATATGGATATGGAAGAGAAATCTAACCATCAATTATCTGATGGAGAGTGGTAGAGAACATGGCTATGAAAAGGCCAACAATCCCAAAGCCATAAATTAGTGATGATTTAAGGCACCATCTAGGACAACATTTTTGTTCTAAGTTCCTTTTCTTAATGTTGAGGAATTTATTTATGATATTGGCTAAGATCATAAGGAGATATACTTACTTTATAATTAGAGTTTTATCCTTTAATAAATTTCTACCACAAACTCATCTTTCACTCTAAAAAGATAATAGAACGTAAAAAAAATTCTATTTATACTATTCATACAGGGTTCCAAAATAAATAAATTTATAATTCATCTACCAGATCTTTAAAAAAACTACATTATTTAATCCAGGACATCTCGTTGGCCAGTGGTAGGTGATACACCCTTGTTGCCCTTCGGTTGCGGGTTCAAGTCTCACGGCCTTGCCGGACGTGACGGGTTGCCACCTGACCTTCGGGTTGTCCTTTTATGGCAATCCAAAATAATCCAAACTAGAACTATCCAAAATACATCTGTCCAAACTCACAATCCCAAAAATTATAAGGAAGGTAAACATAATGTAGATTTTTTTACCCCGTAATAGCATATGAATACCTTCATCATGTATTCTTTTAATACACTGAAACATCCTGAATTACCATATTCCTTATTGATTACATTCATGCTCCCTTATTCCATATAGAACGCTGGATATACTTCATCAATCCAAAAATGTTTTAAACCCCAACAATGAGGGAATATACAAATCATTAATCAATTTAAAGGTAGTCAAGAATATCCAATATAATTTATCCAAATAAATCATGTATTATTACAAAATCACTACATCGGTATCAGAACTATATTATGGTTTATCATTCTCTCAACCATATATTTTCCAAAAATTTATCCTGCTATTGAGTCACTTTTCATTATTCCACACAATCTCAAGTCCTTAATTAAATAGTACTTCAGTACAATCCTTATATACTCCATAATTATTATAACAAGTACATTGTTGATACAACACTCAATTGACATAATCAACATAATAACTCTAATCATTCCTCTTCATTTTTGGTAGTATCATAACTTGATTATTATCAAATACAATCATTTGCGGCATGGTTTGATGACTGGGACATAGGTTTTCATAGTGTCCAAACTCCTTGCAAATGAAGCATTGTACATTTGAAACCATTTTCTTACCCTTGCAGTCGCGTACTTTGTGCCCTTTTCCTCCACAATTATAACAAACTCCCATTCCTTTCAGACAAGTTCTAGGGTGTTTCTTCCCACAATTATCACATATGGGAAAATTCTTCTTTTCCCTCTTCCCTTTATCCATCTTTTTCTCTTCCATCCTTTTCTTCTCGTGCTTCCCTTCAAAGCTATAGGACTCAGTAAAATCTTTACTTATCTTATCAACACATTATATTATTTTTTCATATGATGATAATACATGGGAGACTATTTCTCTTATAAATTCTGGGTTAAGACCATGAAAGATATGATCCTTCTTTCTCTTTGGATTATGTTCATTTCTAGAGTTTTCATTCCTTCTTCTGGGTGCCATTTCTAAACAATGGAATACACTAGAGTAGTTTATGAATAACAATACCTAATACCAAACTTGTAAAACACATAACATAAATTAAGTAGTTTATGGATATAATCCATAATCATAAAAATGTCTCCCTTGAGGAAGTATATACTCATAAACCCTTAATAATGGTTTGTAAAGAAAATGATAATTATCCTAAGCATATCCCTCGGGTGTGTCGTAACCAAGAGTGCAGCAAGGCCCGTTGTCGTGCACCAGTTCCCGTTCGAGCCTAGCTCAAAGAGGTGTTTTTGGGTTTTACCCCTAGGTACATCTGTGCCAGAGCCGCCTCTACCTGCTCGTATCCAGACATGGTTGTATTGCTCGGAAAACTCACAAAATCTCTACAATACCAAAATTCTAAAAAGTTCTTCTATACTAATCCTCAAGGTCCATCTTAGTTATATGTGGTCTAATTAGAGTTTACCTAAATCCAGTTTCCAAGGTTTGTACTAATCCTCCCTCTGATACCAAATGTAACGCCCCGACCCTAGTAACCCAGAGTCGGTGCATTATTTTAATACATTGGCATGATTACAAGGAATCAAGTCTCGAAAGACCGATTAGTTTAGTAGTCTTGGAAAATAGATTACATACATGAATGTTACATTACACTTCATAACATACAAAACAACATAAATAATCCTTTATGAATGCCATTATTCCCTTGTCTTAACCCTTCTTATCAATCACACTATACTTTTTGGAATCCTGGGAAAAATAAAACATTGAAAGGGGTGAGCTCAAACGCTCCGTAAGGGTAAGAAATACAGCAGAAACATTTATAAATAAGAATAAACATTCAAGGAAATTTATAACTAAAAAAGCCTTTTAAACTTGAACTTCAACATAGTATGGAAAAAATAAAATAAAATAATGCCATTTACTTATTCACATGGATATTCTACTAATCGAATAATTACATGCAATATCAATAACCACTTTCATAATGATGGAATGCATAATGCCAGACTATCATAACCACATACTCAAGGCCTCGTGCCAAGACTACAAATAAGATTTTGCCAAGGCCTTGTTCCAAGACACTAGTTTGTCTCATGAGACCTACCGATGCATCAAGGAGCTATAGCGGGCTCCACCCGTCACATATTAAGTCCAATGCATTCCCATATGAAAAGGTTTAAACATAACATAAACATTCGTATTAAAACTAGCATACGAAATGTCAATACTTTCACCATAAACTATGAATTGTATAAAAATAGCACATCCATAGTCAAACATATCACAAAACTGTCAATACAATATAAGTGTTTTGTATCATAATAAGTCAACTTCAAATAAGCGTAAAATCCATCAAAGGATGTTGACATAGATGAAATAAAAACTCATTTTAGAGAAATATCTCTTTCTATTTTTGAAATAATTTAAGAGTCATATATTTATAAAATAAAACATTTTCTTTGAAAATATTCTTATATGCTTGTAAGGGAAGCTTCAACGATTTTATAATGGCGTAAAATAACCGCACCCGCCGTATAAGTTTAAAAAAACATTCTTACCTTAATTTTGTCGAAAAGGTTAAAAGAACCTTGTTTGGAAAATGATGGAAAGATTCCATTATAAAACACTTATAAAAAGTCAAACAAGGGTATAAATGACTTTAACCCATATTAATTTAAATATTAAAAATGTTTTGAAATACATTTATAAGAAACAAGCATGTGGATGATGAAGAGATCCCAGTATATTATTACGTATAAACAACCTCAGATAATGAAGAGATTGTGAAATAACCCTTACCTTGTACTTTTCCTTGGTTGGGGTAGGTTAACATCCTGTATAATGGTGAAACAATTGTTATTAAATTATACAATAATCTTATACATTAATATGCTATCATATATGATCTTTTAACATAGATTTGTTAATAATATCATAGTATTTTCGTTGTTTCGGGTGTTAACTTACTCGTTTTATTTTATATGTTTTGTTACGTAAGTCATGTTTGTAATGTATAGGTTGTATATTATTCATATACAGAATGATATCAAGTCCTTAGATACTATTATTAATCATAAAATGAGAATTATACTTGAATGGATACGATGGAGAATGAATCTCATCACGTTCATGGAGACGGTAGTCCGTACGTACGCACGAGTGACAATATCATTCTTTTGATATTAAAATAATATATTAAATGGTTGTTATATCATATATAAAGAATCATTAACATGTTATATTTATTATTTACATGAGTTACATATCATTATTATACCCATCCAAATAATAATATATTGAATAACAATTACACCACGATGTGGAGACGGTAAGTCGTACGTACGCACTTATGGTGACATGTTATTCAAAGGGTGGATAGAATACCAAATATGGTTGTACCATTATATAATAACATCACAGTATATATATGATACTGGAGTCATTATTTTAGAATGGTAAAAACAAAGTAAGCAGAAGTGGAAGAAGAAAGGAACTTGGAAAAGGGTTGTGAAATCATTACCTCTTCTTGGGGTTCTTCCTTTTGATTTGATCAAAAGGGATCCTTAGGTTGGCATTCTGATCAAACTAAGTCCTCTAGGTTGTTGTGAGGGCTTTTGGGAGAGTATGTGGGCAGATTTTGGGTGAACCGAAAGGCTTTGAAGGTGAGAAGAAATGAGAAGGAGGAGTGCCCTTTTATAAGAGGGGTGAGGGGTACCTGTGGAAATGCTAGAAATATTAATTTATAATAAATTCATATTAGGTTTCTAATGGACCCAAAGTTTATTAATCAAAGTTCAGGTTGGGAATAGGTCGAAAAACATTCATACAATAGAATTTAGATAGGTTTGAGTTACTATATTAACCTTATCTTTTAGTTTTAACTCTTAGTTATTTAGTTTTACATTTACCATGTCACTTTGTATTTTTATATTATATAGTTAATAAACATACTATATACTTCCAAGCAACCCCAAAGTGGTCCATTAATGATGCAACTATCATGATATAAGTCTCTTGGCCTAACCTTAGATTTTTAGGAATTTAATATCAATTAATAATATAATATTTGTTTTAAAAACTCTTTTACGTCAATTTTGACACTATTCAATAGTTGATTTTTGTGAAACTCATTACAGAATGATTACTTCGAACACAGTCATTTAACTCCATCCTAATATTCCATATTATCCTAGAAAATTAGTGTAATTCATTAAAAGTCTCAAATTATATTTATTTGGGTATTTAAAATATCAATTATTTTAAATTTTCACAATTATGGTAATTACTGCATCATCATTGTGTCATAAATAAATTAAATTATTTAATGTCTAAAAATTATAAATAAAATTTCATTATGTAGGAAATCTTATTATATTTCTAATGAATATTTACAATAGAATTTATCTTATGTATAACCCTATATTAAAATTTTTTTAGTAAATAACCTTTGATTTTAACCTTTTTAACTCTTCTTTGAATTAAATAATAATAAATGTCCAAATCTAATCCAAGTGGACCTAAATGATAATATTTTATTCCTAAGGTTGTTTTTGGTAGAGATACACTTTTACAATAGAATTAGGACATGTGTTATGGTAATATTAATATAATGTTTACCCTTAATTACCCTATTTATTTTAAACCATGGTAAATAAAAGTAAAAAGTTAATATTCACCAAAAATTATTTTTCATCTCATTGAACCACATTTTAATTCTTGATATTAACCGTGTCTCTCGGATTTTCAAAATTTCAATCACAAAAGAGGTAAAATTATGTTTTATGAAAAATTCAGTTTTTTAACTACCACTTAGTAGTTTCATTATTCATCAAAAATTGGAGTTTTTCAGAACAATGCCAAAATTTCACCCTAAGCTATAATTGATATTCCGAATTCAAAAATGATTTCTATTTTACAAAATTCCAAAAATATAAGTTTCATTAATTATTTTTATAATTAATTCCTGCTGTCACAACAAATAGCGTGTTTTTAAGAAACAATATATATCAAAAGATTGACAAATGTTTAGGTCCAATTTCAAAGTGAAATTAATTTTAATGAACACAATTGTATTAAATGGTAAAAATATATTCTAATTATACTTTAAACCCACTCAAATTCATAATTTATCACTATTACTTATTTTGATTAAAAAAGTTGTTTTTAATTAAAATTTAGTAATTTTCACTATTCATCAAAATATGAAAGTTATCCGAAAAGTTCCAAAATTTCACATTACGATAAATTCGATACTTTGAATCCAAAAATGAAGTCCATTTTGAAATATAAAATATATATAATTTCAAAAAGTAGGTATTACTATTCATAACGGCTAGTTTTATTGGTTGTGGTGTGTGTTAGAACTCGAAGTTGCATACAACACACGCTACTGAATCAATAAAAGGAAAGCGTACCGTGGAAGCTTGGGATGTTTCATTTTAAATTTTTGATGTATCCATTTAGTCAAAATGTTTAAAATATTGTATTTAAAAAGCGTTCACTATTAAAATTTGGTAAAAGTGCAATACTGAAAATGAATTTGTTCTTACATTATGTCTAAGAAACTCATAATATGGAATCTAAAATTATGAGGATTATATAAAGTTTAAAATTTAGTTAATACTATTCATAACCTCTTTTGAACGACTTGTTTGGTAAGTCATGGTGCGCTTGAACTCGGTGTTGCGTGTAGTGCAAGTTATTGAATTATTTTGAAGAAATAACACACTATGAAATCTTGGGGTGTTACATTATCCCCTCGTTCAATAAATTGCGTCGTCGTAATTTGAAATTGTTCTTCGAAAATAAAAGGTTGAAAATAAAAAATATCTTTGTGGGAAAACCCACATCGGAAATTGGGTTACTAAAATTTAACCTTAAAATGTGGAAAAGAGAAATGAAAGGGTCACCACCAAATTATGATCTTGATTTGGAGAACATTGGTGGAAATTAGAGACATATAAATGGTGGAAAACGTAAATATTTATAGGTAGTGACTGAGGTCATCAATCACAAACAAGTTTAAAATTGAGGTCCTTAAATTCATCAATCTATGATGATTTAAAATACCATCGATTCAACAAAACATAAGATATTAGGATAACACATTTTTGACGTTTCAAAATATTTTAGTTGAAATCCCACATCGAAAAATGAATTAATGAGGCCTCTATTTAAAATAATGAGTGGAAAGTAGGAAGATTGCCGAAAATAACACATACTAGGGATCCATGTAGGAAAATATGGATATGGAAGAGAAATCTAACCATCAATTATCTGATAGAGAGTGGTATAGAACATGGCTATGAAAAGGCCAACAATCCCAAAGCCATAAATTAGTGATGATTTAAGGCACCATCTAGGACAACATTTTTGTTCTAAGTTCCTTTTCTTAATGTTGAGAAATTTATTTATGAGATTGGCTAAGATCATAAGGAGATATAATTACTTTATAATTATAGTTTTTTCCATTAATAAATTTCTACCACAGACTCATCTTTCACTCTAAAAGATAATAGAACGTAAAAACAATTCTATTTATACTATTCATACAGGGTTCCAAAATAAATGAATTTATAATTCATCTACCAGATCTTTAAAAAAAACTACATTATTTAATCCAGGAAATCTCGTGGGCCAGTGGTAGGTGATACACCCTTGTCGCCCTTCGGTTGCGGGTTCAAGTCTCATGGCCTTGCCGGACGTGACGGGTTGCCACCTGACCTCCGGGTTATCCTTTTATTGAAATCCAAAATAATCCAAACTAGAACTATCCAAAATACATCTGTCCAAACTCACAGTCCCAAAATTTATAAGGAAGGTAAACATAATGTAGATTTTTTTACCCCGTAATAGCATATGAATACCTTCATCATGTATTCTTTTAATACACTGAAACATCCTGAATTACCATATTCTTTATTGATTACATTTATGCTCCCTTATTCCATATAGAATACTGGATATACTTCATCAATCCAAAAAAAATTTAAACCCCAACAATGATGGAATATACAAATCATTAATCAATTTCAAGGTAGTCAAGAATATCCAATATAATGTATCCAAATAAATCATGTATTATTACAAAATCACTACATCGGTATCATAACTATATTATGGTTCATCATTCTCTCAACCATATATTTTCCAAAAATTTATCCTGCTATTGAGTCACTTTTCATTGTTCCACACAATCTCAAGTCCTTAATTAAATAGTACTGCAGTACAATCCTTATATACTCCATAATTATTATAACAAGTAAATTGTTGATACAACACTCAATTGATATAATCAACATAAGAACTCTAATCATTCCTCTTCATTTGTGGTAGTATCATAACATGATTATTATCCAATAGAATCATTTTCCGCATGGTTTGATGACTGGGACATAGGTTTGCGTAGTGTCCAAACTCTTTGCAAATGAAGCATTGTACTTTTGAAACCATTTTCTTACCCTTGCAGTCACGTACTTTGGGCCATTTTCCTCCACAATTATAACAAACTCCCATTCCATTCAGAAAAGTTCTATGGTGTTTCTTCCAACAGTTATCACATATGGGAAAATTCTTCTTTTCCCTCTTCCCTTTATCCATCTTTTTCTCTTCCATCCTTTTCTTCTCTTGCTTCCCTTCAAAGCCATAGGACTCAGTAAAATCTTTACTTATCTTATCAACACATGATATTATTTCTTCATATGATGATAATAAATGGGAGACTATTTCTCTTATAAATTCAGGCTTAAGACCATGAATGATATGATCCTTCTTTCTCTTTGGATTATGTGCATTGCTGGAGTTATCATTCCTTCTACTGGGTGACATTTCTAAACAATGGAATACACTAGATTAGTTTATGAATAACAATACCTAATACCAAACTTGTAAAACACATAACATAAATTAAATAGTTTATGGATATAATCCATAATCATAAAAATGTCTCCTTTGAGAAAGTATATACTCATAAACACTTAATAATGGTTTGTAATGAAAATGAGAATTATCCTAAGCATATCCCTCGGGAGTGTCGTAACCAAGAGTGCAGCAAGGCCCGTTGTCGTGCACCAGTTCCCGTTCGAGTCTAGCTCAAAGCGGTGTTTTTGGTTTTTACCCCTAGGTACATCTGTGCCAGAGCCGCCTCTATGTGCTCGTATCCAGACAGGGATGTATTTCTCAGAAAACTCACAAAATCTCTACAATACCAAAATTCTAGGAAGTTCTTCTATACTAATCCTCAAGGTCCATCTTAATTCTATGTGCTCTAATCATATTTTACCTAAATCTAGTTTCCAAGGTTTGTACTAATCCTCCCTCTAAAACCAACTGTAACGCCTCGACCCTAGTAACCCAGAGTCGGTGCATTATTTTAATACATTGGCATGATTACAAGGAATCAAGTCTCGAAAGACCGATTAGTTTAGCAGTCTTGAAAATAGATTACATACATGAATGTTACAATACACTTCATAACATACAAAACAACATAAATAATCCTTTATGAATGCCATTATTCCCTTTTCTTAACCCTTATTATCAATCACAATATACTTTTTGGAATCCTGGGAAAAATAAAACATTGAAAGGGGTGAGATCAAACGCTCCGTAAGGGTAAGCAATACAGTAGAAACATTTATAAATAATCATAAACATTCAAGGAAATGTATAACTAAAAAAGCCTTTTAAACTTGAACTTCAACATAGTATGGCAAAAATAAAATAAAATAATTCCATTTACATATTCACATGGATATTCTACTAATCGAATAATTACATGCAATATCAATAACCACTTTCATAATGATGGAATGCATAATGCCAGACTATCATAACCACATACTCAAGGCCTCGTGCCAAGACTACAAATAAGATTTTTCCAAGGCCTTGTGCCAAGACACTAGTTTGTCTCATGAGACCTACCGATGCATCAAGGAGCTATAGCAGGCTCCACCCGTCACATATTAAGTCCAATGCATTCCCATATGAAAAGGTTTAAACATAACATAAACATCCGTATTAAAACTAGCATACGAAATGTCAATACTTTCACCATAAACTATGAATGGTATAAAAATATCACATCCATAGTCAAACATATCACAAAACTGTCAATACAATATAGAAGTTTTGTATCATAATAAGTCAACTTCAAATACGAGTAAAATCAATCAAAGGATGTTGACATAGATGAAATAAAAACTCTTTTTAGAGAAATATCTCTTTCTATTTTTAAATCATTTAAGAGTCACATATTTATAAAATAAAACATTTTCTTTGAATATATTATTATATTCTTGTAAGGGAAGCTTCGACGATTTTATAACAGCGTAAAATAACCGCACCCGCTGTATAAGTGTAAAAAATCATTCTTACCTTAATTTTGTCGAAAAGGTTAAAAGCACCTTGTTTGGAAAACGACGGAAAGATTCCTTTATAAAACACTTATAAAAAGTCAAACAAGGGTATAAATGACTTTAACACATATTATTTTAAATAGTAAAAATGTTTTGAAATACATTTATATGAAACATGGATGTAGATGATAAAGAGATCCCAGTATATTATTACGTATAAACAACCTCAGATAATGAAGAGATTGTGAAATAACCCTTACCTTGTAATTTTCCTTGGTTGGGGTAGGTTAACCTCCTGTATAATGGTGAAATAATTGTTATTAAATTATACAATAATCATATACATTAATATGATATCATATATGATCTTTTAACATTGATTTGTTAATAATATCTTAGTATTTTCGTTGTTTCGGGTGTTAACTAACTCGTTTTATTTTATATGTTTTGTTACGTAAGTCATGTTTGTAATGGATAGGTTGTATATTATTCATATCCATAATGATATCAAGTCCTTAGATACTATTATTAATCATAAAATGAGAATTATACTTGAATGGATACGATGGAGAATGAATCTGATCACGTTCATGGAGACGGTAGTCCGTACGTACGCACGAGCGACAATATCATTCTTTTGATATTAAAATTATATATTAAATGGTTGTTATATCATATATAAATAATCATTAACATGTTATATTTATTATTTACAAGAGTTACATATCATTATTATACCCATATAAATAATAATATATTGAATAACAATTACACCACGATGTGGAGACGGTAAGCCGTACGTACGCACGTATGGTGACATGTTATTCAAAGGGTGGATAGAATACTGAATATGGTTGTAACATATTTATAATAACATCACAGTATATATATGATACTGGAGTCATTATTTTAGAATGGAAACAACCAACGAAGAAGAAGTAGAATAAGAAAGGAACTTGGAAAAGGGTGCTGAAATCATTACCTCTTCTTCAGGTTCTTCCTTTTGATTTGATCAAAAGGGCTCCTTAGCTTGTCTTTCTGATCAAACTAAGGCCTCTAAGTTTTAGTGAGGGATTTTGGGAGAGTATTTGGGAAGAGGATTTCCGAGCCAAAAGGCTTTGAAGGTGTGAAGAAATGATAAGGAGGAGTTCCCTTTTATAAGAGGGGTGAGGGGTACCTTTGGAAAAGCTAGAAATATTAATTTATAATAAATTCATATTCAGTTTATAATGGATCAAAAGTTGATTATTCAAAGTTCAAGGTGGGAATTGGTATAAATCCATTCAACCAATAGAATTTAGATAGGTTTGGGTTACTATATTAACCTTATCTTTTAGTTTTAACTCTTAGTTAATTAGTTTGACATTTACCATGTCACTTTGTATTTTTTTATTATATAGTTAATAAACTTACTATATACATCCAAGAGACCCCCAAGTGGTCCATTAATGATACACCTATCAAGATATAAGTCTTTTTTCCGAACCGTAGATTTTTAGGAATTTAATATCAATTAAAAATATAATATTTGTTTTAAAAATGCTTTTATGTCAATTTTGACACTATTCAATAGTTGATTTTTGTGAAACTAATAACAGAATGATTACTTCAATCAAATTCAATTAACTCCATCCTAATATTCCATATTATCCTAGAAAAATAGTGTAATTCATTAAAAGTCTCAAATTATATTTATTTAGGTATTTATAATATCAATTATTTTAAATTTTTACTATTATGGTAATTACTGCATCACCATTGTGTCATAAATAAATTAAATTATTTATTGTCTAAAAATTACAAATAAAATTTTATAATGTAGGAAATATTATTAGATTTCTAATTAATATTTACAATCGAATTTATCTTATGTATAACCCTATATTAAAAATGTATTAGTAAATAAACTTTGATTTTAACTTTCTTAACTCTTCTTTGAATTAAATAATAATAAATGTCCTAATCTAACCCAAGTGGACCTAAATGATAATATTTTATTCCTAAGGTTGGTTTTGGTCGAGATAAACTTGTCCAATAGAATTAGGACATGTGTTAGGGCAATATTAATATAATTTTTACCCTTAATTACCCTATTTACTTTTAACCGTGCTAAATAAAAGTAAAAAGTTACTATTCACCAAAAATTATTTTCATCTCATTGAACCACATTTTACTTCTAGATATTTACCGTGTTTCTAGGATTTTAAAAATTCCAATCACAGAAGCGTTAAAATTATGTTTTATGAAAAATTCAGTTTTTTAACTACCACTTAGTAGTTTCACTATTCATCAAAAATTGATGTTTTTCAAAACAATACCAAAATTTCACCCTAAGATATAATTGATATTCCAAATTCAAAAATGATGTCTATTTTAAAAAATTTCAAACATATAAGTTTCATTAATTAATTTTATAATTAATTCCCACTGTCACAACAAATAGCGTGTTTTTAAGAAACAATATATATCAAAAGATTGACAATTGTTTAGGTCCAATTTCAAAGTGAAATTAATTATAATGAACACCATTGAATAAAATGGTAAAAATATATTATAATTATACTTTAAAACCACTAAAATTCATAATTTATCACTATTAATTATTTTGATTAAAAAATTTGTTTTAATTAAAATTTAGTAATTTTCACTATTCATCAAATATGAAAGTTATCCGAAAAGTACCAAAATTTCACCTTAGGATAAATTCGATACTCTGAATAGAAAAATGAAGTCCATTTTGAAATATAAAATATATATAATTTCAAAAGGTAGGTAATACTATTCATAACAGCTAGTTTGATTGGTTGTGGTGTGTGTTAGAACTCGAAGTTGCATACAACAGACGCTACTGTATCATTCAAAGGAAAGAGTACCGTGGAAGCTTGGGATGTTTCATTTTAAATTTTTGATGTCCCCATTTAGTCAAAAAGTTTAAAATATTTTATTTAAAAAGGGTTCACTATTAAAATTCGGTAAAAGTGCAATACTGAAAATGAATTTGTTCTTACATTATGTCTAATAAACTCATAATATGGATTCTAAAATTATAAGGATTATATAAAGTTTAAAATTTAGTTAATACTATTCATAACCTCTTTTGAACGGCTTGTTTGGTAAGTCATGGTGCGCTTGAACTCGGTGTTTCATGTAGTGAAAGTTATTTAATTGTTTTGAAGAAATAACACACTATGAAATCTTGGGGTCTTACAGATATCTTAGTTGATAGGGAAATTTTGTACAGTTTAATTTACTCTTCCTTCCTAGGTAATAAAATCATTTTTTACCTCTCTTTTGTGTTTATGTCTTTTTGTTAATCCCAAAGGGGGAGAAGTTATAGGTTACCTGAAATGGGCATAAGTCTGTTAGTTAACTATGTTTTTTAGTTAACTAGAATTATGTCATATATATACAATCTATAATAACTATGGTTCAATTTCACTTATACACACCTCTAATGATATTTTACAAATTTTTTTAACCCTGATTCAAAAATAATGATATAATTTGTGATTAGAAAAAAGGGGGAGATTGTGGGACTCACCTATTTTGATAATCCAAAATATAGTTTTCTTAATCCAAAATCATGTATTGATAATCCCAAATCGTGTTTTGATAATCCCAAATCATGTTTATATCATTGGAATAAGTTTGTACGTTTAATCTCAATGATCTCTTGTTTAATATTACAGTGCAATATTTCTCTAAGTATAAAAGGTCACCGATGCAAGGTCACTGATGCGAGTTCACCGACGCAAGGTCTCTGATGAAAGGTCACTGATGCAAGGTCACCGATGAATGGTCACCGATGTATGTTCATAGAAGCAATGTCACCGGTGAAAATCCACTGATGCAAGGCCACTGCTAAAGTCCACCACTGAATGTTACTGTTGAGATGTTCACTGATGAAGGCTACTGATTCACACATACAGTTGAAGCCTACCATTGTGAAGGATACCATTACAAGTATACCAATGCCTACCCTTCCATACTTTGTCAAATTCATAATATTATTCTAATGGTCATATTTTGTAAATTTAATTCTTGTGACATTAATTAATACTAATTGTAGAAATATCAAGAGACCATATCTGGAAATAGTATATAGTACGACGTGGACCACATGTGATTTACTCATTCCTATTGTCGGACCTCAAATTTAAAAGAGAAGACCAAGGAAGAGAAGTAGTGTGGTGGTGAGGATGCTTACATGTGCGATGAAGAAAAATATATAAGAAATAAGATATTTCTGAGATCAACGAAGGACCATCTAGAATTCACACATTGAACATAGGAGAATCTCAAAAATATTTTTGGAGATCAAATTTACATATTCGATCATCTAACTCTATGTCCAATCAAGAAGCTAAACACCTAGAACCTGGTGTTGCAACATTCTCTTTCAAGGACAACTTTTAGAGAAAGATTCGAACTGAAATTTATTCACTCCATGGAGTGAAGAGAAGAACTAAAAACACATGGAGCATTTTAAACCCAATCCATTACCATTTTCTAAAATATATTCTTTTATTTTAAACTTATAAGAACTGTGTGTTTGTGTTACACACACTGTCTACTGTGCTTAAACAGATGATACTAAAAATACTCACATCATGCATTACATACATATGGTTTCCCACGCATAACTATAGATGCGAACATGTGTGATCTGTATTTTTTTTTTGATGAAGAACTATGGTAGAATGTGTGAACACTGGAAAATTTGTGAAAAATGTTTTAAAGACCGATATAGGCTGTGTATCATGTTTTATTTCAATATAAAATGAATGGTGGTAGGGGATCACTAAGTGGAGAGGATTAAGTCTCAGCTTGAGAGTGAACCTCTTGTTTAACTTATTTTTATACTATATTTTGTAATACATTGGGTTTTTCTCTAATTCACTAATCATTATTTAAAAAACAGAAAACCATTTTTATACTCACTTTGATAGTTAGTTCTAGTTAGTGTGTGTAGGTTTTCAATTCAGTGTACTTGTTTAAAAAGTTGATAAACTGTTTTATACTAATTCAACTAAGGACTAATCACCCTTTGAGAAACTTATAGTCCAACTGAACATCTATAACTCTACTGCCTTAATTAACTGGGCTATTTCAATATTGGGGTTTCATTATCCAAGAGTTCTTAGAAGAAAATTTATGTAGGAACTCAATTAACCACATCTTGAGTATCTACTCTGACCAACATATATAAGGGTATGTTTACTTTGGATTGGATCATTGATTTTATCCATTGTTTTTTTAAAAAAATATTATATGATCTTCATATTTGAATATGATTATAAAGAACCTAATGTGGCTAACATTATCTCCACTATTTTTCATGAAAACGTGTCGGTCTCTACCAAGAATCTACGAAATAAGAAAAAGAGGGAAGAAGAGAGATTGATGGAAATCTCAAGGAAAGAATAAAATGATCAGTACTCTCTTATCAAATCTATTGAAAATTATCCTTATAATGAAAATAGAACAATTTTTGGTGATTTAAATGAAGTTGAATCTATGAATTTTTTTAAAGACTTTTAATTCGAATTTTAATGATACATGAAGAGTTTTATCAAATAATGGATTTCTTATATACTTTGTTCATTTAATTTAATTTTTTTGATAGATATCATCTTGAAAATTAAATTAATATTCATGAGGATTTGTTTAGAAATATAATCAAAAGTCACAATGATTTCATAGGCTCTGTGAAGAAAGGAAAAATAAATGAAACCATATAATAAATATATTTCATTAATTAAAAAATAATTGACATGGAATGTTTATGAAATCATATTAAGTAAACACGTTTATGGTGAATTAATCCTTGATCATCAAACATTGTTCAATTTTTTATTGAATGTATGAGGTTATAAACATGAATATACAAAATGTATGGTCATGGTGATTAACATTCTAGTTGGAGAAACTTTCTTTTGGAATGGAGACTATATTATAAAGATCTATGATCTAATAGAATAACATTATGATATTATTACATGTTATGGAATCCAAATTAGAATTTAAATCTAGAAGAATAAAATAACTTCTAAATTTTTTTAAGGTAAAAAACATGAATATCAGATTAATAAAATGATCTTTTAATAGTATTTTAGGATGACATTAGTTTAAAATGATAAGTTTCCCCTCAGTATGAAATGTATTTAGATAGATATAAAGTTGTGAATTTTGAGTTAGACACATACTGATATTTCACAAGTGGATAAGAAGAATAATTATTACACATATTCATATGAAGAGATTATACCTCTAATAAGGGATGTTTCTATTCAAACTATTGACGATACTTGTGTCCATATAGAGGCTCATACTGGTGGGAATAATAACTCAAAATCATATTTCGAACTACTTTCGACAAGATTACAGATGAAGGTTACCCATTCCCAAATTTTTATTACTTATACTAATATAGTATCAACTACCTGTATAGGTTCAATGTTTAAATCTAGGAATATTCCATAGATAAAAAAGATAATAATTCAACCAAAACACAAAGGGTGGGTTATTGAAAGAGTATGAAATATTAGAACCAACATGATACTTGAAATTGGAATGAAAAACCAAGAAACAACAAGGCACTAATTATATCTGTGTTGGTATTACTAGAAAAAGAATTATATTTGTTGGATACTATTGGTGCTACTATATAATTGGGAATATAGTTGTATAATGACATAAAAACATGGGAATGTATGAAAACAACATAAGGCCTACATTTAGGGGGGGTAAGGATGAATAAATAAAGAGTCATATACAATAGAATCATATTTTATAGAATAGAATGAATCTGTACAATATAAATAGATTCGAATTCCTTACTAAATTATTTTCGTACTAAAACGTGAGTGGTCATAGAGGTGAAGAGTTTTTGTATATACTAGGAATTTACAAATCTAATTCTAATAAAATACCACAAAAAATAAGATAATTTTTTATAAAAGTAAACCATAATGAATAAAAAATGTAAGTTAGTTAAAAAATATTTAAAAAATGATACAACCAATAATAATAATAATTTTGATTCCAATATTGTAATATCAACATAGAGAAGATTGTTCTAATATGAAAAGTGAGGTCATTCCATGGACCATTCTTGGAAGGCTGTAGAATTGAATAGAAGCAATATGAAATCAAGAAGATAATAAATAAACAAAAATAAATAAGAAGGTAGGATTTATTGAAGAAATTCCCGAAAAATTCATTTATAAGTTACCCTGGAATGGTAACATAAAAAATGATGAATCCAAATGGATGCTAAAAAATAGGATATGTTAATAGAGAGTTCATAATCATTTTGTCCTATCAATTGTAAAATATTGGAGACATAAAACTATATAGATCAATTTAAAAGAGAAAAAATGTTTTATATAAGAATACAAGGATACATTTCACGAGAGGTTATCAAAAAATGACAACTCAAGAGTCACAATACAAATATGTGGATGGTGAAAGCATATTAGCCATAAAAAAAATATTTTGTGGCTCTTTTACATACTCAAAATATGATAGTAAATTTATAAGAAACAAGAATTAGTGTACCATATTACATTTTTTAGTGATGAGAAGATAAAAAATCCGCACAAGATAACATTGAATGAATAAAAGAGTCCATACTGCGGAAGAAATATCAAAATTAGTAATCTAAAGGAGACACAAGCATTAAGAGTACCCAACACTATAGATCCACAAGAAAATGTGTCTCTATGTTGAGAGTGAATTATCAACCCTATTTCGTTTGTTAATAATGTATGTGTTTAAAAGAACAAATATATTATTATAATATTATATATATTTACATTATTTAAACCATCCCAGTTTATCAAATTGAGATTATTTGCATCAATTTTGGATTTATGGTTTGTTTTGGGCTAAAATGTGAGAATTTATAAAATCTGAAATTTAAAATGTTTTCAATTGGTTTTTAATTTCTATGATAACATTTAAAATATATCTCCAGTTGATGTGATTATTTTTTTCTTGTTCCAATGATTATTTAATTCAGTTTTTTATTTGTACCATGATTTAATTCGAATAGATTGGGGAAACAAATTATTCATTTTAAAAACCTTTCGGGAAGACCGAGTTGGCACCACCTCCAGAAATAACTTATTACTCAGGAAAAATACCTATAGGTGTATCTAAAAGAGGACTCTAAAGATAATTTTAATAATAAATTAAATGGATTTATTTACTAATTAAGGGGGGAAATTGAATGCTCAAAATTTAAGAAAGATTTATAGAATACTCATTAATAAAGAATCATATTTATTAATTAAAAAATAACATATATTTTAGGTGTCTAATTACTATAAAATTTGTAGTGTCAATAGAGAAAATAATTTCAAGAGTATTATAATAAAGATCCTTGGGATGATTCAGTGATAATGTGGGCCTAAAAGTATCCACCTTCTAGAGAACATATTCTGAAGGGGAAGCAAATGCACCCATTCATTTTCTTCCTTTTCATTTATTTTTATTATATTTACATTAGTTTTATTTTAAATAAATTTTATTTTAATTTATTTAAAATAAAATCAAATTCATTCGTTGTTTTTAATTTTTTGCCTTCATAACACACCCTTTTTATTCTTCTCCTTCTTTTATTTCTATTATTCTTTTTTCTTTCATTATAATTCCATAATGTTCTTCTCTATTATGATGTAAAATACTCATGATCTATAGTATCAAACCCAAGGACGTTCCTTGGGGATCAATAAAATATTGAACCCAATTTATTTTACATTCATGTTTATTTATTCTTATTTTCCATGAATTAGGTCAAGGGCGATCTTAGGGGGTAAGGTGCCTTTGTGTCTCCACACTCCACTCGAAGATTTAATTTCTATTCTGAAATATTTTCTCTAAATCATGAAGGTGGATGTGGGGTTATCTGGATATCATTGAGTTCAACTTATATTAAAACCATAGTTATAATTTCAAATTCATTCATACAATGGGGCATTTTCATTAATTAAATTTGAAACTAATAAAGAGACAATGAATGTTTTTTCTGGGTGTTCTCATGGAGGATCTCTTTTCTATTTAAACATCCTTTTTTAATTTCATGTTAGATTTTTTTTTAGAATTTCATTTTTTTCTTTTAAGTAACATTTAATTGATATAAACAATAAAAACAACAAAAATATTTAGTTCACAGTTTAATTATATAAATTTTGTTAACAAACTAAGAAAGTTACTCAAGTGAGATGACGTTGGTCAGGCATTGTGTTGCACTATTAAACAATTGAAATTTGATTTTTTCCACACCCCATAATTTGAATACCTAAAAACTAGCACCATATAGGGTTATCCAAATAGTAATTTACTTGTCATTTTCTATATTTGTGTTTTAAAAATACATTCATTGTTTTGAATATTTAAAAACCCCATAAAAATACCATTTCCAGGATGAATTCAAATTCATAAAATTATGAATGGGTTGATTACTAACGAATGAAACAATAAAAAAATAAGAATTTAGTAAATACTAGATTAAAGAACATAGATAAATAATAGAAAAAATTAAGACAAATGAAAAAAGAGCATCTGAATATGTTTGTGAACTAACAGAGAAAACCGACCCTTAGTTGGAGAAAAAACATGAGGTAGTAGTGTAAGAAACTTCACCACTCATCTTGGAAATTGAAGAACTTGCGGTGGTAAAGGTGGAGGTACATGAAGATTCATTACACATATCTCAAAAATTAATAGGGTAGATAGATGAAATATCATATTATACTGATTTAAAAGTTGGAGATAATGTGAATTTGGACAATGTTTTGAGAAAATCGGATGAAATTACAATGCAACATGAACTACTCATTCCAAAAAAATTAGAATATCCACACCCATTAAATATATTCCAAGCCTTATAAGAATAATAAACCACCAATGTGGTTGAATATGAAGAAATTATATAGGATCATTAAACACGCCTCCCTCTGGTAGTGATGGACTCCAAGAGGTACATTAAATTAAAGAGGATATTCAAGCTAAACCAATTCTGAGAGTCGACCCTTTCTTTAACACTTTATCTATAAATTTCATTGAAAATAAATTAAGTATCACTCCTTGCTATTTTTATTTTGCAAACTTGGATGACTCACATTTTTCTATAGAGGAAGATGATGAAAAAAACATGCATGTATTGAGTAACATATATAGCTCCTTGAATTTGTTGACAATGAATTTAATTAAGACCACAAGGAATTCCATGATGATGAGCTTGAGGAATCCCAGAGATATGACTATAAAATCGAAATAGGGAATTATTATTTTTTATGTTTACATTATATTCTATTAAAAATAAATTATAATCCTAATTTTTGATTTACAATTCATACAGATGAGTTTGATCACATTCTAAAATAGAAATACAACATTGAACATGTAGCAATGAAAAAAGTGGTGGTTCCATTCTTAATCCTATCCCCGCCATACAATTTGTAACTCATTGAATGGTATGGATCTAGTTTACTATATACATGGAATTCTCCACAATGATAACTATGAAATGAAAGATGGGAAGAACAAATTTTGGTGGTTCAAATCCAAAAATATCAGCTTTCCATCAATTTCTGTATAAATGATGGTACTCCCCTCTAGAGGCAGTGTATCTCCTAGGGGATCATACTAGGATTTATCATTACATGATTTCTGTTAATTTTGATTTTAAATTCATTTTTAGGATTAGTTCTTCATGAAACCCACTCCCTCTTATCATTGTTATCATAAATGACTTGATCATTGTTCATAACTGAGTAATTTTATTCTGTAGGTTCATGATGGAATAATGAATCCCAAAAAATCAAGGAATAAAGAGGGTTAAACATTAAGGGAAATGTATTTCACTATTAATTTATATCTTTGAAGCACTTTACATTTTTCATCAACAATGTGATTTGATATTTATACTATAAAATTTCATTCTCTTATTTGAATTCATGATTTACTTGAATTATCTACGAGGAATTATTTTCATAGAAATACTATGATTAAATGTTTTATATTTCAATGATAATTGAATTTAATGACTAAAATAAGTAATTCGTTCATTATAATGAAGCGTGGATAACAAAATGAGGGAAAATAATTTTTTGTAATTAACTGACTCATGAAAAATAAAATATCCATATATTTTTCATTCTTTTAATTCATAAGATTCACGTGATATGTTTTTTAATTTTTAATAATTCCTTTAGTGATTGACCAATATAATATTCCCGTTACCAAGAATACTTCTATACCAAATACATTCTATTTTTTGTTGATCACCTTTTGTAGGTGATATTAGGACATGTAACATTCCTAAACATCAAATAGAAACATTTTGAAGATATTAACTTTGAAAAAACACATAAAAATTATATATGAATCTTTTAAAATCCATTATCCTGAAGTAAACATTTACATTAATCCATGTTTAGCATGTAAAAACCATGAATGAATATGTTAGGAATGAGCCATATTTCAAGCGATTTTTATCAATTTCTACCATCCTTTTAATAACTGAACGATATTTTAAATTTGAACTGTGGGGTTGAAGGGATTAATGGTGGAATGGATGAAATTAAATGTATGAAAAACGTGTTGGGTGTTATTTTGGGAATATGGAATGAATTTTAATTCATTAAATATACATAATTATTTTTCCTTTTCAAAATAATGAAAAAGGAATGTGTATTGACTAAGAAGAATAAAAAATAACCATCTCTAGATTAATTATTTTTATCATCTGTGGTTAGGAGGTGGAGGTGGGGCTTGTTTTATAAATAATTTTAGAAATAGAAAAAATGGAAAATAACTACTTTAAAAAAGAATATAAACTATTAATGTTGTGAAACATTAAATAAGGTGAAAGACATTCATTATGAATTCATTTTTTCCTACCTTTAATTTGAATGTTTGTGGAAAGTGAGAGTTTCAACGTGGAAGGGCATAATTTCATCACACTTATATTATTCGTGTAATTAATTTTACATATGAGATAAACATCCTCCATGAGCATTACTTCTTAAAGAATAATATCCTACCAACCTTAATCCTCAGAGTGAATTGAACTTTTAATGCAAGTCCTCATGATTTTATGTGTCTTTTTTCATTACAATGTGGAGAAAATTATTCATTAAATGCCAATAGATATGAAACATGTCCTCATGATATGAGAATAAATCTATTTGAATCTTATCTTGATTGATGAGATAAAGGATTCAAAATAATGGTATAAAATTATTTTTTGAGTGTAATAATAATGATTTAAGTAGCTTTAATGAATTAAAGAATATGTTACACCACTTTCAAAAGGGAGAATGTAAAATAATTGAATTTATTATTTCTTTGAAAATTGAGAAATTAGATGAGTAATTTTTTATATTTTTGATAATTTGGTTTGAAATTGATGACTGTTTAATATTATTCAATTAAAATGGGTTTTATCACATGAAATAGAATTCTAAAAAGTGGAACCTACAATCAAGACTTGAAATCAAATTCATAGATCACAAAATATTGTATACCCACATTATGGCCACTATGATCCATAATTATCCCATCATGAGGAGGTTTGAATACAAGATGAGATCTCACATCCATTGTAAGAGACAAGTACGCACCCAATGACATTATACATAAATATTGGATGCCAGGTTTACCCATAATGATAAAGGTTTAAGGATAAAAAACAACATTATTATAAGGATAAAGGTTAACCATTAAGTATTAATAAATGCATTTTCAGATATAACACCAGTATGATTCAATTTAATCTAAAAAAAGAATTAAAATAAAATAAAAATCATATGAAGTATCCCTTAAGAAAAAATACAACAATAATATCAAAATCTCAGAATAAAGTATCAAAAATAAAATTTTAGAATGACCATAAAAAAATTACCAAAAATATAATCATGAAAACTACTATCTTTGCACACATAATGACAAGATCAGTAAGAAAATCATACAAATAAACCAACATAAAAATCAATACTGAACCACCTAGACCATCTACAAATTTCTTATAGAGACATCACCAAGTTAACCGTCATGAAAAATAGTGATAAAAACAACATGTGTGCTAACTGTATAATCTCTAAAAAATACAAGAAAATAATTAGAATATATGACAATCTGAAAAAGATTAACTTTCATCAAAGCACTGCATTGCAGTTGTTCAATTTAAATTAATCTATGAGTATCATCCCCATTTCAATTCCTAATGTTAAACATGGTTAGTCTATTAAACTCTAAAAAGTAAAAGATTATTTAGAAAATTAATTTCATCCTCGAGATTATTAAAACCATGATCATAAAGTTTGAGGCTAAGAATTAATGATCTTTGAAGCTGTACTTGATTTACAAAACCACAAGCATCATTCATGACACAAATTTTGACAAATTTTTCTATCAGTTAATCGTCTAATTTATCACAAAGTAATCTATAAAGATAAAACCCTTAAATTGTTGAGAAAATAATCTATGGATAATATAGAATGTCATAATTACATCTCATGAGTATATCAAACAATAAAGGATTCATCATGAAGGAAATTATCTTTAACATATATATCACATTAAATTATCTTGTAATTATGATATAAAAGAATAAAGGTAGATATTTCAGCAACCATGATTTTAACCAATAAATATTCATTCTTATTTCCAAAAAACAACCCATGAAAAAGACAGGTAAAAAAACCCATCATGCCTTTAGAATCAACATCCAAAATATTTTACAAGCAACCAAGTAGTTATTTAATTACTAATTTCTGGGGACATATTCCAGATATTATTTTAATGAATGTATTAGACACTAAAGAACATATATTATAAATATTTTGGTTCCAACATGTAAAAAAATGAATGATAAGTTTGATTGAAATTTAAATATATTGATGAGAGTCCCTTAATGAAGAGGGTGTTATTTTCTAAAAAATGATGAAATATCCATCCTTCTCTTTTTAAATTGCACTCAAACTGATTTTTCTCATTGAAACACCTATGATATAATCAAATTTGAGATTTAATTCAATAAAATTATATTCGGATGGATAAAACCATGTAAAAAAGTGACAAAGTAAAAAAACCTATAGAGGGTTGCTCCAAAATTAAAGGGAAGAAACTATAAAGAAGAAACACCAAAATAAACCTAAAAAGGTGAAACAACTAAATGATACTGACCCTACATAGTGTCACAAGAAAAAGAACACCACTAAATGAGAGAGAATAGTGAATCGAGTTGGTAGTGGGATGCAATATAGAAGATACAATGCATCCAACTCTGATAATGAATTCCAGAGAGTCCACAATAACCATAGCCCCCTATGAAAATATCATTCTTTCCATCTTGGACAATTGGTCCACCAGGTTACCCTTGTAACAAAAAAATTCAATCACACAACCTCTCTAAAAGTGTTGAAATAAATATGTGTTTAGTTTTGGAAAATGTTTACTTTGGAGAAGCAATAAATTATCAAATGGGCACACATGGTCTTACCAGAAATTAGATTTATAACTAGTGAATCATTAAAGAAAACATAGATTAAGTCACAATTCATTTAATATATTGATTTTTATTCAAACCTATTATCATCAATATACCAATAACAAACATTATTTATGAGTAGTATGAGACCCAAAAAGTCAATTAACATTGAACTAGAAAAAATTAAACTAGTAACCTAAATTTTTTTTGTTCAAAAAATGTTGAGACATAAAAATAGTATTAAATCATAGTAGTCACAGTAGACTCCAATAAGGCCACAATCAAAAATTCCACCTAGTTACCATATTAAGGGGATTATCTAAACTGTGAAACCAATAACCATATGATAATCTAACTAGATACCACAACAACCAAAAAATTATTCATCAAGTGAACATAGAAATAATATATAACCACTGAACACAATAAATACCATAATGCCTGATATAAAAATGACAAGTGACAGCTACAAAAAATGACTAGATGGATCAGTGACTAAAAAAATTACATGTGACCACATTAGTAGAAGACAATCAGTGACCAGAACAATTGATTATATAAAACTAATGAGATGATTTTATAACATGTGACCACAATCCAATGAGATTGACACTAATTTCACTAAACAGTGACACATAAATCAAAACTCTATAATCTAGTAACACATCATGATATAATATAATTTGGTAAAGGTGATTTCAATTTATAATGACACTAATTTTAAATTTATAATGATGCTACTTTTCAATTGATAATGACACCTAATTCAACAGAGAAAATACAATTTAGTTCAATGAAAAACCATAGGCTCTAAGGATATAGTTTCAAATATGGTCTTTAAGGAAAATTTCAAATTATATGAATATAATAGAGATCACTATTCAGTCAAATATGAACGTGTTATTGAATCTCTATCATAAATAGAATTTACTTTCAATCAAATATAAAACATAATGTCATGAAATGTCATGAAATAAATCTAAAAATATTATAAATAACTAAACATTAGAAATTCATGGACATGAGATATTTGAGGCCATTTAAAAATAAGATAAAATTGAAAATTTAAATACCAAAATTGAAAACACGATATTGAGTATCAGAAAATTTATTTCAGAATCTAAACATTATACCCATTATTGAAATATAGATATTTCTCTTTGTAAATCTGGGAACATGATATTAAGGATTGGAGGATTCACTGAGCATAAATGAGTGAAGTCGATATAATGGTAAATTAGAGTCTCTAAATCACTTATCAATCAGATATATTTGATGAAGACTAGTCCTACACAAGGATGAATAAATGTGGAGATGAAGAAGATACTAACACCAATCCTGTTGAGTGAAAATGATGGAAACTGGAAATCATATCTTTTATAGAGGGTTTTGGGAACATGATGATGCCAATTATTTACAATCTTTTCCTTCCAGTAAAATATATCCATGCGAAAATGTACCGTGGATCAATAATTACAATAAACCTACATCTTCCAAATAACCCTAGACACAAAAAATCCACTGATGAGATGAAAAAAAACCCAATTTGAACAATAAACAATAACAATTAAGAAAAAGACAAGCCTTTGAGAATTTATTGGGAGATTTCATGGCTTTCTTCAAAGATTTTTCCTCATCCCTTCCTTCTCAGTTTTCTTGGAAAAAGTACCAGATTGATGTTAAGAAGAATACCACCAGGAGCAATAGTCCCTCTCATAATAATCTTCATATTCTTCTCATTATTCCTCACTACTAGTAATAGTTTTTCCAGTACAGTCCTATCATTTTTGTTATCATGAGCCACATTACAAGCCAATTCAAGAACCATGGCAACTATGTATTTGAGAACGACAATCAAATAATCTGGAGCATCAATAATGATGTGTTGTAAGGGGAAATGACTAATCCATCATGTTGGAAATTTCAAACCATCCTTTAAAGAGATGTAAGAGATATTATTCTATCAACCACCCACTTGAAAATTATTGACAAAATCGTGAATAATGAATTATCATATTTATGTTTGGCCGAAATAAATGACGATGTTTTTGAGTTTGAAAAAAATCATGGGTGGGATTTGGCATATTTGATAGTCAGACGAGTGAAGATACCCAATTAGGGTTATGGGAAAAGATGAGTAATGTGAGGGCATTATGGGGTGGGCTTCTATATCGAATATTGTGGGAGAGGGGATTACATTAGTATTTTTCTATAATTTTAAATAAAATTTCAAAATGTAAATATTGTTATCAATAAAATGATAATACTTAATTGATTTATTTTAAAGTTATATTAATAATTTATTATATTATGTTGATTTATTTTATATATTTACTAGATTTAAATGTACAAAAAAGTACTCTACATAACGGGATATTTTATCCAAACATCCAAAAATGGTAAATTGAATATTAACATTGCTATTAGAAACTGTAATATTAAAAAATAGTTTTAAAATTGGTTATTGATAAAATATATTTTTATTCAATGGTTTTCTAAAACATAGTTTTTTGATGTTAAAAGATCTTTTGGTAATAATGGCTATTAATAATAGATTCTTGTGTCGGTAAAAAATGATGGTATTTATATAACAAACAAAGTTGATTTAACTGTATGTAAAAGAATTGTTGTTATTGAAAAATTATTATTAATAGATATATTTTTTTGGTAAAAATATTTATGGGTATCTTAAATTAATATAAAAAACATAAAATCTGTTATAAATACTTCTTTTTATTAATAGATTTATTATGTTTTATTTAATTTTGGTAGGTATAATTCATTTTTTCGTAATGTAAATATAAAATTAAATAAAAAATTGTTGAATTCAATGAAATTTTAATTGAATAAAATAATATTACTGTTTTTACATATATATTCTTGAAGTCAAAATTCATGAAGAAACATTTTATGTTCCTTGGAAATTTTTAGTGAGAATTACATGTATATTTGGATTTCTTTGATTGTGTTTGGAAAACTCTTTTACAGATTTTTCCATAAAGGAGGATAACTATTGAAGCCCCAAAGGGATATTCCTCAACCACTCATATATGTACATAGGGGTTCAACCCCCATTTAATGTTCTTACAAAGGAAGCAACATGGCTGTAAGGGATGAACCATGTGTAATCCACATAGAAGAGTGCACCAAGAGGCATTCATGGGCTATGAGTAGTAACACATTGAGTGGATGCATTATGTGTGCACACATGTATAAATGGGCCAACAACCATGGTGTTGTGAGGGTAATGTGTTAGTGGGTGATGATCCCCATTGGTAGATCGATGCAATAACAACAAAAATGGATGATGAAGAACAACACAACTGAAGTGTACTTTAATGTTGGATGCGTATAATCAGTTATTATTCCCACGTAATTAAAAATATTGTGACTTTTTATATCTATTAAATATGATAAAATATGATTACATAATGGCCTATATATAGTCACCATTAGCCTCTATTATTCTGGTGCGTCAATGGACTCCTTGACGTTGCTGCTTCGACATTGTATGTTATACTCGATATCAACCCATCTCTACAAAATGATATAATGTTCTGAGCGGAGCAAACTCAAGCTTCTAGAATCCATGCATAAAATATCCATATTATAAGCATGGGTTAAATTAAATAATTCATTTATATCAAATATGATTCAAGTTATTTGATTATTTTTTATGAGACTATCACCATGGAGAAGTTTACACATTTGGGATAAAATGATAATGTTGTCATCATCCCATGAAACATAAAAGTTGAAATGAGTACTCTCATAAGATAGAATGCTGAGGAGTTTTTTTATCCCCTATTATGGAACAATATGATGAAATAGAAATATGGATGGATTAAATTGTGAGATTATTTCATTGGTACGATTGAATTGGTCTTGCATGCAACTTCACAATGCAGGCATGAAAATTGAATGGTGATATGATTATGTCACATGAATAATGAAAACTCAAATCATTCAGCTATTTAATTTGTAATAGTATCTATTATACCACATAATGAAATAGTTAACCTCATATTTCATCCATTTTAATTGATTCTTGACATGCCTTAAATATCAATGGAAGGTATTGAGTGAACTAACTATATAAACATAGGATCTTCTCTGTGATAGATATCACTATAATTTCAATTACCTTGAGAGATCAAATTTTAAAAAAATATTGCATTGGAAAAAAAAATATTGTGAGGATCCACACAAACCATACGCATGAATAATTATAAGAAGAATATCGACACAACACAATATACACATGAAAATGAAAGGATATGTGTGAACCTCTCACATAAAGAATAGTAAGTAGATGTAGGATGTGTTCTCGAACATGTGAAAGTTAATCCTATATATAAAGGATAAGATCTCATGTACACTATTTTAGATCAAAAATACAATGTATTACATGAATATGGTTTATTGTACATTTTTACATAAGGAAAATCAGTGTAGTCATACCCATTCTTGTTTGTAAACTGTAAACATCAGGTGCATGTGGAAGGTATTTCATGCCTACATGATTTCATATTATTATCAAATACATACTCATATAAAGAATTACGTGATATATATTAAATAAGAAGTAATAATAAAATAAGGATGAAGATAACTTTAGCTTCCTTGATAAATGTTCAATGGATCCTTCTGATATGAGGAAGTGAGTTTAAGTGGAAGTTAAATCTTTCACTTATTTAAAGAAATAGGTCTAAGTGGAAAATATATTATATTTAAGGTGTCATTAGAAAATATCAGTTGAGGAACAAGATCATATAGTTCATGCAATGGTATCCAAAGAAAAAGAAACACCTTTTTGGGAGATTTCATTGACTGGATCTTGATGAACTATTGGTTCTAGTATAAACAAGGCCATCGAAAAAATACGGTACTTGTACAAATAATTCAATATATCTCTAAAAAAGCAATGGATTTTAAATAATTAAAATTCAATTGAAATTTAATTCATTTTTAATCACTATATATTAATAGAATTAAGAAAAGTCATGAAAAAACTATATGTTAATCATAACAAAGTGTAGGTCATAGAAAAAAACCTTGTAAAAATATTCAAGTGATGTTGTTTCATTTATTATCCATGTTGAATGTAATTTTTCAAATATAAAAATATATACATTCCACTTGAATAGTTTGGATGTTTGAAAGTTAGGGGAAATTTAAAAGAATGTAAAACATAGTATAAGTTGGGTACACTAATTTACCCCCACTCAGTGTCCCTTCACAATCCATTTGGGATCTACAAAACTATCTCCTTATAGTAAACATTTTAATAATGAATAATATCCAATTATGTGTGTGGAAATTTCATTTTCTAGACAATATAATCTTTTACGTATTTTTCAATAAATATATCTATCAAAAATTAACCATGAAATTAATTTCGTACCCATATTTTTTGGGTAAAGAGATGTTAGTAAAGTTAGATTTTATAATCGACATTTGTTTTATAGGTTTTTTTATAATAGACGTTAGATAGTTAATATTATTTAACAAGTTATTAGGTCTAAAATGGGATCCCGATATCTAGATGTATGTTATACATTACTTAAAATAAATATTTAATTATGAAGAAAATAATCTCTCTACAAATTCCTTAATTAACCTAATTTATAACAAATACTTATTCCATGTTTTGTTTTTATATCTTAATGTCATATTCAATGTTTCTGTCTATTTATAATTTTTTTTTATAAATCCTTTGTGTGTTCTATCATTATCTTATTTTTTTTAATTGATTGAATTTTTCTCTTTTTAAATCTTAACATTAGATTTTATAGTTTCCAATTTATCATAACGTTTTTATAGATTTTATTACTTATGTTTAGGCTTATTCATAGTATTATCAAAAATAAAAAAATATCCACAATAATTTTTTTTTGAAATATCAGAGTGATCTGATAATCCATTAGCAATTGAAGTAGTAGGTTGAATAATATCTGCTTGTACGTCAGATGCTCTATTCCATAAAAAAAATCAGATCCCTCTTTGACATATTTCATCTATCATTATTTCTTTTGTATGTTAGTTTTAGATAATCTACATGGATTTTTTCCAGTCACTTACACTTAAATAAAATGACTTCCATAAATTTTTCAACCCTTTTCTATACTTTCTTCTAGTTTCCCATATTTTTTTATTTTTACTTGAAGATTTATTTTTGGTAAAACGTTTTACTCTTAAAAAAATATTTGAGTCTCTATAACAGATTTTCCATCAAAAAAGCACTATCAGTGATAGATTTACTTCACTAGTTCTTATAGATTTTATTACCACATTTTTTTCTTTTAGATTCTTTGAATGTTAAATATGTCATTAGTGTTCAACATCCTCCTTCTTAGATTTTAGTTCCTCCTTATACACCATTTTCATTTTAATCAGCTATTTATATTTCTTCTCATAATTTTCACAAGATTATGTAATGGAAAATTATATGTTTATCCATATATCAAGTCAATATATCAAAATATTTAACATTTTGTTCATTTAATCCATTGGTTGTGCAATCTAAACCATTGTATTATTGGTCTAATTGAACATTCCACACATTTAAAAAATAAATTCATTGGACATTATATTAAAAGAATCATATTTCATAACATAAATATTTAATCTTATCTCTTTAAAAATTTATGTTCCATTATTAGATACATGTATCCCAAATATGTTAGGAACTATCTTATATATATATTTATTTAAATTTATCTTCACATAAATTAAGAAATAATTCATTCATATCAATGGAATTATTTTGAAAACGGTATCTGGTTTCATCAATCAAGTTCATATATTTAATTTGGTATTTTAATATTTTTGTTTTCTAGTACCGCAAATTAAAAATATGATTCTATCAATATATATTTTAATTTTAATTTTCCATTGAGAAATATTTTAACAATTAATATATGTAGGTTTATTGTTAAAATGACATCCAAATTTATAAGAATATATAAAGATATAATATTAACTAAACTTAAATTAAGATATTTCCCTCATGACACAAACATAGTTTGAATAAAAATAATATTGTAAAATTTGAAAATAGAGATTTTGATGAATGAACTTTGATACCAAAAGAAGGTCCCAATGTAATTCCCATGATGGGGGGGGGGTTGATTCCAAGATAGAAAAATTTATTTTTTAAAAAAATAATAAATTTAAAACATATTTAATTTGAAAAATATCTCAGCGTACTAATATTGTATATATATATATATATTTAATTTTTTAACATTAAAATAGTGATCACTCCATTATTCATAGTTTAATTTTCACCGTTACACCACTGTGCTAAATGAGTTTTGAATTAGAAATTATAAAAATAATAACACTCTTAACATGATTTTTTAGTGAATTATTTTATTTTTATCACATTTAAAAAGCGAAATGATACGTGATTTGATATTTTTATGGAAGCTGGATGTGATTTGGAGGGCCCATGATTAAGTTCAAGAACAATGGGCCAAATAACGCAGTATCTAAGGACACTAGTGGACTCAACTGCACACTACTACTAAAACCCGCATCCAAATGGGCTGATATTTTGTGAGATAGTCTAAAATGAATTTAGATACATATTTTATGTAAACAAACAAGATCAATTTGGCCATCAAGTGGCCTATCCAGAATCATATGTCCATGGCACCAATTATGTATGAAGTCAAATGTGTTGTGTTGTGTTTTGTCGATACCTTGAAATGTAGTTCTCCAGATGGTTCCAAAATTTAGGTGCAGATTGTTGAGAGATTGTATTTTTTTTTAAATTTTCATAAAAGTGAGATAAGAATATATGGAGGTCTAAAAGCATGGTCCAAGTGGTTTCATGAAAGTGGGGGGGGGGGGCTCAAAAACCACATTCAAATAATCCTATAAATTTTCATCTTTAGATCCCCATTTTTATTTTCTGCAATGAGGCAATTTTATGATATATTGGATCCCCAAAGGAGTCCTATAATTATTTAAGACGTTCTGGATTCCCCTATCCTCAAATGGGGATCAATGTGTAATGCGATGTTCCACCCAATACCCCTCCTCTACATCTTGGCGAGCTAAATTATGGACAATGATTTCGAGGGTGATACACATACTAGGGAGGGAGTATAACCACATGTTATCCTACTAGTTTTGTGTAATTTTTTTGTTCAATATTTTAATTATGTATAATGTTATGTGATTATAAATTGAATATATTTATTTTGTTATAATTAAGTGAACCACTTGTTATTTCAACACCGATTGGGTTGAGATTTCAAGTAGGAATATTTGGTTGATTCAATTTGACAAGATAAGAATCCTACATCTCTAAAAATGTATACATCATTTCAATGTTCTTTCATATACATTTTTCTATGTTTAATAATAAAACCTTCACAATAATATTTTTGTGTCAAGGGGTGATTCATTGAGCATCATTTTAAGAGGAATGAGGGATGTTAAGATCTTGATAACCCTCAACCAAAGAATCACATTAAAACATATTCAATATTTAGAAAAATAAAATATCTTATATGTGTAGTGATCTTGAAAATATATTCTTATCTCATAATTCTAAAACAGAACAATTATTTATTAAATTTTAATCTCTTTAAATCAATTCATTTTCTTAAACCATTTACAAAACCACCCCCTCTTTTGTTCATTTTTTACTAAAAAACCACGCAATAAACCACTAACACTCCTTGAGAGACAACCTAGGGTCTTCCCTATAATATAAATCAATTTTAAAAACATAATAAATTGGACATATCTTGACAAAATGGTCAAATGTTTTCACTATTTCTTTTGATCACTTTAGTTTTTAGTGTGTGTTTTTTATAAATAGATTTTTAATTTTGTAACTATTTTATTGATTCATTGCATTAATGATTCTTAGTTGATTTCTAAAATACTCCTCTTGTGTGGGTTTTGTGAATGAAACATTCTACTGTATGATATTTTTTTCCTTTTGAACCTTCACCATAGAGGATCCTACATCAATGACACAATGACACACATGACAACCCTTTGAATGAGCACACGTCACCTCTTGAAACTCTTCTCGATCCTTCTTCTTCTTTTGGAACCCACAATAAAACAGAACATAACATGAATATCAAGGATGAATATAATCAAAAACTAAAATAACTCACATCACCTAATGTTGATATCCAACATACATATATTCCATTACATGACGAGTCACCAAATTTTGAACATAAATCTAGTCTAATTCACTAATTGAATAAATTTCATGGACTTGTTTGAGAATACCCACATTAAAATTTAATAAAATTTCATACAATGTGTTCTATATTAAAACCATATAATTTTGATGAAGAATAAGTAAAGATTATTACTTTACATTTTTTATATGAAGATACTGGAAAAGAATAGATTTACTATATTAATTCCCTAATTAGAGGTTGGGAAGAGATTAAATTCCTTTTTCATGAAAAATATTTCCAAGAATCACAAACCAAAATAATAAGGAAATATATTTTTAGAATAATAATATCAAAAGGTGAAGCACATCATGAATATTGGTATAGATTTAAGAGGTTATGTTCATGCTACCCACACCAAGAAATTAGTGATCAACATTTAATTTAGTATATTTATGATGGTTTAGTTCTCATTGGTCGTAATATGAATGATTCTACTACTGGTGGTGATTTATTTAATAAAACCTGAATTTATTCAAGGATCATGAATGTGAACATGGAACAAAAAACTCAAAAATTTGATTCATGTTCTAGTGCATCCATTCAAGGTTTCTCTGAGGTGAAATGTATTGCATTAGAGAAGAAGGTTGACATAGAGTTTGAAGTGGTAAGTACCCCTATTGGACAACATTCGCTTTCCCAA
Organism: Viscum album; assembly: GCA_963277665.1. Taxonomy (NCBI): domain Eukaryota; kingdom Viridiplantae; phylum Streptophyta; class Magnoliopsida; order Santalales; family Viscaceae; genus Viscum; species Viscum album. Next base: position 332,510,415 of record OY728163.1, read on the forward strand.
GGGAAATCCTAATGTCCTCCTCTCATCCACTATGGAATATGTTCTTCTAACACCCATTATTCTGACCAATTCCCACAAGTAAGAGAAACTTATGAGTTTAGGAGGGAATATTTCCAAGATGCCCATATATCCAACTCTATAGGAATGAACATAACTATACATACAACCCTAGGAAGAAAAATTACAATATTATAGGAAAAGGGTGTATCCAAACAAACCTAAATAATAATTTAACTAACAATAGTAGAGTAGTCATCCACCACAACCACCTCGAAATACCCAACCACAACAATGGACTTTACAACCACCCCCTAAAAAACCTAAGCCTATCCTAGAGTATATGAGGAAAAATGGGTTCCAACAATATACAATTCCAAAAAAAACACCCAAATAGCCAAACAATAATTAAAGCCCCAATTAGGTTAACGCTTTAACTCAGTGGGGGAAAAGTCAAAGTCATGGGTTGGGAAAAATAACCTACCAACAAGTAGTTAACCATATGGATAAGTTATTTGTTAGTTATATCACCCAAAGGAGTGGAACTCTGATTAAAATCCAAATTACCCCCTAATAGAGTCAACCCCTCTTGAGTAAACTACCACCGAAACCATTATAAATAGTCTTAATGAGGTAAAACCTTCTCCGGAGAGAATCCCTACCAAATGAATGAGTGTTCCTATTGATGAGGAACTTATCCCAACCATTCATTTTCCATTTACCCAAAGGACCTCCCACCCTAGAAAAAAAGGAAATTGAACTTGATATGGAAAAATTAGATACTTTCAAAAAAGGTGTATCTTCATATTTATTTGATTATTATTGTGAAGATATTTTCAATATACACCAAGATTATATAGGAGATTTTTACACATCGAAGGTGACTTTGAAGTGATGAGAGGGTGAGATTGGGGAGGAATGTCTTAGCATTGATAGAGCCATAACTTTTTCCCAAATTCAATGATCTTGTAATATTATCAATTCCATTCACCATATAAGAATATTAATTTTCCAATCATATGCTTGATTTGGGTGCCTTTATTAATGTGATGCCACATTCCATTTACACTACACTATAGGTCAGATAACTAAAGTCCATATGAATTGTTGTCAAACTAGAAAACATGAGTACTGCACACCACTCTCATGTCTTAGAGTACATTCTTATGAGGGTTAAACATTTAATATTTCCACATGATTTTTATATTCTAAAAATACAATATTATTGGATGAACAGACATTCCCAGATTATATTGGGGAAATATTTCTTGAAAAGTAGAAAAAAATAATTAATATTCACAATGGTACATTATCTATAGAGTTTTGTAGATAAATTGTACACTTTAACACCTTGATTCTATGAATCACCCACATAAGAACATTCATCTATATCTATTAACTCTATAGATGTATTCCCTTCCCCAAAAAACACATCTTTTTATTCCCTTGATCCTCTTTCTATGTTTTCATCATTTATTGAAATTTTTAGAAATTAATCATGAATAAAATTTTGATTTTCTCTAGAAAAATGTCAATCGTGTTTGTTAACTGATGTTTTCTTGAACACTAATGATAAAATAAACATCAAGGATACTGCTATGCTTTTAGAATATCATTACTTATCTAAGGATGATATCATAGAGTAGTTATATGAGATTAGAGACGTCTCACATTCACGCACACTCCCTTAAATCCCAAATCCACTTAATCTGGAAATAAAAAAACTGAAACAAAATTTATAATAATATTATTATTACAATGGAAACAAGGTGCATGCCATCATTTCTAGTTTGCTCCCTCTAGATCATGAATTGTTACTGCTTTAACTTTTGAGGGAGCATACGAAATATTTTTTATGGAAACTCTATATAATTCCTAGAATTAACTAATCATTTTTTGAAGATCACTTATTGTAAAATGTTGAGGCTAAACTAGCGAGCAAGGAAAAAATATGACATAACCCAATCCTCCAAGATGTGGTTAAAAATTAGGTAAAAAATTATAGGCATTTGGAATTATTTAGCCTATCCCTATCAGGTAATGGGTTAGTCTAGTATATGTGATACCTAAAAAAACTTTTCTAATGATAATTTTAAAAAAAAGTAATAATTGGTTCCAACCCGTGTACACAATAGCTGGCGTGTATATAAAGACTACCTCTAACAAAACCGACACACTAGGAATGAATATTTCCTAAAATCGTTCATTGGAAAAATTCTATTGAGTCTATTGGAGAAGTCCCATGACTACTTTCTTGATAGTTATTCTAGATAATTTCATATCCATATTTTCCATGTGGATCTAGAAAATACAACCTTCACATTCCCCTTTGGTAGATTTTCTTTTATGAGGATGTCATTTTCTCTATGTAATTTTCTCGGTACTTTATAGCAATGCAAGGTTAGTAGTTTTTTAGATTAACTGTAGAATTTTAGGGAATTATTCATGGTTGATTTCACAATATATGGTTCATCTTTTTATGAGTAATTGTGATGTTTAGGATCAGTCCTACATTGCTATAATGAATATAATCTCGTATTAAATTATGAGAAATTCCATTTCATGGTGCGAAAAGGTATTGTATAGGGACATGTCATTTAGGGGGATTGTATCCAAGTTGTTAAATCATAATCAGATGTCATTTATTCCTTGCTATTCGTAGAAAATATATGTGTGTTATGTCTTTCATAGGAAATTCTTGATTTTACCGTTGTTTCATTCATAAAATCAGAAAGATCTCACATAACCTCTTCAAATTTCCCCAAAAAAAGAAAAAGATTTTTTTTGATGAATAATGGGAGAATACATTTAATAAATTGAATTGGAATCTCAAATCTCCCTTGGTAATCCAACCACCTCTATATGATTTACTATTTGAAATCATGTGTGAAGACTATAACTATGAAATTGGATAAGTCTTGATATAAAGGGTTGATTGAGTGCCACATGTCATTGATTATGCATCATGTGCTTTAGAACATGCCCATGAAAACTAAACCAAAATTGAAATCAAATTCTAGTCATTTTTTCCCTTGGAAAATTTCTGGTCATACCATTTAGTGTCAAAATTCATTATGTTATCAGAAAATGAAGCCCTCTGACATCTCTTTAAGATACCGGAAGCCAAAACACATCTCATTCACCGGATTCTTCTCCATCAGGAATTAAATTTTGAAATTAGATATAAAAAATGAGCATGGAATGTGGTGGCATACCATATCAGTAGGATCCAACCATCCTCAAGCATTTACTCATCCCCCTATATTCCACTACATGACTTCTTTCTAAAGGAGAAAATATATTGAGTGTAAGATGAAATTCCTAAGTGTGATGAAATTGTAAATTATTTGGTAGCATATTGAATTCCTGGTGATTAAAAAAAATTCTAGACTGGCTGTCTAAAAAATGAGTCTTGTTGTTACATTTTGGATGACCCCTACCATTGGTGCACATGTAGTGATCATGTCATCATGGGTTTTGTTCTAGGTAGCGAGGTTTAGACTTACCCTAGGTTTTATCAAGATTTTTCTTGTGGGGTCCACTTTGGTCCCCATCGGACTACTCTGAAGGTTTGGTATTCTATTCTCTTTGGGCCAACATTTTTTTGGGATTCCCATGGTTTTTTAAATATTATCATTGCATTAATTGAATAAGGATTGTATCTAAAATAAATAAAATTCCACAACCACCCATTCCCTTCTATGACACATTTGATGTCTAAGGCATTAAATTTATGCGATCATTACCCAATCCATTTGGGTACCCTTACATTCTTCTGTTAGTGGATTTTGTTTCAAAATGTGTAGAGCCATGAGCCACAAAAACTATTTATTATATGGATGTTTTGGAATTTCTAAGAACCCAAATTATCTTTATTTTTAGATTACCTATGTTAATCATCATTGACCACAGTTCTCATTTCTATAACTGAACAATGCTGTCACTTTTTTATCTGTTTGGGGTTGAGCATAGAATGTCTAGTTCATATCAACCACAAACCAATGGTTATGATGAGGTGTGAAAGAAGAAGATAAAATAGATTCTTGAAAAAATGGTTCAACCAAATAGAAAATATTTGAGTCTTAGAATAAACGATTCATTATGGGATTACTATAGTACTTTAAAAATTTCTATTAGCATGTCACCATATCAGCTAGTGTTTTGAAATATATTTCACCTCCCTTTTAATATAGAGCATCCGACATACTGGGCCATTAAATAGTGTAATTCTATTTTTCTTCTGTATGTGCTCAAAAGAAGATGTAGATATAATAGTTGAAGAAAATGCGTAGAGATTCATATGATAACTACATGACTTATATTTTGTGAACCAAGGCTACGCATGACTGTCTCATCCTTCATCATCTGTTCCACATAAGATAGAAAATCATGTTTTACTATACAAGGCCAAAGTTTCATCTAGGTAAGATTTGTTCCCACTGGTTAGAACATACATTGTTACTAAGGTTTATCCATTTGGTAATGTTCCGGATTAAAATGAAAAAACCAAACAAACCTTTATTATTAATGGTAAATTAATTAATCATTTTCATGAAGCCCATCTGGAGTCCCTAAAAGAGGAACCATGTGTTCAAGAATCATCTTTCCAATGGCACACACCCGTTTTTATCCTTCCTTCCCAAATTATATTTTTATAGTGAGGGAACTACATTATCTTGGTTTGGGGAGATGAGTAAATTTTTGGTCTTGTTTGGAATTTTAATCATCTTTATTCTTTTTCTATTTTTGGCTTGATGGATTGCATTATCACATGTTCACCCCTTTCCACCACATCAATTTTGTACATATTTTTAATTTTTTATTCCGAAATTATCATGGAAAATAATTCTCTCTTAATAATTGATGTTATTTAAATTGCATAAGGAATTTATCATTAACATTTTGTTTTAACATTAAAAAAACAATTTCTAATGAAATGTGAATTTCAAGAAAAATTATATACTATGTTGTGACTTTTTCTTAAACATTTCTTGTTTCTTGTTAATATTAATGGTTGCATCATATTGAAACAATTTATAATAATGGTACCCATTGTCTAACTATTTTAATTGAAATTTTTTTCACTTAATCACTCTACACATATTTTCACCCAACCATGACGTGTGAACATTTCTTGATCAATAGAAGATAAATATAAGTTGGGTTCATTTTTCTCAACCTTCAAAAATGATTTTTCGAAATATTCATTCATTATCCTTTATATTTCATTACTATACTAGTTTTACCTATGTGTCTGTACCTATTATCCTACTACTGTATTCCCTCAAAAAAATAAAAAAACATAAATAAATAAACATTAAGGGGAGTGTTGAAATTTATAACATATAATGATATGTAGGTTGGGATCTTATTGTTCGACTTCTATGAATTATTGCATGATTGGTTCTTGAAATTTGATTTCAAAGGATATAGGACGGGTTTAGTGGAAATGATATGATAAGTTGACAATTTTTAAAATACCATATATTTACTTGATAAAAAGTGGAAAGTAGAGAAATAATTTTTTTCACACAACCACGTGGATAGTTAGTGAAAAGATTATCTTTTGAATTATTTTCTTCGATTGGTATCTTGTATCTCTTGGAATTTTATTCTAATACAACTTGTGAGATTCCTTTTTCCTTCACCAATAATCCACTATGCTAAACACGTTCTGTATGGAAAATTATTGAAATAATAAAAACATTCACTTTATGATTGATTCAATTATTTTTTTCACTTATAAAAATGAAAATGTTACTTGTTTTGATAATTTCACTGAAGGTGGTAGTTATTTGGAGGGCCCATGATGATGTTTAGGAAAAATGGGCCAAACTGCATAGCATCCAAGCACAATAGTGGAGTCAACCGCACACTGATGCTAAAGATTGAATCAAAATGGACAAATATTTTTTGTACGGGTCCACAATTCATTTCACTGCATGTTTTATGATGGAATCCAAGCTCATTTCGGCCATATGGTGTCGCATCTGGACTGATATATCCATGAAACTAAATCTTAATGAAGTCAAAAGTGGTGTGTTGTGGTCTATAAATATCTTGAGATGTAGTTTTCCAAATCATTCCATATTTTTTGTGGAGATATTAAGGAGGTGGGGCTAAAAATCTATTATGTTCATTAAATATAGATATGTTTGTATCGTGGTTGAAAACCATGGGCCATTGGTTTCTTGAAATATGGGGTTAAAAACCACCTTAAATGTTTCAAATAAATTGGAATCTTGGGATCACCATTTGTATGTTCATCTAGGTGGAAAAGCTCTAATATTTTGAAGACCCAAACAAGTCCTCTCATCATCCATGAAGTTAAGGAGGCTACTATTCACGTATGGGGATCAGGGATGAAGGAAACATTCCACCTCATCATCCTCTTCCTCTCAATGTGAAGCTAAACAGTGATCAATCATTTCAAGGGAGCTACACATACATGGGGGGAGTTCCAGAACATGTTCTGATTCTGTTATATTATTAATTTATTTTTTATATATTTCTCTTATATTTAATTTGGATGTGATTCTCCTCTGAATATATTTTATTTTTTTGTTATTATGTCAAGGAATTTTTATTTTAACACTTATTCGGCAGAGATTTCAAGTGGGAATCCTGGGTTGTTCTGATTGAACAAGAAAAGAATATTTTTTCTCTCACACAAACATAATAATTCAGTATTTTTTAGTGTCCCTTTTCATATGATTTGGAACCAAACCTTTACCAAACTATTTTTGTGTCAAGGAGAGATTACTTGAGCATCGTTTTAAGAGGTTAGAGGGAACTCGATATCTTAACAACCCTCAACCGAAGGATTATATTAAACCATATAATGTCTTTAAAACAATTATTTATCCATGATTTTTTGTTAAGTAGAAATGATCCCCTTCTCCCATAATTATAAAACAACGCCTTTATTTATCTACTATTAAACTCTTTAAATCATGTTATTTTATTAAAATAGTTTTCCAAACCACGCACTGTTTTGTTTTTTTTATTATAATTTCACACTATAAACCACAAAAACTCTTTGAGAGACGACCTTTGGGATACCTATACTATAAACCATATTTATAAACATAATAAATTTTTCCTAACATAAAAAATCATTAAATTAACTTCACAAATGCATGATTAATACCCCTTTAAAATAATTAATATATTTTTTTCTCTTGACACTATTTTAGTCACACAAAAAATTGTATGAATATAATTTACAAATAAAAATAATTTTATTTTGTTCTTTTGTAAACAGAATTTTGAAAATCACTAATTGAAAAATTCATGTAATTATTTAATTTTCGTGTGAATGTAAAACAAGCAGTAAATTAAGAGCTAAAATAACACTATGGAATACAATAAAAGTATTTAGTACTATGATAGGACCTAATCCCTTACAATTGACATTTATCCACTACTAATCCTTCATAAAAATGGTTATAAATAGATCTGACACCTTGATCACGTTTTATTGTGAAAGCCACACACAATGAAGTCCAACATACACCAAGACTCTTCTACAATTATACATATTACAACACATGAAAATAAGTAAAGAAATAATTATAAGAGTAATACCCTTAAAAATACATTATAATTTTTTTATAATTATTCAATAATAAAAATCATTACTCACACTTTTAAATAATATGAGATAGTGGAGAGTTAATAGAAACTCGATGCAGCTTAATATTTAATATTCTTCAATTTATCAACAAGGTTATCTTCTTTGAATGATAACCTGCATAATCAAGAGTGAGAGTTATAGAGATTAGTTCATCCATTCATTTTTATAGTTAAATTATAGAAAAAAGAGTGTTGTATTGTAGGAGGATGTAATCATAGTGATCAGAAAAACACAGTAGCCCCATTCATGTGGACGGATTTGTTTTTAAATTTGTGGAGGCATATTTCCCAAGTAGCCATTGAAGCATAATAATTCTCTGTCTAGAACATCTATAATCTCCGATATGTCTCATTAATTTCCAAAAATATCCATTAGATCTTTTCATTGAGAAATAGTAGTTTAAAAACTCATTCTCATTAAAAAATTCCCCAATGTAGTAGCTTTTACATTACATAATTAGGCTTGTGATCAATCAAACTGGTCGTGAAATTGATAAGATGTGAATATTTGATTATTGATATTCATACGGTATATCCAAAAGTTAGTGAAATTAGGACTCTAACAAGGATGGTTTGTTGAAATACTTATTTTTTTCAATGGTTAGTGATCATTTTTATACATCGTTATATATACTAACTCTAGTTAATTTTTTATCATAGGGTTTCAATAATCTACTATCCTTAATTATCTTATTGTAGTACTCCCAACAATTATAAATTTTGGGGTTTTCTTCCACAAGGTCGATCATATATGATACATTATATATGTTTTAACTTCCACCAGATCTGATACTGATAAAAATTTAGTCATAGTCATTTATTCATTTACATGGTTACTCTAGTTGTTTAGGTGGTCGATTAGTTCTCCATATGATTACCCATGTGCCTAAATTTTTTTTTCACCACAAATACGACTTCTATCATAAAATAAATAATTCATTATAATTATAAGAAATATTATTTGGGATCATTAAAATAATGATTTCATTGATTAATCATACAATATAAAATATTTCATAGATGGAACACATGATTATTTAAAAGATAAAAATGGAAACCCAAAAAATCTCATAGGGATGTGTAAGATGTTATGATTTATATGTAAACTTTTCTGATAATACATTAGATATTTAAATTGAAAATCAAAACATTCTATTAATATATATATATATATATACTGTCTCATAATTCATAAGAAAATACTGAAACCACTAAAGTATATAAGATTAATTATCTTGATATTATCATACATATGAAATTTTATTTTTTATATAATTCTTTTTATTTTTGAAAAATTGATGGTGTCAAGATATTTAATTTATATAATTCTTTGGATACTCTTTAGTGAAATAACTATCATTATGTTTTTTTGTATTATCCATGATTCAAGATGAGAATAATAGTGGTGAGATTTTAAGAGGATGTCCATTCAGTGATAAAGTTTTCCATGATCTATGGGTTAATTCATTTGTTCATATAACAATGATAAAGTATATTTTATGGGAAATTAAATTAAGAAGATGTGAGGAAGTGGTTGTGATTGCGGGTAATATGAAGATCCAAGATTATATATAGTCAAAATTATTTTTCGTCATTATATAACATTATTTATATTATTAAAGGTATAAAATAAAATATATTATCATGATCACATCATAATTAGTGATCCATGCATTTAATTTTATCAAACAACATTGACCCATTTGTAATTTGAATATCTTGTGTCTTTCTAACCACCTTAAAAACATATGGTGCATTCACTGTTAATAAATAATTAGTTTGAGAGTGGTAAAGCTATTATTTGAGGAAAATGAGTTGAGGATAATGGGATTTATCCCTATTATATCATTAGTTCATTTAGGATCATGGTAGAGTGCTTGCGTGGTATGGTTGAGGTATTGAAAATTCCAAAATCTATATCGGTTGTGCAGCGATTGTAATTTGAATATTTTATTTATGGAATGTTATTCTTGAACCATATTGATAATATATGAATTATAATAAACATACGAAAAGGTAACGATGGTATTTTTTAATATTTAGTGTATAAAAAACAATGATTGGTGAAAAAACCATAATGATGGGTGTATAATAAGAGGAAGAGGAATATTAAGACATGATTAGTTTATTTGGGGCTCATTCTTACATTGGTGATCAATATTAAGAGGATTTTTTATATTTGGTTATAAAATTATAGTTCATAATCAAGTATGTTCTGTGTTATAAACTATAAAAGGGTTAGATTCATTCCCTTTAATATAACTACATCTTAACTATTTTTCATTTTGGTGAGTTAGAGGGGTATATGTTGAATATGGAGAGAATTGTGAACTTTAAAATGGGGTATGAACACCAATTCAAACCTCTCTAATTATTTATCAGACCCTATGGTTTATTATTAAAGGCTTTGTAAATGGAATATGTTTTAAAAGCAATGATATTTATGTGTACGATGGGTGTATTTATAAGAAAATGGGTAGTCTTTTTTAGAATAAAATAATTATTAAATAATTATTTTATCCCATGACTATGGAAATTATTTATTCTTAGGATTAGTAAAATAATTTATATATGTTTGGCTAAAACAATGATTTCTTATCGCATTTATATAGCATAAATTTTGTTTATCCCTATATTAACTATGTAAAAAAATTCTTAATTTTACCACATTTCACTATTTACCTATATATTTTACAATTTATGAATATATTAAAATCAAACCATTATCAAATTTCGACATGTCAATTAAAAAGAAAAATCCATTTTTAAAAAATAATCATTTAAATTATGTAATTATAATATTTAATTACAGTATTGAAATTACTTTTAAAATAAACATTTAACATGGTTGAGTAAAAATGTAAAAATATTATTAAATTATGCTAAACTAATTTAATAATTAATTCCTTATATTTTAGTTCATACATTTAATTATTACATTTTTGACAAATATTATTTATAATGCAAATTCATCCATTTCTATAATAGGAATTTTAGTTATTCTTATGATAATTTTAAATATTCTAATGTCCTGTTATTATTCTAAAGTGACGTTACTATTCTAAAATTCCTATTTCCAATGGCCATATAATTTTTAAATATCATATAATACATATTATTTATATCATTCAATGTTTATATAAATTTTACTCAAGGTTATTAAAATGTCATTACGAAATTCTGATCTTGTTTCTAATAGTATATTTTCTTTTTACACTGTTGTCCACATATATGATAATTCTTTGATATAATGACACACTAAAATTAAAAATTCAAGTATGGATATTTTATTTTATTTATTATCCAATAAGAACTTTTTTTAAATTTTATTCGGCATACTCATCATTCATATGTAATTTCTAATGTGGGAGAAATAAAATAAATTTCATTTATGTTATAGAGTATATATTTTTTATTATATAGATTGTACCTAAATAGGAAACTCATGTATATTATAGAGATAAAGTTTCATATTGGAATGTCTAAATCATTAATTCTTCCCACCAATAGAAATTTCATTCTTGAAACTTCAGTTCATACTCTTAGATGAAAATAGATGAGGGTATGTTCACTTCATTATATCCCATGGTTCCAATGTTTCCTCTTCATAATTATGGAATCTATATCGTAAATTGACAACGTCAGGTGTCTTATTATGTGGAAATTTTTTTCTATGATCTAAGATCATCACCAAATTTTCCATGGATGAGATTAAAGGATCTAACTACACTATATATTAATCCATTAATAGTTAGAGATTCTATTTTAAGATCCCCAAGTGGAATAAATGGAAAACATCATGTACTTGATATAGGTTTTTTAGATGTGTTAATAGATATAAAATATCTCATATATGATCAAATATATCGAATAATATAATATGAATTGGGAATATCATTTCATTATTCTTAAAAATAATGACACTTTTTCAAAGGTATATATAATGTGATAATTTATCTCTATCTGTAAACTATATATCTCATCAATTATTGTGAGTACAGATATTCTATAAACTCTATGATAATATTATATGGTTTTGAATATATTGGACCGTCTCTAATATTTTCTATTATAGTTAGATCCCTAGTATATTATAAAATATAACTATATACAAAAATGTGGAATTTATTTACTCAATCTAATAGTTGGCGTCATAAGGATCCATTTGATTTTAAGTTGATGTTATTATTTCTAGAGAACTCATAAAAAGGAACATGTTAATACAAACATCATTTGAAATCTATAGAGACAGATCTAAGTATGAACTATAGATTATTATGGTCCTTTAAATTGTTAAAGTATAATATTCCAAACAACCCTTCAACACTATATTAAAGGCATGGTAATGAATCCTTCATTAAAATAACATGAACCATAGATCTTGATAAGTTACAATTGATAGTAGTGTTCAATATAGCTTCCTAAATCCAATGATGTATATTTTTTCAAGTTAATTGTGTGATAAATATACATGAATATTGATTTAGTCATTAGTATTTATAATATGGTTCACAAAAAACTCATTTGGAATTGATTCATCTAGATTTCCTTATAAAACACTTAAAAAATCACATAGTGATATTCTCCCATTTCTATATTGGGTAGTAGTGACATCATCCCTATAGACTTCTTTTAGGCTTACCTAGGTTTTTGGAATCATATTAATATTTATGTCTATTCAAAAATATCATTCATCATATCATGTCACCATAATTTGTCTTTGAGAGAGATATATATATATATATCTTTGTGGTATCTATTTGAATAGAAACTTTTGATATTTTCATATAATCTAGTAGTTTATTTTTTATTTTAACATCTTATGGTATATAAAATCTTTTCCAAAATAATACAACTCTATCATTATCACTGTTTAACTCAACCCCCCCCCCCTTCAGTATTACATGCACCATATTTTATACCATCATATCATCCCATTGAACTTCCTTATTTATCATAGAGGTAGATCATTGATCAATGATTTGATCAAGGTAGGACATAATCCATATCTTTATGATTTTCATGCCCATCCATTATTGAAACCCTTTTAGTCCTCATCATAGATAGGTTAAGAATATATTTTCATCTTAGAACATATTTCACTTTATTTTACATTATATGATTATAAAAGATTATGTTATAATAGTATTTTATTAGATATTACTATATTAAATGATGCGTGTTGACCTTTTTAAATGTGAATATATACTATAGTATTTTATTATAAATATATATGTTTCGCCTTTATTCATAGAGATAATACCTGTAAATCTTTAATTTGAATATTATTGCATCCAAATTGATATTATGTAATGGGTAATTTTTCTCCATGAAATTAAATGTTCTTGATTAATAGGATATCCATTTTCCATGTTTAACTATTAAACTAATCAATCACATATTTTAATTATCATTATATATCACAAATCCTTCCACACATGTGAGTTCTGTGAGTACATGTGTAGTGATTAATATTTATTTAATTTGTTAAATCTCTTAAAATATTAATGAATCTATAGAAACATTACTTATTTATATGTTGTCATGGTTATTGGGTTTTGATATCATTATAATATTATCCCAAAATCATGATAGTACCTAGATAATAAAATGAAATTATTGATCTTTATATAAGACGCAGTTTTGATCAATTCCTTATTCACATTTATCATTGAAGGATCAACCAAATATCTTTTTTTGACATCATTCTCAAGAAATTAAGGTTAATCTATAAATAAATTACATTTAGTGTTGTTTTTATATAAATTATCCTTTTAGAAATTCATTACGATAGTATTAAAATAGTCTTCATGTTCTTTCATGTAGTTTAATTATAAAATAATATCATCTATAATGAAAACCATAAGATTTTCATTGTAATTTATATAGATATTATTCATCAAATATATGATAATTTCTAGAAGAATTTTGATTCATAATGGAATAACTTTGAACACATAGTTTCCATACACTATAATAAAGGAATTATATATAATATGTTCCATCTTTAACCAAAATTAATGATATCATGATTTAATTTCTAAAACTGAGATTTGTTGAGTCCTATGTAAATGATAAAAAAATATATTAATCCAAAGAAGTGGATAATTGTTCTTCAGTTGTATATTTTTATGGTCATGATAATCAATATAGAGTCACATTTTCCCATTCGTAAACTTAACAATGATGATCAACGTTCCCTATAGAGAATCATTACGAAATATAAAACCCTTATCCAATCATTCTTACTATTTTTTCTTCAATTATCCCAATTAAAATGTCTATATAATATTAGGATTCATAGATATGGATGTATATATAGGTATAACTTCTATTGAGATTTTAGCACATAAATCGGATCAGAGAATATGAAACTCTTATAAGAATACATAAACAGATTCCCCCACAATAGTAATTAATTCAATGATAATAATCTCTTTTATCTCAATAATTTTAGATAGATATACATGACTATAATTGAATAATATCTATTTTTATGAATATTTTAACAAATTATATTAATTATTATCCCCAAACATTTATAGAATTACTGTATGGTCTGAGATATAGAATATGATATCCATATCTTAAATGATGATACTAACTCTATATAAGGAAAACCAGTCCATCCCCAGTTTAAATTAAAATTATAATTATTGTGGTATAACATTATTTTAGGAGATATTATTTCGATAAATGTTAATTGGAGAAGAGTTATATGATTGAGATGAAATTATTGAAAAATTGGTGTTTTAAAATATAACCCCACCCTTATGTCATGAGGTGTACTTTTCACAATTCTTAAAAACTAGGAATACATGATAGGATTTTTAGTTTCATTATTTTCCCTATTCTTATGAACTTGGAAGACATGAAATAATTTTTCGTTTCATAATCTAATAATATTTTCGCTTTTCTTGCATGAATATAAACTATATCACTTATCACATCATTTTCACAATCAAAATTAAAAGTAGTGATAGCATAATATCATCAATGATCCCATATATTTTTAGGGGGCTTTCATTGTTTATAAACAACATCAATTGTCTCGATGAATTGACTTCCATAGTTTCCAGGTTCCTTATAGTTGGAATAATGGTCCATAAGTGGGGTGTTTTTAATCCTTTCTTTATTTGGTCATATTGACTAGTTTAATCATGTTCATTTATCATTAAATATCTTAATTCAGTTCATGTATAAACAAGAATCATTTTAAAATTTCTTTTACATGGTTTCTCTGTTGATTATTCCCATTCAAAAGACATTTAGGATGGTGAATACTATGACCTCCATTATATTTATTATTTATACCTATAGAATTAATCTCCATTATTTTCTTTCTATCCACATCCCAAAGTACTATTGAGAATACCCCATCATTATCTTATCTTTAAAGGAATACAGAGATACTTCCACATATATATATCAACGTATTAATTTCATAATAAATTTCAATTAATCACCTTTAATCCACTAAAAAATCTTCAAACGTGATTTTTGCTGTTAAATACAATGTTAGAGGCATACCTTCAAGTAAATGTGAAATTTTCCTGATACGATCATATTGATTCATACTCCATTATTTATTCAATAGAAACCCACAACAATTTTAATATGGATAACATGTGAAAAATATTTATCAATAAAAAAATTTCATAATTTCTTCACAGTCTATAAATATGATGTCAACTTTAGCCTTTTTATTAATGATAAGTGTCCACTACTAAACAACTTCACCGTTTAGTTAATATATAAATATTATAAATTTCTATTAAAAAAGTATCTAAGGATATAAAATATATTCTATATAGAATTAATCCATTTCTCAGTGATTATTCGATCAAAACATCCACTAAATGAGGTAGCTTGTTATGAATGAAATTAATCACCAACAATATGTTCTCTCTCTGGAGATGGATGTCACTCTAGATGATTCATATCATTATTCCTATCTTGAGTTGTATAATATTAGCAATATCCTGAAATAAATGATCAAATTAAATATAAAATTGGTATTTTTTCTCCCATATCCATACATTTTCAGTATCAAAATGTAAGTTGGAAGTTAGAATACTCAAATTAAAAAACATATAAAATCAACTAATGAACATAGAAATAATAACTAAAAAACTTGTATATCCTATCTTATGGATTTATATGTTTCCATATTTATCAATTATTTTGTATTTATTATTTGTTTAGAAACTGCAATTCCCCAAAAAACAAGAACTGTCTATCATATCAATTTTAATTACCTGAAATGAAAATAGAATATATTACATCATTTTTAACTTAAATATCTACAAATTCCCAAAACTCTAGAGTTAAAGTTTATTTGATTGGGATTATACATAATAAATGAATATAAATATAAAATATATCCTTTTATTTTCATATATATATATGGGATCCTATATCTCATTACACTTTTATCAATGTGTTTGATATCCTATGGTTATAAGTAAAAGGAAATAGTGAGTTATCTAGCCTATAAGGTGATGATAAAAGAATAACATTTGGAACTCAATCATTATGAGATAATTAAAACATCAAGGTAAATATTTTTTAATCATGATAATAAAATAAAAATAAATAAAAAATCATCGAATAATAGATCATCAATCATGGATATGTAGAAACCACATAAAAAATGGCATCATAAATGTCAATCAAGGATCATTACCAACACAACATAACATAAAATTTCATTCTCATTACCCCTGAACCATATATTGTATCCAATGAGAAAAATAATTACATAATTCATTAGGGGATATATAATGCATAGCCCACTCATCATACCATATGTATACTTTTTTATGTGTACCACATAAGGAAAAAACATACCTCAATCATAATCATAATAACCCATGGTAATGAAATTGGTTACAAATCATGTTACAAAACATATTCATATTATAAAAAATATGGATCTATATAGTTTAATGATGTAGGAGAGTAATATTATATATTCAATGCCAATTTTGATGGTTATTCATTATTAAAATAGCCTATGTAAAATCTAATGAGATAGAAGTTCATTAAGAATAGGTATTGAGGATGATAATAGTTATCAAAATAAAAAATATGAAATTAAATTTTAAATAATGTATAATAGGTAATTATTCATGTAATTATCTAATAATTATGAAAATAATTCGAGTTGATATTTTTTATTAATAATATATAAATTATATAAAAATTGGTACATGAGTTGATAAAACATAATTTTATGATAAAAATGAATTTATATTACATCATTACTTATTTTATAGATTTCAAAAGAAGTAGAAAATGAAAATTGTATGCATATACGGAATGATAAAAAGATTTATTCTATAATTAATAAGATTATATTATTTTATATGATGACATAATCTAAACATATAAGGTCAGTAATTTAAAAGGGAGTGAAAAAGAAATTGATGGACTTTTAGAGCGAATATCCTATTCATAAGTTCTGGTCCACCTATAATGATCCTTTAGGATATTGATTCAATTAAATCCATTTATTAGTTATTGGTTTTGGAAACATATTAATTCTTTTAAAACATTTTATTAAAATTTACCATTTGTTGGTTAGGAACTAATTGTATTGATTTAGTTTGATATGATTATTTCAAATGAATTTGTTTAATATGATGTGATATAGTGTTATAAATGTTATAAATTTATTCATTGATTATCCCATGAGTTTAAACAAATTATTAAATTTATTATATGGAGTTCAAAATGTTATATAAGTTAATTTTTTTTGCAAATGTACTGTTTAAATATTTTAGTAAAGATGGTTTTATAGCTTCTTTGTTTACAATATTGATGTGTGATAATTATTCATAAATATTTAGAATCTTTACCATCAAATTTTGTTTATAATTCAAGGTGTAAATTTTCATTTTTATTTTTTTATTCCCTTACAATAAATAGATATTTTAACATTATGGCCCAATTTTACAGTAGTTTTTTAATTTAATCATAAAATTCAACAGACTGAACCAATAATTAAAATTAATTTTTTAGGATTATTAGGTCATAAGTATTAAATTTTTTCAATATCCCAAATGTTTTGATACAACCACAATTGGACCAATGGAGGCCTATAGAGAATTGATATTCTCAGTGAGACATATTTAACCCACATATAGTGATTGGTCCATAGCATGGCTTTGAACAATAATATTCTTTAAATTATAAATTATGTGGAAATATATTTTGAATCACAAAATATTCAAAAAAATGAAGTTATAATTAACTATATATGTCATTCCTCAATTTGAAAATATTGTGTGAAAAAATACTTCATGAATATCCCAACCACAACCATATAATGTTGAATTTTCATGGATTCAACATGAATATTTTCATATTAAAATCTCCCCATTGATCATTTTATAGGTTTATTCATATATTTGTAAATCTAATTCAAAATATAGAGCCTCATTCTTCATGTTTATTATTTTATCCATTATATAGTTTTAAACATCCAAGTAATCATTATAGGGTGTGTTTATTGATGTAATATTGAGATATTTGTTTCTAATATTTGAAATTGAATTGTATTTCCACAATTAATTATATATTGTAATTAATTAATATATTTTTGTTTATTATGTTGGAATGATCATTTTAAAATCATGTAAATATGAATCCTCTTTATTTTCTTGGTAACTAGAATCAATCAATATTCAGGAGTGTACCTCTTTTATCAAACATTCCCATTCATGATTTCTATTTTGGATTGATTTATTTTTTAAAATAAGTAAACTATCACCCATGAATATTCATGTTTTATTATTGAGACAAACATTTTTTTGGACACAAATGTTGTCATAACATTACATTGTGGATGTGATTTTTTGATGTGGTTTATCTTAGAATTAAATTAATTTTAATTATTTTAAGAAACATATTACAATCAATATCATTTGATCAAACACCATGTGATAACATTGTATGAAATTATATAAAATATATGTTTCATTAGGAAATAATCTCATAATCAATGATATATCCCACATCCCTTGAGAGAGATGGCATGCCAGCATCGAAGGATTCTTATCGTAGGTTGATCATTATTTATCCAATAATTTATTTATTTTAGTAGAATATTTACAATATATGTATAGAAATCAAAACTCCTTATTTTCATCATCTATCTATAATTTTCATAATTTTTAATAAATATTAATTTATTTGTCATTTTATTCCATACTAAAATGAACTGGATTACTCTATACTGCAATCCCAGTAATCATGATTAAAGTTTGATGAGTTTAAAAACATGAGTAATATTTTGGAACCATGTTTATTAAAGGAAGGTTGTTTTTTATGTTTTATACCTTCTATATTTTCCTTCAACACATATATATTTTATGTTTCTTTATCTTCCCTTTTTATTTAAAAATTATAATTATTTTACTAGGTTTAAGTATTATAACATGACTTGAAATGTTCGTATTAAGATAAAGAAAGGTATAAATGGTTTAATAGATCATTGAAATAAGATTTACTATTTATTATCATTTCCTTCTCTTTTAAATGTCTATAATTAACTTCACCTTTTTTGATACTTTTTTCTAGTTTCTAATTCTTATATTTTTTCTCTCTTTTTTTGATTTTCATTCATTTTTTTTAATTTTTTTGTTTTTAATTATTTTTATATAAAATAATAAATTTCAATGTATTTTAATCTCAATTCTTTGAATTATATTGTCTTATAGAGGTAAGTTACTTAAAATAGACCCTAAACATGAAAAAACTCATTGTATGCTAAATATGTCCTATTAAGAAGAGAAATCATGCCACATTGAATAAAGAATTAAAAATGAATATGAAGTAGTTCTTGACCAAAACAAGACTAAAACTAACCAATAAATTTATTTTATAGTAAGAGATAACTGGACCTCAAAATAAATGACTACACTAAATATTGAGTAGTACCCTACAAAAATCGAATATAAAAAATAGGATTATATCATTAAACATTGGTTTTTTATTACCCCCTCCCCATGTTTAATGGTCTTCCGAATGAGGAACAACAGAAATACCTAAAGGATTACCATATTTTGTACTCCACTAAGAATATGTTGAATGTGGGTTCCCAAGAACCATCTTGTGATGTTCTTTGATTACCACTTAATTTATTGAGTTTTTATATATATACATATTCTTTTCATTCCATAATTGGATTGATACATTTTTCGTACACTATACATGTGGTATTTTCCATAGATTGTGTGTCGTATGAATCGGTTATAGAAGGTCCAAGGATATATTGAAAACGAATAAATACTATGATAGTAATTGTAATGTTTTGTACTATGGTATAGATACATATTACTGACAGGGTAAAATCGATATTTGGCTATCAGGTGATGGGGGATCATAAGCAATGAGACTTATTCAGATAAAATTTAAACATGGTGATCTCCAGTAGTGAGATCATGAGGACATACCTGCTAATATGAACACCAAATGTTTTATGTGTCATTCTTTGTTCCTATCTACAGACAAATGTATTGGTCTCCTGACTTGATATCATTATCAATGTGATCCATTTTATCATGTACTTTTATGCAAGTAAAAAACCATGACAATGAAGTCATGGAGAGGTAGTATTTTTGGTGCATTATTATTGGGATAAGATTAGTGGAATGACCAGTATAGGATTTCTCACTTTAGAGTTGAAAAGGGATATCTCCAGCCTAGTTGATTAAGATGGTAGTACCATTATAATCCATGTCCATGGAAGTAGAAGGTTAGTCCAACAAGTTAGATAAAAAATAATAATTATATAAAATGATGATGACATATGTGAGCATCCTAATTTATGAGACATAGATTATAGAGAGATTATATTACATAGTGCATGTTCATAGGTTAGTAGGCATTTCTCTGTCATTTCCTAATATCTTTAGGGGCATTGATGGGTTGCTAGGATCTTCTTCTTAGTCTGTGAATATTATTCACTACTATTGAGATAAGGGCCTAGAGGGTTACACATAATAGCACATTCAATAATCCTTCATATTATATTGAATAGTAATATTGGACATGGTGGGACCCGCAATGGGATTCATGTGTTATGTATGTTCTATATATTCCCAATAAATAAATAAATTCATTACAATTAATGTTAATAATAATTGGGATAAATTTATTTATTACGTGTATTTACAAGAATTTAAATAAATAAAATGATTAATGTTATGAGATTGAATAAAATTATAATATTACATAATAATTCAATATTACCAGGAGTTATGAGTCTAGTTAATTTCTAAGGATTATAAAAAAATATATTTAATATATGTTATAGGTATGTGATAAAATAGAAAATATATTTATGATATTTTTTATTTCAACATAAATAATTATTTATAATTATTTATTACTGGACATTAATTACATGGGTGTCGGGAACCAAAACTGGGTATTGTGAATATCCCGTATATAGGTGGAGAGAAGTTCATCCCATTTTGTTATTAATTCTATTATAAATGAGAGCTATTCTCTTCTACTAATTTCTCTAGAGATAATTGGTCAAATGAGAGATAGATCCAAGTTTAACTTCACAGATCAAAATAAAGGTATCATGGTCATTATCATTGCATCTATGTGTTCTATAAAGATCCATTCTAGCACCCAAAATACATATAATAGTACATGCATAGATTATGTGTGGATGGTCTCGATGGATTCAATGTCAGATACTTCGTGAATGGGATTCTAGAAACCTGTGATAGATTTTCATGATAGGAATCAAAACAATGTATTTAATTATTTTGATTTCATTAAACTATGCAGGATTAATAGACTATACCGTGGATGAATATCTAGAGATTGTATAATTTCATCACATTGGTGAAGGGAAAAATTTAAATTCATGGTCTAATATATTTTTTGGTGATCTATGTAGTACATTTAATTGGTATCAGTGTGACACGTGGTCTTTATGATATAAGATTAATTAAATTGGTTTAAATTTTAATTAGAGGGTGTCATGTAGGATCTGTTGAATCAGACTATGGGTTGATCTGATTTCAGATGGGTAAGTTATAGTTATCTGAAAATCGTTTTATGGAACACAACAGTGTCTTTTCGGATTATAATTTTCGGATTATAATTTTTTATAAGAAAAATTTTTATAAATACTTTTATTCATGTTTCTTTAATTACTAGAATCTATCTATGCATTGACTGGAATCTAGTCAATAGAGTTACTCACGTGGTGACATAATTATTTGGGAAAAAATTATAATATAATATGATTTTATATTGAATTATTTTTTCAGTCAATATTAAAATATTTCATGTTTCGTGTTCCCATATGTTGTGATATGAACATCACCAGCCATGGGTCTAGTGGACTCATTTTACACAAAAGACATAATACTATGACCTGATCTCCTCTCATACCTAGAAAGAACCCGTGGAACTGATCCCCCTCCCTCATTAGTTATGCGACCTTCCTCTTCATGTGACATCAAGACATAGGCAACCTCCAACATGGATCGAGATCTAGAAGTCCTCCTTCCTCCATCTCGGATGATACCTATAAGAAAACTCCATCACTTCCCCCTTTTTATGAGAGATGTGCTAAGAAGAGAGATCACCGTCAGCCATTGGTCCAGAGTGGGATGCCACTATCACCTAGATCCGACAGTCACGACAACATTTCCTTCACCGAAGTTGGGTCCTACAATGATTTGGACAAGCACCTCCAACCTGAGTTCCTCATCATGTCATTTTCCATTCTCATCTACTGAAACACATAGGGACAACCCCCAGGAGACACTATTAAACCTGAGCTCCGGCTGTCTGGACTACTACCACTATCGACCACTCATGAGGTCCCACATGCAATGTTATTCCATGAGGTCTACTGGTTTATCCACATAATCCACTAGAATATATTTTCTCATACATATCATCCAAATTGTATTTGTCGGGCTTTCGTGCAATACATCAAGACTATTCTAGTTATATCTATCTAGACACTGCTTTAGACTGTGGTTGGTGGTAACCCATGCTATTGCGTTCATACGACCTGTCAGTCTATTTTCCTAACCAAAAAGGTTGGTCTACCTAACCCAGAATGAGTTTGGACTAGACTTCCAAAAATAGAATACCCTTTCACACGTATTTCATGGCCAAAATGGGTCAGGAGAGAAACGACTTTGTCTATAAATGGATTTTTCGGGTCTTTTGGTGCCAGATTCAAATTAATAATTTAATTCGATTAATTTAATTTTAGTTTTTAATTAAATTAATTAAACATAAAATTGGTTTTAAAATAATATTATTTTCAAATATTACTTTAATTTGAGTTGTAAACTAAATATATTGATTTAATTTAAATTTTTTTTTAATATTATATTAATATCGGAACCATAGAAAATAAATTATTTGAATTTACATAAATTTTTTTAAATTTTTTTATACCCTCGTACTGTTAAAATTTATCACAATTTATTTTTTTATTACATGTTTATTTGTTATACTACATTGTTTTGACCTAATAATTGAGCCGTGCATTCATGGATTTTATATTATTTTATTATTTATTTATTATGTGCGATTATTTTATTATGTAGGTAATAAAATGATGATCTAGGCATTGTATTATTTTCATTTAATATTTATAAGGTCAAGTATGTCTATTTCACATGTAGTATATTTTACCTCTAGGCCCCCTCACTTATAAAAGAGTATATTTTTTTAATGAAGATGACATTATAAAATTCATACCCCGCCATGTCTAGGATGTAATCCAGACAGGAACTGAATAATTTTCACTTGGGACGTTGCGAAACGATCAAGGATTCAACTAAGTTATGGAACCCCTCTAGTTTAGGATCTATCACTTATAGATCAATCATAATTATATACTCAAGACTATTCACATTGAATGTTTTTTACTTTATTAATTTTTTTATTTTATGGAAGTGTATGATTATTGAATGATAAAATAAAATAAAAACCATGATAAAATGCAAAAAAGATGTGATTTTTGTTTTTATATTTCATTTTTATTTGTGAGTGATACAACCTTGATTGAACATATTAAAACAAAATGGATAATATTTATTAATAAATATTAAAATACCTCAAAAAAAAAGTATTAAATCCTTCAATTACTCAAATTTTAGTAAAACTATGTTTTTGGGGTTCTCCTCAGCCAAAGATGAGTGTTATTCCTAATAACAAAGAGTTATTATGAGAGTAATGGGAGGAATTTACTAATGGTTGTAGAAAAAAAGTTTTCAAAAATATTTTTATCACATTGGAGACAATGCGTTGAGGGAATCATGTCAAGATTCCAAAAGATGGGACTTTACTCGATAGTTCAAAAAAAACATGTGTTAATGTGGTTGTCCAGCTCATAGCCAACCTAGAAACACTCCATGTAGTGGCATAATGAAATATTGTAGACTATGAGGAGTAATTGCATGGATACTTTCCACTATAATTCTCAAGAGATAGAGTTTCCTGAATCTAATAGTGAGGGAAATTAAGGATGGATAAAAATTGTGGCAGACATTTAAATGATATAATAATTAATGAATAATAATTGAATAAAAGTAATCAACCTAAGGTAATTAATACTAAATATTATTTGTCCTAGATTTAAAATTGAAATATCCAACACCACATATACATTATCATTGTGATCAATATTGTATAATAAAAATATCATCACATGCCATAACTTCCAAGACTGTTACAAGAGCTTGTACATAGTACTATACCAAGAAAGGATGGATTATGTGCTAGAATACTCAATTCTTTCTATGCTTCCTAAGGTAGAAAGAAAGTAAGAGAATTAAAAATGGAAAAAACATATAGACGATTCACTAGATGTTGAGTGCATCATGTTGTCATTCATGTCCATCCAGTTACAGAAAACACATGAGGGAGAGGATGCATACAAGATGTTGACTCTTCTCCAATAATTATACAAAGAGATAGATGGGATTGAATTTTATGATATTTCCATTGTCCATTAAAAGTGTAGTCTAGAAGATGGGTATTATTAAGGTACTCATGTACACAATATGAATACGTACAGTGAGAGGCTTCAAGCTGTTGAGGTCAAATTTAACCAAGAACTATAAAATAATATCATTCATGAAAATTTACCTCCACGATTATAGACTTTTATTTTTAATTATAACATTAAAACCTAAAACATTTTCTTTGTTACATTTGTTCCCTAATATTTCAAAGTGATAAGGATATTAAGAATACCTATACTTTAGTCTTTATTGTGAACAAAAAAAAGAAGGGACAGGAATATGGATCTATTTCCAAGTCAAGGCCAAGAAACCAAGGAATCATCCATTCAAGAAGAAAAGGATATAGAGGCATGTATGTAAGACATATGTTATATGATTTTTATGTTGGAACAAGGGCCACATGATAAAAAATTGCAATGTTGGGATTAAGAATAAAGGGGATTCATTACTATATGTATTTTCGTTCATTGAATTAAATATTCCTTATAAGAAATTTTGGGTATTGGATATGGAATATGGATCACACCCATGTATTCATATATATGAACAATGTATATTAAAGAATAATTTAAAAGGTTAAGTAAATATTAGAGCTAAAAATTGTGAAACTATGATAGACTTTGTAATGAGAGATTAACACAAGACTTTTCCTAGTGGTTTGGTTATTTTATTATGTGACTTTTAGTATGTACCCTATGTTACTAGAAACATAATATCTCTGTTATGACTAGAAATAATGGGAATTTATTTCATGTTTGGAAATAAAGTTTTTCAATTTTATGTGGAAAACATGTATTTTGGTATGGAACATCATAACAATTTATTATATATACATGAACATGATAACCCAATAATTAAAATCAATTAAAAAAATAACAATCATGACTCATATAACACCATATTACGGAACTTCACGCTTGGTCAGGTAAACCAGAATAGATTAAAACAATTAAACCAAATAGGGTATTCAGAAAAGGTTCAGTTAAAACCATGGGATGCTTGTCAAGATTGTTCACAAGGAAAAATGACATTGGCAACATTCTCTAAAAGAAAGAAAGAGTAAATTGATTAATAGAATTAATTCAGACTGATGATTATGTTCCATTTCCCATAGAGGAAAATGGTGGATTTCTATACATTATTACTTTTACTGATGACTATAATAGGAATGGTTATAATTAATTAATGATGTATAAGTCATATTTTTTTTCAGATGTTTGAGAAATACCAACAAGAAGTTGAAAACCAGCTTGGTAAAATGTTTTAGGAACTCTAATCATATTGAGGTGAAGATTATATTAACAATGATCTCACTGAACACTTGATGGAGTTTGGGATAGTAGTCCAACACACTCCTCCTTATACACAATAGTGGATTAGTGTTAGTTAAAGGAGGAATATTACCCAACTAGACATAGTCAGATCAATGACATGTCATGAAAATCTTTCATTATCATTTTGAGGATCAACATTGCGGAAATAATTCTATACCCTTAAATGAGTGCAAGCTAAAGCTAAATAATGGATTCCATATGATTTATGGTGTTGAAGGATACATAATTTTTCACAATTCTGTGTATGGTGATATGAGGCTTTTGTCAATACTATACCAAGTGTCAAATTAGAACCTCAATGCATGATGTGAATCTTTATAGGTTAAGCTATGGAAACCAAAGGGTATTACCTATACAACCTATCAGATAAAAAATTAATTGTGGAAATACATGAAATAGTTCTAGAAAGAGAACACATTTTTAATGGAAATTGTGGGAAAAATATTTTCTTCCATGAAGTTAATGATCAAGATGCACATGAGTTGGTATGGAAAAAAACTCTAAAAGGGACAGTGGGAGATGAAGAAGTTCCCGAGACACAAGTATTGCATGGTTCAAATCAAGACATTAGAGAAAAAGAACAATATGGTTTTAATGTGACCAAATTAGCTAAAAGATTACTCCTTGATGCTGATAAACCTAAAATTAATAAAGAAGTAGTAGAAGGGAAAATAAATGTTATATGGATAGATGAAATGAATTCTAAGATGGAATCCATGTACTGAAATCAAGATTGAATTTTGGTAGACCCTCTAGCTGATGTAAAACCTATTGAGTCAGTATAGGAATTCAAGAAATTTTTTTATATGGATGGTAAGGTTAGTACCTATAATGAAAGACTGGTAGCGAAGGGTTTCAGACAACATCAAGGCATCAACTATGAAAAATCCATTCATTGGTAAAAACACTGAAATCCATCTGAATTTTGCATGAAATAATAGTATTACATGTGTATGAGAATTAGAAAATGGATTTAAAAACTTATTTTCTAAATGTGAAGTCGGTCAAAGAATTCTATATGACTCAACCTGAAGGGTTTATTTTCGGTCAAATAATTCCAATAAGTTGTACAAGCTACAGAGAACTATTTAAGGATGATGTAAGCATCATGATCATGTAATGTTTTTTTTGATAAGGCTATAAAAAAAATTGGTTTCATTATAAATGAAATTTATCCTTGTGTATATAATAAGGTTGAATAGAATAACATTATTTTCATAGTATTATATGTTGATGACATATTAATTATGGGAAATAAAGTGAGGGCCTTATAGTTCTTTAAAAATTGGATAAACAAATGATACTCCATGAAATAATTACGTGAATAAAACTATAATGAATGGATCAAGATATATCAATATAAATCTTAGAGGGATCATGGCCTAAGTTAATGTAAATATATTGGCAAGGTACTCAAATGGTATGATTTGGAACAATCTAAGAGTGGGTTTTTACCAATGTCACATGTTGTCTATCACTCCAAGAAAATTTTTCCTCAAAAAAATCGGATATTGAAAAATGTGAAGAATCCCTTATACAATGATAGTGGGTTCGATCAAGTATGTCATTCTATGTAGTAGGAGTGATGTTTCCTTTGATTTAAGCATAATGGATAGATATCACGGTGAGCTGTATCAAGAATTTATTAAAATAATACTGAAGTACTTAAGGACTATAAAGGATATGTTTATAGTGATTGGTGGAGATGAGGAACTTGTAGCTAGAGGATAAAATGATTCTAGTTTTAAGAAATATCACAATGATTGTAAATACCAACCATACTATATATTTTACATTAAGGTGTTACAGTGGGTTGAAGAAGCTCAAATAAAACAATAGTCACAAAATATATTACAGAATCTGAGTATATAACAACTTATATTGTAGATAAAAATCCAGTCTGGATACACACCTTTTTTCCATACACTTGTTTCGTGCCTACCAGTGCAGACCTTGTTCCAATGTATTTTGTTTATGCTGCAGTAGTGGTTCTTCGAAAGGAACCAATTTCCCAAAAGAGGACGAAGCTTATATATTAGAAGATTCATCTCTTTATAGATTTTACTCAGGTATGTAAAGTCACAGATATTAGAGTATCCATATAGGGAATCATGACGGAGACATTTTATAAATAAATATCTTTATAGAATCATGATACATAGGTTAAAGACATTGGATTGAGACTTTTTATAAGTTGGCTCTAGTTTATGTGGGATTGTTGAAGGTGGGTGCCCTAGACCCAACTTGTGATTTACTTTTGTTAATACAAAATGTGTAATGATTCTTATGTATATGTGTTCTTATCATTCCATAATAGTGCTTATACTTCGGCATCCACTATACTTTTGGAAATGTACTTGCATTAAATTTCATATAAAAGGGTTATTACAGATACCAAGATACAATTATAACCTATAGATACTATGAAGAAATTCATAAAGTTATGTCACATGGTCAAGATACATTTTATTGACAAGGCATAGTAGATGTTTGGTTATCATGTGTTGGGGGGTGATAAACATTGCAACTTCATCTCATTATGTTTTCACATAGTTATCCCTAGTAGTGAGATCATTAGGAAAAACCAACCAATAAGAACACCACTGGTTTTGGGTGTCATTGGTTTTTTCTATCTACTAACATGTGTATTGTTATCTTGACATGAGATCATTATCAATGTGCACCATTTGATTGCATAATTTGATGTAGTGTGAAAACCATAACAACGAAGTAATGGAGAGGTACATTGTGTTGGATGCATAATTCGTGGCATGACATTGGTTGAATGATCAAGATAGGATTTGTTACTTTCGAGTTGAGGATGATATTTCTCATTCTTGGCTTGTCATGAGGGTAGTACCTTCATAAATCCATCTCCATTGTATTGAAAGGTATGTCCATCCAATTATACCAACTAATAATAATGAAATATAAGGATGATGAAATAATTGTGCATTATGGTTTATGAGATAACGTTGAAAAATAGATTATATTAAACATTGTTTGTTCGTAGGTTGGTATCCATTGCTATTTATTTTCCATATCACTTTAGGGGCCTTGCTGAGTTTCTAGACTCCGCTCTTGGTCTTTTAATATTATTAACTTCTATTAAGATAAGGTCATAGAGGGTAACAGACAAGATCACATTAGTGAATATTCCATATTTTGTTGAATTGAAATATAGGACTTAGTGGGCCCCACCATGAGGTCAGGCTGTTATTGAAGTTCTATCAAATACCATTAAAAATATAAATAAATTATTATTCATGTTAAAAATAATTGGGAAAAAATTTTAATTACTTTTATTTACTTTCATTTAAGAAAATATAAAGATTAATATTGTATAAACAAATATTTTTATCATATTCCTGGTCTTTTTAATCTTATTAGACGTTACAAGTCCACTTAAGGGACTGGGTTATCACGTAATATATTTAATATATATTACAAGAGTGTGATTAACCATAATTAATATTTATAATGTAGATTAGTTTTTCATAAATTATTATTTATAAATCTTATTTATGGTAAATTTATTACACTGGGGGCAGGGAACCCAAACCAGTTATTATGAATATCCACTATATAAGTATTGAATAGATCTTCCCATTTTACTATTAAAACCACTGTAAATGAGTTCTTATCTCTCCGGATAATTTATATAAAGGGAGTTTTTCAATCTATTGACTGATCTATATTTGACTTCATGGATCCATTTCAGAGGATAGTGGTGATCATTGAAGCATCCAAGTGATCGTCGAAGATCCATGGTTGCATAAAGAATCCAGTGAACATTGAACACATAGATTCGAGAAGAGTGTTTGGACTATCTAGATGGATTCATTATTATATTGTTTATGAAATGGATGCCAAAAAATGATAATGGGTCTGCAATCTATGAATTAGGAAAAGGTATTAATTTTTTTATAATGCTTATTTGATTAAACCATGCTAGATTTTCAGACCTTACAGGGGGAGGATCACATGAGATGGTGGAGATTAATCAATCTTCAGACTGAAAATTTCTAATTCCTTACCCAATGTCTTTTATTGGGAGCTCTATAGTATCTTCATAATCTCTAGGGTTACCCCAAAGACCTCATAGAACATTTGGTCTTACCTTTACCCCCTAATGGTGTATCCAAAAACAAGAAATACTAAATTTTATACCATTATAAGATGCTACTAATAAAAAATTATCATTCCAAGATAACGTTTCCATGTTCAGCATGCAACATACATTAGCAAATAAATATGTTTAATTAAGTAATGACATGGGATGTTACTTTATAAATATTTTTCAAGACTCAAAAATAAATTTTTTGTTATTCTCAATCACAATAATAGAAGTTACCAACTACTGATCTAATACTTATTCAGGGATCTTATCCCCATGGATAGTAGAATTCTAAATGATATATATAGTGTTTATATGGTGAAGAAAAATCCTCATACCACTCATGAATTGATAAATAATATGGCTCAAAATAAAAAACCATTCTGTTAATGAGTAATAACACACAATAAATATATCTATGTGGTAAGAGTTTCTGAACTCTAACAAATGATCTACAATAAAAACGATTTAAGGAATTATCTTTAAGGTAAAATGATAATAGATAAAGGTAATTATAAAAAATCAATATTAATGTTAAATTGTATTATTCTTGTGGATAAAACTGATTTATATGATAAATTCCCCTAACTTTAGGATTATTATGAGTATTCAACAGTAGACTTCTTAGGGAATATATTTCAACAGATACCTCCATTCAATAAATAAAACATCATGAAATAATCTATCCAAGGGTTTAAAGGGATACAAAAAAACCAAAAATTGTGATACTATAGTAACCTAAATCAGTCGTAGGAATATCATAGTCATAGAAAAATATTTTATCTAGTACCACCAAAAAATGATCCTCCATAATCTCCAAATCATAAACCAATACTCAAGGATATGATAAAGGAAGAAGTATCCTAAAATCTCTAATAACAATTCCACATAACCTTCCCAAAATTAAATGATTTATAAAAATATTATTTCACTTGAATACACATACTATTTTTAGGTTTATAGTTTTAAAGGATTGGGAAATCCCTTAAATAAAAAATAAAATCATTTTCTACTGAATTGATATATTTTCACCCAACTAACTCTTTAAATTAGAAAAATATCTTTATTCAAGATAATTACTCATACATAATTATGAATATAATTCCCTCATAAACCATGTAAAATAATTTTAAATCCTAATATGATGATAAAAAAAGAATATATTGGAAATAAAGAGAGAACCTATTAGGCCATTCAAATACTTGAATGACCCTTGAATATAATTCGTTTAAATAAAGATCTTTGAGAGGAGAAATGAACATAAACATTATTTCAAACATGAAATAATGTTCATTTCAATAAAATTTCCATGAAAATAAAATGAAATCATAAAATAATGAGAATAATTATAAAGGATTAATATGACATAATATTCATATATCCTATAATCACGTGTAATAGTACGACATAACTACTTAACTCCAAGGAATATCATAATATAATAACATAAACATGTAATTCCAATATCATAATCCAATATAGAAATAACATAACTAGATAATTTTAACATTATATATCATGAAAATAAATCATTATCCAATTAATTTGATGTATATAATAGACCCATCTGTGATGATATACAATGTCAAAGAACCCAAACATAAAAAACACACCCAATTACTTACATTTCACCATTAATATCATAAAAATATCAATTTAGTTCTATAATAAAACAATATAATGGCAACTTAAAAAAATATTGATCTCCAAAATGACTTAAAATATAACCAGTTGGGATTAAAATGAATTCAAAACATTAATATCAAATATATTTATAAAATTATTTTTTAAAATAAGAAGAAATATCATTTTCTTTTGATAACCAAAAAAATGAAAAATAAAAAAATTGGAATATAAATTAATTTGAAAATCCAAAAATTCCCTAAAAAAACATGATAATATTTATTGGATACAATGTGGGGATTATGAGTTCTTTAAATAAATTTATAAACTAATATATTCTACACTTTTTTAAATAAGGTTAAAAATTAAACATGCAAAAAATGATAAAAATATATTTTTTTAATCCTTTATAAATGAAGCCAAATATAATAGAAAATGTCTATATAAAAACACTTTAATATGTAGAATGACATTATTGAAAAAATATATATAATATGGACATCGAAGAATATTGCTGAGGGAATGACTTCAAAACATGTAAAGTAAATGTTTAAAAGTAAATCCCTCACCTAGAGTTATGAATTTGTTAATATGTCCTATAAAAACATGAATAATAAGTTATATTAATTATATAACTTCTTAAGAACCACTGTTTTGTTAATTTATATACTAACAATCTATACATTCCACACATTATCATATTTTATTTTTATAATAAAAATTTAATGTTCACATCAGTCGTGTTGAGGTCATTCGGATAATAATATCCAATATAGATTAGATATTTAATGTAATCAGAAAAGGATTTTTAAAATGATTCAATAATATCCATATGTGAAGAGGTATTTTTATTATCATTTTATAATAAAATTTATTAAATATGTCATGAAATTTTTATTATTTTTGAATTGTCCCTAATGAACTTTTTTTAAATCTATTTTAATGGTGAATATTTGATAATCAAAAAATCATAATAAATAATAAAATTATTATAAATATTATATAAAATCATGAAATAATTATTTATTAATAGGCTTTAAGGATGTAATCTTATTAAAACAGCATCTTTATCTTATGTAGTGTAAAAACACCGTAGAAAGCTTTGTTTTTTCTAAATATTTTAAAAGAAGGAAAATCCAATAATGATTTTTGTTTTTTTCAAAAATAAAACATATTTAAAAATAAATAAAATTATATTTTACTTATAATATTTTATATGTTATTGAAAATATTACAGTTATAGATGAATTGAAAAAAAGAATTGTTAGAGAAACTCATTTTCTCATGTATTAACTGATTATCAAATGAGTCTGGTGAGGGATAATTGATAATATTTTATAATTAACTGATTAAAAAATGATAATATATTTTTAATAGAATCATCAGTGAATAATAATATATATTTTATATGATGTTTATGAAAAATTATAATAAATAAGAATGAAGAAAGTGGCTTGAAAACCCTTACTTGAATCACCTCATTTGGATTGAGCATAAATCCATCATAATAGGATTTTTTGACAAGTATATAGAACTATGAGTTTTTAATTTAAGGGTATTATTGAATTAATAAGGGATAATATTATATCACCCTGAGTTTTTAGGAATTATGTTTTATTCGAATAAATAAAATTTCTTTGATGGCATGCATTGGAAGCTACAAGATATTATTCATTATTTATACACAAATCCAATATAATGTAGAAATAAAAACAAACAATATATTAGATTTTTTGAAATTAAATTCTATATTTGTATTTTTTACAAATAATGGGAAATTACTATGATATCTTCCATTATATTCAAGAACATGTTTTACCAAACTATAAAATATTATTAATATTATTGCTAAAATAATATTATAGTTACGACCTAGTCATTGGAATGTAATATGTGATTATGATTTATGAAATTATGAAACTATGTTTTAAACAAGTGTATAAAATACATCCATTGTATATCAATGATTTATAAATGGATGTAATAACCATTTAAAAATAAAGAACTGTCCTTTCTAAAAAAATAATTTTTAATGAAGAAACATGCTTTCACTCAATAAAATTTAAGAACCACTTCTGAGGAATACTTTTAATGGAATGTAGATATAATATATTAAGAAACATTTTTACAGTCATCTGATGTTTTTAGTCAAGATATAATAATAAATACCATTTCTGGACAAAAAGATATATTTTCCTTGATTGACCGTTTAATTGTCTATTAATTCCAGACATGTTTTAAAAATATTTATTTAAATTTTATAATTTTTTTTAAAAAAACTTCCAAAATTAAGTAGAAATATCAATTTTTAATTTGGGTAAATTTTTAGTATTTATAAGGGTAGTTTCATTTTTGATGAATAGTTAAAAAACACCAAATTTAAATTGAAAAATGCATTTTTTTCTAATTTTGTTATAAGGATAAAATATATTTAATATTACTTTAAAAGAAAAATTATTTAAATTATTCATCAATAAATATAATTTTGGACACTGGAATTAAATTTACATTGACGTTGGGAATAAAAAAATTCACACTTTTGAACATTTTTATTTAAAAACATGTCGTCTCATTCCTTCTGCGGGATTAATTTTAAATTAATTTCTGCAACTTTTATAATATTAATATAGAAAAATTGATTCCATATTTGAAATAAGAATAACCTATAATTTTTAATTAGGTCAAATAAATATTTCTTACCAATGTTATAAGTGATATAATTTAAAATTAATTACACTTATTAAGGTAAAAACACATTTAATTAACGAATAAAGATAGAATTTATGGGTTATAAATGACTGTACCATTTTCCCACACCCATTATTGGAAATATATAGACTATAACCCTTTATGGAGAGAATAGTATCTTTTATGTAAGCCTTTTTTTTGTAGAAACATGTTGAGAAAACAATTTATTATAAAAATACCAATTGTATCCTTTCCCTCACTTATAAAGAGCCACCACCAATCCCCTATATTCACACCTCTAAAACCACTTTGTTCCATCCAATAATGACCTAACTAAACTACCATATTCTATAACTTTATCAGATAAGGATAATTTTGGACATAAGTGATATTAAGGAAGGGTTTTCATATATATAAAATGGAGTTACATGAAAAAGACGAGGGTTGAACATGTATAGAGAAAGTAAAGGCATAAGGTAAGGGTTTTCTAATATCAGTTTTAGTTTTGTGAGATAAATGCTATATTCTACATTTATTCATGTAATGTGGTGTATATACTTCCCTATGACATTTTATATCACAAATATCCTTTTTTCATGATATTCAAAATTTGAATTCATGTTATTCTTTTAGAGGGATCATTATTCAAAAGTCACTGGAGTAATAAGTGGATTTCTAACCTATCTTTTATTTTTGTAAGACATAAAACATATTCACAAATATTTTCTTATATGTGGTGTATATATTAACCATAAATATATTTTATTATTATTATCAGTATATTCATGGGTATTTACAAATCAATTTGGTGATCTATTTTTCATAGGGTTTATGGTTTAAAAATTACACAAATACAGAAGTAATTTTGTCTTATTAATATTTCTATGAGGCAAATGTTTATTATTAATCTATATCATTTTAGGAGGAATATATACTACGTTTTTACAGGTTTTATCATTAATATACTTTTTGTTTCATGATATTATAGGATTCATGTAATGATATTATCTAATGGGGATTATGATTCATAGGTACCAAAGGGGCAGGGGTTTATTTCTAAAATATCTTCTTTTAACAATGTTATGTATTATAATTTTAACAACCTATCATTTTTGAATTATAATTTGTTCCTAAAAATGGGTGTTATATTATTTTTTACTCAACTGAACTATATCTCATTAATAATGAAGTGAGTATAAATTGAAATGTGACCATTGGGTTTTGACTATTATATGATTTTTGGTCAATTATGACTATTTATTCATGTGAATATTGGAAAAAATACCCTTGATAATAATTTTAATGATATAATTAGTGGTTATGAATTGAAATGGTGAAGGATTATTTAAAACAAATGGAGGAATGATGTCCTCAACAAGTAGAGGCATGATATACAAAGCCCATTTTTTATAACATCATACGGAACAAGTATTATTGGGATTATCTGTTGAACAAACCCAATCCAATCTTCAATAAGTGAAGCATGAATGAAATCATCTTTAAGAGATGTTCAAGTTAATGGATATTACCACTTGGGCGATGTTAGCTAATCCACCCCTAAAGCTATCACCATCTCAGAACTTGCCCTTAAGTAATGTGTATATGTTATAAGGGAATATCTGTTGAGACCTTAGTCACTTAAGGTTTAATCCTTTTGTAAAAATATAATTATCATACCATGAATTCTATTTTGAGAATAGTTTTTCTTAAAAATATGATGAATGCGATAAATTGATTTTTCATAGAGAAATTTTAATTTCCAAAAATGTTATTATTATTATAATAATATATTGTGTTGTTAATAATTTTTACCTTAATAAAATAGTATGTTTAAAAAACTCTTGTTTTAATATAAATGAAAAATAATATTCTTTTTTTCATGTGTCAAACAATTTCACTATGCATTTTCTATCTGCTATTTTTCTAATAAATAATGATTTTCATAATTAAATGTTTAATTTTTCATATTTTAAAAATTATTATGATAAACTAAATATTATTTTTGAAATTATCACATTGAAATTAGATTTTGGTCAATTTATGAAAAAAATTTAAAATAATTTACCTTTCCATGAATAGTTAAAATATTGTTTTGTGTTTTTGTTAAGTTTAATGAAATCATAACTGCATCATAATAATGTAACAAGTAATAAATTAAAATTAAATACTCAAATGATGTTATTTTATTAATATAAAATATTTTTAAAAAATTAATCTATTTCAAAATCTATCATATTTTTCCCACTTATGAGATTTTAACTATAACATTAAAAATGTTATTTTGTGGAAACATTACATTTCATTTATATATTAATTAATATAATATTTTTGTATAAAATTACATTAAATATGATCTAGGATACAAATACCATTGTAATGAACATGGTATTTCTTTTTACCACTAACTTGGTGTTAAGGGAAATTAATAAATAAATACTCCTCTTTTCTTATAAATATCCACCCATTTTTCCATTCTATTTGACTATAAATTTTTCCAAAGAGAATCTATGAGCATATTACCTCCCATATAGTCCTTTTTAGGAGTCCTCAAGTCCCCAAGGGTCGCATCCTCACGTTTTAGGATCAAATTTTCACGGTAAAGGATATATCAACAAATCATTTTCCTTCAAGCTCCCTTTTTATGTGGTCTGTCATTAAAATTTCCATACCATGTTCTTCCAATTATTTTATAATATACCTTTAATATATTAAAAGTAATTTATTAATGGGATACCATTCTACACTTTCTATTTAACATTTTCCAAAACCATGTTTTATACAGGTTTTGTTGACAAATTGTCATAAAACAATTCTTCCTTTTTCTCAAATAAATTATCTTATTTTCATTTCTGAATACCCAAAAACAATATTTTCTAGAGTTATTAACCTAGTTTTAAGAACGATATATTTCATTCTTGTATTAACATTCATCAAACCCTCCATCCTTTTTTGTGGGTTAGTAATTTTTGGACTATATGTTAGTTTTGGTTGCATTTATTGTTAATAGTTGATATATGATTTATGTTATGAATATGACTAGTTTCTAGTTTTCATACCTAGGAAATAGTATTGAGTAATTGGAATCATTCCATTAATATGAGTCCTTGAATATGACTTATCATATCGGTATTTTTGGTAAAATCTTTTTGAAATCTAATTTGAGGCTCGAATCGTAATAAACTTTTTATTGGAGTCTACCTGACCCCAATGTTAAATCTAATGATTAATTTGTGTTTCTTAATCATTCTATATCATTAATAATTTTGGAATCAAATGATAATTGATTTATAAATAAATATTATTTTAAGTAAAAGGTTTTGATGAGGCTTGGGAATAAAAGATGTTGATGAGCCTCAAGAAGTAAAAGATGTTGAATCAGTTCTTGAAGGAAAGTATATTGATGAAGGATGAAAAGAAAAATAATTCTAAATGATGAAATCATGAAGAATATTTCATAATTAAGAATTAATAATGAATAATTCACACTAACTAATCCATACAGAATAATTAATACTAAAGAAATCAAACATAGGAAATAAAATTGATGAATTCATACTAAAGAATTCGTTCTGAAGAATTCATACTGATTAAATCTTCGAAATAATTCATAGCAAATAAATCACACTGAATAATGTGTACTATATAAATCTGAATAAATAATTCATACCGAATAAATCATACTGGTATATAATAATGAAAATATCTTACTAAAATTTCATAATGAAAAAATCATATAAGTATTTCTTAATGAAAATTCTAAACTGGGATTTATGGATGAACAATCTTATTGAGAATTCATAATGAAAAAATAATACTATAATTTCTTAATAAATAAAATAATATGAGGAAATAATAATGTAATGTAAAAAAGATTTTATGATTCAAAATGGAATTGAATAAGTCAAAGAGAGATTCAAAAATCAATGAGATTTGAATATTCAAAATAGAATTTCAATAGTAAAAGATATATATTATATTTTAGGAGAGTTGGAGATACAAGATATTTTGTTAAGTCAGAATGGATTTCAAGACCCTTCCAAAAACATTTTTGAAGTCTCTAAAAAATGTGAGCTGGGTTTATTTTTATATGTGTCTAAAACTATTCAAGAGCTCAAGATCCAGAATTTGATGAATATATATTTAGTTCAAAACAAAAATTTTGTTTCAGGTAGAATCTGAATCTGTGTGAGTCCATTTGAGTGAAATCCAATATATCTAGCTTCATCATACTAAGTATCATCCGATAGATAATTGTAAGATGTTGATTGGGTTGATACTCAATTAAATATAGAAGTGAAAATGGAGAATCAGAACGAACTGACCATTTGAAAGAGACCGTCATATTGGGGTTTCGAGACTGGGTAGATCAGAGTAACCTTAATGAAAATGATTTCATGACTGAGGTTCTTAAATATGTTTTAGGAATAATAAGTTCCTTAGATAATTTTTTATGATCACGAAGGTTTTACACAGGTAATGTTTGATTCAGATAACATGTGGTCGAAGTGAATAATATTTTAAGTGGGTCTAAAAATAAGAATAAATGTGATTCTTGTAACTATGGATACTAACCAACTGCTAAAAAGGATTGTTTGTGGGATGTGGCTTTTGGAAATGAGAGTTGTGGGTATAACCAATAATAGCAGGAATGTTTATTCTGGGATTATAGAATTGTTCATTGCTTGATCATTTGTAGTCGAGAAAGAATATAATAAAAGAATTTATATTGGTGGGACTATTAAATAAAGAAAGGATTAAGTCATTATACCAAACCTTTAAATATCATGTTATGTCTTCTATTTGTATATTTTTCATAAGAAAGGTGAGGATGTGAGTTATATTTTAGCAGATCATATGTCTAACAAGTTTAAGAGGTAAATGGTGTTTCTGTTAAAGAGTTAATAAACATTATTATAAAATAAAAAGGAACAACTGAGTGACACCCCTCTCAGTGGTATTGATCATACTCGGGAACAAAAATTGGTATCAGAGAAACTATTTTGTCGGAAAGTTTCATATTTTGAATGGAGAATTTCAATTTCAGGAATTATAAGAAGATTTTTTATTTCAATGGTAATAACTATCATATCTATAAATATAGAATGATTCTATATCTTATATACCTTTGATATGTTGTTTTTAAAGTTACTAAAGAAATATTTCATTCCTTTATTTAAAATAGTCCTCTTTCTAGACATGATATGATAAATCTTGAGAATTATAGAAGAGAATAAAATGCTTCACTCTCATCACATATAAAAAAGGGGTTTCTTAGAGTAATTGGATTTGGAATTGCCAGAAGTATTAGGGATATGTTGAATAACATTTATAAAATAAATAAACAGTTAATGAAGGAAAAGTTACAAATTTAGAGAAAGAAATTTGAAGACCTAAAAATGGGTGAGCATGAATCTATTGTTGACATAATTACAAGGGTAATTAATATAGTTAGCATTATAATATTTCTGGGTGAGAAATTGGAATAAAAAAATATTTATTGAAAAGATCTTGAGAATTATTCCTAATATGATTGATACCAATGTTTCTTCACTAGAAGATAATGATCCAAGAACCTTATATTTGCATTATATACATAGTATCCTTGTTACTTATGAAATGAGAAGAGGGAATGTTATGGATAATACAGAAAAGCATGATTGAGAAATTTCCATCACAAAATTGATAGAAGGAGAAAACAAAGATATTTAATTTAATGAATAATAAAGTGATTCGAAATAAGAGAAACAAGCTAAAGATTTCAATACAAATATTATCATCTTTCAATTCAATATAATATGGGAAAATGAAAATGTAAAAATATAAAATGCTGGAATTATGAAGGGAAAATACATTAGAAACATATTTTTACTTGGAAGAAAATTTAATAGTATGGGTCTAATGATGATGATGAGAATCCATAGAAACAAAACTATAAGAAACATAATGAAAATATTTCTTTATGAAAAAATAAGGAAAATCA
Source organism: Viscum album (assembly GCA_963277665.1). Classification (NCBI taxonomy): domain Eukaryota; kingdom Viridiplantae; phylum Streptophyta; class Magnoliopsida; order Santalales; family Viscaceae; genus Viscum; species Viscum album. The sequence continues at coordinate 332,550,810 of OY728163.1, forward strand.
TCCGAGTAGAGGAAAGAAGAATGAATCATCACCCTCTGAGGAATCTGTTCATCAAATACAAATAATTGATAAAGATAGAAATGAAATGGATTCTTCAAGAAGTGATGATAATGATTAATAGATAATATAAATGGGGTGGATTCATAAATATAATTTGGAGTATTGACATGAAAAAATACTCAAATAAGAATGAAAAATGGTTGTTGAAAAAATATTTTATAGTCATAACTTTTAAAAGTACATTGTGTTACTGAAAACTAGATATATATAATTAAATGTAATCTAGAAATCGGAATCTCATCTAGATAAAATGTAAACGTGTTGATGAAATTAAACAAAAAAAGATAAAGGTAGATAAATCCAAAAAAAAATCATAGATGATCTGAAAAGTAAATTGGTGGATAATGAAGAAGAGTTGTTAGAATCACAATCAATTTTTCTTACCACACAATGTGAGATAATAAAGATGAGAGAAAACTTAACCATGGATATTGAAGCTAATTGTGAATCATTTAAAGATGGTGAAAATAAAAGTTTACAAAAGAAGGTTTTTTGAGAAAATATCATTCACTAAAAAATATAGGACTTCCAAAAGAAAGTATCCTCTAAAGGAAATTAGTCCACAATTTTTGTAGATACAAAAAAGGAACAAATATTTGAACAATTTTACTATCAGTCTGAAGAATCAAGATTCCGAGGTCACTCTTAGTGTTGTGGTGTTTTCAATCATAGATCATATTCATGATTGTATAACATGAATTTAGAAAGAAATATGTAAGAATCAAGGGCATCTATGAAGATCAAATAAGATCGAATGCTTATAAATATTTTCAGAAGATGATGAAAGATAATAATGTTAAGAAATTTGAGCATGTTTAGAATGTTGATAAAAGTATTCAGCCATAGTCCAAAAATATGAAGTTCTTACAAATTCTTCCATAAAATTTTGAAAAGGATTTAGATTTAGAAGAATCACTAAAATCCACTAAAAATGTAAAGAAAACTGTTTATAAAGATATTAGAAAAGTTGATAAAAAAACTATCAAAAAATTTTGAATTCAAAATTTAGAGAAGGTGCAAGATATCTCAGAAAAAATGGCATGTTACTGAAATTTGATTGACTATCCTATCAGAACAAGTTTAATGAATGAAAGAGTTGTTACAAATTCCCTACAACAAAAATGCTCCAAAAGGGGAAAAGATGTTTCCATCGTTATTAGAAGAGTCTACAGATGAAGGGAAACTTCATAAAAAATTCCAATACGGTTGAATAGAAGGAAGAAAAATCATCCAATTGATTATCCAAGAAGAATAAGAAAAAGTTGAGATTGAGAGAAGACACACAGTCTAAATATTGTTTTTGAAAAGTACTGAGGTTCATCATTATTTATAATTTTCATTCAATTTGTACTAAATTATAAATAATTGAAAAAATATATGTAATGATATTGATGAATTTTCTCTTATTATTAATTCAAATGAATGTAATGAGGTTACATAAATTTTGTTTCGAATATTACGTTTATACCCCTTAAATTTCTGATAAGTTTATTGATATGGGTGTAGGTTATCTTTTATTGTAAATAAATTCCTTTCAATATTTACCCCAGAATGATAATGTTGAATGAAACATGTAGAGGTATAACATGAAATTATGTAAGGGGAAACATTGAAAACCTTTATTACATAATCTTTTTTAATACATCGGGTTCACCCATGTAGACTTATAGTTGTACAGTTAAGTGATATTTTTTAAGAAACTCATGTTATAATTTTTCTCTCCTAATGAATTGTTTCATGTTTTTAGATGATAAAATCTAATATTTTTAAAAGAGACAATTTTTCAATAAGGATTAAAACATTTCATAACAACAACTATGAATTTGATTATCAATAATGGGGAAAAATATATTAAGGTGATAGAAAAGAAAACAAGGAGATATCGGGAATGTGTGCAATAAGAAAAGAAGACATGGAAAAAATATTTGTGAAAAGGAAACATTACCAATTATTGTTTAAAAGTGAATATTCACATAGTGGGTATTGAAAAAAAACACAATGGATGAGGTTATTGGACCCATGGTTTGTTTTGGTTGTATTTGTTGTCAATAGATGATATATATTTGAATTTACAAACAAGATATGTTTCTGTTTTTTGTACAAATGAAATCATATTTAGGAATCATACTCATCCCATCAGCTTGAGTCATTGAATAAGATTTATCATATTCGGATTTCACCTAAATGCTGCTAGAAATTATATTGATTCTAAAATAAATGTGTTTATCATAATGAAAAATTGATCTGATTCTACCTGAACCTAATATTAAATATGAAAATTCGTTGGTTTTTTTATTTCTCATTAATCATAATTAAGTTGTGAAACAAAAGATATTGACTTTATGAAGTAAAAGTTTAGGAAAGAAAAGATTTTAATGAGTACCGGGAAAGAAAAGATGTTGATGAGGATCATAAAGGAGAAGATATTGATGGGGCGTAAGATGTAAATGATTTTTATGAGGCTCAGGAAGAAAAAATTTGTTGATTAGTCTTATGATGAAAATTAGTTTTTATTGAAGAAACCATACACAAGAATTCATATTGAGGAATTCTTACTATTGAATGCATAATGAAGAATTCATAATGATGAATTCGTACTAAATAATCTGCACTCACAAAATCATACTCATGAAATAATACTGATGAATTCATACAGAAGAATTAATATAGATGAAATAATTTGGAACAATTAATACTAAATAAATCATACGAAAGAATTAGTACTAATTAAATATTATTGAAGAAATCATATTGAACACATCATACTTGGATTTCGTAATGAAAAATTCATACTATAATTTCTTTTTAAAAAAATCATACTTCAATTTCTTAATGAAAAAAATAATATTTGGATTTCTTAATGAAAAGTATTATACTGGGATTTCATAATGGAAGAATTATAATAAGATTTTCTAATGAAAAAAATTATTCTGGGAAATTGTAATGGAAAATCAAAGAGATATGAAGATTTGAAAAGGAATTGAATGAGTCAAAGCGAGATATGAAAAATCAAGGAAATTTGATGATTTGAAAAGGAATTGAATTATTCAAAGATATATAGTATATTTATGGAGAGTTGAATATTTGGGAAATGTCATTAGGTGGGAATGATTTTCAGAACCCCTCCTAAACCATTTTTGAGTTCCATATAAATGGGTTATTGAGTTCATTTGAAAATGTGACTAAAAACTATTCATGTTATTAGGCTCTGAAATTTATAGAATAGGTATAGTGTTTCCAACAAAAAAAATTTAGGTTGAAGCTGAGTTTGAGGGATTTCATTGGAGCGACATCCATCGTATTTAGGGTCCTCAGTCCAAGCTTCATCGGAGTGACATCAATCATAAAAGGAGAGCTAAGTTCATTTGAAAATTGACTAAAAACTATTCAAGTGATTGGGCACTAAAATTTGTGTAATAGGTATTGTGTTTCCAACCAAAAATTGTGTTTTAGTTTGAATTTGATTTGGAGTGAGGCCATTAGAGTGACATCCATCATATCTAGTGTCATCAGACCAATTTTCATTTGATGTAGAATTATGAGCTGTCAACTGATTTTCTTCTCAATTAGTAAAGGATGTGAAAAAATGATAATCAGAATGGAATGACCATCAAATAGAGACTATTTTATTTGGGTTTCTAGACTAGGAAGATTAAGATGACCTTATTGAGGAATATTTCCAAACACAGGTTCCATAAGAAGATTCAATAACAAGAAGTTCCTTACAAAATTATTAAAGTTCTTGAAGGTTGTACACATGTAAATTATGATTTAGATTACTTGTGGATATAGTGAATACATTCAACAGTGGATCATAAAATAAGATGAAATGTAAAACTTATAACAATGGATACGTACCAGTTTCTGAAAAGGATTGTTTGTGGGAAGTGGATACTCGAAAGGATAGTTGGAATTTATTACCAAATATATCTGGAAAATTTCTATTGGGATTGTTTAATTGTTCCTTTTTTGTGCCTTTGTATTCTTGATAGAATATAGTAAGTTATTCCATGTCGGTGGAACTATCCAACATGGAAAAAAGTTGGACATTGTACTGATCCTTGTAAATAACATGTGATCCCTTCACATTATATTTTTTTCATATGAAGTGTGAGGTTGTGAGTTACATTTTTGTGGATCATAAGTATAATAACTTTACAAGTTTAAGGATGTTTTGGTAATGAGTTTAGATACATTTCTATAAAAGAAAATAGAACCATAGATTCACCCCCCCCCCCTCTCAGTTGTCCTGATCTTACATGGGAACAATAATAATGATAAAAAATATTTTTGTTATGTACTTTTTTAAAACACCACAACTTTGATATGAAAACCATTTCATTTAATATATATATGTTTTTTTGTGAAATGTTTTATTATCATATATGTATCTCACATTAATTAAAAAAATTAATGGTGCTCTCTGATTACTCTCTAATGCATTGGATATTGAATTTAATCTTTATAGATGGCATATATAATGATACTTTGGTAATGAATCCAAATGATTTTTACAACACATCAGTGAAAAAAAATAGTGATATATTTTTGAAAGTCTCATTTAAATGTTGTATCCATATTTCCAGGTTTTTATATATGTACATTTTAGTATGATATTACTCGTTTTCATTTTCTTATTCCTTTATTATATTCATACAATTCTTTTAAATATATCTCAAGATCACATATAACTTGTTTCTCTTATTTTTCATTACTAGTCCTTATGATAAATGTTTTCTTTGATGTATGTCCCTGGGTAATGAGATATAGTAAAAGTACATAGGATTAACCAGGGAGAATCCATTCATGTAATTTAGATTAATGATTTAAATTTTCAAACATTATGTATCATGATTCTAAGAAACTAAACATTAAAAGGGCCTATGTTTTGTAAAATTCATTGAATTGTTTATTAAATGAGAATTTGGGATTCTATAGTTGTTATTAAGGGATAGTTTATTTATTTTTGGAAATTTGGATTTGAAAACATTTTGATGAACCTTAGGGACAAGTAAAAATATTGGAAAATAAGTTATTTTTTCTAAGGTATTATGTAAGTTGTATATGTGGATTGAAATACATGTATAAATACAGAGAAGTGGATTTGGATATAGAATAGATGTATCTAGGGGTCAAACCCGAAAGAAAAACATTGAGATAGGATTAACTTAGAACTGGTTCATGAAAACTGACCTTTATATACTATTAGTTTAACACTCACAATGGATATATTTGGATAGTCACATTATCTATATGAACCAATTTGAAGGATTTATAAAAAATTAAATTATTATCAAAAAATAAAATATTTATGCATGATGTTTTGGGGTATAAAAATTCATTTAAAATTATAATATTCCTAAAAGAAATAAGATTTTAACTATGTTTTTAGTCATTTAGAAAATGGTGGGAAATAAGAAGAACCGTGTAAATGGTTACTGCAACTAACCAAGCATTAATGTCCCTCTAATGGAAGCCATAATGTAAACATTTATGATAATGACGAAACAATAGACTTGAGTTATGAGCAATAAATTGAATGAATCATAGTGACTAGATTCACCTCGATTAGAACAAACCTTTGTTGAGTCTTTTACACATCATCGACCACCATCTTTTAGGGGATCTACCAGCCCACTAATAGTTAAACGATGGATACTACATATATTAATGTTATTTTTTAGTAATATTTTTTTCAGAGCAAGAAAAATTCACCCTAACTATGTACTTATTTGAAGATGATTCTAATTAGTGGTGGATGATATTTAAAAATATGAACCAAGAAGGTATATTTAATGTATGGAGTGGGAAGAGTTCGAAGAAAATTTTAAAAAAAAAATTTCTTTGTTCAATGTGAATAAAAATAGAGATTAAATTCATAGAGAAGATATGGAAGGAGAATAAATATGTGGGAACATATGAGATGATATTTACAAGGTTTTATCGGTTCACCTATAGATTTTTTATGGAAACTAATGGAAAGATTGATAAATTCATTAGTTGAAAAGTGACACGTCTATGGAAGAATCTAGCCAATCATGACTATAATAGGTATGAGTTATTAGTGATAAGTGCTATGAAGGTTCAACTGAAGTTTTTTGACATGCAGTGGTATCACAATTAAAATCAAAAGAACAGATCTTTGGTGCCAAATTTTGGGAGGAACATTGATCATAGAAGAGGGGGAAAGCCAGTATAATTTCCCACATGAAACTAATGTGGGATGAATAACTGGAGGTACGATTTCTCAAGCGTTTAAAATGTTACAATTATGGAAGGTATGGACACATTTCATGGAACTATAAATGTGAGGTGAAACCTAAAAATATCAACACCATTGAAAAAGTGAAGATGGTGCAAGATGATCCTAAAACCAATGGTTTATGTGTGGAGTGCTTGGGAAATATTTTTAATCACTATCTAAATCTGATGATAGTGTAGGTGAATCACCTTCCACCACATCATAGTCCAAGGGATAAATGTTGTGCTTTTATTATCATGATGACTGAAATTTAAGCTCCAAATTATGTTGTGGCATGTACTCTTTTTGTTCTCTCAAATCTATTAGAAAATTTTTAGGATTTTGGTTCTGTAAATTCCTTTATTTATTCTATGTTTTCAAATAATATGGAATCAATATATAAACATATAGAGTTATAACTATCATTCATGACATCTAGTGGTGTTATCCAAGAATGAAAATTTTATAGAAACTTTATTATTTTATTTTGAGACCATAACATCATCACAAATCTAGTAGCCATTGCCATGAAAGAATTCGACAATATATTAGGGATAGACTGGAACTCAATGTATAATACTAAGACAAAATAATGAAGGAAGGAAATAACAATAGTCATGAATAGATATCTAATAATTTTTTAAATGAGAGATATCTCAAACTGAGAATTTCCTAGAAGAACAACTTATATTATTCTTTATGAAGATTATCGGGGAAGATGAATAAATAAATGAAAGTATACAAATATAAAATTTCCCAATAGTTCAAGAATAAATTAAATTATTTCATGAGGAGTTACCTGGAACTCCCTGAGATGGAGAGGTAGAGTTCTCTATTGATCTCATTCCCAGTTACAAAACGATTTCAAAACCCAATATAGAATTGAAGATGTGGTGTTGGAAAACCTAAATAAACAATTAAAAAATATTTTGGATAATGGGTTTATCTGAACAAGTGTTTCTCCTTGTAACGGAAATGTTCTCTTTTTAAATAATAATGATTTATTAATGCAGTATGCATTGATTATAGATAACATAATAAGGTAACGATGGAGAAGAAGCACTATATTCCAAGTATTGATGATTTATTTGACAAGATTATTAGGGCCCAATTCTTTTACAAGAATTATCTTTGATATGTTTATCATCAATTAATGGTGAGGAAATGAGATGTTCCAAAAACTGCCTTCCAATCAAGACATGGGTATTATGAGTTTCTTTTTTATGCCCTTTGATGTGAATAATACACCAACTATATTTATGGATTTTGTGAATTGATTATTTAAGGACTACATTGATAACCATGTGGTTGTTTTTATTGATGATATTCTGATATATTACAAAATTTCTGAGGAGCATGGGGATCATCTAAGTGTTATATTGAAAACTCTAAAAAATTAGAGTCAATTTGGAATGTAAATAAAAAGTGATTTTTTATTAAAAAGGTTAATTTCTTAGGGTACATTGTAACTAATGAAGGAATCCTAGTTTACCTTGTAATGACAATGTTTGTGGAGAAGTGGTATCATCCTACAATATTAATTGAGATTCATTGTTTCCTTGGTTTAACAAGATATTATTGGTGGTTTTTGGGAATCTTTTCCAGACCTTATAATCCAATAACCATGTTAACTCGATAAGGGGCCATATTCATCTAGAAAAACGAGTGTGAATAATGTTTCAAAGAGCTAAATATGATCTTGGTTATGACATCCATGTTAAATATACTCTATATCAAATAAAGAATCAATTTTTGAAAATGAATCTATGAATGTTCATGGGTTTATCCGCATGAAAATTTATAAGGTGATTTTATATGAATATCAACAATTGAGGCCTAGTGAGAATAATTATCCTACACATGATCAAGAGCTAGTTGTAGTTGTTTGGTTCATTGAATATATTTATTCACTATCTTTATAGGGAGAAATTTTATATATACAGAGACCACCAAATCTTAAAGAATATTTTCATGAAAAATGAATTGAACCTGAGATAGAGGTTATAGTTAGATCTTCTTAAAGACTATGATTGTTCAATTAATCATCATCCCAATAGAGTAAACAATGGTGGTGATGCATTAGGTAGGAAATACCATGTTGTTCTTCCAATGATGAGTATTCAAGGTGATCCTTTAATAAAAAACATAGTAAAACTGGACATGGGAATAATAAGGGAAGGGACATCATCATATTTATCCCAAATGATTTCCCAACCTTCATTACTAGATAATAGAAAAACGTCAAAGAGAATGTCCATTGATATAGAAGAAGATAGAGGCTATGAAGAATGTGATGTTTCTTGAGATGAATATGGATATAGAAGGTGTACTGAAATTTCATACTAGGCTATGATTTCTATATATTTCCAAAATATAGAAGGAGTTGATGGATGAAACTCATAGATATATATATTCTCAATACATATTGGAAGAACTAAAATGTATAGGGACCTTTGTGACCATTATTGGCAGAATAACATGAAAATAGATATTCCCTACTCCAATACAAGGTTCTTGGTGTGTGAATAAGTGAAGATAGAGAAACATATTCCAGAAGAGGTATTCCATCCACTACATATACCAGAATATTTGTGGGAAAATATCAATATGATCTTTGTTAGTGGTCTTCCAAAAACATCTAAAGGAAATAATGTGATATGATTTATAGTGCACCGTCTCACTAAGACTTCCCATTTTATATCTATTAAGGATGATTTATCTCCTGACCAACACACCAAGATATACATAATGGATGTTGTAAGGATTCATGGAGTTCCATATTTTGTCATCTACGATCATTATCCAAGGATAACGTAAAAATTATGGAAAATTTTTCATCATGATATGAATACATCATTGAATTTCAGTATGATCTATCACACATAAATTGATGGAAAATTTTAATGAACTCTTTAGAGACATCAGTAAATACTGAAAACAAGATCAATGGAATTTAATGTTGGCTGGGAAGAACATCTCCCATTAGTTGAGTTCTCATACAAAAATTTATTTTATTGGATTATTCAAATGAAACCACATGAAGCTCAACATGGGCAGTGATGTTGAACTCATATTTGTGGGGACAAATCTGGTGTGAGAAGTATTTTTGGACCCAATATTGTATAAGATATGACATTAAAGGTTAATTCCATCCAACAACACATAATGAATGCTTTTATTCAGAAGTAGATCTATGTTGAAAAATGTGTATGTGACTCAGAGTTTTATGTTACTGACAAAATCATATTTTGAATTAATCCTTGGAAGAGGGTTCTATAGTTTTTGTAAAAGGGATGCTCAACCCCATGTAAATTGGCCCTTATGAAATCATTGATCGCATAAGAGTAGTGGACTATCAGGTAGCAGTTCTACCAAACCTAGCTCAATTTCATGTGCTTTCCATGTATCTCTTTTGACGATGTACAAACCTTACCCTTCTAATACATTCAGTCCAGAGGTGTTACAACTGGAAAATGACATATCTAATGAGGATAATCCAGTGGAGATCATGGAAAATAGTGACCAGGTTCTATGAAAAACAACTACCCACCTTATCAATGTGTTGTGGAGGAACCAAACATATGTAGAAGAGACATGGGATCAAGAGGAAACAAAGAGGAAGAAGTACCCCCACATCTTCTCAAATGAGATAATTTTATCATTTATTTTTTGTCATTATATGTCCATTGGAAACTATACTTTTTATAGTAATTTTAATGATACAATTGGTGATTATAAGTAGAAATGAAGGAAAATTAATGCAGAAAGGTTGGACGTTGAGCCCAACTAGTAGATTCATGTCATATAGAGCCTGTTTGGAAAAAATTTGGAGGGAAGTAGAATCACTGAGATTCTATATTGACCATTCCCAAGACGAGATTTAACAAGTGATTTTTGAATGAAATTTCGTTACAGAGAAGTTAATGTTTTTGGAAATTACCACTCTTGCGATGTTAGTCAAGCTGGAAAATGAATCTATCAACATCATGAACCTTGACCATAGGTCATATGAAGGTGTTATAAGAGAATATTATTCAATACCTTCATTACAAAATGTTTAACAATTTTTTATAAATTATTTTTTTATTCCATCAATTCCATTTTGAGAGTAGGCTTTCATAAAAATATGACGAATTTGGAAAATTAATTTTTCGGGTAAAAATATTACTCTTCAGAAAAGATGTAATTATTATAAAAAAACTAAGGTACTAATAATAGTTTTTTAATGATATAGTATGATTAATACAATCTAATTTTAATTTAAATGATATAACAATTTTACTTTTCTCACGTGTCAAAAATTTAACTACGTATTTTCCATCCGTTATTATTTTTAATAAATAAAGATTTTTATTTTTAAAATATAAAATTAACATATTAATAAAAATATTTTTATAAAATAAAATTCTTTTCAGAAATTAGCATGTCGATTTTAGTATATGGTGAATTTATTAGGATTTTATAAAATACTTTAGTTTTTCACGAATCGGAAAATTATAGTTTGGGTTTCTCAGTAAGTATAATGACTTCATAATTATGTTATAATGATGTAATAACTAATTAATCGCAATACAGATCTCAAAGGAATACATTTTATTAATATATCTTATTTTAATATATTATAATCATTTCAAAATCTATAATTTACAATACTAATTATAAAATTTAAACATTAAGCATAAAAACATTATTTTATGGAAACACTAATCTTCATTGGAAAATTATTTAATATAAAATAGTTGTTGAATCTTGTGGTATAAAATTACATATATTGTGATCTAAGCATCCAATACTATGGGAAAATACCATGGTAAATCCCATGGTTTTGAATTTTACCACTACCTAGGGGTTTAAGAAAATTAATAATTAAATCCTTATCATTTAATATAAATATATACCCATTAATCAATTTCATTTCACTCCCAATTATTCCTCAATGATTTTATGATAGTTTTATATCCCATGGAGTCCTCCCAAGGTGTTATCAGGCCCCAAGGTCTCGATTATCATGTTTTAGGATCAATGATTCAAGGTAAGGAAAATCTCACATTCTTTTTTTCCCTTCTGGTTCCCTTTTTTAAGTGGTATGCCTCTAAAATTTCAAAATTAAATTCTTATTTCCATTTTATTCATTACATTTAATTCCTTAAGATTAATTATATAATTTTATAATTTTCCCCACTATTTATACAATTTTCTAAAACCATGTTTCATACCCATTACGTTGTCGAAATATCATCTAAAAATTTCATGCTTTTTCTAAATGAAATTATCTTATTTTATTTTTTACCTACTCAAAACTATTTCTCTTCTACGGGTGTTCACCTAAAAGTTAAAATGACTTATTTCATTTTGTAATTAATATATATGATACCCACCTAACTTTTTTGTGGGTAAATAATGACTTAATGATATTGTGTTTAAGCACTTTTATAAAACGCGATCATTTTGATATGAAACATGTTTATTTTATTCTCCATGGGTTATTAATGATATTTTTTTATTATGATATATGTGACTCATATTAATTAATTCAAAGGTAGGATTTACCAGGATAGCACTCCAATTAATTGTTTAATGAATTCAATCTATAGATATGACAATTTTATGATACCTTGGTGAATAATATTTGTTTGTTTTATGACACCTTCATGAAAAACCTTGGTTATATATTTTTTGAAAGTCTCATTTTAATGTTTTTCTACATTTACATGTTATTATTGATGGTATTTGTTTATTATAATCTTTTATTTTATTATTAAATGCCTTTATAGGATTCCTAAAGTGGTTATCAATATTTCACAAGATTACATGTAAATGGTTTCACTATTTCCCCTCACTGGGTATTTGGCTCACCCTTTCCTACAATGTATGTCCCTAGGTTTTGAGAATAAGTAAAATTACATAGTATAAACCATTGTAAATCGTAACATATTCTTTATAAGAGTGTTTTATTTTTTCACGTATTATGTATGTTTCTTCCAATAAACTAAACATTAAAAGATACTTTATTTTGTAGAGTGTAATGAATTGATTACCAAATAATAAAGCATAAATACATAATTATGCATCCATTAATGAAATATTAAGATCCATCACTCAATATTTATCGTGAATTTTCTTATCACCTAGTTATTCATGATATCCTCACAAACCGGTTAAATTATTTATAATCTTTGGTACTTAATATAATTAATAGAAATGATTTTATTTAAATATGACTTTATTTCTCTCTTTGTTCGGGAATCAGTTTTATTCAAACAAAATATTTTCTATTTTTTTAAAATTATATTTAAATCACATTTTAAAGGGAAACGATTGGAACAAATGTTTTATTTTTTAAAAAGGGTTTAAAATTGTCTTCGAACACTTTTTTATATGTTTCAAGGTTATGTTAAAAGAGAAAGGTTTTCAAAATGTTATAAGTTATAAAAAATATTCAATGAAGTAAGCATATTTTCCTCAAGAAATGTTTTTAAAAGTTATTTCCAACTCATTTTCCATTTCATATGACATGTGTTAGAGTTAATTATTCTTTACCAGGGATGAGATCCAATAATACCATTTATATTTTTTCATAAATTTTTTAAGTTTAGATCTAATAATGTTTCTCTTCTATGGGTTATATGCCTTTAAAACCTGCTTATTTTATGGGTAATTCTCAGATAAAATGATCATGAAAACACTCTATTTTCTATAGGATATTATATGATTACATGTTTTTTATTCCTATTTCATTTCATGGGATACTATGTAATTATTATTTATGGCCTTGTGGTAGCCGTATGTATGATTTTGTAATGTGATTTCTGGGACCTATATATATCTCTAATCGATTTGGTAAATATTTATATCTCATGATATTGACATGGATGGAATTAATATTGAACTTATTTCATAAATATAGGGCAGGAACTAGGAGTGAATTCAGTTTGGTAGTGTAGGGACGGAATGAGGGTTGACCTTGGTATAGTAATACAAAGTTGGAACGAGGATTGAACATAGTTCAGTAAGACCATTCTATAATAGGAAATGAACCGAGTTTATTAATAGTGTGTTGTAACTAGGAGTGAACACGGTTAAGTTAAATACATTTTCCACTATGATGAAATTGGGATAGAAATGTTTCTACTAACATGGTTTGGGCAGTGAACCCATTACACTATGATGTCCCTGGCAATAAGCCTTTGCATCTATAGGAATCATTTTATATGTTTACTTTTCTACCATAATTCCATTTATTATTGTTATTTTTTCTTTCATGGATGATGATCTTGATTATCATATAAAGCATGTCTGATGAAGTGCCAATATTTATTCCATGATTAATTTTTTATGTTTTTTATATGAAGGGTATGCTTTTACAAAGTTATGATCATATTACCATACACTTATTCTTATGTTATGATAATATATTTCTTTTATTTTCCCTCACTAGGAATATTATCTAATATTTTCTTATGCTTACTTTCCCTAGGTGAGGAAGAAATGTTTTTAGTAGGAGTATTAAAGCTGAATATCTTTACATGATTGGTTAATGTTCGTTCGACAAATTATTAGAATGTGTTCCTAGTTTATAATGACACTAAAATATTACTGTACTGAGGCATATACTTCTATATTTTTATGAATATTCATCTAAAATGATGCAATATCCATGTATGTTAATTCTCGGTCGCTATAGCTGGTATCAAAGGAATGGTTTTATAATCCTTTGGGAAGTAGGACGAAAAAAATGTAGTGAGATCCCAAGGGATATTTTTAAGTATTTTTCTAGGGATGTCTCTAAGGATTATAAGGATTAATCAATGTTTCGGAAACAGTCCTAGAATTTTGGGAAAGGAGAGATTTGGTGGTTTTCTATAAATTAATTTCTAAATACTAAAAGTAGATGTGGATCTGGTATATATGATCATAGGGGTAACAACATAGAAAACACATTATTGATCTATAATCGACCAGGAACTACTACATGACAACATGCCATACTACACACCCAATTTTAAACTCCCAAGTGATATGCTTTGTGAATTAAAAATCACTTTAGGAATTATCATGAAGGATTAAAATTGAATATGACAATAACATTCCTTTGGTAAACCTAATACACCTTAGATTAAATAATTAGGTTTTAGGATTTAGACATCCCATAAGTTATTTTGATTATTATATGGTTTTTTTCTATGATTAGTGTTACTCACATGATGGTTTTGGTTTAATTAAATTGATGGAACAAGGTGAAATTATGTTGTCATTGAATTTGATTGACAATTTGGTGACTATATGGAACCAAATTGTACGAGGAATAGAGGGAAAGAAATTTGGATTATTCTAAATAAATTATCATAATATATTATTATCAATTTTATCATTAATGATATTAATAAAAAAATTGAATAATAGGAAGATGGAATTTTGTGAAACTTTACATAGTTAGGAATATAGAGGAATAAAGATTCAAATTCTTACAAGTTAAGAATAATGAAATAAATATAAGGAGGAATACCAAAAATGAAGAGGAAGATTTTATTTGTGTGAAAAAGGGTACTCGATTATGGAATTATCGATGAGTTCGTTGTCTTATCTATTGAGAACATGGGTATTACCCAACTCAATTCCCTAACCAAATAATTTAATTTAAAACCATAGAAGGACATATTCCATGAAAATCATTGAAGTGGAAGGGTTGATGTATTAATGTATTTTTATTACTATTTTATGAAATACATATGGATTTTCAGTATATTTTTTATATTAATGATATGAAGGAGTATGTTTAATTGTACTAATAGACAACAAATTTAATTTAATGAAAAGGTAAAATTTTGCTAAGGGAATATAACCCTTATTATATTAAATAAGTTGATTTAATATTATTAGTATAACGGGATGTCAGATATAAATATGTAAATTGGATGATGGTTTTAACATTTGATATGATTATTAATTTTCTGAGAAAGTTAATTATGAAATCATGGATGGAGTTTGCCACATTTTTAGGATTTATGGAACAAATCCAATAATATTAGGACTAATAACTCATACTAGAATTAGACATGGATTTATGGTATTTTATGTTATTACCATTTTCCAAGAGAAGAAAATGTTAAGATATTAACATGTTTGGAATGTGACAATCAAGATCTACCTTGTGATATATATAGGAAAAATGTTGAACTAATTTTTAGAATATTAGTAACCCTCTTTCAATTTTCTTTACTTTCATTTTTCAGAAGGGTTATAAGGATAATAACTTATGTATTTTTTTATGGTAGAATTATGTAGAGGTTTTAGAGATTAAACTATTATCGAACCACATATGGATATAAATATATTGGATAAAAGCTACTACACATTTTTCAGTGATGATATTTAAGGACATATGAAATGAATTATCATCCTATACAAGTATTATGATTTATTAGGGCTTCAGGAATAACAAATTCACATTCATTGTTTGAGTTAAGAGGTGAAATGGAAATAGTTCAAGAAACATCCCAAGGGTCAGGTAGTTCTAAAATAAAATAAGTATATTTTATACTAAAATTTCATAAACTTTAGGAAAAGTATATTATATCTTAAAATGTTATCCCAGTGACATTATTTTTGAGGTTTGAAATGGTCCCTTATAACATCAGATATTTTTATTCTTTATGATTGTATAAATTATCCTAACCATATTCTTTATCACTCCCCATCATAACTTGATAAATAAATGTATCTTCAAAGTCCATGTTTTCACATTCCACCTATGTTTTTATATATGGAAACATATTTATGAGTTACATTGGATAAATTTTTGCTCCCAACACTCCCTTTTTAAAGGAAGTTTTAGTATTCATATTTATGATGCGAGTTTCTATGAAAAGAACACTAAAGAAATAAAACATTGATTACCCAGATAAATTAAAAGGGAGAAATAAAATATAAGGGGATTAGAATGGAACACCCTGAGTTTTTATGAATTAATTTTTGATGAATAAATTAAATTTCATTGATGGATTTCATTGAATGCTATAGAAAGTTATAATTTATTTATATGAAAAACCAAGATAATATTTCACTACATAAAACACTTATATTATCTTATGTTACATTAAACCATTTGTTTGTCTTGTGATACACAAAATTCTCAGTTCCTTTGATAGTTTGTGTTACACACAAGAAAAAATTTTACATAACTAAAACATACTATTAATAATAGTATTAAAATATAATTATAATTATCCCCTGGCCCTTGGAATATAATATGTGAATAGGATAAAAAAATTATGAAATTATGGTATACACAGTTTTATAAAAATAACTATTATTTATTGATAAGATAGAAATTAAAATATAAACTATCTAAAAATAATTAAATTCAATAAATAAAACAACTTTTTTTGATGTACAACAACGTTTTATCTCAGTAAATTAAATAAAATTCACTTTTTATGTATTATTTTATTTGAATATAAATATTTTATTATAAAATAACTATTAAAAATTCATATTTTCTATTTTCTAGATAATTGATAAGAAATAATTTAGTTTTAGGCATAAAAGCTATTTTTTTGTAAAAGACTGTTTTCCCACCTTTTTAGGGAAGACATGATTAAATTTTAGTTTTCACAGTTTTATAATTTATATATAAAAAAATTAACTTCATTGACTAACTGTAATATCACAATTTTATTTGGTTGAATAGTTAGTATTTTAATGTGATGTTTTATTTTTTGATGAATAATCGAAAAAAGAATTTTAATTTTAAAAATCATTTTTTTATTTTATTATATAGTTAAATTATATTTTATATTGGTTGTAATGTACAATTACTTAAATTATAACTCACTCTATATAATTTAGGTCATTAGAATCAATTTCACATTGAAATTTTTTATAGGAATATTTTATTTTTTTTTGAACTATTTACATTATAAACACTTTGTCTTATCCCATAAGTGAGATTAATGATAAATTAATTATTAAAGTTCTATGATTTGAATTTGAAGAAATTGATTCTATATTTGGAATCATAATTAATTATAACTTATAATAAGTTGAAATGAATTTATTAATAATTTTATTAGTGAATGATGTTAAAAATATTTAAACTGATTAATATAATGTAGGTCATTGGAATCAATTCCCCATTGAAATTGTAATGAAAACATTTCAATCATTTGAAATCTTTTACTTTTGAAACCCATCATCTTATCCCATCTGTAAGATTATGTTTATTTTTTTTTCAAGTTATGTGATTGTAATTTATAAATATAGATTATATATTTTAAATCATCATAAATTATAATTTTTAATAATAACCACATTATTTTCTAGAAAAGTTATTACTGAAATAAAATAAAATTAGTTACCATGATTAAGGTAAAACAAAGTTTACTTAATGACTGAAGTTTGAATATAAGTTGATAAAATGACCCTAAACTCTCCCAACACCCATTTTATGACCATATATTTACCCTAAACCTTCAGGACTCAAATTTATTGTGTTATAGAATCCTCTTGGATAGAAAAGATATGGGGAGCACACAATTATATTAAAAAATTTCAGTTTTTTCCTTTCCACCTCTTATAAAATCCCACCACCTCTCCACATTCTTCATACCTATAAAACCACATTATTCAATCAAATACCTACAAAAATAAAATCCAATCTTCCCTCCCCTTATCCTAGAATAACCTCTTTAGGGAGAAATAAAACAAAGGAATTATTTCTGTATAAACCAGAAGAATTTACATAAAAATGGAGAGGTTTAAATGTGTACGAAGAATTTTAGGACTTAAGAAAAAAGGTTTCCATGTCTAAAATTTATTTCTGTTACATTTATGATATATTCACCACTAATTATTTTAATTTGAAATATATAATTTCCTATGAAATGTAATATCATTAAATTATGATGTCTCATGATATTAAATGTTTCAATTAATGTTATAATTTCATGGGGATCATGATTCAAAAGTTTCTGAAGTAAAAAAGGGGATTTCTACCCTAACTTTAATTTCCACGATACTTATTCCATATTCTCCCATCCATTATTTTATGAGGTGTATATATTTTCGATGAATATATTATATAATTATTATCCTTATATTTATGGTTATTTACATGTAATTATTATGACCTCCCATTCATGGGATTTATGGTTCAAAAGTTACCAAATCGATAAGTTAATTTTGTATCAATTATAATTCGTTGAGATGCAAGTTATTTTATGAATATATATTATTTTATGAGATGAATATAATTCCCTTTGAAATGTTTTTTCTTTAATATCCTTATTTTCATGATATTATGATTCATCAATCAATATTTCTCATAACATTACTTCTCCTTTGGTTTCTCAAGATATCATCAAGTAGTTATAAAATTTATTATAATTATTGGTACATAATATAATTATTTTATTTAAAAGATATCATTATTTATCTCTTTATAGAAGAATCTTTTTTATTTAAAAATTTTTTTGCTAAATTTATTTTTGAAAAAATGTTTGAAAATGATATTTTAAACCCATATTAAAGTAAAATTATTTTAAAAAATGTTTTATTATTTCAAAAGTGTCTCAAATAGTTTTCAAATCTTAGGTTATATATTATTAAGATTATTTTCATTGAAATAGTTTTTCAAAAATGATATATGTTTGAAAAATCATTTTTCACTGAAAAAAGGTTATTTTCCTCCTGAAATGTTTTTAAAATATCATTCCAAATTTTTTCCATAAAAAGATGACATCAGTTGGTGATACCTAATCCTTATTGAGGATGTGATCCAATAATGCCATTCATATTATTTCAAGAATTGATTATGTTTTTATGGGATGATATTTATGACACTAGTTTCTCTTCTGTGGGATATAATCTTCTGAAACACATTTATTTTCATAGGTTATGCTTTGATGGAATGATTATGAAATATTTATCCTTTCCCTATGTTATTATATTATGAATTCTTTATGATTAAAATTTCATTTAAAGGGTTTTAATTTAATTTTTGTTTATGATCTTGTGGAACACGTATGTATATTTTTATTATGTGGCTTATGGGTCCTATATATCCCTCGAATGCATTAGTTAAAGATTTATATCTCACGAGAATGAAATGGATAAAACATGGAGTAAACGTGGATAAGTAATATTGGGATCTAACCAGGATTGAACATAGTTCAATAACACATGGATTTAATTAGGGGTGATCATGACTCAGTAATAAAGGGCTGGAATGCAGAGTGAACACAGTTCAGTAATGTAGGGATGGAATGGGAAGTCAACATGGTTTAGTAAAACATAGATTGAATGGGGAGTAAACCTGGTTAAGTAAAGAACTTTTATACTAATATGTTTTTGGGAGTGAACCTTGAATACTAATATTGTTTGGGGAGTAAGCCCTTTCAACTAATATGTCTTTATCCGTAGGCCTTGACTACTATGGAAACCATTTTATATGATTTTGTATCTATCAAAACTCCATCTCTTATGATTATGTGATGCTTTAAGGGATTATTCTCTTAATTACCTTATCATTCATTTCTTATTAGATTCAAATCATTATTCCATGATTTAGGTTTATGTTAGTTAATATGTTTGGTGTGATTTTCCAATTTTCATCTCAAGTTCTCATACCCATATACTTATGTTATGCATACAAATTTCCTTTATTTACCCTTATTAAGAATCTAACCTCACCCATTATTATAATTCCTTTCCATAGGTTATGAATAAAGGAATTAACTAAGAGTGCTAATGTGGGTGATCTTTATAGGATATGATAATGATCATTCAAAAAATGAGAATAATGCATTCTTAGTTTCTAATGACACAAAACTATTACGATCCCTGATAATCTACTTTTTTAATGTGGTGAATATTTAACTCAAATGATGTAATATCCACTTATTTTTACATAGGGTAAATATAAATATGGTTATAATATTAAACTTGTGATGTGTTTTGAAAATTTCTGAATGAGTCCCCATTTATAGAAAAATCCCACAGTGTTTCAAAATATAACTTTTAAGGGTCAATAATGGAATATTAAAATAGAAAGTGGATTATAATAGGAAAATAGATGATATTACTGACCATTTCCAATAACACTTATCTAAATATAATATCATTATAATTAATTAAATATTTATATATCAATTTTTTATTAAATACCCTTTTAATCCGACTTCAATGATAATTTTATAATTTAACATAATAATGTGTTGAAAAGTATGTAATTTGAATTTAGTTATTTAAACAATTATTAAAAATTCAAATATATCATTAAAAAACATGAATTATTATGATTTATCCATGCAGTATTACCTTTAATGTTTTTAAACCTATTAATTTAAATTTTCACATTCTTTCCCAAGAAACGTGTCAGCACAGCATAATAGCTTTGGATAATTGTCCTATTATTAAAAATAAAAATTAATATTATAATATAATTATAGTATATTATTCATGAATATTGTTATATATCTTTTTTTTAAATTTTTTTATTGCTAACCATAACAAAAAATTATATTTAACTTATCATTTTTACTTATCATAACTTGGAAAATTGATGCTATGTATTTAGATAATTATCTAGTTATATTGTTTTAAAATTCCTGAATAGAGGAAAAAATAATTTATTATTACTATATATTTCTATTATGGTAAAAAAAATACATATTAATTTGTATATATCCTCTTTAAGAAGACAATTCTGGCTTTACCAATGCATAGTATCACTACATCACCATCAATCAATATTTTTCATATTTATATTCACATACTATTTGATTTATATTAATAGAATAATAATCATAGTATATTTTTGTATGTATTCTTGTAGGATAATTTTAATAAGATTCATAATTTTTATTTAAAATTTATATCCTGAACATGTAACTATATATATTGTATTCATAAAAACTAAATTTATAACTATTCACCAAAAAATAACCTACTCCAAAAAATCATGAATATTCACCCAAAGATAAAGTTGGAATTAACAAATAAAAATGAAATATATTTTATAAAAATAAAATTATTTTTTATACATTTAAATTCAAAAAAAATTAATATACTAAATAGAATAAATATTTTTATTGAGTTAACACTATTTTTTCTTTAAATGAAAACTATATTATTATTATTTATCTTAATAAAATTATTTATATAAACATGATTAAAAATTCATATAATGGACATATATATTCATTTATTAAATATAAAAATATTAAATAATTCCATACATTGATAAAAATTGAAATCATGTTAATAAAATACTTAAAATCCTGATTCAATCCCAAAGTCATCATAAAAATGTTAAATATATAATTTCAATTTAATTCAATATATTATATAATTTTATAAATTAAATAATTATATATAATTTTGCCAAAACATATCAATAAATCTATAATCAAATAATTAACCAAAATCAAATATAATATTAAATATACTTTTTTTTCATATTCCCCTTATAAAAATTCCCGCCTCATAATTTTATTCTTATAACCAAAATGTACATGTCGTAAAATATTAATAATATTAGCTGTTAATTTTGTTAATAACATTAATTGTCTTTCTATTTTTGGGTAACATATTATATTAAAAATAAATATTTCTTAAACCATTCATGTAGCTCTAAAAGACTCATTCATATGATAGACTTTCCAAAGGCATACATTCATAGCCAGGTGACATTTCCCACA
Source organism: Viscum album (assembly GCA_963277665.1). NCBI lineage: Eukaryota > Viridiplantae > Streptophyta > Magnoliopsida > Santalales > Viscaceae > Viscum > Viscum album. Next base: position 332,572,809 of record OY728163.1, read on the forward strand.
AAATATCTAAAAGTTTTATCTTCGTTTCCCTTTATCTTGAAAGTTATATTACTATTGGGATAGAGAATGTGAGAAATTATACTTACTTGATTTTTTAATTACATAATAGAAAATTAAACCTATAGTTTTTGGTTTTGATCATTGTCTATAGTGGATTCATTTTATATTTTGAATTATTAAATCTTAAGATTAATTTTTCAGGCTTGAAACATTAAAATAATCTAATAATATATCATTATGAAAAATATATGATAATGATATTCATTATATAAATGATTTATTTAAAATTTTATTCACTCACTTCAATAAATTTAAAAAATCAAATACGGTTAGTCTATGAATATCAAATAAAATCATATAAAAACATTATATAAATAGAAAAAAGAAATATTTAGACGTCTTAAAATAATTACTCTCCAGTAAAACTATTTTAGTTCAACCTATATTGAAATATATTTTTTTCCTTATTAATCTAATACCTAAAAATATAAATATTATTTCTTATTAGAGTAAACATTATCGTTATATAAGACATTAATCTTATATTGCAAAAAAAGCATATTTAACATGGTTGTTTTATAAATATTTCAAATTATACAAAAATAAAATTATTTTTAACTCTGTAATTATCTAAAACTAACTATGATATAAACCATAAAATAGAATATGAATTTATCACAATATTAAATGATTTAAATAAAAATTATTTATACTCATTCTCAGGACCTTTCATGTTTAGTGTCTTAGAGGATAAAGAAATAATTTAGAAATAAATCACAAAATTTCCTACCGAATGGATATTTTTTTACAATTAACCAAACTATTCAAATGATACACATGGGATTATAATAAAATAATAGAAGGGGTATAAATTAAAGAGAGTAAGAGATAGGATATTGAAACACTTGATAACACATTAAAAGGTACTTCTTATAAAATATATCATTGAAATTATAAAACAACCTAAACATACATTGAGACATAAAAACACTTTAATTCATAAAATATTTATAATATAATATCATAATATATTATAAATTAAATAAACTAAACCTAAAGGTTAGTTGTAACAAAATATTCGTAAAACATGTAATAACTTTTAATGGAAGCACCTAACTAAATAATTGTAAATAAACTCATAATGGAATCATAACCCAATGAATGATAATATCACAACACTAAAATGGAATAATATAACCTGCTAATTCGAGTATCATATCACTAGAGAATAAATCATTACTAAATGAATTTTAGGGATATATTAGACCCACCTATGTTCATATATAATTTACATGAAACAAAACATTAATAAAACACACTGAAGAATTTATTTCACCTGAAAACTCGTAACCAACTATTTATTCTACAATAAACAAATATGATGTTTGTTTATGAAAATATGATGATTACAAAAGAGGCTTAATGAATCCCTTACTGAGAGGAAAAGGAATTTTAAACCATTAATATTAAATAAAATTATAATATTTTATTGTAAAATAAAAATAAATATAATTTAAATTTGAAAACCACCAAAATAATAAATAAATAAATAATGATAATAGAAAATAAAATGAAATAACATTAATATTTGGAATGGAAAAATGAAAATTTAAAACAAATTTTTTTTGGGAATTATTATTCATGAGGAAATGTTAAAAAAATATTTTTTTTCCGACTTTTAAATTTAATATAAAGAAATGACTTGTGTTGATACAATTTTAATGGTCTAATTTTTTTTAAAAAAATAATGAAATTAAAATATGATGAAAGAATCATTAAGTAATCGTTGTATTATTTAAAATAATAATATTAAAATAATATAAAGAATAGAATCATTGAGGAATACGTTTTTTGGGAACTAATTGAAAACTTATATATTAACTGTCTAATGGGAATCCCCATAGCTCATATCCAAAATTTCATCAAATGTCCACTGACGACTTAAATAAAAAAATATATTTATTTTTTAACAAGATTCATATTAATTTGTTTTTTATCATTCCATAAAAATGACCTATTAACATATTTTATTCCCTTACTAAATAATTTTTTTTTCATTTCTTTAGTTTTGAGGTCATTTAGTTCGTAATTTTGAAAATAGCTAAAGCATTAGTTATAAAATATAAGTTTCATGTAAAGGGTACATATAATCTCTATAAGTGTCATGTTATTATTTCATATCATTACATGATAAAACGAAATTAATGGGTAATAAAATATTAACTTATAAAGAATAGTAATTATATTTTTATGGTTAAAAATAACAATTATTGTCTATATATAATAACATTACAATAGAGGGTATTTCACCACTCACAAATCATAGTCATCCAGTTAAATTAATTTTAATTTTATATCCAATATTGATATCAATTTTAAGGAATATTATTTAGTAATGAAATATTATTAAAATACTCTTTTCATGTATGTATAAGGGAAAGAGACTATTTAGCTACACATTTACAGGACATCATAGAATGGGTTTTTCAAAAATATAATCATTAATACTTAAGGTTTTTTCTTAATTCCCTTTTTTAAAGACTTATGGTGAGGTATCCTTAGAATATAAAAATCAACATAAGTATTATGAATTGAGGAAAAGACTCTTCTCATCCCTTTATGATTTTGATGTTGGTTGAATTTTCAAAAAATACGACATTTCATGAGTGATTTCAAGGAAGAATGTAGTCTCATAGATAATTTAGTAGTACAGAAAATCCATTATTGGGTATTTTATTCTCCCAAATGATGAAAAATAATGGAAACATGAGTTTTTGGTTAGTAATTAATTGTTAATATGGGGAATCTCTAAATGGAAAAATATTCTTCTAGGGTGGAGTTTATATCACTTATTATTTATGAGTTTAGAACTAATAAATAATGAATGAGGATTTAGTTTCACCTCATTGAAACCATATTCTCTCTATATTCAATATTTGAATCCCAGTTTTAATTTCTTCTAGGTGTTGAATTCCTTCATTAAAATTTGGGTCAGATTCCTCACCTCAAATTTGAAATTTTGGCAGACATAAATATTTGTCTGAAATTTCTACCTCAATAATTATTCTAATTAAAGAAGAAAGAAATTCTGATCATTCTATTGTAAGAAACATTTCTAGAGTTATAGTTTATTTTAAATTTATTTCAATTTTAATCATTAGGGTGATTCTATCCATGGAAACTGATCACCATAACATACATGTTGAATATGGGAATCCCCCATCATTTGGTTCTATCATTAAGTAAATATTAATTTATTGGTGAAGTTGTATGAAATTCATAACATGATCAATTTTATCTATGATTGGACAATATTCATCTAATTATAGAAGAGTATTTCACAAGGACCCAGATGACAAATGTGTATATTTCCATAACAAGGATAAAAAACGTAGTTGTAAAAAATGCATACTCAGTCTGTGAGTCCATCAATCAACATTAATAACCTAGTTCCTTAATGAAAATGAAAAATTATTTCATCATCATTAATTTTTAAGAAACTCATATAGATTTTTTTGAATGGGTATTTTATTATCCCAGATAAATGAGGAGAGGATTTCCCAACATATTTTTCTAAATATCTTGGTCATGTATAGAAAGTTGTATCATATTATAATAGATCCAAAACCATGATCCAGTGCCCTATTCTAGAAAAATGTCTATGGGTGTAGTAGGGGGTGTCTATGTGGTGTCCAATTCTATGTAATTCTAGAGATTATAGAGAATTCATTGCAGTTGGTCCCTTAGTTATGCAAATTGATCTTTATTAATATGAAGGTTATCACCTTTTTGACGTATGGTTAGAAGAATATAATAATCATTATCTCATATAGAGGGAATTTATTTATGTGAATGGAAAAAGGGAATTTTAATATCATCACAACATTAAGGAGGCTACTAACACTATAGGGATTGCAAGTAAGTGGAGGGAACATTCAGACTGTGATGAAGATGAAATAGTCTAGAAGAATATAATATATTTCACATATAATGTGATAAATAAAAATTATATAGATGATATGTGGAATTTATCCACTATAAATAAAATTATCAAAAGGAATGTCTACTCCAATATCAACCGATGATGAGTACAAGTTTTACACCATCAATTGTTAGGATTTTGATGCAACACAATACTTTTAGCTTCTTAAGTGATGAATCAGATTTGGATGAATATAGAGTTTTTATCATAATAATTAATGTTTTTTGTTTATATTGTAACTATTTTTCTATTTTGTGATTTGGAATTAGGTTTAGAATAAAAATTTGTTGTTTGGAACCCTTTATTATTCTCTTTCTCTTGTTTTAATTTTTTAGTAAAAAGATAATTATCTTCAACCTATTCTAATTTCTAAAAAATTTAAAAAAATGAACACTGAATGGATATTTTGGTTTTATAAATTAAATATATTATATGAAAAATAAAATATTACGATTACTTTTAGATATATTAAAATATTTTTAAAATATTAATAGAATAGTTGAATCAACAAGAATTTTTTTTAAAAACCATATATTTTGAATAGTGGATTATAAAAAGAGATTGGTGGGGGGTAATTTATCAAATTTTATTCTTGATTGATAAAACATTATTTCATTGATATGGTAAGATATTCAAATTTTAAGGAAATTATAATTTTCAAAATATTTTTATGATCATGAATCATAAATAATACAGAATAAAGTGGAATAGAAACCATTACTTGAATCTCTATCAGTAGAATGTGATTAATGCCTGTATAGGTTGAATTTTTTTAAAATTTTTGAGTCTTATAAAATTTTAAATAGTTTTTAGAAGGTTTGTCTCATAATATGTATATTTAAAAACATAAGCCGCTTGTTTGTAAATATAGAATTATTTCCATTATATATGCATAATTCAATGGCGATTAAAAATATTTTGAGTCATTAAAGGTCAATAATTAAATTTTAATATGGAAATTTTATCATTAATTGAATATTTATCATATTATAAATAATTATTCATCCCTCTTGAATAAAGATAAGATTTTATGAGTTTTTTATTAGGTTAAAAATCATTTTATATAGAAATACCATTTAATGTTTTTCATTAATTTTTTTAATAAATAACATTAATAATATCTAGATAATTGTGGAGTTCAAATATAAAAATATAAACCAGTAATTATCGGTCATATCCATCCCTAATAATTATGAAATACCATAACTTATCCCAATGATATAATCTTTTATATTTTTAAAATCATAACTTTCACTTTTGTATTCCTCTATGAAAATGTTGTGTACTTGTTTTGGGTAGTTATACAAAACTTTAAAATTAAAAACAAATTAATAAAAAGTAAATAATATATTATTCATAGATATTATTATCCAGAACCATTAAGAGTTAATTTTAATTCCCTCCTTTTTATAAAAAAACTTATTAATGATATTTATTTACTTTTGTTACATTTTATATGTGTTGGATAAGAATATTCAAAATTAACTTGTTATATAATTTTAATATTTAAGAATAAATGTAAAAATAAATTATTATTCATTTAATTTGTATATTATGGTATAAAAAACATATTCCTTCATATATATTATCTTAAAGACTCCAATTTTTACTTTATTTAAGGTTGTGTAAAAACTACGTCATAATAAATAATTGTTTTACAAACTATCTTGAAATTTTAATTATTTTATATTACATGATTAATATTTCGAAAAAAATTCTTTTATTAGTAGTTGGGGTTTGGCATAGAGGTAAGCACCTTATAATCCAATATGAAAAACATGTGTTCAAAACCCATTGGGTGCAGGTTACTTTAGTAATACTGTAGCATACTGTCGTAGAGGTGGAACTGTAACAATGTCAGACACTGTAGAAATAGTGGAAAATATAGAAATAACAGGCACAATAGCTGTGGAAAAGAACTATATCGGTGGTGGGTATAGTGCGGTACTACAGCAGTTGGGTACTGTAGAAGTAATATTCATAGAATGGGCCTTGAGCCAAAAAAATTGGGCCTACGGGCCATGCAATGGGCTAAATGCTGAATAGGCCTTCAGGCTATGTAATGGATCTCCATCTACCCAGTTAAATGTGGACTTTTCTTTAATTATTTAATAAATTAGTCCTCATCTCCAACATATGAAAATAATCTATGAAATTATTCATAATTTTCAAAACAATTTATGCCATATTTATTTCATGATTACATCATGAAACCTAATGTATTCAAAAAAATATTATTTTTTAAGAATTTTGAAAAAAAAAATTCCTAAAAAGATCAAGAAAATTTACTATAAAATAATTTCAATGTGATGATGCCAAAAATAAAATACATTTTACCTAATTTATATTATTAATATAGGAAATTTAACATTAAAAAAACATATAGTAAACATGATAATGTATTTTCTAATGAAAAACCCCTTAATAAATATGATATTATCTATAGAATTTCCCTTAAAAGATTAAACTCAAACCATCATCTGGTTTTAGATAGTCTCACTACTAGAAGCACTAAACCCATAATTTCACTAATATTTATTTGTTCAACAGCATTAATTAATGAATATGGGGACATAGTTATTGACAGTTTTAACTCTATGAATGATTGAAATGAAGATTTCTGTTTTACGATGAAATTAAAATTCCTAACGAAAAATAATTAAAGGATGGTAAGAAGAAAAAACAAACTAAATTTATAATGAAATTTGTTCTTTGGAAGGAAATCATAATCAGATTCAGGTTACGTCAATTAACATTGATTTTTTTGATGATCCCAAATAAAAAATTGACGTCCCTACTAAACATAACTCTCTGGTTTCAATATAATATAAACACCAAAAATAGATCTTCAAAATAAAACCGCTTCAATATAGTGATAAGAAAACAAAATTGTACAAAATTATTCAAATAAATAGGAAATAATGTATCCCCTTATCTGTATAAAGGATCGATATAACATAATTGATAACAAGGAAGGTCTTGATGACCATATTTTTTCCTTATTTTAGAAACATCTTTAATAGACCCGATATTAAAAAATATTTTTTTCCTGATGTCATTTCCATCATTTTTAGAAATGTTGAATAAAACTACATGGATGATGTCCCCCTTTACTATGAGGTTAATGATATAGTTTGTAGTTTTATTCCTGATTGTTCTCCTTAACCTGATGGTTTCTCTTACTTACTCTTTCAATATTATTGTGATAACATTCAATTTTTTTATCTATAACTTGGTCAAATGATTTTTTCCAACACAACCATCCCACATTTTCTTAATTTATAACTTCTATGTTTAATTATCTACTTTAAAACATCCTAATAAATTTATCTTTTAAGACCAGTGTCTCTTATAAACTCTATCTAAAAATCATCTCTAAACTACTTGTAAATAAGATTACTTATATTACTAATAGAATTGTTATTGGGAAGCATTTTTGTTTTCTTAAATGTACGAACCATTTATAATTGCATCTTCATAGACTTTAAATGCACTAATATTTTATATAAATCTAATTGGGGTGGAAGAATTATTATTAAAATTGGAATTAAAAATATTATTATAATATGGAATAAATTTTTATATATAAGGTTATTAAAATATTTGGGTTGAAATGTAATTTATTTCGACATATTTTAAACCCTTTTTATCTATTATCACATTTATTTTCTTATTAGTATGTCTCTAAAGGTTAACATCAACTGCACTAATCCGTTAGACAATGTAACAAACTCTCTAAAATCCATTATTCTATAGAAGAAGATTACCTAAGAAAAATTCTCACTCATTTGGTAAATCAAGTTAAACTAAATCCCCTTCTTGCCTCCAAAATATGGTCTGTCCATCTCACCTCATGTATGATGATGGAATCATCATGTTTTTATAAGGGGAAAAAATAAATATCATAGATCTCAAAAATATCCCTTTCGTATTATGAAGATGTTTCTGGTCAATCCATAAACTAAAGTAAATCTTTTATCATATTTGTAAGAAGATTTACTATAACTAGAAAATTTCAAATCATAAATGATCTGGGAATCAAAGATAGATCCTTCCCGTTCACCTATCTTTTTGTCCTTATCTTTTGGGGAAGGCCTATAAGAAGTTATTTTTTTAAAATATTTGATCAAATAAAAAATCATCTAACCTCATGGAATAGAAATTATATATCAATGGTTAGAAGAATTTCTCTTGTTAAATTCACCATTATTTTTTAAATGATTCATTCAGTAACGGTTTAAAAATGGCCCATTTTTCATTGAATTAAAATTAATGTATATATCATTAAATTTTTTTAGAGTGGGATAAATATAGAATTAAATCTATTTACAATTCCTTGGTTAAAATTAGGTAAGACTCTTTATAAAAGTGGGCTTATAATTAAGAATATAAAACTATTAAATGATTCCATGTAGGCTTGGATCATGAGGAATATTTTAATTAACAACTCTATGGATTTTAATATCCTTAGAAGTATTTTTATTAAAATATTGGTGAGAAGATATTTTCATTATATGGAATTCTCAATTTGTACTTCCACCAGACACGGTTTCTCTAGAATTATGTATCACTCCAATTGGACGATCAACAATAGATATTTTATGATTTTTTGGTTGGATAACTAGTTTAGATTCCCGATTATCTTTATTGATTATGTACAAACTCACCTTACGATACAAATTTTTCAATAAATGATCACATGAACTATAAAAATTTGGATTTTCCCAATGATGTGAACACCATAATCAACAATTTTCCCTTTACTAATTCTGATTAATTTTATAGTATGGGAACATATTAATACTATCTTATTGGATTCAAATATTTTCTATAATAATATTTTTATTAGAACTAATCCTGGTTTTTTTTGATAAAAACATCGAAAGGCCTTGTATTAGACACTCTAGATTTAATCTTTTCTGGAGAATAGCTAAAATATATTACCCACTTATAACTATATTAAATTATTTGGTATCATCTTTGCTTAAAGTTTCTCCTAATAATCCAAAACATAGAAGATTATGACCACATGTTACTATCTTTTTCTACTACATATATTTTATATAAGTACACATATAAATTATTTGAACATAGATGGATTGATATAGACCCCCATAAAGATACATCTCTAATTATGTGCTACTGCTAAAACATCGATGTAGATCAAACACCTATTCTTGGATGCAATTGAAAAATGTCTTCACAAAATCTTGTATGACAGAAATGAAGCTCGATGACATAATAATTCTTTCATTTTTCCCGAAGCTCATGTGAGGAAAATCACTACTATCAATGAGGATGGATTGATTCTAATTGGTCCTCACCACAAATCCGCTAATGAATTCACATTTTTACATCACATTGAATGAAATAGAAGGTAAATCTAGACTAGGGGTATAGTTTATGGTTTCTAAAAACTACATTTCCCCAACTATATCAACATAGATGTTGATTGCACCTTAAATTGAAACCCAGGTCCCTTGGATTATGGAGGGGTTCATAGATACCACAAAAGAAAGGTACTTGGATACTTTTTTGGTACCTATGGTATTTCCTCATCACTGGAAGATGAGATTTATAGTGTCATCACTATGGTTATTTTGGTTCATAAAAAATGGTGGAACAACATATGGTTTGAATGAAACATTACCATTGTTGTTCAAGCCCTGTAGAGTGGCATGGAGCATTTTTCATGGACCCTTACAACTCAATGGATGGACTTCCTCCCATCCCATTCTAGGATCAAACATATAGTAACTCATGCATATCATGAGGGGAAATTGATGGCAGATTGTCTATCCAACAAAGTATTCAACAACACTATCATATGGTTAGATGACCTTTATACAGATCTTGTACCCTTGCATGAAAAATATTGTATAAAAATTCCCTCCTTTGGACATTTGTAATGTTATCTCTATATTATATAATTGTTCTTTGGTCTTTTTTACAACACATCAACGTTAAAAAAAACAAATTAAAATATTATCTAGAAAGATATAAATAAAAAACAATTTAATAAAATATATAAAATACACATTCTATCACAAATTTAACATAAAATGTTAAAGGTATAATAGGTATCTTATTGATTATATAATATAATTTGGCACTTGATATAAACACATATAAGTTTTTGAATCTTATATATAATGGTTTAAATCACATATATAAGACTATAATTATACTAATAACCCATAAAAGAGATATATTATTAAAAATAAAAAACTAAACACAAATATAGTTCATGAAGACCCCTCATACAACAATTATTGACTTGAAAACTCATGTGGGATAATTAGACAACACTTATGGTGAGATAAAGATACAAGGTTTAAGAAAACATACTTCACAACTAGTATCCAACCTCCACGTTGAAGGTAATGTATGTTTCATTACACTTTTTAGTGTCAAAGATCTATCTCCTCTTAAGGTGTACGACTCTGTTAAATCCATTGGTGAGGCAAGAACAATTATTGAATCCTATCCTTATCCAAATAGTATAGATTTAATTGATAATAAGGAAAATAATAAAGTGTTAAAAATTGGTCAAGAAAACCTCTATAAATTCTAATCCCCCACTTTTATTTCCCAAACGAATATAACCCTCTATGAAATAGGTTTTAAATAATTTTGATAAATAAATTTTGGATATATTTAAAATATTTCATGATAACATCCATTTTATTGATATATGGAATTAAATTCCTTGATATGTGATGTTTCATAAGGTAATATTATATCAACTATCATTGAAATTTAGTGAATGTGAGAGTAAGAACGGGGGAAAATGTTTTTATAATAATTCAACCATCAATACTAAATATGTGAAAGGATCTAGGAAACATATAAATTTTTAGTCTATATGGAACTGTTATTTCTATGATTATATTAATTGATAAAGGAGATTCAATTAATGTGACACCTCACATTTATTTGTCCACATTACATGATGGATAGTAAAATACCATATGAATTGAAGTTAAATTGGGTAATCAGTGTAAAATTAACCCAACTGATGTATTGGAAGAAATGTTATTGATATTGATATATATTGATTACCCTAAAAGATTTTATATTTTGATGATAGAGGATAATAAAAGTAAAGAACACACACCACTAATTATTTTTATTATATTTATAAAAATATTAAAAAAAACAATATTTGTAAATAATGACACCTAGTTCATGTAATTTGATTTTAATAATATAAATTTTAGCATTCAAGATTCAAGGAATCATATCTTGATAGAGAAATCAACTAACTCAACTAAAATTATTGAAGTACTCCCCATATAAATTTTCAATTCAAATTTACATATTTACCCACGAAATTCATTTTCTATTTTTTTTTTATATTTTTGCTGGGGATTACTTAATTGAATGTGGAATTGTTGTTTAAAAATGTCCTACATGTAATCATATTTATGATTTCATACATATTGAGGGTTTCGGAACCATTGATGATTTTGTAATAACCATCGGTATTTCTTTTCTCCCTAAGAAGAAAAACATTTAGTAGATAGATGGTACACATGAGATTCTTCCCACTAAATCACTCCCATATATTCCCAAACCATCTTCTCTTGAATTAAACCACATTCAAGAATCCTAAATGAGATATATCTTGAGTTTTTCGACCAATTAATTTTCATTCTTTCCAATAACCTCTCTTTAAATATTAAAATACACTTTATTATCCTTTTGAGAGAGTGTAAAAAAGAAATTGGAGAGAAATTGGATGATATCCATGGTGTTTTCCAATCCATATACATGCATATAATTGACTACGATGATGCGGAAAAACAAGTAAGGAATCCACAACATCGGATAAACCCCACCATTCATGATGATGTCAAAAAGGATAAAAAATATTTTAGAACATTGGATAATGTACCCTACCTGAGATAGTATATGGTTAGACAAATAAAAATTGTTCCTAAAAATTATTGACTTATGACAATCAATAATTAGCTAAATGAAATGGTTACATCCCAAAAAAATAGCTGATTTGTTCACATAGACTGCTATATGTTTACCAATTACACATGAAATGGATATTTATAATTATCATTTTATAAAAAAATATTAAAAAAGTTATAAGTAAAGTATCATTATTATTTTCATAATAGATACTCAATATAATACTAGAAATATAAAAACCTGATGTATTTTTACAATAAAATATTTTCATTCCCATTAAATATATTTAAAATATGAAGATTCCATTTGGGTCATGTAATTATTTGGGAACTTTCCAATGCTGAATGATTATTATTTTCTTTGATTTCTAATATAATTGTAAACAATTATTAATATATTATTATAATATTTATGATTCCTTTTTTGGTGGGTGTTTTTAATAATATATATTCAATATTTCATCAATTAATAAAAATTAACTTTGTTTTAAATTATAAAAACGTCCTTTGATTGTAGAACAAGGCATTGTATTAGCGCATGTTGATTCAAGTGAATGTATCTCAGTTCATATGTCAAAAATTGATGTCATTTATCTAATAATATAACCTAATTGTGTTCATGATGTGAACTCATTTGTTAGGATTGTTGTTTTTATCATAAATTTATTAAATAATTTAGTAACATTTCAATCAATTTGACTTAACTATTTCAAAAAGTTGTGAATTGTTTTGATGAAATTTGGAATGTTGAATTTGATGGATATAAATAGATACTCACTTCACAACTAATAATCTATCCACCAAGGTGTGATCCTACCTTTGAAATCAGGTGTGAAGATTTTGACTATGTTACTGGGGATACATTTTCACAATGGGTAAATAATTATAAAAATTTTATTGAATATTGATAGGGGTCTTTTGTAATATAGTTGGTGAACTACACAAAAACTATAAAGTGATTCCTTTATATAATGTTTGACTAGAAAATTTTCATTTTCATCTTCTTTTTTTCCAAAGTCATATTGTTTTATAACCATGACGAATTTGTATAGTGTATTAGGAATCATGATGTTAAACCATTCCTTATTCGATGGGTACTCCTATATCAAGAGATAAATATTTAAATTTAGGATCAATAAGGATAATTTTTTTTGGTCTGGATATATTGGTAACATTATCATTGAACTTGAAATCAGATCCCAAAATAAATAATTTTTTTTGAATCCTTTCCATGGGATAATTTATATAGTTTTCATGATAACAATCCTATTTTACTAACATGGTGACCTTTTAGGATACCTTACTAGAACCTAATTTAATTTTCAAATAATAAGTGGAAAGTATTATGTGTGATTCTAGGTGTTTTATTTGGGTGACCCTTTTTGATAATCTATATTAACAATGTTATATAATAAGATGATATGTAACCAATCACGAGTCCACATTTTTTCTCACATTCCAACACAGTCTAACAAATGTGTAGACAATTGTCTCTTAAATGAATAAAAAATACCATATAATCAGTTAATTATTATCCCACATCATTAAGAGATTCACAACTAGTTTTTAAGTAATCTTTCAGGTTCTAATTTACATTAACTGTATATAATATGAATTTGATTCCCTAACTAGCCATGCTATTTTGGGAGGTTTTGATGTTTAAGGTATTGAATTCATGATTAATATTCTAGTTCTTTTGTATTTGAGTATATTCTCCTTGATTTCGATTATTTGTTGAAATGGGTAAAGGGAACAGAAAAATGAACTGATGATTCATGAATTATTATTGAATTTTAAAGAACCCATATATTTTTCAAACCTCATTTGTTAAAAATAATTATTAGTATATAGTTGTATCATATTTTAATCTGATTATTAATTAGCTATTATCGAATTTTGGGGTTTCATAACATTTTTCTACACCATATCATCCCCAAACAAACAGTCATGTCAATGTGTCTAAAAAGTGGTCATAAAAATATTATAAAAAACAATTTATCCCAATATGAAATATTGGATAAAATTGATAGATGATGTATTATGGATATACCCCACTACTTATAAACCATATATTGGTATTTATCTATTTAGATTCGTTTTTGGGAAATTATGTTAACTTATATTTGTGTTTCTGTGCTATACAAATTTGGAAATTGAATAATTATTCTTGAGTATTATTGATTCAAGTACTCATCTAAAATAAAACTTTTAGACCATAGGAAGAATAAATACAACTTTAGGGAAAATACATGGTTATATAAATTTATTTTTATCCATCATAAGATAATTTTTTCATAAATATAAAATGGTTAGATATAAAATCATCTTCTATTACATGAGACTAATACTGATGCTAGATAAGCATCATTTTCATTGCCTTTTCCCATATACTTCATCTCTTATAATTTCATTTGGTGTTGAAAAGGTCATTAATGAATTAAAAAATTCATTATTCACATTTAATGAGAAAATTATAAATCCATTTGGTGATAACTGAATAGATAATATGGTGGAGGAGGATTCCCCCACCAAAAAACATTTCAATAAAATCCCAAGGTTGTAACTTTGTAAAAAACAATTTTATTTCCTTCATTTTTTAAAAATAGAATAAATGAAAATCATAAATTGATGTTTATTGAGGAAAATAATGAAATCATGTGAGGGGGAGATATTATTTTTGTTTTAGTTTATAAATTTAGCGTGTTTTTATTTTTTTTATGTTTTTAATGAATGTTTGAGATGAAATTAAATATAAAATATTAATCTACATGATTATGATAGTTGTTGTAAAATTTGTTAGTTTTATTTAAAAAATAGTGACCAAATGAGTTTTTATTTGGATTATCTTTCAAAAAAATTAATTTTCAAAATTTCCATCAGAGTTTGATGTTATTTTAAAACACATGATGCATTAAAATAGACAAATATTAATTTTTACAAACCCTAAAAGAACTATAAAACAATTTTATCATACATATACAAATAGAATCAATTACTGAATGAACATATATTATGTTTTGTTATATATAACTTGTTTTTATCCATCATCAATATTTTTTAGAATAATGTAACATGTTTGTGCGATTTAGGTACATATTTTCGCTGAACATATTTTTGTCGACTTTTAAAACATTTCACTACATTTTTCAATGGAAGACCTTTCTATCCATATAATTCATTATAGTATAGCCACATTATAATATTATTTTCCCCACCAACCCTCTTACATAAATTAATTTCAAGATCACAGTTGAAAAAATGTTTGTGGAATTATTTTAATTAATGTGTTATTTTAGGTATGTGCTGCATTTAATTGAAGTGCGGAGTGAAATTTACATTTTAGGGAAGGTCCATAAGTCCTTTATGTCCAATAATAATTAATTTTTTTATTTCCAAAATTGATTAATATATATAAGGAAAATATATAGTTACTGATAATTGAATCTTTCTTCATACTCATTTGTGTGACTCGTGACCCTCACAAAAATGTAATGAGTCACTTTATATTGAATGTATTCATTTTGATTTTAAGTCACTATTAAAATATATAGGAAAAAGTTATATAGAAAACATGTAAACAATAATATGGAAAATAATTCCCTAGAGTTCATATGACTTATTAAATTATTCTAGAAAGATAAAATCATATTTGGTTATCTATGTTTGGTTATATTGAGCGAGTAATATGTCATGCATTAAATGATTGATTATTCATTTTTTTCAGATAACAAACTAATCTTTATAACAATAATTTTTAAATTCTTACCCACAGAAAATAATCCTTGACATATTACCCCAAATTGTTAAGGTCTATAATGGTTTTATTTTTCTCATATTTTATGAGTTACAAATTCACAAAGATTATTGAATTACCATCATCATTATTAGATGATCATATATTTTCATATATTTCCCACTAGATAGGAGAGTGATATTAGTTAATTATTTTTTAGGCTTTGAAATATTGAATGATTGAATGAATGGTGTGTAGAAATTTTTTATACAAGAGGATAAAATTTAAAAGAAATTTTATTTCATAAAGTAGACATTATCGATTTAAATTCCAAAATAAAATTGTAAATTTTTTATATTTTGAATTATATTTGGATTTTGATTTTGATAAATAATTTTTTATGAGTGTATGATAAGATATATATAAGAATTTTATTTGTGAAATTTATCCGAATATTTTAGAGTATTTCACATTATATTAGTTATAATTCAAGGAAAAATTTTAATTTTTAAGTTGTTTTGGGAACATTTCATTACATTTAATCTTTTCACATAATGAACCAATTTGAATATAGTTTTTTTATTTAGTCATAGAATTTACTAAAATGATTAAATATTTAATATTAATTTTTTATATGAGTTATAGGTAATGGAGATTAAATTTATTCAACTAGATGAAAGGATATATTAAACAGCGACATGATTAATAAAGGCCCACAAAGAAAGGAAAATTCATCTGAAGAAATATTTGACTCACCTGTAGTGCTTTATCCAAAAAATCATATATATGGAGTTAATTAAAATCATTAAAAAGTATGTGAAAATATAACTATTGCATGACATGTAAATAAAATTTAATTTCAATATTCTATTTATACGTTTTTCATCCATTTGAACAAATATGGTATAAATATATCATGAAGAGATCTTGGATTCCCATATAAGTTTGATTTTTATTAGATCCAACATGAAACTCTTCAAATTAAAATCACCACATGGATCATTTTCAAGGTTTGAACATCTAGGGGAATGTTTTATTATAATTTTAATGGGGGATTAATCCATTTTATTCTACATCCGCTCATATACATATAAACCCCATAGTGATAAAATGAGGGTGTGTTGTTTGATATAATCACATGATATATGTTTGTAATATTTAAAAGATAACTAAATTTACAAGTAACAAATCCAATTTGTGCATTTTATTGTTTGGATTTGTTTTAAATTACTAATTGGTATTATAGTTGAATAAGGTTCTATAAAAGATGATATTATAGGAGTATTATTATCAATTCATTATATCCTCAGGGTATTTACTTTCTAGAGAATAAATATATATGACAGAAATATTCTACCCCACCGAGTAAAATATTCCTCTTAATGGAAGCTTTTATAATTTTTATATGTTATAGAAAACATACAACGACATAGAATTTTCAACATTTGTTTACTAACTTTGTTTTTATGAGATGGAATACATCATAGAAAGTGATCGAAATAAATTTAATGTTACCAGAGATTCAATTATTCCTATGAACATAAATAATATTACATCATAGGATATAGATACAGAAATATTCAATACAACTAGTGTATTAAGATGGCCTATATTGTGGTGGACCCGCTACAATGCAATAATTTGAATAAAAATTTATATGATATAGAATCTCTTTGTGATCTATAGGATGTGAAATTTAAAGTTCAAATGATTTAACTTTTTCAAATATTATAGGATACCATTCTATCTTAGAAATTTATATTCCTTATATGGTTCTATGAGTCAATAAGATAGAGTAGATCAATGAATGATCATGGGTGTTCCAAGAGTAGTTTGATATGTGAGATAAATATACATAGTAAATAATATTAACACCATATATAATTTTACAAAAATGATATAATTTAATTGAATCTATATTCATTTCCATTATGAAGGATATTTCACCATATAAAATACTATTTTTTAGGAGGACACTTCAAATAATAAGCAATAATGACACATCAGAGAAATTATAGTCAAATATGGACTTTTAATAGAGATGTTGTTTCCATGAAGAGTGTCCCTTAATGTGAATTAAATGGTTCTTATTCATCACATTCAAGTTGGAATGACTCATACAATAAAACTAAGAAGTGATATGAATTATTACTGGATTCAAACCATGGATCAAATAAAAGTGATTGATTAATCAATAACTACACACAATAGTTTTTAAAAAAGTGACACCAAATTTTAGATTGAATACACATGGGATCATATATAATTGTAAATAAGATATTTTCCTTCTCATTATAAATTTTAATGTCAAAAATAAAGAGGATATTTTATGTTATTTATTTCATTGAAACACCACTGGTTTGTTTGGAAGAAACAAACAATTCCAGGTGTATTTTTATATAAATATCTTCTAAAGATGAAGGTTTTCATGGAATAGGCTAGGTGTTTATGTTTTGAAGAGAGGCAATGTGAATTTCTTATTAGGTGTAGAATGTTAGTCTTAGGTTCATTATAACCACTCTACTATAAATAAAAATAAATGAAACTAGCTATAGTGTTACAGGTGAATATACACATCAAATTTCTATCCTCTTGGGGATAACCTGATTAGAATGAACCATGTAAAGTATTATGTGTGATATATTATTTTCATCACTCATAGAGAAAATGTAAGAGATTAAAATAGATGTTCCTCACAATGATGAAACAAATTCATTTTCAAGTGGTTGTGTATTAAATATTAAATTCTATATTTCAACACCACCTCAGTTTAATATTATTGATAATTTACTAACATTTTCTATCAATTTTAATGTTTTGTGGTGATTATTTCTCCCTCTCACTCAGAAAAATACAAGTGGTAGCCATTTTTAATCACAAATGAATACAACTCTTATAAGAGAATCATTTTAAATTATGGAGTAAGATGATACGATAGTGCTTTATATAGTTGGGGATAATAGTTTATTGAATATACAATCCTTGAATTTTAGCTAACATAGAATGTAGTGGCTTATAAAAAAATTTCCAGAATGATTTAGATATAGATACCATTGGAATGAATACTCTATTGGAGATCTAGATAACCCTATATGCACTAAGGTAATGTATTAAAAATATCTTACTTAATATGAGAATGTTTTGGAATAAATATGAAGGGGATTCATAATATTGAGAGGTAAATCTACATTTTCTGTGGAATAAGTATGTGACAGCCCCAAAAGTCATCATTATTTCTCTACGGTACAATGAAAAACAAATATATGAAACCTAAACTATGCAACTAAAAAATTACAATGTACTATAGGGATGTTTGGGGTCTAACCCACTGAGATGGGGATTTCTTTTATTATAATTTCCCAAGATTAATTTTATTAAGGTGGGAAATTAGTGAATTTAATGGTTGGATGAATGTATAATATGAAATAAAAGAATATTGATTTTTTGGATTGAAAATAATTTTTGAAATATTATCAGGGTAATTTAATTCTCGGTTTGGGTGGAATTGGATTATTAAAAAAATATTGATTCATTCATGATTGGTGTTGGAGCTAGGGCACGGTAGAAAAAATGGTCATGGAATTCCCTCCACTACATGAGAGTACCCTATTTCTCTTTGGAAATGTACTTTAGTGTTTTATCGAATCATGTTTTCCCTGATACCATTTTTAAACTTGATATCCCCTAAATTAGACAATGTTAATGTCATCATCAGGGTAGTCAGTTGAATACATAAAATGAAACTTTTTTATTTTTTATCAATTGTCGTGATAAAATAAAAAGAAATGGATTTGAATTTGAGAGTTTTATTGTGGAAAACCAATGACATGAATAATAAAAAGAATTAATTCCAATAAACCTTCCCCCTTTTGTTTCATCACCCTAGAAAATTGTGGGTATACCACCTAATTATATATATGATATAATAAAAAGGAATGTGAAAATAAATGAAACACATAAAAAATAAAGATGACATGGTGAGGGCCTTGTACAAAGAAACTTCTCTCTCCATGATTCTCTGAATTGGAATGCCTCAATGTATCCAAAAACTTCTCTTTTAATTGGCTTCAGTTGGGTTTTGTCTGACCATGTTCATGATGTGTACTTGGGTTGCACATCGTGTAATGTCTCTCCATTTTCATTGAGTCTATGTGATATGTGTGAAGATCTCTGATGTGATTTTTGGAAATTTGACCCCTTACAGGAGGTGTACTTTTGATACATGTTGTTTAATATCAATTGGACTTTTTTCCTCCACCTTCACGAATCTTGAGAGGCTTTTTTATGGCGATTTTAATCATTGACTAATGACACAACTTATAGTAGTGACTCAAGACTTGTAATGGCTTCATGACATGGAATATAATGACCAAGATCTATGATTAGAGACATGTCAATAACTACTGTTACACATCGTGTACTGATCAGTCATGACGAGTAAATCGTTTTTATTCTATGGATATATTTTTTCTTTATTTATCCAGTTTTGTTCTTTAACAGAAATCCATGATCATCCTAACATATCTAGTGTCATGCCGCTTTACTTTTCTAGTCACAAGGGGTATTTTTCCCTATTCTTTACCCATTTTCAATCCTTTTCCCCACATTCATTCCATCATTCCATAAAAAATAATACGTGTTAAATTTTTTTACATTTGGAAAGATTTATCATTTATTACAAAATTCCATATATGAAGACATTCTATACAGTATGCATGAAATAAACTTATTAGTATGAATATTTGAGGATGATACTAACTAAAATAGTTGATACATTTATTGATAAAGTAAATTTTATAGTAGAAGATATGTGAGGCCTCAGGGAAGATTTCAAAACTATGAAAAGAATATTTAAAAGATTTTTTACCATTATGATTTAATTTTAATGTATTTTTTCTTTTAGATAAATATCCAAAGAATGTTTCTCTGGAAATGTTGTATAGTACTCATTTCTCATATGAAATAAAATAGATGATAATGAATCCAGGTTAATTATAGGATATATATTTCAATGTAATGAATAGAAATTCTCTTAATGTGGATCTTGATGTATAGAATATTAATGAATTTATGTTTTTCCTCATCTGACCATAAAATTGGGAAACATTCATATTCAAGCATCAACTTGATTTTTTTTCAAATGTGGAAATATATTTTATCATAGAGATAAATTCTTTAAAACATTTCAAGATTATGATGAAGAGAAATGTGTAAGGAAACCAGTTATAGGTGAAATTATATAAATAAAATAATGATTTTTTAGTGAAAAGGAACCTATTTTCTAATGAATGTGATAGTACATATGAGTCAAATTTGGCAGGCATTGGTGATTGCTGAGACCTCACTAACTATATTTTATTAGTTTTTATAAATAACAATAAAGTAATGAATGTGATGAAGAAAATGATGATGTTGAGGGAAGATTCAATCTTCAGGATGGGCATGATTTATTGCTACAATAATGTGTAAAATTAAGGTTTAAAACAATGAATTAAAATTTTGACGTTCATTATTCCAATCATTACGTGCAACAGAAGGAGAAATAAATGTCAGAAATGAATTAATAAACTATAAAATAAATTAATAAAGTATAAATGAAGATCAATCTAGAGGAACTTACCAAAATCATACATGGATTTTCCAATAAGGAGAAATAAGGTTTTAAAACAACCTAGGAACATGAAAAATAAATCTTGTTTTGATGGTGAATGTGTGGGGATTAAGAAAAACCCTTTCACCTAACAAGGTATTGGATTACTCCAAGACACCATACAAAACTAAATTTATATAATTCTCTATATTGAAAGATAATTAGTGTATTCTTATCCCATTAGTAATTTTTTTAATGTTAAAGGGTAATATGTAATATATCATGATCACCAGAGGAAGAAATCCCTGGATAATGCTAGTCCACCAACACCCAATCCCTGAAAGAATGTTTTTTTGAGAGAATATTCAATGGTAATTGTTCATGTCATAAATAATGGTATGATGAAACCAACAATTTGGTTTTATTTCTTTGGTAAGTTGGCATATATTTAGTGTGTTTACTCTATTTTAAAAATTAAATTTTAAAAAGAAAAATAAAGAAAAAACATGAACATAGTTATAAATTGTTCTGCAATTCTCTTAAATATTACATGTTTTGGTGGGATGTAAATAGACACAATTTAGAAAAATATTATTCAATGTTACAAAAATAATGTTCCTTGATAGATATGAGGAAGTGGATGAAAATAATAACAACTTATCGTAAAGTGTTTGGAAACTAATAACATATTTATTAACTTTAGAAAATGGGAAATAAAACAAAGAGCTAGAAAAGAACCAATATTTTCCATCATTAATAATGATAATTTTTTATCATGGGTGAATTAAAAAATAAATGGGATGGAAAACATTGATTAAATTTCATTGAGAGCAATAGAAAGGTCTAGATTATTGACTATAGACAACTACCATACCACACACATGATTGAAAATGATGATCTTATTAATGATATAATATATGATAAAAATATAATGTTTCATTTTTATAATAATAATGTAATTGACACTGTGTTCTCTATTAAAGATAATATTGGTGGAAATAATCTCAGAAAAAATATATTTTATCTTGGTTGGAGGACTAGACCACTATCTTCAATGTGTATGCTAATCATTTGAATTAGGGAATACTATAGAGTTTGGTAGGAAATAATGATCAATCATGGAAATAGAATATTTGTTTGTTCTTCAATAATGACAAATTAAGGGGGATATTTATCAAATTATTGATGATAATTGATGTATATTCTTTAAATATGATAAAACTAAATTATGGAATAATAGACTTGTCTATTTAATCCAATACATTATAGAAAATATTGTAAATAACGATCGATCTTGATATTTCTAGAAACTATCTATTGAATATACTCAATGATGATATTATTTTTAAAAGGGGTAGGCTATTCCAAATACTCATAAGTCAATATAGGGAAATTCACCATGAGTATTGGAGCATATTACTATGGATATCATTGACCAATCCTTCCTAATGATTTTTAAAAAATAGTATATAATTTTAATTGCGGATGAATTCATTACGATTTCATTATTGTAGTAGATTAATCACAAAACATAGGCATTCAAGTTTAACAATCAATACTAAAGTAAATATGAGAATATTATTGGTGAAAAATTCCATAGTTTTTCATTTATAATAGTATGAAATTTAAAAATACTAATATCGACAAATATCTAGAAAAACATGAGATTTAGAATCATCTACCAATTGTGATAACCCCTTATCATAACCCTATTATATAAAGGTAAAATTATATAATAAAAAACATGGATCAAACGATGCTCATTAACACTTCCAACTGATGTATTAGAAAACAGTAGTTCAAAAACTAGTATATACCTCAATTAAAGCACTGTTATGCCTATATGAGGGGAAGACTCTATAAGAAATCTAGTATGTAATGAGGGGACTGAATTTGGAACTAAAATATAAAGAAATTTATCAAGTAGAGAATATGACACCAATAATACTATTATTGGTTACTAGATTCCTTTGGTTCAAACAAGAAGGAAATAAGAACAATAAAAACATTCTTTATATCTCATTTTTAACAAAAGAAAACCATTGATGTTGCTATTAGGGATTAAAGTTGTTTCAAGGATAAGCATGAAAATAGTTACCAATTTTTTAGAAATTTTTGATTGAAATTTATCTGAGGTAGAAAAATAAAAACATAATAATAATAAAATTCGTATTCAAAAATACAAATAATCTAGGTAGTCAGGTGATAGTTAATAATGAATAACTAGCATGAAATGGGTATTATTTTAGTTAAGGTATATGTGTAGATGAGACATTTGAACAAGTTGCTCATTTGGAAAAAATTTCATTATTATTCGATATGGATATTCATAAGAGTTTTAATATTTTTCAAATGGATTTCAAATTATAGTTCATGAAAGTAATATTAGAGGAGTATATCTATATTTAGAAACCAGCTGAATTTTCATTTCTTGAAGAGAAATGAATTGTGTATTTGTGGAATAATGATTTATACGAGCTAAAAAAGACGCCAAGAGTTAGGTACACATATATGGATTTTTAACAAAAGAGCTTAGTTATCTTATAAGAGGGGTTGATCACAACTAATACATGAATAATGAGTAGGTAAATGGATTATGGTGGTTATATATGTTGATAGTGTCATATTTCGAGGCTCAAATGACATCAAATGATGCCAGTTATCAGAACCAATGACGGGTGAATTTAATATGACTCTAATAGGAGAACATTATTTTCCACAGTCTTCAAGATAACCAAAGTAAGGATGTGAAATTTATTTCCACTAATAAATATAACATAGATGTGATGAAATTATTTCAAATAGATGTATCTAAATTGATGGCTACACCAGTGGAGGATTAGATGAAATATCCAAAATATGGTTATTATGGTAATGTTGATGGTTCTCTCTACTATAGGATTATTTTCTGTATTCATTATATAGAAACCACTAAAATAGAAATAGTGTTTGAAACATATTAATTTTCACACAATTAGATTTATTTAAAAAATGTCACATGGGGGATCTGAGTTGAACACTTTGATACATCAATTAAACAATATACTTTGGGATATGTTATTATATAAATTATTATAATCAATTGATGGGTTATATAAATGATGAAGGGGTATTTTTAATTTATGATAAAAATTCTACACCTGTTAGTGAATTTTCCCGCGGTAGCTTGTGTATTTCTTGGAAAATTTAAAATAAAGATTACATGTCATTAATCAATGTATTGGTGGATTTTATTGTAATATCTCATGATTTTATGAAATTGATATGTATTTGAAAACAACTTGATGACATAGATATTGATGTGGTGCATACAATTAAATTTATGTGTGATAACTCAATTGACAACAATATGAAAAAATAGCATTTATCAATCAATAGACAAATATATTGTCATCATATACCATTTCATAATAAAGAATGATGAAAATAAATTTGTGAAATTGGATTATTATCCAACTAAGAATAAATTGGATGACATCATGACCATGGATCTACCCATGGTAGACTTTGAATCAAATTGACTAGCTCTAGGTTTCTATAACACCTGGAACCAAATCACTAGGACTAAGACTAAGTTCCCCCCAACCTCAGGTGTGCCTCCCTGTAGAGGCCATGAAATAGTGGTGGGAGTCCAAGAGACATCATGGGTAAAATATCCTCATAGTATCATTCAACTAACATTGAAATATCTTAGAAGTAATAATAATAATAATAATAATAATGTAATTAAATAATATAATGGGTGAATTTATAAAGTATAATAGTATAAACACATATTATTCAATATGTCATGTCAATCGTTCAATCAAACCAATGTAATGTATCCCACCTATAGAAAATCATAGTATTAATATTGCTAAGACAACTAATTATGTTTTGGAATATAATATGAGACATAGTGTTCTATTTGAAAACAACTCTCACTATCATATTTCTCATGTTTAACAACTCCCATTGAGAATTATCCATTTATGGGATACCTAATCATAATGGCTACATGTGCAACCAGATGTTTGTATAGGGTGCATGTATAAAACATAGTAGGACACCACCAAAATAACTTAACATATATTCACATTATATAAAATTGTATTTCATGAAAATAAAAATTTTCATATAAATAAAAGTTAATCATATGTTTACACACAAATTTCTGGTCCTTGGAGACTGGGTCAACATACTTTGGCTTCGTATAAAAGGAATTTCACTTATTGGTACCACGCACTCACCAACCAATCATCTCTCCACATTCTCGTTGAAAGTATAGTCACAACCACATAAAAGAGATTTAGTCATGTTGGCCCAACTCATATCTCTTGGGAAACACACACATTCACATGTCATCCAAATCACTTAGCTCTAGGGAATGACACCACATCACCCACACTCCCCCTCTATGAAGATAGTACATGTATTACTATTTGAAATAGATTAATCCCATAAATATTGGCGGTTAAATAATTTATTTCAATTCATAAAATAGTCATCACTATGGTGTGGTGAAGCCATGCATGGTCTTAGTGGCTTTGAACCTGCAAACCTGACATGGATACCACCAGAGGGTGGTATTAAAACCATTCCCAAATTGGACATCCACTTAAATCCACCATATTTTAATGAGATGATTCTTTATATGGTCTACATGGTACTAGTATAGAAACATTCCCAAGACCATTCCTAGTTGTAGGAGTGTAGTTCCTTCCCATTTGGAAAACTTCTTCTCCAGGAATAAAACAAAAAACAACAGGGCATAGTATGACCATCGGTGTACCCTAAAATTCCTTAGACCTTCTTAAAATTGTAATAAATATCAATACCTTCTTGAACCATTATTTTTCATTTAAAATAATCAAAATAATAATTTATGATATTTACAAAATAAATATAAATAAACAATATAAAAAAAGTCTTAAAAATCACCCCCTCTAATGAAATTTATTCTCCCAAGAAGTGCATCTATCTATCCTTAAATAACACCAGCCAGTGAAATTGATTGTTAGACTCCCATTCCCATGATTTCTATCAGATCCAATAGTGAATCCATTGTTCCTGGAAAGGATGATTCACTATTCCTCACATCACAATATCACTTTGTTTGATAATATCAGTTAGTGATTTCACATATGATTAATTTGGTTCGAACTCAATTTTAATACAGTCGATTATATGAATAAGGCAGAAATTCTACTTTTGGTGTTGAGAAAAAATAGAAAACATTATAAAGGCCATAATATCATAATGTCATTTCCAACTAAAATCCCACTGTCCCTATGAATTTTTTGATCCTATAGATTCCAATAAACTATAGTGAGAGTTTCCACTACACATGTAATCATTGATTTCCTAACTAAAGGGAGACCAGAAACATTTCCTAGTCTACGATAGTTAACTCCATTGGTCACCTCTTCTGTTATTCATATGGCTAATGTCTATATTATGGAGTAAAAAATATCATTATAAATCAACTACACCCATTATAAGGTCTCCTACAATATTACTGTGGCAATCACTTAAGAATCACCCTTCAACATTATTCATATCAGTGAATGATAATGACAACCATAGGGTTCCTTAAACTTATCCATCTATATTGAATCCTGGATACTGTTATTATAAATTAACCCCACTCAGGCTAGAAAGTCATCTCATTATCCACCAAAATAGAGAATATATTACTAAATAATTTCCTTTATAGATTGGATCATTCTCTCTAACTTCACATTTCAATATAGATGATAATCCATTATACACATCAATTAATTACCCATCACCTTTGGTAGGATCTTATAAAAACATAATGTAGAACAAAAATCTTTGTTTGAATAATTCCTTAATGTTACTATATGTATAAATACAATCTATTGATCATTGAGATTTCATATCTTATCCACTGAATAATTTTCCCATATCCACAATAATTGATCCAATTTTTTCACCCTATACGTTATCACAAAAATATATCTTATGCCATTGAGGTCTTATGAAATCCAATATTGATGCGCATTGTCCCTTCAGCCCACTTCTACATTATCATCAAAAGTGCATGAAAAAATATACTATGTTTTTAAATTCAATAATTTATCCTCCAAATGATCAAATAGTGAGAGACAAATCCTAAAATGTCACTCATCTTTCTAGGACATTAGAATCATCATTTTCTATCATTATACATGTTGGTTGACCTCAAGTTCTCTTCCCACTTTAATGAATGTGTTTCCATCATTATCAACCCTCTCATAATAGAAGGAACCACTTATTTTATAAGAATATTATCACATCACATTCTTGTAAGGTCCACCACATAATGAGGTCATCTACAACCAAAATTTAATGCATCATGAGAAAATATGGATTACACTCATGACAGGCCTTGACTCGCTCAACCAATAAGTACATAATCACCAAGGGTCCACAATACATTGACCCCATAAAATTATTCATCCACTCCTACAAATAATCTATAAAATCCATCAATACCAACATAAAATTCAATGTCATATCTCTGTATTATCGTATTTTCCTTTTAAAATAATCTATTATAATATCCCCCTTTCTAGGAGCATATAATATTTTGAATAAAAACATTTCATCGTACTCTACTGAATTCCCATAAGAATATTCAATTTCATATAGGAGATGATATAAAATAGAAACTAAATCGTTCTGTAGATATGATAACATTATTTTTAATATAAGAATCTAATAAAACCTACACAATGATTTATTGGCCTATTGTTTTTCCAATACGAGGTTCATAATACCTCAGAAAGAAACTAAAAAACAAGTTCATACTTGTCTTATATATAAAGAGATCTTAAAAACCATCAATAATATAAATATTAATTTGATAACCTGGGAAATACACAATATAAATGGGTGAGAAATAAATCCCAATAATGGAATAGTGATGATAACGGTCCATTATATGTGTGTCAAAAAATATAACATGATATCATAAATGATAAGGATCATGAAAAATCCTATGGGAGAATAACATAATGTTTTTTATAATAAGATCATGGAAATATAATAAAATTTAATTAACATAAACATTTGTCAAGTATAACTACCAAGATATCATCTCATGGTTGGTAGAGTCCCAAAATGGATTTGGGTAACTAACTAATCCGATAAATAATATCTATGAAACAAAAACATTACCCAATATATTTTAGTTCTATATGGAAAAATCAATAATAATATGTAAATGAATTTGTGTGAAACAAATATAAATCAGTTATAATGTATTAATATATAATAATTACAACTGGAATGAAATGTGTTACCTAATCTTACCTCATATCATAATCTAAGGATATTTTATAAATATTCCAATTAGATGTAGCAATTTAATATTTTTGACATTTTTATATGATTACATAAGAATAGGTATCAATATATACTGTTTATTGGGAAAAACATCATACAAAATTGTATATATTTTTTCATAGAAACAAAATTTCAAAATGGCGTTTTATGTAATTAACTAAATACTTTTTGGAAAATAATAAATGTGAAATTATTTCAAAATTCAGAGCTAAAATATTTCTATACCTAAAATATTCACTTATTTACAAAAATAATGAATGAGAAATAATTCTTTTAATGAACAATACATAAAAATATTAAGTGATATAAAAGTTACACTTAATCAGGATTGATTTTAAAGAAGACATTTGAGAGAAAAACAAAAGGTGTGTATTACACTATTTAATGAATTGAGAATAAACTAGTTATATATATACTACACATATATAAATAATTTATAAGCATTAAATAACAAAAAATAGAGAGATATAGAAATTGATTTAAAGAGAGAAATGTCATAACACAAAGAAGAAGGGTTGTTCAGAGCAATACCTAACATTATGTTCATGAATAGTTCTAGACATTCACTTATTGTCCTAAATAATCAATTAAAATTTATTAATTACTTAATTAAAATCAATTTCAATATATAGAATGATTTCATTGTTCTGAGGGTGTTTGTTTCTTTATTCCATGGTTGGATCACGTATGGATAAATATTTATGTTCTTTTCAAATGGGATTATAACACATGAAAATAAATTAAATTTTGTTTATCTCCTTATATATATTAAAATCTTCCCAAATATAATTTCTTGATCTAATATAGGGATGATTCACTTAGAAGAAACATTGACATTATATGGATAGATTAGTTTATCTATTTTGTTGACCATTAGTAACTACATTAATTTTATTTAATTAAATTTTTATTAAACCATTAAAAACGTTAAATATGTTATAATATAACTTTTATAATCATATTTAATCGTAATATTATTTCTATGTTTAGTCATTAAGGAAAAAGAGAAAAATAAAGTACATTGTTCATGGAGGTGGTAAACCAACCACAATGGGAACAATGTATTAATTTTAGAAACCAAATAAGGGAGTGTTTAACATGGATATTAAACCATAAATATAATATATCATTGTATTTTTGAAAATTATGGTACTTTGTTTCGGTGGATTGAAATCATACAGGGGTGATAAAATAAGAATAAAAAAAGAAATTTAGTTTAGATTCTACCTCTCCCTTTGGTTTTATCCTTTTAGGATACCATTGAGGGATACTTGGAATGGTTTTTGTGTAGATCCCCAAGACATTAACATATTTTCCTTTTAGAATAAATTTATTTATTTGATTGCTGATGATGTACGCAACTACCAGTTACAACAAAACACTATTTACTATTTTTTTTCACAGTCAATTAAATTTAACTCTTTATACAGTTAATTTATATGTTATTTGTAAAATAAATTTTTTTTACATTCAACCAATATATTTTATAGAAATAATATAGTAACAAATCCATTATTACACATAAAAATATATAATTTTATAAAAGCAGTTTTCCCATCATTTATTAGTGCACCTATTTTAAATATTAATTTTTACACTTGTATAATTTTTATATGAAAAATAAAAATATTTTTTTTGAAAAAAATGAATATTAATTTTGGGTTATATTTTGTGAGTTTTGTAAAAAGGTTAATATTTTGATGAATATTAAAAAATACTGCATTTTATTAGAAAACAACTTTTTTGTTTTAAAAATTTATAGTATTAAATTATATTTATAGTTGTATTTAATGTAAAATTATACCAATATTTTATCATTAATATAATTCAGGTCATTGGAATCAATTCTACAATTACATTAGATATTAAAACATTTCAATCTTTTGAGCATTTTCACTTTAAAACCATATTTTCTCATTCCATCAATGAGATTATTTTTAAATTATTTTCTAAAACTTATGTGTTTTTAATTTTTCTAAATTTATTACTTATTTGGAATCAGTGGTTTCATATTTTTTAAATAGGTTTCATTTATTTTTGTAAAGTATGAATAGTAAATTTAGTAATTTTCATTAACATTGTTAATGATAAATCCATTAATTAAGGGTAAAAATAATATTATAAATAATATAAAATTACCCTAAAACATGTAATAATTTTATTATATGAGTTTGTATAGACTAAAATAATTCTTTTTAAATTTTTATGGACACATTTAGCCACGTTGATGACTATATACCTTTTTTATTATTTTATTCTAAGGGAATTCAAATATATCATGCCAATTATTTCAATAACTATTAAAATTTTATATTTATAGTTATTTGAAATATATCATAGACTATAAATTATATTATTTTAAAAAAAATTATTTTCTTCAAGGGAATTTATTTTTAATTTTATAAAATAAACTATTTTGTTAGAGGCTTATAGAATGATGATATAATAATTTTTAAAAAAGGTAAATATCTAATAAATGATATTAAAAATATTAAAATAAACATAATTCAATAAAAATATTTTTTAAAAAAACTAATTAATTATATTGATATATTTTGGAAATTGTAATGGTTTTTTCATAAGATATAATGTTGTTAAGATATTTTTAAAAAGTTATTTAATGAAGAGTTATGAAATTTCCATTATTGATATTTTAAAATAAATAATATTTTATTAGTGGATATAAAATTCAAAAGAATGTAAAATATTTACGAATAATTTTATATGAATTTAAATGCCTTTCATTACTCATTTATGGTTATTTTTTAATTTTATAGTAACTATATTAATCATTGAAGAGTAAAAAAGACTAGTTGTCACGGTAAAAGTAAAAGGGTTCAACTACGAGTTAAAGACCAACTATTAGGGTAATAATGTGATCTAAACATGTATAAAAATTATTTTATGATTGTATTTTTACCCATATTCATTTTATTTTCTATATAAATTACATTTCAGTCTTTTTTAACTGAATTTTAATTTATATTAATTTAATATATTTGGATTTTCTAAAAGTTCCCCTCACCTCAATTTTAAAAGGGCACCTCCACCTTCACTTCTAAACACCACATTGAGCCTTATATATCATTCCAAAAGTACCAAAATAATATTCTAACTTCTATATTCTCATTTTATAATCCCCTATTTTTCATAAATTCGACCAACTATATCCTTTAGTATAAACTATAATGTGTTACCTGAAAAGAAGGTAATATTCTTCAAATATCACACTCATTTTTTCTCTTTCTAGAACCATTGAATTATTGTTTTTAGATACTTATATAATAAAATAAGTATATTAAATATAATTATATGTATTTATTATAATATTTTAACTACAAATTCACACACATCTATCAAATGGGTTACACAATCATCATTCATGTGTATAGTGGACTACCGCCTCGCGAACCCATGTCGATCGTTCTTCCATTTATCTCTTTTAAAAGTGGGAAATAATGATGGATTTATAGTTTATATAAGATATATATGATATTTATAATGTTTTTATGATTCTATAATTCATTTATAACACATAACATCATGTGTTTGATATTGCGGGGGTACGATAACATTGTTTGTGGACATGTGGACTAACGCCTCCTCAAAACGATGTGATTCATTCAAACATTACATATAATGTATTATGAATGGTTTAAATATGGATATGTAAAATATAATATGTATATATTATACTATAATTATAATATAAATATATATATCACTTACTATTCATTCTTTTATTATGATAATGAAATGGATGTAGTGTTCAATCGTAAGTACACCTTACTGTCTCTATTAATGGTTCATTTCATTTCCTATCCCCCGAATTTTATGGATTTCCATAAATAAATTTATATTGAATTTATATTATAGTTAAATCATGTTTTAAATTCTGTAGATGATAAAATCATGTTATATTTTTTAGTAACAACATATAACAAATCATAACGTATTACAAAAAACGTGGTAGTTAGCACATGAAATAGTTAAAATGATGATATATTATTAACAAATAGGTGATAAAATAATATAATAAGATGATATATGATTTAATAAATATGAATAAAATTTTTATATAAATTAATAACATGGTTTAATCCATTATACAGAAGGCTAAAGAACATAAAACTAAAAAGTAAGTGTGAGGTAAGGATTTTCTCACCACACTTCTACTTCTACGAGATATATGATTAATTGCCACTTATTTTGTGTGTGTGATGTATATGAACTAATATTTGATATATAATATGATAAATATCATTGTATTCATGTTATTAAAATATTTCATTATTGTATGGGAAACAATAAATGAATTTTTTTAAAAATCGATTATTCGAAATATGAAGAATCCTTTGGACTTGTACGACATGTGTTGGGGACTGTTTAATGTAATCCCATCAATTAATTGGTAGTCTCATGAGACAAATAATTTCTCCAAATTAGGTGAGTTTATACATGATTTTATAAACATTATTTTGAATGATTTTGAAGGTAAAGGTACCATGTACCTAGGATTCATGATGCTTAATAATTAAGCATTTAACCCATTGAAAATTCAGATATTATTATTATCCATGAGATTATTACTTTGAAATCATCTATTAATTCATTTCATTGTCATATTATATATTAAATGTAATGTTTTCAAATTATTTATCATTCCCAATATATTTATCCATATCTAGTTATTTGAATATAATATGTTTTTAGTTATTGGCATTACCATATATATTTTTCTCATTGATCCATGATTTCTACAGTCGTACATACCCATACTAAGAATTTAATCCAACCCATATTATGTTTCATTTCCCTAGGTTATGAAGAGGAATCCTCTTCAAGATTTACAAATATTCCATGATTTTACTTATTTTATTATTCAATTTAGTTTCCCAATGTATTATGGGTATCGTGTTTGCAATCCAGTTTTCCAAAATTGCTAAAATATTAGGTCCATCAAGATATTATTCCTTGTAATCATGAGAATGTAATAAAATAATACACAATCCCTGGGATTTTGGGGTTGGGTTTTTAGGTTTGGTATCAAAGGATGTTTATAAGAAACCATAGAAACTAGATTTATAAAACATAGGCTAGGGAACATAACCATAAGATAGAATTTTTGGATACATATAGAAGAATATCCTATAATTTTTTAAGGTATAGATTAGGTGGGTATTCCCGGTAATATATCCCTATACAGGTACTAAAACAATATTTGGTTGTAGAAAAAATGTATCGAGGTTCAACAAATCTGAAAAGGTGTGTTGTTCCTAAGTAGAGTGTCACCTGGTATACAAAAACAAGCCTTACAAAAAACCTGGTTAGACTCATCTGGGGGATACACATAAGATAATTATCATTTTCATTACAAACCATTATGGGTGATTTAAAAGAAAATATGTCATTTATGAACCCAATGAATAACGATTCATAAAAATTTAATATAATTTGTGTATTATAACTAGTTTTTAATTATACACTACGATTTAAAATTAATGATTTTCTAAGGTAATCAATTATTTTCCATTATTTGGAAATGGAATGTTAAAGGATGAATGGTATTGTTACTAATCGAAAATGAAGAGGTTTCCTTGATAGGGATACTAATTTATAAGGTAATATAATGGATAAAATTATAGATACAATAATTAATATTAATCTAGTTATTGAAAATTACATTTCTGAATGGTTTAATCTATCTCACGTAGAGAATCTCTTATGATGGATCACTTTATGCGATAGTAGACCCCATCGTTTAGTGAGCCTATAAATCCAATTATTGTTTTAAAAAGGATTAAGTGTCTGTAAAACATATTTATAGCCTTGGGATATAGTGAAATGGACTAGGTAACACTTGTGGTCTATTATTTAAAATGTGATGTTGATCAATGGTGGTCTTTGATCCAGAATAAATGGGAGGAAGAAGAAATAACACTCGTGGGATGGATAAATTTTAAGGATACGTTATTCAATAAATACTTCTATCATAATCAACAAATTGAGATGAAGAATAAGTCCCATATCACAACGAAAAATGAAATGGGGAGTGTTGATGATTATAAAGCTACCAATACAAGGTTATCTAGGTATGCTGCAAATTATATATGAAACAAAGAGAGTAAGATCGATCACTTATTGGATTCTCATAAGATAAATCGATAAAGGTCACTGATTTCTAACAAAATTCATTATATGATAAAATATTATCATGTTACATAAAAATGGGGGGGGGGGTAATTTTATTGAATCAATAAACCTATGGGGAACAAAGAGAATAAGATTTCATTTGAAAAAGAAAAAAGGGAATGTATTTAAGAAAATTTTGAAGAAATTTCAATCATGTGACAATCATGGAAAGATTCACCCATGGAAATACCTAAAAGGAATGGTTGTTTTTTATATGTGTGGATTAATGTGTAATAATATCAAGGAATTCAAATGGAATAATAGAAAAAAATTTATTCAGTGTTAAAACTTCAAGGATATGGGGAACTAGAAAATTGAATTCCCTATGTGTCAAGTGAATCTACCATAGTAAAGACCAAGGGGATATGGGAAATCTTCTTAAATAATTAAAGACTTATTAGAAGGACCCAAATATGTGGTTTCAGGTATATTAATCTCATCTTAAAATTGTTCCAACACATTATTTGGGTAAATATCATTGAATTATTTTATATCTACTAAACTTTCCAAGAAAATTATACATTTTTATTTGGATTTGAAAATATGATTTTTCATTAAAAACACATATGGAAAGTATCATTATAAGAAACATTTATTGGGATACACCCATTATTACAGATAAAAAAGCATTATTTTCTGACCTTATCATCTTACTTATGGTTTACTTTTATATAATTCATGGCATAGACTTTATTTCTATATATGATATAAATTTTGTTTTCATGAAAAAAAAATTATTGAGGAAGATGTAAAAGTCCTTATCTTTAGAGAATATTCATTGTCACCTGACTCTTATATATATCCACCAATATTATCTTAAAAAATGAAATTAGTAGAGAATAAGTGAAGAAAAGACAATTTGATGGAGAAGGTAGTCTTCATATTGATGATGTACCTATTGTGCAGGAATACATTGATGTATTTACTATGGAATTACAAGACATCCCCTATAGAAGGAAGTTAAATTTTACATTCATTTAAGTCCGGGTGTGTGGACAATATCAAATACTCCCAATATAATGAACATTGTGAAACTAGTGGTGTTTAAGAAACAACTAGATTATTTTGGTAAAAAGGTATTTATTTTTTCCAAATGATTCATCATGGGGAGAACGGGCCCTTTACCTTCATTAAGATGTAAAATGGATACATAAGGATGTATTTTTATATTATTGGGAAATACATGATTTTATAATAAATAATATATATACTTTAAATCACATTGAAGACTAGTTTGATAAAATTCATCGAGCCCAATAATTTTCAAAGATTAATCTTCATTTTGGGGATCACCAATTGAGTGTAAACAAGGAAGAAATTCCAAACAGAGATTTTCAGTTGAGGTATGAACATTAAATGTTCATTTTAATTCCATTTGGACTGACCAATGACAAATCTTTTTTTATGAACCTAGTAATTAGAGTATTCAAGGAATATATGGATGATTTTTTTGTGGTATTCAATGATTATTTTCTAGTATATTCTAAAATATATGAAGATTAAGAGAATAAATTTCAAATTATTCCTAAGACGCTAATAAGGCATGTTTTATATGTGAAATTATTTAAGTGTGATTTCTGGCTTCAATAAGTTCTTTTTCATGGACAAATTATCCCCAAGGATGGAATATCAGTCTATCTTGTAATGAAAAATGTTGTTAAAGAATGGCTTACACCAAAAAACATAACTAAGGTATATAATTTCATTGGTTTGGAAGTTTAATATCATATATTTGTTCATAATTTACCCTGATTGGCAAACCTATTAACCATGATTACTTGTAAAAGGGATATGTTTTTTTAAATTGAATGTGATAAATGTTTTGATGAATTAAATAAAATACTAGATAATTTTTTGATTTTGATCCTACAATATGGAATTGATCGGTTCTTCATATATAGAGATTCATCGATGAAAGGGAATAGTTGTATCCTACTGAAAAATGATAAAGTTATCACATATGAAACAATGATATTTAATACTCACAAATAGAATGATCCAATCCATCATCTTGAGTTAGTGGTAGTAATCTTCATATTGAGAATACGAAGACATTATCTATATATTGAAAGATGTTTGATATACAAGGTTCATAAAAGTATAAAATACATATTCTCATAGAATGATATCAGTATGAGACAAATGTGATGGTTGGTTCTACTTATGTATTTTGATTTCCAAATATAATACCTTCCAGGTAATGAAAATAAGGTATAAAATGCATAGAGAAGGAAGACTCAACGATTTGTATCCCAAATTAAGATTGAGAATGATCTTATGTTCATGGATATAGTAAAGTTAGATATGGTAATTTATATGCAAGGGGGTTAATAACTCATTATTCAAATGATTAATAAACCATATTTATTAAATAAGATAAATAATTCTTAATCTGATGATGAGAACATTCCTAAGAATATTAAAAGCATAAATGAATGAAAACTAAAAGACTTTTTGTTGTTAATATGTTGTTCTAAAATTCAGAATAAGGATATGAGTTCCATCTATACCTAAGATAAAAAGGAAATTTGTTAGATGTTTCCCATATCTGAAATTTCTCCATAAACCCTAGTTTCACAAAAAAACATTAGGTACAGCAAAGAACATTTTTTATGGGAAACATAAAGGAAGAAAATTTTGATTTTGTGTAAAGATGTTTGGTTTTTCAATAAGTTAATGTTGTGAGGAAACATCCTAGAAGATTCCTAAACCCTATTATTGTTCTTGTGCGTAAATGGGATGAAATTATTATGGATTTTATCATTGTACTGCCAAGGACTCCTATATGAAATGTTAAGATTTGGGTTATTATCGATTGCCTTAGAAAATAAACAAACATTCTTTCCATAAGAGAAGAGTTACCTCTTGAATTGTTAGAAATACTCTATATTGATGAAGTTTTCAAACTTTATGTTACACCTCAAGAGACTCTGTCTGATCAGGATGTCATTTTGACGTCAATATTTTGGAGTATTATTTAGAAGGCTCTTATTACAGATAATCACTTGAGCACTGCCTACCACCTTCAAATGATGGATAGCCTTAAAGATCTATTCAAACAATGGAATACATATTTGGATCTTGTTCACTCAACTTTCAATGTATATGGGATCAGTAACTACCATTTATAGTTTTTTCCTACAAAAATGGTTTCCATTCAGATATTCAAATGGCATCATATGAAAAATTATATGGAAAGATATGTCATACTCCAATTTGTTGGGATAAAATTATTGTAATCGATCTCATTGGGATAATTTTTCATGAAGAGGTGACATTAAATTTATTGTCTATTTAGATATATATTAAAGGTGGTCAATGTAAAAAAACATGTTATGCTGGTAATCAGAGTAATTATTTAGACTTTGAAGTGGGAGATCATGTTTTCATGAATTCATCTACATTTAATGATGTTATAGGGTTCAATAAGAAAAGGAAAATGATACCTATGTACATATGGAACGTTGATATTATTGATAGGGTTGGAGTTGTTTTTATCAGTCAGCAATGCTTACAAATCTCCCAAAAGTACATGATTTGTTTCATATATCTTCGCTATGGAAGTACACTTCTGAACCAACACATGTGCTCACCTCTGAGGAAATTGAGTTAGAACCTTAAATTTCATACTACGAAGAACCAATCCATATTCTTGGTAACCAAGATAATTTATTTATTATTTGGATGACTCGTCTGGTGAAGGCACTTTGGAGAAATCAAAAAATAGATGAAGCAATATGGGAACCAAAGTATTCTATGAAGGAAAAAACACACTTATTTTTTAAGGTAACACCCATAATATTTTATGGATGAAATTTATGTATGAGGCATAAATTCTATACCCAAATAACAATCCATATTTTTCCTTTTAGAATAAATTTATTTTATTGATATCTTACAATGCATAAAACAACGGGTTTGAACAAATGAATATTTAGGAATGTTCCATAGTGTCAATTGAATTATAACACTATTATAGAATTTATGTAGTAAATATATATTTATATGACTAATCAAATATTTTTACATTCATCCAATATATATTATATTCATAATATAAGAATAAACCAATTATTACACATAAAAACTAATATATTTATAAAATCAGTTTTACAAATATTTAATGGAATATCTATTACAAAAATGAATTTTTAAAATTTTATAAATTTTTTTATTATAAAATAATCTTTATTTTTGAAATCAAAACATTAAAACTTGTTTATGGTGAATTTTTGCAATTTTTCTAAAAAGGATCTTGTTTTAATGAATAGTGAAAAAATACTACATTTTAATTAAAAACCAATTTTTCATAAAAAAAATTATAAGGTAAAATAA
The DNA here is from genome assembly GCA_963277665.1 of Viscum album. NCBI lineage: Eukaryota > Viridiplantae > Streptophyta > Magnoliopsida > Santalales > Viscaceae > Viscum > Viscum album. The sequence goes on from OY728163.1 coordinate 332,611,893, forward strand.
TATTTATAAGTGGTTTAAAATTATAATTACATATATTATTCATCAATAATATAATTTATTTTATTTTAATAAATTTCACATTGAATGTGGAGATAAAAACATTTCAATCTTTTGAACGTTTCCACTTTAGAAACACGGTTTCTCATTCCATCGTTAGGATTAATATTAAATGAATTTATTAAACTTTTATTTTTTAATTTTTTTTAAATGTATTCAATGTTTTTAATAAATGCTTCTAAATTATTTAAATTGGTTCTCTTTTTTTGAAATTATGAATAGTAAGTATTTTATTTTTATTAACGTGGTTAAAGGTAAATCGAGTAATTTAGGGTAAACATAATGTTAAAAATATTATGTAATTACCCTAAAACATATCCTAATATTATTATATATTTTATTATACACCAAAATATTCATCGGTACAATTATTTTTCCTCTTTTAGCCACATGGATGACTTTAACACATTTATAGTCGGAAAGTCAAAAATGTCATACTCATGTTTTTAATAAATTTAAAATTATTTTATATGTTAAATTAGATGTTATCATAATATATAGGTAGTTATTTTGACTATAAAATTTTTATATGCATGATTTAAATTTATTTTTAATTTTTTAGAAATAAATACTTACATTAAAGGTTTATAAAATAATTATGCAGTAATTATTTAATCAATGGAAATATCAAATAAATAACCTGAAAAATTTTAAGTAAAATCTAATTTAAAATAATTAATCTAATAAAAAAATTATATTTTACACACACACATATATATATTATATGTATTAATTTTTTGGAAGATATCATGTTGTTATGATATTTTAAAAATTCTTGAAATGAATATTATCAATGTTTACCTTAATAATATTTTAAAATAAATAACATTTTATTAAATGATATAGAATTCATAAAAATATAAAATTATACCAAATTATTGGGGTAATATTAAATAATTTCATTAATGACTCATTTATGGTAATTTTTCATTTTATTGAAACTATGTTAACCCTTAAAGAGAAAAAAATTAAAGTTGTCACAATAACAGTTAAAGGGTTTAACTATGGGTTAAAGAAAAATGATAATAGTAGTAAAATGACCTAAAAATGTCTCAAAATTATGTTATTAGATTATGTAGACCCATAATAATATAATATTAGAAATGAATTACTTTGGAGTTCTTTTTTATCTGACAATTAATTTATATTAATTTAATATTTTGGGAGTTTCCAAAAGTGCCCCACACCTCAATTATAAAAGGAAACCTCCTCCTTGACATAATCACAATTTATTTTTCATTATATGTCTTATAAATACTGAAAAAATAAAATCTTATCTTCTCTACCATCATCCTTGATGCCTCTATTTTTTAGTAAATCCAAACAACATTACCATATGTTATAAACCAAATGTTGTTTCCCAAAAATGAAGTAACATTGTTCAATGATCAATTACATTTTATTTCTTTCATAGACAAACCAATTATTCTTTTGAAATGATTATATAAACAACAAGTATCTCCAATATAATTATAATTTTTTATTCATAGATTTTTACGTACACTTTCACACACATTTATCAAATGAGATGCACATTCATCGTTCGTATGTATGGTGGACTACAGCCTCACGAACTGATGTCGTTTGTTCTTCAATTTAATACTTTTCAAGGATGAAAATAATTATTAATTTATATTTTATATATGATATATATAATATTTATGATTTAGTTATGATTTTTTAATCATTATATAACACATGCCTACATGTGTTCCATATTTTGGGGATTGTATAACAACACTTGTGCACATGTGGACTACAATCTCCTCAAAGAAAACAGATTCCTTCAATCTTTACATGGAATGTATTAAGAATAGTTTTAATAAGAATATTACACATATAAGAGATAAATATGATACTATAATTATAATATATATATGTATATTATTTAATCTTCATTATATTTAAAAGACAAATAAATGGAATCAACGTTCATGCGTATATACATCCTACCGTCTATATGAACGATGCATTTTATTTCATATCTACAAATTTTATGGATTATAATAAATACATATATAATAACTTTATAGGATATTTACATTATGTTTTACATTCTATAGATGATAAAATAATGTTCTAACTAATAGGAACAACTGGTAACAAGTCAAAACATAATCGACAAACTGGGCAATTAACAACCAAAATAGTGAAAAATATGAAATATTATTAACTAATGGTTGATAAAATAATATAATAAGATCATATATGTTATAATAAATTGTAATTAGGTTATTATATAATATAATTACATTTTTAAAATTGTTATAGAAGATTTTAAATCAAGCACAACTATAATGGAAGTCCGAGGTAAGGATTTTCTCAACTCACTTTTACATATATGATATATAAGCCTCATTCACCACTTATTTTCTGTTTTTGGTGAATGTATAATACCCTTTAATATATAATATAATAAATACTATTTTATGAGTGGAATTAAAATACTTCGATGTTTTATGAAATACACTTATTTAAAAAATATATTTTAAAGTGGATTATTCGATATACAAAGAATGGTTTGGACTCGTACACCATGGGATGGGGACAATTTAAAGTAATCCACATGATATATTGAATGTATCATTTGATATTTCAATGGAAAAATTTGTTGGGTTTCTACCTAATAATTTAAATATTTTTTTCGAATGACTTGATAGAAGAGTTATGATATACCTAGGAAACATGGAGTTTAATAATTAAGCATTTCATATATTGAGAAATCTGTTATTGTTATTATTATCCATGAGATTAATACATTTAAATTATCTATGGATGCATTTTATTCTCATGTTAATTGTTCCATGGAATATGTTTTAGTTATTTATCATTCCATATTGATTATTCCTTACCAATTAATTGAATTTATTACTTTTTTGGTTATTGAGATTTCCATATATATATATATTCTCATTGATTCATTATTTCTTCTACTATACTTACCCATATAAGTAATTTTAGCTCACCCTTATTACGTTTCCTTTCTCGAGGTTATCAAGAGAAATAATTTTAATTAGATTCAAGGATAATGATATTTTACTTATGTTATGTTATATTTTATTTTTTCAGAGTATTATCGTTATCATGTATGTAATCCAGTTTTCAAAAACTGTTAAACTATTTGATCCTTTGGTATTTGACTCTTGGTTATCATGCCATTGTGATAAAAAATTCATTGGATCTAGGATTCTGGGGTCGGGTTTTTACAATTTATATGATTAATTAAGAACAAGGATTTGGGGGATATGATTTGTATGGGAATTGGGAAGAATTTTTTTAATCTCAATGGCTTAGAATTTGTGATGAGATAGGGTGGGTGTGGTATTTATTTGGGGAGCAGAGGGGCGTTTTTGAATGTTACAACCATTAGATTATTATTTTGGGTCAATACAACCAATATTGTTGATTCTTGCTATTAAAAATAGTAAATGGTGTTTCTGAGTTCAAACGAATGCATTCTTAAGTCTTCAATGACTCAAAATTTCATGTATTTATCGTACAATGTTAAACAACATGTTTTGTGGTATTTCACTATTCACTAATAAATCATTTATTTTAGAAAAATACCAATGTCTTCACAATAACCATTTTTTAATATGTATATTCCTAAATTTAAATGAATTTTAAGAAAATAATATTCTCAACATAAGAAATTTTACTTTAAAATAAATCATTAATTATTTCTAAAATAACAATTTTAATATTATAATAAATTTCTGGACCCTTTGAGGAATAAAAAAATGTCTCAAAAAATTAAAATATCATTATGATAAAACATAATATTAATTTACAAACATATATTTTTAAATTATTTTTTAATTAAGGATATTTTGGTATAAAAATGAAAATAAAACATTATTGTTTTAAATAATTATGAATAGTTAATATATCATTGATAACAATTTTTTACTGTATCATGGTACAAATATGTCATTTTCACTAAAAAGAGATATAAATATTATTTTACATTTCTATAGATGAGTTTACTATTCTTACGATCAAGTAACTATTTCTAAGGGTAGAGTTACTATTCCTAATGATCAGATTACTATTTCAACCGTTATATGTGAAATGGTCATATGGGTTGCCTATTTCGACAGATAACTCATATTTTATTCATTATTCATTCACATTTTTTATATAAATATTATATGTGTATATTTTCATTTTCAAATTGAATATTTTCTTATTAATATTCATCATTATTTCTATAGTGTTGTTCGTGAGTGCGATTATTCTTGGGGATCGAGCAGAACTAAATTTTCATATTATTGTTAAATTATGTTATATATTTTTCCAATTGTAATACATTAAATTTTTATGGCCTTATCATTTCTCCAAATATAATTTATAAATTAATATAATAAAATTTAGTTGGTTTTATATTGTAGTGTGTGTGGATTATAAAATATTATATTACTAAATATGTAAAAATTATATATTTTGAAGGGAAATTTGAAAGATAAATTGATAGGTCATTAAATTCATACTCCCTTAATAAATTTCACCATCAAATTTTTGTTTTACATATTAAAGTGAAAATATGTGAGGGTTATTATACTTCATGTCCGTTTTTGGTTATGATATATCCTCATTATACTTATAGTTTTTTCATAGTACAGTGACGTGATAAGTTGTCTTGTTAGATATAACATTTTAAATGTGGTCTAATACCAACACTAAATTATCGTCATAAGGGATATTATTTTATAGTTTTAACACCTAAATATTTAGTATATGTGAGTGATATGACATGTACTTTCTCTATATGGATAAGTGAAATTGATCATACACTTGAGAATAAATTGTGGGAGTGCAAGTAAGTTGTCCTCATCTCTAATGGAATGTTGAATCACAATGGGGGTGATGTACCTGAGACACTAGTTTCCCTTCTTCCCAAATTTCATGACCTTATCTTATGGAGATATGTCGAAGAAAATATTTTCATGAAAATAAATCAATAGTTATAGTTAACGATTGTAAGAATAGCTCTTCTGTTGTCTTTTAGAACCCCTAAATCATAGTTGAATGGTCTTGAACTTTTCAATAATTTCATCGATCATTTCAGGACCAAAATCATGATTTTTTTAACTTCATCCAAACACAATGGTTTTCTAAAGATATTCCCACAAATGGATTAATTTTATCCCATTTCTATACTTGGTTGGAAACTATTATTTTACCAGAAATTGACTAGATGAATATATATATACCACCCATCTTTAATGTCCATTTTTTAAGCTCCCATCATATATTCAAGTTTCTTGATATTTTTCTCAAATTGTAAATAATTTAATAGTAGATAATTCTCTATGATGTTCAATTAAATTTTTAGGGAATGTTATATACTATTGAAAAACATAGTGTTAAATATTATTTCACGGTTAAATTTAGTTAAGAGGGGTGTTCTATGAAACCTCTCCACTTTTATAACGTAGATCCTTTCATGTTGATCAAGTTGGAAGTCATATAAAATTTAAATGAAATGAAAAATATTTGTAATACAATCTCCCACCACCCATAAATAATTATTACATCTTGATGTCTTCAAAACCCTGGTGACAAATTCCACTGTTATTTTTTACCATTTCGAAGTAGGTATGCAGAATAATTACATAATCTCTTTGGAATTCTTCCTTCCATCCTTAACCTGCAGACATGCCATAAATTATGATGTATATTTTGTGTTCTAATTGTTCATATTTTCCCCCACATATTTTTCCATAGATATCTTGAAACATATTGATTCTATTTAAAAGGGTTTTTATGGTTGGGATATGTGTATTATTCAAAATCTCTTTTGTTATTTCGTGATTTGATGGTACACATAGTTGTGAATTGAATTTTAAAACTCTGTATTCATAAATATAGAAATTTATGGATTTCCATTTTCTAATAGCTTCATCATATTCAATATTTCCACATTATACCTTTTGGTATCCTTTATAATAACAAAAATGGATATTTGATAAATAATTTGAGAATGGAATGATGATATTACTTTATTTGTGATCCCCATATTCATCCTTTGCTTGACTAAGAAGATGGGATCCATTCTTATTATCATCATTGATAAAATTTCTACATTATTTCTAAATAGATCATCTAAAAATATATTATCTTGTCAAATATATTATTGTAATGATAAATCATCATCCTAGATCATCTCTAAAAATCTTCACTAGTGAATAATATTCTTCTTTTTTTGGAATTTATTTTTGAGTCTCTTTTGGTCCATATATTTATCACAATTCTCTCCATAAATATAGATCTGAAAATATTTTGTAAAAATATTACTACATCCAATTCCAGATCATGGGTTTGGTAGTTATTCTCTAGAATGAGCAATTTCATGTAGGTATAGGCTATCAATTTATCATTTTGTATTAGTAAAAAATCCATGCTCTTCTGTGAAGCATCGCTATATACCATGACAATTTAGAAACTTGAGGGAAGTGTAAGAATTGTGGTAGTGATAAGACTCTTTTTAAATTATTTTAATAAATCTTTAAATTCATTATTTTAGGAAAACCTTAATCCCTTATGATGGAAATTGGATCATAGGTCTAATAATCATGAGATTTTTCTCATGAATCTTAAGAAAAACCTAGCTACTCTAAGGAAACAACAGATCTCAATTAAAGATATTGGATTTTCCACTCCTAAATTATCTTTATCATAGAAGGTTCCTCATATGTATTTTTTATAAAGAAAATATGCACTGATAATGCCACTTCCTCCACCCCAAACTAATAATTACTATAAATATTATATATATTCTCTTTTTACCAATTCATTATAATAGTATTCAATTCTTCATCATTATTATATTTTCTTTTAAACTATATCAAAATTTCATCTAGATAGAATAAAAAATATTATCTGAGTTACTATCTAAAGAATTCGATTATTAGATTTGTAAATATTGTTAATGATCTAGTGAGTTTGAAGGGAATAATTATGAATATGTAGTGCTTATACCATATTTGAAATAATTTCTAGGAAAAAACATCCTTATTTAGATATAATTGGTGATATCTCAACTGAAGGTCCGCCCTAGAGAAATAGAGTGCCCCACATAGTTAATCTATCAAGTTATCTATCCCTTGATGGGATACAAGTAACATATGATGTTTTTTTTGAGTTTAAAAAAATTAATGCATTGGAGCATTGACACATCCTTCTTCTTGATGAAGAGGACCAACACACCCCAAGGTGAAGCACTCTGGCATATAAATCCCTTGTAAATATTATCTCTTAACATATTCTTCTGTTATTTCAACACAATGGTGTCCATTATAAATGGATTTGAGAATATGGCTAGAGATCTTGATATAAGTTCAATAAATAACTTGCCCACTCATCCAAGAGGAAGTCCAATAAACTCTTTAGGGAATAAATAAGTGTAATCCCTCACAACATGGATATCTTAAATCTAGAATATCTACTTTTTCTTAGTCATCTGGTTGAGATATTATTTCTCATAATTCGATGATATCAACACTTGATAAGTACATTACAATGAAAATTCAACCTCCTCCTTACACATGTACCAAATTAGAAGATAATAGGGGAAGTGAAGAGTGATATCTCTCTCCCAAAACATTATATTGGAATTGTATAAGGACAACCAATACCTTACCTATATAGAATAAAATCCCAATAACGTAATTAGTAAAATATTTTCTGTAGATTTAGTCCATAATCATTAACGAGGGAGGTGTTATATACTTGGGATAAAACAATTTCACCTTTTTTTCACACATATATATACCCCATGTTTTGAGGTGGTGTTTGGAATAGTGATACTAAATATTACTAATATTAATTAACGTTTAAATATATAATTATATAATAAATTTGAGTCTCATGAATGGATAATGAGCATTAATTTAACTATTTGAATATGGTTCTGCTTATTTTCAATATAAAAATTAAACATACTAATGAGAATACTGAAACTAAAAATAACATATAATGGAAGCTATGTTCATAGATACAGAACCTTATAAATGAACGGATATGAAAACCTATGAGGCTATCCATTCGAATATGGTTTATAAAAGGAAATTTCCCAATTATTTTTCTAAGCTACCTAACTATTCACGTCCTACATAATGGTTTTTTAAATAATTTTCAAATTTTCAAAAGCATTTCACTTGTGTGTATCAAAGTAGGTGGAAAGTAAGACCCTTATTCCTTAAACATAAGGAAAATTTAGTTAATACCTGATCCACCATTTTTAGGGTCATTACCCATATGTTCAAGTATTCTAGTGACACATCCACTAATAGCATTCAAACATGAATTTAATTTGTTGCAAACCAATCCCTCTATACTTCACCAGGATTTAATGATTTTTTTCTATACCTAGGTTTATCCCTAGGGTTCTTAAAAAATTATTATACTACAAATACCCATAATAACAACGCCTTTATATGAAACCAACTATTGTTAATCAATACTATTACACATATTATAACATGATTTTTAATATAAACATCTAATAAAATATCCAAATATCATGAGTCCTAGTGTCTTTCGAAGATTAGGATCATAATATATCAGAAATAAAAAAGACATTATATTTATTTTTTATCCTTAATTATCTCATAAATCGCTTTTATCCATTAAAACATCATAAGATTACTTATGAAATAAATGAAATAAATGGGTTAACTATAAATTCTAATAAGGCATTTATGTTGATAACAAGACATACCATACGAGTCAATAAAAAAACATAATATCCAAAAAGATATGGATCACGAAAAATCACACAGGATAATAAAATACGGAATATGGTATCATAATATTATGTAATAATTGAAAACTGAAAGAAACATAAAACATGAAATAAGTATAATTCATGGATAACTTCCAAGATGTCACAAAATGGTGGGCTAGACCTATCATATATTATGATTACTCGTTAATCCCATACAAACTGTCTCATAATAAAAAAACATTACCCAATGATTTGAAAATATATTTTGTCAAACACATAATAAAATGTATATGATTATGTGTGACATAAAAGTAATAAAATAACATGGAATAAACATATTAGAACTACCCAAATAAAGAATTGGGTATGACAATCATTCCTCGCAACATAATCAAAGGGCATTTCATAAAGATTCCAAATAGAATAATCAATTAGATATTTTATATTTCAATATGTGAGTAAATTACAATATTTACAAAAAATGGGATTCTTTTGTGATAAAATCATTAGAGACAGTAAAACAATTTGATATAGAAATGAACTTTCAGAATGAGGATTTAAATAATTTAATAAATAAATTTTTTGAATGAAGAAGTAATTAATTTTCTTTGAATACAGTATATAAACATGAATGACTATAGAGAACATATTAATTTTTTTAATTAAACCATTAATGGTAATAATTACTTTAAGAGAGAGTTATAAAAAAGGATTAAGTGATAGAAAAGTTCCTCGTAAACTGGTTTTATTTTGAAGATGGCATTTGAGAAATGAACTTAAGGATGTTATTAACCAATTAAAGGAAGGTGGAATAATTTAGGCACATATGTTGGAGAAATATATACAAAATTTAGAACCATAACATAATATAAAATAGATAAATAATGTTATTTATATAATTAAATTTCATAACCCATGAAAAAGGTGTTTTAAAAAGATATATTACATTCTTTTGCAGAATATTTATGAACATGCACTTAATATTCCCAATATTCAAAAAAAATACATTAGCTGCATAATTATAAACCATTTACACAAATATTTTATTTATCATAATTATATATGTTATTTTAAAACCATTTCATTGAGATATAATGACTAATTTCAGTGTTTCGATGGAATTTGTTTCCTGATACCAAGGTCGGATGACATATAAAAAAATATGTAAGTTATTATAAAAGGGGAATAAAACACTATAAGTAAAATGATATCATATTTATTTCCAAAAAAATGACATTTTAACAAATATACTATCATGTTTTGATATAGGGATGATTCATATAGTAAAAATGGTAAAGTTAAGGGGTTATTTCATTTATATCATTTTTCTGACTATTACTTACTAGATTTTTTATTTAATTTAATCCATATTAATAGTTTAAAATATTCAAATTATGTAATTAAATTAGTTATTTGTCATATTTACCAATAATATTATCCATATAATCATCCATAAAGGCGGCACATTAAAATGAAGTACATTTTTCCTGGAACTCGTGAACAAACCGTATGATGAAAAAAACAATTTAATTTTTGGAATGTAATAAGGGAGGCAATAAGATGATTATTACATGAAAATAATTACATATAAATATATTTAATATTCTTAGGTTACAATTTCAATAAAGATGGAGAACCTATGGGTGTGGTGGAAGAAGAATAATATTACATTAAATTTAGTTTAGAGTTTACCTCACCCTTCGGCTATCTCTATTTAGAAAACCCTTAAGGATCATTTGAATAATTATTATATGATATGAAATTCAGTATTCAAATAGGGATAGTATTGAAAAAATATATATTTTTTTAATTTTTCATTCTTTATGAGTTATAATATTTTTGGAGAAGGGGTGGTGAGGGGTGATATTTTTAAGGGGAGAGGAGTTTTTTGAATATTATAATCATTAAAATTATATTTGTGCTCAAGACGACCAATATTGTAGATTCTTATAACTATATATTGTAAATAGTTCAAGTGAGTTGAAACTAATGGATTTTATATCATCCATGACTGCCAAATATATGAATTTTCCTTGTAATGTAAAATATCACATTTTGTTGTATTTCACTATTAACAAAAAACTGAACTACTTTATAAAAACACAAAAAATTATACCTAATAGTTTTTTTTCGTGAGTAACTTACTAAAATGAAAAACATATGAATAAAATTTCAAAATATGAATAATTTAATTTGTAACTAAAATACCTATTTATTTTTAATAAACACTTTATAATAATATCAAAAAATTTAGGACCCATTGAAAAATTACATAAGCACTCATAAAAATAAATTATCATTATAATAAAAGATAATTGTAATTTATAAATCAATTTTATGAATATAAAATTTCTTTTAAATAACTATATAAATAAAAAATCAATATAAACAACTATATTTAACAAAAATGTTTACACTTATATTATCATTTAAAACATTCATTTAAATTTATCGTGATATAAATATGTCTTGTTCTCATTTTCTAAGATACCTAAATATTATTTTAAATTTCTATAGGTGAGGGCACTATTATAAAGACTATTTTACTATTCCAAATAGACATATTATTATTGAATATTATAAAATTACTATTCCAATGGTCATATTAAAATTCCAATGCTTAGATTAATAATAGTCATATGGCTTCCCTGAACTCATAAAAGATATAATTTTTCATTAATTATTTATTTACGTAAATTTCATCTCAATGTTATAAATGAACATATATTCATCTTAAAAATAATAATTCATTACTAATATTCTACTTCATTTATAGAATATTATTTTTGGGTAAGATTATTTTGGGGGATCTAGAATATCCAAATTTTTATATTGTTTTTATAATGTTTTTTATTTTGTTTCGTAATAATTATAATAATTCTTATAGACATATTTATTCACTAAATGTAATTTTGAAATTATTAAAATTAAATGTATTTGGTTTTATCAGGTGGTGAATGCACATTATATATTATTATATTACTAAATATGACACAGTTATATATCATGAAGGGAAACTTAATTTATAAAATTCATGGTTTTTACATTTCCCATAAGATCTTGTGGTCTATATATACAAAAAATCTCACCCCATAGAGGTAATTTTTCTAACACTTCAAATATTTAACCACAAAATCTTACTTCAGGTCATGAGTAGGGTGGTTCTACCATGAGGTTACAACTGATGAGATTCATAAACAACTCCATAATAATTCTACATTTGGACAACTCCTAATCAATCCAAAGAAGCATCACAATACATTACATTACTAATTACATGTGTTCTACAGATAATAATTTGAGATGATGTCAAAATGTTATTTAGATTTAGGAAGAAATAATTAAATTAATATATCAATTCAATCTTTATCCATTCTTAGTATGGATGGTCATAGGATCTTCTAAATGGGAGAAGTACTGAATAAAAAGTTTTCAGTATCCAACCAGTCCATGGAAACTCAGGTTCTCAAATATGTTCCCAGGTTCTGACCAATCCATAACAACCTATACTATTTATAGATCAATGGAAATACCTATATATGATTTTATATTCTAGAGGAAATTCACTCCATAGATCCAAAAGCTCCATTTTGATATCATTCTGTAAATCTCTTTCACTCAATTTTTACTAAAAAAATATCATGGTGTATAAAAGGTGATTATAAAGTAATTTAATATATCATGATGTCATCATTAAAAAAAATTATGAATGAGTCAATTAATGGTAAAAATGACATATTAATGAGGTATATGAAAACAACTAGATAATTATTTAGTTGAAAAGGAACAACAAGATACTCAATAAACCCATATCTTTACTTAAATTTTATCTTCATTATGTCCTCCTCCAAGAGTATTAGGTGTTGGTAGCCATCCCATAGATCAATCTTTTGGAAACAATGGGCACCTCATTACTTATAATACATGAATGGAATTCTTTTTAATAGATTCATGTTGATAATAATAATTTAATTCATCTTTATGTATTGTATACATAGTTGAATACTATAATTTTCTTTTATAGTGACTGACACTACAAAACCCCAAGGGTTTCAAGTTTGTTAATGAAATTTACTTCTAAATCATCATTCTTCACCTTAATATGTTTTAATTTGGCATGATCCATTTACTAAGGTGGAAATAATATTGGCTATTCATCAAGAATGAGTTAAATTCCAAACTCAATTCCCCTATCTGGAGGTAACCCTATGAAATAATCTTGAATGAAATCTTGGTACTTGTTTGTAACGCCCCGACCCCAGTTTCCCAGAGTCGGTGCATTATTACATAACATCGGTATGATCAAAAGAAAGATCAAATCTCGAATGACCGATTAGTTTAGTATCCTTGGAAACACTAGAGATATTCATAAGTCTTAAATTACATCATAAAAAAGAAAACTACAACAACATAGTCTCCATAGTCCACACACAAATCCCCACATACATTCCCTACAGGTCATTCATAAATTACTTCTTCCCTTCCTGGGAAAAATAAAACATCGAAAGGGGTGAGCTCAGATGCTCAGTAAGGATAACAATATAGCGGAAACATTCATAAATAAACATAAACATTTAAGGAAATGTATAAATAAAACTAAATCCTTTTAAACTTCAACATAATCATAATATGGCATAGATAAATATCAAATAATTCCATTTACTTACTCTCATGGATATTCTACAAGTTGAATAATCACATGCAATATCAATAACCACTTTCATAATGACGGAATTCATAATGCCACACTATCATAACCACGTAGCCAAGGCATCATGCCAAGACTACAAATAATATTTTGTCAAGGCCTCGTGCCAAGACAGTAGTTTGTCTCATGAGACCTACCGATGCATCGAGGATCTATAGCGGGCTCCACCCATCACTTATTAAGTCCAATGCATTCCTCATATTAACAGGTTTAAACATAACTTAAACATTCGTATTAAAACTAGCATATGAAATGTAAATAAATTATCCATAAACCATGAATGGTATAAAAATAACACACCAAGATTCAAACATATCATAAAACCATCAATATAATATGGATGTTTTGTATCATAATAAATCAACTTCAAATAAGCTTAAAATCAATCAATGTATATTGACATAGATGAAATCAAAACTATTTGTGAGAAATATCTCTTTTTATTAAATCATTTAAAAGTCAAATAATTATAAAATAAAACATTTACCTTGAAAATATCTTTATAAGCTTGTAAGGGAAGATTCGTCGATTTTATAATGGTGGAAAATAGTCGCACCCGCTGTATAAGTTATAAAAAACATTCTTACCTTAATTCCATCGAAAAGGTTAAAAAGGACCTTGTTTGGAAAACAACAGAAAGATTCCTTTATAAACTTATTAGAAAAAGACTAACAACAGTATAAATGACTTCAAACCATATTCTATAAAATATTAAGAATGTTTTGAAATACATTTGTACGAAACATGGATGTGGATGATAAAGAGGTCCAGGTAGATAATTACGTATAAACTACCTCGAATAATAAAGAGATTGTGAAATAAACCCTTACCTTGTACTTTTCCTTGGTCGAGGGTTGGTTAAACTCCTGTATAATGGTGAAATAATGGTTATTAAATTATACATGAATCATATACATTAATATTATATCATATATGATCTTTTAACATTGATTTGTTAATAACGTCTTAGTATTTTCGTCGTTTTGGGTGTTAACTTACTCATTTTATTTTATATGTTTAGTTACATAAGTCATGTTTTTTCTGGATAGGTTGTATATTATTCATATCCAGAATGATATAAAGTTCTTGAACATTAATTTTAATCATCAAATGAGAATTATTCTTGGATGGATACGATGGGGAATGAATCTCATCGTGTTCGTGGAGACACTAGTCTGTACGTATACACGAGCGATAATATCATTCTTTTGATATTTAAATAATATATAATTGGATGGAATATCATATAGAAAAAATCATTATAATGTTATAATAATTATTTACATGAATTATAAATTATTATTATACCCATCTAAATAATAATATATTGAATAATAATTACACCACAACGTGGAGACTGTAGGCCGTACGTACGCACGTATGGTGACATGTCATTCGAGGGATGGATAGAATAATGAATTTATTTGTTCCATAATTATAAAAACATCAAAGTATATAGAAGATACTGGAGTTATTATTTTATAATTGAAACAACAATGAAAGAATAAGTTGAAGAAGAAAGGAACTTTAAAGAGGGTGGTGAAGACGTTACCTTCTCTTTGGGTTCTTCCTTTTGATTTTATCAAAAGGGATCCATAGGTTGGATTTCTGATCAAACTAAGGCCTCTACGATTAATTGATGGAAGTTGAGAGGGTATTTCAGAAGGGTTTGGCCGAACCAAATGGATTTGAAGATGTGAATAATTGGTTATAAGTGGTGTCCTTTTTTAAGGGGGAGGAGGGGCACATTTCGAAATTCTAGAAATATTATTTTATAATAAATTAATATTCGGTTGCTAATGGCTTCAAAGTGAATTATTTAAATTTTAAGGTGGGGATGGTTCTAAAACCACTCAAACAATAGAATTTAGACAGGTTTGGGTCATTATATTAACCTTATCTTTTAGTTTTAACTATTAGTTAATTTGTTTGACACTTAACATGTCACTTTTTATTTTTATATTATATTGTTAATAAAAATACTATATACCTCCAAGATACCCCCAAGTGGTCCATTAATGATACACCTATCATGATATATGTCTCTTGGAAGAACCTAAGATTTTTAAGAATTGAATATCAATTAATAATATAATATTTTTTTTAAAAACTCTATTATGTCAATTTTGACACTATTCAATAATTGATTTTTGTTAAATTCATAGAAACTTTATTAATTAAAAAAACTAATTTAAGCAATCATAACATGTCATAATAACCAATAAAATTCGTGTATCTCATCAAAACTTTAAAATTATATTTATTTTAACATTTATAATATCAATTATTTGATTCATTCATTAATAAGGAAAATACTGCATCATTATTGTGTCATATATATTTTTTCTTTTTCAATGTCTAAAATTTATAAAAAAATACCATTATGTAGGAAATAGTTTTATCTTTCTAGTTAATATATATAATAGAAAATATAACATATATAACCCTATGTGAAAATTGTTTTTCTAAATCATATAAGCTTACGTCATTTTTGTATTCACTTTATCTTAATTAATATAAAGTGTCTATATAACCTACAAGTGGCTTCATTTTAAGGCCCCATATTTAAACCTTAATTAATATTGAATTAAATGAATAATTCACATTGAGGATCATTTCAGGATTAGAGTTTTATAGAATTAGATCATAAATCATGAATTACATTCCACATTTAAACAAAGTGGTTACAGAAAAGATATTATTCATTTTTTCCCATCAACGGAAACATTTTTAAAAGAAAACATGTATTCTTTCTTGAAACTTTTTTGACACTATCATCATATCATGCACCTTTCCCTTGACCTGTGAAAAACATTACAAAAACGTGGGATGAGCATAAAAAGCTCAGTAAGGGATATAAAAGTATGAAAATAAAACATTCATCCATGTATGAAAACATAATTTACTCACAAAACATAAGAATTTTAAAATACCTCATCAAATCATGAATAAATCATAGAAATAATAAGACATAAAGGTACTTGAGGCATTCATAACATTCTTATATAGGGAGTAACCCTCTTGGTTACGTTTAGAATACTCATCAAAGTATATTCCCTAAATCTCTTTAGAGAAACCTCAATGTTTAAACCCTTCGCGTTACCCAATGCAATGGAGAGCTATATCAGGCTCACCCACCCTTAGTTTATCACGGAACCACCTGTCTTCATAATAATTCCCATGAACCATAACATAATCGTATCAGATAAAACATGCATAAAGGAAACATAACATTTCAACTTTTCAATCTGAAGATATCAATAAAATAGATTGATATTAAAACATTATGAAAACCATTTCCAATACCATAATAAAATAAAAGTAAAAAATGGTATTTATTTTTCATTTAAAAAAATGGTATGGGTTGTAGAGGAAGCCGAAAATCAAATAATGGTCATGGCGGCAGAGAAGTCGTTGTCACCGCATACGTAAGACAAAAATATTCCCTTTTGTCGTTTAGTAAAACTCATCATATAAAAAGATTCCTTTTGGATAAACATAAAAGTAAAAGGGGTTTATACACCGTATAAAATTATGCTATGTATAAAAAAAATATGCCCCAATGAAAGGATATTGAGACAAAGTCCCATACAAAGACGGTATCCTTGGATTAAAGATAAATCAATTACATAAATATTTGCAACAAACTAATAAACCAAATATAAGTGGATATTAATTGTAAAACAATCAGAGGACATTCACACATATTCATAGAATTACATATTCAAGGAGTACAAGTTTATCCCAAAGAATAAAAATTGGGTTAAGAACATCCCTTGCAAAAATTCGACAGCCTAACGACGTCCCATAAAAATTCAGAAAAAGATTTGATGATAGAGAAAAAGGGTATCTCATCACTTGGACATAAAATTTACATCAATATGGATATAGAAGAAAATATCCCAACATAATAGTATGTGAATTAAAAGACATAACAAAAGAAGTATTTTAAAAAGAGGAGGGTGAAAGGTTCCCTTACCGACTTGGGTAACTTTCGAAATGTACACTCCATTGAAGAAGGGTCATACAATGAATATGTAAATACCCATAAATGAAATTATATTACAGAAAGAGTGTAATAATAAGAATTACATACACCTCTCAAAGGAAATGGTGGAAAATGTAGTATAAATCTCCCTGGACTAAAAGTGAGATGAAAAATCCCTTACGAAAACTCGGCATCCTAATGGCGCACTTAAAACATCCAAAAATGGATTGATGAGATAAAATAGGGTATCTAATCATATTACAATAAAATTTACAGAAAGAGAAATATAAAATAACATCCCCCATCATAACAAAGAGGAGCTTAAAAGAAGTGACATAATGGAGAGTACTAAAAATGAAAGAGAGAGGTTAGATCTCTTACGAAAATTCAGCAGCCTAACGGCGCCACTCAAAACTTCCAAAATGGATTTATGAGATAAAATAGGGTATCTAATCATATGAACATAAGAATTATAGTAGGATTAATATAAACGAACAACCCAATCATAAAAAATATGAGCTTAAAAGGAATGACATAAAAGAGTGTACTTAAAAAGAAAGAGAGGAGTAAGTTCCCTTACCCCGTGTCTAACATGACTCTATCGTTCTTTAATCTACTGAATAATAAAATTTGGTCAATTTATATTTTCCTAAGGACCTACTTTAAATATTATTATTCAGTTAATATCACATATTATTATTTTATAATAATTGGTTAATAAATTGAGTTCGTATCAGACGTTTTTGTCGATGTTCGGTACATGAGTAAAAATATAACTTGTTGGAAAAGCATTTTCCATGTAGTTATAGGTAAATAAAATCCATAATAGTATTGATGTTTTAAATATCATATATATCCAGTTTATATTCTTTTTATACTATTCCATAGCATTTGGAGATAAAAAATTAAAAGCAACGTTCATGGAGACGGTAGGCCGTACGTACGCATGAACACTACATTAATTTTTTTCATATTAATGGAATTAAAAAAAATGAGAGATATATATATTATAATTCCAGAATGATATCCATCATATAGAGGTAATATATTACATATTTATCCAATATATATATGTATTTATAATAGTACAAAACATTTGGAGATAAGAAATGAAATGTACCGTTCATGGAGACAGTAAGCCGTACGTACGCATGAACGCTACTTTCATTTCTTTTTTTGTATTCAATGGAATTAAATAATAATTATATAAAGGTATATTATAATTAAAGTATTATATAATATGGAATACCATTAATTCCATACTTTATACATCCCACATATGGCATTAACGAATCAAATCACTTTGAGGGGGCGGTAGTCCGCACTTCCTAAAATGAAGATATCGCGTTTACCCATAATGGAAACCATAAAGGTATGCCATAAATGAAAAATATAGAAGATTAAAGAAAACATAAACATATTATATATCATATATAAATATAGTGACATCTTAATGGCCACCTTTTAAGGTGTTAAAATAATATTGAACAATCATCATTTCGTGAGGTAGTAATTCTCCATCTACAGAAATAGTATGTTCTTTTACAATTATACGGAGGTGTGTGAAAGTAAAGCTCGAATCAATCAGATAACAAAATCCTATTATATTTAAGATACTGGTTTTTTTACAAAAAAAGTAATAAAAAGATTTTATGGTCTTGGAGAAGAAAAATAAAACAAAAGAACACAAGGGAAGACATTACCTTTAAATCGTGTAACTCTCTTTGATTTGAGCTCAATGGCTTCCTTGGAAAGGATTCTGCCCAAAGTGAGGCTTCAATGATGAAGAGAGGGATGTGGAGAGATGAAATGGGTAGTGGTTGGACGAGCCAAAGGCTTGAGAGGTGTGTGTATGGTGGTAGAAGTGGGGGCCTTTTATAAGAGGAGAGGAGGGGCACTCTTGGAAAGTTATAAAATATTACATTATTATAAAATGAGTTTCAGATTTCAAAGGCCCCAAAAGGATATATTTCTAGTATAATGTGATAAGGTTTCTAAATCCACCCATCCAATAGGGTTTTCAAAATTGTAAGACTTATATTTCACCCTATCTTCTCATTTTATTTAAATCGTTCATATATGAGGTAATCACTGCATCATCACGGTGTCATAAAGAAATTAATTTATTTAATATCTAAAAATTAAAAAAAACTATCATGATGTAGGAAATCTTTTTATCTTTCTAATAATATTTATAGTCAAAACTATGACTTGTATAACCCCATATAAAATTTGTTTTAGTAAAACAATACATGTTTGTGACATTTTAATTTTAACTTTAAATAAAAAGGTATTAATGTCATTTTCCAAGAAAAGTGGCTCCATGGGGTCCCCAAGTTGACACATGGATTGTCCTGGTCGGACATGACTCATCCAATGAGGGTAGGACATGTGTCTAGGTCATTTCATATTTTTAAAACATTATTTTTACCTTAAACTACACTAATTACCTCTAATCGCGATTAAAACTTAAAAGTTACTATTCACCAAAAAAATTATTTTAATCCCATTGAACTATATTTTAATTCTTAATGACAACCATGTATGTAGGATTTTTGAAATTCAAAACACAGAGGTGGTAAAATTTCATTTAAATGAAAAATCAGTTTTTTAAGTACCACTTAGTGGTTTCACTATTCATCAAAAATTGAAGTTTTCCAGAAAAATACCAAAAATTCATCCTAAGATATATTTGATATTCTGGATTAAAAAATGATATCTATTATAAAAAATTCAAAACATATAAGTTACATTAATTAATTTATTAATTAATTCCCGCTGTTAGAGCAAATAGTGTGTGTTTATGAAACAATAAGTATCAAAACATTGCCACTAGTTTAAGTCAAATTTCAAGATTAAATTAATTCGAACGACCAATATTGGATTAAATGGTAAATATATATTCGAATTTCACTTTAAAACCAATTCAAAAGATAATCTAATCATATAAATAAATTATATTAAAAAGTGGTTTTGAATTAAAATACAACATTTTTCACTATTCATTAAAAATGAAATTTATCGGAAAAATTCCAATAATTTACACGAAGTAAATTTTGATGTCCCAATTCAAAAGAAGAATTTTATTTTGTCAGATATAACACATAAAATTGTCAAAAAAATGGATTTAAACGAGGTTCGTCATCAAAAGGGAGTTAGTCAACCTTTTATAGAATATTAGTATGTTTACGCTTAAAATTATATTCATTCTCAATTTTAATCCTCTAACATTTATTGTAAAAAGTAAAAACATTTGACAAACATATATAATCATTTTGTAGTTAGTTCTGTTCATTCCCGCCATTACAACGGCTAGGAGTTAACTACAATTTAAAATAATAGTATTTTATTATTAGAGTGCAACGTAAGATTCCTATGAAACTTGTTGTTGCGTATTGGGTACGACATCGAGCATAGCGTCCCCTTTAATGTTATATTAAAATTTTATTCACAAATATGGATAAATGTGAAAATGTCATGTTCTTTATTTACCTGAGGTGTTACATCCTTCCCCCCTTTTGGGAATTGCGTCCTCGCAATTTTAAAATTGGGCTTGGAAACTTCATTGAAAATCCCACATCGGAACAAGAGTCAGTAAAACAATCACATTAAAATAAATAAATAGAAGTACATAGGTCACCTGAGTTAACCCATACTAGGATTCCATGTAGGAAAACATGGATATGGAGGAAAAAACAAAGGGTCATGTTCTGAGGGAGAGTGATAGTAAACATGTCTATGAGAAAGTTACCCATAAAAAAATCACAAACATGTGATGGGTTAAATGGTATTTGATTCCCCAGTAGGAAAAGTTGACAGAAAATTTTTTTGTTGTAAGTTACTTTTCATTGAGGAATTTATTTTTGATATTAAGGAAACATACTTACTTGTCATGTTGACTTTCAACTTTTACTAGATTTCTTACAGGAACTCATATTTTCTCCAAAAGACGAGTATTTAGGATGACTTGTTCATATTAAGAGAGCTATAATAAACTTCTAGAGAATCACATATTCCCAAAATTAGAACTATATAGATCCCAAGTCTTTAGACCTTAACCAAAACTAAAACCAAAAAGGTTAATATTAGATTAGATAATAATGAAAAAGGTTAATTCGTTATAAAAAAAATCTATTATTAATCTCCAAAATTTGTCAAACAATACCCAAAGTTCAACAAAGACAATTCAATAAACATCTATCCATAAAAATATTCAAGGTAAACCAAACTAAGATTGAAACCCAAATATTTGAAGGATTTAATCACATAGTATTCAAAGGTACAAAATTAACATTTATCTCCAAATAAAATTATTTTCTCTTAAAGTCTCATACTGAAATGTAATTAACCTAATAAAATATCTTCCATGATAGGTTAATCATTTCCATAGATAACCCAAAATAAACTTACTCTTGCTTCCTAAAATCATCTAACAAAAACTAATTTTCCAAACATACCAGGGACTTCACGTAGTCCAGTGGTAGGTGATAAATACCAGTCGCACTTTGGTTGTGGGCTCGATTCCCGCAGCTTTGTCCGACGCGACGGGTTGTCACACGGTCTGCGTGTTGTCCTATTTCCAAAACTATATAATTCTTAAAACATTCCCCAAAACAAGATAATATCTTCAAAAAAAAACAAAACATATTTTAACCTCAATTTCATCTCATACCTTTCATATTCCTTCATATCATAGAGTAACCCATAATTACCTAAAAAGTAAGGATCATATAAACCCTAATGGTTAACTTTATAATTATTACCTGAACTTCCACATCGAGTTGGTCATCTCGTACATGATGCATTATAGAACTCACCAAGGTTCAAGTGGTTGATCATGACTCCTTGATAGTTGGTTTAGAACAACCATGATATTCCTCATTGAATCCCCCATTTCATCTAGTCTCTTAATCAGAGAACCACCACCATTTCCTTCAAACATATTGTCACTTTGGTGCCTGCAAGATCCATCCATTCACTAAATACAGAAATGTCAGTGTGAGTATATCAACAAAACCATCATGTACTAAAGAGGAAGATAAACACTAAGACATACTTACTCATTAACCTTATCTAAAACTAGGACTCTTTATGAAATCCAACCCATTATGGTAATGTCACTTATGCCTAGAGAATACCCTAACCTCTAAAGTTATCTAAACCACCCTATGATACCAAATATAAGGCCCCGACCTTAAACCTTAATTAATATTGAATTAAATGAATAATTCACATTGAGGATCTTTTCAGGTTTAGAGTTTAAGATAATTAGATCGTAAATCATGAATTACATTCAACATTTAAACAAAGTGGTTACATAAAAGATATTATTCGTTTTTTCCCATCAAATGAAACATATTTAAAATAATACATGGATTATTTCTTGACACTTCTTTGACACTATCATCATATCATGCACCTTTCCCTTGACCTGTGAAAAACGTTTCAAAAACATGGGATGAGCATAAAAACCTCAGTTAGGGATATAAAAGTATGATAAGAAAACATTAGTCCATGTATGAAAACATACATTACACATAAAACATAAGCATTTCAACATAACTAATAAAATCATGAATAAATCATAGAAATCATAATACATAAAGGTAACTTGAGGAATTCATAACATTCTTACGTAGGGAGTAACCCTCTTGGTTACGTTTGGAATACCCAGCACAGTATAGTCCATAAATCTCTTTGGAGAAACCTCAATGTTTAACCCCTTATCGTTACCCAATTCATTGGAGAGATATATCGGGCTCACCCGCCCTTATATTATCATGGAACCACCCATCTTCATAATAATTCCCAAGAACCATAACATAATCGTATCACCTAAAACATGCATAAAGGAAACATAACATTTCCACTTTTCAATCACAAGATATCAATACAACACATTGATATAAAAACATTATGAAAACCATTATCAATACCAAAATAAAATAAAAGTAAAACATTGTATTTATTTTTCAATTAAAAAGGGTATGGCTTGTAGAGGAAGCCGAAACTCAAATAAAGGTCATGGCGGTGGAGAAGTCGTTGTTGCCGCATACGTACGACAAAAACATTCCCTTTTGTCGTTTAGTAAAACTCTTCGAATAAAAATATTCCTTTTGGATAAACTTAAAATTTAAAGCCGTTTATAAACCGTATAAAAGTAGGTTGTGTATAAATAAAAATATGCCTCAATGAAAGGAGATTGAGACGAAGTCCCATACAAAGACGTTATTATTGGATTAAGAATAAATCAATTACATAATTATGTGTGACAAACTAATACACCAAATATAAGTGGATATTAAGTGTAAAACAATCAGAGGACATTCACACATATTCATTGAATGACATATTCAACGAGTACAAGTTTATCACAAAGAATCAAAATTGGGTTAAGAAGTTCCCTTGCAAAAATTCGACAGCCTAACGGCGTCACATCAAAATTCAGAAAAAGAGTTGATGATAGATAAAAAGGGTATCTCATCACATGGACATAAAATGTACATCAATAAGGATATAGAAGAACATATCCAAACATAATATTTTGTGAATTAAAAGACATAGCAAAAGAAGTCTTTTAAAAAGAGGAGGGTGAAAGGTTCCCTTATCGACTTGGGTAACATTCAAAACGTACACCCCATTAAAGAAGGGTCATACAATGAATATTTAAAAAACCATAAATGAAATTATATTACAAAAAGATTATAATAATGGGAAGTACATAAACCACCCAAAGGAAATGGTGGGAAATGTATCATAAATCTCACGGGACTAAAAGTGAGATGAAAAATATCTTATGAAAACTCGGCAGCCTAACAACGCCACTTAAAACTTCCAAAAATGGATTGATGAGATAAAATAGGGTATCTCATCATATTAAAATTAAATTTACATAAAGAGGAATATAAAATTACATCCCCCATAAAAAAAAAGAGGATCTTAAATGAAGTGACATAAAGGAGAGTACTTAAAATGAAAGAGAGAGGTTAGATCTCTTACAAAAATTCGGCAGCCTAACGGCGCCACTCAAAACATCCAAAATTGATTGATGAGAGAAAATAGGGTCTCTCATCATATTAACATAAGAAGTAATGTATGAGTAATATAAAATAAAATCCCAATCATACGAAAGATGAGCTTAAAAGGAATGACATAAAAGAGTGTACTTAAAAAGAAAGAGATGAGATGGATCCCTTACCTCGTTTCCGACATGACTCGATCGTTCTTTAATCTCCTAAATAATAAAATTTTCTAAATTTATAATTTCTTAAGGACATATATTAATGATTATTATTCATTTAATATCACATATTATAATGTTATAATAATTGGTTAATAAAGTGATCTCATATCAGACGTTTTTGTCGATGTTCGGTACATGAGTAAAAATCGAACTTGTTGGAAAAGCATTTTCCATGTAGGTATAGGTACATCATATCCAGAATAGTATTTATGCTTTAAATATCATATATATCCAGTATATATTCATTTTATACTATTCCATAACATTTGGAGATAAAAAATTAAAAGCACCGTTCATGGAGACGGTAGGCCGTACGTACGCATGAACGCTACTTTCATTTTTTGTCATATTAATGGAATTAAAACAAAATGATACATATATATATATATTATAATTCCAGAATGATATCCATCATTTAGAAGTAATATATTACATATATATACATTATATATGTGTACTTATAATAGTACATAACATTTGGAGATAAGAAATGAAATGTACCATTCATGGAGACGGTAAGCCGTACATACGCATGAACGCTACTTTAATTTCTTTTTTTTGTATTCAATGGAATTAAATAATAATGATATAAAGTTATATTATAATTCCAGTAGTATATCATATGTAATACCATTAATTCTATCCTTTATACGTACCACATATCGCATTAACGAATCAAATCAGTTTCAGGGGGCGGTAGTCCGCACTTCCTAAAATAAAGATATCACGTTTACCCATAATGGAAATCATAAATGTATGCCATAAATAAAAAATACAGAAGCTTAAGGAAAAAATAAACCTATAATATATCATATATAAATATAGTGACATCTTAATGTCCACCTTTTAAGGTGTTAAAATAATATTGAACAATCATCATTTCGTGAGGCAGTAATTCTCGATCCACATAAACGATATGTTCTTTAACCATATGATGGAGGTGTGTGAATGTTAAGCTCGAATACTTATTATAACAACATCCTAGTATATTTAAGATACTTTTTTTGGCACAAAAAAAAGTAATAAAAAGAGTTTAGGGGTTTGGAGAAGAAAAATAAAACAAAAGAACACAAGGGAAGACATTACCTTTAAATCCGGTAACTCTCTTTGATTTGAGCTCAAAGGATTCTTTAGAAAGTATTCTGCCCAAAGTGAGGCTTCCCTGACGAAGAGAGGGATGTGGAGAGATGAAATGGGCATTTATTGGCCGATCCAAATGTAAAGACCCGGAAATATCAAGGAAAGTTTTTCTTAATTTTCTTTGTAATTTTACAAGAACGCAGTTTCTGACGGCGCCTGATTCCGAGGCCTGGTGTGCCCGGAATTAATTTCTGAAGTTTGGCTCGGGTACGTTCAGTGAACAAGCGAGCGGGAATTTCTATCTTTTGAACCGTTGCCCGGAATCAAATTCCGAAGGCACTGATGAATTCGCAGCGTCGATATTCGCTTAAGGAGACCTTTTCCGAGGTTGCGTTTATTGCGGGTTGAGAGTTAGTTTTTGGGTTTTTTAAATAAAGTTAAATAAAATGTGGAAACACATTTTATTTTTAACTTGTTGGTTAACTCCTCCCAAAGGGAGTTAGGGGTGGGACCCACATCCACATAACCTCCCTTGAGAGGATTAAGTGTGGTGGGGCCCACATGAACCCTAACTCTTCACCTCCTCTTTTTAAAACTCCCATTTAACTCACATTAATTAATGTTTGACACTTGGAATAATTAATTGAGGTGAGATGTTTTAAATTTCAATCCTTGGAAATTCTAAGAGGGAGGTTGTGTAATAAAATAAGCTTAAGCTTATTTTATAATTTTGGGGTTGGTTTCTTTTGCCACATGAGAGGATTTGAGAAGCTCTCTCTACCATCCTCAACTTTGACGAAGAACACGAAGAACACTCAAGAACGCCGCTTCTATCTACTTCCTAGCCGGATTGTTTTCAAAGATCGACGACGCCTTCCGTGTCAACAAAATGGAACGTTGCTTCCTCCTCGGACTTTCTTCGTCGGCTTGCGAAGATTCACCAACGACGTACCTCTACGTCAAAGGAATCGACGAATGATTACCGCAATGCCCGACCGCCGCGACGCTTGTCTTCTGCGGTTTGTTGACGTGCTCCGCACTTGAACCGAGGTAGGGGTTTGTTTCAATTATTTATATTTGTTCGAGAATTTCGACTTGAAAATTCTTCGTGGTAATTTTTTTAAAGTTATGTGGAACTTTCTTCGAACTTGATTGTTTATATTTGTCGGGCCTTGATTTTCAATTCTTTTTATTTAATCTAAAAAGATTGTGAAAGTTTATTATTCGTTAAAGGCCGATTGCTATCCTTATAACGTGAGGAGTTCGGATCGTACAAACCCGGCCCATCCTCCTCTTTTACTTCGTGTTGTTTTTTTTGTTGAATGTTTCGGAAGGGCGTGGTGCCGTCGCACGATGCGGGTTCAAGCGGTTTAATGCGGAAGATACGCGTGGCGCCGCGCCATGGAAAGATTTCAAGAACGCGACGCCGTCGCGTCGCGTCGAAGGTAGTCGAAGAGACCGCGGCCGGAGTCGGGCCACAGCGGAGGGGCGTGGTACCGTCGCACCGCGCCGGAAGATGAAGGTCGCGGCCGGTTCCGGGCCGCGGCGGATCGTGATGACCGGCGGCCAGCCGGGCCGCCGGTGCCGGAAGACGGAAGAGGACCGGCCCTTGCCGGTCCTGTTGACAAGAAGCCGGCCGGCCAGGTCGGGCCGGCCGGGTAGGTGGAAACCGGGGGAATTTAATTCCCCCAGGCAGTTATTTGGCCCCCCATTATGAGGGGGGCCGGTTTCACAAAGGGGGGGCAGGCGGCCCCCCGTTTCCAGCGAGCTCGGCCTTCGGCCGAGCTGGCAGCACGCCCAGCACGCTTCCTTGCGCCGAACCGGCGCGCCTAGCCGGTTCGCCGGGCCGGGTCGACCCCGTCTGGGGTGGGTCGACCCGGTTCGGGCCATCCGGGGGGTCTCGGGCCGGGACGGACCGGGCCCGACACCCCCGTTACCGAGCGGTTTGGTCAAATGCCCGTATCTTGGGCTACAGGCCTCCAAACGACTCGCCGTCAGCGGCAACGCGATCCTTGGATCGAGATGGTCGTTTCGGTATACTATACTTAAGGTGCAACTTCCTTTTCGGTAGCCTACGTGGTTAAAACTCCATAGTTAAGCGTGCTTGGCCTAGAGTAGTGATCAGGATGGGTGACCTCCTGGGAAGTTTCCCAGGGTGGGTGTGAGACGGAAAGACCAATAACTAACAGACCGGACATCCGATTGACGCGCCGTCTATTTCGTTGAATTCCTCTAAGTGAGATGGATCTTTTGGCTTACTCCACTCGAGGTTTGGATGCCGACGGAGTGCGGTCAGGTTGGATCGCACCGAAATCAAACCGGGCCCCTGGAATGAAAAAGCCAATAACTCTCAGACCGGGCGTCCGATTGACACACCGTCTGTTGCGTTGAGTTCCTGTTGATGATACGGAACTTTTGGCATCCTCCGCCTGAGTTTTGGATGCAGATGGATAGTGGCCGGGTTGGATCGCACCGAAATCCAACCGGGCCCCTAGAACGGAAAAGCTGATATATTTCTGACAGAACGTCCGTTTGACGAACCGTCAGCGGCGTTGGAGATCTCGTTGAGAAACGGTCCCTATGAGTATACCCTATGAGAGTTCGGGATATATTTGAGATATGGCCGGGTTTGGTTCGTTCACGAAACCAACCGGGCCCCTGGGACGAAATGGCTAATAACTCACAGACCGTGCGTCCGATTGATGCGTCGTCTGTTGTGTTGAGACCCCTATGACGAGGCGGTCCTTTGAGATACTTCTTCGTGGGACTTTGAGATACTTGTAGTATCTACCTGTAGCTCGTGGAGCGGACCCTCCCAGTGGCGAGTGTGCGGATTACGGAGACCGTGTAACTGGCTGAGACCTGACGACTGCTTGACCGACTCGACTTGGAGTGAGTCGACTAGCCCAGTGGACGGAGCACTACTTTCTGAGATGCAGACCCATGGCGGACGGAGCACTACCTGTGTGACAGTGCAGACCTGTTGTACTCGTCCGGAGAGTACCTCAGCAGGCTACTAGGGGGTGTGCACTACTGTGTTTGGGTGACATACCTCGGCGGGATGCACTACTGTGTCTGGGTGGCTGACCCGCGGTACTCGACAGGAGGAGTACTTCAGCAGTCTTAGATTAGTGAGTAGTACCTCGGAGTCGTGACAAGACCACTGTACACTCCAGAGACGGAGCTCTTCAGCAGTTACGGTTTCGATAATGAAAATCCTGGTTTGAGCTGAGACTTTTGACCTTGTGATTATCTCATGATTGTGATGGGTCACTTTCTAACTTAGGTATATGTATGGGAATATACCCAGGTAGTGGTTATCCATTGATTTCACAGTCCTTGTGTTTCCTCATGATTGAGATGGGTTACTTTATAACTTAGGTATATGTATGGTCATATACATAAGTAGAGGTTATCTGTTGAGATCTTCTTCGTGGTTATCCTTGTTGGTTTAGAGAGACCTTGAAGGTCCTGGGGTCCCTACTGAGTATCGTTATACTCACCCCTACATGGGCTATACCCGCACCTCGTTGTGTTGGTTGCAGACGATGTGCAGTGCTGACAGAGGCCGAGTGTTCGAGGACTGGATGGTACCTGGAGGTGGACTATATGACGAGATGGTACCCGGAGGAGGACCTCATGACGAGACGGTACCCAGAGGTGGACGTGACGACGAGGCGGTACCCAAAGGTGGACCACTGGGCGGACTTACTCGGAGCGGACGGCGGGACCCGAGGAGCAGAGGAGCTATCTGTACCCACCCTTCAGGTGGGATTTCCAGTGGACAGCTCGGTGTAGCAGCTTACTTTTCAGTTGCTGTTTTCCCTTTCGAGTTGTACTTTACAGTCGGTCTTGTATTTCCGGCCTCTTTTTACTTTCCGCAATTACTGTTGTACTCAGTTTTTACTTAGTTTTTACTTCTTCCGCTTGTACTCTGTGTGATTGTTTACTTTACAAAGGCAATGCCTTCCCTTTTTACCGGGATTTACGCCTTGGTGCTAGTCGCCAGCCCCTGTCCTATGGAAGGCGGGCTTGGGGTAGTCACGGCACGGGCCCTGAGGACGGGTCGTGACAAATTGGTATCAGAGGAGTTCGGTTCTACCGCAGAACTTATAACTCTGATGTTTCTTCCTGTGAAGCAATAGTGTTAAGGGTACCGAGTGTGGTTTTTAGTTCAGGGAGTCCAGTGTTGGTGCGGGCGGCCGACGTATCCATACACCAGGACCCTGACAACTGATTTCCGACTTTGTGGACGAAAACACTGATTGCGTGTGTATTTCCAGAAGTTTTTAAATGTCAGCTCAAACCAAGTCAGCTCACCAGGTATAATCGTTTGACCATGTTACGTTGTTTCTTTCAGGATGCCTTTTCACGAACGACCAGTTAGAGCCCAGAGGGATGTGCGTACTGACATCCTGTCGAGCGACGAGGCTTCGGTACAGGGCCCTCTTGCAGTTGAGGCACCAACGGAGGCACCAGCGATACTACCATACGTTGGGCCATCGATGCCACCAGCCCCAACAGTAGGCGATTCACGCCACTTGAGTGCGCTGCATGAGTTCCACCGCCAGAGGCCACCCAGGTTCCGGGGAGAGACGGACCCGCAGGCGGCTGAGGATTGGCTGGAGGCTGTGGTGGGAGTCTTCAGGCTAGTGGGGACGCCGGCAGACATCATGGTGATCTTTACTGCCAGCCTCCTTCAGGCAGCAGCAGGCAGGTGGTGGAGCCACCGGTTTCAGTTTTGCGACGGGATGACCTTCGCATGGGAAGACTTCGAGACCTTCTTCAGGGTGGAGTTTGTGCCAGTAGCTCTACACCCCGAGTGTGTACAGGGACTTCTGCCTTTGCCGCGTGTTTTTCGATCAGTAGTCGAGTCATCTGTGGGAAGTAGACAGATGATGCAGAGGTCCAGGAGGACCAGACTAGCAGTTGGACGATCTCGGGTTTTAGCACCGGTGGTGCGGGGCACCCGAGGTGGGGTCAGAGCCAGGCATGCCAGAAACGGACAATGTTACTCCTGCGGCGGGAAGGGTCACCTGGCATGTGACTATCTGACTCCTCGTATGGTTGATCAGCGGGTGTTGGAGGATCCACCGAGACAGAAGCAGCGGCTGGTGCTTGAGCAACAGCCGAGCAGTGGACAACGCAGTAGAGCTCCGAGAATAGGTGGACAGGAGAGGAACTAGTGGATACGTCCCTTGTACTTCTAGTTCCATTTTTCTATTGTATTTGTGTCTTTGTACTATGAGCTGAAATAATAAAAAGACACTTATCTTTGTTTGCTTTCCTGTCCTTTTGTTTGGTTGATACTGAGTGGTCCCGGTTAAACTGTTGACTTGACCCTCACTTTAGAGATTTCTACTGGAGGGGACCCAGTGACCTCACACTGATGCTGAAAGTGTGAATCGACCCTTGGAGGCGAGAATGACAGTTGGATCACTTAGTAGATACGTCGAGGCCTTACGACGTCATCCATGGAATGAATGCATCCTTAATGTCAGGATTGACTGTATTAGGCAACGAATGTGGTTCATCCAGGGGATGAGACCGGGTTTCTCTTATCGGCAAATAAGAAATCATAGCAGCTCTTGTGAGACTAAAGGAGGTCCAGGACATCCAAGAGAGGATGAAGACTGCATAGTGCAGTAAGAAACATGAAACAAGTGCCAGTCATTGAGACTTGGGCGTGTTAAGAAGAGGAAGCTTAAAGGAGAGATGAGTCTATGAAGCAGTAGACGTGGAGGCAGAGCTAGGAGAGCAGCATGAGGTGGTGTACATCCTAACATGGTACAACCACCCGCATTAGTTATTCCTGCCAGGCTCAGGGAGCTGGAGGGCGGAGGAAGAGTGCGGCTGCATGCGGTCAAGGAGTGTGACCCAATGGCTCTAAAAATGATTCAAGGGACAGTCTGTGTCCACTACTATCTGCTGAAGTAATAGACGTCGATATGAATCATTCCTCACTTTCAAAAATCTTGTTCCAGACCTAGAGTTTCCGGTAATCCGTGGACTTGACCCTCACATCTGGAGATACATTGGGAGGAGACTCGATAATCACACTTACGCCGATGGTGTGGTTAGACCCTCGAGGCGAGAGTTTCGGTTGAAATCTCTTGGTGGCAGCGTCGAGGCCTTACGACGTTAGTTTGAGTATGGAATGGGCAATAACTGTTCATACTCAAATTGACGGTTTTAGGCAAACGTCGGGATGAGTTTTCCTTGGTCGGCGGAAAAGGAAACCCCAGGCAGCACAGGGTAACTCTTTCACAGGAGAGTGCGACCGATCACTCTTGAGTCGGTCAACCTTACCCTCGAGGCAGCAGCCTTTCGAGTTCTAGTTCTAACAGAAAAGGGAGACCTCTAGAGTTCCAGGATGACGATCACGTCCTTATACAGGTCTCACCTCGACGAGGTTTACGGAGATGTAGCCAAGGCGACAAGTTATCTCCGGGGTTCAGCGGACCTTCTTAGGTCCCCAGCTGGGTAGGCGGGGTGGTTTACCGCTTGACCCATTCACCGCAGTTGCACCAGGTGCACGACGACTTCCACGTATCTCAAGTGAGGAGATACGTGCTCGACCCTTCGCATACCATCGACCATGAGGAGCTGGACAATGGCGATGGGGTGTCTTTCGCGGAGATTCCAGTGGGGATCGAGGATCGACAGGAGCAGATCCTAGGAGGACGATCGATTCCTCGGGTGCACTTTCTTTGTTGTACAGAACCTCTAGGTAAGCACATGGGAGCGGAAGGCTCAGATGCGTGCTCTGTACCGCTTTTGTGACACTAGTTTGTGTTGATGCTTTACGGGGACGTAAACCCCTAAGGTGGGAATAATGTAAAGACCTGTAAATTTCAAGGAAATTTTTTTCTTAATTTTCTTTGTAATTTTACAAGAACGTAGTATCTGACGGCGCCTGATTCCGAGGCCCGGTGTGCCCGGAATTAATTTCCGAAGTTTGGCTCGGGTACGTTCAGTGAACGAGCGAGTGGGAATTTCTATCTTTTGAACCGTTTCCCGGAATCGAATTCTGAAGGCACCTATGAACTCGCAGCGCCGATATTCGCTTAAGGAGACCTTTTCCGAGGTTGCGTTTATTGCGGGTTGAGAGTTAGTTTTTGGGTTTTTAAAATAAAGTTAAATAAAATGTGGAAACACATTTTATTTTTAACTTGTTGGTTAACTCCTCCCAAAGGGAGTTAGGGGTGGGACCCAAATCCACATAACCTCCCTTGAGAGGATTAAGTGTGGTGGGGCCCACACGAACCCTAACTCTTCACCTCCTCTTTTTAAAACTCCCCTTTAACTCACTTTAATTAATGTTTGACACTTGGAATAATTAATTGAGGTGAGATGTTTTAAATTTCAAACCTTTGAAATTCTAAGAGGGAGGTTGTGTAATACAATAAGCTTAAGCTTATTTTATCATTTTGGGGTTGGTTTCTTTTGCCACTTGAGAGGATCTGAGAAGCTCTCTCTACCATCCTCAACTTTGACGCAGAACACGAAGAACACTCAAGAACGCCGTTTCTCTCTTCTTCCTAGCCGGATCATTTCCAAAGATCGACGACGCCTTCCGTGTCAACAAAAGGGAACGTCGCTTCCTCCTCAGACTTTCTTCGTCGGCTTGCAAAGATTCACCAACGACGTACCTCTACGTCAAAGGAATCGACGAACGATTACCGCAATGCCCGAACTCCGCGACGCTTGTCTTTTGCGGTTTGTTGACGTGCTCCGCACTTGAACCGAGGTAGGGGTTTGTTTCAATTGTTTATATTTGTTCGAGAATTTCGACATGAAAATTTTTCGTGGTAATTTTTTTTAAAGTTATGTGGAACTTTCTTCGAACTTGATTGTTTATATTTGTCGGGCCTTGATTTTGAAATCTTTTTATTTAATCTAAAAAGATTGTGAAAGTTTATTATTCGTTAAAAGCCGATTGCTATCCTTATGACGTGAGGAGTTCGGATCGTACAAACCCGGCCCATCCTCCTCTTTTACTTCGTGTTGTTTTTTTTATGGAATGGTTCGGAAGGGCGTGGTGTCGTCGCACCACGCGGGTTCATGCGGTTTAATGCGGAAGATACGCGTGGCGCTGTCGCGCCGCGCCGTGGAAAGATTTCAAGAATGCGACGTCGTCGCGTCGTGTCGAAGGTAGTCGAAGAGACCGCGGCCGGAGTCGGGCCACGGCGGAGGGGCGCGGTGCCGTCGCACCGCGCCGGATGACGAAGGCCGCGGCCGGTTCCGGGCCGCGGCGGATCGTGATGACCGGCGGCCAGCCGGGCCGCCGGTGCCGGAAGACGGAAGAGGACCGGCCCTTGCCGGTCCTGTTGACAAGAAGCCGGCCGGCCAGGTCGGGCCGGTCGGGTCGGTGGAAACCGGGGGAATTTAATTCCCCCAGGCAGTTATTTGGCCCCCCCATTATGAGGGGGGCCGGTTTCACAAAGGGGGGGGCAGGCGGCCCCCCGTTTCCAGCATGCTCGGCCTTCGGCCGAGCTGGCAGCGCGCCCAGCGCACTGCCTTGCGCCGAACCGGCGCGCCTGGCCGGTTCACCGGGCCGGGCTGCGTCGGGCCGGGTCGACCCCGTCCGGGGTGGGTCGACCCGGTTCGGGCCATCCAGGGGGTCTCGGGCCGGGACGGCCTGGGCCCGAAACCCCCGTTACCGAGCAGTTTGGTCAAATGCCCGTATCTTGGGCTACGAGCGTCCAAACGACTCGCCGTCAGCGGCAACACGATCCTTGGATCGAGACGGTCGTTTCGGTATACTATACTCAAGGTGCACCTTCCTTTTTGGGAGCCTACGTGGTTAAAACTCCATAGTTAAGCGTGCTTGGCCTAGAGTAGTGATCAGGATGGGTGACCTCCTGGGAAGTTTCCCTGGGTGGGTGTGAGACGGAAAGGCCAATAAATAACAGACCGGGCGTCCGATTGACGCGCCGTCTATTTCGTTGAATTCCTCTAAGTGAGATGGATCTTTTGGCTTACTCCGATCGAGGTTTGGATGCCGACGGAGTGCGGTCAGGTTGGATCGCACCGAAATCCAACCGGGCCCCTGGAACGAAAAAGCCAATAACTCTCAGACCGGGCGTCCGATTGACGCACCGTCTGTTGCGTTGAGTTCCTGTTGACGATACGGAACTTTTGGCATCCTCCGCATGAGTTTTGGATGCAGATGGATAGTGGTCGGGTTGGATCGCACCGAAATCCAACCGGGCCCCTGGAACGGAAAAGCTGATATCTTTCTGACAGAACGTCCGTTTGACGAACCGTCAGCGACGTTGGTGATCTCGTTGAAAAATGGTCCCTATGAGTATACCCTATGAGAGTTCGGGGTACAGTTGAGATATGGCCGGGTTTGGTTCGCTCACAAAACCAACCGGGCCCCTGGGACGAAAAGGCTAATAACTCACAGACCGGGCATCCGATTGATGCGCCGTCTGTTGTGTTGAGACCCCTATGACGAGGCGGTCCTTTGAGATACTTCTTCGTGGGACTTTGAGATACTTGGAGTATCAACCTATAGCTCGTGGAGCGGACCCTCCCAGTGGCGAGTGTGCGGAGTACGGAGACCGTGTAACTGGCTGAGACCTGACGACTGCTTGACCGACTCGACTTGGAGTGAGTCGACTAGCCCAGTGGATGGAGCACTAATTTCTGAGGTGCAGACCCATGGCGGACGGAGCACTACCTGTGTGACAGTGCAGACCCGCGGTACTCGTCCGGAGAGTACCTCAGCAGGCTACTAGGGGGTGTGCACTACTGTGTTTGGGTGACATACCTCGGCGGGAAGCACTACTGTGTCTGGGTGGCTGACCCGCGGTACTCGACAGGAGGAGTACTTCAGCAGTCTTAGGTTAGTGAGCAGTACCTCGGAGTCGTGACAAGACCACTGTACACTCCAGAGACGGAGCTCTTCAGCAGTTACGATTTCGATAATGAAAATCCTGGTTTGAGCTGAGACTTTTGACCTTGTGTTTATCTCATGATTGAGATGGGTCACTTCCTAACTTAGGTATATGTATGGGCATATACCCAGGTAGTGGTTATCCATTGATTTCACAATCCTTGTGTTTCCTCGTGATTGAGATGGGTTACTTTATAACATAGGTATATGTATGGTCATATACCTAAGTAGAGGTTATCTGTTGAGATCTTCTTTGTGGTTATCCTTGGTGGTTTAGTGAGACCTTGAAGGTCTCGGGGTCCCTAATGAGTATCGTTATACTCACCCCTACACGGGCTATGCCCGCACATCGTTGTGTTGGTTGCAGACGATGGGCAGTGCTGACAGAGGCCGAGTGTTCGAGGACTGGACGGTACCTGGAGGTGGACTATACGACGAGATGGTACCCAGAGGAGGACCTCACGATGAGACGGTACCCAGAGGTGGACGTGACGACGAGGCGGTACCCAAAGGTGGACCACTGGGCGGACATACTCGGAGCGGACGGCGGGACCCGAGGAGCAGAGGAGCTATCTGTACCCACCCTTCAGGTGGGATTTCCAGTGGATAGCTCGGCGTAGCAGCTTACTTTTCAGTTGTTGTTTTCGCTTTCGAGTTGTACTTTACAGTTGGGCTTGTATTTCCGACCCCTTTTTACTTTCCGCACTTACTGTTGTACTCAGTTTTTACTTAGTGTTTACTTCTTCCGCTTGTACTCTGTGTGATTGTTTAGTTTACAAAGGCAATGCCTTCCCTTTTTACCGGGATTTACGCCTTGGTGCTAGTCGCCAGCCCCTGTCCTATGGAAGGCGGGCTTGGGGTAGTCACGGCACGGGCCCCGAGGATGGGTCGTGACACCAATGTCTTGAGAGGTGTGTGTAAGGTGGTAGAGGTGGGGGCCTTTTATAAGAGGAGAGGAGGGGCACTCTTGGAAAGTTATAAAATATTTCTTTATTATAAAATTATTTTCAAATTTAAAAGGTCCCAAAACAATATATTTCGAGGATAAGGTTATAATGTTTCGAAATCCACCCATACAATAGGTTTGTGAGAAGTGTAAGACTTAGATTTCACCCTATCGTCTCAATTTATTTAAATCCTTCATTTATGATAGAATCCCTGCATCATCACGGTGTCGTAAATAAATTAATTTATTTAATATCTAAAAATTATAAAAGAAATATCATGATGTAGGAAATCTTTTTAGCGTTCTTATGAATATTTGTAGACAAAAATATGACTTGTATAACGCCATCAAAGAATTGTTTTAGTAAAATAACACATGTTTGTGACATTTTAATTTTAACATTAAATAAAAAGGTATTAATTTTATTTTCCATGAAAAGTGGCTCCATGGGGTCCCCAAGTGGACCCATGGATTGTCTTGGTTGGCCAGGACTCATCCAATTAGGGTAGTACATGTTTCTAGGTCAATTCATATTATTAAAACATTATTTTTACCTTAAACTACACTAATTACCTCTAATCGCGATTAAAACATAAAAGTTACTATTCACCCAAAACATTATTTCAATCCTATTGAAGCACATTTTAATTCTTAATGACAACCATGTATGTCGGAATTTTGAAATTTAAAAAACAGAGGTGGTAAATTTCATTTAAACGAAAAATTTGTTTTTTAAGTACCACTTAGTGGTTTCACTATTCATCAAAAATTGATGTTTTCCAGAAAAATACCAAAAATTCATCCTAAGCTATATTTGATATTACGAATTCAAAAATGATATCTATTTTGAAAAATTCAAAACATATAAGTTTCATTAATTAATTTAATAATTAATTGCCGTTATCAGAGCATATTGCGTGTTTTTATGAAACAATAAGTATCAAAAGATTGACACTAGTTTATGTCCAATTTCAAGATGAAATTAATTCCAACGACCAATATTGGATTAAATGGTAAAAATATATTCTAATTTCACTTTAAAAACAATAAAAAAAGATAATATAATCAAATAAATAAATTATATTAAAAAGAGGTTTTGAATTAAAATACAACATTTTTCACTATTCATTAAAAATGAACTTTATTGGAAAAATACCAAAAATTTACACAATGTAAATTTCGATGTCTCAATTCTAAAGAAGAATTTTATTTTGTCAAATATAACACATAAAATTTTCAAAAAATGGATTTAAAATAGGTTCGTCATCAAAAGGGGGTCAATCGACCTTTTAAAGAATATTAGTATGTTTACGCTTAAAATTGGATTCATTCGCATTTTTAATCCTCTATCATTTATTGTAAAAAGTAAAAATATTTGAAAAACATATATAATCATTTTGTAGTTAGTTCTGTTCATTCCCGCCATTACAATGGCTAGGCATTATCTACAATTTAAAATAATATTATTTTATTATTAGAGTGCAATGTAAGATTCCCAAGAAACTCGTTGTTGCGTATTGGGTACACCATCGAGCATAGCGTCCCCTTTAAAGTTATATTAATATTTTATTCAAAAATATGGATAAATGTGAAAATGTCATATTCTTTATTTACCTAGGGTGTTACATTCATGGGGTCCCAAAATCGACCCAAAGATGCCCATGGTCAGACGTGTATCCACCAACAAAGTTAGGACACGTTTTAGGGTAATTTATTATTATGATAATATTATTTTTTAACCCTTATTTACCTAATTTACCCTTTAACCATTGTAAATAAAATATTTACCAAAGTAATTATTCAAAATTTCTAAAAATAAAAGTTACATATTTACACAATTTGGACATCCTGATTCAAAATATGGAATCCATTTTTCCAAATTCAAAACACAGAAGTGGCAGAAATTAATTTAATGTTAATTCCCGCTGTCAAAACAAAAAGCATGTTTTTAAGATATAATAACTATCAAAATATTGATACTTTTTTTATGTCCGGTTTAATTGTCAAATTATTTCCAATGACCAAAATTTAATTAAATGGTAAAAATATATTCTAAATATACTTTTAAACCACTCAAATTCATAATTTATCACTATTAATTATTTTGATTAAAAATGTTGTTTTTAATTAAAATTTAGTAATTTTCTCTATTCATCAAAATATAAAAGTTATCTGAAAAGTACCAGAATTTCACCCTAGGATAAATTCTATATTCCGAATCCAAAAATGAAGTCCATTTTGAGATGTAAAATTTATAAAATTTTTAAAAAAGAAGGTATTACTATTCATAACGGCTACTTTGATTAGTTGTGGTGTGTGTTAGAGATGGAAGTTGTGTATAACACACGCTACTGTATTATTCAAAGAGAAGAGTATCATGGAAGCTTGGGGTGTTAAATTCTCCCCACCTTCAAATAATTTCATCCTCAAAATTTCTAGAATATTACTACATAAAAAGACTCGGGTGGTTCTTCATCATAAGTTCCTCATGTTCCCATGTTGCCTCTTCCATTTTGTGGTTTCTCAATAAAACTTTTACCAGACAAGTCATCCAGTTTCTCATCACTTTTTCTCTCGTATCAAGAATCCTGACAGGCTCTTCGCAATAGGAGAGATTGGGTTCCAATTCTAATTCCTCATAGATGAGTACATGTGTTGGGTCAGGCATGTATTTTCTCAACAGTGATATGTGTTAGACATCGTGAACTTTGGAGAGATTTGGTGGCATTGCCAAACGTTATGCTACAACCCCAATTCGTTCTAGAATTTCAAAAGGTCCGATGTACCTGGGACTCAATTTACCTTTCTTTTCAAAATGTATAACAACCTTCCATGGAGATACCTTCAAGATAACATGATCTCCCACCTGAAATTCAAAATCCTTTCTTCAGTTGTCATCATAGCTCTTCTTCCTACTTTGAGCTGCTTGGATGTGGTTTTGGATTACCTTCACCTTTTCCATCATTTCCTCCACTAGTTCTAGGGCTACATGTTTTTTTTCCAACGTCATTCCAACAGGATATTGTGCGACATCTCTTTATATATAATGCTTCATATGGTTCCATTCGAATACTTGATGGAAGCTATTGTTATAGTAAAATTAAACCAGAGGTAAATATTGATCCCACATACCCTGAAAATCATGTGAGAATGATCTCAACATGTTTTCTAAGGTTTGAATAGTCAGTTCGGATTGTCCATCTTTTTGAGGGTGGTTGGCAGTGATCAAATGAAGTTCAGTATCCAAGGCCTACGGAAGACTGTTCCAGAATCTTGAAGTAAAATGGGGATCGCGATCAGAAACAATCGATATGGGTACTCCATGAAGTCTCAAAACTTCATTAATATATAATATTTCTAGATTTTCCATTGGTAGATCTTCCCTTATGGAAAAAAAATGTGATTTCTTAGTAAGACGATCAACAATAACCCATATTGCATCGTTCCGTCTAGGAGTCTTTGGTAGTCCCATGAAAAAGTCCATAGTGATATTATCCCATTTCCACTATGTTATTGGAAGAGGTTGCAATACTCCTCCAGGCAGTTGCCTTCCAGCTTTCACTTGTTAAAAAACAATACATCTTGACAGAAAATTGGCAATCTCCCTCTTCACGTTGTCCCACCAAAAATGTTCCTTCAACTATCTATACATTTTGGTGCTTCGAGGGTGTATAGAGAAATTAGAACTATGATCATCATCTAAAAATTATCTTTTTAGATTTGGTATATTGGGAACACAATGTCTCTTCTCAAACTTCAAAATTCAATCTTCATACATAAAGTCACTAAATTTCCCATCATTCACAGCTTCATTCTTCTTTTGAAATTCTTCATCATCGGTCCGAGAACTCTTAATACATTCTAGTAAAGATGGTTTGGAAACCATTTGAAAAAATAATTTCTGTTTCACATTCCATGGTCATTCTCATATTCATCTTTACTACATCCATGAAAATAGGATACCATTACACTCTCATCATGTTCAAAACTCCATGATCTTTTCTACTCAAAGCATCTTCCACCTTATTTGCCTTCCCAGGGTGGTAGTGTATCGTGCAATAATAATCCTTGACTCGTTCAAGTGATCACCTTTGCGTCATGTTGAGTTCTTTTTGTGATAAAATATACTTCAAACTCTTTTGATCAGTATATATCTCACATTTTTCACCATAGAGGTAGTGTCTCCATATCTTCAAGGAAAATATTACAGCAGCTAACATGAGATCATGAGTAGGACAGTTTTTCTCATGAATTTTTAGCTGTCGTGATGTATAGGGAATAACCCTATCATTCTGCATGAGGACACAACCAAGTCCTTTTATTGATGCATCACTATAAATAACGAACCCATCATTCCCTGATGGTAGAGTCAATATAAGATAATTGACTAATCTTTTCTTCACATCTTCGAAAAATTCTTCACACTCTTTTTCCCAAAAAAATTAACCCCTTTACGTGTGAGCTCCGTTATTGGATTAGCCAATCGGGCAAAATTCTGGACGAAACGTCGATAATAAACTGCTAAACCAATAAAACAGCGTACCTCAGTTATACTTGTCAGTTCTTTCCATTCTTGTATTGCCTTGGTCTTAGAAGGATCAATAGAGATTCCATCCTTAGAGACAATATGGCCAAGAAAAGAAATCTCTTGAATCTAGAATTCACACTTACTAAACATACCATATAATTCATGTCTTCTTAGAGTCTTCAGGATAATGTTCAAGTGATTTTCATGATCTTCATAGCTTTTGGAGTATACAAAGATATCATCAATAAATACCACTACAAATTCATCTAGATATTCCTTGAAAACACTATTCAGTAGATCGATGAATACAGAGGGTGCATTAGTCAATCCAAAAGGCATTACTGTAAACTCGTAATGGCCATACCTTGTTTGAAATGTTGTCTTCGGAATGTCTTCCTTATTCACATACAATT
Organism: Viscum album; assembly: GCA_963277665.1. Classification (NCBI taxonomy): domain Eukaryota; kingdom Viridiplantae; phylum Streptophyta; class Magnoliopsida; order Santalales; family Viscaceae; genus Viscum; species Viscum album. The sequence continues at coordinate 332,653,488 of OY728163.1, forward strand.
TATGGTATCCCGATCAAAGGTCAATCTTTGAAAAGTATTGAGCTCCATGAAGTTGGTCAAATAAATCATCAATGTGAGGTAGGGGATACTTGTTCTTTATTTTTATAGCATTGATCTCCCTCTAGTCAATGCACAACCTCATAGATCCATCTTTCTTCTTAACAAAAAGGACAGGGGCTCCCCATGGAGAAACACTAGGGAGAATAAACCCTTATTACTCAATTCCTATAGTTTTTTCTTTAGTTCAACTAATTCCAAACTGGAAATTCTATATGGGGTCTTCGATATAGGCCTTGATCCAACAATTAAATCAATGGAAAACTCATCTTCTCGTTCTGGAGGATGTCCAGGTAAATCTTCCAGGAACACATCTACATATTCTATCACAATAGGTACATCCACTATTTGAAAATTCCCTTACTCACTCTCAGTAATTTCATTCTCTTCCTCCCCAATAATTGAATTTAGTTGAGCCAATGGGGGTGGATCTAGATAAGAATTAGGTGGTGGTGATTATTCTCTAAAGATAAGGTGTTCGATATCATCATCATCAAGAATCGTAACCTCATTCTTATTACAATAAATATTTGCATCATGGTCTGAAAGAAAATCCATACTGAGGATTATATCAAATTCAATCATATGTATGACATTGAGATATGCGGATAAAGAACATTTATATGCCCTAATGGGAACGGGTCCACAGAACTTTATAGCAATTATAATTCCATTAGGGGTTTTGACTGAAAACTCTCTTGTTAAATCAAATTGGAAATATCTAATTTTCTTAGCAAACTGGGAAGATATGAAACAATGTGATGATCCAGAATCAAATAAAGCATTTTCTTAAACATGAGGAAACCATTAAATTACATGCCACCACGTCTTTCAAAGCTTCTACCTCAATAGTAGTGATAGAATAAGCTTGGCCTTGATCCCTTGGCCTTTTCTAGGGCAAGTTCCCCTAACTCTTAGGACATTCAATTGAATAATGTACCATATCTCTACAATTATAGCATTCCACGTTGATAACAACTCTATTTCCCTTGAAATCATGACATTGGTGGCCTTTTTCACCACACTTGTAACAGACTCCCATTTCTTTTAAGAAAGTACTGGGGTGTTTCTTCCCACATTTACTATAGGATGGATTTTCAACTTTTCCATTCTTCCCCGTATTTCCATTTCCAGATTGATCAGCAGATCTCATCTTCTCTTTATTTTCTTTAATGTCATTAGACCTAGAGAATTAATTTTCTATCTTGATAACACACGAGACAATATCTTCATACGACGAGAAGGTTTGTGAGACTAATGCTCGACAGAGAAATGGTTTTAACCCATCAAATAAATTATCAATCTTACTTCTTGGGTTATGTATATAATCTGCAGCATACCTCACTAACCTTGTAAAGTTAGCCTCATACTTTGCAACATTCTCATCCTCTTTCTGCCTTAGACTCAAAAATTGCCATTCCATATATGATCGATGATCATGAGGAATGTATTTTTCTAAGAAAATCTAATTGAACTCCCTCCATTCTATATTTTATAATTCATCATCTTCCTTTGTATTTTGAATCAAGGACCACCATTGGTCAGCATCTCTAGTGAGGTGGTAATCTTCCATGACAACTTTTTCAATTTCGCTACTCCCCAAAGGATGGAATATTTTCTATAAGGAGTTTATCTATTGCTCAGATACCAATGGATTTTTACTCCCATTGAATGTAGGTGGTTGTTTCCTCATGAAGAGATCTAGCATTGATCCTCCACGCTGTGGATCAGGGTGCTCCATACGGGTAAGGTTATTATTCATAACATGAGTGAGTTGTCCTAGTATGGTGATTAGCTGATCAGCACCAGTTGCATCACCAGATCCACTATAATTATGTTGAGCAGGAGGGAAATCCATAAATGGAGTGTGTACATTGATATGATTTCCATTTCTTCCACTAGGTGCCATTTCTAAACAATGGCATAAACTAGATCAGTTTATGAATCAAAATTTATAATTCCATACTTATAAAACAATTAACATAAATTGAACTATATATCGATATAATCCATAATCATAAATATGTTTTCATTGAGGAAGTATATACTCATAAACCCTTCATAATGGTTCATAAAGAAAATGAGAATTATCCTAAGAATATCCCCTGGGAGTGTCATAATCAAGAGTGCAGCAAGGCCCATTTTCGTGCACTAGTTCCCATTCAAGTCTAGATCAAAGCGGTGTTTTCGGGTTTATCTCTAGGTACATCTGTGCCAGAGCCACCTCAACCTTCTCGTATCTAGATAGGTATGTATTGCTCGGAAAACTCACAAAATTTGTACGATACCAAAATTCTAGGAAGTTCTTCTATACTAATCCTCAAAGTCTATCTTAGGGATATGTTCTCTAATCAGAGTTTATCTAAATCTAGCTTCCAAGGTTTGTACTAAAATTTCTCTGATACCAACTGTAACGCCCCAACCCTAGTTGCCCAGAGTCGGTGAATTATTAAATAACATTAGCATGAAAACAAAAAAGATAAAATCTCAGATGACCGATTAGTTTAGTAGACTTGGAAACACTAGATATATTCATAATTTTTACATTACATCATAAAAATGAAAACTACGACAACATAGTCTCCATAGTCCACACTCATATCCCCACATACTTTCCTTGTAGGTCATTCATAAATTAATTCTTCACATCCTAGGAAAAATAAAACATTGAAAGGGGTGAGCTCAGATGATCAGTAAGGATAACAATATAGGAGAAACATTCATAAATAAACATAAACATTTAAGGAAATGTATAACTAAAACAAAAGCCTTTTAAACTTCAACATCAACATAATATGGCATAGATAAAAATCAAATAATTCTATTTACTTACTTGAATTGATATTCTACTAGTCAAATAATCACATGAAATATCAATAACCACTTTCATAATGACGGAATGCATAATGTCAGACTATTAAAACCACGTAGCCAAGGCCTCGTACCGAGACTACAAATAAGATTTTGTCAAGGCCTCGTGCCAGGACCTAGTTTGTATCATGAGACCTACCTATGTATCTAGGAGCTATAGTAGGCTCCACCCGTCACTTATTAAGTCCAATGCATTCCACATATGAACAGGTTTAAACATAACATAAACATTCGTATTAAAACTAGAATACGAAATGTCAATACATTCTTCATAAACCATGAATGGTATAAAAATAACACATCCAATGTCAAACATATCATAAAACCTTCATTAAAATATGAAAGTTTTGTATCATAATAAATCAACTTCAAATAAGCTTAAAATCCATCAAAGGATGTTGACATAGATGAAATCAAAACTATTTGAGAGAAATATCTCTTTTTTTAATCATTTAAAAGTCACATAATTATAAAAAAAATTTACTTTGAAAATATCCTTATAAGCTTGTAATGGAAGCTTCGTCGATTTTATAATGGTGGAAAATAGCCACACCCACTGTATAAGTTAAAAAAAATTCTTACCTTAATTCTGTTGAAAAGGATAAAAAAGACCTTGTTTGGAAAACAATGAAAAGATTCCTTTATAAACATCTTATAAAAAGTCAAACAAGGGTATAAATGACTTTAACCAATATTCTGTAAAATATTAATAATGGTTTCAAATACATTTTTAAGAAACATGGATGTGTATGATAAAGAGGTCCATTAGATAATTACGTATAAACAACCTCGAATAATGAAGAGATTGTCAGATAAACCCTTACCTTGTACTTTTCCCAGGACGAGGGTTAGTTAACCTCCTGTATAATGGTGAAATAATGGTTATTAAATTATACAAGAATCATATAAATTAATATGATATCATATATTATCTTTTAACAATGATTTGTTAATAACATCTTAGTATTATCGTCGTTTCGAGTGTTAACTTACTCGTTTTATTTTATATGTTTTGTTACATAAGTCGAGTTTGTTATGGATAGGTTGTATCTTATTCATATCCAGAATGATATAATGTTCTTAAAAGTTACTTTTAATCATCAAATGAGAATTAGTCTTGAATGGATACGATGGGGAATGAATCACATTGCGTTCGTGGAGACAGTAGGTTGTACGTACGCACGAGCAATAATATCATTCTTTTGATATTAAAATAATATATAATTGGATGTTATATCATATAGACAGAATCATTATCATTTATATTTATTATTTACTTGAATTAATAATCATTATTATACCCATCTAAATAATAATATATTGAATTAAAATTACACCACAACGTGGAGACGTAGGCTGTACGTACGCACGTATGGTGACATGTCATTCAAGGGATGGATAGAATAATGAATTTGTTTGTTCCATGATTATAATAACATCATAGTATATATAAGATACTAGACTTATTATTTTATAATGTAAACAACAAGAAAAGAAGAAGTTGAATAAGAAAGGAACTTTAAAGAGGGTGGTGAAGACGCTACCTCTTCTTCGGGTTCTGCCTTTTGATTTGATCAAAAGGGATCATTAGGTTGAAATTCTGATCAAACTATGTATTTGGGGAGGGTTTGGCCTAACCAAAAGGCTTTGAAGGTGTGAATAATTGTTTAGAAGTGTTGTCCTTTTATAAGGGGGAGGAGGGGAACCTTAAGAAAATCTAGAAATATTATTTTATAATAAATTAATATTCTCTTTATAATGGATCCAAAGTAGATTATTTAAAGGTTAAGAAGGGTATGGGTCGAAAAAAACTCATCCAATAGAATTTAGAAAGGTTTTTTTCATTATATTAACCTTATCTTTTAGTTTTAACTCTTAGTTAATTAGTTTGACACTTACCATGTCACTTTGTATTTTTAAATTATATAGTAAATAAACATAATATATACCTCCAAGAAACCCCCAAGTGGTCCATTAATGATACAAATATCATGATATAAGTCTCTTGGACGAACCTTAGATTTTTAGGAATTGAATATCAATTAATAATATAATATTTGTTTTAAAAACTCTATTATGTCAATTTTGACACTATTCAATAATTGATTTTTGTTAAAGTCTTAAAAACTTTATTAATTCTAAAAAAATTCATTTAAGTAATACTAAAATGTTATATTAACCAATAAAATTCTTGTATGTCATCAAAACTATAAAATTATATTTATTTTAACATTTATAATATTAATTATTTGATTCTTTCATTATTAAGGAAAATACTACATCATTATTGTGTCATATATATTTTTACTTTTTCAATGTCTAAAAATTATAAATAAAATAACATTATGTATAAAATCGTTTTATATTTCTAATGAAAATTTATAATCGAAAATATATAATATATAACCCTATGTAAAAATTGTTTTTTCTAAAAGAGATAAGCTTATAACATTTTGGAATTGACTTTAACTTAATTAATATAAAGAGTCCCTATCACCTACAAGTGGCTCCATGGGGTCCCAAAATCGACCCAATGATGCCCATGTTCAAACATGTATCCACAAATAATGTTAGGACACGTTTTAGGGTAATTTATTGTTGTTATAATATTATTTTTTAACCCTTATTTACAGTATTTGCCCTTTAACCATGGTAAATAAAATATTTACCGAAGTAATTATTCAAAATGTCTCAAAATAAAAGTTACCTATTTACAAAATTTGGACGTCCTGATTCCAGATATGGAATCCATTTTTCCAAATTCAAAAAACAGAAGTGGCAGAAATTAATTTAAATTTAATTCATGTTGTCAAAACAAAAAGCGTTTTTTAAAGATATAATATCTATCAAAAGATTGATACTTGTTTATGTCCGGTTTAATTGTGAAATTATGTCAAGTAACCAAAATTGTATTAAATGGTAAAAATATATTCTAAATATACATTAAAACCACTCAAATTCATAATTTACCACTATTAATTATTTTTATTAAAAATGTTGTTTTTAATAAAAAAATCGAAATTTTCACTATTCATCAAAATATAAAAGTTATCCAAAAAGTACCAAAATTTCACCCTAGGCTAAATTCGATATTCCAAATCCAAAAATGAAGTCCATTTTGAGAGATAAAATTTATAAAATTTCAAAAAGTATGTATTACTATTCATAACAGCTACTTTTATTGGTTGTGGTGTGTGTTAGAACTCGATGTTGCATATAACACACGCTACTGTATTATTCAAAGAGAAGAGTACCATGGAGGCTTGGGGTGTTACATGGTCTACCATACATGGAAAAGTAGAGGAAGTCATTATCTACTCAATATTTAGGATTTTCCATCCAACTACACTATAACGTCTTGAATCTGACAAGGGTCCCATTCCACTCTTCCAAGTCAACTTCCAACCCATTGATCATCAAAATATTCCATCCCTTAATAATTTTAAATGACACCCATCACTGATAACAATCATCATGTGAATAGTATATTTTCAACCATTCTATTATAGTTACCAGATATATGTAAGAAAAATCTCAAAATTTTCAGTCCCACATATACTCATAGTCAGAAAAAATATTGTGATACTATAAAACATTTATGGTGAATATCCACTTTCCTTCCCTAATGTTTATCAAAAAAAAGAATCTATGAAGATAATTTAACTAGTATGTCTAACAAAAAAATTAATTTAGCAGATAAAAAATAATTGGGAGGTCTTGTATTATATAAAGTAATGGAGAGTGTAGATGTAATCTGAAATGTAGCTAGAAATGTAGAATGTTATCTCACTACTATTAGTTAGAACTTGGTCATATTCATAAACTCTATATGTGTCAGAGTCATGGCCTCACCCTTAAGGCTCATGATTTACTCAATTCACAAATCCCAGTAGAGTCTAAACCTACTATGGAAACTCTTGGCCTACCTCTTAGACTGACCTGAATGAGCCCATCTGGGAAGCCTTCATACAAACCACTTATTATGTCCAAAAATTCAACACCAGTGACACTTACTATGATGGTTATTAAAGTAAAAAATATTATTCCATTTACTTCCCAAAATATTTCTCATATAAGAACCATATCCAACCAAGGGAGATAAATAACCCATGTTCTACACGAAAATTCATGCATGTCCCTAGTTCATGTCCTTTAATCTCTTATTCATATTACTATAGTAGGTAGAATGCGAAACACTAGAAAATTATCTATTCATTACAATTAACTTTTAAATAAGTCTTTTTTATTTATCATCCTCCATTAAATTCATAGTAGACAAAGCCTTAATATTTATATGATCATAATATGTCAAATCAATGTAATTAACTTAAAATTCTAACTCAGGTTAAAGACAAATCTATAATATCTAACCTTTTGATCCTTATTTAAATCCAAAAAAATTGAAAACACTAAACTCGGCGAGTCATTTAGAATATGCATACATTGACATCATCCCCTATTGAATCTCTATTATATTTTACAACTATGATTTATCATTAAATTGATGAGTTACCTAAATAATATGTTTTTAATGGTCTCTCATGTAAGACCATTATCCCCCTTCCTATCTTATACCAATAAAAAATCACTTTGTGGGCCATTCAAGAACGATGGAGACCTGCCCCACCAATTGATCCTATAATGTCTTGAACATTTTAAATCTCAAATATATGATGTCTACATAGTACCAAATACTCTATGGATCCATAGTTCACTTGAAGATAGTGGATGTTGAACCCAGAAGTGTGTGTAACAATCACTATTTTCTTATGCTCGCACTACCTTGAACTAAATGTAGCCAGAAGACATTATGTTTTAGCAGTTCTATTTCCAGAAGTAGTCGAGTGAGTGTGGGAGAATCTCAATGACATCCTCTTATTCATTCGATAGTCTTAAATATATTCCCTCCATTAATGGAGCATTTGAGTTGGCTTCACGAGGAAATCCCATAAAACATTACCTATAAAATATTTTATGAAATTACAACTAAACACATTAATGGTTATATTGGATTTATTGGTTTAATAAATATAAAAAACTAAATATTTTATAGTCACACACGATATTTTTTATAGGATACATATTATAGGAGGCAACCCATAAGAACAAGGTACAACCACCTAAATAATATTCAATTATAAAGTTTTTTTCTTCATACCTTAATGTTATTCATATTCATATACATATATCCAAAATTATTCACAAGTTAAGATTAATCAAATGTAATAAACATGTGTAATATAGAAAACAATCAGGTCATTTTTGTAAATTAAATACCATTTATTGAAATAAAAATATATATATACAACATGTAACCATACATGCCCAGTCATGATCTATGAACACACCCCAAGTCCCATTAATTAGAATATCCACATTATTTAAATCACCCGTGGTGAAATAAATTAATTTTAAATTTTAAAAAGGAATATCAATCCTAATTTCTAAGAAACATAGAGGTACAATATATATTTCTAGTCAGGCACAGACAAAATACCCCTATCTGAGTCCCAATACTCATACCTCATATTTTCTTTATCCCATATTATGGGAATGTAATGGAAATATGTGAGAAAATAGGTAACCTATGAAACAATTGTTTTCACAAAACGTCCCAATTCATTATTTCATTGATGAGGTACTGGATGACCTCATGCATGCCTCTCCATATGAAAGAGGGTGATGAAAAGTGGTGATGGAAAAAGAGTCATCATTGGGAGACTATATCATTGGTAATATTAACCCTAGAGAGAAAAATAATTTTAACAAAAAAAATTAAAATAAAAATATTTAGGTAAATCAATAATAAAACCAATAGTAGAATAATGGGTCATAATATAGATTGTGTTGTCGAGAATTCAAAATTTGATATTTTATTTTTATTTGAATTTCTACACTATAATTGAAACCACAAGTCAGGTCAAGATGTAGAATTAGATAAGTAATTTAAAAATATTTTTTTATTATGAAGAAAAGGAGAATAATATTTTAGAAGTAATGGTTTTTTCATTTTATTGGGAAACATAAATAAGAAAACGATAAAAGATATAATAAATTAAATGATTTTATTAAGCCTGATTTTGCTGGGGAAATATGATGATCCCCATCCTTTATCAATTCAATAGATAGGGTATAGTCATTTAAAACCTATAATGAAAAAACTATAATGTGATTATTACAATTTTTTTATACTTGGATACCACCTTGGATTTGGTCAGAAACGAAAAATGATTCATCGAATATCGCTGATGATTGGGTGATTAATTTGCAACTTCATAATTGAAACTCAAGAAGGAAACATAGAAAAACCAAAACAACGTAACATGGTTTTTATATTATTTTAGTGTGATAACTTCGAATAAATTTATATTTCCATGTATAAATTAATAAGAATTAATTAACCAAAATGAACCACACAAACACCATAATAGAAAGGAGGAATTAGAAGTGGTGAATGGTGTGAGAAACATCACATGAATGGGTCCCCAAATATGATCATATGTGTTTTATTATGATATAAAATTACATAAATCAATTAAAAAAGAATATATGATAGGGAAAAATAATATACAAAATTTTAATTTAAAATATCATTCAAATTTTAAAATCAAGAAGCTCGAGATGAACATCACATTCCCACCATTGTGATCAAATAGAATTTAGAACTCCATGTAATGGGAGGAATCCATTGAAGAAAAATAATCACATCAAAATATCTAAAAAAATGTCTTCATGGTAAATAATCCTTTTAAAATTCCGGGGATGTGATTTTATTTATAATTACATTCCATTTTGGACAAAATAAATGAAGTATATGTGAGAATATGTGTCCTGTTTGTGGTATAACTGAATCAGGAATTAAAATTTTGGTAATTTTTGGGACCTTAATTTAGATATCCAATAGATATAGAATCATTTCAATTATAGTTCCACAAAATATTTCATGGTTTAATAATAACAGGTAGGTCAAATCTATCTCTCGTATAATTTCATTACAATGTTGGATACTTTTAGTCATCTATTGTATTTTTATATCCCGAGGTATAGTTCAATTAATTGAATTACCATGATTATATTATCCATAAAAATTTTAATTTAAACATTTGGATTATTGAATATAGTTGCATGAAAAAAATAGTGAAATTCTATCAAATTAGGAAATTATATAATTGTATATTTTTAATAATGTTTTCAATAAATGAATTAAATATATACATTGAATGAAAAAGTATTTAATAATGGGATAATAAAACCCATAACAAATTTATTGAAGAAGTATAAGGGTGATAATATATGGTATATAATTGTATGATAAATATCATCTCATGCTTAACAATATAACACACCAATTGTATATTCATAACCAATTAAAGGATCTCATATGCAGCGAATCAATGTACTAAAATTGGACAATAACTATATATCACATTATACATTATCTAATATCTAGATTGTGGCATCCCGCCTTTTTATAACTTAAACTATCATTACATTACACAAAACTGAGGATCTTTAAGGTTTAGTGTCTTGGAAACCAGATACATAATACATGAAAACAACATAAAATATTCTTCTTAAACACTTGAAAGACATCTCCTTATGTTCATCCTAGGTTCATTACTTCATCTCATAACATTAGGACATACATCAAAAGAAAGGGTGAGCAGAGGGCCTAGTAAGGGAAACAAGAGAAACATTTTACATGTGAACTTGAGATACTTCAATAATGTCATGAAAAGAACTTTAAGGCCTGAGAAAGAAATCATGAGGCATATAATAATAAAAATACAGTTTTTCATAACATGAATATATGGCTACAACATTTAATATTTACAGTCATTTCTATTTCACCAAAGTCCATCCCCAAGGTGTAATTAAAAATTACCAAGGTTATTCACCAAGGCATCGGTAAAAATAGTCATCTCTAGAGATTAAGTCTTTACCCAATGCATTAGAGCGCTATCAGGGCACACCCTTGAAAAGTTTTTATTATCATGTGAGCCACATATATCATCATCAATCATTTCATAAACAACCCATATATCATAAAAATAATGGGTTTCATTTCATAATCATAACGTTTTAAAAACTTCTTTAAAGACATGATCTTTACATCACTTTAACCCCACGGAAAGGGAGAGAGGGTCTCATGTATGTAAATCAAAGAATTTAAAATAAAACAATTTGGTATATCTGTGAATAGCCCTATATAAGAGAGAGCTTTTAGTATTCACTTAACAAAATAAAAGAACTTTAGAAAAAGAGAGAGACATTTTGAGACGGAAATTCTGCAGCATAACGGCTATGTTTCAGGGTTTTAGAAATCATTGAAAAGAGAGGGGACATAGTTCAAACAATCATAAATGACTCATAAAAAAGTATAGGGACCTAATATGAAGGATATATGAAAATGGTAATGAAATTTTAAGGACATACCATTTGAAATGAAAAACATGGAAAGAAGACAAAAATTAGATTTCTTTTATGAAAATTCGGCAGCCTAACGACGTCACTTAAACGTCAACAAAAATGAATTAAAAAGATCAAATAGGGTCTCTAATCATATGAAAATAATATTTCAGTACTATATATATAGATATAATACCACAATATAATAAAAGGAACTTGAAAGAGTTGACAAGAAAATAGAACTTGAAAATGAGAAGGGTGAAAGAATCTATTACAAAAATTTCGGCAGCCTAACGGCGCCACTTAAAATTTCATAAAACGAAATGATGAGAGTAAGAGGGGATATCTCATCATATTAACATTAAAAGGAAATTAAGTGGAATATAAAATAACATCCTCGAACATAAGAACATGGAGCATAAATTATGTTACATTAAAAATAGTACTTAAAAAGAAAGAGAGAGGTAGGATCCCTTACCTTAAGCGTAACTCATCAAACACAAAGGTTGGGACCTTGAGGGATTGGGGGAACCTTGGGAGGACTCCTTGGGAGGTAAGGATACTAGAAAGTTGTTGAGGATGATTTTGGAGTCGAATGGATGAGAGGATGGCTTGGTATTTATAAGGAAAGTGATGGGACAAGGCATTAATGGCCAAGGGACACCTCATTGGTGGTATTGGAAAAACCATGGCCTTGCCCATGGTGTTGGACACTTGGGACACCTCAAAAAATAATTCATCCCCTTTAGTCGACCATCCCTTAAAATATCTCACGACATCATCATGACACAGTAATGATGTCATTTAACATACCGAAACCCTAAAATTGTATTTTTACAATTCACTGAAAATTTATCTTTCTCAGAAAAAGCCCCAAAAATTACCATAACATAATATCGATGCTCTGAGTTCAAAAATAAATTCTATTTTATAAATATAATTTTCTAAATATTTTTAATTGAATTTTTATTTAAAAAAGTACTATTCACCTGTAAAAACTGATAGTTGGCTAATAATTTATGAAACCGTTATTTACCCATTTTATAGAATCACATTACTTAATAAAGGTGTCTAAATTATTTTAAAACGTTCTTTAAGTGAGATTACTAATCCATTTTTTCACATTACTAATCCTAAGCTTAAAATCACTATTCATAAATTATTATTCATTAAAAATTAAGTTCATCTTATTAGACTCCAAATTCCTTACTGAACAGTTTTGCATAAGAACATTTTTTGAAAATCATTACACATCATTAGTTATTTATGGTTTACAAAAATATTTTAAAATATCATTTTTTTCAAAATTCATCAATAAAATACATCCTAAAATTATCCATTAATTTGAAAATTCCAAAACTTCACTAAACGAGGAAATCTCAATTTATTCATCCCAAAGGATTACACAAAGAAGCTACGGTATCATCACATAGACCCTTATAACACTAGCATATAACCTCAGTGTAAGGTTTTCTATGGTGAGATAATCTGAGGGAGGCTCAGTTAACATTTCCCTAGTATTAATCACTACTAACTTTAACTTCTCCCACATGTGTTTCCGTTCAAGCTTGACACACTAGAGTACGACTTGGGCTTGGTCCAAAGTGAAGCCCAAAGATGCCACCTCCTTCCCAAGCTCTGATAAGTGGGCTTTATAAGGTTCGAGTCTACTGGATGAATCCATCGACTCCCCTTTCTTCATTAAACAAAAAAATCTCTATTAAATCGTTAAGAGTAAGTTGATATACTATTCAAAAAGTTTGGGTTGTTACATTTTTCCCCCCTTAAGAAATTTCATCCCAGAAATTTTATACTTGAGGCCTAGTTGAAAATGTGAGGGTACTTTTGCTTCATTGTTTCCTCAGGCTCCCAAGTCGCTTCTTCATATTTGTGATTCATCCACAACAGTTTCACATGGTGGGTAGTCTTGTTTCGTAGAACCTTGTCTCTACAGTCTAAGATCTCCACTGGATGCTCCTCATAAGAGAGGTCATGTTCCAGTTGTACCACCTCTTGGTTCAGTACATGTGAAGGGTCGGGTATGTACTTCCTCATGATAGATACATAGAAGACATCGTGAACTTGAGGTAGGTTTGGTGGAAGTGCTAGTCGATAGGCCACTGCTCCTATGTGATCGAGGATTTCATAGGGGCCAATGTACCTAGGGATAAGCTTCCCTTTCTTCCCAAACCGCATGACTCTCTTCCATGGAGAAATTTGAAAGAAGACTTTTTCACCAACACCAAACTCCAAGTCCCTTCGACGATCTTCAGCATAGCTCTTCTGCCGACTCTGAGCAGCCGTTATGTGTTTTTGGATGGAATGAACCTGTTCTGTCATCTCTAGCACAAGATCTGGCCCAATAATCGTTCTCTCACCAGTTTCTTCCCAACAAGTAGGAGTTCTACATCGCTTTCCATACAGAGCTTCATATGTTGCCATCTGAATACTTGAATGGAAGCTGTTGTTATAGGATAACTCAACTAATGGGAGGTGTTGATCCCATCCAACTTTAAATTCCATTAAGCATAATCTCTGCATGTCTTCGAGTGTTTGAATAGTCCTTTCAGATTGGACATCAGTTTGAGGATGATAGGCTGTACTAAAATTCAATTCAGTATTCATAGCATGTTGAAGACTTCTCCAGAATTTTGATGTGAATCTTGGATCATGATCAGACATGATGGATAGTGGTACCCCATGCAGCCTTACCACTTCCATTACGTATATCTTGGAAAGTTGATCCATAGTGAAATCTTCTCAAATAGAGATAAAATGGGCGGTCTTGGTGAGACGGTCCACAATAACCGATATCACATTGTTTCCTATGGATGTTTTCTAGAGACCAGTTACAAATTCCATAGTGATATTATCCCACTTCTATACTAGTATGGGTAGTGGTTGTAATACCCCCTTAGGAAGTTGTTGTTCTGACTTTACATGTTGACACACCAGGCACCTTGTAGTGTAATCAGCAATCTCCCTCTTCATGTTATCCCACCAATAATGATCACGAAGGTCTATATACATTTTAGTACTTCCCAGATGTATAGAGAAAGTAGAGCTGTGAGCTTCATCCATCCGTTCTTTCATTATCTCCAGAATAGATGGAACACATAGTCTTGTACGAAATATCAATACATCTTCTTGATCAATATTGAAATCAGGGAACTTCCCATCCTTTATAGCCTCAAACTTCTCTTGCAACAAAGGATCTTCTTTTTGAGACTTCTTCATCTTCTCTAGTAATTAATGTTGAGAAATCATTTGGGATAAGGTTGATGATGTCCCTTCCCTTACAATTCCCATGTCAAGTTTTACTATATATTTAATCAAGGGATCTCCTAGGATCCTCATTGTTTCCAGAACAATAGGGTATTTCTTGCTTAATGCATCTATGACTTTGTTTGCTCTTCTAGGGTGATAATGAATTGAACAATCATAGTATTTAATAAGCTCCAACCGTCTCCTTTGTCTCATGTTCAATTCTTTCTGCGTGAAAATATACATTAAACTTTGGTGGTTAGTGTATATATCACATTTCTCCTCATAAAGATAGTGCCTCCATATCTTTAGAGAAAAAACAACTGCCGCAAGCTCTAGATCATGCGTAGGATAATTCGGCTCATGAATATTCAACTGTCGAGAAGCATAAGAAATTACCTTGTCATTTTTCATGAGGACACACCCAACCCCATTCAGAGATGCATCGCTATAAATAATGATTCCTTCTCTGATAGAGGGTACTGTTAACACAGGTGCAGTAACCAATCTCTTCTTCTGCTCTTGGAAACATTCCTCAAATTCCTTTGTCCAGATGAACTTAACCCCTTTTCGAGTCAACTTGGTTAGTGGATTAGAAAGCCGTGAAATGTTTTTTCACAAACTTCCTATAATATACCGCTAAACCAAGGAATCTACGAATCTCAGTTAATGTTGTAGATTGAGGCCACTCCTCCATAACCATTGTCTTTGTAAGGTCAACTGAGATTCCTTCATTGGTTATGATATGCCCCAAGAAAGCCACTTGTTGTAACCAAAACTCACACTTGATGAACTTTCCAAAGAGCCTCTCTTTCCGCAGAGTTTTCAAAATAACCCTCACATGATCTTAATTCTCTTCAAGACTTTTTGAATATATCAAAATATCATCAGTAAAAACTACCACAAAGTTATCAAGGTTGTCCTTAAAGACTCTATTCATCAAATCCATGAAAATATCAGGAGCATTAGTCAAGCTGAAGGACATAACAGTAAACTCATAATGCCCATATCTGGATCGGAAGGTAGTCTTTGGGATATCTTCCTTCTTCACCCTCAGTTGATGATTACCAGATCGAAGTTCAATCTTAGAGAAGAATTGAGCCCCACGAAGTTGGTCAAATATATCATCAATTCTTGGAAGAGTGTATCTGTTCTTCAATGTGATCACGTTCAGTTCTCTATAATCAATGCATGGCCGCATTGATCCATCCTTCTTCTTCACAATGAGAACTGGTGCTCCCCATGGAGACACACTCGGTCGGATAAACCCCTTCTCCAACAAGTCTTGGAGTTGCTTCATTAACTCTTCTAGCTCCACATTTGGCATTCTATATGGGGTCTTTGATATCGGTTGAGATCCAGGTACGAGTTCAATGGAGAACTCTACCTCTCTTTCTGGGGGAGGACCATGTAACTCCTCAGGAAATACATCCATGTATTCTTGAACAATCAGAACATATTCTCTTAGTATACTCCCTTTTACTTCTTCATCATCACCGATTAACTCCAAAAAGAAAGCTATAGGAGGTTTTTCTAGATAGGGATCAACTCAAGATATATCTCCTTAGAAGATAATTGTAGGTCGTTCATTCAAGACTACAGAGATTTCCTTACTTCTGCATTTGATCTTAGAATTATACTTTGAGAGCCAGTCCATCCCTAGTATAACATCGAATTCCAACATGGGAATGACTACTAGATTTGCGATAAGATTGTGCTCACTAAAGTAAACACTAGAGTCTCTAAACACTATTGATGCATGGATAATCCCACTTAGAGTCTTGACTGACAACTCTACCTCAAGAAGCTCGGGGATTGATTCTATATTCTTTGCAAACCTTGAGGAAATAAAGGAATGTGTAGAACCAGAATCAAAAAAATTAGTTGCTAGTTTTGAAAAGTCAACAAGAGTACCTTCTACCACGTCATTCGAAGCTTCAACTTCAGTTTTTGTGATAGCAAAAACACGACCTTTCTACCCTGGCCTCTGCTGAGGTTGATGGTGATTCCCCTCCAATGCCCGTGGATTTGGACATTGATTAGCAAAGTTCCCAAGCTGTCCACACATGAAGCAATGGACTTCAGGTAGGATCAGAACCATATTTCCTCTGTCATTAGTGTTGGGGAGTTGTGGCTTCACCTCACTACGACAATTCCAAGCAACATGGCCTCCTCTTCCACACCTGTATCACTTTCCACTTCTGATGAAGCAGTGATCCGGATGCTTCTTCCCACATTTATTGAATGTGGTAAGTTTCATTTTCATTCCACCTCTTCCCTAATCAAAAGTATTCCCTAAACTGGGCTCCAACTACTTCTTCTTTTCATTTGATTTATGAGACCACTGTGTCTCACCAAACACTAGCTCGACTTTCATTGCACTCTGCACGATCTCCTCGTAGCTATCATAGTCCCGGTTGGCTAGATTCTTCCACAGATGGGGTCTCAGTCCACTGAAAAATCTATCAACCTTCCCACTTGGATCCATGACAATGATAGAGGTATATTGTGAAAGTCGTGTGAAGTTCATCTCACAGCTTCTGACAGATTCGTTCTCCTTCTGCTTCAGATTGAGAAACTCTTTCTCCATTATCGTTCTCATGGAACGAGGGAAATACTTATTAATGAATATTCCTCAGAACTATTCCCACTCCATAGATTTCATCTCTCTTCTAGGCTTCGTGTTTTTGACCAGTGACCACCACTGATCACCTTAATCCTCTAGGCGGTAAACAGAAAGGGTGACCTTTTCTTATTCCGAACAAATGAGTACAGAAAATATCTTTTTAATGGAGCTTATCCATTGTTCTGCTACTAATGGGTTAGTAGATCCACTGAATGTTGGTGGCCATTGACGCTTGAAGGACTCAATAGAGTGTTTTTCCCTTCGTGGTGAGATCGGTATCTCAGCTTGATTCATGTTATTACTCGTAACTTGAGTCAGTTGGTTCATCATTCACATGAATATTTCCATTCCAGCTTCCATCGGAGGGATGTCAGCACATGGTGCATTGCTGTCACCATCTGCAAGGTTCCTCCTATTGCTCGCCATTTTCTAAAAGGATACAAACTTAGTGAGAAACTTATTTCATTTATGAATCTTTTAACTAAGACTTAATTCTTAGGCAATTACATTTCTCTATAATTCCTTAATAATGATTCATAAAAATCATGTGATTAACCAAACATATCCCCTAGGATTATCGTAACCAAGAGTGCAGCAATGCCCTTTATCGTGCGCCAGTTCCTGTTTGAGTCTAGCTCAAAGCGGTGTTTTCAGGTTTTACCCCTACTTACATCTGTGGTAGAGCCGCCTCTACCTGCTCGTATCCAGAAATGGATGTATTTGTTTGATAAACCACTTACTCAATACTTACCAAAATAGTAGGAAGTTTTCAAATATTTAAACTTTTCTATAGGTTTCTTCCTAATGTTTTTATATCCTAATTTCCACAAATAACTAAACCATCCTTTGATACCAACTATGGCATCCCAACTTTTTATAACATAAACTTTCATTACATTACACAAAACCGAGGATCTTTAAGGTTTAGTGTCTTGGAAACCAGGAACATAATACATGAAAACAACATAAATAATTCTTCTTAAACACTTGATAGACTTCTCCATAAGTTCATCCTAGGTTCATTACTACATCTCATAACCTCGGGACATAAATCAAAAGAAAGGGTGATTAGAAGTCCCAGTAAGGGAAACAATATAAACATTTTACATGTGAACTTGAGATACTTCAATAAGGTCATGAAATGAACATTAAGGCATGAGAAATAAATCATGAGGCATATCATAATAAAAATAACGTTTTTCATAACTTGAAGATGTGGCTAAAACATTTAATATTGAAAATAATTTCTGTTTCACCAAGGTCCATCCCCAATGTTTCATTAAAATTTACCAAGGTTCTTCACCAAGGCGTCTTTAAAAACAGTCATATCTAGAGATTAAGTCTTTACCCGATGCATTGGAGCGCCATCAGGGAACAACATTGACATGTATTTATTATCATGTGATCCAAATATATCATCATAAATAATTTCATAAACAAACCACATAGCATAAAAGGAATTGTTTTCATTTCATAATCACAACGTTTTAAAAATTGTTTTAAAGACATGATCTTTACGTCACTTTAAACCCACAGAAAGGGAGAGCGGGTATCATGTATGTAAATACCATAATTTAAAATAGAACAACATGGTATATATGTGAATACCCCTACATAAGAGAGATCTTTGAGTATTCACTTAATAAAATAAAAGAACTTTAGAAAAAGAGAGAGACATTTTGAGACGGAAATTCTATAGCATAACGGCTATGTTTTGGTGTTTTATGAAACATTGAAAAGAGAGTGGACATGGGTCAAATATTCATAAATTTCCCATAAAACAGTAGAGGGACCGAATATGAAGGATATATGAACATGGTAATGAAATTTTAAGGACATACCATTTAAAATTTAAAACATGGAAGGAAGAAAAAAATTAGATTTCTCTTATGAAAAGTCGGCAGCCTAACGGCGTCACTTAAACATTAAAAAAATGAATTGAAAAGATAAAATAGGGTCTCTCATCATATGAACATAAGAGTTCAGTATGATAGAAATAGATATCATACCCCAACGTAGTAAAAGGAACTTGAAAGACTTCATAAGAAAATAGAACATGAAAATGAGAAAGGTGAAAGAATTCGTTACAAAAATTTCGGCAGCCTAAGGGCGCCACTTAAATATTCATAAAACGAAATGATGAGAGTAAGAGGGGATATCTAATCATATGAACATGAAAAGGGAAGTAAGAGGAATACAAAAGAACATCCTCTAACATAAGAAAATGGAGCATAAATTACGTTACAAAAAAATTAGTACTTAAAAAAGAGAGAGAGGTAGGATCCCTTACCTTGAACGTAACTTTTAAAACTCAAAGGTTGGGACCTTGAGGGCTTAAGAGCAGCTTGGGAGGACTCCTTGTAAGGTAAAAAGACAATAAATTCGTTGAGGATGATTTTTTAGTTGAATGGACGAGAGGATGGATTGGAATTTATAGGGAAAGTGAGGGGACATGGCATTAATGGACAAGGGACACCTCATTGGTGCTATTGGAAAAACCATGGGCTTGCCCATGGTATTTGCCCATGGTATTGGCCACTTGGGACACCTCATACAATAATTCATCCCCTTTAGTTGACTATCCTTTAAAATATCTCATGACATCATCATGACACAGTTATGATGTCATTTAACATACCGAAACCCTAAAATTGTATTTTTACTATTCACTGAGAATTCATCTTTCTCAGAAAAATCCCCAAAAATCCCCAAAACATAATATCAATTCTATGAGTTCAAAAATAAATTCCATTTTATAAAAATAATTTCCTAAATATTTTTAATTTAATTCTTATTTAAAAAAACACTATTCACTCGAAAAGACGGATACTTGACTAATAATTTACGAAACCGTTATTTACCCATTTTGTTGAATTACATTACTTAATCAGGGTGTCTAAATTATATTAAAACTTTCTTTAAGTGAGATTACTAATCGATTTGGTCACATTACTATTCGTAAGCATCAAATCACTATTCATAATTTACTATTCATCAAAATTTATGTTGATCTTATTAGACTCCAAATTCCTTACTGAACACTTTTGCAGAAGACCATTTTTTGAAAATCATTACACATAATTAATTATTTAAGGTTTACATAAATATTTTAAAATATCATTTTTTTCAAAATTCATCAATAAAATACATTCTAAAATTATCCGGACATTTGAAAATTCACAAACTTCACTAAAAGAGGAAATCTCAATATATTCATCCCAAAGGATTACACAAATAAGTTACGGTCTCATCACATAGCCCCTTATAACACCAGCATATGACCTAAGTTTAAGGTGTGCTATGGTGAGAGAATTTGAGGGAGGCTCAGATAACATTGCCCTAGTAGTAATCTATACTAACTTGAAATTCTCCCGCATGAATTTCCGATCAAGCTTTACACGCTGGAGTTCGGCTTGGGCTTGGTCCATAGTGAATCCCAAAGATGCCACCTCCTTCCCAAGCTCTGATAAGTGGGCTTCATAAGGTTCGATTCTACTAGATCAAGCCATCAACTCCTCTTTCTGCATTAACCAAAAACATCTCTATTAAATCGTTAAGAGTAAGTTGATATACTACTCAAAAAGTTTGCGTCGTTACATAGACTCCATTTTTTTATTTTTCTCACACTATCCAACTAATCCCATTTGACCACTCACAATTGGGCTCTTGCAGTTTATTAGATCATAGCTAAAAATGTATGCTCACTCATTGAGATACCCATATAGGTTGTGAGTATAAAACTCAATTGGGAACCGGAAATGAAATTTAGCATAATTTCATAGTATAAATAGGTTTATTCCATTAAAATAATCACTGTAAATGTAAATAATAAGTAAGAATACATGTGCACACAAATATCATATCCTTAGATATCATATCCACATGCTTCAACTCTACGTCGAAGGGAATTTCACACATTGTCTTGAATTACTATCCCATTTTATCATTTGTTCACTTCCCCCATGAATGGATAGTAATTCCTACTTTTAAGGCAAATAATAATATAGACCCATTTTAAATCTCAAGTGAAAGTTGCACAATCTCATGTCAACCCAATCACACAACTTTTTGAAAGTCACCACTTCTACCAAAATCCTCCACTAGGGAGTGTCTACGTTTCCCAACTTAACTATTTCAATCAATCACATGTGAAAAGAAACTATGCATGTAACATACAATAAAAAGGAATGTTAAAAATCATGTCATATCTAAGAGGAACTATATAGAAAACAAAAATTAACAATAAATTTGTATCAATCATAGGTATCATGGTCTAAGAACATATAACAAATTATAATCACAACAAAAATAGGTATTATATTTCTAAACAAAAATCATGATAAAATCATATCAAGTGTAGGTCTCATTAGCTACACACACACCACATAAGAATAAAATCAATAATAAGTCTCATAGAGCTAAAACCTCACACCACATGTCAATCATATCATTAATAGGTCTCATAATCTACACATGATCGCAATACAAGCATGAAAAACACTTTGATTTATAGGGACTATATGATAAGGTGTTTCCACCTCTAGTGTGTTACTTCAAAATCCATGATTAAATTTACAAACCATTTGTATTCACTAATCAGATCAAACATTTATTATAATTATCCAACTGATAGATTATCATCCAACATGAAAATGATCAAAAAATCATTAGAGATATGCAATAAAATGAATTATCTAACCCTGTAAAAATAAGGTTATTACAACGAAATAGAACCTTTCTCAGTTGATGGTTCTAGATTTGGAGATCACCACTCCATTATGTAATGTATTACTATTCATTGTATAAATTATTTATTTTATTTATAACCATTTTTTTAACTATGAGTTAATATTTATTGGATTTATTGAAAATTGGGGGGAAATACTCATGTTGTGGATTAAACTATATAGAAAATCGGTGTATTACCTATAATAAAATAAATAGAACCCATAGGGGGAGATTGTATAATTTAATAGTTTAGGGAGTATTTTAGAATATTATTTTGATATAATGAAGTTAAAAGATCTATTATAATGAATATTCCCCCAACTAACTCTTATTTATCACACCATATTAGTACAGTAAGAGTTTATTGTTTATAATTTAAGTGTCATCAATAAACCCCTCGAGGGAGAGGGAATCAATATTTGATTCAAGTAATATTTCAAATAAAAATTATATATTGTGTATATATATGTTTTCCAGTGAATATTATGTTTTCCCAAATGGGGAGTGTGTTGGAACAAATTCGTCTGGTGTTTTTCATTATTTTTGTTTTATAAAAATTAACGGTGTGTTTTTGTGTTTGAGTAAGGGAGAGAGAGGAGTTCATACTTGGTATATTGATATGGAATCATTAAGTCAATATAGTATTTAGTTTTGGGTGGATAAATTTATCTAAGATATAGAATCAATGACATTTAAAAAAGGATACACCATCATGGAAGGGTCTGTAATGGTTCTATACACTATATCTTATACTACGCTATAAAATATAGTGCCTTTGTTTAGAAATTATTTAGTTCTGTAATGGAAAATGTCATAGGAGGTGACCAACTAAATTTCAATATTCTTGGAGTTTCGAGGATGAAAAAAATGTGAAGTCTATCCTACAAAATTGAAGTGAATGACTGATTTTCAATATCACAATATATTCAAGAAGAAATATTTTCTAGAGGATAGGTTATGCAATTTTCCTTTAAAGAGAAAATATACATACCCTAGAAATGATTTGTGATCTAGAGGGATTAAATTTTATAGTATTTATTTTATTATTTCTTATAATACTAAAGGATCTCTTGTCATAGTGAAAATTGAAAAATGATATATGGTTCTGGGAGTCAAGAGGTAATAGGCGGTCAGAGAATTATCAGGGGAAACCAATGAAGAATCCTTATCCATGGAAAAAATATACTTTGTTAAAGGATGTAATTCCACTGAGTAGTTTACCATGGACACATAATTTTATTGAATCCATATTATTTTTCATAGTGAATGATACTATTATGTAGTAAAATATCAAGTGGAGGAGGTTACACCATAGAAGGTGAAATCATGATATAATGAATTATTTAGAGTCGAATATGGTGTTTTGATAAATGATTTATTCATATCAAAGGGTTCATCACTACTGATTATCTCTTTCTCAGAGATGGATTAGGCCATGTCTGAGATGTCATATCTCCTCATCACCCCCTCCCATCTAGGAGGGGAGTTAAATTCCAACCTCTTAATATCCACATGTCACATCTTTTCCCCACTCACTAACCTAGAAACCGTCCTCACATTTCACCCAATAGACATTTTTCCTAATGTCCAATCACTCATGAATGGTTTTTTTTTGTTCCAATTTCTTCTCTAGAGTTTACATGAGATTCTTCGATGCTAGAACTATCATTGGTTCCTCATTTCTGAAAGCATCAACCCACCATAGAAAATTTTCATATGTTTGTTTCCTCTTCATTGAATTTATGAGAAAAAGTGTTTCTTGGGATTTTATACACAAGGAATATATTTATTTGGTTCATGAATGATGAATATCTTATCTCCACTATAGAAAATTCTCCATGATTTTTTAGGGTTCTGTTTTCAGGTTTTTAATGGTCATTTTATTTTCACCTAAAATGTGACCCTTCTATCATAATGATTTGGATTTTTCTTCCATGTCATCCATTTTACATTAAAGACATGGAAATTTTTTTTTGTTATGAAATATAGTTGTGTATTTTCTATTCTCATATCTCTGCACAAAATCTTTTAATCAGAAAGTTTTTTTAATGATCTATATTGATGTCGACATCTCTAAGAAATTATTGGACTTCATATCCATCATGGTTTATGGGGATATTACATGGTATCATCTAGGATTTTGTGAGTCATTGGTTCATTTTTGTTCGTTTTGTAGTCATCTTGGACATGAATTTAGTAGATTTCAGTTTGGAGAGTTTCATAATTCTTGAGAGGTCCCTCCATCTATGGGAGAAGGCCATATCGTACCAGACACGGAGAAGGTTGGAATCAACATCTTGATTGATGGAATTTTATGAAAATTTCTAGAGGTCGATATAAATGTAACTAAGATGTTGGGATATCATACAGTATCTCAAATGGAGGCAAGGATTATAAATTTTAAACTACTGAGAGAGGATATCTTTTCTATATTGAGGTGATATCTGAGTGTTTTTTTATCGCCGATTCAGGTTCAAGGTATGCCAAGAATGGATGAGTTGGTGTGTGCAACTCCAAGTAGTTATCCAATGAAATATGTGTTATATGTAGATGTAGTGAGTGTATCATATGGTTTCCAAATGTCAGGATCAGGATGGGAAGGGGGTTGGCATGGGATAGAGATATGTGTTGAGGACAATGATTAGGGGATTACACAGAAGGGGCCCTAAATTCAAACAGGTTTGGGGGGAGGCCATAAATCTTCTTAATAATGCTGGGAAAAGGAAAAGTAGGTACTTTTGGTTTTGGATATTAGAACCATTTAGTGATGTTAGGGTATGGAGAGATTCCCCCATTCGAAGAAGAGGTAGGTAGATAGGAATGACAAAAATAAAGTAATAATTTGTGCATTGAGTTGGATAGAAAAGAAATGGATCAATATTTTATATCAAAATCCTGTTCCACAGAGACCAAGACATCATAACTCTTGGAAGAGAATCTTCTATCCTGTGAAAAAAATTAAAGTACACCCTTATGGATTCAGATGGTTTTATAGACTATATACAGAGGCTATAAAGATTGATATACTACAAATTCTTTCCAATTCTTCCAATTAGAATGTCGAAATGATACTGTAAAAATCCCCAGAATAGTTATAATTCTACTATGGAAAATAATAAGAGTATGTGTAAGGGGTCCATAATGAATTATGAACCAGTAGTTGATGGAAAGACTGAATCAAAAACATAGGAACTAATTGGTACTAATCCAGTGAATATAGATTTTGGGGAAATTGAATTTTTAAAATCCCAGGAGATCCTCATGAACTCTAATGATGAAATTGTAGATGGGTATTTAATTATGAAGATAGAAGAGGAAAATGTACATAGAAGGTTCGATAGACTACTTTTTGTTGAATTAAATGAAGAAAAATCATCATGTACTTAAAATAAGAATAGGATATTGATACATGGTTTCAATGAGGGAAAAAACACCTCAATGATCATGTTAGGACAAAACAAAAAATGGATTTTCACTTAGAGGATCTCATTAAGGGTAATCCCGAAATAGGGGTAATCTCCATCAAATGGTGCCTATTTATGGAAAAGAATTATAAATACACTAAAATATATTGGAATGGTCTGATAATTTCTTATGAATTTTTATTTCACTTGTATACATTAATTTTTTGGTATCCAACTTTGTACATAAAAGTTATTTAGAAATATAAAAAAATCATTTGGTGATGATGGAATTTTTTCATGAGATTTGAGGCCATTAATGTGACTTAAATGGTACTTTTCCCCAACATTCATGTGGGAACAAACCCTAACATGATACTAGGTAGTGAGAAGAATTATTACATGATTTTAACCGTTAGATCAAATAAAATCACCTATTTTATGTTTAAATTATCCATAATATCCCACTACAGAGGTTACTAGACTAGTGCCCCAATATATTTCACAACATGGCCTCAGGCACACCTCCCCATTTTCCATAGTATTTCGACTAGTAGTCAACATCAAAGAAGGTTTCATAGAGAGTCTCTAACCCAATATTTGGGTGTGAAGTCCTAATTTTAAATAACCCAACATTATAAACATAAGAGTACATAGAAAATAATAAATAATTTATCATTACATAAAAAATAAAATGGCCCCTAGAAGGCATGATTGGATGATCACCCACTGGGATGATCCCATATAAAATGTAAACAACGAAATAAAAATTAAAGTAATAAATGTACTGAAAATATGTACCAAAACACATCCAATGATTCAGGTACTAATCTAATATATCCAAATCAATCAATACTGAGACTCTTCCCAACTTGTGCCATAAACAAAGTGATAGTCCATAAGGTTTCCCTAATGAAATGTTGGCTCAATAAGTGTGTTAGTACAAAACATAATAGGTAAACACAAATATAGCCCCATACTAGAATACACATTTTGTGAAACTTCGTGTTTCATACTAAAAATAAACAAATAAACTATTTATAAATAAATAAATAAATGACGTTGATCATCGGGATTGGTACCTTTATTGACCATACCTTCTTATAGCAGTGTCGGTGTTTCCCTGAGCACATTGGGATGGCATTGCCTCTATATAATTTCTTGATCCTGGTTGTGTAATCTATAAATATGTAATCCTAATTCCCAATTATCTAATAACTCATCATGAATGGCTTCATGAGTAATTCCTAACCATCCAAAAAATCAATCCAAACTACAGTATAAGAATTTTCTTGATGCACATTTCTAACTGTTACAATAAATTGATGGATTAGAACTTCACCTCTATGTCACCATGCCACACAGATAGGGCCTAGTAATCATGGAAATACCTATCATGTATAAGTAATGTATCTGGGATCAAATGGTTATATCCTAGGGGTGACCTGTGCATCTCAAAGAAAACATGGTAATAATGATAATAATAAGCCTACCAAGACTACATGGATGGATCCTAGTTAGGCATGGAATAAAAGGGACTTGAGGCTTCCATATAATCACATATATAACAAAAATTGAATATTTAAGTACTAGGAATTATTCACATTTCACAATAGTATGATCATGGGTTATACAATATAAATCATAGATGACATCATCACATACAAGAATATCTTTATTTATATATTGTATGGACTGGGGCCAGATCCTATAAATTTTACAAAGAATGTCCCATAATAATGTCAAATTATTCCCATATGATAAGTCCTTATAAATACATATTACACTCCATAGATATATCATTATAAATAGTTGAATGTATAAAAAACATAGGGGTTGGATGGATTCCTAACCCACCATTATCATTCATGGATCCTTGAGCATACCTATTAAGAATGGGTTCTAAGGTGACACCTATTTCCATCTCTAACAAATACCATTAATCAACCTAGGGTCATAACTTGATGTGTACCCTATGGGGTCCCCTAGTTCCTTATAACAGTAGGGGAATCCCACTTGGGATCCTCCATCACAAGTGGATTATCAGGCCTACAACTCATTTTTAATAAAAATATATTTTCTCAATGTACTCATATTTATCTTACAACCCTCAATTTCATTATGGGAATTTCACATTAAAAATAGTCTCGAGAGATTTCTTCGGTCCCATTTCTATGTATCAGGTAACTCTTGATTGGTCAACTAATCCGAACTAAAGCCAACCGTATATATGGTCAATCCACCTAGGATAAACCCATCTCTATGATCCATGTATCCTACTCTAGTATTTCATTACAAGCCATGTCATACCCTCCTATTAAATGAATCATTTTATTTTGGTATCCCTTTAGTCCAAGCCTTGGGCATCAACGTCCAAGGATTCTAGCTAGCACGCATGGTCCAAGGGTTCCCAATCACTTAGTCTCTATATTCTTGCGTACTTATATGAGTTTAAAATTGTAATTTTAATTAAAATATATAAATTAATGTAATAAAACCATTAATAATAGTTTCATCACCTTAAAAGTGTGACCAAACACACACACACATGCATATGGTCACCATGCATTAATCAATAGGGATATCAGAAATATCAAATAACTTATTTCAAAGTGAAAAACATTTACAACTAAGATTTTTTACTCCCGCCAATGCACTTCAACCCAATCTAGGCATCAAAATGACCAGAGGCCCTATATCAAAACCAAACCACCAAATTAATTATTAATAATAAAAATATAACTAATTATTATGTTTTAATAAATATAATATAATCATAATTGTTTTAATATATGTATAAATTACTAGAATCATTATGGTTTACTTTATCATGACAAAAACATGATTGAAATATCCCAATGATTAGTGATGTACTCCCATCTTCAAATAGGGATATATTACTCTCACATGATGGAAATATAATCATTATATTATTTGAAATCAACCCCAAATATTTGAAAAACAATAATATGACATACCGAAATGGAATGAAAACCAGAAACTTGTGGAGGTCTCCACATGATTCTATCTACGCTATAAACATGAAATGTCCATGATTCTTAGCTGATTCCACCATGATTTGGTGGAACCAGTATCAAATACCTAACATAGTGAAAGAAAACCGCAATGAAAGGAAGTAGGATGTCAAATGGGGCCAATGATGGATGACATGTACCGTTACTCACTAAGGCATGACTCTAAATTCAGACCCAAATAAATGGTATACCAAGGAGAAAGGGGAAGAGGTCATATTGTCATTCTTCTGAGGAAATGAAAATAATATAGGGGTATCACTTATTAAATCCAATAGAGAAAAATAATAAAGACCCAAAATTATTTAGGATAAATACTTTAGATGATTGGTTTTCAAAATCATGCACCAACCATGTGGATGGAAGTATCTCAAGTAGTCTACATCACATGGTTTCACCGTACGATATTCTAAACTATGTGCTCACTATGATGGTGTCTCTCAGACCCCTCTAAAACACTAACATGGTATCTTTTGTAACCCCACATTTTTTTCCAATAAAAATAATTTCATTTTGTATAAAATACCTATATACATGAAATTGACCTTAAAACACCAAGAATTCCATGGTGCCAAATTTCATCCCTAAGACATACAACCCAAACTGTTCTCCCTAGGTAGAATCCTCCAAAACTAAAAAAAATAACCCAATCTCCTAAGGATCACCTAAACACCGGAGTCACCATAAAATCGTAATTTTACTTCGAAAAATATTACCATAATATATCCTAACTTTTGAAAATCTCTCCCAGATCTCATATCAAAATTTCAACAATATATAAACCAAAACATAAAATTATTCTTCAATTTCAAAATTTTCTATGGATATATGCTCTTAAAATTTGTACATCATAGAATTTATCATCCCTAAAGAGTTTCATTTATAATTATCACATTGGTCTCAACCCACATGGGTCATCAATTTTTAAGAAAACATCGATGTTCTATACTTCATATCCCAACATGATTCTAGAAAATCCATTTAATAACATGGGGATCTAAAAACAAAAAACCTGAAAAAATTATTATATACATCATTAAAAAACTAAGACTATGATTCTCTTCATCCATCCATACAGATATATCCATGTTTTCTTTTCTGATAATTTATCCACCATGTGGTTCTCCCCACCATTGGATTTAGATTACTAAGGAACAATTAAACACCTCGATGATCACCAAAAAAGATTTTTCTAATGAAATATTCTATTATAGATCCATCATCCAATTCAACACAATTTCAAAAATATTAATCTTAGCTACAAAGGAGATCATTTATCAATGTTTGATGTCATTCTCATTTCAAATACAATAGAAAACGGTGTATCTCTACCCTCCAATTATAACATGAGTATAATAGGTTTTCATTAAAATACCTAGTCACCCAATGAAAAATTCCTGTCATATCCAAAATGACATATCTAATGTGGTCCTTATCCCACTGCATCTCATTACACATTAAACAACTATTCAAACATCCAATTTCAGACTTCTCTTAAAAAATATTTCCTTATGTCACTGAAGTGAAATTCATTCAACAAAAACTAATGAATATATATATATAGACACCGCAAGATTATCCTAACATATCCTCTGAAGTTAGAATATGTATTTAGGTATGGTTCCATGGTTGAATCCCTTGGTGGAAAATCCTTCCATTTTTCTTCAAATGTGATCACTAACTTGATTCCAAAACTGAATCACACTAAGACCACACAAATATATCTTGATCCTGATACCCAGGCTCAAACCCCATCCAACATAAAATTTGAGCCCGAAATATGGAATTAACATGGAAAATTATAGAATTGATTTTCGGACTCACAATTATCAAAGGTACACTATGATCAATTCCATGATTCCACAACCCAACCCACATGTGGTCATATTACCACTATTAGAATCCCTAATGTGACTGGAAATTGTAATTTTTTTGTCTTATATGATGTGAGTATACACATAATATTTTCTAATCCATGTGTAAAAACAATATTATTTATTATATAAGACAAAGAATCATGACAACACTAGTAGTGCAATGGAAAAAACTCTCTACTACAAGCCTAGTTGTAGAAAACGAAGTGATAATACCATCCTAGTAGTAAAAAAATGTTTTCCATTTTTTCCATCATCTACTACTATTATAATTCATATATACTAGAACATAAACGTCTAAAAATATTTCATGCTACCATTAATTAATGTTAGCTCCACTCAACTAGCACTCTTCACCCAAGGGGCCACAGATCCTCTATTCTACTATAATACTAACATCATCGCTCTCCCCTAAAACATTTACTCATGGTATCTACAATTAGCTACCGTGACAACTTCTCTACTACCATTGGATATTCCAAACCCCAAATTCATGGAAAGAATGAAAATAAGGCTAATTCCTACTCAAGTTTCATCAAAATCATTTTCAACCATTATGTTCTGACCAACTAGTCTTGGTGATATGAGAGAAGTCCACATTTTAAAGATAATAATATATGTATGTCAGGACAATATGAGATCCAAGTTATCCAAGGAGAAAATCTAGCTGAATTCACCATGGGTGATGTCACCCTACCTATTCCTTTATAAAAGTATTATTTTTAATCATCTCAATTATGAAGGAAATCAATGGCTATCATCACCAAAGACACATAATGGAGGACTAAACATTCTTGGGAATCTAAAGTGAAAAATGGAGTGACATCCATGCTGGAAGTCCACACTCAATGAGAGGCTCCCCTACAACTAAATAAATTACCCCTAGGAGGTTTATGTCTTTAGAAGGAGATCAGCAAGAACATTGAAAATATATTCTCATATGAAATGTTTCACCACTAGAAAAATTTTATTGGACTTTTATAGTCGATGATGTAATATTTATGTTTTAGTCACACAAGGAGTAGTATAACGTAATCAAAATTTAAAACAATAATCCATAATATTATTCAAAAATTAATAAAATGATGTTTCCCATCGACCATATCTACAACCATTTTCCCATCATATCCTTCTATTAAGGATATAGAAATCCAATTTTTGGTGAAGCACTAGAACCCTTCACCTCTAAAATAACACCAAGAATGATCAGAAGAGGTATGCTAGTAAAAATTCACAATTTATTTCAATAGTAATCCATAACACCAATTTTAAACATGTTCCAAACATCAAGCATGAAATAAGTGACTCCCCAATTCTGAAAATAATTGATATTTCTCAAATACATTAATAAATGCACACATATAATGTAGATACTTCATAAGCACACCCATTTGGACAAAAACGTTTCTACAAATGAATGTACTATTCACTGCACCCGGAAGTGTCTCATACACACGCATTGACTCTTTAAGGCTTCCCGAACTCACTATATGACGTAATTATGGTTTTCTTTTCATTACCTATTTTAGTAATAGTAATGATGGTATAATAGGCCATTTATAGACACAGTAAGAAGAATTCACCCATTAACCCTTTTGATAATTTATAAGAATTCACTTTTTATTTTAATTCCCCTATTGATCCTAATGGTTTTAATAAAATTGTTATTTATTTTGGAATTAAGCTATTAATTCCATTTATATATTATTTAAATGTAACCTACAAGAATTTTGTTGTTAAATAAATTCATGTGGGAGGAAGCAATGAGATAAATCAAGGCCGATTGAAGATATCCAATCACCAGGCTAGGAAAGGATAGATAAGACAATGATCATTGTATTTCCATATCACATTCAAAATAATAAGATAAAATTAATAAATGTGATTTTAAATGATTAGAAGATGAATATAATATACATAAATAATGATTCAGATGGAGAATGTGGTAATTATTTATGGAGAGATCGCATCACTTTAAATTTTTTTGAAAACAAAACTTACTACACCAAATGATTTCAAAAAATATGAAATTGCTAAAATAAGATTTCAACGAACACGAAAAAATTATCCTCTCTGGAGATAACCTTGTTCCCACTATTTTTTATTTTTCTCAGGTTCATATAAATTTTTTTAATGATTTTTTATAGAGGGTTATCATAAAACATGGAACTCTTTCCAGGAAGACATGTGTTTTGATTTAATTTTGTTTATAATTTTTTTAAATGGACATATCATGTCCTTTAACCCTCATTGGTTTTTATCATATGGTTAAGAAAACTATGCTCGCTAGAATCCAAAAAATAAAGCTCACTGAATAAGAGAAAATAATGATTGTCACTATTATTTTAGTTAACTCTCCCTCATTAACGTATTCCTACAATAATTATATAATATGAAGTGAGAAAATTTATGATAACCTTGGTAAAGTCAATAGGATTCAGATGAAATATTATGCACTAAATATGAATAAAAATAACCAATAATGTCAATTGAATGAATAAGAATGTTAAATTAAAACTGGAATTATTGTAATAAAACAAATGTTTCATAGACTAACATTTCAATATCCCAAAAGACACTTGAGAGAATTTCAAGAAGTGCGTGAATGACTTAGCACTAGATGAGTCCCTAAGGCTTAAATTAACAAGAATTATTCCCCCTTCCAACTTAAAGGGGTATCATAAGAGTGGATCCACATCTTCCTGCCAGGAAATGACACCTCACTGTATGAGCTTCACATGGAGTTCTTCTATAGATTCTTCCCTACTTAAAAATTTGATCACCATATTAATGAGATCAATGGGATAAAATATAAAACTGGATAAAATCACTTTGATTTTGAGGAAAATTCAATAATCTGACCACATGATTCCCACACCATCCATAATAGGACCATCATTTATTAGTATTATTTTACCAGGGATGATAGAAAATGATGGAAAACTACTTGAATATTATTCACAAGGATAATGAATTTATAAGATATTGGTTGAAGTATGAGAGTTGATTGAGAGAATCTCTTAAGATTCTCAACAATTTGGTATAAGAACTAAAACTAGAGGTGTATATGTGGTAATGAGTTCCAACACACATTTTTTTGAAAATAAAATCGAATAACTTACAAAAAATATATGAGATAGATATACTTGACTAATGTTTTGGAATAATCACCCATTACACCCCCATTGTTCATCATGTAGTGATATTCCCAAGAGCATTTCATTGATGGATTCCTTCAAGTTTGAAGAAAAAACCCCAATGATTCCATGTTCTAGTTTGAATTTAGAACTAACCAAGTGTGAAAAAAATATTTAATTATTTTTTTACCAA
The DNA here is from genome assembly GCA_963277665.1 of Viscum album. Classification (NCBI taxonomy): domain Eukaryota; kingdom Viridiplantae; phylum Streptophyta; class Magnoliopsida; order Santalales; family Viscaceae; genus Viscum; species Viscum album. The sequence goes on from OY728163.1 coordinate 332,687,080, forward strand.
TAAATATGTAGTTGATATCAAACAGCCGAAAATTCCACAATTCTAGTAGGCATTCCAATAGAATAAATTATAGATACATTGTTTTTGACCATCTATAATTTACCAAAATGAAGAATCCCAATAACCCTTATCCAAAAGACATGTTGACATATCTAATAGGACCTCAAAATAGTCAATATACCACTCTCACCACTCCTTGATCATAATTGAACGAAATGAGAGGTAACATTGGTCACCTCATGGGAACCCTCAAAAATATAGAAAATCAAGTCTCAAGTAAGCTCACTGCCTAACCAATTCCTAACCCTAATGGATATTTCAAAAATATCATAGTAAATAGTGGAATAGAGTTTCCAAATAGTAATTAGACACCATTGGAGAAAAAATATATATGTGAAAATTAGGAAAATATAAAAAATATTTCATTGAAAAAGAACCTAAAAAATAATATGTCAAGATGCTAACATTGAAGGACGAAAAATGGAAAATATTAGATGGAATACCCATGAAACCCCAACACCCCTTCTGAGTAAAGATAAAATAAAAAAATAAAACCATGTAATAATCACTATAATAGGATAAGGTATAACTCTTCATCATTTTAAATATCAGTTTCCCACATATGGAATCCATTATCCAAATTCAAATGTTTTCAAAATTCATTAATGAAATGTGCTTTAGGAGAATAATATTGTGATGAAATATAGGGGGTAAGGTTAGTTAATAACATGTCTCCTTTTGTGACCCATAGAATACCTTCAGTGTGTGATGATACTTGTAGTTTTGATATCCACATCACTATTTGTAAGATGAATTTTTAAAACATCATTTTGTGATTTAGGAGATTAAATTAATGTGATTCCCTATTATATTTTTTCTAAAATGTAGTTGGGAGAACTAAAACCCAATTGAGTGGTTGTGTAACATTCCAACTGATCCACTGTTTACCTATTAGGTTTTCATGAAGATAACTTGGTATTTTTACAAGGTTTTGTATTCCATGCTATAATCTATATTGTTAACTTCAAAAAAGGAAATGTTAATGGTACTTCTCTAATAATTATAAGAATAAAATTTTCCAACAACACTAAAACCATAATAAATGCTAATAAAGTTATCCTATGTTAGAAAATTATTGAGGAAGCAGTGGATTTTGACATCATAGATTCTATAAAGAAACCACATGAATATAATTATATTTTTACATTGAAACATTTTAAATTACCATATTATTTTTGGGAAGAAATTGACATGTTAGATGACAAAATCAGATCATAAAAAGATTTTGAAATGCCCAAACTTCTCGATAAAGATATTTTTAAAAATGACATTAATCTACATACATTTTTGTGTGATAAAAAATTATAAGAAACTGATGAGAGTTATTTGGATGAGTTACAAAAATCTTCCACTAATAATTATGCCTTTCATATGAGGTTTGGAAACATGATGAACACCAAGATGAAAACATTTCTAGAAAACACACCGAATTTATAATTAAGGCTACTACCATAAAACATAAAATATTAACTTTTAATGAAAAATGAAAATATTCTAGTCATAATCTCAATGAGTTTAGATCATCATCAGGAAAACCAGTTTGTATTAATTACAAAAATAACTATACATCCATTGCCTGAATATTAGGGGGAATCCAAGGGATAATTCCAACCACCTTCATGCTAAAACCTTTACTAGAAGATGACTCCAAACAAATGAGACTGTCCCAAATGAGGAAAAATATAACCCTTGTGGTTGTTTAAATGAAATAATTAGAAATAATGTTAGAATCTAGAATAATCTACCCCATTACAAATCCCAATGGGTGAGTACCATTCGAATAGTCACAGTGAAATCTTGATAAAAAATTGTGGAAAATGAGAATAATGAGTAAGTTCCCCCAAAAATCTAGAAAAATTATAGTGATTTAATAGATTATTGTATATTAAATAATGTTATGAGAATGTAACACTTCCTCATACCCTTTGGTGTACATATGTTAGTGAGGCTATCTTTGAAGGGCTGTTAATACATACTTGATGGATTTTCTAGATATTTTTTGCTTCCCATTGATCCATGACACCAAGACAATAAAACCTTCAAATATCTCTTCAGTACATTTTCATAATTAATGATTAATTCCAGTCATTACAACACCCCAGGTACCATTCTATTTTGTATGGTAAGTAATTTCTTATACCTAAATGAAAAATTCATTGATTTTTTGATGACTTCACTGTGAATTTTTCATTTTTTTAAACATTTCTAGAGAGTCTAGAAAAGGTCTCAAAAGGTATTTCTGAGAAATAAGATTTTTAAAATTTTATGAATTTTCATTTTCTGTTTAAAAAAGGAAATATTTTGATTCATTTAACTTCTAAATATTGGATTTAGGTTGATGATTTCTAGTTGTTAGTAATCCTAACACTCAGATAACCCACCTCATTGAGGCACTTAAAATTATTTATAGGCCACAATGGATTTTATCTGTTGATTATTAGAGATTCTAGAAAAATGGAATTTCCCCTAACAATCCAATTAAATAATGAAACAAAATTCTTTTTATGATTCTTGTAGGATTGATTTTAATATATTAATAGTGTCTGTGAACACTACCCCTATTATATTTCTACCAAAATTATGTCACCAAATTGAGATTCAATGTGATGTTTCCAACTGAGTTGTATGGGTTTTTCATTCCCAAAATATTGATAGTATAACACAAGTGATATCCTAAACTCCATCAAACTTAGAATATACCCATATTAACTAAAAATATATATAAATCTTGTTTCTATTAATGTAAATTTTGAAAAACATTGTTCATTAATTTAGTGGAGTAAAGTAGTTATTTATTATAATAATGTAGCATTGATATATTTGATTAATAAATATCATTAAATCAATAAACGTGTGATGTGTATCTTACATTTTAAATAGTTTAAACAATATATTATGATAAATAATAGATGAAAAAATAATATGGAATACTACATAAACTGGTTTCCATACATAATTAAGGTAGAACCAATATCCAAAACCAATATGGATAATTCAACACATGACAAAAAACTATACAACCTCAATAAAGCTCTATGGTACTCTAATATATTGATTTTTCTAGTCATAAAAATGTAACATCCTACTTTTAAAAACATGAAACTGTTATGTTTAAATATGAATAAAAATATTATATTTACAATGACACATAATTATGGGAAATTTTCAATGACTAAGTAAATAGGATGTGAATACCTAATAATGACATGAGCTCTATGATTTCATTTTGTTATATAATTTCATATGGAGTCCATTTTGGACCTTATTGAACTAGTATAAAAATTATGCAAGAGAGAGTATTTTGGCCCCTATTATTTCTAAATTCATATGATTTTTTTGTAAAAAATGTCTTAGGTTTTATTTTACTAGTGGAATTTTATAAAAGAATGAGATCCTTTAATTTGTATCCAGAGAGATATTCAATGACTGGGGAATTGAATTCCTGGGACCAGACTCTGTTAAATTCGGATTTTCCAAAATTAAACTGCTAGTAGAATATGTTTTGTTTGTGGATCGATAAAAAAAGTATTCAAACTAATGATTCAAAAACTATGATCAAATTTATAAAAGAAAACATTTATTTTGTATTGAAATACATATTTATATAATCTTTGATCAAGGAAAACACTTATATATCCAGAATATAGAGCTGCTTATGAAGAAATATGGATAGAACCAAATAATATCCACTACCTACCACCCAAATAATAATGGATTGGATGAGGTGTCCAATAGAGAAGTGAAAAATAGTTTGGGTGAATATAGTAGAACTATACCATGAATACTGGAGTAATAAATTATAATATTCAATATGGGAATATAGATGATCCCCCAATAACTCATTGTGTTTGTCACCCTATAAAATTCTTTATGGTAACAACCATCACATTCCAGTTGACCTACAAACCAAATCCCATTAGGATTTGAAATGGGTGAACCTAGAGTTTAGAAAGGATAAAGAGTAAAATAATATATAAATGATGGGGCTAGATTAGTTTATGAGAGTGTAATATGAGAAGATTCTATTTTATAAGAAAAAAACGAAATCAATTGATGAAAAATTTGTATAAAAATTATAAATTCATGTTAGGGAAAAATGGGTTTTTTCATTAAGGATAAATATATTCCTAGAAAACATTTTTTACACATGGACTGTGCCATATATAGTAACCCATAAATTTCCATTAGGTGTAGGTGAAATTTAAGGAGAAGGCTAAAACTAGAAATTCAAGGTAAATGAAAAAAACTAAAAACTTCCAGGAGAATTTTTTTAGAAAACCCCTATGGGGGAATCCATGAACCTTCGTAGTACTGATAAACAGATAACTATTTGGTTTTCTATTTCCCTCATATTTTTCTAGCTTGTTATTTCATATTTAACATAATTTATTAATCAAATACATGATTTAATTAAATTCGATTGATGTCAAAACCATGTTTGTCAGAGAGGGACATGATATATTTAGGATGTAAATATCATTGGTCAATTTTAACGGTTATTTAAATTTATCCCTATTTTTGAATTTTATAAAAAATCTTAAGTACAATATATGTTTTATTTTTAAAATATTTATTTAATTTAAATAATTTCTTACCTAGATAAAAATATCGTGCATGATTAAATGGAAATCATTTTTTATGCAATTGTTTTACTTATATGATTACTAAGTGAAATTAGTTACTATTTTCAATGATATTTCATTTTAGAAATTGAAAAAATTGTGTGACTTTAAATTTTTCTCTAGATTCAATTTTATAACATGAGGTCACAAAGAATTTTGAACATAATACAAAGTAACATGGATTTTTTGAGAAATAAAACCATACAGACACAACAAAAATGAAACTGATATAAGTTCTATGGATGTTGACTTAATTGGGTAATTGGGAACCCAAATGTATCTATGAGATAATGACACAATGTCTGTGAGTATGCCTCTATAAATTTTAAAAATTAGTTTTTCAAAATCCCTCTGAACCTACATGGCTAGGAAGAATTCCAAAAACAAATCTATAAAAAATTATTAAGTGTATATGTCAAAATCTAATTCATTTAGGTGAGGTGAATACTGAACCCATGAAGGGAGAAATTGAATTAAAAAAAATCATATGAGGTGTATTAATAATGTTGATATTTTACCTCCACTTTGATAAAACATAGAATATAGAGAAAAATAGAATTTCTTGCTTTGAAAGTATTAATTCCACTTAAATATCATTCTATGCACTCTAGAACATAAAATTTGATTTTATTTAAGTGAAAAAATGACTTGATTCACATATAAATAATGATAATTAAATCATTTCAGGAATATATAATTATTATAAAGTATAGTAGTAAAAATTATAAACAATAAGGATATATAAGGCTTCTTATTTTAATAAATTTAAATTAATATAATCTCTCAAGAGTGAAATAGTTTAATTGTGGTGGAGACACTGGAGTTGAATTGTTTTTAATTTTTTTGATATTCTTTTAGAATACCCATAATTTAATTCAATATCTGTATTAGAATTTCTTTTTTTATGTTTTTTTTATAATATTGAATATAATTTTTAGGTAGACTTATATGTGGGTATTAATGATCTATTAACTTGTGAAAAATTGATAACCCCTTTTATGAAATTTGTTTCATATTATAAAACATTTCAGGAATGTGAATATATGTGCAGAAAAAAAAAGCTAAATTTAACTAAGTGGTTGCACAAAAAAACAACGCTAACCAATATGCAGCACAAAAAAGCTACTATTGACCTAGTTATCTAAAAATAATCTACCATCAACCAAATGGTAGAAAAATATGATATTCTTCCCTTTATTATATTCCACCAATAATCTACCTCTAGAATGCTTCTGCTCTATTACTACCCCACATCTAAAAGTTTTTTATGATTCCATTCATGTAGTCTATATTCAATAGAACGTACACATTGAAAACACTCTTTACCCATGGTGAAAAATCCCTTTATTATACCACAATACAACGTTCATTGCATTCCACCTCCATTATTTCTCATGGTAGATCCACACAGAATCCTTTATAATTTCCATTCGACACCTGCATCTACCTCTCTAAAGATCCTCCACCATGAGGAAAAGTATAGTGCCTCTAAATCGACTTATTACACCCTATTATTCCACCCATAGAAATGGACCAACTATTCTTAGTAGGACGCAGGTAGTTCTAACATACCAATAGAATCACATTTGTAATCTAATCCAATCAATGCTTTGTATTAACCAAATTTGAGATCCAATTGAATTCTCTCGGAGTGAATCCTCCCTTAATGCACCACCACAGGAAAGGTATTTCAATTCCACTGATTTTCGAATGATTCCACTACCACCCACTACCAGATCTATACAATAAAGCAAAAATATCCTAATAGTAGATAAAGATAATAAAGGAGCATCATCCAAGCTAGATTTATACAACAACTCAGATGACCCCCCACAACTAAATTAATAAACCCCTGGTTGGTGTATGTTTTGATCCTTAGGTGATAAAGATGCTTAAAAATCCATCTTACAATTAAATGTGGTAAAACTGAAATATGAAGGTTGGTATTGAATAGCCAATAATGGAAAATTTTACATGTTTCTACTCAAGGGAGAGTATGAAATTAACATTATTAGAAACTTTAATTCACGTTATTTTCACAAAATTTGGAAAATGATATAGATCATCAACAAATGGCAAATAAATTTTTTTCTTCATATACCTCCTTTCATGATTCATTTATACACTGTGTTGTGAAGCACTGGAAACCTTCACCTCCCAATGGGAACCATTCTTTATCAACATTGGTATGTAGGAGAAAATTATTAATTCATTAAAAAAGACGTCCAGTTCCTTGATTTGGGAAACATGATGAGCTTTACTAATGTATGAAGTCATTTTTAACACTGAAAACAAAGGATATAGCTCAATTATGGAAAGAAATAACTTCCTCCCATGTTGATGATTCAAAATCAGAATCAGAAACCTAATAATTTTTCTTTAAATGAATTTATTTTTTCACTATGCTTGGAAGATGCTCGTTCTCACTTAAATACACTAACAGGTTTCCCTCAATCACTTCCATCAATGATTCTAGTTCTCCTTTCATTCCCTATTATAATATCTTCGATGATGGCACATAAGTCCATTTCTGGTCACCCAAAGGACAATTCCAACATTACAGCCTATTAAAAAATTTGAATAGTTCATATTTCATTTCAATATCCCTATAGATCTTATTGGTTTTAATCTGTTAGATATTTCATTAAACATTAATCTTTTAATATCTTCCATATATTAGAAAATTTCACAGAAAATCCACTCTAACTTATAACAATCCATTGGATAGAAAGTATTGAGATAATTATTGGGTGATTATAGATATCTGATAACCTTTCTAGGAAAGGTTATGCATACAATGATCATTGTATTTCTCTACCCAAACCTAAATAACCATATAAAAATAATCAATGACATTTCAATTTATTAAAGGATTAATAATGAAAAAATTAATAATGATTCAATAGGATAATGAGTATTTATCCATGATGTGAGCAATACTATTTAAATTGATATCAATGAAATCCTATTTCTCCTGGAAAATTCCACAAATTTAAACCCACTAAAACAAGATATCAACACAATCACAACATTGTCTCCACAATAGGAGAACTTAATCCCATCATAGTACATTTTTCTTAGTTTATTAAATGTTTTTAGTACCATGTGGAAGGAACTAATCGATCACATTCACCACCATAGGTGCTTAAATTTCATCACTTCCCAATATATATTTATTAATGATCACAACCAATGTTCTATCATTTTTTAAACCCAATGATTGGTAATGGAAAAAACTGTTACTATTGCGAATCATATAAAAACATTAAGTTAATAATGAGGTTCATACCCTCAATCTTACTATGTATCAACCTCATTGAGTTCATAAACAAACACCCATGTTCCTCTTATATTATAGAGGAATTAAATAATCTCCATCTAAATCCATCAATTGTCAGCATACTAACGATAATTTCCAATTTTAACATAAATAAATATACACATAACCAATATGTGAAATACATGAGTCTCATTTAAAAAAGAATGATTTACATTGTATTATCACCCAACAACTGAAAACTGGACTATCATTCCTGTGAGTTTAATGGAATAAAACTATAAAGACACATTGAAATTCATGACTATACACCATGATAAATTGGTTCTTCATTCCAACTACATCAATAGATACCATCCAGTTCCATTCCATGTCATAAGAACTCAAACATTCTAATGTCTTACACATAAGAAAATCTAATGTCAATAAGATTGGTCAGTTTAATGTTCTTACTCTTAGAAACCAACCTTGATACCATGGTGCTGGGAATAATGGTGCTTGATCATAAAAAAGAACCCGAGGCAGAACCATGACTTCATCATAAAACGGACAACACATGACCATGATTTCTAACTCTAATGTACTATCTATATAAGGATAACAATGATAACAGTTACTGTTACAAACAATACAATGTACTGACTCACTAATTTGTTGAGTCATATTACAGGGTCCATTATGTCCTTCCACCTATCCTAAAGGTCCATTCTCAACCCATGGGATTCCATATGAACACCTTTATAAAAAAAATACAAAATCCAACTTGCCAAGTCATCAACATATAATGGAAGTGATTCTCAATGAGAATATGCCTATGTAACTGCTCCCCCAAGAATCACAACTAATTGATCAACATTGATAAAGCTAATAAAATCGTCCTGTATAATTCAAAATAGTGAAAAACTACAAAAACATTCTCAATTAGTTATAAATGTATTTAAATTTATACATGAAAACAATATATTGGTTATTAATGGTACTATAAAAAACAGAAATTGATTCCTAGTTACCCACAATATGTTTCAGTATTAAGGAATCATGTGCCTTACCAACCTACCAAGGTCATTAATGTCACATACACCAAGGTACAATATCTTCTTCATTAACAAATTCAAAAGGAAGAATATACAGATGGTGGTAAATATTATATGAATTCCACCTCAATATTTAAGTGGGAAAAACAATTTGAGGATTTCTTGACACATTACCTAGATATACATCAGTTTATTTCAAAATATAACTTGTTGGTCCAAACATGTCTTCTTAATCCTATATTCCAAATCATGATTCATGAGCCACATGTTGACTCTATGGGGAGAGAGTCAACATCTAGAACTAGTTTGTTTCTAATGGTCCAAGAGATAATAACCAATGAATAATATAACCCAAACATCATGTTATCCACTTGAGGTGAAAACCATATCAATCACAACATCTTATATACAGATCAAAATTACTTGAGTTCTGACTAACCTAGAATTCCCACCGAAACAATTATTCATAACAAAATAGACCGATTTCCATCATAAGCTCAAAAAAAAATCATAAATATCATGGTTACAAATTCTTAAATAGTAAGATAAATAAACCCCATTTTTATAGCACTTTGTGACATCCCACTACATATGTCACTCAAATAGTGCCTCAGTAATGTTCAACACATGACCTTAGGTTCACCTCCCTGTATAACAATGGTTTTCATGAATAAATGGGGGCTTGAGATATTACAATAGTGAGAAAATTTCTTCATATCATTGTGAAAAATCATAATTGAGAATAAACAATCATTAGACATATAAAACTATATAGAATCTAAATAAATAACCGATAACAAAATAAAAAACCAAATGGTTCCATAAAGGTATTATAGATTGATCATGCAATGGGATGATCAAATATATAAGTCAAATAAGAAAATAAAAATTAAAGAAATTCATATACTATATCACTGACCCATACATCATCTAAAGCTCTACATACATAAATGAGCTACCCCATGTTGTCAATCTTGGGCCTCTTCCCAACCTATTCCAATAAACATTATAGTGTCATCTTGGGAACCCCCAGTGCAATGGAGGCTCATGCATACAATCTATAACGACCCATACTTTACATACATTGTTATTTCTTCAAAATTTAAGCACACTTATTACAACATATAACAAAAATATGAAAGGACCATATAGGTATATTTTCTTTAGAAACTGGGAAACATAAACAACTGATTAATAAATAATCTACATTGTCTCCCATTTATTTCATCATATCTAGAATCCCTTTTTTGGCATATCTTACTTAATACCCTTCTTCCTGAACTAGGGAAAAGAAAACATATGAAAGGGTGACATAAAATTCTCAGTAAGGTAAACAAAAGAAATATCAATCACATCAAAAGAACATATCATTTTTGAAATTTTAACCTGCAAAAGAGTTCATAATTTCATAACATGGGAAAAATCATAGTAGTGAAATGTAGTCCCAATAATCATAACTTAAAACATGAAACTTTATGGAATACACACATAATCATAGAGAATCATTTCTTAGTAGTCAAGAATCATTTCCAAGACTGTCCTAGTGGACAAAGTCCATTTCTGAACCGAGTTCACTCCTCATTTCAGTCTTGTATCACTGAACTGGATTAACCTGCCGTCCGAGCCATGTTGATCTCATGAGATATAAATCTTTACCCAATGAATTTTAGGGAGATATAGGTCCCACCCATCTCATAATGAACCCATTCTTATGTGTTCCACAAAATCATAAATCACACATCATAGCATAACCCATGTAATAAAAATAGGATTCTTAAATATCATGCCATCATAACAGAATTCATATAAGATAAAAGGACATCATAAAACAAATTACATAATAACATAATCAAATCATTGTAAAAATAGGGATATAAATAGAATCCTATATTATCTTAGATGGAAAATAATTTTGATAAAATAATTGAACTTCATTCTTCAGGAAAATATCCTTTCTACTTCAAAAGCATTTTTCCTTTCTTAATATGTCATACAATTTTAAACTAAAAGAAGTTGATTAAAAATAAACATTAAAAGGTTTAAAGTAATCTTCATGGAAATAATGTTCTATGAATCCATTCATGCTGTATAAGTTAAAAAAACATTCTTCTCATACTTTGGCCGGAAAAGTCAAAAAGAAACTCATTCTAAAAACAACAAAATATTCCTTTCATATCTTTTACTAAAAACTCACCAATGGGTAAAATTGGATTTAAAAAAATGTATGAGGATTGAAATAATATTACATATTGAAGAAAAATTTATGTGGATGATAAATATTCCCCAGTAATTATCGAAGTATAAACAATCTCGGATAAAAATGAGAATGTGGGATTTTCCCTTACCTTAGGTCCGTGTTGACGCTCCTTTCGTCACAGAATCTAAAGATCGGAAAAGGGGAATATATGACCACAAAGTGATTCAACCTTTGAAGAAAACATCAAAAATCGACAAAGGGATGAACAAGGAAAACTTTGCCTATAGGCCGCGCAAGTTCCTTCATGGTCGCGCAAGTGGACTTGCACGACGCAACATGGCGCGCAAGTGACTTGCACGACCTAATTGATAACTACCCGATAACCACCCGAGGTCTTCTCTTGCCTATAAATAGACCCCGTGGGCCCCCCATTCGAGAGGATCTTTTTTCAGAAACTCGGCTTGAAGCTCTCGATGCCCAAGTCTCTTATCAAAGCTTCCGGAACACTTCTAAGTTAATTTCTTACCTAGAACGGAAGATCTAAAGAGAGGGAGGAATGCCTAAGTGTTGAAACTCATCGACACTTGCGCGCATGAGTGGCCAGCCCTTAAGGGAAGTGGTCCCACTTGCGCGCCGCCTTATTCCTTCGATAAAACTTGCGAGTCCCTTTTCTGGAAGAACCTCAAGTGAATTCTAAAGGCTTTAATAAAGAGTCTCTCGAGTATTTCAATGCTGGTTGACCATCACGCAAGTACACCACATGTCGCGCAGGTATACCTACGCGACCAATATTTGCGCGCCCCTGCAATACTTGCGCGTCTTCCAAGACTTGTGCGCCCCTTCCTTTTTGGGTGCCTTTCTTGCCCATTTCACCCCTCTTAAGCCATTACCTTTCCTTTTTAAGATTCAGTCTTCAAGACACTCTTCAAAGCCATTTATGGCATGATTTCTTGATTTGATTTCTTTATCTGAAAGAAATTCTATGGAATATCTCTCAAAACCTAGTGATTTAAATATCCTTATGTCACTAAATATGGAGAGTTCATTCACTCAACCTCATCCTTTAAGATGAGAGAATCCTTAACCTGGGTCTCCTTTTCAGGAATAATCCCCAGTCATAAGTCCTCTAATTTGGGCATCCTTTTCAAGAGTAAGCCCCAAACCCTAATCCTTAACCTAGGTATCCTTTTCAGGAATAAGTCCCAGTCAAAATTTTGGGCTTCCTTCTCAAGAGTAAGCCCCAAGTCCCTTAACTTGGGTCTCCTTTTTAGGAATAAGTCTCAGTCCTAATCTTGGGCTTCCTTTTTCAGGAATAATCCCCAAGTCCCTTAAATTTTCATTAAACATCCCTAATTTACGTTTGATCTGGGATTCCTTCTCAGGAGTAAATCCCAGTTATCAATCCTCTCCTAATTTGGGATTCCTTTTCAGGAATAAGTCCCAAGTTAGAGTATTCAAATCTCCATGAATCACATATACATTTATGGACCCTGTTCCTGGATTTTCTCCCTAATGTAAATCCTCTGGGAAGTCATACATACATAAGCCCCAAACCATTTCTTATGATTGCATCTTTCATGGCACAATTGTATAATTTTTACCAATACCTCTTGTTTCTCACACCGAGCATGACTCACGTGAGCTTAGAGTGTAAAAGTAATTGTGACATCTTGTTTTGAGCCATCAATCATAAACATCATACCCTTATTCGAACTATGTGGGTTCTGACTCCTTTTCCAAAACAAAGGATACGTAGGTAGCCCATATATGGGTTCGATCCCAACTTAGAAATAATTCATGTCCTTCTGAATGACAATAAACTTCAAGTGCCCCACTCAGTGGCTTTAAAACCAGCCTAGTCATCATAATAACCAAGAGACTATTATATATATATTTTGAAGGATACCATTGACCAAGAATCTCTAAATAGATATAGATGATTCTCTATCGATGAAGAACCTCAAATACATATAAAAGTATCTCTAAATTTCATACATATTTAATCATTGATTGTTAAACTGAAGGAAACCTCATTTTATAATTGGTAATATAATAAGGATTCATGAACATAACTTAAATCTATAAAGAGAGTCCCGGAATAGACAATAATTCCCCTCAAAAAGGTTTGATGAGTCCGACCTCCCATCCTCTCGACCAATGAAAATTCCTAATCCTCATCAGTCCACAAGCTAATGAGCGCCTACTTTTGGAAAGTAGGTCCAAATGGATGTGGAATCACTGGATGTTTCCGGTTCTACGAACAAACCCGCTAGAAACCGATCGGAACGTTTGAATCTCCCATCCAGGAGGTCATCCACGAATTCCGAGGGAAACAAAAAATGGTGATCCCGACGTGAATCCTTAACCATGTTAAAATGTTTTTTTACCTATTTGTTAATCCCCTATTTAAAACTCAATAAGAGGGCTAACAAAAACAATCATTGACATGTGTGCTCATCCAAAGGATGAAGTGGCTGAATTTTATCTTGATTACGTCTGTTATATCAAACAGGCACTCTTTTCCAAGATCTTCTGTATTTCCATAATGGCTGCTCTCAAATTCACATCTGTGAATACTGTTGTTGCAAATACCACTGCTGTTATTCCTACTAGATCGTCATCCTCTCTGAGGATGACATCACCTACTCAGCGTCTTCAACGCTGGGTATCAAATGCGCTAGTTAAGGAGTACCGTAAACACGGTACCATCACAACTTTGGAGGCTGCCCGACAGGCCCTCCAAATGAAAAACTCACACAGGTCGTCCGGACAACGACGACCAGTGATCAAGAGGCAGGCGATGCTGACTACCGTCTCCAACCGTTTCGGGTCGTTATCCCCGGAATGCAATTTCGATTCGCTCCCTTACTCTGAGGATGTGAATGAGCAGGTCCCTCAGGGCCTTAATTCAAAAAGACAGGAGTCCTTCCCGAGGGATCCCATCAACAATTGCTGTCAGACTCGTGAGGCAGTGCACCCTCAACATGATGAGGGTACCGACTCCAAGCATTCAGCTCAGGTTCCTCGAACCTGAGCAGGAAAGACGAACCACCAGAGATGGAATCCGGTTAACAATGGGAAGGTTTTCATCCCTACCATCTCCGGAGAAGTCCACCAACCTAACTTGGTGGAAAAAAAAGAATAGGCACACACACCTGTCCGTTTTAATTCCGCTGTCCAGCAGACTCGTCTGGAAGCATCAAGCCAATCCCGCCAGGAAATTCCGGCAGAGTACTATAGGCAGCAACATACACCTGCTTATACATCATCAGTTAGTCAGCAGGCTCGCCTGACTACATATGATGGATCTCGTCAACCATGTTTGGAGAAGTGTAATTAGCAGGCACATACACCTGCTAGTACTAATCAAGCCTACCAACAGTCTCTCTTGGTAGCGCACGGAAAAGTCAGTCGGAAAGCTCCGACGACAAATAGGAGGAAGACTCAACTCTCTGCCTCCACACTTGAGTGCTGTCAGGATTCACTGACAGGAAAAGGAGGATAGGAGCAGGCACATACACCTACTCCAAGCCCAGAAAGGACGTATATCCCCATTCCCCCATTCCCGCGGCTGAAGTCACCAAGCATATTTTGTTAATGGTGAAAGAGCAGAAGAAAATTCCTGCTCATATTCTGGATGCTTTCCAGGATATGATAACAGCTTCAGCATCATCTTAGTGATTGACACATAAATCTATCCCTAGTAGTGGAGTGACTCATCAACGATTCACTTCAGAACAGACACACACATCTGTTCGAGTCCAAGAGGGTTTTGGGGCATACTCCCCCATATCATACGGACAACCAAGTCAGGCACATACACCTGATTTGAGTGGAGATCGTCAACCTAACCTGACCATATTTCCTAATCAGGCACATACACATGCTTAGAGTAACCACTTTCGTCAAAAAGTGGTTTCCAAAGTGAGTAAGAAGGCATCTAAGGAAAAGATCCACCCAGCACAGTCAGGAGATCAAAGGACAATCTGTAACAAGGCTTTGCTCGATGCTGGAGTTGTTGAGGCCCTCAGACATTTATTTGTTGGAATTCAAGATTCTACTCCCTCAGTTCCCAATAACAGGAACATTAATTCCGAAAGTCTTCAACAAACACTTCCTCATGAAGGATTGCTTCATGAAAATTCAGTCAATCTTGAAGTTTCTTCTTCAGATGAGAGCCACAGGAACCCTCTGTGTCGTCTGAAGACCAAGGAGAAAGAGATCTTATCTTTTTCTATAACCCATTATGGTGTTCCTCCCCATGATGATGAATTTCAATGCGCAAGTCCTCTCCGCATTAGTGATTCACATTTCCTGGAAAATACTCCAGTGGACAATGTAGTGCCGATAAAGCCCTCTTATCTTGAGGCACTTTCAAATGCGAAACCAGTCATGTCTGATGCTTTATTTCTAGAAAGTGAAATACTTTTTCAATTAGAAGATAGCCCAGGGTGTAGGTCATTCTCCTAAACACCCCTAAGTCATGAATCTTCTAGTTTGATCAATGATCTCTCTACCATTCTTGTTGAATCCGATGAAGCAACAAGGAAACACCAACTCTGGTCAAAGCAGGTAGAATAATCTTCATTTAATGATAAAGAGGAAATGATTAACATGAGGAAAAAACTGGCGAAAAGTGATGTACCAGTCATGTTTTGGCCTTTGGCTGACTCCCAGTATGATATTCCAAAGATGTTGACAGAAGATGTAGTCCATGGTATTCGTCTCAACATATGGAAAACTCTTTGTCAATTGAAGAATAATGTATTATAATATGTTGAATATGAAAATAATCTTAAGATAATAGAAGGGCTACAACGTCAGATTGATTTGGCATCTCTATCAGTCTCTCGGTATCCGAAGGCTGAAAAGCAATAGAGAACCTTTCAACGTTCATGCCCTGGCGCACTAAGAAAATTGTGTCAGTTAATTTCCAATGCTCCATCTGGTGTTCATATCAGAGGATGGGGTGTTCACGGAGCAGTACATTTCACAGTGCTTTCTAGTCAGCAAAGCCTTCCGAAAATGGTCTCATGCAATGTTATTTCCCATGGCCGGCCACAATCAATATGATTTGTTCATAATCAAAATTTTTCTCAAGAACATGATTCATCTAGTTCTCTCAAAATCAAACATATAGAGAACAAGTTGTGGAATTTCTCCTACATCAAGCAGGCGAGAATATTGCACAAGCCTCTCGTATGGAGAAAACACATCATCAAATGACAGAAGTTTCAGAAATCATCCAACGGTCTGTTAAACCAGGTGATAAAAGTGGATACAAGCTAATGCATCTAGCTAATTTCCGAACTAAGATTCGCAAGATCAAGAGAGCTTTTAAGAAGGTCTCAGAGATAGCATGTCAAGAGCCACCCCAGCTTGTCAGACTGGGGACTCCTTTAACCCAACCCTCAGAGTCAACAAATGGGATTTGAGGAGTTGAGTGGAAGCAGCAGGAACATCCCCAGTTCTCGAGACTGGGGACTCTTTAAAATCATCTATCCCCTTCTCAGAGAATATAGGTCTTTTCTCGATTGGGGAAGAAGCCCCAAGAGGAACGAAGAACCAAATTATCAGGAGATTCCCTCCAAGTTATATCTCTTCAAGAAGTTCCTAAAAGATTAAATTAACAAAAGGTAATGTCTCATCAAAGACATGAAAGAAGACAATATCACAAAAATGTTTATAGAAGGGATGCGATGCATTATACATCAATCAATGTCATCAATTCCGTTGTTGCTAATCCACCAGAGGAGAATCACTCACGGAACTCAGATGAAGAGCGTCCTACTCAAGAAAATGTACCCGCTGATACAAATGAAGAAGGTGTGCGTACACGAAGTCAAATGATTAATCAGAACCTAGGTAATCCACTTCCTTCTCACCAAAAAGTATCCAAAAAAGGGAGGGGAAAGAATCAGGTTACATATCCTTCCTCTGGAGAAGGTCAATCACTCTTGTTAGAGCAAAGGTTTGCACAACAAGAGGAAGAAATGAAAGAATTAAGAAGGTTGAATGCAGAACTACTTCAGAGTAGTCTTCTTCTTAATAATGCTGAAGTCTGACAGCCGAAGGAATTTGTTGCAGTTACTGAGATGGATCAAGAATATCCTCCTTTATTAGTACACCCTCAGAGGTCTAATCCCGTGGGTCAAGCGCAACAACAGTTGGCAGTGCTGCCATCGGTTGCGGCACCAACCACCACATCTATCCAAGCTCCATTCATTGCACCTACTCAAGACCAAATTCAACCGGATGTTTCTCAAAAGTTAATAACTACTATTGAGTCATTAACAGCTCGGTTAGAAACTATGGAAGGGAAACGGGCGCAAGTTCAACCAGAAGAGAAAGTTTACCCTGAATGGGTAGATTCAATTTCTCCTCCATCTAGTTTTGGAAACCCTGTTTTCCCTACTTTCAATGGATCAGGTGACCGTGAACAAAATTTGACGCATTACGTGTCTTGTTGTGATCCTATGATGGGAAATCCAGAGCAGCAAGAAACAGTGAAACTCAGATGCTTCATGTGAACCTTGCAAGGACCAGCTTTTGTCTGGTATACAAGCTTGCAATCCCGGTCAATCATCGTATGGGAGGATCTTCATCAAAAATTACTTCTTCAGTTCAGCTCAACTTTGCCAAAAATGATAGTTTTCGATCTTACAAAATGCAAGCAAAGGGAGAATGAAAGAGTCTCTGATTTCATTGCTCGCTGGAAGGGATTAACGTATTCCCTGAGTTTAGCACTCCCTCAGGAAGAGCTATTGCCAATTTGTGTGGCAATTTTGCATGAAGAATTATGCATGCCATTGATCCCTGTGAAATACACAGGATGGTTTCGAGACCTTACTTCAATCGCTCAGCAGTTTGAAGATTCCCTTATACAGGATAAGGTTAAAACTCATGTAATTCTATCAGCTCCAGGAAGGAGAATGGGTAAAGCAGAAACTGCTACAGTTATGCTTAAAAAAGCACCTGTACCTATTTCTACTTCAATACCTTCATCTTCTCGAAGGGCTCCACCTCCTGAACGCCAACAATAAAGGCCGTTTCGTCCAAATGATCAAAGAGATCAACGACGATAACAATTTTTGGATTTGAAGAGTAAAACATACTCTTTCCAAAGTGAACAAGTCCTGGTTACTGCATTTCAGCTCTGGAAAATAATTTGGTTCAATTACCAGTGCCCAAGAGGCCAAACAAAAAAAGAGATGAAGACCGTCCCAATTATTGTCCCTTTCATCAAATGTTAGGGCATCCCATCCAGGAGTGTTTTGTCTTCAAAGACCTCCTGCAAAAGATGGTCGACTTGGGACAAGTCAAGTTGAAAGTTTTTTCAACTCAGGTAGCATGTGTTACTGCTACAGTTCCAGAGGAGGAAGGTGAATGGAAAGAAGTAAAAAGAAGAAATGCACAGAAATATGATGATTGGATGTTCAGAAAGATAATCAATCGGACTCATGCCATTTTGCGAACACAATTAAAGAAACCAATTGCGTCTTCTGCCATGAATATTACGGTAAAACCCTCTATGTCAGAGGGAAAATCCCCAAAGAAACGGTCTGATTCAAAGAAGGAAAAAGAATCAGAAGAAGATGAGTATGTGTCAAAGCCTAAATTGTCTTTGACTCTGGCAGACTTTATGCCATCTACTTCAAAACAACGGGCACCTCCCCATCAAATGGCAGAGCTTAAACAGGCTAGTCAGGCAGAGTCTTTATTAGACGAAAAGTTAATCTTCGGTTCTGTTAATATGATTCAATTAACAGATCTGTATTCCAGTCGTAATTTCAATTTTGATAATTCTAAATTCCCTGTATCAAATAAGGGAATCCGAGGAAGTTCCAGAGGTTCAGGATACAGGGGAAGACGTGGATCTTTCCGAAGCCACTACTCCAATTCTACCCCTGCTAGTACTGTGTATGCAGCAGAAACTCGTGGTAGAGCCCTTCAGTGAGCTCAAAAAGAACAAGCAAGTTCTTCTTCCAATAGTCAACTCAGTCTTCGCACAGTTATTTTAGAAGACCGATTGAATATTCCATCTTCATTATCTCAGCAAGTAAATGGATCTAATCGGTCTAATCTTCCAAAACCAAGGATGTTGCCAACTTCTATCCCAATACAAGATGCATCAGCTTCCAAAGAATCTGCTTCCAAGGTACCTGCTAAACCGCATATTCCTATTGGGAAACGCAGACCTCTAGATCAAAATTATCATATATTGAAACACTTGGCCCAAGTACTAGCCAAGTTATAAATTTTGGATGCTTTGAATCTGTCAAAAGATCTTTGGGAAGCACTCATCGAAGCTTTGTCAAGTCCTCGAGAATTTGAAGCTAAAATTGCTACAGTTGAAGTCTATCACATAGAGAATAATCATGCAGAATGCCATGCAGTGATATCTTTTACTGATAAAGATGAAGATGATGTTGTGCATGGGCACATAAAAACTTTGTACTTATCTGGAAAAGTCAATGGTGTGGATATCCGAAGAGCTTTCATTGACAATGGTTCAGGAGTCAACCTCATGCCCATCCGTACACTTCGTCGATTGGGCCACAAAGAATCTGATTTATCTCCTTCTACCATGATGTTACAAGGATATGATAAAAATGAACAACAACCACTGGGAGAAGTTACACTCAGAACTCAGTTTGGAGATCTTGTATCCAATTCGAATTTCATGATTGTTGATCAAGACTCAGCTTTTAACGTCTTGCTTGGAAGACCCTGGCTACATCAGCATGCAGCTATTCCTTCATCATAACATCAATGTCTCAAATACTGATTCAATGCTCAAGTTGGAAAATTTTATAGTGATAAGACCCCGTTCAAGACATGTGAGTCTCAATACATTGAGGCAGCATTTTATCACATGAAGGGAAGAGAAAAATCTACAATGAAGGAAATTACCACAGTTATTTGTCCATATGGTTTGGAGAAAATTCCAATAAATCCATTTACACATGTGAGTACAGATTATGTGTTACCTATTATTCAAATTGACAAAATAGGCCCAAATCAAAATACTCTTATGGAAAGATCCATAATGTCAGTTACGACAATTGAGCCAGACAGCATGGGAGAAATTGGTAACCTACCAAATAGTGATGAAAGCACAAGTGGTGACGTCTTCATTTCATCTACTAAAATCCAACAAGTTTATACTTCGCCAATCAGGCCAGAAGAAGTTATAGCAACATCGGAGGTGAATAATGATGTCAATTCTCAATCCATCATCTCCTCTTTATTTCCCAAAGAAGGCCCTTTATCATCAATATGGTCAGAAATGGAAGCTTCTTCTTCAAAATGTGCAAATTTTGACATCTCTTCTGATCATGAAAATTTCATTTTGTCATCTACTATGCAAGTAGAAACGGAGGAAATAGCACATGATGAAGAGAAAGAGGAAGATCTTAGAGATGCTCCTCCAACATTTGAAGAAGGTATCTCTTCCACTATGGATGAACTCAGAGAAATAAATCTGGGTACAGAGAAAGATCCACACCCCACTTTAATTAGTGCGGCCATGACCCTTGAAGAGAAAGAGATGTATATTTCTTTTCTAAAGCAAAATAAAGATATTTTCACTTGGAACTATACAGAAATTCTTGGGTTTGATCCTGATATTGCTACTCATCATTTGGGTTTACCAAAAGAACATCGAGGATTTAAGTAAGCCTCGAGAAGAACACACACAACCTATGCTTCCAAAATTGAAGCTGAAGTGGATAAGCTGATGAAAGCTAACTTCATCAGAGAAGTTCAGTATCCCAAGTGGTTGGCTAATATTGTCCCTATAAAGAAGAAGAACGAACAAATTAGGGTTTGCATCGATTTCAGAGATCATAATCGGTATTGTCCTAAAGCTGATTTTCCAGTTCAGATTACAGAACTCTTAATTGATTCTATGGCTGGCTATGAAGTACTTTCCTTCATGGATGGATATTCCGGATATAATCAGATCCGAATGGCCCTTTAAGATGAGGAATCTACAGCCTTCAGAGCCCCTCAAGGTGTGTTTTGTTATCGGGTGATTCCCTTTGGTTTAAAGAATGCAGGTGCAACATATCAACGCGCCATGCATCGTATCTTCAAACCTTTCTTAGGGAAGTTTGTTGAATGCTATTTAGACGATTTGGTGGTTAAATCCAAACAACATTCTAATCACATGGCTGATTTGGAAGTCATATTCCACAAGCTTCGACAACATAATTTGAAGATGAACCCCTTAAAATGTGATTTTGGGGTAACCTCAGGAAAATTCCTCATCTTTGTTGTACGCCATCGTGGTATTGAAGTCGATCCTGAGAAGACCAAGTCAATCCTCAGTATTTCACCTCCTCATAATTTGAAAGAATTAAGAGGACTTCATGGACACTTAGCATATATTCGGCATTTCATCGCTAATCTGGAAGGCAAAAGTTTACCCTTTACCAAATTATTGAAAAAAGGAGTCACTTACCAGTGGACTGAAGAATGTCAAGAAGCGTTTGATGTTCTTAAGAAATACCTCTTGAGTCCACCAGTACTCATGCCACCTGTTGAAGTTAGGCCACTTATCCTCTATGTGACAGCTCTAGAGCGATCATTGGGTGCCTTTCTCGCTCAAAAGAATGATGTTGGGAATGAAAATAGCCTCTACTATCTCAGTAGAACTATGCTTGAAGTAGAAACCCGGTATTCAAGTATTGAGACGTGCTGCCTGGAATTAATCTTTGTAGTTCAGAAACTGAGACACTACCTGCAACATCACGATGTCCAATTGGTATCTCGCAATAATCCGCTCAAATTCATCCTTAGTCGTCCAGTGCTCACAGGATGTCTAGCAAGGTGGGAAGTTATTTTGCAGCAGTTCGACATTCAGTATGTATCTCAAAAGGCAATAAAGGGCCAAGCATTGGCTGATTTCCTGGCTGAACATCCTTCAGTGGAAGACACGTCTTCAGATATTGAACTCCCTGATGAGGATGTTTTTTCTATTCAAGAGTGTCCTCAAACATGGGAAATGTATTTTGATGGTGCTTCTAGAAGTCCAACATGGATGAAAATGGAAAATCCTAAATTCAACAAAGTTGGTTTAGGAATTGTACTCATTTCTCCAGATAAGGCATTGTTACCTTATTCCTTTTTATTGTGGGAAGGTGGTACCAATAATGAATCCGAATACCAAGCTCTTATCACAGGCTTGGAGTTAGCGCTTCAAGCACAAGTGAATCACTTAAAGGTGAAAGGTGATTCAGACTTGGTAATCAAACAAGTCAATGGGGATTATGCCATCAGAAAAGAAGAGTTAATCCCTTTGTATGATTACGCCAGAAAGTTAATGGCAGAATTCCCTTCAGAACCGACATTTTCTTATGTCCCAAGATCACAAAATTCTCAAGCTGATGAACTGGATAATATAGCCATAGCTCTAATAGATCCAAATCGGGACGAGACAACCATCAGTATTGCCCACCGTCGTGCAATTCACCTTATGTTCAAGCCAGAACAGGGGAAATAAATGAAATTAGTCCCATTCCTGAACCGTATGGTCATACTACAGGATGGATGTCACCTATCAGGGAATACCTTCAAAATGGAACACTTACACCTGATAAATCTGAGAAAGAACAAATCCGGTGACGTGTGGTCAATTTTACTCTTTATGGTAGCCCAAACCACCTAGAGAAAATTCTCTACAAACGTGGTTTTGATGGAGTTATCTTCAGATGCATTTATGGTGAAGAGAAAATGGCTGTCATGAAAGTAGTGCATGCAGGAGTCTGTGGTGCCCACCAGTCTGGACATAGATTGTCTGATCAAATTCGAAGGCTTGGATACTTTTGGCCTTCAATGATACAAGATTGTGTTGATTTCACAAAGAAGTTTCATTCATGTCAAGTACATGCCAACTTCATTCATCAACCTCCATAGTTGCTTCATACAATTAAATACTCATGGCCATTTGCCACATGGGGAATGTATGTGGTGGGACCTTACCCTTCAGCTACGGCCAAGCAGTTTAAGTACATTCTTACTGCTACTTATTTCTTTTCCAAATGGGCAGAGGTCGTACCTCTCAAAGAAGTCAGTCCTAAATGAATTGTTATATTCATCAATTATAACATCATTACTAGATTTGGTGTCCCTCATACCATATTGACGGACAACGGCACCAACTTCTGTTCTTCTGAGGTGAAGAAATTGTATCAAGAATACGACATTAAATCTGACCATTCATCTCAGTATCATGCAGCAGCCAATGGAAAAATAGAATCCTTTAACAAGACTCTTTCAAATATACTGCAAAAGATGGTGGATAAAGATAAGAGGTCATGGCCTGATAAAAACTTTCATGCTTTATGGGCTTATCGGACTACCACCCGCAATGCAACGCGGTCAACACCATATTCGTTGGTATATGGAACAGAAGCAGTATTGCCAATTGAAGTTCAATTTCCCTCACTCAGAGTAGCCATTTGTGATCAATTATCTATAGATGAGCAATCTCAAAAGCGATTGAATGAATTGGAACAGTTAGATGAAAAAAGATTGTGCACTTTGCACCACTTGGAAATCTATCAGAATCGAATAGAATGAGCTTTTAACAAAAAAGTTCATCTTTGTTCATTCATTTAGGGAGAATTGGTATTAGTTCTCAGAACTCCAATGATACCAGGAAAGAAACCTCCTAAGCATGAACCAAAATGGGAGGGACCTTATTCAATACATAGGGTCTACTCCAATGGATCTTATTCATTAATCTCGATGGATGGAGAACTCATTTCTACTCCAACTAATGCCAGATTTTTAAAGAAATATTTTGTATAAAATACAAAGTATTCACAAGATGTCCCCGCAACATGAGACTAAACTGTGCAGAACCAGTTCTTCCTTGCTATATGACGTTAAACTATACAGCAATGCTCCAGTATGACCGTAAACTGCAACTTCGTCCCACATGACATTAAACTATGAAAAAGTTCCCTAAAAGTCCTGTATGACTTTAAAATACACCATGGTCCTGTATGACATTAAACTGCACCATCCATGGTCCATGCATATGACCCTAAACTATTTAAAAGCCCCTTACGTCCGAAAAGACGTTAAACTACATAAACTGTTAAAAAATCCCCAATGCGTCCAACATGACGTTAAAATGGTGCACTCTTTTGTCCTCACTGCATGACATTAAACTACAAAGTTCCCCCCTTTCGTCCAACATGACGTTAAACTCTATTGTTCCCATCGTCCTAACTACATGACGCTAAACTGTACAGAAAGTTCATAATACGTCCTACATGACATTAAACTGTATTTTGTCCCTGCTTCATGACACTAAACTGCGCAGCACCAATAGTCCTAACTGCAAGACTTTAAACTGCATTGTCCCATTATATGTCCTACATGACATTAAACTATGCATCGTTAAGGTTGTTGTTACCTCTTGTTTCTCACACCGAGTATGACTCACGTGAGCTTAGATAAAACCTCAACCGTAACACTCTCTTTGGGCCGTTAACCATGTATAAGTCCCAACAACATTATTTTTTATTATTAGATCATTGTCCCCAAGAACAACTTGATCTTTAATTCATTTATTAATTGAACTACAAGGACTTTGATCCTTGCCTTCCAGGCTGGGTACATTGGCAACCTCCCAAGGTTCAAGCCCAAAAACAATCTCTTCACATCTGTTCACCACCATCTCATCTGATGTTGATTCGTGAAACCGCCCCTAGAATCAATATCTTTACATTGATTCACTTTCGTCCTTGTTATATGACATTAAACTATGCAACACTTTTGTCCGGTACGACAATAAACTACAATACTCTTTGATTTCCTCATTTAAGAGAGACCTATTATTGACATTGATTCTTCAATCATGTTTCATTTCAAAAGACTACATGGATACATGGTAATGCCTAATCTTTTTGTCTCAGGTTAAACCATCATTACACTAAAGTCCCCTTTCACCCTTCACATGTACGAACCAAATTTGTACAAAGGGTAGTTCTAGAACTACATGGGCTTGATTCCCATCCTTATGGGATACGTAGGAACGTTCGAGTATCCCTTGAATCCAGCCCCAAGTCTTTTGGGCCTAACCCCAAATTTCACTTTCAGTCCCTTGGCTGAAAAGTCCTCTTGAAAACACACACGGTGTATTGATTATTACGGTCCAAACTCTATGACCCTAAACTAAGATCTCTCATACTTTCGTCCCGCATGACGTTAAACTATATTTCGTCCCGCATGACGTTAAACTATATTCCGTCCCGCATGACGTTAAACTGTATTTCGTCCAGCATGACGTTAAATTGCATTTCAAGAACTACGTATGGCTTCATTCTCATTCTTATGAGATACGTAGTGAAGCCCAAAATTTCAATTCAGGACCCAGACACAACATGATTATGGTAATCATTGACCTATGTATCTCTATATTCATTAGACAATACCCATCTTTATGTGTTATAATCCTAACCTTAAATATTTTCAGATCTTCATAACCCTTTTCATGACTTTTAGTCACAAAAATGTCAAACTTCTGAGAATTCTTTTGCCTGACTATGCAGTACGTGCCCATAGGTGGCCTTGCATAAACAGTCCACATAACAGACTTGTTAGCCAAAAGATACTATTTATTTGACTATGCAGCCAATTCCCTTAGGTGGCCCTGCATAATTCAACCCCCTAACTGGTTTGTCAGATAGTGGTAACTTCATTCTTGGGATGAATGCCTCTTTTGTCCTTATTTGTCATAAATGACAGTATGTAGGGATTTGAAAAAAATAGTCATCCTTAACATATTTGTCCCATATCCTTTTTCAAGATCTGAAAGTATTCAAGTCTATGGTTTATATTCTCCTTCCCTACGTTTGGGTCAGACCTTCGTAGGAGTAATATTCATCCAGTTCATCGATAATATTGTTTGGAAATACCTTTTCCATATTCAAGTACCTCTTTCCATACAGCAAACTCTATACTTTAGAAAATTTGAATCTCCATAAACATTCACTGGCTTTTAGCACTAGCAAAGTAAATTTCTGAGAGTTCTTTTTGCCTGACTATGCAGCACGTGCCCATAGGTGGCCTTGCATAAAAAGTCTACATAACAGACTTGTTAGCCAAAAGATACTATTTTATTTAACTATGCAGCCAATGCCCTTAGGTGGCCCTGCATAATTCAACCCCATAACGGGTTTGTTAAATAATGGTAACTTCATTCATGGAAACTACTTCTTCTAATGCCTTTTATCTCTTTTTCATATCATTCCTCAGATTCAAATATTCTTAAGTCATAGCTTACATATTTTCCCTCATACTTGAGTATGGTAATATGTTTTAAGATAAATTGTCAAGGAATTGAATCAATTTTAATCCATTTTGGTCAAATCTATTTCAACCTTAAACATTAGCCCCTTTATGTCCGGCGTGCATGACTTTAAACTGCCCACAAAAGACAAAGGAACTATGAATAAAAGTCAAGTTCCATCTCACTAAACATACATTCTGTATTATTTAGGTAATATTGAGCAATTAAAAGATTCAAAGTTTGTAGGGTTATTTGTAATAATCCTAGTAAAAATCAAACTATGATTACTAAGCCCATTGGATTAAGTAAATTTAACGCAGGTAGTGAGAGAATGAAGGTACAAATAAGTGAAAGTGAAAGTGTTTTTCATTGATACACAAGAGTTAGAAGGACATCCACAGACTGGAGTCTCTTCTCTTTTTCAAGAATTACAAGAGGCTTTCACACACTTCATTTGATTTACGGCATCCCGAGCTTCATCAGAAACCACCTAGAATTCATTCATTCAACTGGATACAATAAGAGATGCAGTGATAACAGCTCTTCTTGGAACAATTGTAAAAAGATGTTCTTGAGTGCGGTTTGAGAAAATTTTCTATTGATCAAACAGTGACTCTGTTTCTGTCCAAGAGACTTGGAAGATGGATACATGGATTTGAGAATGGAGCATTGGAAGTAAAGAGCCATTTGGAGAGAGTACTCTTTTCAGATATTGCTCTAATACCATGTTTGTCTTCTCTCCACCAACCGGTAGTGGAAAAAATTTCAGCCCATGGGTTTTCCATTTTCATATCTGCAAGGAAATGACATGGAAGAAGAATTAGAAAGTTCACACCATTGTTGTTGCTCTTAATGCACAGCATAACCGAAATGAAGGAGTAGCAGTGCAGCTGCATTTCAGGTGTATAGTTCTTTGCATCTGGAACATTGACTCCTTGCAGGTGACCATGACCATATAGAGGCAGGTAGATACTTTGTGGTAAATTAAGATGATATTTATTCAAGTGCTTAGCCAAATCTGAGAGAGTGCTATTGCAGATATCATAATAATCATGGCCAATGATGTTCATCATGTCATCAATCCTCTTGCTAGCGAGTTCATCAGACGTTTTAATTCCATTAGTAGCCATTGAATCTTCCCAAAAGTTGAATAAATTAAACTCTTAAATGGGTTTATTTTTCATAAAATTTGTGAAATATTTCGAAAAAATGGCTAAGGCATCAAGGCGCGCAAGTATTCATGTGCCGCGCTAGTTTTTGACACGCAAGTATAAACCGCGCAAGTAAAAATGCCTTTATAGAAGCGCGACATCAAGGAAAAACACTAGAAAATAGAGCAACCTTCGCGGCTAAGGTGACCTGCGCGGCGAGAGCTCGAAGGTATGATGTCCGGAAATCCAGATGCTTGTACGAATGTGAGGCCCTCTATTTATAGATGCGGCCGAGACCCTGCGCGCTGGACCCTGCACGACCGAGGGCGATATCCCTGCACGATGCGCACTTGCGCGCCGCCCTCTGTGCCCTGAAGACTTTCGCGCCCCCTTTTCCTTTGGATGTATTCAATTTCCTCAGAGTCAAAACCTCATTTCTCTCCGGATCCAACTCTGAGGGGGGACTTTTGTTGACGCTCCTTTCGTCACAGAATCTAAAGATCTGAAAAGGGGAATATATGAGTACAAAGTGATTCATCCTTTGAAGAAAACATAAAAAATCGACAAAGGGATGAACAAGGAAAACTTTGCCCATAGGCCGTGCAAGTTCCTTCATGGTCGCGCAAGTGGACTTGCGCGACGCAACATGGCGCGCGTTTGACTTGCACGACCTAATTGATAACTGCCCGGTAACCGCCCGGGGTCTTCTCCTGCCTATAAATAGACCCTGTGGTCCCCCCATTCAAGAGGATCTTTTTTCAGAAACTCGGATTGAAGCTCCTGACGCCCAAGTCTCTTCTCAAAGCTTCCATAAAATTTCTAAGGTATTTCGTACCTAGAACGGAAGATCTAAGAGAGGGAGGAAGGCCTAAGTGTTGAAACTCGTCAACACTTGCGCGCCTGAGTGGCCAGCCCTTAAGGGAATTGGTCCCACTTGTGCGCCGCCTTATTCCATCGATAGAACTTGCGCATCCCTTTTCTGGAAGAACCTCAAGAGAATTCTAAAGGCTTTAATAAAGTATCGCTCATGTATTTCAATGCTGGTTGACCATCGCACAAGTACACCACATGTCGCACAGGTATACCTGCGCGACCAATACTTGCGCGCCCCCACAATACTTGCGCGTCTTCCAAGACATGTGTGCCACTTCCTTTTTGGGTGCCTTTATTTCCCATTTCACCCCTCTTAAGCCATTACCATTCCTTTTTAAGATTCAGTCTTCAAGACACTCTTCAAAGCCATTTATGGAATGATTTCTTGATTTGATTTCTTTATCTGAAAGGAATTCTGTTGAATATCTCTCAAAACCTAGTGATTTAAATATCCTTATGTCACTAAATATTGAGAGTTCATTCATTAAACCTCATCCTTTAAGATGAAAGAATCCTTAACCTATGTCTCCTTTTCAGGAATAATCCCCAGACATAAGTCCTCTAATTTGGGCATCCTTTTCAGGAGTAAGCCCCAAACCTTAATCCTTAACCCGGGTCTCCTTTTCAGGAATAAGTCCCAGTCAAAATTTTGGGCTTCCTTCTCAGGAGTAAGCCCCAAGTCCCCTAACCCGGGTCTCCTTTTCAGGAATAAGTCCCAGTCCTAATCTTGGGGTTTCTTTTTTCAGGAATAAGCCCCAAGTCCCTTAAATTCTCTTTAACCAGCCCTAATTTACGTTTGATATGGGATTCATTATCAGGAGTAAAACCCAGTTATCAATCCTCTCCTAATTTTGGATTCCTTTTCAAGAATACGTCCCAAGTTAGAGTATTCAAATCTCCATAAAGCACATATACCTTTATGGACCCTGTTCTTGGATTTTCTCCCTAAAGTAAATCCTCTGGGCAGTCATACATACATAAGCCCCAAACCATTTCTTATGATTGCATATTTCATGGCACAATTGTCTAATTTTTACCAATAACATTTGTTTCTCACACTGAGCATGACTCATGTGAGCTTAGAGTGTAATAGTAATTGTGAGATCCTGCTTTGAGCCATCAATCATAAACATCATACCCTTATTCGAACTATGTGGGTTCTAATTCCTTTTCCAAAACAAAGGATATGTAGGTAGCCCATCTATGGGTTTGATCCCAACTTTGAAATAATTCATGTCCTTCTGAATGACAATAAACATCAAGTGCCCCACTGAGTGGCTTTAATACCATCCTAGTCATCATAATAACCAAGAGACTTTTATATAAATATTTTGAAGTATACCATTGACCAAGAATCTCTAAATAGATATAGATGATTCTCTATCGATGAAGAACCTCGAATACATATAAAAGAATCTCTAAATTTCTTACATATTTAATCATTGATTGTTAAACTGAAGGAAAGCTCATTTAATACTTGGTAATATAATAAGGATTCACGAACATAACTTAAATCTATAAAGAGAGTCCCAGAATAGACAATAATGCCCCTCAAAAAGGTGTGATGAGTCCGACCTCCCATCCTCTCGACCAATGAAAATTCCTAAGTCTCATCAGTCCACAAGCTAATGAGCGCCTACCTTTGGAAAGTAGGTCCAAATGGATGTGGAATCATTGGATGTTTCCGGTTCTACGAACAAACCCGCTAGAAACTGATCGGAACGTTTGAATCTCCCATCCAGGAGGTCATCCACGAATTCTGAGGGAAACAGTCCGATTTGCTTCATACGTGTCCGATCCTCCGGTATAATGATTTAAATAATGTAATTTACTTATTATAGAATAATACTCATTGATATGATATCATATAGGGTCATATTCT
This sequence comes from Viscum album, assembly GCA_963277665.1. NCBI lineage: Eukaryota > Viridiplantae > Streptophyta > Magnoliopsida > Santalales > Viscaceae > Viscum > Viscum album. Next base: position 332,717,483 of record OY728163.1, read on the forward strand.
TATCTTCTTATTAGTAATATTTCATTGCTACTTGTTATTCGGGTGTTTATTACTTTTTCTTCTTTTGCGTGTTTTGTCGAATAAATTCTTATTATTATTTATAAGTTATAGAAACCTCACTTACAGAATGGTATTAGTGTAATATATATCATATTTATTCATTAAATTAATTTAAATAACCATTATGCATTGAAGATCATGTAGAATGAGTCACATCGCATCGTGGAGACGGTAGGCCATACATACGCACGAGCGATGATATCATTCCCATGATCGATGGATTTTATTTAAGTGTATTTATACTATTTCAAAATCAATATCAATTTACAATAATCATATATAGTTATTCTTTATAGCATTATACCCATCCAAGTAAGGTGGTGGTGGAAAAAAGATTACACCTTGGCATGTAGAGGGCATTCCGTAGGTACGCACACGCGATGATTTCGTTTTTTGTAGGATGGATAGAAGATGAAATAGTGTTGTTTCATATTTATAATAACATATCAGTATATGAGTGATACTAATTTTATTACTTAATAATTTAAAAACAAAATAAGAGGAAGTGAAGGAAGAAATAAAGTTGAAAGAGTCGGTAACGGACATTACCTCTTCTTTGAAGCGCATCTTTTTAACCTCCTATTAGTGCACTAAAGATGGTCTTTGAAGAAATCCAGGACCTCTAGGATGTTTATACGGAAGTCGATAAGGAAAATGGGTAGGGTTTTGCTTATCTTGAAGGCTTAAAGTTGTGTAAATAGGAGAGGTAGGAGAGGGGCACTTTTGAAAAAACGTAGAATAATATTTTATAATAAGGTCCTATTCGGTTTTTTATACCTCCAAAATGATTAATTTCAAAGCTAAGTTAAGGATGGGTCGAAATACTCTCATCCAATATATTTTAGACAACTTTGGGTTACGATTTTAACCTTATCATTTATATTTAACTCTACGTTAAATAATATAACTTTTACCGTGCCTTCTTATTTTCTTACAAAATTTGGTTAATCAACTTACTATAACAAGACAAAAGAACCCCATGTGGTTCATTATTAATATATATATCCTTATATAAGTCATTTGGCCGAACCATAGATATTTAAGAATAAACTAACAATTAATAATATAATATGTGTTTTAAAAAATATTTTTTGTCAATTTTGACACTATTTGGTAAATGATTTTTGTGAAAATCATAATAGCATTGTTATATCGAAAAAAGTTAAATGAATCACTACTAATGTGTCATATTATCCTATAATTTTTTTTTAATTCATGAAAAGTCTCAAATTACATTTATTTGGGTATTTGAAATATCAATGATGTTAATATTTCCTTAATAAGGTAATTACTACATCACCATTGTGTCGTAAATAAATTAAACTATTTAAAGTATAAAAATTATAAATAAAATACTATTATTCAGTAAATCATTTTAAATTTCTAATGAATATTTATAGTCTAATTTATCTTATTTATAACCTTATATTAAAAATGTTTTAGTTATTAAACTTTGATTTTAACTATTTTAACTATTCTTAAAATAAAATAATATTAAAAGTCCTAATCTAATCCAAGTGGACCAAAATGGTCATATTTTATTTGTAAGGTTGGTTTTGGTCGAATTAGACTAATCCAATAGAATTATGACATGTGTTAGGGTAATATTAATACCATTTTTACCCTTAATTACCATATTTACTTTTAACCGTGGAAAATAAAAGTAAAAAAGTTACTATTCACCAAAAATTATTTTTATCTTATTGAACCACATTTTACTCCTTGATATTAACCGTGTCTCTCGGATTTTCTAACGTCTACTCACAGAGGCGGTAAAATTATGTTTTATGTAAATTTTCAAAAATCTCCTAGGAGGTAGGTAAAAGACGATGAAAAGTTCAATAAAATTTTTATATATCTAAAATTATTATAAAATGAGTCCAATGAATTATATTGAACTTATATAGGTATTATATATCAATTTTGACCTAAAATAAATTTAAATAATATATATAATTATTTAAGTTAAAAGTTGGTTTTTAAATAGTAACCTAGTATTTTCACTATTCATAAAAAATTGAACGTTTTCGGAAAAAAAACATAAAATTCACCCTAGGGTAATTTCGATATTTCGGATCAAAAAATGAAGTCCATTTTGAAATATAAAATTTATAAAATTTCAAAAAAGTGGGTATTAATATTCATAACGGCTAGTTTTAATAATATTTTAACAGCATATCGTTGTTTAGTGAAACACGGTATTGCGTACAACGCAAGCTATCGAGGAAGGTCACGATTGCGTGTAAAGAAAACCAAGCTAGTGTTTTGTGTAGTGAAAGATTCCTTTAATGATATCATAAGAACAAAATATTTCTCATAAAAATATCTGGTGTTACATTCTACCCCACTTACAATGAATTTCTCCCTCGAAATTCATCACTTTGTAACAAACAGATGAGGATACCTCTCCCTCGTCATCTCCTCAAGTTCCCATGTAGCTTCTTGTAATTGCTGGTTCCTCCATAAAACTTTCACCAAGTGAGTGGTCTTGTTCTGTAGGACTTTTTCGCTATGATCCAGAATCTCTATCGGTTGTTCTTCATAATAAAGATCTTGCTCCAGTGGTACCACTTTTGAGCTGAGTACATGTGAAGGATCAGGTATGTACTTTCTTAGGAGAGATACATGGAATACATCATGAACTTGAGAGAGATTTGGTGGAAGCGCCAATCGGTAAGCTACCTTCCCAACACGATCCAGTATTTCAAAAGGACTGATATACCTAGGGCTCACCTTTCCCTTATTTCCCAATCTCATTACTCTCTTCCAAGGAGAAATTTGTAAGAACACTTTATCACCCACTTCAAACTCTAGGTCCTTTCTTCGGTTGTCAGCATAACTTTTTTGTCGACACTGAGCAGCTCTTATGTGTTGTTGAACAGAATGGACCTTTTCTACCATCTCATCAAAAAGATCATGTCCTAATAGATTTCTTTCCCCAACTTCATCCCCGTAAGTTGTAGTTCTGCATTTCTTTCCATAGAGAGCTTCATAAGGACCCATCTGAATACCAGAGTGAAAGCTATTATTATAAGAAAATTCCACCAATGGTTGGTGTTGATCCCAACCACCTTTGAAATCCATAGAGAAATATCTTAACAAATATTCTAGAGTTTGAATTGTTCTCTCATACTAACCGTCTGTCAGGGGATGATAAGTAGTGCTGAAACTCAAATCTGTATCTAGAGTATGTTGAATACTTTGCCAAAACATTGAGGTAAACCACGGATCCCGATCATATATAATGGAAAGTGGTACTCCAAGTAATCTTACCACTTTCTTTACATATATCCTGGCAATCTGATCAAGAGAGAAATCCTCTCTAATAGCAATGAAGTGTGCCAACTTCGTAAGACGATCAACTATAACCCAGATAGCATTATTGCCTTTAGATATTTTAGGAATTCCTGTGAAAAAGTCCACAACGATGTTCTCCCATTTCCATTCTGGTATGGTTAGTGGTTGTAACATCCCCTTAGACTTCCGTCTCTCGGCATTAACTTGCTGTCAAACCATGCATCGAGAGACATATTCAGCAACATCTATTTTGATTCCATCCCACCAGATGTAATATTTCAGGTCCCTATACATCTTCGTGCTTTCAGGAAGAATAGATAATGAAGAACTATGAGCCTCATCCAGCAACTCCTTCATTAATTCAGGGATGGGAGGATCAGAAACCCGATTGAAGAACCTTAATATCACATCACAATCAAGGTCGAATTCAGGAAAATTTCTCACCTTATATTGAGACTCTACATCTTCTTTTTGTTCCTATTGAATCTTCACAAGTATATATGGTTGAACATTTATTTGACAAATATATGATTTTCCCCTTCCATTATAATTCCAAGATCCATCCTATGTAAATCCATATATGTTGGATCTCTTGTGATCCTCATCATAGATAAGCTAGCATGGTCATGTCGACTTAATGCATCTGCCACTTTGTTTGCTTTCCCAGGGTGATAATGAATTGAGCAGTCATAATCCTTAATCAGTTCTAACCATCTTCTTTGGCACATATTCATCTCCTTTTGTGTGAAAATATACATTAATCTTTTATGATCAGTATAAATATCACAGCTTTCACAGTAAATATAATGCCACCAAATCTTTAATGAAATGATTACCGCAGCTAGCTCCAAATCATGAGTGGGGTAATTTTGCTCATGGATTTTCAACTGTCGTGAGGCATAAGCAATCAACATATCATTTTTCATAAGAACACAACCCAATACCTTCTTGGATGCATCAAGGTAGATCACAAACCCTTCTCCACTACCAGGCATTGTGAGCACAGGTGCACTGGATAACCATCTTTTTAACTCTTTTAAATTATCATCACACTCCTATGTCCAATCAAACTTAACTCCTTTTCAAGTCAACCTGGTGAGTGGATTTTATAATCGCGAAACATCTTTCACAAAACGTCGATAATATCCAGCCAAACCAAGAGAACGTCAGATCTCAGTTAATGTTGTTCTTCTCGACCATCTTTCGATAACCTCTATTTTTTCTTGATCCACAGATATCCCGTCATTAGAGATTATATGACACGAAAATGAAACTGTTTGAAGGCAAAATTCACACTTGTTAAATTTTTCATAAAGCTTCTCCTTCCTCAGGGTCTTCAATACAATTCTTAAGTGATCTTCATGTTCATCATTGCTCTTTGAATAGGCAAGAATATCGTCTATAAAGACAACCACAAACCGATCAAGATAGTCTCTAAAGGCTCTATTAATTAAATCTATGAAGATAGCAGGGGAATTAGTAAGAGAAAATGGAATCACTATAAATTCATAGTGTTCATACCTTGTACGGAAAGTCGTCTTTGATATGTCCTCCCTTTTGACCCTTAATTTATGATACCCTGAACAAAGATCACTATTCAGAAATTATTGAGCTCTGCATAGTTGGTCGAATAAGTCATCAATTCGTGGAAGAGGATATTTTTTCTTTATAGTGATCTTGTTAAGTTCTTGATAATCAATGGAGAGTATCATTGATCCATATTTATTCTTAACAAAAAGAACAGGTGCTCCCCATGGTGACACACTAGGTAATATGAATCCCTTATCAAGATTCTCTTGGAGTTTCTTCTTCAATTCTTGTAAATCAGTTGGGGCCATTCTATAAGGTGTATTTGAAATGGGCATAGCACCTGGTATGAGTTCTAGTGAAAACTCAACTTCACAATTTGGTCGAAGACATCGCAATTCCTCTGAAAAGACATCATCAAACTCATGTACAATGGGAATACTCTTAATCGTGAGTTTCTCACCAACCATTTGAGATATATAACCTTCATTTAGTGGAATCAAGACCCATAAGATGGAAGAAATTTCCACTGGAAGGTTATGTTCATCCTTGCATTGATAGACGATCATAGATTGATCTGGAATATGAAATGTGACTTCGCTTATTTGGCAATTGATATGAGATCTATATAAAGAAAGCCAATCCATGCCATGAATCACATCAAATTCCACTATAGGAAGGATCACAATATTTTCAGGAAGCACTTTCCCACAAACTTTAATCGGAGAAGAATTGTAAACTTTTGATGCGACTGTTGTGCCATAAGGGGTTGTCACAGCTAACTCAATATCTTACTGTTGAGGTAATACGGCGATACCCTTATAAAATAATTCAAAAAAAAGAGTGGGTGGATCCAGAATCAAATAAAAAAATTTCTACTTTAGAGTGGATGGTAAGTGTACCTTTCACCACTTCATTATCGTACTCTACATTGCCGATAGAAATTTCATGTGACTTTCCTTTGACTTTAGCCATAAGAGTTTGTTGTCATCAATCATCATCAACAACCCTTGGATTAGGGCATCAATTAGCATAATTCCCCATTTCCTTGCACTTGTAACATTGAAGTGTAGGAGGTGCACTCTGTGTATCCTTTTCATTGTTTGCATCATTAGACATCATTTTCCCATCACTACAGCATTCAAATGCCTGATGACCTTCTTTTCTACATTTGAAACATTTACATGTCCCTTTAAGACAACTCCCTCCATGTTTCTTTCCACACACTGAGCATAAGGGGAAACTCATCTTCTTTTCAGTGTTCTCTTTAGAATTCCCTTTGAATTCCATTTTCCTCTTCTTATCAAACCCATATAAATGAAGGGTTAATCTAATCTCTATCTCAACCTTGAGAGCACATTGAACGATTTCCTCATAGCTATTGAAGTCCCTTATGGCTAGCACCATTTGAAGACTTGGTTTTAAGGCACTAAAGAATCGATCAATCTTACTCTCAGGTTGTATAATAATCCGAAAAGCATACCTTGCAAGTCTTGTAAAATTTTCTTCGTAGGTATCAACTGATTTATCATCCTTTTTCATCTGTTCAAGAAACTCCTTCTCTATCTTTGTTCGAAGAATACGAGGGAAGTAATTATTGAAAAATAAGTTCTTGAACTCGTTTCATTCGATGGACTCAATTTCATCTCTTGGCCTTGTATTCTTGTTAAGATTCCAGCATTGAACAGCTTCACCTTCCAAACGATAAACTGCTATGTAGAATTTATCATGTTTAGAACATTGAAGAACTCAAAATATATTATCAGTAGTACTGATCCATTGTTCAGCACCTAATGGATCAGTAGACCCATTGAATGACAGTGGACGCTGCCTCATGAAGGATTCAATAGAATTTTTCTTCTTCCTTTGCTCGTTTGGATGTCCTGCATGATTCATAACTTGAAGAAGTTGTGTGAGCATGGCTACATGATTTCTCATTCCGGCTCCCATAACGTTTGGTTTCTTAGGGGGGTAATCATTTCATTTCCCGTCGCATTCAGAATTAACACGGTTCTTTCGGGTTCTATCCATTTACTAAAACCAATAAGCATAGTTTGAGAAACACTAATCATAATAGTAAAACCACATAATCAAGAATAAAATTTCACGCTTTAGGTCTTATCATAGGTTATTGATGGCCATTTATAAAACACTAATATTGTGTTCTATTCTTAGACTTATCCTTAGGGTTCTTACTAAGGCTTTCACATCCTAGTTTCCAATGGTTCGCTATACCTTTCCTTAGATACCAACTATAACAACCCATACTTTACATACATTGTTATTGCTTCAAAATTTATGCACACTTATTCCATCATATAACAAAACCAGGAATGTAACGTATAGGTATAGTGTCTATAGAAACTAGGAACCAAATTCAACTGATTCATAAAGCACTTACATGGTCTCCCATTTATTTCATCATATCTAGAATCCATTTTTTGGCATATCATACTTAATACCCTTCTTCCTGACCTAGGGAAAAGAAAACATACAAAAGGGGGAGCTCAAATGCTCATTAAGGGTAAACAAAAGAAACATAAATCACATCCTAAGAACATATCATTTTGAAAATCTTAACCATCAAGAGTGATCATAATTTCATAACATGGGATAAGTGATAGTTCTGAAATGTAGTCACAATAATCATAACGTAAAACATGAAACTTTGTGGCATACACGCATAATCATATAGAATCAATTCTTAGTAGTCATGACTAATTTCCAAGACTATCATAATGGAAAAAGTCCATTTTTGAACCGAGTTCACACCTCGTTTCAGTCCTGTATCATTGAACTGAATTAACCTGCTGTTCCAGCCATGTCTATCTCATGAGATATAAATTTTTATGCAATGAAATGGAGGGAGATATAGGTACCACCTATATCATAATGAAACCATTCTTATGTGTGCCAAAAATCATAAATCATACATCATTGCATAACCCATGTAATAAAAATCAGATTCATAAACATCATGACATCATAACATAATCTATATAAGATAAAAGGACATCATAAAAAAATTCCATCACATAATTATCAAATCATTGTAAAAATAGGGATAGACACATAACCCTATATAATCTTAGATTGAAAATAATTTTGATAAAACAATTAAACTTCATTCTTGAGGAAAATATACTTTCTACTTCAAAAGCATTTTTCCTTTTTTAACATGTCATACAATTTTAAACTAAAATAAGTTGATTAAAAATAAACTTGATAACTTTGAAAGGAAGCTTCCAGGAAATAATTTTCTATGAATCCATTCATTCCGTATAAGTTAAAAAAACAATATTCTTGTACTTTGGCCGGAAAAGTCAACAAGTACCTCGTTTTAAAAACGAAAAAAGATTCCTTTCATATATTTTACTAAAAACCCACCAATGGGTAAAATTGGATTTAAAAAATTGTAGGAGGATATAAATAATATTACATATTTATGAATCATGGATGTGGATGTTAAATATTCTTTCGTAATTACCGATGTATAAACAATCTCGGATAAAAATGAGATTGTGATATTTTCCCTTACCTCATGTACAATTTGCTTCGTATGTGTCTAAACCTCCTTTATAATGACTTAAATAATGTAATTGACTTATTCAAGAATTATAGTCATTGTTATGATATCATATGGTCATATTCTTAGCTTCTTATTAGTAATATGTCATTGCTACTTGTTATTCTACTGTTTATTTATTTTTCTTCTTATGCGTGTTTTGTCAAATAAATTCTTATTCTTATTTTTTGGTTATATAATCCTCATTTCTAGAATGGTTTAGTGTAATATATATCATATTTATTCATTCAATTCATTTATATAATCATTATGCATTGAAGATCATGTAGAACGCGTCGCATCACATCATGGAGACAATATGCCATACGTACGCACGAGCGATGATATCATTCCCATGATCGTTGAATTGTATTTAAGTGTATGTATACTATTTCAGAATCAATATCACTTTACAATAATCATATATAGTTATTCTTCACACCATTATACCCATCCAAGTATGGTGGTGGTGGAAAACAGATTAGACCACGACGTGGAGACTGTATTCTGTACGTACCCACACGCGGTGATTTCATTTTCTACAGGATGGATAGAAGGTGAAATAGGGTTGTTTCATATTTATAATAAAATATCAGTATATGAGTGACACTGATGCTATTACTTCATAACAAAACAACTAAAGAATATGAAGTAGAAGAAGAAATAAAGTTGAAAGAATCGGTAATGGACATTACCTCTTCTTTGAAGCACCTCTTCTGTACCTCTTCTTAGAGAACTAAAGATGGTATTTGAAGAAGACCAGGACATCTAGAATGTTTCTAGGGAAGTTAATAAGGGAAATAGGAAGGGTTTGGATGAGTTTTAAGGCTATGAGTTGTGTAAAAGGTAGAGGGGGGAGGTGCCCATTTATAAGGGAGGAGAGGGGCACGTTAGGAAAAACATTAAATATTATTTTATAATAAAGACATATTTAGTTTTCAATAGATCCAAATTAATTTATTTAAAAGCTAAGGTAGTTATGGGTCTAAATCCTCTCAACCAATATATTTTAAACAAGTATAGGTTACTATTTTAACCTTATCATTTAGATTTAACCCTAAGTTATATAATTTATCATTTACCGTGTCTTCTTGTTTTCTAACACTATATGGTTAATAAACTTACCATAACAAGCCAGACAAAACCCAAGTGGTTCATTATTAATATATATAACCTTATATAAGTCATTTGGCTGAACTGTAGAATTTTAGAGACAAAATGACAAATAATAATATAATATTGGTTTTAAAAACTATTTTATGTAAATTTTGACACTATTTGGTAATTGATTTTTGTGAAAATCATAAAATAATGATTAGTTCGAACAAAGTTAATTGAATCAATACTAATATGTCACATTATCCTATAAAATTATTTTAATTCATGAAAAGTCTCAAATTACATTTATTAGGGTGTTTATAATATCAATTATGTTTATATTTCCTTGATAAGGTAATTACTGCATCATCATTGTGTCATAAATAAATTAAATTATTTAAAGTATAAAAATTATAAACAAAATAATATTATGTAGTAAATCTTTTTTTAATTCTAATGAATATTTATAGTTGAATTTATCTTATTTATAATCCTGTATTAAAAAGGTTTTATTTATTAAATTTGGATTTTATCTATTTTAACTCTTCTTTAAATAAAATAATATTAAATTTCCTATTCTAATCCAAGTGGACCTAAATGGTCATATGTTATTCCTGAGGTTGTTTTTTGTCGAATTAAACTTATCCAATATAATTATGACATGTGTTAGGGTAATAATAATACCATTTCTACCCTTAATTACCCTATTTACTTTTTATCGTGGTAAATAAAAGTAAAAAGATACTATTCACCAAAAATTATTTTTATCTTATTGAACCACATTTTACTCCTTGATATTAACCGTCTCTCTTGGATTTTCGAAATTCCACTCACATAAGTGGTAAAATTATGTTATATATAAATTTTCAAAAAGCTCCTAGGAGGTAGGTAAAATATGGTAAAAAGTTTAATAAACTTTTTATATATTTAAAATTATTATAAAATGACTCCAATGAATTACATTGAACTTATATAGGTATTATGTATCAAATTTGAACTAAAATAATTTTAAATAAAATAAATAATTATTTAAATAAAAATTCGGTTTGTAAATAGTAACCCCGTGTTTTCAATATTCATCAAAAATTGAAAGTTCTTAGAAAAAACAAAAAATTCACCCTAGGCTAAATTTGATATTCCAAATCCAAAAATGAAGTCCATTTTGAAATATAAAATTTATAAAATTTCAAAAAGTGGCTATTAATATTCATAATGGATAGTTTTAATAACTGTTTAATAGCATATCGTTGTTTAGTGAAACTCGGTATTGCGTAAAACACAAGATATCGAGGAAGGTCGAGATTGTGTGTAAAGCAAGCCAAGCTCGTGTTGTGTGTAGTGAAAGATTCCTTTGATGATATCATAAAAAGAAAATATTTCTCATAAAAATCTCAGGTGTTACATTCTACCCCCCTTACAATGAATTTCGCCCATGAAATTCATCACTTTGTAACAAACATATGAGGATACCTCTCCCTCAGCATCTCCTCAAGTTCCCATGTAGATTCTTCTAATTGGTGGTTCCTACATAAAACATTAACCAAGCGATTGTTCGTGTTCCGTAGGACTTTTTGGCTACAATCAAAAATATATATCAGTTGTTCTTCAAAAGAAAGATATTGCTCTAGCGGTACAACTTCTGAGCTGAGTACATGTGAAGGATCTGGTATGAACTTTCTCAGGAGAGATACATAGAACAAAACGTGAACTTGACAGAGACTCGGTGGAAGCTCCAATCGGGATTCTACCTTCCCAACATGATCCAGTATTTCAAAAGGACTGATATAACTTATGGCTAATCTTTTCCTTCTTTCTAAATCTCATTTCTCTCTTCCATGGAGAAATTTATAAGAACACTTAATCACCCACATCAAATACTAGGTCCATTCATCGGTTGTCAGCATAACATTTTTGTCGACTCTGAGCTGCTCTTCTGTGTTCTTGAACAGATCATACCATTTCTTCCATCTCATTAACCGGATCAGGTCCTAATAGCTCTCTTTCCCCAAATTCATCCCAGCAAGTTGGAGTTCTGCATTTATTTCAATAGAGAGCTTCATAAGGAGCCATCTGAATATTGGAGTGAAATCTATTATTATAAGAAAATTCCACCAATGGTAGGTTTTGATCCTAACCACCTTTGAAATCCATAGAGAAAGCTCTTAACATATCTTCTGGAGTTTGAATTGTTCTCTCAAACTGACCTTCTATCTAGGGATTATAAGCAGTTCTGAAACTAAACTTTGTATCTAGAGTATGTTGAAGACTTCTCCAAAACATTGAGGTAAACCACAAATCCCGATCAGATATAATGGAATGTGGTACTCCATGCAATATTACCACTTCCTTTATATATATCCTGGAAATCTGATCAAGACAGAAATCATCTCTAATATCAATGATGTATACCGACTTCGTAAAATGATCAACTATAACCCAGATAGAATTATTGCCTTTGGATGTTTTAGGAAGTCCAATGACATAGTCCATAGTGATGTTTTCCAATTTCAATTCTGGTATGGGTAATGGTTGTAACATTTTCTTAGAATTATGTCTCTTAGCTTCAACTTGCTGACAAACCAAGCATCAAGAGACATATTCAACAACATCTCTTTTCATGCCATCCCACCAGAAGTACTCTTTCAGGTCCCTATACATCTTCATGATTCAAGTATGAATAGATAATGAAGAACTATGAGCCTCATCAAGCATATCCTTCTTTAATTCATGGATGGGAGGAACACAAACCTGATTCCTGAACCTTATTATCCCATCATAGTCAAGGTTGAATTTAGGAAAATTTCTCACCTTCTTTTGAAACTATACATCTTCTTTTTGTGCCTCTTTAATCTTCACATGTATAGATGGTTGAACATTTATTTGAGAAAGATAAGATTTTCCCCTTCCATTATAATTCCAAGATCCATCCTTTGTAAATCCATAAATATTGGATCTCTTGTGATCCTCATCATGTATATTCTAGCTTGATCTTTTCGACTTAAAACATGTTCCACCTTGTTTTATTTCCCAGTGTGATAATGAATTGAGAAGTCATAATCCTTAATCAGATCCAACCATCTTTTTTGGTACATATTCAGCTCCTTTTGTGTAAAAATATACTTTAAACTTTTATTATTAGTATAAATATCACACCTTTCACCGTAAAGAATGTGCATCCAAATCTTTAATTAAAATATTATCACAGCTAACTCAACATCACGAGTTTGGTAATTTTTCTCATGGATTTTCAACTGTCGTGAGAGGTAAGCTATCACGATATCATTTTTCATGAGAACACACCCCAATAACTTCTTGGATTCATCATTGTAGATCACAATCCTTTCTCCACTACAAGGTAGTGTGAGCACAGGTGTACTGTATAACCTTCTTTTTAACTCTTTGAAATTCTCTTCACACTCCACTATCCAAACGAATATAACTCCTTTTCGAGTCAACCTGGTGAGTGGATTAAATAATCGTGAAAAATATAACACAAAACGTCGATAATATCCAGCCAAACCAAGAAAAATTCAGATCTCAGTTACCGTTGTTGGACTCGACTATCTTTCGATAACCTTTGGGTTTGCTGGATCCACAGATATCCCCACTTTTGAGATTATATGACCCAAAAAATGCTACTTTTTGAAGCCAAAATTCACACTTGGTAAATTTTGCATAAAGCTTCTCCTTTGTAAGGGTCTTCAATAAAATTCTCAAGTGATCTTCATGTTCTTCCTTTCTCTTTGAATAAAGAAGAATATTGTCTATAAAGACTACATCAAACTGATCAAGATAGTCTCTAAAGACTCTATTCATTAGATCCATGATTATAACATAGGCATTAGTAAGACCAAATGGCATCACTATAAATTCATAGTGTCCATACCGTGTACGGAAAGTCGTCTTTGGAATATCCTCCCTTTTGACCCTTAATTGATGATACCCAGACCGAAGATCAATCTTGGAAAAGCATTGAGATCCACGTAGTTGGTCAAATAAGTCATCAATATGTGGAAGAGGATATTTGTTCTTGATAGTGATCTTGTTAAGTTCTCAATAATCAATGCAGAGTCTCATTAATCCATCTTTCTTATTAACAAATAGACCAGGTGCTCCCCAAGGTGACTCACTAGGGCGTATGAATTCCTTATCAATATTCTCTTGTAGTCTCTTCTTCAATTCCTGTAACTCAGTTGGGGTCATTCTATAAGGTGTCTTTGAAATGGGCATAACACCCGATATGAGTTCTATTGAAAACTCAACTTCACGATTTCGTGGAAGACCTGGAAATTCCTCCAGAAAGACATCATCAAACTCCCGTACAATGGGTATATTCTCCATCGTGAGTTTGTCACCTACCATTTGAGATAAATATCCTTCATTTAGTGGAATCAAGACCCATAAGATGGAAGAAATTTCCACTAGAAGGTTATGTTCATCCTTTCATCGATAGACGATCATAGAATGATCTAGAATATGAAATGCGACTTCCCTTCATTGGAAATTGATATGAGCTCTATATAAAGAAATAAAATCCATGACATGAATAAAATTAAATTCCACTATAGGAAGGATCACAAGATATTCAGCAACCACTTTCCCACCAACTTCAATCCGAGAAAAATTGTAAACTTTTGATGCGACTGTTGTGCCATTAGGGGTTGTCACAACTAACTCAATATAAATCTGTTAAGGTAAAATGTTGATACCCTTAGAAAATTCATCAAAAAAATAGAGTGGGAGGATCCAGAATAAAATAAAACATTTTCTACTTTAGATTGGATGGTAAGTGTACATTTCACAACTTCATTATCGTAATCCACATCGCCGATAGAAATTGCATGTTCCTATCCTTTGTCATTATCCTTTAGAGTTTTTTTACGTCGATCATCATCAACAACCCTTAGATTATGTCATTGATTGGAATAATTCCCCATTTCCTTGAAATTGTAACATTGAAGTGTAGGATGTGCACTTAGTGTAGCCTTTTCTTTGTTCGCATCATTAGACATCTTCTTCCCATCATTGAAAAATTCAAATGCCTGATGAAATTCTTTTCCACATTTGAAACATTTACTTGTCCCTTTATGACATCTCCCTCCATGTTTCATTCCACACATTGAGAATAAGAGAAAACTCATCTTATTTTCAGTGTGCTCTTTAGATTTCCCTTTTAATTCCATTTTCCTCTTCTTATCAAACCCATATGACTGATGGGTTACTCCAATATCCATCTCAACCTCAAGAGCACATCGAACGATTTCCTCATTTCTATTGATGTCCCTTATGGCTAATTCCCTTCGGAGACTTGGTTTTAAGCCACTAAAGAATCGATTGATCTTAATCTCAGGTTGTATAATAATCTCATAAGCATACCTTGCAAGTATTTTTAAAATTTTCTTCGTAGGGACCAACATATTCATCATCCTTTTTCTATAGTTCAAGAAACCCCTTCTCCATATTTTTTAGAAGAATACGAGGGAAGAACTTATTGAAAAATAATTTCTTGAACTTATCTCATTCCATGGACTCCATTTCATCTCTTGTCCTCATATTCTTGTTAAGATTCCACCATTTATCAGCTTCAACTTCCAAACGATAAACTGCTAATATGAATTTATCATGTTCAGAACATTGAAGAACTGAAAATATATTTTTAGTAGTACTGATCCATTGTTCAGCAACTAATGGATCGGTAGACACGCTGAATGATGGTGGACGCTGCCTCATGAAGGATTCAATAGAATGTTGCTTCTTCCTTTGCTCGTTTGGATGTCCTGCATGATTCATAGCTTGAAAAAGTTGTGTGAGCATGGCTATAAGATTTTTCATTCCATCTCCGATAATGTTTGGTTGCTCAGGAGGACAATCATTGCATTGCCCGTCGCATTCAGAATTAACACGATTACTTCGGGTTCCAACCATTGACTAAAACCAATAAGAATTGTGTGAGAAACACTAATCATAATAGTAAAAACACATAATCAAGAATAAAATTTCACACATTAGGTATTAACATTGGTTATTCATGGCCATTTCTAATACACTAAGATTGTGTTCTATGCTTAGACTTATCCTTAGGTTTCTTACTAAGACTTTCACATCCTACTTTCCAAAGGTTGATTATACCTTTCCTTTGATACCAACTATAACGACCCATACTTTACATACATTGTTATTGCTTCAAAATTTAAGAACACTTATTACAACATATAACGAATCTATGAAAGGGTGTTATAGGTCTTGTGTATTTAGAATCTGGGAAAACTAAAAAACTGATTCATAAAGCATCTACATTGTCTCCCATTTATTTCATCATATCTAGAATCCCTTTTTTGGAATATCATACTTAATACCCTTCTTCCTGACCTAAGGAAAATAAAACATACAAAAGGGTGATCTCAAATGCTCAGTAAGGGTAAACAAAATAAATATCAATCACATCATAAGAACATATCATTTTGTAAATCTTAACCTACAAAAGAGATCATAATTTCATAACCTGGGATAAATATTACTAGTGAAATGTAGTCCCAATAATCATAATATAAAACATGAAACTTTGTGTCATACACACATAATCATAGAGAATCATTTCTTAGTAGTCAAGACTCATTTCCAAGACTATCCTTGCAGACGAAGTCCATTTCTGAACCGAGTTCACTCCTTGTTTCAATCCTGTATCACTGAACCAGATTAACCTGCTGTTCCAGCAATGTCTATCTCATGAGATATAAATTTTTAATCAATGCATTGGAGGGAGATATTGGTCCCACCCATCTCATAATGAAACCATTCATATGTGTGCCACAAAATCATAAATCATATATCATAGCAAAACCCATGTAAAAAAATTTGATTCTTAATCATCATGCCGTCATAACATAATCCATAAAAGGTAAAAGGACATCATAAAAAAAATTCCATCATAACATAATCAAATAATTGTAAAAATAGGTATAGAAACAGAACCCTATATTATATTAAATGGAAAATAATTTTGATAAAACACATGAACTTCATTCTTGAGGAAAATATCCTTTCTACTTCAAATTTTTTTTCCATTCATAACATGTCATAAGATTCCAAACTAATAGATTTTGATTAAAAATAAACGTGAAAACTTTTAAAGGAATCTTCAGGGAAATAATGTTCTATGAATCCATTCATTCCGTATATGTTAATAAACATTCTTCTCGTACTTTGGCTGGAAAAGTCAAAAAGTACCTCGTTCTAAAAACGACAAAATATTCCTTTCATATCTTTTACTAAAAACTCACCAATGGTTAAAATTGGATTTAAACAATTTTAGGAGGATATAAATAATATTACATATTGACGAATCATGGATGTGGATGATAAATATTCCCCATTAATTACCAAAGTATAAACAATCTCAGATAAAAATGAGATTGTGAGATTTTCCCTTACCTTAGGTCCGATTTTCTTAGTATGTGTCCGAAAATCCTGTACAATGATTTAAATAATGTCATTGAATTATTCAAAAATCATACTCATTGTTATGATATCATATATGGTCATATTCAAAGCTTCTTATTAGTAATATTTCATTTCTACTTGTTATTCAGGTGTTTATTGCTTTTTATTCTAATGTGTGTTTTGTCGAATAAATTCTTATTCTTCTTTTTAGGTTATATAAACCTCATTTCCAGAATGTTATTAGTGTAATATATATCTTATTTATTCATTAAATTCATTTATATAATCATTAGGCATTGAAGATCATGTAGAATGAGTCGCATCACATCGTGGAGGAGGTAGGTCGTACGTACGCATGAGTGATGATATCATTCCCATGATCGTTGAATTGTATTGAAGTGTATGTACACTATTTTAGAAGCAATGTAAATTTAGAATAATCATATATAGATGTTCTTTACACCATTATACCCATCCATGTAAGGTGGTGGTGGAAAACAGATTACACCACGGCGTGAAGACGGTATTACGTACGTACGCACGCGTGGTGATTTCGTTTTCCGTAAGATGGAAAGATGGTGAAATAGGGTTGTTTCATATTTGTAATAACATATCAGTATATTAGTGATACCGATGTTATTACTTCATAATGAAACAACTAAAGAAGAGTAAGTAGAAGAAGGAATAATGTTGAAAGAATCGGTAACGGACATTACCTCTTCTTTGAAGCGCCTCTTCTCAACCTCCTCTTAGGGCACTAAATGTGGTCATTGAAGATAACCATGACCTCTAGGATGTTTATAGGGAATTTGAGAAGGAAAATGGGCAGGGTTCGGCCGAGCTTGAAGGCTCAAAGATGTGTAAAGTGGAGAGGGAGGAGGTTCCCATTTATAAGGGAGGAGAGGGGAACTTTAAGAAAAACATAAAAAATTATTTTATAATAAAGTCATATTCAGTTTTTAATAGCTCAAAATTGATTTATTTCGAATCTATGGTTAGGGTGGGTCTAAATCCTCTAAAAAAATATATTTTAGACAAGTTTAGGTTACTATTTTAACCTTATAATTAAGATTTAATTCTAAGTTAAATAATTTAACTTTTACCGTGTCTTCTTGTTTTCTTACACTATATGGTTAATAAAAATACTATAACAAGCCAAAATAACCCCATGTGGTTCATTATTAATATCTATAACCTTATCTAAGTCATTTTTCCAAACCATTGATTTTTAGGAATAAAATAACAATTAATTATATAATATTTGTTTTAAAAACTATTTTATGTCAACTTTGACACAATTTGGTAATTGATTCTTGTGAAAATCCTAACAGTATCATTAGTTCGAACAAAGTTAATTAAATCAATACTAATATGTCATATTATCCTATCAAATTAGTTTAATTCATGAAAAGTCTCAAATTACATTTATTAGGGTAATTATAATATCAATTATGTTAATAGTTCATTAACAAGGTAATTAATGCTTCATCATTTTGTCATAAATAAATTAAATTACTTAAAGTCTAAAAATTATAACTAAACTTCCATTATGTAGTAAATCTTTTTATATTTCTAATTGATATTTATAGTAGAATTTATCTTATTTATAAACCTGTATTAAAAATGTTTTAGTTATTAAACATTGATTTTAACTATTTTAACTCTTCTTTAAATAAAATAATATTAAATGCCCTAATCTAATCCAAGTGGACCTAAATGGTCATATTTTATTCCTACGGTTGTTTTTAGTCTAATTAAACTTATCCAATAGAATTACTACATGTGTTAGGGTAATAATAATACCATTTCTACCCTTAATTACCTTATTTACTTTTAAATGTGGTAAATAAAAGTAAAAAGTTACTATTCACCAAAAATTATTTTTATCTAATTGAACCACATTTTACTCCTTGATATTTATCGTGTATCTTGTATTGTTGAAATTCCACTCATATAAGCGGTGAAATTAAGTTTTATGTAAATTTGCAAAACGCTCCTAGGAGGTTTGTAAAAGACGATAAAAAGTTCAATAAAAATTTTATATATCTAAAATTATTATAAAATGACTCCAATGAATTACATTGAACTTATATATGTATTATTTATAAATTTTAACATAAAATAATTTTAAATAAAATAAATAAATATTTAAATAAAAAGTCGGTTTTTAAATAGTTACCCAGTGTTTTCACTATTAATCAAAAATTTGAAGTTTTCAGAAAAAAAATTAAAAAATCACCCTAGGCTAAATTTGATATTCAGAATCCAAAAGTGAAGTCCATTTTGAATGATAAAATTTATAAAATTTCAAAAAGAGGGTATTACTATTCATAACGGATAATTTTAATAATATTTTAATAGCACATCGTTGTTTAGTGAAACTCGGTATTGCGTACAACGTAAGCTATCGAGGAAGGTAACGATTGCGTGTAAATCAAGCCAATCTAGTGTTGTGTGTAGTGAATGATTACTTTGATGATATCATAAAAACAAAATATTTCTCATTAAAATCTCGGGTGTTACACTATCTATAAATAAATTAATATAGAACCACTAACATGATCCTCCACTCTTCCATAAATTATGTGACCAGTGCATGTATCATATTAAGAATATATAAATATACTTTAAAGAGAATAAATAAATAAACCTATGTCGATCCTCGGGTCTTGATCCTTGATCGACCATTCATATTTTATCTTGTGTAGGGTTTCTTTGATCATGTTGTGATGGTAATTCCATAATATAAATATTGTGTTCTAATTTTTTAATCTATATGTCCCTAAATCATATGCGCAATCGGCCAATAACTTATGTTGAATAGATCCATTGCATGATCCTTGGAATCAAGGGAATCTATGACATCACCAATATAATCAATTACTCAAGGACTATTTTTTGGTGTTATGGGTAATAACTAAATTATATGTTCCCCAAATTCACCATTCCAAATGAATAGTTACTGGGAATTATGATCATCCTTATTAGGTATGAGTAATTTCACCATGATTAGCATGATAAATCCAAGGGGTAACCCATGAACATCATAAAAATAATGGTAATAATAAAAATAATAATCCTACCAAACCTACATGGATATAAAGTATTTAACATTGGAATATAATGAATCATATATAGAAATATGATTGAATCATGCAATATAGATCATTCTTAACATAACTCAATATATAGATCCAATGATTGACATAAGGAATCATGTATGACATCATCACGTCCAGGATGATCCCCATAGATATCACAGGAGTATTGTGGATGGATAATAGGAAGTACCTATGGGAACCCCCATACCATCATCACATAATGTGTGTAGGGGATGTCCCATGAACTTTTTCTGGGTTTCCATAGCTGTGTCAACACAAACAGGTGAAGGAATAATCAAAATATAGGGTTGGATGGATGTGTAACCCATAATTAGCATTTGTTGCTCCTATGAAATACCTATTTGGAATTGGTTTCTGGGTGACCAATGTTACTATCTCTACCCATGCCCATAAATCTATTTAGGATCATCACATGAAGGTGGAACCCATGGGTTTCCCTAGGTAATTACAACCACGTAAAAACTTCAATAAAAATCATCCATTAAAAATGGATTTTTAGGACACTAATTTCTGTTCAAAGTGTATCATGTCTCTAAAAATCCTCACAATCATTTTAAGGCCTCTAAATATTCAAGGATATTTCATACATGGCATAGTCTTGAGAGATGGATTATGGACCATTTCATTATCTCGAGTCTCTCCCAACTAGTCAACCCATTCAATCCCAAGTACACTCAACCCATGTTCAATCCACATTGGATAAACATGTCTAAGGGGTCCATCCATTCTATTAAGGACACCCATCTCAATCAATGTCACTCCATCCTTTTTGTGGTGTCCAATTAACTGGGAATCCTCTTATTGTAGCCCACATCCGTCAAGGACTAAGGAATCTAGCTAGTTTTTATGGACTAATGGGGCCTAAGAACATTATTTTCCAATTATTATGTTCTCATACCGGTTTACCAATTTTCTTTAATTTTATCTTTTAAAAATAAAATAATTAATTCATCAATAATAGGGCCCCTGCCTTATTGGATAGGTCATTTACACACATTCATTTTGTATATAATGAATAATTCCATAAGAATTTTTATATTAAAACATACAATATTCTGAAGATAAACCCCTTTCCAACATTGCATAAAACTACCACAATGTTTTGTATATTACATATGGCCATCATCCAAAATTATAGAGACCATGTATCAAATAAAAACCACCAAATTAATTATTTATAACACAATTATAAATCATTTAAAAATAAAAAAAATTGAAAATTAAATTTACCATTTAATTTAAGTAGGAATAAATTACTAGAAGGTTATAGGTCAACCTCATTTCAATAAAAATATGACCAACCACTCACCAATGTCACACAACATACTCCCACTCTCAGACCAGGAATATTACCTAATATAAAAAATTATTATTATGTAAAGTAAAAATAATCATCATAGATTTCAAAAAACAATTTTGTGAAATACCTCAATGAAATGGAACATGAAAATGTAGTGTAATCATTGTGGGATTACCTATAAAAATCCATCATGAAAACTAATTTCATCATAGACAATTTTATATTGATGTAGTAGAACCTTCATCAAATCCCAAGAGGTTTTATATTCTATATAGTGTCAATTAAATCATGAAAGACAAATCATTCTCCCTTGGGACAGTCCTCCAAATCCATTGAAACCTAAGCCGAAGCGATTAAGTCTAACCTTAACTCATGAGGCAACCTAAAAGCTTCATTACATATCTAAAAGTAAAAAAATTACGATGTACTAACTCTCAAAACAACATCATGAATCATTGATAAAAAATCAATCTATCCAGTAATCACTAATTCAAATTATTATTCAATTGGAAAAAACTATAAAATCATGTCTTACATGCACACAACAATGTTAAAAATATATATTAATAATTAAATAGGTAATATATAGGGATTTTGATATAAGAATGAATAATATATTTTCAGTCTCATTGAATATTATAAAATGATTACTATGGAGGATATTACGTGAACATCATCTAATTGGAATATCATCATGATGTGAATAAGAAAAAAACTAATTGAGGTTTATTTTCATTTATATATCATTTGATGAAAAGTTCATCATGGATAGAGGAGCAATTATTTTTAGGAATATAGGTAGGTATTTTTATTATATTTCATGGAAATTAACTCCGAGGGCCAATTTGAACTCTCTATTGTTTGAAAAACAAAATTAATTTTCCCTAGTGTTTTAGGAAGTTAGGGTGAAAAAGAAAACACCCTTATGTTATTCAATTGATTCATTACTCATAGACCTGATTTGTGGATGAAAAATTGTATCTCCTCACATTGAGAGAAAAAGACCATTTTCAAGGGATTATGTTTTAAATATTTAATACCCTAATGTACACATAACCCTTCCCATGGTAATCTCCTCAAAAAGGGTCTAAAAAGGTACCTTATTTGTAATATTTAAAACTTTATTCATCTATTTTGGTATTGTGTTTATGATAAAATATTCATATACAAACACAAGGAATTTGAATCCTTATGATGTCATTTTCAACACAGATCATGTGATGATTCATGAATGATTTCCTATTATCTCGCACATTATTTTTCATGGTTATCTTTTGGATTTAATAGGTTGGTGAAATGAAAAATGTAATGCCCAGGAATATTATTTTATAATTATTTAGATAAACATTCTGTTATATTCTAATATGTTGATCGTATTAAATTGTTAATATGATTTTATGATAACATTATATCTTATATTGATAATGATTTCATTGATTTTAAGTAGTTACTAGAAATCAATATAATTTGATTAATCAAATACTAGGTGTTTAAATAGTTGTAACTCATATACAACACTAGTTTTTGTATGTATTAATCAAGGAATCCACAATCTATCCTGAATCCCTAGAGATAGATTATGGAAGAGCATAGGAGGACACATACCCTTGATTTATCCAAATTTCTATAGTATTTTATTTGTTCAAATTTTGTTTTAATTAATGTATAATTACTAAAACCATACATTTTCATAACCCTATTATAAATTCTATAAGTTTTAATAAATTTTAAATCAATAATATTTTTATTCATTAATAAATTGTCATTTTTTTCTATATTAACAACCTAGAAATCTTAATCCAACAATCATGTATTCTAAAGAACAATAAATTGTAGAAATAGATATGATAGTTAATTTTTTAATTTTTCTAATACGATATTTATTTTATCATTATAGAATATTAAAATTAATTTAATTTATCTATACCATTAATATACATGAATAACTTATTAAAACTAGATATGGGGTGGTGATGAAAAATGAAATACAATTTCTATGGAGGTGGTGGAAAACCATATATGGGTAGTGTTATAATTTTATAATAAATATGAGGGAGTATGATATTGAATATTAAATTAATATAATTTCCTTTCAGAGTTCATATTAAATTGATGTCATTATATTATGATAAATTTATGAAATTTTTAGGGGGTAGAACAGGAAAAAACTGAACATAGTAGGGTTTGGATACATATATCATCCTTTGGTTGTTGAAATTTTATATGATATTTGGGATTAAAGGAATGGTATTTTTTGATAACCATATCTTCAGAAATATGGATATGTGAGTTTGATAATGTATTTTGGTACGTATTTGGAAAATGAAGAGGTATTTATGAAGTAAAAATTAATGAGAGGAATTGGGGTGTATTTATAAATGAATGGGAGCGTTTTTTTCATTATTTGTTTAATCTCAATACTATGAATATTATTATATATTGTGGATAATAATAAAAAAATATTCCAGTGAGAACACAAAAATAGTTTCTTACCCCATGCCTAAATTAATGATGATGTTATTTCAAATTATTTTTTGTGTAATAAAATCCATATTATACAATATTTCATTATTCTTTTTCATATTTTATCATTTATGAAAAAACTAAAACAAAGAACATAAAAAATTTGGACGTTATGAATCAACAGATTACATCATTGTTTTTAAATTTAATTCATAAATTAGGTAAATTTTATATTTTATTATAGTATAAAAAATTGATATCTTATTAAATAATGCATGACATAATTTTCTAAAAATGTAAACATATAATTTTATTATATTACATTGATTGAACAATAATATAATGGTAATTTTATACGTAAATTTAATTATTTAGTTACTGATAAATATTAATTTGAATGATAATTCGATAATCTCCTTAATTCTCAATTAACTTATTCTAATGGTCATTTTATTATTCCTATGTTTTTTTATTAATATATTGTCTGGGTTATTACTCTAAGATTCATATTTCCATTAGATATATATTCAATAAATATCTTATTATTGTATTTTATTTTATTTCATTGATTTATAACTTTATTTTCTCTCAATGTAATTTAAATTTCATTGAAAAATTACAATTTTATCTCTATATCACTATTTTATTTTTATATTGTCCTTTACATCATTGGTAATTTTCACACATTGTGTTGGAATTGAATTTAAAAATATAGATACATTATTCAAATATATTTTTACCATTGCCCATTTTTTTAAAATTATACTGTATTCATCCTTCATATATATGTTTTTATGTTTATAATATAAAAATATTATTATTTTTGATCATTCATGTTTTCTATACTATATATTATACCTAAATAGGTCACATATGTTTATGAACAATGAATATTTTTATATTGGAAAGTCTAGGTTTTTATAATATCCTCCCCAACCATAATATTTCATTGATAAGAATTATATATATATATATATATATATGTGTCTATCATGAATAACTTGTATTAGAAATGTTCACTTATATATATATATATTAAAATATAGTTACAAACAATTAATTATCCTTTAAACACCAGCATTTTTTGAATAAAGAGTTTAATAATTTAATGATAATTAAAAAATTGAAAATATTTTTTATTTAAATAATCTTATAAAAAGGATTGGGAATATAGATTTGGGTGAAAAAAAAATCGGAAACTTTTATCAAATCATGAATACATTTTCTGATAAAACAAAGTAAAAACACCTGATTCTTTTTGAAAAAAATTAATAAATTATTGATTCATAAATTAAATTACTTCTATATTGATTTATTTTTACTGAAATTATCTTTATCCTTTATATATGATTTGGAATATGAATCTCATATAAATTTTATGACTATGGTTTCAAATTATGAACTTTTAAAAATAAGGGATTGAAATTTCTTTCAGTTGATCACAATGTTAGGTAAATGGTAAATGAAATTGAGTTTCATTTAATTAAATAATTTATATCTATATTTCAGAAATAAAATATTATTTATTTCAAAACATTATTGAAAACATCATCCATTTGAACCATATATTGTCTCACTGTATCTATGGATTCATTATTCCCCTGTTGGGTGGTAGTGGTTCTTTCTCCTATGGAACAATGATAATTTTTCTTTTTCTTCACTCCCATCCTAATTTAATTCATTGTTGTTTAAATATGTTTAATAAAATTTATTACAAGGGTTTATAAAAAAAATTATTCAGTATTTCATACATTCATGACCTTTTATTTGGTTTCTTTTCATAATTACCATGTTGTCTAAGTCGTTAACTTCCACATCCCTTTGTATTGGTTTCCAAATGATTCCTTACACTTCATGAATTTTTTTACATAATCCGATATTATTGGTCTCAATAATATCTATATGTTCTTAAAGGTTAGAACCCCCATTCAATTTTGAAAGATATAATCATTCTTTTAATTAACATCTATTATTATTCATATCATTTGTCTTCATCAGATATACTTACAACCATTAAGTGTTGTTATTCATCTTTTTTACACTATGATGCATTTTTTAATTAGTAATGTTTTTCTTTAGCCTTACTGGATGTAGTTTTGGTAGTGAAAATCAAGGTGGTGATATATACCCAAAATGAGTACAAAACATATACTATAGTGGTTTTCATCGACAATAGTAATGTGCAACAATATTTTATATATAACATAACTCATCTCATATTTTATTATGTTCCATCATCTATTTTTGTAGTAATGAAACCCTCGATGGTGGTGATAACTCCTTCAGTTTTTGTATCCATACAATTATAATGGTCTAGGTGGAAGTACCTTAGCCGAACTGATTCTTTATATTTTATATTATCCTTTATTTTCTATCTTCAAACATTGACTTGGATTGGAATTTTGATCAATATATGACAAGAGAATATTATTATAGGCTCATTTCAATTATTTCAGGTTAGTTTCAATTTGGGCCAGTCTTGTTCCAACAATTGGGATAACCACATTGTTTCTAGTTCATGTTTCCCTATAAAACAAAAGAAGAGTTTTTAAGATTCCTAAGAAATATTTTTAACATATATATATATATATTCAATCTCATACATTATCTTATATACATAGAAAAATAATAGTTTTTATGTATTAAAAATTATAATGTTTTGAGACTATATCATTTTAATATTAGTCAATATTTAGTATATTTTAATTACATTAGTATTTAATATAATTAGTTCCATTAATTCATATAACTATACTATGGTATATACTAAGACTTATAAATTCTATCTTATAATTAAAAATATCACTATGGTATATATTGATTCTGAAACATTTACAATTTCATTATTTTTAATTGTTCCCCATAAATATTAAATATTAAAGGAAATATAAGGAAATTATAAGTAATATAGTTAAACATTTATTATTGTAAAAACATATAGAACTGTATTTGTACATTTTTAGGATTTCTAAAAATTATATTACTTTTATGTATAAAAAATCACTGCTATTAAATTGAGTAAAATTTACACAGTCAATCTTGAAAACATTTACATGGCTGAATGAAATTAGGTTGTTGCATCTGAGGTATATCATTAAGTCATTACTACTATCTAAAATCTACTAAAATTATTTCGTGATGGAAATAATAAATGAAAATCAGTTTTTCACATGTATATAAATCACTCTAATTATAAACAAGATTCTTTCTAATAAATAAATTCTTGAGATTAATTGCATTAATGAAAGAAAATATCTCGTTATAAATAAATATTTATGAAATCTTCAATCAGATATGGATCAAATTATATCTTTATCTTCCTAGTTTTCTTTAAAGCTATATTTATGAAATATAATTATGTGATATTATGTTAATATAACTTGAAAAATCACTTCCCATTAATTATTACTTAGTTTTAAATATTATTTTTAGACCTTTCCAATTCCTGTATAATCACCATCACCCATAAAATAATTAATAATTTTTTAGCTGTTCATTTATTATACTTATTACATAAATAAATATCATCTAATTATTAGAAATCATTTAACATTAAATATTCGTCATATAATAAACCCACTTTTATTATTCATTCACTTTTTAAACATATATAAAATTTTAAGGTATACTCCCATTAAATGTATATCAACTTTTTATAAGATACTTTAAAACTATAAAACTACTTCTCATTGTTTTTAATAATATTTTAAATATAAATAAAATTAAAATACTCACTCTCTATGTATAAAAATATTCCCCATTAAGATGATATTTCATTATGTCATACAATATAACTATTACTTCTAAAATTAAATTTCACTAATAAATAAACTAAATATCATCCAATTATTATATATATTACATTGTAACCATAAAATATTATATAAATTGTTTTATTCACAATAACATTATACAATCATTATATCTCATTCACTTTATAAAATATTATCAATATATCATCACATTGATTTGAATCAAACCACATCACCATCTACACATACGGGTCCCAAATATATATTCATGGGAAAACATTGTGAACTATAACAACTTATTAAAATACCTTAGTATATATCTCACTAAATTCCCCAATTAATTGGTTTATATGATTTTGAAATAAAATAATTCTCAAAAAAATATTGCAAAAAACTACACTATTTCAAATAAAGTAATCTCATTTATTCCCTATCGAATATTCATAATATCATTATTTCAAAATTCCATCTACCAATAAATAATATTTATTCAAAATACCTTTTTAAATATTAATCAACAATAAATTCATGGAATATATTAAATGATAAAATATGAATGAGAATATATTCTTGCTAAGGGGTAAAAAAATAGTGAATGTGAGATAGTATGAATCGATGATATAAGAATATGGATTCAATTTTTAGGGTATCATAATATAACATATATGTAATCTTGGAATCAATATAATTATATGGACATTGTATTCATATAGTTGAAGTTTATTCTATGGATTCTTTCCTTATTGGGAAATATTACTAATGAAATTTGAATATAATTTATCTAATGAATAACTTATTTACCTAATGATATATATATATGATCATCAATATATATATGTACAATATGACAAATTTGAGTAAATTTATAAGATCTATCACCTCATCCATAATTATAAAAATAATATTAAAACTAAATATATAAAATAAATACTATGAGTTAAAAAATGTAATAATTTTAAAAAAATGAATGTGAATCTTCATTTATTGGTGAATAAAGGTCAGGAATTAACGAAAAATAGGATAAATAATAATAATAGAAAACATCAAAGATATATTGAGAGAGAGAGTACGAAGAAACATATAGAAAAAAAATCAAAACATAATATATAAAAACATTTGAAAATATTTGAGAAATTGATTGGAAAACCTCTTACCAATTTTATAATTCATGAATAATGAGTCATTTAAATAGAGGGTAGTAGACAAGTAATATAATATTCAATGATACAATGAAAATACTTTATAAATTTATTGAAGTGAAATCATTTTATATTATTTTACTAATATTGAAAATGGAGAGAGTGACATTGATAATATGTATAGAAAACACACATTTTCAACATAATAATTTTCTATATAATATTGTATGTTATAATCAAGCGTGAATAATAGAAATTCAAATAATACCCTAGGAAATTAATTTTTTATGTTCAATGATAATATTATAATAATATACTAATGAATATATAAAATGATGAGATAATATAAATAGAAACATATATGTTTTCTTTTATAGATTTCATAATTATTCAATCCTGAATCAATCATATAGAAGGTATTATATGAAAATATATATCTATATGAAATAGATGAAGATATGATATTGGGAACTCGTATGTTTTATATACATAATACAAAAGTTGATATGAAAATAATAATAAGCATCAATCATGTAAATAACATTCATGATAAATCCTTGCAATTAATTCCAACATGATTTTAAAATATGGTTCTAGTAGGAAATCATATAGAAAGATGTGTTAATTACTATATCATATAGATTATTTATTAAAAAAATAATGTTATTAAAATAATTTTTTATTTACTATAATATTTTACTTTATTTTAAATTTAATGTTAATATTAGAGATTCCTTATTATAATGATAAAAATCATAAATATTATGTTTATTATTATATCATAGTTTATGATAAAAAAATTTCTAAGAATCATGTTGATCAATCACGGTTAAATATTGATATAATATTAGTTTAAGATGATCTAATTTGAGTTTATAAGATGAACCATTAATTCAATAAGCTCTACCATTAGTTTTTTAGATAAACTATTAGTTCATGTGATATACCAATGAAGATATAACATAGAAGATCTACCACTAAAACAAATAACACTGACACATCTATTACTGAATTGATCTACCGCAAAATCCGTCTATCATCAACACATCTCATATTTAACCCGATCTACAATTATATTGTTATAATTCTATTATATACTAATATGAAATGATTCTACCTCAAGGATGAGATACAACCATAAAAAATCTACCCAAAAAGTCTAAGACGAAGGCAACCCCACTCATACCAAAATTTATTAATTAAAATAATTAAAACAGTGAAAACATATCAGTGGGGTTTAAGAAGTATAGTATAGAAAGTTCCACATGCATCTGCGTCAACAAAAGGTGAACAACAATCATGGACCATAAAGGCCCACGACGAAGATAAATCTGCAAAAGCCTTCTTTGACATCGCATCAACAACACGATTCACCACCCTATAAACATGCGTCACATCAAGGGTGAGACCACTAATGATTTTAATGTTTTCAACAACAGGAGAAAACCTCACCCAAGGTACATTCCTTGACCACCTCTTAAGAATATCAATAGCCACCCTCGAAACAGATTCATGACCAAACAATGCTAGCCATGATGAACCATATAAGTGATGGATTTGATCATAACCTAGAGTTTAGTATCAATGGAAGAGAACTGTCCAATGTAATTATAGAAAAAAACACTTAACTATACCCTGATTGGTCGATAATACACCACCGAAACCTGTATGCCATGTTTTTTGATTTTCATTCAGATTGTTATCAAAATTTAATTGCCACAATGATTAGTTTTTGGAATTTGTTGTTGTCAATTAACTCAATAATGTAAGAATTATTCTTCATAAAATAATCCATGGATTAATTGAAGGAAAATTTATTCTTTCATGAGTTTGTACTCAATACAAGGATTCAGGCCCAAACAGATAATTAGACCTATGGTTATATAAATTCTATTGATCCCCCTCTTGTGTGCGCATGTGGGATTGTGGGATTCAGTAGTAAAAAATATTTCCAGTATCACTGTCACGCTCATCGATATTGTAGACTTTTACATGATTAATCAATTGAAGACATCAACAGAATAAAAATAATAGATATTCATAGACCTTCCTAACACTCAATTTTTATTTTCATATTCTGAGGTACCTTGTCGATCACCTATTAATTTTTTTTTTCGAGGACCTCTGAACATATGAATTTATTATAATCTACTATCTTCAAATTTTAATATTTGTAATCATTTTATTATTCATTTTTTATTTATATTCAATATATTTTTGTATTACTCCTTTTTATGTAGATATATGTCTCTATTACATAACTACAGAGTAATCAATGCTCTTTATAGATTCATAATTTGTATATGAACATAAATTTTAGAAGAGTTCACATGTGACTTGCTATTTTCATTAGCCCACATATTACTATAGAGGAGGTTTTATGCCTGGAAATCATTATGTGTTGTTATTTTTAATATCTAATCCTTTTTATAGACCATTTTAATGTTTAATAAACTACTTGGTAGTAGGTAAGTACCACGTGGAAGGGAATATGTATTAGTTTGAGACAGAACTACATTTTCTAATTCTATTACATGTTTTATTAGTTTTTTTATATTTAAATATTTAATATGTATCAATTTTAGATTATATATTAAAAAATAAATTTTATAGTTAATCATAATATGTGTTTTATATATTGTTTTTGAACAAGTCATTTAGTTTCAAAGGGCAATTTGATTTCAAACAATTCATTAACTGAGAATTGATCCTTTTTTCAAAATTGATTAAAAATAACAAACTATATATTTTTATGTTTTTAAATAACTAGGTGTTTTATTTAAATGAGAGTATTTATGATATAATCTTTTATAAATATAAAATTTTATTTCGAAAAGAATTCTGTCACTCTTGTTTTACACACTCTAACCAACATATGGTATGAGTGTATTTTAAAAAAAAATTGTATGTGATATAGTTTCAATTAAAAGATCATATATTTATATTTATATTAAATTAATATGTTTAAATAGAATATTTGACAAGATATAACTTCTACTAATATTCCTAATTATTATAATGGTACTAATTATTCTTAGTGGTATATTAAAATGATATTTTACATTGAAAGTGCATGTTTTGAAATCTATAATGTCATTGATGATAGATATAAACCACCCACAAGACATAGATATTAATCGATTGATTCTACTATTAAATGTAATAATTATAGTGGTAAATGTATACATTATTTATATTTTTTCTATAGTGAATGAACAATTTAACATAATATCTTGTTGTACCAGTCCTTTTGAGATTTTGGATTCCTTGGTTATGTCTCATGAAGGAATATGAAAAGAAAAGGAATTTAATTTGAATACTTATAATGTTAAAAATGAAACCTTTATTATGTAAAATGATGACTAAATTTATTATATATATCTTAGGTTCAATGAGATAATTAATGTGACACATTCACTCGGGAAACCAATCATTGACAAGGATAAATTGATGTGCCTACTTAGATGTTTAACAAACAGATAGGGTTTAACTGTAGTTTCAATTCAAGAATGATGTGTTATATTTATGTTTACTATTAAAGATATAATATGAAAACTGTTGGGGTTTGAAGAGGGAGTTAGGGTAAATAAATAATATGAAGAAAAACAAAAAGAATGAAAATACTTTCAAGAAATATGATTAAAAATAGAAAGGAATGATTAAAGAATATAACTCATGTGATGGAGATTAATCTTCTAGAAATGATTAAGAAATTTCTCACAAATCTATTCAATTCATGAAATTTTATAAAAGGGGTAACTTATTCAATAATAATATCTATAAAGGTAAGTATGAAAATAGACGTATCTTTAGAAAATTAAACAAAAGGGATTGTACTACAAATGAAATAGTCTGATATGAATCAAAGAGAAAAATGTCATTTCAAGGAAAAAAATCCTAAGTTATATTTCATGAAAAATTGCGTGGAAAAGAAAAAAATAATAAATATATGATAAAATGGAGGGAATCAGAAATTAGTTCATTTGATTTGGACTCTACCAGATAGGGAAAGCATTACAGATCCAATATGTGTTTTCTAATAACAACATCTGAGGTATCTAGTTTTTTCCTACATCTATAGTTCATATTTATAATTTTTTTAGAGATGAAAAATTTGAATAAAACATGTAATGTAGTTAAATGATTGAATACTATAATATATTTGAGGACACCATTAATGAAATTAATGATAAATATAAGAGTTTAAGGAAGTAGTATTCCGTGTTTTCTCATTTTAAAATAGTTCTTAGTACATGGAAGGATAAAAATGATCACCTACTTAAAGAGAATAATGACATAATATTATATATTGAACAATTAAAAAAGTATATGGATAGATAAAAAATGGAATAAATTGTTTAACCTAAAGGATTTTTAAAAAAACCACACATAAATATTCTACATAGATTGGATACTAACCTGGACAGAAAATGATAAATAAGAATAAATTTATATCTTGTTCGAATTTTTTTAGTTCAGTAAGTACTTCATAATCTTGTGGGAAAAGAAACTTTTTTATTTCTAAAAGCCATAGAAATTCCTATAACATACAAATTAAAAAAAATTTGATTCCAAAATACATAATTACTAACATCTCTTGACCCACGAATTTTTTTTTGATCCAACGTCATGTTTTCATAAAAACTATTTGTTTGAATATATACATGAAAATATCATGTATGTACTTATAATATCGGAAAATTAGCTACTATGGACACATGACTAGGAATTATTGATGTTTTAAGAACCAAATAGTGGCTAATAGTGTACATAACTCCTTTAGTGAAAATGATAATGTAATAATTATTAGACTTAGTAAAATTGGTAACAGTAATAATTTTTTAATTTTCAAAACATTAATGGTAAATTAATGTATAATATTATTATCATCTCACAATTATGTGTTGATAGTTTCTAGGTTATGTTTGAAAAAAATATCTGCAATTTTTATAATATAAAAAATGTTTTAGTTTTTACTTCCTTGAGAAATGATATTGTATATGTTGTTATTCAATATAACTTTTTTCATTAAAACATTTCTTGTCTATTTTCCTTTTAAAAAATTTATTGGCATTGACATAGGAGAATAGGACATTGAAATATAAATTATCTTTGAAAACTAATTAAGAAAAGTTTATTTAATGATACCCCTAAACTATAATTTCGAGATAATAATGTCTGTAACCCATGTATAAAATGGAAATAACACAAAATATATTTCAAATCAATGAATGAAGTTTCAAATTCTCAATCCACAAAGCTTGTTCATTTTTATTTTATTAGACCTTATATAGTTTCTAGGATAAATTGGAAGGAATGTGTTTTTATTCAAGTAAATGACATCTAAATACAATTTGATAATATTTTATCTCATAAAATTGAATTTTAAACCAATTTTTTTATTTATTATAATTCTACAAAGAATATCAGAGTTCTTACAATTATGACCTTAAAAAGTTATCACATCCATGATTTTAAAAATCAAGATTTTGAATCATTATGCTCACAACATGGTTATAATCATATATTTTCTTCTATGAGAACACCGAATAGAAATGGTTTTGTAGAAAATAGATCCAGATCACTTTAATAATGTTCTTTGACCATGTGAAATGAGTATGATTTATCTCTTTATTTTTATTGGTAGAAGCTCTGAATACATCTAGCCATACAATCAATATATTTTTAATTAGAGAACCTTTAATGGAAACATCATATGAATTATGGAAACGAAGTAAACCGAAATATAATTACTTTTTTTTGTAATAGTTTTTTTGGATACAAAATATAATATTGAAAAAAATACATCAAAGAGTGATAATGGAATTTTTATTGGAAATTTAATTACTAGTAATTCATATAGTGGATTTAATAAAAGGAATAATATTGTTGGAGAATCTATTCATTTACAATAAAATGAAATATATCCACATGAGTCTAAGATATTATAGAAAACCATGACTATTATATTTCATCTAAATAAAAATTCCAAACCTCCTAAATATTATGTGAAACAAGAATAAAAATCATTCAGTTCCAATAAACAATAAATACATGAACATACAGTGGATAATGAAATATAAAACCCTTGTTTTCTTATTAATGTTAGGATCAATTGATATTATCCCTTATAAGTTGTATCTAGTGACCTAAATAGATGAAAAATCTATAGTTTTTCTGAGAAATGAAATTTTACATCAATAATTATTATCATATATTGAACCAATGAAGATCAATGATGTAATTAATTATGAATTATGGGTTACAAAAATTCATGATTTAATCCATAAAATTTATATAAATAATTTTTGGGAACTGGTATATATAAATAAACAATTCATACCATTTGAAATAAAGGGGTTTTTTTGAAATAATGTTTATATTTAAGTTAGTTATAACTATGATAGATTTCCTATACAAGGATATATTCAAGAAGCAGGTATGACTAGGAGGAAACCCTTTCAATATGATCTATAAAATAATCCGTTATAATAATTCTTTCCTATGATTCACTATTGAATTTCATAATATTTCAAATGGATTCCAAGAGGTGATTTTTGAATGTTTATGTAGTTTCTGTTGAATTTTTTAAACAACCCCCTAGATTTAAAAATCCTCATTTTCAAAATCATATTTATAAATTAACTTAATTTTTATAAGGATTAAAACAACATCGAAAAGTTTTGTATGACAAAATCAACTCAATTTTTATTTCTAATTGTTTTAAAAAAGGTAATACTAACATTAATTTATTTATAAAAGTACTTATAGAATATGTTTTAGTGTTTAAAATTTATGTTAACGATGAAATTTTTGGGATCCTCAAAAAATTAAATGTTTAATAATTTTTTGAAACTGAAATAAAGTAAATTTAAAACATTTTTAATGGGTGAGTATAAAATATTAATTTTTTTCAATTTTTTTGAAATAATAATGGTGTTATTTTAAATCAAGTTATGTAAAACATATACATTTTAAAATGATTCGGTTTGGATAACACTAAAATTATTGATACTTCTATGAGTATAACCTATAAATTTTATCCTAATGAACATGAAAATTAGTTGATCAGAACAATTACTGATGTATCATTATAAATTTTCTACATTTTACTATTATCCAACCAAATATTATTCTTAGTGAATGTATGCGTTCCCATTTTCAGTCAATGCTGATGAAATTATTTTTAATTACTAAAAAAATTTAAATACCATATGTATATATCCAATTTATGGATATTTTATCCTTGTGGAAAATCAATTAGTTTTTTGAGTTATTTAAGGGATGGTTTTTGTTGTTGTATGTAATATAGAAAAATATCCTCCAGGCCATTTCACCTTTTGGGAAGGATACTAGTTTCATGATGTAGTAAAAAAATATACTTTTATTCACTTTCTATTTCTAAGGGTGAGTATATGGATGCAATAAGTTAATGTGTGTAGAATCAATGGATGAAATAGACTTTACAAAACCTGGCTGTCATTTTAATCACGTACAAATAAAATGTGGTAATAAAAGTGAGATGAAATTATCTAATAATCCTATATCACATTTTATGAGAATTTTCTTAATATAATTCATCACTTTTTGAGATATCATTTCCAATAAAGTTATATAACTCATGAATTTATTGGAAAAAATATCATCTTACTATTATTTTAACAAATCATTTAAATTTTGAAATATTAATCTATATCATAAATGCACGTGGAGTGATAAACTTTCGTTAATTATTTCTCTTCAGTTTCACTCTTTAGAGTTTATCTATGGTTAGTTATTAACCATTGGAGATCCACCATTGGTGATCTACCATTGGTGGTATTCTATTACTGATCAACCATTATAGATGCACCATTGAAAGAGCTACTGATTGAATATAATACCAATATCATTTTCCATTATTAGAAATTTTATTACATGTTTTATATATATATTGTTGAATTTTAGTAATCTAAATCATTAAATTATTTTTTTTTCATAAAATCAATTTTTTGATAATTTGATCTATCATTCCTCCATTGATCGATTCATCTCACTTCTCTCTCAAATTTTATGCCTCCTCAAGTTTTCCCTTCACTTTTCAAACTAGTGAAATAGAGAGAGTTAAATGCACATCTGTTTCATCTACAAGGGGATTGAGTCCATTGGAGAAATTTATAGGTGAATCTACTTTTATAAAAATTATTGAACCAAAGAACCCAAAAATATCAACATAACTTGTTGTTTCGGAAAAGAAGATGTATGTTGGATGGATGGTTTAAGGAAATTACTTGGGGTAAAATTGATCCAGGACCATATATGGATAAAATAGTTTTCCTGAAATGATTTATCATTATTTTCTAGTTTGGTTCACCTATTTTACTAATATTCAGAGTATATTTTTGGTGAGAATATTGATATTATCGTAAGTATTATTGATGGAAATGAAGTGATATTTTCCTCAAAATTTATGGCATGATATCACAATATTACTCATACATATATTCCTAATTAGTTTCATGGTTCCATTACAATTGAAAGATAATTTTACATATACGAGGATGGATTTCTAGGGTTGACTCTAAAAGTTGTTGTGAAAATAAAAAATGATTTAGTGTTTGATGGGGAATGTAAAATATTGTTTAAATTTATTCAACACAAGATTTATTTCAAGAAAGGGGAAATTTAAAATCATTTTGAACCATGTTGTGTTCTTCTTATTCCTTATTAAAAAAATAGAAAAGGTAAAAATGTGCTAATATTTGATGATCCATGTAATGGAGATGAGAAAGAAAACATTTAGGTCATATTTATTTATCTTTATAAAGTGTATTTCTACAATTTTAGAGGGAAAGGGTCTGATCAACGATGTAAAAAATTATGTAGTAAGATTTATAAATTTTTTTTAATCCAATTGGCATATAAGAGGATGAATGTAAATTAGAACCATTAGATGATGAAATGGCTGGATGATATTGATAAGATATATGAGAATTTCAATGTAATATAGTATGCTTATAAAGTAAGAAATATGGTTGATCATATTTTGAGAAAAATGAATCTTTATTTTATTCCTATGAATAATAAGTTTACCAAGAAGAATATAAAACAAAAAAACAAGATTTCATTTCTATTTCATTAGAATAATAAAGTAACCCTAATGTGGTAATAATCCAAAATTATTCATATATAACTTCTATTAAATATCATCCTCTTCCTTTCAAATAATATTACCTATGTGATGGTGAATAACATTAGGATACCGTGGTGTATAGTAAAGAAAAATATGAGGGTTCTTCTAAAATATCATTGGTGATCGAACCAATAGAATAAATAATGGTGGAGGGGGTGATTATGCTGAGAGAGTGTGGTCACATCACTCTCCTGGTGTTTTTGGTTCATGTAATGTTTAAGACATGGTCAGATCAAGTTCATCTCATAATATATCGGGTAGAAATGGATCGATTATTAGATATAATCAAATGGATTCATAAGGTGTGTCAATTGGATATGGGAGAGTTGAGCCAGTATCATCATTGATTTGAGATAAGGGTGTTAGTTCTGATAAAGATTAGGAGAGAGAACCTATTAAGGGAGATAAATCCCCAGGCTCTACTAAGTTATGGATTGAATACATAGATTTATAATCAGATAAAGGTGTTGATAATTCTGGTAATGGGAGTCCACTTGATAATCATTTCATTTATATTTCTTTTTATGGAAGGGATCTTATGGGATAACATGTTGAATGGATTCATGTGACAGGTTTGTTGGATGCCTCTCCCTCTGATGTCCTTACTACTAAATCTGGAAATATAGTGTAAGACCTAACTATCCTAGATAGGATTCTATATATTATTACATATTCTATTATACAATATAATTATGTTTATAGGGATTATCTGGATGCTTTTAGAATGAGGATTTTGTCATATATTTGTGGGATTCTTATGTTGATACTCCATTAAGAAACTATGTTGACTAAAGCTGACATGAGATGGATAATTGAGTTATTGATATATAATATCCTTACAAATATGATCTTGAAAATGATAGAACTGGTGATTTAGAATAGAAAATTTTCTAATGATATGTAATAAGTTATGTCTATCATGGAAGAAATGAGAATATTATAGATTGTAGGATATAAATCACTTCATGAAATGTTAGAGTGATTATCTACAACTGATGATTCTACTACTATTTCTCCACCTCCTATGTCTTTAGTTGATACTGATTAGATGTGATCAATTATGTGAGAGGAGCTTTATTTTATCCAATTTAATTATTCTTCCACTCATCATGTAGAACATTGGAAAATCAAGTCCAATGGTGTGAATATTTATGAATAGGTTTGGGAATTGTAAAATGAATATATGAGTGATGGAAATACTATCACTATATTTATTAAAAGCTATATTTACCAGATTTACATCAAGAGTGATATCAATTCACTCTTTATGATTCTTTCAAATAAAATAGGACTACCTCCTGCAACTATGTCATTCGAGGAGTAAGTAAACCAACTCAAGGTCTTGAATCCAATTCTCAAGATTTTTATGGAGGAGTAAAAGAATTTTGTCATGTAAATCAATCATCTTTTAAATATAATTAATTATTATATTAACTAGATGATTCCATTTTTAATGCCTATATTATTACAATATTGGAACTAAAGCCATACCCATGATTCTTGTCACTTCTAAACCTTATTCAGAACCCCATCTTACTCAGTTGCATCCTTTTTTCAGGGCTCTAATTGAGGTAGTTCATAATCTCAAGCCTATTATACTATGAGGGATTTCTTAATATACTTATACAACATCTTCTGAAAATTTTTTCCATCATGTCACTGAAAAAGGAAAGGATCTAGTGGTTCCTTTAGCTCATCCAGGTTGGAGTGGTTCAGATTTTGATTAGTCTTTGATAGGGACTATAATTTTACATTTATTTTGTTTTGGTTTGTAATATGTGTGTATTATAAGTACTGAAGATTCTTGGTTATTCATATTAATATCCTTACAATATTATATTTTTTTTGTTATCATTTTTTATAATCCCAAAATGGGGATTATGTTTGAATGAAATTTAAATAGTTTTAATCACATTCATAATTTTAAATTTTAATCAAAATATTATTTTTCAATGATTAGAATAAGCCTTTTTAAATTCACCTATACTTATTTTTTTAATTTTTATAATTCGTAATAAATTTTATGATTTTTTATTTTTAAAAGGGTGGATATTTTTATCACATCCTCATTTTAATGGTCAAAAATAATTATAATTATATTTCTAATTAGTTTAATGTTTTATTATAGTAAATCATTTTATAGGTAGCATTGTGAATAGACTTTGTTACATGTTGATCTACCCTTAGTTTAACATGATTTACCATTAGTTTAGAAGATCTGACATTAGTTCAATATGATCACCCATAATTATATATGATCTATTATTAGTTCAAGATATCTTATGATAATGATATGCAACTAATTATCTATTGTGGAAGATCTAACACTGAACCATATGTCCCTGAAACATCTACCAGTAAATGGATCTACCATCAAATAGATATACCACCGGTCAAATATTCCATCAGTACATATACCATCAGAGAATATCTATATCTAGACTATACTACCACAAATCTATGGTACCATTAACTGATGCAACCACTAGGATGAGCTTCCATTAGAATACATATTCAACCAAATAACATCTACCAATCATAGATCTACCATCAATATCCTATAATGGTTGTTTATAATCTTATTCAAATTGAATTTCTCTAAAAACTAGTTAATGGAATTTAAAGAGGTCAAGGAACATAATGATTTAATAATAATTATTCATAAACCACTATATCGATTCATTGAAGAAAAAGCCATAGATTTCTAATTTTGTGATTAGGGCATGGATTCCGGCACCAATGGATAAATGGACATGAAACTAAATAAATAATGTAGAACCCCCTCTTGTGTTCATGTGTGGGATTGGTGAATCTATGTGGAACATAGTAGATCTAATACAATATTCGAAATCATAAAGATAATATAATATCTTAAAATTAATCAATTTAGTACATCAATATAATGAAAATATAATGGCATTCCAAACCATCAAAATTTTATGCTTTTCTTCATATTCAGAGAGACCTATTCAATATCTTATC
Organism: Viscum album; assembly: GCA_963277665.1. NCBI lineage: Eukaryota > Viridiplantae > Streptophyta > Magnoliopsida > Santalales > Viscaceae > Viscum > Viscum album. Next base: position 332,758,400 of record OY728163.1, read on the forward strand.
AATGAAATAATGAAGGACCTATGAACATTTAATGTTACTATGATTTAGAATCATGAAATTTCTAATCTCTAGTAATTTTATCATTACATTTTTTATTTACCTTCAACATATGTCTTATTATACTATGTTTATCTATAAAACATAGTGTAATATAGTTAAAAAGGGAGTTCCTAGCATAATATCCCATGTTTCTTTATTTTTACATCCATGAAATCTATGGAATAAGTATTGTTTGACAGGTATTTTTATTATCTAATTTATAACTACAAGAAGGGTATTTTCTCCAAGAAATCATTGTGTACTATTTTCTAAAACTTATTTCGAATGTGGATCATGTTTACAATTTAATAAATCACATGTAATAAGGTGATTTATTTATAGAGGGTATTAATTCTCAACATGAGACTGAACACCATGTCTTAATCCTGATATAAGTTATATTAGTTTTGTTTTCTGTAATTTAAATCTTTAAATTGAATCAGTTTCAAAAAAAATCATAACATCACACTAATAGCTAATCATAATATGTGTCTTATATAGAGTGTTTGATAAAGAAATTTGGTTTCAAAATTTAATATGATTTCATAGATTATTATATGTGATAATTGATACAACTTTGAGTACCTATTTGAAAATTAAAAATACATATTTATATGTTTTTTATTAGTTGCGTTTTTTATATAAAATTGGGGATTTAACATTCACAATGTTTTTAAACAAACTATTTTACTGGGAACTAAATTCACCCCTTTTAAGTTAATCAATCCGACCAAAATCTATGTTTTGAAAGTATTTTTTCTTAGTGAACTGTCACAATCTTATTAGTACCTGATTATATCCTTATAAATTTTATTGACATTAATTCTTCAAATATAGAGGTTAGGTATTGTATAAATAATTTTATATAATGGCATTACAATTTTTATATTCATGGTATCCATTTTTATTATTTTGATATTCATAATGTTAAAGTGTTATTTGGTAATTAGTGAATAGATTTTGAAATAATTAAAAAAAATGAATTTGCATGTATATTTATGAATCATCCTGGAAATGATACTAAATTAGGGTATACAAATACTTACATATACATTATGTTATTATAGGTGAATTATTTTTCAACCAATGGGAATTTAGACAATTGAATATATAATTAATGAAAAGTAAGTATTTATTAACATTATTATTTGAATATTTTTTCAATTCATATTTATATATGTCAATATGAATATACATCACCTATTTGAAATATTTTTCAATAACGGGTGGAATTAATATAGAGTTTTATTATGAACCAGATCATTGGTAAGTGAACATCTCAAACCAAACTCTATTTGGTGGGAGAGTTAGTTACATGTGATGAGGTATTAATAATCATATGAATGGAATTAAATAAAATGAACATAAAATACCAAAATTTAAACAAAAAACAATTAGATAATTCATGATATAAAGCAGATAACTATAAAAATCATGGAACTATAAATAATAAATCTGTAAGACACCCATAAAATACCCCAACAAATTAGACCTTGCCAATTTAAAAATGGGGAAAAGTATAAAAATACCATAGTTTTCTGAAAGAAAAATGTTATTAAAGCCACATCAATTATTTCAACATATTATTCATTCTAGTCTCCATCGAAGTGATATTGAATATCTATAAAGAAACAAGTTATAGAGATCTAGTGTATATAAATTGTTGAGAAATAATTCTTAACTTAGATGTCCAAGGTTGGGGAAAAAAAGATAACAAAAAAAATCAACTATGCATTTATGAATAATTTATAATTTATAAATAATGGAAGAAGTAATACACCATATTAATCATTCACATGTCATTACTAATTAGATACCCTAATATTTTGAGAAATTTTTGTCAAATAAATCTAATCATTTAAATAATTTATGTTACATAGAACACCGTGTTTATCATGTATTTCACAAAACACTGATTTTATATAGCATTATACATAACACTAAGTATAGAATGTTTTACACAAAACACTGAGTGTAGCCTCCATTACATGAAAAATTGAGTCTAATAAAAAAGTGACATATTATTAAGAAATTGTTATTTAATATAATAGTAATCACCTAGATGTTAGAATGGTGGGTATTAATAGAATTAACTAAATTTTGAATATATATTGTTGAAAAATGTATATAAAATAAATTCCTTGGCGAACAATAATCAATAAAAGAGAAAAAAATATTTTAAAATAATGAAAGTCTTTTCCAGAAAAACAATTTATTTGAAAAAAAACATGTTTTGTCTAAATAGATTAAATAAAAAACATTAAGTAAAATATTTTATATAAATATATATATTTTTTATAAAATAAAAGTTTCAAATTTGTACATATTTTTTTTGATATAATATATAAGATTGAATCCAATTTTAAGCTTAATTTTTATATTATTCTAAAAAATAGTTTTGTCATATTTTGTGAATTCTTTTAATTATAGTTTTGAAAACATGTATAAAATTTATTCATTAAAATAATTTTCTTTTTTATGATCATAATTGAAAAGTTATATAAGGGTGACATGTTTTGAAAATTCTAGAATTATACGTTTTTCAATGAATAATGAAAAATATTTGTTTTAATGATGGTTTTCATTTATTTTAAATATTTCATAAAAATTGTAATAATTATATTTTAAAATAAAATAATGTTAAATTATATATATATTCAACCATTTTATGTCATTTAAATCATTTACATAATGAATTTTTTATATGTTTTTTTAAAACATTAAATATGTTTTCTTTAAAACATTGTTTTCTCATAACATATTATGAGATTAATATTAAATGATATATTCCACATATTAGAATGGAATTTATAAATATTTATTAAATATTTATTATCAAAATAATTTTTAATAACTATTATGGTAATTTTCTTTACCATAATCTATAGTTAAAATTTAAAAAATTATTTACAATAATTAAGGTAAAGATTTGTTTCACAGGGGTAAAAGTAAATATATATTGTTCAAAAATGACATGAGACATGTCAAAAATACTTTTTGTGGACTTATATTAAACTCATATATTATAATCTATATTATTTTCTATTATGGATACTTTTTATGAGAAAAACATTATTACACTTTTTATGTTTCAAAAAATTACAACTGTGCCACTCATCTCACTTATAATATGCCAACACTTTTCCTATCAAATTTATAAATAAAAACTACTTTTGGTTTAGAATATTAATAACCAAATAACTTCTTTCCTTAAATTCTTTCATAATAGATGTTTTTTCATAAATACAAACTATAATTCGTATTGGAGCAAACTAAACAATTATCTATAGAAGTGGTAACGTTCCTAACAGGCCGTTTTAATTTATTTCATACTAGACCAAATAAAATTATTATTATAACATTATGATATAATAATATATTTATATTTAGTATACCAAGACGTTTCTCTACTCTAGATGCCCGATAACCACCTACTATTCCATCAAATGGTTTGTGAATTCATCATTTCTGTGTAAAGCGGACCACTACCTCACGAATCATTTGTATTCGTTCTCCAACATCAACTATCAAGGACATATTTAATAATTTATTGGATGTTAATATATGATATTTAAGATATTATTATACTTATATAATTTTTATATCACATATATCAAAATAATTTTAGTTTTTTGGAATATGATTTTGTCGCTTATATGTACAGAGGACTACAACCTCACGAAATGATGTGATTCATTCACACATTACATCGAAGGTAATAGGGATGGGATGAATGAAAATATGTGATATATATGAAATAAATATTATTATTTAATGACATTATATTATTTACATTTATTTTATTCAGTCCTTAAATAAATGAAAACAATTTTCATGAATACGTATGACCTACCATCTCCTTGGATAATGTATTTCATTTTATATCTCTAAATTTTATGGAGTACTATAAATTCATATATATTGAATATATATGATATTGATATCATGGTCATAATTATATATATATATTTTTAATTATGATTAATTTAATAGGATATAAAATCAAAAATCACAAATTACCAAAAAAATCATTTCTTATATAAAATTTGATTTTAATTTGGAATTGTAAAAAAACAAGAAATATATTGTCATAAATAAATCATATATGGAAAGATATACATAATTATTATTATTTAATAGGTGAATAATATTATTATATTTGTTTTATAGAATTTTGTAACCTATAATAATTTAACACCCCATGATTTTCTGTTAATATATCTTTTTAAATAAATTTATTCTCTTCGATTTATTACATTTTACGGAAGTGTGAGCTTAAACGAACCAAAAATATTATTATTTTAACCTAACCATTATATCATAGCCATTAAATATATGGTAATTTATAGTATTAAAAATTTAATGAAATATATAATTTTCGAACTCATTGTTAATGTATTAATTGATGATTTGTGAATATTCACATAATTTCTAGTAATGCCATTTTATTCTTCAAATATATGTTTTCATAAAAACATGTATATTTATTAATTTATTTGAGAAAATAAATATAATTTATTAAGTTATTTTAGAAAATATATTTCATAAATTAAAATAAAATTTTAATTTATCAGTTCATAATTATCTTGGGATGAATTTCTAGAGATTTTTTCAATGTTTAATTTTCTAGTGAATACTAAAAAATACTAAATTTTATAAAATCCCAAATTTTGTCTTATTAAATAGTAATTATATGATTTTTTAATTATATAAAATTATTTCAAGTAATTTATATTTATGTATAATCTAACTAATTACATTAATACAATATTTAAGCTTACTTTTCTTACAAGTCCATTTGTGGGCATCCAAACAAATAATTCAAAAAAAAGGTTTTTCGTTGAGTTTTGAGGGTTTAATTTTAAAAGAAAATTTTAAACATATATGTTTATAATTTTTTTAAATGGATTACATATTTGGAATCAGGTGGTTTATATTCTACTATATGTTTGTTTTCATTTTTTTTTTCAAAAAAAGTAACCATGGTCAAAATGATTTCCTACACTGTAGGTAAAATAATGTATGGGTTAAGATAAAAGATAAAAACATAAAATAGATAAACAAAAAAAATTAAATGGTATTTTGATCGGTTGAATTTCCTTAACTTTCCTTTACAACATTATAACTCATCTTATTTTTTTTGGAATTAATGTCACCCAAATGTGGTTGGCTTTATATATAAAATAATAATTATTTAATCACCTATAACCACCTCAAGTAAAAATAACACTCACCACCACCACCTTCCTCCTCAAAAGACATGAATATAGTCAATTATATTCCAAACCCTTCACTCAACACTCTCCCTTTGTCTATGTTCTATTTATATCACCCAATGACAAATTCCATGTTCCTTAAGGGGTCCTTCAAGTATGAGATATTCAAAAATATGTTATAGTACACAAAACAAAAGTGAAGAAGGTGGTAAGGGTTTCTCATCTCCAATTTACATATGTGATATATATATATATATATATATATATCTCACCACTATATTTTCTTTTATTTTTACAGACTACAATTCAATATATTATATCATGAATCTAATTATCTTCATGGTATTGAATGTTTCTTTTTATAATAATTACTTTTATGTGGAATACAATTTGATAGATTACATTGTGGTAAGCGATTTATTAACTAAATATAAATGAATTGAGTCAAAATTATACTATATTGATAATTCTATGCTATGATCATATAGGAAATGACCTTTGATTATATTATGTTACATTTCCACTTGTTCAATTTGGATTTACAACTAACACAATTAATTTAATCATTTGATTAGATTCCCGTCAATAATATGATATTTTTAAGAGGATTTCTTATTAAATACAATATATTTTAACTATTTCTAAAAAATCTATCTTTTTTTAATCTCTATGTTTTCTAATTTCTTTTTTCAAAAAATGATTTTATGATTTACTTATTATTATTTAAATTCATTTATTCTCATGATAATATATTTTAATTTTTTTTGAAAGAATTGTTATGTTTTTTTACATGATTTTATTTGAGATGTTTTTGAGAAAAATATATAAGAAATATTTTGAAATTATAATTCTTAAGATGATTTTCTTGGAATTATTAAAGTTTAATACTTTGATGTCTCCATTACAATCTTATGAGGTTCATTTCAATAAAAATCGTTTCATTTTAAATTGTGCATGTTGTTAAAATATAATTTTAAAATGAATATATTATTTTTTAACGAATTATTTCAAGTGATGTTTCAGAATTATTTTCCATCTAGGATAAAATTATTTAATGATACTTATAATTTACTAGAGATATTATTCAAGGATATTATCCTTGTTATTTTATGGATTGGTTTATGTTTACGATGACATTATATTTATGAAAATTGTTCCATTCCCTAGATTTTCAATACGATGAAATAGTTAAATGATTATGGACATGTCTTGTTTTATAGGTTATGAAATGGATAAATGTTTTTGAAATCCATATCACATTATAGATTATAATGTGTTGACTTTTTTTATGATCATGTCAGACACATAAGTATTATTTTCATTTTGGGGAAAGTCAGAATGGTATATCCCTCAATGCAATGGAAAATTATTTATATCTAATGAGGTAAAATTGGTATATAGCTAAATTGGATTGATCCACTCTAAGAAATAGGTGCGTCCCTTTACATTATGGGAAATTAGTTTGTCCAGATCTACTATATTGAAGGTATTGGTTGATAAAACTAAGATATGAAATGGTTTTTATATATTTATGATGTTTTCACACTTTTATCACTTTATTATATGTTTCATGATCTATTAATGAGGATTTATCACTCTTATGGTAAATGTTATCTTAAATGATATTGTTTATTCCATGTATTATGTTTTAGATATATGACAGATTGGGTATGGATTTTTTATTTTAAGTTCAAGATCATATAAAAAGTTTATTATTTTATTCATTCATATGACCATTGATTGATATCTCTTATGTTTACACATATTGATAATCTACGACAATACATTCCTATGTTTCATTCCAATGGTGATGTAGAATGATTTTGGTACGGTATGCCATAGGGGGTACAACGAGAGAAGTAATTTGTGAGTGTTTTTGAAGATCCTTCAAAATAATATTCTATATTTAATATAAAAATAATCTAAACCATTTAGATTTTGGAATGGAGTTTTTTATGTTCATTATGGAATATTAATCTATTTAGATGTAATATCTTTTTATAAGAAGAATTCGATGTTATAATTGGTATTAAAGAACTCTTTAGAGAATCATTATATATTACAATCAAAAAACGTTTCTTATATCCATAGTTTCATGACTATGTATAGGGCCAAACAAAAATTTATTGATAATAATCATGAACATCTAAAGAAAAAAATAATGACTCATTGATTAGAAATAAAGATTCATGACTAAGACATCAACTCTCCTGATTATGTGGTTTTCCACTACGGTTATTGTTTTTCACATAATGATTTTTCTCTTTTATTAAATGGTTGGAACCACGATGATTTATGATAATGGTGAATGTCATAATTAATGGAATAATATTTCTCAAGAGAAACCAAATTAAATGGGAGTCATAGGTAAAAACCTTGTTAGTATTCATAATTAATAATCTAAAAATATTATTAGTAATGAAAAGTTTTGTGAGCTTTTTGACCCATTTAGTAATAGAATAATGGAGTTTCATGGTAATCATATAGGATATAATGTTTAATTTTCTTCACGTAATGATTTTAGGAAGAGTAATCAAGGATAATGTTTCCAAGGAATCAAGAGATTCTTTGTGTCACAACGCTAGTAATTTCAAATGAAAAGTGAAAGTTTTATTTAACACAATCAATGAGAATAGTTTTTTCATAAGGGATCATCAATTGTTAAATGATTAAAATGTTCAATGTATGATAATTATAAATATTTATTCCCCAGTGAGAAATATATTGAAGTAAATTGAAAATATTTTATAACAAAACATGATAATCATTTATATTCAATGAGATATTTGCGACAATGACTTTTCAAAAATTGTTCGTAAATGAAAAATTCATCGAAAAAGGTTTTTTTATGATGGGTAATTGAAAAAGACTATTTTAATGATGGACTATTAGAAAAGAAATCTTTTTTTGATAGTTTTCTCTCCTATCGCAGAGTGTTTTTTTTCAGAATCATTTAAAAAACTATTTGTGTGGAGATAAGAGACTTATCACAAATAATTATTTACAATGGGATGGAACCCCTCAAAAAAATTTATAAATAAAAATATAATGAAAAATGAAAATATATTGTAAATTAAATTAAAATTTAAATAATTTATAAAAATATAATATATAAAACTGTAAACATCTAAAATAATAAAAATATTAAATAAAACATTTTCATTCATATCAAAAATTAATTAATGTGTACATAATATATCAATCAATTTTTAGGGGATGGTTATATCGTTGGGGACGGTAATATAGAATAGGGGGGAGAGAAATCCAACCCTATACCCTGAGCAAGATGTCACATGTACTTCGTCATCTTCCCAGGAAACTGCTCCTTCTATCGATGCATCTTCAAATACTGTTGTTTCTTCTTTAACAATGCTATTCCTACTCACTACGCACGATCTATATAAACTCACTCGGAGCACGAATTTTCCCCTCATACTGTGAAATCAATAATAATGACTCTCCATAATATCATCTCAATCATGTTGTTTTCCTAGAAGTTGTACTTGGAAAATGGTATGGAATCAATCTAAAAGTGATACAAAAAAATCTCCCATTCTCCAAAGTATACTAAATATCCTACCTCCATGATTCCTCATCAAATATTGACACTCTAGTTGCATGAACATCAGTCTCAGTGTTATTCTAACTCTGTGTTTCATATGACTCCACATCATTTGACTACTTCAACAAAAAATTGAAATTAAAATATTTAAAATAATTTTTTAAATAATTTTGAAACAAAAATAAATATACTAACAATAATTTGATACTATAGACCCCCTATAATCTCTCTAGTGATAAGATAATTGAATCTTTTCTCATAAACATCGATCTAAAAAATATTGGTTTATTCAACTACCAATTTTATTGTTAAATAATCAATTTTCCTCTAAATAAATACATATTGTTAAATAAAAGTACATAACATATGTCCTTGATGAGTACTGAACGTATGAATACTAACTCGTTGCATCTACTCCTACATCCCCCAGTTCAACCGACCTATTGATTCAATGCTCAATAAACTATCTAACATCTTGTCAATAAAAATAAATCCCAAAATTGAGATGAGATGTATCCTGGTTAGTGGAAAAAATAAGATAGATCATAAACTATAACTCTGTCTTTATTTATATATATCACCTTCAAATTATGAAACAATGGATGACACCATTAATTAATAAAGTCCTCCCAGGACTGTCAGATATAGTGTCTCATTCTAACATCAATGATATACCATAAACAATTCAATTAATTATTAATAGTAAGTTAATAATTTAATAATTTTAAAAATAAATGTTATTTATTGATGTAGCATCCAATGATCAAACATGCAATGTTGAAAATCAATTGGAATATAAAACCACATCACACATTCTCTTGAAAAATAGTTGTATAGAATAGAACTCCCCTACCCAATAGCTATATGGTAAAACTATGGGACAATAAAACAAATAATAAAACAATTAGAACAAAAATAAAATAATGAATATTATTGATATTTTATGAAAATAAAAAAATTTACACAAGTAAACATACCTCTAAATGCGTGGATTGATATCAATATGTTAATATCACTCACGAATTGGGTTATTAATCATCATTATAAAAAGAGAATGACCCATAAAAGTCAATGAGGAACTTCTAGAAACCCTTGGCTCAAATGATAACGAATCAGGCTCATCAGTAGGAAGAATTGAATCCTTAATGTCAAATAACATATCGACTAAAAAATCATAATCTATCTAAATCATGAAATTAATATTTTTAATAAATATATAAAAATGAGTTGTATGTGTATTTTTTTTCCAAAAAGATGACATGAATTGGTTTCCCAATTCATGTCGAAGGAATTTATTAAATCAAAAAAGGTTTACAGAGTAATCTCGAGGTGTAATGAATTTACACCATCCGAAAGCATGACAAACAGCAAGGTACAATGGTACTTTGTAGCATAGTGCAGACAGAAATCAAGTAGGTTCAACTTTGAAGAAGATCATACCAATCTTCAACTGTAAACTCCAATTGCATGTAGTGAACCGAGAGTCCAGCATCAGGGAAAACCAATGAGATAATAGTCAGAAGCAGATGCATCCTTCAACAGAGGTAAGAAACCATAAGATCAGAGCAGATCAAATAAGAAGCAGGCCAAAAGAAGGTTCATCTAAACAGAAGCCAAGATCTTTTATCCCATACAAAATAGATAACACCAGACCAAAAAGTCATAGAACCCCATTCTTCTCATTTAGATCAAACAGACTTCAAAAAAGATTATTTCTGGCCTAGATCGTCCCAAACTTCAACTGGTAGATGATTCCATAACCGAAAAGTCCATTCATAAAGTCTTCATACTTCCATATTCATGCATATCCAGTGTATCCAAACAGAAATCCACCAGTGAACAAAACAGAACATAATAAAAGCAGAGGTTAAGAAGTATAACAGCTTGGAAGAGACAATTACAACCAACATAAGTAGCACACTCTCCATTCCTGAAAAAAACCGAGCCAAGCATGCACAAGGCAGGTGGATAACGGCTTAAAAGAAAAAAAATGACGCCACCACATCATCAGAGCAGAGATGGACAACATCATTTATATCAGTACAAATCGAGAACCAATCTATCAGTTTCCATCCATTATTCTGGGAAGAAAACAGTATACCAAGAAGGTAAAGAAAGACCAGAAACAGAAAACCAAAAAAGAGAGAGGTCATTCTGGCCAAAAGTAGAACTCCAGACAGAATCCAAAAAGCTTCAGAGAAAACTCTAGAAATCTGGAAATGGGACATCCGAGACAAGATCAATTCAAGAATTCTTTCCTGATTCTTTCATTGAATAATTCTTGCTTTGCAGCCAAGTAGGCGCTCTTAGTGATCTCTCCTTTCCTAAAATAATTGTATAGGTTTTCATCACTGAGTCCCACCAAAGGAACATGAGTTTCACAAGCTAGTATAAAATGTTGAACTTCCTTATCAGCTTGTTGCTCGGATTCGTTAATTTCTGACATTTCTTGCTCCTTTTCATAGGTAGCCTTTTTTTGTCCTCTATCAATCTAGTAGAAATTGTCCTTTCCATTTGTGAGTAATCCTTACGCCTTCTAGATTTCTTTGATATCGGGGTAATAAAACCATCAGCGTCTACCAATGGTTTTTCCCCTTCTTAGCCATGGAATTTAGGTACACTTCCTCTAGTTGCCCAGATTTGACTTCTTCCTCCGTTGAAGAGTCCTTATCAGATTCATCATTCTGATCCTTTTCTCCTTCGGCATGTTCTGTATTAATTTTAAGGGAAGGACATACATGGAGAGAAGAATATGAGACTGTAATTTGCTGAGTACCCCTATTCAGAGGTACTATAGCATCTTGCACCGCCCTGAAAAAATATCCAACTTGATTATCTGAAATGCAAGTATCATTTGTGACATCCTTAATCACAAAACAAGTGGCTCTACTTTCCACAACAATCTGACAAGACTCCTTAGAGGTGCTTGGAACATTGGAAGGAGGATCCTGTGATTTAGGAGAAATCTTGGAGACTTTTTCCACCCATTGTGATTTTATATGATTTGGAGAAGGAACGTCAAGCTTCCCTCAGCTATTGATATCATGACCAGTTTTGAGAAATTTGATACAAAAAACTGGAAGATTTTCAACGAACACATTCTGAACAAAACCCTTATCCCCATTATGAATCCAAATGCAGTTTGGAAGATATTTTGAAAGGTCAATTTCAGTGCATACTCTTGCAACCGAAGGTCTTGACAATTTTTAAGTAGCATAGTCCAACATTATGGGAGTACCAAAAAGGTTGGCAATAGAAAATAAAGCAATTTTTTTAAAAAGATGAATTGGCAATTCTGGAAAGGAAACCCAAATAGGAGCAATGGGAGATTCAACTCCAGCAATGAAATCCGGAGTCCATTTTATCACTTTCATGGTGGATTTCCCAAAAATTCCAAGAACCACACATCCAAAACCGATAATAATCCGAATCCGAAGAAAAACGAAATAGAACATTGGAAGAGTTCAAGAAGCCGATTTGGAAATCGGTGAAACCTATCTTTTCAAGAGTGTTTCTAAGGAAGAGGAGCGAATGGCGATGTTTATGGAATTTTCCAATCAAGTAAAAATTTAAATCTGAGGCCAGCGCGGTTACCTCATCCTTCGAGAAAGATATGGCATCTAATCCTCGATGCCTGAAAGCTTTTGGAGCAAATGATTCATCATTATTCATATCCGTGGGTGAATCACCCACTACCACTTCAGCGAATGATCGAGCATCTCGAATCCCTTCTCTAGGGTTTGCATCCCCGACGCCCGCACCAGCCAAAGCCCTGGCTCCCGATCCCGCTCTCATCTCGACTAGAATATGAATTTCAGCATTATTCATCATTATCTTCATCTTCCTGTATGACAGTCCCAATATCTTCATCCTCATCCTAAGTATCTTAAATATTTATAGGAGCATCAAATTCATCATCTCTTATTATTTACATTTATTCTATTACATCTTCAACATAATCATAACTATCAACTAATAATTATGTGGTTTCATCATCAATATCTCTCCCTCTTCATGGAAATAAAATGTTTTGATCTCTCTCTTTAAAAATTGAAATTCCGTTCACTTCAGATGAAAAAATTTTGTTTATATAAACTGTTTTTCAAGAGATTGTATTTATAAAATTCTCCACCATTCAATTAACTCTATTTAAGAAACATATAATTTTCACAATAAATTTTATATTCCTCATAATCCAAATAAAAATAATTTAATACAAGAATAATTATATATTCAATATAAAAATTTCCTTGGCTAAGATTAATACACAAGACGCTATTAGTAACCAACAAATTGAATTTAATCATCATTACATAATTATGTCCTAGATAAGAAAGATATATTATTTTATCAATCATGCAATAAATGTTAACAAAACATTACATATAATAATATCATCCGAATAAAACACAACTATTTATTCTTTTTTATTAACCATATTCAGGTTTATGAAATAGAATAAAATTTAACACAAATGTATTATAATACTTACCTATTTGGATTGTTGGTAACTCAATAGACATAAACGCTTATATATTTTATCAGCATATTGTGTTACCAGAAATCGAGGGAAATAATTATGAACATAACAAATAATAAATTGAGAACGTATGTTAAACCATAAAAATATTACTTTACCAGTCTTTGAGACCAGTTGGAATAAAAATTTTTCTATCATTATTCAATATATAATAGTGTAATTTGTGAAAAAATTTATTCGAATGATCATCATATAATCTTGAAATAAATTAATATTTAATGTTTTTAAAAAAATTAAGAATATGAGATCATAGAACTCAAAATAAATTTTTTTTCACTTCAACATAGTTGAATAGAACATATTTATGAGCTTGGTGACGTTTATCATCTAAAATATATCATTCATGAAATCCACCAAATCCATGTTTAGATTTATTAAAAATGGATAATTTATTGTTTATTTCATCGTCCACATTTCCCTCATTGGAACCCATACAATTGATTTTAAAGGAATATTCAAATTAAAAATAATGACTAGGAAAAAAAAATTACACCAAAAAATAATTGGATTAAATTAATCCATCAACAAAATCATTATTATCAATTTTTTCATCAATTTAGGTATACATCTCTTTTATGGGTACATCCATAGAAATTGTACCATCCCTCTAAATTTTACTTCATGTAGAAAATGTAATATATAATTATCCATTAAATTAATTAATACAAGTGGGAACACATCTTCCATTCAACATTAAATTAAAATAACTTCTTTATACAGTCTATCAAGTGCATCATAGTCTGTTTTTCAGCACAAATTTATCATAAAAATATGATATTTCTATTAGTGATTCTTAAATTAAATAAATCAAGAATGATCTTAATTAATTTAGTATAATATATTTCATTATAAACTGATTGTAATGACATTATAATCTTGCAATATTACTATTTCTAACACATTAAGCCAAATTGGAAACATAACCATCAAGAAGCCTCAAATATACAATCCAATGAGAAGATTATAAATGATTATTATTGGATGATGTATAAGCTACTTTTGGATTTATTATCTTATGTGATATTTCATTTTCAAGTAGTTAAAATTATGGTCACCTGGACATTTTGGAAGGATCTAATCATGATATTACATTATATTTGGTCATATGAGGTGTGTCCAAAACTATATAAAATAACTTATAAATAAAATTCTTCTAAATATGTATGACATCCATTGTGTTACATACCCACAAATCAGACCAATATAGAAGATACTCAAAAATAATCTAATTTATCCAATTGTGTCATTTCCGAAAGAAATCAATTTTCTAGTATAGTCATACCAAATTTAAAGGGATTTAATGAAGAGACAATAGATTATAAATGAATATATGTTATCATTGTCAGAGGTATATCTCTTTCAATAATACATTTTCTGAAATGATTTTCGTTCCTCCAGAATGGATGATCAATAAGATGAAATATGTGAGGATATTTAAAAAAAATTCTTCCATTAATGAGAAAAATTACCTTTATGTCACATATACAAAATAGACCTGATTTTGGACCATGTGTAATTCAGGTTGAGGACATGATATATGCTCAAAAGTCACTAATTTTCCACATTAAATAAACTTCCATTATGAAATTTGTTTCCACAAAACATCATATATACCGACATCATTACTGCATATTAAATTTAACTCCATAATAAATATATTCAAATAGGAATTATTATTTTATTTTATATTTTATATAATTAATAATTTCAAAAAGATATATTGATTATACATAAAAATCCATGGAGGTATTTTATACATAGTTATAAAAATGGTCCAAAAAGAACATTTACTATCGTAATAACCACATGGAAAGAAACCACTGGTAGAAATACCCAATATCATTTTAAAAGAATTTAGAGAAAAATACAGATGCACCTGGTCAAAAAGATTCCACGAACGGCCATCAAAAGTCTAATTTATTTTTTTATTGGTTGAAATATTGGTTTTGTTTCATGTCATCAGTGAAGCTATATTCTGATACATATATAAATGATGTAACCTAGGTGTAATTGGGAAATTCATCAACTCTTTAATAAGAATCAATCCGAAAATCCCCTTTTAAGCCTTTTTATACCTAGATTATACAGATGTACGAAAAATAACTAAAACTCATTTTCACTATAATGTAACATGGAATCATTTGGATATGCATGAATTTTAAAATAAATAACACCCTAATTCTAGAACATCCTTTTTCATATATATAAATATTTAGGAAACACATTTCCTTCATGTAATAATCATTATCCAAGGATAATTTATATTCAAATATCTATTTTACTTTCCATTTTCAAATTTAATATCCATTAATTTTTTAATGGATTCAAATTTTCTTATTTTATAACCAAGATATATAGAATCCCCAAGAGACTTGATAACTCATAAAATTGATATGGTTCGAACATT
Organism: Viscum album; assembly: GCA_963277665.1. Classification (NCBI taxonomy): domain Eukaryota; kingdom Viridiplantae; phylum Streptophyta; class Magnoliopsida; order Santalales; family Viscaceae; genus Viscum; species Viscum album. Next base: position 332,774,164 of record OY728163.1, read on the forward strand.
GGAGTAAATTCAATGTCATATCAATTTTTAGTTTTTTTAAAAGAAGAACCTGTAATGTCATTTATTAATGTTTGAAACCTTTATGGATATAGAACCATAATATTAGAATATTTTTTGGAACATTTTTCATCATGTTGATAAAAATATATAATCATTATGAAATCAAAAATGCAAAAATGACCCCAAACATTTTTAAAATTTTCATATTTTCTCAGATTAGATGTCATACATAGACCCTTAATTATCTCTTCTGAAATAAATTATAATGTTGATAATATACATGATAAAAACACCTTCAACACCCTCAATATGTACACGATTTGTAACAAAACGGTTTGGATTCGTGTGATGATTCATGAAATCATAATAATGTAATAATGACTTATTTACATCGTTGTTACATATTTTTCTAATAAGTAGAAAATGAAAATATTATAAATTACTTTTAAATAAAATCAATTTAATTTATTGATCATTTATTTTTACTAATTTTTGAATATTTTTAATAAATGTTATTCATTACTCTGAATTATATTTAATTATTACCAATTAGTTTTAATTTTTATTAATTACAATTAATTTTTAATATTTAGCCCTAATTTTTAGTAATTATAACTAAATGATTACTAATTATTTATATTTTTTTAGTAATTATTGCTATTATTTTATATATTAATGTTTATTATAATACATTTCCACTAATTATCATTAATTACCGCTATGTTTTAGTAAATACTCGCATTTTTTTAATAATTATCACTAGTTTTTACTAATTCCCAGTAATTTTTATAAATTATTGATAATTTATAACAATATATTGAATTTTTACTAATTACCATTATGTAATACTAATTTTTAGAAATTTCATATAATGTTTAATTATTATATCAAATTACCCATTATGTTTACAAATTACCCCAAATTACTGTTAATTTTTACTAATTACATCTAATTACCATCAATTACAATTAATTTTATCAATTTACCATCAATTACATCTAATTACTATTAATTACCACTTTTTACTGACAACATTTACTAATTAGTAGTAATTTGTTCTAATTACCATTATTTTTTTGTGATTGTCGATAAATTTTATTAATCATCACTTTTTCTTTCTAGTTACTATTAATATTTAGAAATTACTACATTTTTTACTAATTAATGATATATTTTAGTAATTACCACTAATTACTGTAATTTCTTTTACTAATTACCACTAATTTTCATTAATTTTTACTAATTACTGAAAAGTTTCACTATTTACCACTATTGCTTACTAATTACTGATAATTACCATTATTTTTTACTAATTACCACTAATTACCATTAATTTTTACTAATTACCTCTAATTATTATTAATCATCTTCTAGTTTTCATTTGTTTTTACTAATTTACGATATTTGTTTTACCATGTATCACTAAATAAATATATATTCTACTAATTACTACTAATTAGCAATAATGTTTACTAATTTACACTAATTACTTTTAATTACAAATAGTTTTTACTAATTTGATCTAATTCCAACTTATTTTTACAAAGCACCCTTAATTTCCACTATAGACTAAATATTAATTCTAATTACCACTATTATTAAATAATTAATTTTAATTACATTTATTTTTAAATAATTACTATTAAATCCCACTAATGTTTACTAATTGTCGATATTTTAATCAATTTTTTACTGATTACATCCATGTTGTACTGATTAACTATAAATTTTAGTAAATACCCAAAAATTTAATAATTTAAGAAAACATTTTGTAATTAACGCTAATTTCTTCTAATTTTTACTAATTATAATTAATTACTTGTATTTTAATACAAATTACCTCTTATTTTAATTAATTATAGAAAATTAATCCTATTTTTTACTAAAAAATACAAATAATTCATAAATATTGTTAGTGGCCTCAAAATTTTTGCAATTTCCACAAATTATCAATATTTTTAACAAATTATTTGCAACTAGTGCTAGTTTTTACAACATACGGCTAATTATCAATTTTTTTTACTAATTGTCAGTTATTACAGATATTTTTTTACTAATAGATATCGATTAATGCTAATTTTTAATATGTATCCCTGATTACCACTATTGTTTATTAAATATAATTAATTACCACTATTTTTACTCTTTTTTAAAAAGGAATCATATTTTTTACTAAATACTAATAATTAACGCTTGTTTTTTGTAATCATATTTAATTACTTTGAATGATTAGAATTTATCGCTGATTACCACAAGTGTTTATCAATATTTACTAATTTCTGAAATTTTTAATAATTAGAACTACTTTTTAGTTATTGCATTTATTTTTTAGTAATTATCATTATTTTTCATTAAATATAATTAATATTAATTTATTTTTATTAATTGATAGTAATTAATGCTACTTATTACTAATAACATCATTTTTTTCTAATTATCATTTTTTATTAATTACCATTAATTAATTATAATTATAACCAATTTCATTAAAATTACTATTATGAATCATTATTTACAAAAAAGTATCACTATTACAAATTATTGTCAATTATTTGTAATTCTAGTAAATTTTGTTTAGTTACTAATGACATATGATAAATACTACTATATTTTGTTAATGAGTACTATTGTTTTTCTATTATAAGTATTTACACTTAACTGACACTAATTACAGTTTATTTTAACTAAATTTAAGTAATTTTAAATAATTATAAATAATTACTACTAATTACAGTAAAATAGGAATTCTAGTTTTTAATATATAAACTAAATAAATTAACAATTTAAAAAATTAAGAAAACATCAATGATATAACATTGTTGAAATAAAAATACTATGCTAAATCTTACCGGGGTACAACCATGTAAAAATTAAAATATTTATATAAAGAAACAAAGATGAGTAGAGGAGTGAAAAAGAGGTGAAGATCGTAGAGTAGAATAAAAATTTGGATTGGCGGGGGTATATATATAGGATGGACTACTAGTGTCGGTCTTTTTTGGGATTATAATCCCATAATAAGTAGATTTATTTGCGACAGGGGCCCATCACTAATGGTACCCTCCATAAATTATATGGAAGTGTTAAAGAGTTATTTAGGATGGTTACACTCAAATATAAACAAGTCCATCAAAAAGTTTTTAATTGTTATCATCTCTAATATCCGGTTAATAACTATGGTTTTCTGTGCATATAATATAGAATAGTGATTGGAATGATTCCCAATTTCATAGAATTATTCATTATATATAACATAAAATAAACTATTTTGCATGGGGGGGGGGGGGTAATCTCATCACAAATAAGCTTCCCAAATTTTGGCGGGCATTCACAAGAATATTATTTGATACAGGTGACCATATCACATTGTAAATACGTTTTCATATGAGTTATTTGTGATGTAGAAAGGTATCCCATTACGAATAATTGTATTTGATAGGTTATTTTCAATGGGTGAACTACCTATTACAACTAACCCACTGCAAAAAGTCATTTTTCCCATAGTGTGAGTAACTGTTATATTTTTTATGTCAAAGAGACTACAAATGACATATGAAATGAAAGAACCATAAAATAATATATTGAAGAAGCACGATTAATGTTTTATGAAGGTAGTTTAATGATTGAGTTTATATCTATTGGAATTCAAGAATAGTGTCTTATAAGTACATTTATAGTATCATGGAATAATAAAACATCTAGGTATTGCTCCACTATTAATTTGACATAGGGATTTGAAACCACATGTTGAATTGTAGGGGTGACCCTGAAATGATATTGAGGTGGTGAGGATATATTTTTGGATAAAACATTATTAAGGGAATTGTAACCCTTAATATGTTCATGATTTGGGGATAGTAATGAGAGAAGAGATGTTTGATTGTGATAAAATAATTTTTTAGTATTAATAAACATGGTACTGATTAGTAGTATGAGGAAAAGGTGGTGTATGATATCATGAAATCAGTTTATAGAAATTTCGGATTTATGGAATGAGGAAAGTGTTTATTTTTTAAAGCAAGAATGTGTTCACTTTTTTATGGTAATTTGGGTTATTGACATGTTTCAAGAGAATACTGATACTGATATTCACATGTTTGGTTTGTAAAAATTAAGAGCTACATGAAATTTTTTGAAGTATTATTGAAAATTTTATTTTGTAAATTTAGTGACCAATTTTAAAATGTTTTGGGTGTTAATATTTTTGGTGGTTTACAAGGGTATCCATTTATGAAATTGTTGATGTTTAATTTTGGGTGAGGTTTTAGAGTGTAATGTATTACACCCCCATATGAAAATTTCTCCCTACTAAATAACCAATTATAGACTTTTTTGATGATAAATATAGATATAAAGAATGACTCATCATCCAATTATTATTCTTATGATCCACTATTTATTCATGCATTACAATTTCAGCTTTATTTTGTTGAGTAAGAAATGAAGGGGAAATTAATAAAGGGAAAAAAAATATTGTTACATAACTTATGAAATCAAATAAAGTAAGTATATCTTCTCATTGTATTGAAAAAAATTCTACTATTATCATCGTTTTCAATGATACAAATAAACATTTTTATACCTATTCAATGTATGGTTTTGTGGTCAATAACCTTATTGTTTTCATGTTCTCTATCACTCTATTAGTTCATGATGATTATTTTTCCCTTCCAATTCCATCATTCAATTATCTATCAACGTTTTTCCTTTGCTGAAACCTATTTATGTGTCACTTCAAGTAAAATTTATGTTTCCAACATTCCCTCAATACATGATGTTTTATTATTCATTTGTATGATGTGGGTTTCTATGAATTAAATATCAAATTTTAAACCATTCATTACCAAGTGAAGAATTTTCAGGGTGACATTATTTTCAAGTGGGGTAAAATGTTATACCCCAATATTTTATGTAATGTCTCTTTTTAAATAAATTAAATTAGTTTGATAGATTATATTACACAAAAAACCAAATTTAAACGAACACCAAAATATTAATACCTTTAACATGACCATTAAAAAAACAAAAAAATTCACCGGAATGAATTGTATTAACCATCTTATAAAATATATAATATTCCAACTCATTTCTATTGTATTAGTTAATACTTTTTGAATATGAAAATAATTTTTGGAAAATTAATTTTATTCATCATGCATATATTTTATCAAAAGAATATATTTAAAATTTTCCAATTAGATAATAAAAATAATTAATTTTTGACACATTTAGAAAATTTATATGATAAAAAGGACATCATGTTTGGATTGATCATGTACACGTTATCATATGATGAATTTTGGATAAATTTCTTAAAGGTTTATGTTTTAAGTGAATACTGAAAAATAATTATTTTCATAAATACATCATTTTTATCATATTTAAAATTCATTTTATGATTTTAAATATATATAAAAGAACATTTAATTAGTATTTATAAATATATAATCATATTAATTACAATTTAAACAATATTAATACCAAATTTTTTGTTTAAGTACATCTTTGGACTGAAGAACATATTTCTCAAAAAAATTGTTTTCATTATGCTTTGACGGTTAAATTTTAATTGTAAAATTTCATCATAAGTGTTTTGAATATTTACAAATTGATTTTTTATTTGGATTTCAGAGTTCCAAATTAATTCATATGGTCATTATAATTTTTACGCATAAAACATTACAGTGGTAAAAAATAGATTTTCGGGAGTGTAGGTAAAATAATATAATCAGTTATAGTTCAAAGGTATCACATTAAAATACATTTAGACTACTACATTTATTGGGTGGTTGTTGTATTTATTGACCATAACAACCATTTGAAACATTATTTATAATCCATGTTCTTTTGAAATAATTCCAACAAAAATTGATTGGCTTAAAATTTAAAATAAATATTATTTAATCACATAAGACCAACCTACCTCAAGTATAAATACAACCCCTCACCAACCCCATTCTCCTCACAAGACATGAAGCTATTAAAATACCTTCAAAAAACTCTCCCCTACTCTTTCCATGTCCATGTTCTATTGGTATAACCCATAGACCAATTCCATGTTCCTTCCAACATCCTTCAAGGATGTCATATTCAATAGGAGGTAAAAGTACACAATACAAAAGTGAAGCATGAGGTTAGGGTTTCTCCATCGTAATCATTATTTTTATTTAAAAATCCCATTTATAGAAATTTTGGAATGTCACAACATTAAATATACATAACGATAAAACATCATAATAAATCATCATTTCATTCAAAAAAAATTAAAATAGTTATATTTTTTAACCATGAATAACCGCCATTCGATGGAGGTGGACTCTATATCAAGATTTTCCATAATGAGATCCAAGAATCAAGATGAAATCCTATACAAAGTTATCACATGGTACTCCATGATGGTTTTACCCTCATTGAAACCTCAAATAAAAATCCATTTTTATTTATCAATACAGGAGCATTGTTGATTATTCAAATCAACTCACAACGTTCTTTAGAACATTCTGTGGGAATCCTCCTTTAAGATGTTGATCATGAAAGAATCTTCTAGAAGTTATTTTCTAGAATGAAATAGGAGTTCATAGATGTAATCCGATTTCATGTCCTCCTTATCATTATTTCCTATGTAAATGGTAGTTAGTTCCCCTATCTAGGTTGCAATATCCTCCTCTTGAGGAGTGGATTCCATCTCCATAGGCATTTCAAGTCCCATGAGTTTTCATTTTGGGGTGTGAAATTCAGTATCCAGCCCCTTTTTAGGTGGCCTACCTTTTCTAGCATCCCTTATAACGGGAGCTCTAGGTAAATTTGAGTAATTTATTTGCCTTCGTGGCTTCTGTGCTTATTTTATAAACCCATCAACATCCATGATTGTATTCCTAACTTTCATTGAAGATGACTAAAGTTAATATTCCCCAATTTCCTTCTATTTATCCATATAGGAATAATATTCAAAATCATAGCTATCATTCGTTCTTTCAAATTGGTTCCAATGTTCGATGGTGGTAATCCTTCTTAATGAACCCAACCTGATTGTTGTAATTTTTTACTTCCAACACTTGAATACATGACTAAATGCCACCCTCACATAGAATATATATTTAATTAATAGAACCAAAGTAAATAAAAGCCTCTATAAATGATAGGAATATGCTACCACAATTATCCATCCTTACCACTAATATGTACTCAAATCATGTCTCAAACAATAAAACAATTCAGCAACAATAGGAGCCAACCATAAAACATTGACATCTTTAAGAATGGGAGGGAGAAGAATGGCCTCACTAATTCCTAGATCTATCGCTTCTGATGATTTAGCATCTAAATTGAACATTTCACAATCCCCCATGGCCTATAAATTGATACACACATCTAATGAAGCAAAAAAGGGTCCTTCAAGAGACCCCCATCGATCGGTTCCTACAATTGGAAGCATCGTGGCCTATACAATTAAAGGAAGAATAAAAGATGTCCCAAGATTCATAGACAAATTTTTTATACCACTAAATTTCACCCTCAATATCAATTCCAATGGTATCTAACATCTTCATGGAAATGTTAACATTGACACAATTTCTTCAGGAAATAATGTAGCTTATGATGTTCATTCCCTGGTCTGAGAATAGGAATCGACCCAAAACATTAACAATCAAATGAGGAATTAGTGGATTTTGAAAAGGTAGGGGAAGGCCATGGAGAAAGATCCGTATAGAAGAGACAAGTGGGTCTTCATTTTTGTGGAAATCGAACAAGCACAAAATAGAAAGAATTAAGAATCTAAGATAACACACTGAGAATTTTCAAAATCATAGATATTGTCATGACCCGTCCTCGGGGCCCGTGTCGTGACTACCCCAAGCCCGCCTTCCATACGCCAAGGGCTAGCGACTAGCACCAAAGACGTAAATCCCGATAGTTGGGAAGGCATTGCCTTTATAGAGGTAAACAAAACACCACAGAGTACAAGCGGAAGTAAATCACTAAGTACAAAGAGAAGTGCTGAAAGGTAAATGAACCAGAATACAAACCCAAATGAAAGTACAACTACAACTGAACAATGTACAATAGGAAAAGACAACAGCTGGAAGAATGGAAGCGGCTCCTGGGTCCTCCTCCTCAGATCCTACCTGAAGGGTAGGTACATATGGTGCAACTCCTGGATCGTCAACCACAGATCCTACCTGATGGGTAGGTACAGATAGCCTCCACAAATCTCTCTCCCTTCAACCTCCTCCGTGTGTTGTCTCGTCGCTAATTCCACCTCCGGATACAGACTCGTCGTGTAGTCCACCTCCGGGTACTGACTCGTCGTCTGCAACCAACACAATGAGGTGAGGGCATAGCCCATGCAGGGGTGAGTATAACGATACTCAGTAGGGACCCCGATACCATCAAGGTCTCACTAAAACCAACAAGGATAACCACAAAGAAGATCTTAATAGACAACCTCTACTTAGGTATATACTCATGCATATACCTAAGTTATCATGTAACCCTTCTCAATAATGAGGAAAACACCAAGATCATGAAATCAACGGATAACCACTACCCAGGTATATTCCCATACATATACCTAAGTTATCAAGTGACCCATCTCAATCATGAGGTAAACACAAAGGTCAAAAATCTCAGCTCAAACCAGTATTTTCATTATCGAAACCGTAACTGATGAAGAGCTCCATCTCTAGAGTGTATAGTGGTCCTATCACGACTCCAAGGTACTGCTCACTAACCTAAGACTGCTGAGGTACTCCTCCTGTCGAGTACCGCGGGCCTACCACCTCACACAGTAGTGCTTCCCGCCGGGGTCTGCCACCCAAACACAGTAGTGCTCCCCCCCCCCTCATAGCCTACAGAGGTACTCCTCCTATCGAGTACCGTGGGTCTGCCACCCAAACACAGTAGTGCTCCCCGCTGTGGGTCTGCCACCCAAACACAGTAGTGCTCCCCACTGGGCTATACAAGTCTCTCCGTCTCGAATCGGACAAGCAGTCTTTAGTTCCCAACCATCTACACGGTATCTGTACTCCGTACGCTCATCTCTGAGAGGGTACTCTCCACGAGCTACTGGTCGATACTCCAATTATCTCAAAGTCCGATGAAGAATTATCTCAAAGGACCGCCTCGTCATAGGGGTCTCAACACAACAGACGGAACATCAAACAGATGCTCGGTCTGTGAGTTACTAGCCTTTTCATCCCAGGAGCCCGGTTGGTTTCGGGAGCGAACCAATCCCGGCCGTATCTCAACAGTACCCCGAACTCTTATAGGGTATACCCATAGGGACCGTTTCTCAACGAGATCATCAACGCCGCTGACGGTTCGTCAAACAGACATCATGTCTGAAAGATATCAGCTTTTCTGTTCCAGGGGATCGGTTAGATTTTGGGTGCAATCCAACCCGGCCACTATCCAACTCTATCCAAATCTCAAGAGAAGTATTCCAAAAGTTCCGTCTCCTCAAGAGGAATTCAACGAAACAGACGGCGCGTCAATCGGACGCCCGGTCTGTGAGTTATTGGCTTTTTCGTTCTAGGGGCCTAGTTGGTTTCGTGAGCGAACCAACCTGACCGCACTCCGAAAACATCCAAACCTTGAGCAGAGTAAGACAAAAGATCTGTCTCTCTTATAGGAATCCATCAAAGTCGACGACACGTCAATCGGACGCCCGGTGCTAAAGATATAAGTGTTTCCGCTCCGAGGGCCCGGTTGGTTTCGTGTACGAACCAACCCGGCCAAACACAGAGTTCTCTGAAACGTTGAGTGTAATATACCGAAACTACCGGCTCGTTCTAAGGATCGCTACGCAATTGGTGGTGCATCGATCTGAGGTCTGTATCCCAAGATATGGGCATTTGACCGAAAGTGGTCCGAAAACGGGGGGTTTGGGCCAGGACCGACCCGGCCAGACCCCCCCTGGGTCGGCCCCAACCGGGTCCGACACGACTGGACCCGGCCTGGACCGACCGGTACGGACCGGCCCGGCCAGCTCGGTCCGGCCCGACTGGCTAGCCGCGGCTCCGCGTGGCCGAGCCGAAGTTGGGGAACGGGGGGTGCGCGCGGCCCGCCCCTCGCTGTTAATTGAGGGTGGAGGCACAACCGCTGCTGCCAATTCTTCTAGCGGCGCACTCGGGCTCCGCCGTCGCCTGGAGGCCGGACGTCTCCGGCCGCCGCCTTCGGTCACCGGCGCGCCGCGCCGGCGACCCGCGCCTCCGGGCGTTTCTGCGGGCCCTTGGAGTTTCTCTGGTGGTCCGCTTTCAAAATCGTCTGAACCGGTGTTCATCTCGGGTCTCATACATTACTGTGAAAGCTTCAAAAATACCTTGCGGCCCCGTTTTCTTGACTCTCATCAATCCACACGTCAAATAACAAAACGCACCGTCTTCGCGGTTCTCCGGCGCGGCGTGTTGACGCCGCACCCCTTCGCAGTGGCCTGACTCCGTCCGCGGATGTCTTCGGGTTTCTCCGACGTGGCGCGACGGCGTTGCGTCCTTGTTCTTCTTTTCACGGCACGACGCGATGGCGCCGCGCATTTCCTTGTCGCATGATTCCACGTGGTGCGACGGCACCACGCCTTCTCGTACCAAACCACAATGGAACCAACATGAAAAAAAATGAGGAGGCTCGGCCATGTTTGTGCGGTCCGACCCCCTGCTTTATTCGATAACTATTGGTTTTAAACCACGAAGATCGTCAAGTTGGTATTCAAGAACAAAATAAATAAATAAAATTAAAACCCCTACCTTGGCATCAAGAGCGGAGCTTGTTCGGAGGTTCGTCAAAGAGAAAACGTCGCGATATAATCGTCGCGGAAAGAGGCGACTTGGAAGGAGGAAGTCGCGTCGCGGAAACGGTGTCGCGGAAAGAGAGACGTTGCGGAAGAACCGTTGTGGAAAGAGACGTCATGTCGTGGATCGGTTTCACAGAGTTGGTCTTCGAGGACTCGGCGTTCTTCGATGGTGTTCGATGCATTCTTCGCGTTCCTCGTGTTCTTCGTTGAAGAGGATGAAGAACCCTAGATTTCCTTAGCCTTTCTTTTCCAAAGGCTCTCAAGCAACTAAGAAATTAACCCATAAATAAATTAGGCCTCACTTAATTTATTAACACCACAAATCCTTTGAAATTCAAGAGTTTGAATTTCAAAAACATACATTTAACTCACCACATTAATTCCATAAGACTAGTAAAATTATTTTATCAACATTTAATGGGAGTTGAGAGGGGTTAGAGGATATGAAGGGATGGGGTTTGTGTGGGCCCCACAACCCTCATAACCTCCCACGGGAGTTCGGGTGGTTACCCAACTTCCATCAAGAATTAAACACATAGAGTAAAATAAAAATTGTAGAATAATTATAAATTAAACTTCCACAATTTTTATCATCAACTCTCGTGAAAACGCAAGTCCAGAACAGGAGTTCTTAAGCAATTACCGGTGCTACGGTTCCATGGGTGCCCTCAGAATTTGATTCTGAGCACCGGTTCAAGAGTTAGAAATTCCTGCTCATTCGTTCACTGAACGTACCCGAGCTAAACATCAGAAATTGATTCCGGGTACACTGGACCTCGGATTCTGGCGCCGTCAGAAACTGCGTTCTTGAAAAATTCCATAGAAAATTAAGAAAAAAATTTCCTTGAAATTTCCAGGTCTTTACATTACTCCCACCTTAGGGCTTTACGTCCCCATAAATCTTCAACCTAAACTAGGGTCACAAAAGCGGTATAGAGCACGCATCTGAGCCCTCCGCTCCCATGTGCTTACCTGGAGGTCTCCGTGCTGCCTACGAAAACGCACAAGAGGAATCGACCGTCCCCATAGAATCCGCTCCTGTCGATCCTCGATCCCCACTAGAACCTCCGTGCATGATGCCCTATTATCGACGTCCGACTTCCTGAGGTCTATGATCTGTGAAGGATCAAGCACGTATCTCCTCAGTTGAGATACATGAAAAAACGTCGTGCACCTGGTGCAACTGAGGTGGATGGGTCAAGCAGTAAACCTCATCACCAACCCTGCTGAGGACCTGAAAAGGTCTACTGAACCTTGAAGTTAACATGCCACCTAGGCCACACCTCCGTAAACCTCATCGAGGTGAGACCCGTAGGGAAACGTGGTCTCCATCCTCGAACTCCAGTGGTCTCTACCTCCTGGATGACCTGAACCTTCTCTGTCGTGGCTTGGACCATCTCCGGTCCCACAAGAGCTGCAAAGATTTCTTCTTTGCCGATAAGAGACATCTGATCTCATCCCATGGATGAACCACTTTCTTGCCAAATACAGTCAATCCCGACATGGATGATACTAATCCATACCAACGATGCCGTCGTAAGGCCTCGACGCTACTACCAAGAGATCCAACCATTACTCTCGCCTCCAAGGGTTGAGTCACACTGTTGGCATCAGTGTGTGGTAACTGGGACTCTTCCAGTAGGTATCTCACACAACAGTTCAATCCGGAACCTCTTAGTAACAACACAAGAGAGGACAGGATTGATAACATCCCAAAGGTAAGTTTATTTATTTTATTGCAGCTCATGGTACAAAGACACAAATATAACAACAACATCAAGGAACTAGATATACACCACTAGTTCCGCTCCTGTCCACTCGCTTTTGGAGCTCCGTAGTCAAAACCTTCTGCTGCCTGAAGCTGGGCTCTCCCATGTCCTCTTGTCCCCTATGGTCGGGGTGGACCTTCTGGTGGTGGTGGTGGCAACATCTCGAAGCGTCGTCCACCTCCATCTGCACGACCAGCTCCTCTGTCATGGCCGTCTGCTCCTTGTGGTCCACCCTGATCAAACCTTTGCCTCTGCCTCGAAGGTTCTTCATTTAACTACTGGTCATATGCATGGCAGTTCGGACAGTCACATGCCATGTGACCAACTCCACTGCAGGAGTAACACTGCATGGAAGGTATAGCTCTGTCACTTCCCTTGGTTCCTCGCACTACAGACCCTAAGTCACGCGGTCTACCACCTGTAGGTCGGGTCCTCTTGGACCTCTACGTCATCTATCTACTGCCTACTTTAGAAGATTCTGGCACATGCCAGCTAGTGGTGGGTCCTGCTGCTGGAGACTGCTCAGTAAGGAAACTCTCCACCAAAAGGGCACGCTCCAACACCCCTGTTTGTGTCGGAATGCTGAGTGGGACCACAGAAGCTCTAATCTCTCGCCTGATCCCATGCTCGAAGGTTCAAGCCCTGAAGAACGGGTCCCGTACCATATCTGTGGAGTAGCGTGAGAGTTCTGTGAACCTCACTGAATACTGCGCCACTGTCATGCTGCCCTAACGCAGCTGAAGTAGCTCCTGTATACGCACCGCTCAAAGGGTGGCTGGTACAAACTCTGCCCGGAACAGGCTCTCGAAGTCTACTCAAAGAAGAGTCACATTGTCATGCATCTGGAGCATCAGGCTCCACCATCTGCCGGATGCTACCTGAAGAAGGCTGGCAACAAGGATCACCATGATATCTGTTGGCGTCCCCACTAGCCTGAAAACTCTCACCACATCCTCCAGCCAATCCTCAGCCGCATGCGGGTCCGTCCCTCCCTGAAACCTGGGTGGTCTCTGGCACGAGAAATCGTGCAGTGAACTCAAGCAACGTGCACCCTCTACTTCTGGGGCTGGTGGCAGCAGTGGCCCAATGGGTAGTAGTACTGCTGGTGCCTCCGCTAGTGCCTCAACTGGGACAGGGCCCTGTACTGAGGCCACGTTGCTCGGCTGGCTGTTAGTACGTACCACTCTCGGGGCTCTAGCTGGTCGTCCACGGGGAGGCATCCTGAAATAAACAACGTGACACGGTCAAACGATTTATACCTGGTGAGCTGGCCTGGTGTGAGATGATATTTAAATAATACTTCTGGAAACACACACGCAATCAGTGTTTTCGTGCACAAAGTCAGAAATCAGTTGTCAGGGTCCTGGTGTATGGATACGTTGGCCGCCCACACCAACACTGGACTCCCTGAACTGAAAACCACACTCGGTACTCTTAACACTATTTCTTCACAGGAAGAAAATATCATAGTTATAAGTTCTGCGGTAGAACCGACTCCTCTGATACCAATTTGTCACGACCCGTCCTCGGGGGTCGTGCTGTGACTACCCCAAGCCTGCCTTCAATAGGTCAGGGGCTGGCGACTAGCACCAAAGGCGTAAATCCTGATAGGTGGGAAGGCATTACCTTTATAGAAGTAAACAAAACACCACAGAGTACAAGCGTAAGTAAAACACTAAGTACAAAGATAAGTGATGAAAGGTAAATGGGCCATAATACAAACCCAAATAAAAGTACAGCTACAACTGAACAAAGTACAACAGGAAAAGACAACAGCTGGAAGAATGAAGCGGCTCCTGAGTCATACTCCTCGAATCCTACTTGAAGGGTAGGTATAGATGTCGCAGCTCCAGGATCGTCCACCACGGATCCTACATGAAGGGTAGGTACAGATAGCCTCCACAACGCTCTTGCCCTTCAACCTCCTCTGTGTGTTGTCTCGTCGCTAAGTCCACCTCCGGATACTGACTCATCGTGTAGTCCACCTTTGGGTACTGACTCATCTTCTGCAACCAACACAACGAGGTGCGGGCATAGCCCGTGCAGGGTTGAGTATAACGATACTCAGTAGGGACCCCGAGACTGTCAAAGTCTCACTAAAACAAACAAGGATAACCACAAAGAAGTTCTTAACAGATAACCTTTACTTAGGTATATGCTCATGCATATACCTAAGTTATCAAGTAACCCATCTCAATCATGAGGAAAACACCAAGATCATGAAATCAACGGATAACCACTACCCAAGTATATGCCCATACATATACCTAAGTTATCAAGTCACACATCTCAATCATGAGGTAAACACAAAGGTCGAAAGTTTCAGCTCAAACCAGGATTTTCATTAACGAAACCGTAACTGCTGAAGAGATCTGTCTCTAGAGTGTACAGTGGTCTTGTCATGACTCCGAGGTACTGCTCACTAACCTAAGTCTGCTGAGGTACTCTTCCTGTCGAGTACCACGGGCCGGCCACCTCACACAGTAGTGCTTCCCACCGGGGTATCCCACCCAAACACAGTAGTGCTCCCCCCCCTCATAGCCTACAGAGGTACTCCTCCTGTTGAGTACCGCGGGGCTACCACCCAAACACAGTAGTGCTCCCCGCTGTGGGTCTGCCACCCAAACATAGTAGTGCTCCCCACTGGGCTATACAAGTCTCTCCGACTCGAATCGGACAAGCAGTCTTCGGGTCCTAGCCAGCTACACGGTCTCCGTACTCCGTACGCTCGTCTCTGGGAGGGTCCGCTCCATGAGGTACTGGTCGATACTCCAAGTATCTCAATGTCCCACGAAAAAGTATCTCACAGGACCGCCTCGTCATAGGGGTCTCAACGCAACAGACGGCGCGTCAAAATGGACGCCCGGTCTGTGAGTTACTAGCATTTTCATCCTAGGGACCGGTTGGTTTTGTGAGCGAACCAATCCCGGTTGTATCTCAACTGTACCCTGAACTCTCATAGGGTATACTCATAGGGACCGTTTCTCAATGGGATCATCAACGCCGCTGACGGTTCGTCAAACGGACGTCCTGTCTGAAAGATATCAGCTTTTCCGTTCCAGGGGCTCGGTTGGATTTCGGGTGCAATCCAACCCGGCCACTATCCAACTTTATCCAAATCTTGAGCTAATTATGCCAAAAGTTCTGTCTCATCAAGTGTAATTCATCGTAACAGACAGCGCGTCAATCGGACACTCGGTATGTGAGTTATTGGCTTTTTCGTTCGAGGGGCCCGGTTGGTTTCGTGAGCGAACCAACCCGACCGCACTCCGACGGTATCCAAACCTCGCGCGGAGTAAGACAAAAGATCCTTCTCTCTTAGAGGAATCCATAAAAGTCGACGGCACGTCAATCGGACGCCCGATGCTAAAGATATAAGAATTTACGCTCCGAGGGCCCGATTGGTTTCGTGTACGATCCAACCCAGCTGAACCCAATGTTCTCCGAAACCTTGAGTGTAATACACTGAAACGACCGTCTCGTTCGACGTATCGCTACGCAACTAGCGGTGCGTCGATCGGAGGTCTGTAGCCCATGATATGGGCATTTGACCGAAAGTTGTCCGAAAACGGGGGGCTCTGGGCCCGGACCGACCCGGCCCGACCCCCCCTGGGTCAGCCCAAACCGGGTCCGACCCGACTGGACCCGGCCCGGCCAGCTCGATCCGGCCCGACCGGCCAACCGCGGCTCGGCGTGGCCGAGCCGAAGTTGGGGAGAAGGGGGGGGGGGCGCACAGCCCGCCCCTCGCCGTTAATTGAGGGCAGCGGTGCAACCGTCGCCGCCAATTCTTCCAGCGGCACGCTCAGGCGCCAACGCCGCCTGGCGGCCAGACGGCTCCGGTCGCCACCTCTTGTCACCGGCGCTCCGCGCCGGAGGGCGTTTTCGCGGGCCCCCGGAGTTTCTCCGGTGGTCCGTTTTCAAAACCGTCTGAGCCAGTGTTCATGTCGGGTCTCGTAATTTACTGCGCAAGCTTCAAAAATACTTTGCGGCCCCGTTTTGTCGTCGCTCGTCAATCTGCACGTCAAATAACAAAACATGCCGTCTTCGTGGTTCTCCGGCGTGGCGCGTTGACGACGCGCCCCTTCGCCGAGGCCCGACTCGGTCCGCGTATGTCTTTGGGTTTCTCCAACGTGGCGCGATGGTGTCGCGCCCTTGTTCATCTGTTCACGGCGCGACGCGATGGCGCCGCACATTTCCTTGTCGCATGATTCCACGTGGTGTGACGGCACCATGCCTTCTCGTACCAAACCACAAAGGAACCAACATGAGAAAAGGAGGAGGGTCGGCCATATTTGTGCTGTCCGTCCCCTTCGCGTTATTCGATAACTATTGGTTTTAAACCACGATGATCTTCAAGTTGGTATTCAAGAACAAAATAAATAAATAAAATTAAAACCCTTACCTTGGCTTCAAGAGTGGAGCTTCTTCGGAGGTTCGTCGAAGAGAAAACGTCGTGGTATAACCGTCACGGAAAGAGGCGACTTGGAAAGAGGAAGTCGCGTCGCGGAAACGGCGTCGCGGAAAGAGAGACGTTGCAGAAGAACCGTTCCGGAAAGAGACGCCGCGTCGTGGATCGATGTCACGGAGTCGATCTTCGAGGACTCGACGTTCTTCTACGGAGATCGATGCGTTCTTCGCATTCCTCATGTTCTTCGTCGAAGAGGATGAAGAACTCTATCTTTCCTTAGCCTTTCTTTTCCAAAGGCTCTCAAGAAACTAAGAAATTAACCCATAAATAAATTAATCCTCACTTAATTTATTAACACCACAAAACCTTTGAAATTCAAGTGTTTGAATTTCAAAAACATACATTTAACTCACCAAATTAATTCCATAAGTTTAGTAAACTTATGTTATCAACATTTAATGGGAGTTGAGAGGGGTTAGAGGATATGAAGGGGTGGGGTTCGTGTGGGCCCCACCACCCTCATAACCTCTCAAGGGAGGTTGGCTGGTTACCCAACTTCAATAAAGAATTAAACACTTAGAGTAAAATAAAAATTATAGAATAATTATAAATTAAACTTCCACAATTTTTATCATCATCTCTCGTGAAAACGCGACTCCGGAACAGGAGTTCCTAATCAATTACCGGCGCTACGGTTCCATCGGTGCCCTCAGAATTTGTTTTTGAGCACCAGTTCAAATGTTAGAAATTCCCGCTCGTTCGTTCACTGAACGTACCTGAGCTAAACTTCGGAAATTGATTCTGGGTACACCAGACGTCGGATTTAGGAGCAGTCAGAAACTGTGTTCTTGTAGAATTCCAAAGAAAATTAAGAAAAAAATTTCCTTGAAATTTCCTGGTCTTTATAGATATGAACTTCTTCAAACAAGAAATGAATCGACGGGTGTATCTAGTCCAGGAACCAACAATCTCTCGGTCCTAATTCTTCTATTGTTTGGTGATAAATCTATCAAAGAAGTCAGTAATAGGCCCTATCTTACCGATGAGAGCTTCTAAAGAATGATCCATCATCGCAGACACATTTGTAAACTAAGGTGAAGATATCAGAACTATTAGTATTATATCGATGATTAAAAGAACTTTACGAATAATGTGAATTGAGTGGGAAAATGGGGATAGTGGAAGGATCTGTGAAAGGATTGAGAGCCAATTGGTGAGGAGATAAGGAAGGAGGAAGTCAAATTACCCCCACCTTGATACTTGGAGTGACTGAGGTGGGGAGGCTGTGGAGCATCCATCACCTTGGGAATCAGGAGGTGACGATGCAAGAGAAGTCAAAGATCTCACTATCAAGGTAAGGATTTCTCATCTTACATTTACTTATGTATAACATTTTTCTCATTCACAACATTATTTATTTTTTGAGGTGTATATAGTACTATTTTATATGTCACACCATTAATTTCACTATCTTTATGGAATTCAATATATTTGTTGATAATTATTACTTTTACGAGGCCTTTTATTTGATTGATTACAAATTTCTAAGGTATTTAATATCTCAATTTCCAATCATTATGTTAAAATTATACATTATTGGCTTTTTTTAATATTTTGGGTGAATTGAATTTTAATTATATTATATTTCTTTTAGAATTGTTTTATGTGGATTTATAGCTGACACACAAAATCAAATCATTTTATTAACACTCCCCTCAATTATATGATATGTTTTAGAAGCTTTGTTTTAAAATAAATTTATCTTTTTAAAGATTAAATTATACTGTCCTTTTTTAATGTCGACGATTTTCAAAATTAATTATGTTTTTTTAATAATATATTGTGTTTATTTAAAGTCATGTTTACTCATGTTTATCATTTAAAAAAATGGAATGAAAATAATATTTTTTGTTTCTAAATTAGGTTATTTTAGAATTGTTTTAAAAAATATAGATGGAATGTTTTTTAACATATACGACATTAATGGATTTTCACATCATCGTTAAGCCTTAATAAGTTGATTTTTTCATTAAAATAGTACATGGTTATTCTCATAGTTTTTTTTACCTTATAATCTCATGACTCTTTAAAAATAAAATATTTGAAAACTGAAATATAATTTTTTTATTAATTATTTCAAGTGATATTTCAAAAATATTTTCTATATAGGATAACATAATTTGATGCTACTTATTATTTTCTAGAGATATTATTCAAGGATAATATCCTTATTCTTTTTATGGTTTTTAATATTTATGGTGGAATGATATTTATAAAACATATTCCTTTTCCATGGGTTAATCTATGATGAAATCATGAAATGACTATGGACTTATATTTTTACAATAGGTTTGGATATGATGAAATGCTTAAGAAAAACCGTCTCCTCTTATGAGTTATTATGTGTTGAATTTTTTATGATATTGTGGAACATATGATTATGATATTTGTTATGTGATGGGTGGAACCAATATCTCCATATATGAATTAGAAAAATCATTATATCTCTCGAGGTAACTATAGAAAACAAGGCGATGAGCTTGATCCACTATAGAAAACAGGTGCATTCCGATTCATTGTGGGAAACAGGTAGGTCATGATCAAGTTTTTTAATGGTATTAGTAGTTAACATAAAAATATGAAATTATTTTCTAATATTTATGATGGTGCCACATATTTATGACATGAGATTATGGTTCCTGGTTGATTTATGCTGATTTATAACTCTTATGGTCCACGTTTTTCGAACTGTAAATATTTATGAAATGAACCATGTTTATGATCTATGATAAGTTGGGTGTGAACATCATATGTTTTCTCATTATCACATTACCTTATTCTTTTCTTAGGAATTTATACTGTCATATATTGATATTTACTATGTTTACCCTTACTGAGAATTTGAGCTAACACATTATTTTGTTTCAATCCCTAGGTGATGAAGAATCGTTTAATAAAGGCATTCCTAAAGGAAGTAATATGAGAGAATATATTTGTGTGATATATTGATTATCTTTTATAAAATAATAATATTGTATATCTATTCTCAAAAAACTATAAATTTGTATGAACTGGAATATATTTTTTCCCATTATGTAATGAATATTAATATATTAATATGTAATATCTATGTATGAAAATAATGTGTTATTAAAAGGAATGAAGTCAAGACTTATGGAATGGGATTTCTAGTGTCTTTTATTTCATCTGGATATATGAAGACTCACCACTTGTTCATTTTTTGTACTGATTATGCTATACCCATAGACTTTATATATCATGAATCTAATTCATTTAATGATATGTAAACTCTCATTTGGTGAAACTATGTATTTTGGATTATGATTAAAAAGATTCAGGAAGCCTTAAGGGGGTTTCTTCTTATTTTTTACATCAAGGAGACATGTTCCATATTCACCCCCTATTTCTTTTATGTGGTGTATACACTGAAAATGAAATTATTTTATAATAAATTCATATAAAATTATGGGGATTTAATTATTCATTATAGAATCTACCTGTCACAGAGTTTATAATATATAATCTACCAAATCTGTTATGGATTGTATTATAAAATTGCCTTTCTAGATATCCGAGTTATCTTATGAACATATATTCTTCTATGATGTGTATATATTGACGCATTGAAATGTTATATCAGGAATAAATTATTTTAATGATATTATATATTATATATAATTTAATTATTTCCTGGGTATTAAGATTCAATTATAATAGAGTGGTTGGAGTTTTATGTCACAATCATATTTTTTTATCAAGATTTATAATGATTATGCTTCCAATGATGTAATCAAATGATCCATTTATCAAAAAAATGTTGAAATTTATTGTAATAAAGTTTTTTATAGAGAATAATTTTTATCCTTGATTCTACCCTCTTTATGTACTCAGGGTTTTAAAAAATGCGATTCTATTAAAAATCATTTTTATTTGCCTCTTTGGTCGAGAACCATTTTTCTTTCAAAACCATGTTTTGTAAAAATGTTTTTAAATATATTTGTAACATTCATCAAGTGATTTATTAAATTAATTTTAACCCCTCATTTACTTATTATTATTTTTCTTGAAATTAATATTTATGTCATTTTCGAGAAAAATATCTTCTGGATTTTACAAAAAATTTGAATAGAATCATTATTTTACATATATGATATAAATAGAATTTCCAACTATCAGGATGTTCTTATCTTTATAGCCCCCATTTTAAATTTTCAATTTTATTTTCAATGGAAATGATTTAAAAAAAATTATTTTTTAAAAATTGTTTTTCAATGTATAACATGTATTTTCCTCAAAAAATGTTCTAAATTATTTTTAATGATTCTGTTTTAATAATTTCTATGTTATTTTCAAATAAAATGTTTGGAAAATGTTTTCTGTTTTAATTTTTTAATGTGAAAAGTATATTTTCATCAAAAAAATTTAAAATTATTTTTAAATCTTTTATTTTTATTTTTCAGTTTTTTGAAAGGAAAAAAGTTTTAAATTTTTTTTTCTATAAAAGGTGCCTTCAAAGTGGAAATGATATATTCCTAAAGAAATATATTATAAAACTATAATGTTTCTAATATATTTTTCAATGTATACTTTCAATGAAATGTATTTTCATAATTTTTATGAATTTTTAGTTTTGAAATGATTCTTTTCAATGAAAAATTATTTTCCTCAGGACATGCTATAAATTTATTTTCATAATTATTTTTTATTTAAGATAAAATCATTTGAATTCTCAATTACTTTACTAGGGATATGATCCAATGGAACAACACTAATTATTTCTCTAAATGGTTTATTATTCAGTTTAAAATATATTTTGGAAACCCATTTATCTTTAACAGGTTATACCATGACCAAATTATTATCAAACCCTCTAATTTTTTCCCTGGGTTATGTTATGTTGAAATGATGAAACGATTATGAAACCTGTGTATTTCTAATAGGTTATTATATGAAGAAATATTTATGAAACCCATTTCATTTTATGGGTTATCATATGATGAATTTTTAATTATCTTATGGAACACTAATGAATGATTTTCCTTATGTTATGGGTGGTACCTCTATATCTCTCCAACGCATTGGGTATTGTTTTATATCTCATGAGATATATATGAATGGAATGCGGAGTGAACCTGGTTTAGTAAAAGAATTTTTATACTATGATGAAATTTGGAGTGAACATTGACTACTATAATGGCTTGGGAGTGAACCAATTACACTATAATACCCATATAATTGAGCCTTTCCTACTATGGAAATTATTTTCAATGAATATGTTCTTGAAAAAAATTTATGTATTATGCTACTGTTATGCTATCATGGATCACAATATTTGATTTCCATATTAATTGTTTCTTATAAACTACTAATATTTATTCCATGATTCAATATTATAATCTTGGATAGGCAAGATATAATTTTTAAATTTTATGATCATGTTATCATACCATGGTGTTCATGTTATACTTATATATTTCCCATGATTATCCTTGCAGAGAATCTAATATCACCCTTTCATATGTTCCCTTTCCCCAGTTTTTGATGAAATGAATTATCAATGATATGTCTATTAAAAGTTATATTTATTAAGAACCTATTGGATGTGATTTAGTTCACATATAACCTTGTTTTTTGTTTTCCCATGCTTTAAAAAGAACTATTCATTTACGATCATTATGCATGTGTTTATGTAATGTAATGAATGATCAAAATGATTTTATGTAATGTATTTATATACAAAGAATGTTTCACGTCATTTGGTAATAAAGGATAAGTTTAATTAACCATATGAAATTAGGATGATAAAACATTAGTCGGATACACAAGGATATTTATAATGATTTATCTAGGGTTTTCTCTAAGGAAAACATAACGGACCAATCAAAACATAGGAAAATAACTAGTAATTTTTTTTAATGTATGGAGTGATTTGTATTCTAGAAATAAGAACCATATCTAGACACTACCTGTGGATATAAAACTATAACATACACACCTTAGGGATATAACATCGAAAAGGTGCATCAAGATAGAATAGATCATCATGTTGTGAACAAAAAAGAATCCCTTGTTACACACATAGTTTTATACTCCCATGTGTATGATTTAGGAATTCACAAACACTTTATAAAAAATACTCAACTATTTTAATACTGTGAGTTAATTAGAAAAGTTTAACCTAATGTTTAATTGATTTAATATAAGGTTTCGTGATTTATACATCCTGTAAGTGATTTATCAAGATTATGTTATTTTATAAAGTGATAATTTATACTAATACTATAATTTTGGGTTAGTGACAATAGATGAAACCAGAATGAATCATCATAAAATAGAATCTGATAAAAACATAAGTTGATATGAGAAATCAAATTTGATGATTAGTAAAGAGATATTTATAATGAATATTTGTAAACCACTACCACGATATATGATTAGAAATGTGAAAATTTGTGATATTACTAAAGCATCATATAATATAAAGATGAAAATTTATCAAATTTCATATGGTAATGAACACTGAGTAAAGATGATTCATCTTCCTACTTTTTGTGATGGCAGGAATAAGAACCTTTAAGAATATCACAAATTTATGGTAATATGTTATATATATGGAAAAAAATACAAAAATTGTTAAATAATTGAGGATTTCAATGTATTATATGTGGGGAACTTCGGCATTATCCACATCAATGATCTAATATAATGGTTATCCACTAGAACATGGATATGAATATTATATTCCAACCAAAGAAGTGAAAGTGTTTAACTGTATAGGTGCTTGGATTCAAGAATTATTTCATGGAATTATTTTAGTAATGGTATTTCCGTTATAAGAATCTGTAAACATATAAGAATTATGATAATGTTGGAATCATATATTTATTCATGTAATGATAAAAAAATATTTATGTATACATTCTCGTGATTTTGATTTAAAGGTTTATCGTATATTTAACTACATTGAGACACCTTTTAATTTTTAAATGAAGGGTGTTAATCAAGACTAAAAGTGTTGAATAAATATTTATAGTAACACAACCCTCTGGTTTTGTATATGTTTTAGTGACATAATTATTTAAAAAGGAATTAATTTACACTTTGTGGGCATATGATCACAAGTATTGGTAACCTTTTGGGTTTATCATAAATTTGATGTTGAGGTAAGAAGGGGTAATATTTGATCACCATATAAATTCAGCACACTTTTTTCTATCATAGATAAATTCTCTCTGGATCCTCTTTCTATAATATACATTTATGATGTGGTTAGGATTCTAGGCGGTACCATATTCGATTATATCTGATTGGAATCCAATGTTGAACTCATTTTTTTTTGAAAAGTCATCAGTGATATCTTTATTAATAGTTTAGTTTTATCATTGTACATAATCCCCATAATAATTGTTAGTCATAGAGGAAAATTAAAATCCTAGAGTATATGATCATATATTATTATATGAATTTCAATGTTGGTTGGGCTAAAAACATTCCTCCTGTTGAATTTTTATATAATAATAGCTTTCACTTGAGTTTTCATATGGTTTATTCTGAATCCCATTATAGAGGATGTGTATAACTAAAAATTTCTAGAATCATAATGTAAAATGATTTCTATTTCAATATGAAAAAGCCGAAGAGATGGAAGAGAAGGTTGTATCCATTAAAAAAGATAGAAGGACAAAAAACATTTAACAGAAATTTTTTACTAATAATGTTTTATGTTATCAAGAATAATATTTTATTCAAAAAAAACATTCTAAAAATTTCTTGGTGGACTAGATAAGGCCATGTAATGCTGTAGATATATCGAACCCTTTTTAATATTTGACCATATCAGGGTAATACCATATCTTTTTATCATCAAATGAACTTCTCTGAGGCTCATGATGTATTCCACGTACCCATTATAAGGAATTCCATTCCCAATACTTCATGTGTATAGATCATAGATGTCACACCGTAGGAGCATGATCATTCATATAAGGAGTAATTGGTTTATATTTAGGATCATAGAGAAAATGTTTTAAAAAATTGGACTTCACACTTAGTCAATATCCAACGGTGAAACCACCGACTTGAGTATGCAATGTTGGATACTAAGGATTTAAGGAGACATAATTATCATCATTTTTTGTACTAATGGGACAAATTTAAATGGGGAAATTCATTTTTTGGGGGGGTAGAATGTAACACCCAAGGATTTTGAGAATTATTTTTTAATAACATTAATCTTTTCCTTATTTTCAGTAACTTTCGAAATAATGCTTAAATTTAATTACATGTGGTGTAGTGTTTTTCTTATGTTACATGTAACACTCATTTTATCTTTCATTAAATAAAACAATTATTTTATCTTGCATTACATGAAATGTTTATTTTAAAAGAAACATAACATATTATTAACAAATTATTATTTAATATGATAGTTATCAACTTGCTGTTGGAATGGTGGGTATGAATAGTATTAAATAATGAATGAAATTATATGGATAAAATATTTATATATAATTTATTTTTGGTTTAACAATATAATATAAATCAAGATAACAACTATTTGAAAATAATGGGAATATTTTTTCTGAAATATATTATTATTCACACAAACATGTTTTGCCTCAAAAATTAAATAACTCCCTTTTAGTGAATTATATTAATGAAATTTAGATATTAAATATTCAATAAAATATTTATAATTAATCTCATGTGTTTTCTAGACAATATATTATAATATATTTAATTTTATACTTACGAACAATATTTTTCTAAAACAATAGTTTTGTTCCCTTTTTGCACACATATTTAAAAACTATTTTTTGATAATTTTATAATATTTATTTTAAGGAATAAAATTAATTTCTGAAATTATCATGTCCAAATTACCATCCGGTGAATTTTGTTATATTTTAAAAAATTAAATTTTTTCTCAATTCATATTGAAAAACACTAGTTTTTATGAAGAACATTAATTTAACTTAATGAATTTAAAAATTTAATTTTTTTGAATATGATTTAATTAAAGTTTTGGTTTAATTATATATAAATCAATCTAATATATTTTATTGAAACATTTTCATACTTAATTTTTATGTATAAACATTGTAAACATTTATTCATTTTCTCCTTGAAGACCGACTTTATTATAGTGTTTGTGCTATTAATTTTAAATTAAAAGTTTCAAATTATATCAATGGAATGTGGAAAAATTAATTCCATATTTTTAATAAAAATAATTTATAAAATATTATAAGGAAAACCAAATTTTTTACAATAATGAATATTAAAAAGTATAGAATTTATTTACCGCAGTTTAAGTAAAAATGTGTTACATGGTGGTTAGACTAAAAATACAAGGGTTAGTAATAACCAAAATATTAAAAAAAACGCCATTTCTCATATATTTAGACCAAATATTGTTTTTGGTGATAATGGTAAATTTTGAAGACTTTTTCCAAAACGTGGGTAAACTTTTTCATTTCAATACACTATAAGTGTGCCACTCACCTCACTTATAAATGGAAAAACATTATCTTATACCCATGATACATAAAAAGCTAGTAGTTTATAAAAAAACTAAAAACTAAATTCTCTCATTTCCTCCATTAATAATACCATCTTAATTTTAGTCAGAAATCCAACCATGGAAACCTTTTCATCAAACCGAAAGAAGATGTTTCAAGAAGAGGTAACATCCCTATCCAAACATTTTATTTTATTTCTTCCTCCACAAACATAAATTATTATTAAAAAATTGTGATATAATAATCATAGTACCATAAATATAATAATATTATTTAATTATAACTTTAATGACCTATATTAATTTTCTCTTCCATCAAATGTGTTGTGAAATATTCATTCGTGTGTATGCCATACTACCGATTCAATAACTGATGTTATTCATTTTCCATTAACACCCCTCACAGATGAATATAATTATGTATTAAAATTTTATATATTATATTAATGAAATTATTATTATGCAATAATTATAAAACCAATATATTCATAAATTTCATTCATTTGAAATATGATAACATAGATCATGTGCACAATGGAGTACCACATCACAAAGCGATGTGATTTATTCATGATTTTCGAGGATGTTAATAAAAATGGGTTTAATAGAAATAATTGATATATTAGAAATAAAAAATTATTATATAATGGTAATATGTTATTTACCATTAATTCTATCAATTTGTTGAAAAGTGGAAAAAAATATTCAGGCGTACCTACGACCTACCGTCTCCAAGAACTGTGTATTTTGTTTTCAACTTTTATCTTTTATCGATAACCATAAATAAATATAATATACATATATATATACATATTTTATATAATTATGTATTTTATGGAACCATGATCAATTTAATAGGTTCTAAAACAAAAAAGAAAAACATTAAGAAAAATAAAGTGGTTATTACTAGAAATCTATTTTAATAAGTAATTTTTAATAAAAGGGAATTAAATTGTTATAATTAAATAAAATATTCTAGTTTATATATAATAATGGTTCTATAAAATATTTATAATAATAAAATATTTTTTATAAATAAAGAATGAATGTGTACGAAAGAAGTAGAGACATAAGGCAAGAGATTTTTATTGTCTCTTTTATTTTGGGGAGAAATGAAAATGCACCACTCATTAGTTTTTTGTGTATATATTGTACCTTTGAAATGTTAATAATTATTACCATTTATTTAATTATATTTAATGTCTCGTTTAAATTTTTTCAATATTGATTCTTATGATCCAAATATTACTAAAGTTGAAAGGGATTCATGTCTCACATTTTACTTCAATGAGAAACCTTCCATATTAACCACATATTTGTTTTATTTGGTGTAAATAATATACTAGAATTGATTTTATAGTGTTTTTGGTTCAAATGTTTCCAAATAGGAAAGATATTTATTTCTCAAATTGAATTTTTTGATAACTATGTTATGTTATACACCTATCATCTTTTATAAGGAGTAAACAATTCATATTTTAAAGGTAATAAAATGAATGTAATTATTTAAATGATATTCTTTCATTCATTTAATGTTATTATTTCATGGGTATTACTATTAGAATTTACGAAATTTGAAATAGTTTTATGTTATAATATCATCGTTTATCAGCATTGTTCATTATTACACTACTAATAATTAAATATTATAACCTATCTTCCTAGAAACACCTTAAATTTATTATAATATATTTATTTCTATATAATACATGTTTTCCATAATCTTATTTCAATTTTTTTATCAGTATTTATAAAATTATGTTTTAAGAAAAACCGTCTTTATTTCATTCATCTATATAAAAAAAATTTTCTTCCAAAATAATGTTTTAAATAAAATAATTTTAATTTATTTTCAAAAAATTATCTAAATTATTTATTAAATGAATTTTTATTCATTAATTAATTTTCGTTTTTTTTAAATTAATATTCATGTTTGATTCAAAAAATACCCATTTGATTTTTATAAAATTATGAGAGGAATGTTTATTATCATGTATTGCATGAATATAATTTACCATCATGATGACCATTAATTTAATTCAATAACACTTAATAAGTTTTAAATTTTTTAAAAAAAAAGTTATTTGAATTTTTTTAATGTTTTAAGAAGTGTTTTCAATGATAAAAGGTTATTTTTTTAATGAAATGTTTTATAAGAATTTAATTATTTTGTTATATGTTTTCAATTTTATTTTCAAAAAAAAATTATTTTGTAAATGTTTTATTTTTTAAAAAATTGTCTTTCAAATAGAAAAGAATATTTTCCTTTATAAATGTTTTAAATTTTTTTAATGATTCATTTAAATGTATTGAAGTTTATATTTGAATGAATATATTTTAAAAATATATCATATATTAAAAATGAATTCAAATTAGAAAGATATTTTCCTTTTGAGATTTTTGAATTGATTAAAAAAATAGTGTATATGTTTTGAAGTTTATATTAACTGAAATGGATTTCAAAAAGGTTTTATTTATTTCTATATTTAAAATTGTTTCTTAATGTAATTTTATATTACACAAAAAATGTTCCATGTTTTTTTTAAAATCAATATCCATCAATGGTAAAATAATTTGATGTTATTTTTTCTATACATAGGATATTATTCAAGGATACCACTTCTATTATTTCTATTAATGGTTTATGTTTAGTATGAAAATATTTTTATGAACCCCATTTCTTTTCCACGTGATATAAAATTATTAAATTCTTATAGAACCTACTTATTATTAAATGAGTTATGCTACGATAAAATTATAAAATGATTATGAGAACTGTCGTTTTCCCAAAGGTTTTTTATAATGATGAAATGTTTATGAAACCCAATTCATTTCGTTGGTTATGGTATGATTAAATTTTTATGATCATGTGAAAAATATATTAATTATTTACATTATGGGACATGTGAGACTTATATCACCCTCTAATGAATTGGATAATGATTTATATATAATGAGGGAGAGAGGACGTGAATGGTTAGTGAACCTTCTTCTATAATGGACTTTTTCTGCTATGATGGTATTATGATTGAACCTAGACTACAATGATGGTTGGGTACTTAACCAATTTTTTTATGATATCTAGGGAAGTGATTATTGAATTCTTGGGAAATGATTTTATATTATAATATATATTTATGTATTATTTCAATATTTTCCTCTCTGACTCGTGCTCTTTCATTCCCTTATGGTTCATCTTTTACGAACTACCAATATATAATCCATGACTCAATATTATGATACTTTATATGAAAGGAAGGGTTTAAAAATTTTAATCTCATGTTATCATACCCTTATATTTATGTTATGCTTTCACATCTCTATTGTTTACCATTACTCAGTATCTCCGCTCACCCATTAATATGTTTCTAGTCCCCATGATATAATGAAATGATTTTTCTTTGATATGTATAAGAAGGTTTCATGTTATAAAATACATAGTGTGACATGATGTAGTCCACCTATGAAACAAATTATTTTATTTCCTTCTTTCCAAAGGTGGTATAAATTTACAATGCTAAGTCATCTATTTTTTTAATGTAATGAATGTTAATTAAAAAATTATGCAATGGATATGTGTGAAACGTTTTGGTCACATAAACTAGATTATTTAAACTAAAAATTAGAGCCAATAGATAGATATATTTAGTCCTTTTTCAAAATATATTTACCACCTAATTAATTTTTATATAGGGATTTTTTGGGGTGAAATTTTCAAATATGGAAATAATATTTTATATGGCTAAATTTTTTATTTTTAGATAATTTTCAAAATTTTGGAATTAATTATTAAACCTAAATTATTAAAAGTCATTTATTGAACTATAAAAATGGATATTTCAAATGTTTTTAATTGAATTTATTTATTTAATAATCTAGTAAAATCCTCCATTGGAATTTTAATTTTAATTTTTTTAATCACGTGTTACTGCTAAGAAAATGAATATATACTATGCAAGGGTAACATTAATAGTTATTGTAAAGGGTATTTTATGGTCAATCTGGTGTGTAACTATCACTAAATATATTCACACATTAATATATAAGGGATTATGAATATGGGTCAATACATTACCAGGGAAACATTAAATATTGAGTTTCCCAAAAAAGATTAGGTTCAACTAGAAATACAATTCACATTTTTTCTGTCTCCCTCATTTAGGGACAATACACTCTACTAATCCATGAATCATTAATCCATCAAATTAATGATAAATTGATCTTGGAAATAACTTCCTGAATGGATAACAAATAATTTGATGATCTATATATGAACCACACCCATAATGTTATAAATGTGTAAGCCATAAAAACCAGGACCTGTAGAATCCCAAATTACTTAATTTATAAGGGGGAATAAAGTTACTGGATAAACATTACATTTTCCCAAAATATATTTATAAAATATTGGAGTCAATAACCTTTATCATATGATTTATTATCCTAGAATTTTTTTAATTTCTATATTATAATATAATTATATTATGTTCATGTTCTATTCATTCTTTTCTCCCATTTACATATTTTTTTAAAAACCTATGATGTCCCAATGAAATCATGTTTTGTTGTTAAGGATATAAAATACATTATGGGAGGTTTTAGGGTAATTGAATATGGAATCATGAATTTATTCATTTTATTTCACAACATTTTTCTCTAGTTTATCGTGGTTGTGAAGATAAAGATCAATGAAAGAGATTGAAAATCCATCTCACAAGATTGTTTCTACATTCCAATAAGTTATTTAACATCAAATCCAATCTCTAATTGAATCATGGTTTTTAAAAACATTTTTTTTTGTTTTATGTGATGAATGGTGGGTGATTTATATAAGGAGAATGATTAAGTTCATTCACTAGGCCATTGAGTGATCATTTCCATTCCTTAACGAGAACAAATGTGATTAATGTGTTGGTTGAGGATATGTGATATTATTTTTAATTTAATATATAAGAAAATTAGTAGAGGATGTGTAAAAAATTATATTTCAAAATATAGTTGAATTATATGATTTAGAAAAAACATAAATGATGATAGAGACCTTTATAATTCACCATAGTCCCATTTATATTTATTTGTAACCATTTGTTTTTTTATAAATGTTATTTTATGTTAATAATTTTATAAAACTAAACAAACCTAATTTTTTATTTTATAAAATATATTTAAAAACAAAAAGAAACATATAATAAATAATTTTTATTTATATTCTTTATTCCTAGAGAGAAAATCATGTGATTATATTCTTTTGCACAAGTAATTTTGAATTCTTCTTTGATATCTAACCAATATTATGAATATTTTAAAAATTGAAATATTTTTATGAAGTTGGGTTTAGTTTACAATATATCTTTCACTTTTTTTTCAGTGAGCTTTTATTTCATCACTCTCTTCGATTGGGAAAAAACATACTTAGCCCATTACTTAATGCATAAAAATTTTTATTCAGAGTATAAATAAATTGAAATAATCAAAGTTGATTTGAAAACAACACAACAAATCCACTTATTATGGACTTATCAATATCCCTTCCCATATGATACTCATGGTGATAAAATTATATGAGATAAGGATGAGAAAACATTGGTATAAT
Source organism: Viscum album (assembly GCA_963277665.1). Lineage (NCBI taxonomy): Eukaryota > Viridiplantae > Streptophyta > Magnoliopsida > Santalales > Viscaceae > Viscum > Viscum album. The sequence continues at coordinate 332,806,264 of OY728163.1, forward strand.
CAAATGGGTGGAGTGATTAAAGTAAATAAATAAATGAAGTGAAAAATAATATCTACATATACCCCTACACTATCAGATCTAAGACATAACAATAGTATGGGATATAAAAAATATATCAATAAATCTTTTTTATTGGATACAAAACTCATATGTCAATAAGGACATATCAGAGAGTTGTAAGAATTGCAGCCTCAGATGGATTCCACCCAACAAACCCTAATTGGGTATATATAACAAAAATAATAACAAGAAGAATAATCAAGTCCATTTTATCAGTTAGAAATTATAATTTTATATGAAACACATAAAGATCGATCTTTCTCGGACAATTATAAACTTTTTCCTATGTAATTTAATGAGGAAACAAATTCTATCATCCAAAACATTCAATAAAGATGTTAAATCTTTAAATTATTTTATTATTATTATTTATGAAATATATTTGAAAACTAACCCTCCTATTTTTGAAAAATGGTTTTCAATAATAATATATTATAAATTCGAAGAAGTGGAAGAAAATGTTATTTTAGTATTCAAATAAAAGTTGATAGATGCTAATGTAATATTCCTTTGATGTAGAGTTGTGGATTCACCACTATTTCACATAATGTTCATTACATCTTATTGAAATTTCATTTATAATTATATATTGATCAGGACTAAAAAATTTTCTGGTTTGTTAAAGGAGAAGATATACATTAGTATTCTTCATTTTTACACACATCAGTTATTTCTAAAGAGTGATGTTTCTACCATTAATACATTTCGATATATAGATTATTCTAAAATTATTACACATTAAGAATATATTTTAGAAATATGTTCTTAAAAACACACTATCATAATTTTGAATAAATAGTAAATAAATAATTTAATCATTTCATTACACCTGACTCATCTTGATTATTATGTACACAGTTTCACTGAACTGGATATTTCATTATTCAATTTTAACTTCTCAATACAACAATAAAAAAATATAATAGGGAAGTATTTTTATCCAAATAAAATTCCTCAAGTCAGTAGAACAAAATATAATGGTTCCTGTATCGATATTTCTCTCCATTTTATTAACCAAATTCCCAATTTTGTTGGTGGAGACATTATTCATGTCATTCAGCTCCTTTTATGTCGACCTCATCTGATATTAAGTTTCCTCTTTAGACTAACTTGGAGACCCATGTGAGGTTAATTTGAACTAATATAATTAAATCCTTGACATAGTATAAGATAAATAAAATATTTCTATTAATCTAAAATTAACATGACAACGTCATCATTAACATTTATGAAAAGTTATGCCCATCATTTCTTTATAATCTATTTCTGCTATGAATTAAGTCCCTGTGACATTTATTTGACTTTGAAATATCCATAAACATTTTCACAGAACATGTATCAAAAAAAATAAAAAATCCATAAATCCTTATTTAACCACATATGTGAAGTATTCACCCTTACATACTGTGAATATACTAAAAAGGGGTTTTTGACGCTTAACCATTACATACATGTTTTATTGTCTTGACTTTTTTCAAAACTAAAACTTCATGGTCTCAATTACCATTTTCAAACTCATAGATTATGTTGGTGTTCATCAATTATATGACTTGATACAACTTCATTCATCCAATTTATACACTAATAATTGAAATGTTATGATCTCAACAATGCATTGTAGAACCTTGAATAAAATAAAATAAACATATATCAACTTTTTTGGATATGAGAGTCTACATTATTATGTATATATTGATGAATTTCCTAAAACACAGTTTGTTAATATCTAATATATCATTAAATTTTTCAATTTGGAAATCAAAATCCCCTATTATATTTCATTAATACACCTCTAACAAAAACATATTTTCAATTAGTTATATTCACATTAGATCAGTAAAATAATTGTTAGAAAGATTCATTATCATATTTATAATCAATATTATTGTCTCTAAACCCCTATGAAATTAATATAGTATTTTTTAAACACCTTCCATTTAGGTTTCATCACCTATTCAATTCATATCAGGAACTTAATTCCAAATTGGGTCAGCATTCATATTTATCCACTCAAACTAAATTTTATCATTCAATTTCCTCTAAAATAGTTGATCTCCCTTAATTTTTTTCATCTAAATAATAATTCGTCCATTGATAAATATTTTTTATCACCAGTGCCAATAATAACTTTATAATGGTGTATCTTCTTCCCCATTAAGTCCTCAACAAACTTTTCTTGAGGCTAACGATTCATCTTCAATTGATTCCCCCAAACTGCTAGTCCAAATAGTTTTTACTACCCAGCTTAAAAATCCATTAGATTTAATTTATTGGTGTAATTAAATTTTGATTTAAATATATCTATATTTTGGTTCAATGAATAATGATTCACTAACAGTTAAGAAATATGTACATGGAACTATGAGATCATTCATAGTGTATCTATGAGAGATGAGAGATAATGTTCTATACACACTCAAATTGTCATATACTAGCTCAGTTGTTCATATAAAGTTATGAAAATTCATGGATGAATGGACGTGGAAGAATTTTTTTATAGAATTGGTCTTTGTATGCCATTTTAACAACTCCCCATTGGTATGTTATGATATCATAGTAAAAAACGTATCTATAATCAAATAAAGATATATACACGGTCACATGGTAGATGAGAACAGTCATAGAATAGCCTTATCATGGTCATATAGTCTCATTCTCATGTCAGATAGAATATGGTACCAGACCATCATGTTAATGTTTTTCCACAGAAACACCTTTATCTTATTGAATCATGTAATGGAAGTACTACCTGGAAGTATATTTGAGAATAAGTTGAAAACAATTAAAAAATTAATCAATATCACAATTCAACTGAAATACATATCTTCATTAACGCATGACTATAGAGTTTAAAACCCAAAATAATAAAACTTCAATAAAAAATTGATTTTTTACTAAATACATTTAATATAATCTCTCAAAAAAATGTTCCGTTAATATTCATAATGAAATTTCAAACTAAATACAGATATTCTAAAAAATTATTTTAAAAAATTATCAAAAATATATTTAATAAATTGGAAAGAAATTTTTATGTTTGTATGGAATAATGAAATAATTAATTCCAAACTCTTGAAAATAATTATTTCTGTTTAACTACAAAAAAATTTAATTGGTAGCAAAAAATTATATTAAATTAAACATAAGAACTAGATAATAAATTAACATCCAAATTTCACATTAAATTTAAAATATACAATGAATTATATGTAAAAAAGAATCAAAATTCAAAATATTATGTAACTAAGATATTTTTAATGAAAAATAATTAAAAACCCTTAGTAATGATCTCACGAGTCATCCCCTGGGGGCTGTGCCGTGACTACCCCAAGACCACCTTCCACATGCCAAGGGTTGGAAACTACCACTAAAGGCGTTTTCCCTAAAACTGGGAAGGCATTGCCTTTATAACCTATAATCTCATGCAACCAAGCACACAAAAAGACACAAAAACGAGTTAACTGAATAGTAAAAAGAGTGTGAATAGTAAAAATAGGGGCCAGAATACAAGCCCAACTGGAAAGTACAAGAAAATTGAAAAGTAAAAGTAAGCTGAAACAACTCAGGTGAACACCCACCATGGATCGTACCTGAAGTGTTGGTATAGCTCTCATACGGTCGTCTCTATGGTATGCCTCGTCCAATGTCCACCTTCGAGCGACCTCTAGTCCCGGTAACCTTGTCCTTCATCAGCGTTGTCCGTTGCTCGCACCAACTTCTGCTATGTTTCTCAGGGTGTGTGTGTTTGAGGAAAAATCACACTCGAAAGGAAAACTATTGGCATGTGGGTAATATAATTAGTTTTATGACCCATACAGGAACATGGGTGGTCCCCGTGGTGGTTACCACATGTTTGTGGGGAAATTGGTGGTTCCTGGAAGGCTAGGACTAGACAGCCTTGTTAAGGAGGGGTGTATGTGCTGTCACTGAGACCCAGTTGTCACATTTGGTATTGAAGGAGGAACCCAACCTATATTATGGTGCACCATTTTGGTTGAGTTGTAGGGACCACAACGAGGGCATTGTGCTCTGAAGGGGGGGGGGGTGATTGTAAGAGCCCCAAATGATAAAGGGTTAAATGACTAAATGATATAACTCATGTAAAAAAGATGCACCTTCCTTTTTGGGAGCCAACTTAATTTGAACTCCACAGTTAAGCGTACTTGACCTGGAGTAGTGAACAAGATGGGTGACCTTCGGGGAAGTTTCCCAGGGTGTGCGTGAGTGAGAAAAAATCACACTAGGAAGGAAAAGTGTTGGCCTGTGGGGACTATCATTAGTCAGATGGCCTGTGCAAGCACTTGGGTGCGCCCTTGGGTGGGGACCACATGTCTACGGGGCAACTGGTGGTGCCTGGAAGTCTTAGACATGACAGTCTTGTTAAGGCGGGGTGTATGTGGTACCAACCGGACCCAGTTGTCACAGATGATATGGAAAAACATATAATGAAACATAGTAACCTAAAAGTCCCCAACATATAACATTTTTCTTATCCTTAAAAGACTAATTATTAAAATTAAGATAAGTAAAACTTATATAAAAAAGGAAAAGTAGAGATGCCATTATAATTTGACTCTCAAAATTATTTTTCCTCAAGGACGTTTTCAAATAAAAAATGATAAATCTCTTGAAATAAATTGTTTTGAGTGAAAATTTCCTTAGTGTTTTACATGAATGATTGACCATGTGAAATTTTTATGAGAATTTAACACACATAAATTTGTATATAATTGAATCTCTAAAAATCACTTTACCACCTAGAGAAAAAACTTATATAATTTAGGAAATGATATTAAATATAAACATCATTGGAAGGGGTGAATGTAATAATTATAATACAATTCATAAATAACCCATCAAATAGAAAAGAATAAATGAAAAATAATAAATAGTTCCACCTAGATTAGGATCTTAATTTCATTCTATACTTTGATTCATATCTTATGATTTTATATAAAATTAGAATTTTCAGAGTAGATGATTATTTTATAACAATAACCAAGAATCTTTTAAAATAAAATGTTCTAAGTGGGAATGAAAAATATTTACCAAATAAAATCTATGACGTAATTAATATAAATACACATAGAGGGGAAAATCCTCATATTTATGTAAAACATTTAAATATTGAATATTATTCAGTGCAACTTGAGAAAAAAAGTACAATTTATTAGGTTTATATGTGTTCAAAATTTAATAACATTTAAAAATATTTAAGACTGCCCACATTCTCCCTATTGTTGACTTCAAATGTGATATAACCAATTAAAAAGTTGTTTTAAAATTAGTTGAAAATATAAAAATTCAACAAATTGATTAATGATTATGAATAATGTTCTAAAATATGTTCTCCGCAAAAAACATCAACAATTGGAATTTAGAGCATGCACATGAGTTCAACAGGCCCCAAAAAACAGTTTAATGGAAAAAATGATATTTATAAATAATTTATCATTATAAATTTTGAATTATACAATATTTTATAAGGGATCACAGAAAACATCATGAATATGCACTATTGGAACACAATAGAACAGTTAAAAGTAGTAACAGACAATGAAAATTACAAATAATATAAAATGTTACAAATAACTATAGGAATAAATTAACAATAGAAAAATCCATGAACCATCTATATACTTTAAACAAATTATAATTAATTAAAAAAAATATGGGAATTAAAATAATTACTGTAGGCATATAGAAGCTGTTATCATTAGTTTTATTCTAAATATCCCAATCATTTCTTTATAAACAATTAATCTAACCACCAAGATTCAGAAACTAGAAGATAAAAATATATAACATAAGAATCATGGAATTTATATTCAATAAAGCATGTATTGATAGAAAAAGTTCAAGGGATCTTGATACAGGTTTCTCAATAATTTTTCTTCTTATAGAAGTAAATAATAGCCCAAATTTGGTTTTGAAAATTTCTTCACTATTCCACCTAAAATGGAGGAGGGGTAACTCTAATGTTGGAATGGAAAAAAGTTGAAAAATACTTATTTAAAATTAAAAAAATCATAAACCACAGGTTTCCCCCTATACATTAATATATTTAAATTCATTTTCGAAAAATATCTTCCAAATGCTCGATCCATGATCATTTGGTGTTTATCACTATTTGAAATTTAAGGCATTATTTTTATTTTATAATTCTTTTCATTTTCTTATATTGTTTCTAAAATATCTAAAACTAGAAGAAATATCTATATGTACTCCATGGTTCTATAAATAATATTCATAAAACTTGTGGATTTAGGACCAAAAATTAAACACATAATTTTTTTTATGAAGGATATAAACATAGAATTTTCACCGAAATGATCAGAATTACTCACTGAATGTTCCCATTCAGTTCATAAATTCATCAATTAAATGAAAGGTTAAACAAATCATACAAAATTCCCAGTATCATCAATACTCCTAGGTTCCTTTTTCTTATAAAGAGTAGGTGGTTTCCTGATGTTTTAATAAAAATACCTTAATATTAAAAATAATGAATTCTTGTTTTAAACATTTCATTCTAATAGTGATAGACATACCATACTCATTTGTTTTATTAACTAAAACATCATTATTAACATAGTCAATTAGTTGGGAGGAAAATGTTTCTGATTCTAGAGGAGATAAGAAAACCATATATTTGACCTCAACCTTGAAATAATCATCTTCACATATCATTCATATGAAAACAGTATTACAGTTCCCAATATGGGAATAGAAAATAAATCAATCTATATTTTGACCATACAATGATATTTCATAAAAAATGCGGATTGTGAGTGTTGTGAATCAACCTATGAATATGTATCAACAAGTTAACATGGTTTAGAATAAATCAAAACAAGATTCATAACATTGAATTCCCCAAACTCACTATTAAATATCCATAATTTTTATAATTCTTGTGATGATTCAAATTCAAAAAAAAAATAACATTCAAATTCTCATTGGAAGATTCTTTGATTTTTTCATCATAAGGGTGATGATTTTATATCATAAGATTTTCCCTATAAACGTTTTTTACGAACCGTAAATTTCTATATATAAATTTACCTTATAAATATATATGTTTAACCTATTGGGTAACATATACTATAGATTATAAAAATTACCCTAACATCAATTCATAAAATAATATAACTATTTTTTTATCTATGGGATAAAAATCTAAATTCTTATATAGTAATAATATAGATATATTTCATTTATTAAAGAGAATCTTGAAAATCTATTTTTTTATTATATTTTTTTGATATATATATATATAAATGATGATTATCAATTATAAATGTTCAATATGATAAATTTATTTTAATTTTTAAATTCATCATTTGAATAATTATATAGGATTAATCTTTTATATTTTTCTAAAAAAATTAAATGAAAAAATATTGTTTTTTCCAATTCATTGCCTTTTATAATTATATATGTGAGATATATAATATTATTGATAAATTATTTAATATTTAATTATTTTATTAATATTAAATATATATTTCCTAAAATTTATAAAATATATGCTTAATATTTTTAAAAATGTAAAATTTTAAATATAAAAAAAAATTATATTGGGGATTTCAATTTAATTAATCATTATATTGGTAAAATTGGGATTTGATTTAATTAAAAACACATATACAATTTATTTATTATATAATAAAAAACTATTTCTTGAAAATAGAAAATATTTACAATCTTATAACCCAATTATATTTTATGGTTAAAATTATGTTTTTCTATGAAATGGTTTTTATGCATCATGTGTACGAATACTAAAATGCATTTCTCATAATACTATAATATATTCATTATAAATTATTATATATATATATATATATATTTAACCAGGTAAATTTTTTAAATAAGGTCAATTTTAATTTTTTCTATTAAAATTATTTTCTAGGCATGAAAGTGCAGTTACCACGGTAAGGGTAAATTATAGTAAAATCAATTTAACGTATTTTATATGGATAAAAATACAAAAAACTTCTATGTTATTGGATAGTTGAGGAGGTATTTTTATTATCACTTTCCCCAATTATTTATTTCCCATTTTTGAGCCTTTATAACTGATAATGGGAGTGACATTGTTGATAAATAATGAGTTCATATAAAAATTTCTTTTTCTTCACTTTTAAAAGGTGGCCACCTCCTCCACATCTCTCCACCAATTACAAAAAATTACCTAAACCAAAACTCTTCTGTAGTCTCTCCTCAATAACCTCAATGTACCATTAAATGGTTGGTCACATCCAATGACCAAATGAAGGGGGTTTGTGGAGTTACCTAAGGAAGAACATCCAAGGTAATGATAATACTCTCTTCCAAACATATTTTTATATTTTCGTATTCTAAAAACAAAAAAACCAACTATACAATAAGGTATTATAAAAACATAATTTTTAATATTATAGATTGTTATTATACTCTTGGATTTTCAATTTTATATATTCCACCAAAAACATTATGAAAAAATAAAATGGAATCTTGTTTGTTTGAAAACTACCTCTTCTATGAATGATACGTATAATTTTGAGTCTCTAACATAAATGATACGTTCAAAAAAAATATTTAACTAAATAATAGCGTATTGTTTTACAAAATAGTTATTCAATAATTATAATATAATACAATCTATATGTAATTCAAATACCAAATGGTTATAGTAAATTTAACCATCATAAATAGTCATTTTCAGGAATCCTATATAATATTTTATATTTCGTTGGGAATCATAAAAATTATATAATTATTTTCCTAATGAAATAATAAAGGAAATAAATATAGTTTAGTTGGATATCATTATTTTACATTACAACTCCTTGGACTATGGTCCTCAAAAAAATTATTATGATTATAATAATTGAACAACCCAAGTAACCAATGTAAGTGGAAACTATATTATAAAAAAATTAAAAATATAATAAATGGATAATAGAAAAATATTTGTCGATGAATATGTTTCATTGGTATATATCATGTTAATTCAATTTAATTATTCATAAAGTTATGTTCAAGTGCATTAAACTTTCCGGAATGAGGTAAGGGATCCCCCGTACCACCCTCACTATATATCAGTTTCATGTCATATTTATACCCAACACAATATATCATTCATATATAGTTTTTATTATTATATATATATATATATTTTCGTACCTTAAATATATAAATATATAAATATTTCATTTATTTATAGAGGTATACATGTTTTTAGATCTCTCTAAAATTCCAACTTTTAAGTAAATTTTCACTAAGGTGATTCATGTTAATTATTTTTATCCAGATATTTCTCATGAATTTTTAAAATATTAAATCCATTTTAAAGGCCTATATCCATATTCAATTATATAATTTTAAATAAATATGTCCTTTTACTCTTGGGAATATTTATAATTTTTACCTTGATTATGCATTGAATGATAATTATGTAACCCAATTCATTCCCATTGGTTTGATCATTCTTATGGATAATTTGTAGTTTCTTTTCCAATAATTACATGAATATTTTTAATTTCAATTATGTGATGGGTGGTACAAGAATTACATACACCTCTAATTTGTTATGTAATGGTTTATATCTAATGAGATGTTATTTATGGGAATAGGGAGTAAAGATAATCCAATACGGGACATTATCAACCACATTTATGGAAACTGGGAGAAATCTTGTTTCACCATGTGACTTTATCCCTCATTATGATTATTATATTGAGAGTTACTGATGAATTATGTAAATTATTTTATGTCTGATGTTGTTTCCACCTAATCTAGGATTCCATGATCTTATTATTGACTTTCTTTATTCCATTTTGAATGCTTATAATTATTAGCTATATGAAATAAAATAAACCTATTCACTCTCACATCATTACATATATCCATGTTTACACCCTTACTATTTTTTCAAGATCAATATTTTCATTATGTATTTTAACTAGGTTATCCTATATAAATTTAAAATTTCTATGGGATCTAGGAGTTCAATATGTATTTTTCAATAAAGAATATATTTTTTATGAAGATCCATTTATGTTTTTAATCATCCAAAGACACTATAAATCTAGATCCTTGTCCAGTATTTTTTGGAAATTATATTATAAATAATTAATTATAGAGTAATTAGGGCTTGTATTTCTATTTTTGTTTTTAGAATTAATGTCTTATAATTTTTTGGATATTAGGATGATAAAAAATTAGTGAAATCCTAAGTGATAAGCATAAGCATAGGAAAAAATACTGACATTTTATTAATATAGTGGTTTAGAGGGTTTTATAGAACAAACATCCTTATATAGATATTTTCAAGTGGATGAAGGATCTAGAATAATTTTACATAAGGGTAATAACCTATAAGTGCACCTGTTGGGTAATAACTCAACTATAACCATTTTCACAAAAAGGTTTCTTAACTATACACCTGCCTAGACACTCTTGATGGAAATTATTTGGTTAATTAACAATCAATTATAATACCATTTTGAATTTCTTGAACAAATTCTGTTATGTAACATAATTATTTCATATAACCTAATATTCAAATGAACATGGATAACATATATTGAAACATATAAATTCATATTTTAGATTCTCAACATCATGTTTGAGTTCATTCCACAAGGTTTATAGTTTGAATATTATAGATGTATTAATCAATGTTTTTTCATCCCTAATTATAATTTATTTTGAAAAATTATGTGATGTAGGAGAAATCATATAAATAAAATATGTAATGAAAAATGTGGGGACTACCCTACTGAAATTCATAATATGAGGGGATTTGGTTCTAAAAACACCTGGAAGTACTAATAAAATCTACACGAGTTATAAATAAAAACATGAATCACATTTCAAATCCTTCGAGAGTTTATGTTATAGTTGTGACCTTTATGAATTAGAGTCCTCCAAATTTTAGTGAATATTATGATCCTCAAATTTATTAATATTGTATTATCACCATTTATATTATATTCTATATCCATTAATTCTCATAGCATTATATGTTCATTTTGGTTTTTTACCACCTTGATGAATAATCTAATCAATGGTGGACCCAGATTAATAATTTGAATTCAATAGAAGAAATAGAATTTATGTTTTGAGAGGAATTCAATTGGTTAATTTTCTATAAATATTTCCTTTACACTATCTATTTTAAAATGGAGAGGGAGTTCCATTCACTCAAAAAATGAAGGATGAATATATGGGATCTTATATGAAAAAATTCACAATGAGTTTACAATCAGTGTGTGCATTTTTCATTAATAATAAAATTAAAATCAACCTCTTCTTCTGTGGGATAATTTCATCTCTACGAATATATTTTTGAATTAATTACATTGTAATATTTGAAGAAGTAATCTAAAATTATCTAAATGTTGAGATGGAAAAGGGAATTATTACAGTACTCATGGGTATAGAAATAAGAAGTAGTTAATGTATTTTATCTTTGGTAGATCACTCAATACAAATGAAGAAGAAAACAAAATCCAATACCCTTAAGGTAAAAAGATTGAAATATTCATCTAGTAACATGTACTAAGGGTTATAAGTGATTTTCCTAGAATAAAAGGGACAGATTCAAATGTAACACATGTAGTTGTGAGAAAAATAATCCAACCAATTTGATTTAATAATGGAATGTCATGAACAATATTAGGCATGTAGTCTAATTTTTTACCAATGAGGAACATGGAAACTGTGTAAACAAATACACTAAGCCAAGGGTTATAGAATAAAACCAATGAAAACAAACCCCAAGTAAAAAAGAGAATGGGTTGTCTTATGTTGTCACTATTGTGATGGTCGATCAAGAAAATGATCTGGTGACAAGGATTCAATTCATTCATTCAAGAATAGTAAATGTAATTTTTGATCATGTTTATATACATTCATTTATATCATGAATAATTTATAATAAAATTCAAACAATCTTGAAAACATGGAGGTTGCATTATTAGTGAAAACTAATAATGTAGTGATTATATCTCTATTACCCAACTCTTCGCAAATTGTTATTTATGGTTTTATCCACCAAAAAAACCTTTTTATATTATCTTTAGTGGAATTTTATGTTATGTTTTAAATTTTCTAGTTGTCTCTATATAGATCCCACATCAAATTATGGAATAATTAAATCACATTAATATCATAGATTACCCTTCTATTTAATTAATGTGTGTAGAGGGTGATGAATCACCATTATAGTCTTCTTGAGTTGTAAGTATATTATTTAATTATCAAAATTTAAAAAAAAATAAATTATAGATATGAAGGATAAGACCATTATTGAATAAATTTTCAATATAAAGTATTATACTAATGTATTCCCAAACTAATATCCTCATCATCCTCCTAATTGATATTTTGAGTTATAAATTGAACATAAAAATGGGTACCTATTGATATCCAAGACTATGTATATAATTTCTCTCTTTGAAATGGATCAAATAAAGAATAAAATAAATGAAAATATATTTATTTTTTTATACGCTTGAGTTCTTCTCTATGGGGATCCCTGATTCTCTTTGTCTAGAAGAACTCTGGTTCAAGTTGTCTATGAATAGATTATTGTGAACTCATCTGGATCATGAAAAAGATCATGTATCCCATTCCAGTGATTGGTTACTGATTTGATCAGTTATAGGGAGCTCAATACTTCCATAAAGTGGAACATTAATTAGGATATAATAAAATGATGGATAATAAAGAAGATATTTCTAAGATAATATTTCATACAAGGTATAGCCACTATGATTTCATAGTAATGTCTTTTTGACGCATTAATACTTCAAAAATATTTATAGAGAGAATGAATAGTATTTAAATATTTACATGATATGATTTTTTCATAACCAATGGCTGATATTCTTATATACTTTGAAACTATTGAGGGATGCATGGGGCAGTTGAGTATTAGGTTGAAGACATTGAGAATGGATAAGTTAAAGGAAAATTCTTGTAAATTTGAGTTCTGGATGGACAATATATCAAATTTATGTCATTATATCTCCATAAAGGGATATCTATAGAACCATAAATGATTAATGTGATTTGGGAATACCCCAGACAATTATCAATAATAGTGATACGTAGTTTCCTCAAAATATCGGTCAAATATCGATGATTTGTGAGATATTTTCATGATAGTCAAACATGATTACAAATATAATTATAAAGGGAGTGAAGTGTGGATGTATATATAAATGTGAAGATATATTCATGGGGATAATGAATAGCCTAACCACTACACCAATATGAAAAGTACTAACAATCAATGAGGGTATTTAATTTACAATGATGTCTCGGTGAAGTGTTTTATGTTGTATACTCGGGCAGAATAATAATTTTATAGCATGTCTCTCATTATTGTTAATGTTTCATGAGAAAAATTATACCCTAAATTATCTATATTTGGTTTAATTAATCATTTAGTTGAAAATATAATATAATTTTTTATATATAAAGAATGGTAATATATATATATATATATACATACCATAATATCCAAAAATATATATTCCCAATGAAGGAGATCATCATGAAACAACATGAATAGTTAGTGATAATCAATGATTATGAATATTAAATACACTAATATCTGAGGATAAAAAAAAATTTGAGTATGATCTATATTGAAAATATCCTATTACCATATCAAAAGAGAGGATTGATATGGATCTGAATTTCTTAGAAATGAAAATGATGGAAATGGGAATTGTGACGAAAGGATCATTATATTTCCTTTCTCAAAATTATCACTCAATAATCATGAATTTATATGATTAATAAATATTTATGGTATTATGTATTGGTAAAAAGTAATTTTTATGTAATAATAAAGGGAAAATGTGATAATATTAGTGTTTTTGATGAATTATTTGTGTGAATTTAGAGACAAAAAACTATGTTTCATTAGATCCAAATATAAATAAGGAATTTTATATTTATTCTTATAACATACAATTCCCCATATGACCAAGAAACATGAATATGTATATAAATCTCTATGAAAACTATTTGTCGGAATATATGAATATGGATATTAACAAATGTAGCTAAAAGTGCCCAATGTTTCAATATGGGAAGTCTGATAGGAAAAAATATAAAGGGTTGATGTAACTATTTCACATACTTAAATTAAAATGATAAAACATTACAATGTATTTTTTCATGAGTCTTCCAAATAAATTGTAATGGAAACTGATATATGTGTTGTGGTTTACCATATATCAAATACATCTCACTTTGATTCTATTTTCTAGGAATTTTAACTTGATCTAACAACAATGATATGCATTAGTTATGTGGAATGGTTTCGTGGAACAGCACTATCAATTTTATGTGATTTATATCTGAGGATTATTTGAGAATCTTATTCTTATCAGTATGGTGTCAAATCGACTATCACTCTTTCCAAACCTATTCGAATTATGTGATATATTAAACGCAACTCTTTTGAGGATGTAAAAAAAATTAACGTATATTAAATCTTTATTTTTTATAGTTTGATGGTGATATCTCTAATGAGGAGCATCCATGTTATATATTGGATCATATAGGACATGTTCTATGCTATAAGTCAACTCTCCTAGCCATGGTACATTCAAAAAATAATAAGTATGGAGAGGAGATATAGGACCCTAATGACAAAATCAAATAGATAAAACTAATTTTTTTAACCTTCAATACGAAATGAAATTTCAATGGAGAAATTTTTTAATGGAGAAAAAATGTAACAACCCCATATTTATATATAAAAATTTCCCTTCTAAATAGACATACTAGAAATATCAACTCATATATATGACATGAACTAACACCACCTTAATATCAATTTTTTAAAATAATATTTTTATAAAAATACCTTTTAAAATAAATATAACCTTTGGTAAAGTAATAATTTGGAAAATTTCATTTCTATAAAATGCATCCTTAAACAAAATTATTCGTGATTTGTAATGACTTATATAAAAAAATTTATAATTTATATAATTTGAATATAATAAATTTAATTTGAATTTGTTATTCATTATATAAAATTGAGCCTAAGAATTAATTATTATATTTATATTAAAAAATTTATTTAGATAAAAAAATATGACTTCTACAAAAATGGGGACTTTATCGGTATAAAAGTGAAAAATAAAATTTTATTGACTAAATATTTTTTAGGGAATAAGTTCATTCATTTAAAATAAATTTTTTAAATAAAAAAATTTAATATTAAAAAAATTAATATTTTATTTCTAATACAAAATAGTGTTTGATAATTTAATTAATTTATTCATTATATTGGATAAATATTTATGTGATTTTAATGAATCATAACATATATATATTATATTAAACTAATTTATATCTTTAAAATTATGATACTAATAATATTATCCAACACATCACTTTTTATCATAAAATTAACATTTTCTAAAATATATTGTTTACGTTCCATGTGCAATACTAGAAAAAAATAATTTCACTAAATAATTTAAATTGTATTCTATTAAATTATTGACATTTTTAAAATAAACGTGTTCATATTATTATAAAATTATGATTTTAAAGTTTCTATTAAAACTAGTTTCCGAGGGTGATAGAATAGTCACCATGATAAGGGTAAACTAGGGTTAAAGTGGTTTAATATAGATGATGTTGTTAAAACACGTGGAAAACTTGTGTGTTATTGGATGATGGAGGGATTGTATTTAAAGAACCTATTCCCAATAGTCCAGAGCAGGTGCCATAATTTATTACATTGGTACTCTGAATAAGAGGCAACATTCCAATTCACTAAATAGTTCAGTAGATTATGAAAACCAAATAAAAACAAATGTCATATATTACTAATTGGAATGAAATAAAACATAGAAACTCCTCTAGAAAAATCTATAAAACCCTATATTTTCCCTATATGTCATTAATAATACACATCTTCTGGTATTTGGGAAAATTAAAACACAAGAATGGGGTGATCTCTGATAATCAGTAAGGGTGAGTAATATAGAAGAAGCTAATATAAACAAATAATTAATTGTAATGTCTCATATTTTCCATGTATTATTTCTTTTAAATATTATATGGAATTATTTCGAGACCCGGCGTGAAGACGACACATCATTCCGAGGTCCAGTGAGCGCAGAATGGTGGTTTGAACTTTTTTTAATTTAAGTGAGATAGAGATTGTGTGCGGTTGTGGCAGTTTCCAAACGGATGCCCAAATTAAAAATATGAGGGAATTTTTGCGTCCGAGATGAGGAATTTACCTAAGAACGATTATAACCTCGACCGGTGCGGGTGAAGGAAAAATGTTGACTTTTGGACGTTTTAAAGTAAAATGAAATAAAATAAATTCAAAAGTTTATTTTATTTCTTAAGGAAACATCTGTTGCAGTGCGTTAAATGCCACAACTATTTCATAATTTAATGATGCGTCATAATTACGAAAAAATGGAAAGTTGGACTGATTAATATCGCCGTGTAATTAAATTCCAAACACGTTTCCTTTTATTAGGATTATGCGAATAGTGGTCGTTAATGAATTTCTGAGAGGAAACACTAGAGAAAAATATTCGTCGAGCCTTGGAGGAAATTCTCGGTGATGAACGATGAAGGATCAAAGCTGCGAATCACTACACCAACGACGTTCAAGGATCTCGACAATGACGGCATCACGAACCCTTCGTGAACGATCAATCCTTTCTAAAGGTAGGGGTTGTTATTTCATTCCACTTTCCCCGTTCTTGATTTAAACAACGAATGCGGATCAACCACAAACAAGTTGATCCACAAATTCATACATTCTTGCTGGAGGGTTTTTTCTTTGGGATGTTTATGGGGAATTAATCCATGCTATTTATTGTTGTTGATCCTTGATATATTTAAGCCTGCTAACGGAAGCGGATCAATGCTGCGATGAATGGCGGTGGTGGTTCGTTCCTCACATTGTTTATTGGAATTCTCCCCCTTTTCTTTTCTTGTCTGTTCTTTGTGTTCTCCATGAGGTGATGAACAACGGATTGTTACGCAACTGTTTCACAATGCAACGATCCCAAATAGAAGGTTCGACACCACAATGACCTTGCAGAGGTGCGACGATGATGGTGGATGACAAATCAAACCTGATCAGAAAAGGTCTTTTTCGAGTGTTCTTCACATAGGAAGATAAAATCATGTTTTCGGAGCTGATCGGAGGTCCAAATACACCAGAAGCGGCATCGTGGTGTCAGGGAGACCAAAACCTGAAGGTTTCATGGCGATCGGGAAGCCTAATCGACGAACGAATCATCACCAGAGGCGCGATCGCGGAAGTCCGTGATTCTGGAAATTTCCAGAATACACGGCATGTACTTCCTAAGAACACACCGTGTAGTACTGGCGGTGGAGGCTAGGGTTTCGGGGGTCATAGAAGAATCACACGGCGTGTGACCCCGGAATACATGTCGTGTTGGACTTTACCCGAAGACTCGACATGTACTTTGGGAAATACACGAACACGGGATGATCTGCACAGCTTCAAGCAGCACGGCGTGTACATCATGATAGAAGCAGCTACATGGGACTCGGCGTGCATCTTAGGGATACATGGACACTGGTTGAAACACACGTGATGAAGACCATGCCAACCCCAGTCACTCGGACATGGCATGTACATAATACTACAAACTGTGTACTCAATTTTTTCTATGCGACCAGCTTTACGACATAGGCTGTTGTACACGGGAAGTACCAGGGGTCAGACCACATGACATGTGACCTTTCTACACGCCGTGTAATTTTTTGAAAATGGAATGGTCCTCATGTTCACTGTATCTTGGACATCTTTCGTTCGGGTTAGTGCCCCTTCTTGGCATTCCCCTAAACGTCAGGCATCATTTCCTCAGATTGGAGTATGATCCCTTCCGCGGGACTTTATGTTATATTTTCAGGAATCCATCTGAGAGGCCCGAATCAAGATCCTCTATCCATTCTCGGCCCTAGGTAGAGCTAGGAATTGACGTGAACAACTCTACTGAGAATTTATCCTCTACCTAGCTAGGGTATCACCTAACTCGTGAATCCGGATGAGTCGTGGCATCCGCCATGGCCCTGGTAGTGATTCTCATATATGTATCGGATCTTTCCCACTCAGGAGTGTGTCTCCTATAATGATTGATTTCTATCTATTGTAACCTTACCACTCAATAGTGCATCTCCCGTAATGAGTGTAGCTACCTCTCATGACGATTACTGATGAACAACACTTCTCCGAAGGACGTCATCATAGCTATAAGAATCGTGGAGTGTGTTCTCCCGGAATGAGTGCATCACGTAATCTTCGAACAGAATCCCTAATGGGGGTATGTGGTTGTGTGACTTGTCTCTAGACCACGGGTCTGGGTTTTGAGTATATCTGGTTTGTTCTATATGTTCTGTAGACAAATTATGTGCATAGCTGACTGTAACTTTACTTATGTACTGCTTTGTGGTTTTTGGGGTCCTCTACTTAGTATTGTTATAATCACCCATGCACGGGCCTTTCCTGTACATCTGGTGTCTTGTGCAGACAAGCAGGCTTTTGACAGAGTCCAGGGCAGACTAGGACAGGATTGAGTTTTCTGAGTTTCCTACAGGCTGAGGCGTTCCTACGTCTCTGAACAGTAGTCCCAGTACCTTTCGTGTTTACAGGTTGGACTTTATAGTTTTCAGACTCTTGTTTTTGGTGGGCTTGTAATCCGACCCAGTTTACTTTTTAGTACTCTACCTTTCGTCGTACTCTGTTTGTTGGGTTTAGTTGTATGCATGAATTTTTGTTCCTTTGTGTTTTTTTCATTTCAGCATTGTGGGCTTATTGATGTGTGTGTGTGTACAGGTACATATCCAATGCCTTCCATGTTAGCAATATGCCTACTCGGTGCTAGTCACCATCCTCTGGCCTATTATAGGAGGGTTTGGGGAGTCATGGCGTGGGCCCCACTAGGATGGGTCGTCACAGAGTGGTATCAGAGTTGGTCGGTTCTACCATAGGACCAATAGTCTATGATTTTGGTTTGGGGCAATAGTGTTAAGTGTTTCGGGTTCGAGTTTTAGGTGATAGACTCTAGTGTTGGTGCGGCGGCCGATGTGTCCATACACCAGGCCTCTAATAACCTTCTTTTCGACTCGGTACACGAAAACACTGGTTGCGGGGAAATAAAAAGGTACATGAATCATATAGGAATGGGTTGTGTTTTACATGTCCTTTTTGTTGGATAACTAGATATACTCATTGACTATGGTGCATCTTGATTCTTTACAGGATTCCTCTGTGACGCATACCCGCTCGGATTTAACAGCACGATCACGAGGATGACCCCCTCAGCCATGAGGCTTCAATACAGGGACCAGTTCCCCAGGAATTTCCACCAGGTGGCGCACCTTCTATACCACCAGTGGAGCTGCCATTGGTGCCTGCAGTACTGACCAGTGATGAGTGCAGGCTCAGCGAGCTCCATGAGTTCCAGAGGTAGAGAACAGAACAAGCAGACCCTCCAGGCGGCGGACATGGAAGAAGAGCTGGGAGAGATATATGTGGTGGCAGACTCATTGACATACTTCCACCCCCACCCCCACAAGGTCCGCAACAGGCTCAGGGAGCTGGGGGATGGGGGTGGGGACAACTGCATGCGGTCGAGGCGTATGACCCTAGGACTCCAAGGATTATTCAAGGTGTGATCTGTGTCTTCTCTATCTTATCTTCTGTGCTTATAGACACAGGTGCCGGTCATTCCTTCATAGCTACATGTCTCAAATGAAACCTCGTGATTCCGCTAGAATTGTTGACTCGATCCTTATGCTTGGAGACATCTACAAGAGGAGCCTTGATAATCATGAACCTTTGCAGACAGTTTTATCTTACCCTTGGAGGCGAGAGTTTCAGTTGGAAACTCTTGGTGGTAGCGTCGTGGCCTTAGGACATCATTCTCGGTATGGATTGTCTATCTTCGTTTCATGCCCATATTTACTGTTTTAGGAGAAGAGTGTGGTGTGTCCACCGTGATGGGACGAGGTTTTCCTTTGTCGGAGAAAGGGAGACCGAGACAGTGCAAAATGGGATCATGCATAGGAGGGCACATCTGATCACTCATGATATTTTTAGCCTTAACCTCGGAGTAGTAGATGTTGTGAGCTCCCAGTTCCCAGTAGTAGTCGAAAAGTTCGAGGACGTCTTTCCCGAAGATGTTCCAGGACTTCCTCCCCATTGGGAAATTGAATTCTGCATCAACTTACATCCCGGGGACGACACCGATCTCCTTATCGGCGTATCGGATCACTCCCATAGAGCTTCACGAGCTGAGGGTGCAGTTGGAGGATTTGTAGAGCAAGGGTTTCATGAGACCCGGCATTTTACCTTGTGAGGCCCTAGTCTTGTTTTCCAAGAAGGAAGATGGGAGTCTAAGGATGTGCGTGGAATACCGGCGCCTAAACCAGGTAACGGTAAAGAAAAAATATCCACTAATGGGAATCAATGAACTCTTCGATCAGATAAGATGGGCATAGTGGTTCCCGAAGGCAGAACTTCGATCATGCTATCACCATCTACGAGTGCGGGACGAGGATATACCAAAGACGACTTTCAGATGACGCTACGGTCACTATGAGTACTTGGGAATGTCTTTTGGTGTGACGAAAGCCCCTGCTGTGTTCATGGGGCTGATAAACCGGATCTTCTAGCTATACATGGACCGGTTCATGGTGGTCTTCATCGACGACATCCTCCTGTACTCGGCAATAGAGGAGGAGCATGTGAGAAACCTATGGATGGTTATGGACGTACTCTGGGAGCATCATCTTTATGGGAAGCTCTCGAAGTGCTAGTTCTGGATTCATGAGGTCCACATTCTTGGGTCATGTCATCTCAGAGGATGGAGTAGCTGGGAATCCATCCAAGGTGGAGGTTGTGCTCTCATGGGACCCACCTCGGAGCGTGACAGAGGTACGAAGCCTCCTTGGGGTGGCTGGATATTACTGGAGATTCATTCCTGACTACTCTCGGATATCATCATTGATGACAACCCTGACCAAGAAGGGGTAACCCTTCGTATGGACAGAGAAGTTCCAACAGGCTTTCAAGCCATTGAGGAAAAGTTTGACGAGCTCCCCAGTCTTTAGATTTCCGGAGGAGGGCGTCAAGTACAAAGTCTTCTGCAACACATCAGGGACCGAGATCAGTTGTGTCCTGATGTAGCGGCATGCAGTAATTTCTTATGGATCACACCAGCTTAGGATACATGTGAAAAACAATGAAACCCATGATTCTGAGTTGGAAATGGAAGTCTTCACATTGAATATGTGGCCACACTACCTTATGGGAGAGCGGTTTATAGTCTACTCTGACCACAAGAGCCTCAAAAACATCTTCCCATAGAGAGATATGAATCTAAGGTAGAGGAATTGGATAGAGTTCATCTAGGATTATGATTTCGAGATCATCTAGACTCCTAGGAAGGGGAACAAGGTGGCAGATTCTCTTAGCAGAAGGTCAAGCTCACAGTTATTGAGTGAGGCGACACAGCAGTTAGCCATGTTGCTGTTATCCTTCATGGATGGAGAGGATGAAACTTACCTAGAGTCGATGGTTATCACCCCTCCACTCTTACAGCGATTTAGGGAGACACAACTTGGGGATGTCGACTGTGTGGATTTACGTGCTCAGTTATCCACAGGACATGCTCCTGATGGATATTCACAAGGTGGGGAACATGTACTTCTTTTCAAAGGGCACACTATTATGCCTGTGGCATTGTAGGAGGAGGTCCTGAGGGAGTTTCATACATCCCAATTGGAAGTACATCCTAGACTAGAAAATATGTACTAGGATCTCCTGCAACAGTTCTGGTGGTCAGGCATGAAGAAGGCAGTAGCGGATTTTGTTTCCCAATGCCTCACATTCCAGCAGGTGAAGGATGAGCACCAGGTTCTAGTGGGATTAGCTCACCCATGGAAATTCTAGAGTGGAAGTGGGATGGAATATCGATGGACTTAGTGATAGGTTTACCACAGACATCCAAGGGGCATAATTCCATCTGGGTGATCGTTGATCTACTCACCAAGTCGGCCCACTTCCTAGCTATCGGGGTGAAGAGTTCTGTAGAGATCATGGGATGCCTATACGTGCAAGATATAGTTCAGCTTCATGGTGTCCCCTCGACTATAGTCTCAAATCAAGATGCCTGCTTCATGTCTCAGTTGTGTAAGGGATTGTAGGAGGCTTTTGGGAATCAG
Organism: Viscum album; assembly: GCA_963277665.1. Taxonomy (NCBI): domain Eukaryota; kingdom Viridiplantae; phylum Streptophyta; class Magnoliopsida; order Santalales; family Viscaceae; genus Viscum; species Viscum album. The sequence goes on from OY728163.1 coordinate 332,828,575, forward strand.
CTACGCTTGAGCACAATGTTTCATCCCCAGACAGATGGCCAGATGGAGATGACCATTCAGGTATTGGAGGATATGTTGCGGGCATGTATCTTAGACTTTGGTCGCAGTTGGGTGGACCCCCTACCACTGGTGTAGTTTGCGTACAACAAAAGCTACCACTACAACATTAGTATGGCACCGTTCGAGGCCCTGTATGTGAGAACCTAACGGTCACTGCTTAGCTGGACCGATCCCGGAGAGTCAGCACTCATGGGTCCAGAGATGGTGCAATCTACCACAGAAAAGGTGCACATCATCCGGGAGCAGATGATGACTGCACAGAGCTGGAAGAAGTCTTATGATGACAGATTATGGAGACCTCTGAAGTTCGAAGAGGGAGACCACATCTTTCTTCGAGTCTCACCTCGATGAGGGTTACAGAAATTTGGCCGAGGTGACAAGGTATCTCCAAGGTTCATCGGACCCATCCAAATACTGTGCAAAGTTGGTGAGGTGGCATACCACCAAGCTCTACCACCACAGTTGCATCAGGTACATGATGTCTTCCACATGTCACAGCTGAGGAGGTACATGTACGACCCGTTGCACGTTATCGACTGGGGTGAGTTGGACATTGAGGATGGAGTGACCTTTGCTGAGTACCCGGTGGAGATCGAGGATCAGTAGGAGAGGATCCTTCATGGGTGATCGATTCCCTTGGTGTGCATCCGGTTGTAGCATGGGAATCTTTAGAAGAGTATGTGGGAGCGGGATGCCCAAATTCGTGCCCAGTACCCATATCTTTTGAGCAGTCTTTGTTTTGGATTTTTGGGGACGTAAATCCCCAAGGTGGGGAGAATGTAATGTCTCAGATTTTCCATGTATTATTTTTTTAAATTATTATATTGAATTATTTCGAGACCAGGCGTGAATATGGAACATCATTCCGAGGTCCAGTGAGCTTGCAATGGTGGATTGATCTTTTTTTAACTTATGTGAGTCGACGATTGTGCGTGTTTGTGGTAGTTTCCAAACGGATCCCCGGATTAAAAATCTGAGGCACCGTTGCGTCCGGGATGATGACTTTACCTAATAACGAGTCTAACCTCAACCGGCACGGGTCGAGGGAAAAAGCTGATTTTCGGACGTTTTAAAGTAAAATGAAATTAAATAAATTCACAAGATTATTTTATTTCTTAAGGAAACATCCGCTGCAGCGTGGTAAACGGAACAAATGATTCGTAATTTAATGACGCATAATAATTACGAAAAAATGGCAAGTTGGACTCATTTACACTTCCGCATAATTAAATGCCAATCACTTTTGATTTTTTTGTGATTATTCTAATAGTTGTTGTTGACGAATTTTGGAGAGGAAACTCTAGAGAAATAAATTCATGGAGCCTTGGAGGAAATTCTAGGCGACGAATGACGACGGATCGAAGCTGCGAATCGTTTCGCCAACAACGTTCAAGGATCTCAACGATGACGGTAGTGCGACACCTTTATCAACGATCAATCCTTTCTAAAGGAAGGGGTTTTTATTTCATTCCTATTTCCCCATTATTGATTTAAACGATGAACATGGATCAACTAAAAACAAGTTGATCCGAAGATTCGTACGTTCTTGCAGGAGGGATTTTTATTTGGGATGTTTATGGGGAATTAATCCATTCTATTTACTGTTTTTGATCCTTGATCCGTTTAAGCCTACTAATGGGATCAAATCAACGCCGTGATGAACAAAGACGAGGGTTTTTTCCTTACTCTGTTTATTGGATTTATCCTCCTTTTCATTTCTCGCACATTATTTGTGTTCCCTCCGGGGTGACAAATAACTGATCATTGCACAACTGTTTCATGATGCATCGATCCCAAATCAAAGGTTCGACACCGCAACGACCTTTCAAAGGTGAGATGACGATGGTTGATGAAAAATAAGACCAAATCGGAAAATGGCGTTCTTTGAGCATTCTTTATGCGGGAAGATCAAATCATATTTTTGAAGTAGATCGGAGGTTCGAAAACACCGGAAGAGGCTTCGTGGTGTCAAGGCGACCAAAACCTGAAGGTTTCATGGCGATCGGGTGGCCGAATCGACGAATGAATCATCACCGGAGGTGCGATGGCGGAAGTTTGTGATTCTGGAAATTTGCAGAATACACGGCATGTACTTCCTAGGAACATGCCATGTAGTACTGGTGGCGGCAGCTATTGTTTGGGGGTCAGAGAATAATCACAAGGCATGTGACCCCAGAATACATAGCATGTTCGACTTTCCCCAAAGGCTCAGTGTGTACTTTGGGAAATATAGGGACAAAAGATGATCTACACATCTTCAGGCCGCACAACGTGTACATCATGACAGAAGTACCTATGTAGGACTCGGCGTGTATCCCAGGGATACACAGACATAGGTTGAAACACACAGGTTGAAGACCGTGCCAACCCCAGTCACTCGGACATGGAATTTACACCATACTACATGCCGTGTACTCAGTTTTTTCTACCCGACCGGCTTTACGACACGGGCCGTTTTACACAGGTAGTACCCTGGGTCAGACCACACTGCATGAAAACTTTCTACACGCCATGTACTTTTTGGAAAATGGCATGGTCCTCTTGTTCACCGTAACTTGGACATATTTCATTAGGGTTATTCCCCTTCTTCTCGTTCCCCTGAAGGTCAGACATCATTTCCTCACACACGAGTATGATCCCTTCAGCAGGACATTCTGTGATAAGGTTAGGCATCAATCCAAGAGGCCCGAATTGAGATCCTCTATCCATTCTTGACACTAGGTAGAGTCAGGAATCAACGTACCCAACTCTACTTGGAATTTATCCTCTACCTAGCTGGTGTATCACCTAACTGGTGAATCCGGATGAGTCGAGACATCCGCCATGGCCTTGCCGGTGATCCTCATCTGTGTATCAGATCTTTCCCACTAAGGAGTGTGTCTCCAGTAATGAGTTCTTTCTATCTACCATAACCGTACCACTCAGGATTTTGTCTCCCATAATGAGTGTATCTACCTCTTGTGACGGTTCCCGATGAAAAGAACTTCTCGGACGGACGACATCGGAGCTACAAGACTCGTGGTGTGTGTTCTCTAGGAACGAGTGCATGGCGGAATCTTCAAACTGAATCCCTAAAGGGGGTATGTATTTGTGTGACTTGTCTCTAGACCACGGGTATTGGTTTTGAGAATATCTGGTTTGTTCTATATGTTCTGTAGACATATACTATGCATAGCTGACTGTAACTTTACTTATGTAATGCTTTGTGGTTTTTGGGGTCCTCTTCTAAGTATTGTTATATGCACCCCTACACGAGCCTTACCCTCACATCTGGTGTCTTGTGCAGATGACCATCCTTTTGACAGAGTCCATGGCGGACCAGGACAGGACCGAACTTTCTGAGTTCCCTACAGGCTGAGGCATTTCTAAGGCTACGAGCAGCAGTCCTAGAACCTTTCATGTTTACAGGTTAGACTTTACAGTTTTCATACTCTTGTTTTTGGTGGACTTGTATTCCGCCCCAGTTTACTTTTTAGTACTCTACCTTTCGTCGTACTCTTTTGGTTGGGTTTAGTTGTATGCATGCATTTTTATTCCTTAGTGTTTTTTCATTTCATCATTGTGGGCTTGGAGTTGTGTGTGTGTGTACAGGTACATAGGAAATTCCTCCCATGTTAGCAATATGCCTACTCGGTGCTAGTCACCAACACCTGGCCTATTGGAGGCGGGATTGGGGAGTCACTGCGCGGGCCCCACTAGGACGGGTCATGACATTGATGGAGAATGACTAAAAATACATTCTATCAGAAGATAATCTTGAGCATAAAATGGTGTGAATAAAATATGAATAAATAATGTCATATAACTAATATCATGAGAATGAAAATTAACAATGGATATTCTTCTAGTCAAATAATCACATGGATATTAATTACTAATATCAAAATTATGGAATATATAATATCAGACATCATAAAAATTCTGTCAAGCCCTCGACCAAGACATCTAAAAATAATTGATTAATGCCCTGACCAAATCCATTTTTGTTTTGTTGCATGAGACCTACTGATACATCAAGGGATTGTAGTAGACATCACATATAACATTATATGTTAAATTAATTCCTCATATGAATGGGATCAATCATAGACAATATATATATAATAAATTTAAGTAACATTCCTCCATTATCAAACATAATCACTATCCATTTTAAGTAGTATGGTGAATGGTATCCAAATAGCACATCCATAGTCAAGTTGGACATAAACCATTTAATAAATTATAGTGTATCGAAATAATAAGATATAAATCTCAATAAATCATCATATCCAAAATATGTGTTGAAATAGATGAAAATGATATAATAAATCATAAGGTATTTTTGAAAAAAATAACCTTTTTTACTTTGCAATGAAGATTTATTATGGAAAAATATTTTTTATTTGATATTATAGTTTGTATAAATCCAAAAATAAAAAAAAATTATTTTTTTAGAAATAAATTTAGTTATTTGAGAAAAATAATAGTGTTTTAAAACAAATTATGTATGGAAGATGAAAATGGGTATGAAATCGAGAATATCACTTTAATTGGTATTGCGTATCAGGAATAATTGATAAAGAACCTTTTAAAACATTTATTTCCCCCTAATATAAAAATTAATTGACTTTGATACATTATTTTGGAACATAAAAAAATAATTTATAATAATAATATTAAAATACTAATTAATAAAATTTGTGTAAAGAGATAGAAAGCATAACCCAAATAGAAAATGGAAGTTTGGTAAAAAACCATTACATTCTGCCTAAGCGTGTTTTTCAATGAACTTAACAACAAGAATAATGAAATTATATTCATTAATAATTAATTCAAAACCTATTTAACATTTATTTTATTTATTATATTTTTTATGACCATTTATAAGCTTTTTTAAATGTTATAATATTAAATATCTTCGTCTGAGAGTGTTCATTTCGAGGGTTTCATGATTGGTTTACATGTATAAGCTTATGGAAGATCATGTAAAATGATAATAGTTTTCTAGATTTGAAATTATATGTTATTAATTATCTTAATGAATATTAAATGGATATATAATCCGTTTTTTTATTTGTGATGAGGATGAATCCTTAGATAAAGCTTTATTGATAATCATTTAGATTCATTTGGTTGTATTTTTATCATCAAAAACTGGTTTTGTTACATTAAATTATAAAATGTGTAAATAAAGGATATAGAAAATTATATTGGATATTGAAAATATATTATAATATTTATTAACCATAAAAATTCTTTTATGACCATCCTTTAATGAATAATTGAAAAAATAAAACACATCATCCATGAAGGTGGTAAATTGGGAACTCAAGAACAATGTTTTCCTCTCTAAAATATAAGGAAAGAAGAAAGAGAGTTGATGGTGGATTTTATGTTGACATAAAAAATTAAAATAAAAACATGATATTTTAGTTATCAAGTCGCTTTGTATAGGGGATTTTATGGAAGAATAATAAAATAAAATAAGTAGAAAATAAAAAAAGATAAGAAAGAGGATTTTAACCTCTTGAATTCTTCTCCTTGAGAACATCCTTAAGGGTATTTGTGTTGGTTAATTTTTTTGAAACAATTCTCTCAGAAATTATGGAGGTTCTTGGAAATATTATTGGGCACAAATTGGAATGGGTTGAATTTTTTGAATGTGGGTGAAGAATATGATGTAAGGGGTGGTATTTATAGTGGAGGAGGAGGGTGTTTTTTTAATATTTTAATCATATTTTTTATTATTTCTGACCCAAACTATGATTAGAATGATAATTATTAAATAATATTTAAAAATAACTAATTAGAGTAAGATAATGTTGGATTATATCTTCCATACAACATATATAAATCAATAATTATTGTATTTAGCTTATACCATAATTTACTGAACTTCACTTTTTACCTAAAAATTCAACTATTATAGGAAAATAAAAAAACATAACCCTATAAATTTTATGATGATTATAATTAAAAAATAAAATCCATTTTATGGAAATGATTTCTTAAATATTTATAATTTAATTATTACAAAAAATCATCATTTATTCCAGAAATACCGATTTAAAATTATAACTTATTTTACGATATATTGAGAAAATAATTAATGTCTCATAAAATTATATTACAGAAAAAAGACATAATATATTAGTTTATGAGTCTATTTTAAGAAATTATATTTTCTTTTGAATCGTTATATTAATTATAACATTTCAAATAAATATTAATGATTATAATAATTCAAAAACATAATTTATCATTTCTAAAATACTTATTTACCTAATACATGATTTAAAAATTCCATTATTTTATTGAAAAGATACCCAAATTTTATTTATTCAGGCATAGGTTATGTTATTATTATATTGGTCATATTAATATTCCTAATGCACATATTACTATTCCAAAGGTCAATTTAGTTTTTCATTTGTATATGTTCCTGAACATCTAGAAATACCGATTATTACATTCATTAATCATTTATAAATTTTTCATTTTGTTATATAAGTCATTTTATGTTATTTTGTAATATATTAAATAATGGAAATTCCATTGATAAAATATTTGGTCAGTATATTATCTCCTCCTACAAAACATTCATCCTTGAATTTTCCATAATGTCACCCAATAAAATGTTTTGGGTAGTTCTTCAACCTAAATTCATCTAGTTCTCATGTTGTCTCATAAATCTTATGATTTTCCCAGTGTACCATTACCCTTCGAGTTGTCCAATTACTCAACATATGTTCTTTAGTGTCTAGAATCCGTATTGTCACTTCAAAATAAAAAAAACAGGTTCCAATTACATTCCTCCATAACTGAGGACATGTGTTGGTTCTGGCATGTACATCCTTAAGAAGGATATGGGAAACACATTTTGTAATTTAGAAAGGCTAGCTGGAATCTACAATTGATAATCCATATCACAAACACTGTACAATATTTCAATGTTTCCAATGTACTTGGGGCTCAGTTACCCTTTCATCCCAAATCCTATAACACCCATACATAGAGATAAATTCAAGGAAGCCTGATCTCCAACTTGAAATTATGAGCCCTTCCGTCAATTATCAGCAGGGCTATTTTACCTATATTCAGCTGCGTTGATATGGGTTTGATTATTATTTACCTTGTCTATTTTTTCCTCCATAATTACTTGGCCTAAAATCTTCCATTCATGATCATTATCCCAAAAGTTGGTGTATACAATCTTTTTCTATACAATACATTATATAGTTCCATTTGAATGCATTAATGGAAACTATTTTTGGATGAAGTATATGCCATAGATACATAATTCTCCTAAATTCAATGAATGTTAACTGAGCATGATCTCATCATGTCGTCTAAACTTTGTCTTGTCCTTTATAACTACTTGTTAGTTTGAGAATGATAAGAAGTAATAGAATGAAGTTCATTATCCAAATTTTTCTGAATACATTTCATGAATTTCAATTTAAATCATAAATCATGATCAAACACAATTTAATGTGGTTTTATATGAATTCTTAAAACATAATTAATATATATTCGTGTAAAGAAATCTAGTTAAAAATAAACCCTTATAGAGATGAATTTTGATGATTTGGTATTCTGATCATCAAATACCCATATTACATCATTATTTCTTGGAGTTTTTGTAAATATAGTGACAATATCTATAGTAATTTCATCGCCTTTATATACATGAATTTTAAGACCATTCAAAAATTCTCTAGGATGTTGTCTTTCACCCTTCATCTATTGACAGACTAATCATCTTGATAAATAATTAGCAATTTATTATTTCATATTCTCCCACCAGAAATATTCTTTCAAATCACTACACATCTTATTTATAACAAGGTGTATAACATCATTTCGTATATGAGCACCATCCAATAATTAATTTTATAACTTGGGTATAAAGGTAACATAATGCATCTTTCCAAATTTCATAATTTGATCCTAATAAATGGAGTCTTTCAGCTTCTCATCATTCATAATGTTAATTTTCCTTTCAAACATCTCATCATCCAACTACAAAATTTTAATCCTATATAATAAATATAGTTGGGAATCTAATTGAAAATTTAATGAATTTCTACCTTCCTTGATAGTTCCCAACTCCATATTTGGTAAATCCTTGTACATAGGGTCCTTTAAAAACCTCATCTTATTCAGAACATCTTGATCCTTCTTGATCAATGCATCTTCTACCTTATTCAGCTTCCCTATGTGGTAGTGTATTAAACAATCATAATCCATGGGTATCGAATGCCACCGAATTTGACACATGTTCAGTTATTTATGTGATAATATATAATTCAAACAATTATGATTTATATATATCTCACATTATTAACTGTATAGATAGCATCTCTTTATTTTTAGAGAAAATATTGCAGCTGTATAGTTCAACTCCTGAGTTCGATAATTCCTTTCTAGAGTTTTTAATTGCGTTAATGCATTGGAAATAACTCTATCATTATTTATAATAGCAAATATGAATCATTTCTTTGATGCATCACAGTAAATCAGAAATCCACCATATCTCGATGGTAGAGTAAAGATTTGATCATTCAGTAATAACCTCTTCAATTATTTAAACAATTATTCGCATTATTTCTTCTATATAAACATAGCCTCTTAATGATAAATCTTTGTTAACGAGTCAATTAATTGAGTAGAATTTTGAATGAAATATAGATAGTAAACTACTAAACAAATGAAACTATATACCTCTATTAGGTTAGTTGGTCTATTAAATTCATGGAAATCCTTTTTATTAGAAGGATATACTATGATTCCATCCTTAGAGGTAATATGGCCATGAAAAGTAACTATTTGAAGTCAGAATTTACACTTTCAAAACATCACATATAACCCTTTTCTTCATAGAGTATCTAGTAAAAACCATAAGTTGTTATCATGGCCCTCATATCATTTTTAATATGTCAAGATATTGTCAATAAATAGAGAAAAATCACCAATATATTCCTTGAACACTAGGTTCATTAAATCCAATAAAATAGAGGTTCCATTAGTTAGTCCAAATAGAATTACTACAAACTCGTAATGTCTATTCCTAGTTTGGAATACTGAATTTGGAATATCTTAATTTCTCACACACAATTTATAATATTTAAATCAAAGCTCAATCATCAAAAAATATTGAGCTCCTTCAAGTTGATCAAATAAATCAGAAATGAAAAGTAGAGGATGTTGGTGCATTATTGTAAAAGAATTGATTTCTTTATAGTGAATGGATAGACTCAGGGATCCATCTCACGTAGAAACAATGATAATAGGGGCTCCCCATAAAAAAACAGTAGGGAAGATAAATCCTTTATCCCTCAATTAATTTATCTTTTTCATCATATCCACTAAATACACAATGTTCATTCTTTAAGGAGTCTTTCATATTGACCATGAATCATGGATCAAATCAATATAGAACTCAAATTCATGATCTGGAGGATATCCAGGTAAATCCATTGGAAATACATCTTTGTATTCCTACACAATATCAACATCTTGAATTTTTATATTTATTTTCAAATACATAGTTGATATTTTCTCTTCTTACACATTAGTTTCATTTAGAAGAGATAATAGAGGTCAACCTATAAATGAATCAAATGATGTGGAATCCCCTATAAAGATGATAAATTACATACCATCATCATGAATCATAAAATAATTCTATTTACAATAAATTTTTACAATAAATTTCTAAATGCAGTCCATACAAAAGATTATATAAAATAAACCATAAGTATGATGATAAAATCAGTAATTAATAATCATTTATTTTTCATAAAAGGAACTGATCCACACATATTTTATTCAGTAAGGTTTCAATTAGGATTATTTAGTTATAAATAATTTATTAATGGGAATTGGAAATAATTACTCTTTAATGCATTCTATGAAGTTATTAACGAATGTGATGATCAAGAATCAAATAAATAATTAGATAAATGTTGAGGATATGTTCCACGTACCCACCACCACCTTAATAGAAACATCATTCTCAGATGTTTTGATTACATATTCTTGACCTTGCTCCGTTATCCTTTTTAGAGAAAATTTATTTGATTCTTTAGAAACCTATTTTTTCTATTGTTCAATCTACCTACAATTATAGAATTGAACATTTACAATTACATTCCTTCAGATTAAATCATAATCACAATTGATGTTCTCTCCACACTTGATGGAAACTCATTTACCTTTTAAGTAGGAACTAGGGTGCTTCCTTCTATAAGCATCGCACATTGGAAAATTTCATTTTTTTATTGTCCACTTTATTCGTTATTTTATATGACATCCTATTATTCTGTTGTTTTAATTAAAAGTCATAAGACACAGAGAATTATTTATCTCTTTTAATATCCCATATGACTATATATTTATTCGATGAGAAATGAAAAGAGGAATGTTTCATTTAGAGGAATGGTTTTAAACAATAAAATTTTCGATCAATCTCATTTTTGGGATTACGTATGTAGTCGAAAACAAGAATTTATAACCATGTGTTGTTGGATTCATAATTCAAGATATTTTTATCCTCATTTTGATTTAAGCTCAATATTTTTCTCTCTAAATATACTGATTAATCATGATGGAAAATGTTTTTCAAAAAATTTCCTTATAATCTTTCCATTCAATTTTTTGAATATCTTCCTCCTCCTTTCCGTTTTGAATTAACGACCAAAATTGATTATAAAAACCCTACAGATGATAATTATCCACGATAACCTTATCCATTGCATTACATCTCAAAGTGTGAAATATCATATCTAAGGAACTTATCCACTAATACTATACAAATGAGTGTATAGTCCCATTTAATGATTGAGGCAATTGTCCTATAATGTGGTATGATATTTCTCCTCCACATTGCTGATTAGGGTAATCCATACACGTAAGGTTATTATTTATAACTGCAGTCCTTTAACCCAATACAATTATAAGTTATTCAACTATAGTGTAAACTCCATATCAAACATCATTATCTTTCATAGAAGGGAAATCCCTATATGGGATACATGTGTTGATATGGTTTCCATTCCTTCCACTAGGATCCATTTATAAAAAAATCATACATTAAATTAGATTATTACTCATAATTCATAATTTATAAGTATTAACACTCACCATAAATATAATAACTTATGCATAAAAATACGGTTTTTTGTGGACTTAATTACATTAATATATTGCATAATGGTTTGTAAATAAAATGGGTGGTATCCTAATAATATACCTTGAGAGTGTAAAACTTGGTGTGTGGAAAGTCCCCTTGATGTGTACCAGGCTATGTCGAGTCAGACCCAACACGCGATGTCAAAGTATATATCCTTAGGTACATCTATTCTAAAATCACAACCAATTGTAGTATCAAGAAAATGATGTATTTTTATGAAGATCCACATAACCCCTATGATAAAAAAATAGAGGATTTTTTACTATGGATATCCTCAATTTTGATCGTAGGGTTATGTTCCTTAACCTATATTTTCAAAATCTACTTTCCAAGGTTTCTAATAAACATCCTAAAATACCAACTGTTAAGATCCTGACGCAAGTATCCCTGATCCTATGCATAAATTTATTACATTTGTACTATGAAAAAGATTTTTCATCCCAAAGGAACAAATGGAATATTAGATTTGTAAAATTAGATACAAACATAATTTTATTTTACCACATGAAATGAAATACAACATATAAAATCCACTGAAAACATCATTAAACTCTAACATTATCCCAAAAGTCATTCATAATAAACATCTTTGCGTCTATGTAAAAATAAAACATAATAAATATATGATATTGGATTCTAATTAAGGGTATTTAATATATAATAATATAATAATAACAAATAAGGCATGGTGAATGACAGGAAACACAAGCTCTTAGAACATAATCTTGAGAAAAATATAGATGGAATAAAAGTTGATACAATAATTCCATATAAATAATCACATGATATGAAACATAACCATTGATATTTTATTAGTTAAGTAATTAAATGGATATCAATTAATAATATTTAATGAGGTAATTCATATTGTTGGACATCGTAAACATACCATTGTGGCCTCAGGAATGCATCTAAAAATAAATTGTTAAAGCCTTGGCTAAATCCATTTCAGTTTTGTCTCGTGAGACCTACCAATGCATCGCGGGGATATAGAGGTCCCCACCCATAACATACTATGTCCAAATCATTCTTTATATGAATGATGTGAATCCTAATAACATATACATTTGAAATGTAAATAACATTCCCTAATATATATTCATAGTCACTGATCGTTTTGAGTAGTATGGTGAATGGTATCAACCTGGGCCATCCACAGTCTAAATGAGCATAAAAAATTTAATAAACATTGGTAGATGATAATAAAAAAGAGATAAATATAGATAAACCATAAAATTCAACATAGGGTCTGAAAAATATTAAATTATTCTAATAAAATCATTGAGTAATTCTTGAGAGAAACACATTTTTGACTTTGCAAATAATAGTTCTTTTTAAAAAGTAATTTGTATTTTTAATAATTGTTTATATAAAATTAGACATAAATAAATATATATTTTTATGAAAAAATTATTCATTTTATTAAAATAATGGTGCCTTAAAATAGACAATGTATGGTATATTAAAATAGGTATGCAATCAGGATGTTCTCTATAATCGGGCTTGCGAACCTGGGAAAATTGATAAGGTAAAATTGTAAAACATGTATTCCCCCATAAAAGAAAAATGAAATGATCTGGACACATGAGTTGGGAACATATATATATAATTTATAATAATTATATAAAAAAATTAAGAACTGGATTTGTTTAAAGAGAGATAAATCATAACTCGAAAGAAAAATAGAGGTTAGGGAAGAAACTTTTACCTTATGTCTGAAAGTGTTCTGAACATGTTCTTAATGACATGGATAATGAAATCATGTTATATTATAATATAATTAAGATCCTATTGAAATTTACTTTTTTTAAGTTCATTAATGCTTTTATTTATGTGTTATAAGATCAAATATTTTCGTTAGTGATTGTCCTTTTCCGTGGTTTTCATGATCAGTTTACATTTATATTTATATGGAAGATCATTTAAAATGAAAATAGGTGTCCAAAATATAAATTATTTGTTATTAATGATCTCACAGAATATTTAATGGTAATAAAATTTATTTATTTATTTATTTTGTGGATGAATCATTAGATAAGACATTATCATAATCCATTAGATTATTTCAGTGTTTTTTCAATCATCACAAACTCGTTTTGTATCATTAATTAATATTATGTAAATTTTATAATTATAGTATATTTTATAATATTTAATATATATATATATATATATATTAATATCTTTTTTAACTATAAAAATTTTTTATGGCCATTTTATAAGGAGGAATTGAAAAAAGAAAACACATCGTCTATGAATGCGGAAAATCGGCACCTCACGAATGATATTTTCCTTTTTAAAATAACAAGAAAATGAGAAGAGGCCTTATAGAGGATATTACAATTAAAAAATAAAATTACAGTATATAAATGATATTGGATTTTTCATTTCACTTTTAAGAGGGGAGGCGAGGTAAGGATAATTAAAGAGAAGAAATCGAAATGAAAATAAAAGAAAGAAGGATGCTTTTTACCTCTTGATTTCTTCTCCATGAGAACCTCTCTAAAGAAGTTTTTGGTATTTTGTTGAGAAACGATGCTCCTAAAAATAAGGAATGGATTGGGAAGAGTATTGGGTATAAATAGTATATTTCTCAAGTCATGGATGGTGTGACAAAAATAAGTGGTGAGGGGTGGTATTTATAGTGAAGGAGAGGGGTGTTTTTTTTAATATTTTAATATTTGGATTATTATTTGGACTCATGAATAATAAAAGTATTAGTATTATCCCAAAATATTTTAAAATAAATAATTATAGTTAAATATTATGGGATTAAATTATCCTTACATCACATATGTTCCAATAATTCATGTTTTTGGCTTATACTGAATGTTACTATATTCCATTATTCATAAAAAATTCAACTGTTTTAAAAAAATATTTAAAATTTACCCTACCAATATTTTGACATCAAAAATTTATAAAGTAAATAAAATTTCTGAAAATATGTTTCTAAATATTATAAATTTTATTTATAAATGAAATCATCATTTTTTTGTAAAATGAATATTTTAAATTTATAACTGAATTTATCTCATTGAAAAATTAATTAAAGGGTTTTAAAATTATCTTACAACCATAAGATGAAATTATTTTAATTTATAATTATATATATTGAAAATATATTTTTTAAAATAAATATTTTAGTTATACAATTTTAATTAATGATTTATGACTTACAAAAAGGTAGACACATCATTTATCATTTCTAAAATAATTATTTACTTAGTCCATGAAATAAATATTCCATATTTTTATTTATATGATTCAAAAAATTAGTTATATAGCCATAGGTGAAGTTACTATTCTAATGGTCACCTTACTATTAACAATGAATTCATTACTATTCCAGAGGTCATGTTAGACTTCATTGGTATAGGATATAAATACATCATATTTTATTCATTCATCATTTATAAATAATTCATTATGTTGTCTATGTTATTTTATGTGATTTATACTTTATTAATGAAGGTAAATTCAATTGAAAAAAATTTATTTTGTCACATTATTGGTGTTATATCTTTCTACACACAATTATTTTCCATTTTTTTGAATTTTTCCTCGAATAATGGAGATATATTTTCTATATTAAATGTGGCATAATAAATTAGAAATTTTATTTACTTATAAAATGAGACCACCTTCTCCCTATTTATCCCCATTACTAATACTTTTATGAATTAAAAATCATCCCAAATATTTTTTAAACACCATACGAATTTCTTTTAAGGATTAAACACACCAATAGACAAAGCCATGGATCCTTAAGGAGTTACCATAGGTAGAACATCCAAGTGAGAGTAAATACTCTCTACCAAATTTCTCTAGAACTCCTCTTCTTCTACCCACCATAAAATAACCATGATCTATCAATTTATGATAACATCATAATTAATAACATTTATATTTTCCATTATTTCTATGAAATTAAAAGTTTATACTTTCATGGAAAAATATTAAGGAAAATGAAAATGTCATATCTGTTTGTGGGGACATCCACCTTTAGGATTAATGTGTTACATTTTCTAATACCACATTAAATATGAGGTTAAAACAAGTTATTAGTTAACTATTATGACTTTTTTTACATCATTAACATTCAATAATGAAAATATATATGTATTAAAAATAATAAATAGTTATAATATCTTTAACTGCTTTAATCGATTATTTAGGGAACCTTTATTAATTTGGATATTTTTTGGAATGACCATTCAAAATAGATATGTATTTTCCAAATGGAATAATAATGTATATAAAACAACCAAATTATTAATATCACAAATTTATTTTATAATAGCCATTACCATTTTCCACAACCCAAAAGTGTTATGAAGAAATTTACCAAAAAACCTGAGTAAGAAACTTAAGTAAAAAAAATAATAAAAAAATTAAAAGAACAAAAATTACCTCATATATATATATTAATATTGTTCTTTATTATATATTTAATCAACATGATTTTTTATTAATGCTGTTAAGATTGTGCATGGAGCGCATTCAGACACGAGGTAAACAATCTTCTATACCACCCCTCTTACTTGTAGTTTATATGATCTCATTGATTTATTAAATTTCACAGAATCTTATTCATATAAAAATATCATATTCTTGAATAAATTAAACATACATATATACCTCGTAAAATATCAATTTAATTTATAGAGTTTTACCTATTTGTTGTTTCACATCTAAATCGGAACTTTTAAGTACACTAATTTTTTCGGAACATTCCTTTTTATAGTTTTCTGTTATGAATCACCCCATAATTTTTTTATAACATGTATTGATTCTAAAAATAATAATTATTTTATTCAGAAATATATTAGTTCAATTTTGTTTCAATGGGAAATAATATTATCTTCACTTCTATTAAAATAATCTTTAGTTATTTAAAAATGTTTCAACCAAGTTGTTAATTTTAATTATTTCAACTCATGATATTCCTCTTGAAATTTAAATATTAGAACTCTATGTTCAAGATATTTTTTAATTATTAAATTATAAATTTTCATAACATTAATTCATTATTATATTTTGAATCGTTATAATTTATCCCTCTATTTTTCCTTGAAATATAATTTTGGAACCCACTTCCATATCATGTTTTTGACCAGGATTATTTTTAATATAAGAATATTCCCTTCATGTGTAATGCATATGAGTGATTTTAATTATCTAAGTAGTGCGATCAGAATTATATAATCGTCCAATGTGTTGGGTAAATATTTATATCTCGTTATATATTTTTTATGGGATTAGGGAGTGGACTGAATCTCCCACGAGACATTGTTTACTATGTTTATGGGAATTTAGAGGGAACCCATTCAACTATATAAAATTTTAAACTTTTTCATGATGTTCATTGGAGTGTCCCTTGATATATGTTTATGTTTTTTGGTCTTATGTTATTTCCACATATTCCACAATCCCATGATCTTATTATTTCATTTACTTATTAAATTCATTCATACATATGATTATTATCATTATGATATCATGTTATACATCTAAAATCCCATGTTATACTTTATTTCTATTTTTATTCCATTACTGGGTTTTTTAGTTCACCATTTTCACTATATATTTTATCCAGGGTATCCTTTTAAATTTTAGAAGATCTATGGCAGATAAGAGTGCTATATGAAGCTTTAAATAATGTTGATGTTTTTTTATGTTTTAAATGTTGTAATTTTGTGGCCAATCATAAAAATACCTAATACCTCTAGATAATTTGATTTTATTATTAAGATTGTTTTATAATTAATTAATGAAAGTGTGTTTTAAGTATTTGGTCACTATGATACCTATAACACCCCAACCATAGTTGCCCAGATCTGGTGCATTATTTTAATACCATGTCATGATTACAATGAATAAAATCCCAAAGTACCAAATAGTTTAGTTGTCTTGGAAAATAGATTACATAAATGAACATTAAATTACAATTCAAATGCTAAAATAGTATATAGATAATTATTTAATAAAAAATTATCCTCTAATATTAACCTTGTATATCAATTATAATAATCATATTTGAATCCTGAGAAAATAAAACATAATAAAGTGGTGAGATCAGAAGTTTTGTAAAGGTAAAACATATAATAGAAGCATTCATAAATAAGAATAAACGTTTAAGGAAGTGTATAAAACAGAAAAAACAAGACATTTAAACATATTATTCAATATAATATGGAAAGCAAAAATCAAATAACTCCATCTAAAAATTAACATATATAATATACTGTTATAATAATCACATGTAATCTCAGCAACTAATCTCATAATCACTGAATTCATAATGTTTGACATCATTACCAAAACATCAAGGACCCATGATAAGAACAAAACTAAATTGGTAAAAATCCAAACTAATTTGTTTCATGAGGCCTACTGATGAATCGAGGGGCTATAGAGGGCCCCACCCCACACTTACTATGTCTAACATATTCCTTATACAATAACGGTGAAACACAATATAAACATTCATATCAAAACTATCATATGAAATGTTAAAAATGTAACCATATAACATGAATGGTATAAAAATAGCACATCCAAATTCAAACTTATCATAAAACTTCAATTCAATATGGAAGATAATATCATAATAAATTATCATTAATTAAGAAAAAATTATATCATAGGATATTGACATGGATAAAAATAATATAATAAAATAATTAAAACTTTTGGAGAGAAATAATTTTTTTAATTTGAAATAATTTAATAGCATTGAAGTTAGAAAAGAAATCATTTATTTTGAAAATAAATAGGTATTCTTGTAATGTAATAATTAGAAAGATAAGGAAATATAACAGTAGAAATTTTCATCTTGGGCATATAAGTTAAAAAACATTCCTTACATAATTTTAGGAAAAGGTCATAAAGTACCACATTTTGAAAATGACCGAATGATTCCATAAAAAAATAAAAAAAATTCCGTCATGAGTAAAAATAATTTTTAAAAATGACTATAATATGTTGAAATACATTTTACGAAACATGTATTGGGATGTTAAAGATTTCCTAGTGGATACTTATGTATAAAAAAACATGGATACAATGGAGATAGTGAAATCAACCCATACAATATACATTACTTTAGTAAAGGGTACGTTAAAATCCTTTATAATAATTAAAAAATTTATTAAATTGTTCTAGGACCATATGAATATCTAAAATATCATATATTATCCCTTTATATAATTTTGTTTATAATATTTCATTATTACTATTGTTCCAGGTGTTAGCTGCTTCGTTTTTCAATTCATGTTTTGTTGTGTAAGTCATATTTGTTATAAATATATTGTTTTTTATTCAAATACAGAATGATATTGAGTTCATAAATATTATTTTTAACAATCATATTAATTTTACAATAATTATTGAATTTTTAACATGGATAATGAATCTCACCACGTTGTGGAGACGGTAGGTCGTGCGTACGCATGAGCGATGATATCATTCATTTGATGGTTTAATGGTTAAATGTTGTTGAATTAGATGGTATAATAATAATTTATCATCAGTATATTTTATATTTGTTATTTATAATCATTATAAAAATAATTATTCACATCCAAATAAATTTGTTTGGAATAACAAATTACACCACCACGTGGAGATGGTAAGCTGTTCAAACACTCTCATAGTTATGTATTTATTCAAATGATGGAAAACAGAGGAATATGGTATTACCATAAGTATAATAACATATTATCATATATATGATACTTTATTAAATAATTTATTATGGAAACAACATAATAGAAATATGTAGAAGAAGAAATGCACTTCAAACGAGTTGATAAAATTAATTGCTTCTTTTTTAGGTATCTCTTTTTGATTTGAACAAAAGGTCACCTTATATTGGATTTAATCCCAATGTATTCCCTATAAGATTAAGCAAGGGAATATAGATATAAAATAGTGTAGTTTTTGGTTGATTCAGAGGGATTTAGAGGAGTTAATAAAAGAGATGGAGTGGTTCCCTTTGATAAGAGAGGGGAGGGGAACTTTAAGAAATTTCTAAACAATTAATTTATTGTAAATTTATTTTCCAATACCAGAAGATAAAAAGAGAGTTATTTAGAATATAGGATGTTTATGGGTATAAATAATATCCACAAAATAATATTATCATTTTTAGATTTTATTTTAATCTTTATCATTTTTATTTATCCATAATTAATCTATTTAATTTTAATTGTATTATTAATATTATAAGTATTAAAATGTAATAAGTGTTTACTTATCTGGTTTAAAATGTACATAAAGATACATATAGTTATAATTAATAAATTATAATTATTAATTTTTCGATTTTAAAAATATTTAAATAATAATAATAATAATTTAATAAAATGTTGTTTTAATAAAATATCGTCAATGTCAAATTTTACACTATTAATTTATTTCAATTTAAATAAAATCTAAAAATAAATATATCTTCAAAAAAATAATTTAATATACTCTTAAAATGTTATAGATATATAGAAAATAAGAGTATAATATAAATTAAATCAAATTATATTTCTTTTAATATTTTCAAAACCATTTATTTTAAATTTATATTAATTAAATAGTTCAATCATCCTTATTGTGTCAACATTAATTGTAATTATTCAGTCTTTAATAATTAAAATTAATTAATATTATTTATAAAATTATTTTAGGCATTTATGGAATATTCATGATTGAGCTTTTCTCCCTGTTGTCTCAATATTAAAATTAATGCACTAAAAATAAATGAGATTGTGACACTTAGCCACAATCTTTAAGGTTTAAAATATCTATGACATATTTGTGGATAAGTGATAATTAAAACACTCAAAATATATCATTGTGATATATGTAAAAATATAATATTCATTGAAATAAGTTGTGTATTTTTATTAAATTTTATTTAATATAATAAAATAATAGTTTTTTAATATCATTTATGTCAATTATGAAAATATTTATTTTTTGACAATTTGTAAATTCAAGAAAAACTTGATTCCTTAATAAAACTTCCTTAACTCATCCATAATATGTAAATGTGATCAAAAAATTCATGGATGAAAAAAATGATTCAAATTATATGTATCCTAATATTATTAATATCATTGAATTGGTTCTTCATATAATAAACCAATTACTACATCGTCTTTCAATAACCATTTAATTTAATTATTTATTTTCTAATATTATAAATAAATTACCATAATGTATATAATTTTATTCTTTCCAATGAATTTTTATATTTGACAATATCACTTATATAATCTCATATTAAAAATATTTTATGTTTTTAAAAAAAAAGTATAACAAAATTCGATTTTCATTAAATATAATACTACAAATATATTAAAGTCATCCATGTGGCTCCATGTTGTCCCAAAATTTACCCAAGGATGATTTTTTGAAACAATATTATCTAATTAAATTAATAAAGTGCATGTGTAATGTTGAAATAATATAATATTATTTTTTCCATTATTTTCCTGATTTACTCTTAAACATAGTAATGAAAAAATTACTATAGTTACTGTTCATGATGCCAAAAAATCTATTTACATAAATTGGACCCACATATTCCCAATATGGAATCCATTTTTAAAAATTCAAAAAACAAAGGTTTTATTAATTAAATTAAAATTAATCTCGATGATGGTACGACAAAACATGATTTTCAAAATTAATAAACATCACTATATTGACATGTTTTTATGTCAGATTTTAGTCTAAATCTAATTTCCGTGGTTGATTCTAAAATTCCTTTGATTGAAACTCTATTTCCCTAACTCCAATTTCTCAGTGCTTGTTTATTATTTTAATACATTTTCATTATTACATGGAATCAAATCCCAATGGACCGATCAGTTTTATAGTTTTGGGAAATAGATTTCATAAATGAAGATTACATTACAATTCCAAACCTAAAATAAAACATAGATAATACTTGTAGAATTCCATTATAATTTTATCTTAACCCTACATATCAGTCATAAGACACTTATTGGAACCCTAGGAAATAAAATATAAGACAGTGGTAAGCTTATATGTTTAGTAAGTGTAAATAATACAAAAGAAGAATTAATAAATAAGAAAAATCTTGAATGAAATGGTATAAAACTAGAACACATTACTTTTAAAAATAATATTCTGTATAATATGGCAAGAATAAATCAAATAATCCCATTTAAGCATTCACATGATAATTTTATTATTTAATTATATCAAGTAATCTAAAATAGTAATCACATAATGATGGAATTCATAACTCTAGACATCATACCCTAGAGTCAAGGCCTCATGGATTGACTATATAAAAATGTGTAAAACCCCGATCTTGTTTTTCTCAGGATACCTATCTATGTATTGATGGGATATATGGGTGCCTCTCCTCAATTACTAAGTCCAATTAATTACTCATATGAAATGGGGGAACCATAAGAAAAACATTTGTATTGAAACCATCATATGAAATGTTAATTCTTCTAAAAGAAAACATGAATCGTATAAAATTTGCACATACACAGAAAAAAATATCATAAATCTTCAATACAATACAGGTGATCTTATCATAATAAATCAAAATCAATTAATAATAAAATCTAAAAATTATATTTACATCGAGGAAAATAATATAATAAAATCATTAAAACTAATTGATGTAAATATACCCTTTTCTACATTGAGATCATCTAAATTACATGAAAATTATAAAAGAAAATAATACATTGGAAAATAACATTGTCAGATTGTAAAGAAAACATTGAAAAGTTAATGCATTATAAAAGAGGAAAATTGTATCTTGTTCCATGTAAGTTAAAAACATTCTTTCATTAATTTTTCGGAAAGTTCATAAATTACCTCATTTGAAAAATCAAAAAAAGAATCATTTTCAAAGGTTTTATAAAAATTAAAATTTTGGTAAAAATGACTTTAAATAATTTTCAATAATAATTTGAAATACATTTAATGAATCATGGACATGGATGATAAATACTTCCCAGTAGATATATGTGTATAAACTATATCGGATAACAATGAAATTGAAAAATTAACCCTTCCCTTATACTTTCCTTTAGTTGAGGGTGATTTGACCTCTTTAATAATGGTTAAAACAAGTTATTAAATTATTCCATGACCATATATATAATTATGATATCATATATGATCCTATTATATCATTTTTCTAACAATATATCAGAATTTACATTATTGTGGTTGCTAACTGCTTCTCATTTTAGGAATTTTTTGTTATGTAAGTCATATTTGTTAAACATAATATGTTTCTTATTAATATATGTAATTATATTGAGATCATAAATAATATTATTAAAAATTATATAAATTTTATAATCATTCTTGAATGGCCAACGTTGATAATGAATGTCACTTTTTTGTGGAGATGGTAGGTCATACCAACACACGAGCGTCTATATCATTCCCTTGATGGTTAATGGTATAGAATTGGATAGTATATTAATTATTTATAATAATTATCTTGTTATATCATTATTTATATCCATTACAATAATCATTATACCCCCTAAAAATAAACTATCCTAGAATAAAAAATTACACCACGACATGGAGACAGTAGGCTATATATACGCACACATTGTGATATTGTTATTCATAGGATGGAAAGAAGAGGAATATTGTTATACCATAATAATAATAAAATCTCAGAATGTGGAAGATACTGGATTTATTAATTTATATTTAAAAAAATATAATAATGTGTAGTAGAATAAGAAAATAACATTGAATGTGTTGATAAAACAATTCCCTCATTTTCGAGTATCTCCCTTTGATTTAAACAAAAGGACTCCATGGGTTTAATTTTTTCCAAAATTTTTTCCTCAAAGATGTATTGAGGGATGTTTGGAGAATAATTGGTCTGTTTTTTGTAGATCTAAATAGATTTATGTGTTTGAATAAAAGATTAGTAGGGGTGACCTTATATAAAAGTGGGAGGCACTTTAGAAAATTCCAAAAAAATATTAACTTATTAAAACCATATTTTCGAATCCAAAATAATCCAAAGTGAGATATTTTTTAAATAACTGGAGTATGGGTCTAAATAATTTGAACCAATTAATTTTATACATTTGTTAATTTAAATATAATAATTATCATGTTTATTTATCCTTAATTAATCTATATAATTTCAATTATAGAAATAATATTCTAAATATTAAACTGTTCTAAATATTTACTTACGTGGTATCAATTTTCTAGAAATGGAAACTAAATAAAATTTTAGACCTTATATTAATCTATTTTTAGTTTTCAATGTTTTTATGTTTTTTAAACAATTTAATAAAATTAAATTTTTATAAATTATCAATAACCTCATTTTTTACACTATTCATTTCTTTTACTTTATATAATACCCAAAAAGAATGATATCATCAAGAATAGTAATTTAATACAATTATAATATATAATAGTTACCTATAAAAGTCTATTATTTCCTTAATTATTTAGATTTATATTACTTTTAATTTTTGTTTCACCATTTATTTTATAATTATATTAATAAAATAATTTTATCGTCACTATTGTGTAATCATTAATGCTGATTATATAGTCCTTAAAAATTATAAATAAATTACTAAGATGTTTATAATTATTTTATATTTCAAAATAATATTCATGATATAATATATCTTTAACTTATACCTATATTAAAATTGTTTATTTTATATGAAATGAGACAGTGACACTTTGACACATCATTATTTTTAATAATATCTATATCCATTTCATTAAAAAGTGTCCACTAAATGATTCTAAAATAATTAATATGACATATGTAACATTATAAAAGTTAATGGACCAAATTATTTGTTTTTATAAATTTTATATCATTTAAGACAATTTATTTTATTTTAAAATCTTATATATGTAAATTTGGACACTATTTATTTTTATACTTTTTAAAAAATCATAACAATTTGATTTACTAAAAAAACTACATTAACTAATTCCTAATTTTTCAATGTAATAAACAAATTCGTGTATGACATAAAATGTTTCAAATTATATTTATATTAATTTAATTAATATCTTTTAACTGATTCTTTTTTTAATAAATCCCTTAGTGCCAGGAAAATCACATATCTTTCAGGGAAGCCAGTTGCATTCCTTCCTTTATCAGGGCAGTTCTGGACAAGAAACAGATGGAACAGTTCAATCTTATTAAGATCAACTCTGACTCTGATAGATGTGTCTTTACTCCCTCCCTCTCAGGTTGCTTCACCAAAAAAGAATTTCACCACATTAATATCATGATGACTAAGGATGACACTTGGTCCAAGGTTCTCTGGGTTAAATGTATAAAAAAAAAATTTATTAGCTGTAGAATCAGGAAGGGTGCAGTTCAAACTGAGGAGAACATCAAATGCTACGGGATCAATCATTCATCCAAGTGCGTGTGTTTCCAGGTCCATAAGGAGGAAAGTGAGTAACACCTTTTCTTTGACAGTGAGTGGGTGCATGAGGTGTGGAAATTCATTATTGATTTTACTGCTATATCTATTTCCTCCATGGAGGACCATCCCTTCCTCGACAGGTGGTATCATGGCTTGGGTGAAGGTGGCCCCGAAAGAATGGCCCACACAATGATACTACAGGCTGGTTTCTGGTGTATTTGGAAGGCGAGGAACAAATTTATCCATGAAGGGGGATCCATGTCGAGTCCTTCCATTATCGATGGCATGAGAAATCTCCTCCTTGACTTGTCCAGAGTCGTTCATAACTGGGGGGTCGCCCCTTCACTGGTCCGGCTTCATGTCGAAGCCCATGAATCCCATCAGGTCCATAACAGTATTAGCAATCTTTGGGTTTAGTGGCATCCTTTTTCTGAATCTTTGAAACTCAATACGGATGGCTCATTTTCCCTGGGTATCATGAATGGTGGGGGTCTGGTTTGGGATGCCTACGGATTTGTCCTCTAGGATTTCTCTGTCATGTTGGGTTAGGGCTCTTGTCTCTAGGCGGAGGCCATGGGGCTATATATTGGGCTAAGTCTCTCCAAGAAGAGGGGTCTGTCTATTCTTGAAGCTGAAACTGACTCATTATTGGTGCAGAATTCCATACATGTCATTGGCATCTCTCCTTGGTCGATCCAATACATAATTTGAAAGTGCCTGAGCTTACTGGATAACATTTTCACTGTTAAGAATACATGGTGAGAGGGAAATAAAGATGCTGATCATCTGGCCTCGTTGGACATCCTAGGTTCTGAGGTTATTAATTTTTACTCATTGGGCAGCTTCAAGCCCAAGGGTGTCAACTTGATTAGAGGGGACGCCCTGGGAATTCACTATTTCAGGCCTCCTTAGTTCTTCTCTTGGGGTCGAGGGATGTTTGCCCCTCTTTTGTTGATTCATTATTTCAATCAATAAAAATAAAATTATGATGAATATCTATTTTAACGGAACACATTTCTCTTAAAAATAGATGCATCTTCATCTTTAATTAAAATTTACAATTTATTGTTTTATTTGTATCATTATACTCTTATTGAGTTCTAGGTTTTGATTGGATTGTTATAGAAATAGGTTGTTTAATCGCATCTTGATCTCTATGAGGCTGGATTCAGTACAATTTATACCCATATGTTTATTGGTTTTAAAATAGAATAATATTTTTTAAATATATATTCATTAAGTATAAAAAAAATCACTCTCCACATTTTGAATGGGAAGGTTAAAATTGGGACATGAGTTTTTAGTGTGATCGTGCATCCTATAGTGTATAAATATCACTCTATGTATGTAATCATTAACTATAGAATCTTTGGGTTAGATTCTAGCATATGAATCACTCCTTTCCTAGTAAATTTATGCCCTATTTTTTGTGAAAATTTATAAAAAAATATTAAATCTCATTAGTAGTAATGTATAAAAAGTCACCACCGTAAGAATGATCAACGAGATTTTTATTTATGGTATAAGACCATTATAAATGGTATTCTACAGAATATAGAAATTCAATTCATGATTATGAAATTTTCTAGATAGGTCCCTAACCAACACCTTGTATCCTGAAAAATATCTTCATTATAATAAAAAAATCATTAATCTTATTACTAAATTTTATTATTTCATTACAATGGAAAAAATAATAACCAAATTGAATAACTCATCTCATGTATCCCTGATCTCCGAATCAAAATTTTAAATCCATATCTTATACATACCATTGAAGAAAAAACAAAACACAGTCAACCTCATCTAATATTTAGTCATCCCACTGAAGGGAATTTTATTAAAATAACTATAAAAATCTAAAATAAATTATAATGAATCATTAGTGGGAAATATATTAAAGAATGGATTCATGGGTAGGTGTGGTTGCTTGACTACTTAATTCATAGACATTAGGGATAGCCTAACCTGATGAGTTTCTAGATAATAAAGCAAACAAGATCTCCCTTTGTACATACCTCTCTAGTACTGGAATAATGAGTGGGCTTAAACTAATGTTTGTTAAGTATTTTAGGTCATTAAACTTCCCAATTATCTCTTTCAGATTTTAATTTTTTGGTGACTATAAGGATTATTTAATTATGGAGTTAAAGGTTCAAATTTATTAGATGACTATTTTGAACTATGCATTCAATGACCAGTGAAAGAGTTAAAGTTCAATAAAAATGAATAAATAATGAGATATTTAATTGTTTTTAATGATAATTTTATATAATTATATTTTAAGGAAAAAATCCATATTCATCTTTCCGAATTTATTTTATGAATCGGCAGCACATTCGATCCGTAAAAAAATTAATACGAATTCATTTTTTTGTCCAATATTTAATTTTATTTAAAATAATAAATCTATAATAGGTGAAAGGTATGGTATCATATTCATATGTAAGGTAAAATTATATTGTGAAACACCAAAAATAACAAAAATAAAAAAAATCAAAATAATAGAAATTGATGATGTGTTTGAGGAATTTTGAAAAAATAAATGGATATGTAGTGATATATGTGAATTAATAAATAAGGAAGGTGAATAAAAATTAAATATGTATATATAAGTGTTTGAGATAGAGAAAAAGAATGTTTTGAATATCTTAATGATATTCTATGTTCTTTCTCATAAATCAAATATATATCAACTCTATGAAGAAGAGGTGAGGAATCACTAAGATGTATCTTAATGTTCAACACAACTCAGTGAACTTTCCTCAATAATGATATCTCGATCGAGACCCTTGAATTTATTTCTTCTTTAATGGAGAAGAGGCAAATTAACCGGTTCAAAAAAAATTAATTTTTATATTTATCTATAGTGAAGTGTCCACGAACATAACCTATTGGTTATTATAGTATTGTAGACTAAATACTCATTGTAAATTGAATTTGGGTCTCTAATATTTAAATGGAAACTACATTATAGTGAAAAAATTAAAAAATTAAAAAATTCATTTTATGAACATGATTCCCAATGAAGACCAATGATACATCTTCACCGAACTAAAAACAATTCTATTCAATTTAAACATCTATGTACTTGAATATAAATTTATAGAAGAGAAGAAAATTCTCTAAATATGTCACATCTAATCTATAACTAAAAAAATCTATTTTCTTCATTGAAAGTTCTCTCACATCTAATTTTAGCCTCTCATTGTGTGGCCTTGATGATGGAGTTTTCCACAGATAAATTTTCAAATTTTAATATCTTGATTTCTCTAACCCAAAGCACGATTACCCATGTGGAAATTTTAGTCATGTTCTGATACTGCTCTTCATATGACCACCATGTGATAGTAATCTTAATATTAAAATTAGTGTGACACACCCATGTGGGGATAAACTAAGGAATATTCCATGTTTAGTACATTCCTTCTATGGTTATCCAAAAATAATTATATTTTCCTTAAGAAAATACAAAAAGGCAATTTCTCTACATTTATTTTTTCTCAATTTCCACTATGAAATAAGGATAAAGGAATTTAATTTGACATTAAAATATCCTTATGAATGTGAATTTAGTACATCTCAGAAAATAGGTTTATGTAATAAATCCATAAAAACGTACATAACCTCTTTTATGACATATTTACACTTACAATGTGTTGAGATGATGGAAGGACCTTTTTACATTAGTTTATCCATGATTTGAATGTTGAATTTCCTTAACTCAAATCCTTACTCTAACATATTAGTATGAGTTACCCTTTTTGTTATTATAAATTAAATCATTATTCATCAATTATTATACATTATATAGATTCCTTCATCTTAGATATATCCTCTAAATTGACATGGTATTATATCATCAATTCATCAAGGGTTCTTGACAAAAAATGATAAACATATCATAACTTATTTAACAATGAAATCTTGATTTAATATGCATCCACTAATGAATTAATATATACAACTACTTTGAATATATAATATATTATACAACACAACAATTGGGATAATCAATGTCCATATATTTTCTTCTTCCATGCAAACATGGTTTAACTAGTTATCTTCTCATCGGTTTGTAAAAGCTCAACAAACAAGATTTATTTTCAGATTCATCATTAATTGTGTTGGATCTCAACACGTATCTATTTGATATATTAATTTCCAAAAAAATCCATCAAATAATTATTAGAAATTTTATTCATATCATGAACATATTTTGAGCTCAGTTTATGTTTCATCTTCATAAACTCAAATCAGTGAATCACACAATATTTTCACAATACTATTCGAACTGCATTGAATCTTATTCTACCATGTTTTATTTCATCCATATATTGATTTGGGTTTCTCAGTAGTGTACATCTCATATTTTTACAGGTTTATTTTATTCAAAAATAATTCCTTACCCTTCATCGCTCGAGGATAACTAGTCCATTTTGATTAATTCTATTCAATGATGCATTAAAATTATGATGACTACACATATTCAACCTCTTTTGATTTCATTTATGGGTCATCCTCAGGCTAGGTTTCATAAATTCAATAAATTGATTTCATAATTCATGATTAACTAATCGGTATGGGACACTTGAATGATATAGAGAGACCATAGATTGTGGATCTGCGAGAGAAGAGACATGGATGATCTGTGTGAACCCAAATGGTCGTGTGATAGCTAAGTTATATGTTATGAAGGATGAACATTCAATAAGGCTCAGACATGAAGCAATGTTTAATCTCTATATTATACGACATATTTTATTTCCATATTACCCCAATGGCTCAATAGGATATATAATAGCATATGTTTTGTATAAAATATATTTAAAACACCCAAACAGTTGAAATGTAGATGGGTATTGTTAATGGAAATACTTTTCATGGACATAGGGATACCATATAATGATATCAAGAAAATAATAGAAGAAAACTAAAACAACATTGGTCCAAATAATTACCTTTTCTTATGTAATCAGGTCATGAAAGTACGTCCCAGATTTATATTCCAGAATAAAAACAAAACACCCACAAAAAATTATGAAAATAAAAATTATATTCAAATAAATCCAATCATTAATACTCAACTTAAGAAATTATAAACACAACTAAAAACACATCAATTACAAATTATATATTCATTGTTCAGCTAAATAAATATAATTTGAACAATTGCTAAATTTGGCCGCTAAATTTGGAATTAAAATTTCAAGTTAATTTTCCAATTTCAATAATTAATATTTGAAAACCAATTATCAAAATATATTTAATGGATTGGGAAAAAATTATGAAGGAATGTAATAATGAATGTGTTATGTTCTGACACCAATAAATAATATATTCTAATTAATTACAACAACAAAAAAACATTTTTTAAAAAAATAAATGAAATTTAAAAAAATCAGTAGATTAAAACAAAAACATCAGTTTAAAATTAAAATATTCATTGAATTATAGGTTGATATATAATAATCGAAATTAAAAATATTTTGAAATTATGACTATTTGATACTAAGAATCCATTAAAATATCTTATCAATGATGTGGAAGACATCAAATAAAATAGATCCACCTTTGGAAGGGTTAAATTTGTATGACAGACATGATTTCATACATTTTTATTCGTAGTTTCCGAACAATATAAAAGATTTATATGACCATTATGATGAATGTATTTTAAAATTTCTTCATTATATTTTTTGGTTCTATTTATGATTTCTAGATTGTTTTTTGGCATCTATCATTAATATTGAAAAAAAATCATCCTAGTGAAAAATGCCATATAAGAATTCAGGATTCTATAGTTTTTGAAATTTTTCATTTTAAAGAACTAATTAGTTGTTTTTTCAAATATTTCTATAAAACTTTTTTTTTTGGAACTATGCTAATTACATTTATAGAAAATATTTTAGTGAAAAAAATAAAACCTGAGAAAATTGATTTATATTGCATTATTTTGGGTAAATTTTACTATGTGAATAATTTATCCCTTAGGGTTACAATATAATAAAATTCATATATATCAATTACAACTGGATTAAATTTTTTAAATATGGATAAAAAATGATGTTATTATTTGATTAGGCCTATGGAGTGTGAGCAATAAAAGATAATATACGTTAAACAAGTTTTTTTCACAACACCTGATTAGAAAGCTTTCTATAAATACATAATTTTAAACAAATGAATTTATTTATTTTAGTTAAATATTGAACCTATATAAATAAGTGTTAAATTTAATTATATGTATTTAATTTGAACTGTGTCATGGAAGTTGGAAATAGTGATTTGTCATCAAGAACTGAGGAGAGAAGCATAAATGAATGTCCATATGTTAACTTTTTATTACAATTATTTACATTTTTTTCCTCATAGAATGGTAATAATATATTTAATTGAAGTTCTATTGTGATATAAATTTATATATAAATAATTATATTTCAATTAATGAATGAATAACGTTATTTTATTTTTGGTATATGATTTTATAATATGAAAAGATAAATTTTTTAGTTGAATTACATGTGTTGTCTACATGTTTATTACTGTAAGCGTGTGGGAGTAATGAGAGATAATATTTTGTAAATGTTAATCAATTTTCTCATAATAAATTTACCACCAAATTAATTTGAAATTTATGAAATTAATATAGTTTTTAGACATCTTCAAATTTAGAAATAAAT
This sequence comes from Viscum album, assembly GCA_963277665.1. Classification (NCBI taxonomy): domain Eukaryota; kingdom Viridiplantae; phylum Streptophyta; class Magnoliopsida; order Santalales; family Viscaceae; genus Viscum; species Viscum album. Next base: position 332,859,930 of record OY728163.1, read on the forward strand.
TTTTCAATTTCTCAAATTCATGATTTTCTGTTGTTTTATTATATTTTTGGAATTATATAAAAAATAAATATATTATTTATATGATTCTATTTTAGAAATGTCAATATAATTATTTTCATGTATTTTTTATTATTAATATAATCTATAAAAATGATCTTTTGGATTGTTTTTATGTTCTCATAATTTTGAGTTACCATTATAAAATGGGATAGTTGTTGCATAAGTGTAACATATGAAGCATGGAAAAAGGGTACCCTACAGTTTATGTTATGTGAAACGGTTACTGTACATCATCACATTTTCATACACAATGGTTTTTTATAGGGGTCATTACTTAACAATGGGGAGATTGAACACTAAATTTATTAAAAATGTCCCACTCAACTGAAACCAAAATTCACATACTTTAGGTTGTCCAAAATCAAGGTAGTTGATCTCTACATCTCTATGAAACACATAAATATTAATTTAATGATTTATTGATCATAGAAAAAATTTTGAGCACATAAATGAACCAATATAATTCTCACATAAATTATTAATACCATTATAGTCATACACATAGAGGCCATATGAACCAGGAATCAAGCGAGATAATTTTTCAAAATTCCATGAGGTAGAGTATGAGAAAGGTTCTTTGATTCCAATAAATTTTTTTCTACTATACCAATATAAAGAAATGCATTACATGGCCTCCATAATCATCTTTATTAGGAAAATAATTTGTTATTTCTATATTTTAATATTATTTATTTCTTTTCATGTGTGGTTCTTCTCCTCCCCCAACCCATTTATCAATTTTTCTCAACACCTACAATATCCCATTGATATCGAGTTCCATGGTTGTAGATATTTAACCCATTTAGGGTTCTCTTAGGATAAAAACTGATATAATATTTAATTTGTTCATTTCATTTCCCAAACGTTTTAACCAATTTTTCAAGATAGTGAAGGAGAGGGGTAGTTAAATCAATTTTCACTCCATCTCCCAAAATTTTTATAACATTCCACACATTCATTGAACATCATATCCTCCCTATAATAAAAAGACATATTATTTCAATGTGGTTGAGTAGTTTTTCGGTAATGGTATTATATTATTATAGAATAGAGTTTGGTAATGTTCATTCATATGGTTGAGGAGGGATCATTCCCTCTCACTAAAAAGAGAAAATGTTATCACTAATCCTCTGGAAAATCCTTGAGAATATTATAAATGTCATACATAATAAAATAGTGGTGGGTGCGTATATGAAGGATGTTAATTATAGTTTTTTAATTATATTACTTAGGCCAAATATATATAACAAAAAATCATTGTTCAAAATAATCATATATTCAAATGAAATAAAAGAGAGTGAAAATAATAGTGGAGAATAACCAAAAATCATCCTTTAAAATAATTAGATTTCATGGAATTAATAAAACATAACATAATGCTATATCAAATTTAATATCTAATTATGCTTGTATACAGACTCATAATCATGAAACAATACAATATTTAATCTCCCATAAGGCTAATCAAATAAACAAATAAAAAATATCAAATTTATATAAGGTCCAATTTGTTTAATGATACATTCTACAACCTCAGTCTCTAAATTAGATTACAGTTATCCCACACAATTATGATAAAATTTACCTCTTTCCTTCCAGAACCTACAAAGATTACAACCCCATTAGACTTTGAAGTTCCACAGTCACCCATGAATGGTAATATTCTAACTCAGAATAGAACTACCAATGCATTCATATGTTTAACCAGTAAATGAGATGGTTTCTATGTGTTGTGGTCAAGAAAATAAATATATAATACCTCTGCAATCATAAAAAAATAAAAATTATTGATCAAGAGGTTCCCATGAAAATCATGGTGTCAAATATACCTACTTCATCTAGTGGTGGAGTGTTTTTGAAAATGTACCACATCCATGCCAATGAGTAACATGCTTGAATACTATATAATAGTTTGTATAGGCACTGATTCCTAGGTTGATTAACCTTGTATATATCATTATATAAGGAACATATATAATTCATTGGGGTATTATCCTAGATACTACAATATTATCATGTCCAATAATTATTCCATAGAACATGACTTATGAAATATGGTTTTAGGGATACAACAGACTCTAATAAGGAATTCCAAGAAAACCATATGGACATGAATATCAAATCATAGAATTATAAGAATTCTATATAGACATTATGGATAACTATATCTATATTTCATTAATAATTTATAATCAATAAAAATTTCATTCGAATCTAAGGGTATTTCTCTATACATTAATATTGTATCAGGCTCACGAACTGAATCAATGGAGACCATCACTAGGCGTTCCATTTAGACCAGAAAATGGAATCCTAGGTAACCACCTTGGAATTATAGTTAGATACTCATGGGTGGTTTTTCATTTTTGTAGTATTTTATAAATTGTAACTAATAATTTGTTTTCTAGATACCTATCCCATCCCATATAACAATGGTCGACATCTCAAGTACGTAATCTAAATAAATCAAAACAACCACAATATGATCCAAGAAATGATTTTGGTTGTAATGTGACACCAAAAATCATATATAATCATATATTTTCACAATGTCTCTAAGGTTATCTGAACTTTTGGGAACTAAATAGGGTCCCCTAGTTCATATAATAACGGGAACACCCCACATGGGTTCATGAATCGAAGGTTTGTAGAATATCCCCTCCTCAGGTCACTATATACAGTGACCGGTATGGATCACCACAGGATCATAGGTATGCATCCACATATATTTGAGGATGTTGAATAACAGGGGGTATTAGGGTATTACCTTGGGTGAATATACAACTATATTAATTTAATGAACAATCAAACAATAGTGACCAAATGGAATCCAAAATAAAAAATTTCCATCAGAGTAAACCGAATCAAATAACTAGAATAAAAAATAAATAAAATATAGAAGGGACAAAGCCATAAACCAATAATATCCAACATTTCTGAACAAATTTTAAAATAATAGAGAATAAAAAAATAATAAAATGAGGCATTGTTATATCATTGTGTTATACCTCTATCCCACTCTATATTCTCTTCAGAGTTATCATTCTCCATCATGAAATATTGGGCCTCTACACAACCTAATCATGAAACCATTGAGTTATTTTTAATTACCCAAGTGCCATGGCCACTAGAATAGGGTGAGATTATAACTCATTATAGTATAAAATAAGTAGACTGATACATAAAAATTAAATGTTTTATATTTTCATGTAACATTCACTAAAAAAATAAAAAATGTTGGAGCATAAATAAATAATCATTCCTAATCCTTGAGTCTTGTGAAACACATGGGATTGACACAAACCTACTTCAACCAGTGTAAAAATCTATCTTTTATAACATTATGTAATTGTTCCTACCAAATTGATCCTCTGATTCCAGCCTTATTAGAACGTTCCATGTGATATAGTGTTTAACAAGTTTAAAATGGTTTATAAAAATATATTGGAACCTAAAAGGGGTGTAAGGAATATTCAGTAGGTATTCCCTAGGGGCTAGGGAAATACTATTTCTCCAGAATCATATATGATTCCTAGGCATCTTGGGAAATCATGTGTACCTGAAATTCCAACCTAACATCCGATTACCCAGGGACTAGGTAAATAAATCCTCACATTTCCCCCTAATTCTATGGAATATTAGAAAATCAAGAGTGTTTTAATATCAATATCAATATCACATTCCTTAGTGTCCATGTAAATATAGTAAATGGTAAATTCATTCTCAATATAGTATTCTTAGGGTCCTATGAAATCCATCTCCTCATACACCATGGTGAATTCCCAGGAATCCTAGGAAATCATACCTATGTATATTAGGCTGAACAGTTTATTCAGTTGTGCCCATGGATATATTTTATTTTACACTATATGGTTGATTCCTATAAATCCAAGGCAATCATACCATTTAATATCTTGCTAAAAATATTGATCCTAGATCACACTAGTCATCCATAAAGTACCAAGATCAACGTTTTTTTCCTAGGATGATCTTCTGTGAAATCTATATTAGCCTCAATCATTGTTGATTTTGAGGATGTAATCCTAGGAATTACTTAGTATCAAAATAAACCATATATTCATGTTCACACATGACTACCTCAATATTCACTACCTAATTCCAATGCACTCCCTCTCTCTAGGGTTGACATCTCACCATGGAATCCATCGGGGTCCCCTATGTCACATCAATCATAGACACCCTCCATTGGTTACCTCACTTCAAACATATATCTGAGGACAATACCCATAACATAGATGGTATAAACTATCAATATATCATAATGATCATTAATATCTCACAAAGGCATTACTGGACTCCTATGAAAGTCTAACAGGGGATATGGACTAAATCTCATACCCCTTTTCACATCACACTATGTTATCCTCAACACCTAACTTATCCCTCATTCTCCCTAGAATCTACCCAAGAAAATAATTAAATCATAGTAGGGGAGGAACACTCACCCCAAAGCCATATCAATCATGACAAAATAATACATAATTAAAATGATTCTTACATGGATATTCTGTATGCCATAAATCTCACTTAAATACCCACCTAATATTATAGGTCACATATGGAACCTATTATGAATATTGATGAATCTTGATCTCTCTATTAATTTTAATTTATACATTTGGGGACCATACATATCAAGATTACAATTATAACAATGGACACAACCAATAGCATTCAGTAAAATGATTCATATGTAAAAAGTGATTCATGTCCATGTACCTTTGTAAAATCAATCCATTGGCGTTAAACATCAATTAATTAATTAAAATAGATTTAATTAGGAAATTATTCATCGATGTTGAGTCCATATATCACATTAAATAATAAAATGAATAATATAATTAAGTAAAATAATATGAAGAAAATACCTCAATACAAAGTTATTAACGATTGAATGACTTCACAAAAGCACTGCACATCCTCATCTATATCTAATGACCATCGTTTATCTACACAAGGGCCTAACACATCCCATAATTTCAAATTTAAATAATTATAATTAAATTATAATTAATTAATAAATTCCAGGCATATTAATTTGTTTTAAATATTTTTTAAATTTATTTATATTTTTTAATAATTTGATATATACCCACTGCTCACATCCACTACATGAAAACTAAATCTGAACACCCCTATGAGGTCCACAATGTGATCTCACCACCATCATAGGGAAAATCCCTAACAGAAAACAATAATTGAACAGCTAATTTCATTTAATTTAGATATCACAGTTAAACACAATGATGATGTACTATAACTTAATGAAGTGGAAATGGTATAAAGATACCATATTGGGAGGTTATTTTAGAAGGATATGTGAAATCCCCATTAAACCTGTATGATTCCATTTTGTTCTAAATGAATCTGAACAAAATACATAAACCCAAAAAACTAAAATTAATCGTAAAGCTTATTATATCATGAAAATGATAAAAGTGATAGAATCTCACTATAAATCACCACAAAACAGACCCGAAAATCACATAAACTAGTTTGAATTTGAAGGGTTAGAGGATGGGAGGTTAGCTTATGTGCATGTGAAGGACAAAGAAAAAGCGTAATTTGGACTTAAAATACAATGAGGGAGGAATAATAATTTTCTACATTTTATGAGTCACATGAACTTCCAAACTATGAATAAACCATGTGGTAGAAAATGAATACAAAAACCTATATATTAATATTATTCAGAATGGTTTACTAAACAATTAACCCGATATTAAAATAGATATTTCCTTGATCTCCAAAATTTAACACAATTTATCTGCATATGTGTTCCAACTATGAACCATACCCATGATCCACAACACACCACATGGTTTACATTATAATCCAAAAATATCACACTTACCATATGGTAATCATGCTAAGAAACCATGTGTTATAGATATTGAACTGGGAAGCTCCTCACACTCACGGTGTTACCCTGTTTATGCCAAATTGTGCACAAAATATTATACACCCTAGGATTAATCCTAAAAAAACATCAATAAGTCAACCCAAAAAACCAAATAATTGAAAAATTATCAGAATCACTTCCCCAAACTCAAACTATAACAATAAAAATAGTATATCTATATATTGAACTCTTAGATTTTCAATAAAAAATTTTGTTCTCTAAATGAGAAACACAAAGAAATATTAAAAATTGAAATCCCACAAGAATTTTTCAAATCCAATTAGACTGGGGGTTTTCAGCCACCCTACATTAGCACATAAAATAAATGATAAGTATCGTTTAACATTCATCCAATAATCATAACCTTATTTGGAAATCATTTCATTATCAACTCATCATGTTCTATACCCAAATGTCGAATATGTTTCCTTTTTTCAACTCCAATAATTGGGTGCTCGACTCACCAAATCATGAACCACCAGTTTTACCCACTACCTAACCTTTTATAATTTACATTGTTGCACCCATCTTTCCTGAGATCCCAAAATGTCATTGTTAAATTCATCTCTAAGATTCTAGCTATGCCCACTTTGTTCCTCTACTCATACAGATCCATTCTAAGAAATGGTACTCCACACCATTGGAATGACCTTTCAAAACAATTTATAGTTGTCCATTGATCCATTAATGTAATTTAACATCTTACCATACATAATTAATCTCAATAAAATATGTCATTACACTTCCAAATGACGCTTTTTAGAAACACTCGACCTTAGCTGCTAACGCTACATAAAATCACTTGATTCCAATACATAAATCCTATGAAGCATCCCTGTAATGTGTACTAAAATATTCTAACATGACATAAACAAAAATAATGAATTATGAACTATAATATCAACATAATCAATAGTTTTGTACATAACAATATAAACTAGCAATCATCCTCTACTCTTGAGCACTGATGTATCTCTAATTGACTCACATTCTGGTCACATAAAAAAATTCCACAACTAATGTGAAAATCAATAATATATATTCAACACGGCACTCAAATATAAAGTTATGTAATTTTATGAAGATGAAACAAATAAGGTTTACAATTTTAACAACATCCAAGAACCTCATTTACCATCAAATGACCAGTATCATTACATAAATGACCCTAACGACATGGGATCTCACTACCATGACCCAAGATATATGAGTTATCATACATAATTACAAGGCGTAGTTGTTTCACTCATACCCTTGTACTTAAATGAATTTTCAAACATCACTGATTTTGAGACTCATCAATAAAATTCTCCTTAGTATCCATCCAAATTCATTTTTCAATGAGGATCACACACTAGTCCAGAATAATATACACTCCCTGCCATATTCCTTTCCCTGTACTACTCTTTGATTTCTACCTCAATAGGTTCCATCATCTAATGTCTTCCACTACCCACAAGAAACACTTATATATATTATCAATACTTGACTAAGATCAACTTTTGGATCGATAATGTCACCACAATTGATCCATTCTAATTTTTTTCATTAACCACAATATGACATTTCCCATTTTATCAAAATATTTTGGAATCCATTCCCATTACCACTCGTCAAATAATAGGTTTTCAACTAACAAAAAATCATTAAAAAATATATAATAAAAAATTATTGTGTGTATCTAGTGTTCACTACGTCAATATCATCCAATATAAATGGTTTTACACTCTTATAATATTAAATCACTTAACCTGATGTTCCCCTAGTGAGTTTTATCTCATCATAACTAGAAACATGCACATATCCATTGACTAAGATCCAATTTCATATCAATATCATATAAAATAATTGCACATGTGCTCTTATCCAAACCGTCATACATCTCCCATCATTTCAGGAAAATCACACCAAAAATCACCACTATGTGTGTTATCTCCGAAACTACAAGTTGATACCACACTCTTTCCGCTATACCTAAAATGAATCAAAAAATTAAATTACTAGGGTCAGGCATAAATTGATCATTACCTCAAAATTCATTCTCTATTCCCAAAGTATCATCACTCAAGGAAATTATAATATTAAAAAATCACAAGCATTTAGATTCCAATTCTATCCCCCTTGTAGAATCACTTATACATTAACCTCAAAGGAATTCTCCTCCTTGTTCAATCAAATTTAAAAAATATATATAAGGAATTACCATGAATATATTATATAACCAATAGTTTCCCACCCACACTGATCTCAAAAATGAATGAATCTACCCATACTTCCTACCACTATGAAACTCAAATATTGGGATATCCCTCATATTGGTAACCCATTTACATCTCATATCATCAATATTACCTGGATCACCTACCCTAAGACATATCTAAAAAGAAGATGGATCTCCCATAGAACCCATAGGTCACATCTCATGTAGGTCATAACTCGTAGTTAATACCGATACCCCTTATCTAAAATATCACTTGTTAACTCATGCCTCTAACCACCAACTATGAGGTCTCACATATCCATCATTGGAGTCAAATTATAATTCATCCACATACTATGAAACAGATTGTCATTGGAAATCTATATATATAACTGACCCCATGAGAATAAACAATTACTTGTTTGTCCTTACATGGCCAAAACATAATATAGACATCCCTTGGATGATCACATATTATATATAAGTTCAAAAACATAAACAACTCTCTATATGACAATATTTATTCAGACCTCGACCTCAGTAGCCTAGAGCCTGTGCCTAATATTATTAAATTGGTGCTATGAGAAAGATATCACATCCCAAATAACGAAATAGTTTAGTAGCATTAGAAAACCATATGAAAACATAAATTTTAAATTACAACATGAAATGAAATATAATATAGAAACTTCTTTAGAAACATCCCTATTGAACTCGAATATCCCTGCATGTTAATCATGATATTCATCTTGGAATCCTGAGGAAAAAGAAAACATATAAAATGGGTAATATCATATTCTTTGTATGGGTTATAAATATTGTGTAAGCTATAAAAAATAAACATAAAAAATAAATAAAGATGAATAAATAAAAAACATTGTAGTAGAAAATAATCATGAGAATAATTTGGAAGGAATAAAAGCTGATCAAATAAATCCATATAAATAATCACATGATTATGATACCTAACCATGAATATTATATTAGTAGAATAATCACATGGATTATCAAGAAATAATTTCATAATTATGGATTTTATAATGTAATACATCATAAAAATAACAACAATGCATCATCTAAGAATTATACATTAATAGGTAACTTATCAGCCAAAACTTGATCGAGTTTATCTCATGAGACATACTGGTTCATCGAGGGGATATAGAGTGAACTTACCAGAATTTACTACATCCAATTAATTTCTCATATTAATGTTATGAAAAATAATCATCATATAAATTTATATTTAAACATTCATATTAAATGTACTTAATTTCCTCATTCTGTAAACATAATTATAAACTCTCCAGAGAAATGTGGTGAATGGTATCAAGAAAGTAAATCACCTATAAAATAATAATTAAACATTAAATAAAATATTATAGATGGTATAAAAAGATACCAACCTCAATTAATCATAATATTCAACATAGGGTGTTTATATAGATGAAAATACTCGAACAAAATCATTGAAATTTTCTTGAGAAAATATCCTTTTACTTTGGAATGAAGATATATTTTGTAAAATTATTCTTATTTGTCATAATATGATATTAAAAAAATATATTTACCAGAAAATAATAGGTTATTAAAAATAATAATATGTTTGAGTAATATTAGAGAAACATCTACACTAAAATTTGTCTTGCATGTGGTCTTACTCAATGAAAGAGAGTATTGTTTGAGATTCCCCTTACCACGTTGCAAATAGAAAAACCGTATGCCCCGTAAAATTAAATATCATCAAATGAAAAATATAATTCTAGTAATATAAATAGATTCATGATATGATATTTAAAAGGGATGTATGCATAGTGAACAGACAAGAAATAAGTGGAAAATATGGAATATCTCATAGAAATTAGAGTGAGATGAGAAAACCCTTCCCATATGTACCAATAAATTATGCCCTTTTATGTAAGGTAATCGATAATCAAATTATATTTATATAATTACTTATTTTAGAACCTAAAAACAAATATTTTATTTATTATAATTAATGTAGTTCACTTATGACTATTTTGATGTATTATAATATTTTATTGTTGTTCTGATAGCATTAATTTCACGGTTTTATGGTCAGTTCCATTAAGTATAAATATTGGATTTCATTGAAATTGGGAATAAAATATCAAGAAGTGAAACTATTTAGTGTTAATGAACATAGAGATGTTTAAATGGACACATATGTCATTTTTATATGGTATGATAATTATTTATTAGACCAATTGTTGATGAAAATGTCTTAATTTTTTGGGTGGTTTATACAACAATCATGAATTAGTATCATTTAATTAAATAATTTGTTTATATACTTGTTAAAAACATTAAATAAGTTTCAATAAACGTATTATAATATTTGAACCATAAAATGGTTTAATGACCAGCGTTGGAGGTGGTAATGAAAAATAAAAACTCTTAGTCCACAAAGACTATGAATAGACACCTCACGGACGATATTTTCATTTTTTAGAAGAAAAGAAAAGGAGAATAGAGTTGATGATGCGTATTAAATTAACAGAATAAAATAAAATTATATTTATGATACTATTTTTATCGTGTTAATTTTGAAGGGGTTTGTAAGAGAATTATATGTAATAAAAAGATAAAAAGAAATAATAAAAGAAAAAAGGCGATTTTACTTCTTTAACTTATTCTCCTTGAGAACCTATTTAAGGCACTTATATTTGACCTTTTGGAAGGATAAATATGTATTATATGTGGGGAGTAAAAATGGGATAGTATTTTGGATGAATTTTTAAAATATTAAAGGATTAAAAGGCATGAGTATAAGGGGTGGTGAGGGTGGCATTTACAGTGGAGGATAAAAGTGTTTTTCGATTCCTTTATTCATTAATTTAATATTTTCAATCAATACTATCGATATTGTTGATTATTGTGATTATGTATAACACTAAGTTCATGTGATTTAGAAATAAAGGTGCATACCGCATCCTACACCAGAAATTACTCAAAAATTCCGGTATTTGTCTAATAATTTTAAATATCATAAATCACCTTACATCACTATACATGAAAAATTATATCAGTTTTGAAAAATACAAAAATTTAACACTAAACATTTTTCAATGTGCATATTTCAAAAATGTACTCAATCTTAGGAAAATAAATTTCTAAATATGAGAAAATTATTTTTTATGTAAAATTATAAATTATTCAAAAAATATGTCTATTTTAAAACTAAAACTAATTTTATAACACTTTGGAAAAATAATCAAGTCTTATTAAATTATTCTAAAATCATAAGAATAACATATTCATTTTAGAATATATTGGTTGAAAATAAAGTTTCTGTTAAATCATTATATTAATTATAACACTATATATGAAGATCAATATTTCCCAAAAATATCAATAAATAATTTAACATTTTTGAAAAATTTATTTACTTTTGACATGGTTAAAATATATTTTATTTTCATTCATAAAATACCTAGATTTTATTTATAATTTCATAGGTGAAGATATTATTCTACTGGTTTGATTACTATTCTAAATAGTCAAAATACTATTGCAACAGTCTTATTAACATATAATAGTATATCATTTTTCGTTAAATCTTAGTGCATATGCTATCAAATATATTAATTTTAAAAGAGACAAACCAACAGAAATGAGAGTGTTAAATTATAAAATCCTTAACGAATTTCATCAATACAATTTCATGAATGTCAGCTCAGAAAAGGATTTGGTTAGTTCTTCATCATAATTTACTCTAGTTCCCACATCACCTCTTCAATTTAATTATTTCTCACAAGTACCATTACCAACCTTGTAATCCAATTCCTAATCAGCAATTCCCTAGTGTCCAAAATCTAGATAGGCTCTTCCCAATAAGAGAAATTAGAAACTAATTATATATTTTTCTTAAGTGAGATCATGTGTTTGGTCTGGCATGTACTTCATTAACAATGATATTTGGCACACCTTATGTCTGCTAAAAAGGCTAGGTGGTATTTTCCAATTACATGTCACAACTCCAATTTTCATGAGAATTTCAAACGGTCTAATGTTATTGGGGCTTAATTTCCCAATCATTCCAAATATTATGATACCCTTCCATGACTATTCTGCCAATAAAATGTTATCTCTCACATGAAATTACAAATCCATCCTATGGTTGTTATAATAGATCTTTTTTCTTACTTTGAGTATCTTTGATGTGAGTTTGAATTGTCAGTGAATTTTATATAGTTTCCTCCAAAATTTCTAGGCCTATGAGATTCCTTTCACCAAATTCATCCTAATATGTTGGTGTATGTCATTTTGGTCCATATATTTCTTCAAAAAAATACATTTGAATAATTGAATGGAATCTATTTTTATAGGAACATTATACTATATGTAAATAATGATTGCACATGCCATGAAAGTCATGTGAGAATGATCTTAACATGTCCTCTAATGTTTGAATTTTTATTCCAGACCTTCCATTAGTTTTAGGGTAACATGTATTACATAAATAAAGATTGTAATCCAAATCCTTCTAAATAATTTTATTGGATTTTGATGTAAAATGGGGATCTTGATCAGACACAATCAATAGAGGTGCATCATGAAGTGTTAAACCATCTAAACTATAGAGTCTTTAAAGGTGTTATAGTGTAAATATCTCCCATATAGTAGGGAACTGTGTTGATTCGATAATTATGTCATCAATTACACATATTGAATCATTTATTCTTTGATTTAATGGTAATATAGTTAAAAATATAGAGTAATTTCCTCCAATTTTATCATTGGAATAGTTTGAGGTTTCAAGACTCATCTAGGATGTTTTCATTTTTCCTTCACCTATTGAAAAACTAAACATCTTGATACTAAATCATAAATTAACCACTTCATATTATCCCATAAAATATGTTTCCTCAAATATATTTACATCTTAGTGATACCAAGGTGTATAGAGTAATTTGTGATATATAAACAATCCAATAAATCCATTTTTAGCTCGATGTTAAGGGAAAAAAATTCTGACTCTGAGATTTCAAACATCAATCATCATGCATGAAATCTAATTAATTCCAATCATTCATAGCTTTAATATTCTTTTGAAAATTATCATTATTAGACTTATTAATTTTTACCCATTCTAATAAATATTGTTTGGGAACCATTTAAAATTTAGTGATGTTTTACCTTCTTGGATAATTCAAATATCCATATTTAGTTGATCCATGTGCATAAAAACCATGCCAATCCTTATTTTTTTAGAACCTCATCGACCTTATTGATCTATTTATATGAAATAACTCTAACATTCTGAATAAGGACACAACTGAGTACTTTATCTAATGCATCACTAAAAATCAAAAATTCATCATTTCTCAATTTAAATGCGATGATCAGAGAATTCACTAATATCTTATTCAATTAATAAAATAAATTTTTAATTTCCTCTGGCATAATAAACTTTACCCCTTTTCAATTAATCTTGGTTAATGGGATAGATAATTAAGAAACATTCTGAATGGAATAGTGATAGTAACATTCTAAACCACGGAAACTATGTACCTAAGTTAAGTTCATTGGTTTATGACATTCCTAGACTACCTTTGTCTTCAAAGGATTAATTGATATTCAATCATTGAATATAGCATGTCCATGTATGAAAAACGTTTGAAGCTGGAATTCAAAATTATTAAACATCCCATATAATTCTCTTCTTCTATGAGACTCTATATCAATTTGCAAGTGGTCATCATAGACCTCATACATTCTAGAGTACGCAAAGAAATAATCAATAAATACCAAAAAAATTATAAATATATTCCGTGAATACACTATTCATTAGATCCATAGAAATAGAGGATGCAAAACTCATTCTAAATTAAATTATTGTCATTGGTAATGAAAATACGTTGTTTGAAATGATATCATGGGAATATATTCCTTCCTTACACACAATTGATGATACCAATAACAGAGTTCAGACTTTGAAAAATACTAATCTCTATGAAGTTGGTCAAATAAGTCATTAATTTAAGGACGATGATACTTGTTTTTTAATGTAATACAATTGACCTCCATATAGTCAATGAACAACCACACAGATCTATCATTATCTAAAATGAAAACAATAATAACTCCCCAAGGTGAAACACTAGGATGTATAGATCACATATCACTCAATTTGTCTAGTTATTTCCTGAAATAAATCAACTCTAATATGAACATTCTATTTGAAGTCATTGATATTTGTCTTATATCGGTAAATAAATCAATAGAAAACTCAATTTCTTGATCTTGAGAATGTCCAAGTTATTCATCTAGGAATGTACCAATGTATTTCTATACATCATGTTCACCCTCTATTTGAAGATCACAATTTTCATCGGTAGGTTTTACCTTCTCTTATTCTCCAATAATATTATTTATAAAAGCAATTAGATGTGGATCTAAATATGACTATGATGATGACGTATCCCATCCAAAGATAATAAATTCCATATCCACATCTTGAAAAATAATTTAATTTCCATTGAAATAAATCTTTTTATTATATTTTGAAAATTAATCCTAACATAAGTTTATATCAAAATAAATTATAGATATATCAATAAAATCATCAATTAATGTTTGTTTTACATTTCATAATCAGAGCTTATCAAAAATATTTGTAACAATAAGTTTTTAACTCTAACATTTGTCCATTAACTACATTTTAAATGACAATTGGAAATATCAAATTTATACAGAGAACTATGTAGATATAAAAGAATGTGATGATCACGAATCAAAAAAATGCTTTATTTAAACATGAGAAGATGAATAAAGTACATGCCAAAACATCATTATGATCTTATAACTTAACTATTTAGACAATATAAGCATGAAATTGTTCCCTTATCATTTCTAGGGATATTCCTCTTAAAATATAGTATATTCGTGTACATAGTTCCACATCTCCTTATAGCAGGAGTAGTGCATATTATCGACTTCTTTTTTTTAAATTATGGGCATGGAGAATTTTTCCTCACAACATGTAATAAACTCCCATCCTCAATAGGCATGTCCCATGATATTTCATTCCACATTTATTGTATGTTGGAAATTCTATTATTCCATACTTCCCATGTTCCCTTATATACTTTTCTATGGTAATATGCATCAATGTTCTTATCGTTCCTCCATGAAATCCATATATCCTGAAATATTATTTCTTCATCTTCATAAAACATGATGTTATATCCTTGTATAACATAAATGTTTGGTAGAATAGTTACCATCACATAATTGGCTTATGACCATCAAAGAAATAGTCAATATTTCTCCTCGGATTACATATGTAGTCAGTCGAATTCCTTATTAAACTTGTACAGTTGAATTCATCCCTTGCTACATTTTAATAAACTTGTTGTTTCAGAATCATTAATAGACTCTCCATGTTTATGCGATGCTCATGAGGGAAATATTTCTCCAAAAAAAATTCTTAAAATCCTTTCATTCCCAATTTTCAATTTCTTCTTTCCCATTTGGGTTTTCAATTAATGACCACTATTGGTATATATCTCCAAATAAATGATAAAATTCTATGATAACCTTATCACTTCCATTACTTCCCATGGTGATAAATATATTCTCTAAAGAACTTCTCAATTACTCATCTACAAAAGTAGTTTTAATACCATTGAATTATGGATGATGTTGTTGCATAAAGAGGTCGAACATTGAAACACCACAATTTGGATAATGATGCTCTATATGAGTATTGTTTTTTATTTCTAAAACTGAATCAATTGTCCTAATATATTTATAATTTGTTCAAATACAGTTTCATCTCCGTCTCCAACATCAATATCTTTCATAATAGGTAAATCCTAACATAGAATAAATGCATTGGTATGGTTATTGTTCCTTGATTTTGTGTCATTTTGAAACAATGAAATGCATGATATTTGATTATGAAATTATAAAAATAGTGAAACACATAATTATTAACTAATCATAAAATAATAAGCTTAGTTACATTGGGAATATTAAAATTTTATTTATAGGGCTTTATTTCTGTAACTTATATTTTCCTCAATCTAGTTTCTAACGTTTATGTTAAACATCATATGATACAAACTATATAGACCCCAACCTGAATAGACCAAATATGGTTCCCCACTTTATTACATTTGTACTATGACTAGGCGATCACATCCAAAATGAATGAAAAGATTAGTATCTTTGGAAAATAGGATAAAAACCTAAGTTTTAATTTACGAATTAAAAGAAAATAAAACATAATATCTCCTTGGAAATATCCATATTCTTGTTGATTATCCATGCATGTCAATCATAATATATATCCAAAAATATGGGGGAATTATAAAACATAAGAAAGTCATGCTCTAAGATGATCAATAAGGGTAATCAATACAGTTGAAGTTATCACAAATAAACATAAACCATAAGGAATTTTAATTAACACAAAACACATGGAATTAAAAAAATAATATTAAGCATAATATGGTAAGATTAATGGCTGATAAAATAATGCCATATAAGTTATCACAGGAGAATGATACATTGCCATTGATATTATACTTGTCAAATAATCACATGGATTATAAATATAAAATTTTATAATGAGGGAATGCATAATGTGGGACATCATTAACATACCATTATGTCCTCAACTAAAAAATCTACATAAATGGGTACGACCTTGGACAAAACCTTGTCTAGTTTTACTCATGATATCTACTGATGAACTGAGGGAATATAGATGGCCTTGCTCGACACATACTATGTCCAACTCATTCCTCATATAAAAGGGTAGAATATAGTGAACATATATATTCAAATTTAATCTACAATATTAAATGTATATAATTTTCAAAATCAATAAACACAATTATAAACTACCCAGAGTAATATGGAGAATGGTATCAATATAGTACATCTCTATTGAAATAAGCCTAAAACATTAAATAAAATATGGTATACAGTATCATAATAGAAAAAATCAATTAAACTTAATATTTAACAAATGGAGTTGACATAGATAAAAAAATCTAAACAAATCATTGAAATTTCCTACACATAAATACACATTTACTTTGGAAAGAAGAGTTATTTTGGAAAATTAATTGTATATTTCATAAAATCAGGATAGAAACATGTATATCCATGATATGTTAAGGGAAGAAATGTAATTATGTTTTAGGAATATTAAATGAACATCCACATTGAAATGTTTCTTGTAATATGTATGATAGAATGAAAGAGACTTTGGTTTAAGAATCCCCTTCCATCTTTAAAAACAGTCAAACTGTATGCCCCATAAAATTGATATTCCTAAAATAAAACAGTTAATCAGAGAAATATAATTAGTTTTATGATATAATATTTAACATGTAATTATACATTGACTACGAAAATGTAATAAATGGTGAATATGAATAATATCATTGAAATTAGAGTGAGCTAAGAAAACCCTTACCTTATGGTTGAAAGTGTTCTGTATTTTTAATTAAAGTCCTATAGAATAAAATTAGATTAATTAATTATATATTTCAACAACAAATAAACTTATATTTTATTTAATATAATTTTATTAACTTCATTTATGTATATTTTTATGAGATATAATTTTTTATTTCAATGTCTTCTTAGAATTTATTTCATTGTTTTATTGTCGGTTACCTTGTGTATAAATATGTGATTTCACTTCAATTTGGAATAAATTATGTATTTTTGTAGTTATTTTTTATTAATGAAAATATATATGTTTAGATGGATTTAATATAATTTAGTTATATGGTATGATGATGATTCATTGGAGAAAATGTTGATGAAAATTTTATAATTTATTTTGGTGATTTTTACATCCATCATGAATTAGTATCATTTTTCAATAATTTGTTTATATAATTATTCAATAAAATTAAATATGTTTCAATACATATATTATATTATTTAATTATCATAAAAATTATTTTATGAATATTATTTTAGGTGATAATGATAAATAGAAAATCATGGTCCCCAAAAGCGGTTAATGAACACCTCACGTACTATGTTTTCAGTTTCAGAGATAATGGAAAGGAGAAGAGATTTAATGATGGATATTCAATTAACACAATAAAATGAAAATATATATTTGATACTATATATATCATTTTGTTTTTTTTCTTGGTTTTGGAATGATGTTAAAGAAATGAAATTAAATAAATTGAAAAGAAAACGAAATAGGATTTTAGTTCTTGAATTTCCTTTCCTTGAAACCTCATCAAGGCACTTAGTATTGGAATTTTGGAAATACTATTAGGTATTGGATGTGGAGAAAATTATTAGGAAGGGATTATGGTTGAATTTATATAATATTTAAGGATTAAAATGTGTGAGGATAACAGGCTGTATTTATAGTGGAGCGGATGGGTGTTTTTTATTTAATTCATTTATTTAATATTATGGATCAAGACTATCAATAATGTTGATTAATGTGACTATGTACTATAAAATTGAATGTTAGTTCTAACTAATGGTTCTTACATTATCCATATACCATCCAAGTCTCCAAAATTCGTGTTTTAGGTTTATAATTTTTAATATTGTAAATTACCCTATTTCACTATTAATAAAAATTTTAGATATTTTTAAAACATTCCAAAATTTCACCCTGACTATTTTACAATGTATAGATTTAAAAAACGAACGCCATTTATGAAAGTATTTTTCTAAATGTGATATAATTTTATTTTAATGAAAAACTTCATTTATTTGAAAAATACTGATTTTAAGATTATAACTGATATTATGGCACTTTGAAATAATAATTAAGATCAAATAAAATTATCTTATAATCATAATATTAAAAAATATTATTTATGAATATATTTTATGAAATTAAATTTTCTTTTAAATAATTATTTTAATTATAAAATTGTAAATAAATATTTACATTTCATAAAAATACCAACACCAAATTTATAATTTCTAAACCATTTATTTACATATTCTCTAATATAAATATATTATATTTAATTAATTAAGATTCCTAAATTATATATATACATTAATGGGTTATTTTACCATTTTATTAGATATATTAATAATCCTAATCGCACATTAATTTTCAAATTTTCATTTTAATATTTAATTTCATATCACAATTCATTTAAGTTTGAGGAATAAGATATCGAAGAAATTAAGAAATAATGATAAATACCATAAGATCTCTAGGTGTTAAAATCTACGTCAATTAACCCCTCATTAGATGATATTTTTAATATAATTCCATCAGCAATCTTTATAGTAATATTCAGTATTTGTTTTAAATAAAATCATAAATAAATAAACCTATTTTTTATAAGATCTCATGTTTTGCAAGATATGTTTTTCTTTGAGTTATTCATTGGATTGTAATGGTTGTGTCTTATTTAGATATGGATATCCCCTATAGGTTAAAATGATCTAAATTTATATATTGAATATTTATTTGAATTAATAGACTCCATGTATAATTGTTTTTAATATCCTTATGATGATTCTCCATGGTTGGAAATGACTTAGAGGTGTTTTCAGTTATTATATATAAAAATATCTATGAATTTTCCAATAAAAATTTACATGCGATGAATATGCTACACTACATATAAATACACTTGAAGATGTCCCAAACCATTGGTGGCTGTGAAGTGGATTCATGTCATCAAATACATTCACGTTATGTAAAAGTCAAGAATGTTAAAATATTATCCCAAAGTGACATATTTTTTTGGAATATCCCTTTAAAATGAAATACATGACATGTAAATAAATTTCATGAATTTTAAATATCATGATAAATAGTTTTTAGTAGAATAACACATGTGTTTCTCATTCCATGATTCTTTTTAGCCCCTCATATCAAGCCTTCGTAGACCCCTAGTGATTCATAGGAGGTTTCGTTACCTATGCATGATGTCATTTAGTGTTTTATCCATTGTAGTTCTCTTTTCCACGATTCTCCTAGCCTTTCATTATTGTTCCTTTGAAGTGATGTTTTCTTATGATCTTCATTGTGTGTTCTTGTTGGTATTGTTTCTATGTGATATAAGATTCCATTGTTGATCTCCATAACCAACTTTTTTTTCATTAATCATTGTTGGTGTGGCTAAATTACCCGTTTAATGGTTGGTGTCTACAACTTAAGCCTATGATTTGATAAGTTCAAAATATGTAAAATATTTAAATGATTCAAACATAACATGGAAATTAATTGATTAAAAAAAATTTTGGATTATTATTTGGATAAATTATGGATCCAACTAATTTTGACCGAGCTCTTGGCTACTCATTGGGTGAGAAAACCCTTGACTACAATTGAACTAGATAATGGATTAAATTTTTTTTAACATGAAATGACATCATATGTGATTTATATATATAATATAACTTTAGTTATTGAATATGGGATAGTGATGTGATAGATGGCCATATGAGATATAAATTAATTTGTAATTGAATGAAGAGTGGTATTTTTCTAAATTAACCATCGAGGCATTTGATGTGATATTATGATATCATTTTTGTAATGACTTTTCGTCGTACCATGTTATAATTCCTATGTTGAGTGGGATATGTCTTTTCTCATGCTTTAATTGTTATACTGGGATGTATTTTCCCATTCCCATTATATAATCCTAATATTGAGCGCGCTCGGCCTAGTCTCATGCTGGAATGCTTATATTTAGTGGGCTCTACCCAATCCCATGTCATGATGCTTATATTGAGTAGGCTGTCCCTGCCCATGTTATGAAGCTTACATTGAGTTGACACTCATAGTCACTTTAAAAAATACATATATATTATGATCATCCCATTTTTTTGTGATTTTCCATGGATATTTTGTTGTTGGTCGATGTTGTTTTTCTACATGGTCCAAGATATCTAGTCATGGTGATGAATAAGGTTGATTGATTTATTATAGTAATTTATTTTTTAATACACATATTTATATATTTATTGAAAACTCTTATTATTCGAATGGATTTATTTTGTCATGATGGTGTCAACCTATTGAGATTCGGTAACACAATATTTGGGCCCATGTTTGGTTCCCAAAGAAGATTAGATGGATGCAGTTTAGGAAAAATAAAAAGGGAACTTTTTACTGATTCTTTAGTTTCTTGATATATGGATGAGAGTTTAGAGATGTGATTGACATGGCGATTGGGACCGGGGTATTTTACTCTATCATTATTACATTGATTTTAATTATTTATATTTATTTTCGGGTGATATGTAACTCTATAGAAGGGGGTATAGTTTCACCACTATATTTATCAAACCTCTTCTATTATTAAAAAACCTATGGAATATGGTAAATCATGCTTGAGTCCTTGTAACCAACCAATTTTGGCCATGTGAGAGAGTTCCAGATTGCGGGAAGTTAAAAAGTGTGATCATAGTAACATGTTTTTTCTCTATATCATTATTATTTGGGAAATGTATAATGGAGACAATAATATTTTGGGAGACTGTAAATTGATTTTTTGTTGGAGCCTCTAAACCATATAATGGACAAATAATGAGTGCCTAGGGATGGGATTGTCGTTCATAATGCTTTCTTGTTATAGTTTAGGTTATTTCACCTTGGTTGATTCACATCATGTGTAATATTACCATTTCATGAGGTTACTATTCTTATGATTTTTAAATTTGAACCAGTATAGCATGACATAAGTAAATATTAATACTGATTGGAATATTGGGATATATAATGACATTAATTTTTCATGAAATGGAAATATTTACTTTCATGTTTTATATACTTCCCTATATGAACTATGGTCTAATATACCTAATATATCCAATAAATGAAATCAAATGAATAGTTATTTTATGATAAAATAATTATAAGCGATTTTTGGAGGGATAATGATATCTGGTTCCATATTTTGGAATCCTATTGAGTTTTACATTGTATTTATACCAAATGTTCTACGAAGTTTGTTTTCCTCACTAGAGAAAATTACTCCACATCGTTATCGATTTTAGAGTTTTGTGTGTGGAAATGAGTTCATTTGTAATGTATACGAACCAGAACATCCTATACCACGTGAGGATAATATGGATTTCTAGATTTGGGAAAAATACCTGAGGGTCATGTAAACTCATGGAGTGAGTAAAATGTATGCACTATGACATTGATGTCTGAGATGAAGAGATAGTTCTGGCTGCAGTATCTTCTAACATTCATTTGGAAGGGAGGCCCCCAGGTAGCTGAGTTCTAGATTGAGTTAGTCAAGATGGTCACTAATAATCTACAGGAATTCATAGATATTAGTGTGATTCTTAATTCATATATACTATATTGACCTTCTATGTGTTGGTGTGATATTCTACAGTAGTCTATAAAGAAAGACGAGTAATCTCAGAAGGACATCGAGGTGAATTTCATGAGACACTTATTTCTACATATATTAATTAATGATATAGATCATGAGTTCAGTCCTCTAACATAGGATATTATGTTAGTGATATACTACATTGAAGATTTAAATGACCTAAAATAGTTGGCACAATCATTAGCTACTTATTAGATCTACCAGGTGAGGCATTTTCTAGGTGGAATTTACCATGAAATCATGTCACATGTGAATTTGTTTCATTGGAGTTTCTATAAAATGTGATAAATTATCCAATATACATGGATTGAAACCTATGATAGGACCCGATCAGTGGGCATGCTATTTCTTTAGGGGGAATTTGGAGATTTTCTTAGGGTGTCATGAATCACCACTCTAATTGTTTTATCAAGGGATACAATGAATACATTAGTTAGGGATGTTGTGGTCATTGTAGGATTATGTTCTAATGAAGTTATTTAGTATGGAATGATGAGCCTCAATTAAAATCAGTGTCCTTAAAACACATTAGAGTATAGTGTTAATTTAATGATGGTCAACTTATAGTGGTTTTATAGGGGTATTCATAGTAGAGTAGTGGTAGGGGAGTAGTACAGGTACCAGAGTATGGGATGACTCTACAGCTCCTCCTATGATAAGTAACTAGATTTTGACATTAATTTCATGTTGAGGCAGGGGATGTGGTACCCCAATTCAATAAATATAGTACCAAGAATAAGGAATATATCTATGCTATCAGATCTGAGCCAAAGGCAGAAGGGGGTGGTCATCCGCATGTTATGCGGACTACTCTAATTATTGTGGATTAAGGCCCTTCTTCTTTCATAGGTTTTATTATTATATGTTCTAATTTTTTTGTTTTTTAAATAGAATCGCCACATTCCTTTTTATATATTGTTTTAAAATATTTTTTAATGATTTTTTAATGATTGGATGGTACATATACCATGGAAACACCCTTCGAAGTGGGTTCAAATAATAGAAAAAGTTACAAGATGTTT
This sequence comes from Viscum album, assembly GCA_963277665.1. NCBI lineage: Eukaryota > Viridiplantae > Streptophyta > Magnoliopsida > Santalales > Viscaceae > Viscum > Viscum album. The sequence goes on from OY728163.1 coordinate 332,883,480, forward strand.
TCTATAGAGATTTGTAGTTACTGATTTCTATGGGAATTGTTTTTGTTTCAAATGATAGATTTTTATTTTATTCTTAATATGGTCTAGATACCCCTTTACCAGATTCTTTTTTATTTTTACTAGATGATATTTAAATTATATATCATGAAGATGTCAACTATTCTCACCAGGGTGAGAGGGATATTTTGTATGTTGGTGCATAACCAATTCAATGAAGAATGGATTATCTCAAGGTTCTGAGAGCGAGATTTGTTTTGGATGATGGAATAATGAAGTATCGTTATTTTCCACCAATGGTAGAATTTATTTAGGATGTATTTCCTAATTGGTTATATGTCTTACCACTTTAATAAGAGATCGTATTTAGGAATGATTTTTGGTCGGGAATAGAGAAATGATTTATATCCCACCTTATTGAATGGTAATAATATAACTTCACGAGTTAAAAGTATAGAGGTAATATCTTCAAGGTAAAGGTTTTATATGACCTAGTACGTCTGCATGGGGTTTTCTAGTTCTTTTCTCCAATAAGGCAAATGATACCCTGTTCATATATGGGTATTATTAAAGATTTAACGGGATCAGTATTATGAACCAGTATCATCTTCCCTGAATCAATGATATCTTCAATACTCTGAGAGGTGATAAGATTTTTCTGAAGATTTATTTTAGACCAAGATACTACCAGTTGAGAGTGAGAACATTAGACATAAAACATACTTATTTTAGGAGCATACATGGATTTTATAAATTCACGGTGACAATATTTTGGTTAATGAACTCACTAGTGGTATTCATGGCCTTAATTAATCAGATCATTCATCCTTTTCTATAATAGTTCTTGGTTTTTTTTGTTTGAAATATTATTTTACTTATAGTCAGAATATGTTCATGGCCACCATCGAGACATCATCCTGAGTACATTCAGATAGAATAAACTTTAAGGAAATCCATCCAAATGTTTTCTATAGATTAATAATGTTTTCTTCTTGGGCCATGTCATCATAGAGGAAAGATTTTTACTGTAACTATAGAATCATTTAGAAATGGTATCTTTGGAGATACGGAATAATGTATTATACATTCATATTTTTATAGATTTTGTATGTTATTATATATTCATTATCTAGAAATTGTTGCATATTGAAGCACCGATTTCAGGGATGATCAATAAGGGAGTGAATTATGTTTTTGGGCTACTTATGAGAAATATTTTCATGATATGAAGAGAAGGATGACATGAGTACATATCCTCACATTAAATTTTTCATGTAAATTACATACCACATAATTTGATTCATCTATAGTTGGACTTCAATAAGTTCTATTGTATTATGATCGAGTGGATGCATAATGATCTAGACTACTGAGACCTCATGAGGGGACCTACCGAACACATGATTTGATGTTATTTGTGGTATTACATGCCCTGATATGTCAGGGAAATCTTTTTATGGGTGATAATTCTTTGTTGTACATGGACCACATGAGCCTCAGGTACATCTTTTCTCAGTGGGGTGTGAACCTTTAGTATAAGAGGTACGGAGAATATCTATAGACTTTTTTCATAATGTTGGATTGTACATCGGAAAAGGGAAATTTAGTTATCAATTACATGTGCTAGAATATATAGACATAGGTAGTGTGTGAGTCTTTAGACGAGTTATGGATGATGGAACTTATTGTAGACATGAATCTAGATGTTTAGGAGTCCCAAGGACGAGTAGCTCTGAATTTGTCACATGTTATACTATGAATTTGGACTATATCAAAAAAGAATAGTTATATGAGTAGGATGGATTAATTCTAAGAGAATTACCATATGGTAGGGATACACTATTGGGTTCATCTCATGGAATTTAAAATTTTCATCAATTATATGGACGAATATGGGTTTCTACAGGCCTACATAAGGAGCCAATGAAAGAGTTTCATGCTTCTTGACGGGGTAAATATCCATGTTCAAAAAAGTTGTATCATGAACTTTATAGACAACACTGGTGCTTATGAACAAATAAGAAGGTTTCGGGAATTGGGAAAATGTTTCATCTATCAGTAGGTGAATGTTCAACATTAGTGTACAAATGGGATGTTGTAGCCTCTTCAATTACTGAGTGGAAATGAGATAATGTCACTATGTAATTTGTGATATTATTAACCAAGACACCCTATAATTATGATATAGAATTGGAGACCATGGATCAGCTGAAAAGATAGTACACATCTTTTTTATCCGGGATTCCTTAAGAGTTTATGATCTGTGTATTTTCTATGTGTATGAGATAGAATGATTTTATAGTGTTATTTGTAGTATTGTGTCATTCAGAGATCCATGTTTTACATCGTAGTTCTATAAGGGTATAAAAAAGTCTCTAGGGTCACATTTTATTTTGAGGGCTTCCTGTTATCATCCAAGTGTGGGTCGATCAGAGTATACTATTCATGTTGTAGAACATATGTTATATGCTAGTTCTGGATTCAATTGGTTCATGTGGTCCGTATATGAAACAAGTGGAGTATCCATATAAAAATAGATTATAGGGTTAGATTATAGTGGAAATTTAGTGGTTTTGTATGGAAGGCTTTTTTCACCTCTTTTTTGGTTTGAGGACGGCTGGTTAGTGCTTTTTGGGACAAGTCCCATGATGGATATATTTAGGCATGTTTATATAATTAAGACGTAGGTTTTGAATGTTCAGAGAACATATAGATCACACGATGAAACTCATAGATGGGCTATGATGTTTTTTTATATTTAATCACGATTTTTTGGGTTTCTCTTAGGTTGGGTAAATTTTGTATCAGGAAAGTGGGAATTCTACTGCCCATGTTTATCTGGAAATTTGAGATAATTTATTTGGCCTTTGTAGTGGCATACTGATCAGTCCTTCCATAGTGCCACTATTCCAGGCATGACTTTTTAAATATTTCTAAGCTTTAAATTTAATATCCTGATCCTTCTCATATGGTCAATATCAAGGATGTTGATCATTGTGTTGATGCAACATTTCAGAAGCATCCAATACTGGTTATGGACGGTAATGAGAAATTTCTATAGTGTATGACAAGACCTTTAGATCAAGTGTACTATTAGCATTGGCAAATCTAGGAGGATACCTGGTAGAGGGAGTCTGATATGTATGCACACTAGCCAAACATTTTCATTAAAACACCATAGTATTTCTTGGAGTAGCATAGGGAAGAGATTTTATTTGTTATTGAGTTTGTGTGATTCTGTATTTGTTTTAGGTACATCTGTCATTGAGTTTATTTTTGAACATGGTGGATAAGTCCTGTTTGGAGGGGAGATTTTAGTTTTGGGAAATCATATAATTTTTAGGGGCTTATGTTTGTTTGAATTAATAGAGTTTGTTTATAAATCTCTTATTTGAGCATATGTGGGATTTTAATGGTCTGAAAAGGTTCATATGTGTTCGAAGATCATAAAATGATACTAGTCTGAGAACTTTATTATAGACATTTACAAATTTTGAATATGTTACCTAATGTTTAAATAAAAATACATATATTGCGAAGCAGTCTAGGGTGGGAAGTGGTTGCATGTTTTGTAAACCATTTTTGCCTATTAAAATTTTAGTAGGGTTAAATATTAACCTGGTGTGATGGGATTTTTGGTGTATTGTTTTAATAAAAAAAAATGTGTTAATGGATTAAGGTCCATGTAAATATCATGAGTAGTAGTTTATAATTGTTCAATATGCCTATTTCTAATTTCACCCATTTTTTAAATCCTCATATGATTCTGAAGGTGACTCATGGCGATTCTGATGAAATTTAATTACCTCCGAACATCACATTTTGGTGTTTGATCCAAAGTAGGTGTCCTTAATTTTTTTTCTTCATTCACATTTAACATTAATCTATCTAAGAGTTGTTTTATTTTTATCTCTTATATGCAATCATGTTGATATTTTTTTCATTTGATGTTGGTTTCTTTCATTAGTCTCTCTCCCCTCTTTTTCTGTTAGCATTACCTAGTGATAGTGTGAAAAATCGAATGATTAAATGTGGGGTTATAAACCTTAATCCCATGGATTGATATTTTTTATGTATATTAAATATTACAATTACTCCAACATAATAATAAAATTAGTTGATTAAATAAGAAAATTCTTTTTTCATTGGATCACTATTGGATCTAATTTATGGGACTTAGCTATTGGCTACCTATTGGGGGAGAATCCCATTGATTAATATTGAACATGATAATGCATTAATGTGTGTTTATCATGAAATGATATCATGGGTGTTTTAATGATATAGAACCACATTTTTTATATCCTATGGTCTACTGATATGATTGATGAACATTTGAGATATAAATTAATGTTTAACTGAAAAATGAATTGTAATTACCATAACTATGCATTGACTATTATGTTGTGATATTATTATATATATGATGTTATTTCTTGTTGTGTTATTATGATGTAATTCTTATATCAAAATGGATATTCCAAATCCCATTCTATAGTGATTATATTGAGCAAGCTCTGCCCAATCCCATGTTTTAATGCTTATATTTAGTGGGCTTTACCAAGTCACATACTGAAATGCTTATGATGAGTGGGATCTATCCAATCCTATAATGTAATGCTTATATTGAGTGGGCTCTTCCAAATCCCATGGGGTACTTATTATATTGAGCTATATTTTCCCAAATTCTTATATAGAAGACTCAACCAATATTTTTGTGATTTTTCCATGGATATGTGGTTGTTGGTTGGCATGGTTGTGCTACATGATCAGAAATATTTTGGCGTGGTGCTGAAGTAGGTTGATGGATGTATTATATTAATTTATTATTTAATAACATTAATTTCACTTTATTGCATAAAATTAATTTCATACTAGTTATTTTTGACTTTATGGTTTTGACATATAGATATTTAATCAAACCTTATTAAGGTATACATTTGTTACCTGAGTATATTACATGGATGAATAGTTTGACAAGGGAAAGGGGCCCTATTGCTGATTATTTTTTCCTTTCTCGATGGGATAATGTTTAAATATAGGAAATAACGTTTGTTTGAGACTCAGATGTTTTTAGTTTTATTGTGTCAGATGATTCATTTATTATGTTGTTTTCTATTCTAAATGTACATACATTTCGACCAGTCATTACATGATTCATTATTATTATCATATTTTTTTCTCTATTTCATTCCTTGTTGTATTATATGGATTCCAATATATGAATTACTTATATTATTGATATTTACATTTATTTTCCACTTATATGTAACTCCATGTTAGGAGGTACAGTCTCCCAACTATATTAATGACACTCGTAATTCTAGTATGATGCCTATTGAATATTGTGATGTGTTCTTGAGGCCTCAAATCCAACCCATTTTATCCATATGTGAGAGTACTGAATCATTGGGTCTTATATTAAACAACCCCATGGGGTTCATTACACAATATGAAAAGAATGTTTCGACCTATTAGGGTATCCTCACATCCCTTACACTAAGGGTGTGAATAGCCATTATCGACGATCATCTCACCTTTGACCCAGATAACCTATCATTATAATGAAATTATACTTGTCCAATTAAGTTGAAAAGTAATCCATGTCATAATGGGAAAAATATATATGTTTCTATTGAATCATTATACAAGATAACCCTCTATCTTTAAAGATAAAAATCATCAAATCCCACATATTCCATGTGAATCCTATGTGCCGAATATGATTCATGAAAACTAATATATTTCAAAAATAAAAATAATCAAAAGAAGTTAAATAACCAATAATAAATCCATGAGAACTCATGTGCATCATTCTGGTTGAAATTGTACAACTATCAAATTGGATTCTAATGATTCACATTCCATGCATTGGAAACATAGAATTCCATCCAGGGATGTTTTTCATGATGAAAAAAATAATTGTTGACACTCATTTCCTTCACAGTGTCTAATGGAATAAAAAGATAAATACCTTGAACTCAAAGTGATGCATCGTTTGAAGAAACATCAAAAATTGAAAAAGGTATGAACAAAGGTTCAAATCCACTTGGGTCGTGCAAGTTCCACCAAGGTCGCGAAATTATACTTGCGTGCCTCCCAATGGTCGCGCAGGTGACTTGCGCACCCTCTTTAAAATTCACCCATGAACTTTTCCAGTCTATAAATACCCCTATGCCCCCCCCCCCTTGGGGAGAATGTTTTTTCCATAAATTCAGATTTGAGCTCCTGGTGCCCTAGTCTCTTCTCAAAGCTTTCGACCAATTCTAATGTAGTTTCTTACCTATAACAGAAGATCTAAAGAGAGGGAGGAAGTCCTATGTGTCGAAAACTCTTCAACACTTGCGTGCCTAGTTGGCCATCCCTTAAGCGAAATGACCACACATGTGCGCCGCCTTACCCCTTCAACATAACTGACACGCCTCTCTTCTGGAAGCCTCTTGGGGTAGTACTAAAGGCTTGTTACAATCCTCTCCCAAGTATTACCCTAAGGTTTGACCATCGCGTAGGTACCCATGTGTGGTGAAAGTATACTTGCGCGACCATGACTTGTGCGCCCATGTATGACTTGCGCGCCACCTTCTTTTTGGGTTCCCTTCCCACCCACTTCACACCTCCTATGCCTATCCACCTCTCCTCTTCAAGATTAAGCCTTCAGAACTCTCTCAAAATCCATTCATGGCTTGATTTCCTGGTTGACTTCCTTATCTGAAATTAATTCTGTGGAACATCTATCAAAACCTAGTGATTTACACATCTTTATGTCACTAAGGTTAGAGAATTAATTCATTCAACCTCATCCTTTAAGATGAGAGAATCCTTAATATGGGCCTCCTTTTCAGGAGTAAGTCCCACTCTAAATTCACATAAATTTGGGAATCCTCCTTAAGAGTAAGCCCCAAGTCCCCCAAATTTGGGCATCCACCTTAGGAGTATCCCCCAGTCATAATTTCCCATGTCCGGGATTCCTTTTTCCGGAGTAAGCCCTAGTCTCAAAGTTCCCAAAATGTTGGCATCCTCCTCAGGAGTAATCCCCAGCCATAATTCCTTTAACCTAGGCATCATTTTCAGGAATAATCCCCCGTCTCAAATCTAAAAATGCGGGCATCCTATTTAGGAGTAATCCCTAAGTACCTTAATTAAAAAATTCCCTTAAACTGGGCCTCCACATTAGGAGTAAGCCCCGGTCTGCAAATCCCTTTAACCTGGGCCTCCTCCTTAGGAGTAAGCCCCAGTCTTAATTTCTCTTAACCAATCATAATTTACATTTTGATCTGGACTTCCATCTCAATATTAAAACCCAATCATAAGTCCACTCCTAATTTTGGGCACCTTCCCCAGGAGTAAGCCCTAGGTTAGAGTATTCAAATATCTATAACATACATATACCTTTATGGAACTTGTTCCCGGGTTTCTTCTCTGAAGTAAATCCAAATACTCATCTATTTGGGCAGTCATAAATACATAATCCCCACATCATTTTCTATGATTGAATAGTTCAGGGTACAATTGTTTGGTTTTACCAATACCTCTCGTTTCTCACACCGAGCATGACTCACGTGAGCTTAGAGTGTAAAAGTAATTATGACATCTTCCATTGATCCATCAATCATACATAAACATCAGACTTCCTTACTCGAAATATGTGGGTTTTGATTCCTTTTCTAAACAAAGTATACGTAGGTACCCCATCTTCGGGTATGATCCCTACTCTGAAATAATCCATGTCATTATGAATGACAATAAACATCAAGTGCCCCACTGAGTGGCTTTATAACCAGTATGGTCATCATAATGACCAAGAGACTTTTATGTATTGAAGGATATCATTGACTAAAAATCTATAAAAAATACAGAGGACTCTCTATCGATGAAGAACCTCAAACACATATAAAAGATTCTCTAAATTTCCTACATATCTAATCATTGATTGTCATATCTAAAGGAAAGTTCATTTTATACTTGGTAATGTAATAAGGATTCATGAACATAACATAAATCTATAAAGAGTGTCCCGGAGTAGAAAATAATTCCCCCCAAAAAGGTGTGATGAGTCTGACCTCCCATCCTCTAGACCAATGCAAACTCTTAAGCCTCATCAGTTCACAACTAATGAGCACCTACCTTTGAAAAGTAGGTCCAAGTGGATATGGAATCATTCGATGTTTCCAGTTCTACGAACAAACCCATTAGAAACTGCTTGGAAGATTTGAACCTTAAACAAATGACTTCATCCCTAATTCCAGAGGAAACAAAAAATGGTGAACCTGACGTGAATCTGTAACCATGTTAAAGTGATTTTTTATTTATTTGTTATGCCCCTATTTAAACTCAATGAGAGGGACAACAAATCAATCAATAGCATCTGTGCTCATCCAAAAGATGTTTTGGTTGAACTTATCTAGATTACATATGTTATATCAAACAAGCACTTTTTTCAAGATCTTCTGCATTACGAGAATGGATTTTCTTAAGTTGACGTCTGTGAATGCCTCTACTATGAAAACTTTTGTTGTGAATGCATCTGCTGCTAATCCTGCTGGATCGTCGTCCGCTCTGAGGATGACATCACCTACTCAGCGTCTTCAACGCTGGGTATCAAATGCACTGGTTAAGAAGTACCATCAAAACGGTACCATTCCAACTCTGGAGGCTGCTCGATAAGCCCTCCAAGTGAAAAACTCACCCTGGCCATCCGGACAGTGACGACCAGTGATCAAGAAGCAGGTCGTTCAAACCACCATCTCCAACCGTTTCGGGTCGTTATCCCTAGAATTAAAGCACCATTACTCCCATATTCTGGGGAGGTGAATGATCAGATCTCTCAGGGCCTTAATTCAAGGAGACATGAGTCCTCCCCTAATGCTCCCATCAATAATCTCCGCCAGACTCGTGCGGCAGTGCGCCCTCGACATGACTAGGGTATCGTCTCCAGGAGTTCAACTCAAGTTCCTCGAACTTGAGATAGCAAGATGAACCACCAGAGGTAAAATTCGGTCAACAGCGAGCATGTTCTCATCTCCTCCATCTCCGGAGAAGTCCACCAACCTAACTTGGTGCCAAGGAACGATCGGGCACACACACCAATCAGTTTTAATTCTGCTGTCATGCGGACTCGTCTGGTAGCAGCACACCAATCCCGCCATGCAATTCCAGTGGAGTACTATAGACATTAACAAACACCTATTTATAAATCATCATCTAGTTAGCAGGCACGTTTGACTACATGTGATGTAGGTCGCCAACCCAATGTGTTGACAACTGGTAAACAGGAACATATACCTGCTAACACTCATCAATCCTGCCACTAGCCTCATCTGTCAGTATTGAAGGAAGCTCTTCAACCACATTCAGCGGATTACAATCAGCAGGAACATACACATTCTAGTATTGATCAGGAATACCAAAAGTCTCATTTGGTAGCACTCGGAGAATTCAGTTAGAACCCTCCGGCGAAAAACAGGAGGCAGACTCAACTTTCTGCCCCCACACATGAGTACTGTTAGGATTCACTGACAGGAAAAGGAGGACAGGAGTAGGAACACACACCTACTCCAAGCACGGAATAAACGTATATCCTAGTTCTAACAGCTGAAGTCACCAAGCATATTCTATCAATGGTGAAGGAGAAGAAGCAAATCCCTGCTCATATTCTGGATGCCTGCCAAGATATTATAACAGCTTAAGAAGAATCTCATGGAAAGACACATAAATATATCTATACCAGTGGAGTGACACATCAATAGTTCACTCCGGAACAGATACACACATCTATTCCAGTCCAAGAGGGTTGTAGGGTGTACTCCCCCATATCATACGAACAGCCAAGTCAGGCACATACAGCTGATCTGAGTGGAGATGATTAGCCTAACCTGATCATTTCTCATAAGCAAGCACATACACCTGCCCATAATTACCACTTTCTTCAACAAGTGGTTCCCAAAGTGAGTAACATGGTGTCTAAAAAGAAGACCCGCCCAGCATAGCCAAGAAATCAAGGGCCAATCTATAACAAGTCCTTACTCGATGTTGGAGTTCTTGATGCACTGAGATAATTATCTGGTGAAACTAAAGATTCTACGCTCCCAGTTCCCAATAGTGGGAGTATTAATTCCGAAGGTCTGCATTAGATACTTCCTCATGAAGTCTTGCTTCATGACAATGCGGTCGATCTCGATCTTTCACCTTCAGATGAGAGCCACAAGAACCCTATTTGTGGTCAAAAGACCAAGGGGCAAAATATTTCATCTTTTGTTGTAACCCACCATGGTGTTCCTCCCCATGATGATGAATTTTGGTTCAAAAGTCCTCTCCGCAGTTATAATACACATTTCCTAGAAAATGCTCCAATGGGAAATGTAGTGACGAGAAAGCCCTCTTATCCTGACGCACTTGAAAATATGAATCCAGTCATGTATGATTCTTTATCACTAGTAGCTGAAATACTTTATCAATTAGAAGATAGCCCAGGGTGTAGGTCATTCTCCAAACCACCCCTGGGTCGTTCATCTTCTAATTTGATCAGTGAATTCTCTACCGATCTTGTTGAATACAATGAAGCAACAAATAAGCACCAGCTCTGGTCTAATCAGGTAGAAGAATAATTATTTAATGATAAAGAGGAAGTACTGAATATGAGAATGCAATTGGCTAGTAGTCAATTTCCAGTCATGTTTTGGCCATCGGCTGACTCTCAGTATGACATTCCAGAGATGTTGATGGAAGATGGAATTCATGATATTCATCTCAACATATGGAAACCACTTTGTCAGTTGAACAATAAAATATGATCTTATCATAAATATGAAAATCATTTCAAGATAATAGAAGGGTTACAATGCCAAATTGACTTGGCATCTCTCTAAGTTTCTCTATATCTGAAGGCTGAAAAGCAGCAGAGATCCCTTCAGCGTTCATGCCTTGGTGCACTAAGAAGATTGCGCCAGTTAATTTCCAATGCCCCATCTGGTATTCAAATCAAGGGATGGGGTGTTCATGGAGCACTACATTTCACTGTGCTCTCCAGTCACCAAAGCCTGCCTAAAATGGTATCATGCAATGTTATTGCCCATGGCCGACCACATTCAATTGGCTTTTTTAATCAAAGGCTTTCCCAAGAACTGGCCTGAACTAGTTCTTCTCAAAATCAAGCATACATAGAACAAGATGTTGAATTACTCCTACATCAAGAAAATGAGAATATTGAACATGCCTCTCGTTTGGAGGAAGCAGATCCCCAAGTGACAGAAGTGTCAAAAATCATCCAACGGTCTTTTGAGCCGGGTGATAAGAGTTGATGTAGGTTGATGCATCCAGCTAATTTCCGGACTAAATTCCGCAAGATCAAGAGACATTACAAGAGGGTCTCAGATATAGTATGTCAATAACCACCCCAACTTGCCAGACTAGGGACTCTTTTAACCCAACCCTCTGAATCCACAAATAGGATTCGAGGAGTTGAGTAGGAATAGCAGGAACAACCCCAATCCACCGGAGTGGGGACTTTTTCAAATCCTCAATCTCTTCCTCAGATAAAGTCAGTCTTCTATCGATTAGGGAATAATCCCCAAGAGGAACTAAGAGCCAAATTATCAGGAGATTCCCTCCACAATAATGTTCGTCAAGAATTTCCTGAATGATCAAATCGACAAAAGGCAATGTCTCATTAGGGACATAGAAGAAGACAATATCGCAGAAATGTATATAGAAGGGATGCAATACATTATGCATCAATTAATGTCATGAATGCCATTGTTTCTAATCCACAAGATGAGGCTCGCTCAGAGGGATCAGATGAAGAGGTTCCTGCTCAAGAAGTTGTATGCACAGACACCAATGAAGAAGGTGTGCGTACACGAAATTAAAGGCTTACCCATAATCTGGGTGATCCTTCAAGTAACCAACATCCCCCTCTCCAAAAGGGATCCATCAAGGGGAAATGAAAGAATCAGGTTACATACCCTTCCTCTAGAGAAGGTCAATTGATCTCACTAGAGAAAATATTTTCACAATAAGAGGAGGAAATGAATGAATTAAGGTTGTTGAATGTAGAACTACTTCAGAGTAGTCTTCCTCTTAAGTGTCCTATAGTCAGTCATCCAATGGAATTTTTTGCGACAACTGATATGGAACAAGAATATCCTCCTCTACTAGTACACCCTTACAAGTCTAATCCTATGGTTCAAGTGCAACAACAATTGGAGGTGCTACCATCAGTTGCAGCACCATCCACGACATCTATCCTAGCTCCAGTTATTGCACTGGTTTAAGTCCAAGCTCAACTGAATGTTTCTCAAAAGTTAATAACTACTATAGATTCATTAAAATCTCGGTTGGAAGATATGGAAGGAAAATGAGCTCAAATTCAACCAGAAAAGAGAGCTTATCCGGAATGGGTGGATGCAATTCCTCCCCCATAAAATTTTTTAAAGTATCACATTCTCAATCTTTAATGGTTCGGGAGACCCAGAGAAACACATAAAACATTTTGTTTCCCGTTGCGATCCTATGATGGTAACCCCTCAGTAACAAGAAGCAGTTAAACTCAGGTGTTTTGTACAGTCATTAAAAGGATCTTCCTTTGTCTAGTACACAAGCTTGCAATCCCGGTCAATTACCAGATGGGAGGATCTCCTCCAATGATTCCTTCTGCAATTCAGTTCAACATTTCCAAAGACAACAGTTTTTGATCTTACAAATTGTATGCAAAGGGAGAATGAAAGGGTGCTAGATTTCATTGCTCACTGGAGGGGATTAACATATTCCCTATACTTAGCACTCCCTCAAGAAGAAATGTTGCCAATCTGTGTGAGAAATCTGCATGATGAATTACGCACGCCGTTGATCCCTGTGATATACAAAAGAGGGTTTGGAGACCTTACTTCAATCGCTCAACAGATTGAAGACTCTCTAATGAAAACTAAGGATAAAATTTTTGTAATTCCATCAGCTCCAGGAAGGAGAATTGGTAAAGCAGAGACTGCTATAGTTATGCTTAAACAAGAACCTGTATCTGATTCTACTTCAAAACATTCATCTTTCTGAAGCACTCCACCTCTTGAGCATTAGCAAAAGAGGCCGTTTCGTCAAGATGATCAAAGAGATCAAAGACGAAAAAAATTTAGGATTTTAAAATAATATGTTTACTCTTTCTGAAATGAACAAGTTCCTAGTTACTTCATTTCAGCTCTGGAAAATAATTTGGTCCAATTGCTAAGGCCCAAAAGGTCAAACAAGGAAGGAGATAAAGATTGTCCCAATTATTTCCCATTTCATCAAATGTTGGTGCATCCCATTCAGTAGTGTTTTGTCTTCAAGGACCTCCTGCAAAAAATGGTCGACTCGGGAAAAGTCAAATTGAATGTTTATTCAGCTTAGGTAGCTTGTTTTACTGCTACAAATCTAGAGGAAGAGGGCGAGTGGAATGAATTAAAGAACAAAAATGCGCAAAAATATGATGATTGGATGGTCAGAAAGATGACCAATTGAACTCATGATATTTTGAAAACACAATTGAAGAAACCAATTATGCCTTCTTCCATGAATTCTGCAACAAACCCGTCTTCATCAAAGGGATAATACACAAATAAATGGATTGTTTCAAAGAAAGAAGAATAATCGGAAGAATATGAGTATGTGTTAATGCCCAAATTGTATTTGACTCTGGCAGATTTTATGCCATCTACTTCGAAGTAACGGGCACCGCCCCATCAAACTGCACAACCTAAATTGGCTAGTCAGGAAGAATATTCATCTAATGTAGAGTTAATCTTCGGTTCTGTTAATATGATTCACTTAACAGATCCTTATGCCAATCACAATTTCAAACTCGATGAACATGGGTTCCCCGTATCAAATAGAGGAATCAGAGGAAGTTCCAGAGGCTCAGGGTATAGGGGAAGACATGGAATTTTTAGAGGACACTATTCCAATTTTACCCCTTCTAGAACTGTGTATAAAGAAGAACATCATGGCAGATCCCTTCAATGAGCTCAACAAGAACAGGAATGTTCTTCCACACAGGGTAGATTGAGTCCTAGCAGAGTTATTCTGGACGATCGGTTGGAGGTTCCACCTTCTTCCTCTCAGCAAGTAAATAGACCTAATCGGTCTAATCTTCCAAAGCCAGGAGTATTACCAACTCCTATCCCTGGTACAACATGCATCAACTTCTAAAGCATCAAATTACAAGGCTCCTGCTAAACCACATGTTCCTGTTGGTAAACGAAGACCTTTTGATCAAAAGTATGATGTATTGAAACACTTTCCCCAAGTACCAGCCATGTTATCAATTTTAGATGCCTTGAATCTATCAATGGATCTTTGGGAGGCACTCATTGAGGCTTTGTCAAGTCCTCAGGAGTTTGAAACCGAAATTGCTGCGGCTGAAGCCTACCATGTTGAGAATAATCCTGCAGAATGCCATGTAGTGATATCTTTCACAGATGAAGATGAAGATGATGTCTTGAATGGATATATTAGACCTTTATACTTATCTGGAAAGGTAAATGGGGTAGACATCCGAAGATCTTTCATTGATAATGGTTCAGGAGTCATCCTCATACCCATTCGTACATTTCATCGATTGGGGCTCACATAATCTGATTTATCTCCTTCTACTATGATGATACAAGGATATGATTAAAATGAACATGAACCACTGGGTGAGATTACAATCAGAACTCAGTTTTGGATATCTTGTATCAAATTCAGATTTCATGATTTTTGATCAATATTCATCCTTCAACATCTTTCTTGGAAGACCCTGGCTACATCAACATGCGGCTATCCCTTCATCATATCATCAATGTCTCAAATATTGTTTTGATGGTCAGGTTTGGACATTGAATGGTGATAAGGCCCCGTTCAAGACATGTAAATCTCAGAACATTGAGGAGGAATTCTACCATATGAAGGGTAAGGATAAATCCACAACAAGTGAGATTACCAAAGTTAATGCTCAATATAGTTTGGAAAAGATTCCAGTAAACCCATATGCACATGGGATTACAGAATATGTGTTTCCTATCAGTCAGAATTATTTGATATATTCAAATAAAAATACTCTTATAGAAACTTCCATAATGTCAGTTATGACAATCAAGCCAGACAACATGGTAGAAATTGGTAATTCACCAAGAAATGATGAAAGATCAAATGGGGATGTCTTCATTTCATCTGCTGAAATCCAGAAAGTCTATACTTCTCCAACCAGGCTAGGGGAAGTTATAGCAATTCAAGAGGTGATTGATGACGTCGATTATCAATCCATCATCTCCTCTTTAATATATAGGGAATACCCTTTATCATCAATAGGGTCAGAAATGAAAGCTTCTTCTTCAAGATGATCAAATTTTAACATCTCTTCTGATCATGAAAATTCTACTTCATCATCTACTATGCAAGTAGAAAAAGAAGAAATAACACATACTGAAAAAGAATAAGAAGATCTCAGGGATGATCCCCAAGTATTTGAAGTGGGTATCTCTACCACTGTGGATGAACTCTGAGAAATAAATCTGGGTACAAAAGAAGATCCAGGCCCCACTTTGATTAGTGCGGCTATGACTCTTGAAGAGCAAGAGATTCATATTTCCTTTTTAAAGAAAAATCATTATATATTTTCTTGGAACTATACAGAGATTCCAGGGCTTGATCCTGATGTTTCCACTCATCGTATGGGTTTTCCAGAAGAACATCGGGGATTCAAACAAGCCACTAGAAGAACACACCCAACCTATGATTCCAAAATTAAAGCTGAAGTGGATAATCTTCTCAAAGCTAACTTCGTCATAGAAGTTAAATATCCCAAGTGGTTGCCTAATATTGTCCTTGTGAAAAAGAAGAACGGAAAATTAGAGTTTTCATTTATTTCAGAGATCTTAATCGGTATTTTCCTAAGGATGATTTTCGAGTTCCAATTACAGAATTTTTAATTGATGCAACAGCTATATATGAAGTGCTTTCCTTAATGGATGGATATTTCGGGTATAATAAAATCAAAATGGCTCTAGAAGATGATAAATCTACAACCTTTAGATCCAATCAGGGTGTGTTATGCTATCGAGTAATTCCCATTGGCCTGAAAAATGCAGGCACAACATATCAGCATGCCATGCATCGTATCTTCAAACCATTTTTAGGGAAGTTTGATGAATGTTATGTGGACGATTTGGTGGTTAAATCCAAGCAACATTCTATTCACTTGGCTTATTTGGAATTCATATTCCATAAACTTTGACAACATAATTTGAAGATGAACCCCTTAAATTGTGCTTTTGGGGTAACCTCAGGAAAATTTCTCGGCATTGTTGTACGCCATCGTGGTATTGAAGTGAATCCTAAGAATACAATGTCAATCCTTGGTATTACAAATCCTCGAAATTTGAAATAGTTGAGAGGACTTCAAGGAAAATTAGCCTATATTTGGCGTTTCATCGCCAATTTGGCAGGAAAAAGTTAACCCTTCACCAAACTAATGAAGAAGGGAGTCACTTACCAGGGGACCGAAGAATGTCAATAAGCATTCGATATTCTCATGAAATACCTCTTTATTCCAATGGTACTTATTCCCCCTATTGAAGGAAGGAAAGTTATCATGTATGTGACAGCTTTAGAGCGATCATTGGGTTCCTTTCTTGCTCACAAAAATGATACTGGGAATGAAAACAGCCTCTACAATCTCAGTCGGACTATGCTTGAAGCAGAAACCCAATATCCAAGTATTGAGAAGTTCTTCCTAGCATTAATATTTGCAGTTCAGAAGTTTAACACTACCTGCATCATCACGAGGTCCAATTGGTATCTCACAATAACCCGCTCAAATTCATCCTTTGTCGTCCAATGCTTACAGGATGGCTGGCAAGGTGGGCAGCAATTTTGCAACAATTTGATATTCAATATGTGTCTCAAAAGGAAATAAAGGGCCAAGCTCTGGCTGATTTCCTTACTGAACACCTTTCAGTGGAACATACATCTATAGATATTGAAATTCCTGATGAGGAAGTATTGTTTATTCAAGATAGTCTTCAGACATGGGAAATGTACTTTGATGGTTCTTCCATAAGTCCAACAGGAAGGAAAATGGAAAGTCTTAAATTCAACAATGTTGGGTTAGGAATTGTACTCATATCTCTAGAAAAAGCAGTGTTACCCTATTCCTTTTCATTATTGGGAGGCGGTACAAATAATGAAGTAGAATACCATGCTCCCATTACAGGATTGGAGTTGCCACTTCAAGCACAAGCGAATCACTTAAATGGGAAAGGTGATTCAGACATGGTAATCAAGCAATTCAATGGGGAGAATTCCATCAGAAAAGAAGAACTAATCCCTTTTTATGATTAAATCAGAGAGTTAATGGCAGAATTTCCTACAGAACCGACATTTTCTTATGTCCCGAAATCACAAAATTCACAAGCTGATGCACTGGTTAATATAGCCACAGCTCTGGCAGATCCAAATCAGGACGATACAACCATCAGTATTGCCCATAGTCGTAACATTTCACCTTATGTTTAAAGCAGAACAAAGGAAATCAATGAAATTAGACCCATTCCTAAACCATATGGTCATACTACAGGATAGATGACACCTATCAGGGAATACATTCAAAATGGAACACTTCCACCTGATAGAGCCAGGAAAGAACAAGTCCGGAGACAAATGGACAATTTTACACTATATGATAGCCCGGATCACCAAGAGAAAATTCTCTTCAAGCGTGGTTTTGATGGAGTTCTGTTCAAATGAATTTATGGTAAAGAGATAATGGATGTCATGAAAGAAGTGAATGCAGGAGTTTGTGGTGCCCACCTGTCTCTACAAAGACTATATGATCAAATTGGATGGTTCAGATACTTTTGGCCTACAATGATACAAGATTGTGTTGATTTCACAAAGAAGTTGCATTATTACCAAGTACATTCCAATTTCATTCATCAACCCCCATAGTTTCATCATACAACTAAATACTCGTGGTCATTTTCCACATGGGGAATGGATGTAGTGGGACCTTATCCTTCGGCTATAGACAAGTAGTTGAAGTATATTCTTATAACTACTGACTTCTTTTCCAAATGGGAAGTGGAGATACCCCTCAAAGAAGTCAGTTCTAAATGCATTGTTAGCTTCATCAAGTCTAAAATCATTACCAGATTTGGTGTCCCTCATACCATATTGACGGACAATGGCACCAACTTCGGTTCATCCGAGGTGAGAAAGTTGTATGAAGAATGCATCATCAAATCCAACCATTCATCTTAGTATCATGCAAGATCCAATGTCCAGATAAAATATTTCAACAAGACTATGTCAAATATAGTGCAAAAGATGGTGTATGAAGACAAGAAGTCATGGCCTGATAAACTCTTCCATGCTTTATGGGCTTATCGGACCACAACCTGCACTGCAACGCGATCAACTCCATATTCATTTGTATATGGAACATATGCAGTATTTCCCAAGGAGATTCAATTACCCTCGTTCAGAGTAGCCATTTTTGATCAATCATCTATAGATTAACATTCTCAAAAGCGATTGGATGAATTGGAACATTTAGATGAGAAAATATTGTCCACCTTACACCACTTTGAAGTCTATAAGAATCTAATAGCACGAGCTTTCAACAAAAAAGTTTGTCTTCATTCATTTGTTTAGGGAGAATTGGTATTATTTCTCATAAGTCCAATGATACTAGGAAAGAAACCTAAAAAGCTTGAGCCAAAATGGGAAGGACCTTATTCAATACATAATTTCTACTCCAATGGAGCTTATTCTTTTATCTCAATGGATGGAGAACTCGTCACTACTCCAACCAATTCTATATTTCTGAATAAGTATTTTGTGTAACATAAATACATTATCATCCAGCAAGACATTAAATTTCCCCATCTATAGTCCATGCATATGACTTTAAACAATTTTCACTTTCTTCCAACAAGACGTTAAACTACACCATAATTGGTCCATGCATTTGACCTTAAACTATTCGCACTTTTGTTCAACATGACATTAAACTATGTCCCCTTAATCTTCCTTGCTATATGAAATTAAACTATACATCAATGGTCCATGCGTATGACCTTAAACTATTTGCATGCCTCATGTCTTGCAAGACGTTAAAATGCACCATTACGGTCCATGCATATGACCTTAAACGATTCGTACCATCTTCCAACATGACACTAAACTGTATAGTCCCTTTTCATCCAGCATGACGTTAAACTGTGAAAACGTCCCTAATACGTCCAACAAGACATTAAACTATGTCCTCTTTTTTCATTACTTCATGACATTAAATGCACAATTCCACTTTTTGTGTTTTCCCCATCGTCCTAATTACATGATGATAAACTCTACAAAAATCCCTTAATACGTCCTACATGGTGTCAAACTATATTTTGTCCCTATTACATGACACTAAATTGTGCAACACCAATAGTCCTCACTGAATGACTTTAAATTGCATAGTCCCTTCATATGTCCTACATGAAATTAAACTGTGAATCGTTAGGGTTGTTTCTACCTCTTGTTTCTCACACCGAGTATGACTCACTTGATCTTAGAGTAATCTTGAACCATACCAATTTCTTTTTAGATCATTGTCCTCAAAAAAAAATTGATCACCAATTCCTTATTTAATTGAACTACATGGACTTTGATCCTTGTCTTCTAGACTGGGTACGTAGGAAACCTCGCAAGGTTCATGCCCCAAACCAATATTTTCCCATCGGTTCACATCCATCTCATACGATGTTGATTCAAGAATCCATACCCAGAATCAATATCATTACATTGGTTTAACTTTTTCCTTGCTATATGACATTAAATTATAAAAAACTTTTGCCCTGTATGACCATAAAATAAAACATTCTTTGATACCTTCACCTGAGAGGGAATCATTATTTACATCGATTTCCAATCATGTTATATTCCAAAGACTACAAGCATACATGGATATTCCAGAACCTTTTATCTTGGGTTAAATCATCATTGAACTAATGTCCCCTTTCACCCTTCACATGTACAAACCAAATCTGTAAAGATGGTATTTCTCAAACTATGCGGTCTTGATTCCCATCCTGATGGGATTTGTAGGAACATTCGAGTGTCCCTCAAATCCATCCCCAAGTCTTTTAGGCCTAACCCCAAATTCCACGTTTAGTCCCCTGGCTGAAAAGTCCCTGTGAAAACACTCATTGTGTATTTCTTATAATGGTCTAAGTTCTATGACCCTAAACTAAGATCTCTTACACTTTCATCCCACATGATGTTAAATTGTATTTCAAGAACTACGTAGGACTTGATTCTCATCCTTATGGGATACGTAGTGAAGTCCAACATTTTAATTCAGGACCCATCCACAACATGATTATGGTTAGCATTGACATGTGTATCTCAACAGACATTGGAAAATACCCATTTTTATGTTTCATAATCCTAACCTTAAATGTTTTCATATCATCATAACCCTTTTCTTGACTTCTGGTCACAAAATGTCCTATTTCATAGAGTTCTTTTTTCTGGCTATTCAGCATATGCCCTTAGGTGGCCTTGCATAAGTAGTCTATATAACAGACCGGTTAGACAAAAGATACTATTATAATACTTTGTATCCAATGACCTTAGGTGGCCATGCATAATTCAACCCCCTAATGGGGTTTTTAAATAATGGTAACTTCATTATTGGGAAGAAAACCTCTTTTTTGCTTAGTTGTCTTAACGACTATATTTAAGGATCCACAATAAATAGTCATCCTTAACATATTTGTCCCATGTTCTTTTTCTTGATCTGAAAATATTCAAGTCTATGGTTTACATTTCACTTCCCTACGTTTTGGTTAGAACTTCGTAGGAGTGACATTCATCCAGTTCTTAGACGATTTTTCTTGGAAATATCTTCTCCATATTCAAGTACCTCTTTCCATACAGCAAACACTATGGTTTGAAAATTTTGAATCTCCATAAACTTCCATTGGCTTTTTAGCAGTAGAGAAGTAAAATTCTGAGAGTACTTTTTCTGGACTATGCAGCACATGACCTTAGGCGGAATTTCATAAGTAGTCTACATAATAGACCTGTCAGCTAAAAGATGATATTATTTGACTATGCTTCCAATTACCTTAGGAGGCCCTACATAATGCGTCCCCTAACAGGTTTGTTAAATATTGGTAACTTCATTCTTGGGAACTACTTCTTCTAATGCCTTTTAGTCCTTTTTTCATGTCATTCCTCATATTCAAAATTTCTTAAGTCATCGTTTACATATTTTCCCTCATACTTGAGTGTGGTAATATGTTTTCAGATACATTTTCAAGGATTTGAGTCCATTTTAATCCATTCTCTCAAAGATATTTTGACCTTAAACATTATGCTTTTAATGTCTAACATGCATGACTTTAAACTACCCACAAAAGACAAGGGAACTCTAAATAAAAGTCATGTTCCAGCTCACTATACATACATATTGTATGATTTTAGGTAATATTGAGCACTAAAAAATTTAAAAGACTTAATGTTTGTTGGGTTAATTATAATAATCCTATTGAAAAATTCAAACTATGATTACTAGGACCATTGGCTTAGGTAATAATATAAAGCATGTAGGAAAGGAAATTGTGTGTACAAATGATGGATGATAAGAGTCTTTTACATTTGATGCACAAGAATTAGAAGGACGTCCACAAATTGGAGTCTCTTCTCTTTTCCATGAAATTACAAGAGGCTGTCAACATATGTCTTTACCTGATGTAAAGCATCCCGAGCTTCATCAGCAGCCACTTGAAGCTCATGCACTTGACTAACTTCACTCTTTTTAGCCTGACGAAGTGATTTCTTGGCATCTGCGATGGCTTTCATACCACGCGTTTTATCTCCCTCCAGTGAATTGTTCAGTTGGTCATGTTCCCCAGTAACAACATCTAACTGTTGATAAAGGTGAATTTGTTGGACGACTTTATCTTTGATCTTATGTTTCAGCTCCTTCATCTTGGTAGAATAATCAGCCTCAGCTCGGGATACCGCAGCCTCAAATTCACTGATATTTGCTGACAGCTTCACCCTGGTCAGATCTTCACAGTACTTTTTATCCTGCTCCCTCCTTAAGATTACTTGTTTTACCGCAGCATGGATCTTTTGATATACAACCCGCCAAGTCCTAGCATGACAAATATGGATGACATTCGTGGGATCATTTATGACAGATCTTCAAGAGGCACTTTAGATTTGATTTTCCATATATTTTTCCATGCCTTGCATCGTGAAAATTGGAGTGCCTTTTGTACTTCTTGATCCGACTCAGCATCACTGTCACAGGGGGGAATATAATCCAGGATCAATGCACTTAGGGAAGTGCCCTGTTATGCTCCTTCCCCCATGACGTGTGATTCTTCACTTTCAATTCCCATTGGGGTAGAGGCTGAGGCTTCACCTCCAGATCTATCCACTGAAATTGATGGCCCCGCATAATCAAATGAAAGCATTGGTTAGTTTCAGAGGATAACAAAAGTTAATTGGTTGTCTTGCAAATTAAGCATAGTCGTAAATATTGTTATCCCTTACCCAACGATAGATCAGTAACATGATAAGGCTCCTCCTCATATTTCCTAGATTCAATAGGATTTTCTGGGTTAGTTTGAGGAAGCTCTACGGGGTTCAGCTCCACCTGGGCTAATGTCTCTACAATAGTAGGGTTTTCTGTACCCATTCATGCATAGGTAGTTCAGCAGCTTTCTAAGATAGAACTGCATATTTGAACCGATCATGATTAGACCTGTAACAAGATGTTATTTTTAATAGGATGAAAGGATAACACTCACGTCCATAATCTTCTAAATTACATGGTAATTTACCATGATCTAAAAAATATTCAAAAGATGTTCCATGTCCCATCATTTCATCCAATGTAATCTCAGAATCCTAGTTAATCTCAATAGTGGGAGCATTTGGTTTGTCTTCGTGGAAACCTTCATCCTACGGTCTCTGACCCTGGAGAGCATCTTCAGATAAAATAGCGGTGTCATTTGCAATGGTCTCTATAAGAACTAATGCAGGGGTTGAACCTAAAGTATCAAATAATGGAAGTAAATCGTTGTTTAATTCAACATTTGAAGAATCATTGTTAACATACAAGAAGTAGGTTCTTCTCTTATTGCAACAGTAACAGGAGGGATACTAGGAACAGACACTGGCTCTTCTCCAGGAGTAGCCAAGTCTGCCTGAACTTTGATTGTTCACCAATACCCTTTGTGGTCCTCAAAGGAGGGTCATTCCTTTCCCGTTAAGGGGAAATTGATGAATACCCTGCAATCCCAAAAGGCATGAGTAATCTTTTTCGTTGGTTAAAAAACATGATAACCCAAAGGACTTACCACTACTAATGAAGCGTTTAGCTATGGACTTCCTCCTTAGTTGATTTTACTTCCTTGGTTTTTGGGAGTGTGAACAATATCCCTTACATGCACATGAATTGGAGAATAGAAGGTCATGTCCAACTACTCATCCATGGCCTACTGGCCGGGAGATATCCTGCTCGATTTGCGAGGAGATTCAGCAGCAGCCCCGACGGAAGTACCACCTGGGCTATATTGTGGTGAAGGAACCTTAGTAGTTTCTTTCATTTCAAGTTGCAGGATGAAGAAAATAATTTCCTTGAGTAACAAAGCATTGACTGAAATCAAGTTCAAATGAAAATAAGGAAAGAAAACTTACTTCTTTAGGATCCACGTAATCGTTCCCCTCCTCATCTCCGAAAGCATCAGTCCCCTCAGAGGCACCATGATCTATCATTTCCATCACACTTTTGGTGATAGGAATGGAAGCTTAAGTGGCTTATATGATCATTTACAGCTCAATGATATAAGCATGCACTTCATCGGGGTTATCCTTGTAATGGATATCTATAGAATCGAGAAGATTCCCTATTCCAAGGAGGTGTAGCCCCTCTCATAAACCCAGCCAGGCAGTTTCAGCACCATAGTATAAACTCTTCCATGTCTGGACAGCCTCTGGTCATCGATATTCAGTATGTGTACTGGGAGGCTGTGAGGAAGGTCCTACAATCATGGACTTCATCTTCTTCCCGGATCCTGCAACTATAGATAGAGAATAAGAAAATAGGACTTGTTGCTCTATAAATTAATTGTGATTAAATTTCCACAATGAAATAACTTACCAGGAGTTGATGGCGTGGGTCTTTTGATTATAACTAGAAAATTATACCGGGCATGAGGCCGCTTTTCCGTTTGTTGTGCCTCACCATCCCCATCTTGGGAATCCAGTGAGTCAGTCCTAGATGAGGAATCCGGCGAATCATATTCAGGTGGGGAAGCATCACCTTCTTGTGGAAGGGTTTCTTTCTCTATAGTTCTCTTCCTTTTCCCCACATGATAAACCGGGTGATTCAACACCCCTCTAGGGTATGATCTTATCCAGTGCTTGGAATACCATGTAGTCAATTTATTTGCCGCTTTATCAACTGGTAGCTCAAACATTGCCCCGGTATTCTCCCTAGATGTCAGCAACCATAGTTGTCGGGCAACCATCAGTTGTTTCTCTGAGCTAACATGCACAGGGGGATATACAACAGTCCTCTACAAACACTTTAATTGACGTGAAAATCTATATGGAGTGTAGGCGTCGCATATAATCTCTCTGTCAATCCTGGCGACCAGCACACCATCTCTATAGGCCAGCATGTATGCCCTTAATTCTATACTGGTTGTTCCATCATCAACAAACTGCCCGGTTTGCGGATTTACATAAGGAAAGAAATTAAATTCCTTATACATGCCCAGCCTCACCTTCGTGTCAAAATAGTTGAGAGCTAGTGGAGCAATTATAGGGAATGCATGAACTAATGGCCTAAAATAACTTCCTGGAATATGTACTCCATTTTGTACATTATATGTCCTGAAGTGAGTGGAGATCCATCCCCACAAAACATGGAATGGTCCCACTATTCTCAAAGAAGACTTATGGATGAAGACATGGAGTAAGCTCTTATGACTCTTTGCTAAAATGCGGGTAGCCAACCCAACCATTTTACCCTCAGCCAACGTGGCCGCAATAACGAAGGTCCCTGGCCTGACGCCTCCCTTCAAGTCCCTGATTAGAAAAAGATAAACACTAAGCTACAAGGCCAAGAAGCCCACCATAAGATTCTTCTTTTGGATTCTCTGATTCACTTAGTATCCAAACATCTCAAATTCTCCAGCTTCTAGGGTCGGCCAGAATGTGCCAGGAGCACCCCTCTTCGCTGTTTTGGGGTAGGTGGTAGGACGAGTGGGCCTCTTCTTCTTGGATCCCATCTCCTTAAATCCCTTATCCTTTGGCTCATTCTCCTGCTTCTTTATAAGAACCATATTCATCCACTCCTCTGGATGAATATCTTTTCTAGAATGAGTTATAGAGGTCTTTGAACTCTTGAGCTTGTGGAAGATTTTCAATAATTCCTGAGCTAAAGCCGGAGTCTTCTCTGAATCATTCTATGTCACCTTGGGAGGGATGAATTCATCATACATGTCACCCAAAATTGGAGCCCCTGAGATCTTGTGGAAATCTCACAGACCGATTCATACTTCTCCATGAGTCAGATAGAATGAATTGGTTTCTGGGATCCAATGGATGAGTTTCTCTGGCACAAAGTTATCATTCCTCTAAATATATGTTTTCCCAGCCTAGATAGCTTCATATATTGCAACCCCTTTCAAATACTCGACAAGATATGAACAGGTTTGTCGCACCCAGTATTCCCACATCCAGGATGGCTTCACACCTCCTCCAGGATGGAAGTCCCCGCTCTTCTTCGAGCCTTTGGATTGATCCATCTGAGAATTTCAGAAGATTGAGGGATAAAAATGTGGTTGAAGCTCAAGGTTATGAGGTTTCAGATCTGTCGTACAAGGTCTATGATGCATCATATGGGCCTTCTCAACTGTTCCAAAATTTATAAATACTCCTCCACATGAGATTAATGCTGAAGCAAAATTGGTGTAGTTCTTAAACCAAGAAATTGTTAGATAGTTCTTTTCCTCTATAATGGTAACTTCTCGCAGATGAACATAGCCATACAAAGGAAGATAAAATCTCTGGGGGAAGTCACGATGATATTTCTTAAAATACTTATCCAAATCTGGGAGAGTGCTATCGCAGAAGATATAGTAATCATGGACAATGATGCTCATCATATCATCAATTCACTTGCTAGCCAGTTCATCAGCCGTTCCGATTCTATTGGGAGCCATTAATCTGCACAAAAGTTGAATAAATTAACTCTTAAATGGGTTGATTTTCTATAAAATTTGTGAATAAATTTCGAAAAAAGGAAAAGGCATTAAGGCTCACAAGTCTACTTTTGGTGTGAAAGTATGGATGAGTTGCGCACGTATGGATGTGTCGCGCAAGTTTTTGGTGCACATGTATCACCGTGCAAGTCCAAATACCTTGACTGTAGCACGACATTGAAGAAATAGCGTAAAACTGGGTAACCTACACGATGGAAGAAACTTGTGCGGCGTGAGCTCGATAGTTTTAAATTCAGTGCTTTGTGTGAGGAATGTCCGTGTATAAATAGGCCAGGCCGCACCCATACGTGCCGACGCCTGCGTAGCTCAAACACTGGTGTGCCACCCTCTATGCGCTAAATACTTGCATGCCACATGTTCCTTGGTTTTCTTATTTTCCTCAGAGTCAAATCCTCATTTCTTTCAGATCCAACTCTGAGGGGGGACTTTTGTTGATGCTCCTTTACATCACAGAGTCTAAAGGAATATAAAGACAAATACATTGAACTCAAAGTGATGCATCCATTGAAGAAACATCAAAAATTGACAAAGGCATGAACAAACGTTCAAATGCACTTGGGTCGCTGTTTCCTCACGGATTCCGGGGATGACCTCCTGGACGAGAGATTCAAACATTCCGATCGGTTTCTAGAGGGTTTGTTCGTAGAACCGGAAACATCCAATGATTCCACATCCGTTTGGACCTACTTTCCAAAGGTAGGCGCTCATTAGCTTGTGGACTGATGAGGCTTAGGAATTTGCATTGGTCGAGAGGATGGGAGGTCGGACTCATCACACCTTTTTGAGGGGAATTATTGTCTACTCCGGGACTCTCTTTATAGATTTAAGTTATGTTCGTGAATCCTTATTACATTACCAAGTATAAAATGTGATTTCCTTTAGTTTTAACAATCGATGATTAAATATGCAAGAAATTTAGAGAATCTTTTATATGTATTCGAGGTTCTTCATCAATAGAGAATCATCTATATCTGTTTAGAGATTCTTGGTCAATGGTATCCTTGAAAACATTTATATAAAAGTCTCTTGGTCATTATGATGACCAGGCTGGTTTTAAAGCCACTCAGTGGGGCACTTGAAGTTTATCGTCATTCATAAGGACAGGGATTATTTCAAAGTTGGGATCAAACCCAAAAATGGGCTACCTACATATCCTTTGTTTTGGAAAAGGAATCAGAACCCACGTAGTTCGAGTAATGGAGTATGATGTTTATGATTGATGGCTCAAAGAAAAATGTCATAATTACTTTTACACTCTAAGCTCGTGTGAGTCATGCTCGGTGTGAGAAACAAGAGGTATTGGTAAAAATTAGACAATTGTGCCATGAAAGATGCAATCATAAGAATTTGTTTGGGGCTTATGTATGTATGACTGCCCAGATAGATAAAGGTTTAGGATTCACTTTTAGCGAGAAAATCCATGAACATGGTCCATAAAGTTATATGTGCTTCATGGATATTTGAATACTCTAATCTTGGGGTTTACTCCTAAGGAGGATTCCCAAGTTAGGAGGGGAGTTATGATTGGGTTTTACTCCTGAAAAGGAAACTCAAATCAAGGGTAAATTAGGACTGGTTAAGAGAAATTTAAGGGGGCTTGGGGTTTACTCTTGAAAAGGAAACCCAAGTTTATGACTGGGACTTACTCCTAAAATGGAGGCCTAGGTTAGGGGACTTGGGGCTTACTCCTGAAAAGGAGACCCAAGATTATGACTGGGACTTACTCCTAAAAAGGAGGCCCAGGTTAGGGGACTTGGGGCTTACTCTTGAAAAGGAAGCCCAAGATTATGACTGAGCCTTATTCCTGAAAAGAAGACCCAGGTTAGGGATTAAGGTTTGGGGCTTACTCCTGAGGAGGATGCCCAAGTTTGGGAACATTAAGAATTTGGGGCTTACTCCTAAAGAAGGATGCCCAGATTTGAAATTGTGGCTTACTCCTGAGGAGGATGCCCAAATTTCAAATTGGGGCTTACTCCGGAGGAGGATGCCCAAGTTTGGGAACTTTAAGAATTTGGGGCTTACTCCTAAAGAAGGATGCCCAGATTTGAAATTGGGGCTTACTCCTGAGGAGGATGCCTAGATTAAGGATTCTCTCATCTATATTTAGTGACATAAGGATATTTAAATCACTAGGTTTTGAGAGATATTCCACAGAATTCCTTTCAGATAAGGAAGTCAAATCAAGAAATCATGCCATAAATGGCTTTGAAGAGTGTCTTGAAGACTGAATCTTGAAAAGGAAAGGTGTAATGGCTTGAGAGGGGAAAAATGGGCAAAATGGGCACCCAAAAAGGTAGGGGTCTGCAAGCCTTGAAAGTCGCGCAAGTCTTCCATGGGCACGCAAGTATTGGTCGCGCAAGTATACCTACGTGACATGTAGGGTACTTGCGCGATTTTCAACCAGTATTAGAATACTTGATCGACTCCTTTTTAATCACTTTAGAATCCTCTTGAGGTTCTTCCAGAAAAGGGACGCGCAAGTTATATTAAAGGAATAAAAGCGGCGTGCAAGTGTTGATGAGTTTCAACACTTAGGCCTTCCTTCTTCTCTTTAGATCTTCAGTTATAGGTAAGAAATTACCTTAGAAGTGTTCCAGAATCTTTGAGAAAAGCCTTGGGCGTTGGGAGCTTCAATCCGAGTTTCTGGAAAAAGATCCTCTCGAATGGGGGGCCCACAGGGTCTATTTATAGGCAAAAGAAGACCCCGGGTGGTTACCGGGCAGTTACCCCTTAGGTCGCGCAAGTCACTTGTGCGACCAAGGTTTCCGCGCAAGTCTACTTGCGCGACAGTGAGATAACTTGCGCGGTGCAGTTGCTGTTGATCCTTTGTTCATGCCTTTGTCTATTTTTGATGTTTTCTTCAAAGGATGAATCACTTTCAGCTCAGATATTCCCTTTTCCGATCATTAGATTCTGTGACGAAAGGAGCGTCAACAAAAGTCCCCCCTCAGAGTTGGATCCGGAGAGAAATGAGGATTTGACTCTGAGGAAATCGGATCCATTCAAAGGAAAAGGGGGGGGCGCAAGTCTTAAGTGCGCATAGGGCGGCGTGCAAGTTTGCATCGCACAGGCCTTTAAGCGTTCTGGGTACGGCACGCAGATAGGCTTCCTGGCCTATAAATACACGACCTCACATCCGTACAAGTCTCCGGATTTCCGGACTTCATACCTTCTCGAGCTCTCGACGCGCAGGTCACCTAAGCCGCGCAAGTCTCTTTTCCACTGTTCCCTCACTATCGAGCTCTTGTAAAGGTATTCGTATTTGCACGGTTTAGACTTGCGCGTCAAAAGCTAGAACGACACACGAAATACTTGCGCGACATTTTTTAGACTTGCGCGACTTAATGCCTTGGCCATTTTTTCCGAATTCTTTCACAAAGATTATGAAAAATAAATCCCATTTAAGAGTTAAATTTGTTCAACTTTTGTGCAGATTCAATGGCTCCTAAGGGAATTGGAACGGCTGATGAACTGGCTAGCAAGCGTATTGATGACATGATGAACATTATTGGCCATGATTACTATGATATCTGCGACAACACTTTCCCAGATTTGGATAAGTACTTGAAGAAATATAATCTAAATTTCCCACAGAGCATATACCTATCTCTGTGTGGTCATGGTCATCTGCAAGGAGTCAATGTTCCAAATGCAAACAATTATACACCTGAGATGCAGCTGCACTGCTACTTCTCTATTTCGGTTATGCTGTGCATTAAGAGTAACAACAATGGTGTGAACATTAAAATTCTTCCTCCATGTCATTTCCTTGCAGATATGAAAATGGAAAACCCATGGGCTGAAATGTTTTCCACTAATGGTTGGTGGAGAGAAGACAAACATGGTATTAGAGCAATATATGAAAAGAGTACTCTCTTCAAATGGCTCTTTACTTCCAATGCTCCATTCTCAAATCCATGTATCCATCTTCCAAGTCCCTTGGACAGAAACAGAGTCACTGTTTGATCAGCAGAAAATTTTCTCAAACCTCACTCAAGAACATCGTTTTACAATTGTTCCAAGAAGAGCTGGTATCACTGCATCTCTTATTGTATCCAGTTGAATGAATGAATTCCAAGCGGTTGCTAATGAAGCTCGGGATGCCGTAAATCAAATGAAGTATTATGTTGAAAGCCTCTTGTAATTCTTGAAAAAAGAGAAGAGACTCCAGTCTGTGGATGTCCTTCTAACTCTTGTGTATCAATGAAAAACACTTTTGTCTTCAATCATTTTGTACCTGCATTATTTTCACTACCTCCTTCAAATTTACTTAAGCCAATGGGCCTAGTAAGCATAGTTTGATTTTTACTATGATTATTTCAAATAATCCTACAAACTTTGAACCTTTTAATTGCTCAATCTTACCTAAATCATACAAAAATGTATATTTAGTGAGCTGGAACTTGACTTTTATTCAGAGTTCCTTTGTCTTTTATGGGCAGTTTAAAGTCATGCATGCTGGACATAAAGGGGCTAATGTTTAAGGTCGAAATAGCTTTGACCGAAATGGATTAAAATTGATTCAATTCCTTGACAATTTATCTGAAAACAAATTACCAAACTCAAGTATGAGAGAAAATATGCAAACTATGGCTTAAGAATATTTGAATCTGAGGAATGATATGAAAAAGATCTAAAAGGCATTAGAAGAAGTAGTTTCCAAGAATGAAGTTACTATTATTTAACAAAACCCGTTAGGGGGTTGAAATATGCAGGGCCACCTATGGGCATTGGCTGCATGGTCAAATAAATAGTATCTTTCGGCTGACAAGTCTGTTATGTGGATTGTTTATGCAAGGCCACCTATGGGCACGTGCTACATAGTCAAGCAAAAGAACTCCCAGAAATTTACTTTCCTAGTGCTAAAAGCCAGTGAAAGTTTATGGAGATTCAAATTTTCTAAAGTATAGAGTTTGTTGTATGGAAAGAGGTACTTGAATATGTAGAAGATATTTCCGAACAAGAATATCGAAGAACTAGATGAATATCACTCCTACGAAGGTCTATCCCAAACGTAGGGAAGAAGAATAAACCATAGACTTGAATACTTTCAGATCATGAAAAAGGATATGGGACAAATATGTTAAGGATTGCTATTTTTTTGCGGATCCCTACATACTATCGTTTAAGACAAATAAGGACAAAAGAGGAATTCTTCCCAAGAATGAAGTTACCATTATTTAACAAAACCCGTTCGGGGGTTGAAATATGCAGGGCCACCTATGGGCATTGGCTGCATGGTCAAATAAATAGTATCTTTCGGCTGACAAGTCTGTTATGTGGACTGTTTATGCAAGGCCACCTATGGGCACGTGCTGCATAGTCAGGCAAAAGAATTCTCAGAAGTTTGACATTTTTGTGACTAGAAGTCATGAAAAGGGTTATGAAGATCTGAAAATATTTTAAGGTTAGGATTATAACACATAAATATGGGTATTGTCCAATGTATGTAGAGATACATAGGTCAATGATAACCATAATCATGTTGTGGCTGGGTCCTGAATTGAAATTTTGGACTTCACTACGTATCTCATAAGAATGAGAATCAAGCCATACGTAGTTCTTGAAATGCACTTTAACATCATGCAGGACGAAAGTATGAGTGATCTTAGTTTAGGGTCATAGAATTCAGACCATAATAATGAATACACAGTGTTTGTTTTCATGAGGACTTTTTAGCCAAGGGACTGAAAGTGAAATTTGGGGTTAGGCCCAAAAGACTTGGGGCTGGATTCGAGGGATACTCGAACGTTCCTACGTATCCCATAAGGATGGGAATCAAGCCCACATAGTTCTAGAACTACCCTTTGTACAAATTTGGATTGTACATGTGATGTGTAAAAGGGGATTTTAGTGAAATGATGGTTTAACCTGAAATAAAAAGTTTAGGCATTACCATGTATGCACGTAGTCTTTTGAAATGAAACATGATTGAAAAAAAATCAGTGTCAATAATGGTTCCTTCTCAAATGTGGAAATCAAAGAATATTGTAGTTTATTGTCGTACCGGACAAAAGTGTTGTATAGTTTAACGTCATATAACAAGGACGAAAGTGAATCAATGTAAAGATATTGATTCCAGGGGCGGTTTCACAAATCAACATCATATGATATGGTGGTGAACCGATGTGAAGAGATTGTTTTTGGGCATGAACCTTCGGAGGCTGCCTACATACCCAGCCTGGAGGGGAAGGATCAAAGTCTCTGTAGTTCAATTAAAGAATGAATTAATGATCAAGTTGTTCTTGGGGAAAACGATCTAATAATAAAAAATGTTGTTTGGACTTACACATGGTTAGTGGCCCAGAGAGAGTATTATGGTTGATGTTCTCTCTAAGCTCACATGAGTCATACACGGTGTGAGAAACAAGAGGTAATAACAACCTTAACGATGCACAGTTTAATGTCATCTAGGACATAAAAAAGGGACTATGCAGTTTAAAGTCTTGCAGTTAGGACTATTGGTGCTGCACAGTTTAGTGTCATGTAGCAGGGACAAAATAACAGTTTAATGTCATGTAGGACATATTAAATATTTTCTGTACAGTTTAGCGTCATGTTGTTAGGACGATGGGGATAAAATAGTTTAACATCATATTGGACGAAAGGGGGACTGTGCAGTTTAATGTCATTCAGTAAGGACAAAAGAGTGTACCATTTTAACGTCATGTCGGACGAAAGTGCGAATAGTTTAAGGTCATATGCATGGATCATGAATGGTGCAGTTTAATGTCATAATGGACTTTTGATATTATATAGTTTAACGTCTTTCCGGATGTGAGGGACTTTTATACAGTTTAGCGTCATGTAGTTAGGACGTCACAGTTTAACGTCTTGCTGGACATAAGGGATTTGCAAATAGTTTATGGTCATATACATGGACCAGGGATGATGCAGTTTAAGGTCATGCTGGACGGTTTAGGGAACTTTTTCACAGTTTAATGTCGTGTGGGACGAAGTTTCAGTTTAAAGTCATACTGGACCATTGCTGTATAGTTTAACGTCATATAGCAAGGACGAACTGGTGCTGTACAGTTTAAAGTCATGTAGATAGGACTAAGGTGAACCAATATGAGGATATCAGTTCTGGGGACTTTTTACAGTGTAACGTCATGCTGGACGATGAAAGTGCCACACAGTTTAATGTCATGTTGCTAGGACACAATATAGTTTAATGTCATATCGGACAAATAAGGAACTTCTGTACAGTTTAATGTCATGTAGATAGGACATAATATATATTAATGTCATCTCGGACAAATAATGAACCAATGTTACTGTTTTGGATCTGGGAACAATATTTTGTGTTTATACAAAATACTTCTTCAGAAATCTGTCATTAGTTGGAGTCGTGATGTGTTCTCCATCCATTGAGATTAGAGAATACGCTCCATTGGAGTAGAACTTATATATTGAATAAGGTCCTTCCCATTTTGGTTCAAGCTTGGGAGGCTTCTTTCCTGGTATCATTGGTTCTCTGAGAACCAATACCAATTCTCCCTGAATGAATGAACGAAGATGAACTTTTTTGTTAAAAGCTCGTGGTATTCGATTATGATAGATTTCTAAGTGGTGCAAAGTGCACAATCATTTCTCATCTAACTGTTCCAATTCATTCAACCGCTTTTGGGATTGCTCATCTGTAGATAACTGATCACAAATGGCTATTCTGAGTGAGGGTAATTGAACATCAATTGGAAAGACTGCTTCTATTCCATATACCAATGAATATGGAGTTGACCGTGTTGCATTGCGAGTGGTAGTCTGATAAGCCCATAAAGCATGAAAGAGTTTATCAGGCCATGACCTCTTATCTCTATCCACCATCTTTTGCAGTATATTTGAAAGAGTCTTGTTGAAATCTTCTATCTGGACATTAGTCGCTGCATGATATCGAGATGAATGGTTGGAATTAATGTTGTATTCTTGATACAATTTCTTTACCTCAGAAGAACAGAAGTTGGTGCCGTTGTCTGTCAATATGGTATGAGGGAAACCAAATCTAGTAATGATGTTAGACTTGATGAAGCTAACAATGCATTTAGAACTGACTTCTTTGAGAGGTACTGCCTCTGCCCATTTGGAAAAGAAATCAGTATCAGTATGAATGTACTTAAACTGCTTGGCCGTAGCTAAAGGGTAAGGTCCCACCACATCCATTCCCAATGTGGAAAATGGCCATGAGTATTTATCTGTATGAAGCAACTCTGTAGGTTAATGAATGAAGTTGGCATATACTTGGCATGAATGACACTTCTTTGTAAAATTAACACAATCTTGTATCATTGAAGGCCAAAAGTATCCAAGCCTTCGAATTTGATCAGACAGTCTATGTCCAGACTGGTGAGCACCACAGACTCCTGCATGCACTTCTTTTATGATAACCATTGTCTCTTCACCATCAATACATCTGAAGAGAATTCCATCAAAACCACGTTTGTATAGAATTTTCTCGATGTGGTTTGGGCTATCATAAAGAGTAAAATTGACCACACGTCGCCGAATTTGTTCATTCTCGGCTCTATCAGGTGGAAGTGTTCCATTTTGAAGGTATTCCTTGATAGGTGACATCCATCCTGTAGTATGACCATACAGTTCAGGAATGGGACTAATTTCATTAATTTCCTCTGTTCTGACTTGAAAATAAGGTGAAATTGCACGACGGTGGGCAATACAGATGGTTGTCTCATCCCGATTTGGATCTGCTAATGTTGTGGCTATATTAGCCAGTGCATCGGCTTGAGAATTTTGTGATCTTGGGACATAAGAAAATGTCGGTTCTGAAGGGAATTCCGACATTAACTCTCTGACGTAATCATACAAAGGGATTAATTCTTCTTTTCTGATGGCATAATCCCCATTGACTTGTTTGATTACCAGTTCTGAATCACCTTTCACCTTTAAGTGATTCACTTGTGCTTGAAGCGCTAATTCCAATCCTGTAATGAGAGCTTGGTATTCAGCTTCATTATTGGTACCACCATCCCACAACAAAAACGAATAAGGTAACACTGCCTTATCTGGAGAAATGAGCACAATTCCTAAACCAACTTTGTTAAATTTAGGATTTTCCATTTTCTTCCCTGTTGGACTTCTAGAAGCACCATCAAAATACCTTTCCCATGTTTGAGGACTCTCTTGAATAGAGAAAACTTCCTCATTAGGGAGTTCGATATCTGAATACGTGTCTTCCACTGAAGGATGTTCAGCCAGGAAATCAGCCAGAGCTTGGCCCTTAATTGCCTTTTGAGACACATACTGAATGTCGAACTGGTGTAGAATAACCACCCACCTTGCCAGACGTCCTGTAAGCATTGGACGACTAAGGATGAATTTGAGCGGATTATTACGAGATACCAATTGGACCTCATGATGTTGCAGGTAGTGTCTCAGTTTCTGAACTGCAAAGATTAATGCTAGGCAGCACTTTTCAATACTTGAATACCGGGTTTCTGCTTCAAGCATAGTTCTACTGAGATAGTATAGACTATTTTCATTCCCAGCATCATTATTTTGAGCGAGAAAGGCACCCAATGATCGCTCTAAAGCTGTCACATAGAGGATAAGCGGTCTACCCTCAACAGGTGGCATGAGTACTGGTAGACTCAAGAGGTATTTCTTGAGAACATCAAATGCTTCTTGACATTCTTCAGTCCACTGGTAAGTGACTCCTTTCTTCAATAATTTGGTAAAGGGTAAACTTTTTCCTGCCAAATTGGCGATGAAACACCAAATATAGGCTAAGAGTCCTTGAAGTCCTCTTAATTCATTCAAATTTTTAGGAGGTGACATACCAAGGATTGATTTGGTCTTCTCAAGATCGACTTCAATACCACGATGGCGTACAACAAAGCCGAGGAATTTTCCTGAGGTTACCCCAAAAGCACATTTTAAGGGATTCATCTTTAAATTATGTTGTCGAAGCTTGTGGAATATGACTTCCAAATCAGCCAAGTGATTAGAACGTTGTTTGGATTTAACCACCAAATCATCTACATAGCATTCAACAAACCTTCCTAAAAGTGGTTTGAAGATACGATGAATGGAGCGTTGATATGTTGCACCTGCATTCTTTAAACCAAAGGGAATCACCCTGTAACAGAACACACCTTGAGGATCTCTGAAGGCTGTATATTCCTCATCTTATGGGGCCATTCAGATCTGATTATATCCAGAATATCCATCCATGAAATAAAGTACTTCATAGCCAGCAGTCGCATCAATTAAGAGTTCTGTAATCGGAACTGGGAAATCATCTTTAGGACAATACCGATTAAGATCTCTGAAATCGATGCAAACCCTAATTTGCCCGTTTTTCTTCTTTACAAGGACAATATTAGCCAACCACTTGGGATATTGAACTTCTCTAACGAAGTTGGCTTTGATCAGCTTATCCACTTCAGCTTCAATTTTGGAAGCATAGGTTGGGTGTGTTCTTCTCGCGGCTTGTTTAAAACCTCGATGTTATTTTGGTAAACCCAAATGATGAGTTGCAACATCAGGATCAAGCCCAGGCATTTCTGTATATTTCCAAGCAAAAATATCTTTATTTTTCTTTAGAAAATAAATATACATCTATTGCTCTTCAAGGGACATGGCCGCACTAATTAAAGTGGTGCGTGGATCTTTCTCTGTACCCAGATTTACTTCTCTGAGTTCATCCACAGTGGTAGAGATACCCTCTTCAAATGCTGGAGGAGAATCTCTAAGATCTTCCTCTTCCTCTTCATCATGTGTTATTTCTTCCGTTTCTACTTGCAAAGTAGATGAAAAAACGAAATTCTCATGATCATAAGAGATGTCAAAATTTTCACATTTTGAAGAAGAAGCTTCCATTTCTGACCCTATTGATGATAAAGGGTCTTCTTTGGGAAATAAAGAGGAGATGATGGATTGAGAATCGACATCATTATTCACCTCTGGTGTCGCTATAACTTCTTCTGGCCTGATTAGCGAAGTATAGACTTGTTGGACTTCATCACCAATTATGCTTTCATCACTGCTTGGTAGGTTACCAATTTATCCCATGTTGTCTGGCTCGATCGCCGTAATTGACATTATGGATCTTTCCATAAGAGTATTTTGATTTGAGCCTATTTTGTCAATTTGACTGATAGGTAACACATAATCTGTACTCACATGTGTAAATGGATTTATTGTAATTTTCTCCAAACCATATGGAGCATTAACTTTGGTGATTTCCTTCATTGTAGATTTTTCTCTTCCCTTCATGTGATAAAATTCCGCCTCAATGTATTGAGACTCACATGTCTTGAACGTGGCTTTATCACCATACAATGTTCCAACTTGACCATCAAAACAGTATTTGAGACATTGATGGTATGATGAAGGAATAGCTGCATGTTGATGTAGCCAGGGTCTTCCAAGCAAGATATTGAAAGCTGAGTCTTGATCGACAATCATGAAATCCGAATCGGATACAAGATCTCCAAACTGAGTTCTGAGTGTAACTTCTCCCAGTGGTTCTTGTTCATTTTTATCATATCCTTGTAATATCATGGTAGAAGGAGATAAATCAGATTCCGTGAGGCCCAATCGATGAAGTGTACGAATGGGCATGAGGTTGACTCCTGAACCATTGTCAATGAAAGATCTTCGAACATCTACACCATTGACTTTGCCAGATAAGTACAAAAGTTTTATGTGCCCATGCACAACATCATCTTCATCTTTATCAGTAAAAGATATCACTGCATGGAATTCTGCAGGATTATTATCTATGTGATAGATTTCAGCTGCAGCAATTTTGGGTTCAAACTCCTGAGGACTTCAAAAAGCTTCGATGAGTGCTTCCCGGAAGATCTTTTGACAGATTCAAAACATCCAAAATTGATAACAGGGCTGGTACTTGGGCCAAGTGTTTCAATATATCATACTTTTGATCTAGAGGTCTGCATTTCCCAATAGGAATATGCGGTTTAGCAGGTACCTTGGAAGCAGATGCTTTGGAAGCTGATGTATCTTGTATTGAAGTTGGGAACATCCTTGGTTTTGGAAGATTAGACTGATTAGATCCATTTACTTGCTGATATAATGAAGATGGAACATTTAATCGGTCTTCCAAAATAACTGTGCCAAAACTGAGTTGGCCATTGGCAGAAGAACTTGCTTGTTCTTTTTGAGCTCGCCGAAGGGCTTTACCATGAGTTTCTGCTGCATATACAGTGCTAGAAGGGGTAAAATTAGAGTAGTGGCTTCGGAAAGATCCACGTCTTCCCCTATATCCTGAACCTCTAGAACCTCCTCGGATTCCCTTATTTGATACAGGGAATTCAAGCATATCAAACTGGAATATGGATCTGTTAATTGAATCATATTAACAGAACCAAAG
This sequence comes from Viscum album, assembly GCA_963277665.1. Lineage (NCBI taxonomy): Eukaryota > Viridiplantae > Streptophyta > Magnoliopsida > Santalales > Viscaceae > Viscum > Viscum album. Next base: position 332,922,132 of record OY728163.1, read on the forward strand.
ATTAACTCTTCGTCTGATAAAGATTCTGCCTGGTTAGCCTGTTTAGGCTGTGCCGTTTGGTGGGACGGTGCTCGTGGATTTGAAGTAGATGGCATGAAATCTGCCAGAGTCAAAGACAATTTAGGATTTGATACATACTCATCTTCTATTGATTCCCCTTTCTTCTTTGAATTGCGCTGCCCTTTTGAGGATTTATCTTTTGATGGAGGCTTTACTGCAGCTTTTGTAGGAGACACAATTGGCTTCTTCAATTGTGTTCGCAAAATGGAATGGGTCCGATTGATTGTCTTTATGACCATCCAATCATCATATTTTTTCACAGTTTGCTTTTGACTTCCTGCCACTCGCCTCCTTCCTCTGGATCTGTAGCAGTAATACACGCTACATGAGCTGAATAACCCTTCAATTTAACTTGTCCCAAGTCGACCATCTTTTGCAGGAGGTCTTTAAAGACAAAACACTCCTGGATGGGATGCCCCAACATTTTATGAAAGGGGCAATAATTGGGATGGTCTTCATCTCCTTCCTTGTTTGGCCTTTTGGGAACTGGTAATTGAACCAAATTATTTTCCAGAGCTGAAATGAAGTAACCAGGAACTTGCTCACTTTAGAAAGAGTATGTTTTACTCTTCATATCCTCAAATTGTTTTTGTCGTTGATCTTTTTGATCATTTGGACGAAACATCCTTTGTTGTTGGCGTTCAGGAGGTGGAGCCCTTCGAGAAGATGAAGGTTTTGAAGTAGAAAAAGGTACAGGTGCTTGTTTAAGCATAACTATAGCAGTTTCCGCTTTACCCATTCTCCTTCCTGGAGCTGATGGAATTATACGAGATTTAACCTTATCTTGTATAAGGGAATCTTCAATCTGTTGAGCGATTGAAGTATGGTCTCGAAACCCTCCTGTGTATTTCACAGGGATCAATGGCGTGTGTAATTCGTCACACAAAGTTTCCACACAGATTGGCAACAATTCCTCCTGAGGGAGTGCTAAACTCAGGGAATACGTTAATCCCTTCCAACGAGCAATGAAATCAGAGACTCGTTCATTCTCCCTTTGCTTGCAGTTTGTAAGATCGAAAACTGTTGTTTTTGGCAAAGTTGAGCTAAATTGAAGTAAGAATTTTTGACGAAGATCCTCCCATCCGATGACTGACCGGGATTGCAAGCTTGTATACTAGACAAAAGATGGTCCTTGTAAGGTTTGCACGAAGCATATGAGATTCACTGCTTCTTACTGCTCTGGAGTTCCCATCATAGGATCACAACAAGACACGTAATGCGTCAAATGTTGTTTGGGGTCGCCTGATCCATTGAAAGTAGGGAAAACAGGGTTTCCAAAACTGGATGGAGGAGAAATTGAATCTACCCATTCAGGGTAAACTTTCTTTTCAGGTTGAACTTGCGCCCGTTTCACTTACATAGTTTCTAACCGACCTGTTAATGACTCAATAGTAGTTATTAACTTTTGAGAAACATCAGGTTGAACTTGGTTTTGGGTAGGTGCAATTAATGGAGCTTGGACAGACGTGGTGGTTGGTGCTGTAACTGATGGTAGTGCTGCCAACCGTTGTTGCGTTTGACCCGTAGGATTAGACCTCTGAGGTTGTATTGATAAAGGAGGATATTCCTGATCCATCTCAGTAGTTACAACAAATTCCTTCTGCTGTCGGACTTCAGCATTCTTAAGAAGAAGACTACTCTGAAGTAGTTCTGCATTCAACCTTCTTAATTCTTTCATTTCTTCCTCCTGTTGTGCAAACCTTTGCTCTAATGAGAGCGATTGACCTCCTTTAGAGGAAGGGTGAGAAGTAACCTGATTCTTTCTTTTCCCCTTATTGGATCCTTTTCGGAGAGGGGGAAGTGGGTTATTTGAAGGAATACTCAGATTTTGGGTAAGCCTTTGATTAGGTGTGCGCACACCTTCTTCATTTAGGTCTGTGTGTGCAACTTCTTGAGAAGGAACCTCTTCGTCTGATCCCTCTGATTGAGCCTCATCTGGTGAATCAGCAGAAACAGCATTGATGACATTAATGGATGCATATTGCATGGAATCCTTTCTATCAGCATTTCTGTGATATTGTATTCTTCCATGTCCATGATGAGACATGACATTCCGTTGACTTGATCCCTCAGGAACTTCTTGGAGAACCGTCACTTGGAGAGAATCTCCTGATAGCTTGGCTCTTCGTTCCTCTTGAGGCTTATTCCCTAATAGAGAGAATACTGAATTTCTCTAAGGGAGGGATTGAGGATTTGAAACAGTCCCCAGTCCGGTGGACTGGGGATGTTCCTGCTGCTTCCGATCAACTCCTCGAATCCCATTTGTTGATTCTGAGGGTTGGGTTAGAGAAGTCCCCAGTCTGACAAGCTGGGGTGTCTCTTGACATGCTATGTCTTAGATCTTCTTAAAATCTCTCTTGATCTTGCGAATCTTAGTTCGGAAATTAGCTGGATGCATTAACCTGTATCCACTTTTATTGCCTGGTTCAACAGACCGTTGGATGATTTCCGAAACTTCTATCATTTGATGACGTGTTTTCTCCAGACGAGAGGCTTGTGCAATATTCTCACCTGCTTGATGTAGGAGCAATTCAACAACTTGTTCTCTATATAGTTGATTTTTAGAAGAACTAGTTGAAGCCTGTTCTTGAGCAAGCTTTTGATTATGAACAAATCCCATTGACTCTGGCCGGCCATGGGCAATAACATTGCATGAGACCATTTTTGTCGGGCTTTGCTGACTGGAAAGCACCGTGAAATGTAATGCTCCGTGAACACCCCATCCTCTGATATGAACATCAGATGGATCATTGGCAATTAACTGACACAATTTTCTTAGTGCGCCAAGGCATGAACGTTGAAGGGTTCTTTGTTGCTTTTCAGCCTTCGGATACCGAGAGACTGATAGAGATGCCAAATCAATCTGGCATTGTAACCCTTTTATTATCTTAATATGATTTTCATAATCACCGTAAGATAATGCTTTCTTCTTAAATTGACAAAGAGTCTTCCATATGTTGAGACGAATATCATGGATTCCATCATCCGTCAACATCTTTGGAATGTCGTACTGGGAGTCAGCCAAAGGCCAAAACATGACTGGTACTTCACCTTTTTCTAGTTTTTTCCTCATGTTCAGCATTTCCTCTTTATAATTAAATGAAGATTCTTCTACCTGTTTGGACCAGAGATGGTGTTTCCTTGTTGCTTCATCGGATTCAACAAGATTGGTAGAGAGATCACTATTCATGCTGGAAGATGAATGACCCAGGGATGGTTCAGAGAATAACCTGAACCCCAGGATATCTTCTGATGGAGAAAGAGTTTCACCTGCTGATAGTAAAGCATCAGAAATGACTGGTTTTACGTTTGCAAGTGCCTCGAGATAGGAGGGATTTCTCGTCACTACATTGCCTTCTGAAGAATTTTCGAGACAACGTGAATCACTACTACGGAGAAGACTTTCGCAGCAAAGTTCATCACCATGAGGAGGACCGTCATGATGGGTTACTGCAAAAGATGAAATCTCTTGCTCCTTGGTCTTCTGACCACACAGAGGGTTCCTGTGGCTCTCATCTGAAGAAGAAACTTCAAGATTGACCGAACTTTCATGAAGCAAGCCTTCATGAGGATGTGTCTGTTGAAGACCTTCAAAATTAATGTTCTCGTTATTGGGAACTGAGGGAGTAGAATCTTGAATTCCGATAGATAAATGTCTGAGGGCTTCAAGAACTCCAGAATCGAGAAAGGCCTTGGTGTAGATTGGCCTTTGATCTCCTGATTGTGCTGGGCTGATCTTTTTCTTAGATGCCTTCTTACTCACTTTAGAAACCACTTGTTGACAAAAGTGGTTACACTGAGTAGGTGTATGTGCCTGATCAGGAAAGATGGTCAGGTTAGGCTGACGATATCCACTCAAATCAGGTGTATGTGCCTGACTTGGTTGTCCGTATGATATGGGGGAGTATTCCCCATAACCCTCTTGGACTGGAACAGATGTGTGTGTCTGTTCCGGAGTGAATCGTTGATGTGTCACTCCACTGTTAGGGATAGATTTATGTGTCTATCCCTGAGATGATGTTGAAGCTGTTATGATATCCTGGCAAGCATCCAGAATATGAGCAGGAATTTGCTTCTGCTCTTTCACCATTGACAAAATATGTTTGGTGAATTCAGCCGCCGGAACGGGGATATACGTCCATTCCGGGCTTGGAGTAGGTGTATGTGCCTGCTTCTGTCCTCCTTTACCGGTCAGTGAATCCTGACAGTACTCATGTGTGGAGGCAGAGAGTTGAGTCTGCCACCTGTTTGTCGTCGGGGCTTTCCGACTGACTTCTCCGTGCGCTACCAAGCGAGACTGTTGGTAGGCTTGATTAGTATTAGCAGGTGTATGTGCCTGCTGATTACGCTTCGCCAAACGCGGTTGACGAGATCCATCATATGTAGTCAGACAAGCCTGCTGACTAACTGGTGATGTATAAGCAGGTGTATGTTCCTGCCTATAGTACTCCGCCGGAATTGCCTGGCGGGATTGGCGTGATGCTGCCAGACGAGTCTGCTAGACAGCGGAATTAAAACGGACAGGTGTGTATGCATGCTCGTTGTTCGCCACCAAGTTAGGTTGGTGGACTTCTCCGAAGATGTCAGGGATGACAACCTACCCATTGTTCACCGGATTCCGTCTCTGGTGGTTCATCTTGCCTGCTTGGGTTCGAGGAACCTGAGCTGAATGCCTGGAGTCGGTACCCTCATCATGTTGAGGGCGCACTACCGCACGAGTCTGGCGGCGATTGTTGATGGGAGCCCTTGAGAAGGACTCCTGGCTTTTTGAATTAAGGTCCTGTGGGACCAGCTCATTCACTTCCTCAGAGTAAGGGAGTGATTGGAAATTGCGTTCCGGGGATAATGATGCGAAACGGATGGAGACGGTAGTCAGCACCGCCTGCTTCTTGATCGATGGTCATCGATGTCCGGACGACCAGGTAGAGTTTTTAACTTGGAGGGCTTGCCGAGCGGCCTCCAGAGTTGGGATAGTACCGTTGCGACGGTACTCCTTTACCAGTGCATTAGAAACCCAGCGTTGATTATGCTGAGTTGGTGATGTCATCCTCAGAGCGGACGACGTTCCAGCAGGAGTAGTAGTATTGGTTTTCACAGCAGCAGACCTCACAGTAGAGGTGTTCACAGCAGTAGTATTCACAGAGGTGAATTTAAGGAAGGCCATTTTGCAGAAGATCTTGAGAAAAGAGTGCTTGTTCCATATAACAGACATAATCAAGATGAATCCGGCCACTGCATCTTTTGGATGAGCACATGTCAATGATTGCTTTGTTGGCCCAAGGGGCCTAACAAATAAGAAGAATATCACTTTAACTTGGTTAAGGATTCATGTCGGGTTCACCATTTTTGTTTCCTCACGGATTTCTAGGATGACCTCCTGGACGGGAGATTCAAACGTTCCGATCGGTTTCTAGCGGGTTTGTTCGTAGAACCAGAAACATCCAATGATTCAACATCCATTTGGACCTACTTTCCAAATGTAGGCGCTCATTAGCTTGTGGACAGATGAGGCTTAGGAATTTGCATTGGTCGAGAGGAAGGGAGGTCGGACTCATCACACCTTTTTGAGGGGAATTATTGTCTACTCCGGGACTCTCTTTATAGATTTAAGTTATGTTCGTGAATACTTATTACATTACCTAGTATAAAATGTGCTTTCCTTTAGTTTTAACAATCAATGATTAAATATGCAAGAAATTTAGAGAATCTTTTATATGTATTCGAGGTTCTTCATCAATAGAGAATCATCTATATCTGTTTAGAGATTCTTGGTCAATGGTATCTTTCAAAACATTTATATAAAAGTCTCTTGGTCATTATGATGACCAGGCTGGTTTTAAAGCCACTCAGTGGGGCACTTGAAGTTTATCGTCATTCAAAAGGATAGGTATTATTTCAAAGTTGGGATCGAACCCAAAAATGGGCTACCTACGTATCCTTTGTTTTGGAAAAGGAATCAGAACCCACGTAGTTCGAGTAATGGAGTATGATGTTTATGATTGATGGGTCAAAGAAGAATGACATAATTACTTTTACACTCTAAGCTCACGTGAGTCATGATCAGTGTGAGAAACAATAGGTATTGGTAAAAATTAGACAATTGTGCCATGAAAGATGCAATCATAAGAATTTGTTTGGGGCTTATGTATGTATGACTGCCCAGATAGATGAAGGTTTAGGATTCACTATTAGGGAGAAAATCCATGAACAGGGTCCATAAAGTTATATGTGCTTCATGGAGATTTGAATACTCTAATCTTGGGGCTTACTCCTAAGGAGGATTCCCAAGTTAGGAGGGGACTTATGATTGGGTTTTACTCCTGAAAAGGAAACCCAAATCAAGGGTAAATTAGGACTGGTTAAGAGAAATTTAAGGGGGCTTGGGGTTTACTCCTGAGAAGGAAACCCAAGGTTATGACTGGGACTTACTCCTAAAAAGGAGGCCCAGGTTAGGGGACTTGGCGCTTACTCTTGAAAAGGAGACCCAAGATTATGACTGGGACTTACTCCTAAAAAGGAGGCCCAGGTTAGGGGACTTGGGGATTACTCCTGAAAAGGAAGCCCAAGATTATGACTGAGTCTTATTCCTGAAAAGGAGACCTAGGTTAGGGATTAAGGTTTGGGGCTTACTCCTGAGGAGGATGCCCAAGTTTGGGAACTTTAATAATTTGGGGATTACTCCTAAAGAAGGATGCCCAGATTTGAAATTGGGGCTTACTCCTGAGGAGGATGCCCAAATTTCAAATTGGGGCTTACTCCTGAGGAGGATGCCCAAGTTTGGGAACTTTAAGAATTTGGGGCTTACTCCTAAAGAAGGATGCCCAGATTTGAAATTGGGGCTTACTCCTGAGGAGGATGCCCAGATTATGGATTCTCTCATCTATATTTAGTGACATAAGGATATTTAAATCACTAGGTTTTGAGAGATATTTCACAGAATTCCTTTCAGATAAGGAAGTCAAATCAAGAAATCATGCCATAAATGGCTTTGAAGAGTGTCTTGAAGACTGAATCTTGAAAAGGAAAGGTGTAATGGCTTGAGAGGGGTAAAATTGGAAAGATGGGCACCCAAAAAGGTAGGGGCGCGCAAGCCTTGAAAGTCCCACAAGTCTTCCGTGGGTGTGCAAGTATTGGTCGCACACGTATACCTGCGCGACATGTAGGGTACTTGCGCGATTTTCAACCAGTATTTGAATACTTGAGCGACTCCTTTTTAATCACTTTTGAATCCTCTTGAGGTTCTTCCAGAAAAGGGATGTGCAAGTTATATTGAAGGAATAAAAGCGGCGCGCAAGTTTTGATGAGTTTCAACACTTAGGCCTTCCTTCTTCTCTTTAGATCTTCCGTTCTAGGTAAGAAATTACCTTAGAAGTGTTTCGGAAGATTTGAGAAAAGACTTGGGCGTTGGGAGCTTCAATCCGAGTTTCTGGAAAAAGATCCTCTCGAATGGGGGGCCCACAGGGTCTATTTATAGGCAAAAGAAGACCCCGGGCGGTTACCGGGCGGTTACCCCTTAGGTCGCGCAAGTCACTTGCGCGACCAAGGTTGCCGCGCAAGTCTACTTGCGCGACAGTGAGATAACTTGCGCGGTGTAGTTGCTGTTGATCCTTTGTTCATGCCTTTGTCAATTTTTTATGTTTTCTTCAAAGGATGAATCACTTTCAGCTCAGATATTCCCTTTTACGATCTTTAGATTCTGTGACGAAAGGAGCATCAACAGTCGTGCATGTTCCACCAAGGTCGTGCATGTATACTTGCGTGCCGCCCAGTGGTCACGTAGGTGACTTGCACGCCCTCCATGAAATTCACCCAGAGTCTTCTCCATCCTATAAATACCCATGTGGGCCCCCCCATTTGGGGAGAAATATTTTCCCAGAAAATCAGGTTTGAGCTCTCGGCGCCCTAGTCTCTTCTCAAAGCTTCCGAACACTTCTAAGGTAATTTATTACCTAGAATGGAAGATATAAAGAGAGGGAGGAAGTGTTAAGTGTTGAAAAATCATCAACACTTGCACTCCTAGTTGGCCAGCCCTTAAGGGAAATGGCCACACTTGCGCGCCGCCTTACCCCATTAACATAACCTCCACGCCTCTCTTCTGGAAGCCTCTAGGGGTAGTACTAAAGGGTTGGGATAAACCTTGCCCAAGTATTACCCTAAGGGTTGACCATTGTGCAAGTACCCATTTGTCGCGCAAGTACCCATGTGTCGCACAAGTATACTTGTGAGATCATGTCTTGCGTGCCCACGTAGGTCTTGCGCGCCACCTTCTTTTTGGGTGCCCTTCGTTCCCATTTCACCCCTCTTATGCCTATACACCTCTCTTATTCAAGATTAAGCCTTCAGAACTCCCTCCAAATCCATTCATGGAATGATTTATTGGTTGGCTTCCTTATCTGAAATGAATTCTATGGAAAATCACTCAAAACCAACTGATTTACATATCATTATGCCACTAAGGATAGAGATTTTATTCATTCAACCTCATCCTTTAAGATGAGAGTATCCTTAATATGGGCCTCATTTTCTAGAGTAAGTCCCAGTCCAAATTCTCATAAATTTTGGCATCCTCTTTATGAGTATGCCCCAAGTCCCCCAAATTTGGGCATCCTCATTAGGAGTAAGCCCCAGACATAATTTCCCATGTCTAGTCTTCCTTTTTCAGGAGTAAGCCCTGGTCTCAACGTTCCCAAACTGTGGGCATCCTCCTCAGGAGTAAGTCCCAGGCATAATTCCCTTAACCTAGGCTTACTTTTTAGGAATAATCCCCGGTCTCAAATCTAAAAATGTGGGAACCCATTTTAAGAGTATGCTCCAAGACCCTTAATTCTAAAATTCCCTTAAAATGGGACTCCTCTTTAGGAGTAATCCCCAGTCTACAAATCCCTTTAACCTGGGCCTACTCCTTAGGAGTAAGCCCCAGTCTTAATTTATATTAACCAGTCTTAATCTACTTTTTGATATGGGCTTCCTTCTCAGGAGTAAAACCCAATAATAAGTCCCCTCCTAATTTGGGCATCTTCCTTAGGAGTAATCCCACTGTTAGAGTATTCAAATCTTCATAAAGTACATATAACTTTATGGACCTTGTTCACAGGTTTCTTCTCTGATGTAAATCCAAATCCTCATCAATTTGGGCAGTCATAAATACATAAGCCCCACATCATTTTCTATGATTGAATCTTTCATGGAACAATTGTCTAGTTTTACCAATACATCTTGTTTCTCACAACGAGCATGACTCAAGTGATCTTAGAGTGTAAAAGTTATTATGTCATCTTCCTTTGAGCCATTGATCATACATAAACATCATACTCCCTTACTCAAACTACGTGGGTTTGGATTCCTTTTATTACCAAAGGATATGTAGGTAGCCCATCTATGGGTATGATCCCAACTTTGAAATAATCCATGTCCTTCTGAATGACAATAAACATCAAGTGCCCCACTGAGTGGCTTTAAAACCAGTATGGTCATCATAATGACCAAGATACTTTTATGTATTGAAGGATACCATTGACTAAGAATCTCTAACAAATACATATGATTCTCTATCAATGAAGAACCTCTAATACATATAAAATATTCTCTAAATTTCCTACATATCTAATCATTGATTGTCAGATCTAAAGGAAATTTCATTTTATACTTGGTAATGTAATAAGGATTCACGAACATAACTTAAATCTATAAAGAGAGTCCTGGAGTAGACAATAATCCCCCCCAAAAGGGTGTGATGAGTCCGACCGCCCATACTCTCAACCAATCAAAACTATTATGCATCATCAGTTCACAACTAATGAGCACCTACCTTTGGAAAGTAGGTCCAATTGGATATGGAATCATTGGATGTATCTAATTCTACGAACAAACCCGTTAGAATCTGCTTGGAATGTTTGAACCTTAAACAAATGAGGTCATCCCCAATTCCAGAGGAAACAATAATATTCATTATAACCTATGAAACATGCTTATGTTACCTATCTACCTTCTCCCTAAAAAATTAAGAAGAAAATAAAACTCTGATAATCACTATGATACAATTCATAATAAAGCATTAATACCACCTTTTAATGTCCCATGTAACACCAGAATATTTCAAAACAAAAACATAATATTGGATAAGTTATATGTAATTAAATAAAAATATAATAAAATAATTTAGCACCAGAATAATTTACTATACATTTCTGTTTAGTAAATTTGATTAATTTGATTTCTTGTGTATAACAAATAACATGGTTTTAACAGACCATGATAAACTAATAATATTATTACATTAACAAGGACATTATAAACTAGATGTAAAGTTTGAATTTGTGGAAATGAATAAATAAATTTTGAAAATTATATGGTATATACATATAAAACAAAATAAATGGTTATGTACTGATTCGAAATATAATAAGTACCATTTGAAAAAAAGTAAATGTTTTTGGTAAATTTTAATTTTCTAAAAGGTTGTTTAGTCTCACTTTCCATGCATAATATAAAATTAGTGCTTCAAAAAATTAAAAAAATTATTTTAAAAAAGATACTCGCTTGTTTAACTCTACCTCAAAAAATTTATCTAAGGGTAAATTTTGAAAAATTTTCTCAAAATAAAACATTTTTAAATGAATAGTGGAAAATACTAATTTTTTTTTGGAAAATAACATTTCATTTAACTTATTTACTATGTAAATTAATTTTTCAAATGATTATGAAATTAAAATTAATTTAATTATATTAAATTTTAACTAATTTGGGTTATTTTTATCAATTTCAAATTTAATTCTGAGATAAATAAATTTAACTTTTGTATTATTTTCTTTGGAAAAAACGATTTCCTCAACTCGTGTTTAAGTTTAATATTATTTTAATGTATTCCAATTATATTAAATGAATTTTGAAAAATGTATTCCATTTTATTAATCATAATTTTTTATATTGTAAAATAATATCATCTTATGTTTTGACCATAATGAATAGTGAAAATATTAAAAAACATAACGTGATTAAAGAAAGTATGTATTTATCGAGTAATTAAAATAAGAATAGAAAGGTTAAAAATGACCTCAATCAAGTTACAGTACCATTTTATGGAAATATTTACACATTATAAACATTATTGTTTGATAATGACCAATTTGGGAGCATTTTTTCCATGTGAAAAATGTGGGCATCACAGTTTATTATAAAAAATTATTAATTTGTCATCTCCCTCAATTATAAAACGCCACACCATATCCTACCATTTTAAAACTAAAAAAATACACTTTGATTGAAAAATAAATCCTAGAATCACATATTTACTATCCAAAAAACATAATATATAACCATTAATTTTTAAAAATACATCCTGTAATTTATTTTGTTAAAATCTCAAGAGATCAAGAAAATAAGATGTAACATTCCAAAATGAGTTTTTTAATTTTATTTTTTCTTCCTTCTCATTAATATATTATTATTTCATGTCAATATAATAATAAAATTATCAACCATATAATTATATGTTATTATATAAATGTAATAACCTATATCCATATCATTATCCATCAAATTGAAACTGAAATCGCTGATCAGACTACGGCCATACAGACCAATGTATCTTGTTTTACATCACTAAGATTCAATGATGGATATAATAATATGATATATATATATATATATATTTGATATTTAAGTAATTATTATACCTATTATTACACATATTAATAATTTAATATACATTCCATGGGGGGATATGATATTGTCGCTCATTTGGTTCAAAGACTATCGTGTTGTGATATGATGTGATTTTTTTTCACAAGAGTTTAAAATTAAAATAAGTAAGCATATATTTAATGTAATATTTGTGATATTTATGGACTAAAAATACATATATAAATATAATATGACATCAATATTATCTCATTCTGATCTAATGGAATTAATAACATCAGTTGTGTGTTCCTGTGGACTACCTCCTCTAAATAAAAATGTGAAATGTTTTCATTTATGTTTCCCATGGATGGTAATAAGGATAGATTTTATTATTATATATTATATATATAATAATGTTTATTTTTTAAAATAGAAATTTATTTTCCTTTTCTTCCATCATCCATGAAATTGGAAACAATATTTGTGTATACTTACGCCCTACCATCTCTATGAATGGTGTAATGCATTTTACATTTTAAATTTTATGTCTCGATATAAATATAAATATAAAAACTATTATATATATATATATATATATCATGTTTTAATTTTTAGATATTACTGTACCAAGATCAATTTAAAAGTACTAAAGTTATCGAAACAAAACAAATATGAAAAATGAAGCAACTGACACCCAAAATATTAATTTTAATGAAGAACTATAAAAATAAGTTATATAGGAATATATATAAATTATATATAGTTTGAAATATATTTTAATTATTCTGTAATTTATTTATTATAATTACATGTTTGTTAAACCAGTGGTATGGACATGTATGACGGAAAACGGATTTGAGGAAGGGGTTTCTCCTCTAAATTTTACTTTAATAGGATGTATGCCATATTATCCAAATATTTATTTCTTGTGGTGTATATACATGACATTTGATATGTTATTCCATAAATCACTTTATATTAATGGTATTTAATTCTTTATTTTGTGTTATTTTTCTAATGTGGCTCATGATTCAAAACATACCAATGTGGTAGTAGTTTATTTTACAATAACATCAATTATAAAAATTGTTTATAAAATTTCTAATAATAAAATATTATGATATATCCCTCAATATACTCATGATGTTTCATCTCATATGGTTATTAATTTATTTTTCAAGTAATAAGACCATTTTATTCTCTTTGGTACTTAATATGTTTGAAAAAACGATATTAAGAAAATCATACTTTATTTATATTTTTCATCAAAAATCCTTTTCTCTTCCTTGTATATGTTTTCAAAATAAGTTTTCAAAACAAGATTTTAAAACTCTTCAAATTATTTATTAAATAATTTTTTACACATGACTATATTTTTATGAAATTATATAAAATGAATCTTTAAGTCTTTTCTAGATAATGTACTTTTTATCTTTTTGTAAAAAATGTGAAGGGAATATTTGAATTAATCTACTTGGAATGTATGCAATATTATTTCCTCATGACCGCACATTACCTTCACAACTCGACCCATGATGGTGCTTGAGCTACAACTACCCCAAACCTGCCTCCACATGATAGGGGTGGTGACAAGGGTCGAAGGCATAACTAACTCGCGTAGGCCGCTGCTTATGTAACAATACACATGCACTCAAAAAAGTAAGTTCAATTTCCATTTAAATTAATAAAACATGATACAATTCTATTAAATAAACAAATAATGAATTAACATCTAGATAATACAAAAGTACTATAGTGTAAGATGAATAGTTTAGGAAAAAAATACACACCCAATCAGAATTGTCTCCTGACATAACAGAAAACTCAAAATGTAAAAAATTGGTATATCCCATCTTCTAAACCCAAATCTATGACCATCAAACACATTACAAGTTCCCAATATCCCTAAGATACTATATAGTTATGGTATACCATTCCATCATCTGGATACGACATGATACGCATAGGGAAATCCATTCCATAGGTGAGTATTAAAATACCCAGAAGGAATGTTCAAATATTGAGGGGGGAGTAGTAGGAGAAAAAATATAAGATAAATATATTAGACACATAAGGTATAGTGAATGAGTACAACTCCAGAAAACAATGAGTGAATGTAATCTTGTCCAAGCAGAAGGGGATAAACATGTTGTGTAGATGAACTACATATCCAGACATCACCACATATAGGAGGAGAGTAAGCTCATTAAACTATGAGAAGATAGACCTGGAAGGAATGGGGAATACCTCGTGCATATCCTATTCTCTTGTAATGAGTGAATCCAAATACAAGGGGTGGATACCCAATAATATTCATATATATATTATCAATCAATGAATCCCAAATGAGGGGGAAATTATATCTCAACCATATATCATAGTCCAGGACGATGAGCATACAATTGTTTGAAAAGTCATTTAACAATGCCTCTAATCTCAGAAGACTTCTTAGAACACACATTTATATGGAACACATTCACTACACATTGATATTATTATCTTTTGTGGAACTGACTCACCTTAATGGTTTTGGTTCGTGTAAAAAAACTCATGTCAGTGGGGAAAACATTATTTACTCTAATGAGTCAAAATCTACCTCAAAACACATCTCGTATCTATGTTTAATAGTCTATGGGACACAAAATATAGGTAGAGGACACATACACTGGAACAACAAGATGGTTCCACTCTGATAGCTGATGGGGGACCCATGACCTACCCAACATGATGGTTCCACTCTGATTGTTGAGTACCCATGCCCATCCTGACTAGAGGGTTCTACTCTATGTCGTAGAGGACACATGCCCTACATCGCAAAAGGGTTCCACTTGGAATGTTGAGGACCCATTCCTATGTCATCTATAGAATTCCACTCTAGGTGTCAATAGAGAACCCATGCTCAGACTAGATGGAGGTTTCCACTCTAAAAGTCATTAGAGGAACCCTGACCAGCCCATTTGTAGGGTTCCATTTAGAAACCATCGAGGACCCAAACCCAGCCTAGCTATAGGATTCCACTCAGGAGACTATGGTCATCAAACATGAACATTTCCAACCTCAAGAATCACCTCAGAAGGATTCATGCACAAAATATTCTACATAATACCTTGAATTCCAAAAACTAAGTGAAAAATAACCTTCTAGAAGGAAAAACTATAAGGATAATCCAGTAATGGGAGAAAATACATGTTCAAAATATAGAGATATAGGTGATAGAAGTTTGAGACGAAGATATCAAGGGGTAAATGACATGTGAGGGGACCTATACAGTGTGTGTTCCCTCTCTGCTGCCTAGATGTTTTCTTGGCCATCACATGGCTCCCTACTTTGTAGGTGGACTACACGTAATGTCCCAGGTAATTGGGACCAGGGCAGTGTGCTTCTCATTGTGTCAATTTACTGATGTATATGTATGTGTACCGGACCACATTTACCTCGATATAGGTTCCCATATTTGTGTCTTTTCAAATTGGGTTTTCAACTGGGAATGCAGTAAATTATGTGTAGGATGGGATACATGTTGTTTCTTACTTAAATTCTTCAAAACCCCAGCCGCAACCACATGGGTGTTGGGGGGAACACACTATTTATTCTTCCTACTACATGAATTGTTGTCTGGTTTTCTATAAAAATCATAGATAAAATTTCACACTTTATATATTCTTGATCTTCTGCTGATTCATCCTTGAATCTCTCTACAAATCGTGTATCTGACATAAATTGTGGATCTTAGTCAATGCTCGCCAGAAATCAGCCAACGAAAAATGATGAGGGTTTTTTATTCTTTTTAAATGTATTCACACCTCTGTTCATCAAGATCGTTATGTTTAGAAACTATACTTTTCATCCTCGCCTAAAAAAGTACCGAATCTATTCCATTCTCATCGATTTGTTTTCATTCAATCACTTTTCCATCAATCTGGGGGCCCTATCAAGATCCGTACCACATTGAAACGTTGATCTGGAACTACAAGGATCCAACTAGTAAAAAACACAAAGATAAAGGAGTGAAATCAGTAAGAAATAAAGTTTTAAAAACCATTTCTCATCAGTATTGGATAACAATCAATAACATACACATTGTGGTTTGAATGCATTGATTGAACAACTTAAATCATGTACGCGGGCTCAGGAAAAGGCCATAGGTGGGGCATTTCCAAGAATAAGAGTGGGTTTTCCCAATTAATTTATAAAAGGGAATACAAATAGCATATTAAGAGTCCTTACATGCATTATAATCTATAATTTATGAATAAATATTATTCAAATATATTTAGAGTCTTTGTATTTGGTGCATCCTCATCCACTCGATTTTTGACTATCTTCTATGTTTTTCGACATTTACCAATGGTGGGAGGAAGAATATATTTGCCAGAAACTTCAGAATTATGATCTAAACATATAAAAATTGATCTTGCGATATCTTCATAACATGTCACTAGGTCAATAATGATTTAATTAATTAAATTAATGATTAATTAATATCCAATGAGTGAGGAGTCTGAATGTTCCATAGTAACTAATATTATTCAGTGTTAAGGGAAAACACTATATTCGAAAACCAACCATGGTATCAAGTTTAGGATCTAATCACCATTTTATGATTTATCGCATTTTCATTATGAAGATATAGTCTCAAAATAGAAAATATATTTTAATTTTATAGATAATTAATTACAATAACACTGAACCTCAGAACTGCATATTGTATTAGCACCTAGATCAGGATATATATATGTAAATATTTTAATGTGTTATATGATGAAAATTGGTCTCTAAATCATTCCACAAAGAATTATTTTCTTCGAGGAACATTAAAACATGAAAAAAAACATGGGATACTGAAGTCACACTTGGCTCACCCACACAAAGGAACTCTCCAACACGTTTCCATGCTCCCAAAACATGTGAACCAAAGGGATGGTCCATCCATGTAGTGTCCTCTCTAACTAGACATCGATCTCTATCAAGTGCTCCTATATTTTGGATCAATATTTGATAACCATATCTCCGATCATGATGACATTTATTGGGTCATGAACGTATATTTCCAAAAGAGACACATGGAAGATGTCATGAACCAGCTCGAGATGTGGGGGTAGGGTGAAACTGTAAGAAACCTCAAAAATCCTCTACATTATCTCTAATAGACCAATGGACCTTGTGGATCGATTTCCTCCCGACCAACTCTCCGTTATCTACATCATGTGGAGACTCTTATGAATATATGGTCTCCATGCTCAAACTACAAGGGTCTACAATGATAGTATGTGAATGATTTCTGTCTATGCTAGTCTATTATCATCCACTTACAGATTACCTAGAAATTCTTAGTTGTCTCTTATATAATCCTAGGCCCACCAGAGTTGTCTCACTGATCTCGGTCCAGCACAAGTGTGACCTTCAGGGTCTTATATACAGGTCCTCAAAATGATCTATGATGATGGTAGAGTGTTAGTTGTTGTAGTATGAAAACTCTACCTAGGATTGGTGATCATCCGAGCTCCAACATAAGTCCAACATTCAATCCCTCATCATATACTCTAAAATCAGTAGTATTCTTGTTCTTCCCATTGGTATGGTGGGGAAAGGTTATACTCATTCACAATTGGGTCTTAAAAGCCTCCTACATGACTCTCCAAAATCCTGATGTAAACTATTCATCATGATAAGGGACAGTCATTGAGGGAACCCTATAAATAAGAATGATCTCATATATGTATAATAACACCATAATCTCTATTAAACACTAGTACATCATAGAAATTATGTTCTACTACATCATGATATGAAATAATAACCATGATTTAGTCGTTGATCTTTACTGTTCTTGGAATCCCTATGACAAAATCCATGGATATGTCTTCCGATTTTCACTTTGGGATCTCAAGGGGATACAAAAAACCCACCAAAACATCATTATCATCATTAAATTACTAATAGTTAAGGCACCAAGAGATACAAATCATCTCATGCTAGACTGCGAAAACTGACATTGATGGTCTCTGTACATCTATCCTACACTAGGATGTACAACTAGGGGATATGTTTATAATTACTATATAGCCTCTTTCCAAAACGTTATTGGAACCATTTTTCATCCTCTAAAATGATGATGGAATTAACTCTTTCAAAATATCCATATTTTGAGTCCCCAATGGATATATTATCACGTACCACCTCATAATTGATGTCCCCAAGATGGGATTCTCACAATTTCTCCAGAAGTAGAGGAATTAACACCATAAACTAAAGAAAAACGGTACCCTCATAATCCACCAATGTTATCTTTATGGAAGCTAATTGCTCTGATGACTCCTTCAATAGGATAGCCTATAAATTCTTACAACGCTAATATTCTACAGTGTTACCCTTCCTTGGAGTATAAACTATATTTATGTCATAATCCTATAGGAACTCCCACCAGCATAGCTATCTCATGTTAGGTATCTCTGCATGAAGACATACTTGTACTATGGTGGTTTGAATAAACCATGAAGCACCCTCCAACAAGGTTTTTCCTTTGTCATCATCAAGGAAAATAATACCACTTATATCTCCAGGTCTTCTATTGTGTAGTTCTCCTCATGGGGTCTTAACAACCTCAACCCATATGTAATAACTACATACCACTATATCAAAGAAAATCGAGCAACGATCATTATGAATCAAAAAAAAATATGTACTCCATACCCCCCAATGGTAGTCTCAAAATAGGACCACTTTTCATCCTCTAACTCAAATCCTCAAAGGCCCTCTAGCACTACTCATACCAGGTAAACAACTACCCTTTCTGCTTCAAGGTGGTCAATGGGGATGCAATTCTGGAGAATTATACCACAATCCTCCTATATTACCATAAAAATCCAATTAATATCCACTCGTATGACACATTATTTTGTTGTTACCATGCAATCAATGATTCTATATTTACTAGATCCACATATTATCCTTGTACAAAAATTAAATTCCACATAATTTGAACCTCAGGAGTCAAGAAATGTAACATTAAAAGATTTCTGTAAACCTGGTGCACATAAAGAAAACAAGAACCATAATGAAGTGTTCTGCATGATCCTCTTTGATGTAGAGTATATGAGGAAGTTTTTGATGATGAAAAAAAACTAGTACATGTATAGCTGGTTTCCCATGTTAATCAAATCCATAAACATTGTGGGGATATTTATCACACCAACGGTCTCCACTAGGAACTCTTCAGGGCAGTAGTGACATCAGAATGCTAACATTGGAATATCATCATCAGATACCCATAAATAGTTGTATGTAGACCTATTATCGATATAAGAGAACAATCTAATGCCTCACAATTGGTCAAAAGGTCAATAATCTGTTGAATGGGGTAATTTTTCTTTAACATTGTATGATTTCAGAGATGGTAATCGAAAAGAAGATGAAATATCTCATCCTCCTTTTTCATGAACATGACAAAGGATTCAAGGGGGCACAATGGGTCTGATGAAACTTTTTTATGAAGGTCCTCCAACAACTAATATAGCTCACGAAGCTCATTAGGTGGCATTCTATATGCCTCAGATGATATCATAGAAGACCCAAGATGAAATTCAATACAAAACTCCATCTCCATCCTCAGATGTAGTCCCAAAATTCATGGGGTATTAACTCTATATTAGTTTCAACAATTTAAGGAACCAAGATGCCTGAAGAGCTTCCTTTACCTAGAGCTACACTCACCAATTGATTTGTGATAGGCTGCGTCCTTCTGCTCACAGCATCCACCTATCATTCCATGAGATATATATTTCCCTATAAGGATAATCTCATCCCATCAGTGCATTGGAATATAAATTTATTTAGTCAAAATAAATCTTGTTGAAGACCATGGAAATCCAATCCATAGCCAATATGAAGTCATAGGGTTCCATCTGGGTGACCATGATTTCCCACATGAACCTCTCTATTCTATGTTAATGCTCACAAATTCAGCATGTGAAAGATATAGAAGAAGTGTTCCCTATAGGTACCTAATGGAAAATCTATTGTGAAATGACCTGAACTGGGAGCTCCAGATAATTAACCAAATATAGGGATGTGATGGAATTAATCAAACATATTCCTAGTAATATTGATGCAAGATTATAATGAACACATATACCTTGAATCATATCATGTACTAAGGGACTGTAGACATATATATGCTATAATTAGCCACAACCCAATTATCCAGCTACCTGATCATGATGTGGGCCACCTTGTTGTTGTGGATGAGGAATCTCATAGAGCCATTCTCTACCTTCAGCTTCTTCATCTCCTCTTATAGATCTGCCTCCCTGGGACCACCCTGTCCAATTCTGGGAGATCCCTTCTCATGGTGTTTCCTCTTCTTTGGTGGCCTATAAGCTGTCTTTATGGGTTGTTATACACATCTACTTATATATCCTCAGACTATGTGACCACATCCATCCCATGTAAATCACAACCCCTCTCGGGGATACCCTTGCCCCTTATGATTCCCCTGACCATACACATAAGTCTGATCATGGAAGGATGTCATAGACCAAGATCCTACCACCCGACGTCTACTAGCTTCAAATGATGAATTTTATATATGAAACCCACTACAAGATCCTGATATCTACTGTAGCTATTATAGAATACCATCTTCCATAAGTTCTCACCTAATCACCTCGGCATAGGTTGGGATGAATAAGGATACAAAATTATCTTGGATATCTCTACGAAGTCACTAATCCAACAACCATGATCGAAAGTATCCATTAAAAATATTTTCAAGGGATTATCATATAAATATTTTGAACCTCTCTGAGTACTTAGCCGTT
This sequence comes from Viscum album, assembly GCA_963277665.1. Taxonomy (NCBI): domain Eukaryota; kingdom Viridiplantae; phylum Streptophyta; class Magnoliopsida; order Santalales; family Viscaceae; genus Viscum; species Viscum album. The sequence continues at coordinate 332,942,633 of OY728163.1, forward strand.
GTCACCCCTCTTTACTGCAACTCCAAAATCTCTGGGATCCAGACTGAGCACAAGTAGTTGGGGTAGTACACCTAAAAATATAGTTGCTGGAATTCGTCCCATATGATTGTTGACACAATGTGCATCTACGTAACATGGATTCACCAACACCCAACTACTCCCATAAAAAGATGGCTGTTAGTTCCCCTTCATGATATTTTGGGGTATAAAATATCCTTCAGATACAGGCCTCTAATTCTATCCAATCGTCTTATTCCTAATGACCTGGCTCACTCTGGAACATTATTGGTTTTTAACACTAGAACTCTCATAGTGTGCTATGACTATGTACAAACCCAACATACATTAATGAGATTATATGATTTTCAACAATTTGAGGTAATACTACCTTCCCACTGGGAGGAAGGGGATCTGGAGATAGACCGGATAGAGAATCCTTATCAATCATAGGGTCATCGTCATTAATCAGAGGAGGTATTACGGGTTTCTATCATTATGGAGGCATCCTTAAATTCATCAAGGATTATAGAGGTCATATGAGCATATATATATATATATATGCATCAACAAAATGGGGGGTTTGACTCAACATGGATCGTCGAAGACTCAATACCGTATGATGAATGTACCACTAATCCATAAAATAAATGTCTTGGCATGCCGAGTTGACTAGAAGGTAGTCAGGGTCCTAGTTAATATTTATGTCAGCCATCTCACCATCACTGGATTCTCTTGCCTAAGAGCCGTACTCGGGATAATTTTAAACTATTAGCCTCAGCCAAACCAATTCACGTAATGGGATTCATCCAAACAATGTACCAATGAATAATAATTATCTTAAAACAATCTTTCATGACCAGATCTATGTCGGGGCATGAGCCTCAACTACCCCATTCCCACAACTATAGGCTAGGGGTGGGGATAATAATATAAGGCATGACTAAAATGGGGAGGCCTTTGACTAAGTACCAGTACACATGCTTATACCCATATCAAATTGAAGTGGAGTGGGAAAGAAGAAATAAGTCAACACTAATATAACATATAACCAGCATGAAAGAACCTCTATACTGTAGAAAAGAATGCTACTATAAGAAAAAAAGAAATGGAAAAAATAAAAACCCAACAAGAAATCCATTCCAACCAGATAGAAAACTGTAAATGTAAACAACCAAGATAGCCTAGCTCCGGAACCCAAGCTACAAGCACCATATGCAGTCCAAGAACCTTGAAACCCTACGATCGTATATAGTCACAACCAAACTATTAGTCATCTACATGTGACATGATACATGATGGAAGGGTCCATATAGGGGTGACTGTAAACATTCAAAGTAGGAATGACCGAATGTTGAGGGGGGGGGGCAGTAAGAGATACAATAAAAGAGAAATATAGTAGATACAAAAGTTACAATTAATGAGTATAACATAACCCAACAATGAGTGAACGTAAGCATTTCCAAGAATAAGGGGATAATGTTAATGAGTTTATGAACTGCCTATTGAGACTTCATCACATATAGGTTAAGTGTAGGATCATTCTATTATGAGAATAAAGACACAAAAAACAAGTGCCATACTCGTGAATCTTCTCCTCTCCATGAAGTAGAGAATATAAATCCTTTGGTTGGATACAGTAGAATGTGTATATATATTCGAAGTCAATGAAATCCAAAATAAAGAGTAATGGGATATCCATCTCACAACTTGTCCAAGGAAGATGTGTATCCAATAGTTTGAAAAGTCTATCAATGATTCAAATCATATTACACATGTACCTAAAAATTAATGTCTAAGTAACTCATTCACCACAACGTGATACTATACACATTGGGATATATTAACTCATCTTCATGTTTTTAGGTCATATAACAAAAATTAATCTTAGTGGTGAATGGAGCTCATTTTCTAACAAATGAACTTTTATGCCAACCCATATATCTTTTTTGTGCCCATAGATGAGGTGAAAAAAACTCTAGGTACAAGACCCATTCCCTGGTACAACATGAGGGTTCAACTCGGATAGTCGATGGATGACCCATTCCCTTATTAGTTAGAGGGTTCCACTATGATGGTCGAAGACCCATGCCTAGCTCGACCAGAGGGTTCTACTCTAGGTCATCAAGGACTTATTCCCTACCTTGTATGAGGGTTCCAATTGGATGATTGAGAACCCATGCCTATCCCAATAGGATATCTCCACTCTAAGTGTTGGTACACGACCCATTACCATCCCATCTTGAGGGATCTACTATAAAAGTCATTATATGGCCCATGATTATACCATCTAGAGGGTTCCACTATAAAATCCGTTGACGAACCATGCCATGCCCAGTAGGAGGGTTCCACATGGGAGTCTCTTGTGATACACCCTAACAATTTCCATTATTGATAATCACCTTATAAGGTGATGTTCCCAGAACATTCAACATCATATCTCAAAATTCAAAATCGAGGGAACAACCTTGTTGTGAGTGAAAAAATCTTAGGATTGGATAATCACAGTTAATGATTTGAATTAAAATAAAGGATATACAGGTGTTAATTGTAGCATCCTAGTTCCGGAAGCCACCCAGAGGAGCCCCGTACTCGGTTGGTCACAGACCTCATGCATATCTCCCCAAACTCCAGAGGCTGCCGACTTGTAGTGGGAGCCTTGTGTGTGATAGTGGGGAAGCTATTCCCTCATTGACAGAGTAAAACATCAGAATAAAAATAGATAACAATCACAGAAGCAGAAACAATACCAAACAAAATTAAATAGTGGAAGATTGGAAGAAGTAAACTAGGGAACACATATAATCAGACTAGAGACATATGTCTAGTAAAGAATCCAAAACACGTCACAATTATGGAATATAGAAATAAACCAAAGTGAAAATAAAAAAACAAATAATCAGATCCTCATCATCACAAGGCAAAACATTGTCCCATGCTCTCCATCTCCAAATTAGTTAAGTACGTAAAGTATAAGGGCACATTCCCTTATCTATAATAGCAATAATATAATCTGTTTGGGACCAAAAACATGAACCGAACATAGTGTCAGAAGATTAATTATAGGAAACCAACAAATGTTCTATTCTTATTAGTCAGTGAATATATCTATGGTCGGCAATAAGAAAAATGAATCTATAAACAAGGAAGTACTCAAAATTAATAATTCTACCAAATCAATCACAATCAATTTACATTTAACAAATTTTTACAACTAATTACAAATACACGAAACCCTCTAGGAATGTTCTCACTGCCTAACCCCTCTGGTTAAATCTACAACTAGGATATAGTGAAGACACTTTGAGGAAGAAATCACTGTCAAATCCACCTATATTCATGTGTATATAAAGGCTCTATGAGAAATCACTCACCATAAATTCCCCATATAGTCTTTTAATACTAAACTACGGACAATATGAGGAAGAAAACATCTTCAATTCCTCCTTTAGTCTCATAACATAACTATAGACACTCTGAGGGAGCACTCAATGTCAATCCCCTCCATGGTTTCAAAATGTGATGATTATAACAAAAACTATGGGAAGGCCCTCAACGTCAATTTTTCTTATGGTCTCACTACACTAGGATCCCACAGCCCCGTGTAAATCAATCATACACAAATGATAATCAGCAGCCAAATTAATCATCAAAAACTACTTGGTTAAACAATATATGGCATATTAGATCATGTCTGATGATAATCACTCCACCCTAATAGTACTAGGCATGGAAACAAAGAATCCTAACAAGAAAGGTAGAACAAATGGTCAATAACAAGTAAACATAGGGAAAACATCCATATCATGACATAGTTAACCCTATTCACAAAAATTAACCTCTATCCATAAAAAAAGAATATCAGACAATAACAGCGCTAAAACCATAAACACACAATAACCCGAACCAGAGTATTGGGAAATGATTTACATACAACTCAAACAATAACTATGGGGAGGCACAAACCACCTTCCTAAGCATGTTGAGATCAATATACATGAATCTCAAGACCTGAATCTCCATAAAACGATGTAGATCAACAAAAAATTTAAAATCATTCAGCTAAGGATACACGAGAAAGAGGATAAATCATGAAATGAATTTCAAAAAGAAAGGATAAATCACTGATTCAATTCCAACGCAATCGATGGTGCTCGATTTGGAAAATAGAAAGTTAGTTAGGGGCTTCAAAAAGATATATGGCTGTACAGATGCTCTTGGATGAAATAGGTCGAGAAGAAGTGTGGTTTGTCTATCAGACATGATAGTGGTCCATTTAATGAAATAAAAAGAAAATCCACACCATGATCTTTCTGAGTACAAGACATGTACTTTCCTTTTTGGCCCCTTTTTTAGGTGGTCTCCAGGTCAGCACACACGGCCATGTACTCAGCCATTACCCGGCTAGTAGATGGTCACTCGTGGAAATTGAGTACAGGACGTGTACTTTTAAGTATAAGACATTTACTCATGAAATTTAAAAAAACTCCCATTTTTTTTTCAAAAACAACCAGAAAATAAAGACAAGCCTTAATTGATGATCCGGGTTCTTACAAACATCCCCCCTTAAATAAAATTGTCCCCGAATTTCCCTATAAAGGCGGCATATAAGAATAGTCCTTGAATAGCTCCAACCATTGTGATTAGAGATCGATCAATCTCTCCTAGGTCTCATCTTGAACTCACCTTGGCTGCCATAGCACTCATACCATAGGAACAGGCTGGCCCCAGAGAGACCACGCACTTCGATCAACAATCCGGATAGGACACTCCTCGAAAGATGCATCCACCTATAACTCGTCATCCTTAGGTTGTAAAAAATGAGACGAGTCTAAGAATTAACCTCGAAGAAGAGAAATATGGAGGACATCATGCATATCCTGGCCCACCTGAGGTAACTGAAATCGATAGGAAACCGGCCCAACTCTCTCCATTACCTCAAATGGCCCGACGTACATCAACGAAATCTTCCCCTGTATTTTAATCCTCCATTGTCCCAACCTCGGTGTGACACAAAGAAAAATCGGATCCCTAACCTTGAACTCCAAAGGTCATATCCATTAATTATCATATGACTTATGTCTTGACTGTGCAGTAGCCATCCTCTTCCAAATCATCTCTATCTTATATGTGGTATACTAGACAAGATGAGGTCCCGACATAGCTACCTCTCCTGACTCTAGCTAGAATAAGGTTGATTATCATGGCCTACCATAAAAATCCTCATAAGGTGACATTATAATAGTTTCTTGAAAACTATTATTGTAGGAAAACTCCACAAGAGGTATGTGTTTCTCCCACAAACCTCCAAAATCTCGGATGCATGCTCAAAGAATGTCCTCATTCACCTGAATTGTATGATCAGACTAGCCAATTGTTTGGGGATTATATGTTGTACTCATAAGTAACTGTGTACCCAAATCCCTCTGAAGTGCCTTCCAATTATGAGAAGTAAAATGTGTGTCCCTATCTGAAACAATGTAGTGTCGAACCCCATGTAGACATACAATCTCTCAAAAGTACAACCTTCCCAGCAGATCAACACTGAATGTCTACATGATTGATAAGATGTGAGAAACCTTCGTGAGTCTATCAATGAAAACACACACAGAATCATTCCCTCCTGGCGACCTCAGCAAACCTATCACGAAATCCATCATTACATCATTCCATTTCCACTAGAATATGGGTAACTTCTTCAAAAGCCCTATTGGTTGTTGATGCTCTGCCTTCACCTGTTGATTGGTGGATCACCTCATGACTAACCCTACAAAATCTCATTTCATTCCTGGCAAACAATATTGAAATTGTAGATCACGATACATTTTTGTGACACTAGGATGATCTTCCCAAACTACAGAATTAATGTCCGGCATCCATTCCTTGGATAAATATGATGGCACCCACAGGTGCCCATGAAAACACAAGATCTATTCCTTTCTTACTATCCATCAAGGAAAATGGTTCTCTCCTGACACACTCTATCATAGGCATATGCCTTCAAAATATGAGAGCTTCCTCAATCGCACATGATCAAGTATAGTAGAGGTAAGAGACAAAAAATATTGAAACGTCTTCCCCTGTATGTCATACACCTCCAAATGAATCTCAGAGAGGATAGTAATAAGCTGCCACACACTGCTGGCCTCCTGAACTACTTGAATCTATGTTCTTCTACTCAACACATCTGCCACTACATTGCCTTTCCCAGGCATGTAGGTAAATTCAAATTCAAAGGACTTAAGGTACTCAACCAACCTTAGTAGTCTCAAATTCCGATCATAATGAGTGAATATATACTGGAGAAATTTATCATCTGTGAAAACCACATAATTCTCTCATAGAAGGTAGTGTCTCCAACAACGTAGAGAATAAACAACCATAGCCAAATAGAGATTGTACATCGGGTAATTCCTCTCATAGTGCCTCAACTGCCGAGACTTGTACGCAATGAATCATATCCCCTTCATATGCATCATTCCCAGCCTAATACCAGATGCATCACAATAAACACTATAGCTCCTTCCTGGCTCTGGAAATACTAGTATCAGTGTTGATGTCAACCACTATATTACCCCTTGAAAGTCTGTCTCACAAGAATCTGACCACATGTACTTCACGCCCTTTTTATTCAAGCTTGTCTGTGGTGATGGTAAGCATAAAAATTCCTGTATAAAACCTCGGTAGTAACCAGCCATCTCGAGAAACAATATGCCTCAGTGAAGTTGTTAAAATGATCCCAGGAAACTACTACTCTCACTTTCTATGGGTCTACTGATACTCTTGTCTCTGAGGTAACATGACCTTGGAAATGAATTTGGTCCATCCCAAAGTTTCATTTTGAGATATTAGCATATAAATGATGCTCTATCAGTGTACTCAAAACAATCTCACGATGGGTGTCATGTTCGTTTCGAGTGTTAGGGTACACAAAGATATCATCCATGAAGACTACCATGAAATAATACAAGTATGGAAGGAACTCTCGGTTCATCAGTGCCATGAAGACTGTAAGTTAATTCGTGAGACTGAACGAAATAACCACATACTATTATAGACTATACCTACTCCGAAAGGCTATAATAGGTATATCAGATGGTCTAACGTGCAACTGATGATAACCGGATCTCAATTCAATCATTACGAACACATGGGATCCACGAAGATGATCAAAGAGATCATCAATCTCTAGAATGGGATATCGGTTCTTGACTACCAACTGGTTCAGTATTCGATAATCCACAAATATTCTAAGGGTATCGTCCGCCTTCTTCACAAACAGGACAGACAAACCCCAAGGCGAAGTATTGTTTCGGATGAACCCCATATCATGTAACTCCCCTAACTGCTTCTTGTTCTCCTATAACACTGGTGTAGCCATCCTAAAAGGAGAAATGGACACCAGTGCCACTCTGGGAACATGCTCAATAGAAAAGAATGCCTCTCTCTCTAGAGGAAACCCTTAAAATTACTCTGGAATGACATACATGAAACGATCAACCACTTGATGAAAATCCATCTGTGAAGTCCCTTGGTCATCCAGATATAGACTATAAATCTGGGCTATAACTCCACCCAACCCATGATGCTCAGGTCCCGCTCGGCTTGTCTGCACATCCCATTCGCCCTTATGATGAAACGATCCATCCTATGGTGATGGTAAACTCACCCTATGGTGATAACAGTTGAAAATAGCCTATAATGGATCTAACGAGTCCATTCTGAGAATGAAAATAGCATATAATCCCTTGGACATAGAGGTCCCAAAATAATTGACACCCATTAATCTCAAGAGGTCGCTTCTTTCTCGAATGTGTAGTAGATGTTATTGTCCAAAACAAAGTGTCTAGTGTCATGATATCAGTAGAATAAAAGATTCAGAGACAAAGTCTCTACGCAACAACAACATATCTAATGCTTTGGGAAGGCCCTCTATCGAAAAGAGAAGAAACTAAAATTGAGGAAACTTGGATCATACCTCTAACTGTAGAGGGTCCAGGATCCAACTCTTACTAGGTCTGCTCCACCACAAAATTTTGACCTACACTGTGGCCTTGTTGCTCTACATTACCACCTAGCACTGATCTACTCTACTGTCGTTGAATGCCTGATGACTGAATACCATTGCTGCTACCACCACCACGGCATGAACGGACGGATGATCTCCAGTTCCCAGACTGGGGAGAAACTTATGTTGCTACTCCCAAATAAGGATTCATAGAAGAACCCCAATCACCATCTTCTGGTGAGAGGATCTGACAGAATTTTTGAAGTTGACACATCTTTCCTTAAGATTGGACGTCAACTAGGTCTCTCGGGGAATGTGGCGTCATATGCCCAACCCTTCCACACTAGTAGCATACCACCCGTGTACCTGAAGGTGCATCCCGCCTACTCGGGTCCCCATGTGTAGACTCCCTATGGTGCTTTCTGCTATCATCCAAAGAAGTATTAACTCTAGATACCGAACCGTGTTGGCTCACAGCCCTAGAATCCCTCAGGTTGCGCTCCGTGACCAGCGTCTAGTTGACTATAGTATTTATGGAAGTCATCCGGAAGATTCTCACTTGATATTGGATGTATTTTCTCAGACCATCCTCAAACATCTTCACAAGGAATAACTCATATCACCCTAAAAAGGGTGAGAAGCAATATGGATCTGTGAAGCAAGAAGAATACTCCATGACTGAAAGAGTACCTTGCTCCATACTCATCAACTTCCGGGCTCAATTTCCCCTCAAATTATCCAGGTAGGAAAATACATAGAAGGATTGCTAGAACTCATCCCACGCCAACACCTATTGGGGTCTCACTTGTGATATCACATCCCACCATCTCATGTGAGAGTCCTGATGCATATAAGAATAAAGCTTCACCCTCATCTATGGAGAAGTATCCAGATTCTCTACGATAGATAACGTGGCCTCTATCCATGAATTTGTAGCCTGAGGTCCTCCTTCCCCTGTGAAGGTGTGAGGATTCTATTGCTGGAAAACACACAACAATTATTCCATCGATGGGGCAAGGGGTAGTTCTATTTAGAAGGTCTATAAGAACCTCATAAATCCCTCTCAAAAATGTGCCTTGACACCAGTATCAGGGGTAACGGCTGGTTCCAATATGGGCATGACTGGAGGATCTTTTGCTGTTCCTTGTTCTTCCATTGTTGGTGTCTGATCAATGCCCTGTAGATGGCAGACAACCAGAGGATGTCTCAGTTCCATGACTCTTCAAGGTCAAGCGCACGCCTTAGATCAAGTTAAATAGGGACTAAAACATAGAAATGTAAGAAGGGAACAAGGGAATGAATTCATTCATGTTTTTTTTTCAAAACATGGATACACATCGCATATAATAACTTCACAGCCTATTGCTTTAAGCCTTTTCATGGGCATGTACTTCTTCCAACCTAGGTCGTGTAACACCCCATACACACGGCGTGTTTCCCTAACCCACGACATGTATTTGATTAATCTACCCCTACATGAGTTCTTCTACAGAAATAAGCCACAACGTTATCCTAGAACATGACTATAAAGCGTTTTAGTTCCAGAAATGGCGTGTACTAGTCGAACATCACTGGCTCGTGTTGTTAGTTACAATGTCGGTTACACGATTGACTCCACACAACGTGTTTGTTCCCGACACGGTGTGTACTAGAAAGATTTTACCAACCTGTGTGGTTCAATACATGAAATTATACATGGGTTACACTACATGACGTTTTGAAGATTGATACTACGTTTATAAATTATGTTTTATCCATCTGTGTCATTAGTCACACCGGAAGACACATGGTTCACACAACATATCGTGTACAACCGATACATGGCATGTTCCCCAATAAATTTCCCAACCCCATGTCTCTTCCCACATAGCCAGTGAAACGGTTAGAGAATACACGACATGTACAAATAGTACACAGTTTGTTATTAATAAAAACAGTTCCCTCATTAACATAGGGGCACATGGCATGTATTCATTATTACACCCCATGTATTCTAGGTTTTTCTATACAGTAAGATTTAAAAACTACTCCAGAACCCAGAAAACAGAAAAACAAACATTAAGGTGCCAAATTCTGATCGGTGAGGTCCAATACTCTATGAAAATCAATTCTTGGAATCTTATACAAGTTATATATAACATAACAGAGCAATGATCCACCAAATTCTTATCTCTGAGGCCCATAACACATCAAAAGCCAATGTTTTTCATAAATTCAAAAAAACCATACACAATACAATACTCTATCAAAATTTAGGTATTCTTATCAAGGAATCTATCACAACGACATGTATATCTTACCCAACCTCTATCCCAACACCATGCAATTTAAAATACACCATAAATTGTATGGAAATAATGCATGACAAGTGATCTCTAACAAGTGAATATATGATGCATGAGATGGCATACCCTCATTATATTATGTTTCTATAGAAATTGAACCTCAATATAATAAAAAATAAAAGTAAAAAACATGTGAATCACCCAACGGTGAAATCAAGTCAACTGTAAAATTGAAAAACATAAAAAATTGCAATATACGAGGTAAATTGGATTTTACCGATACATGGGATATATACTCCTTGGAAAAGCTTAATACCAAGTACATATTTCTTCATAAACCTAGATATTGGCTACAAACAATAATTGAAGAAGAAAAGAATCCCCATTGATACCACTTTGTAGCATCCTGGTTCCAAAAGCTGCCCAAAGGCACCCTGTACCTAGTTGGTCACATGGCTTCATCTGAATCTCCCCAAACACCAGAGGCTGCCGACTATCAATGAAGGCATTGGGTGTGATAGAGAGGAAACTATTCCATCATTAGAAGAGTAACATAGTGGAAGTAAAAAAGATAACAATACTGGAAACTGTAATAATACCATACAATAATATATATTGGAAGACTAGAAGAAGTAAAATCGATCACACATATGGTGATGCATGATACATATGCATTGGAAAGCATCCAATCATGTCACAATTCTGAATTATAGTAATAAACCAATGATTAATGAAATAAAATTAAGAAACACCTTAGCATCGCAAGCCATAGCCTGGTCCCATGCTCTCTGAATCCATAGGAGTCAAGTAACTGATGTAGAAGTGTGCATGCCCTTATCTTTACCAGCAACAATATAATCTATTTGGGACAAAAAGAAAGACCCAAACAGGATGTGAGACAAACCCTAGTAGGAAACCACACAATGATATGCACCTAACTGTCAGTGAATATAAATAAATATATATATATATATGATAGGCAAGAAGAAAAATGAAGAAGTAAACAATGAATTACTCAAAAGTAACAATCCTTCTAATTCTATTACAATAAATTTTCATAATACAAATTTATCCAACCAATTAAAAATACAGGAAAACCTCAGGTAATGTTATCTTATCCAAACCCCTCTAGTTCAATTTACAAAAAGGATATAAAGAAAAATCTCCGAGGAAGCAGTCATAGTCAAATCCCCCTATAGTCATGTGAAATTTAAGACTCTCTGAGGAAGAACTCACTGTCAATTCCCCTATAGTCTTTTAATGGTAAACTACAGACACAACGAGGAAACACTCAACGTCAATTCCTCATGTGGTCTCATAATGTAACTATAGACACTCTGAGGGAGCACTCAACTCCAATTACCCTATGGTCTCACAGTGTGAAAATTATGACAAACACTTTGGGAAATCTGTCAATGTCAATTTCTCCTAATGTCTCAGTACACGAGGTTCCCATCATTGTGTAAAGAAATCGTACACAAATGATAATTAGCATATAAAGTAAACCTCATAAACTACCTGAATAATAAATCTATAATATATCATATCTTGTTAGATAAAAATCACTCCACTCTAACAATACTAGGAATGGAAACAATGCATCCTAACATGCAATCTAGAAAAAACGGTCAATAACAAGCATGCATCGGAAAAACATCCATATCATGGCATGGTTAACCCTAATCACAACAATTAACCTCTATCCAAACAAACAAGTCCTATCAGATAATAATAGGGATAAAAATGTAAACCCCCAATACCCTAAACTAGGGTATTATTCCCTTTTTAAAATATAACTCAAATACTAACTACAAAAAGGAACCAACCACCTCCCTCGACATCGTGAGATTGATATATGTGTATATCTATCCATGAATCTCCCTAGAATTCCGTATATTTAAAAAAAATTAAAAACATTCAACCGAGGATATCATACAAAAGAGGAGAAATCATGAGATGAATTTAAAGAAGAAAGATGAACTGACCGATGAGATTCCAACCCAATCGACGACAGTCGATTCGAAGAACGGATGGCGAGTCGGGGGATGAGAGAAGATCCATGGATGTATGAATGATCCTAGATGAAATAGGTTGAGAATAAGTGTGTTCTATCCATCAGACATGACCCTGGTCTATTTAGTGCAATAATAAGAAAATACATGGTGTGGTTTTTAGAAGTACAAGGCATGTACTTGGATTTTTCGACCTCTACATTACGGTGTCTCAGGGTCACCACACACGGCCGTGTACTCGTCCGTTACTCGGCAAGCACACAATCACCCATGGAAACTGAGTACATGACCTATACCTATAAGTGCACGGAGTGTACTCATGATATTTCTAGAAACTCCCCATTTTCTAAAATACAACCAAAACATAAATACATACATTAAAACGGATATCTGGGTTCTTACTATATATTTTGTCTTAGATGATCACAAGGGTCACACGATGTGTGATGGGATCCACATGGAATGTGGTCCCACTCCACCACAAGGTCGTGTCCTTGGATGACACATGGATCCTAACAATGTTAGAGTTAATTTCATGTAGGTGGACACCACAACGTGTCCTATATAACTGAGACCAGGGCCATGTGATTCTCTCCATGTCCATGTACAAGAGTACACAAGTGTGTACCTGACCCAGTGTACCTCAACACATGTTCCCATCTAAGTGACCCATCACATGGGTTTTCCAACCATTGAGGGGGGTATATGAAATCTAGGGTAGGATACACATAGTTTTATAATTAAAATCTTAATAACCATAACTTAAATAGTATATGGGTATATATGTTGGGTGTTCTTCCTTCTACATGATGTGTAGTCATGTTTTTTGTAGAAAAACCAGGTCTAATCCTGTGCTTTGAATATTCTTGATCCACCAATAATTATATCTTGAATATGATTGAAATTCATGGATTTGAATGAGAGATTGGTTCTTAGACATTTCTCACCAAAAATCAGCCACTGAAATTCGACGGGTGTTTCACCATACAATTTATATATTTTTGCACCTCCATTTTTCAATATCATAATGTTTAACAACCAAATTAATCATTCTTTCCCAACAATTATCCTGGATATATTGTTTTATCATTTATATTTTCTTTTTCCATCAATCCACCACAAATATAGGGGCCTGATCGAGATCGATACCACTTAGAAATGTCAACTCGGGACCGCATGGATCAAAATCGTGAAGAACATGATGAAACAAGGGACAAAGAATGAAAAATAAAAGTTTAAACATCATTGTCCAATTGTTCTTATCAAATGATCCATAACATGAATTGTGAGGATAGAAATCATTTATTAAAAAACATAAATCAGGAACATTGTCTTAGGAAAATGACAAAGGTGGTGCAGATCCATGAAATAGAGTGGTTTTTCGCATTAATTTAATAAAATAGTGTAAAATCACCAAATGAAGAGTCTTACCTTGATTTTAGACCAATATTCCACGTATAATCCATCCACTAAAAATTTGTGAGGAGATACTAGGTTTGTTGCATACTGATCCTCTTGATTCTATAGTCTCATATTCATTTTTCAAGATCCACCAACTGGGGGATGAAGGAGAGCTTCATCGACGATTTGATAATAACGAGACTACCCTAAGAAATCTAATACAGTAATATATTTATAACATATCACTAGGTTAATAAGTATTTAATTAATTAATTTATTAATTAATTAATCTACGTCTACATATTTCTAATGATTTAGGGATTTGAACGTCACACGCCGACTCACTTTATGTCGTACCTAGGGAAAACATCATGTTCTGAATAAAACCATGGTCACAAATTTTCGATCTAAACACCTATTTTAGATATAACCCTTTCGATTTAGGAATTTACATGTTTCCAATACATAATATATTTTGTTATTTTTATAAACTTAATTCTAGGTAATATAGCCCTCAAAATTGTATGTCCTCTCACTACCTAACTCTGGAAATATATATATAATTATTTTAATTTATAACATATAAATATCTAAGTCTCTATAATTACTTTAATGTTTCATTTAAATTTTACGTTGTTGTTTTGAATGAAAATATATTCTAAATATTTTGGATGTTTTTGTGTTTTGATTGTGAATTTCCATGTGAAATGAGTAGTATACCCAATAATTTTGTAATGGAATTTTTATAGTATTTTAATGCATCAAAGTCAAAAACATATATTTTATTTATTTCCACTGGTAATATATTTTAATGATACTACCCTTATTGATTCTCTTGATGGTTTATGATATGTTTGATGGGGATGTAATATTTTTATTCGATCTATAAAATAATCTAAATGGTTTATGACTATGTTTATTATTTTAGGAAGGTATAATTTTTTTCACCTTCTCGTTATTAAAAACTAATATTTATGTTGATTATGTTTCACCAATGTGATTTGAGGAATTCATATGACTTAGTAAGTGTCGATCATGTCCCACTATATCCCCTTGATTCATCCATAGTTCTCATTTGAAAAACTTGTTTTGATTATCTGTTGAGGACTTTACCATATATGTAATATTTTTTTGGAATTAAATCATGATGAAATGGTTATGGTGTATGAAATTTTTAATTGCCTCATTATGATATTAGTAAGTGATGTTCCATGTGATTAATTGATTCGTTAAAATAACTATTATTATGTTTCAAGCTCATGTGATTATTTATAAGGTATTATCTGATCATCATTTATTATAACCATATTATTCATACATAATTAATTGAATTTATTATAGTTATTTTGAATTCCATTCTAATTATGACTATTTACTCATGATTTTTTCCAATGTACTCATACCCATACAGAGCATTTGAGCTTCATTGCTTTCTTATGTTTTTTCCCAGTATACCATGAAGCGTTTTATGATTGATATGTATGTATATACTAAGGGTAATAATATAGTTCTCAAATAGAACAATTTTATAATTTAGATTTTTAAATTTAATGTGGATTTTCGAATATTTATCTTTGTTTCAAATAATACTAAACAATTAACTTATTTGGGATGTGATTTCTTATATCTACAGAGAATGTAATAAATTTAGAATAAAATTCTTTCTACTAGGATAGTATTATTTACATTTGGTATTAGATAAATTTTAGTTGAAACCCATAGATATAGATTTAGGAAAACATTGATTAGGTAACATACCGGTATATTTAACATTGAGGATACAAATAGAGGAAACTCATAATGTTTTAGTGAGGATGAGATTGTGTGGTGTTTTCAAGTAAAATATCCATATCTAGATACTAAATATAGATGTGGTAGTGGAATATATTTAACTATGTACAATAACCTCAAAAAATGTATGTTGGGCCTTTCTTGAGAAATACCCGGTACACTGTACTATACAAATGTTTTGATACTATTGAGGGAAAAACACGGTTAAATTGACATTTTCATTGACAACCATAATGATGAATTAAAAAAAATATGATTTTAAAAAATTCCCACGAAACCATATTTATTATTATGAAATTAGTTATGCATAAATTATTTCATATATAGTATGTGTTTCAATTGTTTTGGGATAATACATTCTGTTTCATAATTTTATTATACAATCTAGTGTATTTCAATTTTTATAAATGGTGGCGAGTGGGAGGAATGGTAACAATATCAATTCACATAATACATGTTGGGATTTACCTCCTATGAAATATAATGAATCCATATCCAGTGTAATAGCTTGAACTAATAAAAATATGACCATATTGGGGTAGTAAACATTTGTAATGTATAATCACATTTCTTGTAAAGGGAATCCTCTTGATCAACCACACTACATAAAAATGTTGACCACATTCTGAGTTAACAAAATTTATCATTTATTAGGACCACATATCCTTTATTGTTGAGAAATAGATATTTTCCTTGGTGAATATGTTTCTTACAATTGGAAGCAATGAAAGGGGTGATGTTCTAATAGAATTTTATTATCTAACAGAATAGGACAATAAATGGTTATGATTGATTCCAAACACCATTGATGATGATGAAATAACAAACATGGATTTAAGAGATTTTAAGGTAATCTTTTCGGAGAATAATTTTTCCCATGAGCATTGAGTGGATACGTAGAGAAAATCCTATGTCTAAGATAAAAAGAATGTGAGAATATTTATAACTAGAAATCCAAATTTTAAAGGTTATCAATGAATTATGTAGACTAAATACATAATCATGAGTGAATTATTGACCATTTATTTTATTGGATTAAAGAAAATACTTATGAGGGAGATACTCTCCCAAACATTCTAATCATATGAGGATATAATATAATGTGATATCAATATAGATAAATAACTTTCCATTTCTTATGGATTATAAGGGAAGAAAATGTAGAATATGAGTTGAAAGAAAAAAATGTATAAAGAGAATAATTTATTGAAGGATTCTTTTTAGATATGATAATTATGGGAGAAAACACACAGGTATATTCTTAAAGGGAATTATATGGTTCTTAATGTGTGGAGAGAGATTTTATTAGGATCATGACTGTAAAGGTATGAAATAAGACCCTAATGATTAGTGTTTCAAATGTAAGGAGTTAGGGGACAACACACATGAATTCCCCAATAATTAAGGTATTATACCTCGGATGATGATATGGGATCAAGGTATAGATTATGTTCAAAATATTGGTGAAGTGGAATGATTAATTTTTTTGTACTTAGATTCATGAATTATGATGTAGAACAGTTTCATAGTATTTTGGTCCTAAGAATCATGTGATGTAGAAGGATTAGACTACACTAAGTTTTTTATTTAATGATTTTAAATCATATGTTGAATGATACTAATGTCCATAAAAATTGATTTGATAAACAATGTAATTTTAAAGATATTAATCATAATTATGGGATCATTATAAGAATTATATTAAGATGGTTTTTGAAAAAGGATACCCTATATGTCTGGTGAAAACTCATTGCATCTTTTAAGGGCATGATTTTTTATCCCATAACCAATGTCTGATAAGGGTGATGTGCCTACTACCATATTATGTGATGTTTCAGTTAATAAAAAATTTCTTTTACTAAAATGATTTCATGGATAAATACTTATAGAGTGTATCCAGTAGAACTTTGGGTGTTACTAACGAGATTTATATAGTCATGTATACAGAAGGACCTATCAGTCATTTATTGAACATAGGATATGAAAAAAGATAATATTAGTTCTTTATGAATAAAATAATCATATGATATATTCATTTATTGTAGAATTAAATGAATTATAAATTGATTCAATAACAACCAAAAGATTCAATTATTCCATTTAAATGAAAGATATAAAGTATATTTCATCATGTTCTTAATCAAGATAATAAATGAAACCCTCAACAAAAAGAAAATGATATTGAAATGAAAATGGTATCGTATTGCCTTCAATTCCATCACATATTTCAAGATTTGAGATTATTAACATCATATTGATCATTCACTATGTTGTGATCTGTGATCTCTATCACTATCCATAATAATTTATACTATTCTTCTATTTCCATATATTCAATTACCACAAATGGTTTCTTATTTTGAAAACCAATAATGTGTTAATCTTGATAAACACCATATTTCCATCTTTCTATTGTCCATAAGATGTTTTAATAACACTTTTCATGATGTGATTACCCAATAAATGTAATTTCAAATGTCAAACCATTGATTATGAAGATGAATATTAAATTTATTTGTCGTAATTTATTTAAGGGGGTAGAATATGACACCCTGAGATATAAAAAAGAACATATTTTTTAACATTATATATGAAGTGAAACAAAAAGTTTAGAATATAATTTAACATCCCATGAATTTATGTCAAATATATTTTAAACTAATTAAATTTATTTGATATATTTGTTAACACACAGCACTAGGTTTAATAATCCAATATTGGTATTTAATATTATTATTTAAACATGGCCTTTAATACCTAGACACTCTCTTTGTCGGTATAAAAAAGTCTACCTAAATTATAAAAATTATAATTTTAGAAATATAAAATAAACTCAATGGTTACCTATTGATCATAAATAAAATAAATAATAGTTAAATATTTAATGAAATGTTTTCCGAAAAAATACATTTTTCTAAAAGGGAGTTTATTTAAACATTGAGAAATAATGTACAATTCAAATTTAATAATTTTGGAAATATTACTCAGTAAAATTAATATTAATTTGTAATTATGAATTTATAAATTATATTTGTAAAAATGTTTTTTATTTTTTTGAAAATATTATTGTTTTGATGGACAGTGAAAAAATTACATTTATTGAAAATTATCTTTTCATTATAATTAATTACAAAGATAAATTTTATTTGAAATTTATTTGAAAGTAATACTGTCAAAATTTTATTTTAGGATAACTAATTGAGGTCATTTGAATCAATTTCCTAATGAAATTTTTTTGTAATAATATTATAATCTTTCGAATGCTTTTCTTTGGACAAATCATTCTTTCAATGCATGTGTCGGTTAAATTTAAAATCTAATTATCCCACTTCTGTAAATTTAATTATGAAAAATGGATTCTAAGTTTTTAATTATCATAATTTATATCATATAATATATATAACATAATATTTTACCTTAATGAATAGTGAAAACAGAAAAAAATAAAATAAAAACCATTGTTAAAGTAAAAACAGATTTATCAGGGGTTAAACTATGAGTATAAGGATTAAAATAACTAAAACATATCCAAATATAGTTTTACGGAAATATAATTTGACCATATAATATCTTAGGATTTCTAAAAACCAATATTCATATCCTTCCGGCATGAATAAAATGTCGAAATCACTATTTCTTTTTAAAATATCCAATTCTGTCCTCTTCCCCACTTTTAAAAATACACCCCTCTCTTTCCCACATAAATCATAAAAATATATTTAAATTAATTAATAAGAACCCAAATAGAATCATTAATACACTCCTGAAATAATATTTCCTATTTTTTATTATAAAACCATCATAGTTTTTCATTTAGTGTAAACCTAAAGAGGCCATCTGGAGAGGATATCATGTTTTCAAACAATACTTTTTATTTTATTTCTTATTCCTCATCCTTGAAATATTAAATAATAAATATAATATATCTACTAGAGTATCACAAATATATTGAGATTTTATTATGATAATGCAATATCTTATGATAATTTCCTCTTCTATCAAATGGGTATAGAAGTTGTCAGTCGTGTGTGTGGTGGACTACTGCCTCACAAACCGATGTAACTCATTTTCAATCACCACCTTTCATAGATGGATATAATGATAAATTTGAAATTTGAAAATTAATTTTTCGAATTTATTAAAAATAAATAATTTATATATCAAATATAACATCTTAATTTACAATTATTGGGGAATAAAATAACGTCACTCGAGTGTATAGAGGACAACCTCCTCGTAAAGCATTGTGACACATTTTACACTTATTCATTACCTGGAAGGTTTAATGAACAATGGTGATTAAAAAACATGTTATTTATGACCTAAAGATAATTTTAGAAATATAATATCACATCTAAATACATACATTAAAATCGATTAGAAAACATTAATGTCACTCAAGCCTAAATGTTGACTACAGCCTCCACATAGTGATGTTAAATGTTTTTCATTTTGTTTTTCCATGGATCATAATAAAGTTGGATTTGGTTAATATAAATTATATATATAACATAATAATTATTATAAAAAGATAAATTAATATTTATTTTACTTCATTTCTATACCTTATGAAAATAGAAATAATGTTCATGCGTACGTGTGACAAACAATTATCATGAATGGTGTAATGAATTTCTTATCAATAACAGTTTTGGATCAATATAAATACATATATGACGAATATATATAATATTTTATATTGTATATACTTTTTAATCAAGATCAATTTAAGTGGATTCAATTTACAAAACCAAAATATATATGAAAAGTGAATCCATTATCACTAGAACGAGTCATTTGAACCAATAATTGTTAATAAATGGTTGTAAAAGACTATAATAAAATTAAACATGGAATGAAATGTATGATAATTACTAGTTAATATATATAAAATAAATAAATATTTAATATATAATAGGTACAAAAAAGTATTAAATAAATAATATTTGAGGTAAGGGTTTCTCATTTCACTTTTACTTCCATGAGGCGTATGACATATTCCCCACTTAGTTATTTTCTATTTAGTATATAATTCCAATATGATATTTTATGTTCTAAATAAATGTATATTCATGTTATTAAATTTTTTATTCGATATTATTTCATTCTTGGGGCTTCCGATTAAAAAGATACCAAAATGGTGATGGTTTATTTTCCAAACTCATCGTTTATTGGAATTATTTATGAATAAATTACAAATGATGAATTATAATTATATATAATACAATAATATCATGAAGTGTCATATCATGATTTTATTAATTATCTACTCAACAAATATTTCCATTATCCTCTCATTGGTGATTAAATGTTTTGAAATTAATGATTTATGAAAATCCAAATTAATTTATTTATTTTGATGAAAATACTTTTCTCTAACATGTCAAATTTATTTAATGTTTTTTTTAAAATAAAAGTTTAAAAAAAATTATGATAAAAAATTACTATGTTTTTATTTTTACAAAAACCTTCAAAATTAATTTTCTTATCATTTTCTAAAAAAAATACTGTTTACTTATTATCAAAAATATGAAAGGCATATTTTTTAACATACTTAGAATATATATAATTTCATTCTATATAGACTAATAATTCCATTAAATATTCCTTTATATCTTTTCATGTTTTTTAAAATATATATATATATATAATCTCGAAACATTATGTTTTTAAAAGTAAAATTAAAATTGAAATGGGTGTTATCATAAATAAATTTTTAATTGAATTTTTATAGTAGTTTTGTTCATCAACACCAAAAAATTTATTTTATTTATACTAAAATTAAAATATGATATAATTATACAATCCTAATTATTTATCTAGATGGTTTATGATTATTTTTACTAGGGATGTTCTATTTTGATACGATTTCCTATATAACTATAAATGGTTTTTGATTCAGTTTTTTTATTAGGGAAAATACTTACATTTTGTATGATAGTTTTTAAATACCAATGCATATATTTATTATGATTAACCCCATTCATTTTGTAGAATAGTGTACTTTGTATTTGATGTTTGGGGCCCTCTATAGTCCCTCAATGCCTCAGTAATTCTCATGAGACAAAATAACATTGGTTTTTTGGAAGAGGTCTTACCCATTTATGCATGATGTCTTAGCATGAGGCCTTTATTGTAAGGTTATAATATAAATCATTTTTAATTCCCTAATTATGTGACTAATTATTTAGGATCCATGTTATAGTTCTATTATTTAGAATATCCATGGTTATGTTTTAATCCCATGTTATTATTTATAAGGCATTATTCGATCGTCATTGTTTCCATCCATGTTATTCTATTTTAATTTATTGGGTGGCATGATTTTCAGTTGTTTACCTTTACATATTTATTATACATATTTATTCATGATAGATTATATTGTAAATATAACCATACTAAGCATTTTTTTCACACCCTTTATTAGGTTTTATTTTCCCCAGGATACTAGGATGTGTTTTGTGATTTATATGAAATGATATGATAAGGTTAAAAAGGTGTACTAGAAGATAACAGATTGATAACATTATGTTTTTAAATATAATTTGGAATTTAAATTATATATCTTATTTAATAATACTACTAAAATATCCAGTCTTTGGGTGTGTGATTTCTTATATCTAGTGATATTGAAATAAATTAACCACTACTTCTAGGTTACTAGGGATGGTGACTTTACATTCCCACCCCATTTAATTATAAACATGGATTGGGTTAGGTTAACATGTGATGTCAGGTATGCTACCCTATACGAAAGAGGTTTCAGAATAGTAATACGGGTATATAATAGCATCGTTGGGAGACTATACCACCATATAAGAGTGTCAAATAATGAAGAAAAATTTACCACATAAATTATAAAATAATGAATTTCCATTACAGTATGAAAAACTAAATAATAGAAATCTATAATAAATAAAATAATCTAAGAATATATTTATACAAAAATGATATCCCACCAGGATAATATTACATTCAAAAAAAGGATAATATCAAAAAAAAATATCGAGTTTCATATATATCCCTGAGTTATGCCTCAGAACCAATATATAATCTCATTCAATCAGTCTTTATTTATTAAAAAATATCGGGCTTTTTACCATGATAAACCAACATAAAGTGACATATTCTTCGGTACCGAAGTTCTATAGACATCTCAGCAAAGCTTGTGTACCACCGAGTATGGATCCACCAAAAGAGTCACGTGAATAACCACTAAATGTATTATATGTTCATGTGACATGATCATAAAATAAATTAAAATTGTAAGAAATAATTAAATAAAACTATTGATCCTCATATCCTATGGACCACCTATAAGTAACCCAATTTCACATCATGTAGTGTTGTGTATATTTTTTCACATAATTAAAATAATGATGCGAGTATCAATATCACAGTCAATATCTATGATAAAAAATGAGGTGATCTGGTGCATTACAGGAATAGAAATATTCCCTTTAATCCTAATAAATATTGTATTATCAGAAACTATTTTTGATTTCCATGAATAAAAATAAATTCAATGGGTGCATAAATCAGGCTCAGTAGATTACACTCTATTTTCAATGAAAATATCATTTCTTAGGTGTCATATAGTTCTCCTAGAGTTTTGAGAAATCATGTGTATATTCTTGACCATATAAATATTCAAGTCGTAGGTATGCTTAAAAATCCAGTGGGTATGAATATTAGGCTCAATAATTAATTCTCTAAAATCTAGGGTAATCTATTATGTGAGAATTTAACGCAAAACAGATGGTTCCTAGAATCGTAATAAAAATAATGTATCAGGATTAATGAATGATTCATAAGAATTTTGGGAAATCACATCATTGTATTTCTATATCAACTGCTAAATCAATGGTGTCTCTGGAAATCCAAAATCATAAAATATATATCCAATTCCAAGGTGCATGGGAAAATCTTGAGTATGAATATAAATCTCATATGTAGGATCCTAAGTGAAACATGGAATCAAAGATAAACACGACTCCAAATTTGATTCATGTGAGGCTCTATTTATCAATTAATAAAATCCTACATCGTTATTCATTCATAATAGATTATCCTGGGAAATCTTTGGTATCAATCCCATCCATCAATTAGGTTTCAAAAGTGACACTCTTAACCACCACTACTTAATTACGGAACATTCCCTCTCACTAAGTCCAATATTTCACTAGGTACCCAACATGGTATTAATGGTTTTGAAAAGCTGTCAAACCCATCATTTGTTCCTTCTTATAAAATATATATCCTATGAAAACTCTAATCACTCATAGGGAATAACAACCCTCAATAATTCTATGATCATAAAAGTATCATCATCTTCAAACTGACCTCTAATGAAAGTATCAATAAGAAGATGACCTCGTACTCATCACCCTTTTATGTCACTCCATGTTGGTATAACACTTAACCTATCCACGAGTCCCCTTAATGCTCACTATCATAAACAATCATGTCATAGTGGAGGAGGAACACTCCCCCCACATTCATCTCAAATATGCTGGAGGATATAGGGAATCTTAAGGTCCTTATATGGTCAATCCCAGTGAAATCCATGTTACATAATCACACAAATATAACTAGAGGTCACTAATGAACCTTTCATTTGGTATAATATATATTTTCACAAAATTTAATTTAATTTATACACCTTGAGGTCCAATCATTTAAATCATACAATAATAATTAATTCCAATAACATCAATGGTAGATAGAATCCATCCAGTGCTCAATGCCCTTCATGGCCTTGGAACTCTATAAAATTTATTAATAGAATTATATCTTTAAATAAAAAATTATATTGTTTTCAAGTGGTCAATATAAATTGGTGGTCATAGAGAATATCACATTAAATAATAAAATTCTTAAAACTATAGTGTAAATTCATAATGACCACCTACCATAATTCAAATCTATATCCCTGGGAATCATTACCCTGAAGCTATTTGCATGATTTTATAAGTCCAATTGACATCTTCTATCCACACGAGTCCCTAAATATCACCAAAACAACCCAATAAGAAAATCACAATCAAATTATAGTTAACTATTCAACTCATTTTTCTCTTAATCTATTTTAAAAATATTTACAATATAAGTGAATGAGTCATAATTACCTAATTACTCACTAGAAACATTAACTACATTGAAACCACAACTAAATAGTTGTGGGATGTTCCCAACTCACTCACATCACATTCATGTCCCAATACATAAGACACATTAATAATTCAATCACAAATTTAATTCAATTTATTCAAATACATTAGAAAAAACAACTGGAAACATACCTTCCTTGAGAAAACATATTATAATATAAGAATACCATCATTGGAATTACTTTTACCTAGAAATATGAAATCCTTATCAAAAATATAACATTACACAATTATTTTATATAATCAAAACTAATACCCTATATCATAACATCATAATTAATAGGAATCCTAGGTAAATCAAGAATAAAGGCTAATAGAATAAGAATAAAACCATAATTCACCGAATTGTGTACCAAAAATCAAACATATCGAAGTGAATCTAAACATAGAAGAGGGATTAATGTATATATTAAGTGGACACATGAGGGGTAATGAGAAAGATATCATTTGGTTTAAAATTAATCTGAGAAGAATTGTACAACAACACATTTAATGATTCATAAAAATTTGTTATATAGTTTTATAAACTGTGCGGTAGGAACTAATAAAATAAACATATCTTACATGGTAGTTATGTATGGTTTTATAAACTATTTTCTAATTATGAAAATTTTTATATCCTAGATTTGTTAAATTCTTAATAGCTTTTTGTTTCAATCATTGACTAAACATAATACAGGACCGCAGTCCATGCCTAAACACATGGTTTATCCTAGAATAACCACACTTCACCCTTAACCCTGTGATTCCCATTCTATAAAATAGTTTACTGTACAAATTGCATTGGAAACCTTCTCAGACTTAGTGTGTTTCATGGTTTCTCCAAAATAATTCACACAAAACCTAGTACATTGGAAAAAACCCACCAAAATATTCATAACGCAAACAATATATCATGATAATCACCAAAGAACCCAAGACACATCTATATCCTCAATCAATATCCGAAAATAAAATGTTGATACACTTGAACAATTTGACTCTTGATCAGAACACCAATAATGAAAATGATTCATAGAATAAAATTTAATTTCCCTCAAAATTTATAACTCCAAAAGTCATGGGTTTTTATATTTCATATCTTATGTGAACACCAATTATTTGAGGTAATTGAATCCAATGGAATCATAATTATCAAAACACAATAACAAAGTTTTCATAAGTAATGAAATATAAGATTTGGTCTATATAGGGGGAATATTGTCCATCTGACACTAAATGGGAAATCTGCGAAAATACTCACGCACCCATCCTATCCAAAATCATCCAAATGAATAAAATTCATGGTATCCACATATTTAAGGGAGATTATAACTCACCCCATGCTCATAATAACATTCTTAATGAATCTAAATAATTTCATAGTTCTAATATTTCGTAACCAGACGAACCACTAATATCCATCAAACTCCCCTTCTAAAAGGTTTCATCTGTGTCATACACTACACACACTACATTAGGGCCACAAAATCCTAATAAATCAAAAAAAAGTGAAATGACATATACTTGAAACTAATTCAATCACCAAATTAAAATATTTTGTGCTAAAATTATATAATAACTCATTTTACCACATAAATTCATCAAAACAAAGGAAACAATGTGAAATCATCCTCTAAAGAAATCCTAAACCTATACATGGAAAATCCATATCTTATTTGGATTATTTTACTATGACATGAAGGAATTATCAATGAAACTATAATTCATTAAATCCAAAAAAAATTCAAAACTAAAGACAACAAGAACATAAGGAGGTTTAGGATGTAATAGACTATAAAATTTCAAAAAAAAAGAAACCAAAAAAACACCACCAATACCAGGGGATTCAAATGTGGACTAAGGGAATGAAAGTTCCCATGAGTTTACATAGTTAATCACATTCATGGGAGGAGGTGAGGAGGTCAGAGGTTTACTAACCCTTAAATGGAAAATTTTATAATAAACCCTTTTTGAATACACTCCCTCCTAGTTATGTAAACACCCACAATGGCATGCACCACACTATGATTATTATCATTATTTCGAATAGGGGAAGACCAATTACAATAACCTATAGTTGTGACTATCTATATTATATTACATAAAATAAATATTCCATTAAAATTAATTCCCATGATCTTTTAGGATTAGTTATTTATAATATTAGTACAATAAATTAACAAAAAACACATGTTCATTATATAAATTGTACATTTTTAATATTATATACAAGACTAATTATCAATATCAAGTAATTAAAAACTTCAGATAATTATCCACATTAGAAATACTTTTAAGAATTCATTAATATTCCTACATTCATAACCAGTGAAAAATAGAAATATAAGAAAGGGGTATGATGAAACACATTGGAATGGAAACATTTTCTATATGAAATAAATTTATAGATCATAATAATATGATAAAACTTAATCAGTAGATAAATATCATATTAAATGTACATGAAACAATATTTTTTATCTAAAAGGCATGATTGAAGGACATGTACTCTCAAGGGAGAGAAATATATAATAGAGAAATGTTTTCGGAAATATGATATAATAAACATGTTCCCATGAAAATATCATAAGAATATAACATAGAATTATGTGATAGGCATAAGCATATGTATTTATAACATTATAGACATAGAAAATTACATGGATTCCATGATCACTATTTTGAATTAAGTTAATCTGAATCATGTTTGTTATCAATCCTTTGATAGTAGTTAATATAAATTGTGTTGACACTTATTTTTTTGAATCTATATACTCGATATCATTTTAATCCTCACATTTGTCAATATTTATAAGCTGAATCATGTTCACTCACAATCACTCAAAAAACCCTACGTTATTTTTACACTAAATATTTTGAAAATCGGTAATATACATTGTTTCCTTGCTCAATATTGAGAAATTATATAATAAAAATCATGATAATCCTCAATATTATGAAATTTTCTAATCAATATAGTCTTCAAAACCATTCCTGTGAACATAGCTAATCATTATCATGTTTACGCTCAATCATGGGAACATATCTAATTTCAATTTTATCCATTCTCAATATTGTGGATGTTTGTATTTCACATCGTGTTGATTCTCAAAAAGTTGACCATATAAGGTATAAGTCCATAACTGGTGAATTTTGTGGTGATATAGGACTCCAACCATTATCATTCATACACATGTGTTCCAAAAAACATTCATCATATCATAAAGGACCTGGGGAATGAAAATGGGTTTCATATCCATTCAAAATGGAATTATATATTAAAGTCATTGATAATTTTAACAATAATCTTAACATCATATAAATGTTGAAAAATAAATTCGTGTCTAATGAAATTTAGTAACTTTCAATATAAATTCAATTTAATCAAGAAAGTGTATCAAATCATATTTACACAGTATAAAAAGGGTAAAATATTAAGTCAATAATTTCCCCAACCAGTAAATTTATGGAATCTAGGTGAAAACCGGTCAATAAATGTAATGAAAAACATTATTATTACATAGATAAGGAAATTTAGGAATAAATATCAAGATATAGAATTATATCTCAATTAATGAATATTTGTGATTTAAAAATATCCATTATTTGAAACATGCTTCATAAAGAATGTAGTATTTCAAAATGGGTTTAGAATGAAAACATGTAAACAAAGATATTTTACCACTTAGTAATCCAAAATGGAAAAACTTTTCTATTGTATTTGTAATATTTCAATGTGATTTATTATAATATAATAAATGAAAATTATATTACCAAAAACTCTTAAAACAGATGTAGAACTTTTGGAAAAATATATTTGAAGAAAATAACAAGATTTGGATTTGTATATCCTAATATTTTAAAGTAAATATAGTGTATAAAATTTATTGGATTTAAAATTAACATGAAATTATTCAATGGAGACATGGTTAATAACTTATATCATGTCCAAAAGAATCATAATTGAGACCAATAAATCCCTTAAGACAACAAAAACTTTTGTATAAAACCCCATTAAAGGATATAATTTATAATGGAACATTAAATACCCTTAATAAAGAGATAATAATGGTACATAATATTAAAAGGGTAGTTTATATGACATTCAAAAGAAAAAAGTGGTGAATAAATAGATATATCTCAATGAGTGAAAATTTAAGACAATAAACCCACACCATTAGTTATCCCTATTTAAAAATTTAGGTAGCCTCCAGTATAATGAAAATAAAAATCATTATCATTTATATAATATCATTAAAATAAATATTCTACAATTTTTATTTTTATTATATAACTCTATATTCGAAATATATTGATATATTATAGTTTATTTTCATAATCGGGTGTTAGAGATTTTAGTTGTATGTTTTCTACCAACATCATAATAATGGAATTTATTCTAACTAAGTGGTTTCAAACTCATTATTCACAGTTAATTAAACATATAATGGTAATTTTTTATTAAATATTACTTTATTCTCATGTCCGTTTTCATATATACATGAATACTACTTGTGAAAATAGAACTTGTGATGAACTAGCTTTTATGCTTTAAATGATCAAAAGTGATTTATAAATAAATATTTTAACTATTAACAACACTATTATAAAATAAATAAAACCACTTAAATATATCATTAATATATTTTATTACCAATATATGACATCCCATAATCTTATATGTCATAATAATTATGACATCGTTTAGAAAAACCACTAAATCAACTCAAATGGTAACATGTTATAAAGATTTATTGAGTAAGGGGATGTAGTTTGATAATGATAATGTGACATATAGAGAATTATAAGTCATAAAAATAATATAACCACATTAAATCCATTATAGTAACCATCAATTATGGATGGTGTTGAAAAATTAAATGTATCCTTATTGGAGGTGGTAGACTACATGTACCCCAGATTGACCATCCTATTTCTCAATAAACAGAATGAATCATTAGACATAAAGAATGACCATTTTTTTAATTTAATTTCTGAAATATACAACATGTTTATTCATTAAATACTTTTTAAATACTCTCATTGAGATGCAATTTTGAAAAATTAACTATATGTCGTCATGGAGGTGATAGTTCACACACATTAACTATCTATGTTTAGGTCTTTCTTAGTAGATGGAAAGTAATGAATAATTAATTTTTAATAGATATAAAGAAATTATACTTGAATAGTGGTATTTATTCAATTATATAAATATGTTTATAGATCATTTGGAAATAATTAGTGTAAAAAGAAAGAGTAAGTGAAAGTAATACTCATGCAACATGATTATGTATTCTTTAGGAGAACCACATGGAAATAAAGGCCTCGACAAATCTAAAAGTGAATATAACATTATAGAGGAGTTAGAGGGTTATAGCAATATCAACTTGGATGGTTTTGAAGAATGTTTTTTAATGATTCATGAGTCTTTAAGTGGTGTAAGTTTAACCTTAATATAAGTGATGTGAAATGAGTTTTATAAAGTAACAATTACAATTTCAATAATGAAATGTTACAATTAAAAGGTAAATTTACACATAATGGAATAAAGTTAAGAGGAAGCGTTTTTAGGTCAATATTGTTCTCATGCACTCTATTTGGATAATTCAATGAGTTATTTTAGGGTTTTTTAATTTTTTTAACTTTTACCTGAAATTTCATTTACATTTGTAATTATATATTAAACATTATAATTAATATTATCTTAAAAAATAAGATGATAAATAATAATTAATTTAAATAAAATATTTTTATAAAATTATATAATATAACTAAATAATTTTTTAGGGTTTTGAAATTTTAATATCAAAATAAAAATACATGATCAGGGAAAACAATTTTTTAGACCAAGTGTGTTCTTATGTTTAAAAATTAATTGACTAACAATGATTATAATATATATTTATTTTTATGAATTAAAATGGTTTATAATATAATAAAATGAAATAAAAAATTTACTGAAATAATTCCAAATCAAAATTTAAATATTTAAATAATTAATGAGAAGAAAAGACACAAAATATTTTTTTATTAAATTAACATCTTAATTTATTTTCAAAATATATTGGATATAGGATAAGATAAAAGAATAAAATGAAATAAATAATTTGACGTATTAAATATTTTTTTATTAATTATTTTTTTCAATATTATAGGTTATTCATATATAACTATAAAATCATATAAATCTTAAATTAAAAAAAATCATTTTTAACTAAAAATAATCCTTTCTGAAAAAAATACATCACACTGAAAATTTCATGTAATAAATTCAAGAAATGATTTTTTTATCAAACATAAATTCTTTATTTTTATTTTTATTTATTTAAAAAATTATAGAATGTAAAGGAAATGGTTTTCATTGAAAGTAACCATTTTTGTATAACTAATTTCAATTATTTATATTATAAAAACAAAAAAAATTAATGGATAATCATCTAAATTTTTATTATAGTTTTATTGATAATGATCATCTAATATGTTGGTGTTCACTAACATTGTGTGTATGTTATAACGAACGTTATCAAACATAAAAACATTTTTGTAAGTTCTACAATTTTGAGTTATTAAATATTTCTCCCAAAAATATTACATCCATGCAATTTTAAGTATTACCAATTAAAGAATGAAAGGTAGGGTATTCTTAAAATATTAATCAGCAATAGAATTACCTCTAATATGACATCTATTATTATTTATTTGGATATATAATGGTACTTATATTTATTCAAACAAAAATATACAATCATACAATCATATATCTATGTATTTATATACCCTATCCATATATTATCCCAAAAATACTTATCCAAAAATGTTTGAAACATCCGCGCATTAAACCACATTGAAACAAAATATCATTGTATAAATTAAAAGTATCATTAACCCGTAAATAGTATTAAATCATAGACAAGTCAATATATAGAACATAATCTAAAAAAAGTGATGAATTTAAAAAAACTATTAGGAATAGATTATGAATTACAATGTTACCAATACATTCTAACATTCTATTCTAAAATGAATCAACCCTTTATAGTACCAATATAAAGTTTATATTAATCTAATGAGTTATCCATACCTCAGTATGGTGTTCCTAAATAATTATCTCAAAAAACACAAACATTTTTGAAAATAACATTTCATTATCATTGATACAATTTCATATATGTTTTGAAACCGTTAAATAAAACTACTAATGAAAAATCCAAATATTTTTCACATAATTCTCATAAAATTAAGATTATACAATAATAGTAATGATAAATATCAATCCCAAATTAAAATAAATAATATAATAAATATTTATTTTAAATTAACATATCAACCTCACTTACTTATGTAATAATATGGAACATATGTTTTCCATTATAATAAAAATATAAAATTATTATAAACTATTTATGCAGGAATCTATATTAAATTATAAGACATAGTGGTTTTATTTGTGCATAACATTAACAACATCATTTCATGATCCTTCAACCAAATAATAATACCAAATTGGTTGTAAAAATATAAAAATTATTAATATGAAAACATCATTATAAATATTCCTTCCAACTTGAATCCCATATATTTACCATATTATAATTCTGATTCAACCTATTACTCATTTTTTTCGATCCCTGGTTATACATTTTCATTTTCTGTGAAGATTTCTAACCTAATTACATAGAACATTCTCAAAACCCTAATAATGGTTACATAAATATGTTACTGAAAAAAGAATATATCCCAATAGTATCAAACCACCTGTGAATTTAAGAATATTTTTCATGCACAAATTTTTGATTTAATTAATTTCTAACATGCCTATTTCATGGTTATTACCATTTGGCACATCTGTGCAGAATATCAGATCCACTTGAATTGTCCATAAAAGTATTTTATTACTATGAATACCACACAATATCTACATTATCAATACATAGGGTGTTTTATCATATACATTTTCTTATCCATTAATATTATATCATAGGTTTCAACTAATGTTATATAATAATAATAAAAGAAATATTTGATATTACATAGAAAAATCTAAATGGTTATCATAACCTTTAGAATTAGGATAACCCTTAACTTATCAAACATTCATAACATTTTTAACATACAAATTATCCTAAAAACAATTTCTAAATCTTAAAAATTATAAAAAACCCTACCAAGATAGAAACTATGATATCCTGCTGATGTGGGCATGTCAATTACCCAACATATAGAAAATATTAAATTTAAATAAATTCCCATGAACTTTTAGGTTTACTATTTCATAGAATTATAAAACAATTAACTACAAAACCCCATGACCATTATGTCAATTGGAATATTTTGAAATTATATATAGAACCACTTTATTAATAGTGAGTCTTAAAAATATTGACTAATTCTATACATAAAAAATACTTATATAAATTCCATACTTTTCCTATATTTACAACCTGGAAAAATGGGTATATTATCAACATGGAATTAACAGATAGCTTATATGTAGATGAGAAAACATGGGACAAGGAGAAATATAATATTAAAATAACATTTAATAATAAGGGTTTTCCAAAACTCTGGGTATAAGGGCATGTATTCTCAAAGGGACAATATATACCATGGTAAAATAGTGTGGAAACATGGTATAATTAACATGATCCATGAGAACTGTCTTAAGAATAAAACATTGAATTATATATTAGACAAAATCATAGTTATTTATAACATTTTAAACATATATAAATGAATCTATTTCATGATCATTATTATAAATATATAAAATCAACACCCTATTAATTCTCAATATATTGAATATAATTAATCTGTATCATGTTCTTGCTAAATACTTTGAACATAAATAGCATGTATTTTGTTCATTCTCTTTCTTGTGAGCATAACTAATCTTTTTTCATATTCATGAACAATATTATGAATGTGGCTAATATGATTCGTTTTCACACTGAGTATTCAAAATGTAGGTAATATACATCCTAATCACATTCAATTGTGGGAATATAGATAATATAAATCATGTTCTAGCTCAATCACATGAATATAAAAAAATTTCATTATGTTTATGCACAGTTTTGTGAACATAGGTAATCTAAATCATGTTCATGCTCAATATTGTGAAAATAGATCATCTGTATCATTTTCATGCTCAGTATTGTGAACATATATAATTAATATCATGTTCATGATTATAATATGTTCATTATAATGTATAAAACATTAACTAGTGAATTGAAGGTCAATAAAGGAACCGGCCTGTCCCCACACATATATATGAGTGCCATAGAAAATAATTACCATATCATAAATAATCCATCAAAATAAAATAGATTTTATATCCCTTTAAATTTGAATCATATAATGAAATTATTCATAACAGAATGAAGAAATATTATATGAAATTCAAATGGAAACTAAATGGGTATCTGAAATACTTTATGAACATTAAAGGTAAATAATATTATATTAAGATAATATAGTATATTATATATAAATTGTATAGAAAAATGGTATAAATTTAAGTCAATTATTTCCCCCATTTAATCATTTTAGGGAATATATGAAAAAACCCTCCAACAAAAGGAATGAAAAAGAAGGTATCTGCAAAGAAAATGATCTCGAAGAACCCTGTTCAAGTTAAATTTTATAAATTATGGAATAATGATTTTAGCTATTAATATAACTTACTATAAACATACTCCATAGAGCATGAAATATTTAAAAAATGATTTATATGGTAAACATGTAAAAAATACTACAATACCATATAATAAAATCAACAGAAAAAATGTACCTAACATATATGAAATATGTTAATGAGAAAGATAATAAGTAAATGAATGAATATTGATTTACCTAAGAGTCTTACAAATTCTGTAACAGCTGATTCGTTATAAATTTTATTAAAAAACAAAAACATGGAATAGTATATAAATTGGTTAAAAATAATAATGTATAGAACATTAGTGGGTTAGAAAAACAATTCAACACCGTACAATGGTAATATAGTTTATAACAACTAAAATTTATTAAAGAATATGAATTTAGATGAAGAAAAATTTTAGGGATTTACAGACCATGGAATCAAAAACCCTTGAATGATAAAATTTCTAATTTAACATTAAATACTATGAATAATTATATAATAATGACATAATGTATTATAGTTTATGTAGATGACCATTTCAAGGAAAACATTATTAATTATAAGATATATATCTCAAAGGGGGATAATTTGAAACAAGAAACCATAAATATTTTTTCCTATTAGTTTAAATGAACTATAAACCTCCATATATTAAACATAACCATTATAATCACTTATCCAATGTCTTTAATATAAAAAACATACCAATTTTATAATTAAATTATAATAATTGTTTATCAATTTATAAACCAATTATAGTTTTTTTATTCCAATGAATCAGGTGTTTTGTTAATTTGTTTCATTCAAACATAATGAATAAATGATCTATTATAACTAATTGGATTCATGATCATCATTACCAGATTATTAATTATAAAATAGTCATTTTCCAATTTATTAATTGATTTCCAATTTCATTAGTTAAAATTAAAGAATAAAACATGTGAAAATAGAAATGGGGATGAATTATTTTTCAATGTATTTGACTATAAAAATGTGATGTATAAAAAAATATTATAAATATTATACATTAATTTATAGAATCATCAAAAAAATGAAATATATAATTATTAAATTATATAACCATCTTATGGAATCCGAAAACCATTTATGACATAATGGTCATAACACCATTAACATAAGTATTTAAATTAGCCCAAATGATAATGTGTTATAATTATTTAACGAGTAAGAGGATATATATAGAAAATGATTTTTGGGTAATATATAGAATCATTAAAATTTTATAAAAATCATATAACATCATTAAATATATATAAATAGCCACCAATGATAGGTCATGATGAAAATGAAATTATTTATTCATGTGGGTGGTAGTCCTAACATATAGTCGATTAGTAATCCAATTCTTTATTGGATCGATGGAATGAAAGTACACTAAAAGTGATAAATTCATAATTTAATATATTACATTGAAAACATATTTATTCATCAAATATATCATTTATATTATCCATGAGTGGTGGTAGTCTGCAAGTAAGAATTTTTGACAATTTTATCTCTATTAGTGGATGGAAATTGATGAATAATTGTAGTAAATTTAATATATATAATTTTCAATATTATAAAGATACTGATTAATTATATTAATAAGGTTATAAATTATTTAGGAAGATTATAAT
This sequence comes from Viscum album, assembly GCA_963277665.1. Lineage (NCBI taxonomy): Eukaryota > Viridiplantae > Streptophyta > Magnoliopsida > Santalales > Viscaceae > Viscum > Viscum album. Next base: position 332,978,571 of record OY728163.1, read on the forward strand.
AACAACTGAGTAAGTTAATGTAATACTCATGATGGATACTTGAGTTTTCTATTGGAATGATCCATGAAAACAAAATACATAATAAATATGAAGGTGAATAAAATCATAAGGAAGTGAGATATGGTTATAGGATTACAACATTTAATGATTTTTAAGTGTAATGTGATGGATCTGTGAGCCTTGAAGTTTTTGATGTGTTACATTTTTATAATTGTAGAGATGGGTTGTTTTGTAAAAAACCATTACACATTCAATACGTTAATGCGACTATTAATATGTCAATTTATCTAAAATAATAAAATGGAAGGAATGTTTATGTGGGTCAATACTATCCTCATTCACCCATTTTAGAGACAAGCTTGATTTTTTGGGATTTTTATTTTATCTTTTTATCTTTTACGAACATTTACTTTTACCATGGTAAATAAATTGTAAACAATGTAATTAATATTAAATATAAAAATTCTGATTGGATATTTAACCTAATTTTAAACCTTCTATTTAAATTTTTTAAATAATATTAAATATAAAAAAATTTTATGTGTCTAAATTTTTAGTTTTAACAAAGAATATGTAATGGGTAAAATAGTTTTTTTAGAAAATTTATCTATTAATGTTTAAATTTTTTTAGAGTGGATGTAATTATCATAGATACTGTTTCTTTTGATATAAAAATGTTTATTTTATAAAAAAATATAATTTATTTTTCTTTTAAAACAAACCAAAAATGAATTTAATAATCAAAGAAAATAATTATAAGAGAGTACTGAGAATAATATTTATTAAAGTAACATTTCTATTTTGTTCTAAAAATGCAGGACATTAGATTTATAAGTTCAACGAAATTTCAAAAAAGTATAATTTTAATCATTAAATATATATTTTATTACATAAAATGTTTTTAATCTTTTTTCATATTCCTACAAAATGATAAAAAAAATAAAATTTTTATTGCTTTCAAAAAACGATATTTTTCAGCTAAAATTAATCATTTTTAGAAAAAATATCAATAATTCATAATATGTTAATTTTGATATTTGGAATTAATAATTTTAATTTTATTTTAACAAAATTCCATTATATAAACCTAAATTTTATTTCTTAAAATAAAATAAAAAATATAATGGAATTTGTTTTATTGAAAATCACCTTTTTCAATATTATATCATATTAACTATTTATCTTCCAATGGTAATATATTTTTATGTTTTACCATATTCGAGTTTAATATTTATTTATTAATAATCTTTTTATAATATTTTTTATGAATTTTTATACTTTTCTATATTGTGGAACTCATGTTATCAAACATAATATTAGTTTTACAGGGCCTATAATTTTAGGTCGATACACCCATATGATCCCATCCCTCAAAAAACATTACATCATGTTTCTATGGTATAATAGACATCCCCTGGGTGAATCCTGATCCGACGAATGTATTGAAATAAATACTCTTGTTACCCCTTCTTATTTTTTTTGGAAAGGGATCTCCCAATAAATCTACTATGAGATCCAAAAAATTATGGATATTCATTACCATTTTGGGAACCTCGATGCCCAAAAATTCTAGGAAATACCCAACCTGATCATTTATGCAATCATGTTTCGCATACTTAGAATCAAAAAGAACCAAACATATCATAATTCTTGTCCATGGAAATTCACCTTAGCAATTTCACAACTTGAGGCACTATAGACACTACGACCTCTACTCCACTCAAACCCCAAGTCCCCTGGAAATTCTAAACACCTATCTCCATGGACGTTTTGCTACCAGTTTATAGAATCAAACCTGAAATTTTAAAGACCGGAACCCATGAACTAAAAAACATCCCAATCAAAAATATAATTTTAATAACATACCATTGAGATTTTAAAAACCTCAATATTCTAATAAAAACATGTTTTCCCAAAATTATATCTGATTCGAAGAATAAAACAATTAAATTACCATTCAACATCTCATCTAGTATTGATGTGTCTCTTTACTACCTCCCCACTATAACACTTCTCATCCTTGATAATACTAAATATCCCATCAAAAAGTAACACAAACTTATGTAGGTCATTATTTCTTAGCCAACTCTCTATGATCTACTCTCAAATATATAATGATCTTCTCTTGAAAAACACCAAACATGTGCCACATTATTCATAAAAGCTGAGATACCACTAACTCAAAAATAAAATAACCAAGATGGTTCTTACATGATATTATATACCAAAAGGAACCATATAATCATCTATTAATTTATCACTTGACCCATGATACCTCCCATAATTGGAGTCACTTATTGAAATAAATTTCTAATGTTCTATTGACCTACCCAATGTGATTTTCAGGTCATCACACCCTACAATGCATGAATATGATGGTTGAACCTCTTATAGATAACTATCCACAAAATGGTAATCTAGACCTATAAACATGCAATTTCACCAACTGATCTTGATCCCTTAACATATGATGTCATTTTAAGATCATGCTTGTACTCAAGGAAAAGTAAAAACTAGACTCCAGGGGTAATTCCATAGTTTGTTCCTCATCAAACCAGATCCTCTAAAATGATCCACTATGACAATTGAACACCACACTGATCCGAATCACTAATGGATTACATGAAATAGATCATGTCACTAATACCAATTCATGCACTCCATCTAATACCATATCTCAATTTAAAGACAAGTATTTAATAAAGAAGTTGATATATTTTTATTTTCATGTCCACTATCATCGAAAAAAACAAACTCATCAAACAACTGGTCAAAAAATTTCCAAAAACATACCATCATAAGTTCATACCTCCATTTGTTGTGCTCCATCAATTACAACATGTAATGACATGATGTATCTATCTCACTAATATGTATGTTCCATCATTAAACATCAAATTCAAAATGTTCCTAACACACCTAGTCTATTATCCTATTATTTATCTAGATATCTATCAATAATGAGGGACATTCCTTCCAATGAAAACTTGTTCACCCCTCGCCATATAGATCCCCATATACGAGGATATGAGTTAATCCTCAATAAGTTCCTCAATCATTCCTCCCTAGAAATTAATGTCATCACACAACTCTCTGTTTACGATATTTTGGGACCCCAATCTATCTACAACATTACCTCCCACCACAATTAGACTTTCCCCAATAAAATAAAAAATTAAAACAACATGGATAACCTGGATCATATGTAAATGTAATGGGAATACTATATTATACCTCCCAATCACATCACACTCCGATAATTCACTCACCATTGAATTTAGGATAGTTTTTAAAAAATAGTAACGATGATCAAATATTTTTAATCTCGAATATTTAAAATCACCCTTGACACTCGTCTTCAAAATTGCGCACCTAAACCATGACATGTTCTACACATGACCTCCCACTATCCATGAAATTATTCCCAAAACTAAAGGAATAAACCCACACTCTCACCATGACACCCAAAACAAATCCAAAATCATTTATTCCAAAAGTCTTACTGGTCCAATTTTCATCAAACAATACTTAATTACATATTCAATCATACCCAAAAGTTTTTTCAGACACTAATGAACTACTAATGACCATGCCTATACAATATACCCAAATATTTCTTCATATTCACTGATATCAAAATGAACTGTCTACCCCTGATTCTTGTATATAAGGAATTGAAAATCCTAGGCTAACACCTCTCTCGAGTTACCCTCAAACTTCACATAAAATATATACAATATTATTTAGATCAACACAATATTATTCCACATATCAAGGGTCACTATGATCTACCACCTCTCCCATTAATTTAATATCACATTGGTCAAATATCATAGGAAACTTTATACTTATTATAACAAACCTCACCTGACAACTCATGTGCTAAAAAAACTACATGGTTCCTCCATAAACATATCAATAATCACTTGAAAAATCATCAATATATCAGTTCAATAATCCTTACTAGGTATCTGAATAAAACACTACACCATTAAGGACTCTGGTTAAATATATAAAAAAATATATATATAATGACAACATCCTAGATAATACATATCTAATAACCCGTTGTCAGTGGGGTTGGTTATGTAAAATGATAATAGAATCAATATATAAAAACACCATTTATATTGTTGTTGAAATATTAATTAATATAACCTATTGTATCTCAATTGTATTTTTATAACCATTCATAAGTGGTATACAACTAAGGAACTAGTGCCTAAATTGATTTACTAAGGGTTAAAATAAGTCCCTTAAAAAAGGTATCATGTTTTTATTATCCAATAAAACACCTCTATAAATTTCACATGACCTATCATTAGGAAAAATAATTACACAGTACTAGCTATGTGGAATTACATAATGATATTATATAGGAAACCATAATATAAGTTATTTTTGAAAATTTAAACCATTCAACTATAATCATCAAAGATATCAATCACAAACATTCTGAAAAATGTCTTCAAATATGTCACGACCCGACCTCGGGGCCCGTGCCGTGACTACCCCAAGCCCGCCTTCCATAGGCCAGGGGCTGGCGACTAGCACCAAGGCGTAAAATCCCGGTAAACAGGGAAGGCATTGCCTTTATAAGTAACAACCACCACAGAGTCAGCAAGCGGAAAGTAACTACAAGTGCAGAAAAGTAAAGGGGGCCGGAATACAAGCCCAACTGAAAGTACAACTGAAAAAGCAAAGAACAGAAACTAAAGAGAAGACGGCGGCCTCGTGTCGTCCACTGGCAATCCCACCTGAAGGGTGGGTACAGATAGCCTCCAGGCTCCTCGGGTCCCACGTCCGCTCCGAGCACGTCCCGCCCAGTGGTCCACCTCCAGGTACCGTCCTGCTCCACGCCCCAACCGAGATCAGCGTTGTCCGCCGTCTGCATCCAACACAACAAGGTGCGGGCATAGCCCGTGCAGGGGTGAGTATAAGCTACTCAGTAAGGACCCCGAGACCCCCGAAGGTCTCCCGAAATCCACAAAGGATATAGCACAAAAGAAGGATGCAATCACGAAGTAACATCTGACTCGACTTAGGTATATGCCCATACATATACCTAAGTCCCCAATTCTAGCTCTGCTCACGAGCTCAAGAACAACTCAATCCACGCAGGAAAGCAAGACTCAAATCCACAAGGAGAGTAAATAGTAAATCCACAAAGGATAGTTCAACACAAACCACAAAGGAGAGTAACATAAGATTCAGCTCAACCAGGTATACTTTTTCAGATGACGTCAAAGATGATCACTGATCCATCTAAGTCGTCGGACCCATGAAGTATCGATAGGTACTAACCCCCGCAAAAGACCCACACAGGATCGGGCTCACACAGAACCTGTAGGCAGTGGCTCACACAGAACCGGTAGTAAGGACCCACATAGGATCGGGCTCACACAGAACCTGTAGCACTGATCCACATAGGATCGCTGAGTGCAGTAGTCGACGCAGTCCACTGAGGATCTCTGCACAGTCATCGCCGCAGTCCACGAAGGATCTCTGCTCTACCGTCGTCGCAGTCCACTGAGGATCTCTGCTCTTCCGTCGTCGCAGTCCACGGAGGATCTCTGCTCAGTCGTCGAAGTCACAGCCAGTGCTAGGGTTCCCGCACACAGCGAGCTCGTTTAGGAGGGTCCGCTCCACGAGCCGAGAGGCTGATACATCAACTTACACGTAGTCCGATGTTGATGTATCCAAAAGTTCTGTATCGACAACAGGATCTCAACGCAACAGACGGCTCGTCAATCGGACGCCCGGTCTGAAAGTTATTGGCATTTTCGTCCCAGGGGCCCAGTTGGTTTTTAGGGAAAAACCAACCCGACCGTACTCCGCCTGTATCCGATCCTCGGGCGGAGTATGCCAAAATTTCCGTCTCACTTAGAGGAAACTACCACAGCTGACGGTACGTCGATCGGACGTCCGTAGCTCAAGTTATGAGCGTTTCCGCTCCGAGGGCCCAGTTGGTTTCGTGTACGACCCAACCCGGCCGAACCCAAAGTCTTCCTAAACCTTGAGTATAATATACCGAAACGACCGAATCGATCCAAGGATCGCGTAGCCGCTGACGGTTCATCAATCGGAGGTCCCAGGCCCAAGATATGGGCAAAAGACCGAAGAGGGCCCGAAAACGGGGGTTCTGGGCCCGGGGCGACCCGGCCCGAACCCCCCCTGGGTTGGCCGAACCGGGTCGGCCCGACCAGGCTAGGCCGGGTCCGGTCCGGCCGGGGCGCGGCCCGGCCGACCGGACCGGCCGGCTCGGCTTCGGCCGAGCGGCCGAAGAAACTGCCGCGGGTTTGACCAGCGGCTTGGAGGAACGCGGCCCGCGCGGGCCGCGTGCTGGGTGGCCGGACCGCGGACGCGGTCCGGCGGTTCGCCGCAGCCGCGCCGGCGACCCGCGCCGCCGCCGCCTTCCGCGGGCCGCCGGAGTTGCTCCGGTGGCCCGTTTTGCCTCCCATCTGCGCCATTGCTCCTCCCGGGGGCCGATCTTCACTGCGGGATCAATGGATCGCCCTTGCCGCACGGTTCGTCGTCGTCCGCCAAATCCGCACAACAAAAGATCGACGGAGGGTTGCCGGGTCTTGTTCGTTAGATCCGCACCCTCCGCGTTAGTCATAAACAACGGGAGGAAAAGAAAATAATCAACAACAATTTTAATTAAATTAAAATTGTTCGGAGATCAGGTTCTTTATTTTAAAAGAATAAACATGGGGAAAATAAAATATTCCAACATCCCTTACCTCGAAGTTGCCGTCGGACGTGAGGTCGTCGCGGAATCGCTTGTCGCGAAAGGAGGGGATCGTCACGTCGTTTGCAGAAGAGACGTTCGTCGCACCTCGGGAAAAGCGTCGCGCCGACGATCTCCGGATCTAGAACAAACGGATTTAATTAATTAAATCCGTTGTTAAAAAAATGAGAATTAAACGATCTATTTTTCACCTTAGTTGCCGAACGTGGATCGGCCGCGGAAGAAGAGGCGTCACCGAAGAACGTCGCGGGTAGAGCTCGTCGACGTCGCAGATCACGGTGTGCGTCGTCGAATTCCGGTTCCGGCGTTCTTCGCGTTCTTCACGTTCTTCGCGTTCTTCGCGGGGAGGGTGGAGGCTCAGAGGATTCGCACAACGATAGCAATCCTCCAAAATAGACAAGTTTGTCTATTTTATTAATTTGCCAACGAACGCAAACGCGTAAGTAACGACCCATTAAATTCGTTGAATTAATTCAACGAATGAAACAGCCCATTTAATTCACGAAATAAACCGCCCAATTAAATGGTCTGTTAAGAATTAAGGAAAACGCGTCGGTTGACTTTTCAGTTATTTTGACGGGTTTTCACGGGTGCGTTACTTAGCGAAGAAACGGCGGGGCTCGTGCGGGCCCCACCACAAAAATATCCTACCAAGGGGTAGGGTATTTCCGGATAGCACCCTATCCGCTTTAACTCAGTTCATGTGGCTTCCAAGTGACTTCCAAGCAGCTTAAGTGAAATAAAATAAAGTTGTCGCACAAATTCTTATTTTATTTCTGTCTTAAAGCCCCAAAATTTAAAAACCACGTCTGAGCAAACGCAACTCCGGAAGAGGCGTTTCTAAGCAAATACCGGCGCTGAGATTTCATCGGTGCCCTCAGAATTCGATTCCGGGCACCGGTTCAAAAGATAGAAAAACCCGCTCGTCCGTTCACTGAACATACCCGAGCCAAACTTCGGAAATTGATTCGGGGCACACCGGGCCTCGGAATCAGGTGCTGTCTGAAGCTGCGCTCTTGTAAAATTCCAAAGAAAATTAAGAAAAAAAAAATTTCCTTGAAATTTTCGGGTCTTTACATTAGTCCCACCTCAGGGCTTTACGTCCCCGTAAAGATACATCAAAAACTAGGGGAACAAATGGGGGTACTGAGCACGCATCTGAGCCTCCCGCTCCCAAGTGCTCTCCTGGAGGTTCCCGTGCTGCCATCTGATGCGCACAAGAGGAATCGACCGCCCACGTAGGACCCGCTCCTGTCGATCCTCGATCTCCACTGGGACCTCTGCAAAAGTCTCCCCATCGTCCACGTCCAGCTCCCCAAAGTCGATGATGTGCGTCGGGTCGTGCACGTATCTCCTCAGCTGAGACACGTGAAAGACCTCGTGCACCCGGTGCAACTGAGGTGGTAGAGCCAGGCGATAAGCCACCTCTCCTATCCTGCTGAGGACCTGGAAAGGCCCGATGAAGCGTGGAGACAACTTGCCGCCTCGGCCAAATCTCCGTAAACCACGTCGAGGTGAGACACGCAAAAAGACGTGGTCGCCATCCTCGAACTCTAGTGGCCTCCGCCTCCTGTCAGAATATGACTTCTACCAGCTCTGAGCTGTCCTCATCCTCTCCTGGATGATCTGGACCTTCTCTGTCGTGGCTCGGACCATCTCTGGTCCCACGAGTGCTGACTCCCCAGGGTCTGTCCAGCACAACGGTGATCTGCAGGGTCTGCCGTACAACGCCTCGTATGGTGCCATCCCGATGGTGGAGTGGTAGCTGTTGTTGTACGCGAACTCCACCAAAGGTAGGTGGTCCTCCCAGCTGCGACCAAAGTCGAGAACACATGCACGGAGCATGTCCTCGATTGTCTGTATGGTCCTCTCCGTCTGACCATCCGTCTGAGGGTGGAAGGCTGTGCTCAGATGGAGCCGCGTCCCGAACGCCTCCTGCAACCCCTTCCAAAGCCGGGAAGTGAAACGAGCATCTCGATCGGAGACGATAGAAGATGGCACACCGTGAAGCCGTACGATCTCCTGGACATAAAGACGTCCCAAGCTCTCCACTAAGCCCTGCTCTCTGATGGGTAAGAAGTGTGCCGACTTGGTGAGTCGGTCGACAATCACCCAAATGGAGTCGTGACCTCTGGAAGTGCGTGGAAGTCCAGTCACGAAGTCCATAGATATGCCATCCCACTTCCACTCCGGGACCTCCAAGGGTTGTACCAAGCCTGCTGGTACCTGATGCTCTGCCTTCACCTGCTGGCAGGTGAGGCATCATGATACGAACTCTGCCACAGCTTTCTTCATGCCCGGCCACCAGTGCTGTCGTCTGAGATCCTGGTACATCTTCGCCACTCCGGGATGCACCGCCAAGGGAGAAGTGTGAAACTCTCCCAGCACCTCCTCTCGTAAAGCGACTGGTACGAAGGTACGTCCTCTGAAAAGGATGTCGTGCTCTGCTCCAAGGGAGAAACCATCAGGCGCCTGACCTGAGGATATCAGTGCACGCCGGGTCTCACAGTCAACATCCCCACGCTGAGCCTCTCTGACCCGCTGTAGAAGTGGAGGAGAGACTGTGAGAGACTGAAGAAAGGCTGCTCCGTCTCTATCCACGATGGATATCTGTAAGGAGGCTAGCTGCTCCGTCGCCTCCTCAAGTAGCTGAATGCCCGTCCTCCTGCTGAGGGCATCGGCTACCACGTTCCCCTTCCCAGGAGTATAGACTATCTCAAGGTCATAGTCCTGGAGGAACTCAAGCCATCTCCGCTATCTCAGGTTCAGGTCCTTCTGAGAGAAGATATACCTGAGACTCTGGTGGTCAGAAAAGACTGTGAAGCGCTCGCCCATCAGATAGTGCCGCCAAGTCTTCAGAGCGAAGACCACTGCTGCTAACTCCAGGTCATGAGTGGCGTAGTTCTGCTCATGCGGCCTCAACTGACGTGATCCGTAGGTGATCACGGCTCGCTCCTACATCAGGACGCACCCGAGTCCAGTCCCTGATGCATCGCAGTAAACTACGTACCCAACTCCCTCCTCAGGCAACCTCAAGATAGGTGCGCTGGTCAATCTCTGTCTCAGCTCCTGGAAGCTCTGCTGACATCTGTCTAACCACACAAAGGGTTTCCCCTTCTTCGTCAAGGCTGAGAGTGGTGCCGCAACTCTGGAGAAGTCTGGCACAAATCTCCGATAGTATCCGGCTAGGCCCAAGAAGCTCTGCACCTCCGTCACGCTCCTGGGTGGCTCCCAAGCTAGCACTGCCTCGATCTTCGCGGGATCCACTGCAACTCCCGCCTCAGAGATGACGTGCCCCAAGAAGTGGACCTCACGTAACCAGAACTGGCACTTTGAGAGCTTGCCATAAAGCTGGTGCTCTCGTAGCGTGTCTAGCACAACTCGCAGGTGGTAGGCATGCTCCTCCTCAGTCGTCGAGTATACCAAAATGTCGTCAATGAAGACCACGACAAATCGGTCGAGGTATGGCTGGAAGATCCTGTTCATGAGGCTCATGAACACTGCTGGAGCATTGGTTACGCCGAACGGCATAACCAAGAACTCATAATGGCCATACCGACACCTGAAGGCCGTCTTCTGCACGTCCTCGTCTCGAACTCTGAGCTGATGATAGCCTGACCGGAGGTCTATCTTCGAGAACCACCGCGCTCCCTTGAGCTGATCGAAGAGGTCATCAATCCGTGGCAGCGGACACTTGTTCCTCACTTTCACCTGGTTCAGGCGACGATAGTCGACACACAGTCGCAAGCTCCCGTCCGCCTTCTTGGCGAACAAAATCGGGGAAGCCCAGGGTGAAACACTGGGTCGGATAAACCCCTTGCTCTGCAAGTCCTCCAACTGTACCCGCAGCTCCCGAAGCTCGGCGAGGGCCATCCGATATGCTGGAGTAGATATCGGGGCTGTCCCGGGGTACAAGTCGATGTAAATGTCTACCTCTCTACGAGGAGGTATCCCTGGAACGTCGTCGGGAAAGACGTCCACGTACTGGTCCACCACTGCAGGAAAAGCTGGACTCTGCACGTCCACTGCTCCTAGGATGAGGCTAGCCAACTGATGAGAGATGGGCTGCACTCTCCTCCGCGGTAGTCCATCCTGTGCTGCAAAGGTTCCCTTCTCGCCGGTGAAGGTAAACCTGCTCCCGTCGGTGCGAACACATCGCACCTTGCGCCTAAAACAGTCGATCTAGGCATGAACCGTGGATAGCCAATCCATGCCCAAGATGACGTCATAAGGCCTCGACACCGCTACAAGGAGATCCCAGCCGAAGCTCTCGCCTCCTAGAGTAAGCTCACACTGCCGGAACCAGTGCGTAATCGTCGAGTCTTCTCCCGTAGGAGTCTCTAGCCGTAAGGATCGAGCCAACGGCTCAGTCGGAATCTCCGAGCTCCGAACAAGGGCAGAGGCTATGAAAGAGTGACTCGCTCCTGTGTCTATAAGTACTGCAGCAAGGGTGGAATAGACACAGATCGTACCTCGAATCATCTCGGGCATGTCGGGGGCGTAGGCCTCCACTGCCTGGAGCTAGGCCTGCCCCTGCCCGCCAGCTCCCTGTGGTCGAGGTGGCCCTCCTGGTGGCGGTGGGGGTAGAGCCTGGAAGCGTCGCCCACCACCCGCTGCTCGGCCAGCTCCTCTGCCTCGTCCGCCTTCTCCCTGAGGACCGCCACGGTCGACCCTCTGCCTCTGCCTAGGTGGCCCCTCCACCGACTGCTGCTCCTCTGATCGGCGAGTCGGGCAGTCACGAGCCATGTGACCCTGCCCGCCGCAGGAGTAGCACAGTCTGCCTCTCGGAAGGCTGGCACTCCGCTGTGTGCCCCGCACTGCTGAGCCGGTGTCCTGAGGCCGTCTGCGTGGGGGTCTGGTCTGCCTGGACCCGAGAGTCATCCGTCGGCTACCTGCTGCCGAAGACTCAGCTACCTGCCACCCTGCGCTAGGTCTCACCGCTGAAGAAGGCTCTGCCAGGAAGCTCTCGATCAGGAGGGCTCGCTCCAGCACTCCCTCCTGGGTCGGAATGCTGAGGGAGATCAGCGACGCCCGAATCTCCTGTCGCAAGCCCTGCTCGAAGGTCCGGTCCCGGAAGAAGGGGTCCCGTACCATGTCGGTCGAGTAGAGAGATAGGTCAGTGAACCTCGCCGCGTACTGAGCGACCGTCATGCTGCCCTGGCGCAGCTGGAGAAGCTCCTGGATGCGCACCGCTCGGAGGGTGGCCGGGACGAACTCAGAGCGGAAGAGGCTCTCGAAGTCCATCCAGAGCAAGGATGCCTCATCGTGAACCTGGAGCATCAAGCTCCACCATCGTCCTGCCGCCGCCTGCAGGAGGCTCGCCGCAAGAATCACCATGAGATCCACTGGTGTCCTCTCTAGCCTAAAGATCCGTACCACCGCCTCTAGCCAGTCCTTGGCGGCCTGGGGGTCCGCCTCACCGCGAAACCTGGGTGGTCGCTGGCTCTGAAACTCATGCAGTGCCCTGAGGCGACGTGCATCGTCAGCGTCTGGTACTGGTAGCATCGGTGGCTCGGCGGGTAAAGCTACCGCCGGTGCCACTGCTGGCAAAGGGCCCTGCACCGAGGCCTCGTCGCTCGGTGGGCTGCCGTCGCGCCCTACACTCGAAACCCTAGCTGGCTGTCGTCGCGGGGTCATCCTGAAAAGGAGAACAAGAGCACCACAGTCAGAACAGTATACCTGGTGAGCTGGCACAAGTAATCACAAGGAAAACTTGAGACTTTCATGAAGCAGATCAGTATACCCGGTGAGCTGACACAAGTAATCACAAAGAAACTTGAAACACACACGCAATCAATGTTTTCATGCATTAAGTCGGAAATCAGGAGTCAGGGTCCTGGTGTACGGATACGTCAGCCGCCACACCAACACTGGGCTCCCTGAACTGATAACCACACTCAATACACTAAACACTATTGCTTCATATTGAAAGAAAAGACGATCAGAGTCTGCGGTAGAACCGACCACCTCTGATACCAATTTTTCACGACCCGACCTCGGGGCCCGTGCCGTGACTACCCCAAGCCCGCCTTCTATAGGCCAGGGGCTGGCGACTAGCACCAAGGCGTAAAATCCCGGTAAACAGGGAAGGCATTTCCTTTATAAGTAACAACCACCATAGAGTCAGCAAGCGGAAAGTAACTACAAGTGCAGAAAAGTAAAGGGGGCCGGAATACAAGCCCAACTGAAAGTACAACTGAAAAAGTAAAGAACAACAACTGAAGAGAAGACGGCGGCCTCGCGTCGTCCACTGGCAATCCCACCTGAAGGGTGGGTACAGATAGCCTCCAGGCTCCTCGGGTCCCACGTCCGCTCCGAGCACGTCCCGCCCAGTGGTCCACCTCCAGGTACCGTCCTGCTCCACGCCCCAACCGAGATCAGCGCTGTCCGTCGTCTGCATCCAACACAACAAGGTGCGGGCATAGCCCGTGCAGGGGTGAGTATAAGCTACTCAGTAAGGACCCCGAGACCCCCGAAGGTCTCCCGAAATCCACAAAGGATATAGCACAAAAGAAGGATGCAATCAAGAAGTAACATCTGACTCGACTTAGGTATATGCCCATACATATACCTAAGTCCCCAATTCTAGCTCTGCTCACGAGCTCAAGAACAACTCAATCCATGCAGGAAAGCAAGACTCAAATCCACAAGGAGAGTAAACAGTAAATCCACAAAGGATAGTTCAACACAAACCAAAAAGGAGAGTAACATAAGATTCAGCTCAACCAGGTATACTTTTTCAGATGACGTCAATGATGATCACTGATCCATCTAAGTCGTCGGACCCACGAAGGATCGATAGGTAATAACCCCCGCAAAAGACCCACACAGGATCGAGCTCACACAGAACCTGTAGGCAGTGGCTCACACAGAACCGGTAGTAAGGACCCACATAGGATCGGGCTCACACAGAACCTGTAGCACTGATCCACGTAGGATCGCTGAGTGCAGTAGTCGACGCAGTCCACTGAGGATCTCTGCACAGTCGTCGCCGCAGTCCATGAAGGATCTCTGCTCTGCCGTCGTCGCAGTCCACTGAGGATCTCTGCTCTGCCGTCGTCGCAGTCCACGGAGGATCTCTGCTCTGTTGTCGAAGTCACAGCCAGCGCTAGGGTTCCCGCACACAGCGAGCTCGTTTAGGAGGGTCCGCTCCACGAGCTGAGAGGCTGATACATCAACTGACACGTAGTCCGAAGTTGATGTATCCAAATGTTCCGTATCGACAACAGGATCTCAACGCAACAGACGGCGCGTCAATCGGACGCCCGGTCTGAGAGTTATTGGCATTTTCGTCCCAGGGGCCCGGTTGGTTTTTAGGGAAAAACCAACCCGACCGTACTCCTCCTGTATCCGATCCTCGGGCGGAGTATGCCAAAATTTCCGTCTCACTTAGAAGAAACAACCATAGCTGACGGTACATCGATCGGACGTCCGTAGCTCAAGTTATGAGCGTTTCCGCTCCGAGGGCCCGGTTGGTTTCGTGTACGACCCAACCCGGCCGACCCCAAAGTCTTCCGAAACCTTGAGTATAATATACCGAAACGACCGAATCGATCCAAGGATCGCGTAGCCGCTGACGGTTCGTCAATCGGAGGTCCCAGGCCCACGATATGGGCAAAAGACTGAAGAGGGCCAGAAAACGGGGGTTCTGGGCCCGGGGCGACCCGGCCCGAACCCCCCTGGGTCGGCCGAACCGGGTCGGCCCGACCCGGCCCGACCCGGCGAGGCCGGGTCCGGTCCGGCGCGGCTTCGGCCGAGCGGCCGAAGAAACTGCCGCGGGTTTGACCCGCGGCTTGGAGGAACGCGGGCCGCGTGCTGGGCGGCCGGACCGCGGACGCGGTCCAGCGGTTCGCCGCCGCCGCGGCTCGGCCGTGGCGGAGTTTCCGGCGGCGCGCCGGGCGCCGGCGACCCGCGTTGCCGCCGCCTTCCACGGGCCGCCGGAGTTGCTTCGGTGGCCTGTTTTGCCTCCCGTCTGCGCCATTGCTCCTCCCGGGGGCCGATCTTCACTGCGGGATCAACGGATCGCCCTTGCCGCACGGTTCGTCGTCGTCCGCCAAATCCGCACAACAAAAGATCGGCGGAGGTTTGCCGGGTCTTGTTCGTTAGATCCGCACCCTCCGCGTTAGTCATAAACAACGGGAGGAAAAGAAAAGAATCAACAACAATTTTAATTAAATTAAAATTGTTCGGATATCAGGTTCTTTATTTTAAAAGAATAAACACGGGGAAAATAAAATATTCCAACATCCCTTACCTCGAAGTTGCCGTCGGACGTGAGGTCGTCGCGGAATCGCTCGTCGCGAAAGGAGGGGATCGTCACGTCATTCGCGGAAGAGACGTTCGTCGCACCGCGGGAAAAGCGTCGCGCCGACGATCTCCGGATCTAGAACAAACGGATTTAATTAATTAAATCCGTTGTTAAAAAAAGGAGAATTAAACGATCTGTTTTTCACCTTAGTTGTCGAACGAGGATCGGCCGCGGAAGAAGAGGCGTCGCCGAAGAACGTCGCGGGTAGAGCTCGTCGACGTCACAGATCACGGTGTGCGTCGTCGAATTCCGGTTCCGGCGTTCTTCGCGTTCTTCGTGTTCTTCGCGTTCTTCGCGGGGAGGGTGGAGGCTCAGAGGATTCGCACAACGATAGCAATCCTCCAAAATAGAAAATTTTGTCTATTTTATTAATTTGCCAACGAACGCAAACGCGTAAGTAACGACCCATTAAATTCGTTGAATTAATTCAACGAATGAAACAGCCCATTTAATTCACGAAATAAACCGCCCAATTAAATGGTCTGTTAAGAATTAAGGAAAACGCGTCGGTTGACTTTTCAGTTATTTTGACGGGTTTTCACGGGTGCGTTACTTAGCGAAGAAACGGCGGGGCTCGTGCGGGCCCCACCGCACAAATATCCTACCAAGGGGGAGGGTATTTCCGGATAGCACCCTATCCGCTTTAACTCAGTTCAAGTGGCTTCCAAGTGACTTCCAAGCAGCTTAAGTGAAATAAAATAAAGTTGTCGCACAAATTTTATTTTATTTCTGTCTTAAAGCCCCAAAATTTAAAAACCACGTCTGAGCAAACACAACTCCGGAAGAGGCGTTTCTAAGAAAATACCGGCGCTGCGATTTCATCGGTGCCCTCAGAATTCGATTCCGGGCACCGGTTCAAAAGATAGAAAAACCCGCTCGTCCGTTCACTGAACGTACCCGAGCCAAACTTCGGAAATTGATTCCGGGCACACCGGGCCTCGGAATTAGGTACCCTCTGAAGCTGCGCTCTTGTAAAATTCCAAAGAAAATTAAGAAAAAAAATTTCCTTGAAATTTGCGGGTCTTTACAAAATATAACCTACTGAATAAGTTTCAGGTAGATTCCCTCATTATTAAATGAAAAGACCAAAAAACAAATATATCGTATATAGATAACTCTAAAAATCTATATGCATCAAAATAGATGAAAATAACATGACTATAAAATCATAAACTAAGAAAAATAATCATATATCTAGGTATCCTTGACATTTGATTAGAATAGGTGGTCATGATGTACCAACTTAGGGTTTATCGTAATCCTTGACACATTATTATATCTTTTTTACCATCCCCAAATTAGTAAAACCAAAAAAGTTTCTCCAATTCCAATTTTTAATTCCTCACACACAAACCATTGATTGGTGTCCTGGGGAGAGAGTTACTGAGATCTTAGGCATATTTCCACATAGGTAGAAGGTTTCTAACTAGAAATGAGGTTCTGAGGTGTAATTATTGGGAGAATATACCCCCATATTAGAAAATAAATAATCATGTAAAATAAGAAAAAACCATATATAAAAATAGTAATAGTACACAGGAGAAATGAAACAAAACAACATGCAATTTCAAATATAATATAGATGTATGTAGTCATACGACCTCCTAGTCATTCCATTATACAATAGCTCATCACACACTAGGCCAATCACATAAAAATAAAAATAAGATATTAAATATAAACATAGATCTAATTTTATATCAGTTTTTATCATATCCTCATTATCTAAAATCTATATGATATATCCCACCCAATTATGAAAAATTTATCCCCTTACCTACCTAAAAAGGAAAATAATAATGTTTTCCTTGGTACCATTGTTCCAAAGACACCCGAAGAGGGTGAGTGTATATCTCAGCAGGGAACCACAAATATGGCTCTACATATTAACAATAAATTAAATTAAATTAATTTTATAATCGTAAAACTATCAATTAAAGAATAGTTTTGGAAGCATAAAAAATATAATCCATCAATTATTAGTTTCTTATATGATACACATGATAAACTATACTCATATTATGTAGCTTTAGAGTGTCTTTGAGAATATTAGACAACCAATCCATCTAGTAACAGTCCTGATGACCACATAAATATAGTTAAAAATCACACATTATAAAGCAGTTGACCCTAGGAACTAACATCATATTAAGTGTATAGTCAATTCAAAGGGGTATGATCCCAAAGAATATAGTAGTAATTGGTTAATAACTTATCCCTCAGAACAAATATTAAGAAATATAATATTATGTATATAACTAAATCAATTTAAAAAGTCTATGTAAATAATATATACTCTGATACTAAATACCAATATCCTCAAACATCTATATAGACACAAATTGTAAATATAAGGTGATTTCTAAAGTCATTCCTAATTACCATGAATAAAAGGTGAATACAGGGTGATTGATTAAGGTAATCACATAGAATTATGCTCAATAGATTAATCATAGGTTACCATTTAAAGGAATTCCATTTAGACTAAAAAATCCCAGTAACTACCTAGGTATTCTACTTAAATAATCAAGGGTACTGTGATCCTCCAAAAACAACTCAAAAAACATCACTCAAAAGGGTGAGAAATCTTCTCAAAACATCTCACATAACCATGTTTGACCTCTCAATTATCTAACCAAACATTACAACTGCATCCATAATAGTATAATATAATTATTTGGATTCTAATAAAACACTCACATTCATTGTTAACCATCTCTACAAATACTCTCTCTAAGTTTAACATATCTCTTTGGAATTCAAAGGGGTCACCTTTCTTATATCATAGAATGGAAACCGCCAATGTGTTAATCAATATAAGCATTATCTCTTGGGATTTCACTCATATCTCACGGAAAATAGTTTTTCTCAAAATCAACGTAACAATAACACTACCTCATATTACATATAGACGAAGACAAACTAGCGTATATCTTAATATAGAGTAACATAACAATATCACAATATAGAAAAAATAATTGTCCATCCTAAAAAACCAAAACAAATATTCTCCAGGAATTCCATCCATACTAATCACATCTCAAATGGGGTAGGTTTATTTTCCATTTGATCATATTAGTTATCCTAATGACTCTACGTCCTTTCATATTTCTCTAAGGGTCTACTCAAGACTACCCTTGTTATCCAACATAAACTTATATGAATAGGTGTTTAAGAGATCTTATAAAAGGACCAATATAATTATAAAATTCATTATTTAACAACACTCAAGGTATATATATCCTAAGGAACATAAATACAATCACAACCTTGGACATTTTTTGTTCATTTTTTATGCCAGTATACAAGCATCCCTCGTTGAATTTATCACTTTATTCATTTATTCATAGGTATTAAATTTTAATTAATCACCTAACTGAATTTAAAAGGTTGGTCATTCTATTTAGTGAGACCATAAAACACATAAATATGTAACAAAAATTAAATTACCAAAATGTATATGATTAATGGATCATCAACCTCAAACATAGAGTTATTCCCAATAATTGAAGGTGAAAAACTATCGCTCGATCTTGTGAAATTACAACCAGAAATTATCTAGCATCACATGGCCTTAAATCATTATAAAACATAAAAAATAATATAATATAATAAAATTATGAATAACTAATTAATTAAAATAAATTTTATAATTTAAATATATTAAGAATAATATTTAATTAACTCAATGTGTCCCCTTATAGCACTAAAATGTAGACCAACTACAAGTAGGTCGTTCAGGACATCCCCTCAAAAATATAATGGGAAAAGGACCTAATGGATGAAACTTATTCAATCAACAATTTAATTTAATATTGGATAAACCATATAGAAAATATATATGGAAATATACCTTTATAAAAACAATACACAATGACATGAGATTATCCTCTAAGGAAATTCCCATTCTATTTTGAGAAAAAATCATATCATATCAGGATGATTAACCAATGATATTATAGATTTTATAATGAATCACTATGCAAGGACTTCTGAAGTCAAAAGTAAAAAAATAAAGGTATTATTGATGGAAAAAGATTAACATACTAACTATAAATATCTATAAAACTCCATAATAATACCACATTTCTAAAGGATATAATGGTGTAGAATGTTCGAGGGATATCCTATGAAGTTACCTATTTTTTCACATGCATGTGGGGAAGATATGATGGGTGAGGTTTATTATAACTTAGATGGTTAAAATGGATAATATTATATTTTTCAATGGGCCCCATACTTATTTCATTAACCCAATGAGTTTCACCATAACATGGTGGTGCTGGATATTTCCAACAAGGGAGGTACCAAATTCACCATTCCCATAAAACACCGGGTTCATCTGTTTTTGACATAGTGGACCCCCAGGAGACCTATGAGACCTTGACACACACACACATAAATTACCATGGGCCCCTTTTTTCACCATGATGAAGAGGGTTCTCAACATTGGTAATTATCGATATATATGTTTTTGTAGAGATCTGTCAGTTATTTTGGCCATATCTCAATCCAAATATAGTCAGAAAAATTATAAACATGGGTGTCCAATGAGCCTTATATCTCAAAGTTTGATCCCCTCAGATGACACAATCATCAAAATATTTATTCAATTTATTTCATTGTGGTTGATTCATATCAAGAGTATTCACGAGAAAGATTTCATCCATGGGTGGAATTTCCTCCCCAATGTTTGGACCCTAAGGAAATAAAAAATATAAACACCCAATATTGTTGTAATTTCACGACCTGTTTTTGATAGGGACACCCATTGACACTAATGACTCACCAGGCCTTACCCTGACACACACCTAGGCACTTAAAACACTTCTAATGATTAAATTCACCCTAAAAAATCTTTATTGGACAATCAAACTCTCATAATTTAAATCCATATTGTTGTTATCAAAAATAACTTATCTTTATAGAAAAATAAATCAAATTCCCTAAAAATATTTCATCATATTGGATGAAGGTATTTGTAATGTGATTAAGTGAATTTTTTTATCATGAATGAATGGTTATGTAATGTAGTGTATGATCTCATATGGATATGATCATGGGGGAAATGTAGGGAAGCAGGGAGCTAACAAATAGGTAAAGGGAAGAAGTGGAACCCCATGGAGAGTGAAATTATTTATTCTTAAATGTATGAAAAATTTTGGTGTTTTTTTCAATTTTATGTAAATTAATTTATAAAGATTATTAGTGGTTTAATAACATTGGTAATTTTGTTATATTTTTTTTAAAATGTATAATTATTATTTTTGGTTATTCCAAATATTATTATTTTTCATATATTTATATGTGGTTAAAATAATAAATTAATATACATCACTAACTGTAACATCCCAGGTAAATGAAGACTAATACATATTTCATATTTATTAATATTTGTGAATTAAATATTAATTTTACTTTAAATGGGATGCTATGTTCGATAGCGTACCTAATACGAAACAATCGGTTTCTTTGAAATCTTACGTTACACACTAATAATATAATATTATTATTTGAAATGGTAGTTAACTCCATGTCGTCGTATGCGAGGGAATAAATAGAACTAACTACAATATTATTATACATGTTTTTTAAATGTATTTAAATTATCCACTAAAAAGTTAGAGGCTTAAAATGTGAATGAATATAATTTTAAGCATAATTTACATTTGAAGGCCGATTTATCGCCTTTTAATGGAGAACCCTTTTTAAATCTAGTTTTGGTCACTTTAATACATTCTATATGAACAAATCAAATCCTTATTTAGAATGGGGTCATTAAAAATTACATTGTGTAAATTTTTGGAATTTTTCCGATAAAATTCATTTTTAATGAATAGTGAAAAATATTTTATTTTAATTCAAAAGTTATTTTTATTATAATTTATTAATATGGTTATATTATATTATTATTTGTTTTAACGTAAAATCAAAATATATGTTTACCAATTTTATCCAATGTTGGTCATTGGAATTAATTTCACTTTTATATTGGACATAAACAAGTGTCAATCTTTTGAAAGTTATTGTTTCTTAAAATCACGCTATTTGTTTTGATAACAGGATTTCATTTTAAAATTAATTAATGACACTTATTTGTTTTGAATTTTCAAAATAGACATCATTTTTGAATTCAGAATATCAAATATAGCTTTGTCTGAATATTTGGTATTTTCAAAAAAACATCAATTTTTGAAGAATAGTGAAACCACTTAGTAGTAGTTAAAATAACAAAATTTTTCATTTAAATGAAATTTTACCACATCTGTGAAATTAATTTCAAAAATACAACATACATGTTTGTTTTCAAGAAGTAAAATGTGGTTCATTAAGTTGAAAATAATATTTGGTGAAAAGTAACTTTTGACTTTTATTTACAACGCTTAAAGGTAAAAAGGGTAATTCAAGGTAAAAAGAATATTATAATAAATCAAAATTACCTTAAAACATTTCCAAACCTTATTGTTTGAGTCATTAAAGACCATGGTCATCTTTGGGTCGATTTTGGGACCCCATTGAGCCACCTGGCAGTGATAATGACAATTTAGATTAATTAACTTAAAGTAAAGGAAAAAAATAGAAAAAGAAAATATCTTTTAGTAAATTAATTTTTATAAGGGGTTATATAAATTATCCATTCGACTATAAATATTAATTTGAAAGATAAAATGATTTCCTATATCATGGTATTTTGTTTTTAATTTTTATACTTCATATAAATTAAATCATTTATGACACAATTATGATGAAGTGTTTACCCCATTAATAAATCATTTAAATTAATAAGATTACAATGATTAAACAACTATCTGAAACCAGTCCAATTCCTATTATATGATTTCATTTCAACCATGAGTCATCTTATCTTCAACCTTGATGATTTTTGGACCTTTTGAAATAGAATTTCATTATGTAATAAAATAATATTGTCACACTTTCCTAAAGAGCCCCTCCACTCCCTTATAAAAGGAGACCATTTCTATCCAATTCCTCACACCTCTCAAGCAATTTGGATAGTCCAAACTCTGCCCAATTAAGCTCCCTATATCCCTATCTTCCCCCTAGAAGCATTACCTTCAGAATAAGGCACTTCAAGAAGTCCTTTGGTTCAATCCCAAGGGAGTTACCCAAATTAAATGTAACGGTTTCTCTTAAATTAGTTTCTTTTATTTTACTTCTCCAACCCCAAAACTATTTTTATTCTTTTATTTTGTAGAAAAAATAGTATCCTAAATATACTAGGATGTTTTTATGATAGTTATTCGAACTAAACTTACACACACCTCTATTTAATGGATAAAAAACATAATGTTTCTGTGGATGGAAAACTAAGGCCTCATGAAATGATGATTGTTCAATTACATCTTACCTCCTCTCATGGTGGCCATTCTGATGAAACTGTATTTATATATGATATATATTTTGTTTTTTATTTCCTTATGCATCTGTAATTCCCTTTTTATAGCATTACTTTATGGTTTCCATAGTGTGTAAATATGATAATCTTATTTGAGGAAGTGTGGACTGTCGCCCCCTCGATGTGATTTGATTCGTTAATTCCTTATGTGGGATGGATAAAGGATGGAGTTAATGATATTATATATGATATTATACTGGAATTATAATATATGTATGTATCATTATGTTTTAATTCCATTAAAATAATAAATATAAATGAAAGTATCATTCATGCATACGTACTGCTTAACGTCTCCATGAACGGTGCATTTCATTTATTACCTATAAATGCTATGTACTATTATAAATACATGTATATGATGGATATATATGATATATATGATACACAAATCATGATTATAATTCTGGATATAATGAACCTTTGACCACATGAACAACATGTAATTATAAGAAGTCCATTTTTGACTCAAGTACCAAATATCGACAAAATAAATGTTATTAACATAAATGATTGCATAATGTTTATAACATAGTAACGCATGATATAAAAGGAATGATAAACTTGAAAAAGGTTCTTAAGAAATCAAAAATTAACTTTAGTTTATTATTCAGGATATTAAAGAATGATCGAGTCAAGTCGGACACGAGGTAAGGGACTTCGTCTCAATCTCCTTTCGTTGAGGCATTTTTAGTTTTATACACGACATTATTTTATATGGTGTATAAACCCCTTTTGAATTTTCATTTTTTTCAAAGGGAATCTTTTTATATGAAACGTTTTACTAAATGAAAAAAAGGAATGTTTTTTTAACATAAAAGGTGACAACGATATTTCCGCCGCGGCGAGTATTATTTGATATTTGGCTTCCTTAACAAGATGGAATGTTTTTAAAAGGAAAAATAAATACCATATACTCTTTTTATGTATTTTGGAATTGAAAATGATTTTGAAAATGGATTTATTATTTCAATATCTTGAAATGATATTTTAATATTGCAATGTTGAAATTTTATCTTTCATTTATGCTTATGTTATGTGTTATGATCATGTTATGGTTCTTAGGCATTATTTACGTATACGGGTGGTTCCGTGATAAACCGTGGGCGGGTGAGACCGAGATAGATCTCCAATGAATTGGGTAACATGACAGAGGTAAACGTGAATGTTTTTCCTAAGATATTTAGGGAATATACTGTGATGGGTATTCCAAAGTAACTCCCTATGTAGCTGTGATAGCTACAATGTAAGTATGGTATGGATGTCGCAAGTTACCTTTATGATTTCTGATTTCTATGTGTCTTTCATAAATATTATGATTTCATGAGGAATGTAAAAGTGTTCATGTTTTGTATGTATTTATGAACAAATGTTCTCACTCCTTGTTTTATAACCCTTACTGCTCCTTTCGTGCTCAACCCAATTTTTGAATGGTTTTCACATGACTTAAATATGAATAGGGCCATGGATGGGATCAAGGAAAAGTCATGGTATCTATAACATGGATCTAGACATGACTCTCTTTTTCAAGAGTTTTTATTTTATGAAAAAAATGGAATCTGTGTAGAAATTTATAGCTTGTAATCTTTTGAGATGTAATAGTTATGTCCTAATTCTCTAAAACTCTAAACCTAAAAAGATCCTCAAGTGAATTATTCATTTAATTCAATATTATGTAATGTTTATGGCCGGGTCCTTATAGTTGGTATTAGAGGTCGGATTAGATAACATTAGGACTTAGGGTGTTGTTAAATAAATGTCCATAATGTAATTTATGTTAATATTGAAATCATTTAGCATTTACAGATTACCATGTTTCTTCGCCTAAGATATTTCTTTGTTTAGAATGGTTTTCCACAGAGGATACATGGCACCTATGTTTGGATGACATCAGGAGGAATACACCCTTCCAAATCAGCAACCTGGGATGGTCAGAATCGGAACTAAAAAGTTTGTTGCAGCAATGGAACAGTTGACTCAGGATATAAAAGGTGGTGGTATCCATGTACGAGATCATCCAGATCAACCACAGAAGAACATGTTAGTAGTGGAGCATTTCACGAGGCAACATCCCCCATCATTCAGAGGATCATCTAACACTCTGCCAGCTAAAAGGTGGATTAAAGCACTGGAGAAGACTTTTGATGTCATGGGTTGTTCAGAACATCAAAAGGTTAGTATTGCAATTTACCGTTTTGAAGGTGAAGCGGATCAGTGGTGGTCGATGGTGAAAAATATCAGGTATAATTAGTTGATTGATTCTCTCGATTGGGATGAATTCAAAGGTATGTTTCTTGAGAAATATTTTTATAATGTGGGTCATCTTAGTATGGAAAAAGAATTCCTAGAATTGAGGTAGGAGGATGACTCAGTGGCTGCTTATGAAGAAAAATTCACTCGACTGGAAAGGTATGCCCCAAATTGCATACGATATCTTGATAGTAAAATCATCCATTTTTACTCAGGATTAAATCCAAATTATCGAAGGGCTTTGGCTTCTCATCAGTTAAAAAGTTATGAAAAACATGTTCGTTGTGTGGATAATGTGGAAATGGTGTTTGCTGATGATCATGTAATCTTTGAAAAACAACAGAATAAGAGGTCGAGGTGGCAGGTGAAAGGGAAGAACTCTTCAAAAAAAGTCTGATGGTAAGAAACTAAAGTTTATAGTTTGGGAAAATTGTGGTAAAAATCATGCTAGGGAATTTATTTTGAATCCTGGTAAGTGATATCGATGTGGTAAAATGGGACATAAGGCTCATAATTGCACTGAAAAAAAATCAAGGTAATGGTAGGACGAAATCAAATTTACAGTTAGTAAAATGTTTTAAGTGTAGGTAAATGGGTCATTTTGAAAATGAGTGTCCAAAAAAGAACTCAACCAAAGGAAAGCAACCAGAATATAAGAAGAACGGGGTGGAGAAATCCTAGGCAACTACTTCAGCAAATGATGGTCCATCAACTAAAGTAGTATCAGGTACACTGTTTTTTTGTTCAGATTATGCCAATGTGTTGTTTGATTCAGTGTCTACAAATTCTTTCATTTTTGATAAGTTTTCATGTAAATTGGGAATTCCATCTCATGATATGAATACCGAACTTATGGTAAAAACACCTGGAGGAAATTTTGAGACAAAAAAAAATTATAAGAACCTTCATGTCCTTGTGTGTGGAATGAATCTACTTGCAGGCCTTATTGTTTTTCCTCTAGTAGAGTTTGATGTTATTTTGGGAATGGATTGGATTTCCTTTTATCATGATAAGATTGATTGTAGAGATAAAAAGATTTCTTTTCAGAAAGATTTACAGTTTGTGTACAAGAATAAACCCTTTCTTTAGATAACATATCAGCAAGCTGAGAAACTAGTAAGAGATGGAAAGGAATGTTACCCTCCACATATTGTTGAAAATAAACGAACTGTTCATATTAATGATGTTCTAGTGGTAAATGCGTACCATTATGTTTTTCCAAATGAGTTACCTGGTATTATACATGATCTGGAATTTTAATTTACTGTTGACCTGGTTCATGATGTTAAGCCAATTTCAAAACCCCCTTATCGAATGGCTCAAATTGAACTTTTAGAGTTAAAGAAGAAATTGCACGAGTTATTAGATAAAGGTTTTAGTCGACCTAGAACATCACCATGGGGTGCTCCTATCTTGTTTGCCAAAAAGAAAGATGGTTCAATGAGACTTTGCATTGATTATAGAGCATTGAATAACATCACTGTTATGAATAAGAATCCTTTTCCTCATATCGATGATTTGTTTGATCAGATCCAGAGAGCTCAGTATTTTTCAAAGATTGACTTGAGGTCTGGGTACCATTAGTTGAAAGTAAAAGAAGAAGACATTCTGAAGACCGTGATTCATACTAGATATGGACATTATGAATTTTAGTTATGACTTTTGGGTTAACCAATGCACCTGATATATTCATGGATCTTATGAATAGAATTTTCTATGAGTTCTTGGATTAGTTTGTGGTTACGTTCATTGATGATATATTGGTTTATTCAAAAACTAAAGAGGAGCATGAAATTCATTTAAGGGTCATCTTGCAAACCTTAAAAGAAATGAAATATTATGGGAAATTCATAAAGTGTGAGTTTTTGTTACAACAAATTTATTTCCTTGGTCACATTGTTTCAAAAAAAGGCATAATTGTTGATCCTTCTAAAACAAAAGTTGATGATGAATGTCCATGACTAAAAAATATAACTGAGATTTGTAGTTTTCTTGGTTTGGCAGGTTATTACCAGAGGTTTGATGAAATTTTTTCACGGTTATCTAGTCCAATGACTAAGTTAACTTGAAATGTGGTAAGTTTATTTGGAAAAAAGAATGTGATGATTGTTTTCAAGAATTGAAAAGGAGATTTTTGAATGCTCCGGTTTTGGCACTGCCTTCCAGAAACAGTGAGTTTGTTATATACATTAATTCTTCATTTAAAGGAATTGATTGTGTCCTAATGTAGAATGATCAGGTAATTGCTTATGCTTCATGTCAGTTGAATCCTCGTGAGTTAAATTACCCTACACATGATTTCGAAATAGCTGCTGTTGTTTTCACTTTAAAAATTTGGAGGCATCATTTGTATGGAGTGAAGTGTGAAATATATACTGATCACAAAAGTGTGAAGTATATATTCACTCATAATTAATTGAACATGAGACAGAGGAGATGGTTGGAATTAATCATGGATTATTATTGGACGATCCTTTATCATCCAGGGAAAGCAAATAAAGTGGCTGATACTTTGAGTTGAAAAAGTAATACATCATTAACTATGTTACGAATGGAACAAGATCCTTTGGTTTATGATTTGATGAACTTTGGTATATAAGTTGTTGGTGCAGTAAATTCGTTTTTTTTTGTTTTAGGTGTCAGTGAGATCATCTCTATCAGACATAATAAAGAAAGCGCAGAAGGAGGACAGTGAGTTTCCGAAAAAGGTAGAGTTGGTTCAAAAGGATATGTTGCCTGATTTTAATTTTGATAATGATTGTGTTTTGATGTTTGGATACAGATTATGTGTTCATTGTGGTTCAAAGTTAAAGAATGAGTTGTTTTGTAAAGCTCATAGTTCCCCGTTTACAGTTCATCATGGCAGTACTAAAATGTATAGAGATCTTCAAGAGTATTTCTGGTGGGATGGAATGAAAAGAGATATTTCTAATTTTACTGTGAAGTGTTTGAATTGTCAGCAGGTTAAATCAGAGTGGTAGTTACCGAAAGGAATGATTCATCCTTTACCGGTGCCAGAGTGGAAATGGGAAAATATATCCATGTACTTTGTTGTGGGATTACCAAATACATTTTGAGGTAATAATACAATCTGGGTTATCATTGACCGATTGACTAAATCTTCTCATTTCATTCCTGTTAGAGATACTTTGTCTCTAGATCAACTTGCTCTGTTGTATGTTAAAGAGATAGTCAGGTTGCAAGGAGTTCCCATCTATATTATATCTGATCGTGATCTCGGGTTCATTTCTAACTTTTGGAAAGGCCTTCATAAGTCATTGGGTACTGAATTAAATTTTTGTATAGCATTCCACCCTCAATCTGATGGGAAATAGGAACGAACAATTCAGAAATTGGAGGATATGTTATGTGCTTTCTCAATGGATTATCAGGGATGTTGGGACTAATATCTTTCTTCAGTGGAATTTTCATATAATAACAGCTTTCATTCCAATATACAGATGGCTCCATTTGATGCATTATATGGAAAGAATTTTCGAACTCTATATTTTTGTGATGAAGTCGGTGAAAGGAAGATGATGGGACCAGAATTGGTAGAAGAGATGGCAAAGAAAGTTCAGTTGATTCAGAAGAAAATTAGAACAGCTCAAAGTAGATAGAAAAGTTATACAGATAACCGGAGGAAGGATCTTTCATTTGAGGTAGGTGATCATGTCTTTCTAAATGTTTCTCCGTCGAAAAGTGTGATGCGTTTTGGTAATAAGGGAAAGTTGAGTTCGAGGTTCATTGGACCTTATGATGTTCTAGAGAAAGTTGAATCAGTTGCGTATAGAGTGGATTTACCTCCTAGTTTATCCCAGGTACACAATTTTTTTCATGATTTGATGTTGAGAAAGTATATACCAGATCCATCTCATGTTTTGAGCCCAGAGGTAGTTCAGTTGGAAGAGAATCTCTATTATGAAGAAAAACCTGTTCATATTATTGACCGTAGATAGAAAATGTCGAGGAATATGGTAATTCACCAGGTAATGGTTTTCTAGAAAAACTATATGTTTAAAGAGGCAATGTGGGAATCTAAAAATGCTATGAGGGATAAATACCCCAACTTATTTTGATAAGTGAATAAAAATTGTGAGGACACAATTTTTGAAAGGGGGGAAGGATGTAACATCCCATGTAAATGAAGAATAAGAAATATTTCATATTTATTAATATTTTTGAACTAAATATTAATTTTACTTTAAAGGGGTTGCTATTTTTGATAACATACCTGATACGCAACAACATGTTTCTTTGAAATCTTACGCTGCACACTAATAATATAATATTATTACTTTAAATGGTAGTTAACTCCTAGCCGCTGTATTGGCGGGAATGATCAAAACTAACTATAGTATGATTATACATGTTTGTTAAATGTATTTAAATTATCCAATAACAAGTTAGAGGCTTAAAATGTGAATGAATCTAATTTTAAGCATAATTTACATTAAAAGGCCTATTTATCGCCTTTTACAGGCGAACCCTTTTTAAATATAATTTTGGTCACTCTAATACATTCTATATGACCAAATAAAATCCTTCTTTATAATGGGGACATCAAAATTTACATGGTGTAAATTTTTTGAATTTTTCAGATAAAGTTCATTTTTTAATGAATAGTTAAAAATATTGTATTTTAATTCAAAATTGATTTTTTATCTAATTTATTTATATGGTTATATTATATTTTTAATTGGTTTTAACGTAAAATTAAAATATATTTTGACCATTTAATCCAATTGTGGTCATTGGAATTAATTTCACTTTGAAATTGGACATAAACAAGTGTCGATCTTTTGATAGTTGTTATTTCTTAAAAACATGATATTTGTTTTGATAATGGGAATTAATTTTAAAATTAATTAATGACACTTCTATGTTTTGATTTTTTCAAAATAGATATAATTTTTGAATTCATAATATCAAATATATCTTAGGCTTATTTTTTGGTATTTTTCTGAAAAAAATCAATTTTTGAAGAATAGTGAAACCACTTAGTGGTAGTTAAAAAAACTGACTTTTTTCATTTAAATGAGATTTTATCACTTTTGTGAAATGAATTTCAAAACTCCGACATAAATGGTTGATATTACTATGTAAAATGTGGTTCATTAAGATGAAAATATTTTTTCGTGAATAGTAACTTTTGACTTTTATTTAGCGCGGTTAAAGGTAAATAGGGTAATTCAAGGTAAAATGAATATTATAATAATTCAAAATTACCATAACACTTGTCCAAAACTCTTTATTTGTGTCATTAACGACCATGGTCATATTTGGGTTGGTTTTTGGACCCCATTGAGCCACTTGGGAGTGCTAATGTGAATTTAGCTTAATTAACTTAATGTAAAGGCAAAAATGACAAAAGCAAATATCTTTTAGTAAATTAATTTTTAGAAGGGGTTATATAAATTATCGTTTTGACTATAAATATTCATTGGAAAGAAAAAAATATTTCTTATATCATGGTAGATTGTTTATAATTTTTAGACATCAAATAACTTAAATTATTTATGACACAATAATGATGTAGTGTTTACCTCATTAATTAATCATTTAAATAAATAAGATTATAATGATTAAAATATTATCCAAAACCAGTCCAATTCCTATTGGATTATTTTATTTCGACCTTGAGTCTTCCTATATTCTACCTTGATGATTTTTGGACCTTTGGAAACCGAATATCAATATATAATAAAATAATATTTTCACACTTTCCTAAAAATCGTTTCCACTACCATATTAAAAAAGACCATTTCTATACAATTCCTCACAACTATCAAGCCATTTGGCTCGTCCCAAAACTGGATAATTAAGCTAACTACATCCATCTCCTCCCCCTCGAATCCTTACCTTAGGCATAAGTCACTTCAAGAAGTCATTTAGTTCAAACCAAAGGGAGTTACCCAAATTAAAGGTAACCGTTTCTCTTAAATTGTTGTCTTTTATTTTACTTATCCAACCCCTAAACTCTTTTTATTCTTTTATTTTGTATCAAAACCTGTATAATAAATATCTAGGATGTTGTTATGAGAATTATTAGAAGTACACTTACACACACCTCCATCTAGAGGATGAAGAACATAATGGTTCTGTGGATGGAAAACTAAGGCCTAACAAAATGATGAGTGTTCAATTACATCTTACCGCCTCTGATGGTGGACATTATGATGACACTATATTTTTATAGGATATATATTATGTTTTTTATTTCCTTATGCTTCTGCACTTCCCTTTTTATATCATGACATTATGGTTTCCATATTGGGTAAATACGATAATCTCATTTGAGGAAGTACGGACTACCGCCCCCTCAAAGTGATGTGATTCGTTAATGTCTTATGTGGGATGTAAAAAAGAATGGAGTTAATGATATTATATATGATATTACACTGGAATTATAATATACCTATTTATAATTATGTTTTAATTCCATTAAAATAATAAATAGAAATGAAAGTAGCGTTCATGCGTATGTATGGCTTACCGTCTCCATGAACGGTGCATTTCATTTCTTACCTATAAATGTTATGTACTATTATAAATACCTGTATATTCTGTATATATATGATATATATGATAACTAAATCATGAATATCATTCTCGATATAATGAAACATTTACCACATTAACAACATGTAATTATAAGAAGTCCATTTTTTACTCATGTACTAAATATCGACAAAACAAACCCTATTAAGATAAATGATTGGATAATGTTTATAACATGGTAATACATGATATAAAAGGAATAAAAAACATTAAAAAGGTTCTTAATCAATGTACAAATTAACTTTAGTTTATTATTTAGGAGATAAAATAATGATCGAGTCAAGTCGGACACGAGGTAAGGGACTTCATCTCAATCTCCATTCATTGAGGCATTTTTAGTTTTATACATGACATTATTTTATATGGTGTATAAACCCCTTTGTCTTTTCATTTTATTCCAAGGGAATCTTTTTATACAAAGAGTTTTACTAAATGACAAAAAGGAATGTTTTTTTAACATAAGCGGTGACGACGACCTTTCCGCCGCCGCAAGTATTATTTGATATTTGGATTCCTTAACATGCCAGAATGTTTTTCAAAATGAAAAATAAATACCATATACTCTTTTTATGCATCTTGGTATTGAAAATGATTTTGAAAATGTATTTATTATTTCAATATCTTGAAATGATATTTTATTATTGCAATGTGTAAATGTTATCTTTCTTTTATGCTTATGCTTATGTGTTATGATCATGTTATGGTTCTTGGGAATTATTTACATTTACGGGTGGTTCCATGATAAACCTAGGGTGGGTGAGCCCAAGATATCTCTCCAATGCATTGGGTAAATTGATGGAGGTAAACATGAATGTTTCTCCAAGGAGATTTAGGGAATATACTGTGATGGGTATTCCAATGTAACTCCTTATGTAGCTGTGATATCTACAGTGTAAGTATGGTATGGATGCCGCAAGTTACCTTGATGATTTATTATTTCTTTGTGTCTTTCATAAATCTTATGATTTCATGAGGTAAGTAAAAGAGTTTATGTTTTGTATGTATTTATGAACAAATGATTTTATTCATTTTTTATAACATTTACTAAGCATTTTATTCTCATTCCAGGTTTTGAAATGTTTTCACAGGACATAAAGATGAATAAGGTCAAGGATGGGATCAAGGATAAGTCATGTTCTCTAAAACATGTAACTAGACATGACTATTTTTTTCAAGAGGTTTTATTTTATGAAAAAAAAACGGAATCTATGTAGCAATATCTTCCTTGTAAAATTTGAGATGTAATAGTTATGTCCTAATTCTTTAAAAGTCTTCACCTAAAAATATCCTCAATGTGAATTATTCATTTAATTCAATATTATATAATTTTTAAGACTGGGTCCTTATTATAACATTTTCACTTTAAAAAATCTTGTAGATAACAACCTCTAATAGTAGTATAAAACCATGTTTATAGTTTTTTATATATAATTTTTAATGGATATAGATGAGTTTATAATATATACTAATGAAAAAAATACACACCTCAAATTAAGAAAATTATTTATATTGCAAAAATGGGGTACTAAGATAGGTTTATATTATAATCAAAGATAAACAACCACTATATTATTGCATTTACGGGTGCATCATGAGAATAGAATATGGTGACCGAGACTCCATGGAGCTTTATCATAGTGTCCTGGACTTTTTTAATAACTCCTTTGAATATTTTTAATAACAATTATGAGTGGATCTGAAGCTAGTTTATTATTTTCATTTAAAGTGTTAAAAAATAATATAATAAATCCATTATTTTTAGTTCTTAAAATATGAACATCAAACAACTCTTTAATGATGTCTTGAATTTAAATTTTGAATAATTTATTGTGTTTAAAATAATGGTTTTTCTCTAAGAGAAGTCAATTATTGTCTTTGGCTTTAGACCATGGGATAAATAATTAATGGTCATAATTTAAATCACTAAATTATCCGAATAAAAAATTTACTACTTTTTATAGGTAATGGTAATATGTAATTTACATGTCATGGTAGAATTAATGTGGTTCCTTAAATGATTATAAGGGAGGATGTATTTAATGGAGATGGATAATAATTTAGGAGTGTGAATCAAAATGAAATTTAATAGGGGAATTATGGTAAAATTTTAGGGAGAAATTATTTCCATGAATGGATTCCCTATTAGAAATAAATAATCTCTCCACCAAATTCCACTAGAGTATTTAAAACTAGGATAGAAATCTATCTTTTGTCTATCTATTTTCCTATAGTGGGAGAAAACAATGGATAATTTATCCCTCACATCGTACAATCATGAATTATTCATTATATGTAAATAGAAAATTATTTACATTATTTATGGTGGTGTTTCAGTAAAGATAGATCATGATGTCATTATTGATGATAATATTCTGATTCAATCATCTATCACTTTCTATAATTGTCTTTCTTCATTAATTTAATATCAAAAAATTTCCTCCAAATCATACAATTTTTAGATTTTAAATATGATAAAATATTACTGTGGTAATTAATAATATATTAAAATAAATATATTTTATTATGTTTTACTTTTATGTGATTTATTTCCCATGGTTTAAGAAAAATAAATATTCATTTTTAAGTTAATTTTTTTCATGTATAATTTTTTTTATTATAAATATTAAAAAATATAATGGTTTAAATATTGATGAAGAGTAGTTAGAGTTCATAAAATGAGGAATTATTTATATTTATATTTAACTTTTATGTTATAATATTCTCAATTAATCCTGAATAATTATAATAATATTATTGTTTAGAAAATTAATTTTCTCAAGATTTGCTTATATTTAACCATTCATGATTTTCCTTGAAATATATATAACAAGTTTGTTGTAAAAATTTACCATGAATATTTTTTCTCATTTATAATTCAATCAATTAGATCATGAACATGTTTTGGGTGGTTAGATATTTCCCTGAACCACTAATATGGACTTCATTCTATCTAATCCCTAGGATTTTGTTTTTTCAAAGGACTGTGATTCTTTATTGATTGAAAAACAATAATCTATATTCTCTTTAAGAAGTTGGGGCATGGTAGAAACAACAATATATCAAATATATTACATGTGTGGATTTTATAGTCATGTGCAATGATAGTGAAAGATATAGTGATAAATTATTATAATTCAGATTTCCAAATTGAAAAGATGACCACAGGGGCGTCAGAAATAGGCACCACCTGTGGCCTGACCAAGGGTGATGGTAGTGATGTGAGTCATAGAGGTTTGTGCAGACTATATATGGAAGACCCAAATACAAAAAATATATTACTTTTGGTCACACATTTTTTATCTCCTGAATTATGGTTGTATAGTTACATGGGTTACTAAATAGAACACATCATGTGATTTTGGACCACACGTTATATTTTCTGATAACATGTTCCATGAAATTTATTTAAGTGTATAACTAGTTATCATATCAGAACTAAACAACATATACAATGTACCACACATAGAATATATCAAAATGAATAATTAATTTTTTAAAGGATTCATAGACTATGAATCCAAAGGGAACAAAATTTCATGTTACACATTGGTCACATACTATATAATGGACAACCTGACTCAACATGTATCCATAATGCATGTTGACTAGCCCATGTGATTCTATATGTGGTGTAACCCATTATTACACAATGTGTTTCTTGATTCCTTATTAAATAGACTAAAAAAATTTGTTCTTGGATAATTTCACCACATATACTTTCTTTACTGCATAGTACATAATTTACACTGGAAGGTACATGGAACTCTTCATATTTTTTCAACCAAGTATAAATTTTCAACATATGAGTATTCTCTTCAATGTTATTTTAATCAAAAATGTTTATGTCTAATATCTCGTAATTGTTTTATATTAATGGTTATAGATTAGTTACATTTTCATAACAATAAGAAGATAATAGTAGTATTATATATATTATTTGAGTATAAATGGGTCTGTTACCCCCAAGTAACATACTATATATATTGAATAGGTATTCTATATACATTGTGGAATAAGTAATAACCCCCTCCATTGTGACGGGGAATAGGTCCTCATCATATATATTAGAAAACCTGCATGATTGATTCATATTACATTCGATGAGGTAATTTCCTTCCACAAGACTAAATTACTCTCTTTAGTGAAACAAAATTCAGGCACTATTATTTATACAGAGGGGTGATTTATAAGTATCACGTATGAGGTAGTTTGAGTGCTTTGGTATATATGTATCTTTGTATATTTTAATTTCAATTCATTATTAAGACCAAACTGGAGATGAGAGGTAACAATTGAAGGCTTAATTTACATTCAACATTTTTTATGAAAAATAATACCTGGGTTAATTCAATTTAGTACACTTATATTTTAATTTACTATTTTTTCAGGTCCACCTCCAATGTCTATTTATATTAAACCTTGCACAATAATCTTACAAAAAAATTCTACATAGAAGAAACATAGTTCATATAAGATATTATTTGATCTAGAACTAGTGTATATAAGAGTTTTTATATGTTTATATTTATGGTGTTCCTATACGTACTGATATAATATGATGTTTACTTTTTTAGTTGTTCATTGTTTTTCTTTATCATGACACATTAGGAATTGTAATTTTTTTACTCAAATTGTTTTTAATTCCATTTCATAGATACTTTTGATTTCCCCATCCATGATGTACTAAAATAAATTTTTATTTACATGGGTAAACATTATTATATATCGTTTTCTAGATATTTTTGGTCATATAGTAGTAAAAGGTTAATCTCCTCCATTTGTGTGATATGCATACATGGTCATTATCTCGGTCCATGGAAATAATAATGGAAGGATTGGGATAGAAAAATAAACACACTATTGGCCCATGTATGTTCTTGGTTATTTAGGTCATTTCATAATGGTATCAAACAAATTGAGTCTTAGTGATAGAGTTTAAAGTTATTGTTATTGAGTTGTTCGATTAGGATACATAGGGTACAAAAGTTAAGGGGTAAAAAGTTCAGTTAGCATACAATGTAACTTGATGATTTGTGAGAGTTTTCATTGTATAATTTAAATAGTACACTAATAAATTATTATTTTTATAAAACACTAATTAATCTATTATTTTATTTAAGGATACCACAAATAAAATATGCAATATATTTATTTTTCATTCATTTGTTCTCTTTTTGTGTCATATGTTCTAAAAATTGATGACAACCCATGGGATTATCATTTAAACATGGTATTTCATCCCCAAAATATCCATATTGTATTTAGGGTAATGTTTACGTCAACACCATTCTAGTAATGCATGTTATAGACAATAACCAAATGAGTAACATAGATTAGGTTATGGGACATGATAGGGATTCCTTTCCCCCATAGGTGGAGCACATGGTTATCCCTCATCAATTGAAGAGGGCGAAGGGAAACCAATTATATAGATAGTATTTCCCATGGAGTAGGATGATGTTACTCCTAGATTGAATTTAATTCCCGAGTTCTTGAGATAGTGGCCTCCTAGATTTTGAGGAAATATAGATTTTTAGTATCTGAACGATTGGAAGAAGTCACCTTCTCAATTTTTTTCCTTGGTTTAGTCACCAAAAAACTACATTTTGTTTTCTACATATCATATTCATGTTGTAATAATATGATATGGTCATTTATCATGAAGAATCTAGATGAGGTTAAAATACTTTGGTTGATGTTTGATAGAATATTCTGATACCATTATAATCAAGAAACGCTAATAATGTTATACTTAGGAAGATTCTATTCCACAAGTTGGAAAACAAAATGATCTCTCAAAATATTTTGAATTTCACGAGCCTTATAAGGTACTCCATGGATATGATTGAACATGTATATCTGGAATCATAAATGTTTGACTAAGGCCATAAATTTTAGATTTTAGTTGAGATCATAACCTTGTAAATCCCTACCCATTCTAGAATTCTTGAGTGCACATCAGTGATCAAGAGAATCTTGGAGGTGTCTCATCCAAAATATGGTATTTGGAAATGATTTCAAGTGTTCAAATAATTTAAAAAATATTTTTTTGTAAATATTAATGTCCTCATAATTAAAAGTAAAAAACATGGGTGTACTTGGTCATAAAGGAAGAAGGTATAAGAATCTCGTATTTCGGCTACTCAACCAAGAGATCATGTTTTTTTGGTTTTAGAAAAAACCTGAATCATGTCTGATAATATAGGGATGGAATAAAGGATATCCATGGAGGTACTTTTCATGTATGTTTTGAGATTAGGAATCCTAGAAACTAGGGACCTCTTTGATGTGATTAGGTTGGACTTCCTAGAGGATCCTATTGAAAAGTGGTTGGTGGAGATGGATTAGTGAGGGAATATGATTATTTGAAACACTAACTACACCATAATCACTTGTAAAAACTTTATAGTAACATGATGAAGTATATTTTATGGAATGTTAGATATTGTAAATCTATGTATTTGGTCAAGCATCACCCAACATGGTTTGGGGTATGATTTCTGAATTCAATACTTTAACACTTTTACTCATCAATACTAGTTAAAGTAATTAATTTTTATTACATACTTTGTTTTTGAGTCATAGATACATGTATATATAATAGAAAATCTACTTCTTCTTGTGATAACTAAAGCTAAAGATCATCCTAAAATTTATATTTACACATAGTGTGAGATTACACTTTGCAGAGGGATGTTTTTCATATCTCATCGTCAAAGAGCTGGTACACATTATACTATTCTCTATAGGGAATGGTTATCTAGAATTCCTTATTCTGTTGAATTATATTTTTTGTATATTTATTTTTTCTCATGAAATTTGTTTTAGGATTAATTTCACTAGAGAAAGGTCCCCTCATATGAGATAAAAAAATCGATTCATTAGGTTATGGAATCCAACTACCCATCAATTAGATATTTTGGAATAATTTTACTCAAATGATATAGTGGATCAATTAAATATAGTGGTATATTAGTGCATAAATTTTTTCCAGAATTAAAATGAATTAAGTTTTCCTCAGCGTTCAATTTTTGGGTCGAATTACATCATAAGACTACACCGATATATTTGTTAACTTATTAGATTTATCCAATTGAGATCAAAGAGTTCATGGAGAAGTTATAGGATCATTTAGGGAAATGAATTATTAAAATGATTATATCCCTCTAGGGATCCTATTATCTCCTCACTAATATGGACTTAATCATTTTAAGAATTTTATTAACTATCACTACATTAATCAAGTGAGAGTCATGAAAAAATACCATGTTTTTTAAAATTGATG
This sequence comes from Viscum album, assembly GCA_963277665.1. Taxonomy (NCBI): domain Eukaryota; kingdom Viridiplantae; phylum Streptophyta; class Magnoliopsida; order Santalales; family Viscaceae; genus Viscum; species Viscum album. The sequence goes on from OY728163.1 coordinate 333,017,143, forward strand.
ATATCAACATTAAGATGAAAGGATAAAAGTGTTTCTCATATAAAATATATTTATAATCAACATTGGTCTCATGGTGAGGAAATATTGACGATGTTTTTAATCTGTCACTATAGTTACTATTATGTTTTATGGATTCTATTTTTAAGGATAAACATGCATGTTGTTTTCATGCGAGTCATAAACTAGATCCATTATCCTTATATACACAAGTTATTTGTGATTTTCACTAATAATATCCTTATATATTATATTGATGTAGATGATCATTCAGAATATTTGAGGAATAATCTAGATTTATATTGGGATCATTATATATCTAACAAGATCTTGATGTATGGGTTTTGTAGTCGAGAATTGTCTTGGCTTAATAAAAAAATAGATTTTTTTAATGATCTAAAATGATGTGTATCTTATTTTTAATCACATTTATATTTTTTTATTTAAAATTATTATTCATGTAAATGTATGATTTTTTATATGTATTAATTTTGTGTGTTATGTTATACCACGGTGAAATTATTTTTACATCCATCAATGATGAATATAAAACATTCAAATCCCTAAACATATTCTCAATTGACCATATCATGTTGTTTTTGGATCCACGAATTTTGATTCCATTAATATAATTAATATGCAGTTGAAAATTAAATATGTGATTGTGCCTGACTATCAATGAAAACACTCAAAACTCACAAATTATTATAACCATGAGAAGGGAAGAAGTGACCATAATATGTCATATATGATTTTGTTTAGTTATGAAGGAAATTCATAAATTCATATTAACATGTCATCACGTATACCTGTAAACATATAAAGAAATATTTACTAATAGATAAAATATGATTTTGTGCTTGTAATAAATTATTTAATGTGTTGCATCCTTGTATAACATCTTTCAAATGTAAGATAAATAGTATATCGACAATAAAGATGATAAACTATTTCATTGATGGATCATATGTCCCCGTAGATATTATCTTTATGAAATAGTTCTTAAAATACCAAATACTATGGAATCCATGTATAACCCTTAATATAATATTATTCATTCCAATGGATATATTTTAAGGAACTAATTAAAAATTGTAAAAGTTAACTCATTGAGACTAGATTTTTGAGTAATAGAATTTCAGAATTTTTATCTTGAAATTAATTTTTATAGTGGTGAATTATATAAAAAAGAGGGATTCTGACACATGAAATCTATGTAATAGAATCACTCAATGTGCATAACATACTAAGATACACACTTTTACATGACTCCTTATTTTTCAATAATTTACTACTAAACTGAACAAGAATCATAATTTATCATTTGATGGAGTTTTAATGTTTAGATTTAAAGTGAATTGATTTACTGAAGATGATCAATGATTTATTAGAATCATAGTAATTAAGATTTCTATTTATCCCTATATTTTACATACATTTTGGTTTGTGATTTCATTTCATTTTTAAATAATTTATAACAACTATTGTACTATAAATTTAACTTCAAAAATAATAATTCATTACCCTTTTATATATTACATTGCTCATATAACTATGGAATAGGATACTTATAAGAATAGATAGCTTTTATGTAGTTTTTTTGTAATTATCAATCCATGTAGTGTAATATTTTATTAATCAGTAATAAATTTTCTTGATAGTGTGTTACTGTCAATTGGATTGGAATAGGTTTAGGATAGAGAGTGAACATATATTTTTTTTAATATTTTCCATCTAGGTATATTTATGTTTTTTATAATATATATTATTATCTATGATACATCATTAATTATATATCTAACATATAATTTCAGTACGTTTCTTTCAATCATTTTGAAAACTAATACCCATATATTTTATTTTTAATTTTGTACATTTACAATTGTTGTTGTGAATATATTTTCATCAAAACAATATTTTGTCGTCCTATTTTTTATTTAAGTTTATTATTGATAACATTAGAAACATTTTAAAAGTAACAAATGTTTTTATAATATTTTATTTAGTTAACTTGGTAATTCATAATGTTGGGGAATTTTCTTAAGTGTTTTTAATAAAAACATATTGGATGCTCAGTTCACCCCCACATTAGATGTCCACATGGGGCAGAAATTGGTCTTAGAGTAACTCTATTTATTTTAATTTATAATTGTCTAGATCTAACAATGATAAATTTTTTAACAAGTATTTAATTTATTTATTCTGAGTTTTGATACTTCTAGAAAATACAAGAAATTAATGAATAGTTATAAAAATTAAATATTTTTAGGTATTTAATTATTCTTAGTGGAAGATTAAAAATAAAATTCATCTTGAAAGAATGGTAATTTATATTTGGAAAACAGTTGAGGAAAAATATGACCAAAAGTCTCATAGAGCGGTATAGAGTGATTCTACTAAGGCTACTTATGAATATAATTTATAAGAAATGAATGATTTATAATGTGAACATTGAAAAGATGAATATAAAAGAATATAAAAATATACAACATCCTATTAAATATGTGATACCATAATTACATATCATTAAAGAAAATATAAGTTTACTTAAATGTAATTAAACAAATATACTATTAAGTATGTTACATTTATGATGAATCCCGATGATTCTATTTCTAATTTTTATCTTAAATTTAATGATATAATGAACATTATGAATTCAATATGAAATAATATTAATGAAAATTCATAATTGATGTACATTTTAAGATACCTACAAAATAGATTAATATGCACTTCTACATCCATTCATGAATCATGTGATTTGAGAATCGTCCAATAACATTTCATATTAAAAAATTACAAATGTATAAATAATATCTTAAATTTCATGACAATGATTATGAACCCAAAAAGTTAATTACATTAAGAGTAATTATTTAAAAATCAAAAAAGGAAATCAACATTGCGAGAACTAGTTTTAGTTACATTGAATATAACAGTGAAGAGGATATGATCCATGTGGAATGAATATTGAATAAATTCTAAATGATGAAGATAATTTTTAGGAAATTGAATTTTGAATGTAAATATGATGAGAAAGTAAACCTGAATAAAGATGAAAACACCAATGATGTTACATGATATGGGTATAAAATAAAAGGAAACATAAAAGCTGAATATACAAAGTTGAATTACTAAAAATATTATGATGATTCAATAAATAAACATTAGAAATATATTACGTAAATATGGATTGACTCAAATGAAATCTAGAGTTATTTATAGTAATCTAGGGATTATTATCATGGGGTGGGAAAACTATGCTATAAGAAAATTAAACATAAAATAATTTTTTTTACTTCATCTAAAAATGAAAATAATGATATACCTCATATTTATGCTGAGTATTTATTACAATACTACAATATACTAGAATAAAAAATTAATGAAAATATGAAAAAACATAAGAATATATAGAAGAAGCATGATATATCGGCCAATACTGAATCTGATCATTGTTCAAGAAATAAAAGTGAACACAATTATTCTAAAAATTAATAATTATAATAAATTTAGTAATTAGGAAAATAAAGAATAATATTTATAGTTTCTCTATAAAAAATAAAAATCATAATTATATTTAACAAATGCATGTTATACATACACCAAAATATGGATTTTTTTATCAGCCTATGAATAAAATAAAACTCAATAAAAATGATTCATTATTAGTTATTTAATTATAAATTTTATAAACCATGTAGGGGGAATATCTAAATATATGATAATATAGTTTGGAACAAATTGAGTTTACTTCTTGAACATTTTCAAATTAGTTGATAAATTGGGGAATAAATCTATCAACCATATGTGGATCCTATATGATTTTATTACTAACAATTCTAAACCCAAATGGATCTATGTACCATTATAATTTTTTATTAAATTAATTTTATGATACATTACTGAATCTTTACTTTAATAAATTATTGTATCCATAAATTTTTTGTTCCAATAACATGAAATTGGACTTCTCATGCTTCCACTTTTTTAAAAAAGTAAATGGTGGTCATGTAACCACTGGTGACAACTCTATTGAAAACATAATTATTAGGGGTGGTGAAAGTAGTCCTAAAAAATATTTAATTTTAAAAGTTGTATTTTTTTATGGCTAACAATGTTGTCTTTTGATAATATCTCAATTATATTATAGTATTTTTTATGTGAATTTAAGAATAATGCATATTCGATAAATGATTCTAATTTTAATATGTTTTTTACAACATTAACTAATAATAATGTTTATGTCATTAATTCAAATTCATTATTTTCTAAATATATTTCAGGATTAAATGAATTTAATTATGAATCTATTTTATGCAATAGAATATAATGAACCTTAAAAATATTGTCACTTAGAAATATAATTATAATAGTCTAAGTCAGTAATATTCCTAAACTAGATTTACCAAAATAAAAAGTGTTAAATCCTTTTAAAGAGGGAAAGTAACACAAGGTTTTTTTCAAACATAAGAAATAGGTTTATACAACTAAATGACCAGAAAAAGTTTTCTTGGACTTGTTTGATCCATGTATAGTTTCATAAATATTAAAAAAAACATTATACTTATGTAATTTTTTTAATAATTTTGGATTTATATTGTTATATGTATTGTCTCACAAAATTTTGACATGTATATTTTTAAAAAATTATTTAAAATATATTAATAATCATAGTGTACTAAAAATTAAGAGTCTGCGAATTTATCATGGTCATAATATTGAAACTATCTACTATGAATCATTATACTCAAAACATGAATATATTAACAACTTCTATACTCTATAAAAAACTCAAAAATATAGTGTGATTAAAAGAAGGAATAGGAACTTATAAAAAATACCAGGGCCAATGCTTATTGAATATGACTTATGGGTTTATTTTTATTGACGAATCTATAAATTAAATATTTTATGTAATTATTAAAGTCATAATTAGAAAATTTTGTTGAAAACATCATATGAATTGAGGAAGGGAAAAATTTTATTATCAATTGTTACATTGTTTTTTGTTAAAAAGTATATATTATCATTTTGAAGGATAATTTGGAAAATTTTCTACAAAATTAATGGTGAAATCATCAGTATTTATTATACATCAAATAAATCTTGTAGAGTATTTAACTAAAGAAAAAAGGGTGTGAGAAAATTTGTACATGTCACATTTGATGGGATAGATCTACATGAGCCTAAAACTACATCAGAAAACCTAGAGTATGATATATCAAATTTTAATGTTAAAAAATCTTCTAGGAAAAATATACATGTTTTTTAACAACAAAATTCCAATTATAAACCTCTCATACCAATCTACCCAAGAGGACGACACTAAAGAACAATGTACCAATCTTCCTCGAATTTTTGGAACCCATAAACACCATATTGTATACAATATTGTTGGATCCCTCAAAAAACAATATCAAACATTATAAAAAAATTGAATCTAATTATAAAATCAATCCATTATTCTATAGATTGAATCTAAAAACATTATTGACGAAATCAATGATGATCTTTGGGTGATCATTATGAAAGAATAATTAAACTAGTTTGAAAAGAATGGTGTATTAGAACTTGTTTGGAGACACAAAGATGTCATAACAATTGGAATAATATTGTTATATTGAAACAATATTTATGAATTTATATATATTCATAGAAGTAAATCTAGATTGTTTGAACATGATTATACTCAAGAGGAATGTATTAAATATGAGGAAACATTTTCAATAATAACTAGACAACAATCATTTAGTGTATTTCATGATTATACATTGAATCAAGATCTGAAACTATAATAAATGGATTCCAAGAGTTCCTTAAAATATGGTTATATTTTTGATTAATTTTTTCTCAAAAAACCCTAGTATTTAAAACTCAACAGTTTCTAAATCTTGTTTAAAATTGAAGAATGAACTGTGAGGTTTGAAAAAAGAACTGATATTTTTTTCTGAAATTCTAGGGAATTTTATTATTTTAAATAATTTTTTTAAAAAAATTAAATCATATTCTATTTATCAATAAAGTTCAAAATATTCTTTGGTTTAGCCAATATATATTGATGATCATATTTTTTTTTCTACAAAACTTTATTTGTGTACCAAAATTTCAAAAATAATGATAAATGAAATTGATATGTGTTTGATTGAGAAAAAAAGTTCTTTCTCGGTTTCCAAGTCTTTAAAAATAAAGGTGGAATTATTTTAAATCAAAGTAAGTAAAATAAATAACTTTTAAAATATAGTATTATGGATATCAGAAAAGGATGTGATACTATACTGAGTACCATGTCTAGGTTAGATCTTCATAAAACTGATTTTTTTTTTGAAAAAACCATTTATAGTGGTATGATTGGAAGTTTACATAATATATATCTCACCTAATAACATATTTAGTGTATAAATTGGTGCATGTTTTAATGGAAGCCAAATGGAATTTCATTTGAATGTAGTTAAATTAATACAATAAATGACTCAAATATACAACTAAAATAGGGCTATTCTATTATAGTGAAAATTGTTTTTATTTAATTATATGTTCTGATAATGATTTATGTGGTTTAATTTTAGAGCCAAAAATCTCTTCTAGAAAATATCTCTTTTTTGGTAAGTCACTAATTTCCTTGAATAGTAAACAAAATCAGAATTAATTTTCTCTATCAAATGCATAAGATGAGTGTATAGATGCTTGATGTTTTTGTACATAAATTAAGTGGATGAAACACCTTAATAGACTACTTATATAAATTCTAGAATTTCCAAAAAAACCATGATAATAAAATTTTAATAAATATCACTAAGAATCTTATTTATCATTCCATAACAAATCACATTCATATATGACATCACTTTTTGTGATATCTTTTTCAAAGTGGTGATATCATTATTGAGTTCATAGGAATTAGTCAATAATTATCTGATATCATTATAAAGACTTTGAATATTTCAATGTGAAACTATATCAAAAATTAACATGGGTAGATTAATTATTTTTGATTGTGGATTTTTTTAATTAAATTTTCTATAAAGTTGGTGATAATTTTTAAAAAATTACATTTTTTCAATATTTGATGCACATCTATTTTAATAACTAAAATATATTTCTTTTATGGTCAAATCAAACAAAAAAATATCAGCATTCATGCTACGATGATTATGCTACTTTATTTGTGCTACAAGGGATAAGCTAACATCAACACACACATTTATCCATATGATTATCTCTTCGGATTTGGCGTCCATGAGCTATTTCAATATCTATGATGTGTTCGGATCCATTATTTCATTTTGATATTGTGGAATTTGTCCCTATTCCTAGTGAATATTCCATGTGTAAATATTTAGAATATTGATATGTGGATATTGGATCAATTGACTTGAATCTGTGCAGCTATGTAATTTAAATTATCATTCTGTTTCTATTATCACATCCAACATAATTTTAATAATTTTTAAGTGATTAATTATTTTTATAAAACTTTTGTTCACCCAAAAATGATTTTAATATATCATAATTTGAATATTTAAAAGAATATGACCCTTCTAATCCCAAAACACGCTTTCTTATTGTTTGAACCCACATATAACACATTATTGAGAAGACACATGCTATCAAGCATTTATACCTTTATCAAATTGTTTCGGCTACAGTGGCCTCTCGTGTTCTTCCCTACCAAATCATCTATACTATGATATGATACCATTCTGAAAGATGTATTGATTTTATCTACTATAATCACACATTGAAACCCCCATTTATAGTTAAGATAACTAAACCCTAAAAAGTTGACTGTTGTGGAATTTAAAATATTTAGTATATCGGTTCATCTAATTGTGATTAGATATCAAGGATGTATGGTATGGTTGAAAAAAAATTTTACCTTTATAACCATATATAGTTAATGATGTTTTCAGATATATCGACTTCATGTGGTCTAGGAAGTAGAATTAATTTAGTAAAATGGAACTCATTTGTGCCAGCATAATTATGTTTTTACTAGTGTAATAAAAAATACCTCCAATAATGAATCAATATGGATTTTATCACAATATTCTATTCATAATGATTTTTTTCTATGTCACTAACCATACCTTTTCATGAAACTAGAATACCGATGGAACACACATTTTTTGGTCTTTTATTTATTCTATGAATAGATACCAAGAAATGAGAACTCTTTGGAATGATAATTTTTTTCTAGGTGCTAATATTAATGTTCCTTGTTTTCTTTTTGGAGACTTTAATGCCATTCTCATTTCATGTGAGAAAATTGGACCATATCATTCTTCTATTTCAACAAAAGAATTTAATTCTTTGATTGAAGACAACAATTTCATTGAAATAAATCTCACTGGTGTGAAGTACACATGGTATATAAAACATTATAATAGAATGGTTGCTTCTAAGATGGATAGAGCCTTCACGAATGTCCCTACATTAAATGAATGTGACACTATCTCCATCACCACCAAAAACAAGTTGAAAATTTACCATCACCCCATCCTAGTCAATGTCTCCATAGAAGACATGAAACCCCAATTTCCTTTTAGTTATAACAATGTCTAGTTATCTGATGTTGATTGAACGTGTATCATTCAAAACTATTGTTCTTCAATGTCACACAAAAAGGAAGAATTTTCCTGTAATTCCAAAAAAAACATCTCAAACAGGTTCTAAAAACATTGTGAAACTCCCAATCCAATCAAATTAACATTTATATCCTTCTTCATGAGGAAGAACACAATAACATTCAAAACAATAAAACTAGCTATGACTTCAAAACTGATCCAAATCAAGAAATAAACCTTGTGGTTAAACTCAAATCTTTGTTCACTTTTAAATAAAATACGAGGAATCTAGCATTTAATATTAAAAGGTTATCAGACGGTGAAAGAAATAATAATTTCTACTTTTCTATTCAAATAATTCGGAAGTATTGAAGTCCATTAGCCTTTCTAAAGGATGGGGATAAACTTCTTAACAATGAAGATGACATTTATCATCATATAGTATCCTAATATGTATCTATATTTAATGGTATGGATACCAACAATGACCTCCTTCCGGAGGACATTCCGATAGTGATCACTAATGAGGACAACACTTTATTTCTTAACACCTTATTGGAGAAAGAAATAATCGAAAAATCCTTTATTATTAATCTCGATAGTTCCCCAGGTCTTGATGATTTTAAAAATGTTTTCATTTGACATTATTGGAATGTGATTCAGGTTGACGTTTTTAATCTAATTAAATTATTTTTTACAAGTGGTGTGTTTCCTTATACTCTTAATGCCCAATTTCTCACCATGATCCCAAAAGTGGAAAATTACTATGAGATTCACCAGTTTAGACCCATTTCTATTGTGAACACTCTTTATAAAATCATAACTAAAATCATTGAAAACTAACATTAAACTATCATAGAAACAATTATCTCTTGGAAATAATTTGGTTTTATTAAAGGTATATACATTCATGATTGCATCTGTCTTGACTCTATGTGTGTCATTATCTTGAATAAAGATAACATAGAAGGAAATATTTCCAAAAAACATGACAGTTGAAAAGATTTTTACACCAAGGATTGGAGCTTTATCTTCGAGGTTCTTCATGTTTTGGTTTTAATGCCTATTTCAATACTGAAATCCGATCATTTTTCATCTCTGCATATATTTCCATTTTTTTAATAGTTATCCCAACGGATATATTAAATGAACCTATGGTGTCAGTCATGGTGACTCCCTCTCTACCACTCTCCTATTGATTGTAGAAAACTATCTTAGTTGTATGATCACCGAGGTGGTGTACCAAAATAAGCTGAAACACATCCATTTCTCTAGGAACGTGAATTCTCTTACGCGTTTTTATGCTGATTTCATCACCCTTTTCCTTCAAAGGGATAGAAGAATCATTTTTATCCTTAAAAAAACACTCTCGCACTATGATAAGGTTTTTGTTCAAATCATTTGTTGGAATAAATAGAGCATATTCTTTTGGAATAACATTTCTACCAATAGAAAATGATAATTATCAGTGACTTAGTTCTAAAATAAGGTATGATCCCTTTCACCAATCTATGTGTTCCAATAATTTTTGGCATCCGAAGTCATGCGACTTTGCGACTATTGTTGATGACGTCCTAAACCATATTTCTTCATAAAAAGTTAAATCTATATCAATGGATAATAGGAAATGATTTGTAAGAAATACTATTGTCTCTAAGACGGTTTACTCCATGATGGTCTATAAATGGCATGTTGGTCTGATAAAAAACCTAAACACTACTCTAAAGAATTTCATTGGGGCTGGTTGTACTCTATAAAGGAAACTTGGGACTATCCCATAGTCAACTTCTTACAAGCCTATTGTCAATGGTGGTATTGTCATTAAAAATATAAAGTACTTTAATGATTCCCTTCAAGATAGACTTACTTGGATCCTTTTTCACAATTTATCTGATGTTACTACCTTCCTCAAGAATAGATATCTTGACAAACATAATATGGGAAAGACAAATTACACTAACTCTTCCATTTGGTCGTCCATCATAAAATCTTTCTCCAATATTATGAATAATTATTAATACATGGTCTCTAGAGACTCCTCTATGAGATTCAAGTTGGATAACTGGACTGGCACTCCGTTAACTTCTATGATTTCTCCTGATCAAATCCCTTAGAGTGATAACTGTTATATAAATGAAATTCAAAAATCTCATATTTATAGCCTCCCAGATATTATTCATAATGTCATTGAAAAATACTATTTCACTTCTACAAATGATTTATTAATTTGGGAACCTACTCACAATGGGATGAATAACATGAAAATGTTCTACAATCATTATTTCTGTAACTTTGAAAGTGATTAGAGATGGATACAACATTTCAAAAGTCATTGGATAAAGCTCTCAAGATTAATGATCATCTAGCAACTTTCTGAAAACAGAGATCCCACAATGATTTGCCTTCAAACTTTTGGAAGCCAGCTCATCTCTAAGTGTAGAATCTATAATAAACATAGAGAATATGAAAAATTTAACACCCAGACCCCAGAAGCTCAGAGTCGTTAAATTATTTTAGTAAATAGGCATTATTAAAAGGAATCATATACTGGGGGACTGATTAGTTTATTAGTCTTGGAAGATATATTACATACATGAATGTTACATTACACTTTCAAAAACATAACATAACATAAATAATACTTTGATAATTCCATTATTCCCCCAGAATAACCCTCAATATCAATAATAATACCCATGTTGGAATCTTGGGAAAACAAAACATAAGAAATGGGAAAGCTCAGATGCTCAGTAACAGTAAATAATTTAGCAGAAGCAATAAACATTTAAGGCAAGATGCGTAATAAAAAAACATTCTTTTAAACATATACATGAACATAATTTGTCAAAAAGAAATCAATCAGTAAAATATATACATGAACATGGATATTCTACTAGTTGAATAATCACATGTAATAAATAAATTCATAACGAGGGAATGCATAATGTTGGACGTCATAACCATATAGTCAAGGCCTTGATCCATGACTACAAATAGAAATTTTGTCAAGGCCTTGCTCCAAGACACAAATTTGTCTCATGAGACCTATCAATGCATTGAGGGGCTTTAGAGGGCCCTGCACACCACATAATAATTTAAATTCATTCCTCAAATTAAAAGGGTGAAACATAACATAAACATTCATATCAAAACTCACGTACAAAATGTTAATACATTAACTATAAACTATGAACGGTATAAAAATAGTGACTCCATAGTCAAACATATCATAACTCATTCAATACAATATAAAACATTGTATAATTATAAATAAACTTCAATCATGAATAATTTTCATTAAAAGATGTTAACATAGGTGAAAATGATCAGTAAAACACTTTGAGAGAAATACCCTTTTTTTAAGAAATCATTTAAAAGTACCAAAATATAGAAAGGAATACTTTTAAATGATATTTTTGAATCAACTTGTCCCAAACCACTTCAAAATTTTTTAAAGGAATTTACATTTTAAAAAATTCTAGTCCGTATAAATAAATCCATAAAACAATTTTGAAAAAGTGGAAATTAATGAGATTTATTTAATGAATAAATATTTAATCCATTTAAAATCAAGTTCTAGTTACATATTACATTAAAATAAATCCTTTTGAAATTTCTTTTATAAATCATGGACATGGATAATAAATATTTCCCAGTAAAAACTTACACATTAACAATCTCAGATAATAATGATATTGAGTAATTAACCCTTACCATGTACTTTGTTTTAGTTGAGGGTACGTTCAACCTCCTGTATAATGACCATAATCTGTTATTAAATTATAGCAAATACATATTCATATTTATTATATAATACTTTATTCATTTATGACATTATACTACCCATTTAATAATAATTTCCATGTAAAAATACCATTTTGGGTAATAATCTCTTACTTTATCATAAGTGTTTTAAGTTATTATTCATGATCATATCTGTGATATCATGATTTCACTGCTTACCGAATATAAAAAATTATTTATTTATCATATATATTATGAATATAAATATGTGTAATAGATAGATATATTAAATGGAAAACACCGTTTATTGAGACGATGGGTCGTATGTACGCATTAACATTGTTTTCGTTTTCATAACGTATTGAATTGAAGTAAGAGAATGAGATATATGTAAATATATATATATATATATATATTTACATTAGAATTATTATATCATATATTACATACTTACTAAAAATATTTATTCTTATAATCACCGTTGAATGGTAAACATGGAAATGATTCTCATCACATCGTGGAGACAGTATGTCCTACGTAGCATGGGTGATGATATCATTCTATTTATGGTGATATAGTATTTAATTGGATGATATATTATATATAAAGAATCATTAAAATGTTATATTTGTTATTTACATCAATTATACTCATTATTATACCCATCCAAATAATAAAGCATAGAATAACAAAATACACCAGGACGTGGAAATGATAAGCCCTATGTACCCACGTACAGTGACATTGTGATTAATAGGATGGATAGAATAATTAATATGATTGTAACATATTTATAATAAAATTTAATTATGTATAATGTATTTGATTAATTGTTTTAGTATGGAAATAATAAGGAAACAGGAAGTAGAAGAAGAAAAGAACATTGAAAGATGTGATTAAATAATTACATCTTCTTCGGGTGATTCCTTTTTATTTGATCAAAAGAGATACATAGGATGTATTTAAGATCAATGTAAGGAATACAGGTTGAATTTAGTGTAGTTGGGAGGATATTGGAGTATGTTTTGGCTGAGTCTAAAGGCTTTGGATGTGTGAATATATGAGAAGTGGAGGTTCCCTTTTATAAGAGAGGTGAGGGGTACTTTTGGAAAAGCATGAAATATTAATTTATTATAAAACCATTTAGAGTTTTTAATACCTCGAAATGGGTTTATTTCTAGGATCAGGTGTGGAAGGGTCGAAATCCTCTCAACCAATAGATTTTTTACAAGTTTGGGTCACCATATTAACCTTATCATTTTGATTTAACCCATAGTTAAATAGTTTAACTTTCACCATGTCTTCTTATATTGTTATAATACATGGTTAATAATCATACTATAAAATTCCAAGAGAACCTAATGTGGTTCATTAATGACATATCTATCATTATATATGTCTTTTTCCCGATCATGAATGTTTTTGGACTATTATATACTTTATTTTTTAAAAAAACTCATTCATGTCAATTTTGACACTATTTAGTATTTGGTTTTGGTGAAAGTCACAACAACATTATTAAATAAAAAAATTAATTTAATCAACCCATTCATATCATATTAACATAAAAAATTCTTGTAATGCATCAAATATCTCAATTTATATGAATTTTATTTTTTTAACATTAATTTTTTTAGTGTTTCATTAACAAGATAATTACATCAACATCATTGTGTCATAAATAAATTTAATTATTTATTGTATAAATTTTATAAATAAAATACCATGACATTGGAAATCTATTTATCTTTATAATTTATTTTTTTAGTTCAACTTATCTTATGTATAACTTTCTATTTAAAATGGTTAGGTTATTAAAATTATAATTTATCACTTTTAACTATTTGGTAAATAAAATTTTTAATTTTCCTAATAAAATATATGTGGGTAAAAAAGAATCGTTTTTTGTCCTAAGGTTGATTTTGGTCGAAATACACTTATCTAATTGAATTAGGACCTGTGTTAGGGTAATTTTAATATTATTTTTTCCGTTAATTACATTATTTAATTTTAAATGTGGTAAATAAAATTCAAAAATAACTATTCACTAAAAAGTATATTAATCCATTTGAGACTCATTTTAAATAATTATTTCAACTGTGTCTCTCAGATTTTTGAAATTCAATTCACAGAAGCAGTAAAAGTATGTTTTATACCAATTTGCAAATGTGTCTAGAAGGTGGGTAAAAGACATTAAATTGTTTAATAGCATTTTATATATCTAATTTTATTATAAAATGACTACAATGAATAAAATTGGACTAACATAGGTATTATTTATCTGTTTTGACATAAAAATAAATTTAAATAAAAATATTAATTATTTAAATAAAAATTTGGTTTTAAACAATAACGTAATGTTTTCCACTATTCATCTAAAGATGGAATTTTTTAGAAAAATAAAAACAAAATAACCATAAGATAATTTTTATATTATTTATTCATTAATTATATCTATTTTACCAAATTTAAAATGTAGAAGTTGAATTAATTAATTTAAAATTAATTATTGTTGTCAAAACCAGAAAGCGTGTTTTTAAGATGTAAAAAACTATCAAAAGATTGACATGTGTTTATGTTCAATTTAAATATAAAATTACATAAAATGAAATAAATTATATTAAATTATAAAAATATAATTTTTTTATACTTTAGAACGACTCAAATTCATAATTTAACATTATATATTATTTTGTTTCAAAAAGTTGTTTTCAACTAAAATTTAGTATTTTTCACTATTCATAACAATATGGAAGTTATCAGAAAATTAACAAAAATTTATCCAAAATAAATTTCAATGTCTTTAATATAAATAAGAATTTAATTTCATTATATTTAATATATCAATGTTTCAAATATTAGATTTAAAAAAGGTTTTCCATTAAATTGTGGAAAAACATTATTTTTCAAAAAAACATCTTTTATATAAAAACTATAATTTTTCCATATATATTGAATATGAAACAAAAAAGATCATTGTTAAATTTATATATGATATATATAAAATTAAGAATATGGTTAATACTATTCATAACATCTTTTTTAGTTGCTAGATTGATAGGTTGTGATGCGCTTCAACTCAGCATTGCGTGGAGCGCAAACTGTTGAATTACATTAATGAGATAAGGTACTATGAAATATTAGGGTTTTACATTATCCCCTCCTTAAACAAATTTCATCCTCTCAATTTGAAATTGTTCTTTGAAAGTAACTGTTTTAAAATAGAAAATACCTTTGTGGAAAACCCACATCGGAAATAGGGTAAATTAAATTTAGTTTTAATAAAAGGGAAAGGGAAATGAAACAATCACCACCAAATTTGGATTTTGAATATATGAACATTGGTAATATTTAGATACACATAATTGGAAGGAAAATGTAATTATTTATAGGTAGTTATAGAGTTCATCAATCACAATCATGTGACCAATTAATGTATAATTGAGGGCCCCAAAGCTATAAATCTAGGTTGATTTAAAATATCATTGGTTTAACAAAACATAAGGTATTTGGATAACTCATTTTTAGTTTTAGGATCCTTTCCCTAATGTCTAAGGGAAAAAAGAATACTTGAAAATTAGAGTTCCATAGTTTAAATAGTTTCTACCACAAACTCATCATTCACTTCAAAAGATAATAAAATTAAAAAATATTCTGTTTAAAATTATTGTATAGGGTTCCAAAAAATTGAATTTATAATTCTTCTATTAGACTAGTTAAAAAACTATACTATATAGACCCAGATATCATGTAGTCCAGTGGTAGGTAATACACTCTTGTCACCATTCAGTTGTGGGTTCAAGTCGCGTGTCCTTGATGGACACGATTGGTTGTCACCTAACCTTCAGGTTTTCCATTTTATAAAAATCTTGAAAAAATAATAAGAAATGTTCAAACCATAAAAAATGTTATCCGATGTACAACATAATACCTTCCAAACATTAGACTTATAAAAAATATTTGTGTCCAAACTCACAGTCCAAAAATTTATACAGAAGGATGACATAACATAACAAAGATCTCTTTTATCACATAATAAATTTTGAATAACTTAATCATGTATTCTATTAAAAGGTGGTAACAACATGAATTACCATAAAAACTTATATAAGACATTCATTCTCCAATAATATTTATAGAATACCATATATACTTTTTTATATCCAAAAATATTGTAAACATCAAAAAACAATTAGAGAGTTCTAAGGTAGTCAAGAATAACCAATATAACTTATCCAAATAAATCATGTCTTATTGAAAAAATAATTACCATAGGATCAGTATTATCTTATTGTTTATGTTTCATTTAACCAATTATTTTCCAAATTTACTACCTTTTTATTTTGTCACGTTTTTGGGTACCACACAATCTCAACTCCTTAATAAAATTATACTATAGTATAATCATTATATACTCTATAATTCTCACAACTTGCACATCATTAATAAAATAATAAAATGACACAATCTGTTAATCACAACATAATAACACTGATCACTCCTCTTTATCTGCGGTATTATCAAAACATGATTATTATCTAATAGAATCATTTGGAATATACTCTGATGATTTGGACATTGATTTGCATAGTGTACCAACTTATTGGAGATGAATCATTGTACATTTGAAAACTTTTTCGAACCCTTTTAATAAAAAACATGGTGTACTTTATATACAAACTTTTTACAAACTCTCATTACCTTCAATAATTTACAAATTTTATTCTTTCCACAGTAAACACATGAGGGAAAATCCTTCTTTTCCTTCTTCCCGGTGTCCATCTTTTTCTCAGTCGTCCTCTTCCTTTCATTGTTGCCTTAAAATCCATAGGACTCATAGAATTCATTACTTATCTTATTAACAACTGATACTATTTATTCATATTATGAGAATACATGGGAGACTACATCCCCTCTAAATGTTGGATTAAGACCATGAATGATATGACCCTTATCACTATTTAGATCATGGGTGTTGTTGGAGTTCTCATTCCTTATACTATACACAATTTATAAATAAAGAAATACATTAGGATAGATCATATCATAATTTATTATAAAATAACTATAAAAACCATCAATATTAATTGAAGATTTACACACATCTATTCTCATAATCACAACAATGGTTTGTTTGCTGAAATATTTACTCAAAAATCCTTCATAATGTTTTTAAAAAAAATTAATTATCCGCAGAATATCCCATTAGATTGTCAAAGCAAGTGAATAGTAAGGCCCATTGTCATGTTCCAGGATACCCCAGGTCAATCCCAAAACTCCTTGTCAGAGTTTTCACCCCTAGTAATATTTGTGCCAGAACAATGTCAACTTGTAGTATCCAGACAGGGGATGTATTTCTTGGAAAACCTACATAATATCTACATTACCAAATTTTTTGGATGTTCTTCTATAATAACCCTTAAATTCTATCTTAGGATAATGTTTCCTAAACATATTTTATTTAAATATAATTTCCAAGGTTATTTCTAAACTTCCTCTGATACCAACTGTAACATACAAACATTAGAAGCCTAGAGATTGTGCATTATTTTAATACATTGGCTTGATTACAAATAATCATGTCCCGAAGGACCGATCTGCTTAGCAGTCTTGGGAAATAGATTAAATACATGATAGTTACATTACACCTTAAAACATAAATTCCAATAAAAATAATACATTCATAATTCCATTATTCCCATTTATTAACCCATAATATCAATCATAATACACATCTTGGAATCCTATGGAAATAAAACATAAGAAAGGGGTGAGCTCAGATGCCCTGTGAGGTTAAATAATTCAGCAAAAGAAATAAACTTTTAAGGAAATATGTGTAACAAAAACATAGCCCTTTAAACATAGACCTGAATATAATTTTGCGAAAATAAATCAAAATTACCTAATAAACATCCACATGGATATTCCACTAGTTTAATAGTCACATGTAAATAATAACTTCATAATGAGGGAATATAAAATTCTGGAAATCATAACCACATATTCAAGGCCTTATGCGATGACTACAACTAAACATTTTATCAAGGCCTTGTGCCAAGACACTAATTTGTCTCATGAGACCTATCGATGCATTGAGGGTTTATAGCGGTCCCCTCACATCACTTAATTATTCCAATGAACTTTTCATATTAAAAGGGTGAAACATTTTAACACCCCAAGCTTCCACGGTACTCTTCTCTTTGAATAATACAGTAGCATGTGTTATACGCAACTTTGAGTTCTAACACACACCACAACCAATCAAAATAGTCGTTATGAATAGTAATACCTATTTTTTGAAATTTTATAAATTTTATCTCTCCAAATGAACTTCATTTTTGGATTCGGAATATCGAATTTATCCTATAGTGAAATTTTGGTACTTTTCAGAAAACGTTTATATTTTGATGAATAGTGAAAGTTACTAAATTTTAATTAAAAACAACGTTTTAAATCAAAATAATTAATAGTGATAAATTATGAATTTTAGTGGTTTTAATGTATATTTAGAATATATTTTTACCATTTAATAAAATTTTGGTCATTGGACATAATTTCACAATTAAACCGGACATAAACAAGTGTATTTCTTTTGATAGTTATTATATCTTAATAACACGTTTTTTGTTTTGACAGTGGGAATTAATTTGAAATTAATTTCTGCCACTTCTGTGTTTTGAGTTTGGAAAATTGGATTCCATATTTTAAATCAGGATGTCCAAATTGTGTAAATGGTAACTTTTATTTTTAGACATATTGAATAATTATTTCGGTAAATATTTTATTTACCATGGTTAAAGGGTAAATCTATTAAATAACGATAAAAAAATAATATTATAATAATAATATATTACCCTAAAACATGTCCTAACATTATTGGTTGATACATGTCCGACCATGGCCGTCTTTGGGTCGATTTTGGGTCCCCATGGAGCCACTTGTTGGTGATAAGGACACTTTATATTAATTAAGTTAAAATAAATACAAAAATGACATAAGCTTATATCTTTTAGAAAAATAATTTTTTCATAGGGTTCAACTATAAATATTAATTAGAAAGCTAAAAGTATTTCTGACATAATGGTATTCTATTTATAATATTTATACATTAAATAATGTAATTTATTAATGACACAATGATGATGCTTTAATTACCGTATTAATGAATGATTAAGATAATTGATATTATAAACACCCAAATAAATGTAATTTGAGACTTTTTATAATTTCCAATAATTTTATAGGTTAATATGACATATTATTATTATTTATATAAATTTTTTCTAAGTAATAATGTTGTTATGAATTTATCAAAAACAAAATACCCAATAGTGTCAAAATTGACATAAAAGGGTTTTTAAAAGAAATATTATATTATTAATTGATATTCAATTCCTAAAAATATAAGGTTCGTCCAAGAGACTTATATCATGATAGGTTTATCATTAATGAACCACATTGGGGTCTCTTGGAGGTATATAGTATATTTATTAACTATATAATATAAAAATACAAAGTGACATGGTAAGTGTCAAACTATTTAACTAAGAGTTAAAACTAAAAGATAAGGTTAATAAAATGACCCAAACATGTCTCAATTATATTTGTTGAGTGTTTTGAGACCCATAACCACCTTAAAATTTTAATAATCCACTTTTAAGCCATTATAAACCGATTATAAATTTATTATAAAATAATATTTCTAGATTTTCCTAAGGTGCCCCTCCCTCCCTTATAAAAGGACAACACTTATAACGAATTCTTAACACCTTAAAAGCCTTTTTGTTCGGCCAAAACCTGGCCAAATACTTTCTCAACATCTCTCACGGCATCTTTGAGGCCTTAGTTTGATCATAAATCCACCCTATGGAGCCCTTTTGATCTAATCAAAAGGAAGAACCTGAATAAGAGGCAACGTCTTCACCACCCTCTTTAAAGTTCCTTTCTTCTTCAACTTATTCTTTACTTGTTGTTTACATTCTAAAATAATAACTCCAGTATCTTATATATACTGTGATGTTATTATAATTATGGAACAAACACATTCATTATTCTATCCATCCATTGAATGACATGTCACCATACGTGCGTACGTACGACCTACCGTCTCCACATTGTGGTGTAATTGTTATTCAATATATTATTATTTACATGGGAAAAATAATGATGTATAATTCATGTAAATAATAAATATAACATGATAATTATTCTTTCTATATGATATAACATCCAATTATATATTATTTTAATATCAAAAGATTCATATTGTCGCTCGTGCATACGTACGGACTACCGTCTCCACGAACCCGATGAGATTCATTCCCCATCATATCCATTTGAGTCTAATTCCCATTTAAGGATTAAAAATAATATTTAAAGACTTGATATCATTCTGGATATGAATAAGATACAATCTATCTAAAAAAAGGATTACGTAACAAAACAAACAAAGGAAAATGAATCCATTAACACCCGAAACAATGATAATACTAAGATGTTATTATCAAATAAATGTTAAAAGATCATATATGATATCATATTAATGTATATGATTCTTGTATAATTTAATAAAAATTATTTCACCATTATACAGGAGGTTAACCTACCCTAATCCAAAGAAATGTACAAGGTAAGGGTTTATTTCACAATCTTTTCATTATTCGAGGTTGTTTATACGTAATTATCTACTGGGACCTCTTTATCGTCCACATCCATGTTTCTCTAAAATGTATTTCAAAACTTTCTTAATATTTTACAGAATATGGGTTAAAGTCATTTATACCATTTTTGAATTTTTTTAAGATGTTAATAAAGGAATCTTTCTGTTGTTTTCCAAACAAGGTCTTTTTTAACCTTTCCGGCAGAATTAAGGTAAGAATGTTTTTTTTAACTTATACGGTGTATGTGGCTATTTTACACTGTTATAAAATCTTAAAATCTTCCCTTACAAGATTATAAGAATATTTTCAAAGTAAAGGTTTTATTTTATAATTATTTAACTTTTAAATGATTTAAAAAAAAGAGATATTTCTCTCTAATAGTTTTGATTTCATCTATGTCAACATCATTTGATGGATTCTAAGCTTATTTGAAGTTGATTTATTATAATACAAAACATCCATATTTTATTGAAGGTTTTGTGATATGGTTGATTGTGGATGTGTTGTTTTTATACCATTCATGGTTTATGGAGAAAGTATTGACATTTTGTATGCTAGTTTTAATATGAATGTTTATATTATGTTTAAACATGTTCATATGAGGAATGCATTGGACTTAATTAGTGACGGGTGGAGCCCGCTATAGCTCTTCGATGCATCGATAGGTCTCATGAGACAAACTAGTGTCTTGGCATGAGGCCGTGACAAAATCTTATTTTTAGTCTTGGCATGAGGCCTTGGCTATGTGGTTCTGATTGTCACGAATTATGCATTCCGTCATTATGAAAGTAGTTATTGATATTAAATGTGATTATTCGACTAGTAGAATATCCATGCGAGTAAGTAAATGGAATTATTTGATTTTTATATATGCCATATTATGCTGAAGTTTATGTTTAAAAGCCTTTCATTTTTTTTAACATTGCCTTAAATGTTTATGTTTATTTATGAATGTTTGTGCAATATTTTTATCCTTACTGAGCATCTGAGCTCACCCCTTTCAATGTTTTATTTTTCCCAGGATTTGAAAAAGTAAATTATGAATGACCTGTAGGGAAAGTATGTGGTGATATGAGTGTATACTATGGAGACTATGTTGTTGTAGTTTTCATTTTCATGACGTAATGTATGACTTATGAATATATATAGTGTTTCTAAGGCTACTAAACTAATCGGTCTTTCGAGATTTAATCTTTCTTGTGATCATTCCAATGTTATGTAACAATGCACCGACTCTAGGCAACTGGGGTCAGGGCGTTACAGTTGGTATCAGAGGAAGTTTAGTAAAAACCTTGGAAACTAGATTTGGATAAACACTGATTAGAGCACATAGCCCTAAGATAGACTTTGAGGATTTGTATAGAAGAACAACCTTGAATTTTGGAATTGTAGAGATTTTGTGAGTTTTTCGAGAAATAAATCCATGTCTGGATATGAGCAGGTAAAGGCAGATCTGGCACAGTTGTACCTAGGGGTAAAACCTAAAAACTCAACTTTGAGCTTGACTCGAACGGGAAATGGTGCATGACAACGGGCCTTGTTGAACTCTTGGTTACGACACTCCCGTGGGATATGCTTAGGATAATTCTCAATTTCTTTATGAACCATTATGAAGGGTTTATGAGTATATAATTCCTCAAGAAAAATAATTTTTCTTATGATTATGGATTATATCCATAAACTGTTCAATTTATGTTAAGTGTTTTACAAGTATGGAATTACGTATTTTGATTCATAAACTGATTTGGTTTATTCCATTGTTTAGAAATGGCGCCTAGTGGAAGAAATAGAAACTGTATCAATGCACACACTCCATATAGGGATTGACCTCCTGCTCAAGGTAATTATAATGGAGCTAGTGATGTATCTAGTGCTGATCAGCTTATCACCATACTTGGACTACTCACTCGGGATATGAATAATAACCTTACTTGTATGGGGCACCATGATCCACAGCGTGGAGGATCAATGTTAGATCACATCACGAGGCAACAACCACCAAAATTCAATGGGAGTACAAATCCATTAGTATCTGAGCAATGGATAAACTCATTAGAGAAAATATTCCATGCTTTGCGGAGTAACGAAAGGGAAAAAGTATTCATGGAAGTTTACCACCTCACTGGAGATGTTGACTAATGGTAGTCCTTCATTAAAAATACAAATGAAGATGATTAAGTATCAAATGTGGAATGGAGGGAGTTGAAAGAGCTATTCGTAGAAAAATACTTTCCACAAGACCATCGATCAGATATGGAAAGGCCATTTCTGAGTCTGAGATAAAAGGAGGATGAGAATGTCGCAAAGTATGATGCTATCTTTACAAGGTTAGCAAGGTTGTTTCAGATTATATATGTAACCCAAGAAGTAAGATTGATCATTTATTTTATTAGTTACAACCATTTCTCTGTTGATCATTAGTCTCACAAACCTTCTCGTCGTACGAATATATTATCTCATGTGCTATCAAGAAGGAAACATAATTCTCTACGTCTTATGACTTTAAAGCAACGAAAGAGAAGAAGAGATCTGCTAATCGTTCAAGAAATGGAAATAAGGGGTATAAGGGAAAAGTTGAAAATCCATCCTATAGTAAATGTGGGAAGAAACACCCCGGTACGTGCTTAAATGGAATGGGAATATGTTACAAGTGTGGTGAAAAAGGCCACCAAGCTCATTATTGTAAGGGAAAGAGAGTTGCTGTCATTGTGGAATGCTATAATTGCAGAGATATGGGAAATTAAGAAAATGAATGTCCTAAGCATCTGGGGAACATTCCTAAAAAAGGCCAAGGGATCAAGGCCATGCTTATGCTATCACTACGACTGAGGTAGAAGCTCCGAAAGACATGGTGGTTGGTAATTTAATGGTTTCCTCAAGTTTAGAAAATGCTTTATTTGATTCTGTTTCATCGCATTGTTTCATATCTTCCTACTTTGCTACGAAACATAGATATTTCTAATTTGATTTAACAAGAGAGTTATCAGTCAAAACCCCTAAGGGAAGTATCATTGCTACAAAGTTCTGTGAATCCGTTCCCATTAGGGAATATAAATGTTCTTTATCAGCTGATCTCATCTTAATACTTATGATTGAATTTTATATAATCCTCGTTATGGATTGTCTTTCGGGCCATGATGAAAATATTTATTGTAAGAAGAAGGAGGTTACGATTCCTGATGATGATGATATGGAACACCTTATATTTAGAGTAGAATCATCGCCACCTAATTCTTATCTAGATACACCCCCAGTAGCTCAACTAAATTCAATTATTGGGGAGGAAGATAATGAAATGACTGAGGGTGAGTAAAGGAATGTTCAAATAGAGGATGTATCTATTGTGAAATAATATGTATATGTGTTCCCAGAATATTTACCAAGACATCCTCCAGAACTAGAAGTTGAGTTTTCCATTGATTTAATTCCTGGATCAAGGCCTATATCGAAGAACCCTTATAGTATGGCCACTGGGGAATTAGTTGAACTAAAGAAACAACTAGAGTAATTGAGTAACAAGGGGTTCATTCTCCCTACTGTTTCTCCATGGGGACCCCCTATCCTTTTTGTTATGAAGAAAGATGGATCTATGAGGTTGTGAATTGATTACAGGGAGATCAATACTATAACAATAATGAACATGTATCCCCTACATCGCATTGATTATTTATTTGACCAACTGCATGGAGCTCAATAGTTTTCAAAGATTGACCTTTGATCAGGATACCATCAATTGTGTGTGAAGAAGGAATACATTCCAAATACAGCATTTCAAACAAGGTATGAGCATTGCGAGTTTATAGGAACGCCTTTTGGATTGACTAATGCACCCTCTGTATTCATGGATCTAATGAATATATTTTTCAATTAATATCTAGATGAATTTTTGGTGGTATTTATTGATGATATCTTGGTATACTCCAAAAGCTACGAAGATCATGAAAATCACTAGCGCGTTTTCCTGAAGACTCTGAGAAGACATGAATTATTTGGGAAGTTTAGTAAGTGTGAATTCTGGCTTCAGGATATTTCTTTTCTTGTCCATATTGTCTATAAGGATGGAATCTCTGTTGATCCTTCTAATACGAATCAAATCCAAGAATGGCCAGCACCGACGAGTATAACTGAGGAACACAGTTTTTTTGGTTTAGTAGGTTTTTATCGACATTTCGTCCAGAATTATGCCCGATTGGATAACCCATTAACGAAGATCACATGTAAAGGGGATAAATTTATTTGGAAAAAAGAGTGTGAATAATGTTTCGAAGAACTTAAGAGAATATTAGTAAATGATTTTATATTGACTCTACCATCAGGGAATGATGGGTTCGTTATTTATAGTGATGCATCAAAGAAAGGACTTGGTTGTGTCCTTATGAAAAATGATAGGGTTATTTCCTATGCATCACTATAGTTGAAAATTAATCAGCAAAACTATCCTACTCATGATCTCAAGTTATCATCTATGATATTTTATTTATAGATATGATGACACTACCTCTATGGTGAAAATTTGCGTTTTATACTAATCACAATAGTTTGAAGTATATTTTCTCACAAAAAGAACTCAACATGAGGCAAAGGAGATGACTTGAATTACTCATGTATTATGATTGTACGATACATTACCACCCGGGGAAGGCAAACAAGGTGGCAGATGCTTTGAGTAGAAAATATCATGGAGTTTTGAACGTAATGAGAATTGAAAGGGATCCTATTTTCATGGATCTAATGAGATGGATATGGGAATCACCATGGAAGGTGAAACATAAATTCTTTTTCAAATGGTTTCCAAACCATCTTTACAAGAAATGATAAAGAGTTCTCAGACCGACGATGAAGAATTTGAAATGAAGATTAAAGCTATGAAAGATGGGATATTGAGAGACTTTGTGTATGAAGAAGGGATTTTGAAATTGGGTAAGAGATTTTGTGTTCCTGATATACCTGATCTGAAAAAGGAATTATTCGATAATGCCCATAGCTCCAATTTCTCTATACACCCTGGGAGCACCAAAATGTATAGTGATTTGAAGGAACATTTTTGGTGGGACAACATGAAGAGGGATATTGCAAATATTGTGTCAAGATGTATGGTTTTTCAACAAGTTAAAGCTGGAAGGAAACTGCCTGGAGGAGTATTGAAACCTCTTCCCATACCTGAGTGGAAATGGGATAATATCACTATGGACTTTGTCATGGGACTAACAAAGACTCCTAGAAAGAACGATGCATTATGGTTCATTGTTGATCGTCTTACCAAGTCAACACATTTCCTTGCTAAAAGGGAGGATTTACCACTTCAACGTCTAGCAAGGATATATATAAATGAAGTTGTGAGACTTCATGGAGTACCCTATAGATTGTTTCTGATCATGATCACCATTTTACTTCAAGATTCTGGAAGAGTCTTCAAAAGTCCTTGGATACTGAACTTCATTTGAGCACTGCATACCACCCTCAACTAGATGGACAATCATAATGAACTATTAAAACCTTATAAGGCATGTTGAGATCTTTCTCACTTCAATTTTAGGGTATGTGGGATCAATATTTACCTCTGGTAGAATTTTCATATAATAATAGATTCCATTCAAGTATTCGGATGGCACCATATGAAGCGTTATTCAGAAAGAGAGGTCTCACACCAACCTGTTGGGATGACGCTGGCGAAGGAAAACTTTTTTCCCAGAAATGGTGGAAGAAACGATGGAAAAGGTGAAGCTAATCAAAAACCACATCAAAGTAGCTCAAAGTAGGCAGAAGAGCGATGCTGACAATCGAAGAAAGGATTTTGAATTTCATTCAGGAGATCATGGTTTCTTAAAGGTATCTCCATGGAAGGGAGTTATACATTTTGGAAAGAAAGGTAAATTGAGTCCCAGGTATATCGGACCTTTTGAAATTCTAGAACAAATTGGGGCTGTAGCTTACCATTTGGCAATGCCACCAAATCTCTCCAAAGTTCACGATGTGTTCCACCTATCACTGTTGAGAAAATACATGCCTGACCCAATGCATGTACTCACCTATGAAAAATTACAACTGGAACCCTATCTCTCTAATTGAGAAGAGCCCGTCAGGATTCTTGATATGAGAGAACAAGTGCTGAGAAACCGAATGACTTATCTGGTAAAAGATTTATGTAGAAACCACAAGATGGAAGAGGAAATGTGGGAACCCAAAGAACATATCGTGAAGAACCACCCAATTATTTTTATGCAGTAATATTCTAGAAATTTCGAGGAAAAAATTATTTGAAGGAGGGGAGAATGTAACACCCCAAGCTTCCGTGGTACTCTTCTCTTTGAATAATACATTAGTGTGTGTTATACGCAACTTCGACTTCTAACACACACCACAACCAATCAAAGTAGCCATTATGAATAGTAATACATACGTTTTGAAATTTTATAAATTTTATATCTCAAAATGGACTTCATTTTTGGATTCGGAATATCTAATTTAACCTAGGGTGAAATTTTGGTGCTTTTCTAATATCTTTTATATTTTGATGAATTGTGAATATTACTAAATTTAAATTAAAAACAACTTGTTTAATCAAAATAATTAATATTGATAAATTATGAATTTGAGTGGTTTTAAAGTATATTTAGAATATATTTTTACCATTTAATACAATGTTGGTCATTGGACATAATATCACAATTAAACCGGACATAAACAAGTGTCAATATTTTGATAGTTATTATATCTTAAAAACACGCTTTTTGTTTTGACATCGGGAATTAATTTAAAATTAATTTCTGCCTCTTCTGTGTTTTGAATTTGGAAAAATGGATTCCATATTTGGAATCAGGATGTCCAAATTGTGAAAATAGGTAACTTTTATTATCACGACCCATCCTCGAGGCTCGTGTCGTGACTACCCAAGCCCGCCTTACATAGGCCAGGGGCTGGCAACAAGCACCAAAGGCGTAAATCCCGATAAAAAGGGAATACATTGCCTTTATAAATTAAAAAAACACCACAGAGTAAGTAAGATGAAGTAAACACAATGTAAAGTGGGTACAACTATAAGTGCTGGAAAGTAAATGGGATAGAATACAAACCCAACTGAAAGTAAAGTACAACTAAAAAGAAAGTACAACAACTGAAAATTAAAGCAGCAACGTTGAGCCGTCCACTGAAATTCCCACCTGAAGTGTGGGTACAGATAGTCTCCTCAGCTCCTCGGGTCCAGCCGTCGTCTCCGTGTACGTCCCTCCCAGTGGTCCAGCTCCAGGTACCGACTTGCTCCACTAGCCTCAACCACGATCAGCAATGTCCATCGTCTGCATCCAACACAACGTAGTGCGGGCGTAGACCGTGTAGGGGTGAGTATACGCTACTTAGTTGGGAACCTGAGACCCCCGAAGGTCTCCCATAATCCGTTTAGGTTAAACCACAATGTAAAGGAACAATCATGAATTAACAACCAACTATACTTAGGTTTATGCATATACATATACCTAAGTCATTAATTCGAGTTCGGCTCCAACATCCGAGCCCAAGTTCGATACAGTCCACACAGGATAGCACAACCAATACACACCGAATAACACAACCCAATCCACGTAGGAAAGCATGTCAATCATATCGAAGATAATGATTGAAAAGTCAAGACTTAGCTCACACAGGTATACTTCTTCGTAAGATGATAGAGATGACCAGATGTAGCCATTGATTCATCTAAGTTGTCAGACCCACGTAAGATACAAGACCAGCTAAGCTGTCAAACCCAAAAAGGATACAAGACCAGCTACTCTGCCGGACTCACATAGGATACAAGTACAGAGTCAAATACTGTCATACCCACGTTGGATACAAGAACACTAGTCACGTACTTCCGGACCCACATAGGATACAAGAACAATAGTCATCGTCGTCAAACCCAATGAGGATTTCAGTATGGTCGTCGTCACTACCGAACCCACAGAGAATCCCAGTACAATCATCATCATCGTCGCAGTCACAGCGAGCTCTAGGGTTCTCGCACACAACATGCTCGATTCCGGGAGGCTCCGCTCCACGAACCAAGGGGTGTAGATACATAAATTGACACGTAGTCTGGAGCTAATGTTTCCAAAAGTTCCATCTCGACAAATGGAACTCAACATGATAGACGGCGCGTCAATCAGATGCCCGGTCTAAGAGTTATCGGCCTTTTCGTCCTAGGGTCCCGGTTGGTTTTTAAGTCAAAACTTACCCGACCATACTCCAACTGTGTCTAATCCTCGAGCGACATAAGCCAAAAGGTCCGTCTCACTAAGAGAAAGCCAACAATGTCGATGGAACGTCAATCGGACGTCCGGAGCTCATGTTATAAGCATTTTCGCTCAGAAGGCCCAATTGGTTTCGTGTTTGAACCAACCCGGTCGTACCCCAAGTTCTCCAACACCTTGAGTTTAATATCCCAAAATGACCGTCTCGGTCCTAGGATCGCTATGCAACTGACTATTTGTCGATTGAAGTTCTGTACCCCAAGTTATGATCCTTTGAACGAAGCTGTCCGATTTTAGGGGGTTTTGGGTCCAGACCGACCCGGTCTAAGACCCCCTGGGTCGGCCCGAATTGGGCGACCCGATCTGGGTCCGGGTCCTGCCCACTAGGGCATTGCCGGACCCGGATGGCGTGGCCCGGCCCAGATGGCGCGGCCTTTCCCAGCCGGCGCGGTCCGCCCCGGCGTGGGTTCCGGCTCAGAGCGGGAGGTCCGACCCGGCGCGGCCAGCCCAGCCCGGCGCGGGCGCGGCCCGCGTGGCCAGCGGCTCGGCCGTTTGGCCTAGTGGGATGCGGAGGGGGGCGCTTCCCTCCCTTGATTGAATAAATGGCCCCCACATGGGGGGGGGGGGGTACAATTTTTCCAACCGGGGGTTACGACCCCCGGATTTTCTGAAAACGGCCGGCCGAATTGGCCAGCCGGTGTGCACTACGTGACCCCCGCGGGACCTGCCTTCCTTGCGCCGGTGGATGGTGGTTCTGGCCTCCCCTCCCTATACCACCGTAGCCTTGTCCGACCAGCGCAGTGCGACGTGGTCGCGCCCCTCCGCCGCGGCCCGCCACGGTCGCGGCCCTCCGGGATGCCCCGGCGCGACGCGACGACGCCATGCTCCTCCGCCGCGGCCCTTCCTTTTTCGCGGCTTCCTAAGGATTCACTGGCGCGACACGACTTTGCCACATACTTTTTCCGTGCTTTTCCTCATTCCCGTGCGGTGTTGTTGCACCGCGCCACCTCCGTTCAAAACCACGTCGATGATCAAAAACAAATGGGAGGAGGATCGGTTGTGTTTGTGCAGTCCGGCCTCCTCTCGTTAAATTGATAACAGGTGGCCAAAATAACATTAAACAACTTCAAAAAAGCAAAGCACAAATTTAATCCATTAAATTTGAACTTAAAACCCCTACCTCGAAAAAGTCATTGAAAGAAGATTGTCATGGGAAACGACGTCACGAGGTAAAGCTCGGTATGTGTTTGACGGAGATCGTCAAAGGTGGAGCGGCGTCTCGCACTGGCTGCGGAGAGGAGAAGAAAGGCACGACGCTCACACCTTGTGGTGAAGACATTCTTTGTCGAGGTCTTGACGTTCTTCTAGTTCTTCAACATGGAAGATGACGTTCTTCAAGACTAGTTCCCTCCTATCACAAAAATCCACACACAACGATACCACCATAATAAAATAAGGCTTTGCCTTATTGTTATTACTCATGCATACATTTTTTTCAAAACTCAAATTGAATTCACCAAATTAATTAACTTGTGTTGTCCAATTAATTAGGCATTTTATTGGCATGTATTTTAAAGTAGAAGAGATACAAAATTAATTGCTAGAGGAGGGGTTTAATGGGGTGTTGGGGAAATTGAAGGAGGTGGGGGCTCGTGTGGTCCCCACCCCAACTTCCTCACATCTTTCCTTCCCATAACACGTAAACCATGAGTAGTGTAATAAAAATATAATTGTATAACAACTATATTTTTATTCATTACATTTTTAACAACTCCTCCTGAGAAAAGGCACCATCAGAAAAGGTGTTCTTAAGCAATTACCGGCGATGCGGTTTCCTCGGTGCCCTCAGATTTCAATTTAGAGCACCGGTTCAAATGATAGGAAAACCTACTCATTTGTTCACTGAACGTACCCGAGCTAAACTTCGAAAATTGATTTCAGGCACATCAGGCCTCGGAATCAGGTGCCGTCAAAAACTTCATACTAATAAAATTCTAAAAAAATTAAGATTTTTTTTTTTGAAATTTATGGGTCTTTACATTACTCCCACCTCAGGGATTTACGTCCCCATAAAGATACATCACAAACTAGATAAACAAATGAGGGCACTGGGCATGAATCTGAGCCTCCCACTCGCAAGTGCTCTCCTGGAGGTTCTCGTGCTGCCATCTGATGTGCACTAGAGGAATCTACCGCCCTCATAGGACCCGCTCCTATCGATCATCGATCTCCACCGGGACCTCCGCAAAAGTCGCCTCGTCATCAATGTCCAGCTCCCCATGGTCGATGATATGCGTCGGGTCATGCACGTATTTCCTCAGCTGAGATACGTGGAAGATGTCATGCACCTGGTGCAACTGAGGTGGTAGAGCCAGGCGATAAGCCACCTCACCTATCCTGCAAAGAACTTGGAATGGTCTGAGGAAGTGCGAAGATAACTTGCCACCCCATCCAAATCTCCATAACTCACGTCGAGGTGAGACCCGCAAGAAAACTTGGTCTCCATTATCAAAATCTAGTGGTGTCTGCCTCCTATCAGCATAAGACTTCTGTCAGCTCTGAGCTGTCCTCATCCGCTCCTGGATGACATGGACCTTCTCTGTCATGACCTGGACCATCTCTGGTCCCACAAGTGCTGACTCCCCAGGGTCTGTCCAGTACAGAGGTGATCTGCAAGGTCGGCTGTACAATACCTCGTATGGTGCCATCCCTATGGTGGAGTGGTAGATTTTGGTGTACGCAAGCTCCACCAAGGGTAGGTGATCCTCCCAGCTATGACCAAAGTTGAGGAAACATGCACAGAGCATGTCCTAGTGATTCTGAATGGTCCTCTCCATCTGACTATCCGTCTGAGGGTGAAAGGAGGTGCCTAGATGTAGTTGTGTCCTGAATGCCTCCTGCAACACCTTCCAAAGCTGGGAAGTAAAGTGAGCATCTCGATCGGAGATAATAGATGATGGAACACCATGAAGTTTTACGATCTCCTGAATATAGAGGCGTCCCAATCTCTCCACTGAGCCCTGCTCTCTGATGGGTAAAAAGTGTGTTAACTTGGTGAGTCGGTCGACAATCACCCAAATGGAGTCGTGACCTCTCGAAGTACACAAAAGTCCAGTCAAGAAATCCATAAATATCCCGTACCACATCCTCTCCGGGACCTCCAAGGGTTGTACCAAGCCTGCCGGTACCTAGTGCTCCGCCTTCACCTGCTGACAGGTAGGCATCGAGAAACGAACTCTGCCACAGTCTTCTTCATACCCGGCCACCAGTGTTGTCGTCTGAGATCCTGGTATATCTTCACTACCCCTGGATGTACCGCTAAAGGGGAAGTGTGAAACTCTCTCATCACCTCCTCCTGTAATGAAGTTGGTACCATGGTACGTCCTCTGAAAAGGACGTTGTGCTCTCCTCCAATAGTGAATCCATCAGGTTCTTATCCTGATGATATCTGTGCACGCCGCGTCTCACAGTCTACGTCCTCACGCTGTGCCTCCCTGACCCGTTGTATTAGTGGAGGAGTGACTATGAGTGACTGAAGAAAGGATTCTCCATCTCTATCCATGAAGGATATCCACAAAGCGTCTAGCTGCTCTGTCGCCTCCCCAAGTAGCTGAATGCCCGTCCTCCTGCTGAGAGCATTGACTACTATATTCCCCTTTCCAGGAGTATAGACTATCTCAAAGTCATAGTTCAGGAGGAACTTGAGCCAACACCGCTGTATCAGGTTCAGGTCCTTCTGCGAGAAGATGTACCTGTGACTCTGGTTGTCAGAATAGACTGTAAAACACTGGACCATCAGATAGTGCCGCCACATCTTCACGGAAAAGACCACTACTGCTAACTCCAGGTTATGGGTAGCATAGTTCTGCTCGTTCTGCCTCAACTATCATGATCCATAGGCGATCACTGCCTGCTCCAACATCAGGACACACCAGAGTCCGATCCCTGATGCATCTCAGTGGACTACGTACCCTACTGCCTCCTTCGATAGCCATAATATGGGTGTGATGGTCAATATCTATCTCAGCTCATGGAAGCTCTGCTAACATCTATCTGACCACACGAAAGGTTTCCCCTTCTTCATCAAAGATGAAAGTGGTGCTGCAACTCTTGAAAAGTCCAGCAAAAATCTTCGGTAGTACCCAGCTAGACCCATGAAACTCCGTACCTCTGTCACGCACCTAGGTGGCTCCCAAGCTAGCACTGCCTCGATCTTCGCAGGATCCACTGCAACACCCGCCTCAGAGATGATGTGTTCTAAGAAGTGTACCTCACGTATCCAGAAATGACACTTCAAGAGATTACCATAAAGCTGGTGCTCTCGGAGTGTGTCCCATAGAACAAACAAGTGGTAGGCATGCTCCTCCTGAGTAGTCGAGTATATCAATATGTCATCGATGAAGACCACGAAATATCGATCGATGTAAGGATGGAAGATCATGTTCATGAGACTCATGAACACTACTGAAGCATTGGTTATGCCGAAAGGCAAAACCAAGTACTCATAGTGGCCATATCGTCATCTGAAGGCTGTCTTCTGCACATCCTTGCCCCAACTCTGAGCTGATGATAGCCTGACCTGAGGGATATCTTCGAGAACCACTATGCTCCCTTGAGCTGATAGAAGAAGTTGTAAATCCTCGGTAGAAGATAATTGTTCCTCACGGTCACCAGGTTCAGGCGACAATAGTCGACAGATAGTAGAAAGCTCTCGTTCGCTTTCTTGGCGAACAAAATTAGGGAAGCCCAGGGTGAAACACTAGGTCGGATGAATCCCTTGCCCTGCATGTCCTCCAGATGTACCAGTAGCTCTCAAAGCTCAGCTGGAGCCATCCAATATAATGGAGTGGATATCTGGGTTGTTCCAGTGTATAGTTCAATATAAAAGTCTACCTCTCTATGAGGAGGTAGTCCTGGAACGTCGTCAGGAAACACGTCTGCATACTGATCCACCACTACAGGAAAACTCAGACTCCACATGTCAACTACTCCTAGGATGAGGCTATCCAACTGATGATTGATCGGCTATCCTCTCCTCATTGTGAGTCTATCCTATGCTGCAAAGGCTCCCTTCTTTCCAGTGAAGGTGAACCTGCTCCCATTGGTGCGGACACACCGCACCTTGCACCTAATACAGTCGATATGAGCATGGACTATAGATAACCAATCCATGCCCAATATGACGTCGTAAGGCCTCGATGCCACTACAAGAAGATCCCAGCCAAGGCTCTCACCTTTTAGAGTAAGCTCGCACTACCGGAACCAGTGCGTAATCATCGAGTCTACTCTCGTAGGAGTCTCTAGCCGTAAGGATCGAGCCACCGGCTCTGTCAGAATCTCTGACCTCCAAACAAAGGTAGCGGAAATGAAAGAATGACTCACTCCAGTGTCTATAAGAACTGTAGAAAGGGTGGAGTACACACATATTGTACCTAGAATCATCTCTGGTGTGCCATGGTCGTAGGCCTCCGCTGCTTGAAGCTGAGACTGCCTCTGCCCACCAGCTCCCTCTGGTCGGGGTGGACCTCCTGGTGGTGTTGGTGGTAAAGCCTCAAAGCATCGCCCACCACCAACTGCTCATCCAGCTCCTCTGCCTTGTCCGCGTGCTTCCTGCGGACCGCCACGGTCGACCCCTTGCCTTTGCCTGGGTTGTCCCTCAACCGTCTACTACTCCTCTACATGCCGTGTTGAGCAGTCACGAGCCATGTGGACCTGCCCAACTCATGCATAGCACTATCTGCTCCTCCTAAGACTGGCTCTGTGTCGTGTGCCCCACACCTCTAAGGCAGTTTCCTGAGGTCTTCTGCCTGATGGTCTGGTCCGCTTGGACCCCTGTGACATCCATCGACTGCCAACTACAGAAGACTCTGCTACGTGTCGCCCTGCGGTTGGTCTCGCTGTTGGTGTCGGCTCCGCAAAAAAGCTCTCTACAAGAAGGGATTGCTCAAGTACTCCTACCTATGTCGGAATGCTGAGGGAGATCATCGATGCCCTGATATCATGCATCAGTCCCTGATCGAAGGTCCGGGCTAGGATGAATGGGTCTCGTACCATGTCCATCGAATAGCGCGAGAGATCGGTAAATCATGCAGAGTACAGGGCTACTGTCATACTGCCCTGCCGCAGCTGTAGTAGCTCCTAAACGTGCACCGCACGTTGGGTGGATGGGACGAACTCTGAGTGGAAGAGGATCTCAAAGTCCATCTAGAGGAGAGATTCCTCATCATGCACCTGGAGCATCAGGCTCCACCATCTTCCTGATGCCTCGTGCAGGAGAGTCGCTGCAAGGATCACCATGAGGTCAGCTGGTTTCCCCAATAACATGAAAACTCTTACAACAGCCTCTAGCCAATCCTCAGCTGCCTGAGGGTCCATCTCCCTACGGAACCTGGGCGGTCTATGACGCTGAAACTAGTACAGTTCAATAAGGTCACGTGCACTCTCAGCGGTTGGGGCTGGTGGTATCGGTGGCTCGGTGGGTAGAGGTACCGTCGGTGCCTCTGTTGTAAAAGGGTCCAGCACCGAGGCCTCGTCGCTCGATGGGCTGTCGTCTCACACAAATCTCTAAACCCCAGCTGGCTGCCATCGTGGGGCCATCCTGAAAAGAAACGGGTTCACCATGGTCAACATAGTATACCTGGTGAGATGACACAAAGTAATCACAATGACAACTTTTGAAACACACATGCAATCAATGTTTTCGTGCACAGAGTCAAAAATCAGAAGTCAAGGTCATGGTGTATGGATATGTCGGCCGATGCACCAACAATGGACTCGCTGGACTAATAACCACACTTAATACCCTTAACATTATTGATTCACATAGTAGAAATATCAGATTCTTGAGTTCTGCGGTAGAACCGGACTCCTATGATACCAATTTTTCTCGACCCGTCCTCGGGGCCCATGCCATGACTACCCCAAGCCCACCTTCCATAGGCCAGGGCCTGGATACTGTCACCAAAGGCATAAACCCTGATAAAAACGGAAGTAATTGCCTTTTTAAAGTAAACAAACACCACAGAGTAAGCAAGATGAAGTAATCACTATGTAAACTGGATACAACTGTAAGTGCTGGAAATTAAATGGGCCAGAATACAAACCCAACTGAATGAAAAGTACAAATGAAAAGAAATTTCATCAACTGACAAGAATAGCAGCAACACCGAGCCGTCCACTAGAAATCCCACCTGAAGGGTGGGTAGAGACAGTCTCCTCAGCTCCTCGGGTCCAGCCGTCTTCTCCGTGTACGTCCCGCACAGTGGTCCACCTCCAGGTACCGACTTGCTCCACAATCCTCAACCACAATCAGCAATGTCCGTCGTCTACATCCAACACAACATAGTGTGGGCATAGCAAATGTAGGGGTGAGTATACGCTACTCAGTAGGGACCCCGAGACCACCGAAGGTCTCCCAGAATCCACGAAGGATTAACCACAAAGTAAAGGTACAATCACGAAGTAACAACCAACTCTACTTAGGTATATTCCTATACATATACCTAAGTCATTAATTCTAGTTTGGCTCCAACATCCAAGCCCAAGTTTGATACAGTCGACATAGGATAGCACAACTAATCCACACAGGATAACACAACCCAATCCACTTAGGAAAGCAAGTAAGTCATATCGAAGATAATGATTGAAAAGTCAAGACTCAGCTCACACATGTATACTTCTTCGTAAGGCGATAGAGATGATTAGATGTAGCCACTGATTCATCTAAACTGTCGGACCCACATAGGACATAATACCAGCTATGTTGTCAGGCCCACAAAGGATACAAGACCAGCTACTCTCCCGGACCCACGTAAGATACAAGTACAGAGTCAAATACTACCGAACCTATGTAGGATAAGAGAACAGTAGTCACGTACTGCCGGACCCACATAGGATACAAGAACATTAGTCATCACCGTCGAACCCATGGAGGATTTCAGTACAGTCGTCCTCACTGCCGAACCCACGAAGGATCCCAGTACAGTCTTCATCGTCGTCGTAGTCGCGGCCAGCTCTGGGGTTCCCGCACACAACATGCTCGATTCTGGGAGGGTTCTCTCCATGAGCCAAGGGGGACAATAAAACAACTGACACATAGTACGGAGTTGATATATCCCAAAGTTCCGTCTCAAAAAAAGGAACTCAACGTGACAGACGACGCGTCAATCAGACGCCCAGTCTGAGAGTTTTTGGATTTTTCGTCCCAGGGGCCCGGTTGGTTTTTAAGTCAAAACCAACTCAACCATACTCCAAATGCATCCAATCCTCGAGCAAGGTAAGCCAAAAGGAATTCCTCACTATGAGGAAACCAACAATGTCGATGGCACGTAAATCGGACATCCGGAGCTCATGATAAAAGTGTTTCCACTCCGAAGGCCCAGTTGGTTTCGTGTTTGAACCAACCCGGTCGTGCCCCATGTTCTCAGAAACCTTGAGTTCAATATACCGAAATGACCATATCGATCCAATGACTGTTACACACCTAACAGTGCATCGATTGGAGGTCCGTAGCCCATTTTATGAGCCTTTGAATGAAGTTGTCCAATTTTAGGGGGTTTTGGGCCCGGACCGACCCAGCACAAGACCCCCTGGGGCAGCCCGAATCAGGTCGACCCGATCCGGTTCCGGGTCCAGCCCACTAGGGCGCGGCCCGGCCCAACTGGCGCGGCCTGTCCTAGCCGGCGCAGCCTGGCCCAGCGCAGACATGACCCATGTGGCCAGCGGATCGGCCGTTCAGCCGAGTGGGATATAGAGGTAGGCGCTGCCCCCCCCCCCCCCTGATTGATGAAACGACCCCTGCATGGGGGGGGGGGGGTCCACTTTTTTCCATCTGGGGGTTTCGACCCCGCGATTTTCCGAAAACGGCCGGCCAAATTGGCCGGCCGGTGTGCCACTGCGGGACCGTCGCGGGTCCGGCCTTCCATGCGTTGGTGGCTGGTGGTTCCGGCCACCCCTCCCTACACCGCCGCGGCCTTAGTCCGTGGTCTTGTCCGACCGGTGTGGCACGATAGCGCCGCGCCCCTCCGCAGTGGTCCGCCCCGACTGCGGCCCTCCGGGATGCTCCGGCGCAGCGCGGCGGCGATGCACTTTTCCACCCCGGCCCATCCTTGGCTGCTGCTTCCTAAGGATTCACTAGCGTGGCGCGACGGCGCTATGTACTTTCCCCGAGCTTTTTCTCATTCCCACGCAGTGCCTTTGCACCGCACCACCTTCGTTCCAAACCACGTCGATGATCAACAACAAAATGGAGGAGGATCGGCTATGTTTGTGTGGTCTGACCTCCTCTCATTAAATTGACATGTTCATTTTATTTTGTTCACAAAGTCAATATTTTTCAATTGGAAAAGGATTATACAAATAGATTTTTGATGAACATTATATCTCTCAATTGGAACTCATGGGTTACACTATTTTTCATAAATCCTTTAACACAACATTTCTTATGTGAAATCAGACATTGATTTCCCAAGGATATTCCATTTCTAATTCTATATTCTCATTTTCTAGGGGTAATTTATTTATACGAAATTACTAACCCTTTATAAAATGTGAAAAAATATTAATTTTTAGAACTCAAATGTGAAAGAATCCGAAGAATATTCTTTATCCATGTAACATTGTTGTGCATAACTTTTCCTCTGTGTATCTTCATAATTTTAATTTACAGTGTGTAAATGATTATTTTTGTGACATGTAGTCCTTTTCAAAAATATGGGGTAACTTAATGACTCTAGATTCACAAAAGCCTCACAATTTGTGTCAGAGATAGTCATTTTCATTAAAATTTGGTAACATCATTACTCTAGAGTCGCACAGGACAACACTTTTATGATCCCCTATATGTTTTTTCAAAACCCTTTTACTCTACATAGGTTTATTGATCAATCATCTCAATGTAAAAAAAATTGTGCAAGCATGAGATTCTTCATTCACTGGAAACTGAATGATTTTTATTATATGTTTTCCCATATAAAATTCTCAAAATTAATCAAAAACTTATTTTACCAGTAATTTATAAATATTTCTTATTGCTCATGGTCCTTTTACTTTATAACATAATTTTTATGATATAGATCTACATTGATTCTTATCATTCATTGGAAAGTGTTAATGTGCCTTAATAAACATGATGTTTTTTCACCGACAAGTATTTATTCTATATTTAGTCCAATACATACTTTTTATTTCACCTATATAGTAGAATCAATTCCCATGTTTGATGTTATCATTCCCTTCATCGATAAATCAAATGATTCATAGTACTGTGGAGATAGTGAATAAAAAATCCCATATACTACATCTCACAATGTCATGGTTTTCAATGAATCTAAAACTTTTAGTAAATCGAAAATAGTGGTACCAATTGTCAATGGATTGCAATAGTGACTCATTTTTTTAATAATATATTTTAATATTTATAATGATATTTATAAAGGTGGGTGTGAAGCTGGTTCATCTATTAGAATTTAGGGCCTTGGAAAAAAAATTAATAGATGGTTTTTTAATAAATGTGTTCGAACATATATTATCATATAAAATGAGACTTTCCTTGAAATATTTACACCACTGTTGTCTTTAGAATGATTGTTTCTTTTGTGAGGGGTATAAATGTTATGCATAGGCTTTGAATGTGGTAACTAAGAATTAGTTTATTTTACTTGAAAATAAGTATTATCTATATATAAATTAAATAATATTAAAATATAGGAATCATAATATATAATTTTTATGTTATAGTGAAATTGACATCGTTTGTAAGATCACATGATCCATACAACTGATTAATTCCTAGGAAATATAATTTGTTTGAAAATTGTAGTGGGTGTAAATTTAAACTGGAATTTCATTATGAGTTATAATGGTTGTAACTTCTCAAATTATTCAATATTTGAATGGAAATGGGTTTGGTAGAGGATTTATGGTATCAAGGTATCCTTATATATCTCCGGGGTGGCTTTTATTTCCCAAACTACAGCAAACCCCCTACAAACTAGTACAGACCACCAGTTGGTTCGTTGTGTCTTGGAGTTGCAGAAACTATATCGATTATACATTATCTGTCTACTATCCATTAAAGATAATTAATCACATACCCCTTTATATTTTAGGTGGGGAATCCCCTCCTCTATTATTCTTCTTACTATGATGGTCTAGAGGATTATCCCCAATCATCCTCTCTTAACCCATGATATATGTGGGGTTATTTAGTTCATTTCACAATGATTTCTGGGTTTTCAATACTTATGAAAACCTATATCTATATAATCCTCCTATTTCCTAAACTTTTCTCTCTAGATTTATATTTTAGTGCGAATTCCATAGTATCATGGAACAATTGACCATTCATCTTGGAAATTTCAGGTGGCTTGCATTGAGAACATCCCCTAAAAACTCAACCCATCATAACAATTAGTTTTTATGGTGTTAATACTCTATTTTATTTTACTATATTTATTAATAAAATAAAATTCAGTTTTTAGTGAAATTATCATCAGTTTTTTGGGTTCGTTTCACTTTTTTAGGGGACGTCGCAGGGTGACGTTCACACAATGTTTCTCCACAATTCTATGGAGGTATGATGCTCTTCCAATTTTAAAAAGTTATTTTACATAAAATTAATAATAATTGGTATTTTTCTTTTAACAATTATATAGTAATTTGTATATAAATGTGGCTAGGAGTAACCCATGGGTTGTTGTTGAGTGTACTTTCACATTTTTGAACAAAAAGTTCAACTTGTGAGATTCTAGGAATTTATTCATATTTAAATTACAATATAAAATTGATTTTTTGAGTTGTTTAACTAATTAAAAATTTATTGTAGTTAAATAATTATGTATTTTCACACGAGAAATTTCAACAAGTGTTTTGAACAATGTCCAACTAGGCTTTGAGAACCTCTATCAGATTTCTCGAGAATCATTCTAATGGGTTTTACATCATTTTATGGTAGAGAATAATTATGCATCGAACCCTTAGTATTATTCATATTCTTATATGAATATGGTATGTGATGATGAGACACATTAGATGGTCATCCTCTTTAAAATTAATATGTTATTTAATTTAAATTAAATCCAACTTGAATTGTATGAGGTATTGAGGGACCCAATTGAACCTTGTGTACATAATGGATATCTCGACCACCAATGGGAATTGTTATAATTTAAAACATTTTTCTTATAGTACTAAAAACCCATGATTGGTATGAGATAATTTAATTTAAATGGATAGGGTGTAGTAGCCCTTGTTTTAGGTGGCCAAGTTACCACTAGGTATTGAGGGGTGATGCATTTGGATTCATTGCATGTGGGTTTACAATTAGAAATAACATATCTCTATTGGGTTCATTTAGATGACTAATGGGTGAGTGTTCCTTCCCCACTAGGATGTTACTACCTACATTGTTATATCATA
Source organism: Viscum album (assembly GCA_963277665.1). Classification (NCBI taxonomy): domain Eukaryota; kingdom Viridiplantae; phylum Streptophyta; class Magnoliopsida; order Santalales; family Viscaceae; genus Viscum; species Viscum album. The sequence continues at coordinate 333,058,756 of OY728163.1, forward strand.
TATATCATAGTGAATAGATTTATTTGTTTGGGATGATATAAGAATCCTAGAAAAGGGAATGATATTTAGTTCATCTCTCCCGTGTGACATTCCTATGAAGCCAAGGTGTACTCAAGTAGTCATAATTGGAGCCTATTTGGTTGCACTAGTGACTTGTAACCCTAGAGAGAGGGTTTAAAATGGAATGGATAGTGATGGAAATGGGTGTAACCATAGAACCCATATCATATATATGAGTATGAGGGTCTATAGATAGATATTAAAGGTTTAGGTGTTTTATACTACCCTTACATGATATTTATTATTTCACTTATATTTTTCTTATTCTACTATATATTCCCATACATACTTCATGAAATCCATCTTCTAACACCCCACTATTAAAAAATAATAACATCATGTTATATATTGTATATGACATGTATCACCATGATTACAATAGAATATATCACCTCAAGACATTATAATAACTTAATTTTTAAATATATTCATTCTCCTTGATAGATAGTGATGTAAACAACACTAGGATTAAACAAAACAAAATACTCAAATAAAATATTATTATTTGAAACATGGACATTATAACCTAGTTATAAATTTATTGGGTATGAATAAGGGTAAAAAATTTATTGAAATATATTTTTAGAAATTTTAATTGAATATCTATTAATTATAAATAATAAAATCTTTTGAAATAAAAATATACATTTTTTGGGAAAACCCCTTATTTTTCTAAAAGGTGGTTTAGTCATGATATCCAAGAAATTTTTATTTCTTTTACCACATATAAAATAGTTATTTTGAAAATTGAAAATAATTTTTGAATTTTAATATCAATTTTATCTAAGGTTTAATTTTTTTGATTTTTCTAAAAAAAATTATTTTTTGTTAAATAGTGGAAAATACTATTTGTGAATAAAAAATGCCTTTTCATTTTATTAATATAGAAATAAAAATTCTATTTTATATTTTTTTCTTGTTAAAGTAGTTAAACTATTTTAAAATTAATCAAATTTATCTAATAATAATTAATTTTATTTTTAATTTTGATATTAGAACCCTCTATACTTATAAGAATTTTCTCTTTGGAACCCTTCTTGTCAATCGCTTCTATGGGTGTAACATTAAATTAAATTCTTCCTATTTGGTAATATTAATTTAGAATAATGGGTTCCATATTAATAAATAAAATAATCTCTATTAGGGAATGTGGTAAAATTATTTTTACCAAAATGAATTGTGGAAATAGTTAAAATTGATTTTTGTTGTAATGGTAAAAAAGAGTTTTTCAGGTGTTAAACTAAGAAGCTATTGTTTATAAGGACTTAATACTTGTTAAAAAACAATTTTTTTGAAATATATAGACTTTATAACGTATAATTTTCACTCATTACCCAATTTTGTGGCTCTACCCCAATGAAAACTAGAGTATAATTGATTCTTTCCAAACTTTTCATATGTTTCTCTCCACCTCAAATATTAAAGGCCACCCATCTCCTCCAATATTAAGACATAAAAATCCATTTTTCATCCATTGACATCCCAAATCAATTCCTTAATCCCATACCAATATACCATATCTCTTTTTTAATGATAAATCCATCAGAGGATGGATTTTGGTTCAATCCAAAGGAAATTATTTGGGGAAGAGGTAACGTTTTTAAACAAGAATTTATATTATGATTCCTTACCCATTAAATTAATATTAAAGAAAAACTATATTATAAAATAAATATATTCCTTAAACTAATATTTAATTATTCCATTTTCATGACCTATATCCATAACCCCTTCTATCAAATATGGAAATAATGTCGACCATGGGTATGGCGAATTACCACCTCGAGCACGGATGTCATTTTTTTCCATCACCACCTATCAAGATTGGATATAATGATGGATTTAACAAATTTGTATTTTTTTTTGAAATTTTCAGACTTATTTATTTTAAACATCACATATACTTTCTTAAATTCCATTTCAGCTAAAGTATGATAACTTCACTAGTGTGTACGGAGGACAACCGCTTTGCGAAGTGATGTGATTTTGATTCCCATGAAATTTACAAGGAATGTAATAAGTATGAATATATTTAAAATATTTCATATATATGACATGATATTTATTCTGTAATTTTTAATTTATCACTCACTTCCTTTCCCATTCACTCTTTAATGGAATGATATCGTCGCTTGTGCATATATACGGCGTACTATCACAACAAACCAATGTGATTCATTTTTCATTTATAAACCATAAGAATGATAGTAAAAGTTTATATAATAAATAAATATTATATATTTAACATTAATATAATTTTGGATATTATGTATCAATATCTAATACCCCAGAATCAGAAGATTCACGAAAAAACACACAAGTGACGACAATGCAATTAGCACCCAAATTAATGAAAATAATGAATTATTATTGAAAAATAAAAGGTAAAATGTTATAAGTGGATCATATATGATATAATAAATATGAAAATGGTTCTTTTACATGTTAATAACAATATTAAAATCATTACAATAAAGCATGTTCAACCAAAAGTAAGTGTGAAGTAAGGGACTCCATCTCAATTTCCCTTTAATAGGGCATACTGTATTGTTATGCACATAATTTATTTTATATGATGTAGATAATTCCCATTTTCCTGTAGTATCATAGATAATTCATGATTAAGGTATTTTATATTTTAATTTGATTTATTTCTTATATTGGTATTTTACATGAAAATTATCAAGTGTTGAAAAAATTCATTACTCAATTTCGATTCATTGGGTCATGTTACATATTCATTGTATTTGACATTATAAGATTACAGGAATAATGAATTTTGAAGAAATTATGTTTTATTTATATATTTTTTATTTGGATTTACAGTTTATAGAAATAATTTTTTTCATTAATTTATTTTCACTTCAACGTTATGATATTTATAAATGTTTATTTAACAATCTTATTTTAATTGGGATTCTTTATACATGAACATCCATTGAAGGATTTACTTTGATCATTTTCATATAAAACCATTTCATTTTATTATCCTATTTTTATGAAAAATGTTTTCATGTAATAGAACCACATTTATCTCATTGGTACATAAACGTTTTGAGAAAATTTTTATAATAAAACAAAACATTATTTATTCCTTCAGTTGATAATACACTTTATTATAAAATTATGTTTTCTAAAAAAATAAATATTTTTAACATTATCAAATTGATTTATTTAATAAATGATTACCAATGTTTTTAAATTTTAATTTTTTTAAGGGTATATTCATGTTTTGTTCCCAATAATACCTATTTGTCTTTTTCTGCCAATGTGAACGACATTTGTTTTTAACATGTACAACATGTAAGAAATATCTACCATCATGACCACACAATGTTTTAAAGAATAATTTAAAATTTTAAAAGTATGCTTTCATTGAAAATTATTGTCAATCTATTTTATGATATGTTCATATAATAAATTATTTTTAAATTTAAAAGGTTAATTTCTTAAAGAATGTTTTTATTCATATTAGTATGTTGCTTATATTTATCAATGATATTAGCTTTGTAATATACTTAAGATAAAGATGTTATACATTGTATTGATACCATGCATATTTTTTATTGGAATGGTTTATAATCATTTTGAATATAGAATTCATTGATATTATCTTTCTTGATTAATATTTTTAAGCATTATATTTCCCATGATATATTAACATTATTGTCATTATTGTATATTAAATTTCCCTTACATTTCCTTATTACTTATCATGGATATAATCATTACTCATACTATATTTTATTTATACATTTTTATTGTACTATGAATGTTATATGATTTATTAAGGAAATTAATATCATTATATTTTCCTTACTCAATATAGAAATTTGATGATGACGAATATTGTTCTATTATTATATTAATTATTTGATAAATAATGAGTTATTTTCACATATGGATACATTTGGGGTATAGTTATAGATATCCACTCGATAAATCATTAGTCTCATGAGATGATTTAGTTGTCTATATTTAGTTAAATTGGGGAGGTGTTTACCTATGAACACACACACACACACATATCCAACTCAATTCAAAAGTGAAGAGGAAAAGAAATTAAGGATGAAATAGAGAAATAAATTTACCAAATATAAATAAACCACTAAAAATAATGAAGTATGGTTGTATATAATGAAAATTATAAGGGGAGACATACATGACCAAAATAAAAATATATCCCATCATAAAAAAACTGGGAAAAAGTAAACAACTGAGAGCCCAACCCCTATATCCCAAAATACAACCAATGTATGTGCCTCAAGCACCCTATATCCATATGATCTTATGATGTTCTGATCGACCTGCCCATTGTCTGCAAAATACATAAAATGTGTTAGGAAAAGACCAGGCATGGGTGAGTATATTCACACCCAAATGAACACCATGACATGGTGAGGGGGAAGTAGTAAGAGATACAACTGAAGAGGGAAGATGTAAATAGAACAAAGTAAAATAAAGGAGTAAGGATCAATCCAGCAATAGAGTTAAGGATAAGTCATACATACACAAGGAGATGAATACAGTTATAAGATGAACGTCTCATTGAGTGTTCTCTACTAAAATTAGGATAGTGGACTCAACCATCCATGATATGATACCCATTTAATGAATGTAGAATACACAGTATCTTTGGGTATCCCATGAATGGAGAGTAACTCTACCAAAAGAGTGGGAAAATAAGTAGAATATAAATATTTGTGTGTGTGTGTCTATATATTCTCATTAAATAATTCCCCAAATAGAGAGTAAGGGGTTATAAATCTCACAACTTATCCCATGATGAAGAGTAACCAACAGTTCCAAGGAAAGTCATCTACAATACCCTACACCTAACACATCTTCCTAGAACAAAAATATAAGGGAATAAATCACTAAAAATTAATACTATCTACATTGGGTGGCACTGACTCAACCACACTATTTTAGGTCACATTATAAGGATTTGTCTTAGTGGGGAATGTTTCACTCTTCCCTCTGAGTCCAGAGATATGTCAAACCATGTCTCATCACTGCATTGCATAGTCATGGGGAAAAAATTATATTTAAGGATCACATAACTTGGTAATATGGGAGGGTCTAACTCTGATAGTCACTTAGGAAATCCACTGACCATCCTATATGGGGGGTTATGCTTGGTAAAATTATCATGGAATGCCATAGCCCAATCCAACTAGAGGGTAATCCCAGTGATTCATTAGGGAAATCCACTACCCTTCTTGGATGGAGGGTTACACCTGGAACATGACATTAGTGAATTCCACTTCTTAGCCTTGTTGTATGGTTATCATAGAACATCGAATAACTCCACTCCTCATTCCTACTGCTGGGTAACTAAAAATATCATTGGGGAATTCCAATGCCCTACCTAGCTGGTGGGTAATCCTGATACAGTGTTTGAGGAATGCAACTACCAAGCCCATATAGGGGGGAAGCTTGGTACAGTGTTTGGGGAACTCCACTGCTCATCCCAACTGAAGGTTATGTCCCATACTATCATTGGGGAATTCCACTACCTATCCCAACTCGATGGTAATCCCAATAAATTCTTTGGCAAATACACTACACCCCATTGCAGGAGGGTTACACCTGGGATGCACTAGTTATTTTGCATGGTTACTATCATAATCATGTGTGGCCTCAGTGTGTTTCAAACATATAAACTCTCACATCATAAACCAAAATACTATTTTGAGGGCACCATCATAGTCTAAATGGAAAAACCATAGGATAGGCATCTAATGGTCCCAAATACAAGTTCAAATGAATGAGATACCTTGGTTCAAAAATTGTTTATAAGATCTCAATGGGAACATGGAATGTGAGGGGACCCAGACAGAATGAGGTCTCTCTCCACAGCATAACCATATCTCTAGAACACACATGGATCCACCACATATAGTAGAACATTATTTGTTTGTGGACTACACATTTTATCATGACTAAATGAAATTGGGGTCGTGTCATGTGGTTGTTTTCATGTACTTGGACCCAGTGTCCATGTTCTCTATTAAATAACGTGTCGATCCACATGTGATGCTACCCATGTGGTGAACCAATGTTTCTGTTATCTTACATGGTGTCCCTGCCCATGTGACATATCAAATGGGTTTTCCAACTGAGGAAATGATACATTGAGTATGAGGGAGGACTATATTTTGGGTAATTCATATCATTTTCCCAGCCCTACCACCGCCATTGAGGGATGCCACAAGACGTGTGTTCTTTATAATAAATGGTGTGTAGTCATGATTTCTGTAGAAACATTAGATCAGAATTTTTTTTGTGAAATATAGTCTAAGTATTCTATTTCGACACTATATCTAGCTGACAATAGAGGATATAATTCAGGTTGACGGATTATGTCTATCCTAGGGTAGGAAAAAAAATCTAACTTTAAATCCTTGTGATGTTTTTAAAACCTATAACACTACACATAACCAATGCATTTCGCCTTCGATTATTATTACTAAATTCATCTAAATGATCATTCATGCCTTGCATCAATCAATGTTATACACTAAGATCATTGATAAATTCCTATTTTGTGGATATGATTTGAAACTGGGGGCCTGATCGAGCACGGTGTCACCTGACAATGTTGAACTAGGAACTAGAGAGTTCCAACAGTGAAGAATGTGAATAACTGGGAAAGAAATTCACATGTAAAATGGTTGTATCACCATTTTCCCAGTGTTATGGGCCAATGAACCAGAATTTGAAATTCATATTAAAAAATAAATAGTTAAATAATATATCAACAGTTAGTTTCATAAAAGGTTTTGCAATTAGGGGAGCTGATCGAAGAATAAAAATTGATATGGTAAAACCATTAATCCAATGGGAGAAATAACTAATTGAAAAATACCTACCCTTTATTTGGATATATACCTCATGAATAACATGTTCCCCAATGATGTAGAAGGATCTCTTTTGTTTTCCACTTCTTGACCTAATCTGATGTTTCGTTTTTGTCAAAGAGGTTATCCAATAAAGGAGGGGGAGAGCTCTCACCAGAAATTTTCAAGATTATAAGAATAACAATGGAGAATTATCTTTAAAAATTTATTAATGATTTACTATTTAGTATAAAAGTAAATTAATTAATTATATAATTAAATAATTAATTCCCTTAAATGTACCGCTAGTGAGTGAGGGGTCTATATGTCATGTACAGAATCTTTACATGGTGCGCCTGGGGTAAACACTGCATTTTAGACCCAACCATGGTCTCAGAAATATTTTATGATAATCCATTTAAGAGTTATATAATTTTATTTAATTAACCACTCATGTATAACATAAAATATATTTAATGTTTTTGTAAATTTATTTTCGGTCACACCAGGAATCTGAATGGATTGTGGTCTCATCACTTATCTCTAGAAATATATTTAGAAATATTTAATAGAAATATAAGAACAAATATGGGTCTCTACATCATTACCTTATTCATTATTATCATCCTTAAAAAGAAAAAACATGGAAATTAGCTCAGGATACTAAGCATGCTTCTCGATCTCCATGGTCCCATGAACATTCCTACATGTTTCCATGGTGCCACAAATCACGAACCAAAGGGATGGTTGATGCTCACAATGTATTATAATGTCGATCCTTGATAGACATCAGGTGATCCACAGAGGTGGATCCATCCTCAATGTCCAGATCTCCCTTTTCAATGACGTGTGTAGGGTCATGCACATATTTCCTCAGTTGGGACCCATGGAAAAGGTCGGGAACCCCCTCCAGCCATGGGGTAGGTCAAAGTAGTAAAAAACCTCTCAAACCCTCAACATGATCTAGAACATCCCAATGAAACTTAGGAATACATTTATTCCCTGACTGAAAATTTATATTAAATTTCTTGGGAATAATATTAGGAAAAAATGGTCTCTCTACTACAACTCTAAGTGCCAACAAAGAAAACTTATGTATAATGTTTTTCTACTCCATGCTATCCTCATCTAATCATGGATGACATGAACATTCTCCATTGTTTCATGTACCGACTCTACCCCCATGATAGTTGACTCTCCATCCTCTCTCTAGCACATGGATGACCTATATAGTCTCCCTTATAGGGACTAAAAAGGTGCCATTCCAATGGTATAGTGGATGTTGTTTGTTGTATGAAAAATAAACCATGGTAATGTGATCCTCCCAACTCTAGCTGAAGTCCAACATGAATTCCAATGACATATCCTCTATCTCATTGATAATGTGACCGCTTTTTCAATATTTATGTGGTTGAAAGTATGTACTAATCTGCATCTAGGTCCTAATTTCCTCTTGTAGGCCTCTCCACAATTTGACATAAATTATGTGTCATGGTTAGAGAAAACTTTCTAGGGTACTCCATAAAGGCAGATGATCTTTAATATGTAAAAATACCACAAAATCTCCACCAAACACTACTCTCTAATATAAATGAAGTGTTCTAACTTCATGAGTCGGTGAACTATCACCTATATGGCATCGTGACCCTTCATTGTGCATGGAATCCCCATAAATCAATCAATGGATATGTTATCCTATTTATACTCTAGAGTATCAGGAGGCTAAGTTCAGCACAATAAGAACATGGTTCTCATCATAACCTACTAACAGGTGAGGCACCAAGAGATGAACTGAGCTATGCTTCCTCTCATGTCGGACAACCAAAACTACCGCTGAAGGTCTATATACATCTTCCTAGAAAATGGTGTACAACTATGGGATAACTATGGAAATCCTACATCACTTCCTCCCCCATTGCAACTAGAATCATTTTCACACCTGGAAGAATATATCATAATTCAATCTATTAGAATATCCATCTAAAAAATCACACTATGATATATAATCATGAAATACCTCACAGTCAATGTCTCCCAGCTGACACTCTCTGACACGCTCGAGGATATAAGGATTCAAGACCATCAACTATAGAAAATTTCTACCCTCCTATTTCACCATGGTCAACTCCATGTAAGCTAACCACTCTGAAGCTTCCCATACTAGTGGATTTTGGGACTTCCAACTAAGGTAATCTTCTACAATGTTACACTTTCCTAGAGTATATATTATCTCAAAGTCATAGTCCTACCCAAACTCTAACTTGTGTAACAGCCTCAGGACCAGGTCTCTCTATGTGAAGATGTAACATAGACTCTGGTTGTTTTATTAAACTAAAAATTACTCTCCTAGTAGGTAGTTCATGTAAATCCTTATGTTTAAGACTACAAATACAATATCTAGTTCTTTAGTCCCATTGTTCTTCTCAATGGGTCTAAACTACCTTAACAAATATGAGATTAATGGATTTCGTTGCATCAATATGCAACTGAACCAAACCCATAAGGAATCACAATACACCACGAAATAAAGAAATTCATATGGTACTATCAACACTAGAGTTCCCAGTAGCCTCTTCAAAAAATTTATAAAGGCCATATGACACTAATCATTCTAGGTAAATAGTTGTCCCTTCTACGTCAAGGTGGTCAAAGGGGAAAAAAATTGGACAATTCTACCAAAATCTCTTATAGTACCCTACCAAGCCAAAAGAACTCCCCACCATTGAAACATTATTCGATGGATCCCAAGAAAGATCTTCTTCAATATTTTATGGATCCTTGGATAAACCTTATTAATAAATGACATGCCCTAGAAAGTAAACCTCATGTATCTAGAACTGGCACATTTAGGGATTTCTATAAATCTGGTGCTCGTAATGTAAATCTAAGATAATCATCATGTTCTATGCATTTTCCACCTCTGATTTAATGTAGATTATTTTTTCATTAAGGAAGAAAACAACAAACTGGTCCATGTATGTCTAGAAAACATAGTTAATCAAATCCATAATTATGGTGGGAGAATTTTTCACACCAAAGGGAATCATTAGGAACTTGCAGTGTCCATATCGACATAAGAATGCCAATATTCGTATGTGATAGAATACATATTTTCAATTATTTTATTTTTAATTTAAATTTTATTATTCCCACCAATGTGTTATTTAAAGGGAAATTGTCACATTTTATGTTTTAGAAGCATTTTGAGCTTAATTGCTAAAATGGCTTATTTTGGATTTAAACAGTTTTCATTTATTTTAATGTTTCGGCCATAACCTCTTCTACACTGATCCAAATTGAATTTTTTTTATTTTATATGGTTTTATGTTCGATGAGATTCATTTTATTCTTCTATACCCAAAGCCCAGGCAATCATTTGAATGCTCAAATCGAGCTCACAAACCAGGCCTCGAAAACTGTGTAAAGAACTGGATAATTTTATTGTGGGGACCATATCTCATATATTGTCGAACTATTGTAGGTGAAATTGTACATGGAGATGAAAGAAATCATGAGGAATAACTTTCATTAATATGTCGGCACATTATTCTTTCATTCTCATGGCCATTAATTCTTTGGAACTCGGTATATTGGAATACGATCAATCAACCTGGCCAGATTAAATGTCATGAGTGAAACGACCATAACTCATTCCAAACATTTAAAATCAAGCAGAAATTTCTTGGGTCGACAGAGGGGAATTAGGGGAACAACTTTGAAGAAGTAAAAAGTTCCAGATTCTATCATTAAAGAGTCCATCCACGTGCCTATATACGGAGATGATTTTTGGAGCCAAAATGTCACCCCCTATTCCTATAAAAGTGTATCCCTTTTTCATTTCAAAGGGTCGGAAACTTAGGAATAGACTTTGTTGGAAATTATATGTATTTTAGTATTGTATTTTATTTTATTTTCATTCTGTAATAGCATTTCATATTTTTATTCAAGTGTTGTCCTTTCTTCACTTTTCTTTCTCTCTTTTTTTTTCTCCCCCATTTTCTTCATCACTGTGAACTCTTATGCTCGTGATAAGGAATAGCTAACCTGAGGAAGTTCCCAGGGTAGTAATTCAGTGGTGAACCCACGTCTTAGTCATTAATGATATATAGTTTCTTGTTTACTTAGAGTTAGGCTAAGGGGGGATCTTCGCAGGAAAGGCTCCTTTGTGTCTTCACTTTCCACCCGAAGCTTAGCTTTCACGTCTGTCTCATTCTCCCTCGATCGAGGAGGTGGATGTAAGGGCTCTTAATGATCGGTGAGTGTAACATATGTTCAAAACCATAGGCAGAAGGGTATTTTCATGCATACGATGGAGAATGTTCATTATTTTTATTTGAAACATAAAAAGAGATGATGATGGTTCACTCTGGATAATCTCCCTAGAGGATCTCCTTTCTATCTAACATCATTCTATTTGCATTCATTCTGTTTGCATTGCATTTTCATATTTACTTTTAGTGTTTATTTCTCATTTCATAAATATCCTTTTCATTTATTTTATTTAACACATATATATATAGTGAATTAAAAGTAGTGAGTGATTGATCTCAAAAGGATCCTAAAGAGATCGACCAAGGTCAGCTACTATGCTGCACTTAGTATAAATATTTTTGAGAGTGTGCACGACAATGCTTAATCTGTATGATAGCCTCACAAACCCTCAACAGGTTGGAGTCAGACCTGAGATTGATTTTGAAGAACCATCTCACACCATGGAACTGATCAAAGTGGTCTTCAATCCTCATAATGTGGTATATGTTCTTTATCCTGGCATAGTTCAGGTGATGAGAATCCATGAAAATCCATGATATCTCATCTTCCATTTTCACGGACAAAACTGGAGTGGGCAAGGGGGACACACTGGTTCTGAGGAATCCATTATCAAGAAGGTCCTATAACTACAACCATAACATTCAGATATCAGTATGTTCCATTTGATATGTGGCAGAAGATACCAGGCTAGTCCCAGGATGCCATACTATGCAAAACTCAGTCTATATCCTCAGACATAGGCCTGAAATATCATATGGGAAGGCCTCCTTATAATCATATACAACTAGAGGACCCCAGATTTTTTGGAGAGTCTTATGAACAAATGGTTACACTTGATAACTAATTTGTTATTGACTTCAACTACTTTCTCATAGAATCTTATAGTCCTATTATGATGACTATCATATTATAAAAGGGGAACCTCTTCCCATCTGCGTGTATGAATTGAATAGTCAGTGGTGACAATAAATCGTGGATCATAACAGGGAAATCCAATTCATCCCCATGATGACATCATATGGTTCCATCATGTTCACCAAAACATCCCACATGATCCTCTCTCCACCAAGAGACAACACAGACAACCAAAAGATGAAATAGATTGAAGGGGCATTCCCTGTGGAAACATTGAGAAAAAACTATCGCTCTAGAACCTCTAATGGGAGATCCAGTTATCATGCAACAAATATCAAGAAAAATAATGAGCATCACATGTGTATACTAATACTAAAACAAGAGTATAATAAACATAGATCATACCTTGAATCATCTCATGCGCTATACGATTGTAGACATCAAAATCTTGCGGCTTTCTGCAGCCCAAAACGACATCACCCTGTGCCTGATGTGGGCCGCCTGGTGGTGGTGTTGTTATGATTTCATATCACAATCTTCCACCTACACCACCTGCTACTCATTTGGTAGATTTGATTCCCAAGAAACCACTATATTCATTCTTGGGAGATCTTTGATCATGATGATGCCTCTGTTATGGTGGTTGATTATCAACCTGCCTTGAATTCTCAGCACATCTGGTCCGGAAGTCCTGTGACATGTGACCTTTCCTGTCACATGTAAAGAACCACCTTTCTCAAGGCTAATTATTCCAAAAATTCTATCTTTGTCACTCATTAACTTTTACCATACCCTTCTCACATAAGGGTCTCCCGTTTTGAGATCTCTGGCTCCAGCCTACCGCTAGAGATGAATTTTCTCTACTGTTTCCACTAATATCTCAAGAAACATGGAATCAATTTAACAAAATACTATATATAACTAGTTACCTCTCCATCACCCCTACATATGTGGGATACAGAAGTGAACTATTATGACTTTGATCTCTATATGGTTTCCCAACTCAGTCTTTCCTTCTCAGAATTTTCAATCATGGATCATGTCAAAGGATGTCGCATAGGTTCTGTAAACCTAGATGTGTATCCATCCACTATCATCCTTTCAGGATGAAGCATTAGAAGCTTCTAGATTTGAATTTAACGTAAGAAATATGGGTTTTACTCCTCATGGATCAACTTCTAGAATTCATCCCATGATAGTATCGACTCATCGTGCATCTGTGTAACTAGGCTCCACTAATGCCCAGCTGCTCCATGGAAAATGGTGGCTACAAAATCCACCATATGATAGATCAGGGGCCTAAAAAATCTTAAAGATAATGAAAAATATATTATTATAATCCTTCACTACAACATGATTGAGATTATTGCAGAAAATCAATGGTCTCTTATTGAATAACTCTGAGAGTGTGCTCAGCTTTCACACATACTTGGTCTTTTATATTGGGATGATTAGATTCTCAATAGGTGGATGTGTTTCTACCTTCCCACCTGGAAAAAGGGGATCATGATATTGGACCTGAACTAAGGCATCATTGCTCATAGTTTCTTCATCAAGAACCAGAGCTGGTATCCTAGATGGTTGTCATCACGGAGGCATCTTGAATGATATCAAGGAGTACCATGGTAATATGTGAAGATACATATATATCAACCACAATGGGTATATGACTCTATAAAAATAGTCAAAGACTCTATCCTATACGACTCTTGTACCCGTGATACCTTCAACAACTATCATGTCATGTCGAGTCAATAATTAGGTAGTGAAGGCCCTAGTGAATGGATACATCAGTAGTCGCACCATCACTGAACTTCCTGGCTAGAGAGTAGCACTCGAGACACTTTGACAATTTTTCCCTAAACCCAAATAAATCCTTTATATGGAAATGTTTCAGAAATTTTCCAAGTTTTGAACCACCAATGATACAAATCATTAATGACCCAACCCCAGTCGGGGCTCGAACTACTACTAAACCAAACCCTCCTCCATAGGATAGGGGTGGTGATAATCATTGAAAGAATAACTTACTCGGGGAGTTTTTTGCATTAGAAAATGTACATACACAAAAAACCTACTCAATGAAAAAGTGCATAGGGAATGAAATGAAGGACGAAAAACTTTCATAAATATACCATAAATGATTGGAAAACTAAACAGAATGAATCATAGTTGTGAATAATAAAAGTAAAATGGGGAAAATACATGCCCAACATTAGAATATGTCTCTACTTGAAAGAAAAAATTAGAAAAGATTAAATAGATGAGAGACCCCATCTCCTATATCCCAAGCTACTACCACTGTATGTGGTCTAAGAATTCCATATCCCTAAGATCCTCTGAAGTCATTATTGATGATTCTATCATCCTCAAATGTAATGACAAAATGTTGTAGGGGTGAGTATATACATCCCCAGTTTAACACACCAAAAAAGTGAAGGAGGTGCAGTAGGAGATACAAATGCAGAGGTATGTAGTATATATAATAAGGTACAATAAGAGAGTGTGGAAAAACCTCACAATATAGTTAATGTTCACCCATCCAAACACAAGGACCATGACATGGTGATAAGATGAAGTTCTCGTCAACTCATTGTTATCTATTGTAGGAGAGTGGACTCATCCAACCCAGAGAAGCTAATCATGGAGAGCATGTGGCATACCCCACGCATATTCTCCTGTCTAAGAATTAGATAATCTAGATCCAAGGAGTGGCTATTGAAGTAGGATATATATATATATATATGTGTATATTTACATATATATATATTATCAGTCAAAAAAGTCCAAATGAATGTGTAATGAGATATAGATATCAAATATTAGAATAAGAATATTGGTATCCAATAGTTTCTAGGTAGGTCATCTATAATTCCAAACACCTTAGGAGTCTAGTCAGACCACACATGTCCAAGGGAATCAATCACCATACATTGATGCTATCTTATTTGAAAACAGTGAATTTCCCGCATAGTTTTAGGCTACATTCTAAGGATGTGTCTCAGTGGGTAAATCATTTCTCTTCTTTGATAGTCTCAAGCAATGTCAAACCATGTCTCATCACTATTTCATACAGTAAAGGGTTCAAAAATTCACTTTAAGGATATTGAACACTGGTATGACATGGGGTCCTACTTTGATAGTAGTCGAGGAACTCTGCTACCTAACCCAGCTAGATGGTTATGCTTATGAAAGTAATCAGGTAACGCCACAGCCCAGTCATAATGGAGGGTAATCCTGTACAACCATCAGGGAACTCCACTACCCAGCCCTGAAAAGACCCGAAAATTTCAAGAATTCTTTTTTCTTATTTTATTTGGAATTTTACGAGTATGCAGTTTCTGACGGCACCTGATTCTGTGGACCGGTGTGCCCGAAATCAATTTCCGAAGTTTAGCTCGGGTACGTTCAGTGAACGAATGATCGGGTTATTCTAACTTTTGAACCGGTGCTCGGAAACAAAATTCGAGGGCACCAATTAAAACTGCAGCGCCGATAATTGCCTAAGAATACCCTTTTTGGAGTTGCGTTTTCTCGGGAGGAGTTGTTAAAAAAAATACTAAGGAATAAAATTATAATTGTTTTACAATTTTATTTTTATTTCCTGCTAAGTGGTTTAAGTGTTGTGTCCCAACACTTTTTCCCTATCTTATTTGGTTTAACTCCTAGGTGTGGGAGATGGTGTGGGACCCGTTGGGTTGCTAACTTCCCTTGGGATAATAAAGGAGAGGTAGGGCCCATACGAGCCCCACCCCTTCACTTTTTCCATAAGTCTTCACCTCCCACTTTAATTTTGTAAACTCATCTTTAATTGAGTAACACACCCGCACCCCTTATTAATGCCAATTCCACTCTCAAATTTGTTTGGTTTATTAACCGCGTCATTAATTGGTCAACACACATTAATTAATTCATGGATTCTTTTTGAATTTTGAAAGGGTTGACTTGAGGAATAAAATAAGAGAAACCTTATTTTATTATTTTTGATTCATTGTGTGGAACAAAGAAGAGACCTCTAGTCTTTATGAACGTTCTTCCTTGTTGAATAACACGAAGAACGACGAATAACGTCGGCCTCTGATGAAGGATGATGAAGAACGCTGATTCCTCGGAGATCGACGACGCGACACTGACAATCCTCTCCTCTGCGACGCCGTGTACCACGATGCCGACAAACCTCTTCTCGATGATGTTGTGTACCGCGATGTCGACGGTGCTTATAGAGCATCATTCCATGAAGATGTCTTCCATGATGACCTTTTTTCGTAACGAACCTCGTTTGACGACTTCATTAAGGTAGGGGTTTGTTTTGTTCATAAATTTTCTTTGCCATCCAACATAAATTTCTTAGCTGCTTGATATCGGATTAATGATAGGGGGTCGGACCACACGAAGCCGGCCGAATCTCCTACCCCTTGATGTTTTGTTTGTCGTGGCACAAACAAAGGTATCACAGTGCAATGGAATTGTGTGGAATCAAGGAGGAACACAACGAAGAAGCGTGGCGCCGTCGCGTCGCACTGTTGAGGCCAAACGAAACCGTGGTCGGAGTCGGGGCCGCAAATGTGAATCAAAGACTCCACAGTTTGTTTATTTGATGTGAGGATCGACGGGCGATGACTGAATGGGCCACAGAGGAAATTTGATGATCCCGCAGTGAAGTTAGGGTCCTTTAAGGATTCCTGGTGCAGACGGAATTGAAAACAGACCACCGGAGCAACTCTGGTGGCCTACGGACATCACTGGCGGCGTGGGTCGCGGCGCCCCAGTGCGCCCCCATTAGTAACTGTCGCGGAATCATTCGTGGTGGCAGGCGGCTGGATCCTGCGGCCGCGCAGGATCTGGGGGAGCAGGATGTGGCGCTCACCGTGTCCGCGGATCGCAAGGGCCGCAGGGGACCAGGTCCCACGCTCGGCTCACTGGCCGAGCCAGCGTGCCACCCGGCGGGGCTGGGACAGGGTACGCGGACCGGGCCGGGCTGTTCCCTGCAAGGTAGGTTTCACAGGGCTGGGCCGGACCGTGCCCATTCGGGGTTGGGACGTGCCCTACAGGGTCGGACCAGGCCCAGACCCCCATTTTCTGATCACTTCTGGTCTATTGCCCATATCTCGGACTACGTACCTCCGATCGACGCACCGTCAGTTGCGTAGAGATCCTTGGATCGAGATGGTCGTTTTGGTATATTACACCCACGGTTTTGGAGAACTTTGTGTACAACCGGGTTGGTTCGAACACGAAACTAACAGGGCCCTCGGAGCGGAAACGCTTATAACATGAGATCCGGACGTCCGATTGAGGTGTCGTCGACTTTGTTGGATTCCTCTTGATGAGACAGAACTTTTGGCATACTTCATCTGAGGTTTGGACATAGTTGGAGTAAGGCCGGGTTGGATTTTACCCAAAATCCAACCGGGCCCCTGGAACGGAAAAGCCAATAACTTTCAGACCAGAAGATCATTTGACGAACCGTCAGCAGCGTTGGTGATCACATCGAGAACCGGTCCTTATGAGTATACCCTATGTGATTTCGGGGTACAGTTGAGATACGGTTGGGTTGGTTCGTACACGAAACCAACCGGGTCCCCGGGACGATAAGGCTAATAACTCACAGACTGGGCACCTGATTGACGCGCCGTCTATTGCGTTGAGACCCCTATGGCGAGGCGGTCCTTTGAGATATTTCTTAATGGGACATTGAAAGACTTGGAGTATCGTCATGTAGCTCGTAGTGTGGACCCTCCTGGAGTCGAGCGTACGGAGTACAGAGACTGTGTAGCCGGCTGAGACCTGACGACTGCTTGACAGACTCGACTTGGAGTGAGTTGACTAGCACAGTGGACGAAGAACTACTATGTTTGTGTGCAGACCCATGGAGGATGGAGCACTACTATGTTTGGGTGCATACCCACGATACTCAACAGAAGGAGTAACTCTGCAGGCTATTAGGGGGGTGCACTACTGTGTTTGGTTGGTAGAACCTGGCGGGAAGCACTACTGTGTTTGGGTGGATGACCCACGATACTTGACAAGAGGAGTACCTCAGCAGTCTTAGGTTAGTGAGCCGTACCTCGGAGTCGTGACAGGATCACTGTACTCATCATAGACGGAGCTCTTCAGCAGTTACGGTTTCGATAATAAAAATCCTGGGTTGAGCTGAGTCTATGACCTTTGTATTTACCTCATGATTGAGATGGTTCACTTGTTAACATAGGTATATGTATGGGAATATACCTAGGTAGTGTTTAACTGTTGATTTCATAACCTTTGTGTTTCCTCATGATTGAGAAGGGTTACTTGATAACTTAGGTATAAGTATGGGCTTATACCTATGTAAGGGTTATCTGTTGAGATCCTTCTTTGTGGTTTTCCTTGTTGGATTTAGTGATACCTTGATGGTCTTGGGGTACCCACTAAGTATCGTATACTCACCCTTGCACGGGATATGCCTGCACCTCGTTGTGTTGGTTGTAGACAACATGCAGTCTTGACAGAGGCCGAGTGTTCGAGGACTGAACGGTACCCAGAGGTGGACCTCATGAAGAGTCAGTATCCGGAGGTGGACATCACGACGAGACGATACTCGGAGAAGGTAGACGGTCGAGAGCGTTGTGGAGGCTATCTATACCTACACTTCAGGTAGGATCTGTGGTGGACGATCCAGGAGCAGTGCTATCTGTACCTACCCTTCAGGTAGGATCCGAGGTGGATGACCCAAGAGCTGCTTCTATTCTTCCAGCTATTTGCCTTTTCTGTTGTACTATCATTTAGTTGTAGCAGTACTTTTAGTTGGGTTTGTATTCTGGCCCACTTACTTTTCAGCACTTTCTTTTGTAGTTAGTGTATTACTTAAGCTCGTACTATGTGGTGTTTTTTACTTTTATAAAATCAATGCCTTCCCAGTTATCAGGATTTACGGCTTTGGTGCTAGTAGCCAGACCCTGGCCTATGGAAGGGAGGCTTGGTGTAGTCACGGCATGGTCCCCAAGGACGGGTCGTGACAATTGGTATCAGAGGAGTCGATTCTACCACAGAACTTATAACTCTGATATTTTCTTTCTGTGAAACAATAGTGTTATGGGTACTGAGTGTGGTATTCAGTTCAGGGACTCCAGTGTTGGTGCGGGAGGCCGACATATCCATACACCCGGACCCTGACTTCTGATTTCTGACTAAGTTCACAAAAAAATTAATTGCGTGTGTGTTTTCAAAGGTTGTCCCTTAAAATAGCTCAAACCAGGTCAGCTCATGAGGTATAAATCGTTTGACCGTGTCACGTCTAACTTTTTCAGGATGCCTTATCATGAACGACTAGCTAGAGCTCCAAGAGATATACGTACTAACAGTCTACCGAGCGATGAGGCTTTGTTATAGGGCTCTCTTACAGTTGAGACACCTGCGGAGGCACCAGTGATACTACCATATGCTGGGCCACTGATGCCACCAGCCCCAGCAGCAGGCGATGCACGCCACTTGAGAGCGATGCAAGAGTTCCAGCACCAGAGGCCACCCAGGTTACGTGGAGAGACGGACCCACAGGTGGCTGAGGATTGGCTGGAGGTTGTGGTGAGAGTCTTTAGGATAGTAGGCACCCCAGCGGACTTCATGGTGATCTTTGCTTCTAACCTTCTTCAGGCAGCAACATGTAGATAGTGGAGCCTGATGCCCCAGTTTTGCGATGAGATGACCTTCACTTGGGGAGTCTTTGAGACCTTCTTTAGTTTGGAGTTTATACTTGTGACTCTACACCCCTAGCATGTTCAGGACCTGCCACCTTTGCAGCAGGCTTTTCGATCAGTAGCCGAGTCATCTGTAGGCAGTAGAGTAATGATGCAGGGGTCCAAGAAGACCAGACCAGCAGATGGGCGATCTCGGGTTATAGGATCGGTAGTTCGAGGCACCCGGGGTGGGGTCAGAGCCAGTCGTGCTAGAAACGGAAAGTGTTTCTCCTGCGGCAAGAAGGGTCACATGGCTTCTGACTGTCCGACTCCATGCACAGTTGATCTGCAGGCGTTCGAGGAGCCACCGAGACAGAAGAAGCGACAGGTGCTTGAGCAACATCCGAGCGGTGGACAAGTCAGTAGAGCTCCGGAAGTAGGTGTACAGAAGCAGAACTAGTGGAATAATTTTTGTTCTTGGTACTTCGAGTTCCATGATGCTTTTGTATTTGTGTCTTTGTACTATGCGCTTCTATAATAAAAGACACTTATCTTCGTGATGTTTTCTTTCCTGTCCTTTTTTTGGTTGATACAGAGAGGTTCGGGTTAAAAATGTTGACTTGACCCTAACTTTCATGATTTCTACTAGAGGATACCCAAGGACCTCACACTGATGCCGATAGTGTGACTCAACCCTTGGAGGCGAGAGTGATGGTTTGATCTACTGGTAGTAACGTCGAGGCCTTACGACATCATCCATATCATGAATGCATCATTCATTTCAGGTTTGAATGTATTAGGCAATGAGTGTGGTTCATCCAGGGGATGAGACTGAGTATCTATTTTCAGCAAAGGGTAAATCTTAGCAGATCTTAAAGATCATAGGCAAAGATAGTGCAGATCATCCAGGAGTGGATGAAGACTGTACAATGCAGTAAGAAATAAGAAACTGTCGCCAGTCTTAGAGACTCAGGGGTGTTATATTTTTCAATAAGACAATGCATTAAGAAGAGATGAGTCTACGAAGTAGCAGACATGGAGGCAGATCTAGGAGAGAATCATGAGGTAGTGTACATTTCATAATGCTACAACCACCTGCCTTAGTTGTCCCTTCCAGGCTCAGGGAGCTGGAGGGCATGGGAAGAGTGCGGCTGCATGTGCTCAAGAAGTGTGACCCAATGGCTCTACAAATGATTCAAGGGACAGTCTCTGTCCACTAATAGATTCTGTAGTAATAGAAGTTGATATCAATCATTCATTCCTTCCACGAATCTTGTCCCAAGCCTAGAGTTTCCGGTAAGCCGTAGACTTGACCCTCAAATTTGGAGATACCATGGGAGGAGACTCGATAATCACACTTATGCCAACAGTGTGGTCTGACCCTCGAGGCGAAAGATTCAGTTTGAATATCTTGGTTGCAACGTCGAGGCCTTAAGACATAGGTCTCGGTATGGATTGAATTCACAGTTCATGATTTGATTGACTGTATTAGGTAAAATGGTTGTGGTCCAACTACAACGTCGGGATGGGGTTTACTTGGTCAGAGAAAAGGAAACCCCAGGAAACACGGGATAAACTCATGCATAGGAGGGTTTGGTGGATCACTCTTGGGTCGAACAACCTTACCCTCATGGCATAAAGAGTTTTGTGTTTCAGTTCTAATCAGGAAATGGAGGCTTCTAGAGTTCGAGGATGGCGATCACGTCGTTATAGGGGTCTCCCCTCGACGAGGATTACAGAGATTTGGCCGAGGCAACAAGTTATCTCCGAGGTTCAACAGACCTTTCTAGGTCCTCAGTAGGGTAGGTGAGGTGGTTTACCATTTGACCTTTCCACCTTATTTGCACCAAGTGCTTGATGTCATCCGCGTATCTCAACTGAGGAGATACATGCATGATCCTTCACACATCATCGACCTCAGGAAGTAGGACGTCGATGGCAGGGAGACATTCACGGAGGTTCCAGTGGGGATTGAGGATCTACAGGAGCAGATCCTAGGTAGGCAGTCGATTCCTCGGGTGCTCTTTCACTGGTAGTACGGGAACCTCTAGGTGAGAACATGGGACCGGAAGGCTTAGATGCCTTCTCAGTACCTCTTTTGTTTCCCTAGTTTTTGTTATAGCTTTAAGGGGACGTAAATCCCTGAGGTGGGAGTAATGTCAAGACCTGGAAATTTCAAAGAATGTTTTTTCTTAATTTCTTTGGAATTTTACGAGTATGTGGTTTTTGACGGCACCTGATTCTGAGGCCCGGTGTGCCCGAAATAAATTTTTGAAGTTTTGCTCAGGTACGTTCATTGAAAGAACGAGTGGGTTTTCTAACTTTTGAACCAGTGCTCAAAATCGAAATCTGAGGGCACCGATGAAACTGCAGCGCCGGTAATGGCTTATGAAGACCCTTTCTGGAGTTGTGTTTTCTCGGGAGATGTTGTTTAAAAAAATGAGTGAGGAATAAAAATATAATTTTTTTACAAATTTATTTTTATTTCTTGCTAAGTGGTTTAAGTGTTGTGTCCCAACACTTTTTCCCAAACTGGTGTGGTTTAACTCCTAGGTGTGAGAGTTGGAGTGGGACCAATTGGGTTACTATCTTCCCTTGGGAGAATAAAGGAGAGGTAAGGCTCACACGAGCCCCACCCCTTCACTTTTTCCATAACACCTCACCTCCCTATTTAATTTTGTAAACTCATCTTTAATTGAGTAATGCAACCGCACCCCCACTTAATGCCAAGTCAACTCTCGAGTTTTTTTGGTTTATTAAACGCCTCATTAATTGGTCAACACACATTAAATAATTCATGAATTCTTTTTGATTTTTGAAAGGGTTTACATGAGGAATAAAATAAGGGAAACCTTATTTTATTATTGTTGATTCATTGTGTGGAACAAAGAAGAGACCTAGAGTCTTTATGAACATTCTTCCTTGTTGAAGAACGCGAAGAACGATGAAGAATGCCGGCCTCCGACAAAGGACGACAAAGAACGCGGATTCCTCGATGATCAATGACGTGACGCCGTGTACCGTGACGCCGATGATCCTCTTATCCAAGACACCATGTACCGCGACACCGACGATCATATTCTCCGCGACAACGTGCACCGCGACGTCGATGGCGCTTACGGAGCATCGTTCCGCGACGCCGTCTTCCACGACGATCTTTTTCTGCAACGAACCTCGTTCGATGACTTCATCGAGGCAGGGGTTTGTTTTGTTCATAAATGTTCTTTTCCGTCCAATGTAAATTTCTTACCTGCTTGATATCAGATTAATGAGAGGGGGCTGGACCGCACGAAAAGGGCCGACTCTCCCCCCCCCCCTTGATGTTGTGTTTGTCGCGGCATGAACAATGTTAGCACGGTGCGACGACACCGCGCGGAAAGAAGGAGGAACACGACGAAGAAGTGTGGCGCCGTCGTGACGCGCCGTTGAGGCCGAACGAAACTGTGGTCGGAGTCGGAGCCAAAAATGTGAATCGAAGACTCCATAGTTTGTTTATTTGACATGCGGATCGACGAGCGATGACCGAACGGGACACAAAGGCGATTTGATGATCCCGTAGTGAAATTTTGTTCTCGTAAGGATTCCTGGTGCAGACGGATTTGAAAACGGACCACCAGAGAAACTCTGGTGGCCTGCAGACATCACCGAAGGCATGGGTCGCCGACGCGGTGGCACCCCAACACACCGCCATGAGGAACTGATGCCGCTTCAGCCGCGGCGGCAGGCAGCCGGATCCCGCGGTCGCGCTGGATCTGGGGGAGCAGGACGTGGCGCTCGCTGCGTCCGCGGAGTGCAAAGGCCGCGGGGGACTGGGTCCCCCGCTCGGTTCTCTGGCCGGGCAAGTGTGCCACCCGGCCGGGCAGGGCCGGGTCATGCGGACTGGGCCGGGCCGCGCCCAACCGGGTCGGACCCGGACCCGGGTCGGGTCGGACCGGGCCCAGACCCCCCATTTTCGGATCACTTCCAGTCTTTTGCCCATATCTTGGTCTACGGACCTTCGATCCACGCACCATCAGTTGCGTAGAAATCCTTGGATCGAGACGGTCGGTTTTTTATATTACACTCAAGGATTATAAGAACCTTGAGTATGACCAGGTTTGTTCAAACACGAAACCAACCGGGCCCTCGGAGCGGAAACACTTATAACTTGAGCTCCAGACGTCCGATTGACGTGCAATCGACTTTGTTGGATTCCTCTTAATGAGATAGAACATTTTGAATATTTCACCTGTTGTTTGGAAATAGTTGGAGTATGGCCGGCTTGGATTGTACCCAAAATTCAACTGGGCCCCAAGAACGGAAAAGCAGACAACTTTCAGACTAGACGACCGTTTGATGAACCGACAGCGGTGTTGGTGATCACGTAGATAAACGGTCTCTATGAGTATAACCTATGCGAGTTTGGGGTATAGTTGAGATACGGTCGGGTCGGTTCGTACACGAAACCAACTGGGCCCCTAGGGCGATAATGCCAATAACTCACAGACCGGGCGCCCAATTGACATGTCGTCTGTTGCGTTGAGACCCCTATGGAGAGGCGGTCCTTTCAGATACTTCTTCATTGAAATTTGAGATACTTTGAGTATCGACCTTTAGCTTGTGGAGAAGAACCTCCTGGAGACGAGCGTACGGAGTACGAAGACCGTGTACCCGGCTGAGAACTGACGACTGCTTGACCAACTCGACTTGGAGTGAGTCGACTAGCCCAGTGGACGGAGAACTACTATGTTTGGGTGCATACCCATGGAGGATGGAGAACAACTATGTTTGGGTGCAGACCCGTGGTACTCAATAGAAGGAGTACCTCTACAGGCAATTAGGGTGGGTGCACTACTGTGTTTGGGTGGCAGACCCTGGCGGGAAGCACTACTGTGTTTTGTTGGCTGACCCATGGTACTCAACAAGAGGAGTACCTCAGAAGTCATAGGTTAGTGAGCAATACCTCAGAGTAGTGACATGATCACTGTACTCATCAGAGACTGAGCTCTTCAGCAGTTACGGTTTCAATACTGAAAATCCTTGGTTGAGCTAAGTCTATGAAGTTTCTGTTTACCTCATGATTGAGATGGGTCACTTGATAACTTAGGTATATGTATTGGAATATACCTAGATTGTGGTTATCCGGTGATTTCATAACCTTTGTGTTTCCTCATGATTGAGAAGGGTTACTTGATAACTTAGGTATAAGTATGGGCTTTTACATAAGTAAGGTTTATCTGATGAGACCCTTCTTTGTGGTTATACTTGTTGGATTTAGTGAGACCTTGAGGGTCTCGGGGTCCCCACTGAGTATCATATACTCACCCCGGCACTGGCTATGCTTGCACCTCGTTGTGTTGGTTGCAGACCACGAGCAACGCTAACAGAGGCCAAGTGTTCGAGGACCGGACGGTACCCGGAGCTGGACCTCACGACGATTCAGTATCCAGAGGTGGACTTCATGACGTGACGATACTCGGAGGAGGTAGATGGGCGAGAGCGTTGTGGAGGCTATCTTTACCTACCCTTCCAGTAGGATCCATGGTGGACGATCCAGGAGCTGCACTATCTGTACCTACCCTTCAGGTAGGATCCAAGAGGACGACCCAGGAGGTGCTTATATTTTTCCAGCTGTTTGTCTTTTCTGTTGTACTTTCGTTCAGTTGTAGCTTTACTTTTAGTTGGGTTTTATTCTGGCCCACTTACTTTTCAGCAGTTTCTTTTGTACTTAGTGTATTACTCCCTCTTGTACTCTGTGGTGTTTTTTTACTTTTATAAAGGAAATGCCTTCCCAGTTATCGAGATTTATGACTTTGGTGCTAGTCTCCAGCTCCTGGCTTATGGAAGGTGGGCTTGGGGTAGTCACTGCACGGGCCTCGAGGATGGGTCGTGATAAGCCCAGCTAGAGTGTTAAACCATAATGATCTCATCAGGAAATTACACCAACCAACCCTACATGAGGGTTATCCAAGAATGTTGAGGAACTCCACTTCCCATTCCTAGATGATGACAACTTAAAATGATCATCTAGGAATTCCAATGCCCATCCTTGCTATAGGGTAAGCACGGTACTATTTTCAATGAACACCTAAACCCATTCCAACTAGAGGGTAAGCCCGATAGTATATTTAGGAACCCCACTACACACCATAGCTAGAGGTTAAGACTAGTACTATCTTTAGAGAACTCCACTACCCAACATAGCTATAGATTAATCCTATAACTATCTTTGAGGTGCTCCGCTTCCTATACTGGTTGGATAGTTACACCTAGGATTATCAGGTAATTCTATATGATTTCTTCCATCAACAATTGTCTCCTCAACATGGATAAAACTCATAAAATTTCACATCGTATCATAAAATATTCTATCTATGGAACCATCATATTGTACAAGGATAAACACTCAGGATAGGTATCTCATTGGAAAAAATAAAAATTTCAAACTAATGAGATACATACATTTAAAAATTTCGTAGAAGAGTTCTAGGGGGAAATTTTGAGGAGACCCACATAGCATGTAGTCCCTCTCCACATCCTAATCATATCCCTGGATGGATGGCGGCTCCACCCCATGTAGTAGAACATTAATTATAGGTGGACTACATGTCGTGTCCTTACTAACATGGAATGGGGCCATGTCAAATGACTTTTTTAGTGTACTCAGACCCTGTATACATGTACTCTATTGTAGTGTGTGTTAATCAACATGGGATATTTCTTGTGTTATCAACCTGTTTTCATGTTCTCTTACATGGAGTCCCTACCCTTATGACCCATCACACATTTTTTCTAATCGTGGATGGGATATGTGCTATGTGAGGGAGGAATACACATCGGCTAATTATTATAATTTCCCAACCCCATGAAATACCGTTAGGGGATTCTATGAACTATGTTCTCTTCATACCACACAACGTGTAGTTAGGATTTCTGTAGCAACTTCATATCAGTTTTTTGTGGCGACATTTAATTCATGACATCTCTTTCAGTCCTATATGTTACCGAAATTATTGGACCTAACATCATTCAATAGATTTCATCCCATTAGTTGGAGGAAACAATGATCTGACAGATAATCCATGTGATGTCATACACACCTATTGCACCACGGATGCCAAACTCCTTCCTCATTTGATTAGTTTCCCCAAAATCACCAAAATTATCATTCATTCCTTGTAACCTTCACACATTTACACTTATATCATCAATCCATTCCCTTTTTTTTGATCTGATGTGAATCATGGGGCCCGATCAATCTTGGTGCTACCTGAAAATGATGTACTGCGAACCATAGAGTTACAATAGTGAAGAATATAATGAAAGGGGAATTAAATGAAAAAGATAAACTATTTTATGATCATCAGACAAATGTTATTGTCCAATAAACAAGAAAGGGAATTTCTGATCCGAAAATAACTGGTGAAATAAATTATCAATACTTATGATCATAAAATGATTTTCAATTAAGGTCTCTGATTAAAGAATAATGATTAATCTACTTAAATATTTAATCAATAGGGAATAAAAAACAATTGAAGATACCTACCTCTTATTTATATCTATCTCTAGGGAAGAATATGATCGCCAACAAGGGAGGAGGAACAATTGTGTTTGACATATCTTAATCCAATATGACATGATGTTTCATTTTTAACGAAGTGGTTCTCTAACAGAGGTGTGAGATATCTCTTTACAATGATTCCAACTGTTATGAGACTAACTGCAATGAGTTATTTATAACTAAACATTTATAATGTTTCATTTAGTTTAAAAGTAAATTAATTAAATAATTAATTCACTTAAATGTTCTACCAGTGAGAATGTGTTCTGAACGTCTTGCACCGACTCATTATATGCCACTCCTAGGGAAAACTTTGTGTTTCATACTAAACCGTGGTATCATATTTATGAAACGATCTTCCAATTAAGAGTTATTCAATTTTATCTAATTAAAATCATACATAAAACAGAAAATATATTTAATATTTTTATAAAATTAATTGTGGGAAAACTGTGTCTAAGAATCACACTTCATCTCAGCTCTTATCTCTGGAAATATATTTAGAAATATTTCAATGTATTATAAGAAACTAATAAAGTCTCTAAATATTATTTACATTTCAATTTTTATTGTTGTCATTGATTCATGAAATCATTCACAATACTAAAATCGTATCGAGATTTTGAGTTATCCTTATTTCGTTTCTTTCTTAACAATACTAAAATTGAACAATGATTGATATTTAAGGATATAGTACATTGAATACTGATATTCTTGAAAAACATTAGGTTATAATTTTTTTTATTCAAATTTAATATTGGAATAAATTATTTATCCAGTTGACCATCAATACTAAACTATAAATTCCGTTGGGTTAAAATTACTTTTATATTATTCTAATGTAATAATGTGGAAATAGGCTCGACAATAAGGTAGTCGGTGTCATTACAGTAGGTATTAGAGGAAGATTATTTGAATCCTTAGGAACTATGAAAACATATTATAAGAAACATAAATCTGTTATACAATTTCAGTATACGTACAGAATAAATTCCAAATATCTTCCTATGGTATTGATTTTATGGATTTTATAAAAAGAAATCCATGTGTGGATAATAAAAGTTGATATGGTTCTAGAACAATGCACCTTGTGTTAATAAATCTAAAATAAGTGCATAAATCATGACATGAGTGTTCCCTGCTATATTAAAATGGTCATTATTATGCCTGTTTTTTATAATCCAAGGGGATATTATTTCGATAATTCAAAATTTCTTTACTAACAATTATGAAGTATTTGAATAGATGATGATAATGAATGACTTATTGTAAACCATAGTTGTATTAGACTAAAAATAAATTGTCAGGAATTAGACATCCAATAAATGATTATACGGTTTTGCTAATATTGTTATTTTCACTGACACATTAATATTTTGTTTTAGTCAATGGATGGAACTGGAAGGAACCATGTTTAAATTGAATATTAATGATAATGTAGTGATTAAAAAAACTTAATTGGATAATGACTAATGTGAAAGGTATCATGATTATGCCTAATTAGTTATCATTAGATATTATTGACAACCTATACCATAACCATCTCTTAAACTCACAAAATAATAGAATAATGGAGTTCACCAAGATCTAGAATGGTGGAGACTATCGAGAAATTAATGATTGATTTTATTCATATCAGAAATGCGTAAAGATACACCCAATGATGTGTCAAAATAGAATGTGAAAAATTTTAATGTTTAGAAAATTTGGGGAAAAAAATTAATTTTCATGGAAAAACAAAGAGTATGATAAAATTAATTAAATTTCATCCTAGGTATATGTTTATAGTTCTTTGTCTAACATGTGGGGTTTCTGGGAATTATTTTGGTCAATACCTGATATTAATGGTTAAAACCTAGGACCTAGAAATACCTATGATGAATAAAATATTTGATGTATGTATTGACATTCCATAATTATATTGTAGCATTATTTTTACCAATGGTATTATGTTTATAAGGATTATGAAACATCTATGGATTGTGTTAATTTTGGAATCATATATGACGTCAATAACTTAAGATTTATGGATACCATACTGTGATTATGTGATTAATATTGATCATATGTTCGAATTCATAAAAACCACATAAATAATTTTATGTAATGGTAGTAAAAAAGTCTTATTTCTATTTAGGAACCATTTATACCAATACAACACACTTGATTACTGTATACTTAGGGGGGTTATTTTATTGATTAATTTCTTAACATTTTATGGGCGTATGATTAAATTAATTAGTAACCATTATAGTTCATCTTATCTTTGATACAAAGTTAGGTATGGGTCATTAATCTTTTTAAAATTTATAGTAATTAAATTAATATTTTTTTCTAAAAAATAAAACCCTCATATAATGTGGAAACTCATTGAATCTGGAAAGGCAATGGGACACAAACCCTATAACCAATAGCGACAAGGGTGTTTCACCTACCACTATTCTACATGTTGTTCTGGTTAATATTCCATGGTTTTTTACATAAATCATTTGATGGATAAATAATAATGTTATAGCAGTGGTGTTAATATTGAAGATTATAGATTAATGTTTTATATTGGATACCTTTTTCTAAATATATTGGGTTTGAAAATAGTTAAAGATTGATGGAATGAATTGTCACAATTTTACGGATCTTATGATCTGTTAAAAGTAAATATTAGTGCCTTAAGAATAGAAAATGATAATTTTTGGAAATTAATTTCATGAAGTGATGAACTATAAATTAATCGAGGTAGAACCAATGGATGAGATATTTATTATGAATCAGAAATAAAATAGGTAAGTATATGTACTTATAATAGTTGGCTATAAAATATTTTCACAACATTATAAAAAGGATTGTGATGTAAATAATTTATCCAATAGCATTAATATATAATTAATGACATAGTATTTTAAATCAACAATGATTTTTGGTTCTGAGGTCCAATCCTTTTCATTGATCATTCACTTTCCTGTGATCAATGATCTCTATCACTTTTTATAATTACTTACTCTTTTCTTCAATGACCATATATTTTATTCAAACCAATGTCCTCATACTTGGAATCCACAAAATGGGTTATTCGATATGAATTTAGTATTTTTATTTCCCTCTTTTAAGAGGATTTTTAATTAATCCTTTTATGATGTTAGTTTTCAACAAAATAATGTTCATATTTCGAAATCTTGATTTATAAGAGTTAGTTGTAATTGTTTTGATATAATTTATTTAATGTGGGGAGAATGTAACACCCAAATATTTTAAAATAGAAATATAATTTTTGATAGAATATATGATACTAAACAAAAATATTAGTTGTGAAAATAACACCTCGATCCATTATGATATGTTTTTTTAAATAAATTCATTATGATTGATAGCAATCAATTCATACGACACTGGGTTTAAACAAAACACAATAATATATTAAAATATTATTATTTAAAACATTAAAATTATAACCTTTAAATTAAGTTGGTGGGAATTAATATGAATAACTAATTTTTGAAAGTAAATTTTTTAAAAATTTTCATTGTTTACCTATTGATTATAAGTAAAAATAAAAATAATTTGAATGAAATGGAAATGTTTTCTGGAATATAGTCTTTTATATAAATAGTGATATAGTTACGTAGTGTGCACATAATATAATATTATTTTTTACCTAATTTATAAAAAAAATTTAAATATATAAATTTAATTGTCAATATAGCATATTGAAATTATATTATAGTAATTATTTGGTATTTTTCTAGAAAGATTCATTTTTTATATGATAATTGAAAAACAGTTATATTTATTGAAAAATGTCTTTTCACTCAAATAAATTAAAAGGTTCAATTATATTCTAAATTGATTTTAAATTAATGTAAATTTATTTATATTAAATTTTAACTAATTTATGTCATTATAATCAATTTAATATTAAATTTTTATATTTAACCCTTCTATAGGGATGATGATATTCTCTTCGAAAACTCACTTTTTCGTCACGTGTGTGGGTAAAATTTTATATTAGATTATACCACTTTTATGAATTCTATTTCAAAAAAATAGATTCCATATTTTTATTTATAATAAGATATATTATATAATAATTTCAAAATATCTTATTACCATAATGAATAGGAAAAATTTAAAAATATATTATCATGATTAACGTAAAAATAGGCTTACTAGGGGGTTAAACTAATAATTTAATGATTAAAATGAATTAAAACTTGTAATAAAACCCATTTTATAGACTAAGGTAAACCTAATATCCTCCAGTTATTTATAATTACCCCTTATAGGGTTGTTTCCTAAAAAAATCATGGTAGTTGATTCTTCTCAAAATTCTATGTGTGTCCTCCCCCCAACTTATAAAAATCCTCCCCATATGCTCCTCAAATCAAATATAAAAATCCATTTGGTTTGATATATAACTTCCCAAATAACTAAATTACTCCTCTCACAAAAAACTAGTTTCATATTTTTTATCAAGAAGAAAACATATTATTGATTTTGGGTGAAATATAAAGGTGTTTTTCAAAGAATATGAAACATTTTTAAATGAGGTTTTTTACTTTGATTCTTATAAAACCTCATTTATATATTATTAAAACACGATTAGATAATGAAATAATTATATCATTTATATCGATTTATTATTATGTTAAATTCATGACCAATATTCATATACTCTTCTATTAAATGGGAAATGAAATTGTCAATCATGTGTATAACGGACTGCCATATCATGAAGTGATGTAATTCAATTTTCATATTCACCCTTAATGAATGAATATAATGATATATTTAACACATTTATATGATATTTAAAGTATTATTATATTTATTTTATTATAATTTCACAATTACCTTCTAGCTTTCTGTGTTGTTTAAAATATGATATGATCGCTCGTTTTCGTGGCGGACTACCTTCTTGCAAAGGGATGTGATTTTTTTCACATAATATTTTCATGAAAAGTAATATATATAAATTTAATGGATATTTTAAATATATAAGAAATTATAATTATTCCTTTTAATTATTAAACTACTAAATTCCTTACCCTTTAACATGTTAATGGAATGACATCATTTCTCGTGCCTTTATACAGCCTACAATCTCCATGAAGCGTTGCGATTTATTTTCCATGTTCGACCTTCGAGACTGATTATAAAAATATATCTAATTAGTCAATTAGAAATTTATACAATTAATATTATTCTAGATATTATATATCTAGATCCTATACCCAATAACTAAAATAGTAATGATAAGAAACACATGAGAAATCAAGGCAATTATCAACTGAAACAAGGTTATTATTGAAATAATCTTAAAAAATTGGTGTTAAATTGTCATAAGAGGATAATATATGATATTATAAATATGAATATTTTTCATGTCTATATTTCTTACATTATTCAATGCATTAAAAATTATAATAAATCAAATTCATTTAAAAGAAAACATGAGGTAAGGGACATCATCTCAATTTCCCTTCATTGAAATATACTTTATTGGTATGCACCTAATGTATTATATATGGTGTATATATATCCCACTATTCTTTTAATATCATTAATACATCATTATTCAAAGTCATTTAAGTTTTAACATTAATTTCTTCATCTAATTGGACCTTCTATGAAATTTACAAAGTGGTAAAAAAATATCATAACTAAATTTATTTTCATTAGGTAATATTTATTATACATTGTATTATAATTATAATAGTATTTGTGTAATGAGATTTGAAAAAATTCTATTTTATTTACACTCAGTTTATTTAGATTTAAATTTTATACACGTAATCAGTTTATTTATAAATTCCCACTTCAACATTTTGACCATTGTAAGTGTTTATTTCAGAATCTCATTTTAGTCAGGAATTTATATAATTGAATTTACATTGAAGGAAATTATTTGATCATTCTATAATAAACCCCTTTAATTTTATTATACTTGAATTATTCATGTTTTTTTTTCATGTAGTGGTACTTTATTCATCTCTTTTGTAATCAAATGATTAATAAATTTTGTTTAATTAAATACAACATAATTTCATATTTTGGACGAAAATACTTTATCTTACAAAACCATTTTTTTAGAAAATATTTTAAAAATTGTATAAATGATTTATTAGATATACTATTTATCATTTTTTTAAAAAAATTTCTAATGTAATATTCATGTTGTTTACTAGAAAATTCATGTATATATTATACCATAAATGGGACATGATTGTTTATTTTCACTTCAATAGAATATTTATAATTTATTCCATCATAAAAAATCAATATTTTAAAGATTTGTGTGTATTTTTAAGAAGATATTTTTGATGAAAGGTATTTTAGAATCTATTTTAAACATTTATCGTAATAAAATACCTTTAATGTGAAAATTTTACGTTCCTGAATAAATTTTTAATGAAATTTTCATATTATTTCTATTGATTATTGAAATAAACCCATTATTTTAATTATAATAAAATGGAGATATTTTGTATTGGCACAATCATTATTATTTCTCAATATGGGTTAAGATTAGTTTCATGAGGGAATTATTGAAAATATCATTTTTTAAATATAATTTTTAATCATTAAATTTCCATAATAATAGTCATGTTCTTGTAATAACTGGACAATAATTTTCCCCTATATATCCATATTTTTTATCATGGATATACATATTAATGAAACCTTATATCATTTTTAAATATGATATTTTACTCTAAAATTTATATGATTCACTAGGGAAATTAATGTAAATATATATTCCTTACATGATATAGAAATCTATCGATAAGGTGTATTAATCATGAATAAAGTCCATTAGTTGATATTATAGGATTGATTTAGATGTTGAAGTATGGGTTGGCCCTGTAATAGATATCCCATCGATGCATCAGTTATCTCATGAGATGAATCCGTTGGATAGACATGATTTAATTGGTTTATGGTGTGTACTAACCAATAATTTTAAGCATCCTTATGAATAGTTTTAATGGTATAGGTATCATGATAACTGAGATCAATACATCCATTTATTTAAAAATTTCCTCACTTATAATTCGGTTAATATTATCTGTTATTTTTGCGCAATGTTATTAGCTGTGTATTCATTAATTTCATAGTTTATTAAAAAAAATGGATTTTTTCCAATTATATAACATGAAATATTTATTATGATTTATCTAAAATGTTTTAGGGAAAAAATTTAAATGGAATGTGTGTTCAGTTATTTACCATTAAATGTTAATTATACTTATTAATTCATTATATCTTCTATAGTAATTTACCCTTATTGATCATTTGAGCTCACCATTCTTTTTCACCCATTCACTAGAATAAATATAGTTTATAATGATTAATATTCAAGTATATAATAGTGGAAACAATGGAATTATTGAAAAACATTATGTTTTAATTTATTTATTCAATTTTAATATTTCAATCATGTTTGTATCTTGTTTTAATAGATAGCTAAACTATTTAACCCTTCAGTATTTTATTCATTATTACATAAACTAATGTAATAAAGTGTAAAACTACTCTAGGGTACTAGGGTTGGGTTCATTAGACATATTATGGGCTTGATGATATGTGGTGGTTTCTATATGGTTGCCCAATGGCCCTTCCTAGGATCTTTGTTTTTAACCTCATGTGATAATTTTGGAGCATCCATAAATTTTAAAATCCGATGTTTAAACTATCATTTGATAGTTCCTAAATGTTTGGTGGACATTATCAGAGCTTCTATAGATTTAGAATTGATATACAGTTGGTTTCATAATGCTTTTGGAGCTCAGATGTTTGGATTGTCAAGATATGGATCCTTATAGTCATGAAGATATGTTTAGAGCTACCATGGATTTAGAGCTAATATATTATTAAAAATTCCATAGACAAGGAAAATTATGTTATAGATATCATGGATTTGGATCTTGGATATTTGGACTACCAAGGGATGTGTCCTTAGATTCATGATCATACGGTGGGAGATTCAATAGATTTTGATCTCACATGTAACTAGGATGGATTGGTCATCAAAACATATAACCTATCACCTGTCAAATAATTTATTGTTGATTGAGGGATTTGTCCTGAAGTTGAACAATATTATGCCATAGGGTACATGGTTTGGCATGGTCCATTATGATGTGCTCAAAGAAAACCTGGCACTGAAGGAAGAAATATTTTTTAAGGGTTTTTATTTATGATTTTGTATTTATATATTTAAAATTATTCATGGAACATGCACATGAAAATCATATAAATTTTATGTATATGACCATTTCTATGGTTCCCAACTATGTTATCGACTGGAAAACTACTTAGGAAGCCAATTATCTTGGGTAAACCATTGAACCACTACCTTTTCAAAAATATAGTTTGGGTGAAGGCATGATATTGTGTTTGTGACCAAGTTGAGTATCTCAAGTGTGATTGGAGAATGGGATTCTGGTCCTGCATGGGGATATAGTTGAGTGTATGATACTTTTATTTTATTATATAGTTATTTTTATATATGATCATTTTAGTGGGAAATCATAGTTATATGAGTGTGTGGATTCAATAATACATAATATTGTGTGTTTCATGGTTCATTTAAATAGTTCACTCAATTTTCTATCATTTATTGGTGAGGTTTTGTAATTTTATTTTTTACTATACACTCAGATTGGGGGTATAACCTCCCTAGAATACTTATATAGAACCCCTCAATTAGTCTTTATTCTCGATCATTTAGGGGGTCCCATGGTGAACTGGGATGAGGTACCCAAGGAGGGGCTAATGTCCTAATATGTAACGAATAAATATCATAGAATTATAATAACTTTTTATTACTATTTATAATATCTTTGAAAATAATCATAGAAATATTTCAGAGGATATGATGGAAATCTGGTTGGTGTGTCAAGAACACCTATTAAGATTGATATTTTAGGTTATCAGAGATATGACATTATTTTGGAATCTATTTTTATATTTGTATATGATTTCACCCTGATTGAATCAATTTTATGTTAATGGATCTAAGTATATTATTGGTTTTCTAATGTTGTCTCATTAGAAAGTGATTAATGATCGTCCATAAAATTTAGAACATAGTTTTTACATGACATTGAGGCCTTTGAGTGTGATTATTGTCACTGATAAATGAGGATAATTTTTTAATGATTTGGAAACTAGTCATAAAATGATTTTATATATAATAAAATATTTTAATTTTAATTCCCTAGGAAATATTGCTTATGTATTTTCTTTTTAGGTATGATCATATGGATCTATGGCGGGATGTTTTTTGAGGATGATGATGTAGTCCATGGTGAACGCGAAAAATAATTACCTTGGAAGGTCAGTGTAGGCTTGTGATAACGTAGATATAAAACCTATAGAGTAGTTATCATACTTAACCTACAAATAAAAATGTTTCTGGTTTTTTATCTATTAGTAAAAACCTATATGGTGTTTTCCAATAATGCATGGAATGGAACTCAACATAACTAAATAACATTTTGTGGTTTTATTATCACAGATCATCTAGAATGATTCTGTTATGTATATATATATTTATTGGTGATATTATGATTCTATATTTGGAATTCATGTGTATAGACGAATGATGAAAATCAGTGTCCTAGAAGGATAGTGAATCACATGAGGTAATAAACCAGTGTTTATCTGAGACCCTTGAGTGGGAACATATTATATTTCCTATGAATTTTGATATTTGATTTTATAATATAAGTTGGATAACTTAGTTATTGAAATATTCCTTATATATATATATATATATATATGATATTATATATATATATATAAACACACACACACATAGAAAGAGAAGAGGGATCCCATCTGATCACCTTATTATTCTATGTAACCCATGTATACCTTTATAGTTGGAATGTCTTTTGGATTGATTATTGTGAACATTATGAAACATATTCAAGGGTGATTATTTGTGGTGTAATATTTACATTAGTGTATGGTATTGTTTTTCTTTATTTTGTTATTTTAATATTTTATGAATTTTCATATTATCAATCTTAGAGCTCATAAGAAAACTGTATTTTATTTATTCCATGTTATTGCATATATTTTATTAGAATATCACAAAATAATTAAACTGTATCAAAGTGATTAATGTTTAGTTTTATGAAATTATGGCTAAAATATAGTAGAATTAAAATAAAATATGGCCCATGTTACTAGAATTTGAATTTCATAAAAATGTGCACCCTTAAATGGATGTTCAAGGTAAGATAACCAACACCATAACCTTACATAGCCAAGATATATAAGGGTAACCTAGAAATTACACATATAAAAAGTGGTTAGTATATGGGTCATCACAACATACCATTTACGTGAAATTATCTTGGTGTAAATATAGTTATGTGTTTAAAAGCATTACAAAATGTTAACCGGTGCATTCATCCTTATTTGTATAGGTACCATTGCTATTGTGTAATGGTCCATGAAGATTAAATTTACATATAATAATAAATAAAAAGATTAAATTTATAACAAGGACATACATTAAGGTATTGCCTATATTCTAGGCTCAAAATAATGGTTTATTTCTCATTACCCTTACACATTTGGTTCTATTTAACGGTCTTTATAAGGACCATACCATATCACATTACATAATCTTCAATTTTTGTCCATAAATCACGTCATTTCAAATTTAAGATCATTTCATGTTTATAGTTTTAGTGAATTGGTATATAATACATACATAATATTCCACATTTATATTGTATGGATACCAAAAAAGAGTATCACTTTCATCCAAAATATAAATTTTTTCTAATAAATTTTTTTCTCTTTGAAAAATGTTCTTAACATTTAAAATGGATTCCTTCATTGTGTTATACATCATTATAAAATTTGATAATAATTTAGAAGTGTGGGATTAGAGAAAAAGCACACTAAGGGATATAAAAGGAATGAAATAAATTTTTAGGCCATGAATACATGTTAACATATGAAACCATTTTCAAAAAAGACTTACTTGTCAACTATATATACTTTGTGAAACTTGAAATATCAACTAGATTTCCAAAAAATATAAATAAAATAAATACCACCATAATGGTATCTTATTGCATTACGTACATATTTTTGTAACCCTATTGGCTACCTTATAATTTGTAAGCCTCACAACCAACTTAAAATGTAACCCTCATGAATAACTTATTTTGTAACCATCACAGTTACAATTGTAGTAATCATATGGTAGACCTCCAACTTACACATTGAAAATGCATTGGAGGGATAAATAGGTCTCTCCATTCATTAAAACTAATGTCCATGAACCGAAACATAATCATACATCTTGAATAATTTCATAAAAACATAGTTTTTGAACTTTGTAAAATAGTGTTTAAATAGAGGATTTTAAATAAAAACACCATTAGAAATTTTATATAATTTAATTGAGACGTAATAGAGTCAATGGAATATATATACATATATAAATAAATAAAATTAAATATAATTTAAAAAAATTAATGACCCCATAAATTAAAATACCACATAATTAATAATGTTTAAGGTTAACCCAATGAATGGAAATCAGGTCACGAATTCCCCTACATCGGGTTCTTCTTAAATCAAAATTATTCAAAACTTCTATATGTTTTTAAATAAGTCTTCTTAATGATATACAGAAACATATTAATGTTTATAAAAATTTATATGATCATTTTATAACATCATTTCACCATCTAATAATTATTTTTCTACTAGTTCCATTGTTTTCGTGTGAATTATTCACATGACTTCCACAGCCGGTTTGTATTTGATTTTATTGTCGTATAGAAAAAAATATAAAACTAGAATGAAATAGTATTAATATGTTAAAAAGATATTAAATTATTCAATAAATATTTTTGGTTATATGGTATTGGGAGAATCATTAGATAAATCTTTAGTGATAAATGTTTAGATCATTTTGGTGGTTCATTGATAAACATGAACTTGCTTCATTAAATAACATTAATATTATGCATATATTTTAATTTACAAATATAAGAGATGTGATATCAGAAAAATAAAATTCTTACTCAACCATTTAAATGGTTTTACAAATATCTTGGAAGTATGTAAACGATATTTAAAACCCATAATCCAAAATTTTGGTAAATCAGCACATCGCCGACAGTGTTCTAATTTTTAGAATATGATAGGGGAAGTATAAGGATAAAATTGATGAACTTTTCAATAAAAATTATAAAATTGAGATTATATAATATTCTATAGATTTCATTCCTCTTGTATACTGTTAGGTGAAGAGCGTATAACAAAAGGAAATAATTGAAAAGAAATCACATGAAAATAAATACGGATTTTTACCTCTTGATCTCTTCTCCTTGAGATCCTCCTTAAAGCCTTTGATTTTTTCCTTTTAGTCAGACCATAAGGTATTAGAAATGTGGAAGATACTTTTGAAGAGTATTTTGTATATCATAGGCAAGGATCATAGTTTTAATGATGTGAGAGAAAAGTGGGGTGAGGGTGGTCTTTATAGTGGAGGAGAGGAGAGGTTTTATATTATTTTAATCATTGGTTTATTATTTTTTTCACAAGAATAAGAATATTCTTGATTAATGTGACCCAAAACAGTACTAAATTCATGTTAATTTCAGATAATGTCCATTTAAGTCATCCATGAATCAAGCACAATGCATAAATTCTTTTATTAATAGTATTTCATAATTATCTAATTGTACTATTCTGAAAAATTATAATATTTCAAAAAAATCCCAAAAGTTCACCCTAACCATTTTTCGACATGTAGAATTGAAAAATGGAATCCATATTTTCAAAATAATTTTATAATTATTAATAATTTAAATTTTATATAAAATCAAATTTTTTTCCCAAAAAACAATTTGAAAACTATTAATGAATTTATATCACCTTGAAAAATTTATCAAGATTTCATTAACATATAACCTTAAGAAAATAAATTAATAATATTATTTAATATTCATAAGGGTCATATTAAAATTTATAATAGTATGTTTCTAAACATAAAAAACAAGTCGGTTCTATCTGAATTAAAATAACTTACTTATCACAACTGTAGATGACCATTTTTAGAAATTCCAATCATAGAAGTGAAAAATTATGTCTGGTGTATAGTTTATAAAAACCCACGTAAATTAAATTTTTCTGAATTTCAAATTTCTTTTAAAACCATGGGGTGTTACATTATCCACTACTTTTTGAAATTGCATCCTTGAAATTTTTTTATTTACCTATTAAATAATTGAGGGTAGCTTTCCCTCAAATCATTTAAAGATTACCATGTTGTTTATTCAAATATGTGGGTTATCCAAAAAACTATTTACTGTTGGAGTGCATTATTCCAAACAAACATTCTCTCTAAAATCAACAATCTGAACATGTTTCTATTTTTATGAAATGAACACTTACAGTTGAAAAGCTTCTAGACTGAAGACATGATATCATTCTGGCACATAATTTCTCAACATTGTAACATGAAAAGCATTTTTCACTAGAGATAAAATCCGAGGAAAAGTTAATTAGTTGGTGACTGAACCAACATTCTCCAAGAATTCAAAAGGTCCAAAAAACAAAGGAATTATCTTTCATTTCTTACCAAAACACATAACACTTTTCTATGGTGAGATTATATAAAAAACATAATCGCCTACCTCAAAAGAAATGACTTTAATACTAATGTCTTCATAACTTTTCTTCCTACTATGAGATTTACTCATGTGTTGATGGATCATCATTACTCTCTCATCCACTTCATCTCTTAATTCTGGTCCAATCAAATTCCTGTCCCATACTTCATTCCTAAAAGGTGGAGTTTGACAATGATTTCTATACAATGCCTCAAAAGGTTCCATATATTCAATGGAATGAAACATTTTATTAAAATAAAACTAAAATAAAGAATAATGTAGATCTTAATTTACCTGGTAGTCCATTGAAGAAGATTGAATCATGTCCTCCAAATTCTGAATTATTCATTCTGATATCCATCTTATTGAGGATGAAAACCTATACTGGAATTTAATTATATGCTCAACTATTTATGAATGTCCTTCTAAAATTAGATGTAAACATAAGATCTCGGTCATATACAATTGAATGAGCCACTCCATGTAACCTGAAAATCCCTTTGATTTACAGTTGAAAAAGCTAATCCAAAGGCATTGTATCCAGAATAGGAAGGAAATGAAACGATTTAGTCAATCAATCAATGATAAACAATAATGAATTATATCCTCGAGAAGTATTTGGTAGTCCCACAAAAAAGTACATTTGATTTATTTTCCCATTTCCACTATGGCACCGATTAAATCTGAATCATCCCTTTTGGTAACAACCTCTCTCCTTTAACTTGTTGACATGTCAAACATTTCATAGTAGATTCTACAATATCTCTTTTCATCGATCCAACCAATAATACCCCTGAAGCCCATTTCACAACATTGTTCTACCATGATGAGCTATAAATGGAGAAATGCAAGATTTTCAAAATAATTATTTCTTCAGTGGAGAATCGCAAGGCACAAACAATCTTTTTTTAAATTTTAAATCACAAAATTTATCAAGGTTATATTCTGGAAAATCACCCATTTTAACTAATTATACCTTCTTCTATAGCTCACAGTCCTCCTTTTACGCATGCTTAATTATATCTAACAATGATTAATGCACATAAACCTAAAACAAAATAGAGGTATTTCCAGCACCCACAACTTTTATTCCAATGTTCATTAAATCATTAATCAAGGGATCATGTTCTAAATGTAACATGGTTAATTATTCATGTTGTTTTTGACTTAAGGCATCCTCCACATTGTTTGAATTTCAAGGATGGTAATTTATTTTGAAATCATAATCCATTTTTAGTTAAATCCATCTTATAAACCTCATGTTTAAATCCTTCTGATTGGATATATACATTAGACTATTATGGTCAGTATATATTTGAAATTTGGCTCCATATAAATGATAGCTCCAAATATTCATATATAAAAACCCAGCTACTAATTCTAAATCCCGTTTCTAATAATTTAACTCATGGGGTTTAAGTTATCATGAAGCATTTTCAATTACCCAATTATTCTACTTCACAACTCAATCAAGTCCATACAATTTAGCATCACTTTAGATGAAAAAATAACAATATATAGAAGGAAGAACCAAAAATGGAGAAGTCACAAACATCTTCATTAGTTCCTAAAAACCATTACATTCTTATATCCAAATAAATTTAATCCCCTTCC
The DNA here is from genome assembly GCA_963277665.1 of Viscum album. Lineage (NCBI taxonomy): Eukaryota > Viridiplantae > Streptophyta > Magnoliopsida > Santalales > Viscaceae > Viscum > Viscum album. The sequence goes on from OY728163.1 coordinate 333,101,243, forward strand.
ATGTTAACTTAGATATCAGGCTAGAAAACCATGTAGTGTTTTTAACAAATATTCGGTTATAACCTACTAATAAATGAAATGTACTAATTTATTTAACATTTTTCGGTCTTGGCCATTCATCAACCACTTTTTTTCATGGATCAACTGTTATTCCATCCTTATTTACAATGTTCTTGTATCAACCAAAAATCACACTTCATGAATTTTCCATTAAGTTTATTTTCTTTTACATTTTGAAAAACTACCCTTTGAGGTTTTTCATGCTCTTATTTTATTTTATAAAATATAATAATTTCATTAATAAAAAAACTACAGATTTATCCAATAATTCCTGAAATATTTTATTAATAAGATCCATGAATGTAGCAGTTGTATTACATAACCCAAACGACATAACAAAAAATTTAAAATTCCTATATCTAGTATGAAACACAGTCTTTGGGATGTCTTTATCTTTTACATTCAACTGATGGTATCCTAACATTAGGAAAACATTCGAAAAATATTGTGCTCCCTAGATCTAATCAAACAAGTCATCTATATGAAGAAAATGATTATTATTTTTAGCAGTGATGTTATTCAAGGCTCTATAATCAATGTAATGTTTCATGGAACCATATATTTTTTAATGAAAAAACATATGTACCACAAGGTGATGTTCGAGGATGAATGAAACCTTTATCAAGAAACTCCTACAAATGATTTTTGAATTTAATTAGATCCATTTAATCCAATCGATAAGGGGTTTTGAAATTGGATTAGAATCAATAACCAAGTCAGGTGTGAATTAAAATTCTATATCAGGTATAAAATTTTGTAATTCATCAAATGAACATGAAGATATTCATTTACCAATGGCACATCACTGATCTCAATATTTTCATTATTTTCAAAAAAAAAAAGAGAAAGATACATTTCATTTACATATTTCAAAAGTAACTCATAATTCTAATATGTTATCAGTTATATCGGTTCATTATTTTATAAAAACTGGAACTCTTTCTGAAAAACAACTTCATTTGCTCTAGAATCAATCTTATCATGATAAACTGAATGCCAATCCATACCCATAATGAAATAAAACTATACTAAGGGAAAACAACATTGTTGTCACATAATTTCATTCCACATACCATAATTGAAATATTTTTATAATTCATATTTTCTATAATATTTCCCCCAAATGATATAACTATATTATTAAGCCCATTTGTTGAGGTGATATTTCCAATTTACCATAAAATTTATTCAAAATAAAGGAATATGTAGACCCCATATTAAAAAAATAAATAGGAAAATATTACTAAACAAAAAAGTTACTTGGTAAAACTTAATCAAATTTATCGATGGGTACTGACATATTTTCAAAGGATGTCAATACACCTTTTTTCTTATAGTGTGTCTTCTTGACATCATTCGGATATTTCTTTCAGAATAAATGTTCATAATGACCCATCTCCCCAAATTTAAAACACATTATAGTTTTATTGTCAGGGTTATTATTAGGATCATTTTCATTAAAATCATGGGTCATATTTCCAAACATATAACATCGATAACACTTCTCAGTTTTGTTAAGGGATTCCCCATGGTTCTTAATAGCATATTTTTCACAAATTAGAAACTGGTCATTCTTACAACCAATTTTCATTGATTTTTTCTTATCCATATCATGGAATATGGACCTCTTATATTCCATGTTTTTATGGTACACACGGTCATCATGAAACTAATTTCTACCCTCTCAACACATCAGAAAAGTTTATCATAACTTTTGACCTCACCGGAAGCCAATTCCCTTCGATTTCGGGGCTTTAATCATGAGGAAAATGGTTTTTTTCTCTATCTAGATACAGAATAATATTTGGAGCATACCTATTAAGTCGGGCAAAGTATTCTTCATACATAGCCACAAAATATTCTTTGGTTTTCTTGAATTTGATGAATTGCATCTCCTTCCTATGTTGACCCTCCTTTCGAAAATATTTTTCAAGGAAGACATTTAAATTCATCCCACTATATGGCATCACTCTCCAATATATCCCAAATATTAGTAATCATTTTCTACCCGTGATATTCTTCACCTTCAAAAGGATAAATAGAAATAATTACCTTTTGATTATATAAACATCCTATTACATCGAATATCTATCCAAGGGCTTTAATAAATCCTTAGGTGCTGTTGGGTCATAAGATCCACTGAAAGTATGAGGGTGTTGCCCCAGGAAATGTTCTACTATCAGAATATTACTATGTGGTGCCTCTAGTTTATATCATTATTGGATGAAACCTCCATTTATTGGCAATGTCAACTAAGACATTACTTTCACAAACTTCATGGTTCCAATACTTATAATTCTATGCTTCAGATTTAGAGGGATAACATAATGTCATTGCCTTTTCAATTCAGCTTCCCTATTTCTTGTAAGGAAACCCATTCTGAAGAATCATATCTCATTCAATGTAACATGGTAATCATTATATGATATAAAATTTCAAATTTACCATATATTAGTGATCATTTATGGTATCCTTTTAACAATATTCTAACCATTAATGTTATCTAAAGCGTTCTATGATACCAACTATATGGACATGGACTTATTACATTATATAATATTGAATTTTAGTCAATAGCTAAATTCCTTTCACATTGAAGATGTTTTTCTTGTTTAGGTTTTATAGAATTGGTATATAATACACACATAACATTACACATTTATATATTGTATATACAAAAATAATATATATCAATTTATACCAAAATAGAAAACTTTTCAATTGAAACATGTATTCTTTAAAAAATATTCAAAACATTTATCTTGGCTTCTTTATTTGTCTTACAAAACCTTATAACTTTTGAAAATAATTTAAATTCTTGTAATGGGCACAATAAGATAAAAAAGGGATATAAAAATAAGGAAAGAAAACATTATTCCATGAAAACTTGAAAATATATTAAATCATTTTCATAAAGACATACTTGTCAACTATATATAAATACATTATGAAACATATGATTTCCACAAGATTTAAAAAAACATAACATTGTAAATATAACAATAGAGGTATCTTGGGTAATTACATACAAAATATTTTAACCCTATAACCTACCTTATAATTTTTAACCGTCATGGCTACCTTATAATCCAACCCTCCCGACTATGTTATTGTGTAACCACTTTAGTTACACTTAGAGTAACCATTTTTCTAACCTCCAACATCCACATACCCAATGGATTGGAGGTCTATATAGGTCCCACCCTTCATTATAAAAATAATCCTTAAAACCATAACATAATCATAAAACTTGAACAATTTCCTAAAAAAAATTCTTTTGAATTTTCTAAAATAGATTTTTGAAAGAGGATTTTAAAAGAAAAGCCCCATAAAAATAACATATAATTGAAGTGATACTTAATAGAATGAATGGAATATGTATATAAACCGAAAATAAAAAAAAATTAACTTAATATAAATAAAATTCCTCACCCAAATTGTTTTTAAATCACGTAAATAATAAGGCAGAAGGATAACCCAATGATTGAAAATCAGGTAAAGAATTAACATGCATCGCTTTCATCATACTTAAAACATGATTAAAAATATTGTATAATGGTAAAAATAGTGTTATTTATATCTTAAAAACATATAAACGCTTATATCACCTTATATGATCATTTTCAAATATCATTTCACCCTTTAATTATTAGTATTCTATTCATTCCTATGTTTTCGGGTGATTTTTTTACATGATATCAGTGGTCGTGTTGTATTTGTTTTTCTTATCATATGAAAATGAAATTATAAAAATATAATGAAATAGTATTCATATGTTTCCATAATATTAAATTAATCCATAAATCATTTTGGTCAGATGGTATGAGTATGAATCATTATATAATTTTTTAGTGATATCTGGTTAGATCATTTTGGTGGTTCTTAGATAATCATGAACTTATTTCATCATATACCATTAATATTATGCATGTAAAATAATTCCCAAACATAAGAGAGGTCATATAAAAAAAATTAAAATATGGTTAAACCATTTAAATGGTTTTAGAAATATATTTGAATTATGTAAATGAAATTGAGAAAACAACATCCTCAATTTTGGAAAATTGGCATATCCTAGACGTTGGTATTATTTTTAGAATAAGTGGGGGAAAGAGAAGGAGTTAATTGAAGAATGTTTTCATAAAAACGATATCATATAGAATATAAAATATTATAGATCTTTTATTAAACTTGCATAAGGTCAGTATAAGAGAGTATAAGGAATGAAAAAAATTGAAATGAAATCAGATGAAAATAAAAGAGGACCTTTACCTCTTGATAACTTTTACTCGAGATCTTCCTTATGTCTGTTAATTATGGCCTTTTAGTGACACCCATAGGTCCTATACAATGGTGGATACTTAGGAATATTAATTGGAAAAACCTATAATTGGATCAGGTCTTGAGTGGTGTGATAGGAAGAGGGGTGTTATGGTGGTATATATATTGAATGAGTGGTGGGGTTTTACATTATTTTAATCACTAGAATAATATTTTTTCTCAAGACTATGAATAATCATGATTAATGTGTCTGAAAAATTTAAAAAGTGCATGTGAGTTCTAACCGACTTCCATTTACATCATCTATGACTCAACCGTGATGCAAAAATTCATTTATTAATCATATTTAGTTATTATTGAATTTCACAATTCACAAAAATTCAAATTGCCCAGAATTATCCCAAAACTTTACCTTAACCATTTTTCAATGTGTAGAATTCCAAAATTTAATCCATATTTTTGAAATAATTTTTTATATGATTAATTTTATTCTAAAATAAAAACATAGTTCATTCCAAAAATAATTATTTTAAAACTATAACTGATAATATATCCCATTGAAAAATAAATCAAGATCTCATTGTCTTAAAACCTTATGAAAATAAAATAATAATATGATTTACTATTCATAAGGGTCATATTAATATTCATAAGTGTATGTTACTATTCACTGAAAAATATGTACGTTCTATCAACCTCTATATAACTTTCTGATCACAACTATAGATGACCGTTTTTTGAAATTTAAATCATACAAGTGGAAAAATTATGTTTGAAACTTACTTTATAACCATACACTTAATAAAATACTCATGCATTTAAATTTACTTTTAAAACCCTAGGGGTTTTATATTGTTATCATTCTAAAGAATGTGATCATGAAGGTAGAGGTTAGTTGTCCTTAAACAGAGTGTTTGTGTAAGGGAAAAGGGAGGATGGCTTTATTAAGCAATGTGTTCCCACATCAGAGTAAACATATTTTTTTAATTTTTTTAAAAATTCTAAAAATATTTTTATAGTTTATAATATGTTTATAAATCATTAAAAAAGGTATTTATATATATTTTATTCTATAAAATTGTTATAATTTAATTTATTGTAATTTTTTGTTAAAAATAATTAAATTTTTTTTATGAAACATTTTATTCCAAAATATTTTATTTTAATATTTGATATAATTTTTTAGAAAATTATAAGGAAAAACATATGATATAAAAATAGTTTTTTTTACTTATAAATACAAAGTAACAACATATAATGTGTTTTTAATTATGAAATAAATTTATAATACAAAAAAATTTAATTAAATTTTTAATTTTGTATAATTATTTGTTTTTAATTATTAAAAATAAAATGGGGGCTCATTTTAATAATATTTAAGACCTGTAGAAAAAGTATTTTTATGATGAATATTATCAATAATTAAATAATGAATATTTATATGATATTTTGATCTTGAAAAATGTTTATATAATAGAAATTAGATTATAATTTTTTTATAAATTGTATAATAACATATATTTAGGTGGTACTGACATATAATGATAAATATTAAATATTTCATATTGGAATGAACAAATTATTTTATTTATAATTATGGAATTTCCATAATGTTAAATCTAAAATTATATTTGTTATATTTATATTTTATTTTTAAATTGTTTATAATTGTTCATCTCATGTTTAAATATCTTATTTGTTTGTTAATTAAAAGGGTTATTCCCTTGTTATTCGTATTTATAAGTATTTGATGTGACTAATGGTGTATAATTTTGTTTAATTATTATATAATTTTAAATCAATCATTTCAATACATGTTATTTATGATAATTAGTTTAGTGTTTCATCTAGATTGACCTCAATTTGTAATTGACGTTTCAAACATGAATTTATTTGTTGTATATAATTTTTTCATATTATGTGTTTTAGTTAAGATGAATTGTTTTCACTATTGAATAATGTATCCCTCGATAGAATACCATAAGATTAAAATGTATACCTACCTACTGGAATATTCTATAGAGACCCTATCATTTTTCATATAACATTACATTATTTTAAGAATATTTATACATCAGAGTACAATCCAAGGATCGTAAAGTCTAGTGTCTTTGAATACTGGGTACATAAAATTGAAAACATGGAAATAAATGAAGAATTTCATTATTTACTCTTAATATTGATCTCTTATCATCCATTTCACTCAAATATCTTCATAGGGTACCCTGGGAAACACATGAACAAATGGATGAGTTAAATAGCCCAGCAAGGGAATAACCATAAGAACAAAGCATTAACACATGGATAAAATTCATGACATTATGATATAAAATTGCATGTAACATATAGAATCATAAATGATATACATTGAATCAAAAAATATAAACATGGAATCATATAAACATGTAGTAATAGTAATTTTTAAGCAATATAAAAATTGTATTTAGCACGATTCAAGGCTAACCGCCAATACCATTTGCACATGATAGCACTAGCCTATGTTAACGGCCAAGACCATCGCACATGGTAGCACAAGGAAAGGACAACTTCCAAGACAGTCTCACATAACATATTATGAGGCTCAACATTAACAAATTCATTGGATCTCTATTTGGGTGGACCTATATTAACATTCATGAATACTTTTCCCACATAATGAATCATATAAAATCAATAATCATAAGGGTTCCCCATGGAAACAATTGGGTACAACAATCATGTCATAAAGAATAAAAATATTTTGTATCATAAAAGTGTCCATGAAAGAGTGTAACTAAAATATACAAGGAAATTAATAGGGAAACATGAATGTATCATGATATGTGATGTTATGTAGAAGTAATAACATGTAAGAAAAGTTTTTTTTTTGAAATTTTGGCATTAAAACATTTTTGTACGGTTCTACGGAAAATACTACATGTACTTTAAAATATAAAATGGTACAATAATTTATATACAAACCTAATAATATAAATAATTCTTTCAAATAAAAATTCTGATTTTATGAAGACAATGGTTGCTTAAAATAGAATATTTAGTGCACTTGAAATCGGGTAAGAATTTTGGACGTTCCCTCAAAACATGTTTTCTTATCGGGTAGTACTGTCGAGGGAATCACCTAAAAATCTGTATATAACCAAAATATAATGATGAAAGAATATTCATAAATAATTTATGACGACGTACATATAATTTAGAATATGATGATAAAAATATATGATAACTTCATTTTGGTAAATGAAAGATAAGGCAACCTGATGGAACAATGGAGGTTTGGGTGGAATCCCTTACGGATTATCGGAATTGTATCAGGTGTACTTTAGAGGGATAAATGAGAGAGAAAGGTGTGTATAATCACTTATAAATCATGATAGAAGTATGATGAAGGTGTTAAATCAAAACCCATCAATTGGTATTAAAAATAAAGGTGCATAACATTGAGGACATTATTGAATGAAAGTGTAATAGAGAGGATAACTTACCTTAAGCCTAATGGTGTTATCCTTGGATATTAATGAACTGAATAATCAAATTAATTTCATTAAATAATAATTATATAACATAATATACATTTAAAGAATTAATTATATCCCTTTTATGTTCACTCATGACTTTTTGATGGGTTAAGTAATTCAATTTCATTGTTCGGGTTCGTTAGTTTTCATGGTTTTTACGAACGGTTTAGATATTTTCATAAATGAATAATCTTGTAAAATGGCGATGGTTTCTAGAATCGGAGTTATATAATATTAGTAATAATACATAGGGTTACATGGTTTAAAATTTCATTGGGATACTTTTGGTGAATATTAAAAATTTTATAAGACATTAGTGATACAATATTGGGTTAATTTGTAGTTTTTTACAACAATGAACATATTTTTTTTATAAATCATAACCATGTGTACAAAAGAATTAAATAACCATACATGAGAAATAATTCTTATATTATGGTCTCATTCAACAATGAAAATATTTTCATGACCAGAATTGAAGATTGTAATGGAAATTGAAAACCCATCGTCCTTGAATGTGGTAAATAAACTCATCTTGGATAGTGTCTTAAATACTAAAATAAAAGAAGGGTAAATGATAGGTGATGATAAATTATTACATTATCATAAAAAAACATCTAGTATATGTAGGAAACTTGAATTTTCATAAGAATTTTATGAGGAAAAGGATATAAAATTAAACAACTGAACATGAAAAGAAAGTAAATGAATTGAGATGAAGAACTCACCTCTTCATTCAATATTCCATGAGATCCTCTTAAGGGGAGAGGATTTTGTATTTTAAAGATACTAAGGGGTATTTAACGTGGCGTAGGATCTTGGGGAGAGATTTGGGAAGAATTTAGTGACGTAATAATTCTTTAGGAGAGTGAATAGAAGAGGGGAGTGTGTGTGGTTTTATTAGTGGAGGGGAGGAGGTTTTCAGAATATTTTAATTATTATTTTATTATTTTTTCATAAGACAAGAAATACTATTTACTACATGACCATGAATATTAATAATTTTATATGAGTTCTAACTACTTGTCTTACATCATAAGAACATCATCCATGACTCTTTAAATCTTGTATTTAGCTTAATATGCAAATTATTGTATTTTACTATTAATAAAAAATTCAAGTATTTTAGAAAAATCCAAAAAAAATCACCATAACCATTATTTGAAATGTTGATGTAATAATGATCTCCATTTTCCAAAAATAATTTTCTAAATATTATTAATTTAGTTTTTTATTAAAATCATAATTTACCTGAAACATACAGATTTTAAAACTATAACTGATTTTATAATGTTTTCAAAAATTATATAAGGTCTTATAAAATTATATTAAAACTAAAAGACGCAAAATTATTAATTAATTAACATATTTTTTGAAAACCAATTTTATTTTAAATTAATTTATTTTTTTTCATTAATTATTTATGACTTACAAAAATACTGATACTTTTACTATGATCATTTTATCAATTATAAGATGCCTAAATTTTATTTAATCACTCATGGGTGAGGTTACCATTATTTAGTATTATTTATTATTCTTAAGGATCATATAAATATTCATAAGGTATTTGACTATTCATAAGTTTATGTTACTATTCACAAAAATTATGTTTGTCTTATCGGACTCCAAACATCTTATTGATCGCAACCATGTGTGTCAAAATTTTGAAATTCAAATCACATAAGTGTCAATATTATGTTTAAAGGTCACATAGTACTTATTAGTTCATTGTTTTTTAATTTAATTTGATTATGTGACATAACTATAATAAGGTAATTCCATTTATAAATTATTGGGTTGTTAAATTATTCCCCCCTTATTAAATTTCTCCATCCAAATTTCATTTTAAATTTTAAGAGATAAACATATGCATGTTCTTTTCTTTCATTGCCTCCTCCAGTTACCTTGTTTCCTCTCTAAACATATTGTTCCACCACAATGCATTAAACATGGGAGTAGTCTTATTATGTAGAAAAATATCTCTATGATCCATGATCATCAATAGATGCCCCACGTAAGAATGATCATCCTCCAACTGTGCCACCACTGAAGATAATACATGTTAAGGATATGGTATGTACTTTTTTAAGAGGAATACATGAATTACATCATGTAATTTGGACACGGTAGGTGGAATTACCTGTTGATAGGCCGAAAATCCAACTCGATCAATGATCTAGAAGGGGTTGATATACCTAGGACATAACATTTATTTCTTCCCAAACCTCATGGCATTCTTCCATAGAGATATACATAGAAATACCATGTCTCCAACTTTGAACTCAAGGTCTCGTGGATGATTGTATTCCTCATTATTATGAAAATTTTTTCCTACCTTGATATGATAATAAATGTTTTTCACCTTATCCATCATTTCTTTAATCATGTTATGCCCTCACAACTTTTGCTCACAAGCTTCATCCAAACACACTGGTGCTCAACACCTTTTCCCATAAAGGGAATCATATGGTTCCATTCAGATGCTTGAGTGGAAACTATTTTTGTAGGATTATTCAATATGTGTAATATGTTGGTCCCTTCCTCTGTTGAATTCCATAGAACACACTATCAATATATATTCTTGTGTCTGAATAGTCCTCTAAATTTGGAAATCAGTTTGAGGATGATAGGTTGTACTGATGTTCAGTTCAATGCTCAAATAATGTCAGATAATTTTTCGTAACATCGAGGTGATTGTCAAATCTCAATCAGATAATATAGATATTGGGACTCCATACGACCTTAAAACATCTTCGATATATATCTGTGCAAGTTGATCCAATGATAATTTCTCTCAAATTAAGATAAATTGATCTATCATTGTAAGATGATCTACAATGTCCCATATTTAATTATTTACTCTTGATGTCGTTGGAAATCTAGTGACAATGTACAAAGTGATGTTCTACCACATCCATGTTGGTATTGGTAGTTGTTGCATCATCCCCGTAGACTTCTGTATTTCAACCTCCACTAGTTGACATTCCAAGAATGATGATGTATACTCAAAAATATCCTTCTTCATATCGTCCAACTTAAAGTTATCTCGGATATCCAAGATACATATTTGTTCTCCCTTGGTGAATAAGGAATGTGGATCTCTGTGCATCATTCCAAAGCTCTTTATTTATCTCTAGATCAGACGGTACACATAAGAGTGACCAAAATCATTAAACTCCTTCATCATCAACCTTGAAATCATAAGATCTCCCATTTATAATGGATTTCTCCCTTTTCTGAATTTCCGCTTATTTTCTTTGAGAATCCTCTATTTTCTCCTTGAGGGGTGGTTGAGAAAACAATTGATAAAGGATTGATGATGTTTTCCCATAAGTATTCCCATGTCCATATTCTAAGAATATAAGATGATTGGATCACTTACAATTCCATTAATTGATAAATATATAAGAGCTTTTTTTCTTAGATCGGCCACTATCTGATTAGCCTTACCATGATAGTAGTGGATTGAGAAGTCATAATCCATGTTGATCTATATCCATCATTGCTGGAACATATTAATCTCTTTTCGTGTGAATATATATTTTAGACTCTTTGGATCAGAATATATCTTAGAGTAATCCCCATAGAGATAATTCCACCAGATTTTTAATGCAAATGTCAAAGCCTCCAACTATAGATCACGCGTAGGAAAGTTTTTCTCATGGATTTTCACTTCATTGAGGCATAGGATATTATTTTATAATTTTTAATTAGTACATAACCTAATACATTAATTAAATCATTGTTTTACAACAAAAAGAGTTCTCCACTTGATGGGAGTGTGAGTAATGGCACAATGATAAGCCTCTTTCTCAACTCCTTATAGTAGTCTTCACATTCTTTAGTCTAGACAAACATTACACCCTTATGTGTCAGCTTGGTCATTGGGTTTGACAATCATTAAAGGTTCTTTAATAATCATCGATAATACCCAGCTATACACATAATGATTCGGATCTCTGTAACAGATTTTGGCATGCTCCACTATTTAATCGCATTTTTCTTGGATGGGTCCACAAATATCCATTTTTGGTGATTACATTCCCCCTGAATGATAATTAATTAATCCATAACTCACATTTAATGTAATTTTGATACATATTATCCCTTACCAAAGTCTTTAACACATTACTAAAATTCCCCTCATGTTCCTCTTTTCTCTTTGAGTATATCAGAATATCATCAACAAATAGTACTACCAATTTATCGAGGTAATCTTTAAACACTCTATGTATTATGTCCAGGAATATTTTTGGATCATTAGTGATTCCAAATGACATCTATATGAACTCATATTTTCCATAAAATTTTCGAATGGCAGTCTTGGAAATATCTTCATCCCTCACATTTTATTATTGATATCCCGACTAACGGTATACATTAGATAAATAACAGGCCCTGCAAAGATAATTGAACAAGTCATCTATCCATGGAAGGGGATACTTGTTATTTTTCATGATATTATTGATATCATTATAATCAATGAAGAGGTTCATTGATCCATCTTTTTCCTTGACAATGTGGACTGGGGCACCCCATGGTGAAGCACCCGGTCATATAAAACTATTCTTCAGATACTCTTGTAACTATTTCTGTAGCTCTTGTAACTCTATGTTGTCCATTATATAAGGTGTATTTGATATAGGCAGGGATCCTATAATATGTTCAATTTAGAACTCAACATCCTGATACCGTGTAAGAATAGGAAGCACATTGGGGAATAAATCATAGTAATCCCCCGTGATGGGCATATCTTTAAGCGATAAGATCTCCTTTGTCTCCATCATTTGAGCTATAATTTATTTATCATAATTAATTAATGACCAAAATTGATAAAATTATTCCAAAGAAAATTTAACTTCCTCCTTACCCTTTTATTGAATTGGAGGATGCTTTAGGATGTGAAGAGTGATCTCACTTTCCTGACATTTGATGTTGGATTTGTACAAATATAACCAATCTATTCCCATGATAACATTGAAATCCACTAAAGTAATCGTGATGATTTTTTCTCTGAGGTTTAGTCCACAAAAATTATCTAGAGAGGAGTTATAAACCATAGACTCAATAATTTCACCATTCGTTGTTCTCACAGATAACATATCCTATAAAATATTAGTTTTTTTTGAATAGTTATACTAAACTATCATGATATGAAATAATGTGTAGAACTAGAAACAAATAGTATTATTACTATTCGTTAATGAATAAATAGAGTATTTATCACAATATCATTTTCTGGATCCACCTCAGTATTGGTGATAGCATAATCCCTTCATTGTTTCCATGGAGGTTGTTGTTGATTTCCTCAGACAACCCTTGTCTTAGGAAAATTGTTCGAATAATGCACATGTTCCTTGCAGTTGAAACATTGCACCACTGGCTGAGCAATTTTCTGAAAATACCTTTCTAATTCCACTTGTGTGGGAAATTCCATATCTTGTTTGAAATTTTTTTCTAGATATCAAATCATTACACTTTTGATTAAATTCATTCTTCCCTTTAGACAGTTCCGGCGATGCTTCTTCCCACAATTTTTATACGTGGGAGGATAAAAATTCATTCAATCATGTATTTGTTTTTGAGCCACCAACATTAGATTATATTTACTACTTTTGCGTTGGGCCCAATATGCCACTAAGATTCTATGATCACCATTTTAATCTGAGGGTCGAAACATACAATATAATCATAGTTATCGAAGTCTCAAATCACCAAAATCTTTCATATAATCCGATTTAGTCCACTAAATAAGTGATCCACCTTGATTTTTGTGTTCATGAAAAAGACAGGGGCATACATTGAAAGCCTTGAAAAATTTTCTTCACTTTCCCTAATGGACCTGTATTCGATATACATGAGTTAGAGGTACTCTCTTTCTATATAGAGATATAGGGTTAATGGAAAATATTTATTGAAAAACATTCTACTGAATTCCTCCCAATCCATGGAATTAATTTCATCATAGGGATTCTTATTCATGATCAGTGTCCACCACTGATCAACTTCTCAATCAAATTGATAGACCACCAGTATGAATTTCTCTTCTTCTGAGCATTGGAGGACTGAGAATATTGTTTCGATGAAGTTAACCAACTATTCTGTGAAGAGGGGATAAAATGATCCACTGAACATGGGAGTCCATTTCTGCAAGGATGACTCAATGGAAACCTTCTCTATTTTTGGAGGGTGGGGGGTTTCACATGATTCATGTTATTATTCATAACTTGAGGCAACTGATCATGTACTTCCATGATGTTTTGATAACCCATTAACATCATATAAGGAATATCATTAGAGAAGTCAACACATTCCCTATCACATTAATTGTTGGTATGTGTTCTTCTATATCCCACAATTATTTTTGAAAAATAACCTACCATTATAGGTCTTGATTACATAGTCATTGAGCATAAAAAGAAAACATTAAACATAAAATTATTTACTTATAAAGGAGTAGTATATCATAATTTGTGATTCCTTAGGTTTAAATCTAGGTTATCCTTGATCTATTTCTAAGATTATATTATGAAGGATATTTTTTTATTCCCTTAATAATGGTTTGTGCTTAGCATATGAATTAACAAAAGCATACCTCCCAGGAGTATTAAACCAATAGTTTAGCAAGGCCCATTGTTTTCCAACTTTTCCAATTCGAGTCTATCTAAAAGAGGTGATTTTGTTTTTTACCACTAGATACATCTATTACAGAGACACATCTACCTTTTTGTATCATGGCATGGATGTATTTTCATGATATATTACTTACTCTACACATACAAAAATTTAGTGGTGTTTTCTTATAATTAATATCATCCTTAATGTTCTTACTAATGTGATCTATTCCCAATCTCCAAAAATAACTAGACCATCCTCTAATACTATCTAAAGTGACCCTAGAAATTTTTATATAACATTAAATGGTTTTAAGCATAATAATAAATCAGAGCACATATCTTAGATCATAAAGTCTAGTGTCTTGGAAGATGATGTACATAAATATGAAAAAACTAAACTAAATAAAAAATTTCTTTATCTTATCTTCAAATTGATCTCCTAACTTCCATTGTTTTCAAGCATCTTCATAGGGTACCTAAGAAAACACATGAATAATGGGATGAGATAAACATCCTATCAAGGGAATAATCATATGAACAATGAATTAGAACATCAGATATAAGGAATGTGATGATGATATAAAAAGGCATGTTACATATGTAATAATTACATATAAAAATAGAATCATATAAACATGGAGTCATATTAATGTGTAAGAAACATATAACATGTATTTTGCATGAGCGGAGGCTAACCTCCCAGACCATGGAACATGGTAGCACATGCCAAGGCTAACCTCTGAGCTCGTCACACAAGGTAGCACAAGCCAAAGATAACCCCAAGACTGTCACACATAACATCTCATGAAACTCAACTTTACCAAATGAATATGAGAGATATATGGGTGATCACATTAACATTCAGGAATATTTTTTCCACATAAATAATCATACATAATCAATAAACATAAGGGTGACCCCTGGAAATAATTGGGTGCCACTATCATGTCATAAATCAAAACAAATGGAAATATAATAAAAGTACACATGAAATAAAGGAACTAAAAAATACATGGAAATTCATAAGGTATATTATGAATGTATCATGGTAATTGATGTCACATAGAAGTTAAAACATGTAAGAAATAATTTATGAAATTTTAGAGTTATAACATTTTATTAAGGTATTAAGGAAAATACTATAAATCGTTCAAAATAGAAAAGGGAAAAATCCATTATAAAAAACAGAAGTAAACCAAAAAATATTTATAATAAATATGATTATTTTATAAAGACAATGGTTTATTAAGATAGAAGTTATAGTTCTCCTGAAATTAGGTAGGAGTTTGAGAAGTTCCCTCAAAATAGGTTTGATTATCAGAAAGTATTACAGATGGAATAGATTAAAAACATTTATATCCCTGAAATAAAATGGTGAAACGGTATTGGTAAATTCTTTTGTCACATGTAAAAAAATTATAAGATTAAAATAAAAAAGACAAGATAAATTCATTTCGGTAAAATAATGATAAGGCAATCTGAAGGAACAAAGGAGGCTCATGTGGAATCCCTTATGGATATCATCAGGGTATCGGGTGTACGTAAGATGAATTAATGAGAGAGAATGGGGTTTTTAAAAACAAATAATTCATCAGGGAATTATGGGTGAGGGTTTAAATTAAACCCCGTCATTATAAATTAAACATTAAAGGGCATAAAATAAAGGATATTCTTTAATAAAACTGGAAAAGAGAGGATCTCTTACCTTATGTCCGGTAGTGTTATCCACTTGATATTAATGACATGAATAATAAAATTATGTTAATTAATTAATAAATCCATAACCCCTAATATATGTAATGGATGTTTTATAATATTTTTAAATTCATTCATAAAATTTTGATTGGTTAAGTGGATTAGTTTCATTGTTCAGGTCTATTTGTTTTCTTGGTTTTTACAATCGGTTGACATATTTTAATGAACGTTGAATCATGTAAAATGACCATGGTTGTCTAGAATTGGAAATATATTATATTATTAAACATCCACAAATTTACATGGTTGTATATTTCTTGTGGTTACTTGGGGTGAATATTAATCATTATGTAAAACTTTAGTGATAACCTTTTGGGTTAATTGGTTGTTTTTGGCCACAATGAACATGTTTCATTTATAAATCAAAACACTGCCGAAAAAGGATTCCATGACCATAAAAGAGACATAATGCATATATTGTTGTATGGTTCAACCATAAAAATGGTATTATGGCAATAATTTAGGATGGAAACAGAAATTAAAAACCCATCGGCCTTTAATGTGGTAAATTAACACATCTCGGATGGTTTCTTTATTATTAAAATAAGTGAAGGGTAAAGAAGATATAATAATAACTTATTAAAATATCATAAAAAATTACAATACATTTAGGGTAATTAAGTTATCATAACATTTGGATGAGAAGAGTATGGATATAAAAGTAAACAAATGAAACTGAAAAGAATGAGATATAATTGAAAAAAGGAATTTACCTAGGGAATCAATCTTCTTTTAGAGCCTATTAAAGAGAGATTATTGTGTATTTGGAACAGAATAAGGGATATTGGATGTGGGGGAGGATCTTGTGGGGATATTTGTAAAGAATATATAGAAGGTTCAAGGCTTGAGATAAGTGAAGAGAAGAGGGGAGTGTGGGAGGTTTTTATAGTGTAGTGGAGGAAGGTTTTCTTAAAATTTTAATCATTTGTTTATTATTTTTCTACATGATAATAAATAGTGACAAATACATGGCCATGAATATTAATAACATCATATGATTTCGAAAAATTTGTCCTTATATTTGCAGAGCATCCTCCATGACTCTATACATCATGTATTTAGCTTAATTTTCAAATTAGTGTGTTTTACTATTCATCAAACATTCATGTATTTTTGAAAAATACAAAAATTCACCATAACCATTTATCGATATGTAGAATCCAAAAATGAAGTCCATTTTTCAAAATTAATTTTATAAATATAAATAATTTATTTTTTAACTGAAATATTAATTTACATGAAAATATATAATTTAAAATTATAACAAATTTTATAATGTTTTCAAAAATTACATACGGTCTTATAAAATTATATTAAAACTATAAGAGATAAAAAAAATTATTTATGAAAAACTTTTAGAAAAGTAAATTTTATTTTAAATTAATTAATTATTTATGAAATAAATAAATACCAATACTTTTACTACGATCATATTAGCACTTATACGATGACAAAATTTTATTTATACGCTCATGGGTGAGGTTACAATTTCTTCTGGATGATTTACTATTCAGAAGGGTCATATTAATATTTATAAGGGTAGATTACTATTCAGGAGGGTATGTTAATATTCACTAAAATTTTTTGTCTTATCAGACTCCAAAAAAATTACTGAACACAACCGTGTATGTAAGATTATTTAAATTCAAATCACAGAAGTGTCAATATTATGGTTAAAGGTCCCATAGGACTTAGTAGATTATCTTTTTGTGATATCATATGATTATAAGAAAACTATAAGAAGGGAATTTTATTTTTAAAACACTGGGTTGTTACATTGTTCCCCCTTTGTGAAATTTCTCCCTTGATATTGTGTTATTAATATTAAGCCATAAACAGGTGCATGTACTTTTCTTTCATTGCTTCCTCCAATTCCCTTGTTTCCTCTTCATACTTATGGTTCCACCCCATCACATTGACCAGTCGAGTAGTATTCTTACATAGAACATTTTCTCTATGATCCAATATCTTAAATGGATTATCCTCGTAAAAAAGATTATCCTACAACTATGACATCATGGATGTGAGTACATGTGAATGATCTGGTATATACTTCTTTAATAGGGATACAAGAATTATATTGTGTACTTTAGATTTGGAAGCTGTATGTTCAAGTAAATAATAAATATCTTCGATTAGATTGAGTATCTCGAAGGGGATGATGTACCTGGGACTTAACATTACTTTCTTCCTAAACCAAATGACCTTATTCCATAGAGATATATGTAAAAATACCATGTCTCCAAAATTGAAATCATGGTCTCTTTACATATTTTCATCATGACTTTTTTCGACTTTGGGATTCCTTGATATGTAGTTGAATAGTTTTCACCTTCTCTAACTTTTCTTCGACCATTTATGGTCCTAGCTGCTTACGCTCACCGATTCGTCCCAAAATGATGGTGTTCTACTCCATTTCCCATATAGGGCTTCATATGGTGCCATTGAAATTCTCAAGTGGAAACTGTTTTCTTAGGATAATTCAACTACTGTAAGATGCTTGTCCCCAATCCATTGAATTCTATAGAACACACTATCAACATATGTTCTAGTGTCTAATTTTTCTGCAAATACTAACCATCATTTTTAAGATTATAGGTTGTACTGAAGTTCAGTTCAGTGCTTAGAGCATGTTGGAGACTTTTCCATAATTTCAATGTGAATCTCAGTTCCCAGTTGGATATGATATATATTGGTACTCTATATAGACATATCACTTCATTGATATATATATGTGCAATGTGATCCAATTATAAGACCTCTCAAATTGAGATAATGTGATCTATCTTGGTAAGATGATCCACAATGACTCGTATAGTATGTTTCATCTTGATGCCCTTGGAATTCCAGTGACAAATTCCGTAATGATGTTCTCCCACATCCATGTTGGTATGGATAGTGGTTGTGTCATCCCCATAGACTACTATCTTCCATCCCTAACATTTTGACATAAAAATCACTCTGATTTATACTCTGTAATATCCCTATTCATATTGTCAAACCAAAACATTTCATAGAGATCTCAATACATCATTGTGCTCCCAAGGTGAACAGACAAGGTTGAGCTGTGTGCATCATCTTAATGCTACTTATTTATCTATATATTGGAGGGTACGCATAATAGTTACCCAAATATTACAAATCCTTCCTCATCAGTCTTAAACTCAGGGGATCTTATATTTTGATTATGGATTCCAACATTTTTAAAATGTCCACATATTTCTTTGTGCATCCATTATTTTCCCCATGAGGGATATTTCAGAAATAATTTGAGAAGGGATTCATGATATTCCTCCCTTCATGATTCCATTATCCATCCTATGAAAATCTAATAAGATTAGATCCTTTTAAATTCTCAGTATTGATAAAGATGTTGGATCCTTTCTACTTAGAGTATCTGCCACCTTATCGGCCTTACTGGGATGGTAGTGGATTAATTAGTCGTAATCCTTTATGAGATTTATCCATCTTCATTGGAGCATATTAATCTATTTTTGTGTGATTATATATTTTAGACTCTTGTGAACAATATATATCTTACACTTCTCCCCATGGATATAATGTTGCTAGATTTTTAATGCAAATATCATAACCGCCAACATCAGATTATGCATAGGATAGTTTTTCTCATGGATTTTCAATTTCATTGAGTCATAGGCTATCACATTATCATTTTTTCATCAGTAAAAAACCTAATCCATTCATTGAATCATCATTTTACATCACAAAAAGTTACCCACTTGATGGGAGAGTGATTACTGGATCAATGATGATCCACCTTTTAAAATCCTTATAGCTGTATTCAAATTATTGAGTCAAGAAAAACATTAATCCCTTCATAGTTAACATGGTCATTGGGTATGAAAATTGTGAAATATGCATAGAAAATTATCGATAGTACCTATCTTGACCTATAATTCTACAGATTTCATTTACAGTTGTTGTCGTAGGGCACTCTTCAATAACCTTTTTCTTGCAAGGGTCCACAGATATCACTTTTCTTGTGATTACTTTCCCAAAGAATGATACTACCTATATCTGGAGCTCACATTTATTATACTTTTCGTACAAATTCTCCCTCCTCAAATCCTATAACACAGAATTATAAAGCTCCTAATGTTCCTATTTTCTCTTGTAGTATATCATAATATCATTGATAAAGACTACCAAAAATTTTAAGAGGTCATATCTAAAGACTATACCTTTTAAATCCATAAAAATTTACAAATCAATAGTTATTCTGAAGGAAATCACTTTGAACTCATACTTTCCTTACCTCGTTATAAATCCGGTTTTGTAAATAACATCCTTTGTCTCCTTTAATTGGTGATATCCCGACTAAAGGTCCACATTAGAGAAATGACATGCCCCATGAAGCTGATCGAACAAGTCATCAATCATTTTTAGGGGATACATATTATTTGTGGTGACATTATTGATCTCATGATAATAAATGTAGAGGCACAATTACTTGTCCTTCTTCATGAGAATGAAGACTTGCATACCAATTGGTGAAGCACTCAGGTGTATAAAACCCTTCTCTAGATTCTATGGTAACTTCTTCCTCAGCTCTCCCAACCCAATGGTGGATATTATATAATGTGTCTTAGATATATGCAGAGGTATCTAAATAAGTTTATTTTAGTACTCATCCTCTATATCTGGAGGAAGACAAAGCAACTCTTTCTAGAACACATCTGCATAACCCCTCACAATGGGAATATCATTAGGAAATATTTTATCCTTTTTTTCACAATCATTTGAGCTGGAAATTCATGATCATCATTAATTAATATCGACACATGAGACAATTAATCTAAAGGAGATTAGTATTCCTCTGTAAACTTTTATATAGTTTGAGGATTGTTCAGGATGTTAAGAGCGATCTCCCTTTTCACAAAAGATGATGTTCAATTTTTATAAATATAGTCAACCCATGCCCAAGATCACATCAAACTCCACTAAATGAAGTATGAAAATATTTTCTGGGAGATTCATTCCACAAATAGTAATCCGGGAGGAGTTATAAACCATTGATGAAATAAATTCCCCATTAGATGTTCTCATAGATAAATTATCCTATAAATCTGGAGGTGATGTTTGAATAGTTCATGAAATAGACAGAGTCGTACCTTCAATTCCATGTAAAATTTCCTTCATAAGCCCTGATGGACTCAACTTCCTTTGTCTTGAGTCCAAGGAACTCTATTTCCATATTGAGATAGAGGGTTCATGGAAAATATTTATTGAAAAACAATCTCTTTAATTCCAAACAATATGTCGAATCAATTTCAAAATTTATCATCGTATTCATGATCAGGGTCAAACAATAATCAACTACCCTAAAAAATATATTAACCACTGGTATGAATTTCTCTTCTTATGAGCACTACAGGGTAGATAATATATTTTCAATGGAGTTAATCCACTATTTCAAGATGAGGGGATCAGATTATCCACCAAACATGGAAGTACTTTTCCACATGAGGGATTCAATAGAAACCATATCTTTCTATAGAGGAGGAGGGTGTTACACATGATTCAAGTTATTATTCATTACATGAGCTAGCGGGGAAAGTAATATCATTATGTTTTGACCAACTATTCTCATCATATTAGGCATATCATTATGAAAGTCTTCACATTCATTATCACATTGATTTTTGGCTCGTGTTCTTTTATTTACTACCATTAACAAAAAAATAAAGTACATTTTGAGAGATTGAATACTAATTTATTGATCATATAAGGGAAACTTTGAACATATAAGGATAAACATGTAAAAAAATATGTATATAATAATTTATGATTACTTAGGTTTAAATCTAGGTTACCCTTGATCAATTTATTAGCTTATATTCTAATGGATTCTGTTTTAATTCCATTAATAATTGTTTATACTTAGCTCGAGAATTTACCAAAGCATATCCCCCAGGTGTGTAAAACAAAGAGTGCAACAAGGCCTGTTGTCAGGCATCAATTTCCATTTGAGTCTATCACAAAGCTATGTTTTAGTGTTTTACCCCATGATTTATCTATTACAGATCCACCTCTACCTTTTTGTTTCAAGAAAGGGATGTATTTTCTTGCAAAACCATTTAATCTATACATAAAAAATTTTAGGAGTGTTTTCTTATACATAGTCTCATCCTTAAGGTTCTTACTAATGTGATCAATTCATATTCCCCAAAAATAATTAGAATAGCCTCTAATACCAACTATAGAAACCCTTGAATATTTCAAATAACAATACAAGATTTTGTGCAGAATTATACATTAGATTACAAGACACGGATCATAATGTAATGTGTCTTGGAAGTCAAGGTACATAAAACTGAAAACATTAAAATAAATAAAACATTTCATTATTTAATATTAATATTGATCTCTTAACTTCCATTGCATTGAAACATCATCATAGGTTTTCCTAGGGAACACATGAACAAATGGATGAGATAAATAGCCCAATAAGGGAATAACCATAAAAACAAAGAATTAGAACATGGGACAGAAGGCATGACATTTTGTAAAAAAAGGAATGTAACATATGGAATCATAACATATAAAAAAGGAATCATATAAAAATGAGTCATAGTAACATGGAAGAAATATAAAACATGTCTTTCGAATGATTCAAGGATATCCTCCAAGACTGTTACACATGGTATCACAAGCCAATGATAACATCTAAGATTGTTAGACATTGTTGCACAAGCCAAGGATAGACACCAAGACCATCACAAAAAATCTCTCACGAGACGCAACGTTACCCAATTCATTGGAGTGCTATCTCGGTACCCAGATTTTAACATTCATGAATATGCTTCCCACATAAATATTAATTAATAATCAATAAACATAAGTGTTATCCATAGAGACGACTAGGTTCCACAATCATGTCATAAAGCACAATAAATGGTCATATCATAAAAATTCCCCATTAATGAAATGAACAAAAATATACATGTAAATGGATAGACGAAAATAGGAATGTATCATGTTAAGTGATGTCAAGTAGAAATTACAACATGTATGAAATGTTTTTAATAAATTTTATCATTAAAACATTCTTGTTCAGATTTAAGGAAAATACTAAACCATTATAATATAAAAGGAAAACATAATTTATATACAACAAGAAGTAAAACAATAAAGATTTCATATCAAAGAGTCTCATTTTATAGAGACAATGGTGGGTTATAACAGAGGCTTGACTGCACTTGAAATCGGGAAAGAATTCAGGAAGTTCCCTTAAAAAAGGTTTTCTGATATGGATGTATTGACGGGGGAACCACTTAAAAATATGTATATAATAGAAAGTGAAAGATGAAAGGATCTTCCAAAATGAGTTGGGATCATGTAAACATAATTTCATATATGCACATAAAAATGACATGATAAGTTTATTTTGGTAAAATATAGATAAGGCCACCCGAAGGAACGAAGGTGGATTGGGTGGAATCCCTTATGAATTATTGAAATTTTTTGTAGTGTACATTACATGGATTAATGATAGAGAAATGGGTTTCTCATAACATATATATCATGAGGGAATTATGTGGGTGTTTCAAAATCATACCCTCTTATTAGGTATTACACACAAATCAACATAACAATGAGGACATTATTGACAAAATGTTGAATAGAGAGAATCCATTTCATTAAGTCTGATGGTGTTCTACACTTGATATTAATGGCATGAATAATCAAATTAGGTTTAATAATTAATAATTTCAGAACCTATGATATATGTAAAATAATTATTATAACCTTCTTAAGAACATTGATGACCTATTTGATGGGATAAGTGGTTCAATTTCATTGTCGGAGTCCGTTTGTTTTCTTGGTCTTTACGATCAATATAATTATTTTCATGATTGGAGAATCATGTAAAATGGGCATGACTGTCCATAATTTTAATATATTCTATTATAACAAATCCATATGGTTAGTTAGTTTTAAATTACATTTGGTTACTTAGAGTGATGAGTAATCATTGTATTAAATTTTAGTGAAAACCTTTTCAGTTAATTGGAGGATTTTAACCACAATGAACATGTATTGTTTTATAAATAAAAACTATGTCTAAAAAATGATTATAGAAAAATAGAAGAAACTTTATACATATAATATGATCTGTTTCAACCATGAAAATAGTTTCATGACCATAATTAAATAAGTTAATTGAAAATTAAAACCCATCGTACTAGAATGTGGTAAATTAACACATCTCGGATGGTTTCATTACATCTAAAATAAAACAAGGGTAAATGAGATATCATAATAACATATTAAATTATCATTAAAACATTCCAGTAAATTTAGGGTACTACAGTTTTTGTAACATTTGGATGAGGAGAGGTAAGGATTGAAATGTAAACAAATGGAGTTGAAAATAAATTAATATAATTGAAAATAGGAATTTTCCTCTTGAATAAATCTTATTAGAGAGCCTCTTAAGGGGATAGTATTTGGAAGTTTGAAGGGTATAAGGGATTTAGGGTGTAGGGGAGGATATTGGGGGAGATTTGGGTAGAATATAGAGAAGGCACAAGGCTAGAGAGGAGTGAAGAGATGTGGGGAGTGTGTGTGGTTTTTATAGTGGAGGGGGGAGAGTTTTCTTATTATTTTAAAAATTTGTTTATTATTTTTTCATAAGACAAGAAATAGTGATGATTCCAGGACCAATAATATTAATAAGTTCATGTGAGTTTGAACCAATAGGGCTTACATAATCATAACATCATCCATTACAATATAAATCATGTATTTTGCTTAATTTGTAAAGTATTGTGTTTTATTATTCATATAAATTTCAAGTATTTTATAAAAATACAAGAAAATTAACCCTATTAATTTATCAATGTATAGAATACAAAAATGACTTTCATATTTAAAAACAATTCTTAAATATATTTAATTTAAATTTTAATTAAAATTATAATTTACTTGAAAACTCCATTATTTAAAACTGTAACTGATTTGATAATGTTTTCAAAAATTACCTAAGGTCTTATAAAATTATCCTAAAATCTGAAATAAATAAAAAAAGACCTTTCTAATCATCTTTTATGAACATGATTTTGCTTATAAATAAATAAATTAATTGTAATTAATTATTTATAACTTACAAAAATACCAAAACATTTCCTGTGATCTTATTATCACTTATAATATGCCTAAATTATATTTTTACACTCATGGGTGAGGTATCAATTCATTTGATTGACTTAATTATTATAAGAGTCATATAACTATTCATAAGGATCAGTTACTATTCAGAACGGTAGGTTACTATTCCCCAAAAAATAAGTTTGACTTATCAAACTCCATACATCTTATTGATCACAACTGTGTTTTTCATATTTCTTAAATTCAAAACCCAAAAATGACAAAATTATGTTTAAAGGTCACAGAGTACTTGTTAGTTCATTGTGTTGTGATTTAATGTGATTAGATGGCATAATTATAAGAAGAAAATTACTTTGATAAAACATTGGGTCAAAACATATGCCTTTTCTAGGTTGGTTAGTGTTGATAGATATCTTTCACTTTAGTCTCACTCATGTAGAAATTTTCAATTTTATATAATTACAAACATTTATATGAATTTTTCATGTATCATACATATATAATGCATTCAAATATGTATTAATATACATAACTTATAATTTTAGGTTAGTAAAAAAACATGAGGGTTTTGTAAGGAGTTAAACAACAATATGGATTAAAAATATTAATTTGGTGGAGGTAATAAGATTCAAAACTAAATTACTAGATGAATGAATAAATAGTCATAATAACATGAGATTAGCCGGTGAGAAAATCCCCAAAAAATACTATGTGTAAATTTTTTTATAATATGAATATTTTCAAGTCTTCGATCACTAAACCGCTTTGGATTCTCCATAGCAATGTTCTCATATATTATATTTTGTATGGAATGGAATTAATTGGTGATATTGGATCATCCTTGGGAAGGTTCTTCCCTAGATGGGATCTCCTAGGTAGTCTTTCAGTAATTTATTCTTGATGTTTTATTTTTTATACACATAGATTGTAAACAATAGAAATAATACTAGAAAAATGAAGTTAATTTTATCCATATGATGGATTGGACAATCGAATGTCCACTCAGATATATAAAAAAATATATCATTTGATTAGGATGATTTAATATCCTAATTATTATTTAATGGGAGGAATTTCTTAGTGGAATAGTTTTATTCTGAAATATTGATCCAGGATCACTAATGGATATTATGTTTCTTAAAACAGGTCATCATTTTATTGGGAGTCAATTTAATAAATTTCTTTATTAAGGGGTTAATAAAATATGATCTCATTTGATAAAATATACTACAATAGATCAATATCATCTTCATCATCAACAGAAAATTTGTGATCAATCCTCGAAAGGAAAAGAATAAAGTAAGCTTCTACTCATATTGGTAACCAAATAAAATATCATAATATGTATTACTAATTTGAAATATGTTCTTAATTAAAATTATAAGTTTTATAATATTTTTCCCTTAGTAACCATGTTTTGAAATTCTTCAGTATGTGAATCTATATTTTTATAAAAGCATAAAGTGATTTATTTTAGATTTCAATGGTGTTAGCTATAAAATGAAAAAAGGAAGCTTAGTATCCACTCAATATTATTGGGTATGTCAAATCATAGTGTCATATAATAAATATGATATGGTATATAAAATGTTTTTAAATGTAATAGAATATATTTATTAGTCAATGAGACTAATGGTTTACTTAAATATTTGATGGTTGTTGAAATAAATTATATTTTTCTAATAGCTATATTATATCAATTTTATTTTTTATGAAGTGTTTAAAATATACATAATATTAGAAATAAAAAAGAATCGACGTTTTGAGCATAATTTTTTTTTAATATAATGTAATAAATGAGTTCCTTAATTGATATCTATGATACATCAAGCTCGAAATAAAAATCATCATAAGAAGTTTTTTATTAACTTTTAGATCGTGAGAAGAGAATGAAATTAATTTCAATTTAATGAAATGAAATAAATTGTTTTTGATACACATAGTTATGATTTATTTAATTCTATAACATGCTTTGTGGGGATACTAAAATGGATTGTTCATTCTAGGAAATTTTTCCTATCACCATTAATGGATGTTCCAACAAAATGATTGAATTAATATAATGTTTACTTAATATAGCCAATGTGTTGGGAATATATATTAACAGGGAATGTGATATTTACATTTTGATGTTATGTATAGATAGTAAATGTACAAAAAAGTTCAAACCATAACACGAAAAGTGGGTAGAAAAATTCCACAATTTTTCTTCAAGAATCCAATCAAGGTCACTAAAATATAGTTTTCTCAGTAAGGATTAGTAATAATTCAATTTGATTATATTACCCCTGATATACCTATTGGAGATTATGAAACTCCATTGAATGTCCATTTTAGTTATAAATATTATAAAAATTAATTTTTTATTTTTAAAGGCATGTGATTCTGAATGTATATTTTACAACGTTTTTAATTGTACAAAAGTTCAAATAAAAGGAATAATTTATTAAGATAATGTATTATATTTGTGAGATCAATTAATTAATTAATATACTAAGGATTTTAATTTAAAGGATTTTATCTTGCTCAAATGAATCAAAGTAAAATTTTCGTATCTCTGTCACATTTCCGATATGTGATAGGATAATATTTTTGAATACAAATAGATTTTGTAAATAAGAATGAGATGATTGATTGTATGCACCAGTTTTGTGAGTCATCAATATCTAGAACATGATTTGAGACAAATATATGAATAAAATTTTATATCCCAAATAAAAATTTCATCAGTTATTTATTAACATATGTTAGAATATATTCCCACCACCCACAGATTGTATATTATAATAAATTATTTTTTATGAATGAAATAATGTTCCAGACACATATAATACCTAATATGATATGAAAATAATAAGTAATTTTTAGAATTTTCATAGTAATATTAAATAAATGTATTATTTATTATAGATTTATATTCCAATTAAAATATATTTTCATAGAGGAAAGTGGGAGTATGATTATACATTAATAAGTTCAAAGTTAAAAAATAAATAATTACACCAATATAAGTTTAAATTGAATTTTTATAAATATATTAAAATAGTTAGGCTATATTAAATAACAATTATGTTTCTAGTTATATTATTTCATGGAAAATGATGGAGGGAATTGCTTTCAAGGAAAATGATGATGAACTTATAAAGAATTTTATATTTAAAATAGAAGATTACTTCATAATAATAGATGTTGAAATGTTATGAAGTATGAATTTTTTTAAAAGCTGAATAGTTAGGAATATGATTCCTAAATCTCATCATTAATCAAAATCTCTTACATTATTGATATTTCTCAATAATGTGTTTAGTGTTACGATTTTTCATATGATCCCATAGATATGTGACATGGGTTACATATGATGTAATGTGTTATAAAAATCTATATAGTGATGCGAGCATAAGGCTGGTCAATAATTTATTCATATATGATATAATAAAATGGTTATTAATTTGGGTTATATAAATATTCTCAAAGAGTTTAATAATATCAAAATGTATCATATTAGAGGAAATATCCACATTATCCTTATTTAATTTTGGATTCATAAAATGTTTATATATATATAAATTTCTGGAAGGGTAATGATAATAGATCCCTCAATTTGTGACATTGAGTATATCCTTAATCAATGTTCATCATGTAGTTTTATAAGATATGATTAATTTTTGGGGTTATAATGGGTTGTATTATTTTATTCAGATACATAATATTCTCGAGAGGAAAAAAAATAAGTAAAATTATTTTTTTATGGATGATCAATTAAGAATACATCCTAAAGTGTTATACAAATATTTCCTTGGTATACTAGGGGTTCTTGGATAATATTTGTGTCTCGACTACTTGAGGATGGAAAGATACCTAAAATTAGAACCATCATACTTTTATACCACATATATGAAATTATATTTATTAACATAGCTAATTAAGGGGTGGTTGTATGTATTGCTAATCATTTCATCAGTTGGAGGTTAACCAATATGTTATTTTTTTCTCCTGTATGATGAGTATGAAATCCAGGACGTCGATTGAGAAACAATATATGAGTCTATCATCACACCTTGATTGTATAAATCTATACTAATAAGACCTGTATTTTTCTTATCCATATGGATGAATTTCACATGATGCATTCACTGATCAAATCATTATATACTCTTATATTTGAGAATATATGAGTTGTGTATATGGGATTGACATGTTTCATGTCCCATAGTCACTCAATATCCTTGAAAAAGAGGAAATATGATACTATATATTTTCATAGAGGTACTTTTGTTTTATAAAGATCAATTTAAATTCCATTATAGCTTTAGTATCATTGATTAATTCCATGATATTACTCATTTCACACATATATGGATAAAAATATTTGTATTAGTTTCTAATTATATTATATTTAGTGGGGTCACACTTCGTATTTGATTAAATGTAGATCGAGTTTGACTAAGAGAGATACTATAAAAGTGTTTTACAGTTAGCAAAAATGTATTTTGGATGGTTATTCTCAAAGAATTACATAAGATAGAATTTAGGGTGATTTTATTTATTTATTTGAAAAAATGTTTTGGAAGATATCAAAAAAAATTTGGTTATGGCTTTAATAGTTATTGTATATGATACAATATAAGGTGAAATGTGACAAAGTATTTTATGATTTATAACTAATGGGAAATTGATGGTAATATTTCATAATACCTTATATATAATATATAATTATACATCCCATCATATATGATAAATATGTAACCTTTATGTCTTAATTCGATGACATGCAATTATTATATTTTTTATTTGATTGATAAGAACTTTATTCAACAACATCAATATTTTTAAACGGGGTTTTTTTATAATGTGAAATGAATAGGATTTAAATTAATTTAATCGTATGATTATTTAATTGAAGTATGAATTAATACATGCATTATAAAATTATGAATTAATGAAAACACCAACCAAGAGAGCCCTCAAGTTCTATATAAACCCGTCTTCCATATCCTGGATTAGGGGTGTTTATTCAGATACTCATGCTTGGAAAAAAAATACCAAATGCCCATATCTCTATTAGTCATCCTCATTTTCATATTGACGTTCTATAATTACGTGGAGAGAATATTAATCACATCCAAATATAAGACGATTCTTCATAACACAATGATACATATAGAGGTACAATTTCTTTTTTATTCAACTTTTTTATCATTATCAAAAAATTTAAATGGTGGTCAAAGGTGGTGTTGTGACTCCTTCTGTGTATGGTTTACATGTAAAGGAATCATTAGATGTGACACAAGATTCTAAGTGATTCAATTCCTAGTTATTTACAATAGAAACCTGATATAGTGGCCATCCTGGAAAGTTGAAAACCCATAAATGGTTTTGAGAAAAATAAATTTTGGATTCGATGAAATTATTATAAGTAATGAATAGTCAGTGCTTATGATTGTTTTATTTAATAATGTTTTCAATGGAAGGACCAGTTCAGTGAAGGTTTTGGGTATAACAGAAGCTCATGGGTGGATTTTCCCACTTGTCTTTTTTTTTCATTTTCAATGTTCCATCCGTGATCAATACGATGATAAACACCAGACTCCTTGGATTGAATCACAGAAATATAAAAATAAGAAGAAAACTCTCGGAACCATAATGGTTGATCATCACAGGTTTATTATAATTTATTTAATTAATCGACAAGAAGTACCTTTCCTGGCATTCTTTCTTCGTTGATATTTCTGATCACATTTCGATGGGATTTATCATTGCATCACAGAAGACAAGGTTATAATTCCTCTAGAGGTGATCCACACATGCCACATGTATCTCTGGACATCGCCAAAGGAGTCTCTGGGTGCTAGCATGGAGAAACCTTGTCTTGTTTTGTCCGCCTTAGATCATCTTTATTCAAAAGAGAAGGATCTCTCTTGATCTGGAGAGTGTTCCTGGTGGAAGGAGTTATTTCGGCTATGAAAGAATTCTTCAGAATTTTTGTGCACAACAATTATTGAAAAGTGTTGGATTTTTGAGGATATTTATAATCTGGTTTGAGGTTATGTAGTAATGAAAATAAATAAATGTGTTACGCGTTTTATTTATTTGATTAACTCATATTGAAAACCCCCGTATCGAATCATTAATTCCGAGACATGTGCCCACACTGATTATAATAAATATCATTTTATAAAACAATATTATATCCTCAAAATATCTACTAGAAATACTACATGGTGTGTAATCATTAATACACAACGTGTACTTGTTTTTCATTTCCTTTCCAAAATGAAAACTACACGGCGTGTAATCATTAATACATTGCTGGTACATGATTTCATTTTATTCTTCCTACAACATTAAAAAAATCTAGGCATCCTTGAATAATTATTAAACCACACAATAAAATAATCTTTATTCTACTTGAGAAAATTGGATACACTTACTGTGTGACCCTCTAGGCCTCTTTCTTCCTGGCATTAGGCAGGCATTGAAAAAGTTCAAGATTACTGTCTATAAATGGGTCAGGGCACCCATGAAAAATAATTTGATGTTGTATTGATGTGTCACCTCATACGAACTTTTATTGTAAAATTTAATATCTTTGTATAAATATCTCATCAATAAGGTTTCATGGTAGTTTTATAAACCTATATGCTTGATCTATCAGTCATTGACTTCCAGAAATAAACACTTTGTGACACCATGGATAGGGAATTAGGATGCCAGTTCTATTTCAATAAAAGGGTCCAAGATATCTACTTCCATAAATATTGAAGGGAGAAATGCTTCCTCAAATTATCCATTAATAAAATGTCATTCGTAACGCACCCAATGTGCCCCACTTCCCACCAACTATCTTCTTGATGGTTTTCATCATCATATCTAAGTGTGCGAGTCAGGACATGAGTTAATGATAATATTACAGTCTAAGGACCTTTACCCACACTCATAGATATCAATGTCTGATGACATCGAGATATGAATAAATACTACTAGTGGGTCTATTATCATAATCTCCCATCTTGGAGATTACCAAGTTCCAACTCCATGAGAGAGAGTCTCGTCTTCTTATGAGTACTCGCACATGACAGTATGTATACTATGTTTCCTATCATAGTATGTCATCCAACTATAGAACATTATTTAAGAATATTGGTATAGCATTTCTTGTTTGTCATCATAGTGGGGATCTGCAATGACCTTATTAATCCAAAAAATATTCCTACACATTAATTTATTATAGTAATGCAGAACAATGAATAGTATATAATAAGGGTATATTCAGGTAAACAAAGTAAAAACAGTTGGTTCTCAGAACACCAACTCTAAAAAACTCCCACATGGACTAGAGAAAACTTCATACGACTATTAGTCTGCTAAACCTCACATGAGGATTATGTTTCCATTGAGTCAAGTCTTTTGTCAAGGGGTCCACCAGGTTGTCTTCAATGGAAATACTTTTCACCACAACTTCAACTCTCTGAGAAAAATCCCTCAAGAGATGATACTTATGATGTATATGCTTTTTCAACTTATGTGACTATGGCTCTTTTGCAAGTGCCATAGATGCAGTATTATCACAATAAAGTGTGATAGGATCTTTACTGCTAGGTACTACATCCAGCTCTTAGATAAAGTTTCACATCCACACTGCTTCTTCAGCTGCCTCAGAAGTTACGATATACTTTGAATTTGTTGTAGAATATGTGACCACACCTAGATTTGAGCTCCTCCAGCTCACCGCACCTCCATTAAAACTAAATATATATCTAGTCTTCGACTTTATGTCATCTTGATCAGTATGGAAACTAGCATCTACATGTCCTCTAATGACTACTTCTTCATCCTTTCTATAAACCAGTAACATATCCTTAGTATGTCTCAGATACTTTAGGATAGTCTTGACTGGTTTTCAATGGTGGTCTCCTAGATTATCTTGATATCTTCCTACCGCACTTAATACCTAAGCAACATCTAGCCTTTTACATAGCATATCATACATGACTGACCCAATCATGGATGCGTAAGGTATCCCTGAAATTTTCTTTATTTCCTCATATGTATGGGGACACAATTTCTTTGTAATATGAATTCCATGTGACACTGGAAACAATACCATCTTGGACTATTCCATACTGAATCTCTTCAGTATCATGTCAATGTATGTACATTAACATAGGCCCAACATTCTCTTGGATCTATCATGATGGATCTTGATCTGAATAATATATGCCGCCTCGCCCAAGTCATTCATAGTGAAGAATTTTTACAACCATGCCTTAACTAATTGTAAGACAGGTACTTCGTTTCCAATTAGTAACATGTCATCATCATATACTTTTAAGAAAACAACTGCACTTCCACTGAACCTTTTGTAGACACAAGGATCACATTCGTTCTTAAGAAATCCAAATTTTGTTATGGCTTCATCAAAATGAATGATCCATGACATTGATGCTTGTTTTAATCCAAAAATGGTTTTCTGGAAATTTCCTACATTGATGGAATCATTTGGAGTTACAAACCCTTTAGGTTGTTTCATGTAGACTTCTTCCTAGAGGTTCCCCTTAAGGAATTATATTTTGACATCCATTTGAAAAATTTCATATTCATGGTAAGAGGTAATGGCCAATAGGATTCTGAAGTATTTCAGCATTGCAACCGGTGAAAAGGTTTCATCATATTCAATTCCTTGATGTTGTCTAAAAACCTTTGCAACCAGTCAGGCCTTATAGGTGCTGACTTGTCCAACCATGACTAGTTTTTTCATGAATATACATTTATGACCAATAATAATTATATGAACTAGAGGATATACCATAATCCAAACTTCGTTTTGGTACATGAAATCCATTTTAGAATTCATAGCTTCTTGTCACATGGAAACGTCTGTGCCTTCAACTACTTCCATTTAGGTAAGAGGATCATCATTGTTAACCAATAATGAGTCACCATCCTCAGTGACAAGAAAACCATTTCTTTCTTGTTCTCTCACCTCTCTCGTGCTCCTATGCAGTTCTTGTGTCTCAAGAATTGATTTTCCTTCCACAGGGCTTTGTGGAATCTTTTCTTATACCAACTCATGTGTATCTTGAGCCACAAATTCATCAAATTATATCTCTCTCCCACAATCTCTTTTCGAAATATGGTCCCTCTCAAGGAATATGGTGTGTCTTTCCACTATAACCTTTTTATCTGAGGGGTTGTATATGTAATATCTTCTTGTTTCCTTGGGATAACCTATAAAGGTACACTTTGTGCCTCGGGGTGAAAGTTTGCTATCTGAAGAGGTCGAAACAAATTCTTCTCTACCCCACACATGTAAATTTGATAACTTGGCATTATGTTCACTCCATAACTCATATGGAATACCATTTATTGATTTAGTTGGTACTTGGTTTAGTATGTGTGCTATTGTTTGTAATGCACATCCCCAAAAATATAATTGAAGACTCTCATGACTCATCATTGATCTCACCATGTCCAATAGGGTGTGATTCCTTCTTTCACTTACACCATTCCACTGAGGCATGTAAGGAGGAGTGAATTGAGATAGAATCCCAAACTCCCATAAGAAATAAATAAAGTCATGATTAAGATATTCTCCTCCTCTGTCTGAGTGGTGTTTCTTAATCTTATTACTAAGATGTTTCTCAACTTCATTCTTATATTCTTTTAACCGATCAAAAGAATCCGACTTATACATAATTATGTAAATATATCCATATCTACTAAAATAATTAGTAATAGTTATGACGTACAAGAACCCACACATTGCTTCAACTAGAAATGGTCCACACACATCTATGTGAATTAATTCTTGAAGCACTTTATCCCTTTCACCTATCCCACTAAATGAGGATTTTTTTCATTTTTATTTGTAGGCACTCATGACATATAAAATGTGGTTTTAGTTTGATATAATCTAAATACCCATCTTGATGAAATTTTTTCAGATGTTAAACATTGACATGACCTACCCGGTGATGCCAAAGTTGGTTTTGGTATGAGTCA
This sequence comes from Viscum album, assembly GCA_963277665.1. Classification (NCBI taxonomy): domain Eukaryota; kingdom Viridiplantae; phylum Streptophyta; class Magnoliopsida; order Santalales; family Viscaceae; genus Viscum; species Viscum album. Next base: position 333,136,608 of record OY728163.1, read on the forward strand.
TGTGAATTATTTTGTCATCGATTTCCATTACGTGGTTTTTGAAGTCTAACACATAATGGTCATTATATAAATGTGCCCTACCAAAACAAATGTTATCTTTATAAAAGTAGAAACATTAATTTGGAAACATGAATATGAATCCATCAGTATCAAATTTCGATTCTGAAATAATGTTTTCAGTTACAGATGGTACATAATAACATCCTTTCAATACCAAGACTTTCCTAGTAGGCAATATGAGGTGGTAGTCTCTAACAGCTACATTAGCAAGTCTAGCCCCTTTAGCTGCTTTCATATCCACCTCACCGTGGTCAATATTTTTGAATCTTATTGGTTTATGTATTTGGATACATATGTGAGAACCAAAAGCCATATCTAATACCCAATTTGTATAAATTGATATATTTCTTTCGATTACAAATGCACATGAAGCTTCCCCTTGCTTCCTTGGCTGGGAGCATTGTTTCATCCAGTGGCCTAGCATGCCATATGACAAACAAATAGCCTCCTATTCTCTTGCCTCCCCTTTTACATTACTTTTCGTGGAAGGCATTGAAGAACTTTTGGGCATAAATATCTTTGCCATACCTTTCCATTTATTCACCATAAGGAAAAAGGATTTTCACGACTCATATCATTGTCCACTTGGCGAATGAGGATAAGAAGATCATATAGAGACTTATCAATGTTTTTCATGTTGAAATTTACAAAATATTTAGAGAATCTCTAGGGGAGTGATACAGGACTGAGTTCGGTACCCAGTTCTTCAAGGAGTTTAAACAATAGAACCTCCAAGCACTCAATGTAGCCAATGATCTTCACTATATGAGGCCCAGCTGGGGAACCTTCTCCAACCGTTCACTAAAATAGATCCGTGGAGATCTCAAAACTTTCCTATCTGGCTCTCTCATAATATAGACCACGAAGGTTCTCAAGCATGCTATGGGAATCCATGTCTTCATGAGACTTCATGAGCTCACTAGACATTGATGATAACATCAAACATTGAATATCAAGTGCATCACTCACATGTTGATCATAGACCAGGAAATCTTCATCACTCACCCCTTGGGTAGGCGAATCAGGATGTGAGGACTCCATCATATAAAACTTTCGTTCATGGTGCAGGATAAACCAAAGGTGCCTAAAACATTCATGAAAGTTACTGTCGGTGATGATATTGTATTTGTATAGAATCGATCGCAGTGAAAATGTGGTTGATGAGACTTTCATATTCATTCTATAAATTAAAATTTCATATTTATCAGTACTTTCTTGATTATATTTTATGAGAAATGATAAAAAAACATTTATGTCTCCCACTATTTTATAATATCCTAGTGGCCCTCACCATTTAACTCGGAATGTCCAGTTTCCATGACTTTCTAGTTGCATGGATCCATATTTCCCTTCGCATAACCCCAACAAGGGTTGGTCAGTCTATTAGAAGGTATTTAGGTAGGAAGGTATTTTCCAACTGTGAGCTTACAGTTCCTTGATCTGTTGAGTGGACTCCCCAATCCTGAAATCCTTACTTTGATTTCCTCAACACTTGCCTCCATTTTACAGCAAATCTAGCAAGGGATACTCCTCTTGATGTAAAATGTTTAATTAGACCAGAATCTTTCCTAATAGATTCCTTTATAAAAGTATGTGTCCAATCAAAGGTTGTTCAAACAAATAGTTTTATTGATTTTTTCTTTAATCAGGTAGCCGAAGGCTTGTTCTGAATTAATATGGCATTTGAAGAATTTTAATCCTTTATGCGTTGTTTTTAATTATCACATTCTTGTTAATAACGAGTGATTCTTGTTTAAGTGATTAACCATGTTCTGATAATGTTTAGGTATAGTCTAGTTTTTATTTTATTTCATCTTTTTATTCTGGTTTATTTAATTATTTATCTGATCTTGACAATAAATACATAATAAATAAATCTTACAATCAGACAAAAATATAATAAGATGGCGTGATCATGAGCTTCTATTGGTCAGCTTATCTAGCAGGTTTGATAAGCTAACCCGGACCTAGGAAAAAATTATTAAACCCGATAGTTAGTGTTCTGTAGCTCCCACCTGTTCACCTTTGTATCTTCTTGGGATGGTTTCACCTTAGCTTTAGATTTTTATCCTTCTCCTATGGCTTGTGAGATCCTTGATTACATGGGGTTTTCATTAAAACACCATGTTCATGCATTCCTTACATTTTACTGGAAGAGGGCTCGCAGGCCAACAAATTTAAATTAAGTAAATTTAAATGAAACCATACACATACCAAGGGTATTTTTTCTAGATCATGATCATCCATAGCATGCAATGACATTTACCCATATTAAGTATTCAAATTCTTTTAATCATTCTCTTATTTAATATATGTTGTCCTTGACTTCAATTAATTATGATTTTATAATTAATCAATTCATTATCTTAAATTCCATTCAGAATTTCTTTAATATTATTCTCATCAATATTCATTGTACGGGTCATTGTACATTGAAAGAAACCTGGTGAAATTCCATTTCTGGAAAGTACACGGCCTGTAGGAGATATTACATGGTGTGTATTTATTTTCAGTCTTTATCCAAAGTAAATTCCATGGGATTGGGAGTGTTCTCTATAAATTGGAAATTTTGTAGTACACGGTGTGTAGATTAATCTAACATGGCGTGTACTTCCTATTCACGTGGTTACTAGCCTGGAAATCCTCTGTATGTGGTACCAACTTCGAATTGTACATGGTTTACCTAGGCCGGATCGGACTACATGGCATGTTGATTCAACATAAACGTCGTGTATTCCTGTTTCCACATGCCATTCAGTTCTGCTCAACATGGTGTATTAGTAACATCGGTATATTCAATTCACATGGTGTGGTTTGGTGGAACAGTACCAGTTTGTTAAACCTAAGTACACGGAGTGTAGTTTTCACTACATGTCGTGTATTCCTATGTTGTATAGACAGAATGAGTGGCTCCTCCGGATGAGTTCGTCATTTTTCATTAAATCAAAATTAAAATTATAAAGATGTTTTTGTGATGTGAATCGAGAAATTAATGAGTAAGAACAGATCCCGTTCATTCAGTTTTATAGAAAAAATTATCTAGAATTGAATCAAATATAAATGTGTAAATTGCCAACAAAAAATAAATAACTATTATAAACGTTGTAACCTCACTCTGATACCAATTGAATGTTTTAGGTGTGCGGAAGCTCGTGGGATGATGTTCCCACTTGGATTTTTGTCATTAGCAGTGATCAATACGGGATCAATACAACAATAGAAGCCACACTCTGCAGGTCTATTCACAGAAATATACGAATAATAAGAAAAGTCCTAGAACCATAAAGGAGGATCATCACAGGTTGATTATAATTAATATAATTAATTGATAATAAATACTGTTTCTGGCATTCTTTCTTCGTTGATATTTCTGATCATGTTTCGATGTGATTCATTGTTTCATCGTAGAAGCCATGTGTAGACTTCCTCTAGATGTGATCCACATGTGCACCACATTACTCTAGATGTCGCTAAAGGAGTATATGGGTGCTAGCATGGAGAAACGTTTTCTTGCATTGTCTGCCTTTGATCATTATGATCCGATGGATGAGGATCTCTCTTGGACTTAAGTGCCTTCTTGGAGAAAGGAGTTCCTCTGGTGATGAGATAATTCACCTAAATTGTTGTTCACAAAAATTATTGAAAAGTGTTGGGGTTGTGAGGATATTAATAATTGGGTTTGAGGTCATTGAGTTATGAAAATAAATAAATGCATTATGTTTTTTATTTATTACATTAACTCTTATTGAAAACCCCAATGTCGAATCATTAATTCCTTGACATGATCCCTAGCTAATTATAATAAATATCATTTAATAAAACAATATTATTTCCTCAAAATCCAAACTGGAAAAACTACACGGAATATAATCATTAATACATCATGTGTACTGATTTATCATAAAACTACACAGCATGTTATCATTAATAAATGACATGTACTTGTTTTTCATTTCCTTTCCAAAACGAAAACTACACGGCGTGTAATCATTAATACAAGACTTATACTTATTTTCAATGTATTCTTCCTCCAACATTAAAATGATTTAGGATTCCTTGAATAATCATTAAACCACATATGGGAATAATCTTTATTCTACTTGTGATACTTGGATACAATTAGTGTGTGACCTTCTAGACCTCTTTCTTGTTGGAATTAGGCTGGCTTTCCTAAAGTCCAATATTACTGTCTATAATGGGTCAAGGTGCCCAAGAGAAAGAATTTGAATCCGCAATGACATGTCACCTCATACGAACACATACCGTGTAATTTAATCCCTTTGTCTCAATATCTTATCTAGAAGGATTCATGGAAGTTTCATAATCATATATTGTTGACCTGTCATTCATTGACTTCCAAAAATAAACTCATCGTGACACCATGGCAATGGAATTTAGGTGAAAGTTCTATTTCAATCAAAGGTCCTGAGATATCTACTTCCATAAATATGGAAGGTAAAAATCCTTCTTCGACTTATCCATTAAAAACATGTCATTCGTGACGCACCTAATCTACTCTACATCCCACCAACTGTCTTAATGATGGTTTTTGTCAGTTAATCTAAGAGCGTGATCCATGATATGAGTTAATGATAATATTATATTCTAAGGATCATTACACATGCTCATAGGTAGGAATTTTCGATGACACAAAGACATGCCTAATTACTACTGCTGTGTCTGTTCTCATAATCTCCCATCGTTGAGAATACCAAGTCTAAACTCCATGAGTGATAGTCTCATCTTCTTACGAGTTATCGCAAATGAAGGTTGGTATATTATGTGTCATATCATAGTATGTCATCAAAATGTAGAACTTTACTAAAGAATGTTGTTATAGCATTTCAAGGTTCTCATCATAGCGGGGATCTTCCATGAATTTATTAATCCAATAAATATTCCCAAAGGTTATTATCTTATAGTCATGCAGAACATTGAATAATATATAATAAGGGTATATTCACGTAATCAAAGTACAAACAGTTGGTTCAAAGGACACCAACGATAACATGAAGTTCCTAGAATAGATGATTTATGATATTCTTATGTGCAAGGTTCAAGTGTGGGTAGAATATTTTGTTTTTAGTATGGTTATTGTTAGTGGCTAAGTGAGAATTTATTCCTAGAAAAGGTGAGGTACCAATTTATGAATAGGGGAGTTGGGGGGGGGGGGGTTCTCCTGGATTGGATATATTGAACTATACATGATAATAGGCGATGTTTTAGTGATGTGATCTTATTTTTGATGTGATAAGACTCCATGATAATTATTATTTTGATATGATTAGGTGGTATGGGAGCCTACACCAACTATCATTATATGGTATTTAGAAATGTGTGAAGGTTAAAGGAAATCCCTTGTGAGTTTTAAATTATTGAGTGTTTGTAGATGATATGAATCATGATGGATCATGATAGTAAGATTTCACGAATTGGATCCTAGGGTATTAATTTAAGAAAATATATTCAATTTTGGTTGAAGAGATATTATAATTATATCTAGTATGGTGGCCTAGCCGATCCAGTTGAGACCATGTCCTGTATTTATGGGATGAGATGATCCTAGATTGGGGGGATCAATGCACTTTTTCTAATTGAACCTGTTGAGGCTTTGTTCTAAGAATTTTATTAGGGAATTTTTATTATGATGATCAAACTAGTGGCTATTGTGGGTGTGACCACCATTTCAGATTAATTTTGGTGGTTTCCAATGATAATACATTCATGAGCAAGAAATGGGGGACAATTGATGTTTCTATTTAATGATTGTGTGTGAGAAATGTGTAATATTATATTCATTACATGATAGGATGGATATATAAAATATCTAGGAAGTACAACCCTCATGTTAGAAGGATATTTATTACAATATGAAAATGGTTTTGATGATCATTATGAAATTTTGATGTGAGCAGCAAAATCGATATGATTACAAATGGATTCCTCAATGAATTCTATTTATAACTTCGTATACCCTTTTGGATGGAGTTGGTGTGTTGGTATCCTGTTTGATATTCTTTCAATATTATCATAGCATGTGTCATGTTGGTATTGTGTTTTTTCTTGAAGTGAGATAATGAAAACTATTTTAGATAGGTGAGGACCCTACTATAATAATTTCATTGTGAGTATGTATGAACATTGAAGATCAAATTCAAATGTTCACAGAATTATTTCAGGGTTTCAGGGATCTTGTTCGTGTGTTTAGTATCACGTTGATGGTATAAACTATGAGTTTTTGGGATAGGTCAGCCCAAGGAGATTCATCCAAATTTTTAATGTATAATTGCACACGGTGGGTTAGAAACCATGTTTGACAGAACATATTAGGGACAATTACAATGTTTTATTTTTGTTAGGACCTTTACTGAAAAAGTACAACATGTTTAGATTGATACCTAGATATGGGAGAATCATCCATTGGGATAATAATTTTGATAAAAATAATTAGTACCTTATATAGATATACATATTCACATGTGATCAGGTTCGGTAAATCAAAAATCATACTGTCCATATCGATAAAATGTGAGAGGGGTGTTTTTTGTTGGAATCTATGATGGTAGAAATTTCATGGATCAGGGTTGGATGATGTAAGATAATCTCAATGGTGGGGATAATCTATGAATTGTTGAAAATTTAGATGATGAAACCTTGGTGTTTGAGGTTTGATAGTTGTCATGTAGTGTCATCACGATGCATTATGTTTAAAAAATAATTCAACCATGCTTTTGAGAACTCAACACCACATGTTTGGAGTAATGGTATGAAATTATTTTGTGTGTTTAATGATGGAATGAATCAATTTAAATAGTTCCTAGTAACTGATGTTAGTCATTTTTCGTGATTGGAGGACCAAAATGACATCCTGAGGATGAGAAGTACTGTAGTGGAGAGATTGTAATATCATGTGTTCCATACATGTGATAAATTATAAAGGATGTTTAATTTTTTTTTCACATTACAGAGAGAATAATTTTAATCTTATTTTTATATTTATTTTATATTATTATAACACCTCATACATAATTTTAGATGTAGATAGGGGTTTAAGAGATGAAACAACGGCTCAAGAGAGATAGAGATGGGTCCTTTATGGCTGTTGTAGCAAACTGCAAGCTAGTTAGTGGCCACCATTGACATGACTTGGGAAATTAAGGTGAAAAATTGAGTTTTTTATCCCCTTGTATTTTTTGAGGGGGATTCCCCACTACTGTTATATTTGTTGTGTAGTAGTTGGAATAATTTTACCCCATCTTCCACTCTTCACCCTTTTTGCAGGTGGGGTTCTTAGGAATTTTAAGAGAAAATTATGTTATGTACGTCGTTATTTGAACTTCCATGTATCTACTCTTCTCTCTATATTTATATCTATTTATCCTAGTATAGAATTTTGTTCTTATTCTACTAGAGTAGGGTGGAATTGGATGTTTATCGTCAGGATTTCAAGTGGGTTGTTTAGACGAGAACATGTGAAAATGTCTAACCACTGTTACATGTCTTTATGATGGAGGTAATCCACTATTTTTTTCAAATGTTTATTAATAAAATTATATCAAATTATAAATGATACATCATCTCTCATTGGTTTTATTTCTTCTAATGTTTATGGGATTCCCCATGGTGACATTATCATGTCACTAATCGACAATTATATTGTTCTATGTCATTCCACCAATTCTATAATGGTTTTTCCATAAATGTAATGTTAATTAGTATTTTGGAATCTTTGGTTAGAGATTTAGAATACAATTTGGTTTTTAGTTCATCTTGGGATATTGGAGAGCAATTGGTCATGGTTCAAGTGTGATGAGGTAGACCGGTTAGATTGAATGAATTTATTTATTTGTAAATTCAAATTTAAAATTGTAGAAAATTTATTATTTATGATTAAATAATAATAAATTGATTATATTTAATTAATTATATAATTCAGAAATTATTCATGGCATTAGTTAATTTAGACGATGGCCAGTTGGGACTTGAAAGCCTCAAGATCAGTTGATGAGTTTCTTTCAAAATGGGTTTACCTTCATTTTAAGGCTATTGATCCTTGTGAATATAAATTTTCGTAATATGTACCTTCTTATATTCATGTGTTATATATTTCACCGATGCATTAGGTTGTGGGACTCTCTAAATTTTCAATTCATATAATTAAAATTAAATCATAATATTGAATCACATAAGGTACCTACGACCCTGATTTACACTCGTGTTATTATTGTACATCATAACCACTGATGTATAAGGATATAAAATTGAAATTGTATCTTAAAAAATATAAAACCATGAGTGTAATAATTTAATTACATTGAAATATATTTGGGTGTATTGTCCCATGTTTATGGTAACCTAGTGACTTCTAGGTAGAGAATATTGGGAAAGTGTTATTTTCAAAAATAATCTACACTATTGTAATTCAGGGAGATTATTTAGCACGTATTTTCTCAACAAAAGTCTATCTTTTTATAATGAGTTGATGATCACAAATACCCTTGTTTTTAATTCTAAGTATTTAACTTTTAGTATATTTCTGGAAATTAATATTCATTATATTACTATTTTGGAATAATATTAAATTATTTTATGTTCATGGAATATTTGAAAAAGTGTTCAGAAATCATTTTAGTGTGTTCTGGTAACACTGTTCATACCAAATGTGGAAAACAATTGCTTATGGATAAATTTATACGTTAACCTTATGAGATTTCATAAAAGTATGGTTAATCCACCATAAGTTATCATAAAATTATTTTAAAAAACCTTACCTTTAGAAGGAACCATATGTTTATAATATCAGAAAATTATGGAAGAAGAACCTTACTTAAGTATGTAACTTTACATTTTCTTCACAAAAGTATGGATAATCAATAGTACTTTTATAATGAACCTTACATTTTATTGAAAATTATGGATCATGTATCTTATTTTTTCCTAAAGAGGAATGTATGGATAATGTAGCACACATTTGAAAGATGAACAAAAATGTATGGATGATCATCCTTACGTTTGAGATCAACCTTACGTTTTATGAATAGATCATTAACCATACATTTAGCATCAGAGATCTAAAATATGACTTTATAGTTTTACAGTCTTTATGAGGAATATCAGGCATATCTCAAGCCAGATTCAAAGCCTAATATTAAAGCACATCTCTGACTATTTTAAAGCTATTTATTTGTGATTCAACGGTTCGATTTAGGAGGAGGCTTTCATGACAATTAATAAGGGATGTTACGTCTACTTCATTATTCAATCATTTTAATAGCATGATTCTTATGTACCAATTTTTTGATCTAAATTTTAAAGAAATAAATTGTATTTAATCATTATATAACTGTTTTATTTTGAATTATAGGTAGAGATACAAATCATAATGAAAAATATCAGAAGCACAAGCTATCGAGTTTTTTGACTACAGTTTTTTATAGTGTTATATGAGTCACACTGATATGCTACTACCAAGATATATCAGACACTTTTTTTCTTGAGAAAAGTAATATCGTTAGAGATTCTAATTCTACATAGAGGATCTATTGTGAATCTATTGCTGATAATTTTTTAGATTTTATTTCAAGATTTATTTGCAACCAGATCTACTGAGAACAGATCTTACCTGAAGAATATATTTCTTGAAGATGATGATCCATCAACTATTAGTTGTGTGCTACTAAATCATTGATGAACAACTGGAATGTATTTTTATACAAATAATCTTTTCATTGTGAGTAATCGGATTCTCATAATAAGAAGTTTAGTCAGTTCAGTGCATGAACCAGAAGGCTATGTTTTATCCTTATCTTGTAATGGTGTCAACTACCAGAACACATTTGTGGAAGGTCTGTTGATAAGAGGACCAGATAGTGAAAATCATCAAGTTCATGGAGTATAGCATTGGCGGAGTGGACCAGTGGCCTTATGTTCCCTGAACCACTATACATTTGTGCATCCGTAAATCTATTTATTTTCCACTGCATAAACATTACTATAATGATAAAGGATATATTTTTCAATCATCGCGATTCTCAAAGAAATTTTGAATGATACAATTCACCCCCCACTTGTGAATATTTGGTATAAAATGATCCAATATTTGGTATCAGAGGTAGGGATTTCTTTTAATAAATCTATTAGAATAAGAATGATTCAAATGATTATACTCTGAGATCTTAATGAATGATACACTAGATGGAATGTCAATGGGTCAATCTCTATACTTCAATGCTGCAATCTATGGATGTTGGATGTTGAGAATGATAATATATCTAAAAAATAATGGATACTGAGTTTACTCAAAAATAATTACTCCTTATGAATTTCCAAAGAAACATAAAACATGGAGTTTAGGTATGGAATCAGAGTATGACATAAATTAAAAATATATGAATGATATCATCTGTGGTCTAGGCCTAGATGAATTCTGTAACACCCTGAATCTGAGGCCCTTCCCTAGTGCCCCGTACCCGGTTCTCCACATGACCTATGACGCATTCCCCTAAACTCCAGAGGCTTCCAACTAGCAGTGAGGGCCTTGGTAAGTTATTGGGGAAACTATGCCCTAATTTGGTAAGGTATACAAGGAATGAAAACAACAGTCAATTGAGAAAGCAGTAAATAACATACCAACACTGAAACAAAACATCGGAAGCAATGAACACATAATGATAATGATAATGATAATGATTCAGCAGGTACAAGTATGTAAAGAAAGCACCAAACACAACAACATGCTGAAATACAACTGAAAACAATGTACGAAAGTAACAGCAACTCTAACAGCATCGTAGGCCTAAGCTTGGTCCTATTCTCTCTAGATCCAACCAGCAATCACGTACCCAAAGTAGAGGGTCCACAATCCCTATCCTCACCAACAACCACAGAACCTGTTTGGGCCGAACAGCAGGACCCAAACAGGGTGTGAGACTAATCCAAGTAGGAAATCACCACGAGAATTGTTCCCTACTGTCAGTGAGTAATATAGAAAAGGTAAAGGAAATAAATGCAGTAGAGAAAAAGAAATACACTAAAGTAAAAAATCCTACAAATCTCCATTCACATTTATTTAGATGTTCAGTACAATGATTTAGCTATCAAACAAGTAACCTAGCAACAAATCTATACTCCCAAGGCAAGAAAGTAATCCGAACAGGTAACTCAGTAGTCTACCTAAATAGAAAGCAGTACAAACCCAAGCTTGTTCTTTTTCTTGGCGGACTCATCACAACCAACCAACAAATAAATCACTAACTCTCGGGGTGGATCCTACTAGAAACCCCCTCTAGTCAAGTAAACGTACAAAGGCACAACCACTCTGGGAAGCTCTCACCATCAATTTCCCTATGGTCTTGCAACGAATGATATAGACTCTTTGAGGAAGAAGTTATGTCTAATTCCCCCTATAGTCTCACTACATAACTAAGGACACTCTAAGGAAGCACAAAGTCCCATTCCCATAGGTCATGTGATCGATACTAATTATAACATACTCTCTAGGGAAGCCCTAATCATCAATTTCCCCATTAGTCTACCACACCAGGTTCACTAAGCCCTGAGCAGTTTAGTCATGCGTAATCTACTGTTAGGAGCCTAAGTAAGTTCAGAAACTACTTGGATAATAGCTTAAAATGCATCCACCAGCATATAAACATCAGGAAATACATGGAATCAGGTCAACATGCAAACTAGAAATGTGCAAAAATGGTTTCCTTGTAGGAAACCGTTCCAAACAGCAACCAACAGCAAAAACAAGGGGATCACCCATGGGGTGATCCTCAAACATGTTAACAATAAATTTATTAACCATCTAATAACCTCAAGAATACAAGAAATCTAAGGCAGATAACAAAATAGGATAAAAAACCTATCCCAAGATACTGGATACATGGGTATCCGACACTTTGGCACCAAAACCTCAAAGACATTCAACATATGGTAACAATCCAACTACCTCAATCCTTGTTGTTAGATATATGTAAACCACGATGGCAGATTCCCCTTAGAACGACATAGATCTGAGAAAATTCACAAAACAATCATCCTACGATAACTTGAAAACGACGATGAATCGAGAAACAAGGCTAAAGAAAATAGAGAACTCGCCATTGTGCTTCCAATGCAATCGAAGACAACTAGAACGGAGGTCAGACGGAGGCACGACATATTGGAGAAGATTCAGTCGTACGGTCGCTCTTGGACGAATGTAACCCGGAGAAGAAGATGCTTCTGTGTGTCAGGCGCGACCCCGGTCCGTTTAATGAAAAAAAAGAAAGTACACAGCATGTACTTTTAGAGTACACGACATGTACTAGGTCTTTTTCGTACTCTTCCAAAAACGGACTCCACATCACCCTTACACACCGTGTGTGTGTCTTGGACATAGCCATCACATGGCTTCGACGGAAAAAGATTACACACCATGTACTCCAAAAGTACACGGCGTGTACGTAAAAAATTTTCTAAAAAGTTCATTTTTCTCAAAAACTCTAGAAAATGGAAAAGCGTGCCTGAAAAAAAGATCTGGGTTCTTACGAACATTCCCAATTAAAGAAATTCGTCCACGAATTTCCCTAATGAGGTGGAGAAGAAGAAACCCTGAACAACTCCGGCCACTGTGATCATACATCGGCCTTCCTTTCCCAAGTCTCGTCATGTACTCACCCATTCTGCCATAGCACTTGTACCATAGGAACGAACCACCCACAGAGAACCTTTGTACTACGATCGACAATTCGGATAAGACGCTCCTCGAACAACACATCTATTTCAAGTTCAACTTCCTCAAGCTGAAAGACGCGAGATGTTTCTGAAATGTAGCGTCGGAGTTGAGAGACGTGGAAGACGTCATGCATGGCCCGATACCTTTGAGGTAGTTGCAACTGATAGGCAACCGGCCCAACTCTCTCTAAGTCCTCAAATGGCCCAACATACCGCGGTGAATAATTACACTGTCTCTGAATCCTCTTGTGTCCCAACCTCGGGGTAACAAGTAAGAAAACTTGGTCACCGACCTCGAACTCCAGAGGCCATCTCCACTGATCAGCATAAGACTTATGTCGAGACTGCGCTATAGCCATCCTCTTCCGAATCAGATATATCTGCTCTGATGTCTCCTGAACAAGACGAGGTCCCAATAAAGCTTCCTCTCTTTCTCTATCCAGCATAAAGGTGATCGGCATGGCAAACTATACAATGCCTCATAAGGCTCTATTTGAATGGTCGCTTGAAAACTGTTATTGTAGGTGAACTCCACCAGAGGAATATGCTTCTCCCAAGAACCACCAATATCTAGGATGCAAGCTCAGAGCATATCCTCAAGCACCAGGATCGTGCGCTCGTACTGGCCATCAGTCTTGGCATGGTATGATGTACTCAAAAGTACTTGGGTACCCATGGCCTTCTAGAGTCCTTGCCAGAACTGAGAGGTGAAGCACGCATCACTGTCTGAAATAATGGAGTGTGTAATTCCATGCAGACGAATGATCTCCCAGATGTAATGTTGTCCCATATCATTGACACTGAATGTATCCTTGATTGGAAATAAGTGAGAAACCTTTGTAACCCTGTCAATGACAACCCACACTGCATCGTTTCCTCTCGACGATCTCGGTAACCCTATCACGAAGTCAATCAAGACATCGTTCCACTTCCACTCTGGAATGGGTAGCTGCTGCAAAAGCCCCACTGGTCGTTGATGCTCTGCTTTCACCTACTGACAAGTAGAACATCTCATGACGAAACTAGCATCATCCTTCTTCATACATGACCACCAGTACTGGTGATGAAGATCCTGATACATCTTGGTGACGCCAGGATGAACTGTTCAAATTGAGGAATGGAAGTCTCGCATCATCTCCTCGCGTATATCTTTTGTCAACCATACACATCCCTAGAAACGCATGATCACATCCTCACCAATGGTCCACTCGGGAAGAGGGTCATCCCCTGACATGCTTTCCCGTAGGACTGGCCCTTCTGAATCTTCCAGCTGCCTCATCTGAAATCGGCCCAGAAGTACAGAGGTAACAACCACAGAAGATAGGAATGCCTGCCACAACCTATCGTGCACCTCCTAATGCATCTCCAAGAACAGATTCATCAGTTTCAACTCAATGCTGGCCTCCTAAACCTCATGTATTTGAGTTCTCCTAGTAATTGCATGAGCCACTATGTTGTCTTTCCGAGGCTTATAGGCAAGCTCGAAATCGAAGGACTGGAGATACTCGACCCAACTCTGCTATCTCAAGGTCAGGTGACACTGCGTGAAGATGTACTTGAGACTTTTTTGGTCAGTGTATAGCACAAAAAGTTCTCTTAGAAGTTAATGTCTCCAGCAACATAAATCATGAACAATCACAGCCATCTCCAGGTCGTACATAGGATAATTCCTCTGATGAGGCCTCAAATTCCGAGATCTATACGCAACCCCTCGATACTCCGGCATAAGCACTGCTCCAAGTCTAATGCCAGATGAATCATAGAAAACTATATAGCTCTTTCTCGGCTACAGAAAAACTAGGATCGGTGCTGAAGTCAATCTCCCCTTCAGCTCCTGGAAGGCTGAGTCACAGGCTTCTGAACAAACAAACTTCACCGCCTTCTTTGTCAAGCCTATTAGTGGTGCTCCGAGGCATGAGAAGTCATGTATACAGTGCCTCTAGTAACCAGCCAGCCCCATGAAGCTCTGTACCTCGAAGACATTCTTAGGCTGCTCCTAGGTAACTACTACTCTCACCTTCTCTAGGTCTACTGATACTCCTTTCTCTGAGATGACATGACCCAGGATGTGAATCTCGTCCATCCAAATGTGGCACTTTGAGAGTTTACCATAAATCTGATGCTCCCTTAGTGTACTCAAAATGATTTGAAGATGGGTTTCATGGTCGTGTCGAGTATGAGAGTACACCACGATATCATCCACGAAGACCACGGCGAAGGAATCCAAGTAAGGATGGAACACTCGTTTCAACAGCGCCATGAAAACTGATGGCGCGTTTGTGAGACCGAACGGCATAACCGTATACTCGTAGAGGCCATACCTACTCCTGATGGCTGTCAGAGGTATATCTGAAGGTCTAACACATAGCTGATGATAACCAGACCTCAAATCAATCATCGAGAACACCCAAGCACCTCGAATCTGATCGAAGAGATAATCAATTCTCGGTAAGGGATATCGGTTCTTTACCATCAACTGGTTCAACTTCCGATAATCCACGCAAAGCCTAAGGGTACCGTCTGCCTTCTTCGCGAACAAGACATGTGAACCCCAAGGAGAAGTACTGGGTCGGATGAAACCCTTTTCCTGTAACTCCTCTAACTGCTTCTTGAGCGCCTGAAACTCAAGTGTAGCCATCCTATAAGGAGGAATGGACATTGGTGCCGCTCCTGGAACAAGCTCAATCGAGAAGTCTACCTCACGCTCCGAAGGAAAACCTAAAAAGTCATTTGGAAAGACATCTATAAAGAGATCAACAACTGGAGGAAAATCATTCTGTGAAGTGCCCTGGTCATCCAGATAAAGACTAAAAATCTGGGCCGTAACTCCTCCTACCCCATGATGCTCGAGTCTGGCTCGACTCGCCTGAACATCCCACTCGCCTTTATGAAGGAAAGATTCACCCTATGGTGATACGAAACTCACCCTGCAGAGATATAAATTGAAGACTGCCTGGAAGGGAACCAACTAGTCCATACTGAGAATGAAGTCATAGACCGTCATCTCCATGACATAGAGGTCCCATAAGAAACGATATCCAGAAACCTCAATAGGGAACCCCTTGCACTGGCGTAAGCTAGATGTCCTTGTTCCCAAGGGTGTGTCGAGAGTCAACATGTCAGCATATGAAAAGACACAGAGCTCAAGGCTTTCCATGAAAGTAACAGAGATAATGCTATGTGAAGAACCCGTATAAAAATGGGCAGAAGATAAAATAGAGGCTACTAAGATCGTACCTCGAATTGTAGAGGTTCCGGGATCCTGCTCCTAACGAATATGCTCTACAACAAAAGTTGGGCATGTACCGCGGCCCTGTGTAGCAGCCTAAAAACCCTGATCTGCTCCTCCCTAACCCTGAGCACTGCATCCACTACCTCTACCCTGACTTGAACGTCCTTCAGAACTCTAGAACCCAGTCTTCTGTGGAGCAGGTAATCCTGCCCATGTGCGCGGGGTCGAAAAGGATCCTCCTTCACTAGCCGCTGGAAGGGGAACCTTGCAGAAATGTTGCAGGTGACCCATCTTGCCATAGGATTGGCACTCCGCTGGGTCCCTCAGGCACTGGGGCATCTTATACCTACTCCTACCACACTGATAACACACCACTTGGGTTCCCGAAGGGGCATCTTGTCTACCAGAAAGAATACCTCGTTTCCTCGGGTCGCCTTGGGTAGAATCTCGGTGGCGTTTCCTGCTGTCTTTATAGAGGGAATCGGCCTTGGATGTTGTACCTGCCTGCTCCACAACTCCAGTCTCTCTTAGGATCCTCTCCGTGATGAGTGCCTGGTTGACTATCAGAGTAATAGAATTCAATTGAAAGACATTCACCTGTGATCTGATCTTTGGTCTGAGGCCTTCCTCAAACTTCCTCGTTAGAAACAGCCCGTCATTCCCCAGGATGGGAGTGAATTGATGTAACTCAGTTAAGCGGGAGGAATACTCCATAATTTAGAGAGTACCCTGCTGAAGGCTCATTAACTCCCGGGCTCTGTCAGCCCTCAGCGGCGCTGGGTAGAAGTAGTCGTAAAATGTAAGCTGAAACTCATCTGAAGCCATAGCCTGCTGGCGCCCCGTCTAAGAGACTACGTCCCACCTTCTCTTGGAGGATTGTCATAGAATATACGTCATGAGAATTACCCAACTCTCTATAGGCATCTCCAGATTCTCAAAGATGGATAGCATGGTTTCCATCCCTGACTCTTCATCCTGAGGTAATCCATCCCATGTGATAGTGGGAGGACGATGCTGCTGGAAGACCCGTGTCAGCTCTGCCATAGTGGGGGAAGGATGCTGAACTCCCTGGAAGGTCTGCATGAATCTCATGAAACCCTCTATTAACTGAGCATCAGAACTAGTGTCTGGAATCACTGCAGGTGCCATGTCTGGAATGATGGGTGGAACTACTGGCAGTCCCTGATCGGTCGTATCAAGCGTACGATCGTGGCCTAGTTCCTAGCGTGCAACAGGAGGATGTCTCGGTGCTATAGCGCTGAAAGACCAAAAAAAACCTTCATTAAGTATGAACACAATTTCAACATAGGGGAGTAAAATTGAAAAAGAAGGAAAAACCATTAAATCTGGAAAAAAACATAACTACACAGCTTTTAATACCAATACACGACGTGTTTCCAGAAATCCTACCCTGGGCGTGTACCTTGGCCATACCTGGCAGTGTAAACTACCTGGAAACAGGGTGTGTTCTTAAAATAAACGGTAGGTACTGAACCGTTTCTCCCTGCTCGGTTACTCCTACACGACTAAGTCACACGGACTGTCCTATGCAAAGACTACACGGTGTGCTTTGAGGAAGACACGGCGTGTGCTGGACACGCCTTACCTGGCCTGTGTTGTTAGCGACACGGCCTGACACACGGTCGACACTGAATGGCGTGTTCCTACGAGAAACGACGTTCACTTGAAGGGAAACCTCGGTCAGTGTTGTTCGTGACACGAAGAGGTACTCGGTTGATCCTTACACGGCGTGTTCCGAACAAACACGGCGTGTAAATGAGAGGATAAAATCGAACCGTGTTTTTTAGGACACGGCCGGGTACCTGGTATAGGATACACAAAATGTGCATACCGAACATGGAGTGTACTAAACATGAATTAACTGGCCTTTGTTGTTAGATACAGGTCCGGGCTCCTAGTTAACCTCTACACGGCATGTACCAAGAGTACATGACATGTTCCAGAAAACCATTTCCGGCACCGTGTCCCTATCCACATGGTCAGTGACACGGCCAAAAACTACAAGACATGTATATATAAAGTACATGCTATGTATTATGGGTTTTTCCGGACAATAGCCTTAGAACTGCATCGGAGCCTAGAAAACATTTAAAAACAAGGGTTAAGGTGCCAAATTGCTATCCTTGGGGGCCCATACTCCCCGCGAATCAAATCTTGGCATCCTAACAATGCATATAACAAGAAACCTATACAAGAACTCATGACCCACAAAATTTCAATCCTTGAGGGCCCATAACACCTCTAAGATCAATGTTTGGTGTTTGTGATAAGAAAGCACCAAAAAACGATACCCTATCAACATAGCAGGTATTCTATCACAACATCTATCAAAACATCATGCATTGTCTATCAAAAATCCTATCACAATAGCATGCAATCTCTAATGCAACCTAGATAGCCTTGAAAGATTCATGGCATGTGATCTTCTAACATGTGCCTATATGATGCATGAGATGGCATACCCTCATCTAATTGGGTTGAAACAAAATAGAACTGCAATCATATAAACAGTAACGTCACAAAACAAGTTCATCACCCAATGGTGAAATTAATTAAACTATAACATTCGCAAAACTCAAAACTTTCAATAATCGTGGTAATTTGGCTTTTTCCCTGTACACAGGTTCTAGAACTCCCGGGCACAACGTTTTACCATTCACCTATTCCGTCCTATCCCTGTCTAATTTCACCAAAAAATAAGTCAATAGAAAAGTAAAGAACTCATCTTATACCACTTTTTAACGACCCGAATCCAGAGCCTTTCCCTGGGGCCCCGTACCTGGTTCGCCACATGACGCAAGGCACATTTCCCCAAATGCCAGAGGCTTCCGAATAGTAGTGAGGGCCTTGGTAAGTTATTGGGGAAACTATTCCCTCATTTGGTAAGGTATACAAGGCATGAAAACAACAGTCAATAGCGGAAGCAGTGAACAGCATACAAACACTGAAACTAAACAGCGGAAGCACTGAACACATAATGATAATGATAATGATAATGATGCAGAAGGTACAAGTATCTAAGGAAATAAGAAAACACAACAACGTGCTGAAATACAATTGAAAACAATGTATGAAATAAACATCAACTTCAGCAGCTTCACAAGCCTAAGCTCGGTCCTATGATCTCTAGCTCCAACCAGCCATCACGTACCCGAAGTAGAAGGGCCACAATCCCTATCCACACCTGCAACCATATAAACTATTTGGGCCAAAAAGTAGGACCCAAACAGGGTGTGAGACTAATCCTAGTAGGCAATCACCATGAGATCCTTGCCCTACTGTCAGTGAGTAATATAGAAAAAGTAAAGGAAATGAATGCAGTAGAGAAAAATAAATACACTAAAGTAAAAAATCCTACAATTCTCCATTCACATTTATTTAGCAGTTCAGTACAATCATTTACCTATCAACCAAGGAACCTAGCAACAACTCTATACTCCCAAGGCAAGCAAGTAATCACAACAGGTAACTCAACAGTCTACCTAAACAGCAATAAGTACAAACCCAAGCTTGTTCTTTGGCATGGTGCACTCATCAAAACCAACCAATAAATAAAACACTGACTCTCTGGGTGTCTCCTACTAGTAAACCCCTATATTCAACTAAATGTACAAAGGCACAGACACTCTGGGAAGCTCTCACCGGCAATTACCCTATGGTCTTGCAACGAAATATATAGACTCTTGGAGGAAGCACTTACGTATATTTCCCCATATAGTCTCTCTAAGTTACTAAGGACACTCTGAGGAAGCACAAAATTCCATTCCAATAGGTCATGTGATCGATACTAATTATAAAATACTCTCAAGGGAAGCCTTAATCGTCAATTCCCTCTTTAGTCTACCACACCAGGTTCACTTAGCCCTGACCAGTTTAGTCGTGCGTAATCGATTGTTAGTAGCCTAAGTAAGTTCAAAAACTACTTGGATAATAGCTTCAAATGCATCCACAAGCATATAAACATCAAGAGATACATGCAATCAAGTTAACAGGCATACTAGCAAAGTGAAAAAAGGGTTTCCTCGTAGGAAACCATGCCAAACGGTAATCAACAGCCAAAACAAGGGGAACACCCATGGGGTGATCCTCAAAATGCTAACAAGAAATTTATTAACCATATAATAACCTCAAGCATACATGAAATCTAAGGCAGATAAAAAAACAGGATCAAAACCCTAAACCAAGATACCTGATACATGGATATCCGACACTTTTGCACCAAAAACACAACGGCATTCAACGTAGGGCAACAAGCCACCTACCTCAATCCTTGGTGTTCGATATATGTGAACCATGAGGATAGATTCCCCAGTCCATTTAATGAAAAAAATGAATGTACACGGCGTGTAATTTCACAGTACACGGCGTGTACTAGGTATTTTCCGTACTCCGCCAAAAACGGCCTCCATGTCACCCTTACACACTATGTGTATGGCCAGGATACGGCCAACACATAACTTCAGTGTGAAAAGAGTACACATCGTGTACTCAGAAAGTACAAGGTGTGTACTTCAAAAATTTCAAGAAAGTTCATTTTTCTCAAAAACTATAGAAAAAGGAAAAGTGTACCTGAAAAGAAGATTTGGGTTCATACAAATTCAATCGAGTATCGCAATGTCCTACTGCATATGAGATGCATCAGACAATTGCAGTTGCCTATGAAAGAACTGACAATGTCAGAAAAATGAGGTATTCCACATAAAAATTAAAATTTGATACATTCAGAATTTTTGGTGGTGAAAGCATCACACAAATGAATGGAAGGATCATAGAGATTGTCAACAACACCACTGCCTTGGGGGATCCTATTAAACAACCAGATTAATCCTTGAATGTACTGAGAGTACTACCACCCCGATGGAATGGAATATCATCTACCATTAGGCAATCATCACCAGTAAAAGATCAAACCATGTAAAATTAACTGGAACCCTGATGATGTATGATGCTGAGATGAAAGATGAATAAAATGATCATAAAGTCTTGATCAGGAGTGAAAATTCTATTTGAATATAACATCCAAAATGGAGAGGAAAAATATGAAACAAGAGATCAAAAGAAAAAAAAGCTATAACTCCTCTGATGGAACTGGATCAGTTAGCAAAGAAATTCCATAATGTCTACTGAACGAAGAAGGGATTCCTAAAATACTTCATGATAGGAGAGAAAGATCCAATGCAAGTAAGATGTTATGTATGAAAAAAGATGGGTCACATAAGACCTGAATGTCCTCAATTAAAAAAATATATTTTTTGAAATAAATAAATATTATTAGAACTAAAAAAAAGATAAATGAAAGCTACATGGAGTGTTTATGAAAACTCAAGAAGCTCATAAAATTATAACTCATCAATGGAATAATATAATCTAAAAGAAAATCTGTCCATTATGGCAGAAGCTAATGAGGTAAAATCTTACTAATCATCTGATTCAGATTCTTGTTCAAGTTTATAAAATGATAAACCAACAGCCTACTATAATACGCAGGAAGAGAAAATTGATTCCTTATTTAAGAAATATAAATAACTGAAAAATATTCACACTGTTTTTTAGGAGAAAGAGGAACTCTGCTAAAACAACATCCTGAGTTAACTAAAAATATAACCCAACAAAAAACATACTACAGAAAGAGGCACTCTGCTGCTTGGCATTTCTAGTCTTAGGCTCATCAAAACTATTGGTTTTGGCTATTTCTTCACTGATTTCAGATGGTTCAAAAATATAGGGTTTTGAAGGTTAAGTTGGGGGTAGAGAAGAGCAGTAGAAGATTTCGGTTTTTCGAGTAAATGAATGAGTTTGTAATTTTAAAGGGGTTTTTATAGATTTGATTCTTGTCTCATTTATGTACATAATGATCTTTACATAAATTTTAAAACAATTTAAAATTATTCAAGCAAAAAAAAACTTTCAGAGAATGAATAAAATTTTAAACAATTCTAGAAATATGTAATTAATGTATTTAAAAAGTGAAAATTTTAAATAAAATTGAGATAAATTTTTAAAATTAAATTATAATAAAAAATTATTTAAAATTAAATATACCTAACTCCCCCTTAATAAAATCAAACCATGTAGTGGGAAGTGGTTTAGTAAAAATATTAGCTAACTGAATTTTAGTATTTACAAATTCTAAAAATAATTTGTTTTTAAGAAGTTAGTATCTTAGAAAATGATGCCTAATATCAATATGTTTAGTCCAATAACGATTAATAGGATTTTTAAAATATTTATAGAACTTTAATTTTCACATAAAATAGGTGTATTAGTAAAATTTAATACAAATTCCATAAGAGTGTTTTTCATTCAAAAACATGTGCAAAGAAACATTCTGCAGATACATACTCTGCCTCAGGTGTTGATAGAGCAAATGAGTGTTTCTACTTGCTGTACCATAACACTATGGATTTTCCTAAAAAGTGACAATTCACTGAGGTTCTTTTTCTATCTAATATACATCATTAAAAGTCAGCATCTGAATATGAAATTAAATTAAAATCATATGTTTTTTGATAGATAAGATACTAAAAAATAGTTCCTTTTTAATATCAAAAAATTCTATCAAAAAAACATAAATGAGATTCTTTAGATTTTAATTGAAATCTTTCATAATGGAAAACAGAATACATTATATGTGGCTAGCTTATAGTAAGATGTAATAAACTACCAATCATACCATTATATAACTTGTAGTTAACTTATTTTCTAGTTTCATCCAGGTCAGGTTTTATATTAGTACACATAGAAGTAGTATATGTCTTGTGGTTTTCATGTCCAAATTTATTTAGTAAATTAGAAATTTATTTTCTTTGATTTAAAAAATTTCAAAAATATTTTTGATAAATTTTATATGCTAAAAAAATTTATTTCTCACATCAAACTCTTTTCAAATTAATTTTGCATTAGATTTGAAAAATCATGAAAATGTTTTAAAGTTGTTGATCCAAAAATTAGATCATCAACTTATATTTTAACCATGAAAATATTATATTTCATATTTTTCTTAAATAATGATGGATCTACTATTCCAACAATATTATCATTTCTTAATAGAAAAGTACATAATCTTTCAAACCATGCTCTAGGTCCGTGTTTAAGTCCATAGAGAACTTTTGTATGTTTAAAATCAGAATTTGGTTTTTTGAGTTTTAAAAACTAGGAGGTTGCTCAACAAAATATTCATCCATTAAATATGCATTTAAATTGGCAAACTTAACATCCATATGAAATAATTTGATGTTCATATCAGATTCATAGGCTAAAAGGACCCAAATAGCTTCTAATATATCTATAACTATAAAAGCCTCATCATAGTCCATAACTTCTTCATTATTATATCCTTTAGCTAGCTGTCATGATTTATTTATAGTTATTATTCCATGATTATCATGTTTATTTCTAAAGACCCATTTAGTACCTATAACTAGATTTTTTTCTGTTCTTTCAACTAATTTCCAAACATCATTTCTTTTAAACTGGTTTAGTTTTTCTTGCTTTTCTATCATCAAAATTTCATTAACTATGGTTTCTTCTATATACATATGAAATATTTGGGATAGAAAGGCATAGAATTCAACAATATTTCCTATGTTCCTTCATGTTTGTATTCTTTCTTCTAGGTCACCTATTACAGTTTCTAAAGGGTGATTGTTTAGGATTCTAGACTATCTAGATAGTACACTATTAGGATCATTAGTGCCATGTTCTTATGAACTAGTCTAAATTTCATTTATATCTTTTTAAAAAAAATCTTTCAAGTTCTCTAGTCTCATGTTATCATTATAGTTAGTTGCATCAATTCGGTCTTTTCTTTTCTCAAAGGGATCATATTCATCAAATTTCACCTGAACTTATTCTTCAGGAATCATTGAATTTTTATTAAAAACCCTCATAATCTTTGTAAGTAGAATAATATCTTTAAAAAAATCATTCTTCAGATTTAGGATCAAACTTAGCAAGACTGTCCTTGGTGTTGAAGGTGTAAACCTTGCATCAAAAAACGTTAAAGTAATTTACTTTAGGTTTTCTTTTATTCTAGAGTTAATAGGGTGTCATTTTAAGGATTGGTCATTTTAAAACACTATTCATTATATAATAGGATGTGCATACAACTTCTACTAAAAAATAGGTAGGAAGGCTGTGTTCTTTTCGCATAGTCTTATCCATTTTTTAAATATTCTTATTTCTTATTTAAACAATTTCATTTTGTTGAGGTGTTCTTAGAGCAGAGGTGTGTTTAGAAACCATATTATTGCAAAATGAATTAAATTATAGATTCTCAATTTATCCACTATGATAATTTCTCAATGAAATTATTCTAAAACCTGTTTCATTTTGAACAGCTGTGAAAAAACATTGAAATAATGTAAAAGATTCATTTTTAGATTTCAAAGAATAAATCCAATTAAATTTAGAATAGTCATCAACTAAAACATTTACATATAATATACCGGCCAAACATTCAACCCTTATTGGTCGATACTAATTCATGTGGATAAGTTCTAGAGTATTAGATGAAGTAATTTTGTTAACAGATTTGAAGGATGATTTGTTCTGCTTGCTAACTTGACATGCATAAAAGAATCTATCACATTCAAATTTGAGACTAGGAAAATTTTAAATAAGATTTTTCTTAGCTAAATTATTTAAAGCATATATAATACAATGTCTAATTATTCTGGGCTTGATCCAAGATTTTTTTTATCTTAGCAGTTAAGCAGTTTACTTTTTTCTTAAACTGGGAATTTAAATCCACGGTATACACATTATCAGTTCTTGGTGCTCTAAATTTATGAATAAAATCTTTAAAAATAGAACATAATTCATTAGAAAAATCGAGAACATAACCATCATCATAGAGTTGAGAGACACATATCATGTTGTGTTGCAATCCTAGTACATAGAGTACTTTATTAACTGAGAAAACTTTTGGATCTCGAACAATTTAGATTCTAATAATTTTACCTTTTCCATTGTCACAAAATGTGACTAGTCCACCATCCTTTTGAGTTAGTGTTATGAATTTTAATGAGTTTCCACTCATATGGATAAAGCAACCATATCTATATACCATAAAACAGTTCGGCTTCTGTGTCCCACTTCTTGCAATGGCATTTAAACAAAAGTTTTTTTGGTACCCATATTCTATTAGGTCCAATAGTGTTAGCTAGTAAGGAACTGGGAATCCAGACTTGTTTGTTTTTTTATAAAATCAACAGAATCATATAAATTATCTGAAACAAAGGATTTATTTATTCCATTTATTTGAGGATTCATTATGTTTCAATTTTTAGATATGTGTCCTTTTGTTCCATAATATTTACAGATTTCTTTTCTAGTACATGGGAAAAAGTAATTTTTATACAGTTTGGGTTTCTCACCCTTACTGACTATTCTATACCTCTCATTCATAATCACACTCTTTCAATGAATTTCATTTAAAAAAATTTATCTTATTGTAAAAACAAGAGAAACACTCTTATATGTTTTTTACTTTTGTTTGTAGTATCTTTATTTTAAATTTACTATCTGTATATTGTGTGTTAATTGAATTATATTTATCCTGTAATTCATGATGTTGTATTAGTAGAGTGTCTCTCTCTCTCCTAAAATAGATTCATGAATATTTTTTAAGGATTTGTGATTCAAGAATAAATAATCATGTTTTTCTTCAAGAATGATGCAATAGGCTGCAATTTATCATTTGAGTAGCATGAATTAGAATTAGAGTCAGATTAGTAATATGATTATACCTCATCAGTTTCTACAGTAAATCATATATTGGCTTTCCGATTTGATTCCTCTTTTTCTGAGACATACTTTGATGAGTTTCTGGAGTATTCTGATACACTCCATGTAGCTATCATTGTCTTTATATATTTCTATTAATTATCATTTATTTTTAAAATTTTCTTCTTCTTATTTCCATTAGTTGAGGACATTCTGGTCTGATAATACCCATCTTGTTGTATTCATAGAATATGAATTCCCTTTCATCCTTTTTGAATGATTTTCTAAATAATTTATTATTTTTGTTGAATTTGATTAATTTCCTAGAAAACTAATCCAGTTCCACTTATGAATTAGGAGAATCAGAACTCTCTGATTTTACTAAGATTTAATTCTGCATTTTTCTGCTTTTCTTTTGAGATTTTACCTTCAATGAAGTATTCTCTCTATCGATTAAGACTTTATGCTCATTTTCCTCAACTTGCATCTCATATTCATACATCATAAGAGTTCCAATTAACTCTCTTGTTTTTTAATCATTGACAAGAGATGATTTTCTGATAGCAGTAGAAATTCCATTCCTTCTAGATGGTAGTACTCTTAGTACATTCAGGGCTTGGTCATCTTTTTTGATCGAATCTCCCAAGGCATTGACATTTTTGACAATCTATGTCAACCATAAAATAATTTTGGTGATGTTTTCCCCTTCATCCATTCTGAATGTGTCGAATTTTAATTTAGCTGCGACGTACCTCATCTTTCTAACATTGTCAATTCCTTCATAGAAAACTGCAATTTTCATCCACATATCATAAGTAATTGGGAATTGAGATACTATATTGAATTCATTTTTTCCAAGACCATATATGATTTCATTAATTACATTAGAGTTTATGTCATACTCTACTTCGGTAGCAGCACTCCCTGTCTTTGGGTTTTTGGGAATTGCTTTGGAAGTTAAAATTTTCAAGTAAACTCTGTATCCAATGTTTTTCAAATAAATTATCATCCTTGATTTCTAGAATCCATAATTCTCACTGTTGATGTAAAGAGATTTAACCATTTAAATACCTTCTCGTGTATCAGCCATTGTGCTCTTTATAATCCAAAACGATCATCCTCTTATAGCTTTGGAAAAATATCATATTCTGATACCAATTGTTGGATCTGATTATACTAAATATGCACAACTGGGGGGTGAATTGTGCCTTTTAAAAATTATTAGTGAGATCATGATATGTCCTTTTAGATTTATCAAAATAGTTAGGTAGTGGAGATAAATAGAAAAGGATGCACAATGTATAGTGGGTTGGGGAACTGAAGGCCCCTAGCCCACTCCACCAACACTCTACTCCACGAGCATGGTGATTTTCACTATCTGTTCCTTTTATCAAAAGACCCTTCCACAACTAAGTGCATGCAGTTGAAACCTTTACAACATTAAGGCTAAACAATGCCTTCTGGTTCATACACAGAACATAACACACCGCTTAGTACAATAAGTCGATCACTCAAAATAAAAGAGTATTTATTCTTTGAAATACTATCTAGTTGTTCATAACAATTGCAATAGAACACAATTGATAGTCAATGGATAATCATATTTAGAAAGAATAATCTTCATGGAGAAGTAGTTTTGAGCTGATCCAGTTTCACTAGATCTTGAAATTAATTCAGAAAATTCAACAATAGTAGTTCCACAAAAGATATTTGATGTAGAATCGGTGAATCAATAACATGTTTCTTCTTATTCAGAAAATAGGGCTTTGTAGCTTTTCCAAATAGAATATCTATACAAATAAAATGTTTTTGTAAATTATAGTTGACAAAAATATTGAGAAAATTATTTCTTCGTACTCTTGATCTCTTGATCAGTCAAAATAGCACATATATATAGGCAATAACATTGAGCGCTTCCACACTAAATTGAGATTCACAGAAGTCAACATCTGAATCGAGATATTAAAATTCATGAATAATAGAGAAGTTATAATATCCCTTAATTTTTTTCAGGAAAAGATCATCTTAAATCGATATTTGGAATCATAAATAAACAACATTGATTCAGTCAAAGACATGCTTTATATTCGGGCTTTCAATCGGGCTTGAAGTCAGCCTGATAATTCATATAAAGGATTTTTCTCGATGAAATACTATATTAAAATATCTGACGTCAAACGTTGGGTTGAACTTCTTTGAATGAATTCTCTAAATGTAGGGTTTAAAACATAAGATTTATAACAAATGGTTGATCACAAAAGTAAGATTGACGATTCAACTTTCAAATGTAAGGTTGATAACAAACATATGATTGATCATCTATAAATTTCTGATTAACTCTAAAATGGATGGTATTTGATCCATACTTTTTTCTACTTTCAAAAATTTATAATATGATCCATAAATTTCAATAAAACACAGGGTTCAATACAATAGTAAGGTTGATGAACCATACTTTTGAGAAACAAATGTAACATTCCATACATACGTAATGTTCTTCTTCTATACTTTTCTGATATCTCAAATGTAAGGTTAATTTAAAACGTAGGGTTCCATTAACCATACATTTCTGATAACCTATAAATTAAAGGATAGATTTCATCCTTACACTACTCTCCTCAACGTAGGGTATGAATAGTGTTTCAAGAACACACAAATGTTCTAGAATGTTTTCTGAACACTTAGAGCATGAATAGTGTTTCTAGAACACTTCATCAAATATTCCACATGGATTAAAGACTTTAACATTATTCCAAAAAAGAAAAATAAAGAACAATAATTTCCTGAAATATACTCAAAGTTAAATCATTAGAATAAAAAATAAGGCTATTTTTAAACATCAAAATCATCCAAAAGAGATAGAGTATTGTTCTCAAAAATCAGTTCATAATAATAATAAAATAATTTATTGTCGAAAACAATGCTTCATCAACAAAAACAACACTCCTTTTCCAAATAATATCTGAAACATATTTATTACAGATGATAAAGAGGTGTCTTCTTTATAAATGGTGATTATAAAGGAAAATTAATATCGTCAGTGATGGTAATCTTAAAAACCATATTTATGAAGATATTTTGATGAAATTCGGAAAGTGGATATGTGTTACAATAATAAGTAATCTTATTAGGGAGTTACTTGTGGAAGTATGTATCTCAAATTTCTTTTTACAACATGGTAGCACCAAGATGTGCATGGATTTAATAGAACATGTTTAATGGGATAGTATGAAATATTAAATTTCTAAATATATATCACAGTTCTTAGATTGTACAAAGAAAATGTCTAAGAGACATTGTCTAAAATGATCCATCAAAACTCTCCATATTCCTATGTAGAAGTGGGATGAAATTCCTATAGACATCATCACTTGATTTGAAAAAAATTCTAATGAAATGACGATATATGGGTTATTATTGACCATCTTACCATGTTTTCACAATTTCATACTATAAGGGCATATTTACATCTTGAGAACCACACACAACACTATAAAATTTACCTTATAAAACATCATTGTGTACCTATTTCAATTTTATATGAACATGGAACCTGATTTAAATAAAAATTGTAGATAATTCATCAGAAGGATGTAACTATAAGTCTATATTTGGGCACTAATTAATGTATTTAAATAGATAGATAATATAAAATGACTATTGAAATAGTAAAGTACTCGCTAACGTCATTATCAATTGATATTCAAGGAATGCTGGAAGAAATATTTACATTGGTTGTAATTTTCATATAATTATCACTTCTATTTGATATTTAAACATACACTATATGTAGAAAATTTTGTAAAATGATATTGTTAACCAACTTATTAGAATTATTTAACTTAATGGAATGTTTTATTATAATATTTTATTTATGAGACATTAGAAAAAGGAAATCAAATTAGGGGAAATATATATGTTCATAAATAAATTAATTAAAAAAATTAATGTACATGATCATATTATCTTGAAGGATTCTCCATCGAATCGTGTAATATGTATTTTATAGAAGCGGAATCTAAGTCCCTGTTGTATTGGGAATTTTGATATTTTGGAATGAATTCAAAGTATGGGATTCTATTTCAAAATTCCACCAAACCTCTCTAAAGTACATGGTGTATTCCATATCTCATTATTGAAGAATTATATAAAAGAAACAATATTTATTCACACATAAAATGTAACATAACTTTTGAATAATCTCTCTTATTGTAAAGTTAATATCCAGATTCTTGACTCTAGAGAACATGTTTTGTTGAATTTGAAGACTCCTCTATAGATGGTTCATTTAAATGATCATAATATGGAATATGAAATGTAGGAACCTCAAGATGTTGTGATGATAAACTACAAATATTTTATATGAAGTGATATTATTGAAATTTTGAGGATTTTATTTTTCATGGTGGTAGAATGAAAAACTAGAGCATCAAATATATAATGTATTCTTTATATTATAATGAAATTGTTACATAATTCTCAAAGATTTATTCATAAATAATATAAGAACGTAAATTCATAAATTTTATATTTAGAATTTCATGAAATCATTTTAACTTTTTTGATTATCATTTCAAAACAACTTATGGTGATTTTTTTCATTTTTTTCAAAAATTCATGAGGTTTGGTTGAATATTAAAAAATAAAAACATTAAAAATACTGGCACTTTTAGGAAATTATAATAATATAAACATTTTATTAATGTTAATAAAACTTTTAGTGTAAATATATACTTAATAAGTAATATAGTACATTTAAAAAAATAATTTTTGACAAATATATCCATGTTTAAAATTTGGAAATCTATGTAATGTTTTAGTTATAATAAAAAAATTGTTAATCGCCATCAATCATGTATTCACAATGTTCATTTCAATTTTAGAATTATTTTAAAATAAGATAAGTAACATTAGATTTAACAAAATCAAATTATTTTCATGGGAATCGACATTACTGATTTAATATATGAAGAATGTATTGGAAAAATACAAATGGTAGGATGGGTATAGTAATAGATATCCCATAAATAATTAAAATTGTCTCATGAGACATGGATTTTGAAAAATTATTCGAGTATTTTGGGTATACCAACCCATTAAAAAAATTTATTGGCATAATACCATGATGATAAGGTCATGATTTCTTGACAATAGGCCATTATGGTATGATGTTGTTGTCTTCCAATATGTATTTTATCCAATAATATTTCAATTTTTATTATACATGTTTCTTATATGTTGGTATTTTATTGATGATTTATGTCATGGATAGGCATTGTGTGTGCTTCTACCATGAATTATCACATTCCAATGGTGGGTGGATTCTATCACATTAATTAGTTATGTCATCAACATGATCAAAATAGAAAAATGGGATATCAGTTTCTCTTTCCATGGATTACTCCTTGCAGCTGCCCACCTAGTCCCCCACCCTCATACATTTGAGTCATGTTCATGAAACTCATTCCTAATTCCATCTCGAGGTGGATGCAAATTAATCATGTGTCTTTCGTATCAAAAGGAATAAAAAATAGGTCAGAGAAGATGGTAATGTTGGGTATGATTGGGAATTTCTAGGCATTGGGTAAGTTGGTAACCTATAATGTATTGTCCTATGGAATTCAGAGTCATCTAATGTGTGAACCATGATATGAACATAACCAAAGGCATCATCTTTTAGTCACGAGGTAATAAATTTCAGTGGTGAAATTAATCTACAACCTTTAACATAATGATTCTCATATTTATTTCAAGGGGTAGGATATCTAGATTAGGTCACAACTTTAATTTATTATATAGATGGATTAGTCACGGATTCAATTTCTAATGGGTGAATTGTAAGAGGGTGTCAATAGGTGTGAATATTTTTCACTAGGTATTTGGTATAGTCTGTACACAAGGGGGAATATTTAAAACATCCAGGTTTGATAGAGTGTGTCCCTAGTGGGGAATATTTCATATTATGATTTGGTTGAGTGTATCTTCACAGGGGGTGATTTAACCCAGGGAGGTTTGGTGAAGTGTGCCCCAGGGGGGGGGACTTCATTCATGAAGGTTCTATGGATTATGTACCTAGTGGGAATTTGATATTTGGAGTTATCAGAATTGATAATAAGGGAGGTTTCTTATATACCATATTCATGAAATAAGGATAAAACCCCCACTAGTATGATGACTCATTTTATGTTAATTTTACACGATCAATATGTGTTGTGTAATGTCGTGTGGTAAGGATTCCTGAGTCTTGGAAGGAGAATAAACAAGGGATGGTGCCGTTCTTACACATGAAGGAAGACTAGTTAGGAGTATTATCCTATTTAAGGGGTACATGGTATCCAATGATGATCATACATGGGGTATCATTTTTTCATCGCTTGGGGTAAGACAACAGTTTAACATCATTTATTTAGGATGCTATTATGTAGTTCAATGTCATTAAACATAGATGGAACCTATTCTGTTGTATATCTTTCATATTATAAATGTATGGGGAAGACACCCCAAGGGGTAATGTCAAGGTAAAAAGAATACCCATAGAAGTAACTCTCTACTAATAGAGGTAAAAAAAGTCATAGTGGTGCCTCCTTTTGGGATTTTGTTTCCCTTGATCATCCTATTCTTGGTAGGTCTTGGCATGAAAACTAATGTGGAGGTGTTGAAATTATGAGGTACAATGATAGGGCCTATATTCTTAGAATCATAAGTAATTAAGCTACAAATCCTTACCAGAAGAGGGTAGGTTAATAGTGCATGTTGTGTTTGAATAATAGGGGGTGTCAGTTCAGGGACCAAAAATTCATTTTCCAAAACATTATTAAGTTGTGCACAAATCAAGTTACATGAACTATGGGTTATATAAAATTCCAGTATAGAGATTATGAAGGTATTGGTACATGAAATATTTGGTGTTCTGTGTAAATTAGTGTTGAACAGATGATGTTTCTCCTATGAAAACCCGATTATCCATATGATGTGTTGTGCGAGGAGATCTAAATCATAGGCCAAGTCACATTTTGACTAATGGGAGTTCGTTCACACTTGTTATGTACCTTTTAGGGTATGTGATATTATATTGTCACACAGTTTCTTGGAAGATAGTTTTTCATGATATAGAGAGAAACATGTCATCTTCTAGAAATCCTCGAACACCAAAATATTGGGGGATGATTTATTTTTGGATAAAAATGGAGGTTGATGTCATATAACATCAATATTGTGTATAATAGGGTTTGGTTCATCCCATACCTCTGTTGATGGGGATTGACCATGCAACCAATAGGGTTCAACATCTCCTTTCTCTAACAACTAGAAGATTACCTTTTGGTTCTATGTGAAATGAACTAAATTGGTGAACTCATATAGATGACATCATTTCAGGCTACAAGACTCCCCAAAACACCATTATCTTTAACATCACTATTTGTACATAATTACATTGTTAATGAAATTGAATATTTATATGCATCCCCTATTGTTTTGTTAAACCTAATCCTTGATCACTTAATAATAGTTGGGGTGGGTGGCATTATTGGTTTATGAAAAAAAAAATTTGGGTGTGAGACACATTCTATACACCAATAAATCCCCCCCTTGAAATCATAGCTGACAAGGGACATAAATTCTGGGTTTTGAGGGAAACAAAAACAAGGGTGTCTAATTTTTAAATGGTCATGAAATTATAGCCGTGGGCCATGCAAGCCAGTAGACATGTTTCGATTAATAGTGATAGGGTGACTTTATATATTCACCTAACATTAATGTGTGATAATCCATCTCTCATGTATGTAACTGATATCCTTTGTATAAAATCATTGTCCTTTAGCTATGAAATTAGTGAAAAAACTTTTTTCCCTGATATTTTTTATGCAATACAGTTACAAAAATTTCTTACCACCCAAAAAGATTCATTATGCAGAGACTTTTTAGGAAGGAAAAAAATATTATATTAATCAATGTATGAATCCATATATATTTTAATGATGGCCCACCCCACCAATCAAGCTATCACTGATGCAGCCGCTGCGACTCGAAGGGATGAAATATAAAGGAATCTAGAAATTTCCCATGGTAGAATAATTTTTTCTAATAGAAAGGGTCTCCTAGTCTTATTTAATGAATTCCATAAGTAATATCTACTCCAAAATTACCATCCCCATTATATCATTGGATAGATGGATGATGTGTCTATACTAGCCATTAGAGTTAACATGCATGATTATAGTTTTCTCATTAATATGATATTAACCACTAAAACATATGAACTCTGGTTCAGCCTATTAGGGACAAGAATACACATCCATATACACTATAAGTGAATGAAAAAAAGATGGTGACCCTGGATTTTATAGAGGATGAGGATATTTCATCCTTCTATAAAGAAATTTACTAAATTGAAATCCTCAACAACATATATGTCTAGTATATGGATTGGTACCATATGGTTGGGGGGACAATAATTTTGATTGAAAGTGGGAATAAATAATAAGATTTATTTTTCAGGATTACGGGGTTCAACTACATCAATTAAACCCATATGAAAGTGTCAATGTCTATGTTATATGTCTATAAACAATATGTGAAGCTACCATATCATCTCATTTGGTGGTCCCCAACCTCAAAATCATTCCCCTTCATCATGTGGTCTTATGTATTCGGTTGTGGTACCTTCACTGCATTGGAGTAATCCATCTGAAGGAATATCAATTTGATGAATCCCTTCCCAAGAAGAATTATATGGGAGAAAATGAGAAGTCCCACATTACATGACAAATTCTCTTTGATGGTTTGATCTTGATACTAAAGCATCATTATACCTTTCAAAGAGACATCGTGTTCTATGCCTGTCTAAGGATGTTCTAAAATACTCTTTCTATGAAAATGCTCGGTCAACCAACATAGTGTCAAACAACACAACAGATGGGAAAAATTATATATTATTATATGACCTTGGAAGAGGGATGTTACCATAAGTGGGGTTATAGAATTAACTAAGTTTATATATTGGTTTGTTATAATAACTTTATGGAATCCTTCTTCCATAGTTAGATACATCAAGTGAGGGAAACACAAATGGGATTACGTAATTGGATTCTTGTAATTTCTTCATTATAGTGTCCAATAATTTGATAAACTTGAGTGTACCGGTGTAGTCCTAGATCTACAATAAT
Source organism: Viscum album (assembly GCA_963277665.1). Classification (NCBI taxonomy): domain Eukaryota; kingdom Viridiplantae; phylum Streptophyta; class Magnoliopsida; order Santalales; family Viscaceae; genus Viscum; species Viscum album. The sequence continues at coordinate 333,171,534 of OY728163.1, forward strand.
CTAGGCCATCAGGAAAGAGGATGCATTCCTAGGTAGATCTATAGTCCATTACAATTTCTTCATGGGTAAGAATCAGCACATTTCATGGGCTTTGAAATTACCAAAGTTGTTACCCCTCTAAATTCAAACTTTTTACCATTTACACATAACCGATCAAGGGTTCCTTTGGTAAATCATAATAAATTTTGTGTTACGAGATGTATGAGAAATAGTAAAATGATATACTTTTACCCATTCTCATCACATAAAATTGATATGATTGATAATATGTAGGGTAATGTAGAGTAGTGGGAGTATCTTCAGACCTTCAGAGACAAAGTATTGGTCTCTAGAATAGACGGTAACACTTATTGTGATCCTTATACTCTATCATGGATTACCCAATAGTTTTGATATATCTTGTAGTAAATGAAGTGAGTCTTCATGGGGATCAATGTGGAACCACATCAATGTATCATTAATCTTGGTGGATTTTCAAAGGCCAATGAATTGATGATGTCATCATTCTTCCACCCACCAACTTAAATTCTTGTCTCTATCATAATTATGTCATTAATTGGATAGCAGCATATCCATGTTAAATCCTACATCTACATTTGAGGTGTACATTTTCATCATGGGAGGTTCATTGGTAGAAAGATTGACAATGTGAACATTTTCACTGTACCCACCAAGCACCAAGGTCTCCATCCAAGGTTTGAAAAGGGGTTGATCAAGTTTCTACTACACCCTCACCTATTGAATGGCTGGGACTCCTTTAGAATAAATAGAAGGTGTAGGAGGAGAGCTCCGAGACTGGGACTAGTAAAATCATGGAGGCCCTAATAAATTATATATGAAATATATTATAGATAGATGATTGTGCTTACTTTCTGAGGATCCATGAAGCCTATGAAATTATACGGATAACTATGAAAATAAGATAGTTATGGAGGAGTATGACTTAGGAGGGAATCAAGAATCTGTAGGTTGGGAATTCTAGAATCACTACATGGGTGAACTTCTCTGAGAGATTTGTGTACCTATATGATATGGATACCTATTGTGCTAACCTGTGGAAGGTAATGTTACCACCGGATGGGTATGTGTGATGTTCATTGGAAATCATGAAGGGAGAAAATCCACAAAATAATCATCCTAGGAGGCATCATCCATTACATTCAACACAAATAGGACCTATGATAAGGTGTCTTGGGGGTTGATCATTGATCACGATGCACCCATGAAGAGCTGAGAGATCATCCCTGAGGGTGATTACATTAATGGGATTTTGTTATGTGAGTTAATATTAGTTTTTTAACAAACTATACTATTTTTCCCTTCTTTACACTTTTTAAAGGGTTATAAAAATGGATTCTCTCTTATCTAGGAGCTAGCCAAGGAGGAACAAGGGGCCCTAATTAGAGAGGGAGAGGGTTCCTCAATGGGTACCAGTGTTAACACCTTAGATTCTATGTCTGAGGCTACCATAGTGAGAGTGTTTGATGAGGAGTTCAAAATGGTGGGTTTGGAACCCCTAGTCCTCCCAATTGTCTATAGGGGATTGCACACAAGAATTTCTAATGATGGAATCAACTACTAGTGAAGAAAACCATTTGGGGAAATAGATCATTGAGATCCCCATGAATCAAGGTAAGACTAATTTCCAACCATCTTTTCCCTCTTTATACACCCACATAAATCTTCATGTATATTCCATCAATGTGTTTATTTGTTTCATATAGATCCCGAGAAACCATACTAATGGTTCTGGTGCTACCTTTTGAGGTGCCAATTAGTGTTGGGGGGTCTCTTGTGGTGGAATTCCCTTTAGAAACTCCAAGACCAGAATTCACCCATTCCCTTTAGTTTTGTATGCCTTTAACCCTTACAAGAGAAACATTTTCCATTTCCGTCGTCACATGTAAAACTAACTGGAATTTTATTAATTATAATAGTTCTTAGAATAATGGGATCCTACTAAATAGATATAGTTGTGGAACTTGAGGATCCTCCACTAAATGTTGAGATAGAGCTTTGGGATCATGTCATTATAGATGTTCCATGATTAATCATAGGAGGGTATCCCATCATGGACACGAGAGATATACTAAAAGAGGTAGATATTGAGGATGGAATAAATGATTTTATAATGAAAATTATGATAAATAATACCTACTTCTCAACCTGGAACCTGACTCATCTGAATGGATCCTGAGGGAAGACCCTTCTGTCTCTATCCTCATATCATTTTTGGGGTATGAACCTTCACCGCCCATATAATTGGGTGATAATATTTTTGATATCATTATAGATAATCACATAATCTAGAATAGGTTTTATAGGATCATACAAATATTTATTACACACAGACACAATCTGGATTCACTGGTAGTGAGTCAAATGGGGTACCTCCTCCACTGGCTAAAAAACATTGAAACCATATGGGTGTATTCATGCACAAACCATACATTGGTTTTTGATTATCTTCTTGAGTATATGATTGTGGAATGTTAAGAGTCTAACATTACCTAGAACTAGGATAAATATGGTGGTACTAAGAAGCTCAAGGAGGCCGATCAAGATCATCAACATCTAGAAGGGATGTTAATTTGAAATTTACAACATTAATTCCCAAGTACAGATCATCAAATAATAATGGGGTTTGCTAGTGGAAGCCCAAGATAGAGTAGAATATTTAGTATCTCAGATAAAATAGTTCTATGATGAGATGATATTTGTGAAAATTTGGGCCTACAGGGCTCTCTCTATGGACAAGGTGGAAGAGGAAGATCTCAGTAAGCTACGACAGGTTCTGGAGGCCACACTCTAGGGGATGGATAGGCTGTAGAACTCAATTTTTGATGTAGAACCCTTAGGAGGATTATTTTTTCTAGAATGAATGAGAATCTCTGACATGTGGTTAACCCTCAAGAGCATTTATTTTTTATTTTTTTATAAACGTCTCATATGCATGAACATTTTTATTTCATCGTACTTCGCCGCCACATGCCAATCATATTAATGAGGAAACCAATAATATTTTCCTAATCCCACGTTAGTCATGCTCTATGTGAGAAATAATGGATGATCATTAGATTACTCATTTATTAAAGAGTTTTTGAAAATGGTCCAACACATGAGTTTTGAACATGATCATTAAACAACATGAGTATCCTATAAGAGAAATTTTGGTAGGATAGTCGGATTATCTGCATGTTTTTTTCTCTTTGTGTGATAGGGCACAAATGGGGTAATGATAGTTTGATTTAAGTTTACTCAAACAAGAATGGAGAATGAAAAATGTGAATATTGATTTACATGATCTTTAACATAAAGGGGTTGTAATGATGATAGGGGATAAATATACACCATCATTAGAATACATAATCCATTATCATTTTTCCAAGGTTGTGGACAAAAAAATTAGGGTTAGCCACTGGCCATGTTAAAAACAAAGGCCCTATCTAATAATGTGGAAAACATTATTTTAGGGTGTGTTCTTAGAGTGGTAGGTGGTCCACTATGGTGGTAAAAAATCTCAATTATTGTGATCCCATTCATATGTGGATTATGATGGGGATCCAAATCAAGGCATTCGTGAAACTTGAGGATGAATTACATGAATGTTTAGATGGAGTTCAACTCTCTCTAATTTAAACCACTGTGGAATTAAGAATGTTTGGTATGGGTATTGGTCTGAAAAAAGGATAGACTCATCTTTCAAGGGATGAATCATCTAAGTGGTCGATCTATTGTTTAAGAACATGATTGAAGACGTAGTTTAACAAAATCAATGATAGAAATAGGCTTCTTAGAAGTGGTTTTCATTTTCTTTTCAATTTTACATAATTCCATAGTAATGACGTACATGAATTTTAACATTATATGGTGAGGACGGTGTATTGTATATCGTAACATCATATGAATTAGATTCTCTTAATAATGTTTCCCATATATTTATGAAGACATGTGAACTAACATGAATAACACCCACCCAACCTTGTTGGGGGGTGTGACAGTATAAAAATTAGGGTACCCCCGGTATATTCTAATGTGGAAATAGATCATATGATTTTCTCAACATTTTTATTTATCTAATGGGGTCTACAAACATAGTCATGTCTATAACATAGTACACGGTGAGTGCTTTTTAGCATCAGACATCTTTTTTATCTTCTTATTTTATTCCAATGTGATGAGAGTGACTTATTGGGTAAGAGTATAAAATATTCTCAAGTTTCCCTTATGGTTTTTTGACACTAAAATATGTATTTTCCTTCTTCCATAGGTAGGTTAATGCCATAATAGTAGGAACCATAAGTTGAAAATAATTTAGAGTCATAATTCTGGGACCATATGGATCCAAATAACTTATGTTCACAATTCTCAAATTTATACTCCTAGTTTAATGTCAAATATCTTGGACTGTAGGGTGGTACAAATTGTTTAAGGCCATAATTCTAGGAAAATGATTAGTATTATAAGATCATGGATATTAGAACATTAGTTTTTGTGTCTCAAAGGGGTATGTTTATTATATAGGGGATGTAACTAGACATAAATGTGGATACATGGAGGCCACACCTCATGTAATATCTCTGACACAACATACACATAGTTTACGGATGGTATTCTTGTACATTTTCTCCCATTTTATGTTGACAGACTTTGAACCAAAAATCCACAAATAGTTTTAGGGAATAATGATTGGACTAGGTTTTGAATATATTTTAAGGTCATAATTATTAGACCAATGGGGGAGTCACAAATGACTGTTTTGGTATTGAGAAGATGCAACCCTATATGAATGAGGTTCTTTGGAGTCCACGCCACCCAAAATATATCTAAATAAACATTCATATAATTTAATTTAATAATTATTTGAATCTAGATTCTTTATTTATATTCAAGGAGTTCATACTAGAGAGGCTCCCATGCATCTCAATATTTTTGAGAAAAAATATCTCCCAACTCCAAAGCCCATGTGAGCTTTTCTCTTTATGATAAAAAAGATTAGTATGGAGTAATTATCTTTTTTATAAGAAAAAATAAGATCAATAAAATGTTTACAACATATATAAGTCACATGATAATATATCATGACTTTTAATCCCTTGATAGTAAAAGGAGAATCAATTAGTGAATGAAAATAATTGTGAACTACATTCAAAAAAAGAATTATATACATTCATCAGTAAAGGATGGAATGAAAAAAATATGGGATTCAATTTTGATAGAGTTTGAAACACGGGAGATTTGATATGTTATCTTGGATCAATTAAGGCATGAGACCAAGATTGTAGATGAGCTAGTGTTTCTATGAACCATTTCTATTTGGGAGCCCATATGAATTTTCAGTATTATGATTATACATATCAACGAAAACATAAGTATAAAATGTGGAAATGTCCCAAGTGGAACTTTTAGATCCCCACAAGTGTTTAGCAATGTGCTCAGATGAACAATATGACCATTTAGGTTGTAGAAGATCAAGAATAACATGAAAGAGGGAACCAAAAATTATGATGGTTGTAGGGATGTATCAATATATTAAATCGAGGTGTTAGTGTGTATCCTATGATAATTGGAATCATGTCATGCATAATTATCAAATGTGGTGTGGTAGGAGTCTGACACTGTAGTGGTGATGTTATTTCCAATGAGAATATCGAATCATCTCCTGTTGTTCATACGAATCATCATATATCTATTTCATAGTGTATGTTTTTGTTTATCATAAAGTGCTGAAGAAGTAGGCTTTGTTCATCCCATTCTTATACTATAACGCATCTTAGTTTTATTTGGTTTAGGGGTAAAATTCAACATGATGTTCTGAATAATGTTTTCTGATCGTCCCATAATTATCATATAATTCATCCTGGTTTTATATAGGTTAATTCTGTAGTAATATGTCACATTCTGAGGATGTTCTTTTCTAGTCATCCTATGCATTCTATATGAGGTATCCTGATTATATAAGGGTTAGGAATAAAATTTCACATCATGTGCTGGGGAAGCTATTTTATGGTCATCCCAATCATATAATAGGATAAATCCCATATTTATATGGGGTAAGGATTAATGTTAACGTCATGTGCTCAGGATGATATTTTCTATTCATCTCATACATATCATATTAAATCTTTCCTCTTCATCCCAAAATTATCATATAATGAATCCCAATTTTATATAAGGAAACAATAAAATTTAACTTCATTTGATTAGGATGGTGTTCTTTTCCAATCAAATTCATATAACACAGACTACAACTGTTAATACTTTAATGTCAATGAGCTTAGTCCAAATAATAAGTTACATGTTTTAATGTCATATAGATTGGACCATAGAGCATGGGTGTATTAATGGGGATTGTGTGGAATTTAAGACCAATAACCCAATAAAAATATAGGACACAAGAGACTCTATACCACAAAAAACTACATAAAATCTACCTAAGTCTTTTTCTTGATGCTAGGGAAGGAAATTACCGATAACAAGTTAATGAAGGGGGTTGGACAGCAGTCATGAGATCCACATGTCACTTTGTATCCCATTGTATTGGGTATCAAACCAAATGTAGTTTTAGAACATAGTGTGGTAGAATAATTACACAGGAGGGGATATGATCAAGAGTGAAAATGAAATAAAAAACGAAGGACATATTGTCTTATTAGAACACTACATGAGAAGAAAAATATGATAAGATGGGGCCACAAGAAATCCATAAGCACGATGTTTAATGTCATAAATTTTCAAACTAGATTAGGAACATTGAGCTTACTTGAGTACTACATGATAGTCGAGGAAATATTGAAGAAAGTTCCAAATTTTATGGTCATAATATTTGGAATAGGGGGAAACCCAGAGGTCATCGAGGATGGGCCTAGGATATAAACTCTAGTCATACCTATGTATCAAAACATCTTTTGGAATCTGCACATACATATTTCTATAACATGGCATGGTAGGAGAGCAATAATGGAATGGAATAATCCTTTCTGGTGACTAAACGTAATCATCGCATATTGGTATTATGAAGCCTCCAAAATTTATATAGGGTAATGATATAGTTTAACGTCTTTTACTGAGGTTGTTGGTATGTTTTATCACACATTTTTCATATAGGGCATCCATGTTTCTATGATTTAAATTTTATAGTTTAATGTCATGTTGTGGAGTCGGTCAAATTTTTTTAAAATACGATTTTTTTAAAAATTATTTTATAAAAAATTCCTAAGTTAAAATTATTTTTAAAAATAAGCTCTAAATGAGGTAGGGAAGTTGTCTCCCTCAGGCTTCGGGTGAAAGGCAACACCCCCGTTGCCACATTTCTACTAAAAAATTACATTTTTTGTATTAGATTTTGTTTTATTTTTTTGTTTTAGTTTTGTTTATATATATAATCAAAAAAATAAAAAAAATAAAATTTTCAACATAATTTATTCACTATTTAAAATCCCACAGTACTGCCATTACAGTAGTCTAGATTCTGACAGAAGCTCTCACCTAGGGATCCCATTTATTAGAGAGTTTTCTTAGTAAATCATTATGCATTTTTGAAGTGAGATTCGTGTTCTCCATTTCGTGCACAGAACGTTCTGCATTTCTGATGTGGGATTCCGCTTCAAGTATGTGACATTGAAAAACTATAAAATATAAACTATAAGTCCAATACAAATGAAACAAAAAACATGGATTAAACATATAAAAAATAGTTCAAAACAAAAACAATTTAATAAAAAATGATGATAAAAATTAATTTGTAAGATTTCAAAACCACCTACTTGAAACATAAAAAGTATCAAGTACATGACTTTGAAATCTTATAAAATATAAACTACAAGACCAATATAAATGATACATACTACATAGATTAAACATATAAAAATAGTTGAAAATAAAAATAATTTTGGAAAAAATATTGATGGAAAATAATTTATATGTTTTTAAAGACACCTACATAAACTTAAAAATGGTTCAAGCACAGAAATTTGAATGCCTATATAATATTAACTATAATACTGATATAAATGAAACATATAACATAGATTAAACATATAACAAATATTTAAAAATAAAATTTATTCTGTAAAAAAGGGACTCATCTCTAAATAAAAAAGGCATCATCTCTAATTATAAAAAGGGCCTCATATCTACCACATAATAATTATAAAGAATAATGATAATTTATAATTTTATTACTAATTAACTGATTATAAAAAGGTCCTTATATCTATCTTTTTCAAAAAATTAACTTATTAACTATTATATATATACTAATTATATTACTAATTATGTAATTATTTATTATATATTTAATGGTTAATAATTTCTATTTAAATAACTACAAATTATATAATTAATAATTATATTACTAATTAACTAATTAATTTTTATAAAATTAATAATTTTATTGCAAAGTAACTACTTAATTATTATATAATTAAAAATTATATTACAAAATATCTAATTAATTATTAAATAATTAATAATTTTAAGATTAATTAACTAATTATATTACTAATTTACTATTATATAATTAATTATTAATAATTACTAATTAACTAACAAATTATAATATAACTAATTGGTATATAATTTATCATTATATTATTAATTAAAGAATTAATAGTGATAATGAATAATTATAATGAATAATTATAATGAATAATTATATTAATAAATAAATAAATAATTATTATATAATATTTTTCAATAATTACTAATTAACAATTATAATGAATGATTATATTACTAATTAACTATTTAACTGTTATATTATTAATAATTATATTTCCAATTAAATAATTAATTTTTATATAATAATTTTTATAAATTCTAATTAATAATTATATTGAATAATTATAATTTATAAATATATTACTAATTAAAAAATTATAAAAAGTTCCTCGACTTTAACATTCAAAAAAATTAACAAATTACCTATTATGTATTTAATAATTACGTTACTAATTAACCAATCCGTTATTATATAGTTAATGATTAACAATTACTAATTAACTAATTACAAATTATATAATCAATAATTATATTACTAATTATATAATTAATTATTAAATAATTAACAACTATATTAATAAATTAATAATAAATTAATATAAAATTAATAATTATATTACTAATTAGCTGATTATATTATTAATTAACTAATTATATTGCAAATTAAATAATTAATTATTAAATAATTAATTATTAATAATTACTAATTAACTAACTAATTATTATACAGTTAATAGTTATATAACTAATAATTATATAAGTAATTAATAATTAATAATTAATAATTATAATGATTAATTATAATGAATAATTATAAAGAATAATTATATTATAAATTAACTAATTAAATATTATATAATAATTCTTAATAATTACTAATTAATAATTATAATGAATAATTATATTACTAATTTACTAATAATCTATAATATAATTAATAATTGCATTACCAATTAACTAATTAATTAATACATAATAGTTTTAATAAATTATAATTAATAATTATAATTATTCATTATAATTTATAATTATATTACTAATTAACTAATTATAAAAAGGGCATCGACATTATCTTTCTCAAATAATTAATTGATTAAATATTATATAGTTAATAATTATATTACTAATTAACTAATTAGTTACTATATAATTAATTATTAATAATTATGTAATTAAAAATTATATAATTAATAGTTATAATATTAATTAACTAATTAATTATTATCTAATTAATAATTATATTACTACATAACTAATTAATTTTTAAATAATTAATATTTATATTACTAATTAACTAATTATATTACTAATTAACTAATTAATTATTATATAAATAATTATTAATGATTACTAATTAACTAACTAATTATTATATAATTAATCGTTATATAATTTATAATTATATTATTAATTAACTGATTAATAATTACTAATTACTAATTACTAATTATAAAATTTAATTATTATTAATAATTATAATTAATAATTATAATTAATAATTAAAATTATTAGTTATATTACTAAGGAACTAATTAACTATTATATACTTAATAATTATATTTTTAATTAACTAATTAATTATCGTATACTAATTTTTAATAATTACTAAACATTAATTATAATGAATAAATATAATTTATAATTATATTACTAATTAACGAATTAACTATTTAATACAAAATAATTATATTATTAATTAATTGGTTAATTATTATATAATTACTTGTTAATAATTACTAATGAATTATTATAGAATTATTTATTAATAATATAAATTTCATAATTTCATAATTTATTATATGTTTAATCCATGTTTTAACATCGAATTATATCAGTCTTATAGTTTATATTTTATAGTCTTCCAAAGACACATACTTGAATTTTTTTTATGTTTCATGTAGGTGGGTTTGAAAGCATATAAATTATTTTTCATGAACATTTAGTATGTAATTCTTATTATTTTTAACTATTTTAATATGTTTAATCTATGTTTTAAGTTTCATTTATAACGGTATTATAGATTACATTTTATAGGCTTTCAAAATCACATGATTGAAACATTTTTATGTTTCATGTAGGTGTCTTTGAAATTTATAAATTATATTCCATCAATATTTTTTATGAAATTATTTATATTTTCAGCTATTTGTTATTCATTTAATCCATGTATTATGTTTCATTTATATTTGGCTAGTCGTTTATATTTTATAGGCTTCCAAAGTCACGGACTTGAAACTTTTTATGTTTCATGTGGGTGGTTTTGGAAGCTTATAAATTAATTTTTATCATCAATTTTTATGAAATTATTTTTTATTTCTACTGTTTTTTCATTTGTTAATCCATGTTTAATGTTTCATTTATATTGGTATTAGTGTTTATATTTTATATTCTTTCAAAGTCATATACATGAATCATAATCTCACATTGGAAATGTAGAATGTTTTACGCAGGAACATGAGAACCAGAATCCCACATCGAAAATGTAGAATGATTTTGGGTAAGCTCACTTATAAAAGGAATCCCTGGGTTATTGCTTCTATTATAATCCAAATTTTTGTATTGATAGTACTGTTGGATTTTAAATAGGGGTTCCCTGTTGATGGAGCGTCCTCTTCTAGCATTTTCTATCTTCTCTTGTTCTATCAATACTGACAACCTCATTGTTTCATTTACATTTTTCTCTCTAAGTCCTCATTTATTCTACATGGATCGGTTTTCTCCTTCAGTGACATGTTTTTTCCACAAGTCCAATATCTTCGTGTATCGCGACACTTACATGACCTTCGATGCCCTCCTCCGCTCTTTTTTCGTCCACCTCGGTCGGGTTTTCTTTCTCTCTGTGATCAAGGATCACTGTCAATATTACAACCCTTGCTTTTATTACACACATAAACATGATTTATTACATAGAAAAATTCACTTGATACAACTTAGAAGATCGAGGGATCTAGTGTCTTTGGGGGTTAAAAACATTAGACAACAACTTAAAAGATAGGAAGCAACCTCTTTTTGAAAACATCCATTACATGACCACTATATTGCCTCATACTTTTCATTGTATGGTATAACATGAGGACATGGATAAGAAAAGTGAGAGCTATAAAGACCATTAAAGGGAGATAAAGAGGCATAACATGAATGATATAAATACATGTTAGGCAATAGGCCTATAAATGGTGCATAAGATAAACATGAACATTACGACATGATATAACATGATTAACATAACATTGAAATGTGGCAACAACATTTAACATGATTTTAGCATGATCCAAGGCTCATTGCACATATACAAATATTAAACCCTCATTTCACATTAATTATCATGTGTAAACCCTCATTTCACTTGACGTATCTTGATACTAATCTTTACCCAAATCATTGGAGCGCTTTCAGGCCGCACCCTTCTTAAACATTTCATTTCATGCATAAGTGTGGCACATCGATCATATAACATGGAATCAGTCAAAATAATAATTTATTACATGATTAATTAAAGTGGAATAAATACATTAACGTACTATTCAATATGTATATGTTCATAAAGGTGAATACCCTTGATAGAGACATGGGTATGGTATATTGACATGGGATTGGAAAAACGTGGTACAACTTTGTCCGCATAATGGTGTGACATACGGAATCATAAAAATGGTTTATGAGAGATAAATGAGTTTATAATAATATTTACATGAAATGGACTGTAAGGGGGTCATATAGATACATGTACCAACAAACCTAATGGCATTTAGATGCACAGTACATAATATTTACTTGGATGTAAAAGAGGAGAGAGAAAACCCTCACCAAAATTTGACATGGTAATAGGTGTAAATGGGAGGCTTTAATGAGATAAAAAGGGGTCTCCATCATACAAACATAAGGTGGGAAGTATGGGGGATTTTTGAAATCATACCCCAACATTTTTAATCGAAAAAAGGGAATAACCACTTTAAGAAATTCTGAAAAAAATGAGAAAGGAAGAAATCCCTTACATGGCGGTGTGATCCCAATGGATTGAGAGCGGCTTGAGAGAGGCTTTTGGATATCATGGGGTGCCTTGTAAGGATTATTTATAAAGGATAGAGGAGTTTGGAAGAACTCCAAAGGCTTCTGGTGAAGAGGATGTGGGAGATTTGGTGGGTTTATATAGGAAAGGATAGGGAATTCTTTATTATTTTGGTTTGGGTCACCACACATTAAACTAATCAATACCAAAAACCAGCCCATTGTTTTTGCCCATGGTTTTTTCCAAAGGGGAGTGAAAAATTATATTTTATAAGGCCAAAGGCCTAAATTCTTAAAATAATAGGTTTACATATGTGGAGATGAGACCCACTTCCGAGGAAAAAATTTTAAAAAAGAGAAAATGTTTAATAAGCCTTGAAGGGTCCACTAATGCATTGTAAAATAAATCAAACAAACCCAAAATCTAATTATTTTAATGTTAAAAGATATATTTTCTGAAAATAATGTTTATAATATTTTATTACATCATATTGGTTCATTATGATGTCCTAAAACTCATTATATATTTAAACGGTATTTAATTTTTCCCTAAAAATTTGACTGTCTCGAAAAATAATGATAAATTCATCGTCAGATAATTTCAACATCCTAATTCAAAAAATAATATTAAATTTATCTAAATAATTCTCTAAATATTTGAATTTTTACTTTGAAAATAAAAACAGACATTTATCGAAAATTCATGTATTTTTAGAAAAACATCTTTCAAACCATAATAAAAATTACAATTGTATACATAAAATTATATGATGATTTATATTTAATAAATAGAAATTTAAAAATAATAATTATATTTTATTAAAATATTTTTTAATTCAGAAGTCCATTAATTCATAAAAATGTATTTTATAGTGGAAAATTAAATAAAAATACTATATGCGCTTTAAAAACTATTTACGAAGTAAAAAATAATAAAATGAAGGTATATACAAAAATAATACAAATATTAACAGTAATAATGTCTTCTTATATAACCCCATATAACATTCGCATAAGACTGAAGGGTAAGGAGAACGATGGTGACAGTCTCCTAGGGTGGCTCAGCCAACATCGCTCAGGTGGTAATCTCTATTAACTTCCGCATCTCCAGTAGTCAGCTCCACTCACGCTTAACGTGTTCAATCATGGATTGCGCATGGTCAAGAGTGAAGACCAAAGATTCCACATCCTTTTAGAACTCCAACATATGGGCATCGTACGACGCTTGTCTACTAGATGAGTCCATCACATCCTTTTTCTGAGTAAATTGGATTTCTTAAAGCACTATATTTATACTAATCATGTGATCACATTTCACTAGCTATATTAGCAACGGTCACAATAAATAATAGTATTTTCAAATCAAAAAACCTAAAACCAATGAATTTCATGTTTTGTATAAAAAAATTACATAATGATACATTTAAATATATCAAGATAAATTTTTATTAAATAATTTTGGGGCTATTACAATCTTCAACCCTTTATTAATTTCTCCCTAGAAATTATCTTTTCCAACACTAAAATAGATGTGGGTAACTCTACTTCATCATTTACTTTAATTCCCACGTCACTTCTTCAAACTAGTAGTTTTTCCACAATAGCTCGATGAGGGGAATTGTCTTTTTTCGTAGAACTTTTTCTCTATAATCTATGATCTTCACTGGTTTCTCCTCATAAGAAATATCATCCACTAACAGTACTACCTATGAAGAGAGTACATGTGAATTGTATGGTATGTACTTTTTTAAGCGGGATAAATGAAAGGCATCATGTACTTGGGCCTTGTTAGGTTGAAGTTCTAGTCGATAGGGCACAACCCTAACACGACCAAGAATCAAGAAGGGGCCTATGTACCTCGGAATTAACTTCCATTTATTTCCAAAAATCATGACCTTCTTCCATGGGGATATTTATAGAAATACCTTGTCTCCAAATTTAATCTAATGGTATATTCAATGGTTGTCAGTATAACTCTTCTCTCGACTCTGGCCCGCCTTGATATGCTGCCAAATTGTTTTCACCTTCTCCACCATTTCTTTGACTGTTTCTTGTCCTACCATCTTACACTCACCGACTTCATCCCAACATGATGGTGTTATGAACATATTCCCATAAAGGGCTTCATAAGGTGTCATTCAGATGCTCGAGTAGACACTGTTATTGTAGGATAATTAAACCAGAGGAAGATGTTGATCCCATCCTCCTTTGATGTCCATTAAGAATTATCTCAACATATCCTCAAGTGTTTGCCTAGTCTTCTCAGATTAGCCATCAGTTAGAGGATGATAAGCCATATTGAAGTTCTTCTCATTATCCAGAGCATGTTGAAGACTCTTCTAAAACATATATGAATCTTGAATCTCGATCGAATACTTTCTATAGTGTTACCCCATGCAGCCTTACCAAATATTTTATATCTATCTATTCCAGTTGATCCAATCATAAATCCTCTCAAATTTCAATGAAGCAAACATACTTCGTAAGACGATCCACAATAACACAAATTGCAATGTCCCATTGAGATGTATTCATAATTCCAGTGACACAATACATGGTGATGTTATCTCATTTCCATGCTGGTATGGCCAATGGTTGCATCATCCCCTTAGACTTCTGCCTCTTTACATTAATTTGTTGACACACCAGGCATAGTGATGTATACTCAGCGATCACCATCTTCATTTTATCTCACCAATAATTCTCTCAGTGATCTTGATACATCTTTGTGTTTCCTAGGTGAATAGATAAATTTTAACTAAGTGTATCATCCAAAAGTTCATTCTTCACCTCCAGACATGAGGGAACACATGGTCTTCTCCCAAATCTCATAATTCCTTCTTCACTAACATTGAACTCTGAGGATTTTCCTTTTCTGATAGCTTCTACCTTCTTCTGAATTCCCACATCATCCTTTTGAGAATCCTATAACCTTTCCAAAGGAGATGGTTGAGAAATCATTTGTGAAAGGATTAAGGATGTTCCCTTCTTTATGATTCCCATGTTCATCTTCATCAAATCTAATAAGATTGGATCCATCTCAATTTTCATCAGGGATAGAATCATTGGGTCCTTTCTACTTAGAGAATTTGTCACCTTGTTTGCTTTCCCAAAGTGGAAATGTATTGTGTAGTCATAGTATTTTATCATCTCTTACCATCTTCATTGGTTTATGTTCAAATCTATATGTGAGAATATTTAACTGAGTCTTTTGTGGTCTATATATATTTCACACTTCTCCCTAAAGAGATAATTCCACCAAATATTTTAAAGAAAAGACCACCATAGCCAACTACAGATTTTGTTTCGGATAATTCTACTCATGGACATTCAATTGCCTTGAAGTATATGCAATGGCCTTTTCATTATACATCAACACACAGCCCAGAAACCTCTTCTAAGCATAGCTGAATACCACAAAAAGTTCTCCACCTGTGGGTAAAGTTAGAATGGGAACTGTAATCAGCCACCTTTTCAACACCTTGAATCTTTCTTCGCATTCATCACTCCAAGAAAACATTACTCCCTTCCTAGTTAGATTGGTATGAGGGTTGGAAAATTGTGAGAAATTTCTCACAAATCATAGATAATATCCATCTAACCCCAAGATGATACAAATATCTGTTACCTATGTTGGCCTCAGCCATCCCTATTTTGATGATTTCATTGAGGGATCCACTGATCTCCCACTGATTGTTATGATATGGCCTAATAATGATACCTCCTTCAACCAAAACTCACATTTGTTGTAATTTTCGAAGAGATTCTCCTATTGCATGGTCTCTAGTACAATTCTTAGATACACCTCGTGATCCTCTGTGGTTATTGAGTATATCGGAATATTGACTTTAAATAATACAACTAATTTGTTGAGGTAAAATCTATAGAATTTATTCATCACATCCATTAGGATTGTTAGAGAATTAATGAGTCTGATAGGCATTAATATGAATTCATAGTGCCCATATTTTGCATAAAAAGCAGAATTGGGGATATCTTCCTTTCTCTCATTTACTTTATAATATCCCGACCCTAAATCCACTTTGTAGAAGTATTGTGCCCCATTCAGCTTATCGAACAGGTTAACAATTAGTGGGAGATGGTCTTCTTTCTTTATCTTAATTTTGTTAAACCCATGGTAACCAATAAATAGGCGCATTGAACCATCCTTCTTCTTGATGAAGAGGTCTGGTGCACCCTATGGTGAAGCACTGAGGAATATAAACCCTTTATCCAGATTATCTTGTAGTTGATTCCTCAGAATCTCAAGATCCCAGTAATAGATATTGGTAAACCCTGGGAATAAGGCCAATTGAGAATTCAATATCTCATCTAAGATGAAGACTGTGCTATTCGTTGGAAAACACTTCAATGAATTCCCTCATAATATGCATGTCTTCAAGGATGGATTCTCCCTTGGAATCAATCATATTATCCAGATACGTGTGGTCATAGGGCAATAATATCCATGTTTGAGACAATGGAGCTAAAGAAGATTCATCTTCCTCCTTGCACTTTTGTAGAATAGGGGGTCGATTCTCCATATGGAGAGTGATTTATCTCTCATTACAATTTGTGTTGGATCTATATAAGTAAATCCAATCCATGACAAGAATTTCATCAAATTAAACCAAAGGGGGTATGATGAGGTTATATAAAAAGATCAGTCCACCGATTATGACAGGTGATGAGTTATATTCTTGGGATGCAATGATTTCCCCATTTCCAGTACTCATCAACATCTTTAATTCCATGATTTTGGGTGGTGTTGATTGGGATAGAAAACAATGCATCGAACCAGAATCAAGAAGTATGTTCACTATTCTTGAATGTGAAACTAGAGTACCGATAACCACTTCATTGTTAGGGATCACGTCAGCGGTAGTGATGGAAAAATCTTACCCTTGGATTAGGGATTTGGTTTGAAAACTTCCCAAGTTCATTATAGTTGAAGTAATGAACAATACATTGAGGGTCAAGTAGATTTTTCCTCTCCTCTGTTGCAACCACGGGTTTTTCTTTCCGGCATTTAATATCCTGGTGACCTTATATTCTACAACTAATTCATTTCTTCATCCCCTTCAAGAAATTTAGGGGGTTCTTCTTTCCACACTATTAGAATGTGGGGTGTTGGATATTAGTAGCACTGTTGGATTTACCCATCAGACCTCTAGAATTGAATTCCACCTTACTAATTTTATCCCCATGACACCCATGATATTCTATGATCTCCATTACAACCTTGAGGGAACATCCAAAAATTTCCCCATATCTGTCGAAGTCATAGATTGCCTGCACTTTCCACATTCTAGGTTTCATCCCACTAAAGAAGCGAGCAACCTTGCATTCAGGGGTAACGATAATGAAGAAGGCATATCATTCAATACTTGTGAAGTTTTACTCATATTATCTAATAGATTCATTGTCTTTTTTTCTTGAGGGTAGGTAAGACCGTTTCCATATTAAGTCGGAGGGTGAGAAGAAAATATTTATCGAAAAACATATTTCAGAAATCCTTTCATTCCAATGGATCGATCTCCTCCTCAGGCTTCTTATTTTTTATCAACATCCACCATTGATTAGCTTCAACCTCTATACAATAATAATCCAGGAGATCATTCTCTTGTTCAGAACATTCATGGATGGAGAAGATATTTTCAATGGAGTTGATCCATTGGTCGGTGATTGAGGGATCATATGATACATTAAAAGTAGGAGGCCTTTGTCTCATGAAGCTCTATATAGAGAATTTTTCTTTCATGAGGGGGAAGGGGGTTGATTGTCCCTATTGAACCATGTTTTTATTCAATGCTTGAGTTAACTAAGAGGGAAGCATGAAAAAGTTCACAATTCCCGCTCCCATCAGATTGGGCATCTCATTAGCACAGTTTTCACATTGATCTTCACATCGGTTGTTAGCCCAAGTTCTCCTATTACCTTCCATTTCCAGTAATAAAAGGATAGTTATGGGTAACACAAAAAGGTTAATCTAAGGACAAAACGGATGACTTATAAATAGCTCTTATTTCCTTATCATATGAATATATATGCTTCAATCTATACTATCCACGATCTACATTCAAACATGTACTCTTAGAGGAAATTATTAATTCCCGTAATAATTGTTCATACTTTTCTTGTTAATATACCAAATCATATCCCCCAGGAGTGTCGTAACCAAGAGTGCATCAAGGTCCATTGTTGTGCACTGGTTCCCATTCGATTTTAGCACAAAATGGTGTTTTTCAGGATTTACCTCTAGGATACATCTATGTCAGAGTTACCTCTACCTGCTTGTATCTAGTCCGGGATGTATTTTCATGATAAACCACTTACTCAATACTCACCAAAACATATGGATGTTTTTATTATACTTAGTTTTTTATCTAAGGTTTCACTTGGGTTTTATAATCCTAATCCCCAAAATAACTAAACATGTCCCTTGATACCAACTATAATAACTCTTCCTTTAATTACACAATTAAACATGATTTATTACATAGATAAATTCACTTTATATAACATAGAAGATCGAGATTTGTAGTGTCTATGGTGCTTAGGAGCATTACATAACAAATTTAAACATATCACACAACATCTTATTGAAAACTTCCTTTACATGAATACTAAATCCCCTCGTACATAGTATTGCAATAGATATCCTGAGGAAACACATAAAAAAAGGGTGAGATTTAAATCTTAGTAAGGGAGTTAACGAGGAACAACATGAATGATAAAAATACATGTTTGGAAATAGGAATATCAATGGGGAATAAGATAAACATGAACATATGTCATGATATAACATGATTAACATATCATGGAAATGTGGCAACAACATTTAACATGATTTCAGCATGAACCAAGGCTCATTGCACATGGAACCTGAGTAAAAACTCATTTAACTTGAATTATCATGATTGAATAGCAATTGAATATGACATTTAAAGATACAATACTTTTCCCAAATCATTGGAGCGCTAATAGGGCTCATTTTTCCTAAACATTTTTTTTCATGCATAAGTATGCAACATGGATCATATAACAAGGAATCAATCAACATAAAATGTTATTCTAGAATTATTTAATGAGGAATAAAAACATGAAAGCACCATTCAATATGTACATTGACCTAAAGGTGAATACCCTTGATAAATATAACAGTACGGTACAATGATCATCACTTGAAAAAACGCGTTGCAATTTTGGCAGCATAATGGCGTGACATAAGGATTCATAAAAATGGTTGATGAGAGATAAATGTGTGTCTCTAACATTTAAATGAAATTTACAGTAAGGGGGTCATATAGATACATGTCCCACCAAATTTAATGTAGTTTATATGCACAATACCAAGTAATTACTTAGATGTAAAAGAGGTTAGAGAAATATCCCCCCAATGAAATTTTTACATGGTAATGACTGTACATGGGTGGCATTAATGAGAGAGAATGGGGTCTCCCATCATCCAAACATTATAGGTAAGTATGGGTGAGGTGAGAGATTATACCCCAACATTTGTAATAGAAAAAAAGGGCATAAAAACTTAATGAAAATTCGACAAAATTGAGAAAGAAAGAAATCCCTTATTTGGATGGGTGATCCCAAAGGCTTGGGAGAGGCTTGAGAGAGGCTTTTTGGGAGATTGGGACACCTTGGGAGGATAATAAGGAAAAAAGGGAATATGTTTACATAACTAAAAAGGATTTTAGTGAAGATGAAGTGGCATATTAGGTGAGATTATACATGAAAGGGGAAGGAATTCATTATTATTTAGGTTTGGGTCAACACAAATAAAACTAATCAATACAACAAACTAGCCCTTGGTTTTTGCCAATGACTATTCAAAAAGGGGAGTGGAAAACTATATTTTATGAGTCCAATAGCCTAACTTCTTAATATAATAGGGTTTCTTATGTATAGGTGAGTCACACCCTCAAAGGAAACAATTTAAAAAGACAAAATATTTTGTAAGCCTTGAAGGGTCATCTAATGCTTGGAAAAATTAATCAAACAAACCAAAAATAAAATTATATTAATTTTAAAACATATATTGGCCGAAACTAATGTGTATGGTATTTTATTACATCATTATTGGGACATTATGATGTCATAAAAAACATTATATATTCAAACACTATTTAATTTTTACCCAAATATTCGATTGTCTCAGAAAATTATGAAAAATTCACTATATGATAATTTCGACGTCCCAATTACAAAAATAACAATCATTTTATCTAAATGATTTTCTAAACATTTGAATTTTATCTTTTAAAATAAAAACTAACATTGATAAAAATTTCATGGGTTTTGACCAAAATGGCTTTCAAACCATAATAAAAATTACAATTGCATTATGAAAAAAATATGATAATTTATATTTAACAAAAAATAATTTAATAATAATTATAATATTTTATTAAAATATTTTTTAATTCCAAAATCCATTAATTCATCAAAATAGATTTCATAGAATAATATTAAATAAAAAATAATATATGCACTTTAGAAACTATTTATAAAGTAACAACAATAAAATGAATGTATATACAAAAATAATGCACATATTCATAGTGAAATGGTCTTGTTACATAACCCCTTATAAAACCCTCAGAAGACCAAAGGGTAAGGTTTGCCACGGTGACCGACTCTTGGGGTGGCTTGGATAATATCGCTCGAGCAGTAATCTCTATTAACTTAAACTTCTTCCATAATCGGTTCCAGTCATGCTTAACATGTTTAATATCATATTGGGCTTGGTTAAGAGCAAAGCCCAATGACACCACCTCTTTTTCAAGATCTGAAAAATGGGCTTCGTATGAGGCAAGTCTACTAGATGAGGCCATCGCTTCCTTTTTCTGTGTAAATTGGATTTGTTGATTCCCTATATTTATACTAATTGTGTGATTACTATTCAACTCTATATTAGAAATGGTCACAATTCATAATAATATTCTAAAATACAAAATCATAAACCCAATGATGTTCACATTTTATATAATCATTTTACATAATTATACATTTAATTAGATCAAGAGGAATTTTTGTTAATGAATTTTTGGGTCGTTAAAGTCAAGCCCTTGTTCATCTCAATAATTTCTCTTCCTCCCAGATCTAATGCACTCGACTCAATCTCGGTATGATTCAGTGGCTCTCTTGGGGGGTTTGGTATGTATAGGTTCAGAGCTCATTGGTTTTACGGGTGTTAAGATTCGTGTTGAATATCTTTTGCCATAGGTTTTTAGTCCTCTTCACTGGTGGCGGTTTGGGTCGTTTTGTTCTTTGGGGGTCTTTTGTTCCTGGTAGTCTTTTCTAGTTGCGATTGATGTTTGGTCACGTCAGGTTTCATATTTGTTCAAGGATTTCATCCTCGATGACAACAAAAGTTCTCAGTGCTCATGTTTATATTCTCCGTTTTCCACTCTAAATTTCTCTTACTCCAGATTTCAACACTCTTCTCCCAGTCAGTTTTTCATGGTGGGGTTCAACATTTCATAGAAGGTGAGTTTGACTGGCAGTCATGCTTTCAAGAGGTTTCAGGGCTCGATGGTATTGTTTTTATTTATTGCTGATTATGTTCGTGGTGAATGATTTTTCTTAGATATTTTTTGGTTATAGGATATGGTGATGATGGTGATTATTTGGATTTTTTGTTTGAAATTCTCTTGTGATGGTTGTGAAGAATATTCAGATTTGAATTTGATGTTATGCGGTATTCTGTTTGGACATTTTTTGGCGGCGACGTAGGATTCTGATGGGTGGATTTCACCGCTACTCGGGTTTAGATATGATGTACGATTGGGGTCAGGGTGTGAGGCATGAGGAGAGTCATCAACGGAGTTAGATATGATCATTTCTATTTGAAATTTGAAATTTGGAAATTTGAAACTATTGTGCCCAAGTGAAGTAATTGCATTTGTTGTCAATAACTTGTCATGGTGTGCCATCTGATGAAGTACATCTTGAAGATTGATGATTACATAAGCATTAAATCAGACGATTGCTAAGCTGATCATAAGTTCAAAGCACGTGTATCAAGGAGATACATTGTCACAACATGATTAGAAGACCATGCACTATCTCTTAGTGCATGAGGATTTATATTTGTTCCGACCTCTCTGATTAGATCAATGATGTTCTTTGAAGAATATGTTTGATTTAGGAGCTCGGATGATGAAGAAGACCCTTCGGGAATTCCACATTCTATGTACTGAGTATATGTGAGGAGGATGGAGGAATTGTAATGAAGAAGAAAAATGAAGAAGGTTGAAGTGGCATTTGAACTTGGTTACTTTGTTTTTAACAAAGTACTTGTTCTATTACTTGCAAAAAATTGGCCATCTCAAGCCAGCCTTAAGGGTTCAACCCAAGGCACATGTGGGACTAGGTCACCACGCCCAAGGGGATCCCATGGGGCCAGCCCGAGAGGCCGCGGCCGTGTGTAAGTCGGGGCCACGCAGGGGATCAGGCCTGCGCAGCATGGGCGCCAGAGCGCGCCCGGAGGATGCATAGTGGGCGCTAGGAGCGCGCCCGCAGAGGCGAGAGTGGGCGCAGAGCGCGCCCGCAGGGAGAACACGGTGCGGGGCGGCACCGTGGAGGGAGAGGATTCAACTGAGCCGGCTGGGGGAGCGCTTAGTTGATAAGGTGCGGAGAAACCGGGCGCCATTTCGATGTGGGACGCGAAAAAAATTCCAGGAGCGAATCCTGGCCGTCCGAGTGATCACGCGGCAGATCTCGGCCGCCCGATGCATCGCGCTATTCGCGATCAAATCCAGGTCGTCCAAAGACCTGATCCGACGGCTCCCCGTCCATCTCCTTCCTCCATCCATGCCGCTGCCACCCGCGTGCCTCCGTCGAACCAGGAGCAACCCAAGCACTGATTTCGAGTTCCCGGTCACCATTGCCGAAGATGAAGTGTCCGTTGAGTTCGTCTCCTCAAACCGAATCCAACCATCCAATAAAATAAGCATGCATTCAAGGTGAAATGGAGTTTTTCGAAGAACGGCCGAGGAAAATGAAGTTGCCGAGGCTTCATGCATTCTTGCTTTGCATGGTTTGTGCTTTAACAGAGACATGCATGCGTTCGAAAATGCATGCATGTGAGGGGAACCATAAATGAGAAAACCCGCATTAATACAGTGAAGAAGAACGTGATATGCGGAAGATCTTTTTAACGCGTTTGAAGTTTTCAAAGACGCCGTAGATTTCGGGCATTCAAAACATATTTCCCCGCGGATCATCCATGCACCTCCTCTGCCTATATAAAGAGGAGTCTGAGGCCGAGTGAAGGTTGATGTTCATTCTTGAAGACCCGCGACGCTCTCTGCCTCGCGAAGTAAAATCATGCGCATCACTTGCGCGACAAGAGGCTCCAAGTTTTGTTCTCGCGCAACCCTTGTGCGAAGGGTTTCTGTTTGAGAAGAAAGGACCTTGTGCGCTACCTCTTTGTGCGACAAGAAGAGAATTCCCCCTGCGCGCTACTCCTTGCGCGACAGGGAAGTTTGGGTAGTGCTCTTGTGCGCCTGAGGTGTCTTTGACACCCTGCGCGACCCAAGGCAGGAGTACCTTGCGCGCCCCTTGAGGCCTTTGTGTTTGTGTTCCAAGTGAAGAGGAGTATACTGGTAGAGTGTGTGCACAAAGAGGAGAAGGCCGAGGACCTTTGTGCATTGGGTGCAAAAGGAATACCACACTTTGTGTGTGTTTATATATTGAAGAAGAAGGACAAGTCAAGTGTGTGCACTAAAAGAATGAGTAGTGCATGTGTGCACAAGTGAAGAAGACCAACCTTGAGAAGAAGAGTACACACTCAAGATTGTGAGTACAAAAGAACTGATCATTCTAAGTGATTGGGTTTTTTTGTGAGCAAGACCAACGAGATCTTTTGAAGACTGTTGAAGCTACTTGAAGTTTCGAACAACACCTTTGAAGAAGTGAAGTGGAGGCATGATGAAGATGATGCTGTGGAGTTGGGGGGTTTAACCAACTTGTAATTGGGGGGTATAACCAATTACTGTGTAATCATCTTTTGTCCTAGTGAAGAATCCGTGTTGGGGGGTGTAACCAACACGGCAAGGAGTAGGTCTTTGTACCGAACCTTGTAAATCTCTGTGTTCTGTTCTCTCATTATTACTGCACCACTAAAAGAGTAGATCTAGGCTTTAACCAGCTGCAGAGGTTGAATTGATAATCCAAAGGGAACAATTCATAAAAAGAAAAAAAAAGTTATCACTGATTCACCCCTCCCCTCTCAGTGATCACAACCGATCCAGGCATTTCAAGTGGTATCAGAGGGAGGTTCCCTCTGTAAGGATCTACTTCTGAGAAGATGGACAATCTGAATTCTGTTAATAGTAGGGGTGTTCCTACATTCGATGGAAAGAATTACCACAGCTGGAAGAATCGGATGTTACCCTACCTACTATCTCTCGGCCTTGAAGTTAGAAATGCAGCCTTATTTGGATTCCCTCCTCTTGCTAATGAAGCTTCTGTGACACTCGATGAGAAAAGAAATATGGAAGTTGATGGTAAAGCTCAAAATGCCATTCTTATGTCACTCTCAGAAAAGGTATACACAAAAGTCATGGGACTCAAGAATGCTAAAGAAATTTGGGACAAATTGGAATGTAGTTATGAAGGCAACATGAAAGTCAAGGAAGCCAAATTAAAAATTTGGAGAAGCAAGTTTGAAGATGTCAAGATGGGAGAAGAAGAAAATATTGATGATTATTTCACAAGAGTCAATGAAATTGTCAGTAACATTCGGGGCTTTGGAGAACAGTTGGAGGACTCCACTATTGTTAAAAAACTAATGAGAAATTTTCCTGACAGGTTTGACCCCAAAGTCTCAGCATTAGAAGACAGAGATGATCTCTCTCTTGATGAACTACACAACATTCTCATTGCATATGAAATGAGGAAGATCCCAGTATTCAAGAAGAAGATCAAGGATGAGATGGCTTTTGAGGCTATGAGACAACTCAAGATAAAAGATGACGAAGTTCTAGAATCAAGTGATTCTGACAATGAAGAAAAGGATGAAGATCTCAACACGATTATTTCTCTTTTTTCTAAAAGGTTTGGAAAAACTAAATTCAGGGGAAAATGGAAATCACCATCGAGATGTTTCAATTGCAATAACATCGGACACTTTGCTGTTAACTGTCCTAATAAAAGATCTAGTACTCCAGATATTGAAGATGATAAGTCACAAAAGAAGAAATGGAGTAGATACCCAAGAGAAGGAAACAGATCTGGTGCAAGAAAGAAAAGGATCGTTCCTGGTGAAAGAAGAAGCTATGTAAGCAAAGAGGAAGAATCAGACTTCACTTCAGCCAGTCAATCAGAAGAAGAAATGAATTTTATGGCTCATGTGGAAAAAGGGTTTGACACCTGCAGTAGTGAAGATGATGAAAGTGAACGAACAGAGCTCGAACACATATTGAAAGATGAACTAGTGGCTTGCCTTGAACAGAACACTGAACTCAAGAAAGAGAAGAGATTGTTACAAAAGGAAACCAAAAGGATGACTGAGGAGTTGGAAGAATGTATGAAGAAAGAGACAATGTACATTGATGAAATCAAGAGACACAAACTGAAGGTAGCTGAGCTGGACAAGATAGAAAAAGATCTTGAGGAGAAACTTCACCTCAAAGAAGAAGAGCAATCAGTGAAACATTCCAAGTGGATTGAAGCACATAATAGCTTGACAAAGATGAGAGAAGACTTCAACAAGGCTGTTGAGGTCAAGGCAGAATCATCTTATGCTGGTGCTCAGAGGCAGGTCAATTTACCACTAAGTAAATCTCTAAATACATCTGTTATTTCTAACAATGCAGGTTCAAAGATAAAATTGAGACAAACATGGCATGAACCAACCTGTGTAAAATCATCTTCAATGGAAGAAAGGAAATCCTCAGGAAGGACTACTCAAATCTTGGACAGAAAATTACAACATGACTCTTATCAACAAAGAAGGTCATGGTTCAGAGGCTACTGCTAGTGTTGTGGTGTGTTTGGACATAAGGCCTATGCATGCTGGTATAACATGTCTCATCCAAACATGAGGCATGAGTCAAGGGGGAGACATCCTGAAACCCAGAGTGTTTTGCAGAAATCATCAAAATCACCAACTCAGAACTCATTTGACTGCCTGAGTGAAGCTTGTGGAAGATGTGACCAACAAGGTCATAGAGCTGATAAATGTATGACAACTCTTCCTAAACAAAAAGTCAAAGACATGAAAGGGAAAGGCATTCAAGAAACCAATGATGAAATCACATGCTTTGCTGAAGTGGCTCTAAAAGCCAGCAGTAAAACTAAGTCATGGATTCTTGATAGTGGATGCTCATCCCACATGACTGGTGATACAAAAATTCTAAGCAACATTGAAAGTCATGAGGGAGGAACCGTGGTGTTTGGAAATCATCGTTCTCTGAAAATCAAGGGAGTTGGAAAGGCTATGATTGCAACAACAAATCTAAAATCCAATGATGTGTTGTTTGTTGAAGGATTAAAGCACAACATACTGAGTGTAAGTCAATTATGTGATGATGGACATGAGGTGTTGTTCCAGAAGGACCCATGCATCATCAAGAGCTCAAAGGATGGAAAAATCATCACTCAAGGAAGAAGAACCACTGGAAATCTATTTCAAATTGGTGATCCCATCAATTCTTGTTTTCTTATCTCTAAAGATGAAAACAACCTCTGGCATAGAAGACTTGTCCATCTTGGTCAAAGGAGTATGAGTAAAATTCTGAAGTACAATGTTGTACGAGATCTACCCAAATTAAAGAGAGAAAGAGATGAAGTCTGCGACACATGTCAGAAGGGAAAACTGACCCATAGGTCACACAAAGGAGTTGATATCATGTCTACTAGGCCTCTTGAACTCATCCATACAGACATATGTGGACCGATGAGACAGAAGTCTACAAGAGGAGATTTCTATTTTATAACCTTCATTGATGATTACACTCGGATGACCAATGTCATGTTCATGAAACACAAGTCAGAGGCAATCACGATGTTCAAGACTTTCAGAAGGCAGGCTGAGAAGGAACTAGAGCTCTGCATCAAGAAAGTAAGATCAGACAACGGAAAAGAATATACCGGTGATGTCTTTGAAAGCTATCTGGTCAAGCATGGAATCAAACATCAATATATTACACCATATACTCCACAACAGAATGGAGTGGCTGAACGAAAGAATCGAAGCATAGTTGAAATGGGGAGGACTATGTTAGCTGAGCATGATATCTCTATGTTTTTCTGGAGAGAAGCAGTATGCACTGCTATACACATACAGAACAGATGTCTCCTGAGACCAGAAACACAAACGACATCCTATGAAATGTGGTTTAACAGAAAACCAACTGTTAAATATTTCAAAGTCTTTGGCATTCCCTGCATCATCAAGATTAAAAACATCAATCTGGGAAAGTTTGAAGAAAAAGCTGAAGAAGGAATCTTTATGGGTTACCTACCTGATGGAAAAGGCTACAGATGCTGGAATAAGAGGTTGAATAAAATGATTGACTGCAGTGATGTAATAATAATTGAAAACAACACCAAGCCATACACTGTGGATGATGATGACTCAAAGAATGACACAGCCTTGGAACAGAAGAATGCAGAATTACCTAAGCTAACACCAACTGCTGGTGAGATCAACTCTGAATATACCAGTGATGAAGATGAAGGTAATGAAAATAGAAGAATCAGATACAAAAAATTGAAGAAACATGTTGACACAGAAAATGTCCTTGGAGACCTACAGTCCTCAGTAAGAACTAGAAGAAGATTGAGATTGGAAGATCAGACTGCACTGGTTTCTCATGTTGAACCTCACACAGTGGCTGAAGCAGTTGTACATGAGGAATGGATACAAGCTATGCATGAGGAACTCAATCAAATTTAAAAGAACTCCACTTGGGATCTTGTGCCAAGGCCCAAAAATAAAAATGTTATTGGGATAAAGTGGGTGTTTAGAAACAAACTCAATGAAAAGGGAGAAGTTTCTAGAAACAAGGCCATACTTGTATGTAAAGGATATTCACAAATGGAAGGAATCGACTTTGAGGAAACCTTTGCACCAGTTGCAAGACTGGAAACTATCAGAATGTTCTTAGCAGTTGCAGCACACAAGCAGTACAAGGTCTATCAGATGGATGTGAAATCTGCATTTCTGAATAGAGATCTTGAAGAAGAGGTGTATATTGAACAACCAGAGGTATTTTTGCTGGACAAAGATGGTAGTATGGTGTGCAGATTGAGAAAAGCCTTGTATGGATTGAAGCAGTCCCCTAGAGCCTGGTACTCAAAATTGGATGGTTGTCTTAAAAACATGAAATTTGTCAAAGGAACAGTTGACAGTAACCTCTATGTCAGAGAAATGGCCAATGGTACCCTCATAGTCATTATTTATGTAGATGATATCATTTTTGCTGGTAACAAGGAAGGACTATGTGAAGAATTTGCTGAGCAGATGAAAAGAACTTTTGAAATGTCGATGCTTGGTCAAATGACATATTTTCTAGGATTTCAGGTGGAACAAAGACAAAACTCCATATTTCTTTCACATGATAAGTACGCAAGGGACTTAGTGAAAAGGTTTGGAATGGAAAGTTCAAAGGAAGTATCCACACCCATTTCTGTCGGAACCAAGCTATGCAAGGATGAAGAAGGCAACAATGTTGATCAGAAAGAGTTCAGAATAATTATTGGCAGTCTACTTTATCTCACGGCTTCAAGGCCATATATAGCATATGCAGTGACTTTGTGTGCCAGATTCCAAAGTGACCCAAAAGAATCTCATTTAACTGCAGCCAAAAGAATCCTGAGATATGTTAAAGGAACCCTCAACTATGGACTCTTATACAAACACAGTGCAAACATACAGTTGTTGGGATTCACAGATGGTGATTGGGCTAGTGATTGCACTGATAGAAGATCCACATCTGGTGGAACCTTCTTTCTGGGAGAAGGATGTGTTAGCTGGTACAGCAAGAAACAAAATTCTGTAACATTGAGGACAACTGAAGCAGAGTATGTGGCCGCTACACATGCATGTACTCAAATGATTTGGATGCAGGTGCAGCTAGCAGATTTGAGGATTAAAGCTGAAAAACCATTGAGGATCTTATGTGATAATCAAAGTGTAATTGGGTTGTCTAAGAATCCTATCCAACACTCCATATCCAAGAACATTGATATAAAATATCATTTCATCAAATAAAGGGTCGCCAGTGGAGACATCAAGCTAGACTACATTCCTACTCAAGATCAGGTGGCAGACATTTTCACCAAAGCTATGCCTACGGAAAGATTTGTTGAATTGAGGCTGAAACTTCATGTTCAGCCTTCTACTCTCACTTGAGGAAGAATAAGGTCCCTCCTTATTCCCTAAATTTTTGTATTCTTGTACTTACATGTAGGGAATTGAAGGAGATGAGTGCATCCCCTGAGGGGGAGCATTGGTAGTTGAAGATGTGCAGGTTCCAGAAGCTCTATACTCTGAGTATGGCTTTCCTTCATCCCTTTGCATTTGTTGGCCAATAAGGGGGAGAAATCATCAGGCACACGACATTCGACATTTTCACAGTGTGCTTCGGAGTATTGACAACCAAATACGAAGGGGGAGATTGTTGTGCCCAAGTGGAGTAATTGCATTTGTTGTCAGTAACTTGTCATGGTGTGCCATCTGATGAAGTACATCTTGAAGATTGATGATTATAGAAGCATTAAATCAGACGATTGCTAAGCTGATCATAAGTTCAAAGCACGTGTATCAAGGAGATACATTGTCACAACATGATTAGAAGACCACGCACTATCTCTTAGTGCATGAGGATTTAAATTTGTTCCGACCTCTCTGATTAGATCAATGAAGTTCTTTGAAGAATATGTTTGATTTAGGAGCTCGGTTGATGAAGAAGACCCTTCGGGAATTCCACATTCTATGTACTGAGTATATGTGAGGAGGATGGAGGAATTGTAATGAAGAAGAAAAATGAAGAAGGTTGAAGTGGCATTTGAACTTGGTTACTTTGTTTTTAACAAAGTACTTGTTCTATTACTTGCAAAAAATTAGCCATCTCAAGCCAGCCTTAAGGGTTCAACCCAAGGCACATGTGGGACTAGGTCACCACGCCCAAGGGGATCCCATGGGGCCAGCCCGAGAGGCCGCGGCCGTGTGTAAGCCGGGGCCACGCAGGGGATCAGGCCTGCGCAGCATGGGCGCCAGAGCGCGCCCGGAGGATGCATAGCGGGCGCTAGGAGCGCGCCCGCAGAGGCGAGAGTGGGCGCAGAGCGCGCCCACAGGGAGAACACGGTGCGGGGCGGCACCGTGGAGGGAGAGGATTCAACTGAGCCGGCTGGGGGAGCGCTTAGTTGATAAGGCGCGGAGAAACCGGGTGCCATTTCGATGTGGGACGCGAAAAAAATTCGAGGAGCGAATCCTGGCCGTCCGAGTGATCGCGCGGCAGATCTCGGCCGCCCGATGCATCGCGCCATTCGCGATCAAATCCAGGCCGTCCAAAGACCTGATCCAACGGCTCCCCATCCATCTCCTTCCTCCAGCCATGCCGCTGCCACCCGCGTGCCTCCGTCGAACCAGGAGCAACCCAAGCACCGATTTCGAGTTCCCGGCCACCATTGCCGAAGATGAAGTGTCCGTTGAGTTCGTCTCCTCAAACCGAATCCAACCATGCAATAAAATAAGCATGCATGCAAAGTGAAATGGAGTTTTTTGAAGAACGGCCGAGGAAAATGAAGTTTCCGAGGCTTTGTGCATTCTTGCTTTGCATGGTTTGTGCTTTAACAGAGACATGCATGCGTTCGAAAACGCATGCACGTGAGGGGAACCATAAATGAGAAAACCCGCATTTATACAGTGAAGAAGAACGTGATATGCGGAAGATCTTTTTAACGCGTTTGAAGTTTTCAAAGACGCCGCAGATTTCGGGCATTCAAAACGTATTTCCCCGTGGATCATCCATGCACCTCCTCTGCCTATATAAAGAGGAGTCCGAGGCTGAGTGAAGGGTGTTGTTCATTCTTGAAGACCCGCGACGCTCTCTGCCTCGCGAAGTAAAATCATGCGCATCACTTGCGCGACAAGAGGCTCCAAGTTTTGTTCTCGCGCAACCCTTGTGTGAAGGGTTTCTGTTTGAGAAGAAAGGACCTTGCGCGCTACCTCTTTGTGCGACAAGAAGAGAATTCCCCCTGCGCGCTACTCCTTGCGCGACAGGGAAGTTTGGGCAGTGCTCTTGTGCGCCTGAGGTGTCTTTGACACCCTGCACGACCCAAGGTAGGAGTACCTTGCGCGCCCCTTGAGGCCTTTGTGTTTGTGTGCCAAGTGAAGAGGAGTATACTGGTAGAGTGTGTGCACAAAGAGGAGAAGGCCGAGGACCTTTGTGCTTTGGGTGCAAAAGGAAGACCACACTTTGTGTGTGTTTATATATTGAAGAAGAAGGACAAGTCAAGTGTGTGCACTAAAAGAATGAGTAGTGCATGTGTGCACAAGTGAAGAAGACCAACCTTGAGAAGAAGAGTACACACTCAAGTTTGTGAGTACAAAAGAACTGATCATTCTAAGTGATTGGGTTTTTTTTGTGAGCATGACCAACGAGATCTTTTGAAGACTGTTGAAGCTACTTGAAGTTTCGAACAACACCTTTGAAGAAGTGAAGTGGAGGCATGATGAAGATGATGCTGTGGAGTTGGGGGGTTTAACCAACTTGTAATTGGGGGGTATAACCAATTACTGTGTAATCATCTTTTGGCATAGTGAAGAATCCGTGTTGGGAGGTGTAACCAACACGGCAAGGAGTAGGTCTTTGTACCGAACCTTGTAAATCTCTGTGTTCTGTGCTCTCATTATTACTGCACCACTAAAAGAGTAGATCTAGGCTTTAACCAGCTGCAGAGGTTGAATTGATAATCCAAAGGGAACAATTCATAAAAAGAAAAAAAAGTTATCACTGATTCACCCCTCCCCTCTCAGTGATCACAACCGATCTAGGCATTTCAGAAACATTTAATTTGTGCTCAATCGGAGGCGTGGTGTGGCAATGTGTATGTGAGGATATTTGGAGTGGACGACTGGGATGTGGCTTTGACCAGGATGGTAGTCTCTAGCCTCATTAATTTATA
This sequence comes from Viscum album, assembly GCA_963277665.1. Taxonomy (NCBI): domain Eukaryota; kingdom Viridiplantae; phylum Streptophyta; class Magnoliopsida; order Santalales; family Viscaceae; genus Viscum; species Viscum album. The sequence continues at coordinate 333,204,201 of OY728163.1, forward strand.
GCTCATCTATGCAATCTATTATTGTATTAAGTTGGAATTTGTCACATTGTATGTTTTGAATTTTTAAATATATGGTCTTCTGAGAGGTTATAACTAACCTAAATGTGTATTTTAAAAATCCAAAAAATCGATTTGGGATTAATGTCATGTTATGAGGATGTTTGTGATGCTTATGAGTTGAACACCATATTCTTCCTTCCACATATTGGTCTATGAAAAAATATCATCCCGTTAATCGGTCATGGAATATGATTTGGGCCTTAAAGTTGAGGAGGAGGCCCATGATAATTTAAGTTTGATAGTTCCATAGGTAGTTGGTTATTTGGTGATTTATTTTCATCTTGTCTTGAAAATAGGAGGTTGTGATGTTAGAACAAATCCAATGTGAATGGGAATAAAGACACATGTATTTCTGGAGAGGCCTCAAGGTTGAAGACCCAAGCTTAAAATAAGAATAGATTTCCTCTTCGATGAGGGTGGTAAATATGTTCCATATTTTAAATTAGAAACGAAAAAAAGTAGCAATGAAGTATAAATTCATGCAGTTAGGTCAAAGTGGAATTTGGAAAATTGTTCAGAGGAATGATGGTTGGACTATGGGATTGTTTGATTCAAGGATATTATATTGGAATGATATATGTAAAACCAAATGTTAAATGAGGAAGATAAAATCCATAGATCAACTTAAATATATTGAAACAAATAGTGCATAGTTTGATGTTGTAATTCTTGAATCGTAAGTGGGGACAAACAAGAAAATGTTGGTGAATGAATCTTCTATCCCCCACCCCAGGGGGAGTTTTTTATCATGGATTTATGGGTTGGCCTATAGATAGAGTTCTATGAAATACTACATATCCCAATGATATGGGAACAATACTCAGGTGCATATAAGTAATGGAATGGTAAGAGAACGATGTTGAAAGTTGGGTTGGGGGTTATCTTCATAGATGATAGAATTTTTGAATCCCAAGGTTGACATGGGACATCTTGGACTTATTCCATTGTGTAAGGATATATTTTATTGTTCTATGCTATAGAAATGAGTTTTTTTCATCCCAGAATGCTTATGTGAGTCATTTTGTGTTGATCACATTGATTATGGGTGCATTTTAATATCATGTTCCTTGGACGTTTGGATTTTTATTTAAAATTAATGTAACTAGTAATATGTATTATACATTTCTAATGTCATGGAGTTAGAAAAAATGGAACAAAAAATAGTATAAGGTCATAATGATTGGAGCATATGGGATATTTTTATTTTATGGTCATGAGTCTTGGACCCTGGTTTCATATGATGTACTACTTATGAAAGATGTCATTGTTGGGGGTGTGATATGTTTCTCATACATAGTGATTAAAGAGTATTCTCCATGGGAATAAACCATACAGATAAATTAATTTTATTCCAATTTTCGAACCAAAATTTTTCCTTTTTTGGGGTATCATCTTTGATCTATGAGCTAGAACCACATCACCCTAGATGGAGGAGAAAAGGAATATATTCTTATATAATTCTCTTTCTATCATGTTCTGGTTCCTCTCTAGTTTATTGAATTCCTGAAGCCTATTATCCTTAAGTGATTTTAATTCATCTAGATAAAAATTTTCTATTCTATTTGAAATCTTCATGTCCTAAAAATCAATTTGGGGTGATTTAAAATGAACATCAATGCTTAATGCATCCTCTTTTCCCTAAACATAAGAGTTTGGTATCACCTATGTGGAATTTTATATTATTATCTGATAGATAAAAATGCTCTTAGAGAACTATTTTTTCAAAATCTTTGGTTATGACCCATTATTTTCTTCAAGGACATTAGATATTGTCTGGAGGAAGGTATAAATATTAATAGTTTCTTGCACATGGTTGTAAGAAGTAAGGATGGACTATATGTTGTACATATTGTATAATTTGTCTATGTCCCCAACCCAGAATATGGTGCTATTTCTTCAGAAAAGAGTGAAAGACACCAAAAACCGATGGATGATGTGGGATATCATGACTTAAATTACAGGTTAGGTTTTCACTTCCTTGAGGGGAACCACTTCTTCCCACTCAGAAAAGAAGCATGTGTTCGGAAAAATGATCATTAAATTTCAAGCCATTACTTACAGGAATGGACCAACAACATCATTTTACCATACAACTAAGGGACAATAATATTTTGTGGTATGGAGAAACTATTTTAGTTGATACAAAGAATTTTTGGGGACCTAATACTGATTAAGCCACTTAGTCAACTCAATGCAGTTATGAAACCATGGTGGACCTAAAGTATCCCAACCATAGATTTTGGTGGGATAACATCAATCCTACTTCTTGGATGACATAAGATATGGTATGTAACTCCTTTATGACATGTGATATATCATTTACATGTATTAAATAATGTAAAATTCAATCAAAAACTCACTAATAGATATTTTTTTAAAGTATAAACCCACTCTGGAGGGTAAACAATACTTCACGTAGGCTGATTCCCTCACGATCAGCTCGGAAAACAGGGAGATTTTCAAATTTGAGATACTTGTCTTAGGGAATATTAAATATTGTAATTACCTCATATTTTGGGGGGACTTGAGGATCGTGAAATAGTGGTACTAGAATCCTAATGATATACCTATTGGTTCCTATTAACTAAAGTGGTGGGGTGATGAAACTTAGATGTTCCACAAAAAGGACCAGGTCATCCTGATCAGGTTCTAAAAGATACAAATCCAAAATTTCTAAAGGATATACTTGACCATTCCTAAATGGATGAACGTGGGTCACCTTTATATGGGAAGTGAACACAACCATCAATTGTTGGGTTCATTATATCAGGGAAACACACTCTTGTTTTCAGAAATTTTATTCTTTGTTTATTCATCTACCAATAATATATTGGGTTTTTATACAAGTCATATTATTGTTGTAACATTATTATATGGTAATTGATCATGAAGAATAAATATAAGGTTAAATGACATTTTCTAAAGTTTTAAAGCTTATTCTGATAGCAGTACAATCCTGAAATGCTAAGAATTGTACATGTCTGAGGATTCTAGACCACCAGTAGAATAATAAATGTTCACTCAAATTTTTTTTGAGGTTCGTGATCTTTATTAGGTACTCAATGGACATAATTGATTCAGTATATCTTTAATTGTACATGTTAGATTGAGTCAGTGAATGGTATATTTGATTTGATATCATACCCTTGTGTATCCCTACCAATTATAGTTTTCTTGACTGCACATCAGTGATAAAGGGAATCATTGAGGTTTATCAGCCAGAATATGAAGTTGGGATAATATTTCATGTATCTAAAAAATTGAAAACATATTTTTTAAAAAATATTATTGACTTCATAATTAAAAGCTGGAATATGTGTGTTCATGGTCATAATGTATGTAGTTATATAGATCTCTTATTGGTGATACTCAACCCAAAGATATTGTTTTTTTCATTTAGTGATAGAAAAAACCTAAATCTTGTATTCTAAACTATTTTCGGAATAAAGGATAGCCAAGTTGGTATAATGATTGTAAATTAATAATTTTGGAATCATAGATGAAAAGGACCACTTTGATGCGGCCATTATGGACCTCCTTGAGGAGCCTATTGAAAAGTGGTTTGTAGAGAAGGAGTGGTGAGGTAAGATGATTATTTGACAGACTACCAACACCAAAACCTCTTGTTAAGCGTTTTTAGGAACATTATTTATAGATATTAGATGTAATTTTAGATATAAGAATTGTATGTATTTGCCTCAATGTCACCCAACATGATTTGGGTTATGATTTGTATATTATGTACTTTATCACATGTACGTATTGCTACTGGTTCACAGAATTTATTTTTTTACATACTTGGTCAATGTGTCAAAGATATATGCATATATCATAGAATATATTTTAATTATAGTGAAAAGGATCTCATTGTTGAATATATAAGAATGGATTATACTATTTTATGTAGGGAATGTTTATATAAAATCAAATATTTTGTAGAATTATATTTTTTTATATTTATTTTTTATCAAGAAATGTGGTTGAGGCTCACATTCACTAGAGAACAATCCCTTAATGTTAGATAAACAAATATTATATATAGGTTGTTGAAGCCAATTACCAATCAATTGGCAAGTTTGGAATAATTTTTGAAAAATGATATGGTGGATCAATTACATATAATGGTATAGAAGATTATGGATTTTTTCCTAAATTAAAAATATTAAATTTGCCCCATGAGGTCAATTTTATTGTCGAAATACATCATACGACTGCACCGATATATATGGTAACATATCAGATAGCTCCAATTGAGATCAAAGAGATAGAGGAGTAGTTGCAAGATATTTTATAGAAGTAAATTATTAAACCATTTATATCTCTATAGGTATCCCATGATCTCTTCACTAATAATTAATTCATTATTTTAAGAATTTTTATTGACTATCACTACTTGAATCAAGTGAGAGTTATGAAAAACTACAATATTCTAAGAGTTGATGATATATTCATCCAGTTGAAAGAAGAAAAGTGGTTCTCAATGATTGATCCAAATTATATTTATAATCAACTTTGGTCTAATGGTGAGAATATTTTGAAGATGTTTCAAATTTGTCACATTAGTTACTATAATGTTTTCGGGAGACTAATTTTCATGATAAACATCCCTATAGTTTTCATGCGAATCATAAATTAGATCAATCATTTTTATAAAAAAAAGTTTGTATGGATTTTCATTATTGAGATCCTTATTTATTATAAGAAAGTGGAGGAGTATGATAAATTTTTGAGGATTATTTTAGATTTACATTGGGAGCATTATCTATCTAACAATATCTTGAATTGTGAGTTTTGTAGTCGAGAATTGTTCAAGATTAATAATGAAATTTCTTATTTAATGATCCCAAATAATTTGTATCCTATTTGGAATCACATTTCTATTTTATGATTGGTAATTATTTTTCTTTAAAATGTAATATTTTTTTCTCTGTATTGATTTTGAGCATTATATTATACCATTATTAAAAAAAATTACATATGTTAATGATGAATATGAAATTTTGAAAAATCCTAAATTTGTTCTTGATTGACCATATAATGATGTATTTGGATTCATTTATTTCATTTCCATGCAAAAAATTAATGTACGGTTGAAATATTAATTATGTGATTGTGCCTACGTATCCATGAAAACACTCAAAACTCGCATATTATTATGACTCTGAGAATGGAATATGTGACTATAATAAGTGATCCATCCTTTAATTTAGTTATTCTAAAAATTACTAAGGTCATATGATCATGTGAACATTTATACCTATAAACATGTCAAAAAAGTGTGACATTCAGATAAAATATTTTTTTTCATGTAAAAAAACTTTCCAAGTGTTGTGACCATATATAGGATGTTTCAAATAATGGATGAATAGTAGATTTACAATAATTTTGATCAACTATTCCATGGGTGGATCATATATTTTCATAAGGATTTCCTTCAAGAGATATTTCCCACCATACCAAATACGAGGGAATTAATGTATAACCAAGAATATAATGTTAATAATTCCAATGGATTTATTTATGGGAACAAAATGAATGTCATAGAACTTGAATCATCGTGACAAGATTTCTTAGTATGAGGATTACAAAAAAATATTCCATGAAATTAAATTTTATAGTGTTGAATTCTATAAATTCATAGGGTTAATAACACAAGAAATATATTTAATAGAAGAACTCAGAGTACATAACATACTGAAGTGCCCAGATCAGTGTGAATCACTGAGAGGGGGAGGGGTGAATTAGTGATCCTTTAAAACTTTTTACTAATTGATTCTTAATCAATTAAACCTCTATGGCTTGTTAAGGCCTCGATCCACTCTTCTTATGTCTCTCAACCTTTCCCGGATAATGCAGTAATGAAAAGGCACATGACACAAGGATATACAAGGTTCGGCACCAAAGGCCTACATCCTTGCCATGCTCTCCCAGCATGGATTCTCCCATTATAATCTGTTAGTATTACAATGGTCGATACAGAGTCCCACTTTATCTCTCTTGAGTCCCACAGGAGGGTCTTTATACTGCGTCCCACAGTGTTACCAGAGTCCCACTGGCCTGCTCCAGAATCCCAATGAAGACTTCTTCTCCCTGAGTCCCACAGGGTCTTCTCTTGGCTCCTCGAGTCACACGAGTAGCTCTTCTCCTCTGTTCAGCTTCTTCAAGTAACTTCAGCAGCCTGGGATAAAGGCTGCTGGCCTTGCTCTGTACCTCTGCTCACTTGTGATGAACATGTCTTCTCGTCTTGCTCAGGATTTATCACCTTCTTCTAAGGATGACCTGGCTTCACTCTTCAAGAATCTTCAACAGCCTCTGAAAAGGTCTGTTGGTCTTGCTCAAAAACTTCTGATCACTTCTGTTGATCAGGATCTTCTCAAATACTGAAAACTCAGACAAAATATATCTTTCACTTCAGTCTGGCTCAGTCTCACTCACTTCAACTTCATGCACTGAGTGCATGGCAGCTCTGCATCCTCATGCACTGATGGCATGGCTTCTCAATACTCTTCAAGAACTCCTGGTCTTGGACAACTCAATTGCACACCACTGATTTGTCTCTATTCACATTTTCACGTGCATGAATGCATGCATGCACTTTCCTTTTTCTTCTCGGTGCAATAAGCCCACAAAGGGTGTAGTCTCTTTAAGCACACACCAGCTTCTCACTTCTTCACACACTTTATTCAATTTGCTTACACACTTGAATGTGTGTTATACTTTAGTGTGGATTTCATCCCTTTTCTTCTTCTAAGTGTATACACACTTCTTAGTGCACACACCTAGGTTCGGCCTTCTTTTTTACTTGTTCAAGTACACATAAATTGTTCTTTGTTTTGCACACACACTTGAATGAGTTCTTCTTTGTTGTGGCCTATACTTCATTTCTTGCACACACCCAAGGCTACGACCTCTTTGTTAATTTTGCACACACAAGCCGTAGGTATGTAATGGCCTTCCTCCTTTGTACACATACAAATCTTAGTGTAGTTCTTTGTGCAAGCCTCTGCCAATTCCTTCTTTGTGCACACACTTAGCCAAAGGCACTTCCACTTGTCTTGCACACACAACCCGAACCCCTACTGCCTCGTGTAGCTTCTCCTGTCTCAAAAAGGGCTCGCAAGTCCAATGGGTACAAGCGGCCACCTATTCTTCTCCCACTACCGTGTAGGTGCACTTGGTGCAACCAGGCACGCAAGTGCTTAGAGCACAATGACGCGCAAGGTGAAGACACCTCGGGCGCGCAAGGGTGCGCTGGCCGCGGGGCGCGCAAGTACCTCCTACCGCGCACGTGAGGCGAACAGGGGACCTTCCCTTCTTCTTTCGCACAAGGGGTGCGCGAAAGGAACCTCACGGAGCCAAGGGGTGGCTCCGGGGTTCTCCCGCACAAGTGATGCGTGCAGGGCTTCTACTTCGCGAGGCTAAGCGCTCTCACGGGACTCCGGATCTTCAACAAAATTTCAGCAAGCATCTCCATCGTCTCGGGCTCTCTTTATATAGCTAGAGAAACTCCTCGGCCCATCCGCGTGATACAATCTTTGAATCTCCGAGAATTTCAGGCATTCAAGATTTTCCAAATCATGATATCTTCCTCTGTTTCACACGCGGGTACTTTTCTTTTTCATTTTCCTCTCCTCTTCATGCATGCGGCTTAGAATGCATGCAAGCCTTCGGTTTAGGCGTTCGAGCAACGTGGCACGCCCTCGGCAACTTTGTTTGCCTTCGGCCTTCATCGAATTCATCATCTCATTGCATGCAAGTATATTTTAAGGCATGGTTGTGTTCGGTATGCTCAGACGATCCTAATGGACACTTCGGTTTGATCGGAGGTGGCCGGGAACTCGAATTCTTCTCTCGGGTTGCTCATGGTTCGACGGAGGCACGCGGGAAGCTTTGGCATGGCTCGAGGTTGAGGACGAACGGGGAGCCGTTGGATCAGGCGATCAGAAGACTTTGGACGGCCTTGATCAGATCGTGAATGGCGCGATGCGATGAGCGGCGGAGATCTGGCTCGCGATCGCTCGGACGACTGAGATTTGCTCCCGGTGAAATTTCCGCGTCCCACATCGAAGCGGCCTCCTGTTTTCACGCGGCTTATTACCAAAGCACTGCCACAACCCCTCGATTGAATCTTCTCCCTCCACGGTGCCGCCCCGCACCGTGTTCTCCCTGCGGGCGGGCTCTGCGCCCACTCTGCTCCCTGCGGGCGCGCCACTGGCGCCCACTATGCATGTCACGGGCGAGCTCCTCGCGCCCCTGCTGCGCAGGCCTGATCCCCTGCGTGGCCCCGGCTTAAACATGGCCGCGGCCTCTCGGGCTTGCCCCATGGGATCCCCTTGGGCGTGGTGACCTAGTCCCACATGTGCCTTGGGTTGAACCCATAAGGCTGGCCCTTGGTGGCTTATTTTTTGCTTGAGTATACACTAAGTATACAAAGTACTTAAGTGTAAAATGCCAAATGCCACAACTCTTCTTCTTCATTTCTTCTCTTCTCTTCTTCATTAGAATTTCTCAAATCTCCTAAACATATATTCATTACTTAGGAGTTAATTCTTGAAGGTTCTTCTTCATCAACTGAACTCCTGAATCACTTAAATTCTTCAAAGTGCTTCATTGATCTAATCAGAGATCAATTGGATCTTCTTCTAATTCACATGCACTAGGTGATAGTGCATGGACTTCTTTAGCTCACTTCATCCACTTAGAAGTAGTGGATTGATCATCTTCATCTCCTCATGCATTGTCAATACAATGCATGGTCTTCAAACATTGTTCTGACATTGTATCCAATTGATACAAGTTCTTGGAACTTTAAGAACAGCTCAACAATCGTCTGATTTGAACATGGATGAATGTTTCAACCATAAACACTTATGCCACTTAGTGAATCTCCTAAGTGACATTCATCTTAACACAATGGCCATCCTCCATTCATCACCAACACCATCACATCCTTTGTCATTCACATATTGAAACTCCTTGACATCCATCCATTCATTCCATGACGACAACATACCTCATTGACAACAAATGCAACATAGTACACTTCAATCTCCCCCTTTTTATTTGTTGGCAATACACTAGAGCACATATGAATGGGTCAATATGTGTACCAATATTTATCCCCCTTATTGGCAATCAAATGCAAAGGTGTGGTGTGGTTCTCTTCAAAAATCTCTTCCTCCCTTATAAAAGCATTTTCTTCAAAATCACTAAGAGAGGGATGATGTCACATGTTCTTCTTTAGCAAAGAACCTTTAGTAAATCAACTCTATGTCTACTTGGGATAACCCGGTGTAGAAAACAAGAGTGATGTAACCAAGGAACTCAATGCTGTCCAACATTCACTGTACATGTGAAATCATGCTTCAGGGGTTTGAAATTTTTCAGATATAACAATGAATTGCTAAATCCTGCACAACTTCACAAAACTCATTAGAAAGTTCAGGTGCAAAGATAAAGCTCCCCCATTCATTCATTTTCTTAAGATGATATTAATCTCAGAACATCATCTTCTTCAGATTTTCTCCCCCTCAAGGGGTGCACTCCGTTTTGTCCAAACCATCCTCCAGATGAGAATGATCATCATCTTCAATTCCCTGCAATGTTAGCACATGTATATACCAAGAGTATAATGGAATAAGATGGAACCTCCTTGGTTCATCAATGTGAACAACAAGGTTGAGAAGATTCTCTCAACCGAGATGTCCCATTTTCACCAGTCTTCACACTTGCACATTTGATCTTCATTGATGATTGTGCTGGTGTGGTTCTCAAAACATATTCATGTGAAACCTTCTTCTTCCCTTTTTCTTTAGCAATTGCCAGAGCTTCATCTTCAACCCTTTGTAGTTCTCTGGCAAGTAGCAACTGATGTGGCCATATGACAAGTAAATCATTTGGAAGAGTGGCCCCAGTTCTGGAACTTCCACATGGTTCCTTAGATGCTGTCAAGATACCGTTCATAAGCAACTTGTTTTCAATCAATCCCTTCTTCTTCTTCTGGATTGATTGTCTTTTTGAGTCCAGTCTGCTTCTATTTAATTTCATGGCTTCTTTACAAAGGTCCATGATGTGTCCTTTCTTTCCACAGTAGAAGCATGTTTTCTTGGTGGTCCTTCTGGATGCATCACCCTTCTTGGATTTAGACTCCAAGGTCTTCTCTTCCTTTTTAATAATCTTCTTGGGAGAATCTTCAACTTTCTTCTTGCTTCCCAAGGATTCCATTTGAGCCAGGTTCTGTGATCTTTTCTTCTTTCCAGCTTTGGATACAGTTGTAGATTGACATGTATCATTCTTTTGACCACTTTTGCAGCCATCCCAGATGTTTTCAAGAAATCCAAATCTGTTAGCAGTAAACAGATGTCTCTGGACCTGTTGATGTTGCTTCCTTCCTTCTGGCTTTCTCCCCCTTGGCATGGGCTTCCTTTGTGCTTTGACATTTAGTGGATTGTACCAACAATCCTTTGCACAGTGCCCATACTTATTACAACACCAACACTGACCCACAAATCTTGACCTCTTCAGTCCTTCTGAATGTTGGGTACTTTTCTTGACTTGCTGTGTTGTTTCATGAGAGCTCTGCTTCTTCATTTTCTTCATCCACACTTGTTTGGAATTATTTTTCCATCCTGCACTTTTTGTGGGAACACAATTAGAAGCATTAGTACAAGATGGTATGGATGGTACCTTCTTTTTAGAATATGTTGCCCTTTCATTAGAGGATGTCTTTCTTTTAGAATCATCCTTCTCAAAGCATACTTGAGTAGCAACATTTCTCCTTTCGGCTGACTGGGAGGCTTTGGCTTTGGGTGATTGCTGATTGTTCAATATCACCTCCAGTTCAAAGAATTTCATGTTGAGGGAGTTATTCTCATCCTCAACCAATCTTAGCCTACCTTTACAATTTTCTTTCAGCTCTTTCATCTGGTCATCATGCACCTTTTTCAATTCTTGCAATGAGTTGTCAAGCTCCTTCACCCTGTTTACTTTGTCTTCAAGTTGAGAATCTCTGACATTAATTGAAACTTTGTGCCTCTTTTCCAGTGCATGGAAAACATCTCTGACCATTATCATAAAGAATTATTTCTCAGAAAGGCTTCTTTGCAATTCTTAAACAGTGTCTTCATATCGTTCATTACAAAGAGAAACGGTTTCATCTTTAGCCTTCACCAGCTTTCTGAGAGTGTTGGTTATGCCAACCCTTTTAGCCAATTGAACTTCCAGAGAATTGGCTTCATCTTCTAGCTGTAATTTTTCTTCTTCAAGATCAAGGAGGCATGTAGCTATACACATTGCCACTTCCATGGGGACTATCTTCTGAAGATATTTGATTGCATTTAGAAGATCATTGTTCCTTCCATCTTCATCACAGCTAGAGAAGGATTCATCAGAAGAATGATAAAAGGAATTGTCATCTGATGTGACTTTCAAATTTCTTTCCATAGAAGGAGTTTCTCTGATTGCAAAAACCTTCTTCTTCCTCTTCTTTCCCTGTTTCTTCATTCTGTTTTTCAGAGTCTTGGCAGATATCTCCATTTGAGGCTGTTCTTTCATTTCCTCAAATCTGCACACCATATAGACTCCCTTGGATCTTTTAGAGGTAACCTTCCCTCTGATACCAATTGAAGTGCCCAGATCAGCGTGAATCACTGAGAGGGGGAGGGGGTGAATCAGTGATCCTTTAAAACATTTTACTAATTGATTCTTAATCAATTAAACCTCTATGGCTTGTTAAGGCCTCGATCCACTCTTCTTATGTCTCTCAACCTTTCCCGGATAATGCAGTAATGAAAAGGCACAGGACACAAGGATTTACAAGGTTCGGCACCAAAGGCCTACATCCTTGCCATGCTCTCCCAGCATGGATTCTCCCATTATAATCTGTTAGTATTACAATGGTCGATATAGAGTCCCACTGTATCTCTCCGGAGTCCCACAAGAGGGTATTTATACTGCGTCCCACAGTGTTACCAGAGTCCCACTGGCCTGCTCCAGAATCCCACTAAAGACTTCTTCTCCCTGAGTCCCACAGGGTCTTCTCTTGGCTCCTCGAGTCACACGAGTAGCTCTTCTCCTCTGTTCAGCTTCTTCTAGTAACTTCAACAGCCTGGGATAAAGGCTGTTGGCCTTGCTCTGTACCTCTGCTCACTTGTGATGAACAGGTCTTCTCGTCTTGCTCAGGCTTTATCACCTTCTTCTAAGGATGACCTGGCTTCACTCTTCAAGAATCTTCAACAGCCTCTGAAAAGGTCTGTTGGTCTTACTCAAAAACTTCTGATCACTTCTGTTGATCAGGCTCTTCTCAAATACTGAAAACTCAGACAAACAATATCTTTCACTTCAGTCTGGCTCAGTCTCACTCACTTCAACTTCATGCACTGAGTGCATGGTAGCTCTGCATCCTCATGCACTGATTGCATGGCTTCTCAATACTCTTCAAGAACTCCTGGTCTTGGACAACTCAATTGCACACCACTGATTTGTCTTTGTTCACGTGTGCACGTGCATGCATGCATGCATGCACTTTCCTTTTTCTTCTCGGTGCAATAAGCCCACAAAGGGTGTAGTCTCTTTAAGCACACACCAGCTTCTCACTTCATCACACACTTTATTCAATTTGCTTACACACTTGAATGTGTGTTATACTTTAGTGTGGATGTCCTCCCTTTTCTTCTTCTAAGTGTATACACACTTCTTAGTGCACACACCTAGGTTCGGCCTTCTTTTTTACTTGTTCAAGTACACATAAATTGTTCTTTGTTTTGCACACACACTTGAATGAGTTCTTCTTTGTTGTGGCCTATACTTCATTTCTTTCACACACCCAAGGCTATGGGCTCTTTGTTAATTTTGCACACACAAGCCGTAGGTATGTAATGGCCTTCCTCCTTTGTACACACACAAATCTTGTTGTAGTTATTTGTGCAAGCCTCGGCCAATTCCTTCTTTGTGCACACACTTAGCCAAAGGCACTTCCACTTGTCTTTCACACACAACCCGAACCCCTACTGCCTCGTGTAGCTTCTCCTGTCTCAAAAAGGGCTCGAAAGTCCAATGGGTACAAGCGGACACCTCTTCTTCTCCCACTACCGCGTAGGTGCACTTGGTGCAACCAGGCGCGCAAGTGCTTAGAGCACAATGACGCGCAAGGTGAAGACACCTCGGGCGCGCAAGGGTGCGCTGGCCGCGGGGCGCGCAAGTACCTCCTGCCGCGCACGTGAGGAGAACAGGGGACCTTCCCTTCTTCTTTTTCACAAGGGGTGTGCGAAAGGAACCTCACGGAGCCAAGGGGTGGCTCCGGGCTTCTTCCGCACAAGTGATGCGCGTAGGGCTTCTACTTCGCGAGGCTAAGCGCTCTCACGAGACTCCGGATCATCAACAAAATTTCAGCAAGCATCTCCATCATCTCGGGCTCTCTTTATATAGGCAGAGAAACTCCTCGGCCCATCCGCGTGATACAATCTTTGAATCTCCGAGAATTTTGGGCATTCAAGATTTTCCAAATCTTGATATCTTCCTCTGTTTCACACGCGGGTAATTTTCTTTTTCATTTTCCTCTCCTCTTCGTGCATGCGGCTTAGAACGCATGCAAGCCTTCGGTTTAGGCGTTCGAGCAACGTGGCACGCCCTCGGCAACTTTGTTTGCCTTCGGCCTTCATCGAATTCATCATCTCATTGCATGAAAGTATATTTTAAGGCATGGTTGTGTTCGGTATGCTCAGACGATCCTAATGGACACTTCGGTTTGATCGGAGGTGGCCGGGAACTCGAATTCTTCTCTCGGGTTGCTCCTGGTTCGACGGAGGCACGCGGGAAGCTTTGGCATGGCTCGAGGTTGAGGACGAACGGGGAGCCGTTGGATCAGGCGATCATAAGACTTTGGACGACCTTGATCAGATCGCGAATGGCGCGATGCGATGAGCGGCGGAGGTCTGGCGCGCGATCGCTCGGACGGCTGAGATTTGCTCCTGGTGAAATTTCCGCGTCCCACATCGAAGTGGCCTCCTGTTTTCACGCGTCTTATTACCAAAGCGTTGCCACAACCCCTCGATTGAATCTTCTCCCTCCACGGTGCTGCCCCGCACCGTGTTCTCCCTGCGGGTGCGCTCTGCGCCCACTCTGCTCCCTGTGGGCGTGCCACTGGCGCCCACTATGCATGTCACGGGCGCGCTCCTCGCGCCCCTGCTGCGCAGGCCTGATCCCCTGCGTGGCCCCGGCTTACACACGGTCACGGCCTCTCGGGCTGGCCCCATGGGATCCCCTTGGGCGTGGTGACCTAGTCCCACATGTGCCTTGGGTTGAACCCTTAAGGCTGGCCCTTGGTGGCTTATTTTTTGCTTGAGTATACACTAAGTATACAAAGTACTTAAGTGTAAAATGCCAAATGCCACAACTCTTCTTCTTCATTTCTTCTCTTCACTTCTTCATTAGAATTTCTCAAATCTCCTCAACATATATTCATTACTTAGGAGTGAATTCTTGAAGGTTCTTCTTCATCAACCGAACTCCTGAATCACTTAAATTCTTCAAAGTGCTTCATTGATCTAATCAGAGATCAATTGGATCTTCTTCTAATTCACATGCACAATGTGATAGTGCATGGACTTATTTAGCTCACTTCATCCACTTAGAAGTAGTGGATGTATCATCTTCATCTCCTCATGCATTGTCAATACAATGCATGGTCTTCAAACATTGTTGTGACATTGTATCCAATTGATACAAGTTCTTGGAACTTTAAGAACAGCTCAACAATCGTCTGATTTGAACATGGATGAATGTTTCAACCATAAACACTTATGCCACTTAGTGAATCTCCTAAGTGACATTCATCTTAACACAATGGCCATCCTCCATTAATCACCAACACCATCACATCCTTTGTCATTCACATATTGAAACTCCTTGACATCCATCCATTCATTCCTTGACAACAACATACCTCATTGACAACAAATGCAACACAGTGCACTTCACATACAAAGACACACTCTGCTTCATAAATCCCTATTTTTATATTATTTACTACAAAAATAAATAAGAATCTTTATTGATCATTTCATTGAGTTTTAAAGGTTATATTTAAAGGGAATTTATCAACATGAAATGATCATTGTTTTATTAGAATCAAAATCATTTAAATTGCACATTATCTCTATATTTTACATACATTTTCTTTGTTATTTCCTTTGTTTTCTAATTAATTTATAATAACTCTTGTACTATAAAGATAAGTGCTCAAAAACTACGTAATGCCACATTTATATATTCTTTCACACATAAAACTATAGATGATTATGTTTATAGGACAACATAGATTTTATGTTGTTGTTTTTTAATTCTAAATCCATGTGGTGGATCAACTTATTAATTAGTAATAAATTTTCTTGGTAGTGGATTCCCATCAATTTGATTGGAGTAGGTTTAGGGTTGATAGTGAATATATTTAATTACCTATTGTGTATATTTATGTTTTTCAAAATATATAATCTTACTTGAGTGAAATCATTAATTAAATTTCTAAAATATAATTTATATAAGTTTTAATAAATCATTTTCAAAACTAATACCTAGATATATTTTTATGGATTTATACATTTATAATTCATGGTTAGAATATATTTTTATAAATTTTTTTTATAATTTCTTAAAAATGTAATGATTCATCCCTTTAGAATGTTTTTAAAACTATCAAAATTTATATAATTTTTTATTTGGACAACTAGGTTATTCATAATGTTGATCAATTTTTTTTAAATGTGTCTTTAATAAAAAATTTATTGGATGCTCAGTTCACCCCTTTCTGAGCTATCCACAAATGGAAAAAATTGGCCTGAGAGTTACTGTATTTATATTAATTTTTAATTTTCCAGATCAAACATTAATAAATTTTTAATCAAATATTTAATTTTTATTATTATTTATTTTGATTCATTTTAAATATAACAGACTTAAATGAACTATTATTCACAAAACAGTATATTTCAAGGTAAAAAATAATTCCTAGTGGAGGATTAAAAATAAATTTCATCTTGAAATCATGG
This sequence comes from Viscum album, assembly GCA_963277665.1. Lineage (NCBI taxonomy): Eukaryota > Viridiplantae > Streptophyta > Magnoliopsida > Santalales > Viscaceae > Viscum > Viscum album. The sequence continues at coordinate 333,220,304 of OY728163.1, forward strand.
AATTTAATATTTGGAAGAATATTAAGGAAAAATATCAAAATACCAAGTCTCGTAGAGCTAAATGGAGTGATTATACTATGGCTACTTATGAATATAATTTATAAAAAATTAATGATTTATAATGTGCACTAAGAAAAGATGAATTTATAAAATTATCAATATGTACAACATCCTATAAAATTTTGGATACAATAATTACGTCTCATGAAAGCACATAATTTTTTTTGGAAACGAAATTAAACACATATAATATTATGTATAATACATTGAAGATGAATCTTGGTGATTATATTTCTAATTTTTATAACAATTTTAATGAGATTACAAAAATTATGCATTCACTATGAAAAAATATTGATGAAACTTCACAATTGGTGTACATTTTAAGATGATTACCTAATATTTGAAGAGGCACTACTACATCCATTCATAAATTAGGTGATTTGAGAAATAGTCTAATAATGTATCTTATTTGAAGACTAATGAAGTATAAAGAATATCAGAAATTGAATGACAATGATTATAATCCCAAATAGATAATTATATTTAAATTAACAGTTTCAAATGTTAAAGAGGAAATGAAAGATATAAGAAGTAGCTAAAGTTACATTGATTATGAATGTGATGAGGATATGACACACATGGATTGAATACTAAACAAATCTATAGAAGGATGAATTTTCATAGGAAATTTAATTTTGAACGTAAATATGGTATGAAAGTAAACATGAATAAAGATGAAAGCATCTGTGATGTTACATATTATGAGAAAAAAGGAAAAAAAATCAAATTTTAATGTACAAAATTGAAGTACAAGATTAAATATGATGATTGAGGAAATAGAAATATGAAATCCGTTAAATAAATATGGAGTGCCTTAGATGAAATCTCGAGTGATTTATATTAATCTATGGTTTATTCCCATGAAAATTAATGATTATCCTTTATGATAACTACTCCTAAGAATTTTTTTATTACTCCATCTAAAAAATAAAATAATATTATAAATATTATGTTTGGTGAGTATTTATTATAATAAAACAATATACAAGAAGAAAATATTAATGAACTGAAGGAAAACTTAATAATTTAATAAATCATCTTGATTTATCTTCTAATATTGAATCTAATCTTGTTTTCGAAAAGGAAGAAAATAAAATCATTCGACCAAAAAATAATGATTTAATATTAGTGAATGAGAAGCTAAAGAACTATATTTATGGTTTGTCTAGAATAAATAAAAATACTAATAATATTCAAGGAATTCATATTATACGTACACCAAAATATGGTGTTGTATATCATTTCGTGCCTAAAAGAAAACTCTATTAAAAATATTTAATTCCCAATTCTATAAATTAAAAATTTATAGAACCTATAGAGTGAATATCTAAATATAAAACAATATAGTTCGGAACACATTGACCTTAATTGTTGAACATTTTTAAATAATGTCAAAAAATTTGGAATAAATCTATCAATCATATGTGGATCCTATATGATTTTATTATTTACCATTCTGAACCCAAATAGATCTATGTACCAGTATATTTTTTTATATAATTAATTTCATGAAACCTTATTGAAACATTCCAGTATTACATTATGGTATGTAGAAATCTTTTCCTAATCACATTTTTGTGGACTTCTCAATATTAAAATTTTTTAACAAATTTAATGGTGTCCGTGTCACCATTTGTGACAACTATATTAAAAAATGAATTATCAAAGGTCAAGAAAGTATTCCTAAAACATATTTACTATCAGAAGTTATATTTTTTAAATGATTAAAATATAGTCTTTTAAGAATATCTCAATTATATGATGTTATTTTTCATGTCAATTAAATAATATTGAATGTAAGATAAATGATGCTAATTTTAAATATTTTTACAACATTAAGTACTGATAATTTTTTATACCGTTGGATTAAATTGATTATTTCCTAACAATATTTATTGATTAAATGAATTTCATTATGAATCTTTGTTCTATAATATGATATTTGGATACATAAAAATACAGTTACATAGAAAGATAATTAAAATTAGTTTAGTCTACGATCTACCTGAACTAGATTTACCAAAATAAAATGTATTAAATATTAATGAAAAGGGAAATAAACACATGTTTTATTTCACACATAAGAAAGATGTTTATACAACTAGACCACTAGAACTAGTCTACAGAGAAATTTTTAGACCATGTATTATTTCATATATACACAAAAAACTATAATTATGTAATTATTTATTATTATTAAGGATTTCTAGGGGTATATTTACTGTCACACAAATTTTTGGCATGTATATTTTTTAAAAATTATGAAAAATCTATTAAGAATAATATTTTACAAAAAATTATGAGTTTGATAATTGATTATGGAAATAAGATTGAACATAAAGACTATAAATCCTTATTCTCACAAGATGACTATAATCTTAACTTCTCTACGCCTTTAAAAACTCAAAAACAAATGGGTATGTTAAAAGAAAAAATCAAACCTCATAAGAAAGAACATGGCCCTAATTAGTGAATATGACTTAAGTGTATATTTTTTGGATAAGTCTATAAATTCAAGATTTTATGTAATTCGTAGAGTCTTAATTAGAAATATTTTGTAGAAAAAATCATATGAATTGATGGAGGGAACAAAATTAATTTAAAATTATTTCATTATTATTGGTTAAAAAGTATATATTATCATTTTGGAGGATAATATAGAATGTTTTAATCCATGATTAATGGGGAAATGTTCCTTTGTTATTCTATATCTAGTATATACTATACAGTTTTTTTCAAATGAAAAAAGGTGATGGGGCAATACGTACATGTCACATTTTATTGGATTGATCTATATGAACATAAAACATCATTAGAAACATATAATATGATATCTAAAATTTTAATATTAAAAAGACCTCTTGAATTAATATCCATATTTATTTACATAAAAATTTACTAGTTTAATCCTCTCAGACTAATCCAGCCATGATAATGACATTAAAGAACAATTTACCAATATTCCGTGAATTGTTAGAACCCATAATTACCTTCATGTAGATTATATTATAGGAGATATAAAAAGTTAATAAAACTTGATAATCACATTGATAATAATTTAAAAGTAAATCCCTCATTTTAGAGATTTAATCCAAAAAACATTAAAGAGGAAATCAGTGATGAACCATGGGTGATGCTTATGAAAGAATAATTAAACTAGAATAAAAAGAATAAATTATTTGAACTAGTTGAAATATCCAATTAATTCATTAAAATTGAAATAATATGGGAATATTAATACAAGATTTATGAATCTAAAAATATTCATTGAAATAAATTTAGATGTGTTGAACATGACTATACTCAATAGGATGGTATTAACTATATGGAATAATTTTCAAAAATAACTAGACATGAATCCTTTCGTGTAATTCATGATTATATATTGAATCTAAATTTGAAACTATAATAAATTCATGTCAAGAGTCCTTTAAAAAATGGTTATATTTTTTGATGAATATTTCCTCAAATGACCCATGGATTAACAAATCAACAATTTCAAAATAATGTTTTAAATTGTCAAAATAAATGTAATGTTTAAAAAAAGAACCCATATATTTTTTTGATAGGCTTTGCAAGTTTATTATTTAAAATAATTTATCAAAATTATTTTTATCATATTTTTTTAATCAATAATAAATTCAAATAATGTTTTGATTTAACAAATATATTGATGATAATATTTTTTGTTCTCCAAAAATTTATTTGTGAACAATATTTTTAAAACTACTAAAAAATTAATTCCAAATGAGATTGATTGATAAAATAATAAAACATATTGGTTTGTAAGTCTTTTAAAATAATGGTTTAATTATTTTAAATCAATGTACGTAAACTAAATATCTATTAAAATATATTAGTGTATATATCAGAAAAGGATGAGATACCCTAATAAGTACCACCATTATGTTTGATAATCATAAACTTAAAACATTGTAGAAAACCCCATATATAGAGGTATTATTTGAATTTTACTTAATAGATAGCTCACCCAATATCATATTTAGTGAATATATGGGTGCACTTTTTAAAGGATGCCTCTGGGAATTTTAATTGAATATAGTTAAATGAATACAAAAAATGCCTCAAATGTATTACTAACATTGGAATATTATATTCTATAAAACTTTTTTATTTAATTATTATTTCAAATGAGGATTTTAGTGGTTGTTTTTTAGTGATGAAAATAACCTCTAGACCATTCCTCGTTTTGGGATAGTCACTAATTTCATTGTGTAACAAAAAACATAATTAAGTTTCTTTATCAAATGATGAAGATGAGTATATATATTCAGGTAGTTTTGTACATAAATGAAATGGATGAAACATGTTAATAGACTATTTATATAAATTCTGAAATTTCGAACAAAACCATGATAAAAAAATTAAAATAACTATCTATAATAATTTTATATATAATTCTAGAACAAATAACATTCAAATATGACATAACTTTTTTGAGATATGTCTTTCGAAGTGTTGATACCACTCTTGAGTTCATAGGAAAAAATCAAGCATTATTTTATTTCTTTATAAGGACATTGACTATTAGGATATGAAACTATATCATACATGAACATTGAGTGACTAATTACAATTGATATTTGATTATGTTTACATCATAATTAATTAAATTTTCTCTAATGTTGGAGATCGTTAATTAAAAATTGCATTCATTTAATATTTAATGCAGATCTATCCTAGTCACTAAAATATATTTCTTTTACGATCAAATTTGGTAAAAAAAATTATAATTTAGTATGCAACCACGAGCATGCTTCCATAATTATACTACTGTAAGTGTGATACCAAGGATAAGCTAACTTCAACACACACTTTGATCCCTATGTTTATCTCTTTGGATTTTTCTACCATGAGATGTTTTCATATCTGTGATGTGATTGGATCCATGAGTTTAGTTTTATATTTTGGAATTTTTTTATGGTCCTAGTGAATATTTTAGTGTAAATATATGGAATATTGATATCTGGACATTGGATCCATTGAATTGAACTTGTGGAGATATGTAATTTAAATTATCCTTTTGTTACTATTATCATATATGACATCATTTTAATATATTTATAAGTGATTAATTATAATTTTAAATCATTTATTCACCCAAAAATGATTTTAAATTTTACCAATTTTAATTTTCCTCAGAATATGACTCTTCAAATCCCAAAACACTCATGATTCGTATTGAAACCCTCATAGAACACAGTCTTGAATAAACACTCATTGTTAGAAATTTATACCTTTATAAAAATTTCTAGGATAAAGTGGTATCTCATGTTATCAACACCTAAATCATCTAGACCATGATAGAAGTCCATTTAAAATGAATTACTTAGTTCATCTACTATAATCACACTGTGGAACCCCCATTTATAGATAAGAGAAATAATCCCTAAATATTGATTAATGTGGAATTCATTCAATTAATTATATCAATACATATAGTGGTTATTAGATATTGAGGATGGATAGAGTGGTTCAAAATTAAAATTCAACTTTCTAACCAAGGTTATTTAATGATTTTGTCATATATATAGAGTTCATGTTGTCTAGGAAGAAGGATTAATTTAATACAATGGAAAATATGAGGAAACTGTTTTTATCCTAAAAAAATTGGACTATGTTCTTAATGAAACCAAATAAAGAATAATTTTAATAATTATAAATTTAATATTCTATTGGGAATAAATATTTTTATATTGATAGTGCTGTGATCAAATTAACTACGAAGAGGATATATAGAACACCAAATTATATTGAGATTGAGGGGGAAACTGGATTACAATTAGCAAGCATTCTATATATTATTTTTACCATGAAAATTTATTTTAGAGTAATAATTCTATAATATGTATTCTTTATATACCTATTGATAAATAATTTAAATATGTGCTTGGTATGGTATATGATTATCTAAATAATCTATATGTGTAAATATTATTTTAAATTCTGTTTTTACTATACTTTATATTTTTCTATTTTTATTTGGAGTTAAATGGTTTTGAGTAGGATAATGAAGGTGAATATGAATCTTCTATAGGAATGTGACTAATTAAACATGCATGTAAATATATGATTTTAAATATGTATCCATGTAGATAAAGATGATTGGATTACAAAGATTTAATATATAGAGACTTTTATCCCGCTAGAAACCCCTTCTAACCTAAAAGAATAAAAAACTGTAGTCTCTAGGATGATGACATTAATGGTAATTCCATTGAATAATAATCCATGGAATTTCATTAGAACCCAATTTAGAGGCATTAGTTTCATATTAAAGTAATGAATTGTAATATTATAACTCAAATATTGTGGGTTCCCAGACTATATCATTTGGACCTATAGAAACCCCTACTTATTTATTACTCATTGAGTGAGAGTTAAGGGAATATGATCGTGAAGATAATGGGTTTTAATACCCTAAGATATATGAAATTTCAATTAATGTGTAAGAGGAATTTGAACTAAGAGGGCCTCCTTCGAATGAAGATGACGTTATATACATATTAATCTGTTGGTTAGTAGAACTCCTCAATCCATTAAAGGAGAAGTATCCACTAATGTGTAGGTTTTTTATTGTAGAAGAATAATCTATTGATGATGATGATGGTTGAGTAAATGAGGTTCTGGGAATCCCTTGTAAGACATTTATAAAGGATGCATATTTTAATTGTGGAAAAATTCATAGGATCAAAATTTCGTTGAGTAAATTAAAAAAAATTTTATGTAAGGTGATGAATTGAATGGGTTATGTCAACCAAATCATGTCTAAAATGTCATAAAAGTCCTTATATGTTACTCTGGATCTTAGTGGATCCCTTTTTTCTTAAATTGATATGGAGAATAGGCGAAAACTGATTACCAATTTTGCCTGACATAAAATTGTTATTCCAGTTTCCAGTGATGATGTTGGCTCCATGTTGATATGAGGGTATGTTTCCGTATATTATAATGAAACTAAAGTAATTACAATTTAATATATCAATGTTTTATAAGATATTTTCACCTCACAACATGGTTGAATCTCCCCATTCTCATCAATTTTTCTAAATTAACCATGTTGATTTGAGTACTTTAAATTTTTAGGTGATTTCTCTTATTAAAGAGATTTCTTAGAAATATCTTCCCAAAAATATTTATTTTAATTGAAAAGAAATTTAATGGCATATATATCTTGTGTTGCACACTTATATTTTAAAATATTCTTCTATATATGAAATTTGGAGTAAGAAAATAGGTAGTCAGAAAATCATGTTAGGATTTTTCATACAAATTTTGAACACATGAGTATCACTACTACAATATGAAACTTTAATATCACTAAACATTATTATCACTCACAAAATGTGATGAAAAATGCTACCTTTTTAGCACTTATTTTTTGCTGATAAATGGTACGCTTTATCAATCCTCTTTAAAAATTCTATTAAGGGTAAACATTATCAGCACATTATTTTTGGCACAGATAATGAGTACCCTGTATCCGCACTATATTTTTAGCATAGATAAATGGATCATTGATCATAATTTTTTTAGAGCTGATAAAGAACCCAAGTAAAAAAGAAATAATAAGAAAATTAAAACTGATATTATTAAAAAACATTAAAAATATTATTATTAAATATTTATTGAAAAAAGTAATAAATTGATTACACTGTATAAAAATTAAAAAGACTAATTAATAGTATCTATTAAATATATAGATATATGTGAAATAAAAATTATGCAAATAAAAACTAAAAATAAGTATTATATAAATATATATTAAGTATTTTATTAATTACCTAATTATTTATAATGCTAACAAATACTATATATTAAATATATATATATATATATGAATGTATATAAATACTATTTATATAATAAAAAATATTTTTTATATTGAACAAATATTAATGTTTTACTAAATAAGAGTTTAAAATTAAAGATTAATTTGAATATAAAATACGGACTAGTTTCATACTCTACTGCGCATAATTGAATGTCATTTGTTTCTTCAAATTAACAAATATAAAACATTCTATATATATATTTGACATAAATATAAGTAATTATTGAATTTTTATATATAATGTACACAAACATATATTTTTTTAATTAATTAAATCTTATATAGAAACGCATATAACTAATATTCATGTAATTTATTCTAACGATAGTATTCATTTTATAAATTAAATATTAAATGACACATTTAATATAGGATATATTTAATCAGTAAATATTTTTTTTTACACTTAGGTATTAATTCAATTTTTTGTACTTCTCATTTTTTAGTTTTTATTCTTTTGGGAATTTAATCATTTATAATTATTTATTTATATGTTTTTATTTACAATGTTTTAATATTTTTAATATATATTCATATTTATTTACATATACGTCATTTTTTAATAATTTATATTTAATTAATATAATTTATCCATTTTTTCAATATTGATAATGTCTACTCATTATTAATTATTCAATTTCACTATTTTCTATGACAAACATGAATGTAAAATTTTATATTCATTAATAATAATAAAAATATAATTATAAATAAATAATTATAAATATAAATACTTATAAATGTATGTTTATTTTCTTATACACATATATTTTTATAATTATAACTAAATGTATATTATTTTTTAAAAAAAAGTATTTATATAATTATAAATATATAAATATATATATTTATATATTTATAAAATTATATATTAGTTATTGAAATAATGAATATATTTATAATATTTATTATATATATAAATATCATTAATGATATAAATATATAAAAACTATTTTTAGAAAAGTATTTATATAATTTTGAATAAATAATTATATATTTAAATAATTATAAAAATATAATAAATATATTTATATAGTGAATATATTTATTTCATTTATATTTATGCATATTTATTATATATTTATATATATAAATATATATATATATTAAATTTTTATATTTATATTTATAAATATAAATAATTTATCATCGCTTCAGTAATAAGTGATGGAAAAAGGAATCTTTATAAGTGATTTTTTAGGATTGGTAATGATTGAGCTTTATCATCACTTTTTTAGCACACATAATGATGCCTTTTATCAATACATAATAATTTAGAACTGATATAATGGATCTTTATCAGTGTTTTTTGGAAGACCATAAAAAACTGTAATGATCTATTTTCAGAACACCAGATATCGTGAACCCTTCACAATATCTAATGCATTATTTGGAAGATGCCTTCTGTCTATGCTCATCCTCATCGAATCCAAGCCCAAATAAAGGCTCTTACAATTCTAAGTCATGAATCCAGGCCTCAAATGATTCTAGGGTCATAAGAATCCAAGGCTCAAAATAATTCCATTTTGGAGATATATCTACTTTCTCTCAGACGATTAAAAGCATCAATATAAGGTATGTTATTTTATCCTCCTCCTCATACATTGATTACATTTTGAGGATATCTATTTTCATTTCATCAATCATCATTCATTCTATCAACACCACAAAATTTCATCAGTCCCCCCTTCATTTCTATCTCCCATGTACTCACTATTTCCACCTCCCTTTCCCCCTCAATTTGGGCCATCGGTGGTCTTCATTTAATGTTCCTCTCACTACAATGCCTCACAAGTTAGCGTTCGAGGAGCGCAAATTTGTAACATAAGGTGATTGAATTTGGCATGCAATACAATCACCTTTTTGCGCACCTCGGTGAGGTTTCATTACTTCACTAGTGGTGAGGAATACAAGGTGGTCCTTCCATCACCTAGCCTCATGTGAAGGCACACACAATTTACAAAAATACCATAATTAAATATAGATTTATTTACCACATAATGAAAATCATTCTTAGAAATAGTTCTTAATATTGTAATCTCTTTTATAGTATTGTAAATATATGAAAAAAAATATAATAAATATTATTTGATTATAATTATAAATCAGTGAAAAGAAATACTCATCACATTGCATTGATTTATTCTTTTAGGGTATATATATATATATATAATATTTCATAAACTCCAAGTGTTGTTTAATTTAATTCACAAAATTATTCATATATTTATTAATCCATTTAAAACATACCATTATTTAACATTACCTATTATTTCAAACATATTTAAAATGAAAAAACCTTATCTTAAGATATCCACCATTTCTCAAATAGTAATTACCCTATGATATTTTATAAATCATTAATTAAATTAATTTACCTATCATATGTGATATAAAAAACCAATATATAATATTAAAGGATGTTTCTTTTTAAAATACTTCATTGTGACATGAATAATAAATTCATCTTACATTCTATTCTATTTCATATAATAAATTTCATATTACTTTTTCACATGCATCTATGTTTTTAGAAAATCATGACAATACACAATAAAAATATTTAATTTGTCACATATCCAATTAAGTTCATTAAATTGTTGAAATTCATCATTCAATTTTACTTAGAAAGATTTATCTCACTTTGAGAATATTTTTTTATGAGTGGGTCATCTCCCCCTATAACATAAAACCACTATATATTCCATAATTACTATTATTTATCTCATTTTCACTTAGAATTTATATCATCTTATAATACACTCCATATAACCCATAGTGGACCTGAAAATGAAATTTACTTATAAATCCTACTGTTCGACTACTTGAAAAAAATTATTTTTTTAACCTTATATACATTATTCATGAATAAATTTATCAAATAATAATGTTTAAAAGTTTTAATCCTTTTTCATTATTAGGTATATTCTTTTCTTAAAATTATTTTCCAATTTTTTTTGTATTTTTAATTAAAATTAAAATTTGAATTTTGATATTTTTTTAAATATATTATATATAATTATTATGACATATAATAATTCTTTATGTTGTCACATCACTTGTCCAAAAAAATAGATTAGAGGTTATCATATTTTATATATTTTGGAATAATTATATAATTTTTTAGGTATTAATAATTTTAGGTCTTGATGTATTGTATCCACCCCTTGGAATCTATAATTTCCATTCACCTACATGAAATAACTCTTCAATTATTAAAATTATTTATCAATACATTTTTATAACTTCCAATTGAAGCAATGAGACTTTATTATTCTTATTTATAATATTTGGGGTTCTTTTTACTCATTAATTACCTATATAATATTTTTATTTGTTTAGTGTATTTAATATGGACTTGATTACTCATTTTAATCATGGTAGGACAAGTCATAGTTAGAGGATTTAAAGTATTTAAAGTTTTATTTCTCCTATAAAACTATAATTCATATTGATCCCATTTATTAATATATAATATCATGTCATAGATGATACCACTTCCATCACAAACAACAACATCTATGCCCCAAAATATCACCTTCAATAGGACATGAGTATATAAATAATAGAAATGGTGAAATTCTCATAAATGAGTGGAAAACCACCTTTTAGAAAACATAATGGAGTAAAAATGTCTTCCTCATAAGATTCATCTCCAGAATAGATACCATTGAGGCCTTTTTAATGAGACTCATCCATCATCCTTTTTATGTTTCTTGAATAAATTTTACAGGTTTTCATCCCATGTATGACTACTTCTGTATGTATTTCAAGCAATGCAGGTTCATCTTCAGAAGTGATGGAGGATAACTATAAAATAACAAATTTCATGGATAACTATTTCGGAGATGAGCTGATGAGCATGACAGTTCTATATAAATTTTAACATTGGATTTATTTTGATGATGACACATAAATCATTGGAATAATTATTCTATTAAATTAAATTAATCATTTTTATCACATCATAGTGAAATTCATATAAAGAATCAAATTTTTGGTTTCTCTTTTTAGAATTATGTGTAACTTTTACCATTAATAATGACTAATTTATATGTATTTCTTTTTTTATGTAAATAATAATATTTTATGAGCCCGTTAGAATGGAAATGAATCCAAAATATATGTATTCTAATAGCTTGAAAAAATAGTATGATGATGGAGTTAAATATTTTATCATGCATTAAATAAAGATTACATACACCCCTTCCTAAATCCTTTGTCTATGTTTACATATTTATTATTAAGGAAAATAATTTTACATTACATAGAAGAAAATTTTATTTTTAATGGAATAAATATGTTTTATAAATATAATACATGACATGGGGAAAACTAAACGTGCACACTGATTGGGATGATAACACAGATTATGGATCATTTGATATAAATACCAATGTAAATGATGATAGATATCACATGGAAAACATGACAATGGATATTGAAGAAGAAATTCATGATTGTACAAAGTCATTTGAGAAGTTAAGTACATATGACAAGAGACTATTGTATAAAGGTTGTAATTAATACACAACATTTTCACCAGTATTGATGTTTCATAATTTCAATGCTGGAAATGGATGGATTGATACCATCATTACATAATTAAATTGTATATAAATTGATAGGATACTAGAATAAAATAATCTACCATGATGAACATATGATGAAAAATAAATGCTACCTTCAATGGGGATGATCTCTAAAAACAAAATTCTTGTCAAGATTATTTCAAATAATTTCTCAGTGACAATAAATCGCACATAAAATTTCCTATGTTTTTCATATATCAATATAAAAAATATGAATCAATTAATTTGAAATATGTATAATAAATTCCTATCATTAAATGATTTACAATATTAAATAAATGTCCAGAATCCATGAGATAAATGAATTGGAATGCCGATATCCAAATTAAATATGAGAACCTACATCATCCAATAGATTCTCCGTAGTGTATGAAAATTTATTATAAGTATACTGAATTTGGATATGAGTTGAGACCCATTTATCTGGAATTATCTAGATATTGAATCAATCATTTTCGTGTATATAGTATTACATATAGTATATGTCCCATAATGTTAGTAAATTATAACATGCTTCCATGGTTATGCATGAAGAAAACATACACTATGTTGTCATTACTTATATCTGGACCAAGGAAACTCGATAATGATATTGATACCTATCAGGGAGATTATTATATGATCTGAAATTGAATTGAGATGTTATTGTAACAATGTCTTCTGATCATAGAAGTGAAGAATTGATATTTATGGTCATGTTTTAGGGGATGATTAATGAATTCCCCACTTATGGATAAATGTTATGCTATAGTATTAAAGGAATGGTGGGGTGTCCTATTTTTTAATATAGAATTCACTAATTTTGGTTGAAACATTCCTTAATGATTGTGTTTTTAGGGAAAAAGAAAATTTTACCTTGATGACATAAATCTCGATCCTATATTACAACTTTATATGGGAATATCGAAAATATACATCACCATATCTAGAAATGGGTCATCAAAAATTCGATAAACTAAAATAGATTGACCTTGTTTTTGGTAAACAATTTTTTAAAAGCTATATGAAATTAGACTGGAAGAAGGGATCAATTTTATTTGAATTACCATTTTGTAATTGTTTACCTGTCAGAAATTTTATTTATGTCATGCATGTGGAAGAGATTAATTTTTTAGTGTTATTGAAATGTTACTAAATTTACCTAAAAAACTAAATATGACATCAAAACTAGGTTTGACATGATTGACATGGGTATAAGTGATGATTTTGAACTGGTGGAGGATAACATGAACACTTTTCTTCCTCCAATAGTTTAAACTCTATCCAAATAGGAGAATTTAAATTTTATCTTTTCTTTAATAGTTTAAATGTTATAGAGGTGTGTTTATAAAATATCATGGATTTCATGTCAAGGACTAATTTTAAGTTACAAAGTCTAAAATCAAATGAATTTCATGTTTTTCAATAATATTTGATTATATTTTCTTTCTGTTTTAGTGTGAATCAAAATTTATGTCATGCATTAATCAGACTATTCTTTTTTTTCAGATCCATATGCAATAAATTTATAGACTAGATGATGTTACCAATCAGGAATACAGAGTGTTTTGTCAAATTTTGCGAATTAGAGATGTTATTACCAACACAATTATTTTATATAATGGTCCACCTATTAGTTCAATTTTTTAGATAGGTTTAACAATGTGGTCATTTCCATTACAAAAGGATATACCCCAATGAATGGTATAGGAATATTTCAAATGAGTATGCCATGAATTAATGACAACCAAAAGGTTTTATTGTAGAATGATATATTGTTGAATTAGAACTAGAATCCACTACATATTATGTCACGACCCGCCCTCGGGGTCCGTGCCGTGACTACCCCAAGCCCGCCTTCCATAGGCCAGGGGCTGGCGACTAGCACCAAGGCGTAAATCCCGGTAAAAAGGGAAGGCATTGCCTTTAAAAAGTAAACAAACACCACAGAGTAAGCAAGCGGAAAGTAAACACTAAACAAAAGCAGAGTACAACTGAAAGTGCGGAAAAGTAAATGGGCCAGAATACAAACTCAAACCGAAAGTAAAGTACAACTCGAAAGGGAAAACAACAACTGAAAAGTAAAAGCCGCTACTCCGAGCTGTCCACTGGAAATCCAACCTGAAGGGTGGGTACAGATAGCTCCACTGCTCCACGGGTCCCACCGTCCGCTCCGGGCACGTCCCGCCTAGTGGTCCACCTCCGGGTACCGTCCCGCTCTGCAAGCCTTAGCTAAGGTCAACGCTGTCCGTCGTCTGCAACCAACACAACGTAGTGCGGGCAAAGCCCGTTCAGGGGTGAGTATAAGCTACTCAGTAGGGACCACGAGACCCCTGAAGGTCTCTCAAATCCACAAAGGATAAACCACAAAGATAGGTACAATCACGAATTAACAACCGGCACTGCTTAGGTATATGCCCATACATATACCTAAGTCATCAAATTCAAATACAGTCCAACCTCCGAGCCCAAGTACAACTCAGTCCACACAGGAAAGTAAACGTATTCCACACAGGAAAGAAAAACGTAATCCACACAGGATTGCACAACACAATCCACACAGGAAAGCAACAGATTCAGCTCACACAGGTATACTTCTTCGATAGACGATAAAGATGATCCCTGATCCATCTAAGTCGTCGGACCCACGAAGGATCGATAGGTAACTAACCAAAGGACGATAAAGATGATCTCTGATCCATCTAAGTCGTCGGACCCACGAAGGATCGATAGGTAACTAACCCCCGCAAAGACCCACACAGGATCGGGCCCACACAGGACCTGTAGGCGCTGGCTCACACAGAACCGCTGAGCGCGGACCCACACAGGATCGGACCCACACAGGATCGGGCCCACACAGGACCTGTAGCACTGATCCACGTAGGATCGCTGAGTTCTGGAGTCGTCGTCGTCGAATCCACACAGGATCTCTGTACTGTCGTCGTCGCAGTCACAGTAGCAGTAGTAGCAGTAGTAGTCACAGTAACAGTCGCAGTAGCAGTCACAGTCGCAGCCAGCACTAGGGTTTCCGCACACAGTAAGCTCGTTCGGAGGGTCCGCTCCACGAGCCGAGAGGCTGATACATCAACTGTCACAAAGTCCAGATTTGATTTATCCAAAAGTTCTGTATCGTCAACAGGAACTCAACGCAACAGACGACGCGTCGATCGGACGCCCGGTCTGAGAGTTATTGGCATTTTCGTCCCCGGGGCCCGGTTGGTTTTTAAGGCAAAACCAACCCGACCGTACTCCACCTGTGTCCAAACCTCGGGCAGAGTATGCCAAAAGATCCGTCTCACTAAGAGGAACACAACAAAGCTGACAACACGTCAATCAGACGTTCGTAGCTCAAGATATGAGCGTTTCCGCTCTGAAGGCCCGGTTGGTTTCGGGTTCGAACCAACCCGGTCGTACTTCAAATGATACCGATTAACCAAACCGGTCACACCATTGTGATCCATACAGAAAAACACATGAGATGGACTACCAAAGGTCCAAAACGGATAGAAGGTGAAAAAGTTGTATTTCACCGCAACACGTGCGAACTGGGCCTCATGGGCCCCACGCCTCGACCTCGACTTAAATATCCAAAATTGGTTTTGAAACATCCGTCTTAATTCCAGGGTCTCAACGTCACAGACAGTTTGTCATTCCGACACTGTATGAGAGTGATATGTCCGATACAAGATTCCGTAATAATAATAATAATAATATTATTATTCGGTGATTCGGGGCCCCGAGCCACGAACCAGAATTTAGTATCCAACATTAGACTTGAATCGACCGTATTAAGGACAAGATTACATCGCCACTGACGGCAAGCCAATCGGATGTCGCGCGCATGAGTTATGGCGGGTTGAAGATTTAATAATAATATTAAATCTATTATTTTCGAAGCACTTCGGGTAACCGATCCAGAAACCCGAAAAAGACATTCAATATTGGACTCGGAATGTCCGTCTCAAAATCTGGGTCGCACTGCCGTAGACGGTTCGTGAAACCGAGGTCGCACGAATAAGTTGCGGTCGAAAAAGTGTTTTATCAACAACAATAATAATAATAATATATTATTATTATTGTTAATTGTTTATTTATTTAAACATTTCATAACCCCAACTCATTCCACGCATGAATTGAGGTCGCCAATCTCTTCCATAAAGCGCCTCCCACTTCTTTTTTATTTATTTCTCAAAACCGTTTCTCTTACCAATCTAATTCATCCCTCAGATTTTCACGTGGCTCTACCCTACCAGCCGTTCTTCGACTTCTTGTCCTCCGCCGGGCCTTAGCATGTGGCTGGCCGCGCCACCTCCTACGACCACGCACCCGACCCCATTCTGCGCCGCCTTCTGCCTGCACCAGCCGCAACGGTCGCCTACTCGCCCAACCGAATCGTCACCTTGGACCGCTGGCACCCTCGTCGGAAGCCGCGTTCTGAAGACGCGTCGGAATTGCATCGCCACGTGGCCCCTTCCGTGGTCCGCTGCACCTTCGTTCTAAGTCAGAAAATTGTGACGACCGCAGATTCGCATTCCTTGAGTCGAGATCTCCACGTTCGTATATCGCTCTCAACAAAACATCGATGTTTTGACGCACTTAATTATTTGGTGCGAAGGAAAGCGCGGAGAACGTGCGAAGAATGAAATATAAAAAAGGTCATGGACAATGTCCATATTGATGGTCATGTTTGTTTGGCCATCATCTTTGAGAATTAATAACAAGAGGAATAAACAAATATGTATTTATCATACTTCAAATAAACCCCCTACCTTGATTATGACGTTGCACGTCGTTGAGCCGCGGAAAGAGAATGGAGTTGACGTTGATCATTGCGTCCGCCTCACACTTCATATCAGAGCTTAAGCGTTGATGAAACGTAGGAATCTGACCTCCGTTGAAGGATTGTTCTTCGTCGAAGATCTTGGAAGGCCCGTCGTTGGAGAACCGTTCTTCATCGAAGGTTTAGAATTCTCTCTAAATTTCTCCAGAGGTTTCCCACAAGATTCTCCAAAAATTTTCCAACCCATATTAAAAAGATGTTTCCCCTATTAATAAACACTTCAAGCCTTTTCAAATTCAAAACACTTAATTAATTAAAGTGTTGGCACCATTAAAGAGGGAGAGAGATGGTCTCTTTATTAAGGGGGTTGTCACATTAATTTGAAGGGGTGTTAAAAGGGGGGTTTAAGGGAGGTTATGGGGAAATGAAAGGTTGGGGCTCGTGTGGGCCCCACCTCTCATTTATCCACACATGGGTAGTTGGTGGTTATGGGTCTCACCCTTAACTCACCTTTATAGGGTATAACTACCATAGATATAAATAAAATTGTGTATCACCAATTTTATTTATTTAATTCTAAATCCCCAATTATTAATTCTCAACTCGCTTAAAACGCAACTGTGATAAAGGTTCCCTTAAGCAATTATCGGCGTTGCGAGTTCATCGGTGTCCTCAGATTTCAATTCCGAGCACCGGTTCAAAAGATAGAAAAACCTGCATGTACGTTTACTAAACGTACCCGAAAAAAAGTTTGGAAAATTATTATCAGTCACCCTCGACCCGCGCCGGTCAAGGTCAGGCTCTGCCTGAGCGAAACACGCCCCAACAAATCCAACGGTACTCTCAGATTTTCAATCCGAGTTACCGTTTAAAAGATACGAATTTTATAATAAAATAATTGTCACTTAATTATTTTATTTGCAGTCAAAAACTAACTTTTTCTGGTGGCCCGCGCCGAACAAAGTTAGTATCTGCTTAAATAATGCATAACCTCACGAGTCCAGCGGTGGTCTCGGATTTTTAATCCGAGCTACCGTTTGTGAGTTATAAGCATTCGAAAAATAAAATAATTTATTTAATTATTTTATTTACGGTTATGCCATTTTTGGAATTTCTCACAGGAGGCCCGCGCCGACTAAACTTAAGTCGCTCCTAGGGTAATCCCGCCATCGTAAGCGCAACGGTGCACTCAGATTTCTTATCCGAGCAACCGTTCAAGAGTTATTCCACTTTTTCAGGAAAACTGTTTACGCGCGTTAATTTTAAGTTTAACAAAACATCGACGGATCATTCTGGGAACTCCGGGCCTCAGAATCAGGTGTCGTCTGAAACCGCGCACTTCGCAAAATTACAAAGAAATTAAGAAAAAAATTTCCTTGAAATTTCTGGGTCTTTACATTACTCTCACCTCAGGGCTTTACGTCCCCGTAAAGATACATAAAAAATCTAGGGAAACAAATGAGGGTACTGAGAACGCATCTGAGCCTCCCGCTCCCATGTGCTCTCCTGGAGATTCCCGTGCTGCCATCTGATGCGCACAAGAGGAATCGATCGCCCACGCAGGACCCGCTCCTGTCGATCCTCTATCTCCACCGGGACCTCCGTAAAAGTCGCCCCATCGGCAACGTCAAGCTCCCCATGGTCAATGATGTGCGTCGGGTCGTGCACGTATCTCCTCAGCTGAGATACGTGGAAAACGTCGTGCACCCGGTGCAACTGAGGTGGCAGAGCCAGGCGATAAGCCACCTCGCCAATCCTGCTGAGGACCTGGAAGGGTCCGTTGAAGCGCGGAGATAACTTGACGCCTTGGCCAAATCTCCGAATACCACGTCGAGGTGAGACCCGCAAGAAGACGTGGTCGCCATCCTCGAACTCCAGTGGCCTCCGCCTCCTGTCAGCATAAGGCTTCTGCCGGCTCTGAGCTGTACTCATCCGCCCCTGGATGACCTGGACCATCTCAGGTCCCACTAGAGCTGCAAGATTTCTTCTTTGCCGATAAGAGAAACCTGGTCTCATCCCCTGGATGAACCACATTCTTCGCCTAAAACAGTCAATCCTAACATGGATGATACTAATCCATACCAAGGATGACGTCGTAAGGCCTCGACGCTACTACTAAGAGATTCAACCGTTACTCTCGCCTCTAAGGGTTGAGTCACACTGTCGGCATCAGTGTGTGGTAGCTGGGTCTCCTCCAGTAGATGTCTCACAAGTGAGGGTCAAGTCAACAGCCAAAACTGGAACCTCTTAGTAACATCACGA
The DNA here is from genome assembly GCA_963277665.1 of Viscum album. Taxonomy (NCBI): domain Eukaryota; kingdom Viridiplantae; phylum Streptophyta; class Magnoliopsida; order Santalales; family Viscaceae; genus Viscum; species Viscum album. The sequence continues at coordinate 333,239,835 of OY728163.1, forward strand.
AAGAGGACAGGAACGAAAATATCACAAAGGTATGCGTCTTTTATTATTGCAGCTCATAATACAAGACGCTACACAAAAGCAACAAGGAACCAGAAGTACAAAGGATGTATCCACTAGTTCTACTCCTGTCCATTTGCTCCCAGAGCTCCATGATCGAAGGCCTCGGTTGCCTGAAGCTGTGCTCTCCCCTGCGGTCGGGGTGGACCTCCCGGTGGTGGTGGTGGTAGAGCCTCAAAGCGTCGTCCACCACCTGCTGCTCGGCCAGCTCCTCTGCCTCGTCCGCCTCCTCCCTGCGGACCGCCACGGTCGAACCTCTGCCTCTGCCTAGGTGGTTCCTCAACCGTCTGCTGCTCCTCCGCATGGAGGGTCGGGCAGTCACAAGCCATGTGGCCTTGTCCGCCGCATGCAAAGCACTGTCTTCCACTCAAAAGACCGGCTCCGCGCTGTGTGCCCTGCAGTGGGTCTCTGTGCTGGTGTAGACTCAGCAAGGAAGCTCTCGATCAGAAGGGCCCGCTCCAGTACTCCTGTCTGAGTTGGTATGCTGAGGGAAATCAGCGATTCCCTAATCTCGTGTCTCAAACCCTGCTCGAAGGTCCGGGCCCGGAAGAATGGGTCTCGTACCATGTCGGTCGAGTAGCGCGAGAGATCGGTAAATCTCGCCGAGTACTGTGCGACCGTCATGCTGCCCTACCGCAGCTGAAGAAGCTCCTGGATACGCACCGCACGAAGGGTGGCTGGGACGAACTCCGAGCGGAAGAGGCTCTCAAAGTCCGTCCAAAGTAGAGATGCTTCATCGTGCACCTGGAGCATCAAGCTCCACCATCGTCCTGCTGCTGCGTGTAGTAGGCTCGCAGCGAGGATCACCATGAGGTCTGCTGGTGTCCTCACTAGCCTAAACACTCGTACCACTGCCTCCAGCCAGTCCTCTGCTGCCTGGGGATCCGTCTCCCCGCGAAACCTGGGCGGTCGCTGGCGCTGAAACTCATGCAGTGCGCTGAGGCGACGTGCATCGTCAGCGGCTGCTGCTGGATGCATCGGGGGCTCGGCGGGTAAAGCTACCGCCGGTGCCACTGCTGACAAAGGGCCCTGCACCGAGGCCTCGTCGCTCGGTGGGCTGTCGTCACGCTCGACTCTCGGAACCCTAGCTGGCTGCCGTCGTGGGGCCATCCTGAAAAGGAAACAGGTGCGCCACGGCCAGAACAGTATACCTGGTGAGCTGATATAAGTAATCACAAAGAAAACTTTGAAACACACACGCAATCAATGTTTTCGTGCATTAAGTCGGAAATCAGAAGTCAGGGTCCTGGTGTACGGATACGTCGGCCGCCGCACCAACACTGGACTCCCTGGACTGATAACCACACTCAATACGCTAAACATTATTGCTTCACATAGAAAAGATCAGAGTTCGCGGTAGAACCGAACTCCTCTGATACCAATTTGTCACGACCCGCCCTCGGGGTCCGTGCCGTGACTACCCCAAGCCCGCCTTCCATAGGCCAGGGGCTGGCGACTAGCACCAAGGCGTAAATCCCGGTAAAAAGAGAAGGCATTGCCTTTAAAAAGTAAACAAACACCACAGAGTAAGCAAGCGGAAAGTAAACACTAAACAAAAGCAGAGTACAACTGAAAGTGCGGAAAAGTAAATGGGCCAGAATACAAACTCAAACTGAAAGTAAAGTACAACTCGAAAGGGAAAACAGCAACTGAAAAGTAAAAGCCGCTACTCCGAGCTGTCCACTGGAAATCCCACCTGAAGGGTGGGTACAGATAGCTCCACTGCTCCACGGGTCCCACCGTCCGCTCCGGGCACGTCCCGCCTAGTGGTCCACCTCCGGGTACCGTCCCGCTCTGCAAGCCTTAGCTAAGGTCAACGCTGTCCGTCGTCTGCAACCAACACAACGTAGTGCGGGCAAAGCCCGTTCAGGGGTGAGTATAAGCTACTCAGTAGGGACCCCGAGACCCCTGAAGGTCTCTCAAATCCACAAAGGATAAACCACAAAGATAGGTACAATCACGAATTAACAACCGGCACTGCTTAGGTATAGGCCCATACATATACCTAAGTCATCAAATTCAAATACGCTCCAACCTCCGAGCCCAAGTACAACTCAGTCCACACAGGAAAGTAAACGTATTCCACACAGGAAAGAAAAACGTAATCCACACAGGATTGCACAACACAATCCACACAGGAAAGCAACAGATTCAGCTCACACAGGTATACTTCTTCGATAGACGATAAAGATGATCCATGATCCATCTATGACGTCGGACCCACGAAGGATCGATAGGTAACTAACCAAAGGACGATAAAGATGATCTCTGATCCATCTAAGTCGTCGGACCCACGAAGGATCGATAGGTAACTAACCCCCGCAAAGACCCACACAGGATCGGGCCCACACAGGACCTGTAGGCGCTGGCTCACACAGAACCGCTGAGCGCGGACCCACACAGGATCGGACCCACACAGGATCGGGCCCACACAGGACCTGTAGCACTGATCCACGTAGGATCGCTGAGTGCTGGAGTCGTCGTCGTCGAATCCACACAGGATCTCTGTACTGTCGTCGTCGCAGTCACAGTAGCAGTAGTAGCAGTAGTAGTCACAGTAACAGTCGCAGTAGCAGTCACAGTCGCAGCCAGCACTAGGGTTTCCGCACACAGTAAGCTCGTTCGGAGGGTCCGCTCCACGAGCCGAGAGGCTGATACATCAACTGTCACAAAGTCCAGATTTGATGTATCCAAAAGTTCTGTATCGTCAACAGGAACTCAACGCAACAGACGACGCGTCGATCGGACGCCCGGTCTGAGAGTTATTGGCATTTTCGTCCCCGGGGCCCGGTTGGTTTTTAAGGCAAAACCAACCCGACCGTACTCCACCTGTGTCCAAACCTCGGGCGGAGTATGCCAAAAGATCCGTCTAACTAAGAGGAACACAACAAAGCTGACAACACGTCAATCGGACGTTCGTAGCTCAAGATATGAGCGTTTCCGCTCTGAAGGCCCGGTTGGTTTCGGGTTCGAACCAACCCGGTCGTACTTCAAATGATACCGATTAACCAAACCGGTCACACCATTGTGATCCATACAGAAAAACACATGAGATGGACTACCAAAGGTCCAAAACGGATAGAAGGTGAAAAAGTTGTATTTCACCGCAACACGTGCGAACTGGGCCTCATGGGCCCCACGCCTCGACCTCGACTTAAATATCCAAAATTGGTTTTGAAACATCCGTCTTAATTCCAGGGTCTCAACGTCACAGACAGTTTGTCATTCCGACACTGTATGAGAGTGATATGTCCGATACAAGATTCCGTAATAATAATAATAATAATATTATTATTCGGTGATTCGGGGCCCCGAGCCACGAACCAGAATTTAGTATCCAACATTAGACTTGAATCGACCGTATTAAGGACAAGATTACATCGCCACTGACGGCAAGCCAATCGGATGTCGCGCACATGAGTTATGGCGGGTTGAAGATTTAATAATAATATTAAATCTATTATTTTCGAAGCACTTCGGGTAACCGATCCAGAAACCCGAAAAAGACATTCAATATTGGACTCGGAATGTCCGTCTCAAAATCTGGGTCGCACTGCCGTAGACGGTTCGTGAAACCGAGGTCGCACGAATAAGTTGCGGTCGAAAAAGTGTTTTATCAACAACAATAATAAAAATAATATATTATTATTATTGTTAATTGTTTATTTATTTAAACATTTCATAACCCCAACTCATTCCACGCATGAATTGAGGCCGTCAATCTCTTCCATAAAGCGCCTCCCACTTCTTTTTTATTTATTTCTCAAAACCGTTTCTCTTACCAATCTAATTCATCCCTCAGATTTTCACGTGGCTCTACCCTACCAGCCGTCCTTCGACTTCTTGTCCTCCGCCGGGCCTTAGCATGTGGCTGGCCGCGCCACCTCCTACGACCACGCACCCGACCCCATTCTGCGCCGCCTTCTGCCTGCACTAGCCGCAACGGTCGCCTACTCGCCCAACCGAATCGTCACCTTGGACCGCTGGCACCCTCGTCGGAAGCCGCGTTCTGAAGACGCGTCGGAATTGCATCGCCACGTGGCCCCTTCCGTGGTCCGCTGCACCTTCGTTCTAAGTCAGAAAATTGTGACGACCGCAGATTCGCATTCCTTGAGTCGAGATCTCCACGTTCGTATATCGCTCTCAACAAAACATCGATGTTTTGACGCACTTAATTATTTGGTGCGAAGGAACGCGCGGAGAACGTGCGAAGAATGAAATATAAAAAAGGTCATGGACAATGTCCATATTGATGGTCATGTTTGTTTGGCCATCATCTTTGAGAATTAATAACAAGAGGAATAAACAAATATGTATTTATCATACTTCAAATAAACCCCATACCTTGATTATGACGTTGCACGTCGTTGAGCCGCGGAAAGAGAATGGAGTTGACGTTGATCATTGCGTCCGCCTCACACTTCATATCAGAGCTTAAGTGTTGATGAAACGTAGGAATCTGACCTCCGTTGAAGGATTGTTCTTCGTCGAAGATCTTGGAAGGCCCGTCGTTGGAGAACCGTTCTTCATCGAAGGTTTAGAATTCTCTCTAAATTTCTCCAGAGGTTTCCCACAAGATTCTCCAAAAATTTTCCAACCCATATTAAAAAGATGTTTCCCCTATTAATAAACACTTCAAGCCTTTTCAAATTCAAAACACTTAATTAATTAAAGTGTTGGCACCATTAAAGAGGGAGAGAGATGGTCTCTTTATTAAGGGGGTTGTCACATTAATTTGAAGGGGTGTTAAAAGGGGGGTTTAAGGGAGGTTATGGGGAAATGAAAGGTTGGGGCTCGTGTGGGCCCCACCTCTCATTTATCCACACATGGGTAGTTGGTGGTTATGGGTCTCACCCTTAACTCACCTTTATAGGGTATAACTACCATAGATATAAATAAAATTGTGTATCACCAATTTTATTTATTTAATTCTAAATCCCCAATTATTAATTCTCAACTCGCTTAAAACGCAACTGTGATAAAGGTTCCCTTAAGCAATTATCGGCGTTGCGAGTTCATCGGTGTCCTCAGATTTCAATTCCGAGCACCGGTTCAAAAGATAGAAAAACCTGCATGTACGTTTACTAAACGTACCCGAAAAAAAGTTTGGAAAATTATTATCAGTCACCCTCGACCCGCGCCGGTCAAGGTCAGGCTCTGCCTGAGCGAAACACGCCCCAACAAATCCAACGGTACTCTCAGATTTTCAATCCGAGTTACCGTTTAAAAGATACGAATTTTACAATAAAATAATTGTCACTTAATTATTTTATTTGCAGTCAAAAACTAACTTTTTCTGGTGGCCCGCGCCGAACAAAGTTAGTATCTGCTTAAATAATGCATAACCTCACGAGTCCAGCGGTGGTCTCGGATTTTTAATCCGAGCTACCGTTTGTGAGTTATAAGCATTCGAAAAATAAAATAATTTATTTAATTATTTTATTTACGGTTATGCCATTTTTGGAATTTCTCACAGGAGGCCCGCGCCGACTAAACTTAAGTCGCTCCTAGGGTAATCCCGCCATCGTAAGCGCAACGGTGCACTCAGATTTCTTATCCGAGCAACCGTTCAAGAGTTATTCCACTTTTTCAGGAAAACTGTTTACGCGGGTTAATTTTAAGTTTAACAAAACATCGACGGATCATTCTGGGAACTCCGGGCCTCAGAATCAGGTGTCGTCTGAAACCGCGCACTCGCAAAATTACAAAGAAATTAAGAAAAAAATTTCCTTGAAATTTCTGGGTCTTTACATATTACCTATCATATGTTGTCATCATTGGACTAGAAAATTATAATCAAAGGGCTCCTCTTATGAGTATAGGGATTTATGAAATAGATGATGTTACAGTTACCTTGATAGAGTAGATTCAAGAACACCATTACATTTTACCTAATAATAATGAGGTTTCTCCATACATTAAATCCCACATTGAAATTATTAGATATTGCATCCATCATTGGATGAAGGATGGATATGAAATACACATAATAAAAGCATATATGATAGTTCCGAGATCAAATTCATAAGGAGTTATCTAAAAATTTGAATTAAATTTCCAATCAAATTTTATGGCTAGTAAGGGGCCCAATGAATGTGCTTTATCTTCAACTATTTTTTAACCAATTGTTATACATTATATACAAGAGAATACAATGACTATTATGGTGCACAACAGTGGTATTAATCTTATGGAAGAAGTGATTAAATTATATGGTTCCAAGTATGTAATTCCAATTTATGAAAATATGTCATATTTTGGAATTATCGAATATATATATGAGTTGGATTATACAAAATTTAAACTGAATTTATTTTGTTTTAAATGGTTTAAAAATATGAGTGCAGTGAATGTTAATGAAATGGGCCTCATGATAGTGAGTTTTAGTGTGGAATGGTAAGAGTGTGAGCTGTTCATAATGGAATCTCATGAAGTGCAATTATTTTATGTCTATAGTCTAAAAAAAAAATTGGTCATTTATCCTTCAGAAGACTACATGAAATTTCAGGTCAGATGAAAATTCAATCATGGATGTCCCCTTCCTTGGGAGATCACAATTATTTCATGCTAATCCCAATGAAAACATGTATTGTATGTTATAGGGGACCTCAAAGAAGGGATTTTTATTCTAGATAGAGGAAACAAATCCCTAAAACTTTTTAAAAAATAAAGATATTTCAATGACAAGGTAATTTTTTTAATATACTTTTTTTCTCATAATATTATCTATTCGCCACTACATTAACATAATCTAAATTAAATTTGTTGACTACACAGACAAAAAATATATTTTAAACATTATGATGTTACCAATCACACGGAAGCACAAACTATAATGAAGTATCCCTTTGGGAATTTGAAAAGGAAATGTTATAATATACATTCTTTTTTCTACCAAAAAATTATATAATAAAAATTTGATTTAATTTGAATTATTTCTTTCAGAGTTTTGTTTATTTTCTTAACTTTATTTCCATATTTCAAGCACCTCAAAACCAGAATGTCCACCTACTTCGTCTGTCTCATATCCTTTCAATCCGTGTAGTGCTGGAATTTATCAAATTCTATCATGTTCACTCCACTACTCAATAACTATGGTAGTCTTGATGGTTTCATAGAAAAATCATTTTCCATGGAATTAATGTATTATTTCATATTTATGTATAATTTCTTTCATTTTATTATTACTCACATAATAATTGTTTTCATATATTTATGGATTATTTTTTTTGAATTGGGTTTGTTTTTTTGAAGCTTCTCATACTCAGGAGATATTTGAATTTGAAGCTTTAACAATGATAATAACAATAATGAAATGAGACAATAATGTATACAACCATCATGAAAAGGGGAATTATTAAAACTTATTTAATTAAATTTTTCATCTATTTTTCTACTTATTTTATGTTAATTTCCTAATCAATATAACATAATACTTATTTAGTTTATTTCATAGATCTTTTGATAAGTCATATATGGCATAGTTACTTTATTTCATGATATTGTTTTCCATATATCAGGGCTTTCTACACCACAACATCCACCTCTTTCTTCCCATCAAAACATTTTCACCCCTATAGTGTTGGAATTTATTACTTTCTTTCAATTTCCCTTCACTAGTTAGTCACAGGGGTATTATTAATGTGTTTATAGTAAAATAATTATCTATATAATTCATGTATTTAATCATATTTATTTTAAATTTAATTATTTTTATTATTACTCAAAATAATTGTTTTCATATATTGGTGGATAATTTTATTTGAGTCATGTGGTTTGAACGACGTTTTTCCTGCTCATGAGATATTGGACTTCAAGCATATGAGAGATATAATAAAAATATTTAAATGCATAAATAATTCATAAAACCATAATGAAAATATAAATTACTACTAAATTTTTAATTAATTTTGTCATCATTTAGTCAACCATTTGTAAGTTAATTTCTATATCATTTTTATCTAAACGTATTTAGATTTAATTCACAGATATTTTTGGAAGTCATATTATTCATTAAACTATATAAAAAGATATACAATAAATAAAATGTTCCATTCTACCAATGTTACCACACTTTCAATTAGTTTCTTTGTCGAACTACAATATTGCATATTGATTTCATGTTCTTAGTTGAAAAAGGTTTTTCAGCTAAGAACATCAACTCAATATAAAGTTTTGTTATTTATAAAAAGAAATAAAATGTTAATTATGGTAAAATTGGAATTTAGGATTTTTGTTTTGTGACTTTTTGATTTATAGGAATCAACTGCACCTCAATCAGACACACAGTGTGACTATTATGACTACAACTGCAACTTTTTATTTAAAATTGACCTTAATTTTAGTAAAAAAGAAAACTTAGATACCCGAAATAGAGAAAATAAATTATTATTGTTTTTATACATTAACAAAATGATACATATGTCACGTTTGATGGGAAAGAACATTCCCCACCTGAATATGATTCAAGATAATACTCGTATGACTCAAAGTGTCTATTATCAATTCCAAATCAAAATTTTAGTTCAAAAGTGTCACTCGATGAAAACGAAGAAAATTATCATAGGATGTGTTGATAATTTATAATAATTTTTCACAAATAATTTTTAATGTTCCATAATTTGTTTCATCTTAAACTGATACACAATGTGACCGGTATGAATCAATGTGAGTGTTTCCAATTTAAAATGGCATTTTAGAAAAAAGATAAATGCCATAATGAAAACCAAAAAGAATCATTATTATTGTTTTTCTACATTATTAAAACAAAATATAAGTCATTTGGGATATAATAACTATTTTAACATCAATCTCATGCACAATTTGACCATTATGACTGGAAGTGCATCTTTTTATCTAAAATTGACTTCAAATTTATTAAAAAAGAAACTTTTCCTACATAAAATAGGGAAAAATAATTGATATTATTTTTATAGTTTAGTTATGTGGTCCAATGGAATTTTTTTACATGTAGGAATCATCATATCCTCAAAACTATACATGATGTGCCTGGTATGACTCAAAGTGTTGATTTCCATTTAAAAAATTATATTGTAGTTCAAAAAGTGTCACTCAGTGAAGACCAATAATACACTCTTAGACTTTATTGATAATTTATGAAAACTGTTCAAAAATTATTTTTGTTGTGTTGGAGTTAGACTCACATCAAACCAATAAATGATGTTATCTGTATGATTCAATGTTCATGTTTCATGTTAAAAATGGAAATTTTTTAAAAAAATGGTGACTTACTAAAATCCAAGAAAAAAATTTCGGATTGTTATGATAATTTAATAAAATGATCCATAATTAATTTTAGATGTGTAGGAATAAGACTCAAATCAATCTGAGACATTGTGTTATAGGTATGACTCTAACTAAATCTTTTTATTTAGAATATCTATCAATTTTAGTAAAAAGGAAAATTAACCAACTCAAAAATGAGAAAACACATTCATATTGTTTTGATACATTTGTAAAATGATCCATATATTATTTTTTACATGTAGGAATCAACCTAACCTAATCCTGATAAATGATGTTCCTTGTTTGACTCAAAGTTCCAATTAATAGTTAAAAATGAAATTTTAGTTGAAAAGTGTCACTCACTGAAAATAAAATAAAAACAATAGAATATATTCTAAATTTTGGAAAATAATTCATAAATAATTTTTGAAATTTTTTAATTTTTCTCACATAAAATTGTTACATGATGTAATAAATGTGAGTTAAAGTGTCTGTTTCTAGTTTAAAGGGACATTTTTGTACAAAAATAAATGTGGTTTACCCAAATCCAAAAACCACATTCATATAGTTTTGATACTTTGTTAAAAAAAATACATAAGTAATTTTAGATGTGTATAAAATATTCATACCTAAACCTGATGCATGGTGTAACTGGTATGACTATAAGTGTATCATTTTTTTCATAATTGACATCATGTTTAGTTATAAAGGAAAATGACCCACCCAAACTGATCAAATGCATTTTTATTCTATTGATACTTTTTGTAAAATGATCTATAAGTAATTTTTTATGAATAGGGATCATATACACTTAAATCTAATCCAAGATATTCTTAATAATACTTAATGATTCTTTTATCTTTTTAAAATCATAATTTTAGTTTAAAAAGTGTCACTCATTAAAAATAATGAAGACACACTCAAATTGTACTGATAAATTACAAAAATGATTCATAAGTCATTTTAAATTATTATGGATCATTTTCATATGAATATGACCTATGATGTGTCCGTTATAAGTCAATGTAAATGTTTCTAGTTTAAAATTACTTTTTAGTAATGAGTATATGTGATGTACTCAAACCCAAGAAAACACATTTTGATTGCTTTGATACTTTAGTAAAATGATAAATAAGTAATTTTAGACATTGTAGAATCATCCATACCTCAATATGATTCACACTATGGCTAGTAGGACTCCAATTTCATCTTTTAATTTAAAATTGGCATCAAGTTTAATAAAAAGTTCAACTGATATACTGAAAATTGAGGCCAAAAATTTGGATTATTTTTTACAGTATTAAAATGAAATATATTTCATCTTGGACATGTAGTAATCATCCACACCTGAATCCTAAACAATATGTTCTTAGTATGACTAAATTATACTTTTATTAATTTAAATTTCACATTTTAGCCCAAAAAGTGTCACTTCCTGAAAACCATGAAATCATTCTCAAGTTTTATTGAATATTTTGGAAAAAATTTCAGATGTCATTTTTAATGATTAAGAATTAGATTCATTTCAAAATGAAACACTATGTGATCAGTATGAGATAATGTGCATGTTTTTTGTTTAAAATTACATTTTATTAAACAAAAGAAGTGACGTACTCAAAATAGAGAAAACACATTCATATTGATTTGATAATCTAGGAGAGTGATCCATAAGTAATTTTTGACATGTAGGAATCCTCTGACCCACAATCCAATACACGGTGCGTCTAGTATGGCTCCAGGTGCATCGATTCAACATATAAGAGTCTATTTAGTTTAAAATATGAATCACATCATAAAAATGATCCAATGCGCATACATTATTCTCTCCTCATTCTATATACATCTACTTATTTTATTTCATTATTATTATTTTGTATAATTATTAAAATTAATATTTAGTGAGATAGTGCTTGAGGGTGAAAAATAAATGGTTTGGCATGAAAGAATCAACAACAACTCAATACGATACATATTGTTCCATATATGACTAAAGTTTATTTTAAAAGTTTATTTTTTTGTACATTTTATTCATTATATTATTAATAACAGAATAATTGATTTCTTATATGGGTTGATTTTTTCATGAAAAATGGTGTTTTCAGCAATGGAATGACTCATTCTCACGGTCAAAATTAAAAGGATAATTACTACTTTTGAATGTATGAAATAATTTGTACATATGTAATTTTATAAACCAATGTTTGAAATTACTATAATATTGTGTTTTTATTAGATTTTTTAAAATTTAATTTTCTCAAAATAATGTATCATTTCCTGATTTTGTTGATATATTGTGGTATTTTACATGATGTAGTGTACTAATACAACACAATACACGAGTGATGCAATGGTGTATTAATACACACTATAGTATCCCCCTTTATGAGAAATTTTAAGTCATGATAAAAGAACTTTTATTTGTACTTTTAGAAACACTATTAAAGGTACCATTTATCAACACTTCTATAAGAACTGATAAAGGTCCCCTTTATTAGCGTTAATTAAAAATGCTGTGAAATTTTGTCCTTTATCAATGTGTGTAGACGAACTGATCGATGACCACATTGTCAATAAATTTATATCATTGATAAAGGATCCCTTTACCCATACATTTTGTGTGGTTAAAAAATACTATGGATTTTAATCTCACTCCAGTAGTATGTGATTCTCTATTGTAGGTGAAGGCTATTTTTTGTTCATTTAATGTTCTATTGTGTAGTAGTGTACGTATGTAAAATAGAGATGTATTATTTTCTTTAGTTAATTGGGAATATTTTTTTCTATAATTTCATTATATTCTCAAGATCTTATTATTTCCTCATAGACATACTCTTACTGATCGAGATGACATTTGGAAAATAGTGAGATAAGAATTACAAAATTTTAAGTGTGAATGTTTGATTTATCATGCAGAAGATCTTAAGAATATAAATTCTCATTGAGAACAAATTAACCACTTGGTGAGACCCCTTCACAATGGGATCAAGCATGAAAAAGGTGTGATTGCATCATCTATCAAATACGATTTATCTAATATCTACAAAATTTATTTTTATTCTTATCACATTAAATATTTAACTATGAATCTAAATCTACAACTTGTAAAAAGATCCATCAAATAGTAGGTATACTAGTTGATATTTTATAACCACTGTTGACGTAGTTTATAGAATAGATGTAATAACTCATTTATATAATTTAACATGGAGGATGTATCATCAATTGTTTTATAGAGTTCATGGACACCCATATGAACAGTTACCAAACTACCATTTTACCCTTTTGTTGTACCATTACCTACTTATTAATCACCATCTACTACAAATATTCTTTTACCTTCTCTAGTTCTAAAATTAACTACTGCAGTTTTGGTAATTAACCATGTTCTGGTACTCTAAAGACTCACACTAGTATATTTTTGGATTGTGATTATGCCTCATGCACCTATATATTCTCTTAATCATACCAATAAGGATAACTCTTATATTGACCCAAATATCCCTAGAGAGTGAAGAATATACTTAGATTCATATTTGTTTTATGGTTTCTACATAATGATGTTTTTATATTAACATTTCATTTTTTCATATTGTAATATTTTTCCCTTTTCATGATAAATTATGTAATTATTTACATTTATATACATTTTACACTTTCAATTCCCTATCCATTTCCCATTTTTTTATAATCTAATGTGGAGGGGAATAATTAAACAAGACTTTGATCTCTTATTGGTTAACTTTTTGTGAATATTCTATCAGAATTATTTATAATTTTTAATACTCCGGGAATTAGATATTATTCTTTATTTATACATTTATCCATGAATTTTGATTATCATAAGTGTGGTAGTTTTTGATTTATCCGAAACATATTTTTTAATCATTTTAAATCATGTGTCTCTTAATTATAATCACTTTTTTTGTTTTACGATAAAAAATGATTATTATGGTAACTATATGATATTTTTATAAGTATCGAGTACATACCTTTTTACACACAATCCTTGTGAATATATCTACATCCATGCACAGAAGATATAAATTTTCAAATTTCCATATTCATTCCCAATTGTCTTTATAAATAATTTTTTTGAAGTGTTCCTTGGGTTACTACCCCAAAAATATAAGTGTGAATTTAACATAAAATCTACAACCATGAATATGGATCTATAAACAATCCAATACACATAAATTAATATAGACCACAAAGAGTAATATGTGTTTGCGAGAAATATTTATTACATCCATTCATACAATATTAATATTTTAATAGTCATGTGATAGTGTGAACAAGTTTTTCTATGATCATGCTATGAATGTGTGACTAATGGATGAAATCTATGTCTATTCAAGAGAATCAAATTTTTTAATGTTTTTTGATGGTGTATAGAATTTTCTGACAATAAGATGAAATGTAGATCAATCATGTATTTTGAAAACAATGTCATGGATAGAAAATTCAATACCATTTACCCTACCTGTAATAGAGATATCATACCATGCTTAACCCAAGTGAATTTCTTACTATCCAAGTATATAATATTATTTAATTTCAATAACTATATTTTTAGGTAATAAATGAATGTTAGAGAATTTATTTATTAGATATCTAATTTCTCATTATGTGAAAAATTTAAGGATTAATCTTAAATTAATATTTTGGAGTGGATAATTAATTATGTTAATAAATATATTAACATGTAAAATGTTTGGAACATATGAACTGAGAGTGTTGAACGTATAACGAAACACACTAATAAATGACTCACTTTTTTTCTATTATTATTCAACAAAATCATGAAAGAAAATTCACTAATTATATCATTTTTCAAGGATATATTTAATGTAAATTCATCAAATGAATATGATATTCGGTTGAGTAGAATCACAATCCATACACATACTCTTTCTCTCTCCATTTTACTTATATTTTGAGTTGTGTTTTCATTCATTGGTTAAATAATTAAACACACTTATAATACTATATATAAATTTAATCATATAAGTATCATTTCCACTATAATTATTTCCTTCCCATATATAGTTGTATAAATGGTTTTTTCTAATTCTGGACATACTTGTTGTTGTTGTTTTTTATTAGCAATCCAGATTTTGGTTCAGTTTACTAAATATTAAATTACATACATGACACAAGGTTACTATCAAGTGATGAAGAATGGGTATCTTCTTGATACATATATACTTTTAGTTATAATTCTCATATGATTTTCATTATGTTTTCCTTACACTATTTAAAAATTGTGTTACATCAATAATTGTATTTCTCATACATAATTTTAGTATGTTTTTTAATATCATTTTAAATAATAATTATCTGATAGTAATTTTTTAGATGTGATATATTCAGTGTTTTGGGTGAGTATACTCATATAAAAAGTTAATGTATTTTATAACTTTTTAACGTGATTATGATCAAACCATGGGGAATCATTTCCAAAGTACTAAATTATATATAACTACTTCTTTAGTTAAGAAGGATATTATTTAAAATTAGATGATTTTATTTTAAAATTGATTACATTGAAATATTTATTATATGATCACTTCATCTTTTCTTATTCTATCTATTTGGACCAAAACATTTCTAGTCTATGTCATCACAGAGGGTGAAACATCTATTAACCCCATGATGGTTGAGGATGGATCGCTTGAGAGACACCCAATATTGTGCTTGAGGTGTGTAGCTGCCTTGAAATGTTATTTTATTAGGGAAAATTCATGGAATATTTATGTTAGATTTAAACTCATATGATGACACTTACCTAGATGGGAAAACAATTTATTCAATCAATAATTTTTCAGATAGATTTCAAGGGTTCAATGAACATGTTGACCAGTGCTCCAATATTATAATTTCCAAACGAAAGAGTAATGATTGAGGTTTAGTCCAATGCATTCCATTCCAGGATTGGTTTCATGAATATCTATAGGTGTCTCATTATTATTTATGAGTCCAGGTAGATGAGGCCTCAGGAGAAGAATTACTCAACCCTTGACTTGGATATTATGAATACTGTGCTAGATAATAAGATGTATACATTTATCTTTTAAAAAAGTGTCTTATGGTCTTCCTAGATCATAAAATTTTCATGTATATATTTATTTAGAGGCACCTCAATTTGAAGTACAGATGTTGGATATAGTTCTTATAGGACTACAATGTTGAAATTATATATACTATAAGGAATAGAAATGGGGACGTAGATTCTATTAGGGGAAAATATATAGAAAAATGATGTATTATATGTCATAGAATTTATCTTTATTATAGTGGGATTATATAGAGGAATCAATATTTTTTTACGTTTAGTCAATAGTGTTATCTTCTACACTTCTTCAATGAGTGAAAGAGGCCCAACGAAAATATATTTATTATGATAATGGTGAAATTATATTTTCTAAAAATATTCTCTTGATGGTTTCACTAACATTGGGGAGAATTTCATTCTCTTTCTTGGGTGGAAAATTTTTCTTTCATCAATTCATAATGATCTTTCCACCCAATCCTCTATGGATATATCCTAGCATGATAAATACAAAATACTAACACATGTTCCAATTATATTTGATAACAATTAAGAAGAATTTTGTAGAGTATGTATCTTGACGCCTAAAATATAAGGATGTAAAGGATGGTCTCTAGGTATTGGGGGTTTGAGTGAACCCCTAGAGGGTTTGTAATTAAAGAGGTTTAATATCTATATGTATTTAATGAATGTATATCCACCTTTGATGGAGTGTCATGACATTGTATGGGGTAGCATTGACTAAGTTACCACAGTTGCTAACTTCTTCCCCATTTATGTGTAGAGTTTGAGTGTTTTCAAACATGGGATATTGTATGATTTCATTGGGGTATGCTTAATGCTATTCATTGACTGTGATGGTCATTTAATGTCTAAATAATGACCCTGTAAGGAACCTTTTTGTGGTCAACTATCATTGAGTATGACATTCCACCACAAATAAATTTTCATACCAAGATAAATATCCATGTCCCCAAGGATATTTTTTGATATTGAGTATTATACTTTATCATGACTGGGTGAGATCATCTTTCATCCATAGATTCTATATATAAAAATATCTATCAATATACTATTGATATTACCCTTTTTTAGACATTGTATAGGATACCTTAATTTCAACACCTTTACTAGATGGCGAATGAATGTTCATCTCTTATGGTGCTCATGATAGTGATGATGAGGAAAATTAAGGTATAGGTGATCCTAGAGTGCATGAAAACATCCCATATCCATCTTAAGTCTTTCTTAAATAGGGGATGTAGATCTTTAGAGTTAAAGGTGTTAGAGCATGTGTCTACAAACATATCACCACAACATGATTTTAGGATGTCTATAAATAGTGGTAAGCCATACTCTTAGTTTATTGGACCATTCTAGTTTCTATAAAGGGTGGATGAAGTTGTTTTTCACTTCTGTTATACTAAAATATAGAATTTTTGTACAATGTATTAAAAATTTGAAAATTATGGTCATACATGTACAATACATCCCACATTATCAACTGTGGTGAGTTTAATATCAGTTCGTATACTAAATTTATAAATATTCATGTGTTTGTTGATAATTGATAAGTTAATAAGCTTTTTGACCATGTGATTAGTATAGTTTGTGATTAGCGATAGCTTAGAAATATCTAAGAGTGGTCTTAGGAATGAGATAATCAAAATCAATTACAGTACCCCCCCACCTCTTTAAATTAAATATGTTGTGTGAGACAAAAATCATTGATTAGGGGGAGGTTATCATGAGTATTTTTCCCACAAGGTTCCTTAGTGGGAGATACACTAGGGGTGCGTCAATGTATGTAACATGATCCAATTTCCCATCATAATCCTCAAATATAATTATCTTATATTATCTTGACCTCACTAATAGTCGGGTCTCTCTTATTTTCTTCCTTAAATGAGGATTTGATTAATTTTTAACTTGTAATAGCTATAATATTGTTACATTAATGATAACATGGTCCATATACATCAATTATTATCCAATAGAGTATTAGTAAAGTGTATACACAAGAACTATGAATTTTACAAAGTTCATTGACAATTGGATAGCATAATTATAATATATTTACATTCTGTGGAGGTATAATAATAACCTAAATATATTTCTGATGTGGATTTAGGGTCGGCTACTCCATCACCTGGCATCACTCCCCTAAAAGTTTTTTTGGGATGGATAATTTTCTATCAATTTTCACCCTAATTTTCATCTACATTTTCTTACTACATCAATATTGAAATATATTTCAAACACATACTGATACAAGGATTCACAATCACATTATTTTTTCGCCAAGTATGGGTAGGTTCACATTGAACTCTACACTTCTATTTTATAGATTGGTTATGAAATTCATCATACCAATAGCATCACATTTCTTGATGACCTCAATTAAGAATTTAGGGAATAAGTTATTCTTTTAGTATGGTATTTGATGATTTATAACCCATAACAAGTATTTTTAACTTAGTGGAAATGTATAATACTTACTTTTAGAAAAAAATGAAAAAACACATAATTATATAATCGAAATTTCCTATGGATGAACCTATTTTTTCATGTAAATTTATACTTTACACCATCGAATGGTTGTTGATTTTTTTTTCATATAATATAGTAGTTCAAAAATGTCACTTAAGAATCATAGTGGTTTGTATTACTCCCTTTTCATTTCAATAATTAGGTGAAATGAGAGGATATTCTCTCCCAAGGATCATCCAATGGTAATTATATGTGCTCTTATCCTGAGGATTTATTATTTATTTAAAAATATCAAGCTATCTTATATCTTTATGAAAATTCATTGAAAAGAATCATCTTCTTTAATTTTTAGAGAACTTTATTCATTCATGAAACTCGATTGTGGAAAAATTATCCTTTCCCCATTTCCTCATTTTACATAATGGTGTCAAAATAAATTTTTTTATGAGAATTATTAATTTTCATCAAAATAAATAGTTGTTATGAATAATTCACTTAACTAAATATTTTAATTATCCTCTATATGAATTTGAGTGAAAATGTTTTATTTTCATTGATTTAATACAAAATCATCTAGATCTATCAAAACATAATACTTAAGTGAGTGCATAAATGATCTCCCATGATAAATATTTTTAAAACTATTTTCCTAGTAAAACATTTTAAATGAACTCAATAATTTCATAAACAATTCCATACATAAATTTTCAAGGTATTCAGGTTCCTAGACCATCACCAAAGTCATTTTATAATTTAATTCTTTCATGATTCTCATCATTATATAGAATATATTCACATTATATATGTTAATATATCTTTATAAATGATTGGTATTCTATCATGAACATCCAACACATATGGTTTGGGACTCCCCAATGCTTTTTTATGAATCTTCGTCACACATCTTCATAGTGTAGTCATGATAGAAAGTTGTTATCCCAACTATGTTTATTTCCTTGGGGGCGAATCACAATACGAAAAATTAAAGCAACACAACCTTTATATCTTGATTCATTATGAAACCAAGCACTATTCTCTCTCTTTAAAATATAAATATTTTAATAGAAATGAAATCATGTACTAGACATGTCGATTTTACTTGGTTCACCATCCTTGGGAAATATCCAAGACTTTAAAATGACAATGTGTCGATGTACCAAATCAACTAATGATCGCTGCCAAAATAAGGTTCAGGATTGATCACTTATATGCCATGGCTAACATCCATTAAAATTGTTAGAGTTAAATTTCTAAATTTCAAGGGTCACCCCTTCAATATATCCTTCTATGTATCACTTCTTGTAGAAAGGATCACATTCTTCCTCTTCCTTTTTTTCTACTCCCAAAAGAATTCATACATAGTTTATGGACATGTGTGTACCTTAATTATCAATAAATAATGAATTCTAAATTGTAGGTAGATTCCCTAATGAATTCATAGTTTCATCCACTTTATGAATACGACTTTACCATATATTTTTTGGGTATTCCCTTTCAAATATTTTCACGATGCTCACTACCAACCCCAATCTCACACCACCTTTTTAAGATTGTCTAGTTATTCCCATACATATACTACCTTCATGAACTACACATCAATCATGAAGCTTAATAATTTCTCAAATATAAAATATAATTTGGGAAAAATTCAATTATTGAGGCTTGAACACTTTTTCAAATCTCCCTTATAATTCATGATGCTCACAATGTTTTGTTGTGTTTTTATAGACTTTAGCAAATTAAATACTTTCCTGATGAATAAAAAATTTTCCATCATTCATAACATTATAAAAAATCAATAATTTCATGATGGTAAAAAATTTTGATAATCTATCAAATCCATCATGAACTTCCTTTCTTCACAAACGTTTTTGAACAAACATCCTATGTAAATCAGCATAATGAATTTGGAGCCTCCGAATATTAGTTATGTACTTATATTATTTTTTGAGGGAGGTAGAGTCTTATTTATAGGCATTTCCTATCATTATGAATGCTTCCATCCTCATCACTACATTTTTTAGATGCTCTCCATTATCATTCATGATGTTCCCCATTTTAGTGAAGCACCTCAGAGAAGTTATATTCACAATGATTCTTGTAGTCATATAGATTTACTGTAAACCATTCACACATTCATGATGCTCATTCATGATGATCCAAAATTTCTCAATACACTTTATTCACAAAAATAATGAATTTTTTAAATTTTATGTAGAATTAATTGAAAGGGAACCACCTTGTATAAATTATTTTCTTTACCACTTCCAAAGAATCTAGTCCATTAATTTGGATATTTTTCAACATTCCTAGTCAGAAAACATACAGTAATTCAAAAAATGAACGTGGAAAATAGCTTTTAAACAAAAACAATAAACAAAAAAACATACCAACATTACCTTGAGGTTTTTTTTCCAATAGTCTTCACCTTGGGGTTTTTAACAATTTTTCACATTTCAATTCTTCATTAAATATCCACACAAGTTTGTCCACAATTTGCAGTTCGTGATTCAATGAGTGAACAATGATTTACTCAACACAAAATCTAAGTCCACACAATATATTATCATCATGATTAAAAAATGTATAATGGAAATTTAATTAATGAATCGCCTTAATAAAAAAACACTCATCTGATTTCATCACAAACCCCATCTATTTAGATTTATAATGTTTGAATGATCACCTTTATTATCATCAGATTTAAAACACCCCTATGTTCACTTCTATCCATATAATCTTTAACTCATGTCATGATGAATAAATTTTATCCCCCTTTTATATCCACGACATCTCCCCCTTTGTTAAAAAACATGAATGCCACTCCCTTTTTGTCTTATTCAATGTAAAGAACAAAGATCATCACATTGTAGAAAAACACACCATACCTCAGGGAGAAGGGGTCCCACATCCACACTTTTTCATGTTTGTAGAGTCAAATTATCTCTAAGATCCAATCAATTCAATTAAAACACTTTTTAGGTAAGTCCATTTTCATAATTTTTGCAACTAGTAGTTCTATAAGAATATACATCTAATTCAGAAGCCCTTGATCCACTACTCCTTGATTAAATCACACTTGATTTCAATGTGATTTTTCTATGAATAATGGAATGGATTTTATATAAGATTTATATAACTTGTATTATCAAAATGGAATATGATTGAATACTTCAATGGAACACCCATATCATCATGTTGTTGCTTGATATTCAATAATGGCGTGCAATCATGAGTGGTCGCAATATATTCATCTAATGTGGTTCCTAATGAAATAACATATTTTTTCTTTTTTAGAAAATAAATACTCAATTTTCCAAGATAGAATGCACCACCAGATATTAATTATTTATCATCTTATAAACCATCCCAATATGCATCTATATATATGAGTAACTCTTGTTATGATTTCCAATTATACAACATACCAAAATAAACCATCCCCATGAGATACCAAATTATTTTTTTACTGTAAGTATGTTTTTTATTTGGCATTTCATTGATATATTGTTGTATAGAATGTGGTAAAAAAAAATATCAAGTCTTATCATAATCAAGTACATTAGACTTCCAATGATTTTCCCATATTATGTTACATTAACTAAATTGCCTTCATTATCCCATGGTTGTTTCATCTGGGTAGCCAAAACGGTTTTCACATCATTGAAGTTATCGATTTAAAATATTATTAAAATAAACAAGGAATATTTAGAATGAGATATTAATGTGTCGTTATTTCCTTGTGTCACCTATAAACCAAGAAAACAAATCAGTTCTCTTATCATTGATATATAAACTTTTATTTTAATAAATTATTTGAATAGTTTTCTCTATTCTTTTTCTGATCTCCCAGACCATATATCATAGATATACACTAACACCATCAATGTTTTATTTATATCACTATTTTCATAGATATTGTAATAAAATCTACCATGATGAAATTTGATCTTCTAAAAAAACTATTATAGTCTTGAATACCATGCTCTTGGTGCTTCCTTCAACCCATATAGTGCCTTCTTTATCCCAAAATATTTTCTATAATTTTCATGACTGTGAAAACCATATCGCTTGTCAAAATCATCTTCTTATTCTGAAACCCCATTTAGAAAGTATTCCTTGATTTCCATCTAGAAAACATTGATCCATATTTCACTATTATAACCAATAATAATATGATTTTCTATAGCCTCACAATAGTTAACAATGTTTCATCAAAATCGTTTCCCTCTATCTGGGAGTACCCTATAAACATTAATTTATATTTGTTTCAAATTGTTGTTATATATTCATTTATCTTGTGGTGGAAGACCCATCTAGTCCTAATGATATTTTTTTTCTGTTGGTCTCAAAACAATATTCCATTCCTAATTCTTTTTAATTTTCTCAAAATCATCATTCAAATTCTAAACTCAGTTCACATCTCCATATGATTCATAAAAAAAATTGGCTCTATTATATATGGAAAGGATACGTACCACAATGACTTCATTCATCATGATTGAACTATTGTTTCATGGTCTCCAATGCGTTTATATCTATCAGTTTCTATATGACTCTTTAGTTTTCATGAATATATAGATTTAATATCCTCATTCACATCATTAGTCTCTTATTTTGAATCAAATTATCCACTTCAACTCCATTTGGGGTTCTTACATCATCCTAACTTTCATCAAGGAATGGTTCTCTATGTTTTTGAATATTATATTCATTCTCATCTATAGTGACAAAGTTTCATTCAATGACATTTCCATGTCCCTTATTAAAAATTTATATTCATTTATTTTTCTTAAATATCTGATAAATATCCCCTCGTCTCAATGTGATTCAAATTTCATGTGTTTTTACTTACTGAGAATGAATCATTTATATCGAATGATTTGTATGTTTTCAATGTTGGATTATTCCCATATAATAGTATGTGAAGACATTTATTCCTTTAGACAAAAAATTTCCATGTTCAATACGTAGACCGATTTCATGACTTCTTCCTTCCATAATTTCTTTGGTGAGATCAATTCAATAAAAATTGATCTATCCATGTTTTTTATAAACCGATATCTCCTCTCAAATCCTTTGTTTTTTTGAGGATTTATTAGATCTAAAAATGATGATGTATCCCATATATCTAGAGATAATATTCCACATTACCATTGTTTAATTATGTACTATTCTTAGTAAAAAACATCAATATATTTTATCCAATAATCCTTTATGATTCCTATAATTTATTTTTATAAAATAGATCACATTATACGTTTATAAAATGAAAATACCAATTCCATCCTACCGAAATAATCATTCAAAAGAACTTAAAACCACTTCCCATCAATTTCTATTAGTTATATAGTTCAACATTAATTTTCATGAACCAATTGAATAATGTTGATTGAATTTTATGCTTTTTACATTTATATCATTATAATAATATTCCCTTGTAGATAAGAATATAATGTATAAGTATAAAAGTGTGATTGGTTAGGGATATCTTGATATGTATGAAATTTGACTATATCTTATAGTGATGTTTAACATAGATGTCCTTGTCATTTATTTTATAACATGAATGCTATGACTAAGACCCTAAAAACTAATACTTCATCATGTCTAATTTCTTTTCCACATAATTTGGCCTTTCTCAAGTGAATAATATTCATTCCTTCACAATTTAAAAATATTACAACACCTTACTTGTCATAATTTATTTATATAAAAATATGCTTATTTTTTATCACATGGAATGTGCATGAATAATCAAGGATCCAAACCCCCATAGGATATGATGATTTAAGGTCAATATCTATAGCCACTACCTTCTCAGCTCATTTATTTTTTGATCCTTATTTTTAAATTCATACGCATTATGTATTTTTAATCTTTATATTCCTTAGAGTATGATATACCTACTTCAACATGAATATATGCAAATTGATTTAGTGTTTTCATCTCATTTGAGCATAAAATTTGTTTCTCTTTATGACTAAATTTAGTTTTCTTCTGCACATTACTCTCTATTATTAATGATAAATAACATTCCATATATATGAATCATCCACACATGAAACAACGACTATCAAATGATATCACGAGAAATTTATATTTTTATGTATCCCTATATTGGGCTTGTTCCCTTCAGTTACATTAAGATATAGATCGTACA
The DNA here is from genome assembly GCA_963277665.1 of Viscum album. Classification (NCBI taxonomy): domain Eukaryota; kingdom Viridiplantae; phylum Streptophyta; class Magnoliopsida; order Santalales; family Viscaceae; genus Viscum; species Viscum album. The sequence goes on from OY728163.1 coordinate 333,263,840, forward strand.
TTATTTTAAGTGTCTCATCATTCCACAAAAACCAAATTAGGGTGCAGTACTATGTGTCAATACTATACTACTACTTGTCTATTGGGTTCTTTCAATCTTATATTTTTGATTCATATGAAAATAAATCCTAAATATAAGAGTGGATTCTTGTGATTTAACTTCAACCATTACTTAATTTTTTTTAATCAATCTTCATACCAGCTATATCGTTCTGTTCTTTTTCCTTCTTCTCCTAATATTCCTTTATATATTCTGTTGGTCGGAGTGGATACTCAAGAGGAGGGTGAATTGAGTTCCAATTAAAATTTATGTTTTAAAAAACATTGTCTTAAAAACCCCCAAATAAAATACTGAATTAAACTGTAGTGAATTTATATCAAAGTAAAGGTTCGGTTGGGTTCTCAGGGGATTGATTATTTCCCAGTTAATCATAACAGAAGAGTTGATTAACTTTTGAAACTAACTTAATAATTTACAACTAATATAAACACATGCGAGTTTAATTATCAAAGTGACTTTAAAACAGTTTTGGTTTTAAAGTAATTTGCAGCGGAATAAAAAAACATTGAATGATATAGCACAAAAGATATAACCAAGAGGTTCAGTCTCAAGCCAAGACTTAGTCCTCTCAACAATTTATATAAATTTGATCCACACCCTGGAACGGGGTTCACAACAGTTTACAACTGTCCAGGTCCAAGACCTCTACCACTGTTATTCGTGGGAAACAGAACAACAAAAACCAGCTGTCCAGGTCACACACGACCTCTACCACTATTACAGTGGGAAAAGAAAGATGTAAAGAGTTTTCTGAGGATTTACTGATCCTCCAGTTAACGTACAGGAGACAGTGTGTGTGTTAAATACAACAGATAACACACACTGCTCGAAATGTAAAATAATGAATCACAGAGCATAGATGTAGCATTTAGAAATGGATCTAGTGATTTCAGTGAAGCTTTGGACTCCATAAATTTTATCAGAAATGGTTTTGAGTCCTTTTCTGGTTTTTTTCTGAAAAATAGAGTGTCATCTGCTTGGCATCCATGTTCAAGGATAGTGAAAATATGTAGTCGATGGAGTTATTTAATGTCCTCGTGAATGTACATAACTCTTCTTGAGTAAGCTTGAATGTGTATGAGGCTCTGTGTATTCTGAAACTCTCTCATCCACCACTCTTTGCACTCATATATGTCTCGTCATTCTATTTTCACCAACAGGGACTTCTTGTATTTATGGCACGAGCTCTAGAAAAAGAAATAATTTCTTTTTGTAGGTACGAGGTATGGTTCCCTGACGTCCAAAAACCTTCATTAAATAAATTACAGAGCATTAAAATATTCCTAATATGACTATTGGTTAGATTAAACAAAGATAAAGAAATTCACACACCTGTTTATCATTATTGGTGAGTCAAGTGATCGGTAGGTCATCATCATCAGCATTGGTGGCTAGATATCATTTGTCCTGATTGGTGACTCATTTGATCAACATCGGTGTGTCATGATCGGTGACTCATTTGATCAGCATCGGTGAGACATCTTCGGTGACTCAGATGATCAGCATCGGTGTGTCATGATCGGTGACTCATTTGATCAGCATCGGTGTGTCATGATCGGTGACTCATTTGATCAGCATCGGTGAGACATCTTCGGTGACTCAGATGATCAGCATCGGTGTGTCATGATCGAGGACTCATTTGATCAGCATCAGTGTGTCATGATCGATGACTCATTTGATCAGTATCGGTGAGACATCTTCGGTGACTCAAGTGATCAGCATCGGTGTGACCGTTGTTCTTTGATATGGATCGGTTCCACCATTGTCATTTGATATGGATCGGTGCGACCGTTGTTCTTTGATATAGATCGGTGCGACAGTTGTCATTTGATATGGATCAGTGTGACCGTTGTCCATTGATATGGATCGGTGCGACCGTTGTCTTGACAGAACTCAAAGTGTCTATTTAATCCAGAAGACTTCCATAATACTTGTAAATCAATAGCAAGAACAGATAAAAACATGATCCAACCAATAAAAACAGATTCACTAAGAGATTGTGATTATGTATATGTGAAATCCAACCGGATTGAGTAATGATGATTTGTGATTTTTAAAAAAGAAATCATAGGAAGAATTCAACAATCTTCAAGAGGGCTCAACAATCTCCCCCTTTTTGATAATCAGAAATCTTAGACATAAATAAAAATAATATAGCATCAATAATATTTGCAAGGCATAAAAACACAATGAGATATAAATCTCCCCCTAAATTTATGCCTTTGTATATTTATGTAAACATTTCTCCCCCTGCCATAGTATGTTTCTACCCCATAGATATAAATCTCCCCCTTTGGGATAATAAAAAAGGATGGAAAACATATAAAGAATAGATTAAAAGAAGGTATCATAGAGAATAGAGAGAGAGAGAAAAGTTTTTCAAAGTACATCAATGTACAAACAGAACATTGGTCACCCAATCAACAACAATACACAACTATATCTTGGGATGGAACGGGGCTTTGCCTTTGTCAGAAGGATCAATGTTTGGTAAGTTGGAAGGCTTGGAGGAAGGTTAAACTGGGAGAATTTGAAAAGGTGGTAAGATGACTCTAGAAGGTGGAGTAGAGGATGCCATAGAGATTTTTTGTTGAGTAGTAGTAGCTGGTTGAGAAGATTGTTGAGGAACTGGTCGTAGTTGAGATAGAGCTTGAGCAACAAAGATCTGATTTGGAGCCACATCAGATGCACCGAGTGGGTCAGCAGTAGGAAGCACAATGGCGGTGGCTTTTCCATTCAGATAAGGCTTCAAAAGATTGATGAAATTCTGAATAACTTCAGCACCATACTACATAGCCTTTTCAAAATCATCTTTATTCTCCATGAACCATTCCAAGGTATGAGTAAAATCTTGCAATTGACAAACTTGAGTCTTGAAATCTTGAGTGACTGGAGGTAGTTTCAGATTATCATCCAACACTTTGAAATTTGCGGTCATCTCATGATTTGTATAAATATTTGAAAAGTAATGGTCAACCTTTTCCTTGATCTCTCTCTGAGCTTTAGTGGCATCTGCTGAATATAGTGTCACCATCTTATGAATGTGATCAATGTTCTCCTTCATCTTCCTCAATGAGTCCAAATCAAGATCTTTTCTAATGGCGGCCAATTCATCATGCACAATCTGCCTTAGAGCCTCCAGCTCACGAGTAGTGATCTTGGTTACTTTGGTTGTACTGGCTTGAGAAACTATCTGAGTTATCTCAGCTTTAAACTTTCACAGGTCAGACTTCTTAAGATGTTCAATCAGATTCCTCAATACTTCCATCATACCAGATATGGTGGATCTAAATTCAATTGATAAAGAAACTAAGTCAGATTTTAGATCCTTCAGAATCTGATTTATAGAGGCTACGTACCTGCCAATAAATTCACCAGTATTGGCTAGGTCTGGTCTAATAGCATTTGAAATTTCTTCTCTGACTGTATCTCTCAAAGCAGCAAGCAACTCAATTTTGAACTTATCAAAATAAGACTGAGAGACAGTAGAACTAGGTAGATGAACATCTGTAGCATCAACAACATGAGCAGACCTTGTCTCAACTGGTCGGTTTTCCTTCATAACCGCAGTAGATTCTGATTCTTCCTCTTCTTCTTCTTCAGAATACTCTAAACCCAAAACAGCAAAACCAGGGTAATCATCCCAGACAGCAGGACACATAGTATATTTCAGTTTATCATAACATTCTTTTCCACTGATTTCTAGAGAATCTCTCTTGCCATTGGCATTTGTTTCTGGTATAGTTTGATTTGTTTCTGTTGGAGGTACATCAAGACCATCCACTGTTCGGTTGTCACCATCATCATCATTATCATCATCATCAGTAGCATCATCATCATCTCCATTCCCATTTCCATTCTTCACAGAAACTTCACTGTCAGATACTTCAGTGTCACTAACTTCTTCATCACCAGGAACTGGTTCTCATTCAGGTAAGGGTAAAGGTGACTGGCAGGTCCAATGTCTATTCTTCTCTTAGGGCTCACAGTGTCAGGATCACTCCTATCATCAGGAGGTGACATACTTCCTTCTTCTGTTTCAGCTTCTTCCATCCCTTGTTTACCAAAATCTTCAGTGTCCTTATTCCATTCAACATATACTTCTTCTTCATCATCAGAATAAATTAGCGCCTCATCTAAGTTCAAAACAGGGTCTCTCAAACCCTTCGGCCTCTTCCCATGATCAGTGGGATTGTAGGATTCATACATTGTTTCCTCATCATCAACCCAGCATTTCTTCCATGGCTTCCAATTTATTTTCATCCTTTTACAAATTTCTTTGTTAACACAAAAAGAACTATCAGATTTAGCTATCTCATCAGCATCATCAACGCATTCCAGATTCTTTAACATAGCAGAGATCACTTTGGAATAGAACAGGGCAATGGATTTCTTAGAAGGTTTCACCATTCCAGCTATGTGCACCATTAGATATCTACACAAATTCATCTACTCATTGGTATTTAGTAAAAATAATAGAAACAAATTCGGGTATCTTAAAGCATCCAAATCTCCTTTCCTGGGAAAAATTTGGTGAAAAATAAACCTAAAGAGAAGTCTACATTCACCATCCAACTCTGAGGTTGTGATTCTCCTTGACTCTCTGTTTACAGTCAAAAGCTCTAAAGATAAATCATAAGAGAAGTATTCAGTGGTTGGAGGAATGTTTCCAGATTATTTCTCATACCGACCCTCATGGGGTACATTTAAATATTCAGCCCATTTTTTAGATGAAAAAGATATTTTCTTTCCTTTCACTACAGAAGACATTCTGGCAGCCTCTACACCATCTAAAGTAACTTGTAGATTTATATAAAACTCATGCACTTGATTTGGGTATTATACACGATTGTTATCTGAGAACCATGATTTCCATCCTTGCGATTCTAAAACTTGTAAGAACAGCGACTTACTTGTCAACAGCCAGGCGGAACTGACTTCCTTTTCTACAGCAACAATCCGAGTTTACAGGTTCGGATTTACTAATATTTGAGTGGTACTACTCGACTTTCCTCGAGCACGCTTTGAAGGTACATGACTTTATAATTCTTTGCTTGGTCTCTTTCACTTATCCATTTAAATATTTTGGGGAATATAGGAGTTCGAAGGTTCGAAGTAGAGGAGAAGAGAAGAAATAAGGCTTGGCGGGAAAAAAATGAATGGTCGACGGTTTGGGGAATAGAAATAGTCGCGTATCATTTATTTAATCATTTAGGGTTTCCATAATAAATATAAAAGTAATTAAGTAATTACAACATAATAAAAAGTAATTGAAAGACAGATCAGTTTCACAGATCAGCTTCACATATTAGTTTCACAGATCGGTTTCATAGATCAGTTTCATAGATCAGTTTCACAGATCCATTTCACAGATCTGTTTCACAGATCAGTTTCACAGATCAGTTTCACAGATCACAAATACACAACTCTTTTTTAATAGAACTCATTCTTTCAGAGCATAAAGTCTTCGTAAAAATATCATCTAATTGATTTTTAGAACTAATAAATTCTCAGGAAATATCAACTTTCTGATAATGATCTCTTAGAAAGTGATGATTGACATCAATGTGCTTAGTCCTACTATGAGACAAAGGGTTCTTAGATATGTTGATCGCACTAGTGTTGTCTCAGTTAATTGAAACATGTTTAAAATAAAATACATAGTCCAATAAAGTATGTTTCATCCACAGAATCTGTGCACAGCAACTACCAGCAGCAATATATTCTGCTTCAGCAGTAGACAACGCAACTGAGTTCTGTTTTATACTACACCACGATACTAGAGACTTTCCAAGTAAATTTCATGTTCCAGATGTGCTCTTCCTCTCTAACTTACATCCAGAAAATTCAGCATCTAAATAACTATTTCGGTCAAATGATTGTCCTTTTGGATAAAACAAACCTAAATTCATAGTATACATAAGATATTTAAAAATCATTTTAACAGCCAATAAGTGTGATTATTTAGGATTATCTTGAAATCTAGCACACATACACACACTAAAAATAATATCTGGTCGACTAGAAGTAAGATAAAGTAAACTCCCAATCATACCTCTGTAATTTGTTTGATCAACTGGTTTTCCAGTTTCATCAACATCCAATTTACAGGTAGTACTCATAGATATATCACTTTCCTTAATACCATCCAAACCAAAACGTTTTAATAAATCCTTAGTATATTTACTCTGATTTAAAATAATACCATCTTTAGTTTGAAATATTTGAAATCCAAGAAAGTACTTAAGCTCTCCCATTAAGCTCGTTTCAAACTAATTTTGCATAACCTTTGAAAAATCAGTACATAACGAATTTTTAGAAGATTCAAAAATAATATCATCAAAATAGATTTGTACTAGTAACACATATTTTGAAATCCTTTTTATGAAAAGAGTGGGATCAACTATTCCTTTTGTAAATCCTTTTGAAATAAGATTGTTTGGAAGTCTTTCATACCAAGCTCTTGGAGCTTGTTTTAAACCATATAAAGCTTTAGAAAGTTTAAAAACATGCTTTTGAAAAAGAGGATTTGAGAAACCAGGTGGTTGTTCTACAAAAAAATCTTCAATAATAAATCCATTTAAAAACACACTTTTCACATCCATTTGATATAACTTGAAATTCAGATGTGATGCATAGGCAAGTAATATCCTAATAGCCTCTAATCTAGCTAAAGGTGAAATGTTTTCCTCATAGTCAATTCCTTCTTCTTGATTGTAACCTTCTGCAACTAGACTAGATTTGTTTCTAATGATGTTTCCAGATTCATCAACTTTGTTTCTAAACACCCATTTTGTGCCTATGGTTATATTGTCCTTAAGTCTTTCTACTAATTTCCAGACATTGATTCTTTCAAATTAATTTAGTTCTTCATGCATATCCATTACCCAAAATTCATCATTGATAGAATCATTGATATTTTTAGGTTCTAACAGTGAAAGAAAATCTTGATGTTCAACCTGATTTCTTAGAGAAGCTCTAGTCTGTGTTCTTCTATCTAAATTACCTACAACAACATCTAAATGATGGTTCTTTAGAATTCTAGTTGGTCTAGAAAAGGTAGGTCTAGAGATTTCAGATTCATCTACAGGTTGAGGTTCAACAGAAGCTGGTTCTGGAAAATTTCTAGAAGTGTATTTTTTAACTATAGGTCCACTGCCTTTATCATTTGGGTTCAAAACAGAGAGATCATCTTCAATATTTTCAAGAGAGGTCTTAGGTTCATGTGGATCAGTTTCATCAAATATGATGTGAACAGATTCTTCCGCACATTTGGTTCTCTTATTGAAAACTCTATAGGCTTTACTAGATATAGAGTAACCTAGAAAAAATCATTCATCACTCTGGGAACAAGCTTCACTTTTGTGAGCTAGAAAATATACCAATGTATATCTAGAAAAGTCATCTAAAAGAACATAGACATAGTGCTTCCCATTTAAACTAGAAACTTTGGAAGGTCCAAATAAATCCATGTGAACCAACTCGAGAGGTTGAGAAGATGAAACATCTATCTTTGATTTAAAAAAAATTATGTTGCTTTCCCTTTTGACAGGGATTACAAACTTTATCTGCTGGAAATTCAAGTTTGGGTTGGTCGCTAACTAAGTTATTCCTAGCAAGTTTTCTAAGTGAATGCACATTGCAGTGTCCTAATCTTCTGTGCCAAAGCCAAGACTCTTTATGAAAATCATTTAATCAAGTAATATTCTACTTAGCTAAAGAATTTAAATCAACAGCATAAACATTTTCATTTATTAAAGAAGAAAACACTAAATAATTTTTAGAATTAAAAACATTTCATGAATCGTTTTAAAATTTAACATAAAAATTATCATCACATAACTGAGAAATAATTGACAAATTATAATTCAGTCCATCAACAAATAAAACATTGGAAATCAATACTGAGTCAGTGTTACCAATATGTCCTAAGCCGATGATTTTTCCTTTTGAGTTATCACCAAAAGTGAGAAACCCTCCATCAACTCTGACTAAGCTTTTAAAGCATGAGAAGTATCCTGACATATGTCTTGAACATCCACCATCCAAGTACCAAGTCTTTATATAGGAGATCTTTAAGTAGGTTCCCTACAAAATAGATTTAGACAGGAAATGATTTTGGTACCCAAATCTTCTTGGGTCCATACAGGTTATCCAATAAAACTGTAGGTACCCATATTTGTCTAATGGGTCTCATAAGATTTATAGAGTCAATAGATTTTTAAAGATAAACCTGATTAGATCCATAACTATGAATATAACTAGTTGAATCATATGAAGTTTCAGAACTAGCTACATTCTATCCAGATTTAGGGATGAATCTAGTTTTGGTAATTTTCCTTTGTCCAGGTTGGTATCCTATATGAGTAGTGTATATAGGTGCTATTTTCTTACCTAGAATCTGAGTAAGAGTATCTTTGTCATTGGTAAATTTCTCTATGTCTTTCTTATGTTGCTCAATAGATAATTTCAGTTCAGTGTTTTCTTTAAGCAATTGAGCATTCTTTTCCATTTCAATATCCAGATCAGATTTATTTTTAACAGTTAAAGAATACTGTTTCTTTAAACCATTGTATTTGTCTTTCAGCTCATTACAGGTTTCTTCTAACATATCACAATATTCAAATAGTTCAGATTTTGACATGTTTTCTGAGTCAGAATCATCTTCGGAATAATATGAATTTAAAGAAGGAGTTTCAGATGTTACCTCAAAGGTGTTTGTCATAAAACACATGTTTTCCTTATTTCTGTGTTCTGTTTCAGAAACATCAGATTCAGTGGAGCTATCCTCAGAAGCACTCCAAGTATCCTTCATGGATTTCTTAAATTTATTGTCCTTTTATTCATACCTCTTATTGTACTTCAACTTTGGACAGTCTGCTTTTATGTGTCCCTTTCTTTTGCACTCATAGCAGAGAACTTCATCTGATTTGTCAGATTTATTCCAATCCTTTTTCCAATGTCCCTTTTTGTCATACTTACCTTTCTAATTTGATTTTCTTGAAAACTTATTCTTCCTATAAAACTTTTTAAACCTTCTGGCAATATGAGCCATCTCAACATCACTATCAGAAGCACATTCACTGTCTTCACAGCTTGAACTCTCATTTATAGCTTGAAGTTTCTCCTTGTCCTTGTTGTTTGAAGTTGAAGATTTGAATGCAACAAACATTCCTCTAGGTTCATCTTCTTCTTCATTGTTAACCTTGAGTTCCTCTTCATACATCATCAACTTTCCAATTAGTTCCTTGACTGGCAGTTCACCAATATCACATGACTCTCTAATGGAGACAGAAGTTCCTCTCCATCTTTTAGGTAGAGATCTCAGAATTCTCATAATTTGTTCATTTGATGGAACATCCTTTCCCAAAGAAGCCATTGTGTTGAAAATTTCATTAAACCTGAGATACATGTACGAAATGGGTTCATCTGGCTTCATCTTAAAATTATCATACTTAATAGTATAAGTATTCAATCTCATTTCTTTAACATTAGTTGTTCCTTCATGAGAAACGGCTAAGGTATCCCAAATTTCATAAGCAGTTTTACAGCCATATATTCTATTAAATTCCTCATCTTCTAAAGCACAGTACAAGGCATTCATAGCATTGCAATTATTATTGTAGGCAGCCTTAGTAGCTTCATTCCAAGTAGTTCTAACAGTGGTAGGAATTTTGTATTCTGATTCTATAGCAGTCTAAATATCAAAACCCATGCTCTCTAAATGAATTTTCATCTTAATCATCCACTGAGCATAGTTGCTTCCATTGAAAAATGGTGTTCTATTGGTAGCAATAGATTCAAGTATATTATCCATGGTAGCTTACTTAAAGCAACAATTTTAAATAGATAAAAATTTAGAAATAACTGAAATTTTAAGAACTTTAAAATACAATTGAAATCACAGTTGAAAAACAGATTACCTTAGAAAATATTTTGAAACCTCTGATACCAAATTTTGGTCGGAGTGGATACTCAAGAGGGGGGTGCATTGAGTTCCAATTAAAATTTCTGTGTTAAAAAACTTTGTCATAAAAACCCCCAAATAAAATACTAAATTAAACTGTAGTGAATTTATATCAAAGTAAAGGTTTTGTTAGGTTCTCAAGGGATTGATTATTTCCCAGTTAATTAAAACAGAAGAGTTGATTGACTTTTGAAACTATCTTACTGATTTACAACTAATATAAACACTTGCGAGTATAATTATCAAAGTGACTTTAAAAATGTTTTGGTTTTAATGTAATAAGCAGTGGAATAAAAAAACATTGAAAGATATAGCACAGCAGATATAACCAAGTGGTTCAGTCTCATGCTGAGACTTAGTCCTCTCAATAATTTATATAAATTTGATCCACACCCTAGATCGGGGTTCACAATAGGTTACAACTGTCCAGGTCCAAGACCTCTACCACTATTATTCGTGGGAAACAGAACAACAGAAATAAGCTGTCCAGGTCACACATGACCTCTACCACTATTACTGTGGGAAAACAAAGATGTAAAGAGTTTGCTGAGGATTTACAGATCCTCCAGTTAAAGTACAGGAGATAGTGTGTGCGTTAAATATAGCAGATGACAGACACTGTTCAAAATGTAAAATAATGGATCACAGAGCAGAGATGTAGAGTTTAGAAATAGCTCTACTGATTGCAGTGAAGCTTTGGACTCCTTAAGTTTTATCAGAAATGGTTCTGAGTCCTATTCTGGTTTTTGTCTGAAAAACAGAGTGTCTTCTGCTTGGCATCCAGGTTCAGAGATTGTGAAAATATGTAGTTGATGAAGTTCCTTAATGTCCTCGTGAATGTACAGAACTCTTCTTGAGTAAGCTTGAGTGTGTATGAGGTTCTGTGTCTTCTGCAACTCTCTCATCCACCACTCTTTGCACTCATATTTGTCTCATCATCCTATTTGCACCAACAGGGAATTCTTTTATTTATGGAACAAGATCCAGCAAAAGAAATGATTTCTTTTTTCAGATACGAGGTACGGTTCCCTGACATCCAAAAACCTTCATTAAATAAATGACAGAGCATTAAAATATTTCTAATATGACCGTTGGTTAGATTAAATGAAGATAAAGAAATTCAAACAGCTGTTTACGACTATTGGCGAGTCAAGTGATCGTTAGGTCATCATCATCAGCATCGGTGGCTAGACATCGTTGTGTCCTGATCGGTGACTCATTTGAACAGCATCGGTGTGTTATGATCGGTGACTCATTTGATCGGCATTGGTGAGACATCTTCGATGACTAAGATAATCAGCATCAGTGTGTCATGATCAGCGACTCATATGATCAGCATCGGTGTGTCATGATTGGTGACTCATTTGATCAGCATCAGTGAGACATATTCGGTGACTTAGATGATCAGAATCAGTGTGTCATGATCAGTGACTCATCTGATCAACATTGGTGTGTCATGGTCGGTGACTCATTTGATCAGCATCGGTGAGACATCTTCGGTAACTCGGATGATTAGCATCGGTGTGACCGTTGTTCTTTGATATAGATCGGTGCGACCGTTGTCCTTTGATATGGATCGGTGCGACTGTTGTTCTTTGATATGGATCGGTGCGAACATTGTCCTTTGATATGGATCGGTGCGACCATTGTCCTTTGATATGGATCGGTGCGAACACTGTCTTGACAGAATACAAAGTGTTTGTTTGATCTAGAAGACTTCCATAATACTTGTAAATCAATAGCAAGCATAGATAAAAACATGATCCAACCAATAAAAACATATTCACTAAGAGATTGTGATTATGTATTTGAGAAATCCAACCGGATTGAGTAACGATGATTTGTGACTATTAAAACAGCAATCATAAGTGGAATTCAACAATCTTCCAGAGGGCTCAACGTATTCCACAAGAAATTTGAACTCTACAATTCTATTTTTTTCTTCCTATGATACCTTCACTATTAGATTCATGAGTTCATTAGAATCGCTCACATTTCCTACATAGGATGATAAACTCTTACTCAACATTTTTAATGAATATTTCTTGATATTTCATGGTGTTATTCAAACAAGTGATCACCTATTCATTTTCTTCATATATGAGTTTGTACTCAGTGATAATTTCTGAGTACTCCATCATTTATGTCATAATATTTTTAATTTCTTCCATTATCATAGAATTATTTTCATCCTGATGCAACATAATGAGTTTAGAATCATGAACCACATTATTGGATTTAATTATTTTTTCTTTCTAAACAACAATCTCCTCAATGGAGGCTTAAAATTCAACCCAAATATTATCTCCTCCGTTTAATTATTCTTCAACATTTTCACTTTCATTTTTTCTCATTAAAAAATCTACATATTCAACTATATATTTTTCTCTGTGATCCTTTCAGTTTAATATCTCTTCAACCACTATTTCCTGTGAACATTCATTTTCTTAGGAATGAATTTATTCAATTTAATGAAATAATTCTTAAATTTTTTTCATAACATTCACATAAGATAAGGACTAATTCGTGGTAATTTCAACATCATCCTCATCATCTTCTTGAAACTTATTGGGGTAACTTTATATTATATTTTCAACCTTTCCACATCCAAATCATACAATTTGAATTTTTCCTTTCAACATTTCTTTTCCTATTTGTAAATTTGATAAAAGGAATGAAATGGATTCATTAGTCTCATCAACTTTCTACCCATCTTCAATATTCATATTCTTTATGGCATTGAATTCTACTTCTACCAGACCATTCATGTCGACTACAAAAACATTCGCATAGAAAAATAATTCATCAACAGACCCATTAAAGTGTATTCTAGGATCCTCATACTAGTTCCACATGACTTTTAACTTTTCATCTGTAACATTTTATTCTCCCTAAAAATTATTTGGAATCATTCCCCATAGTGAATGTTATGATTTACATTACATCACCATTATATGTGTTTGATTATATAGGGACCCCCCTACAACATTGATTCTTTGGTGTTAACATCTAATTCCCTTAAATCATCTTCTGATAAAGTACCACTATCAATACGAATCGAAAATACATGCATCACTACTATAATGACATCCATTTGTTAATATTTAATGTATTGTTGTATCTTATTCTTCCCTAATTGAATTTCTTTTTCAATAATAGATCAGAATGACTTTGTGACTGACAACATAAATTGAAACCACTAATAGAAACATTGATAATAACCATTCATTCATATACCGATTATCATCCCAACAAGTTAAAATATCTTAAGAGAGGGGGTGAATTAGGGAATGAATTATTAAAAAAACTAGCCATTTAGATATTGTTTCATTATTATACAAAACATTATTTTGTCCTATTACCATAGCAAATGATGAACATAAATAAAATCATGCATATGAAAAAAAACTATATTACCCATTTCACCCTCACTAGATTACACCCAAGGAATAAAAAGAAACAATGGGTTGATGTACAAAATTATGTAAGGATCACCACTAAAATATGGTTTTGGATAGATCACACCTATTCCTAGGCTCACCGCCTTCGGAATTTTTATAGACATATCATTTCTTCCAAAGTATCACTCCATCAAACTTTCCTTTGATGAATCACTTCTAGTGGAATGGATAAACTCATTCCTCTTCATTTTCCCATTTATTTTGCAAGGATTAAAACATAGTTTATAGAAAGTTAGTTTAATTCATTATAAATAATGAATTCATCCAAAATTGTATTTAGATGATATTTTTATGTCCCAATTTCATCCACTTGCTGAATATCACTTTACCATGAATTTATGTGGAATCCCTTTTTTATACTTTTTATTTTCCCAATATGTTTGAAATACTCACACAACCTTCAAAAAATGTCTAATTATTAACATTTAGATACTACCTTTTTGAACCACATAATATTCATGAATGTCACATATATCATGAAACTTAACCATCATTCACAAAAAAACCTCCTTTCATGAATCTAAAATTTTATTTTAAACAATACATAGCCTTTGTGAAGCTTGAAATATTTGCTCAGCTTTTTATAGACTTCTTGACCATTAATACATTTGTGATACATTAAAATTTTTGTCATCTTTCATAGAATTTTAGAAAATCAATACATTCAAGATGCCAAAAAATTTTATTCATCTTTCATATCCTTATATTAATTCTTTTCTTCTAAAACTTTTTCTCAAAAACAACCTTCAATAATTCAAAACGTTTTAAAATTCATTAATTTTTCTCTTCTTTTCTAAGGGAAGGGGTGTATAGGCATACTTTTATGTGCTTCCTCCCATTCCAGAAGCTTGGATCATCTTCCTTTCCTTTTTAAAAAGATCTATAACCTCATTTTTGAATATAACTATTTTTGCAACGAATAATGTAAATTTCATGTTAAAAAATACTTTAGTAGTGGTTGAGATTATTTTTCAATCCTTCGCACTTTTGTGGAGCTCATTCATGATGATACATAACTTTATAATACACCGTTATCAAATCCCACTGTTCTTAAAACTCATGCATTCACCATATTGTTTTTAATGGAATCATGTAAATCAATCATTCATGATGACTGACCAATCCCCCAAATTTTGGACCGCTTTTTTATATCCCTAGGAAACAACACCAACTTGTATACATAATTTATTATATCCCTTACAAAGAATCAATTAATTTTTCTTGGATCCATGTCAAAATTCCTAGTCAAAATCTATTATAGAATTTAATAACTTACCTTTGCAAGCATCTTTGTTAAAAAACAAATCAACCAAAAAAACAACACATTGTCACATAGGGGGATGTTTTCCCAAAAAAAATCTATATTGGCACCAGAATTTATTGAATATTATTTTTAATACTACATTCATTGTTAAACCAGTTCTATTATTGAACATTATCATTTCCTTTATTATGAAATTCATTAATTAACATAGTTATTTTTCTGATAAATAAAAACTCCAATAATGTTTATCTCACAATTTCAATGTTTTAAATGAATCAAACACTTCCAATGAATCAAACATAGTTTTAAAAATTCTCAAAGGACTCCAATAAACCACCCATTTGGATTTATTGAAAACCCAATATTGAATCCCTGACCCCTTCATTACTCTTGATGGGTCCTACTCCTCCATTGAGGTTTGAGTAGATTTATGTATTCAAACCATGCACCACATGTAAAAAATATTGAAAATATAGAAAACCATTAACTTGGGAAACCAGGGTTTCCGGATAAACTCTATGATTATCCTCCTTCTAATTTATTGTTTTCAACTAACACAATTTTCAAACCTTTTATAATAGTGAGACCATTTGGAGTGTTTCTGTGGTTGTGGTGCAGTTTTTTTGTATATTGGGATGTTTGGTTAACATTTAACCTTAAATTGGAATTCATAAAATATAAAAAAATGAATTTGGAGGATAATAGTGGCACCTTGGATTATTTCATTATACTCTTTGTACTTTATCAACGATGTCTGTGAGGGTACATTATCTTCTCACCAGTTAGCAACATGGTACTTACATAGAATAAAAAGATACTATGATAACCCATTTAAAATAATTATTTCATTATAATATATATCATTTTTCCATATTTAAAATTAAGATTTAATAGTCTCTAAAAATAAAAAATATATTTCAATTATAGCTTTAATATCAATTAGTTTTAGTTAGTGAAATTACCACTTAGAAAAAGGATATAAAAACTATAAGATTATTGATTAAACACATGATATAATAAACTATAGTTAATGTAATAACATAAATTACCACAATTACACTCACTTACCTATATACAACTCAAACATGTAAATAAATTTAAGCTATATTAAGGAACTATCCTTGTGATATCAATCACACTTTGAAATATCTTTTATTGAATAAATAGGAACCATTGAGTGTGTGAAATAAATTACATTTATTCATTAAAAGATAATATATAGTCACAAAAATGATACCAATTATTTTATCATATACTAGTTGTTTAAACTGGGGACTTATCTTGTATTCTATGTTCCATTACATGGTCACCAAGGGTACCACATTTAAGATAATAATTTAATAACTCCCCCTAAATGTCCTAAATAAATTAAATAACATTACATTAATACTATACTTGAGAATCATTATTATTAAATATTTTTTATATCCAAATAATTATCATATGAGATAATATGATAGATCAAAACAAAAATATCATAAGAATTCAATTTGTCACTACTTCACTATTCTTTTTCCTTATACATCTTCATGGTCTAGTACGGATTGATAATCATGTTCTCTATAATAGTTTAATAGTCTATAATACCACTTTTAATACCAATTACTAATACTATGATACCTCATGTTATAATTATATTATAGAACACCTAGATTCTAAAGGATACCACTTATATATACTTGTATTATTCCTAAACATAGAACATTGAATCATTCCTCAATACCACTATTGACTGTAGGTGTAATATCCTCATAAGTGGTTTTTCCAAAAAAAAAGCAATAAAATATTAAAAATAGTTATAAAATTTAATTATATGGGGAAAGGGGAAATTATGATTTCCCCATGATTAGGAATCTTACTAGTCTTGTTGATCAAGCCATTTTCTTTAATACTTTCCTTCATCTTTATGAATATTTCAAAAATGGAATAGATAACATCAAAACCTCTTATAATTATAAAAAAAATCCAAATAATCATATTTTCAAATTCCTTATTAGTTTATATCCATTGATTAATTCCATATAAAATCATTATTTTAAATGGTTTCTTTGGAATTTTTTCTTTATTAGATTGGGATTTTTATAATATACATTTCCAATGTCACAATATTTTATTCCAAGGTAACTTATAAAAACTAGGTTCTCTAGATATTTCATTGGGTTTAATTTTATCATAAAAAACATTTTTTCTATATTCTTTATTCCCAATAGATTCATTTTATTTCACTACTGATTATTTTTTCATGATTCTATATTAATGTGAGGATTTTTTAGAGTAATTTTAATTTTCCAAATCAAATTTTTTCTTTCCAATACACATTTTGTTCAATAACAGATTTAGAAATCCTTATCAAAATACATTTAAAATGGTAATGTAATTTAAATATCCCTAAAAATATGAAATATTAATGAATGTCAGAAATATTTCCACATTTATTCTAATTGATCTTTTTTAGGAACAAATACAATTTCCTTTTCCACAACTTGGGACTCTCTTATGTTTGATTTTATTAAATAAAATACATTACCATTTCTCTAAAAATATCATGCTTCTCTTCTTCTCTTACATTATCATGTATTATATGAAACCATTAATACATTTTATTTGTCTATCCTATTTGACACAAAATTAATCCACCATTGATATTTTATTTAATCATTGATATTTCATTGTTTTTTGATCTATTTTATTCACTACTAGTGTAAATTCAATATTTTCCTTTAAATTTCTTTTCATTCACTACATGAGTTTGGACATGAGTTATTAATTATTTTTTCTTAGTGAATATTTTATTGAGATCCATTATTTTCCTTAAATATAGTAATTATATTTTAAAATATAAGAGAAGTTATTTTAGTGATAAAATTATTCTAATTGGTCATAGTAAAAAATAACTTACATAAAGAATAATTAATACTTTGCATGGTGATATTTCTATCCATGTATCAATGGTTATCACAATTAAGGAATATCCTATTAAAAAAATGTAACATATATTCATTCCGTAGTTGAGATATTGATGTAGTGTATTTCATTTTTTCCATTGATCATTTGAACTTTTATAAATACATTCTTGGTATTCCATATGATTCCAAAATATTAAGTCATTTTGGATAAATTCATAAGTTAGTATCTTTTCCTATATTTTTATATAATTTAAAACTTCATTATTAACATTAAATTACCACATTTATAGACTCCACCTATCGGTGCTTCCAAATAAGGGATATTATTTTTTTCAAAAGATTTTTAAAACATATAAATAAGATCCATGATATTCCAATCCTTCACCATATATTGGGTAGTTATATCCTTCAAATTTGATATATATATTTTCATATAATTTAACCTCTCCTCGTGTTCTGTTTGGTTAAGGATATTTCTAGATTTTGACACCTTTTTGTGTTTATATATCCTTCTATCTCTAGTTAAATTTGACCAAGTAAATTTTATTTTCATTTATATTTAATCCCATTTTATCATTTTATTTATTGAAGGAAACATTCATTTTCTTTAGACACTGATTGTCTATGAACAATTCTTATATGTGTGTAGCAAGTCCATCTTTATTTGTTTTTTCCTTCCCCATAGAGTCTCTAAGAATTCTAATCTTTTTTATCACCACTTTAAATTCTATGGCCTTAGAATCATTCTCCTCCTCTATATCAGTTTTTATATTAATCAATATTATTTCAATATATTCTATTTTTTATCCTATGTATTTAACAAATTAACATTAATTTCTTGAAAATCATTATTCTTTAGTTGATCCATGTTTTCTTCTTTAATCTCCGAATTTAGCTCCACTAACATAGGAAAATATTAAAATTTTCTAATACCCGAAACCATATCATAATTTTTATATTTCATATCACTTAGGATGTCATTATCATCATAAAATCATCCAAAATGATTAGATTATTGAATATATGTGAAATGAGATTCAATAATAGCTTCTTCATGATATCCATTGGAATCCATCATCTTGATATCATAATTCCTCAAACATAATATATTATATGAAATTAAATTATTTTAATGATTCCCCATTATATTATTTTATATTATAATTTAATATGAGACTAATATAATTAAAATAAAATAATCAATCATTTCCACTCATAAAAATAATATCCCACAAGATTATCCATTTTATGATACCACTTATTAGACCCACAATGATATTTTTTATGAGATCCCCTAATTGGGTGACTTGGGATATAAAAATCATTCCAATTTCCAAAATTAATAAACTATTATTTACCAATACAAAACTAATCTCAATGTTAGTATATTCACTCTTATGTTCTTCCATAAATGATAATCCAATTAATATTTTTCTTAATTAATCCATAGTGTAATTAAATTGAGGATCATTTTTCCCACACACACAAATTTTCTTCTTACATAAATTATGTAATGTGTGTAAAAAAATGACTAACGTTACATGGTACACCCACACTGGTATAATTCAATGTGAATAAAAAAATTCATTGATTTAATAGAATCCATGGAATATCATTCAGTTTGGGTTTTATGCAAGGTCACATCCTTACTTGAGTTGACCCCCTTATAATATATAGGGACATAGAGATACATTCCAAGGTTCATGCCATTTTTAATCTCCTTTGATATACTACATTAGGAGGGAAATATATTTGGATCACATGAAAATACAATAATTCTCTATCTATTTAATGTTTTACCGTCAATGGGTATGTTATCTTTAATTTTCACATGTTATTTTATAAACATAATGTGGACTGATTTATATTTGTATAATAACATTCCCTAATTATCTATTTCCAGTCTCAATGAATTAAATTATTCCTATAGATATTTTAACATGGAGTTCCAACTCACATCTTATATTTTTCAATTGGTGAGAATTTTGAGTAATTACTTATGTGAAATATCTAGTTCATGTGAGTATGGAAATATATCTATCAATTCTTGAACATGTTCATGTTTATTTTCTTTACATATTCTATATTTTTCAATAGAAAAAGGATTATTTAAATATTTTTTTGATGAAAATTATATCTCTCACTTTTCACTCACAAGGAACATTAGTTTTTATAAATCCTTCCACATATCATTTCTGAAGTGAAATTGGATTGATTAATTTCTCAAGTATATTCCATTTCTATATATCTCTTCTCCTTTTATATAGGATATCTATTTATAATAAAATACAAAAACTTTGGGAAATGTGAAAAACATTCATTATCATAACTCCACTATGAAAAATTTCATAAAAAATTCTTTATTCATGTAACTTTGCAGGGAAAAACATTTCATTTGTGGATCGTCATAATTTTCATCAGTATCATGTATGTCTGTCATTGCTTCAAAGATAGTCATTTGATTCAAAATTTTCTAACATCATGACTCTAGATTCAAAAAAATCCATACTCTTTCTATGAGAGAATGTTATATTCATAAAATTGTGGTAACCTCATTACTCTAGATTCACACAAATCCACACATTCAAGATCCCACGTATGTTCTCACCTAAATAATTTCCCACTACATTGGATTTATAATCAAAATTATCAATCTCAAAAAAACGTTATACTTTTGTGAGATTGTACATTATTTTGAAATTGAATGATTACTATGATATTCTTCCTATAATAACATCTAAAAATTAATGAAAAACATGCAGTACCATTAATTTATCAATATTTTGTGTTATTTATGGTCTATTAACTTCATGAGATAATTTTTATGATGCAACTATACAGTGTTTCTTATCTTCTGTGGGAAATTCTTCTTGTTCTTTAAAAAATATGATGCTTTTCACTAACATGTCTTTAATCAAGATATAGTCCAATACATAATCATTGATACACTAATTTCTCCTACTTATATTTTTAGGAAACTTCCATTTGGAATATTCATGATTGAAATTTTCGGCTCACACAAGTTTTATTAAAATTACTCTTTTTAGTTCACATATATATTAGCATCAATTCCCATGTTATATGTTATCATTACCTTCATCGATAAATACAATGCTTCATAGTACTATTGACATGGTGAATAACAAACACAATATAATCCATATAAAAATGTCATGGTTTTAAATGAATCTAACAGTTTTAGTAAATTCAAAATAGTGGTACCAATTCCAAATAGATGACAATGGTGACTAATATTTTTTTTAATAATATAATTTAATATTTCTAATGATATTTATAATGGTGGGTTTGAATCTGGTTCATTTATTAGCATTTCAAGCCTTGAAAAAATGAAAAATACAATACATGGATTTTTCTAGAAACATTTTCGGGCCTTTATTATCTCATATAAAGTGTATTTCCACCATTTTTGTGTTCAGAATGATCATTTCTCACGTGAAGGGTATAAATGTTATTCATAGGATTCAAATGAAAGAATTGGTAAATAGTAGTCTATATTTAAAATAATAATTATATATATATATATATATATATATATTAATTAATACACAAATCTAGGAATAATTATATATAATTTATGTCTTATAGTGGAATTTACATAGTTTATAATATCACCTGTTCCATACCACACATAAATTCATAGAGAATATGAAATATTTGAAAACTATATGGGTGATATTTTAAACAAGAATTCATATTCATGTTGTAATGGTTATAAATTCCCAAAATATGCAATATAAAAATCAAAATGGGTTTGGTAGATGATATTTCTAATCATGTTATCCTTATATGGTGCTGGGGTGGCTGTCATTTCCAAGGCTACATCAATCCAACTACTAACAAGTAAGCAGCACCAGTTGGTCGGTGGTATTTCAGAGTAGCAGAAACTACATTCATTATCCATTATCCATTATCTAGCTAGTGTCCTTTAATGGTAAAAATGACATTCCCCCTTTAGGAATTTATAGGGGGAATCCCCTCCACTTAAATTATTATTATTGTGATGGCCAACAAGATTATGCCAACTTTATCCTCTATTCACCCATGATATAGGTGGGGTTCTTAGGTGTATAACACTATGAGTTCAGATATTTCATTCCCTATGGCAAACACTATCCATATAATCCTCCAGTTACCTTTATTTCTTTCTTTAGATTTATTTTATGGTGCGTATTCCACAGGATCATGGTATAATTGACTAGCCATCATCAGGATTTCCTTTGGATTGCATAGATATGATCACGTAAAAAATATTCTCACAATAACACATTTTATTTATAGAGTTAATCCACTATTTTCATTTTTACTAGGGTTCTATTTAACATAAATTCCATATATAGTGTAATTATCATCTGTTTTTGTGGTTATTTATAATTTTTTACGAAATATACTGGGGGGATGTTCACACATCAATTATCAACAATTAAATGGAGGTATGTTTCTCTTTCAATATTAAAACGGTTATTTCCTTAAAATTAAAAATAATTTGTATTTTTCTTGAAAATTTATATAGTAATTTCTCTTGGAATATGGTTAGGATTACCCGATGGGTTGTTGGTCAATGTTATTTCTTGTTTCAAGAACAAAAAGGTTAACATGTGAGCTTTTAGAAATTAATTAATATTTAAATTACAATATAAAATTGAAATGTTTTTTTAGTTGATTAACTAATTGTAAATTTCATATAGTTAAATAATTTATGGTTTTTACATGAGAAATGTCAACAACTATTGTGATCCATGTCCCCCTAAGGTTGGATACAATCAATGATATTTTTTCACAAACATTGAATGGGGTTTCACTTTGGTTTAAGGTAGATAATACAAATGAATCTACCAATTAGTGTTATTAATATTTGTATATGCAAATTGTATGTGAGGATGAGCCACATTAGATGGTGGGAATATCTATAATTATTATATTATTTTACTAAAAATTAAATCCTAAATTGAAATACATGAGGTACTGAGGGCCCCAATTGAACCTTGGGTACATGATGGATATCTCAACCACCAATGGAATAAGATATAAATTAAAACATGTTTTTTATAAAACTAAAACCCCACGAATGGTATGAGACTATTAAATTTAAATGGATAGGGTGTTGTGGCCCTACATTCAGGTGACCTAGTTACCTCTTGGTATTTAGGGTTGATGCACTTGGATTCATAGCCCATGTGTTTTCAATTATATATAACCTAGAGTTGTTGGGGTCATTGAGATGGGTATGGGTGAGTGTTCAATCCCAACTAGGATGTTACTACATGGATGGTTATATACAATATTGACTGGGGAATAGTTTAGTTGTTAAAGAATATATTAAAATACTAGGAATAGTAATGTGCCTAAGGTCATCTCTCTAATGTGACATTCTTATGAGGCCATGGAGTCCTCAATTAGACATTATGGGGGACTATTAGATTCTAATAATGACTTTTGACCCTAGAGAGAGGATATTCAAGGGAAATGATAGTGATGGTAGTGGGTCAACCCATAGAACCCGTACCATATATGTGAGTACGAGGGTCTATAGATAGAGATTATAGGATTAGTAATTCATAAAACCCATACCCTATATTTTTTATTTAACTTATTTAGTTCTTATGCTACTATGGATTCCCAAGAATACTTCATGGTTCCTATATTGTAACACCCCGCAATTTAAAAATAGGAACATCATGTTTTATAGTTTAAATGAAATGTATCACCAAGATTTAAAGAAAATATATCACTTTAAGACTTTATGATATCATTGTTTTTAAATAATCTCATTTTCTTTGATATATTGTGATATACCCAACACTTGATTTAAACGAAACTCAATACTCAATTAAAATATTAGAATTTGAAACATGGCCATTATAACCGAGGTATATATTAAAAGGGTATGACCAGGGATAAATAATTTATTAAAATATATTTTTTACAAATGTTCCTTAGTTATGTATTTATTATAAATAAGAAAATCATTTGAAATAAAAATATACATTTTCATTGAAAAGGTGTTTTTTCTATAAGGTGGATTAGTCATGCATTGGGAAAAAAATTAATTTTTTTACCACATCAAAAATAAGAATTTTAAAAAATTACCTTAATTTTTGAAATTTTAATATCAAAAGTATCTTAGGATTCATTTTTGAGATTTTTTTAAAAAGTCTATTTTTTAATGAATAGTGAAAAATAGTATTTGTCCTTGAAAAATGAATTTTTATTTTATTAATATAGATTGTTAAATTATATTTTCAGTTTTTATCATAGTAAAAATAGTTAAAATATATTAAAATTAAACAAATTTATATCATCATAATGAATTTTATGTTCAATTTTGATATTTTAACCCTCGAAACTTATAAGAATTTTCTTTATAAACCCCTTCTTTTCTATCACTTCTGCGAGTGTAATTTTAAATTAAACTCTTCCACATCTATTAATTAAATATATAATAATGGGCCCTATATTTAGAATTAAATTAATTTATATTATCTAATATGGTCAAATTATTTTTTTACCATAATGAACTGTAAAAACAGTAAAAATTAATTACTACACTTATGATAAATATGAGTTTTTCGGGGGTTAAACAACCAATATAGGGGTTAAAATGACATAAAACTTGTAAAAAAACCTTTTTACGGCTCTATATTGAATTTATAACCTATAATGTTTTCTAATTACCCATTGTGGAGAATTTTCCCCAATAAAAACATGAGTATAATTGATTCTTTCCAAAATTTCAATTTGTGTCTCCCCCCACTTATAAAAGGCCAACCTCCCTTCCCCTATTAACATTACAGAATCCCTATTTCGTCCATTAAATTAAAAAATAAATACCTAAATCCAATAATAATACATTAGATCACATTTTTAATGATAAATCCAATATATGAGGGACATTGGTTTAGATCTAAAGAAGTTGTCTGTAGAATAGGTAATGTTCTTCAAAGAGAATTTATATATGGTTTCCAACCCTTTAAATTTATTTTAAAAAATGACATTATAATAAAATAAATATAGTAAATAAGCTTAAATTTTTTTGTTTTATGTTCATGAATTATTTAAATATCTATTTCTAACAAATCATGAATGAAATGTCGACCGTGTGTATGACAGACTACTACCTAAAGAACTGATGTAATTTGTTTTCCATCACCACAATTACAAAATAGATATAATGATTAATTTAACAGATTTATATTATTTTTATTATATTTTTATACATATGGATTTAAATTATCATAGATAGATTCTTACTTTCCATTTTAGTTAAAGTATGATAACGTCGCTCGTGTGTACGGATGATAACCACATTGCGAAGTGATGTGAATCGTTTTTCACTTACAATTTACATGGAATGAAATAAGTATAAATTTAATGAATAAATTTCATATATATGACATTAAATTTATTCTGAAATTTTAATTTATCACCCACTTAGTTACCCATTCCCTCATTAATTTAATGATATCATCGCTTGTGTGTACAAACGGCTTACAATCACCGCAATGAAATGTGATTAATTTTACATTTCCCATCCTTAATAAATATTATAAAAGATATTAAAATTACTAAATATTATATTAATAACAATAATATCATTTTAGAGATGATGTATCAATATCCTATACCCAATAATTAGAACATTCTTGAAACAATTACCACATGACGACAACAAAATTAACACCCCAAAAATTGAAAATAATGAATTATTATTAACAATGTGATGGTAAAATGTTATAAAAGGATCATAAGTGGTGTAATAAATATGTAAATTTTTCTGGTATAAATTAATAACATTATTAATATCATTATATAAAATCATGTTCAACCAACAGTAAGTGTGAGGTAATGGACTCTATCTCAATCTCCCTTTATTATGTCATATTGTATTTTTATACACCTATCTTATTTTATATGATAAATATACTTCCAATTTAACATGTATTATCATGAATACTTCATAAATTATTTATTTTTTATTTTAATATGAATTATTTATTAAATGTTTATTTTACATGAAAATTGTCAAGTGTTAAAAACTTCATTACTCAATTCATTTTCATTGGGTTATGTTACATATTCACTGTCATAAATGTTCAATGATTTTGTGTTTGAATAATTTTGAATAAGTTATGTTTTATTTGTCTTTAAAGTTGATACACATAATATGTTCATTGATTTATTGTCACTTCAATGTTTTGATATTTATTAGGGTTTATTTAACAATCTCATTTTAATTAGAATTGATTTTGCATTAATTTCCATTAAATGAAATACTTTGATAATTGTCTAATAAAAAAACATTCATTTTATTATCCTTTGTTTATTCAAAATATTCCCATTTCATAGAACCAAATTTATCTCTATGGTACTTAAAAATATTGTGAAAATTATTATAATAAAACACAACATTATTTATTCCTTCATTTGATAATACACTTTATTCTAAACCCATGTTTTATAATAAAATAAAAAAAAATTGACATTCTCAAAATGATTTAATAAATAAAATTTTACAAGTTTTTTACTTTTTATAAAATGTTTTTAAAGTAATATTCATAGTGTCATCCAAACAAGACCCATTTGGCTTTTATAACAAATGTGAAATGAAATTGTTTTTAACAAGTACAAAATGTATGAAATTTCCACCATCTTGACCACTCAATGTTTTAATGAATACTTTTCATTATTAAATGATTCTTTTCAAAGAAATTTATTATCATGATATTTTTTATATTTTAGTTCAAAAAATTATTTTCAAAGTGAAAACGTTATTTTATAAAGAACGTTTTTTTTAAATATGTATGTTAGTTATATTTCATAATTATATAGACCATCAAATACTCTTATGATAAACAATTTATATATTCTATTAATACCATAATTATTATTTATTTGAATGGTTTACAATAATTTTGACTCAGGAATGCATTGATATTATCTTTATTGATAAATTTCTGTAATCACTAACTTTCCCATGAAATAATAGCATTATTATCATCCTTGAAAATTAAAATTCTCTAAGATATCTATATTAATTATCATGTATATAATTATTAATTTAAATATATAGCATTTATAATATATTATTTTTCTATGAATTTTATATGATTGATTGGGAAAATAACAATAAATATGTTTTCCTTACTCAATTTGGAAATTTGAGGATAACTGATATTTATCTATAATTATATTGATTATTTTACAAAAAAATAATATATTTGGACATACATGTACATTTAGGGTATTATTATAGATATCCCATTGATTTATCAGTAGTATTCTAAGATGAATCAGTTGGATAGATTTAGTATAATTTGTGAGGTCATTACCTAAGAACATATAAACACACACAAACACACACAAACATAGCCAACTCAATGAAAAAGTGAAGAGGAAAATAAATTAAAGATGCAATACTATTATAAATGTACCACACATGCATGGTCCACTAAATAGAATGAAGTATGGTAGTGTACATTAAAATGTAAAAGGGGGTAAATAAATGCCAAAACTAGAAAAATTTCCAATCATACAATTACTAGAAAAGTGTAAATAGGTAAGAGAACCTAGTCCTTGTATCCCAAACTATGGACAAAATACATGGTTTAAGAACCCTGTATCCCTAAGATCCTATAATGTTATGATCAACCTATCATCCATCTATAAAAAATGACATCTTTTCAGAAAAGACAACGCATGGGTGGGTATATACACACCCAGTAGAACAAACTAACAAGGTGAAGGAGGGAGTAAGAGATTAAAATGAATAGGTTAGAAGTAGATAAAACAAGGTCAAATAAGAGAGTATCGCTCATCCCAACAAGATATTTAAAGTGAACTCATTAAAACACAAATAGATCAATACAGTTATAAGATGAACATATCATTGAGTCGTCTCTACTTATAGTAAGAATGTGGACTCATCCAACCTTGATAAGGAAAACAAAGACAGAATTTGGCATATCCTTCACGTCTTCACCACCCCTGGAAGGAGAGTAACTATACCCAAGGAGTGGGTACATAAGTAGGATATATATATATATATGAGAGTGTGTGTGTGTCTATATATGCTCAGCTAATGAATCTGAAATGAGAGAGTAAGGGTATCTTTATCTCATAACTCATACTAATATGAAGAGTAACCAACAATTCAAAGGAAATGAATATACAGTTCCCAACATCTAATGAATCTACCCAGAACAAAAATACAAGTGAATAAATCACTAAACCTTGAAACAATCCACTTTGGGTGCCCTGAATCAACCTAATTGTTTTTGGTCACATCACACGGATGTCGCCTAGTGGGGAAAGATTCCATCTTCCCTGTGAGTCCTATGATATGTCAAACAATGTCTCATAACATTATCACATAGTTAAGGGGAAAGAAATTCTATGGATCTCATCATTGGGTAATATCAGATGGTCCAACTCTGATAGTCACTATGGAATTCCATTGACCATCCTAGGTGGAGGGTTATGCTCGGGAAAATTAACATGGGATGCCACAGTCTCATCCTACTAGAGGGTAATCCCAGTGGGTCCTTAGATAACTCCACTACCCATCCTGGTAGGAGGGATACACATGGAAGATGATATTGGGGAATTCCACTTCCCAGTCCTACTGATGTATTAGCCTCAAATATTAATGAACACGACTTCTCAGTACTATTAGTGGGTAACTCAGAAATATCGTCGGGGAATTCAAATTCAAATCCTAGCGGAAGGGTAGGCCTGATACATTCTTCAGAGAACACCAATTCCCATCCCTTCTAGTTGGTAAGCTCATTTCTATGTTTAGGGAGTTCCAATAACCATCGCAGTTGGGGAGTAATTATAGTACTATATTTATGTAATTCCATTTTCTTGCATAGATGGAGGGTAAACCCAATACATTCTTCGAGAAATACAACTGCCCACTATAGTATTAGAGTAATTCTTGGGAATATCTGGTGATTCTATATGATTACTATCCTTATCGGGTGTCACCTTTGTGTGTTACAAACCTATACAATTATCACATTAAATCATAAAATCCTTTTTTGAGGGGACCATCACAGTTTACATGGAAAAAATAAGGATAGGCATCTCATAGGCCAAAATATGTTTTCAAACGAAGATGATACAAATGATCAAAAGTTGATCAGAAAATATCAAGGGTAACATGGCATCTGCGGGGACCCACACGACATATGGTCCCTCTCCACATCCTAGATGTGTCCCTGCCCGAAGCATGGATCCGCCTAATGTAGTAAAACAATCTGTGTAGTTGGACTACACACCATATCCTAACTAACTGGTGTTATAGTCTTGTCATGTGGTTTTGGTCATGTACATAGACCCCACTTTCATGTATTATAGTATATGACATGTTGATAGACATGGGATGCAATCCATGTTGTCAACCAATTTTTGTGTTCTCAAACATGGAGTCCTGCATGTGTGACCAATCACACTGGTTTTCCATCTCATGAAGAGATATATGGTGTGTGTTGGAGGACTACTTTTTGGGTAATCCATATCATTTTGAAAACCCTAGAATCATCCACAAGGGTGCCTACACAATGTGTGTTCTTCATAATACATGGCTCATAGTATTGATTTTTATAGAAACATCAGATCGTATTTCTTTAGTGAAATATGGTTTATTCCTTCTATTTCAGCCCTATTAATAGCTGACCTTAGTGGATCTAATGTTGTTCAATGTATTATGTCCCTCTAGTGGTCAGAAATATGATCTGAATGTAAATCCATGTGATGTTGTACACACCTATAACACTAAGCGTGCCCAAAGCCTTATGAATTTGATTATTTTCCCTAAAATAATCTAAAGGATCATTCATGCTTCACAACTTTCAATGATTTACACATAGATCATCGATCTATTCCCATTTTGTTGATCCACAATAAATCAGTCAGCATGATCAGGCATTTTGTTTCGAAACAATGTCAAGCTAGGAACCACAAAGTTCCAATAGTGATGAATGTGAATAATAGGGAAATAAATACACAATCACAAAGGTTGGACGACTATTGTCCATGTGTTCTTGGCCAATGAAAAAGAATAGGAAATTCATATTAGAAAACAAATAGGGAAATGATGTTTCAATACCTAGGTTTATTCCATGGATCGAAATTAGGATCCCAGATCGAAGAATAATACTTGATATGATAAAAAATTTAATGAAAAGGGAATAAAAACTAAGTAAAATCCCTACATCTTGATTGGATCAATCCCTAGTGAATAACAAGTTGGCCAATGAAGGAGGAGTAGCTGTTGCATTCACCTCCTCTTGTTCTAATCTGATGTTTCATCGATTGTCAAAGAAGTTTGGAAACAAAGGAGGGATAGATATCTCGTCGAAAATTCCCATGAGTATGAGACTAACCATGGAGAATTTTCTATAAAAATATATTTATAACTTATCATTGATGTTAAATGTGAATAAAATTAATAAATAATTAAATAATAAATTCAATTAAATGTATTGCTAGCCTGTGAGGGGTTTAGATTTCCTATGCGGACTCATTTAATGTCACACCCAGTGTAAACACTACATTTTAGACCCTAATGGTCATGGATTTATGGTGTGATCAACTAATTATGAGTTATCTAGGATTCATTAATTAACTATTCATGATTAATATAAAATATATTTATTATTTTTATAAAATTAATTACAGGAACACTGGGCCTCAGAATCGCATGTTGTCTAAGTGATTATCTCTGGAAATATATTTACAAATATTTTAAAGTAATATATAGAAAAAATATGGGTCTCTACATCATTACTTCCATCAATATTTTCATCTGTAAAAATAAATACCTAGAATATAACTTGGGATTCTATTACTACAACTAACTCTCCCCACTCCCATGAACTTTACTACACATTTACAAGCTTCTAAAACTCCCAAATAAAAGGGATGGTCCATCCTCACAATTTTCTCTCATGTAGATCCTCGATAGCCATCGGGTTCTCCCCAAACGTGGTTGTATCCTCGATGTCCAGATATCCATAATTAGTGACATGTGTAGGTTCATGTACATATTTACTCAGCTATGACACATGGATATGGTAGTGCACCCACTCCATCTGTGGGGTAGGGAAAGGCGGTAGGCAACCACTCCAACCCTCTGCATGACCTAAAACAACCTGAGGAAACTAAGAGGTATATTTCCTCCCTGACTGAACCCCTATATTCTATGTTGTCGGGAGAATCATTGCAAATCATGTTCTCCCTACTAGAACTACATGGGCCTATGAAGACATCCTAAATATGATTAGTATCTACTTCTTTCTATCCTCATCCTCTCTGGGATGAAATGCTCATTCTTTATTGTTACGTACACCAACTCTATCCCCATGATAGATGACTCTTCATCCTCCATCCAGTACAAGGGTGGCCTGTAAGGTCTCCCATATGGTGCCTAAAATAGCTCGATGCCAATAGTGAGTGGAAGATGTTTGTCATATGCAATCTCTAACTTGGGCAAGTGATCCTCCCAGATCTAGCCATAGTGCAACCATAAATCTCACAACATATCATCTAGTTGATAGATAGTGTGCTCAGGTTTCCCATATGTATGGATATAAAAGGATGTAATCATTGGAATCTAGGTCCTAAATTCCTCCTGTAGGCCTATCCAAAATCGGGACATAAATTGTGTTTCGCAATTGGAGACAGTTGTCGAAGTTACCCAATAAAGGGAGATAATCTATCATACGTACAACTTATCCAAAAATCTCTATTAAATAATGCTCCCTAATGGATAATATGTGAGCTTAATTCTTGAGTCAGTAAACTATCACTAAAATGGAATTTTGGGACCTTCTTTTTGCGTGGAATCCCCACGAATAAATCAATTGATATGTCATCCCATTTCCAGTATGGTATCTCGGGAGGCTAAAAACCCATAAGAATATGGTTCTTATCGTTGAACTACTTATAGGTGAGGGACTATGAGATGGATTCTTCTATGCCTTATCTCACGCTAGACCACCAATAAATCAACATAAGGTCTATTTACATCTTCCCAAGAATAGGATTTACAACTATAGAAGAAGCGTGGAACCCCTGTGTCACATGCTCCACCATTGTGAGTAGAACCATTTTTCACCCGTAGAACAAGAGTTCATGATTCCTTCCTTCAGAATGTCTATCTCCAATGTCCCCCATGGATATAAAATCATGAAAATCCTCATTGTCAATGTCTCTCAACTGACACTCTCTCACATGATAAAGGAGCGAAGGAGTCAACACCATCAACTATAGAAAATTTGTACCATCTTGTTTCACCAGGGTTAGCAGCAAGGAATCTAACAACCCTAATGATTTCAAAACTATGTGATCCTGGAACTTCTTACTAATGTATTCTACTACAATGTTTCTCTTTCTTAGAGTATATAATATATTGAAGTCATAGTCATACATGAAATCCAAGCAGTTTCACTACCTCAATTTCAGGTCTCTCTGAGTCAAGACTTTCCATAGACTCTTGTAGTCTGACTAATATACAAAGTACTATCCTAGGAGGTTCTACCACCACATCCTCATGGTGAAGACCACCTATACTATCTCCAGTTCAGGGCTCACATTTTTTCTTCCTGGGGTCTCAACTACCTAAACTGATATGTGATGAATTCATGTCGTTAAATAAACACACAACTACTCCCAACCCCTAAGGAATCACAATACAATACCAAATACACACCTTCATATAGTAGTCTTAACACTAGAGTTATGATCACCCTCTGAAGAAACTCATCAAAGGTCATATGGCACTGCTCAGACTAGGTAAATAGTTGTCCAATCAGCGTTAGGGCGGTAAAAGAGACCACAAATTTGGAGAAGTCTACCATGAATCTCATTTAGTACCTTTCCAAGCCTAGAATTCTCTACTCCTACGACACTTACATGTGTGGATATGACAATATCATTTCTTCTATCATTGATGGATCCAAGACTGATCCTTACTCAGAAATGACATTCCCTGGAATGTGAGCCTCAAGTATCTAGAACTGTCACATTCGGAGATTTCTATAAATTTGGTGCACTTAATGTAAATCCAAGACAATCCTCAAGTCCTTTGCGTTATATACATTTGTTGTAGAGTAGATGATTTTGTTATCAATGAAGACAACAACAAACAGGTCTATGTATGGCTAGAAAACCAGGTTCATCAAATCTATAATGATGGTGGGGGGATTTTTCACACCATATGGAATCAGTAGTAACATGTAGTGTCCATATTGACATTAGAATTCCAACTAAGGTATGTAAGCCTTGTGAACCCTCAACTAGTGGAAGTTGGACTTGAGATCGATCTTGGCGAACCATATTGCACCTTGGAACTGATCAAATACATCTTCAATCCTCATAATGGGATACATATTCTTTATCATTGCTTGGTTCATGCAATGATAATCTATGAAAATCCATATGCTCTCATTATCCATTTTTAGGAACAAAATGTGAGAGGCCAAGTGGGGGACACTAGGTCTAATAAACCTTTCACATTATGTCCATCTAACTACAACCATTGCTTTATGATATTGGAATGTTCTATCTAATATTCTATAGAAGACATTATGTTAGTATCATAATGAATTTCTATGGATAACTTGAATCTCTCTCATTATAGTTAGACGTTAAACATCCTCGGGGATGATGTCCATATATACATATACAACTATAGAAACCCATATTTTTATACAGTCTTCTGAACCAAGGCTTACCCTTGAGAATTAATGGGTGATTGGCTACAACCTCTTACTCATTGAATCTTCTAGACCTATTTTGAGGTATCTCTTTCCAAAAAATGGCAAACTCTTCCCATCATTGGGAATGCATTTGAATAGTCA
Organism: Viscum album; assembly: GCA_963277665.1. Taxonomy (NCBI): domain Eukaryota; kingdom Viridiplantae; phylum Streptophyta; class Magnoliopsida; order Santalales; family Viscaceae; genus Viscum; species Viscum album. The sequence continues at coordinate 333,297,379 of OY728163.1, forward strand.
GTGGTGAAAAACAATTTGAGCTCATACCAAGGAGTTGCAGTCCATGCCCAAGATGAAATTATAAGGTTCCATCATGAAGACAAAAAGGTCCCACATGATCCCCTCTCCACCAAGCAACACCTCAAACTATCAGAAGATGAAGGGCACTAAAGGATCATTCCTTGGGGGAACCTTGAGGAAAAGCCATTATGCTAGCACCTCCAATGGGAGATCCAAATCCCATTCCAAGAATATAGAGAGAAAACAATAATCAAAACCTTTTTATACTAATAATGAAACAAGATTAGAATAAACACATATCATACCTCAAATTATCTCATGTGCTATAGGATTGTAGATGTCCAAAGCATGCATCTATCTACGGACCTGGCCGCTAGATCCCTTAGACTGATGTGGGACTCCTGGTGGCAGTTTTTTAAAGATCACTTATCTCCATCATCCACCTACACCTCGTCCGAATATTTTGATAGATATGACTCCCATGGGACCACCCTATCCATTCCAGAGAGATCCCTAATCATGATGATATCTCAGTCACAGTGGTCCATCATCAATCGAACTTGGATTCGTAGCACATATAATCAAGAAGTCATGTTCCAAGTGACATTTACCGTCACAAGTTAAGAACCACCCCTATCCAAGATTATCAATACACTAGTGATGTGTTGGTCTAAAATGAACATGTGCTTGATCCTTCTCATGGAAGGCTCTTCTGTTCTGAGAACTCTAGACCAATTCTGCTACTGTATATGGCTCAACTCAATTTTGGACACAAATATTTTAAGCAACTTAGTTTACATATAAAAAAATACACTATAACTATTTCCCTCTCTATCACCCCTATATATATTTGGATAAACAATTCAAATACACATACTCATATCTCAATGTGGTCTCTCAGGACAATATTTTTTCCTCAGAATTATCCATCAGGGATAATGTTGGGAGATACTTCTTAAGGTCTAAAAACCTACCTGTGCATTCTTCCACTTTCATCACTTCATGATTATGATCCTAGATCTGATTTGAACATAATAAATATGGACAATACTCCTCCTAGAACAACTATTGTAAGTTATCCCAATAGTGTGTTGACTCATCAGGCATCTGGGAAACCAGGCTCCAAAAACGTCCAATAGCTTTGTGGAAAATTGTGGCTACAAAATCCAACAATTGATCCACCAAGGTTCAGAAAATATAAATCATAAGGACCAAACTATTTATATACTAATTCACTACCTAAGGATAATTCTCAATGTGGACCCTAAATGGTATCATGATGTTGGAACTCATATTGTGTGCTCAACCTGAGCTCATCGTCACCCTCTTATGCTGGGATGATCAGCTACTTGAAAGGTGGAGGTGCATCTACTTTCCCACCTAGAAGAAGGGGATCATGAAACAGGCCATGAGCTAAGGCCTTTTCATTCATAGTGTCTTTATCATGAACTTGAGATATTATCCTAGCTAGATGTCATCAAGGAGGCATCCAAGAAGGTATCAATGAGTATCAAAGTAAGATGTGAATATATATCTATATCAATAACAATGGGGATATGAATCAAGAAAAAATTTCTAAGACTCTATCCTATATGATTCATCTACCATTGACCCCTTTAACAGATTTCTTTTAATGTCTAGTCAACAATCAGGTACTCATGGTCTCGGTGAATGGATAAAATGTTTTTCACACCATCACTAAACACCTTAGAATGAGATCAACAATTGAGACATTTTGATATTGTTTCCCTAAACCCAAAAAAATTACTTTTTATGGAAATACATGAATAATGTCCCAAGGGTTGAACAAAATATGATACCAATTTGTCACGACCTGACCTACGTCAGGGTGCGAGATACAACTACCCCAAACAGCCCCTATAGGCTAGGGTAGGTGATAGGCATCGAAGGCATAACTAACTCGGAGAGTCCGTTTCATAAGAAAAATTACATACATAGTCAACTAACTCATTGAAAATGTGAAGTGAAAGAAATGTGGGATGAAACACTATTATAAACCTATCGAATATGAATGGACCACTAAAAAGAATGATGTATAGTACTGTATACAAAATAGTAAAAGGGAATAAATACGTGCCCAATCATAGAATATGTCCCAACCTAAAAAACATTTAAAATAGTGAACTGTCAAGAGACTGCATATTTTGTATCCCATGATAAACCACCGTATGTGATATAAGCACCACATATCCTGAATCATTTTTGAATTCATGATCGACATATATGTTGTCCTCAAAAGAAATGACACTTTTTGGAAAAAGTTTATATTGGGGATAGTATATACATCCAGAGTAGAATGCCCCAAAAAGGTGAAGGGGGATCAGAAAGAGATAAAACTGAAGAGGGATGTAGTATATATAACAAGGTACAATAAGAGAGTATATTAGAATCCAACAATATAGTGAAATCTAACTCATCCAAACACTAGGAGATCGATATGGTGAGAAGATGAACTTCATGTTGAGTATTTGTTACCCATTATAGGAGAGTGGACTCATCCAATCTCAATAAGATAAATAGGGAAATCAATGGAAAACCCCACTCATCATCACCTCTCTTGAAATGAGGGAAACTATACACAATTAGTGGGTATTGGATTAGGATATATATATTTCAATCAAAGATGATAAAATGAAATATTAATGCAATATCAATATCAGGAATGACCCTAAGATGAAAGGTAACCAATAGTTCTAAGTTAAGTCATCTACGGTGCCTGGAACATCAGGCGTCTGGTCAAAACAATCAGGACTTTGGGAATCTGTCACCATACCTTGATACTATCTAATTTGGTAGCACTGACATTCGCACCCATATTTAGGCCACATTATAAATACGTGTTTAAGTAGGGAAAGCATCCTTATTCCATATGAGTCTATGTTTTTTCAATCCACATCTAATCATTGTGTCATATAGTTAAGGGGCCAAAATGGAATTTAATGATCTTGTACGGTTGTATGAAATGAGTGTTATACTTTTAAATTCTCTATGTAACTCCACTACATATCCCGTATGGATGATTATGCTTGGGAAAGTCATACGGTAATGACACTGCCCATTCATATAGGAGGGTATGCCATGCGAGTCCTTAGGGAACACTGCTATCCTGCTATGCTAGTGGGTCACACCTAGAATATTTCATCAGGGAATTCCACCACCAAACCCTACTAGAGGGAATGCCTAGAATATTGAAAAACTCAATTTCCCAGACCTCTTAGAGGGTAACTTTAAAAGATAATCGGGGAACACCACTTCCCATCCTATATGTAGGGAATCCCGATACTATCTTCATGCAATGCCAGTGCCTAGTCCAAATTGAGGTTAAGTCCAATAATGTCTTCAGAAACACCACTTCCCATGTAACGCCCCACCCTCAATTACCCAAAATCACTTCATTATTACATAACATTGGCATGATACAAGTAATCATGTCCTGAAAGACCGATCCGTTTACTATACATGAATGTACTAGATACATACATACGTTTTACATTACATAATTAAATAAAAAACAACAACATTATGTCCCCTTTAGAAACTCTTATATCATTTAGCCTATTATTTTAGGTTATTCATAATATAATTCATTTCATCATGAGAATCATAAAACATAAGAAAGGGGTGAGCTCATATTCTCATTTAGGATAACAATATAGTGGAAACTGTCATAAATAAGAATAAATATTCGACGCAATGTATAAGACTAGAACACAAGCCTTTTAAACATAAACTTCAGCATAATATGGCAATGATAATTCAAATAATTACATTTACATATTCACATGGATATTATACTAGTCTAATAATCACATTCAAGATCTATAGTCAATTTCATAATGATGGAATTCATAATTCCAGAATTCATAACCCCATAGTCAAGGCCTTGTGCCAAGACTACAAATAATATTTTGTCAACACCTTGTGTCAAGACACCAGTTTGTTTCATGAGACCTACCGATGCATCGAGGAGATATATTGAGCTCCACCCATCATTTTTATGTCCAATTCATTCCTCAAATGAAAAGTATTAAACATAACATAAACATTCATGTTAAAAATTGCATACGAAATAACAATACTATACCCATAAAACATGAATGGTATAAAAATAACAAATCCAAAATCAAACATATCAAAAAACATCCAATATAGTATGAAATATTTGTATCATATTAAATAATCCTCGATCAAGAATGATATCTCATAAAGGATGTTGAGATAGTTGAAAATGATCTGTAAAAATCATTGATATAAATATCCATTTTTCGTGAAAACATATATATGTCTCAATATTTCTCATGAAGATGTTGAAAATAGATTTTTGAATCAATGTTTCCCATACCAATTTGAAATTTTTAAAAGGAATATCAATTTTAAAACATTAAATTCCATATAAAAAAACCTTAAAACTATTTTTTAAACAAAGACATTAATGAGAAAGATTTAGAAGAATAAAAATTTAAAACATTTAAAATAATATTTTAGTTTGGATTCATTACCTAATGAGAGATTCTAGAATACAAATAAATGAGGTAATAAAAATGTTATAATATCATGATAATAAGGGTATTCATGATATACTATATCAAAGTACATTATATACACAAATTAAAAGTGATTTGGCCAATAACAACAAAGAAGTCTCAATGGAATGTAAGTTGAGATGAATTCATTTATAAAGAACATATCCTGAGGTTACAGATAAATCAGTGACATAATTATGTGTGAAAAATATAAATAAAGTCAATATTATTGTATATTTAGTGTATATAAATTAATGTAAATTCACACATATTCTTGTAAAAACAACACCAATGACATGGATGTTTAACTCAAAGAATAGAAATTGAGTTAACATTACTCTTATCATGTTCATATCGATGACTTGAGAATTTATCAATAGAGTGATTATGTGTATAAATAGTATATAAACAAAAAAGGGGGAGGAAATTACTAAATTTGTAAATAAATAGTGATTTCAAACATAATCTTGGAGTAATGTAATCAATGATGTTTGCGTAAGACTGAATGAGTGGATATTGAAATTTGAAATTCCCTTACCGATTTTGTAACTTACGAAACATAATCCCCATGAAAGAAGGATCATCCAATGATGATTTAAATACACATATATTAAATTATATTACTCAAACAATACAATCATGGGTAGTATGTACACCACACAAAATTAAATAGAGGAAAATATATCATTAATCTCACAAGAATAGAAGTGAGATGAAAACCTCTTAACTTGTAATTTTATTTAGTATAGGGTATGTTAAACTGTTGTATAATGGTCAAATAATTGTTATTAAATTTTACAGGAACAAAATACATACATATAATATCATATATGATCTTATAATATTTCGTTGTTAATGATAATTTAGTAGTATCGTGGTTTTGGTTGTTAACTAATTCGTTTTCCTATATATGTTTTGTTATGTAAGTCATGTTTGTTATGTATTGGCTATCATGGATTCATATCCAGAATGATATTATGTTATTAATAATTATATTTAATCATAAAATGAAAATTATTCTTGAATGATTACAGTTGGGAATGAATCTAATCGTGTTCGTGGAGACGGTAAGTCATACGTACGCACGAGCGACAATAGCCTTATATTGATGGTGACATCTTATCGTATATGATGGTATATCATATATAAATAATAATTAACATTCTGTATTTATTTATTAAATTATTTATATTCATTATTATACCCATCCAAATAATGAAGTGTTTGAATAACAATCTACAGGACGACATAGAGGCGGTAATCCGTACGTATGCACGTATGGTGACATTGTCATTTATAGGATGGATAGAATAACGAATATGGTTGTTACATATTTATAATAACATCAAATTATGTAGAAGGTACTAGATTTATTATTTTGGTATGGAAAAAACAATGAAAGAGGATGTGGATGATGAAACATACTTGAAAGAGGGTTGTGAAATTACTACCTCTTCTTTGTGTGTTTTTTTTTCGAGTTGATCAAAAAGAATCCTTCGGTTGGATTTATGATCAAAGTAAATACTCTAAGTTGATTTGAGGGATGTAGGGAGGAAATTTGGGCTGGGGTTGGCCGAGCCAAATATATTTCAAGGTGTTATTTTGAAAGAAGGGTATGTACCCTTTTATAAGAGAGGTGAGGGTCACTTTTGGAAAACCATGAAATAATATGTTATTATAAATAATTTTCGGTTTCTAATGAATAAAAATTAATTCATTTAGAATATAAGGTGGGTATGAGTCGAAATCCAATCAAGCAATATTCTTAGACAAGTTTATGTTACCATTTTAACCATATCGTTTAGATTTAACTCTTAGTAAAATATTATCACTTTTACTATGTCTTCTTGTGTTCTTACACTATAAGGTTAATAACATTACTCAACACATCCGAAAGAACCTCAAGTGGTTCATTAATGATATATATAAAATTATTTTAGACCTTTGGCCTAACCTTAGATTTTTAGGTATATTATATCAACCAATAATATAGTATTTGTTTTAAAAACTAATTTATGTCAATTTTTACACTATTTGGTATTTTGTTTTTGTGAAAGCCATAACAACCTCATCACTTCGAAAAAAATTATCTAATCAACCCTAACATGATATATTAACCTAGAAAATTTTTTCATGGTATAAAATTTTTAAATTCAATTTATTTTATTATTTATAATATAAACTATTTAAATATTTCATTAAGAAGGTAATTACTACAACATCATTGGGTCATAAATAAATTTAATTATTTAATCTCTAAAAATTATAAAAAAATACAATTATGTATGAATATTGTTTTCTTTATTATAAATAATTATTGTTGAATTTGTCTTATTATAACCCTATATGAAAACTGGTTTATTTATTAAACATCGAATTTAACATTTTTAAATCATTTTTAAATAAAATAAAAATAAATGTCCAAATCTAATCCATGGGAACCAAATAGATCATATTTTATTCTTGAGTTTGTTTTCGGTCGAATAATAATTATCCAATAGAATTAGAACATGTGTTAGGAGAATTATAATATCATTTTAACCTTTAAATTCCATATTTACTTTTATCCTTGGTAAATAAAATTAAAAAGTTACAATTCACCCAAAATTATTTTCATCTTATTGAAACACATTTTATTTTCCTATTTCAAACATGTCTCTCAAATTTTTGAAATACAATTCATCAAAGTGATAAAATTATGTTTTAGTAAAATATGCAATTTCTCCTAGAATGTGGGTAAAAGATGGTAAAAAGATCAATAAAATTATATTTATCTAATTTTATTTCAAAAATAACTCAAATTAATCACATTGAACTAATACAGGTTTTATGTAGAAATATTGTCTTAAATAAATAAAATAAAATTTTTATTTAAATAAAAAGTCGGTTTCTAAAGAATGATGTAGTGTTTTTCACTTTACACAAAAAAATGATTTTTTTAGAAAATACCAAAAATTCACCCTAAGAAAATTTTGATATTAGAAATTGAAAATTTAATTTAATTTTACCAAATTCAAAATAGAGAATTATAATTCATTAATTTAAAATTAATTCCCATTGTCAAAACCTAATGTCATGTTTTTAAGAAGTAAAAAACTATCAAAAGTTTGAATGGTTTTTACGTTAAATTTAAATGTTATATTACTTATAATGACCTACATTGTACTGAATGATAAAAATATAATCTGATTAACATTCCAGACCATTTAAATTCATAATTTAATAATATAAATTATTTCCATAAAAAAATTTGTTTTCAATTAAAATTTAGTATTTTCACTATTCATCAAAATATGAATGTTATCAGAAAATTACAAATGATTTATCCCAAATAAATTTATATATCATGATTCTTAATGAATAATTTAATTTCTTTAAATTGAATATATAAATGTGTCAAATGTTGGTACCAAAAAAGGGTTTTCATTAAATGTTGTAAAATCGTATTTTTTGATAATTACTTCGTTTATCTGAAAAAATGAATTTGTTTTTATATTATGTCTAAGAAAACATAACATGGATTATAAAATTATATATAGTATATAAAATTCAAAATTCAGTTAATACTATTCATAACTGTTTTTTGAACTTCTAGTTTGATATGTCTTGGTGTGCTCGACTCGGGGTTGCGTGTAGCACAATCTATTGAATTACTTTAATGAAAATAACTTACAATGAAATCATGGGTTGTTACATTCTTCCCTCCTTTTGGAAATTGAATCCTCTAAAATTTAAAACTGGGCTTGGGAACTTCATTGAATGTCCCACATCATATGAAGAGAAAACACAACTATAACTTTAAAAGAAACAAAGAGAAGTACAAAGGTCACCTGAGAAAACCCATACTAGGATTCCATATAAGAATACAAGGCTATAGAAGATAAACTAAGTGTCAATTTCTGAAAATGAGTGATAGAAAACATGATTAGGAGAAATTTAACAACAAAAAAACCACAAACATGTGATGGGATAAACAATCATTAGTTTCCAAGTAAGAAAATTAAACGGACCAAGTTTTTGGTTTTAAGTTCCATTTCATAAAGTTGAGGAATTTATTAGTGATATTGACTAAGCAGATAAAGATATATACTTACTTTTTATATAGAGTTTCACCATTTAATTATTTTCTACCACTAACACATCTTTTTTTCAAACGATGATTATTTAAGATGACTTGGTCACACCTGAAGCGCTAGAATCAATTTCTATAAAATAAAATAATCCAAAAAGGATAAACTATATATTTACCTTATATTTAGATATTAACCAAAACCAAAATGGGTAGAAAAATATCAGATTATCTCCAAAAATGATAATCCTTTAGGGAAAGAAAAAATAATATTAATTTATGAAATTATACCAAAAATACCCAATGTTTAATAAATAACATTTAATAATAAATTGTCTTTATAAACTTCAATATAATCTAAACTTATATTGAAACCAAAAACATAGAAGAACATGATTACACAGTCTTCCACGTTAGATTGTACCTCCAAATAACATTCACTACTCGTAAAGTGACATTCTTAAAATTAATTAACATAATCTTATATTCTCAATGATAGGTTAATCATTCCCATAAATAACCCAAATCACATTAATAAAATAGATATAAATCCACCATTACTCCCCAAATAAAATCTCATAGTATTCAATTTTCCTTAGGTATATAGTGTTCCCAACAGAGCGAACATCTTCCCAAATAACATTTATCACTTAATCACCAATGAATTTTCTTATACTAATGATATACATTTGATAAGACATAAGATCCCAAATAAACATATTATTGATCAATAAAATCATTTAACTATAAATAATTAGTCACACTAACCAGGGACATCATGTAGTCTAGTGGAAGGTGATAAATTTCAATGGAACTCTAGTTGTGGTTTTGATTCCTGCTACTTTGTCTAACGTGACGAGTTGTCACATGGTCTGCGTGTTGCCCCATTTCAAAAACTATATTTTATAACATTCCCAAAATGATATAAATTATTCAAAAATAACCATAACATAATTTCACCAAAAATATTATCTCATACCTCTCATTTTTATCCCAAAATTTAATATCATGTAATTTCCTCAAAATCAAAGATCATATAAACCAAATGGTTTTTTATGACTATATCAATAATAGAAAAGATAATTTTTTCTAAAATAACATATCCATATAACATACTACAGCATTATGCATGCAAGAGAAAAGTCTTCAAAAGTAATTCCACCATCAAAGAGAACAAATACTTTTAGACATTTCACTATCCACTTATTTCCACATAGGTTAATCCTTGACCCAGAGGATATACAATAGAATAGGGAATTCACTCGGGTAATGCCCAGGTCCCATACATTTATAGAAAATGACTGTAAATGGATTCGAGGGATCATTTTTTTTCTTCCATAGTAATATTCATTTCTTCTCATCATTTCTTTACATTATGTCTTTCTGTCCCCTAAATAAAGCATTTCTTTGTTCTATTGGGAAACACTCTTATGTGTCTCTTTCCACATTTCTTATATCATGGAAATTGAGATTTATTTTATCCATGGTCTCCGCTGTTGGAGCTCTTATCATTCACCACATTTCTCTTCATTGTTGAGTCCAAGAGTTGGTTAATATATATATTGTTGATCATATTTTGTGAAACTGATTCGGTATGAACATGATATATTTTACACCTATCAAAATTCCATTTTGTTTTTCATTTCCACCACCGTGTCCACCTTGTTCAATAGGTTCAATGAAACTCTGACATCCTTGGAATCCAGTAATTAACTTACACAAGAAAGCATAGTGTGGGTCATAAAATCATTTAGAGAATATCATAAAAAATTATTTTCAATCTAAATCACCTTAGTATTAACCAAGGTTCATTATTCTCATCTTATATTAAAATAATTAAGATATGTTTATAATGAAAATTTGAATTATCCTAAGAATATCTCCCAGGAGTGTTGTAACCATGAGTGTAGCAAGACATGCTGTCATGTACCAGGATACCTCGAGTTAAGCTCAAAACTCATGGTCGAAGATTCCACACCTAGGTAAATCTGTGACAGGAATCACCTCAACCAGCTCTTATCGAGAAAGGGATTTATTTATTGGAAAACCCACAAAATATTTATGTTACCAAATTTTTTAGATGTTCTTCTATACTAATCCTCAATGTTTATATCAGGTTAGTGTTTCCTAATCATGGTTTTTTCTAAATATTGATTTTCATGATTTTACTAAACTTCCTCTGATACCAACTGTAATGATCCGACCCTAGTTAACCAGAATCACTGCATTATTACATAACATTGTCATGATACATGGAATCGGGTCCCAAAAGGCTGACCAGTTTAGTATCCTTGAAGTTATAGATACATAAAAATGTTTTACATTACATCATGAAACAAAAATACACATTGTCTCCCTTTTTAACAATCTTATATCCCTTATCCTATTCATGCACGTTAATCGTGATATAATTTTGCATCGTGGGAAAAATAAAACATAATAAAGGGGGATCTAAGATCCTTATTAACGATAAAAATATAGTGGAAACTGTCACAAATAAGAATAAACATTTAAGGAAATGTATAATACTAGAATATAAGACTTTTAAACATAAACTTATTCATAATATGGAAAAGTTAAATCAAATAATACCATTTTATCATTCGCATGGATATTATAATAGTATAATAATCACATGTAATATCAATATGAAATTTCATAATGATGGAATGAATAATTACAAACATCATAACCACATAGTCAAGGCATTGTGCCAAGACTACAAATAAAATTTTTTCAAGGTCTTCTGCCCGGAAACTAGTTTGTCTCTTGAGACCTACAGATGCATTGAGGAGCTATAGAAGGATTCACATGTTACTTAATAAGTCAAATTCATTCCACATATCAAAAGTATTAAACATAACATAAACATTTTTATTAAAACTAGAATAAATAATTCAATACTTTATCGATAAACCATTAATTGTATAAAACTATCACATCCAAAGTCAAACATATCACAAAACATTCAATAATTTATGAAATATTGGTATCATAATAAATCAACCTCGATCAAGACTAATATCTCATAAAAGATATTGACATACATGAAAATGATTAGTAAAAATCATTAAGATATATATCCCTTTTCTTGAAACCATTTAAAAGTATCCCTATTTATAAAAAAGCTGTTTAAAATAGATTTTTGAATCACAGTGCCCAAAAAAACATTGAAACATTTAAAATGAATTTCAATTTTAATACATTAATGTACATATAAATAAAACCTGAAAACCCTATTTAAAACACACACATTAATGAGAACGATTTATAAGAATAAAATTTTAAAACATTTAAAATGATATTTTAGTTAGAATTCCAAACCAAATGAGAGATGTTTGAATACAAATAATTGAGGTAATCAAAACATTATAATATCAAGAGAATAATGTGATTAATTATGTACTATGTAAAAGTACATTATGTACCCCAAATAAAAGTGAATTGGTGCATAACCATAAAAAAGTCTCAATGGAATGTAAGTTGAGATGAAATTTTTTATAATGACTGTATCCTTAGGTGAAGGATAAATCAATGAAATTATTATGTGTGATAAATATAAATACACTCAATATTAATTTATATTTATTGTAAATCAATCAGATGAAATTCATATATATTATTTTAAAAACAACACCAATAACTTGGATGTTTAACTCAATGAATAGAAATTTAGTTAAAATTACTCTTTTCAAGTTTATATCGATGACTTGATAATTTATCAATGGAGTTATTATGTGTATCAAAAATTATATCCACACAAAGGGGAGTGGAAAATACAATATAAGTAAACAAATAGCGATTTCACAAATAATCTGGGAGTAATGTAATCAATGAAGTTTGTGTAAAACCGAATGAGTGGAAATTGAAATTTTAAATTCCTTTACCTATTTGGTAACATACAAAACATACATCCCATAAAATAAGGATCATCCAATGATGATTTAAATACCCATATATTAATTTCTATTACGCAAATAATAAAATCATGGGTAATATATACTCCACACAAAAGGTAATATTTGTAAATATAGCATGAATCTAACAGGAATAAATGTTAGTTGAAAACCCATTACCTTGTAAATTTCTTTAGTATAGGGTCGGTTAAACTCTGGTATAATGGTGAAATAATCGTTATTAAAATTTACAAGAACAAAATACATAAATATTATATCATTTAGGATCTTCAAATATTTCATTATTAATGATATTTCAGTAGTATCATTATTTTTGTTGTTAACTAATTCGTTTTCCTTTATATGTTTTGATACGAAATTCATGTTTGATATGTATAGGATATTATTGATTCATATAAATAATGATATTAAAATCTTAAATATTATTTTTAATTACATATTTAAAATTATTATTGAATGATTACGATGGGGAATGAATCTCATCGTGTTCGTGGGGACGGTAAGCTGTACGTACATACGAGCGACAATATCATTATATCGATGTGGAAATTGTATGTAATTGGATGGTATATAATATATAAATAATCAGTAACCTGTTATATTTATTATTCAAATAATTTATGTTCATTATTATACCCATTGAAATAATGAATTGTTTGAATAACAAACTACACCATGACGTGGAGACGGTTATCTGTACGTACACATGTATGGTGAATTTGTCATTTATAGGATGGATAGAATAATGAATATGGTTGTACAATATTATAATAACATTAATGTATTTATAAGGTACTTTATTTATTATTTTTGTATGAAAACAACAAAGGAAGAGAATGTGGAAGAACAACATAACTTGAAAGTGGGTGGTGAAATTAGTACCTCTTCATTGGGTGTTTCCTTTTGAGTTGGCCAAAAGGGCTCCATAGGATGAATTTCAGATCAAATTATAGACTCTATGATGATGTGAGGGAAGTTGGGGGGATATTTGGGTAGGGTTTGGAAGAATGAAATTGTGTTGGATGTGTGATTTTGAGAGATGGGTAAGTACCCTTTTATAAGAGAGGTGAGGGTCACTTTAGGAAAACCTTGAAATATTATTCTTTTATAAATAATTTTCAGTTTCCATTAGATAAATATTGATTTATTTCGAAGATAAGGTGGGTATTGGACACAATATTTTCATCCAATAGGTTTTAGAAGAGTTTAGGTAATCATTTTAACCTCATCTTTTAGATTTAACTCTTTGTTAAATAGTTTAACTTTTACTGTGTGTCCTTGTGTTCTTAGACTATATGGTTAACAACCTTACTCAAAAAATCCATGTCTACCTAAAGTGGTTCATTAATTACATATATAATATTATTTAATCCCTTTTTTAGAACCTCAGATATTTATAAACATTATATCAACCCATAATATTGTATTAGTTTTAAAAACTAATTTATGTCAATTTTGACAGTATTTGGTATTTTGTATTTGAGAAAGTCATAAAAATCATATCAGATTGAAAACAATTTATCTAATCAACCCTAACATGTTATACTTACCTACAAAATCCGAGGATGGCATCAAAACCTTTAAATTATATTTATTTTAATATTTATAATATAAATTATTTTAATATTTCATTAAGAAGATAATTACTGCTTCATCGTTGTTTCATAAATAAATTAAATTATTTAATCTCTAAAAATTATATATAAAATAAAATTATATAGGAATCCATTTAAATTTATTCTGAATATTTATAGTTTAATTTATCGTATGAATAACAACCTATTAAAAATGGTTCACTTTTGAAATATTGAATTTAACACTTTTAACTCTTCTTTAAATAAAATAATAATTAATGTCCAAATATAATCGAAGTGGAATAAACAGGTCATATTTTATTCCTAAGTTTATTTTGGTCGAATTATACTTTTCCAATAGAATTAGTATATTTGTTAGGGTAAATATAATATCATTTTTAGCTTTAATCACCCTATTTATTTTTGACCGTGGTAAATAAAAGTTAAAAGACACTATTCACAAAACATTATTATCATATTACTGAACCAAATTTTACTTATTGATGTGAACAGTTTTTGTCGATTTTTTGAAATTCCACTCACAGAAGTGGTAAAAATATGTTTTATGCACTTTTTCAAATACTCCTAGAAGGTGGGTAAAAGATTGTAATAAGTTCAATAAAATTTTATATATCTAATTTTATTATAAAAATAACTCCAATGAATCAAATTGAACTAATATAAGTATTATGTATGTATATTGACTTAAATAAATAAAATAAATAAATATTTAAATAAAATTCAATTTTTAAACAATAACACACTGTTTTTCACTATTCATAAAAAATCGAATGTTTTTAGAAAGAACAAAACATCACCCTAAGTTAATTTTGATATTCAAAATTCCAGAATGAATTATATTTTACCAAATTCAAAACATAGAAGTAGCTTTAATTAATTTAAAATTAATTCGTGTTCTCAAAACCAAAAGGAGGATTTTTAAGATGTAAAAACTATGAAATGATTGACATGTGTTTATGTCATATTTAAATGTAAAATTACTTATAATGTCATACATTGTATTAAATGATAAAAATAGAATCTGATTATACTTCTAAATAATTAAAATTCAAAATTTTATACTATAAATTATTTTGATTAAAAAAGTGTTTTCAAATTAAAATTTATTATTTTTTATTATTCATCAAAAAAAAATTTTAAGTCCTGATTCTAAAGAAGAATTCAATTTCATTAAATTGAATATATAAAAGTGTAAAATATTGTTTTTTTAAAAGGGGTTTCCATTAAAAGGTGGTAAAAATATTTTTTTTTAAAATATTATTTTATATGAAAAAATAAATTTGTTCTTATATAATTCTTAAGAAACACAAAATATGGATTCCAAAATTATATGGATCATATAAAAATAAAAATTCAGTTAATACTATTCATAACTACTTTTTGAACGACTAGTTTGATATGTCATGGTGTGCTCGAACTCAGTGTTGCGTGTAGCGCATGCTATTGAATTACCTTAAAGAAAATAAAATACTATGAAATCATGGGGTGTTAGAGCCCAAAATACCTAGAGGGATATCCAGGTACTATCTTCGAGGAACTCCACTGCCCAGCCTAGCTAGAGGGTAATCAATGTACTATCTTTGAAGAACTCCGCTTCCTAGACTTGTTGGATGGTTACACCCCGGATGCATGGTGTCTCTATATGATTGGTTCTATCGTAGACTTTCGCATAAGCATGAATGAGATTCATAAAACTTCCCATCAGATCTTAAAATATTCTTTCTAGGGGACTATCAAGATCTACATAAGAAGAATTCAGGATATGTATCTCACAGGCCAAAATCCATGTTCAAACTAAGGAGATATGGATGTTTGAAAATTTCATAGAAGAGCTCAATGGGAACACAAAATGTGAGGGGATCCACATAGTGTGTGGTACCTCTCCACATCCTAGCCATTCCCTTGGATGGAAAAAAGTTTTACCCCATGTAGTAGAACATGATGTGTTGGCGGACTACACATCATGTTCTCACTAACTATGATCGAGGCCATGTTATGTGGCTTTATATGTGTACTCAGACCACATATCTGTGTAATCTGGTGCACTGTGAGTCGATATACATGTGATATTTCTTATGTGGTCAACCTGTGTTCTTGTTCTCTTACATGGAGTCCCCAGTCATGTGACCCATCACACAGTTTGTCCAACTTGGGAAGGGATACATGGCGTGTGAGGGAGGAATACACATTATGTAATCCTTATATTTTCCTGATCCATAACACTCCCGATGAGGGAGTTTACAGGCTGTGTGTTTTTATTACGCATAGCGTGTAGAAGGGATTTCAATAGAAACTTGATATCTGATATTTGTGGTGAAATTTGGTATAAGAAATCTATTTTGACCCCATATCTAGATACAATTAGTGGATCTGGCGTCATTTGATAAATTCGGGCCCTCTATCGGCTATAAACTTGATCCGACTGCAAATCTTTCTGATGTCAAACCCACCTATGACACCAAACATGAACAATTCTTTCCTCCATTGATTATGTTACATAAAATCACCAAAAGTATCATTCAAGCATTTTCACCTTCACATATTAATACTTAGATCATCAATCCATTCCCATTGTTTTTATTTTATGTGAATCCTGGGGCCCGATCAAGCTTCGTGCTGCCCGAAAATGATGAACTCAGAACCGTGGAGTTCCAATAGTGAAGAATGTAAATAATAGGGAAGAAAATGCACATGAAAAAATGTTTTATGTTCTTCGGACAACTGTTCTTGTCCTACGAACAAGAACAGAAATTTCAGTACAGAAAACAACTCGAAAAATAATGTTCCAATTATTTGGATCATAGAAAGGTTTTTAATTAGGAGACTATATTGAAGAATGAAGTTTGATCTGCTAAAAAACTTAATCGAAAGGGAGTAAAAACCAATTTAAGTGACATGGATCTTATTTTGATCGATCACTGGTGAATAATGTGTTCACCAACAAGGGAGGATGATTGGTTATGTTATAAATGTCTTGATCTAATCTGACATGATGTTTCATCATTTGTCGAAGTGGTTCTCCAACAGAGGAAGAAACGATCCTCAGACAATGATTCCCATGATTATGAGACTAACCCTATATAATTATCTATTACTAAATATTTATTATAAAAAAATTTTTTTGAAGTAAAATTAATTAAATAACTAATTTACTTAAATGTACATCCAGTGAACAAGGGTTCTGGACCTATAGAATTGACTCATTCTATGCCATACCTTGAGAAAATAATCATTTTGGATCCATCTTTGGTATCATATTTATGTTATGATGAAACGTTTTATATTGATATAATATTCATTAATTAACCACATATGCACAATATAAAATATATTTATTATTTTTATAAAATCATTTCCTAGAAAACATTGTCTAAGAACAACACATCATATCAGTTCCTAGATGTGGAAATATATTTATAAATAATTCATTGTCTTAAAAGAAAAAACTAAGTCTCTAAATATTATTAACCATTCAATTTATAATATAGTTATTGATTCACGAGATCTTTCACTATATTTAACCCTTATTGAGCATTATAGTTCACACTTATTTTATTCTTTTCCAAATAATAATATAATTGTACTATGATTTATATTCATGGATATATTAATTTTAATAATGATATTCTTAGACAAAATTAGGTCATAATTTGTTTATTCAAATATAATATGGGAATCATTTGTGTATCATGTTTAATAATAATACAGAACTATTAATTCCTTTGGGATTAAATTAAATAAATTTTATTCCAATATACTAATGTGGAAATAGGCTCTGCAATAAGGGAGTTAGGGTAATTATAGTAGGTATTGGAATAATTTTTTTTGAATCCTTTAGAACTAGGAAAACAATGATTAGGGAACATAAACATATGGTGTAATTTGTGTAAAAGTATAGTATAACATTCTAATGTCTTGGTATGATATTGATTTAATGGGATCAATAATAATAAAACCATGTGTGGATACTACATGTGGATAGGGTTCTATAAAAAATTTAACGTGGGGTAATAAATCTAAAAAGGTTCATTAATCGTGACCTAAAAATTGTCATTATTATGAACCTTTTTTTAAATTCCTAGGGATATTTTTTCAATAATTAAAAATTTATTTACTATCCATAATGAAGGATTTTAATATATAAAGATATTGAATGACATAGGGTAAATCAATGGTGTATTAGAATGAATATAAAGATTCAATAATTAGACATCCTATAAAAGATTAAATGGTTTTGCTAATATTATTATTTTCTCGTGCACATTTATATTTGGTTTTAGTCAATGGGTGGAACCTTAAAAAATCATGTTGAAATTTAAGATGAATAAAAATGTGGTGATTATATGAAAATTAATTGGTCGATGACTGATGTGAAAGGAATCATGATTATGATGAATCAATTATATTTCGATACTATTGATAACCTATACATTAACCAACTCATAGACTCACAAATGAAGAGAATAATGGATTTCACACTCAGCTCTAATGGTGGAGACAATAGAGGAATGATTGATTGATTTTATTCATGTCTGGAATGTGTAAAGATACACCCATGAAATTTTCACAACTTAATGTAAAAATGATTAATTTATTAAAAATAAGGCCATAAAAAAATTAATTTTCATGGAAAAATAAATAGTATTCTAGAAGGAATTAAATTTAATCCTTGGGATCTATTTATTGTCATTTTCCTAAAATGCGGGGATCCTGGAAATTATCTAACTCAATTACCTATATTAATGGTTAGAACCTAGGAAAAGGAATGACCTATGTTGAAATAATGTATTCTAAGTATGTATTGAAATTACATAATTATATTGTTTTAATATTTTTCTCAATGGTATTATTTTTATAAAGATTATGAAAATCTAATGATTGTGTTAATTTTGGAAGCATATATGACTCAATAAATAAAGAGTAATTGATACCATCATGGGTTTATGTGTTTAATATTTATCCTCACATAAATTTCTGAGAAACCATATTAATATTTTAATGTAATGGTAATATAAAAATATGTTTTATTTGGGAAATTTTTTTTCCAATACAACACATTTTATTATTATGTATTTAAGTGAATTTTTTTATGGATGAATTTCATAACATTTTGTGGGAATAAGATTAAATTTATTACTAACCATTGGAGTTTATCTTGCCTTTGATATAGAGTTAGTTATTTTTCATTAAACATAGGGAATTTTATTGGAATTAGATTAATATTTCTTTCTAAAAATTAAGACACTCCTTTTAGGGGTAAACTCATCGAATCTAGAAAGGAAACAAGGCTCAATTCCAAAAATGAGTAGTGACAAGGGTGCGACACCTACCAGTATCATGCATTTTGTTCTTAGAAATATTTCATTGTGTTTACATAAATTTCTTCATAGATAAATATTAATGTTGAAAAATTCATGTTACTATTTTAGATTATAGATATCATTATTATATTGGATACATTTTTCTTACTGTATTGGGTTTGAAAAATATTTATAGATAGATGGAATGAATTGTAACTCCTTTATGGATCATATGATCTATTAAATGTAAATTTTAGGGCCTTAAGAATAAAAAAATAAATTTTGGATATTCATTTCATGGTTTAATTGATGAAATGTAAATTTATCTTGGAAGACCCAATGGATAAAATTTTTATTATGAATCAAAAATAAAATAACTAAGTATATTTCCTTCTAATCATTGGATAAAAAAGTATTTCACAAAATTATAAAAAGGATCTAGAAGTAAAAAATTTATTCAATTACATTAATATCAAATTAATAAAATAGTTTTTAAAATCATAAATGTTTTTTGGTTACAGGGTACTTACCTTTTTATTGATCATTCCCTTTCTTGTGATCAACCATCTCTATCACTCTTTATAATTATTTATTCTTTTCTTAGATGACTATATATTTAAATCAAACAAATTTTCTCTAAACTAGAAACCACATTATGTGTTAATTGAGATGAATTTTATATTTCTATTTCCCTATTTTTAGATGAATTTTAATTAAACCTTTTAGAATTTTACTTTTTACCAAAGGAAACTTCAAATTTCAAACTCTTGATTTATAAGTGGAAGTCTAAATTTTTTCAATACAATTTATTGAAGGTGTGGAGAATGTAACACCCAAACATTTTAAATTATAAATTTCGTGTTTGATAGTATATATGACACAAAAAATAATAAAAGTGAAAATAACTAACTGATACTTCAAGATATGTTTTTAAAAAAATAATTCATTGTCAATTATATCTTGCAATTCCTACAACACTGGGTAAAAAAAAAATAGAATAATCTATTTTAATATTATTATCTAAAACATTACCATTATAACTTAGACATTATGTTTGTGGGAATTCATATGAATAAGTAATTTATGAATATTTTAGGGTTTAGAATTTTTCATTGTTTATCTATTGATTATAACTAAAAATAATTTTTTTTGGGAAAAAATGGAAATCTTTTTTGGAAAATAGTATTTTATATAAATGGTCATTTAGTCAAGCAATGTGCATGTAAAATAATATTTATTTTAAAAATATTTTGAAAATTTATTATATAAATAATAATTTAAATTTTAAATTAATATTTTAGATTTATATTATGGTAATGTTTTTGTATTTTTATGAAAAGATTCATTTTTTGATGAATACTGAAAATACTAATTTTTATTGAAAAATGCCACTTCATGTACATAATTTACAATGTTGAATTAGAATATAAATTGATTTTAAATTAAAATTAGTTTAATTATTTTAAAAGTTATGTAATTTATTTCATTATAATATATTTAATATTCAATGTTTATATTTAAAACTTTTACACATTTGATAATATTCTATTTGGAACCTCGATTATTCAACGCATCTATGGGTAAATTTTTAAATTGAATATTCCACTTTTATTAATTGAATTTTGAAAAAATAATTTTATATTTTTATTTATAATAAAATATATTATCTAAAATATCCAATAGAACTACATACCACAATGAATATTCAAATGAGTAAAAATGAATTATCATGATTAGGTAAAAACCGACTTACTATGGGGTTAAACTAATAATTTACTAATTAAAATGAATCTAAACTAGTAAAAATACGCATTGTATGGAAAAATATAATCATAACATTCTAAATTTACTGATAAGTATACCTTTTAGGCTTGTTTCATGATAAAAACATCTTGGTAATGGATTCTTCTCAAAAACTATATGTGTGTCCTCTCCCCCACTTATACCTGACACCCCATATCCTCCCCTAATCACACATAAAAATACATTTATCTAGGAACATTCCTATAAAAACATCATCTATAATTCAGTCACAAAATCATAGTTTCGTATGATTGATCATTATGACAACCTAGAATTGATTTTGGGGATAATATATTTATGTTTTCTGAAGAATAGGTTACAATATTAAATGGGTATTTTTATTTTGATTCTTATTCAAACTCATAAAAGTATTATTAAACCATTATTACTAAATAAATTCATTATATTGTATATAATGAGAAGTTATTATGTAAAATACATGAAAAATATCCATATATACTTTTTTAAATTGGAAATGAAACTGTCGATCTTGTGTATAGAGGACAGCCATATGCTGAAGCGATGTAATTAAATTTCCATATGCATCCTTAATGGTTGAATATAATGATATATTTAACACATTTACATTATAATTATGATATTATTATATTTCATTAATTACAATATCACATATACCTTATATATTTCTGTGATGTTTAGAATATGATAATGTTGCTGGTATGTATGACGGACTTCCATCTTACTAAGTGATGTGTTTTTTTAACATAATATTTCCAAGAATAATAATATAGATAAATTTAATAAATATATTTATAACATAATAAATTATAATAATTCCTTAGAATTTATAAATCACCATCATTCATACCCT
The DNA here is from genome assembly GCA_963277665.1 of Viscum album. Lineage (NCBI taxonomy): Eukaryota > Viridiplantae > Streptophyta > Magnoliopsida > Santalales > Viscaceae > Viscum > Viscum album. The sequence continues at coordinate 333,319,439 of OY728163.1, forward strand.
TTCACATATTTATGGAATGTTATCATTGCATCTGTGTTTGTGCGGCCTACCATCTCTATGAAGTGTTGTGATTCCATTTCCATGTTAAATGATCAATAATTATTATGAAAATATATATAATTAATCTATATGATATTTATAACATTAACATAAATATTCATTTGATATATCTATATCTAACACCCAATAAAAAGAAGATTAATGATTTTAAAAGCATGAGAAAACAAAGAAAATAACTTTTGAAACAATGATAATAATGAATCACTCATAAAAAATGGGTGTTAAGTTATTATAATAGGATCATATATGATATTATAAATATGTGTATTATTCTGGTATAAATTAATTACATTATATAATCCATTATAAAATATATTATATCGCTTTCAACCAAAATGAAGCATAAGGTAAGTGACTTCGTCGCAATATCCCTTTATTAAGGTATATTGTAATTTTATACACCTAATGAATTGTATATGGTGTATATATATCCCATTTTTCAAGAAATATCATGAATAAAAAATAATTCACGGTGTTTTATTTTTTAACATTATTTACTTCAACTAATTGGATTTGACTTGAAAATTACTAATTGGTAAAGAAGTTCATATGTCAATTTATTTTCATTTCATTATATAAATTATTCATTGTCATGAGATTATAATATTATGTTTGTAATGAATTGTCAATACATTCTATATTATTTATTCTTGATTTATTGAGCTTAAAATTTGATATAGAAAATCATTTTGTTTATAAATTCCCACTTCAACATTTTGATCATTATAAGTGTTTATTTAAAAATGTCATTTAAATCTAGAGTGTATGTAATTGAATTTAAATTGAAGGAAATTATTTGATCATAGTATAATAAAACAATTTAATTTTATTCTACTCCAGTTATCCATGATTTTTTTTCTAGTAGTACCATGTTATTCTATTTGGTAATTTAAATGATTGAGAATTATTTTGATTAAATAAAAAATAATTTTTAATTTTGTTTGAAAATCCATTATTTTCTAAATTTTGATTCAACAAGGTTTTCCTTATGACTTGTCTATTCTTTCATACATGGGGGATATTGATTATTCATTAAGGCTTTCCGTATGACTTCACGATTTTTTTTTTGTTTTGAAAATCACAAACACCTTATCTCAAGGAAAATCTTTTTTACCCTATGTTTTACTTCTATAATGAAAAATTTCTTTCCCTAACGAAATTTATCCTTATCATGTATTCATTGTTAATATCATAGTTTTTCTAAATGTAATATTCGTTTTTAAACCAAAACCCGAGAATCCTATAAATACTTAGATATGAAGCATTGTATTTTAAAATCTGAATTCTCAAAATTCTGATTACTAATTTTGGGTTCGAACTCTTCTGAGTTTTGAATCTGAATTCTGATTAAGAATTCTGGTTACAAACTCTTCTGAGTTTTGACTCTGAATTATGATTAGGAATTCTAGTTATGAACTCTTCTGAGTTCAGACTCTGAATTATGATTACAAATTCTCGTTATGAATTCTTCTGAGTTCAGACTCAGAATTCTGATTATGAATTCTGATTATGAACTTCTCTGAGTTCTGACCATATGTTCTCGGAATACAGACTCCGAACTCTTATGAGTTCTAACACTGAATTCTCATGAACTCTTACTCCGAACATTGTGTGTTTAGGTTCCGAAATCTTGTGGATCTAAACTCCGAATTTCCTGGAAATTTAGACTCTAGAATTCTATAAAAATATGTTTCTGAATTCCTATATAATAAAATACGAATATTCTTGTATTTTAGTCTCCAAATTCATTTTTGGTTAGACACCGATCATTCATATTTCCTTACACTCTGAATACTAAATTTTAGTTATGTAACAGTATTATTCTTACACTTTTTTTGTTATAAAATGATGTCGTGCATTCAGTTACTAACTAACCGTTGTTTGAGTGACACTTATACAGGTCCCTCTGAAATTCAATGAAAAATATGACAATGGGAGGAGGGAGCCGACCGCTAAAGACATGCCTATATATAGGGGATCATTTGAAAGATCTTAACATTGTTCGAAGAATCTAGAGATTACAAGATGTTGAAGTGATTTCTAGAGATATACATTCATTACTTTTTGCTTACCGAACTTCTTGTTCAGTTTTTCTTCGTGTGACTCCAATTGTTATTGTGTACAATTGATGGATTCTGGGGATAGGAAGACAAAGGTGCCGACTACCTTGAAGTTGAGGGCTTCCTTACTGAGGAAGACAGAGGTACCAACTACCTTGAAGTTGAGGGCTTGTGGGGATAACAGGACAGACTCCGATCTTCGTATCGAGGGATTACCATGGTGTGGGTAACATAGAATTTCTTGAATGTATAAATCAAGGGACCTTTATCCAAGGTTTTTGGATACCCTTCTCTTTGGGTTAAAAGATTTACCACTTCTTACATGTTTTGTTTCCAGTTTTCAGCTACATTTGTATTTTTGAGGAAATTAAAACCATCTTATACATCTTAATACTTGTACTTTGATTTAGGTAGATTCTATATGCTTTAAGGTATAATCATTATCTTTGTAAATATTCATTAGGTTTCATTTTTTGGAACCATATTTCCAGATCCACATTCTCAGAATCATATTTCCATAATCAAGCAAGTGTGTAGAACTAGAGGTTTTGTGAATTTCCTTTTTTAACCTTTTTAGACATAAATATCTTTAAAAGTTCCAAAGGAATTTTTAAAAACATTTAATTCACCCCACCTCTTGTATGTGAGCATCTCATCTTTACATATTCAATCCTAAAATTTGTATCAGAGGATCTGACCTCTGAATTAATCTCATAATTAGATTCAGAAGAGCTTTTTTCGGAATCATTTTTGAATAGAGATACTCTTGTTCTATATTTATTCCTTGTATAGGAATATCTTACTTGTTTATGGACTTTTTCTATTAACAATTTTTGTGTGTAAAAGTTATCTTAAAGATACAGGAATAATGTTGGTTCAATAGACAATCTCAATCCAACTAGACCACCTATCTTTGAGGGAAATTATTATGAATATTGGAGAGATAGAATGAAGACTTTTATTATCAATACTAGTGTTGATAATTTTTATATTCTTACTAGAGGATAAAAAATCCCTGAAAAATAAGTTAGTACCTTTACCAATCAAGAAAATCATCAATACCAACTGAATTATAAGGTACACAATACATTTATTTTCTCCATGACTAGAAATATATATAGCAAAGTTTCATCTTGTGATGTAGAAAATTATATATAGAAGAAACTTTATGTTACACATTTTGGTACATCTAAAGTTATAGAAACTAGAAGAGCTATGTTGAGAGATGAATACCAAGGCTTTAACATTCTTTATTGAGAACCCATATGTAAGGTGCAACAAAGATTCATGACTATTGTTAATAGTTTACAATCCATGGGTGAAAGAGGATTATATGAGGAATCTCTTGGTGATAAGATCCTAGATCTCATTCCCAATGAGTGGGAATCCTAGAGGAATGCTATTGATAAGAATAGAATGGTTACTCAAATTACTCTTGATGAAATCTTTGGAACTCTTCTACAACATGAGACTAGAATGAAGAGAGATGTTGATAATTTAAATAGGATGAATGGAAATTGAAGTGTTCCTTTTACTACAACTTCTAATCATATGAAAGCTGAGACTCCTGAGAGAGTTACCATATCCAAATTTAATAATGTTGTTATCCAATCCAAATCTACTGGAAGTGAATCCTCAGAGAATGAATTAGAAAATCTTGCTCAAAGGATTAACAAGATAGCTGTAAAGAGGAATTTTTAATCCAGATACAAGAAGAATGAAAAGAAATATAAGAAAGATTCTGAAGTCACATGTTATGAGTGCAAGAGAGCAGGACACAAAAGATCTAAATGTCCTTTTCATAAGAGAAAAGAATGAAAAGAAACTAATTATGAGAGAAACAGAAAGAAGTATTATAAGGATAATGCTAAGAATTTCTTGAAATCCAATGCCACCTGGAGTGCCAGTGGTGGAGACTCTTCAGATGAATCATCAGATTATGAATCTTCTGAACAAAAAAATCTTGGTCTAATAGCAAGACTACCTACTGACAATCATTTCATTATAGATAATCTACACAATGATGAATCATTTACCAATGATTCTTTAAATGAAAATTATAATGATAGTAAATATTATAACTCTTCAGATGAAGAATCTTCTTCTGAGGAAGACAATACTTTACCTTCCAATGAAGAAGTTTCTAGATTTTCCAAATTCCTTGAGATTGAGAATTCAAAACTCATGAAAAAACTTGATAAGGGAAAATCTAGAAATACTATTCTTACTAATTAAATATCTGATCTTTCTAAAGATCTCAATATGAAAAATTATGATTTTGAAATTATTTCAAAAAAATCTTGAGGAAGTAAATTCTAATAAGAATAAACTTTATTAAGATCATGAAAATGTACTTTATAAGATAAAAGTTTTCGAGCCTAGATCTAGTTCAAAATAAAATATTGTTAAAGACAAGAACATGGTAATCAAACTCAAATCCAAAATCTTTTTTAGGAACTGTTTTTCAAACATTACCTTAGGTAAGAAAAATTTTGATAAAATGTATTCTCAAATCCGACCTCTAAGGAATAGTTCTGGTTTTGGTTACACTACTTCTAAACCTGTTTTTAGTAACAGTTATTTTGTTCCACAAAGTGCTCCTTTTTTCACTAAGTGTCAGTGTGGTGGACACTGGGAAAAGAATTGTTCTCTAAAAAAACCCATTCCTTAGGATTTCATAAACCCTATTTTTCTAAAAAGATGAGAGTGCCGAAAATTTTTCATTCTAAGAATTCTGGATCCAAGCATGTTTGGATTCCGAAAACCTAACGTTTTCTTATTTTCAGGAAAATAGTGAAGTTAACAACAGCAATACATGGTATATGGATAGTGTATGTTCCCTACATATGACTGGTAACAAAGACTATTTAGAAAAGACTATCAAGACGAAAGGAGGGAACGTAACATTCATAGATAATGCTCAGGGAGAAATTATTAGTATAGGTAACATTGTTATTCTTGGAAAAACAATGATTTAAAATGTTTTATTCATTAAGGGTCTTAAGCACAACCTCATTAGAATAATCCAATTATGTGATGAAGGATACCTTGTGAATTTTAGAAATTAAAAGTGCTTAGTAGACAATTCCAGGGAAGAGTTTGTTCTTTCTGCCCATAGGCAAGAGAATGTTTACATACTAAACATAGAAGTCCTTAGAAGCCAAGAACTACCTTGCCTTAGTGCAATGGACGATCATTCATGGTTATGGCATAAAAGGTTAGGACATTGTAACCTTAGGAACTTATCCAATCACTCTAAGAAGAGATTAGTTAAGGATCTACCGGAGCTTAGATTTGACTCTTAAAAAGTGTGTGGTCCTCATCAATATGGAAAGAAACATAAATCAAGTTTTAAATCAGTCAGTGAAGTCTCAACTAGAGATGCATTACAGCTAGTGCATAGGGATTTTTTTGGTCCTATAAAAAAGGAAACATTTGGGGAAAGTATTTGTATTTTTCTTGGTTGATGATTACACTAGAATTACGTGGGTCTATTTTCTAGCAAATAAGTCTAAAAAATTTCTTATTTCAATAGTTTTAGATACCAAGTAAAAAATTAATAAAACCTCCCATTGAAAAATACTCATAGTTATCATGGAGGAGAATTTCAAAATTCTGATTTTGAAACTTTTTGTAGTAGAAAAGGCATTACTCACAATTTCTCAGCACCCAAAACACCTCAAAAAAATGGTGTTGTTGAAAGAAGAAATAAAATTCTTCAAGAGATAACTAGAACCATGTTGAGTGAGTCTTCTTTAGCCCAACATTTTTGGGCTGAATCTTTATGTACTGCTTGTTATACTATAAATCATGTTTTGAATAGACCTTTTTTAATCAAACACCTTATGAGTTATGGAATGGTAGAAAACCTAGACATTCCTACTTTGATGTTTTTGGATGAAAGTTACTCATTCTAAAAACTAAATATAATCTACATAAATTCACACCAAAATCTGATGATGGAATTTTCTTAGGCTACTCCACATCTTCTATGGCCTATAGAGTTTTGAATAAAAATATTTGTACTGTTGAAGAGACAGTACATGTTAAATTTGATGAAACCGATCCTTTTGTTTTTGAACAATCCCAACCTACATCTTTAGATGTGTTTTTCAAAACTGATTCTCAACTTTTGTTAGAAGATATTTCTAATTAGGAAAATCACCATGAATATGTTTTTGAAACATTTAACCTAGAAGATTTCCTACCCAATGTTGATGAACAAGTTTTACAAAACTGAAATTAGTTTTTTCTAAAGAATCATCCTAGTGATTGCATCATTGGTGATCTGAATAAACTAATAAGGACTAGAAGTTCCTTAAGAAATGAGGTAGAACATCTAGCATTTACTTCCCAATTAGAACCAAAATGCACTAATGAAGCATTAGGAGACGATGATTGGATTAAATCCATGGAAGATGAACTAAAAGAATTCGAAAGGAATAAAGTTTGGACCTTGGTTGAAAGACCTAAGAAACTTCTGTTATTGGTGTAAAATTGGTCTTCAGAAATAAGTGTGATAAAAATGGAATCATTGTAAAAAATAAAGCTAGATTAGTTGCTAAAGGATATAATCAACAAGAAGGAATAGACTATGAACAAACCTATTCTCCAGTAGCTAGAATTGAATCTATTCGTATCTTACTTTCCTTTGCAGCAATCTTCAATTTCAAACTTTTTCAAATGGATGTTTAATGTTATTTCCTTAATGGATAGGTTTAAGAGGATGTTTTTGAACAACCTCTTGGATTTGAAGATATGAAACATCCATATCATGATTTTAGACAAACAAAAGTTTTGTATGACCTTAAACAAGCCCCTCTATCTTGGCATGATAGAGTTACAGATTTTCTGATTCAAAATAACTATATTAATAGAAATTCAGATCCAACCATTTTTATAAAAAAAGATAAGAATTTTTTTTTGATTGTTCAAATTTATGTTGATGACATTATATTTGGTTCAACTCAGTAATCTTTAAGTTATTCCTTTGCGAACTTAATGAAATATGATTTTGAAATGAGTATGATGGGTAAGTTAACTTTTTCCTTGGTTTTCAAATTTCTCAAAAACAAGAAAGAATATATATATCCCAACATAATTATATTAAATATCTTCATAAAAAGTATGGATATGAAAACACTAAGAGTATAAGTACTCCCATTGGTACCTCTGATACTCTTGATCTTAATGAAGCTGGAAAACCAGTAGGTAAAACATCGTTTAGAGGTATGATATGAGGTTTACTTTACCTAAAAGCTAGTCTTCTAGACTTAATGTATTTATTATGAATATGTGAAAAATATAAATCCAATCCTAAGGAATCTCACTTAAAGGTAGTGAAATTTTTTTTCTACTTAAAGGAAACCATGGATTTAGGACTCTTCTATTATTCTAGAAATGAATTTATTCTAAAAAGTATTTCAAATGCGGACTTTAGTGGATGTAGAATGGATATAAAGAGTACATCCAGAACTTGTCATTTCTTAGGAGTTTCATTAGATTCTTCATCATGGAAAAGGCAACACTCAGTAGTATTATCCACTACTGAAGCTGAATTTATAGCAGCTGGAAGTTGTTGTGATTAAGTGTTATGAATGCAAAACACACTCATAGACTATGGTATGAGTTTTACCAAAACAAAAATTTTGTGTGATAATACAAGTGCCATTTCACTTAGTAAAAACCATGTATATCAATCTCATGCAAATCACATAGATATTAGGCATCACTTTGTTAGGGACCACACACAAAAAGAAGATACCATTCTTTAATTTATCAAACTCAAGATCAACATGCTGATATTTTCACAAAATCTTTACTCCCCGATATATTTGAATACATTAAAAAAAAAGTTAGGAATGATAACTGTAAGTTTATATTCCTAGATAACATCCTATTGAACCAATATTCTTACAGTAATAAACTTCCTTTCATAGGAGGAGTACATTTGTTTTTGAAGTGTTTCATATTTTTCGTAATGAAGTTTTTCATATTTTTCGTAATGATGTATTTCATATTTTTCATAATGATGTTTTTGAATATTTTTCATAATCATATCTTTCTTATTTTTCTTAACAGAAATTTTCGTACTTGAAATTTTCATAATGGGATTTTCATACTTTAATTTTTTGTAATTGAAATTTTTGTACTTGAGATTTTCATAATGAAGTTTTTCATAATGATGAATTTCGCAATGATGATCTGTGTACTCAATTTATTTTTTATACTCAAGTATTTTTTGGAATCTAAAGTATTTCTAGAATAATTTTCCTTACTACGAATAATTCTCGTGACAATCCAAAAGGTATGATTCTTTCTTGAGTTTTCGTAATAACATTTTACTTGATGTTAGTTTCTTTTGTTTTTAAATTTCTCAGATTTTAGTTTCCATAAATATGAATCTTTTCCTTTAAAAACCTCAATAGATCAAATCCTACCAAATTTTCCTTGCATCTATCATTTTAACTGTCAGATTATATCTAAAGATATTTCAACCATTAGAATCAGATGGGAAGATGAACCATCACTAAAACACCTATAAAAGCGGACCCCTGATAGTTTTCCCACATCGGATTTCAAATCTTGTGCATTTTAAAGAACATTACCTCTACAAAAGTCCATTACAAACTTTTCAAAAGTGTTCAATTCCAAATGTATAGGGAAATACCCTCTCTGGAAATGTCTACTGTCAACCCGATTGCAGAATGGAAGATATTCACGGAGAGTTTGGTACATCTGAACTTTTTCAACAAATATGACCCTATTATCTCCAAGAATATCAAACGTAATAGTTGGGAAAGTTTAGCCATTTCAATGACAAGATCTCAGGTTGTTGTGTATCCAAATTTGCTGATAGAATTTTAGGAGTCAGTTTGTTTCTTTAAAAAAGATGGAAGGGAAAATTTTCCTTCAAAAGTTATTATAAAACGTATGCACTTTCTTATACCAAGGCTGTGAGCTTGGTAGGGCTATCTTATGAAGGGGAAGAAATATTTTGTTCCCACAAGCTACTAGATGTTCAAGGGAGTTTTGTAAAGGTGAAGGCTTTACAGGGTCTTGGACTCTCTGATGTCAAGACTGCAAAAATTTCTCACTTGTCTACTAACAATCCAATCCTATAATTATGGGTTCCGTGTCTTATAGTACTGAGAAAGGGTGACAATGACACTCTTATGAAAAGTGATATGTATATCTTAGATTTTTTTGGTAAATCTATGTAAAATAAGTATGATGAAGGATATTCCCATTACGATTGAGACTATCAAGATTGTGATTCTAAGAGCACAGATAATCATGTATCCTGATCTACTCTCTGAGTTGACAGTTCGGTGTCTTGAATCTTTCAAGATCCCCTGTAGTTCTAAGCCAAGGAATTGTAACATAATACTAATCAGTGATGATACTCTCAAGAGGATGATGGTTTGTTTCTCTAAGGAGCTAGGTGAATTTTATGATTTACCAGAGGATGAGGTAGAAGCGGATCCGAAAAATACAGAAAAGGCTGAACCATCGAATAAGCCTGGAAAGAAAAGAAAATTAAAGGAAGTAGAAGCTGAAGGTGAAACACCTATGGCCATAGAAACTCAATCCACACCTCCATAAAAAAAGAATAAAGCCTATTCGGATGAGGTAGTAGCCAAGTGGAGGAAGGATAAGAAGAACCGAAAAGAAGGGGAACCACAACTTGGTCTAGACCCCGCAGAGGACAAGATGAGCTTGAGAAGTAGGAAATGGAGAAGAAGCTTAAGAATAAAATGTTTGAGTCTGAATATTGTCTATCCCTTCTAACGGATACTGAAATAGCATCCGAGAAAATTCTTGTTCCGAAATCTTTTTTAGTAGAACAATTACCTAAGACTCCGGTAAAGAAGCTCATGTCTCCAGAAAAATCCAAAGGGAATGAACATGAGAATAAAGACATGGAAGAAGAACAAGAAGCTAAAAGAACTGAAGATATAGTTGATCTGATAAAGCAAGAATTAGAATTTCATGAGAAGGAATGTGCTTCCGAGAAGTTGTCAATCTGGACATCTCAAGCCGGATCTTCAAGACTTGTTACTCTTGTGGTTGATGAAAAAGATGAAGAGGAAGTGAACAAGTTTTCTGAGGAAGAGAGTCATAATCATGGCATTATTCTTCCTGAATATTTTGAAGCTGGAGCTGAGAAAGAGAAAATTGATGAAGATAATATTTTCCAATTATCTGAAAGTGAGAATGAGTCTCCAGATGAAGAAGTTGTACCAAAAACTGACAAGGACAAAAAAATGGTTGATGATACCCCAACAAAAGAAATTTTGAGGAATAAGGAAGATGGTGAAACTTCCAAGAGGAAGCTAGTTAAGAAAGAAGAAGAACCATCACCATTTAAAGTGTCTAATTCGGAGCCATCATCTATAAGACATGATTTTGTTATCCAATCTGTAAAAGAGCTAGTAGACACCATTCCGATCATTCCAATAATTGACACCAGATGCCGGATTCTCCAGCATAGCTTGATACAGAAGTCAGATTCTATATCCATGGTCATGGATAGGTGTGTAATGATTGAGGCTAATCACAAGAATTTCTTTATCAACTATGAAGCCCACGGAAAATCTTTCAAGAAGATGACCAGCTGGACGATGAAGAACGTTGACGATTTGAGAGAGCTTGATCAATTTCAAGAAGATTTCAAGGAATATATTGATACTGAAGACACAAAAATAAAGGATCTTACAAATAGAATTGAGAAAAAGAAAAATATTTAACAAAATACTCAGATTCAGGATGTCAAAGATCTCAATGAGATGTTTAATTATATTTTCCAAAGTTGGGAAACAGAAAGGGATCTCTAGATTGAGATTCAAGAAAAGAAAGTAAAGCAAGATGAATTGATGAAGACTCAGGAAGATTCCATGGAGGCTCAGGATGACAGGATCAAAGAATTATAAAAGCAAGCAGAGGAGGATCACAAAGAGATAAAAATGTTGAAAACCATCGTGAAGAACCTGATACCCAAGAAAAAAGATCCAAAATAGATCAAATCTGATTTTTTGTTGTATCTGTTTTTTCCTTGTACAAATTATTTTAATCATAATGAAATGGTGGATTCTTGTTTTAATTGGATGTTTGTACTAATATTTCAGGTACAATATTTCTCTTCCATTCCCTATTTTTTTTAAAATCACAAAGGGGGAGAATGGAAAATGAAATTCAAGTATAGAAGAAATATCCCTAAGTAAGGGGGAGTTTATCTAAGGGGGGTTCTCAATAAAAATATTTTCATACTTATTATAATGAAAATTATCATTCTGGAAGTTTAGAATATGATCCTTAGTGTTCCAAAGCCTACGGGGGAGTTAGTGGTATTCATCTTTTCCAATGTAAAAAAGGGAGATATGTTTTATTTTCAAAGTCTGGAAAAATATTTTCAAATTCCTTTTATTATTTTTCGTAAGGATGTTTATTCTTTACAAAAGGGGGGTGATTGGTGAGTCAATAAGGTTTTACTTATGAGTTTTCCATTCCTTCATACATGGGTGAGATTGTTAATTCATTAAGGATTTCATTATGACTTCACAATTCCTTTTTGTTTTGAAAATCACAAACACCTTATCTCAAGGAAAATCTATTTTTACCCTATGTTTTACATATATAAGGAAAAATTTCCACCCCCAAGGAAATTTATCCTTATTATTTTTTCATTGTTAATATCATAATTTTAATAAGTGTAAAATTCAATTAGAAATCAAAACCTCGGAATCATATAAATTCTGAAATATGATGCATTTTATTTTAGAATCCGAATTCTCATAATTCTAATTACTAATTCTGGGTACGAACTCTTCTGAGTTCTTACTATGAATTATGATTATGAATATTTGTTACAATATCTATTTATTTCTGATTCCAAATTATGATTACTAATTCTGGTTATGAACTCTTCTATGTTCTGACTCCAAATTCTGATTACGAATTCTGGTTACGAATTCTTCGGAGTTCTGACTCCGAATTTTGATTACAAACTTTTCTGAGTTCTGAATCTATGTTCTCGGAATATAGACTCCGAACTCTTATGTGTTCAGACTCTGATTTCTAATGAACTCTTACTCAACATTGTGAGTTCAGGTTCCAAATGCTTATGAATCTAGACTCCGAATTTCCATGAAATTCTGACTCCGGAGTTCTATAGAATTCAAGTTCTAAATTCTTAGAAAACATAATCTGAATATTCTTGTATTTTAGACTTCGAATAAATTTTTGGATAGACTCTAGACATTCATATTTCCATACACTCAGAATATTGGATTTTAGTAACGTAACCATACTTTTCTTACACTTATTTTGTTATAAAATGATGTCGTGCATTCCGTTACTATCAAACCATTTTTTGAGTGACACATGTATATGTCCCTCCGAAATTCAAGGAAAAATAAGACCATTTGAGGAAGGAGTAGACTATTGAAGTTGTGCCTATAAATAGGGGCTCATTTGAAATAGCTCAACACTATTTGATGACTCTTGAGGTTACATGTTGTGCAAGTGATTTCTAGAGAGATTCTTTCATTTCATGGTGCGTACTGAACATCTTGTTCAGATTTTATTCCTGTGATTCCTATTTTTGTTGTGTATAATCAAGGGCTTCTGATGATAGGAAGACATATGTTCTGACTACCTTGAAGTTAAGGGCTTCCGTGTTGAGGAAGACAGAGGTTCCAACTACCTTGATGTTGAGGGCTTGAGGGGATAGCAAGACAGACTTCAATAATCATATCGAGTGCTTACCCCGGTGTGTTTAATACAAAAATTCTTGAAAGTATAAATCATGGGACAATTATCCACGGAATTTGGATACCCTTCTCTGTGGGTTAAAATATTTATCACTTGTTACATTTTTGGTTACATGTTTTCCACTGCATTTTAATTGTTGAGGAAAGTATAACCATCTTATACTTTCTTATACATGTAATCTAATTTAGTTACATTCTATACGCTTTATGATAGAATCTTTATCTTTGTAAACTTTCATTATGTTTCATTATCCGGAACCATCTTTCTGGATCCACATTCTCAGAATCATATTTCTAGAATCAAGCAAGTGTGTAGAACTAGAGGTTTTTTGAATTACCTTATTTAACCTTGTTAAACATAACTATCTTTAAAAGTTCCAAAGGAATTTTTAAAAGCATAAAATTCACCCCCTCTTATATTTGAGCATCTCATCTTTACATATTCGATCCTACACTAAAAGAATTTTTTCCAAAATTATTTTGATATTTTTTTAAAATATATATATATTATTTTTTGGAGATAACATTTCTCATGTTTTATTTTATGAAAAATATTTAAAAATAAATATTCATGTTGTATACTAAACAATACATGTTTATCTTTTCCTTAAAATAGGAAAATATTTTTTATTTTTATATGTACGGAATGCATGAAATTTTTCTGATATTGAACACTCAATATATTAACTATTTTGGTATTCTTTTCAATGGATATTTTTTAAGAACATTATTTTATAATATTTTTCAAACATTTAGTTAAAAAAATACTTTCAATCTAAATTATTTATTTTCCAAAAGAAATGTTTTAATGATGTTTTTATTTTACTTCTTCTTGTCAATTTCATAAACCTTTTATTGTAATTATGATAAAATGAGGATATTTTGCATTGAGAAAATCATTATTATTTCCATATTTTCATTATGAGAATTTCAATTAGGGATGTATTTACATTATCTTTTGTGATTAAATTATTTATTCATTCACATTATTTTGATATAGTTATTTTCATGTAATCATTAAAAAATATATTTCTCGTAGATATCCATATTATCTATTATGGATATACATGTCACATAAACTTTATATTATTATTATACAATATATTTTACTTTGAGAGCTATATGAATCATCAAAGAAATTAAAAATAACCAGTATTCCTTACTTGATAAGGAAATATTTTGATAGGGTATATCATTCATGAATTAAATCAATTATTTGATAGTTTAGGAATTCTATGGAGATACAAGTATGGGTGGGTCCCTATAATAGATAGCCCAATGATGAATCTATAGTCTCATGAGATGAATATGTTGGTTAGACATGGTTTAATGGGTTTATTGTGTGTAATTGCCAATCATTTTAAGGATCCTTATGAACAATCATAATGGTATGAGATATCATGATAACAGAGGTCAAGACATACATTAATAAAACATATAATTCACTAATAATTTAGTTATTATTATTTGTGATATTTTTACAATTTTATTATATGTGGATACATTTATTTCTCAGTTTATTGATAAAATAGAAGGTTTCTTCAATTTTTTACATTGAAATACAGATTTTGATTTATCTAATAATTATAGGAAAATTATTTAAAAGGAATATGTGTTTAGTTGTATACCTTTCAATGTTGATTATTCTTATTTATTAATTATATCATATATATAAATTTACCGTTACTTTTCATTGGATCTCAACATTTATTTTCTTCCATTCACTAGAATCCATTAACTGTACAATGGTTGATATGCAAGGATGTAGTATTATAAACAACAGATTTCTAGAAAAACATTATATTGTAATTTCTGTATTCAAATTTCATATTGGAATCATGTATATATATGGTTTTCTTATACTATTAAATTATTCAACCCTTCAAGATGTTATTCGTTGTAACATAACCTAATTTAATAATGTGGAAACCTGCTCTGGGCTACAGAGGCTAGGTTCATTACCCCTCTTGTAGGATTGTTGTGATGTGGTGGTTACTATATGGGTGACCTGTGGTCCTTTATAGGATATATGTTTTGATCATCATGTGATACATTTAGAGTTTCCATAGATATAAAGATCAGATGTTGAAAAAATCATTGGATAAGTTCTCAACGTTTTGAGGACATGGTTAGAGCTACAAAAAAAGTATCATTGATATATGGTTTGTTTTTTAATGGTTTTGGAGCTCTGATGTTTGGATTGTCTTGATATGGATCCCAAGAGTCATGAGAATATGGTTAGAGAAAACATTGATTTAGATCCAATATGTTATTATAGATTCCACAGAGTTTGATATTTTTGTTGTAGTTATCATAGATTGGGATCTTGAATATTGGGAAAAACAAGGGATGGGTCCTTAGATTCATCACTATACGGGTGTAGATTCGATGGTTTTGGATCCCACATATTACTATGTTGGAATGATCATTAAAACATACCACACATAACTTATCAAATAATGTATATTTGATATAGGGTGTTTTATAAGGATTAAAAATAGTCCGCCACTTGGAACATGGGTTGGCATGGTCCATCATGATGTTCTAAGAGTCAACATGGCACTGAATCAAGCAAGAATTTATAGAGTTTTTTATTTATGTTTTAGTAGTTCTATATTTATTACATTAATGTAATGTGAAGTTGAAATTCATATAATTGTTATGTATGGTACCATGTTTGTGGTTCTGTACAATATTATTTATGAAAAACTTATTATGAAGCAAAGTCCCTTGTGTAGTCCACTGAACCTCTGACTTGTCACAAACATAGTTTTGGTAAATGATCGATTTGGTGTTTATGACTGAGTTGAGCCGCTCAAGTGTGATTGGAGAGTGAGATTGTGACCTTGTTGTGGGATATAGTATAGTGTAATTTAATTGTATTTAATTCTTTAGTTGTTTTTATATATTATCTTTTTAGTGGGAGATAATTGTGTCTATGACTGTATGGATTCCATATTGCATAATATTGTTATTTTGAGGGTTCATTTACCCAATTAACTCAAATTTATATAATTTATTTATGATTTTTTGTTATTTTATTCATTACAATTCTCTCATATTTGGGGGTATATCCTCCCCAAAATACTTATTTATACACCCACAATTAGTCGTTATTCTCTATCATTTAGGGGGTCCATGCTCTATTGGGATCTAGTACCCAATGAGTGGCCTACGACCTAATATATTACAAAGAAATAATTAATAATTTTATTTATATTTTATTAATATTTATAATATATTTGATCGGAAACATAGAAATATTCCAAAGCTTGTGAGGGAAATCATGTTTGTGTATCAAGATAACATATTATGATAGAAATTCTAGGTTATCAATGATATGGGATTGTGGTTTTGGAATTTATTTTTATAATTGAATAATATTTTTACCATAAGTGAATCAATTATATTTTAATGGATCTCTGTATATTTTTTTTTTGAAATTTTATCTAATTAGAAATAGATAGGTGATCATCAATAAAATTTGGAACATTGGGATTACATGACGTAGAGGCATGTGTGTGTGATTATTGTCACTGATAACTGAGTCTCAATTGTTTAATTTGTCAGCAACTAGTCATACAGTTCTTTTCTTATATGTACTTATTGGACTTCTAATTATCCGTGAAATGTGTTATATGTATTTTATCTCTATGGAAGATCATATAGATATATGGTGGGATGTACATTGATAATAATAATGCAGTCCACGGTGAAGGGTATATATGATTACCATGGTATGTCAGTATAGTCATGTGATTATAAAGATATTTTCCCTATAGAGTAGTAATAATACATATCATGAACATAAAAATGGATTCAGTTAATTAATATTCCACTAATAACCTATATTGTGTTTTTTTAATAATGCATGTAATGGAACTCAACCTAACTAAATCATGTTTTCTGTTTCTCTTAGGATAGATCATCTAGGATGATTCCATTATGTATATGAACATTGATTGGTGATTTTCTAATTCTATAGTGGTAAGTCATGTATATAAATGATTGATGAGAATCAGTGTCCTAGTAGGATGATGAATCACATGAGGTGATAGACCTTTGTTTATACGAGACGCTTGAGTGGGAACATTGTATGTTTCCGTTGAATTTTGACTTTTGATTTTATGATCTAGGTGCAAGAACCATGTTATAGAAATATTATATATATATATATGATATAATTTATATATATATAAACACACATAGAGAGAGAAGAGGGATCCCATCAAAACGCCTTAAGATTTATTGTAACTCGTGTATACTGTTGGAGTCGTGAAGTCTTTCGGATAGTGTATTGTAAAAATCATGAAACATATTCAATGGTGTTTTTAGGAGGTTTAATAGGTTATTTAGTGTAGGTTTTGATTGTACATTAGTTCTATTTTTCTTTATTTTATGATTTTTGATATTATCAAACTTCGAGATTCTAAGACAAAGGTTTTTAATTTCTTCTAGTTGATTAGATATATTTTATTAGACTCTAAATAAATTTAATTTTATTATATTAATTCGGGTTTATTTTTATGAAATAATGCTATAAATTTATAATAATTAAACAAAGAAAAAGATCCATGTTTTTAGAAATTTAATTTCATAAAAATGTGTACCCTTACTTATATGGTATATGAAAAGGTAACTAACACCTTAACCATAAATAGCTAAGATGTTTTAGGGTAACCTTGTAATTAACCATATGAAGATATTTTTATATAAAGAAAATCACAACATACCATTTATAAGAAATTAGCATGGTTTAATTGTAGTTATGTTTTCAAATGGGTTTCATTAAGATATTCGGGGGATTCAGCCTTATTCATATATGTACCATAGATGATGTGTGAAAATCATTGAAGTTTATATTTACATAGAAGAAGAAATGTAAAGATAAAATTTTTAAAAAATAGAATACATAAAGGTATTACCTATATTTAAGGCTCTGAATAATTGTTGTTTTCTTATTACCCATGCGTTGTTGGTGCTGTTTAAAGGTCTTTATAAGGACCTTGTCTTATTAAATTACATAATCTTGGATTTTAGTCATGAACTAACTTCATTTAACATTGAGTATCTATTCATGTTTAGAGTTTTAGAGATATGGGATATAATATATACATAAAATTCCACATTTATATAGTGTTAATACCACAAAAATATTATCCATTTCCTCCAAAATATAAAACCATTCAAATAAAACATGTTTTCATTGACAAATCTTCATAACATTTAACATGGATTCCCTATTAATGTTAAAAATCTTTATAAACTATAAAAATCTTTTATAAACTTGGTATGAGAACAAGAATCTCATTAAGTCATATAAAAAGAAGGAAATACATCTTTGGACAATGAATACTTGTAAACTTATGATCTCATTTTCAAAAAGACGTACTTGTCACCAATATATAATTACATTTTGAAACTTGATATTAACACAATATTTACAAAAAACATAATTAAAATAAATAGAACCATAAATATATCTTGGGTAATTACTTACATTATCTTTTAATTGTATTAGATACCTTATAATTTGTAACCCTCATGACTTCCATATAATGTAACCCCCATGACTACCTTATTGTGTAACCATCGTAGTTATCATTGGATTAATCATATGTCCGACCACCAACATGCACATAACCAATGTATTTAAGGGAGAAATAGGTCTCAATATTCATCATTGATAATGACCATTAACCATATAATAATCATACATCATGAATATTTTCATTAAAAATTTATTTTAAATTTTTTGAAAAGAATTTTAAGAGGTTTTTAAAAGAAAAGCCCCTTAAAAATGTCATATATTTTATGTGATACATAAAAGAGTGGATAGAATATATATATATACTATAAATAAAAATAATTAAACATAATATAATCTATATTCATCATAGAAACAATTTAAATATCACAAAAATAATGAAGTATAAGGTTAACCCAATGAATGGAAATCGGGTTAATAATTTCCTTACATCGGGTTCTTCTCACATAAAAATGTTTAAAGCTCCAGTATAATTATTAAAAGAGTGTTATTAATATCTTAAAAAAACATATTCATTTTTATAAGACCATATATTATCATTTTATAACAACATTTCACCATTTAACTATTATTATTCTATTCCTTCCATTTTTGTTGAGTGCGTTCTTTACATGATTTCCATAGACAGTTTATATTATATTTTCTTGTTGTATGGAAATGAAATTACAGAAGTGGAATGAAATGGTATTAATATATTTATAAAATATTAAATTATTCACTAAATTATTTTTGTTATATGGTATGATAATGAATCATTAGATAAATCTTATGTGATATCTATTTTGATCATTTTGGAGGTTCTTTGATAACCACGAACATGCTTCAACATATAACATTAATATTATGAATATAATTTAATTTCATAACATAAGAGATGTGATGTCATAAACATTAAAATATCATTAAACCATAAAAAATGGTTTTAAAAATATCTTTGAATGAATTAATGGAAATTAAACACCCATCATCCACAATTTTGGTAAATCAGCACATCACGGATGGGGTTCTTATTATTAGAATAAGTGGGGGGAGAAGGATTAAATTGATGAAATATTACATAAAAATGATACAATAGAGAATATATATGATTATATATTATCCATTCCACATGGATATGGGTAGGATAATATAGAATATGAATAGAAAATAATTGAAATGAAATCACCTTAGAACAAAAGAGGATGTTTACTTCTTGATATCCTCTCCTTGAGATCCTCCTTATGTCCTTTGGTTCTTGGAATTTAGTGATACCAAAAGGTATTATACATGGGGAATAGCCTTGGAAATACTATTTTTCAGAACATAGAAAAGGATAAAGTCTTTATTGGTGTGAGAGTAAGAGGGGTGGGGTGAGGGTGGTATTTATAGTGGAGGAGATAAGGGGTGTAACATTATTTTAATCATTACTATAATATTTTTTCTCCAGACTATGAATAGTCTTGATTTATGTGACAAAAAAAGTAATAAGTGTGTGTTATTTTGAACCAATGTCCATTTATATAATCCATAACTCAATCTTTGTTTCATAAATACATTTATTTATCATATTTTGTAATTATCGAAGATCACTATTAACCAAAAATTATATGATTTCAAAAAAATGCCAAAAAATTACCCTATCCATTTTTCAAAGGGTTTAATTATGAAATTAACTCCATTTTTTGAAAATAATTTTTTAAATATGATTAATTTAAGTTATAAATAAAAACATATTTTTTACCAAAAATACCAATTTTAAAAATACAACGTAATTTATATCACCTTGAATTTTTAATCAAGATCTCATTATCTTATAAACTTATGAAAATTAAATAATAATAATATGATTTAATATTCATAATGGTCATATTAGTTTTCATATGTGTATGTTACTATTCACCAAAAAACAAGGTGGGTTTATCGGATTCCAAATAACTTACTGATGACAACCTTATATGACAATTCGTTGAAATTAAAATCATTGAAGTAGAAAAGTAATGTTTGATGGCTATTTTATAACTATCTACATAAATAAAATTTTCATTCTTTTCAATTTACTTTTTTAATTTTGGGGTGTTACATTTTTCCAAACATCTGGAAATTGCATTCCCACAATTTTTTTATTTACTTATTAAACAAGTGAGGGTTTTTTCCCTCATTGATTTTTATGATTCCCATGTTTCTAATTTAAACATTTGGTTTATAAAAAAACCATTACATGTTGAATTAACCTATTCTGAAATACCTTCTCTCTACGATAAAGATTCAGAATATGTTTCACTTCATAAGATAGGTTTTCTTACTACTAAATTGCTTCTAGGCTTAAGAAATGATATAAGTCTAGAACATACTTTCTCAACATTGGTACATGAAAAACATTGTGTATCTGAGATAAACTTGGAGGAAATTCTACTTGATTGGATACTTGTCCAAGATTCTCCAGGACATCATAAGGTCCAACAAAATGTGGAGTTATCTTTCATTATTACCAAAACGCATGATAATTTTCCATGGTGAGATTCCCTGAAATCATGATCACCAACATAAAAATAAAAGACTTTTATTATTTTTTGCATAACTTTTATACATACTCTGAGATTTCCTCATGTGTTTTTGGATCATCTTTACTTACTCAGCCACATCCTTTTTTAATTCTTGCCACGTCCCATTCCTTTTCCCAACTTCATCCCAAAATGTAGGAGTTCAACATCGCTTCCTATACAATGCCTTAAAAGGTTCCATCTGTAAAATGGAATGAAACCAGTTATTATAAGAAAGGTTATCTAAAGAAAGTTGTTGATCCTATTTTCCAAATAATTCCACTGAACAAGATCAAAGCATAACCTCCAAATTCTAAATCATTTGTTCTTAATACCCCTCTGACTATGGATGAAATATTATAGTTAAATTTATTTTTGATCCCAGAAACTTATGAAGGACCTTCCAACAATTAGAAATGATACTAGGATCCCAGTTAGATAAAATTGAAAAAGTTACTCCCTATAACCTAAAAATAACTTTGAGGTACAATTGATAAATATTATCCAAAGGCATTGTATCTCGAATATGAGGGAAATGATAATCTTTAGTCTGACATTCAATAATAACCTATATTTAATTATTAAATAGAGAAGTTTTATTGCAGTATCACAATGAGGTACATGGATATATTTTCCCATTTCCACTCTAGCATTGGTAAAGGTTGAATCATGCCCATTGGTAACTACTTCTCTACTATGACTTTTTGATATGTCAAACATTTCACAGTAAATTATATAATATATGTTTTCATTCCATCCCCCCAAAAATACTCCCAAAGGTCATTGTACATCGTTGTGATTCCAAGATGAACTAAAAATAAGGAACTATGAGGTTCTAATAATAATAAAAATCTTCAGTAGAGAATCAAAAGGCACACACAATATTCTTTGAAATCATAAAACACATTCTTTTTCAAAGTTATATTTTGGAAAATAACCCAATTTAACTGATTATACATTTTTCTATAGATCACAATATTTCATAAATATTAACATAATTATATCTAATAGTGATGAATGGACTGAAAACTGTAACAAAATAGAGGTATTTCCTTCACTAACAACTTCTATTTCAATTTTCATTAAATCATTAATCATGGAATCAGGTTCCGAATGTATCATGGTGTATGATAAATGCGGATTTATACTAAAGGGACCGACCACATTGTCTGCTTTTCAAGGACGGTAATTGATTGTGAATTCCTAATCCTTTACTAGTTCAATCCATCTAATCTACCTCATTTTTAATTCCTTATGAGTAAATATATACATCTAATTTTTATGGTCAAAATATATTTGAAATTTGGCTCTGTGAAAATTATGCCACCAAATTTTTAAAGAAAATACCACAGTTTCTAATTCAAAATCATGTGTCAAATAAATTAACTCATAAGGTTTTAGTTATCTTGATTTATAATTAGTTACCTGATTATTCCACATTAGGACACAATAAAGACCGTTCAATGAAGAATCATTTTAGATGTAAAAATAACCATTTCTGGAAGGAGAATACAAAAAACGGGCATTCACCAATCTCTTCTTCAGATCTTAAAAAAACATCACATTATTCTATTCAAATAAATTTAAAAGATTTTGTGTTAACATATCTACCGGGATAGATAACTATACAATTTATTTAACTAACCACCAGTAATAACTTTCTAATTCAAGAAATCTATTAATTTTTATAACATTTTTATGTCTTTTCCATTCATCATCATCTTTTGTTTTGGCATGATAAAAATTTCTTCCATACTTATTTGAAATATTCCCATCAAAAAAATCTATTTCAACAAAGAAGAACACTTTCTAAATTTTCCATATAGATTATTTTCATTTAATGTGTGAAAAAACCCCTTCGATATGTTTTATGCTCTTACTTACTTTTATAAAATACCGACCTTCTTCAATAAACAAAACTAAAAACATATCCATGAACTCATAGAATATTCTATTCAGAAGATACAAGGATATTTTAGGTGCATTTGTTAACCTAAAAATCATAATAGAAAAATAAAAATGCCTATATATAAATTGGATCACAGTTTTTGGGAAGTAATCTTTCTTTACATTCAACTGATGGTACCCTGACCTCATGGAAACCTTCAAAAAATAATATGCTCCCTGGAGTTGATCAAAAAATTAATCGATATGAGGAAAAGGATACTTATTCTGAATAGTGATGTTATTCACGGATCTATAATCAGTGAAAATTATAATTGAAGCATTTTTCTTTTTGACATACAAAAAAGGTGCACCCCATGGTGAAGTGGTAGGATGAATAAAGCCTTTATCATGAAACACCAACAACTAATTTTTCAATTGAAAAATTTACATTTCATCCATCCGATAAAGGGATTTTCAAATTTTATTAACAGCAAGAACTATGTAAATACTGAATTTAACTTCACGATCATGTATATAGCTAGCTAACTCATCAAAAAAATCATCAAGATATTCTTTTACCACTATAACATCATTAATCTTCATAGTTCCCTTATTTTAAACAATATGAGAAAGATAAATTTCATTTACAACTTTCAATTGTTTATCAGAATCCAAATATGTAATCAATTGTATAGGATATTATTTTATTCAAACAAAAACTAATCTTGAAAAAAAAAATCATTAACTCTACAATCAATCTTATCATGAAAAATAGATAGCCAATCCATACCTAGAATGACATAAAACTCCACTAAGGGAAACAAAATTCATTGAACATAAGTAAATCCACATACCCTAATTGAATGATTCTTATAATTACTATTTGCTATTATTTTTACTCTTTAGTGTTTTATCAATAAGATTGAGTCTCATTAGTTGAGGAGATATAGCCAATTTAATGAAAAATTTGTCATAAATAAATGAATGTGTAGACCCCATATCAAACTAAACATTTGTAAAAAACAAGGTACCTGATACAACATCATTATATTGATCAACCTCTACTAACGTATTCTAAAATGATCTCACTACACCTTTCTTATTGTAGGCTGTTTTTTTTAAATCCTTTGGATATCTCTTTGGGAATGCATTTTCATAATGACCCATCTCACAACATTTAAAACACTTTATAGTTTTCTTATCAGTATTATTCGTAGGATCATTTACATTAAAATTTCAGGCCATATGTTTAAGACTACCACTTCGAATAAACTTCTCGATTTTGGAATGGGATTCTATAGGGTTATTTTTAGATAAAATTTCACAAACTCGAAAAAAACAATTTATTTTCATCATATTTATTTGATTGATTTGTATCCATAACATGGAATATGGACCTATTTTTTTATTTGTTTTCATGGTGCACATGTTTATCTGAAAAATCCATTTCTAACCTCTTAGAACATCGGTATTGATTCTCATAACTTTTAAACTAACTGAAGTCAAATTCCGTTCGATATATTGGATTCAATGATGAGTAAAAATTGTTTATTTTTCTATCAAGATCAAGAATGATATTTGGATCATACCTCTCTAGTTTGGTGATGTTCTCTTCACACATGGACATTTATTATTTTTCTTTTTTCTTAAATTCAAGTAATTTCATCTCTATCATATGTCAAACCATGTAAGGAAAATGTTTTTCAAGAAAAATCATTTAATTTAATCCCACTTTAAGGCATAACTCTCTTCTCAATCCCTGATATTCTTAACCATTGACCACGATAGGTATTCTTCACAATCGAAAATATAAATGGAAAGGATTACCTATTTTTAATATAAACATATCATAACATAAAATATATTTTCAATATATCTAATCCATTCTTCATCCACTATTGGGAAAGAATATCCACTTAGGTAGGAGGGTGTTGCTTCATGAAATGTTTTACAATCGTTATATTCCTTTGTGGTACCTCTGGTTTTTATCTTGCATGGATTCCACTTCCATTTATTACTTTTGTTAGATGATCCATTACTATCAGAAACTACTTTGTTCCAATCCCAACAATTCTAGACTGCATATTCAAATGGATATCATTATATTAGTTCCTTTCCACTTCATCTTCCATGTTTCTTCTTTGGAAGACCATTCTAAATAATCATATATTAGTCTAAGAAACATTTTAATATTAAAATTCTATAATATTTAAAATTAACCATATAGTAAAGATCATTTATGGTATTCTTTTATCATCATACAAACCCTTAAAGTTATCTAAACCATCCTATGATACAAACTGTATTGACCTGGATTTATTACATTAAAAAATATTGAATTTTACTCAAGAAATCACTTCCATTCACATTAAAGATGTTTTCAGGTTTAGAGTTTTAGATAATAGTTATATAAAATATACATAACATTCCACATTTATACAGATCTAATACCATAGAAATAATATCAATTTCCTCCAAAATAGAATACTTTTCAAATAAAACTTGTTTCCATTGAAAAATATTCATAACATTTAATTTGGATTCCATATTTATCTTATACACCCTTATAACTTGTGAAAATTATTTAAAAACGTGGAATGGGCACAAAAATATCATTAAGGGATACAAACAAAGTATGGAAAACATTATTCCATGAATACTTGTAAACATATGAAATAATTTTCTAAAAGACATACCTTTCACCCATATATACATACTATGTGAAACATGCGAGTTCTGTGAGATTTCCAAAAAACATAATGAACATAAATATAACCATAAATTTATCTTGTGGAATTACATAGATAATCTTGTAACCCTCTCATCAACCTTATAACTTTTAACCATCACGACAACCTTAAAATATAACCCTCATGACTACTTTATTTTGTATCCTTCGCAGTTACACATGGAGTAACCATATGACCTACCTTAAAATTTCACATATCCAATTAATTTGAGGGATATATAGTTACTACAATTCATCTTAACCAATTCCGAAAAACCCTAACATAATCATACTATATGAATAATTTCATAAAAATATTGCTTTTGAATTTTATAAAATGAAATTTTAAAATATGTTTTTAAAAGTAAAGCCCCTTATGAATATAATTTAATTGATGTGATACTAAATAGAGTGGATGTAATATGTATATACACTGTAAATACAAATAATTATACATAATAAAAATTATCATCACTAAAACAATTTTAATACCACATAAATAATGAAGTAAAAGGTTTACCCAAAATGGAAATTGGGATAAGAATTAACTTACATAAGTATTGAATTACATAAAACATGTTTAGTCATCCTGTATAATGTTAAAATTACGGTAATAAATAACTTTAAAAACATATTCATGTTTATAGAACCTTATATTATCATTTAAAAACATTGTTTCATCCTTTAAATTTTAGTATTTTGTTCCTTTATTTGTATTCAGGTGTGTTCTTTACATGATTTCCATGGTTGGGTTGTATTTGATTTTCTTTTCATATGGACATGAAATTATAGAAATGGAATGAAATGGTATTCACATGTATTCAGAATATTAAATGACTCCATAAATAATTCTGTTTATATTGTATGAGGCTGAATCATTAGATTAATATTTCGTGATATCAATTAAGATCAATGTTTGGAAGCTCAACCAAGAAGAGTACATTCAAACTTTGGACAAACTGTCAGATCATTTCTATTATCATCTGAAGGATGATCCCGATACTCAGGTTAGATCAATATCATGGCATCTAAGAAGGGAGATCAAATCTGATTGGATTAATTTTTTCATTAATGGTTTATCTATTTATTATAGTGTTTGAACTTTGGTTTCTCACTTTTTCCATAAAAGAGTTTCTTTAATAAAAAATTTAATTTTCAGTCAGTAATTCATTTTGATCATTTTGGCGGTTCTTTAATAGTCCCAAACTTGTTTCATCATTTACCATTAATATTAATCATATATGATAATTGTAAACATAATAGAGGTAATATAATACACATTAAAATATTATCCAACACATAATTTTTTTTTACAAATGGATTTTAAAGATGTTAATGAAAATGAAAACACATTATCCATGATTTTGGTAAATCATCACATCACAGACAGTGTTTGTATTTTTAGAATAATAGGGGGATGGAGAAGGAGTAAATTGATGAATTTTTTCATAAATATGATAGTATACCATATATATAAGATTCTATATATTTCATTCTACTTGGATCATGGTAGTATAAGAGATTATAATTACTAAAAAGAATTTAAAATAAATCAGAGAAAAATAAAACGGGATTTTTACCATTTGATCTCTTCTTGAGAAGCTCTTTAAGGACGTTGGTTTTGGCCTTTTAGTTATACTATTAGGTATTTTTCTAGGGGAAGAGTCTTTGGAATGGTATTTGGTAGAACATAGAAAAGTATCATGGCATGAGTAGTGTGAGAGGAATAGGGGGTGAGGGTGGTATTTATAGTGGAGGAGAAGAGGGGCTTTACATTATTTTAATCATTATTTTAATATTTTTTCTCAATACTATGAATATTCATCTCTAATGTGACCAAAAACATAAATAAGTGCATGTGAGTTCTAACCAATATCCATTTGCATCACACATGACTCAAACAAGATGTAGAAAATCGTTTACTTGTCATATTTTGTAATTATCGTATTTCCCTATTCACAAAATTCACATATTTAAGAAAAATCCCAATACATAATCATAACACTTTTTCAACTTGTCGAATTTAAACAAATATGCCAATTTTTAAAAATAATTTTTTAAATATGATTAATTTAATTTTTTAATAAAATATTACTTAAATACAAAATTAACAATTTTATAAAAAAAATATGATTTTATATCACCTTGAAAAATTTGTCAATATCTCATTATCATATAAAAATTAGAAAATAAAATAATAATATGATTTATTATTCATAAGGGTCATATTACAATTCATATTAGTATTCAATATAGTATGTTTCTATTCCCTAAAAATCATTTTGGTTCAATCAGACTCCAAATAACTTGCTGATCAGAACCGTAGATGACCGTTATTTGAATTTCAAATCCTGGAAGCTGTAAAATTATGTTTAACAGATAGTTTATAACTATCCACTTAAAACAAATTTTCAAACATTGAAATTTAATTTTAAAACCATGTGGTTTTAATGACATACCATTCTACAAATTTTTTGCATGAAGGTAGAGAGTAGTTATGCTTATACAGAATGTCTATGTAAGGTTAAAGGGATGATAGACTTATGCAATAATGGGCTCCTATATAAGGGTAATTATATATTGTTTTAATTTTTTTGAAATTATAAAAATATATTTGTAGTTTAGAAAATTATTATAAATCATTATTAAAGGTATTTTGTTTAAATTTTTATTTTTATAAGGATTATAAGTTAATTAATTATTTCTTTTGTAAAATTATAGAAATAAATTTTTTTACAAAAAATTTTATTACCAAATATTTATTTTTAATTTTAGATATAAATTTTTCTTAAATTATAAAGACAAACATATGATATAAAATTAAAAGTGTTTTTTTAAAAATCATAAGTAATAATTTATAATGGGTTTTAAATTATTAAATAAGGCTTTAATATATATTTTTTATAATTAAATTATGAATTCATCATAATTATTTCTTTTTAACTTTTCAATATAAAAGGGTGGATTATTTGGATAATATATAAGACACGTAAAAAAGTGTTCTGATGATTAATATGATCAAGGATTAAATATTGATTAAGTATATGATATTTACATTTTTTAAAATGTTTATATAATATAAATATGTTTATCAATATTTTTATAAATCATATAATATAATATATTTAAGTTGTACTTACATGTATTGATAAATATTGATGATTTTATATTGGAATGAAAAAAATACTTATAATTATATAATTTCAATAATGTTAAATCTAAAATTAAAATGTTTTTATAGTTATATTTTATTTTTAAATTGTTCATACATGTTTATCTCAAGTTTAAACATCTGAATTATACATTAATTGAAATGGTTATTCCATTTTTATTCATATATATAATTAGTCTATATGATTAATCGTATATAATTTAGTTTAATTATTAAATTACATTTAAATTGATCCTTACAATACATGTTATGTATTGTAATGAATTTGTTCTCATCAAGATTGACCTCAGTTTTTAATTGAATTTGTTAACTTGAATTTCTTTGTTCAACACAGTTTTTTCATATTATTTGTTATAGTTATTATGAATTGTTTTCTCTCTTGTGTATTCTATCCCCGAGTAGAAGGACATCAAGTTTAACTATATACCTACGTAGATGCTTCTACCTTATCAAGGTTAGGGAAGGCTGTTAGCTATATTTCACTTAAGTCTCACACTTGTATATATTTTCAATTTTATACAATTAAAAACCATTAAATTAATTTTTCATGAACCATACATATATGATGCAATAAGATATTTATTAACATACATGACTTATAATCATAGGTTAGTATAAAAAACTCATGGTCTGTTAAAAGAGTTAAACATCAATATGGATTAAAAATATTAATTTGGTGTATGGGATAGGATTCCAAAATAAATTTCTAAATTAATACATACATAATTAGAATAAAATGAGATAAGGTGGTGAGAAGAAATCCACATAAAACTATATGTGTTAGATTTATTGTAATATAGATCTTTTCAAGACCTAGATCACTAAACCATGTTGGATTTTCAATATCATGGTTCCCATGTATATATTTTCTGATCAATGAAAGTAATGGGCGATATTGGATCAACCTTCGGTAGGGTCTTCAATAGTTGGGATCTCTGAGGTTGAATTTTAGTAATATATTGTTGATGTTTTATTACGGTTACACAGAGTGTGGACACTATAAAAATAATACTAGATGAATGAAGTTTTTTTATACATATGACGGATTGGATAAAGTATTTTCCACTCTCATATATAAAAATCATATGTCATTTGATTGGGATGATTCCATATTTAATAATTAAGTTATGGTAGGAATTCCCTAGTGGAATCATTTCTTAGTGAAATATTGATCTACTCTCACTAATGGATATTATGTTTTTTTTAAATTATCATCATTTTATTGGAAGTCCATTTAATAAATCTCTTTATTAAATGGTTGAAAAAACATGATACTCATCGGATAAAATATGCAACTATCGATAAATATCATCATCAACATCATCAAACCCATTGTGATCAATCCTTGAAAGGAAGAGCTTAATGTAAGCTTCTCCTATGATTGTGAACCAAATAAAATTTCATAATATATATTATTATTTAAAATTATTTCTTATTGAAATTTCAATGTTTTATAATATTACATCCTTAGTAACCATGTTTTTAAATCATTTAGTTGGAGAATCTGGATTTTTATACAAGCATAGAGAGATTATTTTAGAAATCAAAGGCATTAG
Source organism: Viscum album (assembly GCA_963277665.1). Taxonomy (NCBI): domain Eukaryota; kingdom Viridiplantae; phylum Streptophyta; class Magnoliopsida; order Santalales; family Viscaceae; genus Viscum; species Viscum album. The sequence goes on from OY728163.1 coordinate 333,349,741, forward strand.
ATGTAAAATGAAAAAAAAATAGTCTCCATTCAATATTAGTTGGTATGTAAAATTTTAGTCTCATATACTAAATATGATTGGGTACATCAAATATTATTAAATTTAATAGGATATATTGACTACAAAATGAGATTAATGGTTTCCTAAAATATTTAATTATCATAGAAATCAATTATATTATTCTATAAAATATATTATATCAACTATAAATATTTCATAGTGTTTTATATATAAATAATTTCAAAATGTAAAATTAGTTGATGTTTCAAGCATGAATGTTGTTTACAATCAATAGAATAAATGAGATTCATTAATTGATAACTGTGATACTTCATTCATGAATACAATCATCAAAAGACATGTATTTAAAATAATTTAGATCAGGAGAAGGGAATGAAAATAATTTCATTTTTATAAAATGAAATAAATCATTTTTGATACTCATAGTTATTATTTATTTAATTCCATAACATGCCTTATGGGGAGACTCAAATGGATTATTCTTTTTAGGAATTTTATCCTATCATCGTTAATGGAAATGGTCCAACAAATTGATTTGATATACATAATATTAACTTCATATTGTTAATTTTTTGGGAATATATATGAAAATGGAATGTGATATCTATATTTTAATGTGCTATATACATAGTAAAAGTAGGTAAATGTTAAAACCATAAGAAGGAAAGTTTGTTGAAAAGTTCCAAAAAGGTTTTTCTAGAATCCATTCAAGGTCATTAAAATATATTTTTCTCAGTAGGGAATAGTAATAATTAAATATTTTTAGGTTTCCCATGATATACAATTAAGAGTTTAAGAAAATCCATTGCATGTCCATGTTATGTATAAATATTATAGAAATTAATTATTGATATTGAAAGGTATGTGATAATCAATGTATATTTTACAACCTGTTTTAACTATACATGAGTTCAAATAAAAGGAATAATTGATTGAGATAATGGATTATATTCATGAAATTAATTAATTAGTTAAAATATCACGGATTTGAGTTTAAATGATCGTATCATGCTCAAATGAATCTAATTAAATTTTTGTAACTCTATCACATTTCTAGTGTGAGGTAATAGATTTTTATTACAAATAGTTATTGTAACACGTATGAGATGACTAATTTTATTGAACTAGATTGTGATTCATTAATATCTAGAAAATGTTTTCAGATGAAGATATGAATAAATTTTTTTATCCTAAATAAAATTTTTATCAATTATTTATTAAAATATGTTGGAATATCTTCACAGAACCCCTCGATGGTATATACAATTAAATTATTATTTTTAAATGAAAAAATGTTTTAGACTCATAAAATACCATATATGATATGTTAATAATAGTAAATTCATTAAATATTCATACAAAACTGAACTAAATGTTATTTCTTAACACAAATTATTTTTTGTATCATAGAATGATATTCAAAATTGAATATATTGAATAAGAGGAAAATGAGATTAGGATTGTACTTAATGATGTTCAATGTTTAAAAATAATTAATTACACAAATATATGATTAAAGTGAATTTTACTAAATATCCAATGATAGTTAAGATGTATTTGAAAATAGTAATGTATGTAGTTGTATTATTTTAAGGAAAACGATTGAGGTAATATGCTTTCGAAGAATGATGATAGTTAACTTAAATGGATTTTTTTTATATAAAATAGAAGTTTACATCGTAATATTAGATGTTAAAATGTTACAATGTTTGAATATTTTTAAAAGCTGAATAGTTAGGAATATAATTCATAAATATCATCATTATTCAAATTATCATAAATTATAGATATTTCTAAATAATGATTTTAGTGTTAGGGTTTTTCATAAGATCACATAGATATGCTACATGGGTTACATAGGATATTATGTGTTAGGACAATGTATACAGTGGATAAAGCATAAGGATAATCGAGAATTTATTCATATATGATATAAAAAATGGTTTCTAATTTTTTTTTAATAAATATTATTAAAGAGTTTAAAAATACAAAATGTATCATAATAGAGGCAATACTCACATTATCATTATTTCATTTTGGATGCATAAAACATTTATATAGATAAAAATTTCTAGAAGTGTAATGATAATAGACCTCTCAATGTATGACTTTGAGTATTTCCTTAATCAGTGTTCGTTATGTAGTATTATAGGATATGGTGAAATGTTGGGGTTATAATTTTTTGGATTCTGCTATTGAGATAAATAATATTCTCCAGTGGGAAAAAATGAATATAATTATTTTTTTATAAAGGATGATCAATTGAGAATACACCATCATGTTTCATATAAATATGTATTTGGTATACAAGGGGTGAATGGATCTTATTTTAGTCTCCACTACTTGAGGTAGGAAAGATACCTAGAGTTTGAGCCAACAAAATTTGATACCCTACATATGCATGCATACTTATTAACATAACTAATATTTCGGTGGTTGTATATATTACTGATCATTTAATCAGTTGGAGGTTAACAAATATGATACTTTATATCTTGTATGATGATAATGAAATCTAGGACATCAATTAAGATAAAATATAAGTTTTTTTCATCACACCATGACATTATATATCAATACTAAGAAGACATGTGTTTTACTTATGAATATGGATGAATATCATGTGATGAACTCAATGATGAAATCATAATATACTTTGATAATTGATAATAGATTAGTGGTGAATATGAGATTTACATGTTTCATGTCTCATAGTCAAATGATGTCCTTCAAAAAGAAGAAATATGATAATATAAGTTTTCATGGAGATATTTTGGTTTGATGGAGGTCATTTGCGATACTATTTTTGCTTGAGTATAATTTATTATTTTCAAGATACTTATCATTTATTACATATATGGATCAAAATATTTTTATTTGTATCCAATTCTATGAAGTCCTGTTGGGTCACCCATTTTAGTTTTTTAAATATATATTGAGTTTGACTAAGAGAATAACTGTAGAAGTGTTTAGAGACAATCAAAATGTATTTTTCATGGGTATTTAGAAAGAATTACGTTTGAAAGAATTTAGGGTGAATTTAATAGTTAACATCAAAAAAATGTTTTTGAAGATATATAATAGTGTTTTCGATATGGTTTCAATAGATATTGTATATGATACAATATTATGTGAAATGGAACAAAGTATTTTAGGATTTACTGCTAGTTTAAAATTGATGGTAACATTTCTGATTACTTTATATATATATAATTATATATAATGATATATACATATATATATATGATATATGTCATCATTTAGTGAAATGAAAATTTTATATTATTTATTTGTTTGATATGAAGTTTATTCTATAATTGAGATATTGTTAAAAGATATTTTTTATAAATTGAAATGAATTTATCCATATGATCCTTGAATTATACTAGGAATTAATAAATCCACTATAAAAGTATGAATAAATGAATACCCCTCACAATATAACCCTCATTTTCTATATAAACCTTTCTTTTATATGATAGAATATGGATGGGGATTGAGATGCTAATGCTTGGCCATAAATCCCCAAGACTGAAATCTCTATTCATAATCCTACTTTCATATTGAGGTTATATAATTTTTCATGGAGAAGATCAATCCCATCCAAAAAAATATGGTTCTTCAGAACCCATGGATACACATTAAGGTCGGATGTCCGTTGGATTCCACTTTTTGATCGTTATCAAAAATATTAACTAGTGATTGAAGGTGGTGTTGTGTCTTCATCGGTGTATGAATCGTTTGTAATGGATTCGAGAGATGTGACAAAAGATTCTAAGTTATTCAATTACTAGATATGTAAACCTGGGATAGTGGTCATCCGGAAAATTTAAAAACCCAAATATGGTTTTTTGAAAAATAAATTTTTGGATTCCTTGAGATTCTTATGATTAATGATCTTTGAGGGCCTATAATTATTGTATTGAATATTGTTTTCATTAGAATGAGAAGTTCAGTTTCTAGAATATGTGATTCAGGATGTTCATATGAGCAAGGTACAAGTGTTGGTGGAATCGTTTGGTTTTATTATTGTTCTAGATGGTGGATAAGTGATTGTTTATTCATAACACAGGTGAGGTGCTAATTTATGAATAGGGGAGTTGGGGGGGGGGGGGTCTCTTGGATTGGATAGATTAAAATTTACATGATAATGGATGGTTTTTTAGGCATTTGATCGTAATTTTGTCGTAATAAGACTCATTGATAATGATTATGGTAATACGAGTAGGTGGTATCAGAGAATACAACCACTATACTTATATGGAATTTAGTAGTGTGTAAAAGTTAAAGGAAATTATTTGGGTGTTTTAAATTATTTAGTGGTTCTATATGAGACAACCCCTAATGAATCATGATGGTATGATTTCAAGAATGGGAGCCTATGGTTTTTATTTAAGAAAATAATGCCATTATGGTTTAAGAGAAACTATACTTAGATCGAATGTTGTGGAATAGTCGATCCAGGTGAATCCAGCTAAAGTATTTATGGGATGTGATGATCCATGTTTGGGGGGTCCATGAAAATGTTCTAATAGAACCTGTTGAGGTTGTTTTTGAATGATGTTATTAGGGAATATATATTGTGAGGATATCACCATTGGTTATTGTGTGTGTGACCACCATTTAATATGAAATTTTGTGGGTTCCAAGCATAATATTGTCATGGTCCAGAACCAGGTGACTATTAATGTTTGTATTTAATGATTGGGATCAAGAAAGGTGTCATATTCTATTCATAACATCTGAGGATAACAGAGATCATATCTATTATGTACAACCATCTTGTTACAATGATATTTAGTATAATAGGATCATGGTTTGGATGATCGTTATTGAATTTTGATGTTAGTGGAAAAGTTGATATGATTAAAAAATAGATTAGTCAATGAATTCTATGAATAAATTCATATCTCATTTTGTATGGAGGTGGGGTTTTGGTATCCTAATTGAGATTATTTCAATATGATAATAGTGTGTGTCATGTTGGTAGTGTGTAGGTTCTTGGAGTGGGAGCATGATAGCCAGCTTTTTTGTGGGGGACCCAACTATAACAATTTCACTGGAATATGTATGAACACTGATGATCATATTAAAATGTTCACAAAATCACTACATGTTTTCAAGGATCATGATCAGGTTATTGGTAGCATTTGATGGTAGAAACCATGGGTTTTCATGGTTTGAAATATTTTATAATGTATAATTGGACATAATGTGTTTTTTTCTTAGCTCACTTTGGGGATTACCCCTGGAGAGATTATCATATCGTAATTTGATATTTATATGGTTCTATATCATTCCAAAAATTCTAGAATTTTTTTCCCATAAAATTAAAATTAATCGGTATTTTTGGAATAATTGGTAAGGAATTTGGCATAAAATTGGATTTTTAGTTTGTCGTGGGATATTGGTGAGCACATGGTCATGGTTTGGGTGTGATGAGATCGACCAATGAGATTCTATGAATATATTTATATTTAAATTATTTTTTAAAATTGTTAAAAATTTATAATTTTTGATTAAATAATAATAATTTTTATATATTTAATTAATTGTGACATCCAGAAACGATTTGTGACCTTAGGTATTTTAGAAGTTGGCCAGTTGGGATTGGAAAGCCTCAACATGAGTTACTGAGTTTCTTTCAAAAGTGGTTTACATTAATTTATGTTAAGTTGTTTTTTAGTATATAAAATTTGGTAGTATGTACCATATTATATTCATTTGTTAAATATTTCCCTTCTAATTTAGTTTTTGGGACTCTCTAAAATAGTTATGTCATTTAATTAAAATTAAATACTCATATGGAATCACATAAGATGCCTAGGTCCCTGATTGACCCCTGTGTAATTGTTGGACATCATATCCACCGATGGTTAAGGGTAAAAATTATATAATGTGTCTTAAAAAACTATAAACCCATGAGGGTAATGATTTAAATAATTTAAAAGATATTTGGGTGTAGTTTCCCAAGTTTATGGTAACCTAGTGACATATAGTTAAAGAGGAGTGATGACCTGGGATGGATGGCTTGGGGTTTCTCCATGAGATATAACATAGAGTCACGAGGCTAATTAATATTACCATTGGATTACTGTTATTTCCCCACTATTGTGTGACAACCTGGGTTGATAGACCCTGAAGATATTTGTAGAGCATCAAGTATTGGGCTGACTTAAGACGTATTAAAAGTGAATAGACCCAAGGAATTATCCCTAGTGTGACTCCCATAAAAGTACAAGGAGGCATAAATGAGTCCTAATGGGTCCCTAGTTGGTTAAATGGATACTTGTGAACCTAGATGTAAGGCTAGGAAGAAAAAAAGTTGATATAATAGTGGATGTCACCTAAGAACATATATTGATAATGCGATCACATTGGGTTAACAATATAGGTGATGAGTTTAGGAATTCAAAAAACCCTTCCATATATTTTTGTTTTTATTTATATAATAGTAATGAAACTATGTATTCCCAAAAATAATTTATGTCTCCAATAATATGGGCCTCATGAGATTCAATGTTGACTATGTTGATGCCCAATTGTATTTCTTGGTATCCATCTTTTCTGCCTCGTGTAACATAGTTGGAGATCTCAAAAACATGATTCATTGATTTTTGTACTATTAGGGGATATTTCCCTAGAGTTTGGAGTATATAGTTATAGATTCCATTGATTTTGAAATGTTATACTACTAGAGTTTCCATGGATTTGGATCTTATATGATTGGACTATCACGATATGGGACCCCAAAGTCACGTTGATATAGTTGTTTGATCCATGTATTTGGATCCAATATACTATTAGAGCTACCATGGAATAAGATATCGATGTGGGAGAATCTATAGAATTTTAACATTGACATTTTTAAAATCATGGGATGGGTCCTTATATTTAAAACTAAGTGGTTAGGACTGCCATGGATTTGGATCCACCATGTTACTGGGTTGGAAAGATCATTTTGACATGCTCAAAGGCACCCTATCACTGGACAATGAAGGTATTGTATATATGGGTCATGGAGATAAGGATGTAAAATTGAATGGAATGTGGTAAATGGTATGTAATGGTAAATTATGAACTTCTCATAGACAATCTAGAACTTCATGAATCTGTTATTATTAGTGGGGTTTTAATTAATGTTATGGAAGGGACTTATTTATCCTAATCATGGAATATGAATATAAAATACTTATACAAGTCATGGAAGGGACTATGTTCGTGGTTCCCTAATATGTTATGTACTCACTCTCGGGAAATGTATCCATGTAATATGGGTACTGGAGAACACAACTCACTAGTCATAGGAATGGGTTGGGAAAAGGACCAGTAACACATTAATGACTGAGGTGAGTTGCATAAGAGTCATTGAAGACTAGGATTGAGTTGATGATCAGGGATGTTGCTAATACTAAAATAAAATTATTTTATTCCTACATTATTTCTATACTAGATAAACTCATAGGGATATCTAAACTATATCACATTATATATTTCATATTGTACTTTATTACTGATTAGATGTTTAATTTACCCAAGGTATTTTTACATTTATCATGGATATATGATGTTTTTGGTTTTATTAATTACATTTCACACTGATTATTTGGTACACACTCCCTCTGGTTCCTCCTTATACCCCAACAACTAGTTAGCAAGATCCAGCATTTTTTGGGGGATTACTAGCAGTAACATAGAGAACTAGTCTGGGGAACCGATTGAGTGGCCTATGGCCTGAGACGTTATAAAGTGTAACACCATAGCTACATTTATATCAAGTAATCATTTGTATTCTAAGAAGAATCAAACATAATCCACAATAAAAAATTCATTAATGTGATTAACACCCAATTTTGAAAATTTTATACATTGACTTTTATGAAATTATTTTCATTTTAAAATTAATTATTTAAAAACCAATGTAGGGTGAATTGCTTTTATTTTTCATATTTATATGATTTTATGTACAATATTTAAGAATAAATATTTTACAAATAAATTCATTTTTATAACATTATAAAGATATAAGAATAAATTTAATGTTTATGGAAAAAAATTTCAATACAAAATATATACTTATGAAATAATGTAGTTTATTTAAAAACAAAATGTTTAAATTACAAATTTATGTTTAACAGTTTTGAAAGCTAAATAAGGTTTTTCTTAAATTAAATTTTTTTATTCTCTTTCAAATAAGTACTCACAAGAAAAATTCTTGTTTTAGTTTTATTATATAAGAAAAAAGCACTTGTTATATTAAAAAAATTCAATAAATTTTATTTTAATCATCATTATTCTTATTTTTTATTTAAAACCATTTTCTCATAATACACGCCTTTGTCTGAAAATGGTTTTTGTTCGAATTTATAGCTATATATTAATTTTTTTTTTCAAGGAATTGAATCATGTAAAATGGATTCAATATTGGGAATCAAAAAAAATCTTTTAAAAATTGTTCAACATATTTTTAGGTGACAACGAATTGCAACCATGTCTAATATTTATCACGATTCCCAATGGTCAAATCAGTTGAAAGGGTAAATATAAATGGATACGGATTGAGGATAATAAAAAACAATATATTAGATCTAATTGGTTATTTATATACAAAATTAAAAATATATTATTTGATATTTTTTTAATTTGGAGTCTCCTTACTAGATAAAGTCATATATTGTATAATAATGTTTCATGTTTTTAGTTTCTTTCCTGTCACCTCATAAATAAAAGGTAAATTCATCTCTTATCTTATAAAAAATTATTCATAACATTATATCAACCAATAAATATCCCAATACCTTCAAAAAATTATTTTTCTCCAAATATATGTCTTCGAATCAATCAAAGAACACTTTAAGAGGGCTTAAGGAGTAAGCCAAAGGGGATTACCCACAAAAGATATATATTTTCCTACCAAGAATTTTGAAGTTACATTATTATAAAACAACCAAAAAATATTCAATAACCACTTTACCATAATTATATACGAATATTTTCTATTATAACATGTTTTTAGGTTAATGTTAAATTCATTTTAAATATCTTTTCTATACTATTGAAGATGATAACATATCTCAAGAATACGTATGAACTACCACCTCCACAAAGAAATGTGTATAAATTTTCTTAACTAGTTCATAAAGATTTTTTTATAGATTTAATTAAAAATATATATATAATTTTTATGGAATAACAAGGATTTTTTAAATATAATATAGCATAAATATTATTATCCAACCATCTATTAAAAAATGATAATGTCACTAGTGGATTGGTGTGTACTACCATATCCATAAAATGATGTGATTCATATTACTATTACCATATTTAATGGATGAGTATTAATTTTATATAATTAATTGAAATAAAATTCGTGAAATTATTATAATTAGGTAGATAATTGATCCATTTTATAAAAACTATTAACATTTTCATTATATTGGTGTATTTTTGTTAAATTGATTGAACAACCTTAAGTAGTCAATTTTTGAAATAACTACTCAATTAATGGATGCCAAATGTTGATAAAAGTATATTAAAAACTATAATATATATAATAAAGGTTATTATTAAAATATATTATATCTTTAAATATATTATTCTATATGATATGATACATTTGACGTAGAAGGAATCCAATGAAATTATTTTTAGTTTTGATTCCACTTTGTTGAGACAAAATTTATTTTATTCTGTAAATTTATTTTATATATTGTTTATACAACCCATTAGATATATTATATCATTAATTCCTCTTTAATCTTGTCACTTATAGCTTTAATTTATCTTTACTCTTTTAATTTTCTTCTATTCAAAATTTATTAATGCAATAAACGTAAATTTTACAATCTCTCCCTTATATGGGATCATTCTAATTTAAATTTATATTAAGATAATAATATGAAATAATTTATCTTAATATACATCAAATTTTATTCTGATATTGTTATTTTATGTATTTCTATATTTGTTATTCCTATTTATCCTCTCTTATTTATTCAATAACTAAAAAATTATATTTACGATAAAATGAACTTATTTCCTCTTTTATGTTCGGAATAATTTTCTTCCATATACATATTTTCCAAATCATGTCATAGATGTTTTTATATAATTTTAAATGATTTCTAAATCACCATATCAAATGTTTTTGGATTTATTTATAAATGTTTAAAATGAATATTATTAATGTTTTATAAAAATGAAATCTTTTAATTTCTATATAGGTGTGAAATAAATGTTATTATAAATGTATACAATGTAAATTGATTTTCCTACCCCCATGAAAATGATCTTACATTTATATACATATAAAATATTAAAAAAAATTCAAAGAAAATAATTTTCCATTTTTTTTTAATTTTTAGTTTTTAAATTAACATAATAAAGGAATTATATTCTAAAATATTGAAACCATTTTTGTAAAAGTTTTATAACGTTGTTTTTATAAAAATGAATAAAAATCATTAAGGGAAGTCATTTTTAATGTTTTTCTTCCATTTTACTCTCTATTTATCAAAATAATTTATCTTATCACACATCTAAATTTATGATTAATCAATGGTGTTAAATCATCATTTACTAATTTAGAGTTTATAAATTATTTTGAGATCGTTCACGTTTTTTAAAATGTTCTCAATCACTCTCCATTATTTTTTGGAATTATTTTTATCCTTTATGAACATATTTTTAGTATCTTTTATATATTTTGTATTGTTTCTATGACTTTGATATTTTTTATATATACCAATTTAATTAATAATCATAGATAATATAATCTTATTAGGAAATTTATTTCATTTATTGGATAAATATTAATGTTCTTTATTCATGATTTGATATTGATATATCTTTATTTTTAATACATATTCATTTTATATCATATTATTTATTCAAAATTATATTTATGAATTTAAAAATTGTAATTTATTGGGGGATTGATTATATACAACCCCTCGATGCATCGATTAGTCTCACAATATAGCCAATTATTCAAATTGGTTGGGTATTTGGTCTATACTTACGCATTAAGTAAAATTTTTGGAATAAGGAAATTATGGTAAGGACCATGATCTACTATAATGATACCTTAATGGTAAGATTATGGCATTATAAATTATTCAATTTGTTATTAATATTTTTTTATTATCTATGTGATTTTATTTTAATATTTTCTATGGATACATTTTGAAGAACATAATTGACATAAAACTGAATAAGTATTGATTATCCACTCCATCGTATTGTTGATTCCTTATCTAATTGTAATATCTTCAATTGTATTCTATCCCTTACAAGTCATTTGAGCTCACCCTTATTTATGTTTTTCAATCCTCTAGATATGGAGAAGAGATCATTGAATGACATCCCTGTATGCAATAATGTATAGCATGCTATTATTTTTCCAATGTAATATGTAAATAAATGTTGTATCTAATATTCCATTGAAATTAAACTAATTGTTCTTGTATTTTATGATCCATTTAATCATTTACCAATTTATTAAAGTAGACACAAACTATAGGTTATTAAATTCAAGGTCATTAAGGTGGTTAATAAAATATGATTAATACTTATCTTGGGATCTATTTTTCTGAGGAACATAAGTAAAAGAGGAATTTAGATAAATCCCTTGAGTGATTAATATATTTTCTGAATTTTTATGTTATTGAAAAATATTCATGATCTTATGAGGTAATTATTTTTGTGTATTTTTTTAAACATGGTTCCTAGAAGAATAATGTGAAATCATGTCAACACCTATAGTCAATGATGGAATTCCCCTTATTAGCAGGACAATAATTGTTTTTTGTAATTTCCCAGAAGATCCTATATATAATAATGTAACTTACCCATGATATGAAAAATAAAATTTTAGGTATAGATAAATATGTTTTTCCATAGTTTAATGCACTGATGTTGGATCTTTTAACAGAGCAACATCCTCCATCCAATAGTTCAACTACAAATCCATAGGTATCTAAGAAAATGATCCATTCCCTTGAGATTATATTTCAGGATTTGGGATGTAAAGAAATGGAAATATTTATTCTCGAATTATATTTTTCAATGGGTATGTTGATCAATTTTTTTTGTCCATCGAGAGTAAAATGACCACAATGTTATAGAATTTATAGAATAGAGAATGTATAATGTTTATTTCACTAGGAAATATTTTCCTCATAGGAAATGACCTGAAATGGTGAGAAAGTTCATTAACCTAAATAATAAGAAATAAGAGATTTCCACTTACTATTTTGATAGTTTAACAATATTATCAAGACATGAATATGACAACATTGGTAATTCATAGAGACAGATTAACTATTTCATTGATGGGATTAACTCTAACATTTAAAGGTTACTACTTTACAAAATAATGTCATTGTAAGGTGATATATTATCATCATAAAAAATTAAATAGAATTAATTTTCTAATTGTAAAATATTTAGTGGAACTAATGAAAACAAGAATTTAGAGAAGGACCGAGGGAAAAAGAAATTAATCAATAAATAAGAATTTAATTACAGTATTTTCATAATGTTATAAATTTTGAATGATAGAATACGTTAAATTATCGAAGGGAGTTTGAATTTGTTAATAGTGTTATGATAATGGATAAATGGTCATGAATGCATGGTAAATAATGAAGAAACTTATATAAAATACATCAACTATTGGTTGATGTGGAATTAAGAAAATAAATTCCTCAATTGTAAGGGTATCCTACATTAAAATCGGCCAAGGGGGATGGTAAAGATTATATAGTTACATGAGATGAAGTTGAAGTTCGTAAAATAGGGTGGAAGGTACATTGATAATAAAATAATATTTTTCTAATTCATTATTCAATTCTATGTCTTTACTTCATTCTTTATCTCCCATGTTTGATAAGAACCTTAAATCATTCCCATGATCCTGAAGAAAAGACTTTTCATTGATGTCACTTAGTAGAACTATTATTGTTACTATAATATGTTATTAAGTCCATGTTATGATGTATGTACATACTATATTTACTAACATGGATTTTATTACTATTTTTTATATTTATATATTCATTTTTATGGATTAGATTTCAAATAATAATTTTAAAGTTTATTTCCAAGAGAAGGATATTATAATTCATGAAGGAGGTGTGGAATCTCATGTATTCATAGTGGAACTTCATCACCTGAATCATGACTGGATCATCCACCAGTAGCTCTACAAAATGAAATTTCAAGGAAATAATAACATAAAAACCCTATGTGTGTAAAATTAAAACATTTCAAATGGGATTTATCAATTATAAATGACTATATTATTTTGTTTCCAAAAGAGTAAGCATGAAATTCACCTAAGCATGATGTTGTGATTTCTATTGAACACTTCAATGATGAAATAAATATATATAATACTCTCTATAGAATTACCATAGGGGAATTATTGGAAATCCAAAAATAACTATAACTATTGCGTAATAAGGGATTCCTTTATCCCCAGTGTTTCAGCTTTGGGAGCCCCAATTTTTTTTTCTAAATAAAAATGATGGTTCTATAAGGTTATGTGTTGATTACTGGTAATTCAATTCCATTAATAAAAATAAAAAATATCATATACACAAAATTATTGGAATGTTTAATCAACGTCATGGAGATCAATATTTCTCAAAGATTTATCTATATCATTGGTATTACCAATTATTGGTAAGGAAGGATGATATTCCAAATACGAAATCATTCAGTAGGTATGGAAATTATTAGTTTATTTTAATTCTCGTTGTATTGACTAATATAACCTATATTTTTTATATATGATGAAGAGATTATAAAATATTGTCTTAATTAGTTTTTTTTTGTCTTTATCGATGATATATTAATATAATCGAAAATATTTGAAGATAAAAAATTCTAGTTGACAGTCATTATTCAAAATCGAAGTAGGAACTGTTTATATATTAAACATTATGAGGGAAATTTCTTGATTGATGATGTTTCCTTTCACAGATATATTGTCTCCTCTAATATAATATTTTCTAATCCTTCAATGAAATATATATTTAGAGAAAGACCAACTCAAAAAAAATTAAATGAGATATAGTGATTCTTTGGATTAGTAGGATACTACTAGTGCTTCAATCATAATATCTCCATATTATCTAACCCATTAATATGTTTACAAGAATGGTGTTACGTTTATATGTTCATATGAATTTAATTAATATTTTTAGGACCAAGGGAAGAGAATGGTCAATGCATAGATATTGATATTACTATCATGAAGGGATGGTTTTTTGATATATTTTAATTCACTGTTGAAAGGACTCAAATGAATCCTTATTTAGAATGATATTGTTTTTTCTTATTCAAAACTATTACTAAATATCCATGATTGAAATTCTCAAACCTATTAACTTTAGTCTGAATTCATAATCTTTTCCAGGAAGATATACATGGATGTACTCTATGGTAAAGAATGTGAGATATATATGATCAAAAATATTCAAAATACATCATTTCACAAAAACGGTGTCAAAAATAAACAGAAAATATTTATGATGTTACTCGAGGATTATGATTCATCGATAAAATACCAACAAGGGAAGGAAAAAAATGTCGTCAATATCTTATATATAAAAGATCATGGATTTATGAGTAAAATGGGGATTTTAAAATATCTCAAAGTACATCATTTTGTAAATATTGATATGGTAATCATTATTGAAGAGTAAACATCACTACTTTTACAAACAATATCTGAACTGTCTTTATTGAAGAAGATAAAAAGGTATCTTATATGTAAAAAGTTTTTATAAAGGATAATTAATATCATAAATTATGGAAATATTACCAACTCTGTTTATGATGATAGTGTTATGAAATTTGGAAAGTGGTAACATGTTCCAAAAATACATAATCTTATTAGGGAATTACATGTTGAATTCAATATCTCAAGTTTCTCTATACAACCTCTTAGCACCACGATGTGTATGGATTTACCAGAACATGTTTTCTGCGATATTAGGTTGTTTTAAATTTCTAAATATATATCACAATTCTTTTTTTGTCAATAGGTAATGGAAAATGGGTAATGTCCAAAATGAGGCATGAAAACTATTTCTATTCCTATGTTGAAGTGGGGTGACATTGCTACATACAAGATCACTATAATTGAAAATAATACTAAATGAAATGATACAATTTGAATTATTATTGATCATCTTACCATTTTTTCACATCTTCTTAAAATAATGTATTATTTAACTATTGAGAACCACACACAATAATATATCAATGACATTGTAAAACATCATGTTGTGCCTCTTTCGATCTTATATTACCATTGAACCTAATTTAAATACAAATTATAGAAAATTCATCATAAGGATCTCACTGTCGAGCATTATATGAGCACTAATTAAATAGAAGGATAGTCTAAATAGAATATTCAGACATTAGAGGACCCACTAAAGTCATTATAAATTGATATTCAAGGTATAATGGGAAAATATTTACATCGGTTGTAATTTTCATATAATAATCACTTCTATTTGGTCATTCAAAATTCACTATATGAATTATATTATGTGAATTGATATTTTCAACCAACTTTTTTTAATGAATTTAGTTAATATGAGGATTTATTATAATGATTTATTTATAAGAAAACATAAAAAGAAAGTCAAATCAGGGAAAATATCTATCTTGATAAGTGAATGAATGACCAAAAACATCATGTACGAGATCATATTTTATTTATGGTTTCTCCATCAAAGGGTTTTATATTTTTTAAAAATAAGGGGAATATAGGTCCTTAGTGCATCATGACATTTATTATTTTGGAATGAATTCGAAATATGGGTTACTAATTCGAAATTCCACCAATCCTCCCTAAATTACATGATGTATTTTATATCTCATTATTGAAGAATTATATGATAGAAAAAACACATATTGTCACTTATAATGAAATGAAATTTGGGAATAATCTATCTTATTATAATGTTCCTATACAAATTCGTGGCACTAGAGAACATTTGTTGAGGAATTAGAAGACTTATATATAGATGGTACATTATATAGATAAAAATGTAAAAGTGGAAATGTCGGAATGTGGAGATTTTGGGATCATAAACTACCCATATTTTTATGACATGAACATATAGATATTTTCATGATTAAAATTTTCAAGGGTGTAGAATGAATCATTTGAGCTTCAATTGAATAAAATATACTTTATATTATAAAAAATTTAGCAAAATATTCAATTATTTATTCATAAATTTGAATAAAACATAATTTAGAATTTTATCTATTTATAATTTGATTAAATCAATTTCACTTTTTATATTATCATTTAAAAAAATTATGATTATTTTACTTCATTTTTAAAAAAATTATTGATTTTTGGTTGAATATTAAAAAATAAAGACTTTACAAAAACTCTCACTTTTTAGAAATTATTATGAGATAAAAATTAAATTAAAGTATAGAAAATAAAAATTGGACCAAATATATATATAATAATTGATATAGTGTATTTAAAACTATAATTTCTGAATTATATATCCATGATTAAATTTTTTAAATCTATGTAATGTTTCTCCATGGGGGATGATTCCACACAGGGAGGTTTGGTGGAGTGTATCCCTTGCATGGAGATTTCACCATTGAATGTTTTACACATTATGTCCCTAGGGTGAAATTGTAACATGGGGTTATTTGGATTGATCATAAGGGAGGTTTCATATATACCCTATTCAACCGATGGGGATAAAACCCCATAAAATATGATGCCTCATTTGTTGTTCATCTGACAGTAACAGTTCAGGTTGTGTAACATCAGGTAGTAAGGATTCTCTTCTCTCAAAATATTCAACAACAATGGATAGTGTGGGTAATATGTATGAAATCATTCTAGGTAGTATTTTCATCCACTATAAAGGGGATGTGGCATCCCATGATGATCATTCAAGGGGTATCTTTATCCATCACATAGGGTAAGGCTATAGTTTGACATAATATGTTGAGGATGTTATTATGTTGTTTAATTTCATAAATCATATATTTAGATCAATGATTTTTTATGTCTTGAATATTAGACATTGTTGGGGCACACACCACAAGGGGAAAATCAAGGAAAGAGTAATACCCACAGAAGAGACTCTTCATGTAACACCCTGAGATTTTATGAAAAATATTCTTTTTAATTTCATTAATGTCTTGTGTTGTATGCTACACAAAAAAGAGCTTTCACAACACGCATCTTTGACTTGCCTTTCATTACACGCAATCACGACCTTCCTCGATAGCGTGTGTAGTACGCAATACCTAGTTTCACTAAACAATGATATGCTATTAAAATATTATTAAAACTAGCCGTTATGAATAGTAATAACCTCCTTTTAAAATTTTATAAATTTTATCTCTCAAAATGGAATTCATTTTTGGATTCAGAATATCGAAATTAGCTTAGGGTAAAATTTTGGTACGTTTCAGATAACTTTCATATTCTGGTGAATAGTGAAAATTACTAAATTTTAATTAAAAACAACTTTTTTAATCAAAATAATTAATAGTGATAAATTATTAATTTGAGTGGTTTTAAAGTATATTTAGAATACAATTTTACAATTTAATACAATGTTGGTCATTGGATGTAATTTCACATTTAAACCAGATATAAACAAATGTCAATATTTTGATAGTTATTATTTCCTAAAAACACGCTATTTGTTTTGACGATTGGAATTAATTTTTAAATTAGTTAATGTAACTGATATGTTTTGAATTTGATAAAATAGACATCATTTTTTAATTCATAATATCAAATATAGCTTAGGCCTAATTTTAGGTAATTTTCCGGAAACTTTCAATTTTTGATGAATAGTGAAACCACTAAGTGGTAGTTAAAAAACTGAATTTTTCATAAAACATAATTTTACCGCTTCTGTGAGTGGAATTTCGAAATTTTGAGAGACACGGTTAATATCAAGGACTAAAATTTGGTTCAATGAGATGAAAATAATTTTTGTTGAATAGTAACTTTTTACTTTTTTACCACGGTTAAAAGAAAATAGGGTAATTAAGGGTAAAAGTGATATTATTATTACCCTAAAACATGTACTAATTCTATTGGATAAGTGTAATTCGACCATAAACAACCTTAGGAATAAATTATGACAATTTAATCCCACTTGGATTAGATTAGGACATTTATTATTAATTTATTTACAGGAGGGTTAAAATAGTTAAAATCAATGTTTAATAAGTAAATCATTTTTAATAGAGGGTTGTACATAAGATAAATTAGACTATAAATATTCATTAGAAAGATAAAAAAAATTTATACATAATGATAATTTATTTGTAATTTTTATACTTTAAATAATTTAATTTATTTATGACACAATGATGACGCAGTAAATATCTTATTAATGAAATATTGACATAATTGTTGTCATAAATAACCAAATAAATGTAATTTGAGACTTTTTATGAATTAAAAAGTTTTTATATGTTAATATGACATGTTATTGTGGATTTAATTAACTTTTTTAGAACTAATCATTCTGTTATGATTTTTACAAAAATAAATTACCAAATAGTGTCAAAATTGACATAAAATAGTTTTTAAAACAAATATTATATTATTAATTGTTATTATATTCCTAAAAATCTATGGTCCATCCAAATGATTTATATAACGTTATATATATTAATAATAAACAACATGGGGTTATTTTGTCTTTTTATAGTAAGTTTATTAACCTTATAGTGTAAGAACACAAAAAGACACGGTAAAAGTAAAATTATCTAACTTAAAGTTAAAACTAAATGATAAGGTTAAAATAGTAAACTAAACTTGTCCAAATTCTATTTGATGATAGGATTTCGACCCATCCTCTACTTAGCTTATAAATAACTCAATTTGGAGCTATTAAAAACAGAATTTGACTTTATAATAAAATAATATTTTTAGTTATTCCATAGGTGCCCCTCTCCTCCCATATAAAAGGGCACTTCCTCCCTCTCTTCCTCACACCACATTGAGCCTTCAAGCTCGGCCAACCCATGCCAATTTCTTCTCTCCACTTACCTAGAGACATCCTAGAGGTTCTGGTCTTCTTCAAAGACCAATTTTAGTTTCCTTAGAGGAGGTATCAAAGTGGCACTTCAAAGAAGAGGTAATGTCCGTTACCGATTATTTCACCTTTATTTCTTCTTCCACTTCTTCTTCTTAGGTTGTTTAATTATGAAGTAATAACATCAGTATCACTAATATACTGATATGTTATTATATGTATGAAACAACCCTATTTAACCATCTATCCATCCTACAGAAAATTAAATCACCATGCGTGCGTACGTACGAAATACCATCTCCATACCGTGGTGTAATCTAATTTCCACCACCACCTTACTTGGATGGGTATAATGGTGTACATAATATCTATATATGATTATTGTAAAGTGATATTTATTCTAAAATAGTATACATAATTCCAATATAATTCCACGATCATGAGAATGATATCATCGTTCGTACGTACGTACGGACTACCGTATCCACGACGCGATGAGATTCATTCTCCACGGTAACCATTCATGAATGATTATAAAGTATATATAATAAGTAATCATGAAATATATGAAATAATAATGATACTTGATTTATGTATATATATATATATGTGTGTGTGTGTGTATGACATTTACATAATTCCATTCAATTCAAAAGGTAAATGGAAACAATGTTCATGCGTACGTACGGCCTACCGTCTCCATGAACGGTGTATTTCTTTCCATTTACTGATTTATTATATATATGTATATTCTAAATATATATTATATATAAATCATATTTTATATTACGGAGTTCATTAATCATGATCTAAGTAATCATATGAATAATTACAAGTCAAAGCACGGACGACAAATGAAACGATTTTACCCAAAACACTCTTTAACATTGAATTTACGAAAGAACGGGTAATATAAAGTCATAAGTGAACCATATATGATATCATAAAAATTATTATGATTCTAGAATAATTAAATGACATTATTTAAATCATTATACAGGAGTTTCGGACACTTACGAAGCAAATCGGACCTAAGGTAAGGGAAAATATCACAATCTCATTTTTATCCGAGATTTTTTATACTTCGGTATTTACTGGGGTGTATTTTATCATCAACATCCATGTTTCCTCAATATTTAATATTACTTCCATCCATCTATAATTGTTTAAATCCAATTTTACCCTTCGGTGAGTTTTTAGTAAAAGATATGAAAGGAATCATTTGTAATTTTTCGTACGAGGTACTTTTTGACTTTTCTGACAAAAGTACGAGAATAATGTTTTTTTAACATATACGACATGAAAGAATTTTTACGGTTTTATAAATCCTTATTTTCATGAAGCTTCCTCCAAAATATTTCATGACTATTTTCAAAAAAAACCTTTTTTTAAAATTTCATGACATTTTGTGAAAAGAAAATGATTTTGAAGAACAAAGGATATTTTCCTCAAGAATTCATTTCAAATGTTTTATCAAAACCATTTTCCATGTAAGATGACATTATTTGATATATGTATGTTTGACGTTTAATGTATCTATTATTTACATGGTTCAATTTTCTTATGATGAAATTTCCATTTTTTTATATGGATTATGAAATGATGGGATGATGTTTATGAAACCCATTTTATTCTTTGGGTTATGAAGAATGTTTCAAGTTTATTTTGTGGCACAAGTAAGAATGATTTCATTATGAGATGGGTGGGACCAAAATCTCCCTCCAATGCATTTGGTAAAGATTTATATCTCATGAGATAGACATGGATGGAACGGTAGGTTATACCGGTTCAGTTAAGCAGGACTGAAACGAGGAGTGAACTCGGTTTAGAAAGGGGCTTTGTCCACTAAGATTGTCTTGGAAAAGAGTCTTGACTAATAAGAAATGATTCTCTATGATTATGACACAATGTGTTATGTTTTATGTTATGATTATTGGGATTACATTTCACGACTATGATTTATCCCATGTTATGAAATTATGATCTCTTTTGCAGGTTAAGATTTCCAAAAGATATGTTCTTATAAATATGATGTGATTGATATTTCTTTTGTTTACCCTTACTGAGCATTTGAGCTTACCCTTTTATGTTTTCGTTTCCCCATGATATAAATAAAGAATTTAGGTTTAAAAAAATAATATCTTTATGGGAGATGTTGAAGATATTTCACCACGATTAGAAGATTATATTCCGAGTTTCCAAAGACACTAAACTATTACGGTCCTTGTGTGTGTGTTTTTGTTATGTACTAAGTATTCTTCAAAAGTAATGTAATGTCTATGTACGTTAAGCTTCGGGTCTCTACAGTTGGTATCAGAGGAAAGGTTTAGTCAACCTTTGGAAACTAGGATGCGAGAAATTTAGTGAGATCCCTATAGATATTTCTAAGGTAGGTCTAGGGATGTCCCTAAGGTTAAGTATACGTATAGGATATAGTCCTAGAATTATGGTAACAATCTTAGAATTAAACCTAAGATGTTAGATATTTAAGGTACTCCCCCTTTATTATATTGTTTTCCCTAGCATGATTTTTGCCTCTCACACTATTCTTTTTGGGTTTTAGACGATGGCTGGAACCCGAAGGAACCATGTTGATCAATGCAATGGACAATGCAATGATTGTCCTCCTGAACAAACAAATGTTATGGGAGATGGAGTTCAAAATATTATTGCTATACTTACACAAGCTATGAATCATTCTGGATTTCCAAATGAGCAGAGAAGGGAACAATATTCTATTGATTCCTTCATGAGGCAACGTCCACCTTCTTTCAGTGGGTCTTCTGATCCACTTGTTGCTGAACAATGGATCAGTACCACTAAAAAGATATTTTCAGTTCTTCAATGTTCTGAACATGATAAAGTCATCTTAGCAGTATATCTTTTGGAAGGTGATGCTGATCAATGGTGGAATCTTATCAAGAATACGAGGCCAAGAGATGAAATTGAGTCCATGGAATTGGACGAGTTCAAGAACTTATTTTTCAATAAGTACTTCCCTCGTATTCTTCGAACAAAGATGGAGAAGGATTTTCTTGAACTAAAGCAAAAGGATGATGAATCTGTTGGTTTATACGAAGAGAATTTTACAAGGCTAGCAAGGTATGCATCTGAATTTATCATCCAACCTGAAAGTAAAGTTGATCGATTCTTCAATGGCTTAAAACAAAATGTTCGGAGGTCATTAACTATAAGAGACTTCAGTAGCTTTGAAGATATTGTGCGTTGTCCTATTAAGGTAGAAATGGAAGTTGGTGTTACATATCCATCTCATGGTCCTGACAAGAAACGAAAGATGGAGTTCAAGGAGAAATCTCATAATAATGGTGAAAAGAAGATGAATGTTTTGTTATGCTCAAAGTGTGGAAAGAAGCATGGTGGGGATTGTCTTAAAGGGACTAGAAAATGTTTTAAGTGTGGAAAATAAGGTCATAGATCAGATGAGTGTAGAAGTAATGGAAAAGTGTTTCTAGTGATGTGAATAAAGAAAAGACTTCAGAGAACACACCACCAACACTTCAATGCTTGAAGTGCAAGGAAATTGGGCATTATGATAATAAATGCCCTAATCCAAAGGTTAGTGATGATCGACATGAGAAACCATTTAAGGAAAAGGACAAAGGGAAGTCACATGCGATCACTATTAGCGATGTTGAATTTGACAATGATGGGGTGGAATGATTAAGTTTTTATGTAATGGGATTCCAAAATAATGTTGTATATAGTATCGTGGAATATAAAAATATTTATGTATTGGTCTATTGTGGTTTTCAATAATTTTATAGTACCGGTAACCATGGAAAGTGATTGAGATATAATTGGAAAAAATATAATATGCGCATAATGAAGGGAAAACGAGAAAATGAAATTTTTGACAGTATTCATGAGATCATGACTGATATAAGGAAATAGTTATATCATGGTTTGAGGTTTTGGTATGTGAAAAGAGTTAATTTTTGACAGCACTCATGTTTTCACTAAGATTCAATGGGTTTTCATTTTTCAAGAGAATACATGATTAAGGCCTTCAAATGTCTGGAATGTGACCAACAAGAAATATCTCATGATATACGGGGATCAACGATGGTATTAACATGCTTGTTATATGAACTCTTTGGTAATAATTTTCACTATAATATGAGATTGGACAACAGTATTTTAGATAAGTCTAAAGATTGAAAATGATTATGTTTGACGTAAGTTAGTATTGTTTAAGGATAGAACTTTTTTCGATATTATTGATGGGATGTTATAGTAATGTAGTTTTAGAAAAAGGACAACCAGTAGGACGAGAGACATCCCATCGCGTCGGACAAGGCTGTGGGAATCAAACCCACAACTGAAGTGCGACTAGCCTTTATCACCTACCACTGGCCTACAGGAAGTCCCAGTTTAGTAGAAAATAGTTTTATTATATTAAGCAGTATGATATATGAAGTATAAGTCCATTTTAGGAACCACATATGATTAATCTCACTATAGATGGACTTATGTATTTTTGATAACATTTCTAACCTTTTGTTTGAGACAGATGGAATGACCCATTATTCTATCACATGATCTGCTAACACATCATGAATGACAAATTCAACTTCATTTCATTAAGAGATGAAGTGGAAATTGTCCACAGAACGACCAACAGTGAGACTATACCAAATTAACGAAGGTATTTCTTCTAATTCCAATTTCATCAACTTTAGGGAAATGATCTTGAAAACCAAAAATGTTGTCCTAGTGCTCTTATATATGATGAATTAGATGGTACCTTAGATCGTCACAAATTTATGGCTTTGTGATTGCTGGATTTTCCATAGCCATGTTCTCTACCACTCTCCATCAGAACATGATGGTTAGATTTCTCTTCCATATCCATATTTTTACCTATGTGGAAACCCAATGATTAGTTTATTTGGGTAACTGTTACGTTTCATACTATTGTTTTTAAAGATTGGTTTTGGTATTCCTTTTTTTGATGTGGGTTTCTATTAAAGAAACTTTCAAGTAGTAAACAATTTATAACCCCGACGAATTTCGAGGGAGAAATTCATTTTAAGTGGGGTAGAATGTAACACCCTGAGATTTTATGAAAAATATTATTTTTAATTTCATTAATGTCTTGTGTTGTATGTTACACCAAAAGGAGCTTTCACAACACACATCTTTGACTTGCCTTGCATTACACGCAATCGCGACCTTCATCGATAGCGTGTGTAGTACGCAATACCGAGTTTCACTAAACAACGATATGTTATTAAAATATTATTAAAACTAGCCGTTATGAATAGTAATAACCACCTTTTAAAATTTTAGAAATTTTATCTCTCAAAATGGACATCATTTTTGGATTCGGAATATCGAAATTAGCTTAGGGTGAAATTTTGGTACGTTTCAGATAACTTTCATATTCTGATGAATAGTGAAAAAATACTAAATTTTAATTAAAAACAACTTTTTTAATCAAAATAATTAATAGTGATAAAGTATTAATTTGAGTAGTTTTAAAGTATATTTAGAATATATTTTTACAACTTAATATAATGTTGGTCATTGGATTTAATTTCACATTTAAACCATATATAAACAAGTGTCAATATTTTGATAGTTATTATCTCTTTAAAACACGCTATTTGTTTTGACGATGGGAATTAATTTCTAAATTAGTTAATGTAACTGATATGTTTTGAATTTGATTAAATAGATATAATTTTTGAATTCATAATATCAAATATAGCTTAGGCCTATTTTTTGGTATTTTTCAGGAAACATTCAATTTTTGATGAATACTGAAACCACTAAGTGGTAGTTAAAAAACTGAATTTTTCATAAAAATTAATTTTACCGCTTATGTGACTATAATTTCAAAAATCCGAGAAACACGGTTAATATCAAGGACTAAAATGTGGTTCAATGTGATGAAAATAATTTTTGGTGAATAGTAACTTTTTACTTTTTTTACCACGGTTAAAAATAAATTGGGTAATGAAGGGTAAAAATGATATTACTATTACCCTAACACATGTCCTAATTCTATTGGATAAGATTAATTCGACCAAAAACAACCTTAGGAATAAAATATGACCATTTAAGCCCACTTGGATTAGATTAGGACATTTATTATTAATTTATTTAAAGAAGGGTTAAAATAGTTAAAATCAAAGTTTAATAAGTAAATAATATTTAATATAGGGTTATACATAAGATAAATTCGACTATAAATATTCATTAGAAAGATAAAATGATTTCCAACATAATGATATTTTATTTTTAATTCTTATACTTTAAATAATTTAATTTTATTATGTCACAATGATGATGTAGTAAATATCTTATTAAAGAAATATTGACATAATTGATCTTATAAATAGCCAAATAAATGTAATTTGAGACTTTTTATGAATTAAAATAATTTATATGTTAATATGACATGATATTGTTGATTTAATTAATTTTTTTTGAACTAATCATTCTGTTATGATTTTTAAAAAAATCAATTACCAAATAGTGTCAAAATTGACATAAAATAGTTTTTAAAACAAATATTATATTTTTAATTGTTATTATATTTCTAAAAATCTAGGGTTCGGCCAAATGACTTAGATAAGGTTATATATTTTAATAATAAACAACTTGGGGTTCTTTTGGCTTTTTATAGTAAGTTTATTAACCTTATAGTGTAAGAACACAAAAAGACACGGTAAAAGTAAAATTATCTAACTTAAAGTTAAAACAAAATGATAAGGTTAAATTAGTAAAATAAACTTGTCCAAACTCTATTGGATGATAGTATTTAGACCCATCCCCACCTTAGCTTCTAAATAACTCAATTTTGAGCTATTAAAAACCGAATTTTACTTTATAATAAAATAATATATTTATTTATTCCATAGGTGCCCCTCTCCTCCCTTATAAAAAGGGCACTTCCTCCCTCTCTTCCTCACAACACATTGAGCCTTCAAGATCGGCCAACCCATGAATATTTCTTCTCTCCACTTCCCTAGAGATATCCTAGAGGTCCTGGTCTTCTTCAAAGACCAATTTTAGTGCCCTAAGAGGAGGTATCAAAGAGGCGCTTCAAAGAAGAGGTAATGTCCATTACCGATTCTTTCACCTTTATTTCTTCTTCCACTTCTTCTTCTTAGGTTGTTTCATTATGAATTAATAACATCAGTATCACTTATATACTGATA
The DNA here is from genome assembly GCA_963277665.1 of Viscum album. NCBI lineage: Eukaryota > Viridiplantae > Streptophyta > Magnoliopsida > Santalales > Viscaceae > Viscum > Viscum album. The sequence goes on from OY728163.1 coordinate 333,376,016, forward strand.
TGTTATTATATGTATGAAACAACCCTATTTCACCATCTATCCATCCTACGGAAAATGAAATCACCATGCGTGCGTACGTACGGAATACCGTCTCCATGCCGTGGTGTAATCTATTTTCCACCACCACCTTAATTGGATGGGTATAATGATGTACATAATAACTATATATGATTATTTTAATGTGATATTTATTCTGAAATAGTATACATACACTCAAATACAATTCCACGATCATGAGAATGTTATCATCGCTCGTGCGTACGTACGGACTACCGTCTCCACGACGCGATGAGATTCATTCTCCACATTAACCATTCATGAATGATTATAAAGTATATATAATAAGTAATCATGAAATATATGACATAATAATGATACTAGATATATATATATATATATGTATATATATATGTTTGTCATTTACTTAATTCCATTCAATTCAAAAGGGAAACGGAAACAACGTTCATGCGTACGTATGGCCTACCGTCTCCATGAACGGTGTATTTCTTTCCATTTACTGATTTATTATATATATTTATATTCTGAATATATATAATATGTAAATCATATTTTATATTATGGAGTTACGTAATCATGATCTAAGTAATCATATGAATAATTACAATTCAAAGCACGGACGACAAATGAAACGATTTTACCAAAACACTCTTTAACATGGAATTTATGAAAGAATGGGTAATATAAAGTCATAAGTGAACCATATATGATATCATAACAATGATTATGATTCTGGAATAATTAAATGATATTATGTAAATCATTATACATGAGGTTCGGACAGTTACGATGCAAATCGAACCTAAGGTAAGGGAAAATATCACAATCTCATTTTTATCCGAGATTGTTTATACTTCGGTATTTACTAGGGTTTATTTTATCATCCACATCCATGTTTCCTCAATATGTAATATTATTTCCATCCATATACAATTTTTTAAATCCAATTTTACCCTTCAGTGAGTTTTTATTAAAATATATGAAAGGAATCTTTTGTCATTTTTCATACGAGGTACTTTTTGACTTTTCCAACAAAAGTACGAGAAGAATGTTTTTTTAACGTATACGACATGAAATGATTTTTATGGTTTTATAAAGCCTTATTTTCATGAAGATTCCTCCAAAATATTTCATGACTATTTTCAACAAAAATCGTTTTTTTTAAATTGCATGACATTTTGTGAAAAGAAAATGATTTTGAAGAACAAAGGATATTTTCATCAAGAATTCATTTCAAATGTTTTATCAAGACCATTTTCCATCTAAGATGAAATTATTTTATATGTGTATGTTTCAAGTTTAATGTCTCTATGATTTACATGGTTCACTTTTCTTATGATGAAATGTCCATTTGTTTTATATAGATTATGAAATGATGGGATGATGTTTATGAAACCCATTTTATTCTTTGGGATATGAAGAATGTTTCAAGTTTATTTTGTGGCAAAAGTAATAATGATTTCATTATGAGATGGGTGGGACCTATATCTCCCTCCAATGCATTGGGTAAAGATTTATATCTCATGAGATAGACATGGCAGGAACGGTAGGTTATACCGGTTCAGTGAAACAGGACTGAAACGAGGAGTGAACTCGGTTCAGAAAGGGACTTTGTCCACTAAGATAGTCTTGGAAATGAGTCTTGACTAATAAGAAATTATTATCTATGATTATTCCACAATGTTTTATGTTTTATGTTATGATTATTGGTAATACATTTCACTACTATGATTTATCCCATGTTATGAAATTATGATCTCTTTTGCAGGTTAAGACTTCCAAAAGATATGTTCTTATGAATATGATGTGATTGATATTTCTTTTGTTTACCCTTAATGAGCATTTGAGCTCACCCTTTTATGTTTTCTTTTCCCCAAGATACAAAGAAAGAATTTAGGTTTTAAAAAAAGAAGATCTTTATGGGAGGTGTTGAAGATCTTTCACCACGATTAGAATATTATATTCAATGTTTCCAAAGACACTAAACTATTACGGTCCATGTGTGTGTGTTTTTGTTATGTACTAAGTATTCCGAAAAAGTAATGTAATGTCTATGTACATTAAGCTTCGGGTCTCTACACTTCACAGATAGAGGTAAAGTATTTTCCTAAATCATTCCACCATTAGGGATTTATTTCCATTGAGCATCCTCCACATGGTGGGGCATGGCATAAAAACAAATGTAGAGGATTGGAAATAAGGAAGTTTAGTCTTAGGGTCTCTATGCTTAGGATCACATGGAATTAAGCTATAAATCCTTTGGAGAAAAATTTAGGTTAATAGTGAAGGTTGTGCTTGAATAATAGTGGGTGTCATGTCAGAGACCTAATTTGTTTTCCCACAGCATTATTAAATTGTACACAAATCGAGTTATATGAAATATGGGTTCTATAAAATTCCATTATTGAGATAATGAAGGCATTGGTGCATGAAATATTTGGAGTTAAATGAAAATTAGGGTAGTGCGAAGGTTGGTTGTTATGTGAAAACCTTATTAGCCTAAAGATGTGTTGTGCAAGGAGCTATCAACCATATGACAAGACATGTTATGGATAATGAGAGTTTGGTCATGAATGTTCTTTACCTTTTATGGTCAATAATATTCAATGGTCACACAATTTCATGGAATCGTGTTTTTCATGAGAGAGAGAGACACTTTATATTCTAGAGATCCTCAAACCCCAAAGTATTGGGGGATATTTAATTTATGGATAAAATTGTTGTCTAATGTCATATTACATCGATATTGTGTATAATCGGGTTGTGCACTTCCTATATCTCTTCTGAAAGGGATTGAAAGCACAACCTATAGTGTTTAACATCTCTTTTATTATACAGCATGAAGATTACATGATTGATATGTGTGAAAAATACTACTTTGGAGAACACATGAATATGACATCATTTTAGAATAAAAGTGTACCCACCCCACCATTATCAATAGCTTCACCATTGACACACAATTCCTTTGTGAATGAAAATGATTATTTACATGTATCCTCTATATTTTTGTGAAACCAAATCCACAACCACATAATAATCGCTGAGGTTGGTTTCATACTCTTTTTATAAAAAAAAATTAATTTTTGGGTGCGAAACACATTTTCTACACTAATACATTTCCCCCATGTTATCAGAGTGGAAAATGGACTAGTAGTTTGGGTTTTTGGGGAATTAATAAAATGGATGTCTAATTTCTACATGGTCATGCAGCTGTATCAATGGGTCGTGCAAGCCACTGGAATTATTCTTATTAGTATTGAATGGGTACCTTTATATATTCACCTAAATTTAATGTGTGATAATGCATCTCTCATGTATATAAATGTTCTTCTTTGAATAAAATTAGGGACTTTAAACAATAAATTTATTGAAAACTCTTTTTTTCATGATCGTTTTTCCACAATTCGGTCATATTGTTTTTTGACCACCCCCATCATTCATGATGAGGAGAATTTTCATGAATGAAAAAAATATTATATGAACTAATCCTTGAATACATATATTTTTAGTGATGTACCAACATGCTGATCAAGATATCACTAAATCTTCCCCTGTAACTCAAAGGGAGGTAATGGAATGGCATCTAGAAATTTCCCATTATAGAATTTTTTTTCTAATATTAAAGGTCACCTACTCTATTTTAATTAATCTTATAGGGAATATCTACTATGAAATGTCATTCCCCATTATAACTTTGTATATATGGATGTTTTGGCTATACTAGCAATTGAGGTTAACATGTCATGATTATTGTTTTCTCATAATTATGATATTACCCAGAAAAACAGCACCACTATTGTTCATCCTATTAGGGAACATGAAGAAACTTTCATATAAACTCTATGTGGATGGACAATGGTGGTGATGAGGGTGCTTCCAAATGAGAATGAGTTCTCATACTGGTATGCAGAAATTTTATAAACAAGGATCTACAATAAAATCTTATGATATTATAAGGATTAGTACCCATGGGTTGGGGGGAACATTAATGTTGAGTGAAAGTGGGCATAAATAATAAGCGTTAATTTTTAGGAGTATGGGGACGAACTGCATCATATCGATCCATATGAAATTGTGGATGCCCAAGTTCAATGTTTATCGGCAATAGGAGATACTACCATGTCATCTCATCTGGTGGTCCCCAAAGTCCAAAACCTCCCCTCTTTATCATGGGGTTGTAGGAATTAGTTTGTGGGACCTTCACTACATTGGTGTAATCTCGTTGATGGAATTTAAATTTGATTAATTCCTTCCCAAGTATAATTCTATGAGAGACAAGGATAATTCCCACATTACAAACATATTCTTTTTGATGGTTTAATCTAAACACTAAAGCATCATCTTCCCTCTCATTAAGACCTCATGTTCTATACCTAGATAGGTATGTTCAAAAATATTCCAGCTATAAAAATTTTAGGTCAACCAAAATAGGTTCCAATTAAACAACAGTAGATGAAAAAGAGATCTTATTGTCTGACCTTGGAGGAGGGGTGCATCCAGATGTGGGGTTATAGAATGAAGTAATATTGGCACGTAGTTTGTTATATTATGTTTATAGAAACCTTCCCCTGTAGTTTTCTACTTTATGTGAGGAACACATGCATGTGATTACATACATGGATTCTTGTACTGTATTTGATTATGGTGTCTAAAAATAAGGTAAGCCTTGGAGTATTAGTGTAGGCCACGATTTATAGTCATCTAGACCATGTAAAATGAAGATGTTTTCCTAGGCAGATCTTTGGTCCATTCCCATTTCTACATGGGGATATTGTAGCACATTTCAAGTGGATTTTAATTTCCCAATGCTATTACCCATTAATATTCTAACTTATGGCACTTTCTAGATAACGTAAATAGGGTTTATTTGGTAAATCTTAATGAATTTTGTGTTATGAGAAGTATTTAAAAGAGAGAAATGATCTACTTTCAACAACCCTCATCTATTTAAATTGATATGATTTATAATATGTAGGGTACTATAGATAACCAGGAGTATATTCAGACATTGTGAGACATAGTATTGGTGTCTAGAATATATGGTAACATTCATTGTGAACTTTGTACTCGATCTTTGATTAGCCGATTGTTTAGATACATCTTGTATTAAATAAAGTGAGTCTAGATGGGAATCAATAGAGAAATACATCAATGTATCCTTCATCATAGTGTATGTTCATAGGCCAAGGTTCTAGGGATGATATCATTTTCCACCCACCAACATCAATGTTGGCCTATATTAGAATTATGTTATTAATTAGACAGAAGAAAATCCATGTTCAATCATACATCAACTTGTGAGGAGTTCTTTGTCATCATGAGTGGTGCAGTTGTAGGAAAATAGATAATAAGATACTTTTTGAGGTATCCACCAATTATTAATGGCTCTAGGAAAGTATTTAACAGGGGTATATTAAGTTTCCACTACACCCCACATCATGAATTGGATGGCCTCCCATAAAAGATAATGAAGGATTAAGAAGATATCTCCCAAATTAGGAATAGAAAAATCATGGTGGCCCCAAGAAAAAATATATGGTATTTGTTGCACCTAGATAATGAGGATTCCATTCCCATGTTCTGAGTAGCCTAAGGAATTTTATTGCTACATTGAAAATATAATTGTTCTGGAGTAGTCTAAAGTAGGAGGGAATCAAGATTCCATAGGTTTGGATTTTATGAATCACTGCCTCAGTTAACATCCATGTGATAATTTCTTACCGAGAATATACGGATGCCTTTTTTGTCAATTTGGGGAAGGAAATCATACCACTGGATGAGCATGTGTGATGTTTAGTGTCGATCATGAAGGGAAAAAATCCATATAAGAATCATCCTTGGATGCATCATCCCTCAGATCGGACACATAGGTGACAAGTGATAAGGAATCTTGGGGATCAATCACTAATTAAGAAACACCCATAGAGAGCCAAGAGGTCATCCGTGAGGGTTATTACATTACTTATGTTCTATTAGGTGAGGTAATATTAGTTTGTTTTCCATACTCGTCTCTTTTTTCCCTTCATTCCCCTTTTTAATGGGTAATAAATATGGATTCCTGCTTATATAGGAGCAATCTATGGAGGACCAAGGTGTCCTTATTAAAGAGGGAGAGGGTTTCCCAATGGGTACCGATGGGCACACCTTAGAGTCTATGACCAAGGATAAAGCAATATGTGTGTTTGACGAGGAGTTCAAAATGGTGATTTTGGAGCCCAGTGTCCTCCCAATCATCTATGGGGGATCACACCCAAGCATTCCAATTATGGAATCAATTTCTAGTTAGGAAAACCGTCGAAGGAAATTGAAAACTAGAATCCCCATGCCTTATGTCAGGACAAAATTTCAAATATTTTTGGCCTCTTTATACTTACACATATATCATCATGTATATTTCATCAATTTATTTATTTTGTTTATATAGTTCCCACGAAACTAGTACCAATAGGCCTACAGCTAGCTATTGAGGTTTTAAATGGTGTTGATTGGTCTCCGATGGTGGGATTCCCTTCCAAAACTCGAGGACCTGAATTCACCCAAACTCATTCCATTTGAATGCCTTTAACCCTTATAGGAGCCACTTTTTCCCAAACTATTGTCACTAGTAAAACTAAATGGAATTTTTTATATAAAATAGTGCATGGGATAATTTTTTCCAACAAAATATCTTCGGTTTGAAAACCCGAGGCACCACACTAAAGGGATGAGATAGATCTCGGGGATCTTGTCATTCATTTTCTAGGACTAATCCTAAGAGGGTATCCCATAATAAATATATATAGATATATATATTAAAATAGGTGGAGTTTGAGGGTGCCAAAAATGATTTTCTAATGAATATTATGTTAAATATGAAATAATTATCAACCAAGAACCAGTCTCACTTGTGTGTTTCCTGAAGGAAGAAACTTCTTCCTCTATCCTCGCATCCTTTCTAAGGTATGAACCAACCCCACTGATGTAATTTGATGATTATGTGTCTGATATCATAATAGATAATCACATCGTCTAGCATAGGGGGTATAGGAACAAATATAAATTTATTACACAAACACTCTAGATCCATATTTAGTGAGTCATATGGTGTACGTCAGCCACTGGATGAAAAACAAGGGAATCGTAGGGGTGTATGCATATAAAAACCTTTCATTGGTTTGTGATTATATTCTTTAGTAGTAGTTTGTGTACTATCAAGAGTTTGAAGTTTCCTAGAGCCGATAGAAATATTGTGGGACTAATAATATCTAAATGTTCGATCATGGTCATTAACATCTTGAAGGGAATTTTATAAATCAATATCAATAACCAATTCTCAAGTTAAGATCATCATCTAGTTACGGGGTCAACTGGTTGTGGAAAAAGCTTAAGTAGAATGGGTAGTATCTCAAATGAGTAAGTGCAGTGGATGATGAGGGTGTTGTTAAAATCTAATCCAATAGGCTTCACCCTATGGACAAGGAGGAAGAAGAATATCTCCTTATGCTACAATGGGTTTTGGATGCCACACTCAAAAGGTTGGCTAGGGTATGAAACTCAATTGTTGATGTAGGTCCCTGAGGAAAATTATTTTTTCCAGAATAAAAGATATACTATAACATGTGGATGACCCACAAAAACATTTTAAGTTTATTTTTTCTTTACTCCTCATATGCATGACCATGTTTCTTTTATTATACTTCTACACCAAACATAAATCATATTAACGAGGGAACCAATAATATATCCCTAATCCCATGTGAGTTGTGCATAGTGTGAGAAACAAAGGATGATCATGAGTTTGCTCAATTATTTAAGAGTCTCTACAAATGGTTAAACATGTGAGGTATGAACTTGTTAATCAAATACCATTAGTATATTGAATGAGAAATGTTTTTTAGAGTAGTGGGAATCTCTACAGAGCTATGTCTTTTTCTCTACGGGTCATAATTCATGATTGGGGAATACAAGTTGCACTTAATTATACTCAAACAAAAAGGGTGAATAAAGAATTAGAATTGAGATTCCCATGATATATAACATAAATGGGGTGGACTTATGATGGGGGATAACTATATACCATGTTCATAAAACATAATACATTATCTTTTTTCCAAGGATGGGGTCAAAAAATGAGGGTCAACCACTAGTTATGTTCAAAAAATAGTACCTATCTAACAATGTAGATAGAATTATTTAAGGTTGTGTTCTTAGGATAGTAGGTGGTCTAATATGGTCATGCCCCATGTCCATTAGTGGGCTTCCATTTATATGATGATGATGATGGTGATCTAAATGAAGGTGTATGTGAAACATAAGGATGAATTGTGGGATTGTTCAGATGGATTTCAAATCTCTCAGAATTACACAATTATGGAATTAAGAATATTGGGTTGGAATATCGGTCATAACTATGGTTAGACTCATCTTCCAAGGGGAGAATAATCTTAGGTTTCGATCGATGGATGAAGAACATTAATGAAGTGGTAGTTAAAAAAATCAAAGGGTGAAAGAGGCATATTAGGGGAGGGCCTGATATGCTTTGGAATTTTACATCATGTTATGAGAATGATGTTAATGTAGTTTAGCATCATATAGTGAGGATGGTTTATTTCACCGTTTCTCATCATGTGAATTGGATTCTTGTAATAAAGTTTTCCATATTTATGCATGGACATGTGATATAACATGAATAAAACCCACCCAACTATGGTTTTGGGGGAGTGTGAGGGTTTCAAAATTGGTTTACCCCTATATATTATCCTGAGGAAAAGTGAGATTGTGATTACTCTCAATATTTTTATTGAACTAATGGGGTCAAAAAGAATGGTCAGGTTTATACCAGACTCAATGGTGAGTACATGCTAGCTTTGTACATCTTTTTATCTTCTTATTTTCTTCCCAAATGGAGAGAGTGACCTAGTGGGCAGTAGTCCAAAGTTTTCTCAGGTTTCCCCTATATATTTTAATCCTAATGGATGTTTGTGCATCTTTCCTTTTGTGGGTTAAGCTCATACAATTAGGAAAAATATGATAAAAGTAATTTAGAGTAATAATTCATAGACCATAGTGTTTCAAATAGTTTATGATCACAATTCTTGTACCTGGACCCCATGTTCAATGTCATAGAGCTTGGATTTCAAGGTGCTGCAAAATGTTTAATGTCATAATTACTGGAACAAGATTAGTAGTATAATATGAAAAAACTTATACCAAGGTTTTTGTGTCTTTAAGGGGTATGTGTGTCATATGGTAGATGTTACAACTCATAAATTTGGATACTTGGGGGCCACAATGCATGGATTATCTCTGAATAAACTTTCACATAGTTTAAGGATGTGATTCTAATAAATTTTCTCCTTTTTATGTTTAGAGAGATTGAAAAAATAATAAAAAAATTGTTCAAGGTAATAATTATTGGAACATGTTTTTCAAATTGATTAAGTTAATAATTCTTAGACCAAAGTGGGGTCTCACAATTGAGTTTTTATATTATAGAGGAGAGGTTACCAGGAGTGAATGAGGTTCCATTGAGACCTCACCACTCAGAATATCTTTATAAAAATATTCTATAGTTTAATGTCATGATTTTAATAATCTGGAAACCTAGTTTATATTCATGGAGTTTGGACTAGATAGGATCCCAAGTGTCTCAATATTTCATGAGAAAAATCTCTCCCAAATTTTAATCTCAAGCAATCTATGCTCTCTGTGAGAAACCAGGATTGGTATGGAGTAATTGTCATTTTTAGGAGAGAAAATGTGATGGGGGAAATGTTTCCAACATATGGGAGTTGTCTTAGAGTATATAATGTCATTCATACCCTGGACAGTGAATGGTGAATAAATTAGTGAATCAAAACAACTATTAAATGTGTTAGAAACACTAATTCTATACTTTCACCAGTCAACGATGGGATGAAAAAAATATGGGATTGACTGTTGATAGAGAGTGAGACACCAGAGAGTTGATATATTATCTTGGATAGTTTGAGGCATGATCCCAAGATAATATGTGAGCTAGTACGGAAAGGTTCCATTTCCATCAAGGAACCCATTAGATTTTTAGGATGATGATTATCCATATCAATGAAAATGTTAAGTGAAAAAGTGGAAATGTCCCATGAGGAACGTTTTGTTTCCCATGAATATTCAACCATGTGCTCAAATTAATTACATGACTATTTAGGTTGGAGAATATCAAGAATAAATCAAATGGGGGAAACCCAATATGATAGTCGTTGGGGTGGAAAGGGATATATTTTTTGTGCGTTAATTTCCATCCCTTGAGAATGGGAATCATGTCATGACTAGTTACCGAATGTGGTGTGGTTGGAAACCAACTATAGAGTGGTGGCATTATTTTTATGTAATATGTCGAATCATATCATATTTTTCATGTGAATAATAATATATCTATTGTTTATAATAAGATGTTATTTATCATCATGAGCTGAAGAGGTTGGATTTGTTCATCCCATAGTTATCCTATAATGCCTCTTTTTTTATGGTGAATGGGTACTATAAAACATGATTTTATGAATAATATTGTTTGGGCATCCCATAATTATCATCTAATTCATCTCATTTTTATATAGGGTAAGTATATAGATAAATGTCTTGTTCTGAGGATGTTGTCTCTAGTCATCCCATACATAACATATAAGGTATCCCAGCTATTTAAGGTTTATCGAAACAATTTCACATCATGTTATGAGGATGCTATTATATGGTCATCCCAAACAATGAATATGAGGCATCAAAAATTTATATAGTGTAAATAATCATTTTAACATCATTTCAAGTTGATGTTATTTTCCTGTAATCACATACATATCATATGTAGTATCCTAGTTTTATATGGGTCAAAGCTATAGTTTAATTTCATGTGTGGATGAATTTTTTTTCCATTCATCCCAAAATAATCATATATGGAATACTAGTTTTGTATGGGGAGAGGATAAAATTTAACATCATTTGTTTTGGAGGACGGTATTTTTAGTTTGAATTCATACAACTCAGACTACGGATTCTAATAGTTTAATTTCATGGAGCATAGGGGAAAAGAGTAGTTTCTGGTTTTTATATCATGGAGCTTGGACTATAGTGTATGGGTTTTTTAATGGGAATTTTGTGGAATTAAAGAGTGATAACCCAACATTTATTTAGGTCCTAAGTGACCCTTGGCCACAAAAACAAAAAAGAAATATACGTAATTCATTTTCATGAGACTATGGGAGGAATGTACTCATAATGAGTCCATGAAGGGGGTTGGGCCCCAGTCATGAGATCTGAGTGTCACTATGTTTACCATGGGACTGGGTATCAGGCCACATGTAATTCTAGAACATAGTTTGGTATATTAATTACACTGGAGGGGAAATTATCATGAGTGGTAGTGTGATGAAAATTTGAAGGGGATATTTTATTCCTAGAACACCAAGGGTGAAGAAAACTATGAGAAGACAGAGCCATAATGAGGTCATAAGAACATAGTTTAAGGTCATATATCTTGGAACTAGAGTAGTCACATTGAGAATACATGAGTACAACATGATAGTCAACAAATTATTGAAAAAGGTTCAAATTTTTATGGTTATAAGTTTTATAATAGGGGGAATCCTTGTTGGTGTCACGGAAGGGACCTGGATATCCAATCCAATCATTCCTAGGTATCCCATCAACTTTCGGAATGAAGACATACATATTTTTATAACATGGCTTAGTAGGAGACCGACACTTGGATGGAAAAATCATCTCTGGTGAGGAAATATAATCATATCATATTCGTCATTTAAAGAAATCCAATTTTAGACCTGGTAAATATATAGTTTAACAACTTTTTCTATGGATATTGTTTAGGTTTTTCTCATATTTATCATATGAGGCATCCCTGTTTTCTATGGAGTAAAAATTATTATTTAATTTCATGTGATGAGGATCTTTCTGAGGCATGTGTGTTGAACTCCCCATTCTTCCTTCCATATATTGGGCCACAAGGACATATCATCCCGCAAATCATTTGTACAGTACGATATAGGCCTTACACTTGAGTAGGAGGACCATGGGATTGTAAGGGTGATATTTCCATAGGTAATGGGTGATTTTGTGATGAATTTGTGGCAAGTCATGAAAACAGTATGTCGACGCCTTCCTACATATCCAATGTGAATGGGAATCATGCCACACATATTTTTAGAGAGGCATCAAGGTATAATAACTATGAATTAAATAATAAGGGACTTCCTCTTCAATGAGGGTGGTACATATGTTAAATATTTTATATTTTGTACAAAGTAACACTGACTATGGCCTATAAAATCAAACAGTTAGGTCAAAGAAGAGTTTTGAAAATTGATTAATGTCATGATTCCAAGACTAGGGTTTTTTTTTGTTTCATGGATATTATTTGGGAATAAAATAGGTAAAACTCAATGTTAAATGAGGGAGGTGAAATCCCTTATTCCACAAATATATCTTGAATCAAACAGTTCATAGTTTGAGGTTGTAATGCTTGGACCGTATTTCGGGCCAAATAGACAAATGTTGATGAATGTAACTACTATCCCCATCTTCGAGTGAAGTTTTTAATGTTGATTTATGTTTTGGACAATAGATAGGGGTCTAGTAAATACTACATATCCCATGGAAATGGGAATCAAGACACACGTAATTCTAGGTAATGGAATGGTATGAGACTGATGCCAAAAGTGTGGGGTTATCCTCTCATATGTGGGAATTGATGAATAACATGGTTGGAATGGGACATCCTATATTTATTCCATTGTGTATGAATATAATTTATTTTTGTGGGATATATAAATGAGTTTTCATCAACCCAAAATTTGTATGTTATCCATGTTGTGTATATCAACTAGATTAAAGGTGCAGTTTAATGTCATGTTCCTAGGATGTTTGGATTTGTATTTAAAATTAATATAGTTTGTAATATGGATCATACTTTTTTAAGGTCATGGAGTTCAAAAAAAGGAAAAAAATATCATTTATGGTCATAATTATTGGGCCATAGGGGATTTTGTTATTTTATGGTCATGAATCATGGACACTGGTTTCAAATAATGTACTACTTATGAAACATGGCATTGGTAGGGGGCGTGGTATGTTTCCAATACATGGTTATTAAAGAGTAGTCTCCATGGGAATAATCAATATGGATAAATTATAATTCATCCCATTTGGATCCAAAAAATTATGTTTCATTATAGGTATCATCATTGATCTATGAGCGAGTACCACGTCACCTTGGACAGAGGAGAAAATGAAAATTATCTTATTTAATTCTATTACTATCCTGTTATATTACCTCTCTACTATATTGAAGGCCTGATATATATTTTTCTTTAGTGATTACAACTCATCTAGATGGAATTTTTCTATTCTATCTATCATCTTCTAGTCATAAAATCCAATTTGGAGTGATGTAAAATGAAAATCAATAGAAAATACATTATCTTTTTTTTACACCTAAGAGTATGTCAACACATATGTGGAATTTTTAGTTATTATATGATATTTTAATGGTTTTTAGAGAAATATTTGTGCTAAATCATTTTCTTATGGCCCATCGTTTTATACGAATATATTAGATAGGGACTTGATAAAGGTCTAAATCATACCAGTTTCATGCACATGGTTGTAAGATGTATGGTTGGTCTAGATGTTACACTTAGGGTACAATTTTCCAATCTCACACACCTAGAATATTGTTTTATTGCCTCTAAAAATAGTTCAAGACATAAAAAACTAGTGGATGATGTGGGAGATCATGAACTAAATCACATCTCAGTTTTTCACATCCTTAAGGGTAACTGCTTATTCCCCCATGGAAAATAATCTCATTGTATAAAAAATGATCATTAATTGTCGAGCCATTACCACTAAGAGTGGTGACACAACTTAGATCCCCCATAAAAAATTGGTACAATAATATTTGTACAATTGAGAAACTCTGGTAGTTGATACACATTGTTTTTTGGGACCTAAAACTCATTAGACAACATGGTTAACACAATGAATTCATGAACCGAGCTTGACCAAAAGTATCCAAACCCTTTAATTTTGGGAGATAAAATCAATACTGTATCTTGGATTATATATGATATGGCATGAACCTCATATATGACATGAGATATCTCAATTCTAACGATTTAATGGAGGAAAATCCCATCAAAGATTCACTAGTATAGAGTTTTTTAAAGGATATGCCCACTCTGGAGGGTAAAATATATTGCACGTTGGCCGATTCCCTCATGATCGGCTCAGTCTAGTGGGATAATTCCACATTAGAGATACATGATTAAGGGTATCGTAAAATTTGGAATTTCCTCACATTTGGTGGACTTGAGGACCCTGACAAAGAGGTACTAAAATCCAAATGATATTCCTATTGGTACATATTATCTAAAATGGTGGTGCTGATGAACCTTTGATGTTCCACAAAAGTTATCAGATCATCCAGATCTAGTTCTATTATATACAAATCATGAATTTCCAAAGCATCGGCTGTAGAATTCCAAAATGTATGAACATGGGTAACCTTTAGCATGGCAGTGAACTCAACCATCAGTTTTAGTGTTCATTATATCAAGGAAACATGATCTGGTTTTTTTCAAAAATCACCCTTGATCTTTTTAATGGTTAACATAGATTCTCACTTCACATGTAACCATGGTTCATAAATCTCGATGGTGAACTCAAGACCGTTAATATTTTCATGGTACTTGGACAACTTGATGGTGAATCCTTTTTATAATAGAAAAGAGTACAACAATACATACTATGTTGAGGTGATGAAAATAATCCCCAAGACAACATTATTATTCATGTTTTCATTTAGAATTCCACCATTTAGGCTCGTTGATTCACCATCAATGTTCATCAACCAGCATATTACACCTTGATCTACTTAGAGAATAGATTTTTCATGAATATCAACATACAGGGGTAGTTATTTAAGATTTATATGGGTGTCCGAATTGTCTACATTAGCCTATAATTTAATGAAACTCTTTACTAAAAATATAATTTTGAACTATTTTAGGATTACTACCGTGCACATAAATCAACCTGTTAGCATGGGGAGATTGAATATATAATTTAGTGGGTCTACTTTAGACACTATATCAATCTAAGTGTTCTAAAATAATCTATCAAATTATATAATAGAAATACTAACAATAGTAAACTATTCTTGAAAGGCATATATCTAGTCTTCATGGCACGGATCATGCATTTGAGATAATATATTCTAAATTCTATATCGTTACTATTTTTATGATCTAAAAGTGTACCAAGTTATTATTATAGAGAGGTCACATTGTGGAACAATGTATTTACTGATATAGGAGACATCAGAATTTGAGGTTGCAGTAGATTCCACTTGATTTCATCAAAGGAAGTCTGGTAGTCCTCATCCCACAAGAAAACATCACCTTTTTTGTAATAATAGATAAGGGCTTACTCTTGTCGACCATATTTTTAGCAGTTAGTGTATGTTGGATAAGTGTACTTAGAGGCCTCACAACACCCAAATATTTCTCAAAGTATACATTTTATAAGTAAACATTATTTTATCCTAATTAATATGAAGTCAACAGTATGTTACAAATAATGGATAACTTTTCCAGAGGTAACCCTCAATGCACACTTCAGGGGGTTCATCATCACGTTTTTGGTGCTAAGGAAACCATAAATTGTCTTAATATCCTTGAGATGGTCCTTATGCTAATGGTATTTGAACACCATATCATCGAAGTAACGCTAATTCTATTTGTTGAGAATTGGATTAAATATGTGGTTCATGTCCTACTAGTATGTGGCACAGAAATTATTCAAGACAAAAGAATTCACCTGATATGATAATGTTCCTTGGGTGTCCTGAAGGCAGTGGAGTCCTCATACTCAGGGGACATACGTATCTTATTACACATAGATTTTCCATCCATTAGGATATTACATAGAAAATATCTATGGAATCAATCAATATCCATGTTACCACAAGGGTAAAATCATCATTTCTACAATGGAAGATGAGGTCATAGAAGTCTTTACAGACTCTGATATTCACATTCATCTACATGAATAAAACTATACTATATAGAATATTGTGGTACTATACTTCCCTAAACAAAATTTGGATACTATTTTCTACATTATGCTCCAACATAACACTATGTGATAGGTACATCCATCTCGGAGGTAGTTTCGACCAATGATGACTCAGTTGGAGACTAAGACAACAAATGATGACTTCAGGGTCTATCCCTAGAATCTCATCATAGTTTTAACTAAACAAATCATTATTCCATTTTTAGAAAGACACATACTACTTATTTTCAACTGTATACAAGTCTACACTAATCAGTTTCGGAAATAGATCCTCCTCAGTTACAAGTTTAACATAGAAAGGTTTATCAATAATAGTGGAGACACCCTAATCAAATGTCGGATTGGGAATCATAAAAATTATCTTTTTCATCAAAGATAAGAGAATTTGTACGAGGAGGTGTCTATTCAATGATATTTTACAAAATTAGAGCCTTAGAATCTCCTTTGGTGAATACAGAATCCTTACTGAGGGGTTCCCATTATTCTATGATAGTTGCGACCAATGATGTTGAGCCAATTCCAGTCAACTTTTGGTTGTGAGGCCCACTCTTCATATTAAAGAAATTGTGACAAATTTTCCATTATTGAGTACAAAAAAATTTATGGAAGATGTGGGAATTATTTTGTATCAGTGTATATGAGATAAATATAACGATACCTTATATGAGTATGTTCTTCCTGTATCCGCTTAGCCAGTCTGCAGTAGGAGTATTGAGAAATCATCAAATTCTTCATTTTTCATGGAAAAAGTGATACAAACATATAGGCCTATCATTTTGGGACCTAAAAATAAATTTGGGGGAGAATATATATATATCAATCCTACACATAGATCAGATGATGTGGCCATTATATTTTTAGATGCATGGATATGCTTAATACCTAAAATATAGACCTTCTTTCCATCACATTTATAATAAGAAACATCATAATCATGGGTGACACATGATTCAAAGAGAGGTGTATTGACATGGAGTACCCTAATGTTACAGTTAATAGATTGCTTGAGGCACTGGTGATATATAGAGGGTTATTTTGTAAGAAAATGATGTTTGAGATTTTCCAATAGAGCATTTTGGGTAGTATCCAATGAGAATACCATAAATTCAGTCCTTGAAAGAACCCTTCTAAAATAATTATACAACTAAATTTTAACAAATTTATTTTAATCACTCTTATAATACACCTAAATTGTTTTCTTGGAGGGATTTATATGTACTATTATATGTCCCAGCTTTTTGAGAGTCCATGTTCAGAAGATTGTGATCCCAAATCCATTATCCACTAGCAAGTTATGGATTTATACACAATTAAACTAACCTACGATATATAGTGGTTGTATGTTACAATGAATGATGACTCCATTTTATTAACCATAATAGAAGTTAATGGTTTGACATTCATCTTGCTTATAATCCTCTATATTTTTTTCCTTGGTGGCAGCTACCATTGCGTTGAACTAATAGGGACTCATCACTAATTTGGTAAGGGCCTCTCAAATTTCCATTGATAGACAGAGTCCATAAGAATAAAAATCTTTACAAGTATCCCAGTGGGGTTCTTTTCCATACATCTTTGTAGGGGGAAATTTTTTTCCATTGGAGGGTCGTTCCCTTAAAGGGGGTGTTGAGGATTCCATTGGCTAAGAAATATGAGGTTATCTTGTACTGAAGATATTAATATATTAACTTGATAGTCTATTCAGAATAAATGATCGATGGGTGATAGTTGGATAATATCATGATGTTGATGGACATGTCGGATCTTATCACTGTCATGGATTAGCTATATGATCAACTAATACAGTCAGTGATAGAGGAATTCCTAAAGCCGTGGTCAGGGAGGGTTGTGCTTGATGGAACCTGTGTATTCCATTCTTCCTAGTATTTATATAATTAACATACATGTCTAAATTGTGTACATGGGAATTACGTTTGATAGAATTTTTTATACCACTAATTATATGAAGTATTCTAGGGGAATCCTTGGGTTTCACATTACATTCCATGCTACTAAATTTTGGGAAATAGACCACTAATTCAATATCATACAGGATCATGTTTTATATTTCATCATCAATGGATTATTTGAAGGATGTTAATACCCTTAAAAAATATCCAATGTCATGAGGCATGATGTCACCTAGTTTGGGAGAAGGTTTTGGCATTGGTAGGGGATCTAATGTCCCTTTCCCAATCAACATGTGTTCCTCTAGGACTTGATCAGTTGTAGTGAAAATTTAGATACCACAATCAAAGGAGGATCAATAACCACATTAGGTTCTAGCTTAATAAATTGGGAACATATAATAACATGGGAATGATAAATATTCTTGAAATAAAAACAATCATCATACGTCTATGTACCATGGCTGGGAAATTTTGTCCTCTTGCTGGAGTCTTCAGTGTCACTATCAGGGTCAGTGGAAACATGTTCCACTTACGTTGAAAAATATATATATTTGAATGATCCATGATCTACTTGTTAGTAGAGACAATGTTTGAATATAATTATTCGTTTTATGGTGTGTTTGAGGATCATGTCATATAGAAAATGGTCTGTGTAGCCAATGAGTCTGGCCTCATATGGTCTCTAGCATTCCTACAACATTAGAATCCAATTTTCTATGGCACATTTTAAATATAATGGGATATTTGAATCCCTAAAATAATAGTTCATGTTTATCAATTAATTTAAATGAAAAATGGGATTCTGGCCTTGATAGGGGTCAGGGCCACTTCCCCTCATCAAGGAAACTATGAATTGAGTGGTTGTACCTAGTAGGCTGTGTAGGTAAGGGTTGTTCTTGGTGAGGATGGAATGAAAAAGGTTCATGTAGCTATACCGACTCAAAAATTACATCGTAAACAACATTTTCATTCTCTAGTTTTATGTTACATCTCATAGAAGAAAATGGGGTTAATGGGAACAACTACAGTTCAGTCTATTATAAGGATTCTCCCAGACAATGATCATTTTTTGAGAACACCCTAAATCTGCTTAGGTTTTTCATGAAGATGTGGGAATAGACTATATAATTTTGGATATTATCACCCCAAATAGTACGAAACTATTCTTCGGGGAATGTGGCATGTTGAGAAAATATGATATCCACATACATTGGGAATGAAAGTCATTAAATCATAAATTAGGCATCTACTTGAATTAAAAGAGGTCAAAGATTCTCTTCTTGCATGAGGTAAATCTAAAATAGTTGGGGAACTATCTATGGAGGTCCCCCCAATTAGAAATAAAACCTATTTATATCTAATTAAAGTGAAAAAAATTTAATTCATTCCAAATCCTGGACAAATCATCAGATCTTGGATGCCTTCTTCTATTCTCGTTTCCCCGTGTTAGGAACCAACCTTAACGAAAAAAGGTCCTAATGCTATAGTGGGTTACCCATCCCATTAAATGGATTGATGTTGTGATTACTAAACACTAGGGGTGGTTGAACATGGTACACCCATTATGGGAATGGATTTACATCAAGATTAAATACCTCCTATCATTTTTCATATCCTTAATAATGGTGACAGGATTAGCTATAATGTTTTCATGGCAAGGATTTGTGATCACCAATGCATCTATAGGATCACTGAATCAAGGATAAGTAAATACATGATCTTATAGAGGGTAACCATGATTCACAGGCTTGGTGAGTGAGTCATATCATGGTCCGTTTCCATAATCACTGGACTTTTCTCTATCATGGTATATGGGGACACCATGTTCAAATTGGGCTGAACATCCAAGGAGGACCAGGATCCCCACTGGAGGAGATATGGTTCCCCTAATGAAATTGAGATGATATAATTATTTCTTGCCAACAATCTCGGACATGGTACTTTTATATTCCTCATGATCATCATGAAATAGGACTATTCTAGTCTCTAATTCATCATTTGGTGTAACCTAAGATAGGTCGGAGGGCCCAACATTCCCTTCTCCTTTATCAAAGTACCGTTGGGCTGGCAGTAACATCTCATTGGGGGAGGGGACATCTGAATCCATATTCAACTCTCTATTTATGATTTTGGAATCCTTCTAGTGGGTCTTCCAAGTACTGTGTCCCTCAATGAGGTGGGATTTCCCCATCTTTCCTGGCATTGGTTTCCCTTTTTGTATAATCCTTTCTAATTTAGGTTGGATTGACATTATCCATGGCAGTGGATCGAGATAAAGCTTCAATATTAGAAATTTTTTAGATTGATAGTCTTGTCCCTAACATTGGATAGTTCTAAAATTGGATGAATAATACTACCCCCAATCCATTGATCTACATGTGTTCATATGCCTATTTCATTCCCCGGAGGATCCCAGTGATTGTTTTAACATATGTCTGCAGGGTAATATGATGATGTATGTACAATACACGACACTAAAAAACTAGTAATGTAGTGATATCAATCATATTTCACAATTAGTTAATGGAATCAATGTTTTCATGGCTCCCTGGGTAGGCTAAATAGTGATCCCAATGGCGGTCAAACATCTCCATTATAATCAATTGAAAAAAACATCCTACTCCTTAGTGAGGGACATCATGATTAAAAAATCTGGAGTTGTGGGTGGTCAAATCATGACTGGTAGTTGGATGTTGTCCATAATAACCTACAATGCTTCTAGTTTACTACTTGGAGGATAATCATACACTTTTTCTACCCAAAAACAACATGGAATAGTCCATGACATGTGTGGCACATCAACACATACCTTTTTTACAATTGAATTACTGGGTGAGGGGTTGTTTCACTGAAAAATAACCCTTTTATGTCGGGATGTCTCATTGAGGTGGATCTAAAATTGATATCATATCCATTTAGAATTGTTTTTTTAACACCTCCTCTTATTTTATGGAAACAACACTCATTTGAGGATCAGTAGAGTTATCACCAACATCTAAGGGCGTCACCCCAGAACCCCTAATTTCTCCATATTCGTATATAGAGATGTAGAGGAGGGAATATACTAGAAACATGGCTGTTTTCACTTTGATACCTATGAAAAATGCCAAAACATCCTCTAACTTCAGGTATATACATAGGTATATAGGGAACTTTTGTTCCTCAACCTGTAGTGTTGTAAACCTCAGTGGATGGACTTATTCCCTACACTATAGTAGCAGGGCTAGAGGTTTCTTTGTTGAGTAATCATTTGCTTTGAATTCTAGGAGGTCTATGATGAAATTATTTTTTATAAGGTCCCATCTTAGATGAATAGTGACTTTAGTAAATGTTATACTTTTAGGCTCATGTAGATTTACCCCACGTGCGTTGTGACTTGTTCCATGGGTACGACCCCCATAACGGGTGTTCACCCACAATCCCTAGGATTTATTTATGCTAAGGAATTTATTTATCATGGTGAGGACCCATGTTCTAGAAATTATATGTTTGCATAGGGGGTGATCCTCTCTAGTTAGTGGTAGTGTCAGGAGGACCTCTGTAATGGGTGGTGGTAGTGTTGTGGGGAGGGCCTCTGCCCTGGTTTGTAGTATTGTTTGGAGGACCTCCGCACTGGTTTTTGGTGGTGTTGGGTAGACATCTACACTTGTTGGGGATTGAAAGGTAATGACCTATTACCTAGTATTCCTTATTCGGTGGTGGCCCATAAAAACTTTTGGTGGTTCCAATTATTTAGTGAGTTAACCAATCCCGCTTGATATGTGGTTTGGGTCTCGATCCTAGTTGCAAAAAAAATACTCATTCACATGTTATGAGATTATGATGGGATATTTTGGGAGTGGTAGGCTATATTGGAGATACAAATGATTCCTCTTATGGGAAATGTTCATGTTCATCCCTTGTTGTCAAGGTCGGGTTCTTTAGACAGAATCTTATAGAGAAAGGATGGATTAAACACACTATTTGACCTATGCGGGATAAAAATTTTAGATCCTATTGCGGCCTAGTTGGAGAACTCTAGGGAAGCTAATAAATAGGGTTCATTATTGTTATCTCAAGAAAATCTACAGCCTCCTTGGAATAAGTGAGTGGGTTCTAAATATTATTTGGGAAGACGTTCCTGAATAGGTTCTTCGTTGGAAGAGGGGGTGGTTTTCCCCCAGTGCATCCCTTAGGGGTGGAGTGGGTAGTGAGAAGATGATGCCTCAAGAACATAGTGGGTTTTATTCCTAGTGGTAATATCCCTAAATACGTGTATTGATTAAAAATGGCATTGATCACCCTTCTCTAATTGATCTTGAAAGGTGAAATGGTCCATGGGAGAATAATAGATGAATGCACAATAGCTATTGTGGTAGGAGTAATGTTGTGTGGGATCACCCCACCAACGTTCCCTTGTGCCTATGCCTATTCTAATTAGGTCTCCGATTTCGTATATCTTGATTCTAGTATTTTATATGGATTCATACTTCAGTACATATACATTCATGGTGGTGTCCAATTCCCTAATAAAATAATTTCTTCCAAAGAAATTAGAGGGGTCCATGCTAATAATGTCACATACAAAGTATTCCAAATGTTATCTCTACCATGTCATATGATAGTTTCATAATAGACCCACTACATTCATAGTGGGGCCTGGTTTTGAAAATCTAGATCCAGTGTCTTCAAGATATGAAGGTTCTCTAATATTGATGGTCCCTATAGATGAGGGTGAATATTTTAAGACACAGTTCACCAATTTTTTTATTTGAAGATTAAGTCCGTGAAGGTCTAAACTTAGTGATTCCAAAATCTAACAGTGTCTAACATAAATGATCTACTCACTATGGGAGGGGAAGAGATTCACTTCAGGTTACCCCTTTTTTCCTATTCTTTCTGCTAAGGCTAGGAATCACAGATGATTTTTCCCTCATTCATATTTTAAAATGTGGGTGTATTCTATCAAATTAATCAATGATGTTATCTCCATATTTGAAAAATGATGATGGGATGTCAGTTCCTCCATGAATGTATTCCTCCTTATAGAACATATCCCAGTACATGTATCAATCCTAGATTTGATTCATGTTCAAGAAACATTTTATTAGTTCCATCTTATGGTGGATACTAGTTAATTACACTTATTATATATGCATAGGGATACAATCTTTGTTCTTAGTTGTTAGCAACAGTGGGAGTTTCAATCAATTTATGGATGATGGTTTTTTTGGAACCAATAATGTATTCTCCTTTTGGCGTTAGAGGTATTTCTTGTGAGATACATCCTAGGTGTGGAATCCAAGTGATCTTGTGTAAGTCACGAAGTAGTAAAATCAAAGGGTGTAATGTATCAATGTTCATTTACCTCAGGAAAACCATATTTATTCAAAAGGTATTCATTAAATTTATGTTTAAAATTTTAATCCCTTATGGATATGGATAATTTATATATTTAATGTCATATTGGGATATATGGGAGAGTTTTCCCCACTGGGGGAGATTTCACACATAGGATTTGGTAGAGTGTATTCACAAAGAAGAGGATTTCACATTTGGTGGTTTGGTTGAGTGGTTACATAGGGGGGGGGGGTTTATACATGTTATTTGGTTTTTGTGTCCCCAATGTGGAATATTTCACATTCATAATATTTGTGGACTGTGTCCACAAGGGTGATGATTTCACACTTGGATGTTTGCTAAAGTTTTTTCAGTGAGGAGAAACTTTCACACATGGGGTTACCAGGACTGAAAATTAATGAGGTATCCTAAACATTATGATTAAGATATAAGGATCAAATCCCCTGTTGATTCATGGTGTTGCTTAAAGTTGTGTGATAGGATAAGTTCAAATAGTTTAATTCCATGTAGTTAGGATACTCATGTCACATATGGTTGATCAATGTACGATAGTGTGGGGATTACACATGAAAGATGACCGGGGTAGGTTTTTTGTATTGTGGATGGGTATGAGGTTGTATCCCTTTACGATCATACATGGGGAATCATGTGTACAGAAAACATGTTAGGGCTATAGTTAACATCAATTGTTAAAGAAATTTTCGACTAGTTTAACATCATATGATTAGGACATGGATGTAGGAAGTTTTACATCTAGAAACACGGATGTGCATAAGGATTACACCCTAAGTGGGACTGTTACAAGGTGATAAGAATATCCAAAAAGGGACTTTCTACTGAGGTAGGTAAGTTGTTTTCCTTTGTGATTCCACCTTTAGGTATAATTTTCCCACAACTCATGCTCCTCTAGATAAGAAGAGGCATACAAATTTTGCTGAAGGAGTAATAATTAAGAAGTCTGGAATTAGTACTCCCATTATAAATAGAAAATTGAATTAATATTGTTTTTCTCTAGAGAAATTAGTAGGGTAATGGTCTATGAGGTTCTATAAGCATAGTGGTCTTTGGGTTAGGGACCATAATTTTGTTGAGTTATATTTTATTATATTTCATGCAAATATGGGTTCCTGAAAAATGTTCTCTAGTATGGGTGAATCAAATGGATTCAAGAGTAATTGGTGCTCACAATATTTTGGGATTAAGGAATATCCATATTTCATGAAGGATAATTCTCTTATGTGATCTTTATCATAATTAAGACGTGTTTCATGTGGAGATATCAACTGTAGGATAATACAAATGGGTTCCCATGGGAGGTCGGTCAAAATTTTTTCTACCTTTGAGTGGCCATGGGATTTTTGTGTTGTGTGATGTCTTAGAAGAGATGTTTTTACAAGATTTAGACATATCTCATCTTATAGAGACCCCATCTCCACAAAATCATTGGTGAAAGCTTCTATTTATAGCGTAAATTTTCTATCGATGTCATGCAACTTCCCTCTAGCACAAAATAGTGTTACATGCATCCCATCCACTGGATAATGGGGATTGACCATGTCACATGTAGGGTATCAAATTTCCTTTCCCAAAAAACTAGATTCTTGTGTGATTATTTTGTATTCAAATATATACTCTTGCACACACATGACTGGGACATCATTTCAGGAATCATGGGTACCTACCCAACCATAACTCTAGTGTCACCTTGGGATGCAAGTCATTCGTGTGTGAATCCAAATATTTTTTTATCCCACATAGTTGTGTCAAACATAGCCTTTATTCCTTTAATGGTTCAACAGTTTGGGTATTATAATAGATTTATGGAAAATTATCCTTTTGGTGTGCAAGAAATGTTTTGGATACAATAATATTTTTTATGGATACGTCACGAATATATATTTTTCAATTAAATAGATTATCTATTGAATATATAATCCATTATATTGTGATTTACTTATCTTCTAATTATATTTACCATTAAATTAATTCTATTACTAGTAAAATATCCGAACCCTTTATTATATTTTCTTTTCACCATGAAATGAAGAAAGGTACTTTGAGTGACCTTTATGAATGAAATAAAAATTGTCAAGCTATATTCTATTTTTGAATATAATTTGGAAAATTATTATTTATATAGTATCCTAAGTCTTCAAATATGACAAATCATACATATTGAGATCCTTTGTATCATATAATAGTGTAATAAATCAAACATTGGATCCTAGTTACTAGAGGTGGGGTCATTACATGTGGATAATTATAAGAATCTACAAGAGGATATCATTAAACGATTTAAATAGAATTTATGAGAGTAAACCATAATTCCTTTCCAAAATGGTATTATGTAAATACATTATGGATAAATTAATCCATCCATCTAATTTCATATATTAAACTAAGAACTTATTCATATAATTAAATTTTTTTAATAGAAATTTGGGGAAATACATCTATTCCCCCTTCATTTTCCTTGGTGGGAGAAAGCCATAGAAAATTAAAGTATCTCTTAAAGAATATTCTTCTTGTTCTTCAGAATTTTGTGGATAATTATTCATATTATTTATAACGGTTTTATCAATGAGTTCTAATATATTAAAATTATTAACCAATGAGTTGGAAATTATTATTATTTTGGTTGATTCATTCTCTAGTATCAACATTGAACATCTCCCTAAAATACTTAAATCAAGTAAAATATTAATAATGATTATTGAGATAATAAACCAGATATTCAAATAATAGTTTTTAATTATATTATTATTTTATGTGTTTTATCAATCATGTTGTGCACATAAATTATAATAATTTTTCCAAATACTTTTATTTACCATTTCCATTATTTGGTGATAAGTATTAAAAAATATAATTAACAACATATAGATGAAGAATATTTGGATTTCAAGAAATGAGGAATTATTTATTTTTATACATAATGATAGTGTTTTCACCTTCTTGCTTAATAATAATTTATAAAAATAATAATATTGTTTGGATAATAAATTTTCTTATAATGTGTTAACAATTAAACATATATGGTCTTTCATAATATATTTATATATTTTTTTATATGAAAATTTCCCTTGAATATTTATTATCTCATATTATTTAGTAAATTTGTACACAAACCCATTTAATGTTGTTGAATATTCTATTGTCCCCCATTAATGAAACCTCTCAGTCACATACTCATGATTTTTTAAATTATTTTGGAATGAAACACAATTATTTTTAGTGAATGGTAATTGTTTTAACTTAAGGAATCATGAGAATGAATGTGACATTCAAATAAGGTTCTTGTTGTTGAATCAAAATAAAATGGTGATTATATAACAATATATTATGATTAATTGCTAGAATTATATTCTGTGAGGTTTGATGGGAATCATATGGGTTTAAAACATGGGAGGCCATAATGATACGTCTATAAATATTAGTGAATCTTTAAATCATAGAGTTCTAGGTGTACTAGATTTAGAGAACTCAACTATACAATTTCTATTTCTCTATTTTACATTCCATGTTTAAATATACCATCAATTCCTAGTTTATATGGTTTTACAAATGAAACCGGTTGTGTGACATTATTCCATATCTGGAATTTTCTTAGATGTAGTTCCCTGGTCTGTATCTTATTGTATTTTAGTCTAACACATAAAACCAACATGCCACATGAACTATCATTCACACCATTTATATCTGAAGTGTCTATAAATTTATATGTTTTATACGATGAGTAGTCACATTGATTCACATGATTTCTGACATGGTGGAGTTTATTATTAAACTAGAGAGATGAATCAATGTGTTTTAGTAGTGAATACATATTATCTTACATTTTACCACATGTTATGTTCCCTACAAAGACATGTTTTTATATACTTTATATAAAAATGAATCATAATATTATCTTGTAAATAGTTTTTTATGATTACATGCCTTGTATTATATATTACATTTCATGTACTAGACTATTCATAGTACTCTTAGTATTGTTTTCACCATGGTATTAAATTGGTATATAAGAGTAAAACATTCTAACAAATTTTCCTCACAAAATATTATTTTATCTGTATCATAATATCATGGATTCTATTTTTGAGATTGTTCAAAAGATTATGTTTTAAAGCTTTTTAGAGATGACGATAATCAAGGGTGATTAAATCATACACGTGGTATATAAACCTGAAATCATATTATCTCTAAAGCATGTGTCCTATATATTCTTACTTGAGTAAGTAACTACCCTAGTAATTGGGCACAACTCTTCCCCTTATACAGTAGGTAAATCCCCTCTTCTAATTCAAATCATAATGAGTTGTGTGTCCACCATTGGGGTTGACACTACCTTGGCCGACGTCCACTATTCAAGGAGGTGTGTGTCCCTAATGGATTATTCTACCTAAAATGTTATATAAGTATTAGATATAAGGTATTTCATTTTATTTAGATTCAATTTTGCTCTGTGATTTTTAATTTCCTTTCAATGATAAATATTATATAGAATTTAGTTGTGTTAATTGATTAATTACATGATCTGGGTTACCTGTTATCTTAAATAAATATTGTGTTTACTCTATTTAGATGATTTTTTATGTATTCCTATTATGTATTTAAAATTTCTTATTGAATGTATTTATAATTACCCCTTTGTGGAACACTTTCCCTAAAATTTTGTGTTTATAAAAATGATACATATTTTTCTAGTGGTCTCATATGATTTGGATCTGGTGAAAAGAAAAAGTTTGTGGACTTAGTTACCAGTGGTGTTCACATTTTTGTAGAAATGATATTGATTGTAAATTTTCAATTGCTCATGTTTGGAATTTATGATGATATGATTTAATTTTTTACTATTCCTCATCACATGATCTGGTTTTTATTTAATTTTTATTAAAATTATCATTATTTTTATAATGATAATAAAAAAGGTTCTGATATGAATGGGTTTTTATTATTAAATATATTATTTTGATGATGTGGGGTTGTATTAATTTTATAGGATAATGCCTAAAATTCTTTTGATATGTATTTTTATTATTTTTTATGAACATATCCTACTAAAGGTGGTCTTGGAAGGTACACCAAGCATACATTTGACCATGAAGGGTCCCTTGGGGACAGTTTCATGTAATTTAAAATTTCATTATCAAAAACATTTCCATACATCCCACTCTATTCGTCTCCTTTATTATAAGGAAGCGACCACACATTGTGAGTATTTTAACTATAACCTATAAGGTTTCAAGGCATTATTTGTTTGTAGATTAATCACAAATTCCATGGATATTTCATTGACAATACACTCTAGAATACTATGTCGATTATGAAACCCATCTAAGACATAAAATTTCTCATTCACCCTATAGTACTTGAGGTATTTAACAAAAAACCCAAATATTTCTAAATTTATCATTAGGTAGAAAAACTTACCCTTAATGTATTCATATTCCTTCCACATTATAGAGTGGACCACCAATGTATAATGTTATAACACTCTATATACCTCCTTCTACAATTACTATGCTAGAAATAACTTCCTTATAAAAAATATCTAGTACCCCCCACTTTCATTCAAACCCTCAATTTTCTCTCCATAGATAACTCTTTCTCACAAATTCTCACACTCAAGGTAAACAAATTGGAATATGAGACTCACTGCATGAGAGTTAAGGTAACTATAAACTAAAATCTTCACCCTTAAACATTAATATTTTCAATATATAGATATCAAGATTTAAACTACTTCATAAATCTACACTCATCTTGACCCCTTTCAATAATATCGTAGTAGGACTTCCTTATCATAGCAAATTCCATTGTATTACATTTTCTATGATTATATAATATATAAAAATTATATTTTTGGGGGAACCCTAACCAAATACACAATATATGATTCATGTCTTTTTGGGTAAATATATAACTCAAGATCATATAGTCAGTCAGTACCATGAACTTCTCTCCATGAAGGTAATTTTATCATGATTTAGAATTTAATAAAACAACCACTGACTATAGTTCATGGAAAACGTAGTTTCAATCAAGTGATGATACCACCTTGAACTATATGATATAATAGTAAAATGATATATTAATACATTTCCATGTCCTAATAGGAAATCATTATAATACAAGAAAAAAATCATACCCTTTAGGGGAAGTATAAGAATTGATGAATAAGTATGAATCTATAACAGAAAAATAAAGTATTTATGACACTCTATTTCATAATTAAATCATACCCCTTTTTATGGTAAAAATGGGGGTGACTATACTTGATATGTTATGGGTGAATAAATGAAAATGTATATCCAACCAGAAGAAACTCATGAACTAAAATGCACACTATGGTGGTCACTAAGGTAGAACTACTAGAACCTTTACAAGGACAATCATGACACCATTCCATAATATTATATAACCTAAAAAATATTCCATATGTATTCAATACTGGAACTAAAAAAACACACAATAAAACTAATTATTCCTAAGGTTGTATCCAACATTCGAATTTCAGTCCACATTCTTAACATCACAATAAGAATATATCAAAATATTATCAATGAATTATACTACATATTTACACACACATGATTAGTACACTCGATTCAAAAAACCCATGAAAACTTCTCAGGTATTATTAAGAAAAAATTTCTTAAAAAAATAATCATATTGGTTTTATGTGTATTGAAATTTTTTATTTTCGATATCCTATTAGTATAATAACAAATGATGATGTCCTAATCAATGATTGATCCAAGAGAAACCATTAATGCCAATGAGATGGATAATTTGGTAATAAATATTGGGTAGATAATATTTCTTCTCATTGGTCACCTGGTTCAAACATTGATAATTGATAAAAAATCAGATACTTTCAACTTCCTTATTTTCAAAGAGAATGGTATCTCCCAATAGTAAAACTATGGTGTATATAAGTCTCCTCTAGAGTAAAACATCCACCTATACCCTCACATGACTGATATTTTCTATCACCATCTTGTGTGGTGCTATTTATATGGCAACTA
This sequence comes from Viscum album, assembly GCA_963277665.1. Classification (NCBI taxonomy): domain Eukaryota; kingdom Viridiplantae; phylum Streptophyta; class Magnoliopsida; order Santalales; family Viscaceae; genus Viscum; species Viscum album. The sequence continues at coordinate 333,406,422 of OY728163.1, forward strand.
ATTATATATCAAGATCAATAATAAACACTACCTTTATTATGGGGTAATGTGACTATATTTTTAGAGATGAAGTGATTGTTCTCCCTCAACATCACCAATTAATATTGGATATCTAAATCTGTGTCAAATAAGAATAGAATTTAGAAATGAGATGTTGTGGTATTCCTCACAAAATAAAAAATCATAATGAATGGGTCTTTATCCCAAATATTAAACAAAAATGGTCCACTATAGCTGGTATATGAGACCCTTTGTTAATAACATTACATACCATCCTTATTATATATGAACTAATTGATTCCATGAACGAAATTGTATGAAGGTTTCTCTTCCAGTATACAATTCAATGTCAACCTTTAAAATACAAAGAGTATAACATATACATAGTTGAATTATGAAATTTTTTATATTTTGATAGTTAGCATTCAAATAGTTAAAGAATATCTATTTTTAACTAAGAAAAATGAAGTTATTTTTTTATAATCATGGTAATGAAATAATGGGAAACCCCAATTTTTATAAAAAAAATCTAAATTATATAATACAATGATAATACATCTAAATACATTCTATACCATTAAATCCACAACCTTAGATTCTCCTTCCATATACAATTTCCCTTGATCCACCAAACCTATAACCTTCCTATATCACTAAACATATCCATGAACTAAAATTATATATATTTTTATTACATTATACGATGTTTAAGTAGTAGAGGTTTACTTATATATGGTGTTCATTCTCCTACTGATATCAAATAATTGGCATGATTTCATTCCATTTTATATCCATCAAATGATGGAATCTGAAATATTAGTCATACCTTAGGGGCTTATCAACTATCACATGCCCCTATCACTCGAAACATCCTTTTATAAAATTTTATTTAAGGGACCCTTTATATTATTTGAAAATCATATTACCATGTCTCTCTACATTCTCCCATGGAGGATAGAACCACTGACTCATAATTCATATGAAAGAGTGGGATAGGCTCGTGAGAATGAATTTTATACTCATTATCCCACATTCTAGGCTATTCATAGTGAAGAATGATTAATCTAAAAACGATATATTTCATGATGACACCCACTCCCAAAATACCTTAAAATAGAACTCTAAATCTTTTTATATTGTATGACATCTGACCAACTATCACCTCACTCCAAATGAACACAACAAATGTAAAAAAACATATTAATCCAATCTAGAATGACATATCTGGTATAAGGGATACCTAAAAAAGACTCACCATAAATATATCATTCAACATCATAGATAGAAAATACCAAAATTAGAACATGAATTGTGTAGAAAACTATTACACTATGGAATCTCTTTGTTAGACCTCAAAAATATCATTTCTATGGAAAGAGTGTATGTAACAAAACCAATAAATATGTGGTGTAATGGTGATATATGTATATGAGTATCGCCTAATATAGAGTAGTATCCATGAGGAGACATGTCACCAGGACCACTTGGAACAATGGCATGGTATGTGGAACGAAAAATGTAATCTCCAACTATTCTAACAAACACCTAGTTACTCTGTTAGAATCCCCACACATAAGGTTTTTCAATCACTACTTTTGGAAGAGATTGAGTTCTAAATCCTCTAAAACATCATCATCCATGACCATATAAACCCTTATATTATATTACTTGGTAACATGTGGTCCCCTATTATACCTCACATATCATAGTGGATTGGTTGATCAAGGTTTCATAGAACCCTTATGAACAACCATTATCGAGGCATCATGAAGAGACTCAAACTTCTTAGGATTATTCCTTAATATTCATTGTATCATGATGAAAGCTCAGAAGTATCTCAAATATAAATTTTTGCAACATAATATATGGAATTATCATAGTTTATAATTTAAAATCTAATACTTTTCCTCAAAATCCATAAAAAGTAATGCATACAAAATGAGATTCAAGCAACCCTTCTATACTTATTTATCTGTTATTTTACAAGATAATGGTTCTCAATTTTTAGTCATCTATAAGACTACCTCTTATGGGTATAACAACCACTACATCCCATGTTTATTTCCATACTGTGGATAAAAATATTTGTGTTCCTATAGTTATTTTCATTTAGGTTACCCCAAATAATCTCCATTGTGTTTCTACTTGGATATCCATCATATAATTTGTTATCAATTTTTATTATATTAGTTCACAAATCAGTAAACCTCTTTTACCTTCCTCCTCAAGATTATTGGCTACAGACAATCAATTAGGTATCCAAAATGATATTTTAGGAATTCCATAAAAATAATATCACAACTTCTTTTATAAGTAAAAATTATCTAGAAAGTACATAATATAAAACATCCCACTATATAAAGCATGGAAGACTAAACATGTAATATATAACTAACATGTAAGTTACACTAACATTTTAATATTCTTTTATTATCATAAGTAAAAAATGGAACAATTTTTTCAAAATAACATTAATGCCTCCAACCTATTACAACTCCAAAATTTCATTTATGTGTGCTTTATCAACTTCTTGGACAGAAGTATAAGGTCTTAAGTGATTATTTAAAATGACTAAAAATATAGAGTATGGTCAGCCCAGGAAGTGGAATGGACCATAAATAGAAATAATCTATTAATGTAATAATAAATAATTTCATATAAACAATGGTACGAAATACACACTATCATAATCATCAAAATTATGGAATATATTGATTAAATTAATCTTAGATCTCTTTTAGGCTCCCCAAAATAACTAATGATAAAATGAACACAATCTACCATACCCCATAAAAGTGTTACTTTTTTAAACAACACACAATATACACAAAATTAAATCTTTGTTGAATTATTTTTTACATTAAATCACCCATTTCGATTCATTTCATTAATCCCAATATACACTATATTTTAATTATTTATCATGAAATTTTTGGTTTAAAAGTATTTTTCATTAATTATAAATTCCGATTATAATAAAAAAAATATTGAAGTGAACCATAAAAATTTAAATATATTGTGAATAGATATAGAACATTTTGAAATACACACCAAACAGAGATCATTATGTTTGTTCACTAAATTTATTTCATTAAAATAGAGTGTGCTTCCTATGTCACTGAAACCAAAAAAATATATCTATCATTTTAACTTTTGGACTTCATTACAATGATTAATACAAATATATTTGAATAAATCATTGAATTGTTGATTATTATGAGTGAATCTTAAATAAATTAGTTTCAATCTTCTTATATAAATTATACCCTTATTACATATGACATTAGAGAAGAAATTGGGAGGTTTTTCATTTTAAATATCATTATTCTATTGTAATTTGTCTACTACTGATCGTCATGATAATTGAGATTCTATCATAAAATAGGTATCTCCAAATAATTTAAATTTATTTGACTATTGTGCCATCAGTATAATACTACTACACCATGGTGTTCAATGATGTTTATAGTACATGGACAGGTTATTGAATTTGTTAATCACAGATGTACTTAAGGATATAGTTACATTATAAAATTGTTGTGTCAAAGAATTTCCCGGTGTGGACAATGATACATTCCAATATGATATGTCAACTAAGTTACATTAATGAATCTTATACATCATTTATTTGGATACATAACCACATTGTTCTCTAGAATAAAAAAGAGAAGCTTTTTTAATAGGAAATCTTTAAAAAATATTTCATTTAAAATTTTATTTGGATTGTTATACAAGAATCCATGTTTTGTCAATTGAATATCATTTCATCGAAAAAATTTATTTTGAATGATTTGTATATTTTTTATAACTATTACTTGTCTAAATTATTATTATTTATTTTTCTTGGTATTTTAAAATTTATACTATTATTTGGTTTTAAATGATATCTTCTGACCAAAATACACATTGTTAGTGGGAGAAACATTTACTGTTGTTTTCATGTATAATTTATCCCCTAAATAATCTTTTAAATTTTTCATTATCTTTGTAACAATTGGTTTAAATGTTTATAATTTGATTTTTTGATATATTTTTATATTGAGTTTCCATGTATTAACAAATATAAATAAGTAGATCATTTTTTACGATATGGTAGGTGATTTACTATTTAGATGCATATAAAATATAAATATGAACTATCCACCAATATTAGATTTCAATGATTATGAGTATTTGTGTGACCGTTTATAACCATATATTAAAAATACCATCTTAGAGATTTATCTATTAATTATCAGGGAATAATGGATTCCAGATACACCGATATAGAATTTTACTCGAGAAGAAAGAACTTTGATTTATCAGAACATCTATGTGTAGAATATATTATTTTTTACTATTTAAATGAATCTATAAATCATTTAATAATATTTTCGAACTGATTTTAGAATATTGGAGAAATAATATAGTTCATTTTTTGAAATTAAATGGTTTTTAAGATAAAGGGATCAATTTTGAAAGAATATTATTAATAATTTTATTTTATTAATATATAATAAACATTTTAGATGAACTAGAGGTCTAAAAAGATTGTGAATAGTCTGTATTCTCTTAGATGTTGAGAATTATTTAATTATAAACTAGTTAATAAGGTAATAAAAATTATACCAAATGTATTAGAGTTTAATCAAATTATAATTGATGAAAAAAAATATAATAATGATTAGATTTGAGAACATGATAATAATTCATAATCTCTATAAATTTAATTTAAAAATAAATTTTAATACAGATAGAATCCACAACAATGTATCATTTTCTCCAATTCAAGTGATAATACTTCTTGATATAACACATTGAATACAAGTACACCATGTATGAATTATGATAAATGTCCAGGTGATAGTTATCAGTACTTCATTTAGGATGTTTTTCTAAAATTGATAATATAGCGATCAGAAAGAGAAAATAATAGAGTTTTTCTAAGAAGTATATGAAGGAAAGAAATAATATAATTATAAAAATATTTATCGACATCTCTTTTCTAGAAATTGACTAAGGAAGAATACATTAGTCTGGAATTATTAAAACCAATGCGATAGGATAATTATTCAAGAAAAAACATCAATGTGAAAAGGAATTAAATATTTACTATTAGAACATGGTGAATAATTGAATACTTGACTACTTAGTATAGTCAATGATAGTGATAAGAACTAGTAAATAACCAGGTTCTATGAAAGGCTTCCTAAAAAAAATTTTCATGGTAAAGATTACTATATCTCTTATGGAATTGATAACTATGAATTCAAATTATCCATATTCAATGTATGGTTGGTAAGAGGGGGATAGATTACCTTAAACATATGATGAGATGATGAAATATTTAATTTAAGGTCAAAATAATTATAAAACATTTAATAAGAGGTGAAAAAAATTATAGTTGATTATGATAATAAAAATTTCAAGTTACACCAGGTGAAGAATGAAAATGGTAAATTTACATAATATTTGTCTGAGTTGAAAAGTAAGGTATAATTTTTAACACAGAATAAAATATATAGAACATTTTTATAAGTATATTGTATTATAAGACTAAATTGTTTTTGTTGATGTCTCAGGCCATAATCCTGAAAATTTTTCTTTCAAAAAATATATTTTGAATGAAATATTATGAAAGAATATAAATACAATAGAATCCAAAATATCAATATCGGAACATGGAAGAAAATACCCTAAAATTTACCATTTTTAGATGAAATAAATCGTTCCAAATATTTTAATATTTTTTCAGAAAGAAAAAGCGAAATAAATTGTAAAATAGTTCTCATTGAACAATGTGATGTATTTTGAAACTCAGTGAGAAATTGTATCGATATAATTTGAATAAATAAAACATAGTCATGTAAAAAATATATCGGTACCTATAATTGTTTTTAACAATTCAAAGGCCATATAATGTTTTGATGAAAATAACATAGATTTTTATCAAAATAAAAAAACCGCATCTGATGATAAACTTTGACATCGGTACATGGTAACATTTATCTTTTTTGTTTAATATATTTAATTTCATTTATTTTATTTTTTTAGTTACATGTAATTTTATATTAGAGTTTATGTTTTTATAAATATTATGATTTCTATTATATGTTGATTTTTTATTTTGATATTAGAAATTATTTCAAAAGTTTTTATTTATTTATTAAATCCTTTTTTGAAAAGGAGTTTATTTTTTGTATTGTTATCTTAGAGAGGATTTTTTATCTACTGTTATATGGTACATAATAATCTAACTTGATCATAGATCTCTGTATAGAACCATATTTGTAAAAAAAATACATTCCTTACATCAGAAGGAAACTTCTGGGATGTTAATTTTATTTTATTCTTATATAACAAATCCATTTGTGAACCAATTTTTAATAATTAAATTTTACTTATATATAAATTTGAAAATACAAAAAAATCAAATGGTTACCATTATAGTTTTTCCAAAATGTCAATTTTATTCTTTTTATAGATTTTATGCCATATTTCTTTTCATGTTGTAATATTTATCATATTTTGATGATGAGATAAATGGCTAGTATTATCATTTATATAAATAATTTTGGATTTAAATTTTTTTGAATAAATTTAAATAGAATATATATAGGTTTCAAGTCTCAAAATCCAAATTATTTTTCATGAAAAACCTTAATATTAATGATAATTTATAAAGAAATTATTACAAGATATAATATTCATGAGACACTAATTGATACATATTGGTATCCAAAGTACGATCATGTGTAGGAAAAGGGATTTTTTATTTTCATGATGGGAATTAATCAAACAATAAGGTGAGTAATTTCATCTAGTTATGAGTATATCATCCATTATTCTTAAATAATAACATTTTCCAGTAACATAGATAGAGTAAATAAAATTATGTCTACCATTCAGGGGGAAGATATTATAATGTCTTTGAATATATTTTTAAATGTGATAAATATTTTGATAGTATTAGATTCATTGTTTTCATCTCATAAACCTATAAAACTATCATAAACATTCAATGGGGAGATCAATTTGTACATTATATTCTTTATTATGGAGATGGAATAGAAGATGATACATTTACATCCAAAAGATAGAATTATTTTCGAGTGGGACCAAGTTTTCCTTCTTCTATGAAAATGAGATAAAAAACCAAATGAAATTAACATTCTCTATATCCTAGTGTATCATATTGTAATAATGAATTTCAATGACATTTTTATATGGGACTACGTCAAAGTATTTTATACTGATATGGTAAAATTGATAATGTTACCTATCTCATGGATACTAAATAAAAATTTTATCAAGAATTAGGAAAAGTAATGTGTCATGGAATTTGAGACCACCAAAAGAAAAATAAATCTAGTAAATACAATTCTAATTTCCATAAAAATATTTAATATGATATTGATGTAAAGAATTTTGTTTCAATAGAAATGGTAATTACTCTTTCATAATCCACCAAGGAAAATTATAATATTACTGGGAAGATAATGATTGAATTAATAAGTGTTCTAGAAAATAAGTCTCTTGTGATGAATATGTAGAAATGGAGTAAGACCGTAGATGAAAATTATATGATACTCAATTAAAATCATGTAGAAGATAGGGTGGAGATATTTGAATAAGTTTTATGTGAGTCAAAAGAATGAAATTCATGAAAATCATTTTTTAGCCTTAGGAAATTGATGTAAAATTTCTTATGGAAGAGAAGATTGTTGAGATATTTTTTAGGAAAAATAAATTTTTTATCTAAAGCTAAAATAATACTATGTTGTACAGAAACTAGAATCGATCAACAATTATTTTTAATAAGTTAATTGATCTTTTATAATTAAATAGAAATTTATAAATTATACTACTATAAAAGGTAAATACATTAAAATAAAATTTTCTATAAGATCATACTCAAATTCCCATGTCACTTCAACATTTTAAATATTTGCAAAGGTAACTGAATAAAGGGAAAAATTGGGAGATGATTTGGATAAATTTCCCTTATATGGGTCTCCAATAAATGAATCTTATGGGTATATATTTTCTAATACTTCATCCTCATCTAGTAATATATCATTTTCCTCTCCAAAATATTTCTTTATTCTTAATTTTTATACGGATAAAGGTTCTATGAAAACATTATGGGATATTGTCCATAACCCACTGGGATATGACAAATATTTTTCATATTTAATTTATAAAATATTTTTTAACACAACGACTAAAAGGATTAATATATAATTAAAAATTATATACTGAAAAATAACTTGAAAATAACAACCATCTAGTATTAAAATGATATGTTACTCTATATGAAATTGAGACTGAGAGTTATAAATCAAAAAAAATGTTTATGATTTGAGAGAATGAATATATGGATGAAATGTTAGAAGTACTAAATATAGAAACCAATATTTCATGTATTTAATTTTAAAATTGAATCGAGGTTAAATATAATACCGGATATGTTTATATTTCATCAGATCATTGGAGATCAAAATAAAAATATAGATATATATGTACAGTTTAAATATAACATATTTAGATTACAATAATTTCTTTGAGGAACTCATTAAAATTATTTTTAGAAGAGGAAAATTTCAATTAAATAAATATTACATATAGTTCACATATCAATTATTTTACAAAAAATATATAATGGACTATTGATTTCTTAAGATGATTAATCTCTAGTACCGTTATATTGACATTTCGAGTCATCCCCAAAAACCCAAAAATGGTTTTCCTCGAAAATAAAAAATTGAATTATAATGTAGTTTTAAAGGCACACATCAGTTGTTCCTAAAATATTTCTAGAATATTTAAATGTATGACAAAAAACAATTATCAAAATATTTTACATTCTAGGATAGAATGTTTCTATAAGAAAGGAATATGATGATTTTATAATTTATTCTACTCACCATGAATGAAAACTAGTAGATAATAACATAAAATTAAAGGAATAGGAAAATTATCTCTACGAGTAGTATAAAAAATTAAAGGAAGTGATGAAATAATTAGAACTACTAGAAAGTGGATAAAGATGATATTTAAGATAATTTATGAAACATTAATAAAGGAATACAATTTTTATTTCATCATTTTCTTAAAATTATTGTAAACACTTATTTTTCCCAATGATTATATGATTACTTTTGCATGATCATATATTTGAGGGATGATTGCATTGAATATTCGTTATTATTTAATCATTAAATTTTATTGTTATATATTTTTTAATAACCCTATATTGAGATTATGTTTTCTTTATTTTGATTAATTTAGTCTCTGGGGAGACTATAAAAAATAATAAGAATTAATTTTTAGTCTATCATCAGTTAGAATCATAAAGGGATTTGTTTCTCCAAGGGGGAAAAACTAGAAATTATAAGGAGGTATTCCAATTATTTCATTCATGATTTTATCATAAAATCATTATTCAACACTTTATAATCTTTCATTTTAATTTCCCAATTTATGTTTATTTTTGAAAATCAAAAAATGGGGAGAAATTGGTGAAGAATAAATTTTCATTTTAATTAGTTGGAATTGTTTTAATAATACATTTGTTAATTTTGTAAAAAGTTGGTATTATCTTGTGTCATGTGTTTTTTAATATTATAATGGTTAAAGAGATCATTTGGATATTAAAATAAAGGGTATTTTGGAAAGAGGTAAAATATAATTTTAATTTTAAAATTAAGTCAATGTTACATTCCATTTTATATCTTATGATTGAAAAAAGGGTAGATATAGTTATGTTAATTTAATCCCCAGCATCCTATATTTTCAAAATTAAAATATGAATAATCATATTTTTTAATTAATGAGAAATTTCCAAAAAAACATATATTGGGATTAGAAATTCTAAATATATATTTTGGTGAACTAATGTGAATAAATTTACTTTTGGAACAATGTGATGAAATATGAAAATTTCTGAATGATTCACTAAACCTGAAGCACTGTGATAGTTCATGGTATTTATTTATTAAAATATGAATTTTTCCATCGATTGTGTTGAAACTAAACTCAAATATATCAGAATTATCCATTGGATTTTATGAAATCATTCCCTATTAAAAGATACAAAAGATTCATTAAAAGACAGTTGTAACATAATTTTTGGAATGATGATTCTGACAGACATTGTGTATCATGTTATTAAATTGGAGTGATTTCATTTGTAATCATTTTTATATGCCCACTTAGAGCCACTATTATGAGGTTTTCCATTATAATGATATATGTTATTTTGTAATCATTTTACTTCCAATCATTATGATCAATAGGATTCTGGGGTGGAATCTATTTCCTAGAATCATTTATATTGATGAGACTGTTGAGATAGGAGTATAAAACTTTGAAACCATAGTTTTTGAAGATGTAAACGGTACATGGGAATGATTATGAAAATATTAACCAAATTTATTTTTATGGTAGAGATACATGATACCACTATTATATTAATTAATTTCCATTTATGGATCTTGGTAACATCTTATAGGATACGTTAATGAAATTCCTTTGAAGGAAATTGTAACTGTGGTTTTAGTTACTGAACCTCTAAATGATTTTGATTTCAATAAAATATTTCCTCTCATGTATTATAATTTTGAAAATATATCCTTCGTATTAATATTTTTATTTTTATTTAATACTATGTGTTTTATTATAATTATATTTTTTTACATTTAGTTTTTATATTAAAATAATTTTATTTAATTTGGTTTTATCATTTAGTTTTTTAACTATTATTCATTTTTAAGTATTTTATTCAATTACAGCTTGATTTGATTAGAAATTGAATATTTTTATCAGTATACACTTTTAGAGGATGAAAATGAGAGTTTTCTTAAACTCTAATTCACCCACTTTCTTTAAGATTTCATAATGGTCAATATCAAGGAAAAAACACAAATCTTCTCTAATCCATGGAATACTATATGAAATTCCCATTTTTATTGATATATTATTATATCTCGGCACTTTATAAAATATGAATCTCTAAGGATGTATCCATATATCAAAATTGGAATTTAAATACACATCCCCAAAGTGGTTGGTATATAACTAAATCCATAAATACCACTATTATGGGTGAGAAGGTTGATAATTGGTGAATTGTCATCCACCTAAATCTGAGAGGGCGTAACTCAATTATGGAGGGTCACCAATCAAGAAGTGAAAGTGCTTCATGAGATTATTATTTTCAATAAGATCATACCTAAATATTCCCAATGAAGTGTGTTAGAAATTGTAAAATATATAAAATCATCAATTTTATTAATATCCTACCAATTAGGTTAGTACTAAATGGTCACCAATAGTCATCACCATAAAAGTTTATCATCCAATAAAAAAAATCACTTAGTGAAATTTAATTATATATCATAAACAATTATTCATGATTCCATTAAGTCTATAATATTCCAATACTATCATTATAAACATCATTCGAAACAATTTTCATTATACAACTAAATCATGCCTCAAAATTGTCTAGAGTAATTAACATGTCAATAAAATAATTTTAATTTAATTTTTTTTTATATCTAAAAAACTATAGAACTTTGTTTCATCATTGCTAATCTGGATCAATGAATAATATATGAATTTTGGTATTGATAAAATATTATCCACAAAAATATTGGATCTAAAAATAATAAATACCCAAAAAATAGTTATCATTATTTACTAATTTTTGAATTTCACATTTTTTGAATCCTAAATACGTTATAAACTATATGATAATGTGGGTTGGGAATTCAATGTAGGCCAATGGTGGGTTTAGAGTATAAAATAACCCAAGAATGTTCCTCCCCCCACAATTTGAATGTTCTACTAGTGCGTGGTGATGTGTGGCACCCATTTGTGTTGTACTCATGTGTATTTAAACATTATAGGTTTGAATGATTGGATGTTATCAGACAATTGATCTGGTGGAAATGGTTTTTTATCTCCATTCAAATTGAGATTTTTTTTTCATTGGGAATGTCACCACATGTGATGTCCTCTAATTACGATGATCACAAAAATATGATCATTGGAGGACCTGTGTGTTGAGTGGCTGACATAGTTATGTAGAATCCATCGGATATACATGATTGAATGAATTTGGGTGACTTCAGGGTGATGTCATGTAAGTGAGAATAAAGAGTGACACACTAAATAAATTTCAATATATTAAATGATTAAATAACCATTCAGGGTCACACCATTGTTAATGGAAATATAACACTCCTAAGAGATGCATTACCCATTACTATCCATCTACATCTTAATTGGAAAACCAATAGGCTCCCCACAACTCTTCATTTAACAGATCTACAACATTATCATGGTCTATCCTCACCTATGGTTGTTTTCTAGAGATAAGGAGTGTCCAAATATTTTCAAAAATTCATTGTATCTTCATATCATCATGAGGATGGTAAAAACATGAATACAAACTTATAAATAAACCACTAGTATGATAAAAAAATATAGGAAATGGGATAATTATAAAAATTCACTCTAACATAACATATAAGTCATTTATAAATCATCCTAAAAATGTTCTCATTATAGTGTTTTGTAAATACTTAACATAGTGTTAGTGATTTTCATTCTCATTCAAACTAGATTTTAGTAAATATATACATCATCAAAAATTACATATCTTTTTTTACGTAAGATATATCTTAATATTTGTGTCCAAATTTAGGATTTTTTTTCCTTGGAATCATTGAGAGGTAGACATTAACATATAAAAAAATTTAATTAATAACTAATGGTTTGAGATTTTAAAATATAGAGAGAATTTTTTATTCTAAACATCTCTCTAGATTATTTCAAAACCAATTCACCAGATTTTAACCAAAACCAATAAATTATATAAATCAATATTTATAGATTAACATACTTTATATTGAAATTGAAATATGTTGATTTAGGTCATGGATAAAAACATAGAGTTTTTATATTTTTATAACTGAATACATGAAAATAATATATTCCAAATAACAATTCTTGTATGCATTGATCTCTTGATCCCTATTTTATTTCCCGTTAGAATTCTTCCTTCTCCCTAGATTGATTTTTGGAATTTTGTTTTATTCCATGAAAATTGACATAAAGGGAAATAAAAATATAGAGGTCTTAGTATATAATTTAAATTTTAAAGGAAAATTATAATATTTTTATTCAACCTAATTCTATTAACATGGATTTTTTCAATAATAGTAAAAATTCCGAGACACCCCAAAAAATAAAAACCCGCATAAAAAATTTGGCAAGAAGATGCATAATTTTTTTAAAAACAATAATATTGATGAATATTACCATTTTATTTCATTTAATTAGTTATTACATCTAAAAATAATTATTTTAAAGGAAACATAAGAACTAAAGTATTGTGCCCATTCAAGTGAATCATAATATTTTACAATTTTAATAAATATTATATCATTACCAATAAATAAGTAACAATTATCAAAATTTATTTCATATAAAAATTAATAATTATTATTATAATATAGAAAATGAGGATAAAATAAATCAAAATGACAATTTATGTACAAAACATTAGTTAATTATATATTTTATTTCTAATGAATGGAAGGTTAATGCTTAAATCTTGTATCTTGGCATTATAAATGTTCTAAATGTATAGAAACCCATACATTCCAAAAATAAATATCAAATTTTTTTAGATAAATATTCATTAAATAATGTTACGATCCATTATACGATTATTTAGGTTTTGTATCTTTCTAAATGTCAACACATAAAAAATAGTTCATAATGAACTACATCATCTCCCCATATGTTCTTCATAATGAGCGCCCTTCTTAGAAAAATCATACATAACAACATTACTAATATCATGTGTAATATGAAATTACGAAAGCGTGATCTTAGATTATCTATAAGGGTAAATAATGGAGATACCAATGATCTCTAAAGGAGAACATGAACATAATGGTATGATAACATGAGCATAACATCATAAATCTTTACTGTAATATCATAGATCATAAACTAGAATCATTACATAAATCATGGAAGTTCATAAGAAATGAGTCATAAAGGAATCAATGAAAATGATGTATTAGTTCATAACATTGGAATAGGACATATGTATTTTTGATTGCCCATATTCATGGAAAATAATTTCATTATTTGGGATCACTTCCTAAACTATAACCATGGATTACATTTATTGCCCATTCCGTAATATAAATTTTCAAATCTCACTACCATGACTATTATAATGTTAAAATCCCCTTATTGAATGGGGTTCATCCTCCATTCTGGTCCATATTATCTAATGATATATCTGAAATATTCCAATGCATTATAGAGCTATAAATTTTCTGTCCCACACATCACATAATGAAAACCATATATATGTATCCCAAAAGAGATAAAATAATTCATAATAATATAAAATATGAAAATGAAACAAGATTATTAAATATTTATTATCATAATAATATCATAACCAATGGTGAACAAGTGGGGTTCATAATATAATTAACTCATGGAAAAGAAACAGGTTTAATTGGATCATCATTAGATAATTACTATCCAAATCCATCCAAATAACAATATTAGATAGTATCATTATATCATATCATTATTAAATCATAAGTACAATAAAAATATGATATCATAGATGACAAATCATTTAAAAAATAAGTAGAATATATTTTAATAAATTTACCATTTTATCATAAAATAATTAATTTAAAAGAACATATCACAAATCTAAAGGAAAATAATTTCATTGAAATGAACCCCAGAAACATGTAAAGTAAAATTAAATTAATTTATTATTCTTGATACTAGGAAATTTTATTCATGATTTGTACGTTAAAATAATTAATCCTTTCATATTTTCAGTAAAAATTCATAAGATTCTCATTATATAAATCAAATGAAGATTAATTTAAAAAATTTAAACAATTCAAATGTTGAGGTATGACCCATAACATCCCGATGTACGTGTCTAATACTAAATAAATTGTCATGATTACAAGGAATAAAATCCTTATATAATGAGAAATTAGTAGTCTAGTTAACCAAATATATACATTAGTCTTTTATTACAAAATAATTCAATAATTACAACATAACTTTTTCCATAAATAAATACCATTGAGGACAACTCAAATCTATCATGTAAATCCTGACATATTTTTCAAAATATGATTCATCTATTCCTAGAGAATAAAACATAATAAGGGTGATCTTAAATGGTTAGTAAGGATAAAATATAATAGAATCAATAATTAATGAATGAGAATAAAAATTATCACCTAGTAAAAAACAAAAATCACATGAGATATAAATATTATACTATGAAGCTAGTGCATAAATAATAGGTCTAGGTAATAAATAGAAACACGTTCATTCAAATAACTAGATAAGTAAAATTAAATATTTAAAGGTAGGAAACTAAAACACGTTCCATTTTATCAATGAAAATAAAATGAAAATTTTCCAAATATATGTCGACACAAAATCTCAGGGATTAATAATAATTGAAACTAATATGAAGGCAATGAATTTATAATAGACATCATATAAAAGGAATTTGATAACCTATACCATCAGAACCATTCACAATATTGTTTAAGAGTATGGATAGAAACTCATTAATTTTTTCCCACTTATATATCCCATTAAATCTTATCAATTAATCTAAAATGGATACTTAAACTTCAGACTCCACTCTTCTTTTCCAGTCCAATGAATTCTTTAAATCAAATAATAGAAATAAATAATATGCACTATCAAATATATTTATTGAATAAAGGATACATAATTATCAATATTTACTTAAACAATAAAATAAAATTCAAAGTAGTCACTGTATGTAAAATGTTATATGGGTTAGGAATTATTAATATCCATGATAAATGAAGTGGTTAATTATTGGAAATTTAATGGTTAATGATGATAAGAAATTTAATATTTATATGGGAATAAATAAAGATTCAAGGAAGTGAATGTGAATTCTATCCTACATAAAATCAATAATAAAATCCCAAATTAATAATATGTATAGTATCAATACAACAAGTAACATTTGTAGTATAATAAACTTTTATTCTGATTTATGAATAAAAATACAAAAATATATATATTTTAAAAGAATTCGGAAGGAAAATATCCTTTTGTTTTGTAAAACCAAATGAAAAAATATTTCATTGAAAATCAAATTTTAAATAATTTTCTTAAAAAATAATCCTTTTATGCTTGAAAAATAATCTTAATAAAATTGGAGGATGGTATATATGTACATGTCAATCGAGGTAAAAGAATAATCCTCTTTCATAGTGAAAAGTTATTACAAATTCCTTATCGGTAAAATGAAAAGAAGAATAATTTGAAAAAAATTTCAAATATTAATGTTGTGAAAAACATTTTACAAAATATTCTTAAAATAAATTATGAATGCATTTTAATAAGAAATTGTTTGTAGAAGAAAATAGGTTCTCTAACTGAAGGGAGAAATAAAGTCATCTTTTCAAAAAATCAATATTATCAATAATTTTGAATAATAAGGAGAGAGAAATAGTACTAATACTAAATATGGACATGAATAACCAATGAAAATTAAATTCGTGGTTTTATTGGATAAGTTTTATATAATTTTTTCGAATGTAAATACAATTTAAAGATCATTAATGTTATTTTTAAGGAAAATAATCTTTAAACATTTGATAGTGTCCCATACCACATTGAATCATTTTATATTGTAATCCACTTGAAGGAATTATATTAAAATGAAGTTTTAAATTCCAAAAATAAGCAATTTTAAGATATAAGAAAATATTCTGTAGATACACCTTACAAAAGACATATGTAGGAATCATGACATTTATCTCACTGATGTAAAATATTAGATGAGAATCCCTTACTTTCGGTTTCCTTTCATGTGAAGGTCCTTTAAAATAATATATAATAAAATTATATTAACATTCTACATTCTTCATAAACTATTTCATGTTTACAATTACTTTTATTTCAGTTACTATCTTTTTGTCTAAAATTACTTCAACAATTAATTTTTTGTCAGTAGTTTTGGCTAAATTCGATTTATTTATCGAAAACCACTTCGATAGGTCATTAATGGTCAAAGGGTTCATTAGAAAAAATCTATCGAATAATAATCAATGAATAATTATTATATTGATAGATAAATTACATTTTTAAAATTATTCATTAAATGTGGTAAAGAAAAATGAATCAATGTTACTGTCATGGAGATGGATGGCAGTACAGACGCAGGAGTAACATTCTAATTTTTCAATGATAGTTATGTAAAAAAGGAATGTAACAATATATATTTCCAAAATAATAAATATATTATAAATTCCATGTTATATAATAGTATATAATTATATACATATAATTATTTTTATGGAAAAAGAATATCATCGTGTGGAGCAGGTGGTAGTCCACACATCCACGAGTGACGTTATAACTTTTTAAGGGTGTGAATGGGTAATAAAGAAAATGATATATATTATATTTATATAAATGTTATTATTTTATTAATATAAAAAATATTATTTTAATTATTTTTTATTAAAAACATCCTTTATATGTTACATGTGTAGTATGAATGAATCACATCGCTTTGAGGGGTGTTAGTATACTCCTTCACAAATGATGTCACCATTTTCACCCAAAATTAAAAGTATAAAGATATTTGTTGAAAAATAATTCAAAAATGATTAAAAATATAATAAATATCAGACATAACATATATAAAATTATTTTCTAATTACCACCATGATAGGTGGTAAGGAAGATAAATCAATCAATTTTTCGTAAGTCGGTAGTTCATTGTTCACATAAACAGTATGTTTAATACCCATTAGATAGATGTGTGTGTAACTGTAGGTCTAAACCTTATCATAAAAACACACTAGTATATTGATAATAATGGTTTTATTATATTTACTTATAAGAAGAATATTTTATTTTATGGAGAATTAATTGAATGAAAAGTGCTCACTGGAAAGCATTACGTTGAAAATCAGGTAACTTCTTTTATTTTATACAAAATTGATTTCATGAAAGCATTTATTCCCAAATGTAGGATTTAACATAAATTGGAGGGATTTTGGTATTTTATTTGTTTATATATTAGCCTAACAAATTTGTTTTTATAGTTGTATGTAATAGTGATAAGTAGTTGCCTTTTATAGTGGAGGAGGAGTGACACTCTTGTGATAATCTGACAAATGAATTGTTCCCAAAAATTTCATGTTGCAACTGGAATCAATAATGGAAACTATTATATAAAAGAAAGTAAAAGGTTGATATTTTGAATAAAATTTATATTTTACATGTTTATAGGTCATTTTGGGAATTTTGGTTAATTTTTAGTCCCTTATTATGCTTAATTTAATCATAATATTTTTAAATAATTTGAATCACATTCTATAATATGTTTCACATAAAACAAATTTAGTATTATTATACATTATAAATTGAGATTATACTAAATATGGAGTCAATTTTTTCAAATACCAATCATATATTTTTTATAAATTTATTTATATTTAATCAACGGGTGGGTCAACAATTGAGGTTTGTAATGTAAAGACATTTGAATGTTTTCTTTTTTTTTCAAATCCAATTTCAAAATGAATTTTATTCAAATGACATAATTTTTTATAAATCATAAAAATATTATCAAATTAAATATTAAAATCAATAAATGTGAAATTTATAATTATAAATAAATTATTTGAGAAAGTAGTTTTGAAATAATAATCAGTATTTCAAACTATTTATTTAAAAAAGTAATTTTTAATTAAATTATAAAAAACTCATCCTAAGCTATTTTTGTATTTTGGATTTCAAAAATGAAGTTTATTTTGACATATAAAATTAATTAATGTTTCAATATATAAATTTATATTATGTTCTTCCTTAAATGGTGGTAAATTTTCCATTATAAGAGTATTGGTTTTATTTGTCCAATTAAGTTTGTTCTTATCTTTTGAATTCCAACCCTAATGGATGAATACAAAAAATATTTCATTGAATATTAAAATTATAAATTTCATTATAACCATTAAATAATATATATTAATTATTTTTATTAAGATAAAACTTTTTTGGAACCATAACTATAATAATATTTATTTTTATATCAAATTGCTTCTTATTTTTATCCCCATAAATTGGAAGCCATTGAATTCATTTTATGTTTTTATAAATCATAAATTTTTCACAACTTAGTTATTACTATTAATAATTATGAACAAAAGGGATAGGTTATATTTTATGGTAGTAAATAATAATATTTTAACAATACATTTTTATTTGATGAAACTTGATCTTACATGTAATACAAGCTATTATAGAAGGATTCTATTGGATGTACCATGCGCTAACATAGTGATTCATGCATTGAAATAAATATATTCTATTTTAAATAGTAAATATATTATAAATTATATGGATTTTATATTCCCTTATGTTCTTGGTGTCGTGTGACATACACGATATCGAATACAATGTTATTAGTTTTGAAGTTCAGGGTTATAATTTCTCCCCGCCTCAATTAAATTATTCCCTCGTAATTTAAACATGATACTAGTTCAATATTTGTGATATTTCCTATGATTAAATCCAACATAATGAGGATGGTTCGTAAAACATCCTCTAGAAAAGAGATAATGGGAAGTGAAATGTTAATGTAAACTAGTATATAACTACGTATCTAAGCAAGAGAGTATTAGTATAAAGTAGAGATATGTACATTTTAGAAAAGCATAAATATTTATTGAGAGTTATTAGAATCCCCAATACCGAACAAGTCAATTATCAAATTTATATTTTGGGGTCTCAATGCAATAAATCTATGATGATTTATAATGTTATGTGTTCAACAAAATATAAGGTATTATTTTTATATTTTTTTAATTTTTATTTTCCTAATGTTGCAGAATTATTTTACTTCCTATGTATAATTACCTGATATGATTCAATAAATATAAATTCAACAATTGGTTATGCTTAAATTTATTTTCCAATTCATTCAAAAATAATTATTGATGCATGAACAAAAAAAAATAAATTTATAAAGGATCTTAATCCCTGTCAAATAGTGACAAGTCTAAATATTTGTCTCTAATTGTCATCCAAAACCAATATGCTTAGTATATTTATCTCTAATCCTTAAATATGGTACTACTAGATTATTATTAACACTTCCTCATAAAATTTATTAACTAAAAAGAATGAAAACTAAACCAATACATCTCACAGGTTAGTGGTTGGAATGAAACCCTTATCATCATTTAGTCATGAGTTCAAGACCCGCATCCTTAATGGACTGGATTGGTTATCACCAGGCATATAGGTTTTCATTTCCTAAAACCATATTAATATAATTTCAATGATAAATATGATATAAATACATGAAATAATGTTAATAAATAAATATCCTTCTTACTATGATTTTTAAAAAAAGGACAATACATAAATAAGTCATCCATTTTATATTAACGTAGGTTTTTCCTTGGTCTAATGTTTATCCATAATTTCATCTAAAGTATTTCTAAATCCTGACACTTTATTTTAAATCTAATAAACCTCATGTTTATCCTAGGATATTCATTTTCACCTTCTATTCAATTTTTTCATAATGGTTTATAAAGAAAATGTGGATTATCGTAATCATATCCCACATGAGTGTCAAATCAGGTGCACAGTAAGGCCCATTATCATGTACTAGGTATCCTCTAGATAGGTACATAACACCTTGGAAGAGGTATTAATCCTAGGTACATATATGTCAGATCCATGTCCATTTATAGTATCAAGATAAATATTTATTTTTAGGAATTTCCAAATAATCTATAATGTAAAAAAAATTGGATGTTATTCTGTACTTATCATCAAATTCAACCATAGGGTTACAATTTATATAATTGTTTTTATTAAAACATATAAACAATGTATCTGCTAAATGTAATTTGATACTAATTATAGTACCCCAACACCAGATTTCTTAGATCCAGTGTCTAATACTTGTTACATTTTTATGATTACAAGAAATCAAATATCTATGGAATAATAATTTTTTTGTAATGGTAAGTAGATACATACATAAGGCTCTTATTATAAATGAATAGACTAGCTACAACATATTTTTTCCCTAATAAATAATAATAGGATAAATATATTATATATAGTAAATCCGTGTTCATATTTTATAGTATGCTTCATGGATTCTTGTAGAAAGAAACATAATGAGGGTGAGAAAAAATTCTCAACAAGGGGATAATATAGTGGAAGTAATAATGAAACAATGAGAATAATAATTATGTCCTGTTAAGTAACTAAAGTCTGATACCATATAAATAATAGACTAAAAGGATGTGCATAAACAATATGGAAAGTTAATAACTATAAACAAATGAAACTCAAGTAAATAGATAAGGAATCAAAAATTTTGAAGGGTAAGAAACTAGAACACCTTCCATTTAATCAGTGAAATGGAAATTAAATTTATCCATTGTTACATTGAAAAATAATCTAATGGATGAATAATAATTAAAACAAATTTAAAGGATATTTTTTCTTAATGTAAATCATGTATAAGGAACATGAAATCCTCTATGCACTAGAACATTCAAAAGATGGCTTAAAATTATAGATTGAACCCCATTTAATTTTCACAACCTATTTGTATCATAACAACCAATCAGTTCATTAGGTATATATATAACATCCGGTCTCCACACATCAATATAATTCTATATCATTTCTCATATCGAATAAACAACATAATTAATATGCCTTATCAATTATCCGTATTGGAAAAGAATACGCAAATTATAAATATTTCCCCAAATATTAATATAACTATCAAAGTGGGAAGCATATGTAAACTTTTATATGGTTTCATAAATAGTAATATCCGATATAAATGAAATGGATAATTTGGATGAAATTCAATTTTTAATGATCATATGATATTGAATATTTATAGGGGAATAACCAATGATCCAACGAAGTAAATGTGAATAATATCCTTGTCCAAATAAATAATAAACCATAAATAGGTATAATAAGTATGGTATAAATAGATCAGGTCCCATATGGAGTAAAGGAAATGGTTTTTGTTATTGATGAATAAAAATACTATAAAAATATCTTTTAAACGAATTCTTGAGGAAAATAACATTTTATTTTGTAATATATTTTAAAAACCCAATTTCATTGAATATAACTTTTGAAAAAATTCCCTATAAAAATTAACCTTTTAGGCATGAAAAGGAAGAATATAAAAATTATGGAAAGTAAACTCATACTTTTCATATGAGGTAAAGGATCATTCCTTTTGCATAGTAAAGTCGTTTAAAAAATACGTTTTTGAGAAAGAGATAAGAAGATTACATTTAAATTATATATAAAATACAAAATGGTACAAATGTATTTTCCATATAACATTAAAATCATTTTTTAAAACATTTTAATAAGATGTGTTTTTTAGAAGAAAGTATGTTCTCCGGTTAAGGATAGAAATATTGTTTGATTTTATGGAAAACATTTTCTAAAACCTTTTCAGTACCAATGAGTGGAAAAATTCTATTAAAACATAAAATTGGTCATTAAAAACTCGATGAAAGAAAATGAAATGTTTTATTGAAAATTGTTAATATAAGTTTCTCAATGGAAATACTATTGGAATATCATTAAAGTTACTATTGATAAAAATAATATTTAAATATTCCAAGTTGTCCCATACCACTTTGAAACATTTTAAATCATAATCCCTGTGAAGTAATAATATTAAATTAATGTTTTAAATAAAATAAAAGGGTTAATGATATAATATTAACAAAGGGTCATTACATACACCAAACAAAATATGTAAGTGGGGAACATGAAATTTATCTCACTAATGTAAAAAGTGAGATAAGAGTGCCTTACCCTGTGTTTACTTTTGGGTGAACATACTTTAAAATATTATATAATAATCTTATGCTAATTTTATAATTTTTTGATAAATTTGTTTATGTTTTTCATTAATTATACATAATTTATTATCTTTTTGTCTATATCTGTCACGAACCGAATCGGGTCGCCATCCGAACCGACGCCCGACTCGGCCCGCGGCAAGGCCCGAAGGGCGTTCCCTATCCCCACGGGCTGGCACAAGTGCCCGGGTATCAAAATAAACCTTGGGAACGATTTACCCGAGTGAATAAATGTAAAGCAGCCAACCAAAGTAAACCAAACAGAGATAAAGGTTACAGTCAAACATGTAGATAACCATACAGGTCTTTGGTTCACAAGTACTCAAAACCCAAATAACACCAAAACAAGACAACCAAAAACCAACCTAAGGACTGTCGCCTGGTGTAAGGACACCGCCTCTAGGCCACCACCAAAACTCCACGTAGATAGTCTGGCTAGCAACCTGAACCACTGCTCCCAAAAGCTGGACCCCTACCTGTATCAGAAGTAAACAGATCTACTTACACCCAAAGGTGTAAGTAGGGTGTGAGCAATCGCCCCGCAGGATATCACCAAGCAAGATTCCACGCACAAGTATAAAGAGAGAATCCATTTGCGATGCTGTATAAAGTAAAAGGTGCGAAAATAAATAAAAGATTTTCACAAAATGCTTTTAAAGAAAAGCGGTTCAAGTCACGTACCAGAATGAAATTCAAATGGTATAAATGTCACGGATCAGTGTGCGCACAAGTATCAGTAGCACCAGAGGATGGGAATGCCCTAAGGATACTAGTAACAGTGGGACCCTAGGACATTGTGTCTCAGTGAAACGTGGCTTAGATGGCCACGAACCTCAGAAAACGTGGCTTAGAAGGCCACGACCCTCAGAACACGTGGCTTAGAAGGCCACGACCCTCAGATATCATATGTTTAGTTAGTGTTGCAATCGTCAAACCTGCCAGTGAAACCGGGTTGAGTCATCTCCGGACTACCAGCTCACTAGTCCTAGTCCACCCACCTAATACCCAGGCTTCCCTCCTTGTGCTCACCCAATTCAGAAAACACCTGCCATATCACCCGCACACTGATATTCTTTCTTTTGAAAATACCACACGCACACCATAGGATTTCAAAACATAGTATGTATTGCAAGTACGCTAAATAAAACCAGTAGCACAGTTTGAAAATAAACAACATCCTTTTTTCTTTTCATCAATCAGGTAAACCAAAACAGTACTTTTAAAAGTTGCTGATAACTATTTGAAAAGAGAGAGAAAGAAAGACATTCAAAGTTTTAACTAGGTCCAAGTAATAAACACATGACATTTCTTTAATAAGGGGAAAAAAGTTCATAGTATGGAAACAGGGGATAAAACATTTGATTAACTAGGAGTGCAAGCAAAGTATTATAAACCCATACTTGAGTGCGGAACCACCTACCTCAAGCGGGTGCGTGAAACGACGCGGCACCGAATTCCCGACGAACAACGGTCACTGTAGGAAGCCGTCAAGGGGCCCTAAAACAGAATATCGTTAATAAACTTAGTAATAGTATAATAGAATAATAATAATAATATAATAACGATAGCAATAATAATAGTAATAATAATAATAATTATACATAATAATAATAACAATAACATTAATATTAATAATAGTAATAGCATATTAATAATAATTATTATAAAAAATAATAATAACATTAATAATAATAATAATAATATAATAATAATAACAATAATAATAATAATGATAATAATATAATAATAATAACAATAATAATAATAATAATAATATTATTATTATTATTATTATTTACATAATTACAATATTAACATATTAATATTTATAGTAATGATATAATAAATAACATATTAATAAAAATAACAAAAGAAAACATAATACCTATTTAGATAACTTAAAATAATAAAATAAAATAACTAAAAAAAAAGAAAAAAAACGGACCTGTGCGGAGGAGGCCGAACAGGCGCACTGGAACAGAGGAGAAGAGGAAGAAAAAGAAAGCAAGAAGAAGGAGAGGAGAGGAAGAGGAGAGGAAGAAGAGGAGAGAAGAAGAGAAGAAGAGAAATAGAGGAAGGGGAGAAGGAGATGAGGCAGGGGGGTTGCGACGGCTGGGGTGCAAGGGGAGCAGCAGGTCGGCCGAGGTGGAGGCGGAGGAAGAAGAAGAAGAAGAGGAGAAGAAGAAGAAAAGGAAGAAGAGGAAGAAGGGAAGAAGAAGAGAAGAAGAAGATAAGAAGGAGGAGAGGAAGAGAGGCAGGGGCGGCTGGCCGAGGAGGAGCAGGAAAAGCGGCCGATGGGGAGGTGGTGCGCCGGCTGGTCGGAGGAGTAAGGAGACGAAAATAAGAAGAAGAAGAAGAAGAGAGAAGAGGAGGAGGAGGAGAGGAAGAAGAAGATGAGGGAGGCAGCGGCTGCTGGTGTTGCCGAGCAGGGAGGCGCAACGGAGCGGAAGTCCGGCGGGGAGGACCGGCTGAGCAGGAGATGCAGCAGGGGAGGAGAGGGTGTGCGGTTGGAGCAGGAGAGCAGGGGGGTGCGGCTGGACGGCTTGGCGAGACGCGCTGGACGGCTTGGCAAGGCGCTGGCGACGAGCTGGTGCAGAACTCGCGTAGGGCCGGGAGTCGCGCAGGGTGCGGCGACGGGAGAAAGGAGGAAGGGAAGGAGGAAAAAGGGAGAGAAAAAAAAAGAAAAGAGAAAAAAAAAAGAAAACCTAAAACGGTGTAACAGAATTGGTTACGGGAGAGAGAAAGGAAAAAAAAGAAATAAAGTAATAAATAAAATAAACAAAAGTAATAATAACAACTTACAAAATTTATAATAAAATTAAAAGTATTTACAATAATTATAATAATCAATAAAAATTTTTAAAGACAATAATAAAAATTACATTATAAAAGTTATATATAAACTAAATAAATAATAATAATAATAATAATGATAATATAGTATTAGTAATAATGATAATACAATATATATATATATATCATCAATAATAATAATGTTATCAAAACAATTATAAAGTTAATAATAATATTTTATATTGATCATAATAAAATAATGATACTAATATTATAATAGTAATGATAATGACTTAATAATATATCATCAATAATACTATCATAATAATAACAATGATAATAATATAACATTGACAGTAGTAAAATAACCATGTTATAATAATAACCAAAACCATGAATGTTCCATCCAGTATTCATCGTCCGAGCATCGGCACTACGTGTCGAGCGACGTGAGGTAAACGCACGTTTATCAGCGCCTCTGCAATTATTCCCTAACGACTCAGCCCATGCTTAACAAAGCAATAAAATCAAGCTGACAAAATAAACTCATGAAATAAAAATTTAAAATTAAACGCATACCTCAAAAAAAGTCCGAGCGTGACAATTCTCCCCACCATGAAAACTTTCCGCCCTCGGAAAGTCAGCTCAAAGCCTGATCAGAGAATAGAAATGGGTACTCCTGCTCAACCCATGACTTCCGCTCCCAAGTCTCGTGTTCGTCATTCCCGTGCTGCCAAAGAACACGGACCAGAGGAATGGACTTTCCATGCAGCACCTTTTCCCGAGAATCCACTATACGCACTGGTCGCTCGACCACAGACAAGTCGGACTCTATCTCCAGCTCCTCCCAATTCAGCACATGCGACGGGTTGGGGTTGTACTTCTTTAGTTGGGAGACATGAAATACGTCGTGAATCGACGTTAACTGCGAGGGCAAAGCTAACCTGTATGCCACCTTGCCAATCCGCTCAAGAATCTCGAAAGGTCCGACAAATCTCGGTGTCAGCTTCCCCTGTTTCCCCAAACGACGGTGACCCAAGCGAGGGGCCACTTTCAGGAACACTCTGTCCCCCACTGAAAACTCGAGATCCCACCGCCTCTGATCTGCATAAGACTTGTGACGACTCTGAGCTGTCAACAACCGCTGCCTAATCAGCTTGACCTTCTCAGACGTCTCCTGTACAAGACTCGGTCCCAAGAGCGAGGCTTCTCCTACCTCAGCCCAACACAAAGGATACCGACAAGGCCGGCCATAGAGCGCCTCAAAGGGTGCCATTATGATGGAAGATTGGTAACGGTTATTGTTAGAAAACTCGACCAGCCCCAAATTGCTATCCCATGAGCCTCCAAAATCTAACACACAGGCCCGGAGTATGTCTTCCAGAACCTGATTCGCCCGCTCCGTCTGGCCATCGGTCTGCAGATGGTATGCCGTGCTCATCTTAATCTGCGACCCCAAAGCCTTCTGGAGGCCTCCCCAAAACCGTGATGTAATGCGGGGGTCCCTGTCAGAAACAACTGCCGACGGCACACCATGAAGTCTGACCACCTCCTGAACATACAAGCGGCCCAGTTCCTCTACCTTCAATGTGTCTCTGATCGGAATAAAGTGAGCAGACTTAGTCAAACGATCAATCACCACCCAGATAGCATTCCTCCCTCGGGGTGTACGAAGCAGGCCAATGATGAAGTCCATGGAGACCTCATCCCACTTCCAGGTAGGAATGGGCAATGGCTGGAGTAGGCCAGATGGTCTCTGATGTTCTGCTTTCACTTGCTGGCAAGTGTAACATCGGGATACGAAGTCGGCTATGTCCCGTCTCATACCTGGCCACCAGAACTGCCGGCGAACATCGTAGTACATCTTGGTGGTACCAGGATGGACGGCCCACTGAGACTGGTGGCTATCCTGCATCACCACCTTTCGCAGAGACAATGGAACTACAGCACGGCCCTGGAAGCATAGAACCCTCTGGAAAGACAAGGACCAATCAGAAGGGGTCTCCCCACCATGAAGAAACTGCATAGATCGCTGACAAAACTCATCACCAGGCTGCTCCTGCTGAATCAACTCTAGAAGGGCAGGAGTCAACTGGATGCTAGCCAAGAAAGTACCTCCACTGTGCTCCCTACTCTCCAAATGCAACTGGGTGAAGAGCCCAATCAAAGTCCACTCATCGCTGGACTTCTTCAGCGCCTGCACTGGTACTTTTCTGCTCAATGCGTCAGCTACCACATTACCCTTTCCAGGGGTATAGACAATATCAAAATCAAAACCCTGCAGGTACTCGACCCAGCGGCGCTGCCTCAAATTGAGATCCCTCTGAGAGAAAATATAGGCCAGGCTCTTGTGGTCAGAATAGACCACAAACTTCTCCCCGAAAAATAGTGGCGCCACGTCTTCAAAGCATGCATCATTGCCGCCAACTCTAAGTCGTGAGTCGGATAGTTCTTCTCATGCGGCCGGAGTTGGCGAGAACCATAAGCCACCACATGGTCATCCTGCATGAGCACACATCCAAGGCCCGTACCTGACGCATCACAGTACACCACATAGGCCTTTCCTGACTCCGGCAAGGTCAACACAGGTGCAGTGGTCAGCCGCCGCTTCAGCTCCTCAAAAGATGTCTGGCACTGTGGGCTCCATTCAAACTTCACCCCTTTCCGGGTGAGTGCGGTCATGGGGGAGGCAAGCCGCGAGAAGTCCCGGACAAAGCGCCTGTAATAACCAGCCAAGCCCAGAAAACTCCTGATCTCAAACACATTTCTCGGCTGCTCCCAAGACATAACTGCTCTGATCTTTTCGGGATCCACTGATACCCCTTGTTCTGAGACGACGTGCCCCAGAAACTTCACTTCCCTGATCCAGAAAGTGCACTTCGAGAGTTTGGCATACAGGCGGTGATCTCGCAAGGTGCCCAAAACAACGCGCAAGTGGTGCTCATGCTCCTCCTCAGATCCAGAGTAGACCAGGATGTCATCCAAGAATACCACGATAAATGAGTCGAGATATTGGTGGAACACCCTATTCATGAGTGCCATAAAAACTGCAGGAGCATTCGTCAGTCCGAAAGGCATGACCAAGTACTCGAAGTGACCGTACCTGCTTCGGAAAGCCGTCTTCGGGATATCTTCTTCTCTCACCCTGAGCTGGTGGTATCCCGAACGCAAATCAATCTTGGAGAACCACTTTTCCCCCTTTAGCTGGTCAAACAAATCGTCAATCCGAGGCAAAGGGTATTTATTCGTGATGGTTACCTTGTTCAGCTTCCGGTAATCAATGCACAACCGAAGGGTTCCATCGGCCTTCTTCGCGAATAAAACCGGTGCGGCCCAAGGAGAGACGCTAGGGCGAATGAATCCTTTGGATTCCAAATCGTCCAGCTGTATCTTTAATTCCCTCAATTCGGTGGGGGCCATGCGATATGAGGGAAGAGATATAGGCTGTGTTCCCGGCGCCAACTCAATCGAGAACTCCACGTCTCGCTCTGGGGGTAAGCCAGAAAAATCATCTGGAAAAACCTCTGGGAACTCGTCCACTACACGAGGTAACCCGCCCTGTGAAATACCACCATCGTCCTCCAGCGCGAGCGACGATAACTGATAAGAATGATTTCCAAGCTCAGGGAGTGGAGGTCCCGCACGTCCCGACCGAGGATCCCATTCTCCGTGAAAAAGCTGAGGAGTCCCATCTGGTGCTGTAAAGCTGACTCGGCGTTGATAGCAATCAATGTGCGCCTGGAAGCGCACCAGCCAGTCCATACCGAGGATCACATCAAATAGGTCCATGTCAAGGACCAAGAAATCCCATTCCATCTCGACACCCGACACAGAAAGTGCGCACGATCGGCACTTGAGGCCTTGCTCCCTCTTTTTCCCCAACGGCGTTACCAACTCCATAGCAAACGATAAAAGCTCGGATGGTAGGTTCAGCAGATTCACAAAACGTGCAGATATAAAAGAAACTGAAGCACCAGTATCAAATAAAACTACAGCTATAGAAGATGCAACCAGAATAGTACCTCGAACTATCGAAGGCCCTGCATCAGATCCCGCTGGTGCATGATCCACAGCATGCAGTTGCCTGGTCCCTGCCTGAGAGCGACCGCTCGCCTGAGGCTCTGCCCTGATATGTCTCTGCCCTGAAGACGATCCGGTCCTGCCACCACGCCCACCAAACCGAGATCCTGTCATCCTGGTCGGCTCTGACTGAACTGATACCCCTCTAGAAGCCACTGATCCAGCCCCACTCTGATAAGGGTGTGCAGTCCTGCAGAAGCGTTGTAGATGTCCCACCACTCCACATCCATGGCATGGTCTGGGAGGGTATGGACAAACAGGTCGGATGTGTCCTGCCCTCCCGCACTGATGGCACACAACAGACCCTGCGCCAGAAGCCCCAGATGAAAACTGCCTGGGAGGATGACCTGAGCTGCCATCACCCTTCTTCCACTGCTCATCACGCTTCCTTTTCTTCTCAGATGAACTGTTACTGCCAAGCCCTGACACTGATCCAGAAAACCCCGACTTTCCCTTCTGGTCAATCTCGGCCATACAAGCATGATCGACCACCTCAGCATAAGTCTTCAGCTTGAACAAGAAAACCTGGGAGTGAATTTCTGGTCGAAGGCCCTTCTCAAACTTCCGAGCCTTCAAGAATTCGCTCGAAACTATCTCAGGTGCGTACCGTACCAGTTCAGCAAAGCGATTCGCATACTCCATCACCGTCTAATTCCCCTGCGATAGCTCCATGAACTCCCGAGATCTGGCATAGGCTACAAACTCTGGACAATACTGCTCGTTGAAGATACCCTTGAAATCCTTCCAGCTCATGTGCTCATGCTTCCCAGCCTGGACCACTGATTCCCACCATTTGCGACTGGAACCTTCCAGCTGGAACGAGGCGCACTTCACCCTGACTTCCTCAGGCGTGTCAAGGAAATCAAACATACGTTCTATCTTCTCAAGCCACTCCTCTGCCTCCTGAGGTTCTGAACCACCTCGGAAAGAAGGAGGTTTGCTCCTCAGAAACTCCTGAGCTCTATCCTTTCTGGAGCCAAAATCCTCCCCTCTAGCTGGAACAGGGGCGGGGGCAGGAGTCGCCCCTTGTCCTAAAGCCTGAACGGCTCAGACCATCGCCTCAACAAATCTCTGATCAAGCGGCGCGGGAGAACTCTCTCCGGCTTCCTCCCGTGGATGCATGGGAACTCTCCGGGGAGGCATCTTACTGAAAAAGAGCAGCAATCAAGAAAGAAACCCATCAATAAAAAGGGAATAAATTTTTCAACAAGATAATTATTCATCAATAAACCAAACATGCAAAAATGAATCCATATAAAAGTTTTACTTTCCTTATATGGTGTCCACGTACAGTCTGCAGCCTGCACGTCCCACCCAGAAAGAAAGTGAAACAAGTACCCTGACATCCCATGGTGACCCAGTATCTGTCAAGAGGCGTGATGGCCAGGCACCCTACTCGCAACATGAATCCTGAGCCTCGACAGACCCAACTCATGTACAACCCAGCTCATCCCATAAACCACCAACAAAAACCAACCTCGCTCTGATACCATTTTTTCACGAACCGAATCGGGTCGCCATCCGAACCGACGCCCAACTCGGCCCGCGGCAAGGCCCGAAGGGCGTTCCCTATCCCCACGGGCTGGCACAAGTGCCCGGGTATCAAAATAAACCTTGGGAGCGATTTACCCGAGTGAATAAATGTAAACCAGCCAACCAAAGTAAACCAAACAGAGATAAAGGTTACAGTCAAACATGTAGATAACCATACAGGTCTTTGGTTCACAAGTACTCAAAACCCAAATAACACCAAAACAAGACAACCAAAAACCAACCTAAGGACTGTCGCCCGGTGTAAGGACACCGCCTCTAGGCCACCACCAAAACGCCACGTAGATAGTCTGGCTAGCAACCTGAACCACTACTCCCAAAAGCTGGACCCCTACCTGTATCAGAAGTAAACAGATCTACATACACCCAAAGGTGTAAGTAGGGTGTGAGCAATCGCCCCGCAGGATATCACCAATCAAGATTCCACGCACAAGTATAAAGAGAGAATCCATTTGCGATGCTGTATAAAGTAAAAGGTGAGAAAATAAATAAAAGATTTTCACAAAATGCTTTTAAAGAAAAGCGGTTCAAGTCACGTACCAGAATGAAATTCAAATGGTATAAATGTCACGGATCAGTGTGCGCACAAGTATCAGTAGCACCAGAGGATGGGAATGCCCTAAGGATACTAGTAACAGTGGGACCCTAGGACATCGTGTCTCAGTGAAACGTGGCTTAGATGGCCACGAACCTCAGAAAACGTGGCTTAGAAGGCCACGACCCTCAGAACACGTGGCTTAGAAGGCCACGACCCTCAGATATCATATGTTTTGTTAGTGTTACAATCGTCAAACCTGCCAGTGAAACCGGGTTGAGTCATCTCCGGACTACCAGCTCACTAGTCCTAGTCCACCCACCTAATACCCAGGCTTCCCTCCTTTTGCTCACCCAATTCAGAAAACACCTGCCATATCACCCGCACACTGATATTCTTTCTTTTGAAAATACCACACGCACACCATAGGATTTCAAAACATAGTATGTATTGCAAGTACGCTAAATAAAACCAGTAGCACAGTTTGAAAATAAACAACATCCTTTTTTCTTTTCTTCAATCAGGTAAACCAAAACAGTACTTTTAAAACTTGCTGATAACTATTTGAAAAGAGAGAGAAAGAAAGACATTCAAAGTTTTAACTAGGTCCAAGTAATAAACACATGACATTTCTTTAATAAGGGGAAAAAGTTCATAGTATGGAAACAGGGGATAAAACATTTGATTAACTAGGAGTGCAAGCAAAGGATTATAAACCCATACTTGAGTACGGAACCACCTACCTCAAGCGGGTGCGTGAAACGACGCGGCACCGAATTCCCGAAGAACAACGGTCACTGTAGGAAGCCGTCAAGGGGCCCTAAAACAGAATATCGTTAATAAACTTAGTAATAGTATAATAGAATAATAATAATAATATAATAACGATAGCAATAATAATAGTAATAATAATAATAATTATACATAATAATAATAACAATAACATTAATATTAATAATATTAATAGCATATTAATAATAATTATTATAAATAATAATAATAACATTAATAATAATAATAATAATATAATAATAATAACAATAATAATAACAATGATAATAATATAATAATAATAACAATAATAATAATAATAATATTATTATTATTATTATTTACATAATTACAATATTAACATATTAATATTTATAGTAATGATATAATAAATAACATATTAATAAAAATAACAAAAGAAAACATAATACCTATTTAGATAACTTAAAATAATAAAATAAAATAACTAAAAAAAACGGACCTGTGCGGAGGAGGCCGAACAGGGGCGCTGGAACAGAGGAGAAGAGGAAGAAAAAGAAAGGAAGAAGAAGGAGAGGAGAGGAAGAGGAGAGGAAGAAGAGGAGAGAAGAAGAGAAGAAGAGAAATAGAGGAAGGGGAGAAGGAGATGAGGCGGGGGGGTTGCGCCGGCTGGGGTGCAAGGGGAGCAGTAGGTCGGCCGAGGTGGAGGTGGAGGAAGAAGAAGAAGAAGAGGAGAAGAAGAAGAAAAGGAAGAAGAGGAAGAAGGGAAGAAGAAGAGAAGAAGAAGATAAGAAGGAGGAGAGGAAGAGAGGCAGGGGCGGCTGGCCGAGGAGGAGCAGGAAAAGTGGCCGATGGGGAGGTGGTGCGCCGGCTGGTCGGAGGAGTAAGGAGAAGAAAATAAGAAGAAGAAGAAGAAGAGAGAAGAGGAGGATGAGGAGAGGAAGAAGAAGATGAGGGAGGCAGCGGCTGCTGGTGTTGCCGAGCAGGGAGGTGCAACCGAGAGGAAGTCCGGCGGGGAGGACCGGCTGAGCAGGAGATGCAGCAGGGGAGGAGAGGGTGTGCGGTTGGAGCAGGAGAGTAGGGGGGTGCGGCTGGACGACTTGGCGAGACGCGCTGGACGGCTCGGCAAGGCGCTGGCGACGAGCTGGTGGAGAACTCGCGTAGGGCCGGGAGTCGCGTAGGGTGCAGCGACGGGAGAAAGGAGGAAGGGAAGGAGGAAAAAGGGAGAGAAAAAAAAAGAAAAGAGAAAAAAAAAGAAAACCTAAAACGGTGTAACAGAATTGGTTATGGGAGAGAGAAAGGAAAAAAAAGAAATAAAGTAATAAATAAAATAAACAAAAGTAATAATAACAACTTACAAAATTTATAATAAAATTAAAAGTATTAACAATAATTATAATAATCAATAAAAAATTTTAAAGACAATAATAACAATTACATTATAAAAGTTATATATAAAATAAATAAATAATAATAATAATAATAATAATAATATAGTATTAGTAATAATGATAATACAATATATATATATATCATCAATAATAATAATGTTATCAAAACAATTATAAATTAATAATAATATTATTATATTGATCATAATAAAATAATGATACTAATATTATAATAGTAATGATAATGACTTAATAATATATCATCAATAATACTATCATAATAATAACAATGATAATAATATAACATTGACAGTAGTAAAATAACCATGTTATAATAATAACCAAAACCATGAAAGTTCCATCCAGTATTCATCGTCCGAGCATCGACACTACGTGTCGAGCGACATGAGGTAAACGCGCGTTTATCAGCCCCTCTGCAATTATTCCCTAATGACTCAGCCACGCTTAACAAAGCAATAAAATCAAGCTGACAAAATAAACTCATGAAATAAAAATTTAAAATTAAACGCATACCTCAAAAAAAGTCCGAGCGTGACAATATCTACTTAAATAGTTATGTCTACTTCAGGTGCTTTTACCAAATAATATATTTTTGTTGAAAATATCTTTGGTATGTCAACTATGGTAAAAGGAGTCATTATATAAAATATAGAGATAAATAATAATTAATTAATTTTTATATTTTCACATAAATCATAATTTTAAAAACAATCATTAAATATTATTGTTAATATTGATTCAATGTAACCATCATAGAGATGATAGGTCGTACATACACATGAGTAATGGTCACCTTTTTTTGTGATAGTTATGGAAAGTAGGTAAGTAAAAATTATAACATTAAATAATGATAATTATATCATAAATACATTTTTATAATGTCATATATTCATATATATATATATATAATTCTTCTGAAGTAAAAGTAATCTAATTGTGTCAAGGAGGTGGTAGTCCACATGTTCCCGAATAACGTTATAACTTTTTATGTGTGTCAATGGGTAATGATGAAAATGATATATATTATAGTTATAGGGATTTAATTATTTCATAAATATCATATAAAGTTTTTTATATCACATATTTCTGATTAGACCTATCCATTTATGTTCCATGTATAGTGTGAAGTAATCACATTACATTGAGGGGGAAATAGTACACACTTCCACAAATGATGTTATCGTTTTTACACTAAATGGAAAGTATAATGATATGTCTCAAAAAAATTGATTAAATACATAATAAATATCAAATATTACATATATAAACATAGTTTGTTTCATATTTATAACCATGAGAGTCGATAATGAAATAATGAACAATCATCATTTCATGAGGTGGTATATCACAGATCACAAAAATAGTAAGTTCATTTCCCATTATATGGATATTTCTATATGTATAGGTAAAACCATTAGAATAAAAAAACCCCTAGTAAATTGAGTATACTAGTGTCAATATATGAACATGGAAGAATAAGATTACTTGTGGTCGATATGTAATTGAATGAAAAGTTATTGTTAATAAAATACCTTAATAATCGGGTAACTCCTTCTTTTTTATACCAAAGCACTTCCTTAAAAGGAATTATGCCCAAATGGAGGCATCAAGGTCTATGGGAGTCATGTTGGGAAGATATTTTTGAATATTTTCTCCTAAACTAAGTGGTTTTAGATGTGTGGGGAATGAGGATAATTGGTTTCCTTTTATAGTGGAGAAGGAGTGTCACTCTTGTAATATTTTGACAAAGTAATTCATCCCATGTTTTTCACATTTCAAGTACAAGGGTATAGCCTTAAAAGTGACATAATATTCAAATAATTCATCAATTAACATTGAGGATCTTTTACAGTTTATAGTTTTAGATAATTAGGACATAACTCATACATAACAATAGAAATATTAAAAGTATACACTTCTAATCATTATCCATTTTTTCATAAAATAAAAACTATTTAAAAAAGAAAAATGATATTATTTCATGTTTTAACAACATAAACTTCCCCTGATCACATCCCTGACTCTATTATTCCATACGTCCCATTAAAAACTTAACAAAATTTATTATGAAAATAAAAATATTATTATGGGAAACATAGTGAATGAAATCTGATAGTTTCATGAATATATGTAATCCATGAATACTTTATCATAATGTAATACATTTCGCCTTTAAGAAGTATCCAAAACCCTTCACTGAATATAAGCTCATTTCATAATATTTTGTAACAAAAAGATTACCATAAATCCCATTGAAAGAAACATATAGAATATAGTGCTATCTTGGGACATGATCATACATAAATGGAATAACCATATGGTCGTCTTCAACACATATCACTAAATGGAATAGCTATACGGCTAACTTCCATACCCAATACATTGGAGGTTACAATGTAATCAACCATCTTTGGTATCTCATGTTACAACCTATCATTTGGTTTATCTTATAATAACCTGTCATTGGATTATCACGTAACTACCCATAAAATGTCTTAGTACCATTATATAATCATAAAACATAAAATAATTCAAATATCAACATTTCACTAATATCATTTCATTATCATTCAGAATAAATAATTTCAAGATATTAAAATATTTGATCCATTTGAAATACTATTTTCAATACAACAATATCCAAAAATAAGGGATTTATTTTCAATTTAAAAACATTATGTGTTATAGAGGAATCCAATTACCTTTTAAAAACATTAAGGATTATAGAGGAATCCAAATATTAATTAACAGTTATGGGAGAAGAGATGTCGTAGTTGCCGCATATGTTAAAAACATTCCTATTTTTATTTTGTAATGAAAGTAATGTTCTTAGTAAAAAATATCCCTTTTCAAAATATTTATATTAAATTAATATATATAAAAATATATTTTAAAATATCTTCTTTATACATATAATAAATTTGTAAATTTATATCATTAAATAAAATATTTGGTAATTAAATCTTTACAAGTTCAAGGTGTCTCATACCAATTTGAACATTTAAATCATAATCTTCAGAAATAATACATTTAAAAAAACATTAAATAACAATATTAGAGATAAAATATGGATATGAAATTTTATTGTGTTTTTATATACACCTTATAAAATAGTAAAGGTGCATATAATCCAGAAATTCCTCAATGAAAGGAGATTGAGACGAAGTCCCTTACCTTGAGTCTAAATCAGCACGTATATTCCTTATTCTTCCTAAATAATAAAATTATGTTAAATTATACTTTCATAAGAACCTTTTTCAAGTTTACTATTAATTTTATATTATTATTATTATGTTATAAAAAATACATAATTATTTACATTCACATCATTCATTTTGGCGATATTCAGTACATGAGTCAAAAATGAATTTGTTTGATTCAAATTGTCCATGTAGCCAAAACTCAATCACCCGTAGAATAATATTGATGAATTAAATATAATATATACCCGTTATATATTTGTTTGTAATAGTCCAAATCATTTTGGGATAATAAATGAAATTCACTATTCATGGCGACGGTAGGTCGTACGTACACGTAAACACTACATTAATTTCTTTTTCATATTAAAAGAATAGTAATAAAACGATTTAAATGTATATTATAATACCATTATAATATTTATTTCATTTATGTATCATATTTTTAATAAAACAATACTTTATTCATTCCATTTATAACATCAATGACTAATATCACGTTCAGGTGGCGGTAGTCCACACTTCTTCAAAGGAAATTAATGTATTTTCACATCATGGAAAGCATAAAGGTATGTTGTAAATAAAAAATTATAGAATAAAAGATACAATATAAATATAATATATATCATATATAAATATTGGGCCATAAAAATGTCCCCAATGGGAGGTGGTATCTTAAAATTGAACAATCATTGTTTTGTGAGGCTGTAGCTCACCTTACACAGGAACAATAAGTTCTTATCCATTAGATGGAGGTGTGTGTAAGTTTTGTTAAAATACCAATCAGAAAAACATCATAGTAAATTGAGGATAATATTTTTGTTATGTATTCAAATAAACATTATACCATAGGGTGTAAAGTGGGAAAAAATAAAAGGAGCTTGAGAGAAGACATTACCACTAAATTGGGTAACATCTTTTGATTTGAGCAAAAAGGATTTTTGAATTTCCTTATTCCGAAGTTAATGATTATTAGAGGAAATTAGGGATGTTGTAAGCTTATTTGAGTTAAATTTTGATGATACAAGGGGATTCATATTTTTTATTAAGTGGGTAGAGGCAGTGTCGTTTTATAAGAGGGAGGAGGGGCACTTTAAGAAACTCTTGAAATAATAATTTATTATAAATTCAATTTTGATTAATAATGGTCCAAAACACATATAATCAAAAAATAATATGATTTTGGTTTTAATAACAATAATAAAATAATTTTTATACAAGTACTAAATATTTTTGTACCTTTATCGTTTTTGTTTAACCCTTATTTAACCCTTTTAATCTAATAGTGGTATCAGGTTATTTACACATTGTGGGTCAACAAAATGACCATATCATATCAACCGACCCACAAAAAGCCATTTATGATATATTTGGACTTAAATTAACCAATTGGACAATTTTTATATTTTTATGAATTTAATATCAATTAATAAACTATATTATATTATAATTTATGAATTTGGTGTAATTTGGACACTATTCATACTTGATTTCTTTTCAAAATCATAACAACCTGATTCCTTCAAAAAAACATTGAATTAATCATAACATGTCATAATAACATATAAAATACTTGTTTGGTGTTAAATATGTCAAATAATATTTATTTGAAAAATTATAATATAATTTGATTGAATCCTTAATTAATGAAGCACTGTCTACATCATC
The DNA here is from genome assembly GCA_963277665.1 of Viscum album. Taxonomy (NCBI): domain Eukaryota; kingdom Viridiplantae; phylum Streptophyta; class Magnoliopsida; order Santalales; family Viscaceae; genus Viscum; species Viscum album. The sequence goes on from OY728163.1 coordinate 333,445,396, forward strand.
ATTGTGTCATAAATAATTTTTTTAATTACTTTCAAAAAATTTAAAATAAAATATCATGATTTAGTAAATACCTTTATCTTTATAATTACTATTTATTGTCTATGATATCACTTATATAACCACATGTAAAATTGTTTTACTTCAAGATGCAAGTTTATGATATTTTTCTCTTTACTTAAAATTAATTATTATAACATGTCATTATAACTCCCAAGTTGATCACTGGGGTCCTAAAATCTACTCAAGGATGCCCATGGTCGAAAATATCTCATACAATAAAAATAATAAATTTTTTAGGGTTGTTTTATATTATTATATTTTACCCTTGTTTACCAGATTTACCTTTTAACCACGGTAAATAAAAATAATTACTGAAATTAATATGCATAATGTCGAAAAACAATAAGTATTTATTTAAAAAATTTGGTTCTTATGATTCCAAATATGAAATATTTTTTTCCAAATTCAACACAATGAATTTTTATAAATTATTTGAAAATTAATTTCAACTGTCAAAACAAAAAGCGAGTTTTTAATAAGTAAAAACTATTAAATGATTAACATGTGTTTATTTCCAATTTAAAAATAAAATTACATCCAATGACCAGAATTAGACTAATTGATAAAAAGATAATTTAATTAAACTTTAAAACCAATTATAATGATAATCTATATATATAAATAAATTATATTAGAAGGATGTTTTCAATTATAATGCAGTATTTTCATTATTAATAAAAATATAAATTTTATCAAAAAAATACCAAAATTTAATCCAAAGCAAATTTTTATGTCCTAATTACAATGGGGAAGTTCATTATGTCAAATAAAACATATAACAGTGATAAAACTATATTTAAAAAAGGTTCTCCGTTAAAAGGTACTAAAACTGTATTTTTAGAAAATTACAATTTTTATCTTAAAATTGAATTTGTTCTTATATCAAATCTAGAAAACATATAAGATGAATTTAAAACATTACATTGAATACATAATATATTTTTCCAATTAAATAAAAATCTATAAATTGTGATTTTAATTTTAAAAATAATTATTCTCTTTTTAAAATGTTCATCATAAGAACACATCATGAGTATTCAATTTGTTTTTACTTCCATTTCTAATACATTTGGTAACCAATGATTTATTATTTTAACATGTGTAAAACGAATTCTCCTAATTTAGTGGATACTATTCATTCCCTCCATAAAATGGTTACGCGTTAACTACAATGAAAAATAATATTACTATTATTGTATTATTTTTGGGTATAACTCAATGTTGTGTGAAATGTAATATTTTGGTGAAACCCATTATTGCATGTTGAGTACGCTATCAGAAAAATCCTCCCATTTATCATAAAATTAATATCTTATTTATAAAAGGAATAATAGATAAAAAAATGTATAAATCTATAAATACTTTTGTCGTTACATCATTCCACCTTTGGGAAATTGTATCCTCCTAATTTTAAAATTGGGCTCGGAATATTATTTGATAATCCCACATTAGAAAATAGCCAATAAAACTATCACATTAAAAGAAAGGAACACAACTACAATGGTTTCCCAAGATAACATGTACTATGATTTCATGTAGGAAAATATGGATATGGATGTGAAAACTAACCATCATATTCTGATGAATAGTGATAGAATACATGTTCAAGATTATGTTAACAACCAGATAACCATAAAATTAAGATAGGTTAAACGGTCTTGCATATCTCGGTTGGAAAAGTTAATGGAATTTTTTTGTGTTATGGTAATTTTTATAAAGAGGAGTAATTATTTTACTACTTATATGGAAATATATTTATTTTTCATGTATAGTTTCATTCATTAATAAATATTGACCACAAAATCATCTTTTCTACAAACAATGAGATTTCAAAATGACTTGGTCACACCTGAAGCACTATAATCAACATCTCAGGAATCAAAAAATCCTCAAAATATTAACAATATATCCATAATTTCTTGAAACATTAACCAAAACCAAAATTGTTTGTACAAGACCATATAATCCCAAAAAATCATAGTACTTTAAAAAAAATAAAAAGTAATCTTAATCTCCAATATTCAAAAAACAATACCAAAATTTTCAAAAAATACCATACAATAAACAATTGCCCTTAAAATTATTCAAAGAAATAAAAAATAATATTGAATCCCAAAAATTCAAAAGTATTTAATTACCTAGTTTACCATGATAAATTTTACCATTAATCTCCAAATAACATTGACTACTCTTAAAGTATCATATTTAACAGTGTTTAACCTAATAACATATTCTCCATGATTGGTTAATCATTTCCATAAAAATCATAAATTCCCATTTCACCATAATAAAAACATAAATTCTTCAACAACAAAAATTCAACCATTACTCCTAAAATAAAATCATATAGTATTCTATTTTCATTTGGAATATAGTTTTCCCAAAAGAGTGATCATTTTCCAAAATAACATTTGTCATGTAATCACTAATTTGTTTCCTATACCAAGGATATACATTTGATAAAGCCTAAGTTTCAAATACCAACTTATTCATGACCAATAAAATATTTTAACAAAAAAGAATAATTCATACTAACCAGCGTATTCCTGTAGACCAATGGTAAGCAATAAATCCCAATCGTACTTTGGTGGTCTGTTCGATTTCGGAAGGTTTGTCCTACATGACGAGTTGTAAAATGGTATACATGTTGTCATTTTTTGAAAACAATGTAACTCTAATAACATTAATAAAATGAGATAAAATACATAAAAAATAACCATAACAAGTTTTAACCTCAAACGTTATTTCATACCTCACATTTTTCATCCCAAAAAATAATAAACCATAATTTATTCTAATGTGAATGTCTCTAAAGATACCGTTAATCACCATGAAGTAACATAAGCCTAAAAAAGGGATTTATAAGTCATTAAAAATATAATATACCATGAAATTATAAACCCACGATCATATTCCTATCACTTAGGAAAACATCCTAAAATCATAATTGGTTTAAACCATTCCTCTGATACCAAATACAATTCTCCAACCATAGACATTCTATAATATTGAGATAAGTCAAAAATTTACATTGAGGATATTTTAATGTTTTTAGATTTATAGAATTAAGTCATAAATCATAAATAACAATATAAAAATTACAAATAGACACTTTTAATCAATACCTATTTTTTCATAAAATAAAAACCCATTAAAAATAATCTTGGTGTCGTTTCATGTATTAAAATAACAACATTCCCTTGATCCCATCCATGAATCTATTATTATTTAAGCCCTGTAAATAACATTTTAAAACATGGGATAAGAATAAAAGGCCAAGTAATGGATACATAAGGAAAAAAAATTATTTGTTTTGTGAAAACATGTAAACCTTGAATACTTTATAATAATGTCATACTTGTCACCTTTAAAAATTAACAAAAACGCATCACTGAATATACCCTTATTGCTTACCCTTTTGTAATCAAAAGATTACCATAAAGACCATACAAAGAAACATATATCATATAAATGTATCTTGGGACATGTACAAACTTAAATGGATTAACCTTATAATGAACTTTCACACATATAACTCAATGGAATAGTGATACGATCTACTTTCATCCCCAATGCATTGGAGGATGTATCATAACCACCCATCATTTGTTTTTCATAGAACCACCCATAATTTGGTTTATCACAAAACCACCCATCATTTTTTTGTCATGTAACCAAATGTAAATTGTCTATGTAACATTATATAATTTTAAAACAAAAAATATTTCAAATATCAACATTTCACTAATAACATTTCATTTTCAATCATAATAAATCATATCAAGATATTTAAATATTAAATCCATTTCAAAAAACCATTTTAAAAACCAAAATACCAAAAAATTGAATAAGGTATTACTTTTTCATTTAAAAATATTATGTCTTATAGCTGAATAAAAATAACTTTTAAAAACATTAAGGATAATAGAGTAATCCAAATGTCAAATAACGGTTATGGAGGCATGGAAGTCGTTATCGCCGCATATGTTAAAAACATTTCTTTTGTCATTTTGGTAAAGAATGTAAGATGATTCATATAAAATATTCCTTTCTAAAATAATTAAATTATATTAAAATGTTTATAAATACATAAAAATATTTTTATATAAATATAATAATTCTGTAAAATAATAACATGAAGAAAAATATTTGATAATTAAATCTTTAAATGTCCATGGTGTCCAATTACAATTTTAATATTTAATTCATAATTTTATAGATTTAATAAAACCAAAAAAACATTATATATCAATATTAGAGATAAAATATAGAAATTAAATGTCACTGTGGCATTATATACACCTTATAAAATAATAAAGTTTTATATTATCATGAAATGCCTCAATGAAAGGAGATTGTGATGAAGTCTCTTACATTGAGTCCAAATCGTCGTGTATATTCCTTATTATCCTTGAATAATAAACATATGTCAATTTTAACATTATTCAGAAATTTTATCATGTTTATAATTCATTTCAAATCTCTTAATATCATGTTATAAAAATTAAAAAATTATTTTTGTTTATATCAGGGATTTTGTCATTATTCAGAACATGATTTGAAAATGAACTTGTTTAATGTAAATTGTATATGTAGTAAAAATTACATCAACTCCAGAATGATAATCATGATTTAAATATCATATATAACAAATATATATGTATTTAAAATATTCCTAACCATTTTGAGATAAGAAATAAAATGCATAGTTCATGGAGACGGTAGGCCAAACGTACCGATAAATGCTACTATCATTTCTTTGTCATATTAAAATAAAACTAATACACTGATATAAACGTATAATATAATTCCAATATAATATTTATTTCATTTATGTATTATAGTTTTAATGAAACCATCCTTTATACATTCCATTTATAGAATGAACGAGTCATATCACTTTGAGGGGCCGACAGTCCACACATACACAAATTAAATTATCGTATTTACACATCATGGAAATCATAAAGGTATGTTGTAAATTAAAATTAAAGAATCAAAGAGAAAATATAACTATAAAATATGTTATATATAAATAAAATTCCTTCATAATTTACAACCTGAGATGTGATAGGTTAAAATTGAACAATCACATTTTTGTGAGGCAGTATTTCTCCGTACATAGAAATTGTAGGTTCTTATACATTAGATGGAGGTTTGTGTAAGTGTAGTTTAAATCCTTATCATAAAAACATCCTAGTATATTTATAATAGTGGTTTTTTATTTAATAAAATAATAATAATATTATATGGCTGAAAACAGAAAATAAAATAAACACACCATATAGAAGAGTTCACCGATAAATCGGGTAACATTTTGAGTTAAGACTAATAGATTTTTTGAATTTCCTTATGCTCATTTTAAGGATTAAAAGAGGAAGGGAGGTATTTTGGGATATTTTTTGGGTAGAATTTGGATGTGAAATAGTTTCATGACCTGTCCCCCGGGGCACATGGCGTGACTACCCCAATCCCTCCTCTCAAAGGTTATGTGCTGGCGAGTTACGCCGAAGCCATTATCCATCAGAATGGGAGGAATTTTCCAAGTATCTATGCACATTCACACAACTCCAATCCAAAGTTACTAGAAGGTAAAATCCAAGGAAACTATGAGTGCAATCCACAATGTAAAACACCACAAGAGTAGAATTGAAATTAACATTCAGTGTGGAAAACTGGGCTAGTATACAATCCCAAAAAAAAATTTAAAACTCAATGTCCCTAAAGATTATCTTCAATGAAGACTACTAGAATGGTAGGTGAAGGTTAGCTTCTAGATGTCGTATAAGTTCACCTCGTCTATTCGATCCCACTAAACACCACCAGGCCCTGGTCCTTCATGGACTCTGTCAAAGCATCAGTCTTCTGCACAAGATAGGACACGTGTGGAAAAAAACCATGTACGGGTGAGTACACTCAGTAATGGACCCCAAAACCAAAAAGGTGATGCAAAAGAGAAAACCCAAAATGGAATGCATAGTTATATCTACTCAGGTATATGACCATACATATACCAAAAATATCCAGATATACTCATCTCAGCCACTAAAAAAACATGTGGTCCCAACCACACAACATGCATCAGGACTCTCATCAAAGGCTCAAGTCATAACACATAGACTAGGAGATCAAACTCCTTGAGCTCATCCATCCTTGATAAAACCCATTCGAAAGAAGAACTCCATCAGGTATAATCCTACCATTATGTATGGTATGCTTGAGATAACATACTCTATCGTGAACATTCTACTAGGTCCGAATCTAGTACCTGACACTAGGGGTTTAGTCGTCATAGTCATGCACACCATGCAAGAAAAGGAAACCCACATGAAGAGTCCTGGTCCTCATCACTATTCTTAGTTGAATGAGGGCTGCTATAAACCAACCTATGATACCTCAGTAGCTCTGGTAAAGAGTGGTCCATGCCTCAGTTCACCATGGTAGAAGTAACTCATATCTAGGTATTATATTCATCAAGTGGATAGGCCCATTACTTGATTCTGTGTCTGACATCCAAGGGATCTCTGTCTATAATTGAGGACATTCACTCAGCCGAGTAGTGGATTACTACTCAATGACTATAGGACCTGCACCTTGAAACGACAAGGGAGTACTACTCATGGAGGAAAAACACCTTATATCCATAGGGGAGTGCAACATTTTATATCGAGGACCCGCACCCTAAAATGTGGGGATACCAATATCTTCCAAAGTAGAGGGATAAAGAGTACCCACTCCTTGAGTCATCAATAGAGTAACTATCCTAACATCTCTTCATAAGAATCACCATGATTCTACATAACGTCTTCTTGTATATGGAGATCCTATTATTAAAACCAAAGAGTTTGTCCCCTAACATTCTCAAAAGATGACATAGAGTATTTAAATAGTACTATCTCATCCCATGGGTCCCAATGTAGCAAACCTCTCATCAAATGGATTCTCAATTTAGAAGTTATAGTTGTTTTTACGAAACGGGGGCTGGTTGTGTCTGAGTTTGATCCGACTTAACTGACCTGAATTGGGTATGAAAGAGCCCAATTGGCCCAGAACAAGTGTCCAGACAAACCCACCTTATAGTCCACGACCTACTAGAACATTTTTTTGCATGAATTGGAGTCGACTAACTCTCTTTAATCCCATACATGGCTCTTCCGCGTCGCTCCAACAACACACGACACCAGTTAGCGCCACTCCCTTAGGTAAACTAGTCTACCCAAGTAGAACATACCTCTTTCAAGACCCACATATTGCTACAGGTCCTTGTTACACCATGGCAGGAGACACATTTTTCATCAAACGGTACCTGAACAGCTACCGACCCACCATGTGTCGTTTCCATCATCATCTCACCGGCAGCCTCATCCAGGGACCATCAGATTATCTCTGAGTGTATGTTCGTCAATATGGAGGGAGTTCCAAAACCCTTAGGTTGTTTTCTTTAATAACTTGGTCAAAAAATACTATTTCCATTTCTTCCATTAGGATGAACTCATCCATTAGTTTCTCCCACGAATCATTGATTAGAACAACACTTCTTTCTTCACACCTCCATCATCGATGATCCAAGAAAAGTTGAACAACGACCGATCATTTGTTGACCCGTGAAGAATGAGAAGAACTTGCGTCAATACGGATATGAATATGAAAAAACAACAGGAGGAACAAACCTAGTCAATCATTCATCACGACATTGATTCGGTCCTATTAGTAAGATCAATAGGGAAAATTAAATCCCATTTATTTATGAAATGAGTTATTCCCCAATGATAATCCCAATAAAATAATACCTCCCCGCAAGAAAAATCGAACCACGATTAAACTTATTTGTGGGTTAATCATTGGTCATCATTTAAAACAATGAACAGAAAAGAATGGAATTTAAATAACAACCCCTACCTGGGTCAGATCATTTATTGTCGATGAATGGTGTGGATGTATTTTTCATTCTGTAATCCACTGTTTATGTTCATTGGTCAATCTTCATTGGTGACGATCCCTTCGAGGGGGGGGGGTTGGTGTTCATCATAATAACCCACCAGAGCTTCAGAGAAAAAGATAAAAAATAAAATAAAAAAATTTATTTTATTTTAACCTTTTATTAAAAAGTCCAAAAAATATATTTTTTGATCGACTAATGCTGGTTGATGTTAAGACTATTATTATTTAATGTCTCTATTCTAGCAACATCGGTGACCTGGGATTTTTATTTTGGTAACCCTTTTCAAAAATTTCCATTAACGTGCACCTGTGCCATTTTAATTCTCTTTAAAAAACTGGAAAACCAAAATTACCCTCATCCCATGAAAGTTGATGTTAAGCTCTGCCTAAAGGAAAAACATCGTCATGAACTCAATGGTACTTTCAGATTTCCAATCAAAGTTACCATTTAGGATTTAAAATGATTTGAAAATAAAATAATATTTACATAATTATTTTTATAGTAAAATAATATCTTCTATTATTGTCCCCATCATCCAACATTAGTGAATTTTCAAGGTGAATCCCGAAATTTGGACTTCAATGGTGGACTTGATTTTTTGATCAGAGAATCGGTTCAAAAGATAGAAAACCCCACTCATGCGTTTAATTATTAAAAATTAAAATAGTTCAAAAAACCATTCCATCCACTCCAGGATTCGAAATTTCGTGCCTCCTTAGAGTATGGTCACATAAAAAACCCAAATAAATTTAAAAGACATTTCCATGGAATTACAGGCCATTACATTCTCCCCACCGTAAAATTTTTTTTCACTAAAAATCCAAGCCTATCCTCAAGGGAGGAAAACAGGGTTCATCTAGGGTCTATATGCTGCTTACAAGCATGCACCTCAAGGAACCACCATGTTCCACCACTCGCATGTCCATCTTATACTATATCAAGATTATGCAACAATGGGAATATGTCTTTCTATCTGTGAAAAATGGGAAAATAACTAAACACTCCAATACATTTTTAGTAAAGGGGTCTAGTGGTTCACCTCCATGCTAACTAGAAATAGATACAAATAGAAACTCATAGTTCACATCCACCCTTGTATGAACGATGATGAATCATCCACAAGTGTTATGTTTTCAGGTTTGATGCTAAACAAGAAGGAGTATTTATGATGAAATAGGGCTTCCCATGAGCAAACATTGTGTAATATATGGCACTTTGTCTACAACCTCCAGTGGACACATAGTTTCCAAAAACTATAACAGCACCACACTCACTAGTGGTATGTTAGATGAGTATTTTTGGTAACAAACCATTTATTTATATAAAGAAAACATGGAGTATAACTCCTCCACCACAGAATGACACAAAATAGTACTCTTTGTGAGATTACACCATGTGTTTCCTTGGTTTCCCATTAACCTCGATGGAAAAACCTTCTTTAAAATCATAGACACACTGTATCCTTTACCTAATATTTTCAATCTAGATATGAATAGTAGTATTCCCTATTTGGAATGACATTGTACAACATCGCCCCCACAACATATAGATCCCAACCAGAACTCTCACATCGAAAAGTAAGGTCACACTATCAGTGTCATTGTTTGATCGATGTTTCTCCTTAAGCAGGAGTCTCTAAGCATGAAAGTCAAGTCCAAGGTCCAAAATGAACCTATAAGTATCAAAAATAACTCAAGAAAAAGGAGGATGACTAGGACCTATGTCTACTTAAAAAGGAATCCAAAAGAAAAGACACAGATTGTACCTCGAATTTCCAATGGAGCCTCTTGTTCATAAGCCAAGATCGCATGTAGATGTCCTCTCCCACATCCTCGAGCTCCCAAAAGATGTAGTTGACGACCTGGGGGGTGGTGGTGGAAAAGAAGAAAACTACCTTCCCCCTCCTGCTGCTTGTACAACTCCTCTACCTTTCCTGCAATCTTACAGAACCCCATTCTCCAAGCGCTATCTCTACCAAGGAGGCTCGTCTGCTAACTCCCTCTTAGTGGCACAATAGGTCGGACAATACCTAGAGATATTCCCCCAACCCTTGTAACCATAAAATTTCCTCTCATGTAGCTGGTCTGCTCTATGGACCAACTCATGCTTCGCAGACCCACATTTATGTGTTCGGGTATGGGTATGCCTCCTACATCATAATCATGTCACCTATCATCTTCTATTTCTAGTAGATGCATGTACCTTGTGACCTCTTCTATTGTTCAAATCTATCTCCTCCTCTTCCATGTAGCTCTCAGCCATCTGGGCTTACTCCAGCACTACAGCATACATAAGAATGATAAGGGGTATCACCAACACCCTGACCTCCCGGCATTGTTCCTGCTCGAAGGTCTGAGTCCGGAAGTAAGGGTCGGTCACCATATATGTAGAGTAGGAAGAATGATATGTGAATCTCACTAAGTACTTTGTTACCATCATGTTTCCCTACAGTAGGTGCAACAACTCTTATATACGCACATAGCATAAAGTTGACGAACATAACTCATCCCTGAAGAGGCACTCAAAGTCAATCCAGGTGACGGTCACCTCACCATGCGTCTAGAACACCAAGCTCCACCATCGTCCCACTGAGCCCTGTAGAAAGCTCATGGATAGTACTTTCATCTGGTCGAGAGGTGTCCTCATTAGGTGGATGACTCGCGTAACCACAATAATGTTAATCCTCAGCTACCTGAGGATATATCTCTCCTTGGTACCTGGGAGTTCTCTGTCTCAAGAACTCTTGTATCGCACTCAGCCTATGCGCATCTTCCATTGGTTGTGCTGGTAAAAACTATTGATCAATGGGTGGTTGTAGCACCAGTGCACCACCCAATGGTAACTTCATAGATTCGGTTCCCTGCACAGAATCCTTCACTCAGGGTGGATCATCATCATGATCATGTTGTAGGATCCTCTGTAGTTTTACTTGTGGTTTTATTTGGAACAATATCAAGATGAACCACAGTTAAAGAGTATACCTAGAGAGATAACTCATGAATTATATGGAAATCACAACAACCTTTTCATGATGCATGTGCCCTTTTTTCCCCTCTACTAGTGTTATAATGTACCATGTCGAAAAATAGGTGCCCAGAATCCTGGTGTATGGATATGTAGTCTGTCGCACCATCACTAGAGTCCCTATCATGAAATGAAAACATGAAACAATTAACACAATTTCCCATTACCAAAAACAACATATACTTGATCTTTGTGGTTTAAATGACCCCCCTCTAAAACAATTTTTCCGTGAACCGTCCCCCGAGGCCCATGTTGTGAATACCCCAATCCCACCTCTTAAGGTCTACTGGCTGGAAACTAGCACTGAAGGAATTATCCTACAAATACGGAGTCATTTAATAAGTATCTGTACACACAGGTAGAACTCCATCCAAAGGTTCTAGAAGGTATGAGACAAGGAATCCACTCATGCAATACACTATGTAAAGCACAAACAGAGTATAACTGAAATTAAAGTAAATAGTGGTAACTCTGGACAGTATACAAGACAACCAAAAGAAAAATATAAAAAAATTAAAACACCAATTCCTTGAAGCTCTTTCCTCATGAATCCTACTATAAGGGAAGATGAATGGTAGCTTCTTGAATCTATAGTTTTGCACCTCGTCTTTCTGATCTCACTGAACACCAAAAGGACCTGGACCTCCCTAAAATATGTCAATGTGTTGTTCTTCTACACTAGACACGGCATGTGCAGGAAAAGCCTGTGTAGGAAAGATTAAAACAATACCCAGTAGGGGACCTCAAAACCCAAATGCTAAAGCACAAGATAAAACCCACAATGGAATTCACAGTTAGCTCTACTCAGATATATTACCCCAAATATAACATGAACATCCAGATATAATTATCTCATACACTAAGAAAAAAAGTCACAACAATAACACAGCCACCTTCATGATTCTCAGGGATGGAACAATTCATAACCTACTAACTATTATATCACACTCTATGGTCTTAGCCATATTTGATTGCACCCGTTTAAAAGATGTAATCCATTGGGTAGAATCATACCATTTAGAATGGTACGTCTGGGATAACATGCTCCATCTGGAACATTCTACTATGTATGACTGTAGTTCCTGGAAAAAGAGTTTTAGTCATAATTGTCATGATCCCCAACAGAGACTAAGGAAACCCAAGTGAATAGGCCTACTCCTCATCATTGCACTCATTTTAGGGAGAGCTACTCCAGACTAACATGTGATACCATAGTCGCTACTTCGGGAAGTGGACCATGCCTCATTCCATTAATGGAGCACTTATTTTTATCTAGGATTAGTTTTTATCAAGGGGATGTTCCCACTCCACAATAATATGTCTGAAAACCTAGGGATATCCATCTCTAATCGAGTGCTCTCACTCTACCCGGTAGGGGAGTACTACATAGTGACTCAAGGACCTACACCCCAGTACGACAAGGGAGTACTACTCATGAATTACCAAGAACCTTTATTGGAAGGTAATTACAAATTTTTCTATTGAGGAACCACACTCTAACATGTGGGCAGTCCTATCTCAACCAAAATAGAGGGATATAGAGTACCCTAGCCTTGATTCACATGGGGAGTAACCTTACTAACATCTCATCATAAGGATTACATTGATTGTACCCAAAGCTTTCCCATACAGGGAGAGAATAATCATCAATTCAGATATACCATACCCTAATATTATCAAAACCCCACATAGAGTATCTAAAAAGAACAGTCTCATCCCATGGATCTCAACATAGTAGAAGGCTTTTAAAACAGATGCTCTATTTAGAAGTTATGACCATTTAAGAGAAATGGGGGCAGGTTGTGTCTGGGTTCGGTCCAACTGACCCTACCCGACATAGGTCCCACCTGGACAAATGGTTCTGGCCTACCTGGCTAGGCATAGGCCGCCCCATCTATCCTAGCCTGCATTTTTGTGGGCCAAATCTCTCTCATCACGGACGCAGCTCTACCACATCCATCTTGCATCCCAGGGTGCTAGCTGGCACCGCTCCCCTAGTTCAAATGGTCTGCTCACATGTACTGGACCTATTGCATGTCTTGTGGCCTGTGGCGAGTCCTAGTCACACCACGGTCAGAGCCATGATTTTATTCACATTGAAGCCAAACAGTTTCTATCGTCGTTGCCTCTACAGTGCGCCGCCCCGTAGCATGCCACAGCTAGAATTCTAGCAGCCTCATTTACGGACCACTAAAAATGATCTAGTGGTCCTTTATTCGATCTAGAGGAAATTTTAGAACCCTCATGTTTTGATCTTCACTACCTACGGCTTAAAATACTTTTTTTCAATACATCCGATTGGATGTGCTCATGCAGTGGTATTTCCTGCGCCTCCTCAATTAGACCATCACAACCATCGTCGCACCACCATCATCCATGAACCAAGAATATTTGTGCAATGACTGACCCTTTGTTGAACCATGAAGATCACAAAGAATGCATGTCAATTGAGAAAGGAAAATGAAACAACAAAGTGAGGAATGAACCTCCTCCTTCATTCATCAAGGCGTTGATCCTCTCCTGTTAAATGGATCAACAGGGAAAATAAACTACATTTAATTTATGAAATGATTTATTCCCCAAAGATAATCCTGATAAAAAATTATATTCCACAATAACGGTCGAACAGCAGGTATACCTATTCATGGGTTAATCACCATTCTTCTTTTAAAAACATGAATGAGGAAAAGAATAGAATTTAAATAACAACCCCTACTTGGTTGATAACGTTCATTGGAAATGAACAGTGTCACCATGTTTGTCGTTCTGTGTTCATTTTTTTATGTATTTCGTTTGATCATCATTTGTGATGATTCATTCGAAGGGGGTTAGCTGTAACGTCCCAAAGTTTCATTAATTGTAATCTTTCATGATCTAATTAAATGTATCTTTATGTTTATATAAAATTTCAACTTCTTTGGATTTATGTTTTGAATTTTGACCGTTGCTAATATAATCGTTGAACAGTGATCACATGATTAGTATAAATATAGGACTTTAACAAATCCAATTTACTCAGAAAAAAGAAGTGATGGCCTCGTCCAGTAGAATTGCTCCGTACGAAGCCCATTTGTCAGAGCTTGGAAAAGAGGTGGCATCTTTGGGATTCTCCCTTGACCAAGCCCGGGATGAGCTTCATCATGTCAAGCTTGAATGCGACTATCTATGGGAGAAGTGGAAGTTGATTAAAATTACCACTCGAGCGATGTTATCCGAGCCACCCCAAGAGTCTATCACCATCGCACAACTTACCCTTAGGTCTTATGCGGATGTTTTAAGTGGTTATGTAACAAATAAGTAGTACTATGTTCATGTAAATTATTTTTTGTATATAATAATGAATGTAATTTCAAGTCATTTTTGATACATTGTAAATAGTTTTTAAAGTAGAAATGGTGTTTTTAGTTATTATTTAATTAAGAAATCTATTTTATTTAATTAAAGGTTTTTTGAATTAAATAATAATTTAACAAATAAAACTATTATTATTAAATTAATTTTTATTAAATATAAATGATCTTACAATTTAATGAATGCAATTAAAATTTATATTACGGTTTGAAAGCCATTTTTGTCAAAACCCGTGAATTTTTGATAAATGTCAGTTTTTATTGTAAAAGAGAAAATTAACATATTTAGAAAATTATTTAGATAAAATAAATGTTATTTCTGGAATTAGAACATCGTAATTATCTAACGGTGAATTTTTCATAATTTTCTGAGATAGTCAAATTTTTGGGTAAAAATTAAATACTGTTTAAATATATAATGTGTTTTATGACATCATAATGACCCAATAGCGATTTAATAAAATACTATAATCTTTATGTTCGGCCAATATATGTTTTACCTTTGAAATAATGTGATTTTGGTATTTTTTTACTTAATTTTAAAAGCATTAATGGACCCCTCAAGACATATTCAACACCTTGCCTTTTTAAATTAATTTCCATGGGAGTGTGACTCACCTCCACATAAGCACCCCTAATATATTAAGAAGTTCGAACTTTGGCCTTATAAAATATTGTTTTCCTCTTCCCTTTTCCAAAAACCAGGCGCAAAAACGATGGGATGGTTTGTGGTTTGGATTAATTTAATGTAAGGGGACCCAAACATAAATAATAATGAATTTTCTCACCTTTCCTATATAAACCCACCCATGATCCCACTTCCTCCTCACTCAAAGCCCTTGGAGATCGTCCAACCTCTGCCCTACTCTCTCTATAATCATCCCAAGGTGCTCCAATCACCCAATAATCCTCTCACAAGCACACTTCCAAGTAAGGGTTTTTCTTCCTTTCTCATTTTTGTCAATTTAATTTAAGTTGAATTGCCCTATTAATTTCAATTTTGAATGTCGGGTTATGGTTTCAAACCTCCCCCATACTTCCCTCTTATTGTTTTAATTATTGGAGATCCCTCTATCTCTCATTAAATGCCTCCCATGTACACCTGTTACTATGCCGAAATTCTGAAAGGAACTTCTCCCTCTTCTTTTACATTCAAGCAATAATTTTGTATCATAAATCTAAATTCTATTACAATTGTTGGGACATGTATCTATATGACCTCCTTACTGTCCATTACATGTAAATATGATGAAGAACCTCTTTCTCTCTCATCAACCATTTTTATGAATTCTTATGTCATGTCGTTACGCTGCCGAAATCACACCGATTTTCTAAGCCAATGCCATTGTGTACTGGATACCATGCCCATTTATCCATCAAGGGTATTCACCTTTATGGACCTTTACTTATTGATTACAAAGTTTCATGAATGAATTACACATTCCTTTATAGTGTAATAAATTATTATGTTTTATGAATCCATGTTTTATGATCCATGTGGCACACTTATGCATGAAATGAAATGATTAATAAGGGTGTGTCCTTATAGCGCTCCAATGAATTGGGTAAAGTATAGTATCACGATACGTCATGTGCAATGAGTGTGGACTCATTCTAATTCAAGTGAAACGTGGGTTTACTCGTGCTTTATGTGCAATGAGTATTTACTCATGCTCTATGTGAGATGAGCCTTGGCTCATGCTAATTCAATGTTAAGTGTTGTTGTCACATTTCCATGTTATGATTATCATGCTTTAACATGCATTTATGTTCATGTTACATTTATGATCTATTGATATTCCTATTGTCTAACATGTGTTGTACTCCTCATGTTATTCCATGTGTACTCCCTTACTAGGCTTTATAGCTCACCCTTTTCATATGCATGTCCTCAGGTTATCCCATGCAATGCTTAGTACGAGGGAATGTAGTGGTTATGTAAAGGAAGTTTTCAATAAAGATGTTGTATTTCATGTTTTCTGTTTTTATGTAATGATACTAATCCCTAAAGACACTAAACCTCTTGATATTTTTTGTTGTATCAAGTGATGTTTTATGTAATAAATCATGATTATGTTTGTAATAAAAGCAGGGTTGTCATAGTTGGTATCAAAGGAGAGGTTTAGTTATTTTTGGGGTTAGGAAACCCTAGTAAAGACTTAAATACAAGGCTAATTATAATAAAAACATCCATAAGATTTCGTAAGTACTGAGTAAGTGGTATATCAAACAAATACATCCCTGTATGGATACGAGCAGGTAGAGGCGGCTCTGGCACAGAAGTATCCTAGGGGTAAAACCCAAAAACACCGCTTTGAGCTAGACTCGAACAGGAACTAGTGCACAACAATGTGCCTTGCTGAACTCTTGGTTACGAAACTCCCAAGGGATATGTTTTGATAAATTCACAAGCTTAGTATGAACCCTTATTAAGGGAATTAAAAAAAATTCCACTAAGAAAATATGTTAGAAAGTAGATCATGAAAAGCTTAGATTGAAGCCTATAGACTCGTGAGTTACAGAAATGAAAGTTTATTTATAAGTAATAAACTTTTGTATTTGGATTACCCTTTATGTGTTACCGCTAACTTTCATTTTATTCCTGCCAATGGCCAGTAATAGGAGGACTCGGGTTAACAACCATTGTGAAGATCAGTGTGATGACTGTACTAATGAGATGCCAAATCCAATGGGAGCGGGAATCGAGAACTTTTTCACGCTTCTCTATCAGCTAAATCATGTTTTGAATAGAAACACGGGTCAAGAGGAACGTCCAAACCCCCCTAAGAATGAACAAGTTTCTATCGAGAGCTTCATGAGACCAAGGCCTCCTACTTTTAGTGGATCATCTGATCCCACGATCGTTGAACAATGGATCAACTCCATTGAAAAGATATTCTCCATCCTCTAATGTTCTGAACAAGAGAAGGTTCTTCTAGGGGCTTTTCGTATGGAGGGTGAATCTGATCAATGGTGGACGTTGATAAAAAATACGAAGCCTGAGGAGGAGATCGAGGTGTTGGAATGGAATGATTTCCGGAAGATGTTTTTCAATAAATATTTTCCGCGCACCCTCCGACTTAAGATGGAAAGGGACTTCCTTTCCCTCACGAAAAAAGATAAAGAATTCATTGGATCATACGAGGCAAACCTCACAAGGCTTGCACGATACGCTTCCGGGTATGTCATTACCCCTGGATGTAAGTTTGACCACTTATTTGGTGGGATGAATCCTAGCTTTCGGAAAGCATTACTGATCTGTGACTTCGACAGCTATGAGGAAATTTTCCGATGTTCCCTCAAGGTCGAAATAGAGATCGAGAAATAACAGCGGTATCATGGGGATAAGAAGCGTAAGGTGGACTTCAATGCTGGTGGTCCGATGGATAAATACAACGGTGCTAAGAAGATCCAGCACCCCACTTGCCAAAATTGCGGAAAAAAGCACCCTGGAAATTTCAATAAGGGGACGAGGAAATGCTTCAGGTGTGTAAGAGACGGGCAGCTAGCTATTAACTGTTAGCATGAAAGACTCGCGGTTGTGATAGAGTAGAGAAATGTTCCGTTCAAACCTCAATGCATTGTTCAATGCTAAAAATTCAATGAACGGGTCATTTTTCAAATCAGTGCCCTAATCCAAGAGTTTTCAGAGACAACCAACAACCTCCAAGGCAGCAAGGAAGAGATTTTTCCATCACTTCTGCCAAAGTGAACTCCGACAATGAAGTGGTGACAGGTACGCTAGTTATTCATTCAAGAATAGCGAATGCACTTTTTGATTCCGGATCTACGAATTCTTTTATATCTCGAAAGTTTAGTAGAACAATACCAACACCACCACAAATCATGGAAGTGAAGATGTCGGCGAGTATGAAAAATGGGGCAATAATTGCAACCCATGAATATAAGTCCTCCCCTGTTATAATCTATGGATTTAATTTCCCAGCGAACCTCATCATACTCCCTCTGAGGGAATTTGATGCAATTATTGGCATGGATTGGCTTTCCTTATATAGAGCCAATATAAATTGTCGGGAGAGGGAAATCACACTCCATATGGAGAATCGACCCCCAATTCTTTACATGTGTCAGGAGGAAGATGAATCTCCTTTAGCTCCATCATCCCATGCATGGATATTAATTCCTTATGAGCACACATATCTGGCTCATATGATTGAGTCCAAGGAAGAAACCATCCTTGAAGAAATGCATATTGTGAGGGAATTCGCTGAAGTGTTTCCTGAGGAACTGTCTGGTCTTCCTCCAAGAAGGGATGTGGAGTTCACATTTTAACATATACCTGGGGCGCTACCAATATCCAAGACTCCATATAGAATGGCTGTTTTTGAGTTTGAAGAGCTGAAGAAAAACAACTATAGGAGAATCTGGATAAAGGTTCTATACGCCCATGTGCTTCACCATGGGGTGAATCAATCCTTTTTGTTAAGAAGAAGGATAGGTCAATGAGGCTTTGCATCGATTATCGTGAATAAGACAAAATCACGATAAAGAACAAGTATCCTATCAAAATAATTGATGGCTTGTTCGATCAGCTACGTGGAGCATAATAATTCTACATGGTGGACTTGCGGACGGGATATTATCTAGTAAGGGTGAAGAAGGACGATATCCCCAAGACTGCTTTTCGTACAAGATACGAGCACTATGAATTCATAGTAATTCCTTTCGGACTCACCAATGCTCCAGAAATATTTATGGACATGATGAATAGAGTCTTTAGAGATTACCTTGACAAATTTGTGGTAGTCATTATAGATGACATTCTAATATTCTCCAAAACCAAGGAGGATCATAAGGAACATTTAAGAACTGTACTAGAGACTTTGCGCATGGAGAAGCTCTATGTAAAGTACAACAAGTGTGAGTTCTGGTTGAAAGAGGTCTCATTATTGGGCCATATCATCACAAGCATTGGGATATCTGTGGATCCCTCCAAAACAAATGCAATTGAGGGTTGGCCGAGGCCAACATCGGTAATGGATATCTGTAGCTTCTTGGGGTTAGCTGGATATTATCGACAATTTGTGAGAAATTTCTCACGATTTTCCAACAATCATAACAAGCTAACTCAAAATGGAGTAAAGTTTGCAAGGAGTGATGAATGCGAAGAATGACTCAAGGAGTTGAAAAGGAGGCTTATCACTATGCATGTGCTCACTTTACCCACAAGTGGGGAAATTTTCGTGGTATTCAGTGATTCTTCGAAGATGGGATTATGTTGTGTGCTGATGCAGAATGATAAATTTATATCCTATAACTCAAGGCAGTTGAAAATCCATGAGAGAAACTATGCAACGCATGATCTATAGTTGGCGGCTGTGATCTTTGCCTTGAAAATATGGCGGCATTATCTCTATGGAAAGAAATTTGAGATATATACTGACCACAAGAGTCTTAAATACATATTCACACAGAAAGAGCTTAATATGAGCCAGAGAAGATTGATAGAGCTCAATAAGGATTATGACCGTTCAATACATTACCACCCTGGGAAAGCGAACAAGGTAGAAGATGCCCTAAATAGAAAGGGCCCAGCAATTCTATCAACGATGAGAATTGAGAAGGATCCAATCTTCTTAGACTTGATGAAGATGGACGTGGGAATCATAAAGAAGGGAACATCATCAATCCTTTCACAAATGATTGCTCAACCCTCTCTTTTGGAAAGGTTAATGGTTGCTTAAAAGGATGATGTGGGAATTCAACAAAAAGTGGAAGCTATCAAAAAGCTGAAATCCTCAGAGTTTAATGTTAATGAAGAAGGAATTGTGCCGCTTAGGAAAAGACTATGTGTTCCATCAAGTCTGGAGCTGAAGAATGAACTTTTGGATGATGCACATAGTTCAAAATTATCTATTCACTCAGGGAGCACAAAGATGTATCGAGATCTCTGGGAAAACGTTTGGTGGGATAATATAAAGAAGGAGATCACTGAATATATATCAAAATGTCTGGTGTTCCAGAATGTGAAGGCAGAGAGGTAGAAGTATAAGGGGATGATGAAAACATTGAACATACCAGAATGGAAATGGGAGAACATCACCATGGTCTTTGTCATCGGACATCTAAGGACATCCAAAGGCAACAATACTATCTGGGTTGTTGTGGATCGTCATACAGAGACTGCACACTTCATTGCTATTTGGGAGGATTTCTCTTTGGATCAACTAGAATGGATATATATCAGGGAAGTGGTAAGGTTGCATGGAGAACCACTGTCTATTGTGTCTGACTAAGATCCACGATTCACCTCTATGTTTTGGAAGAGTCTTTAAAATGCTCTGAATTCGGAACTGAAGTTCAGTACAGCCTATCATCCTTCAACTGATGGCCAATCCGAGTGGACTATCCAAACACTTGAGGATATGTTGAGAGCATTCTCAATAGACTTTAAAATAGGATGGGATTAACATCTTCCTCTGGTTGAGTTCTATTATAATAATAATTTTCACTCGAGCATCCAAATGGCACCATATGAGGCCCTGTATGGGAAAAGGTGCAGAACATCGGCATGTTGGGATGAGGTCTGTGAATGTATGCTGCTTGGACCAGAAATGGTCGATGAAATGGTGGAGAAGGTGAAAACCATTTAGAAGCATATCAAAGCAGCCCAGAGTCGATAGAAGAGTTTTGCAGATAATTGTCAACAAGACCATGATTTTAAAGTTGGAGACATGGTGTTTCTACGCATATCTCTATGGAAGAAGGTCATGAGGTTTGGAAGGAAGTGGATGTTAAGTCCAAGGTACATCGGCCCCTTTGAGGTTCTTGATCGTGTCAGGGTTGTGGCCTATCGACTAGCACTTCCACCTGCCATGGCCAAAGTACATGATGTCTTTCATGTATCCCTCTTAAGGAAGTACATACCGGACCCTTCACATGTACTCTCTTCTGAGGTGGTACAATTGGAAGATGATCTTTCTTATGAGGAGCAACCAGTGATGATCTTAAATCTTAGAGAAAAGGTTCTACGAAATAAGACAATTCCCCTCATCAAGGTGTTGTGGAGAAACCACAAGTTTGAAGAAGTGACTTGGGAATCAGAGGAAATGATGAAGCTGAGTTACCCATATCAGTTTTAGTGTGGGAAAAAGAAAAATTTCTAGGGCAAACTTTCTTAAGGGGGGAATATTTTAAGGACCCAAAGTATCGTTAATTGAAATCCCTTTTGATCAAATTAAATATCTCTTTATGTTTATATAAAATGAAAACTTCTTTGGTTTTATGTTAAGAATTTTGACCATTGCTAATACATCCATTAAACAGTGATCACATGATTAGTATAAATATAGGTCTTTAACAAATCCAATTTACTCATAAAAAAGAAGCGATGGCCTCGTCCAGTAGAATTGCTCCGTACGAAGCCCATTTGTTGGAGCTTGGAAAATAGGTGGTGTATTTGGGCGTATTCCTTGACCTATCCCAATATGAGCTTCATCATGTCAAGATCGAATGGGACCGTCTACGAGAGAAGTGGAAGTTGATTGAAATTACCACTCGACCGATGTTATCAGAGCCACCCCAAGAGTCTGTCACCATCACACACCTTACCCTTAGGTCTAATGCAGCTGTTTTAAGGGGTTATGTAAGAAATAAGTAGTACTATGTTCATGTACATTATTTTTTGTATATAATAATGAATATAATTTCTAGTCATTCTCGATACATTGTAAATAGTTTTTAAAGTACAAATGGGGTTTTTAGTTTTTATTTAATTAAGAAATATATTTTATAAAATTAAGGGTTTTTTGAATTAAATAATATTTTAATAAAATAATAATATTATTATTAAATTAATTTTTATTAAATGTAAATGATCTTATAATTTTATGAATGCAATTAAATGTTTTATTAAGGTTTGAAATCCATTTCTGTCAAAACTCGTGAATTTTTGATAAATGCCATTTTTTATTTTAAAACTGAATATTACCATATTTAGAAAATTATTTAGATAAAATAAATGTTATTTATGGAATCAGGATGTCGAAATTATCCAATGGTGAATTTTTTATAATAAACAGAGATAGTCATATTTTTGGGTAAAAATTAAATATCGTTTAAATATATAATGTGTTTTATGACATCATAAT
The DNA here is from genome assembly GCA_963277665.1 of Viscum album. Classification (NCBI taxonomy): domain Eukaryota; kingdom Viridiplantae; phylum Streptophyta; class Magnoliopsida; order Santalales; family Viscaceae; genus Viscum; species Viscum album. The sequence continues at coordinate 333,467,883 of OY728163.1, forward strand.
GACCCAATAATGATGTAATAAAATACAATAATATTTATGTTCGGCCAATATATGTTTTACCTTTAAAATAATGAGATTTTGGTTTTTTTACTTACTTTTCAGAGCATTAATGAACCCCTCAAGACATATTCAACACCTTAACTTTTTAAATTAATTTCCATGGGAGTGTGACTCACCTCCACATAAGCAACCCTAATATTTTAAGATGTTCAGACTTTGGACATATTAAATATTTTTTACCTCTTCCCTTTTCCAATAACCATGGGAAAAAACCATGGGATGGTTTGTGGTTTGGATTAATTTAATGTAAGGGGACCCAAACCTAAATAATAAAGAATTACCTCACCTTTCCTATATAAACCCACCAAAGCTCCCACTTCCTCCTCACTCAAAGCCCTTGGAGTTCGTCCACCCTCTTCCCTAATCTATCTATAATTTTCCCAAGGTTCCCCAAGCTTCCATGAAGCCTCTCACAAGCCTTTCTCTAGCCTTTGGAAGCACACTTCCAAGTAAGGATTTTTCTTCCTTTCTCATTATTGTCAATTTTCTTTAAGTTGTATTTCCCTTTTAATTTCAATTGTGAATGTTGTGGTATGGTTCCACACCTCCCCCATACTGACCTTTTATTGTTTGAATGATGGGAGATCCCTTTCTCTCTCATTAAATGCCTCCCATGTACACCCGTTACTATGCCGAAATTCCGAAAGGAACTTCTCTCTCTTCTTTTACAATAAAGAAATAATTTTGTATCATGAATCAAAATTATACTACAATTGTTGGGACATGTATCTATATGACCTAATTATTGTCCATTACATGTAAATATGATGAGGAATCCCTTTATCTCTCATCAACCATTTTTTTGAATTCTTATGTCACGTCGTTACGCTGCCGTAATCGCACTGATTTTCTAAGCCAATGCCATTGTGTAGTGGATACCATGCCCATTTCTCCATAAAGGGTATTCTCCTTTATGCACCTTTACTTATTGATTACAAAGTATCATGTATTAATTACTCATTTCTTCATCGTGGAATAAATGATTATGTTTTTTGAATCCATGTTTTATGATCCATGTGGCACACTTATGCATGAAATGAAATGTTTAAGAAGGGTGCACCCTTATAATGCTTCAATGCATTGGGAAAAGTATAGTATCATGATACAACATGTGAAATTAGTGTTGACTCATGCTAATTCATGTGCAATGAGGGTTTACTCATGCTTTATGTGAAATGAGGATTTACTCATGCTCTATGCCCAATGAGCCTTGGCTCATGCTAATTCCAGGTTGAGTGTTATTGCCACATTTCCATGTTATGATTATCATGCTTTAACATGAATTTATGTTCGTGTTTCCTTTATGCTCTATTGATAAGCCTATTGTCTAACATTTATTGTAATACTCATGTTATTCCATGTGTACTCCCTTACTGGGCTTTATAGCTCACCCTTTTCTTATGCATGTCCTCAGGTTATCCCACGCAATGCTAAGTACGATGGAATGTAGTGGTCATGTAAAGGAAGTTTTCAATAAAGATGTTGTATTTCATGTTTTAAGTTTTTATGTAATGATCCTAATCCCCAAAGACACTAAACCTCTCGATCTTCTTTGTTGTATCAAGTTATGTTTTATGTAATAAATCATGTTTTTGTTTCTAATAAAACCAGGGTTGTTATATTAGCAATCGTCGTCATCACCCACCAGAGCTTCATAGGAGAGCAAGGATTGTGCCAATAATTATGCGTCACTATCTTGGAAATTAAAGAATAAAATGTGAATCATGGTTTCAGTTAAGTTGTTGTCATGAAGTCAGTATTCTCTTTCATTTAATGAAACAAACTATTAAATTTAATTACATTACACATTGTTTCCTCTTCAACAGTTTGAAAAGATAAAAAATAAAATAAAACAACCAATTTATTTTATTTTGACCTTTTCTAAAAAATTATGAAAAATATCTTTTTTGGTTGACTTGGACCGGTCGATGTTATATTCATTCTTAAGTAATGTCAACGCTCGTGATGAAATGGCCCGGTCATATTTTTAATCTGGGAACCCATTTAGAAGTTTTTTAAAACCGCACACCCACACCATTTTAATTCACACACAAAACTCATAAACACACTTAATACCTTGACCCGTTCTAGTACAGTTTAATCTTTTTCTAATAGAAACACTCCCTCACGAGCTCAACAGTACTCTCAGATTCCCATTTTCAGTTACCATTTAAGAGTTACGAGGATTTTAAAATAAAATATCTGTTACTCAACTTTTTTATTTGTGCCCAGAAACTAATTTCCACTTTTGGCCCATGCCAGCCAATGTTAGGAAATTTTTCGGAGAATCCAGACATTCTAAGATCAACAGTACCCTCGTATGTTTGATCTGACAACCAGTTAAAAAGATTGAAAACCCCACTCTCACGTTTAATTAATAATCATTTAAAGTTAGAAATTCAATTCCATCCTCTCCGGGTCCTGGAATTACATGCTGTCTTAGAGAATATTCTCATAAAAATACAATTTACATTAATAGAATCCATGGAATTCTTGGACATTTCACTAGGTGATTGAGATTTGTGAGTAAGTGTGTTGGGGTGGTATCCTTTTATAAGGAGGAGGAGGGGCATATTAGGAATGTATTGAAATATTAATTTATTATAAATTCAATTTGGATTACAAATGGCCCAAAACAAATTTAATTTGAAGATATGATGATTTATATTCGAATACGCTTCATCAGATATTTTTTAGATAGGTATTTTATATTTTATTATCGTTATATGTTTTTTATTCCTTATTTTACAATTTTTTACTTATAGTGATATCATGTTAGTTATTCAATATGGGTTAACTAAACTAAAATATCATGCCAAACGAACCAAAAATGTTCATTTATGACATATTTGCACTAATACTAACCATTTGGTTGAATCTTAGTTTTTTTGGAATATAATATAAAATAATAAACTATTTTATATTTCAAGATATTAATTATGTCAATTTTGAACAATATTCAAACATGACTTTTATAATTCTATAAAAAATGTTGAATAAATCTTAAAATGTCATATTCACCCAGAAATATTTTGGATTACATTAATTATGTCAAATAATATTAATTTTAATATTTATAATATATTTACTTTGAATCATTAATTAATGATGAAATAAATCCATCATCATTATGCCATAATTATATAAATATATATATAATGGAATAAAAATTTAATTACATGTCATGTTATATGAAATTGTTTTAACATTATAGTTACTATTTATTTATTGAAGAGATCACTTATATAAAACAATATGAAAAAAAATTAGTAAGAAGATACATGTTTTTGTTATTTTCCTCTTTACATTAAATTAATTAATATAACATGTCATTATCACTCCCAAGTGGATCCATGGGGTCCAAAAATCCACCCAAGAATTCCCATGGTCAGATATATATCGTCAAATAGGATTAAGACAAGTTTTAGGTTAATCTTATGTTATTAATTTTACACTTACTTACTAGATTTACCATTTAACTATGGTAATGAAAAAAATTTCTGAAGTTACTATTCAAACTTTTAAAAAATCAAAGGACCTTATTTACACAATTTAGACCTTCTGATTCCAAATATAGAATGAATTTTTAAAAAATCAAAACAAATTATTTGAGAAATTAATTATAAATTATTTTCAGTTGTCAAAACCAAATTGTGTTTTTAAGAAGTAAAAACTATAAAACGATTTACATGTGTTTCTGTATAATTTAAAAGATAAATTATTTCCAATGACCAAAATTGGATTAAATGATAAATAATTATTCTAATTAATCATTAAAACCAATTATAATGACAATATAAATAAATAAATAATTTTAATGAAATCATAGATTGGAATTAAAATGCAGTATTTTTAACTATTTAGAAAAATACTAATTTTATAAGAAAAATCCCAAATTTTCATCCAAAATAAAACATGATGTCAGGATTCTAAAGAAGAATATTTTATTGAATGATATAATATATAAAAGTGAAAATAAATGGTTTAAAAAGGGTTCCCCACAAAAGGTGGTAAAATTTCATTTTTAGAAAAATACATCTTTTATATGAAAATTTTAATCTGTTCATATTTCATATATTCAAATCATATAATGTTAATTTTAAAAAATTAAATTGATAATATAAAATATATTTTACATTTAATAACAATACATAAAGGGTAATATGATTTTATAAACAAAATTATTCTCTTTTTAGAATGGTCTTCGTAAAATCTCATCTTTAATATTCAATTAGTTTTTATTTCCATTTATAATAAATTTGGTATCCAATGATTCATTATTTAAACATGTGTAAACAAAATATTCATAATTTGTTTTATACTATTAATTCTCTCTGTAAAATATATAGGCGTTGACTACCATTTAAAATAATATAATATTATTGTAATTTTTTCGGTATAACTCAATGTTGTGTGCATCATATGATTTTAGAGAAACTCTTTGTTGCGTTCCAAGTATGCTATCACAAAAAGTATCATCTTTAATGTAAAATTAATTTATTAATCATGAATATTAATAGATAATAAAATTTATTATTCTATAAATTCCTTGTTCGTTACATCATTCCCCCTATTAAAAATTACGTCCTAAAAATTTTAAATTTGGGCTCAGAAACATATTTGAAAATCCCTCATTGGAAAAAAAGTCAATAAAACTATCACTTTAAAAGAAAAAAATAGAAGTACAAAGGTCACCTGAAAAAACACATACTAGGATTCCATGTAAGAAAAAATGTATATATAAGAGAAAACTAACAATCATGTTATGATAAAGAGTGATAGAAAATGTGACCAGGATGATGTTAACAACCAGAAACCCAGAAACGTATGATGGGTTAAATGGAATTTGAGTTCCCAAAATTAAAATTTATTGGAAAACATTTTTTTTAAAGTCCTTTTCATAATTTTAAGAATATAGTTTCTAAATATAATGAAATGTACTTACATGTCAGGTAGAGTTTAACTCATTAATATATATCTACCATGAACTCATCTTTTCTCCGAACAATGAGTATTCAATATGACTTTCTCACACCTGAAGTGCTAGAATCTTCTTCTAAGAAATAAAATAATCCTCAAAAGTCATCCAATCTATTCATCTTGTCTTAAATAATTATCCAAAACCAAAATGGTTAGTACAATATTAGATAATCCCCAAAAGGATAATCCTTTATGAAAATAAATACAACTCTTAATCTGAAAAATTCAACAAAAAATACCCCAACGTTAAAAAAATACCATTCAATAAATATTTGACTATAAAATTTGACAAATTAATAAAAACTAAGATTGAAAACAAAAAATTCTTAAGTATTTCATCACCTAGTAATCAAAGATAAATTTTAACATTTATAGCCAATTAACACCGACTACTCTTAAAGTATCATACATAAAAGTAATTAACAAAATCAGATATTCTCCATGATAGGTAAAACATTTCCATAAATAACCAAAATATCCATTTTCCAAAATAAAAATATAGATTCGTCCAAAATAAAATTAAACCATTACTCCTCAAACAAAAAAAAACCCATATTATTGAATTTTACCTAGGAATATAGTGTCCCAAAAGAGTGAACATCATTCAAAATAACATTTATCACTTAATCTCAAAATGTTTTACCATACTAAGGATATCCATTTGATAAAGCATAATTTCAAAAAATCAACTTATTATTTATCCATAAAATATGTTAACTAAAATGGAAAATTCATAATAACCAGGGGCTTCACATAGGCCAGTGGTAGAAGATAAATCCCAATCATGCTTCGGTTATGGGTTTGATTCCCCCAACATTGTCCGACATGACGGGTTGTCACACAGTCTGTGTGTTGTCCTTTCTCAAAAACTGTATACATAAAAATACATTATCAAAATGAGATAAAATCATAAAAAATAACCATACATGTTTCAACCTCAAAGGTTATTTAATAACTCAAATTTTTTATCCCAAAATATAACCCCTAATTTCCTAATAGGTGAATATCTCCAAAAATATCATCAATCCCTTGGAAATAACAAAAGCCTAAAAATGGGGTTTTATGTCATTGTACTTATAATATCACTTAAAATTATAAACCCATGATCATATCCCTAAACCTTAAGAAATCATACTTATCTCCATATTAGTCTAGACTATTCCCCTTAGAACAACTATAAGGTTGCAACCTTAAATGTGACATAATCTTGAGATAAGTTAACAATTCAGATTGAGGATATTTTCAAGATTAGTGTTTTAGATAATTAGGTCATAACTCAAAGATAAAAACATAGATATTATAAGCAGACACATCAACTCCCTATCAATTTTTTCATAAAATTAAAACTCTTTAAAATGAAATACTATATCGTTTCATATTTTAATAGAAAAACATTCCTTTGATCCAACATTCCACTGTATTCTTCTTTAAGTCCTCTGAAAAACATTTAAAATCCGGGGAAAAGGATAAAATTCTCAGTAAGGGATATATAAATAATTAAAACTATTTGTTTTTTTAAAACATTTAAACCATGAATTCTTTATCACAATATAATAATTTTCACTTTAAATAAGTAGAAAAAATAGTTCCCTGATTATAACCTCATAGCTTACCATTTTGAAACCAAATGATTACCATATTGCCTATAAAAATCAATATATAGCATAAAAATGTTACATAGGACATAAATATACATAAATGAATTAACCATGTGGTCTAATTCTATAAATACCACTAAATGAAATAGCAATATGGTTGACTTCCATATCCAATGCAGTGGAGGTTATAATGTAACCACCCATCCTTCTTTTATCACAGAACCACCAATCATTTGGTTTATCACATAACCACCCATAATTTGTTTATCACGTAACCACCCATCAAATTTACAAGTTGTATTAAATAAATATAACACATAAAATATTGAAAATATAATCATTTCACTAAAAACATTTCATTTTCCATCACCAGAAATCATTTCATGATATTGAAATATTCCATCCAATTCAAAACCCATTTTCTAAACCAAAACACCAAAATAGTGATTAAGTGATTTATTTTCCATTTTAAAACATTGATTCTTATAGAGTAATCCAAATACTATTTAAAAACATTATTTCTTATATAAAAAACCAAATATAAAATAACTGTTATAGTGGCGGGGATGTTGTTGTCGACACATACGTTAAAAACATTCCAATTTTCATTTTTTAAAGAAAGTAATGCACTTCATATAAAATATCCCATTTTTAATTATTTTAATTAAATTAAAATATATAAAAATATATTTTAATATACTTTTATATCCATATAATAAATATATACATTAATATCATAAATAAAATGATTTGATAATTAAATCATTATATGTTCCGGGTGTCCCATACCACATTGAAAATTTCAATCATAATTTTCCTTTATTAATACATTCCAAAAAAATGAAATAACCATAGTATAGAAAAATATTAATATAAAATGACATAGTTGGTGTATGTAAAACTTATAAAATAATAATGGCGCATATTATCAACAAATGCCTCAACTAAAGGAGATTGAGATGAAGTCCCTTACCTTAAGGTCCAAATCATCACTTTTGTTCCTAGTTAATAATTAATAATAAACAGAAGTTAATTTATACTTTATTAAAATAATTATTCAATTTTATTATTCATTTCATATTGTTTATTATCATGTAAAAAATTTACGTAATTATTTAATTCCATATAAGTTGTTTTTTTTTCATATTTGGTACTTGAGTTGGAAATAAACTTGTTTGATTTTAATTGTCCATGTAGTTAGAATTCCTTCATATTCAGAAATATATTAATTATTTAAATATTATATATATCCAGTGTATATTTATTTATAACAGTCCTGAGCATTTTGAGATATGAAATGAAATGCACCATTCATAGAGACGGTAGGTCGTACGTACGGATGAATGCTACATTCATTTTGTTTCCATATTAAAAGAATAATTATAAAATAATATAAATGTATATAACAATACCATTATTATATTTATTTAATGTATGTCTCATAGGATTAACAAAACTGTCACGATCCGTCCCAGTGGGGCCCGTGCCACAACTCCCCAAACCCGCATCTTATAGGTCAGGGGTTGGTGACTAGAACTTAGTAGGCTTGTCACTAACATAGGAGGCATTGCATATGAACCTATAAACACACACACAAACGAAATCTCAAAGCCCACAAAGCTGAAAAGTAAATACTACTGAAAATAGGAATGCATGCATACACTAAAACCCTAACCAACAGAGTATGATAGGAAGGTAAAATATAGTAAAGTAAAACCTCGGGCCAAAAGAACAATCCCACCAAAAGAAAGTCTGCAACAAAGTCCAACCTGTATGAAATGTACTGGGACTGAAATCTGTAGCCGTAGGAACACACCTCAGCCTACTTGATCTCACTAAGCACTGTCCGGTCCTACTCCACCTACAATCCTGTCAAAGGTTCACTCGTCTGCACAAGACACGACACGTGCGGGCAAAGCCCGTGTAGGGGTGAGTATAACAATATCTAGTAGGACACCCCAAAAACCAAAAAGTAATGCAACAATGGAAAATACCACAATAGAATGATACAGTAAGCTCTACACAGTATATGTATATAGAACATATAACAAGAATTTCCAGATATACTCATACACGATCAACTATCATGAAACCACCACTAATATCCAGCTCGAAGATTCCACTAAGCATGTAACAGGGAGAACACGCTCCTATGTCTGAAGAGAGAGATACGAAGTACTCGTTCCGAGAGAACTCAGTCCACGAACACTGAAGAAAGATACTTGATTAATATGATGAGGATCACAACCAATAGCTATAGGGAGATTCCAATAGCTCAGTATGAACTAACCTGCTATGTAGAGGATCAGCACCTAGGTAAAGTAGGTCAGGCCAATACCGAGAAAGTCTACCTAGGGTACCATGAAGGAATAGAGGATCTGGTTTATAGTCTCACAGAGGGGTTTCCAAAAACTCTATTCAGGAAGTCCTGCTGAAGGGATCGTACTCCTATACATAGGAAATGATACCGGAATCCTTCAAGGGAAAGACCAAGGGGATGAACCCTAAGGAAACTAGTCCAAGTAACAGAAGACCATTGGCTGAAGCCATGAATAAACAGGATACCCAGCGTGTAGTAGGATCACACACTTTGTTCCTTGAATCTGAGTACTAACTGTGAAAACGGACTGTGTCTCTAGGATTGTCGTATAAAAATTATCTACACGGCGTGTAGATGAATTACACGTCGTGTTCCATTACTCCATGTACTGCCCATGTGAAACAGCTCGTGTCTGAAATATATGTCATGCATAAACATATATACATGGCATGTAAGTCAAAGCACATGCCATGTCCTGGAAATAGGGAAACACCCATGTACCCTGGCTGTATGCCCGTACATGAAGTCTGTCCGTGTTGCCCTACCCGTGTACCAGTACATGGGGTATCCCATGTATCTGTCGGGTCTGGCCGGGGAAGGGTATACATGTTGTTTCCTTGGCTGTGTACCCATCTCGTATCCGTGTACTCCCGGAGTACACGCCACATAGTCCGCCGAGGAACACACACTATGTATCCCATACTACACGCCATGTAGTCTAAATTTACCAAGAACCGTCGTCTTCCTCCTCGCGCCTCTGCCGATATTTCGGATCTCTATTTATCTATCCTTTTGATGCGAAACTCGAGAAATCGGGTCGCCTCATCGTGGGGATGCCGAATCTGTGGGTTTCAATCTTTAAATCGGATCCAAAATACGATTCCAGTCACACATACAGAAATAGTTCGATGAACAATATCTTCTGTTCCGCTTCGATCCTTCCATCGCCACCGACGTCGCACCTCCGTGGGGTTGTCCTGATACCATATCATCAGTTTAGGATCGTTGTCTCGCACAACAGATTCACAACAATCCATCGTCCATAAATCCATGAAGAACGCATAGAAATCCCACGAATAACGTGAGAAAACTATGAAGAAAAATACAACAAATAGAGAGGAACAAACCTCAGTCGATGTTCGTGTTGATCCTGGTTCGTCACCGTTAGAATGCTAAACTAAACCACAATAACCTTCAAGAATCAGTCCCCCCAAATCCCCTAAAAATATAATCCTGCAAAATATGATTGATCCACGGGCTAATCTATTCATGTATTAGTCCGTGTTTATCATAGGAACCATGAATGAGAAAGGAAAATCAAAATAAAATGTCCTACCTGGATCTGCGGCGTTCGATGGGGATGATCTGGTCGTCGCATCGTCTTCGCTGGTGAAACTCGTCAAGAACGTCGTCGCCGTGTTGGGAGGTTTTTTCCCGAGCCTCCAGAGCCTCTAGTGGTTTAAGGGTTATGAGGTATATAACCATGAACCCCTGCACAAATCTCTATTTAAAATGATAGAAGATATTTGTTGCAATTAGTTTTAAAAAAACTATTTTTATTAAATATTTTATTACAGTTATGTCCAAAAACTAGCGTTCACCACCAACCTGCGCCGACTAATGTTAGGCCTCACCTAAGGTAAAATTGCTGCTCTGAATGCAATGGTTCCCTTGGATTTCCAATCTGAGAACCAATTCAATAGTTATTCCAATTTTTCAGGAAAACCCCATGCCCATGTGTAATTTAATTATTCAATTAAATTCAATGATTTCTTCTGGACTCACCGGGACTCAAAACTACACGCCTTCTCAAAGCCTGGTCTGAAAATAATTCACATATAATGATAAAATGATACATGAAAAAAACTCTGGGACATTACATCCTCCCCACCTTAGGGATTTATGCCCTCGAAAATCCAAAACAAAGGCTACTACAAAAGATGTGGATACTGCACACAAATCTGAGCCTCCCACTCCCACGTGCTTTCCTAGAGATTCTCGTGCTGCCACAATACATGCACCATGGGAATAGCTCACCCACAATGTATTTTCTTCTACCGATCCTCGATCTCCACTGGATACTCGGGAAAGGTCGCTCCATCATCGATGTCCAGCTCACCACAGTCGATAACGTGCGATGGATCATGCACGTACCTTCGTAGATGCGACACATGGAAGACGTTGTGTACCCGGTCCATCTGTGGAGGTAGAGCCAAGTGGTACACCACCTCGCTAACTATACTCATGATCTAAAAAGTGCAGACAAACCTTGGAGAAAGCTTGCCGCCTTGGCCACATCTCTGCAATCCCCATCGAGGTGAGACCCGAAAGAACTCATGGTCTCCCTCCTCGAACCTCAAGGTCCTCTGTCTCCTGTCAGAGTAAGACTTTTTCCAACATTGTGCAATCTCCATCTACTAGTAGATAACCTACACCTTCGCTGTAGTACCTCACACCATCTCTGGACCCATGAGTGCTGACTCTCCTGGGTTAGAACAAAAAAGTGGTGACCTGCAAGGTCGCCCGTACAAAGCCTCGAATGGTTCCATACCAATAGTGGAGTGATAACTGTTATTATAAGAAACTTCCACTAGTGGTAGGTGGTCCTCCTAGCTATGACCGAAGTCAATTAGACAAGCTTGTACCATATCCTCCATAACATGGATGGTCCGCTCTGTCTGTCCATCAGTCTGAGGATGAAACGATGTGCTCAAGCGTAACTGAGTCCCAAAATCTTCATCCAATCCATTCCACAAAGGGAATGTGAAACATGGATCATGATCTGAGCCAATCGTTGATGGAACTCCATGAAGTCAAACTATCTCTTCCATATAGAGGCATCCCAAGCTCTCTACGTAACTCTTCTCCTATATGGCTATGAAGTGGGCCGACTTGGTGAGTCGTTCAACGATCAAACAGATGAAATATTGTCCCCTAGACGTTCATGGTAAACATGTCACGAATTCCATGGATATCCCATACCACTTCCATTCTGGCGACTCAAGGGGCTATGTCAAACCTGCTGGAACCTGGTGCTCATCCTTTACATGATGACAAGTAAGGCACATGAGAAACAAACGCTGCCACACTCTTCTTCATTCCTGGCCACCAGAACTGACATCAGAGGTCCTGGTATATCTTCTCCACGACTAGATGCACCACAAAAAGGGATGTGTGGAACTCCCTCAGAACCTACTCCCACAACATCACTAGTAATACTATACGCCCGCTAAAAAGAACAATGTGCACCCCACCTTTCTAATACACATCAGCAGTATCATCTGCGGATATCTGAGCACATAGAGTCTCACAGCTAGCATCCCCGAGCAATGCTTCCCTGAATCGATGTAAGAGTGTAGGGCTAACAACCATCGAATGAAGGTAAGCTCCCTCATCTCCATCCATGAAGGATAACTATAAAGAGGCCAACTTCCTTTTCTCCCCATCCAGCAACTGTGAACTAGATTTTCTACTAAGAGAATCTGCCACAACGTTCCCCTTCCCCGGAGTATAAACGATCTCAAAGTCATAATCCTATAAGAAATCAAGCCACTGCCTCTATCTCAAATTCAGATCCTTATGAGATAAGATATATTTGAGAATCTTAAGATCAGAGTAGATGATGAACTTCTCTCCCATCAGGTAGTGTTGCCACATCTTCAATGTTAAGACTACGGGTGCCAACTCAAGATCATGGGTCACATAGTTATGCTCGTGTGTCCTCAACTGATGTGATCCATAGGAAATGGCCGCCTGCCTCTGCATTAGGACACAAACAAGCTCGGTTCCTGATGCATTGAAAAACACTACGTACTCAACACCCTCTTCTGGTAGTCTCATGATATGGGTGCTCACCAGACTCTGTCTCAACTGCTAAAAAGCCTTCTTCCATCTCTCAGTCGACGTGAAAGGATTCCCCATTCGAGTAAAAGTGGTAATGTGTGTTGAAATCTTGTAGAAATCCAAAATGAATCTCCGATAGTATCTTGCCAACCCAAGGAAACTGTTCACCTTCGTCATGCTCCGGGGTGGCTCCCATGATAACACTGCCTCTACCTTGGTTGGGTCCACTACTACACCATCTTCTAAGATAACGTGTCCCAAAAAGTGGACCCCTGTATCCAGAATTGACACTTCGAGAGTTTTCTGTACAGCTTCTACTCTTGGAGTATGTTCAGGACCATCCTTAGGTGTCTCGCGTGCTCCTCCTCAGACGTAGACTACATAATGATATCCTCGATGAATACCACCATGAACTGGTCTAGATAGGGCTGAATGATGTGGTTCATGAGTCCCATAAACACTGTCGGGGCGTTCGTCATGCCGAAGGGCATCACCAAGTTGTCATAGTGACTGTAGCGACACCTGAAATCCATCTTCTATATATCATCATCTTGTAATCACAACTGGTGATATCCTGATCGTAGATCAACCTTTTAGAACCATCATGCCCCTCTTAACTGGTCGAAGAGGTCATCGATCCTTGGTAGTGGATACCAGTTCTTCATGGTCACCTATTTCAAGCGCCGAGAATCCACACACAGCCTGAAGCTCCCCTCTACCTTCTTGGAAAACAACACTGGGGCTGCCCATGTTGAAAAACTGGGTCTCACGAAGCCATTCCTTTTCAAGCCCTCCAGCTGCACTCTCAACTCACGAAGCTCTACAGGAGACATCTGATATGCTGATGCTGATATCATTGTCGTCAAAGGTTGAAACTCAATGCAGAAATCTATCTCCCGACGGGGAGGTAGTCCGGGGACATCCTTTGGAAAGATGTCCTCATACTCAGCCACTACTATTGGAAACTGGATACTTGTAACATCGGATGCACCAAGGGCCAGGCTATCCAACTGATGTGAAATCGGTTATACCTTCCGACTCACGAGTCCATCCTGCGCTGCCTGGGTCTCCCTTTCACTGATGAGGGAGAACCTCGTTCCATCACTATGGACACACCACACCATTCACCTAAAATAGTCAATCTGGGCATGAACTGTGGATAGCCAATCCATTCCAAGAATGAAATCGTAAGGCCTCAATGCTTCCACCATGAGGTTCCAACCGAAACTCTCGCCTCCAAGGGTCAGGTCACACTGTCTGCAATGGTGTGTGATCAGTAAATATTCTATAGTCGGTGTTTCTAAGAGTAAGGTTCAAGTCAATGGATCAACTGGAATCTCAAGGTCTCGAACAAGATTAGAAGCCATACAACAATGACTAGCACCTGTGTCTATCACTACGACTACCAAAGTATAAAATACATAGATTGTACCTTTAATCATTCCAGGAGTACCTGGGTCATAAGCCTCTACTGCCTGCAGCTGTCCCTGCCTCTATCCACCAGCTCCCTGAGCCTAGGGTGGCCCTCTTGGGGGTGGTGGTGGTAAAGGGTCAAAACACCGACCACCTCCAGCTGCTCTCCCAGCTCTTCTACCACGTCCTCCACCCCATGGATCTGTCAGGTCCACACATTGCCTCTGCCTTAGTGGTCCATCCACTGCTCCCATGTCGGTAGTATGGCGGGTCGGACAATCTTGAGAGAGATTTACCCTGCCATACATGAGTAGCATCGCATCTCTCGAGGCTGGCTGGATGTTCCATGCAAACCCAGAATGGTATATCCTATGTCATGGGATCTCCTCTGAAATTTTCTCCCACAACTGGGTCCCTAACGTCGGCTCCCTACTGTCGAGGTCTCTACTCCAGCTCGCTCACTACTGACAACCGATGGCAGTCTCTGCTCTGCCAAGAAGATCTCGACCACCAACGCCCTCTTGAGTACCCCCAACATTAGTAGGAATGCTCATAGGGATGATTATAGCTCATATGTCTCTGTGCAAGCCATGATCATATGTCATAGCTCTGAAATACTGATCCCTAACCATATCAATCGAGTACCGTGAGAGGTCGGTAAACCAGGATGACTAGTCAGCCACTGTCATGGTCCCCTGTAGAATATGAAGAAGCTCTTGTATATGTATTCCTCTCAGGGTAACTAGTGACAACTCCTCTCTGAAGTGATGCTCAAACTCTGACCATGAAGGAGTCGCCTCATCGTGAGTATGGATAACCAAGCTCCACCATCACCCTGCCAAGCCCTACAGAAGGCTCGCTGCCAAGATCACCATCTGGTCTGCTGGTGTCCTGAACAAATGGAAGACTCTAGCCAATACCTTAAGCCAATCCTCTACTACCTGAGTTTCAGGCTCACCTCAAATCCTAATAGGTCTCTGCCACTGAAAATCGTGGAGTACGGTCATCATGTGCTCCTCCTATACTGGTTCAGCAGGAACTAAACAAAACTCTACAGGTGGTGGAACAACTGGCACACCACCCGACAGTAAAACTGGGGGATCGGGTCCCTGTATCGAAGCTTCATCAATGAGGGGGTCATCCTCATGATCAACCTGATAGATCTAATCGGGTGCGCGTCGCGGAGGCTTACTATAAGGAAAGAAGATGTATCACAGTCAGTGAGTATATCTGGAGAGCTGAATCAAGAAGGATATGGAAACCACAACACATTCCTATATGATGCGTGCACTATTATTTTCCCCTACAACTAGTTTTCTCATGTTCCGAGATGAAAACAAAGTTAACAGATTCCTTGTGTATGGATAAGTCGGCCGCCCGCACCCACACTAGGGTCCCTAGCCTGAAATCCGAACTCGAAACACTTAACATTGTTGCCCCAAACCAACCCACAGACTCTTAGTCCTAAGGTAGAACCGACCACCTCTGATACCACTATGTCACGACCCTTCCTAGTGGGGACCGTTCCGAAACTCCCCATGCCCGCCTCCAATTCGCCAGGGGTTGGTGACTAGCACCGAGTAGGCATGTCACTAACATGGGAGTCATTGCCTATGAATTTGTACACACACACACACACACACATCTCCAAGCTCACAAAGCTGAAAAGTAAAAACTAGTGAAAATGTGAATGCATGCATTCACTAAAATCCCATCCAACAGTGTACGACAGGAAGGTAAAGCACAGTAAAGTAAAACCCCGGTCCAAAAGAACAATCCCACCAAAAGAAATTCTGCAATAATGTCCAACCTGTAAGAAATGTACTGGGAATGCAATCTGTAGCTGTAGTAACACACCTCAGCCTGCCTGATCTCACTGGGCACTGTCTGGTCCTGGTCCGCCAAGAATCCTATCAAAGGCTCGCTCATCTGGACAAGACACGACACATGCGGGCAAAGCCCGTACAGGGCTGAGTATACAAATACCAAATAAGACTCCCCGAAAACCACAAAGGAATACAACAAATGAAAATACCAAAAAGGAATGATACAATAAGCTCTACATAGTATATGTTTACAGAACACATAAAAAGAATATCTAGATATACTCATACATGATTGACTATCACGAAACCACCACTACGATCTTGCTGAAAGATTCCATTAAGCATGTAATAGGGAGAACACACTCCTAGGTCTAAAGAGAGAGATACAAAGTACTCATTTCGGGAGATCTCTCTCCACAAGTACTGAAGAAATATACTTGATGTATCAGATGAGGTTCACAACCGGTAGCTATGGGGTGATTTCAACAACTCAGTCTGAACTAACCTGCTAAGTAGAGGTTTGGTGCTCGGGTAAAGTAGGTCATGTCGATACCAAGAAACTCTACCTAGGGTACCACGAAGGAATACAGGATCCAACTCTTAGTCTCACTGAGGAGATTCCAACAACAATATTCAGGAAGTCCTGTTAAAGGATCATACTACTATATGTAGGAAATGATACAGGAAACCTTCAGGGGAAAGACAAAGGGGACGAACCCTAAGGAAACTAGTCCAATTCATAGAAGACCACTGGCTCAAGCCATGTATAAATAGGATACACGGTGTGTAGTATGATCACACGCTGTGTTCCTTGACTCCGGGTACTACCCGTGTAAATGGCCCATGTCTCTCGGATTTTCATATAAAGAGTAACTGCACGGCATGTAGAATAATTACACGCCCTGTTCATTGACTCCAGGTTCTGCCCATGTGAAACAGCCCATGTCTGAAATCTAAGTCTTGTAGAAAAGTATATACACAGCATGTAAGTCAAAGCACACATCGTGTCCTGTCAACTGGGAAACACCCATGTACCCTGGCCATATGCCCGTACAGGGACTTTGTCCGTGTTGCCCTGTCTGTGTACCAGTATGTGGGGTATCCCGTGTATCTAGCCGGGTCTTGCCGGGGAAGGGTATACACATCGTGTCCTTGGATGTGTACCCAACCCCTATTTGTGTACTCTCAGAGTAGATGCCAAGTAGTCCAACTATTAACACACGCCGTGTATCCCATACTACACTCCATGTAGTCGGGATTTTTCCGAAATTGTCGTCTTCCTGCATGAACCTCGGCCGATCTTCCGGATCTCAATTATTCTATCAGTTTTCCGCAAAACTCAGAATCATGGGTCGCCTTGTCATGGGGATGCAGAATCAGTGGGTTTTGGACCTTCGATTTGCTCCGAAATCCAATTCTGGTCACCCATGCCGAAATCATTCAAAGAACGATATCTTCTGATATGCGTCGATCCATCCATCGCCACCGTCGTCTCACCTCTGTGGGGTTGTCCCGATGCCACATCTTCAGTTTGGGGTCGTTTCGTCACACAACAGATACACAGCGATCCATCGTTCATACCTCCGTGAATAATGCGTAGAACGCGCACGAAGAATTCGAGAAAATGTGGAAGATAGATACAACAAATCGAGAGGAACGAACCTCGATCAATGTTCATGTAAATCTTGGTTCGTCAGCGTTAGAATTCTAAACGAAAGCACAATAACCTTTAAGAATCAATCCCCAAAATCCCTGTAAAATCCCTTCTCAGAAAATACGATGGATCTGCGGGCTAATATGTTGGTTTATTTGTACGTGTTTGTCATTGGAAGAAAGAACGGGAAATGAAAATCAAATTCAAATGTCCAACCAAGTTTAGTGGCGTTCGTTGGTGATGATCTGGTCGCCGCGTCATCATCACCAGTGAAACTTGTCAAGAACGTCATCACAGTGTTGGGTGGTTTTCTCCAGAGATTCCAGGAGTTTAAGGGGGTGGTTTTCTCCAGAGATTCCAGGAGTTTAAGGGTTATGAGGTCTGTTACCCTGAACCCCTGCACAAATCTCTATTTAAAAAGATAAAATATATTCGTTGCAACAAGATTTAATAAAATATTTTTATTAAATATTTTATTACAGTTGCGTCCAAAAACTAGATTTCACCACCGACCAATGCCAACAAATGTTAGGCCTCGCCTAATGTTAAATTTCTGCTCTGAATGCAATGTTTCCCTCGTATTTCCGATCCACGCACCCATTCAGGAATTATTCCACTTTTTCAAGAAACCCCCACACGTGCTGGTAATTTAATTATTTAATTAAATTCAAACATTTGTTCTAGGCTCAACGATCCTCAGAATTGCACGCCTTCTCAAATCATGGTCTTGAAATAATTCCTATATAATTTTAAAATGATACATGGAAAAAATCTGGGACATTACAAAAATCATCAATTACACATTCCATATATGGCATGAACAAGTCATATCACTTTGAGGGTTGGTAGTCCGCACTTCCTCAAATGAAATTATCGTATTTAAACATCATGGAAAGCATAAAGGAATGTTGAGTATAAAAAATATAGATTCATAGAGAAAATATAAATATAATATATATCATATAAAAATAAAGTTCCTTCATAATGTGCCCCATGATAGGTTGTAGGGGAAAATTTAACAATCATCATTGTGTGAGGTACTAATTTTCCAGACATAGGTACATAATGTGCGTATCCATTATATGGATATGTGTGAAACTTTAGTTCCAGTAAATCTAATAAAAAATCCTAGTATATTTAGGATAATGATTTGTTTATGTAATAAAATAATAAGAAGATAATGTGGAGTGAAGAGGAAAAATAAAAGAAAGGAACTTGAGAGAAGATGTTTCCTCTAAATAGGGTAACTTCTTTTGACTTGAGAAAAATGGATCCATTTAATTTTCATATGCTAAATGTAAGACTTCTAGAAGGAATAAAGGGTTTTTGGAAGCTCATTTGCGTATAATTTGGACAAGATATGTGGATTGAGATTTATGAGAAATTGGGTAGAGGTGGTGTCCTTTTATAAGAGGATGGAGAGGCACTTTAGGAAAGTCTTGAAATATTAATTTATTAAAAATTCAATATTGATAAAAAATGGTCCAAACAAAATTTAATTCAAAGATAAGATGACTTTCGTTTGAATACACATCATCAAATAATTTTCAGACAAGTAATGAATATTTTTTTATCCTAATCTTTTTGGTTTAACACTAAATTTACCCTTTTTAATCTTATAGAGATATCGTGTTATTTACAGATTTGGGGTTAATGAATTTACCATATAATATCAAAAAACCCACAAAAAATCATTAATGACATATTTCGACTTATATTACCAATTTGGCTGAATATTAGTCTTTTAAAAATTTAAAATCAATTAATATACTATTTTATATTGTAAGAAATGAATTATGTCAATTAGTGACACTATTTATACTTGACATTATTACATATTTTTTAACAAAATAATTCCATTGAAAAAACAATGAATCAATAATAACATGTCACATTCAACTAGAAAATTCCTGGATGACATTAATTATGTCAAATAATATTTATTTTAATATTCATAATATCATCTTGTTTAATCCTTAATTGATGAAGCAATCACTACATCTTTATTTTGTAATAATTAAAATTATTTATTTAATATCTAAAATTTATAAATTAAATATCATGATATAGGAATTTATTTTTTAAATTTCTAATGACCATTTATAGTTTAAGAGATAAAATTTATATCCCCACTTAAAAATTCATTTAGTAATAAGATACACATTTATGTTATTTTTCAATTTACATTAAATTAATTATTATAACATGTCATTATCCCTCCCTTGTAGATACTTAGTGTCCAAAAATAGAAATAAGGATACCCATGGTGGTAAATATATAATCCAATTAGATTAAGAAACATTTTTGGTGTTGTTTTATATTATTATTTTTACCCTCATTTACCAGATTTACCCTATTACAATGGTAAATAAAAATAATTACGGATGTTACTATTCAAAATGTCTGAAAATAAAATGTACTCATTTAAACAATTTGTACCTTCATATTGAAAATAAGGAATATGTTTATCCCTATTCAAAACACAACATTTGATGAAATTAATTTAAAATTAATTCCTATTGACAATACCAAAAAGCGTGTTTTTAATAATTTAAAATTATCAAAATATTGTAGTGTGTTTATGTGCAATTTAAAAGTAAAACTTCATCCAATGAAAAACATTGGATTAATTTATAGAAAATTAATCCAAATACAGTTATAAACTAATAAAAATGACAATCTAACTATATAATTAAATTAGATGAAAAGGTAGTTTTTAATTAAAAGGTTGTGTTTTTAACTATTCATAAAAATATGATTTTTATCAGAAAAATATCAATATTTCATCCAAAGTAAATTTTTATGTCCCGATTCTAAAGAAGAAGTTTACTATTGACAAATATAACATATAAAAGGGACAAAAACATGATTTAAAAAGGTTTCTCCATCAAAAATTATGTAGAACTGCATTTTTAGAAAAACATTTCTTTTAAATAAAAAATCGAGTCTCTTATAATATCATAGATAGGGAACATATAAGATGAATTTAAAAAATTATATTGAATATATAAAATATATTTTTCATTTAAAAAATCTATAAAGTGTGATATGATTTTATAAACAAAATTACTCACTTTTTAAAAAGGTCTTCATAAAAATACATCCTTTATATTCCATTATTTTTAATTTCCATTTCTAATAACCATGGTAACCAATGGTGCATTATTTAATCTTGTGTAAACTAGATTTTTCATAGTTCAGTTGATACTATTCAATCCTAATATATAGTGTCTAAGTCTTAACTACCATTTAAAATAATAATTTTTATTATTGTATTTTTTTCCTTTATAACTCAATGTTGTCTGGAACATAAGATTTTGGAGAAACCCCTTGTTGCGTGTCGATTACGCTATCGAAAAAATATTCCCCTTGACGTAAAATTAATCTATGATTTTTAAATATTAATAGATATGAAAATGTATTATTCTATAAAGACATAGGTCTTTACAATATGTGGATCCAATAACAGACCAAATACGATACAAAATAGTATAGGGTCAACATATGTTAATCTAATAGCTCTTGGAAAAGTGTGTATGTCATTTTGGGCCTTATGGTTAAGGTTTAGTCCCTTATGAGGCTTAATTTTACTTTATTCATTGTGAATAATTTTAATTAC
This sequence comes from Viscum album, assembly GCA_963277665.1. Lineage (NCBI taxonomy): Eukaryota > Viridiplantae > Streptophyta > Magnoliopsida > Santalales > Viscaceae > Viscum > Viscum album. The sequence goes on from OY728163.1 coordinate 333,489,196, forward strand.
TTTCACTATTATTTTTGGTCAAAAACAATGATGTTCCTAGTAGAAATAATAAATTATTTTGATTCAAATATGGAATCAATGTTTCTAACCTCCAATCATATAAGTGGAAGAAATTGATTTAAATTTAATCTCACAGATGAGATGTCAATGTGTATTTTTGAGTTAAATACGTCTAAATGTTTTCAATGTTTTTTATAATCAATTTCAATGTTATATTGAAAACATTGAAATAAATTTTACTAATTGATACAAATAATATATAATTAAACATTAATAATAAATAAATTTTAAATTTATTTTTATAAATAAATTAGATGAAAAAATAGTTTTGAACTAAAATTCAGTATTTTTAACCCTTTATTAAAAATGTAATGTTCTATAAAAATATAAAACAAATTCACCCTAACATAATTATTATGTCTCTATTTTGAGAATGAAGCTTATTTTCCCATATTATATAAATTAAAGTGTCAAATTTTTTATTAGAAAAAGGTTCTCTATTTAAAGGTTGTAAAATTACCATTACAAAATATAGGTTTTATATGTTGAATTGGGTAGGTTATTATATTATGTATATAAAAACAAATAGATGAATATAAAAATTAGTTGTTTGATTATACGACATATATGTTTCCTTAAAATACATAACAGATTTTTATTATTTATTTTTATTAAGATAAAACTCATTTGGAAGCATAAAAATAGTAATATATATTTTTATATCTAATTGGTTCTTCATTTCATTTCTCTATAATTGGTTACCAATGAATTTATTATATATATAAATAATTTTTTTGACAATTTAGTAAATAATGTTCATAAGTGAAAACATAAAATCTATGTTATGTCATATTATATTAAAAATTTATATTTTATTAATAAATTTTTATTTGATGAAACTCAGTATTGTGTGTAATGAATGATATCATAGAAGTTTTCTATGGCATGTAACAAACGCTATCATGGTGTTTCATACCTTGAAATATATATAATCCATTTTAAATAACAAATATATTATACAATATTCAGATATTATATTCCCTTACACACATGGGTCACGTGTCATACATGCTATCGAATGCAAGGTTATGATGTTTTAATTTCAAGGAGTCTCATCAATAATGGGTCAAATAGAATAAAACTATCCTAGAATAATACTAAAAAAATCTTGAAAAAATTTTAGTGAAAATGTGGACATAGAAGAATAAATATTTTCAATTTATGGGAAAAATAATATCAACTTTCATTAAAATAATTATTTTAATTTCATGAGTTCATAAATAAAACAAAATGAAAGGAAAAAAATTTTTCTCTATAAATAACCATGGGGAAACAAAATAAAATATTTTATTGGGAGTTACATATTTGAATTTCATCATCATATGCTAAATAAAACACAATTTTGATAAATAATGAGATTGCAACATAAATCCCATACCTAAAGTTCTACTTCCTTCAAAACCCTACTGATAACATCTTCAGCGAGAACTCTCTTTTTTCATTCACATTAATCCTTGAAGGGATAAACTTTTGGAAAAACATGAAGATCACAGATGTGATGATGGAATCTAGGAATGCATTATGGAAGAGCATGGATGATATTTAAGGCTAAAACTACATGAGAAATAGAGGAGAAGGGTCACCCTTTTGTAATTGAGGGTAGTGGAATTGTTATATTTACATGATATATCAACATAATATAAATTAATTTCTTCTGAAAAATTGTTCCTAATTAATGAAAATCAATTATGAGATGTCGATAAGTAGAAATCCTCTTAGCCAATAAAATTTGGAAATGTTTTGGTTACCTTATTACCCTTAACATTTTTAACCCCTAATTAACCATTTTTATAATTAAAAAAAAATCAACGATTTTTAATAGTAAATGGTCAATAATTATTCCATAAAAATCCATGAAACCCATAAATTGAGCATGGATTATATGATTAACCATATATCATTAACATGGTTGATGATAATTTTTTTTAGGAATTTATACTAATTTGAGAAATTATTATTAAATTTAAAATATCTTTATTATCACTAAAAAATATATATTTATTTTAGTAATGAAAAAACATGAAGCCTTGAACCAAGAAATCTAGGGGGACAATAGTGATGAAGGAAAATGACATCACGCCAGATAATGATATTATAATCCCTAGGAAGGAATCCAATACCATAGTAAAAAATCATATTTCCATAAGGACCTCCATTGTAGGGAAGGCTATCTTCAGTGAAGTTACCATCCATAAAAGTATGATCCACTTTGGTTCTCTTAAAAATGAGGTACATTCATTTCTTTATGAGATAGATGTGGTCTTATGGGGGATTTCTATTGTGCTAATTGAAGACTACATGTAGCTTTGAGTCAGTTGCATTCTCCCCATTGTTAATGTTATAGTGATTTCATAAATACAATCCACTAAAAAGGGTGATGGATTCTACCATGATTGTGTTTCTAGGGTCGTAATAAGTGTAGAACCCATGATCATCGTACCTATAGAGTCACGATTGAGTCCACCAACTCTCAGGGTTCACTGAGAACATGATCCGTCCACGCTGTGTTAGAATCAATCCCTATGAGGGTTCCTCAAGATCCAGGTCCTAGTGGATGTCGAGACACCTGAGTTTGGACCCATGTAAAAAAGGTCTATGTTAGTTCCCCACATATATCCAAACTATATAATGATCCTAAGCTCATCCATGATAGAAAGATGCTAGATATTTAACAGCTAATGAAAAATATTTCTCCCTCCACATCCAATTAGTACTTCTGCTTTCCCATAAGACCCATCAAACAGAAGATAAGTTCATACCATAGGTCTTCACATCAAGGGTCCGAGCCTCTGACCCCTAGAACCAGGGGTTAAGGAAATCCATTTCATTCCCCGTCGGAACCTAAATATTTAGTCTCTGTTCGACCAGAACCTAGGAAAAGTGTGCCCCTTCGTAGTCAAAGAAGAGGTTCTAGGCAGTTTCAATGCAACTGTTCCCACATCATATGCACTTTGAGGTTAGGTGAATCAATTTATATTTAATGTTGTATTCCATTGGGATAACATTATTCTAATGTCTCCAATATAGGAATTTCATCTTCATCAGAATGTCATTACACCATATGCATGTCTCCATTGGGTCCATTTGAAGGTTAAATCGAATGGATATGAGGAAATCATGTGGATTAAATATTCCAGAATATGAGTCTATGAATATAAATTTATTGGGATCATCAATGATTAAGATCCTATCGTGAAGAAATTTATGTTCCTCCTCAAGAGTTGTTTAAAATGACCCTAATTGAAGAGATATTTTGATAAAACAAGATATCTCGGGTTGGGAAGTATAGAAAATAATGGTATTGACCAGCCCAATTCTCCGACCAGTACCTCATATCACTTCTTCTGACCACCAAAGGATCCTTCTCATCCAAAAGACTGAGTACTTTTTTTATGATCCATGCCAATCAGGTATGTTATTCCAGTCTCTCATCTCAGTATCTCCCATCCTCAAATTTTTTTTCATCATAAATATCTCCCAAATGGAGCTCCCTTCCATAATCTACCAATCCATTATGGATTGCATGTCCTACATGAAGTAAAAAACGTTTCTCATGTTGTTCTCGCCTTTTTTAATGGGGTTTTCCAACCGATTCCCTGAACCCAATTTATATTTCCCCTCCTTATTGAGTTCCCAGATGAAATCATTGATGATTATCTGAAATTTTTTATAGTACAAATTATAGGTTTCATGACAAAAAAGGAATGCATGGGCATGAAGTATAAATGTTGTTATAAAGTGTGATTATACCACTGAAGGGTAACAGTTTGTTTTTTAGTAAAAGATTATAGATTTCAACTGGATGACTTTTTTATCGAAGAGATATTTTTTTATTCATCCATTATAAATTGGGACACCAAGGTACACCATATGAAAATTTTCTATTTTCATGCCTAGCCTTCCATGGAAGCATCTTACCACTAGGGAATTTCTTTGGGCAGTATTAATTTCTCTTTCAAAAGTAGATTCATTGTCCACTCATAAAGTTGTATGTCTCTATCATGATATTTAAACCCTCAGTTTAATTTTTCCTACCATTGATGAAGAATATGATACAATATATTTATTATCATATTTGGAACAATTAATTTAATTCCACTTTGAAAACAACATGATAGAAATTCAATTCAACTATAAACATTACATAATTCTTTAATATATTATATTTACATAACAAATTCATAGAACATTATAATTAATCTATATTATATTTCCATTAATATTTTTCAAAGACGTTATATTTTTTTCAATTAATTTTTGATATATTGTGTTAGTGTTATTTTATAATTTAATATAATTATTCAATAATAGAAAACTATAAATAAATAACAATGATAAAATTTTAATTTATCTTTAAAATAAGAATTTATAATTGAACATATCCTATTTTTATCATTATGTAAAAATATTAGAGATATTAATGTCAATAGATTAACATTCAGAATTTATTGTTTTATTAAATTAATATAAATTTCATAATAAAATAAAATAGGACCAAGTTTCCATATATATGAGAAACATATTGAAATGGCCAAACATAACTCATATAATAGGATAAAAGAATTTTTATGATAAATGTTAAAGTCTTATCCCCATGGTTTACACTATTTTACCCATTTTACCATTACCATGGTGATGAAAAATTACCAAGGTGCCCATTCATAATGACTAAAACTAAAAGCACGTCATTTTAAAAATTTGAATATAATGATTCAAAATTTGAGATCTATTTTTTAATATTAACTTTATATAAGTGGAATAAATTAATTTTTTAAAAATTTCACAGAACACAATGAAACCCATCTTTAAAAAAACTTTTTTAAGAAATAATGAATATATTCTTATCTCATGCTAAAAAAATATTACATGAATGTTATAAAATTTAATTGAAAATATGATATATATAATTAATTAAAATAATTCCACACTAGTGATAATTATTAGTTTTTATAAAAAATATATAATGATAATTAAAATATTTTTCAGAAAAACACCTATTTTTTAAAAATATTTTATTTTAATTTATAATCAATTGACAACAAATAAATACATTTGATTATTGTTTAAACCATATACAATCATTTTTATACCCACTAATTTAAAATATATACAAAAACTATCAAATTAGATAGTAATAATACAATAGTATATCACAATTTGTTTAAAATTGGTGATTCATTTATCGTATGAAATCAAGGAAATTAAATTTATTTCAGGATAAATATATGATAAAATATCGGGGTGTCAAATTATACCCACATAAAATGACTTTAATCATTGAAATTAGCTGACATTGACAAAAAATTAGCATATCCCTATTTCATCACATCCTTGGGTACCCATGTAACTTATTAAAATTTCTAAGGCCTCCCAAGAATGCTATCTATGTAGATAGTATCGTTCCACAGAACATTTTATCTACGATATGAGACTTCCACCAGTTTCTCCTCATTATAATGATAATGCTCTATTTCTATAAGTATAATGTTCCATACATGTGAAGGATTAGGTATGTACCTCCTCAGGAGAGATACCTAGAACACATCATGAACTTGAGAGAGGTTTAGTGGTAGTTTCAAATGATAAGATACATATTTGAACCAAGGATGTTCTTTGATAATAAATAAATATGGATTGGGATTGTTCTAAATCCGCACATGGATGACTAAGGAGTTTGCATGAAATGACATCATACATTTGAGGCTGAATCCAGTATTGAATGTTGTGATGTTTCATTGTGTTTTCCAAAATTTTGGGCCTCAAAATCAGAAGTTTGGTGTTGGAAAACTAAGGGTTTTTACATAGGAGTGATTGTTATGAGAAATGAAAAATAAAATTGAAAAAACAAGGGAACTAAATTCCTTAGAACATGGACAGTGTACAATGTTCCGAAAATGGTTTGCGGCCACATACCTGGCAGTGTGAATAGTATGCAGATCTGGGTACAGAACCGAAAACAGTTTGTAGTGAAGATACACGGTGAATCCATGTGGTACACAGAATGCTGAATTTTTGCAGGATTGATTCTGTTCGCGAAAAAAGTTGTGGTAAATGTTGGATTCTAATAGTATATAGATGGAGTTTAGTATACATTGATGATTTTACAACATTGAGTATTTGAGTAAATCATATTATCAAAATTTGCGAGGATATGTTCCTATTAAAGGAGTTGTAATCCCCTTTATTATGTGATAGTATTGAAGAATAATATTTCGGGAAAAATCTAGTTAAGCCTAAAGTGGTTCCCGATCGAAAAAATGATACATGGAGAGAATCATCTGGGTAAAAAATAGCCCATTAAAGAGACTGTGGTTCAAGAAGTGATCTCTCTCTTTATGTGACAGAGTAAGGCAGTACGCGTAGTAGGATGGTATGTGGAGGCATGGAGGAGTACGTGATGTAAAGAAGTATGTAGAGAAATTGAGTTCACATAGGAGTTGGATGGTATGCAGAAATAGAAGTGGTATGCAGAGGAGGTGATCTGCAAACCATACATGGAACACAGTAAGCGGAACACCCAATGAAGCCTAAAAATTAACCAAATCAGTTTGTGAAATTAATAGCCATAACCTATCAGTTTGCGGGGAAACATTACCTATGTGGGTGATAAATGGACTTCAACAGATTATCCATTCATATTTGAGGATCCATGATTTAATGATAAACTACTGAAGTTACCATCAATTCAATAAGCTGAGTGTAGATTCATCTAATGTGTTTAGAAAGGGGGAGTCATTAGAAGTGATCTTAGAGACGCAGTGTGCTATCCCTATGACCATGTAAAGGTAGTTCACCTGTAACAGAGTGACCGTGATAGACTTTTGTAATCCAAAACTAGTAAAGATTAGTGGTTTTTGGTACAACTGAAACACTTTCGTCATATGATCCTAGGACGTAGCCCTTAGTGGTGAACCAAGAAAAATGGTTGTGTCATTTCTTTTCTTATTATTGTTCATTTTCTACACCTCCTCTTTAGATAGGTTTAATAGGTTCCTACCAATGTTGGAATAGTATCTATCCGTTTAAAAGAAAATGTTGACACCCGGATTCAGCCCTCCCCTCTCAGGGTGTTCTGGGGTCCTTTACTACCATTCAAACTCGATAATGAATCTCAAAGGGGACAATATACATAGGGATCAGATTCCCTATACTTCTTAATATCAAAATATTTTTACACTGATATATTCTTAAGAAAACCTTCCACCATCTTTCAATTCTAAATCTTACTGATGATTTTCAACATAAATTTTCTTTCAATAATGATCAACATTGATGTGTTAGTGAATAGGTATGGAATTATCTTATATTTCCTCAGCTATGCCCAATACCATTAGCTATTTGAATCAAAATTAATCCTAGAAAATTTATTTTGTACACTTATTTTTCTATAGAATGTTATAAGGAAAAACTGAATTGGCATGTGAAAGCTATTATTATGAGAAAACTCAAATATAGGATGTGTTGAATCCAACCATATTTTAAATCCATAGAATAACATCTCATAACATATTATATGGGTTGACCAGTACTATCAGTCTGAAAATATTCATGTGGTTAATCTACAATAATGAATCTCAAAATTGTATCCATGTCATGGTGAGTACATCAATAACATAAGTGGTATTTGATGTTTTGATGGTCCTCCCAGTAATATGGCCACAAGGAATCTCTGGAGGTCCTACTCACAATAGTCACCACAAAATATTCCTTTGTGTCTATACTAATATCAATCATGAGAGTTATTAATTACAATGAAACCAACCATGTAGTAAAAATATCAAATTACAAGAACTTCCTCCCCTTTACAATGTAAATCTTGAAGATCCTACCCAGGGTATACACCATAAGGATACACCATGGGGTCAAAAATTAATCCATTATGGTAGTCCTCCCCTCTGAAGGTCCACCCTACTGGAATGTTTCGTTTGGAAAAAAATTCCCTCCCATATCTGAATCCATTTTTATAAATCCCTCGTATAATGAGTAGATTTGGAAGATTATCCTAGTCATATATGATTCCTTATCATTAACAAGTGATGTTATTTCTCAACTAAAATATAAACCAAGAAAACAACCATTATCTAAAACTCCCATGGATCATATGAATTCTAGAATAGTATAGGTGATAATTGTTAATCCTACTACATATTATAATGTTTCCAATAAATTTCAACATTGGATTGATCTAGTGGAGGAATCTATATTTCAATACCAACAGAATGTATTCCTTAAAAGGAGGTCGTTGTATAAAGAAAATGCACTTGTCATGTTTTGACCATTAGTCGATCCCCAGTATAACATTACAGACACATTTTTAGATAAATGTATCAATGGAATTAGAATAGATATTTTGAAAACACTCTCATTTTTTTTAAAACATCCCTAATAAATGATATTTTGATCTTATTAATATAATAGAATAAATTCATTATCATATTTACTCAGTATCTTTTCCAACATAGTTATGACAGAAAGTAGTACTGTTAGATACATAAATATGAGTGTCTTTATTCATGAAAAAAACAACATCAATTGACTAATAAATCCTCATATTTTGTCTATATCGAAGGATAGGGTGTTCACAGAGAACGTTATTTTACATTTAGCTCTAGTAAACCAATCCCATCAAATTTATTATCTTGAAATTTAATTTATTCCAGTAAAATATCTAATGTAGGCTCTACCTATATCATTGGGAATTCATACCATAATTCAGTTATGATGAAATAATAGAAGTCCAAGGCTTAGTGAGATCGTTCCATCAAAGGATTATTCTGTGAGGCCACAAAAAAGATTGTTTGTGCCTCTCACTTGAGAAAAATAAATCATCATGTAAAAATGATTTCATTGCTAACCGGAATATCAACTTAAGACCATACATTAATCAAATATCATTTTTATTAAAGGGTTTAAAAAATATTGAGAGAATCATTGATATTTGCATCAATGGTGAACCAAGATCAGACCCATCCTACAAGGATGTGGGGTTTGTTTACCATAATTTCCTTTATCAATGCCACCAAATCCAGTTTGACATGATAAAAAATATGCATAAGGGAATACCCAACACACAATTTTATGGGGATATATATATCAACCATCCACCCTACGAAGGATAGAATTCTCCCGGTAAGGATCCACATCACGATCTAGGTCCCTCGGATGTTCCTCATATATTGTTTATCCTTATTTTAGTGGAATGAAAACAGTGAAGTTCTATGATGGATTTCTCAGAATAAACCTCTATAATATAACCATATTAGAATCCTCATGAGATAGGGTTAGGACTTTAAAAGGCCAAAACTATAAGGGGACTACCAAGGGTGTAACCGCTTCTAAAGGGTGTGTCCACTCCTATTGAAATTCTGAATACAATCATACCTAATATTGTCCTAATAGTTACTCAATACAAAAAATTAATTATTTATCATAAAATTTAATTATCACTAGCCCTAAATATTTTATAGAAAATGAAATAAATATAGGATAATATGTGATCTTTATTTATTTTCAAAAAAATTGCAAAATGAGATTGTTATTAATGGTTTCGGTATGAGAAATAAAAGGGTTATAAAAAATTAGGGAAACTTATGGATGTATCCCTACCACTACCTCGACCCGCTTCAACTAAAGGGAATGGTATGCGTGTGGGTAAATCACACTCTTTTATAGAATATGTTTAATCACTTATGATCTATAACGGAGTTTCAATATTTGTGGTTGAAATAATTGAATGGAATAGAATTAATGTTTCATTTATCAAAAGAAATATCTTCAATATATACATACTTCAAATAGATCCTTGATTCACTATGTTATCTGATTACACTCAATATGAAGGGATCTCCATAGAAATTAGAGTAGGGTTAGAACATATCTATATCTTAGGATACAAACAACCAATATACTTAATCTAATAGAAATATAATGTCAGGAATTATCTCTATTAGTGATGAAACATGAATTATATTAGATAAATTGTAACAAGCTATACCATATATGTTATCAACAAAAATTAGGGGAAGAACCAAAAAATATAAAATAACATGTTATTCCCCCTATTCAAGTGCCTGCTCAGCTTACCATCCCCCAAAGATCATCGATGCAATTGTGTCATTGATAGACAGAATGGAAGCCATAGAAGGAAGGCATGCACTAGTAAAAAATAGTGAATAATATTGAACTGAATCTATAGCAACGATTATTCCCATGACTAATTTTGGAAACTGTATATTTTTTATAATAAATGGATTAAGGGATCTATAATATCATCTGATGCACATCATTTCCGGATGTGTTCCCATTATTGGAACCCCTGAAGTGAAATAAGAAACCAAACCCATGTGTTTTTCTAATCCATAGAGAGATTGAACATAATTTTGTTTACTATTTATCTTTCCAAACTTATAAATGGTTGGAAAGAACTTATTTGATAGTTCCTTTATCAATTCATATAAAAATTATGGTGTATGGTGATCCTTGACCACTAAAACTGAAAAAAGTAATAAAACAAGAGGTTATTTAATTTCATTTCTTGGTGGAATGATTTTTTTATTTAATAAAATAATATATTTATCAAGAGGACTTGTTAGTCCTTTGTATAGAGATCATTCAGGGTGAATAACATACACTACACATTCTTTCGGAATATATAGGTGGATTTTAAGACTTTAGTAGAGATTCCACAATATTGTAAAACTAAGTCTTAAAAACCCAATACAATAATATAAAAAATATAGTATCCTATTGAAATATAACTATTAAATTGGTAACTATTAGATTAATTATTCATTCGGATCCATGAAACTCCATATATGGGGACCATAAGCTATCACACGATACCTCTTCCTGAAATATGAATGCTATAGAGATAATTTAATGAAAAGAATAAAGTTTATTCCTTCCCCTTGCTGAAAATGTAAATATTTTATTAAAAATAAGTGGAAAACCAGAATTAAATTTCAAAAAAAATTGGGAAATATGCGTGATGAATATAGTGAATTATGAGTGAATCCCATAAGAAAATATCATCACAATAAATAGTAAGAGAAAAACTACTTGAAACACCGTAAGATTTAAAAACTAATTTCATTTGGATGCATGATGATCCATTGACATGTTTCCCTCATGCTATATAAGAACAAAATTCGCATTCAATTAAAGAATTTATATAGATTTTCTTATGTTATAGATGATTGTCAAAGGAAATTGTAAATTCCATTTTAATACATTTACTATAAAGGATTAATCTTATTCCACTTCAGATATATAAAAATATTAAGATGTATATAGATTAATCACATGGAGAATTTCTAAAGCCTAATCCACCACTGATGTACCCTCCTTGAAGTAAGTTGAAAAATATAGGATGACCAAGACCTAGGATTCATTCATAATACATTAACACCAAAATACATTTCTATTCATTTAATTTTAAGTAAATTATATATCTATTATAGCTTGCGATGCAAGAAACATCATGTTTAAACAAAATGTGATACACTAATATAATATTATTTAAAAACAACCTTTATTACTTCCCCATTAAGTTGTTTGGTATTAATAAATCTAAATAAGTAATCTATATTATTTTCATCTATTTATTGGACACAGACTAGGAATCATTTCAATGTAAAATAAGTGTTCTCCAAAAAATAGTATTTTTTCAAAGAAAACAGGTTCGTCACATCTAGAGATCTTATGGTAAATTTTTTAAAAAAAAATTCTAAAATTTATTTGATAAAATGAAATTAATTAAAAAATATCCATTTCAAAAGTATCTATGTTTGATTTTTTTTATTTTTTCAAAATCATTGATTTTTCAACAAATATAAAAAAGTAATATTATTTATTGAAAATTACAGTTTCATTTTAAATATTTATAAAGATAAATAAAATTTTTAATAATTTGGAATTTAATTTTATTAATATGTTATTATAAATAGAATTTATGAAAATTTAATCCATTTCATATTAAAATTTTATATTAAACCCATATATACTTATATGGATTTTCACTTTGGAAACCCGCCTTTTGATGCATCTATGAGTATAATATTAAATTTGATTCTTCCACTTCTATGAATTAAATTTGGAAAATTGAATTTAATACTTTTATTAAGAATAATTTATATAATATTATACATTCAACGTAATTTTTTTACTATTATGAATAGTAAAACCATAAAATATTAATTGATGTGGATAAGGTAAAATCTATTTTACCCATGGTTAAAGTAAAAAAACAATATGTGTAAAAAAGAATTAAATTTTATTAGAGACACATATTATAGAAATATTTAATTATTTTAATCTCTTATTTTCAGTAATTACAGTTTTTTGGAAGCTTTATTATTTTTAAAAATGTTGTTGTAATCGAATGTTTTAAAAAATAATTGGTATGTCCACTCCCCCACATAGAAAAGACCACCCACTATTTTCACCTATTCACACATACAACCCCATTTAGTTTATAAAATACATGACCAAATAAATTCCATAATCTATTATTTTATCCCCTAGACTGATCATAAATCAATCAGGGGAATACCTTTGGTGTAAACTAGAAAATGGCATCCAAAGAAGAGGAAATTCTCATAAAAGATTATTTTTATATTATTTTTTCTTTCACATATTTACAATTGTATTCAATAATAATAATATAATAACAAAAATATCTTCCATAAAATTATATATCCATATTTCAATCGAATACCTATATCTGTCTCCACTTCCATCAAATTAACAACAAAAATTTTTGATCGTGTGTATGGTGGACTACTTCCTTGTAAAATGGTCGACATCATTTTCCATAAACACATCTCATTATCAGATATAGTGATCATTTTTTGTTTATATAAATATATATATTAATATATAATTATAACTTTGGAATTAAAACATCACTTATCTCTTATTTCATTCTATTAAATTTGAAATATTATAATGCCAATCATGTATACGGCAGACTACTGTCTTGCGAAGCAATGTGATTATTCTTTCACTTACACATTATGTGGAAGGTATTAAGGATATATTTAATGAAAATATGTTATATATATATATATGAAATTATATAAATTATATAAAATTAAAATATCATACGCTCAATTACCCTTTCATCCATTAAGGTAATGACATAGTCACTCGTGTGAATGTTCAACCTACCATCACCACGAAACAATGAGACTCATTTTCCATGCCCAAAATTTAAAAAAATGATTATAATAATGTATATAGTGAGTAAATATGATGTTTATGACATTATTATTTTTCTAGAGATGATGTATTTATTTCTTATGTATATGAATATGGACATTCATGATAAAATATGAATGAAAAATTAAAGAAATTGACTCCCAAATCAATGAAAATAATTAAATATTAAAAAAAATGACTATAAATATATATCAGAGGATTATATATGATATTATTAATATGATTATTTATTTTTTATAAATTAATTAAATGATTAAAAACATTATATAGTTGGTTAATTCACGTTCATCTAAAGGAAAACTAGACGTAAGGGATTTCTTCCTAATTTTGTTTCATTGAAAAGTATTTGTTAATTTGCACCAAGTAACTTTTATATGGTTTATATATCGACCCTATAATGTATTTAAAATTAATAAAACCATATTCATAATTACTAATGTTTCTTTTCTTGTTTATTATTGACGAGGTTACAATGTAAAAGTTACCATATAAGTAAAAAATTATTGCATAATCTCTCCTTATTTTCTGAAATTTTCCCTTTAGTTTAAATAATCCCATTATCATTTTCATTTTTCAATAGAAAATTAATTTCTCTTAATTATCCATATTATTTTAATTTATATTATTATTTTATATGTTCTATACCATTTTTAAATATGGTGTTCACCTTGGATGTTATTTGATTAAATGGGGGAAAGGTCTTGATAGAATGTTTTTGGCCAAATCAGATGGGTTTTTACTTCTCATTTTAAACTTTCTTATGAAAGGTATTTATAGAAGATTCATCATGATTCCTGAGATCATGATGTATAATAATTAATCAAAAAAGTCATTGAAAACATAGGTTTTATTAAAATCCATTATATTTTCACAAAGATATTATAGTCGGATTCATGTCATTGTCTATTTATTGATTAAATGTAACGAGTTAATAGTTATTTAATTCCCCATAATTATTAATCATTATATATTTATTATAGCAATGATATTGATTAAATTAAATATATTTTCAGTTATTTTCCATTACATATTGATTCTTCATTATTGATAGATTCCACTGTAGATAAACTATATTGATCATTTGTTATCAACCTTGTTTTGTTTCCATTCACTAGTATAAGAAGGAAAATTATTAGAATAAGTTAAAATATGCCAAATTGTTTTTATTTAAATGCTTTTCATTTTGTTTTCCTAATAAAATTGGTATCATGTATGTATATTTTTGTCCATAACTACAAAAATAATTTTTCTTTTAGGATTTAACCAATTGTATCTATGATAATGTTATAAATTAGAAACTGGATCTAGGGTAACTAGATTTTGGGTCATTATAGAGAATGTATGGTAGAAATCATGGGAATTAAATTTAGTAAAACATTGATTAGGGAACATAACCCTATGATAGAGTAAGGGGATAATTATAGAAGAAAATTATAATGTTCATGTATGGAAGATATTTTGTAGATTTTCCTATAAAAAATATTTTTCTAAATACTACTAGTGGATGCGTATGTAAAATTGTTGTAAAATGAGATAATAAATATGAAAATAGATGATTGGTCTTGACCCGATTCCCACCTGGTGAATAGAAATGGACCTTACTGTACTCCTAGTTCGACACTATTGAAGGATATTCTTCGGTTAATTCGAAATTCTTTTATATAGCCCTATTATGGATTGTAAAATAAATATATAATAAACATAACCTTGTTTATGATTCTAATAATATTAATCCATAAATTTTTTTAATTTATTTTAGGTGTTACAACATATTTTTATTACGTAATAATTTTTATAATTAACAAGTTTCTTTGCTAATCCAATATATTACATTGTTTAATAATAGAACCTAGATGTAACCATGGTATCAATACTCATGGAAAATGTAGAGATTTCACTACTGAGAAATAAAATATAGATAGTATTGTAACTATGAATATCATGGTAATATTAGTGTATCTTAATACGCTTAAGAAAAATAACTATACCGAGATTGAGCGACCTGTTCTGCAACATGATTCTCAAATGTTCTATTTCGTCCTACCAATGAAGCCACTATCATTTGGCGGGATAATAAAATCCTATAGTATCTGAGAAATGGATTTTGTATCTGGAGAATCTTCTAATGGCCTTTGGATGAGATTAAATGGAAAATGTTACATTTTCAAATTATTATATCCAATATGATGTAGATTAATAGTTGTAGTCAATATAGAATATTATAGAGGAATTGGAAATCAAAATGATTAAATTGAAATATTTTATAGAGAAATTTATTGAATAATATTTCCATTAGAGTAAACAAACTAAAATTAATTGAATGTTCATCATCTTAAATAAAAAAGAAGGATTCATTTTTGTAAGTATATGGATACCTTTATAAGGATATCGAGTTATTCTATGTATTACAAATGAAATATGTAGTGAAAAATGGACTATACCATTGTTGGTCTTAAGAAAAGTCTCTGAGGGGATCTTATCTGTCAATATTTTTCATTATATGATGTATAATATTATGATCCATAACAATGGTGAAGAAATTTTACGAATCCTATATATTCATGGAAATTATTAAAATAAGAGTTTGAATAACACCCATGGAAAATGTAATGCATTGAAGTATAATAAAGAATAGAAGCAATTTCCATATTGTGAGAACTGTGAAAAGAATCATCCCCAAAAATGTTTGAAGGGATTGAGAGTATTTTATAAATTTTTTATAAAGGTTCATCTGGAGAAAGACTTAAATGGAATAAATTGAACTATGTTATTTATTATTTCAACTATTGGGAGATGGAAACTTTGAAAATGAATGCCCCAATCCCCATGTGGATATACCACAAGGAGAGTAAGGTGAGACAACTAAGCTTATGTGATCACTACTACTGAGGTACAAGTACCAAATGATGTGGTGGATGGTACTTTAATAATAGAAAAAAATTATCTTCTTATTATATTTGATTATATATATAATCTATTTAATATCATCTACGCTCTCGAAAAAAATTATATATTTCCCTAGAACATTAAAAAGGTAGTTGATATTCAAAAAAATAGTCTAATTATCACTTTATGAACCTTGTGTTAGGAAATCCCATTTATTTCATATAAACGTGATTTATTTTCTGAACATATTAAAAAAATTATGTTTGACGTTGATTTAATTCTTGGTATGGACTATCTTTCAAAATGTGATATAAAAACATTATTATAAGAAGAAAAAATTTATGATTTGTTATAAAGATTTTAAATTCCTTCTCTATAGAGAAAAAACATCATCATATGAGAAAAGTCTATATCAACCCCTAGTAGATCAACTGAATTACATTATTTGGGAGGAAGAAAAAAAAATTTGGGATAGAGAATGTAATCTTCAAATTGAATATGTACCTATCGTACATAAACACAGTGACATATTTCATTAGAAATTACCTTTAAATCTAGTAGATCATGAGGTTGATTTCTAAATTAATTAATCCCATAAGTAAAATCAATAACAAAGACTCATGGGAGAATAGACACTAAGGAATTAGTAGAGTTGATGATATAACTAGAGGATTTGTGTGAAAAATGATTTATTCTCCCTAGTGTTTCACCATGGAGTCTTTGTTCTCTTTCGTAACAAGAAATATGGATCCATGCATCTGTTCATTTATTTTAGGGAAATCAATTTATTGTGATAAATAAAAATTATCATCCACCTCACATTGATGACTTATTTGATCAATTTCATAGATCTCAATATTTTTCAAATATTGATCTTCTTTCTAGGTATCATCAATTATGAGTAATGAAGAAATGAGATTTTGGAGATATCATTTCAAAGTTGTATGAACATTACCAGATTATAAAAAATTCCATTTGGATTGACTAATATACCCTATATATTTACGGATCTAAAGAAAAGATAACTCATGGAAAAACTTGATTCTATTTTGTTATATTTGTATATGATATCATGATATATTATAAAATATATCAGGGAAACGAGAATCATTTTTAGATCATTCTTGAGACTCATTGGAGGAAATATTAATATGGGATATCTAATAAGTGTAATTTTGGGATTCAAGAATTTTATTTTATTAGTTATATTTTCTTTATATATGGAAGCTTAGTTGATCTTGTGAAGGAAAATTCCATCAGAGAATGTACTACAATAATGATCCAAATTGAGGGACATAGTTTCATTAGTTTGATAGGTTACTATTGGTGATTAATGGAATTTTTTTACCAATTGGATATCCTACTAACCATGATTACATATAAAGGGTTTATGTTCATTTGGAAAATGTAATGTGAATATTGTTTTGAAGAACTAAAGACGTGATTGGTCAATGCTTCAATTTTTACTCTATCATAGGGAGATCAAGGGTGTTTTATATATAAAAACACATAAAAGTAGATAATTTGGTGTGTTCTAATGCTAAATCATAATTTTATTGAATATAAATCTGAAAATTTGAAGACTCATGGAAATAACTATCCATCCCATGATACTGTGTTGGCATTAGTAATATTTTCTTTAAAGATGTGAATAAATTATCTCAATGGTGAGAATTTTGAGTTTTACATGTATTGTAAAATCCTAGAATACAAATTTTGATATAACCATATCAATATGAGACAAATGTGATGGATAAAGATACTCAGATGTTAAAAATGATCAATACACTACTATCCATGGATTGAAAAATAGTCAGAAAATGAATTAAGTATGAAATATCATCAAATGTTGACCCAAATTCGGATTTAGAGGGACATTATTTCCATTGATATGGTAAGGATGGATATGGGAATTTTTAACGAAGGATATACATCACTACTTTTTAAAATTATTGGGAAAACATATTAATAATAAAATATAATAAATTATCAATCAAATGTGGATAACATTCAGAAGAAAATTAAAGCATTTAAGGATGTGATATTAGTAGGATTTATTTGAGAAGATGGTTTTACTAAATTTGGAAGGAGGTTGTTTAATATATCTCTACCAAATATTAAAATTGTAATTTTTGGATGATCCTCATAGAGAATATTTAACCATACAAACTAGTATATAAAAAATGTATTGGGATTTTAGGGAATATTTTGGAGGAATAATGTGATGATTATGTTTCCATATGTCTTGTTTTTCAACACCTAAACGTTTTGATACATAATCCTACAGGATCTAGACAGTATCATCCAATTATAGTGTGGAAATACATTTAAATTAAAGTATAATTATTCACATAACTAGCAAATAATCATAAAAAGAATGATAAAAAATAGTTTATCATTTATCTCGTATCCAATTCTTTATATTTCATCATTGAATGAGAAGATTTTCCTATTGAGTGCCTCACAAACCTCTATATTGATGATGATATAATATTTAATGGTGCACCTATATCAATCATGTCTGATCAGGATCTAATTTTTGTATTGAAATTATTGAAGTGTCTTAAGAATGATATTGATACTGAGCTCCATTTGAGAACATCCTACCATCCTCAAATAGATGGATAGTTTGAAAGGAATATTATAATAATGTAACACATGTAGAGGATATTCTCACTTGAATTTAAAAGTTCGTTGGATTAGTAATTACTTTCGATAATGTTCTTCTATCATAATATTTTCCATTAAAGTATTCAAATGGTGTCGTATAATGAATTATATGAGTTTTCATACACAATCATGTAATTTTGATGGTGGGGAATGTAAACTTGTAGGCCTTGACCTTGTCAAATATACAATTGAAAATGTAAAGACCATTTGGGATCCAATTAATGTAGCTCAAAGAAAATCTGTTATGTCGTAAATCATAGGATTGTTTTTTAATTGAAAGTCGTATATCAGTTAGTTTAAGAGTATTTACATTAAGGATTTTATAAGGATCGGTAAGAAAAGAAAAATTACCACCATGGAACAATAATCCCTCTACACTCTTGGAAAGAATTGGAGTTGTTTCTTGTCATTTGGAAATTCCACCAATTCTCTTAGAGTACATGATGTGTTCCATATATTATTGTTAAATAATTAGATTCCATACAAAACACTTTTACTCACCTATAATGATATATAATTGGACCGTTTTCTATCTTACTATGAATAACCCATTAATATTTTTGATACTATAGAGTAATTATGGAGGAATCATATGACTTGATTGGTTTTGCAAAATAGAGGGAGAAACATGGGAACTAAATCATGTTATGAAGAAGAACTACCATAATTTGTTTTGAATGTAATTAATATAAAAATTAAAAGATGAAATATTTTAGGAGGTAACAATTCAACACCCCATGGTTTCATTATTAATTTCCATTTAAATAAATCCATTCTATTAGATAGCTTGCGATGAATTCACCATCACGTTTAAATGTAACACGTTCCTCTATTAAAATATTATTTAATAATAAAAATTATATCATATCCATTATGTTGGAGGTAATTAATAGGAATAAATAAATAAGTAAACTTGTGGTTAAATATTTATTAGAAATAAATGAATAATTATTTGAATATAAAATAATTTTTTTCCAAAAAAAATATTTTTTCAAAGAAAACAGTTTCATTCCTTCTAGTGAGCTTATGATAATTTTTTTTAATTATAGAAAATTTATTTCAATAAGATAAATTATTTTTTTAAATCATAATATAAATATTATCTTTGAATTATTTTTTGGGATTTTTATGAAATGTTTTATATTTTTTTATTAGTGAAAATATTGATTTTTTTAAAACATGTTTTTTGTTTTAATATATTTATAATATAAATATTATTTTAAATTTGTCTTATAAAACAATTGTTAAACTATATTTTGGTTAGTAATATTTAATTTAGTTTAATGAATTTCATATTAAATTCTGATATTCAAACCTTTTATAATTATGAGCCTTTTCTCTTTGGAAACCAACTTTTTTATCAAGATTTAGGGTGTAATTTTTATATTTTATTATGTAAAATAAATGAATTGAATTCAGAAAATGGGTTTTTTTTCTCAAATATAATATTTTATATTATAAAATTATTTTAGATTAATTAATTATCCTTATAAATAGTAAAATGACTAAAATTTTATTATATCGTTAATATAAAACCTCATTTCCTAGGAGGTTAAACTAAAAAGGGGAGGGTTAAAATTAACCAAACAACATATCAAAACCCCATTTTATAGACATATTTATACCTTTTAATATCTATTGGTTGATAATGAATCATTAATGGTGTTTTTTCATGATTAAAATGTAGTTGTAATTGATTTTGTTCAATAATTCTGTGTGTGTCCTCTCCCACTCTTATAAATGGAAACCCCATATCCTCCCAAATTCACACATAAAATGCCATTTGGTTCCCCCAGGACATATCATATTTACATCCTTAATCCCCTCATATATCCCCAAGTTTGATTAGTAATTTATCATATGAGAAATATTGGTCAAAACCTAAAGTCGTTGTCCAAAGAAGATTTAATGTTATATAATGAACGTTTTACATTTATTTATTCTTAATCCTCATTAAAATTTTATATGATCATGATGATATAATAAAAATATTATTTTCCATGTACTTATGTTTTATTTTAATAATTTATTAACCTATATTCATCTCTATTTCTATGAAATAGGAATCAAAACTATCGATTGTGTGTACAACATATTATCACCTCTCGAACCAATGGAACTAATTTTCCATCTACACATATCATGGTTAGACATAATGTAGTGTTTAATTTATATATATATATATATATATATAATATTTAGTATAAAATTAAAAAAATTTAATTATAGCATCACTTATACATTGATACATTCCATTCTGTTTAAAATACTATAATGTCGCTATTGTGTGTGGGAGACTACAACCTCTTGAAGAGATGTGATTCATTTTTCTCCTATAATTTACATAGATGGTAATAAGTATAAATTTAATAAATATATGTTCTGTATATTAAATTATATATAATATTTAAATTATTATTCCTTACTCTCCATTACCCTTTCACTCATTAAGGGAAGGATATTGTTGCCAGTGCGTACGTCTCACCTACCGTCTCAGTGAAGTAACATCACTCATTTTCTATGAAACAATTATGGAATGACTATAATAATGTATATAATAAGTAAATATAATATTTATAATATTATTATAACTATTTAGATGATTCATTTATATCGTATGCAAAGTAAATCAAACGTTCATGAGATAACAGAAAGGAAAAAAAACAAGGCAATTAACACATGAAACTATGAAAGCAATGTAATATTATTAACAAATGGATAGTAAAATGATATAAGATGATAATTTATGATTATATATGTGTATGGTTACATAATAAATTAATAACATATATAGAATCATTACACGTGATATTTAAGCATGTTTTACTAATGGAAAGTGTGAGGTAAGGGATTTTTCCCTATTATAATTTCATTAAGACATATTTGTTAATATGAACCTATTAACTTTTAGGTTTTTTATATATAGCCCATTTTTTGTATTTAACATGAATACCTATTTATCATTAATGTTTACTTCTTTATTTCTCATTTATTATTCAAGCGGTATAATTTATAATTTACTAATGAGGTAAAACATTTATTGTACAATCTCACATTCTTTGAGGATTGATTAATTTTACATAAAGATATGAAATTATTATAATCATTTTTAATTGGAAAATAAAATTCTATTAAATAAAAATATTCTATTCTGATGGATATTATAATTTCCTAGTCATTATAACATTTTTACATATGGTGTTTAATTTCTCTGTTATTTGATTAATAGGGAAATATTGATAAAAACATATCATTTACATAATAAAAATATTTGATGATAGGGTGTATTTATTCATGAATTAAATAAATTATTTGATGTATGCAGAATTATTTTTACATAAGTTTTTCTGGGGACCTAGTTATAGAGTTCCCCTCGACGATCTACTGGTCTCATGAGACATATCAGTTAGCCAAATCAAATGATTTTTTTCCATAGTTTTAAACATTCATGTGATAGGTCATGATATTAGAGCTATTATGAAGCCTATGAAAAAAATGTTTACTAAGTATGAATTTTCCATATTAATAATTTAGTTATTATTATTATCTATGAGATTATATCAAAGTTATTATTGTTGGATTCATTTTATTATCATTTTATTTGTTAAATGACATGAATTTTGTATAATTTACCTTCACATAATGATTAAACCTTATCCAATTATGATAGTTAAGTTATTGATTAAATTTAATGTGAGTTACGTTATTTAAATTTCTATATCATTTATTATTTATTGATAACTTATGTTGTATGTAACTCTTGCTGTGCATTTGATCTCACCCTTATTTTCATTCCTTTCCCCAAGATAAGAAGAAGAATTCATATAATGAGTTCAAGGATGCCACTTTTTTCCCATTACTATGATTTTTAATTTATTTCCTTGTATAAAATTGATATAATGTAGGTATCTAGTCCTCTAAAACTAATAAATCTAGCGGTTCTTCTTGATTTTACCCCATAAATCTATATCTATGTTAAAACGTAGGTACCATCTATATGGTTACTAGAGTTGAGGTCATTGAAAGTATTTCAACTTCACATTATCCATTTTAATAGAAGTTCCATCATTGTTCTATTTAAAACCATGATAGGTTGTTTTTGTTTAATCTTGAAGCCCATTTCCCTCCACCCTTTAGAAAGTGTATCTAGATGTGAACACGTTGATGAGATAGGGACCTCAAAATCCGGTGGATGGAAATCTCCCATACAATGTTGCACAAGATATTGGAGGAGATCATGATATATGGATTTTATATAATGTATGTTCATCCAAAGACCCCAATCATAGACTACATTCTATGTTTCCCAAATAACCCAATAATCAATAGTTGATAATGTGTGGAAGATACTGAACTTCTTGGAGGTATGTTCATTTTTAAATTTTAGTTTCAGTCTATTCTTTTTGAATAATTAAATGGTTATAGAGAGTAAGTTGAGTATTGGGGGTGTTCCAAAGGTTTAGTACATTAGAAAGGGGAGAACTAGTAAAATTTGTGCAAGGCACATGATTTCTGCCTAGTTATGAAAACTAATGAGAATTCCAAGGTAATCGTATATCCTTATGTGGAGGCTTAATGCACGGTCGGTGCATGATCTGTCAAACCGTGTGTCCTGACCTAATTATCATGTGACCAATAATCTCGTGGATAGTGTCTAGCGTACTGTTTTGGAACAAGTTTTCAATGTATACGGGTAAACTGTGTGCCACTATAATGTTGGGAAATCTTAAAAAACTCCATTACATTATTTTAAAATATCACCTAATCTTCACCCCTCATTTTATCCCATGATCCCTAGTGATGAACAATAGCACCCAAGGACATACAATGGTGAATCTCCTTCATCCCTAAGTCATTTATATTGCTTTTAGTTGTGGATAGAATATCCGGGTAAGTCCAATCCCTCTCTTGGTTGTCTCTTTGGTTTTAGGTTTACAACCTTCTCTTATCTCCAAAAGATTCTCTAAATACCCTTATTTTCTACTAATATATAGGTTGAGTCTTTATAGGTCAGATTAATATGGATATAATGATTTTAGTAGTAGTTCATTCGTCAATAGATTTTAGTTAAGTGTTATTCAAGTTATATCCCCTAGTTTTTTGATAGATTTTATCACGTGCGGTTCTGTTCTTGTCCATTCATTTGTGTGTTCTTTATTTTACAACAACATTAGATATAATAAATGTCTAAATAACCAATTAATCCTTCGCATGATCCTTGTGGGATGCATGGTGTATGAATTGACAAATTTAGGGCCACCCATGTGGGGAATCGACCCTCCCAAACGTGGTTAATAGATTTATAAAATGTGAAACTGACTTGTGATTAAATAGATCCCATGGAAAATGGGTAAATGGGTTAATTTAATGATTTATAAAGGATTATGGGATGATGTGTCTAGTTGTGGATAATGGCTAAAGGATCATTTGATTTGTCATGTGAGTGGGATACATGGGAGTAATTGGAATGTGTCAATGAATCATGTTTTTTATTTGAATATTCTTTTGTGAGTTAGGCATGAGGATTGGGAATTGGTAAATGGTTTTGTGATATAAATGATAAATGTGTTAATGGGATTTGTCAAAATAACGATTCCCATTTTAGTTATTATTGTTGTGATATTACTAATGATATTGGCTATGATTGGTTATAATGTAGTTATGTGTGGGGAATTAATAAATAATAATGTGAACATGGCATGGTAGAGTGGGGTATAGACATGAGGTTTTATGACCATGGGTTGAGTTGGACTGACGCTCTATACTACATGCCATAATGCCTAGGTTAAAGAAGGGGGTGAAGTTATATTCCCCTAATGGTTTCCTTCCACCCGGACCGATGCATTGAGGTGAGGATAATGTGGTTTTTGAGATGTGTTTCTCTAGTGAGACGGGACTATGTTTATTCTCATATGCCTTAGGATTATTGAACATTACTTATCCATTAAACCCATAAAAATGATGAATTAACCACTGAGTTGGTATAAGTATTGAATATAAATTTATTGGAGGATTATCTTAGGGAAACCTTATTAAAAATAGATACTTGAATTGTCTTTTATTTACATATAATTGTTTATAAATTTCATACAATACCTAATTAGATTGAATATTTTGTAGACATCCTTATTTGTTGGACTGCTGTTTTTTACTCACACCATGTTCAGGCTGCTGTCCATTACCCAAGATGATTTCATTGTTGTTGGCTAGGTAAAGGGAAAAGGACAGGTGATCAGGAGTTGAGTCAGATTTTGGATATGCATGGATGAGGTTAGGGACATGGAGTTAGGACCATTTTGGGGATTCCTCTATTGTATTCATTTGTATTTTTGTTTGCATGGTACTATTGCATGAAATTTCATATATACTGTTGTTTTTTGTTTATAAATATTGTCTAGAATTGGTTTTTTATTCATTTTCATTAATAATTCTATGTTGTTTCTTATTTTATATTTATTTTATTCTATGGAAGCCTATATTAAAGAGGTTATAGTCTCCCCATGTAAATTTTAGACCATTATTCTAGTAAGTATGCTTTGGAATATGGGGAGGCGGGCTTCATGTCCGTTCATGGCCCTATTTAGGGCACTAATTAGTTGATCTCGTGTTAGGATTGTTACAAGGTTGTATCATATGGGGTCCTTTCTATTGATTACTATTTGGGAATGGTATACAAGTGGTAAAAAAGGTGTCAGGACATAGTAATGAAATTTTTCATGGGTGTAGATGTCCCAAGTATGAGGTAAAACCCAAGTAACTCATTTTGGGAATTGATGTTCTTGTTTTTCATTGTTAAAAATTTAACATGGTTTCACCATTTCGTGATGCACATGTCTTTTTTTGTGATTTTTTATTTTATTTTTTTCATGGCCATAACAGCATGGGGTTGTGCATTCATGCATCATTATAGGCGCCTAGGTATATAGGAGACATGCATCATCCTCAAAACACATTGGACGGGTGTGTGGGGTGAAAATAGTATGATGCATTTGAACTTGATTAAGGTAATGAAAATGGTGTAAAACGAGAAAATGAAAATAGATAAAAATGAATAAAAATATAAAATAATAATTAAATAATTATTCTAGATAATTATAGGGAACTGAATTTAAATAATCTGTTATGTATGTTGTGAAATGGATATTGGTTTGAAAGGGTATAGAAGGTATGTCTTGTAATTACGCGAGTTAGTTACCACATTCAAGCCATGTCCATGGTGGGGATGGTCTAGGGTAGTGTTGATGGTATGATCATACCCATTTGGACGGTTTAAAAAATGGTATTTTATTTCTAGTTATGAACCCATTATTATATTTTGTAAATTTTTATGGTCTATGTAAAAAATATCATGTTTTTAATTGTGTAAAAGTGCCACCATAGATGCATGTTCTGTTCGGGTGATAGGATTATGATGTAATGAAAACTTCTCCCATGTTGGAGAAAGAGAAAATGGGGATTCATGAAAATAGAGAGGAGAAGTTTCATGATAACATTGATCATTTCATTGAGATTATAGGGTGGGACTTTCAAGACCTGACCTCGGGGCCCATGTTGTGACTACCCCAAGCCCGTGTTCCATTGGCCAGGGGCCGGCGACTATCACCAAGGTGTAATTCCCGGTAAAAAGGGAAGGCATTGCCTTTGTAAAGTAAACAAACACCACAGAGCAAGAAAGAAGAAGTAAAAACTAAGTAAATACTGGGTACAAATGTAAGTGCCGATAAGTAAGTGGGACAGTATACAAACCTAAACTGAAAGTAATGTACAACTGGAAAGGGAAAACAACAACTGAAAGTAAAGCCGCAGCCTCGAGCCGTCCACTGGAAGTCCCACTTGAAGGGTGGGTAAAGATAGCCTCCACAGCTCCTCAGGTCTAGTCGTCCGCTCCGAGTACGCCCCACCCAGTGGTCCACCTCCGGGTACCGACCTGCTCCTTGTGCCTCAACCACGATCAGTGTTGTCCATCATCTGCAACCAACACAATGTAGTGCGGGTATAGCCCATGAAAGGGTGAGTATAAGCTACTTAGTAGGGACCCCGAGACACCCAAAGGTCTCCCAAAATCTATAAAGGATAATAAAAAAAGGAAAGATACAATCACGAAGTACCGTCCGAAACTACTTAGGTATATGCCCATACATATACCTAAGTCTTCAATTGTCGTTCGGCTCCAACATCTGAGCTCAAGTACAACCCAGTCCACACAGGAGAAATCACAACCCAATCCACACAAGAAATCACAACCCAATCCGCACAGGAATGCATAACGTAATCCACACAAGATATCAAGTCAATCTTATCGAAGATAAGGATTGAATGTCAAGATTCAGCTAACACAGGTATACTTCTTCGTAAGACGATAGAGATGATCAGATGTAGTCACTGATTTATCTATGCCTTCGAACCCATACAGGATCGATAAGTACTAATCACCGTAATGACTCACAATGGATCGATAGGTAACTAACCCCCGCAATGACCCACAGAGGATCGATAGGTAACTAACCCCCACAATGACCCACACAGGATCGGACCCACACAGGATCTGTAGGCACTGGCCCACACAGGACCGCTGAGCGCTGACCCACACAGGATCTGACCCACAAAGGATCGGTAGCACTGATCCATGTAGGATTTCTGAGTGATGTAGTCGTCGCCGTCGAATCCACGGAGTATTTCTGCACAGTCCTCATCGTCGTCACAGTCACAGCAAGCTCTAGGGTTCTCGCACACAGCAAGCTCGTTCGGGAGAGTCCGCTCCACGAGACGAAGGGCAGATACATCAACTGACACATAGTTCAGAGTTGATGTATCCAAAAGTTTCGTATCGTCAACAGGAACTCAACATCACAGATGGCGCGTTAATTAGACGCCCGGTCTGAAAGTTATTGTCCTTTTTGTCCCAGGGGACCGGTTGGGGTTTTTAGTCCAAACCAATCCAAATGTACTCCAACTACATCCAAACCTCAAGAAGAGTAATCCAAAAGGTCTGTCTCACTAAGAGGAATCCATCAAAGTCAACGGCACGTCAATTGGTAATCTGGCACTCAAGTTATAAGTGTTTCGGCTCCGATGGCCCGGTTGGTTTTGTGTACGAACCAACCCGGATGAAAACAAAGAACTCTGAAACCTTGAGTGTAATATATCGAAACGACCGTCTCGTTCCATGGATCGCACTGCCTCTTACGGTGCGCTGATCGGAGGTCCGCAGCCAATGTTATGGGCTACAGACCGAAATAGTCTGGTAATAGGAGGTTCGGGCGCGGTCCGAACCGGGTCGACCCATCCCGGGTCCGGGTCCGGCCCGCTTGGGCACGTCGCGGCCCGGCTGGCGTGGCCCAGCCTGGCGGCCCGGTCTGGCGGACCGTCCAGGGCAGCCGGCCCGGCGCGCTGGAGCAAGCAGGTGGCTCGGCCGTTTGGTTGAGCAGATGAGGGGGGGGGGGTGCTTGCACCCCGTTTTGTAACCGCTGCCCCATTATGGGGCCGCTCAGGTTTCCAGCTAGGGGATTGCAACCCCCGACTTTTCCGCTGTCCGGCCGACCCGCCCCGGCCGGCCGGCAGTTGCCGCCACGGGACCGGCAAGGCAGGTCCCCCTACTCTGATGCCGGCGGCCCGGTACCGGCCGCTGGTTCCCCTGCTCCGCCGCGGCCCTGAACCGGCCGCGGCCTTGGTTCGTTCGGCACAGCGCGCCGGTGTCACGCCCCTCCTCCATGGCCCCGCTCCGGTCGCGGTGCTTTTGTGGTCCTCTGGCGCGGCGCAACGGCGCCGCGGATTATTTTGATTCCAACGGCGCGGGGCGATGTCGCCGC
Source organism: Viscum album (assembly GCA_963277665.1). Classification (NCBI taxonomy): domain Eukaryota; kingdom Viridiplantae; phylum Streptophyta; class Magnoliopsida; order Santalales; family Viscaceae; genus Viscum; species Viscum album. Next base: position 333,517,839 of record OY728163.1, read on the forward strand.
GCTTCTCCGCCCTTCCTTTAGAAATTCCCGCGCAGTGCTTCGGCACCACGTTTCCTTGCTCGTGCTGCATCAATATCAAAGAACCAAAAAAAGGGGAGGAGTTTCGGCCGTGTTCGTGTGGCCAGACCTCCTCCCGTTATTGCGATAACATGCAGTTCAATTTGGAAGGAAGAAAATGATGGAAGTCATCACGAAACAGAAATGCATAAAACCCCTACCTCGTCGAACATGGTGAGCGAGGGTTCGTCGCAGAGAAAATCGTCGCAGAAGAAGACATCGTGGAAGGAGGAAGTCACGTCGCGGGGATGGGATCGTGTCGTCCATCTCTGAGGAATCAGGCGCTCTTCGCATTCATAGCGTTCTTCGTCAAAGAGGAAGAAGTTCTTCAAGCTCCTCAACTTTTCTCCCAGGACTCACACAACATGCAATCAACCAAAATAAAATAAGTTCATCACTTATTTTATTAACATAACTTAGGCATTTGAATTTCAAAAATTGAAATTAAACTCACATAATTAAATAACTTAAGTTATCAAATTAATGGTCAGTTGAAGGAGTTAGAGAATATGAAGGGGTGGGGTTCGTGTGGGCCCCACCACCCTCATAACCTCCCATGGAAATTTGGGTGGTTTCCCCCAACTTCCACCCAAAAGTTTTAACAACTTAGAAAATAAAAATTGTAGTTAAATTTTTATTTTAACGTCCACAATTTTTATCATCTTCTCACGTGAAAACACAACACTGGAAAAGGTGTTCCTAAGCAATTACCGGCACTGCGAATTCAGCAGTGCAATTGGAATTCGATTCCGAGCACCAGTTCAAAAGTTAGGAAAACCCGCTCGCTCGTTCACTGAACGTACCCGAGCTAAACTTCGGATAGAAATTCCGGGCACACCTGGCCTCGGAATCAAGTGCCATCAGAAACCGTGTTCTTGTAAAATCCCAAATAAAGTTTAAAAAAAATTCCCTTGGATTTTACGGGTCTTTACATTACTCCCACCTCAGGGATTTATGACCCCATAAAGATACATCAAAAACTAAGGGAACAAATGTGGGTACTGTGCACGCATCTGAGCCGCCCGCTCCCAAGTGCTCTCTTGGAGGTTCCCATGCTGTCATCTGATGCGCACTAGAGGAATAGACTGTCCACATAGGACCCGCTCCTGTCGTTCCTCGATCTCCACTGGGACCTCCACAAAAGTCTCCCCATCATCAATGTCCAGCTCCCCATGGTCAATGATATGCGTCGGGTTGTGAACGTATCTCCTCAGCTGAGATACGTGGAAGACGTTGTGCACTCGGTGCAACTGAGGTGGTAGAGCCAGGCGATAAGCCACCTTACCAATCCTGCTGAGGACCTGGAATGGTCCGATGAATCGTGGAGACAACTTGCCGCCTCGACCAAATCTCTGTATACCAGATCGAGGTGAGACACACAAGAAGACGTGGTCGCCATCCTCAAACTCCAGTGACCTCTACCTCCTGTCAGCATAAGACTTCTACTTGCTCTGAGGTGTCCTCATCTGCTCCTGGATGACCTGGACCTTCTATATCGTGGCCTGGACCATCTTCGGTCCCACAAGTGCTGACTCCCCAGGGTCTGTCCAGCACAGAGGTGACCTGCAAGGTAGGCCGTAAAACGCCTCATATGGTGCCATCATGATGGTGTAGTGGTAGCTGTTGTTGTACGCGAACTCCATCAAGGGTAGGTGGTCCTTCCAGCTTGGACCAAAGTTTAGGACACATACGTGGAGCATGTCCTCGAAAGTCTGAATGGTCCTCTCCGTCTGACCATCTTTCTGAGGCTGAATGGCGGTGCTCAGACGTAGCTTCATCCCGAATGCCTCCTATAACCCTTTCCAAATCCGGGAAGTAAAGAGAGCATCTCGATCAGAAACGATGGTTGATGGCACACCATGAAGCTGTACAATCTCCTAAATATAGAGACGTCCCAAGATCTCCACTTAGCCCTGCTCTATGATGGGTAATAAGTGGTCCGACATGGTGAGTCGGTCGACAATCCCCCAAAAGGAGTCGTGACCTCTAGAAGTTCATCGAACTCCAGTCACGAAGTCTTTAGATATCTTGTCCCACTTCCACTCCGGGACCTCCAAGGGCTGTACCAAGATTGCTGGTACCTGGTGCTCTACCTTCACCTGCTGACAGGTGAGGCATCGGGAAACAAACTCTGCCACAAGAATAGACTGAAAAACACTCGCCCATCAGATAGTGTTGCCACATCTTCAGAGCGAAGACCACTACTGCTAACTCCAGGTCATGGGTAGCATAGTTCTGCTCATGCTGCCTCAACTGACGTGATCCATAGGCTATCATGGACTGCTCCTTCATCAAGACACATCTGAGTCTGGTCCCTGATGCATCGTAGTAAACTACGTACCCTACTCCCTCCTCTGGTAGCCTTAATAAAGGTGTGATGGTCAAAATCGGTCTCATCTCCTGGAAGCTCTACTGACATCTATCTTACCACACGAAGGTTTTCCCCTTCCTCCTTAACGTTCTGCAAAGCTGAAAAGATTTCTCCTTTGCCGAAAAGGTAAATCCAGTCTCATTCCCTGGATGAACCACATTCCTTGCCTAATACAGTCAGTCCCGTCATGATTTGTTAATTCAGACCATGGATGATGTCGTAAGGCCTCAACGCTGCTACAAAGAGATCCAACAGTTACTCCCGCCTACAAGGGTTGAGTCACACTGTCTGCATTAGTGTGTGGTCGCTGGGTCTCTTCCAGTGAAAATCTCATAAGTGAGGGTCAAGTCAACAGTTTTTAACCGGTATCCCTTAGTATTAACATACAAAAGAAAAGAAAGAAACGTCACCAATGAAAGTTTCTTTTATTACTTCAACTCAAAGTACAAGGACACAAGGAAACACAAAAAAAAAAGCTAGATGCATTATGGTCAAGGGCCTTTATCCCTGGAGCTAGTCCAGCACTTGTCCACCCGCTTCCGGAGATCCATGATTGTAATCTTCAGCTGCCTAAAGTTGTGCTCTCCTCTGTGGTCGGGGTGGACCTCCTAGTGGTGGTGGTGGTAGAGCCTCAAAACGTCACCCACCACCTACATCTCGACCAGCTCCTCGACCTTGTCCTCCTGCACCTTGCGGTCCACCACGGTCGAATATCTACCTCTGCCTGGGTGGTTCCTCAACCGTCTGCTGCTCCTCTTCACAGCGGGTCGGGCAGTCACGAGGCATGTGGCCCTGCCCGCCGCATGCATAGCATTGTCTTCCACTCTTAAGTCTGCCTCTGATCCATGTGCCCCGCACCTCCGAGCCAGTATCATGTGGTCGTCCGCCCGATGGTCTGGTCTATCTGAACCCATGAGTCATCCGTCGACTACCTGCTGCAGAAGACTCTGCTACGTGCCACACTGCGGTAGGTCTTGCCACTGATATATGCTCAGCAAGGATTCTCTTGATCAGAAGGTCTCGCTCCAGTACCCTGGCTTGTGTCGGAATGCTAAGGGAGATCAGCGATGCCCTAATCTCCTACCTCAATCCCTGCTCGAAGGTTCGAGCCTAGAAGAATGGGTCACGTACCATGTGTGTCGAATAGCGCGAGAGATCTGTAAATCTCACCAAGTACTGGGCGACCGTCATGATGCCCTTCCGCAACTGTAGAAGCTTCTGGATGTGTTCCGCATGGAGGTTGGCAGGGACGAACTCCGAGCGAAAGAGGCTCTCAAAGTCCGTCCATAGGAGAGAGGTCTCGTCGTGCACCTAGAGCATCAAGCTCCACCATCTGCCTGCTGCCGCGTGCAGGAGACTCGCTGCGGGGATCACCATGAGGTCTTCTTGTGTCCTCACTAACCTGAAAACCCATACAACTGCCTCCATCCAATCCTCGGCGGCCTGAGCGTCTGTCTCCCCGCTGAACCTGGGCGTTCGCTGATGCTAAAGCTCATGCAGTGCACTAAGGCGACGTGCATCGTCAGCAGCTGGGGATGGTAGCATCGGTGGATCGGCAGGTAGCGGTACCGCTGGTGCCTCTGCTGTCAAAGGGCCTTATACCGAGGCCTCGTCGCTCGGTGGGTTGTCGTCACGTACAACTCTCGGAACCCTAGCTGGTTGCCATCGTGGGGCCATCCTGTAAAGCAACAGGTGCGCCACAGTCAAATAGTATACCTAGTGAGCTGACATAATGTATTCACAAAGAAAACTTGAAACACACATGCAATCAATGTTTTCATGTATTAAGTCGGAAATCAAAAATCAGGGTCCTGGTGTACGGATACATCGATGCCGCACCAACACTGGACTCCCAGGACTGATAACCACACTCAATACTCTTAAAACTATTTCTTCACATAGAAAAATATCAGAGTCCTGGCTTCTGCGGTCGAACCGAACTCCTCTGATTCCAATTTGTCACGACCCGACCTCGGGGCCTGTGCCGTGACTACCCCAAGACTACCTTCCATAGGCCAAGGGTTGGCGACTAGCACCAAGGCGTAATTCCCGGTAAAAAGGGAAGCCATTTCATTTTTAAAGTAAATAAACACCACAGAGAAAGCAAGCAGAATTAAACACTAAGAAAATACTGGGTACAAAATTAAGTGCGGAAAAGTATGTGGGCCAGTATACAAACCCAAACTGAAAGTAAAGTACAACTGGAAAGGTAAAACAGCAACTGAATGTAATTTCGAAGCCTCGATCCATCCACAAGAAGTCCAACCTAAAGGGTGGGTACAGATAGCCTCTATAGATCCTCAGGTCTAGCTGCCCGCTTCGAGTACGCCCCGCCCAGTGGTCCACCTTCGGGTACCGACCTCCTCCTTGTGCCTCAACCACGATCATCGCTGTCCGTCGTCTGCAACCAACAAAATGTAGTGCGGGCATAGCCCGTACAGGGGTGAGTATAAGCTACTCAGTAGGGACACCGAGACCCCCGAAGGTCTCCCAAAATCCACAAAGGATAATCCACAAGGGAAAGATAAAATCGCGAAGTAACATCTGACACTACTTATATATATGCCCATACATATACCCAAGTCTTCAATTTTTGTTCGGCTCCAACATCCAAGCTCAAGTACAACAAATTCCACACAGGAAAAATGAAAACCCAATCCACACAGAAAATCACAACCCAATCCACACAAGAATGCATAATGGAATCCACAAAGGATATCAAGTCAATCTTATCGAAGATAAGGATTGAAATTCAAGATTCAGCTCACACATGTATAATTCTTCGTAAGATGATAGAGATGATCAGATGTAGTCACTGATTCATCTAAGCCATCGGACCCACACAGTATCGATAGGTACTAACCCCCACAATGACCCACAAACGATCGATAGATAACTAACCCCGCAATGACCCACACAGGATCGATAGTTAACTAACCCCCGCAATGACCCACACCGGATCAGACCCACACAGGATCTGTAGGGGCTGGCCCACACAGGACCGCTGAGCACTGACCCAAACAGGATCTAACCCACATAGGATTAGTATCATTGATCCACATACGATCGATGAGTGCTGTAGTCGTCGCCGTCGAATCCACGGAGGATTTCTGCACAGTCGTCATCGTCGTCGCAGTCACAACCAGCTCTAGGAATCCCACACATAGTAAGCTCGTTCGGGAGAGTCTGCTCCACGAGCCGAAGGGCTGATACATCAACTGACACATATTCTGGATTTTACGTATCCAAAAGATCCATATCGTTAACAGGAACTCAACATCACAGACGGATCGTCAATCAGACCCTCGGTCTGAGAGTTATTGGCCTTTTCGTCCCAGGGGCCCAGTTGGTTTTTTAAGTCAAAACCAACCCGAACATACTCCAACTACGTCAAAACCTCGAGTGGAGTAAGCCAAAAGGTCCGTCTCACTAAGAAGAATCCATCAAATTCGACGGAACGTCAATCAGACATCCGGAACTCAAGTCGTAACCGTTTCCACTCCGAGGGCCTGGTTGGTTTGGTGTACGAACCAACCCGGGCAAACCCAAAGTACTCTGAAACCTTGAGTGTAATATATCAAAACGATCGTCTTGTTCCAAGGATCGCATCGCCATTGACGGTGTGTCGATCGGAAGTCCTCACCCAAAGTTATGGGCAACAGACCGAAATAGTCCGGTAATAGGAGGTTTGGGCCCAGTCCGACCCGGCCTGAAACCCTCTGGGTCGGCCCGACCCGGGGTGACCCTTCCCGGGTCCGGGTCCAGACCACTTGGGAGAGGCTCGGCCCAGCTGGCGCGGCCCGGCTCGGCCTAGCGGCCTGGTCTGCCGGAGCGTCCGGGGCAGCCGGCCCGGCGCGCTGGCGCCAGCAGGTGGCTCGGTCATTTGGCCGAGCAGATGAGGGGGGGGGGGGGGGGCGTCTGCCCCCCATTTTGTAACTGCGGCCCCATTATGGGGCCACTCAGCTGGAAAGCTGGGGGATTGTAACCCCTGACTTTTCCCCTGTCCGGCCGGCCTTCCTCGGCCGGCCAGCTGTTGCCGCCACGGGACCGGCAAGGCCGGCCCCCCTACTCTTATGCCGGCGGCCCGGTACCGGCCGCCGGTTCCCCTACTCCGCCGCGGCCCTAAACCGGCCGCGACCTTGGTTCGTCCGGCATGGCGCGCCGGTGCTACACCCCTCCGTCGTGGCCCCGCTCTGGTCGCAGTGCTTTTGTGGTCCTCCGGTGCGGCGTGACGGCACCGCGTCTTTGGTTCGTCTTCTACGGTGCGGCGCGACAGCGCCGCGGATTAGTTTGATTCCAACGGCACGGTGTGACGTCTCCGCGATTCTCCTCTCTTCCTTTAACAATTCCCATACGGTGCTTCGACACCGCGTTGCCTTGCTCGTGCGACATCAAAATCAAACAACCAAAAAAAGGGGAGGACTATCGGCCGTGTTCGTGCGATCAGACCTCCTCCCGTTATTGTGATAACATGTAGTTCAATTTGGAAGGAAGAAAACAATGGAAGTAATCACGAAACAGAAATGCATAAAACCCCTACCTCATCGAACACAGTGAGCGGTGGTTCATCACAGAGAAAACTATCGCGGAAGAAGACGTCGTGGAAGGAGGAAGTCGTGTCGGGGGGACGACGTCACGTCGTCCATCTCAGAGGAATCAGACACTCTTAGCATTCTTCGCATTCTTCGTTGAAGAGAAAGAAGTTCCTCAAGCTCCTCAACTTTTCTCCCAAGACTCACACAACAAGAAATAAACCAAAATAAAATAAGTTCATCACTTATTTTATTAACATAACTTAGGCATTTGAATTTCAAACATTCAAATTAAACTCACTTAATTAAATAACTTAAGTTATCAAATTAATGGTGAGTTGAAGGAGTTAGAGAATTTGAAGGGGTGGGGTTCGTTTGGGACCCACCACCCTCATAATCTCTGATGGGAAGTTGGGTGATTTCCCCCAACTTCCACCCAAAGGTTTTAACCACTTAGAAAATAAAAATTGTAGTTAAATTTTTATTTTAACTTCCACACTTTTTATCAACTTCTCTCGTGAAAATGAAACTCTGGAAAAGGTGTTCCTAAGTAATTACTGGCGATGCGAATTCATCGGTGCCCTCGGAATTTGATTCTGAGAACCAGTTCAAAAGTTAGGAAAACCCGCTCGTTCGTTCACTGAACGTACACGAGCTTAACTTCATATAGAAATTCTGGGCACACCGGGCATCAGAATCAAGTGTCGTCAGAAACTGCGTTCTTGTAAAATCTCAACGAAAATTATGAAAAAAATATTCCCTTGAATTTTATAGGTCTTTACAGGGACCCGGATCGGGTTCCACTAAGTATGTTTGTGTTGATCAGTGAGTTTCAACTGAAGCACCCTCTGACCATTACTGGAGAGGGTGGGATAGATGAAAGAGAGTTCTGAATATAATCATTATATACCAATCTTTATCATTAGGATACTTCTCTCGAGATGCTATTTATGTTAGAAATCTATTTTTGGTGAGTTTAAACAAAGCATTTGTGGGAAGTCATCGTTCAAACGGAGTAAGATAATGAAATTTTGTGGAAGAAATTGCAAATTATGTTCCTCCAAAATTCTATCCAAAAACATTATTTTAGGATTAAGCCATGATTTTTATGAGCCTGACCCAAGGGGGAATGTTTGTGATGGAATAGGCCAGTCATTTCAATGATCTGTGTTGTTTTGTTCTGACGCTGGAAGGAGAGGAGGATGTTTTGGTTAAACATTTTTAGGATGGGATGAGACATGAGATCAGGCCGCAGGTGAACATATTCCATTGTAAATGTTTTTCCAAAGTATTGTATTATTCTCTTATCTCATAAGGGAAACTGAAGGGAGCTTCAGGTGGTGAACATGTGGTTTCATTCTAATGGTAAAGTGGTGTAGCTTCTGAGATATAAAAGATTTATTTTGGGAATCTCTGTTAGGGTTGAAGTGATCATAACACCTAAAAGTGGGGGACCACCACTTAGTTTTTCAACCAAGTTTTCTATTATCATTGTTATAGGATGGGGGACGTGCCCAACTATTTTCTCTGACCACCAGTCGAGTATCGATCTTGAGGTAATCTAGGCCATGTGCAGAGGTTCTGCAGAAACCCATGACATTCAGTATATGATAGAGGTAAGAGGCATATGTCGAGTGTAGGAAGATGATAAATGAATCTATATCAAGCATGCAGTTGGAGATCCAGTGGTCATACCAGTATGGGTAGTGGACATGGAACTCTAGGATGAGACCATCAATACTAGAAAGGCACAACATAGCACGACACTCGGGTTTGGGCCTAGGGTTGATGGGAATTTAACCTTCATGCAATTTCTTCTAAACCATATTATGGCGAGGTATGGGCATATACCATTTGAGGTATGATTATTTTACCATAAAAACATTATAGTACTTTATTTATAAGGGTACAAAACATTCTTTTATTTCTGCTCTATTCGTAGTTTTTTGGGCTCTACCATGGAATGTGTGTCTAGAGTTAGGTCACATGATACCATGATATGGGTGTGGGTTGAGGATATCAGACGACGTAAGGGTTTTTCATTGGGTTTTGGTGGATATCATTTTATATCGAACCTATTTGTCCTTGAGATGTCAGGTTTTGACATGATTTTTAGTATGGATGGGTGGATGCTATATCAAGTCCATATTAACTATTACTAAATTTAGGGGATGTTCACATCTATAAATGAAGACACTTATGTCCTTTTTGGTGAGAGTAAAGTTATAGAAAGACTCACAATGTAAATTATGTAGTGGTTAACATAATTCATAGATCAACTGCATTTCCTTTTTCTAGTAGGAAGAGGAGGGAAACAACCAGTCATTCCTACCATTATGGATCAATTTTAGGATGTGTTTTTAAGGATATATTGGGGCTATCACACGAGAGAGATGTTGAGTTTACGATTTTAGTTCTGCTGGCGGAGGTTCCAATTTTCATTCTTCCATATCTAATGTAACCACTAGAAAATCAAGAACATAAAGTTAAGTTAAAGTATTTAGATCAAACAGGGTTTATTCATCCTAGATGTATTCATGGGGGTCACTCATACTATTTTATAATAAGGATGATAGATCATTCAGGATATGTTTAGATTATAGGAGATTGAATCATATTTTAGTTAATAACTGATACCCACTCACTCCGTAGAATAAATGACATTTTTGATAAACTGAGGGGTTTATCATTGTTCTTTAATATATATTAAAGGCCAAGGTAACGTCAGTTAATGGTTAGACATTATAAGGTACCACATAAATATTTTCTATGAAGGAAAGGGTTATATTATTTTGTGGTGATGTCGTTCGGGTTGACCAATGCACCAGATGTATTCATGGAATTGATGAACAAGATATTCCACCAATAAATGAATCGATTGAAATTAATATTTGTTGATGAGATCCTCATTTACTAAAGAACACTTTATGATAATGACAAACATATTGACATCATCTGGATTACATTAAGAGATTGTAGGCATTATGCCAAGCTATCAAAATGTAAGTTCTATATTGATAGAGTGAATTTCATTGGGCCAAAAAATTTGAGTCTGGATTGTATGTGGATCTATAGAAAGTTTAGGTTGTGTTTTCTTGGGAGTAGCACAAGAACATTTCTAAATTTTGGAGTCTTATGGGATTGGATGGTTATTACTAAAGATTCCTTAAAGATATCCCCCATTTAGAACCTCCACACACAGGCTTAACCAAAAAAGTGAGTTATGTTTGAGTGGTAAATGTAATGTGATAATTCTTTTAAACAATTAAAGAATCGGATGACTACTGCACATATATTAATCTTATCGAAACAAGGTAATGTGTATAACTTGTTTTGTGATGATTTCTGTGTTGAATTTGGGGAAGTGTTGATACATGATGATTGATTTGTCACATTTAGGTCAATGTAGTTGAGGCATCATGAAATAAATTACCATACTCTTGACCTTGAGAGAGATATTGTGGAATATTCTATAAATTCTTTGAGGCATTACTTGTTGGTTGAATGGTTTATGATGTTTACTGATGATAAAAAACTTATGTAAATAGTCTCTTTTCATGATTTGGACCTTTAGTAGTAAAGGTTGGTTGAGTACATAAAATCCTTCGATTTTGAGATAGTTTACATACCAGGAAATGGGATTAATGTTGAGGATGCTTTGATCTAGAGGACTTAGAATTAGGTGTTCCATGATTCCAACTCTTAGTGGAAAATGATGGCCTTATTTTTTGAGATGGACTTGGAAGTGCGGGATGGGCATGGGAAAATGACTTTTTGTCTATATAAATTGAGTTCATGCTTTTTATCTGGTTTAGGGAGTGTCAGCTGGTGGATCCATCATGTTTGGCTGGGATGTAAATTCATAAATGTGGGTAGTCACCTTATAGTTGGGCTATTAGTGATGATGGGATTTTTAATGTTCATTGTAGTGTGGTTGAACAATTTTACATACAATAATAGTTGATTCATGAGTTCCGTGCATCATGGTGGAAACAACATCATGTTCTGACTAATATGTATCGTGATATTCATATATAGTATTGATGGCCAGGAATGAAGAATAACATAGTGGTTTTGTGGCACAATTCCCTACTTATCCATAAGAAAAGGACGGGCATCGGCATGCATGTGGTTTATTACAGTCATTCCCTATTCTAGGGAGGAAGGGAATGACGTAACTATAAAAATTATAGTGAGTCTTCTGAGGATTTCATGGAAGAATGATGTTGTCTATGTAGTCATGGACTGATTGAATAAGGTGGACCATTTATTGCCAATCCTGGAGACCTACAGAGTTGATTAGTTGGGTGAGTCGTATATTCGAGAGATATTGTGGTTTCATGGTGTGTCGAGAAAAATAGTTTCTGAATTTGTTCAATGTATGACATCATGATACTTGATTGTATTACATAAGGCGCATAACACCCAGTTGTTTTCTAGTATGGATTATCACCCACAGATGGATAGGAAGTAAAATCACATAATTTAGGTATTAGAATATATGTTGAGAGCTTGTGTTACTAATTTTGGTGGTATATGGGAAAAAAACTTGTCACATGATGAGTATGCCTGTAAAATAAAAATTTAGGCTATGATTCATATGGTTCCTTTTGAGGCACTCTACGGAAGATCATTTAGATATCCTTTTTACTTATTAGAGGAAAGAGAATCTGAGTCATTGGGACTAAGTCTCAAACTTGAGATGTAGGAGATGGTTTTATTGATCGATAAGTATATGAAAATGGATCAAAGTAGTTAGAAATCATATATAGATCGCCGGTGTAGACCACTTCAGTTTATAGTGGTATGGAGGAATGCATTGTGTTTTTCATGTCCCTTAAATCCAAAAACATCACCTTGATCCATCTCACGTGATAAAAATTGACGATGTAGATCTGGAGGCTGATGCATCCTCTATGGAGCATCTGATCTGTATTGTAGACCATAGTGAGAATGTATTGCAGGGGAAAATTGTCCCATTCATTAGGTTTTTATAAAAATGTGGATAAATTTTGGAAGAATCATGGGAGGGTGATTCAGATATGCAGGCCAAATGGACCAATCTATTTTCTTTGGATAATCGGTAATTCACGAGAAGAGCGGCTCGAGGACAAGCCATCATAAGGTGGGGAGGTTGTAGGATCATGGACTACATGGAGTTATGTTTTTATCAAAATTTTGGTTCCAATCCCATGTTTTTTGTTAAATAAATGGATACAGGGAGTAGGTCCAGTCTTGGGGGTGTTACAAATATTTATTACACGAGAAAGGGGAGAACTAGGGTGATCTTTAGATGGTGCACGGTTAAGAAAACTATTTCCAATTCCTATGTAATTGTGCACCCTTTGAGAAAGGAATAATGCACGGTCATATCATAGAATACAAAACCGTGCATCCTACCCAGGTAACCATGCAACCTAGGTTCCCTTGAACTGTGAATATCTTATGGTTTTTGGAAGGTTTGTCACAGCATGCGGGTAACCCATGCACCCATCTAAATTTTCAAAAATTTATAAAATTTCCATTACGGTATTTTAAACCCATGGCTATTTTCACCCCTCATTTCCTCAAATGAACCCAAATGATGAAAAAATCACCCAATGGAGTTCGACGGTGACTCTCCTTCATTCCTATGTCATTCGGAGTGTCATTGACTAAACATTGAATATCCGGGTGACTCTAATACCTCTCTTACTTATCTTTTTTGTTTAGGATTTGAATCCTTCTATTTTCATTAACATAACCTATAAAACCCTTCTTTTCTAGTGAGATATAGGTTGATACTTTAATGGGTGGTTCAATCAGGTTATAAGGTCTCAGTTTGGAGTGTTTTCATCAACGAATTTGAGGTAGGTGTTCTTTAAGTTATATCCCTTATTTTTTACAAAGATTTTTTCATGTGGGGTTATGTTCTTGTTCTTTCCCTGATGCATTCATGGTTTTGATGCATGACTTGATATATTGAGTGTCTAAATAAAAATTTTAACCTCTTAATGATTCATATGGGATGCATCAAGGATGACTTGACCAATTTAGGGCCACCCAGGGGGTGAGCCAACCCTCCTTAATGTGGATAATTAATTTTTATAGTTTGAAATTTACTTCTGATTAAGTAGATCCCTTTAAAAGTATGTAAATAGGGAATTCTAATGATTATGAAAGGATTATGGGTAGATGTGTCTAGTTTTGGATAATGGCTATGGGATTTTTTGTTTTGGCATGTGAATGGGATATATGGGAGTAATGTGAATGTGTCAATGAATAATATTTTGTATTTGAATATGATTAGTGAATTAGGAATGGGAAATTATAATTTCACTAAATACTTATGTGATATAAATTATAAATGGGTGAATAGACTATAGAATTATATAAATTCCCAATTTAGTTGTTATTGTTGTGATGTTACTAAGAATATTGTCTATCCTTGGTTGTAATGTGGTTATGTGTGGTGAAAAACAAATATACATGTGCACAAGGCTTGGTAGAGTGGGGTATAGAAATGAGGATCAACACCCATGGATCTAGTGGTACTGAGGCTCTAAACTCCACCCCTCGATGCACATGTTATGGAAGGGGACGATGTTTTATTCCCCTAATGGTTGCATTCCGCCCGGACTGAGGCTTTGTGATGAGGATAATGTGGTAGTTGTGATTTATTGCCTTAGTGAGATGTGACTTGGTTTATTCATATATTCCTTGTGATTATTGAACATCAATAATCCATTAAACACATAAAATGGGTGAATTAAGCACATAGATTTTATAATTATAGAATTTGAATTTAATGCTTGATTATATTATGGGAAACCTTATTACTAATGCCTAATTGAACTATCTTTCATTTAATTGTCATTATTTAGAAATTTCATTCACAACTAGTTCTGATTTTATATTTTGTACATGCTTTTGGTGGTGGCCTAATGAGCTATACTCACACCATACTAGGTCTATCTTTCAATACCCGAGTAGATTTCAGGGTTTCAGTTCTAGTAATGGGAAAATTTATACTTCACAAAAGATGAGTAGGATTTGGTATTTTCGTGGATGAGTATTCAGATGTGGATTTTGGACCGTTTAATTATTTTGGGATTTATTCACATGGTAATTTATCATGACATGTCATACTTACTATTGTTTTTTATTGTGAACTATTTCTAAAAATTATTGTTTATGAATATTCATTGACTATTCAAGGTTGTTTTAGATTTTCTATTTATTTTTATCTATTCATTACTCTGGTAAAGAGGGTTTAGTCTCCCAATGTGTCTTTTTTACCCTCAGTGCTAGTCGAAAACCTCTGGCATATAGGGATGTTCACTTGAGGTCTTGTGGTGACACAGCTCAGGGCACCGGTTAGTTTCTCCCGAGTCGGGGACTTTACAAGGTGGATCTCTTTTTCTTTGCATAGTTTCCCACCACGATGTCCCATATAGTCATGATGAACTAATATATTTTTCTCACCTTCACATGATATTCTAGAAGGACATCAGCATAAATCTACATATTCACATATTATCCATTATTGATGAATATCTGAGTAATTATTTCACATTTTTAATTGGAATATTAATTTCAAATTGATAATAGTAGATGGAAATTGCTTTAAGATAATCATCATGGGGAATGGATCGGTTGCATATTATCTGTTTAAAGAGGTTAAAATTGGGGAATATGTATTTAATCTAGATTATCATTCCCATAATGTCAACAATAGAGGAAGATAGAATCGTGTGATGAAGACCAGAGAAGGTTATCTTCCCTATTGGGGAAGATGTGATGAAACCGAAATGAGGATCCTCAGAAACTTGGATAGTACATAGAATATCCATTTTATCATCACTAAGCTTAGTGTCATTGATCCCAGTGTGGAAATGATATTTTATTATAATAATATCTTGAGATATACATATTGGAAATAATGGAATAGATCTATCCTAATTTAGTTTCCCAAGAGAAAAGTCACCACAAACAATGATCCACTATGAATTATCGAAAATGGAATGCACAATATCCTTGAAAATTAAACCAAAGTTGTGATCCATCAGAACTAACATCCCAATGATAGTTGATGTTACTGAAAATTCCCTTAATAAATGAGTGTCTTTGATCATTCCTATAGATTGACATCAATGATACATTTTATTACAAACATAAAATGATTTCTTCAATACCTTTTAGATTGATAAACCATTCTTGAAAATACCTTCAATTAATGGACCATGTTTCTCAATAATTATAGCCTTATTTGTGGGATTCCTATATTAATATATTATGGATCCTTTCAATATTCATAAACACTACTTTTTGAGGTTTCTAAATTGATAAAATGTTCCTAGGGTTGTTAAAAAGTGAAAAATTTACTAATGTAATTATTCCTTCAAATGAAAGGAAACACATTTTACAATTTTGGATCCTTCACATTATCCTTTTCAAAATATTATTATAATGATGAATTCAAATACTAATATTAGATATGGGAGAACCTAATGTTTAGAAATGATAAATCTTTTTAAAAAACCAATTCTGTAATAAATATTCTTGGATTTTCTTAATGAGAACTTGTTAGAGAAACATACACTATTTTTTGTGATTTTTACTGATTGAACATCTTTTTTTAAATAATCAAAAATAATCATAAATAATAAACATTAAATTACATAAATTTTTTACACTTAAATTAATTAAAAATAACATGGAATCAATAAAAAAGTTACATGAAATACCAAAGAAGTTGTACGTCCTGTTAAAATAATGAATAAAAATATTATTAAGGATCACCTTGATATTTTTACTACGGACATCAAAAACAAAAATAAATATAGTTATGGGGATTGGGTCCTTTTCAAAAACCACTAGTTGATTAAAAAATCCAATCATTCCCCCATAAGAGATAGAGTAAAACATTGAGAGGTGAAATGACTGAAAAATGTCACATACCCACATTAAAAAAAATTATATCATTGATTATGAATGACTAGTCAGTAGAGTCATAATACTTTTCTTGGTAAATATTGATCATCCTATCCAAGTCTAAAACCTGGTTCATGGAATACAAGATCGATTCGATTAGTAGAATCATTTCAAAGGGGATCCGTTTTCATTTCTTCCTCGATGGATTTAGGAATGAGGTTAGAAGACATAAAACATATTGTGGAAGTAATAAACCCCGTAATAGAACGATCAACTACATTGTTGGTTGATAATTCCAAGCATGTTCCAATCCAAAAATGTGGGAGACCTGAATATGAAAATTCACTGTAATGATTAGAATATTTAAAAACATGGTTTTTATCCAATGGAATTAGCTCAAGAAACATGATAGTTGGGGGACTTATAAAAGTAAATTTATTATATACCCATAATTCTGGATTCCCCATAATGTCATTATGATAATATTACATCTATTATTTTAATAAATCCCACGAATTGTTAGTTAGGGAACCAATAGAATTCATTCTGATTTTCATAATGGTATCATCCCACATTAGCATCAACCAATGTTGGAAAAGTATGGATAAATGAAATTCCCATTTGACCTCATGGATAAGTAAGCATTTAGAGTGTTTAGAAATAAAATATTTCCTGAAAAAGAATGGTTCCAATGGATTTCTCCATCTTTCTGACAGGTTATAATTCCATCTTGAAATTAGATGATATGGGAATCTTCTTCCTCGGGTCCTATGAAAATTTTTATCACTTTCCCAAATGTTCTGGAGTATGGGATGAATGTAAATCCAGGAGACTAACACATGTGATTTAAATTAACCTATAAATCTACAGATATTGGATGGAAAACATAAATATATGGTGATTTTTTAAAAAACTTGAAGAAGGAATTAGTGTTGTATATTGATATTCATAACACTAAAATAGTTCCACCACAGAACCATATAAAACATGGAATGATTCACTAAGGAAATTTATTGACCTTAATACACTTACAGGACCTAACAACATATAAATATATGAACAGGTGTGTATATAAATTTATATAAGAAGTCATTTTTCAAATATGGATTCTGTAATCAATGTTCCTAACCTGACACATGTGAAAGCATCATTGTCTAGAAAAAGACATGCTCAATAGAACATGAAAAAGAATTATTCCAAATTAAATTATGATGATGTTTCTATATGGATCATGCAACACAAAATGATATATTCAAATGAATCAACAGTAGAAAAAATGATATCATAACACAAAGAGACTATTGGATAAGGTGAGTATGAGTATGCCGGACCTGTGGATTTTGCAAGAAAGGTCTCCAAAACATTAACCAGTAGTAAAATGAAATAATTGTATAGTTATAAAGATAGTTTCCCAATAAATTTTCTTTCATAATCAATTTTCCACTCTCTAATATAGAAATATATTTCACATCTACCTTTGTGTTTTCCATGGGGAGGAACACATCATAAATTCTTCCAAGGAATCTAAGCCCACCCAGCTAGTAGATATCCCACAATGAAACTTTCCCATCACTATATGGTAGATAGAATGTGTGGTTGTGTAAAAACCACTAAACGATTAATTCAAAGAAGATCCTAGTTAGTGGATACATCAAAAAATTTGAAACTCATGTGTCTTGGTACAACCTAATGGTCTGTAATCAATCATGAGATTTTATAAAGTTTTTATTCACATGGAATGTAAAGACCCATTAATCCTAAAAGCTCCCACTAGGTTGAAACTATCATATTGAACTCCATATTCACTAGAAATATTCCTCAAAAGGATGAATATAATTTCATAGTATATAGAGGAAAAAAATAGAGGTATATAATGATTATCATGATCTTCTCTGAGTCCATGAAGAGCTATTCAAAATAAGTACATCATCGTGACTTGAATCTAGGGTTATCTTAATGAAACAAGATTTATTTTATATAAAATGGTCAGGGGAAACCATGAACCAAATAGATGGAATAATTGTCTAGATGTTGGGATCATGGCTCAAATTTAAATCCAAAAAAATATTGAGGTATTCTCTCAAATAGAGGATAATTCTGAAATTCTTGAGAAAGAATATTCTTTGAGACCCCATATTAGGGAATACTATTGTATTGGGGGTCAACATAAATATATCTATTAATAACAATTCTACACTCAACCATGGTCATTGAACTAGAAAATTATCTCAAACCATGACCCATTTTTACTATTATAAAAAGAAATAAAGGATGTCAAAATCCAAAAATGTGTGAGAGGGTGAAATTTTACAAAGATAACGGGGACTGTATATATTTGAAATCACAATATTGATGGTCCTAATATCTATATGGAACTATTCCAAAAAAATGAATTTTTTTGTTTATTAAAATACCATTATTTCTACATAAATGTTTTAGTATGTGGGAAAATACATTAATAAAGGGATGTCACAATCCGACATATTTTATAAGTTGAGAGATTATAATCGGATTTAAAGCACATGTTGCTACATGAAAAATGTATTCAATATGAAATGTATATATAGTTCTGGTCCCACCTTCGAGCCCATATGAACACCATAGATTATTAAACTAAGATGAATTATTTCTCATAACTAGATGAAAAGAGATTTTCACTATGTGAAAAAAGATTTTTTACCGAAACCTCTATACTGGTGTGGTCCCTACTCAATTCCCACATACACACTATAATACCTAGAAATTCGATGAATTAATTCTCATAATGGACCCCTATCAATAAACATTAGACCCCATTTGGATGATGGGACTTTTTTGTGCCAAATAATTCATAATGAATAATAAAAACCTATTATGTATTTATAAAAATCATAAATCAAACTGTTTGAATGAAAAATGTAATTAAAAATTGAAAATTATGTATATGATTAATGACGAAATCACCTTACCATGTAGAAAACATTAAATGTCGGATTACTACTTATCATATAATCCCCTTAAAAAAGATTTGTTCTTGGGATGAGGTAGTAATTTCACTCCGACACCTCTAAGGATTTATTAATTCATGTTTCCTCAATATCTTGCTTCCTATATATGAAATTAATTTAAAATTTGAGGCACTGACCTGTATACCAATGAAAAAATAGTATCTGTAATGAGGTAGACGTTCGATCACCTCTAAGAAATAAAATCATTTTTGGAAGAGGCATTATTTTTAATGACTTATGCATAGAACTATGTATGCTATGTGTTCATCTACACATTTTAAGAAAATTGTTATGTTGATTTGTGAAAGTTCCCACTAGATACGGGATAATGTTGAGGATAATATAAAGAGATATGATAATTCTTAAAGATAAAATTCCATTTTGATAGGTAATACACCAACTAGATTTTGAAAAGGAAAAGGAAACCTTAAAATGGATCCCTGCATAAAATCCACCGCCTGCAAAGGGGGACCTTGATGATAAAAATGACTCGATGGTTATCCAGAAAATGGTACCCTCTTTACATCCATGAAGTGATCTTGTCACCAAAAATCCCCTTATCAGATAAACTCATTCAGGGGTTTCTTTGATCAATACCAAGAATATTATGTGTGATGTGGGATGCGGTATGCTTGGGGTATTTTCCCCTTTCACTATCACATCATTCCTTATATGTAGTGTTCAACATCATTTTTTCTCATAAATGATATTTTAAAAAAGTTCAGTCATTCCAACCCAAAAACCTAATAATTATATCACTAAGCCCTTCCCCACTTCCACCAAATACATCTGGACTATGGATGGGAGACATCATGGTGCCCCTCTAATGATTTAGAATTTTCATTCTAAAATAAGACCTCCAATTAACAACCTAAATAGATTAGTTTTAAATAATGTTCACAATCATTAATTCTCATAGTAATGAGGATACCAACCATTTGGATGGTTGAAGTGGTTTAGGATGTGGCATTTGTTCCATCATGATGCATGAAATGTGAAGCATATTATAAAATATCCTTTCATTTAGTAGATCATTAATCCCATAACGAGGGATTGTAAAAATTTAGGAAGAATATAAAAGGGAAAATACCCCCTTAAATATTGATTATCCCACTATATACTTACCCAAATCCACCAATGGATTTGGATAAGATATCCAGCATAGGTATACCTCCTATAGTTAGCCACTATCCTTTCATGATGGATATCACATTCGTTCTATATACCTTTCATAATCCACTATATAATGATGAAAAACGTGTCACTCTATATTCCAATTCACTACAATTCGCTTCCTAGGAATGATCATGTGACATGATAATTCTCTATTATCTCTTGTTTCTCACAATGAGCATGAATCACATGGGATTAGATATCAGTGGTGATCACAACACTAGCATGGTCAGGACATCTAGATGGTCTCCACTATGGCCTCTAAATCCATCTAGCCTAAGGATGAGAGACACAAGTGATTCCCACTCACTATCATACATTCCAATGGTAAACAATGTTCCCCATTTATCCTCCCAAATATTTTGGGACCTTATAATTTTCCAAAACATTCATTCATATGGTAACGAGGATCCTAAATTGTGGGATTATGGAAGTGGTTTAGGTAGTAACATTCATTCCCACATGCTTCCTGAAATATAAATTGAATCATGCAATATCTGTGAATTCAATGAATTTTTATGTCCCAATCCAGACTTTTTAAACATTCATGAATATAAGAAAAGGGTAAATCTTATCTTTCTTCCTGACTACCCAACCCTAGCATGGTATAATAATCCTAGTGAATAAGGAAAATAAAACTACCATGGGAATCTATCCTAGAGAAATCCGATATAATTTATTATATAATTTCACCTACCTTTCATATCCCCACCCTCGCCCATCAAGAAATGGGGACGAATGATTCTCTTGGGCATCCAAATTAGGTGTTAGTCACTTACAATGAAGAATCATGGGACGTGCTGATATTTTATTATCTCTTGATTATCACACTATGGATGAATCATATGTGATTAGAGATTAGTATTGATTATTTAAAAAAATTACCAATACATCTAGTGCGCATCCCTAAAAGGTGTAAGACCCCGACATTTCAAACTTCATGGGATTTGATTCCCATCTCAATGAAATTTTTATGAACCCTTCAAATGGTTTAAACCCAACACCTTCATTCCACCATCATTTTCAAAAGGCCATATTCATAGTATTCCAAAAATCCCACCTGGAGGATCATAATCCTTCTCTGACCAATCATCTCATACTCATTGATCAATATTTCTGATGAGATCTATCTCTATAGGCCCACATTCATTTTAAGATCAACCCTTTCACATAGTGCCATATTCCATTCAATATTAATCGTAAAGGGTCAGTCCTGCATAAGTCACACACTAAATATTTCTTGGTAGATTTTTACTAGAATACGTTATCATATAAAAAAAGTATATTGTTTGTTCTTCATCAAATGACCTTAAAATGTAATATTTTTCTTATTATGTGGTAAAACATTTTGGGGATTTTTTCTATTCCCAATGAAATGTTGGAATTCCTTATCCAGAGCCTGATCCCAACATCGATCTCCAATATCCTCACTAGTAAGAAATAAATTCTACAGTGAAACATTTTGTGTCTTTAAATCCAAATTATTTAATATAAAAAATAAAACAAGTAAATAAATATTTATATTGGTAACAATTGATAAATACAAAAAGAATCACTAAATTGAGAACCATGGATATATTCATATGGTTATATTGATGAAAAAAATAATGATACATAAAAATGGATTTGACCGTATGTATACACAACTGATTGAATATGTGAAGGGTGTCCACCCATATGTTACGATATATAAAGTATTCTTGAATAAAAATTATAACAGTAAGAGAGTCCTATAATAGGGAATAATTTCCCCTATTAATGTGTGATGAACCTGACCTCCCAACATCTAAACAAATGTGAGTCCCTAAGCACCAATATAGAAATAAATGATGATCAATAGATGTTGATATGAAGGCCCATATCATGGTTATAGGGACCTTTGGGTTTTTTGGTTCCCATAATAGACCATATTGGAATCCTCCTAAAATGTGTGTGAAATACTCCTATAATCCCTTTTGACATTTACCATAGGAAAATGTTATTTAATCCTAATGCTTAAAAAATTCTACCATAAAATGATAAGTGAACCATAAGTAGACCATAGATGATATGTTAAAACATATCCCATTGACTTGGTCATAGATAGAATTTTTAATAATTTTGAATCATTTAAAATAATATTTATTATAAAATATCATTTATATAATTTTGAAACTATTAATTTAATTTTAATTTGAAAACAACTTAACAGTAATGGAATCCAAATAAAAACAATTCAAATTTCCCTAATTTGCTATTTTTTTCTACAAAAATCAAGGAAGACAATAATTTATCGAAATTATATTACATTTAATATTATAAAAATCATTTACTTATTTTATATTAATGGAGTATATATATATATAATTTTTCATTAAACGTTTAAAGTAATTATTGAATTTTTAAAAATAAGAAATAAGTTAAAATTTTAAAAAATTATCTTTCAAATCATATTTTAAAACAGAACATTCCATCTATTAATCTTAATAGAAAAATATTATAGATATATTAGTCATGAACATGAAACTTTTTATTTTTTTTGTTTTATAAATTATTATAATTTTCATAATAAAAAAAATGGATCCATGTGGCTATATATTCATCAAATTGATGGACATAGAAAAACTACACTCATCAAATAGAATAATTCAATGTTCTTGATAAATTTTATTAAATTGTTGTGAAATTTTAACCCTATTTTTTGGTTTTACCCTTAAAATGTGACCAAAAATTAAATAGGTCATTGTTATTAACCACAAAAAATAAAATAAAATGAACCTATTTAACAATTCGGGAACAAAGTACTCTAAAAATGATATCACTATTTCATGACTGAATTTAAATAAGTTGTTGGAATGTCTTTTAAAATAAGTTTAAAAAATGTGGTAAAACGGTTTTTCATAAAAATGTACTTTTAAGCATTATACTAAGTTAATTCTTCTGAGCCACCTATATTAAATAATATATGATTAAAAAAAATATTGAATACATATTCTATAAATTTAATGTAATCATGGAAAAATATTGATTAATATCAGTTATGAAAATAAAAACTTGTTAAGGGAAAAAAAGTTTTCAAAAAAAAATAACTCTTTTAGATTTAATTATATTTATTATCATTTATAATTAGCTGATAATTTTTTTTCAATTTGTAAATGTGTAAAACATTTATTTTCGATAATTTAATTATTTCTATTCATACACTCTAATGCAGTAGTTGGGAAGAAACTATCACATTAAATAATAATATTTAAATAGTATATGACAGTTTATTTAAAAATCATTTTGGGAGAATTTCAAGATATATAATAAATTATATTTATTTAAGGATGAATATATCATTAAATATTAGGGTCTTATATAATATTTTTTACTATAAATGAACTATAGATTATAAAAATATATGATAATTAAATGAAAATGGTACTCATAACATTTTAGATATTTAATCATTACAATATAGATTGATTAATTATGGGGATAAACGGTTTTGAAAGAATCATGATAATTTAAATAGATAAATATTTTCATTCAGAAGAGATTAAATGTAACATTACTTTACATTTGTGG
The DNA here is from genome assembly GCA_963277665.1 of Viscum album. NCBI lineage: Eukaryota > Viridiplantae > Streptophyta > Magnoliopsida > Santalales > Viscaceae > Viscum > Viscum album. The sequence goes on from OY728163.1 coordinate 333,541,421, forward strand.
ATGATTTATCATAATGATCAAAAATTATTGTTTATTATTTTTAAGTGTAATAGTATAAATCTTTTTAAAAATGAATTTAATGTTTTTGAATTCACAAATTAAATTTACATCATTAAATATATCATTATATTTATATGAAAAACATATTAGTAATCAATCCCCCTTGTGACTTTATCAGAATATGGATGCCATAATTCCGAAGTCATCGTGTTTTACATTCCTATGTTTGCATAAATGTTGCACCAACATTCAATTAGAAACTATATAATGTTTTGTCATAATTTAATTTTTATTAATGGAATTATTCTTATAAATAACTAATATATATTAATATATTTTTTTTGTATAGTTAAGAATTTAAAAAATTAATATAATACACCGACAAATAATTTCTCACAATTTAATCATTTATTACATTTAATTTTATTATATCAACATTAATATAATTATATTTTTTAGTAAAATACAAATAATATTATACATTATATGTCAGATTATTATATAATAAAAATATTTTATTTTAAACCACATATTTATTTCTTTATATATACATGAATATATTAGATTTTATGAATTTTTACTACTTATATGTGTATTTAAAAATTTCCCAAAAATTAATTTAATATTTTCAACATTACTGCAATATCCTGATTCTTATTTCAAAGTCCAAATTATTTATTGATGTCTCTATTTATTATAAATTAAATATTTTTATAAATTCTATGTAAATATTGATCATAATAAATCAATTTAAGGGACATTATTTAACTTGTAAATGAATAATTTATTATGAAATTTATAAAACATGAAATATATTATTTCAAATAGTAATTTAAAATATATTATTTTAATTTATTTATAATTAATAACCTTATGGATACTTGATTAATGATATAACATATAGCTTATCTCTTCTAATATTATACCTAACTAATCACTTCTTCCCAGAAACTAGTAGTAGTCACCATGAAATAATTACTATTACTAGTCACCTTACCATATTTCACTCAAAAAATTATCTTTATTATACGTTTTAAAATATATCTATGAATCATACAAAAATAAACTCTCATTTTTATGAAAACATTAACATAAATAATTTTAGTTTTCTCTAAAATGATTATGATAATTCAAATGGCGATTCTATTTTTTATTATCGGTATTTTATGTTATATACATTTCTTAGGGAATTACATAGAAGAAAATATATTCTATTTAGTTAATTAGTTTTATTAATAATTCCTTATATATTATTTAAATGTTTAATTCATATGAACTCATGATATAAAATAATATTTCCATTATTTATTTTATTTTTTCAAATTTTTTACAATAACGGCATTCCTTCATCAACATTATTATTTTCATGTTCATCATTAGAAATAAATAATAAAAATAAAAAATAATATTATATTTACCAAAAAAATTAAAAAATTTTAATATATTATTTTAAATATATGGAATCTACATTCCCCTATAAACGAAACTTAATCCTCAAAATTTTTAGTCTTTAATAAACATGTAATCATATTTTCGACATATATTAAAAAATTAAAATCCATGTATATACTTATTTCTAAATTTATTTGTATTTTACGTTCATGACTAATTATTTATTTATAATAAGAACACCTTTTCATTAAAAATATATATTGAAAATATGTTTTCAAACATTACAAAAAACATGGTTTTTATTAAAAATTAATTTTACAATTATATTTATGTAGTTTAACACATGATTTTCAAAATAAAAATGCAATAAGTCGAGAAATATAGAGATGTGAATTTATATTTATATACCCTAAATGGGGATCTCACTACCCCATAATGGTATAAAAAATTTTAAACCCGTAATTTTTAACATACATTATGATAAATTGTAAAAGTGCTTGATGAAATTTTCAAATTTGCATAAGATGAAAAAATTATCGCTTATTAATTGATTAAACATTTCATATTATCCATGGTATTTTTTTTAAAAATGAAAATAATATGACATATAATAATGTTTTTGTAAAATAATATAATATATTATATAGTATCAATGTCACCTGAACTGGAAATAGTGATAATAATTACAATTGGGATCTCTTGAGGAGATATGGATTTAGTGTGAATTCAATTCTCATCCACCTGGAAAAACATTCTTTATCATATTGGAAGATTCATGAAACAATTATAATGTTGTAATAAAAAGGATTTTCATTATTAAATTGATAACTACAAATGGTTTTTGGTAGGATGAATTTATCATATAAATATTTAAAAGTATTTCTAATTGTGTTCACTATTCTATGTAATAACATTTAATTTTATATAATACATTTTAATTATATGGAGTAAGAAACATACAATCATATTAGGTAATTGAAACTATACTCTGATACCAACCACATCAACCTAAATAATAATTAGTTATTATATAATAATTTACCTAATATCATAGTTTACTTTTTCTGAGAAATTAAAAAGAACATTAATATATATATAACCTATATTATTTACAGACATTTGAAATTAATTTAATCCAAAAAAATGTCAATAAATGTCTCACTTGATTAATCCTTGAAATATGACCTTATCTCCCATTATAATCCCCTTTTGATAAAAATTATTTATAATTCATTTAATTTTCATAAAGTAAAAAATGAGAGTGAGAATATATTTCTCAAAAGGGGTAAAAGTTACCAACCATAATATAATTAAAATTAATGACATAGACAATACATATTAAATTCAAACAACATGATAAGTAATAAAATAAAAACTCATGGATTTAATGGAATTTTTTGCGCATTATATTCTTATATCTACGGATTATACAATGACGTATTTCCATAATGTGAAATCCTACTAGGGAAATCCCTACATGATTTGTCCAAAGAATAAGTAGTTTACCAATGACATTGGTTAGATATATAATTTCATGCTCATCCATTAATATATAAAATTTCTATAAAGAACAACTGAAATAAAATATATATAAACATCCATGTCAATCCATAAGAATAAATAAAAATTATTCTATAACAATGAAAATGTATCCAATTGTTAAAAAATTCCACATTCATGGGAAATAAAATTGAAAAATATAGTATTGATTATGAATTATCACTAATAAAGGATAGAATATTTAATATTATTATAATAAAACATTTTCAAGAAATTAAATCTCATGAAAAAGAGGAAATATCCACAAATAAAAAAGAATGAGTAGAAAATAGTGATAAAATGCATCTAAAACTGTATACCAATTTCACAAGGTATTAGAGAATATCGATTTAATTATATGATAGTAATATAATATTGTAATAAAAATGGATAAATAATTTAAATAAATATAATAACTTAAGATGATAATATCTATTAAAAAGACCAAGAATGAAAAAGAAACAATATAAATACATTAATAATAAATTAATAAATGATATATGAGTTTGATAAAATTTATATTTATCCACATGGTTCAATTCAATAAAAATTAAAAAAATATAATTTAATATATATTTATATAAAATTATTATGTGTAACACCTCGTGTTTCTAGATAAGAAAACAATGTTTGATAGAGTATTCAACTCGGAACACATATCTTAAATGACTCATAATATATATAACCCTTATTTCCTAGAAGTTAAATTTTCAGGTATGAATATTATTAACTAATTTATAAAAATATATATACATAAATTTAATACTCAATATAAATTATCGATAAATAATTATTAACTAATCAAACATAGTTTACTAATATAATTTGATTCTTCAAAAGTATCTTATAAAAAAAATATTTTATTTTGATTTTCATGAATAAAAAATATACATAATTTTTTGTTATTTTGGAAAATTTTCCTAATAAAATGAAATTAATTTTTTAAATAATAATTTAAAATTTTATTTCGGGTTAAATTTGGGATTTAAAAAAAATATTTATTTTTCTGTGGATATTGAAAAAAAAATGATTTTTGTAAAAATGATATTTCTTTCCAGTAAAAAAATATATTTAAAATAACCTTTATGTTTTTAATATTATTTCATGTATCAAAATTATTATTTATATATATTTAATCAATTTTATATTTTATTAATCGATATCCTATTTTATTTTATTATAAGTTCCTCTTTGTGTTTAAAAATGGGATTTTTATAGAACTATTTTAATGTGCCCAATGTTTCTTATTTTTAATTAAATTAAAAAAGCATAATGAGGAATTATTGAAAGGAATTTTATATATTAAATTTATTTAAACATTAATTTTTATTCATAGAGTTATTATTATTTTCATTGATTTAATATAAAATAATCTTTTCCTTCAAAAATATAATTATGGAAAACCCTCTTTTTCATCCTGTTTGAGGGTTTGATATTAAATTACCATTTGAAAATTTAATATATTTAATTTAATAAAATGAATTAAATATTTTCAGTCATAAGAATTAATATTATCTAATATCATAAATTTAATTTTTTGACATAATTTATAGTCAAAGCATAAAAAATAAATTAGCGCTGTTATGGTGAAAACGAATTTACTGGGGGTCAAATATAAATTATAAGGGTAAAAATGACTTGAATACATTAATAAAAACCTTTATATGGTTATAAATCAACCTTATAATAACTAATTATCTATAATTATTATGTTTTTAGTCTTTTAGAATGTGAAAAACTGGGTCACACAATTTTATTTTTTGTGTTCCACTAACATCACATACAAAAGGCCACCAACATTCATTTTTTATTTACACCTTCAAAATCTTTTCGTATAGACAATTACTAGACAAATAAATTACCAAATTACATACCCTAATTATATAATCCTTGGTTTTTTTATAAATATAATCTTGTAATACTTCATGTGTAATCCTATAGAGGTGGATTGAGAAAATGTGAAATTCTTAACCATTAGTTGTTGTTTTATTTACTCTAACACCTCTTAAAAATATTATTCAACTATTATAAAATAATAAAATTAGTTTATATTGTCTACTAATATTTTATTATATTTATTTAATATCCTCTATCCATATCCTCTTCCATAAAATTTGATACGAAATCATTATTCGTGTGTTTGACGGACTACCAAAATGCAAAACGATGTCATTTGTTTTATATCACCACCTCTCACATATCATTTTAATTATGAATTGAAATTTTGTATATAATATTATTAACATTTTTATACCTTTTTAGTTATGATATTATATATAAATATTTACTCTCCATTTTTTCTGTGATACAATAGCATCGCTCGTGTATGTAGTGGACTATTGCCTCGTGAAACAATGTTATTAATTTTTTACTAATAGTTTTCATAGATTGTAATAATAATAATGCTAAAAATATTATTTGATATTAATAACATCATATTTCTTTTCAGGGAAAAATTAAAATTCTTATACGATAATATTTCATTTCTTTTCATAAACTTATTAATTATAATGTCATTCGTGTACGTGTAGACTACCGCCAACATGAAGCAATGTGATAATTTTTAACAACCACATAAAATATATTATATATATTTATATTTATAGAAATAATATTATATTTATGAAATTTTGATCATTAATTTAAGATAAAATAATTCATACATTTTTTTTCTATAATGATCATTTACAAATTGATATGTTACTCAAGAGATCATATAACCTAACATCTACATGATCAATACATAATTCATTTTTGCACCCATTTTTTATCATTGGATTTTATGGAGTAATTTTTAAATAAATATGAAATTTATATCATTATTAGTGATCTAGATATGTTTAAATAATGGTATATTTTTCAATAGTTTACAAACAAAATCTGTTTTTGTATTTTTACCTCGACATCCTAAAAAACTCCAACATAGAAATAACAAATTAAATATTTCCTTAAAAATAAATAAAATAAATTATTTATGTTGAAGGCCTCAAACCTGTAATTTTTTCTTAAGAAATAATTTATTTAATGTAGAATTTTTATAAAAGAGACAAACGACATGCATATAATGTGTAGACTCATGGTATGGGGTTATCTAATCTTGTTATTACTTCTATGGGACATATACTATATTCAAAAAAATTTATTTTTTGGTTTTTATACAACATAATTTACATGTAATATCATGAATCGTTAATACATAATGGTATTTTAATTATCATTTTGAAATATTTCTTCCAAGGTGTCTGACTTGAATGTTACCATATGGTATAGAGGTACATAACTAATCTTCCATTAATTGGGTTATATTACTTATTCATTGACTCTATTATGATATGATTGTTTTTGAAATTAAGAATATATTTTTAATTTGTATTTCTACTCTCTCTTTATGTTTTTTACAATATGTACATGCAATCTCTCCATTTATTAACTCTCCATTCAATTATATGATCTTTCTAAGGGTTAATCATCACAAAATTCCAATCATTGGGATATATGTTTATGATGTAAACCTATATTATTTATGAGGTGTATATACTGACCTTTTGGATTTTCATGTCATGTATATACTTATTTTAATGAAATTTAAAATTCCATTTAAATTTATTCATTCAAAGTTCATAAAATTTATGAGTTATTAAAATGGTAATGGATTTATATTACAATCAGTATTCTTTCGAGATTGTTGATGTTCAAGTTCCCATTAATTGAAATAATGTGATATTATTTGTTTGAACCACATATCATTTATTGTCCTCTATTTTTAAATAGTTTTCAAATTTTTAATTTTCATTTAATTCTGTTTTAGATAAATATAAATCTATATGTTTTTATTTTTTGATAAATATCTTGAATTTTCTTTTAGATCGGGAATCGTTCTCTTCAGTAACTATTTTATCTAATAAAATTTTAAAATATATTTCTAAAAAAATAAATAATTTACTAAATATATTTTACATGATATTTTATGTTATTTTTAAAAGTTTTTAAAAAGAATGTTTCTTAAAATTTGCCAAATGGTCACTTCTGACCGCCTTTTACAAAATATTTTAAAAATAATGTTTATTTCTAACATCAATGATTAACATAGATTTTACACAATTCATAACCATTAAATTAGTTTATGATTTATTTATATGTTTTAAAGGTTTTTTTAAAATAAAATTATGATCAAAGTATTTTTTAAATTAATAGTTTTTATAAGTGATTTTTAAAATGAAAAAAATTATTTTACATAAAACATTATTTATCTTTTAATGTTATTTACATTAATAAACACAAAAAACCCTTGTTGTTTGTTATGATCCAACGTGGATATTTTGTAATGACACCGTCCTTATTATTTCTCATGATGGATAATGATAGTTTAAAAGAGATTGTAAGGGAACACATTTTTTCACGTGATAACCATGTTTCCAACAGATTATTATGAAACCCATTCATTTTTTTCATGGATTAATGTTTTCAAATATACTGATCTACAACCCATTTCTATTATAGAGTTTAGTCATATTTCGTAAATATTTATATGAAACTAATTTATTTTCTATGGGTTAATCATGTTTCAAATTGATAATTATTGAACCTATTTATTTTAAATAGGTTAATCATGTTCTAAAAGGAACTAACTTTGTTTCTAATATTTTATGGTGAGATTATTTCTCAATGTAAATTATTCATGATACAGATCATTGAAATTGTTTATAATGACATATTTTTCCCTTATAAACCAAGGATGAGTGGTTCAGTTATAAACCACAGGTAGGTGGATACATTATAAACCAATAATGGGTGGAAAAGTTATAAATATAAGGAAGAGTGGGACCATTATATCCCTCAAATACATTGGGTACTTTAAAGATGTAAGTCAACCATATAGGCAATTCCATTTATAAGAGTGATGTGATGATAATGTCTCTAAGATACCAAAATGTTTTATCTATGATTTCTATATAATTATGTTGTTTTTAATTATCAATATTTATATCACATGGAATATGTTTGATGGCCCAGTCCAACCCATAATCATGATATTGTCAGCATTGGGCTTAGCCCGCATGGTTTTACTTTCCATTGGCTCTTACCCTTATGAATCCTCTAGGAAAAGGCCTCATGATGCTAGAGGTATCCACACCACCTCATATAGGGAATAATCATGCTCCTCCTCCAATGATGTGGGATTGTCATAACCCACCCCTAGAAGGTCCCAACGACCTCACTGGCAGATCAAATGGACCCCGACACTGATACCATTTTAATGAAATAAAAAGAAAAGTACATGACATGTTCATTTAATGTACACATATTTTACTAGCCTCAACTGAACCCCGCATTAGGTGGATCACATGACTATGTACTCGTTCAACATATGTCCAGTACATGGCTACCCGCATCAACCGGGTACATAGATTATACTCAAGGGTACACGGTGTGTACTCAGATAATTGAAAAATCTTCTTTTTTAATAAAAAAACAACCATAAAATGGATCCATACCTGAAATGAAGATTTGGGTTCTTACAAACATAACAATTAAATAAATTTGTCCTTGAATTTTCCATCCAATGGTGGAGAAGAATAAATATAAAAAAACTCTGGCCATGGCAATCATACATTGGCCCTCCTTTCTCTAGTCTAATCATGTACTCACCATTGCTGCTATAGAACCCATACCAGAGGAACAAAAGGTCCATGAAGAAACTTCATGTTACGATCCAAAATCCTTGTAGGGTGATTCTCAAAGGATTCTTCCACCTCCAAATAAACCTCCTTTGGTTGAAGAATGTGATACGAGTCAGAAAAGTAATGACGTAGGTGAGAAACAAGAAAGGAATTGTGCATATTTCGGTACTTTTGAGGTAACTGCAACTCGCAGAGAACTAGCCCGACTCTCTCTAAAACCTCAAATGGACTGACATATCTCAGTGAAATCATTCCCTATTTCTTAATCCTCTTTTGTCCCAACCTCATTGTGACATGAAAGAAAACCTAATATCTGAAATCAAACTCTAGAGGTCCTCTCTTTCGATTGGAATAAGATATATGGTGAGACTAGAAAGAAGACATCCACTTCCAAATCAACTCCACATGCTTAGTGCTCTCATAGAAAAATAAGGTCCTAACATAGCTTTCACTCTTATCTCCAGCCAACATAGGGGTGATCGACAAGGCCTACCTTACAAATCCTCATAAGGTTCCATCTGAATCATTACATGAAAACTGTTACTATATGAAAAAGCGACTAGGGGTATTTGTATCTCCAAAAAAAACTCAAAATATCAGATTCATGATCAAAGAATATCCTCCAAAACCTGAATCGTGTGCTTTAATTTTCCATCTTTTAGAAGATGGTAAGTAGTACTCAGATGTACCTGTGGACCCAAATCCCTTTGTAGTCCCAACCAGACATAAGAAGTAAACTCTGAATCCCTATCAGAAATGATAGATTATGGAACCCCATGCAGCCGTATTACCTCTTAGATGTAAAAACATTCAATCTCATCAACACTGAAGGCTTCTATAATGGGAATGAAATTTGAAACCTTTGTGAGTCTATCAACAAAAACCCATATTACATCATTCCCTCGAGGTGAACATGGTAAACCAGTCATGAATTACATTATGAAATCATTACACTTCCACATTGGAATGGGTAACTACTATAAAATCCCTTCTGGTCACTGATGTTCCTCATTCACTTGCTAACAGGTGGAACATATCATAAGACTACCAGCAGCATCCCTATTCATACCAGGCCACAAATTCTGATTGTGTGAATCACTATACATCCTGGTGACATGGGCATGAACTGCCCATGCTGAAGAATGATAATCTCAAAAAATTTCCTCGTATATGTCTAATAGCACTCATATGAGCCCATGAAAACAAAATACCTCATCCTCTTCTATATTACTCCCAGGAGTTAGGTCCTCACCCCACAAACTCTCCCACAAGTCTCGGCCTTCGAAATCTGATAGCTACCTCTTTCACACCAGATCTAGTAGAGTAAATGTATCCACCATATAAAAAAATGTCTTCCCTTTTCTGTCGTGCACCTAAAAATGCATATTATAAAACAGAACCATAAGCTTCCAATCACTACTGGCCTCTTGAACTACATGTATCTGAGTCATCCTGGTAAACTCATAAGCCACTGTATGACCTTTCCTAGGAATATAAGAAAGTTCAATGTTAAATGACTAATGGTTCTCAACCCACCATTGTTGTCTCAAATTTATGTTATGCTAAGTAAATATATACATGATAATTTTGTTGTTAGTGAACACCAAAAAATTCTCTCCCAAAAGATAATGTCTCCAATAGCACAAATCATGCACAACTACTACAAACTCAATATCCCACGTTGGGTAATTCCTCTCATGTGGCCTCAACATTCGAGAATTGTATGGAATGACTTCGACCACTTTCATAAGAAATTATCCTATTCTGATGCCTAATCCATCATAGTAAATGGTGTAACTCTTTATCGGATCTGGAAAAATCATTATCGGTACTAATGTCAATCATACTTTCATCTTATGAAAGGCTGAATTGTAGGAATCAGTCCACAAATACTTTTCACCATTCTTAGTCAGACCCATCACATTCACTTCTAAGTGTGAAAATTCATTTATAATATATCGGTAGTATCCATCTGGCCCCAGAAAACACTATACCTAAACTATTTTCATTGGTTTCTCCCTGTAAACAACACACTCACTTTCTATGGGTCTACTGATACTCCTATCTCTGAGATGACATGACCCATGATGTGAATGGGGTGCATCAAAAAGTTGCATTTTCGATCCTAGAATATAATTTATGCACTCTATGTGTACACAAAATAATCTCAAGAGAGGTGGCATGGTTGTGTCGAGATTGAGAGTACACCAAGATATCGTCCATGAAAACAACCACAAAGTAATCCATGTTAGGATAGAATAATCGGTTCATGAGTACCATGAAAAAGGTTGGCATTTTTGTGAGATAGAATTGTATAACCACATACTCGTATTTACCATACCCACTATGAATGGCTTTAAGAGGTATATCTGACAGTTTAACACATATCTAATGATAACCGGATCACAAGTCAATTGTCTAGAACATGCAGGATCCACATAACAAATCAAGGATATCATAAATCCCTAGTAAGAGATATCAGTTCCTGACCTTCAATTGGTTCAACTATTTATAATCCATGTAGAGTCTTAGGGTACCATCTTCCTTCTTCACAAAAAGGACAGGTGAACCCCAATGGGAAGTAATGGGTCACATGCAGCTCTTTTCCTAAAACTCCAAAAAATATTTCTTGACATCCTATAACTCTATTGTATCCATCTGATATAGAGCAATGGACACTAGTGCCACTCATAGCACATGCTCAATAGAAAACACTCCCTCTGGATCTGGACGTAAACCCAAAAAGTCATCTAGAAAGACATATCTGAAACAATCCACCACTGGAGGAAGGTTTATAAGTGAAGTCCCCTGGTCCTCAAGATATAATCAAAAAAACTAGGAAGTAATTGCTCATAACCCAAGATGCTCGAATCTCATTATACATACCTAGAAATCTCAATCATCTTTTTGTAGAAAAGATATGCCCTATGGAGACATGAAACTCATCCTATAATGATAGCAGTCAATAGAGGCCTTGTAGAAGACTAAACAGTCCATTCAAAATATGAAATCAAACCCTGTCATCATTTAGACATAGAGGTCCCATAAGAAGTGACACCCACCAACCTCAAGAGGGAACTCCTTGAAATTATATACACTAGCCATCTTAATTCCCAAAATAGTGTCCAGCATCATAATATCTGCATATGTATAGATATAGAGCCCAAGCATCTCCACAACAGCAACATATAAGAAACTATGGGAATCCCCTATTTCAAAAAGGCCAGAAGCTAAAAATGAGGCAACTAGAATCGTACCGTTAACTATAGATGGTTCGAGATCCTTCTACGGGTGTTTATGCTCCACTATAGTGTTCTTACTAGTACCATTACCATAGGAGCCTAACCAACTACCCTAAGCTAATACACCCAACTGTCATTGGATAGCGTCTGATTGGATACCAATAGCATGACCTCACCTTCTTCTTGAAATGATAGAAGAACTCAAATTCCCAGACTTTTGAGAAACTGGTGGCACTACTTCTGACCATGGAGTCATATTTAGACTCATATCACTAGCTATTGTTGATAAGAATCAGAAAAAACGCTGAAGATGGACCATCTTTCCCCAAGATCGGCACTCAACATGGTCTGTCGGGCACTATGGTCTCGTATTCCCACTCTTCCCAAAATGGTACCATACCACCTTGATACTTGAAGGAGTATCCTGTCTAATCGGATCTCTGAGCATAGACTCCCAGTGGTGCATCCTACTATCAGTCGGAGGAGTACTAACTTTGGATGTCCAAATTCCCTGGTTCATAGCTCCAAACTCCCTCAGATTATGCTCTGTGATCAACTACTGGTTGACTATGGAAGATATGGAAGTCAACCTAAAGATATTAAATAGGGGTCAAATGTCATGTATGAGACCATCCTCAAACATCTTGTCTCGAAATAACTCATCACCCCATAGAATGGGTGTGAAGAACTGCCTCTCTGTGAAGTAAGAAGAATAATCCATAACTAAAATAATACCCTATTCCAGACTAATTAACTATCGGGAGTAGTCGGCCATTATGGTCTTCGAGTATAAATAGCCATAGAAGGTCCGTTGGAACTCATCCAAAGCCTGAACTCACTGGTGACCCACCTACGATATCAAATCCCAGTATCACTTTGGCAGAATCTCTAAGCATGTTTTATTTGAGCTTCAACATCTTCTTCAAAGGTTTATTGAAATGATTGAAGATAGACATCAAGGATTCTAACCACGATTTTTTAGCATGGGTCCATTTATCCCCTGATAATTTGGGAGGATGATACTGATATAAAACTCACAAAAACTCTTCCATAGATGGGTCAGGATGATGTGATCCCTGTAATGTATTCATAAAACTTATGAAGCCGTCTATAAACTGTGCATCCGCACCCATTCCAGGTATAACAGCTAGTTCCAATAAGGCCATGATGGGAGGATCTTCTGGTATTCCTTGATATACATTTTTTTTGTTAGATCATTTCCCTATATCTGGCATACAACCAGAGGACGTCTTGTTGGCCTGACTCTTCAAGGTCAAGGACACACCTCAATTCAAGTTTATTATGGACTGCAACATAAAATTTCAAGAAAGGAACATTAGAAGAAAAATATAACGGTTTTCCAAACTGTGATACATGGTGTGTATACCCTCTACAATGTATTTTTCCTTAGGCTTCAACATGGGTATATTCCTCTTCCAAACCTGGTTGAGTAACACCCCTACACACTGCTTGTTCCTCCTGTGACATGGCGTGTATTTGATTTTTTCCTTCCTGTCTGAGTCTTTATACACGACTAAAACCACACTATTCTCACCTAAGTACTATTAGATGTCATGTTCACCATACAAACTGTGTATATTCTAACAACCTGTGGCATTAGTCACACAGTCAGCGATGCGGTCGAATCTAAATGGAATGTAAGAACGGGACACAATATGTACAACCTATGTTTTATCTTCCTGTGTTGGTAGTCACATGGTCGGATACAATGACTCTTTTGTATGACGTGTACTCCCAATACATGGTGTGTTCTACCCATGTTTTCCAACCTTGTGTTATGCTCACATAGTGAGTCACACAGTTAAATACTACAGGGCATGTACACCTAGTACATGACGTGTACTTAAGAAAAGTTGTTTCTTCCAGAACAGAAGAACGTATGGCATGTGTTCATAACACCACATGACATGTAGTCTGGATTTCTAGATAGTAGGCTTCTGAAACTTCTCTAGAACCCTTAAAAACATAAACTTTCATCCAAGGAATTACAAATTCTGACCCATGAGATAATATTAACCCATGAATCAAAGTTTATCATCCTTATTCACATCATAATTTGATAAAATTAAATTAATAATTCAAACATGACAAACCAAACTCTGATACAAGTGTGCCCATAACACCTCAAAGAACAATGTTTGGAATCTATCCCAATGAATGATTACAAATTACAATACCCTATCAAAACAGTCGGTATTATATCACAAAATCTATCACAACAACATGTATATTTATCACAACATCTTTCAAAATCTCATGCAATCAGTAATGCACCCTAAATGGCATGGCAAGCATGCATGACATGTGATATCTATCAAGTGCCTATATGATGCATGAGAGGAAATACCCTCATCTCATCAGGTTAAAATAGAAATTGGACCTCAATAATATCAAAGATAACAGATAAACACGTGTGAATCAGCCAATAGTGAAATTAAATCAACTGTAATAATTTCAAAACAAGAAAAATTGCAATATCCGAGTAAACTTGGATTTTCCCAGTACACGGGTTAGATACTCCCAGTACATGGGTTAGCTACTCCCAGGAAGATATTATTACCAACAACCTATTTTTACTATCCTCGCCTACAGGCTCCAGTCAGTAATACAAAGAAGAAAATAAATACCTTTGATACCAAATTGTAATGTCCCGGTTCTAGGTGCCGCCTAAATGTGCACCATACCCGGTTGGTCAAATAGTCTCAAGCGCTTTTTCTCCAAACACCAGAGGATGATGACTAGTAGTGAGGGCCTTGGGTGTGATAGTGGTAAAACTATTCCATCATTGGAAGAACAACATAGCAGAATAATAATAATAAACAATAGCGAAAGTAGGAATACCATACAATAAGGTAAACAGTGGAAGGATAATAGTGTAAACCATTGTAGGATATATATATATATATATATATATATATAATGATGCATGTCACAGGTATCTAGGAAATCATCCAAAAAAGTTACAATTCTGAATATACATCACTAAAAAAATATAATGAAAACATTTTATAACTCAAACAGCATCGCAAACCTTAACATGGTCTTATGCTCTCGATCACCAATAGTAATCAAGAACTTGATGTAGAAGGGTGGTTGATCTTATCTATACCTGCAAACATATAATCTGTTTGGGTCAACAAACATGTACCAAACACTGTGTGAGACAAATCCAAGTAAGCATCCACTACAAGATCTATGCCTAACTGTCAGTGAATAAATATAGTAGGCCTGATGCAAAATGAAGCAATAAACAAGGAAGTACTCAAAAGTAAACAATCATACAGTTTCCTGTTATATTCATTTTCATTGGTTAATTATTCAAAAAATTTAATAATGAAACCCCATGATCTAGCCTAATCTTTGTATCCCATATATAATAGGAAAACATTTGTGACAAAAGACTATATAACAATCATGTAAGATTGAGTCCAAACATGTTATTTGGCATGATAGGATCTCCACAATCAATCATTCATTCACAAGAAACCCTATGGAAAAGTTCTCATAGTATAACACCTTTGTATCAAATTATCATAAATTCATAAACATATAACGATCCTCTTTAAAAGCTCACACAGTTTTAACTATTTTTTTCTCACAAAAACAATGACTCACTGAGGAAGTACTCATCATCAATTTCTCTATTTCCTTTTAACACTAAACTATAGAATCTATAATGAAGCACTCAATGTATATTCCGCATGTGGTATTGTAAGAGTATACTATAGAAAATCTGAGGGATCACCCACCATAAATCCCCCTTATGGTCATGTAATGTAAAAAACAGCATACACCCAGGGGAGGCACTCAATGTCAATTCCTCATATGGTCTAACAAACCCATGTTCTGCCAAACCTGTGTAATAAAATCATGAAAAATAAATATCCAAGAACCCAAATTTATCTCAAATACTATTAGGAAAAGTAGTACAAATTTATAAGACATTAATTTAAAAATAATAAATACGAAAAAAATTACATCATAACAAGCAAGGAAAGGAAACAGGGCCTGCCTCATAGGCAACCTAGACCAAACGATCAGAAACATTCAAACAAGGAAACACACCCCCATGGTGTCCCCTAAATACTGAATTTAGCATTAAATATCATCAAAATACCTTAATCTATCAATCAATCTAAGGCAGATTATAGCATGTTTCAATTCCCTAACATGAAATACATGAATCATGTGTAATCAACACATAGGCATAGAGAACTCAAAGAAAACTATAAAAGGAAACAAACCAACTACCTCGACATTTTATGATGAACACTCTTGAATGGCAGCCATTGAATCAGAATAAGACTTCATAGATCTAAAAAAATGTCAGAAATGGTAATTTCTGGATAATTCATGAAAAAGGAGAAATCAGGAAGAGAGACTCTATTGTAAAAGATAACTCACCGATTGGAATTTGACGAACCTGGTGGCGCCTCAATCAGAGCTAAGATGGAAGAATGAGAGGATCTCGAAGATAATTAGTAATACATCACTCTTATATATGAGACTTAAGAAGAAGAAAGGGGTTATAGTGTTAATACGTGACCCCATTCCATTTAATAAAATAAAAAATCTAGTACACGATGTGTACATTAAATAAACACACCGTGTACTTTTGTTTTTTATTTGATCAGTCAGACCAGGGTAGCATATCATCTCCAGAACCCCTTTATTATTCCCATGTCTCATACAGGAGTTCGATGTAGGAACTATTATTTTCGAGTGCCTCTCGTTCCTCCGTCCATGCCCCGATTGAGGCGACACCGGGTGTATTGGATTCCCACCCGTGACTTCTTTCATTGCATATAGCTTATCTTCTTGATTTATCCTATTTTTTGTGTTATCTAAGGTTGAACTTTTTTGAAATTTTTGTTGATCTACAACATTATAGGCTGATTCAAGGGATGATTTTCAAGAGTGTTTATCATACAACATCGAGGTAGTTGATTTTTCACTTTTCTGAGTTTTTCTTTGAGTTATATATTCCTAAGTTCCAATTACCCATGATTTAGGTATTTCGTGTTAAGAAATAGAACCACGAAATCATCATCCATATATTTATTGATATATTAACAGATTTTGTTGATATATAATGATAAATTTCATGTTTAGGGGACTCTATGTGGGTGTGTTTCCTTGTTTGAATGTTTATGAGAAATTGGTCCAGGCTTCCTTTGAGGCAGACCTTGTATCCTTTCCTTGCATGTTCTGTTGAAATTTTTCACTTATTTATTATTTTTAAATGATTTTGTTTTTCATTTTAACTAGATATATATTAATTATTTGAGATTTATTTTTTCTCTTGGATATCATTTGTGGAGAATTATATTACACAGGGCTGTGAGAACCCCATTGTAGTTAGACCATATGAGGAATTGATGTTGAGGGCTTCATCAAAGTGAGTGTTATTATTTATATTGAGAGACCATAAGGGGTATTGATGGTGAGGAATATTTTAGAGTGTTTATATTATACCATTATGATAATATATTGGAAATGGAAGTTGAGTGATTCCTCATAGATTCTGTAGATTATCGTTAAAATCCCACAATGGGAATTGACAGATATAGCTTTTTTAGAGAGTATTTTTTTGTGAGACCAAAGGGGATAGTCTACCTGATCATTACCAAAGGTTTTTTATATCTTAATTGAATTTATTATATATAGAATCAGAGGGTTTAGACTGTGAGAAATTTCCCTGAGGGTTTCTTGTGAATTATTGATTGATTGTGACGAGCCAACCAATACAATGGATAAGCTTGGACTCTGTCTTACATGATTGTTAGATGGTCTTTTGAGACATATTAGTTTCTATTACACATGGGATAAATAGATTAGGATAGATCCCAAGGTTTCATTATTCAATAGATTGAAAAATTAACAAATGAAAATCAATGTAATAGGAAACTGTTGGATTTTTTTACTTTTGAGTACTTCCTTGTTTATTTCTTCATTTTTCATATTTCTTGCTATATATATTCACTGACCGTTAGGCATAGATCTTCTAGTTCGTTACTATTAGTATTTTACTCACACCCTATTTGGGTCATGATTTTAAACCCAAACAAATTATATGGTTGCAGTTATAGATAAGGGCAGGCTCCCTTCTACATCAGGTGCATGCTTGTTGTTGGAGCTGAAGAGTATGAGACCATGATGAGGCTTGCAGGGCTGTTGGATTTGGTTACATTTTTTAGTAATATGTTTTTAGTGAGGTATTTGCAGCATTGTGACTTTTTATGCTTTCTAAGATACTTTTTACTTGATTAATTATTTATATATATATTTTGTAGTTGTTTGCACAATCAATCTTCTTTCGTATACCTTGTAGTATGCTATTACTGCTTCTGTATTTGTTTATTATTGTTATTACATTGTGTTTCTATGCCAATGAGTGCATAGTTACCCCAATATCAATCCCAAGGCCCTCACTTTTGTTCGGTATCCTCTGGAAATTGGGGAAATTTGGTTTAGGATATGTGACCAATCTGGTACGAGGCACCTTTGGGTAGCACCCAGAATCAGAATGTTACAATATTATAATCAATTATAATATCTCTTTCCTTTTATATATTATTATTTAACATTTTTATGTATCATGATCCAAGTACTAATGGGGATTAATATTCATTTTTTATGATCATGCACAATGATTATATCATAATAGCCTTAAGATATTCTTATACTCAGTGATGACATTTAATTGTTAATTCTTATGCTTACTCTTTCTGAGCATTTGACTTCACCATTCTTGATTTTTCATTTCCCCATGTTATCATATATTTTGATAAATGAATTCTTTCTTGAAAAATTTCATATGAATCACATTGATGAACTCATATGGAATTTGAAAATATTTCTAAAATGGGAAAGACAATCTCTTAAATTCATGAGTATTGTTTATGTATGAGTTGTTACTAATTCTAAAAAACAATCAACCTAAATGGTCACTGATAATTAAAGTGATCCAATATTTTATTTTTCTAAAATATTTGTTTTATGGAGAAATTTTTTTCACCTTCATCAATATCAAATATGGAAATGTATTTTTCAAGTTTTTAATAAAGTATCTGAGATTGGGGGTTTAGAGCTATCGTAGATGGTATTAGAGGAAACGTGTAGATATCATTGGAGAGTAGTATGTTTTAATGTGAGGTTATTTTAATATTTATGTATACTATCTTAGGTCACTGAGATTATGGATGACCCTAAGTACAATGTAAAATTATTTCCTTTATGGTTTTAAGGGATGAAATCTTAGAAAGATTAATAGTATTTTAGGTGTTTTTTTATTTGGTTGAAGTGCATGTAAATATTTTATTTAACAAGAATAATTAATTTAAAATTTTCTGAAATAATTTTTAAGGTATTCACAACCATTATGGTTTATATGATATTAGATATTGAGGTAGTTGTTGGAACACAAGTTTTATCATATAGATAACCATGGTTTTGAAAAGTGAGTTGGTGACTAAGTGATTAATGTTATTTAAAAACAATATCACCATATTATTTTGATTTAAATATGAGATCTATGAGATAATAGTTTAGTTTTAAAAACTCTTAAATGTTGAGGATATTTTGGAATAATTTGTTTTACCATAGGGTATTACTATTGAATTTTTCTGATTAATGTATTATTTTATCATGTTATAGTTAGCTCATATTTCTAAACATATTACCATGTAATACCAATTTTTATTTTGGGTAATTTATATATACATGTTGTATAGATTGATTATCCCTTTTATGGTAATGTGTTCCTTTAAAATTTCATTCATGATCTTCTGGAATGAGAACCAAATTCATCATGAATAATCCTTTTTTGGAGATAAAGTTGAGATCGTGTTGGAAATTGATAAAAGGATGAAATTTTACTCAAAAATTATGTATATTTTCTTTTTATATTATTATATATGGTAGAAAAGTTTTTTAACTCTAGTAAAATGAAATTGGAAGAAAAAAATTTCCTTTCACCATAATTTCTGATTAAATCAGTGACCTTTTTCACAGTAATTTGATATATAGTTTTTTGGTTGTTTAATTTATCTTGATCATTAACTTTCTTTGGAATAATGATATATGTGAAATTATACCACCATTTTGGTATTATGGTTTTATTCCACGTCCAAATCATCAATTCCAACATATTTTCAATAATTTATAAACCTAGTATGTGTTGTAATATATGGCCTTTATACATCACTTTCTCTACTTCCAGTATGATGTTTTCTAAACCATTTTATGATTTGGTTTAAAAAAATTATTTTAAAATCTAAAACCAATGATTAATGGGATAAATTATAAATGGTGGTTACAAAATTTATTAAACTAGTGGACAATGTGACACCCATAGATTCTATGAAAAAAGCTATATTCGATAGCATATTGGATATGCAACACTGATCATTAACGGACAAAAATATTCATATAAGGATTATTGAATAGTTATTAAATAATTGGGTATGATTAGTATTACCTAATTTAATATACATATATATATATCAATATAATTTATTGATAAATCTTTAATAAATAATCAATCAAATTTTAGTAATGTAATCTTATTCTTCAAAAATATGTTTTCTTCCAAAATGGATTTTTATTACATTGCATGAAATAAAATTATAATTAATTTCCGGTAAATATTGAAAATTTATTTTATAAAAGGAAATAAATTATTTAAATCATCATATCAACATTTAATTTTGGTGAATGTTTGAGATTTTTCAGAAATTGTTGATTTCTCACTGAACGGTGAAGATTAATTATTTTTTAAACACATCATTTAATTATAGTAAATTGTGAAATTTAAAATTTCCATTATGGATTGAATATTATTTCATGTAAATTATGTATTATTTATATATAATTAATAAACTTAATTCCTTTTAATCATCTTTATATTGTATTTTGTTTTAATTTTTGTCTTTGGGTTTAAAATTTGATTTTCTTTTGAACATTTATAAAGTGAATAGTGTCTCTCCTTTTAAATTAATTTAACCAGACCCTAATAAAAAATTATATAAATTGAATTTATATATTATAAAAAAATAAAAATTTACTTATATTAAGAAAATGATTATTATTATTCATATAGTTTATTTAATAGAATACGTTCTTTGAAAATATAATTCCTAAAAATCCTTTTTTCTTTGCATTTGTGGGATTATTTATAAGTTATATGTTTCTATATTTGGGAAATGAATTTTATCAAAAGTATTTAATTCTCATAATCATGATAATATATGTTATCTTATATATTTAACCAAATTTTTTTACCATAATTAATAGTGAAAATAGTAGAATAGATTATCGAGGTTAAAATAAAAATGGGTATACTCGGAGGTTAAACTAAACATATAAGGGTAAATATCACCGAAAAACTTGTCTAAAAACTAATTTTATACATATTTAGCCCTTATAATTTATAATAATAAATATGTATCCATTTGGGAGCCATTTGGAATGTGAAAAACTTTGATATACCATTTTCTTTTCAAGAATTACACGTGTTCCACTCACCCAACTTATAAAAGCCTCACTGACATCCACATTTTCTTCAGACCATAAATAACTTTTGTTTTATACAAGAAATAACAAAATAACTTAAAAACATCCATCCCCTAATACTTGGATACTTTCATTTATTATAAATCCATTATATGAATACTTTAGGTATATTCCAAAATAGGTAGTCCGAGAAGAGGTAAAATTACTGTGAGTTTTTCAGGTTTTCCCTCCAAATGATTAAGAGATTCATAAAATATGATAATATTATAACACTAGTTTGGAGTACATAATTTTTTGTAATTATATTATTTTAATAACCAAAATTCATTTCTTCTTGCATAAAATGGGACACAAAATCATCATTTGTGTGTACGACAGACTACCACCTGAAAAACGATGTCATTCATTTTTCATCATCGTCTACCACAAGTAGTTGCAATTATTTTGATTTAAATACATGTATTATTTTGGTATGATGTTTATAATTATTTTGTTATGATATCAAATTTTCATATTTAATTTATGTTATTTTGGGCATACGATAACGTCACTCATGTGTATTATGGACTACCACCACATAAAGTGATGTGATTTGTATTTCACTAACACTTTACATGGAAGGTTATAATCAAATATTTATTAATATATGTGATAAAAATGAAATCATAATGATATTAACTTAATATTTATAATTCATAAAATATAACTGATTATTTTCTTTCTTACACTGAAAATTGATAACGACATTCATTTATGTGTGGACTACCGCCTCCATGAAGCGATGTGATTAGTCATTCATCTCCACATCACAAGAATGATATATATAAGAAACATAAAATAAAATAAATTTTATTTATAATATTATTATAATTATTTAATGATAAAATAATATATAACTTCTATCCATAACGATCACTAATAAATGGAACTTTTACTCTTGCGTACGTACGGTCTACCATCTCCAAAATCATAGAATAGTTCACTTTTCATAACTATTTTTCATAGTTTTTTCTAAAATTATAAGTAATAAATAAATATAATAATTACATAATAATAAGTATTCTATAATTTTTGAAAGTTTCACATTTTTCCCACATTGAACACAATAATGTTATTTTGAAACATTAAACCAGACGTCCTCAAAACACCCAATTCAAACATAACTCTTTAAATATTTTAATACATCATTAAAAACATCTAAAACAAAGGATTTAATTATGAGGTATTAATTGTTAAAAAATTATTATGAAATAAAATAATTCATATAAACATATTATACAGGAGTAAAAGGATAAAAACGGAAATTCTGGACTCAAGGTAAGGGGTTTTATCATCTCGCTTTTAATTTTATGAAACAAGTATCATATTCAACATGTTTATCTATTTCTTGTTGTATATAATTCTCTTTATAAGTTTAATATCATGAATCATTCATAAATATTGTTATTTTATCTTCAATTGGAATTAATGTTCCAACATGATTGAGTTGAATGTTACCCGGTGGTAAATTGTTTCTTAATTCAATTTCCATTATTTTGATTATATTACTTCTTCCATGACTCCATTATGATATTAATATGTGTGAATTTATCTCTATATTTTTTTCTTATTTATTTACACATATTTTAACTGTATTTATATTTGTTACACATAATCTCCCCCATTTATTTACTCTTAATTCATTTATATGATCTTAATAAGGTGTAATCATCATAAATTCATTTCTATGAGACATATGATTATGATATGCACCAATATTATTTATTAGGTATATAATAACATTTTATCATTTTCTATAATGGGTATAATTATTTTAAATATAGTTAAATGTAAATTTTAATTTATTCATTCATGGAGCTTATAATTGAACATTTACAAAAGTGAAAAAGGTGTTATGTTACAATTTTATTTATTTAGGGATTATTTAGATCAAGTTTAATTTGAATGAAATAGTGTAATATTATTTTATAGAACCACATATAATTTATTCTTCTTAATTAATAAATGTGGTTCACATGGTTAATTTCCATTTTCATCGATAATGATTAAGGAAACTTGAAGAAACTTTTTGTAATTTGACTCTCATCTAGTATTATCTACTCAATCTCTGATATTTATATTTCATAACTATGTTATAGAAGTTTTTTTCAATAATTTTGTTTTATAAATATAAATTATTTCTTAAATCCATTTTATATGATATTTTACCTAATTTTATATATTTTTAAATACGGAATTTGATAATATTTTTCAAATGTGTAACTTATGACCCCATTTTAAAAAATGTTTTTTAAATAATATCTAATATAAATACTTTTTATGTGAATGGATTTCCTAAAAATCATGTATATTACATTACTTGAAGTTTCATTTACATATTCGCAAAAAATAAAAAAAAATTATTTTTTCAACATTTTGGGGTTTTTAGTTTTTGAAATTGGTTTTCAAAATAAAAAGTTTATTTTCCAAAAAAATTATTTTAGTGATCTTTTAATGTTATTTTAATTGATCAACATAAGAAACATTTTTCATACTTATGAACCAATGGGGATATTTTTTAATGATATCATCCTCAATCTTTCTCTAGATTAATTATGATTTTTTCAATGTCATTTTTTTCGAAGCCATTTATTTTCCATGTGATATTCATATGATGATGATATTGTTATGTAACCAATTGAATTTATATGCGTTAAACCTATTACAATGTGATTGTTATGGAACCCATTTATTTTCTATGGATTAATCATGTTTCAAAAAGATTTATATGTAACTCCTATCATCTATGTCGGTTTACAACGATTTAGAGATATTTTTTGGGTGCTTGTTTCTTTTAAATGGATAAATATTGTTCTAAAGAGATTGATATAGAACCTATTTTTTAGGGTTTAATCATGTTTCAAAGAGATTATGACCAATTTATTTTCTATTCACTACTAGAAATCTAACTCATACCAATGCATCTATACCAATGGTTTGAAAAAAATATTGTTATAGGTCCCCTTTCCCAACGGTTTGGCCAAACTCTTGGGAAAATCCCACTTTTAGGTCACCTTTCCCAACGGTTTGGCCCAACGGCTTGGAAAGCATATTGCCTCCCCAGCGGTTTGCCAAAAACAATGGGAAACCCCCATTTGAGGCCACTTTTCCCAGTGGTTTGGCCAAACCATTGATAAAGTGTATGGATTTCCAAACCGGTTGGCCATACAGTTAGGAAAATCCCACTTTGAGGCCATGTTTTCCTACAGTTAGGCCAAACCGTTGGGAAAGGGTGGGTAACTATTCCAACGGTTTTCAAAACCATTAGTAAAGGCCTATCCAAACAGTTTTGAGAACTGTTTGGATAAGTACCTTTATTTTTTATGAATTCTTTTTTCAAATATCGTCAAATAAATATATATATTATTTATATATAAATATATATCCAAATATATTCAAAAAATAATTATAGGATAGTGGTAAATTATTTGATATATAACCGAGAGGTTGTGCATTCAAACCTCTGCTGTAACTTTTTTAAGATACTTATACCAACGGTTTGGGAAACCGTTTGGTGATTTGGCTTGGAAATAGACTTATCCCAACATTTTGGAGAACATTGTTGGGAATAACCTATCCCAATGGTTTGAAAACAGATCGGATATGTCTATCCCTATGCCAAATCACCCAATAGTTTCCCAAACCATTGGTATAGGCTATACCAACGTTTTGGGGACCTATTACAATGGTTCCAAACTGTTTTTATAGGTAATATTTTCATTAGTGTTTGGTAACCATGATTTTTAAGTAATAATGTTTTTTCGATGGGTTATAAATAAATGAATTACCAATGTTCTTTATTCATCATATGATTCTTGAAAACTATTGATGTCGAAGACTTATTTAGTTATAAACCATGGACATGAGGTTATGTTACAAACCAAAGACATGTGGTTACATTATAAACAAAAGATGGGTGATTATGTTATAAACCAATTATGGTGGGTAAATTCTATCCCTCCAAAACATTGGGTACATCAAACCATAATATCAGTTATACTAGGAATTCCATTTGTAAGAGGTATATGATGATAATGTTTCCATGATACCAATACATTTTATATATTCATTTCAAGGATTTTTATCGATTCTTATAGTCAATATTAATATCACACAGCTCGTGATTATTGATTCTAATGACACATGTATTTCTTAAATCCCTATGACCTATTTTTATGGTTAATGAACCATGAATTGAGAGGTATGAATATTTTTATGTTATGATAATGCACATTGATTAGGTCATCACACACTTATGATATATTTATAATCACTAATGAAATTTAATTGTTAATGATTATGTTTTCCTTACTCATAATTTGATCTCACCCTTATTATCTTTCCCTTTTCCCAGGTTATCAAGTACAATTTTAAATGAATTGTGTCTTTGAGGACTTCATTAGGATGATGTTGATGACCGAATATAGAATATTAAAACATTGGTATTGTTTTAATTTATATATATTTAATTCATGGGTATGTTTTATGTAATAGTTTTTTCTGATTTATCTAAAAATCTATAATTAAACTTTTCTTCAGAATGTAATCTATCCAATATTTAAATTTTATTTTGTAAGTATATTATTGAGAAAACCCGGTAACCTTTATTGGAAACTAATCCATAATTATAATGTTTTTGTGTTTAGAATAGGATTTTGGAGTGTGAATTTTGTTAGGTTTATAATATATATTTTTAAAATTATAATATATATATAAGAACATCGGTAAGATATAAAATAATGAGACAATTAAATAAAAAATTGTTTAAAATACTTTTATTGATTACATAATTTTTAAAGTGAGAATTAATGAAAATAAGGACAATATGGAAAAATATTAATCGAAAAAATTTAGAAGGATATTGAATAATTGATATTAAAATGGTGGTATATACAAATAAATAAATATTATTGTTAATGTAGAGGAAACTAAAATTAATAGAATTATATTGGGAAAGAATCCTTTTATATTCTTCTAAGAAGATTCCATATGAATGTTCTTGTATGATAACCTAATAAAATTTATTATTTCAATAAAACATCATTTAAAATACAATATCATTTTTTTAATTACATTTTATGTAATGTGGCCTATGCTTTTGAGGTCATTATTATTCTATTATCTTGGTAGTTCACTTATCAATATTTATGGAATTTTGTGACATCATAATTCTAATGAAAAAGGTTACATTTATATGGATTTAATTGTTATATATTAATTTTTTTTAATTTTTATTATTTGTATAATTATAGTTTTAATTTGTAATTAAATCATAAAATAATGATTTTTAAAATTACATATATATATATATAATTGAATATGTATGTATGTATGTCGCTCACAGTTGTAATAATACTGATAAAATGTGTACATCTACTAATTTAAAACTGGAATTCATCCATGGGGACTCTTTTAATATGATTATGAATTAATTTAATTTAAACTAAAATAAATTTCAATTTTATTAACATATTAAAAAATTATATGGGAATATAGTTTTATTTATAAAAAATATGAGTAAAAAGTTAGAATAATACGTAATAGAATATATAGGGACGCGAACCTATAAACCCAAATCATATTCACTTCTTCTTATATTCCTTAGAATTAACCCCCACACTAATCCTATTCTTTAACTTATATTGTGTCTTATTAATTAAGCAACATACTTTTTAGAAAAATCATCATTCTTATCATTAAATTCATCAACTTTCATGTTTTTAATTTTTAGGACTAGGGGAGGAAGTGGAAAAATAATTTCTTGAATCAACCTTCATATTTTGAAGCTAATAATAAAAAAATCATGGCCAATATCAAGACTTGATCCAGAACTCCCTTCCATTTAAATAAGTCTATGAAGTTTATCCTCTTGCGTTAAACGACCTGCATCCTATAAAATATCATTGAGAAAGGGTTTTATTCAACTCACAAGGTAATGAAGGACAATCCTATTATACAGAAAATATTTTTGAATATAACAATAGCCATAATTATTTTGCAAAATAAATTGACTTCCATTTATAGTTTCATCTATTTTTTATCTATTCTCACTTATTTCCCCATATGCATGGTATATGGGACAATTTATCTTACCCAAAATTATGTATTTTTATATGAATTTAAATTCACCATTGGTAGCATTTTTATACAAAATAGACTTATATTAGTGGAAAATAAGAAATATATACCCTTATATATGTGGAAAAATATTTCAAAACATTATTATACATAAAAAAATTAATAAAATGGGAAACAATATACAACATTAAAATTTATGCGAAGTAATTTTTTAATTATATGTTTTATTTCTTATGAATAATTATGTGTTGAATAAAAAATTATTTTATACATTATAAATGAATAAATATGGTTTAACGTCACTAAAATATTCAATAAATCAATGTATTAGAATAGAAAATAAAAATTTTCTCAAACCATTACTGATCCTTGGAAATGACTAAATTGATTGTGTCTCTATGATGAGCAATGGTTTTTGATGAGTATTAGAAATATATAAAAATATAATTGGAGGGTATGGAGAGATTAAAACTAGGACTAATTCATTACTCAATGATATCTATTATAAAATGAGAGGGAAACTACTTCTATATATATATTGATGTTTACTGTTATTATTTCAGTAAAAACAATATACAAAAAATTTGGGAATTTCATATTACTAATTACATACCTTCTTGAGTTATAATAAATATCATAGATTTACATATGAAATTATCTCTTAATAACACTATAACATTGTCCATATTATAATTCTTAAATATGAAATTTATTTATCTCTTATAATGAGAAATCAATAGATCAATATTTTAAAATATTTTAAAATAATTATGTCATATAATTTAAAATTTTATTCAAAATAATTATATTATTAATTAAAATTCCATTCTTTTATATTTTTCATTTAAAACCAAAAATATAAATAATATTTTCCATAATATACTATAATTTTTTCAATATTTTTACAAATTTTATCATTTACTTCGATTATAACACCTTTGATAAAAGTATATAATAAAAATATAAATTAGATTATAGATTACAAATTTTACTATTATTTTATATAAAATATATAATTTTTAATAACATCGTGTACTAAAATATGTATAATATAATATCATATTCTCAAATATTTAACAATTTATGAGTGTATTTCATAATTTATGAAAAAAACACTATTTCATTAATTACCTAATTTCTAAATAATAACTTCAAATTTGAACACATTAAAAATTAAGAAACATGTTAAGTAAAATTATTATACTATTAAATGAAAAATTTATTATTTCATGAACTAAGAATAGAAATAAATTATAAAATAAAAATCTTGAATTGTTAATTTTAATCCATATATAATTAGTTACCTAAAATATATATTGTCCCATTTTTTACACAATATAACTAATAACTTCACCACAATTACCTCAAATATTCATTTAATCCTAAAAATTAAAATGGTTACATCATCCCAAATTACCAAATAGAACTACCTCTATTTGTCTTATATAAACACCTCAATGAATCATCCCCAAGTACACTATCATTTATCACATAACATACTCTAATTTGTTTATTTCTTTACAAATGGTTATTTTTCTAAGGATACTATTTATAATATTCATTATAACTTTTTTGGACTTATTCTAATTAAAGGTAGATCCCTTAATGATAATATATACTACTTAACATTTTTTTCTATCTAAATATATTTTTTAACAACTGAACTTTACGTAAATGATTGATTCATATAGAATTCGATTAAAAATTAATATCAAGGAATTTAATTTTCTAGGATTAAATTTTATAGTAAAAATCCATATTTCATAATTCAAAAATATAACATAATAATAACAATAATGTTGATAGATCTATAATGACAAATAATCACATATTTAAAATATTATTAAAAATGTGTGGCGTCAACAAAAACACTTAGGTATCTATAAAAGGGTGAGAAAATATTCCCATTAAGGTCACCCTATATATTGATATAACTCCATGAATGAATAATATGGAAAATAGTATATATAATAATTGTTATTTTTTGTAGAATCAAGGTAATAATGAATTTATCTCCAACCTATGTATACTTCTCAATATCTAATAGAAACTCTTACCTCACAAAAAATAACATTAACAATTAAAAACGGTTTTTTAAACACTATCAGTCATTAATTGAGAAAAATAAGAACATTACCCCTCACAAAACACTCCCTTAGAGTCTTGTTTCCTTTTAAATTCTAAAAAATAACTGAACATCCCAATACATAAGAAATAATATATGAAATTTAAATTAGAGATGATATGTAACTAATATCTAATATCTCTAAACAACATTAATGATGGTTCATCGATTTATTGGGACTCACATAGCATATAATATTGATTCTTATATGAATTAGATAATATGCACATATTTTATATTTTTACATATAAATATAGAATATAATATCAATATTATAACTATTTAGTCTAAAATAAATGATATTATTAGTGAAAACATAAAGTTTCAAATCCACCAAATGACATAAGATGTGGTGAATCTAGTTTTAAAATTTTATTGCACTTCTTTAAAATGAATTTTAAGTTCATACAAGTAACTGTTATTTCATATTATGAATGACTGATCATTTTAAACTAAATTGAACTTGTAGAAATAAAAAATAACATAAAATTCACACTAATATTTACATTTATCTCCAAATTAGTTATATATAAAATGAATCAGTATAGATTAATTAATCATTTCAAAAATCAAAATAAAACAAAACATTATAAATACGTGAATATGGAAAGACAAAATTTCAATCCAAAAAATCCATATTTTTAAAATAACATTAAAATATACACATATCAATATGAGGTAAAATGATATAGAAAGAACATTCATCATATAAATTTTTTAATCAAAATGTATCTATATTTTACATCTACCAATTTCTTCTTTACCAAGAGAAATATTTCATTGATACCCTTTTCATTAATTATATATTCCAGTCTCACTTAATATTCCTTTTATATATCCTATTTTTTTATTTTTTTACTCCCTTAGGATCATTAATAATATCTTTAATCCATGATCATTATCCATGTTTTATTAACAAATATATATCCCTTTTAAACCAGAATCCACATCAAATTCATCGAAAAAATATCAAAAGTTCTTTTACAGTATTATTAAAATAATTAATCATACTATATTTGTCAAATACTTGAGATAAAACTAATCTTTATGATGTATCCATAAGAGTAGAAAAAATTACATTCTCTTTATATCTTTATTACTTATCAGCTTCTAAACCTCCTACAAAATACATCAAATGTAGTGATTACATTTCAAAATAATAACATAATATTTTAATCAATATACTAAAATGAATGATATTTCTAGAATTATATAAATGTGTAGATCCTATATACTAAAATAGTGTAGAAGATTTATATAGAACCCCATTTTATTTTGTTTAATTATGTACGAATAAACATATACTCTTTAAAATTTTCTTAATATGGGTATTAAAATATTCATTCTCTGTAATTTTACACTTTTTCCTACTATGATAATCATGGTTTCAATAATAAAGCTTGGAATTAATTGGTTTATTATTTATTCAACTGTTCAATAGAAACAAATCATAAAACCTTAAAATAATTTCACTACTAAATTAATGTTATATGGGTGTTACATAATAATATGATCAACTCATAAACATATATAATTATTTATAAGAAGAAAAAATAGTAGCCTTAATTCATAATTAGCTTCAACGTGGGCGTTATTCTGACCATATAACTTTATTTAAGAGTCATATCTACTGTAATTAGAAATGTTACAAAAAAACCTTATTATTTATTAATGAGATGAAAATATTTCCCTATAATTTTAAAACATATACCACAACCAAAATTATTCTTAACATTCCATTTTCACACTTCTACATTGCATTGAAAAAAATATATAACATCATTACACTACCCATGTCTGTAGCAAAGTAAATTTTTTCTATATGATACTTGTTTCTAGGTAGGTCATGCATCAATATCCATTTTTTTAACATTATTATTATATTATAATAGCTGCAACATATATTTAATTAACACATCAAATGTTTTTTATATTAAAATAAAATAAAACTACTTCCATTGAAAATGGGGATCTCGATACGATGTCCCTGTCCTGGTTTACTCATGATTTATGAGCCCTAGTCAGGCACATAGCCTTAAGTGTTCCTCCCCATATACCAGAGCCTGCTTACTAGCAGTATGGTTCTATGATGGTTTGGTAGGGATATTATACCCTCATTTTCAGAGTGTAAAATATTGGTATATAAATATATAATAGCATATTTACAATATAATAATGAGTAATAACAGAAACTAACTTACAGATAATAATAAATAATAAATCCATATATAGTAGCACAACCACTAAAGAAATGAATATCAATCATCAAATGAAAAATTACGTCAAAACTCTATACTGCACTATAAATAGAAAAGAATCAAAATTTTTATTATTAATAATATAAAACATGCTATAAAAAATGAAAATTATTCTCCAAATCTATCTTCATTACCATCCAGAGGATAAGATCCATCATTTACCACTGTACTCTAATATGGTTTAGAAAATAAATAATCAGATGAAGGGACACTATACGCACCTAAATCAATGAATTATTTATGGGTACCAATCGAAATACCAAATAGGGTATGAGATATACTCAATATCCAATAAACAAATGTGTCTAATTGTATACTGTACGTGAGTATAGAGTGAATCATTGTGTATGTAGAATAATAATTTTACTATGTGAAATACATAGTACCAAAGATAGAAGAGGCCTTCCATAGATGACTCATCTGATGAAACTTAATTTAGAATATGTCAGTATGTATCTAGATTATTATTAATAATTATTTAATTTTTAAAAAAGGATTGGGACCCGAGGCTCATAACCAACGTGTCCCCCATTGATCACACTAACATAAGGGTTGAATTAGTCCCATCACATTTAAATGTTTAACGAAGGAACTAATATAAATAAATCATTCATGTGGAACATTACTAACTTTGTATATATTCTTTGATTTGGCCTTCCAGTCATGTAACTATATGATTGGAAACCTGAGCCTGTCCTAGGAATTTAACATAGATAAACTAGGTATCAGTCCTAGTGTACAGTGAACTCATTTCCTATGATCCAGCCCTTGGAATTACTAATAGGAAACTAGGTATTTCCCAAGTAATAGTATAATGACATTTCCCTCTCGTACCTTCCTTGTAATTACATTATTGAAATACTTGTTACACACATGAAATAATTTAATTCACTTCCCTCTGATTCAGTCCTTGGGATTCCATGTGAGGAACCCAATTGTCACTCATTACACAATGAAATTAACTACCCTCTGAGTTTTTCCTTTATATTCTATGTAAGGAATCCAATTACCGCTCATGGAATAATATAATTATATTTTTAAATCACTTAAATTTATTTAGCCTAAAAATATTATCCAAGGATTTCATAGTAACAACCCAATTATCTCCCTTTGAATTACAATCAGAATGGTAATGGATTATAAATAAACCCTTTCCATTTTAAAATTATCATATTTTATATTATATCTATCAATTATAATGGAAAACTAAGGAATTATGTGATAATAACATATTTCAAGGTCCATGGGTCATAGTCACTCCGTTCCATCTTTTATTCAATTCAACATATGTTTTATTCTCATAATTATATGATACCAAACAAGAGGGGAAAAGAACACATCATAGAATGTGATTCAATAACATAAGAAGTATTTAGTCATTTATATTATTATATAACACTCTTATGGGGTGGTTATCATCATGTTTCTCAACCTCCAATGGTGTCAATAAGCCTCTCTATCCACATAGGTCAAGGCCAATTCCTTTAATAGAGTAAAATATTAATTAATGATGTATCACATAAAATCCTAGTGTTCATAATGTTTTGATAATATATTAACACCTATACATATAGGGGAAATAATTAAAATATGCATCTGTGGTGGGTTGTGGACTCCTTGTCCGTAATTTGACTATATTTCAGGATTCTGTAACAGAAATTAGAATAAAAGACAAATACACAAAAAATAGGGCATATTTGGATGTATAAAAAATGTTGAATATGGAAGGATAAACCATGAATGGAATAAAGTGTATTGAATATCATAGTGTTTTCCATACAACATGATTAATGGTTAAGTAATCAAACCACAAATAGAGGATTCATCTCAAAGCGTTCCATGAATGCCCATGGACAGCTCCAACATGGGGGACATTTGATTTGTATAGAATTATAGGACAACAGAATGAGTTAAGATAAATATATTATGGGTGAAAAAATAAACTCACCATATTTTAAAGGTTTCATATTCTTTCTACATTGTCGAATATAATGTATGTTAATCTTGTGCACTCATTGCCAAAGGGTGGAACCCCCTAAGTCAATTTCCATGTGGTTAGATAAAACATATTTAGCCCAAGTGGATCACCTATAAAATAAAATTTCACCAAAAAATCTGATCATACAACATCCCTACAATGGTTTTTCAAACAATACACCTCTATATATATGCCACATTTTTTATCTACATGGTTACTACTAATCCTGCACAAGCCATGCACTTTATGATGTTTCTCCAAAAACTAGTGTTATGGGCCCCAAAAATCCATAGATACTTCTTAATCCACATATATAATCTTGTTAATTTCAAATACATTATACTAAAGGTCTAAAATTATATTTAATGTGCATGTACCTTATAAGAAAATTTGTGATCATATGAATTCCCCTTTCTTAAAAAATTCATCCACAAGTTGGTTGTCTTAGGATGGTAATGACTTTTCTGAGAAAAATTCTACCCCATATAAATGTGAATCAACCTATTATAACCAGGTTTAATTCTATACATTTTTTGTCTTCTTTATCATGTGTACTTGATTAACTAACCTTTAATAGAGAGCATTCATTCTCGGATCAAAAATATGAATATGGTTCTCCTAAAAAAAGAATCAATTTCCAACAAAAACTTATTTTAATGGAGGATATAAGTAAAGTTTAAATGATAATGGAGATGCTATGAAACATGGAAAATTCCATGCATGTCATGGTACCCTTATGATAACTACATCTGATAGTCTACAAGGATATCTCTCTGCATTATGGTGAAATGCCTGAAAAATCTAGGAACCAACATCCCTTGTTTATGAATTATTTTTCCCCCACTATAGGTGAAACACATAAGAATACCCAGTATCCCACCTCAAACACTAGAGTTCAGTGATAAACATCGGAATAATAATTTATTCTAAAATAATATGAACCCAAACTTCAAATGAGTAGTACCTGATTTGATATCTATTGTACAAGATAAAGTAACATTCATGTTACCTCTCCTACCACTATCCAACACAGGATTGGACAACATGAACTACCATATAGGGCCTCATAATGAGACATTTTTATATTTTTTAAAAATCTTTCACTAAAGTAAAATTCAATAAATTGAAGGTGTTTCTCTCAATAAACTCCATAATAGATTATGTATGCCTATTGGTTTTCCTCAAAATCCTTTCTCATATTCATATACAACTCATCAGTATGTGGGTGATAGTTTGTACTCAGTATTAGTACTGAACCTAAATCACATATACAATAAAAGCTAAAATTAGGACATGAAAAATCATATGTTTCTTTTTTTATGGTACATGGAATTCTATAAAGCCATATGGTCTCCCTAACATATATCTTTCTTTCCTCATCCATTGAAATATTCTATTTAATATGTATAAGTGAGAAACCTTTACCAACATATCCATGATCTAGTTTATTGGGTCACATCCCCATTGTGATCTAGGTAAACCCATTAAAATAACTTTAGTAAAATCATTTCTTTTCCACTCCAACAAATAGAAAACAGTGGGAAGATCCCTTCATGTCACTGGTGTTCAATATTCACCAACTAATTGGTGCATCATCGAGCCATAAAACTTGAGGTCTTCCATTTCATCCCCAAACACAATACTGGTTGTGTAAGTCATTTTTTAAATCGGTACGATTGGGATATATTTCCCATGAAGAGGAATGGTACTTTATAATCAATTCATATAGGATATCTCTAGGAACCCTAAATTTCTAATGATTTTGAAGACCTCATCCCCATCATTTTACTAGCCAAGCGATGTGTTCACACCTGAATCTCTTTATCATATGACTAAACACTAGGTATCTGAAATTTTCTTCATATAAACCCCTTATATATGTAAATAGATTACATATACAGATTCTAGTACCAGATTTCCCTAGTAGTCCTTCAACTCCATATCCATTTTAGAAAGACAATTGTCCTCATAAATAACTTTCATCTGAATCTTCTTTCTTACAGAATCATTCATTAAATTTATTTTATCAGGAATTTACATAAACTCAATGTTAAATAACTATAGGTGTTCAATCCACCTTCTCTATAGGAAATTTAACTCACATTGTGTGAATATTGATTTAAATATTTTTTTTGCTCATAAACACCACAACCAACTCTATAAGCATGTAATGCCTCAAACAATGCAAGTCATTAAAGACAACTACTAAAACAAGGGTGTTCACTAGGTAATATTTCTATTGATATCATAATTGTCTATACACATAAACCTCGACTAGATCTCTATATATAAAAATGACTCCCATAGTAATACCTTATTTTTCACAAGAAACCATATAGCCTCTACCTTACTCAGGTAAAATAAAGATCGTTGTTGAATTGAACTATACTTTCATGTCTTAAAATGATCTCTAAAAACTTTCAGACCATATGAATTTGTCAACCTTATTTTTAAATATTATAAATGTTATTGAAAGGCATGATAATTCTGTAATAAAGATCATATAATATCCATACAATGAAAAGAAATTGTTTATGTAAAATATGTTCTTAGAATGATTCCAATATACCATGTCTCTCACCTTTTTGGGTTCATAGTTATTCTATATTCTAATATGATATGACCCATTCAGTTAAATTAATCTAGCCCATTTTGTAATTTTGTGAGATTAGAATACAACTAGTGCTCAATAAATGTCATAATTATGATCTTAATATGTTTGTAAAGGTAGTTTCATGTTTGAGAATACACCAAGATAGCATCCATGATGACTACCAAAAATTAATTAATATATTGGAGGAGAACTAGGTTCATAATATCAATGTAAAAAATTAATGTATTCATGAGTTTTAATGACATGAAAAAATACTAATATAAGAGATATTTGTAATGGAAGTTTGTGTGTTTGATATGTGATGTACTAAAATGCACAAGATGGTTCCCTTACAATGATTCTATTTTGAAGAAAACTCGTACTCCTTGATGTTAGTAAAATAGGTTTCTTGTATATGATAAATGATTGAAATTCATAATCGTATGATCTTTTAACTAGAGATAATCCTTATAAATTGTAAGGGTCCCTTATTCCTTATTGGAGTAAATCATGGTAAACCCCCATAGTGAAGTACTAGGTTTTATAATCCTTGTATCTTCTAACACCTCTATCTTACACTTAATATCTTGAAACATAGTTTTAACCATTGTGAAAGGAGGAATATACAAAAGTTTTTCCCTAGAAAAATCTCAATAAAATACTCAGCATCCCTCTCATGAGGTATTATAGAAGATTAATCAAGGAATACATCCTTAAAATGATCCTCTATTAGAGGAAAATATATATATCACATTCTTTAATCATACAGATAGAGGATCGAAATATGGGTTATCACTTGGCACAGCCCACGATGTGTGGTCCTCAATCCACTCACCTAGACGTCCCATTCAACCTTGGGAAAATGGTTACCTCTCTCTAGTGATGTGAATGATGCACTCTTGCAATTAAAATAAATATAGAAATGCTATAGAACCAACCAATCCATCCCAGAATGATTTTAACACCATTCATCTCAAGGTTGAAGTGGTCCCATACAATATCACAGTATCCTACCTCAAGGGGTACTCCTTGATCTAATTTAAATTTTTTCATTATACTCCCAAAATATATTAAAGGTCATCCCCCCAAAAAATAATTTATCTTATGATAAATTATTTTCACATTTTCCATTCATATAATGGACATAGACTCACCTATATCAAGATAACAGACACCAATGTAGAGGCCACTAAAGACATACCTCATACTATAGAAGTATTTACACTATTCACTTTATGTATTGGCTACACTGCATATGACTATCCTAAACTGTGTCCCTATGTACAAGGACATGTCCTAAAATGTACCATAATGTTGAATTTTAGTTATTAGTTCACTTTCTCAAACGTTAGGGAAATTGTTTTGGATTATATTTTTAAATAATTTAATCATCACTCATATGTAAAAAAATTATATAATTTGATGTGGATAGTTCTAATTGGTATCCATTTATTCCACAATATAAAAAATTTTAAAATAATGAATGGTTTATTTTCATGGAAAATAATCATGGCACTATACAAAAATTATTTCCTTCCCTTAACCATCCTTAAACCATATAAAAAACATATTAAAACATAGGATGGGTACAAAGAGCTCAATAAGTAAAATAAAAATAATGAAAACCATTAGTCCAGTGAAATAAATTAAAATCAGGAAACGATTTACCTTTATCTCCTTGTTCATTATGTGCAAGAAATATATTATTTGCACTTTAAAAACACACCATTTTTTCTCAAATAAAATCAATAAAACCCATAAAAATAAATTAAATCCAATTTTTAAAACATATAGAATTCTAATTCATGAAACCCTTTCAATCAAATTTTCATTGGACTAAGCATATGGTCAACTAATAGTATAATAATTACCTAATTCATTGGAGAGATATAATGGGGATCACCTTTCAAAAAAAATTATCAGACTAACCCATTTTTTATGAACTATAAAAGGGATCATCCCTTCTTTTAATCTATATTACGATAACTCATTTCTAAAAAAATTCTTATGTATAAAATCATGAATAAGACATTTTATTCTTTTAAATTTTCATCATAAAAATATTAAAAAAAATCATTTGAAATATTATTACAATGCATTTTTGGATATGAAAATACAATTCTGTTTTAAAAAAAAATAAAAAAATACATAAAAAACAGAAATATGAAGTTTTATTGATTAAAAAATCAAATTGTTCAATGGAAACCATTAGTAAAATAATTTTCACTATTGGGAAAATTTTTTGTTACTATGTACATTAAAAATAGAACTTTTCTTTCATCGGTTGACAAAATGATCTGAATAAAACCCGTAAAAATATTCATTTTGGAAAAAATTGAAATAATGTAAAAAAGAAGACCTATAATGGAATTTATTAGTCTTTTATGTCCATATAAAAACAATCGTAAATTCATTTTAAAAATATGGACATTAAAGTGAAGGAGTTGGTTGGAAATATTAATAAGAGGATTGTTTTAAAAGAATTTATGTTACCACTTTAACATCATTTGAATCATAATCTCAAAGAAGGAACAATGTTATAAAAAATTAAAACATCATGATATAATATAAATACATGATATAACATATCTAAGGGTATTTATATACAACATATAAAATAATTTAGTTTCAAAACATCAAAATATTCCTCAATGAAAATAAATTGGTGCGAATTAACTTATATTCTATCTGATTTATCATGTAAGTTCTTTATCATCATGAAAATTAAAACATATGATAATTATTTAATTTCTCGAAAAAAGTTTTCATTTTGTCATTATTTTTATTTCACTCATTACCTTGTTATATACAATTACATAATCAATTTGGTATATTTCAGGTATTTCGATGATATTTGGGTTGTGTGTCCAACCTTTCTATGATATGTTGACTATTGCAGAAATCAATCATTATAAAACATATAAAAAGTAATAATCCTGATATAATTATCATATTTATTCCTCAATTATACTTTCAAAACTAATCATGAATTACTGTTATGAAAAAGTAAATATGTTACAATCATGGAGATTGTATGTCGTAATTACGTTTTACTATTTTGACTATTAATTATGGTAGGAAATTATTTTGAGCTTATTAGATAATAAATATAATTATGATTATAAATATGGAATCTAATTTAACCAATTCAATTATTATAATCGGAAAAATTTAATTTTAAACGAAACCTATTGATGCAACGAAGATGTGGGTTTCCAAGAAATGTATTTTTTTAGAAAACGATGATTTCTTATAAACTCTAATAGTAATAATAATAATTTTATAAATATATATTATTATTTAATAATATATAATATATAAATTTAATTTAAAAATGTCCTCATTATGTACTATTTTTAACAATTAACATGGAATAACATTATGCATATTAAAACTATTTTTCAAAAAAGTTATTTCCTAAACCCAAAAAAAATGTATAAAATAATACAACATAAATTGGATTTAAAATTAATTTAGTGGATTACATATAACTATGGAATTATTATTTTAATTTAAATACTATTAAAAATTTAATGGGACTTTAAGCCACTTAATTTATTTAAAATAAATGATTTTTTTAAATTGGTAATTTTCACTATTACTAAAAAATAAATATCATCCAAAAAACCATAAAATTCACATAAGTATATTTTTTATTCTAACTTAAAAATTGAATAATTTTTTTTAAAAAAAATCTTGAATTTTAAGTAATTAATAATAATATTTCCTTAATAAATAAAAATAATAATATTTTTGAAACCTTATGATTTTACATCATCCCCATTTAAAATATTAGGTCGTAAAATTTTTAATTTTTATTTCAGTAATCAACGGTTTTATATTTTAAAATACCTATTTTTCCTACCAACATAGTAAATTGTGTAGTAAAAATTACATTCAAAAAGTTATAAATGGAATTATAGAGGTCATCGTGAATAATGAATAAATTTGTTTTCATATAAGTGAACATAGCTGGTAAGAAAATATATAGACATGGAATAAAATTACAATTTCAAAAAAGATATACAGTTATAGATATCATTGGTCACATGAAATTTAATTATCAATAGAAAGTTATGGACCTCAAAGCCATAAATATATAATTAGTTAAAAGACCTTTTGATTCATCGTAAATGAATATAACAATATAAAATTTTAATTTGTAAGGATCTATTACATAAATATGATGGATTACATTACAGTTTCGAAATAATAAAAATGAAATATAATTACTTCTCTAGTATAATTTCAACAATTTATCAATTTCCACCACAATATCATATCTTTTCTAAATAAAGGTTTCCAAGAAGAATTTATCATGTCTAAAGAAATAAAATAAAATTATAATTTATCACATAATCCATTGAAGGATTTGCGAATATTTCTTTTTTTGTTATACATTACCCAATTGGTTATTATCAGGTAAAATATTTTCCAAAATTATATTGATCCTCTTATGAAAATACATTAACCACCTATTAACCAAATCACTTTCTAATCCCATTGATTTCAATATGATAAAACAAATGTTCTTAAAATACCATTTATCATTATAAATCAAAAAAATTAATTTAAAATAATGATTAAATATTAACCATAAAATCACATTCTCCCATGGATGGAATTGCACCCTTTTTGACCTCTACTCTTGGGTTCAAGTCCCATGACCTTCTCGGCTGTGATGGGTTGTCACCGAGCCTTTTATCTATCATTTTTCCTAAAATTTATTCCTTATAATGTTATAATATATATGATTAATATCCTTAAAAATAATCATAATCATCATATATCATATAAACAGTGATGGTTATCAATACCTTGAACACATTTACAAAAAATAATAAAGTCATACCTCACATGAAACAGAAACAATACATACACATAATCCAAAAAAAACAAATCTAGAAATTCCATTATTACTATAATATCTTTTCTCTAGAATTAACTTATTGAGTGTTTAAAAAATTCAACTTATAATTAACCTCCAAGAAATACTATGGTCCCTAGAGTTGTCACAACTTCACCAGATGTTCCAACATCAACTGTAGTAATATAAAATGATTATGTCAGTTATGATGACTTCAAGCATGGGTAGGAAAATTCCTATATAAATTTTAATAATATCCCAAATTATTATATCCAAACCATCTCACCATTTATTGGATATATATTATATCATTCATTTAATCATCCGTACTCTTTTTCTAGTGTCACTAGCCCTATGACCTAACATACCACAACGATACCAATTTCTAGTTCCTTTAAAAAATTTACCAAAATGTATATTACTTCACCTAGAAGAGGTTTTTAGATTACCTCTATTACTTCTTAGTTGGGTTCTTATCCATTTTTCTCACCTTGACTATTACTCTTATCATCTCAAGGAATATGTATTTTGGGAAACTCACTGAACATTCTCATCAGAATGAAAAAAATTCTCAGAACATCTAAATTCTCATGTAGTAAAATGTCTTCATAAACAATGATTCAATCCTAATTAAAACCAGAAAATTTTACTATAAATTTTATCAATAAAATATGGAACATATTTATCCAATCATGTGAGGTTTACTTATTTGGTATCTAAAAAATATTTATCATTTTTATTCAATTACAATAATTGTGTATCTATAATATGATGAAAAACCTTAGGTAAATATTTTTCGAGAATGATATACTTAAATGTGTCCCATTAGATATGAAAAATTTTCACCTATACCTTTGGTATTATTAACAAAATACCACCATTGATCTATTTCACATTCAAAATGATTAATAGAAAGGGTTTCCATTTTATGTTCTCAATAACCCATGACATAAAATATCCTCTTCAAGGCATTGATACATACATCAAGAACCAGTTGGTCATATTATATACTAAATGATTAAGGTGTTTCCTTGTATAATTATCCACTATAGAAATCATCCTTTTGGTAGATTGTATACCCATCTATCTTGGATATCATCAACATTAATATCTTGGGTCCATTGATCCATGATAATAAGAAACTGTTCTATTCCATTTCTAGCCATATTTGGATGGTAATTTCTAATGATAATATCTCCTCATGGACTTCCCAATATTGATTCCCAATTTATAGAATGGAAACCCATTCGGAAAAGACAATTTAGATGAAAAATCATGAAAATATTCTAATTCCTTATCATTTTTTTTAACCATAACATTAAATAATTTAAGGGACACTACTACTAAATAATCCAATAACCCCGCTTGTATTTAATAGCGTAACAAAAAAATGCTGATAAATTTTATATTTATTAGTGCTATCAAAAGTGATGATATATTTAACATTTTAACACTTCTTTTTTTTCATTAATAATAGGATCCTTTATCAGCACATTATTTTTATCACTAATAAAGTTATCCTTTATCAGCGCTTTATTTTTAGCACTTATAAAGGGTACCTTTTATTGGTGCTTTATTTTTATCACTAAAAAATATTTATTTCATCATCTCTTTTTTAGAACTAATAAAGGTCTAAACAAAAAATATATAATAATTAAATAAATAAAAAATATATTA
Source organism: Viscum album (assembly GCA_963277665.1). NCBI lineage: Eukaryota > Viridiplantae > Streptophyta > Magnoliopsida > Santalales > Viscaceae > Viscum > Viscum album. The sequence goes on from OY728163.1 coordinate 333,584,424, forward strand.
TTTATTAAATAAATATTTATATTTTATTAATGACATAAAATTTAATAAAATGATTAAATTGATTATAAATTATTAAATATAGTCATCTTTTCAATTAGATAATTATGATAAATAATTTTATTAAATTTTATATATAAAATATATAGATAAATATTAATGTATAAAATTATGATTAATATATTACAAAATATTTATACTTTTTACATTAAATAGTCATATATTTTTGAATGATGGTTTAAAATTAAAAACATATATAAATCAAAAATATTGACTAATTGCATTATACTCGACATATAATTGAATGTCATTTGATTTTTCAATTTAACAAAGATTATATCTATGTTACATTGATTTCACATATAGATAATTAATGCATTTTTATATACAATGTACTCACGTATAACCTATCTATTTGTTCAGTATTTTTGAAGTGTACTTATACTTAATCTATTCAATTTCAATAATTTTTTACATATATGTACACACTTGAAATTAGATATTCATTAATAAAGATAAAAATATTTTCGTAAACAAATGTTTATAAATAAAAATATTTATAAATGTAGTTTTACTGTATTTATAAAATTATATATCTATAATTATAAGTAAATACATGTTTTTTGAAAATTATTTATATGCTTTTAAATGCATAATTATATATTTAGATAATTAAGATAATTATAATAATTATACATAAATAGTTAATATATTTACTATATTAATTTTTATGTATATTTATGAAATATATATGTGTTTAACTATAGAAATATGTATAATGATATATATATATATATATATTGTTTTTAAAAAAATATTTCTATAATTATAAATTATAAATTATAAAATTATAATTTATATATTTTAAAAGGAATATATTTAATATATTTTTATTATTAAATATTTATTAAATATAAATAAATAAATAAAAAATAATTATAATTATAATTATAATTATAAATCCTTTAACAGCACTTATGTACTAAGTGCTGTTAAAAGCATCTTTATTTGTGCTTTGTTCTCGCTCATAAAAATGAGGCCTTATCAGTACTAAACAAAGCACTGATAAAATGAATATTTATTAGCTATATATTTTTTGTGATGTTAATTTTGGGTTTTATTAGAAATTTATTATTTCTGATAGAGACCTACCTTTAACAGCTCATATGTAATAAGCACTAATAATAGTGTCCTGATCTAATTGAAAAACCCTAACCAATTGTGAACCTGTCAGGATATCAGAAGCATTCCATGGAAGCCACCAGTTGTCAGCACTCATCCTTGGTGAATAGAATCTCGAATCACCCCACTCTACAAACACCAATTTCTTGAACATATCATCTCACATTCATTGTTCAAAGGAAATTAGGGGTTCAAAAAATGGTCTCAGATTTTATTCGACATTGCAAGGTTGTCCTTCTGATTTTCATTGTGTATTTTTGTATTAATTTTTTATTTATTCTTCATGTATGTCGTTATTTTAGTTCAGTGATTTTATAATTGTGGATTAGGCCTTCTGATTTTCTTAGTTTCCATTTTGATTATACTCATGATCAGTCATGGGGAGTTTATTGTGTCTAGACCTGACGGTTACGCATAGAATCGCATGGATTTTAGTTGGTTGTTTTATTTTTTTTAATTTCCCAAATTGATGACCCAAATTTATTATATATTTTTCATTGTTTATTTTATCTATGTATTGCAAACATTTTAAATTTTTAAAATTAAAATGGTGGATTCTTTGTTTGAGATAGTTAGAGGTAGGTTAAGGGATTTATTTTATATTATGCAACTTCATATCTTATTTATTTCTACTAATCTTGGTTGTTGTGATAATCCAATGTATAAATGAACCATGAAGTTTTTATTTATATTTTAATTTTACTCATTTTACTTATTTTTTAGCTAAATTAATCCTACTATTTTATTTCATGGCCAGGTACTTGTCTCCACCCTGAGGGGGGTCATGAATGTACCTTCGAAAATATCATGAAATAGTTTTACATTCCACCCAAAACACATGAAAATTTTATTCAATTTTCAATGGGTTTCATCATTGGTTTCCAATCATCCATTTTAAATATATAAAACACTTCCCTCCCACACATGTATTGGGAAATAAATTTCCCATGTATTCCATGAGTCTCCTATAAAAAAATGAAAATGTCAAATCACAAATCATTAACATTAAAACATTGTATATTGTTAATGAATAAAATTTTTATCATCATTTATATCTTGAACATCTAAATATCATGTCATCCACATTGATAAACACTTTCAATATATAAATAAAATTATATTTTATGTAATGATTATGATGAATTCATCATTTTTTAAAATTATTGTTTTTTAATAATTCATCGAACCTTTAATACCCATATCTTAGTTCTAGTTTCAATTCATACATTTTCTTTTTCAATTTACAATTATTATTCTCATATTAAAGAGTACGATAACTATCTATTTTTTTATGTATGTCATTTTTTTGTAATTCATTAGTAAATGATAATTTTACATCAAGTTAGAGTGCCTTTAATTTCCATGGGATGGGTTGGAGTGGTGATATGAAGTCCTAAGAGTCTTCAGATTTTTTTAAATACTAAGATACCATTAATTTTAAATGTAATAATTCCTTAGGTTTGTACATCATTTGTCTCAATAGATTTTTGTATCTTCTAGTTGATTGGATGAAAGTTTATTATTTTTTTATTATATTTGAGTAACATATTACACCATAATTTCCTTTATAATAGTTTACTTTGTTTTTCAGATTAAAGAAAGAGTTTATGTGGAGTAATTCTTATCTTAAATTCAATGACACATTTCCTTCGACATGCTGAAATTCTTTAAAACAATAAAATGTTGAGCTTCCCATATTATAATGGTCTATAAATTCAACTTCATATAATGAATATATTATATTTATTTATTTATATGTTTTATAAATTAATCATTTATGAACCCAATAAGAGGGATATGAACTGAAAATCGAAGCACGCTAATCTTTTGACAAAAATATATGAAGATGGAGCTAAAGACCTCATTATAATTTTCAGATAGCATGAAGATGAACCTTTTAAAATCTTATTTCCATTTTTACCATGTTGTTATTAAACACAAAATAGTATCGAAGTGTTGAAAAATGTTGATTTTTCATTGTCTCCATTTATCAATGGAGCCAAAATAGGGATTGGTTGTGCAGTACTCACAAAGCTTAGAAAAAAATAAGGATTATTTATTCTCTTCACTATTGTTGGTTAAATACATCTTAGCATAACATATGACCAAAACATCCTTCCTGGTTTCCCAATGATGCTCTCATCCCACACATATAGAGAGAAAAAAAATATATTCTGGAACATAGGGTGAAAATTCTATAGAATAAGAAAATTCATTGTGAAAAGGTTTTGTGGAAAACACATATGATTGATGAAGAAACATGAGAATTAGAAATTTCTATGAAGGAAAAAGTTCCCCAATTGTTTAAATTACTTATAATATTGTCTGTAAGTGAAGGAAAACTGAATGTTGAGTGGGGATATGATAGATGTAGTGGAATGTGTGTGTGGGATGAGAGCATCAAGGGGGTGCTGGATAAGAAGTTCAGGTTAGATGATATATTAAGTGGTAGATAACTAATAGTATTGATGTACAAAGTGAATCATTAGTTCTTTTATTAACATTATTAGTGATATAGATTTAATACTTGTTTTTAATCCATTGATCAACAGAGCCAAATAGATCTCAATATCATTAATTGTCTCATGGTTTCCTAACTTCCATATATTCTTCTAAACCATAATGAAGTGCACATAGAGTCCTTAGTTATTTATTAGCCTATATTTGGACCAAAGAAACCCTTTATAATAAGTAATGGTAATGTTATGATATACTTTATCTATTATACCAAAAATCATATATAACAAAAAAATGAAGTAATTTTTATTATTCATTGCAGAGTTTATTTTTTAGATGATTTCTATCCATGTGGCATGTCGTTGTAGTAAGAGAAATGATTATATCTCTGGTCAATCACAGAGGTAATCTTAATGTTTTCATAGTAAAATAATTTTCCATATAATTAATGTTTTGTTTAATATTTATTTATAATATATATATTTTTAGTATTACTCATATAATAATTTTTTTCTTATAGAGGTTGATTATTTTGTTTGAGTTGGGGTTCTATATCTAAATTTAATTCTTCTTATTCTATATAACTTTTTCACCCATGCAATGGTTCATTTATCACTATATTTCAAATTACCACCACTTCCTTTGATAGAAGTGAATTCCATCTACCTCTACACAATTACATAGGAAATATTTATGTTTTTAGAGTAAAATCATTGTATATAGAACTAACATATTGTTTCATATTTATGGATAATTTATTTCTCTTTAATATTACCCACAAAATAATTGTTTGCTTATAATGGTGGATGATTTTGTTCAATTTGGGGTGAATTTTATATATTTAATCAATTTCTACACCAAGACGTTCCTAAATTTCTTCTCCCTCAAAACCATTCACCCCTTCAATGTTGACATTTTTCACATTACTTCAAGTTCTCTCAACAGCTCAATCACATAGATAATCTTGATATTTTCATAGTAAAATAATTTTCCATATAATTAATGTATTATTTAATTTAATTTTTCTATTTTTTCCCTTTAGTATTACTTATAATAATTCATTTCATATACAGGTGGTTTCTTTTTTTGAGAAGATGTGGTTTGTTCGATGCTACTCATGGAGTGTTTGCAGTTTGAGAAAGTAAATGGAAATCATGGAAACATTGACAATTAGGATTGTTATGAGACATTGGGTGATGTAAGTAACACCAAGAGATTTTATGAGATATATTCTTTTTATTTTCATTGATATCTTCTATTTTGCACTACACCATGATTAGCTTGTACTATACGCAACACCGTATTACCTTTCAGTATACACAACAGTATTCTTGGCTTCTGTTACACACAATTTCATGTTCATTTGGTATGCAAAATTAAGTATAGATTCTTTTACCGTATAAATTAAATAAGTTTGATTATGTTATACGCAACACCAAAGGGATCTTCCACTACATGTATCCCTGACTTGGCTTTCATTACATGCAATCACGACCTTCCTCGATAGCGTATGTAGTACGCAATATCAGGTTTCCTTAAACAATGATAGATTGTTATAATTTTATTAAAAACTACCAGTTATGAATATTATTAAATACATTTTGAATTTTATAACTTTATTATTCATCTTACACATTTTCTAGAATATGGAATGAGAACAAAATATCTTTTTTGGGTAAATAGGTATTTTTCGAAAAATGCAGTTTTTCTATCTTTTGATGACGCACACACATTAAATATAGTTTTTTACATGATTATAAGTTCAATTTGACAAAATAAAATTTATTATTGGAATCAGGATTTAAAAATGTACTTTGGATAAATTTTTCATATTATTCTGATAACTTTCATATTTTAATGAATAATAAAAACACGCTATATTTTAAATAAAAACAACTTTTTTCATCATAATAATTTATGTTGTTAAATAATAATATTGAATAGTTTTATAGTATAAATAGAATATATTTTTACAGTTTAATATAATGTATGTCATTAGCATTTATTTTACATTGAATTCATAGGTAAAATCATTTTAATCTTTTGCAATGTTTTAACTTTTAAAACATGTTTTCTTAACAATGGGATTAATTTTAAATTAATTTATGCAACTTATGGGATTTGAATTTAGAAAAATACATTCCATATTTGGAATCAGTATGTCCAAATTATGTTAATAGGCTACTTTTATATTTGGGCACTATGAATAGTAAGTATGGTAAATTTTATTTACCATAGTTAATGGTAAATCGGGTAATTAAGGGTTAATATAATATTAACAAAATTAACCTAACACTTGTCATAATATAATTTGATGATTATATTTAGTCCTAAGGTGTATTTTGGTAGAAATGGAATCCATTGGAACCCACTAGGATGTGATTTAAGACCTGTAATTTATTTTATTTTAAAGAAAGTGAAATATATCTCACTCAAACATTTATAATTAATGTATTTTTAATATAAGGTTATACAGAATATAAATTCTATTATTAATACTAATTTTAAATCTAAGATTTTTTTATTGGCTATGGTAATTTATTTGTAATTTTTAAGTGATATTTGTTTACCTTAATAGATTATACGTTAATTATGCAAAAATTATGTTTTTAGTGAAAATTCAATAATATAGTTTTTATTAAAGTACTAATACCCATCGAAATTCCCAAACACTTGACCAAAACCTATTGGTAGAGTATAGATATACCATAATCATCCATGGGTCTACTTTGGGACTATTTTGAGCCGTATAAAAGAGATTATGATATTTATATTATTTTATTTTTAATAATGTCAACGTTTTCACCTTCATAAATTAATAAATATAACAATTTAAATGTTGTGATTTAAAGATGAAAAATTTTAGTATAAGTATTATTATGGAAGTTATTAGAATTATCTTCATCGTAGGATTTTATTTTTAATTTTTATGCAACACATAACTATATTAAATAATTATAGAAAAATGTTATAGTAATTATTTTATAAAGAGAAATATCAAATAAATGGTTTTAAAAATATTAAAACTAATATTATAAGAACTATTTAATGTGCTCTACTAATTTTCTATATGAATATTACATTTTATAAATCTATTAAATATTTTTGATCCAATACATCTTCTCTATGGATTTTATTTAAATTCAAATAATTGAATAGTGTCAAAATAAACACTATTGATATTTCTTAAAAATAACATATTATTAAATTGTTTAAAAATTACAAAAATATTTAAAAATTACAAATTTAAAATTATATGATCTAAAATGTAATAATGTATCTAATTATTGAAAATTCACAACACATAAGTAATTATTTATAAAAATTTAAAAATTAGAGTTTTATTACTACAAATAAATTTAAATAGATTATATAAAGATAAATCAAATTGATAAGGTTTAAAATAAATTCCAAACATGTCTAAATTTTATTTTTATTGAGATTACAAATCTATCTCATCTCATCATAGAATGTGAGTCATTTTGAATGTTTTTAATTGGGGTTTGAATTTGTTATAAATTAATATTTAATATGTTTCCAAAGATGCCCCTCTCCTCCCTTATAAAAGGGCACCTCCTCCCTCTCCTCTTCACACAAATTTGAGCCTTCAGGCTCAGACAACCCCTACCCATTTCACTTTTCCACTTCTATAGAAACCTACTAGAGGTCTTGGTATTCTTCAACAACTAACTTTAGTGCCCTAAGATGAGGTTAAGAGGAGGCACGTCGAAGAAGAGGAGTTTCAGACACGTACGGAAGAAATTAGACCTAAGGTAAGGGATAATTTTTCAAATCTCATTTTTATCAGAGATTGCTTATATGTATGTATTTAATGGGGTTATATTTTCTATCCATATCCATAAAAAATGGTTTTCATAATGTGTTTAATATTCTTCCATGTATATTTAAAGTCATGTTTACCCCTCTTTGGCTTCTACTTTGTGTTATGGAATGAATCTTTCTTTTGTTTACCATAGATGGTACTTTTTGACTTTTCTGTTAAAAGTACAAGGAGAGTGTTTTTTTACTTATACGACAGGAACTAATTGTTTTTGTTTTATAACGACTTATTTTCATGAAAGTTACTATACAAGATTTCATGACTATTATCAAAAAAATCCTTTTCTTTTAAAATTACATGGAATTTTGTGAAAGTAAAATGATTTGGAAGAAGAAAGGATATTTTCCTCAAGAATTCACTTCGAGTTTTTATCAAACCCTTTTTCTATATAAGATGACATTTTTTATATGTGTATGTTTCATGTAAAATGTCTCTATGATTTACATGGTTTCACTTTTCATAGGATTAAATGATATCCCTTTGTTTTATATGGATTGTGTTATAATGGGATGATGTTTATGAAACGCATTTTATTCTTTGGGTTATATTGAATGATTTATGTTTATGTTGTGGCACACATAAAAATTATTTCATTATGAGATGGGTGGGACCTATATCTCCCTCCAATGCATTGGGTAAAGATTTATGTCTCATGAGATAGACATGGCTAGAATGGCAAGTTAATCATGTTCAGTGATACATGACTCAAACGAGGAGTTAACTCAATTCACTACGAGACATTGTTCACTATGATGGTCTTGGTAGTATTGCATTTGCTACAATGGAAATCATATCATATTCTTAATGTTTTCCATAATTACATCTTTTATTCTCATGCTATTTTATCATGATTAATGTTCATCTATGATATATGCCTTACATACTCCAAGATTTATTTCACAACTCAAGATCTTGATGTTTAACCTTTATGTTCATGTTTTTTATGTTCAAATGTATATGTTTTGTGTTATTTTATCCATGCTTACCCTTACTGAGCATTTGATCTCACCCTTTATATGTTTTCTTTTCCCCAGGATATAAAGAATGGTTTTAGGTAAGAAAACAAAAGTGGAAGATCTTTATGGGAGATGTTGAAGATCTTTAACCATGATTAGAATATTATATGCCGAGTTTCCAAAGACACTAAACTATTACGGTCCTTGGGTGTCATTTTTTGTTATGTATTAATTATTCCACAAAAGTAATGTAATTTCTATGTACGTCATGTTTGGGTCTCTACAGTTGGTATTAGAGGAAAGGTTTAGTTAAGCTTTGTAAACTACGATACGAAAACTTTAGTGAAATCCCTAGAGATATTTCTACGGTATGTCTAGGGATTTCCCTAATGTTAAGTATACGTATAGGTAATAGTCCTAGAATTAAGGTAACGATCATAGAATTAAACTTAAGATGTTATATATTGAAGGTACTCCCCATTTATTATGTTGATTTCCTCGCATTATTTTTGCCTCTCACACTATTCGTTTTGTGTTTTAGATGATGGCTGGAACCCGAAGGAACTGTGTTGATCAATTTAATGGAAAATGTAATGATTTTCCTCCTAAACAAACCAATGTTATGGGAGAAAGAGTGAAAAATCATATTTCTATACTTACACAAGCTATGAATCATTCTGGACTTCCAAATGAGCTTAGAAAGGAGAAATATTCTATTGAGTCCTTCATGAGGAAATTCCCACCTTCTTTCAGTGGGTCTTATGATCCACTTGTTACTGAACAACGGATTAGTACCATTGAAAATATTTTTTCGATACTTCTCTGTTCAGAGCATGAAAAAGTCATTGTGGCAATTTACTAGTTAGAAGGTGAAGCATACCAGTGGTGGACTCCAGTTAACAATACAAGGCCCCAAAATCAAATTGACTCCATGGAATGGGATGAGTACAAGAACATGTTTTTCAATAAGTACTCTCCTCGTATTTGTCGAACAAAGACAGAAAATGAGTTTCTTGATCTTAAGCAAAAGGATAATGAATCTGTTAGTATATACGAGGATAATTTTACATGGTTTTCAAGGTATGCATCTGGCTTTATTATCCAACTTGAAAGTAAAGTTGATCGATTCTTTAGTGGCTTAAAACCAAGTCTTCGAAGGGATTTAGCTATAAGAGACTTTAGTAGCTATGAAGAAATTGTGCGTTGTGATATCAAGGTAAAACTGGAAGTTGTTGTAACATATCCATCACATGGTTTTGACAAGAAATGAAATATGGAGTTCAAGGAAAAATCACTAAACAATGGTGAAAAGAAGATGAATGTTTCTTTATTCTCAAAGTGTGGAAAGAATCATGGTGGATATTATCTTAAAGGGACTAGAAAATGTTTTAAGTGTGAAAAATAATGTCATCATGCAGCTAATTGTCGAATTAATGGTAAAAAGGTAGCTAATGTTGAGAATAGAGAAAAGACTGCAGAAAATGCACCACCAATAGTTCAATGCTTCAAGTGCATAGAAATGGGCCATTATGCTGACCAAAGCCCCAATCCAAGGTTTAATGATGATTTACCTCACCAACCTCTTAAAGAAAAGGACAAAGGGAAGTCACATGCTGTCACTATTGGCGATGTTGAGAGTGACAAAGATGTAGTGGAATGATTAGGTGTTTATGTAATGAGATTTAGAAATAATGTTTTGGAATTTATTTTATAGTATTGTAGAATATTAAAATATCTATGTATTGTTTTATTTTTGTTTTCAATAACTATATGGTACTGGTAACCATGAAAAGTGATTAAAATAATTTTGGAAACAAGATGACATTCTCATAAAGAAGGGATAAGGAGAGAATGAAATTTTTAATAGTATTAATGAGATCATGACTGATCTAAGGACAAATTGATATCATGTTTGAGTATATAAATTTTTTTGGATTTTGGTATGTGGAAAGAGTTAACATTTGAGAGCTTTCATCTTTTCACTAATTTTCAACATGTATTCATTTTTGAAGAGAATACATGATTAAGGTATTCAAATATTTAGAATGTGACCAACAAGATATATCTTATGATATTTGATAGATAGATGATGGTATTCACATGCTTGGTAGATGACCTTTCTAGTAATCATTTTCATTATACTATGAGATTGAACGGAAGTATTTTTGATAATCCTAATTGTTGGAATGGATTAAGTTGGACATTAGATAGTATTGTTAAAGTCTAAAACCTTTTTTCTCGAATGTTATAACAGAATAGTTTTAGAAAAAGGACAACCTGTAGTACGGGAGACAACCCGTCATATCGGACAAGGTTGCGGGAATCGAACCCACAACTGAAGTGTGACATGCCTTTATCACCTACCTATGGCCTACAAGAATCCCCTGGTTATTAGAAACTAGTTTTATTTTATTAAGTTGTATGATAGATGAAGTATAAGTCCATTTTTTGAATCATATATGATAAACCTCACCACAAATGGAATTATGTATATTTGATAACTTTTACTATACTTTTGTTTGAAGCAGATGGAATGACCCATCATTCTATCACATGATCTTCTAACACTTCACTAATGACAAATTCTACTTCATTTATTTATGATATGAAGTGGAAATTGTTAATGAAACCACCAACGACGAGATTGTACCAAAATCCAGTAAGTAATTCTTCTAATTAAAAATTTTCAACTTTATGGAAATGATATTGAAAACAAAAAAATGTTGTCCTTGTACCCTCATATCTGATGAATTATATGGTACCTTATATCATCATATATTTATGGCTTTGTGATTGTTGGATTTCTCATAGCCAAGTTCTCAACCACTCCCTATCAGAACATGATTGTCAGATTTATCTTCCATATCGATATTTTCACCTATATTCTCTTATGTGGAAACACGGTGATGAGTTACTTTGGGTATTCATTATGATTATAATGTTATTTTTTAAATTGATGATTTAGTATTCCTTTTTCAGATGTGGGTTTCTATGAAAGAAACTTTCAAGTAGTAAACGATTTATAACCCCGACGAATGTCAAGGGTGAAATTCATTTTAAAGGGGGTCAAATGTAACACCCTGATATTTTATGCGATATATTATTATTAATTTATTTTATGTCTTCTAATGTACACTAAAATAATATTAGTGTGTACTATACACAACATTGTATTAGCTTGCAGTATACGCAACACTATTCTTGGATCGTGTTACACACAATTTCAAGTTCGTTTTTATGCAACATTATGTATAGATTTTGTTTAATGTATAAATGAATTAAGTTTTGATTATTTTATACACAACACCAAAGGGAGATTCCACTGCACGCAGCCTTGACTTGGCTTGCATTACATGCAATTGCAACCTTCCTCGATAGCCTGTGTAGTACGCAGTATCGGGTTTCACTAAACAACAATATATTGTTATAATATTTTTATGAACTAGCCGTTATGAATCGTATTAACTAAAATTTGAATTTTATAACATTATTATTCATCTTACTCATTTTCTAGAACATGTTATGAGAACAAAATAATTTTTTTGGGTAAAATAAATATTTTTCAAAAAATGCAGACTTGCTGCCTTTTGATGGCGTACCCACATTAAATATAGTTTTTGACATGTTTATAAGTTAAATTTGACAAAATAAATTTCTTCTTTGGAATAATAATTTAAAATTTTACTTTGGAGAAATTTTTCATATTATTCTGATAACATTCATATTTTAATGAATAGTACAAACAAGCTATATTTTAATTAAAACCAACTTTTTTCATTATAAAAATTTATATGGTTAAATTATAATATTTAATGGCTTTAAATTATAAATAGAATATATTTTTAAAATTTAATATAATTTATGTCATTATAATTTATTTTACATTGAATTCATAAGTAAAATCATTTTAATCTTTTGCAATGTTTTAACTTTTAAAACCCGTTTTCTTAACAACAAGATTAATATTAAATTAATTTCCAAAACTTGTGTGATTTTATGTTGGAAAAATGGATTCCATATTTGGAATCCTTAGGTCCAAATTATGTTAATAGGATTATTCATATGTTAGGCACTATTAATAGTAATTACGGTAAATTTTATTTACCACAGTTAAAGGTAAATCGGGTAATTAGGGGTAAATATAATATTATAAAATTACTATAACACTTGTATTATTATAATTGGATGATTATATTTCGTCCAAAGGAATATTTGGGTCGAAATGGAATCTATTGGAACCCACTTGGTTGTGATTAAGACCTTTAATTGATTTTATTTTAATGAAAGTGAAATATGTCTCACTCAAACATTAAAAAAACTATTTTTAATATAAGGTTATACAAAATATAATTTCGATTATAAATAATAATTGGAATTAAAAAATGTTTTTATTTGTTATGGTAATTTATTTTTATATTTTAAGTGATATTTAATTACGTTAATAGATTATACATTAATGATGTAGAAATTATTTACTTATTAAAAAATCAATAATATAGTTTTTATTAAAGTAATAATACCCATCAAAAGGCCCAAACACTTTACCAAAACCTATTGGTCGATAATATCTATACCATAAGCACAAAAGGGTTGACTTTGGGAAAATTTGGAGCTGTATAAAAGAGATTATGACATTTATATTATTTTATTGTTAATAATGTCAAAGTTGTCACCTTCATAACATAATAAATATAAAAAATTAAATGTTGTTATTTTAAGATGATATATTTGATTAAAAGTATTATTATTAAAGGTAATATATTTATCTATATAATATAATTTAATTTTTAATTTTTATGCAACAAATAGGTATATTAAATAATTATAAAAAAATGTTATAGTAATTATTTTATTAATAGTGATATCAAATAAATGGTTTAAAATATTTTAAAATAAATATTATTTGAACTATTTATTGTGCACCACTAATTTTATAGATTAATATGACATGTTATAAATCCAATAAATATTTTTGGTCTAATATATCTTCTCTCTAGATTTTATTTAAATTCAAATAATTCAATAGTTTCAAAATTGAAACTTTTGATATTTTATGAAAATAAAAAAAATTGTATTTTTTAAAAATAAAAAAAATATTTAAAAATTACATATTAAAAATTATATGTTCTAGAATGTAATAATGTATCTAATTATGGAAAACTCACAACACATATGTAAGTATTTATGACAAATAAAAAATTAAAATTTTATTACCACAAATAAATTTAAATAGATTAAATAAAGATATAGTAAATTGATAAGGTTTAAAATAAATTCTAATCAAGTATACATTTTATTTGTTGATGATATTACAAACCTATCTCATATCATATTAGAAATTGAGTCATTTTGGATGTTTTTAAGTGGGTTTTGAATTTATTATAAATTAATATTTTTAATTTTTCCAAAGGTGCCCCTCTCCTCCCATATAAAAAAGGGAACCTCCTCCCTCTTCTCTTCACACAAATTTGAGCTTCCAAGATCAGCCAACCCCTACCCATTTCACTCATCCACTTCCATTGAAACCCACTAGAGGTCATGGTCTTCTTCAAAGACCAAATTTAGTGCCCCAATAGCAGGTTAAGAGGAGGCACGTCGAAGAAGAGGAGTTTTGGACACGTGCAGAAGAAATTGGACCTAAGGTAAGGTATAATTTTGAAAATCTCATTTTATCTGAGATTTCTTATACCTAAGTACTAACTGGGGTTATATTTTTCATCCATTTCCATAAAAATGTTTTTCATAAAGTGTTTAATATTCTTCTATTTATGTTTAAAGTCATGTTTACCCCTCTTTGTCTTTTACTTTGTGTTATGGAAGGAATATTTATTTCGCTTACCATATGTTGTACTTTTTGAATTTTCCATTAAAAGTATGAGGAGAATGTTTTTTGGACTTATATGGTATGAACGAATTTTTACTATTTTATAATGCCTTATTTTAATGAAGCTTACTATACAAGATTTCATGACTATTTTCAAAAAAATATTTTTCTATTAAAATTTCTTGAAATTTTGTGAAAAGAAAATGATTTTGAAGAAGAAAGGATATTTTTCTTAAGAATTCTTTTCAAGTGTTTTATCAAAATATTTTTCCATATAAGATAAAATTATTTCATATGTTTATGTTTCAAGTATAATGACTTTATGACTTACATGGTTTCACTTTTCTTATGGTGAAATGATATCCATTTGTTTTATATGGATTATGTTATGATGGGATGATGTTTATGAAACCCATTTTATTCATTGGGTAATGATTAATGATTTATGTTTATGTTGTGGCACCCGTATGAATGATTTCATTATGAGATGGGTGGGACATATTTCTACCTCCAATCCATTGGGTTATGATTTATGTCACATGATATAGATATGGCTGGAACGGAAAGTTAATTGGGTTCAGTGATACAGGACTGGAATGAGGAGTAAACTCGATTCAGTAATGGACTTTTTCCATTATGATGGTCTTGGCAGAAATGCCTTGGATACTATGGAAGTCATATCATCTGCTTAATGGTTTTGACAATTACATGTTTTATTCCCATGCTATTTTATCATGATTAATGTTCCTTTATGATATATGCCTTACGTACTCCAAGATTTATTTCAAAACTCAATATCTTCAAGTTTAAACATTATGCTCATGTTTTTATGTTCAAATGTATATGGTTTGTTTTATTTTCTCCATTCTTACCCTTACTAATCATTTGAGCTCACCCTTTATATGTTTTCTTTTCCCCAGGATATAAAGAAATGATTTAGGTAAGAAAACAAAAGTAGAAGATCTTAATGGTAGATGTTGAAGATCATTCACCATGATTATAAGGTTATGTTTCGATTTTCCAAAGACACTAAACTATTACAGTCCTTGGGTGTCATTTTTTGTAATGTATTAAGTATTCTAAAAAAGTAATGTAATGTCTAAATATGCCAATCTTGGGTCTCTACAATTTAGGATTTATCGACACCACAATCCAACACATGATGTGACCGGTTTGACTCCAATTATATCTTTCAATTTTTAATTGAAATTAATTTTATTAAAAAAGACAAGAGACAAAATATAACTGTTATAAATTTAAAACCACCATTTGACATTAAAAGGTATCACTCATTGAAAACTACGAATAGAAAACCATTTTTTCATGATAATTTAGCGAACTGATTCAGAAATAATTTGTGATTTGTATGAATCAGTATCACATCAAACTGATTCACGATGTGATTTGTAGGAGTCAAAGTGTGTGTTTCACGTTTAAAATTACAATTTTTTTTAAAAAAGAAAATTGATGAGCTCAAAACCAAGAAAAAACATTTATATTGTTTTGATACATTATAAAAACAATCCTTTTGTGTTTTGGAAAATGTATTAGTCATCCTCACCTCAATCTGATGCATGGTGTGATCGGTATGACTTTAAGTGCGTCATTATTTAAAATTGACATCAATTTTAGTTAAAACAAATAAACTACTAAAAACCTGACAAACACATTTATATTATTTTAATAAATTATAAAAATTATACATATGTAATTTGAGAAGTTCATGAATCAGTATCACCTCAATCTGATGAATGGTTTGACCGATATGACTCCATGTGTGTGTCTTTATTTAAAATTCACATCAATTTTTTTAAAAAGGAAAACTAACCTACTCAATGATGAGAAAAACCGTTAAAAATATTTCAAAACTTTAGGAAAACGATCCATATGTCATTTGTGATGTTTAGGATTCATCCAAACCACAATATGATAAACAACATGATCAGTATGAGTCAAAGTGCATGTTCGAGTTTTAAAAATACATTTTAGGAAAGAAGTGATTTTACTTACTCAAAACAAAGAAAACATACATTCATATTTTTTGAAACATTAGGAAAATGATCCATATGTCATTTGGGAAGTTTAAGAATCAATCTTGCCATAATTAGATGCATGGTCTGACCGGTACGACTCAAGGTGTTTCTTTTTATTTAAAATTGTCATCAATTTTAGTAAAATGAAAAATTTTCCAGCTCCAATCCATGGAACCACATTCCTATTATATTATACTTCATTAAAATGATTTATAATTCATGTATGAAATATAAGAATCATCCTCATCTAAATATGATACACGATGTTCTTAGTATGATCCAATGTGTCTGTCATCAATTTAAAATTGTCATTTTAGTTCAAAAACTGTCACTCGTTGAAAACTGATCAAACGTGCTCAGATTTTTTAGATAATTTAGTATAATGATTCCTAATTCATTTTTATGTGTATGAATCTGTTCATTGTCAAACCAATACAATATGTTATTTGAATGACTTAAAAGTGTTACTTCCATTTTTGAATATCAGTTTATTAAAAAAGACTGCAGACATACTCAAAATAGAGAAAACAAATTCAGTTAGTTTTCATACATTAGTACAATGATCCACATGTAATTTTAGATTTGTTAGAATATTTCACACCTCAATCTGATGCAAGGTGTGACCGATATGAATCTATGTGATTATTTATATTTAAAATTGACATCAATTTTGTTAAAATTTACACTTTCAATTAATTTATGTCATTATATTAATATTAACATAATAATTGTTTTTGTATACATGATTTTTATTTTTCTCAATCCAGGATTTTTTCTTCAGAAAGAGTATGAGTTGGGTGGAGATTAAAAGATAAAGAAACATTGATTTTTTTAATGTATGTTATACTTTTTCTTTATATAAATATATAAATTTTTTTTAAATATCTATAATATAGTCTTCTGTTCTTGTGTTTGTGTTGTAAGTTTCATCTCATTCAATTCATGTATTATGAATTTTTTTAGTTAATATCTTGAGTTTTTTTTGTGTCAAGGTGTGCTCTAATGGAACACTATTGTGATGCTAATGTGTGCTCTTGCAACACACTACATTGTGGTCCTTTATTAGTTAATTTAAAATCCTTGATAAAGTTATACTTTATCATCACTCCTAAAATAACTGATATAGGTCCACTTTACCAATGCTAAAAAAGCACAGATAAACGATTACTCTAGTGGTTCTAAATTAAAGCGCTAATAAATGGTTCTTTCATAATCTCAAATAAAGGTCCAATTTATCAGTGCATTCTTTAGCACTAGTAAAATGACCCCTTTATTTGTGATTTTTGTGCTGAAAAAAGACCATTTCTTTTAACCCCACTCATGAATTCTACTCTTTTCTAACATCGATAATGTCCATTTCCAGCTCTATTAAAGGCTGATTTTGTAGTAGTGGGAATACTATTATCATTATCCTAATATATAAGGTTACATAAACATACATTTGATACCAATTATAAGAACCCGTACTTAACATGACATAATTATGATTTCTATTCAAGAATTCGCTTCATTTCCCTTTCAGAGTCATTTTAGGTTTATATTTTTAAAGAATCAGGTCATAACTCAAACATAAAAATGAATAAAATATATAGTGGATTATTCTTGTTAGAAATCATTTTCCCTTAATATAGAATTTTTAAAACAATAATTACTTCCTTTCATGTATAATCTTCATAAAATTCATCTTTAATTCTTCATTTCCCATACCCATCCATATACCATGTGAAAAACATTTCAAAATATGGTATGAGCACAAAAATATTAGTAAGGGACATAAAAAAGAAAGAAAATTATTATTCCATTTATAAAAATCTAAACCAATGAAATGTTTTACCTTTCTGTCAAAGTTATTTGATTGCAATAAATAAACTACTTTAAAATAAATAACACAATTTTTTTTATAAACTTTATTCATTAAAACCCATATAAATGAATTAAAAACACTTTTGGAAACATAAATAATCTTGTTCATAGAACCATATCAAAAAAATTAATTGGAATAAAACTATAGCTGAAATAAAATATAATCATTATCCAATGTATTAAAGATCTATAATATAGGAAACCAATCATATAATATATATCGGGCTCACCCTATTTCCTGGGTCTATAATTGGGATCTGCCCTTTCTATGAGCTATAACAAGCTCAATCATGACATATATTTGGGAACAAACCTTTGTATTTTCAATATTGAGGTCACCCATTTTTCATATAATTACCAATTAAATTATCACTAATAACACATTTTATGCTTACACCTTTTTATCATAAAACCGTTGTAAAACACTTTTGAACCCTTATAAAAATACATTTTTAGATATCAAAAACCATTTTCTTTTAAAAATCATTTTAAATATAAAAATACCTAGAAAAATGGAAAGAGGTTATTTCATTGAAGAAAAAAATAAGTATTAAAAATGATGAAAATAATAAAATATATTCCAATAGTGGCACAAAACTTTTTTGTCACCGTACAAGATAAAAATAAAAACTTCTTCTTGTAATTTATCAAAATGTCCTATATAAAACATGTAAAAATATTCGTTTTGAAAACCAATGAAATAAAGTAAAAAATAATACATAAAATATACCACATCAGATGTTTATTTCTATAAAAAAAATTTTAAAAAACATTTTAAAAACAATTACATTGATGAAAATGAGTTTGAAGAAAAATTTAAAAAGTGGTTTTTAAAAAATAATGTCCCTTCAAACATTATCAAAATATAATCAATAATCAACAAGAAATAATAGCATTAAATAAATCTAAATATTATGATAATTTATAAATTCATGATATAAAATGTCAAATGGGATTTATATACCCCGTATTAAATAATATAACAACATAACATAAAAATAAGCCTCAATGAATGTAAATTGAGATGATGTCCCTTACCTTGAGTCTGGCTTGTCGTGTACGTTATGTATCATCTTGAGTAATAAAATAATTTAAATAATTTAATTTATTGACAATATTTTTAATTTTTATTATTCCTTTTATTTTACCTATTACAATGTTTTATACAATTACATAATCAATTACATTTATGTCATTTGTTACGACAATATTTGGAATATGTGTCAAAATTTTCATCGAATGGTTGATTATTGGTGAAATAGGTAATTATTACAAATAAATAGAATAAAAAGCATTTACTAATTATCATATCTATAGAAAAATTATATTTTTTTTAATAAAAGTCGTTTATTATTTTTGAAAACATAACTATGATAAAATAATGGAGATAGTAGTTTTTATATATGCATGAGTAATTGTTCAATTTTTTCGTGATCATTATGAAAATAATATAATTAATATTTTATATTAAAATAATGATAATAATATCATAAATACCATATTATTTCATTATATATACTTATATATATTATCCCTTTGATTTTGTGATTAATAAAATAATCAAATCACTATATAGAGGTGGTTGTACATATGTACTCAAAAAATGATATCATTTTATTGTGTAATAAAAAAATGATATATTAAATTTTAATATTTAGATATATGTAAAAAATATCATTATTATTAAACTTATATCACCTATATTCATTATATTTGTCATGACCCGTCCCCCGGGGCCCGTGTCGTGACAACCCCAAGCCCGACTTCCATAGGCCAGGGGCTGGCGACTAGCACCAAAGGTGTAATTCCCTAAAACTAGGAAGGCATTGCCTTTATAACCTGAAAACACACACAACAAAGTACGAGCTGGAAGTAAAAACAAGGTAAAGCTGTATACAAAAGAAGTGATGGAATGTAAAAGGGGATGGAAATACAAGACCAACAGGAAAGTACAAGTACAACTAAAAAACACGTACAACTGAAGAAAATTAAAGAAGTTACTATGTCATCTTATAGGGTTCCTACCTGAAGGGTAGGTATAGATAGACTCCTCAGCACTCCATGTCCATCAGTCTTCTCTGTGTACTGACTCTTAGTAAGGTCCACCTCCGGGTACCATCCAGTCCTGCTACTCTGATCCTTAATTAGCGATGTGTGTCATCTACAACCAACACAACTAGGTGTGTGCATTGACCGTGTAGGGGTGAGAATAAAGATACTCATTAGGGACCCCAAGACACTCAATGTATCACAAATTCAACAAAGATAAATCACAAATAATGAAATCGGTAGATAACCCCACTTAGGTATATGACCATACATATCCTAAGTTATCAAGTAATCCATCTCAATCATGAGGTAAACTCAAAAGTTATTAACTCCGCTCAACCAGGATTTTTATTATCGAAACCAAGGCTGCTAGAGACCTCCTCCATTATCATGTACAGTGAGCCAGGCACCAACTACAAGGTTCTTCCCACTATCTTTGGACCGTTGAGGTACTCCTCCTGTCGAGTATCATGGGTCTGCCACGCTCATACAGAGGTGCTCCCCACTGTGGGTCTACCACCAACTACAAGGAGCTCCCCCTAATATCCTGTAGAGGTACTCCTCCTGTTGAGTACCGTAGGTCTACTGGAAACTACTAGGAACTCCTCCACCATGGGTTTGCTACTGCAACCAGACACTCCCCACTGGGCTAGTCAAATAACTCTGAGTCGAATCGGTCAAGTAGTTGTTAGGTCTCATCCAACTACTATGTCTTCGTACTCCGCTCGCTTGTCTCTGGGAGGGTCCGCTCCATGAGCTACTAGTGGATACTCCAACTGTCAAGAAGTCCCACGTATAAGTATCTCAATGTTCCTCCTCGTCATACGGGTCTCAATGCAATAGATATCACTTCAATCAGATGCTTGGTCTATGATTTATAATATTTTTAGTTTCAGGGGCCTAGTGGGATTCGTGTAAGATCCAACCTAACTTTATCTCAACATTACCCCGAACATTAGTGGGGTATACTCAAAGGGATCTCCATTCTCCATGAAAACCTATGTTACTAAAGGTTTGTCAAACGGCCTTCTGGTGCCAATGATATGGACAAAGGAAGTAATGATCAGTAGTAGGCCCGGGTCTGGTCCGACCCGATCGGACCAACTCATCCCAACCCAGTCTGGGCCGACCCATTATGGGTTGACCCAGTCAGACCTGTTGGGTCTGGCCCATCCCATTGGGCGGGCCAGCCTGTTAGATTCGGCCCTGTCCGCTGGGCCCGATCGAGCGGACATTGGGGGCGGTTCGGCCCAGTGGTCACCACGTAAGCAGCTCGACACTGAGGTTGGGGCCGATTTGGCCAGCATTGCATGGGGCATGGCTCGGGTGGCTCGTCTCGGAAGGTCGAGCCGGTTCGGCCAGCGACACCGCAAGGGATGCCACGGTCTAGCACGGGAGGTCGGCGGGTAGCCTGGCAGGGTGCAAGGTGGACCGGTGGGCAGGCAGGCAGGGCGTAGCTGGTCGCAGGCAAGCCGGGCAGGGCGCGTTTAATCCACGGGCAGTCTGGCGGGTCTCTGGGCAGGGCGTGAGTAGGACAGGGGTGTGCAAGCAGAGCGCAGACAGGTCAGCGGGACGCGCGGGCAGCGCGCGGGCGTGGCCGGACAGGCCGCGGGTAGGCGATGCTGGGCGCGGGTGGGCAAGTAGGGTTCTGAGCAGGTCGCGGGAAATTGGCATAGGATGTGGGTAGGTTGTGTGGGGCGGTGCGGTTCGCGGAGGCCGCGGTTCGCGTGGCCTTTGTCCTTGCCTCCTTCGTCACCTCATTTCTTCTTCGAAGGACACCACGAGAAAGAAAATCGACGGTAGATGTTGGGGAATGTTAGATGGCCTGCATCCATTGTGTTTAAGGTGGTATCAACTGGTTCATCAAGAATAGAATATGAACATAAATTAATTACATCACTTTGCATCAATTCCTTTCATTCGATGATGAGACGATGAAAAGAAAAGAATCAACATGCAATAACCCCCAACAAGGATTTTCGGGCGTCAACGGTGAAGTCGCTGTAAGAAGACGAAGTTTTCGCTCATTTCATCCGCCGCACACTTCCACTCCCAAATACACACGACAGTTGTTGAAGATGCTTCACGTCAGCAGGTGTCCAGGGAAGAGGTCTGAGGAAGAAGTTTGTGGAAGATCATTGTCGGCGTTCTTCATTGAAAAAACGCATTCTTCATTCTTCGTTCTTCATTCGAAGAGTGGTTCTTCTTTGGGATATTTCTTTAAATGATCATCTAATCCTATTTTTCCAACAAATGAAAAGCTATCCCATCCAAATAATAGATGGTATTTTATTTTAGATTATTGAGTTTAAAATTAAAATTGTGGCATTCAATTAAATGAGATGACTCATTTAATTATTGGGGTGGAGATGGAATAATAAACTATGTATTGGATCAATTAATTAATGGGGAGGTCAAGAGGCTCCCCCCTCATTAATGAGGGGATTTGAGAGGCTTTCCACTCCTCCAACTGATAGGGGGCTTAAGCCCCCCTGTGTTGTCCCCATATCATTTATCCTCACATGGGAGGTTGATTTCAGGTGGGCCCCGCCACCATAACCTCTCATGGGAGGTTAAGGTGTGGTGGCCCCACCTCCATCTTCCAAGAGGGGGTTTTAACCACCCAACACTTACATGGAGGCTCAAATAAAATAAAGTGTGTCACACTATATTTTATTATTTTTTTCACATGAAATCCCATAAACTCTCTTTCCAACTCGACCTACTGCCGTCAAAGTGAAAGTCTTCTTAAGTGAATTCTGGCACAGGGAGTTCAACGGTGCCGTCAGATTTAAATTCCAAGCACTAGATATAAAGTTATAAAAACACACACTTACATTTACTGAACGTACCCAAAAAACGCCAGAAATTTATTCTGGGAACATCGAGCCTCATAATCATGCGCCATAATCTTTTGCGAATTTGTAAAATTCCCATGTATTTAAGAAAAAAATTTCCACAGAAATTCATGGTCTTTACATTCTCCCTAGATCAGAGCTTTACGTCACCTTAAGCTACAACTCGAACTAAGGGAACAAATGGGGGTACTAAGCATACATCTGAGCCTCCTACTCCCATGTGCTCTCCTGGAGGTTCCTATGCTGCGAGCGAATGCGCACCAGAGGTATCGACCGTCCAAGTAGGACTAGCTCCAGTTGATCCTCAATCATCACTGGAACCTCTGTAAAAGTCTCCCCATCATCGAAGTCCAACTCTCCATGGTCAATGATGTGGTAAGGGTCGTGCACGTATCTTCTCACCCGAGATATGTGGAAGACATCGTGCACCCGGTGCAACTAAGGTGGTTGAGCAAGGCGGTAAGCCACCTCGCCTACTATTCTGAGGACCTGGAAAGGTCTTCCGAATCATGGAGATAACATTACACCTTATCCAAATCTCTGTTAACCTCATCGAGGTGAGACACGTAGAAATATGTGGTCTCCATCCTCGAACTACAGATGTCATCATCTTCTATCAGTTTATGAATTATTCCTACTCATTGCAGTCTTCATCTGCTCCTGGATGATCTATACCTCTTCTGTGGTATCTCGTACCATCTCTTGTCCCACCAGTGCTGACTCCCCAGGGTCTGTCTAGCACAAGGGTGATCTATAAGGTCGCTCGTACAACGCCTAAAAATGATCCATCCCTATAGTGGAGTGATAGCTGTTGTTATAGGAAAACTACAACAAAGGTAAATGATCCTACCAACTGCGACCGAAGTCAAGGAAACATGCACAGAGCATGTACTCAAGAGTATGAATGGTCCGCTCTGTCTGACCATGTATCTGAGGATGGAAGGCTCTGCATAGATGAAGCTGCATCCTGAAAGTCTCCTACAAACCCTTCCACAGCTGGGATGTAAACTGTGTGTCACTATCGGAGACAATCGTCGAAGGAATACCATGTAGCCACACAATCTCCTACACATAGAGGCATCCAAATCTCTATAGTGAGACCTTCTCTCTGATCAGTAAAATGTGGGCTGACTTGGTGAGTTGATAAACGATCACCCAAATTGAGTCATGTCCCCTAGATGTATGTGGAAAACCCATCATGAAGTCCATGGATATCACATCCCACTTCCACTCTGGGACCTCTAAAGGCTATACCAAGCCTACTAGTACTTGGTGCTCTGCCTTCACTTGCTGACAAGTGAGGCACCGAGAGACAAACTCTGCTACAACCTTCTTCATACCTGGCCACGAGTGTTGTCGTCAATGTTCTTGGTACATCTTCACCACACCAGGAAGTACCGATAGAGGGTATATGTGGAACTCCTTCAACACTTTCTCTTGAAGTCCAAGTTGTACCAAGGTACGTCCTCTAAAGAGGATGATGTGCTCCCCACCTTCAAAAAATCCATCAGTTGCATGCCCTGTGGATATCTGAGCACGTCATGTCTCGCAGTCAGTGTCCCCATGCTTATCCTCCCCGACTCAATGATGAAGTAGAGGAGTGACTGTAAAAGACTGAAGGAAAGTTGCTCCATCTCTATCCACAAAGGATATCCATAGAGCAGCTAGTTGCTCCATCGCCTCACATAGAATTTTTATACCATTTCTCCCACTGAGTGCATCTGTAACAACATTCCCCTTCCTAGGAATATAGACTATCTCAAAGTTATAGTCCTGGAGGAACTCAAGACAATGTCGTTGTCTAAATTTCAGGTCCTTCTAAGAGAATCTATACCTGAGACTCTTCTGATCAGAGCACATGGTAAAACGTTCACCCATCAGATAGTGTCGCCAATTCTTCAAGTAAACGACCACTGCTGCTAACACCAAGTCATTGGTACCATAGTGTTGCTCATGTTTTCGTAGATGCAGAGAACCATATGTGATCACTGCTCGCTCCTCCATCATGACAGACCCGAGTATGGTCCCTGATGTGTCGCAATAGCCTACGTACCCTATGCCTTCCATTGGAAGCCTCAAGATGGCGGCACTAGTCAGCCTCTGCCTCTGCTCCTGAAATCTCTATTGTTATCTCTCCAACCACACAATGGGTTTCCCCTTCTTTTTCAAGGCTAATAGTGGTGATGCAACTCTGTACAAGTCTAGAACGAATCTATGATAGTAACCATCCAAGGCAGGCATCCCTCCCCCTTTGGGTGGGGGGGGGGGTAATCCTAGAAACATCTTTTGAAAATATGTCCCCATGTTCTGTCACTCATGTTTGGATCTGAAAACTGAAAACCCCTACTGCAACGAGGGTAAGGCTGGCTGACTCAAGAGCGATCAGTTTCACCCTACTATGCATGAGATTAACCTTTGCTTCCTGGATTTCCTTTTTCACCGACAAAATAAAACCTCATCCCAACGTTGTAGATAAACCACAACCATTCTTCCTAATACAGTAAATCCGTGTATGAACTGTGGTTGCCCAGTCCATACCCAGACTAACATCGTAAGGCCTCGACGCTGTCACCAAGAGGTTCAACCAAAACCCTCGCCTCAAGTGTCATATCACACAGTCGGCGTAACTATGATTATTGAGTCTCCTCACAAAGGTATCTCTAGACATGAGGTTCAGGTCAACGGTTTAACTGGAAATTCTAGGTCTGGGACAAGATTCGTGGAAGGAAGGAATGATTGGTACCTATTTCTATTGATACGACAACTAGTAGTAGGCACAGACCGTGCCTGGAATCATTCCTAGATCCCTTGAGTCACACTCCTTGACCACATGCAGCTACTCTCATCCCTTGACCTCAAGCTCCATGAGCGTGGTAGGGACTACAAAGGTGGGTGGTGGTAACATGTCAAAATGTACACCACCACATGCTTCTCTCCTAGCTCTTCTTCCATGTCCGCTACCCTGCAGATTAATCTATCCTTGTCACATCATCTTCCCAAAACTTCTTGCATGCCCATGTCTCTAATACAGGAACTGGTTTCTTTCATTCCCACTACTAATCATTTACTGTATGTGTCCACTCAGCCAAAGAACATTCATCCACAAAGTATCTCCCTAGCATTTAGAGAAAGGGTGCTGGCTCAGATGTACTAAAACACACCTCGCTCAGTATTCTGAGCCTCAAATCACTAATCATGTCATATTCATCGAGTACCGGGAATGATCGGTTTGCCAAGATGAATACACAGCTACTGATATGTCATCCTGACGATGTTGTACAAGCTCTAGAGAATTATCATCCACCTCCTCAGGCCAGTCCTCAGCCAACTGTGAGTCAGGCTTTCCTCGTAACATGAGGGGTATCTGATGATGAAACATGTATAAGGAATTAAGAATACATGTGTCATCTACCAGTACAGCCTATTTTAACTGCTGACCAACAGGCAGTGTTATAGCTGACACACTACCTAAGGTTCAATCTCGGGCAACGTTCCATGTACCAAAGCCTCATCATTTTGAAGACCATCCTCATGGTCACTCACTATAAAACACTGGTTACTAAGATCACTATCTTCTCTATGGGTGTCTCAACTATTCGGAGAAATCTAGAAATCACCTCCAGCCAGTCTTCTACTGCCTGGTAATCTATCTCACCTCGTAGCCTTGGAGGCCTCTACTACTAGAACTCATGCAACGTGATCAGTTGGCGTGCACCGTACGCCTTTTTGGCTGGTGGCATCTGCTACCCAATGATTGTTAGTGCTGCTGGTACACAACCCAAAGGTGCCAATGTTGTAATAGGGCCTGGAACCAAAGCCTAGTTTCTTGATGGGCCATCATCAGGTACTCTCTCGGAAATCCCACTGGATGTCTGCGTGGAGGAATCCTAAACAGATGTGACACGTTTAAAAGTTATACCTCGTGAGCTGAACTGATTGAGCTGACATAAAGAAAATTTTTGAAAACACAAGCACAATCAGTGCTTTCATGCAGTGGGTCGGAGATCAATAGTCTGGGTCCTATTGTATGGATATGTCGGTCACCACAACAACACTGGACTCCCTGAACTAAGATCCACACTCAGAACCCTTAACATTTTTTCTTCATAGAAAATAAATATTAGAGTCCTCAGTTCTGCGGAGAACTGACTCCTCTGATACCAATTTGTCAAGACCCATCCCCCGGGGGTCATACTGTGACTACCCCAAGCCCGCCTTCCATAGGCCAGGGGCTCACGACTTGAACCAAAGGCGTAATCCCCTAAAACTGGGAAGGTATTGCCTTTATAAATTGAAAAAACACACAATAGAGTATGAGCAAGAAGTAAACACTATGTGAGCTGTATAAAAAAGCGGTGATGGAAAGTAAAAGGGGTCGGAAATACAAGCCCAAAAGGAAAGTACATGTATAACTGAAAAATAAGTACAACTGAAGAAATGTAAACCCGCTACTGGGTCATCCTCCAGGGTTCCTACATGAAGGGTAGGTACTGATAGACTCCTCAGCACTCCACGTCTCTCAATCTCCTCCGGGTACCGACTCATCGTAAGGTCTAACTCCAGGTGCCATCCAGTCCGGCTACTCTAATCCTTAATCAGCAATGTCTGTCATCTACAACCAAAACAACAAGGCACGGGCATAGCCCATGCATGGGTGAGTATAATGGTACTCAGTATGGACCCCGAGACCCTCAAGGTATCAAAAATCCAATAAGGATAAACCACAAAGAATGAAATAAATAGACAACACCACTTAGATATATGCCCATAAATTTCTTATGTTATCAAGTAATCCATCTCAATTACGAGGTAAACTCAAAAGTTAATGACTCAACTCAACAAGGATTTTTATTATCTAATCCATGGCTGCTGGAGAACTCCTCCTCTATCGAGTACAATTGGAAAGCCCCAAACTACCAGGTGTTTCCCACTAACCTAAGACTACTGTGGTACTCCTCTTATCGAGTACCATGGGTCTGTCATGCTCACACAGAGGTGATCCCCATTGTGGGTCTGCTTCCAAATACCAGGCGCTCCCCCTAATAGCCTGTAGAGGTACTCCTCCTGTCAAGTACAATGGGTATGCCACAAACTACTAGGTGGTTTGCCACCATGGGTCTGCCGCCGCAACCAGGCGCTCCCCCATGGGCTAGTGGAATCACCCCGAGTCGAATCGGTCAAACATTCATTAAGTCACAGCCAGTTACTAGGTCTTCATACTCCGCTCGCTTGTCTCCGGGAGGGTCTGATCCAAGAACTATAGTTAGATACTCTAAATATCACGAAGTACTACATAGATTTATCTCAAATGTTCACCTCGTCATAGGGGTCTCAATGCAACAGACGGTGCATCAATCAGACACCCGGTCTGTGAGTTATAAGCTTTTTATTCCTGGGACCTAGTTGGATTTGTGTATGGTCCAACCAGACCGTATCTCAACAATACACTGAACTCTAGTAGGGTATACTAGAAGGGGCCATCATACTTCAAGAAAACCAGCGCCGCTGATGGTTCATCAAATGGTAATCTAGTGCCAAAGATACGACCATAGGAAGTAACAGTCAGTAGTGGTCCTGTGTCTGGTCCGACCCAGTTAGACTGACTCTGCCCAACCCCGTTAGGGCCGACCTGGTCTTGGTCGACCCGGTCATACCTATTGGGTCTAGCCCAAACCATTGGGTGGGCATGCCTGTCAGGTTCGGCTTGGTCTGATGGGCCCGGTATAGTGGATAGCGGCGGCGGTTTGACCCGGAGGTCAGCGCGTAGGCGGCTCGGCCCGGATGTCGGGGCCGGTTCGGCCAGCACCGCATGGGGCGCGGCTCGTGTGGTTTGGCCCGGAAGGCCGACCCGGTTCATCAAGCGCTATCGTGTGGGACGCCGTGGTCTGGATCGGGAGGCCGAGAGGCTGGAGGGCAACCGGGCAGGGCACGGCTGGCCGCGGGCAGGCCGGGCAAGGCGCAGTCAAGCCTCGGGAAAGCCGACGGGGTTCCAGGCAGGACGTGGTGAGGCCGGCGGGGTGCGGGCAGCACGTGGGTAGGCCGGCGGGGCACGGGGGCAGCACTTGGGTAGGCCGGGGAAGCGTGGGCACAAAGATGGCTCAGTGGGATAGGCCATGAGCAGGCGGTGCTGGGCACGGGCAGTCCGCCGGCAGGTGGCCCGTGGCATAGGTAGGCTGCGCGGGGCGACACGATTCACGGAGGCCAGGGGTAGTGCAAATTTTGTCGTTTCTGGTTTCGTCTTCGCGTTTCCACATCATAGAACACCACAAGAATGAAAATAGAGGGAGGATGTTAGGCCATGTTAGGTTGGCTAGCATCCTCTGTATTTAAGGTGGTATTAATTTGTTCATCAAGAATAGAAGATGAACAACAATTAATTATATCACATTGCATCGATTCCTTTCATTTGATGATGAGATGAAGAAAAGAAAAGCATCAACATACAATAATCCCCTACCTTGATTATCGGGCATCGACGATGAAGTTGCGGTAAGAAGACGGAGTTGTTTTTCATCGCGTCTGTCGTTCTTTTCCACTCCCGAATATGCACAACGGTTGTGGAAGACGCTTCACGTTGGTAGGAATATGGGGAAGAAGTCCGAGGAAGAAGTCCATGGAATATCGTTTCCGGTGTTCTTCATTGGGAGAATGAGTTCTTTGTTCTTCATTCTTCATTGGGAGAATGGTTCTTCATTGGGAGCTTTCTCCCAACGATCATCTAATCCTCCTTTTCCATCAAATGAAAAGCTAGCCCCTACAAATAAAATATTGTCTTTTTTTATTATTATTGAGTTTAATATTCAAATTGTTATGTTTAATTCAATGAGACAACTCCTTTAATTATTGGGGTGGAGTTGGCATAATAAACAATGTGTTGGTTCAATTAATTAATGGGGAGGTCAAGAGCCCCCCACCCATTAATGAGGGGAGTTGATATTTTTCCTCTCCTCTCATTAATAGTGGGTTAATCCCCCGTGTGGTCCTCATCTCATTTATCCTCACATGGGTGGTTGAGTTTGGGTGGGCCCCAACACAATAACCTTTCATGGGAGTTTAAGGTGTGGTAGCCCCACCTCCAACTTCCTAGAGGAGGTTTTAACCACCTATCACTTACTTGGAGGCTAAAATTAGATAAAGTGTTGCACACTTTATTTTATTATTTTTCCCCTGAAAACCCAAAAATTATCTTTCAATCTCGACTCATTTTCGTTGAAGTGAAAGTCTAATTAGAAAATATTGGCATTGTGAGTTCATTAGTTCTCTCGAATTTCAATTCCGAGAACTGGTTAAAAAATTGACTCTGGCACACCGGGCCTCATAATCATGCACCGTCAACTTTCACAGAATCGTAAAATTCCCATGTATTTAGGAAAAAATTTCCATGGAAATTACGGGTCTTTAAAATATTTATCCTTTTACCTTCCATGTAATGCATACGTGAAAAATGAATCGCATCACTTCGCGAGGAGGTAGTCCTCCGTACACACGAATGACAATATCATATCACCCAAATTAAGAAAAGTAAGAGGGATCATGTGATATAATGACTAAAAAAGTAGGATTATGATACAAATATAGTATATAAAATAAATATATAATTATAAAAACTCATGATAGGTGATGATGGAAAACGAATGACATCGATAAGTGAGGATGTAGTCCTCCGTACACACGAATGACGATTCTCTATGTTATTTAATAGAAGAATAGATTTATTTAGTTCATTAAATTAACATATTAAATTATAATTATATGTTCTATAAGGGCCTTATTATATATATATATATTATTTCATTAATAAATGGAGGTATGAAAATAAATAAAATAAATAATTGCAGTTAATCTTGATACCTCTTTTTCGGACAACCTCCATAAATAAAAACCAAAATCCTTTATAGGATATATATATATGATAAAAATAATTATTATATTACATGACTATTGAATTATATAAATTATTTTGGTATTTATTGGTTGATAAAAATTTATTTTAATGTGTGAGGAGTAGAGAATAGGGAGTTTCTTTTTATAAGTGTGTGGAGTGGCACACTTTTGATTTTTGAAATGAAAAACGTTGTACACATATTTTTAACATGCCAAAAGGATATCTAATGTATAATTATTGAGCCGTATACAAGATAAAGTCAAAATATGGTTATAAAATAGATTTTTGCTAGTTTTTTGGTAATAATAACGACTATCATTTTAGTTAAACCCTTTATAAATCCATTTTTAACTTAATAGGGTTAATTAATTTTTATAGTTTTCACTATTAATTTTTGTCCACAATTATGTCCAGGATATTATAATATATATATATATATATATTGAAAATATTAAATCCATTTTACCATAATAAATTCATATAACTTTTAAATTTTAATAAAATACAAAACCCTCTCATGAGATATACCAAAAGTGTTTTCAAGAACATTATTTTTCCACAAAAATATGATTTCATGTTAACTATAAGACTACTAATAATAATTGTATGAATATTAATTAATATTTAATGATATATAATCCATAAAATAAATTTAAAAAATTCCTCACAATGAGTAATTTAATTATATAAAATGGTGGATTATTTCCATTAAAATAGTATTTAGAAGTGTCTCATTTTAAACACAAAAACAAACTTATACAAAAATCTAATATAAATTAGATTTAAAAGGGATTAATAGGATTAAATATTAGTAACTAATAGTTATTTTTACATTATATCATATTATTATAATAACATTAATTTTGAATTTCTTAATTTTTTGAAAAGAATTTTAATTTTTTAAAAACTGTTATTTTTCACGATTCATTGAAAAATCAATATTTTCTAAAAAATACAAAAAGAATCACAATATATAAATTTTGATATTATGGTCCAAAAAAGAATTTAATTTTTTAAAATAATTTTTCTTAGAGTTCCAAAAATTAATTATAATATATCATTAAAAAATAATTTTTTTAAGAAAACCTATTTTTGAAGAATAAAAATTTATAACTAAAAATTGATTGTTTTATTAAAATTATTTTATCAATAATTTATATTTCAAAGGAAGTATATATAAATATATATATCATAATGAATTTAAAAAAAATCATACCATCTAATTTAAATTCTAGATTATAATGGTTATGTGTTTCGCAGGTCATGCATGCTCGATGTTGTGTGTCAAACACACTATCAGTATTTGTTTTACTTTCTAAAATCATGGGGTGTTACACTAGCTACATATTGGCAACCCTAGGTAGGTCTTATCTCATGGAATTATATTAATAGTTTCTAGATCCCTTTTTTATGACCACCTCCTCATCATGAACAACTAGTAGTACTCCATCTCCCTACCTGACATGGAGCTAATGACCCTTCTCTTTAACATCGAATCAATGAAAATCCACTCCCATTAAAATCAATATGAAGAGTTATAAAAAATAATGGATGATGGCATATATTTCCACAATTAAAAAACACAAATATAACCATTATAGACTATTTCTTCATGTGTCCTGGTCTTTCAAATTAATTGAAATCATAAGGATACATCAGCAAAAACCCAAGTTTTGGATTCTAAAACAAGGCTCAAGATATTCCCTCATGTGTCTAGTCAAATAGATACCTATTTATGATAGTAGGATACTTTTTACTATAACTTTATCCTCTCTCATATTACTGTTACTAATGATTACATAATTTATAATTCTATATATGATGGTAAATTTAATGTCCCATGTTTTTGAACCACATTAAAAACTAAAGAAATTAGAAATTTTCATTTATTGGATGGGTTGTTTTATAAGACAATCTTCAAAGAGTAAATATGAGACTATATTCCCTTAAATGTGTTGTGTTTTTGGATGTGGTTAATTTTTTGGGGGTGCCACATGTGTTCTTTTATGTTTCTGGAAAGTCAAACTCTGAAACCTCTTTATGGGAGGAGAAGGAAAGGGTTCACAATTAGCCTGGAACCGTGCATCCCTTAGTAGCCAACTCTAAGGTTTTTTATTTAATGAAATTAATTAAAATTAAATTAAATTAAATTAAATAAATAATTGGTGGTTAAAAATAATAAAATGTTTAAATAAAAATAATAATAATAATATTGTCATCCTTGTTATTATTATTATTATTATTAGGTTCGTTTATTTTTTAGAGACCCATGGGGTCTCCCCCTTTCTCCCTCCACATCAGTGCGACACAACCACTCCCTTAGGTCCTTTATCAGAGAACGATACACCCCCTAGTATGTGACTCTCTCTCCTATAGCTCCCTCTCTACTCAATGATTTCACCTCGATCATTATGAATCTCTCTCACTCCATTGTGGTAAGTATTTTTCTCTCATATCCATCATTTTTGGGAAGCTTTTCCTCTCCTTATCATCCTATATCAAATCGGTCAAACCCTATGTTAGTTTTTAATCTATTTGTTGTTTCCTTTTATTGTTCGGTTGTGTGAAGGGTCTCTAAGGAATCCATTAGTCGTATTTTGGAAACTACCACTGAATGTAAAGAGATTGAGAGCATTTTGGTTCACCACCACCAATTTAGAGAATGTGTTTTTACTTTTTTCTTCATTTTTTCATTATTTTTGGGACCTTCATACTTTTTGAGTTCATAGTATTTTTCTATGAGTGAATTTTCCTCACCGTGATGGTTTTGGTTTGTTGTCGTCGCATTGAGTGCATTCAGTGTCCCATTGTAGACTTGCGCTCATATACATAGGTATGTATACATATATATATATACAAATATATTTATATATATTCCATGTACGTATTTCATCATGGATAAGGGAATACATGCATTGGGTTAAGGTATATGTTTATAGGAATATATGTGCGTGCAAGTGTGGTGCAGTTTCGAGTGGTTTCCTATTAAACAATTGAGCACTTAGTATTTGGATTGGTATTCCTTGAGGTAGAATCCCATTTCATTGCCCTTAAATTTACATATGCAGTAATTAATTTACCATTCACATTTAATTATTGATTTTCCATGTATTTCAGTTTTTCAGAAATGATATCATTTCATGAATTGGATATTATGCTTAATTGAATAGATGAATTATTTTATAAATAGTTTCATGATTTAATAATAATAACCCTCCGTCATAGGTGTGTTATCTTCTAGTAAAAAATTATGGTCTATATGTTATTACTTTCTTAGGCTATTGGAATGGTGTTTCACTATGCTCGAGGTTATGTTTGGAATATATACTATTTTTTTGTTATTACCATATTTGATATTCATAATTGGAGTTGTCCTCCATTTGGAGGATTATATAACAATCCAAATAACCTTTTTTTCCAATATTGTAAACTAAATGGATTGATTTATAAATTTTAATTACCAGTGTAATTAATTTTCCTTTTTCCAATGACATTTCCAATTTGACTCGTGGATCCTTATAATTGAATTTTCTATATATTTTTTAAATTGAATGAGTTATTTTAAAATAAATTACTAATTAATGATAGTGTTTCCTCTCTTAAAATGAATCAATTGTAATTAAATAGATCAACCCCAAAGGATAGTAAGTTCATTCCATTTTTCTTACGCATAAGTAAATTCTTATAATGAATTGTAATTGCTTAATGGAATTGGCCTTCTCTAATGAAATGCGTGAGAGGGCCTTCCCTCGTGTATTAAATTATGGATACGAAAACGTGACTTATTACTTATTCCACACTTTATTCATTATTATTGGTTCCATAAGTGGGTAGTATAAACAATATTCATTTTTAACTGATACAATTATTTATAGTAATTGAGATATGTGTGATCACTCCAGCACATCGTGGCCTCAAGAAAATAAATATGATAATTTGATCTATTACCTGTTTAGACTTTTGAATCTACATAAGAAGTAATATATGTGATTTATTGTGGAAGAATCACCTTGGATAATTTTGGTAAATTGATATACGAACGAAAATAGGTTCAAATTATAAATTAAACTTGTTTGAAATAATTAAGATGATAATTTGGAAACGACATTAATGAAATGATTGGTTTGACATATGATAATTTTTATGAATTTATCATTGTGTCTTATGAGGATAAGCCTAGTTTTTTATACTAGATGTTTTATTTTATTTCTTTGAATTTGAAATAATTTGATATATATGTGATTGATACCTAAGTGTTTGATAATAATTGGAATGTTGAGTGTGTGTCGATACGAACCATGTTTAATGCGGACTGATAGGGGCTTGATGTAAGTTTTTGTACTTCCTGAGGGATATATGCACTGGTAATGAATTCCTGAGGGTAGACTATATGATTATGTTGGATTCCTGAGGGATAGATTCCCAATAACACAATGGATAAGGTCTTTGTACTAGTTTTCGTAGCACTTGATGGTTAGGAGGACTAGTGCTGAATGCTTGTGGGAAGAGTATATGATTTTGTTAAGTTACTATGGTCCATATGCATAATCATAAGATGCCTAAGGTATAAATTGTATGTACGCATGATGTCAATATTTTGGTTAGCCTAGGGGAATATACCAAATGATTATGGTATATTATAAGTCATTCTTACACGATATGTGAATCTGACACAGATTTGGGGGATCTATACTAATGTAAGAGGATCTACCCATAGACATAAATACCTAGAAGGGAACTAAAGAAGGTATTGAATCCATGTGTCCCTTAGGAACCAAGGTGGGTTGTTATTAATATATTCATCACTTCTTGTTTATTTATATACTTATATCCTCTCAGTAATTTACATTAAATATCATTAATGGATTGGTTTAGACACCATGGTTGTAGGCTTACTGAGATTATTGTCTCACTCCCTTCTCAGGCCGCCATTTCACTAGGGTACCATAGTAAACCTTATATTTTATAGCCTTTGGAAGATTTCTTGTGATGTTTTGTTTTTATGTGGGATTTAGGATAACAATATAATTTATGAGCTCAAGATCTTCATGGAGTTTGTCATTGGGATGTTTCCTTTTATTACATTGAATTTCTATTGTAATTCATTTTGATTTCACATATATCATCTTTTGTCCGACATGAATTCTTGTATTTTGGCATTATCCATTTATATTTAGATATTATATTATTCTTCCATTTCTTTTCATTATATTATTACTACTTCTTCATATATTTATATATTATATTATTCTTCCACTGCTTGTCTTTATATGATAAATTTCGTCATAATGACGGTATTTCAATAAAAAATTAATTTTATAAATAATGTTAGATATAAATTGAATGTTTTTCCCTAGGGGAGTCACATAAAATCAAGTTCCACGTGTTTTTTTAGTGGTTCCATATGTTTTAAATTAAATATTTTATATGTTTAAATATTTAAATTTAAAAAAATTCAATGGCCTTAAAATGGAACTCTTGGTGGTGTTCATTGTTTAAACAATTTTGAAAGGGTGTCTTGAGATTTTATTTTTTGGGTTTCCATGTGACACAAACAATAGCATTTCTCATATTCATTCTCTAATTTTATCAATGGATTAAATGGATGTCTTTTGAGTACAGTTTCTTTTCTATTGGTGTGACCAACTGATAGGTTCGAAGCTTGTTCTTCATAACGGCCTTGATCATGGTAGATATG
Organism: Viscum album; assembly: GCA_963277665.1. Taxonomy (NCBI): domain Eukaryota; kingdom Viridiplantae; phylum Streptophyta; class Magnoliopsida; order Santalales; family Viscaceae; genus Viscum; species Viscum album. The sequence goes on from OY728163.1 coordinate 333,621,067, forward strand.
ACCATTAAAACATAAATTCTTTAATAATTTTGTGAGTTTATATGAAATTGGGTGTCTTTAGGAGGTAATTGTTCCTATTAGGACAATTGGTATCTAAAAAACCCTTTTTTGTATGTGTTATCATGTTTTCGTTGATCTAGTTATGGGCCTGATCATCGATAAATTCTTGGTTTCAACTATTTAGACATGCCTTAGGCCTGGTCGGCCACCTATTAGGTCACTTGACCCTTTCCTTTCATCAATGAAGGAAAACTTGTTATGTCATAATCTTGGTTAATTATTTTTTTCAGTCCATCTGATACATGATTTCATTTGGTGTAAAACCAATGATTGGTTTCCAGGATATGTAGTATGCTTCTAAAACCACAGGGTAGTTTGAGTTCATGTACACGGTGATATTATAATGTTTAATGATGCAAAAAAACTATTGACATTGGTGATATCATTGATCCTTGTGTTGTTGAGTCTGTTCTCATGTCATCTCAGTGGTATAAATTATCGGGACTTAAAATGAAGATATTCATCCCAACGCTCGGGATGAATTTCAAAGAAGATCAGGCGATTTGACACATAGTTCAGATTGGTGTTGGATTTCATGCCAAATGCCTTGGTATTATGAAATACAGATCATGACTCGGAGGGGATACCCATATGAATTCATGGTAGTTTGGATCTAGCATTCTTATGATTGACTGGTTTATCCATTATTTTCAAGACTATGACAACGCTATGGTGGGGATTGTCACATCCTTTTTAGTTTTTTTGTGTCGGTGATTTCTCAAAAGAATGAAATTGGTGTGGATTGAATTTTATGTTGTCCTTGAGAAATTTTCTTAGTCATGTGTGGACATCAATGATTAATCATGAAGGATCATGGAAATTCATAGGGTGGTAATGTCTTAATGATCGGTTAAGGGTGGTACATCAGTCGTTGATGTTGATCTTCTTGCAAGGGAAGTCGACCAGCAGTGGTTTGACTAATCGTCTTGGTAATATTATAATCCATTTAGAGTGATATTTTTGAATCAATGAAAATGTATCCTATGTCAACTTCTTCATTGATTAACTGGGTGAGATTCAGTTATATCCTATGCGAAATATTTAAAAGTTTTAGGGATTGTATAATTGGTTTCCATAGTATTCCATTCTAACACATGGTCATTATCAAGTCTTGGGTTGTCTTGAGTGAAACATGGGTTTCCATGTAGAAAATACACATATAGACTCTGAGACACAAGACATTTTATTTGAATTGACCACCAGTAGGATGACGCTATGGGCTTAGTCAATCATCTGATGTGTTAATCTTGGCAGGAATTAATGATACACTCGTGAAATGGAGTATGGAATACCCCATATTTGTTTCTTAGTAACCTATTTCAATGTATCACTGGTTATAATGGACATGTTTTGAGGATCGGTGATTCTTAAATCAAGAAACTTCAACTGATGTCAGTTATAGACATCAGTGTATGTGTTCATAGTGAATCTGAGATACCTTGGAAGAAGTTATCACAGTCCAGTTATAAAATCTTGTTCGTCTAATCTATGAGTCTTTAGAATGTTTGGCCAGAGTGAAACTACTTTCCATGTCTGTTGATCAATTTAATGGTCTATAGAATACTGTTTCTTTTAGGTGTTTAGGTCAGATTAGTGTGGTTTTTATCGCCCAATGCTTTTAATGAGAAGCTGAATCATCTTGGATAAATATGTTCATTGGGGAATTGACCATCTGACTATTTCAAAATCACAGCAGTGGATTGCTATAAATATTTAGGCATGATTCATATGAAATTTTGATGGTGGAGGTGTCACAACTATTACTTTTTTACCTTTGTTTAGTGGTTTAGAACTATAGTGGGGAGATCCAATAGTTTATTGTTTCATGAGACGAGGCCATGGTCTTGTATCTAGAAAAAAAGGCTTGGATATGAACCATATTGGTTTTTCATTTTGAATACAAAATTCTTTTTGGTTTGGATCGTAATGGATTAATTTTATCTTTCCTAATAAATGATTAGAGTTTTATTGGACATTTGTAAAGGAAACAATATTGTCTAAGAGACACTTGACAACCCTTGTAGGTCGGGAGATGTTTTCTTGTTCCCAAAGGCTTTTCAAGTATGATTATTTCTATGTGTGGAGGTTTTAACGACCTATTTTTTTAACCAAATGAAAAACCAAATAAAGATGAATATTTCAGTTATTGAAGGGTTTATTTTACAAACAATGCATCATAGTGGAAATATGAGAGATTCAACACCTCGATGTGTTGTTGTTTTGATGTGTTTCAAGGCCTAGGTTGCACTTTTAGCATTCAATAATGTTTTGGGAGCATCAGACACCATACCCTATTTGTTGGGGGGAGCTAGAAGGGGTTCACAGTTAGTTTGGAACCGTTCATCCCATAGCATCAAACCACGTTGTGTTTTATTTAATGAATTTAATTTAATTTAATTTAATTTAAACTAAATAAAAATAAATGAGGAGTAAAAATAAATAATTTTTTAAAAATATTAATAATATTATTATTATTATTAATAATATCATCATTGTCATTATTATTAGGTTAGTATCTTTTTTTAGAGACCCATGGGGTACACCCCTTTATCCCTCTCCTTTAGAACGATGCACACCCTCCCATGGGTTCTTCAACAGTACACGACACACCCCCTATTGTGGGAATCCCTCTTATATGGATCCCAATCTGCTCAAAAAATTTACATCGATCCTTCATGAATATCTCCGGATCCATTGAGGTAGGTACGTGTACTCTCATTTACAATTTTTGTTGGTAGTTTTCTCTATATTTTTCACCATATTAAAAATCATCCAAAGCCTGGATTAGGTTCTAATATTATTCTTTGTTAACATCTGGTGGTAGGGTGTGCTAAGTGTCTTGTATGAATTTTTGGGGCGTATTCCGAAAAATAGTGTTGAATGCATAGTGGTTCTAAGCATTTCAGTTCGCCGCCATAGATTTTGGGAAATTTTTTCTTCCATTATTTGATGTCAATTAGTTAATTTTTTAGGGTCTTATAGTTTCTGAGGTCCTAGTAATTTTATGTATGTGCCCTGGCCTCGCCACAATGATTTTGGATTTTCATTGTCGCTTCGTGAACATTTGGTGTCTCATTGAAGGCTTGTGCTCATATACATAGGTATGTATATATATATATATATATCTATAAATATATTCCATGTACATATTACCTCATGTAAAGGGAAATATGTGCATTGGGTAAAGGCATATGTATATATATATATATATATATATATGTTTGTGTGTGTGTGTGTGTATGTGCATAGAAGTGTGGTATAGTTTCGAGTGGTCTCTAATTAAACTATCGCGTGTTGAGTGTTTGGATTGGCCTTCTTAGAGGTGGGGTCTCTATCCATTTCCCTTAAATTTAATTATTCATTAAATAATTTCCTTCAAATAATTAATTAATGATTTTTTGTGTATGGTAGATTCTATAAATAAATTTCTTTTGGTAATTGGGCATTATGCATAATTGAACAAATTATGTGTTTTATAAACCATTTCATGATATAATAATAAAATCCATCCAGCGGAGTTGTAATGTCAATAAACAATATGTAATGTATAGATATTAATAATTTATTGGCCTATTAAATTTTTTATTATAAATTATTGAAGTTATGATTGGAATATTCCATGTTTTGTCTACGACCATCTTTAATATTCATAAATGTAGTTTTCCACCATTTTGGATGAAGATTGATGATCCAAAGAACTGTAACTGTTTATATTATCTTATAAAATCTATGCATTGATTTATAAATGGGAATTACCAATGTAGGTGATTTTCCTTTTTCCAATTAGATTTCTCATTTGAAAAATTTATCCTTGTAAGTGAATTTTCCATATTTTGGTATAATTAACGAGATTTTTTAAGAAAATTCTAAGCCATGATAGGTTTTCCAATCATAAAATTAATCAAAGGGTATTAAATGTATTGACCCCAAGGTATGTTAAGGACATCCAATTTTTATTTTGAATATGTAAATTCTTAAAAGGAATTGTAACACCGTGATGGATTTAGACTTGGCTAATGATATGCATGATATTTCTTTGCCTCATGTATTAAATTTGGAATTTAAACACATGTATTATACCCTATTCCACACTTTATGCTTATGAATTGGTTCCACAAGTCAGTTGTATATAGTAAATCTATTTTTATATCACACAATTATTTATAGTAATTGTGATATGTGTGATCACTCTAACACGTCACATGATTGACCAAATAAATCAAATAATTTGATTGATTGATGGACTAGAATTATGAATATCCATAATAATAAATATTTTTTATTTCATATCAATGAATCACATTATTGATATTTAGTTAATTGATATATGAATGGCCTTAAGGTCGAATAATAATTAAACAGGTTTGATATAATTATGATGATTATTAGGAACCTTTATTCATGAAATGAATTAGCCTAACATATTATAATTTTTATAAATTGATCATTATGTATTACGATGATAAATATAGTATGTTTGATAATATAATTGTGATATTTCAATCTTAGATTTTGATCTTATATGATATCAATGGGATTGATACCTGATGGTTTGATACAGATTGGATTGTTGTGTATTTATAAATATGACTCAAGTTTAATGTGGATGACTAAGGGATTGGTACATCTTTTTGTACTTCTTGAGGGCTATGTGAACTTGTACTAAATGCCTGAGGGTAGAGTATATGATTATGTCAGATTCCAGAGGAAAATATGCATAGTCAGATGATGATTGAAGACTTTGGGAATATTTTAGTACTACAAGATAGATATGAGCACTAGTACTAAATTCCCATGGGAAGGGTATATGATTATGACGGATGAATAAGGGTTAGATGCATAGTCACACAATGCTTGAGGGAGAGATTCTTATCATACCTAATGGTGATATTTTGTTTAGGCTTATGGAAGATTCTCTATGTCTATGGAATATAATTATTGATTCATACTCGGGAAGAGAATATACCACTAATTAGGGGGATCCATCCTGATGTAGAAGGATCTACCCACTGACATAAATACACAGTAGGGTGTCAAGGAGGTTATTGTCAACAGGTGTCCCTTATGATCCTGTGCTGGTTGATGATCATTTTTCAATCCCTTCTTGTTTATTTTTCTTCTTATAAATTCTCACTACGTTACATTAAACATCAGTAATCTATTGGGATAGACATCATGGGCACCGACCTACAGATATTATTATCTGAAACCCAACTCATCCTTCCATTGCATTGGGATACCAGAGTAGACCTTATTTTTTCATGACCATGGTTGATTGATTGCGATGTTCAACTTGTACCTGGGAGTTTGGAGTACAATACAGAGTCAATGATCTAGATAATCATTGATCTCATTTTTGGGAGGTTTTCTATTATTACATTGTATTTCTATTGTAATTCATACTGATTTTACTTATAGCATAATATTTCATAAATTTCTTCTTGTATGTTGACATTGGCCATTTTTATTTAGATATTATATTATTCTTCTGATGATTTAAATTCTATTATTATTAATTCATCAATTTTCTATTATTTATTATCTGATAAGCTGGTGTGCTACACTGATATAGAGAGTATTTTCTCCCAACAGTACCATCCGTAGAACATCTCTATTAGTCAGAAACCTCTGGCATATGAGGTTGCACACATGAGGCCATGTGACCCACTTGTCTAACAACTTCCATAGTGGTGATCTGGGTCGGGATATTACAACGGGATAGCATACATTCTCCAATGATTGGATGTTATAAACTAGACCACCCTCAAACCACATAGATCATTAAAACTCATTAGCCATATGAATCAGTAAAAATATATGAATCTCTAGAAACAAGTGGATACCCTATAATAGATAAATCTGTCATCTCGAGGTGAATAAAATATCTGTCTCTATCCGCCCTCAACATCTCATGTTAGATATAATCGTAGGATGTAGTATATAAATCCAACCAATGCATATCAAGATAACGATCATCCTAGGTACTCACATCACAAAATCGATTAGTTTAATCAAAAACCATATATATAGTGAGCTTCAGTCTCCTCTAAAGAGATGTATCTAGATTCTCAAATATAGATATCACAACCTATATTTTGGACATAGTACCTTGAGGAACCCCATAGCCTAAAAATGTAGATGAAGTTTGTTGTTAAAACTCACAAATAAAATATGTCCTAGAAGGGGGAGGTCATGGGGCTCAATCCATAGACAAAAAAAGATGTTATAAACCCTATCAAAATTGAGAGTCATCATATTGATCACGAATAATAATGGGTATTTCATTGGTAACTATTGGAGTTATCGTGGGTCGATTACGGCCGACCACCTCTAGAGCATGGTCATAACCACATTCATAGTGCCTAAATCTAGTTAGTCATGGTGGAATATCTACAATACTATGAACATTCTTCATAAAAGAATTTTAGAATAAATGATATTGTAACACCCCGTTATTTCATGGTATAGATTCATTTAAATTTCTTTGATGTCTTGTGTTGTATGCTACACCAAGATTAACTTGTGTTATACACAACAATGTATTTGTTTACAATATACGAAACACTATTTTTAAAATGTGTTACGCAAAATTTCATATTATTTTGATAGAATTTATTTTAGGAAATATAGAGTATAAGTGATAACTGAATATTATGACCTAGTCATTAGAATGGTGGGTATCAATAGTATTAACTTCCTTCTAAAAAAACAATTTGAATGAAAGTTATTGAGTCTGTAAAAATAATAAAATCACTCATTATGGATTTTATTACTGATATATATATTTAATATATTCATTTCTATTTTTTAAATTCCTTTTATAGGTTTTATAGATATGATATAATATCAACTTCAATTTTTCAGATAAAAGAAATATTTTTCAAAAAAACAAGTTTAACACATTTTGATGGAGAATCCATTATAAATATACTTTTTGACAATTTTATAAGCCCCATTTGATATTTTAAACTTCATATTTGTATGTGGGACATAAAAATTTTCATTGGATGAAATTTTGATATTATTTTGGATAAAATTTTTATTTTAATGAATATATAAAAATACTACATTTTCATTCAAAACTGCATTTTCATCTAATTTATATACATAGTATGATTGTAATTTTAATTGGTTTTCAAGTTTAAGTAGACTATATTTTTTCATTTCATCCAATATTGGTCATTATATGTAATTTTAAATTTAAATTGGACATAAAAACATGTTAATCTCTTGATATTTTTATCTTCTTAAAAACCCTTGTTTCAGTTTTGACAAGAGGAATTAGTTTAAAATTAATTTCTACCAATTCATTGAATTGAATTTAGAAAAATGTATATAATATTTTTATTCATAAGGGTGAAATTTTCAGAATATGTACCTTTTATTATTTGGACATTATGAACAGTAACATCAGAAATTATTTTATTTACCTAGATTAATGGGTAAATTAGGTAATATGGGTAAAAATAATATTATAATAATATAAAAGTACCCTAAATCATGTCCTTGTATTATTGTATGAGTCATATCGGACCTGAAAAATCCGTAGACCAAATATTTAGCATTTGAGGACCGCTTCAGTGTGAAAATGACATGTCATAATAATTAGTTTAATATAAATATAAACAAAACATAAACATGTATCGTTCTATTAAAATAATCTTTATGCGGGTTTCTATAATTTATCAATTTTACTATAAATATTAATTATAAAATAAAAATATTTGTTATATCATGGTTATTTATTTCTAATTTTTAGACACAAAGTTAATACTTTATTTTTGACATAAGGATGATTCAGTAATTAACTTATAAAAGAAATATTGAAATAAAAGATATTATAATTTTTAAAATATATATAATTTGAACATTTTGATGACATCAAAGGCGTTTTTGGATGAAATTTACATATTAGGGATGATTTAATTCCTTTATTCTGAATGAATCATGTTGTTATAACTCTATCAAAATTCAATTACTAAATAGAGTCATAATTGACATAAATGAGTTTTCAAAAAAATATCATTTTATTTAATGATATAATAGCCCTAAAAATCAATATCTAGAAAAATGAATTATATAATGATACAAATGTCTTTAAATATCCACATATGATCTCTTGGCATTTTATTGTATCTAAATTAACCATATAGAATTAAAATACAAGAAGACGTGGTAAGAGATAAATTATTTAACTAAGGGTTAAATCTAAATGATAAGGTTAATTTTGGGACCTAAACATTCCTAAAACCTCTTGGTAGAAATTATTTTGAACCATCCTCATTTTATATTCTGAATAAATTTTGGTCCATTAGAAAATGAAATTAAATTTATAATAAATTATTATTCTAAGACTTTTATAAAATTCCTCTAACCTCTCCAATTAATGCAATCTTCTCCTTCAATTTTACTCAGACCTCTAAATTACTTTTTCTACCCCAAAGACTGCCCATTTCCTATCACAAATTTCTACACATTATCTTGTAGGCCACAATTTTGGCATAAATTCATATTTAATATTCCTTTTGTTTAAATAAAAATAAGATACTCCAAAAAGAGGTAATTATTTATCTCCTCTTTCAAAATAATTTTCTTCTTCCTCTTCCTTTTCCTAAGATATTTCAATAGTATTTTAAAAAATATAGTATATTATACATGATGAAATTTTATTATAAATATGAGAGAACCTTATACCGATTTGTTTCCATCCAGCAAATAAAAATATCACCATTCATGTGTATGTATGACTTTTTATCTCCAGGCCATGGTGTAATTTGTTATCTGATAATAAATAATTTGGAGGGGTATAATGATGATTATAGTGGATGTAAATAATGAATAAAATAAAATAATATTTCTTTAAAATTTATATACCATTCAATTCTAATCTATTTTTACCATTAATGGAATGACTTTGCCGCGTGTACGTATGTGCTGCTTACTGTCTCCACAACGTGATGAGATTAATTCTCCACATTAACCATTCAAGAATGATTAAAAAGTATATATGATAAATTTTAATGAAATAAATTACATAATAATCCTACTATATTTATTTATATATATTTATATATATTTCATTTACTTTCTTCTATTCAATTCAATAAGGAATCAAAACTACGTTCATCCCTACGTAAAGCCTACATTCTCCATGAATGGTGTCTTCCCATTCTTTTATCTATCTAATATATATTTAGATACTAAATATTTATGATAAGAAAATAATATTTTACATTATTTAAGAAATTATGTCACAATATATTTAATACGATCATGAATAACAAGTTAAAAAACATACGATAAATAAAACTATTATTACCCAAAACGTTGATTTAGCATGGAATTGATAAATGAAGGGGTAATATAAAGTCATAAGTGAATATTATATGATATCATAAATTTTATTGTTATTCTATTACAAGTTAATAGTATGTTTAAACCCACTATAAAAATGTTTCAGACATATACTGAAGAAAACAATTCTTTTGTAAGGGATAACTTCAAAATCTCGTTATTTTCGTAGATTGTTTATATGTAAGTATTTAATTGGGTATATTTAGCACCCACATCGATGTTTCCTAAATATATAATATTATTTCAACTATTATACTATTTTTTAAAGTCAATTTTACCCCTTGGTTAATTTTTATTAAATGATATGGAATGAATGTTTTATTCATTTTCCAAATGAGGTAGTTTTTGACTTTTCGGAAAAGGGTACGAGAAGAATGTATTTTTTAACTTATACGACATGAACAGATTTTTACGTATTTATAACACCTTATTTCTTGGAATCTTCCTCTAAATTATTTCATGTTTATTTTCAAGTAAATACTTTTCTTTTAAAAGTGCACAATATTTTTGTGAAAATAAAATGATTTGGGAGAATAAAGGATCTTTTCCTCAAGAATTATGTTCCATTGTTTTATCAAAATTATTTTTCCTCTATGATGACATAGGGTTATGTTTCTATACCTAATATTACTTTAATTTGATTTTGTTTATTATGGAATTATTTTTTTAAAATCCATTTATTTCATATGGATTATGAAGGATTGATGTTTAAGAAACCTATTTTATTTCATGGGTTATGCTATGATGAATGTTTTCTATTTTGTGGAACATATATGAGTGATTTTATTATGATTTAAGTGGGACATATATCTCCCTTAAATTAATTGGGTAATGATTTATATCTCATGAGATATAAATGATATGAACGACATGTAAATTTAGTTCAATAGAATAGGGATGCAATGACTAGTAAACCTGGTTTAGCAATACATGGTTGGAATGACATGTAATCCTTGTTCAGTAATGGTCTTTAACTACAATGATGGACTTGGGATAAATGACTTGGTTATTATGGAAGTCGTATTATGTGATTATTTGTTTTTTTTCAATTCCTTGTTTTATTCCAATACTGTTATGTTTAATGTTTTATTCTGATATATTCCTTACGTGCTGCCATGATTTATTTCATGACACATGATTTTCGTATTCATGCTTTATGTTAATGTTTTTTCATTCTTTTATTTATAGTTTGTATTATATTCTCCATGTTTACCCTTACTGAGCATTTGAAATCACCATTTTTTTTTGTTTTCTTTTACCCATGATATCGAAAATTATTTACGTAGGAAAAATGGGAATATCTTTATTGGCGATGTTGTAAATATTTCACCAAGATAGAATATTATGTTCAATGATTCTAAAGACAATAAACTAATATGGTCTTTGGGTGTATATTTGGGTAATATATTATGTATTCTACAAAATATGTTTAATGTATATATATGTCAAGCATGGGTCATTAGAGATATAATCATTAAAAGAATATGACAAGTAAAAATCATTCTTATACAAGTGTCACACACCATCTTACAACCATTTAATCCAGGTGTATGTATTATGAAAAGTCATAAATAAACACAAGATACACTCTCAACTTCATGAAAATTAGGCTATTCCAAATCTGAGTTCTTTGTTTCATATAATGGTTTCTAGTATATGGAGATTCAATTGTGAGTTATAAAGGAAAACATTGTTTCTGTTTCAATTTACATCACTATGTAATGAAACCCACGCCATTTTTATGTTATAAAATCCTATGATTTCTAAGTTAGAAATCAAACATAATCCAATTGTGAAAAATATTTTACATTCAATATTATAATTTTATTTGTCTGTTGTCATGATATACCAATTAGATAGCTCACAATTAAAATATTATAGAAGTACAATATATATAGATTACAATTCCTCTCAATAAAATTGCTGTTAATTAATTTTTAATCTCCTATAACCATGGGTATATAGATCAAACATATAATGATTGACTTAATTAAGAAGAAACCATGTATTTATATTGTTATAACATCGTTTAGTTTGGTGAAAACACTTTAATTAACCAATTATTTATCTTTTTCCAACAAAAATCATTTGAAATTTTTTTATATGTTATCTAGTCACCACAACACCTTTCGATAAGAGAATGTAATAAAATAGATATGAAATGGAATATGCCTAACATGTGAATTATCAGGTGCTGATAATGATGGATGGGGCAATACTTACATTCTTTATTAGTTCAAGGGTAAAAGTGATTCGTTGGTAATAACAATAATAAATATCACAAATAAAGTGCATCACCCAATGGTTAAATAATTAGAATATTTATATGAACAATCTAGAACAAAAATTCCCAACCCAAGTTAATTAGATTTTCCATGTATGTGGGTTAGCTACTCTTAAGTATAGAATAATTACCAAATTTTGACACATTATTAGCCTTCTATATACCAAATAAACCAGTAAGAAAAAAGTAAAAATGAACACCTATGATAACACTTTGCGATGCCCTATACTCTGTTCACTCATATATAGTTGAACACAGTTGTCTACATGGACTCAAGCATGCCTCCTTATATGCTAGAGGCTCTCAACTAGCAGTGAAAGCCAATAATGGTATAGGGGGGAGACTATATCCTCATGATAAAAGTATAACAATGTATTATATAAGTATAAAAAATGTATTGGATATATATAATAATTAATAACATCATAAAAAATATCCATATTTGAATAAATAATCAAAACACAGGGAGTGTAATAAACAATAAATATATCCATATCACTATCATATGAAAAATAATTCCATGTTTGTATGCTACAATAAAAAAAAGGGAAATACTTAAAATATAGATTACCAAGACTATAAAACATTCTATAATAAATGATGAAAATACAGAAAAACTATCTATAATAACGTCACATGTATATGCTCATTCTGCTTTTCTAACACTTCATCAAAGTAGGGAAAATCAAGCATCTATTGTCGTATTATTTTACTTTCCCCCCCATAATCCATGATGTCTATCCAGGTGTCCATAGGTTGCTCAAAAAGTGTGTGAGATATACCTAGTCAGATTCCAACAATGGTTTCTTATACTTTCCAATCCCGAAGTATACAATGAAATATTATGCAGGTATAATAATAATAGAAGTAAGGGAATGAACAATAACCTATGCCAGAATGGGCATCCCATGGAGAAACCAATAATTCCACCTACTTCAGCATATTACAGTATGCCTATTAATGTTTTTTTATTTAATATGTACAACATTCTTAGGACCAAAGGCTTATAGCCAAGGAATCCACAATTGATCATATTCCCATAAAAATTAATTATAACCTAACCATTTTAAGGTATAAATAAGGAATTAAACAAGGATATCACATATGTATATTATTTTGAACTCCATGTGTTTTCTTTGAAATGGAGGATGCATCTGGTTTTTAGTTTATTAGAATAAAAATCCAATCGAAGGTCTTCCTCATAGCGAACCCAGTTGTAACTTCATATTTACTATAAACCCATCACCTTACGATTTTATTTATGAAATTCATTATAGTACCCTAATTATATATACATTCAAGATATAATTGAGTTTTTATCTATGATCTTCCCTGTAATTACACATAATAAATCTGACAGTTACTCATGGAATAATTCCATTCACTTTCCACTTGGTCCATCCTTTGTATTACATAGATGAACAAAAGTGTCACTCTAGGAACAATGTAACGAACTACACTCTCACTCCATCCATTTTATTACATTTAAGAAACCCAAGTGTCACTCATGTACAAATATAATTATATTTAAATATCATGTTAATTTAATAAACCCAAAGATCCTATCTAGCTTATTCTAAGTTAGAAAACATGTACCACACTTGGAAATACAATCATAATGGTTTTGGATTAGCAGAAAACCAATAAAATTTAACAATTCTATTAATTCAATTATGTAAATTAACATTTAATTTATAAATCATGAATAATATAATAATAATAAATCTTATGTTCTTATGGATATAGTCATTCTATTCCATATTTAATTCAAATCAACTTAAATTTTACTTATTAATATATAACATCAAAAACACATGGGGAAAGGAACACAACTTGGAAGGTTATCGTATTACTTACATAACATTTTATCATTTATCTAATTCAATAGCACACCCATCGGTGGTTCTAATTATGTTTCAAAAACTCTAATGGTGTCACCATGCCTCTCAGTCCATATAGGTCAACGAAAATATGTTTTATAAAGGGAATGATCATAGAAAGATTCTTCTTACACAAATCTTGGTATCCTTCACTACTAAATAACATATAAATCACTATAAACTGTGAAAAAAAAATAAACCACCATGTTTAAGTGGTAAATGGAATCACCATCCTTCATTTTCCTCTATTTCATCTTAAAACATGAGAATGTAGATAAATAGAAGAATTCCTTGGAAATATGGAATATTATCTCACATGTAAATAATGTTAAAGTTAGTGAGATACACCATGAATGTATGTAATAGTATTTAAGATCTTATCGTTATCTATCGAGAGGGGTAAATGAAAAAGTATTAGAACACTGAATGGAGGAGATATCTCATAGACTACCTTGGATTCCCAAGAAGATCTCCATTGTGATGGGGAGAAGGTGTGTGTGGATTTGGAGAAGAAAATAAAGTTTAAATTTAAATATAAGAAGCGGTAAAAATATAATTTCAAACAGTTATAATGGGATAATTTTTTTACAGACCATAGGGAAGACATTCCCAATGACAACCTAGGGTAGCACATCCTTCCCCCTCACATTGTTTTTGCATGGTTAAAAAACCATATGTTTCTCATGCGGATAACTTCTTCAAATCACATGCACCAAGAAAAATGGTTATGTTCACACGCTTGCATGTTTTTTTAAGCAGTTATCCTCAATATATTTTTTACATAGTTTGGATCCATAGTTACAACAAACTATGCACCAAACATGCACCTTAGGATGTTTCTCTGAAAACCATAGCTTTGATATCCACAAAATCCTCATAAACTCTAGAATAATTCCAAATATTCTTAAAAATTTATTTATTGATAAAATTATAGGTTTTAGGTAGCATTTAAAGGATCTATAACTCATAATAAATTCCATGTTCCTACACTGACATTCTTCACCTCTTATATTTTTTTGAAACTCCACTTCATAATTTATTTATCAATAATCAATAGATTATATGACTATCATCAAGAAATCTAGTCACAGAATATTTCCAGGTCAACAATAACTCTCCTCCTAAAAATATATCCTATTAAATAAAAAAATAAAAAGATACTTAGAAAATAATTTCAATTTGAAAATATTATATTTCCTGACCAATTTTCGGTATATTAATTATGATTTCAATGTTGTGAATTAATCCTTTATTAACTTATAATCCCCTTATAAACACACAACCTATGATGGCACCTAAATCAAAGATATGGGTTTTACACCATTTTCATATAAATATTTAGAATAAATAATTTTATAAAACATAAACATAAACACGAAAGGATTTTATAATTTGATGATTAGATTAAAAGTATACATTTTATAAAAAAACTAAAAATTTAATTGGATTGTATGTACATTAATTTTCTCAAAAATTGAAAAAAAATCACTAAATAAATACCAGTTTATTCAAAAAAAATATTTTATAAATGATATCATATCATTCATTCATATACATCTCAATATGTTGGAAACACTCTATAAATACATTATTAAATGAAGGTATTAATTAAAAAACATATAAATGGAATCGTAAGATTTGTCAAAACTAGATTTTTAAGATATTATGTAGTACAAAATATTTTAATGGTACTATAAAAATATTAATAGTTTTTATAATAATAAAATATGATTTAATAATGTGTTATGTTATAATAAATTGTAATGTGAATAATCATGAGATATTTGAAGCATGAGTCGAGGCTATCTTCAAGATTAATAATATAATGTACTAGGCCATATTCCTATGTACCATGCATAAAATAACTTGAGATATAAGAATTACCTCATCAACTAGAGGGATATATAATATCTATTCTACTCATAATAATATAATATTTGTATAAATATTTGTTCCATATGGAAACAAACTCATACAACTAATATTGAAATAATAAAAATGTTAAATATACTCATATAATGACAATAAAATGGGTTATATAGTGAAATATTTATGGATCTCATAAGTTTTAATAAAATAATCTAATGACCCATTCAGATAAAGTCAATTTAGAATAATTATTTTATTAGAAATATATGTGCAAGTTCTGATATATAGAAATTAATTATGGTAAATACGAAAAATCTTGAATAAAAAGAGATAATAATGGCTAAAATGAAATATATAATTCTTATACATTTTTTAGTACACATAGTAACCATAATCAAGGGAAATATAGAGAAATATAACATAATTATAAAATATATGATTATATGGTAAATCATGACGATGTTAAATATAATTTTTTTTCATGAAATCCAAAGATATAAATGATTTGTGAGTGAGATTTCATGAGAGATAACCCTAATGTGTCAAATGAAGAGTCTATTTTATAAAGTGTATAGTCAAATCAAGCAGATACTACGGTATGAAGGAATTTAAATAATAGTATAAGAGTAAATTGGAATAATAAAAATCCATCATTTATACTAAATATAACATATAAGATAATATATAAGTATTAAATAATTTAAATAAAAAATATTGGGAGATCAATGAAAATTAACAATTCATTAACTTTTGAAAATATCAAACATGTTTTAACTCATAGTATGGGCAATATTGTTTGATAAATTATATATTTTAGTTTCTTATTAATATTTATTTTTATTTTTATCAATAATTATTTTTTATATATTTATTATATAAGTGTTATTCCTAGTCTATATATGTTATTATATGTTAAACACTTAATATATTCCATGATTTTTACGGTAAGGATGAATCTGTTATAGTTCCTTATTCTTTTATTAACAATCTCTAAATATCAATGGTAATATAATCATGCTATGTTGATCATGTTTTGATTCAATAATTTTTTTTTGTTTTTTTATGCTCACAAATGCCCACATTTTTATTACTAACGATTTTGCTTCAAGTGAACTTTAGGAAATTAATATTTGTTGAAATATTTATTCTTGAAATATATCATGTCATTGATATATGGGAAATATTTAATAATGTATTTATGACACATTTTATTTGAATTACGGAAAGACAGTTCATACCCTAAATTTGCAAGAATAAGAAAAAGAAATTACCCCACATTTGAAACAATGTGTATGGATCATATACCCTATGATATCATAAAAGTAGTGTTCATCGGCCCTACGTTAGTATGGAACCCAAATTTTGAGAAACAGGAATGTATCGTTAATCAAATCTAAATTCGTAATCAACACTATGTTTGAGGAATCAAAATTAAATTACATGAACCCTACATTTGTATCAAACTATATGTTTCCAACGACACATTTTGTGTTTTTTTGTCACATGGAGGAACTATGTGTTTTACAATTAAATGATGTAGTAATAAATTTGTGATATTATTTGATATTTATGAAACATTCTTGATTGAAGTAAAGATCTGTTCAATGATATTGTGATATTTATTCAAAGGGTCAATATGATTTTTTAAAGTGTTTTATTCGACGGAGTGAATAGTTACTATTCTTACGGGAGTTATGATTCTCATCAATGTTTTTAATTAAAATATACACAATTTATTGTGCAATATTTAATGAGATGGTTTGACTTGATCTATTCAAACTAGTTTATAAATATCAATATTCTCTTCATTGTAAAATATTAAATAAATCACATTCTCATATATAAGAGAGGATATATAAAAAATCCACAAGTTTGGCATTGCTGTCAGATCTACACTATAGAAACATACATCTTTTTATCTATCTACTCACTACTACTACTATTAGTTATCACGGATTTTTCAGTAATTTATTACTTCTTCTCATGAAATAACAACGAAGCATTTGGTGAAGATGAAATTTAAATAAAAACATGTTTAAACATCTTTTTTTTCTGGTATTGGAAGGATGGTATCCAATAATTGATGATTTATTAGATGTTGAGATATGTTGAATATCTGAATTCATCTATCAGTTGGTGATGCACCTGTGAAATTTAAATTGTACCATCAAAAAAATAAATCATTTTTGATTTATTTTTGTTTCATCTACTTGTACTAATTTTTGATTAAGTGTTAGCTTCTTATACTATGTTTTGTATATTCAGTTCTATTTAAAATAATCGTATGTCCCTATAAAATTCTTATAAGGTGTTAACTACCTACACTCAGATAGTGTTAACAGGTCCCAGAGTAAGAGGACCTGATAGTAAAATCACTAAACTCATGGAGTTGAGCACTATTGGAGTCGAATAGGTGATATTGGTTCCTAGTAACACTATACACCAATGTGTTTAGTAACATTATTTATAAATACACCCCACTCTTCTTTGAGATAATAAAAGGTTCACTATATAAAAGGTAGAGTTTTGTGAATCTCCCAAATGTTTTGGAAGAGAACAATTCACTCCTGAATCATGTTTCATTGTCTTATTCATAATTATTTTGTCCAACAACCTATTTGAATATGTAATCATTTAATTAATTTAATCCATGCTAAGTATGGTTATAGTTAATAATGAATAATTTTAATATTCCTTTGTCTGCAATGATTTTCTAAAACTAAAAAAATATTTTAATGTTGTCGGTCATTTTAAATATTAAAATTAAATAAACATAAAGATAAAACATATTCATCATTAACATTAATTATATAAATTATGTATGTTTTATTAACACTTTTTGATTATAGTGTTGATTGTAGTTTTACATCGTTCAAGTAGGTGGACAAACCAACCAAAATATAACTATATGAAAGGAACGATGGTTATATAGAAATTACTATTTTCTAATTAAAACCATACTTAAAATCACATAGTATATATATGTTATGTTAATATGTTTATTTTAGAAAATATGAATCATTAATAATATAATAAATGGGATAGTTTAACTATGTTTCATTTCCACTTAATCAGACTTTTTACATATCGTGTTCTTTATTATGGAATATAGTGCTTGGACTTGTTGATTGACCCAATATAATTGGGTAATAAGATTATTAAACATAACATGGGTAGTTTTATGGATGGATGATAGATTTTATATATGTTTTGAAAATGAGGAAGATAAATCCTTTTATTGGTTTAAATGGGAGGTAATTTATTAAATACTCCTTATATAGTGTATAATCAATGTAATTTTAATGATAATTACAAGAAAAATGAAAAAATAAAAGTGGTTAATTCTTATTTATACACACATATATCAGGATATTTATTAATGTGTTTTAATGTATACATTATTTGTGCCATTAATAATACTTATCTTTTTTCCCATTGTACCTCTATATTCATCATGGAAATCCCCCCCCCCCAATGATATTTTCAATATTTCAACAAAAATATAATGTACAATTAGAAATATTGAATTGATTTTATTAAAATAATTTTTCAATTATGGATATTTTTAACTTAAAATAAAAAATTTAAAATTTAAATGTGTTTTATTTAAATGAATGATATTTCTTCACTAATTAAAAATAATATTATTATTTTATAATTATTAAGTGGATGTTAGATTTTTATTTATACATAGTGAGTATATTTTTGGTTGTTAATATTATAAATTTCTGTAACAATATTTTATTTTGGTTATAAAAACTATAATATAACAAATGACCATAAAGACCAAATGATTCTATAACAATCAAATTACCCTCATCTATTTTTTTTGATTCCCAATACAGTCATCTAAAATATATTCATCCTATTCACTTATTTATCCTATACAATTTAATTACATTGTACTCATTTTTATTTATTTATATAGTGGTTTTATTGGTTATGGTATTTCATTGGGGCCATGAAAAATGTGATTTCTACATAATACACCAAAACATTCTTTTAATATATTATCCTACATTTATTTTAAATGTTATGATAAATATATACCTCTAAGTTGTATTATTATAATGTAATAAAATGATGATTATTTATTTTTTTAATTTTACTATAAATCTTATTTTATTAAAAATCATAGTTCTTTACTTAATGATGATGAAAAAAAGTTATATTATACTTTCCCACATTATAAAATTTCCCCCATGGAATATTTTTATATGCCTTATATGCGAAAAAATTGGTATTATTTTAATTATATCCTCATTTTCCATAATGACCTTTCATACAAGTGATTATACTATAGAACATTGATCATGTAGTAATATTTTTTATCATATTTTATCTCTATGATATAATATCTTTACCGATTTATTCTCATATGAAAACATTTCTCAGTTTTTATGGTTTTTTGTATTGAATAAATGTGATTGATTTAGAATGTACATTCATATAATTGATATACAAAAAAAATTTCTTCTCCTGTGATGGATTTGGTGAAAGTGACAGTAGTTGAGTGACTATTTATATATAATCAAGAATATAAAAGTGGTTTATGTATTTAATTATCATATTTCCATACTTTTAAACCTCATAATACCATTCTAATGAAATTATCTAATTATAACATTTCTCCAATATCAAACTCTGGATCAGGTAACTGATCTTCAACAAAACTCTTTTATCAACTATATATCAAATTAATATGTTATTGAATAGGCTAAATCTACTCAGTCATTATTTATAATAGTTTTGGTCTTAAATATTTATATCTCCAACTATATCCCATCACATTTCTATTCTACATCTCTTCCTATTGTGATTCTCATATTCTTCTATTTGTGTCCATTAGAGAGGAAAAAAATTATATGTGAACAAAAACTAGTGTATTATATTGTTATAGACCCCATAAAATCAAAAATTAATTATCTAAGAATATATTCCAAAGGATGAACGGTCTAATATATTCGACTAGAGGTTTGAGGAGGATAGATAGTGTAAATTTTATATTATCTATTAAATATTCATTTAAAATTCCTCAATTTCTTTGAAGAAATCTATGACACTTAATAGGGTAGAATTAACAGTGGTTCCCTATAAAGAATTTCCACATCCTTTATGTATATCATGGACGGATGATAATGTGATATATCCTCTAAAATATAAAATAATTTTTTAAACATTGTAACATGGTTGAAAACTATCCTAATTGTCTGATTTCTATTATAATTCATGGGGAGACCAATGATGAATTACATTATGATTTTATCCAATTTCAATGTTATTATGGGTAATTATTTCATCATATGATATATTTATTAGAATATAAATTTACATTCTCATAGATTGTGCATCATGTTCCGTAATATAAAATATAACTATTTATTATATCCCCTTAGGATTACCCTTAGGGATATCAATACAATCTAGTGTTTCCTAGGTGAATTGAGAAATATGATTCATGTTCTTCATGCAATATCCCCTTCTACAATTTTCTAATAGATGGAACACATTTTCATTTTAAAAATATAGTTTCATATTTATTTCTATTTTATTCTTGAAAATTTAAATAATTTTTTGTATCTCCATAACAACCATGTGTTCCTCATTTATAATTACATAGATACATAGGGACAGATAATTATTCAAGGTAATTATTCCTCAGTTTATTTTTATATTCGATGTCTATCCTTTTTATATAAACCAATATTTCATCTTTTTAAATCATAATAATTAATAACATAGAATAATCCTTTATATAATGAGCATCAAACAATTTATTTGGATTCCAAGGATAAAAATATTTTGAGTAGTCATGACTTATACGCATTATCTCATTTAGTAGGTGTTCAACTCAATATATGTAAATATATATTTTTATATCAATATATATATATATCAAAAAAATATTCAAGAAACATAATTTATTCAAATATTTAATTAATATTATTCTTCTACTTACTCCAATTGATGTATCATGTATTTTTTATCATGAAATTTAATTAATTTAAATCCATAGGCTACTATATTATGATTTTTCATAAGAATATGACCTATTATATTCTTTGATACAACATTATATATATTATAAATTATCTAAATGAGGTTAATGTGGTTACCTATGCAATGAATATACTCTCATTAAATTCTTTATAAATATTGATATACAATTTTTTCTAGAAATAGTATCGTTGACTATTTTAAATCCTATAGTGTTTTCATAACGAATAGAAATTCCTAATAAATCATTGATAGTACAGAAATAATCCTCAAAATTATGGATATATAGCATAGTAGTTTCCTTAATCCCCATAATATATAAGGGATAAATGTGTGTGTGTGTGTGTGTGTGTGTTTATATATATCCACTTTCATGTGATTATATTCCCTAATAATGTAACTAATCACATCCCAAACAAACAATTTTTATATTAAATGTTTTAAATTATCTATATTTATAATTTTATACAAAGATTGAAAATTTCCATCATGTCCTTTAATTTTATAATATATGATAATATCATCTATAAAGACTAAAAAAAGTAATAGTGAAGTCTATAATAACATTGTTCAACTTGTTCAAAAATATTATTAGAGCATTAGTCCGTTCAAATGGAATTACTATGAAATCATCGAACCCATATCTTGTATAGATATCAATATTAAAATTATCTTCCCTTTCTAAATTTAGTTAATGATATCTTGATTAATTATTCATTTTTGAAAATTATTTATCTATATTATCAATGTTGACACTTCTTGGCCAACCATTCTTCGTGAATGATTAATGGTACATCATATGTTAAATAACAAATTCCTATATATTCCATGACACTAAAATTGGAAATAAAATGAATTCATTTGGTATATTATAATTTTTTATATTTTTCCCAGATTTTAAATAATAGATTGTATGATTGAAGAATCTTTTATAGAATTAATGACTAAGATGCACTAAAATATAGAACCTGTAATTCGACTCTCTAGAGAAAAAACATAAACTAGTTAAAAATACACAGTTATATGCATTTTCCAAATGACTATGTAGTTGAGCTCATAATTTACAATAAAATATACAAATTTTCAAATTAAAATTTCTATTTTTATAGTTGATTCTATCACATTACATTATTTGATGTTTTTTGTTATCTGGAGAAAGACTTGCTAATTTACGCCTCAACCTTTCTTGCTTTATTATTGTTTCACTGTTAAGACATTGTGAAAAATAAATGTAAGAACAAAAAAAATCACTGAATAAAACTTCTTATTCACGTTCTTCAGTTCTTATAACATAGTTAGAATATGAAAACCAATAGTTCTGTAGTGAGTTAGAATTAATTATTTGTTTAGAAATTTTAACTCTATTAATATTATTATAACGATACAATATACATCTTCTTAATGGTTTGACAATGCTTACACTGATTCCATCAATTTATACTAGGTGATTCTATATCCTCCCAACTAAATGCTAATAAAATTAATTTTATCCCCTTTGTATTTTACATTTTGGTATGATTTGGTATTTTTGGTGTATTCTAAAATGGTTTTGATATTAATTTATCTATAATTTTGAAATTATATATGATTCATGTTTAATTTCAATATATAGCTCATATATGTCATCCACATATCGGTAAATGTGATTTTAAATAAAAAACATTAGTTTGGGTTGAGTATACACCATTATGTATTTCATAAATTTTTAATTGATTTTGATATTATCTGGAAATGGATATTTGATCAGAATTAATGGTTACTCAATTGATTTAACAATTTATTTTTACTACAAATTTATAGCTATTATTTTCATTTAAAATTTTCAAGATCTCTCCATATTATCAGTGGAATATATGTGATTCTCCTTTAATATTTCTATATATTGGGTGTTGGAAATTATTTTATATATTTGGGTAAATGGTTGTTATTCAATGAAAAGGGACATATTTTATTAATGGAGTCTAGGTTAGTGAGATGTGTCAATATATATAAATACATTGGTTAATTATTTTGTTTTGAAATCACATGGGTATGTTGGGATAAATGTTACAATATATATATTCATCCACCAATTAGGCTTACAGTATGGATTTAAGGTGGGTGCACCAGTCGGGAATTAAGTGATTGATCTGTTCAGTGAAAAGGATTTAATGCATGTCAGTTGTTGTGATTTATTTTTGTAATTATATTTTAGGCCCCAATAGCTAATTAACCCACGTTGAAATTATTTTATCAAGTTTATTTATAAATTTTAGTTTGGATTTTTTATATTTCTAAATATATTGTTTCATAGAGAATTATATAGTCTAATTCATAAATGTTGTTTTTAGTTAAATTATTTTTTATAATGTTTTGGATTGTTAAAATGGTATGTGGTTTGTATCTTTTTATTAAAAAACTTTTATTTTTATTTTTTCAATTCATGTATAGGTTTATGGGATCATTGGTGGTGTTCTATTGTATTTTATGACCGTTCCATATAAACATAATATTTTTATATAGGCTTTGTTTATCTGATTTTGGTAATAAAAAACCAATTCATCGATGTGTTGGAAGATTATTGCATTATTGGTGTTATGGATAATGTAACAAGAAGAGGATGAACCATTTTTATATAGATATTTGTGGTTTTTTTGTTTTGATATTATGTTTTAGAGAATATTTACTTGTCATAATCTTCCTTCCAACCCTTTTATTAATAATTTTGTTTAATTTTGCCAATTTTATATAGTCTAATTATAGATTATGAGTATTTATTATGGTTAATCATTATGATTTAAATATTACATGTTTAATATTTTATTTTATTATTCTTTATATTAGTTTTCTTTGTTTGGTTAGGATTTATTTTTGCTGTGTTGATTTATAGATATGATTAGTTCAACTTATGGAATAGTCATATCAGATTCTTTATTAGAATCCATTTTTTGTTTAATTTAAATAGGGTGAAATAATTCCCAATTATTATTGTGTTATGTGAAAAAACATGTACTACCCTCTAGAAATTTTGAATGTTCTTTTGGCATTCATATGGGATGGAATGAGTTTTAGTATAAGAATACATGGTTTTTCTTTTTACAGAATGGAATCAAAGCTGAAATTTAAATATTTTATTTATGAAAAGAGGTATATAAGAGATAAGACTATCATAACACAATGTTTTGGATACGAAAATTGTGTGGATAATACATTCATGATAAGCTATATAAAACAATGGTATTTTTGGAAATATTGTTTCATTTTTTTATATTTCATTTTATATATCTTTAAATTTATATGGTAAAAATAAATTTTTTTTTATTGGTTTATTGGGGTTTTATTGTTTAATTTTTAAAAATTAATGTTTTACTATAAAAATATTTATGAAATTTTCTAATTCATAGGTAAAAGACCAAGAATATAATGGATAATGACACACCAAAACTTCTAGAAGGTTCTGTATGATTGGATTCAAGATCTACATATCTGGCATAAAATATCATGAATTTTTTAACATTTTATTTTTTATTTCATTCATCAATTTTTCGTATGATTGATGTTATTTCTTTGAAATATGAATATTTATAGACTTTTGTTCTTAAATGGAATTTATAGAACCATGACACCCAAAGGATTCTCTATGAACCATCAAGATGGAGTATCCTATATATTATTAATTAAAATACTCATGTTTATCATGGATTATTCCAAATGGTTGTTAAAAATATCTATTCATATGAAAGTGAATATGATGATTGATAAAATAAAAAATTAAATCAAGATTATATTTATTATACCCAAAAAACACATCATATATGGGTGATGATAATTCATAAAAGGAAATGTACTATTTTGGAAATATTGATATGATCCTTGATTTTTTGAGGCTCATGATTCCTTTTCGGTGAAAATAACCATGTATATACTCATGGTTTTATGTCGAAAGTAGTGAGGGTCTATCATACAGTCTTACCTATATGATAATATTTCATATAATTGTATTAAGACATTATTTATTTAAACTAATATCTATGTGTGGGTGATTATTAAGCACCTGAATGGAGAAGATATTGATTAATAGAGTGGATTATTTTATGTGTTTTATTTTTTTAAACATCAATCCAGTATCCTAGAGCCAATGATACTTCATTATAATAGAATAAGATAAAATATATCAAATCACCAAGGATATATTAGTTTAGTAGTCTTGAATAATATGTGATTACTAATATAAATTTTTCATTTTTCCATATATTTATATCCAAAATTTATTAAAAGTGTGACCCTATCTATCCCAAATCCATGGGCCAAAAATATTCTAATGCAAATATGAATGATTACACACCCTCCATCCTATTACTTCTTTCCCACCTCCTCGCCTTTCCTCATCCCCCTCTTCCTCCCCTACCCCCACAATTCCTCCTCTTTATGAACTTCCCCCACTAACATTGGAACACTACCTCTCATAAATCATCCTCCTCCAACACATTTCTAACACATCCAACCCACCTCCCCCTCTAAGTAGCTTCGATTTAGCTAGCCCACCTCACAGCTAATGCAGTTTCAACATCACATCTACACCTCCCAACTGAAAAAGCTCTGATGTGTCCCCACACCTCACTGTGATCCTCCTCTGATGTGGCATGAAACAAATCTAACACAACAACCCAACCTCCAAATATCCTCCTTTTATGCGGCCACCCAACCTCCCCAAGACCCTTATCCTCTGATGTGGCCACCCAATATCTTTAATTTCTCAATATAACAGTGTCCTACCCTCAGTATCAAATTCTTCTAGTGATTTATCACTAAACCCATTTTAGAATAATAGGGAAATCATATCTTCTATGATTTATCATGAAAAATACGTACCTCCAACTTATCTATTGAATTTTTTATGCATGTATGGTAAGGTGTGATGTTCCTGACATAGATACCACTAAATGTGCTTGGAGCCTGGTTGTCTACAAGGGCTCATTTCCATCTCCCGAAATCCCAGAGGCTACCGACTAACAGTGAGGCCTATGATGTTTATATGGGAAGAATATGCCATGATTTGCAAATTTTATAATAATGGATGATTATAATATATTTGGAAATAAGTAGATAATGAAATTTAAATAGATTCCACATCAGAAGTAGTCTGAAATACTAAAAAACTAAAAAAATGATCAAAACATACAATAGATGATGAATATTTATGCCATGTAACTGGAAAACTCGAAACATGGATACAAGGAAGAAGGCATAACATGATATAAAAAAATAAAAGAGAAATAAAAAGCTATCCCCAAAATCATGAGCACCAACACCGTCATCTATAGCCATATCCATCCTAATCAAGAAGGAAATCAAGTGTTCAAATAAGTATGCTTCCCATTGTCAACACCTTTACACATGTAGTCTTTTCAAGTACTAATGGAGACCAAATAATGTGTGAGATAAATCTTAGTAGTCCACCACCAATAGTGTCTATAACATCTTGTTCATGTAATATAAAATGAAACTGTATGAAATTATTCATACATAAGAGTAATCAAGTATAGTAATGTTAATACCCAAGTACATACATCAACCCTCAGCTGGTGTTTGAACATGCAACTGGTTCGTTAATTAATTAAGTTCCTGTTTATAAAAATTCTTGTGAGGAATAACCACTACTGACATTTCCTAATGATAATAATAGTGAAGGTTCCATGATATAAAATAGAAACTTGTATCATTAATAATATTTAAGTGGATCCAACATAATAACCAAGGTAATCTATACCTCAAGGGTGGAAAAAATAGTTGTAACAACAGCCTGGCTGAGGGGTATGATTATAATCCATGGAGCATCATCCATGGCATTCTACAATATTGTAAATATTACTCAACAAAGGAATACTTCCTGGGTAAAATAGGACAAGTAACTGATAGGTACAAGGATGTTACAGTGGTATATCATGTTTATAGAAGGCATGTTGGATCTAATAAATGCATCAAAGGCATCATGTAATCGTAATGAAGGGATATTTTGATTTCACATCGGGTATCCACTGATAGATGAGAATTGAGTTCCATGGTGGGTATCAACTATGGAAACAAAGATCAATGAATCAGAATGGTTTCTGTAAGTTCTCAATTCTTTCCATCAGTAATACTAGGTGAGATCGAATCAAACCACTCCAATAAATAGGTCATGGTCTATATACAAGTCACCTTATATTTAATCCATTTAATTAATTAGTCCATATTTTAATTATTCCATTAAATGAGTCAATGTTTCAATTCCTGTATTTCATACAAGTAATAATTAATCTCAAGACATGCAACCATTTACACATCATTTTAGTCATAATAATTTAAATTGTTTTTTTCAAATACCTTCAATTAGTCATTGGAATGGGTGTTATGGACATGAAACCAACTTCCTTAGTTATATTTAATAAAGACAAGTCATAGATATACAATATACGTGTGAAATCCATTTTAAATTGATTAATCATGTTTAACCACTTAACATATGTGGATCAAGATGGAATAAAAAATGTTAATTAAACTTTTTTAAAACACATTTCAACTAGTTATAGGGGATTACATTTGGAGGGTGAAGCCACACACCTGAACGATTGAGAAAAAATTATAACAGTCCACTAAGGCATTACTAAGGAAATAAACATACATGGGGTGGTCATAATTGAGGGAATAACCTCCATGAATGAATAAAATATATGGAATGTGTCATAGACTATAATTCTAATAGTTATAATCAATGAATATAAATTAAATGCGTGTTTACTGATGAAATCAGTGTGACCACATAGAAATTAATATAATGAAAAAACATGAAGGATGAGTTATAAACCACATAACTCATACTCATATGACTCCCCTTTCCCAGTATAAGCCTCTTATTTATTTTGCAAGATATGAGAGATGAAGAATGGGCCAACTCCCTTAAAAATGGGGCATATGAGCATGCATCTAAATATCCTTTCTGAGAGAAGGAATAAATATGAATGACTAAAAATGAGTTGAGAACATACTGAGAGGACTCTAATGAGAAAAATGGAGGCTTGATCATAAATAAGATGGAGGAATGATATAAGAACATATTTTAGGTATCCTTGGGGGCCCTACATGAAAGATAGGTGACATTTTTTCCCAAAATGAGGACCGATCGATTTTTTAAAAAACATGCCCGGGATTTTACACAATGCTTAAATTAATTACACGTCATGTATAGAATGGGGCCCTTATCCATAAGAAAACACCAATAAAAACATGAATGGACGGTTATAGGAAATTAATCATAATATAATGATTTTATAGTCTATGAACCAGTTAAATGTTGTGTAATTTTATTGTATCATGTCTTTATCCCTCTTGTTACCAACCTTACCAAAAACTACCCAACCATCCCACAACATGTCTTTAGGTTCAAATCCAAAAGGGAACATTATATGAGATTAAATTGAAAATTTAAAGGATCTATATCAATTTCATAAATATGGTTCTTCTATTCTTCCCCTTAAAGAAACTCATCACCGAGTTCACTATCAAAGGATGGAGAAAGACTGTCTGAGAAAAACTCTGTCCACTGGTAATGTACGTCGACCTCCGGCTCCCATGTCTCATGGTGTGCATGGTCTTGATTCCATAGACCTCATACTATAGGGATATAATGATCTTGGCAATCCATTATACTGTATTCAATGATGCAAATTGGATACTCCTAAAATGAATCATCAATATCAATATTAACTTTCTTGGGATCAAAAGAGTTATATGAGTCTTTATGATGCCAATAACGATATGAAATGTGGAAGATGGCGTTCATGGAATGATACCTATGAGAAAGTAATGATTTATATGATATTGGCATGACTCTCTAAAAAACCCCAAATGTCCATACATAAAAATTTTATATCTACCCTTACCTTTGTATATTTCTCTAAACTAGCCTAGTCAATACCCATAGGAATACACGATCCTTGAGCTCAAATTCTAGAGGTCATCTATGAAATTCGAGTAAGACTTCTATCTAGAATGAGTAGAAGACATATCATTACGGATTAGTTGAACATTCAATGAAGTCTCATGTATGAGAAGATGACCTATTAGGGCTTCCTCTCCTTCTTCCAGCCAATAGAGGGGTGAACGATATGGCCTACCATTCAAGGCCTCAAAAGGATCCATCTAAATCGTCGCTTGAAAGCTATTATTATGGTAGAACTAAATTAGAAAGATATGACTCATCTAAGAACCAATAAAAACAAGGTATAATTATTAGATAATTTCCTCTACAATCTATATCATTTCTACAACATTCCATTGATATAAGGGTGGAGGGTTGTGCACAGAAGCACCTGCGTACCCGTATACATCTTAAATCCCTACCAGAACCATGAGGTGAAATGAGAACCCCTATATAAAATTATAGTACTAGTGACCCAATATAGTCGTATGATCAAATGGTCATATAGTATTCTCGGCTAAACAATTGAAAAATTATCCCAGATATGAATATAGTGGACCACTTTAATGAGCCTATCAATGATAACCCATATGACGTCACTACCACTAGGAGACCTTGGAAAACTTACAACAATGTTAATAGAAACATCTTCCCAATTCCATTTTTTGACTGGATGTGCGTGAAATAATACTAAAAATATATAGTGATCCAATATAACCTACTAATAGTTTTAACACCATGTGAAAAAGCATGTTATTTGACATTTCATCTCATGACACAAATAATGGTGTCACAAGTCTTGAAACTTCTTGATGATTCCTAGATGAACTTCCCACTGAGAAGAGAGGGAATCATGAATAAACTCCTCTATTATTTCTGAAGAAACCCAAACTTGTTCACGTATATATAGGATATTGTCTCTATCCATAAACCAATCCATAGGAGGGTTATCTTCTAAAATACACACATAGAAAACCAAGACATCAGGATCTGAAAATTACCATCTCTTAACCTTCTCAATCGTGGAAGAGGTAACTAACAAGGTTGAGATATAATACTACTTTTGAATGTAATGAATCTCCAAATACATCCCATAAATAAGGTCACCAGTTTTTATTCATCCTTGGATTTCCAAAGGGCATGTACTTGAGTTTTTTGACTCCGCGCATCTGCTACCACATTTCCCATTCTTGGCGTATAGGTAAGCCAAAAATAGAAGGACTATAGATATTTGACTCACTTTAGGTATCTAAGATTCATCTCAAACTATTTAAATTTATATTTTAGTAACTTTTGTTTTGTATACTCTAAAAAGTTTTCACACAAAAGATAGTGTCTCCAACGATGTATGGAATGGAAAAATGCTTCTAACTCAAGGTCATACATTGGCTAATTTCTCAAATGGGACCTCAATTATCATCTTCCATACACAATGAATCTGTCCTCCGACTTCTGCATTTCCACTAGGCCAATACCTAATGCATCACATAACATTTTATAGCCTCTATTAAGATCTAGTCGAATCAGAATAGGTATCGGGAGATGCCTCACTTTCATCTCCTAAAAGTATTTCTCACATTATTTTGACCATTTGAACTTAACACCCTTCTTTTTTAGATGGTTAATAGATTAATCAAGGAATAATAATCCATGTATAAAATTCATGTAATAACCTTCCATCCCAAAGAATCACTTTATATCAAACACATTCATGGGCTTCTTCGAGGAAACCATGGAACTCACCTTCTATAGGTCAAAAGAATCTTTTCATTCCATGATAATATTACCCATGAAGTGAACTTTGTTGATCCATAAGTGGAACTTGGAAATCCTAAAAAACAATTATGCTCTATAAGTGTACTAAAAAATGATCTCAAGGTGACTTACATGGTCGATATGAGTGTGACAATAAAAAAAATTGATTCCCACAAATACAGTAAAAATAGAATTCATATATTGATGGAAAACATTATTCATAACATCCATTACAATGGTGAGCACGTTCGTGAGACCGAGCAGCTTAATGATGTACTCATACTAACCATACCTACTATGGAATGTTTTATAAGGTATGTCCGATGGCCTGACTCACACCTGGTGATATCCAAATATTTTCTAGAACTTAGAAAAATTCTACATCTTCTATGATTTTCAAAGAGATCATCTATTTAAGGAAGTGGATAACGGTTCTTTGTTGCAAATCAGTTAAACCATATGTATTCCACGCATAGATGAAGGGTTCCATCATCCTTGGAAAAAATCCCTAGCGATACCCAAGAGGATGTATCGGGGCATATAAAATTTTTGTCCTCTATTTCATCTATGAAACACCTTAAGATCGTGTAGCTCAGTTCGTTCCATCATATACATAAGAATGGACACTAGAGCTTCTCTAAGAACAAGATCAATCTTATACTCTACCTCTCTCCCTAGGGGTAATCCTGAAAATTTTTCAAGAAATACATCCCCAAAACATTCTAATACAAGAGGGAATATAGCTTGATGTAATCCTCAATCCTCTATAAAGAGATTATCAATATCGATGGTCACTCCACATATCCCATGTGGCAGTGGTTCATCTCTACTATCCGAGACATCCCACACACCCTTGAGAAGATAATAGATTCCCTAAAGTAATGTGAGATATATCCTATGGGGATAGAATTCTAAAAAGGTGTGATACAGAACCCACCAATCCATATTGAGAATTAAATCGAATCTCGTTATCTCGAGAACAATGAGTTCCCACAAGGAAGGGTAACTACCAGCCTCAAGGGGACAATCCCTACATTGGTGAATTTCCTCCAACTATACTCACAATTATGTATCTAGGACCATTGAACCTTATTAATATTGAATTTCATGATTTATACTCTCCATGCTTGAAAAAGATACAATTTAGTGTGAAGAACATGTATCAAATATATTTTATACTATAGTAGTGGATACAAGAATAGTATCCTATAAGGTATATGGTCATATGGCCTGATCACTATGTATTGTTTTTAATTCATGAACATGACATGATCCATAGCCTTATGAAATAGCTGGACTACCTTGATCAAAACTGGTCTATAGGTGGTGCTAGTGATTATGATCCTGGCTATCAAGCCAAAATCTCCATCTAAACCAATCCTGGTAGTTCAACTTTAACTCCTCGCCTGACACACTATAACATAACCTACCCCTAAATGTGGATCTGATATAGAACCTATTCCACTAGAAGATGTTGTAAAGGTTCTATATAATATCTAAAAATCCCCCATACAGCCATAAGCAAGACAATATAGAGGGTATCTATCACACTAAGTCTTTATGTTCCCATGACTTCTAAAGTAATGGAACATAATCGATCTACAAACACAGGTACTCTGGCCACCACTTCCCTAGCGACAAACCTGGAGGGATCACCTTCTACTACCATAAAATACTGGCCTACCATGAAACTTTTCCATTACACCTAATACTATCATCATCCCTTAGGATTCGCTGAGTGAAAATATACATATTTACTATATCAATGAAATTATGAAGGAGAAATAGATTCACGTGAGTATAGTTGGCATACTGATACCCATCATTGAAATGTCTAGAACATGACTGATCATCACTAGGTACAAATAGTGAAAAGCGTTGTAACTTAGGTAAATGAATTGAATATTCATATACATACATATAAACTATCTTTTTATGCATGAACACTCTTGATTAGTCTTCTTTTAGCGTATGAAGAAATAATTGATCATATAATGCAATGTGGAAATCAACTCATACCATGCCTTGATGGAGATCATCTTGGGTAATTTAATCCTACTAGGGATTGGATAAATCACACATAATGTATTTAAAAATATTTATCGTATACTTTGGAGGAGTCTCTAGATGATCATAGAGAGAAACGGTGGCTGCAATTCAGTACTCAGCCGCCTATCGACCACAATCCCCTGAGAAGGTAGGTGGATGTTGCTGTTGGAACTCACAGGTCAGATCTGTCATCATAGGTGCAGGTCATGGAGCACAAAGCATGGACTACTTAATATTTAGAAAAATATCATGGACCTGATAATCATTTCATATATTAGGTACAATATTTGGTGCCACAAGTGGCACTCTTGGAAGTAAGACTGGAGGTCTAGGACCCACCACATTTGGAGCATGGTCTTTATCTCCATCCTAGAGAACAACAAAAGGATGTCATAGTAGAATTGTCATGAAAATTCAATGAACACACATTAGAACAAGATTTAAGTAGATATATAGCATCAAAAATGAATTCTAAATGAAAATAAAAATGTCTCACGATCGAAGGTATATTTCCACAACTACCCGCTTAGACGGTCCGGTATTAGAATGTTCTCAAGTATAAGTTATTGGGGTTCTATTATATGATAGGTAAATAGTGAATTTCCTAATAATTTCCTGGAATCTATTTTTCCTTATAATAAACATTTCATTTTAAAAAAATTTATTTGACCATTTTTATATATCATGTTTTGTATCACATTCATCATATTTCCTAGTGAATCAAGTCCAGTACTCCTCATCATTTAAAATGACACACATTGATTTTAATTTAATGTATCAACCCATTAAATGATATATCCAAACCCAAGAGGTACAATAACACCTCTTGAATTTAAACTATCAATCATTTAATCTCAAAAAATCGAATCACAATTATATCTATACAAACATTTCTCATTGAATAATCATAGAAATTTCATTTAATGAAATAAGTAAAATTCACCTATATGGTGTGGTAATAGGCATGACATGTGAATTCTAGATGCATATTACGAAGCATGTAACAATTATCCATTCCCTCTTACCATATAGCAAATAATATATGATATCCTCAGTTGGAATAATAATAATAACCACAACACAACTTATCCATCATCCCATTGTGAAATTATATCAACTCTAACAAGAATAGAAAACCAGTAATTTTTATCGCACCAACATGGAATTTACGCTGAACATGGGTTTCTGACCCCCACTCATGGATTAGGACCAAGTTCCAAGAATTATTACTCTCCAATATATTAATCTAAATAGTCAATAAAGAAGGTATCCACTCTAATACCACATTGTGAGGTCCCGAACCCATATACCACTTATGGTTCCCCAATCCCGGTTGGCCACAAGGCCTCAAGTGCATCACCCAGAATTCCAGAGGCTTCCAACTAGTAATATGGGACTAGTGTGTTTCCAGGGTGAGACTATACCCACACTACCATAGTGTATCATAATATATTAATAAAATATATCATGAGATATGTAGTGAAAGAAATATTAATATATTTCAAAATAGAATCATAATAAATTAATAAAAAAATGATCAAAATATAAAATAAATGATGATGATATCTGTCATATTACTATAAAATTGTAAATATTGATACAAGGAAGTAGTCATAACATTCTATAAAAAGATAAAAAAATTAAAAAACTATCCCCAATGTCCCGATCTCTAGCTCGATGGTCTCTAACATTCTCTATCTTTTGAAAGACAACAATCAAGTGTTTGAAACAGTGCACTTAATTGTTTTCATCACATACATACATGTAGTCATTCGAGGTACCAATGGAAGATATTCTTTGAGATAAAACTCAGTAGGAAACCAAAAATGGGTATCTAACATCATGTTTGTGTAATATAAACTGAAACATTGTGCAATAATGAATAAATAAAAGTAAATAAGTACAGTAATGTAAATACCCAAGTACATTAATAATCCCTCAGATGGTTTATCAATATGTAACTAGTTCATTAATTAATTATGTTCCAATTTATACTAAGTCACCTGAGGAAAAAACATGACTGAAGTCACCTCGTGATGATAATATTATAGGTTCTAGGATATAACAAGGAGGAGTTTATCATTAATAATGTTGAAGAGGATCCATGGTAATATCCAAGGAAACCTTGACCCCAAGGGGTTCCAAATTAATAGAAACTACTACCTATATATGGGGTATGAGGGTAATACAAGGAGTATTATACAAGTAATTCCACAATATTGTTAATCAATCTGAGTATAAGTAATACAACCACGGTAAAATAGGATAAACAATGGTTATGTACAAGTATGTAACTAAGGCACATCAAGACTGTAGAAGCCATTCAAGATCAAAAGAGTGTATCCAAGGAATCCTGTAATAGTAATCGAAGATCCTATAGTTTCACTCATAGAGTCCACTGATAGATGAGGATACAGTTTTGTGGTTAGTGTTGACCAAGGAAATTCACATCCTTGAATAAAAATGGAATCCTTGAGTGCTCAAGGAATTCCCCCAGGAATCCAAAGCATGATCGAGTCACACCACTTCGATAAATATGTCAAGGACCAAATAAAATTCAACTTGTAATTAATCCATTTAATTATTTAAGACATATATTAACTATAAAATTTAATGATTCATGGGTTCATTCCATTCCTTTCAAATAAGTGACAAGTCAACTCCTGACATGAAACCATTTACAATTCATTTCAACCTATAAAATTTAATATGGTTTACTATAAAAGATACATTAAACATGAAAAGCGGTGCTACAGACATGAAACTGAGTTCCTCAATTACATTTTTCAATCCCAAGTAATATATATAAAATATAATTTTTAAATTCATTTTAAATTTATTAAACAAGTTTAAGAACTAACCTTACATGGGTTAAGTGGGAACACTCATGGTACTATCCATTTGTAAATTCCTGACTCAACTAAGGAGAGGGTCTTGCCATTTGTATGGTCAATCCAAAAACCTAAACAGTGGAGTAAAATCGTAACAATCTATTAAAAAATTTCTAAGTATGTCACACTACATTAGGTGGTCATCGTTGAGGTAGTAACCTCCAAAAATGAATAACATATATGGAATGGGTATTAGAATGTAGTTATAATGTCTATAAGAAAATCGTATAAATAAAATATGTGATGCCTGATGAAATCAGAAAGACCACACAACAATTTATAAAATGAAGACAGATGAGGAATGAGTTATGTACCACCTACCTCATACTTGAATGACTCTTCTCATCTAGTATCAACCACTATTTTGGTTAGGATTGGAATAGATATGAGGAAGAAACCAGTGCCATAAAAAATAGGGCATATGATCTTGCATCTAAATAATATAATTGAGAGGAAGAATAAAGATAAAAGGGTAAACATAAATCAAGAAAATACTATAAGGAATCCATTGAGATGAATGTAAGATCAATTAGGCTTTATATGGAGGAACTATAGAAGAAACTAGATTAGGTATACTTGGGGGTTCCTGTGTGAGAGAGAGGGATAGGTGCAGGTTCTGTCTAAAAAAAGCCCATGGCCTATTTAAAAAAAAACTCGGTCATTTACATGATGTGTATATACTTCAAAAATCATGTAAATATCGGGTTCCATCCCTTGGAAAAAACCCTCTACACAACGTGAAAGTTATAGGCTAGTACATTAGTCTCTGTGTAATAATTACACACCATGTAATCCAATTACACGTTGTTTAATTGGCATGTAGAATTCCTTCATCCCTCATGTTTCCTTCCATTCAAAAAACTACCCAAATATCCAATGCCTGAGTTTTGAGTTAAATCCCAAAGAGAAATTTACATGACAAAGAATTGAAAACTAAAAGGATCATTACATGAGTCGAAAACTTGGTTCTTATTCAAGGGTTCCAGACACACACCTGTCATAGGGTGTGGAAAAAGAAATAAATTTTCCTCATGCAGCACCGAGGCAAACCACGGTTGTCTCACTTGAGGAGCTTTCTCAGTTGTTCATATACATAATTTATACCATCTAATCTAAGTATTTATATTGTTTTTAATTAATCTATGAATGCAATGAAATTTAAAATTAAATTTAGATGTTAAAACATATAATAAGATGCAGTTACAGAATGTAATTAGTAAAGAAAGACCTTGGCACTATGGTTGGATAACACATGTAAATTATTTATTTATTTATTATTTAAATTAAATTTGATATTTCATTTATTAAAACCTAGTAAATGAATTAATTTCCATTTATTTACTTATTATGTGATTTTAGTATGAGTTCATCACACCAAACCACACCTCCACTAACTGTCAAATAGGGTAACACCTCAAATGATAATGTTATCCCAAACAGACCCAGCTCCACCATATGTCATTTCATCCCTTATGACAACCCCAAATACACCGTATGAAGGGTTTGACTAAGATAATGGGGGAGAAATGAATTAATCAAGGAAAGGAAATTTATTTGGAAATATTTTTATGGTGTATAACTGCCACACATGTGAAATATTCTCACCTCCAACATAAATAGATTTAAAACATTCTGAATTTCAAGTGAAATAATGAAGAACACCATAAAACCTCTGATAGGGCCCAGCCTATGGTTAGTCAACTTCCATTAAAATGTGACTAAAGATCATTATAGAGATATAGAAGTGGGATAGAATAAGATAATTGGAGTTTTAAAACAACAGAAGATGTAAGTAGAAATAGGAAAATATTAATAAAAAATGAATGTGTTAAATGTAAAATAAAACTAAAAATAAAAGAAAAGAAAAGAACATCACTAAGTAAGTGGAATGTCCCTAGGACTTCGAGAAAATGGTCCTGTTGAA
Source organism: Viscum album (assembly GCA_963277665.1). Lineage (NCBI taxonomy): Eukaryota > Viridiplantae > Streptophyta > Magnoliopsida > Santalales > Viscaceae > Viscum > Viscum album. Next base: position 333,659,069 of record OY728163.1, read on the forward strand.
CTCCCCTGTAATCATTGGTGGACTCCCCCATATATAGTCTTAGTGATGCTATCCATGGGTCTTCAAATTTCAGAGCATCAAGATCTTTGTTTAAGATTTACTCTAGATTCTACGCACTGAATGTTTGACAATGGCAGGAAAATTTAATGGAGGAATTAAGAAATAGTGTATTATTGAATGATATTCTAAAATACCTTTTAGGGTTCATCCCAAAATTTCAATCTTATCCACCTTGTGTAGTATGAGAGATGGCCAATTAATTTTTTGATGTTTTTCTGTATTAATGTTTTCTTTTTATTCCCCAAAGTTTGAGCATCTATGGGCCACCTTAATGAAAGAATATCTCTATTATCATTAATTGAAGAACTCCCCGTTTAATTTTCCTTCCCTTAAAATTGGAATAACCCCAATTATATGATTTTTGACTGATTTAAGATAAATTATTTGTGGTATTGTCCACACAGAAGTCTTGAATAATTTTCCAAATGTAGTGAATGTTTTTGACCCTAGTATGACCGAATTAAATCCTAGACCATAAAAAATGTTGAATACAATAAATATATTGAATATAGTAAAAAATAACATAATTCATATATATATTAAAAAAATATATATTTGAATTACGAAAGCGAGTAAAATCTGTCAATATTTCCAAATTAAGACGATTTCACAATTAAGATAAAAAACCATATCAATCCAAAATTGAGGTAAATAAATGAACATTGATAAATTTTTGGTGATTAAATAATTGAATTAAATGTAATAAATGATTAAAATATTATCTCTATCAATTCCCCAAAACATAAACAAAGCTTGTCCTCATGCATAAAATCTCAAAATTAAATTTCAAAGGGGACCAATGATTCCAAAATTCAAATTTCAAAGTAACAAAATTAAACCATTATCAATGTTGAAGCAAATCTTCATGTTCCATATAAAATATCAATTTAATTTCTCATTTTTCAAAAAAAATAAATTAATGCACTTTATCTTTCCCCTTTTAAAAATGATGGAGCTTATCCTTTCATTCATTCATGCTTCTGAATTTATTATTATTAAGCATGCCAAATTAGGATCTTCCTATCTTTTGAATGTATTCTCTCATCACTGATGTTACAATTAATGTGGATTTATTCTCATATCATGAGACCATTTTTCATATCCATAGGATTGTAAATGAACTTCTTTATCCAATTTATATAGACAAATACCACTTAAAATCTTGAGTACTTGCGATAAATGGTCAAATGACTTAGTGGCTTAGGGTTGGTGGGTAAATGATTGAAATAATTTAAGGCCAAAAGTAAGAGGTTTGGCTATTAAGTACAATTCATGATTAATCATGTAAAAAAATAGGCTAGACCACACTCAAAACCCCAGTAGAATGTTAAACACAACACCACCCCCTTTTTATGACATGTGACATGAGTTAAAAAATTATTACAAATAATTATATCATCCAAGTTCTCCATATTTTTATATTTTTTTGTAAGATCCAAAAAGAAACATCTTTATTCTTTTCCATTTTTTATGTTCTCGACCAGTACAAATTTATTTTCAATTTATTCATTTTTTGAAGGTGAACTGGATGAAATAAAAGAAGCATAAAGAAATGATGACTCATGACCAATTTTCTAAAAATTAATTGCCCAAAATGATGATGCACACCTCGCACCACCCACAAATGATACACATCCCAATGAATGCCCACGAAAGGCCCTTCCCCCACACTCAAACATTAAATATCCCTACAAAATACTAAAATTGTTCATAGGTAATGAAAAATTAGATTGTAATGTTGCGTAAACCTTCACAGAAATTCGTTGCTTCTATAGGCTAAAAAGGATAAATGTAAGGGTGGGTATTAGGTAAATATGTGTCTAGACAATGTAGTTCATCAATCATTTTAAATGTGTATTTTCACAATAATTACTTTGATAAGATTCAATACATGTTCTGGTAGGTTGCATATCCCAAGATCACTAAAGAAATATACTCAAGAAAAAATAGTAAATATTTGATCTAGAAATCATCTTGGGAATGGGAATATGATATTGGAAAATCACTCATGGAAGTATTAATAATATAAATTAATTCACATAAATTTTAGAAATTCAAAACATGTGAAATTGTAGGGATGTTTTATTAAAATGAATCAATTAATTCCATCAAATCATGGGTCCCTATTTCAATATTCATGCTTCACTTTAATCATCCAATTATACATTTCACTTATTCAATATCTTTTTGATTGAAATTTTAATAATGGAATCACTGAATTCATAAGAAACTCATGTACCCTAGATATGTCATGTAAAACATAATTCATGTGTTGGAACTCCATTCCAGTTTAAGTCACAAAACTAAAATATAAGTAGTTAAAATGTAAAACATTAAAAGTGATCTCCCTTTTGAAATAAAGATTGGTTATTTTCTGTTTGGGGTTTCCCTTCTACCATCATGAACCTACAAAAGTGAATTTCTCAATTAAGTTAGAGGATAATTTCATTAAATATAAAAAATATAGAATGGAGGGGGTTTCATGCTATGCTACTTCAAATAAAGGAAATTGGAATCTAAATTCCTAGAAAGAAAGTAAAGACAAGTCTTTTTATAATCCACCAAGTGCGCCATGGATTATATTACTTCCTCCAGAGTAATTTACCCTCTATTATCAATAATCTAATGGTGGGTGGCTCTTCTTGGACATGTAACACCACATGTTGTTCTTCCCATCTTGAAGTTCATTTTTTTAGTTAGGATAATTCCATGTATGGAGTACACCAAAACCATCCCCTTCATAATTAGGTGCCACATGCTTGTTGGGAGTTGGATGAAGTATGGAACTTACACCTATTTAGTTGCTACTAGTGAAAAAACGTCTTCAAAATCTAGTGGTTTCTGTAGATGTGTTGCATGAAAATAATAATGAAAGGGAGATTCAAAATTTAAATTTAATGTATTAATTTAAAAAACGTCCCTTTTAAGTTAGATAGCTTTTAGACTTGTTTCTTCCAGAATATCCACTTTTTTCTCTTCATGGGATTCCTCTATAAGATGATAAATGTCCTCAAGGAGCTCCATGGGTTCCTCAATAGGTGAAATTTTGTTTTCATCATCCATGACATAGAAAATACAATCTAATTCTGTAATATAATAGGGAGTGACATAAAATCCAGATTTAATTAATCCAGAAGAGATAGAGTAAATGGAAGTTTCAACTCCCCATGTTGGTTTATCTTCAATCTCTCCTTGATTTGAAAGTTCCTCTTGGAGTTTATTATATATTAATGGAGGTAGTTATACATGATCCACCACCTCATGTTTGGATTCAAATTCATGGATTTCATTAGTTATTTCAATAAGACATGTGGTACTTCCTTCTTACACATGAATCATTGAATTTCATTATTGAGTTCATCGGCCACAGCCATCAAATCATAAAATGACATCCATGTTTCAAGTCTTATTTCCTTCATTTTGAACCTTATCATTAGAGAATCATCTAATCGTTGGAGGGCCTCCTCAGTATAGTTAGTTTCTTCCTCTTGCACCTGTATGAAATTATTCTATTCATAAAAATTTGAATTAGAATGCATCATGTAAAAATCCGTTTTAATAAAAAATATTTTAAAAAATGTGAATTTTGAAAAAGTGATTGATATAACTATTTATCTTCACTAAAATGGTGCCAATTTTGACACATGCCTATCGTAGGGCATGTAAAAGGCAATAAATCATTGTAATGAAGCATAGAGGCTGATTAAGGTTATCTCACTTGGGGATCTGTCTCAGTTATTCTCATACATAATCTATACCTCCAAAACAAATTATTTTTACTATTATTGTTTATTCTATGAATGTAATGAAATTTAAAAGTCAAATAAAATAGTAAAACTTATACTAACATGAAATTACAAAATTTAATTATTGATAAATGAACTAGGTCCTAGGGTCGAATAAAATGGGTTCATTTATTATTAAGTTACTTTTTTAAATATAATTTGATAATTCATTTATTGAAACCTAATAAAATAATTAATTTCCCTTAATTTACTTAGTATGTTATTTTATTATGTGTCCATCACCCCAAACTAGACATCCTCAAATAGTCAAATAGGGAAATACTTCAACCAAGAATGTTTTCCCAAAAAGACTTGGCTCCACCATATGCCATTTCATCCCTAATGGTAACCCCAACTCCACCGTATGAAGTTTTTTCCAAAGGTAATGGAGGGAAAATAAATTAATTAAGGAAAATAAATTGATTTTGAAATTGATTCATGGTGGACGTACTCTACACCCATGCAATAATTATTCCTCTACCACAAATAGATTTAACAAATTTAGAATTTGAAGTGAAATAATAAAGAAAAACATGAAACATCACCCCTGGCCAAGCCTCTGGTTACTCACTTTCCATTGAAATGTGACTATAGATCATGATGGAGATATTTAAGAGATAATTTGAGATAATTTGAGTTTCTGAGCAAAAAAATGATTATGTCACATGTAAAAAAGTGAATAAAAATGAATGTGTGACATATAAAAGAAAACTAAAATGAAAGGAAAAAAAAGTATTTAGTAAGAAGAATGTCCCTAGTCCTCCTCTCTAATGGTCTTCTCAAACTCCCCCTTCATCACAGTTGAACTATTCCTTATATATGCCAATAGATGCCATCATTGGGTCATAAAATTTCAGATCTTCATAATATCTATTTAAGATTTCTTGCAAATTCTATCCACTGAAGGTATTATCATTATAGTCCAATTTAGTGGCTGGATATTGGAATAGTGAATTATTGATAGGTATTAAAAAATATTACTTATGTTCCATCCAAAATTTTCAGATTTATCGTCATTTTGTAGTATGTGATATGGCCATTTATGGTTGAGATTTTATTCTAGATGAATGTTTCCTTTTTCTTCCCCCATGTTTGAGTAGCCATGGCCACCTTAATGAAGGAATATCTCTATTATCTTCAGCTAACGAACTCCCCATTGATTTTTTTTCCACTCCAATTTGAAGCACCCCGATTGGATGGGTATTGACCGATTTATGAACTATTTATTGAGGTGGGGTCAACATAGTCATCCAGAATAATTGTCCAACTTGGGTGAATATTTTGGAACCTTGGATGGGAGAATTAAATCCAGGTTTAGCAAACAAATAAGAAAAAAATACATATAGTAATTGAATAAACACATATTAAAATAAATTGGTTATATTTTTTTATTGATTTGTGAGAATTAACAAAGTGATTAAAATCTTTCAATATTCGCAAATTAAGAAGTTTTTACATTTATCCTTAAAAAACCCTATAAATCCAAAATTGAGGTAGATAACTGAACATTGATAAATTTTATGTGATTAAATCACAGGGTTAAGTATAAAAAATAGTGAAAATATTATCTTTATCAGTTCTTATCACTGTGTTCATTTATGGGATTATAGGTACTATAATGTATATATGTTTTTGTTCCCCCAGTATTCCACTATAAATGAATTTCAATTAATCAATTTCTCATTCCCCAATACCCTAAAATAATTTTATTCAATTATAATTTTTTCAGTTTGATATTCATCAATATTTCATTCATGAAAAAATTTATTCTTTTTCTACAAACCTATATTACTTATTTAGATTCTGATGTATTTTTGTTTCACACATGATTATACATAATTATAGGTATGACATGGTTCTATTTTATATTTTTAATTGATTGTTCTAAATTAATAATTTGTTCAATATTTTTTACAATTTTTTGAACATTTCAATTAATTTTTACATGTGTTATTAGTGGATACTTTCAAGGGAAAATTTATTTCATCGTTTATATTATTTTCATTGAATGTTCATTCTTGAATGACTTTTCATATGAAATAACATTCCATTACTCAATAATTTAAAGATTTTTTAATATATAAGGGTGGTTAAATAATGTGTGTATGTAATGATTCATGTTATTTTTGGTTTGATTCATTACACATTCACACTTACCATGAAGTTCAGTAAATGTATAACAGTTTTGTCATTTTAATAAGAAAAAAATTTATTCTATGACATTTTATTGTGATTATGGGAATTTATTCAGTAAAAATTCTCAAAATTATTAACCTTTAATTTTTAAATTTATTTATCTTTATACATGTGACTTCCAAAAATCTACATCTCATTAGGGGCTAAATCAATGAAAATAGTTTACATTACTTAACACATATGATACGTGATTTATGAAAAGTGTATAATGTTGAAAAAAACATTTTCTACCTATTATATAAATAATACATGTCAAAAACATGCTATTGTATTTTATCAATATATAGAACCAAAACGGTTCTAGATAAAGTACTACGAGAAATTAATGAAATTATATATTTTCTTAAAATGATTCTATTTTTTGTTTTATATATATTCAAGAAGATGTGTTCTTGATAGGTTACTAAGATCGTTATAAAATGGTATATATTCAAGCAGGTGTATTTTTATTATTTCTATATATGTCCTTTAAAAACTATTGTTTTTCATGCATGTGTGTTATTGATAATGTACTATTTTTTGAGAAAGTATCTATTCATGATAGATAATTCTTATTTCTAAAAAAAATTTAATTTTTTTTATATCTAAGAAAGAATGTTCTTGATAAAGTACTATGTTAAATCCCAATAGGTATACATTTTCTATCAAAAATAATATTTTAATATTATTGATATATTCAAGAAGCCATGTTCTTGGTATACTACTATAATACATCCGACCAGGAATATATTCATGATGGTATATATGTTAGTATGTTAATATATATCCTTGTATAAATATTATTTTCAGATATCAATGATTGTATGTTATTAATAATCCCCAATTTCCTATGTGATAGAGAATTCGTAATATTTTATAATAATTGTTTTCAAACATAGATTAATTATAATTACTCCTTGAAAATTAAAATAATCATATTTTAATTTTTATATATCATCAAAAGTGTTATATTATCAAATTAATATCCAAATTTTTTAAAAACAATTATCAGTTTTTTTCTCCAACATAACCTGTAAATTCATTGTCGTTTATTGGTATATAAAAAACATATTAGCATCAGATTGCATGTACTAAGACTTTTTCATGAGAGGTAATATGATGATTTTGGGTTAAATTTTTTTTCCAACCAAATTAAATTTATATTTATTCTTGTTATGGTTTTGGTGACCTGTATTATTTTGTTTTGATTTGTGTCACCTTATTGAGTAGATTTTTCAAGTATGTTTAGATTTTATGACATTTTATTCAAGTGGCGTAATAATTCCCTTGAGATGATTACCCACACAAGAATGTAATTTATCTCATAATTTAAATAAAATTTAATTTTTAAATATAATAGAATTATTTTTAGAAACAACATTCATGTACATCCTCTTATATTAACTTATTGATGTTCCTAAAACTCTCATAAAACATGTTTCCCTATTATATTTTCTATGAACCCCATTCTTTCACTAGGAGATTCAGAATATGTTTTATGGGGAAATAATTATTTTGTATTCCTTACAATTGTTTCATTACCACCAAAATAGTATGTTGCCTTCCATTTTTTTGTTTTTTCATCGTTACTAACATTATAAGAAATAAAAAATTCAAATCTTAAAAACCCCATGTATTTCAAAATGTTCATGTTATTATACTAAATAATCAATCATTTAAAAATTTAATATAGTGATACCAACATGTGAAAGTATTCATGTTTACTTCTGCAAGAGATCTCCTATTAATGATTATAACTAAATAAGAAAATGGATTCCACTTTGTTTCCATACATTTTTAGTATTATGTTTAACATCATTTTAGGTATATATTTTAGGTTTTCATGGACCGTGGATGATTTTATATTGGTATTGAATACAATATTATTTTATGAGGGTATAAAGTTTATTCCAATTCCATTCTAAGGCATTTTTTTCAAAGTAATTTCATTTTTTTGAATGTTAATGTTTTGAGATGTTATGTTTTTCGTTAGAGGTTTTTTCTTGAACTGTTCTTTTGATGATCCATACTCAAGTCATGTATTGTTTTGAGTATGATGAATTTCATATGAGTTTAATGGGTAAAATTTTTATGTTATAAATTCAAGTGTTTTTCTTTTTTGATTGTTAATATTTTTCTATTAGAAAAATATTAGTGAATTTTATTTTGTTTTAAAACGTTTTTTGAAACCACAATATGATCATGACAAGTATTTTTAAAATTAGTTTGTCCCATAATAAAAAAAGGAGATCATCTTTAATAACATTTTTCTTAACTATATTAATTTAACATCATAATGTCCTGGCCAAATTGAATCTTTTAAAATAGTTTTCATTTTTACTTAATGCTTGCTTATTTTCCAATTATAGTTTAACAAATTTTACCTGATGTTTGTTGTGTAACACGTGAGTTGAAACATTTATTATGATACAAAATATTTGTTAAATGATTTTTAGATTTAGTAATTATATTTTTGGTATTCAATAATTCATTAATTTGGATTGAAATAATCTGTTTATTTTTTTCATTCAGTATTAAGTATAATGTTTTATTATTGCATTATTATATTTTTTTGCGACAATTGCTCTATTGGTGAAGTGCGATTATGTCATTTTTCATTATTATTTCAATATAGTTTTTATATTTTAGTAGTTGATAATTAATATGTATTTAAATGGTTTATAATGATTTAGTGTTAATTCATATATTATAGTCATACTATTTTATTTTGTATGATCCTTTTTCTTCATTTCAGTGTAAGATTGAGGATGAATTAGTTCCATTCAAAAGTGTATGAAATGGAATCTTCAAAAAATTGTGATTATTATTATCTGTTTGAATCCACTTATATCGAGAATATGAGTAGTCATTTCATCTATCATTACTATTTATTTCCTTATAAGGTTCTTCTTATGATGCATGATCCTGAACAATTGACTCAAGTACTATGTCAATGTCATTATTATACCAAATAGTGTGTAATATTTGATTTTATCTATCTACAACTTCTATATTAAAAAGTCATTTAATGTGATTCCTTACACATTATATTTTGGATTAGTTATTCATGTTTTGGTTATTCTATTTTAATTTTTGTCTTTAAAATATGGGTTTATATGTTAATTTTAATGAATAATTTTAAATTATATTGTAATATTTTTTAAAAGTTTCAAACCATAAAGTATATATAGTTTATATATAATTTTTATTTAAAAAATTAATGTTTAAATAAACTTAGGAATACTATTAAAATGTTTTTTATATTCATATAAATAGTTTATTATTTAGAAATTATATATCTATGTATTTATATATTAATATAATTTATATTCATATAACTAATGAAGTTGTTTTTTATTTATAATTGAATTATAAATTCAACTAATTCTAGCCACTTTTCAATAATATTTGGATAATTTACCATTTTACATTATTTCATACTCATTCATTTTTTTCAATTAATGATCCTCATTCAAAATTTTAAAATTCAATAATTTTTTAAAATGGTCAATGAATGAGATCCTAATGCAAGAGGAACTCCCTCACCTCCTCTACTGTTAATTGAATTATGAAATTTCATCTATAGTTTATAGAAATGTGGGTATCTACATGTCATTCATTTATCAACTTGTATCCAAAACCTAGATTTTATATGAATTGAAGCTTTAATTTTCTATGCTATCACTTCTAAAAACAATTTGTGATCAACTCCTCAGTATGTGGGTTGTATCTTTATTTAAACATTCAATTCTAGATGAGAATGTCCTATTAGTGTGAGAAAAAACTCTTGTTTCTCTATATAGAGACAATAGTGATAAAGTCTGCCTAATTAAGATAATTTTGAAATGCATTTATCTCTATTATAATCCATCATCATGTCTTTAATATATTAAAAATAGTAATGGAATTCATTCACTTTCCTATCTTTATTTTTCATATTCTAATGTACTGGGTGTAGCATTTTATTATCTTATTATTATAGTATCTCTTCCAATTTTACCATATTAATAATATATCATTAAAGATATCTTATTTCATTATAAGTAAAATATTCAATATTTTTTTAGAACTCATCATTTATTAGATATAATAAATTTTGATTGTCTCTATAAAAACATAAATCTTTGATCTAAGCAGTAAAATGAATTTCATTCTCCTAAATGTTCTATCATCTTTAATTGTGTCCCATATTATTTTAGTGTTGAAAATCAAACAAAAATACATTTGAATTATAATATCAAATATTTTCCCCTAATCATTAGATTTGAATTCAAATTGATTCCATTATTTTCATAGGCTTTTAGTACTCCAAAGTAAGGTGACATCATGAAAAAACATTTTGGGATCCATCTCAAAAAGGTGCTCTGAAATATATGATATAATAACTCCCATATATTATTTAATGAATTCATTTAAAATGATCAATTTTTTCAAAACCCGATCAATTCTAGTGTCTCAAAAAAGTCACCACGACATAATAATTATATAAGAAAAATTAACATTGAAATAAGTTCTTCCAAGATCAGTTTTCTATTTCCCCTTAATATTTAGGAACCCAAGACTAAAATGAAATTCTCTATAACGTGGTTTTCCTCTAGATTCGTATTCTAACTATATATAAATAAACCTTCCACTACTTTGTTTATACTTATGTATAAACCACTTAATTTCAAGTGAACTTTAAACCGAATTTTAAAATCATAATTACAGGATATCTAATTATTTATATATATTTTTAAATCCCAATACAATATCATTTGCGGTGTGGTACTCATCATCATCCCATTTCTGTTAATCCTTTGACCACCCAAGTCTCTATAGGGATGTAAAATTGATATTTAATCTATTTTTACATCTCCAATGTTTTTAAGATGATCAATCAATCTCAAATATTATTTATTTCATGAAATTAACTTAAATAAAATCAATGGTTAATCACACATTGTTTTCTAATATTTTTATATATTTTATGTGTGATCTTGATTTGTATGCAGCCTTTATCATTTAGAAACTTGAAAATTTTACTCTTATGCATGTTTAGTTTCACATGACTTATTATTATGTAGCTTCACAGGAATGGTGGTAATATTAAACAAAATTCATATAATTATATACACTTATATAACTCTTAAATGTGCCAATTCAGTCTTACACATCCCATAAAATAATTTTTTAATATTCCTTCAAAAATTAATTTCTTGTGTAAATATTATATAAACCTTACAGAGTTTAGTTTAATTTGTTTTGGTACCAATATTACTCCAAAATTAATTTAATCCTTCTTTAAATACCTTGAAAATTAGTCCAAATAATTATTTAAACATAATATATTTATTAATTTCACAAAACATCATCAAAAATAAATAATTTTATATGAATTTCCAACCTCATACAATTGAATTTTGACATCCTCACACCTCTTCCAAAATAAGAATAATAATGTCATACTTATTTATTAAAACATTACTACAAGGATTATTCTTATAGTCTTATATGATAACATTAAATTACAAATCCATATATTATAACTTTATTCTCTTCAACAATGTAGTTTTATATGAACTTGTCCAATATGTTCTCCATTTGAAAAAATAGCTAACCAATCTCATCCTAAATAAATTCAAGTATTGTATATAAATCAACCATGCTCATGTACATATTTCTCGATGTCACATCATGTATATATTTATATTTCACATCTTTTATTACTATCCTTATAACATTACATTTTTATCATAAATCACACCACCAATTTTAAAAAAATCAAACACTCAATTCTATGGATGCAATAGAAATCATTATCTAATTATCAATAATAAATAAGGAATACAGATCAATAATATGGTCTTGAACTCTAGTATAAGAAATAAAAAAACATGTATCTATAATATTGACCAGTATTATGAAATCCTACTCATGTACTAGATGTATGGATCAAGTCATCACCTCATTGATCTCCAAAAACCTAGAAATGTTTTATTTCAAATTTTAATTGAAAATTTTTGGGGGTTGTCTCAATGTTTTGTCCCACATTTATTTGAAATTCATAATATATTTGTTGAAAAAAAATCATATCGAAACTCAATTCATTGAGGCATAATTATTAGTTAAAATTAAGTCAAATAATAAATTAATCAACAATGATAATAATGTGGCCAACGTTAATGAAAATGAGTAATTACATTTGTAAAATGATATTATTTACAAAAGAAAAATTCCAATTGTTACATCATCATTTTTACTACAAGATAAAAAAAACTAATATTATTTTTTATAAAAATAATATATTTAAAAAATATATATTTCTTTTGTTATATAGTTAATTCATATGTTATGAGATAATTTGGACTATGTAATGTGTGTTGTGTTCGTATTGTACTTTTATTAATGTTAAATTAACTATTATTTTGTTTTTAAATTTCTTTCACTTTGTTTAGAGTTTGAGTATAGTTACTCTAAATTTTATCTTTTTATTATGGAGAATATAAATGCACTAACAATATCTTAATAGGAAATAGAATTATTTATACTTGGTTTTGGATTAGTTCTCTAATTATAGAATAGAATAAGTGGGAGTGTATTATGTTTTAAGGAAATACTGTGAATGAAATATATTAAGGAAAATCCTTATTGATAGTGAATATATTTTTTTATTGGGTTTCTATTCATTTATTTGAACATTAATATTCAATACGATATTCAATGAAAACTATATCTTCAATAAGAAAACCCTTTTTTGGAGATTATTTGTTTTGTGATCAATGTAATATTTTTTTAAATATTCTTCATGCTTGAATCAGATTCTATAATTCAGATGTGTATGTGTAAGAAATCATAATGATATTTTTATTAATCAAGGTAATAATTGAAATGAAATTTAATATATTTATGTTTTTAAATTTAATTGATATTTTTGGTTCCCTTATATACATTTTGAAGGAAAATATACTACTATTCCACATTGTGAGCTTCCATGTATCATAACATCACTTTCCCTCAACAATGTGTTAATATGATTTATGAATAACAAATTCTTCGTATAAAAATTTGGTCGGTGGACAACCATTCTATAATTACAATAATCCTATATAGCTACTTCCATCCCAAAATGAGTGTGCACACACACTTGTATTAATCTCTTTATTAGTATAGTGTTATATATCTTATTAATAACATAATAGAATATATATATTTAAATTAAAATGATATAAAATATATAAATTTTTTTGGAGTGTGTATGGTAACTTCAATAGTTGGAGCTAATGTTGGAGTTAGTATAAGTGATGCTGAATTTTTAGACTTGGTATCATTATAAAAGAAGTTGAATGATTTTCCATATAGTGATAATTATTTATGAGATTGATATTATCTCATGAAGATAAAATGAAATTTTTTAGAAACTATTCTTATATATGGACGAGGGAAAGTCCAATATGCACTCACAATAGAAGACTCATTCTCATGGAAAATGTAAATATTAATAAACCAATGGATAAAATTCCCAAGAATAGGATAAGTGGTCATGGTATTCCTAAGGAATATTTTGTTCCCACCCTTCATTATTTTTCATTTATATGATCACATATCCTTCAAAATCTATTTTTCATTAGATCCCCTTTACATATTAAAGCATTTATTAGTGTGTGAATATCTAAATTATTCAGAATTCATGTATACCAAAGTATTATATCATAAATGGAAATATCTTTTTAAATATTTTTATGATATGTAATAAATAAATTTTCCATAAATTACATCATTTTTAACCATATCATCATTCTATATTATTACCTTATGAGGATCCTTTGTTCTTCTCTACTGATAATGATGTTATTGTTTGGTACTTGTTGTGGTGTATATTGTTTTAGGGTCTTCTGGAATAATATGTTCATATTAATGGTGGACAGAGGTGATTACAATTAATTGTTGCCTATTTGATAGTATTATTTGGGTTTACATTTTCTTCAATACATTGTATCACATTACTAGTGAATTTGGGTTCCAACTATTCATGTGTTTTAGTGATATCGCAATATGTTTCTTGTTTTTCGATGTCCTGTATGAGTTTTAGAATGTTGTAGAGTGGTTTTTTTCTAGAAATAGGATGTTGTGTCCATGGTTTTAAACCCTTTTATTAAACCTATTTTCATGGTTAAACCATGGTTATTTCCCTATTTTCATGATTAAAAACCAATTAAAAAATTCAACATAGAAGAGGCTAAAAACATTGTCTATAACAATCAAAATAGATCTATTTATTGGGGTTGAACCAAAGTGAAATGGATATTTCTATTATTTAAAATATTGAATTTTGGCTATTTTCATATTTAAAACCAATGGTTATAGACTTTTCCCTATAGCCACACTAATACAATCCCAGGTCGTTTAAACTATGGATATTACCAATAGAGACCATTACAATTGATAGTTAAAACCAAATTCTATAGTAATATTTAAACATAGTTCCCAAATTACTTTGAGAAAAAAATATAAAAAAATGTGAAATTAAATATTATGAATCGTTGAACTCAATCAGATATTCATTTTTCATATCATAAGGAAATGAAACAGAATAATGGCCAACAAAAATGATCAGTATCTTTTATGTATAATGGAATTTATTTTGATTAAAAGTTATATAATCAAAATGGTATTTATATTACTAAAAATAAATTACATGTAATCAATAAATTGAGCATGAAGAATAATATGGATAGAATAAATGATGATCAAACAATATAATATAAATTACCACATTAGATAAAAACCTATCCATGAATATCATAACAATTAAAATAATCTCATGGAAATTAATAACTAATTTTTTAATGATGAATTTCATAATCGTGGGAATTTTAAAAATGACATCAATGAATCATTCCATAACATATTACATAAATGGGTAAGGCATCATCCAAATACCCAACCAAATTTGTCTTGTGGGACCTACGAATGCCTTAAGGGTTTAAGTAATTCGGAGCCCCACCTATGACATAATAAGTCTAATCAATTCCCCAAAAATTGAATAATAAATTTAATTCCCAAAAGATATTCATTACCAACTAATATATTTTGACTAAATAATATATAATTTCAAGATATACCCGGTCAATTAGATAGTAAAACACCATATATATAAATAGATTACGATTCAATAAATTTCTATATCAATGATGAAAATTATATTGATATTTATAATGATATATGATCATAAGAAATTAAATTATCAAGTGAATTTTAATTAAACAAAATTCATAAAGAGAAGAGAGATGGCGATCAATTCATATGGAAAGTTGGTTTTATAGTAAAATCATGTATTTTGGAGAGAATATGGAAATGGGGGGAAAATATTGGAAATAAGTTTCCATTAAATATTTTTCATTTAAAATCTATTGAATAAATATGGAAAGAAAAATATTTAAAAATATTTACAGTGGTGGGATAGTATATTAATATATTATATGTTAATGGAAACATTCCTTTTGACATTTTATAAAGAAATTCAAAAACGATCCATTTAAAAAACATTATCATGATTCTATTAAAACATTTTATAAAATCAAGGATATGATAAAATATCCAAATTAAATCATTTTAGTAAATAAAATTTAATTTTGTAAAATAATTTTTAAAAATATTGTCATTCAAGAAAAAAATACTCGATCAAAAATATAAATAAGATCAAATTTTATTATAAACATTGATTTGTTGATTCAAGTGCTAGAGAGGGGAATATTAGAAAGAAAATATTGAAACATCTTAAATATCTATAGGATAAGAAAATAGATATAGTTTATTAATGGTATATTATAAGATTCCATTGATAAAAAAATATAATAAATCCACGAAAATGAGATTGTAAATTAAATTATTAGCACATTGGAACCATTAAAATTGTAATCCATTGAAGTAGTAAATTTTAATTAATTATTTAATTATAATTAATTAATACATATTCAAGGTAAATATGTTAAATGGTATATATATACAAAGTGTAAAAATAAATAGGTTCATAATATAAAATATGTGCCAATTGAGTGGAAATTGAGATGAAATTACTAACCAATATCACAAAATTTATGTTAAAGTAAATCAAAGAAGTTATAATGGTTTACATAAGTGAAAAAACATAAATAAAGTATAAATAAAACGAACAATAATAAGAGTTCATTATACACATAGTAAAGGAATAACATAGACTATGAATAAGTAACAAAACCCAATGAAAATAAATTGGGGTATGAACCAAATTACATCATGTTTTTACATTAATAAATGTAATTTAACATAATATATAATGGTATTAAAATTAGTACTAGTTTTTAATATATAATATTATTAATTATAATATCATATAGTATCCAATTATAATATCTTATCATCTATTAATCAAAAATAATTCATTATTATCATTTTTTCTGATGTTAACATTTTAGTTTTCTCATATATTTTTCATTACAAATATTCTGGATATTATGTATTGGATATATTTTTATCAAATACACAATTATATTAAATTCATAAATATCATATATATTCATTAGATAAATTTTTATAATCATTATTTAAACCTTGTGATTGAAAAATTAATTACACTGTTCATAGAGATGGTAGGTCGTACGTATGCATGAATGTTGTTTCACTTTTCGATTACAGAATAAAAGACATGTAATTAATAAGTCCCAATTAAATAATAATAATTATTTTTTATATATCTTATATATCCCATAAATATATCATTATTACCATTCATGTAAAATATAAATGAAAAATTAATCGCATCACTTCATGGCGGTGGAGGTATACACACACCCACAAGCATCGTTATTGTTTTCGGATGAATAGAAAGGTATGATGGAAAATTATTTACCATAATTATATATCCATGATTTTATCATTAATACCTCATATACTCATTATTTACATATTTATAACTATCCATGTAAAATGTTAATGAAAAAAAATTACAGTACAACGTGGATATAGTAACCTGTATGTATAAAGAAGCAATACTTTCACTTGTTATAGGATGGAAAGTTGTGGAAAATTCTTGTTATATAATAAAAATAAAAAATATATATATATTTATTACATTAGTTTTATTATTTTACATTAGGAAAATGTAAGAACCTGGTTCTTATTTTTGAGGTACGGGCTTCTTCTTTTTCCTTTTCCATAAGTGGTTTTGAGACAATATGGAAAATGGATAAAAATCCTAAATTTCGGAACTACACGCCATGTACTTTTCCACACGCTGTGTACTTCTGGCCGTGTGGGATGGGTACATGGGGTGCGTAGCCATGCCGGTGATGAAGGGTGTAGGAACTGACTACACACCTTGTAGATGTACCTTACACGTTGTGTAGTCAGTCGGCATGCCTAAACAGTAAGGCGGTGGAGTAGCCTCCAGCTGGGCGATAGTACACACCGTGTACATGGGATTACATGCCGTGTACTCATGTCGACGGTTGAACAGTGTGGTGGTGCCGCCATAAGAACAGTTAAATGAAAAAAAATTACACACCATGTACTAAGAAGTATATTCCATGAACTTTGTTTTTTCAGCTTAAAACATGCAGTAGCCTCCTCATTTGGAAGAGGAGACACTTGAGACGATTTGGAGACAAATGAGGGGGCCGGACCTTTGAAGATATCCCAGGGTTTCGTCTGGAATCCGATTTGGCTTCAGGCGATCTTGTTGGAACCGCACGGGTAAGCCCTCTCCTCTCCTAGTACCGTTCTTTCCAATTCTTTCCCGAGGGGATGTTATTTACGTTTGAATGGGTTTTTTTCTTTGTCAGATCTACACCGTTCTTGGGTGTTTTTGGAGTCTGTGTTCGGGTATAACATTCGTTGGCGTATAAGGTAGGTTTCTTAGTGTTTATTTTCCAACTGTCGTGCGTTTTTGTGCGTTTTCGTGCCACGAACCCATGTTGGGGTGTCGTGTGGCTGAGGCCATTACTATATTTAATGCCTATAATTGCATAGGTGATTAAATTATAATAATAAAATGTTGGTTGGGATCATTTCTTGGATCCAGAACCACCCCGGGGGTGTGTTCCACTGTTCAGCCGTTTTGCCAGGATACCTGAGGGTATGCCTTCAAATTAGTAACTGTAGAATTGCCTTGGGAGGAATTGCTTGTTACTTCTTGTTTACCTGTTGGGAATGGCTCGGTTATCTGTTTAGCCTGAGGACATTGTTGTATTTATCCTAAGGGTGTTGTTTTGATTACCCTGAGGGCACTACACTATTTAGCTCGAGGGCTGTAGTTATTTTGCCTAAGGGAAACCTTTTGTGCCTGAGGGCTTGACTTCTGTGCCTGAGGGAAATTTTTGTTACTCCTAAGGGAAATAAATGCGGGTGAGATTCTGTATGGCCTGAGGGAAATACTGAGGGTGTGGTTTACTATTTTAGCCTAAGGGCAGGGTTCTGGTTGGCCTGAGGGCTTGGTGCTATTGAGCACAAGAATGTTACTAAATTAAATGAATTAAATGAATAATAAAATGGAGATTTAATTGTTAAGTTAGTTACATTTTAGTACTGCTTACTTTATTTCATTTATTATTGAACACTTTTGTTGCATGCTTACACGTAGTTGGGCACGGGCCTTTGGTGGGTGCCTACTGAGATATATTTCTCACACATTGTTTGTGCCATGATTTTCGGCCCAAACAGATTACGTTTCTGTAGGTGTAGATAGGGGCAAGAGTCCCTATATAGGTACTTGACTGTTGCTGAGGAGTAGGAGGGCATGGGACCGAGACTAGGCTCGCGATGCCGCTTCCAGCTGTTTTTCTTGTTTTTCTGTGCTCTGTATTTGGTTGTACTATATTGATGTATAACATGTTCTCGCTGTTTTCATAGAACTTGAAACATGTTGCATCATCATTTATATGTTGTTGTTTATATCATCTGCAGTTGTTTATTTCCGTTGTGTATGTTTACTGCTTCCGCTTTCGTTGTATGTTTATTTTTTATTCCACTTCCCTACACTTTGACAAATGAGGGCATATTTTCTCCACTATCAGACCTGGGCCCTCGCTACTAGTCGGTAGCCTCTGGCATTTGGGGAAACGCGCTTGAGCTTATGTGGCGAACCGGATTCAGGGCACCGTTGTGTGGCACCTGGGTCCGGGACGTTATAAATTGTTATCAAAGGCTATTCTTTTCTTTGACTTACAATTTGGAGCCTTAGTTAGGGATAGGAAGAACAGTAGTTGGTAATAAGTTGTGCCTGGGCGTAGCTAACCTGTGTATAGGGAAAATCCAGTCTACCTCGTATTTTTCAAATCTTTTGATTTTGTAATTTTACTGTTGATATGTTTTCACCATTGGGTGACGCACTTTGAGATTCTTCAATTTATATTTTATCTATTGGTTCTATTTAGTTGCAACTAGATGAGATGAGGGTATGATGTCTCATGTATCATATAGGCACATTCTAGATATCCTATGCCATGCATAGTTTCCATGCCATGTAGGTGCATTAGAATTTTCATGTTGTTTTGATAGTTGTTGTTCTAATAAAGCATGCTGTTGTGATAGCTTCTTGATAAATACCTGCCTTGTGATATAGTTTTTTTAGCTTGTTTATAAAATGGACGCCAAACATGGGTTTTTGGGGAGTATGGTCCCCCATTGACCAGAAATTGGTGGATCATTGATTGTTTTTTGGTTATAACACATATAAGATGTCAAACTTTGATTTGTGGGGAGTATGGGCCCCCACGGGTTGGAATTTGACACTTAGGTGTTGTTTTTCAGTATTTTTTTGGGTATCAGGGAAGGTTTTGAGGCATACTTTCCGGAAACCCAGTATATACACCGTGTATTATTTTAATACACTCTGTGTATGCTCTTCTGTTCGGGAAGAAAAATGAACTTTTTGAGTACACGCCATGTACCCTTAGTACAGGCCGTGTAGTCTCTTCCCATGTCACAAACCGTCTGGGCGGCGACACGGGGTAGGGGAAGGCTTGGGTAAAACACGCCGTGTAGATTTTGTACACGTCGTATAGTGTTGACCCAGAGACCGGCCATGTAACTAAGAACACGGGTCGGTGAACTCCTGTACAGAACACGTTGTGTCAATGATGAACACACCGTGTACTATAACCTGGGGACTCGGCCGTGTAACTAACAACACAGGTTGGTGTCACCTCCCCCTGAACACGCCGTGTACTTGTGGGACACGACGTGTAGTCTGGTCCGAGGACAGACCATGTGGATTTATCCGTGTGGCTAGAAAACGGGGTGGTGTAACATGTCGTGTAGTGTCAAGCCAAGTAGTCGGTCGTGTCACAGACGACATGGGCAGTTGGAAAAAAACATCGTACAGGCCGTTTATATATTATACACACCGTGCAGTTTTGTTCGACAGAAGCTGTGTGGATTAGCCATGTAGAAGGACCCGGGCAGGGGAAGGGAAGTCAAGTACATGCCGTCTAGTCATTGTACAAGCCATGTAGTCTTGTTTTTCCAATTTTTCATACTTTATTACTCTTGTGTCTTTGGTGGTTCCTTCATTTCAGTCATAATAATCTTGAATCTGAGGCATGCTTTTGACATTGTAGTGTCATGCCGCCTAGACGACCGCGAGTTGTTCGCTAGGAGAGAGGCGACGATTATACTCTGTAGATGGTGGGCCATGGGATACACGTTGATCCACCAGTAGAGCCAGATGTGGTGCCAGCTGTTATACCAGACACAGGCGCGGAGGCGCCGTTCCGTGAAGGCTTTATGTTGTTCATGCAGACCTTTCAGGGAGCACCGCAGGCTGCTACATCTATGGCTGAGCTGGCATGTATCTTTCAGTAGTAGCATCCACCAACGTTTTCAGGGGATGGAGGACCTCAGGCTGCAGAGTCTTGGCTAGGATCGATTTAGACTATTTTTGAGCATCTTGAGACGCCTCCAGGGTGGAGTGTCAAGCTCACAACTTACATGCTGCGTGATTCTGTCAAGAGGTGGTGGGATGTTAGAACCCAGTCAGAGAATCACAGAGACATGGCATGGGAAGATTTTCAGGAATTTTTATATGACTTCTTCTTTCCCGATATATTGAGGGTGGATAGAGCTCGAGAGTTTAGGAATCTGCAGCAGGGCGCTATGTCGTTGATGAACTATTCTGCTCGTTTTACGGAGCTTCAGCGTTTTGCACCCGTGCTAGTGGATGACGAGACATTGAGAGCCAGGCATTTTGAGGATGGTCTTCGGTATGACATCTGAGCACTGGTAAATGTTTTTAGGTTTCCTACTGTACACGCGATTTTGAATCAGTCGCTGATTACAGAGAGGAACCTACAGGAATCTAGTGGGGTGGGCCATGGCGGTTCGGCACCAGTTACTGGTATTATTTCTGCTGGCAAGAGGTAGATACAGATGGACTTCTCTTAGGTTGGCAGTACCAGCCAGGAATCTTCTTCAGGTGGCGCAATCAGGTGCTTCCAGTGTGGCAGAGAGGGGCACAAGAGGCCTTAGTGTCCACGACACCCAGTGGAGTGCTGAGCTTGCGACAAAATGGGTCATCTGCAGTGCTTTTGCAGGGCGTTTCTACCAGTGGCTAGTGAGAGGGGTTCTATGCAGACTCCGCGTGTGGGAGCAGGACCAGTGGCTTCAAACCAGTCAGGGAACTAGAATACACCAGGGCATGCAGGCAGAGATGGTGATCGTGGCCATGGTAGATAGACACCAGGATCTTAGAGGTAGCAGGGTGGGACAGCTCAGGGTAGGCAGGATGTGTCGCAGGGCCGCGACACTGGGCAGGCATATGCAGTGCAACAGACCCAGCAAGAGCAGGATCCTAGACCTTCTACAGTCCGAGGTACTATTGTAGTAGCTTCTGTCCTGTCTTCAGTACTTTTCGATACGTGTGCTACGGATAGTTTCACATCTTTACCCGTTCTGGAGAGCCTTGGGTTCTGTATTTCTATTTCTTATGATATATTGATTCTAGACACTCCGTTGGGAACTAGAACAGCTGGTGTGCATCAGTGCATGGAGTGCCCCCTTGAGGTTGGAGGGTGTCACTTCCTTTGGGACCTCTATGTCTTAGAGATGACGAGCTATGACTTTATTCTTGGTATGGACTAGTTGGTTCCCTTTTGAGCCTTTATAGACTGCTATCGTCGCAGGGTGAGTTTCACGTTACTAGAGGGAGGATATTTTCTATAAAAGGGCTAGTGGGATGTTCAGGTGAGTCGAGATAGACCAGAGCATCATGGGAAAGGTGGAGTCACGGCCCAGATTGCAAGTTTATATCTGGATGACCAGGGGACTTGTCAGAAGGATTTCCCTCTAGTTGTTGATCGTTTCAGGGATGTCTTCCCGGATGTCTTTTCAGGTCTACCTACAGTGTGTGAGGTGGATTTCTCTATCGAGATTCTGCTAGGAGCAGCACCGGTGTCCATTCCTCCTTATAGGATGGCCACGCCTGAGTTGCAGGAGCTCAAGAGGCAGTTAGAGGAGTTATAGGCAAAGGTCTTTATCCGACCCAGTACTTCTCCTTGAGGTTCTCCGGTCCTTTTTTGCGAAAAAGGTAGACGGTACCCTCAGACTTTGCGTGGATTATGGGAAGATGAACATGTTGATGGTTAAGAACCGATATCCCTTGCCGATGATAGATGATCTGTTTGATCAGCTTTGTGGAGCATAAGTGTTCTCGAAGATTGACTTGAGATCCGGATATCATCAGTTGCGTGTGAGACCATCAGATATACCGCTTACAGATTTTTGGAGCAGATATGGTCTGTACGAGTACTTGGTTATGCCGTTTTGACTCATGAACGTGCCAGTGGTTTTCATGGCTCGGATGAATCATGTGTACCATCCATATCTTGATTCCTTTATGGTGGTATTCGTGGATGACATCTTGGTGTACTCTCACACTCGACATGACCATGCCACCCATCTTGAGATTGTATTGAGTACACTAAGAGCGCATTGGCTATATGCTAATCTCTCGAAGTGCCAATTTTGGATGGACCAGATTCACTGCCTGGGTCATATCATCTCAGAGGAAGGAGTTGCAGTAGACCTAGAGAAGGTGAGAGAAGTAGTTTCCTGGGAGCAGCCTAAGAACATGTTTGAGATACGGAGTTTCCTAGGGATGGATGGTTACTATCGACGCTTCATACAGGACTTCTCCCGCATAGCATCACTGTTGACAGGTCTGACTAAGAAGGGTGTGAAGTTCGTTTAGTCATAAGTTTGCGAGATAGCTTTTCAGGACCTGAAGGGAAGGTTGACATCAACACCGATCTTGATACTCCCAAAGCAGGGGAAGAGGTATATAGTTTACTGTGATGCATCAGGGATTTTGCGGGGAGCCGTTTTGATGCAGGGCGACCGAGTTGTTGTGTACGGGTCTCGGCGGTTGAGTCCACATGAGAGGAATTACCCGACGCATGATCTCATGTTGGATGCAGTTGTTCATGCATTGTGCTATTGGAGACATTATCTGTTGGGAGAGAATTTTTTTGTTTTCACCGACCACCAAAGCCTCAAGTATATCTTTACTCAGCGTGAGCTGAATCTGAGGTAGAGAAGGTGGGTTGAGTACCTATAGTCCTTCGATTTTGAGCTTGCCTATACACCTGGAAAAGGTAATGAAGTGGCCGATGCACTGGGCAGGAACACTTAGATACAGGTAGTTCAGGAGGCTAGTGGTGAGTGGAAGCTCATGGCTTTGTTCTCTGAGATACATCTAGAGGTGCATGACAGTCAAGGGTAGACTTACCTTTCTTCTTTAGTAGTGACTTCTACTCTCTTGGAAAAAGTGAGGATGAGACAGCTATCTAATTCAAAAGGCGTAGTTCTACGGGAGTCGGTGGAAAGTGAGGACCCTCATCTCGGTTGGAAGATAGGTGATGATGAGGTTTTTCATTTCCATGGACGAGTATGGGTTCAATGGGATATATGTGAGGAGCCGATGCGGGAGTATCATGCTTCAGATTGGGCAGTTCGTCCCGGGGTTACCAAGATGTACCGTGACTTGAGGTGTCAGTACTGGTGGCCGGGTATGAAGAGAGAGATAGCTGGTTTTGTTATGAGGTGTTCCACCTGTCAGCCGGTGAAGGCAGAGAACTAGAGGTCATGTGGGTTGTTACAGCAGTTTCCCATTCAGAGTGGAAATGGGATGATGTCGTGATGGATTTCATGACGGGATTGCCAAGGTCACCTCGAAGCAATGAAGCCGTGTGGGTTGTTTTGGACAGACTCACGAAGGTATCTCACTTCCTTCCGATCAAGGAGACCTTCGGTGTTGATGAGATCGGAAGGCTGTATATTTCAGAGATCATACGTATTCATGGTGTCCCTCGTTCTATCGTTTCAAATAGGGATTCCCTATTTACGTCTTGTTTCTGGAAGATTTTTCAGAGGGCGCTAGGTACACAGGTGATTCTGAGCACAACATACCACCCTCAGACAGATGGCCAGTCAGAGTGGACAATACAGGTGCTAGAGGACATGTTGCGCGCATGCGTCCTTGACTTTGGGGGCTCTTGGGTGAAGCATATGCCCTTAGTTGAGTTTTCCTATAACAATAGTTTGCAGGAAACTATTGAGAAGGAATCATACAAGGCTTTATATGGTAGTCCATGTCGATCACGTTTGTGCTGGTTAGAGGCAGGTGAGGCATCTTTACAGGGGCCACAACTCGTACAGGATACATCTAAGCAGGTCCAGCTGATTCGAAAGCAGATGGCTACTGCGCAGTCTCGTTAGAAGTCTTATGCTGATCGATGCAGAATAAATTTGGAGTTCATGGTCGGGGATCAGGTTTTCCTACATGTTTCACCGAGGCTGGGACACAAACGAATCAGGAGACGGGGTAATATTTCACCAAGGTATGTGGGACCATTTGAAATTCTGGAGAGAGTCGGGCTGGTTGCTTATCTTTTATAGTTACCGCAGCGGTACCAAGCCATGTATGACATCTTCCATGTGTCTCATTTGTGTCGCTACCATTCAGAACCGTCTCACACCTTTCATCCAGAGGAGGTTGAGCTTCAGCATGATGCGTCCTTTGAGGATCATCTGATCCGTATCATTGACAGGAGCACGATGGTTCTCTGAGGCCGGTCAGTTCCTCTCATACGGGTGATATGGCTGCATTGCTGAATGCAGAACGAGACCTAGGAGCGAGAGGCCGACGTACGTGCTCAGTGGCCAGAGCTGTTCTGAGCTTATTCTTCGCCACCCTGGGAAGGGAAATTCAGGGAAGAATTTCTATAAGTGGGGAAGTTGGTAAGAACCCGGTTCTTATTTTCGAGGTATGGGCTTCTTATTTTTCCATTTCCTTAAGTGTTTTTGATAAAATATGGAAAATGGGGAAAAATCCTAAATTTTGGAACTACACGCCATTTAATTTCCCACACGCCGTTTACTTTTGGCTGTGTGGGATGGGTACACGGGGCGTGTAGCCACACCGGTGACGAAGGGTGTAGGAACCGACTACACACCGTGTAGTGGTACCTTACACGTCGTGTAGTCAGTCGGCAGGACTAAACAGTAAGGTGTTGGAGAAGCCGCCTGCTGGGCGACAGTACACACCGTGTACATGGGAGTACATGCCGTGTACTTGGGAGTATATGCCATGTACTCATGTAGACGGTTGAATAGTGTGGCAGTGCCGCCAGAGGAACAGTTAAATGAAAAAATTACACGCCCTGTACTCAGAAGTACACACCGTGAACTTTGTTTCTTTGTCTTAAAACAGTCAGTAACCTCGTCATTTGGCAGAGGAGACACTTGAGCTGATTTGGATCCAAAGGAGAAGGCTTGACCTTTGAAGATCCATCGGGTGTTCATTTGGAATCTGATTCGGCATCGGACGATCTCGTTGGAACCGCACGGGTAAGCCCTCCCCTCTCCAGGTATTTTTCTTACCAATTCTCTCCCGAGGGGATGTTATTTACGTTTGAATGGGATTTGTTCGTCATAAGATATATGTCGTTATTGGGAATTTCTGGAGTCGGAGTTCGGGTATAACTTTCGTTGGCGTATATGGTAGGTGGATTAGTGTTTATTTTCCAACTGTCGTGGGTTTTTGTGCATTTCCGTGCCATGAACCCATGTTGGGGTGTCGTTTGGCTAAGGTCGTTTCTATATTTAATGCCTAGAATTGCATAGTTGATTAAATTGTGATAATAAAATGTTGGTTGGGATCATTTCTTGAATCCGGAACCACCCCAGAGGTGTGTTCCATTGTTTAACTGTTTGTCCAGGATACCCGAGGGTATGCCTTCAAAGTAGAAATTGTAGAATTTCCTTGAGAGGAATTGCTTGTTACTTCTTGTTTACCTATTGGGCATGGCTCTGTTACCTGTTTAGCCTGAGGACATTTTTGTATTTAGCCTGAGGGAGTTTTTGTTATTAGTCTAAGAGTACTGCACTATTTAGCCCGAGGGATGTAGTTATTTTGCCTGGGGGCAACCTTTCGTGCCTGAGGGCTTGACTTATGTTCCTGAGGGTGACACTTCCCATTCCTAAGGGAAATTTCTGTTACGCCTGAGGGAAATAAAAACGGGTTAGATTCTTTATAGCCTAAGGGTGTGGTTTACTATTTTAGCATGAGGGCACAGTTCTGGTTGGCCTGAGGGCTTGGTGCTATTGAGCACAGGAATGTCACTAAATTAAATGAATTAAATGAATACTAAAATGGAAATTTAATTGTTAAGTTAGTTACTTTTTAGTACTTCTTACTTTATTTTATTTTATTAATGAACACTGTTGTTTCATGCTTACACGCTGATGGGCACGAGCCTTTGGTGGGTGCCTACTGAGATATATTTCTCACACCCTATTTGGGCCACACTTTTCGGCCCAAATAGATTACGTTTATGCAGGTGTAGATATGGGAAAGAGTCCCTATACATGTACTTGACTGTTGGTGAGGAGTACGAGGGCATGGGACCGAGCCTAGGCTCGCGATGCCGCTGCCAGCTGTTTTGCTTGTTTTGTTGTGCTCTGTATTTGGTTGTACTGTATTGATGTATAACATGTTCTGGCTATTTTCTTAGAACTTGAAACATGTTGCATCATCATTTATATACTGTTGTTTATATCATATGCAGTTGTGTATTTCCATTGTGTATAATTATTGATTCTGCTGTCGTTGTATGTTTATTTTGTATTCCATGGTGCTACACTTTGACAAATGAGGGCATAGTTTCCCTACTATCAGACCTGGGCCCTCGCTGCTAGTCGGTAGCCTCTAGCTTTTGGGGAAATGCGTTTGAGGTCACATGGAAAACCGGATTCGTGGCACCGTTGTGTGGCACTCGGGTCCGGGACGTTATATAAAATTTGATTTAGAGGATTTATAAGAAAAAATAAACATGAAACAGTCGGTAAAGATGATTTCCAATTCTTCAGTTGAATTCATTTAGATTTCTTATTAAGGACCCCTTGAATGGTTTTTATGAAACAAATTGCAATAAAATTGTGTGTATATAATTTAATAAGAAAATGTGGAATGGTGTGGTAAATCTTTTTTTGTCATAGAGGTATAAAAAAGAGAGTGGATAGATTCCCTTTAATAATTGAGGTGAGTGGAACACTTATAATGTATCAATGGTTTGAAATATTATTAAGTTACTTTTAGGAAAAAAACGATCAATAAAGTCTCATATTTTACTTTTAAAATGATAAATTTGATATAAAACCAAAAAATGTGGTTTAATTGCGTTTTTAGTTCATTTTAACCACCATATATGGAAAATTCATAAACAATTACTACATTTATAATCTGAGTTTTCACCTTTCAAAATTTTTATGATTTTCAAATATATTAATAAAATTTATTTTTTCCAGAAATATGAATAATTTTTTTTACATTATTTGTCTAATTTGAATTTATTGAAACGAAGATAATAAATTAATTAAAAAATAAAATATTTAAAAATCAATTGTGAATTATTATTAAAAATAAAATTTTTGTAACAGCATGAGTGATCCCAAAATTATTTAATTTTATGTTCTTAAAAATTAGTTTGATTTCTCTTCTTCTTGAACATGCGTTGTGTCAAAATTATATAAAAGTTTAATGTAATTATATAATTACTAAAAAATATGAATAGATTTACATAATGAAATTAATTTTATAATTATTGAAATAAATATTAATTTTTATTTAAAACTTATATTTTTCCCTATTTGAAGATAAAAGTTATATTTAAAATCAAGAGTAATTTTTTCATTTTTAATTATTTAATATATTATATAGAACATAAAGAAAATAAAAAAATTCTAAATTTTATAATTTTGGATTATTATACAAAAAAAATACATCAAATGAACTATATGAATGTTTTGGGTAAATTTGGATACTTTATCACATAGTTTTTATCATGATTTAAAAACTCAACCCTTATCTATGTGAAACCATTTTCTCAAAATTACTATTCATAAAGACCAAAATTGAATGAGTGATATTTACAATATTTTAACCTCGTGATTCAAAACATATTATGCATTTTTTATGATTAAACCTATAAAAGTGTTATAAATCAATATTCATATAAATTCTCATAATGAAAAAAAAACTTTTTTAGAAAATTGTGTATTTAAGCATAAACATTATCTTACATCACATTGTTAAATATTTCTGATTCTAATTAATATAATAATATTATTATATTTCAAATGGGTTATATTTCACTTTAATATGAAATAAAAAATAGAATGTTACAATTAAATTACATTATTTAATGAAAATAAATTAAATTATTTAAAAAATTAAAAAATTTCACTACTCACTGTACAATCAATAATTTTAGAAAAATCCAAAAAATTAAACATTATTTAATATTTAAATTTGTATATAAAAATTTATTATTATTTTAACAAATAATTTAGTTGTTATTTTAATTAATTATTTAAAATTTCCACACACAAAAAATATAATATTTTTTAATGAAAATGCATTTTGAAGTGTAAAATAAAATTACTAAAAAATTGACTACTTATTTAGAAAAAATTAATCAATAACTTTTATTGAGTAGGACCATTTTACATATATTTTATATTAAGGATACTCATATTTTTCACTTCAAATTAAACTGAAAGGTCACATTTAAATAATAATTTTTTATAATATATCTCAGTTCAATTAAATCATGGTGTTTCATGTTCATCAAGTTATCAACCTCATTATTCCATTAAACTAAAATTTTAAGGTGTTTCATTATCCCATATTCAATAAATTACACCTTCATAATTTTATCATTTTCATAAAATGTTCAGTAATTTAAAATACATATATTTAATAACAATAATGTATATACGTATAATAAAATACCATTTAAAAATAGGACGTGGTAATGAAAATGGTTAGCTAAATCAATGTATAATAAGGTTCCAAGATATGGATAGAAATAGTGGGATGTTAAAATATAAACATGTAGGAGAAAATTACTATCTATGGAATAGTATAGGGTGATATATAAAATCTTCATGAGAAATTTAATCATCACAAAACAATATATTAGTGAGTGGTGAAAATAAAATTCATTTATTTTAAATACGGGTAACATGATAAAATTTTTATTTAAAGATCATTTTTATGAAATTTTTGGAATTATTGTATTATCACAGAAGAGAACATGGTAGATTTTTCTTGATTTGTTTTCTTTTCATAAGAATAATTTCTTCCATTTGATTTTGTTTAATGTATTTCCACTTCATCTCTTATTCCATGAAATAAATATTCCAGATTATTTTTCAATTCCGAAAGTAGTAAAATTTAATTTTAACATATTTTGTGATCTATAAAAGAATTAATATCCATTATATTATTAAATAAATAATAAAAAACATAATGCTTATAAAAAGTTATACAATATGGGTAAATTTAATGCATTGATCTTTTAAAAATCACTAAAACCCCACAACATTCAACATAATCGAATAAAAAAATTTATTAAAAATCCAGATAAATATGTTTAAAATCTTCACAATAGTAAAACCTAAATTATTTGATCAAGAATTTTCCCAATACAACAAAACGTTTCTCACAATTTCACAAAAAAAACTATGGGAATACCTTTATCGTATATTCTCTTAAAACATACTAATATCCAGAATCATCACGGAACCACGAGGAAAATATCTATGGTTTAAAAATTAACCCAATTATTATTCCTCAAAAAAATTAATAGACTATTGAGTATATTCCGTATATCAAAAAATGGAATAATCTTTATCAAATATGACCTAAATGTTTTTTTCATCAAATCTCTTAAAAAATTCAAATATACAAAAAATATCCCATTTATATATCAATTTAAAATGTATCTTTTTTATAAATAAACATTATTAATTCGTCTTCAGGTACATATTATGGTTTCTCTTTCCGTTTACCATGAGTTTACCAAAATCATTACCTTACTACTATTTACCTTTTCTTGGTTATGGGTTCTATTCAAAATAATATTTTTAGTACGTAATAAAACAACAACTAAGAAATAATCCTTAGATATTTCATGATTCATGTAAGTAGAATACAATTTATAAAAAACATCAATAGTATAATTCTGGAATCCCAACACATATAAAATTTAATCCTTTCACTTTAATGGTTGTCATGGAATTTGTCAATCCTTTTTCTATGAGTTAACCCATATATTTGGGCATTGACTTGGATAATTCCATTTTTCCCAAAACAAAATACTTCGAAATATAAATGGTATATTATTATGAACATAATATCCCACCAAAAATTTCTTCTTTTTTCAATATAAATTTCTTATTCTATTCCCTTATTTTCTACAGCAAAAATAAATTCTCATTCCTGTAGTAAATTTCCATGCATGTTTCTTCCACCAAATTTGACATGTATGAAACTAATTCTTCTTCCCCCATGGCCTCCAATAATGTTCATTTTTTATTATGTGTTTCATCAAAGTCATAAAATTTTATATTTTTAATAATATAATGAGATAGATGATTTTTCATATTCATAAGGTTTTACCTTTCACATTTTCTTTATGTTGGTTCCCTAAAAGGATAGTCATTCTATTAACCATAACATTCATAATTACTAGGATTCCTCTTATTTTTGGCCATTGACTAAATAAAAATCATAATGGTTGAAAAAATAATCATATTGGGAAATTATAAAATCATAAAAAAACCATTTATATTACTTTTAATTAGTACACATTGTTTTCAATCTAATACACCTTATGTTTAACATAGGTCATCCAAATCCATTATTTATTAAAGACCCTAAAAATTGAGTATAAATAATATGTGATTTCCCCCATGCATATCTCCCCAAGAAGTTCTAACCATGTTTGTAGTAAAGGCACACTAACCATGCACCAGAAAGATGGTTGAGATATTTTTATGCAAATATTTTTGGTTTTATTACCACTCTAGGCATATATTAAAAAACCATGAACAAGTATGGTATCTATATAGGGATTCATTGATGTGGAAATAAAATAATCTCTTCATTACAAAATCTTTTGGATTTTATCTTATACTAATACTTCGCCATAAATGCTTTTATAGGTTTATGTTCTTTTATCTATGAATTATTAAAAAAAATTCTTATAGTTTTTACTATACTTTCTCTAATACCAACTATAAAAAAACAAACTCGAATAAACTAGTTCCAATGTCTAATTTATTACAGCGGGTTAATATATTAGGTATAATATCACCAAGGATAGATATGTTTAGTATCCCTTAAGAGACAAATATAATCCTGCTTACCAAATTACATTAGAAATAAAATATAAAATTCCATGAAATTAAATATTTTTTATCCTTAAACTCATTAAAGAAATCTTTATTTATATCCTTGAGATAGGGAAAAAATTAGGCTTGTCGTCAATGCTAAGTAAGGGTATCATACATCAAAATATATATTAAGAAAATATTTTGTAATCAATATACTATGGTAAATAACTGAAAGCAAATTATATGTAATCAATAACATCAAAAAAAAGAACAGCATAACATGAATAAATTTTTATAAATTTACACTATTTAAATAATATAAGGAACATGAAATGTATCCATGGATATAATAACTATTCAAATAATCAATCAAACATAAATATATTAATTTATGAGGATGAAATGTAAAATATATATCATCACAAATATATCACTGAGGCCTCGTGAAAAGTCATCCCACATAAATGGGTAAGGCCTCTTCCAAATAATCATCCTAGTTTGCCACATGAGACCTATAAATTGTGGTTACTGTGGTGCACATAAAAAGTAAGTGGGTTAGGTATTTAAAAATGTGCACACCTAGATCTATGTGATTTCTTCATCTCCATTGACATAAGCCCTAACACAGGCCTATGATCTCAAGAGAATTTAAATAATCAAAGACATTAAAATGAAAGAATATTTGTTTTTGATTTATTTTGAAATTCGATAGAAACTCATTGTTGGTTATCATTTCTCTAAATATCTAATTTATAATCCTTTTAGATCATCCACACAAGTTTCAAGAGTTTGTGGGAATTTCTATCATTGAAATATGGGTGCTAGCTTAGAGGCCGGACAACAGCTTTGATATCCAGATGATAACCACAAACTTGTCCCATTGATCCATGGTGGTTATAAAATATCAAATGCTCTGAATGACCTTTTTTTCTCTAGGAAGTTGGAAAAAGGAAATATAATCTCTCAAATTCTTTTTAATGAATCATAACTTGAAAATTAGATCCATTTTTCTTGTGTATTGGGGGATAAATACTCGGAAAGTCTTCCCTAAAACCATATAAACTATTGCAATTAAATAGGAAATAAATGATGCATTATGAACAACTAATGGGGTCATTACATTATTTATAATTTATCACCAACATGAAATATATAATAAATATATTACATCATTAATATAATTCATTGACTTTATTCGTATTTCTAGAAAATATTAAATGAATCTTGAATATTAAAATAATATTCATAACTATAATATTTTATCATGTTTTCACATAATTCCATGTAAATAATTTTAACAAATAAATTCACATGCAATTAATCTTTAATTTAATTATAATGATTTTATTTTTTTTGCTGGCGATTATTTGATTTTAAACATGTCTCAAACCCTATGGCGGGTAACACCATGTCCTATTCCCAAATTCATATAAATAGGGATGAATTCTAAATATTCTATGTGTCTGATACTGTAGGGATTTATCATTATTGTAGTGAATATTAATAAAAATATATTAGTGGAGTCTTAAAACCCTTCAATGTCTCTATGTAAATAAGTAAAATTCATAAGTATGATACCCTTTTCTATAAACACATGTCATGTAATATATTCTCATTGTGTCACTATATATCGTAATGTTGGATGCACACCTTATGTCATCATCAATTTAATATTTATTATTTATTGACCTAGATTGATGGAATAAACATCGTTTACCATGGACAAGGATTTTGTGATGTTACTAACATCATGATCAATTATGCTTGTGATATCTCTTCCTTTTAAAAGTGAAAGAATATATCACGATTATTCAATTAATGTTAAACTACAATGGCACTCCCAAATACTAACCATTGTACTAAAACATAAATTACATTGTTTTTGTCTTGCACCACTATATGTAATAAAATATTATACAATGATAATAATCTCATGCTAGGATACCATTACACATGTTCTTAGATAAGAACTACCAATGACCCTAGAAACATGTTGTGTTCTAACTGGTTGTTAAATTTCACTGATCTCATCTACTTTAGATCACCAAATGTGATATTCATGTGATGATTTATCAAGTATTATAATCCCCCAACATATGATGGTTTCATATCATTTGTGTCCTATAAAACCACCGTATCTGGGCCATAGGACATAACATTAAGAATAATAACATGTTATATCTTGGATATCCTTATATCATGGGAACTACTATAACATTTTTATGTGACATGTAATCTTATGATATTATCATCAATATAGAAGTTGTATAAGTATAAACACTATTATTTTAAGGTAAACACATGTATATATCTAAAAATATTCTTATAATGGTAATCAATGTAAATGTATAATTTTTTTATAGGGAACCCACTTACAGAACTCCCACTTATACAAGATCCAACTGCTTACAAGTCTTATCCCACTAGGTCTCGCATGGGAATCCATCTTTTTCTAAGATAAGTCTCTACTAATGGGGTTTTCCACGTTATCCTATTTTTCTAATCTACTAACTATGAATTCCCCTATCTGATTAAAATCCCTTAAGATATTAAACCTCAAAATTATACATTTTTTCCTTTAGAGTGAGATGTGATTGTTGAAAAGCACCACAACTTCAGTATTAACATGATAAACCTGAATACACTATGTAATTATAATAAAAATCACAATATCTAAGGCAAATATACATTACCAAACATAATCCTTAACAACATTAGAATCGGTGATATACTTTAATTCTACTATAGAGTCATAGACCGCACGTTTCTTTCATCATCTACACATCACTATACACAATTATGGAAAATAACATATCATGACTGTGATTTAATATCAAAAAAATATGTCTTCGAACAAGAATTAGTGTGTACCCTAACAACTAGTTACTTTAACTTCTATATTATATTAAGATATAATTTTTTATGTGTCAATTACATGAGGTTAGTTTTTACTGCTGTCGAATGCATCTCTCATTGATTAACATGATATCTTCCCAAAATGATTACTAAAATGGAAACATCAAATCTAGTACATTTCATGAAATTATTGATAGATCCCATTAATGTAGCATAAGAGATTATACACATTAATTTAATTTAATCTTAGGTTTGTGGACATATTTTTATGGATACACTGATACCATGTGACATTGGAAACTAACCTCTAATGGATTGTTCTATATTATACCATTACAGTACCTTGCCAATTTATATATATTAAAAAATACTATAATGCATATGGGATATATCTCAATAGATCACAATCCCTATGATATAGGCTACAACACTAATTTCATTCATGGTGATGTATTAATTTAATCAATTATTCATTTAATGTATGATTTGTACTTAATTTCACATAATTTATATTTCATCAACTTATATTACTAGGAAAATGACCAAATTCCAACTAACCTTATTATAGACACATGTCTCACTTTCATTCTTGATGAAACCAGCTTCTTTTACGACCATAACAAAACATGTATTCAATGATCATGATGTATGCTTCCTCTAATAAGTGGATCTTTGTAGATTTCAAATTTATTAGATATTTTTTACTAAATTACCCATTTGGGTTAATTCATATAGAGATCTTGAAACAACATTCCATTTAGGATAGAAATTTTTAAATCAATTTTCCAAATTTCATATTCATGGAAGGAACCTATATCATGTAATATTATAATGGATAATAGAGTCACTATTAGTGAGAAGATTTTTTCATAGTCAACGCCTTGAAATTTCTTAAAACCATTCACTATAATTCATGCCTTATAGGTATTTAATTTTCCATTCATTCCCAAATTTCATTGGAATACCCATTTACACCCAATGGTGTTTACATCATTTGGAGGGTTTAACTATTTCCAAACATGATTTTGGATCATGGGATCTATCTCAAAATGCATGTCTATTTACCATAAGAAACGTCCTTTCCTTCAACTTCTTATATCTTAGAGTTTCATGATTCTCTATGTAGCACTTGCATCTTAGAAACATATTCATCTCACAATGCCTCTTATAGAGATTCTTCATGTACCAACTCTCATGTATTTAGAGCAATAAATTTCTCAAATTCAATATTTATCCTACAATATCAATTTGTAATTTTTTCCATTCCAAAAAATATATCATATATTTACTCAATAAATTTTGAATATTAAGGGTTATATATGTAATAAAAATTTTTAGGATAAAAGATAAACATAATAATTGTGATTTAGGATACTAATTTTCCACTAGGTATAGTATTGAAAAATACTCTCACCACCATAATTGTATGTGTGATATACAAGGTTTATCTCCATGATAAAAAATATATTTAATACCAAGAATTGATTTAGTTAGTAATAATTAAAAGATATATGCTGATGTTCATAATGAATATCCCTAAAAATATAATGGAAGTGTATCATAACTCATCATTTATGTTACCATGTCTAGTAAGGTCTGATTCTGCATTTCACTAACACCATTCTAATGAGGTTTATAAGGATGAAAGTGTTGGTTTACCATCCCATGCTCATTCAAGTGATCAATGAATTCCGGGTTGAGATGATCTCTCTCTCGATCTGAGTGGAGTGCCTAACCCCACTTACCAATAATTTACTACTTCATATTGTTATTCCAAAAACAACTAAAAGGAATCAGACATATAAATAATTAAGTATATATAATCATACATACTATAGTCATCCGTAAAAGTGATTATGTACGAAAAACCAACCATTGACTCTACTGTAAATGTTCCACATACCTATGTGTGAATCGATTCCAGTAAATCAGTGGATCTTACCCCTTTTATAATGAAGGGAAATTTCATCAAATTTCCTTGGAACAAATTGTGACATATAAGTATTTTTTTAACAGAGTTGAGTCTAAAAATAATACTTGATGAATTTTATATAGGCCTTCCATTTACATGATCAGGAAACATGTTCTATAGGATGGTGATATATGATCCATTTTCAATGATTTTTCCATTTATTTCCATTATTGGGTTTTCAAATTCAATTACGTATAACACAATACTAAGATGTGATGTAACATAACATATGTTATCCATATAAAATATGCCAAATTTATTTCTCAATATTAAATAAATTCCCATGGATTCTAAATTAAACTTGGAGATTATGTTTCTAGTTACTGAAAGAACTTAATAACATTTATTTATTATAAGAACCAAAACATTAGGTAATTTTAGATGATAATCTCCCACTACAAATGATTCTTGTCCTTCACCATTTGATACTCAGACATCCACCTCACCCTTTTAAATCGTTCAGAATCTACATTGAACATATATATTAATAGAAGTTTTTTCTACACATGATGCATCAAATTCCCAACTTGTAGAAAAATATAGATTAAATCCAATGAGAAAAATACCTAATGTAGTAGAGTTTCCTTTATTCCTCTTACCATACATTCAATTCATCTTCTAATGTTATTTCTTGATACATTCAAATAAATAATCCTCCTTCTATTTGACCTCACTCTATTTCTATGGATTTTTGTAAATAAGGTAATTTAAGTACTTCATCTTTGGTTTATCTTTATACCAATTATCCTTTTCCTTTCTCTATTTATTCACCATAAAGTCTAACTAATTTTTATTATTTATATCCTTATAAAAATTGATAACTAAATTATTAATTAATTGGACTGAATTTTTAATGATATTCAATATTTAGTTAATAATTAATTTTGAAAAACATTATATAAAATATGAAATAATTAGATTATTTATTAGTCATTGGTTTAGTTTGAACATGAGGGATTCATGTCTCTCAATGTACCCCATCATCTTTAGTAAATATGGTCTTTCTTGATTCCCTTGTTATATATTTCACCTATAATTTTGGATTAATATGTCATTGATTTCATCCCTTTCTTTTTTCTGATATAACACTTCGGGATGAGCTAGTGACTTCTATGAATCTTTATCCTCATGCATTTTTTGTAGTTAACCAGGAAATTATTAACACATGATACATTATAAATCAGGTGAAACATATACATAGTACTTATATATGTATTTATCCACTTTTTTCTCCCTGAGTGGGATTAGTTGGAAGTTAGGCCTTTAAAACATAAATCCTAATCCCTTTTTATATTGTTATGGACATATGCTTATACAACACCTGAAATTTATTTCCTGTCAAGATATATTAATTTACCATAATTAATTATAGTGATAATTTTTTGATGGCAATTATTTGCATTTTTTCTATTAAAAATTAATCTATTAGTTATTTCTTTAACTTGATTACCTTTTTGACATTAACTATTAATTAATTATATCATTAAATATATCCCACTGTTGTATTTAACCCTTTTTTCCCTCACTACTAGATTCAAGATACCCAATCACTTGATTATTCTAAGAGAAACTTTCCTTATAACCTATCATTGTATTCTATGTTACGTTTATACCACAACATGGAGAGTTCCAAAGTATGAACTATAATGAACAAAAATATTGAATCCTGATTACATTAACATTTTATTGATGCCCTGAATTCTTAAAATCATATCCCTATTTTCATTAATGATTTTCCTCTACAGTGTAACAAACCATGTTGGGGCTACTTTATTTCTACCATATTTAGTTAGGTAAAATCATGAATTTCATAAGATATCCCTAGTAGTAGCAGGAACCCTACACTAGGGCTAAAGATAACCTCATACACTTTGTTTTGTTAAAATTTATGGGATTAAAGGTCTTGAAAACTTAAACTACGTTGATGGATTTTATTTTTTTATGGAGAACGAATTGATTTTCTATTTGTTATGTTCATGAAATGTTTCCAAACCCACAACTGAAAAAGTGATACATATAGAACATTAATTATATCTTTAGTTATGTAAATAAATTCCTGAATTGGTTATTATTTAATGTGATCTCATAATTATTCAAATTTTAAAAAATAATAAATAATTCATAAATTTAATAAACACATTATCGGATCTTGGACATATTATGTTATACTGCCTTTTTATTAAAAAACATTATATATAATTTTACAAATAGATGATATTTTACTATTTACAATCTTCGAAATAAAGTTCATAATACATGAAAACAGAAAATAATTACACTAATACAATTTAATGGATTCGTTATAAGTTCATTATATGTTAAATTACTGCATCTCATATACTTGTGACATATATCAACTGAAAGGGTGGTCATAAGTACTAGTAAGGGAAAGTATGGGAAATGGTTTTTGATGTGCTTCCTTGTTGCGAGGACAGTCAAGTATAAATTTATAAAGACAAAAGATATATCAAATTGTCTAACCTCAGGGTCTCTCTCAAGTAAGCATTGTGGAATGTCTATGTGGTTGTACTAAAAATGTTTTTGGGTGTTTAAATATATCCAAAAAAGAAAAACAAAACTACTAATAAATCACTCATTAGTGTTAAAAATAAGAGAAAATGTAAAATAGTGGTTGGACATTGCAGAAAAATGATGGAAAAGTGATGAAACACAGTGACACATGACAAAAACAAGAAAAGAAAGCAGTTAAAGACACTATATAATGCACAAAAAGAACAATAAAGCACCATGATACAGAAGCAAAAAAGTCTGTGTGAATATGGAGGGACGTAGGTTAATTATCCTTATACTTCCTATCTATGATCAACATAAGAAATTAGTAAAAAATTTATCAACTTCTCTTAGAGCATGACCAATGACTCGGATCACACACCAATCTCTCCTAAAAATTAAACACTCAAACATTGATGTTCTTCAATACTCTCGGGTTCCTCCTAAATACAACGTGATTAACTTAGATAATTCATTATGGAAAGAAATTATCACAAGCCAGAATGATTACACTATGATCATCAGATCGCACAAACAATATTGATTCTCAGTTCAAGAAATCAAGATAGGAAGGGGAGAATAATTAAGACGATAGAGTAACAACCCAATTCCATGCAAGGATGTGCTCATGTGCACCCCAATTCACTTTCACTGGTTAATAACGCTAAGAATAAAATAGTGATTTCATTGATTCTCTAATATCCAGATTTCATCAGGTTTCATAACCTGGATCTAATCTCGAAAGTTAGATCTCCATTTATTGAAATTTGATATAAAAAAAAATATGATAAATAATGTATGACAAAAACAATCAAACATAACAAACATCGCAGTTCAAATAACTAAACATGCAACACTATGAGGGTATTAACATATTCAACTTAGAAAAAATAAAATAGAGCATGGATAAGAGGTAGAGAATGGAGGAGCATGGTCTCGTCTACGATGTTGAAGATGATCCCCAAGTCCCAAAGGTGTGGATGGAGTGGATTATGGATGGTGTTGGAGTCTCCTCCCCCGCATTGAAATGATTCCCCCATCCCTCTTATCCCCAGTTCAAGAGGAGTTAGTGTTTTTTTATTCGGAAACTAAACCATAGTCTTAACAATTTTTAATGGGTAGCAGGTTCCACACGGCATGTCTTTGAGTGTGCATCCTTGGATCTAAAGTGAACAACTCGTGAGTATATTCAACCTCTTTCAATGACCCTTGTAAATCTATTCATTCTTTTTATGTGCAGTGCCCATACTTTTATTTTCATTGGACTTCTACTATAACTCCCCCAGTCCAGAAAAAAATACACACTATAGAATCATAAAATATGCAACTATTATAATTTAATAAAAATGCATATTCATATTCACTGTTATATATATTTATTAGATATATAGAATATTAATTATATATATATGTATTTTATTAGGTATATTATCTATACTAAGTATGATATTATATATTATATAACATGTGTTATATGTTATAATATAATTTTTGAAATAAAAAAATAAGGAAGTGGATTTGGGTG
The DNA here is from genome assembly GCA_963277665.1 of Viscum album. Classification (NCBI taxonomy): domain Eukaryota; kingdom Viridiplantae; phylum Streptophyta; class Magnoliopsida; order Santalales; family Viscaceae; genus Viscum; species Viscum album. The sequence continues at coordinate 333,699,645 of OY728163.1, forward strand.
TGGGTGAAATCAAGTGGACGAGAGGGTTGATGGAGGAGGAGAGGGTTGTGGCGACAATCGGAAATAGACTCAACGGTTCGAGATGCAAGGGTGGATGGTAGTGCATAGTGAAAAAGGTGACGGACAGTTTCTATGTGTAGTGATGGAGAGTGATATTCAAGGTGCTCCACGTGGCAGCCAGGTTGAGGTTGTTTGAGATGACACAGAGGAGGTAATGACTGTTGTGCGGGCTTTTATTGGTTAGGGATTATGGTGTTTCAGGGTAAGGTCGGGGGATGGAATCCCCGCTCTTTGGAAATGGGGTGGTATCGGTGACATGAATCATGGAATCTCGAGCCAAACAGATTTATACCGATGAGGTCCTCAGTGGTTGAACAGGGATAGTTCGACCTCCACCTGGTTCAGATCCGATTAGGATTGGGGGAATTTTATTTCAATTAGAGAATCATGTCTCAGTTCTGATTTTTCTTGTACAATATTATTTTAATTGATTGAATCTTCTTTTATTGGGGTTTGAATGGATTTATTGTGCCCTCAATTTGGTTTGTGCCTTCTGGGGTTGATGGTGAAATGATGGCAGTGTGAGGAAGGGTAGAGAATGGTGGAGAGGGAGTAGTGCCAGATTGGAGTTGTGGCATAGTGAAGAAAGGGTGGAGGTGGTGGAATCGTATGATGGTGAAACTGTGTCTAAGAAAAAATCCTGAGGGGTGAAAGAGTTGATTGGGTAAAAAAACAATAGCACCAAGATTATGGCACTGTTGATGAAACAACAGCGTAGTGATTGAATGAAACGGTGGCACCGTAATGGCAGGGGAGGTGATAAAATAGTGACAGAGTTAGATAATGGTGCCACCGTGACACCTGCAAAACTAAAAAAATAAAAAAATAATAATTACATTGATATTTTAATAAAAAATAAATTAGTATTCTGAATTAATAATTTACAGAAAGAATAAGTTGAGAAAATAATTTGAAAATTATTATATTTCAAATTATAAATTATTTAATTAGTTCAAAATAGATAATTAATATTAACAGATTTAGTTTGGTTAAATTAATTAATTATATGATTGTCAAAGTAAAATAATTAAATTAAAATCAACTACAGCATAGAATTAAAATATTTATTCAATTGAATTATGTTGTTAAAATTTTCTAAATTATTAAAACGAGTAAAAATTAATATGTAAAATCTATTTATTTATAATTGAAGATAAAGAATAGATTAAATTAAAGAACTGATAAAATAATTTTTAAAAAAAAATTGAGAATAAAAAATTGTAATAATACAAAATATAATTTTATAAAAAAAAGATTAAAAATTGAAAATAAAATTCCCATGAATGATTTAAATTTAGATATATCTAAAATGACAATAATGCTCATTAAAACAAATGTTTATAAACTAAAATTGATTATTTTCCACATCATGTTACAAAAGAACAACAATTATCAATTATTTATAAAAACAACATTTTCGTATAAGAAAAACAGAAAAGAAGGATGTGGCAAAGAATGTGAAAACATAGCCACATCAGTTTATAAGTGATCATGGTAATTATCAAAAAGAATTTGAAGAATAATATTAAGGCTTTAGAAAAAGATAAATATACATATAATAGTAAAAATAACATGAATCATAACATGTAAATGTGAATACAACATTTAATTGAGTCATTTATAAGCATATCACCAAGTCTTTTCATCGAGGTCTCACAAAAATTACCGAGGTTATTCACCAAGGTATCGTAAAACATGTCATCTCTATAGATTAAATTATTTCCCAATGCATTGGAGTTCTATCAAGGTGCACCCTTAATATGTCTTAATTTATGTGATCTACATATATTGTAATAAAAATTTCATAAATAACCTTTTTAGAATAAATTAAACAGATTTAATATCAAAATCATTGTGTTTTAGAATGTTCATAAAAACAAGATCCTTTTCCACATTAAACCAACATAAAAGTAATGTGGGTTTCTTATATGTTAATACCAAAATAGAATATATCTATTTAAAATAATTATGAAAAAAACTCACTTAAGAAAGAAGTTTTTATATTCATAAAATAATATTAATTAATTTCTTGAGAAAAAGAGAGAACATTTAAGAAGAAAATTATACACCATAATGGGTATGAAATGTGGATTTAGAGAACAATTGATACATGAAATGGGAATCCCATTCACATAATACTATTATTACATTAAAAGGTGAGAATAAAATAGATAGAAGAACATAGTATGTAAATTATAGAGACATACCACATCAAAAGGAAACATGAAATGAAAATAAAAGTTGAGATTTCTCTTATTGTAACGAGTGACTCCTAAAACGTGACGATTGGGGCCTTAGGGGAACTCAGAAACCTTAGGAAGACTCCTTGAGCTGTAATACTTTCATAAATTTATGGATAATTAATTTTTAATGAAATATAATAAAAAAATGGGATGATATTTATAGAAAAAGTTGGTGAGTTTTTTATTAATTTCCTTGGACAACTCAGTAGTGGTATTTGAAAAACCATGGGCTTTACCATAGTACTTTACCATGGTATTGGACACATGGGACAAATAATATTATATTTGAACACAAAAGGTTCTACCACCATTTTATATTACTTATTACATCATTTTTATGTCATCAAACATTCTGATAACACAAAACGGCTTCTTTAATATTTACCTAAAAATAAATTATTTTAGAAAATTATCATAAATTCACCATAACCTTATTTTGAAGATCTGATTAAAAAAATGATGTTTAATTTATCATAATAATTATCCACGTATGAGGAATTTATCTTTAAATTAAAAAATTAATTATTCATTTGAAATAATAGGGGATAAAAAATGCATAGTAAAATGAATTGAGAATTTTCTAACACTTGAATAGAAAATATTTTTTCATTTAAATTCAAATAAGAGTGTTTTAATCATAATATTCAATTAAAATATAAATTATCAATAATAAATTATTTTATAATAATAATAATATCTTCTCTGAAAAGTTCAATTTCTGTCCAAAAAATCAATTTATCAAATTCAAAATATTTTTAATAAAAACTATAGTCAAAATGAAAATTTATTACACAAGAGTGGTATTTATAAAAAAATGGATTATTAAATAAGTAACTCTGTTCTCAAAACTTAACCCCTAATAACACCCACATATGACCTAAGGTGGGTGTGTGTGATGGTGATATATTATTGGGGTGGCTCATATAACATCGCCCAAGTGGTAATCTCCATTAAATCAAACTTCCACTGAAGGTGATTTCATTCATGATTAACATGTTGAAGCACATCTTAGGATTGGTCAAGAATGAATCCAAGACATGATACCCCCATCACATTTTTTTATAAATGGGCTTTTTACGACATGACTCCACTGGATGATGCCATCGAATCTTCTTTTTTGCATTAATTAACCATTATCATTTCTATTTCTAATACAAATTATAAGGATAAAATTAGTATTATGAGTGTTTTTTCCAATGTTCATAATGAACAATGGTCATAATTTACCAATTGTCATATAATGGTCACAACCCAGTGGCCATATTTCTATTATACTCTGTTCATCATTAAATGGAAATATTATTTTTTTAATAGTGAAATATAACACACATATTTCGAAACCAAATTATTCAAAAAGTTTGGGTCACTATATTCATCCCCCCTAAAAAAATCAATCCCTGAAATTTCATCTTGTTCCCTCATTTGAGAAATGGTGTGGGTATATTTTCCTCTTTATATCCTCTTGTTCCCGTGTGGCATCATTATATTTTTGGTTTCTATGCAACACATTAATGAGGTGGGTATTCTTTTTCTGTGAAACCTTGTCTCTATATTTCAAGATCTCCACCAACATCTCCTCATAAGAGAGTTCATGTTCCAGTTGTATCACTTCTGGATTCCGTACATGTGAAGGGTTGGGTATGTATTTCATCAAGAGACGTACGATGAAAACATCAAGAAATTGAGCTAGGTTTTTTTCAAGGGAAAGCTGATAGGATACTTCTCCTACGCGATCAAATATTTCATGGGGGGATAGTGTACCTCAGGTTGAGTTTCCCTTTCCTCCCAAACTGCATGACTCTCCCCCATGGAGAAAATCAATGGAATAAATTATCGCCAACCTCAAAATCTATGTCCATTTGATGGTTGTAAACATAGATCTTCTGAAGACTCTAAGAATCCTTTATGTGTTGTGGGATGGCATGATCCTTTTCTATCATCGCTGGCACAAGATCATTTCCATGAATCATTCTCTCCCTAGTTTCATCCAAACATGTAACAGTAATACATATATTCACATATAGATCTTCATAGGGTTACATTTCAATACTTTAATGGAATCTATTATTGTATGAGAACTCAAATAATGGGAGGTTTTAATTATATCCTCCTATAAATTTCATTCATCATGTTCTCAACATATCCTTGAGGGTATTAATCATCCTTCCAGATTGGATATTAGTTTATGGGTGATAAGGTGTACTAAAATTAAATTCAACAAACATATAATGGTAAATACATAACAATAATTCATGATGTGATCCTTGGATCATGATATGAAACTATAGAAATTAGTACCCCATGCAGGATTAACACATCCTTCAAGTAAAATTTGGGGATTTAATCAAGTGGAAAATCATCTCAAATAGATATAAAATGGCCAGTCTTGTTGTGACGGTCCATTATAACCGATGTAGAATTATTTCCTTTGGATATTTCTATGTGATAAGTGAAAAATTATGTAGTGGTATTATCCCCCTTTTATGCGGGTAAGGATAGTGGTTGTGATACACCTTTTTTAAGTTGTCTCTCTTTTTTAACTTTTTTACACACCCAGAACATTATAGTGTAGTGAGCAATATCCATTTTCATGTTTTCACACCATTAATGATCATAAAGGTACCTACATATTTAAGTCTTCTAGGGTGTCTATAGAAAGTAGATATATGAGCTTCATCCATAAGCTCCTTAATTTCCCAAATAGATGAAACACATAACCTTGTAGGAAATTTCAGTACCCCTTCTTGATCAGTATTTAACATAGGAAACTTTACATTATTTATAGCCTCCTTTTTTAGTAATAAATGATCTAATTTTTGTTATTTATTGATATTCAATACTATTTAAGGTTGAGAAATAATTCGGGATATGGTTGATTATTTACCTTACCTTATGATTCCCATGACCATTATTACTAAGTCTCTGGTCAAAGGATATCTGTAAATACTCTTCATTTCTAGCATAATAGGTTCTTTCTTACTTAATACATCACTGACATTATTTTCTCTTCTGGGATGATAATGAATCAAACAATCATAATCTTTATGACATTCCAACCACCTCTTCTGTCTCATGTTCGATTCATTTTTCATTAAAATATAATTCAAACATCGATGGTCAATGGATATAATACATTTCTACCCGTAAAGATATTGCCTCCATATTTTCAGATAAAAACCCACAATCAACTCTTAGTCAGGTGTAGGATAGCACTGCACATGAGGTTTAAACATTTGAGATATATAAGAAATAAGATTGTCATTTTTCTTGAGGGAACACCCAATACCTTTAAGGATGCATTGATAAAAATAAAGAATCCTTCTCCAATAGAGGGTACAGATAACACATGTGTAGTAACCAATCTATTATTCAACTCCTGGAAAAATTCTTCACACTCCTGTATCTAGATGAATGTTACCCCATTTCGAGTTAAATTGGTTAGTGGATTAGAAAATTGTGAAATATTTTTCACAAAACTCCTATAATATTTTGTTAGACCAAGAAAATAAAAATCTCAATTATTATTGTAGGATTATTCCACTCCTCCATAATAATTTTTTTTATAGAGTCAACCATTATTCCTTCATTGGTTGTAATGTTCCCTTATAAATAAACCTATTATAACCAAAATTAAGATTTTTTGAACCTTAAAAATATTTTATCCTTCCTCAAGGTTTTCAATATGACCCATAGATAATCCTCATTTACCTTGCAACTTATTAAATATATCAAAATAGCATCAATATATACAAACACAATGTTACCCCAGTAGTACATAAAGACTCTATTTATCAAATACATAAATATATCTATAGAATTATTTAATGAAAATTGAATAACAAAAAAATCATAATTACCATAACTCAATCAGATGGTTATACTTTCTATATATTCTTTGTTTACCCTAAATTAATTATAACCAGATCGAAGATAAATCTTGGAGAAGAATTTATCCACATGAAGCGGGATAAAAAATCATCAATTCTTTAAAGAGGGTACTTTTTCTTCACTGTTCTCATGTTATTTTTTCTATAATCAATACATAACTACATTGATCAATATTTATTCTTAAGAATGAGAATAGGTTCTACCCTAAGAGAAACACTTATACAGAAAACCCCTTCTCTAAAATATCATGGATTTTCTTCATTAATTTCATTACCTCTACATTTTACATTCTGTATGGTGTCTTTGAAATTAACTTCAAACTATACTTGAGTTCAATATAGAACTCTACCTCTATTTCTGGGGGAGGACCAGGTAACTCCTTAGGAAATATATCAATGTATATCTAAATGATGGGGACATTCTATATTTTTATACTTTAATTTCCTTATTCATATTGCTCAATCATTTCCATAATGAAATATATGGTAGGTGCTTCTAGACAATACTTAGATCGAAATATATCTCATTTGAAAATAAATTTCGGTTTTAAACTCAAGACTATGAACATTTCATTTCTTCTATAGTTTAAATTTACATTATAAATTAAAATTTTGTATATCTGTAGTATAATATAAAATTCAAGAATAGTGATGACTACTAGATTTGCGATATGATTATTCTCACCAAATTTAATACTATTGTTTCTATACACTATTGATGCTTGGATAATCCCTCCAGAAGTATTTACTGATAAATCTACTTATATTAGTTTTTTTATTTATTCTATATTTATGGAAAAAATAAATTTAATAAAGGAATTAATAGAACTAGAATCAATCAAATTATTTTATAACTTTTAGAAAAGAAAAAGTGTATATGCTACCACATCATTTAGAGCATCATCTTCACCTATTGGGATAGAAATATCATGGCCATGCTCCCTTGGAATATACTAATGTTGATGGAGATTCCCTTTTAATATCTTTGTATTTGTATAATGATTGGAATGTAAGCTATGTTATCCACACTTCAAGCATTAGACATCAGTTAGAGGGTGAAGCATCATCCTTTTTCATTAGTGTAAGAAGTTTCAGAATTTACCTCATGATAATAGTTTTGAGAAATATTTACATCTCTACCACACATATAATATTTCCCACTCCCAACTATGTAGTTCCTCAAATGATTCTTCCCACATTTGTTACATGTGGAAAGTTTCACATTCCTTTCTCATTTCCCTTGATCAAAGATCCTCCCCATATTGAGATCTAAATATATATTATTTTAATTTGATGAATTGGAACATTTCATCTCTCCAAACACCAGTTCAACATTCATATCACTCATCATGATCTCCTCATAGTTTTCATTATATTAAATTTATAGATTCATTCGTAGATGAGTTATTAGTCCACTAAAGTATATATCAACCTTCCCATTAGGATCCATAGAAAAGCTACAGGGGTAATAAGAATGCCTTGTGATGATTATCTCAATGAATAATATATATTCATTTTACTGATAATTCATCTCTAAAAATTCATTATTCATTTTTTTACATTGAACGGTGGAAATGGTTTATGAAAAAGGTTCCCTAGAACTCTTCTCACTCCATAGTTTAAATTTCCCCTCATAGATTCTTGTTGTTTACCAGTGTCCATAATTGTTCTGATTATCCCTCTAAGTGTTGCACTTATATGGTGACAATCTCTTATTATGAACAATAGAGTAATGAAAAGATCTTTTCTATAGAGCTATCAACTATTTAGTAATTAATGGGTCTGTAGATCCAATGAAATAAGTTGGTCGTTAACAGATAAACGACTCAATAGAAATTTATATCTTTCAAGGTGAATATTTTATATTATATTGATTAATTTTATTTCTCGTAATGTTAGTTAGTTGATTTTTTATTCGCATGAATTTTTCCATTTCAGCTTCCCTTGGAAGGTCATCAGTACCTGGTCCACTGCACAGAACATTTACTCATTCTCTCTATTTCCTACCATTTTCTAAAAGAAAAAAACAGTAATGAGAAACATGTTTCATTTAATGGTCTTATAACTCTATTGGAAATTAATTTCATAAGAAAATATTTATAAATATCTTATTCATTCAAAACAAATAAGTTTTCTATAAATTAATAATGGTTCATAAAAAAGATGTGATTAACCAAACATATCCCTCCAGAGTGTCAAACTAGGAGTCTATCAAGTAAAATTATCATCCACCAGTTCCCCATCAATTCTAGCTCAAATTAATGTTTTTTGGTTTCACACAAAGATACATCTATTCTAAATCCACATACACTTGTACATATTCACACATGTATTTCATTTTGTGGAATCCAATTAATTAATATTTCAGCAAAATAATAGGGTGTTTTCTAATATTTTAACCTTCCCCTGAGGTTCTTCAGAAAGTTTTCAAATGCGAATTTACATCAATAAATAAACCATCATTTGATACTAAATATGGAATCCCACCTTTTTATTACAAAACATTACGTAGTGTTTTATATACAGAGAGTGTTTTAAAGATTATTGTCTTTGAAATAAGATACATAATATATGAAAATATGAAAAAAAATTATTCTAATACACTTATAATTCTTTATAATATGTTCATACTATGTTCAATTAATTCATCTCATAACCTAGGAAAATACATCGAATAAAGAGATGCTCATAAGGCCTAGTGAGGGAAAGTAATGGAAATAGTTTACAAGTGATTATTAGAATTATTGGTAAGAATTTGAAGAATTTCATGATGGAATGATAAAAGGAGAAATTATTATATCATAGTAAAAAATAATATGAATAATAACATGTAAATGTGGATACAACATTTAAATGAGTCATTCATAATAATATCACAAGGTGTTTTTTACCAAGGTGTCATAAAAATTACCATATTTATTTATAAAGGTATCATAAAACATGTAATCTCTAGTGATTTAATTACTTACAAAATTCATTGAAGTTCTATTAGGATGAACCTAATTATATATTCATTAATCTGATCCACATATATAATAAAAAATATTTCATAAATAATGCATGTATAATAAAATAAATGGGTTTCAGATCAAAATCATAATGTATTAGAATTTTCATAAAAACTAGATCTTTTTTCCATTTTAAACTCAATGAAATCGAAGTTAGTTTTCATATATGTAAACAATAGAACATAATAGAGAATTTTTATATATATTGAAGAACCCTATAAATGATAGTGGTTATTATATTCAAAAAATAAAATAAACAATGTTCTTGAGAAAAAGTGAGTAATTTTTATAAGAACACTCTACTGCATAATAAGTAAAAACATGGTTCTAGAAAAAATTTAAAATATAGGTGAAAAGGGCCTTAAAATACTAAAATAATATTAATATAGTAGATAAATATAATAATATTTATAGAAGAATGTATTAAGGAAATTTTAAATTCATACCACATAAAAAAGGAAACTCAAATGGAAAAGAGAATTTGGGATTTCCCTTACCTTGAAAAGTGATTCATAAAACTCAATTATTGGGACCTTAGGATATTCAAAAGACATTAGGATGATTTATTGGGAGGTAATACTATCATATATTCATTGATAAAACATTTTTAATGAATTATAATTTAGAAATGGGTGGGTATTTATTGGAAAAGTGATGGTGTTTTTTGTTAATTTCCTTGGACACCTCGGTAGTGGTAATTGAAAAAATATTGCATTTCCATTGGTATTTTCCCATGTTATTAACCAAATGGGACACCTAATATCACATTTTAAAACATAAGTGTATACAATCATTTTCTATCTATCACTAAATCCTTATGATGTCATTAAACATACTGAAACTCAAATTTCCTTCTCTATTCAGTAAAAAATATAATATTTTAGAAAATTCTAAAAATTTCAACCTGAATTAATGTTGATAAGAAAATTTAATAAATGATTTTTATTTTATTATAATAATTATATAAGTATGAGAAATTTAAGTTTTAAATATAAAAATTCTTATTTATCTAAAATAATCGCAGACAGATAATGCATAGTAAAATGCATTGTAAACATTCAGACACATGAAAAATAAATTTATTTTATCATTTAAACTTAAATAATATTTTATTATTTGAAATATTTAATAAATATATTAATTATTAATAATTTCATAGTTTATTATATTAATTATATATTTTCTGAAATGTACAATTTCTGGAAAAAGTCAATTTAAAAAATTCACATTATTTGTAAGAAAAACAAAACAAAAAACATAAATTGAGGAAAAAATATTATTTATAGAAAAGGGATTATAAAATACGTAACTAAGGCCCTGACACATAACCCATGTTAACAGTTACATGTTATCCAAGTGTGAGGTGTACGATGGTGATAGATTCTTGGGGTGACTTAAATAACATCACTCGAGTGGTAATCATCACTAACTTGAACCTCTACAAAATTTGATTTCATTCAAATATAACATGTTGAATCATGGCTTGGGTTTTTTCAACATAGATGCCCAAAGACACTACCTCCCTCCCTATTTCTCACAAATGGGCTTCTACAATACAACTCTACTGGAGGAGGCCATCGACTATTCTCATTGAATTAATTTACAATTATAATTTCTATAATAATAATAATAATATTTTTAAAAATATTATTAAGGGTATTGTTTCCAACAGTCACATATACTAATGTCCATAATTGACCAACAAAAATAAAACAATTAAAACAAAATTTTCACATTTCAATTATACTCACATAATTATTATTGGGATATTGTATTGTTGAGAAAATAATAATATAATATATATTTTTAGGTAAAAAATTTTATTCAAAAAAATCGTGTCATTACACATAAAGTATTTGTTGATCCATTTAAAATAAATTCTTCAAATATGACCCTAGGGGTATAAAACTTGATTCGGATCTCAACTTATATTGCAGCTCTCACACAATCTAACGTTTCAACATCTCGTCTAGGATACTGCCTCATCAAAGCATGTTATATGCCTTATAGAGTCATTTTTATAATATATGAATACGAAAACACAAGTTAGGGGGCCTCAAGAAGAAAAAAATACATATTGAACTATATTTATTGATTAAAAACCCTTATAAATATTTACAATGAAAGATCATACACAGACCATGAAATATATATAATTATTACATTCATCAGACACAATTGTAACAATAAATGAATAACTTAACCGAGATAAAAATATACGCCAATCCTCAAGATTACTTGGGAGATATACTAAATTAGAAATATAAATTAAAATGAGATAAATTAAAGGTGAAGACAAATTTAATAATTTTAAATGGTTGTCTTTATTCAAATAAATTCATTTCATTCGGTCATGTCATTGTTTTAATTTGTCTACCAAAAATTAAATGAATTGTATAATATAATTTTATATTCAAATAAAAATTATATATCTTTTAAAAAATATTTTTTTAATATTTTTATTTTCCCAAGCCTCGAAACCTACCTAGTCTCATTATGAGTTGGGAAGTTAATGACCTCATAACACCATGAGAGGGGAGGGGTGAATTAGGTTATCAAAATTATCTTATTAATGATGGGGATCTTTTTCACACATCAATTGGAACCTGTTAAATCTATTAGATAAAATAAAGCTGGGATATGACACCACACATTAATTAGGTTCACTGCAAAGGGATACGTCCATGGAGTATACACCGATAGTGTGTCGGTCATACCTAAATCCACTAATCATTTCCATATGTGCAGTACAAGAGTTTGGTCACTAAAACTATGTTCCAGGAAAGGAATGAATCACCCCTCCCCTCGGAAAACTTCTGTAAACACCCATAGCTCACTGTTGCATGAGAAGTCTAGCTCGGTTTATCAACTTGAAGGCCGGTTCTAATAGATTGGAATATAATTCTTTGTCTCTGTCCAGGATGAGACACTTCTTGCATAAAATAGCATGTGTATATGATCAGAGAAAGCCCTGACCTCTCTATACTGATACTCAAAAGACACTCTTCACAAATCCCCTTCACAATACTCAACCCTTCACAAAACTCACTACCTCGCAGAGCTCAACCCTTCGTGAAGCTCACTGCCTCACTAAGCACAACCCCTCTTGAAGCTCACTGCCTCGCAGAGCAACCTACTTTGAAAAGCTCACTGATCCAACGTGGGACCCCCTATCTTCTCTAATATCACCTGACATAGAATAATTTACATCTTTCAATACTTTGAAAGTATCTTTATGAAGCTCATGATCACATAGAACAACCTGCTTCATGGATCACCTCTTGCATCGTGAATTCAAAGCGATCCGAAATTCGCTCTCTAAATAATCGTTCGGAATGAAGAGGGGTTGATTCTTATTTATAGGAATGGTCAAACACAGAGATTTTCATCATTGATATGGAAATCCATATCTATTGAAAATGTATTCACGGTGCTTCCTCCATCTCACAAATCTCAGATAAAATTACCAATTTGTACTGCCCGTCGTAATTGAGGATCTCTCTTTCAAAACCCTTCACACCACCGCAAAGCATCGCCACAAAGATTCATTCCTTCGCTATTCATGATGCTCAACGTAAATGAAAAGAAACACCATCACAAATCAAGAATCTTTGTTTCTTCAAAATCATCATTCCGGTCTTCGTGAAATCAATTCCTTTTCCATATAAATAAAATTTTGATTACAAAATAATTCCTTTTGTGAAGATCAAAGATCAAACTTTGGTAATCCCAGAGCACAACGTCTCAATTCTACTAGTCTCTTCAAAATCCACATCATGAATCATATCTTCATGAAACTCCTGCCTTTTCCATATTTTCATAAACCCATTAAGAACAATCAATTTTTTCAATGCACTCTATTCCCCAAATTTTTGAACCCAAATATTTGGCAAAAACTAGGAAATGATGTAACCTAAAAAACCACTTACTGCATGGCCTGTAAAATCATTTTGCTTTCAATATCCCCGATCATCCAATAGAGGAATGACAACAAACACAAACCTTTCTCTTTTTCCAGTAAGAAACATCCTTGGTTCCTATAGGAAGAACCCATTCTGGGTTGTTCAGGGTCGATTCGATCTCATCCAAGCTAGTTTTGGGTTGGTTTGAATTTATGTATGGATGTTTCGGTTTTTCAGACTCATGATAGGTTTTCATGTGGTAAGTTTATAGGTGTTGGCTGGAAAAAGGGCATATAGGTTTCACAATTCCATGTATGTCTTCGATTTAGCTTGTCCAGATGGAATGGGAGTCCAACCGATTGGGAGGGCACACATGAGACAACTATGGGAGGAATTTGGCGAGGATCTAGTGGCTTCTAGGGTTATAATCCACATTAACAGTAGTGATGAGTAATGCATAGGTTTTTGGTATATTGGGAGGGTGGAGGATGGTTGGGAGGGAGATGAGGATAGGAAACCAAGAGCTAGTTGTGTTGATGATGAATTATATATGGGGGCATTAAGGGGGCGGTTGGTTACGAAGGGAGGTGGTTATTGCAAGAGGTGGGTGGAACGTGTTGTGACAATGAGGATGGGGAAAGATAATCGTATTTTTTGATAAATTTTTTAATATTGATTCAATATCTTCTAGTATAAGATACACCTTCTTCATATATTTTTTTGTTTACATATCTTTTCATAGCACTTCCGTCTTCCCTATGACTATTTTGTTATTTTTTTTTAAAACAAAAAGTTTTTTTGTACCCTCATGCACCATTGTCAACAAACATTAAAATTATACCAATATTTTTAATTAATAAAAATATTCACTTGTTAAAAATTGTTTGTTAGTTGTTATAGAACATCAGGGAGGTGTGAATAATTTTCATTCCATATGACACTATTATAAACATCAGATTCTGGCTGGATTTGTTGGTTTCTTCGAAAGCTTCCACTAATGACACTACATGGGAATAATTAACTCTCACTCATATATATATTCTTCAATATTTTAAAACTATAGAAAAACGTCAATTAATTTAAAAATATTGTATTGTTTTATCTTGGCCATATAAAATTGGATCAATGCATATTCATTTTCCTTTGGACCAAAATGAATCCCAATTATAAAATTTAAGTCATCATTAATTTTTCATATATTGGTAAATTCACGATATCTCTTAGGTACCAATTATTGGTTCTAGGGTACCTAGTGGAAGTACATGAGCCAGGAATTTTTAAATATTCACAAAACAATTAAGGTTACATTATTGTCTCCTGTAATTTTATCATTAGAATAGGGTGAAGATCTCACATGATTTTATTTAAGATAAAAAATAAAAATAATTGATTCTTTGTTTGGAGTGATTTCATGTGAAATATATGTTCATCTATGGTGATTTTCACTCAAAGGATCTATGGTCAAATCCCAAAAGATCATCTACACATACTACAAAATCCCATGGGAACCCAAATTGTTGGAATCTGTGTGATATCACAATGGTTAGACAATTCCTTTGACATCCTAATTACCATCACGATCATATTCCATTGATCTATGATAAATATCGTAGATATGTTTCTTGGAGTAATTTATTCTACCTATAGGATGAAATAATAGGGGAGATGAGATTTTTAATTTGAGTAAATGAATATTCCCTAAAATATAAAATCCCTCAACCTTGTATAGTAGAGGTTAAATACCCAGAAATGGTTCCCCTTCCAATTTATGAATAACACACCCTAAATATTCAATAAATGATTCATTATAAATACCTAATTATGTGATAATATTATTTATATTTTTTCACCTAATTATAATTTATAATAAATAGTATATGTGATGAGAACGAGTCATTAACTCGACTCATAATTCCTAAAAATATAAAAAATTCATTGAATATTAAAATAATATCCATTCATATAATATTATTTTTTCTTAATACCTTATGAATATTTTCAATAAAAAAAATTTAGTAAAATTAATCTATACTCGAATAGTAATGAATTTATCTATTAACTTTCATTCATTTAATCTTAGAAAAGTATCATGCCCCACTATGGGTGACGTAATGTCTTATAATCCAACTCATAAAAATAGTTCAGTATTTTGAAAATGAAAATTTTTTGATTCTCTTGTTACATTATCCAAAAGAACTTAATAATATTATTAGACTAGGAGTGTGCTATGGAAGCACATTGAGGCCCCTGGGGAGAGATGAAAAATTCATAATAATAAAGACCTATTCTTTGAACAAATTTCATGTAATGTAATCTCATTTTCTCTTATTATCCTATAAATCATGAGGTACATCATGTCTCATCATCCATTCTTACATTATTATTTGTTGATATAACTCGAGATATTTACATTTTTCTACCGTCGTTAGGGATTTAGTGAAGTTACTAACATCCTGGTCAACTATTCTCAAGATATCACTTAATTTTATAAGAGAAACTTTTATCATGATTATTCAATCAATGTCATACTATGAATGGTGGTACCAACACAAGATAACTTGCTACAAAATCTGTTCCATTATTTTTTTATTTCACAAAAATTGATAATAATATTTTATACACTGATAATAATTTTTTGTAATGAGACCATTACTCATGTTGATAGATATTAACAACCAATAATATCTAGAACATGAGGTCTTTCAAATTTAGGGTTAGAACTCTTGACATCATCTACTAAATAATACCAAGAATGATCTTCAGGAGATAAAGTATCAATATATATGAGCCCCCATTATCTGATTGATTTATATCATATTTTGTCTATCAGAATTTTTCATCTAGACTAAATTAAATAAATTTTATATTACTATCATGGTGTATATTGGTTCTCAGTGTACCCCAAGAGCTACTATAATTTTTCAATATGATATGTAATCTGAGAAAATTACAGAAAATATATAAGACACAGATGTATCATTTCTATTATGATAATTTAAAAACATGTTTATATCAAACAATACACATGTAATGGTAATAAAAGTATATACATGAGCTAGTTGTACGAAACCCACTTACAACACCAATGAATTGGGGGGTTATTTAATTACGTTCCCCACCAATCTCCTATGAAGTCCAATATATTTCTTATACATTAATTGATTAATTTAATATGAAAACAATATACCTTATCAAAATATATATATATTGATTAAATAATATATTATTTCATGATTTATTGACATAATAAAATAGTTGAACACTTTGTGTAGAAGTGGTATAAAAGTTTGGAAATAAATATATCCATGATGAAAATAATATAAATCTGTTCATTAAAATATTATCACAATAAGGTTTATATTTCAAGTGAAATTTAATGGTGATAAATGTAATCAAGTGAATAGAGATGACCCTCAATTCATTAGAGGAGTTTATTTTCTAGTAAAATAAATTCTTTTGGAAAAAATAATAAAAGTGATGTAGAAAACGTATAATATGTTTTCATTTAAGATTTTTCTTTTTACAATAAAAAATTAATTATTTAAGAATATAGATAACGTAAAATAGTTATGGTGTGGGGAAATTTCATTAACGCTAAAAAAGTATTCTGTTTGACTTTTTCTAAATAAATTATAAAATTACCCTTTAGGAAAATATTAGAAGTATTTCTATAAAACCTAGTAAAAAGTCATGTGTAAATACCCTGACCCTAGTAACCTATAGTTAGTAGTTACATTATCAAATTTTGAACAAGAGATAGACTATTACATCCCATTGGAGAGAATATTTTAGTTTTATTTTTAAATTAGATACATACAGGAATCTCACATTACCTTTTAAAATATAAAATAAAACATAGTATTTTCATTAAGAACATCGTTGTTATATCTATAATGTCCTTTCAAATCATTCATAAACAAAATCCAAGTATCCATGTAGAAATACAAACATAGTGACTGGGTAACCTCAAATACTCAATAAAGTAATTCATATAATGGAAGATATTATTAATTAATAGGGAACAATAAATATGAAAATGTAAATAACAAAACACACATGAAATTTAATCAATATCTTAATAATTGAGGATAATTTGGTAGGAATAAATAAAGAACAAATAAATAAATTTAAATGATAACATGAGATTAAAACTTATCCATTGATATCCTAACTATTTAAATAATAACATGGACAATTTGAATTTATTTCATAATTATATAGTAAAATATTACATAATTCATACACATACCATCAAGTCCTCATGTTAAGAAACATTAATAAATTGGTAAGTCCTCATAATAATATCAAACCTATTTTTTCTCATGACACATGTCGAAGCATCAAGGGGCTTTGAAATTCTGGGCACCACCTGTCACTTAATATGTCCAATTCAATCATTAAATATTGAATGATTAATTTAATTCAAAAACAACATTCCTTATTCAAGAATATTTGTACTGAGTAATGAATATGGAATATAAATATTTCCATATCCAATCGAATAAAATACATAGTTAACCATTGAATTTAAAAATGGGAAACAGTTTTGGAAATAAGAATATCCATGGTATAATGAATATGAATATTTAAAAAAATGGAAATGTCGAATTAAATATTATTACAATAAATTGAATAATTAAAGAAAAAGTTAATTCCCATAAAATTATAATGAGATAAAAGATCTTTATTAAGTCACCATAAATAGAGGTTTTTTAAAACAATTCCTCTATTTTGGAGAATAAAATAAAATGGAATTGAAACATTAAATTAATATTTCATTGTGTAGTTTTATTTATAAAACCATTGAAAACAATTATGTGAGTCTATATATTTTAAAACTCTTTTAGAGGTGGGAAATTTATTTAACAAAGTATACAATAAAAATAAATAATTCATTTTGATTTCTTAAAATGAAATAAAAAATGAATCTCTAAGAAATCATTTAAAATACACCTTTCAAACATTGTAAAAATTAATGGATAATATAAACATTTTTTAAATAGTCATTTGAGTAAATAAAAATTAATTTTATAAAATAATTTTCAAAAATATATAAAAGGAAGGAAAATATACCTGATTAAAAAGCGAAATATGGTGATATTCTATTTTAAAATAAAAATTCCCTAGATTCAAGATACAAAGGGAGGAAATTATTGAATAAGAAAATAATTATAATCAAATATATCATTGATATAAAAATAGATGAATTTTATAATTGATATATTATAAGAATCCATCAATGAAAAATAAAATAATTTCAATAATATTGTTATTGTAAAAAAATAAATTATTACCTCTTTTGAAACTTCTATGTTGTAGCCCATTAAAGGTGTCAAAATGAATTCAAAATGTAATCATCATGAATAAATGTGTATTAATTGTAAATAATCAATGGGGATGTATGTACACCATGAAAAAGTAAATAGGTGTATAATGATAAATAAGAGTCAATGGAGTGAAACTTTAGATAGAATCCATTAAAAATATTGTATCATTGAAGTGATAATCAATTAGTGAAGAAATTATATGATACAAATAAAAATCCCAAAAAATAAGTAGAAATATATCATAATAAAATGATATTTCATTTTTAGATATTTATTAAACAAAATATTCAATGATGTAGACATATAACCCGTTCAATGGAAATTGAGTTATGAAACCCCTAACCTCCCACTTCCACTTTATTGAATGTTATTTGACACACACATTAATTGTATTAATATTTTTATTATTTTATAAAACAACAATATGTATATTTTTAATATTATATATGATCCTCTTAGAAGCTCTAATCACCTTTCCAACAAATAACTATTCAATATTATCATTTTTAGATGTTTACTTAGTATTTTTTATGTATGTTTCATCCTGAATGGTCTAGTTCTTGCACATATGTTATTTTGAATCATATTAAAATTCATATTAATTATATTAATAAAATATTTAATAATTATATTCATTTTTTAAAAAATAATTGAGTGCATTATATGTGAAATGAATCACATCGCTTTATGAAGACAACACGTCATATGTACGCTTGAACTGCACGATCATTTTTTATTGGCTGACATTTAAAGGGATTAGATGATATATTAAATATAAAACATCAATTTAATATAAAAAATTGTAAATAGTATTCATTTTAACCAAAATTTGTACTATTTGTGTGAGGCGGTGATGGAAAACTAATTACATCGGTTCTTGATGTGGTAGTACAGTGTATACACAAGTGATGGTTTTGATTCCAATTTGTTGGAGACAGAGACAGGTAAATCTTATGACATGAAAATAATAACATATAATTATATTTTATATTATTCTATTATTATGTTGTAATTTTTAGGATATAGTTAATTCTATAAAATGAAGATGTAAAAAAAGAAGTAGTTTTGTTAAGACGGTTACATTCACATAGAGAAATCTTTTCTGGATATATTTTTAAGGACCATAGGGCTTGACATTTTTGGAAGAACAAAACATCTATAATGTGTCTGAGGATTTCAGAGATACATTTTGGTGGGGTTTATCAAAGATAGATAGCTCAATAGGTTTTAATAAGTGATTAGATGACGTGACCTTTTACAAGTTAGGTGAGAGGAAAACATTTAAATTTTTATAGTTTTATACTATTATTAAGTAATTTTCTTGTAAAAATGGAAGAGAGGATTACTCAAATTCCATGGTAATAACCTTAAGGTAAAAATAAAATCATAAAATGGTTCTTATGAAAGTGTTTAATTCATTTTAACCCTTATCTTTTTGTGTATGCCCTTCATTAACAATTGTTAATCTTAATAGTGGTAACAAAATTTCCAATTTTAAAGGGTTATAATTTTAATTATAAGGTATGAATTATCTAATAAATGGTCAATATATAACATTTTTTCCATTTGTAATCCTAATTGTACTATTTCAATATTTTTAATATTTTTACATACTTTAACAAAATAATATTTTTCATAAAATATCATAAATGTCATTTTGACGCTGTTCATTTATTTTAACTTTAAAGTAAATCAGATAACAAATGATTTTGAATATAAACACTAAATTCATAAATTACACATTTTTTCCCTTATTTTGTAAATCATAATTCATATAAAAAATATTAATTTTGATGTTTTAAATATTAATAATTCTTATATAATAAATATATCAGTGTCTTGTTAGATTTTAAAGTAATTATACGATTACTAAAAATTAAAAATAAATTATAAATAAAAATAAAAAAGAATGCTAAAAATAAAATTTTAAATTCTTCATAAGATATTTCTATGCCTATTTGAACATATACTGAAAAATAAAAGGAAGAGAGATACTTTTTTAAATTTGTTTAACTAAAAATATTAAAAATTTCATTATCATGTGAAAGTTCCAACAAAATGACATAAATTTATATAGAGGTTGTATATGTCTAATTTATCACATAGAATAAAATAATTTCCTATTTTTGGTATATTTGGAGGCCTTATGTCATAGGTTTAACTCTATATCACTAATTTTATCCTTACCAATGAGACCAATATTTACAACAGTTATTATTCATAATGACCAAAAATAAAAGAGTCATATTTACAAAATTTGATATATGTGATTCAAAATATGTTATACACTTTTCTAGATTAGATCTATAAGTGGTATAAATTACCTTTTTATAAATTCAAAATACACAATTAATAATATTTTCTTGAAAATAATTTGTTTTTCATCATAAAAATGAACATATATCAAAATCATGAATATTTCTAATTAAAATGGAATTAGTTTGCTTATTTTAAATAAAATGTATCATATATTACTTTAATAAAAAATTCAAAATATAATCTGATTTTTAATTACTTTAGTTAATTGAAATAATTGAAAAATTTTGAAAAATATGAATTTTTCACTTTTCCATGAGAAATAAAAAATTTAAGAAATACCAATATAAATTACCGTATGTTAGTTATGATTTTTTGATTTCAGAAAAAAAATATATATATCTTTTAAACTAAAATATCTATAATTTTTAAAAATAATTTTAATTTACATGCCTAAAATGAATTAAAATAATTTTTTAAGAAACTACATTTTTGAATAATAAAATTACTTCACTAAAAATTAACTTCATATTTCCTAAGAATTAATAAGAAAAATTTAATTATGTATGAACATTATTAATATATTTCACAACTCAATTAATCATATTTATTCCTTACAATTTAATGGTTAGGATATAATAATAGCATTTAAATAATAATATTTTTATAAAATATAATAATTCTCCTAAAAATAAGTGTTCAATGTTACAAAAAGTATTGAGCTTATTATTATTTTAAATTAAAAAAATTAGGTTATCTACTCCCCCGACACTAAAATAAACTATTCCTTTAATAAAATTTCTTGGTCATCAAAGCTTCAATTTTTTAAAAATCCTTTGCTGAAAACTCACACCGTACAGATGGATAATAAAACTTCTTCTAAAAAGGGGATGTGGAGAGCATAATGATTACTTGAAATAACAAATTATTGGGGTTCTAGATAAGGAACAAATCAATGGGATGTTAAAAAATAGAGGTGGAGGTAAAACTAACATCCATGGAAAAATATAGAGTGATTTAGAATATGGTCCAAAGATTGTTAAGGACTGCAAAACCATAAATTATTAAGGGGGACAAGTACATCGATTTATCAAAATTGGGGTAAAATAATAAAAAAAGGTATTTCTAGGTCCATCTATTTATGTTTATGGATTATATTGTTGATATAATAGTGATGTTGTTAAAATTTAGTTAATTTTTTTATTCCATTTCATAATAACAATTTTATCCTTTGGTTGTGCTTTGATGAAATTCCAATTTATCTGTCATTCCAAAAAATTAATATTCAAGATGAAATTATCAAATATGATGTACTAAAATTAGATTTTAATGGATTAGAATATCCAAAAAAGTTTAAATTCAATCATTATTTCAATAATTATTTATGAAAACAAGAAATTGTCAACAAAAGTTATCCAATATAGATAAATATAATACATTATACTCTTTATCCTCAAAAATAGCCTCCAAATTTCATCTTCATTTATTATCTTAATATTTAACCTTATGAATATTCAAAAATATGTCTAACCATATTCAAACCCTTAAAGTACAACATATTTAATTTAATATATATCCCCAGACAAATAAATTTAACTCATAATGTCACATACCAAATAGGTGAATAACATAATCATATTATCTCGTAAAACATTCTAATAACCTGAATCGTTATAACACCTCAATTAAAACATATTTTATCAAAAAATTAACACAATACTTATTCTTTAAATAAAATAAAATACCATTGAACATATTATATAAATAAATAAATGAAATAATCTTCTTTAATGATGTCCTAAATTAAATTATAATTATATCACAACCGAATTTCAAGGTAACAAATAATATCCAATTTCATTTTTCAATTTCATTCACCTCTTCATCAAAATTAAAAATTATTAACTCTTCATCAAGAACATATTAAGGGTTAACTATCCCTTAATCATCTATTCTCTAAAAACACCTCTTTAACACTAAATCACATTTCTTGGCCATTTGTACCAGTCAACGTATGTTTTCAAATACTTAAATAAAAACTATTGTGGAACAATATTTATTTATTTCAGGATTTCTATAACCATAATATATTTTTAATAATATTTATGCAACATATTTCATGAATACTATTATATAATAACCTCAATCCTTTCACTTCAGTAACTTTAAGAGCATAGTTCCATCCTTGGTCTAAGATTTAACCATTTAATTAGGTAATTGACTCAAATAATTTCCATGTTCCCCTTATATAATAAATTAAACAATAATTGGTACCCTATTAAGAACTTCATATCCTTCAATCAGCCTCTTCATTTTCCATAAAAATTACATTCCTTATTCACTTCTTTTCCACACAGAAAATATATTCTTATTACTCTTAGACATATCCTTTAGTGATTCATCCCACATACAAGAAATTTATAAAACTAAATCATATTCCATATTTGGTATTCACAAATATACATTTTTCTACTATTTTCATGGCACAAAACCCTCCCAAGTTTATATTTTAAATCATATAATAAGAAAATTGATTAAGTATAAATATAAGGATTACCATCCATAATCTTGTTTCATTTTGTATATCGTGATTTACATTTTACCATTTTCTGTCACATTCAGTGATAACATAGTTTTTTTTTGAGTACGAGCAATTGAATGAATCCAAAAATTATTGTGTGAGAAAAACAATTATTTTGAAAAATCATATAATCAGGAAAAAACATTTATAGGATATCTAAATCAAGACATATATTCCCACTCCATGACACCATAGGTTTATACTTGTTTATATACAATAATTATATATTCAAACCCTTCATAATATTTCATAAAATATGTGAATTAACATATATATATATATCCCCTAAGATTTTCTGAAAATATTCATAGAAAGGGGACATTTTTAGTTCACCAAAATAATACCCAATATATATTCGAACTACTCTTTTAGAAGTTATTGATCCTAGATTCAAATGTTCCAAAAACAATGCCTATGTGTAATATACATAAGGGTATTTATTTATTGAAAAACCAAAAAATCTCTACATTACAAAAAAATTAAGGATATTATCTTATAATTAGATATATCCTCAAACTCTTTTATAGGGTAATGTTCACTAATATTTGTTTTCCAAAATCTAGTAACCATATTTTCTACAAAAAAAAGCTCAGATATCAAATGTAATAACAGTCACCATCATATCCCAGAATAAGTGGTTACTATATTTCATTATCACTATTTATAAATGATCACATCCCAAATGACCAAATAGTATAGTAATCGTAGTATTGGGAATAAATAATTTAATATCACATTACATTTGATATCATAAAATATAGTATATAATTTTATTTAAGAACATCATTGTTCTATCTAGTATATTCATTATTATCATGAATAACAGACATCGTGGGTCCCCATTGAAAGGGGACCCATAAGAATGGGGTGATCATATAAGGTCAATAAGATAATTCATATAGTATAATATTTCATTAGTAAATAAGGCATAATAGATACGTATTTGTAAATAACACAAAAAAATTCGCTTTAATAAATTACTTTAGAATGGATAATTATATAGAAATAATAAATTATGATCAAATAATAGCATATAAATATTCACATGATCCTCAAAAATTTCCATTAATATCATAACTATTCAAATAATCACATATAAATAAATAAAATATTTCTATGGGTGGAATTCATAATTTTAGACAACTTAAACTCACAGTCGTGGCCTTGTTCCAAGTCATCTTATATAAATGGGTAAGGACTTATCCAAATACCCAACCTTTTTTTCTTCATGAGACCTATCGACCTATTAATAGGGTATGTAATTCTAGGCCCCACCCATTACATATTAATTAAAATCGATTATTAATATATTTAATGAAAAATTAAATTCATAAACAGTATTCCTTATCAATAAAAATCTATATTGTTTAAAAAATATTGAATATTGAGATTTAAATGGCCAATAAATTGCCTTTCATTATAAAACACCATTTGTAGAATTTGTATATGTTTTAGGAAATAAAATTTTCCATGATACAAGTATTATAGATATTAAAAATAAATGGAATGTATAATGAAATATTATTTTTTTAAATTGAATGTTTCATGAGAATATTAATAACTCTAAAATTAATACGAGATAAAATATGACCATAAACTCATCATAAATATATATTTTGTAATATTGTTTCTTATTTTAGTGAAAATAATAAAACTAAATAGAATAATTAAAATAATTATACCCTTAAATTTATTATATTAAAAACAATGGAAAAATTATTGTTTCATATAGACATTAAAAAATATTTTTGTTTGTGGAATTTCTTGTTAAAGTTAAATATGTTATAAAATAAACTATCCTTTTGAATTTTTTTATCAAAATTAAATAATGAAAATTTTGGAGAACATTATATAACTTTTGGTAATTTATTGTAAAAGTAACGGATAATATAAAATTTCTATGATAAATAATTTTTCTAAATGAAATGAATTTTTGAAAATGATTTTGAAAAAAAATTGACATGGATGAAAAATATACAGAATTAAAAAGAGAAAAAATATCAACTTTTCTTTTAAAAATTTATTTTTCTGATTAATATTCCAAGAAGAGGAATTTTTGTAAGGAAATAAGGAAATTATTTAATATCAAGATTATATAAATATAAATGGTTCCAATAAAGTAAATATTATAATATTCCTTTAGCCAAATACATTGGAAATCCTCGAAGAATCGGATAATAAAAAATAAATTCTCACCTCTTTGGTAACATTTAAATTGTAACAACTTGATGTTTTAACCATGGATTTAAACATTAATCAAAATTAATGAATATATATTATTATTAAATACATATAATAGGTAATATATACAAAATGTAGTAGTAAATAGATTAATAATAAAAATTATGTCTCAAAAGTGTGGAAGTTAAGACGAAGTCCCTTACAAAGAACATATCATTGACTTGAAAATTAATCAATGAAGTGATTATATATGAAAAAGTTAAATAAATATATAACTATTGTAAATAGAAAATAACAAAATTAGAGGTCATTTCACACAGAATCATGTAATAACATAGTCAATGACGTAACTATATAACACAATGAATAGAATTGAGTTAAAACCCTATGGCCTCACATTTCCACTTTGTTGGAAATGCTTTTTCTCCAAGTATAATGGATTTAAACATTTAATTAATTTACAACAGAACCATTTTAATCTTTGAAATGTTATATATGATCCACTTATAACATATTATCACCCTTATTTCTATAATCCTTTATTTATATCATTTGTTTGGGTATTATCTGTTTTGGGTTTGCATTTATGATTCCTTAAAGATATTTTAGTTATTCCACATAGGATATAGTTTCATAATATCAATATTTATATTAATGTTTTCAAAATAATATATGTTCACTAGATTCATTTTTTTAATTTTTCTTGAACGGTGTACATGGGTAATGATTCAAAATGCTTTAGGGGGATGGTAAGTCTTAACAATACACAAGAAACCTTTTTATTTTCCACGGGTGAAAGGGTAAGGAATTATATGACATATTAAATTTTAATAATAAATCCTCTGTCAAAATTATCAGATAAATTAATTATTACCATCATTATGACTGGCTAGGTGAGGTGTTGATTGAATAAAAATGACATTGATTTGTGAGGTGGTAGGTCACCGTACACACGATTAATGGTTTTGTTTCACATTTAGTCGAGAAAGAGTTGGAGAAATATTATTAAATTAAATAAATTAGTATATTTTAGATAATTTTTTCAATATATTTTAGTTATTATTTTATAATTGTTTGTGGTAAAATAAGTACAAAAAGAAAGAGCTAGGATATGAATATTTACATCTCTTAGAGAATCCACCTTTGGATCTCTTTTGAAAGTCCATGGGGTTGGAATTTATGGAATAAAAGAAAAAAATTAATGTGTCTAAGGATGATGGGGATATATATTTTTGTGTTTCATATGACAAAATGTGCAATATGTGTGAATACATGAGGGGAGGTGGCGCGTTTTTATAATTGTGGTGAGTAGACCACTTATAATTTATCATTGTTTTAAAATATTATTAAGTTGTCTTCATGGAAAAACTGATCTTACATTACAAATCATAGAATTTGATAATGGAATAGTCAAAATAAAACTAATAAATATGATAGTATTTAGTTAATTTTACTCCATACCGTTTTTTACCCCTCCGTTAACAATTTTTAACCTTAACCGTAGTAATGATTTTTCAATTTTAAAGGGTTATAATATTACTTATTTGATAAAAATTGGATCTTAAATGTAAATTTTTTAAATTATCTCCTAATATCATCCTAATTACCCTATTTAATGATTTATCTTATTTCCATGTAATTAAAAAAAATTCTTGTTTTTATAAAACATCAATAATGTCATTTTGAAACTAGTAATTCAATTTGACTCTGAGGAGATCAATATAAAAAATTAATTAGAATATGTACAATTTAACAATAAATTATAAATTACTACTAGACATATAATTAATTTCACTCAATAAGTGTTCTAAAAAAATATTACTTTTTATGTATTTAATATCATTTAATTCTATTTTTCTACTTCTAACACAAAAATGTCATCACCATGTAAGCTTTTAATGTAATTAAAAATTTAATAAAATCTAAAAAAAATCAAGTTAAAAATAAACTTTTATATTCATTCATAATATATTCTTACCCCTATGTGATCATATAAAATAAATTAATGTAAAAAGTAAGATATTTATGAATTTTCTATACATAAAAAAATATTGTCATTCTAATGTGGAAATAAAACTAAAATTCCACTTATTAAAATTTTGGATGTAAATGGTAGAATTTACACAATTAAATGAGACTATGGAAACAAATTGGGATGATTATGAGATCTTATCTACTAGTTCTAACCATATTTTACTCATTTTACTCTTATTGAAGTGATTAATATTTACCATAGTTAATATTCAAAATTACAAAACATTAATGGGACCTTTTACCAATTTTTAACCTCATGATTACAATTATGGTTTCCATTTTTCATGATTCTATATCTATATAATTATGAAAAAAGAAATTAAATTAATTGATAAAACTCAAAAAGAAATAGTTTTAGAAAATAAGCATTTTAAGCATAAAAATAATTTTATATAAAAATAAAGAATATTGATTATTAAACATGATTTAATTAAATTATTTAAAAAATATGGATATTTATTAACTTTAATAATAATTAAAAAATATTATTTTATTATTAAATTACTTTATTTAGATAAAATAATTCATTGTATTCGAAAAATCTATATTTTCCACATTTCAATGAAAATTTTATTTTAGAAAAATCCAAAACATTAACCCTTAGATAATTTTTATATGTTAATATAAAATAATATTCGTATTTTATAAAATTCAATTTCTAGATGTGGTATAAATTAATTATAATTTTCTTGCACAAAATGCAATGAAATAATTTTTGAAAAAAAACATTTTTTGGAGAATAAAACGATTCCACAAAATGTTTAGTTCTTATTTTACAAGTTTTAATCATTATACTTTTATTTTTTAGGGTAGTTATTAATATATTGTAACAAGAATTTAATAATATCTTTACCCTTCAATTCTTCAGAATTATTATAATGGCCATTTTTAAATAGTAATATTTTAATAACATATCTCAATTCGTGTAATGCTTGATGTTGTGTTTTGATCGATATATCAGTATTATTATTATTTTATACTGAATTTAATATATTTAAAATATAATAAAACATATAATTTAATTAATAATTATTTTCATTAAAAAAATGACATTTGAAAAACAATTTTGAAAAATAAGGACATCGTAGAAAAATATACCTAATCAAAAAGAGAAATATGATATTATTTCCTTTTATAATATATTTTTATTTATTCAAGTTCCAAATAGAGTAATAGTTGGAATAAAACATTGTAAATCATTAAATATACTTATGTTCAGAAATATATTATGTTTATAAAGGAAATATTAATGTTTTACTTTAATGAAAAATAAAAGCAATCCGAGAAAAATGTGATTATAAAATAAATTCAAACACATTTGGTATCATTCAAATTGTAATAAATTGAATGTGTAATCTATAATTGATACCTTAATAATAATTAATAAATATATATTCATGTAAAATTAATTAATGGGGAATTATATTATCCATACAAAAATAAATTTGTGAATAATTCCAAATATGTCTCAATAGAATGCAAATTGAAATGATGCCCCTTATACTGATCATAACCATGAAGTATTAAAATTTCAATTATGTGATTATGAGTAACAAAATAAAATAATCATAGATAATTAAACATATAATCTTGGAATAAAATAGAAAAATAAGAAGTAATATAACTGAATGAAAAGAAATTTGGTTGAGAAACCCTTTCCCCATGATTCCTCATAGTTGATCGTCATTTAACCATATATACAATGTTTTTCAAATATTTATTAATTTATAATAGAAATATGTTATTATATATAATATCATATATTATTTAATTATATAATCATGTCACTTCTTCATTAACAATATTCTATTATTATCCTTGTTTATAGGGTTAACTATTTAGTTTTCTTTTGAATGATTTCTCATAAATGATCTTGGTTACTATTATTAGGTTATACCTTCATAATATAAATAATAACATTAATTTTATAAATATAATATATATTTATTAGATAAATTTTTAGAATAATTATTTAATTTTGTAGATAGAAAAATGATTTACACCATTCAGGGAGACAGTTTACTATATGTACTCATGAATATTATTTTCACTTTTTAGAAAATTTAATGAATGAATGTTAAATAATTATTTACCTTTATAAATTACTATAACATCATATATATCATATATATTTATTAAATCAATACTTATTACCATTTATATAAATTGGAAATGATAACTGAGTCATAATGCTTTGTGGAGGTTGTAGTACATTTTCCATGTGGTGGAAAGGTAAAAATATAAATGGTATATTTTATTTACAAAGTGATAATAATTTTAGTAATTTACTATAAATTCATATTTAGATATATTTATCTATCCAAGTAAAATTTTGGTGAAATATGAATTACACTACTATGTGGATATGGTAAGCTGAACGTACACATGAGTGATATGTTTTTCTTTTTCTATGATGGAAAATAATTTTAAAATGGTTGTTACAAAATCATAACAGTTTTTATGTATATTTATTATAATAGATTTATTATTTTTATATATTTATAATTGATTTAACGGATGTATATTAGGAAATAAACTACAAAGAGTTATCAATGATGATTACCTCTTCATCGGTGGTTATCTTTTAGATCTCTTATTAAAGACCCTTGTAATTTGATTTTTTGAATAAAAGAAATTATAATTCATATTTATAGTATTTTATAAGATACTTTTTAAGGTTTTGGTTGATCTAGGATTCTCTAAGTGATATAAATAAGAGAGGGGATGAGTGTCATTTTTTAATTTAGGTAAGTGTTAGACTTGTAATTTTTCAATTTTTTAAAACTTTGTTATGTCCAATTCTTGAAAAAATAATAAAAAAATGAGTCATATTTTACATTCAAAATGATAAGGTTGAACTAAAACTAACAAATGGGTTTAATTTTGTTTTTAAGTAATTTTAACCCTTACCATTGGTTTCACCCTTTCGTTATCATTTTTTAACCATAACTGTGGAAAAACATTTTCAATAATAAAGGGTTATAATTTTATATATAAGCTAAAAATTAGCCCATAAAAATCCAATTTATGATTTTATATACCATATTTAATCATAAGTTTTTATATTTCATGATTTTTAGTCTTTTTGAATAATTTAATAATATATAATATTTCTTAAAATATCAATAGAAATTTTTTAATTGTTCATGTAATTTCACATTAAATACATAAGTATAACAAATTAATTAGAATATCAAATATTTAATATTAAATAATATATTATGTTTAACCATAAATATAAATGTTTATCATAAAAATATAATATTTATGTTTTTAAAAGTGTTAAAATTTATTTTTTTACAACTTGCACAACAATTGTGTCACTATTATAGAAGAGTTTATCATGATTGTATCATCATTAAAAACAATATGTAAATTAACATAATTAAAATAATTTTATTTTTCTAAAATTAACCTATAATATTGATCCACAACATATTTTTCCCTATACGAACATATAAGTGATATTTATAAGTTAAACAGTGGCATTGTGTATTTTTATTTTCTTAAAATTCTATATACGTCATAATAAAATATAAATAAAAAAGTATGTTTTCTTATTTTTTATTATTATGTTTCAAAAATAAAATTAAAATGAAATATAGGAATTTTTGGGTTGATTTTGAGACCCTTTCTCATATTTGTAACTATGTTTTCAATATTTTACCCATATTATGGTGAAAAAGTCTCCCAATGTCACTATTTATAAACATAAAAAATAATAGGGAATGTTTTTCCAAATTAGAAACACTTGATTTAAAATATGGTATCAATTTTTTGAGACTGATTCCTTATTACTATAATGAATCAATTTTAATATAAATACATTAAACTATAAGAAAAATGGTTTTTAGAAAAACGCTTTGATAACCACAAAATTAACTAATATCAAAATCATGAATGTTTCAGATTAAAATTGAATTCATTTTAATATAATAAATAAAATGGGTCATATGAAAATTTATGACAAAATACAGAAATTAATGATACATTTATTTTACATGATTTGATGAAAATAAATGTCAGTATTCAAAAAATGGGTATTTTTCACTATTTACTGATAAATCAGTCATTCCAAAAAAACCCAAAATTTCACGATAATTTAATATTTATAGTTTTATTTTGTAAAAAAATATATATTTTTTTTTACACTTGGATATATTAATTATAATTTTGACACCCAAAATGAAATATAATCATTTTTGAAGAAAATGAATATTTCAAGCATAAAATGACTTCACTAAAAACTGAGGGATTTTTTTAAGAATTAATAAAAATATTTTTATTAGGTTGGAAAATTTTAGAAAACCCCAAATTTGGTTACTCATATTCATATCCACCAATTCGATAGCTTGGGAAAATTTAAATAATAATAATTTATAATATATCTCAATTCACAAAATGTTTGATGTTTTGTGTTAAACAATATTTTGAGGTTGTTACTCTTTTAAACTAAAATTTTAGGGTGACATAATAAATACATATATCATGTTAAAACTCATTTTCTTTTTGTTGATTCATTTTAAGTGAATATTTTCCATGGTTTTGTAATGTTTTGAATGATGTGGAAGGATTTTTAAGGTTAAAGTTTTTTCACAAAAGGTTCTTATAGTGGACGTGACATAACCCCCACTATAACCATTCATTAAATGAGTAGGGAAATCTTTTAAGATTAGGTATAGACTTTTATTTTTATAAAACAGAAGATTTGAGATTTTTTAGTTTAACAATGAAGGTATGACTATGTTATAGTCAAATAGAGAACATGTTATAGTAAGGAAATGGGAATAAGATTTTTTAAGTAGGTGTATCAATGAAAATTTAAGTTGAGAAGTATCCCTATGAGAAATAGCGAAGTTCATACATGTGTATTTAAAATATATGGTGGATAGCATCCAGCTTTTTGAATTTTTTAAAATATCACTTATAAGGATATATATTTAAGATTTGAATCTAAGATGTATATAGTTCATTTATGAAATATTGAGTGAATATTTTGGAATCAAACTAGGTTGTCCCATTTCATAGTGAAGATTTGGTGGATGTTTAAAAAATTATTATTACATTATGAAATCAAATTCCAATGGATTAAAACATTCACTACTGGAAAATGGGTCTATATCCACAGTTCTGCACAAAACCGACGGTATAAGAGACCCCTATACCCACGGTTTTGGGAAACCGTGCATATACGGATAGTATAGGAACCTATACCCACAGTTTTCCAAAACCATGGGTATAGATACCTTATACCCATAGTTCTCAGAAAAATAGTGGGTATAAGTTATTTTTCAATACCTACACCCACAGTTTTGGTAAAACCGTGGGTATAGGGATTGTTACATAATCATATGCCCACGGTTTTGGAAAACCGTAGGGATAGAGTTTTTTTTACAAGCCCTATACCCACGGTTTTCCAAAACCATGGGTTTAGCATTTTCATGTTATGGAGGGGGGGAAATCCAGCGAGAGAGAAATTTTATTGGCAGGAACATGGTTTGAAATTAATATAGTTATATGGATAGAATATTTTAGTCAAAATATTTTTGTGGGATAGTTGGTTTAGTTCTCTACTTCGAACATGAAAGACCGGTGTTCGAATCCTGGTAATTTTCTTTTTAAAATATTTGAGTATTATTAATATAATAAAATAACCATATGGAAATATAAATAAAATTCGAGTAGCGTAGTTAGTAACCTGCAATTGGCCTTTGCAGTAGGTCGCGTGTTCGAAACCGTATATCCCTTATTTTATAGATAACATGATTTATATTAATATATAAAAATAACTTGTATATATATGCTAATATAATGATCAGCCGAGTTGGATAGGTGATGCGTCCGTTGGTGCTCCGTGAGATGCGGGTTCAAATCCCCCTAGGCCCGATTTTTGAATGTCTTTCCTACGGTTTGAAATCCGTGAATACAACGGTGTTCCATGCGGTTCTGTTCTATGCACATGGTTTAATAAAACTGTGGGTATATATTAACCCCTCTATTGCGATGCCTTTAGAGCCCACTGTTCCCAAAACTGTGGATATATCTTATACCCACAGTTTTGGGGGCTATACTTGCGGTTTTGAACCGTGGGTATAACCCATTTTGTCAGTAGTGATTTGGGTAGTTTTTTGAGGTATAGAACCATGTCACAATATTTGGTCTGATAAAATCATATTTATACAAAATAGAAAGGGGTAATATGTCATGGAATAAGGTTTGTTTAGAGTTGTTCCAATGTAAAACACACCATGGTGAAATCCAGAGTGAAATCCATGGGAAATATAAAATTCAAGAAACAATGAACAAAATTACATGGTGTAAAATGGGGTCAATTAAAGAGTTTAAAAAATGTGGTGGGTAAGAGATACTAAGGTATGGTTAAAAACGAATTTCATATTTTTATAGGATTCAATAATGTTTCATTATTCATGACTCACGAGCTATCCACACTCATTACTTATTATTAATAAGCATATCTTTGGTGACAAATATTTAATGAATGATATAGTGTGTCAAGAGGAAGTGGGAGAAGCTGCGAATTAGTTGAAGAAAGTTATTATCTTTATTTTCAATTAGAAAATTATGAAATATGATATTGTAATGAATTGATAAAAAGTGTGTGATATACCCAGAATGAATCATCTATTTCTCTAGGGATGATCATATTTGAGAGTTATTATTCCCAAAATACACTAAACTATAATGTTTTATACAATTTGAAGTGTATGGCTGAATGCACATTGATAATTGGCAGACAAGAAACAAAGTCATTAAAACCCTATTGAAGGATTCTTCAAATTCACTCTATATGTTTGGTTTCATTAGAAATTTTTAGAATTTAATTATATTAGATAAAAAATGACATATCATAAAAAATTTAAGGTCTTCAAGAAAAAAAAAATCATAAAACATCTAGCTTGGGATAGCCATATGGCATATCTTGTGAAGTATTTAAAATGTCACAAATTTGGTTTGGTCAAATCAATTTTATCTTCCAACATTGAAATTATCCATTCATCCAATTACATATAAAAAATTTACTAATCTTAGATTATATGGTACAATGTTTTACAATATAATGGTTATATCCAGCTTAAACCCAATTAAGCCAGGTTCGTTCAATTGCACCACTCATGTACAGGGTTATGCAAGAGAAGATGATGAATATTTTTTTATTATAATAACTAGTTTTAGAGTTACAAAAGAATAATTTGTAGATTCATTAGGATTATAAACACCCATACCACATAGTTTATTATCTAGGCATGATAGGGTTGATCAAAAGTAGAATAATAATAATCATTCATAAAATTATCATCATAACAATGGGAAATGAGCAACCCAATCTTTCAAATTATAGAAAAATAAATCAAACACACACTTTTAATGAAGAAATAGGAAGTAATGAAGTGAGAATTTATGTATAATATTGTGTGGTATTGAATGGGAGACAAAACGGAATCATAATCAAAATGAACTAAGAACATATGTAGAACGGAAAAAATGGAAATATATATGATAAATTGAGTAATGGAATGAATTACAACTGAGTTCAGAATTAAAAAAAAGAAGAAAAAGAGGGAAAATAGATAAAAAACGAGGTCACAAGATCATTATCTATAATTACTATTTCATTAATATTTATAAGTATCATAGTTACATGATGTGTAAATAATTCATGCTATGTATTCACTTTAGTGACTTCATCTTCAAATTTTACATGACGTGAAACCTTTACACATCATATACTCTAGATCCAAATTCACCTCAAAAATATTGAATCGTTCCATATCCTTGGGATATATCTATTTTCATTGGGATTTAGAACATTTTAACTTCATGAAAATTATATATATCATATATATGATTAACGTCTTTTACATTCTACAGGTTGAGTAATTTCAGTTGGATTTGGACATTGAATGTCTCATGATGTGTAATGTATTTACATGTCATGTAATTTCTTCACTTCCTATAATTTCATACGGTATGTCCTTTCATCTATTGGGATGTTGTGAATATGTAATACATTTTTTTTCAATTTTTATCAATTCATCATTTGATTCCAAAATTTACAAATACTATTAAAACAAAACCCAAACACAATTAATTATCAAGTGAAGGATTATTAATCCACAAATAAATGTAGCCAAATTGAGTATATAACTTCATCTTTTCCAAAACCCCAATACTTGAACAATGACTTGTCCTCAATAAAAAATAATTAAAATATTGATTCCATATGAAACTATTTTTAAAACAAAAACATGTATCACAACCAGGAGAATAAAATAAACTGTATGTTAAAAAAGGCGACCTCTAGATTTGATTTTAAAGAAAAAATCTATCATACCTCATTATCATTATCTTTATTAAAATTCTAGGTTCATTTAATTATAATTTCATAATTTTTCCTTTGAACTATATTCATGTTTCAAATTAACTCACAATAAATTTAATCTCATCACTCAAGGAAAATTAATATTGGATTTACATGAAAACCATGAATATGTGTTCTTAACCATAGGGATAAATTGCTTTTATCATCTTTAATTCATAAAATATAAAAAAAATCAATCAGAAGTGCTTTATTAATAAGATTCAAAGTTCTCTTATTGTGTGGGCAGTAGGGAAAGTGATAAAAAAACAAGATCAAAGAGGAGTGTACTCTCTAATGTATAATGTAAGAAAATAATGAATAGTGAAATAAATTAACTCCTCCTAGACAAAACGTGCACATTCTCTGACATATCAAATTGGGTCCATGATTTTATCACGTATATATCATAAATGTAATATTTTCTTTTATGTATTTAAATTATTTCATGAAAATCATGTCTAGTTCAGGTCTCCCATTTATCACCTAACGATATATGATCAAATATAGGATTCATTGGTCGGATAATTGTGATTTTTTACCTTCCTAATACAAATATTCATATCTTAAGAATTATTTATTATATTAAATTCTTTCCATAGGATAAAGAATGTGTAGAAAATTCCAAAATTCATTATGAATGATATTAATCTTTTGAAACTTTTATAATGCATGCCCTTAGTATGAACATCATGTTTGTGGAAAAGATGAAAAATCCCCCACACATGTTTAGAAGACAATCAAACAGAGTTCTAAGAGTATGGTAGGAAGGGATAATAAGTTTGAAATGCATATATCATAAAAATGATATTCATGGCTACTAGGGGATAAATATAAAATATGTTCAAGTGTGTTTTAGGAAAAAGGCCTCAATAAAGATTGACTCAATCATTTTAAAATTGTATTTATTCAATCATTTCCTCAATATCATCTCAATGAATTTTAGTATAGTTTAACATCTCTTAAGTATATCTCAATAAATATTTTCAGAATGAAATATTATATGATAAGTCTATAATCCTCTCATTAACATGAGTATATAAAAATTATTAGAAAACACATAGGGCATAAAATCCTTTAATTATTCCATAAAAATAAATTGTAAGAGTCTAACATTTAACTTAATGTTATCATCATAACAATCATTATAAATATTATAAATTGGTCTAAAATGTTTTTTTATCAAACCCCAACATAAAAGTTTATTTTATATAAATTGGGATAATTCGATTTCAATTTTAAATCAATCACTCAATGAAAAATGTCTCCAAGACAAGTAAAAATATATAATAATAAAATTTATCAACAAAAATATTTTAAATGATCCACTAATCATATAATGATATAGTAATTTCTTTTTTTGGAAAATATAGCTGGTGATAAAGCATGTATATAATATTGAAAAATGAGATGGATATTTTGGAATTTAAAATAGGGAATCAATAGCTCCATGTAATGAAATGAAGGCTCTTGGGAAACCTGTTGGATTTTGATTAGAAATTTTTCTATAAGAAATAAAATTATGACACTAGATAAAACATTATTCCATATATGTTGACACATTTAGAATCTGAAAAATGGGTAGGATCATATAGTCAAAATAGAATAACACAATTGAAATAAATGAATTAAGGTATTACAATGATGTTTGGGATGAACTTCAAACAAAAATAGTAGAAATAATGATCCTATGAACCCAAATGAATTAAAGGAAACAAAAATATGGGTTTCCTACAATAATGTAATTACAATTTCATCATCATCCAAATGGATGGATAATTGAATTAGACATTGTATTCTATAATCATAAAGGTCTTTGCCTCCTTCATGAATAGGTTTTAGTGTCATCGATCTCACGGGGATTCTTAGTGTGATTGCAAAACTCGGGAAGGTATTTATAATGAAGATCATGTTGTAGAAGTGGAATTTTTTCTCATCGTGAAGGAAGATCCTACTGAGGATGGATTTGGAGATGGGGCTAAAAACGGTCTCTCTTTGTCAGCCAAATGTTAATTCGTCACATGTGGATGGCCAAATGATAGTCTGAAAGGGGATTCAAGGACTATAGATGATGTAGAATATATATACATGGATACATTAATTTATTAGGGAAATCAAAATAATCTAACCCTGAAATGGATTTAAAAATGGTATTTTATCAATTTATTTAAGGAATGAGACATATGTGTAAAATTGAATAAAAATGGTACAAAAACCCCAGGAAATAGTACAATAAGGGAGAGTTT
Organism: Viscum album; assembly: GCA_963277665.1. Lineage (NCBI taxonomy): Eukaryota > Viridiplantae > Streptophyta > Magnoliopsida > Santalales > Viscaceae > Viscum > Viscum album. Next base: position 333,737,747 of record OY728163.1, read on the forward strand.
TATGACATGACTAAACAACTGTGGAAATCTCACTAGTCTTTGTATTATAAGTCTCATCCTGAAGAGTGGGGGTTTGGAGCAACATTGTTAAATTGATCTCAACAATGGTAGAAGTATATATAGAATCAATTTCCATAATAGATGTCATGGTGATATCAGCTGGGATGGTCGAGGATATAGGTGATTATGTGAAAAGTCTTAATGAGGTTTTTTAATGGAATATGAATCTATTAGAGGAAACACGTATAGAGATTGAATGATAGTAAAGATTCCCCTGGGACCTTCTCTGAATGATACTCTTGCTGGAAAGTAGGGTGGTTGAGTCCAGAAGGTAGATCGTTCAGGGTGATATGTGGTGAGGGTAAGGATATATAAGAAATATAAGCATGAGGGGGTTGTTGGGAAGATTATTGTAATTATCTGGGTGGGGTGGTGATGTGAAATGGGATAGTGATTGAAATGTTGAGATGTTAACAAAGCTAGCTCTGGTTCTCCAAGATGACATGTAGAAAGGGAATTAAATCCATGGGAATGGTAATTGGGGTTGTAGATTCTATAGGGTTAGTTTTGGCGATTGAAAAATTTGGGTAAGGGTTATTGGTTTTTAGTGGTATGGTAGTGGTAGGGCTAGTAGTGGTGGATGTTTTTGTAGAGGTAGTGGTGGTAGATTATGGGACATGGGATGGTGATTTTGGCTCTACTACATGATGGGAAGGATCTTTGGAAAAACCATCAATATATCATGACACCCAACAATATATAATACATCAATTCATCAATATCACCAGATTGTGGAAAAAACGATGTTGATACTCTACATATTTCCAATGGATGAGAGAGTTTGGGTGGGGTTAAATGCTCCTGAATTCTTGGAATGATAGGTAATGAAGCTACCTCCAATCGGTGTACCTTATGTCCTCCTCACATGGTTCAGGTATAATATGGTGAACTTTACATACATATTGATGGTTGGGCTTCCCTTGGATGAGGAATGAGTGATCACCTCAATCTAGATCACTCTCCTGTTAGAATGAGATCATTCCATTTAGGCTTGAGATAGGGCTTGATGAAGGAATGGAAGAGAAGCACCTCATAGCGGGGTGCACTTCCTATTGTGTGTACTATAAAGGATTTAATATTCTTTAGATATCATCATTCAAATTCATGAGCTATCCTCCTTATTTGAATCAATCTACAAGGTTGGTAAAATGATAGAGGAAATGATGTATTTGAAGTAAATGTTTAGGCCAACACTAATGACCCTAAGGGAGATCTCCCACAGCCGACCTCAGAGTCTGAAGTTGACAAAGTCAATGGAAATCTCATAAATGGATAAGAAATCCTGAAATAACTCGCTAAAGGTCACCTTAGAAAACTTTAAAATGGGGGAGAATTTAACCAATATGATGTGTCCAACGACCTTATAATGAATATGGATCCCCTTTATTATGGAATTGTCCAGGGTATTGTCGATCCTTATAGTCTTATCCAAGATATGGACCAACCCAACCTGGTTCTCAAGAACCGATTAGTGGAGGCGGGGATGGAGGTGTGTGCACTCATCGCCCAGTGACCCAATGCATGAAGACTGGGTGCCCTCATAGGCTAAAGTGGAGGACCAATTGGAAGGAGAAGTGGAGTTGTAAGGCTTTGTGGGTGGTGGAAGAAGTGTATTAATCTGTATTTTGGGTGGAGTAGGTGTCTAATAATGCTCAGGTGCATGTTTGGTGGGTGAAGAGTGCATGGTTTTTATGTAGGGCATTGCGAATAGAGAGGGATTTTTAGGATATATGGACGAGGGTAATAGAAATGACATAGATGAGAAGAGGATATAAGATGGATCGTTGGTCTAGGTCCTTTTAGTTATCATCCAGCAAAACATAACCATTTTAAGGAATAAAAAATCATATTTTATCCTATTAGTCCTACCATGGGTTAACTCCCAGAACATGCTTCATTTATCAACAATATCTAGACTCAATTTATCTTAGGTGAATATTAATATTTTCATTCAGCCCTTGTGGAATTGTTCTTTGTTGATCATTAAACATTATTCATTAACCTTAAAGGGTGGCTCTCCACCATTCAGAATTTCAATTTTTAAATATGGGAAAACATTTATGACTACAAACAACCCTAGCATTGGGATTTCTTCTTTCTAGGGAATAATTTTATTCTTCAATTGAATAATATTACATTATCCTCGTATGTGAAGATTCGATGAACAATGAAATGTCCATTCATCTTATTCATATTTTCTTTATAAATTATATCACTTTTATAGTAATATTATCTAATTTCATCCATCTCATCTCTTTGGATCATTCTAACTTCTTTGTATTTTTGAGCTTCCATGTTCAATGAATTATTTCCCAAGAATACAAGTTCCCTATTTACACTAGTATTTGGAAATTCATTCCATGATGAATTTGAAACATAGTAGTGTATATGGGTGTCTTGTACATTTTTTGATATGCCCAAAGTGCATCATCAAGTTTGATACTCAAGTACTTTATACTTGTGTTGACTGTCTTCTCTATGATTTTTAAAAAATTTATGTTTGAACATTCGAATTTGTTCTCTTTTTAGAGGGGTGTTGTGTACCAGTATTTTAGAAAATTCTGCTCATTTTTTCTAATTCCTTGTGGAAAATATTTGATAAAATAGTTTCAATATCCCATACTAATTTTGGGAATTATAATCATTATATGATATCATTCTTTAAGATGTTTATAATAAATTTTTCAATGTCAGGAGTGTTATCCTCATCATCAAATTTATTTTGTAAGTATTCAAAGCTAACTATAATAAAAATCTTTTGATGATATTTGGGGAATTGTTTTTTAAAATCAATCCCACATGCATAAAATTGTCTAACAACTACGATCAGATTTTGGGGAATTTAATATAATTTCCCTATAGTTCTTATATGTTGGCACATATCATGACTTTGAAAAAATATCACATCGTTTTGATGAAGTGTGGGCCATAATAACCCTCATTGAAGGATGTTTGCAAAGGTATGTTCAATTACATGATACCCTCCAGCTAGATATGTGTGACACATCTTGAGTAATCATTATTATTTCATTCATTTTGATGTACTTCCATATTAATACATTTTCAAAACACTTAAAAGTATATTATCATCCTAGTTTTAATGTGATGATTCGACTAAGAATCTATACATCTTATTACAAGTGATCAACACTACTTATTCTGGGATAGCATTCCCAGTTCAATTGTACCAGGCATGGTTGTTATTCCTTTATCTATGTTTAGCATTACGGGAAAATATTTTGAAGGCAAATGGAAGCGATATCCATCTCTAGTGGATATACCATCACTATTGTGCTATGAAAATGGAACTGTTTAGTCTGGCGTGGGATATTAATGGGGAAGAGGATTGCATCCAGAAGCAGCAGGTTATCCAGTTCTTCTACAATGGTCCATAATGCAAGGAGTAGCATTGTTTTCTCAAAATAGATATTAGTGGTAGAGGCTTTACACTCGCATTGTTATGTGAATGGAAAATAGGATGGACATGGTGTGGGGATAATCAGTTGCTTAGGATTGGAAATTACTACTGTTTTGTCCCATACTTTTCACCATACAGGGTTTTGAAGCATATATCGGAGTCATGCTACTTAGGACGAGGACCACCTCTGGCGGGGTCTGCTTTGAATGGCAGCTCCACTTCTATGGGATTCTTCTGGTGGTGATGGTGGTGGGTAACATCATCAACATGGTGCAGACACTCATGGAAAAGTCAAGGATCTAATCCATAGCCAGGAGAAGTAAAGGCAAGCAGTAATCCTCCATGATAAGTGATGATTCTTGTAGCTGGGTCTTAACTTGAACATTGAAAAATGATTTTGTCAACTGATTATATATATTTTTGTCTAAATATAAGATAATATAATAATGGAATTACCCTAATAAGTGATGGTCTTGGTTGAGTGATCCCATGGTGGGATAATTTTAAATATCTAAAAACTGTGGTCGGAATGGGGTATTGATTATGAATATGGTTTCATTGGGTAGGTCATACTAGATGAAAATATTATCATCATAGTATGTGATGGGAAATGGAAGTATAGATAAATGATTAGTGGTAATATTATTATACCCCTTTGTGTCCTTTATGACTATATGAAACTCATGATGTAGTAGGATCCACCACATCAGACATAGTTCACAATCCATTATAGTCAATATATATTTATGTGTTTCATGATTAGTGTAGACCACTATATTGGATGGTATGAGGAATGAGTGAAATATATCAAATGAATAGATGACTTTCCGATGTTCTTTTTTTGTAGTTTTATAATTTAAATTTGTGTCACTCAGGGTGTGAATGGCTTACTAAATGAGAAAAAAGATATGAATGACTCACTATCCTAAGACAGCTCTAACAAACAAGCCAATAGCATCCCACATCATCTCAATGAACTTGTCTGAAACTAGTGAACTGTCAAAAAGAGTGGAAATCACACTATTTTTAAATGTATTGAATTCCTTTGGAAACTCCTTAGTGAACATGAAAAGTTTATATTATGATAATAAATCTGTCAATGGTTGGGATACATTTTAAAATTCTATTACGAAGTGGTGGAAGAATCATTTGTGGCCTATAATGTTCCTAATTGAATTTTCTATTATGGTCTCAAGTAAGACTTTGAATTATTTTAATTTCACTATATCCACATACAATCATTTATTTTAAATTTTACATATAGGTAATTTTCGTCCTTGGAAAATGAAGTGAAATTTTTGCTGATTTAATACCGAACATTTTTATTTTCAGTGTTGAAATACATGGTACAAACTAAATAGGGAAACCTGAAATGATCTCCATATATTAATAAATGATACTTAAATACATCTATGAACTCCTATTCTATATCATGGAATATAATTTTCATGAACCATTGACAAGTCACTGGTGCATTACACATGAAAATTGATTTAGATATACAGGAAATGTCTCCAAAAAGACAAGTTAGTATAATATTGGAGTAATGGTTTAGATCAATAGTATTTTGATTTTATGATCAATAACTATCTTGGAAACAATATAATAATTTCTCTGCTAATATTTATATCTCTTGATCCATAAATGGAAATGAGAAATGTTCTTCTCAATTTTTAGTATCAAAGTCTCAATAATCTACACTGACTCACGATCCAATGCCTGTTTGAGTATATATTAACATATAATCATTCTTTTTAACAATGGTTTGGCAACCCAAGGGATTAAAATTAGACAACTCACCCATTCACTGTCAGATATTGAAAAAATAATCCCAGTGCCTAGAAGTTTCAATATGTAATTAGGACCTACCTCTTCCATAAGCGGCTGGGTCACCTCAAGGGTATCCATTTGGGTTTAATGCATTCTTCAAAAAATATTATATGGGTGCTAATTGTGGGTTTTATAACATTAATGTTAGCCACCCTCTAGGATACTGATATCTTTTTATATTTTAGGATATTAATAATTTTTTCCTCTTGTATTTGAATCATATATGAGCTAATAATTATTATAATTGCACCTTAATTCCCTATGAATGAGAACATGAGTGTGATTGATATAGGATTTATTTAAAACTTTAGTGGCTTCATGACAGAGAGTATGAATGGTGGGATAGTGTCCCTTGTAAAAAGTTTGATGTAATTTACATCCTCACAATTACTTTTTTCATTTTCCTCAAGGGAAAAGCTCTATATTCCATACTTGATGGTCATAAAATCATCTCTCTCATCCATATAAAATATAGCTTGAAAGAAGAATGTATCATATTTTTTCTTGGAATATTACACTAGTTCAAACACTACTTGTTACAATATTACTATGAATACCGGTCATCATTTATTTACATCAATAAGTGTCTTCCTTGTGTCACAAAAAATGGAATCCCAGAATAATTGGATCATCAAAATATTATTTTTCCTATCTAATATGAGGAAAACCACTAGAAGATAAATTTATCGACATTGATAGAGAAATCTATGAGAAGTATTCTAAGTTAAATTTTAGATCGACCAGCTAGTTGTAATCCCACTGTTGTTGGATTCAATTATTCTAGAACTATTTTTCAAAAATATTCTCATTGATATGAGATTATTTCTAATGCATATATTTCTAAATGCTATTCCAAATTTAATTTCCATATAGTGCCTGAAATTGATAAACTATTAGGGTCACATATTATAGGGGGGAAGATTATACTACAATAAAATATATCATTCTTCATTTAAGGAAATGAATACTAATTATTCCATCTTCTTTTTTACGGAAAGAAGTTATTTATAAATTTTGAATAGGTAGGAATATGAGCGATGACTTTAGTGAATGGTATGTTGATGTATAATTTATTAAACATTACTAAAATTTATTTTATTTCACATTGATCTTTACATTCATCATTATTTCTAGGAGAGTTAATTGGTTGTTTGTAAGCTAGTGCTTCCACATAAAGATCTTTATTTCAAGGACGCTATTTTGTTATAGATTATTTAGTAGTTTTTTATTCTTTTTTAATTTCTAGACCAAGATCATTTGTGAAACCATTTTCACACTAACTGATGATGGTTTCACATTTCATAGGTTTTAAGACCTCTTTTCTACACCTGTGAATTGTTTTTAAAATTTGAGAACTTTCCCACACCTAAGAACCACTAACTTTTCTTCTTCTCTTGGGTGTGTCTCATTGTCCCTGGGAAACGTAACTGGAAGTTATTCTGATATGGAATTTTAGATTTTACCCATTTGATGCTCACAATTTTACATAGAATCTATATATTTCTGCATCTCTATCTCATGTTTGTTCATCCTCTGATCCAATGTTTGAACAAATGTAGTGAGCAAGATTTAAAAATTAGACTCTAGATGTGGGTCTAGTTTCAGTGTCCTTTACAAAGCATGTTAGAATTACTACTACTAATAATATTGGAATCAATTAGAACTATTGGGAAATGGTTTTCGAGATCAAGAATCATTGTATTTAGGTGGGAACCCAGGTACTCCAAAATTTATTTCCGGAACATAGCCACTTGTATTTTTATTGTAGTATTGGTTATTTTCATTATGTTATTTATGATCTGGTATTTGTTTGTAAAATTGATATTGGAACTGTTGTGGTTTCTAGAATTGTTAGAACTATTAGTTTTAATTGATGTAATTGTAATCTTGGTATTTATTTTATTCTACTCCTGATAGACATTCTTTATATGTGTGTGGACCTTCACACATTCCACATGATTGTATCTATAAAATAGTGAAAGGTGGTGGTGATGTTGGAGTACATAAATAAAACAACTCGATCATATTTTTAATGGCTTATAATTTTTCATTTAGGTGGGTGTTCTCTTAATGATGAATGATTATACAACCATGAGTTTCTCAATATATCTACCTTGATTAGAATTTTTTGAGACCTATTCTAGAATTTTTTGGAAAACTTATCATGTATTAAGCATGAGTCTTCCATTAGCATAGATATCTACTATAATTCATGAAAATGATGTAGTCCCTGATAGAATACCATAACCTAAAGCTCGACATCATGTTTGTGATTTGGAATCATTCTAGTGAGATCCTTATAAAAGTTAATGCTTACCATGATAAATCTCCATCTTTCTGAGAAATATTTTCAATGTCTTTTCAAAGCATCAATTTCGGTATCAGTGGGAATTACTTATCAATGAACTTCTTGTCTTGGTCATCCCAAGAAACTATTGGATCATGGTACTTTATTTTGAGCTGATACTTGGATTGAGTATAGTTGTAGAATGTGAAAACATGGAGTCCAATTGCATCCTATAAAAATACCACGTTGATAACAGTATTGTAATCCTAGAGAAAATATGAAATATTCTCATAGGTAGTGATCCTCACAATGATGTCCACTGAATTTACCCATCTTCTAGATCATGTGGAAAAGTTAATGTTTTATCTCAATGGTATATCATGAGACATGAGGGTTCAAAACATTCAGCATAGCACAACATTTGGATTTTAATTCAAAATCCAAAATACTGTGAACCGAGAGTAATTTCTGCACTACCTGATTGACAGGTGGCTCATATAGAAGGTTATGGGGGTGTGGTGGTGAAAGATCATTGTGCTCAGCCATTGTTAATATTAATCATGTATCTAAGGATCAATAAATCTTTGAATCAAATAGAAGTTTTTGTGGAGATTCAAGGCTTATTGAAAAAGTTAGTGGGCCATAACACATGCACTTAATATATGAAAACTGTGTGGAAACAGGTTCTTCCAAGGGAGAAAATGTAAAAATAGGGGGTGAGGTAATTATAGGTTGTATTTTAATGCAATTATACCAGGGCAATAGTGTTCCTCGACAATAGTTCCAAAGTTTGAAGAACCAAGAATTCATCATTATTTTCTCTAGGCATTATCATATTATAAATTCATTTTTCCCAAACATAACTTGGCTACAATGTCATAGGAAAGCGATAGTGTAGGGTTGAACCCCTAGGTTTAATCAGAAGACAATAATACTAGAAATGAAATCCCAATAGAAGGATTCCTCACATTTGTTTTCTAATTTATTTTCCCTATAAATAATTAGTTTATATTTAAAAAAGATAACATTGAATAGAAAAGTATTAATATCAGGGATTTAAGAAAAAATAGTCCTTAATATATCTTGGGATGGTATTATGGATTAAGATGGAAAATTGAAAAAATGTAAAAAATTTGTTGTGGTTAAGACAATTCTGTATACCTACACTGAATTTATTCATTGATTTATTTATAGGTTTCACCCTAGATGCATTATACAAAGCTGTTACGGAAGAATGTGTCACAGGATCATAATCAAAACATGCCCAACTCCAATTAGGTCATGTTTATTTAATTGTGCCTTCCACGGTCTGTTATTAGAAAGATAATGTGTTGAATAGTATTTTTTAATCTACATACTATTTATTGGGTTACCAAGGTTTACTTTGTAGATGTATTCGGCTCAGAAACACACTTATACATGACCCTACACCCTAACGGGATTATCCACGCATGACTATGCTGGCCAAAATAAAATGAATAATAAAAATTATTATCATAATCATTAAAAATTTAAGAAATAACCAATCCATACTTTCAAGTTATCAATTAGTAAATAAAACACATACTTGGAATGAATAAATATGAATGAACAAAGACGACATTGATGAATGATGGTGAACGATGTTGAGAAAACAACAAAATGAAAATGTCCTCAAAATTATCAATGAATATAAACAGAAAGGAAAAAAATGTGAAATGATTTGATAAAAAATAAAAGGAATGAATTAAAACTAATTTCAAATGGAAAACATATAAAAAAGGGAAAATCAGAGAAAAAATTATGTCCCCAACCCCCTATCCATGTCGATCATTGAAAAAATATTTATAGTAATTTGAGACACATAGTATGTAAAGTATTCATATCATATTTTAACTTTCATCGACGTGTATGTCATCTTTTACCTGACATGATCTCTTTACATATCATGTACTTCAAATCAATAATCTCCTCTGAAAATATTGAATCTTTATAGATCCTCTGGTTGTATCATTGAATGGATGGTATCTCAAAATGTTTTACATCATATAAATTCTACACATTGGGTATGTTCTTCATGTCTTACACATTCTATATTTATTGTAATTTCTGTAGGATATTAAAATTTAAATTCTCACAACATGTAATGTATTGAAAAGTTTTGTAATTTCATTGTGTAATTTAATTTCTCCTAGGCTCACCTTTAATCCATAATAATTATTTGAATATAGAATACATGTTTTGAAGTCCTTTTCGAATATGTAAACACAATTTTTTCAATTTTTAAAATTTCATATATTGATACCATAATTTATAATTTATGTGAAAACAAAGAAAAACCTAGTGCATTATGAACTAAAACCAAATTATACCTTATGTATACGTATAAATATATATATATATATATATATAAATTTAACTTATCAGTGTGTAAAAATATAGAATATTCAATAATAAAGATTGGGTGTATAATTTACATTCCACTGTGCATATATTAGAATAATATAATAAGAGGAAGGATAGTAAGAATTAGTATAAAGAAAACTCAATGAAGTTCTGATATTGTTTCCTGCAAACTTATTAAATGAAAAAAATCTATTTATATTATTTTGGGTGAGATTACATTACACAGTCAAGGAAAAGTGTTTATCAGGGGTACAAGGATAAACCCTACTCCTTGTAATATATCATAATAATATAATTGGAATGTATGGTATTAGAGATTATATGTCATTTCAAGGACTATATAATCATTTAAGGAACTCAATCCTATAATATTTATTATTCCTATTTTGTCTATGGTGTGGTGAGTGTAACAATGATGTAGTTATTATCATTTATAGATTAAGAAGGTTATTTGTGAAATGAAAATCGAAAGTAATTTAATTCACCGATTCTCCACCTCTAAGTGAATTATCCTAGATCTTGTGGGTCCTAAACACATTGCATCAAAGATATGTTTCCTTTTAAAGTGATATGTTTTTTGAGGTTTAATGAGAAATATTTCATATATCATTGGAAATTTGGTTAGTAAATTTCTTCAATGAATATGGATAATCATAATATAGAGAATAGAAAGGGGATTCCAACACTTTATGGGAAAATTTATTATATTTGGATTTTTAAAATGTTTCCCAATTTATAATTTAACAGTTTATATATTCTATAGGGTACAATTGATGGATTTATTCCCCATGCTAATGGTGTGGATATTATAGCAGATAATTGAATAATGTTGTAGATTTTTTGGAATGCAAAAATTATTATTTTGTAACAACTTTTAGTAAATTATATTACTAAAGTGAAGAGAATAAATATTGAAACTAATATTTTGGATATGTTAAAAAATATGATTCAAGGAAATGAAAAACTGAATCATGTTAGATAACACATTTATATTTTGAAATATAAATATGTCAAAATAAATGGATATGAAAAAATTGATGAATTATTCAATAATGTTAATGATGTTTGAGAAAACTATTAAAAGGATTCGTTTAATGTTATTGGATAATATGATATTTGATAATATATTATGTATTGTTTTAGAAATATTTTATGCTATGGAATAAGTTATTGAATATCATGATTCCAACCCACCTCCAGTGGATGTTATTTTAATGATTCATATTTCTTCTAAAATTTAGAAGGGAAGTGTTTTCAATATAAATAAAAAGGATGAAAAGGAAATTATATTTAAAACATTGAAATAAGAAACGTGTTATTCATAAATTTTTTTGTAATAATAATATTCCAACGAAGAGTGAAATGATAATGAAAATTTTGAAAAATCTTATCACTCATTTATCGAAGTATATGAAGAGTTAATTTTTCATTTAAGAGAAACATAAATTGACATTGTTTCATGTGTGAAACTATAGTAAATTTGAAAAAAACACTATACTAATTTGAAGAGAGATAAAAATTATAACGATTATATTGATAGGATAATTGATTTCTCAAATAACAACATTATAAAATTTGATAAGTACAAAGAACCCAATGTAACTAATGATGTGTTGTATTTTTATGAATTATTAGTAAAAATAATAGAAACCATTGAGAATGTTTATGAGTGGTTTTTAAATGTTTTTAGGATGGTAAACAGTTACTAGAGTAGTTTAAATGAATGATTTTTAGATGTTTTAGATAAATTATGTGTTGAAATATATAATAAAAAATCAATTAGGTATTTTTTTGATTAAATGTAACATTGTTTGTATGTAAATGTACATTTGAGTGAAGACTGTAAATAATATTTTTCCTCTATGAAAGCCTATATACAAATCATTCATATTGATTAATATGTATATCTGATCTTAATAAAACTTAAAAAAAATCAGAAATGTCCCAGATGTAATAAAATCTATCTTGTGTATATGTAGAAGTCACCCAAGAATATTTCTTCAAATTTTTTTAGGTTTACAATTATTAATTTTCATTTTAGGTAAACTTATAATTTAGTAAAATAATTAAATATAAATATAGATAAATATTGGAGACACATTGAGATATATACGAGTAATATATCTCATATCTAAGGGTTATTCAGGGAGAAATTAAAGAAGTACTCTATGATTCAATGGAGCATGTAAGGGTCTCCATTTTGAGTGAAATGTTACCAAATAATTGGTGTACATAAAAACAAAAGGCTAATTTACTCTTATATGATGGATATTGTCAAAAATTTATAAAATCGTATAATTCTAGAAGATAATAATGTAATTTATATTATAAATTTATTAAATTTTTATTCGTCAAATTAAGAACTACATGGATTGTTATTTATTCAAAATAATGAACATCATGCCATAATGTTTAAAATAAAACTGTATAGTGGATTTGTGAATGTAAAAATATCCAAATACATATCTATATTTTGAGTTTATTCTATGTCATAAGAAAAAATCCACTCTTGATATTTGGGGGTATATTTAAATAAGAGAGAATCATGATGTGATATTAAGTAGTGAAACCATGCTGTAACATTATAATGAGGAGAAATAGATATATTATGATCACAACAAGACATTACATGATATAATGATTCTGTTGAAAAGAAAAATGGGGATTTAATTATGCCAATAATGAAGGTTTAAACCACGAAATTATTTTTATATTGAAAATTATTAAATGACTATTGATTTTATGGTGACGAATGGGTCAATGTAATTCCAGTTATCCCATGGAATTTAGTTATGGGTTTTATGAAGGATTAATTGGTAATATTTTATTCACATTAAATGTGAATAATGGGAGAGACTACAATACATAAAATCATGTCAAATTTTCATGATGAAATATGGAAAATAATATTCATGTGACTGTGAATATATAAAAATATAGAATTAAAAAAATCGATTAATGGTCTCATAGTAAATGTTATTATTGATCTCATGTATCAAGGAGAAATAAGGATGATGTGGAAGACATGAATTCCCAAAACTGTATATCATATAATTAAGGAATTAATAACTAGAGGGATAGTTATTTGAAGACATTTTATTCATATTGATTAAGATAACTTGTTACTATTTGTTATAAAATGTATATTAGTCATTCTACAAGGTTGAAAAGAATTTCAACATCTATTCAATGGTGGTGACACTCATCTAGAAGTTAATGGAAAACTAGTGTGTGGAAATATCATATATTGTGGTGAGAATAAAATAATTACAAAATTAATGATAAAACTCAAATAAAATATTAGAGGAAATATAGAGGAATATTATAGGTATCTAGTATAATATAAGTCATTCCCATGACTTTTGAATATTATAATTTTCATTTTGATTAATGTTATTAACCCTAACCATATATTTTCTTAGGTGTAAAATCAAAAAATTAATGTTTGGATTAAACCATAATTCATAATCATGCATTTGTAATCAATTTTCTACACTAGTGAAGAATATTTGTATTTGTTTATCCAAGCACAACAAGGAGTATTTGTACACATTTTTTGAATCCCATTTAAAAAAACATGGTATTGTTTTTAGTTTTTTCCATAGTTCTTTATATGGGTGACAGTGTGCTTAAAAAATATTGGATCTATACATTAAATGGTCATAGTGGCTAATTTCAAAAAATAAATTTAAAAAATATTAAAAATGTTTCACCCCCACCCCCTCTTAATAATATATTACCAAATACATGCATAGTTCCATTTAAATAATAAAAAAATAGGATCCCAATAAATGATTCATTTTGAATTTATTATGGATAACATTGATTCATTAAATATTAGAGGTATTCCTATATTTAGTACTAAAAATTATCATTATTATAAGAATCAGATGGTCCCCTATTTTCCTTAAATTTCCCATGAAGTTTATAAGGGTTCTATATTGGTATTTCCACCAATTGAGATGTTATTATTGATGATAAATATAATACTGATGACTACATTACAATGGTGAATTAAATAATTGGAAACAATAGTGGATTTTGGGATACATGGAATGATTATATATTTTTTATGAAATTGGAGAGAAAAATACTATATTACTTTAATGTAAATGTTTCTACATATGATGATAGATATTATTCATCTCTTGGTGATTTATTTATCATAATTTACTATTTAGTTGATGAGTAAATATCTTTTTTTGAAGAAAAATATCAAGTAGTATATGGAACTAAAAAGGAATAAGAATTATTAAAATTAATGAGGAGAAAGTTGATTCATCTAGTGAAACCAATGATGATATAGATAATTATGGATTGTATAAGATATTCATAGTTCTTATTTATAAGGATTTGAAAAATATAAAGTGTATGTTCACAAGGAAGTTTCCACTAAAATGATTCAAGTGTGGTGATATTGGGAATCTCGCATCTGATTATCCAAAAACGAAGCATGTAAATTTTTTGGATAATGAATGAAAAGAAAGGACTTTGAGAAGGAAATGGATTAAATGTTTATGAGAATTTAAAAAAATACACATATTTTAATAAAAGTTTTTTAAAAATGGATACAGAGAAATATATTGAGAAAATATTAGGATTACTACACCACATGAAGCAGTAATTTTGAATAATTGGTTCATAAAAATATTAAGTACATCATGTATCATATTTAAAAGCATGAGGAAACTTTATGTACAGAATAAAAATTTGGTGAGCATACATTCATGGATCATTTGATTTAAGTGTATCCTATGCCTTTCCTTGATAATAATACTAAACTAATAAAATAATTTGATCTTAAAAAATTATGGTGAAAACAAATAGTGATGGAATATAAAATCTTCTCAGAATGAGATATTGTTACATTAATGAAATAAACAACTCCATTAAAAGCATGTACCTTGATTCTAAAAATACACTGCATAGGATGAGTGAATATTTCAACAATTATAAAAGATTTAAATTCAATTCAACCTAAGATGTTGTGAATGTCTTAATGGTGAAAAAAAAGGAACAAATAAAACATAATTTTTCAATGTTTATAGAATCTATTTATGTTAATATTATAGGTTAAAATATAAAAATGAACATGTCTGGGATGACAAATTTAATGGGGATTCAAGATTTATATATAAAATAATTTATGGTAAATAAATAAACGAATTTATCTATTAATCAGAAAAAAAAAGATAATAATATGTCTAGAAAAAAATATAAAATCTTTATAGACAATTTTTATTATTATATGAGACAATATTGGAATTTCCATTGTCGGTTTTTTAGAACCATTAAGAATAAATCCTATAGTTTTTAGTTCAATATGTCACATCCTTAGAGCAGGAATGAATTTTGGATAAGAAACACTAGAAAGAAAATATTTAGCTTTATCAAAAATGTAAATAGATATATAAATAAAGATGTCCTAACTCCAAGTTTAACAAAATTGGATGGTAAAAAATTATTTTAGTGTCCATAAGAGATTTATGGAGGTACATTATGTTTTTTAAATGATATATCGTTAAAAATAAAAGGTATGGGGATAGTTTAGATTGAGGCAAAAAATTAAATTCCAAATACATTCTATTTGGGATGAGACTTAGATAGAATTGGTTTGGTGTCAGTCAAATGTTTTGATGATTATAATTAATTAATATTTAATGGGAATACACGTATCATAAAAATCATCAAATTCAAAATATTCATCAGTAATGGAAAAGAACTATGTTTGACTTATTTATAATTTGATTTTCAGAAGTCACTTTTTACATGATCTCAAAATAATATAATAAGCTATAAAACATTAAACTTTTCCATCATGGTCAATGGAGACTAAAATATATAATTCTTTGAGAGGTAATAAAAGCATTGCCTCAACAAAATGTGAAGACGAGAAAATTTCATAACAAATTTAATAGTAAAAATTAGTAAAGGATGTCACCAAAATGATGAAATCCAAATCACCAGAAAAATGAATTGATTCACTCAGATTTATGTGGGAAATTGGGACATTAAAAGACAACTGGTGATTATTACTTCATCACATTCACTATTTATTTTACAATAATTACTAATGTGATTTTTATTAATAAAAAATTAGATGCTTTTAAAAGATTGAAATTTACAGAATAAGTGTTTAGAAAATGATGGGAGTGTTTATCAAGATGTTGAGTATGGATTATACGAATTTGTTTACTAGAATTGAATTTCAACATAACCTATCCAATAATGGTATTATGTATCAGTATAGTTCTACATTTATTCCCCATGTAAATTTTTTTGCAGAGGAAAAATAAAATCATGGTTGAGATGGGGTTAATCAAAATTAAATAATTAAAACTCTCAAATTTCATTTAGAGAAAATCGATGACTTCAAATTTTACTATTATAAATAAGTTATATTTTCATTATAAATCCACTATAACCACATATAAACTGCAGTTCAAAAAGAATCATTTGGTGAACTAATTTTGGGTTATTTTAGTTAATGTTTATGAAAAAATATTATATTAAAGAAGAATTTGATGAGTTATTTTGGTGAGTATTCATTATAAGAAATTAATCAAATGAATAAAACTAAAAGTTGTGTTGAAAAATATTTCATGTATTGGAGTAATGTTATGATGTATGAATTTTTGGAAATAGAAAACATGATGACACAAATCATATGGATTTTGAAATTCTTAATAAATCCAAAAATAAAATTTCTATAAAAAGTATAGAGGATTATACTGGAAATGGGGGAAATAATGATGATACTGAAATTCATAATATTTCTGATGATGAATTCAATTCATAAATTAGAAACTAAAATATAAAGGGAGGAAAATTTATATTGAATAATATAATATAATTTGAAATTATATTGAATCATTTATGACTAAAATGAGGATGATACATGAGAACCAAACAACCCTAACTTCTCAAATTGAGCATATATTAGTTATTGGGGGAGTTAAAAATTAGAGAGATTCTATAAATGAGTAGTACGATCATATTAAAATATATTATATAAGGGATATTGTCCCTACAACAACAAAAAAAGAATGTAATTGGATTCAATTTTATGTTCAGGAATAAGCTCAATGACTATAGTTAAATTTAACAAAAAACAAATTGGGTAACATATACTATTAGGTTAAGGGAGTTCATTTTGGAAATAATTTTTACTCATGTTTCAAGGATTGAATCCATTAGGATGTTCTTGGTTATTTTAGATCAATTTCAATACATGGCCTACCAAATGGAAGGGAAGTATACATTGTTTAATAGAGATCTTATAGAACTAAATATTGAATAAAATAACATATTTTCTCTTGAAAGAGATTGTATTATAGTGTATATATAAAGGAATTAACTATTTTGAATAAAAACGCTCCTAGATCCTAGAGTAGAAATTAATAAGTCAACTTGTGAGATATCAATTTCACTAAAGGAAAAGTTGATAACAACATTTATGTTAATGAAATGATAATAGGAACACTTTTTGATATTCTCTACATTTTGGAAACCATTTTAAGGGGAGATAATTATTTTTATTGAAAAATATTTTTAAAGAATATAATGTTGTTTTTAAATGTATACATAAGGAAAATTAGTTACTTCTAAGGATTCAGGATATGTAAAAGTATTATAACACATCTTTAAATTATGAAAAATATTCCAAAGAATTATTGAAACATATTGTAATTAAAGACTCCAAAGTGGAAACTGTACCTATAAAACTAGGGGTCAAGTTTGTCATGGATGTTAGATGATAAAGTGTAGAGAATAAACAATTCAAAATGTTGATTTTTAGTTTAATTTAACTCGCCACATCAATACCTAATGTTGTTTATGTTGTGATACTTGGATAAAGGTATCTAAGTGATCTAAAATAATCCCATTTGATGGATGTTTAGTGAATTATGAAATATATAAATGGAACCATATATTTTAAGAATACATATAAATGAGATAATAACTCTAACAAATATAAAAAGTCTGATAAAGATTGTGATTGAGATTGTGATGATAGGGACATAAGAATTTGTAGAATACTATTTTTGGTAAAATGATATGTCATATTCAATTGCAAGAAGACAAAATATTTTACATTATGGTTTATATATTTATATTATATAGTTAAAATGTGTTTCTATACATATACGATCTGGATAAAAGAACAACAGGAATATTTTAAGCTTTAAAATAAAATGTGAATTTCATGTGATAATCAATGTATAATTTAACTTTCTAAAAATCTAGTGAAACACGCTATTCCTAAACACATGGAATCATATATCAATTTTTTAAACATAATGTTTCCAATTAAAATGGGATTATATAATTCATTCTTATAGGGGATCATCTTATAGACATCTTCCTATAAGACACTCCCAAGGATAGATTAGAAGATTTAAGGAAGAACATACATGTTCGACACTACTCTCTTACATGAGGCCTTATTAATGTTCCCATATATTTATTTAGACTTTTTTTCAAATGGGGATAAAGGTTAAAAACTATTTTCATCATAAATTCAATGAAAATATATTATTATTGATAAAATGGTGGGAAATGATTATAAAGATTGTGTGGAGATGATCAATGTCATTGGAAATGATTTTATTTTCACCATGTGATGAACTTCCATTAAAAATTCAGAATTGTGGTGTCATTTGATTTTTATATGGGGAAATATTATATTTTATT
This sequence comes from Viscum album, assembly GCA_963277665.1. Classification (NCBI taxonomy): domain Eukaryota; kingdom Viridiplantae; phylum Streptophyta; class Magnoliopsida; order Santalales; family Viscaceae; genus Viscum; species Viscum album. The sequence goes on from OY728163.1 coordinate 333,756,421, forward strand.
AATATATGGGTGATCTATTATAGATGAAAACCAAAATGAAGGGGTTATTGAAGAACTCATTGGAATTGTTAAAGTGATATATTTTCTATAAACTATGATTAAAAATAATTGAATCAATTGGGAAATTTTTTTATATGTTTTATAATTTTTTAGATGAGTTGGGGTTTCTATAGTACTTGAATGAAGGTGTTAAGGATATTATAGAAAAAAATTGAATTCTAGAATAGTGAAAAAAATCATCTATGTGTTCAGTTAAAAGTAACTCTGCTAGTACGTGATAATACATTTTTGTATAGATAAGAAAATTGGATAAGTTATCTAATACACCATATATACTTAAATTTAATTTTGTTCAATATGTAAAGGATGTGTCAATTGTAATTCATAGATTTCATGATTTCTTCTATGATTTAAATTTAATCATATGTATATGTAAAATTAACCACATAAGAACTATAGAAATTTGGTTAACACTACAATACATAAGAGTCATTTAGGGTAGATTTAAATGTTTTTATAATAGTTTATTAAAAATACGAATAATTTTTGTAAACATACTGAGATACATAGGAGTCATTAATCTATTATATAATGGAGAAATTTGAAAATTACATCATGCATCAGTGGATTACTTTAGGGTCACCATTTGATGTGAAAATTTGATAAAGGCTTGGAATTTAAAATAATCATACAAGTATAGTACTCTTATTTGAGGGATGTTATCTAAATTTTAGCAAGTTCCAAAAGTCTAGAAGATACATCTATAAATTTATTCAAATAATTCTGATTTTTTTGTTCATAATATTATTCTTCACAAGGACTTTAATTGGATATGAGAAGATAATGTCTACACCATCAATAAAAAATGTGAAATATATTTTTAGATTGAATATGAACCAAATATAGTTTATGTTTCAGGGAATAACCAAACCATATAAAAAATAAATTTTGTGATATGTGGGGGTGATATTTTCATGGTATATCATGAAAACATGTTTTTAATCCATAACAAATAAGCACATTTATAAAGTTTTGAGGGAGAGTTTTGTCACATCCATAAAAGGGGATTCTATGTCACAAAAATGTTTTTAGGAGGGAAATTATGAATCACTCATTCATGATATTTCACATTACACCATGAATACCTATACATATGTGCAAAGAATAAAGTCATGAAAACAATTTGAAGAGTAAGGGATCATGATAATTCTTATTATCATATATAATTTAATCTAGAGTGTCAAATAAGGTTAATGGGTAATATTTGATCAAGTATAAATTAAAATAATAAAGAAAAAATACAACTCCAAAAATAAAGATAGATTTTCCATATATAAATATTGTAAATAATCTTTATATGACTAGAAGTATATAAAAATTGATAAGATGAGAAAGGTGTTTGATGAACAGATACTATATTTTTCAATATATCAGTTGTATTGAAGTTAAATAAACTAGGTGACACTGATGAGAATTTCTATTTTTATATTTTAGAATGTAAAACTAGATTGATGACCAACTGAAGGATTATTATTGAGAAGGTGGATAATGATATGTGCCAATTTTCTCGCATGCGTATGTTTCTTATTTAATAAACGTGAGAATAATGAAGGTGTATATTCCCTACTAGTGATATTATTGTAAAATTAGAAGGCCTAATAATTACTATAGATATTTTATATTATGGAATGATGAAATATAAGGATATACTAGATATCTTATACCCATAATATATTACAAGAAGCATCTTGGAAGACTAGAGGGATCTATTGTAATTTATGTCAAGCACTTGCTATAAGAGATTGTTATCATCCTATCAATATCAATATTATCCCTTAAATAAGGTTTTTATTGAGTAAAATCATAAATTATTGGTGATAAGTAAATGATAATTCGTTAAGACCATATTGTAATCAATTTTATATAATATTGATATAAAAACAATATATTTTTACACGTATTATTACATTGTTTTTACCATAAAAATTCAATAAACACAACTTAAAGATCATAAGGCCTCATTACATTAGAATACTATGAATATAATATATCAAAAAGAAAATAAATCAAAACATATTTACTTTATTATCCTTAATTAAATATAAAATATGTTTTATATCCTAGAAAATAATTGGATAAACTAAGTAATACATAAGATAAAAGGGTAATCTATAAAGCCCTATGATATAATAAACATGGTAACTAGGCATAACATGTGAGTATAAAAGAGAAAAAATCTATATTATAAAAATAAGGCTCATGAATAATAACATTGTATAATAATATAAGAAACATTTCATCATAATATCAAGGAGACATAAGAGAGTGGAAATAATATATAACATGTAAGAAGAATAAGTCAAGGCTAACTTCCAAGACAACATCACATGATAGAACCAGTCCAATCAAGAATAAGTTTAAATCCCTAATTCCATAAATGACATGTCAGGAGATAAAAACATTACTATATGAATTAGATTGATATTAGGGTTCACCCATTATAACATGTGCATTCTTATGTGTTCCAGAAAAGGAAATAAATCATAAGGCATAAAAATAAGAATTTCATTTGGAATGAAATGGGTTATATATTCATCACTCATGTCATAACAAAATGATATTTCATAATGATTAATATTAATACATTCATATATTAGTAAAAAAGCATATTTCTCAATATTTGGTTTCATTTAGAAAAACATTATCAGATAAGGTAGATAATTGAGTATAGAAATGAACATTCAAAATTATGTTTTAAGTAATTTTTAATGGAATTTTGGTGAAACAGTAAGTATGGGATTTTATTTGAAAAAAAAGTAAACTAGTATATTTATAATAAATATATGTATATAATTATATAAATATTTAATGGGAATAAATAAATTAAATTTTCATTATATAAAATAATTATTGGATAGAAATGTTCCCCTTAATCAAGTTTAATTTTGAAGATGGAATTTGATCATAAGGAATGTATTACCCCGAAAATGGAAGAGAGAATAAGGATATGATATATGCAAGAGTTATATATAAATAATTTGAAAGGACTCTATAACATCAAAGAGAGAGATAAAATGTGTATTGGAGAGAGAAAATATATACACCAATGAAAAAGGGCTTTTCAAAGAGATCCATAACCTTATGTTCCAAAATTATTATGCATTGGAAGTTAACCTCCTTGATAATGTAATAAGTATCATTAATTACTTAATTAATAAAGATATACATATATATTTTAACTATAATAATTTTATTATATTCTCTTATAAAAAATTTAGTGAGATATAATGTTTAATTTTTTAGTTCTAAGGATGTTCCTTTCATGGTTCTATGGTCAAATAAAATGAGGATAATTACTAATAATCTTGTAAAATGATAATACAAATTCCGAAGTGAAATGATGGTGTATTAATTTCCATCCATAAATTTAAATGTACCCAAATATCATTTGTGTTCTAATATAAGGAAAATTCACATAGTAAAAAAATTCTATAAGGATAGTTCATCTAGGTTATTTTACGAACCATCACTATCTGGTTTAGTTTTATTTATTATTTTGTTTACACTTTCATTTCAAATAAATAATATAGGTTATAATATATTTATTATCATTTTATTTCAAAATAATAATGTTTTTTTCTAGACATGAAGGTGGTGGAGAAAAAGGTGCTATTTTATTTAGGGTGGCAGGGAACAAACGATTTTTTAAAAAAGGTTTTCATTTTCAAATATAAATAAGAGAGGTTAAATGATAGATACTCAACCATAATAATAAATTTTAATTATATTTAGTATAATTATATTACTATATTTAGGTTAATAGAGATCACATAGGGTTGGAATAATAATAATAAAAATTATATGAAATTTAGTTTAGATTTTATGTCTCCCTTTGCAGGCTACTTTTAGGATACCCATAAATGATCCATATAATAGTATTTGGATGAGACCATAAAAACTAGGTTGTGTGTAATAGGATTATTAATGATATTGGATGTGTCTTTGGTAAGAAACAAGTTATATAAGTGGTGTATATAATCAGTCTTGAGTGTGGTATTTATAAGGGGGAGGCGGCTATTTTTTAAATATTATAATTAATAGATAATTATTTATTCTCAAGAATAAAAATAATATTGATTCTTGGGAAAATAGTTTGTAAATGGATCATGTAATCTCAAACTACTGGGTTCTTACATCAAGAATGACTCCAAAATTTTATATCAATATTATAAATCTAATTTTTGTATTTTGTTGTATTCAATATTCCCAAAAAATATCAATTTTTAAAAAATACAAAAATTTCAAAATAAATTTTTTTATATATATGGAACAGAAAAATTAATTAAATTTTATGTTGATAATTTTCTAATTATAATAACATTAACTACAAAATAAAATCCTATTTATATGAAAGAAAATAAATATTTAATATTATTATCAATTTTCAACACCTTTTAAATATTTCTTATGATCTCATTAAATAATATTATAATTATAATACAACATAATATTTATTTTTTACCACATTTTATGAAAATAAACAATATTCTAAATCATTATACTTTTTATAAAACTGAAAATAATACATTTATATTTTCTAAAAAATATGAACATGTGTTTTATCATTTTTAAAAAAATTATATACATTGGTGATGATTTTAATACAATATATTTTCATTTTATATGATACATAAATATTATTTTATACTTAACTAAGTTAGGATACTATTTTAATGATTGTGTTACTATTCCTAATAAAAATATTACTATTTCAATAATCGGGTTGCAATTCCAACTATCATATTACTATTCTAGTGATCAGATTTGTTATAGTGACATGGGATCCCAAATTTTAATAAATAACTCATACTTCATTAATTATTAATTAACTTATTTTCTCTAAATGATATATATTGTTTTCACTTTCAAAAAACATATATTCATTAAAAAAAATTGATTTATTTCTATAATTTTTTTAAGTGATTTTATTCTTGGGATTGAGTATATCAAAGTATTCCATTAATTGAAATATTATTTGTTATTTTCTTCCAACTATAAGAATTTCAATTATTATATCCATATTTATTATATATATGTGTAATTTTCAATTTAATATAGTAATAATTATTTAAATTAATCATTTGGTTCGTGTGTATTATATAATACAATATTACCAAATATGAAAAAATTATATATTCTTAAGGGAAATTAGATTAATAAAATTCCATGTCATTATATCTACCCCCTTAATAAATTTCTCCCTTGATATATCATTTTAAAAACTATTTTTAAAACATGATAGTGTACCTTTTCTTTATGGATTCCTCTGTTTCTTATGTTCCCTCAATATAAATATGATTTTTCCATAGTATGTTGACTTACTGGATTGTATTATTGTGTATAACTTTCTCTCTAATATATAATATCTTTACCGAATTCTTTCAAAAAAATATATCATTTTTTAGATATACGACCTCGGAATTAAGATCATTTGAGGGATCCGATATGAATAACATGAAGAGGATTATATGGAATAAATCTTATACTTGAGAAAGGGTTGGTAGGAGTGATAATCAATAGGATACTACTATGATGTGATCAGGAATCTCAAAGGAGCTGATGTACCATATACATATCTCTCTTTTCTTTTTAAATATCATGAGTCTCTTCTATGGAGTTATTTAGAAGATTGTTAGTATAGATCATTTGTTGACAATAGAAATACCTGATGTGTTTTTGAATGATCTTAACCTATTTTACCATTTCCTTCTCCATTTTATGTCTGGATACCTTCCATTCACCAACTTTATCCCAACACACATGTTTTATATATCACATTCCATTAATGTTTTTATAATTATTTGTTTGGATACTCTAGTGGAAACTATTATTATATAATAACTTGATATGTGAAATATTATAATATCATCCTTCTTTATTGTATATAAAATATGAGCACAACATCTGTTCCATGGAATGGATTTTCTACTCATATTTGCCATTATTTTGTGAGTGATAATTCATAATGAAGTTCAATTCCATGTTTAAATCATGTTAGATAATTTTCTAGAACATAAATGTAAATCTTGGCATTGAGTATGATACAATAGATTGTGTTGTTTCGTGTATCCTCACCAATTCTTTAATGTGTTCCCTATATGTTGATCGAGTTAGAATTCTTGTCGAATCTCAAGGAAATTAGAAGTCTTTGTAAGATGACCTTCTACAACAAATATGGAATTATTTCATATTGGTTCATTCAAAAGACCAATGACAAATTCCATGTTTCAATTTTTAGATTTAAAAGTAGATATGGGAAATGGTTGAATCATCCCCTTTTACCTTTATTGTTCAGCCTTCCCCTACTAGAATTCCATTCATTTTGATTTATATTTCTTGTTCTCGTTCTTTATATATTCCAACCAATAGTACTATTAGAGATATCAATACATCTTAATTATCCTATGGTGGATAGATAAATTTGAAATATGTTAAACATTTAACACCTCCTTTTTCATCTAAAAATTTAATGGTAAACATATTTGTGGCCCAAATCATAAAAACCCCTTATTTATTAATTATTAACTCAAAATATTACTATTATATTTTATCTTTCACAATATTCTATATTTCTACAACATCTCTTTGATTATCCTTCATCTTCCACAGAAGGTATGGTTGAGAACTCATTTGAGAAAGGAATGTTGGTGTTCCTTCATTTAGTATTCTCATGTCTATACTTCCCAAGTGTAAGAGTATTGGATCCTTCCCAATTCTCATCATTCATAATGTTGTCAGAATATTTCTAGAAAGACAATGTACCAATTTATTCCTATGATGGTAGTGGACTAAGAATTCATAGTCATTTATCAACACTAACCATATTCATTATCACATATTAGGATCCTATTATGAGAATATATATTTTATATATTATGATTCTTATATATTTCACACTTCTCCTTTTAATGTTAGTTCCTCTAAATCTTCAATGAAAAGATCAATTCAGCCAACTCAAGATCATGTGTTGGGTAGTTCTTCTTAATAAAAAATAATAACCTTAAGTTTTACGCTATCAATTTATCATTATAAATCAACATAAACCTAATACCTTCAGGGAAGAATCATTTTATTCCTTTAAAAGTTCCACACATTAAGGGAGTATGATGACTGGTGGAATGGAAAGCCTCTTTTTGAATTAAGTAATGTTATCATCAAAATCATGATTCCAAATAAACTTTATACCCTACTATGTTATATTTGTTAGTATTTTATATAAAATTAATACATTTTCACAAATCAACGATAATACTTTACTAATAAAAGGAAACTATGGAACTCTATTATAGATATTATTTTGAGAAACCCCTAAATTGAATTTGTCTAAAAAGGGTCTAAATATGACTCTTTGATGGTGATAACATGACCCTAGAATTATACTTCCTCTATAGAGAACCCACATTAATTATAAATTACAAAAAATTTATCTATTACCAAATTCATTAGAAAAGTATTAAAATTATACATATGCTCCTCATTTATTTTTTAGAATATTAGAATATTATATCTAAATACTACCATAAATTTATTGAGGCAATATCTAAAGAATCTAATCATTAATTCCATAAATATTATTGGGCCATTAACTGGTCTCAAGGGAAATACTATAAAGACATAGTGTGCCCATGAGCCTCAACCTGGCTAGTGGGGACACTTCAAGTGCTTCCAGGAGTCCCAATATCAAATCTGGTTGGAGGCCTATTTTTGTGTACTATAGTAGTACTCTAGCTGTATTATGCAGGAACAGTATAAGATATTGTAATAGGTACTAGGGCTGGTACTAGTCGTTTCTATTAATGCCAGAAATATTAAACTATTTCAACCATTGGTCCAATGGATTGGTCATTGGGACATTCAAGGCCTTAGGGCCAATAAGCCTGGTGATCCACCTCATGTTCTTCAAGCGCCCTCATGGTCTTTAGGCCACCTCAAGGCCTTCGAGCCACATAAAATGCAGATGCATCTTGATGTATTTATATAGAAAAAGGATCTAGGTGAGAATCATAATAGGAACATTCACTTGCACCGAGCAAACTAATCATGGAATAATAGGAAAGTATAGAATTTTCCTTGGTACCAAGACAATTAATAACTACACAGGACACCTAGCTGACTAGCCATGTGAAGGTTGTGAGATAACATCACAATATATGTTTGGGAGGGGTAGTTCCTTCTTGTTTAGTTTGGGATGATTTCCACTGAGTCCATAATTTAATGTAATTATCACTAAACCTATGGTCTATGTAAGGGTTCCCCCTCAACCATTAAAACATGTATTTTCAAAAATAAGTCAAATTTGAAGGCCTTTGTGGCATTAAAACTTTAAATATATAGTGTCTATACCATCTTTAAAATGAATCTAATGAAATATCTTCCTTATTAAGATTTAGATTTCCATATCATTTATGGAGATCCACATTAGAAAAATAATAGTCCCCATATATTTGATCATACAATTAAAATATCATTGGTTGTGAATAATTATTTCTTATCATGATTTTCTAGAGTTCACGATAATCAACATAGAGGCAGAATGATTCATCCTAATTCCTAATGAATTGGACCAGTGCACCCCATTCTGAGTCACTTGAGGGTATAAAATATTTTACCATATTCTCTTGTATGTTATTCTTTAGTTCATCCAAATCAATAGTGGATACTATACATGGATTTTTAGATATATGTATAAATCTGGGTATAAGTTTTATTGAAAACTCAACCAATCATTTAGGAGGAATATTGGAAAATTCTTAGCTGAATATATTTTTTTAATAATCCCACATCTGAAAGTCAATGAATATCCCACTACATCCTATGATGAGATGGATTCCTCCTCATCATTAGATGTGGAGGATGAGGAGACTATATTTATTCTAAAAAATTTCACTCATATTATTAAGGAGGGATATAAAGAGGAATTGTATACTTGTATTGAGGAACAAATAAGGTATCATTTTTAAATATGTTGGTTTAAGGATATAACCATCGATGATTATCAAAGAATTATATAGTGAATGTTGGAAAAATTTAAATTATAGTATAATCTGAATAAAAAAATTTATTACCTATAAATATGTTGACATTAGTTTTCTATTGGAGAGTCTTTTTCCCCTAACATGTCAGTCCCCAATTATAATCTTCTTTCTTAGATTATCTTCAGGGATGTGACTTCAAGGACTAGATTTGAATGGAATAAATTTGATATTCCCTTTCAATTTGACCCCTCATTATTATTTCCTAGTGGATTACCATACCTTTACCCTCTATTCTCGTTAGTTCATAGAGATAAATTTAGTGTGGTGATTTATAAGATCAATAGAGCTTAAGATTCAGTTTTCCACCCAACATTGATGTAGCCTCTCATGAGTTGTTTAGGTACAGACATTAATCCAACTAAAAATTGTAATTGTTAAATGATATGGACATAGAGATTAATATGATATCTTTTTGAATGTATTGAATTAATTAAATTTACTTGATTTCTTTACACATTATTGATCTCTTATTGTTAGATATCGTTTTCAATTATCTTGATGTATCACTAATAAAAATGGGGTTAAAACAAATAATTCTTGTAGGATGGTCAAAATAAAATAAATTTCTTGAATGAGAATTTTTGTTCCCATTCTGCCTAGAGAGTATATATGATGCTTTCATGTTGAATACTACTTCAAAATATCTTACTAATTATCCTATATGTGATCAGAACAATTTTCTGTGGCAATTTATATGGAGTTTCTACAACATGATAGGTTTATTTAACTGGATGATATGGAGATGGCCCTTGTATAATCGATCTTTCGTCCTAATTCTAATTTGTATTTCATGTTTCTTATTTTTTTTATTCTATTATAATTGATTATTAGTTGATATTTGGTAATGGTGGAAGAGTGGGTGATACACACACTAATCCCAGTTCCATTTCCTATTTACCTAGTATTTTTTGTCTTTTACATTTCGGATCGCTTTCAATCCTTGGATTGTGTAAGCTCATTACACACCAAAATTTTACTATAATTTACTTTTTATTTAATAATGTTTTGAGTAGATAGATCTAGGATAATAACTAATGTATGAGATCAATTTTTATTTGGCCTAGATATTCTTGTTCATAAGTAAATAATATCAACACTTGAGTAGAATATTTCAAAGAACATTCATCATCCTCATTATATTTGTTAAAATTATAGGATAATTTAGGATGTGAACAGTGATATATCTCTCCCAAAAGATGATGTTGGATTTATATTAATAAAATGAATACATTCCCAATATAACATCAAACACGACTAAGGAATGTAATAAAATATTTTATAGGAGGTTCATTCTACAAACATTGACCAGGGAAGAGTTATATACATTGGATGAAAGAATTTGTTATTTTACTATTGTCAAAATTAGCTCAACCCCATATTTTGTGGTGGGTTTTTAATAGTACTAAAAACTCAAAATATATGAAACAATGTTCAAGACCATAATCAAATAGTAAATATTTTATTATTGAATTGAATAAAAAAATTACAATCAACACATCATTATATGGATACACCTTAGCAGTAGTGGTAGTATATAGCCTTCCTTTCTCTCTAGTCCTTCGAGGGTGTTTTCATTAATTATTTGAAAAAACTATAAATTAGATCATTGGTTCACATAATCCATATGTTCCAGGAATTCAAAACACTTTAACACATGACAATCGTTTATGTAACACCCTGAAATTTTATAAAAGAAAACTATGTTCAATAGTCTATTTGACATGAAAAACCTAGCTTAAATGACTCACGATATATATAAATGTTATACCATAGTAGTTAAGTTGGAAGATATTAATAGTATTAAAATATTTAATATATATATATATATATCCCATACTCAATATAAATTACCAAAAAAGGTGTATTAATTAATAATTTGAATTTTCGTAAAGTAATTTTATTCTTTAAAATTTGTTTCTTCAAAAATTATTTTTATTGCCTTTCATTAGAAAATATTATATTAATGTTTTAATAATTTTGAAAATTTATTTGATAAAATGAACAAAAAATTATAATTTTAATAACAAAATTTACTTTGAGTGAATTTTTGAGATTTATTGGAAAATATAGAATCTTCAGTTAATAGTGAAAAATGCAGATTTAAAAAAATGAAATTTATATTCAGTAAACTAATAAATTTAAATGTACCATTTTTATTGAATATTATTTAAATTCGAATTAATATTATGTAGTTATATTAAATATAGTTTATTTCTAATGAATCAGTTACATATTTTACTTTAGTATAATTTTTGTCTTTGGGTATAAATATGGGATTTTTTTGTAAACTGTTGTAAGGTGAATAATGTTTATCAATTTTAATTAATTCGAATCCCACTAATTTTTCATTATTAAAATGAAATTTATAAATTATATATCAATAAATTTTAATTCATATTCAAAAAAAATATTATTTGTAATAGATATAATATAAAATAATTATTTCCTTGATAAACACACTCTTGAAAACCATCTTTTTCGTCGCAACTTTGGGTTTCATTTTAAATTATATTTTTAAACTTATGAGAATTGAATTTATTTAAATGGATTAAATAATTTTATCCATATTTATTTATGTTATCTAATAGCTTTTAATTAATTTTTTATCATAATGAATAGTTAAAATAGTAAAACAAAAATAACAATGGTTACAGTGATAACTGGTTGAGAGACGATTAAACAAAACTGATTAGGGTAAAAATGACATAAAACATGTATAAAAACTATTTACTAACCATATTATATGTTATAATGTATATTTATTTATAATATTCCATTTTGGATCCTTTTGTCATGTGAAAATTGTGGGTATGTCTTTTTCACTTCTGTAGTTACAAGTGTGCCACTCACCTAACTTATAAAAGGACACCAATTATTCTCTCTTATTTACACATTAAAACAATTTTAGATCTTAAAATCACTACCAAAATAAATTCCCAAAATCAAAACCATGATATTGAAATCCTATTTTTGGTCAGAAACACATTCTTGGAATACTTTAGGTGTAATCCTAATGAAGTTGTCTAAGAAGATGTAAAATTTCTAACTTTTCATTTTTTTATTTCTTCTTCAACCTCATCTAATTATTATTAAATTGTGATTATATGATAACAAATAATATAACATATACTAAGAATTTTTCATATCAATTTAAGAAATTATAAACATATAATATTCATCAAATTTGATATGAAATTATAATTCATGTGTACGGAATACTACAACCACAAAAATCGAAGTCATTTGTTCTCCATCATCAGCTCTCATGGATTCTTGTAAGGATTGTTTTAAAGTATATATATATATGATATATTTCTCAAATTACTAGTTATTTAGTTTGTATATCACATATAACTGTTTCATTTACTCTTTGTGGGGGATATTATATCCTCACTTGGGTTTAGGATAGACTACCTCCTCACGATGCGATGTGATTCATTTTTCACTAAGTCTTTACAGAGAAGGTAATAATGATAATTTTAATTAATATATGTGATATTAATTACATAATAATGATATTAATTCCATATTTATACTTATAAAAGGATCATATATCATTTTAATTCTTACACTGAAAAATAAAAATGTTGTTCGTGTACATGTGGACTACTGCCACCACAAATTGATGTGGTTAGTTTTCATCACCTCATCCAAATAATGATATATATAAGTGTATTTAATAAAATAAAATAAAATTTATAATATTATTATCTTTATATAAAGTTAAAATAATACATACTTTCATTCCATAATGATCTTTAAAAAAATAAAAAAAGTTAATTTTGGGTATGTACGACCAACCATTAAATTGATTTTAACATAGTATATTTTTCATTTAAAAAATTACATGATTTTTTAAAGATTTCTGATGAATAAATAGGATAATTATTTAATGATTATTATTCATTGTATTTTTAAATAATTACCTCTTTGACCATAGTAAACACACTGAAGCAGTTTTGAAACAATGAATTGAAATTCCTCAAAATACCAAATGTGGAATTAATTGAATAAATAGTTAAATATGTCTCAAAAAAGTATATAAACAAAAGGTATGAAACCAGGAAAATATTATTAAGATATAAACTAATATATTTTATCTTATTATTTTGGATGTAAAGGATATACAAAGGAAATATCAACCTGGATTGAGGGTTTTTCTTGTCTCTCTTTTACTTTTGTGATCCATAAGCCATATTAACCCCTTGTTATAATTTTGTGGTGTATATAATGAAAATATTACAAAAAATCTCATGAAACATTAATAAATCATGTTATTTTAAGTTTCAATTGTAATTAATTTATCCTAGGTGATTGACATTAATGATACTTATTGGTAAAGAGTTTCTTAACACAATTTCCATTCCTTTTGTTGTATTACTTCGTCATTCAATCCGTTGTGACAGGATTATGTGGGAATTAATATATAAATTATTTTATTATTTAATTAAACTTTTTTGTTATTTATTTATAGTTGTTAGACATAATCTATCCATTTATTAACACTCAATTCAATGATATGACCTTTGTCGGGGTTAATTTCCTTAAATTCCTTTCTTAGGGAAAAATTCTTATTATATGCATCTATATTCATTATAAAGTGTATATAATGACCTTTTGGAATGTTATATTATGTATCTATTTATGTTTATGTTTTTTAATGTTTCATTTTATGTTATTTTTTCTTGGGTATTAGAATTGAAGAGTTACTAAAGTGGAAAATGCTTTGTGTTACAATCTGCATTATTTTAAGATTATTTATGTTCATGTTTCTTATGGATGAAATAATGTGATAATATTTTTTTCAACCATATATAATTTATTATCCTATTTTTAGAAATATATTTCCCATGTTTAAATTCTATTTCCATCTTTATTGATTAATAAAGATAAACAATATTCATTTTTAAGTGATTCCGATAATTTATTTTCATTGAGAATAGGTACCCTTCTCTTACATAATCATGTTTTATTAATTAAAATTCAAAATTTTATATTATAAAAATAACTTGTTTCTTAAATCCATTTTACTTCATCTTTTATAATATTTTAAAATTGATTAAAAAGTATATTTAAAAAGTTTTCCATATTGGTCTCATTTGACCCACGTTTATAAAATTATTTCAAAAGGTTGATTATTTTTAATATATATGGCATTAAAAGATTAACCACCATTGTATGGATTAATTTCCTTGAATATTCCTTTATTATTTTCTAGTTTTTTTCTAATAAAATTATTTTCCCTATATCTTAGGATGTTTTATTTCTTAAAAGTTATTTTCAAAATGAAATGATTAATTTCTATAAAATGTTTTAATGGTATTTTTATGTTATTTGAATTCATAAAAATAAAAATACCTTTATTTAACTTATCATCCAATAAGGATATTTTGAAATGACAACATAATTATTATTTCCCTAGATGTAGTATTATTTTTTAAAGAGAATGGTATGGGACCCAGTTCATTTCAATGGGTTAATCAAGTTTCAAGGCGATTGTTGTGGATCTAATTTCTTATCCCTGGGTTTATAATGATTCAAAGATTATATTATGAAACCCATTTAAAATAAACAATTTACATACATTTCAAAGGGATTGATATGGACTTGTTTTCTTTCCATGGGTTAATCTAGTTACAAAGAATGTGTTGTGGAACCCATTTCCTTTCCATTGGTTAATCATGTTTCAATGAGATTGTTATGGAACCCTTATTCTTTTCCACTGGTTAATCATTTTTCAAAGATATTTGTATGGAACCCATTTCATTTACATGGGTGATTCATGTTCAAAAATGGATAAATATAGATTCTAGGATATAATTATTATTTGAATTCATTATTTTCTTTTTTTCATGATATTTTTCTTGGAAATTGTTTCTAATGATATGCGGTTCCATTATAAACCATGGATAGGTAGTTCTATTATAATCCAAGAATGGGTTGTAATATTATATACCAAGTATGAGTGGTTAAATTATAAATCAAGGACATCATGGTCTATTATATCAAAAAAATGAATATAGTACACTATAGATGGAATTGTCCTATATTGGCTATTCCACTTGTAAGATTGATATAATGATAACGTTTCCAAGATACCAATATGTTTTATCTATGATATAAATGGAATTAAAATGTTTCTTATTATCAAGACCAATATCACATGGCTAGTGGTTATTTATTTTAATTACTCATTCCTTTGTTAAATATTTATTCAATTTTTTCTTATTTGATGATCAAGGTATTGATGGGTAAATATATTATTCTCTTATGCTAATGAATTTTTTTATATCATCATACCCTTCTGGTCATCTTTCACTTACAGATAAAATTTAATTGTTAATAATTATTTTTTTCCTTATAGATAATTTGATATCATCCTTCTTATAAATCCTTTTCTACTAATTCTAAAGTATAATTTTGTATTAATTAGGACTATAAGTATTTCATATTTATTATGTTGTTGAACCAATATAGAAAATGAAAATATCGGTCTAGTGGTAAATTTTCAATCTTCAATTCTAGGGAATTTGTTTTGCAATATTTTTTTCCTAATAAATTAATCTATAAACCAAAATTGTCATTGAAAATGTAGTGATCTATTGTTTCAATTTGATATTTTATGTTTTGTATGTGGAAATTTGTGTCACCTTTATCGGTATCAAATTGTGAAATGTAATGTTTAATTTTTCATCATGAAATCTTGGTGTGTAGGTTTAAGGATGTTATAGGTTCTATCAGAGGAATGGATAAGATAACATTATATATTATGATGATTTCATGTGAGTTTTTTTAAGAGTTATGGATACCATCATAGGTCTATAATATTAGGGATCATCATTTGTTAAATGAATTAGATACCCCCAAGAGTTTTTTAGCAATTATATTTTAAAGTTATTGATCACATTTTAGTAGAGGCTTTGTTAGGCCAAATTATATGTATATATTTGGTCGAACATGTTGTATGAATTTAGATTTTCTGTAAAAGAGTTTTAAGGATCATTAATCCTTTATATTTTCTTTGATATTGGATACTGAGTCAATTATCAGAACATTTGTTTTTTCATATAGATAACAAAAAGATTAAAAATTGAATTTGAGGCTAAGTAATTAATGTTATTAAAATAATTTATCTTCATATTTATTTTATTTAAATCTATATAAAATGATATTAAATTTGAGTTTAAAACAATATGTATTGTTGTGTTTATTTTGAAATGATTTAGTTTGACCTTTTGGTATTGCAGATGAATTATAAAGATGAATTTATTACATTGACAATACGATAGTTTACTCATTTTGGTTATCATACTATCATGTAATAAATATTTCTGTTTTTTGTTAATTAATAAAGATAGGTAGAATATATTTACTATCACTTTAATGGTTAGGAAGAATAATAAAAGGTTTTATTATTTCTTCAAACATAAAAAATCATCTATATTACTCCTCATTTGGATAAAAATATTATATTGTGTAATAAATTGATAAAAGGATCAAATTATACTCATAAAGTAAGTATATTTCTATATTCTTTTAGTATATAGGGTAAATTAATTCTTAAAATCCATGAAAATTATCTAGAAAAAACATGACATGTTACTGTCAAATCTAATGAAATAAATGATTGTTTTCACACCTCAATGATTTATAGAATTGTGGTTGTTAAATTTTTATTTATTATTGACTTTCTTGTGATAAAAAATCTCCATATGCCCAAAATCTAAAATGAGTTTTATTATTTTACTAAATCTAAATATATTTCATTCTCACATATGTACTCTTATTTGGAAACCAATTGTGTGTTTTTATATAAGAAAATCATACATCCCTTTATCATTTATCAAGAGGATGTTTTATTAACACTTTTAACGACATGGATTTCTAAAAAAGAAATTTTCAAATGTAAATCCTTTGATAACGATGATGAATTTCAAATAATGAGGATCCAATTTATTAATGAGGTAATATTTAACACACTAATATTTAAGAAAAGAAAACTATGTTTGATATCTTATTTCACACAAAACACTGAGCTTAAACAACCGATGATATATATAACTATTAAATTAAAATTTATGTTTTCATATGATTTAAAGTAAAATAGCTATAATTTAGTTTTATTAAATAAATTTTATTTCTTTTTAATCAAATTCATATGGGGTTTTAGTGTAATATTGTCGTTGGGTTAAAAAATGAGGTATTTCAAAAAACAATTAAGTGCATAACATTTCTCCATTTTAATAAATTAAAAAAACCAATTATTAGGAATTACTTTAATGATATTTATAGACTATATGTGAATAAAAATTTATTTAAATTCCCAAAAAAATCTATATTGGTCATAGAGTTAATAAAAATCCATCTTTTCCATGAAAAATACACTTCCTCCAAACCCGCTTTTCCATCGCATCTATGGGTTAAATATTAAATTGAATTTTGAAAATTTAGTTAATTTAAATTGTTAAAATGGATTCAATGTATTTAATACTCATTATTTATATATAATATAATATGATATAGTTTATTCTTGACCATAATGAATAGTTAAAGAAATAAAAATGAATTATTATGGTTATAGTGAAAATGGACTTACTGGGGGTTAAACTAATAAGATAATGGCCAAAATGACATAAAATTTATAAAACTGTTTTATAGACATATTTATACCATATCATGTATTAACCTCAATGATGATCATTCTTTATCCTTTTGGAAAGTGAAAAATGAGGTTACACATTTTTTTTAAAAAAAAATTACAAGTGTACCACTCACCGCACATATAAAAGGTCACCCCCTCTCCACTCTTTTTCACATATTAAAATTATTTTAGAAGAGAAAAAATATAAACAAATCACTTAAAAAATTTCATCCCATCATTCTAATTTTTTTTAGAATTACATTCCTGGAATAATTCTTGTACAATCCTGAAGAGGTTTTCTGAGAAGTGGGAAAAAATCCTTACTATTCATTTTTGTTTTATTTATTCATCCACCTCCTTAAAATATTATTAATATATTATCAAATTAAAACAATAGAAAATCATATATACTATGATTTAATTATATTAATTTAATATCATAAATCCATATCCACTTCCATCAAATGTGATACAGAATCAACATTTTCGTGTATGGAGGACTACCATCTTGGGAATCGATGTCATCTATTTTCCGTCATAACCTTTTAATTATTGTTTAAATTATTAATTTCAAGTATATATATAATATTTTTAATTTCTTTATACTTATTGATTTATGATATCACATATAACTATTTACTTTCTTTTAATGAATCTGATTATTCCATGTTTTACTTTAAAATATTATATATAATATTTTCAAAACTAGGTGCAGAGACGGTTTGAGATTATGAATCACGGTGAACCCGATATTAATTTTTTAAAATACATTAAGTATCACACAGGTCAATGTTTCCTAAAAATGTTTCATAAATCATAAAATGAGCCTCATATCGGAAATATGATGCCTCTATTGATCAGTATACTAGGTGGGACCTAAAATTTGTTAACGTACAGAGTTTGGATAAACATTGTCACAAGAGTAAATAAAAAAAGAATTTATTTATTTATTATCTTTTTTATGGGACATATAAACATAATAATTTCATCTATCTAAACAGTATTACAAACAGTTATATGGGTCGACTGCATAGACCTAATAATTTTGAGATAGCATTAGATAATTCCACGTCGAATGATAATGATGGATTGAGGATCATTTATACTAATTAAATTTAGGGGACTCTCAAATGATAATTATGTTGATCCATTCTTCATCAATGATTAATAAATCTTGAGGTTGGACCTTTTTTTATTTGGATTTCCACATTTTTTTATTCTTATGAAAATTTTAAATCAATCATCTAATGAATTGATTTATGGATCAAAAATTTTCCATGTATAGGATTGATATTTTTCATGATTGGGGATTAAATATTGGTTATATTATTTTCTCATCATTTATTATTCTAATGAAAATGGATTTAGGTCAATCCAAATAGGTGGTGGTTTGTTCCCCTTTTCTATTATTGGATTTCTCCTACCGTTCATTGTCCATTCACAATCGGTCTCTCGTTTGACTGATGGTTTAGTGAATAATTGATAAATCAATCATCAAAAAACCATTTATTTCCATAATGGATTGATACCATAGATCTGGGTTTGGATTTTATGATGGGATCAATCTATTATGAAGGAAGATAAATCAATGTATGATTTCGGAAGACCTGCTCTTCATATCTTCAGTGTGTGATGAAGCTAGGACTCAATGTGATACATTCATGTGGATTAAGGAATTTTCTTTACTGAGAAGGTGATGGGTGGCTCAAGCATACAAGGCATGTGATCTCTGATTAGGGATGGCTAAAAACCAGAGACAATGGAAGTTTGTTCATAAACTGTGGAAGGTTCTAGGATTCTGGAAAATCCATAGATATTCGACATGTAATGTAAAATTACATGATATATGCCCCACCTATGATACATTATGGTTTTCATGGGGATAAAATATCACATGGAATGTGACACTCACCTGGTGGATTAGCATGTATCCAGGGAGGTACACAAACACATCTGGGAGTACATGGTCTCAAACCCACCATGTAATCGGGAATGTTCATGGTTAGTCAGACATGAATCTGGTCATGAGTACATAGTCTCAAACAAGCCATGTACTTGACCATGGACATGGTAATGGGTCTTGATACATAGGTAGGACACGATTCTAATGGGAAATATCTTATACAACCAGTACAAGGCATGTAATCCTTCAAGAATGGTTTAGATAACTTTTTCTCTTCAACTTCGACACATTTAATTAGGGTATATTTCCATTATCATTTTCCAGTGTTTTTATTATGGGGTAATATCCTATATATTTGATGGATATCCCCTACGAGGAAATTCATTCATACATATAGTTGTTGATATCCTTCCTTGAGTATCTTATTGAGAGTCAATATAATCATGATTTCTCTATGTGGGGTTATTGGTATCTTCGTGACCAACACTGAGTGGTTGTTGATCAGCTAATTTATAGGGTTATCCTAATTGGGATGTGGGTGTAGCCTTAAGACTTATGCATGATCCTCATATGTATAGTGTTCTCTTAAAACATCCAATGTGTAATTATTATGAAGAGACTCGATGATCGCAACATCTCATAAGGATGTCGTCTATTCTATTTGACTCATTGAGGTTGTTCTACTAAACAAGTGCTATGTGGAACCTTCGAGAATGAATCCAAGGATTTAAATACGGTTGTGATCTTACATGATAATATTTTTATACTATGAGTATATCAATATGTTCTGGTTACCCGCGATGAGCTTGTTATTATTATTCATGTTATATGCATATGTATTTTTGGGTGTCCAACTATGTATTGTTATACTAAACCCTCTATGACATTTTCTTGCACACATTGTGTCTTATGTAGAAGACCAGCCATTTGATGGAGTCCAAGAGGGTCCAGGATCAGGTAGAGATTATTATGTCGTACACAATGATATTAATTCTGATAGTTATAGTAACAATATTCTCCACCCACTTTACAAGATGGTCTTGTATTTTGTTTCTTATTTGGTTGATTTTATTTGGAAATTTTTCTTTCCATTACTAGTTTTCATACTCTAGTGGTGGTATTTTAGATGTCTTCATTCATGATTTATCAGTTTTATTATATTTCATGATTTTATGGGATTGGATATGTTTGTGTGTACAGATACATTAGTCTATTTCCTCCCATGTTTGTGATATTCCTACATGGTGCTTCTCACCATACCCTGGAGAATTGAATGAGGGATTGGGGTTGTCATGGAACGGTCCCCATTGGGATGGGTTGTGACTGTGATGTTTCATATTAATTAGTTCTTATTAGGACCAGAGTCTATGAGATTGGTTTTGGGAAATAGTGTTAAGTGTTTTGAGTTGGTCAAACTTGGATGGGACTCCAATGTTGGTGTGGTGATTGTAATATCCACACTCTAAGACTCTAATAAACTACTTGTTGACTTTGTACATGTTTACATTATTTGATGTTAAATCATTTCTAAATGAATTATATAAGAATGGATTATGGTTTTCATGTCCTTATTGAGTCCTCTCTACTGATATACTCATTAACTATGGTATATCTTGTGTATTACAGGATTCCTCTAAGACAATTTTTAGCTATAATTTAGTATCTTGATCATGAGAATGATCCCATTGGAAATGAGGCTTAGATATAGTGACCTGTTTAATAAGTGTTACCTCTATATGGTTCTTCAATAAAACCACCACCAATCGAATACAAAATGATATTGAAAGTACCAGTATACGAGTCACAAAGGATGAGTCAACATCATGAGTTTCAAGAACAGTGAACCCTTAGGTCATTAGGAGAGACAATGTCATAGGTACTTGAGGAATATCTTATGGCAATGATGCAAGTGTTTCTTCTTGTTAGACACTTATAGACCAGTTTTTAGTACTGGCATCGAGCCTTTTCCATGGATCTCCATGATGATGATAGGGATTAGTGACCCAGACATATGAAAAGGTTAATCCTACATGGTCAATGTCTGAGTTTCTTTTCATAAATGATTTTTCACCTATTTTATTGTGGGTTGTCCACTTCAATTAGATTTTATATTTTTATCATGATAGATTTTATATGTTTGAGTATTCATCAAGGTTCACAAAGCCCTCTTGATGCATTATGAATATGGTCCAAGATCATTTCATTCAGGCTTGGACCATGAAGATAAGAATAAAAAAAGACATATGATATAGTATGATACCTCTTTGCATTATTTTAAATTCAAGAGTGTTGGAGATTTATTTGGTGGTTCAGAGATTTTTGGTTGAGTAGACACAAATAGTTGGTATCAGAAGAGGGCACACAGGAGTAGAGACTTCCGTAGTAGGATTCAAGGAATAACATAGGGACATGGACATGCGTGATGTTTTAGGAGGAAATCCTAGGATATATGTTCTTTGTTTCAGGTCTCATAAAATGGATCTAGTCATGCTATATATAAGTAGTTCTACTCATATGACATTCAAGGACATATTTCAAATGATTTTCTGACCTGACATGCTACTAACAGAGAGATATTGGATGGGGTTTCTTGTGAATAGGAAATCGTAGTAGAAGGAAGGTCCATAGGGTGGAAAACATGGAAGAGGAAATATTATAGAAGTTATAGGTGTCATATTTTATGATATTTTATCACCATCACCCAGTGTTTTTTCTTCTTGGCTTAGTGAGATAATGTCCATGTGTGAAGGAAGATGCATGAAATCAATGCTTATGAACAAAAAGGATATAGGGATTATACAAGGTATGATCAATATCTTTTAAAAAATTGTTTTCATTATCATTGAAAAATGTGTGATTCATTACTTTCTTTCCACTTATCTAGTTCTAGACAAACATAATTTGGTTGAGCCCTTGGCTCAACCCATGCACTTGGAGACTCTTATTAGAGGTGTCTCATCAATCAAAAACTTCTATTGATGGTGTGAAAAAACTCTTGGAGGTGAGATATTCTATTTAGATAATTTTTTAGTAATGATGATGCATTCTATGGTCAATATAGGAATGGATAGGTAAGGTATAGTTCATTATAAGATATACTATTTTAGGCAGAGGGTGTTGTGTGTCCACAGCGATTAGATGAGGTTTTCTTTTTGGAAGACAATGAGACCTTGGAAGACCAAGAGAGGCTCGTGAATAGTATGTCACATCCAATTATACAACAGTTTGGGTAACATGGCCCTTGGTGTAGTAGAATCCATGAGTTATCAGTTTTTTATAGTGGTGGTGTAGTATTCTGATATATTTTATAAGGATGTTTTATGTTTACCTCCCCAATAATAGATAGACTTCTACCTTGACTTACACCCTTGGATGGCCCCAGTATTTATGCTAGTATATCAGATGTCTCCTATAGATCATCATGAGTTGAGGGTGTTCTTTTTGTACTTTCAAAGGAACGGATTTGTAAGACATAGGGTTTCTCTACAAGAATCCCCTGTGTTGTTCTCCCAGAATGTGGACAAGATATTTATGTTTTGTGTGGATATCTATCTCATAAACCATGTAAATATTAAGAATAATTTTCCACATCCCATGATCAATGACCTCTTTGATCAGTTGAGATGGTAATGATAGTTCTTGATGATTTACCTCGTATCAGGCTATCAATAGTTGCGAGTATGGGATGAGGATATACCAAATATATCCTTCTGGTTTTGTTATGGTCACTAAGATTAAATGGTGATTCTTTTTGGAAGGATTAATTCCCTATATGTTTTCATAATAATTATAAATTACATAATCCATCCTTTCATTGACTTGTTTTTGGTAGTCTTCATTATTTATATCCTAGTTTACTCAACATCTGACGAGGATCACACAAGACACATGGGTGTGCTCTTAGATATACTCTGAGATAAATAACTTCATAGTAATCACTTGAATTTCCAATCTTGGATTTAGGAGTTACACTTTCATGGACATGTTATCTTAGTAGCGGGTGTAGTAGTGGACCCATCAATGGTTGAACTAGTTTCATCATAGGATCCACCCATTGGAATGACATAATTCTAGAGCTTCCCTTGGTTGAAATTCTATAATTGGAGATTAATAAAAATATCGCTAGGATATCAACTCCCTTAAAACCATTAAATAGAAAGGGTAATATTTTTGTAGACAATGATGTGCCAAAATTATTTCTAGGAGTTGAGGTAGATATTGATGAGCATTCCGATATTGGGATTACCAGAGGAGGGTGTCAAGTATGTAGTGTTCTATGATGCATCATGGAGTAGGCTGTGTTGGGTTATGATAAAGAGGATGGTGGTGATTTCCTATGGTTCATGTTGGTTAGAACCACATGATTATAACTACACGGCTCATGATATTTAGTTATCAGTAGTACTATTTGTTGTAATCATGTAGAGAAACTACCTGATAAATGAGCGGTTTATCATATATTCTAAACATAAGAGTCTCAAGTATATTTTCCCTAAGAATAATATTAACATAAGACAATGGTGATGGATATATTTCCTTAATGATTATTTATTTTAGACATTATATACTCTTAGGAAGGGGAAAATTGTATTATATTACCTTAGTAGGGGATCATCATTGTTGTTTCTGAGGGAGGCATCGGTGATGTTAACCTCTTTTCAGATATTCTTTATAGATGGGGTTGAATCATCTTACCTCAAGAAAATGGTTTTTACCCCACATTTTACAAAGATTTAGGGAGGTACGGCTTTGGGATATAGACTGTGAGACCCTGTGCACTATGATATTTACTAGGCATGCTCATTATATATTATTTAATGGAGGGGAGTATGTAATTTTTTACAGGAGGGACGAGGGTTCCAGATGTACTGAGAGATGAGGTATCGAAGAAGTGGTGTAATTCAATCTTTGTATCACATATAGGTGTGGAGGAGATATACTAAGACCTTATATGGTAGTTTTGGTGGAAATGGATTAATGAATTAGTTGAAAAGTTATTCCCTCCATGTATTACTTATCTCCAAGTGAAGGATGAGCACTAGGTTCTAAAAAGTCTAGAAAAAACCTTTGACGTTCCAAAGTGTAAGTAGAACATGATATATATGGAATTTATAATGGGTTTACCACAGATTTATAGAGGATATGATACTAACTAGGTGATCATAGACTGACTCACTATGTCATCCAACTTCTCAGTTATTGAAGAGTACAAATTAGTTTTGATATTTGGATTACATTACATGTAGAATATAGTCTGCTTCAATGGATTTCCCTAAATGATCATTTATGATCATGATGATTGTATCACATATCAGTTATATAAGGGATTATAGGAGTCCTTTAGGACTCAGTTCAATTTGATCATAGTGTTTCAAGACTACATTGACGGCTAGCCATAGTTAACCATTCATGTACTTGAAGAAATGTTGTGGGAATACATGGAATATATTCACTGTTGTTGATAGTATCACCTACCATTATTAGTGTTTTCAAACAACAACATCTATCATTCCACCATAAGTGTATCACTATTTGAGGTCTTGTATCGGTGACCCTGAAGGTCATTGTTATGTTGGATCAACCTAAGAGAGTAAGTACATGTGGGATAGAGTTTGTGTGAAGAAATATAGAGAAGGTGTAGATCACTAAAGAGATTATTAGTATTTCATAAATCCTTAATATGTCTTACGTAGACCGATGGAGGAGGCCTTTGGATTTATAGGAGGGAGACCATGTGTTCTTAAGGGTCTCACCTAAACATGGATTTCATATTTTTTGTCGAACCAAAAATCTATCTCCTATATTCATTTGCAATTTCTATATAATGTGTACACTTGGAAAGGTGGATTACTACTTAGCTCTACTACCACTGTTAGATAGGGAACATGACACCTCCTACTTGTCATTAGTGAGGAGGTATGTTCATGACCCCTCACATGTTATCTAATGGGGTGATCTAAACAATGAGGATAGAGCTACCTTTGATGAGTACATATTATATATTGGGGATTGATGAGAGAGGATCATTCATAGTGGAGTGATTCCATTAGTGTGTGTCTGGTGGTAGCACAAGAATATTCATGAGAGTACCTGGGAGAGGGAGACCCTTATGTGTGATCAGTACCCATATCCCTCAATATAGACTTTTGTTTATGAATTTTGGGATGTAAATATCCATAGTAACGAGAATTTAACACCTCTAATTTCTCCATGTTTTACTTAATAATATAATATGGATTTTTTAAGCTATGCACTATGATAGAATGAGACTCTAGGGCCTAGTGAGAAGATAATTAATTTTTAAAATATTTTGAATATATTAAATATCACACATGCATAGTTTTGCTAAAAATGTGTAATAACTCTTAAAATAGGGATTGAATCAGAAAAATAAAGATGTTATTGTGATTATAGAGTGGGCTTAACCCTATCGGGGATATAAACATTTCCCTCATCGAGAATTTGGTTAAAATCCAACATGGGAATAAATAATATAATTACTAAATAAATTTCATTATTTCATTAAGTGACGCATTAACATAATGATTTCCTATATTAAAATAATCTTAAGACCAATTCATACGTTTGTCTGTATAAACATATTAATTGTGATATAGAGAGAGATATTGAGAGATTTGGATAGATACTTGGTGAATAATGATGACAAGTCAAGGATCATTTAGGCCAATGAAATTTTGGGATCCCACCAACAACAATGAAGCTAATTTTTCCTTTTTCAATGATTGATTCATCTCGAGGTAGGAAATTGATTAATTAATATTTATCCATATTTATTTATTCATGTGATGAATGTGAATCATTGATGGATTAATTGATTCACAGATCATGCATATTATTGTTTTTTGAGATATATTATTAAGTATTAGGGATTTTTTTGTTATTATATTATTAGCTATTTATTAGTTATTCTAATTGAAACATATTGAGTCCAACACAAAAACATCTCAGTTTTATTCTTGGTTTTTCTTTTGTGGATTTACCCCATTGTTTTTCGTGAACTCATCAGCGATATTTATTTAACAAATTTTTTCATTAATACCTAAGAAATCAATAATCTCACAAATATTTCATGGAATAAAAAATTGACACCACACATACATGTTTGGTTTGATAATGGGATTGAGCCACAATGATGGATTATTGATTGGGTATTGATTTTTGGATACTCGTTCTTCATATCAACAACATGTGATGAAGGTACAAATTGATGATAGATTTTCAAGTAGATCAAGGAATGAACTCAAGTGAAATGGTGGTATAGAGGCTAGGTCAGACCAGTAAGAAAATCTTTGAGTGGGTATGGTGGGGGGTATGGAGTTTACGGAGGAATAGGCATACATAGAGGAATGATATGGGATTATGGAAAATTTAGGGAATGTAATCCGGAATTACACACAATGCACCCCCATATACAACTCAATGGGTTATATGTGGAAAAAAATATAACATTGAGTGTGATAGTTATCACATGATGTGTTCCAGATACCTAGAGTCTCATCATGTACCCATTGATATACACAGACATGTATAGTATTAAAAAGTCTCAGAATCATGGAGTACTTGAGTGCAGATATAGCTAGTTGGGCATGGACAATGTTTGGATTACATGGTCTCAAACATGCCATTTACTCCGGCATAAACATGAGAATGGTCCATGATACAATGGTAAGACCTAGTTCTGAATAGATATAACATGTAGTACCAATAAACTCCATGAACTATTTCAAGAATAGTGTGGACTCCTTATTCTCTTCATCATGGTAATGTTTTGTTAGGTTACATTCCATTTATCCTTTGACATAGGGTTTAGTATTGACTTGTTTGATATGAATAGGATGGTGATCCCCTATGTGGGACTGTAGTATTGGATAGAGTAGCTTGATTCCACTCATGAGGCCCATAGTGATATCTTATATCGTCATCATTTCCCTAGGATGGGTTTTTGGTAGCATCAAAACCAACACTACATGGGCGTCGCTCTCCTACACTGTGGGTTAATCTGTATTCAGTTGTTGGTATAACTGATGTACTTTGGTGGAATCCCAATCCATGTATCATTATTTTCAAACATCCTATGTGTACTTATTATAGAAAGAACTATTGATCATGACCACTTAGACATACGTTATCAGTTTTATCGGACTCTTGGAGTGTGTTCTCCTAGATGAGATTCAAGCCACACCTTTGAATCAGAATCCTTTTATATCATTACAGTTCTGATATTACTTGATAAAATGTGTATAAGATGAGTATATATAGATGTTATTTTTATATTATATATATAGAAAAATATGATGAGATAAAAATTATTCATTATTCTATATGCTTAGTTATTTCTGGGTACCCTTATATGTATTGTTATACTCATACTTACATGGGATTTTCCCACACGTGTTTTGTCTAATGAAAATGACTGACCAATTGATGGATTACTATTGGGAGTAGGCTTAATAGGAGAATAGTGAGCTGTATAGAATGATGTGTGTTCCTACATTTACATTAACAAAACTCCTCACCCACTTTACGGGCTGTACATGTTTTCAGTTTCTTATTAGTGGGATTTTATTTGACCCTTTTTCATTCCATTAATTGTTTTCATAGTCTTATGGTGGGATTTTAGATATTTTCCTGTTTGATTTATAATTTTTCACATTTCAACATTGAATGCCCTTATATATGTGAGTGTGTGTGTGTTTGTACATTAGGCTAAGACTACCCATGTGTGTGATAAGAAAAATTGGTGTTGGTCACCAGCCCATTGATTATTAGAGGCTATCTTGGGGTCATCATAAAACGGGCCTCATTAGGATAGGTCATGAAATTTCCATTCATTGGGGTATATGATAGCTTCTCTTGTGTGTACAATGAACTACCACCTAGTGGAGAAATGTGATTCGTTTTTCATTAACTTTTTATATTAATGGTAATAAGAATAATATTAATCAATATTTTTTATATAAATAAAAATATTATAATATGAATGATATATTTATACAGAAAATAATATTATATATCATTTTAATTATTATAATGAAAAAATATATTTTTGTTCACATACATGTGGACTGCCACCTCCACGAACCAATGTGATCCATTTTTCATAACCCGCTAACATGAATTATATATATAAGTATACATAAAAACATAATATGGTATTTATGATATTTTTATCATTATTGAATGAAAAAACAATACATACCATCTTTACATAATGAGAATTAAAAAATATAAATGTTATGCATTCATACATACTTCTCGTCTCCATATTCATAACAAAGTTCATTTTTCCTAACAATTTTCATGATTTATTTTAAAAATATAATTTATTAATAAATATCATAATTGTTGTAGGATTATTATTATGGAATTATTGAAACTATGGCCTATTTTACATTGGTCCACAAACCAAATCCATCTAGAAACAATGAACCAAAGGTCCTCAAAACACCAAACGTGGACATAACTGATTAAATATTTAAATGTGTAAATAAAAAATAAATAAAATAATTTTCAAAAATTTAAGTTCTTTATCCAGAAATATTTTATTGGGAAATTTAATAATTGAAGTAATCTAATTTTACAAGATTTAAAGGACATTTAATTAATGTATCCACTTAAGTTAAGGTTTTCTCACATCTAACTTATACTTCTTTAAGACATATGCCTTATTCACCACTTTTTGTTTTAGTGTTGAATATATTACAAATCTTTGGCTTGTAATATCATGAATTCATAATATATCATCATATTTTATGTATAATATTAAATTAATATATCCACAGGTTTTTAATTGAATTTTACCAAGTCGTAATGAGTTTCCTAGATCAATTTATTTTCCATGGGTTATAATACATCTTCATTTTCTCTACTATAGGATAATTATTTTTAAATATTTCTAAAAAACTTTTTATGTATTTGAAATTTTTATGGATTGACATTTTTTACACATAATCTACACATTTATTAACTCTCAATTTATTGATATGATCTTTTTAATAGTTAATCATCACAAATTCCTTTCTGTGAGACATATGTTTATGATGTGTACCTATCATATTTATGAAGGGTATATATTATCCTTTTTGGAATTTTATATCATCAATGTTCTTATTTTCCTGATATCTAATTGTTTTTTGAATTTATTCATTCGTGGGACTTACAATTGAAGAGTAACCAAAGTCGAAATGGCATTATGTTAAAATATCATTACTTTCAGTATAGTTTAAGCTCAAGGTTTTTTGGATTAAATAATGTGATATTTTTATCATGAAACACATCTATTTAGTCTCATATATTAATTAATGCATTTACATTGTTTAATATCCATTTCCGTCCTTATTGAATAATGAATCATCAATAAAGCCTTTTGTAACAGATATCAATCTGGTGTTTTCTTTTAGACTGGGTATCTTCATCTTCCATAACCATATTTTATAAATAAAATCAAAATAGTTATTTTAAAATACTAGTTGAATTTAAAAATAAATGTTTCATGGAATTTTACCTTCATTTACAAGGATTTAAACGTTAATTTACTTCAATATTTCTAAATTGTTCACTATTCAACCCCTTGTACAAAATATTTTCAAAATAATGTTTATTTTTAACATCTTGGACATGAATGTGTTTTCAGTCCATCATATATATTACATTCATTTAATTTTCTTTTATATGAATTTATGTTTTTTAAATGAAAATTATTATCACTATATTTTTTAAATTTATAGTTTTAAATAGGTATTTTCTAAAAGAATAATTTATTTTCCATAAAAATGTTTTCAATGATCTTTCCATTCTATTTCCATTAATGATCATCAACAACCCTTTTTGTTACTTATGCTCAAATGGGGATATTATGTAATGATACCATCTTCATTGTTTCTCTAGGTGGATTATTAATGTTTCAATGATATTATTGTGGAACCTTTTATTACACTTGAAAATCTTATTTCAAAGAGATTATTATGAAACTTATTTATTTTCCATGGTTTAATCATGTTTCAAAGTGATTTATATAGAACCCATTTATTTTAAATGGTTTAATAAAATTTCAAATATATTTATATGGAACCCATTTCTTTTCCAAAGGTTAGTCATGTTTCAAATATATTATTATGGAACCTGTTTCGTTTTCACAGGTTAATAATTTTTCCAAGAAATTGATATGGAACTCATTTTTTTCAAGGATTTATCTTGTTTCAAATATACTGTTATGAAGGTTATTTATTGTCCATTGATTAATAATTTTTTGAATATAATAATTTTTTTCTATGAGTTTATATTGAATTTTCTTTTCTATATAATTTATTCATGCTACATTTATTCGAACTTATTATTGATGAAGGGTGGTTCCATAATAAACAAAGGATGGGTGTTTTCATTATAAACCAAGGATGAGTGGTTATTTTTTAAAACAATTATGGGTTGTTACATTATAACCCAAAGATGAGTGGATCCATTTTGGCCCTACAATTCATTAGATTCTCCATGGAGGGAAGTCTTTTATATAGGTTATTACATTTTTAAGAATGATATGATGATAATGTTTCCATGATACCAATACATTTTATCTATGGTTGATACGGGTATAAATTTTTTTTAGGATCATGTTTTCTATCACATGGCTCGTGATTATTGATTTTAATGACTCATACATTTTTAAAATACTTATTGCATTCTTTCATGTGTTATGATCTTGGTATTGATGGTTGTGTATATTATTATGCTATGACTTTTCACTTTTATTATGTCTTCATAATCATATTATATTTTTATACTAATGGATGAAATTTAATTATTATGTCTTATGTTTAACCTTGATGATGATTTTAGTTCACCCTTTTTATGATTCATGTTCCCCTGGTTATCATGTATGATTTATAATGAACTATGTCTTTTTTATGACCAAATGTGCAAAATGAAAAGTTGTGTATAGTGGGAAAGATACTCCCTTGAATTATTTGTTATTATTTATGAAATAATTTTTCATATATTTATAAAACTATAATCCAAAAAGGTGCCTGATATTTTAAGTGATCCAATATTTCCTTTAAATATTGTATATTTGGGATTGTGAAAATTTTGCACCACTATTGGTATCAAAGACAAAAATGTAATGTTTTTATTTTTAGTAATGGATATGATGGTATAGGTTTGTGGTTGTTTTAGTTGATATAAACCTTATTTTATTCTTTAATTTTAATGGGTTTTTTGTCACTCTTCAACATTTATTATCCTGATTCCCCAATATTCAACACATGGAACATATCGGAATTCCCTTTGATATGGTTTTTGGGATTCTTCTTCCCACACATTTTACTTGCAGGTATATGAGTTCTCTTTCCTCGAAGAGATGTTTATGTTGACCTCCCTATTTAAACACTATTTTATGACACTTAACTTTAGCCACATGAGGCCTCTAAAAGTCACCAATCTCAATCTCAACCATAAGGGAATATTGGATAGTATATTCATAGTTTTTAAATTCATAAATTAGTAAATATTTTTTGTAAAATCATATTTAATCAATGAAATTATACGTACACCTTATATTCAGTATTGATGAGAAAGTAAAAGGAATTTCATGAATGACATAAAAAAATTCATCACATTCCCATGTAGCATAATCATCATTTTTCTTCAGTCCATGAAACTCCCAATCCAATTTATGAGATTATTTTTCGAAACATATTTATTGTTGAATATTTTCTTGAATACATACCATTTAGTTGAATTAATTTATTCTTTTGACTTCATGTTATTGATTACTTTCCACAACTAATTGTCTTACCCTTCAAATGATAAATTGATCGCATCAATTTCATTTATCCCAAGCTCTCAAAAATATATATATCTTTTAAATTGAGTTAATGCAATGTTTTTTTGAAGAGAATAGAAGATCCACAAAGGTTATGATTCTTTTGTTGCATAAAAGACTTGAAAACAACTTTCTCTTTCTTAAGATAAAAATAATGATAAACATGATTTAAGTTATTAAACATAACATGTGTCAATTATGCATATATTATCCTGTATTTATTATCTCCAACTACCATAATGTTGGGAATATAATTTTAACAATCAGCACTTCCCCTATCACAATGGTTGTTGGAACAATTTCTCTTATTTCCCACCATTAAAAAAATTATATAAATAAAATTTGGGATGAAAATACCCAAAATAAAAATATATAAAATAGAGATTGCTAACATATTTGAATAACTGATAAATGACATGTATATCTAAACATATGTGTATCTAGTTTTCAATATAGGTTATCTAAGGTAATTTTCATATGATTTTTTTAACATAACAATCTATTCAAGTCCATCAAAATGATTCAAAATGATTTTGTGAAATTCTCAAAGCATGTAACTTAGGAGTGACTAAATAGAAGTGTTGTATGTCCCCTTTATAATGCACCGGGTGAAAATTTATTAAATACCCAATCCACCCATTTACTTGATATAACCACTAGGAAATGATATTATAGAATCACATGTAACCATAGTATTCATATAGGAATGTAATTACATAGAAACCACATACTTTATTCTTCAAAAATATTTCATCATATTTAACTATATGTAGACTTATCCCTAGGGTTATCAATAAATTATTCTATTCTTAACCAAAAAAATAACTAGTCCACACTCTGGTAAAACATTTACTGACCCAATCCCTTTACCCATATTATAAATTATTTTTGACATAAAAATCCAATAAACACAACCCAAGGATGGTGAGGCATAGTGTCTTCAGAAGACTGGGTTCATAATATTTAAAAAAGAAACTAAAACCAGCTATTTTTATTTAATTCCCATTATGAGATCCTAAATCCTTTTATCTCTCAATACTACATAGTATGACCTTAGTAATTGACAAAATAAATGGGGGAGCTATAAAGCCCTGTAGGGGAATAAACTTGATAACAAGGCATAACAAGTGATTCTTATAGTATAACATGATATCATTAGAAAAGGAACATGAATAATAACATTAGAGAATAATATAAAGAACAAGGTATCATAATATCAAGGAAAGATATGAATGTTGAATAAAAAATTAACATGAAATAAAATAATTATAGGTTAACTAACGTAACAACATCACATGGTGGATAGATTCTAATTATAGATTAGTTTTAATCCATAATCTCATAAAGAAAATATCATGAGAATAAATATTACATAATCTATTATAGTTATATTTGGGTACACCCATAATACCTTGTACACGAATATGCATGACACTGAAGGAAATCAATCATATGGAATAAACATAATAATTTCATACTTATTGAAATGTGTTTCATAATCTTACCTCATATCATAATCATATATGATTTCATAATGATTCCAAAACAATACGTAATTAAAATTTTTGAAAATTATACTTTATTTGATAATCATTGTTCTCAAAATTTTGTATTAATTTGAAAAACAAAATCATGGGAAATGTTAGAAAAAATGTATATAGAAATGAACATCCAAAATAGTGTCTTAAAAAATTATTTGATGGCTTTTGGAGAAAGACTAAATATAAAATTTTCATTAAAATCAAATGGAAAACAAGAATAGTTTTACCAATAATATTGAATCAAATAAAAAAATTTGTACTCAGAAAGAGATAATTTAAATGAGTTATAAATAAAAGTATTTGGGATATAAAAGTACCCCTTATTTGGGTTTGATTTTAAAGAAGGAATTTGAGAAATGAATTTAAGGAATTCATTAACCCCTAAAAGGAAGGTAGAATAAAAAATTTATATATGTAAGAAACATATATTTATAATTTATAATCATTACATAACATCAAATCGAAATAAAATGTGAGCTATCGATAGAATGGTCATAACCCATATAAAATGGTAGTTCAAGGAGACCATATACCTTGTGTTATAGAATCAATATTCACATGAATTCAATGTCATGTATAATCTAATTAGATTAATTAGTTAATTAATTAAGAAAATTTTAAACCTATATTTTTTTATATAATTTTATTATTTTAATTTATAACCACATCAGTGATATAAATTATTTAGTTAGGTTGTTCAAAGGGTTGTGATTTGATGGTTACAAGGTCATATCACTTAAAGATAATTATTGATGTTCTCATAAAATTAGGAGAAAACTCTATAAGTGAAATTAAATTGTACTATTTTCCATAAATAAATTTAAATAGTCCAAAATATCCTTTTTTGTTCCACCATATAGATGATTCGTTTACTAAAAATGTTATCACTATACAGTTAGTTCATTTTGGTGGTTTTACCAACCATTAAGAACTAGTTTGGTTTTACTACTTTCTATTTATATATAGTCCTTAAAAATCATGATGTAATTTATAATATATATATATATATTATCAAATAATTGAAAATAAAAATATTTTTATGACCTTCTTTGATGGTGGTGGGAGGGAAAAGTATGTTGTTCATGGAGGTGGTCAACCAACCATATTGTAAACGAAATTTTCATTTTAAAATATTAATAATAGATTATATAATAAGTATATTACACCATAATAATAACATATCAATATATTTATGGTAGAATGTTTTTATGTGTTGATGTATAGAGATCATATGAAGACTATAGAAGAAGAATAAACATGAAATTAATTTACTTTAGAGTTTACCTATCCCATTGGTCGTCGCCTTCTAGGCTACCCATTAAGGATGACTGGAATGACCTTTTAATTTAAACGGAAGGACATAGAATTTTTGGTATTGGATTAAGAATGGCATAAGGTAGAAATTCTGAAATCTCAATGGCCAAGAATCTGTGAGTATTAGGCATAGTGATAGGTGGCCTTTATAAAGGTAAAATAGGGGATGTTATAAATATTATAATCATTAGTTTTTTATTTCAAATCAAGACTCCAGATTATATTTATTATTTTCAGTAAATAAAATAAATGGTTAATGTTAGTTTGAAATAATATTCTATTACAACATCTATGACTCAAAAAATATATTTAGCATATAATGTTAAATATTGTATTTTTTTATATATCACTATTCACCAAAAATTCAAATATTTTAAAACATATATCAAAAACGCACCATATCATTTTTACGATTTATATTGAAAAAATGAAATATATTTCATAAAAATAATTTTCTAAATATGACAAATTTAATTTTTAAATAAATTTTTTTATTTGAAAAATACCAATTTTAATGTTACGATTAACTTTCAATCCCTTTAAAAAATTACTTATGGTCTCATAATATTATATTATCCTTAAAATACACCCTGATATTTATTTATAAACCCATTTAATTTAAATAAAATTTATTTTAAATATTTGTATTTGTTTCAAAAATATCAATAAAATAATTATGTTTTACAAAAATATGAAGGTAAATTTTATCATTTTTTTAAAAAAATTCCTTTTATCCTTAAAAAATATGTAATATTTTTATTTTATAAGATATTGAAATATTATTTTACACTTTTTGATTTGAGGATACTATTCTAATGGTCATGTAACCATTCATAATGATCATATTACTAATCCAATTGTAAGGTTACTATTCTAATGGTCATATTAATATTACAACTATCAGATTTGTAAAAGTCATATATTATCTCTATATTCTATAAATACCTAATATTTCATTCATTATTCATTCCTTTATATTTTCTACCAATGTTATACATATTTTTTATTTTTTTAAATACATATTTCGTAAATAATATTCTACATCCTTACTATAATGATGTTTATGAGTGGCAGTTTTCTTAAAAACCACGATGACCCCAATTTCCCTATTATTTTTATCTTATTTTATATCATTATTTACAATGTAATAATTTTAATTATAATGTCCATATTTATTCCCTAAATTTAATTATTAAATTTATATAGTAAAATATAGTAGTTTTTATCATGTGGTGCTTCTGATTTATAAAATATTATATTCTCAAATATGGAAAAATTGTATATTACCAAGTTAAATTCAATTAATAAAATTTTGATTCATTAAAAGTGGTAAATATGTATATCTAATGCAACCCAAATTCAAGAAATATAAATAACACATACTAGTGGATTACCATATAAAAATATATATTTTCATTTTATTTCTTCATAATAGTTTCATATGGGTATAGATGTGACTAAAAGAGATTTGATAAACACTTTAACTAACTATAAACTGTAATTTCATTAGGAAAATTGTAAATATGTGTATAACTTTTCCCCCTCTCAGGAATCTATTTCCAAGTACCTGGACCCTCCAAAGTAAGAATTTTCTTCAAACAAAGTAATAAATTCTATAAACCCAAAAAGATAACTTATTTATCATTATAGGTGGATTATGTTTCCATTGGGAATGAAAAGGAATTTCATGCTTCTAATGAAGTTGGTAATTAGTTTTTTATTGAAAAAGTGAATGTGGAAGAGTTCATCAAAGATGAAAGAAATCATTATAATACAGATAATGAAACCAAAATTGGTATATGTTTAAGAGATAAATCAATGAATGACATAATATTATATAAAAAATTTATATTGAGATAAAAAAATTTAAATGTGATAAAATATGTATTCATTTAATATGGATTTTTTTATATTGTTAAAGAGTCAATTATGAAGAATGTAATTATTGATGTAAAAAGGTTTATTTCTCAAGATAATTCTATAAAAGATAAAATATTATATATAGTTAAATTAATATATATTAATCCAGAAATTTTGAAACTAAATATATTATAGATAAAAATAAATTTGATAATTAAAAATAAAACACTCAAAATTATATTCAAGATTATAGGTAAACATAAAGTAATAAGATTATTAAAAGAGTTATAGTGTCATAGAATTATATGATTCAAGTATAAAATAAAATATTCCATTAAAATGGTGATAAGGATCATAAAAGTGTTGATGTATAGTTACAATATCATTCAAAAGTGAAACATTTCGTGTTTGTGTCAAAATAAAATGATTCTTAGAAACCAAAAATTTCATGGGACACTAACCGATAGTTCAAGATACTATAAATTATTATTCAAAAAATATTGGAAATAATTCTAGGGAGTGGATGAATGTGTTTGGAGTGTGTAATTTGTTTTCCACAGTATTGATCTAAATTAATTTACTAAATAAATAAATAAACACATGTTTTCATATCTAAATTGTAAGATATATTTAGAGGTTAATATGATTTTTATGGTTTCTATTGGAATTAGGGAGTCATTATCTACATGTATATGTGATTTTGGTATAATTTCTCATAGTTATATAAGTCTAGAGATATTGGTAGAAAAAAATTGCTGTGGGATTACTCTACTCAAATTATAAATTTTCAGAAGAAAACTAAAATCGTATATCTAAATGGTGTAAAGAAATTACAATATTTGCATGACTTTTATGGAGGATTTTATCAGTATGGATACTATAATGATTAATGTAAAGAATAAAATAGTAATTTTTGGTTGTAGAAGATCCCCTTAAAGAATAATAAAATTCCCCGAAATTTTTTATTGTGGAAGTTATTCACACATGATAGGAGATTTAATTATTTTTAAAGATATAAAAATGTGAAAGGAATACTCATTTAATATTAGATTTAATGGGTCACTTAAAACCAAGGGATTTGTATTGCATGTGATTGTAAAAGATAATATTATTTCTAAGAACATGTTATATGTTGATGGATTAAAACCCAATTTATTATGTTTTTCTCAGTTTTTTTATGAATGAAATAAAGATTAGTTTATGAAAGACAGATTGTTGGATGAGATTTCAAAAATGGATGTGTGTTAAAAAGGTGAAAATAAGAAAGGATTAATTTTTTTCTGGTTTTTGATGTTAAAAATTCATACCAACTAATTCTAAAGGACTGAAATAAATATTGGAATTGAAAACATAGATCTTTTTCGAACATAAATGAAAAAATATTATTTGTGGGGATATGTTTATTATATTACTATGATTAAAATAGAGAGAAATTGGATATCCTATATATTCCAAAAGATATATATTCTTAGTTATCAATATTAGAGAGTCAATATTCAAATATCTCATCCATTAGAGCCCATAAATTTTGTAATTTATGAGGATATGGGGACGTAATTCATAAATTGGGATAATTATTTTATTTATCCTATTTATGATTTATTCATATCACATGTATTATATTCATGAATAATAGATCAAAGGCTCTGAAAAATTATCAAGTGTTTTATATGAAGTGTTAATAAGTAGTATGGTTTCTCCTTGAAGAATATTTTAAGAGGAAATGTATTTTAATATACTCTTAGTAGACCTGAACACTATCATTAGAAGTATGGAACACACCATTAACTTAGTATATCATACACATCACAACAAAATTGGGTTTATGAATTAATTAATATATATTTGGTTATTATGGCTTGTATAATGTTGATTGAGAATGATACAACATGATATTCTCAGATATGAGAGATTTATGTAGGTGTTCATATTCAAAAAAAACCCTTTTTGTATCAAAAATAGATTTATATGTCACCATATGATATGTACTATAAAATTATCTTTGTTTGAAATATTTTAGAGGGGTTTTCATCTGAATTATTATCAATATGAAATATTAAAATCATTATAATTTTCAGAAGATAAAAGTTGATGGTATATTCCTTGATTATCCACCAAATATAATTGGATAAAACGATTAAAATAGAGAGATACAATGATCCTGAAAACTAATTATGTAAAGGTGATGTAAAACTCAATGAATGAAAACAAACATCAAGAATAATAGTTGGTATGTGATGATGATGATGATGATTCTATGTTTCATCAGAATTACGGTAATGTTTCTAAAAAAATTGGAATTTATAATAACCATTTGTCAAAAATGAAAATTCATCCAATTATAGTGATAAAGAGAAGCCTATATCATCCCATATAAGGATGATCAAGTGGATAAAGTTCTAAAATATATTTAAAGAACAAGGAAATTAAATTAAATCTAGAAACAGTTTGTGGACATCAAAACTCACCTCAATATTTTATCATATTTTACCAATATATTTTAAAGAAACATTATATAATCGATAGTGGATTAATTCTATGAATGATGAATTAGATCATATTCAAAAGAATAGAACATGGTATTTGATTCCGTATCCAAAAAATAATAAATTCATCCAAAAAAATTGGTTTTCATAACAAGATGAATGAAAGAGGTGAAGTGGTAAGAAACAAGAAAAGAATAGTGTAACAAAAAAACCAAATTACACCAATAAGGTCACTCAAATTGACCCACCACAAGTCAGGAAGAATGATCCTGATCAGTACATGCTAGCCACAAGAACATGAGTATCATACAATAGAAGAGGTGAATGAGTTAAATTCAACAAACATTTAATAGAAAATGAAACAAAGTGCAATATAGGATAACCAATATCTATCATTTGTTATGTAGTAAACATAATGGTCATATCATATACCAAGAAAATGAATCCAATTTGGATAGGGGATATAATGATTATAATAGTATATATTATGATCTATGAGGTATTTATATTCTTGGGAAAGGGCATATTATGTTATTTATGACCCCATTCTAATATCAATGGTCCCACATTTGTTTTCATAAAAAAAGAGACATGACCTGAGCCTACTTGAATCAGAATAAGAAGGCCATCAATAACATGGAACATAAAAATCCCATGGTTATATCTCGACATTTCCTTATGTCACCTATTTACAAACCCTCCAGTTGGTTACATGAGTAAGGATAATCATTATCTATATAATGATATTCCCTTTATATGTAACCTACAAATACAAGGCTACAATCATCCAAAAGACAAAGTGGGTTGTCATCATAAATTCACAATAGGATACCACTAAGGAATCTATACAATGTCTAACCACATGAATCAATTACATGAAGTTTTATACATATTTAAAAAAATCAATATAAAATAGTTTCTTTTTATAAATCGTCCTTTTTTCTATTAAATAACAATCCATTACTTTGTGAATCATTCAATAATAAATAATATAGACTAATATGACATGTCTCATTTCGAAATTATTAAAAATGTAAATATAATATTTTCAAGCTTCAATTTTACAGAACAAGAACAAGTGGAAAAATAATTATAACAAAAGATCATATAAGTAATGTAATCTAAAGAATTAAAAATTGGGAAATCCATGACATAATGGTGTACACAACCAAAATGTTAAGTTTCACTAAATAACACGAGTTTTCATAAATGATTCATGATGTCCAGAACTTGAGTCCCTAAAAAAGCAACCCTATAGTCTCCAATACATCAATGGAACCTCCCTTAGAGATAGTTAACTCCTCTATGTGTTCTCTTTGTTTAGTGTTTATCATACCCCAATGTCTCCCAAGTGTGTTATTTCATTATCATTACATTAAATATAAAAAAACATTTCATAGTCATTTTATATGGAAAATGAAAAACCCATGTTTCATAGATATTTCCCAAAGCATAATCCATTTCAAAACCAAGACCAACTCTTTATAAAACATTTTCAAAAGATATCCAAACCACCTCTATACATCAAAACCCATTTTCCATTTCAAAAATCATCATTTAGGAAATTATATAAAAAAATTTATTTATCTCTAATGGTTTACATCAAAAAAACTATAAATAAAAGAATAAAAATTTCACCCAAATATTGAATCTATTACAAATAATCAATTTTATAATTAAAACCAATAGAAGGAATAAAAGAAAATAATGATTTCCATGAGTTATAAAATAGGGTAGAGACAACTACAAGAATAATTATTAAATGATATTTCTTCTTTAAAACTTGTAATGGGAAACAAAAGATTGGATTCTCCAAAACCTATACCTGATGGAAATATGGTCAATTATTTTTGAATTTTCTAGAGCATATGAATTATTTCATAAGATATAAAAATCATTGGGAAATAAAGGTGAAACCAAATTAAAAGGATTACAACTACCAAATTATGAAGAACAGTGACCCAGTCTTAAACCAACCTAAATAATCAACGCCAATAAGATATGGAGATCAATGAATGCCATGATGGAGCATCTAGATTGAGAAAATAATGAGTTATGGTTAAAGGGATAGATTAAGATCTATAAAAAATATTATAAATATACAATTGGTCCCTCACTAAACCTAAATACCTATGGAATAATTGGATATGTTATGGGACTCAACGGTTGGATAGTGCTCCACTAACATGTTGATGTTCCATCAACGGACTGGTGATAGACCATCAGATGGGTGATGGGTCCTTTTTTAGTGTACTGATTATGTAAAATAGAACCGGATAGTTAATGCTCTCTAGTTAGAACCATCAAGAGAAAATAATTACCTTAAATTAAAGGTATCCCTTATGATTAAATGGAAAAAATAAAATAATTCATGGGTTCACATAACTTAGTGTAAACAATCATCCCACCATAAAACATTTTTTCCCCAGAAAGGAATATAATCATGAACCTGATGAAATTTAAGGATACTTTATCATCATTTAGGAATCATACTCTCCCCTCTCATTGTTATCCATATTGTACTGAAATCTCAATTGATCAAATTCTATCTTCCTGACTCATAACACCTTTTCACAGCATTCTACTTTCTAAATATTCCTTTTAACCTCTTAGTTTTGAGGTTCGATTTTGATGTCCTCCAATATAATCATATGGTATGGATCTAGATGAAACTTCTTCAAGTGTAAAACAAGTAATACATCATGGATAGACATAAAAATTAAGTGGTATGTCCAAAAAACCATACACATTTCTAATTCACTCCACAGTATCAAATGGGTTGACCTGATGAGGTGTTAACTTCGTTTTCTTCCCCAAAACTATATCTCTTATCTAAGGTGAAACTCAATGGAACCCTCCATCAGCCACATTAAAGTCCAAAAGAAAATTATATTTATCATCGTAGGATTTTTGCTGACTCTGAGATATCATTAACCTCATTCTGATACTTTTCATGGAGGCATTCATCTCCTAGATGATGTTCTATCAAAACAAATACCATTCTACAACTTCCAACCAATATAGAGGTGACCTTCCAGGCATCTCATACAAAACCTAAAATGAAAACATCCAGATTGAATCTAGATATATATTTTTATATGAAAAAAAACTATGCGAATATGTTTCACCCAAGACACTCTGAAGTTAAACATGCATACTCAAAGAATTACCATGAGAATATAGAAGGATCATTTATTCTAGAAATCCATCTATGGATGAAAAGTTCTCAACTTTAAATGGGAACCCATAGAAATCTATAACCCACACCAAAAACATAAAATAAACTAATACACTAAATCAAAAATTATACCTAATGTCACACAATAATGTATGATAACCTCTCAAATATATAAATTCCCAGGATCCCCCACTATTAGTGACTCATTCATTGGTGGAAAGTTTGTTGATTTCTTGAGTCAATGGATAACCACCCATATCAAATCCTTACTACTATGAGTCTAGGGTATCCCAATCACAAACTCAATGTCTATACAATCATATTTACTCTCTAAAATGGGTAGAGTTGAAAACAACTTACTAGGTATATAATGTTATGCATTGATTTTAAGACATTTGAGGCTTTGAGATACAAATAATACAATCAAACACCTCATAAATGGCCACCAGTAATAACATTAAAAGTCATGGTACATCTTGGTATCTTTGGGGTGTAATGACAAAATCAAGTGTTGAAACGTATCCCAAAACTCCTACCTTAAGCT
The DNA here is from genome assembly GCA_963277665.1 of Viscum album. Lineage (NCBI taxonomy): Eukaryota > Viridiplantae > Streptophyta > Magnoliopsida > Santalales > Viscaceae > Viscum > Viscum album. The sequence continues at coordinate 333,799,821 of OY728163.1, forward strand.
AATCAGAAAACAATTTCTACATGCGAAGTGTAAAAATTCATTGGGAGATTGAGACCATTAACCTTATGTATCCCCACTATATACATTCATGTTGATATGATGTCATTATGTATCATCTATCTATCAATGTCAAATATAATCATCTATAAATGATCACTCTTGAGCCCAATCAATGAATACTTCCCCATCACCTCTCCCTTAATCCAAGTGAATCTCATAAAAAATCTCACCTAGAACGAATCATATGCTAACTATTTCATCGAATGAGTTGTTAATTTAATTCCCAATCATTTTATAACCACATTCCCTTTACTAGAAATGTGTGGGATATAAATTTGAATGTTTTATTGGTACTCAACCCACTATATTTTTCTCATGTTAAGATCCCTATAAGTGAAGATATACATCAGACTATTATGGTTAGAAAACACAGTGAAACACTCCCCAAAGAGGTAGTGGATTCATATATTATGAAAATTAATTATCTTTCCAAACTCTAAATCATATGTGGGGTAGTCCTTCTAATTACGGATTAACTAACGAGGTTCATAAGATACTATATGTCACACCTTCATAAGAAAAAACCCAAACCCAAAAATAAAGAGTCGTGGTAAGTTTCTTAAATAGTACCCAGCTTAGGAATAATAAATACTAGAGCTAAATTAAATTTCACTATCATATCATTAAAATAACTATGGAAATGTTCTCTCCAAACAAGAATCACACTATTATATGTCAACTCTTCCATTGGGGATGAAATCTTGGATATGTCTAGAATAAAGAAATACTAATTTTTATCCACTCACATGAAACTTTATCTTTATAACACATTTATAGAACATCTAAAGAAATTACTTCCTAAATCATCTCAGGATCCACTAAGACACCATTTACAAAAATACTATGGCTCCGAAATTTTACCTCTTGAATCCTAAATTTAAATTATCATATCTTATAATACAGTTGATGTTCTCTCAAGATTCCAAGTATTGTATTCATCCATGTTAAACCCATAAACTCACCTGAATTAACCTAGAATAAGGATATAATCATATTATCAACATCCACAGGCTAGTGACAAGCACTTGGTTTTCAAATAAGAGAACGCTGGAAGGATTTCACCCTCAAGGGACGTATAATTTAAAAGAATCATATTGTGTATGATAGTGGATAATGAAAATATATCAAATGTTAGAACAACAACCATAATGGTCACATAAAACATTTAGATAAAATGGGCTCAAATAACAACAAGAAGACTATCGACATCATGGATCCATCTCCATGTGACGATAACTCACCTCCATCCCAACCCGCTAGTAAGAAACATGAGCAATAAGAGTTATCCTAAACATAACTCTCTTACCTTTACATGTATCCTACAAAACCAAGTATAAAAAAACAACAATAAAACATTCCATTAACAGCTATGAACTTTGTTAGTGCTAACAAAATACACTAATAATGTTTCCCATTATCAGCACTAAAACAATTGCTAATAAAGAGGATCTTTTATGAGTGTTTTTTAACAGTGATAAATGTTACCCTTTATTAGCAATTTTATAGTGCTGATAATGGGTACCCATTATCAATTCTTCATTTTTTGTGCTGATAAAGACCGTGAATAAAATAAAATAATTAAATAAATAAACAAATACAAAATATTTTATTTAAAAATTATTAATAATTTAATTAACATTATAATTGTTGATAGAAATGAATAAATTAATCTTACTATATATAAATTACAAAAAATAATTAATTGTATATTTTAAATATATAGATATATTTAAAATTAAAATTTATTAAATGGATAAACATATTAAATTTTTATTAATTAAATAATTATTGTTATATTAACAAATAGTGCATATCTAATATATATATATATATATATTAATGTATGTAAATATTGTTTATATAATACAAAATATTTTTTTTTACATTACATTGTCATATATTTAGTGAAGAGTGGTTTAAAATTAAAAATAAATGTGAATTAAAAATACTAACTAATTACATCGATTGATGGATATAATTTAATTCTGTATGATTTTTCAGATTAACATATATCAAATGTGTACTTATATTGATTTCACATACATATACATAATTAATTCATTTTTATATACAACACACACACACTCACAAATATTTTGGTAATTAATGAAATCCCTAATGGAAACACATACACATAATATTTATGTAACTTTTTCAAATGTTAGTATTGATTTTATAATTTGATTATAACATGAAACATTTAATATAACATGTCATTAATTTGTAAATTTTATTTAGGTTAAATTTTATTACAATTATCGACTAATTAATTCTTAATATTTTTCATTTTCAATAATCTTAATTTTTATTTATATTTTTTGTATATTGATAAATTTTTATTATTTATTTATATCTACTTATTTGATATGTATTAATATTTTCAATATGTATTCATTTTTATTCCAATATGTATCCTTAATTTTTAAATAATTTATATTTAATTCATAGGGATTTCCTTTTTTCAATATTGCTAAAGTGTACTCATTTTTAGTTATTTAATTTAATTCATTTTTAACATTCATGTACTTAAGATAAAATATTCATTAATAATATTAAAATATATTTGTAAATAAATGTTTATTAATAATAATATTATGAATTTATATTTACTATATTTATACATTTATATATTTATAAATATAAATAAACAAATATTTTTTCTAAAAAAGTATATATTTAATTACAAATAAATAATTAAATATATTTAAATAATTATAAATTTATAATAAATTTAGTTAAATAACAAATATATTTACTATATTTATATATATATATTTATTTATTATAAATATATAAATATATATAATGATATAAATATATATATTGTTATCAATATTTAAATATAATAATAATTTTTTTATAGTATTTATTTAATTATATCTAAATATTTATATATTTAAATAATGATAATATTATCATAAATATATTTAAATAATGAGTATATTAACTATCTTCATATTTATATATATATATATAATTATATATAATTATGTTAATATATACATATATAAATATTATTTTTAAAAAAATATTTATATAATATAAGTAAATAATTATATATTTAAATAATAAAAAATTATAATAAATATATTTAAATAATGATTATATATAAAATATTTATATTTATATATAATTATAAAATATATATGTAATTATATAAATATATTTACAAAAAAATATATATATATACTTATAATTATAAATCCTTTATCTACACTTAGGTAATAAGTCCTGATAAAAGGAATCTTTATCAATGCTTTTTTAGTACTGATAAAGCTCTATCTTTATCAACACTAATGAAGCCCTGATAAATATTTCTTTTATCAACACATATTAGTTTAGCGCTGATAAAATGGATCATTATCAGTGGATTTTTGGAAGGACTAATAAAACTGACCTAGCCTATTTATTGAACCCTCACAAGGTGTATTCCAGTTACAATATCGGAATCGTTCCATGGAATCCTCCAACATTCTGTGATCCCCCTCATTGAATTCAATCTCTAATCAAGGATCTTACAATTCCAAGGCTCTAGTCCATGGCTCAAAGACTCAAGGGTCAAACTAATCCATGGCTCAAACGAATTCTAGTTTTGGTGGTATCTCTACTTTCTCTAAGACAATTCAATGCTTCAATCCATTGAATGTTATTTACTCCTCCTCCTAACTCTTTGATTTCTAGTTTGGATACTTCTATTTTTATTTTTTATCATTGTTATTTCTTTACCATCAGTGTATCCTTGTGGTCAATAGTGAACACTATATATTTGAACCCCCATCACCAGAGTAGCTGAAAAAAATTCTTCAAGAGAAACTCTGGAGTTATAATATACTCTTTCTCCCATTTAAGAAGATTATTTGTGTGCTTTTTTATATAATGGAAAATAGGATCAAAGTTATATCCCCATTCGGATAGGTGATCATTGTCCCATTTAAAAGATCAACTTACATGAGGCCAATATTACTTCGAAACTTGCAACATCTCATCTAAATATTCTAATTAAAACATGTGAGTAAGTTGAGAGAGAGATCACATGTGAATACAGAGAGTTGAATCAAATATCTGCAACCACCAAATCGAGAATATCAAAGAGGAAGTCTCACTGGGGGTAGTCCAATGTATAGGAGCATGCACAAGTACAAAATCTTTTAATCTCTAGTGTTCCTGAGGCCCTAAATAATTAATCGGTGATGGATTAATAATTTAATGACTCACCATTAAAAGGACAAGTAAGTTAAAAATGGAAGGACCCCCCCCCCCTCCCCCCCCCCCCACACACAAAATATTATTACCAGCTAATATAAATTACACAACTATTTCTTATCACATTATAGTCTGATAAATGCTTCCATATCAAAATTTATCTTCAATATGATAGATATTGGTGATAATATAGAGAATGAATTAGTGGGAACAAGAAGTGTTTGATGGGGTTCTCTTCATTCATTCAACCCAATGGATGTCGAATCAGAGGAATATTTTACTCAATTGATGGATTCCACCTACCATTGGTCTTAGGAAATACAAGTATTAATGAACATGTGATAGTAATGCACTAGTTCATTATATAGTATAAATATTTAGATGTGGTTAGGTGAATAATATTTATCATTTGTACAGATTGATGATTATCATTACACAACACATTAAAAATAAATTCAGACATGTATATGGGAAATCCCCCAACTATTGATCTTTTTTTTTCTGATAATACATTATTCTTAACATTATATTTTCATCATTGTTGTTATTTTTGTTCTACAAAAATTTTCAAAATCCGCAATATTTTTCATTTTTTTCAAAATATATATAAAATACTGTAAATATAACAATGTGGTAGTAATATTGACTGATCAAAAATAAACTATTTATGTTAATTACCATGGCCATAATCTTTTTTTTACTAATGTGGAATATAATTATTATTTTTTACAACCCCATATTAGGTGTGTCATTTACTCCTACCCAAAATCTATTCTATTCTTCTTTACCACATAATGATACTCATTCTTAATACTTCTTCTCAAAATTATAATCCTCTTTAGAGAATTATATACATATATTTGACTAAAATTTAATACATATGATATGAGTATAATTATAAAGGGGTGAATTGAAATACTTATCATAATTAATTGATTTATACTTTTACGGTCCATATATATCATAGTGAATAAACACATGGGTTTTATTCCTTTAAATATCAAATTTATAATTTTATTTTTTAACAATATCATCATTCTAATTAGTGAAAAAATCTATAAATTTTATCTAGTGATCAAAAAAAACTTATCACCCACAACTTTCATGTTGGTATTAAAATATTTCATTATCAAATATGATCAATTTTTCGCTAACACAAATCAATTTCCTCTTTCAGACATAATTATGGTAAATTTTAACTGACCCAAAATTAGAATATGGTTCCGTTATTTTTCCGTAACATTGTAAAAATATATCCATCTTTGTGATGATAACCATATATTCTTCCTCTGAGGTGGGACATTTCAAGTGGTGAGGAAATGGCCCAATGATAATCACCACCCCTCACTTTTTCTAGATACGGTTTCTTATATAGTTCACCATTTATTTTGTTTCAACCCATTATTCATCATTATCATTTAAAGGAAGGTTGTACTAACCCTATGGGGACTGGGTATATTATCCTTACTTTATTGTGAAAGAAATTCCCCTATCATATGGTCCCAACAGGTGATTTCATGGGGTCATGTACTTTTTAAATCGGTCCTCCTCGGATATAACAACTGTAGATGGTCTCCAATGGGTTTATTTGGGGAACTAGAAATAACCAATGGCCCCTAATTCCATTATTTATGGACCCTCATTCCAAAGGTAGGTGCTCTTTGAACAATGGTTTGGCCAATGACACTTAAGGACTCCATTGGTGGAGAGGATGGGAAGTGAGTCTCACCACACCCATTGTAGGGGTTGGGTAATTTCCTATTCCAGGACTCTATTATAGATTAATGTTGTGTTCATATGTTCTTGAATCCTTGGTTCATTCCCAAAGATTGTGTCCATGGGATACCATTGGTCTTCACGAACGTCATAAGCATACTTATATTTAATGCTACAGAGGTGATGCTAACATGAGGCATACAATTAGGCACTCTAGAGTTTATCACCATCTAGGAGGATGGAAGGTGACTTGATGTTGGGATCTGAACCATAAGATGGGTTTCCTACATATCCTTGAGAGAGTAATCAAAACCCATTTAGTTTGGATTTTTGTGGGGCTTACGCATAGAAGCTTCCAAGTTGAGAAGACATAATTGGGTGAAACACTTTTGGATGGGCACACTTTTAAACTCGGGCCTTCGAGTAGGAATCCTACATATCCTAGTTTGATAAGGAATCAGAGTTCTCATAGTTCATATTGTGTGGGTGTGTAATCATCAAAAACCTCTAAGCCAACATTATTCTTGCTTGGTGTGAGAAATAAAAGGATGTGATACATCCAACCAACCAATTGCTTCCTCTCCTATTTGTGTGATAGGGTGAGCCTACGATGGAAGAGGTCGGGGTGACCATGGGTGAGGGCATATAGTAATGAAACTTTTAATCTGAAATGAAATCAACGGTCATAAAACTCGGCCATAGAAAGATTGGGGACATACCTCAGTGGGAGTGCCCTGAAACACATTCTGGTAAGGGGAAGAGTTTCTTCCTTGTCAAAGGACAAGAGAACATAACTCATTTGACTGATCACTATTCCTCATTGAATGGAAAAGAAAGTGATAATCCATAAACCCTAGAATGGAGAGGTTCACATTGGTGTCCCAATTTTGGACTCTGTGTTACCATAGTAATGTAGACCCAAAAAAATTTCTGAAGCCCAAACCATTGTGGGGAGAGCGTTTGTGACTATGCTGACCATGGGTACGTAGACTCATAGGGGCGCGCTAATGAACCCAATTATCTAATCATATGGGTATGGTGCCTTTGGAAGAGGATTTGGCCTGATTTTGGGGGACTGGTTCATGGTTGGATTGTGGATGACTAGATGGTATCGAAGGGGTGAGGTTGGAATATAAGTAAATAATACCCAAAACACCCCATTCCACGTACCGATTTCATTTACGAGGTGGGGCAATCTCTGCATACCATAGTGGAATGCGGGGACAGGGGCCATACGTGTACTGATGTAGTACACGGGCCTGCGTATAGACAACTATGAACCATAGTGGTATGTCATCCATTACAATGCTTTTGGTTCCATCTGGGTACCTATGCAGTACGCGGTGCCCGGTTAAATCTGCATACTGATACACTACGCTGAACAACATATTGAAGGATGTTCTGAGGGATTATCATTCATGGGTAGGTCATCCGTGATAATTAAGTGGTTCACAGTTAAAAAATTAGGTATGTGGTTCTTTTATTATTATTATTACATTCCCTCATTTCATGGTTCGTTTATGGTTGTACCGGTGGGGTGTGTGGTTTTCAATTTGGGCTTTGCCGATGAATCATGACTGAATCTATAATATTCCCCAAGTTTTCCAACCTCTAGTTCCCCTTAAATATTTTTTCATCCTTTGTTTCTCAATTACTTATCTATTACTTTTATAGAGAATTGAGGCAATCATATCAATGGTCATGTGGAACCATTTGTGGAGGCCAATGAAGAGATATGTTGACCTATGTAAGACTTGGTCAATTGGGGTCTGCAGAAGCTATGCTTCATAACCATGGATCGAGGAACTATTCGGGTGTTCTTTGTTCACGAACCATTATCTTTGTGAGATAGTACGTGGATGGCCTTCACGCACGAGATTCCTTCAGTGATGTGGTTCACAGTACATGGTGTTCACTGGCCATCGCTCTATGGGCCACTACCTCACATATCATTCTTCATATCAATTTTTCAATATCTAGGAAATCCACGAACCCTTCTTGATGATTGTACGTGGGCCACTTAAAATCATTTGAAAAATATATTTCCTTCAAGTTTCTTCTAAACGTTTTAACTCAATTTGATTCCATTCACCATGCTAGACGTGTAGAAGTACTTGCTCCTTTATAAAAAGTTATTTTGATAGTATTTCTTTCCATTTGAGGCCTTTTTAGGACCCTTCATTTATTCCCCATCAACATGGGGTTTGTTCGGAATAAAGAAAGTGTCTATTATGATATAGAAGTGTTCCTGCACTGAAATTAATCATGGAAGAACATATTGGACTATTAGGAGTGGACGAAACCTATATATAGGGTCCCATGTCATTTTTCTATCACCATTTATTGTGGATAAAATTTCTTTGGACTCCACCAGCTTCCTCTACATTTGAATACTATGCCTCTTACAAAACACATGTTTTTGAACTGCTTCATACGTGGAATGAACCGATCATTTCACCACTTCTCTCCCTACATACAAAATTTTGGAATTCATGAACGTCATTATTGAATTTTAATGTTAAAATCAAGATTCCATGTAGAATAATGATATGTTGCTCATGTGTCCGCACACCAAACATGGTCCAGTGAACCAAACTTTAAGAATTAATAATCTAAACTTAATCATTAAATATACAACATTTGAAAATATTCTCGCTGATGCCTTGTTTTGTGGTATCCATGTTCTGTGAACCCTTCTGTTCACTGAAAAATGATCTGTGGGCTAGCGCCTTGTGGTTTGTTTGTGTATCACGGTCGTACGCAGTGAAACATTTCCACTTACCGTAGTCGAATGTGGCGGTTTCTTCTACTCATCATGCAGTACGCGGAATGTGCCTATTGTGTACCATTTTTTGTGAACAGTACATAGAGCCCTATGTGGACATATTTTAAGTCCGTTTATCCATTATTTTGTCGTCTTTCATCCAACAATTTTTATTCGACTTACTTTTTATTGGAATCTGGATTTTCCTATACAGGCTACAAATTAAAATTGATGTTTTACAGGTTGATGTGGACATTTTTTCTTCTTTGAGGGATATTATTACTACCCCTCTTTCAACTTCTAATGAATGATCATGGAACATGGAATATTTGGTGAATAAAAAAACTCTAATTTTTTATTACACCAATATGAGGTGAATTTTCTTAAGGTTAGCCAATGGGATTAGCCGACTTGAGTTAGGATTCCTTCTTATGGGTTTGGTATGTTGTCTGACACAGTGATCCCAGTGCTAAATCAGACTTATCAGCCTACCACCTGGAAATTTATACCTCTATTACAAGGGCATTGATTCCTTCCATGGGGTGGTACCTTCAAAGAAATACTACCTCTACGTCCTTGATGAACTATGCACCTCGAACTTTAGATGAGGTGTTGTAGAAGTCTGACCAAACGGACCACTACTACCAATGCATCGTACAAAAAGTTACAGTGAATTAGCATCATGGTTGGTTATCCTGGCGGGGTCTTTTCTCTAGAGATGTGATAGACTTGGACTGGGGATGGACCTATTGGGTTTTCCAAATTTTCCATGAATTTCGAACCGAGCTATCGAATTTGGGACTATACGAGGACTTTTGGGTTTCTCAGACAGTCACCCATATTCCTACTGCCCTTATTTGATAGCTCCTAAGCTGGTGGTGTCTAGACACCAAGACCTCTTGTTTGACCGATGGGGAGGTCAAAATTAGTCTTTGAGACATCCAGATAATTTCGGGACACCCTATAATCAGGTAAATGTATAAGGAATTTCTTCACCCACCCCCTGTTTGGGATGTTGATGAAAGAAACTCCCCTTTATCTGGGAAACTCACCATTCAAGAGAATACATATTTGAAGGAGGTCAATCACTGTCCAAATAAGGTCGTCCCTTTTGATAACTGGTTTAGTGATTTTGTTAAGCATATTGGTCTAGATCCCAATCCGTGGAAACCCATGTCATGTCCTACCAAAAACACCTTGAGGCGAGTGGGTACTTACTATCCCACCATAGAAGAAGGGAATTTTCAAGAATGGGGATGGGGGATCATTCCTAGCATTGATCAATTATTTCAACAAGTGTATTTCATGGCCATGTTTCTGAGTGGGGGTATCTTACCAGTGCAAGAATCTGGTGGTGTAAGAGCCTCAACTATAATCATGGTTGCTCAGTTGAAAATCGGCGGATGTATTAATTTTTTTATCCCAGTGTTGGTCATTATCTACCGTCTACTCGGTCGAATCTATGAGGGGGGGGGGCAACTCATCATATGATTGGCCCTTTCCAATTACTTCTAGTTTTGATGGGAACCCACATAGGATGATATTCCTTCATCAATTCCTTACCAATTTTGCATTCCACCATCTGGCCATTTCTTCAGTGCCCCAATGGGGTCATACCAGCAGCTTGGGCTTCACCAGATAAGAAAGAGTAGCAATCCGAAATGAATGAGCAGGACTTAATGACATATAACACTGTTAACGAATGATTCTATTACAACCCTTGTGATTCCCCAACTAGTATTATTACAAATATTTCATCTAGAGACGTTTTCATCTGTGGTTATATATTTTCTTTGATAGAAGGAATCTCGATCGCTCTTATTGGTGGGAAGATTATTTGTGAGGGATATGCACCATGCCTATTTGATCATCAATTAAACTGTTTCTAAAAGTTGTGTACTCATGCTCTTAATAGTGATCTTCAAGAGAATCATATGATGATAACCTGTCAACTATGGCTACTATTTACCTGGGAGGAAACCTATTATCCGGCTAGACTTCTGAATCCAGGGGATTCCATGTCTTTCCATACCAAAAACAATGATGTGGCCAGGGTTAAATCATATCAAGATAGCCACTTATCTGACCGGGTTTCTATCGTGACAACATCCAATGAATCCCAGATGAATGGAAAGGAGAAACAAAATGGATTTGTTGAACATTAACGGCCTTGAAAAGTCTTTTGAAGGCCTATTGGCTCTCCCCTGAAAACATTTGTGAAATATGGGGTCGTGACCTCAGGGGTAGCCAAACAAGATACTATAGTCTCTATCATGAGTTCACTATCCATTTCCCCTAAGGAAAATTTTACAATGTCCTATAATCAGTGGGACCTTTTGAAGTTTCATCCATCTACATGTGACTGATCCCCACATGATTTATGGATGCTCCACCAAACTAGGGAGGTTTTTCTTACTGGAATTGGCTATGTGTCATCACCGGATGATGTTTCCTTTGCTGAGGATCCAGATAGGGTGAGTATATAACTTAAGGACTTTGAGACCCTCATCCCCTCCCAATGTGGTTGCTGCATGTACGCGCATCTGGTACATTCCATGGTTCGACCAGAAACCATTAAGGAGGATGGAGACTTCATTGGCTCACATGTTGTGGTTGCCATAGAAAGGGCTTCTTACTTTCTCCCATCATCTCTTAAACATTCTACTTTTAGGGTCCTGAGTTTGGAGGGAAACCCAGAAAACATTTTGGGTTGTTGAAAACCGCTCAACTCCCTTGAACCAATTCTATAGTACTGGCCATTCCAATTACAGATACATTTCTAGACGCTTGGAGAGTTTGGGATGAATTGTGGACAAACGCCTCAAATTAATACAAATGGATGCTATTTTAGGATGGATTCTTCGACCTTCCGAGCTTTAGGGGAGTCATTTCTCCTATCACTGTTTCATTCAATGAAGAGCCTGAGGAGGTGGGTGCTTATTTCAATTAGATGGACTAGTGTCTCCATGCTCTTGGAGATAGGCATTACTGGTCAGACTGCATGAAGTTGATGAAAGTACTCTCACGGATGTTTGGATAGGATGTTTTATTTGAAACCTTGAACCTTATGATATTTTTAAGAATAGATGTTAAAGGTTCCCCCAATCCCCTTTTTATTTTTCTAGGGCCTACAAGATCTCAGGAAACGTCTTTTTCCCCGATTTATTCTCTTAGAGGCACTGTAGTGGGGAAGTGCACCCTTCCAATGGTATGGGTACTATGGAATGTTCCCGTAGATCCCAATAACATATGGAAGTGGTTATTTTAATCCCTTACTAGGTGTTTCCCCTCCATTACCTCTTTATGATCTTATTCAGAAGCCATCCCTCCAACAATCAATGAAGTGCAAGCAAGCCTCCCAGTTGTCAAAGTGTATTCGGAGGGGAATCAAAAGTAATTTTCGGTTTACCTAGTGACCGAACCAAGTACCCTTATCATGTCAACGCACTTTTACATGTATATAATGTTATGCAGTTCCTATTGGGGAAGAGATGATGAATTTTTAGGTATCTATAGCCCCTGTCTCTTTTAGGGTAGAATAAGGGTCACCATCTTTTGCAGCTAACTGAAACAGGGAAACATGGCCATTTGAAGAGACTGGGGGTATTGTGGTCCTTTTAGGTGTTTCTGCTCCCACTGAAAAAATCTATACCCAATAATATATGGACATATAGAAGTTGAGGCCTCAATTAACCATACTGAGATGACTCACATAGAGAGATACATGGGGGTATTTATAGGAGGGGTTGACTCCAATGGCGAGCCCCAATACTTTCTGGATCATGGAGGGGCTTCCAAAATTGGGGAATCAATCAATCTTGATCAAACTACAATCTCCTTTATAGAGGGATTTAATCCATATATTGATACGTTTCCTACTCACGGTGGCTCTGGGAAATACAAAATCAGGGAGGCTGATGTTCTGACCCCTGTAAATTTGGTGCGGGATATCATGACATTTTTTCTAGTTCTGAGAGGGGTTATGTTTTCTACCCCCTAGGATCCATAGAACAGTACCTTCATTTAAACTAATTATCCCAACATTCCCTATATTAATCAGTAACCTATTGAGTGCCACCTTGAGGTCTATTGATTTGGTCGAGCATGGCCCTAGTGCTTCAGTATTCCTGTGTATCCATGGAGTGCAATTGATTATTGAAGATGTAGACCCACCTGTTTTAGATAGTGGTAATACTGTGGGGGAACGAGGTACTGAAGTTGTATCCTCCCTATCCTAACAATCACAACCATAATCCTTGTACATATCGGGTGATGCTTCCATTTTATCATCCATTACAACCACTAATGTTGAACCCTTTGTAGGGTCGAGTCGTAATATAGCCACTAGATCTAGTCCCTATATTATGACATTCATTTTAGACAACATTTCATCATTAGGGATTCACTCCAATACTAATAAATAAATCTTGGTCGATCTTCATCCCACACATCAAATGGCATTGAAGAATATTTGTAGATTAATTTCTTGGACTCCATTGAATAAGATACCAGTAAAATTTTCAAAGTTACACCACAATTTTATGGTAATGCGTTTTAGAATATTTTACTATCATCATATATATGATATAGTAAGGCATGTGGTCACCACTTTAGATGAAACTAGTATGTTGGAATCTCAACATTCCACATCAGTTTCAACATCTTATCTTGCTACTACATGGAAAATTTTCATTGACTAAGATGCCAATCATGTTGGAACAGGTGCAAGGTTGCAAAAAAACTCATTAAGTAAGAGTAGTTGACATAAAAAATTGAACAAGAAGTGGATAAATGAACCCATAAACCATAGTGACTTAAACAGGAGTGGGCCTGGGTCATGGTCACTGTTGAGGAGGGGCAATGGAAAATGCATGAAAGATAAAGGACCGGCCTCCAATCCATGAGGGACGTGGAGGGACTACAGGTGAGTGCAGAGGCTGAGACTACAAATTTACTGATGATTCGATATGCCGTTGCGGTGTTTTACTAATCATTGATGAAACTCTATGACTCTGTCAAGAATCTCTTATAAGGATATTATCTTTCTTATATGGAGAGGCTCTAGGCTGTGGATTTCCACCATTTATTTTTTGTGAAATATGATGTAACCAATTGGACTTTTAATTCATCTTTATTTCCTTTTCCTATCATGTCAATTGATCAAAATTATTCATATAAAAATTATTTCGATCAGGTATTAATTTTAAACCATGACTAGTAAATTGAAATAATCGACTCGAGCTCTAATTCTTTCCTGGTCCGCAGGACTCAAAGAGTGTAGTTTGACAATTACTGAGGTTTTATGGAACACCTCCTATAAATTCATGTATTTTTTCATTATTACCCTATTTTTCCCTAAGAATCCTTGACACGAGATTAGCGTGCATAACATGACTTTTTCTTATGCCCCCCCCCCCTTCATTGGTTTTTGACCTAACAAGCTTTACATCTATTTTGATAGCTCAATGTTTTTAACGAACTGATACTTGACTTTTACCAAGAGGTTCCTTATGTGGATTTTCCCTCTATAATGTATGGAATATTTTTCGCTGGCATTTCGTAGTCCTTCCAATCAAACTCATTACTAATGTTTGATTTCGAACATCTTTGACCAAACTTAACAGGGCATGAGTCCCAATTTGGGATTGTCTTTTGAAATATTTCCAATATCATTCAGACATGGATTGGGGATTTTTCTTTACTCTAAATTTGTTGATTTTGGACATGCATGAGGCTCGGGATCCATTTTAGGCATAAAATTTTAGGAAATTACTCTCCTAGGGATGAATTTTCATTTGATTGATGATCGTTATATTGGCATCAAATGCAGAGCCACTGGGGCAAGATGTCCATAACCTAACATAGGTGTTTACATAACATTGTAATTTCATCTCCGATGGCCTGGTTGGGTTATACAAAACATTGAATTTATTTTGATATTGGGAGCCGTTATGGGTGGATGGCTTGAGTAGTGGTGTTTGAAAATATTAGGGATATTCATATCGGCTTTGAGTAGGAAACGTTTTATGTATGGTTATTACATGTGTAAGAGATAGTTGTTGAATAGTTAGTTCAGTAATAAATACCTTTTATGTCATAGATATTTGGAAAGCGGGATTTATTTAATATTTTATCCAGGGGTTTTCCAAATCTAGGGGTGTGATAGGACATGAATGTCCTTTTAACAAACGGAAACCAAAAAGGACTCTCCGAAGAATGAATTTCCCTTTGATTGATTGTCGTTCTATAGGAGGCATATATAGAGCCTCCTGGTAATGGTGTGCATAGTCAAACAATGGTTTCTATAGGACATTGGCCTTCCAACTAGGATGCCAAATAATGATTATAATGATTGGGAACTTTTAAATTACGGTATGTGATCTCTGACAAGGGGTTCACCTGAACACAAAAAAATGGTATTTTAGCCAAACTTCTCCAGAAAACCAGTGGGGGAAATCTTCTTTTGTATGCAGATAAAATTCACACATATGGATGGGGTATCACTAGAAACCTCAAAAGGAACCAGAGATGAATTGGGACCATATGCTCGGATATATCTTGGGTGTGTGTAGAAAGGAAAATGTAAACCATAACATTTTGGGCCTCTTAATCAGTAGGGATGGTATGAGGAATTTAAGCCACTGGGCATAATATGACAGTAGAGGACTCTCCTGGGGATGAATTTTCCATTGATTGACAGTCATTTTTGGGGAAACAAATGCAGATCAACTAGTGCATGATGTGAAAAGTCAAAACAATGGTGTATGCCAGACACTAGCCTTCCATCTCATATAGCCATGAATGATTATAAGGATTAAATATCGCTTAGATTATGAAGCTTGAGGAATTTAATAAGTGTATCTAAATATATTGGGGACATTTGGTGGCATTTTACTCATGAAATTAGTTATCCCTTACGTAGATCTGACTCACAAGCATGGTGAAGCGTTTTTCCCATCATTGGGGTAACCGGTAATTTAACGTCACATGGCTAGGACTTGGGGTTCCACTTGGGGAGGGGAACCCTGAAATGTCTTTTCGGGTACAGTTGGTATGAAAAAATTCTTGTACTATTTTTCCATAATGTCATGGTGGATCTCTCGCTAAGATCCTTAAGCTCATGTGAGTTGTGATCTGTGTGAGAAACAATGGATTACTAGGATTCTAGGTCACTACCTAAGAATATCAATGTTCACATTAGAGAGAACTTTTAGGATAAATCCAAGGATATGCTTCTTAACGTCATACAATAAGGATGATTTTTTTCCTTGGAGTTTAAGGATGTGTATTGAGGACATGATGTTGTTCATTTCAGAGCCATGCAGCGAGGATGATTTTTCCATTGCAGTTTAATGTCGTTTGGTGAGGACATGAAGTTATGCAATTTAGAGTCATGCAGAATGGATGATTTTGGCCTTGCATTTTAATGTCATGCATTGAGGAAATTATGTTGTGCAGTTTAGAGTCATGCAGTGAGGAAAATTTTTGCCTTTCAATTTAATTTCATGCGATGAGGACATGATGACTTATAGTTTATAGTCATGCAGCGAGGTCGATTTTGGACTTGTAGTTTAATGTTGTGCGGTGAGGACATAATGTTGTGCAGTTTAGAGTCATGCAGCGAGGATGATTTTGCTATCATAATTATATTTAAAAACATTAAGTTAATTTAAATCAGGATGTTCTGTCATTCGTTAGACAATATTGATGATAGAATGTGTAAACCGTAGTCACATGGGGGGGGAACAAGGATCAGGAGGGTTGGCACTGGAGCTTGGAAGTCCTTTGGTCATACTAGCTTAGAAAATGAATCTTCTAGGGAGTAATTTTCCATTGATTAATGGCCATTTTTGTTGTAAACATATACAGAGCCATCGTGGCATGATGTGCATAGTCAAACAAAGGTGTGTGTAGGATGTAGGGCTTCCATCCCAAATGGCCTTGAAGGATTATGGGGATCCAAGTTTTCCTAGAATATGGAGTTTGAAAAATGGGAAATACGTTCCTGGGAATGTAAAGAATACTCTGAATAGGATTATTTTTGAAATAATGGAGCTTCCAGAAATCTATGACTCATATGTATATGGGGAAGTATGTTATTTTTACTTCTTATGAGTGAGCGGCATGCGGGGGATCCCATAAAACTGATAATTGGGCCACACCTATCTCTTGATTAATCTCAAAGTTTATTGTCATGTAGTTAAGATCATTCATGGACTCCTCATACAATTCTGACCTATGTATGGGGAAATATTCATTTTTTATGGTGGCTGGGTCGGGATTCCAAATCCATGTGTCACTATGTATCCTACAAGAGAAGGAATAAAGCTGCAGGTAGTTTTGAACATTCCGTGTACCGATCTAGCTCAGTCCATGTGTAAGGACCTATGAGGGATTTTTTTATAAGGGTTTTATCGGGATTCCAAATTTGGGTTTCACTACATATCCTGAAAGAGAAGGAATAGAGCCAAACGTAGTTGTAAACGTTCCCCGTATAGATCTGGCTTGGTATATGTGTAGGACCATTTTTGTTTCATTTTCTATGGGTATAATTTCTACTATACTATATAAATTTTTTGTGTAATGAAATCCTTACCACTGATCTTATTCTCACATGATTTAAACTATATGAGAGAAACAAGGAGTGATAATGGTTTCCTAATCTAGTGTGGGGAAAATAGGATATGATAGAGGAATGCTTTGTGTGGGGGTTGGGCTAACATCGAGGGTTAAGGCGTCAGAACGTATCCTATGTGGGTATGAATCAAGACGTACATAGTTTTGAATAATATTATATAGTTTATCATGATGAGATTTGGACTCTTTGTTTGTTATGCAGTTTAAGGTCTTGTTGCGAGGACCTGAGGTTGTATAGTTTAGAGTCTTGCAGCGAGGAAGATTTCCTTATAGTTTAACATCATGTTGAAAGGGCTATGTCTCACAGTTTAGGTTCATAGAGTTTGTTACAATGGTTCATAGTATTACTACTTATAGTTTAAGGTCATAGTGTTTAGAACATGGGAGTGTTTCTATTGTGTTAAATACTTCTTCAAAAACTTCTCATTAGTGGGAGCTGTGATGGGCTGTTCTTCCATTGATACCAAGGAATATGCTCCATTGTAATAGACCCTATGTATGACATATGGTCCTTCCCACATTTTATTATGATTTGGAGGCTTATTCTAGAGAATCAACTGGGTTCTATAGACAAACACCATTTCTCCTTTGAGGAATTATCGAAGACTAACCTTTTTGTTGAAGGCTTGTGCGATCTGATTTTGATAGATTTCCAAATGGTGTAAACTATGATGCATTTTTTAATCTGGATACTCCAACTCATCAAACCATATCTAGGATTGCTCATCTGTGGATAGTTGAACATTAATGGACACATGAAGTGATGTAACTTTGATTTTGATTGGTAAAACAAACATTGAGATGTATACAAGTGAGTATGGGGTATCCTTGGTGGTGGTGCAGGTCGTGGTCTGGTAATCCCACAAAGCATGAAGGAGACTGTCTGGCCCTGATTTTCTAAACCATTCATCCATATTCCGGAGTATATTGGATGGGGTCTTGTAGAAATCATTTATCTTCCCATTGACCACTACGTGGTAGAGGGATTAATAGTTGGATTTGATTCCATACAACTAGTACAAATTTTCCAACTCCCCATAGCATAAGTTTGTGTCGTTGTTTGTCAGTATTGTAGGAGGGATACCAAATCTGGTGATGATGTTGGCATTCACAAAGATAACATTTTTTTTCATCCCTAATTCTTTAATGGTTATGTATTTGACCCATTTGGAAAACAAGTTAGTCACTTTGAGTACTAACATTAATTTTCTGGATGTGACGGGAGGATATGGTCTGACAACATCCATCCCACTAGAAA
Organism: Viscum album; assembly: GCA_963277665.1. Lineage (NCBI taxonomy): Eukaryota > Viridiplantae > Streptophyta > Magnoliopsida > Santalales > Viscaceae > Viscum > Viscum album. The sequence continues at coordinate 333,818,459 of OY728163.1, forward strand.
CGAATGGCCAGGATTACTTAGCTATATGAAGTAACTCTGGAATTTGTTGTATGAAATTCTAATGAACATGGAAGTAATGACACATCATGGGGAAAATGGAAGAATCATACACCACAGTGGGATAGTAATACCAAAGCATTCAGATTTGGTGAGAGAGCTTGGTTGTTGATTGGTGTTCTCCATAAGCTCATACATGAACTTCCATTATAATGGAAAGAGTCTCTTCTCTATCAATTCACCTAAGAAGGAAATGATCGAGGCCTTTTTTGTAGATAATTGTTTCTCGGTGTTCCCCATTGTAAAATGAAAAATTGACTTTCCATATTTAGACTTATTTTCTTCCAACCCTATCTGGTGGTAGTTCTCTCTTCTAAAGGTAATTTCCAATGGGCGTCATCCAGCCGGTGGTGTGAATATAAGGCTCGAAAATGGTGATAATTTCATCAATTTCATCTATACTACTTTGATTGAATGGAATGACCATCTCGCAGTGGGAAATGCTGATGACTGTTCAATCCCAATTTTGATCAGTTAAGGTTGTTGCTGCAGTTTCCAAAGTGTTGGCTAGAGTATTTGGTGACTGAGGGAAAAACTTAAATGTTGGTTATGATGGTAATTCATCCATAAATTCTCAAACGTGGTTCATCAAGGGGACTAACAAATCATTCATAATGGCATAGTCATCGTAATCTTATTTGATGACTAGCTCTAAATCACCCTTTATTTTTTGGTGTTTGTCTTGCACATGAAGATCCAGTTCGAGGCATGCAATGAGGGTGTGGTATTTTGCTTCATAGTTTGTACAACCCTCTAAAAGTAGGAAATAATAAGTAAGGATGGAATTTTTAAGGAATGTGAGTATAATTCCCATCCCCCAATTGTTGATTATGGGATCCTCGAACCTTTTCCATGTTGGGATTCTAGAAGAACCATTAAAGTACATTTCCCAGGCCTCAGGGCCCTCTTCGACAGAAAACACATCATTAACTAGAATTTCAGCATTCAACAGTGTTGTTTTTTTTGAGGTATTCTCATCCAAGAAGTGTGCTAATGCCTAGACATTTAAGGCATTCTAAGGCACATATCGTATATCACACTATTGTAGGACGAGTGCCCATCTTGATCGACATATATTTATAATAGGATGATTTCAAATATATTTGAGAGGGTTGCATCAGAGGACTAGGTGGACCTAATCGTGCTACATGTGATATTGGACTTTCTGAAACATGAATATAAGGGCTATGCAATTCTTTTCCATTTTTAAATACCCAATTTTAGAATCAATCATTGTTTCATTGAGGTAATAGAGGCTTTTATCACTGTCTACATCATTCGAATGTGTGAGGAGGGTCCCTAATGACCGTTCCAGGGTGGTTATGTAAACAATATGTGGTCTCCCCTCAACTGATGGAATCAGCACAGGTGTCCATAGGAGATATCTTTTGAGATTGTCAAATGCATCTTGGAAATCATTAGCCCACTCATATATAAATCCTTTCTTCATCATCCTGGCTAAAGGTAAACATTTACCCTCTAAGATGGATATGACCCGATGAATGTAGGCCAGGTGGCCATAGACACCTCTCAACTTGGTGAGGTTGTGAGGTGGGGAAATTCAAGGATGGATTTTTTCTTCTCAAGGTTGACTTCGATGCTACGATGGAATACGACAAAGACAAATAATTTTATAGAGGTTACACCAAAGCGTACATTAGGAGATTAATCTTTAAACTATTCTATAATAGTTTGTTGAAGACATTTTTGAGATCGTCCAAGTGTTTTGAGCACTATCATAATATAACCACCAGATCTTCAAAATAACACTCAATGAAATTATTTATGAAGGGATTTATGATGCGATGAATAGAGAGATCATATGTGGAAACAGAATTTTTTAGACCAATGGGAATCATCTTATAAAATAACACTCCCTGAGGATCCCTAAAATATGTGGCTTCTTCATCCCATTGGTCCATCCAGATTTGATTGTATCTAAAATAAACTTCCATGAAATATATGTCTTCGTATCCAGCGGTTGCTTCAATCATTAATTCTATGATCGGGATTGGAATTCATCATTTTGTCATTGTCGATTAAGGTCCCTCATGTCAATACAGATTCTAAATTCCCTATTGTTCTTTTTTATAGGGACTATGTTCGCTAGCCAGATCGAATACTAGACTTCTTTATGATGACGGCTCTGATCAGCTTGCCAACATCCACCTCTATTTTTGCAGCATACATCAGGTGGGTCCTTTTGGCTACCTGCATTTGGCCCCAATGAAATTTTAGTAATCCAAGATGATGAGTGGAATCCTTAGGATTAAGGCATGTCATTTATGTGTAATTCTAGGAAAAAAATATTGATTTTTCATAGGAATGATTTATATGAATCCTTCTCCTCAACAAGAATTGCCACACTAATTAGAGTGGGCCTTAGTTCATTTTTGGTGCCCATGTTTATCTCTTTATGTTAATCGATTGTGGTGAAGACACCTTATTTAAATGTAGGAGGGGAATATTTGAGGTCTTCTTCCTATTCTTATTCTTTTTCATCCACTTCACCATCTTCAACTTCTTCCTCTTCTAATGGAGAGAGTATTATTTAGATAAACTCTGCAATGTTTGGAGATAAATCATATTTCACCTTAGTGAGTAAAGTAAGGGTAGTTTGGGGTCCCATAGATTGGTCGAGGGTATCATTATTATAGATTTTCATATCATCATAGATTCTAGCATGTTCTCCCATTTATATGAAATTGGTGGCCTTAATGGAGTTTATATAGATAGTTGAGTTTGCAACCGGACATGAACTTATGAATTCTACTTGGTTGATGGGTAATACATACTCTTCCCCATGTTGGTGGAGGGGGTCAGTGGGAGCCATTTCCATTCCATTCGAGGAAATAACCCAATCAACCTCATCGTTCGATGGATATTTTCCTTCAAACTCATAGAACCATGCGTTGATATAATGCGACTCAGAGGACTCAAATGGAGATTTATTGGAATGAAGTGTACCGTTTTTCCCATTAGTGTATTATTTGATGCTCTGATGGTATGATGACGGAATTTCGTCATGATGGTGCATCCAAGGCATCCCTAATAAGACAATGAATGTCATAATTTTTCATACTACCAATAACTCGAAATCCATCATGAGGTCTCCAAGAAGAGTTTTATGCCTGATTCGTCACAACATTTTCTACTCAAAATTATCATATCCCAGCAAAGTTATGGTGTAGGGTGTCAAGATGTCATCGTTGTATCCCAGTTGATGAAGTGTTCCTATATGGAGGAGGTTGACTCTAGAGCCGTTGTTGATGAAGATCCTCTAGACATCAATTACATTTATCTTTCAAAAAAACATTTGACGGTTGGACTCCCCTTGCGTGATGGAGTCTTAATCCTGATCTATGAAGGAGATGACGGTGTGAAATTCTTCCGGTATGGCCTTCATTCGATAGACTTTAGTTTTTGCCACATTGGCCCCAAACTCTTGAAAACATTGTAAGGCTTCAATGAGTGCCTCCCTAAGATCTACAAATAGGTTTAATGCATTAGTATTGACAGTTTTTCTGGTACTGATGCCAACTACATTATAATATTATATTTCATCTCTAAATGTCATTTCTCCCCATCTCGGGGTTTCTCTTTCATAGACACATAAGGGTGAGGGATGTGTACGTAGATGGTTTGTCTTTTGTGACAGGAGCTGGTGGTGTTGTGGTCCATTCCGGGTTTGGCCGAATAGGTACACCCATATGCCTTCGGATATCTTATAATATTTTCCCCCTAATTTATATTCCAATATAATTGGGATTTTATTTCATCCAATGGTAGTGGAGGAGCATTATGGTTCTTGTTTTGTCTACTGGATGAATCCTCCATGAGTTTTCGTGATGTTAATGGTTTGACTTATAGCGGGGCTAGGAATACTACTCCTACCACAATCATGCCTTCCAGAAAACCTTCAGCCACTGTGCCCTCTTCCTCTAGCTCTCTGATTGGTCATGGGGAATGTGGGTTCTAATTCATAGACTCCATTGAAGAAGGGGTCTATCAAGTTAATGACATTAAATGAACCAATGATCTATATATGATCTGACATTGTTTCTGTCAAACCATCTGCTTCTAATGGTGATATTTTATAGGGTGGTTCCCGTTTGACTAAGTCTGTTGGTATAATGTCTAAAAGATTCATCACATACATTGTTTTTGGATTCATCCAATCGTTTTTCTCGTGCTTTCTGCCCATCTGGCCTTTAGAGGACTATAGGACTGAGGGGGGTGGCTGTGTTGTATTGGGAGTTTTTGGGGGTAGGGTTGGTTTTTTCAACTTATCATGTAGGATGCCATAGACATGGTTGATTGTCTTCCAGGATATCCAATTATAAAACATTTTCTATTTCTTACTGTATTTTGTTTTCTATACCTCTTCATCTCTTCAGTATGAGGTGGAAACATACGCCCCTTGTGCTGGTGGTGGGTCCAACTTGACTTTCCCTAAATCCACCATCTTTTATAGGATATCCTTGAAAAAAATCATTTTTGGATGGTGTGTCCCAATATCTGGGGATATGGACAATAATTTAGATGTTCTTCAAGACCCAATTCATCAGATCACTTTGGCTCTAATAGCTAGAGAAAATTACAATTCCTAACGACTATGAAATAGTCACGGACCCGTTCATCTCGAAACAAGTAAACATTATTATTTTTTTCATTGAACTGATTTATTTTACAACCACATCTCTCATCTTACTGAGGTGGGGTGGCTTTTGGCATCCATGAGCTCCCACATCGTTCGGTGGGGGCCTCCCAACTAGAGATGGTGTCGTGGTGGTTTAAGTGTGACAAAATATGCTATATACTTTCCCTCTTGTTTTCCTTGGGCTAATGGGGCCACTCGAGACTTGAGATTAGTCCATTATGAGGAGTCATCTATACAATGGGAAATGGCATAGAATACTACAAACCCACTTGTGTACTTCACTAGGATGATCAGTGTTCACAATTCATCTCGAAGGTTATCGATGCACACTGAGAGCATTTCATCCTGGGGGAGCGGCTAGTTCATAGAATAGGTCAGGCCTATCCATCTTGAAATGAAGTCTGAGAGTCTATCATTCTCTTGATTCTTTTAGTTCATGATATCAATGATCGTCGTATTATACAGAGTTGAACTGATCTAGAAGAGAAACTACCTTAAAAGGTCCTCTAATCCAGTGAATGAGTTAGTTGGAAGGCTAGCATACCATAAATATGTTGTTCCCAGAAGGGTTTGTATGAATAACATAAGTTTTACTGCATCTTGCTTATCCAGAGTGCCCATCATGGAGTCGCAGTAAAAAAGCGTAGTTCATTAAATTCTATTCTATGTCCCCTGAGCCATTGAATACTGGGAATATAGTGTTTCCAAAATTTTGAGATGGAAAAACATTTCTCACCAACTAATGGTAGGGTTATTGTTGTGGATGTATCGGAGCGCGCCAACCCTCCATTGATTCAAGTCGAGTTGTTAATTACTCGATGGTATTCAAGAGTCCTTGATTCATATCCTTCTTAGCATGATCATGGGAAAGTGTGGAAGTGGCCAAAACTGGGCATTCCTGTGCTGCTGGAATTTGGGGTTGATACCCAGCTACAGTTCTCATTTGTGGGTTTACCTGAATATATACTAGCTTCATTCCTAGTAGAGGAAAGTCTCGATGTCCTTCTAGATCCATTTTTAAGTAATTTTACGATTCAGATTCCATATTTGACGGGACTCCAAGATTGGATTAATTCCCTGAGAAGAGTTCGTGTGGCTAGGGACCCTCTTCTAGGAGTACCTATTGTTGTTTTGTGGGAGAAACAAATCAAGTGAGGTAGCTCCCTCGACATTGCTCAGTAGTAATTCACCTGAGATCTCTCATTTACTACTCCTACATGGAAAAACATTCCTCGATAGTGAGGTATTAATTTCTAGGGTGAGGAGAAGGTGGGTCATAGATGACCATGGATTTATTATTCTTCTGGTTGGGGTTTCACGCAGGAGGTACTGTCAGACTAACTGAGTGAGCACCCAAATTTAGAACCACTCCCTGGTTCCAGGTATGTACACCATTATGCTCAGGGTGGGATGCATCTGGGAGGGAACCATCTTCCATTGCTTCCTCTCCATATAATCCATTTTTTTAGATATATTATTTTGAATTTTACCATGTTCACTAATACATACCGCATTAGGGACAGTGTACCTGGTGCCGAATAGAAGGAAGGCTTTCTATGTCCATTTTTTGAATTGTTTCCTTCCATTTTGTGATATTCTTATGGTTTCTTGGCGAATATTGACCCAATGGGAGACCTGGTCTAACCTCGTGGCACACCATTGTCTCGGAGGGTGCGAACCACGAGAAGTTGTGGAACAAGTGACTCTTTTTTCCATCGTTCTTCCTATATGCGAGAAGACTGATGTCCGCTATACAGGGAGTTGAGGTAAAAATCCCCCCATCCCCATGGGTTGGGGTTGTTCCCATTCTTCTATTTATGCGGTACGACTGACATATTTTGGTCTTATAGGGGAATTTTGAGTTAACAATGTCCCAGCCATGTGGGTTGGAGTTGTTCCTGCATCACGGCAACAGTCGCCACTATTTCCACTTTATCAATTTCAGGTACTCTCGTGTGGGTATGAGCTGAGTATGGAATTGGGCCTGCATGTCGTCTATGGTATTTTGAATACATGATTACTGCTTTCTGGTGGGCTTACCTTATTTGGGTATCATACTGGAATTTCTTGGTTTCGTGACTCATAAGATTTTGATGACTTGATCTCTTTGGTTATGACGCTTTTGAGACTTACTCTGGGACAGTTTTTTCTGAGTATTCCATCTTCCTGAAGTTGGGTTTTCAGTTGATTTCTTCCTTTTTTTATGACAGTTCAACATGTAATTTCTAATGTGGATATATGGAAGGGAAGAGGGGTGAAGTATAAAACTATATGTTCTCCCCATCCCTGATGGTGAACTCCAGTCGGGGTGTTTCCAATGAGGCTATGAAACTTATATAGTGTATGGTGGCTAGTCAGTTCATGTTTTTTCTTTCTTATTTATGATTACAGCTGTTGTGCGGACGAGATAGCTTACAGGTTGATTAGACAACGAATCTCCTCTAACATATTGGTGTGATCTTCATACCCTTCATAGGGTATGCATTTTTCATTCATCTGATGATGATTCGACAATATATTGAGGAGGATATCATGCATACATTCCCAAAAAAACTCTCCAAGAATTTCAAGGTGAGAAGTGGTTGTTGGACAATACATCACTAGTAGATTATCCTTAGCTATTTGTCTTCTCACAAGAAACATTTCATGTTGTTATTATTTCATAGGCTCCTCTACTTGATATGCCCAGCTCGACGGCTTCTTAATAATTTTGTTCCATGAAACCTGGATGGTGGGAGCCTTATAAATTTGAAGACGGTGTGGGGGTTTCTCAAAAGATGAGTGTGTCCCTAATCCATCCTCTGGTTGAGAAATAATATAACTATAAATATATGGATTTTCTGATGTATATTACTCAATATTTCTGAGTGCCTCAGTAGAATAGGGATTTCTCATATATTTTTCCAGCATGGGGAGGACCTTCCTGCCAGTATGAAATCCGGTTGTGGGGAGGACATTATCAATTGGTGATATAATGCACAGGGCTAATATTGCAACTTGATTCCTGGCCACGGGAAATGTCCTTACGACATGAACCATAGGGAGGAACTTAAGGGAAGGCTACAACAAGGGGAGGAACATCTCATTACATGATGTCAATGTTGGAAGAACCTTTATAAGTAACATTTATTACAGGGAGGGCCATTGCAATGACCTACATCATGGCAAGGACTGCCATCAAGACTTGATACGTGGTTGTAGGGAGAAAATTGGTAGTTTAAATTTTGGAGAGGGCCATCAAGATGTACTGCAATGAGGGGAATAAATTCTCATTTCTCGATATTACTATAGAGACGACCTTCACATAAACTGCAACTATAGGGAGGGACTTTACATTGACTGTCATCATGGAGAGTATTGTCATCACGACTCGATGTTTGATTGTAGGGAGAAGCATATATTTGTCATATACCCTAGTAAGGAACATCAGGGTGGACAATAGAGAGAGTAGGAACATCTTTTTGTCCGATGTTTAGGTCAAGGGGAGGTCTATCCCAACACGCATCATGATACAGGCTCTCGTTATCAATCATTCATGGCCCACAGAGTAAGACCCCGTGGGTGCTCTTAGGAGGACCTTCAGAGCTGCTAATAGTGGATTTGCGGCGAGGGCCTTCGCAACTACTAATTCCACTTCCATAATTTGGAAATGAACTGACTAGGTCTTGATCCTTTATTGATATATGTTTAAGGGCATAAATAATCCCACCATCTAGAAGAGAATGATCATGTATGTGATCATCAGTTTCTAGTTACCTTTAGAACGTTTCAATTTTTAGTGCTCTTTTGTAGTTAATCGGGGCCATCTGCTGTTGGTAATGACCTTCATATGTTGGTCCATATCTTGTGGGGTCTCGTGATGCTTCCAGGATATTCCAACGGACATCATGAGTTTTGGTAGAGAAATATTCCTGCCCTGTAGCAGCTACCACGTTGGACTGGTGTGCCCTAGTTGGAATGAGTATAAGTTCTAGATCTGGTTTTCCATTTATCACAGTACATTTCCATTGACCCTCTTGGACTAGTGGAGGGATGCATAACTTCTCTAGAGTGACTAACTTATTTTGCGAGTCAGCCTTTCCATTCGAGGAAATGAGGTCATGTGCCTTTTTTACACCATTGTTATTGATTCAATAATGTCTTGGCATGTTTCAATGATATGGTTTAGGATCTACATATTATCTTCCATCATTTCAAAATTGTTCCAAGATATATCATTGGATGGAATCGGTTTGAAGACCCATTATGATATCTGATCAAGGATTTTTTTCCTGCTCCGGTCCTCCGTAAGTTTCCAGTAGATACTAGAAGTTATTTTATGTTGGGAAAGAGGAACGAGTCTTCCATAGGTTGTCTTCTCTGGTAGACACCATATTTCACTAGTGGTCTTTATATAAACGAGTGGAGATTTTCATATACTCTCTTGCTGTTGTATTTGTCTCACAGGCTTTGTATTCATCCAAAGAATTTGAATCTACTAATATTTGTTTGTCGCCATATTTGGATGTTGGGATTCAAATGAATCATTAGATATGTGTTCCTTCATATAGATATTTTCCTTCCTATTTGGATAACATACATGAAATGCATGAGTAGGTATTTTTTCTAGCATATAATTTGTTGTCGTCATATTTGGAAGATGAGTTTTGTATGAATCCGCAAGAATTTGACTCGACTCATATCTGGTTGCTGCCCAATTTGGTTGATGAGCATGAAATTCATGAGGAGATATTTATTCCTTTGTATATCTAGTTGAAGCCCTATTTGGTTGATGAGAATTTTATACATCCAAAGGAATTTGACTCTACTTATATCTCGTTGTCACCCTATTTGGTTGACGGGCTTGAAAGGCATTAGCATGTATTTATGCCTACGTATAGTTGGTTTCCATCCTATTTATATAATGGGCATGTTGTGAATTGGAAAATATATGCATCTGCCTATAGTTTTCCACTATGTTTGCACATTGAGACTGGCGATCACTAGGGGAATGTTCATGTTCTAGTATTGTGCCACCCTATTTCTATTGTGGGCTTGAGTGGAGGTGACAGAGTCGTATGTTTTCCCGTTGGAGGTCATCATGTTTTTATGAATGATCTTCTCCTCATGAACCTGGGTGATAGTGTGTTCCTGATTATATATTTTCCTCCCTCGTTGGGCATCCCATGCGGCTCGGGTCTCTTGGACTTCAGCATGTGCCCTCGGCATAAGGTCCTTTTCGGCTAGAGGAGGTCTGGTTGTCCAGTTTCAGTGGCGACACACTCTCGTAGGGGTCTGAAAGTAGGAACCCTTGCAGTTTAGATGAATTTGTAAGTATCAACTTCATATGAATCCTTAATATAAGGGTGATACTAATTTTCAGGTTCCATGGACATGCTCCTACAACGGAATGAGATAACAACATTGGATGCCTTGTGTTGACGCATCAGCCGTAGCTAAGGAGGTGACATGGCAATCTTCACAGACTGGAGGGCCTATTATGAGTCCTCCACTAGGGGAGAGTCCCATTTCAGTGGTACTCTTTGATCAGTGTGTTGGATACCCATCATTGAAGTCGCTAGATAGGCGAGGGAGTCATGCTCTTCGTTAGGGCCCCGACCTCCTACGGGATCATTGATATATGTGTCTGCATCAATCGTCGGTATGTAATTTAGATTGAAGGATACCTTGTAGGGGCTTGCAATATTTTATATGACTTACAAACCACAAATCCACATCAATGTATAATTCTATTAAACATATTCATATATGATGATTCATCATTTCCTCCTTCCCCTCTATTTTTTTGTTGCGGGGCGAAGGGGCTTGAGTGGGGTAAGTCCACCGCCTTGGTTATGGAATCATGTTGGGTTCACAATTTTCATTCTGCCTCCGAGGTGGTGCATTTCAAGAATATAATGGAAAAAATGGTCTGACGTGCAATATCATTTTGTGTCTCTTATCAATGGGGTCGAACCACCACCTTGGTAAAGGATTCACGTCGGCTTCACTATTTTTGTTCTTCCACTGATGTGGCGTGTTTTGCATGTACATGGTGGAGAAAAATTATCCAACGTGTGATATCCTTTTTTGTTTGTTATCATTGGGGTAGAACTATCTCATTGGTAAAGTATTCATGACGGGTTCACCATTTTTGTTCCGCCTCCTAGGTGGTGTGTTTCGAGTGGTGAGGAAATGGCCTGATGACAATCGTCACCCATCTCTTTTCATAGAGACAGTTTCTTCTAATGTTCACAATTTATTTTGTTTCATCCCATTCTATGCCATTATACATTAATGGAAGTTTGGATTAACCCTGTGGGTACTAGGTAGCTTATCATTTCCATATTGTGAATGAAATTCCACTGTCAAATGGTCCAAGTGGGCGATTTCATGGGGTCAAGTACCTGTACAATCAGTCCTCCTCGGATATAAATTCTGTGGATGGTCTCCAATGGGTTTATTCATGTACCCAAACAACACCCAACGGCCATAGTATCCATGATTAATTGACCTGCTTTCCAAATGGAGGTGCTCCTTGAACAATGGTTTGTCCAATGACACTTGAGGACTCCATTGGTCTAGAGAATGGGAATTCAGGCTCACTGTACCCTTTGGGGGAGTATTATTTCCTATTTTTGGACTCTTCAATAGATTTAAGTCATGTTCATATGTTCTTGAATCCTTGTTTCTTTTCCAAAGAGTGTCCATGGGATACCCCTAGTTCTCAAAATCATCGTAAGCATACATATATTTAATTCTATGGAGGTGATGCTAACTTGAGAGAGACAATAAGGCGCTCTAGAGTTTATCTTCATCTAGGGGGTGGAAGGTGACATGATGTTGGGAATGAACCCATAATATGGGTTTCCAACATATCCTTGATAGAGGAATTAGAACCCACATAGTTCTTATTTGTGTTGTATTTACACGTCGAAGCTTCCAATTTGAGAAGACATGATTGGGTTAAATTATTTTGGAAGAGAACCATTTTGAGATCAGGCCTTCATGTTGGAATCCTACGTATCCTAGTTTTATTGGGAATTAGAATTCTCGTCCTTCAGGTTGTGTGGGTGTTGTAATTTTCACAACCCTCTAATCCCCTATGAGTCATGCTCGGTGTGAGAAACAAGAGGATGTAAGAGATCCAACCAACCATATGCTTCTTCTCCTACTTGTGGGATAGGTAAATCATTTGGAATAAGAGGCTAGGAAGACTGTGGGGGAGGGCAGATAGAGAAAAAACTTTTAATGTTAAATGACATTAATGGTCATATGGCTTGGCCGTCAGAATATTGGAAAATTATTTTCGTGGGAGTTCCCCGGAACATGATCTAGGAAGGGGAGGAGTTTTGTCCTTATCATAGGAGAAGTGAACATAACTCCTTCTACATATCTCTATTCATCATTGAATGGAAAATATAGAGATCACCCTTAATCCCATGAATAGGGAGGCTCACATTGGAATCCCATTGACGAACTCTGGGTTACAATGGGAATGTTGACCCATATACATTCCCAAAGCCTAAACCATTGTGGGGAGAGCCTTCTAGACTCCGCTTACCATGGGTATATTGACTCAAAGGGGCACAATGATACACCCAATGGTCTGATCATATGGGTCCAGTGGCTTTGGAGGAGGCTTTTTCATGAGGTCGGGGGGACTGGTTCGTCGAGAGATTATAGAGGACTGGATGGTATAGAAGGGGTGAGGTTGGAACCGGAGGAAATAATACCTAAAAACACCCCATCCCACATACTGATTTTATTCACTAAAGGGGAATATCCACATAATGTATTGGTCTGGAAGTATAGGAGTCATCTACGTACCAATGTGGTACGTGGGAATGGGTATAGGCCACCACACACCACAATGGTACGTGGTCCATCACACCACTTGTGGTTCCATCATCGTACTGATGTTGTATGCGGTGTTGGGTTAAATATTCATAGTAATACATCACGTGGAACACTATTTTGAAGGAGGGTTCGGGGGATGATCATTCGAGAGGAGTTCATCTATGAGAATTAAGTGGTTTGAGGTTCAACACTTTGGTCCATGATTCTATTATTGTTATGTAGTTCACTTATTTCATGGTTTGCGGCGTGTTGTAACTACAATGAGTGTGGTTCACAATTCGGGCTTCGCCGATGATTCAAGACTGATGCTATAATCCTCCCCAATTTCTTCCAACCTCTAGGTCCCCTTCAAGATTTATTCTTCTGTCATTTCTCAATTACTTATTTTTTCCTTTTATAGATAATTAGGGAAATTATATTATGGGAATACAGCCCCATTTGTGGAGACCCATGATGTTATATCAAGATCCACAAAAGATTCTGTCAACCGGGGTTTGTAGAGGCTATGGTTCGCGATCATGGTTCATGGAACCCTACAAGTGTGATTTGATTTAAAACCATTAATTTCATGAGATAGTACACAGATGGCCTTCGCTCATGTGATTCGTTCAGCGACGAGGTTTGTGGTCCACCGTGTTCACTGGCCATCACTCTGTAGGCTAGCGCATCATGGATAATTCGGCATGCCAGTGGCTCGTGATCGAGGAGATCTTCGAACACTTCCCTTTGATTATACGTGGACCACTTGAAATAATTTTAAAACATGAATTCCTTCAAGTTTATTCTGAAATTTTTAACTCAATTTGAGTCTATTCACTTTTCTATACATGTAAGAGTACTTGCTTCCTTATACAATGTGATTATGGGAGTATTTTTCTCCCTTAGCATAATTTTTAGGACCCTACAACAACTATTTAATCATTCATAAAAATCACTTCATTTCATTTATCACACATAAAATAAACACTATGCATTGTTTTACATTAATTAATCTAAAAACATATCAATATTTAACATTTCCTTTTAATTCCATCATATGTTAAATAAAAATAATTTATATTTAGATATCCACTATTTCTAAAATAATATGTACAATTTGAACTTGTCAAAAATATTTAATTAAATAAATTTACATGTTATGGGAGATGAACAACAAATATCAAATATGAGAGGATGTTTATTTTGTATATCCTTTAGTGTGAAATCAATAATAAATTCCTCTTATATTCCATTCTTTATAAAATAATAAATTTCAAATTATCTCTTCACATTTATCTCCATTTTTAGAAAAAATTTACAATCCTTAATACAACCTTTTAATGTGTCACATGTTAAATAGTTTCAGTTCAATGGTTGAAATACAATATCAAATTTTACATAGGGATATTATTTTCACTTAGAAACTATTTTTCAACAGTGGGTAATCTCCACTTAATCTTAAAACCTCTATATCATCCATAATTACTTTTATTTATATCATTGTGACTAAAATTCTATATTATGCACCCAAAATCACCATATAACCAATAATGGCCATGAAAATGATGTTTTATTATATGTCTTACTCTTCTCCTACTTGAAAATAATTATTATTTCTTAACGGTGTAGAAATAATTCTTTAATCAATTTATCAACTAATAATTTTGATATATACAAATCCATTTTTGTTTTTAGGTATATTATTTTATGAAAATTATTTTCCCCATTCCTTATAAAATATTAATTGAATATGAAATTATTATTTTGAGATGATCACAAATATTTCATATTCAATTAATATCAAATATACAAATTCTATAGGTTGTTAAATCACTTTTTATAAAAAAAATAGAATGATGTTTATCAATTTCTATTTATTTTGGAATAATTGTGATAAATTACTTTTTGGTATTTATCATTTGAGGCCTACATGTATTGGTTTCACCCCTAGGAAACAATGATTACCATCAAGGTATATTAAATAACTCTTTATTTGTTAAAATATTTTATCAATAAATTTTTATATATTCTAGTTGATGGAATGAGAGTTTATTATATTTATTTATCATATTTATCCTTCTTATTACTCCTTAATTGCTTATATTATATTGCCATTTGTTTAGATGATTTAAGAAATCCATGATGACTAATTTTAATAGTTGTAGGAATAATATTAGATAGAGGATTTAAATTATTAAAAGTGTTATTTCTTCTATAAATATAGAATTCATAAAGGCCCCAAGGATTCATATATCATAACATATCCCCTCTAAGACCCCATTAATTTTAGAAAGGAATGTGTATTACATCCAAATATCAACATCAAAAATCCATAGGTTAATAGCTAGTTCCAAAGGTGTAATTATCAAAATTGGGGGCATTTCTCCTTTTTGAGGACACAACATATTACAATTGTCGTCCCCATTAGCTTCATATCCCAATCATTCGTTATAAGATTTTGTTGCATGAGACTCAACTTCAGTCTCTTTTATGTTCCTTATATTACTCTAAGTAGTATTCATCCCATGGAAGAATATTTCTTATATTATTTCAACTAACATAGGTGCATGTCACTAAGAGTTGTAGAATGAGTGTCAAAAAACAAAATGTAATGATAACTATTCAGGAGATGAGTTGATTATGATGATAGTTGTCTATAGCATTCACTGTTGGATTAATTTAGAATATAACACCTACCATATAAGATTAATTATTTTCATAAATTCAATTACACATTTTCCTCAAAGTATACTAAAATTATTTGAGATAATATAATTTTAGGTTTCCCTTAATAGAATTATCTATAACATTTACCTTTGACAATGAATATGTTATGTGTATTAATCAATTTATTATAAAAATAAATATTTAATAAACCCAATAGAAAAGATATATATCTAAAATGGATTCACACTAATCATTTGAAAAATGGATATGAAGATAGAGTTAAAGAGTTCATCATGTTTTTAATAATTCCTGAATACGGCCCTTCTCAGCTCCTATGTCTGTGTTTACATTGTTGTAATTAAAGAAAAATTAGATCAAATGATTTGAATCATAATTTAATCTTTAACTAATTAGATCAGAGCTATAAATATTCTGCTAAAATGGGGACAACTGAATCTGGATACTTATTGGGATGATACTACATTTTATGGATCATTTGTTCTGAATAGAACTATAAATGTTGAAGGATATCACATGGAAGAAATGACAATAGAAATTTAATATTACCTTCGCGACTGTCCAAAGTTTATTGAGAAGTTAAATATCAATGATAAGAGGACATTGTATAATGTTTGTACAAAATACACTACATTTTCTTAAGTATTTAAGTTATATAATTTAGAAGATAACAGTAGATGGAGTGAGATGAGATTTACAAACCCACTTGGTCTCCAAAATGGTATGATCCTAGAAGAAACTAGACTTCAATTTTGAACATGTGATGCTAAAATAATTCTACATTCAATGAAAATTATCTATAAATAATACATGTTTTTTCTAAATGATTTCATATTGTTTCACAAGGACAATGAATATTTTGTAAAATTCCATTAGTGTGGCACGGATCGATACAGGAAAAAATTATCAGGTCAATTTAATGTTGTATGGTAATTTCCAATCAGTAAACAGTTTAGAAAACTATATAGATGTCAAAAAAACATGAGAAATTTAACATATCATGGACATATAATACATAAATACAAAAACCTACATCATCTAGTAGATTCTCCTTACTAGAAGAAAATTGATTACGAGTATCTTGAATTTTGAAATGAGATGAGAAAAATTCTTCTTGAATTATCTATAGATGGAATAAATTATTTTTGTGTATAGCATAGAACTAATAGTACAATGCCTGTCATTTTGGTAAATTATAATTTTCATCTGAGGTTATGCATGAATAATAAATACATTATGTTTTCTTAGATTATATATGGAGAAAATAAATCTGGTAATGATATTGATTTCTATTTGGATCCATTGATGAAATATATTAAATTTATACTGGATACTTGTGTTACAATGTACGATGCTCATATAAGAAAATAACTCACTTTGAGGTACATGTTGTAGGGGACGATAAATGACATTCTTGATTATGTAAAATTATCAGGCTATATCAATAATGGAATATTGGGGTGTCCAATTGGTGAAGAATGAAAACACTCAGTTCGGTTGAAACATTCCTTGAAGTCTATGCTTTGTTGACATAAAACATTTTTACATTGATGATTTAAATACCAATCATGGATGACAAAATTCAATGTGAATATTGAACAAGGTATTACATTGTCTCTAGTAATGGGTGATTACCTATTCAGTAGAGTAAAATATATTGACATTATTTTCAGTAAACCATTTTTGAAAAACCTTATAAAATTTGGATAGAATAAGTTTTCACTTTTCATTGAATTATAATATTAGAATTGTTTATATGTCATAATTTTCCTAATTCTAGGCATGTAGAAAAATATATTTTTGATATAGTTATTGGAATGTTACAAAATTTTCATGGAAAATTGAATGATTGAATAAAGGCAAGGTTGGACATGATATATTTGGGGGTAGGGGAAGAGTTGGAACCACTGATAGGTAAAGATAATAGTTTAATTCCTCTGGAATCATACACTCTATTCAGAAAAAAAAACATTTTTGATTTTTCCTTTTCCATAATAGTATAAAAGTTCCATCGGCATATTATTAAAATATCAATGATGTCAAGTCAATGAGGAATTTGAATTTATAATGAATAAAATCACACAACTGTTTCATTTTGATGCATTATTTGATGTATCTTTATTTCCATTTCATTATTCCTAAAAATTTATAGCATAGAATAAAGTGACAATAATTATTTTTCCAATCCATATTTAGTAAATTTATAGAACCGAGGATGATTATTATCCTTAATAATGAAGTTTTAGTCATATTAATAGAATTATATATGTTCTTCCTTCTATAATTCTGTGATATAATGGTCCACATGGTGGTTCACTTTGTTATATATTTTTAAATATGTTGTCATTTCCATTACAGATTGATGTAACCCATTTAATGTTATATAATGATTTTGAAAGGGTTTATCAAAAAATGAATTCATACAGAAGGTTGTATTGCAGAATAATATATTGGTGAAGAAGCTACTGAATTCTATACCGATTACCTATTAGATGATGGTAGTATCAATCTCTCAATGTCTTCTTATAGCATACACCATGTGTGTGAAGGGATTTTTGGAAGAGATGTTATTGAAATTAAATTGATAGAGAAGGATCAAGCATAATTTCACATTTTACATAATACTCAATATGTTTATACATATTTTGAATAACATAAATAAATTCTTAGAGATTTGAATCCATCAATGGATAGACTATGGATATAAAATACACATAATCAATAGTTTATAGGATGGTTTAGGGATCAAATTTATAAGGGGTTATCTTACAATAAAGATTCAATTTCCGAACGACATCAATTGATAACAAAGGGCCGAATGAAAATTATATTTATTACCCTGGGATTGTAATAAATAGTAATACATTATATAGAAAAAATCATGAAGACATTAGAATGATAAAAAAGAAATGTTGTTACTCTTATCACAGAAGCGATACACATATCTAGTTCTAGGGATATAAATCCAATTTTTTAAAACATTTCATATTTTTTCATTATAAAAAAGAGATAGAAGTTGGATTATACAACATTTCATGTGTTTATTTCCCATAATAAATGGGTTAAAAATAGGAGTTAATTGGATGTTGATGAAATGTGATTCATGAATGTGAATTTCAATATGGAAGGGGGAAATGTTGAAACAATAATGATGTCATCACAAGTAGTGAAAGTATTTTGGGTATTAGGTTTTGGAAAAGAAATAATTTGGTTATTGTCTTACTAGTGACTGAATAAAATGTATGGTTAAATGAAAATTAAATAAACAATGACCCTTTTTTATGGATATCACAATTAGGTCATGTCAGTCTCAATTTAGACAATGTGTTATATGTTATAGTGAACCATAAAGAGGTTATTTGGATTGTTAATAGTATATACCAATACTTGAAGCCTTTAAAAAAATAAATATAATTTAATGATAAAGTTAAAGAGTTTTTAACATAATATTTTTTCCTATTAATATTTTTTATTCTCTACTTCATTGATGTAATCTAAATTAAATTCTTTACTACTTATGCAAACAATGTCTTTTTTACATGATGATGTTACCAATCTTGCTGAAGAACAAACTATAACAAAATAAACCCTTCGAGAATATTTAAAGGTAATGAAATGATATACTTTATCTATTTTTCCATAAAATTATATAATGAAACATTGATTTAATTTTCATTTTTCATTATAGAGTTTATTTATTTTAAAATATTTTTTTCTGAATTTCATTTATTTTTGCACCAAAACTTCTACAAACTTCTTCTCCCTAAAATCATTTTCCGCCCCTGTAGTGTTATAGTTTATCACTTTCCTTAGTATTCCATTCACTCTCATTTCCAAAAGAGAAAAAATGTTGTATCTTCTCAATCAAAGAGGAAATCTTGATGTTTTCATAGTAAAATAATTTTCTATCAAATTAATTTATTTTTTCATATTTATTTTTTATTTATTTATTTTTAGTATTAATCACATAAGAAATGTTTTCTTATAAAGTTTTATTGTTTTGTTTTATTTGGGGTGGTTTGTTCCCATATTCTCATTCTTGTGAGAAATTATACGTAGAGGTTGTAACTTAAATAATGATAACAAGGAAATGGGTCGAGAATTTATACAGCCATCATGAAACAGTGAATTCCTACTACTTATTTATTTAATTTTATAATCATTTTATCAACTATTTATAAGTTAATTTTTTTATCATTTTTATCTAATACATAATTTACTTTTTATATATATCTTTTGGGAATTTTTATTTTCGCTGTTCATTTCTTATAGAATATTTCTATCAATTTTAATGCCTTTCTTCACCTAAACATATATAGAATACATATCCCTCAAAACCTTTTCACTCATGTAGTGTTGGAATTTATCAGTTTCCATCAATTTCCCTCCACTACAATTATATTAATATAAAAAATTCCATATCTTCTCAATCACTCAGGTAATATTGGTGTATTCATAAAAAAACGTTTTTCATAGAACAAATGTATTATTTCATATTTAATTTTAATTTATTTCTTTCAAGTATTACATGTATAATAATTATTTTCTTATACAATTGTATTATTTTTTTCTTTTTGAGGTGGTTTGTTTGTATCTGTTCATATACATTGGATATTGGACATCAAGGCTACAACTGAGATAATAAAAACAATAAAATGCATCATGAATGTTTAAAAACATGATGAAAAGGTGAATTCCTACAACTTATTTTACTATTTTTTTCATAATTTTATCTAATATTTTTATGTTAATTTCGTTATCATTTTTAACTAATACTTATTTAGTTTTTTTCATTGAAATATTGGGATGCCATGTTTTTCGTTCAACTCTCTATAATAAGCCAAAAAAGAGAATACATGTTCCTTTTTTCATATGGTACCATGCTTTCCACTATCTTTTTTTTCTGAACTACATCACTGTATATTGAGTCAATTTTCATAACCAAGAATCATTTTCCATCCAAGAATATTGACGTAATGTGTAGTGTTGGATGTTTGAAAAGGAAATCCAATGGAAATCATGGTAACATTGGAAGTTGACTTTTTTGAGACATTAGAACATATAGGAATCACTTTCACCTTAATATGACACATAGAGTTACTTTTATGACTCTAAGTTCTTATTTTCATTCATAATTGACAATAATTTTGGTAAAAAATAAGGCTGACATACACCAAATTAAGAAAACACATTATTATTGTTTTTATTTGTAACAAAAACAATAGATAAGTTTTTTTTAATCTGTAGAAATCACTCTAACCTCAATATTTTACATTATTTTCCTAGTTTTACATAATGTTTCCATTATTAGTTTAAAATTGATATTTTAATTAAAATAGTTTCACTCACTAAAACCCAAGAAAATTCACTCTAATTGTATTTCTAATTTAGGAAAATAATTAATAATTCATTTTTTCTTTTGTAGTAGTTAGGTTCATGTCAAACTGATACAAAATCTTACTGCTATGAATCAAGGTGTGTGTTTCCATATTAAAATTACATTTGAGTAATGAATAAATGTTTCTAACTAAAAACCACGAAAATACATTTGTATTGTTTTTATACTTTATGAAAATTATCCAAAAATAATTTGGGATTTTTAGAAATCATACTCACATTAATTGGATGCATGATGTGACTGGTATGACTCCAAGTGATCCTCTTTATTTAATGTTGAGATTAATTTTAGTAAAAAACACAATTGACATAATCCAAACCATTAAGCAAATTTTTTGTTACTAAAAATTAATTAAACGATCCATAAATAATTTTTTATGTGTATTAATCATATATACCTCAATATAATATATATTGATCCTGACTCTAAGTGTTCATTAAAAGTTCAAAATTGAAATTTTAGTTCAAAAAATGTCACTCACTAAAAAAGTAAAAAATGCACTGTGATTTTATATATAATATATGATAATTATTCACAATTAATTTTTTATGTGTATGAATTAGACTCACATTAAACCTATACATGATGTGACCAGTATAACTGAAAGATTGAATTTCTAAATTATAATTTTATTTTAGTAAAATTAATAAGTTATTTACTCAAATACAAGAAAACACATACAGATTGTTTTCATACATTACTAAAAAAGAAACATAAGTCATTTGAGACATGTAGTAATCATACTCCCTCAATACGATTAAGTTTATGATGTATGTAACTCCAAGTATGTATTTTTATTTAAAATTGGAGTCAAATTTATTAAAAAAGACAACAGATATAAATCCCAAACAAGATGTTCCCAGTATGACTCAATGAAACTGTTATCAATATAAAATTGACATTTTAGTTAAAACTGTTTTACTCAATGAAAACCAATAAAATGCAGTAATATTTTCATAATAATTTGGAAAAAAATTCATAAGTAATTTTTGATGTATAGGAATTAGTCTCAAATAAAACTGATACATTAGGCGATTCGTATGACTCAAAGTATGTGTTTCCATTTTAAAATGTAATTATTGTAGAAAATGAAAAGTGACATACTAAAAATAGAAATAATGAATTCAAATTGTTTTTATACATTTATAAAATGAAAATAAATTCTTTTGAGACTTTTACAAATTAGGTTCACCATAATCTTATGAATTATGTTACTGTTATGACTCTAAATAGTTTTTTGTTATAAAATTAACATTAATTTTAGTAAGAAAGACAATTGACATACTCAAAACCAAGAAAACACATTAGGATTATTTTTATACTTTAGGAAAATGATCCATATTTTATTTTTGATGTGTAAAAATCATCCAAAACTCAATATTATACATGATGTTACCTGTATGAATCACATTGTATATTGTTAGTTTATAATTGAAATTTTAGTTCAAAAAGTGTCACTCCCTAAAAACTAAGAGAGAACTCATAGACTATCTGGATAATTTAGTATAATAATTCATAAGTCATTTTTAACATTTAGGATTAGGTATCACATCAAACTGACACATGATGTGATCATTATGGATGTTTACAGTTTAAAATATCATTTCACTAAAAATAAAAGTTAATGTAATCAAAATAGAGAAAATGGATTCATTATTTTTTGATACTTTAAGAAAACAATCCATACATAATTTAGGACATGTAGGAATAATCTTCACCTAAATATAATGCACTTTGTGACCATTATGAATCCTAGTGTGTCCTTTCCATATGTAAGGTTCATTTTAGTTTAAAACAGACATTATATCGGAAAAATAGAGAAAACTATCATATATTGTTTTCTCATAATTATATATACAATTTCTTGATTTATTTCCTTATCATTTTTATGTTATAATCATTTAGTTAATTTTCACTGAGGTAATTCTATAATATGTACAAGAAATGGTGTGATGTGTATGAATCAACCACAACTCAATATGATACATAGTGTTCCTAGTAGGACTCAAAATTTAGTTTAAAATCAACACTTTTTGTTTGTTTATTTATTTTTTATTATTACTAACAGAAGAATTGTTTTCTTATACAGGAATGTTATTTTTCTTGAGTGGGGTGGTTTATTCGGTAATTTCATGAATCGGGGTCAATATCTAAATACATATGAACATTTATGTTCTTAATTGTATGTAATAATTTTTACTAATGTAATTTTATAGACTAATGTTTGAAATTTATATAATATAGTTTTTTCTTATTGTATTTGTGTTTTAAATTTCATTTCATTTAAATTATGTATTGGTACTTTATTTTAATGATTTTGTGGTGTTTTTTGTGTTAGAGTGTGCTATTACATCACACTACACTGGTAAAGTAGTGTTCTATTACAGCACACAGCACCATACCCCATTATGAGAATTCTAGAACCATTGTTATTGGTCGCATTTATAGTCACAAAATAAAAGAGATGATAAATGTTGTTCTTTGTCATTTCCTTTTTAGTTCTAATAAAGGAACCCTTTATTGGTTCTTTTTTTGTGATGATTATATTTTTGAGCTTTTAATCTCACTATGGTAGTCAGTACTTCTCTAGCATGAAAAAAGCCGATTTATAGAACTATTAATTTCCGATTTTATAGTAGTTAAATGGCTAAAATAAGAAATAATGGTTTGATAAGAAATTCCCTATAGGAAAAAACCTAGTAATTTATTCAATGTACAACTTTGTGCATCTGTTAGTTTGATATGTAAATAGATTTTAAAAAACCCGATCAAAATAAATAATTTTACATTTATAAATCATCCTTTGGTTTTAGTTTCTAAAACATGAAATTCCATTAAAAATAATTCCATAATCAATAAAATAGACAATTATGACATTTTAGATTTCCTAAGTTGTATTTAGATAAATATATATCTTTTTAGAATCAATTTTACATAACAAGAACAAGAAGTAAAATAATCATATCAAAAGATCATGTGTGTAAAGTACTGTCATTTATAATCATGATAGAAATCCATGATACAAGGGTTTACACAACAAAACCACTAAGAAACACTATGGAACATAGACGATTTACATGAATCCTAATGTTTGGGAACCTATATCCCTCATAAATACCCCCTATCTCTGAGACATCACAAGAACATCCAATAGTGATACTTAACTCCACTAAGGCTGGTATTTGTATTGTTTTCCCCATAACTCAATGTCTCTAAAGTGTGAAATTAAATTTTAATTACATTCATGATTAATAAAGAAATGTTTCATTATAATTTTCTACGTCACAATCCAAAAACCATGTTTCAATGATATTTTCTAAAGAATAATCCTTTTTAAAACCAAACCCACCATTTATTAAAACATTTTCTATAGTGATCCACTATAATTTAATTCTTGAAAACACAATCCCTTTTCTGCAAAAAACTTTGAGGAAATTAAATTAATATATTATGTATCTCAAATGGTTTCCATCAAAATCCTCATTTTGAAAACATAATAATATGCATAAAATATTTAATCCAATACAAAAAATAAATTTCATAATTAAACTAAAAAAATTCATTATAAAATTAATTCATTCCAAGGGATAGACCATATGATAGAGTCACCTACCCTGGAAAAGATGAAACATCATTTCCTCCTTAATATTGGTGATGGGACCCAAGAAGAGAATATTTTCTTGAACCTAGATCCATTGAAAATAATTTTAGTTATCAATTTATATTCCATATTAAAGGGTCTAGTATCATCCAACATAAAAATGGATTATGAAAGGAGAAACCAGATTAGAAGGAGTTCACTTAATGGGTTATGAATATTGGAGGCCCAATCTTTGACCGACAAGAAACATCAACAACATGGAGAGTAAAAGAGCTAATAATTCAATATTGGATCCTCTAGATCAATCATAACTAAGCTAGAGTTTAAGGGTCATATTAAGAGAGATTAAGATAGTATTTTGGGTTAAAATATGAATATTTCCCCTAACAACACCACATGCCCCACAACATAAGAAGATAGACATTGGACCTCTATGGTGGGTTGATGGAGCCTTAATTTTTGTGTTAGTTCTACTAAATAGTATTGTTTATCCAGTGACCACCACCAGCTAGCTGGTGTCTTCCTACTATGAACAAAAAGATAAAAACAAACTCTTAATTAACAATGATATAAAACACAAAATTAATAAAAACAAAAGGCATTTTATACCCAGTTTCACATACCTTATGTGCAACATATAGTGTGAAAAGGATACTTAAAGGTTGAATGAATGGATTATGATGATAACTTCACACAATGTTTGTAGATTTATATCATTAGGATGATTTTTATCATTTAATAATAAAAATTATATATTTAAAAAATAGATGTTATGTCATCCTTCCTCAATAGAGAGTTAGATTTGGAATTTCACATTAGGTAACATGATGGTTTCTTACATGAAGTAGATAAAGGATATGTTTTCAAGATAAATAAATATCAATATAAAACAAATCCTAATAGGATCGTATTCCATGACAGATAATTTATTAATGATTCTAAAATTAATGAATGGTGTAATGAAAATAATCTCTAAATCAATGAATATGAAGAGAAATTATTTTCTTTTATTATCCATGTTAAAGATATTATTCTTTTTATAAATGAAATGGGTTTTGTGAATAATGTTCATTATAAATGAAGAATCTAATTGATATATCCATCCTTGAAGTGTCAACATAAATTTAAGGATTATAATTTTGTCAAGAGGAATAAAATATCGTTCTTTATCAAAATAAGTATGCCTGAGAACTTCTAAACAAATTTCATATGGAGGATTACAATCCAATCTCTACAAAAATTCAGTGGTAATCACACTATTGAGAAACGAAAAATGGAAGGCATTTTATTCAATATAAAATAATATGTTTATTGGATGTTTTATTTATTCGATAACATAAAGATCATATAAACTATTTGTTATTATATTATCAAAAAGATACTAAATTAAACCAAATAAGTCACATTAAATTAATTAAAACAGAATTATAGAGTATATTAAATGTACAAGGGACTCTGGATTGAAATATAATTTCATTTGAAATAATCAATTTTGTGGGTATAATGATATATATTTGGATAAAAATGTATATAATTTGGAATCAGTGTTTTATGGAGTTTTTTGGGTGATATGTCTGTTTGTTAGAACAAAAAGAAACAATTCTCGGCGAACTTCAACAATAATAAAGAAAAAATTGGCGTTAAAATATATGTTTAACCCAATTAATGTAGATAATGAATCAATTGTAAGAATAAAATGTTGAATGGATGTTATCACTACCTATGGGCTACGAAAATAAATGTTACATAAATTTACCATGACACCTGGTTCTACATTGTTGATCAAATCTAATTGATAAAAAATATCACTTCATCAAATATCATATAGTGAAAATTGTGGTGAATTTGGAATTTATTCCACCAATGTTGATAATAACAGCTTTATTTACTAAAAACATCCAAATGATACTATTAAATGATTGATATTTATGATGGGAGTATAACCGCACTCTTCAAAAGTCTAAAGTATGTTGAATTTATCCCATATTCTACTTTTTCTTTAGATTTTCTTCATTAGATGGATAGAAAGATGAAATAAATCCATAGGAATGTTTAGTCATTAATGTGTTTATAATGGCTGATAACATTAATATTTAGGAGAATACAAAGATATTTTTATTAATTAATGGGGAAGAGAATTCTTATTTTGGGGGATCAGGTATTTAGATTGAATTTTTAAGAAGGAATAGGTGTGAATTCATCATGTGTGTGTGTGTTTTTGATATTTGTGAATTGATCTAACATTTTTGATAGAAATGTATATAGGAAAAACAATACCTAGTTTTATGGGAACTTATTTATATTTATATGTTAAATAATATTTATCCCGGGTTGGCATCCAGTGGTATTATATATTGTGAAAATGTGGTTATATGTCCATTTTATAAACAACATTTTTTATTACAATGTTCATGTTTCCTACACAGATTTCACTCATTATGTATTACACCATATAAATAACCAATCCATAAGTATAATTATATAAATAGTTATTTAATTTTCTTAAATTATGATAATATTTTTATTTAGAATTTTTAAATTTTTTGAAAAACCTTACATTACAGGGGGAATATTGTTAGATAATATAAATTTTTTCTAAAACAATTGATATTATGTTTAAACTATTTTTTCATTAAATGATAGTGATAAATACTATTTATTATCATTTTTATATCTCATTAACACCATTGGAACTCTAAAAAGAATTTATAAATGTTGTGAGAGGAAAAAAATTCATTGTAAGGTATATAAAAGTGAATCGAAATATGGTATTCCATTAGATAAAACATGAAAATATATAACTAATTTTTCCATTTTTACATAATAATATTTTTGTTCAAAGAATAATTTACTAATTCCAGAAATACACATTATCTGAAACTGTTTTCATAAAACATTTATAAGTAATCGTAAATTAAAAGTCATAATCATGAATAATACATGAAAAATATATAAGAACTCTTGAAAAATTTTCCTTAGAAACAAACATTTCACCTTTAGAAGTTTATAAAATTTCATCTAGTAACAAAATCATTTTCTTTCCTCATTAAATATAAATATTTTCTATAAAACACAAATAATTCCTTGAATCCCCATTTAACAAATTGGGTATATTATACTCATATCTCCCTTAAAATCATCCTTACAAGAACACTTATAGTAGAATAAATATACCAATTACTTCCAAAGTAATTTCTATTAGAGAATTAATCATTATACAATACATTGGATAGTTATATCAGACCCATCCATCATCATATAGAATTTAAAAACTATAACATTAATAAAGGTTATAGGGTCATTCACTATGATCATAAGAATCAAAAAAATCTTCAATACTTCATAGCATAATTATTTAATCTAAAAGAAACAAGATCCATGAAAATTTTGTAAAAAAATTCTTTATAATACATCTAGATAAATAAGGTAAATTACATCATTAGATAATATAACCCATTAATAAGAAATATTTTTAAATAATTCTAACAATGATTAAAATATATTTTATAAAATCAATAAATATATGCTTTCAAAAGTAATGGTAATAAAAAACCTTATATTTTGGAACCATTAAAAAAAATTAAAAAATAGAACAATGGTAAAATGATATTATTTGAAAACCATAGAAATTTAGAATTGAATATTGATAAAAATTAATTTTCTTAATGTCATAAAATGGTGGTCAAGTTGTGAAAATTTTTAAAACTTGTTTTCTCATTTTTTATAAAAATGCAAAAAATTTACCCATATAGTATCATTAAAAATATTTTTAAAAAACTATTGTGATGAATATAAAATATATTTGAAAATGAAATTAAACATTTATTTTGAGTATAAATTATTTCTTTCATGAATAAATTAAAAAAACATGGATATTGAAGAGGAATATTTGGATAAAATACTTTAAAACAAAGTTCTAAAGAAAAATATCTTACCTTAGACTTCCACTTCATAGGAAATGCTCTAACCTCTTCAACTATAGATTTAGTTTTATTATAGATCATTATCATAAACAAATTATATTCATATTACTAGATACCATTTACTTATTGTTTCTCATTATACATTTTTTAATAATTGTTTGTTAAAATCAATATTTTTGTTAATCGTCTTGTTTTTCATAAATATTTCATTTTGGTGGATTATTCCTTGCACCTTGGTCATGGCTTCATCACATTTATAATGTTTATAATAATTTCATATATTCATTTTTAAGTATTATGTATTTTCATAAATTTTTTATGGAAAATATTATGATGATTCACACAAAAATCTCAAAAATTCAATTTTTTAGACTTTTTAATTTCATAGAAAAAATTAATTTTACTAAAAACTATATATTTATATTTATATATTATCAATATAGAATTCTGAATACATTATAATTTCACTATTATTATATATTATTACTAGTATATAAAATTATGTAATCACCCTAGATATAAATAATTAACAGGTCCTATTACCAAATATATGATCACTATAATTCCAAATTTTAAAATTATTTTCAAGAATTAATTTTTGATGTATTTAAAAATACATTTATTAAAATTTTAAAAATGAAATGAACAATAATTCCTGAAAATCCATTTTTATTCCTATAAATGAATTTAACAATAAATAATGTATTATAACATGAACATAATTGGTTTATATGCAAAAAAAAGAATTATTTGCTGTTAAAACAAAGAAAAAACTGAACATTCCCTTTTAAAAAAATTATTAATGAAAATGATCAAAAATTGAACATTTATTTTAATAAAACATCACATAGGTTTCCAAATATAAAACATTAGTTTCTAACTTCAACTTAAAATTTTTAAATGATTTATTTTACTTATTAAATAAATATTTTTTATATAAAAATGTTTCAAAAAAATCAAGTCATTATTCTATCATGATGATTTCATAAAAGAGAATGTAAAATAACTATTTTTCACTACTCACAAAAAAGTAGACCATTTCAAAAAAACTCACATTATGATAATTTTGTTCTGTGAAATTCAAAATTTTATTTCATTTCATCAAAATCAAGTTATCATGTTCATAACTTTACATTTTAAATGAAAATATAAAATATAAATAAAATATTCTTTTATTGAATAATTTTCCTTTTAATCTGTTCGTGTTATTAATCTTATTTGATGTTAATTAAAAAATATGATATTTTTAATATATTAGATAATACATTTAAATATTACATATTACTAGTTGGTTTACTATTATTTTTTTTATCCAAATAATGTTAATCTAATATGAAACATATTATATTAGTATTGTGTTTCATTTGAAATAATCTATTAAACAAGGTATTTATTTGATGGATAATTAAATATTGAAGTCCTTGGGTGTTAAATTATCACCTCTTACATAAATTACATCCTCATAATTTTATTACTTTATTAAATACCACTACCTCATAACTCTTCAAAAAATATTTGTAGACTCCTCAATACTTTAACTCCATTCATAAACATTTAAATAATATTTTTCATCTTATTACTCAATATTTGAATCCTATAATTAAAAACTATAAATCATTCACTAAAATTCATCGACCATAATCTAATCATGATTACAAATTTTAAAATAAAAAATAATAAGTATCACCCTTTAAATGATATTCCCTAATTCTTAATCTTATTTTTTTAATACAATTTGAATTTAGTAAACCATTATCTTTATAATCCCTCTAATCACCTACATGAGAATTCCTCCTATAACATGAATTTTCATAAGTCCCAATTTTGTTTAATTTTAAAAAAAATCACAATTTAATGGTCATTTTGGTAAGATTTTGGTTCACCATTATTGATCTTCCATTTATTCTTTATTCATAATTTTTTTGTTACTTGTCCAAATTTACCACACTTATTATATTTAACAAACCCCATAAGACACTCCCCATAATTAATTTTACCACATTTAAGAGGTAAATGAATTGTCTTTCTCTTTACATTATATTTTAACATACCAGAAGCTCATATTATTTCCCAAATTAACATTTTTTTCTTCATGACCATTAGTTTTATAATATATGGTAATCTCCATCTTGACCTACTTTTCACAAAAAAAAATCATTATAACCTAAAAATTAATGAGGGACTAATTACATTTTTAAACATAGTTTGAAACCTATATATAATATTCCAATATTACATTTAGGATTGTGGAACACATATTCTGAATAACATACAAATATGGTAAAATATTCTTCATAAATATAAAATGTTCCTTCCACTATTTTCATGAACTCTGTAAATGAATTTTTCCATTAAATGAAAAGGAAAATTATATAAATATTTTTAAATTAAAATATCATTAAATACCTTCCACTCCATGTTATCAATTTATTTTTCATCTTTTTATTAATAATTAATAGAAACCACTGATTAGATGCGCATTAAAAATTATAATTGTTCAATACATATAATAACTTCACAGAAACAATTAACCATCCTAAATCAACCACTTGGACTGAGTTTCCACAAAAAAGAAGTGATTTTTGACACATAAAATGATCCACAATTGAAATGTCACTCTACAGTAATTTGGTTGTATCCTTATATGGGAACCATTTATATATTATATTAATCGAGTTAACATAATAGTATATTTCTTATATTAAACTTCAACTATTTATAGATTCTAATTTATAAGTATATTGTCCTATTTTTTCTTCTTACTTCATTCACATAAATACTAGTTGTGACACCCCTGTCCCGCACTCCCATATCTGGTGCTAAAAACATATTCATTAAATATAAGATGGGATACTAAAAGATGAGACACAATTTTAACAATACATAAGTACAATTTCAAAACCAACGTGTCAAATTTATACCCAATACCATTTAAGTTTTGAGTTTTAGATAATTAGGGAAACACATACATAATATATAAAATAATTTCACACAGTGTAAATTGTTTCCACAAAAATAAGTATGTATTATTATACCTATATTTCATTAGGTAAAATTCTTATATTTTTCAAGACGATTCATCAAAACTAAATTTTGGACATTTTTATAGTTCATATACATCATATGGTGCTATAAATTATTTTTTGGAAATTTTCAATGATAAAAAATGTTTAGTAAGGGATATAAAATTAATGTAAACTCATTAGCCCATTAAAAATATAATAATCCATAATTAATTTTACTCTTTTAACATGATAAAATTTGATATAAAATAATTATTATAATACCGACAAATTCCTGTTTATATCTTGATGATTTTTCAAAAAAAAATAAGGATTTATGAAGGAAAAATAATTAAATCATTTAGGATAAACATGAGGTCTCATGAAAGATTTTCCATGAGTAAAAATCCTATCATATTTAAAAATTAATAAAAAATATTTTTTTCATAAGTTCATATTATTACATAATAAAATAAAAAATCCAAAAAATATAATATAAATAGTTGAAAACCTATATATACATCTATGTATATTATACTCATATATACCATACAATACCCTTATAATGGATTAAATTCACCAGTTCACTCAATCATAATTTATCCGGAAGAAAAAATCATTACATAATGAATCTTAAGGTTTATTTGACCCACGCATCATACTATTTAATTTACAATGACCCTCAAATGAATAAAACATATTGGTAATTTCACATTCATTATAAAAGTATACTAACATTCATAATCCCTTCTATGTTAATTAAATAATAGAAAATAGATATGTATCCTAATGATTTTATTAAAATATCATAATAATTAATCTATAGAAATAAGGTGTAATGTATCATTAGATAATATTCGCTGTGAAGAATAAAATTCATTCAAGGATGATGATTTAGATTTCAACTACTTTTATAAAATAAATAAATAAGTGATTTGAAAAAAATAACAAATATAATTTCATTTTAGTAACATTAAAAAAGTATAGATCAATTATATAATTATTTTCTTTGAAACCCAATATAAATATAAAATGGTATATTTTTAAGAAATAATGGTAATGGTGATGGGAAAAGGAAATCAAGTCGTAAAAATTTAAAGAAACATTTCTCCCACTTTTATAATGAAATTCAAAAATTTATCTGTATGAAAATGATACAAATATTCCTTTTAAATATTTTTTAGAGAACATAAAAGTTAATTTAAAATGACCTTAATAATTTATTTTATGTAAAAGGAATATTTTTCTTGAAACATTTAAAAGATTATGGACATAAATGTGAATGCTTTATAATGAACACTATAAAAATGGTATTAATGAAAAACCCCATAACTCCTACTTTCACAAAGCCAAACACTCTCAAAACTCCAATATGATATATATAGATTTATTATACATATATATATGAACAATATTTATATTTATATTATAATATACCATTCACTTATATTTCATTATTATTAATTCATTAATAATTCCTGGTTAAAATCAATATTCTTATGCCAACTACCTCATTTCCCATGAATGATTTGATTCTTGCACATTGTTCATGACTTCATCACCTCCAAAATTTTCATAATGATATCATATATACATTTGATAATTTCCATGGATATTATGTATATTTCATTGAACCTATGGTGATGAGTTATATGGAATGCTTGAAAATTCCATTTTTTATATTTTTTGATTTCATATAATGAATTGATAGTATTAAAAAATATAAATATATATTATCATTCAATAATTTTTAAAACATCATAAATTCATCATTATTACATAATATTACTAGAATATAAAAATATTTATCTTTCGTAAAAATATAATAAATAAACCTTATTACCTAATTTTAAAATGTTGGTTCCAAATTCTAAAATCGTTTTCCAAGACTCCATTTCTAGATCTATGAAACATTAATTTTAATATAAATTCACAAACTCAAAGGTAAATAGTTTCTAGAAAATAATTCTTTTATAGAAGAAAAATGAACTTACACAAAAATCTAATATTATATCAATTTTAATGACATTTATTTTTTTTAATAAGAAACTAGATTAATATGAATTTAAAACCAATCCAAAATAGAATTTATCCTTGTAAATTATTATTTATTTAAATTGATCATAAATAAAAATTTTATCTGAATAAAACATCACATAGGTTCTAAAATTTCATATATATATATATATATATATATATATATATTTTTATAAATTCCACATAATAATTTTAAATTATTTATTTTACTTATTAAATATATATTGGTACTATTAAAAAGGTTTTATAACATTTATAGACATTATTATATCCTGATGATTTCATAAAATTGACATTATTTTTACAAACTATATTTTTACAATTAACCAAAAAATTATCCATTTTATGAAATCCACAAAATCTAACCTTATTTTAATTTTATCATGATGAATTAAAAAATGATTTTTATTTCATAAAATAAAAAATATAAAATTTCCAAATTTATCATTTTAACTAAATGACAATTTTTAATGAAAAATATACTTTTTTAGAAATATACCCTTGTAAACATTAAGTGTTCCTAATTTTAATTTATAAAAATTACTATTGAAATGAATTTTAATACTTTTCTTCTTAAATTTAAATATTAAATATAATCATAATAATATTTTTAAATTGATTAACATACTTTATTTGGAATAAAGAAACAACACATTAATGAAAAATTCTATTAATAATAACTACTTTTTACATTAAAACATATTAATTCCTTATCCGATAAATGTAAGAATTTTTTAGTTATTAATATCTTTTTATTTATTATAGGTGTGTTTCTTATTATGATTTCCCTAATAATATTCTTCTAGTATAATATATCATGATTTAGTTTTGTGTTAAATTTTAGATAAGTAATTCAACATAGTATTCATTTAATGGAGGACTAAATATTGAAATATCATAGAGTTAAATGTAGGATTTGAATTTTGGAAATATGATCTCAATGTCATGAGTTTTATGAGTGATTTATGTTCAATGGTTTCTTCCAAAACCCATGGGGTATGTTATGGAAACCCATTTCATTTACACATATTATTATAGGGTTCCTAATGATAAATATCATTTAACATAACACAGTGATAATAACTTTTTGGTATCTTTTTCAGAATAAGTTCATATTAAAACAAAAGAAGTTAAAATATGGAATCCTTATTTGATTCTCCATAGTGAGCTACTAAAATATATTTCTGATCCTCAAACAGCTTAGGAGAACATGGGAAATATGCAAAGAAATTTGTGATCTAAAAGGACCAGTAAGGTAATAAACACAATAAAGAAATATAACATGAGATTCAAATGTATAACATGATATAAAAAAGGAGAATACTCATGAGTAATTACATGTAATAATATCATTAATAATAGGGTATGATAATATCATGGAACATAATAAATGTGGTAAATACATTTAACATTACATAAAAGTTACTCAAGGATAATTTCCTAGATAATATCACATGGTGCACAGTGTATTATAATGGATTAAGGTTTATTATATAATCCCATACATGACGCCTCATGAGACTAAATATTGAAATAATGTATGGGCTAACTATCTGATTGTATCCATCATAAATGTTTCATGATCAATATGTACCACATAATGTTAATTTAAAAATGATGGAATTTGAGATATTGTCAAAAGGCATGTATTACTCCATAAAATTAAGGGTTAATAAGCTAGTGATATATTTTAAAAATATATATAAACAATTTTGTATAATTAAAATATATAAAATAGAGAGATAATGATATTTAGAGAGATAAAGTTTGTATCATGATGGAAAGGGTGGTTTATAGAGAGATTGCATACCCTCTAGCCTGATATTTTTTTGTGTTATTTATCATCATGAATAATAAACTTATATTAATTATTTACGTACTTAAACTTTTTCATTTTTATTATTCTTCTTATTTCAATTGTAAAAATTTCAAATTGAATTACAAATGAAATTAATATCACGTTAGACATTATATTGATAAACAACTGGTATGCCCAAAATCACATTGGTTAGTATAATAATGTCACATAGATTATTAATTAAAAATATACATAATGGTAACCATGAAATAATATTAAGTTTTATATATAATTTATACTTTTTAAACCAACCATTAAATATGGTTATGAAAAATGAACCATGTTACAATCATTAAGACGGTGGATTGTACGTAGGCATGAGTAATGATTCCATTTTTTCAAAGATAATGACAGAAGGAATATGAGAATTATATTATCCTTATATGATGATAATTATATCAAAAATATTATATTATTTAATAAAATACAATTACACATACCATCCATCTTATCAGATAATAAAAAATAACATCGCTTTGTAAGGTGGTAGTTCGTTGTACACATGAACTACGTTACTATTTATTCAATGAATGGTAAGGTATAAAATTATTTGGTATATTACTTATCCATAAGGTTTAAAATGTTTTCAAAATCATATATAAACATAAAATGATTTGTTATTACCTATCATTGAAACCATAAGTGAAAAAATAATGACATAACTTCAAGAGGCGGTAGTCCTCCTTACACACGAATGGCGATATCATATTCTTTAAGGAATAAAAATTAATAATGTGTATATGATTATATAATTTAAAATTATAATATTATACTAAATATCATTTATAAAAAATATATACATAATTATATATAGTTTTTATAATTGGTGATGGAAAAGGAATAACGTCGGTTCAAGAGGTAGTAGTCAGTTATACACACGATCACATATTTTATTTTCCATTTAATAAAGGATGAATGGTTTTATGTAATTACATTAAAATAAAAATATATTAATATATGGAATATAATGATTCTAGTATAACATCTTTTATAAATAATATTTAATTTAGGTGAAATAAAAATTAATATAAAATACTTGGTTAAGGATGCTACATATTCTTCAGACAACGTCTTTTGCTCTAAACCAAAATCCATCCTAGGATGAATTTTTGAAAAAAATGGTTTCTAAGATGATTTTAGGGAATTATTTTATTTATTTTGGTATGTATTGGAATGAAAAGTAGTATGTATATGTTTGGAAAAAGATAATAGGGGTGGCCTTTTATAAGTGGGGGAGAGGACCAAATAGGGTTTTTTAGAAATAATGATATATACACACATTTTCCTCACTCATAAAGGCAAAAAAAATGGAAGATTACTGATAATTAGAATTTATATGGTCTAAATAAGTCAAAATAAATATTAATTTAATATGTTTGTATCATTATTGACCATTAAATATTTAGTTTAACCCTAGTAAACATGTTTTTACCTTAACTACGGTAAACAATGTTTACACTTTTCACTATTCACAATGTCAAAATAATAATGTAGACCATGTTATATAATATAAATTATGTTGATTCCAAATATTGAATCATTTTTTATAAATTTAATCCATATAAATTAATAAATTAAATTTAAAATTAAACCAGTTAATGTGTTAGAAAAAGTGATTTTCCAAAATAAAATCATTCAAAAGATGCAACTGTTTTTAAATAAAAATTAAAAAATAAATTTGTTCCAATAAAATAAATTGGATAAATTAATATATTGTAGACCTTATTTCTTTTTCAAACCAAATTAAAATAAAATGGGTCTTGTAAATTTATTAAACGAAAAGGTGGTTTTTAATAAAAATTTGTATTTTCACTATATAAATGAAAAATAAAATATATTATAAAATTCCCGAAAATTCACCCAAACATTACTTTGAAATTTCTATTTAAAAAATGATGTTAATTTTTTTAAAAAAACTAAACTTCTTAAAAATTTATTTTTAATTTTGTGTGTAATTCATGAATAATCCACCTTTAAGAAAAACAAAATAAAATTTTTTTAAAAAAATATTTCCCTTAGAAATGGTTATTATTTAATTTTTAATAGATATATAACCATTAAATTTATTTTATAAATTTAAAAAAATACATTTCATAATTGATTTAGTTGTATTGAAGCCTAAAATGTAATATCTAGGTTATAATGGTTATATTTAAATAATAATATTTTAATAGTGTATCATTTTTCGTTTAAACCTTGTGTTACATGAATCTCATGCTATTAAAGATATTGAATTTATTTAAAAAGTAATTTTTCTCAAATTATAAAAGAATAACATTAATTACCCTTAAAAATTATCATCCCCAAAATTTTATATTACATACTAAGGTGAAAACAGGTTGGGGTACTTTTGTTTCATCGCCTATTTCAGTTACAACGTTGCTTCCTCAAACTTATAGTTTCACAAAAACAAATTTTCCATGTGAGTTATCTCATTTTTTATAAATTTTTCTCTCTATTCCAACAAATTCATTATATACTCCTCATATAAAATTTCTATCTATAGTGGAAACACATTTTAATCTCATACATGTGATGGTCCTAGTATATACTTTCTCACCATGGATACATGGAATACATCATGTACTTGAGATAGATTATGTGGGATTTCTAGTCGGTAAGCCACCACACAAGTGAAATCATGGATATTAAAGGGTATTATGTATCTAATAATAAGATTTACCTTCATCCCAAACCTCATGAATATCTTCCATAGTGAAATATAGAGTAAAACCTGATTTCTGACCTCAAAACCTAGGTCTCATCTATAATTTAATGCATAGATCTTATGTTAAATTTCAATATATTTCATGTGATGTTGAATGTTTTGGAATTTATTTTTTATCTCAAGGGAAATATCTCGTCCCATAATCATTA
The DNA here is from genome assembly GCA_963277665.1 of Viscum album. Lineage (NCBI taxonomy): Eukaryota > Viridiplantae > Streptophyta > Magnoliopsida > Santalales > Viscaceae > Viscum > Viscum album. The sequence continues at coordinate 333,856,375 of OY728163.1, forward strand.
ACTCAAAACATCATACCAACATTTTGAACTCTAACACTACATCCCATACAAAGACTCTTAAGGTGAAATTTGAATACTATAATGTAAACATTTGTAATATGAAAAATGTAATAGTAGAGGGTGTTGATATAATAATCATTGGAAATCCATTGAACATGACATCAATATATCTTCAACAGTTTGGATGGTTCTCTAAAACTGGTCATCTTTATTATGGTGATAAGAAGTGCTGAAACATAGTTCTATATCAAATACTTACTGGAGTATTCTTCAGAACCTTCAGGTAAACCACTTTTCATGATCGAGAGATCAGAACTCCAAAAATTATTTCCAAATTTATTATTCATATCATTGAGAGTTTTCCAAGATAGAAATATTCCTTGATGGAAATTAAATTTTCCAACTTTCTAAGATTATTGACTACCACCTAGATAGAGTTATTTCTATTAGGTTTCCTGGGGAGTCCTATAATGAAATCCATAGTTATGATTTCCCATTTTCATATATGTATAGGCAATGGTTTCAACATGCCCTTAGACTTCTTCCCTTCATCCTTTACTTATTAGTATATCAAGCATTGAGATAAAAAAAATTTAATCTATCTCTTCATGTTATCCATCCATAAGTTTTCCTTTATATATTTATACATCTTAGTAGTTCCTATATGAATAAAGAAGGATGAGTTATATGTGTAATATAGAAGCTTCTTCATTTAATCTAGTTTTCTCTATTCCGAGATGAATTTATAATGATGAGTTATATGTATCATCTATAAGTTTTCTCTTTAAATCTAGTTTTTATGGGACCCATATACAGGTTCCGAAATATTCATTACCTTTTTTATAGAACCTCATCATATTTTGGGCCTATATAATCCTCTAAAGAATGGATGGATGAGATATTATTTCAGGGATGTGGGATAAAGATCCTTTTACTATTCACATATAATTCCTTTCAAATCAATTAATATTGGATCCTTCTCAATTATCATCATTGATAAAACATCTGTATCATTTTTCTTAGAGCATCTTCCACCTTGATTAGTTCCCATTATTGTAATGGATTGAGAAGTCATGTTCTTTGATCTTCTATAACCATCTTCATTACATAAAGATAATATCCTTCTATGTGAATATTTATTTTAGGCTCTTTTGATCTATTTATATTTCACACATCTACACATAGAGAAAATATTGTGAGATGTTGAATACAAAGATCACTGCATCCAAATCCGGGTTATCTATGGGAGAGTTTTTATCATTAAATTGTAAATACCTTTATGCATAGGAAATCCAATTATCATAATGAATTACTACACATACCAAATAATTCATTGAAGGAACACTATAATACACAAAGAAACTCCCAGATGAGGGAAACATATATACTAGTGTAGTGATATGTCTCTTTTTAAACTCTTTATAACTCTCTTCACAATAACTATTCAAAAAAGTTTACTCCCTTTCATGTTATCTGGAGTAGTGAGTTTCACTATCCAGAAAAATTTGACACAAATCATAATCAATACCCATAAAATACTAGGAACATATATATCACTATAACATATGATAATCTAGGCCAGTAATATATTTCCATTTTCTTAGAAGGGTCAACATATATCCCTTTTATAGTGGTAATATTCCACAAAAATAATTCATAGACTATCTAGAACAGAAATTTTCTATACATTTCAAATAGCTTCCCCTTTATGAAATCCATTATCATAGTGTTTTAATACTACACATACTTCTCATTGCTTTTGGATTAAATCAAAATATTAGTTATAATTACTACCAAAAACATGTCAACGTAATCCATAAATAATATATTTATTATGTCCATAAATATTGATGTATAATTGGGGAGTCTAAAAAGAATATCAATGAACTCGTAGTGTCCCTACCTTTTTGGAAATGTGGTTTTGGGAATATCATCTTTATTCACCCCAAATTGGGGATATCCAAACCATAGTTATGCCTTACATAAATACTAAGCATTGCATATTTGATCAAAAAATTCATATATCTATGGTATGGAATACTTTTTCATTACTTAGTTGAGTTCATGTTAGCCAATACATATGAGAATTGACCCATCCTTCTTTATTAAAAAGATCGGTACACCCCATGGTGAAGTACTCATGAATATAAATCCCTTTTCCATATTCTATTTTAAATTCTTCTTAACTTATTCCAACTCAATAATAGACATACTATAAGAAGTCATGCATATTTTTATTGATATATGTATAAGTTAGATTCATATCTCAACATATCTATTTAGGGGAAGACTATTAATCTCTTTAGGGAATACATAATTATAATCCCTCATAATGGGAATGTATTCAATCAAGATTCTATCCATTATCTCAATAATTTAGGGTTGATATGATTTCTCATAAGGAATTAATTTTTATTATTGAATATAATATTCTATTAGTGATTCATCCTCTTCTTTAAACTATTATATATTTATAGGATGTCTGGGTATATGAATATCTATCACACGCTTGATATATTATGTTTTTTGTACATAAGGATAGTCAATCAATGCTCAAAATTACATAAAACTATACTAATGTAATTCAGAAGAAATTTTATGGAGGATTTAGTCCACAAACATTGATTGGGGATGATTAATATAATTGAAATGAAACCATCAATCCATTTGATGTGATAATAAATAGCTCATCCCAATGTTTTGAGGTGGTGTTTAAATAGTTACCAGAATCATTCCATATATCAACTGTTGTGTCGAACCAAAATAAAAATGTTTGTTCTCTATTCTTAAATGAATAACTAGAATACCATTTACCAAAATTTGGTTGGTATCCTTCTTATCCTTAGTTATAAAATATTCCCTTATTTTCTACATAGCATGTTATTGTCTATGGTTGTCTCTCAAAACCCTCTGTTTAGGGAATTAACATGAATTATTATCATGTCCCTTAATATTAAAACATTGTACGAAAGGCATACTATTGATCTAAACTTTATTTTTCTTCTTTCTAATTACTGGGATTCTTCATTTGTTTAGGGGACTGATTAGTATGATAGCCAAATTTTTCACACTTTAATCATATTATTGTTCCAATTAGGCAGTTTCTAGGATACTTTTCCCAATATTTTGAAATGTTGGCTGTTGGATTTCCCTTCCACTATGGAATTTATCTATTGGTAGTACCAAAGAAAACTCGATTTTATTTTTTATCCAATCCCATGAAACTACTAAGAGGCACTGGTCTTCATTTCAACTTTAAGTACACAATGGACATTCTCTTAATAGCTATCAAAGTATCAAATCTACAAATATTTTCATATATGTGTATTTAACCTACTAAATAAATGGTACTACATACTTTAAATGTTGTTAACAAACAATGAGTTTTTTACTTTCTAGCCTTATGAAGTTTTCATCATAAAACCCAATGGACTATTATTCCTTTTTCGTCAGACAGAGGAACTACCTCTCTATTTTAAGGTGAATATTACATTGAAATTATTTATTAAATAATATTTTCATGATGTCTTATTATTATTTAAAATAATATTCCTCCTATGAAGGGTTCTTATTCAATAATATTCACCATTGATCACCTTCTACCTCATGATGATAAATGACCATTACAACCTACACATATTCTTTGCATTAAAGGATAGAGAATATCTTCTCAATGTAATTAATCCATTATTCAAAGATGTTGTAATTATATGATGCACTATTGGTATGGGTCCTTTGGGGCATAAAATATTCTACTGTAACGTGATCCTCATTAGAAGGGGTATGGATTTCTGTACAATCCATATTATTATTCATTTCAAGAGCTAGTTGATAAAGTACATCAATGGAGTTCTCTTCTCCTACTCCCATAATTTTAGGCATATCATTGGGTAAATCATCACATTTCCAATCATGTTTTCGATTGGCATGTTTTATCTTATTTATATCCATTAACTAAAAAAAGTAAATATAGATTATGATCATACATACTAATGGGAATATTATAAACATAAAAGTAATAACTATTGAATTATTATAATGTACTAACTTATTATTATTTGTGTTTCAATCTATGTTATTTTTTGTAATGATTTATATTATTTTTTCTAACCTAACAATTAATCCATGCACATTCTAATTATTTTAATTAGTTTGTTATTTTCCAAATCATATATCGCTAGAGTTCAAAACTAGTTTGTGGGAAGGCCAATTTTTAGGCACCAGGTGACGATTGAGTCCTACTCCATGCATCATATTTAGTGTTGTTACACCTAAGTACCTATGTTTCATATCCATGACCGCTTATAGTATCTAGACGTGGATATATTCTCTTTTAAACTACTCTCTATATACTTCACTAAGATTCCAAAAAAAACTTTTGAAACTTCTAACATTCCTTATATTTATTCTTATACTTTTACCTAGGTTTATCCCTAAATTTCGTTCATCCTAGTCCAAAAGCTTAGATAATCCTTCCCAAATGATTCCAACTATGGTTACCCACATAATTTACACATATTTTGGTATCATTTATATAGAGTTATCTTTAAACATTTACCTTTGTCTCTAGCTAAAATTCTAGTATATTTTCTTATACTTTGATATTGTCTTGGTTTATATTACATCAAAAGGAAATTAAAACATGACATACTTATGTTCTTCTCCATTTTGATCTCCTTAAATCCATTTGAGATCCTAAAATTTCAATGTATTATAAGGGGATTACGAAAATAATGGGATGAGATAAACATCCCAATAAGGGGATAAACATGATAAGGAAACATTACACGAGTTTCAATGGAATAAAAAGATATCATAAAATAGAAGTCACATAAGTAATTTCAAGGATAAATTTAATAAAAAACACAGTATCATAATATCATGGAATCATATGAAATGGGAAAATAACATATTACATGACATAAACATTAGTTAAGGATAACAGCTGAGATAATATCATATAGTGGAAAAGGTGCCATAATGGATTAGGTTTACTCCTCAATACCATATATGATGCCTCATAAGATAGAATAATTACACAATTCTTTTGTGTAGTATCTGAGTGAACCAATCCTAATATGTAAATGATCTATGTATATCAAATAAAGTAAATAAATCATAATTCATAATAAAACAATTTGTACTGGAAATAAAATGGGGAGTATTATCTTTCTTCAAATCATTAGAAAAGGAAATTTCATACTAATAGAATTTGTGAAAAGAATATATGGAATGTATTACTCCATAATAGGATGGGTGAATATGATTGTTATATATTTTAGAGACATATATATATATATAATTAAAAATAATTAGATCACTTTAAAGATAGATATAATGTTAGTTGGAATGGGAAATTTCATAACACCAAGGAAAGGGTGGTATAGAGAGAAATCTCTTACCTTGAGTCCAATTTTCCACAGGAATTATTTATCATCGTAAATAATTAACTAATTTTAATTATTTAATTACATTATAGTCTTTTTCAAATTTATTATTCATTTAATTTTAACTATTACCATGTAATATTCAATTATGTGACCAATTAAATTCACAATGGACTTTTTTTATAAATGGATCTTTTGTCCAAAATCACTTTGGTATGTAGACTAAGGTCAAATACTTTATTAAATAATAATATAAATAATAGTACTCATGAAATAATTATTATTTATACACATAAATTATAACTTTTAAACCAACTATTAAATATAGTTATGAAAAATGAACTACGTTTCAATCATAGAGACATGAGGTTGTATGTATACATGGGTAATATTTAAATTTTACAAATATCATAACAGAAGAAAGTTATATTGGTATTTTATATTTAAATTATGATAATTATATCATAAATATAATATTATGTTTTAATATAATCATACCGATACCACCCATGTGATTCGGTAATAAAAATGAATCATATCACTTTACGAGGAGGAATTTCACCTTACATGTGAATGACATTATCATTTATTAAATGGATGAATATGTAACAAATTATATGATATAATACTTTTAAGAGAAATTTAATTTCTGATTAATATCATATATAATCGTAAATGTGATCCTTATTCCATTCATTTAAATCATAAGTGAAAAATGAGTCGCATCGCCTGGTGAGGTTGTAGTCCTCCAAACACATGAGGGATGTTATCATTTTATCTATAGAATTTAAAATAAGAAGATATATATGATATTATAACTTCATAAGTATAATTATATGATACATATAATATATAATCACAATAAATATCATTATATCCATCTGTGAGAATATTCAATGGAAAATGAATTACATCGGTTTGTGAGGAGATAGTCCAATATACACATGATCAATGGTTATGTTTCCCATTCGATTGAGGTGAAGATAGTTTTAGGTCATTAACATAACATAAAAAACTTAGTATAATTAATATACTAGGATTATTATATCATAATAGATAATTTTATTTTATATCTGGTTTAGAAATATGTAAAATAAGATGCTCGGTTAAGGATGTTACCGCTTATTTGGACATTTTCATTTGGTTTAAACCAAAATCAATCCTATGTTGAATTTTTTAGAGAAAAAGTTTTATAGGATGAGGATAGAGAAGTATTCAAGTGATTTGATAATGTCTAGGCAGATAAAATGGGATTCAGAATTATGGACAGGGGAGTAAAGTGGTATTCTTTTATAAATGGGGGAGAGGACACACTTTGAATTATCGAAATGAAAGAATTACAACAAATATTTCTTCTAGACACAAGGATCTAAAATGGAATCTATTATAACATAATAATAAATAAGGAACAAATATTACATTCCTATAGTAATTAGTCATTTCTGGTCCATTTGTAACCCATGTCATTTTAGTTTAACCCCAAGTAAACTTGTTTTTACTATAACCGTGATAATTAATTTTTACAATTTTCACTACTCAATATGGTTAAAAATTAAGTTGAAATTTTTAGCTAATATAAATTATAATTATTATTAGTATTTAATCCATTTTTATATTTTAAAATCACAAAATCTGTAGAATTTAATTTAATGTTAAACTCCCAATCATGTTGAAAAACTATTTACCAAAATGAAAAATGTTCTAAAGTTAAAAAAGCTTTTAAATACTAATTCAATATAAATTTGATTAAAATGACAATATTTAGATTAATTGACATATATATTATATAAATTTACATTTAAAATAACATTAAAATAAAATTTGTCGGATAAATTCATTAAACTAAAATTCAATTTTTGATAAACATTAGCATTTTCACTATTCATAAAAAAAATGAAACATTTCAAAAATATTCAAAGAATCATGATAATATAAATTTGATATTATTATTTAAAAAATGATGCTACTTTTTTAAATTATATTTTATAATATTCATAAAATTTAGTTTAATTTATGTGCACAAAGTGAAACTAATCCGCCATTGAGAAAAAAAAGTTTTCCAAAAAACATTTCTTTCCCTTTAAAATGGTTATTATTTTATTAATAATCAATATAGAATGATTTAATTTATTTTAAAAAAATTTCAAAGACAATTTTTATAATTTATTTATTCATATTTATTCCTGAGGATTTGATGGTTTCGTTATAATGGTAATGTTTAAATAATAATATTTTGAAAGAATTTCGATTTTTATTTAAACACGGTGTTGTGTGAATCATAAGATATTAAAGAGATTTAATTTATTTAAAATTACATATATTGTAATTTCATAAGATTTTTAAGTGGTTTTTTATTTCCAATATATATTATGGTAATTTTTTATCCCATGGATGTGTAATATATTGAGTGATAGAGTGGTTTATTTTATATGTTGGATTAATTTTAAATATATAATCCATGTTCAAACTCATGTGTTTCATGAGGATTCATTTTTATTGAATTTCACTATATAGTTTTAAACTATTGGAAGAATATGTAAGGATTTTTGAGGTTCATGAGTAGAGTTTAAAGGTGTTTGAAGTGGATGTGACATCAATAGAGTATGGTCTTTCATGATATTAGAATAAAGATTTCATAAGAAAAATAAATGGCTTGGATTCTCATTACATGGGATTTTCAACAATTAATTGTCTGATAATTAATATCTATATAAGTTATGGTGAAATAAAGAAAATTTTTATTAAGGAAATCTGAGGATGATTTTAAAAATGGGTGTTTCATTAGTTATTTTAGATAAAATATTTACCTATGAGAAATAGAGTGGTCCATAGATACGGTGGTCAAAGTTGTGGTGGTTGTAATTTTTGTTTTAGAACATTCGAAAAGATTCCATATGAGGAAATATTTGTTTGATATATATATATATATATATATATATGAAGTTTTAGGTTTTTTTATTAAAAATTTTGTGAATTTCAAGGAATCAAAATGGATAGTCTCGCACTGTAGTGAATAAATGATAGCTAATTTAGAAAATTATTGAAATTTTATATATAATTTTTACAATACAGTGTAGAATCTTAGTATTTGACTATGTTTTAGAATAGGGATATTCACACGTTTTTACAATCCATGGTATGAGAAAAATATTATTGTCTTGAATTATATGGGGAGAACATGCCATGGCACATATTGTTTTAAGAGCAGTTCCAAAGTAGTTTAGTGTTGTTTTATTGAAAAACCATTTTGCTTGTAGTGGTAAAATACATGAATGGTATTGAATTCAAGAAACAGTGGATGATATACTATTTTTAGATTCAAAGTTAGTCAAATAGATTACAACTCTCCCTATAAAAGAGATATGATGTTTTGATCGCAAGATTATTCCAAAGTTTTAGTGGATCAGATGGTGTGGATATATTGATGACACAAGGCCTTAATATACTCAATATCTAAATTTGTAATTAAATTATTGGGTACTAATATCTATTGAATTATCCAAAGTCTCAAAAGGATGTAAGATATTTCAATTAGTAATTTATGAAATTATTAGATTGAAAATAAATATTAAATTTGTATTTAAACTAAAAGCAATAGATTGTATTCATGTGATCATATAATGTGTGTGGACATAGTAAATAATTAAAAATAAAATTACGATATAGATGATCATTTCTACAATGAAACAAGAATAATAATAATTGAAGAAGAAGAATCACTAATAAAAGTATATAGATGTCTGGTAAAATTATATTATCTATAATTATTTTGAAACAAATTCTGTTATTTTTTACAAGTTCACTTTACATGGATGGTAGAAATATGTGTATTGAAAGTTTAAGGATAAACCATAATATTTTTAACTTGAAATTATGATATTTTTGGATTATATGATCTTCAGGGATTCCAGATTATCCTAATTAATAGATACTCATTTAGAGTAATGAATCTAATTAAATTTATAATTCCTACTTTATGTGTGTCCTAGTGTGTGTTACAATGATCAAATAATTCACTTTAAAAGTTGGTAAATGATTTTTCTAAAATAAATTCAACAATTAATTGAATTTAAAAATTCTCTCCCAGCCCCCATCTCATTTAATTTTATCAAATCTTGTTGGTTTTTTTCAATTATTACACAAGATGTTACGATGTAATACAAGCATTGAGTTATTATATATTCAAGAGTAAAATCATAGATTTATTAAATATATTAACCACTTTACAGTTATTTTTACATTAACACTAGATACTATTATGAATTAAACCTTAAAATTTTAATTCTTTAATATGGGTCTTTAAACTGATATCTATTCAAAGGCCTTCTTATTCATTATCAATTTATATATAGTGGTTGTGAATAAGTTTTTGATGGTGCGAAAAAACAAGTATGATTATAAATAATGTGTATTATTTCTTATAGTCAGTGTGATTATGAATTTGTAATACCAAGAAGTAAAATAAGGTGAGATGGGTTTAGATAGAGATGTTATGTCAGTGTTAGAAAACTATATCAAACTACATTTTCATCACATTAAAGGAAACAATAACTAATTTGTTACTAATATTTTAATCTAATTAATTATAAGAAATCATAAATGGTACATAATAAGACTTATTTAATATATGGCCCCCTGGAGCATCTCCAAATATTACATAAGATGAATATATAACAAAGGAGGGGTGATAGATTTATGGTTCTGAGGTGATTCTAATTATATTCTAATGATTCTAGAGTAATTGGTTGTCATTCTATGGAATATAAGGGAATAAATTATTCTTATTATGAATATATTAATCAATAAAATAAGACACTTTTGATTGGAAAGTCTTACTTTTGACCTAAATCTAATAAATTATCTATAGTATAGCATTTTTTTGATATGTTTTCATAAGAACTGGCGAATATTCATTGTACAACTATTTTTTCATCATATTTTTTTAATTATTTAAACATTATTTTTCCTATTAGTTATTTCTCCTCATATATAGAACCTATTGAATATTATGTGTGAAAGTATGTCATATGCTTTTCAAATCTCTACATATCATGGAAAGAATAATAATTAGGGTTCTAGTTGTTGTTCATGACTTATAAAGATCCCAATTATTGATTTGGATTATTTTTTTTGTTTTTGATGATAAGAAAATATTATATATAATTCTATAAATAGTTTGGATAACATATTTTAAATCATATATTTATGATTATCATCGAAGGGTAATTGTTTTTTCCTCCACATTTAATTCTTTGTCATTTCAAAGTGAATGAGAATTTTGGTTTATCTGGGAAAGACTAGTTCTCCTAGTGAAATGTGAACTATATTTCTGTCTGGGATATCATTTTATAAATGTTCATAAATAAATCCTAAGGAGGAACTTCCAACCATGGAAATATATTTTCTTGAATATTTTCCGGAAAATTTCATTGGGAAACAACCGTAATGAGAGGTTCATTTTTCTATAAATATTATTTCCAAAATGTTTCATATATCCTTTCAATCATATAATTGACACCATATGAACATAAATTATTTAAATATTTTACTAGATGATTTTGATGCTAAAGGATTAACATGTCCTAGTGTAAAGCCTTGGGAAGCTATTGTATTATTCAAAATTAAACCTTTTCTGAGTCTATGACTTAGTCTCAATTATAAAAAGATCAATAGGGTGATGTAAAAAATAAGAATCCATTCCTCTGTATAATTTTACACTTTGATCAATTTAAGAGTGAAATGATTGTTTCTTGATTAACCTTTGGTCTAGATGCCATTATCATAGGCTTAAATAATTTTACATTCCAAATACTTATTATTTAATACAGTATTGAAATTTTGAATATATCATGATTCTATTTAGACTAAAAAATGATCTTGTGGACTTTATGGCTCTAATTGAACATCATTTTCAAACAATATCTAAATACATTATTCACGATATTCGTGAATTATATTTATATTTATTTGAAGATAATTATGGAATATAAATATTATTTATGGGATTTTTTAGGGATGCTCATATATCCCCACATGTATCCAAATATATATAAGAGAATTTATTGGATATTGTTAATAAATTTATTTATTTATGTGGTTTCTAAACAATACATATTTTTCAGTCTGATTTTTTTATCTATAATGAAATGGAAGACACTAAAATGTGTTTTAATATATGAAGTTTTTATATTTAGTGTCCTCAAACCAACTCATTGTACATTAATTACACATATATTTGATGTATTGAATATTAATTAAATATCTTGTTACATGTTGTTCATTATTCAGTAAAGATTTAATTTAATATTATCATATTGTATTTGTCACATTGATAAGGTCATAGTTTTTCCACACTATGATGGGAACCTTAATGTTCTTTGAAAATATTATTAATAATGAATTTTTGGATATTGTATTATGATGTGACACATATTACTTAGTAATTTAGGTGTGAGTATTCATTTGTTGACAAGGATACTTCTCAGGAAGTTCAAACTTGGTAATATCCAAGATGAGAATTTATGTCAACAGACCCACTAGAAGAAATTCCACATGTTTTGGTGTCATTGGAAACTTTTATATGATGGTGTTTGTAATTGTCCTTATAATTTAATACTATAATTGACACATGTCTTGACATGAAACCATATATTTACTAAAAAACAATCACACCATGTGTTGACAAAAAATAAATTACATTGGGTGTTTTATGATAGACATCCCATTCATGGATAATTTGAAGAAGTATTTTTCACATATATTATTATAGAAATTGATATCTCAGAATTTTTATTATATTATAACCATTGAATAAATTCCATGTCCATGGTGTAACCAGGTTTGTATTTCTTATTTTCATAGAAATACATATACATCATATAGGTTAATGACCCCATCGTGCATCCTTCTTGGTGAGATATTGTAAAAAATAGATTATATTACACAATGAGTTTTCGTAAGTGGTTTTTGATGTTTTGAAATTATGTTATTTCTCTTTGGATCGTTGACCTGTTTCTTAAAAGTATTTTTTCACTTTAGGTGAAGCGTCCTAATTTCAATGAGAAAGAATCTTATAGGGTCACAAAATAGCTGTTTCTATTAATCTTTATTAAATATTATTTGAATTATATTAGTATAATAAATATTATTCTCATGATAGTGGAATAATTTTATTCATGTTTTATTGGTCGTATAAAATAAATAAATATGTAATCATCATCATGAAATTATAAAATATTTTAGCATAAACCCTTTATCTAAAAATAGATGGTTAGATCTATTTTTTAGATCATCAAAAATTGAGAATAGAGAATTTTTGTACATATTAATTCTCTCTCTACTCCCCCACTCTCCCTCCCAAGAACAAGATATATAAGAGATATTTATTTAGGACCAAACAACAAGATATCAACGATGAAAAACACTTGAGATTTGATTCGATACACAAGCACCCAATGATCAGTTGGTGTTTCTCGAAGATCATTTGAGCATGTGTGGATCACCTCTTGAGGGATTATGTACTTTGATCCTCATAGTGCTATGAATTTATTCTAATAGGGTCTTTTTTTATGATCAAAGTTCATCCATAATGAAAGTCCCTTATCTCATGAATTTCTTTTTTTAGAAATTTAATCATTTAATTCAAAATTTAACATCAATGATCCTCACTCATAGACATGAGAAACAATTATGAAAAATTAATAATATAATACCCACTGCCCCAAGATTATGTAGTTCTTGGAACAAACATGTTTTGTGAGAGGGGTCTCATTTAAATTTATAATTATATATTTCATTGTGCATCTATGCACAATTTTGGTTAGAATTTAATTTCATATTTTTTATTCTTTAATATAATTTAAATGAAAATGCTTCGAAATATTAATTATATTTATTCAAGTGTTTTAATTTTATTAAGGGTTTATGAAGAGATAAAGAACAACTATAGATCCCATCAGGAAACTGGCAATTTATTTTCAGTAATATAGGGTTACATAACATGTATTTTCAAGTACATGTTGTGTACCCTAGTGCACTACATCTAGTTGTAATGATGGATACATATCACTCCTGGATGTAATTATATGTGGTGTATTCACATTTTAACAATCCAAAAGAAGATATGGTTTTCATATTACATTGATTCTATTGGTGTACATGTCATGTAATCAATACGAGTTAGCACTATTAATCGTTCAATCTGTTTGGTCATTATACACATTAAAAACCATGTATGATTGGAAACCTAGTGAATTTTTGATATATAGTATGTGTATGTGGTGCACATATAATGTAGTTCATTAATTCATGCATCCAAAGATCACACCATGTGACCTAGAAAAACATTTAATATATGACTAAAAGAGATACCTGATGTTTAGCTAGCAAGTACATTCTATGCAGTCCACTAAGACACACACACGGAATACCTATTAATTCATTTCAGACCAACTAAAAGTTTAACACATGGCGTGTAGCTGTTCTATATAATTCATGTAGTCTAGTCAAAGAATACAACGCATACCGAGTCATGTACCCTAGATACGCAGAAATTGAGGTTTCAGAGCCCCTAATGAGGGGAATGTTCCTGAACGTCGAAGACACCAACACCTGGATATCATTTGAATTTGAGAAACTACCACTCTTCTTCTTTTTTTGTGGCTGTCTTAGCCACCAAGAAATAACATGTTCCTCAAAACCTAAGAGTGGATCAGGTGACATCACCCTCCAATATGGCCCTTGTCTCCGTACAAAAATGAATAAAACTGCTTTCATCCTTGAGACGGAAAAACAAAAGGATCGCAACCATCTCACGTTGGCACATACCAGTCAGGTGGATCATACACATGGACAAGCGATTTTGGTAGGACCCCCGGATTTCTCCAAAGACAACTATCCCACTCAGAGAGAAGATGGAGTTCATCCTAAACACTTGAAGGACAAAACTCAACCATCCACAAGGTCGGGGACAAGGCAAAAAGAACCACCAAGGAAATGCTCAATGCCAACACAGATACACTTCGATCCACTAGACCCGGATCCGGATCCGGATCCACACTCATCCATAATTGATAAAACACCAACAGAGGCCCAAGGAATTACGAGAACTCCAATGCTGGGCCCAACCACCCGTCGCATGTGGAAAAGGGTGCAACGTGGAGGAAGAGATGGTCACATGGAAGACCCTAACCCCTGGGTCAGGAAATGACAAACTAAAACATGCCAATCAGGGAGGAATCCCACCAAAATAGGGAAATTGACAAGTGACGAAACGAGTCTGGAGGAAACAACGGTAGCGGCGTGCGAGACCCAGCCTCGACTAGAGAAATGATTGGGTTATGTTGTAACTGTCGTGGGCTTGGAAACCCACGAACGGTTCGCATGCTTCGGCACAATTGTGCCCAAAGTTTCCCTGATATGGTTTTCATGTCCGAAACCATACTGGAAAACAACGACACAAATGGTATTGCTCTAAAGTGTGGCTTCCAAGGCTTCTTTCTGGTGCACAGACAAGGCCATTCTAGGGGCCTCTGCCTCCCCTGGAAGGAAAATATTGATGTTAAAAAAATTTCTTTCTCCATGCACCATGTGGCTGCGACTATTCAAACGGACTTGCACCCACCCAGGACCTTTGTGGTATTCTATGGCTGGCCATCCTATTCTAATAAGGGGAGGTCATGGGACATTCTATGCATGTTGTGACATGATTTACCTAGCCCTGTTCTTTTCAGAGGTGATTTCAATGAGATCATGTTCCTCAAAGAAAATAGAGGAGGGAGTTTTCGACACTCAGCCTCTATGTCTAACTTCAAAGACATGGTCACTAAGGCGAACCTGGTTGATCTGGGGTTCATAGGTAACCCTTTTACATAGCTCCGTGACAATACTAAAGGTACTCGCATCGCTGAACGTCTTGATATATTTCTGGGCTCTACTAATTGGATCAATCGGTTCAACCTGTTTCATGTTGGCCACTTCACCCTTAACTGTTCGGATCACTTCCCAATCCTCATTGACTGTTTTCAAGGTGAACGAAATCAACAACTCAGTAGACCCTTCAGGTTTGAGAGCTTCTGGGAAAAAGACCAGGAATGTGAAGAGGTAGTCCGATCATGTTGGAAGAGTTCTGAGGAATATGTTGGCCTCAATATCCAACAGGTTGCTTCTGGTCTGAGATATTGGAGCAAAATAAAATTCCACCAACCAGATAGGCATTGTTATACCCTTGAAAAGAATTTGCACAACTTTCTTGGGTAACCCCCATCTAATGGCCACATCTCCAAGATTGGTCCCACTTGGAGAGTTCTGGATGGGTCCCTTCGTGTTAAGGAAGGCGTTTGGGCTATTAGGGCGTGTGACATCCATATTAAAGAGGTAGACACCAATACAAGATATTTCCACCTGAAAGCGTCATCTAGGCACCGAAAAAACTCTACCAGGAGCCTTTCACAACCTGGTGGAAGCAAAGTTTCTGACACTTGCGGCATTCATGAAGCTTTGGTATACTATTTCTAAAACCTATTATCCACAGGGAACCCTTTCATGTCTGCTGAAGTGGAAGAATGCATCAGACCCGTGATCACAGAGGAGATCAACCGACAGCTCTCAAAAGATGTGACGAATGATGAGATACACCGGGAATTGAAGCATATCCACCCCACTAAGGCCTCGGGATCGAATGTTTTTCACACCCTATTTTTTAAACAATACTGGCACATTATCGGTCCTGATATCTGCAAAATGATAAAAAACATATGGTCAGGGAATACAAGAATGTCCTCCATCAATGAAACGGTCCTCATCCTCATCCCGAAAATCAAAAAACCCTAGGAGTCCCAGATTTCAGACCGATTAGTCTCTGCAATTCCTTGTATAAGATCTTCTCAAAAATCATTCTCAATCGGTTGTGTCCTTGGCTTCTTTATATTATTATCGAAAACCAGGGTGCCTTCGTCGCTAAGAGGCTGATTACTGATAATGAAAATGTGGCCCATGAAGTGTTCCACTCTATGAAAATGCGCTCCACTGTGAAAAGAGGAACCATGGCCTAGAAACTGGATATGACCAAAGCCTATGATAAAGGGGAATGACAGCTCCTTTGAGATGTAATGATGAGAATGGTCTTCTACAATAAGTGGAGAGAAATTTTCATGCACTGCATCTCGACCCTCTCCTTCAGAATCAAGGTCAATGGGGAGCATACCAGAAGATTCACTCCAAATCGTGGCATGTTCTAGGGAGATCCTCTCTCCCCTTTTCTCTTCATTTTTGGGGCTGATGTTTTCTCTAACCTTATTTCTAGGGTTGCATCCTCTACGTCTATTCATGGTGAAAAGGTCTGTCGTGAGATCCCACAAGTGTCACATATCTTCTTCGTGGACGACTGCCTCCCTTTCTCCAGAGCCACTGTTAATGAATGTCGGGTGATCACCCAAGCAATCCAGCAATATGAGCGGGTGTCTGGACAGTCTGTTAATCATGGAAAATTGGAAATCTCCTTTAGCGCAGGGGTGCCTCCTGAAAAGAGAGATGCGATTTGTGCATCTGCAGGCATCCATTTGCTCGATAAACACTATAAGTATCTTGGACTCCCTATGGTGATTGGATGGTTCAAAAACGAAATCTTTGCAGCTCTTGTGGACATGATTGAGCAAACAATTCAAGGCTGGACCCCAAAAATCATCTCCAAAGATGGAAAGGGAACCCTCATTAAAGCTGTCATTCAATCTATACCCAGCTACTTTATGTCGATGTTTAAACTCCCGTCAGCCATCGTTAACTTGATCCATTCACATTCTTCCAACTTCTGGTGGGGGAAAATGATGGAAGAAATCGACCCCACTGGTTCGCCTGGGAGAAGCTCTACAAACCCAAGTCAGAGGGTGGGATGGGGTTCTGTAATCTTCTTCTATTAAATGATACTCTATTGGCCAAGCAAGGATGGATCCTCCTTAACTGTCCATCATCTCTATGTGCACGAATAATCTGGTCCATGTACTTTCCTCACACGGACTTTCGTGGTTCATCTCTTAGCCCCCACCCTAGCTTCCTCTGGAGAAGTGTTTGGGGGGCACTAACTCTCCTGGAAAAAGGACTGGGATGGAGGAATTGAAATGTCTCTTCTATCAACATCTAGACCGATCCCAGTATTTTCAATAAGGATGGTATGCGGGTCACATCCCCCACCCAACCTGGTCTGGAAGACGCCACAGTCAACTGCCTCTTTTTAGACCAGGGCCCGGGATAGTGTGTGGAAAAGATCCGGGAATGGTTTAATGAAAGAGACCAAAGAATTATTCTGATCATCCCCCGGGTCCCTGATGCAGGCCCCGACCATATTTTTTGGACCAATGATTCTTAAGGCGAGTACATGGTGAGATCCATGTACATACTAGCTCTTTGCATTCACTCTCGCAACCATGTTGAGGGACCATGGAAAGCACTTTGGAAGATCAACATCCCCCCAAAAAATACGCCAATTTTGGTGGCAGGTGTGCACAGGCACACTTCCTACCATGATCCTCTGTGTTTACTAACATATGATCAGCGCTGATTCATGCCCGTTCTGCCCAAATATTCTTGAAACTCATTGGCACGCCATCATACACTACCCGAGAGCAAGGAAATTTGGAATAAATGGGGCTCTGCTTCGGATGCTTCACCGGACATTGCCTCTGACCTCCCTGATCTTATGATGCGCTGGTGTTCCTCTCTTTCATCAGCTAATTCAAGCGCTAGTTTCACCCTAGCTTGGATCATTTTGGTTTGCCGCAATGATTCGATTTTCCACCACGTCCTTCAGCCCCCCTGAGTTCGGGATTGAACAAGCCAATTCGTGTCTTGAGGGTTGGAAGGACTGCAATTGACACCTTTTGACACGCTTTACCCCCTCCTTCCACACTCATTAGACCCCCCCCCCAAATGAAGGCAGTCTTAAGCTCAATGTGGATGCTTCTCTCCCCAAGGATGGGCCTGTTTGTCTCGGCCTCCTGTCTCGAAATCATATGTGGCAGATAATTGCAGAAAAATATGAACCCCATCATGCCTTCTGGGAACCTGTTGTTGTTGAGGCCTATGCCATTCTTGCAGGGAGGATGCTTGCTATAGAATTTGGATGGGATGATATCAACATCGAGTCAGACAGTGTTTCGGTTATCAATTCCATTAACCACAATGATGCTGGACTTCAGGCATTTGTCTTCATCGTCAGGAGAATCCGCTCGCTGCGTCAAAGCTTCTCTTGTTGCACTTTCTCCTTTACCAAAAGGGAAGGAAATAATGTGTCCCATCACCTTGCAGCCTCAGGACCCTTCTATGTCAACCAGCTATGGTTGGACAACTTCCCTTCTTGGTTCTGCTTATGTACTACTGCTAATATTCGTCATTAATATTTCCTACATTCTTTTCAAAAAAAGTGATATCTCCAATTATGTTTGGATGATGATTAATATGCAGGAGAATTAATTAATGCAAGAGTTTTCAGCTTAAAAATAAATAATTAATAAAAAAATGAATTTTATCTAGTTATGTTTTTCTTATTCATTGCATGTATGACCATTCTTTAGCTTGACCAAGACTTGTGTATGTGTTGGATGTTTTAATTTAATTTATTTCATGGGTTTTAAATTATTTAATACTAAATTAAATTGTGGTTGTAGATCCTTCCCTCCCTCTATTATTATGTAATACCTATGTGTATAAGGAAACTTATTTAATCCCATTTTAACCAATATTTGGTTCTCCTCACCTAAGTGTGTCAAAAATACATATAATTAATGGAGTATCCCAAGATTCATGGAGCGGGTTCAATAAAAACCCATTATGGCTCCAACTCAAGTGATACATTGGTAGATATGTGCAATATTGTAACTCTTTCCAAGACTAACAATTTTAGTTATTTCCCCCAAATAAATGGTTGATATAATTTCCACTAATTAAATCAACCATTAAATAAATCTCATTAATGGTTTGTTTAATTTTTTATTTATTTTAATTTATGAAATTATTTATTTATTGAATGCAAGGTCATGATAACATAAACCAATGAATTAATGTGAAAATTCACAAATTAACTATATGAATTATTCATAAATTATTTATGCAACATGGTTAATTAATTTGTTAATGTCATCATAATATTAACAAGACATGTAATGGTTAAAAAAATAAAATATACACATTAAAATTAAAAATTTATCAATTTAATTTTTTTTCATAATTTTCCTTCCATTACATGATTGGGAATGAAACTCAAGAGAACATTGGGTTTGACCAACCCTTATTGGAACACATACAATTATATTGAATGTTCTTCTAAAGGTTTTGTCACAAACCAGCCCGAGTCTACCCTGAATCGGTCACAAGGGAAAACCTGCAACAAGTCCCAAGAGGCATTCCCAATACTCCCGGGATGGAGACAAGCACCAAGGGCATCAATAGAGTATACAAGGTAATGATTTCTCCCATATATAAACAATCAAACAAATAGTGGAAAGAATTTGATATTCCAAAATACATTTATATAAAAACTGAACTGTGCATTACTTGTACAAGAAACTGAAAGTACAACTATACCATCAACTAAACTGAAAAAACCAAATAAACAACTAACTTCATGTCACCCTTCTGGTCACTCTCCAACATAATGATCACACATCACCCAAGGTGATCAAACTCAAGCTGATACCTGCAAAACGGCTAAAAACAGAAGAAGACTATAGGCATGAGTATTAAAATTCGTTAGGTTAGCCATATATTTTATTCCCAATACTCATCCTTTAAAATAAAAGAAATAATAGTTTATAGTTTTAAATAAAAATATAAAGGTATGTTTTCAATATGAGGTCCCATGCAATAAAAAAATTACCAGACAAAAACTTGCATGTTTTATAAACAAGAATGTTAGTAACAATTTTCTAATAGGTGCAACTTCAGAATGAAAAACGTTTTCAATAGAGATGATTTAAATAATTTACACTTTTGAATAAATCACAGACACTGATTAATTCATCAACCAAACACATTGTATGCCAATAGTGAGTATAAAATAGCCAATGAGCACAACTCACATGAACACCCCTAGGCACTAGTAAGTTGTGAGCCCCAGGTGCCTCGTATCTCAATGAAAGTAACCGTAATAAATATCCATTCTCATGCACATGAGCCAATAGTAGACATCATTCCCATAACCTAGTGTTCCCCCTACATCATCATCATCATCAGAATTTAGTTATTTTTTTCATCGTCAAACTTGCTATGTGAAACAAGGTCCAAACCCCACAAGATCACTAGAATTCTAGTATACGCCCACCCACTTAGATACCCGGGATTCCGTTTAGTGCTCAATCAAGTTAAACATATTATAAAATACACATTTCCCATAAAAAATACATTAAGAAACCATAAACACACAAATATCCCTCAAACATGTTTCACATTTAATTCACAAATCAATAAACCACAAAAAGGTTTCGTAAAAAGTTTTCAAGGATTATAATGAGGCCTTGCACATAAAATGCACTAAAATGCACTTTTAAGGCTAGAAACCCATAAATAACATAAAAAAGATTTATCATCCTCTGAACCAATTAATAAATCCCTTCCATGGACCATAATGTGGCCCCAAAAGATAGAACATGAAATACAAATGGAAACCATTCTTGTAGAAAAAATGCCAAACTGGCCTTTAATCCTTTCTCAAAACTAACATTTGACCAATGTATGCATTTCTATTTTATTAAGGATGTGTATAAACACCTTTTACAGATGAAAACCAAATTCATAATTCCCATAAAACACTCATGTTACATATTTAATACACAACCATTTTCATAAGAATCTGAAACGGGCCATTATCCAATAACTCAGGCCAAAACATGTTGAATACTATAAACCATTTGTTTGTAAAATGAAATAAATATTGGAAAGGAATATAAGAGCACAAAAATGCCATTTATCATGCTTAAAATTCATTTATAAATCCATAAAAATAATTTTTAAATCACACATCACACATAAAAGCCAACTGGCCATGTTACAGAACCCATGAATTTCCCTTTTAAAAAAAACAATTTATTTTAATCACTTGATGGCGAATAAAACACAAATTTCATTACATATTTCATTAGATCAACTATCAAATTGTTAAAATACCATAAACCAGGTTTTATACTACACAAAATAGTTGTGAAAGATAGTGTAACATTTAAACAAACACTTGGTGTCCACTTCTATGACAAAGCAACTCTACATTTCAAAAAACAAGGCTTCAAAAACAATTTTTCACACCAAGAAAATTATCCAAAGGATGAAAAAAATAAAAATATATATTAGATATAAAAAATAATAAAATTATTAATCATAATTATAGAGGCATGTTCAAGGGATATCCTACCTCAAATCCTTGGCGTAATGGAAACGCACACCCAATATCAACATCTGAGGGTTTATAAACCCTAAACATATGACGACCATCCCCAAATGAACAAAACCCCATAAAAATCAGGGAATAACAGAACCCTAAATCTAACATGACCAGGGGAGAGTAGAAAACCATGAAATAATGACATGAGGAAGAAGAGGATGGAGAAAGGAGAATGAATCTCACCATGCCACCTAGAAAACTCTTTGTCTTCCATTAGATCTTCACCCTTAGAGAAAAGGGAATGGCTTGGAATTTCTTGGAGAGGCTCCTATGGTCTGGATGAACCTGGTAAAGTATATTTTTTTGGAAAATGAGTAATAATTAATTATTTGTGGATGAAACAATTTATCATCTCAATTCTGGTTGTTTTGAGGAAACTTGAGAACATTCTCCCTAATATTCTATTTGAATGAGCTATAAAGAGGTACACTCGATAATGGGGGTGAGGATAGGTATTTGGGATTCGAATGGGAGGAGGATTCACCATAAAATATTAAAAATTGAGAATGATATAAAAGAAAAAAATTATATTTCTAAAATTGTAAATGTGCCCACGGGCTGGCCCAGTACCTAAATAAGTAACCAAAACTGACAATGCTTATTAATTCTTGATGGGTACAAATGGATATTTAGGCTTTATTATATGAGGGGAGGAAATAGAATGTGAAATCAGTCCAAAATGATAAAAATGGTTGATTTATAAAAGAAAAAAATATGTTTTTTAATTTGGAAATAGGCTCACAGTTTGGCCCAAATCATGAAATCAGCACCCTTTCTACAAAAAGTCTAAAAAAATAATTGAGGAACCCAAATATGGATTATTAAATATAGATAAAACTTCAAAGATCAACATTAATCTCTCCCAAGATCCAAGAAAAGGATCAGGATTTCCAATGTACCGGATCAAAACAAAGACTTGAAAAACTGGGTGTGACAATTCTTTGCACCATTAAAGCTTTCCACCCTCAGTAAGACATAGCACATTCCAGTTGACTGATCCAAACTAATGATTCGTTATCAATGTGGTCTAGCCACATAATCCAATGACACAACATCAACAATTAATGGAACTTAATCCTCTTACTTCAACCAAAATACCAACTCTCAACCACTTCCTGAGAATCAACCGAAAGATCGAGCCATTACCTCCACAACCAGACCAAGAATACGTTTTTTGGGCCTTATACCAATGAAACTAACACTAACCCAAGACAAATATAACTCATGATAACCCAATATTATAGTGGATTATGGGATATACTCCCCACCATTATGAAACAACTTCCACTATATAAGTTCCTAGGTGGAAAATCAATGGGACTCGTGGTGTGTCTCCCCACCATTAGAACCCTAATTGAATCGAACAAACAAGAATTCGACATGAGCTAGAATTAGGCCCCACTCACACAAGCCCACCAAAAATCTCTTCCAACAACCTACCAACCCATGTTGAGTGGAACACAACTTGAACATTTATGTCACCCATTCTCGAATGGAGGCGACAAGAACTAGTCTGACACTCTGTGCACGGATCCAAATCCCCCCCAATTAGGGAGAGGAAGGAAGGGGACATAATCATTGGGCCATTGAAACAATAAAAGAAACAAAGTAACTACCTTACTGAAATGGTAGAGGTATGAGCTTAGCAATACTACCCATAATCCTAAGACTCCTGAATACACACCAGATTCACAATGTAACCTATCACTGGAGATCTGATGGATGAATCATCTCTTGACTCACAGTCGGGCTTTGATAATCCCCAACTTGTACTCCATCCCTTAGTTCCACATAGTACCACATAACACTCCCGGGAAGAAACAAAAGATCATAAGATACCATGAAGCTATCTTCCTCAACAATTTTTTTATCCAAACAAGAACATGGAGATACACTACACTATTTTCTCTCACTCTGAATGAAGAGAATATTGAACAAGGCACACAAAAAACCCACTAAACATCACCTAGAACTACTACTATAATCGAGAGAATCACTATAAAGGGAAGACACTTTAAATCATACCCAAATAGAATTTTATTTCAAAAAATGGGATGCGGTATCATTAAAATAGGTGGATTTAACATTTGAAACAAATATTTATGTTGATCAACTAGAAAGCATGCCAATGGAGAACCATTTGTGGCCACATCACAACATCTAACAAATCTTTAAAAACCCACTAAACATTACCCCAAAACTGAGCCCCCAACAAGACCACATCTCAAGATGCTACAAGAGTATGACTTCTAGATCATAAGAAAGAAAATCAAATAGACAACACTTCTAATACATATTATAACCCATCTATATAACGGTAGGATCATAACAAATGCAACAATTTTTTAGCTCAAAACACTTTTGAAAAAAAAATAAACTAACTTGGTGGATTTTCACATTCACCAATAGTGTTTCATCAAGTCTCACTCACATGAACATTTACATGCCACCTGGGGCACTCAAATACCATGTCATACCATCCATTCATCCATATATCCACAAAACCTTTCATGTGAGAACCCATGAAAATTCTGGATGAAAAATCAAAACATAATCATTACAAAAATAATTGTGTACCTTCCAAATGCACATTAACCACCAAATCAAAAACCATTTTCAGATTTCACAAGCCAAACCATGCTTCATTAAGAACCATTTGATTAAAAAAATCCATTTCATTTAATAAAACTTCCAAAAACAACCATTCTATTCCAAATATCCCTTTCCCATTATAAAAAAATTAGGAAAGGTCTATTTTCATAATCCGACAACCACAAAGGCCAAAACCCCTTTCCAGAAAAACCCTAGCCACTGAAAATCAACTTTCCAAAACCAATTCATCATATTCTAACACTTTAAAATCGGCCAAAACACACCCATTTAGAAAGAAAATCAGAATTATTTTCAAATGATTCACACTTTCAAATCCAATTATTTCGAAAAACCACAAGTTTAGATTGGGAAAATCCAATCCTGTTAAATCATTTGAAGTCGCGAATAATAGGGTGTTTTCGGGTGATTTGAAGTCATTCTGATGTATTTCAGTAAGCATTGGACCGTAAAACCCATGTTTTGTCCATTTATGACATGCCGAGTGTGTTTTCAGCAAGCGCGGTCACACAAAACCTCTGATTGACGTTACGTCTGGCCGGAAATTTCACAATTCACCCATGCTTTGTTGTCATCCGATTTCATGGCATTCTGAGGTCGTTCGTCCAGTTTCGACAAACCCACGTACACTTTTCAAGCGCACCGAACACCTAAAAACACATAATCATTCGTGCCATGCAAACCGCGCGTCCGCATGAGGTGTCATCTACTATTACACCTCATGAATAATAGCTAGAGTGTTTTCGTGTGATTTCAAGTCATTACGATGTTGTTCAGCATTCATTTGACCTTAAAACCCATGTTTTGGCCATTTACGACATGTCGAGTACGTTTTCAGCCTGCGCTGTCACACGACACCTCCGATTGATGTGTCGTCTGGCCGAAAATTTTACAATTCACTCACCCTTTGTTGTCATCTGATTTCATGGAATTCCTAGGTCGTTCGGCTGGTTACGACCACCCCACGCACGCTTTTCAAACGCGTCGAACACCTAAAAAACACATATTCAGCCATACCATGCAAATTGCGCATCCGAATGACATGCCGCCTCCTCTTTCACCTCAAGAATATTATCTAGGGTGTTTTCGTGTGATTTCAAGTCATTCTGATGTCGTTCAGCTTGTATTTGACCGTAAAACCCATGTTTTGGCCATTTACGACATGTCGAGTGCGTTTTTGGCCAGCACGGTCACATGACACCTCTGATTGACGTTCCGTCTAGCCGAAAATTTCAAAATTCACCCACCTTTTGTTTTCGTCTGATTTCATGGCATTCCAAGGTCGTTCGGCCAGTTTCGACCACCCCACGCAGGCTTTTCAAGCGCGCCGAACACCTAAAAAACACATATTCAGTCGTGCCGCACAAACTGCACATCTGAAGGACCTTTTGTCTCCTTGTACATGTCACGAATAATAACTATGGTGTTTTCGTGTGATTTCAAGTCATTATGATGTCGTTCGGCATGCACTTGACCGTAAAACCCATGTTTTGGACATTTATGACACGCCGAGTGAGTTTTAGGTGAGCACGGTCCCATGACACCTCCGATTAACGTGTCGTATTGCCGACAATTTTAAAATTTACCCACCTTTTTTTAATGATTTTAGGGCATTCCGAGATCGTTCGGCCGGTTTTGACCACCCCACTCAGGCTTTTCGAGCACGTCTAACACCTAAAAATCATATATTCATCCATGTCGCGCAAACCGCACGTCTGAATGATGTTCCGTCTCCTTATACACCTCACGAATAATAACTAGGGTGTTTTCGTGTGATTTCAAGTCATTCTGATGTCGTTTGGCATGCATATGACCGTAAAACCAATGTTTTGGCCATTTACGACATGCCGAGTGCATTTTTAGCCAGCGTGGTCACACAACACCTCTGATTGACGTGTCGTCTGGCCGACAATTTCACAATTCACGCACATTTTGTTTTCATCTGATTTCATGGAATTCTGTGTTCGTTCGGCCGGTTTCGACCACCCCACATACGCTTTTCAAACGCGCCAAACACCTAAAAAACACATATTCAGTCATGTCACGCAAACCGCCCATCTGAATGACATTCTGTCTCCTCGTATACCTCATGAATAATAAATAGGGTTTTTTCCATTGATTTCAAGTCATTCTGATGTCTTTCGGCATGCATTTGATCGTAAAACCCTTGTTTTGGCCATTTACGACACGCCGACTGCATTGTCGGCCAGCGCGGTCACACGACACCTCCGATTGACGTGCTGTCTAGCCAAAAATTTCACAATTCACCAACTTTTTTTGTTTTCTAATTTCATGGCATTCTGAGGTCGTTCAGCCGGTTTCGACCACCCCACTCACGCTTTTCAAGCACGCTGAACACCTAAAAAACACATATTTAGCCATGCCGTGCAAACTGCGCGTCCAAATGATGTACCACCTTCTTTTACACTTCACAATTAATAACTTGGGTGTTTTCTTGTGATTTCAAGTCATTCTGATGTCATTAGGCATGCATTTGACAGTAAAACCCATGTTTTGGCCATTTACGACACACCGAGTACGTTTTCGGCCAGCGCGGTCACACGACACCTCCGATTGATGTGTTGTCTGGCTGACAATTTCCCAATTCACCCACCCTTTGTAGTAGTCTGATTTCATGGAATTCTGAGGACGTTCGGCTAGTTTCGACCACCCCACGCACACTTTTTAAGCGCCCCGAACAGCTAAAAAACACATATTCACTTGTGTCGTGCAAACCGTGCATCCGAATGACGTGTCATCTCCTTGTACACCTCAAGAATAACAACAAGGGTGGTTTCGTGTGATTTCAAGTCATTCTGATGTTGTTTGGCCTGCATTTAACCGTAAAACCCATGTTTTGGCCATTTTACGACACGCCGAGCGCGTTTTCGACCAGCGCGGTCACACGACACCTCCGATTGATGTTCCATCAAGTCAACAATTTCACAATTCACCCACCCTTTGCTTTAATCCAATTTTATGTCATTCTAAGGACTTTCGGCTGGTGTAGACCACCCCACACATGCTTTTCAATGACGTTGAACACCTAAAAACACATATTCAGTCGTGTCGCACAAACTGCGCGTCTGAATGACGTGTTGTCTCCTAATAAACCACAAAAATAATAATTAGGGTGTTTTCGTGTCATTTCAAGTCATTCTGATGTTATTCGGCATGCATTTGACCGTAAAACCCATGTTTTGGCCATTTACGACAAGCCGAGTGCGTTTTCTGCCAGCGCGGTCACACGACTCCTTCAATTGACGTGTCGTCTAGTCAAAAATTTTACAATTCACCCACCCTTTGTTGTTGTCGGATTTCATGGCATTCTGAGGTCATTCCTTCGGTTTTGATCGCCCCATGCATGCTTTTCAAGCGCACTGAACACCTAAAAACACATCTGCAGTCGTGCTGCAAAAACCGTGTGTCCGAATGACGTTTCGTCTCCACATACACCTCACAAATATTAACTAGGGTGTTTTTCGGTGATTTCAAGTCATTATGATGTCATTCGGAATTCATTTGACCATAAAACCCCTGTTTTTTCCATTTATGACACACCGAGTGCATTTTCGAACAGTGCGGTCACAAGACACCTCTGATTGACGTGTCGTCTGTCCGAAAATTTCACAATTCACCCACCCTTTTTTGTCGACCGATTTCATGGTATATCAAGGTCGTTCAGCCTATTTTGACCACCCCACGCACGCATTTCAAGCGCACCAAACGTCTTAAAAACAAATATGCAGTCGTGTAGTGAAAATCGCGCGTCCGAATGACGTGTCGTCTTTTCGTACACCTCACAAATAATCACTAGGTCGTTTCCATGTGATTTCATGTAATTCCAATTTCGTTCGGAATGTATTTGACCGTAAACCCATGTTTTGGCCATTTACGATAGGTCGAGTGAGTTTTCGGCCAGCGCGTCACACGAAACATCTGATTGACGTGTCATATTGCCAAAAATTTCACAATTCACCCACATTTTGTAGTCGTCCGATTTGATGGCATTTCAAGGTCGTTCGGCCGGTTTCGACCACCCCACGCACGCTTTTCAAGCGTGCCGAACACATCAAAAACACATATTCTATCGTGTCGCACAAACCACACCTCTGAATGACGTTCCATCTCCTTGTACACCTCAAGAATAATAACTACAGTGTTTTCATGTGATTTCAAGTTATTATGACGTCGTTCGTTACGCATTTGATTGTAAAACCCATGTTTTGGCCATTTACGACATGCAAAGTACGTTTTCGACCATCACGGTCACACGACACCTCCGATTGATGTGTCGTCAAGACGAGAATTTCACAATTCACCCACCCTTTATTGTCTTATGATTTAATGGCATTCTGAGGTCGTTCAGCCAGTTTTGACCACCCCACTCATGCTTTTCAAGCGCACCAAACACCTAAAAACAAAAATTCAGCGGTGTCACACAAACCGCACAACCAATTTTAATTCTCTCTCCTTGTACACCTCATGAATATCAATTAGGATGTTTTTGTCTGATTTGAAGTCATTCTGATGTCGTTCGGCATGCATTTGACCATAAAACCCATGTTTTGGCCATTTACGACACGCCGAGTGCGTTTTCGGCCAGCGCGGTCACACAACACCTCTGATTGACATGTCAGTTGGCTGACAGTTTCACAATTCACCCACCCTTTGTTGTCGTCCAATTTCCTGGAATTCTGATGTCGTTCAACTGGTTTCAACCACCCCACACATGATTTTCAGGCGCACTGAACAACTAAAAAAGTCATATTTAGACGTGTCGCGCAAACTTTGGGTCCGAATTATGTTTCTTCTCCTCGTACACCTCAAGAATAATAACTAGGGTGCTTTTGTGTGATTTCAAGTCATTCCGATGTTCTTATTCATGCATTTTACTGTAAAACCCATGTTTTGGCCATTTACGACATGCCCAGTGCATTTTCAGCCAACACGGTCACATGACACCTCCGATTGACGTGTCATCTGGCCAAAAATTTTACAATTCACCCACCCTTTGTTGTCATCCAATTTTATGGCATTCTGAGTTCGTTAGGCTGGTTTCGACCACCCCACGCACACTTTTCAAGCGCGTCGAACACCTAAAAACACATATTCAGTCGTGCCGCGCAAACCGCACATCCGAATGACATTTCGTCTCCTCGTGCACCTCACGACTAATTACTAGGGTTTTTTTGTATGATTTCAAGTCATTCCAATGTTGTTCGACATGCATTTGACCGTAAAACCAATGTTTTGGCCATTTACGACATGTTGAGTGCATTTTCGGCCAGTGTGGTCACACAACACCTCCGATTGACATGCTGGCTGGCCAACAATTTTAAAATTGACCAACCCTTTGTTGTCTTCTGATTTCATGGTATTCTGAGGTCGTTTTTCTGGTTTCGACCGCCCCATGCACGCTTTTCAAGCGCTCCGAACACCAAAAAAATACATATTCAGCCGTGTCGTGCAAACCGCGCATCCGAATGACATGCCATCCCCTCGTACACCTCATGAATAATAACTATGGTGTTTTTGTGTGATTTCATGTCATTATGATGTTGTTCGACATGAATTTGACCATAAAACCCATGTTTTGGCCATTTATGACACGCTGAGTGTGTTTTCGGCCCGCGCGGTCACACGACACCTCCAATTGACGTGCTGTCTAGATTAAAATTTCACAATTCACCCACCATTTGTTTTCGTCTGATTTCATGGCATTCTGAGCTCGTTCGGCCGGTTTTGACCACCGCACGCATGCTTTTCCAGCGCGCCGAACACCTAAAAAACACATATTCATCCGTGTCGCGCAAAACGCACGTCCGAATGATGTGTAATCTCCTCATAAACCTCA
Organism: Viscum album; assembly: GCA_963277665.1. Classification (NCBI taxonomy): domain Eukaryota; kingdom Viridiplantae; phylum Streptophyta; class Magnoliopsida; order Santalales; family Viscaceae; genus Viscum; species Viscum album. Next base: position 333,886,652 of record OY728163.1, read on the forward strand.
CTCATATTAACTAGGGTGTTTTCATGTGATTTAAAGTCATTCCTATGTCGTTCGTCATGAATTTGACCGTAAAATCCATGTTTTGGGCATTTATAACACACCGAGTGCGTTTTCGGCCAGCGCGGTCACACAACACCTCCCTTTGACTTGCCATCTGGAAGACAACTTCTCAATTCACCCACCCTTTGTTGTCGTCCAATTTCATGACATTCCGCGGTCGTTTGTCCAGTTTTGACCACTCCACGCAATCTTTTAACACACGTCGAACACCTAAAAAACACATATTCAGTCGTGCCGCACAAACCACGTGTTCGAATGATATGCCCTCTCCTCGTACATCTCATGAATAATAAATAGGGTGTTTTTGTGGGATTTCAAGTTATTCTGATGTCGTTCGGAATTCATTTGACCATAAAACCCATGTTTTGGAAATTTAGATTCATTGAATGCATTTTCATCCAGCGCGGTCACACGACACCTCCGATTGACGTGTCATCTGGCTGAAAATTTCCCAATTCACCCACCCTTTGTTTTCGTCCGATTTCATGGCATTATGAGGTCATTCGGCCAGTTTTGACCACTCTACGCATGCTTTTCAAGCGCCTCGAACATCTAAAAAACACAGATTCATCCATGCCTCGCAAACCGCTCGTCTGAATGACGTTTCGTCTCCTAGTACACCTCACGAATAATAACTAGGTAATTTTTGTGTGATTTCAAGTAATTTCGATGTCCTTCGGCATGCATTTGCCGTAAAACCCATGTTTTGGTCATATACAACAAGCCAAATGCGTTTTCGGCCAGCGCGGTCACACAACACCTCTGATTGACATGCTGTATAGCCAACAATTTTACAATTCACCCACCCTTTTTTTCTTTCGATATAATGGCATTCTGAGGCTGTTTGGCCTGTTTCGAGCCCCCCCCCCCCCCCCACACGCTTTTCAAGCACGCTGAACACCGAAAAACAAATATTCAGCCATTCCATGAAAACCGCTTGTCCGAATGACATGTTTTCTACTCGTACACCACATTAATATTAACTTGGGTGTTTTCGTTTGATTTCAAGTCATTCCAATGTCATTCGGTATGCATTTCACCATAAAACCCACATTTTGGCCACTTACGACACGCAGAGTGAGTTTTCGGACAATGCGGTCACAAGACACCTCTAATTGACATTCCTTCTAGCCGACAATTTTACAATTTACACACACTTTGTTGTCGTCCAATTTCATGGAATTCTGAGGTCGTTCGGCTGGTTTCGACCACCCCACGCATGAATTTCAAGCACGCTGAACACCTAAAAAACACATATTCAACCGTTCCATGCAAACCATAAGTCCAAATGAGGTTTCGTCTCTTTTTACACCACACAAATAATAACTAGGGTGTTTCTGTGTGATTTTAAGTCATTTTGATGTCATTCTACATGAATTTGACCGTAAAACCCATGTTTTTCCCATTTATGACACGCCGAGTGTGTTTTCGGCCAGCGCGGTCACACGACACCTCCGATTGATGTACTGTCTGGCCAAAAATTTCACAATTTACCCACCCTTTGTTTTCGTCCTATTTCATGGAATTCCGAGGTTGTTCAGCCAGTTTCGACTACCCCACACATGCTTTTCAAGCATGCCTAACACTTAAAAAACACATATTCAGATGTTCCACGCAAACCGCATGTCTGAATGATGTTCTGTCTCCTTGTACCCCTCAAAAATAATAACTAGGGTGTTTTCATGTGATTTCAAGTCATTATGATGTTGTTTGTCATGAATTTGACAGTAATACCCATGTTTTGGCCTTTTATGACATGCCGAGTGCATTTTTCGGCCTGTGTGGTCACACGACACCTCCGATTGACATGCCTTCTGACCTAAAATTTTACAATTCACCCACCCTTTGTTGTCGTCCAATTTTATGGCATTCTGAGGTCGTTCATCCAATTTCGACCGCCCCACACACACTTTTCAAGCACACCGAACACCTAAAGAACACATATTCAGGTATGCCACACAAACCATGCATCTGAATGATGTGTCCTCTTGTTTTACACCACACGAATAATAACTAGGGTGTTTTCATGTGATTTCATGTCATTCCAATGTCGTTCGACATGCATTTGACCGTAAACCCCATGTTTTGGCCATTGAAGACACGTTGAGTGTGTTTTCAGCCAGTGCGGTCACATGACACCTCTGATTGATGTACTGTCTGAACAAAAATTTCACAATTCACCCACCCTTTGTTGTTGTATGATTTCATGGAATTCAGAGGTCGTTCGGCCAGTTTCGACCACCCCACGCACGCTTTTCAAGCGCACCGAACACCTAAAAACACATATTCAGTCGTGTCGCGCAAACCGCATGTTCAAATGACGTGTTGTCTCCTCGTACACCTCACTAATGATAACTAGGGTGTTTTCGTGTGATTTCAAGTCATTCCAATGTAGTTCGGCATGAATTTGACTGTAAAACCCATGTTTTGGCCATTTACGACATGTCGAGTGCATTTTCGGCAAGTGCAGTCACATGACACCTCTGATTGACGTTCCTTATGGCTCAAAATTCCACAATTCACCCACCCTTTGTTTTCGTGCGATTTCATGGCATTCTGAGGTCTTTCGGTCGGTTTTGAGCACCCCACGCTCGCTTTTCAAGCGCACTAAACACCTAAACAACACATATTCAGTTGTGCCACTCAAACCACGAGTCTGAATGACATGTCATCTCCTCGTACATATCACAAATAATAATTAGGGTGTTTTCCTATGATTTCAAGTCATTTTGATGTCGTTCGGCATGCATTTGACTGTAAAACCCATGTTTTGGCCATTTATGACACGTCGAGTGTGTTTTCGGCTAGCGCAGTCACACAACACCTATGATTGACATGTTGTATGGCTGACAATTTCAAAATTCACCCACCCTTTGTTGTATTCCAATTTCATGGCATTCTGAGGTCATTCTAAAGGTTTTGACCACCACACGCACGCTTTTCAAGCGCGCCTACCACCTAAAAAACACATATTCAGCTATGCCGCGCAAACCGCGCTTCCGAAACAGATCTGATGTTATAAAAAATAGACTATTGATTTAGGATTCTTGTATGATAATGATATATATTTTATATTATTTTTTTTAAAAGTGGTACTAGGTATTTGAAACTACTAATTGAGAGTCCACTTATCAACACAATTAGTATACGGTTAGTCGGTTTTCCGTATGGCGGTTGTTTTTACTTAAAACAATGTCCATTTTAAAGAAACGACAGACACTTCGAGTGATACCAGCCACACCGTACGTCGGATTGATGCAATTTCTTTTTAACCTTCCAACCATCTGGTGGAATTGGATAATGTTTATTTTGCTAAAGAAGACATATTTTGAAGGATAGACTTTGGAGGAGATTTAGTTGATGCAATAATTATTCAATTTTCTTATTTTGGTTATAAAATGAATTCCAAAAGTGTCTAGTATTTTGTGAAAAATAAAGGGTTATACTGAATTCAAAAATATCCATACTAGAGTGAAAAACCAAGTTCAAAAATATAGAGTTATACAGAATTAAAAAATGTAATGGATCAATCTTCCCCTGATCACCATCACCATCACCACTATCATCATCAGCCTCATCCTCACCGCCATCTCTATCCTCATCGTCGTCCTTTTCATCATCCCCATTCTCATCCTTGGCCCTATCCCCACCCTCGGCCCCACCCTCGCCATCGGCCCCATCCTCGCCCTTGTCCTCATCCTTATCCTCGCCCTCGTCCTCTTCAGCATCCTCATAATCACCAGGAATGTCATCATCTCGACCACCACTATAAATTCTTCCTGGTGCATCGGATAATGCACTCATCAATGACATATATGTCTAACAAGCCACGTTGGCCTCTGGTGAAAGTGATGAAGATAAAGCTTTGATCAGTTTCATAAATTCTTTCTCCCTCGTTTGAACCTGTTCTTCCAACTCTGTGACCCTTCTATCAGACTGTCTTGCATGCTCCTTGACTTGTTCCAAATCGGTGGTACTAGAATGGATACCTGGAGAGGATCAATACCTCATCGGGACTATATTCTTACCAGGTCGGCAATGTACTTGACTAGAGTGCTCATCTCCCAAAACCTGATATAAATGATCGTGTGGCCCTAAATGGTCAGGATCCTAGGAATCAAGGGCCTCTAAAGCAGCCTGTTAAAAATATTAATAGAATATTAAATTTCAAATTAGATATTAAACTTTTAAATGAACAAATTAAAACTTACAATCTTTTCTTGTGTCGGTTCATTAACCGTAGTTCCATATTTTTTCCTTCTACCCAAGAAAAACAAATTTTTCTCGAGGGATACATCCTGCAATATTCAATTTGTGCTTCTGTAATGACATTGAATCAATATAATGTGAATGTTTAATCATATATTCAATATTAAATAAATCAAATAATTAATGTATGAAACAATAAAAAGAGAAAGTCCTAAAGAAAAATTATAAATAGTTATATCGTACCAGCTGCCTCTCATGATCTGGCATAGTAGTGCGCCCCAAAATGTGGAGGTATTGCTTTAAATCAATGTTTTTTTTTCAGAAGATTCCTAGTTAATTTTAATAATAAATAAGATAATATTAATGAAAAATATGAAAACTATCATTTAAATACCTCGAATGGGATTAATACCTTAAATTTGGCAGTCACCCAAGGGGTAATCATTTGGTGATATTTCTCTATCGAGAAGTCATCCATGACAGGTAATGTATCTAACTCCATGCCCAATCTATCACACCAGCTAACATATAGCTCATGCTTATAAGCTCTCTAAAACTCTCTGAGCTCTTTTCAACGCACTGTTCATGCACCTTCTCCATCAGGGAAGTTAAATTGAAGTTGACACCCAATAGATTAATTAATATAAATACAAAAAAATAATACATTAAATACAATAGTCTTTTTACCCGTATTTGTGCCCACCCATTATCCTTGACTTTGTGTGGAAGATGTCTCCAAGAAAGAGGGCTAACCGGAATGATGTCGGCGTATTTGGCTACCGTCGCCAAAATACTTCGACATTCTTGCCCAGATTTATCAATCATCTGTCCATAATCATTGTATTCAACCATCAACTGTGACTAGTGGTTCCATACCACACGCAAGTGAGTAAGCCCCCTCCCCCGCCTCCTATCAGTAGATGAATATGTTGTTAAAGAAAAAAAATATCAGTACAAGTTATAATAAAAATAAATTTTGGTATAAAAAATTGTTAGAGTTATATAAAAATAACTGTGGTAGTCGGATCAATGGGTGTCACTGGATGTGCAGAAGCTGAAGGAATATCTTGTACAGGTGGAGTGTCCTTTAGTGTATGCTCCTCATCCACATACTGTGTCGGCGCAGGAGTCGAAGAAGGTGGAATATAATAGCTCAGATATAATGAACTAGAAGCAAAAGATGATGGCACAGACATCGAGCCAACTGGTAGTGTAAACATAAGAGGCCTAAATACGTCATGTGTCCCTAAAGAAACACCAGGATCAAAATGGGTCATAGAAGATACATTTTTAGTAGGTGCATAGTCCAATCAGGTATGACCAGTGGATCATCTAACTCTCGCACCACAAGCCCTCGTACCACCGGCCTCTGTACCGGGACCATCAGATGATACTCTAACTCTGAAACCACCTCTCCTCCTACCACCAGCCTCTGTACTAGGAGAAATATTAGGGTCCTCATTGGATATCTCTCGTCTATGGGGTGTATCCCAAAAAAAATTCAACAAAAAAGTAAACACATGATATTATAAGTTATTGAAATATATATATATATTTGAAATAAAATACTCACAATAGGGATGAGTGGAGGAATTCCCATCTGTGTCATGCGACATTTATTTTATGTCATCTTTTTTCGCCGCCTTTCTTCAATGGGTGTCATTTCCTGCAATGAAAACAAATACAGATGTAATTAGAAATAGATAACTAAATCCATGTGTAAAGGGGAGTTTTCATCACCCCATTTGGAAAAAACATACTTTTCACTATAAGGGATAGTCCATGTATATTTACATGGCTATCCAAGTCATGTACTGTGTGTAAATTACCATTTACATTCCGAGAAAACTAGATTATCGTACACACCATGTTAACTATTTTACACACCATGTAAACCCTTATACCATATCGTCATTATTGCAACCATTAAAAACAACTTATTAAACAACATCACTTGTCAAATATAATCTAATTGAACATAAATCAATAATTATATTGGATATGTCAAGAAAAATGAAGTCATACTATATTAAATCCTAAATCACCACCCACAACCCGGATTAATGACCACAAAGATCCCCTTTCGGCCAAATCAAAAGTGAAAACAACATCACTTGTAAACAAATTGAACATAAATCAATAATAATATTGGATATATCAACTAAAATGATTTCATAATATATTACATCCTAAATGACCACCCAAAACCATGATTAATGACCACAAAGATCCCCTTTCATCCAAATCAAAACTAAAAACAAAAACACATAATTGTAGAAAAAAAATCAAGGAATCACCTGCAGATTTGATGTGTAGAAGAAAAAAATTTCTTTATTGAAGATGGATTGATATGTGGAATAATTTTGGTAGGAGGAAGACTGTATTTAGGGCATGGAGCAGAACTGCAATCGAGCGGATTGGATTTAGGGCGCAGTGCAGAACTAAAATCGTGCGGAGGGGGAATTGATGCCAGATCTGAATATAGGGTAATTCTTTCCCAATGGTTTTTAAAAACTGTTGGGAATATAAGTTAATTTTTTCCCAACGGGTTTAAACCATTGGGAATATATGTCTTTACCAATGGTTTACTTAAACCATTGGTAAAAAAGGGATATGGAAGGCCTTTACCAACGGTTTTGCAAAACCACTGGTAAAAGCTTGTATAAATTCATATATCCCAACATTTTTCATAAACTATTGGTATAGATATACATTACCAATAGTTTATGTAAACCATTGGGATGTATGTGTTGGTAAAACTAGCGTTTCCAGTAGTGAAAAGTTGAGACGCATAGGTCCCTTTTATTGAATGTGAAAGAAATTACAGAATAGGATGTCCAACAAGAAAAAACGCCATTAGAGACGGCTAAAATTCAAGTTTCACGAGACTGGGTGCTCATGCTATGGTGAGGGGATCGACCATATCTCCCATAAGGGGGTATACCCCTTCTCCATGGTTTCTCTTGAATACATGGTCCACCTCCATCATCTGGTAGTCCATAATCATTGATTTATTTAGTATCTTCTTTTCTATGTGTTTGATCATATCTTTGTTCGTCTTCCTCATAGTTACCAGATGCAAGAAAGTCAAAAGAATTATGTGTTCAGACCTTAGAGTGAAATTTAAGTTGTTTCTGGAAAGCAGCCACATATATATTTTTACCATTACCTTGACCATATGTAGATTCTTCTCTACCTTGAGCCGAACCTATGAAATGTTTATTTTCCAGTTGAGTGGTCAGTTTGTAATACTGTGGAGGTGAATCAAAAAATCCTTACATAGAAAAACTCTTCTCTGACAAGCATATAATATTCTTTCCCGGGGTATCATGTATCAAAACTGGATGCTCAACAACATGAGAAGTTGTGCTGCTTTCAGGAGTGCATGAAATATCATTTCCCTGCTCATAAAACTTCTTAGATGGATTTTGTCGAGAGGCACATCCCCACCCAGCAGCCACCAGGACATCATTATTTATTTTAGTGTGTGATAGAATAGGTCTCACCACCTCTGCATCAAAAACGAGGTTGTTACATAGCTTGAATGCCTAATATTGCACCTTCACTGCCATTCATAGGTGTAGTGTTGCACAATATGGACTTGAAAACAGAGGGAGAATAGCCTCATTTACCTCTGTGCTTCAAATAGGTGGCATCCTTGGCTTTTTCTTTACCTTTTCTACCTTTGGAGGTAATCGGTTTCTTCTCCCGCCGCATTTCTAATTCAACAACCTCTTGAATGTGCATTTCTCTATCTCCCTGACTGTCATCAGATGCTACCTCAGTATGCTCCTTCTCATTTCCAGTTTTGGATATATGAGATTCACTTTCCATATGTGAATCACCGACCATTTCAGCCCAGGTAATTTTTTTTCTTAGAGATCTTCAACTGTTTATGAGAGGGCTCTATCGTAGCATCATCACCAAGAGTGATGAGGGTATAATGATGTTCACCCCCATCATTAGTGTAATTGAAGTTACTATCATTTATCATTTTTGCCCTTTTTCCAGGTGCATGAACTACTCCTTCTACCTGAGCTTGAATAGCCATAAAAACCTCTTCCCCTTGAGCTTGGGTAGTAAGTGTTGGCCCTTTATTTATAGTAGCTTGATTGACAACTCCTTCATGATATTGTTCATCATCATTCTCTCTTTGTTCATTGTCTTGGGTAGTATGAACAACCCCTTCATGATTCCTTTTTCTACAAATAGTAGCTTCATGCCCCATTAAGTGACAAACAGTGAAAGTTATATTACCCCTGTAATAAGATTTCACATGTCCAATGATACCAGAAACCTCACAAAAAAGAGTTGTTTTTTCATACTCAATTCTAGTGTTAAACTCATCCTGTAGGGTAGAAAGCACTACACGATCAATTAGAACAGAACATAGATCATCCTCTATTATAATCCTAGCATAGTGACCATAACTCACCACTTCGGTTTTGTTGTCCATTCAAATTGGGGTCCTAATAGCTAAGGCTATATCAAAAAGAATTTCAAGATGCCAAAGCACCCAATTTAGGCCATGAAATTTGACCCACACATGGGCGCATGTTTTCTTAAAATCATTAATGTTGAGATTCATATTCCAATAGTTAACTCTTTTGATTCCTTGCTTGAGGTCAATTGAACCAACACAAAATTTCATCCCTTTCAATTCAACAGAGGGAAAAAGAACATGGAAGAAACTGTGCCCTAAAGAAACACATTTGTAGTCTATAAAGCCCCAAATGGAGGACAATGTAGAAACTAGGTCAGAGACCTTCCAAGGTTTCATTCCCTTCAAGAGTGAAATATGAGAAATAAAGGAATACTTACGAATATCGGGTCGTTCTGAAATTTCTTTACCAGAAGATGATACATGGGCCGTATATCCCTTTTTAAAAATCTGATGTGCAACACGATCCATTAGAGATGCGAATGGTATTCTTGGGAAGGAGAATGATGATGAACCATTTGATTTATCACTGTCATAGTCCTTGGAGGTCGTCTTCTTTTTCTCTGAATGATGATTCATGATATATGCATATAGATTGAGGCTTTGGGGATGATCGGGAATCCAATCGGCAGCTGAGGGTTTTCATTCCCGTTCCTCCATCTATTTTAAGAACATGACAAGGAATAAAACACCAATTTCATGCCATATTTTATTATATATATTTTAACATGTTCAAAATATGATAAAACAGGTTTTAAAATTCACAAAACAATTGCTAAAGATAGCATAACATTTAAACAAACACTTGGTGTGTACTTTTATGAAACAAAAACACTACCTTTCACAAAACAGGGCTTAAACAACCATATTTTCACAACAAGAAAATATACAAAGGATGAAAAACAATAATAAACATATATAACATATGTGAAAAACAATAAAATGATGAATTGAAAATGATAATGGAATGTTCAAGGGATATCCTACCTCAAATCCTTGGCATAATGGAAACACACATCCAATATCACCATCTGAGGGATTATAAACACTAAACCTATGAAGACCAGCCCCAAATGACAAAATCCCTCCTCAAAAATATGGTTATAACAAAACCCTAGATCTAAATTTTTTAGGGGAGAATATAAAACCATGAAATAATGAATGGCGGAGGAAGAGGTAGGAGAAATGATAAGAAATCTCACCATGCCACCTAGAAAACTCTTCTTCTTCCATTAGATATGCACCCTTAGGGAAAATTGAATGTCTGGGAACATCTTGGAGAGTATTCTATGGTCTGGAAGAACAAATGAACGAAAATTTGTTGGAAAATGAGTAATAATTAAATGATTTATGGATGAAAAAATTTACCTTCTCGATTCTAGAAGTTTTGAGGAAACATGATAATTTTCACCATAATATTCGGTTCCAATGAGCTCTAAATATGTCAAATACATACTGGGGATGAGTATAGGTATTTGGGCATCAAATTGGAGGTGGAATAATCTAAAAGTATTAACAAATGAAATATATATAAAATAATCAAACTATATTTTTAAAACTGGTAATGGGCCCACGGGTTGGCCCAATACCATAATAAGTTACCCTAATTCACCATGATTATTAATTTTTAATGGGTCCAAAATGATATTTAGGCTTGAATATGTCTTGGGAGTAAAAATAAGAAGTTTAATGAGTCAAAAATGATTAAAAAATGAATGAGTTATAATGAAACGAAATATGTTTTTAAATCATGAAATGGGCTCACGATTTGGCCCCAATCAGGAAGTAAGCACCCTATCTACAAAAAGTCCAAAAAATATCATTGAGGAACCCAAATATGGATGATTATATAGAGATTAAACTTAGAAATTCAACATTAATCTCACCCAAGACCTAGGAAATGGATCAGGATTTTCAATGAACCAGATCAAAACGAAGACATGAAAAACCAGGTCTGACATGTTTTAAGTTAACTTAACCATTTTATATCAAGATAACTATTTATTTCTACATTTGGTATAACTTAGAGGCAACTTTTGATGAAATCCATGTAAGAATTTCATGATAGGGGATTAAAAACAATGGATCAAGGAGTTACTTTAATTTAGTTGGTAATGACCTTCCTAACTAAATACTTTCAAGTAGCTTGACCAACCCTTATTAAGGTTATAGAAGGGGAATATGTATTCTTTAAAAAAAATTGACAGAAACTGGACATTCCCAATTCAATGGTGAGGGTTTTGGGAAATTGATAAAATAATGGTAGATTTATAATAATCAATTAATTTATTATATCTATCCTAATTTGAATCTATAAAATTACTAATAATATTATCTTTTAATTGTATAATAAAATTGAAATATCATCATAAACATTATCCATAAAATACATATTCTATAAATACAACCTCCAAAATAGAAGTAACATTCAGGAATGGTGAAGATGATTTCAATTTGTGATATTCCATGGACATAAATCTGATAAACTAGAATACTCATTTCCTAACCCACCTGCTAAGAGGTGAGTGATGAATAGTTCCTAGTCTTTGAGAAACAAATAAATGATTCTGTTGATGGTCAATGTTTGATGATTTCATCTATTATCATGGACCTCATTAAGTCTCATGAAAACATGGATGCATATAGAATGGTTGATTACCTATATGTTATTTACCACGAGGGAGATAGAGAATAATGGTTTGATATTTCCAAGGTGATATTTTATAGCATGTTATGATATGGTTCCCCATCTAGGTCTCCGATAATAAAACTCATTGGATACATTGAGTGCATAGAGGTTCTAGGTATTAAACTCTATAATGAACTGGTTAGTGATCTCATAATGGAATCACTCCCTATGTGCTTCTCTAGCTTTTTTATTTTTTTTAATATAAAAAACATTGAGAATTCACCACCAAATATTATTACTCTTCTTCTCCAAGTACATAAGAATTTGATGTGTGAAAACCTTCCATCCTCATGGTGAAAAAACAGAAAGAGAATGTTAAGAGATTTAAGATGAAATCATCTTCACACCCTACCAAGAATGTAACTATTTAGGGGAAGCAATGGAATATGATTCAATATATTTTTCATTTGGCTATAAGGGACATTAAAAGAAAAACTGTACAAAGGAAAATAATCAGGGGAAATATTCATGTGAATTTGTTTATTGAGTGCAGTTTAACAATTTCTAAAAATTGGTTATCATATATCGCTCTTTGGGCTCAAAATATGTATTAAAATATAGTAACCAAGTGGATTTAGAATTATTTTCAAAGGTGAGGTAGATCTACTAACAATATATTTAGATAAACTTGTTCTTATAGCTATCTTGGACTACCATCTCACATTGCTAATCAGAATGATCATGGTTTTATAAGGATTTCAATATGTTTTATCCGTTAAAAAAAACCATTTTTTGTATCTAAACTACATTCTAATGGATTTATTTTCATATTTGGTAATAAATGTTTCATCTTTTATAAATATAACATTTTTTTCAAGGTAACATTTACATATCATTATTTATGAGTTGGATTACACAAACCATGTAATGAAAATCGATAACGAAGATACTTCAAATGAAACATACGACAACAACATTGGATTCGCTGGCTAGGTCATGTAATTTAATAGTAATTTAATAATTTACATCAAGATAGATATTTAGTTTCTTTTCAACTAAAACCACTTAGTGTATGTCACACATGTTTACAAGTAAAAATGACTAAATCATCATTTAGTGGGATAATTGAATGGGTTAAATTTATTATACAATTAGTTCATACCGATGTGTTTGGAATATTTCTTATTAAAGAATATGGAGGGTACTCATATTTCATAAATTTTACTGGTGATTTTATTTGGTTTGGATATGTCTAATTAATGATTTATAAGTTGTAATATTATTATAAATACAATGAATAAAGGACTGAAGTTGAGAAACAACTTCGTAAGAAGATTAATAAAAATCCCCAAAATCATGGTGTAGTATATCTTAATAAAGTCTTCATTTATTACTTATTAGACTTTGGGATCCTATCCCAACTCCTATGTCTATATACGCCTATGTGTAATGGTTTTAGATAGTGGATTAATTCCACCTTTTTGGAAATGGTAAGATCAATGATGAGTCATGTGAGTCGTCCATTATCCTTTTTGGGATTGTGTTACAAACAAATGTGTATATACTAAAACAAGTACCCACTACATTGATAAATGGTATTCAATAAGAATTTAGTAATAGAAGGAAAACTATGTTACTGAATTTATTTTTGTCAGGAATAAAAATATTATTTTAATTCTTCTTCAGGTAACAAAACATTCACCCCAAAGGCACAAAGTGTACCATTATATGACACCCCAAGGAAGATATGGGAAATTAACTATATGATCCCTTAGTTAAAATTTTTATAGTGAAAACACATTCCATATTTCATGGGAGGGAGCACATATCTAAATATACTGTCAGAGAGAAATCAAATTTGATGATTTAAAGGGTTAAAGGACACAATATTTGTTATAATAGTATATTCCACAAAGAGCCATGGAAAAATAAACTATTCCTAATAAACTAGTACTATGTAATAGTAAAAGATAAGTTAGAGATCTATAATGCTATAGGTTCCTTGTCTCTGAGGATAGAGACTCATTATTTATTTATAATAATGATCCTCAAACCTATAAGGAAGTGTTAAGTGGCACATATATTTCCAAGTGGAAAGAATCCAGGAATTTTACAATAGATTCCATGTACCAAAACCATGTCTTTATTTTGGTGGACCCTCCAGTAGATATAAATATAGTTTGTTTAAAATGGTAATTCAAGAAGAAATTGTACGTGGAAGGATAATTTAGTACCTTTAAGGAATGAATGGTTGCGAAATAGATTAAAAAACATCAAGGAATTTACTATGATGAATCATTATTAGCAGTTTCAATTCAAAAATCATTCAGAATTATACATTTCATTACGAATATTCTGGATTATAAGATTTTTAAAATGGATTTAAAAATAAATTTACCTTACCAGAATATTCAAAAAGATTTCCATATGTCACAATCTAACCCGTTTTTTACTCCAAATGATTCAATCAAGATATAGAAGTTTTACCGATCCATTTATGGAATAACGCAAACATCTAGGTCATGGAACATTTGTTTTTATGAGGCCATAATGAAATTTGGATTCATTAAGAATGAATGGAATCTGTTTTTCTATAAATTTTTTAGTAGGAGTGTGGTAGTTTTCTTGATAGTATATATTGATTACATATTACTTATTGGAAATGAAATACTTGTCTTATAGTATATTAATGCATGGTTGAATAAATTATTCAACATGATGGACATGGGAGAGGTAGCATATATAATTAGTATCTTAGTCCATCATAATATATCCATTCCTATGTCAAATTATATAAATTAACAAGATACTTATGATATTAAATATGGAACAATCCAAGAGGGGACTATTTCTAGTGTCACAAGGAATTTTTCTTTCTAGGAAAATGTGTTTGTAAACACATGAGAAAAGAAAGTACTTATAAAGTATTCCATATGCATTTGTTATTGGGTGATTCATATTTGTTATGATATTTACTAGGATAGATGTTTCCAACAAATAAAGTGTGGTAGGAAGATATCAAGTTGATCTTGGTGACCACCATTGTATAGAAGTCAAGGAAGTCTTTCATTTCATGATGTTTACTAAAGATAAGTTCTTATAAAATGGAGGATATGAGGAACTAGCCATCATAGGATATGAAAATTACAGTTCCCAACCATATCCAGATGAAATGAAGTCAGAAATTGGATTCATCATCATAGTTAATGGAGGTTTTTTTAGAATGGTGATATCAAATCTGGTTTTGGTTGAAATTTATTTTATAGAATCTGAGTATATTGCAGAATCTGAGGAAGTTAATGAAGTATTATGGATTCATAAAATAATCTTTGATCATTATGTGGTACCTTTTATAAAATATCTAGTCACAATATATTTCTATTATACTACATTGGTGGATTTTCTAAAAGATCCAAGGTCACATCAGTAGAATAAGCTATACTTCATAAGAATCATCTCTTAAGGTATTTTTATGAGAGAGGTGAGGTTGTGGATAGTAGTATTTCCAGAGAATACATTGTATAGGACTCCTTTACTAAATCATTGACTCAGTAGAAAAATCATTATCACATAAGGTATAGTGGACTGAAATTCATATAAAGTTGTCTCTTATACAGGTGAGGGTTTGTTAGATTTTCTATCCAATGTGCAACTGATTATAATTTAGTTACATGTATATTTAATGTATTCCATATTAATGATATATATTATTACATATTATTCATTATTCTATATTTATTTAATTTAATACTTTCATAGTGTATTTGTTGCATTGAAATGTTCATATCAGTTCTATGTTGTGCTGAAGACCTTGAAGTGTTCTGAAAAAATTATTAATATAGTTATGTGGTTGGATAACATACTATAAGGGGAAATATTGTCTTTAAACCATAATGTGTGATTAATCAAATGTATATAATAATTCTTCTCATGAAGTTGAAATTTGATAATCACCAAGATGTGACATTATGTTAATAGACCCTGCAGTAAGAATTTGACATGTTTTTGTGTCATCATATATTCCTATATGAGAGAATGTGTAATGATACTTGGGATTTGATATGGTCATTAATTCATGTCATGAGTCACATGCTTAGATTTAATAATAAAAATAGTCAAAAAAAATGTTGGCAGGAAGTAGGTCATGTTGTACGTGCCCCAATTGACAAGTCAATAATGGATATGTCAGTGAGGGATTTATCCCTTCCAAATTTAAGATATTTTATATCTCACTCCTTTGATTGGAAAATAACAATAACCTTAATTCCATGGAAATTGTGTTATGACATTTTAATTCCAGATAATCAAAAAAATATGTATTAATCATATAGGTTGACGACACCATCATGCATTATTCTTGATGAGATATTGTAAAAAACATGGATCATATTACAAAATGAGTGTTCATGTGTGGTTTTCATCATCAAGATATTAGGTTATTTTCCTTAGGTTCATTGACCCATTAATATATAGTAGTATTGGACTTTATGAAACTTCACCTAAATCCAATCACACATACTCCTAGAGGGTCACACACTAAGTGTTTCCATTGATCTCTATTAAATTATATTGGAACATAATTAACTGAATAAATATTTTTCTCAAGACCAAGGAATAATTCTACTCAAGTTATATTGATTGCATAAATTAAAAAAAATATTTATTACCTTGTACAAAATTAAATAATCTTTTAACCGAAAACCTAACTCTATAAATAGATAGTTATGGCTATTGTGTAGATCATCCAAAATTTAGAATAGAGAATTATTGTGAAAAAAAATTATATCTTGCATCCTCCTTATATCCCCTATCAATAATAGAAAACTAAAGATATATTTCTTCAAAACCGAAGAAAGACTAATCATGAATGAGATGCACAAGACATTTGACTCACCTCAATGGCAGATAAACATCGAGTGTTGTTTCTCATAGATCATTGGGGAATGTTTGGTTTTCTGGTAGTGGGATTAAATCCTTGGATCCACATAGCACAATGAGGGAAATATAAATGGTTCCATTAAAATAATTAATATTCATTAAAAAATAATGTTCCTAAATCCATGTATTTATTTCTTCATATATTAATTAAATTAATTATAAATTTTATGTGTAAGATCCTCACTCATGGTTTCGAGAAATAATTATTAGAAGAAATTTTAATATATATCAATCCAACGTAGTCTTATCATGTGCATTAAACCAATAGGGTTTGAAAAGGTTTATTGGCATATTATCAATAGTTTATAAATCATTTCTTAAAAATGGTATCACCTTTAAGAGATCTTACGGAAAAGGGAATTAAATTCATATGGTTAGTTAAACATAAGGATTATTTTATGGAATTTAAAAAAATTAAATATTATCCTAGTTTATGTTTTCAGAAAACCATTGATATTTAATTTTTTATTTATATTCATTATGAATGGGTTCGTTTTTCTTTATTATAAAAAACAATTATATGATATAGCATGGGTATTATTGACTAAATCCACATGAAAGAACTACCCAAGCTTTGATATTGAATTTTTAATTGTTATGCAGGAGTTAAATTTATTGCGGGAAATATATGTTCATTAAGAAATTCATTGTCTCTATTGAGCATAAGAGTTATATATTTATATATATATATATATACATACATATATACTTGAATCTCGTTTCAAGCAAGTGGTAGGAATAACTTCTAAAAATTGACTTCATGATTTTATAAACTATAAGACAAATGATTATTAATGAATAGAAACTAAGAGACTTCTTTTATACTGGAATTATGAAGTGAAATAATAGAAATAGTTGATGATTTTGATAATTATATAGGTTAATACTTATCTTTTTTTGTGTATTAAATTAGTGAAATAGTTTAATTTATATGGTTCATATATTAGAGGTCTGTTAAATAATGGGGAGTCCAATGGTAAGTTTTCTATTCCTTTTAATGAACATATTATCTTCTAATTTTTTTTTGGATCCCTCCTTCTTTAAGGTAAGTGGTTGTAAAATATTTCAATAATTCTGAGTGGGATGATTATCAAAGTGAGACCATGATTTTTTATAATACAAAATTTTAGTATCAATGTACTTGGATAGAAATAAAAATTTCTAATTATATTTCATATTACATCATTTTTAAGTAAGCTAAGTTAAAACATAAAATTTCTACTATAATGATTCAGAAAATCATCATTCCTTCAATAAAGTGGGTAGAGGTGACTATGGTTTTTTATTATTTGGATTTACCTTAACCCCATTTATAAATACTTTGATTGGTTTGATCATTCTTATGATTATAAAATTATAACATTCTTTTCAAATCAAATATTATTAGAAAATTTAAGATCATCTAATTTTATATGTGTAATAAGTTATGCAGTTAGATGGTGTGTATCTGACTATAGTCTTTGATATAGATTCCAATTTACTTATGAATTTTTAAAAGGGATTCCAATGAACATGGGAACTCAATTAATATTTATCATGGACTATTACCCTTAAATTAAGAGTTTTAAAAATAGGGAAATTTTAATTTAAAAGGATTGAAATGGAATTCCACTATAGGATCACAACTAAACTTATGTTGAGCTGATCATACCACCCAAATTCAAAATCCAATAGGTGGCCGGTCAAAGAATAACCAAAACAAGTAATATAGTACATTTTAATCCTTTTCTTAAATTTACCTGAAATATAAACTCATTTCAAATATATATAAAATCTAATAATAATAATAATATATATAATTTTCTGAACTATACATGCATGGGAAAAAACTATCTGGTACAATTCCACAAAATAAAACCCAAAAATAATATACAAATGTAGTGGGAAAATAACTCTATGAAACTGACCCTTGAAAAATGAAGATACATCGTCACTATATGTTATTGTATAAATGACTACATTAGAAACCATTTCCTACCATATACTATTGTATACTAATATAAATCAACTCTACCTACTCCTTGATCATCATTCCCGACATCGATAATTCCAATACATGAAATGTTTTCATATAAAAGAAATGTGTTGGAACATAAAATATTTTGGGTTTAGTATAAACATACTAAGTAGGATACCAAAAATACACAAACTAAATAATGAATAAAATGTCATCTCAAACCATCACAGAGGGGAACAAAAGGTACCCAACATTTATTGATAAGATATATTATGTAGATATCTAGGTAACAATAAAAAGAACATAGTATTTTAATAGATCCTTTCCATATTTACATATATTTGACCCTTTAGTAGAGATAAAAAAAACATAAGTCTAGAAAAATACAAAATTCATTACTCATTTATAAGACATATATTGATAGTATCCTGAAAAGATGGTGCATTGAAAATCCCAAAACATTCATATCACACATCATTAAACCTTCCAAAATTAATATATATTATGATACCTCACTATAACAACAATATGGGACCTAATCCTGATTGAGGATTGAAAACTAGAAAAGGGAGTACTATACCCTAATAGTAGAATAACCATAACCAATTTAATTGGGAAACAACATACTCTATATGTGGAGGACCAAAAACCCCTCACATGTAGGAGTACCAACCCTAACTATTGTACAAGGGACCTACACTTAATCAGGATGGAGGGGGTGCTAACCCACTACCAAGATAGAGGAATTAAAACTTATGAATAGTAGACCAATGAACAGTATTGGAATGGGGGTACCCAACTACATAGTAAATTTTAGGGACCCACACCTAGTCCTTATAACAACAGAAGTGGTTACTAACCCTTTTTATGTATTGAAGGAATTTTATAGATTATAATGTAATCTACTATAATCAAAGGAAAGTGAAATATCTTATATAACATGGAAATAACCCCATAAATTGGACATGTATACACCATTACACTCTATATAGAAAATTTCATAGAATCAACTACTCATGTTCTTGATCCTAACACTTGGTTGACAAGATATACGAAATTTCATAAACTACATAGTTCACTATAAATTCATCTATGGTGAGATGCATGTGATATTTGAGCTTTCCACAAGTGTATTCAGTATTTTACTTTAATGAATGGTATCATCAAAAAAGAAATGTTCAATAGGGTATATGGTGTGTGAGACTTCTTGATCTATTTGGGATTGTATCACCCATACACATCAGGTCATACACCAGGATAAATGACATATAGTTTGAATACATAGAATTTGGAGGAACATGGTCTAGTAGACTTGTATACATAGTACATGTTGAGGCATCTCACTAGATATAAATTTAATGTATAGTGAAATAAATTGTGTTTGCATATATGAAGATATTGGGAATTTACCACTCTAACATGTCATGTTGTTCCTTATGATATACATGACATGTGTTATTGGACCAATGATGACTAAGTCCAACATGTTTACATAGTGTGTATGTAGAGTATACTACAAGTCACTTGGTACTATATATCATCAAATTTAATCCAATGTTACATGAATTTTGGTATTTATAAAACTACATAACCCTAGTGTTATTTCATTCAATGTACATGACATGTGACCTGAATGACTACATAAAATGTAGTGAGGTTTTCTAAATCCAAAAACATCAAAAACACATTTCCATTTCTCCCACCACTGTTGGCCACCATATATGATATTTATACCACTTTTACCACCCATGGATCCCTTAAGGGGGGGTTTTCATCATTATTTAAAATCCACCACTCTATCCACAGTTAATTTAAATGTATTTTATTGATCCACAATTATTTTCTTTAACTAAGATCAAAACTCTAATTTCCATAACCTCTATACACATGTTATTTGGCCAATAACCAAGCTCCATTCCCACTGAATCAATAGAAAAACCTCACGTGAACTAAAAATCCTTGATATACTCTATTTTAACAATTACAACAGCAATTGAACCATATCATGATAAATGAGATACAAAACAAAAATAAAAGTTTGAGGTTCAAGGGAATGTAAAAACACTAAAAACGTTTTCCATTCATTATTAAAGAATAATGTTAGTTGTGAACATAAAAAGGTAATTTGTAGAATTAAAAAATTTATTTTTATTTACCATTTATAATTTTCAAACATTTACCATCATCAATCATCCTACAGTGAATGAAATTTCTTATGGATATGAATAATATAACAATTTAAAATATTATCAATAATATATCAAATATTCAAACTCAATTTAACATCCATAAAATTATTTTTTTAATTTTTGTCAATATTAAAAAAATTCATCAACGCATTATTAATATTAAATGTCATATTATTTATAAAATATTCATTTTTCATTAATTAATTCCTTATTTTTAGGTTCACCTCGAGATAAAATTTGAGAAAAACATGATCTTAGATAGAAGGATCAAATACATGGAAAATGTGGCAAATAAACACAAAAAAATATCCTATCTAAAAGGTTTGAATTTAAAAGCATCAACAATAACACCCTTATAAGTGATCATTATTGTTTGCACCTCTTAAAATGATCTCTCAACATACAATGGAAGTTAATAATTCACACTATTGTTCTTATTTACAATTGATATCCATTTCTCTCTATAAATTTTTAAAAAAATATATATATAGATTTAGGTCATGAGTTTCAATAATTAGTATTCCAGTTAAAAATATGAAATTTTTTGGAATAGGGGTTGACAATAAAGCCTAAATATTATATAAAACCTATAGAAAACAAACCATTTTAATAAAAACCATGGTTTTAGAATTTATTTTTGAGCATAAATTTAAGAGTTATCAGGATTTATGATCACACAAAAAGTGTTTATTGAATAAATAAATATTAAATATTTCTTAAAATTAAACTATTTCAGAAAATTACAAATAATTATACCCATGGGTAAAAAAACATTTTACGACCAATGAAATGACCCCAAAATTTATTTGATATTCATATCTAAGAAAACTTTATAATTTTAAACACATTTTAGGATTAAAACATTGAAACTAAAAATTAAATTAAGTATTAAGTATGAAAAATATTTTTCTTTATATTATCGCCACCATTATACCATTATAGAATTGAAAAGAAACAACGCAAGGTTATTCTCAAGATGTTTTCAAGAAAGACATTCATGAAAAACAACCCATACTGAGAAATATATATTCCACCTATGAAGGCACATTATCTACATGAAACTAGTACACAACCAAACAAAATAACATTGTTTTCATTCACCACTTTCATCTTGATTAACTTCTTTGCAATTATAACCATCACATGATCAATTAGATCAAGACTATTATATAAAGAATCAGTAGAATCATAACAACATTTTAAGAGATTCATGATAGGGTTAAATATTGAATAATATTCTAAATTAAGATATCCCTTTCATATAGACAGAAGATAAAACCACTAGCCGTCAACATAAACAATACAATTGTCCATTATAAACGGGGCCATCTATTTTATGGTAATACTCCCCAGATTTAATGATTATCAAAAAAAACTACCATGAAGAATAAATATTTCCACATCAGGACCTATAATATGATGATTCAACTTAAGTTTCACATAATCTGGACAATGACTCATAATATATTCTCCTTGAGGCCAACTCGGTGTCCACAACATCATCCAATAAGAAAAATACAACAATTTCACCATGACATGGAATTAGGGACTCACCAATCTCAATGATAAACCAAATTTCTAACATGTTTGAAACCACACTACCACACCCTAAATTCTACACAAAATCACATTCACTGCCAAATAACATGGTTTGGTTGCATTGAATGTTCATGGTCATGAGTCACGAGAACATAAAATAATGACCCCAAATCCAAAAAGACACCAAAAAATATCTATATTCTCAATGGTGACTCATTCAACCATATTACCAAATGAATGTTCCACTATATTCAAATAAGTATACACTATTATATTCAGATCCCCCGATATCCCTACAAAAACTCAATTGATTAAAACAAAAACTCTCTAAGAAACATCCTTAACTATGAAGTTGGATTTTATAAACAACAAAACAAATGGTGGGATTGACAAACCACACTTTTAGAAGGGTTTTTATGATTCAATACCCTTAGATATATGGTCATGATTAATCCTCCATTTGATGCATCCAATTGAGACTTCCATCAGTCATTATGATGCAAAAGTAATAACAATTGGAAAAATGTTTATTTTTTCAACCTATTACCATGGTCAAATTCTCATATGTCTTTGATATCTATCATGAAAAAAATGACACATGAGTAATCAACTACTATGAAATTGTTTCACAATTATGACCACACTTGATTTCAATGTTCCATGATTAATAGAATCTTTCCATCATAAAAATATCATATTGATGGAATCAGTCTCTCATATCCTAAACTCATACCTCAATATTCGAACACCCCACTTCTATTCACAAAATAGTTCAGAAACAACTTCTAATGCTTAGTATAGTCACATATTAAGACAGATTGCATATGTTATTATTATTGAATACAATTAAAATAATTCATGAACATAAAAAACATAACATGGGAATTCCTCCCTCATAGCATCATTATTATAATCGTGAAATGTTTATAGTGATACCAGAAAACTAATCATGTAATGTATTCCATATTAAATAAAATACAATACCAAAGATACCTATGTTCAATGTACATGAACACATTTTTTCCACTTAGGAGTTAAAGAGGTAAAATTGAGAATGTTTGTACCCATTATCCAATTGATATACTGGTCATTCCATCATCTCCTTCAGCTCAATTGGGATATTTGATAAACATTATAAAATATTACTATATACTATAAACTAATCATAAATAAAATAGATCCCCCCAAAATTAGTGAACTTATAATATTATACATACCATTCATGTTTTCATCAACAACTGTGGGTAATAGTTCCACTACAGTATATGCAACACATCAACCCAAACATATTAAGTGGGGGATGATTAGATACAACCCCTACATTATTTTTCTTACTCTCTTCTACCTATATTATAATGATCTTTAACCATAAAATTCACACAAGGGTTCGTAACATTGGTTTTTATCTTAGCATGATGAATTCATAAAAATAAATTCCTCACATGAGGTGAAAATATCGATATCATCCACTAAAAGAAAACAATTGTCACCATAAATAACAGTTTTAGGATGTGAAATCTATTTATGAACCCCGTTTGAATATTCATCTCTAAAAAATCCTCAAAAAAATATTATAACTCTTTTTAATGTTAATTATTATGACTATACATAAAATTGAAATAAATAATATCTCAATCCATAAAGATTACTATAGACCTAAATCCATCCATTGAGTGAAACCTTTAAAATAATGAATGTTTGTATACTTGTTATGTTAGATACTACCTAAATGTAATAAATGGGATACTCTAAAGTGTAATATATATTTAAATACCCATGCACCACCAAATATCCTACCAACATTACCACACCAAAAATGTAGATAGTTCTAACAAGAATATGATTGCTGGTCTATAATATATTTCAATATAGTAGTCTATCAAAAATACTAATATGGATACAATGGGGGATCATTATCCGGATTCGAGCTAGGGAACACACCGAATAGAAAAATCCAACATAATTGGGATACTGATGTTAGTAGGGTATACCTAAAAAACCTCATGTCTAGTTCTCACTTTATAAGGGTTATTTTAACACTAAATCTAGTTGAAATTCAATCATGGATCATGTAAAAGTTGTACATCATCCACAACTGAAACACATTATTGGTCATGTTAATGCTCTTTGAAGAGTTTTAACTTCTTTAAATGTTGTCAAATATAAATTCTTCAATGTATATTAAACTTATCCTTTGGAAATTTCATATATTCACGGGTTACGGTAAATGTTTACTAGTGGTTCGCTTCATATGAGGGGAAAATTAATATAATAAACTTTATCGGAATGATGGGTATCGAAAGTAGATGGGTAAGCATGAGTTATATACTCTAAAAAATCTTATGTCACTTCATGATCTAGATTTCCCCACCAAACCCTAAGGTATCTATCACTATAAGAAATATAGAATATTCAAATTATAGATATCCATGACGAAATTGGTAGGAAACACCATACACTACACATAAAAATCCACAATGAACCCAGATAATGGAACTTATATATGCTCATTGGAAAAACAAATAAATCTCAATTGGTCTCTACAATAATACCACATCACCTAGATGATTAGTTGGAATAGGCTCAATCATTTGGACAAACATGTCCAAAAACATCCTTAGAATATGAGGTAGTTTAAAATAAGTAGCATACTCTATTTGAAATGATGAATCCATGATTACTATTTGACTAAGATGACATGAAGGATATGATAAAACGGAACTAATCAATCTGTGATTCGTGTACTAACTTACCTATACCCTAAAAATGATTCCTCAAAGCTTTTGGTTCATTAACATGTTATCAGAGTATTGGAGAATATATACATTGATCTTCACACCTACTCTAGTATCCCTAGTCTAATAACCGAACTCAAGAGCCCCTTCACCTAAATACAATAAATATGTGAAGAAATCCTACAAAAAGAAACCCCAAGATTTATCCCTAGGACTCAAACTTATAAGGTAGCATTTTTAGATAACCTAAACCATTAGCTCCCCACTTTCTTTAGTTGTAAGAAAAGTTACCACCCTTGGTTTTTCATAAATAGGTGATGGTCTAGGTACTAGAACTAGGATGTCATAATATACATGAGAGTGCATAGCCTAAAACAACATGTAATATAAATACATATTCAATACATAAAAATATACATAAAAAAAATTAATGTATACTATCCTATGAACTATATAATAGTGTATTCATGGGATAAAAACTGTACAATATAACTATATAGAGGAAATTCCAAAATAAATATAAAATTTTTATAGAAAAATCTGCATAGTTATCTATCTAATAGAAATGAAAGAATCCACTTAGCTATATGGTCCTCTAAAACCCACTCCATCAGTAACCATACAATACTATATACCACCACATACTACAGAACATCCACTATACCATCTCCACCGACTCATTTTTAGAAACCAATAATCCTAATACATAATATTCCTAGAGAGAAAAAACACATGTTCCTATAAATGCAATACATGGGTGATTTTAATCATTCATATTATGATTCCTGAAAAACAAAAAGTAAAAAATCGAACAATATGTTCGCTCATCCAAAAACCTATAGTATTGTAAAGTAATCCAATGTTTCTAGAAATTCTCTATAGTTTATAAAAACAAGGAATAATCAAACAACTTGGTTATTTTATATCTCAACTCTATGATATAATATATCTCACCACCAGCCAGAGATACTAAAAACACAATAAGTCTCCCAAAACCCAAATGTCACTAGTCAATTTTATGTCATATCTAGAGAATTTCAATATATGTTAGAATAAAATTAATTTTATAATATCTATATAATGTATCATAATACCAATCCAAAATATACATCTATTAGGCCCCATCACCATAATCACAATACATGTCTTATGCACCACCAAGGAGTGCACACTAGATAAAGGTTTTTAATATATTAATTGTATAATGATCACAAATATATTATAGGTAAAACACATTACTAAACCGTTTTATATCCAAAACCTTTTCAAATGAGGTAGTATTCACCATGCTTGTAGTAAGGGAGACATGCACTTCAATAGGATCATTGGTTTACTAAACACATTCCTGAATGGAGGAATTGAACCCCCCCAAAACTAGAGACCTATGTGAATATATTCAATAGGGGCACTAAAATTAACAATATATATATAGGAGATTCACATATTTTATAATACACTACAGTATTGAGTTACTGACCTCATGAAAATATCAAAAAAAATTCCCACATAACAATGGTATTTTAATAAAGCTAAGAAACAACATCTCTTCTAAACAGATTATAAACAACCCCATCTATCAAATAAACATGCATTATAAATCCTTAAATAGAAAAACATTCTGAATGGACAGTATATGTGTCTTGTTTTGACACCCAATAAATAAGTAATGAGAAATACAATAAAATAACCAATGCATTGTATCTACTTCTAGGTTACATGAAATGATTTTCCAAAAATTTATATATGTGTGTCTAGTAATTTTTCAGAATAACTAGTTTCAACCAATATAGTGTGTCCAATACGGTAATGATGTCTGGGACTTCTTGATACATCTATTTATCTTTATTTGGTACACAAGAGTAATATTCCATGATATATTTCATGTACATTGGATACACAATGTGTATAATCTTGTGGCCTCATCAACATGTATGCCAGTTGCATGATGATCTATATCTCAAATTTTTTAGGACATGTAAAATAAATAAAATTTATGTGGGACCAAGTGAATAATTGGAATGTACACCTGATACACTTGGAGGTTCTCTTAATATACATGGAATTTATGATGGTCCATATAGTTTTTGGGTAAAATATATTTACTTGGCATGTTTGTAGACTACATATTGACACAAATGGTTATATAATAAATGACATATGAATTTAATTCACACCACATGTGATATTTATAAAACCTTGAAACCTAATATCCGTATATTTTAGGATACTCTGCATTCAAATGGAAGGGTTACACATTTTTTAGTAAAATTTTTTATCTATAAACTTCTATAACTCTTTATTTCCTTCAGATCCACTACTACTGGCCCCACTACTATAAATAATTGTCACATTGACTTCCCCCACACCCTAAAGTGGCCCCTTACTCACACTTAATATTCCTCCATGTTTTTTTCCATAACCTCATATTCCTCTGGCTAATACCTGGTGATTTTTAGTCATTTAAATCGAACAATCAATTTATTCCCCTTCAACATCTTGGTATTAAGTCAATATTTAACCTACCACACCACTGCTTCACTAGAACAAACTCACAAGAATCTAAATCATTAATTTTTCACCTTTCATAATGTTTTAAACCCTCATTGTACATTTTATTGATAAATATGTATGAAAATAAATGTATGGTGGTCAGAAGAAATTTTGACCACCTAAAACAATTTCTATTCATTCTTGATGTATAATGTTAGATGCTTGAGAAAACATTGAAATTTTTTAATTGAAAAAATAATCATTAAAATATATTTTCATTATCTGAAATCCACTATCATCGATTATAATGCTTGAATACAATTCAATAATGTTAATAATTATATAGTAATTTATATAATTATATATATTCAAAATGGGTTTAACAAAAACTAACAAAGTTTTTTAGTGTCATTTAATAATAAACGGAATAACTAATGAAAAAATTATTCACATTCCATATAATATTATTTATTAAATATTCGTATTATAATTACATAATTACTTTTATTTTTCATGTTAACTTCAATAAATAATTGGAAAAAACAAATGTAATATATAGAAAGATCAGATACATTAAAATCAATAGAATGAAAATAATAAAATATCCTACCTAGATGGTGGAAACATCGAAGAATAATTTTTCACACCCTTATACCCAATCATTATTGTTTACACCTTATTTAATGATCCTTCAAAAATAGAATAACAAGATTAATTACATAGTTTTACTATTAAGTTTCTAAGAACCATTTTATATAAAAAATATATATAACTTCTTTATAGATATAATTAGGTTAAGAGATTCAACAACCATTATCCCAATTTAAAACCTAAATGTATTCTCTATTTGGATCAATAACTAAGCCTAATGATTATAGCATAACTTTTGAAAACATTTCATTTTGGAACAACCCATTATTTAAAACATTTTATCCAAACCTCCATTTAGGAGATAACAACATTATTTCTTATGGAATAAATATTTATTTAATGATAATTTTCTAATATTCCTTATAATTCAATAATATCAAAAAATTATCAAAATTAAACGAAAGGGAAAAATGTGTTCCATGACTAACATACAGTAATAAAATTATCTGAGGTTTGTTAGCTTTTTGATATTTACAATCTAAACCACCAAAAGGACTCGAACATTGAATCTCACAAAAATTAAGTCTCTCATATGGAAAACATAGGTATCTATAATGATATTCACTTTTATTATGCCCTAGATTTATAAGGATCCTCAGAGATCCACTTGTAATTATTTCAATGTTCAGATAATAATTGTTATAAATGTTTTAAAAATATTACTCCATTACAGGCTTTATAAATTCAAAATGACCAAAATTCTCCTTGTTGGAATAATATTAGTGATCCCAAATTATTGGGATTGAATTTTGTGTAATAAATGATAGAGAGACTTATAATGGTTAAAACGGGATGTTTAAAACTAAGTGTCATTATATATCCTTTAAGTATAATTATTAATGACTATTAGTGATTTAATTCAGGGATAAGATGTTTTTTAAGGTAAAAAATTTCAAGGATATTGAAGGTTAGGGATGAAATGAAATAATATTCCAAGGTATTAAATTCCTTTTGAGATCATATAAAGACTTTTTAAGGATATATACTATATAATTTCACTTCCCCATATGACTTCAAATTATAATTGTTTCATGTAACTATATTAAATAAGTATCACCCTAATTAATGTCATGGTCGTGATTAGAGAATGTTGGATTTGAGTATCTTTCTCCTTTAGAGCAGAAACCAATTGAAGATCTCGATTGTTTAAGAAAAGTGATGTGAGGGAAATAAATTAATTATTTATATTCTATAAAATCACAATATTTATTCCCATAGGAATATGACCAAGAATCATAGCTGAAGGAAGAATTACCTCACATCTTTTCTGACCAAGGGGGTTTTTGAAAAATTTATAGGGGTATTAAGTAGAATAGTAGAGAGAATTGAGACTCTAACAATGTCACTAGAAGGATTTTTTTGGTTATTTATTTTATTATTTTTCAATATGTTTGGAATAAAACAATTTATAATTGTGGAATTTTTTTATGAATTACTGATCAGTAATCTTTGTTGGATGGGGAATTAAATTTTAACATGGAATGAAAAAAATATAGACTAGTGAGACATTTATTTTCCCATGAAAGACTTATAAACCATGTACATGGGCTATAAATTTTCATAGTAAGTTGATATTTAGAAATTTATTCCCTAGTTATTATATATGTTTCCTCCTCCTTAATTTATTTTCATTTGGTTTTTATTTAATGATTCATCATCAAAAATCTGTGAAAACTTAAGGTAAGAACCTCAATATTCCTTTAATATCTATTTTTCATTACATTATTCCATTATTGTTCCCTATTGTTTCCGTAGAGGCTGAAGGTTTCTTAATGAGTTTAAATAAATTAGTAAATTTTGTAGTTTTAGTACTTATAATATCATTACAAGGATTAAATCTCCTTATTAATATTGGTTTAACATTATTTCCTACAAAGTAACACCCAAATATTTTAAAAGAACACAATTTTCAATAGAATATAAAAACATTAACACTAGTTTTAAACAAAACATGAAATATTATTATTTAAATATGACTGTTATATCATAAACATTGAAATGGAAGGTATGGGTAAGGTAAACAACATTATAAAAAAATTCATAAAGATTTTAGATTAAATAGTTATTAATAATAAATATTTTCACAATGTTATATAATATAATTTTATACTTCATAAATATATTTTCATCTGGAATGGTTTTATTTTGGATTTTTTGAGTGGGAATTATAAATAATTTCTACCACTTTTATGAAATATATCTTTTAAAATCAAGGTGAAAACATGATAATTTAAAATTGGAACATAAAGTTAAAAAGAATATATATAATTAGAAACCAATATTAGAATAAAATTTATCATCTGAAGACTTACGAAATATTTCTTTTAAAATAAATCCATTCTTGTCAATAGTTTATCATGCATGAGACCCCGATTCTAAAAGAATCCTAAAATAGTATTTCATTATAACCTAACCATTAAATAGGTGGGTATTAGTAGGAATAAATAAATTATGAAAATTATATGGTTTAAAAATTTATAAAATAAATTCTATTGTAATATTTTTATTATCAATAAAATAATAACCATTTGAAATAAAGGGAAATGTTTTTTGAAAAAAAAATGTTTTTCTAAATGGGGTGTCATTACACTTTGCCACAAAATATTTATAATATTATTTTTCAAGTTTTATAAAATTTTACATGAAAAAAAATACACTTATTAAATCAACATTGCAAAATTATATTTGGGTTAATGTTTTATTATTTTCTGAAAATATTAATTTTATTGACGAATATTGAAAAATTCTGATTTTTATTAATAACTGCCATTTCCATTAAATTATTTTAAAAGTTATATTATAAATTAAATTGGTTTTAAATTAAAATTGTTTTAATTATAAAAATATTATCAAATTTCATTCATTTAAATCAATTTATTTTTTAATTTTCATTGAATTTGTTTTATACATTAGAATGTTTTTCTTTAGAAAAACAGTTTTTTTGACATGTCTGTAAATTTTATATTAAATGGAGTTCTTCCAATTCAGAAAATATAATTTCAATAAATGTATTACATATTAGTAATAATAATATTTTATATGACATGGTATGCTCAAATTAATTAATTACCATTATGAATAGTTACAATAGAAAAAAATAACTACCGTTGTTATGCACAAATGGGTTAACCAATTTTTCAAACTAAGAGGATATGTGTTACAAAAAACCTAATACATTTAAAACACCCATTTCATATCCATATGTGGACCCAATATCAAATAAGGTTTGAAAATGACACTTTTCTCATACTGTATCCATGATATAAATGTTGGTATCACTTTTTGTTTTAAGAAATTCTAGGTGTATCCTCTCTCCGACTTATAAAAGGCCACCCCCTACCCTCCTCTCTAAACACATCCAAATCCATTTGGATCATCAAAATATAGCCCTATTAATAAATATTCTCCCATAAAAGAAACATTTATCCCTTTTATTGATAATAAATTCATTCTAGGAAGTATTTTGGTATATTCATAATGAGGATATCTGAAGAAGAGGTAATGTTCTTCAATTAGAATTTTTATTTTATTTCATCTTCTACCACCGTAAAATATTATTAAATAATGATAATATAATAAAAACAGTATATAACATATATCTAAATGTTATCATGTCAATTTTATAACCTATATCTATCTCCTCTTCTAGTAAATGGGAAACGAAATAGTCGATCATGTGTACTGCGGACTATATAATGTAACTCATTTTCTATCACTACCCCTGAAGGATAAATATAATAATGTATTTAACTTATTTATACTATATTTATGAAATTTTCA
This sequence comes from Viscum album, assembly GCA_963277665.1. Lineage (NCBI taxonomy): Eukaryota > Viridiplantae > Streptophyta > Magnoliopsida > Santalales > Viscaceae > Viscum > Viscum album. The sequence goes on from OY728163.1 coordinate 333,918,270, forward strand.
TACTTATATAATTATTATATCACATATACCTTCATACACTCCATTCTGTGGGGGGATACGATAATATCGCTCGTGTGTACGGCGATCTTCCGTCTTGTGAGGCCATGTGATTCATTTTTCACTCACACATTACATTTATGGTCATAAGGGTTAATTTATTTAAATATATGTTATGTTTTTAATCTAACCAAAATTAAATAAATATAATTCCACATCTAAATTCATACTTTCTAATCCTTTCATAAACAACAATGTTTCTTGAGAGTACATGTGAACTACCCCATCCATGTAGCTGTGTGAAATTTTTTCATTATATTTTTATATAGATGGTAATAAGGATATATTTTTAAAATATATAATATATATTTAAATTATTAATTATTCTTAAAATTTTAATTAATATGTATTTTCATTCCATTCCATACATCAAGAAAAGGGAATAGTGTTCATACGTACGTACATCCTACCATCTCCACGAACGGTGTGATGCATTTTCTATATTTAACATTTATAGATTACTATATATAAAAATATAATGAATATATATAAAATTTATATCATGTTTTAATATATATAGATGATGTATACATGATAAAAGTAAATTGAGCAAAATTAACAAAATAAAACACACAAGAAAAATAAAGCAATTATAACCCTAAATAGTGATTTTAGAAAATGATAGTTAATAAATGGGAATTAAAATACTATAATAAAACAATATATTGTATGATATATATGAGTGTGGTTATTAATAGTTTTATAAAAAATATATATTTATTATATGGAAGGTTCAACTACATATGAATGAATTCAAACCTGAGATTAGCGTTTCTCGTCTCACTTTGACTTCCATGAGATATATGAAATATTCATAATTTCTTTCTTTTGTATTTAGAATTTTATGGAGCTTTAATATTTTATACAATTATTCTAATTAAATTCATGGTATATAAATTTTCATTTAATTATATCTATATTATTGGCATTGTGATTGATATGTTACCAAAGTGTTAAGGAATTATTTCCCAATCTATTCAGTAGTCAAGATTGGTTAGGTTTTAGTCTCCAATTGAGGGGGTATTATTTGATAATTATGTCTTAATAATAGTATATTTTATTCTCCCGTAGTTATTCATGAACTTTTTAAGTAATATTACTATTCCCCTTACTATTGTACATGAAATTATAGAAAAAATATTTTTTTAACAAAAGTTGACTTCATTTCCCTCTTTGGTCAAAATTTATTTTTCATCAAAAACCATGTTTTCTAAAAAAATCAATTTTTTTTTCAAAATTTTATATATGATTTATTAACGAAATTTTTTCCCATTTTTTTCTTTTTACTAATAAATTTGAAATTAATATTCATGTCGTTTCCCCAAAATGGCATGTTCATATTTTACTGAAAATGTGAAAGAAGTATTTGTTTTAACATGCATGACATGTATCTAATTTCCTAACTTCATAACCAATAAATGTTTTAAATATTTTTTGATAAGTATCAAAGTATAATATGAAAAAAAATTCAAAATATTTTATGAACTTTTCATTTTAAAAATATTTTCAAAATGAAAATGATATTATCCTCAAAAAAACATTAATAACATTGTTATGTTATTTTAAATATTCATTGAAATAAAATCATTATTTTACTTGATAAACTAAAGATATATTGTATTGATATCATAATTATTCATTTGGATTTGTTATTATCGGTTTGACTGATAACGTGTAATTTTATTACCATTCACCATATTACACTATATGTTGTATGATTCTGTTTATTTTATTGAGGTATGTATTAAAATTTTATATGCCCATTTTTTAAAAAGAATATTTAGGTGGATTATGTTACACCCCTTTAATATGATTAATTAATTGGAATTTTTAACTTATGGGTGGAACTCATGTTTAGATAGCCCCTCATTTCATCGATTGGTCTCATTGTAGAAATAATTTGTCCAAATTAAATGGGTTTTCACCCATAGTATTAAAATGTCATGTGACTGGTCTTCAAGTCACCCCATTAATATATCTTATTTTCTTCAGGGTACCAGGATGTTTTTATTCGTTGATATATAGAGATATTATAAGGAGAATAATGTAATTTTCAATGAAAACATTTTTTTTCTATTTTATGATTTTTAAATGAAATGTAAATATTAATTATATATCTTGTTTACCCAGAATAATTAATGAGTTGTCCCTTTGGGATGTTATTTATTATATCTTATGTCGATGTAATAATGTTCCCATCAGCTTTGGGTTAGTAGGATTTAGTTATTTACAGTTGGTATCATATAATGATTAAAAGAAACATTGGGAAGTATATTCTGGAAAACATAGATTAGGGAATATAACCATATTAATTATTTTAAGGATAACATCTGAATGCTTTGGTAAGTTTGAGAATATGTGGTTTTACAACAAATAAATCCTTTTATGTATACTATAAGTTAACATGGTTTTGGAATATATGTACCTAAGGATAATAACATAGAAAAAATAACATTGGAATTGACTTTGGTATACCTGGTACAAGAAAATGGGCCTTACTATATACCTGATTTAAGACTCCCAGGGATATACTTTGGTTAATTCAGATTAAATTTATATACAATTATTACAAATTTAAATATAAAATTTCCATGAATAACCTTTTATTAAACCTAATTAACATTATATTTACTAGTTGTTATCATTATTTAGACATGCTATAACTAATGTTTAATTATTATGTGGTTTTCCAATATGATTATTATTATTTAAACTATACTGTTTTGTTTTATTCAATGGTAGGAACAAGAAGTAAGTGGGATGAAATTGAATGTGATATAAAATTTATTGATGAAAAACCAATTTTGGATGATTAATGGTGTGAAGTATTTGTGATTATGCCTAATTAATTATCATGATATATGATTAAAACATTCACCTTAACCGAATCATGGAATCACCAAAGAATATAAGGATAGATTTTTCTTAAAGGTCAGGTGTTGGATACCATGGATGAATCAATATTTAGTTTCTTATATGTTGATAATTTGAGAGGAAATTCCAAATTTAATGTCATGGATGAATAGAAAAATTTATTGGGTGTGGAAAAGGACACATAGTTTGTAATTCTCGAGGAAAATTGCACCTTTTAGTTAACGCAACAGATAAGAATAATGGTTTCCCTAAAGTATCATTGATAGTTGAATATTTTAAATGTGTAATGTGTAATAATTATAAAAATATATTTCAAGTTTGGAAAGGTCATGAAAATTATAGGAATTGTTTTATAATTAATGGTGTACTACTGATGATGGTAAAAATATAAATGACATATGAAATGATGGAGGTATTAAGGAATAAATTGATGAAACATAGTTAATGGTTTAATAATGAAGTCAAATGATTAATGTGACTGTGTATTTGAATGGTATAATTATGTTTTAGGAGTGTTTTATCCATGATACTATCATTATTAGAATTATAAAACATATAAGGATTTTAAAATAGTAGTTTTTGTCTAAGGATTTAAATATATATATTGAATGGTACCGATGACCAAGAAAAGGGATTTGTTGGAAAAGTGATATTTTTGGAAATCACATTATTTAGTCATTATAACACTTATTATGCGATATATGTTTAGATAATAATGATAAATATATTTTAATAGGGTATTATTGGATACCATGAAATTGGTGAGTCATTTAATGGTCCATTTTATCATATCTAGAGTTTATGGAATTTTTGGATTTATGGAATATATTTAACAATCTATGATTTAATTTCTGAATTCATGCATGGTTTAATTATGGTTTTATGATGATAAAATTATTCCAAAATTTGTTTCGTGTCATTAAGTGCAAAATTATGTTATTTATGTAATTTAATGTTATGTTGATTTTCAAAATTCAATTACATTTCTTCTAAATTTTTGGTCTTTAAACATTTACCAACTTATTTTAGATGAGTCCTAAAGTAACTATTTCTAAAATTGATTAAGTTGAAGAGTGGTTATATTATTTAGGTTCTATAAATTAATGTATTATTGTATAACTCATTCTAACCATTTTTTATTGGAATATATCTATAGATTGGAAGAACAACTTTTTATTCGTTTTATAATTCCTTAAGAGGTAATTTTAGTTCTTTAGGCATAAAAAATATATTTTGTAAATTCATTTCCAAGAGTAATAAATGAAGTGTAAATTAATTTAAGCCTGAAAAAATATGGAATTGTTCTTATTAAATTAAAAAATACCCAGTGATAATATTTTTTAAAGTTATTTATCTTGATTATAAAAGAATCCGTCAACATTGGTAAAATAATCATGAAGAAAAATGTTATTATATTACCTTCTTATCATATGAATCAGTGGTTATTTAATACATCACATATTTAGGGATTCATGGTCATCAAATGATTTACATCATTCACATTATTGTGATCAATGATCTATACCAGTTTCCATAGTTTGTTTATGATTTTCATCTGTGTCCATATCTTCACATTCCACCAATGTTCTCCTACTTGTAAACACAGTAATGTGTTATTAAAGATGATATTAATACATAGAATTATCTATTACCAATAGGAATATTTATTAACCATATTTATGATGTGGTTTTCCAAAAAAGTTATTTTAAAATTTCAAGGCCTTGATTATCGAGATCAAGATTAAATTGTAAGGACATAATTTATTTATGGTGGTAGAATGTAACAGCCAATTATTTTAAAAGTAGAAAATCTTGTTTTATAGCATATATGAAAAAGAAAACCAATATTATAACATAATGTAACACCCTGGTGCATTATTCTATATTTTATTTTCAATAAACACATTATCTTTGACAACTTTTTTTTCACGCAACCTCAAGTCTAAAAGAACCATAAAACATTATACCATTATAATTTATCCATCAAATTGGTTGGAATTAATAAGAGTAAATAAATTATGAAATTCATATTTCATACACATGTATAAATTAAATTAACTGGTTTTATGATGATTCAAAATAAAATAAAGACCATCTGAATGAAAAATCATTGATTTATTAAAAACTGTATTTTTCTAAATGGTGTATCGTCACACTTTGTACACATAATTAAAAATAAATTATTAATATGTTTAGAATGTTTTATTGAAAAAATAAACCTAAATTTATAATTCTATAAGTAAAAATGATCTTTGATGATTTTTTTATAATTTTCATAAATGATTACTTTTATTTGTGAATAGTGGAATAATATGATTTTTATTAGAAACTGCATTTTTTTTAAATTATTTAAAAAATAAAATTAATTTTCAAATTTTATTTAATATATAAATAGTTCAATTATATTAAAATGAAAATAATTTATGTCAATTTAATCAATTTAATATCCAATTATTATTTAAATGTTTTTGAATGTATTGAAATATTTTTTCGGAAAAGAAAATTGGTTATTGTGACTATGGGATTAATTTAAAATTGATTTATTCAAATTATGTGAATATAATTAGGAAAATTGGATTAATTAATTAGAATAAAAATAATATGTTTTATATTATAATTTTAAATTATGTTTTTATCAAAATGAATAGTGAAAATAGTTTAAAGTCAATTATCACAGTTATGGTAATAATAGGCTTACCTAGGGGTTAAACAAAGAGGATAAGGACTAAAAAAGACCTAAATAATTTAAAAATGCCATTTTATGGGAATATATAGACCTTATAACATCTGAGTTTAGGTAATGATTTATTTTTAAGCCTTTTGGAATATAAAAATGTGGGTATCACTTTTTCATTTCAAACATTACAAGTGTGTCCTCTCCCTGACATATAAAAATCCACCCATGTCCTCCATTATTCACATATCAAAATCCATGTTTTATATTAATACCTACCGAAATTAAATCCTTAATGCCCTCCAAACATCCAATATCCCTTTTTGATCATAAATCCGTCCATAGAAGGCATTGGTGCAAACATAAAGAGGTTGTCCAGAAAGAGTTATCATTCTTAAATGATAATTTTTATTTTCTTTATGATTCCAAATCCTTAATATATTATTCAATAAGGATAATATAACAACTCTAGTATCTAATATAGTCATGGATTTATTATTTTAATGTAATAAATTATATCTATCTCATCTTTCATCAAATGGGAAATGAAATCGTTGATCTTGTGTATGGAGAACAATCTTACTGTGAACCGATATAAGTTTATTTCCTTCACTACCTTTCAAGAATGTATATATTGATTTATTTAACATATGTATAATTTATTAATGAAGCTATTATAAATTTTAATTCTTATACCACATATACCTTCTAATTTTCTTATTCATGTGGGGATAAGATAACATCGCTCATGTGTATAGGGGACTACAACCTCGTGAAGCATTGTGATTCATTTTTATATTACACAATAGATGGAATATTGTAAGGATACACATAAAATAAATATATGTTATATTTACTGACTAAAAAATCTTTCATAAATGTAATATCACGTCCAAATTCTGACCTACTAATCCATTTTAAAATAATAATAACACTCGTATGTACATGTGGATTACCGCCTTCATGTGGTAATGTGAAATTTTTTTCATTTTATATTAACATGGATGATAATAAATACATATTTAATTAATATAAATTTAATATATATGATAATTATTATTATTGAAATTTTAATTATTTTTTTTTTCATTTCATTCCATTCTCTAGGAAAGTGGAAACAATATGCAATCATGCATACGAGCTACTGTCACCATGAACGGTGTAATGTATTTTCTATATAAAAATTTATAGATTAATATAAATAAACATATAATTAACATATATAATATTTATATCATGTTTTACATTATTTATATGATATAACCATGATCATATTTAAAATAAAAAAAATTATCAAACCAGCCCATACATGATAAACGAAATAATTATAACACCAAACATTGAATTTGACAAATATTTATCAGCAGACAGGTAATAAAAGACTATAATTAAATCATATATGGTATGATATATAAGATTATTCTTCTTTAATATATTTATTATAATCCTATTTTTTATACAGGATGTTGGGAAACATATAAAATAAGTTGAACCTGAGTAACGAGTTTATCATCTCACTTTTCACGATCTTTTAAAGTAATTCAACTATTTTTTCACAAATTAGTAGTTATAATCATTTATAATTTTTTTTCAGAAAAACTGACTTCATTTATCTTTTCAAATGACAATACTTTTTCATCCAAGAAAATGCTTTCTAAAAATTTTATAAAATTTTATTTTTTGATTATAAAAATTATTTATCAAATAAATTATTTCCTAGGATACACTTTTTACAATGGAACTAAAAGGAATCTTCTATTGTTTTTTCAAAAAATGCTTTTTTGGGTTTTACCAAAAACAATAGATGAATATTTGTTTTAACAATTATAACATATACAGAATTTTCTAAAATCATGACTACTCAATATTTTCTAAAAAATTTATATTTTTCAAAGTTTATTTTTATTGAAAATATTTTGAATATATTTTGTAAAGATTTAGTTTCAAAAATATTTTCAATGTGAATAGATTTTTTCCTTGAAAATATTTTTAATGATTTTTTAGTGTATTCATTTTCATAAATGGTATAAAACATTTATTATACATATGATACACTATGAATTTGTTGTATTTATATAATCCTTATTCATTCTTTGGATGGTTTATGATTATTTTGAATGTGGATGTAAAATTTTATTACCATTAACCCTTTTACTTTTTATGGTTTATGATTCTTTCATTTGATTGGAGAATGTATTTAAATTTTATATGTATGTTTTTGAATATGTATGTTTATATATATTATTTTCATCCATTTCATATGAGGATTTCATTGGAATTATTAAGTGACTCAAGAGGCTTGGTTATAGATGGAACATTGATGCATCCACAAGTCTCATGATACAAATTTTCTAGACAAATGAAATAGGATTTTATGCATATTCATAAACTATCATTTAAAATTTATGGTAAGTATGTTTTAACTGTCTAGAAATAATAATTTTATTATTATGAAATTAGTTATATATATGTCCACATGATTACTCAATTAGTTAGAATATCCATGGATAAGTTTTAATCTCAAGTGATTATGTATATCGATCTATTTAATCATAATTTATTATTTCCATGATATGATCAAGTTTTTATTTCAATTTCATGTGTTTAAATTCCTTACCTTTCCATGGTGATAATTTTAATTATTTCATGATATATTCCTTTTTATGCTAACCCTTACTAAGCATCTAAGCTCACCCTTTTTTATGTTTTGTTTTTTGCAGATTCAAGGATGTGTATTTTGATTGATATGTAGGGATATTATAATGGAAATAATGGTATTTTAAAGGAAAATACTTTATTTATTTTATGTTTTTCAAAATTAATGTGAATTTAAATTATGATTCTAGTTTATCAAGACAATTAATCTATGCAGCCCTTTGGGATATGATTGCTTTTATATAGTGACAATGTAAAAATGTTAGAACCATATCTAGGATACTAGGGTATAGTTCATTAAAATGAACATAAATTTTTAAATAATAATATAAAAATTAACTTATATTTCAATTTTGGGATTTTTCTGAAAGAATGATTTTCTAGTGAATAATAAAAATGTTGATTTTCATTTTAAACTATATTTTTGTTTCAGGAATTTAAAATTTACATTTTTATTAATATTTTAGAAGTAAAATTATTTCTAAAAAAATTAATAATCAAATTAAGTAAATTAGAATTAATTTTATGTAATAATTTAGTATAAAAACATTTTTATATTAAAAATTAGTTTTATTGAAAACAAGTTTTCGTTGTATTTTGAATCTTAATCTCTAATTAGAATCTTACTTTTATTAGAAATTTATCTTGAAAAACTCATTACATATTTTGAATCATTAGATCCATATTTGGTAAACAGTCTACTTTTCTATTTGGCCATTTTGTATAGAAATCATAGTAAATAATTGTCACTACAATATGGGTAAACCGGGTAGTAAAGGTTAAAAACAATATAAAAGGACTCAAATGACCCTAACACATGAATTTAACCTATTATATGGATCTATTTCATCCATTTACATCCATTAATCTAAAATATGTAATCTTGGTTCCGTACTTCATTGATTCCGGCCTTTATAATATTTAAGTAAAAGATAAAGTCAAAAATGTCTCTTCCTTGCTTTTAATATATAACGTATGTTGTGATAGGGATAAAAACAACTTATTTTTTGTAATGATTTTTTGTTTTATTGAAAAATAAATTTTTATCATGGTATCACTTTAATTTTTAGTGATGAAATATTTATCTTACATTCTTATGAATGTCCAACATATTTTTTAATCAATTAATAGAAAAATAAAATAAATTATTTTCAAAACTATTGAAGTAAAAAAATTCAATAATTTATAGTGTTCCCTGAATTTTATAGATAGATATATATATATATATATGAAATTTTAGACATATGGTAAAATTTTATATTTTAATTCTATATTTTACTTGAGGATATTAAAGTCAAATTAAATGAATTGTTTTAAAAATGAAATTGTTGAAATGTTAAGAAAAATAACATTTTATTAAATAACTTTGAAAACCTTGAAATATTGTAATAGAAAAACTAGGAATATATATATTCTGAAATTTCAAACCTTTTAAATTTATGGGATATTGTTTCCTTTTTAATTAAAATTATATCCCTTGTATATTGAAAAAGGTGTTACCATAGATAAGGATAAAACAGTATAACTAAGGGGTTAAACTAACATTTAAAGTCTAAAATATTTCTAAAACCTGAATTTTTTTGGTCCGAATATATTTAAACCATATAATATATTATAATAAAAATTATGGCCATATTTTTCCACTTGAACATGAACATTAATTTATTATACTTGAATATTTTTATTAATTTCATATGTGTCCTTTTGTTCACTTCAAAAGGAACCACCTATCATCTGATCTATACACCACATAGAGCCTATTATTGTTAAAAAAATAGAATTACCTCCTATAAAAATTTATAGACATGATTAATAGGTGATTTTGTTTCCAAAATTCCAACTATAGGCCCCTTAAGAGAATATCTAAGGGATCTCTTCTGAAGAAGAGGTAATTTTCTTTACTACCTCTTTCAAATTATCTTATTCATCAAATTAAACTAAATATGTAGTAAAAATAATAAAATAATAAAAATATTATAATAAATATACTTATATTTTACTATTAATTTGTTAAAAACTATTTTACAACTCTTTTCCATCCTTTGAAAAACTAATACTTCGCTCATGTTTACGTACGAATTATCATCTCCACGTAAGAGTGTGATTTTTTTTTCATCACAACATTAATTGAATGGTTTTTCTGTTTAAAATAATGAATATATCAGATATTTTTGTAATAAAAATTCTTTAGAAATTAAAATATCATATATACCTTTTTATCTTCTAATCCATTAGAAATAGATAACGTCACTCATCTGTACATGTGGACTATCACCTCCACGAGGTGATGTGATCCATTTTTTCATTTATGTTATACATGGATGGTAATACGGATTGATTTAATGAAAATATATCATATTTTTCATCATTATTAATATTCCAGATATTATTGAACCATGATCAAATTACATGGAAAAAATCTATTGAACTAAGGAATCATGTAAAATTAAGCAGTTAGCACTCAGAATAGTATATTTAATAAACAATTGATAATAAATATGCGCTAAAATATTATAATGAAATAAAATATGGTATGATATATATGATTATATTTCTTCAATAGATATATAATAAATATATTTTTATTATACATGTGGTTCTAACACATATGAAAGATGTCGAACCTAAGGTAAGGGTTTATTTCACAATATCATCATTATTCAGGATTGTTTATGTTAAAAGTCTCAACATGGTGAAGTATATGATAATTACATATTAAACTAAATATATTTTATTATCTTGTATTTATTTATTAAAATTACTTACTTTCATTTCATTTTTATCTCTTCAAGTACTTAGGATACCGAAATCATTTTTTCGGGAAAAACTGTTTTTGTTTTTCTACTCAGTTGGGAATCTTCTTCTCATATATCAATATTTTCCAAGAAAATATTTAATGAATATTTTTAATATTATCCAATGATTTATTAAATATTTTTTTTTATTTTTCTTTTAAAAACTAGTTTAAAATTAATCTTTCGTCTTTTTTCTGAACGAGGTACATTTTTATTTTTCTAACAAAAGTGAGAAAGAATTGGATTTTTTACTTGTATAGCATGAATGGAATTTCCCACCATATTGAGCACACAATATTTTGATGATTAAATTATATTTATATAATTTTTTTCAAAGATAATTTTTTCCATAATATTTGATAAATTTTTTATATTTTAAATATTTGATTTAAGGTGAAAATATGTATTTTTCTCAAGATATTTTCTAGTAATATTTTTAAATTATTGTTATCTATGTAAACATTAATTTTTGAATATGTTGATTTAATAAGGATATAATAAAAACATAACATCCATATTATTATTATGTATGGTTTGTTTCCTATTTTTATATCTAAAATATTGAAATTATCTATGTGTATTATTCCAATATGGATAGATGTTTATTTTTAAGGAATATTGATTAAGTTGTATTGTTTTTTAATATAATTAATGTATTTTACTAATTATGTGATGGGTGTGGCCTAAATTTTCATTTCCCCTCGATGCATCATAATTTATGACAAGACAAACCATTTAGCTACACCTATTAAATGGTTTTTTGGTGTATACATACCCATAGTTTTAACTTCCTTAAAACAAGGCCTTGATGGAATGTTTGTGATATCTATAATGATACATCTCATAATTATGAAATATTTTATTGATGTATGCAGAATAACTTTGAATAATATCCATGGATTAGTTTCTATAACATGTGATGATTTATATGGAATCCGTTGATCTTCATTTACACCTTCTATATTATTCTTCATGATAATGTTTTTGATTAAGTTGAATGTGTTTTTAGTTATTTATATTGTGATATTTATTATGATATATGTACTCTTAATAACTTTCACCATATGTAACCCAAATTGATAATTTTATCTCACCCTTGTTTTTTTCCATTAACTAGGATACGAATATGAAATATTTCAATGAGTTTATTAATATAGAATAATTAATTTCACTATATTTTTTTATTTTTTAAAATTTAATGTGAGATTAAAGTATATATCTATTTTCCCAAGTATATTAAAATATTCAGTCTTTTGGGATGTGATCACTTGTATCTACTTTAAATATAATAAATTAACCACTATATCTAAGCTACTAGGGTCAAGGACATTATAGTTGCTATCATAAAAAAGTTTAATAGAATCTTTGGGAATGATTTTTTGGAATTCATATTTAAGATAACATAAAATTATGACTGAATTTGAGTATAACTCTTCGTATAGGATAACGTCTAAAAAATATAGTATAGTGGCAATTATGTAGTCTTCCAAGAAACACCACCCTTTACTAATACTGTAAGTGGATTTTGTTTTGTAATAGATACATCTCGGGGTAATAACCATAAGAATAGTTAATGAAGTATATCCCAACCATAATTCTAGTGCATGGTGAATTGTTTCTTATTTTGAACCTATTTTGACACTCACGGGTGATATTCTTCAGTTAATTCTCATTTTTTTATATTCCTTTGAGAGGGATTTGAATATATTATAGCCATGAATAACCTAGGTAAAACATAAAGTGTCTTATATTGAAAAGAAGGTTCCATGATTTATAAATACTATAAATTATTTTCATGATTATTTGGTTTCCCAATATGATTATTATTACTCATACTATTATTTTGCTTTCAATTAATGGATGGAATAAGAAAGAACTGTAATAATATCGATTGTGCTGGAAAATATGGTGATTATGAGAAACCAAATGGGAAGATAAACTGATTAAAAGAAATTATTATTATTCATAATTTTTTATCATGATATATTATTAAAAACATATACCTTAACCAACACTCAGACTCACTAAAGAATAGTATAATATATTTTTCTGAGATTGTAAGTAGTAAATACCATGGAGGAAAGAAATCTCAATTTCCTTTATGTCGTTAATATGGAAAGAGAACCGATAGAGGAATTATGGAAAAAGACACATTATTGAATGTCATAAAGGAATGGAAAAATGTTTTATATATAGATAATATGGGCATGAATCAAATAATTATCAAGGTAAAATAAATAATTTCAATTAGGGATATGATGTTCATCCTAAGGTACCATTTATCGTTCATTGAATTTTGTTAAGGGAGTAAGGGAATTATATAATCCAATTACCTAATCCATGGGTTAAATCCTAGGCCAGGGAATAACCTATACTAGGATAATAGTTAATGTTTATGTATTAAGTTATTTATGTGTCTGAATATGTTATTAATATTGTAGACATGATATATCAATGATATTGTGGATATAAAAACATGATAAATTTAAGGAATGATACAAAGTAGATTTATGTTTTTAAATCATTTATTGAATGATACTAATAACCAAGAAAATTTATTTAGTGGTAATGTCATTATTAAAATTGATCATGTAAATGGGATATTTTTGGTGACCATGAAATTGGTTAGAGATCTGATGAAAAATTTATTTATGTCATTATTAAGGAAGCATATTATATTTTATGATTTATGAAAATAAATGGTGATTTTTTTTTGAGAAATAAGGATTGTGTTGGTTTTTCTAATGTGGTGGGTAACATGGCTGAGTCCTATTTCAAGGAGCTTCTTGCAGGCCCAAACCCTAACTCAGCAGATGGGTATCCAAGCGTTGAGGGTGAGTATATGGGTGTTATTTCTTCTATAATTTCTCAATTAGATAATGACTTGTTCAAAGCCTTTCCACATGAGGATGCAATCTTAGGGGCTGTGAGGAGCCTTACCCTAAGAGTGATCCTAGCCCAATTGGGTTCCTATGATCATTTTTAGAGCCTCTTGGAGTATTGTAAAGGCTGACATGGTGGCAGATATCTAGGATTTCATCCATGGAGGGTTCCTTCTTCATGATACTAGTGCTACTACCATGGTCCTCATCCAGAAGCTTAAAAATCCCTCTTTGCTTTAGCACTATCGCCTAATGAGTATGTGTAAATTTTATTATAAGGTTATGGACTCCATTCTAAAAAACAGAATTAGTAAACATCTTCCCCACTAGATCTCTCCGGAGTAGCACAGTTTTCTTAAACAAAGATTAATTCAAGGGGCTATTGTAGCATTTCAAGAGGTCACTAACGAAATTAACACTAAAGTACATGGTTCCAATATGGGGATCAAGCTGGATATGGATAAGGATTATGACTAGCTAGAGTGGTCCTTGATAATAAAAGTCTTGAAAGGTATGGGTATTTCTCCAGGGGATCTTGACTTATTTTTCATGTGTTTCATCTCCTCGTGGTAGGTAGTTCAGTTCCTGGGATGGAATTTTGGCTTCTTCAAAGTGTCCCATGGGTTGAGGCAAGAGGATCCCTTATCCACGAGACTTTTATTATGGTTCAGGATGTTCTCAGCCACCTTATCAATAAGGTAATCGTGCAGGGATCTATCCTACCTTACTATTGTAAATACATCCTTTGTGGTATCTCCCATCTCATTTTTGTGGATGATACAATTATTTTTATGAATGCTAGCTTGAGGTCTCTCCATGGGATCAATAAGATCCTTGATGATTACTGCCGATGGAGTGGTCATAAGATTAACAATAGTAAGAGCCAATTCTATATCCCAAATTGTTTCATTTATAAAATGATTGACTCCCTTGCAAGTAGTTTGGATATACAACATGTAATTTTTTCCATGGAGTATCTTGGTGCTCATATCTTGCCTATTAGGATTCGAATTTAGTATTTTGATAAGATTGTTGGGAAAATAATAAGTCATGTTCACAACTATAAGAATATTTTTTTTCTTTCGGCGGTAGGATCACCATGGCTAACAGTCTATCGACTTCCATTCCATGGCATGCCCTCTCAGACACCAAAGTCTTAAAGGATGTGATCACAATGATTGACTCCAACTGCTCCTCCTTCATCAGAGATGCTCATGAGGTGGGTAAAAGACATTTCGAATCATGTAGTATACTTTCACGGCCTATCCAGGAGGGGGGCATCGGCATGAAGAGCATCTCTGTTATGCTATAAGGTATGCAGGTGAAGCTGGCATCAGAGGATATTTAGGATCGATCTTGTTGGGGTAGTTTCATGGCTATGGAATTTAGAAGACGTGAATGTAGATCTAAAGGGGGTTGGGCCTCATTGCGTACTGTGATTTCTTCCCATATCCAATCCCTTATTCCCCACACTAGATGGATTGTGGGAAATGGGGGTCTTTCCTTCTGGAATCAAAACTGGGTTGGAGAACCTCTGGAGTTCCATGGGTGCCTGGTTGCTGGCATCATATTCAAGCAGGCTAGCAGGTTCCTGGTTTTTATCAGCATGGTGCTATACAGGGACCAACAAATGGTCGTTGATTCCATTAACCTCATAGATGAACCATATATAAGTGTTTTCACTGATTCTTCCTTAGGTGCCTTCTTAGAAATGGACTATCGGAGGGTGATCAGTACAGTGACTCAATAGGGTACTTGGGACTCGATCTTGTGGGTCATAGAAATCCCAGTAAAGCTCAATTTTCTGATGTGACGTCTCAAGAATCATGCCCTTCCCACGGATGAGTTTTTAAATAACTCTGGTGTTTCCATTTTTTATTGAGATGCCTGTGCTGCATGGGTTATATGGAGGATAGTTCAGAGCATCTATTCTTCAACAATGATTGGGATCAGCTGGTGTGACGAACATTTGGGGATTTCATGGGGACCTCTCTGCCAACTTTGAGTGACTCTCCTTTCATGGATCGATGGTTTCATTTGGCGGGAGAAATTTTCCTTTAGAAGAAATCTCATGCAGTTATACTGGCAGCTATTTGTTGGTGTATTTCGCTGGCAAGGAACATGTCAAAGCATGATGGAATTCGGTGGTCGGTTCAGGAGGTGGTGTCATAGACTAAGTTCCTTCTGATTGATACGGTCTGATCATGTAATGATTGTCATAAAGCTCCCTCTCTAAGGCTTTTTTATGTGTGCATTGTTGACAGAAGTCTGAGTAATAACGATAATTGGGTCATATGGTTACTGTACCACCAGGGACTTAAGCTTAATACTGATGGTTCCTACTGCTTGGATGTCATAAAAGGTGGTGGTGTGGTTAGGAACTCAGGGGGAAGCGTTTTCCTTGCCTTCAATGACCACATTTGCGGAAGGAATTTTCTTATGGATGAGGATTTGGATTTTCTGAAGGGCCTTTAGATTTGCAGGAATAGGCATATTATATTGGCTATAGTGGAAATGGATTCTATCATCATCCATGATTTCATGCTTGGAAGATGAAATACTCCATGGTCAATTTCTTCTGTTATGAGGAAGTGCAGATCTCTGGTTAGTGTCGAAGTTGACATTCTTCATACATGGAGGGAGGGAAATATGGTGGCAGATCATTTTTCCACTTTGGCCTCCCAGGGTCTTTGTATCTTCCTTCCATCGGACTTGAATTCACCCTCAATGGAAGGGAAAAATCTCATTAGGGGGGACGCCCTTGGGCTTCATCACTTTAGGCCCACATATCCTCCTATCTATTGTGTTTTTTTGTATTTTGGATGTTCTATTCCTTCTTCAATAATAAAATTAAAAGTGTTTGAATAGGATAATAATAATTATAATAATAGTAATAATAATTTTAAAAGAGAATATACCCATTATGAGGTTTAAAGAGATTGAATTTTGAGGTGATTTGAAACTTTTCCTAAGTTATGGGAAGAATACCCTATTAATGTTTTAATAAACCTTTGGGCAAATAATATGATTCTATTTTATGTTAATTATGGTAATATGTAGATAATCTTGAAGGTAAAAATGTAATTCATAAACAATGTGATATTTTCAAATATAATTTTGGCCAAGCTCAGGATTACATTTCTAGTTAGTATCTCAATTTTATTCATGGTATTTTAGTTAATTTCACTACATTATAAGATATTATTGTGGTTTTTTTGATAATTTATGATATTTTTGGGTTTCTACATTAGGTTCAAGTATATGTAAATTTAGGTTTAACATATGTTTCAACATAAAATATTATTTCATAAGAATGAAATTTGAAATTTTGAATGTATGTTCAATGGTATGAGATAACTTTAGGGGTTAAAACATTATTTAAGATGAGGATATTTATGTTAATGAGGATTTATGAATATTTGTTAGTGTACTAATATATGTTGAACCTTCTATGTTGTTGTGGAAA
Organism: Viscum album; assembly: GCA_963277665.1. Taxonomy (NCBI): domain Eukaryota; kingdom Viridiplantae; phylum Streptophyta; class Magnoliopsida; order Santalales; family Viscaceae; genus Viscum; species Viscum album. The sequence continues at coordinate 333,935,673 of OY728163.1, forward strand.
TTTTTTAGTAAAACATGTTATTTTTTGATATTATGGATTATATATTTTGGGTACTATCATACATTATGGTAACCATTTTAGTTCTGTTTAAAAGTTCAAAATATGATGAATATAATTTTATCCTTTTTTGGATGATTTTATCTATTATAATTTGATTTTATGTCTTCAGAAAAAAATAATTCATCCTGAATACTCATCATTTAGAGAAAGGATGAGATTGTGGTGAGAAATAATTAAAGGATTAAATTATACATACCAACTAACTATATATAATTATATTCTTATTCTATAAAGTGAAGTAATTATTCAACTCTGGGAAATATATTTTTAATAAAAAATGATGTCCTATTATGATCATTTCCAATGAATTGATGATCTTTTCACCCATCAGAGATTTATAGTTTTTTGTTCATTAACATTCTCATGATTGTGTTCTATGTCACTCAATATTATTACTTGTGAACTATTTTTCTTCTAATTTTCAATATATTTACTTTCCAAAAATGTTCTCTAATATGGAAACCAATTTCAGTGTTATTTATAATGACCATTGTATTTCTATTTCAATTTATTTAGATTAAGTTTTAATAACCCTTTTTATCATCTCGGTTTTCCACAAAAGAGTATTTGAAATTTAAAACCAATTATTTCATAAAATAAGTTAAAATTGATAGAGCTAAATTTATTTATGGTAGTATAATGTAACAACTTTATAATTTAATAGAACACTATATTCTATATTGTATAAAACATGCAATACTATGATTAAACGAATCACGAAATATTATTATTTATATAAGATTGCAATAACCTATATATTGAATTTGAAGGTATGAGTATAGTTTTAAACACTATTAAAATATTTATAAGTGTTTTACATAATGTATTTATTAAATAAATAGGTGCATAATTTTTAGTAAAATCATTTTATACTTCAAAAATTCATTCTCTTCAAAAATGAATTTATTTTTAATTTTTTTAGTGTAAATAATAATTAATTTATACCAATTTTATAAATTTTATTTTTTAAAATAAATATAATTATTGAAATAATCATATAAAAACTAACATTGTGTCAAATTTTGGTATTTTTCTGAAATGATTGATTTTCCTGTGAACAATGAAAAATATAATTATCCTTGAATACTTTATTTTTATCAAGTATTTAAAAAGATAAATTTTCTTTTAAAATGATTTAAAAGTACAATTTGTTCTATTTTATTATTAATAATCCAATAAATTTCATTTAAATTAATTTTTTTAATTTAGTATTAATTCATTTTTATACTTGAAAAGGAATTTATCTAGAAAGATGTTTTTCATTGGATTTTCTACTTTAATATTAAATTAATTTCTACAACTTATATAAATTTAATATTGAAAAATTGACTAAAAATGGTAATCATGATGTCCATTTTTTTATGTATACCCATTTTAATTTGGGTTATTATGAATTGTAACCATACTATATATTTTTCACCACAATAAGGGTAAATCAGGTAATTGAGGTGAAAATTAATATGATAGGGTCTAAAAATTTCCGAATTTTTTTTTATTATCCTATTTAATGAGTTTATTGAAGATATGTTTTTTCATGTTTCAAAAATATGTAAACATGGGTCCATTGTTATTTGATTTTAAAATTTATACTTTTTTAAGAAAGAGATAAAGTCAAAATTGTCACTTTATTTCTATTAATAACTATAATATTTTATGAAAGTGAAAGGAATTGTTAATATTATATTATAAAATTATTATGAGGGATAAATTATTATTCAATCATGGAAATATATTTTTTACTTTTTTTGAAAAAATAATTACAATTAATGTTTATGCAATGCCATCACATTATTTATTTAATAAAAATAAAAATAAAATAAACCATTTTAAAAACTCTAAAAGATTTTATTTTTATGAGTTAGAGTGATCAATTAATTTTATAAATAGATATAAAATATTATATATTTTTAAAAAATATATATCCGAATTACATATTGGTCTTCAAGCCTTTAAATTCAAATTAAATTTATAGGTTTAAAATGACATTATTGATATTTTATAAAAAATAATATTTAATTAAATTATTTTAAAATCATAAAAAAATTTAAAGAATGAAATTAGGATATTATATGGACTAAAAGTCAATACCTTGGCCATTTATGGGATAATTGTAACCTTATAACTGGAATTATAACATTTTAGGTGTGAAAAAGGTGTTACCACGAATAATGATAAAATAAATTTACTAATGGGTTAAACAAAAATATAAGGATTCAAATTCCACATAAACATGTACACATTTTATTAATTTGAATATATATCTAATATATATAATATTATATTCAACATTATGTTCATGTTGAGCAACTATCAAATCAAAATGAATTTATTATATTTAAATATTTTAATTAATTCCTTGTGTGTCCTTCCACTCAATAAAAATGAACCACATCTATACTCTTATATACAAAACCTAGATCCTATTATCTCAATGAAAATGATCCAAAATATATTCAAAACATGCATATCCAATTTATAAATGTTATTTTCCTTCCAAAAAACAACACTAAGCCCATTAAGTGAATATCTAAAATTGCAATTTTGAAGAAGAGCTCATCTTTTTTATTGACTCATACAAATTGTTTTCCTCATAAAGATATTATAAATATATTACTAGTTCAATCATTTATGGATGGATGTGGTATAATGTACCTCGTTTTTAGTGGTAGCATCTTTCTGGATAGCTTTTGTATATGTGTGTATGTCCTATATGACGAGCTGTTTGGTTTTGGACTGCATAAACTATTGATGGTGGCTGTTGCCGGTTTTCTGTAACCATCCACTACCTTTGTGAAGGGAAATTCCTATTGTAATGAAAAATATTATAGCTATTTATACTGGACCTTTTAAATTTTATCTCTGACATTGGCATATACCATTGATCCATCTTTTAATTCATATCTCGAGGCCTTGGAGATAGCAAGTAGTTGCCGCACTTTTGGAATGAGGTGCTTTCTTACATGAATAAATGATATTTCAAGAATCCTGATCCTTTATGAACTTTTTTATAAGCTTTATTTCTTTATCATCATTTATCTCTTTCATTTTTGTGTCTTTGTAAACTCAATACACCTCGATCATGTATTTTAAAACTTTTGATTTAATAAATTTCTTTGGGGAAAGAATTGGGTGACCAATTCATGTCTTTGTTTGTATCAAAAAAATCCTATAAATATGATGTAACCATAATAAAATAATAAATTAAATTTATTAAATACAACTATATTATATTATTATTTTGGTACACAAATTTTTAATCTCTTATCGATCCTATGAAAAATGAGAACACCACTCATTCATACGTATGGATTACCATCTCCATAGAGCAGTGTAATTCATTTTCCACCACCACCTTAGTTGGATGGTTATAAAGATATAAATAATAAATATATATTATATTGATAAAATATCTATTCTTAAGGAATTATAATACCATATATACCTTCTTATCTTCTATTCAATTGGAAAAAAAATAATGTTCCTCGTGTGTACGTGTGGACAACCACCTCCACAAAGCGATGTGATCCATTTTTCATTTATGCTTCATAGGGATGGTAATAAAGATATATTTAATGAATATATATGAAATTTATATATGATTAAAAGTATTTAGATGGCGGAACCATGATCCATGTATAAGGACCAAAATAAGAGAACTAAAAATTAAATGAAAAACGAATCAGTTGTTGCCTAAAACAATGATTTCAGTATAGAATTATTAATAAATGGTTCATATAAGGTTATTTTTAAATAATATATAGTATGATATATCTGAGTATGGTCCTAAAACATAATTATAATAAAATGTTATTTATTATATTCGAGGTTCAAATACCTACAAATGATTTAGGACTTGTGTCATGGGTTTATTTTACAATCTCATCATTAACGAAGATTGTTCATGTTAAAAGTATATATTGGTGGAATTATATGATCATTATATCCTAAAACCAATATATTTTATTACCATTTAGTTATTTTTATAAATTATATGTTTTATTTCCATTTTCCACTCTTAAAGTGCTCAAAATACCAAAATCATGTTTTTAAGAAAAATCGACTTTGTTTATATACTTAGTCAAAAATCTATTTTTTCATATCCATATTGTGAAACCCAGACATTAAAAGACATGAAATGGTTCCTCAAGAAATATCGTAAAATGGCTTCAAGAATGTCTCCCCATATTTCAAACTTTTTCCACCAAAATTGGGGTTCCATGGTAGAACTTACGGGATACTTTAACCTCATGGTTATAGTGTAGCATAATATTAGAATCATATCAATAAATATAATAAGTATATGAGATAATTGAACAAATAAATAAAAAATATACATAATATAAATAACCAATTAATCTTAATCAATAGATTCACATACAAGTAGTGATCATGATACTCAATATAAAATATATGTAACATAGTGAGACATGAATCCAGTACAATACATGTATCAAAAGTACAAATGTTACAAAAGAAACTATCACCATATAGAATCAAGATCTATGTTCTATACATATTCTCCCCTGGTCCTATGAAATAATCAATAAATTATAACCAATTGAGAACCTTCCCCTATCCCTACCTTCATCCATAATGTTTTTCCTTGTACTAAACGACCACCCAAATAGGGTATGAGATAAAACTTAGTAGGAGACCACCAATAATGACTATAACAAGTCCATTATATAAATATATGTTTTATAAGTGTGAGATATAAAATAAGTAACATTAATAATAATGGAATTGATAATTTTGAGTCTATTAAATATCATTTTTATCAAAAATCTAAATCATAAGGTTTATTTTTATAGTATATTTAGATTTATTAACGGACAACACCATGTAATCCTATTTGATTCCAACGTGTCTAGGATCTAATGTGTATAAATTTCCAAGGTATCTAATTATTCGGATTAAAACACCTAAACTAAATCCAAGGAGTATAAATTTAAAAGGTATCCAAGTGGTTCATATCAAATGAGTAGAAATGTATAAGGAATCATAATAAGTCCTGTAATTTGGATCTAAGGAGATGAAATGTCCAAGGCATCCTAATAGGCTAAGTAAAACAAGTAAACCAAAATCAATGAGTAAAAATTTACACTGCATTTTATTGGTTTGGATTATATGAGTAGAAATGGACTAGGTGACTTATGGGTTCAAGTAAACCATGTTATTCAGATACATGTAGTATAAATTTCCAAGGCATCTTAATAGTTCATCAGATCAAAGGAGATGAAATGTTCTTGGAATTTTATTAGTTCATATGATCCAAGGAGTAAAAATTCCCATAGCACCATAGTGAGCGGGATCCTTGGAGTAAAAATGTATAAGGTATCCAAGTGCATCTCCAATACCATACTGTGAACCCCCTATCATCATAAAAAATTCATTCATTATTACACAAACAATTTTTTTGAGTCATTTCACTAAACCATTAATAATTATATACAATCCAAGGGATTTACCATGTCATACCTTTCATATACAAATGAGAATGTGCAACAAAGTTCTCACAACCTTTAATAATCTACTTCAGTAGCATACTGAATTCCCAATAATGAATGGAGAGATCAATAAACCAAAATGGTAAAATAATAATCAATAATTTTGTTTTGGTTTGAGGTAGACAACCTAAAACATAGTATAAATCATTTATGTAATTTTTTAAACATAAATTTTAAAATTAACTCAAGGGTTTGATATTTTTGTAAGAAATGCCTAGAAAGGCCAGTGTCCAGCACAATAATAACAATTGGGTATAGAAAAGAAATATTAATGGAAAAGGTATAGACTACTGAACTAGACCACATCAAGTAACATGCATCTTTTCTTAACATATTATTTGATCCATATAATAAAAATTGAAAGAACATATAATAACCTGAAAATATAGCATATTTTCTTTTAAAAAATAGCATCAATGATTTTAATATAAACAAAAAAAGATCATAAAAATGAATAAATCCCTAGTGGATATACAACAAGATGATTGGAACTTTAATAATACATTATACAATGTTATTATAAAAAATTCAAGATTAATGGCCAAAGGAAGATCATAAGAGAAGAGGAGAGGCTTCCCACTAGAAAATAGAATAAATATGGGAGTGTTATTTTAAAAGATTTAATAAAAAATAGCCATTTCCACATTAAAACTATGGTACATGGTTTGGACTCATAGTTTGACAAATCATTAACAAAATGTGTGCCTAAAACTGCATAAATCCCCCCCATACATGCGCATGGGGTATAGTTAGACAAAATGTGCACCAGCCGAGAATTTTTCCTCTATTAAAAACTGCTACAGCACATGAAGAAGAATGCAGCATGAGTTGTGATGTTAGGAAAAATCATGTTCCCTATGTTGTGCATGGAAAAACCCCACATGAATTACTTTAACCATGAAAATTAGGCCACACAGTTTCTACTAACAATGAGGCCTAACTACCACCTCCAAATTCTTGGGTTCTAGGATTCATACAAGCCCCAGAAACACTTATTTCCTCCAAGACCCCATTGGGCACTCACATAAGGACAAAATTGGGGATCCAAATTAAAATTTAAAAATAATAACACCTCATATAAAAACCCAGGTACTTACAGTATTTTCACCTAAAAGTAATCATTCCCTAAATTTCTCTTCCAAGGGTAGTAAAGCATAATTTCAAAATAACTCTGGATACTAGGAATATACATCTTCCTCCCACTCCCAAGCCTCATCTAATACGTAATAGTGCTACTAAAGCTCCTGTACCAGATGAACTGACTGACCCTAGAGATCCTCTATTCCAAGATCAATAATACTGATATAAAACTCCTCAAATAACTTACATACCTCCAACTCGACCTCTTCAGGATAATTAATATGTGATGGATCATAATGATATCAGAAAATATGAGATACGTGTAAGACGACATGCGTTGACCGATACCTCTAAGGCAACTATAACTGATAGGCTATAAGACTGACTCTTTCCAGAATCTAAATGTCCTTGATGTAAGGAGGTGATATCTTACCTTGTTTCTGAATCCTTATTTTCCCTAGTCCATGAAAAACTCACAATAAAACTTGACTCCACACATAAAACTATTTTGGTCGACCAAATATTTCGGCATATGAATTCTTTCTAAACTATGATGTAGACACCTACTTTCATAAAATATGAAACTTCTCTAAAGTCACTAGAATGAAATTATAACCCAATAGCGCTATATCTCATGCCTCTAACCAGTATAGGAGTGAACAACATCCCCTACAGTATAGGGAATCATATGTAGCAATCTATATGTTCTCCTAAAAGATATTATTATAATAAAACATAGTGAAAGATAAGTTTTTCTACTAGGAAACTCTGAAATCAAGGACGAATATTCTCATAGAATATCATCCAAAACCTATATCATATAATTGGATTGACCATTAGTATGTGGGTTATAGGTTGTAATCAGTAGTACCTATGAACAAAGTTCAAACTGCAGTCCCTACCAGAACCATGATTTGAATCAAGCATTCCCTTCTGATACTATATAAAGTGTAACCCCATGGAGTCATGTGATATCAAAAATGTGAAGCATCCAAATCTCATCCACTAGTAAGGTATCTTAAATGGTCATAAAATGAAAAACCATTGTGAACATGTCTATGATCACCTATACAGTTTCATTATCCTGAGGTAATTTGAGAAATCCTATCATAAATTCTATGGTGACAACATCACATTTCTACTTAGGAATAGGCAACGACTGTAAAATTTCATATGGTCACTATTGTTCTACCATCACACGAAGATAGTTGGAACAATACATAGTGAACTAAAATATCTCTCTTTTCATCCCACATTTCTATTATTTATAGTGCAAGTCATGATACGTCCTAGTAAGACTAGGATGCATAACCTATATAGGGGCTTGAGACTCAAGCATTAAATCTTCACAAAAATCTATAAAAACCCATTTTTTCCAAGAATGTTAAATATATCATTATCATAAATGACCCAACCATATGGTATGTCATCTTTTGAAATACTCTCTCGTAAGACCAAGTCCTCATAATCTGATAGTATCTCTATCTTCACTCTCTCTATAAGGGAATAGGTCACTGATAATGGAACAATTGCAATATATCCATGATGGTCTTGATTTACTCTGTGAATCCTATACAACATTTCTATAAGAATCCACTCATTATTTTTCTCCAAAATACTTTTTGTTTATGTCCCCCTACTCAGAGAATTGGAAAATTAATTTCTATTTTTGGTCGTATAGGCAAGCATGAAGTCAAAAAACTTTAGTTATTCAACCAACCATCATTACCTAAAATTCAAGTCACGCTATTTAAATATGAACATAAGGATTATTTGGTAAGTGTACACCATAAAATTACCTCCTAATAAATAATTCCTCCAATAGCACAAGGTGTGAACAATAGTACCTAACTCGAGATCATTCATCAAGTAGTTTCTCTCATGTTTCCTCAACTGATGAGACTTATATGCCATGACTCTCTTCCCCAACATTCAAACTTCACCTATCCTGATAATTAATTCATCACAATATATTGAATAACTGATATCTGACACCATAAAATCAAGATTGGTGCTGAATTTAGTCTCACTTTTAGCTTCTAACTGGATTTCTCGTAATCCTAAAACCATATAAACAACACATCATTTTTAGTCAATCCTATAAGTGGAATTTTTATGTGTGATAATTATTGAATTAAGTGAATTTAATAAATTTATAGCCTCAATAACCTATGTATATCAAATAATTTCTTGTGTTTCTACTTTGAAACACAATCTCTCTCATTTTTGGGTCAAATTATACACTTATCTCTAAGTTAATATAACAAAATAAGTGAATTTTATCCATCGAAAAGTTTCACATTTCGATCTTAGCATATAAGTTTTCTCTCTCACTGTATAAAATTCAGTCTCAAGATGTCTTTTATGGTCATGTTTAGTGTGATAATATGCAAATAAGTTTTCCATGAATACCACTAAAAATGAAATCAAATATGGATAAAAATCTGGTTTATTAGTGCCATGAAAACTAATGGAATGTTCATGAGACCAAAAAGAATGAAAAAATAAGCATAAAATCCATGACTACTATAGAAAGTTGTACACGGTTTATCGAATGGTATAACAAGAACTTAATGAAAATGTGATCTCATAAATATTTATGAGAAATTCATAATTCCTTAGAAATGGCTGAAGAGATTGTCTATATGAGGCAAAGGATATCAATTCTTAACCATATCTATATTTAATTTCCTATAATATAAACATAAATTAAGGGCTCCATTTTCCTTTGTATAAAAAATGACTAGATAACCCCATGGATATTTATTGCTCATATAAATCCTTTTGCTTCCAAGTCCTCTTACTGCTTGTTAAGCTCCTATAACTTAGTATTAACCATCCTATAAGGAGGAATGGATACCAATGTAGATCCATGCACTATCTCAATGTAAAAATCTACCTATATCATCATAGGTAGTTAGGACAATTCATCTGGGAAAACATTCATAAAAATGTACTCCTGGAGGAAAATCAACAGGATTCATTCCTATATTATCCAAATATTAGCTAGAAGTCTGTGCTATCGTCCCGCCCATCCAATGATACTTAGGACCATCTAAGATCACCTAGAAATATCATTCACCCTTATTAATAAACACCTTCCCTGTGGTGATTTTAAGGTCTCCATTCAGTGATATCAGTCAATGTAATAATGATAGGGAACTAACCAATACATCCCGAGAATGACCTCAAACTCTATCATCTCACGGAAAAAAAGGTCTTATAAAAAGTGACACAAACATACCTTTAGGGGGAATACCCTGCAATTATGTACACTCTATGATCATATCCCCAATAGAGTATCATGTTTTATCCGTCCCTAAGAAACCCAAGCATTGAGCTCAAGGATCTCCATAAATGTCACATATATGATGGAATGATAATAACTTTTATGGAAAAGAGTACATATTAACCTAATGGCTACTAGAATAGTTCATCTCACTATAGAAGGTCTTGAACTCTACTCCACATGTATCTCATAGACTATATACATATGGAATTAAATACAACCCTATGATATAGCATGACTAACCTATGAAGGTACTGTCTATTAGAGTTTTATGGCTTGTGTTTGGTTGCCTCATCCATGACAATCATCTCGGCCTGATAAGCCTTACTCACTCCAGCTCCCAACCTAATGTGAATCTGTAAACCACACTCCTAAATGTGGAGTCAGTGAATACCCTATCTCACTAAATGCTAGAAGAATTTATCTAAAAAATGGTATGTATGTCTCGTCATTCTGTAGTCATGGCACTCAGTTAGATTTTTATTGCACTGGATCCTCAAGTGTTCTTTCCTCCAACACTAGTGGAAGAAAAAAAACTACCATCACTGATGCTCTTATTGGTATTCCCCCCATGAGATGTCTCAAAGAACTAGATCCTACAACCTTAAACTTTATTACTGGGTCAATAGGTTGAACTAAATTTCTACATGTGCCAATCTTCCCTCATGTAATATTAAGAAATCATCTCTTGATTTATTATTTTAGTAATGGTTTCAATCCAAAAGACATTAACATGTGACCTGATGGCATACCAAATACTAACATCAAATTTATTGTTTTAAATAATATTTATCTAACAAACCTGGTTTCAGTAGCTAGAGCTCTATGGAATGGTCATAATATTCCATGATTGAAATGGAACCCTACTCTAAATGTATAAACTAAATGTCTATATCAGTACATGATGTCTTGGGATAAAAATAATCATATAAGGATATCTATAAATCCCTATAGTACTAATCCCAATGATGTACAATCTCAGTAATAACATGCCACCAATTCATGGTACAATCCTAAAGTATTTATGTATTGATCTTCACTCTCCTCTCCATAGGTGTCTTGAGATCTCGAAAATCAATTGCATGGCCTCGATCCAAAACTCTGTAGCCAATGTTCTAGTATCCCCTAAAACCATTGGTGCATGATGCTACAAAAACTCATGCATCAACTCTAACATAGTCAGGGACGGTCTTGAGGCTCCATGAACAGACTTCATAAATCATAGGAAACCCTCTTGTAAATGGGAATCTACACCCATGTCATGTACAATAAGTAGTGTCACAAGGGTCACAAATGAAGGTTCTATGGGTTTAACATGTCCCATTATCTCCAAAACATGGTGATATCCATCCTCTAGATGCACAACTAGATGACTTCATGGTGTAGTACCTCTCAAATTTATATGAACATGCTTCAAAACAAATTTGGTAACAATACGGTCACAGATATATGAATAGGTTTGGTAAAAGGATTTATATACACAAGTCACACACCTCTTCCTAATCCAAAATCTAGGTCTGGGTGATGTATAAATCATAAAAAAATCCAAGTACATTTCATAATTCCCACTACTAAGGTCGGATCATGGTCATATTCTATGCTATAATTCAAAGTCCTCTATAAGTAGGGTGTCAATTAAAATTTATAGAAGAAGACACACCTTAAAATTCAATTGGAATCCCAATTAAGCAGTGAGCTTTCATTTCAGAATTCAATTTATTTTAATTTCATTCACATTTTTATACTAACTGTCAAAAAACATTTTAGCTATATGGATCACCACTTCCAATTTATAAGGGACCATACACCGAATAAATGGAATTGTGGAGTCCATTTTTATCAAAACCAATCTGTTATCAAAACCCTTCATGAAATTTCATCAAAATTTCAGGGACATAAATATAAATTCACTAAAAAAAGAATCAATAAATTCACATTGTAATATGAACATGGAATTAAATGATGCAAGACATATAAATCCTAATGTTCATATGATGATTCATAATGCAACACTTCCTTTCCATAATAGGCCAAGGGTAAACATAAATAGTTATAAAAAATGTCAAACATCAAGAGCACCACCCAATAGTGAAATAAAATCAACTATAACAAGTAAAATTTATAACATCATATCCCACCGTAATAAATTTAGATCTTCCCTGTATGTGGGTGAGCTACTCCCCAGAATAGATAATTACAATATTCTATCTAATTCCTAGTCTCCCGTATTATTACCCCAAATAGAAGGTAAAATGTAAATCAACTCCTCTAATACCAATTTATAACATTCTAGCCTACAAGCCACTAAATGGTTCCCCTATCCAGTGGGTCACATGGAATTAAGCATAGCTCCATGTAAGCTTCAGGATGCTTCCAACCAGTGAGGGTTCATATTGGAATAGTGGGGAGACTATACCCTCATAGTCAGATGGTATTACAATGGTATAATCACTTTAATCAATATCATAAGCATATGAGATAACTAAACAACTGGAAAATAAAAATCAATCATATAGAAAACTAACTAATCTCATCCAACAGTGCAATATGTACATGGTGTTCATGGAATGCTATAAAAAAGACATGAAACATATGGAAATAAGATTTTATTTCAATACTTGTTTAAAAAGTACAAAAATACCAGAAACCACTATCCTCATATAGAATCATGAGACATATCTCTATCTTATTCTCCCATACTCATATGAAACAATAAATCAATAATCACCAAGAGGGAGTTTTACCCTATCCCAACCTGTATACATGAAGTCCTTCTAGGTTCCATATGGAGACCAGAATAGGATGTGATATAACACTCAGTAGGCCACCACCAATAGATTATCTAACAAGTCCAATATATACAAATAAGATGATGTAGTGTGAAGATATAACAGGTGTAAAAGTAATAATAATAGAAGAGATAATGTCCAGTCTATCAAGTCTCACTAAGATAAAAAAAATAAATCATACTGGAAATTTTTAGAGCTTGGAAAGTGTCATCAATGGTCAACACCATGTAATCATGTATCAGTCCAACATGTTCTAGGATACTATGTTTGGTAATGTTCATGTCATCCAAGTATACTAATTAAATCAAATAAAATAGATACAAAGAGTATAAATTTCCAAGACATCTTGTCCGGTCATATACATGGATTAGAAATGTCAATGGAATCCTAATATGTCATATAATTCAGATCTAAGAAGTAGAAATTACCAAGGCATTATAATAATCTATGTAAAACAAGTCAACCAAATCCATGGATTATAAATTTCGAAGGCATCCTGTTGGGTCAGATTCAAGGAGTAGAAATTTCCAAGGCATCCTAGCAGGACAAGTAAACCACATAAATCAAATTCAATGACTAGAAATTCCCAAGGATTCTTAATAAGTCATTATATTTAAAACGTAAAAATTTACAAGGTATCCTGATAGTTCATCGGATCCAAGGAGAAGAAATTTCCAAGACATCCTAGTAAGTTGGGACCTTAGAGTATAAATTTTCAAGGAATCCAAGTGGGTCATTGGTTTTATACAAGGAACTACATTATCATCAAAACAAATTCATTCATCATTTCATTACCCATTTAATTGTTCATTTACATAATCCATTCATAATGATATAAAATCAAATGTATTATCTGTTTCATACCTTATATACAAAGGAAAAGGCTATATTAGGTGCTTCAAACCTTTAAAAATTCAATTCATTATCATACTCCATTCCCATTACTGAATAGTGACCTAAAATAACCTCAAAAGTGATTTAATCATTAATAAGAAAAACAATCCACCCCATCTATGGTTTGATTTTAGGTGAAACGCCTAAAACCTTGTATAAAGGTGTTATAGAATGTATTAAACATAAATTTAAGAATTAACTCAGGGGTTTAATAATTTATGCAGAAATAATTATAAATTCTGGCATGTGGCACAATAGAAACATGTTATAAACAACTATACTTTGAGGGAATAGGTATAGACCCCCTACCTTAATCCTAATTAGGAATAATCGTCTACTCTCATCCTCTAATTTGATCTAGATTATCCTAGAATGTAATAATAGAGTAATAACCTCAAAATAAGGAATATTAAATTGTAAAAAAATATCATTTTTGATAGAAATACAAATGAATAATAAATCCTGAGGAATATGAACTCGCTAATGACTAACCAACAGGACAATCAAAACTTGAATCAAACACTGGATAAAGGGAATATCAGAAATTTTAGGTCAATGGATTGAGTAAGATCACAAGGGAAGAGGATGGTCTATTTGATATGAATGAGAAAAAATAGGGTTAAGGTAGCTTAAATAATTATAGGGGTGGTGGTCATTTTCAATTTAATAATGGTCCAAATGGTTTGTTTGAATTATTGGACAAACTGTGAATCAAACAGATTCCAAGTACTTCTTCAAGACTCCCCTCACACAGTCATGGTGCATGGTTAGAAAAACCATGCACTAACTCTTTCTTTTAACTCTTTTAAAAAGTATTTATCACACACATGGGTGTGTAGCCTAAGTTGCATTGTTAGGTAAAATTTTGTTCCCAATGATGTGCACTGAAACACCCTACATCGTTTACTATAAATATTCATAATGTGAGGAAATTTTTTTATTTATCCTATTTCCCAACATCCTTCTCCAAAATCTTGGGCTCTGAGCTCTTAACAAGCCCTGAACATCCATGTCTCCGTCATGACCTCTCTAAGAAATCCCATACGGATAAAATATTTGATTCAGAATAAAATTTAAAATATCTATACCTAATATGAAACCTAGGTTCTTACAAATGTTTCAATAAATTTTTTAACATTATCCATTTATTTTTTAAAGACATTTTTATCATTTTTTTAAATATACAAAAACAATTAAAGTAATATTCTTATCATTTTACCAATTATGTTCATTTTAACTATTCTTATAAGATATTAAATGAATGTTTTTAAAATTATTCGACATGAATAGAATTTATCACAATCATGAGAAGATAATGTTTTTTAAATTCATTTAAAATTTTACACGTTACATTTTAAATAAATTGTTTCATTAATATTTGGGAAAATATTATTTTATAAATAAGTGATTCTAATGTGAAAAGTGATATTTTCCCAAAAAAATACAATAATTTTTAAAATTATTTTCATCCATGTAAACATTTCATTTTTAATCTTATTCATTAGTAGGGTTATTATCAAGAATACCATCAACCGTATTTTTGTCAATGGTTTATGATTAGTTTTTTCTAGAGAAAATATTTCTATTCCATATACTTGTTCTTCCAATCTAAATAGTTATTTATTACTAAGGCATATTTATTAAATTGTATTATTTGGTCATATGATGAATTCATTGAAATTATTAAGTGATTTGTGGGGCCTAGAATTATATACACCCAAGATGTATTAGTAGGTCTATTGAGATAAAATAGTTGAATAGCCTTATTAAATGGTTTTTTGTGTATACCAACCTATAGTTTTAACTGTCTTGACACAATGAACAAATAGTTTGTTTTATATTTTTATATTAGGCATTCCATCATTATGAAATATTTTATCGATGTCTATGTGATTATTTTTAATGATATCCACAAATATGTTTTTAGCTCATGTTTGGGTTTAGGGGAATCATTTGATCTTCAATTAAAACTATCATATTATTCTTCATGCTAAATTAATTTATGAAATGACATGTTTTTTGAGTTATTTAAATTTCCAAATTTATAATTACTTATTTACTGAAGATATCTTCCATTATAAGTAATCCTTACTGAGAATATATAATCACCATTATTTTGTTTCATTTCCCTAGGATGTGAAGAACAAATCTTTGAATAAGATTAAGGAGAAGAATAATTAATTTTACTTTGTTTTTCAATTTAAATTTTAAAATACAATTGGATATTCAAGTGTGTATCAATATTAACAAGACTACTAAAATATTTGTTACTTTTGCATGTGATCTATTATATATAGCTAAAGTAAAATAAAGTAACCTCTTTATTTGAGGTATAGGGGTGAGATTATTTACATAAAATAACATTGATGATTGCTTCTTTTTTATATGATTTGAGTATATAGATGTATTATATGATTGTTTTTAAATGAATCCAATCGTTATTTGGAAATTATATTTATTTCATGTAAATTTGATATATATTCCTCATATATGTAAACCACTTATAGATAAAAGTGATTAAAATGGAAAAATTATTATATTTGGGAGGATTAATCCTTATTTTGATACTCATAATAGGTTCGTTGATTTTAAAATCAATTAAAAATAGTCTTTTAAATAATTGATGGTTTTTACATTATTTAGCATATTTTTTTCCTAGAAATAAATTAGTTTTATTTTTTTTTTCTTTGGAACTCCCTCTTTATAATTGTTGAAATATACGTTTTTCTTATTGATTATTATTTTATTATAAAGGTTATAAATTATTATTATAAATCTATGAATTTTTTTATCAATTATAAAAGGTTATATCTCAATAAATGTATTTTTGGTTAGTAAGATGTGTTAATCTATATTAATTTGTTGATTTGATATTTTATTTTGAAAAATAATAGGGAGGAATCACCAAATTTTACCTTATATATTTTACTCGATCAGTTATGATTCGAGGGTGAAATATACCAAAGTTTCATTTGTTATACATATAGTGAATGGGATAGGATAGTGGTTAGTATTTCATCATTTTTATTAGGGTAGTTTATTTCTCCTAGAGCCATTTATCAATTAATGGGATTATAATCGTTTGTTTATTTCTAAAGCAGAATTTTTTTTATATTTTTAACCATCTAGTTTCATAAATATTTATATTATATAAAATATTAATTTTTTTTCAAATTAAATTCTTCTTTTCATAATAAAGTTAGAGATATATTAAATGGGATTCATATATGTTTTTATTATTAAAAAAACTAGAGTTTTTGTTTTGTTACTTAAGTGGGGTTGCGTAGAATAATTGGTGGTATCCTAAAACGATTTACGATCACAATTTTCATTACATTGTTTTGTGTATGTAAATATGGTTTTACATGATATATAAAAAGTAAATGGTCTTCTCTGATGTGATGATGGATTATAGCATTATTCAGGTTATGAAGAAGGTGATGGGTGGAGGATATATACATGCCACATAAAGATGGGTGATTTTTTATATTATATTGATTTTGTCGTTTAGGGATTATGTATTTAGTCATTTCAGAATTCTAAATCTTTTATTTTCTATGTTTTAATATTTTGACTATTTTATTAAAATTGATTATAGTTGATCTATATTTCTGATGATTTACCTTTATGATTTTTATATTTCATGAATTATGCATTTTAATTACAATTTATATTACTGGATATGCTTTGTTAATTTCTGTTTTATTTTAAAATATTTATATTTATTGGTGTGACTGGTCTAATATATTAAATGGTCATGTTGAACCCTTGATCTGAATGCATTCATTGTTTTTTTAAATAAGGTAAAATAATTCCCAATGGATGTGGTTTTATGTCATGACACATATGCTATTATATGGTGATGGAGACCTCACTTTACACTTTATAATCAACTAGATCAATTATCAATATTGTTTGGCCCATGTTGGTTCAGTGAAAACCCTCTTTAGAATCTCTTTCAGTTTCTTATTTAACTCCTCTAATTATATTTGAATCATGCTATTGGGGTTGTTATATGTCTTCCATATAGAGGATGTATATGAAATTAAAAAAATACATCTCATGATCATATAAAATACTAGAAAAACATTCAATAATATTTAAATACATTACCTCAATATAGGTATATTTTCAGGGTGGATATTCACCATTAAATAAACCACTTGGGCCAAGTATGATTCATCTTTATGAAAAAAAACCTATAAATATGAACTTTATCCAAACTATATTCTTAATATTATATGAATTCATATATTAATATAGTATGGTTTTAGATAAATAATGAATGTTATATGTCTAGGAATTTCATAATAGATCTCTATAAATAGATTCAATCTTTCCCAGTACAGAATAAAATTCTATTAAATGAAGAACTACAAGATTTTCAAGAAAATAATTCCCAAAAACCTTAATGGTATATGAGTTATATGATATATATGTAGTAATTTCCCCAACATGTGTTTTAACCATTAAAAACCTCTATTTATTGAGGTTTATATCAGTATCAATATTGATACAGTTTATATTCTAATAAAAATCAGTTCATAAAGACCATGCATTGGTTAAAATATTGAATCCTAGAAAAAATATATTCTATTTTATTGACACTATAATTAATAATATATATTTATATATGATAATAAAACATAATTATTTTGATCACCGTGTAAAGGAATCAATAGTGAGTAGTTTTTTTCCACACTATTCAAATTTTTTAATAACTTATAAAAATGATTTATGTTTTCCATAATTTTATCATATTTTACTCCCAATATGTTTTATATCTTATTAGTAAAATTTTTACATTTTCCTTCACATTTTTTATTTAGTCAAATCTTCTAACTTTCAACTGTTAACAAAAAAATTAAAAGTTAGTGAAAATAAAACATCCTTTAATAAAATAAGAGAAAATTAACTAATAAAATATTCTAATGTACATTAATTTTTGAATAATTTATTTTATAATGATATTTCTTACATTATTTATGTGTATACACTCAAAAATAATACCATAAATTAACTAAACATACACAACAAGTCAAATGCATTATTTTTATATCATTTTATCTCAAATATACTTAGTAAAAAGTGTTTCACTAAACTCAAAACCCAAAGATTTTTTATTATTAGGGATTTACTATATATTATAACTTTTATGAAAAAAATATTTACATTGTTATAAAGTATTAATATTCTCCAAAAAATTAGACATTAAATCCACATAATTTATAACCAATAAATACAAATTTATCCCAAAAACTCCTTCATAAAATTTCTCATAAGAACCCGAAACATAAATCACACTTCATAAGAATCATTATGGACATATATAATGAAATAAAAGGATATGTAAATATACCAATAAGTGGAAACTTTACGATATATCAAAATGATATATATTGTAAATTATATCATACATCATAAAGGAATGATCATATAAGAAATATGTGATATTAAAACATAAACATGAAATAAGGAATAAGAATGGTTATTGATATATGAATTTAGAATATACCTAATCCAAAGTCATAATAAACATAAGTCAATTCTCTTCTCCAAGATATTATAATGTAGTCTAATTAAGTCAATACATATTTCACATACAAAAAATATCATGATATATGTGATTTACCATATTCATTAAATGGATATATATTTACAGGAATTATTGTAACAACATAATATTTTCATTTATACAAATTCCTCATGAAAATGAACACCTTAATGTGATCATACCTTAATCAAATGGAATAAAATGATTTATTAACTATAATAAAATGAGTTATGTAAAATAATAACTATATAAAAATAGTCAATATGAATTTTATTGTAGATGGTATAAAGAACTAAAATCACTAAAAAATAATGAAAATGTAAAAAACCTTCAAATGATGAAATCAGAAAATAAAACCAATAATAATAAAACAATATTAATTATGAAAAAAAAATTGTATAAAATCAAAAATAGAATTTCTCAGTATTTTCATAGTATTTTTTATAGTTGTATTCAATAAAAAATTGTGAAATGAACTATAAATAGAAATGAAAACTATATGTCATAAATCAAGATGAAATTTCATATAAAACATCCTTTGTAATCTAAAAATAGAAAAATAATGTTGAGAGGGTCTTAAAGAAAAATCTATATTGAAAAGAAGAACAACAATTACAAATTTCTAAGACAAATCAAAGGGTGGGTGTGGTGAATGGGAATAAAAATACTAATAAAATAATAAGGCATTATATTAATAAAAATATGAAGGTAAAAATTTGTATGACATAGTTATTAATATATGGGGAATATAATGATGAAAAATTAACCAATATAGATCAAATAATATTTTCATTTCCCCAACTTTTTTACTTGTTATAACATGCTCTAAATCCTAGTATACTTAAATTTACTTAATTAAATATATATTAAAGAACCTTATTTATTCGAATTTAATTTCACATTATTTATTTATATTCATATATAAAATGTTAATTTTTTATTCTTAGTCTACATAAGTGATTGAATGTTAATTGTTTTAAATTTTCCATGCTTGGTTTAGTGTGGAACGCTTAATCATAGTTCTGTTCACACCTCTTTCCAATCACTAGAATTATCATTCTCATTAAAAATAATTAAAATTTATTTATGGTGTGAGATTTTCTTTATATGTTATGTGTGGTTATTATTTATAAGTAAATGATCCATGATACATTTTTTCATGGTGATTTTAATATTGATAATGGGTAAATTTTTATAATGAGTTTTTTTTAATTCTAGAATTAAAGAGATATAATCATAATTTAAATGCATCATTATTTCTATATATAAAAATTATTTATGTTTTAATATCAATTATAGATGTCAGAGATGATTATAGATTATCATTTTTCATATATGTGGTTAATAAAACCAAGATACGAGCATGCTATTGAAAAGTATATTAATTGAAAAATAATTATTTCCTCATTTTATTAATATTAAAAAAAAAATTCATATATTTATTAGTTATAAAAATAAGGTATAATAATCTAATATGAAAGGAAATATTTAATCTAAGGTTCACAGCCATGTAATTAGACATTCTCCATACATGATTCTTTATTGAAGAATCTTGGGATTTCACTTATTTCTTGAAAATAAAAATCATAAAGGATGAGATTTAGTGAGATAATTAGTTAGTATTTATTTTGGTGGTTGTTTAATTTTAGTATTTAATTTAATTGGATGGTGTGTGGGCCTTTTATTATTTTAAATTGTTTTCATTTTTTAAATTACTCATTACATTGTGGTTAGGGAATTTAATTTTGTATAGATATTGTACTCAATATGATAAAAAATAAAATTATATTTTTTACTTCCTCATCTAGACATGTTTCAGGATAAGTATTAATAGATTCTATTAATTAATAAATATTTTTTTTCAAATATCATATTTATTGTATTCCTTGACGTATTTCACTATTCATCTTATGGATTGTTTTTCCAAAAAATGATATTTACCTTATTAAAAACATTGAATACCCTAATTTAAGATATAAAATCCATTTTACTAAAAATAATCTCCAAATATTAAAATAAATAAATAAATTACATAATTTATAAAAAAAGTTTAAAAAATGAAATATATTTGTTTTATAAATGAATGATTTTATATTATTATTCCAAAATTAATCCTTCGACATTATTTTTTACTTATAAATATAAAATATATCATTTTATTAGTTAATATTATTAACCTTAACATTTGTATTGCAATCCATTATTTATATTTATAATATACACATTGACTTTCTATATATTATGGATGTATATAGTTTGTAGTTTTATGATAGTTACTTTACCATCATTCATTCTTATATACATACTCACATACTTATATCAAGATAATTTATATTATTATCTTATTTCATTATTAAAATTTCAAACATATTTCTAATTTTTTTCTTCATTTGTGTAATAATTCTTATAGATAAGATATTTCAATAAGACTAGAAACAACAGTATTTATACATTGTATCAATTTACATTATTATAATTAATTTTTCATTGTTATTTTGTATCTATAGTGAATATATACTATTTATTTTTATTATTAATTTAATAATATATTACAATGATGCTTTCGTAGATTTTTATTTCGAATCAAACAATAGGGAACTAAAAATAATAGTGTTTTAAAAAATGATATTGAATGTAACATATCTTTCAGTACCACATAAAAATAACACTCTAATTTATAATTGGTTACCAAAATGGAATGAAATTCACATAAGGGAGAGACTTGTGCCTTTAATAGATTAGGTATCATATCGTGGTCAAACCCAAAGGTTTATTTTATTTATTTTAGATGATTTTTTTGGAAGTTCATTAATTAAGATTTTATCTACCAAATCACCAAAATCAATATATTATTTCTTCATAAAATTCGCTATAATTTTACTTTTTATAAAATTATAATTTATGTTTTCATAGTTTTTATAAAAGTGATGAAAAATTTACTTATCATTAATATTGAATAAAATATATCACAAACAATTGATATAGAAATAACAAATATCTTACCCAAATTAATAAGATGTTGACACATTAGTGTTGAATTTTTAGAGGAATGTTTAGAATTGATGTATTTTAATTCCATTTTTCTCAATGAAGAACCCCTATATTTTATACTTATTGAATAAAAAAATTACTCCAGAATAGGAAATATCCCCTTAAGGTGGATATCATAACATATGTTAAGTTAATCTTTTCAGAGGTATCTAAAGAAAAAAATATTTCTTCTATCATTGAAAATACAATACAAGCCTTAATCAATAGTACCATTGATATATATATATATGAGTATTCTACTTATAGTAGATAGATCATTCTCCTATTGTGTACTCTAAAATCATGCAACATGACAAGCACAAAAACTATATCCAACCTAGACACATTTAAATTTAGTAAGATCGTGTTGATCCAACAATATTGAGTAACATATACAATTATTAAATATTCATCCTTTATAATATTGGTTACAATAGTAATCTATTTGTTCATTAAATAAAATATTTAATATGATACCACATTATAATCACTATCACATACATCATGGAATTAATTTCTCCCTATTTTACTATATACTCTATATACCCAGAAATAATTCAAATTTACTAATAAAAGACATATCAAACCCAATAAATATAAAGAAATCATGAAAATCACAAATCCCTATTCTTGATACTCTTGAAATTATATTATTTATATCAACTTTTATGATAATATTATTGTCACACATCCACATAAATTGAAGTAGCAATAATATATACCTATGGTGAACTTTTATTGTCTCATATAAGAATAAAGTCTTTAATTACAAGCCATTTAGGTCTATATTAATACATATATATATTTCTTTAACTATCTTACCATAATACCCAAATTATTAATTTAAAATATATTTCATTGATCAATGAATACTTCCTCCTATAATAAACTATTTAGAAATAAAGACATCACATTCATTTGATTATACATTGAACTAATTTTTTATAATTATGAGAAATAATAATATGATGTATTACAATCATGAAACAATTATAATGGTTTCATTCACCTATTCACCATTAATCCACTATACCCCATCTACATGGGCCTTGAATTGTTTTATAACTTCTCCTTTATTATTTCACTTTCTCTAATATAACTATTGGGTGGAAATGAAATTTGAATATATAAGTCCTGAAATATAATCCCACATATTCTTATTCTTAATCTTCTATGTCTCCTTGTTCATATATTTTATATTTTTCCCATCAGTAGTTTATTTATCAATGTATTTAAGTTTAATTAATTTTAATAGGTTAATACCTTGAATTTCATTATAATTATGGTTTGAGATGGATATGATTTATCTCAGATTATGTTCCCCTAATGACCCTTATTTATCCTAAAACCTATTTAAAAAGAACAAGTAACTTTACTGTATTTTCATTTTTTTCCTTCAATATAATTTATTACATTGGTATCTCGACTACCACTATGATATATAGCATGCTCATTCCGATATTCATTATTATCATTATCAACTTCAACTAACATGTCACATATAATTTTCATGCTATTATCCACAAATACATCTCAATTTTATTATATATCATTATCACTCTTGATTTAATATTTATATATATTTCTATTTAAGGAATATTCATTTATATCATATATATATCTCCCTTGATTTCTGTCATTATTAAATGTATAAATCTTGTGTCTGAAGACTATAAAATACTTCATGTTAGGTTTTATCTTGAAAAATGTTATATAGGTAGTCAGTTTATCACATATTTACTTCCTATGATATAATTGTACCTTAATAGATATTTTTATTGTTTTTTCTATATTATTGATAATTTCATTTCTCCTTTCAATAATGACTATTTACTTTGTGTTTTCTTATAGTAACATCATGGTGTACTATCCGATGATTCCCTAGATATTTCTCCCCTAAATGATTTTTAAATTTTTTCACATTATGATATCTGAAAACCACGATCTTTCTTCCAAATTTTATTACTGAAATTTTCTATATAACATAACACATAAAAAAATTCAAAAAAATATATCTATGATTCTGGTTTTATAATATTCTTTAGTTATAAACCATCAGAACTGAAGTAGTAATATTTATAACTTAATGATGTATCCCCGTGAGATTATATATATTACGGTGATACATATAACAATTATATATACATATTAGCAATGAAAATTTATATAATTATTATATTAAATTGTGATGATATATATCACCCCATAAAAATGATATATATAAAAATTAGAATAAGTAATAGTAACATATAATATAATTTGAACACACATATAATGGTTATATATAATAATTTTATGTTTTAAATATGTTTATTAAAAAAGGTGACTCCACTAAAGAAATCCAAGAATCTGTAAAAACAAAAAAGACCATAGCATCAATGGAATTAGAATAAAGAAAGAAACCAAAAACAATAACAGTAACACACAAAATATAATAGTAATAACTAATATATATATTATTTATAGAATTCAAATTATATAATATAATATATCTCTAAAATAATAGAAATAAAAAACTAATTTCATAGTTTAAATCATAAAAATTTTCTAGATAAGTATTTCTGAAATACCATAAACATAAAACTATTATATGTGTTATTAAATTAGATGGATAAAATATAAATTTATATTGAGACCACTCTTCCAAGACATCATTAATTTTATTTCTTCCAAATTTTGTACATTATGAGTTATATTTATACAAAAATTGATGTTAATTCTCTTGTTAAAAAAATTATATAATTTAATTATGTTGTATACTTGAATTTATATATATAAATATAGTGAGATACCATTTTAGGAATTTTAGATTCACCGTGAATGATTATATCATTCAAATATTTCAAATCATAATATTCACAATCAAACATAGTTTTTTATATGTAATGTTAATAAATATATTTATTTTTAATCATTATTGAATATATATTTTAGAATTACTAATAATTATATGAATAACATTGCATGTGAAAACCTTATCATGTAATGTGAAGAAAGTAAGTGACAAACTCTTTTTATAAAAATAAACTCCATTAACCTTACTGACTGAAACTTAAATTTTTTATTAAATAAACTCATTTTTGGGAAAAGTGAGAAACCAATCGTTCATGCACAAAAGGAAATAGATGAACCATTGAATAACAGTTTGTGCCGGTTAGAGTTAATCTCCCTACTTAGATGCAAAGAGAGAATGCTAACCTGAGTATTAGAATCATCCTTTAGAAGGTCTTTGAAATGGTCTGCCAGTTTGTCCCAATCCTGGATTTACTCTTCTAGGTAAATCTTCCCATCATTAAAACACTAATCAAAACAAGATCCTTTTTTTCAATCCAACTACGATGCTCTTCATTGTTGACCACCCTTAAAGGTCTTCCCATCATCCTATTAGCTTCTTCATTAGTATCATTAATTGTTAAAATTGTTTCCACCATTTCTTCTCCTGAGTGCATAAGCAGCTCCAAAGAAAGGTCTTTATCCATATCGGACTCACGTGGTTCACCAATTTTATCCATGGATGATGAAAGGGGGTCGTTGACCCCCATGTTTTCCTTGGATTTCTTTGTTGATCTAGATTCCCTTGGCGGTGGTAAGTAAGAATAGTCCTTCCTCTCTTTCTAAGATCCCCTCCGACTCTTACTTCTTCTTGG
Organism: Viscum album; assembly: GCA_963277665.1. Taxonomy (NCBI): domain Eukaryota; kingdom Viridiplantae; phylum Streptophyta; class Magnoliopsida; order Santalales; family Viscaceae; genus Viscum; species Viscum album. The sequence continues at coordinate 333,961,523 of OY728163.1, forward strand.
GAATACCGGATCCCCTTGGAATTATGCTCCTATATCACTAGAAAAAATCTCAGAATGCCCATCACTGGATTCTGTCTCGGATTCCCCCTTTTTCAGTGAGGACCTAGTAGGATCAGCCTCCTGTTCTGGGTTATCCTGTGAAAGTGCTTAAAATCTATTTTTAATCACAATTGCACCCATTTATCTACTTGGTAGATTACCTAAATCCTGATGCAGTGCATTACTACCAGGAGAGAAACCCTCTGTTAATGCATTGGGTTCCAGGCCTTTGTCATTGGTTCCAAGCCCTACACGCACAGCCTCTACATATGAAGTTGTCCGAGGATTCCTATTGCCTTCTTCCTCAACCATTAGAGAATCCACCACATTGGTAACCCCGCAAGGTTGCACATCCTCCACAACCTCACCCTCAACCGGTGTATAATCTTGAAATCCACCCAGATCCTCCCTCAAGCGTTTGAAGACATCCTTCACCATAGGATTCACAACCTGAGGCCCACAGCTCATCTCCACTGCAGACATTCCCTCAGGAACCACACTATCTGGTTCCTACCTAGGAGGTCCTCCTGTGGGATGAGTCCCTGATTCTTTACCACTACCAATACCCATCTCATTCATAGGTCCCCGCATACAATCTTTTGTCGAGTGCCATAGCCTCTTACAGTCCAAACAGAAATCACACTATGATTCGAAGACCAGCACATGTCTGCATCGAAATTCTTCCTCTATAGTTATCCAAACATAATCAACAGGATCCTTGGAAACATCTACTTCAACGCAGACCCGTGGATTAACAGGATGGAAAAGCACTGTTGTTCGGCTATTCGAACATAGATATCTACATATTAAATTTCCAAGAATTCTAGTAACTGAGGGGTTCTGAAATAGTAGGGAAAGATTCAGAAAGCTTACCCAAACTACCACTGAGGAGGAATCACGCTTCATATGAAAATCATATGTCCATTGGAAGAGGTAGAACCGATATCTGTTGAAGGAACGGGGAGCACTGGACCGCGCATTGATTAAATCCTCCTCCAAGGAAAAACGTATCATAATTTGCCTGCAATTGATCAAAACCACTATCGCCCTTTCCTGTAAATCCCACGAACTGAAAATATACCTATCGAACGCATCAACCAAAGGTCATCGTTGCTTGAACCGAGCAATCAGCGTCAGATTCAGAAGCGTCGAGGTTTCATTGAACTCCGCAATCGATAATGGTAGATTGGGGCTCCCATTGAACAAATCAGGAACTTTCAGACATAATGACGCTTGAGTAAATGGAGGGAGAAATTGGGGGTTAGAGAAAGGAAAGAAACTTTCTCCCTTGGATGACGACAAAGGTCCCTCCCCCGCCGGTGGGGGAGGGACCGGCGCAATGGCCGCCGCCGTCGCGAAAAAGGACCATGAAGCCCGGCTCCCCCCGAAGTGAAACCCTCATGCTCTTAATCCTCTATATAAACTCCATTAACCTAAAATCATAATGATATAAATATTAATTTATATATTTAAAATTAGAAATAATATATATGTAATTAACTTTAACATCTATTAATGAATTTCAAAAAATATTTTTTTTCTTTCTGCTACCTCTCCAACCAAATCAAGATAAGATATTTCTATATACCATTAATCCATTAGGATTTATTTGAATAAAACCCAATAATCCCCATATAATAAAAATGAAAACATTATATTAAATTTTAAGCACATCCCTATAATAAAATATAATTCACCTATTATATAAGGAAGTTGGTGTAAGTATAAGATTTTAGCTTGCATTATGAATGATTCAAATAAATTTTATGATTTTTTCTTCCCTTGATCATCTAAAATATTATATAATATGAAAATATAAAATTTTGATATGATCAAAAAACATTATTTTAGGTCACTTGGGGAAATATATGAGGTACAAAAGAACCTAATATTTATAATATTTAGTATTAAATTATAATTTTAAAAATAATTTAAAATATAAATTATGATTAAAATTTAATACATTATATTGAAATTTATAGTAGATATGCTACTCATTTCATGTTTGAGGACATCATTTGATGTTGTAGTAATAATAATTCCCCAACAAACTCTCTCGTATATTTTATGATTAAAAATCACTATTAGTGTGGTCTAAATATCTCCATGTATTTAAAAATATGCCTCAAGTGCTAATCAGAACATTAATAATTATTTAGAATCATGATTTTCATAAACTATATCCATTTTCTTTGCTGCTCTAATTTTATTTGATTCATTTCCAGGATTTTTGTGTAGTTCTTTTATTATAAATTAAAAAAACAAGGTATAATATATAAATAATTTATAATGAAATAGCAGTACAATGGAAATACATATAAATAAAATTTTATAAATATTTTATTATATATATTATCCTATAACATATCACATTATTGTGGAATATTTATTACAATTAGGAAAATTATAATTTTTTCCATGTGATCTGAATATTATATCATTGATGAAAATTTAAAAATGAAACATTTTTATAGATTCACATTGGACATGACACACATAACGAGAGGAAACCCTTTAATGATTATGTTTACCTGATAAAAGAACAAAATTCATTTCCACAATAAAAATATGTGTTAACTATATATAAAATAAACTTAAAATAAAATAGACTAAAAAAATTAAAAAAATTATTGATTGCCTCTAAGATATGGTGATGGGAAGGCTATGTCAGGGTGTATTATTATTGTTTTCATTGAAAAATGTATACTATTACATTTAACCTTCCCTATTTTATTATAAATTAATTTATTATTTCTTTTTGTTCCCATTCTTCCTCCCTTAATATAGAAATTCATTTGAATAAGCTGTATCATTTGATATTTTTTTTCTAAAAAATTTTAATGCAAAAGTTGATTCCCCCACAAACCTAAGTTGATCAGTATTCCCCAATATGGAACTTAGGAATTTGGAATTCTCTTAAAGATTTCCTTCTGAAATTTCTCTTGAAATTTTACAAGTAAAATGTTTTTAAAATAATAATTAAATTATTTGATTTAAAATAAAAAATATTTTAATATTTAAAAAATACATAATTGAAATATATATTGATCAATGATATCTTGAACATGATCTTTAATACATTAACCAACTATGGTTTTCTCTATAAAATACTTAATATTAAATTATTATACTTATCTTAGAAGATAACAGGTTTTGTGATATATTTATATGTACAAATATTGTTTATAAAATGAAAAACCATTAAGCAAAAACAATCATGATTGGAATCAGTAAAATAAAATAAATATTATCAAAAAAATCATACCTCATTATCCATGGATAATCATGTATAATAGTATGTTTGATTAAATTCCGTCAATTGAAACAAATGAGTTCATACAACTTGAATTACCAATGCATGTTGTGATATACTAGTTAGAGGGGGTGAACTGTTGATACTGTTATTTTTATAATTAGCCTCTATGACTATTTAAATTCTTGATCCACTAACATAATTATGATTTATATAATTATTTTGTCACGGTTTTCTACTAAAGTGTTTTAATATACCAATTTATATTTGAGTTAAGACTATGACACAAATTCTATCACTAATAAGAATGTGATTAAAATAAAGGGGTACAATCGTCCTTGGATCTTTGTGGCTATCTCCCAAAATTAGTTATATCTAACCTTAATATAATTTCCTTACTATAATTTTATACTAGCTCTCACCTGTTTATAATGGTGTTTAAATTGAATTATGATCAAGATCTTTAGTTTAAGTCTAGGATGTCATATTTCCACTATATATTACATTCTTTCTCAAATACATGGACTTTGACATTGAAGATATAAAAAAACATTTCATGTATGAAAAACGTCGATTAAAACTTTTAAAATGATCGATGTATTCATGGAATCATGCATGATTAAATTATATTCTTCAAATTATTATTTCTCTAAGACTTTTAAATATCTTCATCTCTAGTAACTCCTTAGTCATCCAGAGTCTCAAAAAAATAAATAATTAACAAAAATGAATGTGATTCTTCTCACTCTCTATCTAAAAAAACAATAATTATTTTTTAATATATAAATAGTTAAATTACCTGAATATTATAATAATTTTAATAGGGGATACTCCCCTTGAATTATGAAATCATTATTCTCCATTTAAAACTATTCAAAATATATCTTAATAAAATATCCAATTTCGATCATAAATAGTGATTTCAAGTATAATATTTGATATCCCAAAATTATCATGACAAAATCCTCTGAATATTTTCTCATTTAATTCTCTATCTAACATGGACTAAATCAAGACTAAATCATAATAATTAATCCATGAAAAATATCTTATCATCGACTAACTTAATTCTACAGAGATATCATATTATCTTAAATAGAAACATTATATGAGAAATGGAATACCATACATATCACTTCGTTGAGCTAAAATATCATACACATTCTCCAAATTATCTCCTACATTCTCAATTATATCCTCTATATATTTATGATAATATTACACATTCCATTGAAAATATTTCATTTCATCCACAATATCAAATTTATCATTTAAGGACTTGTAATATTCCAATTTTCACATTATAAAATATTAGAAACCTTATGTATAATTTGAATGAAAGTATTTATCAACTCTAAAACATACATACGCACAAAATATCTTAAGAGTCGTAGTTTCATTTTACTTTTTCCTCATTCCATTATACACTTCAGCATATATCATATTTATTCACCACGATATATTATGTATCATTAATAAAACAATATATTTCAAACACTTTCTTTAAATTATTGAATTCTATAATTCATGTCAAAATTTCTCAATTCAATTTTAAATTTCCTTAGCCTCTCTGATTCAAGTCAAATACCTTTAAATAACTTTTAACATCTCAAAAAACTTTAAAAACATCCATTACTCTTTTACTAATATTTTACAACAAATACAATATAATTTTAAGAAAATTAGGGGTTATTAGATCTCCCCAAATGGATTTTTTGTCAACTCCAATAATCCGAAACACATTTCATCAATTGATAAACTTTACAAAAATAAAATATCTTAACACCACACTACTGTATAAACCATTTATTTTTTAGTATCTCCAATGCTAAATATATATAATATTTTATAAAATTGTATTTTATGCACACCCCCTCAATTAACTCAAACGGTTATCCACCATTTTGAAAGAAAACTATATTTGGAGTCAAAATAGTATTATAAAATAGTTTTTTATATTTCTTCCCCACTAAAAATCAAATGAAAAGGAATATGTGGCATTCCAAAAATGTAGTAAGTCATATAGAGAGTTTGGACATGCACATTCATCATTAGTTTCTCACATCTATCATTTTTTATGTCCTTTATGAAAATGTCAATAACTTAATCACTTCTAATAACGTATTATAACCTCAAATACCCATTAAAACCTTATTTCTAATCAGAGGATATTCAATTTCAATGTGACTAAATCTTGAGTGTTCTATGGTATTCTTGGATATATCCATTAGAATTTATTATAAAATGAACTCCTCTATGGATTCTCAATTCTCACATTCAGTTCAACTAATTTCTCTCTAATCTAGACAATTTTTATAAAATAATGTTTATTATATTTACAATCATTCCCATTAGTTATCAAACTCAATGAATTTTTCTTTTTTAATGCAATATAACACAACTATCTTTCAAAAACTAATTACATCCAGATATGTATTTCTTTCCATAACTATCTTTATCTTATTCAACAATATTATACCGAAACATTTTAGATTGTTTAGTTCTTTTATATATCATATCATGATATAATAATTCCTTTATTTTGTTATAAAATTTAGTGTATAATTATTTTGGATCACATTAATATCCTGCACATATTATTATTTCTTAAAAAATTGTCTTGAATTAACACAATGAGATAAAGAAAACTCATATTTAGTCTTTTCAAATTGTACTAAGTCACACTTTTACCCATTCTCCATTACTATATTTACACCATCTCCTGTGGGTATTTACATCAATTTAGAATATTCCATGAAAAAATTATTAAACATCTCCTATGTATATGTCTATTAGAATATAAAATTATAATATCCTATTTTCAAAAAATGAAATCCCATTAATAATCTCATTTGTTTATAAATATTAATTTTAATGTTATTCAACTATATTTTACAATACACACAAATACAGTCATTGTAGCTAATTAAAAATGATATCATCATCTTAAATCATGTCTCGACCTTCTTCTATTCTGAATAAGTCCATTATGAATTCTAATTATATTTTAATTTTCTATATGATTATTTTTCATATAATGTTTCAATGTATATATATTTAGAACACCCTAATAATTTGAAGTATAATATGAATCAATATTAATAATACAAAGTTTAACTCCATATTATTCTTCAATGAATTTCCAAAAACTATACACACATTATTCATTTTTAATTTCACAATTTGTTTAATCTATCTCACCCAAATTATGTTTATTTTCAATAATAATTATATAAAAAAATTTACCATTTTTTGAAATCTATTTTACTAGTATCTATTGTCTTTTTCATTGGGTAAATAACCCATTAAAACATCTTTCTAATTTTTAAATCATATTTATCTAGATTTGATATTTTAATATTGATAAAATATATAATAACAAACACATTGATTTAAATCATGATATTATCTTTCCCAAAAGACATTTCCTATTAATTAATATTGCACTAAGGTCGTAACATGAATGCATTTTAAATTTAAATCTTTTTATAAACAACCACCATCTATAATAATATTTATATCTTGAATTTTTTTATCATGGTTCTCCTCATTTATAATAATAATATATTTCATATATATCAAACTCTATTATTTTAGAGTTTATATTGATCACTATACAAATTATTTATCTTCTTATTTAAGGGAAATTATTCAAATGAATTTCTAGTGAACTCTCTTCCATATTCAGTTCATGTATTGTTAATATAAACCACCAAATATTTCTCAACTTATCTTCTAAAGATTTTTAATATCTCTACAACCTATAATGTGTGTTTCATGAACATCACTGTAGTCATTCATTTATAATAATAAATAAATATGAAGCATTATAGAATACCTCAAGTGGATTATTGTCTCATTATATCACAAAAATATAAATATATGAATTTAAATATCATAGTGGAATTAATTTCCATAATTTTTTATATCCTTACCCTATTTTCCCATTTTATCATGTTTTCAAATTATTCTCCCAATATTTTTTGAGTTGATGAAAGTATCTTACCATATATCTCTTTTAAATAAAGCTCAAACTCCATTAAAAAGGGGACCGAGTATTCCATTCCAAAGTTTATTCTCATTATTTGAACTTAAATAAAAATAATTATTAGAGTTTACCATTTGAAATAGATCCACACTTTTTATTTCTCTTTTAGGAAAAAATATCTCATCCTATATTTTGATGATGTATGATATCCCTTTCAAACCAAAATAGTCAATAGGTTGTGATTGTGCCTATAAAAAATATGAGATCATTTTATTTTAATTTTTGAGCCTTCATCATTACTGTTCTAACACCTATTAATTTTTAATGAACTCTCAATTAAAAAATTACTTGGGCCTCCAACATTATTTTAAATGTTATTAAAAATTATTTATATGTATTATCATGGGATGAGCAAAAAATATTATGAATATGTAGATTCTTTCATTTTACATATATTACAGTAACATAAATAATATGTGATTTCTTAACCTTCAACTTTTTCAAGAACCTAATAACTTCATAATCTTTTATAGTTTTTAATATAATAATTTCTATAAAGTCTTCAATATAATGACCTTGTTGGAGGAATCTTCAATATATTTCTTACAGACATTGAAAACAAATTTTATTGAAATGATTTGATGTTTTTTGTTTAAAGTCGGATTTTTCTCAGAAATAAATTGCATCTTCTATAATTTTATAAACAACACCACTGTATTTTATATTTATCACTTTTAAATAGATTTAAATATTTGACGTCTTTCATTAAACACAAATTGTAGTCTAAATAAACCATGTTATATTATAACACTTAAAACATAGTCATTGTATTGGAATTACTCAATTTGATTAAAAAATTTATAAAAATATATATAAATGTTATTATTAATAAAAATATATTTAATAATGATGGATCAATAATCATTGACTTCTGTATAAAATCTTTTCATGATTAAAAGAACAATTTTTCTGAATAAATGTATTTTATAAGTGTTGTTAACTTTAATATAATTAAATATATATTTATAAATATTGAAAACTAATTTTTAATGAATCCTAATGGTATTTTTTTTAATAATCATACTTAAATTTGTTATCAAATAGTAAGTAATAAAGATCAAGTCTTCTGGAGGACAAAGGGGTTATTTTTTAGAAAATGGTTTTTTTTGCGGGAAACATGTTTTTATATTAATAAATTAAATAAGTCACTATTGACTAATTATTTTAAAGAAATTTATATATTATATAATAAATAAAACATTTTAATTTTAATCTAATAATTTTTTCATTGAATGGAAGAAAATTAAATCCAATTTTATACTTACATGCATTTTTTCAAAAATGGTTTTCATTGTGTTTTGAATGATTATTTTGAATTTAATTTACACATCTTGGTGAAGCAAAAAATTTATAAAATGGATTCAATTTTTATAATCAAAATTTAATTTTTCTTACTATGTTCACTTTAATTATTTCCAATAATGAATAGTAAAAATTTATTACTAGGATTAAGGTTAAAAGGTTATACCATGAGTTAAACTCAGTGATTAGTATAAGAGTGTCACAAAAAATTTCTAAATATTATTTTATGAATATATATCAAGTATATAGTGTCTTTACATCAAATTATTTTCCATTTTATTCCACTTTAATAAGAATTTAATTTATATTATGTAAATATTTTAAAATATTTGATGTGTATCCCACCTCTCACATATAAAAACACACCACTTCTCTTACCTTATTTAAAAAACATTAGTCTTCATGATCATCCAAAAAAACATTCCAAGATTATCCCATTCATTCTTGACCTTATTTTATTCACCTAATTACATCCTTATAAGGATTTATGAGTAATCCAAATGAGGTCTCTGAAAGATGAGGTGATCATCTTACGAGAATATTTCCATGTTTTTTTCTTATTATAATTCCCCTAAATATATTATATCCATCCTAACATAATTAATCTAACATTTTAAATATAATGAGATCTTATTATGATTATTTTACAACTATTTATAACATTATTCTATCAAATGGGAAATGAAAGTATCACTTATACGTACAAGTGGATTACAACCTCCATGTGAAGATATTATTCATTTTCTTTCCCCACCTCACAATGATAGATAAATTGATTTATTTAATATACATATATGAAATTTTAACATATTTATTATTTTATAATGATAAAATATAATTTATCTCTCTTTCCGCTATTTCTTTATAAAATGATAACATCGTTCATGAGTACGTATGGACTACCATCTCCACCAACGGTGTAATCCATTTTTTCTATCTCTACCTTTTTTTAATAGTTATAAATATTCATATAAGGAATATATATGATATTTATATCATTATTAACATTATTTATATGATTTGAAAATGATCAAGAAGTAAGAAACATAATTTATGAACAGAAACTTTCATGAAAAACAAAACAGTCGTCACCTAAAACAGTGATGTTAAAGAATATATATTCACAAATATGGGATAAGATGTTATAAGTGTATCATACATAATATTATAAGTGTGAATACTAGTTTTAAAAATAATTATAAAAAATTTAAATTTATCATACATGGGGTTAAAATCACTTATGAAAAAATTTGGCCCAAATGTAACAATTTCTCATCTCACTGTTGTTTCTTGGAGATATATGCCATATTCACCACTATTTCATTCAAAATTATTTTATAAAAACACATTGACATGTTATATAATGACTATAAATTTCAAGTTATTTAATTATTTGGTATATTTTATTTCTTTCAAAATTTACTAATTTGTTAAATATTTATGTTACAACCGCAATTTTTCAATGATTGTTTATAATTATATTTATGATCATAAAATTACAAAATATATCCACTAAAAATATTATTTAGTGTCCTATGATTGTGATATTTCAACATATTTCTAATTTTCTGTCATTCCCCTATTGGGATATACTAAAAATCCTAAAAGATGTTTTAATGGAAAATTATCCTTATTTCTCTATTCTATTAGGAATCATTTTCTTTCATTTTATTATTTTACATAAAATTATTTAAAGAGTGTTTTTAAAATTATACCATGATTAGTAAAATTAATTTTTACCCATGTTTTTATTTCTGTAAAAAGCTTTAAATGAAATCTTCATTTCATTTTTTTGAGTAAGGTTCATTTTACCAAAGGTGAGAATAGAATATTTATTTTAATATTTACCCCAATAATATACTTTCCAACCCTCATGAGTACTCTTTGACTAGATGATTCCTTTAAAAGTACCCATGTATTTTTATAATGAATTATTTATCAATATTAAATAATTTTTTTGATTTAAAATATGTGATTTCAAAATGAATAGGTTGTTTACCATAATAAATTTTCCAATTACCATTTTAAGGTATTTTAATATACGATAACATCCATTGATTTTACTTGTGTTTCTATAAGTATATGATCCAATGATTCCATGTTTATTCTTTCTCTATATGATTTATTATTATGATATTGAAATATTTATGATTCTGGTTTTCTTTTATCTATGTTAAGGCATGATAAAATGATAAAGTTTTACATGATAGTTTTTCATTTATATGATTTCACTATGATTATATGACAGGTTGGCCTGTTATATCCGCCTAATATATTGGATAATTATTCATGCTTTATGAGATCCAAGTGTTCATGGGTGGTTATCCCAAGCACAAAATAGGGTACATTAGTGCTTTTACTAGTCCTAGCACATTTAAATGTGAGGTTGTCTCAATCCCAAATCAGGTACACTAACAGTTATCCCATTCATAACATGTGAGGATAATTTTTGTGGATGGAATTGAAATATAATTATGAGTATTAATATTATTTCACTCTCTATGTCATGTTATTATTCGTATGACATGATTTTATGGATCATGATCTTTGATTCTTCTATAATTCATATCTTATGAAATTCAAAATTAGTATTTCATTAATATGATTGATGAATTATGAAGAATAATATTTCAAATGTAAATATCATATTATCAAAACCATATGTTCAATTTATTATTTTATAGGACCATCGACTGGTATCTCACATTTTTTCCCTTAATGGTAATATATTATCACGCATTATTATGTTTTTTAATATAGGATATGAATAATGGTTTTAGGTTCGGTATATTTAATAAGTGAACTATGTGAGAATAACTTTGTGAGAGATATTAAAAATATTTCATGATATAAGATGATTATGTATGTTGAATATATTAACACTGTACTTTTATAGTCCATGTCTATGTATTATTCTAAAATATATAGAATATTCGTCTAAAATAATTCTAGATTTATGAATGTGATGTTTGGTTAACAAAAGATAATGTCAGGGAAGTGTTTATTTTTTTTGAATATTAAAATTATAAAACATTATTAAACCCCCTAGGGATAATTCTCAGTATAGGATATCATCCAAAATCTTTATTAAAATATATATTTTGTGGTTTTCCTAGAAAATACATCCATGTTTTGATATTAGAAAGTTGTTTATGTTGAGACAAAAATGAACCTAGGGGTAATGACACCTTAAAGGGAATATTTGGTACTAACTCCTTTAGAAATGGTTCATGGTGAGTGGGATTAATACTTAAAACCAATCTAGACACTCATATGGGTTTTTTTTAGGTTAATTCACATTTTCATTATGAATCGTTAAGACAAATGAGAGTATATAATCTTTGAAAACCTATGATAAGACATAGTGACATGAGATAAACTTAATTTTTTATAGATTAAAAGTAAGGTTTCATGATTTATAAATAAATTTAATAGTTTTTCAAGATAATATGATTACTGAATTTGGTAATCATTTCTCACACTATACTTTTGGTTTTTTTCAATGGATAAAACCAAAAGGAATTATATTATTTCTGAATATGATAGATGATAAAATTATTATACTCCTAAGAAAACAAATATTATGGGAGATGGAATGTGAATCCTCTTGATTATACCTAATAATATATCTCATATTTCGGTTAATAACCTAAAAATATGTGTGTGTTTTAATGAACTAAATATGATAAAAATGGAGATTCTTGAAATCTTAGCTGACAAATATTGTGGAAGAAAGATTATTGGACATTCTAAATGTCAAGACAATTTGAAGAATAGATGAATGAAATTTATAAATGTAATGGGAGGTTTTATTGGTGAAAAATGAGGGTATAAATAAAATAATTACAAAGGAAACATTTAGAGTTCTATAGAGATAAACGAATCACTTTTAAATGAAACCCTAACAGTTTAATGTCTTATGTGTGGGGGATAAAGGAATTATCCAATCAATTACATTATACAAGGAATATATCCTATTCAAAATAATGGATTAGGATTTCTCAATTAGTTAAGTGGATCATTATTGTTATGGTGCACTTATCCTCTACTCCATGGTTGGGGATTTCACATTAATTTTTGTTAAAATATTCCCATTATAAATACTATTATTCTTAATTATGTGGAATTTGATGCGGTTTTGAGTATTGATTATATTTATCTACATATATCTCCTAAAAATCACTAAAATAAGAAAATCAAAATTTCATATTTCAAATGAGTTTATAATCATATATAAATTTGAGGATGAATATAAAATTCCAATGGAAATTTCTTCCATTATATGGGTCTTACAAACCATTCATGAGGTATATTTTTCTCAAATGGTTGCAAAGAAACTCAACTTTGAATATATTCCTATTTTTTACAAGAAAGTTGATGGTTTTCCTAAAGATTTTATTATTCTTCCAATGAATCATGAGTTTGAGTTTTTTATTGAATTCATACATGGCTATTTACCAATTGCAAATACTTCTTATAGAATGGTCCATATTGAGTTGTATAAATTGAATAAGAAACTATAGTATAATATATATAGGGGACACATCTTATCAACCGTGTCACCATGGGGTTCACCTATTCATTAATTATGAAGAAATGTGTATCAACATAACTCTATATTTATTATTGGAAAAAAACGTGATCATGATAAAAAATAAGTATCATTTACCCAGTATTAATGATATTTTTTATCAACTATAGGGTGATAAATACTTTTATAAGATTAAATATTATACGATACAATAAATTCAGTTTCAAAAGTGAATTTATACCTAATACATCCATTTTTATGAGGTATGAACACTATGAATTTATGGTGATTTTATTTTTACTTTCTAATTCAACCACTATCTTCTTTGTTTAATTAAAAAATATTTTATAGAATTCGTCAATCAATTTGTTGAAGAATTTATAGAAGATACACTTATATACTCTTATAGTAAGAAAGATCGTGAATATTATATGACAATTGTATTTATGTCCTTAAGGAAGAAAAAAATGATTTCCAAATTCATCATGTGTGAATTCTGGTAATATAAAGTATCATTCATGGGACATATGTTCAAAAGAGGTAGTATATTAGTAGATCCTTCTAAAATGGATGTCATTGAGTATTTTCCTAGATAACCACTATGATTGAGATTTATAGTTTTATTTCATTGTTATGACATTATCAACTCTTTATGATGAATTTCTTATAGATATCTAATTGAACCATAAAGTTAACATATATGGGAGTCATGTTTCTTTAGACCAGTGAATGTGATGAAACAATAAAGGATCTAAAGATAATGTTAGTCAGTGAACCTATACCCACACTTCCCTTTAGATTACAAGTGTCTATGATCTATAGTTATATATTTGATAAGTGACTTGGATTTTTTCTTATCTATAATTAAATGGTGATATATTGGGCATCTCATGAATTAATGGTTTCAGAGAAGAATTACTTAACCCCTGACATAGATTTTGTAGTGGTAATATTTTTATTAAAGATATAGAGTCATTATCATTACTAATAATATTGTGACATATATATTTATCATAATATTTATTGTATATATTCTCCCAAAAAGACTTGAATATGAACAATATAATATGGTTGGAGCTCATTAAAAATTATAACTAATCAATAAATTAACTCCTTAGAAATGATAATTAGGTGAACAATTCTTTGATTCAAAATGATCATGCTAGCTTATCAAACATGAGGATCAAAAAAGATCCATTTTTGGTATTTGAATAGTATATACCTTGAAATCTTGAAGAAGGGAAGAAATACTATCTTTCTCAAATGATTTTTCAACAATATATCCATGTAAAAATAGAAGTGGTACATAAATAAGATGTATAGATAAAAACAATGATAGAAATATTCATTCTTTTATCCTATATTATGATGAAATGATAATGTTGCAGAAACAAAATGTGTCCCTATAGAGGATGTATTGTTTGGTGAAGTGAATTTCTCATCATTCTCTATTCACCATATAAGTTAGAAGATTTATAGAATCCTTGGGGATCATTTTTAGTAGGATAATAATAAGAAATACATTTCATAGTATATATCTTGGTACTTGTTCTACAAATAAGTTATGGCTGAGAAACATTAGTCTAAGGGGATTTTATAACCATTATCTATATCTATGTAGACTCCCTAGACTTATAATGGAAATAATATTATTTGGGTTGTAGTAAATTACATTAAGAATCCATTACATTAGACTGTTATTATATAGAATTTCCCATTTAATTATCTTTCTCAAATATACATTAAGGAAGTGGTAAGAATGAATAAAGTACCACATTATACTATATCTGGTTAAAATTTTAGGTTTACCTTTATGTTCAGTACAATAATTCCAAATGATCTAGATATAATGTTTTGTTTTGACACTACCTACCATTCTTAAATGAATTTTATGTATGATATAGACATTTAATCCTAAAGGACATTCTAAAATCATTTCCTCTATATTTAAATTGTTGTTCAGATCAACACCTTCTTGTTATTGAAATATATTATAATAAATCTTTCACTCAAGAATTCAGATGGATCTTCGTGAATACCCTTATCGAAAAAATCACAGCACTCCAATATTTTTTGGTATAGATAGATAATGACATCTATTGGATCCTGATATAGTTGAGGAAATCCTATAGAAGGTTATAATCATTTAAAAACACATCAATATAGCTTAGAGTGGACATAATAATTATGATGATAATCATTAGTGACATCTAGAATTTAATGTTGGTGACAAGGTATGCCTATAAATGCTTTCTTGAAAGAAGGTTTTCAGATTTAAAATGATAAAAAAATTTATCCTAAGGTATATTTTTTCTTTTGAGACTCTTGATTGAGTAGGTACATTAACTCATTTTTTAAAAATTTCACTGACTATATCTCAAGTTCATGTTGTCTTCCATGTTTTTCTTTTGAGGATGTACACACACTATCTTTCACATGTACTAAACTCAATGGTTTTACCTGTTTATTATGATCATTCATATGAATAAGAACACATAAAACTCTTGGATAACAGAGATAAGGTTTTGGGAAGCATAAACACTCACTTAGTCAATGTTTTATGGTAAAACGGTATATTTTTGAAAGATAAGATTAAAACTATGGGTGTGATGGGGTAGAATTATCATTATTTGTATGTATATAAGCGGTATAATTTTGAAAAAGAAATTATTTTAAGGTGGGTAGAATGTAACACCACTAGATTTAATATATATATTTTTAAAATAAATTTATTGTATATGATAGCTTTTTTACATACAACATCCTGTCAAAATTAACAATAATATATTATAACATCTAAAACATATTAATTAGATTAGAGGGAGTGAACAAGATTATCATAATTATGAAATATATAAATATGTTTTTTCATAAATTTAAGTGCACTGATTAGTTACTAATAAATAATCATGAAATTTTTAATTAAATTCTTTCATGACTAAAAGATATATTTTAGGTGTTATGAATTTTTATAAAATAAAATATATTTATTAATACTAAAAAAATCAATGAAATTTGTTTTCAATGTCCTAATAACCAATCATTCATTAGTTATCTAATGGTTGGAATGAATCTAAAATAATTCTAAGGTAAGAAATATTTATTTTTCAAAAAAACGGTTTTTATGTGTGCAGTGTTTTTAATCATAATAAATTAAATTAATAAAAATTAATGAATGATTTTAATAAAATTTATAGACAATATATTCAGTAAAATATTAGAATATTAATTAAATAATATTTACAAGAAAATTAATGAAATTAAATAATGTTTTATTCTTAGGAATTCATTTTACTAAAAACAATTTTCATTGAATTTTGTGTGATTATTTTATATTTAATTCCTACCACTTATAGAGATTCAATTTCAAAAACTGGATTCTATATTTTCGATTATTATATCCAGATTTCGTAATGAGGATATGTTGGCAGTAAAAAACATTTTATGGGATAATTTTAAGATAATAGGGCTGATTTGAGGAGACTCTGGTCCCAAATGACTTTAAAATTCCCTTAAAAGGCTAGATTTTTTGAAGGATGAATCCTTAAATAAATGAAAGGTTTTAAAAATAATCAGAGTTATTCAAAACACTATCTTATGTGAATACGTTAATCCTTAATTAAAATTTTGTCTCCACCTCCATGATATCTATAAATACCCCCTTCATCCTTCATTAATGTGGATCATATCCATTGGGCTTCCCATAGATGCTCTGAATTCACCGAACATCAACGTTCACAAGACAAATTAGAAATGGATTCCTAATGATATTCATCTTTTTCTTGTATCCTCAGATGTTTACATTATAACCTATGATCATGGAACCAATGAACTTCATGAATGATCATTCCCACTATGGTTGAGGAAAAAGCTTCGCACGTCTTTGGGTTTTATGAGACCTCCATCCTTTGTGAACCCCACCCCCTATGGGAACCAAGACACCATCCCGGTGTTGGGAATCTATGTTTCATGATGTCTATAAACTTGAAATCCTCACCATTGTCAATCCTTTATCCTTCATGAAACTGACCTCCAATGCCACTACATGATGCCTCCTCTTAGTAGACATAGCTTCACGAAGGTTGAGTTCCCTTGGGCCTAGTTCCCATCAAAGATAGGTTTATTTTTTCATTGATAATATATATGACTGATATAATGAACCATTATGTATATGACCTTTTCTCCACGAACAACCAATAAAATATCATCACCTCCTTCTTCTAATCATAGGAATCCAATATTGGGTATGACCACGTCACCCCAATGATGGGGAATCCTTGATAGAAGATGATTTAATTTCCAATTAAAGGTGTGGGGGTCCTTGTTTACCGTACTTGGAAATGGTATCCCCTGTGAGGGACTACCAATAATTTTATATCTATAATAATTTAAACTACTTATCACTCTTGTTAAATCAGTAAAAATTCATACTGTATAGCATTCGCATCATAGTTACACGAAAAAAATAGATACATCAGTGTGTGATGTTAAACTATATCTTTAACATATGTAAAACAATAGATACCTCATGTGATACACAAGAGAAGAAACCCCATATCCTGGGTATATTCCATGTATAATTCACACAACAACCCTTATTGTTTCTCTTTTCAGGTCATAAGAATCCTTATTTCATGACATTAAACTACATGGATGGTTTCTACCACACAACCGAAAACTTTTGAATTTAACTTCACGGATTTTGATATCATTATTCTTCAAGGTTATATGGGATTCCTCTAAGAGGTCCAATCCAAATATCCCAATATCCCCACAAATCACAATGTATTTTCTATGGGAGTCTATTACCAAGAAGTGTGATCATTCCCCCTAGGAACATAGTTAAACTCACCTCCCTAACTTATGGCACCCCATGAAAATTAGAATTACCATTATGAAAACCTATATTTGGCCATGTACGAAAGGATATTAGATGGTAAACATCCCTAGAAGTCTTTAAACATCTGATCTAGTCCCCACAAGATCTTAAACCTGTGACCATGTCCCTAAAAAACATTAATCCCATGACAATGTCCCCACCAAACTTTAAACTTATGATACATCATAATTGTCTGGTTTAAAATTCATGATGGTGCAGGTAAAAAGATTCATGATCATTTCTCAAATCTATAAGGGAGACACATACTAGAAAATTAACATTGTGGAGGAATCCATGGATGTTGGATTGGATATCCCATAATCTAGTTCCAATCAGGGATCCAACATCATCAATCATGAGGTTTGAGGCCATCTACCTTTGGAAAGTGTAAATATGTGGAAACCACATGGGAGGTGTAGTAACTACTCCAATCAAATGGAACACTCTAGGAGAATAAATTGTACTTGATTCATACCACAATGGATGTGTTAAAAAAATTGTGAAACCAAATTGAATATATTCTCGATTAACCATGAGTAGATGAGTAACATTATAAATCACCGGTTTTGGACATCACCATATCTAGAAATTTTTTCATTAGTATTCAACTAAAAAATAGTGGACTTGATGTGACAATATTACCTAAAAACATGGGGAAGATGAATAAAATTAGGTATCCTTGGTTTTAGACACTATCGATGTGGATCCTTATTCCACCTTGGTGAATTAATAATGTCGCACGCATTGGGAATCACCTTCATCAAACATGTATAAAGGTTGTCTGCGTGTATAATATAGGTCTCAAGTAGTGGTAAAAAATTGATTAAAAATCACAAACAAACATGAATCATGAGAACTAATGTTGTGGAAATCCCAACAACCACACTCATACAATTACAGCTACCACTCGTGATGCTTTTTTCCCCCGCCCCATATCACCCTCTAAGCTCATCTAATAGAGGGTGATTATCACCCTAGATTTTCACCATGAACAACAAGCGGTCATCCCAAAGTGTGAATAGGTTTAGAAGGACTTAGAATCATAAGTACCACATCTATGCTACTGCCCTCAATGGTCATGAATGTTTAAATCCCCCCTCTCCGACCCATCATAATAGAAAATCATTTCAGGATCCTATCCTTAAAATATTTTTATATAAATCTCCCATATCCAAGAAGTTAGGGAACATATGGGTTGTAATGTCTATGAAAACAACATATGAGCTACCCATGATGACTCCCAACCATTCGTGAGAATAATATCTATCATCTCTATAGTTAAAAAAGATGTCAAACCCCATCCCTATTTCGCCAAAATATGTCCAAAAAAACCAATATCAATGTTCTCTTAAGGTTTCCAACCCTTATGAATATGAGGATTCTTAAATGGATCTAGCTGCTCTTCCTCCTTCAGCACACCTCCCCATAAATTGACAATAACCATGTGGGTTCATGCCTTTTCCTGATTGGGATTCATACCCAAGCTATCTACAAGGAAGATCACATTGACTCTCCATGTAGTGGGTGCCACCAGGTATTATTCAGTTATATCCCACGATTAAGAATTTTGTCATGGAGCCCATCCCCAAAACACCATTAACTAACATTGATGTCTTCCCTATGCTAAAGTCTTCCCCTACCCGAAAGATCTATCTTAGGTGTGGTGGGAAAATGACCCATGTCGGAGGCCTACATACATTACTACCCATAACTCTTGTGGAAGTAATCCCACTAAAATGTAGAAGATTGTAACTTATGAACTCATGTGGAACAATATATTGGAATATACTAAAAACACATCACCATCTAGCTCCTAGAAACTGAGTTGATGGGAGAATTGTTGGAAACACCTCCACTACTACAACTAGAGTTGGGGGCAAGATCCTATCAGTTAATGACTACCGTCACCATGGTTGCATTCAAAAATGTCCCAATATCCCTACAAATGTAATTAAATATAGATGGTGTCCTATTTTCCTACCATGTATATTCTATGAAACTATCCCTATTGCTATCAGCATTACTTCACTATACCACCACTGTAAGGACCCGTAAATTTCAAGGAAATTTTTTTCATACTTTTCTTTGGAATTTTACAAGAATGCAGTTTCTGACGGCACCTGATTCTGAGGCCCGGTGTGCTCAGAATCATGTTCTGAAGTTTGTCTAGGGTACGTTCAGTGAACGAACGAGTGGGTTTTTCTAACTTTTGAACTGGTGCTTGGAATCAAATTCTGAGGGCACTGATGGAATCACAGCGCTGATTTTTACTTAGAAACGCCTATTCTGGAGTTGTGTTTTCTCGGGTGAGGTTTTTAATTTTTTGGCTTTATTTTAACAAATAAAATAATGTGGTACGACAAACTTTATTTTATTTCACTTAAAGCCGCTTAAAGCCACTTAAAGCTGCTTAAGATGAGTTGAAGCGGATAGGGTGCAATTCAAAATATCCTACCCTCTTGGTAGGATATTTGTGAGATGGGGCCCGCACGAGCCCCACCGTTTCTTTTCCCCTAAGTAACGCACCCGCAACCCCCCTCTTAAACGAAAGTCAACTGGGGAATTTCCTTAAACTCTTAAATGCTCCTATTAATTGGGCAGTTTATTCATTGAAATTAATTCTATGAATTAATTGTTCGTTACTTATCTTTGTTTTTAAAATTCTTTAGTTGATAATAAAATACGAGGAGAAATTATTTTGTTATCTGGTTTTTGTGTTAAACCTTTGGAGAATCTCTAAAGTTCTTCATCCTCCTTCGCGAAGAACACTGGCCTCCAACGAAGGGCGACGAAGAACGCCAGACCCCCGGAGATCGACGCGACGCCGAGTACCATGACGCCGATGCTTCTTTTGCGACGTTCCATCCCCGCGACAATCTTCGATCGGCATCTTGAGGTAGGGGATTGCGGTCCTTTTAATTCTTTGTGGATTATAACATCAACATGGATTTAATTGTTATAATTAAATCTGTATGCCCTTGATCCTCAGAGTTTGTCTACGTGATGTCGAGTAACGTGTGACAGCGACGCCCTTCCGCGACACGACGATCCTTTTCTTCTGCAATGGTCAATTCCGCGACGATCTCGCATCCGACGACGACGAATGTAGGGATCGTTTTGAAAATTTTAATACCCATGTTTTGTTTTCCTCTAAGGCAAGAACGCGGACCAACCAATTAACAAGTTGGTCCGCGGATTATTATTGCGGGTTGAGGTTTATCAATTCCTGGGAATTATGGTGTTGTTTTAAACCGCTAACGCGGTGGGTGCAGACCAACGAACAAGTCTGAACCCACTGCCCTTTGTTTCTTGGTGTGAGGAACGGCGGACGATGACAAAACGTGCCGCAGAGACGATTTTTTGATTCCGTAGTGAAGAACGGGACCCGGGATGAGCTATGGCGCAGATGTAAATGAAATCGGACCACCGGAGCAACTCCGGTGGCCCGCGGACGCCACTGGCGGCAGGGGTCATCGGCATGGCGGCGCCGGCAGCCGGAGGCAGCGGGACCGGAGGAGCGGGACGCGGTTGCCCGGCCGCATCCGCCGCGACTTCTCTTCACGCGGGGACAGCACCCCCCCCCCCCCCCCCCCCCCGCCCGCGGTTTCCCTTGCTCGGTCGCTCGGCCGAGCTGAGCCAAGCCGACCCGCCAGCTGGGTCACGCCCAGGTCGGGCCGGGCCACCCTGGTCGGGTCGGGTCGCGCCCAACCGGGTCAGACCCAGACCCGGGTCGGGTCGACCCAATTCGGGCCGACCCATGGGGGGTCGGGCCGGGTCGGTCCGGGCCCAGACCCCCCGTTTCTGGACTTTTTGGGTCTTTTTCTCATAACTTGAGCTACGGGCCTCCGAACGATGCGCCGTCAGTGGTGATGCGATCCTTGTATCGAGGTGGTCGTCTCGGTATATAACACTTAAGGTTTCAGAATACTTTGGGTTTTGTCGGGTATGTTCATACACGAAACCAACTAGGGCCTCGGAGCGGAAACGCTCATATCTTGAGCTTCGGACGTCTGATTGACGTGCCGTCGACTTTGTTGAATTCCTCTAAGTGAGAAGGATCTTTTGGGTTACTCTGCCCGAGGTTTGGACGTAGGTGGAGTATGTTCGGGTTTGTTTTTCCTTAATAACCAACTGGGACCCTGGGACGAAAAGGCTAATAACTCTCAGACCGAGCGTCCGATTGACGCGCCGTCTGCGACGTTGAGTTCCTGTTGGTGATACGGAAATTTTAGTTACAACCACTCTGGACTATGTGTCAGTTGATGTATTAGCCTCTCGGCTCATGGAGCGGATCCTCCCGAATGAGCTTGCTATGTGCGAGGACCCTAGAGCTGGCTGCAACTGCTACTGTGACGACGACGACTATACAGAGACCCTCAGTGGATTCGACTGCAACGATGATGAAAACAGTACGGGAATCCTCCGTGTTTTTGGCAGTGACCACTACGGTTCATCTTGGGATACTTCAACTCCAGACTATATGTCAGTTGATGCATCGACCTCTTAGCTCATGGAGTGGACCCTCCCGGATCGAGCATGCTGTGGGCGGAAACCCTATAGTCGGTTGAGACTTGACAACTGTTGATCGAACGACTCGGTGTGTTATGGATAGCCTAGTGGGGAGGGCTAGGTTGTAGTGGCATACCAATGGTGGAGGAGCACTTGGTTGTAGCGGCAGACCAGCGGTACTAAATAGAAGGAGTACCTATGGAGGCTAGGAGGGGGATCGCTTGGTTGTAGTGGCAGACCCACGGCGGTGGAGCTCTTGGTTGTAGCGGCGGACCCACGGTATTCAACAGAAGGAGTACCTTTGGAGGCTATGAGGGGGAGCGCTTGGTTGTAGTGGCAGACCCACGATGGAGGAGCGCTTGGTTGTAGCAGCATGGGGGAGCGCTTGGTTGTAGCGGCAGACCCACAATGGAGGAGCGCTCGGTTGTAGCAGCACGGGGGAGTGCTTGGTTGTAGCGGCAGACCCATGATGGAGGAGCGCTTGGTTGTAGCGGCTGACCCGTGGTACTCAACAGAAGGAGTACCTCTAGAGGCTATGAGGGGGAGTGCTTGGTTGTACCGGCAGACCCATGGTGGGAAGCGCTTGGTTGTAGCAGCAAGCACACAGTACTCGATAAGTGGAGTACTACAGCAGTCCAAGGTGAGAGGGAAGTACTTCGTTGTAGCGGCATAACCACTGTACTTGATGGAGAAGGAGTTACCCAATAGCTTTGGGTTCAACTTCATGATCGATCATGTGTGGGTCATTGTGGGGGTTAGTACCTACAGATCCTTTGTGGGTCCGAAGACTTAGATGAATCAGTGGCTACTTCTGATCATCTCTAACGTCATACGAAGAAGTACCTGTGTGAGCTGAAACCCTGTTTTTCTTTCCTTTGTGGATTGTGTTGTGCTATCCTGTGTGGATTTAAATTTTTCTTTCCTTTGTGGATTGTGTTGTGCTATCCTATGTGGATTTACGTTTTGCTTTCCTGTGTGGACTGGGTTGTGCTTGGGCTCGGATGTTGGAGTCGAATGGGAATTGATGACTTGGGTATATGTATGGGAATATACCTAAGCAGTGTTGGATGTTAATTCGTGATTGTATCTTTCCTTTGTGGATTATCCTTTGTGGATTCTGGGAGACCTTTGGGGGTCTTGGGGTCCCTACTGAGTAGCTTATACTCACCCATGCACGGGCTATGCCCGCACTACGTTGTATTGGTTGCAGACGACGGACAACACAGATCGTGGTTGAGGCTTAAGAAGCAGGACGGTACCCGGAAGGGGACCACTGGGCGGGACATACTCGGAGCGGTCGGATGGACCCGAGGAGCATTAGAGGTTATCTGTACCCACCCTTCAGGTGGGATTTCCAGTGGACAGCTCGGCGTTGGGGCTTTACTTTTCAGTTTCTATTTTTCCCTTTCCAGTTGTACTTTACTTTCAGTTTGGGTTTGAATACTGGCCCACTTACCCTTCCGCACTTACTGTAGTAATTAGATTTTACTTAGTGTTTACTTATGACTGCTTGCTCTATGGTGTTTTTTGTCTACATTACAAAGGCAATGCCTTCCCTTTTTCTGGGATTTACGCCTTGGTGCTAGTCGCCAGCCCCTGGCCTTTGGAAGGCGGGCTTGGGGTAGTCACGGCACGGGCCCCGAGGACGGGTCGTGACAAATTAGTGTTAGAGGAGTTCGGTTCTACCACAGACTCTGATCTTTCTTCTATGTAAAGCAATATTTTTTAGAATATTGGGTGTGGTTATCAGTCCAGGGGGTCCAGTGTTTGTGTGGCGGCCGACGTATCCGTACACCAGGACCCTGACTTCTGATTTCCGACTTAATGCATGAAAACATTGATTGCATGTGTGTTTCAAGTTTTCTTTGTGATTACTTTGTATCAGCTCACCAGGTATACTGTTCTGACCGTGGCGCACCTGTTTCCTTTTCAGGATGGCCCCACGATGGCAGCCAGCTAGGGTTATGAGAGTTGAGCGTGACGACAGCCCACCGAGCGACGAGGCCTCAGTGTAGGGCCCTTTGATAGCTGAGGAACCGGCAGTACCTTTACCCGTCGAGCCACCGATTCTTCCTACCCTAGCCCCTGATGGTGCACATCGCCTTGGGGCACTGCACGAGTTTCAGCATCAGTGACCGCCCAGGTTTCATGGGGAGACGGACCCTCAGGCAGCCGAGGATTGGCTGGAGGCAGTTGAATGGGTTTTTCATTTGGTAGGGACACCAGCTGACCTTATGGTGGTCCTTGCAGCGAGCCTCCTGTATGCGGCAGTAGGCTGATGGCGGAGCTTGATGCTCCATGTGCACGACGACGCATATCTTCTTTGGACGGACATTGAGAGCCTTTTTTGCTCAGAGTTCGTCCCAGCCACCCTCTGAGCGGTGCGCATCCAGGAGCTGCTACAACTGCGGCAGGGCAGCATGACAATAGCCCAGTACGTGGAGAGGTTTACCGATCTCTCACGCTATTCGACAGACATGGTACGGGACCCATTCTTCAGGGCCCAAACCTTCTAGCAGGGGTTCAGGTGGGAGATCAGAGCTTCAGTTGTTTCTCACAGCATTCCGACACAGACAGGGGTGTTGGAGTGAGCCCTCTTAGTGGAGAGTTTCCTTGCTGAGTAGTCTCCAGTAGTAGGACCCACCGCTAGCCGGCATGCGGCAGAGTGTTCTGTAGCAGGCAGCAGACAGATGACGCAGAGGTCCAAGAGGACTATACCTACAGGTGGTCGACCGCATGACACAAGATCATTTGTGCGAGGCACTTGGGGTGGAGAACGACTTACCATGTGCGGGATGTGTTACTCATGTGGCGGGGTTGGTCACATGGCTCGTGACTATCCGACCCTCCATACGGATGACCAGAAGATGAACGAAGGACCTCTAAGGCAGAGGCAGAGGTTCGATCGAGGCGGACCGTGTGGAGCAGGAGACCATGGCAGGGGAGCTGGCCATGAAGCTGGAGGTGGACGACGCTTCGAGGTGTTGCCACCACCACCACCACCAGGAGGTCCACCCCGACCATAGGGAGCTGGTGGACATGGGAGAGCTCAGCTTCAGGTAGCTGAGGCCTACGATCGTGGAACTCCAGGAGCAGATGAATAATAGAGGGACTAGCTCCAGCCTAGGTGACTTTTGTTTATGTTGCTTCTAGCGTTGTTGATGTTTGTTTGTAGATGTTCTTTGTCTTTGTACTTTGAGCGGAAGTAATAAAAGACACTTTTCTTGTGGCTTTTACCTTCCTGTCCTCTCTTTTAGTTGTTACAAAGAGGTTCCGGTTAAAAAACCGTTGACTTGACCCTCACTTTGAGATACCTACTAAAGGAGACCCAGTGACCACACACTGATGGCGACAGTGTGACTCAACCCTTGGAGGCGAGAGTAACAGTTGGATCTCTTGGTAGTAGAGTCGAGGCCTTACGACGTCATCCTTGGTATGGATTACTATCATCCATGTCGGGATTGACTGTATTAGGCGAAAAACATGGTTCATCTAGGGGATGAGACCGGAATTCTTTTATCGGCAAAGAAGAAATCTCAGCAGCTCTTGTAGGACCAGAAAGGTCCAAGTCATCCGTGAGCGGATGAGGACAGCTCAGAGCCGGCAAGAGTCTTGTGCTGACAGAAGGTGGAGGCCACTAGAGTTTGAGGATGGCGACCACGTTTTCTGGCATGTCTCACCTCGACGTGGATTACAGAGATTTGGCTGAGGCGGCAAGTCGTCTCCACGCTTCATCGGACCATTCCAGGACCTCAGCAGGATTGGCGAGGTGGCTTATCATCTGGCACTACCACCTCAGTTGCACCGGGTACATGACGTCTTCCAAGTATCTCAGCAGAGTAGATAAGTGCATGATCCTTCACACATCATCGACCATGAGGAGCTGGACGATGGTGATGGGGTGACGTTTGCAGAGGTTTCGGTGGAGATCGAGGATCGATAGGAGTGGTTCCTAAGTGGATGGTCGATTCCTCTGGTGCGCATTAGATGGATGCACGGGAACCTCCAGGAGAGCACTTAGGAGCGGGAGGCTCGGATGCGTGCTCAGTACCCACATTTGTTTCCCTAGTTTATGATGTATCTTTACGGGGACGTAAATCCCTGAGGTGGGAGTGATGTAAAGACCTTTAAATTTCAAGGAAATTTTGTTCTTAATTTTCTTTGGAATTTTACAAGAATGCAGTTTCTGACGGCACCTGATTCCGATGCCCGGTGTGCCCGGAATCATGTTACGAAGTTTGGCTCAAGTACGTTTAGTGAACGAACGAGTGGGTTTTTCTAACATTTGAACCGGTGCTCGGAATCAAATTCTAAGGGCACCGATGGAATCGCAGTGCTGGTTTTTTCTTAGAAACGCCTCTTCCGGAGTTGCGTTTTCTTGGGTGTGGTTTTTAATATTTAGGCTTTAAGTTAAGAAATAAAATAATGTGGTATGACAAACTTTATTTTATTTCACTTAAAGCCGCTTAAAGACACATAAAGCTGTTTACCTGAGTTGAAGCGGATAGGGTGCAATTCAAAATATCCTACCCTCATGGTAGGATATTTGTGAGGTGGGGCCCGCGCGAGCCCCACAGTTTCTCTTCCCCTAAGTAACTCACCCGCAACCCCCTATGAAACGAAAGTCAACAGGGGTGTTTCCTTAAACTCTTAAACGCTCCTATTAATTGGGCGGTTTATTCATTGAAATTAATTCTATGAATTAATTATTCGTTACTTATATTTTTTTTCAAATTCTTTAGTTGATAATAAAATAAGAGGAGGACTTATTTTATTATCTGGTTGTTGTGTTAAACCTTTGGAGAATATCTAAAGATCTCCATCCTCCTTCATGAAGAACACGAAGAATGCAAAGAACGTGAAAAACGCGAAGAACGCGAAGAACGCCGGCCTCCGACGAAGGGCGACGAAGAATGTCAGACCCCCGGAGATCGACGCGACGCTGAGTACCGCGACACCGACGCTTCTTCTACGACGTTCCATCCCCGCGACAATCTTCGATCGGCATCTTGAGGTAGGGGATTGCGGTCCTTTTAATTCTTTGTGGATTATAACATCAACATTGATTTAATTGTTATAATTAAATCTGTATGTCCTTGATCCTCGGAGTTTGTCTACGCGACGCCGAGTACCACGCGACAGCGATGCCCTTTCGCGACGCGATGATCCTTTTCTTCCGCGACGGTCAATTCCACGACGAACTCGCGTCCGACGACGATGAATGTAGGGATCGTTTTGAAAATGTTAATACCCATGTTTGTTTTCCTCCAAGGAAAGAACGTGGACCAGCCAATTAACAAGTTGGTCCGCGGATTATTATTGCGGGTCGAGGTTTATCAATTGCTGGGAATTATGGTGTTGTTTCAAACCGCTAACACGGAGGGTGCGGACCAACGAACAAGTCTGGACCCACCGCCCTTTGTTTCTTGGTGTGCGGAATGGCGGACAATGACAAAACGTGCCGCAGAGACGATTTGTTGATTCCGCAGTGAAGAATGGGACCCTGGATGAGCTACGACGTAGACAGAAATGAAATCGGACCACCGGAGCAACTCCGGTGGCCCGCGGACTCCACCGGTGGCGCGAGCCGCCGGCGCGGCGGTGCCGGCGGCCGGAGGCGGTGGCGCCCCGGTGCGCCGCCAGACGGACCCGCCGCGGCTGAAGTCGCGGCAGCAGTAGCGCGGTCCCGCGACCACGCGGGACCGGAGGAGCGCGACGCGGCGGCCCAGCCGCGTCCGCTGGTGAGGGCGGCCCCACGCGGGGCCGCGACTTCTCTTCGCGCGGGGGCAGCACGCCCCCCGCCCGTGGTTTCCGTTGCTCGACCGCTCGGCCGAGCCAAGCCAAGCCGACCCGCCGGCGGGGTCGCACCCAGGCCGGGCCAGGTCGCGCCCACCCGGGTCGGACCCGGGTCGGGTCGACCTCGGGGGGGTCGGGCCGGGTCGGTCCGGGCCCAGACCCCCCGTTTGCGGACCTTTTGGGTATTTTGCTCACAACATGAGCTACGGGCCTCAAAACGACGCTTCGTCAGTGGAGATGCAATTCTTGGATCGATACGGTCATTTCGGTATATTACACTCAAGGTTTCGGAAAACTTTGGGTTCGGTCGGGTTGGTTCGTACACGAAACCAATCGGGCCCTCGGAGCGGAAACGCTCATATCTTGAGCTTCGGACGTCTGATTGACGTGCCGTTGACATTGTTGAATTCCTCTATGTGAGATGGATCTTTTGTCTTAATCTGCCCGAGGTTTGGATGCAGGTGGAGTACGGTCGGGATGGTTTTTCCTTAAAAACCAACCGGGCCCCTGGGACGAAAAGGCCTATAACTCTCAGACTGAGCGTCTGATTGACGCGCTGTCTGCGACGTTGAGTTCCTGTTGGAGATACGGAACTTTTGGATACATCAACTCTGTACTATGTGTCATTTGATGTATCAGCCTCTCGGCTCGTGGAGCGGACCCTCCCGAATGAGCTTGATGTGTGCGGGGACCCTAGAGCTGGCTGCAACTGCTACTGTCACGACGACGACTGTACAGAGACCCTCATTGGATTCGACTGCGACGATGATGAAAACAGTACGGGAATCCTTCGTGTTTTCGGCAGTGACCACTACGGTACATCTTGGGAAACGTCAACTCCGGACTACATGTCAGTTGATGCATCGACCTCTTAGCTCGTGGAGTGGACCCTCTCGAAACGCGCATGCTGTGGGCGGAAACCCTAGAGCCGGTTGAGACTTGACGACTGCTGATCCAATGAATCGGTGTGTTATGGATAGCCCAGTGGGGAGCGCCTGGTTTTAGTGGCAGACCCACGGCGGAGGAGCGCTTGGTTGTACCGGCAGACCCACGGCGGAGGAGCGCTTGGTTGTGGCGGCAGACCTGTGGTACTCAACAGAAGGAGTACCTCTGGAGGCTATGAGGTGGAGCGCTTGGTTGTAGCGGCAGACCCACGGTGGAGGAGCGCTTGGTTGTAGCGGCAGACCCGCGGTATTCAACAGAAGGAGTACCTCTGGAGGCTATGAGGGGGAGCGCTTGGTTTTAGCGGCAGACCTACGAGGGAGGAGCGCTTGGTAGTAGTAGCACGGGGGAGCGTTTGGTTGTAGCGGCAAACCCACGATGGAGGAGCGCTTGGTTGTAGCAGCACGGGGGAGCGCTTGCTTGTAGTGGCAGACCCACGACGGAGGAGCGCTTGGTTGTAGCGGCTGACCCGTGGTACTCAACAGAAAGAGTACCTCTAGAGGTTATGAGGGGGAGTGTTTGGTTGTAGCAGCAGACCCATGGTGGGAAGCGCTTGGTTGTAGCAGCAGGCCCATAGTACTCGATAGGTGGAGTACTACAGCAGTCCAAGGTGAGAGGGAAGTGCTTCGTTGTAGCGGCATAACCACTGTACTTGATGGAGAAGTAGTTACCCAATAGCTTTGGGTTCAACTTCATGATCGATCCTATGTGGTTCATTGCGGGGGTTAGTACCTACAGATCCTTTGTGGGTCCGACAGATTAGATGAATCAGTGGCTACATCTGATCATCCCTAACGTCATACGAAGAAGTACATGTGTGATCTGAAACCCTGTTTTGCTTTCCTTTGTGGATTGTGTTGTGCTATCCTGTGTGGATTTACGTTTTTCTTTCCTTTGAGGATTGTGTTGTGCTATCCTGTGTGGATTTACGTTTTGATTTCCTGTGTGGACTGGGTTGTGCTTGGGCTCGGATGTTGGATCCGAACAGGAATTGATGACTTGGGTATATGTATGGGAATATACCTAAGCAGTGTCGGATGTTACTCCGTGATTGTATCTTTCCTTTATGGATTATCCTTTGTGGATTCTGGGAGATCTCCGGGGGTCTCGGGGTCCCTACTGAGTAGCTTATACTCACCCCAGCACGGGCTATGCCCGCACTACGTTGTGTTGGTTGCAGACAACGGACAGCGTTGATCGTGGTTGAGGCTTGCGGAGCAGGATAGTACCTGGAAGGGGACCACTGGGCGGGACATACTCGGAGCAGTCGGCTGGAACTGAGTAGTAGTGGAGGCTATCTGTACCCACCCTTCATGTGGGATTTCCAATGGACAGCTCGGCGTTGCGGATTTACTTTTCAGTTTCTATTTTTCCCTTTCCAGTTGTACTTTACTTTCAGTTTGGGTTTGTATACTGGCCCACTTACCTTTCCACACTTACGGTAGTAATCAGCTTTTACTTAGTGTTTACTTCTGCCTGCTTGCTCTGTGGTGTTTTTTGTTTACTTTACAAAGGCAATGCCTTCCCTTTTTCTGGGATTTACGCCTTGGTGCTAGTCGCCAGCCCCTGGCCTTTGGAAGGCGAGCTTGGGGTAGTCACGGCACGTGCCCCAAGGACGGGTCGTGACAACCGCCATGGAGGTAGGGGATATTGATAGGTCTATATTAGATCCCTCAGATGATGGGGAACATTATGCTGATCCAAAGAGTCATGAAATACATTACAATTAGTAGGTGGTCAAGAATATTCAATCCTATATTTTTATTATAATGATATTGGAACCATCGCTGAAATATAGTCTGCCATTCCAAGGAATATTGGCCCATGTTACGTCCCCTACTATAGAAATCAACAGTATAGTAATATTGAATCCATTCCACCAATAGTTTCTTATCCATAATCTAATGAAAATTTTGCTAATTAATAATAGGACCACCCTCTAGATGTTGAGATGGAGGAGATCTTTTTGGAGTTCATGTCCATTAACCAGTTTTCCATTTAGTTATGGATACATGAATCCTTATGTTTCATCATCCCATAGTTCCTCAATGAAGACCATATGTCTTACCTCTAAGAGGATATCTGGGAATCATTCAACCACTTCTGTGATCTCAATTTCTCATATCCATGAATCGGTGATCATCTTCAGGTTATCCATTAGTAATGTTGAAAGGTTGACATCAAATGCCTCCTAGTGACTCGACACCTAGAATCATATAGGTGTCACATAAGTTTTCTATGGACCTTGGTTAGGAGAATAACTATAATTTAGTGGTTCATAAAAGAAGTATCCCACCATGCTTATATCAGAGTCTGGGGATGTATGTTTCAACCCACTTCAGCCTCAATCCATTCAAAAAAAAGGATCATCTAGCTGGGCCA
This sequence comes from Viscum album, assembly GCA_963277665.1. Taxonomy (NCBI): domain Eukaryota; kingdom Viridiplantae; phylum Streptophyta; class Magnoliopsida; order Santalales; family Viscaceae; genus Viscum; species Viscum album. The sequence continues at coordinate 333,993,204 of OY728163.1, forward strand.
CCCACTGATAGAAAAGGTTTCCCTCCAACCACTTCCATCGTGAACATTATCATAATCTATTCCATAGATGATCAAAGATACTTTTCATATGACATGGGTTATGATATATAGAACCTAAAATGAGGTTATCAAAATATTAAGAATATGTCATGATAGGTTCATGTATGTGCCAGTCATGATATGCATTGTGCCTTGAAAGTATCCACATTGAGGCACAACTAACTACCTATCGACATATCAATAATTCCAATGAGACTACTAATACTATCATCCCATCTAAATCCATTCTATTTAATAAATAAAATTATAGTTTAGCCTCTTTACAATAAGAGATTTAGGGAAAATAAGTCTATTCATTGATATTCTCTCTAGGTAGTGCCGAGAGAGAGAGACAATGTTATATGTGACCTTCTCTCTCCCCTATCTAAGAATTCAGTTCATCTTGGCTTGACACCCTATGTTGAGCCATGATGTGTCACACATCTTAATAGAGTGGAGGCTAGTGGCTCTAGTGAGCATCCTGGATATGACCCACCAACCCCACCTGAGTAGTTTAACATTTATTATATGGACCGCAATCATTTCACCTCTTAGAAAAAAAATCTGATAAATAATTGGTGACTACCAACCCTAAAAAGTTTAAGTGATAACCACCCTCATAATGGGTCTATTGGAACTATACATGAAACATGTTTCACACCCATTGGAAGGGAAATCATTTCCAGAATGGGAGGATCATGACAGTCTACCCCCAGAGTTTACTAATATAAGATTCACCCAGTTCAATTTTATGGGTGACATGCTGAAACACATGTTCAACTTATCATCACAATGAAGCCCAATGTTGAGAACTCTTGAGTAGAATAAAGTTGATAAAATGTTTTTTTCCATCCAAAAGATTGAGGGACTCTCCTTTGTATGGTATTTTTTATTGTCCCCATGATATTTTGTCAACTAGGAAGACCTATGTAGGTATTTTCTCTACAACTTATGATTCACCTTACACAAGAATAATAAAATTATAATATAAAAATTCATATAGATGTCTAATCACAAGTTTGTTGAATTCATTTACAAATGGAAGGGGCTTACACACTCCCTTGATGTGTAGGTTTCCTATGAACAAATAGTGGGGATGTGTGTGGATAGTCTTAGAGATGTTCTATACCTATACTCATCTCCCTAATATATCAAGGTGGATTCTGAGAATTCACAAAAAAGGTATCATGGTTTGGATAAATCCTTTCAATAGACCAAGTAATGGTCTCTCCCATTACCTCTTCCATATCTCACGTGGAAGAATGAAAAGTTATAAAGGACAATAATTTATAGGATTCAACCCCACATCAGGTCTTCATTTAGGAACCTCTATAAGATATTACTCTCCATACATATCCTCACCATAATATTTCTTCCCAAGATCTCTATCAAGGCAAAGAACACAAAATTCCATTCGCAGAATGAAAAAAACAAGACCTAATATTTTAATAATGTATAAGTATCATGGTACATCATCTATTCCATGGAGATGAACATCTTAAAATTTCCTAAATTCTAGAGTCCATAGAATTATAGTCTCACAAATAAAGATAACTAATTTCCATACCATAGGTTACTTAGTAATGACATTAAATATCTCTTTTTCTTTAAACACTAGCTCTAGGACAAGGTAGATCATGGTCATGTCGAGTTGGGTGATGTCCCTTCATAGGTGGCATATGTCTCTGTTACCACTGGTAATGATGAAGAAGACATGAGTGAATGGAAATATGTTCTTGTACGAGGTAAATATAATTATAATGATATTATGCCTTGTAAGTTGGTCACTCATCCCCACGACATTACTCTTTCCCATTTGAGCATACTATAAACTCATACAGTCAAAATTTCATCTCTAATCAATCCATTTGCATCACATCCTTCCAAATCATGGAAGAATAAATGTTGATGAGATAATGGAAATCATATCCCCCCAGTTCCAGAATCATCCTACACTCTTGGTGAATTCATGCCTCATGAATTTGGTGAGACCCCCAGAATCCATATCATCTTTAAATATTTTACCGATGAAGATTAGGATTATTCTTACATGAATTTTATGAGGATAGTAGATCATTTTTCATTACTCAGTGATGAAAAATTTCATGTGGACCCTTTTGGAACCTTTAGATGAATCCTTCAATGAAATGCATGGAACCATGATAGTAGTCAAGATGTATGATATGAGACCAGACAAAATGTTTTCTTAGAGTGTTATTAGAATGGTCTTCTCAAGCCACACCATTGAGTACACCTTCACAGCCAGCCATATCAGTTGATCGTGTGGCTCAACTGTAGAAACCAGGTAGTCATCCATGGTTGACCAAGGATAGGTCTCACCTTTCTATTATTCATCCTAGGTTATCCAATCAACATAAAAATGCAGAGAGCACCAGCCATGCCCAAGAACATCATCTAATGATGCCTTTCATTCACTTTTTAAAAGAGAGACCCTTGATTGGTAAAAGTATTCCCCTTGTTCAAATGTATGATATGCTAAACCACATCTCTAGTATATGATAATGTCTCTTGAACCTTTATTCACTCTTTCTATCAAACAAAATATTTAAGGCCCTTACCGGGGCCCTGAAGAGACCCCATGGATTTTATACTGAGGTTTCTCCTGTCATGGCCTATAATATAGGAAGAATTCCAAGATGTTATTTAATTACCTGTAGAGAACGAATGTTCCAATATATCATTTCAAAAATGACCACTTTATGTCACAAGACAGTTAAATTGTGTTCAAATACATTTTCCCTAGTGTATACTAGCTTTGGGATCAATGTCATCCAAACCCAAATACCCTAAAATCATGGAATCGCTAAAACATATCTGAATCCCTCGAACATGAAAGTGAAGGGGTATGATAAGAGAGAGAGAAATCCACATAGCATGATTCATTTATGGACATAATTTGGTGACCTTGTAGAAAATGCCATATTCAAAGTTGATTCGTAGGTTACAACTAATAATGCCTTATTTGAAATTCCCTAGATCTAAATTCATGTAGTTTTCCATTATTCATACAGCCATTACCTCAATTAATCCCACAATGTTTGAGTAGGGGTACCCCAATGTGACGGTTCTCCCTTCAACCCTTATAAAACACACTGCCTGGATGTTTTTCACTACCAAGAGAGGGAAAACATCTCTAAACTGGTTGGTTCGAGTGAATAAAGTACTCCAATTATTTTATATCCACATAAGTGTATTATTTTCATATTTTAAAGATAAACTTAGGTTATTCATCCCCTAGTTGGAGAAAACAACCCCAAATCTTGGGAGCTTCTTCATAATTTCCAAAAGGAAGTAATTATAGAAGATCCCCACATATTCTAATGAATGATATACAAAGTTAAAGACAGAATTTCCTACCCCTCTTGAATACTGATTGATCCATCCCCTATTTATGGAACCATGAAAACAAACAAATGTTATGAGATAAGGGATAACATGATGGAGATTAACATATTATCATTGATTTGATATCAAATATGAATCATTCCTAATTAAACCACTTAGTATTTGCTCATTTTCTTATATTTCCATGGTCTCCATGGGGAAAGTTTCATTCATTAAGGATTCCAGCCTTGTAAAAATGTGTGGTAGTACCACTCGATGGTCCCCATCTCTAATGTAATTGCCAACTTCCTTTGATCTGATCCTTCTAGACATAGGTAAAGCATGAATTGGTGGGAAATATATTATAATTTATTTTAATATCTTTATTAATTCCACCCCATGGAGGTTTTTCTTTGATAAATTTATAATTTATTTACATAATGTAAAAAAATGAATCCCTTGGCTTATGATATTTCTTCATTGATGATGTTGAACATATGAATAGACCCTTTCAGTTTTCCATCAATGTTATTTGAGGATCCAAGGATAAAATATCTCTACTAGTGATGAACATGTTCTCCTTCGATCTCAAAACAATTTTAATCAATGTCAAGGTGCTCATATTGGAAATCGATTATATTGAGTTGTCTATTCTGATCTCCCATCCTTCATCATTTATTTATTCTATCTTATATTTCTTATTATTAAGATAGATATTGTTGGTGGATTCAAGAGAGAATTAATTTTGTGAAACAATTCTCTATTTTCTATTGCATGCCAATAATCTACACAATAGAAAAAATTATTTATTTATAGATCTAGTGTATAAGGTTAAAATATTTTATAATTTCATCAATTAACTTAAATAATATAATATCCTTTAATAAACCTCAGTACATAGAATAAAAATATTATTATTATTACTTTTGTGGGGAATTCCAAATTGCACAATAAAAAATATTATTTTACTGTCTTGTTAACTAATATTTTACAAAGAACAATGTCTTGGTCAGTTCAAACTCCTCTATCACTTATTGAATACATAAATAAATATTCATTTTAAATATTTATTTCATCATTAAATATGTTTTATTGATAAAAGTTGAATAAAATTTTCCTTGGTCTTGAGAATAATATTTACTCAAATAGTTAAATTTAAATAAAAATTAATCAATATCATCAAAAAAACATTGTGTGTGAACATATTAGATTCATTCTAATTATAATAAGGTGGTATTAACTAAAATAAAAGACATTTTTAGCAACAGGTCAAAGAAAACAATGTTAAAATATCTCAAAACAAAAACAACCACATATGAACCCTAGCTATATAATATAATATATTTTTCCTAATAACAAATAAATAATCTTTCGCATCATGTATCCCCAAAATATATACTCCATAAGTCATTTATTCACACTCTTGAATAATCATGTCATTTTACTATGGACATCAAGTTTATTTTGATGGTTCTACACTAATGAAATGAGTGAGATAAAAAATTTAATAAATATGTGATGGGTAAATCCTTCCTCAGCTTATCCATTAATGACATGTCAACTATGACACACCCAATGTACCCTACCTCACCAAAAACATATGTCATCGCCATTTTTGTTAGAAAATCTAGGTGAACGATTCATGAAATGCATTTTTGGTAATATTAAATTCTAAAGACCATTACCCACACTCATAAATTAGAATATCTGATGACACTAAAACATGTTGAATTCCTACTTGCAGGTTTTCTCTCATAACCTCCCATATTGAAGATTACAAAGTGAAAACATTATGAGATGAAGTCTCGTCTAATTATGAGTACTCACACCTACATGTATATGTACTATGTGACCCATCATAGTATGTTACCCAACTAAAGAACATTAAATAATAATTCCAAAATATCATTTCAAGGTTCTCATCGATGGAGAGAATTGTTATGACCTTATCAATGTAGTGTATACTCTAGTACATTATTACATCAGATTCAGGAAGAAAAATGAAAAATATGTGCCAATATGTTTTATTAATATTCAATAGATAAAATATATATGTAATTAATGGTTAAAATATTTCTCCCTAGGACCAAAACTCTAAAAAACTCCAACTTGGACCAAATCCAAATGTGTATGAGTTTCAAAATGATAGACATCACATGATAATCTTGTTTCAACTAAGTTAAGGATTTAGTCAGGGGGTCCACTACATTGTGTTATATGGAAATAATTCTTACTAAAACATCACCAATCTGAGAGAAATTAATCATGATATATTATTTTTTATGTATATGTTTCATACATTGATGTTACCTTATCTCTTGCGAGATCCACCGCTATATTATTATCATAGTGGAGTGTGATAGGATAATTACTACTAGATACCACATCAATATCTTGGAAAACTTTCTTCATCAATAATTATAATTTATCTTCCTTAGAAACTATAATATACTTGGAATTTGTGGTAAAATCTATGACCACATCCTTCTTGGATCTCCTCATTCTCACAACACCTCCATTAAAAGTGAAGATGTATCTTATTTTCACATTATGTCATCATTATTAGTTTTTAAACTAGAATATAAGTGACCCTTAATGGATAGTTTCTAATATCCTCCATAAACCAAGAATTAATCCTTATTATGCATTAGATACTTCAAGATAGTCTTGAATTCTATCAAATGATGGTCACCAAGGTTGTTTTGATATCATCATACCAAAGATAATGTATATGATACATTTTTCTTAGTTTATAGAATGTTATACATGACTAACCCAATTAATTATTCATATTGAATAATTTACATTCTATTTATTTCCTTGTATATCTCAGGGATTATTTTCATAGAATGATGAATGTCAGGTGACATTGGAAACAATTCCCTCTTGGATTCTTCCATACTGAATCACTTCAGTATCTGTTCAATTTTCGTACCATTAATTACACTGATAAACATCTTGGATCTATCATGATGAATCTATATCCTAGGAATATATACTACCTCTCCACATTCCTTTATAGAGAAACATTTGTTCATCCACACCTTAACATACTATAAAACAAGTATTTCTCTTCCAATGAGTAATTTGTCTTCAAAATATACAATTAATAAAATCATTTCACTCCCACAAAACCATTTGTATACATACGGATCACATTCATTCTTTATGAAACAAAATTCCATTATGTATTCATAAAAATAAACATTTCTTGACCATTATGCTTTCTTTAATCCATAAAGGGATTTTTGAAATTTTTATATCTTTTTAGAATCCTATAGAGTCACAAACTCTTTGAGCTGTGTCATATATATATCATCCTAAAGGTTCTCATTAAGGAATAACTTTTTGACATCCATTATCAAAATATCATATTAATGGTAATCCAAAATGTAAATTATAATAATGATGAATTTTATCATTCTAAATAATGAAAAAGTTTCATCATAGTCATTGACTTGACTCTATTAAGACCCTTTTTCAACAAATATCTCCATATAGGTAATGAATTTTTCTTCCATGTCTAGTTTTTTATTTAATACACTTTTTTAACCAATGGGATTTAAATCCACTATAGGATCTTCCAAAATATTGAATTGGTTTTGATTCATGGATTCCATTTTAAAATTCATGGATTCTATCCACTGGGAAACATTTCTACCCTAAATAGTATCATTATTAGCAACAAATAATGAGCCCCCATCATCGATGACTTGAAAAACATATTGTTATGGTTATCTAACCTCTATGGTACTCTTTCACAGTACATGTTTCTAGGATTTTCCCATCGTGACTCCCCTAAAACATGGGAAAAGTGAGGGAATGAATGGAAATGGTACAAATCATGTTGGTGTCACCATTGAGACCCACAAATAACACTAATATTATTTATGGACCCATTGGATAGGAAATAATTATGAGTCAAATCTTATCTCCATATTCTTCCCACATGATGATTTCCTCCTCAAGGTAACACCCATTGTGTTACCCATTCATGTACCCCCACTATATTGTTTGATTTGATGTTTCTCGCACTGGTACACATGTTCTAGTTACACATTGTTAAATTTTGTTACATATTATATTCAACATTTAATGTTAAAATTCATATTCAATATCCCCATAAAAGACATGACATTATATGGTTCTCTTCCCCATTTCCCAACACATTATTGAAAAATATTTTGGACTTTATTTTAGAGGAAACTTTCCCCCTTCAGTTTTTATCACCTACCACACCACTAAAGTTCCTTGAACATAAGATAGAACCAATGATAGAACTCCCCTTGGAAGGTGAATCTATATTTGTCTCATGATGATGGGCCCACTTAATGTGATTAGTTTTACTATAATGTAATTACCAAAGCATTAAAATCTATTCGAAAATTTACTCTTTTCTCCCCCATGCATCACATCTTCATTTATTCTGATCCCCACTATATTCTATCTATGAATAATCCCCCTAACAGTGATGGTTCCTAGACAAAATATCTTACCTCCCATCCCTAGCACAAGCTTCAAAGTAATTTTTATTACAATTTGATAGGTCTCATGTTTCTAACATGGTCAATAGTCGACCCTCATTTTCATGTATAATCATTGAGAAATGTGATTGTGGAACCTGCATTTCAAACATAGTAAGTGGTGTTCCACATTCATCATGACACACCTATTTATGTTCCATGTCATGTTCTTCTCGATTCAGGTCCTCAATTTACATTTATTTCTGTATAATGTAACACCCTCACTGTCACCTTACCCATGCACTTCTTCATGTTAAAGAACCAAGTTAGATGTGTAGAGTTTATCTCTCCAAAAAAATATTTTCCTAAAATGGAAACTCCAGTTTTATATGGACCATTCTAGTCCCAATATTCCATTCTCTATCTGACACTCTCATATAATCAATTTATCTTCTATTTATCTCTATTTTCTCAAACCAAGCATGAATCATGTGGTATTTGTGGTTTATAGTTTCTCATCATGTTGATTTGATCAATATTAAATGAAAAATATCCATCTTAAATTTAAGTGGATATTTTTTTATTATCTTCAATGAAGATGGTTATCAACATGATGGAGCATCACCTTTATTACGAAAAAATCCCGTACATTTTCACTTGGGAAAGAGATTTTCCTAGATCAGATAGCAATTTCATAGCAGTATTGAGGTTCTTCTACCACCTAAGGATCTCTATTTCCTCCTCCTAAGGGGATGGGTGAACCTCCTTTCCACATACTCACACCTAAACCTAATAATCCATGCACTCAACCTCCATGGATTTCAATCCTACTACTTGAACTTTTTTCTGAAAGTTTTGTACCCTCAGCTAGCTAATGATCACTCCTATAGTAGGTATGGTGGCCCCATGTTAATATTCCCTCCCCACTCTAGCAGAGAAGGATCTTTTTTGGACACCAGGATTAATTTGGTTACTTATTCAATGTTCTTTCATTGGGATACTTAGAACTCCTATCACTCCACATTAAACTACTCAGTGAGGAATCCCCAATCCATCAAGTGGAGGATATTAGATTCCACCACTATAGTCTCTCGATTCACCATCCAGGGGTGGAGAGACCTTATATGGAAAATTCGTTCAGCACATGTGGTGCATGTTATGAATGGTTTGATTCTCCCTCATACATTACAAAGAACCACATATCTTTCCTCTGCAAATTTGGAGTCAGAGATATCAATATCCTAAAATGGTGTAGACTAAGACTCAGGGAAATCCTCAAGAATGTGGGTAGTGGTATCCCCTTCATTCATAAATTTATATGGGGTTGGTTCCATGTATTGGGGAAGTTCACAATTTCTTAACTCTTCCCCTATAGAAGAATCCTCATGAAAAAACTGTGGCGCATTTTGGGAATGATATACTTTTACATCCTTTTTAACCTCCCTCATTGAAGACATAACATTGGTCCCCTCCATCTCAGTTGTGGTATCCACATAATCTAGTATCACAACTACTATCTGGGTCCCTAACACGGTAAGTAATGGTATTGAGATACAAGGTTAGTGAGGAAAAAATTGTGGTTTAACAAAATTAATAAACTTGATGGATATGAAATACTGTAATGGATGGCCAATAAATGAGAGATGTTTGATGAAGGCTCTTCCAGTAATAGGGACTCTACGACAACTAATGCCTTAGCCACCAGAGGATTCTCAGAAACAAGACTCTCATTCTATGTGTAAATTGAACAATAATGTTGGAATAATCATAAAGTTAAAAATTTTAAAATTGTACTATAAATGAAGATGAATAGAAGTAACTAGGTGTTCCATGGTTTAGTGGAGTTGCCACATCAAAGATAGAAAAAAATTTATTATTGGGTGGTTAGATGTATGTTCCCATAGTGTCAGAGGGTAGTGTCACACCGACCCCATCAATTGTTGGGAAATTTCCATCCTCTCATAAATATTCATCATGAATATACTCTAGATATGGACCATTTTACCCATGGGTAGATCATATAAAATGAGTTCTATGTCTCAAAGAGTGATACCTGAATTAAACCACACAAAACCAGATACTGAAATGATTAGTAGTGAACTCTTATTCCCCTATAGAGTCTAGAAAAGAATAAATACCATAGACCCAACCTCAATTTATCCCTCTTTCTAGTCATTACTTCATCAAATCAACCCCCCATGAGGTCACCAGGATAAATAATTTCCAATAACAACCTCACCCAGTTGGTCAAGGGCCACACCAATCCATAGGTTAAAACCACATCCTCCAGATCTAGCATGTACAACATGGCCTCCACCCTATGATATTGGAATCCATACATAGCATGTCCTCAATTTAGATATGATTTCATGACCCTTATGATCCATGTCCATGTAAACTGAGAAGATTACTAGTGGATTATATCCAAATTCATCTAGGAATCGAGGAAGACCGCATCTCTAGGATCTTCAATAAACCAGCACAGGTTCTTCCTAGGATCTTCAAGATGTATCCATTGGGCCACTTTTGACGGCTCTCCCTACTTCTAAAGAAATTTTACTGGGAGTCATAGAATTTTTTATGTTACTACAAAAAGGGATTCACCACATGTGGGGATTAGAATTACAAGAACTGTAGAAAATATTCCCCCAATGAGTCCATATCTTTCTCATTGGCATGCTCCACTTACAATCACACACCCTTTACAGAATGACTATGGGGCTTGTTCATAGTCTGATCATATGATTGGATATCTATACATGTCCTTAGGATATGTGATCTCGAAACTTCATGCATAATAATACAATTAACTATATATAGAATCACTTTGTATAATCTTTATTCTATCTATACTTATATATCATGTGAAAAATCTATAGAGTTTCTATAGGACCATCAAGTGGAATTATATGAACATCATAATTTAAACCATCTACATGATCACCTAAATTAATTATAAGTGGTGAGTAAACCAATAAGGGGTTTTAGTGTTCATAGACCACCTTACAATCCACCCATTCCAATAGTTCCCAACATCGAAAGGCCTTGAGATATTATTGTGGTTCCATTGTCTGTGTGCCTCTATCCATGATTATTGCAGTTGTCGGTGGAAATAGATAAAACATGAATAGATCTAGAGACACCACGCTTTCAAGGACTCTGAGAAATACTTGTTGTATATGGTGAATTCTAGTGATATTCAACATGGATATATAGAAGTCCAAGATAGGAGGGTATATGGGGTTTTCAAACTTGTACCGCTATGTGTATGGACACCTAGACACATAAAAATGGAACCACCCGTAAACACTAAATAAATTATTCTACTTACTGATGTGATCCTTCACCTTATTCATCATATCTAGTACTCGAACACTGATACTAATGTGTTTCCCCATCTCCAACATCACCTCTATGAAAAACTTTCAAAACCTCACCCCCATTTGTGCATCATGAACCAGAAGAATCAACCCATAGATTAATACTGAAATTAATGCTTCCTTCCTAACCTCAGGGGTGGGATCCATCATGTTGTACCACTATAAGTAGAACTGGGATTCATATAAGTGAGAATTATATGATCCCCCCTTCCCAAATTTCATTTCCCTCAAGTATTATTCAAGCCTCAGTATTATCCTAAATTCAAGTGTGTTCATAAATAACACACACTAATTATTAAACATGATGTACTTAATCTAGGTATTTCTTCCCCTTTATCACTACACTATGTTTGGAAAATACTTCCCAAATACTAGAAGATTCTATTGTTCACCCCACAAATTCTTGATGTGTAGGAATTCATAAAACATATCTCCATGAATGAGGATCACACCAACATGGTAAATATCCCATAGGAAGATACTGACCTCCCTATGGTGAAGGTGAAAAGTATCAGTCCATAGGGACCATCTTCTCATTTTGTCAGCCATGATATCTGAGTGATGGTAAACATGAAACTGGGAAGTCCATTTTACTTCAAATTGATACACTCTCTTCAGATCCACCTCAATCTCATGGAATGTCTAGAATACCAAGTATTCCCACACCCACCCATCCGTGTATTTTCCACACTGACCTAGGTCCAACTCTTATATCCATATCTAGAGGTTATCTTCTAGGTATTCCTTAATGATTATTTTATCATATATATGGGATATTTATTTAGAATGCTTCTCCCCATTAAATATCTTGATAGGTTTATAGAGGTAGTAAGTAGTGATCAATACATTTTCCTTCATATAGTGACCATTAAGAGACTTATTCCACCGATACATCCCCAAGGAACTCTTAAACTAGAAGAAAACAAGATCTTGAAAATACATGGGATTGAAAAATAATCCACCAGTTTTCATCCACATAGTAGAAACCATTGGTAGTGAGGGTAATCATTCTAGTCCTTATTTATATAATTAGATATTTTTTCATGATGTGATATAGTTTGGAAGATCTCCCTAATCAAAATGTTTCTTAACATCTCTTTTCATCAAGAAACAATTTCTTTAGCATCCTCAGGATCTATCTTAGAGACTTTGAAAATTATCAATGTCTATTTTGTAAAATATTGTCCATGAATATTTTCCCTTTAAGTAAGTTTGCCATTATAGATTTTTTTTCATCATTATATACTTCCCTTGATGAATACCTCCTAGAAGATCTATTTATGAAAATAGGAACTATCATGAGTGCTAAATATTTTTGTCATGGAACACATGTTAAATATTATAGTTTCACAAAAAGAGAGGATTGTCTAATCTTCTAAAATAATCTTACGGTCCCCTATGGGTCTCTCTCCAACATTTTTTGGGAAAGGGTGGGAAGCTTTTCATGAACCAGTCAACCCTTAGTACTCGAATTATATGGTTTGGACTTAGAATTTGATTCTCCTCTACTACTATTTAACCTATTCTGAGGTAAATCATTTATTATTCTAAAAGGAAAAAATTTATTAAGGGATAAGTTGGGGAGAGTACAGATTATATGATGAAAACCAGGACCTAAAAAGAGTTAAAATCCACCTAAAAGGATGGATTTTTTAAGGATAAATCCTTTTCGAATGGGAAGGGTTTCACAATGGTATTAAGTGTGATGTGTAACTCCATATTATGATAAAATCACAATTATGCATTAAATTAAAGTCTTCACCATCATGGTTCCTATAAATTCTATCTTTGTACTTCACATAAGAGCACCACGACCTTTGGACTTCAAGTAGAAGCTCTGAATTCATGTAACCTCATCCTTTACAAGCCAAAGTTAAAATAGAATCCTATAAGTATTCATATTTTGTGAATGGACTCTAATAAGTACCTTAAAACTAAAACCAAGGTGGAGATTACCTTTATAAAGGATCATTCCCCCCAATAATAGAAGAAATTTTTTCACACCCCGTGGTTTTACAAGAGAACGCCATCCTTTAGACCCCTCCCCAATATGGTTTTCAATGAACCATCCCTAAGAAGGGAACTCGAATTTCACAAACACCATATCCATAAAATAATCACCTTAATAAATCCCCTATTCTACACAAAACTCATCTCTATGTACCCTATATAATTTCTCCTTCAGGATATATAGATTCGAAAAAGATGAGTGCCCATTGTCCTTGTTCCTATAAAATCTTTATGCCTAAATAAATTATGTGATCAGTACCAAAAACCCTCATGCCTATAAACATTGTTCTAATAATAAACTATATAATTTCATCACCTCTCGATTCTAATAATTGACAGCCTAACATTAAGACCACCATATTCATCCCCAAAAATAAAGGCTTTCTTGAGTGAAGCCACATTCTTTTCCATTTGAGAGAATGTGTGATCACTATAAACCCTTCTAAGAAATGGTCTCCCCCATGTATGAGCCCAAACCATGCCTAAGATACATGACATTTAATAGTAAAACATCCACATCTGAAATATAATATCATAAAATTCATAGTTTTTTATCCTAGTCCCACAACATTAAAAATCACAACAATATCTTAGCCAAATTTCATTAAACAAAATGACAACAAAATCATCATAGGACAATGAACTATAGTCCTAAATTATATATCAAATATACGGTTCCTCATGTGATATGTATGAGATGATCCCCCATCTTTCGAGCAACTTCCTTGTGTATGTCTCCCACCATACATTGTTGTCTTCCCTTTTGAGACCCAAGAGTCCTTACCATATGAAATTAAACAACATAGATTGATGCTCCTGTATAACCTTAAATTGTTCACTCAATCTACATGGGTTCTAATATTCATATGATGAAATTATAGGTTGGAAACAACCCGGAGATGTAATCAAAATATCCAAACATCACCCTAAATATATTTTTTGTTCCCATGGGAGGTGATGACCTTGAAGTGTGATTATTCCCTCAAGAACAAACTTAACCTCCCTACCCAAACTTAATGTCCCCACTATACCTTAGGATCTCAAAAAAATTATTTCATAAATTCAGCCTAGTATCTGATTAGCATATATGGGAAACAATCCCAAAATCGTTATACATGTGATTGTATCCCCATAAGACTTTAAACTTTGATCTCATACCCACAAGACCTCAAGCCTATGATTGTGTCCTCAAAAGACATTAAAATTTTGATATCTTATGATAATTTGAAACATCTACCTCATGCGATGGTCATGAGATTCCTTAGGCAATGAGACATGTAAACATTACATCCCTGGTGTAAATTTCCCCATAGTAGACTCGGGTTTCCTTGGGTTATACACCTAAGATTCCTTATATATGAGATGCCCTCAGATCTAAAATAAGAAGAAATTATAGATTATTAACACACCCAATATCCATATATTTCAATACATATCCAGCATCCCCATCATCTCTGATTGCAAGTAACTTCCTTGTCACAACAACATGCATCATAAATAACCAATGTCCACTTAAATATGGTGTAAGGAATGAGATTAACATACTTGTCTCTAATATATATGGGAGAAATATACTAGAAAAAATAATCCACCATGTGATACAGGGAAGGAGGAATATATATCCCATCAGATCATTTTAATTAAGGAGACAACATCATCAATAATAATGGTAGAGGTCGCCCACCTTTGGAAAGTGGGAATGCAATGCTACCACAATAGGCGGGTCATGACAACTCTAGGGATGTGGACCACTACATGGTAATAAATCACAAATGATTCATGAAATAGTGGATGTATCATAAAATAGACCACTTTTATTTTTTTCATGATTAATAGAAAATAAAATAAAAATTTGTTTCCACAATTAATTGTTAAATATGATTACTAAGGGGGTTAAACCAAGAGATAAGGGTATAATTCCACATTAACTTGTATAAATATTATTAGATGATAATATTTAGACTTTATCTTATCATACCTACTAATTCATGGAAACTTGGTTCCACTTTCAAACAAATTTAAATTTATATTATTTAAATATTTCAAGTAATTGAATGTGTGTGTCTCCCCTCACTTATAAAAGGGAACCAAATATCCTCAATTATTCACAAGAATTCAAGCTTATAGACCTAGAAAACCCTACCCAAAACCCTTCCTATAATTCTTTCCTTTGTTATCGATCTTATATTCTTATCCTCATACAAACCTAATAAGACATAAGGTGAAACCCAAAGGTCTTCTCTCAACGAATAGGTAATCATCTTACCCGACTCTTTCAATGTTTATCTTTTCCTATACTTACTATAAATATTTTAAATTAAACCTCCGATAATGAATCTAATATCATCAATATACTTGGATTAATATATTATTATGGTTCATCCATTTTCCAACTTCTCTCCATCAAATTTGAAAGGATAGTATCACTTGTGAGTATGTGTGGACTATCGCCTTTACGCACAAATATCATTGATTTTCCATCACCACCACACATTAATGTATATAATTATGTATTAAATAAAATTATATGATACATTTTGTATAATTATAAACAAATATTTTTCGTTCATTCCTTATCTTTGTTGAAAAATGAAAATAATGTTCATGTGTACATACATACTACCATCTCCACGTATGGTGTAATTAATTTATCCATATCTTCCTTTTATAGATTATTATATATATATTGAATATATATGATATTTATATCATTATTATCATTATATTGATTATTGAACCATGATCAAGATGAAGAGGCCACGATTTCCAATCTAAAACATGCATGAAAACTAAACAGTCATCACCCTGAATAGTGATTTTACTGGAGAATTTTTAATAAACTACTGATAAGATATTATAAATAAATCATATATGATATTATATGTCTGAATATGATTTTGGGTTACAATTATAATTAATATAAATGTATTATACTAGAGGTTAAAAACATTTACGAATTATGTCAGACCTTTGGTAGTGATTTCTCATCTCACTTTTGTTACTATGAGATATATGTCATATTAATGACTTGTTACTTTCGTGTGGTTTGTATACTTCCCCCTTGATATGTTATATCAAGAATATCCTTATATTTATTGTATTTAAAATTTCATTTGAAGATATTTATTTCTTTTGGGTTATGATTCATAAGTTAATAATGCGGTAAGGGTTTTATGTTATAATCTAACTTTTACCACGATTGTTATGATTAAATTTATGATATTGAAAATATATGTTATATATCAAAAAAATTGTATTTTATTCTCCTCTGTAAGTTTCTAATTATAAAAAATTAACTTTTTTCCCTCTCTCTTCATACTCAAAAGTTTGAAATGTCGTTTTTAATGAAAACTAACTATGACTCTATATTAGATCTTGAATCATTTTCTTAGATGTCTAAATTTTACATAAAATGTTTGCACAAATGTTTTTTATTTTTATCTAGTAATTTATTAATGTCGTTTTACCCTTTTTACTTTATATTATATTTTTTGAAATGAATATTCTTACTATTTTATAAATGAGGGTCCATTTACCGAAAGCATGAGTGAAATAATTGTTTTAATTTTTTCTTCAAAAATTTCAATAACTCTGATATTGATTAGGTTTTTCATTAAATATTCCTTTAAAATTATCGATGTTTCTTTAAAAAAAATCCTCTCGTATTTTTGAATTTTTTATATTTAAAATAAGTGATTTCAAATTAAAATGGGAATTTTACTAAAGAATATTATCATTTATCTTTTAATGGTATATAAATCTATGAGAAAATCAATTAGCATTAACTATGATTACTTTGGAATAAGATTAAATGATACCATATTTATTCATTATCAGGATGGTTTGTGATTATTATGAAGAAATAGTGATGAAACATTTTTTCTTTTCCATAGGATATGCTATGATCAAATGATAACTATTTCATTATCTAGTGGAATACATATGAATTAAATATGAATTATATGATGGGTAGATCCATTATTTCCCTATAATTCTTTGGGTAAAAATTAATTGATTGTGATCTCAAAGGGTGCATGATAGATTATTTAAATCCCAAAATAGGGAGCATGGGTAGTTAATCCAAGACAAATAATGGTACACAGGGGGTTATCCCAATCCCAAACGAAGTACACATGTATTCATCCCAAGCTTAACATGTGATGAATATCTGAGTTGGTATCCCTGACATATGATTTATATTATTATGATTATTCCATAATTTTTTCTACTCTAGATTTCATGTTTTTATTATTATGATATGATCTCATGGATCGTGATCTTTGATTCCTCTATGATTCACATCATATGAAATGAAGAATCCTTATGCCATGATCTATGAATTGTATAATTTGATCTTTAAATTGTTAATATGGTATACTAATACACTTATTCTCATGTTATTCATGTATATTATCATTAATAGATATCTCCCATGTTTACCCTTACTGAGCATCTAAGCTCTCCCTTTTTTCATTTCCCCATGTTATGAATAATGGTTTTATATAGTTCATGTCTGATAAGTTTACTATGTTATAAGAAACTGGTTTGTGCTGTTAGATATTTCTAAAGATATGAGATTATTGTCTATCTTTATTCTAAATATACTAATTATTTATGATCCTCAATCATGAATTATCAATAGCTTTATAGATTATTCATTTAAAATGATTCAATATTTATGTATGTAATATTTTGGTCACCTCATTATTCCTACAGTTCATGACTTCATTGACTCCAATGATGTGAAACGTTATACCAACATATATAGTATTTATGTAAATATAAATAAACTAACTAAAGATATAATTTAAATCTTGATCTTCTATGAAAATAATAATTCTATCAGTATAAATTTCTTTATTTTCCAAGTATATTCCATAAATCCTTTTACCTTTTCTTGGAAAACATTTTCTTCTAAGGTTGTCTCAAACTCCCATTAACAAAATATTGTAATTTTTAATTCTTTTTAATCACATAAATTACAATATTTACAATTATAGCCTATTATATTTTTAAAAATGTATTTACCATTTTAGGACTAATAAGTGTATATTTTACATGAATAATTGAGTATTCACTCTTAGGAGTTTTATATGATTCATTCTTTACATACATTTCCTTATTAAAATTAGATATCATCTTCCTTAAGGTATTTTCATCATCAGGAGACCTTGACTACCTCTTTTTTAATTCCCCTTCTTTTTTAGTTTATTCTTTATCATGATATTTCAACATTTTTTCATATTCCATAATTATCAGGTTGAGATTCTTAATTTCATCAATATAATCATACACTTTTTCTGAAAAAAAAAATGTGCTTTTTATTCTTTTTTGTTATCAATTTCTTTATTTAAGGATTTTATTTTCTATTTTTTTAGGTTTTCAGGAAATACATTGTTTAATTTTATATTTTAAATTATTTTAAAGGAATATTTTCTCACCATCATCATCACTACATGGGATTTCATCATAAATTTTATCATGACCCATAATTTTGAAAAAGATAGAAAATTCTTCTTTGGATTCACTACATAAAATGGGTTATTATTCCTCTAATTTTATAATAATGTTTCTTCCTCTCCTTATGGGAAATCTTTTATTTATTTCAAATGGATCCTTATCTTTCTTAGATTATTCACTATATATATTATTCAAATAAATTTATTTCTTTTCAACTCCATTATACTCATCAATTTCATTGTTTGCATTATCAATTTTATAGTGTCTAATTACACCACACATAAAAACTTTCATGAGGAGTTTACCATTGTGATTACCCTTACATTTTTCATGTTTTTAGGATAATATATATATTCCTCTTATACTCTCCATAATTCTCTTCATAAACATTAGATTCACTAGAGTAATCGTCATCCTCCACCTTGATTTTAATCATTAAATAGCCTTTAATGTTATCTTCTTCTACACCTCGATACTCTTATTAAATTTAAAATATTTCCACATATCATAATTAAAATTCTTACTATGTATCTTATAATAATTTAATTCATTCATTTCTTTGAAAGAAGAAATTTTTTGTATATAATCTTTTAGAGATGTTTATCATCAATTCATTAATAATATTTGTATCTTCGTATTCTTTACCAAAACCAATGTTATTTTCAAAAATCTCATTAACCCTTTTGAATCATTCATCAAAAGTATCATTACCATATATCCTCAGATTTACCAACTTCCCTCTCCATATATTATCATAGATTCCATAAATTTTTCCTACCCTTCAAATATGATCACAAATATTTCCCAATTATATTTAAAATTTTGGGGTCCCAAAAACATTTCATATCATTATTATGATAACGACAATAAAATATCATTTCATTCATTTATATCAAACATAAGATTCCACATATCAGTATCTGTAATGTGAAAACATTCCATAACTATTGTAAATACCACATTATAAATATCAATAACCACCATGAAATTATAAAAAAGATAAGAAATAAACATGTTCATTCATCTATGAATTTTCTTAACAAAAAATATAATGGTATCAATTATAAAATTAATTTTGATTCTACATCTTCCATACTATAATAGTGGATCATTCATGGGAAAGATGGATTTCTTTGAAACCGCATTTTTTGAAACTTATGTGTATATCTCTCACTAATAAAGGGGGGATGAATATGTGACATTATTTTTCAATTTATTTTTAGAAATTAATTGTAGTTTTTATATCTTATGAATTCATTTGAAGATAGAGGGTTAATCAATGATCCATTTTTGTTTTTTACAATTTCTTTATTTAATACCGACATATATGATTACTCAATATCTCAATAAAATCATTATTAATTGTATCGATCAATTTTTTATGAAAACATAAGGATGTTAGTAAACCACATGAGTATTCCTATGTTTTTTCCTCAATATCACATCCTACTGCTTTCTAGGTTTTGGTGGAGTTCTATGTCATGGTTTCCCTACTATGAATAAAATTGATTAAAAGTAAAATATATAACTAAAAAATCATGATACATAATATCCTAAAATTCCTGGATCACTAGTGAATACAGAAACGTCCACTTGATGGGTTATTTAAACTAGAATCCACTCAATTAACGATATCTCTTGAAACTCATTTGGTCATCTCTAGATGGGTTCTTTATACTACATCCCGATATTTTTTAAAAGGTTCCTTATGATTTCTCCCATAAATAGGACTTCAAATTCTATTTTCTCCTAGTATAATTTTTTTTGACCTTGTTCTCTTTCATGTCCATGCATCTTAATCTTCAAACTTCTTTCTTTACCCTTTATCATCATCTCTTGGAACCACGAATTCAAAATATTATAGTTGATGATAAAAACAATTTCCAGTTTTCTCCAGATCACTACATATAGTTCCTAAATGGTATTCTTATTTTAATCAAGTAGTTCATAGGCTTATAGTTTTTAATGTCTATATAGCCCTTCAACTTCACTTTATGCTTCATCAAATTCATGATAAGCCTTACTTTCGGATGTGTCTTCTTTTTTATATAGTATTGCACTAAATATCATTTCCATTTTATATTTTCCATATC
Organism: Viscum album; assembly: GCA_963277665.1. NCBI lineage: Eukaryota > Viridiplantae > Streptophyta > Magnoliopsida > Santalales > Viscaceae > Viscum > Viscum album. The sequence continues at coordinate 334,013,994 of OY728163.1, forward strand.
AAACATCACTTTTTTACTTTTATTATTACATATTACATTTTTTATACATTGATCACATTTTAATATTTAGGAGTCACATCCCAATTTAAAAATGAAAAAATTACCATAATCTGATATCGATCACATAATTTTATCACCAAAATTTACAATTGGATATTTCCTTCATTTTCTTTATAAAATATTGAAAAAATACAATTTTTATTTTAAAAGGATAATAATAATATTAGAAAAAAAACCTTTCAAAAATTTCAAGAAAAATAAAAAAAATTATTTTTTTAATTCCACAAATACTCAATAGTGGTATCATCGTTGTTTAAACTAGATCATTCTCAATTCCCATTTCTTTCAACATTATCATGACATGGAATCTAATGGGACAATAGGTTTTGATAACATATCAACAATATTCAATTTTTTATTATCTTTATAATATATCAAAACTATTCCACTTATATTTTAAAATTAATATGGGAAGTTTCTAAAAAATACTAAATTCAACTTTTTGTTATCATCATTTAGTGGTTACCTCGGGTGGTCTGGATCTTCCTGTTATGTAGACCACATATTATTAATATACCTTAAATAAAAATTTATATTTTATTTTTTCATCAATAAAAATAACTCTAGTATCATCATTTTTAATACTCTTTCAGAAAATTAATTCTAAAAATCTGTACTTCTTCTCTATAGAAAAATAAAATTTTCACTAAGGAATTACTTATATTGTTTTTTTAGAGGATTCATATTGAAATTAAAATAACTAATATGAATCATTATACTCACTCATACATATCCTAAATGGCTTAAATATTACTCATATGAAATATGAAATCAGTCAGACACATCATCAAATGAAAAGAACGCATATATAAATGACTCAAGGTTAGTCTATGATTACTCATGCACAACTACTAAAATAGATATATATCAGTTATCATTGACATTATATGTGTGAATATATCATAAAAACAATAAAATGACTCATATATATATCTTCCTTGGTGAATCATGCACAACATCAAAATACTAATATATATATTTTCTTTTACTATATATCAATGAGTAATATCATCTTATATGTGAATTCCTAATGAAAATATTCTAATTCACTAATAATTGATTGAATAATGGCTTATAAATTGATCATTCGGGTCTAAAACGGATCTTATGTTGATTTAGATGAATCATAAAAGGATCCAAATTTATCAAAAAAAAATATATGTCCTTCACATAATAAAAACACAAAAATCATTTCCTATTTATTATGGAAGAACCGTTATCATATCATCAAAAATTTACAACACTTAATGAAATAATATTCTTATAAAAACATCAACTATTATTGAAAAAATTGAAATATTTTACATCGGATCTTAAATTTGTCCCTTTATGTATGATTTCAATGACAACAAATACATTTATTTCAACATGTTTTCATGCATGATTATGTATATTTGGAACCCCTGATGACTGTAAATACTAACGAATATATGGGATGGAAATCTCTGAAAATCAACCATTTCTTATTATTTTTTATAAAAATACATCCTTATTTTTATTTTTTTACAGTCTGGTCAAATTTTGAGAGAAGGATGAGACCACATAATTACTTAGTAATGAGACTTTATTTAGTTAACTCTAAGTATGTGGGGTAACTCGATATAGAAAAAAATATTTATTTCACCAAAGAATCAAGTAATTACATTAATCAGTTCAACATGTGATCTATTAATAATTCCTACCATTTATGGTTTCCAATTTTATATATTTGTAAATAAATTAAACAAGCACTCATTATTAACAAATTCATCACAATAGTTCAAGTTCAAAAAATAAAAGACTCCCTTTCTCTTAACATTATCATCAACCAATGCCCCCTCCTATTTTATAAAATAGTTTATAACATTAAAATAATCTTGAATAGTGGTTTTGTAATACCTAAAAATTTAATTTTAAATGTCCATACAAAAATTAGAGGTTTAATGAATTAACATTCCTGTTAAGATTATATTCATGTTAACTCTCCCTCAAGGGATGCACTCACTCCTTCATCATGGTTGACTTAATTTATTCAATTCACAATTATGAAATATTATTTATTATTATGTATTATTTATATAATAATCTATACTATCCTGGAAATGATCTCCTTCAATTACTAAAATGTTAGTACAAACACAAAATATTATGGGAATAATAAGGGATTTTTATTTATCCTTACTTACATCAATGAGATTATCATGAATCCTTTAATAAATTGTTTTTTCTTATTTTCTATATATTTCATGGTTTCATCCATTCCTTCAAAAAATTCATTGGGTGAGTAATTTTTATTTTTTGTGATCGATTGATGAAATAATTTTCACATATATGTTTCCCTTCTTTTTTAACACTTCAACTTGATGTGGAAGTACTTATAAACCATTTTCTAAATTCTATAAAGCTTGTTTACTATTACTGCATGTCACTTCATGAATATCCTTTCTATTATATTTTTATAAACAATCTACATCTTTTTATCCGTATTTTATTCCATTAGGACTTGGATTTTCTTATGTTATCTCTGTATTCTCTATCAGAAAAAAATATGACCAGAATAGTCAACATTCATCTTTTTTTCTTTGATATTTCTTAGATCTAATAGCTTTTAGAGTCTGTTCAGGTACTATTGACAACACCATAGGGTTTCGTGAGTTCCCTACAATACTTTGAAAAAAACAAAACTATACAACTCAAGAATGCTACTAAATTAATGTAGTAAAGTGGAAGTCGAGGCCGATCCCAGAGATATGGGGATTTAGCATGTTAGAATTTCAAAATAGTAATTTAATTAAATAGATTGAAAAAGATTTTGAAAATATCAATTTGAATTATTTTAGAAATCAAGAGATGAAAACAAAGTATAGTAGATTGATTGGGTTGTAGGTAGATATTGAAAGCATGACGGGGTAATGTAATTTCCAGGTTTGGGTGAAATTGGATTTTGGAAAATAGATTGATTGATTCCTTATTGGTGTCAGAGTTGAGATGAGGTAGATATAATGGTAATGTTATCCCCTTCTCATCACAGTAATCTCCCATTTCCCTTGGTCTGGTAATATAGGATTTCACTGAATTTAGGTTGTCTCGATACCATATTTAAACATAATTTCCCCTTCAGTTTACAATGGTCATTCCATCCATAGGGTACACAGTTGTGAAATTTAAATTTTTTTTTTAGATTCTATTTCCAGTGGTCCTGATAAAAGAAAAATAAAGGTATTGTAAGTTGAAATTTGGATTGGAAAAAATCAAAGTCATGAATAATAAAAATGATACAATCCAACGCACCTTCCCCATTTGAATACATAACCCTACCACATGATTGGTTTACCACCTCATCCTAGTGATTAGAGAAAAAAGGAGAGATAAAATAAATCATAAAGAAAATAAAGAAATAACTAGGGTTGGCGCATTAACTTTTCTACATGCATTAGTCTCCCCCTAGAACTCCGAAATGATCCTAATGTGCAAACAGGAGCTCTATTTATAGGCGGTGAATGGGGTATTCCTTTCGACGTTCATGACATGTACTAAAGGTACATTGCGGGTAATGTTGATCTGATCTTCATGATATTGTGTGACACATGTGTGGATATAAGCTGCAATTACAGAAATTGGAACACCTACACTATGTGTACTAGGACAACACGTCGTGTATACCTTGTTCGTGTCACCTTTGTGTCCACGTGATTCTTCCACAAATCTTGCTAATAAATTTGAATTTTTACTGCCATCAGGTCGTATACTTGTGGTAAACGATGGTTAATTTCATCCACATTGTGTTAACTTGTGAAAACGTTTTCTCTCATTGGATTGCTTCTCTGATGATGTCACGATGTGTACTTGTGGTAAACGACATGTAATAGTATTTTTCCAAAACTTTTAGCATCACTTTTCCTAAAAACTTTGGCGTTGCGCCCTGAGAAAATCTCATTGTACGAAGGGTCATTTGGATTATATTTTCACCCCTTTTAATTCCTTTTCCAAAAACTCATCATTTCCTATCATAAAACATTAAACAACTCAACTCATTCCAAAATTGGAAATATTATTTATTTAAGTACATTAATCAATACATTAAAACACTATAAAATGTATTAATAAAGAACACTTATCTACCCCCACCCCCTTCCAACCTTCATTCAGCCTTGTCCTCAAGGATGGAATCTAAAAATACTTCAAATGTTGTCTACCTTAACATTCATTAAATATAATTTCAATAAAAACAATTAATCAAATATAAAATTAAATTTTCAAGCATCACATATAGAAAATTCATCAATGCATCATTTTAAAATAAAATAATCATTAATGTATTTTATTTGTCCTCTTTAAATAACCAATCTGTTTCATTAATAAATTCACATTTTTCAATCCATTATTAATTTTCATGCCACTTTCAATATACCTCACATGAATTTTTCTGCTCATCATAAGGGTAAACTTGTAAAAAATAATTCATCGCATACCTCAAAAACAGGTAACTTACCATAGTCTTGCAAGGCATCTAACATCCCCACCACATAAAGACATAGATCACAAGTAATCATGAGGAAATCATTGTTAAGGTTCAAAAGACTCAGAGGCTTTACTGTAGGTAGGTAAATTATGTAAAAATTAAAGCTCAAAAAGGAGTCTTGACATCAACGAATTTTCTATGAAAATTAAAAGATAATCTCAATGAGTGTCTCCCTCTACATATGGCACCTCTCAATTTCCCCCTAAAATCTCAAAGTGGGACCATGATATATGTAAGAATAATTATAGAATCAACCTCTCTTTCTTTTCTTTTATTTTTCAAAATCTATGATCCGGAAAAATATCCCTTATATCACAAAACTATATACTATTAAAAATCATCGGTCTGGAAAATTGTGATTTTGGATCTTCCCAAAACACAACTATTTTTTATATTTTATGTTAACAAGATAGGTGAATAATAAAATAAAAAATGATACATGGCTTCTCCCTATATCATACAAGGAAATACCACAACAAAATATCGACAATAATATATATCCTGATTCATAAAATAAAGTTCCTCCCCCACAATTAGTCTTTTAAAGGTCATGTAAAAAATTTAGAGGAAGGTAGGAATGGATAAAAAAGGATTATAACCTATCCCATTTCATAATAAGGCAATTCATGTGTTCTATGTGCTTAAGTTGGATTACTACAAGGTGGATCTTAGGATAAGGGGTAACAAAATAATGGGTCAATCAATTTAAAAGTTATTTTTTCATTCATAACTTCTATAAGATGGAGTGGAAGTTCTAGAAAAAAACATTTCTGAGTTTCTCACGAAATATATTATATAATGAATGGGAAATATTAGGCTCAGCGGATGTCTCTATAATTAGAATAATGGTTTGGTTAATTACTTATGACAATGCATAAGAATAATTAAACTAGTTGATGAAAACATCCAAAATTCAAACCCTGAAAAAATATCAGAAAACATTTATTTAGAATAATCAACATACTCCTCTAAACCATGATTTTTCAAATCCAAATCCACATTCTAATCTCTTTTAATTATTTTCTCAATTTTTCTCATTCAATATTATTGAAAAATAAATCTAAATACACAGAATGGTAAACTTCTTAGGAGGTTTCATGTCTCCAGTATCATTTTGGGTAAACAATGATTCAAGTGAAGGAATGAAATTTAAAATTAAATCTCTAAAAAACTATTAAAATTTTGTTAATATAGTAGAAAAAATATCAATATAAACACTTACTCCCCTTGAAATTGATTCTACAAACATGGGCTTACAGGTTCTGGTGGAACCCTTTAACGATGTGTAAATTCCATTCACAGCGTGTAATCTCTCTACAAATTCTTTTCTTATTTTTTTTCTTCTTCCTTACTCTTACATTAATGGTCCATGAAAAATAAAATACATAAGTGAAAGAACAGTCCATAATAATGACATTTTTTGAATCAAGAGCAGGCCTGCCTCCAAAACATAAAATAAGGAAAAAACAAAACAAAATATGGTTTCCTACAAAGACGGAAAATAAGGGGAAAACAAAAAACATGGGTTGCATACCAGAAGCATTGTTTAATGTCTTTGGATATACCTCACCTACTTCAGCTCATGTGATAGATGGTTAAATGTTTTTACCTATGTGGGGTCTATAAATTGTATTAGTTGTGTCATATCCACATAGGATGGCCCCTATCCTTCTTCTTTGAATATCATGATTCTCCCGGATGGTAGTACCTGTGTGACCTCCAACAAAAAGACCCACCATTTCTGTCTTAATCCGAATAAACTAAATGAAAGTTAATGAATCATTCCTAACTTTTTTCCTTTCTTAAATGTTTTGTATTAATTATTTCTTTTTGTGTTAGTGGTATTGTTCTTTAGCTTCTCTTTCTTATTTAGTTTAGAATCATCTTTCACAGTGTCCTCCATATCATGTATCTTTTCAATCTCAACAATATACACAACTTTAGCTATCTCTCATTATCTAAACTCATCCTCCTCTTGCTCATCATAGTTCTTCATCGCCTATCAGATTTCTCTTCTCACTTGATCACTACCAACTCGCTTACAGAGATCTCCAATTTGAACATTTATTAGCACACACCCTATGGCTAAAAATGATCTTCCTATAATTATTGGATTACTTTCTTCATCCATGTCTAGCACTAGAAAGTCAACAAGGATGTAAGACTTTTCTACTTTGATCAGTACATATTCGATGACTCCTCGGGGATATTTTACTTTTTAATTAGCTAATTGAAGTGACACCCTTATAGGCTTCAGGCCTTCAAGTCCCAAACTCTTAAAGGTCGTGTAAAAATGATATTGACACTCACACAAAAGTCACAAAGAGCATTCTCACATTTTTTATCTCCGATAAATATGGGAATTGAAAAGATTCCTTGATATCCTTGTTTTTTAGGTAGTTCATTTGACACCACTGTTGAACACTCTCATGTGAGTGGAATTGTTCCAATATCTTACAACATCTTCTTGTTTCTAAACATATCTTACATGAATTTTTCATAATTTGGCATGTTTTCAAGAGCCTCTAAAAAGGGTATATTCAGATTAATTTTTTTAAAATGATCAAGAAACTTACCTCTCTACACATTGTTCTTCACTTGTGTATCCCACTCTGGAAAAGGAATCTTTGGCATGTACTAAGGTGGTTCTTCTTCTTATTCTCTCACTGGTGGTCATCCTGAAAACTCTATTCCTCTTCCTTTTCCATTCATCCCAGTTATGATCTTGATAGACCTCATGTATTGATGTGGGTATTCTTCAGTGAATCTTGTAAGCTATCCTATTATTCTCTCAATATGTTTCTTGGAGATTTTCCTAACTTGGTGCTCCTGATTCTGAAATGTGACATTTTGGTATGATGCTTCTTCACTTATCTCCTTCAGTGTGATCCCAAAATCACTCAAGAATGTTTCTAGTGTCTCCCCTAATGAATGGACCTATCTTGTCAGTATGGGACCTTTCAGTGCTTTCTATTTTTTCCCTTATGGTCTCTGTCTAAATCCTTAGCTTTTTTTGTGATATACATCCATGAAATTTATTTCCATGATTTTTGTTAGTATAATTTTCATCTTCAATATGTTTACCTTGGGGGTTTGGTTGTGGGCACATCATAATGTCCATGTTCTTGGTCAGCGACTCCAGTTGTGCTACCATCCAGTCATTATTGTTGATTTCATGGACACCTTTTCGATACATCTGTTCTGATTGAGATTGAAAACTAATTCTTTTCATCTCATTCAACAGGTTGTATCTCACATCAAGTGACATATTTATTAACGATCCTTAAGATGCAGTGTCTAGAATTGAACTCATTACATGTGAAAACAACTTATAGAGAGTTTGAATTAGTAGCCACAAATCTATTCAATGATGGGGGAATTTACAAGTCATATCCTTATACTATTCCTATGTAGAATACAATGATTCATCATCAAATTGACAAATGCTTAATATTTTTACTCGTATATCCACTGACTTTGAAGGTGGGAAGAAACGGGTGAGGAAATTTCTAGACAACGCATCCCATGAAGTGAGGTAATGATCTAGTAGGCTCTAAATCAAGTATTGGGCTCATTCTTTTAATGAAAATAAAAAAAAGTCTAACCACGTCACCTGTAACATTTTGAAAACAAATGTGTCACAAATATTGAGAAAATCTCCCAAATGTTTGTTAGGATCTTCATGTGGAATCCCAGTGAATTTATATGTGTTTATGATCATTCAGATTATGGTTTCCTTGATCTCGAAATGGTTCATATCAATGGAGGGTGATAGAATGCTCAGTTGCAATCCTGTGTTTGATGGGTTCTCATAGTTAGCGAGCATCTGAAGCCCCTGTTCTCCTTGAAGAATTTGATTTTTTCTCCACCCGCCATCATCGCAATCACTTTACTCTCAATTCTTGGTTCATAATGTTGGGTTGATTCGGCAATGTCTTCTTTCTTCAATCGAGTGTTGTAATCATGCATTAAAAATAAAAAATACAAAGCACGAGCACACCCAACAGAAAAAGAGAAATTTAAATAAAAAGGTAAAAAAATTAAAATACTAAAAAAACTAAAAGACTACCTTCCCCAGAAACACTGCCAGTTTTATGGCCTTGTAGGGCGTTGTTAGGTTCCTACCGTACTATGAAAAAATAAATTTATAAAACTCAACTCTACTGCTTGGTTAATTTAGAAAAGTTGAAATCGAGGTCAATCCTAGAGAGATGGTGATTTATTTTGTTAGATTTTAAAAAGATTAGTTTTATTAAATAGAGGGAAAATGGTGTGAAAGGATTGATTTGAATGATTTTAGAAAACAAGAGATGAAAACAAAGTGACATAGATTGATTGGGTTGTAAGCAGATATTGAATGTGTGTTGGGGTAATGTAATTTCCATGTTTGGGTGAAATTGGATTTTGGAAAATAGATTGATTGATTCGTGATTTCTTTCAGAGTCAATACGAGGTAGATCAAAGGGTCATGGTATCCCCTCCTCAATGCAGTAATCCACTATTTCCCTTTGTCCGGTAATATAGGATTTCACTGAATTGAGTTTGTATCGATATAACGTTTAAACCTGATATCCCCATCAGTTGACATTGGTTATGTTGTCCTTAGGGTATTCTTCTGTGCACATTTAATGTTCCTATTAGATTCAATTACAAATGGTGATGATAAGATAAAAATAAAGGGATTTCAAGTTGAAATAGAGATTACAAAAACCAAATACATGAATAAAAAAAAATTCTAATGCACCCTCCCCCTTTGACAACATCACCCTAACACATGACTGGTCTTCCCCCTCATCCTAGTGATTAGAGAATAAAAAGGGGAGAAAAAGTAAAACTAAAAGAAAATAGGGAAATAACTTGGGGAGGCATAGTAGCTTCGATCCAGGATTTTTCCTCCCCCACAAACTCCTGAATTTTACAATTGTAAAACCAGGGGATATATTTATAGGTGATGAATGGGGTCTGCCTGTCATCGATCATGACATGTACTGAAGGTACATGATGTGTAATTTCTATCTGCTTATTGTGAATCTACGTGATGTGTGCACCGATATTGGCTGTGATTCTCTACTCGAAAACAAGGCTATAGCCATGGACCTATAGCAATGGTTTTATAAGTCTGTGGCTATAGGTTAGTTTATATCCACACTTCTATTAAAATTGTGGCTAAATCCTTGTTTATAGACACATTTAATAAATTCTATATCTATGTTTTTTTTACCATCCATCGGGCTCCTCCACGATTCCTCTCCCCAGACCACTCACGACCCAACATATCCCCGCGACCGCGGCCCTCTCTTCTCCGCGTGACTTCTTCACTCGACCGCCATCCTCCACCCTTGCGACTTAACCTCTATCAATAGTGACATCTTCTCTCGGAGCTGACGTCTCCTCTTGGTGGTGACATCTCCTCTCGGCGGTGACATCTCCTCTCGGCAGCAACCCTTCTTCCCAGACGGCCATGGCGACCTCTCCTCTCTCTGATCCTCATCCCTGAAAGTTCCCAGACGGCCTTCGCGCCGCTGCCCCATCCTCATACCCCTTGCGATGATGCCCGTCTCTTCCCCCGAACGATGAAACCCAGTCTACTTCGTGGTAACATCTCACCTCTCGTACCTCAAATTGATCAAATTTATCTGAATTACATACACATATTTCTCTCTGCTAGAATTCGTCAAACTAGAAATTAATTCCAATAGGAAAAGGATATTTTCATATCTTTTTTAAATCGCAAGAGGATATATAGAGATTTTAGAGGACTAAAAACCTCAATCTTAAACTCATTTTACTCATAATTTCTAATTGAGTCTCTAACTTCAATCCACACACACATAGGAATACATTTTCCAAAGTCTGGGTCAAACTACATGGTCTTAATTGGTTTTTTTGGCACCCAAAAATTCTGAATGATATTCTCATTCATAGGAACTCCTCTAAACAATGATCATAGACCATTAAATTCTGACTTATGCCTCGTTGCTAGAGTTATGGTGGAAATTAAACATGATTCAATGCTTCCCACCACAATTAATCTTAGTTAAAATGACAACAAAACTGAAAATAGAATTGAATATGAGAGGAAACCTCCATTTTGCGAACATGGTAAGATCATTGGTCATATAATTTTCAACATTATAGTAATTAGAAAACAAGTAACAAAACATGGTTAAAATGATTGGAATGAAATTATGAGAAATAAAAAGGATAAATCCCCTTTGATTGATATACCTTTACCCCCATCAAAGAAATCTAAAACTTGGGTGAAACAGTCAAACAAAGTGATACACATAGGGGATAACTCAAGTACTAACTGGGATGATATGGCTGAATAAGAATAAAACTCCATTAAAGATAAAGGACTATTAGAAGAAATTGAAATTTTTGTGTTAGACAGTTTTAGGATATCCAATAAGGACAAATCTAATACATGCTCTGCCGAACAAATTTCTGAATCTAACCAAAATTCTGATCATAGCCCAGGTAAAAACTTGAAGTGCAATGAATGCAATGCATTCACTACACCCCCTCATAACTATGTGTGCACTAAATCATTTCTTGTTTAATTTTTGGATGATCACTCTTCATCTTTATGTACATGAAAATTCGAGGATGTCTCCCTATTAAATGCCACTATTTCATTGGGGACACTGATTTGGAACAATAGTAAAACAAATGTACCAGATAATTTCTCTAAAACTATAGATTCAACTATCCATTCTATAGATTTTGGGAATCTATTGTCTATCCCAAAATTTGTTCAGGATATCACACATACTGGTAGTATAAATGAAACTGTTTCCATGTATTTGGAAACTTTTAAATCAAATAAAGTAAGTTCACCCTCGGTATAGGTGACTAAAATGTAGGATCTTGTTGGATCCATTAAGAATATTCAGCCCATGGAGGATACTGGGGTGGAGAAAAAATGTATCAAGTTGCAACCTCTTCTTATACATTATAATCTTTTTATGGTTCACAACCTTCTAATAGTGTTGATGTCATTAGTTCTATGATGCTTTGTAATTTGAATCCTACAGACCCAACCATTAAAACTTGTATAACTCATGCTGCTATGAGATCTTTTAATCACTTCTCTATCATATCTAATAATAATACTAATCTTGAAATGAAGTTTTTAACAAAAAATTTATAGAAGTATTTAGCTCCTTCTCCCCTTGATCACTCTAAATCTATTACCAGTTATGTAGAATTAGGGATTCAGATGAGTATTTTTAAGTTTGTTTCAACTGAGACACATACAATGACTTCTAAAAATATTAAAAATGATGTATAACCTATCAAAACTACTTGAACCTCCCTGGTATAGGACCCTAAACATATGTAGGCATGTAATATTTCTGTTCCATTGAATGTGTACCATTAAATAGATTTGGATACTAACTAACAACAGACAGTGGATACTTCAATGTTTTCAGGTACTCCAATTTTTACATCTATAATTAATGATGATTTCTCTATGAAATATGGAAACTTGAATTCTAATCATAAAATCAATTATTTGTCGATCTGTTCTAATAATTCTGTAGACTCACCTATGAATGATCCAATTAGGAAACCTACAAAGAATGTTCTAGTCACATCTAGGATTGAACAAGAACATGCCACTAAAAATAACCTCGCGGTTATAAGGACTGCTAGAAAAAAAGGCTCTGGAATAAAGAGGAAAGGGTGTTCTAACTCCAAATTCAGGTTTAAATGATGATCCCCTTTTTGAATTGTCAGGGTATCGCTAACTATGACATGTTCATTTTTTAAAAACACCATCATCCTATGTTATTTTCCATTGCTTAACCTAAAAAAAGTTTCCCTCTATATAATCACATTTAATCCAACATAACAGTGTTTTTGCTGATGAAATCAATAAACACTCAATGCTGATTGTTTATAGATTTCTTCACACATTGATTTACACAATGTTAGTGTTTTCAATATCTCTGTCCAGATATTTACTTGAAACTTTAACATTTATGGCACAAAAACTTTCTACTCCTTTTTCAATTTTAAAAATAGATACTAAGAAAGAAGAACTATTTGGAATGATTTTTCATCCCTAAGCACTAACATAACTACCCCTGGTTTCTAATTGGTGACTTTAATTCCATTCTTAAATCAAGATATAAAATTAGTCCTTCTCATGCTTCAATTTCAATGAAATAATTTAAATCCTTGATTGAAGACACTACCATCATTGAAATTAATCTCACTAGTGTAAAATACACTTGGTATAGAAGACATTACAACAAAATGGTTGCCTCAAAATTGAATAGAGACTTCATGAATGTCCCTGCTATAGATTTATGGGACCCTATCTCCAGTACAACTCTTCACAAGCATAATTTTGATCATCATACCATCTTGTTTAATGTCTCCCCTAATGACATGAAACCCACATTGCCTTATATATTTAACAATGTATGGTTCTCTGATGATGATTTCACCTATATCATCTAGAACTATTGGTATTCAATGACTCATAACAATGATGCCTTTTCCTGAAACCTCAAATTGAAACATCTCAAACAGACTCTAAAAACATGGTGTAGCACCAAATCCAAACAAGTTATCAATGACATCATGATTCTTAATAAAATCCTCAGTGATTTTCCAAACAAAAACACCATCTCCGACCTCATCACTGATCCTACCCAAGAACTAAACATTATAGTCAAACTCAACTCTTTGCTCACATTCAAAGAAAATATGAGAAAACAAGAATTTAAAGTGAAATGGTTAACCGACAGTGATGTAAATACCAAATTCTATAACTCTCTTCAAAGAACCAGGAAGGCTTGTAGGCTATTAACCTTTTTAAAGGATAGGGACAACCTTCTTGACAATGTGGGGCATGGGCTGCAAGGGGAAGGTGGATGTCTAAGAGGGGGTGAAGGGGTATGGGAGAGCAGTGTACAGGGGGCAGGGAGGGGGGCAAGGGGTGTGGGGGTGTAGGGGTCAGGGGGCTGTCCAGGGGGGTCGGGGGGCTTCCTTGGAGGGAGGGGGTGTCCGAGGGGGCGTCCAAGAGGGAGGGGGTCTGGGGTTCCCATTAGAGAATTCTATAAAAAACATAATAGTTAATTGTTCAAACATCTAGGTTTTAATGTGGGTGTTGTAGGTACACTAAAATAATCTTATGTAGTCATAGAAAGGAGTAATTATTCATGATTTTTTAAAATTTGAAACATTTATGAATTCCCTTAACCATAATATTTTTGATGATTTTTTTATTGACATGTTATTGATGGTTACTTATTATCTTATGAAACAATACATATAATTTTAAGTCATTTTCTTGATTATTTATTTCATTTATGTTTATATTCCTTAGAATGGATAGATACTGGATATACTATATTGATCGGATCACTGATGAATTTCAGAAGGAGTTACGACATTTCTTGGACATTTCATTCACAAATGATTTAGATGGGGGATTGATTCGATGCCTCTATTTTGATTGTGTTGGAAGACCATGGTAAACTCGCGAGGAAGTGAGTTATCATATCACTAAACAAGGTTTCCAAAAAAATTATCATGTGTGGTATCACAATGGAGAAAAAGCGCAAGTGGTGAATGACATCTATTCAGAGGAAATGATTGGTATGAAAAATCTGATTTTCGATCGGTTTCGTTTTGTTACTGAAGCTGACTCCTCATGTTGACCAGTTCAAGAGGAAATTAATAACGGAACATAGTTTTCATCTATTAATCAGGATGATGACGTTGAGAGTGTTATAAAGCTGATGGAAGATTCAAATACTCCAGTATATCAGGCATGTGAAAAAATGAGAAAACTTGAGTTTTTAATATGATTATATCATGGAAAAGCAATGTATGGATTTAGTAATAATGAAGTCGACTATCTCCTTAGATTTATTAAGGATTTACTACCTGATGATTCATGTATTCTAGAAAATAATTACATGGCATCAAAGTTGGTTGAAAAATTTGGATTTTCATCTATTAAGATTCATTCTTTCCCCAAATATTGTTGTCTATTATAGAAGGAAAATGCAGTGTTAAGTCAGTGAAAATAGTGTGGCACATCAAGGTGGAACACTAATAAAGACATAACACACTCTCACATACCAGGGAAAGTGATGTGGCACTTCCCTTTAATTCCCAGGCATCAAAAATTTTTTATGTCAGAAATAATGGAAAAGAATATGATATGGCATTAAGATGTAAGAAATAAATACAATGATGAAATAGTGCATCCTGCAGATGGGTTGTCTTGGAAGAAATTTGATAGGTTACATCCTGATTTTTTAGCTGACCTAGGAAATGTTAGATTGGGATTATCCTGTGATGGTTTCAACCCGTTTCTCCAAATGCATACTGCAGATAGTATTTGCCTAGTTTTCATTCACATTTATAACTTTCCTTCATGGATGTGTACGAAGAAGCCATTTACTATCATGAGTATATTGATATCTAGACCTAGTGATCCTGGAAATGATATTGATATATACTTGCATCCATTAATAGAGGAGTTAAAGGAGCTTTGGATTGTTGGTGCATAGGTGTACGATGCATTCAGGAAGGAGTACTTTATGTTTCGTGCAGCCTTATTATGGATGATAAATGATTTCCTTTCCTATGAAATGATGTCTGGTTGAAGTACTAAATTGAAATTATCCTGCCCTATTTGTATGAAAAATACACTTTTCCGAAGATTAAAGTTTTGACGAACTTTCAGCATCATAGGGCATCACCGATTTCTACCGATGGATCATTCATACAGGAAAAATCGAAGACAATTCGATAATTCCGTCGAGATAGATGAGACACCTCAATGAATGTTAGGGAATGATATTGTTAAAGGACTTAATGATTTGAGTTATGTTCTTGGAAAAAGTCAATAAAATATCAGAAAGTGAAAACATTTCAATTCGAATTGCAATAACAATTGGAGAAAGAAAAGCATATTCTTTGAGTTATCGTATTGGTCATCGAATTTATTTTGTCATTGTTTGGATGTAATTCATATCAGGAAAAACATTTGTGAGATGTTACTTGATACTATTTTAAATGTTAAAGGAAAAAAAGAGGATTTGCGGTCTCATCGTGATTTGATGGATTGGGGTATAAGACTAAAACTTCATCCTGATTTAATTGGTCAAAATAAGTGGAAAGTCCCAATTTCCAGTTATTATATGATAAATGTGGAGAAGAAACATTTTCATCAGGTCTTGGAAAGTTTGAAGGTTCTATATGTTTATTCAAGTAATATTTCTAAAAGGATGAATACAGAAGATGTGAAACTAAAATCTCTTAAAACCCATGATTACCATGTCTTTCTACATGAGTTGATTCTTATTGCCATTCAACATTTACTTTCACATAATATTAGAGTTACTGTAATTATGTTATTTCATTTTTATCGAGACCTTTGTGAAAAAAGACTAAGCAGAAGTGTTGTTTAGAAATTGCAGAGAGATGCACCGATTATTCATTGCGACTTAGAGAGAATTTTCCCACCATCATTTTTCAAATGTATGTTACATCAGACTGTGCATCTTCCCACAAAATTTCTTTTTGGTGGTCTTGATTCGAGTCGGTGGATGTATCCTACAGAAAGAATGATTTTTACATTTAAATCTTATGTGAGAAATAAATATCACCCCGAAGGATCTATTGTTAAATGTTATTTCGCATAAGAATTTATGTATTTTTGTTCATCATACTTGGATAACATCACCACGAGGTCTAATAGACTTATGAGAAATGAAGATGAGAAATATGATCGCATTGAGCCTGCATTTCCTTCACTTCCCCAAACAGGGGGGATATCTGGATCATACTCGTTGTGTTCTTTAAGCAGGGAAGAGGGGGAAATGGCTCATCGTATAGTATTATTCAACTGTGGTGTGCTAGATGATTATAGGAAGTAAGTAAATTAATAAATATGAACTTTTTGATTATATTATTTATTCATATATTCTGACATTTTTAAGCTTTTATATTTGTAGAGAACATTTAGAAATTATAAAAAAAAAGACATCGCTCTCTATATATTAAGAGGAAGGAACTGCTGCACAGTAAAGAATTTGCTGCTTGGTTAAAGTCAAATGTAATAGTTGTTTTTTCTTCTTATAACATAATCACATGTATCTGTTTAATATTCAATGTTGGTATTTTTTTGGTTTTAACTCTACTAATGAATGAAGTATCAGATGAATTAAGAGCGTTATCCTTTGTTCCAAACGACGTGGTACGTGATTGTAAAGCAATGGTTGTAAGTGGATTTAAACTTGTTATAAATAGCTGTGCAAACAAATTGTAACACAACATGATGGTGTGACAATAAGTGCCACAATATATTTTTATGTGAGTTCATCAGATAGACAACCTCGGTCAAAAAATATATCATATTATGGTGTGGTTGAAAGAATCATTTTATTAGATTACTATGCACATGGTCGCGTCGTAATGATGAAATGTAAGTGGTTTGATTCAATGACACAAAAAGGAATGTATATTGATAACTGTGTATTTAGAGTGATTGATATGAATCACCAGCTTCACACTGATGAACCTTATATTCTTGCGTCACAGGCTAGACATGTGTTTTATGTAACTGACCCGTTACAACAACAATTTGGTGTTATTGTTGATGTCATTCCCACACACATTTTTGAAGAAGACATGGATGACAATGTTGTTGTGGATAAACCTGTCAGTATTTATTTGAATGTTGCATTTGATGACACAGATGACTGAATTTCTATAACATATTATGAACTAGAAATTATCACTAACCACACAGAATGTTGATACATTTGTAGGTATTTACCTAACGTTGTCGTAATATTGTACGTGTTTTTTAAACTTCCTTAAATGATATCAAATTAACTAGTATATTTTATCAATATAAATATCACATTGAAAATGTATCTCATTGTTTTATAATACAATTGTATTATTTAAAAATTTTCATTATTTCTATTTATTTGAGAATATTATTTTAAATTTCCAGGTCAAAATGTGTGAATATGATGATATTAGAAGAAAAATAAGAATACAAAGAAATGAACTACATATGTCTCATATGTCCAACACTATAAGTGCAATTTATGTCTGAATATTATGGTTTTTCATATTATTTATCATGTTATCATTCATTTAATTTTATCATCTATGTTATTTTAGGCTACTTCGTCAAGGAGACGGTTGAATAATACTACTGAGGCTGATAGTATGGCGGGGGGTATTGATACTATATTTCAGCTTACTAATATGTCGCTTGAGTCACTAGAAGGTCATCCTCCCATTATGCCACCTCTATATTATCCATACCCACATTATCCATATACCTTTCTACCCGCACCCACATCGGATGGTAGTTCTCAGACTCGCATCCCTCCTTATTTTCCATTCCCACCATCCACTGTACAGGGCATTACGCCCCCATATATCCCACCTCCATATCCATATCTACATCCACCCTCATCTATATAGGGTTATCCATCTATTGTACAGAGTACTCCTACTGCAGATATCCCACCTACCACAGAGGCTACTCCCCCTCTAGACGTTGCACTTCAGGGGTCAAAAAATTCCCCATCTACTGGTATGTGTTTAAACATTACGGTTAGTGATTAATGATAATTTCATATATATTATTATCCTTTTTTATCCTTTTTTGTGATTACCTCCAGTCTCCACTAGACGACGAGGCCGCACAAAAATCAAAGAGGTTTGGAATCAACACAGGCAAATCATGGTTGAATACAATGAGGACAAAGATATAATTAAAAAATGGTACAGAATGTGAAATATTTATGGGAACACTTTCTAGACACAACAATATCATTCTTGTTTAACAAATAAGTTGGAGGGAAGTTGGATAAAAAATAAAGGACAATGCCTGGGCAGAGATCTGGGTAAGTAATGTTAATCACCTTTTATATATATTAATTTATAATATTTTCTTAACAAATATTTTTTCCATTGTAGCTCTGATATAATTGTCATGATCGACAAAATTCCAGGGCTGCAAGGCTACTGGATTTAGGTGAAATGTGGTGAGCGTACAAGTATGACTTATATCTTGGTTAGAAAAATAGAGTTGGCCCAGATCTTGAAGAAGTACCAGTGATTCATAATTTCCTAATATCACAATACAAAGAGATGATCATCTATTTGAAGAGTCAAGAGTTTAAGGTATTTGTTATATATATATATATATTCATTTATTAATTTTAAAATGAGTTTTATTTATGTTAATGAAATTATATAATTATTTTTTTATAAGAGAAATCAGATAGAAATAAAATAAATAAGAGTGGAATGAAACATGTTTATACTCGTGGACACACTTCACTCCCAGATCATGAGGAAACATAGGTAATTTAATATTTAAAATATTTAGCTTTCTTTAGGGTAATTTTTTTGACTTCCAATCTTGATTTATTTTTCTTTCAGAAAAAAGAAAGAAATATCGAGGGTCACGTTCCTCGCTCTAATTTGTTTTGTATATGCAGAAAAATGAAAGATTGTATTGTGCCAAATACTGACATTGAGAATGCGATTGTAAGTATATTTCAATTTATTTTATTTTGACTGAATTTAATTCCTTATATTATTTTATCATTTTAATTTATGTTATATATCAATTGACAGAATTCTTTGAAGACATTGGCAGAAAAAGATCCTGACAATTTGGGCCCGAACGATCATCAACATCAGGTATTATGAGATGATCATCAGGGAAAAGTGTGTTGTCGACCTGGGAAGAAGATTGTACCATCTTGATACTGTTATACTGAAAATGTTTCTTCATGTACCAGTTCTTGTTTGGTCATAGTGGAATAGATGAATTCCACAATCAAAGAAGCAACTCAATAAGCAGGAAAAGCAATATTTGCAAATATGAAGAATGTTATGTCTTCCATTTCTTCTACACTTTCACTAGAAGAAGCTGCAGCGGTTGACGCATGTTTGATGTCGATGAGTTCTGCTGGTGGAGCCGAAGCTGTAGCTGGAGCCAGAGCTGTAGTCGGAGCCGGAGCTGGAGCTGGAGCTGTATCCAGAGCCGGTCCCAATGTCGGTGTCGGTACTGATGCTGATGTCGATGATGATGCTAGTGGCATGAGAGGAGATGATGGTGTTTCTGTCAGAGGCATGGATGAGGGTTATCATGAATCTAATGATACTTATATTGAGACTCACTATTGATGTGAATTGTATTTTTGGATTGTTAATATTTTTAATTTTTTTATGAAATGGGGTTTTATTATTTTAATAATGAATTTAATTGCATTGTTTCTAACTGTTTCTATATATTATTTATGTATTAGTTAAGTTTTATTATTATTATATTGAATTTTATCTTCCTTAGTTGTGACCATCGTACCTCCTCAATGACGTTGCTATGAGGCAGCCCCTCTATCTTTTTTGGCACACCTCTGACGGTATGTAGTCCAATTTTCCATTTTTTTCTTGGGGAGTCCCCTCTATTAGTTTCACTGATCATATTGTGAGTTTGATGACTTGTATTGGTGTGCAGGATAGCGATTCATGCCATAGCAGAGAACCAACAATAAAACATAGCCAATGTAATTGATATTCTCCAACGACTTGCAATCGGGATTGACGTGAATATAAAATTCAGGAGGTAATGGTTATTTTTTACCATTTTCCCATCACGATTTACATCGGATCTTTCTATGGTACCAACTGAAATTTTAAACTTCCGTATACTTCATGCCCTACTTCAGAATATCTGACTCACAACTTTTGTCGGGACTTGGTACGACACCCACTGGATTTTTAGTGCTGCTCCACACCCTCCTCTGACATGTGCAATATACATCTTTTTATGATAAATCGACTTTCGTCTGATCTGCTGCTACACGCCATCCATAATGGTGACGACTTATCCACTGTCGCCAAAGGTATGGTTTTACCACACCATTTTTTACTTCATGACAAGTTTTCTTTTTACTCAACTGCATCCTAAAATATGAAATTAAACCCCAGACTCAAATTTTCATAATATTATGTTGTTTCATGTTTGGTTGTTTAATGTTTTCAATGTATTGGTGAAATCTCCAGTTTAGGTGATGTTGATTCATCTTCCAACATCAATGGCATTGAAAATGGTAAAATTGTGATATCATCTTATTTTCAAGATTTAAATAAATATGTCTACTCTTGTAATTAATTAACACATGATATTGTTATCATTTAATTAATGTGATTTATGCTTTCAGGTTAAGCATCATTACAAATAGTATTGACAAAGGCATTGAAATGTTCCTTATAAAAGGGTTGGGTGGAGAGAATTTTATAAAAGGTGTGTAGTTCGACTATTTATCAATTATCAATTTATATTTATTGTAAATTTATCCATTGAAATCATTGAAATTGTCAAAATTATTTTAGATTTATTTAATGTTTTATATTTTCCAATTCCATTTTAATTGATATCATTTATGAAATCTGTAATTTTCAGGTTTAATTCTACAGTTTAGGTGATTCTCTTTCATCTTCCAACATCAATGGCATTGAAAAAGGTGAAATTGCTATATCAAGTTATTTTTTAGATTAAAATTAACTTGTATACTCTTGTAATTAATGATCACATGGTATATTTATCATTTCATTAATGTCATTTATGATTTTAGGACAAGCATCATTGGAAATAGTATTGACAATGCTATTGCAATGTGCCTTACAAAATGGTTGAGCGGGGAGAATTGTATAAAAGGTATGTAGTTTGACTATTTATCAATTATCAATTAATATTTATTGTAATATTATCCATAAAAATAATTAAAATTGTAAAAATTATCTAGGATTCATTTACTGTATATATGGCTATATTTTTCCCTCTTGACTTTTTTGTTTTATCGCTTCTCGATACAGGTCCTAAATTGGAATTGCCTATCTTCATTGTTATTTTTTGTAAATTTATTGTAATGTTATATGTTTCTAAAGTTAATTTCAATCCCAATGAAGTTGAATCAGCCGAAATTTTTATTTACATTCTAAATTTTATGCTTTAAGTTTGATCATTTTTTATCAGTGTTTTTATTAGCATTGTTATTCAATTGTGCTTTTTATGATTTTTTCTTGTGGATCAGAAGAGTATAAATTATTAAAAATTTCATTTGTTTATTGATTTCACTTTGATATTATATTCAAGAAACACATCAAGATGTGACCACAAATATGAAATTTGTACCTATTTTCGCTACATCTTCATGTTAGGTCACTTCTTTTGTTTGTACATTAATTACATTGGGTCTGAACAATTATATTAATTGATTTCAAACAATATAAATCATGATAGGCTATAAGAGTTCATTTTATGTTAGGAACATGAAGCAACTGACACTGAGAAATATTATACTATTTTCCTGAAAAATAACTTAAATGATGCTTGCAAATTAGGAGGCTTCAACACCATATATGTGTACATAGAATGACTGTACAGAACGTGTACATATTAATACATTTGTACAGATATTTTTGAATTTATTTGTACATATATTGAACTTTATTCCATAAATTTACATAATATCTATGTATAGATTAATATTGTAGGGATGTTGAAAATTAAATACATCTTTTTTTAGATAAGATTTGGTTCCAAATTTCACAACCAATATAATAATTCACTGTCACTATGTTTTTAGTGTGGATGGACCTCTATTAGAAAGGCATAATTATAGTTAGGGGTATCCCTCTATTTTATAGTGTTTTACTTCAGGAGGTGGATTCATTTGAGTAGGAGATGCTGTAAGATTAAGAAAAGCTCTAGATGCATAATGTTTCAATCCAATCCCACCATCAGCTATAGGTAGTCAATTCCAAACTCATGGTGCCATTTTTTCGGGACCATATGATGATGCATACAAGGGATGGACATTGAGGTTCTATATGTGTTTAACCAGCAATAATGTGTTCCTGCCTCTCTCTATGCAAAGTTCTAGAAATTTGGAAGCAGATTGTAGTTGCAACTACTCTTGAAGTCAAAGACGCCGATATTAAATACATTTTTGATTCTAGTATAACTATAATTATCCAAATCAAATTTTCCATCAAATTTCATAGGAGCTGAGATAAATCTATTGCTAATTGGTGAATTTTCTAATTATATTCCTTCTCACCCCATATTTAACATAGTTATGCAGACACCCAATATGGGATAGATGCTATGAAAGCTATAGTGAAGATGCAAATATCATTGGTGATTGAGATTATAACTATTTTACATGGAGACAGTCCCTCTAATTACCCCATATACTACACTTAATTGGCTGGACTACATGCAAATTGTGCACTAATTTGTTAAACAGGTTGTAAATTTTGAACAAAATTTATTTGGTTGGTTTTTTTAAAAACTTACTATATCAATCCTTAAATAATCATCTTTTACATATGTACTAAAAAAATTTGTAACTTCTTAACACTTTATTGTGGAATGTTAAAATCTTTCTTGATAATTGAGTTATTCATTTTGGCCCAAAAATACACTCTGTAGAGGGAGGTTTGATGGAAACCATTGTAGGGGTATTCATTAAAAATATGAATGATGAATTTTGTATATGTGCAGTCCACTGAAAGGTATACAAATGGGTTCTTTATTTAATATACATCATAGTGTTGGGTTTCATGCATGGTGTTCTTTGAATTTTGGGATTCTAATTGTTTCCTATAAGATAAATAAGGGTCTTTTGATCATTTTAACCCCCGTAGCAGTATTAGACCTATGTTGTGTGCTTGGTTTACAAGATCATGTTCTAAAATGAAGAAATTGTAGGAATCATTAATGATGTTGAAAAATAGAGCACCATGTTTTATAAGAGATATGGTACAATTGTTAAATATGACTAGAAGATGCAGTAGTTGGTATTAAGACATTATAATTGGTGCTTAATGATTATTACATGGTCTAACCACATAACACATAAGAATAACCTAATGTTAATGTCACACAAGTCATGTGCACTGAAGATAATAATACATAGTGACTTTTCATAAGCCGACATTTCAATCTCACCTTATACAGGCCCGAACATATATAATTATAAGTAGTGTCTAAAATAATTTGTTATTTTTGTAAAACTTTATTGAAATAGTTTTTACCACACATTTATGTTTTCAATATATTTAGTATAATCAATATTCATGCAGGGTTTTGATCCTGCTTACAAGGTGACATGATGGATTAACACTCGATTTTGGAGAAATACAACGTCATGGAAGACTGGAGCAGGGGTATATTTTCAAGCAGTGAGTCATTTTATTTTTTTCAGTAAATAGTTTCTTTTACTTGTATTAAATATGATATGTGCCCATATATATATATAAATTCATACGCAGGTGAGTGGAGACTGATATATACATATAAGAATATGTGCAAGGATCCCCTTGCACATGCTCATGGCCATAAGGGTGTGTGCATAGGGGCTAGGTGTCCTTGCATGTGTGTGAAGGTGTGTATACCAAGTGGGGGAGCATAAACGTTTCGTTGGAAAGCTCCAAGAGTTGAAGTGGACGGTTTGGTTCCACCATGAGGTTGGATCCCTCTTCCATCCTCTTTAATTCAAGAATGCTTTAAATTTAATTTAGCTTCTTTCTTAATACTGCTTAATTATATTGAATTACATATCTTGAATAAGTGTTCTTTGATATAATTGTTTCATTTGATAAATAAAGTCATGTTTTTATAAAAAACCCTCAAACGGAGGTGTGCTTTCAACGAAAACTCATAGTGATAGTTATGTTGATCTAGTTGCTTAAATTATTGCATTTGATTTGTGCTGAATGAGTTTTAGAGTAAATGTTAAATATAATTAAATGAATTGTGTGATTATAAAATTCCATAATTTAATAATAAAACCCCTACAACGTAGGTGCGATGTCTTCTAAACCAAAGAGTAGTTATAGTTATTTGTATCATATTTATATTTGGTTTGACTCTTTCATATGCCTCTTATTGGTGTTTGTTTTGTGGCTAGTTAGTTTTTGGTTTCTTTGAATAATATAAATTGGATTATCATACTCATTTAACTCAAATGACATTGTCTGAGTAGGAATATGCCTTGACCATGACACTTTCCTTTTCATGCTTTGAATATTATAAAAAAACCCATGTTTAGGAAAAGTGAATGAATTTGTAAATTGTTTGTGTAGGGTGTATGATTCATTTCCATTGTTTTGTTTCCCTTTAGATGTTGCGTCATTGTGCCACTCACTACAACCTTCTCTGGAGATCTGTTGTTATAGCATATTAAATAGTTGATCTGCTCTATCATCCGCCGGCAGGGCAACGGTCAGAATTTTGCCCCGCCTCCTACTGCTCCCTTCACTCCTAGATGGCAGATGCTGCCGTATGGATGTTGCTGGACCAGGAAAACACGCCGCGGTGATGTTGCGTTCATGTCGCGGTCACGCCACGGTCACGCGGCGGTCACTCTGTGGTAATGCCGAGGTCACTCTGCGGCCACGCCACGGCCACGCCGCGGTTACGCCGTGGTCAGGCCTTTATTTGGCCCTGCTCCAGGACGACACCCCATGGTGGTTCACAGTGATAGTATTCCATGAGTCTTGTGATCAATGTTGAGACTGACTAATCACAATTTCTGCCAGTGGGGCGATGACCAGAATGTTTCCCCCCCTCCTCCCTCTCCCTTCGCTCTTGGCCGGAAGAAGTTGCCCCGCGGATGTCACTAGACTGGGCCAACACGTCGCGGTCACGCCGCGGTCACGCTGCGGTAATGCCGTGATTTTGCCTTTCTCAAGGATGACACCCCATAGAATTTCACAGTGATAGTATTCCATTAGTCTTGTGATTAATGTCGAGACTGACTAATCAAAATTTCTTCTGGTGGGGCGAGGAACAGAATGTTGCCATGCCTCCTCCCGCTCCCTTCGCTTCTGGCCGGATGATGCTGCCCCGCAGATGTCACTGGACCGGGGCAACCCGCTGAGGTCACGTCATGGTCACGCCGTGGTCATGATGCGGTCACGCTTCGGTCAGGCCACGGTCACGCCGTGGTCATGCCGCGGTCACGCCGCTGTCACACTGCGGGCACTCCATGATTTGGCCCTACTCTAGGACGACAACCCACGGCAGTTCACAGTGATAGTTTTCCATGAGTTTTGTGATCAATGTTGAGACTGACTAATCAAAAATTCTGACGGTGGGGAGACGGTGAGAATGTTTCCCCACCTCCTCTCGCTCCCTTCGCTCATGGTCGGAAGATGCTACCCCGCGGATGTCGCTAGACCGGGCCAACATGCCGCGGTCATGCTGCGTTCATGTCGCGGTCACGCCGCTGTCACGCCGTAGTAATATCCTGATTCGGCCCTTCTCTAGCCACACCCAGCCCACACCATCCCCCTTCCACCTTCATTTCAGCCCGCTTCCACTAGCCTTCCTGCCCGCAACAGCCCCCCTTCCACCTTCGAAGCAGCCCGCACCATCCCTCCCAGCACCTGTAACTATCCCCCTTCCTCCGACATTCCATCACCCTTCCACCAGCATTCGAGCCCTCACCAGCCCTCGATCACCTGCAATCCAGCCCGCACCAGCCACCACCCCCCAGCCTCCTGCAAAACACTCATGCCAGCCCTATGCCACCTACAAAACAGCCCCAACCACCAGTTCCAGCCCTCACCAGCCCCCAAAAACCTACATCCCAGCCCGCACCACCTACATCACATCCCGCACCAGTTCCAGCCCGCACCAGCCCCCTTCCACCTTCATTCAGTGTTAGAGAACCAAGCATTGTTGAAAATAAAAGGGAGAGGAAGTTTCCGAATTTTTTTGGACACATTAAACAAAATAGGATGATGATTAGAGTGGAGATTGTGAAGGGTGGTGCTGGAGATGGTGTCACATTTAGAAAAACAATACATTCATATAGGCTATATCAAATTTGGAGGCAACCACCATATTGTAAAACTTTTTATACCAAGTGTATTTGGAACCTTTAAGATCTATTTAAATAATGGTTCTTTCTTAAACAGAGGTTTTTAATTCTCTTGTGGAGATCATAGCATGTGAGGGACCAATTTTATCACTTGAATTGGGTATTGAAGTCCCCAATTATAAATCAAGGTGTGATAATACAGAAACCTAGACAGGGAAGGTCATCCCACAGGGGCCTCCTATCTTGATATTTATTCTTGGAATAAACAAAGGATAAAAAATAATAGTTCCATCCAAAATGAAATCCCATATGAAGGCTTGCACAAATATGTTTAAAATGTTAATATTTTGGATAGTAGAGTGCTAAAAAATCCAGAGAGAACAGAAATAAGAAGAATTTTTTGTTGTGATAGTAAAAGAATAACCATTTTAACAAAAATGTTGCTATGTTGAAGAAATATTTACTTTTTTCAGTGATAGAAAACAAAATTGGAGAGTGGGTGTTAACCATTACTTTTAAAACAGTAATGGTGTCAGATATAGAAATACCCTGACAATAACAAAAAAGGATCTTCATTTAAACCTAAATTTGGAGTGAGAACTCCATTTTTTATTCGCAAACCCTTGTGTCTAGAAGATATTCTAATATTTTTAGTAGTGTTTCAGATCTTGGTCATTTCCTAATTGATTTTAGAAGAAGTTGGGGAACTGTTTGAATTTCCTACCTTCTTATTACCCTTAGAGGAATAAATGCAGGGGTTATTCACAAGTAAGTCCATAGAGTCCTTACTAATATAGGCAGTATGGTCAACATCTTGATGAGTAATCTGGTTCTTAGATTTAGTAGGCATATTAATGCTATCTGAAGTCTAAGAAATACCTATAGTATGATTGACAAAAAGGGGAGGAGATGTACCTGAAATATTTGTAGCAAGGTTTTCATGTGAAGTACCTAAATGTATTTCCAACTTTATTCTATAACCTGGGGGAAACTGTGGTGTGTCCACCACGTTTGATTTCTCTTGATAAGAAGAAAATATACACCTCTATTTCTTGACCAATTCAATAGGCAGATTTGGGTTGGCATCGTTCTAATCTTGCAAACCTAAGGAAACCAAATTTTGATTTGGGTAACTATCCAGAGTAGTCTTTGAAACACCCAGAACATCAGGTTCCATGGCTATCTCATTGGGAGATGCACTATCCTAACCAAGTGGGGGTTAAGGGGTCTGTTCAGAGCTAATGGTATTCTCCACATAAGTGTCGCTGCTCAAATGTAAACCCCCAAGAGGGTTTCATTTGTTCTACTTAGAATCATTATTCAAAATCATCTTGGTCTAGTTATCTTGTCAGTCAAGTAGTGTGCCAACCTGTTTTGATTCACAGCCCAAAAAAGAAGAAGGGTATGAAGATTGACCATTGTAAATATTCAAACCATTAAAAAGATCGTTATAAATGTGACGTGATTTATTACCTTTAGAGGGGTGAAAAAGAGTATCCCTTTCAGTTAAAACTTCCAAGACAGGGTTTGTCGTAATATGCTGGTCTCCAGGCAGTGGTGAGCCTATATGATCACATGCATTAAAATCCGATTTAATATCCCTATCTAGACCCAATGGTGTGATTGAGTGGCCTTGCATGTTTGGTGAATTGGTAAACATGATCTAAGATATCAACAAGTTCTATAATCTATAAAATCATTGAGTAATTCAGTCATTCGATGCGAGTTCCATGCCATGAAATTATTTAATTGAAATGTATACAACATCAAGATATTCACTGGGAACATAATTGATAGAAACATCAATAGAAAGGGATGTGGGGGGGGGGGGTTGTTGTCCTGTAGGGGGGGTTGTCCAGGGGCATCCAGTAGGGGGGTCTTCTATCTAGGGGGGGATGATGTCTAGGGGGTCCAGTAGGGGGGGTGGGGGCCTGATGTCTAGGGTGGTCTAGCAAGGGGCAAGGGGTGTGAAAGGGGGTGTGTGTAAGGGGTGCAATGGATGTGTATGTGTTAGGGGTGGATGTTGTCCAGGGGGTCCAGCATGGGGGTCTTATGTCTAGGGGGCTGTCTAGGGGGGGTTGTTGTCCAAGGGGTCCAGTAGGGGGTGGGGGGGGGGCTGCTGTCCAGGGGGGGTCTAGCAGGGGGCAAGGGGTGTGCAAGGGTGGTGCAAGGGGGTGTGCGCAAGGGGTGCAAGGGATGTGTGGGGGGTGGCTACTATCCAGGGGGGTCTAGTAGGGGGGCTTCACTATTCTTGTTTATTGTGTTATATTCTTTGTGAATTTTTTATGATGTTTTGTTTTACCATACTTTTAGGGGATGAGAACTAATATGTTCTACCTTGTGTTGAAGGTACTTTTAGTTGTTCCAGAATTCTTTGATAGTTTTTATTATTGGGAGACTCATGTAAGTGCAGTTATGTGTTTTTTTTAAAGGTGGGTCAAAGCCCTTATATTGAAAATGAAAAATTTATGAAAAGAGGAGATGCGTAGGAATGTTCACATGACTCATCAAAGGACTCGTCAAGAGGGATCTGTCTAGGGTCTGGGGGTATCATGGGTCTATCTGGGGGTGTCTAGGGTTTGTCCGGGGGGTGTCATGGGTCTGTCTGGTGGGTTTCCAGGGTCTGTCTGAGGGGGTTTCCAGGGTCTGGGGGGTGTCCTGGGTCTCTCTGGGGGGTTTCTAGGGTCTTTCCAAGAGGGGGGCTTTGCAGGGGGGGGGCTATCTAGGGGGGTTTATGTAGGGTGGGGGTGTCTAGTGTCCAGGATGGAGGGGTCTGAAGGGGGGTTGGCTACTGCAGGGGGTGTGTGTAGGGGGGTGGGGGGATATTTTTTTTTGGTTTTCCAGACCCTATAGCCATGGTTTTTAACCATGTATATAGGTCTATTTCCACGGTTTCTAACTATGGAAATAAATTGTGTCCCTCCTCTAGTATTTCCACAGTTCTAAACTGTGGCTATAGAGATATTATCACGGTTTGAACCGTGGCTGTATACCTATAGCCACAGTTTGAACCGTGTCTCTAGACCTATAGCCACGGTTTGGAACCGTGGCTATAATTCTAGGCCTATAGCCATGCCAAAATTAGCCATGGTTTCTCAAAACATGGATATTACATATAGCCACGGTTTGAGGACCTATAGCCACAGTTTTAAACCATGGATATAGCCCAAATTTCCAGTAGTGATTTTGGAAATTTGACCACCTACAGAACGTGTACTTGGACTACACATCGTTTATACCTTTTCCAAGTCACCTCCACCTCCACGTGAATCTTTAGAAAATCATTCTCCTAAATTTTAAGTTTGGCCACTGTCACGTTGTGTAATTTTGGTTCTTTCTACCTAATTTCATTCACAGCATGTTCACTCATCACAGCCTATTATAGAAGTGGCCTTCTTATCTGATGGAGTCTCGATTTGTACTTGTGGAACATGACGTGTTATAGTTTTTCTTCCATAATTTATAACATCACTTTTCCTAAAAAATATGGTGTCTCATTTCAAGTGAAGCTCGCAATGCGAAGGGTCGTTCGGCTCATATTTTCACCACTTTTTGTTCCTTTCCAAAGATTCAACGCTTCCTGCCACAAAACATTAAACAACATGATTCATTCCATATTGGAATGATTAATTATTTAATCCATAAATCAATACATTAAAACATTCTAAAATGTATGCATGCAATACACTTATCTAACACCCCCCCTCCCCGCACACAAACACACACACACTTTCATTCAGCCTTGTCTTCAAGGATGAAATATCAACATACTACAAATTATGTTTACCTTACCATAATTTAAATTCAATTTCAATAAAAATGACTAATAAAATGGTAAATTAAATTTTCAATCATCACTTATAAAAAATTCATCAATATATCATATTTAAAATAAACACATCACTCATATATTTTACTTTTCCTCCTCAAATAACCAAGCCTTTTCATTCGTCCATTCACATTTTTCAATCAATTATTAATATTGATACCACTGGCAATATACCTCAGATGAATTTTTCTACTCACCATAGGGGTACAATTGTAAATAGCATTCATCATGTACCTTAAAAACAAGTAATATACCATAGTCTTTCAAGGAATCTTACATCTCCACCATGTGAAGATAGAGATCACTAGTAATCATGAGGGCTTCACTGTTAATCTTAAAATTATTATGAGGCTCCAGGGTAGGTAGGTCAATGGTGTAAAAATTAAAGCTCAAAAAGGATTTTTGACTCTAAATAAAATTTCATTATAATCAAAATGTGAGCTATTTATTATATCACTATACAATTTTCATTTCTCTCTTTCCCCAAAAAATATCAAAGTGGGCCCATAATACATGTAGTCATAATGATCAAATCAACCTATCTTGCTTTTTTTCTTTTTTGAATGCTCTACTCTAGAATAATATCACATCAATCACCTAACCACATATGATAAAAAATCATCTGTCTCAAAAATGATGATTTTTTATCTTCCCAAAATACAACCCAATTATTCTATTTTATTTTAATAAGAAAGGTGAATAATAAATACAACAAACAATACATTCCCTCTACCCATATCATAGTAGGAAATCCCACAAAAACATATCAACAATAATTTATTTCCCAGTTCACAAATAAAGTTACTCCCCCAGACTTATTTTTTAAAATATCATACAAAACATTTAGGGAGAGGTAGTGATGGATAAAAAAGGAAAATAACATGGATAATTTCTTAAAAAGACAATTCAAGGATTCTACGAGCATAAAAATGATTAATGAAATGTGGGTCGTAGTATAAGAGGTAACAGAATAATTCCTCAACCATTTTAAATGAGATTCAATTCAGTCATAGCTTCGATAAGATGCAGTGCAAGTTATAAAAGAAAACATGCTTGAGTTTCTCTAGAAAAATATTTTATAAAGAATAAGAAATATTAGTCATAGTGGATATCTCAGGAGTGAGACGAATGGTTGGTTCAATCACTGATGACAATTCATAAAAATAATTGAATCAATTTATTCAAACATCAAAAATTTAAAATAGGTAAAAATCTCAAAAAAATCATTTACAATGATCTTCATTTCACTCTAAATAATGATTTGTCAAATCCTAATCCCTATTCTTATCTATACTAATTATTTTCCTCATTTTTTTTTATTCAAAATGTTTTTAAAAGAAATACTAATACATGGTCTGGTAAACATCCTAGGTAGTTTTATGTCTCCAATATCATTTTGAGTAAAGAATGATTCAAGTGAATGCATGATATTGAAAATTAAAGATCTAAAACTATTAAAATGTGGGGAATAAAGTATAAAAATTATGAATTGAAACTATTACTCCAATTGAAAATTATTCTTGAAACATGGGTTGTATAGGTTCTAGTTAAGCCCTTTCACGACGTGTAAATACCCTTTTATAACATGTAATCTCTCTACAGCTTATATTCATTTTTTCTTTCTTCTTTTTGTCTCCCACCTTAATGGTCCTAGAAAAATAAAATATATAAGTGAAAGCATAGTCCATAAAAATGAATATGTTTGGAGAGAGAGAATATGTTCCTACATAAACAGAAAATAACGGGAAAAACATGGGTTTCCTTCAAAAATACAAAATAAGGGAAAAAGCATGAGTTGCCTCCTAAAAGTGCTTTTGTTTAATGTTGTTGGCTCGAACTGACCTCCTTCATCTCATGTTACATATGATTAAAACTTTTGTAACTCTTTGGGTTCCATAAATGGCCCCAGTTTTGTTCTATCTACATAGGTTATCCCCTATCCTTCTCCTCTTGAACAGCTTGATTGTCCCGGATATTTGTACCTGTCTAACCTCCATCGAGCCGATACACCATTTATTTCTAAAAATTGATGAACTAAATGGATTTTCTTAAGTCATCCAAACCTATTTTCCTTTATCAAATGTTATGGCATTAGTATTTCTTTCAGTGTCAACAGTCTTGTTCTTTGGCATCTCTCCCATCTTTGGTTGAGTATCCTCTTTCATAGTGTCCTCTATCACATATGTATGTTCAATCTCAACAATATACACACATTCACCTATCTCTGTTTCTTTGAACTCATCCTCCGATTTTACATCATGTTTATTCATCACTTGGTGGATGTTTAAGCTCACTTGAAAACTTCCAACTCTCAGACAGAGTTCTCCATTTTGAACATCGATTAGTGCACACTGTGGAGAAAAATGTTCTTCCTTGAATTAGTGGATTCATTTCCTCTTCCATATCCACCACTATAAAGTCAATGGGGAATTAAATTTTTTTTTAAATGATCATAGCATCTTTTAATACTCCATGGGGATGTTTTAATATTGAATATGCTAATTGAAGTGAAACCTCAGTGGGCTTCAGGGCTTCCAGCCCCAATCTCCTGATGGTTGTGTAAGACATGATATTGACACTCTCACCAAAGTCACACAAAGATTTCCCAAATTTTTAAGATCCAATTAATATGGGAATTGAAAAGCTACCCAGATATCGTTTCTTTTTAGGTGGGTCATTGGACACCACTCTTGAACACTCTCATGTGAGTGGAGTTGTTCCAATCTCTTCCAACTTATTATTTCTTACCATCTATTTCATGAATATTCATAAGATGGAATTTTTTCAAGATCCAATGCAAAAGGTATTTTAATATTCAATTTTTAAGAATTATCTAGAAACTCACCTCTATGTATATTGTTCTTCACTAGTTTCTCCTGCTATGTAAAAGGCATATTGGTAATGTACTGAGGTGGTTCTTCTTCTTCTTCTTCCACTGTTGGTTGTTCGAAAAACTCTATTCCAATTCCATTTGATTTCTATCCACTTCTGAGATCTATATCCTTCATGTCTTGACATGATTATTATTTAGAGAATCCTGGAAGCTCTCCTATTTTTCTCTCTTTATGTGTCTTGGATATTTGGCCAACAGGACACTCTAGATTCTGAAATGCAACCCATTGGTATGATGATTCTTCTATTATATCCTTGAGTTTGACCCCGTAATCAGTCATGATTGTTTCTAGTTTCTCTTCCAATGAATGGACCTGGCTCGTCTTTGTGGGACCATGCGATGCTTGCTGTCGTTTCCCTTATAGTATCTATGGAAATTTTTGGCCTCATTGTTGTTGTGATATCCATACCTAAAATTGATTTCCACCATTTTAGTAAGAATAATTTTCATCTTCAATATGTGTACATAGGGGTTTGGTTGTTGTCCAGTCATGATGTCCATCTTCTGGTTCAGAAAATCCAATTGTGCTTTCATCTAGTCATTATTGTTGATTTCATGGATTCCTTTTTGATGTGTTCCGTCTTCTTTCCATTTAAAACTATTTTCTTTTCATCTCATCCAACAGTTTGTATCTCTAATTATTCAAATTATTCCTTGAGGATCCTCTAGATACAACATCTATAATTGACATATTTTCATGTGAAAACCCCATATATAAAGTTGGAATTAGTATCCATATCTCTATTCCATAATGAGGGCTTTTACGAGTCATGTCCTTATACCATTCCCATGATAAATAAAATGATTCATCATTATATTAAAAAAATATTCAAATGTTTACTTGTATATCCATTGACATTGAAGGTGGGAATAAACATGTGAGAGAATTTTTAGCCAACTCAACCCATGTAGTGATGGAATGATCGGGTAATCTCTGAATCCAGTCTCGAGGTCATTCACATAATATAAATTGGAGAAGAAGACATATCAATGTGTCACATGTAATTTTTTGAAATTGAAATGTGTCACAGAGCTCAAGAAAATATCCAAATTGCTGGTTAGGATCTTCATGTAGAATCTAGGTGAATAGAATAGTGTTTGTGATCATTGGTATTATGAATGACTTGACCTCCAAATGGTTCATAGTAATGGGGGTTCCAAGATGATCGGTTGTAATCTTGTCCTTGATGGGTACCCATAGTAAGTGATCATCTGAAGCCTATGATGTCCTTAAAGGATTTGTTTTTTTTTTCAACTTCCATCATCACAGTTACTTCACTCTTAGTGGTTGGTTCAGGATACTTGGTTGATTCAGCAATTTCTTCTTTCTTCAATTGATTTTTCTAATAATGCATTAAAAATCTGAAATTCACTTCTTGAGAACACCCAGCATAAAAAGAGAAGGTGAAATAAAATAGTAAAATAAAAATTGAAATCCTAAAAAAAACTAAAACACTATTATCCCCTTCAATGGTGATAGTTTTATATCCCCATAGGGTATCATTAGTTCCGTATTATACTATGTAATTTTTTTTCAAAACTCAATTTTTCTACTTAGTTAATGGAGTAAATTGAAAGTCGAGGTCGATCACACAGAGAATGTGATTTATCTTATTAGAATTTTAAAAGATTAATATTATTAAATAATGGAAAAATATTTAGATAATAGTGATTTGAATGATTTTAGAAAAAACAAGATGAAATCAATGTTTAATAGATTGATTAGGTTGTATGTTGATATTGAAAGCGTGTCGGGGTAAAGTAATTTCCAATTTCAGGTGAAATTGGAAGTTGGAAAATAGATTGATTGATTCATGATTGGTGTTAGACTCTAGATGAGGTAGATCCAATGGTCATGGTATCCCCTCCTCAATACAGCATTCCTCTATTTCACATTGCCCGGTAATATAGGATTTCACCTAATTGAGTATATCTTAATACCATGGTTAAACCTGATTTCCCCTTCAGTTGAAAATGGTCATGCACTCCATAGGGTAGTTAGTTGTGAAATTTTAATGTTCCTTTTATATCCAATTACCAATGGTCATAATAAAAGAAAAATAAAGGGATTTGAAGATGTAATAGAGATCTCAAAAAACCAAAGTCATGAATAATAAAAACGGTAAAATCCAACATACCTTCCCCCTTTTACTACATCACCCTGGCACAAGATTGGTTTACCCTCTCATCCTAGTGATTATAGAATAAAATAGAGGGAGAAAAAAAATAATGAAAGTACTTGGGGAGGTGCAGTTTCTTTTCTCTAGGCTTTAGTCTCTGCCTCAAACTCCGAAATGATCCAAAGGTGCAACTAGGGGCTCTATTTATAGGCACTGAATGGGGTCTTCCCATCGATAGCCACAACATTTACTAAAGGTACACAGTATGTAATGTTGATCCCCATTTTGTGAATCTTCTTGATGCTTGAGAAGATCTCGACTGCAATTTTGTAAATTTGAACACCTACACAACATTTACTTGGACAACATGTCGTGTTTACCTTTTCCGCGCTACCTCTGTGTCCACGTGAATCTTCCACAAGTCTTCATTATAAATGTAAATTTTTACCTTTGTCATATTGTTTACATATGGTACATGACGTGTAATTTCATTGACAATGTGTTCACTCATCACGGCTTGTTATCTCAGGGGTCTACTTCTCCAATAAAGTCATGTTCTTTACTTATCGTACATGATGTTTGATTGTGTTTTTTCCAGAATTTATAGCTTCTCTTTTCCTCCAAAATCTTTTGTCACTCCCCTAAGCAAATATCGTAGTGTGAATGTTCCTTAAGCTCATTTTTTCACACCTTTTCATTCTTTTCCACAAACTCACTATTTCCTTCCATATATCATTAAACAACTCAATTCATTCCAAAATTGGAAAGATTATTTATTTAAATCCATAAATAAATACATTAAAACATTCTAAAACGTATGCATAAAATACACTTATTCCCCCCTCCCCCATACACACACATGCCTTCATCCTTTTCCTCAAGTATGGAATCTCAACATACTACAAATTGTGTCTATCTTACCATGATTTAAATTCAATTTCCATAAAAATGATTGATCAAATGGAAAATTAAATTTTCAAGAATCACATATAGAATATTCATCAACACATTATTTTTCAAAGAAACACTCATTCATGTATTTTATATCTCCTTTTCAAATAAACAATCCTTTTCATTCGTCCATTCACAATTTTCAATCCATTATTAATATGCATGCCACTTGCAATCTACCTCACAAGAATTTTTCTGCTCATCGTATGGGTACAATTGTAAATAGCATTCATCACATACCTAAAAAATGTATCGTCCCATTGGATTGAAAGGCATATAACATCTCCACCTAGTAAAGATTGAGATCACAAGTAATCATGAGGGATTCACCGTTAAGGTTCAAGTGACTTTTAAGCTTTATGAAATATAGTAAAATGATGTAAAAAAGTAAATCTCGAAAATGGGATTTGAATCTAAATCACGTTTCATGATAATCAAATGATATGCTCAACTATTGTCACCCTCTACATATGTCATCACTCTCTTTATCCCAAAAATATAATAGCGGTCCCATAATACAAGTAATCATAATGATAAATTCAACCTCTTTTTCTTTTTTGTGTATATTTAGAAATCTATGATCAAGTCAAATCTCATATCCATCACCTAACCACATACGATCAAAAATTGTCGGTCTGGAAAATGATGACTTTTTATCTTCCCAAAACACAACCCATTTTTTCTATTTTATTTTAATAAGCGAAGTGAATATTTAAAAAGAAGAAAAGATGCAAGGCCTCTTAGGATATCATAGTTGGAAATCCCACACCAAAATATCCACAATAATGTATATCACAGTTCACCAAATAAATCACCCCCCATACTTATTCTTTAAAATATCATGAAAACATTTAGATGAAGGTAGAAATGGATAAAAAAATATTGTACCATGGCTCATTTCCTAACAAAGAAATTCATTTCTTTTGCTGGATTAAAAAGATCTAATGTAAGGTGGTTATTAGGATAAGGGGTAACAAAATAATTCCTTAATCATTTTAAAAGTGATTTTGTTTAGTCATTGATTCGATAAGATGTAGTGAATGTTCTTGAAGAAAACATCACCAATTTTTTCAAGAAATATATTACTGAAAGAATGGGTAATATTAGGCTTAGTGGATGTATCATGAATGAGATGAATGGTTGGTTCAATCACTAATGATAATTTATATTAATAACTAAATGAATTAATGCAAACATAACAAATTTAAAACATGGGAAAATCATAGAACCATTTCATTTACAATGATCAGAGTGCTCATCTAAACTATGATTTTTCAATTCTTAATCCAAATCCTTATCTTTACAAATTATATTCCTCATTTTTCTCATTCAAATTTATTGTCAAATAAATCTAAATACATGGCATGGTAAACATCCTAGGAAGTTTCATGTCTCCAAGATCATTTTTAATAAAGAATGATTCAAGTTAAGGCATGCATTTAAAAATTAAAGATCTAAAAATATAAAAATGTGTGAATAATAGTATAATAATTATGAATTTCAATGCTTACTTCCATTTCAAATGTTTCTTCAAACATGGGTTGTATATGTTATGGTTAAACCCTTTCACATTGTGTAAATTCCCTTTGTGGCATGTAATCTCTCTGCAGCTACTTTTCCTATTTTCTTTCTTCTTCCTACCTTTGACCTTAATGGTCCTGGAAAAATAAAATATAAAAGTGAAAGTAGAGGCCATAACAATGAAATTGTTTGGGTTGATATCATGTGTGCCTCCAAAAACATAAAATAAGGTAAAAACTCAGGTTTCCTCCAAAAACATAAAAAAAGGAACAACAAAAAACTCGGGTTGCCTCCTAGAAGGGATTTTGTTTAAAGTCGTTGGATCGACTGTACCTCCTTCAACTCAAGTGACAGATGATTGAATTTTTTTTACCTCTTTAGGGTCTATATATTGTCTCAGTTTTGTCCAATAAACATAGGATGGCCCTTTCCCTTCTCTGAATAGCTTGATTTTCTCGAATGGTATAACCTTATTGACCTCCATCAGACAGATCGACCATTTATTCTGAATCATGAAGAAAAAAATGGATGTTCATGAATCATCCATACCTATTTTCCTTTCTCAAATTTTTTGGCATCATTATTTCACATGGTGTTAGTGGTACCATTCTTTAGCTTCTCTTCCTTCTTTATTTGAGCATTCTCTATCACAATGTCTATAATCTCATGTATCTCTTCAATCTCAGAAACATCCACAATGTCAATATTCTCTCTTTCTCCAAACTCATCCACCTCCTACACAAAATAGTTTTTCATAAGTTGGTGGGTATTGAAGATCACTTGATGGATCACTTCCAACTCTCCGGCAGAGTAATCATTTTGGAACATCGATTAGCACACACCTGGTGGCTAAAAATGGTTTTCCTAGAATTAGTGGATTCATTTCCTCTTCCATATCCTACAATAAAAATTCAACATATATGTAAATCATGTCCTCTTTGATCATGAAATCCTTTATGACCCATTGGGGATGTTTTTGTGTTAAATCTTCTAATTGAAGTGAAACCCCCGGGGGATTCAGGCCTTCTAGTCCCAAACTCTTGGAGGTTGTGTAAGACAATATATTGACACTTGAACCTATGAAACACAAAGATTTCCCACATTTCAATGATCTGGTAAATATAAGAATTGAAAATATACCTAGATATCTCTTCTTCTTAGGTAGGTCATTTGACACCACTACCGAACAATCCCATGTAAGTGAAATTGTTCCAATAACTTCCAACTTCTTCTTGTTACTTACTAGCGCATTATTGAATTTGTTATAATATGGAATGGTCATATGAGCCTATGAAAAATGTATGTTAAGGTTCAATTTTCTAAAATTATTAATAAACTTAACTCTCTGCACATTTTTCTTCACTTGGGTCTCATGCTATGGAAAAGGCATCCATTTCAAATACCGGGGTGGTTATTCTTCTTCTTCTTCTTCCACTAGTG
Organism: Viscum album; assembly: GCA_963277665.1. Lineage (NCBI taxonomy): Eukaryota > Viridiplantae > Streptophyta > Magnoliopsida > Santalales > Viscaceae > Viscum > Viscum album. The sequence continues at coordinate 334,053,214 of OY728163.1, forward strand.
GTCATCTTGAAAACTCTATTCCACTTCCTTTTTTTATTTCCACTTATGAGATTTACAGCCTTCAAGTATTGATGTGGGTATTCCTCACTGAATACCGAAGCTCTCTTGTTTTTCACTCTCTAAGTATCTTGGAAATTTGGCCAACTTGACACTCCAAATTCTGAAATATGGCCTTTTGGTATGATGATTATTCTCTTATATCCTTGAGTATGAACCTAGATATATTCATGAATGTTGCCAATGTCTACTCCAATGAATCCACTAGGTTCATTAGTGTGGGACCTTGTGGTGCTTGCTGGTGTTGCCCTTGTGGTATTAGTTGAAATCATTGGCCTTATTTTTGTTGTTATCTTCATCCCTGAAATTTCTTTCCAAAATTATAGTTATCATAATTTGTATCTTCTATATTTTTACCTTGGGGTATTGGTTGTTGTCCCATCATGATGTCCATCTTATTAGTCAGCGAATCCAGTTTTACTTCCATCCAGTCATTATTATTGATTGCATGGATTCCTTTTGGATGTGTCCCATCTATTTTCCATTGTAAACTATTTCTTTCATTTTCATCCAACAGGTTCTATCTCACTTTAAGTGACTTATTAATTATGTATTATCTTCTAGTAGTGTCTATAATTGACTTGTTTTCCTATGACAACCCCTTATAGAATGTTTTAATTAGTATCTACAGCTCTATTCCATGATGGGGGAATTTATGAGTCATATCATTATATCGTTCACATGAAGAATAAAATAATTCATTATAAAATTGAAAAAAATTCAAAATATTTACCTGTATATCCATTAACATTGAAGGTGGGAAGAAATGGGTGAGGAAATTTATATAAAACTCTTCCCATGTAGTGTTGGAATAAGCATGTAGGATCTGATTCAACTCTCAAGCTTGTTCTCCTAATGAAAATAAAAAAAGACGAAGTCTTACCATGTAACATGTAACGTTTTGAAATTGAAATGTGTCACAGAGATCGAAAAAATATCCAAAATTCTTGTTAGGATATTTAAGCGAAATCTGGGTGAATTGAAAAGTTTTCCTGATCATTGAGATTATGGATGGATTAATCTCAAAATAGTTCACAGCAATGGAGGTTCTAGGATGATCGGTCGCAATCCTACCTTTGATGGGCGCCCATAGTCAGTGAGCATATAAAGCCCTTTATCTCCTTGTAGAATTGGATTTTGTTCTGCACCCGCCATTCTCACAGTGAATTTACTCTCAATGCTAGGTTTGGAATGTTTGGTTGATTTAAGGATGTCTTGTTTCTTCGATCGAGTGTTGTAATTGTTCATTAAAAATAAGAATTTCAAATCAAAGGAATACCCTAGATAAAAATATAAATTGAAATAAAATATTAATATAAAAATTTTAATCCTAAAAAATTGGCTACCCTCCCCAGTAACAGTGCCAGTTTGATAGCCCATTAGGGCGTCGTTAGTTCCCTTTAGTACTATGCAAAAACAATTTTATAAAAATCAAATTTTCTTCTCAATTAATGTAGTAAAGTTGATGTAAAATTCGATCCAAAAAGGATGGTGATTTAGTTTATTAGATTTAAAAAAAGATTAATTTTATTAAATATATTGTAATTATTGAGAAAAGTGTGATTTGAATGATTTTAAAAGCAAGATACGGAAACAAATTGTAGCAGATTGATTGGGTTGTAAGAAGATATTAAAAGCGTGTCGGGGTAATATAATTTCAAGGTTAGAGTGTAATTAAATTTTTGAAAATAGATTGATTGATTCATGATTAGTTTTGAAGTTGAGATGAGGTATATCAAGTGGTTATGGTATCCCCTCCTCAATGCAGCAATTCCTTATTTTCCTTGGTCTAGTAATATAGGATTTCACCGAATTGAGTTTGTCACGATACCATTTTTAAACGTGATTTCCCTTTCGGTTGATAATGGTCATAATTTCCTTAGGGTAGTTAGTTGTGAAATTTTAATGACCCTTTTAGATTCAATTACCAATGGTCAGGATAAAATAAAAATAAAGGGATTGTAAGTTGAAATAGAGATTTCCAAAAACCAAAGACATGGATAATAAAAATTATAAAATCCAAGTCACCGTCCCCATTTGACTACATCACCCAATAACATAATTGGTTTACCCCCTCATCCTAGTGATGACAGAATAAATTAGTGAGGGAAAATAAAACATAAAGAAAAAATAGAAAGAAGTTGGGGAGGTATAGCAGCTTCGCCCCAAGCTTTAGTATGCTCCTCAAACATTGGAATGCTCCAAAAGTTAAACTTGGGGCTCTATTTACAGGCATTGAATGGGGTATACCCATCTCCAGTCGTGATGGGTACTGAAGGTACAAGACATGTATTTTCTATCTGCTTTTTGTGAATCCATGTGACGCATACACAGATCTTGGCTGCAATTTTGGAAATTCGAACACCAACATGATTTGTACTTGAACTACATGTCGTGTATACCTTGTATGTGTCACCTCCGCCTCCACGTGAATCTTCCACAAATCATTCACGTAAATTTAAAGTTTGACAGTCGTCATGGCGTGTACTTGTGGTACATGCTGGGTAATGTCATTCACAACGTGTTCACTCATCATGGATTATTCTAGCAGTGGCTTGCTTCTCCGATGACGTCATGACGTGTACTTGTGTTACACGAAGTGTAATAGAGTTTCTTCCAAAGTTTCCAACATTGCTTTTACTAAAAAATAAGGGGTTTCACCGTGAGTGAATCTTGTGGTGAAAAGGTTCATTTGTCTCAAATTTTCACCCCTTTTTAATCCTTTTCCACAGATTTATTGTTTCCTTCCATAAAACATTAAACTAATAAATTCATTCCAAAATTAGCAAGACTATTTATTTAAATCCATAAATAAATACATTAACACAATCTAAAATTTATTCATAAAATACACTTATCTACTATCATGGAAAATATATCATAATGGACTTTTAAAGACAAATTCCAAAGGTTTATTTCAACTTATTAATTTTTTTTGGAATAAACCATTTAATTAATATCATAGAAATAATCTTATACTTTATGAGACTATTCTTTTCCCCATATATTTTCTTCTCTATATTCCTATATTGGTCCCCTTGATTCATTACATATCTATGGGTGTGACATATTGCATAAGGATCTTCAGTATTTTTTATAAAATAATCCAAAATAATATTATTAACATTTGATCCCTGATATTTCACATGTTGATTAATCTATTGATGAAAATATACTTATTGAATGACTGAATAACAGTCTTTGTTTTTCCATCACAAAGAGTGTTTCACCTATAACAACTCCATATCACCTTATTTTTTATTCATCATTATCATGAATATTTATAGGATTGAAACCATTAATGATCATTTTAGAGTCTATAAAATAGAAATAGATTCAGTATCATTTAAAAATTTTGAAACATTTTCTATATTTTTCAGGAGATGATTATTACAGTAGCCTTAGATGATTCACCCTAAATCATTATATCTTTTGCATATAATTCTCTCATGTTTTTCAAGTTGTTTTCATATTTTAGACACCTAAATATTTACTCGTCTACCTTTTCATCTTTTAGACATTTTTTTTAATAAATATTACCTAAAATCTTCTTCTATTCTATAATTTTTCCTTGGAAATTTTATCCTAGTATATTTTATCATTATCTGTCACATCTGAAATTTTTTTATCCCTTTACAGAATATTTACTCTCTTCTTGAGCGTATTTATTTCTATAAGAACTTTACCAATTCATATCATATCATATAACCAGTATAGCTTTATTCTTTCCTTCCATCATTTCTACAATAGACTACATGTTTTTTAAAATGAGATATGGAGGGTTTTATAAAGTTGAGTGATGCCTTCATCTTATGAATCTATCCATAATTATGGTTAATGATATATTTTCATGATCATCCTGATTATTCTCTATTTTCTTAATAAAATATATTCACTTCTAATGTCACTCCTCAATATTCATTTACGTTTTATTATAAAGAGGTCCTCTTACCCATCATCACTTTTAGAAAACAACAATTTTATCATTATAAAGTAATTTGAAAAAATTAAAAATCCTCTATAATTAAATAATATTTTGGGTACATAACATTGTATTTTTTTTATCTTATAATATTCATGGAGATAATAGATGTAGATTTCTTATCCTCTTCACTCATTTTGTCATCAAAATTTGAGTCTGTATCATATTAAACCTTTCTTCCCTTGATATTTTTTTATTTTATGGATTTGAATTATATATCCATCTTTACATTCTTTTATAAAATATGTACTGTAGTCATTTTATTGTTAAGGATGGTATTTTTTCTCTCATTAAGGAATAGATCTCATATATCCTCTAGGGATGATTTCATTGATTAAAACCTATAAAGGAAATTAATCATAATGTTTTTCATACTAATTGAATCCTATATATTATCCTTAAATCCTATAATGTGGTTAAATATCTCATTGATCCTCTTAAAGTAGACAACCAAAGTATCATCGTCATCTAAAAAAATGTCTTCAAATCTAGATCTCTAAATTTTATTTTTGGCCACTTTAATCTTCATATTAACTTTATATTCGTTATTAATATTCTCTTGTGTCTCTTTATCATTTTTAAGTCGTATTGTTTTTGTGTGGACTTATCAGATAGGGATGATAGGATTTAATTTATAGCTTTTCCATCCAATTAACAATTTTCATTATTATTATAATTCATGATAAAATCACTTACAAGTAGAGTAAATTAAATAATTATACTATGACTCACCTCAATCCATTGTTATATAAAATAAAGTAGAATTTTATTATTTCATACATGAAAATTGTTTCCCTATAAAATGGGAACACCTCATCTATTGACAGAACATAAATTATTTGTGATTCTTCTTTAGTAATGGTTGGATGTTTTAAATGGGCAAATCTTGGTCCTATAATTTTTAGATATTTTACTTTTTATCATATGTAATCTATTAAATGCAGATAAAGAACAAGATTATTTCTGTGTGTAAGAACCTAAATCTTCCTTTCAAGTTTGTTTTTCATTTCAAGTTGTTTCCGAGGAAAAATGGGAAGATGTAAAATTTTAGAAGTACACGCCTTGTACTTCCTAGTACATGTCGTGTACCCTGCCTCTGACTCTAGGTCATTTCTAGCTGTGTCATAGCCGCATACACGACTATGTGCCGACATGGTAGGACTTCCTAAAACGGTGCCCGGTAAAGGGATATACATGTCATGTACTTTTAATGGACATGTCATGTGCTTCCCTTTTTAATTGATTAAATGGGTCAGGGTTGCATCTAATTGGATTAACACCCTTCTTCTAACAAAGTCCCATCTAGGAGTGACTGAGCAGTGAAATACTTATTCGAGCCCTTGATCGATAATCTCTTCTCCAATTCAGACGCCACCCATTTTGTTGGAATCTTCAAGCTGAGCTCTTCCTTCTTCTAGACCCTTGTTCCTTGTTTTCTTTCCTTTTGTGAGATATTCGTGGTTGAACATTTTAGATGTTTTTTAGATCTAACATGTTCTAGGTTGATTCAATGGCTGATTCCGGAGTATATCGATCATACAATGTCGAGGTAGGTGGTTTGTGACTTTCTGTAGTTACACTTTGAATATTATGTGCAAAAGTGCCCAATACCCTAGAATTGGGTATTGCATGTTTAGGTATTGTATCCCTCTTATTGCCTATTATGCCTTGTGTTCCTGAGTAGATATTTTTTGATTTTGAATAGGGTTATTTTCCATTCTATGGATGTGTTTCCCATGTACATTTTTGATTTTGACCCTATGGTCTAGCTTTTCCAATTAGGCTTCTTTTTTTCCATGAAAAGTGTTGTTAGGATGGAGTTATATTATCTGATGTTGTTATATTCTTGTAGTTTTTTATCCAAGTAGTTATTGAAAGCTATTAGCCATGTGGATCATAAGGTTTGCTTTTGATGTTGAACATTGTTGTGAATGATTTACTTATACAGGGATATGAGAACTTGGTGTAGTAGACCATAGGAAGAATTGATTCTAAGGGATTCTCCAAAGTGTCTGTTTACTTTTACATTGTGAGGCCTTGGGGGGTAGACTTTGTGCTCCCTCATAGTGTCTATAGTACCATGTTGTGAGGCCATAGGGTGAATTGGATTCCAAGTTCTTCCTCATATTTTCTATAGTTACCAATACAATACCACATGTGGAATTGATAATGAGTTCTTCCTCGGAGTGTATTTTCTAAATCTAAACCAGAGCGGTTATACTATGATTAATTCCTATAGGGTTTCTTGTGTTTTATTGGTTGAAATATAGGGGTTAGGCTATGATTACTACCCAAAGGGTTACTTGTTTTTTATTAGTTACATACTTGATATATGAAAATGAATTCAACTAGAATTGTATGATTGTTTACTTTTGAGTATTTTCCTTGTTTACCGCTTAATTTTTCTTATTACCTTCCATAAATATTCACGGAATATTAGTCATAGATATTTGGGTGGTTGCCTACTGGGATTCGTCTCACACCCTATTTGAGTCATACATCTGGGTCCAAACAGATTATATTTCTATTGTTATAGATAAGTTCAATCACCCTTCTACTTTAGGTACTTGATAACTATGAAAATGGAGATAATGGGACCAAGATGAGTCTTGCGATGATGCTGGAGTTTATTTGTTTTCCTTGAACATTGGTTTCGTACTGTATTCCATCATTGTGACTTGTTTGGCTTCTTTCCTAGAAATATGTATCATGCATCATTTATATATATGTGCTTTAGTTTTTTATTAATTCCATTCTCTCGTTGTTTACTTATTTCATGTTATTACTGCTTCCCCTATTGTTATCTATTTTTTTTAAACTACATTACTCTACCAAAGAGGGCATAGTTTCCCCACTATCATACCCAAGGCCCTCGCTGCTAGTCGGAAGCCTCTTGCATTTAGTGAAATGCACTTGAGTCCATGTGACCAACCGAGTACGAGGAACCTCTGTGTGGCACCCAAAATCAAGATGTTACAATGTGGTGTCAAAGGGTTTATTTTCTTCTTAACTAACTGTTTGGAACCAATATCCATGGATATGAAAGAATAGGTACTTGGTAATAAGCTGTTCCCAGGAGTAACTAACCTGTGTATATGGAAAAGCTAATTTACCTCTATTATTGGAATTTCTATGGTTTTGAAAATATTACAGTTGACTTTATTTCACCATTGGGGGATCCACATATTTTTTGTTGTTATTGTTGATATTGTTGAGGTTTTATTTCTATTTAAACCTGATGAGATGAGGGTATTCTATCTCTTGCGTCATATAGGCACTTGTTAGAGATCACATGTCATGCATTCTTACCATGCCATTTTGGGAGCATTACGAATTTCATGTTGTTATGATAGATGGTGTGATAGATATGCATGTTGTTGCGATAGATTCCTTGATAGAATACCTTCTATTTGATAGGGTATTGATAATATATAAGGTTTTCTTTGAATGGGTGCCAAACATTGGGTCATGAGGTGTTATGGGCCCTCATGGATCAAAATTTGGTGGAGCATTTATTTATTATTCCTTGTTAATATGATTAAAATCTTTCATTTTTGGGGAGTATGGGCCCCCATGGATCAGAATTTGGACCTTTGATGTTTTTTTCAGAGTTTTAGGGGATTTCAGAGTAGTTTCTGAGGCTTACTATCTAGAAAACCCAAGAATACATAGTGTGTATTGCATAATACACGCTATGTGTACTTAGGTTTAGGAAGGAACTATTTTTATTAAGTACACACTATGTATTTTATGTACACCCCATGTAGTTTCTAACTGTTTCAATGGTTTTGTAGGAAGAGACATGGGGATGTGAAATTTCTGGTGGGACACGCTGTGTACCCTATGTGAACACTATGTCTTTGGAGCTATGTGTTCGGCCATGTGACTAATGGCACAGGTGGATTATGGGAAGTTAGTACACACCATGTTTGGAACAAACACACTATTTATTGTCAGTTGTGTAACTGGCTGTGTGAATAACAACATGGTTGGTGAATTTATTTCTAGTACATGTCGTGTCTTGAACAAACAAGTCTTGTAGTCTTGTTCTAGGAGAACTGTGTGGGTTAATTCATGTAGATGAACTCAGGTAGGGGAAGATGATTCAAGTAAAAGTCATGTTTTAGGACAACACACCATGTTTATGTGGTGTAACATGACCTAGGTTGGAAAAAGTACATGTCCATATGAAAGCATAAGGTAACACATCGTGTAGGAGTTGAACACACCGTGTGTCCAGCTTTTTGAAATCTTAAATGATTTATTTCTCTTATTCCCTTCTTCCACTTATAAGTTTCAATCATCTTTAATCTTGATCTAAGGTATGAATTTGACCTTGTAGAGTCATCCCACCAATACATTCTTTGGATTTACGCCAATTATAGGGCAGTGACCAGGCACCATAAATGGAAGATCAACAACTGCCAGCAGATCCTCTAGTCGTGCCTGTCTTGGCACCAACCATTATCCCAGATGCAGCTGCCGATGCACAGTTCCAAGAGAGATTTATGAGGTTAATTGAGACCTTATTAGGAGTACCACCTCTTTCCCCATCTATGGAATATTTTATGCGGGGTTTTCAGCACCAGCATCCTCCCACCTTCAAAAGGGATGGAGGACCATAAGCTACAGAATCATGGTTAGAGTCCATGCTTTCGATCTTCGAGCATCTGAAGATGACTCCAAAGAGGAGGGTGAATCTCGATACATAACTGCTATGGGATCCCTCCAAGAGATTTATAGATGTGATATCATGGGCAGGATGCTAGCCAGTTATAGCTTGAGATGAGTTCCATCCTGCTTTCTATGATTTCTTCTTCCCAGATACTTTGAGGGTTGATCGATCCCGAGAGTTCATGAGTCCGGAATAGGGTACTCTCTCAGTCATGGAGTATCCTTCTCGCTTTATAGAGTTGAAATGATTCACACCCATTCCAGGGGGAGATGATTTATAACTAGTGAGGAAGTTTGAGGATGGTCTTAGGTATGACATTTGATCTCAGGTGAACATATTCTGGTAGACTTCCATCACCTCTATAGTCAAGAAGGTTCTAATCAGGGGAGCGCAATATGAGAAATCTTGGAGCTGTGATCTTGGGAGGCTAGACATCCGGTGTTGGTACCCCTCCTCCTGACAGTAGGAAGAACCATATGGAGTCTACTTGGGGGATCTGAGGAAGCGAGATACTTCTTCCCATAGACATGTGGTGAGCTACTACTGCAGGAAGAGTGGGAATACTAGGCCACATTGCCTGAGAGACCCAGTGGAGTGTCGATCTCATGGAAAGATGTGTCATCTTCAGTGGTTATATCATATTTTCTCACTAGCATCTGGTGAAATAGGTTCTGTTTCAACTCCTCATACTAGAGCAGGGCCACCAGTTTCTCATTGGTTTGGGAACTAGAGTTCTTCCAAGCATTCAGGCCAAGGTGGAGGTCGCTGCTGTGGTAGCCATTCTATAGGCTTTTAGCGAAAATAGGGAGGATTAGCTCAGGGTATTTTGGCAAGGTCATTGGGCCATTTTACAGTCCAAAATTTTCTAGTCGAGCAGACCCAACAAGAGAACGATCCTGAAACCTCTACATTTCTACGTACGATTCTAGTTTCTTCATTTCTAGCTTCGTTACTTTTTGATAAAGTATTTTCTCTTAGTTTCATATCTATTTTTGTTGTAGAGAGTCTTAGGCTCTATATCTTTACTTTTTTTGATGTCTCATTTATGGACACTCTTTGCGGACTAGAACAGCTAGTGTATGTCAGTGCAAGGAGTTCCATCTTAAGGTTTTGTGGGTATCACTTCTTATGGGACATTTATGTCTTATAGATGACTGTCTATGATTTAATTCTCAGAATGGACTGGTTAGTTCCCTTCTGGGCTTTGGTTGATAACCATCATCATAGGGTGATTTCATGTCACCAGAGGGCATTTGTTTTCTGTACAAAGGTGAATGGGATGTCTGGGAAAGTAGATCGGGACCCAAGGATCATTGGTTGGGAGGAGTTAGAAGCCAGATTTCGAGTCTACATCTTGATGACCAGTGACTTTAAAATAGGACTTTACTCTAGTGGTCAATCCTTTCAGGTATTTCTTTCCAAAAGACTTTTCATGTTTTCCTATGGAGTGATAGATAGACTTTTCTATTGATCTTGTTCCAGGAGTGGCACTGATGTCCATTCCTCTTCATAGGATTGATACACTAGAGTTAAATGATCTCAAGAAGCAGTTTAAGGAGTTATAGGAAAAGGGTTTCAACCGAACTAGTACTTATCTTTGGGGCTCGCTTGTCTTGTTTGTGAAGAATATAGATAGTACTCTCAGACATTATTGGGATTATTGGAAGTTGAACTAGTAGATGGTAAAGAATGGATATCCCTTTCCAATGATTGATGATCTCTTTGATCAGCTTCGAGGAGCTTGGGTGTTCTCAAATATTGACTTGGGATCCGGTTATCCTATGTTTCACATTATACCATCTGATATACCTCTTACATCCTATTGGAGTAAGTATGGTCTATACAAGTATGTGGTTATTCCATTCGGCCTCAAGAACGGACCAATAGTTTTCATGGATTTGATGAACTATGTGTGCCATCCATACCTAGATTCTTTCGTGGTAATGTTCGTGGATGGTATCTCGGTGTACTATCACGCTCTACATGACCATGTCTCACATCTTGATACTGTTTTGAGTACACTGAAAGAGAATAATTTATATGTTAAGCGCCTAAAATGACACTATTGGATGGACCAGATTAACTTCTTGGGTCATGTTATCTTAGAGACAGGAGTATATGTAGACCCAAGAAATGTGAGAGCAGTAGTACCCTAGGATCATTCGAAGAACATCGTTGAGGTGTGAAGTTATCTAGTGCTAGCTAGTTTCTAAAGAAGTTTCATACAAGACTTTTCATGCATAGCAGTGCCACTGACGGTCCTGACTAAAATGGGTTTGATATACCTGTGTAAAGATATGTGTGATTAATCTTTTCAGGAGCTGAAAGGGAGGTTGACTTCAAAAATGATAGTAGTATTTACATATTCGGGGAAGAGTTGTACTATATATTGTGATGCATCAGGTATCAGGTTAGGAGCAGTGCTTATGTAGCGGGATGGAGTCATTGCGTAAGGGTCTCGGTAGTTGAGGCCAAATGATAGAAATTACCCAATGCACGGACTCGAGTTGGTTACAGATGTCCATGCCTTACGTTTTTTGAGATATTATCTGTTGGGAGAGAATTTTGTGGTTTTCACTAACCAAAAAAGTCTGAAGTACGTCCTTACTCAGCGTGATCTAAATTTGAGATAGCGAAGGTGGGTTGAGTAACATCAGTATTTTGACATGGAGCTTGCCTACACACCTGGGAATGGCAATATAGTGGATAAAGTGCTGAGTGTAAGGACTCAAATACAAGAAGTTCCAGAGTCCTATAGTGAGTGGAAGCTTATAGATCTGTTCTCTGTGATGCATTTTTAGGTGCACGATAGACAGGGGCAGACGTTTCTTTCTTCTATAAATGTTTCCTCTACTCTACTTGATCGAGTGTGAATGAGGTAGATATCTGATGTTGAATTCCTAGTCCAATGGGAGTGTATTTCATGAGAGGAACATATTTCTAGACGGACCATGCATGAGGATGAGATCATGAACTTTCATAGGCATGTATGGGTGTCAGTAGACATACACAAGGAGCTAATGTGGGACATTCATTCCTCAGTTTGGTAAGTTCATCTTCATGTCACCCAGATGTATCTAGTTCTTCACAATAAATATTGGGGGCCTGGTATGAAGAGATATGTTGTTGGGTTTGTTGTGAGGAGTTCCACCTATCATCAGGTGAAAGCGGGACATCAGTGACCAGTATGGATTTTTCAGCAGCTACTCATTTTCTAGTGGAAGCGGAATGATGTCGTTATGGACTTCGTTACAGGTTTATGGAGGTATCCTCAAGGGAATGATGCAGTTTGGGTTGTCATTGGAAGACTAATGAAGGTTTCTCACTTCTGGTTGATCAAGGAGACCTTCAGTGTAGATGGTCTGGGATGGCTATACATCTGAGAGATTGTATGTCTACATGGGGTTCCACACTCCATTATTTCAGACAGGGACGCATGTTTTACTTCTCTAATATATAAGGGACTAAATAGGGATTTGGGTACAAAGTTACTTCTAAGTATGGATAACCATCCCCAGATAGATGGCCAGTCTGAGTGTATGACACAGGTGGAGGAGTACATGCTATGAGCATGTGTCCTAGATTTTGGAGGTTCTTTGGAGAAGCAAAGTCCTCTTGTGGAGTTTTCCTACAATAATAGTTTTCAAGAAAATATTCATATGAAACCTTATGAGGCTCTATATGGTAAGTCATTCTGATAACCCCTATGGTGGTTGGAGGTAGGAGAGACAACTATGCTGGGACCTCATCTTGTTCGAGAGACCACAGAGCTGGTGGAGTTGATTTGGAAGAGGATAGCTGATGCACAGTCATGACAGAAGTCCTATGCTGATCGACGTAGACGACCTTTGGGGTTTGAGGTCAGAGGTCAGGTTTTTCTACGTGTCACCCCGAGGATGGGACACATGAGGATTCGGAGATAGGGAATTCTTTCGTCGAGATATGTTATACCATTTGAGGTTTTAGAGAGATTTAGAATGGTGGCCTATCGGTTGCAGTTACCTCAGACGTACTGGCCCATGCATGAAATATTCTACGTTTCTCATCTCTGATGTTACTTCTCAGACTCGTATCATGTTTTTTAACCCAGAGAGGTTGATTTGGAGGTGGACGCATCATTCTAAGAGTATCCTTTCTGGATTTTTGATTGCAGTGTGAAGGTTCTCTGTGGCTGGTATGTTCTTCTGGTACTGGTGTTATGGAAAAATGGGTGAGTACAGGACGCAACATGGGAGAGAGAAGCTGATGTGTGATCACAGTGTCAAGAGTTGTTCAAGGATTCATCTTCTACACCACCTTACTAGTGAAATTAGAGGATGAATTTCTTTGATGGGGGAAGTTTGTAAGAACTCATATCTTCCTTTCAGGTTGGTTTTTAATTTGGAGTATTTTTTTAGGAAAATGGGAAGAAAGAAAAATTTTATGAGTACACGTCGTGTACTTCCTTGTACATGTTGTGTACCCTAACTTTGAGTCCAATCCATATCTGGCCATGTCATGGTCGCATACATGATCGTGTGATGACATGGAAAGACCACATAAATTGGGGCCTAGTAAAGACATATACACATTGTGTACTTATAGAGGACACACTATGTAATTTTTTTTAATTGATTAAAAAGACTGGGGTCACGTCTAATTGGATGAATGTCCTTCTTCTAATGACATCTCATCTAGGAGTGACCAAGGAGTGTGATTATTCCTAGAGCCCCCAATCAATCATCTGTTCTCAGATTCAACCGTCATCGATTGAGTTGGAATAGGAAAGGTGTTCTCTTACTTTTTCTAGAGCCTCATTCTACTCTTTATATCTTTCTGTGAGATATTCTTGGTTGAATGTTTTAGATTTTTTTTAGATCTACCGTGTTCTATGTTGATTGCAGGGCGGACGCCAGAGTATATCAATTGTACAACATCGAGGTAGGTGGTTTGTACCTTTCCATATTTAGTCTTCGAATATTATGTGAAAAAGTTTCAATAACCTAGAATAGGGTATAGAATGTTTAGATATTTTTCCCTATTATTACCTGTTATGCCTTGTGTTTTTGAGTAGAGGTTTTTTGATTGTGAATAAGGTTATTTTATAATCTATGGATGTGTTTCTCATGTTCGTTTTTATTTTAACTATTTGGTCTAGTTTTTCTGGTTACGATTCTTCTTTTCCATGACTTGTGTTGTTAGGATGGATTGATATTATCTTATGTTGTTATATGCTTGTAGATTTTTAGCCAAGTAGTTTTGGAAATCTATTATCCAAGTAGTTCTTAAGGTTTAATTTGGCTATTGAACATCATTGTGCACGATTGACTTACACGCGGATTTGGGAACTTGTTGTAGTAGACCATAAGGGGAATAGACACTGAGGGGTTCTCTAGAGTGTATGTTTACTTTAATGTTGTGAGACCATAGGGTGGATAGGCTTTGTGATCCCTCAGGGTGTCTATAGTTCCATTGTGCGAAAACACTAGTGGAATTGGACATTGAGATCTTCCTTGGACTTTCCATAGTTGTCAATACGAGACCACATGGGGAATTGACGGTGAGGGCTTCCTCAGAAAGTCTTTTCTAAAGAAAAACCAGAGGGAATAGACAGTGAGTACTTTCCAGAGGGTTTCCTATGACTGATTGATTGAACAATAGGGGTTAGGTTGTGAGACATTCCCAGAGGGTAACTTGTTTTTGATTAGCTTCTTACGTGATATATGAAAATGAATGCAATTGAAACTGTAGGATTGTATACTTTTTAGTACTTCCTTTTTTACTAATTCATTTTGGTTATTTCCTGCCATATATATTTACTGACTGTTAAGCATATTTCAATGGGTGTTTGCCTATTGGGATTCATCTCACAATTTTTTTGGTACATGCTTTTGGACCCAAATTGATTATATTACTACAGGTATAGATAAAGTAAAGCACCCTTTTACTTCAGGTACTTGATTGCTGTGGAGCTGGAGAGCATGGGACCAGGCCAAGGATTCCGATGCTGCTAGAGATTAGTTTTTTTTCTTTGTACTTCAGCTTAGTACATTATTCCATCATTGTGACATGTTTGGATACTTTCCTAGACATATGTATCATGAATCATTTAAATATATGTGCTTCAGTTGTTTATTACTTCAAGTCTTCCATTGTTTACTTATTGCATGTTATTGTTGCTTCTATTATTGTTATATGTTTTTTCTACTACATTACTCACCAATGAGGGAATAGTTTCCCCACTATCACGCCCATGGCCCTCGCTGCTAGTTAGAAGCTTCTAGTATTGGGTGGAATACACTTGACTCCATGTGACCAACTAGGTATGGGGCATCTATGGGTGGCACCTAGAACCGGGACGTGACATCATGTTTTGTCTTTAATATGAGAATTTACACCTTGATAGGTCTAATTTCAGTTCATAGACTAGGTTTCTCTATTATAAATCACTTTAATTTAAAGTATGAGTTATCTCTTAAAAATATTGATAGACAATATCCTGAAATTTCTAGTTCACTCTTGAATATAATATATTCCTCGTAATAATTTCTTTATATTCAAATCTCTATATTTGATGCTATCTTTTGAATATATTCCATCCATGTCCTAATAGAGTCTTTATACTACCACCCAATAACTCATTATAGTGTCCTTCTGAACTCCTTCCATGAAAAATTCTTTAAACACTCCCATATCCTAGTGTATTGTGTGTGGGCCTTGTTATCCTTCAAGTCTATGAATTTATTTTCTAAATGACCAATTCGACTTGCACTCCTTTTCTTGGAACCAGGACATCAAAATACAATGGTTGAGGGTCAACACATGTTTCACTTGGTTCTGGTTCACTACGTATATCAATATGATGTTATAATTGTTATTTGTAATAAAAAACTGGGATATAATTTCTTTTAATCTCAATATCCCCTCCTCTTTAGTATTATATTATTCTACTATTATTCATGTCTTACATTTTAATCACACATTCTTTTTTTAATCTCTTCTCAGACACAATATATTCTCCCTTTTTTGAGTTTTCTTCTCATAAGTATATCCTTTTGATTTTATAATTATTTAGTAAATTTCTATTTATTAGGATTACTTTATAATATTTAGGAGTCACTCTCCAATTTTGAAAAATGGAAATATCACCACAACATGATTTCAATCATAAAATTTCCCACGAAATATTATATATGGAGAATTACATCACGACCTTCATTAAACAATACAAAAATACCATTTTCTATTTAAGAGACTAATAATCATTATAGAATGATAAACTATACATCACCATTAAAAACAAATCACAAGTAAATGTATTGTTAAATTCCACAAATACCCAGATGTGACCTCCGCTTTGGTTCAGTTGGATCAGTTTCAATTCCTATTTCCTTTAACTTACTAAGGGTACGGAATTTCATGAAATAATGAATTTTGAAAACATATCTCACATTAAAAATTATCTTGAATCGCTGAAAAACATTTTCAATTGTTGTTTAAACTGAAAAAAGAATATCATCATCACAATTACATTCTCAAATTGTTATATATAGTTTCATTACAGAAAAATAGCACTATAAGAAACTAATTGTATAGAGGTGGATTGAAACGCCACTATATGGCTCTGTGATGGTTTCAAAAACCCACCGCTAAAATTGGTTCCAACAATTATCACATGGTAGTTTCTTCGATATTGAAGTAGTTTCTGAAAAGTGTTATAGAATTCATATATTTTAGCATATTTCTTTATTTTAGCAGCATTTTTCAGTTAAAAATAACTATGATCTAGTAGTGGTTGAAAACCACTACTAAAGTCTACCCTTTTTTACCAAAAAATAACTACCACTAATATGGATAAAACTGCCGCTAAGTAAAATTGTGACATATTTAGCGGTAGTTATAATAGCCGCTCATAAAAAAATATAATAATATAGTTCTGCTTTAAACCACCATGAAAAACATTCTATCTCTAGCGGTGGCTTAACCAGCTGCTATATCACAAATTAAAAAACAATATGCGAGTTCTGTAGCCCTAGAACCTGCAGCCAGAACAATAAAACAATGACACTAAAAATTTTACCATATCATCAAATTTATCATCTACGTACAAGAAAAAACATATAAAAACTGAAGAATAAATGTACGTTGATTCACACCATAACATAAATAATTGACACATTGAACAAGGAAAACAACACATTGAAAGAAAAAATACATTTCCCAATAAATTAAATGAATTAAACAAACCACAACACTTTAAAATAATCAACCTATTTGTAAATGACAGAAAATAAACTAAACATCATATATGATCATTTTGAAATTTCAATCTCTATAGCTAGTTGAAACACATCATATAGAAACATGGTTATAAAACACATACATAGGGAACTCGTTGTCCCAATCCCATAAAAATATAAGAAAAAGATAAACAAAAAATACACACATTTGACATACTGATACATGAAAAAACACTCTCCAGTACTCATTTCCCAATGATGAACTCTGCTTTTCAACCTATCCATCTTCAACTATACTTCCTGCTACCAGCACCTGTAAGACATTTATATTTAAAATTAAACAATGTTTCATATTTATATTTAATCACAAAATCAATTAAAAAAATTGAACAATATTATATTGAAGTTGTTTGATTTACCTTCTCACCACCTTTTATTACATTCAATTCCTATTTGTCTGCCAAAAACATCAAATGGTAATAGTCCCAAACCCTTCTGCACACTCGACTAGGATTTTCCTTCCTAAATAATTTACCAATTGGGTCATCCTAAGAGACAGAGTAGGATTGTGTGGGATTTACATCCCATAGTTATTTAATTTTTACCTATAAATAAAATATCAGTTACATTAGAAGAAATATATATTAACATAGTGACTACTGATAATAAGTTATTATAATGAAAAAGGAATTCATACATCGACTTCTTTTCCAATTTCATTAACAAAATTCCCATCATATTTGTATGACCATTCAACCACACTTCTGTTTAGGATGCTTAGTGGCCTAAACTTAGTGACTACATTAAACAAATATAAATAAAATATTTAATATATTAAATAGATAACATTGTATAATACATATTTAAACTAATGAAGTGATTACCAGAGTCGATCGGCTTCTAGAAAAACTCTTTGACCCCACAGTGTAAGTATAATGCTTTCTATGAACTCCTGTCATTTAATCAAATAAAATTAAGTTCAAAACATATATTTTGAAAAATTTAAGCAGAGAAAAATAGAAATTATAATATATGAAAGGTACTTACAAAACAAATATACATAACAATGATAATAGATGACTTTACAAATGGCATAAGTGGTAAATAAATGAATGGATAACTGCACATACAATCATTTTATCCTTAAATCTTGTCAGTTTCCTGCTCCATCACAACTTCAACTCCTTAATCCACTCTTTCAAGACTAATATTTGAAATATCATGATAGACAAATAAGTCATATTATTTCTATATATGGGATTCAATGTTAAAGGTCTAATCTTACACATCATCACCAATATCATACAACTCTCTTTGTTTTACATGAAAAACTACACTACACCCTTCATCCAAAACATATTTCACATAATATACCATTTTCACTTGTGATGAAAAGATATATCGATCATGTAGTTCACGGTTATTAACATCCATCAAGAGAGAGAAGTTTGGAAAAGTAAATTCTAAGGAATCTCTTTTAACAGCCCTGATAATATCCACCAAATTTAGTTTGAATAAAATGACTCAATAATGTCCATGATAGATTAATTTAAAAATATAAGTCAACTTTACATAGTATTCCACTTCAGAAAACATAAATATTCTACTATTATATGTTTTTAAACCCTCTTCTTGATCAAATTTACATAATTTGAATCCATTCGCATTATTATTGTCAAACATTCTAGCCTATTTTAGATGACCTCGAGCTAGAAACTTTAAATCATCTGACATCTCTGCTCAGGTATCGGTATTCATGATTTGAAAAATTTATTATACATTAGTGGATTTAAAAAATACATGTATTAACCAAATATCCATATTTATTTCAATATTTCTGAACTTACATGTTTGAAAACCATTCTACAAGATCTTTATTAATAGATTTTGTTAAATCTTTCTCATTTTATGTTCTTCCTCTAATTCGTCTATTTATTTGTATCCAAAAATATTCAATATATAGATATGCAATTTCACTATTTATAGGAACATATCTATGTGCCTATAATAAATACATTTCTATTACTATTACATTTGAGCTCCTCCTAACTAATCGGCCAACAAAATGAAATATTTTTTATTTCCCTTGTATTTCATATTGAGTAGATGTGTCGTAAAAACATACAACATGATTGAATATTTTCTCAATTTCTTCCATGTATCTAGAATAAAAGGTAAGAACCTCCTCTTCCAAATGGCCTTCAGGAATAGAACCTTCATGTTGAGATTTATTTTTCACGTATGATTTCTAATACCCGGGATATCTAGGAAATAAAATAAAAACAAATAATTACATATTTAATGAAGTTCCAAAAATTATTTATAGAAACAGAAAAACCTAAAAATAAAGTACCTCACAATAGGAAACATCCATAAATAGTGTACGAGGCCTCCTAATTTAGCTTCATCAACCAAATGCAATGTTAAATGCACCATGACAACAAAAAATGAAAGAGGAAAGATAATCATTATTTCAAAAAGTTTCACTCCTCAAGGTTTTCAAGCTAAAATGAATATATAGTTGTCTCACATAGTTTTATGAAAAATGTGTATAATTGGAGTACAACAATAGTAACATTTTCAAGTAATAATGTATTTTATGCCAATGGAAGTAACTAATTTTACAAAATATGTGAAACGTGGATTTTCAATCAACATAACCTATGATTCATTAAGTCAACACAACTTGAGATGTTACCTAAATACCCATCAGATACCTTCACATGTTTTAAAATTTTAAGGAATGTATCTTTATCACTATTTTTTCATTGACAAAATTTCTAAAGCATACTTTCCACTCTAATTTTCCCATAGATCACACTTTATGTTCATTTCTTCTAAGTCTTTATGAGAATTTAGACGATCCTTCAAATTTCCATGCTCATTAAGAAAACTGAATAACAAATTGTCACAAACAATATTCTCAATATGCATCACATCCAGATTATACTGCAACAAATTAAATTACCAGTACGAATGTTTGAATAATATAATTTGTTTTCTTCTGTTGTTGTATTTTTATTTCACTTGATGATGCACTACGAACATGTTTCCTACTATCATTTAAATTATTCTCCTTCCCCAATTCTGTTTCAACATTTCCATGTTGTGTCAATGTTTTAGAACCTGTTAACAACTTTAGAGGTGGTATATTACTAATGAAACCATTTAATTTTGACTTGTTTAGCTGAAATTTATGAGATGCATCGAGAAATCATATATGAAAAAAGAATCACCATTTTCTACTATAAGGAAGATGCTCGAGCTCAAAATCAAAGTTTAAAATAGGACAATCCAAACCCGTATAAGTGTTCCAAATAGATTAATTCACAAGTTCAGGGAAGTCACTAATGGTCCACATTACAGCACCTTGTATTTTGAACATTGTTCTATAAGATACATCATGTTTCTAACACCATTTCTCCATAACTCCTCTAATTCTTCATTTAAAGGTTTCATGTATACATCAATATCATTTCCAAGAATTTTGTTTCTATGAATAATCATTTATATGATAAAAGAAGTTTTTCTCCTACACATCCATGGAGGCATATTATAAGGGATCAAAATAACATGTCAAATGTTGTAACTAGTACTCAAAGTCCATAATGGGTTGAATCCATTAGCAGTCAATCCCAATCGAACATTATTAGGATCATATGAGAAATCTAGATGTAGTGAATGAAATTTCTTCCACGATTGTGAATATCTTGGATGACGCATTAAACCATCATTTTTATTTTCTACAGAATGATGTGTCATGTGTTTGGCGGATTTTGATGACATGAATAATCAATGCGATTGAGGATTTAAAGTAAAGTAACGCAAAAACATTGTAGGTGTGTTTATTTTCTTCTTCTTCATGGTAGTATGTTCATTCAGACTTCCAAAATCACCCGTAGACTACCATCTATTGGAAGAACATTTATTTAAATCATGTCTTCTTGAATCTAATCCCCAATAAAGTATACAATCATTGGGACATGCATGAATGTTTTTATAATTCAAACCAAGCTTGTTAATAAATTTTTTCATATCATAAAAAGACACTTGGATATTTTCCTTCATAAATGCATCATGCAAAAATTCCAATATCATGGACATCGATTTATTTGAAATTCCACATACGCATTTTATATGGTACAACTTTAGAAAAATAGACTATTTTGAATATTTCAAACATCTACTATACAAATATTGATTTCCATCATCAACTAAACCATGAAATTAATATGTATGCTAGGTGATGTTTTCTCTTACATTACTCTCCTAAAAATGAAGAGGTGAATCCAATGATATGTTATAATCTTGATCACGTTTTCCTTTAGTTTCAAAAACATCACTTGTCACGTTGCTATTTTTATCACCCTCAACTGGTTGTTCTAATGTTTTTTGATATCGATGTTAGTGTCTTTCAATGCCAAATGCATCATTAAAAAGGTTTTTTGTTTCATTTTCCATTATTGATAACTTTGGTATCTCATTCTATGGATTAACATTAGTGCTCCACCTTTCTGTTACGTTCGATTCTCTATGCCAAATCTAACACAAACAATTAACAGGGAATTGATTCAACATCATATGTTCATAAACATCATCTCTCTTTAACCATATTCTAAATTTACATTTTAGACATTGACATCTTATTCTCCTATCAACGTATAGATTAGAAATTGGAAAATCTAAAAACACCTCTCAACCCATAACATACTGAGTTTTGTTCCTCGGTAATGCGATCCATATTTTATCAAAATATATCATAATGTGCTGACAAATTAAGAAAAAAATTAAAACACATAAATATTACTAAATAGGAAAATATATTCATATATACTCGTTTAAAAAATATGAATATGTTAAATAATTATGCACTACCTTTTAAATGTATGTAAAACTATATATGAAATAAAAATTACAGGCACTTCTAAAATATTATAAAACTATTTGGACTATTAGAATATTTTAAAGAAGAAACTGGTGTAGAGTAATGAACTTTGATGCTTCTTTAATTGAAATAGAACAAGGAAATATGTGGAAACTAGAAATGCCTCAACAAATTAGTATAATGAATCCATGAAGTTCTAAATGTATTTATTATTCCTTATCCATTTATTTCCTTGTCTTCTAATTATATAAAAAACACAAATGGATAACATTATTTAAAAATCCATTGAATCTTCTTCACATGGGTGTTCCCTAATTATTCATCATACATTTAAAACCCAAAAGATATAAATTAAAATAGAAACATATTACTGTTTAATGTATCACACTCAAATTCAAAATTACTCAATGTATTTCAGTCCTAGTATCATTTCCCATTAAAAAGAGGATTTCTACAATTTAAAGAGATGAGATACGCTACCACATAAATATAATATAGAAATTTTATACCTATATAGCCCACATAAGGGTAAAAATGTTTTGAATAGTGTGCATAAGGGTACCATATAATTTTTATAATTTTCACAAATGTAACCATTAAAATATACATCTCGTGTAAAGATAAGATTCATTTTACACATGATTTATAAAGGTAAATTATAATTCTATGTAAGGGTAAGAAAATATTATAATAATTCTGAAAGGGTAACTCGTAAAGTTGTGTAATGGTAAGATTTTACATAAACTGGTCATGTAAAGGTAACTAGAAAAGATGTATAAAGTCACTCAAAAGTTACATTATGGTAATAAGAATTTTCTAAAGAATGCTTAAAAAAATAACATAAATTCCATACACTATTGAAATTTAGTCAATTCACTACACAAGGGTAGAATAAATGTTTTTCAATCCTCTTAAGGGTATCTTAGGACTTACGTACAGGTAAGAAACACTTGTGTAAATGTAAGAAAAACTTTTTTAAAGGTAATAATCAATTGTGTAAAAGTAAGAATATAATCGATTCCAATACTAGAAATTACAAAAATGTTTTTCCTATGATACAGTCACATTTAAATTTCCAAATAATTAATTTTACCACATGATTGATATACAAGATTCCATGCATCATCCATCATTTTTTTACTCTCTCTACATTATTATTTTCATCATTTTTATCATGTATAATCAACCCATTGTCTTTTATCTATGTTAAATTTCTTTTCTCGCGAGGATGGATAAATGGAAAGTAGTCAAATATCTAATTATTCATTCTTATCCTTTCATTTTAATCATGAATATACTGAGACTTATTTCTATCGATTTTAATACAAAATATTATTATTTATCTAAAAATAATAATTTTATATGGAGAATTTCATTCTTAATAATTAACCAATGTATTCTGATGAAACTATAACAAGGGTAGTGTATAAGTCATCCATTTAAATCATTATTAAATTAAAAATTAAAAAAATATTTAATTTGAAACTTGATTGATATCCAATCAGTGTACATACAAATTATCTATATTTAGATAAAAAAATTAAAAAATATAAATTATAGACTATAATCAAAACAAATCATGAAAAAACTGAATATTTTGAATAAATATTAGGATACATAATTATTAAAAAAAATACATATATTTTGGTCATGGAAAACATTTATTAAATAAGAACATTGTTCCGTATTACATGAGATATCCTATCATTTAAAAAAATTATTAGGGAAAGAATTTATAATATCGGCATGAAATAATCAAATATATCAAATCTAAAGAACTAATCCAAAAAGATAATCTAAATACATATTTTAATTTTAAATTAATCAATTCATTTTAGTATCTATCCTAATAGACTATAACATAT
Source organism: Viscum album (assembly GCA_963277665.1). NCBI lineage: Eukaryota > Viridiplantae > Streptophyta > Magnoliopsida > Santalales > Viscaceae > Viscum > Viscum album. The sequence continues at coordinate 334,076,897 of OY728163.1, forward strand.
AGAATATGATATACCGGATTCATACTATTAATGACCCCAAAAAAGTATAAGACATGGAATAAGAAACAACTAATATATATTATTGACATGACAATCAAAGAACTTGTCTAGGATAAAGTTACAAAAAAATACATTCTAAAATAATAAATATATGTTCTTCATCCAAATTATTTTTCAATGTTTTAAAACATAATTTTGGGAAAAACTATTTAGAAAAATTGGTGGTATCCATAGAAAAATATTTTATGCATTAAACCCTATAAGTATAATAAATGTTCCATTTATACCAAATAGGTTCACATATTAATGCATACCAAATGAATCAAGTATGGATAAGAATTGAAAATTGTGATTGAATTATAAAAAATAATAAAAATCCAAAAGGATACGATTTCAACATAGAATATATTATATAATTTAAGTTTGGTTCATTAACTAAACCATACAAGAACACTTTTTTAAATAGAGTGAAAAAAAATTTTATTCAATTTAATGTTTTGGTTCCAGAAAATCATACCCAATATATTTCCAAAATAAATACAACTTCTGTTTATAAAAATAAACTCTTGTCCAAAATCCAATTTTTTTCTAAAAACTTTTTCAAAGTAAATAGAACTAATATAAATATTGTTAATATTTTTATTAAAAAACCTATTCATGCATATATAAGTTATTAATGATGTCATACCATAAATTTAATATCTTAACTTCCTTTCATAACGTAAAATCAAAATAAAAAAATGCTATATACTTTATCCAAGTAACAACATAGCATAATTAATCAACTCCCCAATTTATATAACATAACCATGTAGAAATTTCTTTAATAATCCAAGGAATGTAATCAGAAACATGAGTAACTTACTTCATGTTTAATATAACATAACAAATTGAAAAAAATTCAAATATTTCAAGCATGTATCCATGTCATTTGTAGCTTATTACGAAATTAAAAATCAACATGGAAATATTTCATGTTTTGATGAAGAAAATATATAAAATAATTTTTCATGCTTAATAACAATTAAATAATTCTAGAATGATAAAATTAATAAATAATTTTGGTATGGATAACAGAATATTCAATAAAAATTAACAATATCATCATAAAACATCAATTGGTATAACACAAAATACAAAATCAAAATAATAGAGAAAATGAGTATTAGAAGTTTACATGATTAATGGGTATATGTTTTTGATGATCCATGAGTTTAAAAGCCACAATAGAGGGGTGGAGAGGATTAGGACTCGCGTCGAGAGGTGATGAGCGTAAGCGAGCCTTGGGACCCGTGTCGAGGCACGACGAATGGTGGAGAGGCTCAGGACCAGGGGTAAGGCGGGGTGAGGGTAGTTATATAGGGGTTCGGTGGTCGTGGGGGTCGGGGGAGTGGGGGGTTCGGGGTTCGGGAGTGTTAGGGAGAAGTATTGGGTTTAAAAAAATGAATTTTTTAGAGGTGTTTTTTTAACAAACCTCAACTAAATAATTAAAAAAAACTCTCAGTTGATTTAATAAACTACCACTAAACAATGATTTGGGTGTAGTGTAGGTCTCAATTGTGACTCTTCCTCATTTAACGGTTCTTATCAATGATCTTAATCATCATGATGTGTATAACAAAAATTCATTATAAATTTTAATCATAAATAATTTTTGATGTTTTAATCACTGAATTCTTTATCTAGAATCATTAAGTTTAATTATTTTTCATAAAATTAATTCTCTAAATCAATATTTTTGTTTTTTAGATACCACAAATATTCACTAAGGCATGAATCACAGAACATCCCTATGACTCTCACATAGTTTCCAATGACAAATAAAAAACTTTATAATCACTCAAACATATATGGAATGGATCTATAAGACTCATATGAAACATTAAATCACTCATATGCAACATTATAAGACACATTATCATGTGTGTCCTATTATAGGGCTTCCAAAAAATAAATTTTAAACATAATAAAAATATAGTAGTAGTATAACTAGGTTGTATCTAGAGAGGAGAGTGTCATGTGAGTTTTTTATCTTGTTTTCTAAGTTCCTCATGTGAAAAAAGTAAATGATAATGAATGTTTTTAAATTCATTCTAAAATAATTGGCCTAACCTCATATATCCCCCCTATCAGTTAAATCATTATTCCTTAAAAACCCTCATCTGAAAACCCACCCCTATATAATTTTTTTATCATAGGGATGTAATAATCACAAAAATCCATAATATCACATTTCCCAAGGATAAAAAAATCACTTTTTACTCCTGATTCATCTTGCTTCAAAATATAATACCAGTGTAGAGGCTATAGGTGGTATGTGTGTATAAACCAGAGGGAGAGGAAGAATGATATTTATAATACAAAAAAATTAAATTTCCTAAAATTTAACATAGTTAATCAATTATAGAGAAAAATATAAGAGAAAAATCAATTATCTATTTAATTCAAAAATATGGGAAGGGGGTCTCCTCGTCGTAGACTTTAATGTCATAGTATGCCATTATCAGAGTATTATAGATAAAAAATTAATAAAATACATCAAGGAAAAAAAATTTAGAAACAAATCTTTTTAGGGTGATCTTGGAATACAGACCCCTCTCTAATTAATATTCTATAATTTAGAGAATCAGTGTGGGTTCTTTGGGATCTTAAAAATACATTCCATGTTAATAACCCAAGATCCTTTATTTCATTTTAGTGATTTTAGACTTTGGTAATGTTCCACAATTTTACTACTCTGTCCCCATGAATTCATATTCTATGGATGTTCTACACATGACTACTTATAGGTTTGTTATTGATTCTTTTGGAAAATATAGTCTTCCATAACTATATTGGACTTCACCCATAATCATGATCCATACTAATTTGAGGAACAATTTGGGTTTAATTATTTCATTGCTTCTTGGTAATAGTAAATTTTGGGTTTTGATTCATGGTGAATGATGATTCATGTGTTGGTGTAACGCCCCGACCCCAGCTACCCAGAGTTGGTGCATTATTTCGTAACATTGGCATGATCACAAAAGATCAAGTCTCGAAAGACCTATTAGTTTAGTAGCCTTGGAAACACTAGATACATTCATAAATGTTACATTAAAACATAAGGTGAAAAACAACAATAACAAAGTCTCTATAGTCCACACTCATATCCTCTTCTAACTATCCCTGCAGGTCATTCATAAAATACTTCTTCATATCCTGGAAAATATTAAAACATTGAAAGGGGTGAGCTCAGATGCTCATTAAGGATAACAATATTGCGGAAGCTTTCATAAATAAACACAAACATTTCAGGCAATGTATAACTAAAACAAAAGCATTTTAAACTTCAACATCAACATAATATGGAAAAATTAAAATGAGATAATGTCATTTACTTCTTCACATGGATATTCTACTGGTCGAATAATCACATGAAATATCAATAACCACTTTCATAATGATGGAATGCATAATGCCAGACTATCATAACCACGTAGTCAAGGCCTCGTGCGAAGACCACAAATAAGATTTTGTCAAGGCCTCGTGCCAAGACACTAGTTTGTCTCATGAGACCTGCTGATGCATCGAGGAGCTATAGCGGGCTCCACCCGTCACTTATTAAGTCCAATGCATTCCTCATATGAATAGGTTTAAACATATCATAAACCATAACATAATCCTATCACATAAAACATGGATAAAGGAAACATAACATTTCCACATTTCAATCACAATATATCAATACAACACATTGATATAATAAAAATGCTTTCAAAACCATTTTTAATACCAAAATAAAATAAAGTTAAAACTTTGTATTTATTTTCCATTAAAAAACGTGATGGCTTGTAGAGGAAGTCGAAACTCAAATAATGGTCACGGCGGTGGAGAAGTCATTGTCACTGCATATGTACGGAAATAAAAACATTCCCTTTTTGTCATTTAGTAAAATGCTTCTTATAAAAAAGATTCCTTTTGAATAAACGTAAAAGTCAAAGGGTTTTATACACCGTATAAAAGAAAGTTGTGTATAAAACCAAATATGCCTCAATGAAAGGAGATTGAGACGAAGTCCTTAAAAAGATCATTTTTAAAATAAAATAGATCTATTATGTGTATTCATTATAGGTACACATAAAGATGGTAAAAATACAAAATAGGACATAATAATATCATGACATAATTTGAAAGTAGGAGATTAACCCAAAGAATGGAAGTTGGGTTAAGAAGTTCCCTTACCTCGTGTCCGACTTGACTCAACCGTTCTTTAACCTCCTGAATAATAAACTAGAGTTAATATATACCTTATTAAGAACCATTTTCAATTTCATTATCCTTTTTAAATCACTTATTACAATGTTATTAACATTATGTAATTATTTATGTTAATAACGGTCGTTTTGTCGATCTTTGGTACTTGAGTCAACAAAAAACTTCTTATAATTACAAGTTGTTCATGTGGTGAAATATCCATTATATCCATAATTATATTCATGATGTAGATATAATATATATCATATATATCCAGTATATACATCATTCATAATATTACGTAACATTTAGAGGTAAGAAATGAAATGCACCATTCATGGAGACGGTAAGCCGTACGTACGCATGAACGCTACTTTCATTTCTATTTCGTATTTAATGGAATGAAATAATTGTGATATAAATGTATAATATAATTCCAGTATAATATATCATATAATACGATTTACTCCATCCTTTATACATCCCACATATGGTATTAACGATTCAAATCACTTTGAGGGGGTGGTAGTCCGCACTTCCTAAAATGAAAATATCGCGTTTACCCATAATAGAAATCATAAAGGTATGCCATAAATGAAAAATAGAAACTCATAAGAAAAACAAAACATAATATATATCATATATAAAAATAGTGTCATCATAATGGCCACCATTAGAAGTGTTATATGAGTGTTGAACAATCATCGTTTCGTGAGGCAAAAATTCACCATCCACAGAAACAGTATGTTCTTTAACCATTAGATGTAGGTGTGTGTAAGTGTAGCTAGAATCCTTCTTATAACAACATCCTAGTATATTTAGGATACTGGTGTTTTTACAAACGAAATTAATAAAAGGTGTTTAGGGGGTTGGAGAAGAAAAATAAAACAAAACAACATTAGAGAAGACATTACCTTAAAATCGGGTAACTCTTTTTGATTTGAGCCAAAGGCTTCCTTGGGAAGAGTTCTGCCCAAAGTGAGGCTTCTAGGAGTAAGAGGGGGAAGTTGGGAGAGTATTTGGACAGAGTTTGGCCGAGCCAAATGGCTTGAAAGTGTGAATGAGGTGGTAGAGGTGGGGGCCTTTTATAAGAGGAGAGGAGGGGAACTCTTGGAAAGTAAAGAAAAGTCACTTTATTATAAAATGAGATTCGGATTTTAGAGGTCCCACACTTATATAATTCGAGGCTAAGGTGATAAGGGTTCTAAATCCACTCATCCAATAGGTTTTTGACAAGTGTAATCCTTGGATTATCTTTTTATTTTATTTAAATTGTTAAATAATGAGGTCATCACTGCATCATCATGATGTCATAGATAATTTAATTTATTTAATGTCTAAAAATTATAAAAAAAATACTATGATGTAGGAAATCTTTTTATCTTTCCAATGACTATTTATAGTCAAAAATATTACTTGTATAACCCCATGTAAAAATTGTTTTAGTTAAACATTTCATGTTTGTGTCATTTTTTTTACTTTAACATTAAACAAAAGCTATTTATGTCATTTTCCAAATAAAGTGGCTCCATGGGGTCCCCAAGTGGACCCATGGATTGTCTTGGTCGGCCATGGCATATCCAATGAGGGTAGGACATGTGTCAAGCTCATCTCATATTATTAAAATATTATTATTACCTTAAACTACACTAATTACCTCTAATCGCGATTAAGAACTGAAAAGTTACTATTCACCAAAAAATTATTTTAATCTCATTGAACCACATTTTACTTCTTAATGACAACCATGTATGTCGTATTTTTTAAAATCAAATCACAGAAGTGGTAATATTTCATTTAAACGAAAAATCAGTTTCTTAACTACCACTTAGTGGTTTCACTATTCATCAAAAATTGAAGTTTTCAGAACAATGCCAAAATTTCACCCTAAGATATAATTGATATTCCGAATTCAAAAATGATGTCTATTTTATGAAATTATAAACATATAATTTTCATTAATTAATTTTATAATTAATTCCCGCTGTCACAACAAATAGCGTGATTTTAAGAAACAATATATATCAAAAGATTGACAATTGTTTATGTCCAATTTCAAAGTGAAATTAATTCTAATGAACACCATTGGATAAAATGGTAAAAATATATTCTAATTATACTTTAAAACCACTCAATAGTATAACTTATCACTATAAATTATTTTTATTAAAAAAGTTGTTTTAAGTATTTTTCACTATTCATAAAAATTTGGAAGTTCTCCGAAAATTACAAAAAATTCAACATAGGATAATTTCAATATTAGGAATAAAAAAATGAATTCCACTTTGAAATATAAAATTTCTATAATTTTTAAAAGTGGGTATTACTATTCATAACGGCTACTTTGATTAGTCGCGGTGTGTTAGAACTCGAGGTTGCGTACAACACACGCTGCTCTATTATTCAAAGTGGAGCGTAACATGGAAGCTTGGGGTGTTACATTCTCCCCTCCTTCAATAAATTGTGTCCTCGCAATTTGAATTTTTTCTTTGAAAATAAAAGGTTGAAAATAGAAAATACCTTTGTGGAAAAACCACATCAGAAATAAGGTTAATAAAATTTAGCCTTAATAAGAGGGAAATGGAAATGAAAAAGTCACCACCAAATTATGATCTCGATAAGGAGAACATTGGTGGAAATTAGAGACATATAATTAGAGGAAAAATGAAAATATTTTTAGGGAGTGATTGAGTTCATCAATCACAAACAAGTGTAAAATTAAGGGCCTCAAAGCCTTTAATCTATGTTGATTTAAAATATTATCAGTTCAACAAGACATAAGGTATTAGGATAACACATTTTTTTGTTTTAATATCCCTTTACTAAAGTTTAAGAATTTATTTATTCATAGAATAAGATATAGGTATATATATATATTTATGCTTGACAAGTAGAGTTTCAACCTTCACCTAATTTCTACCTCAAACTCATCTTTCACTCAAAAAGATAATAGAACTCAAAAATAAAATATTTATCCTAATTGTATAAGGTTCCAAATATTAACACATACCATTTAGATTTTGTAATAACCAGGGACTTCCTGTAGGCTAGTGGTAGGTAATAAAGGCACATCGCACTATGGTTGTGGGTTCGATTCCTGCAGCTTTGTCTGATGCGATGGGTTATGCCCCACCCTACAGGTTTTCCTTTTCCTAAAACTATAGTATTATAATATTCCAAAAAAATCTTCATAAATTTTTTAACCTTAAACAATACTATCAAAAGTTCAACTTAATCTGTTCCAACCTTTATATTTATCCAAAATACCTCTGTCCAGACTTTCTCTAAAAGGTCTCTAAATTCCAAAATCAATTGTAACATCAGATTCCCCAAACAAAGTAATGTTTCTCTTATTGTCACATACTAAAAATAAGTTTTCCTTCATCATATTAAAACCTTAATGATAACAACAAGTATTGTAGTACAATCCTTATATATATATCACATTATTCTAATAACCAGAATATAATCCATGAGCCCAAAAACACCAATACATTAATTATTCTGCTTCAACTGTAGTAACAACATAAGATTGTCATTGATCCCTTGGAATTTTCTAAGGTATGTTTCCCTAACGCTTAGTACATTCATTGGAATAATGCCCCATTTCTCTACAATTGTAGCATTCAACATTGATAGCCTCTTTCTTTCCCTTGCAATCACGCACCTGGTGACCTTTTTCTCCACATTTATAACAAAATCCCATTCCCTTTAGGAAAGTACCAGGGTGATTCTTCCCACAATTATCACATAATGGAAAATCATTCTTTCCCTTTTTCCCTTTATCTGTCTCTTGCTCCATAGTTCTCTTCTTCTCTTGCTTTACTTTATTATCATAAGATTTAGAGAATTCTTTTTCTGTCTTGATAGCACATGAGACAATGTCTTCATACGATGAGAAGGTTTGTGTGACTAATGCTCGACAAAGAAATGGTTTTAACCCATCAAAGAAATGACCAATCTTACTTTTTGGGTTACGTATATAATCTGCTGCATGCCTTGCTAACCATGTAAAGTTAGCCTCATACTTTGCGACATTCTAATCCTCTTTTTGTCTCAGACTCAGAAATTGACTTTCCATATCTGCTCGATGGTCATGTGGAAAGTATTTCTCTATGAAAAGATATTTGAACTCTCTCTATTCCATACTTGATACTTCTTCATCTTCCTTTGTATTTTGAATCAATGACCACCATTGATCGGCATCTCTAGTGAGGCGGTAAACTGCCATGATAACCTTCTCCCTTTCGCTACTCCCCAAGGTGTGGAATATTTTCTCAAAGGAGTTTATACATTGTTCAGCTACTAATGGATTTGTACCCCCATTAAATGTTGGCGGTTTTTGCCTCATGAAGTGGTCTAAAATTGATCCTCCACGTTGCGGATCAGGGTGCTCCATATGAGTAAGGTTATTATTCATAACCTGAGTGAGTTGTCCTAGTATGGTAATAAGTTGATCAGCACCAGTTCTATCTCTAGCTCCACAATAATTATATTGAGTAGGAGGTCAATCCCTACATGGAGTGTGTGCATTGATACGGTTTCCATTCCTTCTAATAGGTGCCATTTCTAAACAATGGCATAAACTAGATTAGTTTATGAATTAAAATACATAATTCCATATTTGTAAAACACTTTACGTAAATTGAAATATTTATGGATATAATCCATAATCATAAAAAGAAATGTTTTCTTTGAGGAATTATATACTCATAACCCTTCATAGTGGTTTGTAACGAAAATGAAAATTATCCTAAACATATCCCCCGGAAGTGTCGTAACCAAGAGTGAAGCAAGGCCCGTTGTCGTGCACCAGTTCCTGTTCGAGTCTAGCTCAAAGCGGTGTTTTCGGGTTTTACCCCTAGGTACATCTGTTCCAGAGCCGCCTCTACCTGCTCGTATCCAGATAGGTATGTATTTCTCGGAAAACTCACAAAATCTCTATAATACCAAAATTCTAGAAAGTTCTTCTATACTAATCCTTAAAGTCTATCTTCGGGCTATCTGCTCTAATCAGAAATTATCTAAATCTAGCTTCCAAGGTTAGTACTAAACTGCCTCTGATACCAACTGTAACGCCCCGACCCCAGCTACCCAGAGTCGGTGCATTACTTCGTAACATTGGCATGATCACAAAAGATCATGTCTCGAAAGACCGATTAGTTTAGTAGCCTTGGAAACACTAGATACATTCATAAATGTTACATTACAACATAAGGTGAAAACTACAATAAAAAAGTCTCCATAGTCCACACTCATATCCTCTTATGACTATCCCTGCAGGTCATTCATAAAATACTTCTTCACATCCTGGAAAATATTAAAAGATTGAAAGGGGTGAGCTCAGATTCTCAGTAAGGATAACAATATTGCAGAAGATTTCATAAATAAACATAAACATTTAAGGAAATGTATAACTAAAACAAAGCCTTTTAAACGTGAACATCAACATAATATGGAAAAAGTAAAATGAGATAATGCCATTTACTTTTTCACATGGATATTCTACTGCTCGAATAATCACATGCAATATCAATAACCACTTTCATAATGATGGAATGCATAATTCCAGAATATCATAACCACGTAGTCAAGGCCTCGTGCCAAGACCACAAATAAGATTTTGTCAAGGCCTCGTGCCAAGACACTAGTTTGTCTCATGAGACATACCGATGCATCAAGGAGCTATATCGGGCTCCACCCGTCACTTATTAAGTCCAATGCATTCCTCATATGAATAGGTTTAAACATATCATAAACCATAAGATAATCGTATCACATAAAACATGGATAAAGGAAACATAAAATTTCCACATTTCAATCGCAAGATATCAATACAACACATTGATATAATAAAAATTCTTTCAAAACCATTTTCAATACCAAAATAAAAGAATGTTAAAACTTTGTATTTATTTTTCATTAAAAAACGTGATGGCTTGTAGAGGAAGCCGAAACTCAAATAATGGTCACGGCGGCGGAGAAGTCATTGTCGTTGCATATGTATGGAAAGAAAAACATTCCCTTTTTGTCGTTTAGTAAAACGATTCGTATAAAAAATATTCCTTTTGAATAAATGTAAAAGTCAAAGGGGTTTATACACCGTATAAAAGAAAGTTGTGTATAAAACCAAATATGCCTCAATGAAAGGAGATTGAGACGAAGTCCATAAAAAGATCATTTTTAAAATAAAATAGATCTATTATGTGTATTCACTATATGTACACATAAAGAAAGTAAAAATACAAAATAGGACATAATAATATCATGACATAATTTGAAAGTAGGAGATTAACCCAAAGAATGGAAGTTGGGTTAAGAAGTTCCCTTACCTCGTGGCCGACTTGACTCAACCGTTCTTTAACCTCCTGAATAATAAACTAGAGTTAATATCTACCTTATTAAGAACCATTTTCTATTTCATTATCCTTTTTATATCACTTATTACAATGTTATGAACATTATGTAATTATTTAAGTTAATAACGGTCGTTTTGTAGATCTTTGGTACTTGAGTCAACAATAAACTTCTTATAATTACAAGTTGTTCATGTGGTAAAATATCCATTATATCCAGAATTATATTCATGATTTAGATATCATATATAGCATATATATCCAGTATATACATTCATTCATAATATTACTTAACATTTAGAGGTAAGAAATGAAATGCACCGTTCATGGAGACGGTAAGTCGTACTTACGCATGAATGCTACTTTCATTTCTATTTCGTATTTAATGGAATGAAATCATTATGATATAAATGTATAATATAATTCCAGTATATTATAGCATATAATACCATTTACTCCATCCTTTATACATCCCACATATGGTATTAACGATTCAAATCACTTTGAGGGGGCGGTAGTCCGCACTTCCTAAAATGAAAATATCGCGTTTACCCATAATGGAAACCATAAAGGTATGCCATAAATGGAAAATACAAAATCATAAGGAAAACAAAAACATAATATATATCATATATAAAAATAGTGTCATCATAATGGCCACCATTAGAGGTGTTATATGAGTGTTGAACAATCATCGTTTCGTGAGCCAAAAATTCTCCATCCACAAAAACAGTATGTTCTTTAACCATTAGATGTTGGTTTGTGTAAGTGTAGCTCGAATCCTTCTTATAACAACATCCTAGTTTATTTAGGATACTGGTTTTGTTACAAAAGAAATGAATAAAAAGTTTTTAGGGGGTTGGAGAAGAAAAATAAAACAAAACAACATTAGAGAAGACATTACCTTAAAATCGGGTAACTCTTTTTGATTTGAGCCAAAGGCTTCCTTGGGAAGAGTTCTGCCCAAAGTGAGGATTCTAGGAGTAATAGGGGTAAGTTGGGAGAGTATCGGGGCAGAGGTTGGCTGAGCCAAATGGCTTCAAAGTGTGAATGAAGTGGTAGAGGTGGGGGCCTTTTATAAGAGGAGAGGAGGGGCACTCTTGGAAAGTAAAGAAAAGTCACTTTATTATAAAATGAGTTTCGGATTTTAGAGGTCCCACACTTATATAATTAGATTCTAAGGTGATAAGGGTTCTAAATATACTCATCCAATAAGTTTTTGACAAGTGTAAGCCTTGGATTATCTTTTTATTTTATTGAAATCGTTAAATAATGAGGTCATTGCTGCATCATCATGATGTCATAAATAATTTATTTTATTTAATGTCTAAAAATTATAAAAAAAATACTATGATGTAGGAAATATTTTTATCTTTCCAAGGACTATTTATAGTCAAAAATATGACTTGTATAACCCCATGTAAAAATTGGTTTTGTAAAACATTTCATGTTTGTGTCATTTTTTTTTTACTTTAACATTAAATAAAAGGTATTTGTGTCATTTTCCAACTAAAGTGGCTCCATGGGGTCCCCAAGTTGACCCATGGACTGTCTTGGTCGGCCATGGCACATCCAATTAGGGTAGTACATGTGTCAAGCTCATCTCATATTATTAAAACATTTTTATTACCTTAAACTACACTAATTACCTCTAATCGCGATTAAGAACTTAAAAGTTACTATTCACCAAAAAATTATTTTAAGCTCATTGAACCACATTTTACTTCTTAATAACAACCATGTATGTCGGATTTTTGAAAATCAAATCACAGAAGTGTTAATATTTCATTTAAACGAAAAATCAGTTTTTTAACTACCACTTAGTGGTTTCACTATTCATCAAAAATTGAAGTTTTTCAGAACAATGCCAAAATTTCACCCTAAGCTATAATTGATATTCCGAATTCAAAAATGATGTCTATTTTATGAAATTCGAAACATATAAGTTTAATTAATTAATTTTATAATTAATTCCCGCTGTCACAACAAATAGCGTGTTTTTAAGAAACAATATATATCAAAAGATTGACAATTGTTTATGTCCAATTTCAATGTGAAATTAATTATAATGAACACCATTGGATAAAATGGTAAAAATATATTCTAATTATACTTTAAAACCACTCAATAGTATAACTTATCACAATAAATTATTTTGATTAAAAAAGTTGAATTAAGTATTTTTCACTATTCATAAAAATTTTGAAGTTCTCATAAAATTACAAAAAATTCAACATAGGCTAATTTCAATATTAGGAATACAAAAATGAATTCCATTTTGAAATATAAAATTTATATAATTTTTAAAAGTGGGTATTACTATTCATAACGGCTACTTTGATTAGTCGTGGTGTGTTAGAACTCGAGGTTGCGTACAACACACGCTGCTCTATTATTCAAAGGGGAGCGTAACATGGAAGCTTGGGGTGTTACAGTTGGGCTTTAAATTCAAGGTCTTATGTGACACAAGGACTGGGAGGTGATAATTTTTTGTTTGATCCAACAGTAATTGGCATGAAATATTGGGCTTTAGTAATTTTATGTGGGCCTGGTCTTTGACAATTCATTAATTGTGTTAGTCTATGAACAACTAGGAAATCAAAAAGGTCATGCTTGATGGTTGGTATTAGAAACTCAAAAATTTATCATTTTCAATCCTTGAATCAACTATTCCAAAATTCAATTGATCTTTATGTTAATTTCCTATCAATCTCAAAAATAATATTTATTCAGTTTTGATTTTCCTACATTGGTTTATTGTATTTAACCAAAACTAAACCCCAACTTCTTTACTACTAGATCAATGGTTTCACATGGAACTCAGTTTCATCATCAATTCAACCTATCTTGATCAAGTAATCCATGATTCTTGAATAAATGATCGATGTTTCACTGCTTTGAATAATGGAGGAACATTTTTGTAGAAGTATTTTCACTGGTTTTGTTAAGGTAAGCACACTTAATGGTGACTAAGAGGTGAATGAATTTGTCTTGTAATTTTGTCGAATGCTAGGATGTGGTGATCTAAAAATCCATAGCCAGTTTATATGGATTTATTTGATCACTACTCTATTATTTTAAACCTAAAAAGTGATAAAAACATATCTAGTGGTCAATTGTCTATTGTGGATTCATTTGTTCATGTGTGTCTCTCTTCCTCTTAAACCTGGATAATCAAATCACCCACGTTGAGACATAATTTGTTAAATGAGCCTCAATCATGAAAAAATAACTGATATTATATTTATTCTTTGTTTTAGTCTTCCTAATGCATTTTTTTTAGATTTTATATCTCCATAATTGGTTGAATGAATTTTTTATCTCCCCAATATCTTATCCCATATCATATTTCATTCATCTCTTCCACATTATCCACCTTAACATTTATGGAATGTAGATTAATGTTTTTGTTTCCATTGTTCTTATATCCTCAATTCATCAAATACAACTTTATCTTGAACTAGGGTCACCATTGGGGAATCAATTCTAGATCAGCATCCCCTAGTTCAGTCATCCTATAAGGTTGATATCTAATGTTTCTCATAGTTACAAATTGAATAGGAATAATCAATTACTTTTGTAATCGATCAATGAGTATGGAAGTGGTGAGGCTTATTGCCATGTTGGGTGTGTGTGTGTAGATGATTTCCTTTGTCATATGTGGATGTGATGCCATAGTCCCCAGATATAGAGGGAGTGTGGTCAATTTCATTTACAACATGAGGAAGTGACTCCATTATTAGTTTACAATAGGTTTTTTCACTTTCCTTTGTCTCTATTGAATTGTGGTGTCATTAAGTAGACATGTGACAGCTCCATGTGGTCTTATAGAACCTTTATTATGCACATGTGGTAGCTCTTATACGTTCCAAATTTTCATCTAATAAAACTTTCAAACTAAATTCATTATATTTTCTATATTAACATCAAAAATAATAAAAAAAATTAAAATAATGTTAAAATTATCCTATAAAACTTTTAATTCATTTTCCAAATTAATTTTGGATGTCATTTAATTACGAAAAAAATATAAAATAATTAATTTTCAAAATTAAATACTTTGGAACTATTAATTATAGATTTTATTTTGACAGTTAATAATCAAAACAAATAATGAAATTCCAATGTTCTTGAAAATAAATTTGTCAATCTCGATTAATTCAAAAAGAAAAAATAAATGAAAAATCCATATTCGACCAATTTAACAATTTATTTTACACATTAATATTAAAATTTAATAAAAAAATAAGTTTCAAAATTAAAAAATTATGTATGTGTTCAATAATTAAATTCAAAATAATTAAGAACAGCTAAAACATAAGGTTAAAAATAATTCTTCATTGAAGAAAAAAATCACAAGGTAACTATGGATTGTACTAAGTACTCAAGTTTTGAATTGTTTTGGGGTTAACTATCAATGAAATTCAACTAAATATTTGGAAAATTTCAACCCTCATCACTCTCACACACTTGAACTATTATAATCATGGGGAATACATTGAGTTTGATTATTCAAAAACATGGTTATTCCTTGACATAAACATACAAGATAAAGAATAATAAAATCATAGTTTCCTCTATTATAATATTTATCATGACTCAAATTTGAATATCAACCTCTATCAAATTTCTATTGAAGAAATTGTTCCATGTTCAAGCGTGGAAAAAGTTAAATTTAAGTGAAATTATAATTTTTAACAAATTAAACTTCTATTTATAACATTATCTTGAGATTATAAAACCAAAGTTTGAATTTCCCCTTCCCTGATACATCTCAAATAAAATATTTATATTTCAATTTCCCCCATTTCATATAGATTCAATATTCCCTTCACTTGGATGCATTAATTTTTTACTATTAGACACTTTCATTAAAAAAATTAAAAAATCAAACATATATGTGCAATGAACTGTAAAAAAGAACTAATTGAATGTTCCAAAATGGATTTAGTTTACTAACACTCACAGTGCCTAAGGTCTTAGAATATAATTTTGGGATCCTAACATTCCATTTTAATCTATTTTTAAAAAAAAGTATATCAAATTTCATGTTATTTGGATCCCTAAGGTGTTATTTTTCATAGATTCTATGTTTCCTTGCATTATCATCGCAAATCTAGTGACCTCTTGTTATAATTATAATTCCAAAAATATCACTTTACTCACACACTTTTACCATGTTCTATAACCAAAATTACATTGAATTAGTTACAAATCAATTATCATTTAACTCTCAAATTTTTAAAACCAATGAAATATTTCCACTCTATCATAGTATTAAAATTCAATAGGGTTAAATTTGGCTCAATGAAATAAAATAATATAAAAATATGTAAGTAAAATATTTAAAAATTGATTTTTTTAAGAGGCTAAATTTGTTTCCATGTTTAATTAAGAGAGTAGAAAAAAATTCATATTAAGAAACATTTCCATATCACACACTGTAACATCCCAAGTAAGTAATGAGTAATAGATATTTTTATCTATTAATGAACTAGATAGTGTTTTAGAGGCTTAAAATGAAAATAAATCCAATCTTAAGCATGGAATCCACTAATATTTTTAAAAGATTGTTTTACTGCCTTTTGATGGAAAACCATTTTTGAATCTATATTTTGACAATTTTATAAGTTATGTTTTTTAAAATAAACTTATTCTTTATGATTGGGACATCAAAATTTACTTTGTGTGAATTTTTGGTATTTTTCTGACAATGTTCATTTTTAAATGAATAGTTAAAAATACTGCATTTTACATCAAAACTGCTTCTTAATATAATTTATTTATATGATTAGATTATCTTTTGAATTGATCTTAATGTGTAATCTGGATATATTTTTACCATTTAATCCAATGGTGGTAATTGGAATAAATTTCACTTTGAAATTGGACTTAAACAGGTGTCAATCTTTTGATACTTATTGTTTCATAAAACACGCAATTTGCTCTGACAGCGGGAATTAATTATTAAATTAATTAATGTGACTTATATGTTTTGAATTTTGTAAAATAGACTTCATTTTTGAATTCATAATATCAAATACAGCTTAGGGTGAAGTTTTGGTATTTTTCTGAAAAACTTCATTTTTTGATGAATAGTGAAATCACTAAGTGGTAGTTAAAGAAACTGATTTTTCGTTTAAATGAAATTTTGCCACCTTTGTGTTTTGAATTTCAAAAATCTGACATACATGGTTGTAATTAATAAGTAAAATTTGGTTCAATGAGATTAAAATAATTTTTTGGTGAATAGTAACTTATTAAGTTCTAAATCGCGATTAGTGGTAATTAGTGTAGTTTAAGGTAAAAATAATGTTTTAATAGTATGAGATGAGCTTGACACATGTCCTACCCTCATTGTATGTGTCATGGCCGACCAAGACAAGTCATGGGTCAACTTGGGGACCCCATGGAACCACTTTGGTTGGGAAATGTCATAAATAACTTTTTATTTAATGTAAAAGTAAAAATGACACAAACATAATATGTTTTACGCAAAAAAAAAATTACATGGGGTTATAAAGATCTTATTTTTGATTATAAATAGTCATTGGAAAGCTAAAAATATTTCCTACATCATAGTATTTGTTTTATAATTTTTAGAATTAAAATAAATTAAATTATTTATGACATCATGATGATGCAGCGATGACCTCATTATTTAACGGTTTAAATAAAATGAAACGATAATATAAAATCTAAGACCTACACTTGTCATAATACTATTGGATGGAAATATTTCGAAGCCTTATCATCTTATCTTCGAAATATATCAATGTGGGACCTTATAAATTCGAAACAATTTTGAAAATAAAATAATAGTTTCGTGATTTCCAAAAGTGCTCCTCCTCTCCTCTTATAAAAGGGCCCCACCTCTACCTCATTTAACACACTCATAAAGCCTTTGGCTCGGCCATACCCTACCCATTTACTCTCTCCACATCCCTCTCCTCATCCTATAGGATTCCCTTTGGGCAGAATCCTTTCAAAGGAATCCTTTAGGATCAAATCAATAGGAGTTACACTTTTAAAGGTAATTCATTCTCTCATGTTCATTTGTTTTATTTTGCTTCTCCAACCCCCTAAACTCTTTTTATTTACTTCTTTTGTAACAACCCCAGTATCTTAAATATACTAGGATGTTTTTATAAGATTTATTCTAGCTACACTCTCACACAAATACATCAAATGGTTAAAGAACATATGGTTTCCGTGGATGGCGAAATTCTGCCTCCCGAAACGATGATTGTTCAATACTCATTTAACACCTTCAAATGTGTCCATTATGATGTCACTATTTTTATATATGATATATAATATTTGTATTCTTTCCTTAAGCTTCTGTATTTTTCATTTATGGCATACCATTATTGTTTCCATTATGGGAAAACACGATATCTTCATTTTAGGAAGTGCGGACTACCGCCCCCTGAAAGTGATTTGATTCGGTAATACCATATGTGGGATGTGTAAAGGATAAAGTTAATGATATTATATATGTTATTATACTAGAATTATAATATACTCTTATATCATTATGATTCCATTCCAGAAAATACGAAATAGAAATGGAAGAAGCATTCATGCGTACGTACGGCTTACCGTCTCCATGAACGGTGCATTTCATTTCTTACCTCTAAATGTGATGTAATATTATAAATACATATAAATGATGAATATATATGATATATATGTTATCCAAAGCATTAATATCATTCTGGATACAACGAACCTTTGACCAAATTAACAACATGTAAGTGTAAGAAGTCTATTTTTGACTTAAGAACCAAATACCGACAAAATGAACATTATTAACTTAAATGATTACATTATGTTCATAACCTGGTATAAAAGGAATAATGAACTTGAAAAAGGTTCTTAAGCAATTAGAGATTAACTCAAGTTTATTATTCAGGAGATTAAAGAACCGTTGGGTCAAGTCGGATACGAGGTATGGGACTTCGTCTCAATCTCCTTTCATTGAGGCATATTTTGTTTTATACACAACCTTCTTTTATATGGTGTATAAACCCCTTTGACATTTACGTTTATTCAAAAGGAATCTCTTTTTATACGAAGCGTTTACTAAACGAAAAAAGGGAATGTTTTTGTCGTACGTATGCGGCGACAATGACTTCTCCGCCGCCGTGACCATTATTTGAGTTTTGGCTTCCTCTACAAGCCATACCTTTGTTTTAAAAGAAAAATAAATACCATGTTTTACTTTTGTTTTATTTTGGTATTTAAAATTGTTTTCATAATGTTTTTATAGCAATGTGTTGTATTGATATATTTTGATTGAAAGGTGGAAATGTTATGTTTCCTTTATGCATGTTTTATGTGATACGATTATGTTAAGGTTCTTGGGCATTATTATGAAGACGGGTGGTTCCGTGATAGACTAAGGGAAGGTGAGCCCGATATAGCTCTCCAATGCATTGGGTAATGCGAAGGAGTGAAACGTTAAGGTTTCTCCGAAGAGATTTTAGGTAATATTCTGTGATGGGTATTCCAATCGTAACCAAGAGGGTTACTCCCTACGTAAGAATGTTATGAATGCCTCAAGTTACCTTTATGTCTTATGATTTCTATAATATATTCATGATTTGATGAGGTATGTTAATGTGCTTATGTTTTATGGGTAAAGTATGATCTCATACTTATGTATATATATATACCCATGTTTCCTTTCCATATTTTTATATCCCTTACTGAGCTTTTTATGCTCATCCCAAGTTTTTTTGAAATGTTTTTCACAGGTCAAGGGAAAGGTACATGATATGATGATAGTGTCGAGGAAGTTTCAAGAAAGAATCCATGTTTATTTTAAATATGTTTCCATTGATGGGAATGAATAATACTATCTTTATGTAACCACTTTGTTTATATGTGGAATGTAATGAAAGTTTTATGATCTAATTATCTAAAACTCTAACCCCGAAAAGATCCTCAATGTGTAATCTTGTAATAACTCAAGATTAAGTAAGGTTTAACGCTGGGGCCTTATAGTTGGTATCAGAGGTCGGTTTAGATAACTTTAGGAGTTAGAATTCTATTAAATGATTAGCCAAAAATATTTTTTTGAAATGATATAGCATTTGAATATTACCATGTTGCTTCATCTAAGACATGTTTGTTCAGAATGGTTTTTCGTAGAGGAAACAGGGAAGCAGTTCTAGGAAGGCATGCAGAAGGAAATAACCTACCAAATCAGCATCCTGAGATGGTCGGAATTGGAACTGAACAGTTTGTTGCAGTAATGGCGCAGTAGACTCAAGCGATAAATGGCGGTGGTATCCATACATGAGATCAGCCAGATCAACCGCAGAGGAACATGTTAGTGGTGGAACATTTCATGAGGCAACATCCCCCATCATTCAGAGGATCATCTGACCCTGTGTTAGCTGGAGGGTGGATTAAAGCACTGGAGAATATTTTGGATGTCATGGGGTGTTCATTAAATCAAAGGTTAGTCTTGCTATTTACCGTTTGGAGGGTGAGGCAGATCAGTGGTGGTCTATGGTTAAAAATATCAGGGACGCCGATGAGATTGATACTCTCGGTTGGGATGAATTCAAAGGTATGTTTCTTGAGAAGTATTTTCCTAAGGCTGTTCAACTTAGGATGGAAAAGCAATTCTTGGAATTGAGGCAAGAGGAAGACTCAGTGGCTACCTATGAAGAAAGGTTCACTCGATTGGCAAGGTATGCTCCATATTTTATCCGAGACCTTGATAGTAAAATAAATCGTTTTTACTCAGGATTAAAGCCAAAATATCGAAGGTCATTAGCTTCTCGTGAGTTTAAAAGTTATGAAAAGCTTGTTCGATGTGCTGAGAAGGTGGAAATGGAGTTTGCCGAAGATCAAGTGTTCTAAAACAACCAACAGAAGAAGAGACCGAGGTGGCAGGAGAAAGGAAATAATTCTTCAAAAAAGTCTAATGGTAAGAAAACTAAGTTTCCAATTTGTGATAAATGTGGAAAAAGGCATGCTGGGGAATGTCTTCTGAATTCTGGAAAGTGCTACCGATGTGGTAAGATGGGACATAAGGCTCGTGATTGCACAGAAAAGGATCAAGGTGAAGGTAATACCATATTTGATTTACAGTTAGTGAAATGTTTTAAGTGCAATGAGATGGGTCACTATGCAAATGAGTGTCCGACAAAGAGCTTGAGTGATGGGAAGCAGTTAGACTACAAGCAGGAAGGGGTGGTGAAATCCTTTGCAACTACTTCAGCAGATGTCGGGCCATAAAATGAAGTTGTATCAGGTAGTTTGTTTTTTCAGATTATGCCAGTGTGTTGTTTGATTCAGGGTCTACACATTCTTTCATCTCGAAAACATTTTCTAGTAAAATGGGAATACCATCTCAAGAAATAAATCCTGAACTTTTGGTAAAAACACCTGGGGGGAATGTTGAGGCAAAAAGAATTTATAAGAATCTTCCTATCCTTATCTGTGGAAAGAACCTACTTGAAAACCTTATTGTTCTACCTCTAGTAGAGTTTGATGTTATCCTGGGCATGGATTGGCTCTCAATTTACCATGTTAAGATTGACTGTAGAGCTAAAGAAGTTTCTTTTCAGAAAGACTTTCAGTTTGTGTACAAGAATGAACCCTTACTATTGATAACTTATCAAGAGGCCGAGAAACTTGTAAAAGATGGAAATGAATGTTACCTTGCACACATTTTTGAAAACAAGGGAACTGCTCATATTAATGATGTGCCAGTGGTAAATGAGTATCCTGATGTTTTTCATAATGAGTTGCCTGGAATAATACCGGATCAGGATGTTGAATTTACTGTTGACTTAGTTCCTGATGCTAAGCCAATTTCAAAACCCCCTTATCGAATGGCTCAAATTGAACATTTAGAGTTGAAGGAGCAATTGCAAGATTTATTAGAGAAAGGTTTCATTCGACCTAGCACATCACCATGGGGTGCTCATGTCTTGTTTGTTAAAAAGAAAGATGGTTATATGAGACTTTTTATTGATTATAAGTCCTTGAATAATATCACTATTAAGAACAAATATCCTTTGCCTCATATCGATGATTTGTTTGATCAGCTCTAGGGAGCTCAGTGTTTTTCAAAGATTGACTTGAGATCGGGGTACCATCAGCTGAAGGTAAAGGAAGTAGATGTTCCGAAGACCACGTTCCATACAAGATATGGACACTATGAATTTGTAGTAATGCCTTTTGGACTAACCAATGCACCTGTTGTATTCATGGACTTAATGAATAGAATTTTCCATGAGTTCTTGGATAAGTTTGTGGTGGTTTTTATTGATGATATTTTGGTGTTTTCTAAATGTAAAGAAGAGCATGAAAGACATTTAAGGGTTATCTTGCAAACCTTAAAAGAAAAGATATTTTATGGGAAATCCAGCAAGTGTGAGTTTTGGTTGCAACAAATTTTTTTCCTTGGTCACATTGTTTCTAAAGATGGGATAACTGTTGATCCTACAAAAACAAAAGTTGTGGAAGACTGGCTAAGACCCAAAAATGTAACTGAGATTCGTAGCTTCCTTGGTTTGGCAGGCTATTACCGAAGGTTTGTTAGAAATTTTTCACGATTATCTAGTCCAATGACTAAGCTAACTCGGAAGGGTGTTAAGTTTATCTGGACAAAAGAATGTGATGATTGTTTTCAGGAATTAAAAAGAAGATTGGTGAATGCTCCAGTTTTGGCACTACCTTCCAGGAATGGTGAGTTTGTTTTCTACAGTGGTGTTTCATTGAAAGGACTTGGTTGATTCCTAATGCAGAATGATCAGGTAATTGCTTATGCTTCACGACAGTTGAAAACTCATGAGGTAAATTACCCTACACATGATTTGGAATTACCTACTGTTGTTTTTGCTTTAAAAATTTGGAGGCATCATTTGTATGGAGTAAAGTGTGAAATATATACCGATCAAAAAAGTTTAAAGTATATATTCACTCAGAAATAATTGAACATGAGACAAAGGAGATGGCTATAATTAATCAAGGATTATGATTGTACAATTCATTACCATCCGGGAAAAGAAAATAAAGTGGATGATGCTTTGAGTCGAAAAAGTAATGCTTCATTAGCAATGTTGCATTTGGAACATGATCCTTTGGTTAAGGATTTGATGAAATTTGGCATAGAAGTTGTTGGTGCGGGAAGTTCTTCTGTTTTGTTTCAGGTATCAGTGAGATCATCTCTATCAGATAGAATCAAACAAGCACAGAAGCAAGACAGTGAGTTGCAGAAAAAGGTAGATCTGGTTCAGAAAGGTAAGTTGCATGAATTCAACATTGATAGTGATTGTGTTTTGAGATTTGGGAAGAGATTGTGTGTGCCTTGTGATTCAAAGTTGAAGAGAGAGTTTTTATGTGAAGCTCATAGTTCTCCGTTTTCAGTTCATCCTAGCAGTACTAAGATGTACAGAGATCTACGGGAGTATTACTGGTGGGATGGAATGAAAAGAGATATTTCTGATTTTACTGTGAAGTGTTTGACATGTCAACAGGTTAAAGCAGAGTGGCAGTTACCAAAAGGGATGCTTCAGCATTTACCAGTTCCAGAGTGGAAATGGGAGAATATATCCATGGACTTTGTTGTGGGATTACCGAAGACATCTCGAGGTAATAATGAAATCTGGGTTATTGTTGATCGCTTGACTAAATCTGCTCATTTCCTTTCTATACGAGATAATTTTTCCCTAGATCAACTTTCTCGTTTGTTTCTTAAAGAGATAGTCAGGTTACATGGAGTTCCTCTCTCCATTGTATCTGATCGTGATCCCAGGTTCACTTCTAACTTTTGGAAAGTCCTTCAGAAGTCGTTGGGTACTGAATTAAATTTTAGTACAGCTTTTCATCCTCAATCAGATGGGAAGTCAGAACGAACAATTTAGACCTTGGAGGTTATTCTTCGAGCTTGTTCTATGGATTATCAGGGAAGTTGGGACCAACATCTTTCTTTGGTTGAATTTTCATATAATAACCGTTTTCATTCCAGTATACAGACAGCACCATTTCAGGAATTATATGGGAAGCGGTTTCGAACTCCAGCTTTCTGGGATGAAGTGGGTGAAAGGAAGTTGATGGGACCAGAATTGGTAGAAGAGATGGCAGAAAAAGTTCAGCTGATTCAGAAGCACATGAGAACAGCTCAGAGCAGGCAGAAGAGTTATGCGGATAACCGGAGGAAGGATCTATCTTTCGAGTTAGGTGATCATGTTTTTCTCAAAGTATCACCATGGAAAAGTGTGATGCGATTTGGTAAGAAAGAAAAGTTGAGTCCAAGGTTCATTGGACCATATGAAATTCTGGAGAGAGTTGGATCAGTTGTATACCAGGTGTCTTTACCTCCGATTTTATCTCAGGTACACAATGTTTTTCACGTTTCGATGTTGAGAAAGTATATGCCAGATCCATCTCATGTTTTGAGTCCAGAGGTAGTTCAGCTGGAAAAGAACCTATCTTATGAGGAACAACCGGTCCAGATTCTTGACCACAGGGAGCAAGTGTTACGGAATAAGGTGATTAATCAGGTAAAGGTTTTGTGGAAAAACCACATGTTGGAAGAGGCAACATGGGAATCTGAAAATTCAATGAGGGATAAGTACCCCCATTTATTCGATAAGTAAATAAATTGCGGGGATGCAATTTTCTAAAGGGGGGAAGGATGTAACATCCCAAGTAAGTAATGAGTAATAGATATTTTTATCTATTAATGAACTAGATAGTGTTTTAGAGGCTTAAAATTAAAATAAATCCAATCTTAAGCATGGAATACACTAATATTTTTAAAAGATTGTTTTATTGCCTTTTGATGGAAAACCATTTTTGAATCTATATTTTGACAATTTTATAAGCTATGTTTGTCAAAATAACCTTATTCTTTATGATTGGGACATCAAAATTTACTTTGTGTGAATTTTTGGTATTTTTCTGACAATGTTCATTTTTTAATGAATAGTGAAAAATACTGCATTTTACATCAAAACTGCTTCTTAATCTAATTTATTTATATGATTATATTATCTTTTGAATTGGTCTTAATGTTTAATCTGAATATATTTTTACCATTTAATCCAATTGTGGTCATTGGAATAAATTTCACTTTGAAATTGGACTTAAACTGGTGTCAATCTTTTGATACTTATTGTTTCATAAAACACGCTATTTGCTCTCACAGCAGGAATTAATTATTAAATTAATTAATGTGACTTATATGTTTAGAATTTTGTAAAATAGACTTCATTTTTGAATTCAGAATATCAAATATATCTTAGGGTGATGTTTTGGTATTTTTCTGAAAAACTTCAATTTTTGATGAATAGTGAAATCACTAAGTGGTAGTTAAAGAAACTGATTTTTCGTTTAAATGAAATTTTTCCACCTTTGTGTTTTGAATTTCAAAAATATGACATACATGGTTGTCATTAAGAAGTAAAATTTGGTTCAATGAGATTAAAATAATTTTTTGGTGAATAGTAACTTATTAAGTTCTTAATCGCGATTAGTGGTAATTAGTGTAGTTTAAGGTAAAAATAATGTTTTAATAGTATGAGATGATCTTGACCCATGTCCTACCCTCATTGGATGTGTCATGGCCAACCCATAAATGTCATGGGTCAACTTGGGGACCCCATGTAACCACTTTGGTTGGGAAATGTCATAAATAACTTTTTATTTAATGTAAAAGTAAAAATGACACAAACATAATATGGTTTACAAAAACAATTTTTACATGGGGTTATAAAGATCAGATTTTTTATTATAAATATTCATTAGAAAGATAAAAATATTTCCTACATCATAGTATTTGTTTTATAATTTTTATACTTTATATAAAGTAAATTATTTATGACATCGTGATGATGCAGTGATGACCTCATTATTTAACGGTTTAAATAAAATGAAACGATAATATAAAATCTAAGACCTACACTTGTCAAAAAACTATTGGATGGGAATATTTCGAATCCTTATCATCTTATATTCTAAATATATCAATTTGGGACCTTATAAATTCGAAACACTTTTGAAAATAAAATAATAGTTTCGTGATTTCCAAAAGTGCCCCTCCTCTCCTCTTATAAAAGGCCCCCACCTCTACCTCATTTCACACACTCCTCAAGCCTTTGGATCGGCCATCCCCTGCCCATTTACTCTCTCCACATCCCTCTCCTCATCCTAGAGGATTCCCTTTGGGCATAATCCTTTCAAAGGAAGCCTTTAGGCTGAAATCAAAAGGAGTTACACTTTTAAAGGTAATTCATTCTCTCATGTTCATTTGTTTTATTTTGCTTCTCCAACCCCCTAAAATATTTTTATTTCCTTCTTTTGTAACAACACCAGTATCTTCAATATACTAGGATGTTGTTATAAGATTTATTCGAGCTACACTCTCACACAACTACATCAAATGGTTAAAGAACATACGGTTTCCGTGGATGGAGAAATTCTGCCTCCCGAAACGATGATTGTTCAATACTCATTTAACACCTTCAAAGGTGGCCATTATGATGTCACTATTTTTATATATGATATATAATATTTTTATTCTTTCCTTAAGCTTCTGTATTTTTCATTTATGGAATACCATTATTGTTTCCATTATGGGTAAACACGATATCTTCATTTTAGGAAGTGCGGACTACCGCCCCCTGAAAGTGATTTGATTCGTTAATACCATATGTGGGATGTGTAAAGGATAAAGTTAATGATATTATATATGTTATTATACTGGAATTATAATATACTCTTTTATCATTATGATTCCATTCCAGAAAATACGAAATAGAAATGGAAGTAGCATTCATGCGTACGTACGGCTTACCGTCTCCCTGAACGGTGCATTTCATTTCATACCTCTAAATATGATGTAATATTATAAATACATGTATATAATGAATATATATGATATATATGTTATCCAAATCATTAATATCATTCTGGATATAACGAACCTTTGACCAAATTAACAACATGTAAGTGTAAGAAGTCTATTTTTGACTTAAGAACCAAATACCGACAAAATGAACATTATTAACTTAAATGATTACATTATGTTAATAACATGGTATAAAAGGAATAATGAACTTGAAAAAGGTTCTTAAGCAAGTAGAGATTAACTCAAGTTTATTATTCAGGAGATTAAAGAACGGTCGGGTCAAGTCGGATACGAGGTATGGGACTTCGTCTCAATCTCCATTCATTGAGGCATATTTTGTTTTATACAAAACCTTCTTTTATATGGTGTATAAACCCCTTTGAAATTTACATATATTCAAAAGGAATCTCTTTTTATACGAAGCGTTTACTAAATGACAAAAGGGAATGTTTTTGTCGTACGTATGTGGCGACAACGACTTCTCCGCCGCCGTGACCATTATTTGAGTTTCGGCTTCCTCTACAAGCCATACCTTTGTTTTAAAAGAAAAAAAATACCATGCTTTACTTTTCTTTTATTTTGGTATTGAAAATTGATTTCATAATGTTTTTATATCAATGTGTTGTATTGATATATTGTGATTGAAATGTGGAAATGTTATGTTTCCTTTATGCATGTTTTATGTGATACGATTATGTTGAGGTTCTTGGGCATTATTATGAAGACGGGTGGTTCCGTGATAGACTAAGGGCGGGTGAGCCCGATATAGCTCTCCAATGCATTGGGTAACATGAAGGAGTGAAATGTTAAGGTTTCTCCGAAGATATTTTAGGGAATATTCTGTGATGGGTATTCCAAACGTAACCAAGAGGGTTACTCCCTACGTAAGAATGTTATGAATGCCTCAAGTTACCTTTATGTCTTATGATTTCTATAATTTATTCATGATTTGATGAGGTATGTTAAAGTGCTTATGTTTTAGGGGTAAAGTATGATCTCATCCTTATGTATATATATACCCATGTTTCCTTTCCATATTTTTATATCCCTTACTGAGCTTTTTATGCTCATCCCAAGTTTTTTTGAAATGTTTTTCACATGTCAAGGGAAAGGTACATGATATGATGATAGTGTCAAGGAAGTGTCAAGAAAGAATCCATGTTTATTTTAAATATGTTTCCATTGATGGGAATGAAGAATACTATCTTTATGTAACCACTTTGTTTATATGTGGAATGTAATTCAAGTTTTATGATCTAATTATCTAAAACTCTAAACCCAAAAAGATCCTCAATGTGTAATCTTGTAATAACTCAAGATTAAGTAAGGTTTAAGGCTGGGGCCTTATACACACACATATTTTAGACATTATTTCAATTAAATTCTATCATTAATTTATCAAGGAACCCAGATAAAAAACAAAAAATAATATAAAGCAGTGTGAAGGAAGGAAACAATGTGGGGGTTTTTATTAAATGGGGATATAAGGGATTTTGGACTCCATAAATGGATCATTACAAAATTCCTTATGGTAATAATTTTCTTGTTAACCATTTGTTAGAATGGATTAATTTAATCTCCTCTATTTATCTCTTCCATTCCAAAAGGAAAAGTGTTAGTTGCTTTGTATTGTCTAGTTGATGGGCCATGCATCCCCCGCACCCTCTTAGGGTGTCTCCTCCTCCAGTGTTGGTTCTCCCCCAGCCTCTGCGCTCTCACATCCCTCGTCTATCGTTTCTCTTGCTTTTTAGATGGTTCCCCTTTTCCCCCTAGTCTTCGGCGCTCTTGCGTCTCCCCCACCCTCTTCTAGGGTTTCTCCTTCATCAGTGAGGGATCTCCCTCCAATTGATGTGGTTCATCTTCGATTTATTCCACATGTTTTACCTTCACAGCTTTTTCGTGCCTAGGTCTCTCTTTTGGTCCTGCTTCTCGATTTCGCTCTGCTGAAGACACTCTGGTTCCTCTTATTTCGCGATGACGACAATTGCAAGGCTATCCTGGGGATATGACATCGATTGTCCACTACGGATGACTTCAATCACCATTACACGGCTCTGACCTCCAGTTCCTATGCACCTCTCCACTCCAGATATGGAGCGGTTGTTCTAGGAGGTTTTAGGTTATGCATTTTGGCGGTCGATATATCTCAAGGCGATGTTGGCTCACTGCTCCTAGTTTGTTTGTTCATGTTTTTCTCCTCTTAATCGTTGTCACTGTTTGGATCTCTTGAACATTCAACCACTGCTCTGACCCCATGCTCTGCTTCTCCCCTCATGGTAGAGATGGAGCGGTGGAATCAATCCGGTTTTGGGAAGTGAGGTTTGGCGGCTGTCATCGTTTCAAACATGGTTCTTCGATGTTGTTTTTATTTTTTCGGTTTTATTCCCCATGTTATCGGTGATGTTTTGATTATTTTGTTCTTGATGGTGGAATACCGATGGATTTTTCCTTTAGATGAAATGTTATTGATTTTTTTTTATTTTGGTGATATGTTTTCGGCGACACCGGTGGTCTTCGACGATCTTCGGTGTTGTTGTTGGAGGCTGATGACGATGTTGTGATGGATTGTGATGACAGTAGTGGTACTCAGGTTGATGATGACTGGAGACAAAAACAATTGTCTCATGATGATGACGTGTCTAATTCTAAAATCTGGATCTCATCAGGTTTTACGAACAGTTTTGAATTTTGAAATTTTTAATTGGTTTATTTTATTTCTGTTCCCGCTGGAATGTAGGTTACCGCTCACCCTCAAAGCGACTTTTTTAAATAAAATAAAAATGAATTTTGAGGAGAGAGGCTATGTATGGTCCACACCATTTTGAATGGTGTCTATATATTATGAGTTTCATCCTTGATGAGAATGTTATGGCCTTATCTCAAATTAGAAATTATATTTTATAGATGTGTCTAACTTGGAAAAATATTGCTTGTACTTTATAAATATGTGAATTATAATAATATTCTCTTATCTATTATATCAAGAACAAAATAACACAAAAACTAATTTCCCAATCTATTGAATCATAAGGACTCAAGAACGCCTCCCTATATTTGATAGGCCACTGACTAGCAGTGAGGGCCTATGTGCTACAATGGGGAGACCATTCCCTTATCATCAGAGTTCTCAGTATAGTGGAAATAAATGAAACACTTCTTAACATTGAAATTTAAACATATAAATTTCTAGTTAAATATACCAATTACATACCATGAAATATCATAATTATGAAACATACATAATAGGTAGTTTAGTATAAAATAATCAAGTCAAGTGTAGATGGGAAAAAAGTAAACAAAATGTGCAAGAACAAAACAAAGAATAACCCAAGAATTCATAAGATCTAACTCAACTACCAAATACCAACACCATCTTATCGAAACAATAATGCATTGCATCATGCCTCACTCTCAACCTGTAACCTATGATCATGTAGCATATTCTTAGTAATCATAGTGTCATGGAAGTTCAAGAAGGGTGTGAGTATAAATAAGTAGACCATCGCAAATGGTTTCTAATGAAATTATAGTTTATGAGAATAAGTTATAAAATTTGTAAAAATAAAAGAAGTAATAACAACACTGAGAAGTGGAAATAAATAGAACCTAGTCAAGACATGAGTCTGAATTTGGAGACCTAGGCTACATATACCAACTTCAGCCTTCAACATTCTCCAAACATAGTGGATGCATCACATCCCAATTCAATTCCAAGGTGAATCGTTGAGGAAACCATAAACAGGTGAACTGAGTGGATCCACAACACTCATATGGGAATTCCCACCCAGTAATTAAAAAGAATAATGATCTACATGATCTAATCACAAGGTTATTCCCTTCGCATTCAAAATAATATCTTGATAAGAATACATGGCACCGGCCTAAGGAATTCTATACCTATAATAATCAAGATAAATCCAGGATATCTTCCAACGAAATTAAACATGTTACAGCCTTAAAAATCAAGGACATTGATCTATTTCACTCAATAAATGTAGACATTACATGAATACATGGTGAATCTACCCCCATGTAATTCAGGGTAATGAATCTAAGAAGAATACACTAGTTCACCAAAGTCATTCCATAGAATTGTATGTCATTGAATCCAAATAATACTTTACTCCCAACAATCACATGAGTCCCCAATTGAATTCCAAGGCACATGCATGAGATTACACACTAATATGAATTGTAAGGGTTCTGGGGAGTTTCTCCATGGAATTCCATGTAACACCATGAGATTTTGTTCAACTTTTCTCTTTAAATAAATTTAATTTCATTAATAGCTTGCAAAAAATTCAATCCTTAGTCTAAATGAACTATAATATAGTATAACATTAAAAACAATCTGTTAAATTGATTGAATGAATAGTAAATCACAAATTTTAAAAATTATATTCAGTTTTTTATGATAAATAAAATATATTTACTTGTATGCACTCATTTTTTAGTAATGCATATATGTACATCAAAAAATACATATTTCCTCAAAAAAGATTTTTATTTCATTTTGTGAACAAATAATAGAGTAATTTATTCCACATTAATAAAATTTATTTAAAAAACCAAATTTATTTATGAAATAATTATTTCAAAATTATCATAGAGTTAATTTTTGAAAATTTTCTAAAAATATTGATTTTTTAATGAATAGTGAAATATACCATTTTTAATTAAAAAATTTTATAGTCAAAGAATTATACAATGATAAAATTTGTTTTAAAATAATTTTAATTTTAATAAGTTAAAATATATTATGTATACTCTAATTAAGATCATTAAAATATTTTTTATGTTAAATTTTGATATAATAACAGTGTGTACATGACAAAACATTTTTTGGAAAACCTCTTTCCATCGCATTTTATGGATTACTTTTTAATTTTAATTCTATAATTTCTATGAGTTGAATTTTGTAAAATTTCTGAATTATTTTTAATTATAAAAATTAATATTATATACTAATTTCAATTTATTTATTGTTATTATGAATAATAACTGAGGTAAAAAATCATCATCGATAAGGATAATACAGGCTTACTGAGAGGTTCAACCAAGATATAACGGTATGTTTGAAAATTAAACTATCATAAATCTTATTTATTTTAAATATTTATCAGTTTTCAAATTAAAAATTATAATCTCTATCCATTTTTAATCATTTTAATTGAATGTGACTTTATTATATTTTAATCCTTTGAGAAATTCCAAGTGTGTCATTTACCCCACTTATAAAAGGACACACCACCTTTCTCCTCTTCACACCACCTTCAGCCATATACCTAAACCAGACCCTAAAAAATATATTACAACATTCCTATCTAATAATTATAGCTTTTTTAACTCTTAAAATATCATTCCAAGGGTCCTTAATAAAAGATCAAAAGGAGGCACATCGTAGAAGAGGTAATCATCTTATTCGACCACCTTCAATTTATTTCTTCCACCACCTCCAATAAATATTTGGTATTCATCCTCAAATAAAAAAATCATTATACCCAATATAGTTTAATTTTATAATGACTATTTAACCACCAATATCTACCCTCTGTTAAATCAAATGTGAAGTGAAAGTATCACTCGTGCGTACATGTGGTCTTCCACCTCCACGAAGTGATACAATTCATTTTCCATCACTATAATTTTTGGATGGTTATTATGATGGTTTTAAAGTTTATATATAATATTTTAGACTTTAATAAACCTATATTATTATAATATCATATCTACCTTCTTACCTTTTAATTTTTTGGAAAACGATAATGTCACTTGAAAGTACGTGTGGACTACCACCACCACAAAGCGATGTGATTTGTTTTTCATTTTTTTACATACATAGTAATAATAGTAGATTTAATGAATATATATGATATATATGATATAATAATTATTATTGAAATATTAATAATCATTTTATATTCTTGCATTCCACCCATTAAAAGTTTGAAGTACCGTTCTTGTGTACGTACATTCTACCATCTCCGTGAATAGTATAATTTAGTTTTATGTCTACAATTTGATGGATGACTAAAAATATATTTTGAAAAAATGTGATATTTATATCATTATTAACATTATGGATATTATGGAACCATTATCAATGTACAAAGACTGAAACTATAAAACCAAAATTCCAATAATAATTACATAGTTAACACCTAGAAATAATGATTTTAATAAATATTTATTAATAAATAGGTTATAAAATTTTATAAGTGGATCACATATGATATTATAAGTATTTAAATGATTATAATATATAATTATAATAAAATTAGATTTATTATAAATGATTTTACAACACCTTCAAATCAATTGGAACTTGAGGTAAGTATTTTATGTTATAATCTCATTGTTTATTGGGATAATTTTAAATTATGTTTCTAAATATAAAATTTTAAGATAAAAATACCAAAAATATCAGGAATTTTATTATAATATAGTTGTTTTTTGAGATTAAAATTTTTAATTTCATTTTCCTCACTTTAATAACTTAAGAGGCTAAAAGGCTCTTTTTAAGAAAAACATAATTTATTTCCCTATTAGGTTGAACAATCATTTTTCATCCATGGTTTTTAATGATTTTTC
Source organism: Viscum album (assembly GCA_963277665.1). NCBI lineage: Eukaryota > Viridiplantae > Streptophyta > Magnoliopsida > Santalales > Viscaceae > Viscum > Viscum album. The sequence continues at coordinate 334,109,957 of OY728163.1, forward strand.
TTTTATATTATCCTATTATTTTATAAATTAATTTATACCCTTGATTTACCTTTTAAAAATGGTTTACACCGACTATTTATTTTTTTCTTAACAATGTACTTTTGACTTTCTATCAAAAATATGAAAGGAATATATATTTAATGTGCATTCCAGGAAAAAAATTTACCTTTGTCGTGATTGCTAAAATATTTGGATATTCCATTACAATTTTCCTTTTTCATTTAATAGAAAAAAGTTCCATAATATATTTTTAAATTTTTTAGATTTTAAATAAGTAATTCTTAAATGAAATCAGTATTTTCTGCAATAAATATTCCAAGGGATATTTTAAAAAATATATATTTATAATAAAATCCATTGATGTTACATATTTTTAACTAGGGATATTATAAAATGATATTATAATTATTATTTCTCTGTATGGTTTATGATTATGATGATGAAATGTTTTTGAAACTCATTTCTTTTTTCTGGGTTATGTTAAACTAGGAAATTTTAGGATTCGAGAATACTCTGTCCTAAAAATTTATTAATGAAATTAAAAGTTCATAAACATCAGTGAAAAGTGTGACATAAGCATCACCAAACATAGGGAATCGGACCAATTTCACCCACAACACAACTCAGCCAAAATTCTCAGCATCAAATAAAGAAATATATGAAAATCCCATGTTTAACATCAGTTCTGAAGGTCTAAAATTTAAATTTAATGGTGAATTCCCAAATCCAGCCCTAATCTCGCCAGCCTGTATCCCAATGTCATCCATATCCAAGAAGTGAAAAACCACGACCTGGTCCCCATGTCTCGTAACGTACCTACCGCCATGAAAAAAGAAACACTGATTGGTCCCCATCACAAAAACATCACTACCCACATCTAATTGTCAACTCAAGACCTGGTATTACCGCTTATCTTATCATCGTCTGTTGTCTGCAGCTAATGCATTTGACACCGTCTTCCAACCTATGCCACATCGCTAGCCAACCACTCAGAGAAAAATAACATTCTCCCTACGCTCTTCACAATTCCAGAGGTCGACCCAGCATCCCGATAAACACTGGAGTGAACCTCATCACCAGACCAGATCCACCAGCCTACCAAGGAGAATGGAAACTGAATAGCTCTGTCTCCATCGGGACCACCACCAACATAAGATCATCCCACGCGCCAGTCTGTGCATGCCATACCATATGTCTCTCTGCATCTAGTCACATGTTTTCTCTCCTGTATGGCATGGAACTACCATGTTCCCCACAAATGCTGGAGACCGAAGGCCGTCGGGATGCCACACACACCATAGCCTGGCAGAATGGGAGATTCCACTATTTTTGCAAGACCATTCCCACATCCTCCACCATGGAAAAAAATCCCTTTCCAAAAAAATTTATTTATAAAGAGATCTACACATCATGAGATGCGCTATCACCACATCTGAAGAATTCAACACCATCTTGTATCGTCCTAGTCATGAAATTATATCTGGATAACATCGCGCCCAATGCATCCACGTGGGATCAATAAGAAACAATGGTTTTTCACCCTTGTAAATCATAAGACTTATGGTTTTTTCATCTTCAATTAGATCTGTAGACAAGGAGGGATTTCTTGGACAATCACAACTTACAAATTTAAAAGAAGTACCTAGTTTATGATTTTTCACCAGAGGATGATTTATGCCACAAGATGAGAACATCACCAAAGAGCCAATGATCTCATCATAAAATATATTTTGGGACAACTCTTATCTGTCAGACGATGATTTTTTGACATATAGAAAAATTCTCAAAATGTTGTATAATCTCTTCATCAGATCTTCTTGAGATACCCCGATTGACAGTGAAATCCACATACAGTTCACTAGAGAGAATCTCTCCATTGTGGAGAGAGGTCTCCATCCTCACAGTCAAATGTGTTGTTGCATAATGAGGTATTGGGTGGCCTCCCCACCTACGCACTTCACGTACCCAGTGAGGCCTAATGTGGCCAACCGTTGGGCTTAGGCTATTTTCCAATAGGGTAGAAGGGCCCACGAGAGATTTGTCAGTATATAGTGTGCATTTCCTTGTGAGGACTTGAACCGGGAACCTCAGATTCAGGATGCCACCACCATCAACCAACTCACCCATGCTCCTGGTCAAACATGTTGTTGGGTGAAAACATATTGGGGTGGCCTCCCCACCTATGCACCGCACGTCACCTGTGTGCCGCACATCCTCACCTTCCCCTAGGGAAATAGGTTATGTTATATGTTGAATGTTTTATGATATTATGTCACACATGTGAATGGGTTATTATTGATATGGGTTGGCCTAGAATTATTTTTCTATACAATCAATTGGGTAAAGATAGATACATCATGATATTATAATAAATATAATGAGGATTGAACCCATTTTAGTAAATATTTATGTCCACTATAATTATCTTGGGAGTAATCATTGGCTAATTATATGATAGATTAAATAGTTAACATAATCTACTATGACATTCTTGGTTGTCATACTTGAATAAGGAAATGATTTTATATAGTTATTTTTATTTCAAGATCATATTTCTTATGTAAATATTATTCTCGCATGGCTCATTTTCTTTGATTCCTTTATTATTCAAGTATTATGAAGAAATAAACATTATTGCATGGCTCAATATTATGATATTTTAATTATAGGGTTTGGTTTTAAATTGTTAATCACATGTTCTCAGAAATTTGTGCACATTATTTTCTAAGTTATCATTGATATATCACTTTTCTACCCTTATTGAGCAACATATACCACCCTTTCTTATGTTTCCTTTCCCCATGTTATGAAGAATGTTTTCATTATAATTTTTCTAACAAGGGAGATAGTTATGAATAAATTAGTGGGAGATGATGTATAACACTTATGAATAAGTTTATTATGTATCTAGGTTTCAAAATATATTTGACAAACACCATTAAAGAATGTATTTTAATGTTATTCATTGAAGTATCATCTAATAAGATGTGATATTTATGTATTAAAATTATAGATCTCTATTGTTTTTATGAGAGAAATGATTAGTTACCTTTCAAAATAAGGATGATAAAAATTTATTGAGAACCATTAGGATAATCTTATATATAATAGAATATCAATGGTTATGGTAAGTAAATGAGTGTGTTTCAACTAGAAAAAATATTCATGTATGAATAATATAAGTGGATGTGGTTTTAGAATAGATGCATCTTGGGGTAATATCCCTGAAAATAGTTGGTGGAGCATATCTATTCCATATTTTTGGTGCATGGTGAGTGTTCCCATAATAAACACATTATTTGAAACACCTTGAGGGTATGATTGGGTTAGATGGGATTTTATTTCTGAACCATTATAAATAATTTGAATAGATTATGATCATGGATGACCTAGGTTAAACCTGTGGTAACATTGATTGAAAAGAAGGTTTCGTGATTTTGAAATCATATAAATGATTTTTATTATTATGTTCTTTCACACTATGATTATTAGTTCTCACACTCTAATTTTTGGTATTAGTCAACGGATGGACCCTGAAGGAATCCTATTATGTCTGAATGTGATGGAAAATAAAAAAATGGTTCTACTGAGTAACCAAATGTTATAGAATCTATAATAAACAATCATTTTGGTATGATTATACAAAATTCCCTACCTATGAATCATTTTGAGCTTTGATATTAGCAATTTGGGGAACAAAGTTCTTTTGAATACTTCATAACAAAAGATACAAATCCTTTTAGTAGGTATGAAGATTCATGAGTTTTTGGGAATGGATTTATATCTCTAAAAATATTTTTTATAATATCTAATTTTAGTTTAATGAATAGTTTATCTTAAATGATTATCATTTGTAAACAGAACTAGATCAATGGTAGACTCTTGTCAACAACATGAGGATACATGATGAAATTGACTCGATGGAGTGGGATGATTTCAAAAACTAGTTTTTATATAATATTTTTCCTTGTATTATTCCTATCAAATGGATAAATAATTAAATGAGATTAAGTATTTGGATGATGAATCTATTAGCACCTATGAATAAAATTTTTCAAGACTTGTGATTTACACTTCTAGTATTATCATCCAACCTTGAATTAAGGGTGATTGATTCTTTATAGGCTTAAAATGAAGTCTCTGAGGGTTTTATCCATAAGGTACTTCATTATCTATGAATACATCATTATATGAACTAACAAGTGGGATATAGATATTGGATATACCCACTAATCCCATGATTTGTATAAGAAAATAAAGATTGAAAAAAAGGAAATTATAAAAAACATCAAGAGAAGAAGCAGAACTTTCTTCTATACATAAAACATGGAAGGAAATATGGAGTAAATTTTCTCAAGGGGACTAGTAAATGTTTGGAGTTTTGAAAGTAAGGTCACATAGAAATTGAATACTAAACTGATGGGTATAAGAAGTTAGCTAATATGTATAAAATGAATCACAAAATGCACCACCCACACTCTAATGTTTCAAATTCATGGATTATGGTAATTATACAAACTAGTTCTCTAATAAAAAGGATATTGATAACAATAAATGTCAAAAACCTATTAATCCTAGAGAAAAATTTAAATAAGATTTGATTGCAAAATTTTATGTGGTTAACAAAGTGATGAAATTTATACATAGGATCCACACTAAAAATTCTAATGTATTTTTTGATTATAGATCTACCCACTCTTTTATATCTACAAATTCTATAAGATTATCACAATACCACCTCAATTATCTGAAGTTAAATTCATAGTGGTACCCCTTAATGGTATGATAATTTCATATCAAGTCTATGCTTCCTCTCTAGTTGATGTTTGTGAAATGTGCTTCCTAAAAATCTCATTATTGTCCCTCTAGTTGAATTTTAAGTTATCTTATGTATGGATTGAATTTATCTACATAAATATCATATTAAATTTAGAATAAGGGAAGTATAATTTGATATTATAAAACAACCTATGATTTTATAATATTGTGATGATAAATATGAGATTCTACTGGAAATAATATCTATTATTTTGGTATTGATTCCAATTATAAGGGAATATTTATATCATATGGTTGGGGAGAACCTCAAAATAAATAATATTATTATTATATAGGAGCTTGTTATTGTCTTTTCAGAATATATTCATACTCTTATAATAAGTCACGAAGTTTAGTTTTCAATAGAACTCATGTCTTGTTCTACAATTATTTCAATGACACTATCTAGAACATCCCTAATTGAGTTTTAGGAATTGAATAATATACTCTATCAGAATCTTGAAAAGGGATTCATTTAACCAAGTACATCAACATGGGGTGCAATTTTTCATTTTTTTAATGAAAAATAAGTTTAAATTTTGGTATATGTTGATTATTAATAACATAACTATATCACTATCAAGAACAAGTATCATCCAGCCCATATTGATGACTTATTATATATAATCTATAGTGATCATTATTTTTGCATGATTGACCATCATTATGGATATCATCATTGAGGGTAAAAAAAACTTTATACCTAATATAAGATTTTGAAAAATGTTTTGAAATTATGAATTTATAGAGATGTCATTTGTTCTTACGAATTCCCACACTATTTTCATTGATTTAATGACTAAAGTCTTTAAATATAACCTTGAGGATTTTACTGATGACTGTAAGAAAGGGTATGTTGTAAGAAAAATTTAAGAAGTGTTAATTTTAGATACCAAATGATTCATTTTTTGTTCATATAATCTAAATATAGTGTATATATCTAGATCCATAAAATTCAGATGTTATTGAATATTGGCCCAAACCAACCACAATGAATGCGATCTACATTTATCACTATTTCCTATGATATTATCAAAACCTTGTGGAAAATTGTCCACAATGTTCCAATCCAACCACAAAGTAAACTAAAAATAGATTCAACTTTCTTTTAACATATAAGTGTGGGGAAAAATTCAAGGAACAAAATGGATGGTTAGTCAGCGCACTTGTACATACACAAGCCTATCGTAGAGAAGGATTTGTGATCAATAATGATTCATTTAATAAGTGACTATTATGAGTTCTCATACATAATGATAACATTATAGCTTATGCCTTGTGAGAATTTAAGGTTCATTCTAAAAATTACCCAACTCGCAATTTGGAGTCAGGTGACATAATTTTTGTATTAATGATAGAGAGTTATTATATTTAAAGAGAGATGTGTGAAATATATATTGATCAAAAAAAATTAAAATTTATATTCACTTAGAAAGAGTTGAATATGTGATAGATAAGATGGTTGGAGTTGATTAAATAGTATTACTTCTCAATACATTACCACCCTAGTAAAGAGAACATAGTGGTTGATGCTTTGAGTTGAAAGGATCGTGCTAGATTATTTATAATGAGGTTAAAAAAATGTCAAATATTTATATATTTTGAAAGGGTGGTTCTATAAATAAAAAAGGAAGGGGAAAAATATTATCTTTCTCAATTGGTTGTTCAACCATCTATCCAAGTAAATATTAAATATGTGGAAAGGAATGATATAGAACTAAAAAAGATGGTGATATATTTTATTGAGTTCAAACTTGACTATGATTGAATGAAATGTTCAATAACCCTATATGTTTCCTATCATTACTAGAATTTAATAAAGAGCTATGGGATAAAGTTCATAGTTCATCATTCTATATTTATCCCAGAAGTTTGAATATGTATAGATATATGAAAGAGTTTTTATGTTGGGAAAGTGTGAAAAGAGATATTCTAGAGTATGTATCTATGTTATTGGTTTTTTAGTAAGTTTCCATTGGGATATTGAAATTTAATGGTATGTTACAACTATTACCCACACAATAAGGTAAATAGGAAAACATCTTCACATATATGTTCATCGAACTCCCAAAAATTTCTAAGTGAAATAATGTTATTTCATTTGTATTAAATCACCTTATGAAGTCAAAAAACATCATTTCTATCGATGAATATTTATGTCTTGATTATCTAGCTAACATATACATTAAATAAGTTGTAATGTTTTTTGGAGTACCAAATTTTATTGTCTCTGATCCGGAACCGAGGATTACCTAGGAGTTTTGGTGAAGTATTCAACAAACTCTTGGGTCATATTTCTATTTATGTAATTTATATCATTATCAAATATAAGTTCAATATTATATAACTAGTCAAACCCTAAAGTATATTCTTATACCTTATTTTAATTTAGAATATTTTTTGAAGAAAAACATCCTCTATTCATGTGTTCATACAATAATACCTTTCATTATAGATTTTAAATGGAACTTTATAAATTCCTATTTGGAAATAAGTTTGGAACTATAATATGTTGGGATGAAGTTGGAGAAATAAATCTATTTATACAATATATAGCTGAGTAAATAGTTGAAAAATTCCTAGCCATATAGAAACACTTTAAGGAAACTCAAAATCAGTAGAAATTTATGATGAAAACATGAGAGAATCATGAATTTGAAGTTGGTGATAAGGAATTCCAATGAATTTATCCATAGAATATGGTCATGAGATTCAAAGATATGGTAAATTTTAACCATATTTATATTATCCCCTTCATGATTCTTCGTCTAGTAGGGATGGTATCATATCTCATGGTTCTTTGCTCGAATCTCTCCCAAGTTCAAAATGTGTTCCATGTATCTCTCATAGGGAAGTACATACTTGATCATTCACATGTAATAATCTCATAGTTAATACCATTGGTTCATGATATTTTATGTTAACAAAAATCAATAGGGATCTTGGATCATAGATGTAATGTGCTATGAAACCAGACCACTTTCCTCGTTAATGTGCCCTGGAAAAATCAAAAAATAGTAGAAGCTATATAGGGACCTGATGTTGTGATGAAATAGATATATCCTCATTTTATATATCATGCTGATGTAATTTAAAGGGAAAATTATTTCAAAGGTGGTATAATTTAAGAACATTTGATTTTATGATATTCATCTCTTCAAATAAATTTAATTTCTTCGATAGCTTGTGATAAACAAAAACCTGAGTCTAAATGAACTGCAATATCATATACCTTTATAACCTAGCCTTTAAATTTAAGGAATGAGTAGATGTAATTAAATTTTAAAAAATATATATAAATTTTTAATTTAAATAAAATATATTGATAAATAAGTACTCCATTTTTCATAAAGACTTTATATGCTTCTGAAAATACATGTTTCCTCAAAAATGATTTTTTTTGAAAAAATGACAAAATTAATTTCTAACAATTTAATATAATATATTTTCAAATATAAACTTCATTTTTTAAATAATAGTGTAAAAAATATCATATAATTAATTGTTGATAATTTTATAAAAATATAGATTTTTCAAGGAATAGTGAAAAATATATATTTTTATTGAAATTGTCATTTCATTGAATTCATTTTCAATGATCCATTTATTTTAACTTGTAATAAAATTATAACTAGTTAAATTATATTATTAATAACACAATTTAAGTCTTTTTAATCATTTTTATATTTAATTTAGATCTAAAAAATTTTAGTACATAAGGAAAAAAAATTGGAAACTCACTTTTTATTGTGTTTTGAAGGTTTAATATTAAATTAAAATTTTAACATTCAATTAATTAAATTTAGTAAATTTGATTCCATATTTTTAATAATTATTATTAGTATTATATAATAATATTAACTTAATTTTTTGTCATTATGAATAGTTAGCGAGGTACAAATTTGATACGATGGTTAAGACTAAAACAGGTTTATTGTGTGTTAAACCAAGGGATAAGGGTATATTGTATAAGTAAACTTGTCTTAACACAATTGGAATTACATATTTTACCTTATAATATACATAAATATATTATTTATGCATTTTAAATTATTATATTTGAATGTTTATTTATTATATATAAATATTTTATGAAATTCCATGTGTTCTCACTCCCCCACTTGTAAATGGACACCCCTCGTTTCTCTTATTCTCCCCACATTGAACCATATATATTAAACAAAAATACCTAATTATCTAATAAACATCCCTATGCACTAATTTTTTATGATATAATTCATAAGAGACTATTACAAGGGTTCTTAAGATATGATCAAAATGAGGCATGTTGCAGAAGATGTACTCATATTACTTGGCCTATTTCAATGTATTTCTTCTTAGACATCATATTAATATGTGATATTCACCATAAAATAATAAATTAATTATAATAAATATAAATAATTTTTTTTTATTATATAACAACCAATATAAACAGTCTATTCCATTAAATGATAAGTGAAATTATTGCTCATGGATACATGTGGACAACCGTCTCAGTGTGGTGATGCAATTAATTTTCCATAAAAATATTTCATGGATGGTTTTTTTGATGCGATTAAATTTTATGTGTAATATTTATAGAATAATTATTTTTATTGAATTATAATATCAAATTTACCTTCTTACCTTCCAATCTATTGGAAAACGAAAATGCCGCTTCTGCAAACATGTGGACTATCGACTCCACAAAGTGATATCATTGATTTTTATTTTATGATTATCCTAGATGGTAATGAAGATGTATTTAATAAAACAATATATTAAATATATTAAATTATTATTAATTTTTAATGATTAATTATTACTTACCTTTCTTTTGTTTCATTCATCAAAAAGATAAAAACATTATTCCTCCGTACCTACAGTCTACTATCTCCATGAATTGTGTAATTCATTTATCTATATCATCCTTTTATGAATGAATAAAAATATATATATATAATGAATATTTATGGTATTTATATAATTATTAAAAAACAATAGATGTTCTAACATTGATTTATGTACAAGGAATAGAACTAGAGAACTGAAAGTTTCATGAAAATTGAAACAGTTAACACTTTGAAATGATTATTTTAAGAAGGAATTATTATTTAAAGGGTGTTGAAATGTTATAATTGAGTCATATAAAATATTAAATGTATGTAAATTATTATGGTGTAGAAGTATGAAAAATATAAATTTATTAAACAAAAGTTTAGATAACTTCAAAATTGAGTCAGAATAAAGGTGAGGGTTTTGTGTTACAATATCAATGTTTTCTAGGATTGATTATAATTAGGTTTACAATTATTAAATTTCATGCTATAAATCTCAGGTATCTACCAAATTTTATTATCCTCTAGTTATTTTTTTATTTTAAAATTTTTCATTTCAATTTTCCCTCTTTAAGAACCTATTATACTAAAAGTATTTTTTAAATTAAAATAGACTTTATTTCCCTCTTCAGTGAAATAAACATGTTTTTCTGTATCCAAGTTTTCTAAAAAATGTTTTCAGGGATATTTTATATATTATAATATGATTGTTTTATGTTATTTTTAATAAGGATTATCTTTTTTAAAAAAGGTATTAAAAGGAATCCTCTTTTTTTCAAGTAGGGTAATTTTTACTTTTTAATGAAAATGTTAAAAGAATATTTGTTTTAACACACATGAAATTAATAGGACTTACCACCATCATGATAAATCATATCTTTGATGGATCCATTACAAGTTTATGTGGATATTTTCAAAGAAAATGTTTTCCAAAATATTTTTTATTTCTTTATATTTTAAATAAGTTATTCTAAAATGAAAAGGTTATTTTTATCAATAAATATTTCAAGGGATGTTTTAAATTCATTTTAATTTTAGATAAAATACTTTGATGTTACTTATGACTTATTCTGGATGTGATCCATGTATAAAATCCTTATTCATTCTTCGGATGGTTTGTGATTATTTTGACGATATTTTCACAAAACCCATTTATTTTCATAGGTTATATTATATAATGAATGTTTTATGATCTTGTGGTAAACATATGAATGGATTATGATTATGTGATGGATGATCCTTGAATTATATATCCCTAAAATTCATTTGGTAAAGATGGATATATCATGAGATAATAGGAACTATAATAGGGAGTGGAAAAAGTTCAGTAAGTGACTCTATCCAATATGATTGTCTTCAAAGGAAACCTTAACTATAGTTATGATATAATAGGGAGTGAACCCAATCAACTATGATAGTGTTGGTAGTGATCCTTAACTAAGGAAATAATTTTATATGAGTATTTGTATAGAAAAAACATGTGTGTTATGATAATGAAATTCTCCCATATATTATGTTCCTTGATTCCTTTATGATTAATCTCTTATGAAGTTCCAAAAATTATATCATGACTCAATATTATGATCCTTAAAATTCGAGGTACGATTTTAAAATGTTATAATTATGTTCTCACACCCCTATACTCATCTCATGTTTAAGTGATCGTTGATATATTCATTTTTTATCCTTACTAAGTATCTAAGATCATCCTTTCATATGTTTCCTTTCCTATGGTTATGAATAAAACATTTATGTAAGATATGTATAAGAATGGTTATATTTATGAAGAACATAGTGGGAGATGATGTAGATCTCGTATGAATAATTTTTTTATGTATCTATATTTCCAAAGGCATTAAACATATACGGTTCTGGTAAAGATCATAATGTTATGAATTGATTATTCATCTAATAAGAGGTGATATTTTAGCATGAAAGGTAAGGGTATCTATATTATACACTCATTCATTTCATAAGGAATCCAATGTAATTCCTAAGGAATTACAATTATCTTATAGAATTATAATAATAAAAGCCATGAAATTAACCACATATAAAAAAATCAATTTAACATCTTAATCTAAGACTCACCAAATTTGTCAATTTCACATATTAATAACTTTAACACTATAAATTAGAATCCCCACATAACCAAAATTCACAATTTCACTCATAATTTCCATGTAAATGATAACTTTAGTTTCTTAATGGTTATACAACGAAACCAAAAATCCAAATTAAACCACCTATCACCAAAGTGTCCTTAAACCACCCAATTCATTCACCCATTCCCAAGGACCAAAAACTATAATTTATTTCATTAAGTATGGTTCATCCCAAAATAATAGGTTTATCTTTGTCAAAAGGGATTTTTCAAACATCTAAGGTAAACTAACAAATAAAATAAATTATTATGTCAGGAATATGATAATAATGTAAAACTTCCCAAACATAAACATAATATAATGGGATAACATTAAGTGAAAAACATTTATGTTCTATTATTTAAAATTAGATAGACCTATTCATCTAATATCATAATTATTTTTTTGCTAAATTGAGAGATATAAAAGTACCAAACAGACTATTTGGTATGTTTATTTATTTTTTACATTTTTTAAAATAAAATAAATTTATTATGATTATTTTTGTTTTTAATTCATGCTTGTACACATAACATTTTTTCATATTTGTAAGGATGCTATAATTAATTAAAAATGAGGAAAAGGTGTAAAAATATCATGATATTTACTTAAAAGGTGGATTCCCATGATAAATAATGTCTATGGGATGCTTCTAGGGTTTAAAACCCAAGTAAAGAGGTGAAGGTGGAAATTTACCGTATTTTTAAATATTACTATCTGTGTAGATATTCAGCGATATGTAAATTAGAAATGGTAAATAGATTACATGTGGGGAATAGATTACATGTGGTGAATAGATTATATGTGGTAAACAAATTACAATTGGTGAGCATATTACATGTGGTGAAAAGTCGAGATATCCTTGAAACGTAAATATTCGATATATTTTGGGGTTTTAACCTATTTTATGATTAGGACCCTATTATGGACACCTTTTGACTAATCCAAATTACATTGATTGTTACATGAGCCCATATAGAGTCTATAAATTTATGGTTAAGTTGTAACTATTTGGGAGATCCTGGAGACTAAATAATTGAATTAGAATCTACATTATGAAGGGTCTTTGGTAGTTTATCTCAATTTTATCATTATTCTTTCTTTGGTTTTCATCATTAACTCTTACTATCTTATCACTAGGATGAGGGGGTAATGCATATTATTTTAGGGTTATGTAGCAAAAGGGGGAAGGTGATGTTCAATTTATATCTTTTTCATTATTCATGTAATTAGATTCACATTGTTTATTCAATTATTTTCCAATTCATTTCTTTTACTTTAATCATGATCATTTTTATTTGAATTAGAAAGGACCATTATAAATTGTACAACTGATTACACTAAATAAGGCCTTTTAATTATCATGTTTAGGGTAATCAAATTTAAATATGGTCTCCAGAGAAACTTGATTCAAAAAACCCTAAATAATCAGACTAAGGGGAATAGGGGATTATTTCATCAAGGAGGAGATTCCAGGACCATTGGATCTCCCTTATCTCGACTTCGACACTAAACATGGATTAATCAAATTCTATTTTAAAATAAAATTGCACCTATGAAAATAAAAAACCCAAGAACATTTTCAAAACCTAATTTCAAATCAATATTCATTTTTTAAATCCTTAATTTTCTTAAAATTAATCAAACCCATCTTTTCTTCTTGCCTCTTTCTTTAATTAAAACAAATCAATTCTTTAAAAAACTTGATTAAACACATTCATTGTCTTTATGGGTTCAATCTCAAACATCATTATTAATATATTTTATTTAATTGAGTAGAATTTTATTAATTTTATACATTTTTTATTATGATTAGATTCGAGGGAAATAATAAATCCCTATGGGTCCATCAAAACTGGTACCATTTATAGGGAAAGTTCATTTTTGTTTTTAGGTTTTTAATTTTAATATTAAATTTTCTTATTTATTTCTATTCCAATTTTTTTGTTGGTTTTTTTGTTCTGCAATCCTCGGATTGAAATCACTAATTCATAACTATAACACTCGAATGAAGATAAAAGACGTAATTGAGTGCACCCACCATTCTAAAACAAACCCAACAATTAATGTTACAACAACCATGGAAGGGGATGAGAAAAATCAAGTTCCTGGAGGATTTTTTTAATGATATATGAGGTTGTGGATTCTCATTAACTAGAGGAATCCATCCAATATTGGATTGAAACCGGGCATCCTAACACCCTCTTTGTTTTATGTTCCTTTGTTAGGTCCACTAGGCTGAATACCCTGAGAGGGGGGGTGAATCAGGGTATGACTAATTAAAAATTAAATCCCTTTTGCGATCTTGTTTCGCTGTTAAGAAAAACACTCTTCTCTCTCTTTCCTGCTGCACAATATAGATAGAAAGTAAAGCAAGACCAGGACACAGCAATTTTACTTGGTTCACCGCTAAGGGCTACGTCCAAGGAGCATACGCCGACAGGTTTCCGGTCGTACCAAGTCCACTAAACTTCACTAGCTGTGGATTACAATGTTCGGGCTAGATCACTTCTATGCCCAGGGTCACTGCCTATACAATGTTTAGGGTCAGCTCACTGTTTTCCCAAGGGCCACTCCCTGTTTCTCTCTCTCTGGCTCACTGCCGGTGGAGAGGATCACCTTCTTCCTCTTCCTAAGCTCACTGCTCCAGAAGGGAATCCACTCACAGTTTATAGGCCTGTAGGTCTCTTCATTTGCATGAAGTAATTCATCCTTAATTGTAGATAGATGCTCTGTTAAAGTCCAACTTTCATCCACTGATGAATATCACTTTGCCTCTGACCACTGGGCAACTACTTTTGGAAAGTACCTTCGCAAAGCACCCTACTTCGCGAACCTCCCAATTTCGCGAAGCTCAAACAAGCCTTCGCGAAGCTCCTGCCTTTTCGCAAAGCTCTCTCACGAAGCTCTCTCGCGAAGCTCTCTCTCGAAGAACTCCCGCGAAGCTCAACTCATTGCAAATCAACTTCTCTCGTGAAGCTAACTGAGCCAACGCGGAGCACACACCTTTCGCAGAGCTACAATAGCCGCCGCGAAGCTCCTTCTTTCGTGGAGCACATTGCCTTCGCGAACCACCTCCGCGAACCGAGAGCAATGGATTTTCTCTGAAAATTCTCTCTACTTCGCTCGAAGGGGTTGGCCTCTATTTATAGGCGATTCCACCGACCCTCGTCCTTTCCACGCGAAGTCAACGCCATGTCACCTCAAATCGTGAAGCTCCAAAGTTTTTGTCGGAATTATGTCCAAATCGCGAAGCTCCACAGCAATTTTCCGTTCGCGGAGCTTGACGTAGTCGCGAAGAATCACCATCAACATACCTTCGCGACTTCGCCTAGAAGCTCCATCGCGAAGCCCAGCATTCCTTCGCGCCTTCACCGCGAAGCTCCCTTGCAAATCCCTTCATCGCCGCGATGCGCTTCAGCCTCTGCCGTTCGCGAAGCTTGACGTAATCGCGAAGCATCACTGCCTCCATTCTTCTGGTCTCCACGATTTACAAACCATGCATCCTATCTTCGCGAAATTCATGACTTTTCCATATTAAATTATGCTCTTCATGGAAATCCACTTTTCGCGATGCTCACCAATCCCCAAATTTTGGACTCCAAAAATTTGGCAAACACTGGGAAACGGCGCCACCTTGTACTGCTCTTTTGTACCACCTCCAGATCGTCCTTTCCTTTGTCATCGTTCTTTGTCAACATTGATTGTCAAAAAATTCTCGGGAACTTGACAAATATCCATGAAAACCTGCTTTGTCAACAAACACAACTAACCCAAAAAATACTGTAATGTTACCTTGAGGGATTTTTGCCCAATAATCTCCCCCTTTGGGTTTGTTGACAACTCTTCACAACTCTGCTCAGAAAGATTTTCTGCACATTGATACCTCATTGAGTCTTCTTCCAGTCGCTACCACCATTCTCCTCTTGCGATTCTGATAGCATTCAAGGATTCACTTAACACGTACTCTAAGCCCACATGAGCAATGCTCGACATGAGAGACAAGAGTAGTATGAAAAGTTCATCAATGAATCACTTCATGTCAGACCCCAATTGTCGATTCCACTATGATACCAATTCTTAAATTGATACCAATTGTTGAAACACACCGATACCAATCGGTGAATTCTTAAGTTGATACCAATTGTTGATAGCTAGACACCGTCTCACACCATTCCAACAACACTGTACTGCTTTTATCATGATCCTCAGCTGTCGTGATTTCTATGCTTTGAACGATCAATTCTAGCATCATCAGATTAAAAAACACTCCCCCTTTCTCATTGCTCCCCTTTTCTGGCTGCTCCACTTGTTAGCTTCTCCCCGTATCTGTCATGATTTCTCAAATATCCACACTGTCTCCCAATCACTATTTTCTCCCCTTTTAACAAACACTATTTTCTCCCCCTTTGTCAACGAACCCAAAGGTCACTCCTTCGCAATCTGTAACAGAGTAGAGAACACATCATCACATTAGGGAAAAACACATCATAACTCGGGGAGAGGGGGGGTTCCACATCCACACTATTTCAAGTGCGGGGAATCGACTGAACTCCTAGAGCCAGTCGATGCCTCTCAAAAGCATCCTTGGGTAAGGCCTTTGTCAGAATGTCTGCAACTTGTAGCTCTGTAGGCACGTACTCCAACTTCATGATTCCCTGATCAACCTTCTCCTTGATAAAATGATACTTAATCTCAATGTGCTTTGTCCTTGAATGATGGACGGGATTTTTGCTAAGATTTATAGCACTTGAGTTGTCGCACTGGATTCCGATAGGAGACTTCACTTCAACTCCCATATCTTCAAGTTGCTGCTTCATCCACAATAACTGTGTGCATGCTTGAGTGGCCGCAATATACTTAGCTTCGGCGGTGCTCAACGAAATGCAATCTTGCTTCTTGCTGAGCCAAGATATACACAATTCACCAAGATAGAAAGCACCACGGGATGTTGATTTCCTATCATCCGCTGAACCGGCCCAGTCTGCATCAGTATATCCCAATAACTCTGTCTGAGATTTGTCAGTATATGTCAAGCCGAAATCCACTGTGCCCTTGATATACCGAAGTATTCTTTTCATTGGGAGCGTGTGACTTTCCTTGGGAATACTCTGATATCTCGCTGCTTGGCATGTGGCGAAAACAATATCAGGCCTTGTTGCGGTTAAGTACAATAGACTTCCAATTATTTGCCTGTATTCTGTGATATTAACTGCCTTGCCATCCTCATCTTTTGATAATTTCATCCGGGTAGCCACCGGAGTCTTCATCTCCTTGGAATTTTCCGTTCCAAACCTTCTCAGGACCTCCTTGGCATATTTATATTGAGAAATGAATGTTCCATTCCTTCCTTGTGTTACCTGTAGACCAAGGAAAAACGTTAGATCTCCAATTATTGATATTTCAAACTCATTTTTCATGAATTCGGAAAACTGTCTGCACTGAGCTTCATCTGATCCGCCAAATATTATGTCATCGACATAAAACAACACCATCATCCTTTGATTACCGTCATTACTGAAATAGAGATTGTAATCAACTCCTCCACGCTGAAAACCAAGCTTCTTCAAGTACTGATCAAGCCTTGAGTACCATGCCCTTGGTGCTTGTTTCAGCCCGTACAATGCCTTCTTCAGCCTGCAAACTTTGTTCTCATCCTCATGAATGATAAAACCATCTGGTTGCTCAATGTACACCTCTTCTTCCAGAACCCCATTCAAGAATGCGGATTTGACATCCATCTGGAACACTGTGAACTTTCTTTGCACTGCTATGGCAAAAAATAATCTGATTGACTCCAGCCTTGCAACTGGTGAAAATGTCTCATCAACATCTATTCCCTCTATCTGGGAGTATCCCTTGCACACTAGTCGTGCTTTGTTCTGAATCACTGTGCCATCTTCATTCATCTTATTGAGATAGACCCATTTAGTCCTGATGACATTCTTGTCTGCTGGCCTCGAAACAATCTCCCATGTCTGGTTCTTCTCAATCTGATCAAGCTCTTCGTTCATAGCCTGAACCCAGTTTTCATCTTCAGCTGCGTCGGAAAAGCATTTCAGCTCCACTTGAGACAAAAACGATGTTTGCTGTGATGATTTCATTCTTCGAGTCTGAAATGGAGCTGTTTGATCACCAATGATATTCTGCCTATCAATTTCAGCTCGACTCTTTGTCTTCCTCGCAGACACAGACTTGACACTTTCTTCTTCATCATCAGTATCTTCTTCTGAGTCAGCTTCTGCCACTTCAGATCCCCCTGGGTTGCTTACCTCATCATCACTTTCATCCAGGAACTGTTCACTGGATCGTTGAGTATTCTATTCATTTTCAACTATAGTGACATCATTGCTCTCAATAATTTTTCCCAGCCTTTTGTTGAAACATTTATACGCTTTTCTTTTCCCAGAGTAGCCAAGGAATATCCCCTCATCTCCTCGTGCCTCAAACTTCCTGTGATTTTCTTTGTTGAGAATGAAACACTTACTTCCAAAGATTCGAAAGTATTTCAACGTTGGCTTATTTCCGTACCACAGTTCATACGGAGTCTTTCCTTGCTTCGGACACAACAGAGACCTGTTTGAAACATAGACCGATGTCAGCACTGCTTCCATCCAAAATTTCTCTGGTAGGTCTTTGTCAATAAGAATCGTTCTGGTCATGTTGTTGATGATCTTATTTCTCCTTTCAACCACACCATTCTGTTGGGGAGTTCTTACTGATGAAACTTGATGCCTTATCCCGTGTTTCTTGAGATACTCTTCCACTTGACTGTTTGTGAATTCTATACCGTTATCTGTATGGAACTTCAAAATTTTCTTCCCAAGCATCCTTTCTGATTCCCTCCTGTACTTTTTTATGAAACTAAACACCTCTGTCTTATGGGTAATGACAAATACCCAGGCCATTCTGCTGTAATCATCAATGAACAGAACATAGTACCTTTGCCCATTTATAGCTCGTGGTGAGATAGGTCCACATACATCAACATGAACCAGTTCGAGCACTCTAGTTGATTTCTGTTCCTTTGGCCTATATGCCTTTCTGATGATCTTCCCTTTTTGACAAGCATCACACATATGAGTGCGATCACGTGATAGTTTGGGAAGGTCTCTAGAAGCATCACACTTTACTAGATCTTCCATAGATGGTTGGCATAGATGACCAAGTCGCTTATGCCACAACTGGTTTTCTTCTTCTCTAGATAAAAAGAACGAATCTTCTTCCCCACCTACAAGGTAGAGATTTCCCTTTGACCTTTTTCCCTACAGAACAACTAATCCATCTTTTCCTTTCACAACACACATCTTCTCGGTAAATCGGATAGAGTGCCCAGAGTCACATAGTTGACTGACACTGAGTAAGTTATGACTGAGACCCTCTACTACCAAGACATCAGCACGTTTCATCTCTTTTCCCCCAAACTTGGCTTTCCCTGAGCCAACAATCTTCAGGCCTTCATCATTTCCAAATTTGACAACTCCTTCTTTGTCATATTTGATGCTTGTAACAAGATCCTTATTACCTGTCATGTGGGATGTGCAACCACTGTCAAAGATCTAAACACCAGATCGATCTGATGCCTTAAGGGCAATCTCCGCCACCACGGCCTTCTCATTTTTCTTCTTTTTGGTCCATACTTTTTATTTAACACTCGTCATGGATTGAGACTTCTATTCTTTCTCAGAGTGTGATGTACCAGCCTCATCTTGCAAAGCCGCAAATCTATTCTACATTTTTAACTCACCTGTTGGTTTATTGACCTGCTGCTTGCGAGTGTTTTGATTCTGCTTTGGCACATTTCTCTGAATGGTCGAAGTACAGTACCTAGCCATGTGCCCAAATCCTCTGCACCAAAAACAGTGACCTTCAAAATATGTTCTGGAAAACCGTTCTCTGTTTGGCTGCCATCTCTGTTCTTGTTCCCTTATATATCTCTTGGATATGGAACACACATACTGTGAATGTCCCATTTTCCCATAGTAATAACACCTGATATAGGATACATTCCTTCGTGATACTTCAGCACTATGATTTTCCCTTTGGGATCTATAAATATTCTGATTCTGTTTTGTGCCCAAATCAACCTTCAAATTCGGAATGAGTGCTTGCGGTCTGACATTAACTGCCACCGACTTTTGTTTCTTGTCTAGCCCTGAATCAACCTTATCATTTGAGCTTTCGTGGTGCTTCACTCCGGATGAACTATGAGCCTCCCCTTTCATCTTTTCTATCTTCTGAATGGCCTGCTTTTCTGATATCACATTGGGGGTCAAGAGTTTTTCTTGATCCTTCATTTTTCGTCATAGACTGACCACTTCTTATTCAAGCTCTTTGATACGTCTGACCTTCTCCTTTACTGTGTTAGTCAAACAATCAATTTCCTTCTTTTTTTCCTCAATTTTAATCTTATTCTCAGAAATATTTTCTGAGCTCTCTGGTGTTAAGGATTTTAGTCTTTCAATTTCTTCTAACAGTTCTAACTTTTCTTCATCCTGTTGTTGCATATAGAGTTTGGCATCACGAACCACTTTATTGGCTTTCTTCTTTTTGGCTCTCCAAACATCTATCTCTTCAAGAGCTACTTCCAATTCGGCTTCCATATCAACTCTTCCTTCAACTTCTTCATCCTCTTCTCCAATGTTAGTTTCTTCCTTTTCCTGAGAACTACCGACGACCGCTACCATAGCATTTTGTCTATGATCTATAAAATTTTCAAACTCCTCAACCTCTTCATCCTCAGAGTCATCTGAACTATCTATTTCTTGTGAAAGAAGATTCTTCCTCTTGAATAAATTTCTCTTGAACTGCTTCTTCCCTTTCACATTGGCTGAAGATTTCTTCTTGGGAATTTCAACTTCATCTTCATCGTTATCTTCTTGAACCTTTTTTGGGGAACCTTGCAGTAAGATGACCAACTTTTCCACATCTAAAGAAAGCAAGTGGAAGCTTCCCTTTGAACTTTCCTTTTCCTCTTTGAAGATTTGAGGAGAGGAATGACATTACCTCATCTGTCTCTTCTTCTTCCTGATAATCTTCAATGTTAAGCTTCTTCATGGCCTTAAATGCCACTTCTTTGGACTTACCCTTTTCCACAGCCTCATTATCATCGTTCCTTATTTCATATGCAACCACGGTACTGTGCAAGTTGTCTAGTGTTAGCTCTTTTGGATCTTTATCTTCTAGTACTGAAACTTTCGGATTGAACCGAGGTGGAAGTTTCCTCAAGATGCGCTTTACGATCTTTATGTATTCAATGACTTCTCCAAGACCTCGCATATCTTCTACAATAGTGTTTACCCTTTCAAAGAATGTGTCAATAGACTCATTCAGGTTCATTTTCAGATCTTCATATTTGTTCCACAACACCTGCAGCTTTGCCTCTCTGACCTTTGTATCCCCTTCATATATATTGAAAAGCTTTTCCCAAATGGAATGTGACGTTTTAAATGACATCACCTTTGTATATATGGGATTGGAGAGGGCTCCCCCTAAGGCATTGATTGCTTTGAAATCAGCATCCAACTCTTTGTGCTCAGCTTCTGATAATGCACCACTAGTAATATCAGATGTGATACCATGCATAGCTGCTGAAAACACATCCATTCCCAAAGATCGGAAATAGTGTTGCATTCGATTCTTCTATATCTGAAAATTACATCTGTCGAAGATCGGAATCCCTCTATGATTAGTGACCTCCATTTGATAGAAGAAAAACTGTCAACCTTTTCCTCTGATACCACTTGTTAGGTACTGTGGGAGGCGCGCAATCAGGTTAGATTGGGATCCAAAAAGTCTACTTTAGTCCTTTTGATAAGGCTAAGAACGCTTGTTGCGGAGCTGGCGTCCTTGATCAAAGGGGGGAGGGAGTCTGTGGAGGTTTATAGCTTCCTTGGGAAACCTTGCAGACTCCAAAAGAATCTTGGTTGTTGGATAAAATGGCAGCCACCTAAACTTGGGTTGAAACTCAATGTTGACGGTTCTTACATGGAGGGAGTAATGAGGGGTGGAGGCTTGCTGCGAGACTGTTGGGGATCAGTATACGTTGCCTTTAGTGCTTTTTATGGACCTGGAAATTCCTTGAGAGCAGAGGCTCGCACCCTTCTCTCAGGCCTTTTGATCTGTAAGGAGAAGGGATTGCCAGTTTCAGAAATTGAATCTGATTCAAAGGTTCTGGTTAAGGCGGTACAAGGAAGGTTTGGGATTCCGTGGGACTTGACTTACATTATACGTAGGTGCAAGGTGGAATCCAACCATGGAAGGTTTATCCATCACAGCTGGAGAGAAACTAACTTTGCAGCCGATCTGCTGGCCCGCCAGGGCAGTCAGGAGGATCCTCTTGTGGTTTTTGATAGTCCCCTCTCTCTTCCCCTCGAATGTCAGTGTGTGGTTAGAGGGGATGCCCTGGGTCTGCACCATTTCCGTCCCCCTTGAAGGGTTTTAATTTTGTTGTTACTCGTTTTTGTTTAATATTAATAAAAAATAACTTTCAGTCACTAGGCTGAATACCCTGAGAGGGGGGGTGAATCAGGGTATGACTAATTAAAAATTAAAGCCCGTTTGCGATCTTGTTTCGCTGTTAAGAAAAACACTCTTCTCTCTCTTTCCTGCTGCACAATATAAATAGAAAGTAAAGCAAGACCATGACATAGCAATTTTACTTGGTTCACCGCTAAGGGCTACGTCCAAGGAGCATACGCCGACAGGTTTCCGGTCGTACCAAGTCCACTAAACTTCACTAGCTGTGGATTAAAATGTTCGGGCTATATCACTTCTATGCCCAGGCTCACTGCCTATACAATGTTTAGGGTCAGCTCACTGCTTTCCCAAGGGCCACTCCCTGTTTCTCTCTCTCTGGCTCACTGCCGGTGGAGAGGATCACCTTCTTCTTTTCCTAAGCTCACTGCTCCAGAAGGGAATCCACTCACAGTTTATAGACCTGTAGGTCTCTTCATTTGCATGAAGTAATGCATCCTTAACTGTAGATAGATGCTCTGTTAAAGTCCAACTTTCATCCATTGATGAATATCACTTTGCCTCTGACCACTGGAAAATACTTTTGGAAAGTACCTTCGCAAATCACCCTACTTCGCGAAGCTCCCAATTTCACGAAGCTCAAACAAGCCTTCGTGAAGCTCCTGCCTTTTCGCGATGCTCTCTCGCGAAGATCTCTCGCGAAGCTCTCTCGCGAAGAACTCCTGCAAAGCTCAAATCGTTGCAAAGCAACTTCTCTCGCGAAGCTCATGGAGCCAACGTGGAGCACACACCTTTCGCGGAGCTACAATAGCCGCCGCGAAGCTCCTTCTTTCACGAAGCACACTGCCTTCGCGAACCACCTCCGCGAACCAAGAGCAATGGATTTTCTCTGAAAATTCTCTCTACTTCGCTCGAAGGGGTCGGCCTCTATTTATAGGCGATTCCACCGACCCTCGTCCTTTCCGCGCGAAGTCAACGCCACGTCACCTCAAATCGCGAAGCTCCAAAGTTTCTGTCGGAATTCTGTCCAAATCGCGAAGCTCCACGGCAATTTTCCGTTCGCAGAGCTTGACGTAGTCGCGAAGAATCACCGTCAACATACCTTCGCGTCTTTGCCGAGAATATCCCTCGCGAAGCCCAGCATTCCTTCGCGCCTTTGCCGCGAAGCTCCCTTGCAAAGCCCTTCACCGCCGCGATGCGCTTCAGCCTCTGTCGTTCGCGAAGCTTGACGTAATCGCGAAGCATCACCGCCTCCATTCTTCTAGTCTCCGCGATTTCTAAACCATGCATCCTATCTTCGTGAAATTCATGCCTTTTCCATATTAAATTATTCTCTTCATGGAAATCCACTTTTCGCGATGCTCACCAATCTCCAAATTTTGGACCCCAAAAATTTGGCAAACACTGGGAAATGGTGCCACCTTGTACTGCTCTTTTGTACCGCCTCCAGATCGTCATTTCCTTTGTCATCGTTCTTTGTCAACATTGATTGTCAAAAACATCTCAGGAACTTGAAAAATATCCATGAAAACCTGCTTTGTCAACAAACACAACCAACCCAAAAAATACTGCAATATTACCTTGAAGGATTTTTGCCCAACATCCTTCGAGATCAAGTATGCAATTATTTGGAGGATCTTTAAAATTATTCAATCCACTGGACTAAAACCTTAATATCCAAACACACATCTATAAATATTCATCACAATCTATTACACATTCATATTATATAATGTTTCATGAAATGCAGTAAGATTTTATCTTTTTCAATTTTCATTACATGAGAGAGCTCGAGATTGGATCCAAAGACTTCCAACACATTCCATAACTACATGGGATGAGCTACCTAGGAACTTCCTTACCATCTTCCTTCCACCTTAATAATCAATGGACATGTGGTTGAAGATTATAAACTTTTTTAAATTTAAGGTTGAATCACTATAATATACATCGTATTGTCTTGAAGATATGACTTGTAAATCCTCCCATCATGGTGTAGAGATATGGCTACTAATAAAAACATTTTATTAGGGGTTTTTCCAATTAAATAGGTCGATTATAGGTTCTTCTACCAGATTATCAATGATTGTGAAGTCTACTAATGAGAGCTAAAGATTTTTGGTTGAAATGGAATGAAATAGTTTTCTATGGAAAGAATAAGGGATGTAATAGAAAGGCATTCATGTAATCAACAACAAGGACTGGATGGTGCCAAAATGGAATCATTAACTAAGAAGATAGATATCATGATGGAATAGTATCAAACCCCACTATTATGTATGAATAAGACACAAATTATGCCAATTAAAATCATGGTAATCAATTTTAGGGTTAGTAACCGTAAAAATGACAAGGAAAAGTATATCCTCAAAGGACACATGGGTACCAAAAACAATAATCCCAAGGGCCCAGACTAATGATCTATGTCCATACACTAGAACAGGCATTGGATAAATTTGTAGCCACAACTAGGGTTGAACTCAAGGAAATAATAGAATACCCAACAAACCAAAACATTGCGTTGTAAAAACTATAGCATCATGCTTTTCAAATTTCTATCTAACTAAGAGAGAGACCTATAAGAGTACTTCTAGGATTATCTGAAGTAATCCTACATAAAAATTTAAAATATATACTACTCAGGATTTGGAAGAATACACAAGGAAGTGGTTTAGAGTTTAAAGGGTAACAAATATTTGAAGAAATTGAAAAAGATGTTTAAAATTTAAAGGAATGAGAATTTGATAAAGAACCACCATAGAAGAAACTTGTATAATTTTTTCAAAATGAATGAAAATATAATGAAAAATGCATCAAAAGTTAAGAATTTGGAACACTTTAGATAATTTCATATTAATATCCCTTTTTTGGAGTCTCTCATGAACATGCTGACATTTTCAAAATCCATTAATGATATGGTAACCTATAAGAAGAATCTGGAAGAAATTGGAAGCATTCCACTTACACATGAGTATTATGAAGTGGTGTGTAATGACCTAACTAAGAAGAAATGTGATCTAAGTATTTTTCAATTCCCATATTTTTCATGGCTAACATATTTTGAAAATATTTGTGTGAACTAGTTGTGAGTGTCAATATCATGTCATACATGACTTCTATGTTTTTGGACTGGGAGGAATAAATCCCACTAAAATACTTCTTAAATTAGTAGACGCAATTATAAAAACTCATAGAGTACTAATCTATGATATCATGGTCAAAGTAAAAAAAATTCTACTTCCTTGTTGACTTCTTAGTGCTAGACATCGAAGTGTATAAAAATCCACTCATTTTTGGGAGACCATTTTTTGGAAACTGGATTTACATTGATCAATGTATAAATTAAAGAACTCTGTAAAAGTTTTGGCTGTTAAAAAGTAATTTACAACACCCACTGAGCAATAAGAAATTATGATGTATGATAGAACAATGAGATTAGAGAAGGAAAACACTAGAATTTTAGGCTGTTTCTAAAATTAAATAGGTACATAATATATTTGTTATGGGGAAAGAGGATTCCAAACATAAAAACACTAAAAAGAAGAAAGCTAAGATGAAGGGTCAAAACATTGACACTAAAGGAGTGGCTGACTCCAACACATTTTATAAAGTACAAAAGGTATATATGGTACTTTTCCTTCCTTTTAGTTCAAAGGGATTGAGGAAGAAATAGTTCATCATCCCAATGGTGATCTAGAATGTACTACCATTAGGAATAATTAATCTATTTAGAGAAGAAGGAAAGTGGTTGATCTATATTCCTAGGAAAAAACTAATAGCACTCATTGAAACCAATGAGGTACACAATTTTCAATCATCTGTCATGTGAGATGGAGATAAAAGAGGTATGTTCATGAAAATGAGGGTAAACAAAAGTTCATTCATGATGAAAACTGAGTTTTTTTATCTTTCTTTATTTTTTTAGGTACACATTCCATAAATTAAAATATTTGAAAATTAATTATTATGGAATTTACATTCACTTGTGTATTTTCATTTTTTGGAGGAATATCAAGACCAAGGCTAGAAGCAAGCAGTATAAATCATAAGAAGAAATAGAATCACAATTACACATTGTGAGAGAAGTTCACATCATGAACCAGTGAAAAAAAAACATTTACAGCCAACTTTAAAGAATAATTAAAAAAAATGGAGTAAAAGTTTTAATATTGAATTTTTATATTGTATTCCCCAAATTTAATATTTTTACAGATTTAACTTTCAATTTCATTCCCTCAATTGATTCTTTATTCATTAAACTAAAATAGGAGACAAATACTTCCAATGATACATTTCATTCCATGATTTTAAATATATTTTTCAATAAATTTAAATGATAAAAATTGGGAAAATAATTTTTAGATATAAGCATGTGGATTTGGGTTTGAAAAATCATAATTTGAGGAGCATATTAATCATTGTAGATGAATTTTTTCAGAATTGTTTATACTTTTAATTTTTAGTATTTTCATTAATTGATTTAATTATTCGTATGCATTCCCATGAGGATGTTTCCAAACTATTCATCTCATTCTTGATACTTCCTATGAGCCCAATATTTCCCATACTTTCTATTGTATCTTTTTTTTTGAAACTCGAGCATATTCTATTATAGAACATTCTTGCATCTTATCAATTCTATGACTGAATAGAATATATTTTAATATTATTTAGGAATCTTTTAAAAACCCTTTATCCTTGTACCCACCTTACATTCATCATTTTTAAATCCTACAGAATCCATGAATAGGCTTGTTAGAAAATAAGAAAAGTTACACGCCTATCTTATCCACTCATACCTTCCCCTAAATATATTTCATGATATTTAAATGAGTAAGTGTGGTAGATATATTCAATGATCATTGAAGAAATACTTCACTAAGAAGAAATTTATCGGGGGTTTCATTGTGATTTGTATAGAGGCCAAAATATTTTTCATTACTATTTATCAATATTCACATATCTTGATAAATAAAATTGACAAAAAAGATTAAAACAATATATAAAAAATGGGTTGGGTCTTAGGAGGATCACAAGTCACCATTAACTAGATTATGATCTATTGACCATATGTGATTATGTGGTTGGGGTGATATTTTTCTAAGAAATATAATTTTAAAAAAATAGAAATAGATGATGATTTAATCATTGTTCTTACTTATTTTATAATCCTACATGGAGATTTGGGGGTAGAGGTAGATAACATCTATAATGGAATATTTTTATTGATATTATCTTTTTATACAATGCATTATTATTTAGTGTTAAACCTATTTTTTCGTCATTAATTTTACATCATTTACCCACATACCAAAAATACTAAGATGTATTTGAACCAAAAAACAAATCTATCATGATTAGTTTTGATTATTTCTTTACATGGTGGAGATTATAGATTCCTTGAAAGCATATGGTAAGTGACATGTTCTTAAGGTATGTGTATCACTCGATTCATTTGTGCCTTGATAATGAGAGGAAATATTCATGTGTGGTAAATTAAAAATGGTATGCATATTAATAATTAATTAAAAATAAAATGTATGAATGAAAAGGCTTGGATATTCCAAAAGACAAAAATTAAAATACATGTATTATTTTTATTCTATGAAAAAAGAGGCATAGATAAATTTTCTATAGGTGACTCCCAAACATGTAACTTTAAATTAGATAATTTTTTTGTTGACATTGAATTTTAAGTATGGTAGGGTGAATATCCTTTTATAATGTTAAGATTCCATCATTGAAGGCAATTATAAATTCATGTGTGGTGGGGTTTATAAGATAATTTATTGTTTACATTTTTTTAATAAAATACATTTATTCTAATGATTTTTATTATTAGTGAATTCCTATACACATGATATTTCCTTTATATTTTTCTAGATTCCATATGTTTTGGGAAATGGTCACAAATAGTGGAAACAATCATGATATATACTTACGAGATGGATTCTCATGAAGAATTATGTCAATGGGATGCTTTCGGGGGTCAAAATGAAGAAAATATGAGAAGATGGAAATTTAAAGGTTGAATAAATATTATAGGATGGGTAAATATTATAGGATGTTTAAATTACACCTGATGAATAGATTAAACATGTTGAATATATTACACATGGTGGAGAGATTACATGTAGTGAACAGATTACATGTGGTGAACATATTAAAAGTGATGAAAAAGTCGAGGTGACCTAGAAATGGCCATATTGAATGTATTTTTGGGTATTGACTCATTTTATTAACCAAGAACCACTTATGTCCATAGTTTGACTCATAAGAAATGCTATTGATTTCTACAAAAAAAAACTCTCTAGAGTCTATAAATAAATGTCCTTGTTGAAGCTATCAAGGAGATGTAGGAGACCAAATCATGGAGCGAACAGTTGTGTTGTGAAGGGTCCTCACCAGTTCATCTATATTTTCTCATTATGAATTCTTTTTTTATCCTTTCCTCTTAATCTCTCATCACAAGAATGAAGGGAAAACCCCACCTTCTGATAGGGTTATGTATCCAAAGGGGGAATTTGTTTTTTTGGATCTATCTCTTTATATTTATTTATGTATTTCGATTTCCATGGTTTACTTAATCAATTTCCAATCAATTTATAATACTTTAATTGTGACCATTAGTATTTGAACTTGAAAGGAACATTATAAATTGAGAAACTAATTACCCTAAATAATGCATGACCATTTTTTGTTTTTAGGGTAATCGGGATAAAATATTGTATCAAGGAAATCGTTATTTACAAACATCCTAAATTACTAGACCATTATAAATAGGGGATTTCTCCATCATGGAGAGGATTCCATGACCATTTGATATCCCTCGTTTAGAATCTGACACCAAATCTGGATTAATAAACTTTTTTTATAAAATCTAATTACACCTAAACCCTGAGACTATAAAACCTTGGAATTCTTTCAAAAACTAATTTTAAGACTTTAAATCTTATTTTCACTCATCATTCATTTTCATAAAATATATCGGACCAATATTTTCTTTACCTTTTTCTTAAATTGAAATCATTAAATTATTATAAAAACTTAATTAAACTAATTCATCATCTATGTGGGTTCAAAATCAATCTATATTAATACTATATTTTAATAAATTGAGTAACAAAGTTTTAGAATTAATAAATTTTTTATTTTTATTATATATTTGGAAAATAATGATGCCCAATGGGGCCAACAATCCCTAAGAGTAGGTCATATTAGCCATAGAATATGAGATATAAAAATGTAGAAAAGAATGTGAAGAAAATACTGATAAAAACTCTTAGAATTGCCTTAGAACTTTTATTGCACCAATTGGAATAGGAATCAGCCAATAAATGAAGGAGTTCCACCATGATCCGTGTGAAAATAGAGGGTCGCACTCTAGAGGTATTTAAGGCCAAAAATATTTGTAGATTTGTTTTAATTATTAATGGATCATAATGGAAAAGATGTAACTTTTTATTTTTTTAAAATGGGTCCAATGTTTGTTCACACGGTTTGACATACCATGATACAACCATTCTATCGTCACATTCTAAGACCAAAAATTTGAAATGGAAATTGTTCATGGACTAAAAACCATGCATAAACATTGTGAAATTCCTCTAAAATTCTCTATATAGATTCATATGGATTCCAAGATCCCCAATCATAGTTTGAAAAACAATTCACATTTTTATTTTATCCCTAATGGTTCGAATGAATGGTTATAAATAACCATGTGATGACCATGTTCCCCTTGTTGCAACTTAAAAAATATGAAATTTTGAGCCTCATAATCCAAGGACACACCCTGTACCCTTGAACCCCCTATAGAACTTCATCCCACGTAAAAAATATATCCTTTTATGGGTTCGAACCATCATAATTTAAATCTCAATGTAGATGAAAAATAAAACCCCTCTACTGATATAAAACTCAAACTTTGCTTGGAAAATGAATACTCATATAGACATGGGGTTTTATAATCTCCCCACTATACAATATATCATCCATATGTTGTACCAAAACATCATCTAGCCTCAACTCTTGGAAAAATGACACCCTCCCCATGGGTTATGTTCATACCAAAACCACACTATGAAACCAATACAACCCTCAAATAACACATTTCTCCAATATATGTGACATACCTAAACTTCATATTCACCCATATCACACCTCATTGGTAGATTTCACAGATCTATGATAGACATATGTCACCTAAAACACATCCAAAAGCATTTTCTCCATTTCGATACTATCTAGAGATAAAGGCCTCACCTCAACATTGACACCAAAAAAATTCCTCAAAACATCAAATATCTATATATACAGTCACCCAACCATCTTTCTTCCTAATAAAAAAAAATTCTGAACACCTATGTTTCATACCACCACTACTCATTACTAGACTCCAACAAAATGACTCTGACCAAAACCTAGTGATTTGAAACCCACCATTTCATGTTCTTTTAAAACCATACACTTTACCCATGTGTTTTATCAACATTCAATCCCAATGTTTAAAAAACTAATAAAAACAAGAACCACACACTCTAACAGTACATATTTTACTCCCCTCCGAAGGACATCCTAATTACTTATCAATGATCACAAAATTTGAAGATACCCCGATAAATACTTATGAATAGACAATCTTGGATAAAACGTGATTTTCAAAGTTAACCATTACCTTAGTTCTGATATGATTAGTATATATCCAAAACCCTTATATAATGACTTAAATAATGTTACTGATTTATTCCATAATCATAATAATTTTTATGATAACATTTCTAATCATATTTTCATCCATGATTTAGTAAAATTCCATTATTCTTCGTTATTCGGGTATTAACTACTTTATGTTCTTATGCATGTTTTGTTGGATAATTTATAATTCCTATTTTTGGGTTGTTGTTATAAAATTTAGAGAATGGTGTTAATATAATATATATCATATTTATTCATTCAATTCATTTATATAATCATTCTTTAATGAAGATTATGTAGAACGAATCACATCTGAAGTGCATTGTGTTGCATTTGTTGTCAATGAGGTATGTTGTTGTCAAGGAATTAATGGATGGATGTCAAGAAGGTTCAATATGTGAATGAAAAAGGATGTGATGGTGATGGTGATGAAGGAGAATGGCCATGGTACTAAGATGCATATCACTTAGGAGATTCACTAAGTGACATAGGATGTTGTGGTTGAAACATTCTCTATGAATATCTGACGATTGTTGAGCTGATCTTTAAGTTCATAGAACTTCTATCCTGATGATACAATGTCACAACAATGTTATAAGACCATGCATTGTTAAGACAATGCATGAGGAGATGAAGATGATCCATCCACACCTCCTAAGTGGATGAAGTGAGCTGAAGAAGTCCATGCACTATCACTTAGTGCATGTGAATTTGAAGAAGATCCAACTTGATCTCTTATTGGATCATAGAAGCATTAAGTGATTCAGGAGTTCGGTTGATGAAGATGAACCTTTTGAATTCCATATCCTAAGTGAAGATCATATGAGGAGAAGTAATGGAATTCTTAAGAAGAAGAATAGAAGAAGTGGAGAAGAAATGGCTAGAAGAGTTGTGGCATTTGGCATTTGAACTTGGTCACTTTGTTTTTACACAAAGGACTTGCTCTATACTTAAGCAAAAAAATAAGCCACCAAGGGCCAGCCTTAAGGGTTCAACCCAAGGCACATGTGGGACTAGGTCACCACGCCCAAGGGGATCCCATGGGGCCAGCCCAAGAGAGGTCGGGGCCGTGTGTAAGCCCCGAGCTACGCGGTAGTGAAGCCCGCGCAGCGCGCGCGCCCGAAGGCACGCATGGTGGGCGCATAGAGGCGCCCGAGTGGCACGGGTGGGCGCAGAGCGCGCCCGCAGGAGAACACGGTGCGGGGCGGCACCGTGGAGGGAGAAGATTCAATCGAGGGGTTGTGGCAGCGCTTGGGTGATAAACCGCGGCAAAACCGCTCGGCGTTTCGATGTGGGACGCGGAAATTTCACCGGGAACGAATCCCAGCCGCACGATTGATCGCGCGGACGATCTAAGCCTCACATCTGATCCGCGGCGAGATGATCTGATCCAGGCCGTCCGAGATCAATTGAATCGCCGATCCAACGGCTGCGAGACCGTCTTCAACCCCGAGCTCGGCTGAGGCCTCCCCGCGCATTCCCGCAGCCACCTTCAAACCAGGCGCCTCCCGACAACGGTTTTTGAGTTCCCGACCACCATTTCCGAAGCCAAAGGCTCCATTGAGCTCGTCTAGACCTACCGAACACGATCATGAATAAAAATATACTTGCATGAAACAAATGAGGAAATTCGATGAAGGCCGAGGCAAACGAAGTTGCCGAGGCATCGGGTGTTCGTGTTTTGCATGGGATGGCCAAAACAGAGGCCGTGCATGCGTTCTAAGTCGCATGCACGTAGAGAAAAATAAAAATGGAACCCGCGTTTGACAGAAAGATAAAAATCAAGATTTTGAAGATATTAAAAGATCCGAAATCTTCGGGATTTTGAAGTTAGATCACGCGGATGATCAAAGGCATTCCTCTGCCTATAAAAGGAGCTCTCGAGCATCATAGCCGCTTGCTGATCTGTTGAAAACTCGATGTCCCGTGAGTGCCATATGTGCCTCATGAAGTTTTGAAGCCACCGCGCACACTTGCGCGGCTGAAGTTCCAGAGCCACTCGAGGCTCTGAAGGAGGTCCCTGCCCGCGTACTCGCGCGGTAGAAGGAGCCCTCACTGCCCGCAAACTTGCGCGGCAGGAGGAGCTTGTGTGGCCGAGGTGCTTGACACCTTGCGCGCCCTTGTGGCCTTGTGCACTTGCGCGGCCAGTGACACCCACACCCAACGTGGTGATTAAAGTGATAAGTTGGCCGCACCCCTTGCGCGCCTCCTTTGGAGTTTGGGTGGAATAGCAAAAGAAGGCTGAGACCACACCATTGTGTGTGTGAGCTAAAGTGAAGGAAGTAAGCCGAGGGCAAGTGTGTGCCAAGTGGAGAAGAGGACCCGAGGCTTTCATGCCTTGTGTGTGCACCAAGTGAAGACACATTTTGTGTGTGAAAAATTGAAGAACAACCTACGGGTTAAGGGTGTGCAACAAGAAGTTAGAAGAGGCCGAGGCCTTAGTACCTTGTGTGCAATTTGAAGAAGAAGGCCGTAGCCCTTATATGGGTGCACACATTGAAGAACAAATTAAAGAACACTTTGTGTGTGTGCAGGAAGAAGTGAAAGGCCAAGAGTATGTGTGTGCAAAACGTGGAACAAATTGTGTGTGCAAAACAAGCAAAGGTCGAACCTTAGTGTGTGCTAAGTGGTGTGTACACACTAAGAAGTAGAAGAAGGAGAATACTCACACTAAATAAGAACACGCATTTATGTGTGTATGCAAGTTGAATTCATTGTGTGAAGCTCAAAGAAGGTGTGTGCTTAAAGAGACTACACCCTTAGTGGGTTTATTGCACCAAGAGAAGGGGAGTGCATGCTTGCATGCATGCACGTGCACACGTGAACAAGTCTGAATCTGCTTGTGTGCTTTTGAGGAGTCCAAGACCAGGAGATCTTGAAGATATTGTGATGCCATGCACTCAGTGCATGATGTTGAAGTGAAGTCAGACTGAAGCCAGACTGAAGTCAGTGATATCAGTTGTCTGAGTTTTCAGTAGATTGAGAAGACCCTGATCAACAGAAGTGATCAGAAGTTGCTGAGCAAGACCAGCAGACCTTTTCAGAGGTTGTTGAAGTTTCTTGAAGAGAGAAGGCCAGGTCATCCTTAGAAGAAGGTGATAAAGCCTGAGCAAGACGAGAAGACCTGTTCACCACAAGTGAGCAGAGGTACAGAGCAAGGCCAGCAGCCTTTATCCCAGGCTGGTGAAGTTACTTGAAGAAGTTAAAGAGGAGAAGAGCTACTCGTGCGACTCGAGCAGCCAAGAGAAGACCCTGTGGGACTCAGGGAGAAGAAGTCTTCAGTGGGATTCTGGAGCAGGCCAGTGGGACTCTGGTAACACTGTGTGAAGCAGTATAAAGACCCTCCTGTGGGACTCGGGAGAGATACGGTGGGAAGCTGTATCGACCATTGTAATACTAACAGATTATAATGGGAGAATCCATGCTGGGAGAGCATGGCAAGGATATAGGCCTTTGGTGTCGAACCTTGTAAATCCTTGTTTCTTGTGCCTTTTCATTACTGCTTTATCCGGGAAAGGTTGAGAGACAT
The DNA here is from genome assembly GCA_963277665.1 of Viscum album. Classification (NCBI taxonomy): domain Eukaryota; kingdom Viridiplantae; phylum Streptophyta; class Magnoliopsida; order Santalales; family Viscaceae; genus Viscum; species Viscum album. The sequence continues at coordinate 334,144,441 of OY728163.1, forward strand.
AAGAAGAGTGGATCGAGGCCTTAACAAGACATAGAGGTTTAATTGATTAAGAATCAATTAGTAAAAAGTTTTAAAGGATCACTGATTCACCCCCTCCCCCTCTCAGTGATTCACACTGATATGGGCACTTCAACATCGCACTGTGGAGACGGTAAGACGTATGTATGCACGAGCGATGATATTATTCCCATAATTGTTGAATGGTATTAAAGTGGATGGTGTATAGTATCTCAAAATTAATATAATTTTATATTAATCACATATATATATATATATATAAGTCTCCAAATGGAAAATATGTCTACCCTTGAATTATTATGGTCAGGATATACTCGATAAATAAGGTTCTGTCAAGTGTTTGGGCCTTTGGATGGTTATTAATATTTTAATAACAAATATTTTATTCATTTCGCATCAATTAATTAATTTTTTTATCATCCAAGTATAAGTCGTTAAGGTAATTATTTATTTCTTAAAAATTAAAAATAAATTTTCATTATAAAGAAAAACATAATATCTTTCAAATGAGTATTTATAATTTAATTTTTTTTTATATAACCTTATATGAAAAATAATTTAATTGTTAAAGTTTGAGTGAGACATATTTCACTTTTCTTTAAATAGAATAAATAAATAGTCCTACTCTCATCCAAGTGGTTTCAAATGGATACCATTTCGATCCAAGTATGTTTTAGAGAAAATTATAATCACCCAATTATATTATGACAAGTGTTAGGGTAATTTTATAATATTATTTTTACCAGTAATAACCCAATTTACCCTTTTACTGTGTTAATAAAATCTACTGAAGTAACAATTCATATTGCCCAAAAATAAAATAAAGATATGTAAATAATTTGGAGCCAGAGATTAAAAATATGGAATAAATTTTTTACAATTTTAAACATAGAAGTCTTAGTAATTAATTTAAAATTATTCTCGTTCTTAAAATGAGAAAACGGGTTTTAAAAGTTAAAATATGGCAAAAGATTGAAATGTTTTTACATCTGAATTTATTAAAAATATAATAAAATGACCTAAATCATATTAAATGGTAAACATATATTATATTTATACTTTTAAACCATTCAATAATATAATTTAACCATATAAATTATTTCAATGAAACATTTTATTTTCAATTAAAATTTAGCGTATTTGAACTATTCATCAAAACGTGAAAGTTATCAAACAAATATTAGAAATTACTTCAAAGTATGTTTTTATATCCCAATTAAAAATAACATTTTTATATTTTCATATAAAAATTATTAATGTTTCGAAAATATTAATTTAAAATGGTTTCTTCATTAAAAGGTGTAAAATTAAACATTTAAACAAATAGGTTTTTTACCTCAAATAAGATTTTATTCATACCTGATGGATAAAATATCTATTGGATGAATATAAAAAATAGTTTATTAAATATATAACACATATATATTTCATTAATGTCATTACCAAAATTTATTCAATAAAAATAAAAATATCTTATTCATTTAAATTTTTCATAAATAATTGATAGCCAATGAATTAACAGTTCATTTTCCTTAGTTTGTTATAATTATTCTCACTAACCTAGATGCTAGGCTATAATGGTAATTATTTAATAAGGGTGTCTCTTGGTTTGTTAAAACTAACAGTTTTGTGCAAACCAAACTACTGAAGAATAAAAATTATTTAAAGAAAATATTTCATAAAAAACATTCGGTTGTTACAATGTAAATTATCAAAAAGGATTAACACATCGTATTATTCTCACACAAATAGATAATAACATAATATGTATTATCTATATATGGCTTCATACTCCTCCAATATACCACAATTAAGGTAGGTAATTTCATACTCATCTTACGAGAGGAATACTCCATCTTAATTATGCTCAAACTGGTGACATGATCAACAACATTCCCAAACATCCCTGATTAGCTAATACTCAATGATTTAATATGAAATGTATCAAATTATGAAGCCTATCATGATAGGTATCTCTCAAACCTTAGTTTTGGCTAAATATAACTATGAAATATGAACCCTTGGTAATCTAAATTCATTTTGTTTAGAACTCTATGTGGTATTCTCCGTAGGTCATCAACCGCAAAAGACCCATTTTATAACTCATGAAAAAATTTCATATATATAGAGTAAATACAAAATTAAATAACCTTAATATTTAATAAAACCCTATAAAACTTCATGAAAACATCAATTAGGTAAAAATCAAGGGCGTTCTTTGAGATGCTAATTATCATTTCACTACATCAATATATATAGCCAACATGAAAATATGTTAAATTTTAGACTAACTTTTTTATAAAATGATACATTATATATTCTTAAAACCCATTAATAATATAAAAACCCATATATAAGAACATGTATCATCATATCATATATGATATGTTTTTATATCATTCTTCTGTTTTCCCCACTTTAAGGATATTTCTAAAATCGTTAAATATTTAGGTAATTCCTACCACATCGCTATATGGGAATATAATAAAATAATCCCACTAAACTATATTAGTGAGTAACATATATAATGTAATAATATTTGAATAATAGTGATATTTATGAATTATACTCCCAATGCTCAAATATTTGAACATAATATCTTAATTTCTTTACCACAAAACATATATTTTTATAATGTTAATAAACTTTTTCTATACTTAGAACTCTTTATAGGTTCATCATAACCATTATCCTTAAATATTATTCAATTAAAATTTTAATTTGATATATCTTATTAACTAATATAACTTATTTAAATTAATCTTTTATATACATGCCATAACCTATTAACAATTTAATTGTTATTAAATTTGTATTTTTACTGGAATAATATTTTATTTGTTAAATTTGAACATCTTAATTTAAAAATATACTACAAATACACTATTATATTCAATATTTTGTTCATAAATGATTTTTGAGATACAAAAATCCTTTATTTTGGGAAATAAAAATTATTTCATTTAGTATGTATATTTAAAAATAAACTATTATTTCAATATATTATGTCGTATTTTATATTTTTTGAGCATTATTTTTTAAATAAAACCTTACTCTTTAAATCATAACACTAATGGATGGTGAGTTAAAATCTATATTATTTAAAAATTCAACATGGGTAAACACTTTTGTACTTGGTAAAACAAATTAACCCTTACCTTCCTTTCATTCATGTTATATAATATAATAAATGATAAACCATGTGTATTAAAACCATCAATTCATATTGTTCATAATGATTTTCTTAATAAATAAATTATATTTCCACATAATAGAAATTGGATAACTATAAAAAATCTTTAGTAAGATCTTTATAAGTGTAATAGGATCCTTTATATTCAAATATATACAAAACCCCTTTTATTTTTCAATCAGATTAAAACAACAATCTATATCAATTGATTCATTGATTATGAACACCTATATAGTTAAAACACTTGTAAAACATTTTGGAATCACATAACCTTAAAAAATAATGAAATGATATCTATTACATAGTTTCCTAACAAAAACATTCCATTTAATTTCTAAAATCCCTTTAGATATTCTATACAATACATTCACATATAGACACTTTTCCCCTATTCCTGGATATTCTGGTAGGCTTAAATGAACTTGAATGGTTAGTGTAGAATTCAATATTTTTCTTTTTGCCTAAAATTTTACCCTTTTATACCGAAAATAAAACAAAATATCATGAACATCATACACTAATTTTTTCTACCCTCAGCACATTGAGAAAATTGGGTAAATAACTATTCAACTCATTATAATTGTAAAAAAAATTTGAAAACTTATTTCCAAATGAATGTAATAATCATCCCAAGACGTAGAGGGTAACTTTATTCTCTCATATTCTATAGTATACTCAATCACATTGAGTATATGAGTAGAGAAACAATATAATTTAGTCAACATTTATGAAAACATAAAGTAAATAATTATATTCTTCTCATATATATTTATATTCACGAGTTGAACGGTTTCAGTATTTGGTAACTCGGGAAGGTATATCTTTAATGTATAAAATTTTATATATTAAGAAAAAATTATTTTATCTATGAACTACTCTAAGAATTTACATACAACAAGATTATTCATTCCTTAGGATTATTCTCAAGTATAATTTTGATGAAGGAGTTTTTTATTAAATGTCATTCTATTAAAATGAAGTCCCCATTTAAAATTCATCTTTTGAATAAGTGGGTCACATTATATATATTTTACTAGTTAATGATTCCCCTTTATCATTTCATGCACCACTTAGTTATTTAGGAAGTGCATCATTCCTCTAATATCATATATGACTCTTGAATTGTAACATACCAGCTTGACTCTCTCTGTAAACAACACGTAGACTGGTTCCCCATGTGGCCTTAGGTGTTCCTCCTTGAATTTCATAGGATTCCTATAATAACTCAAACACCAATAACCTAGATCTAATATCTACGTTTATTACATTGTTATAAAATACAATGAATCACATCCACATTGATGGATCAATTTTGTAGACCTTAAGAACTATATACATACATGATTCTCACATTATATTGGAAATGAAAAAAACATATCATAAGAATAATTCACATATCGATGATATTACCTATTAAATTATTGTTTGTTTCTCAGGGAAAGGAACACAAATAAACGTGGAACTCATATTCCCAATAAGGGTTACATACAATGGAAACTATCATGAATAAATAAGGAACAATCAATATGGAAAGGTAAATAACCAAGAAAATATATTTAATCTATAATTTGGGAAAATTTATATCCATGGATAATATAAATACAGTAATCTCAAAGATTATAATAAATTAATTATCAATGAAGGAAATTATTAATGTTGGATATCATGATCTCGAACAACAAGACATCTTTACCATTAAGTCCTTGTTCTAATATAGTTTAATCAATGGGTAGGTATACACAAAAAACACCTTTCATAAAACATTCCAACTACTTTGGATCAAGAGACCTATTGATTCATCGAGTATCTATCTATAACCGGGCCCCACCCATCATTTCATGTCCAATGCATTCATAATAATTCGAACGATAAATTTAACTCCTGAAAAATATATATTATCAATAAATAACTATATTTAGCTAAGAATATGGAATATTGTGATTATGCCCACTTAATAAAAAACTATCATAGTAAAACACTACATTTAGAAATGGTATACTATTTAGGATATATTTATATCCAATATATAATGACAGGATTTTTAAAATTTAACACCAATATGTTTTTATGAAATATTTACATTGAATAATTTCTATTCTTCAGTATCTTTTGATGCATAAAATCACAAGTTTAAATGAACAACAAGATGCCCATAGTATAAAACTACCATTATATAAAAGCAATTAGGTTAGTTTAAATAAGTATAACAAACATATGGAAATGTATTGTGAATTCATTAGCTATCAATTATTTATAAAAAATGTAAATCAATTAGATATTTTTTTATTGTGTGAATTACATTTGGTAACAAAATTAATGATATATATATATATATATATATTATACATAATAAAATGTTTTTTATATTTTTCTGATGGATATTTTAGTTATAGGGTATAAATAAACCCTATTTGATATATAAAAATCAATTTTTTCAAATGGGTAATTTTACGACTTTGAATGGTGAACCCCTTTCAAATTAGGATTCTAACACATTAATAATTTCTATATGAAGAAATAAAAATTTTTTATTAATTGGGATATAAAATTTTACTTTGGATAAATTTATGATGTTTTTCTAATAACTTTCAAGTTTTGATGAATAATAAAAATATACTAAATTTTAAGAGAAAACAACTTTTTTCATCAAAATAATTTATATGGTAAAATTTTAATATTGAATTATTTTAAAGTATAAATATAATATATTTTTATCATTATCATTAATTTTTCATTTAACTCATATGTAAAAATATCTCAATATTTTGCAATGTTTTATATTTAAAAAACTCCTTATGTCCTTCCAAAAACAAGATTGGTTTTAAATTAATTACATCAACATTTGTGTTTTGAATTTTTTAAAAATATAATCCATATTTAGAATATGTAGGTCCAAATTATGTTAATAGGCTATTTTTATTTTTCGGCATTATGAATAGTAACTTTGGTAAAAAAATACCATGATTAAAGGTAAATTGGGTAATTAAAGGTAAAAAAATATTATAAAATTAATTTAAAAATTTTAAAAATCCTATTTGATGAATAAATTTGACCCATATCATCTATTTTTTTAAATTTAATCACTTAATGGTCACTTTCCCATGAATATGACATTAATTTTATAAAAATTAATGAAGGTGAGAAAATGTCACACTTTTTTTTTATATAAGTATATTGATCTTAATATATGGATAACTAGGAGATAATATTGACTATAGATAGTCTATAGAAATATTAAATAATAAACTACATCATATAAATTTATGTATAATTTTTTATAAATTATGTAATTACCATTAAGGAGGATATTATAATAACGCATAAATTATTTTATTGATAGACATATCAAATATATTATTTTAAAATTATTAAATGAAATATAATTTGAATTAATTAAGGTTCTCTAAGAATTTTATAGGTGATTATAACATGTTTGGAGTATATTAAATTATTTTTTTGAATTTATCTTCTGTGTGGGTTTTATTTAAAATCAAATAAATGAATAGTGTCAAAATTGAAACTGATGATATTTTATAAAAATAACATTTTATTAAATTATTTTAAAATAATAAATATATTTAAAAATTAAAAATAGATAGTTATAATGTTTAAAATGTCAGAAAATATCCATTTATGGTCAATTAACATCATATAAGTAAATATTTATGACCATTAAATATTTAGAATATATTACCACAATTAAAATTAAATAGATTAATATATAGAAAATTTAAATTTATAAGGATTAAAATGAAATCAAAACATGTATGAATTTAATTTTTGAGATTATTTTGATCCATACTCATATAATATTTTAAATAATATACTTTTGAGGAATTTTAATCTAAAAATTAATTCATATTAATTTAATAGTTTTTGTATTGCCAAAGGTGCCTCCTTCTCTTTTAAAAAAACTCTAAATCAATTTGTTTTCCAAACCCTGAAAATTTCCTCTACCAAATTCTCTTAAATCATCCTAGATTCCACACTTTGGGCATAAATCCATCTAAAAGTGGCCTTTGGTGCAAATCCATATGTGATACTTGAAAAAGAGGAAATTATTTTATCACCTCTTTAAAAATTATTTTCTTCTTATACAGGCTCTTATGTTCCTTCCAAAATAAATTAATAAATCCAGTATCTTATACATGAAGATATGTTACTATATTTTTGGGACAACCTTATACCTCCCTTTATTCATCCTAAAAATAAAAATATCACCATGTGTGCGTATGTACGTCTTACTGTCTCCACATCTTGGTGTAATATGTTATTCAACAATACTTTATTTGGATGGCTATAATGATGGGTATAATGGATTTAAATAAATAATATAACATTATTATTATTATTTATTATTAATATAACATCCAATTACAAACCATTTAACCATCAAAGTTAATGATTTCATCGCTCGTGCGTGCATACGACCTATCGTTTCGACGACGTGGTGAGATTCATTCTCCACGTTAACAATTCAAGAATGGTTATAAAATCTATGTGATGAGTAAAAATATTAATTATGAACAAAATATCATTCTGTACATGAATAAAATATATCCTAAGAATAACATACATGACTTACATGAAAAAATAGGAATGGGAAAATGAAGCAGTTAAAACCCCGAAGAATGGGAATATAGAAACACTACTAATAAAATTATATAATAGGATCATATATTTTATAATAAATATGAATATGGTTATGGTATAATTTAATAACATACTTTAACCCTTATACAGGATGTTCGGATACATATGAAGAATATCAGACCTAAGGTAAGTGATAATTCTTCAATCTCATTATTTTCTAAGATTGTTTATACAATAGTATTTATTGGATTACATTTATCATCCACATTCATGTTTTCTAAATATGTAATATTATTTCCATAATTATACTATAATTTAAAGCCAATTTTACCCATTGGTTAATATTTATTAAATAGTATGGAAGGAATCTTTCTTTCATTTTCCATATGAGGCACTTTTTGACTTTTCTGGAAAGAGTTTGAGAAGAATTTTTTTTTAACTTATACTGCATGAATGGATTTCTATGTCTTCATAATGCCTTATTTCCAGGAATTTCCCTCTATAATATTTCAAGTTTATTTTCATATTAATGATTTTCTTTTAAAATTTCACAACATTTTGAAAATAGAAAATGTTTTTGAAGAAGAAAGGATATTTTTCTCTGAAATTAAGCTCAAGAGTTTTATCAAAATTATTTTCCATATAAAATGACATGGGTTTATGTTTCTATCCCTGTTATTATATTTATTTGAGTGTGTTTATTATAGATTTATTTTTTTAAAATCCATTTATCTTATTTGGATTCTGTTACGATGGAATTATTTTTAAGAAACCCATTTTTTGTTCCTTTGGTTATGCTATGGTGAATTGTTTATGTTTTTGTGGAACATTTAAGAATGATTTCAACATGATATAGGTGGGACCTATATATCCCTCAATTTAATTTGATATGGATTTGTATCTCATGATATATACGTGACTGGAATGGCAAGTAAATCGGGTTCAGTAATACAGGGCTGGAACGGCAAGTAAACCTGGTTCAGAAATGGACATTTTCCGCTATGATTGTCTTGGTTATAAGCCTTGGATAAAATGGAAATGATGTTATGTGATTATATGTACACCAAAAAACTTCATGTCTTATGTTATGAATTTTTATATCAATCATATGAATTCTTATGAACATTAATCTAATTACTTGATATCATGATATTTCTTATGCAAGATAAGATTATAAAATTTTATATTCTTATGTCTTATGATTATGATATGATTGATATTTTAATTATATACCCTTATTGAGAATTTCATATCACCCTTTCATAATTTTCTTTTCTCTAGTTCATGAATAATGTTATTAATTAATCTATGTCATAAATGAGTCTAGTTTTGAAGAAATAAGTTAAAGAAAATGTATATATTTTATGAATCTGTTGTTTATGATTCCCATTTTTTAAAGAAAATATACCTATACAGTCCTATCATGGATTTATTATATATTGAAATTAATGTACTTAAATGTTTAATTAATATCAATGTATGTAAATTTTGGGTCGTTATACAAAAGAAATTTAATTTCAAATGAAAAATGATAATAGGAAATTGAATGTCTCAATAGAAATATAATGAAACAAAATTAAAAAGATTAAAATATGACTATACGGTCCTTTCATGGATTTATTATATATTGAAATGAATGTACTTAAATTTTTAAGTCATATCAATTTATTTAAAGTATGGTTCATTATATAAAAGAAATTTAATTTCCAATGGGAAATGATGAGAGAAAATTGAATGTTACAATAGAAGTATAATGTCTACAAAGTTGAAAAGGAATAAAAAATGAATATAAATTCCTCAAAATAGATTATTTTATATGCTTATATGTATGAAAAAAAACTAAGTCTTATGTTATGACTTTTGGAATTATTTCTATTAATTTTTATGAAATTTTATCCCATAACACGATATCATAATATTTTGTATTAATGAAAATATTTTATAATTTTATGTTATTATGTCTTATGATTATGATATGATTTATATTTGTCATATATAACCTTACTTAGAATTTGGGGTCACCCTTTCATGTGTTTCCTTTCCCATGGTCATGAATAAGGGTATTAAGTAAGCTATGTTAGATAGGAGTCTAGTTATGAAGAAATAAGTGGAAGAAAATATAAATGTTTTATGACCTAACTATTTATGTTTCTTAGTTTCTAAAGACACTATACATATACAATCATGTCATGGATTTATTATATGTTGAAATGAATGCACATAGTTTTTGATGTAATATCAATGTATATAAAGTATGTGTCATTATATAAAATAAATTTGAAGTCAAATGAGAAATGATCATAGGAAAGTCAATGTTTCAATAGAAATATAATGAACACAAAATTGAAAAAGGAATAAAATATGTCTATCAATTCATCAAAAATATAGGTTTTTTAATAAAATTATATCCTTTAGAGAAATAAAGAAAATTGAAAAAAACATTAAAATGTGATTTAATTAAATAATTTTCTCATAAAACTATTAGAAACCTTTATAATAATCTAAATATTGTAAAATGGTTATGGATGAAGGAAAATACTTTAAATTTTTATACATTTAGAAGAAACATTCCTTTTGGATTTTGTAATGATATGACAAATAATCCTTTAAAATTGTTTTTATAGATTCCTTTAAAAACTAATTAAAATTCAATGATAACATAAAAATATCAAGAATAAATTAGTTTAGTAAATAAAATGGAATTTTGTGGAATAATAATTTAAAATATGGTCATATAAGAAAAATATTCCCAATCAAAAGATAAATAAGATAAGATTTTTTTTAAACGTTTATTTAATTGATTCAAATTACAATGAGAGAAAAAATTGTAAGAATTCATGGAAAATAATTAAATATATATACAATAAGAAAATAGATATATTTTATAAATTGTAGATTATACAATTTTTTAAATGAAAATACGATTAATCCAAAAAGATGTGATTTTAGAATAAATTCACACCTCTTTGGTAAAATTAAAATAATAACCCCTTGAAAGAGTAAAAATGAAATAAAATTTTAATCATAATAAATATATATATATTTATTATTTTTAAATATATAAAATATGTATTATATACACTATATAAAATTAAATAGGCTCATAATACAAAATATTTCTCAATAGAATGAAAATTGTAATGAAATTCCTCACATTGAGTTTGAATTTCTTCGATAGAGATATAAATTCCTACATAATAAATTTGAATTTATTATAAAACTATAAAATATTCATGTAAATACTTATAGTATTGTATATAATCCACTAATAAAATTTCAACACATATTTGTTGATAATTATTAATAAAAATTGTTCTTTCTGGGTGTTCAAAATTTCATATTTCATGAGAATTTTGGTTTGGTGGTTCTTTTCCTTTTACATTTATTATGGTTCCATTATATGCGTAATTTTTATCATGATATAAATATAATATATATTCATCACATGTATATTTATATTCATCCATAAAAAGACACATATAGAGAATTTAATTACCCCGTTCATGGAGACGGTGAGTCATACGTACACATGAATGTTGATTTAACTTTAAAATTGATGGAATGGAAAAAAGTAATAATTCACCGTTAAAAAATATTTATTATATCATATATATTCATTGAATATATCTTTATTAATATCCATGTGAATATTAAATTAAAAATATATCATATTTCTTTGTGGAGGTGGTAATCCACACATACTCACGAACAACATTAGCATTTTCAAATGGATTAGAACCTAAGAAGGTTGACAATATATTCTAATTCAATAAACATAATATTTTTTAAATACCATATATAAAAATTAATCCCACCAAGAAATCAATTAAATATGGTTGTGGATAATAAACTGTATCATTACATCGAGGTAGAAGTCCCCCCATACGCATGAAAGATACTTTCACTTCCAATTTGATCAAAAATTGGGATAATAATGGTGGTTAAATAACCATAATAACATTAAAGTTTATTGAGGATACCAAATTTTTTTATTCTATGATAAATACTACATATTTAGATGAGGTAAAATAATAAATAATTTGAAAGTTTTGGAGTTGAAATATTTCATCTCCTTCAGTTCTCCTCTATTAGATCTTTTATTAGGTACCCTTAGAATAATATTTTAAGTATACCAGAACCTAAAAATCATGTCTCTAGAATATGAGATGATAATTGGACATGTTTTGGTATGTTTATATATCTTAATGTGGTGTAAATAAATAATATAATGGGTGTCCTTTTACAGTGGTGGGAAAGGACACACTTCGAATATTTAAATTTATTTACATTGATTTTTCCACTATTTACACTGGCACTATGTCAGTATTGTAGAAGTGTTTAAGATAATTATATAATAACTAAAAATTAAAAATAAATTAAAATCATAAAAATAATTCCATTAATCTAATTATAAAATTTAATTTTCCCTCATAAATTATTTTTATCCATTGTAAACATATAAGTAAAATTTAAATCCAAGATATTGACATTTTGGATTTTTAGTTACATACAAAAATATAAATGTGATCATTGAAATAAAATGGGAAAAAATTACATATATTTATATTTAAGATTTATATGGTCAAATTAATCTCATCCAATGAAATAAATTCATCTTTTAGATATATATTTATTGCCTTATCACATTATTTTTATCCTTAATTAATCGATTTACCCTTTATAGTGGTGATGAATCTTACTATGGTCACTATTCATAAAGTTTAAAAATAAAAGTAAACAATTTAATAAATTTATTCATATTAATTAATAATATGGATCCATTTTATCAAATTCAATTCCTATAAGTTTGAAATATTAATTTAAAAATAATCTCACAAAATATAATGAAAAATGGTTTTCTAGAAAAATTCTCTTTAAGCCTAAAAATTGTCTAATATCAAAATAATTTAAAATGATGATTGTGTAATAATTAATTATATTTTTTTTAATTTAAATTTATATTATATAACATTAATAACAACTCTAAAATATAATTTTACATTTTAAATCACATTATTTAAAGTAAATAAATAATAGTTTTACAAAAGTCAATATTTTAAACTATTCACTAAAACAATTAATCATTTTATAAAAATACCAAAAATTATACAAAATAGAATAATGAAAAGATGAAAAAAAATAATTATAACATAATAATATTTCAAGATTATATTGTTATTTTAACTCTAAGCTTTATGTAAATAATGCAATCTAAGAAGTTAGATTTTTTTTAAATAGAAATATAACATGTTATATCTAGGTATTACAATCAACCCCTATTATAATAATTTTACTCTTGAAATTAAATCACGCTAATAAAAAAAATTATGTCACATATACCTCATCACACCCTCAAGTTACCATGCTTCTTTCTAAATTTTATATTTTTCCCCCAAAGCATTGACCAAATGAATGGTCTTGTTTCTTAGCACTTTCACTCAATTATCTAGAATCTCTACCATAATAACTAATAAAATAGATATTTATCTAGTTTTATAACCTCATATTTTAGTATATATGATGTATTAGGTATGTACTTCATCAAGAGATATACAAGAAACATATTGTTGTCTTTATAGATATTTAGTGGAATTTCTGAGCTATAATTTACTATCACAATACAATCATGTATTTCAAATGGATCGATATATCTAGGGATTACATTCCCTTATTTCTTAATATCATAACAATATTCTAACGATATATTCATAGTAATACCTTGTCACGAACTACTAACTCTATATATCATCAATGATTTTATAAACATCCTTTGGTCATTTTTTACCTACCCTTATATGTTGTTGAATTGATTTAACCTTATCATATATTTCTTTAGATAGATCAATTACTAATAGCTTTATTTCTACAAATTCAGCCCAACACATTATAGTTATACACTTTCCTTCATAACATCCTTCAAAAGGACACATCTTAATGATTTATTTAAGCATATTGTGGTGTGAGATTTCCTCCAAATAAAGGTGTCAATCCGAACCACCATTAAAATCTATAGAGTGATCTCTTAACATGTATTTTAGAGTTTGAATAGTCATATTAAATTAAAAATATGTTTAAGGGTGATAAGTACTACTAAAACTATTCTATGTCTCTAGTTCTTGTTGAACGATTCTCCAAAACATCGAGAAAAACCTTGGAGCGTAATCATATAAAATTAAAAGTGGTACTCCATGAAATTTTACAATTCCCTTAATGTATACCTGAGTAAGATATTAAAGATAGAAATATTTTTATAATAGTGCTAAAATAAACTATTTTCTTAATTAAATTAACAACAATCCATACAGAATCAATCTCTTTAGATTTTTTGGGTAGTGTGATAATTAAATCCATGGTAATGTTTTCCCATTTCCATTGTGGTGTGAGTAATGTTTTTAAAATCCCCTTAGAATGTTTTCTATCAGTATTATCTTTATTCCACACTAGACATCAGGATACATAATCTCCAATATCCCTTTTCTTGTTATCCCATAAAAATTAATATTTCATATCTCTATACATATTCATACTTTCAAAATTAAACGAAAATGAATAATTATGAGCTTTATCCAACAACTCCTTCAAGTCTAGTATTGACAGAACACTTACTCAGTTTCTAGACCATATCATTCTAATATGATTATGGTTGAACTAAGTAACATTTTTCACCATCTTCTATAATTCCATATATTACTTTTGAACCCACTTAACCTTGTCATGGATAAATTTTTGATCATTATTCTATAAAGATAAGATACTCCCCTTTCCTTATGATTTTGATATCCAACTTCTAAAATTATATATATATTGTATATATTTCAATCCACCTCATGCAAAAATGTCCATAGACTTTCCAACTCAGAGAATTATCTACCTTGTTCTACTTCTAATGTTGGTAATGTATTAAGAAAACATAGTCACTAATTAACTCTTATTATATTTTCTAGATAATATTCAATTAGTTATGTGTAAATGCATACTTAAATATTTTATTATCAATTTATATATCACACAATTTACCTTATATATAATTCCTTCATATCTTTAATGAATGTAATTACCACTACTAGTTCGAAATCATTAATCAATTAATTTGTTTCTTGAATTTTAAATTTAATATATTCATAATCTATCACTTTATCATTCCTTGTGAGGATGAAACCCAATAAATTCTTTAATGATTCACTATATATCAAAAACCCTTATCCACTATAGGGTTTTGTAAGCATCGGTGCACTGAAAAATCTTCTCCATAGTTCATTGAAAGTCTCCTCACATTCATTTGTCCATAAGAATGTGGCTCCCTTCTGAGTAAACATGGTGATTGGATTATATATTCATGAAAAATATCTCACAAGTATCAATAGTATCCGTAAATACTAAGACTATTATGGATCTTGTTTATTTTGATTGGTCTTGACTATTTATCAATAACTTTTTTCTTTTATGTATCCATTAATATAAACTCACATGAAGTTATATGTCCTAATAATAGGAATTCTGTAGCCAAAATTCACACTTATAAATTTTGGCATATATATTATCTCTCCTTAGGGTCATCAACCCAATCCTAAAATACTCTTCATGTTCTTCATTACTTTTATAATATATAATTATATCATCTATAATGACTACCATTAACTTATCAAGGTAATATATAGAGATTATATACATTAAATACTTGAACATATCAGGAGAATTGGTATGTCTAAAGAGAATTATTGTAAATTGATAATGAACATGGATTATATGGAATGTCACCATGAGAATATCTTTATTCTTGACCATTAGAAGATAATATCTAGATAAAATATCAATCAATGAAAAATATTGAGCACTTCGTAATTGATGAAAGAGATCATCAATAAGGGGTAGAGGATAATTTTTCTTAGTTTTTATCGTTTTATGTTCCTAATAATCAACCCAAATATTCATTGTCCCATATTTATTCTTAAAAAAAGAATATCTTCACCCTTTGGTGAACACTTTACTGAATGAAAAATGTATCTAGATTCACCCACAGATTTTTATTCAATCCCTATAACTCAATCGTGTATATTCTATATAAAGTATTTGAAATATTCATTCTACTATGTATGATTTCTATTGAAAAATAAACATTTATATTTAGGGGAATACTATGAAACTATTCTATAAAGGCATCAACAAGCTCTTATAAAATATGCATATCATCAATTATGTGTTTCTGCCTAACTATATGTGATAAATTACACGCATGAACAGGTAGAAGACCTCATATGATGAAAATAATTTCAATTGGGATTTTAGGTTTATCCTTTCACAAATAGACTATCATAGGTTGATTCGAAATATCAAAAATCAATATGCTTCCTCAAAAATATATATAGGAACTATACTGATAACTTCAATCCATGACCAAAATAATATCAAATCTAACAAGAGGAAGAATAATATGATTTCTTGGAATAATATTCCCATAAACTTCAATCAAGGAGCAATAGACAATAAATTTGATCATCATACCATTAAAAATGTTTACATCCAACTCAGCATAAAATTTTTGAGGTGGCTATATAATACCCTTTGAAAACTTATTCTGATATAAAAGAGCGGATAGAACCGGATTCAAATAAAAAAAATTCACTTCTAGAGTAGATGATAAGTGTGACTTTTATAACATATCTTGGAACATCATCTTCGGTTGTAGTAATTGCATATACTTAGACTTCACCCCTTTTCTTCTTTAGTGGTATGTTCCCTTGAATCCTGGGAACTAGTTTAAATAGTGCCCCGTCTATTTACAGTTGAAGCACTAGATATTTTTGTTTTTCATTCTTTTCCTTAAAGTCATTAGCATGATGATTATTATCATTACACATATAATAGGTTCACATTCTATCCAATCAGTTTCAAGAATTTTTCTTTCCATAAGTTTTACATGATCAAAATTTCTTCATTCTATTCTTATTCATTGATGCATACCCTTTTTCTAGGTTCTCATCTAATATCATCTTTATTTTCATTGAAGATATATGGTCTAGAAAATATTTATCTATCTAAATGTAACTTGATACTATGTCGTTATAAGATAAAAAAATTTAGAAACTAGTTCCCTTTAAACACACTGCATAATCCCCCCAAAGAAACATTCAATATTTCATTCTGGATTATATATATAGTTTTAATAATTATTTTATAATCTTGAAAAGTTATCATCATACACTATAGAACCTTCTCCTCACTTCTTCTTTAAAGTGATGAACTTACTCTCCATTTAAAATCACTATTCTCATGGGAAGTATTTCCTAATGATTACCACATAAAATTTTAAATATACCATTATTTATATTTCTTCAACTTCCTTAGTGTTCTGGAATAATGACCACCATTGATTAGAATATCCTTTTAAAAAATTCAATTAAAGATGAACCTTTTCACTTTCATCACTTTCCATAGATAGAAATACCTTTTTGAGGGAATTAATCCATTTATCTAATATTAATAGATCAATAGTTCCATTAAAAAATGAGGATTTTGTACCATGAAGTGATCCAACATAGGATAATCATGTTGTGGAACAACCAGTTTCTCTATACAACAAAGGTTATTCATCATAACCTTAGTGTGATTCCCAAATATGGAAATGATTTTCACTATTCCATTAGAAAATGCATTGGATTTCTCAGTAGGGTAATCCCTACATTGATATGGGTGTTGATTCCATTTCTTCTGTTAGGTTTCATTAATAAATAATTTCATATATTAAGTTAGCTCATAAGAATCATAAATATTTAGAAATAAAAAAATTGATCTAATGGTAAAAGTTAACAAATATTATAAGTGTTTGTCATAATTCTCATGTTATTAATGTTCATTTAAAATCTAGTTATCATGGTTTCTACTAAACTATCCCAGATAAAAACTATAACAACCCAAACTCTTGTAACCTGGATCCAGTGTCTAATTTATTACATTGGAAAAGGATAAAGAATACCACATCTCCAAGGATTAATAAGGTTACTTGTCATAAAAATCTAGATACAAACAAAATTACCATATTACATTGGAAATAAAAAATGGCATAATAAATAATCTCACATACATGATATTAATCATAATATCCTTCTTTATATCATGGGGAATGGGAAAAAATAAATGGTGGGATCAAATTCACAGTAAGGGTTATGTACGATTGAAGTAATGATGAAAAAATAAGTTATATTCAATATGTAATGGTAAATAACTAAGAACACATATCGTGTAATCAATAACTTGAGCATGAAATTAATTTAGGGATAATATCGAAATATTAATATCTTGGATAATAATAATTGAATTCAAAATGAAGTAAATTATTAATATTGGATGTCAGGATCCCGTACATCAGGATATATTTACCATTAAGGACTTGCTCTAAGACAATTCAATTGATCAGTTGGAATACAAAAAAAATATATTTAATAAGTATAGCCCACTTCTTTGTCTCATGAGACATGCTGATTCATAGAGGGGTAATCTATAACTGGTCCACACCCCTTAGTATATTTTGAATTCGTTCCTTATATATTGAATGATCAATTTAATTCATAAACAAGATGAATTATCAATAAATATCTATATTGAGTAATGACTATATAATATTATGATTTTCTCCATCCAATCATATAACATTCTTATTGAAACACTATATGTATAAAAGTTATATGGTCTAGAGGATAATACTATCCATAATACTAATAATATGGATAGTGAAGAGAAATTTAATTTCCAGTGAGAAATGATCACAATAATGTGAATGGTTCAAGATAATTTTAATGAATACAAAATTTATAAGAGACAAAATATGAATATCAATTCATTATAAATATAGGTTTTAAATAATATTATATCCTTGGGATAATTTATGAAAATGAAAATGAAAAAAAATGATTTCATTAATGAGTTTTTTTATAAAACTATTAAAAACATATAGAACAAGTTAAATATCATAAAATAGTTATAGAAGTGGAAAAATATATTAACATTGTATACATTAAAATCAAAAATTCCTTTTAAATTTTGTAATGAAAGTAAAAAAATTGAACATTTTGGGAAAAAAATTATAATACTTTTTTCAAATATTTTAATATTTTAAGTATGACATAAAATTTCCTTAATAAATGATTTGATTAAATAAAATTTACATTTTGAAAAAAAATTGAGAAATATGGACATATTTGTGTCAAAAATATCTCAAGGTATTATTGAATCATTTTTAGGTGATTTTGTTTGGTGAAAAAGAGGGCCTCCATGTTGTATTTTTTGACAAAGCAGACCGTGATATACAAATTTGTTAAAAAAGTTGGTTTAAATGTTGAATTGTTGAGTTCAAGGGATGTTGTCAACAATCCATGTTGGATTAAAGGATATTGATAGAAGAATGGATGATCTAGAGGTGGTACAAAAAGAGTAGATACAAGTTAGTTCTGTTTTCCAGTGTTCACTAAATTTTTGGGCCTGAAAATTGGAAAATGGAGTTATGTGTTTTTGGAAAATGGAGGTGCACGTAAAATTAGAGTGGTGCGTAAAAAGGAAATTGGTTAGTGAAATATTATAATAGAGCCTCAAATAAAGGAAATAATTTTTTCCTGCAAGAGGAGTCTTGAGATCAGAATCTCAAAAATTGGAAAAGGTATGAGGTGCGTGAAAAATTAGAGCATTACGCAAAATATGATGTTGCCCAGATGATTTTTTTCGTGCTCGAAGACGATTATGAGCCGACGGATGGTTTTTTGCGTAGGGGTTAATTTTGGCGATAAATATGAAGTGACCCCTCTCATTCAAAACATCTCAAGACTTAGAGAGTATCTGAGCTCTGGAACATGAAATTGGACTACACAAATGAGTTGTGTGTAAATAACAAGTTTTCACGTAAAAGCATTATTTGCGCGTAAAAGAAATAGTTACACATAAAAGAAGTCAGTTGCATGTACAAGTGGGGTTGCACGAAAATTGCATTTCATGCAATATTGTAAAATTACGTGCAAGGCCCAGTGAAGGTTGAGTGTAAAAATTGGTGTTGCCTGGTACACCCAATGCAAAGTAATATTCATCTACTGGTGAAAGTTGGATATCAACAGAGCATATATCAACAGTTAAGGATGCATATTTAATTAGAGTTAATGAAAAGACCTATATTTCTATAAAACGTGAGTGGTTCCTTTCCAGAGTAGTGAGTAAAGTAAGAGGAAGAAGGTTATCCTCACCACTGAGAGTGAGGTAGAGAGAGATACACAGGGTGTGACCCTTGGGAAAGCTATGATCTAACCCAACATTTGGTAAAGGTAGTGAGTTTGGGCATAGAAGTGATCTATCTCAAACATTGTAAATATAATTGTGCTTATATTGGATTTGGTACATTGGAACATCACTAGTTTATGATCCTTGAACGTATCCGAGTGAGAGTGAACCAAGTAAAATTGTTATGTCTTGTTCATGATTTAAGATTCCTTCATACTCTACAATGGGAGGGAGAGAGAGAAGAGGGTTTTGTCTAACAAAAAAACAAGATCAAAAGGGATAGTTGTTTTAATTTTTCATACCCTGATTCCCCCACCCCCCCCCCCCCTCTTAGGGTATCTAGCCTATTGGACCTAACAGTATAGAATAAAAATACACATAATCAAATGAGAAATAAGATCAAATGTTATTTTAAACATGTTATTGAGTTATTAAAATTACAATGATAAGAAAATATATAAGTAAACATGGAAAATAATGAAATATCCATATTATAAGAAAATATATGGTGTTAATAAAGGATGTATTATAAAATTTATTTAATTAAAATAAGATCAGTTCAAAAAAAAATTGTGAAATAAATTCATTCCACTTTAGAAACTTTTAAATTATATCCCCTTAAAATTTTAATCATTAATTGAAACATTAATCATTATGAATAAATATATATTAATGTAGAATAAATCAAAGGGGTAGTATATAAACCAAATAAAATTAAACAGATCCGTAATAACAAATATGTCTTAATAGAGTAAAAATTGAGATAAAATCCCTTACCAAAATTTTGGATTGATTTTAAAGAGATCTAACATCCTGTATAATAAAAATAAATTTATTAAAATTCCATATTATAGTCATTTAAATACTTATAATTTCATATATGATCCACTTATAACATTTTCACGCATATTTACTAATAATCCAATATTAAAATTATCATTTCTAGGTGAAAATTGTTTCATTTTCATGTGAATTTTTGTTTAATAGTTCAGATCCTTTACTTTTATTATGGTTAAATCATCACTAAAACATTAATTTTGATATAAATATCAGATATTGTAATTAAACATATAGATATATCCTTTAAAAAAAGTTATATATAGAAAAATGAATCACATCGTTCATGTCAACAGTAGGTCACACATATACATGAACGTTGTTTTCACTTTTTGAAGGATGAAATGAAATAAAGATAAATAATAATTAACCTTTAAAGAATCATTTTTATATAATATATATAATATACATTCATTAAACATATCCTTATTACCATTCATGTAAATATGAAATGAAAAACATATCACGTCGTTTCTTGGAGGTGGTAGTCAACACATGCACACAAGCGACGTTATCGTTTTCCAATGGGTTGCAAGGTAAGATTATAGATATGATAGAATAATAATATAAAAATAATTATTGAATAAATATAATTTATAAATATTAAACACATCATAAATACCATCCATGAAAGATGGTGAAGGAAAATGAATTGTATCGCTATGTGGAGGTAGTGGTCCACATGTACGTAATGAAAAATAATTTCACTTCTCATTTGATGGGAAAGAGGTTAAATGATGGTAGTTACATAATAATAATAATAAAATTTAATTTTATTTAGGATACTTAATTTCTTAATTTATGATGAATACCACAAGTTTATATAAGGTAAAAGAAGAAACAATTTTAAAGAGATTGTGTAAAATGATATCCTCTTTTATTGTTGGCCTCCTTCAGATCCATTCTTAAGAACCCTTATAATAACATTTTATGAAAAAAAGAGATTATAATTCATGTATAAGTAAATTTAGAAGAGAAATGGTTTTTTTTTTCAATCTATATGGCTCAACATTGAGTAAATAAAATAGAGAAGCAATGTCCTTTTATAAGGGAGGAAAAGAACACACTTGGAATTTCATAAATGAATAAAAAATAATAATTTCATACTTAAGAAAAATACTTCCTAATTAATATATATTCTATTTTTTGATAATATTAGTTCTAAAAATTATTATTCAATAAGATTTAAACAATTTAACTTAGAAAACATACCCTCAACTCTTTCTTTAACCCCCAGTGGTCTTGTTTTAACCTTAACCACAGTAATGAAATTTTCAAATTTGAAGGGTTATCATTTTAACAATAAGGGAAAAATTTCTATATAAATTTTCAAGGGATGAAATTTTATAACTATTATAATCCTTCTTATTCTATTTAAATATTATTATTATTTTTAAATAATTTAATAAAATACCATTTGTCATAAAATATCATTAAGGTCATTTTTGATACAATTCATTAAATTTAACATTAAAGACATAAATAAAATTATGGAATTTCAAAATAATCAATAATACAGTATTATTAACTATAAAATTATTTTTATACCATAATTCATCCCAAAAAATAGTTTTAATGTTTTTAAAATTATTTACTCTAATTTTTTAACTAGTATGACATGTACTTTGTCTGAGTTTTATAATAATTTAAGATAATAATATAATCATAAAATTTTATAAATGAATAGAAATCATAAAAATAATTTCATTTATCTCAAAATAAACATTATAATTCATTAAAAACTTAATTTTATCCCTATATGAACATATAAGATAAAGTTTTAGGAAAGAAAGTGACATTTTGTGTTTTTATGTAATGAAAATGATATTAATGTCATTATCAAAAGAAAATTGCACAAAAAATAAATTTATTATAATTTAGTATGGATATAGTAAAATTAATATCATAAAAATAAATAAATAAATGTTTTGGATATATATTTAAAGCCTTATTAAATTATTTTAGAATATAATTTCATGATTTACCCTTTACCGAGGTGATAAATTTTACCACAATTAGTATTTATAAAACTGATTGATAAAAATGAAATATTTTCCAAATTTAAACATGATGATTCAAAATATTCCATCCATTTTATCAAATTTAATTCATATATGTTTCATAAATTAATTCAAAAATGAACTCACAAAATGAAATGAAAAATAATTTTACAGAAAAAATGTGCTTTAAGCATAAAAAGTGGATTATATGAAAATAACATAAAATTATGATCCTAATTTAATTAATTATATTGTTTAAAATAAAATATATATTATATAAGTTAAATAAAAAGTATGAAATGTAATGGTACTTCTCAAATTACTTTATTTAAATAAAATTAATGACACCTTTACAAAAATTAGTACTCTTCACTATTCACTGAAAACTACATATTTTAAAAAACAAATCCAAAATTTTAACCTAAGATATTACATAAATAATGAAGGAAATGATATAATTGTCACGTAATATTATTTTAGTAGTTTTTCAGGATTTTTTTAAACTCGATGTCGAGTGTAAATCATGCTATCAAAGAAGATAGATTTATTTAAATAGAAATATATCTTAAAATATCAGGGTGTTACACTACCAACTAGTAGTGGGAATATATGATGGTATTGTGTGGATATAATAACCCTGTATATCGGATTAAGCTACAATAATAATAACAAAATAACCAAATCTCATCCACCAATGAAACTGAAAGTGTATGTAATAAATATGACAAGATTGGTTCTAGAAGAAACTCAGTAAAGGCTTGAATAGCTATACAAACATACAAAAATTGACTGTCCACTAGGTTAGTTGTATATATATACAATAAAATAAGTAAAATAAATTTCAATGGATCAACATCAACATTGATCCATGAATCAACTTAATCTCTGCCCACAACAGATTTTTCCTGATCAACCATGTTATCATAGGCCACAGCCCAACTTGGGCCAACAATAACCATGTGAGAGCTGCTTGGGTACTCCTGTGTATTACTACCCCGATCTAGGTGTGAGTAAAAATCTCATCATGTAGTCACCATTGTGGTCCCATACCAATTGGTATATGTTGTGATATGTTTATATGACGTGCTTAGGTATAAATAAATAAATAGTTATAGAGAAAAATAATTTAATAATTAAACCAACCCAATACCATCTTTGACCCAATGTTGGAGTATCTATGATCATGTCATGATAATCGTTCCACTATATTATCATCACCACCCTATGTGCACACATTTATAAATCAATCCATTCCAAATAATAATCTTTGATCCTTTAGTCCATGGCCTCTATCGATTGTACTTACCTCAACCAAAGATGAAGAGTCTCTAAGTATGAGAATCACCTTAGTGGAGCATCTATTAACTCACTATGGATCCCATACTCACACCTCCACCAATGATTATTGGACCTAGGAACATCACCAGGCATCCCACATCCTCAATCCCATAAGATAAACCCATATAGTAATACCTAGTAAATATCAATGCTAGGTTTATATATGATTCCTATGAAGGGGAGGCCCTAAAAAATATTATACATTTAGTCATAAATAATTCTTGGGAGTCCTAAAAAATAATAGGAATACCCTCCCTATATCCAATAGTCAATATTTTGGCCATCCAATATCTTATGGATCCTTGATCAAACCATCACTGGTGTATCCACCTAATCCTGTTGGGGTATCCTATGCATCGATCAAAGCCATCCAATAGTGACCCTTAAGATTTCCAACTTCCTTTCATGGGGATATAAACCAACCCAGAAACTCTTATCACTATTCAAATCCCTGGAATCGTATGCATTAAAAATGGTCTAATCGTATCACCATTCGAATCTCGATACCCAAAAATTCACAATGGTATCACAATGTTAGAGGAATCCTTATCGTTCTATCTATTCTATTACTCAAGGTTACACACTATCTGATGAGAGATCCTAGGTACCAGCTCTAGGAATCCACTAATGCATCAAATAAATCACCAGATGTTATTCAAGAAAGAAATCCAATCCCAACACAATGTGAGGTTTTCCCCCAAATATACCATGCATCCCAACATCTCATCTATATAATTGGTTGATCCCATAAATCCTTGGGAATAACATTGGTTCTAGGACAAATGGTTGATTCCCAAACATCCTGGGCAATCACATGTCACTGTACATGAATATGAATAAATAATTGACTAAGAAGGGTTGGCCAAATGCCCATTATTATCTCTACCATCATAACCCCATTTGGATTAAACGTTAGTTTAGGTTCTAGGGTGACACCTGAAACCATCACTACCAATACCCACTCTATATTGATCAGTCATAGAGCCACCCATTAGATCTCCTAGTTCATAGTATTTAATAGGTTCCCTCAAAAGGATGTTTTTCCTCACCAAAAGTATTTTTTTCATCACCTTATTCTTAAAGGATATCATATGCCTCAACATTATCAATAGATTATCACAGACTTGATGGATAAAAGAGAATTTACATATAAGAAATGGTCAAAGGGATTTCCCACAAAACATAGTAGTTTATAGGGTCACTCTCTTTTGGTCTTATCACCCAACCCATCATTTATAGCTTACGGTCTATCCACCTTGGTTAAGAACGTCTCAAGGGTTATCACACGGCCTACTTAAGCCATCCATAATAAGTCCTGTCACACCTACTCTTGGATGTGACCAGGTGTAAAGGTCTGATTCAAGGCCCAAACCATCAGCAATGAAGTAAATCCATCTAGTAATAAGGAGCCTTGTAACCTTGGCACACTCTTTATCCTATCCAAGAATTATATTTAATAATAAAATATTTTATCAAAAAAATCATTTCCCTTAAGGATAATAAAATGTTGTTCTAGACACATAAAACATGAATAAACCATAAGGGTTAGGATGTAAGACCACCTCCCTCAATTGGATCCCTCCCCATAAATTCCCAACGGTTGGAAGCACCTCTGAGGTCCTATTAAGATCCGTCCATTCCCAAACCCAAATTTCATCAACAATGGATCACATATCTCTCACCATGAATATAAAAAAATAATTATATAGAATATAATTAATTTATATATTTAATCAAAATTTTATACATTTATAAAAAAACTAAATTTTTCATCATGTCACCCCACAACCGAATTGATATTTCTATAGGAAGTCAGCAGGAGACTCTTTACACCAAACTGGGCCAAAACCCTAAGCATTGGAAGCATCTAAATCATTAATTTATTTTAATTCAAATTAAAATACTTAAAAAATTCATATTTTGGCATACCTTTGATGATTTGGAGAACATCCACACTTGCACATCAGCCTGGGACTTTCTGTACCAAGGCTACGTAGAATCCCTTTTGATATTGTGTGTTTCACCATTCTCTAGGGTAATCATTTCTACCAACTGAAACTAAAACAATGAATAAATATCATGAATGAGGATGTTTATAGAACAAAATATAGAGAGGATATTGTAAATTACGTCATCTCAAAAATCAACCAAGAAGTTTTCCTAAATCCAAGGGAGAGGAAGGGAAATAGGGGAGTAACCCTCTTGACCATATGACTGAAAGATAATAAAATATGGGGGTTCCCTTATAAAATCAAGGATGAAATGTAATTTTTTACCATAAACATTCCACCAGTGAGTCTATGGAATCCACTAGATAACCTATATCTCTAGGAAATGGTTGATTCCATAACCAGACACCATAGAATAGCAGATGGTTTGCTACAACAACTACCACAAGCCATATCAGTCCCCCATAAGCCCTCAGGATTCCATCTAAAGCTTGAACCTCATCCCAAAACATGAATTCAATACCTCTAAATATCTATAATTGTATTTTGTGTCTTGATTCAGAAACCGACCCATCAACTAAACTTAATTTTTCAAATTTCTATAGAAATTTTCCATGTCATTGAGTCACAAGGCCCTACAAAATCCCCATTACAACACTGCTCATCCCTAAGAAGTCTTGATGGTTATCCAACCACATCATCTGACCGACTTTAGTTTTCAAATTCCATAAAAATTTCTTTGTTTCTTTCTTGAATACCCAAATCATGTTCAAAGTACAACCATCATCTCATGGTGCTCAAACCACAAAAAACTCAATCAAATTACCATGAAAATTATTGACACATCGTGATAGAACTTACATGATCTCATCAATCCCAAAGTTCAATCACATCATCACTCTAACATTTTTAGGCCTATGTTTCTCCCCACCATGGGACAAAGCCCAAAATTGAAAATTAAAATCCTATGGTGATACCATTTTGGAAATTACTTATGATAACTCCACCCCAACATTCCATCATCATAACAGGTATGGTTTCTAAATCCTCGCACCTAAATAAACATGAGAACACTTGTCCCAAGCTGTTACCAATTCCAATTTCCCACTTCCATGATAAAAAATATTCACCTTCATCATCTAGACGTATCATGAGCACACTAAATCTCTATAAAAACCCTACTAAAAATAATATCACACCCATTTTATCCAAAATAAATTCACCCTATGTGGTTTTAGGGTTTCCACTATCAAATATCTATAAAACTGTTGTTTGGACCTCCTTTGATTGTCCCAATATGAAAATTCTTGAGTGCACATATAGATGCATTACCCGGTTACCTGATAATGATTCCTTTAGTCTCGAAGGAACAAGTTGATTTCCCAAACATGATCACTAGAGTCTTTACCCAAGTCCTTGTGATTTTCCTCATTTAGATCCTCAACCATATAGAAACATTGTTGTTCCCTACCACAAGTATTGTTGTACCTCTGATCCAAGAACCCATGGATCCCTAAAAATTCAACATTGAACCCATCACCAATTCTTGGCCTTGATCTACCATTTCTTTTGATTCCCTATTTGGAAAACCCTGTGGAATCCAAAAAAATTGAATTTTTTTAATTCCAACAATAGAATGAAAAGATAATCATCAAATGATAAATCTCACAACCCCACAACCCATATCTCCTAAGGGTTGAATGCCCAAAAATGAGATATCACTCCCCACTATAGGAGAATACTTATCACTACACTATCTAACAAGGTTTTCAATCATCGCTAGACACACCTCACCCATCATCGAAAAAATCGAATCGCTTAGAAAAACCCACTCATGTTTGAGTGCCATCACACCATAAACCCCGCCCATACCCAACTTCTGAGAATATAACTCTTATCGTTTAGAAAGATCACGTTGACAAGTGTATTTCATCCTAAGTTAAGTTAAATTTCATCCAATATTTGGGTCACCACAACCAAAAGTACCTCATCAATATATCCATCGATTCATGGTCCACTCATGATAATCACTTATTTATAAATTAAATGTGTACTGCTTGAAAATGGTGTGTACCATCTTCATCTCATCCCATGTAGCATGTCTATAATCCAGTACCACCTGATCCATCACCCAAACCAAACTCCCATGAGTTACACGTCATTGAAACTGAAAATACATGCCCCACAACATGCTATATTTTCAATATAAAGGAATCCTAGATTCTCCCATTCAAAGGATCGACATCCCACGCAATTCAAGGTCATACATACACTTATCCATCATCTGGCATCATTTTAGGGAATGTGCGTCAACCCTATATCTCACCACATAACAAAAACAAAATATAAGAATTAAGTTTAGGCACCATTATTGTTATTCCCTTTCATTCCATCCACAATACACAATGCTAGAACCCATGTTTCTTGATCATACAATACCCCAAGTCATAACTATTCTTTAATCTTAAACTTAAAAGAACTTCAAGTATTTCAACCTAATATCCTGAATCAATAACCCGTGATTAATTCCTTTGGGGTACTAATAACCATGGGCCAAGCCATATAAAGGGTTTACCATGAATACAAAACATAATCAACTCACTAATCCTTGAGTTAAAATCATGGATCTCTAGGTCCATCCACCTAGAACAAACTAAGTACTTCATAAAGTTCAATATCATGGGTAACACCATATGGTTCCCACCCATAGACACATGGAATCCTATGTTTCAAATACCTCTCAAGGGTCTCATCCACATAGTGACATCCCATGCCAACCTAAAAACCTACCAAGGCACTAATTCTCACCAAACATCCATATTCAAGACTAATCCCTTGAAAATTTAGGTTGATTTCACCCTTGAAATCGTCCATGATTATCTTTATTAGGGAACTATATACACGAAATTTGGATAGGTATAATGACATTCCAATATATTTGGTAAAACATAGTAGAGGTTGTTATTGACCATTTATAACCAAGCATTGTTTCCTATAACATAGATATACTCACTAAAATGGAATCACCCTTTAATGATTTATATCAAAGAAACACCACAACACTCTTCGGTTAAGTAGAGTATCATTCTAAGATATCTGGGAAAACACCGTATAGGTTGTTCTCGAACATTAAGTAAATAAACCAGTGAGAAAATCACTCACATAAGGTTTACCTATAAAAACTTAATCACACTTATCAATCCCTCAAGGTCTCTACTCATTGCCAGGAAAAGTTACTATATCACTATAATCTCAATAGGGTCCATAAAACCTTCAAGAAAAACAAAACATATGTATATAAGTTGTTCCAATTGAGTAGAATTCCACCAATTACTTATATTGTAAAACACTAAATTCAAACACATTAAATAGTATATCCTTAATTTTTAATGAAAATAGACACACGAACAAGACTATATATAATATGAATCCTATATTCATGATATAATGCATGGGACACCTCTTGCCTCTATTTTCCAAGATCCAAAGTCCAATAATTTCTCTCTTAATAAAGGTTCAAGATACAAGAATCCAATACATCATCAAACACACATCTCAAACATCTTGTGTGTTACATTAAGTGGAAATAAAAATTAATCATAATATCACTAGCCAAGAACATCAATCTCATACCCCAGGTAACAAGAATTTCAATAGAAAAGAAGATTATGATGCACCAATCTGGATTCCATCACAAGGTATAATGCATCCTAATGCCTCTACTCTACCAAATGCTAAATGGTAGTATAATAAAAATAAAATTCACACCACATTATAATGTCCCATTTCAACTCAATTTATAACCAGTATCCAAACTGGTCTTCCACAAGACCTCGGGCACACCACCTTGAATGCCAAACGTTTTCAACTAGAAGCTAAGTTCTTAAATGGTATTTTGGGGATATTATACCCCAAATATTATATTTTAAAATAGTTAGAATAAAAAATAACAAAATACCATCCACTAAAATAAATTAAATTGGAAAAAAATAACAATATTGATACTTGAATAAATAGAGTAAAGGTTTGAACAGTCGTACCAGCATATAATAGTTGACCACACACTAGGATAATAAAATATAATTTCTGAAAAAAAAAATTAAAATAAAATATGTTGGATCCATTTATAAAAAATCCCCACCTCAACCCAATCACCATTTTTGACCAATAAATCTAGCTTGACCGAGAAATCTTGGGACACATCCCAACCTATGCCTATAATGACCACATGAGAACTAATCGGGTGACCATGTGCATGTTGGGAGAAAGTTTAAAACTCATAATGGAACCAATAATGTGGTCCAACACTAACTGGAATTTGTTTTCATATGTGCATGTGTAGTGATTAACTAAAAATAAATAAGTATGTATATATATAACTAATAATTAAATAAATAGCCTCATTACATTCTTCGAGACAATGTAAAAGTATCTCCGATCACATTATGATGGCCATGCATCAATATTGTCAGATGACCCCCAGAGTATGCACGTATAACATATTTCATTCCCAATATCGAGCGTATATCCTCAATACTATGACCTCGGTCGACCTTACATGCCTCAGCCAATGTTGAAGTGTCTTTGAACATGAGAATCACCTTAGGTGAACATATTTTCACTCAGTGTTGATCTCGTTCTCACACCTCCATAGATAAGTTTTGGACAATAGGGTTTTATTAGGAATCCCACATCTTCAATACCTCAGGATGAATCCCATGGTAATACCTGTTTATTCATGATATAATAATGATGTATGATTCCCAAGAGGAGAAGTCCTTAAATAATCATCCACATCTTGGAGAGACTGATTCCTAGGTGACCTAAGAAATCAATTTTAATACCCTCCCTAGATCCCATATTCAATATCATGGACATCTAATTTCTCATAGCTCCTCAGGAGATCTAAAACTAGTGCGTCCACCTTATCTTAGAGGGGTATCCTAGGAATTGATCAATAGGATCCAACAGTCACGCTAAATATTTAGAACATCCATTCTCATGGATATAAGACCAACCAACACCTCATACCTCCATTTGAATCTCAATTATTATGGTAATATTTAATGGCCTATTGGTATTGGCATTCAAATCCAATAACCTGTGCATTTGTAATAGTATTAGAATGTCAAAGGAGTCCCTACCATCCTAAACATTCTTGATTACATGGTCACACATGCTCTAATGTCAGATCCTATATACCACCTCTATCCATCCACTCTTACATCAACTAAATCACTAAATTCTAGTCGATCCAGGAATCCACCCCCAAGAAATTGTGAGACCATATCCCAAATGGAATCACAGGGTCTCATCCATATCATCATGTGATTCATGGTAATCTTAGGTATTATCATCATTTTCTAGCTCAACTATAGATTCCTAGGCATCATGGGTAATCACATGTCATCATTCATGAATATAAATAAATAAATTACCAGTAAGTTTGGGCCTAATTCCTGTGACCATCACTACCATCACATTCCCATCATGCTTACACATCGGTTTAGATTATAGGGTGAACCCAAACCATCACTACCCAAAACCCTCTCTAGTTTTTTCAATCATCGAAAAACCCAATGGGTCTTCTAGTTCACAACATAGCATAGGCACCCTTAAAAGGGTCATTGTTCACAACAAAATTCTTATGTCAACACCTAATGCTTATAAAATATCACACTTTTAAACGTGATCAAAATAGTATCATTAAATTTTCACCAAAAATATATTTCTCAGAAAATAATGGTGAAAGGGATGGATTATAACCCATACCAATTGTTAAGTTTACTCTCTGTCAGTCTGCTCACTCAACCCATCATCTATGGCCTAAGGTCAATCAACCTAGGATAAACTTGTCTCAAGGGTTATCACATGGCCTAATGGGGTCTTCCATATCAGATCATGTTGTGCCTCGTATTAGTGGTGACCAAGTTTTAAGGTTATATTCAAGGCCCCAAGCATCGGTGAATGAGGAAATCTAGTATGTGCCAAGGGCGCTAGTGACTTGGCACTTTCTGTTATCTACCCAAGCATTGAGTTTTAAAATTAAACATCTTATTAAAAATATATTGTATTAATTTATCAGATATCATAGCACATTCCACATAAAACATGAAAAAAACATAAGGGTAGGTATTCATGACCACTTTCCTCAGTTGGATCCTTTATCAAAAACATCTAAAGGTCAACAGCTTTATAAAGGCCTATTAAAATCCATCAGTGCCCATTCATAACTCAAATCACCAACCATGATCTTATCTCACACCAAGAAGTTAAAAACAATTAATTATATAAATAAAATTAATTTACCAATTTAATAAAAACTAAAAAGATTCATAAAAACCTCATTTTTACATTGTGTCACACTATAACTAAATCTAAAATCCCATGAGAGGTCTACAGCAGATTCCTAACACCAACCTGGTCCAAACTCTTAAGCATTGGAACCAGATCCCTAATTAATTTAATTTAATTTAAAATAAAACCATTTAATAATTTCATGGAATGATGAAGGTTTTTATGGACCAATTAACGAACATACACAGACACTGTCTTAAGATATCCTCTACTTAAGATGCATGAAATCTCATTCGAAATTGAGAAATTTCACCATTCTCTAGTGAATTATCCACTTTCGATCTAAACTAAAGTAAATATGAATTATTATGGAGGATGAATATATAACTAAGTAATTCGTGGATATCATACCTTGAATAATGACCAAAATAATCAAATACAGTCTCCCTAAGACAAGTGAGAAGAAGGGTTATTAGGGAGGAACCCACCTGACCATATGAGGGAAACAAAAGAAAATAAGGGGGATAACCTCTTAAACTTAGTGGGAAAAAACGTAATTTACCAATAAATATTCCACTGGTGATACAATGGTTTACTATTTCCTTAGATACAGTAACAACCCAAGGACCTCTTAGGGACTTCCTGAGCCCCCAAGACACCTTATGAAGCCCAAACAATATCCCAAAACATGAGGTTGATACATCAAATCGTCTATAATGGTGTATCAAGTCCTGATTCTAAACTGAACTATCCACTATACTCATAGTATTAAATTACCAAGATAATTTTCCATGTCATATGGATGTGAGGAACTGCATGGATAGTTGAGAAAGTAATTATTTTCCCTAATCCATCATATGAATTCACTCAAAATTATTTCTATGATAACCCAATCCTATCAGGGCCTCACAGCTAAGTGTGATCCAAATAAAATAGTAAAAATATTATTATGATTTGATTAGGTTTAGCCACTACTTAATTTCCATACACTAGATAATATAGAGGCACTAATATTTTTCTTGAACCTCCTAATTGGATAATCATGATCTTGAAATGTATCCTCTTTAGAAGGAATCCTACACTTAATAATTTTAAATGGGATTTAATATCACCATATTATCTCATTTAATTCTACTTACATGTATGAATGCTTATAATGATTTATTTTGTAAACCAATTTGTTCCATAAAATCAATTTTTTCAAACCATATTAATATGAAAACATTTAAACAACTTGTAACTTATGTTACTAAACTAGATTTAAATTCTATTATATTCATACATATAAAAATATTTCTCATTCATAAGATACATAAAAATCATCCATGTAAAGGATTATAATCATTTGAAATAAATAATATGGAAACCTAGTTAATGGTAGAATAAATAATTTTCATATGTTATTAATATTCATTAAATAGATATTATACAATTATATTCATTATTAGAATATGAGGAAAAAATTTTGTACTAATTAAAAATATTTAATTTTAACCAAATGTTATTTTTATGCCTTATATTTACAATTCAAAATATGTATTTTCAAAATATATAATTTCATTTTTAAATTTAGTATGTAAAAATTATCCTAGGATTATTTTTTTATAATTTTCAGAATATAAATGAAAAAAACCTTATTAAACCCATTTAACAATTTGTATTCAAAATTATCTTTGAAATTGAATACAAAAAATACGTTTCAATACTAAAACAATTGTGTATGGGTTGATTAATTAAATACAAAAAAAATTAAGAACCACAAAAACACAAGTTTTAAACCAACTTTTCATTATAGTATAGAAATCACAAGGTAACTAAGAAATGTATTAATTAGATGGGTTTTGATTTATTATTTGGGGTAATTATCAATGAAATTCAAATAAAAATTTCGAAAATTTCAACCCACATCACTCCTATAGACTTGAACTATTCCTCTCTTAAGAAATAAATTAAATTTATTTATATAAAAAAGTATGCTCCATCCTTGACCTAAACATACAATCCATAGAATAAAAAAATCATAGTTTCCTCCATTGTTAGATTTATCAACCTTCCTCTATGAATCTCAACATATTCCCCATTTCAATTCAATAAATTTTTCCTAGTCTAAGAGTGGAAAAAAATTAAATTTAAGAGGAATTATAATTCTAACAAGTTAAACTTCCATTTATCACTTTATATTGATTTTCCTAAAATAATTTTTGAAGTTAAACTTCATTGATACATCTCAAATAAATTTTTTATAAGTAATTTTCGCCTTTATCCAACTATATTCAATATTCCCCTCATATGGATGAATTAATTTTTAACTACTAGGTACTTTATTAATTAAAATTCATTATATCCATGTATGTGAAATGCACTATGAAAAGGAACTTATTGAATATTCAGAAATGGATTTTATTTGTGCACACACCATAGGAATAATGTCTTAGAGATACATATTAGGATTCTAATTTCCCATTTTACACTAGTTTAAAAAGAATTATATCAAATTTATTTTCATTTTGTTACCTAAGGTTTTATTTTTTATAGAGTCCATGTTTCCTCGTATTATGTTCCAAAATCTAGTGACCTCGTGTAATAATTCTAATTCCAAACAAATTTCCATTGAATCGGTGAAAAATTCACTCAATAATAATTTCATTCTCATGATTTTAAAATAAATGAAATCTTTATACTCAATAATGGTATTAAAATTACATAAGGAATCATTGGTATTAATGAAAGCATAAATAATATTCAAATATATAGGCATGATATTTAAAAATATATTAACTTTTTTAACAGGCTAAAACAATTTCAAAGATGAAAGAAGAAAATAGAAAAAATTTACATCTTAAGATATTTGTGCCTCTCTCCCACACTTATATTAGAAACTATTCTGATAAATTTAATCATTCATTTATCAAGTAACATGGATTAAAAATAAAATTCACTTAAAAGAGTTTTAAGGATATAAAAAATGTGGGGTCCTTTATTCGATGGTAGTAATAAAGAGTTTGGAATCCTATAATGGATCATCCCAAAATTACACACTGTAATACTTAACTTGATGGACATTCACCTTAATGGATATGTTAAATATTCTATGTTGATCTCTACTATAATAACTTGAAAACTGTTAGTTACTATGTATGGTCTAGTCTATTTTGAAGGATGTTTACCTAGAACGATTTTTTTTCTTAGAGAATAATGGTGTCACCTTATATCCAATTTGAATTTATATCTTACTATTGTGTATGTCATGTAAAAATTAAGCTCTCTCTATAAATTTATAAATTCTCAAAATCTTCTCTTCTATATTGTGTCCTGACCCAGATTCCATAGATTCAACACCCTAGTCTGGTGTGTCATAGGGACTCAATAATACCTCCTAATATACCATATGCTACTGACTACCATGATTTCCTATGAGCTAACCATGGGTAGGATATTACCATATCATCATAGTGCTCAATATAGGAGAAATAAAGGAAACTTTTGATATCATCACAAAAAAAAATTGGAAGTGAAATATATCAATCATAGACCATGAAATCTCTTAATAATGTTACATAAAAAATAGGTAGGGTGTTAAAAAATATTTAATTCAATTAAATATAGTCAAAAATAAAACAAAATATGTTCGGCCAAAATATAGAATAACCCCATAATTCTTGATCTCTAGATCAACACCCAACTCCCAGATCCATCCTAGACAAACAATCAAGTATCACCTGCAACCCATAACCTATGTCCATGTAGCATATGTGCAGGTACACTTTTGTGACATTGACTCAAGTAGTATGTGAGTATAAATAATTCAGACACCACTAATGGTGTGTAATGAAAATCAATTTCATGAGAATAAATCATAAAAGTTTGTAGTTATAAAATAAGAAGTAACTACATAGAAAAAGGTGTAAATAAATCAAACTCGGATGAGCCATAGGTCTCAAGAGGACTACCCAAGCTGACTCTACATGCTTTATACTTCATTATTTGTCAAAAAAAGTGGACGCATCACATCACAATTCATTTATAAGGTGAATCATCAAGGAGACCATAATAAATTGGCTTAAGAGGAATAAAAACCAATCATACATTCATTCCCACCTAATAATTCAAAAGAATAATCATCTGCTTGGTTACAATTCAAGGTTCTTCCCTTCACATTTAGAAAGATGGCTTGACTAGAATCCATGTCGCACACCCTAGGCATTCCATATGAATAATAATCAAGAAAAATCTAGAGATCAAATCCAATGAAATTAAACAAGGTACTCCCTCAAGAATCGGTGACATTGATTTGTGGAATTCGATAAATGAATAAATTATCCAAATCTAAGGGGAATATACCCCATGGAATTCACGATAATGAATATAATAATGATCCACCAGTTCACTTGATTCATTCCATAGTATTGATCTTCATTTAATCCGAATAAGTCTCCACACCCAGAATTCACAGGAGTCCCCTAGTGGAATCCAAGGAACATTGTTGGAATTGCACACAAATAAAAATATTAATGAATCTAAGATGTGTATCTATAGAATTCCAAGTAACATCCTAATATTTTTTGTTATTTTTCTCCTCAAATAATTTTAATTTCTTTGATAGCCTGAGAAACACAAAAATAACAGTATAAATAACCCATAATATAGTATACCATTCTAATATATCTATTTAATTTATTTAATGATTATAAAAAAATTAGAAATTTATGTAATACGTTTTATGATAAAGAATCTATATTTATAAAAATGTACACAATTTTTGGTAGTCTTTGGATGATTAAGAAAAAACATTTCCTTAAAAAATAATTTTTATTGAATTTTGTGAAAAAATGAAATTAATTTCTTCCATGTTTATTAAAATTATCTGAAAAAAATATCTTTATTTACAAAATTGGTATATTAAAATTATATTAGAGTTAATTTTTTAAAATTTCCTAAAACTATTGATTTTTTGATGAATATTGAAAATGATGATTTTTATCGAAAACCACCATAATGTTAAAGGAATTTAAAAAGATACATTTTATTTTAAACTAATTTAATTTTCATTAACTAAATTATATTATAAATAGTCCAATTTAGGTTATTCAAATTTTTTTATGTTAAATGTTTATATAAAAAATTTTATACTTATGAAAAAGTTTTTTTTTTGGGAAACCCCTTTTCATCGCCTTTTATGGGTTTAATTTTAAATTAAATTATAAAATTTATATGATTTGAATTTTCTAAAATGGATTTAATATTTTTAATAAACATAATTTATATTATATAATAATTTCAACTTAGTTTTTTCATTTTTAATAGTAATTGATGTAAAAATTTGTTTCCACAATTAAGGTTAAAACGAGTTTTCTAGGAGGTTAAACCAAGAGATGAGGGTATTTTTTTAAATAAAACTATTATAAATCCTATTGGATGAAAATATTTATACCAATTCATGTTATACCTTAGAATACAGGTCCATTTTTAAGTATTAAAACTGAATATGAATTTATTGTATTTTAATCCTTTGATAAATTATAAGTGTGTCATCTCCCCCACTTATAAAAGAACACAACAACTTTCTCCTCTTCACATAAATTTCAGCAATATTCCTTAATCATACCCTACCCAATCCTCTTATAAAATTACCTATCTAATAATTAGTGTTTTTGGAATTATTAAAATTTCATTCTAAGTGTCCTTAATAAAGGATCTAAAGGAGTCCTACTGGAGAAGAGGTATATGTCTTATCTGACCACTTTGAATTTATTTCTTATTCAATCTCCTCTAAATCGATGGAATTTATCATAAGATAAAAAATTTGTATCCTAAAAATAAATAATTTTTATTATAATTTTTAACCACCAATATACACCCTTTTTTCAATCAAATGAGAAGTGAAAGTATTTCTCATGCGTATCTATGGACTTCTGCCTCTACGTATTGATACAATTAATTTTGCATCACCATCATTAATGTATGGTTTTTATGATGGGTTTAAAGTTTATATATTATACTTATGAAATTATTATATCTCTGAAATTATAATATAAAAACTACCTTCTTACCTTCTAATTTTTTGGAAAAAGATAATGGCGCTCGTACATACTTCTGGACTACCTCCTCCATAAAGTGATAAGATTCATTTTTCATTTTTTTTTATTTACAAGGATAGGAATAAGGATATATTTAATGAATATTTATTATATATTTGATATAATAATGATTATGGAAATATTAATTATTATTTTCCTTTATTTTATTCTACTAGTTGAAAAGTTAAAAGAGTGTTCATGTGTATGTATTGTCTATCATCTCCCTGAATTATAGAATTTATTTTGTCATCTATAACTTTTATGGATGACTATAAAAATAAATATAATGAATAAATAGGATATTTATATAGTTATTATTTTTCTAGATATTATAGAACCAAAATCCAATTATAAGGAACATAACTATCAAACCGAAATTGTAATGAAAATAGAAATAGTTAAGACATGGAAATAATGATTTTGATAAGTTGTTATTAATAAATGCATGTTGAAATGTTATAAGTGGATAATATATGATATAATAAGTATTTACATGATTATTTTATAGAAAAATAATAAATTTTAATTTATTATACAGTAGGCTAGATCACTTTCCAATTAAGTCAAACTAGAGGTAAGGGATTTTTGTTTCAATTTCATTATTTATCGAGATTATTTAAGATTAAGAATCTAATGATAAAATTCTAAGATATAAATCTCAATAATATCTTGAATTTTATTATCCTATGGGTTTTTCTAGAGATTAAATATTTTTATTTCATTTTCCTCCCTTTATAAACTCAAGAGACTGAAAAAATATTTTTATGCAAAATTGAATTTATTTCCTTCTTTGTTCGAAAAACATTTTTCTCATCTGTATCCATGTTTAATAAAATTATTTTCAAGGATGTTTTTATATTCTCATATTATGGTTTAAAGATATTTTTCCCAATTATTAAATTTTAAAAAAATGTTTTAAAATTAATTTTCATGTCATTTTTTCCGACGAAGTAATTTTGAATTTTTAACAAAAAATATTATAAGAATTATTGTTTTAACACACAAAATATGAACGAAATTTCCATCCATCAAGAATGATCAAAAAATGGAACATACGTCATAATTTTCCATAAAAATTTTCAAGTAATAATTTTTCCATAATATTTTTGGAAATTTTTATATTTTGAATATGTGATTCCAAAAATGAAAATAGTATTTTCCAAAATATATATTTCATGAGGTAATTTATAATAATTTTAATTTATAATTACATCTATGTATGATATATATTTTTTGATAAGTATGTGATCTAATGATATTATGGTTAGTATTTCCCTATATGTTTTATGATTATGATGATGAGATGTTTATAAACCCCATTTATTTTCTACAAGTCATTCTATATGATGAATGTTTTACAATCTTATGCCACATATATGAATGGATTATGATTATGGAATCAGTGTTCCTTGAATTATACATCCCTATAATGCATTTGGTAAACTATATATCTCATAATATAAAAAGGACTAAAATGAGGAGTGCACCCGATTTAGTATGAGATTTTATCAACTGTGATAGTCTTAGGAGTAAACCATGAATAAGGATATAATGGAATAGGGAGTAAAATTAATTAAATTTGATATTATTAGAAGTGATACTTGAATAAAGAAATTATTTTTTATGATTATGAGTATGCCCAAAATTTATTTCTTACCCAAATTTCATGTTCTCATGGATTATGCTCTTTGAATCCTTTATGATTAATGTATTATGAACTACCAAACTTTATGTAATAGCTTAATATTATGATCTTTGATTTGAAAGGTATTGTTTTCAAATGTTAATCATAGGTTATGATACCCTTATTCTTAGGTTATTTCTATGTGATCATTGATATCTCCCTTGTATACACTTACTGAACAGCTGAGCTCACCCTTTTTTTATTTTTCCATTCCCCATGTAATGAAAAGGGTTCAAGTATGACATGTCTAAGAAGGGTGATAGTTCTAATTAAATTAGTGTGAGATGATATATATCTATTTTTAATATGTTTTCTAGGTATCTAAGTTTAAAAATATACTAGACCAATATGGTTATAGAATGGATTATAATGTAATTTATTGAATATTAACCTTATAATATTTGATATTTATGTATGAAAGGTGTTGATAGGTATAATATGTATTAGATAAATGTTTAGTTTCCTTGGTAAACATAAATGATATATCTTTAGTGACAAAAAATAAGAAAATCCTATTTATAGGAGAATTTATAAAGTTATTATAAATAAATGATGGTGGGTTTCCTAAAAGAAACATCCATATATGGATAATATAAGTTGATGTAGTTTTGGAGTATATTTTTCTAGGGGTAATAACCCAAATATTTTTTGGTTTAGTATATCATTGACATCATTATAGCGTATAGTGAATGTGCCCATATTACACACCATATTTTACACGCCCAATGGATATGTTTGGGTTAATTAATATTTTATTTATAAACCATTATGATGGTTTTGAATAGATTAGTATCATTAATGACCTTGGTTAAACCAACAGTGTAACAGATTTAGAAAAATGTCTTATGATTTATAAATCCCATAAATTATTTTTTATTATTATGTGGTTTCCCACTATGATTATTGTTTCTCACACTCTAATATTTTTTTTATTTAATGGATGAAAATTGAAGGAATCAGGTTTATGTTTAATGTAATGGAATATTAAATGATGGTCCTATTGAGTAACAAAATTTTATGGGAGATATAATAAAAAATCTATTTTTTATGCTTATGAAACGTTCTCGGCCAATGAATCATGTTGAGTGTATAACTGAGAAAATTAGGGAATAACATTATATATAGTCTTCATGAGGAAATAGCCACTATATTTTAGTGGGTATTATAATTCACTAGTTAATGATAAATGGATTTATATCATGGAGATTATATTTTCAATTCTCTAGTGTAGGAACAAGAAAAAGTTTTTTTAGTTATTTATCATTTGGAAGTAGAAGAAGATCAATGGTGGATTCCTATCAATAACATAAGGAAATAAGATAAAGTCGACCCAATAGAGTGGGATGAGTTTATGATATTGTTTTTAAATATGTAATTTCCTTTTATTATTAACATAAAAATGCAAAATTAATTACTAGAACTAAATTAGAAGGATGGTGAATATATTAGTACCTATGTGGAAAATTTTACAAGACTTGTGATGTACACTTTTTATATTATCATCCAACATAAACATATAGGTGTACTATTCATCATTGGATTAAAACCAAGTCTCCAAAGGTTGTTATCCATAATGTACATTAGTATATATGAAGAAATCATTAAATGTTCTATCAAGGAGAAGATGAATATTGGAGTTTCCCATCAATTTCATGTTTTTATTATAAAAGAAAGATAGAATTAAAAGGAAAATATAAAAAAAAATAGAGATAAATTTGATTTTTCTTTTATCCTAAAATCATGTGATGAAACATGAAGGAATATTTTAAAAGTTTACTGGAATATGTTTTAATTGTGTTATATATGTTCATCAAGAAATCAAATACCAAACTGATGGGAAGAAGAAGTTACCTAATGATTGATAAAATTCACCACAGAATGAACCAATCACAATATAGTGTTTTAAATTTAAGGAGTTTGGGAATTATTCTAACCAATTCTCAAATATATAGTTTTTTAATGATAATCAATGTTATTAACCTCTTAATCCTAGAGACAAAGGGAAATCTCATGTGATCACTATTTCTGATGTGGATAAAGATGTGGTAAAAGGTATACTTACTATCAACACTAAAACTTCTAATTTCTTATTTTGATATTGATATACCCACACTTTTATATTTTAATAATTTGATAAGGGTATCATATTGAAACCTTAGTTATTAGATGTTGAATTAGTTATGAAACCTATTAATGGAAAAATTATCACATCTCAAGTCTATGATTCCTCTCAGATTGAAGTTTGGGGAATGTTTCTTCCTTCAAATATCATTATTCTCCCACTAGTTTATTTTGGTGTTATATTAATAATAGATTTTTTTTCATTACATAAATCCCACATCAATTGTTGAGGAAGGGAATCCATGTTGGATGTTTTGAACCAAACTATGATTTTTTATCAGTGTGATGATAAATATGAGATTCTAATGGAAATAAAATCCATTATTTGGGTTTTGAATCCACCTAAAAGGGGGAATTGATATCATATGGATGTAGAGAAACTCAAAATGAAAGATATTCCTACTATGAAATAGTTTTCTAATGCCTTTTCATAAGAGTTCCGTACTATTCCACTAAATCATGAAGTTGATTTTCAATAGAACTCATACCTAGTGCTACAGTTCTTTAAGAAACTCTATATAGAATATTCCTAATTGAGTTTTTTGAATTAAATAATAATCTTTAAGAGAATATTGAAAAAATATTAATATAACCAGGTGCATCACTTTAGGGTTCCATTGTTCTTTTTTTAATAACAAATATGGATCAATGTTATTCTACATTGATTATCAGGAACTTAACTATATCACTTTTAAGAAAAAGTATCATCTACCCCATATTGATAAAAATTTGATCAACTCTATAGTGATCAATACTTTTTTCTGATTAACCTTCATTATGGGTATCATAAATTTGGGTTAAAAATTAGGATATACCCAAGACAATATTTTACAAAAGTTATAGATACAATGAATTTTTTTATGCCATTTATCCTTAATAATTCAACACTTATTTTCAAATATTTAAATAATAGACTCATTAAAAATTATCTTGATCATTTTTTGGTAGTTATTAGATATTATATTCTTATATATTCAAATATAGTGTAAGAACATGAATATCAATTGTGGATTATATTTACTACCTGATAGATGGGGAAGATGTATGAAAAAATCAATAAGAATGAATTTTAGATACAAAAAGCTTCATTTGTGGGTCGTATAATCTAAATAGCACGTATATCTAAGGATCTATCAAATACATTTGTTTTTAAACATTGGTCAAAATAAACCACGGTGACTGAGATCCATAAATTTATTGTTTTTTTAGTATATTATTGAAACAATGCATAAAATTATCCAAAACTGTCTAATCCACTCACCATGATCACTTGGAAAATAGTCAAGCACCTTTAGAAAGATTAATTTAAGAAAACATTAAAGGAACAAAAGTAAAGGTTAGTAACTTCACCTTTACATAAACATCCCAATAGTCTAGAATATTTTTTTATATTTTGATTCATAGATGAAGTCAGTAGGATGTGTTCTCATGAAATGATAAGGTTATATCTTATGAATCATGTCATTCAGGATCTTGAGAAAAACTACTTAACTCATTATTGGGAGTTAACTATAATAATTTTTGTATTAAATATATAGAGGCATATATTTATAGAGAAAGGTGTGAAATATAT
The DNA here is from genome assembly GCA_963277665.1 of Viscum album. NCBI lineage: Eukaryota > Viridiplantae > Streptophyta > Magnoliopsida > Santalales > Viscaceae > Viscum > Viscum album. The sequence goes on from OY728163.1 coordinate 334,188,379, forward strand.
ACTAGTAAAAAAAATAATAAAGTATATATTCACTTAAAAAGATATTAATATGTTCTAAAGAAGATGGATGGAATTGGTTAAAGATTACCACTACTCATTACATTTCTACCCTAGGAAAAGAAACAAGGTGTTCGATGCTTTTAGTCAAAAAGATCATTCTAGCTTATTTATGATGACAATTTCAAAAGATCTAACATTTATATATTTTTAAGGGATATATATTTAAATCATAAAGTAAGGGAAAAAACTTATCTCTCTCAATTAAGTGTTCAACAATCTATCCAAGTAAACATTAAAGAGGGTAAAAGGTAAGATGTAGAATTGAAAAAGAATGTGATAAATGTTTCTAAGTTCATACTTGATTGTAATGTAATGATACGATTCAATAACCATGTATGTGCCCAAAAAATAATATAATTGAATAAGGTGTTATTGAATAAATCTCATAGTTAATGGTTATTTATTCATCATTGAGGTATAAAAATATATAGAGAAATGAAAGAGTATTTATTGTGGTAAAACATGAATAGAGATATTATAGAGTATATAACTCGGTTATTGGTATGTTATCATGTTATGGTTAAGAGATAGAAATTTAAGGGTATGTTACAACCATTACCCATATAAGAATGGAAATGTGAAAACATCACCATGTATTTTTTCATCAGACTTCCCAATATTAATAGGGATATAATGATATTTATCTTCTAATCAATCACCTTATGAATTAATCATAATTTATTACTATCAATGAAAATTTATCTCTTGATTAGCTAGAGAGAATATACATTAAGGAAGTTATAATGGTTTATGGAATACCACATTCTATTGTATCTGATCCAGATATAAGGTTTACATCAGATTATTGGTGAAGTATTCTACAATATCTTGATTCAATGTTGGGATTTAGTACTGCTTATCATCCCCAGATAGATTGTCAGACTGAAATAAACATTCAAACACTATAGGATATGATAAGGACTTTTTCTAGGAATTTAAAATGTGTTTGGGATCAACAACTTCTTCTATTCAAGTTTTCATACAATAATAGCTTGTGATCAGGAATTTGGATGGATCATTACGAATCCATCTATGAAAATAAGTTTTTATATCTTACATTATGAGATAAAGTTTTTCAAAGAAATCTATCAGGACCTGAACTAGCTGAGGATATAGTAGATAATGTTAGAGGCACATAGAAAATCTTTAAGGAATCGCATATTTGACCGAACATTTATTCTGAAAAAACATATCCAAATATTGAATTTAAAGTTGACAGGAAGGTGTTGTTGTCTATTTATTCATGGAGGAAGGTTATGATATTAAAAAATAAGGGGAAAATGAGCACTAGGTATATTTTCCCCTTTAAGATTTTTGATCGAGTAGGGATGGTATTCTATTACTTGGTGTTTTCCATGAACCCCACCTATGATAAAGATGTGTCCCATGTATCTCCTATGTGGAAGTACATACCTGGTTAAAGAAAAATGAGTAGAGATCCAGGATCTTAGAGATAAAGTGTTATGAAACAAGACTACTCCCCTAGTTAAACTTATCTATAGAAATCAAGTATGTGGTGAAACATAGAGATAATCATTTGTTTATATTAAGGTGATGTAATCTAAATGGAAAAAATCATTTTAAGGGGGTCATAATGTAACCACCCAATATTTTATGATATTTTTTCCTTCAAATATATTTAATTTCTTCGATAGATTATGATACACCCAAACACAATTATAAAAGGAATATAATTTTATATACCATTATAATATAGAATTTAAATTTGAGGATTAAATATAAATAACCACATTTTAAAAATAATATATAATGGTCTAACATAAAGAAAATATATTGATAAATAAATACGTCATTTTAATTAAAGTCTTTATATGATTCAATAAATACTTGTTTCCTCAAAAATGTTTTTTATTTATTTTTGTCAAAAAATAATAAAAATAATTCCTAGAACTTTTAGAAAATTTATTTCTTAATGTAAACTTCATTTTTTAAATCATCATGTTAAATTTGTCTTAGATTTATGTTTTGAGAACTTTTTGAGAAGATTGATTTTTCATGAAAGAGTAAAATATACTGATATTTATTAAACACCAACGTTTTATTTAGGGCTTTTAAAAAGTTTCATTTCTATTAAATTTTTATAAAAGTATCATTAGTTAAATTATAAAATTAATAACCCAATTTATTTCATTTGGATAATTTTTATTTTTATTTTTAATATAAAACATTTACTTAAAAAAACTTTTTTTTGGAAATTAATTTTTCATCATGTTGTGTCTGTTTAATACTAAATTAAATTATAAAACATCTATGATTTTAATTCCTTAAAATGGATTATATATTTTTACCCATTACAATTAATATAAAATGATAATAGCAATATAAGTTTTTTTCATTATTAATAGTAACTGATGTAAAAATATGTTAACATGGTTAAGGCTAAAACTGGTTTACCAGGAGTTAAACAAAGAGATAAGGATGAGTTTGATATGTAAAAATGTCTTAATCTAATTATGATTCCATATTTTGACATTACACTATCCCAACGTAGAGTATATATCTATTTGTAAGCATGTTAATTGAATATGACCTTGCTATATATTAGTCAATTAAGAAATTCCTTGTGTCTCATCTCCCCCACTTATAAATGGACACCCCCTCCTTTATCTTCTTCACGCTACCTTAAATCATAATGCTTAACTAACCACTAAAATATTCTCTTATAATCATTACTATCCACTAATTCGATGTTATGGTATTTTTAAGAAACCATTCTCGGGGTTCATAAGAAAAGATATAAAATATACCTCCCAAAGAAGAGGTAATTGTCCTACCTGGCCTCTTTAAATTTATTCCTTCTTCAACCTACTACTAATATCTGATATTCATCATAAAATAATAAATTCAGTATCCTAAATGTTCTAAAATTTTATGATGTCTGTATAAACACCAATATTCACCATTTATTCCATCAAATGAAAAGTAAAAGTGTTGCTCGTGCGCACTTGTGGACTACCACCTTCATGTAGTAATGCACTTCATTTTCCATAACTATCTCTCATGGATGGTTATTATTAAGGGTTTAAAGTTGAAATATCATATTTATAACATATTTATTCTTCAAAAATTATAATATCATATCTACCTTATTACCATTTAATCTGTTTGAAAATGATAATGCCTCTTATGCAGACATGTTAACTACCGTCTCCACGAAGTGATGTGATTAATTTTTCATTTATAATTTAAATAGATTGTAATAAGGATATATTTAATAAATATAAATTATATATATGATATAATTATTATTCTATAAATATTAATTATTATTTACCTTTATTTAGTTTCATCCATCAAAAATTTAAAACAACGTTCTTGCGTACGTACTACATATTGTCTCCATGAACGGTGTAATTTTTTTCCTATATATAATATTAATAAATTAATATAAATATAAAAATAATGAATATATATCATATTAATATCATTATTAAAAAACAATATGATGTAACCATGATCAAATTACAATTACTAGAACTACCGAATCAAAATTATCCTGAACAATGAAACTCTTAACACTCATAAATGATTATTTTAATAAAGAAATATTAATAAATGGGTGCTAAAATTTTATAATTTTCTCATATATGATATTATAAGTATGTATATGTTTCTATTATATAATTATAAAAAAGTTTAAATTTATTAAACAAGTGGTTATATCACTTTGGAAGCAACTCAAACTTGAGGTAAGGGTTTTATTTAACAATATCAATGCTTGTTGGGATTGTTTATAATTATGTTTATAATGATGAAATGTAATCATATAAATCTCAAAAATAACCTAAATACTTTTATAAGATGGTTATTTTTTGTATTAGAATATTACATTTCATTTTCCTATCTTTATGAACTTAAGAGACTTTAAGAATGTTTTTAATGAAAATAACCTTTATTTCTATCTTCAGTCAAAAACTCTTTTTTACTCTATATCAATGTTTTCTAAAGTTGTTATGAAGGATATTTTTAATATTCTATTATTATTTTTTAAATCTATTTTTCCCATGATTTAATTTTTTAAAAATTGTTTAAAATTAATCTTCAAGAAATTTTCAATGTAAGGTACATTTGAATTTTTAACGAAAATGTTAAAAGAGAATTTTCTTTAATGTACAAGTAATGATAAAAATTTACCACTCTCATGATAACTAAAATATTGGAAGCATTATTTTAAAAATTACAAGATTATTTTCATTGAAATTTGTTTTCTATAATATTTTAGAATTTTATATATTTTAAAAAATTGATTCCTAAATTAAAATGGAATTTTCCTCAAGAAATATTCCATGTGATCATTTAAAGTAATTTTAATTTATTTTAAAATAATTTGATGTTTCTTATGTTTTATTTAAGATATTATCCAATAATACCATCCAAAATCATTCTCTGGATGGTTTATGATTATGTTGATTGTATTTTCATAAAACACATTATATTCTACAAGTTATACCATATAATGAATATTTTATGTTCTTGTGGCATACAAATTAATAGATTATAATTATGTGATGGGTATAACCAAAATAATATACCCCTAAAATGCATTGGGTAAATATAGATATCTTTTGAGATAATAAGAAATTTAATGGGGATTTAACCAAGTTTAGTAAGGGACTCAGTACACTATAAAATTATTTTGAGTAAACCATAACTATAGATATGATACAATGTAGAGTGAACCCAATCCTCTATGATAGTATTGGTAGTGAGCCTTGACTAGGGATGTGACATTATATAATTATGTGTATAGAAAAAACAATTTTATTATGACAATATAATTCTTGTATGGTTTATTTTCTTCTATTCCTTTATGATTCATGTAATATGAAATATCAAAATTTATGTCTTGACTCTTGATTATGATATTTAAAAAGAAATGTATAGTTTTGAAATGTTAGGATCATGTTCTCAAACACTAATGATCATGTCATGTTTAAGTGATCATTGATATCTTCTTTGTTTATCATTACTGATCATATGATCTCACACCTTCTTATTCTTTCTTTCCCTATGTTATGAAATATGGTTTTAAGTATGATATGTCTAAGAAGGGTTATAGGTTTAAATAACTTAGTGGGATATGATTTATATATCATATGAATAAGTTATTTATGTATCCATGTTTCTAAAGGCACTAAACCTATATAGTTATAGTGTAGATAATAATGTTATGTATTGATTATCTATCCAATAAGATGTGATATTTATGGATGAAAGTTATGGGTCTATATTTTACACACTCATCCAAGGCATTACAATTCTCGTATAAAATTCCAATAATATCAACCATGTCATTAACCATAAATAAATTCAAATCAATTAAAAATATCAATCCAAAACTCACAACATTGGTAAATTTCATATATTAATATATTTTCCAAATTAAGATGAAATCTACACTTAACAAAAATCCCCAAGGTCATTCATAATTTATAAGGCCATATGTTTTACTAGTTCCTAAGGGTTATCTTAAGAAATTGACAATCCAAATTAAACTACCTATCACTAAAGGAATCCTTTGACCAAACAATTCCTTCATCCATTCCAAAGGAATAAGTTGAAACCTATAATTTCTTTATTTAAGAAAGGTCCATCCAAAAAATATATTTTTATCTAGGTAAAAATGGATTTTTCAAAACAACTAAGAAAAACTAACAAAAAATAAATTATAAATTCAAGAATCTGATATTTCTGCTCAACTAAAAAACATGATATATAATATGATGTAAATATATTAATAGAAAAGTATTTATTCAATATAAATTAACATTATAGATACTCACTTATCTAATATCATCCTTTAGTTAAATCTAAAACAAGGGAAATCAAATATTTAATCAAACTCTCGGAAAATAGGGAATAGTATACATAAATGATGAGAAATAAAAAAGGCATCAAAGTATGTAAATAAATAAAGGAGGTGTACTCTTATACTAACCTTTTTCCTTTTATTTCTTAAAAATAGAAGAGTAATGGACAATAAAATGAAATATTTCCACTAATATCCATGGTAAAAAGAGTGGGTCGTATGCTAGAGGTATTTTTGGCCGAAAATATGAGAAATTTTCTTTAATTATTAAGGTCTTATAAAAGAAATCTTGTGAATTTTTTATTTTTAAAGGGTTGAAAAGATTTTTTACATGGTTTGTCATACCTTACACCAATAATTATATCCTCACATTCCAATACCTACAATTTTACATGGTTATGGTTCATGGACTGAAAACCATTCCTCAATAATGTGAAATACTTTTGCAACTTTCTATAAAAATTAGCATTGTTTCCTAGATCCCTAAGAATGGTTTTGAAAACTATGAACCTATGAATTTAATACCTCATAATTGGGGGGAATGTTTATTAATAACCATATGATAACTGTGTACCCCAAGTTTCAACTCCAAAAATCTGAAATTTTGAGCCCTGAACCACTAGGACACTCCTAGGACCTCTGAACCCCCTAGAGAACATCATTCCAATTAAAAAATGGATATTTTTAGGTTTCTATCCCTTGGAATTAAAATATAAATTTTGGTAAAAAATAAGTCACCTGCAGTAATCTAAAACAAAAAAAAATACACAAAAAATGTTCCAATGTATGGACATAGGGTTTTATAATCTTTGTATCATACAAAAGATCATCTAAAAGTTGTACCCCCAACATCATCAAGACTCATCTCATGAATAAATAAACCCAATAAATAGGTTATGGTCATACCAAAACCACACTATCCATATTGGTTTCCTAAAATACCATTATCCCATACACCGTAGTGCTAATCAAGCTCTCAAATCACACAGAACGCTCAAATATAAATGGCTTCCCAAAACTCCAGATTCACCTAAATCACACCTCATTGGATGGTTTCACTGGTATATAATAGAAATATTTCACCTAAAACACTTCCAAAATCATATTCACTATTTCAATACTATATATATCTTAATGCCTCACCTCAAAATTGACTCAAAAATGTTGCCTCACCATATCTAAGCCTCATAGATCTAGTTAAAAAACCAAATTTATTCCAGATACAAACACTTGTTCGGAACAACTAACCATAATACCACTAATAATAATTACTAACCTTTAATAAATTGACTCTAACCAAAACCTAATCATCTGAAACCCACCCTTGGGTGTTCTTCTAAAATTGTACCCTTACCTACTAGGTTTGTCAACAATTCATTCCCAGTTTTTACTATAAAATTTTTAAAAGAATCACCACACACTCAAGCAGTACATATTGTACTCCAAACCAAATAATGTACTAATTATTGTTCTATGAGAAAAAAATTTGAAGATACCTAGCATCATTCAACACTAGTGTTCCCAATCCTCGTTCGATTACTTAGAGAATATATAAAAGAAAACCTTGATTTAGGTTTCTCTATCATAGATATGTCTTATGCACCCACCATCAAGACTAATAAAAACAACCCATAGAGAACCTTTTTCCTTTATAAGACATTTTAATATCTCCGAAAATATTTTTAGAACTAGTAGATACGATGACGTGTAATTACGAGCTCCGATTTTCCTAGAATTAATTTTATAAATATATTAAATATATTTTATATTATGATTTCATGATTTATTAAATAAAATGGTATAAATATTAAATGGAGTATAGAATAAAAAATATAAGACCATTATTTAGTCTATAAAGGGACTTTACCATGTATGTGATGGAAGATTTTTTAGTGTGGGTGTTCGAATAAAACCACCATGGGTGGTACATTTAGTGGATTAATTGAATAATTAATTTAATTAATTTACTAATGAAATAATTTTATTTTATCTTTATAATCTATATTTTGGATGATCTCAAGGGTTATTCACAAAACTGATGTAACATTGTAAAGATATTTTATTCAACCCTCTCATTAGGGAATCCAAATCAGAAGATGAAAAAAATTACCAATTCAGGTGAATCGAGGTGCAACAAACACAATGACTCCTCTCATTCGTTGGAGAGATTGTTCTTCACCGATGGATGATCCAAATAGAGATAGGAATTTTAAATTTTTATATTCTTCCACAATTTATTAAATTGATTTAGTATTATCATCCTTTTTCTTTGATCTCTATCAATTGAAAAATCTTATATTAACCCGTATACTAATATTAAATTGATTATTCCCTTTAATCACCTATGGGCATCCCAATTTTTATTCATTGGATATGAACACTTAGAAAACCATTATTGCACCATTTTTTTGCATTTCTCCATATTATTATTTTCATTTCTCGCTGATTGGCCTACGGTATCTCAGTTTGACATTAATGCATGAGACTGATTATGATTGGACACCCAGATTCATGGAAGATTCACGTGTGAGGAATGTATTGGAAAATCTAGGATGGTTTTGGGGAATTTTTAAATTGTGGATAATTTATTTATAGATCCAAGATCTGAAGTGGGATTTAGAGTTGTATAGATGATGAAATAGGTGCATACGATGTAGAGACGATGAATCCGATATCCATTTTTTGGCCAACCGATGGCCAAAAATGATGAATGGAGGCTTTCCCTTTGATTTTGAGTAGCCTAAAGTTGAGATCCATGGAAGAGGATCTACATCTAGAATACTAGTGAATATATCCAGACTTCAATGAAAATACAAATTAAATATTGTGTAGTTTGAAAGAAAACATGACAAGTATAGGTCTAGCTATGATGGCTAGGGTTTCAAGAGAGAAAAGAATCAGACACTATGTGGGACCCCGCATTTCATGTGACCCATGTGCTGGAGAACAGGCATGTACTCAAGGATTACATGAGCAAGGGAATTTCGAAGCACATTTTGTTTACTAGTTCATACCTAGGGTACATATACATGGATCGAAGGACACAAAAGGAACCTCATATAAGAGGAAACATTGTGTATCTAAGTACAAAAACAGGCAAAAATGTACAAGGACTTGGCTTGGAGCATGGGTAGAACCCCTTGTGGATGTCGCATGCCATTTAATTCCCACAAAAAACATGTAATTCTATATGGGAATTGATCCATGTACCGGTAGGGACACATCTAGGTAGCATAGGAGGCACAATTCAAGTGGGTCCCCTAACACATCATCTACTCGAAATTCATTTTGAGGAATTGTCTACCTGTTTTATCTCCTTCATTTGGACTTGTATTTTGGCCAACGAGTAGTCTATACTGTCTTCTTTCAAGTATAACGAGATGATATCCTCTATGGTGGATTTTTAGACTTTAATCAAGATATTTCAAAAAAATTTCTTCTTTAGGTGGCAGTAGATGATTATGGTGATCGAGAAAGATCACTGGAGTAGGACCCTAATAATGGACCAGGGCATGGGTCCTCTATATACTAAGTGGTACCCCATATTGGACTAGGGTTTAGGTCCCCAATATACTAAGTAGTGCCCCCATGTAATTAGGGTTTGAGTACCCAATATACTATGTGGTACCCCCTATAGTGTTAGGGTGTGATCCCTCTACCTACTTAGTGGTAACCCTCGATGGCATTAGAGTGTGGGTCCTATATCTACTAAGTGCTAACCCCTATTGAATTTGGGTCTGGTTACTTTATCCACTCATTGGTACCCCCTATGTAGGCAGGGTGTGGTTCCTCTATCCACTGAGTTTTTCCCCCAATCGGATAGGGTGTGGTTCCTCTTTACATTGAGTGTCTCCCCACTGAAGCGCTGGTGCACGGGTCCTCTACTCAGAGATTTCACCCCTTGACATTGTGACATAGTGGTGAGGCACGGCCTCTATACATTGTTAATTTTGTGGAAACACACATGAGATGTTTGAAATCGATGATGGACCTTTTTAACTATTGGTACTCATTTCCTAGGTTGGGAAATGATGGATAAATCCCCTTTCTCTATTCTTTGGGATTCTTCTATTGAGTTTGTATATATATATATCCATGTTTTTGGTTTTTGTTACTCTCTTGTTATCAGTTGAGATATATATTACCTATTGTGTCTCTTACTTCTCCCCCTTCAACTGTTAGAGCATCCTAATTAGTATGTATATACTCACCCCTGTATGTGCTTTGACCACACATATTGTGTCATATGAAGACGAAAAACTGGTCGGCAGTGATTACAGAGGACCATAGGGATACATGGTTAATTTGAATTTGTACTATGTTTTCGGATTGTAGATCTTGATTCGGGATCTCTCAACATTTTAATTTTCTAGTTTTTTCAGTCCGAGACATCTTTTTGGTTGGGCATGTATTTTTTCCCCTCTTCTTATCCATTTACACTATCACACACTTTATATTACCTAGAGGTTTTTCATGTATGATTATTACTCTATATATTTCATTATTTTCTTTAATTTCTATAAACTTATACATTTATATAGTTAGGTTTTGGTATATAGGTACATTAGGAAAAGGCCTCCCATACTAGTTATTCCTTTGGGAATCGTTCATTAGCCTCTAACATATGGAGACGGGCTTGGGGTAGTTATGACTCGAGCCCCATTGGTTTGGATCATGAAGTATTGGTATCAAATGTGGTTCATTCCTTGGTATGGCGATAGGAATATACCACTTATAAGGATTTTTTTTGGTTATATTGAAATAGTGTCGAAGTGTCTCAAGTGTGGTTTTCATGCTAGGGAACCCAGGGTTTTTGTGACGGTTGATGTATCTATACATCAGGACTTTAACTGCCTATTTGTCGACATGGTATACTGATACATTGGTTGAAAAGAAATTTGGTACATGAATAAAATAGGATCAAGTATTTTAATTTTAGTTTTGAATCATCTATCCATTATATATATATATATATATATATATATTCTCATATTATCGTGGTATGTCTTGATTAAATTTTTAAGATGCCTCCATGATAACAGAAAGCCAGGTTACCAATTATAGATTCTGATGATGATTTGATGAGTGATGAAGAATCAACTCAAGGGGCCATTTCATGAGGTTATTCCTCCATGTGGACATGTAGTATCACCCCCACCTGCTCAAAAACAGATCATACAAGTAGAGAAGGCTAAGAATGTGCACAGGCTTAGCTCACTCCACGAGTTCCATTTCCAGAGGCCGCTGAGGTTCTGTAGTGTTCCAGATCCATGGGTAGTGGAGGATTGGATTGATTTAGGGATATGTGTCTTCAGTCTTATTCATACACTAACTGGTCTGTTGGTCACTCTAGAATCTATCCTTTTCAATAGAGCAGTTGGGAACTGGTGAAGTCTAGTTACCCAAATGCATGATAAGTTGACACTATCATAGAATGGCTTCCAAAAACTATTCGGTGAGTTTTGATACCCCAAATTATTGCATTTGGTTCAAATTTAAGATTATATGGAGATGAAATATTGAATTATAATAGTGGTTGAGTATATCATGAGGTTCTTAGAACTTATTTGGTACTCCCTCAGTATGATCTGGGATGGATAATTCTAATCACAGGAGTTTGACAAGGGTCTACATAGAAATATATGTTCCAGTGTAGTACCCTTATTAATTCCCACCTTTGTTGGGGTTTTAGAAAAGAAGTGTGTGAAAGATAGATTCTTATCACAGGGATTCCCTGCAACTGGGAAAAGCAGAGGGTGTTGCAAATCTGGGTCATCTCTAGCAGCTAGCATACACCATTTAGTAGGATCTCAGCATAAGAGACCTCTCCATGACCTAACTAAGGCATGTGGTCATGTGGAACATGGACCACATAGAGGACCAGGGAATCCTAGATATGGGTTTTCTATGAATATGATAGGAAATGTCACATGGCATGTCATTTCCCAATCAGACGTACTAATGAGGGCACACAGATAGCGGATGGACTGCCACAGCAGATGTAGTTTCGTGATCACAGATCTTCTAGGTGAGGATAGGGTGGCCCCTAGGTAGGTGGATATAGTAGAGGAGAATTTGAAGCTCTGGGAGGTAGAGATATGGGTGGTGTATGATGTCAGTGAGCTAATGGTCGAGGCCACAGATAATGGTAGCCTATGGATGTGTATAACCTAGTGGAATGTGAGATGATTTGAGGTATGATATATGTTTATTATAATCTAGATTCAGTTTTTTTAAACACAAGTGTGAGTCATTCCTCCATCTCTTCACTCTTGGAGTGATAGGTGGATATCTTAGTTGAGGCATTAGCTCAATAGATTTGTCTTGAGATTCCTAGGGGTAACGCTTCTTCTATATCTTTTATCTTCCGATGGTTAGAGATATCAATTGGTTGATAGAAGTTATCATGGGACCTTTTTTTCATCATGATGGAAACCTATGACATCATCTTGGTTATGTATTATTTTTTCACGACCTGAGACTAGATTTATTATCATTATAGATGAGTTAGATGCCTTCATACTGATAGGAAAAGATTCTCATTTATTTGTGAGAGTGATCTCATGGCTGGACAACCGGGTTTTGTGAGGAGTTTGTAATCCATTACTAATCATTTGAATAGTGTATCCCTTGGTGAATAATTATCTTCAAGAATATAAATTCCTTTAGTTTTGGAGGATTTTATGCAAGTCTTCCTCAATGTTTTTTTGAGACTACCTCTATGGCGGGAGATGTAGTATTTCATAAACATGCATTCTAATACTACTCAAATATTATTTTTTGAATATTGGATGGACCCTAATGAGCTATAAGATCCGCGGTTGCAGTTAGATGACCTTCAAGAAGAGGTTTTTATCATACCCAATGTGTCCCCCAGGGATTCTCCAGTGTTGTTTCTGAAAAAGGTAAAATGGGAATATGTGCATTTGTGTAGATTATCATAACCTAAACTTGGAATTGATAAAGAAAATTAACCCCTTTTCAAGTATTTATGAAATATTTGATTAGTTTTGAGGCATTACATCATTCTAAAACATCAGTCTATGGTTGATCTACCACCAGTTGAGAGGTCGTCAGGTTGATATTCCAAAGATGGTATTCTGATGTTGCAATGAAAACTATGAGTTTCTAGTTATGTGTTTTGGTGTGAATAATTCCCCTATTTTGAATGGATTTTATTAAATAGATCTTAAAAATATACTTTTACTGGTTTTTTGTTTTTTTAATCAAAAATATACTCATAAACTATGTATCTAAGGATAAGTATTTAGAGCATTTGAGGTTGGTCCTATAATTTTTCTAGGAGAACCATCATTATGGTAAGCTCTTGAGGTGACATTTCTGGATCCATGATGTTCAAATTCTGGAGCATGAAATATCTGGCATGTATTATGTGTAGACCCAGTGAAGTTCGAGGAAGTAATTTCATGGGATCCACCCAAGATAGTGTTTGAGGTGTGCAGTTTTCTTCTCTTGGCGGGGTACTACAGGTGGTTTTGGAATAATTCTCTAGGATTGTAGCTCTTTTGACTTCCTTAATCATTAAAGGAAATCCATTCACCTATAATAAGTAGTTCCAGATATCCATTATGGATTTAAGGATGAGGTTAATTATTTCTCTTATTTTGAAAATACCATAGGAGGGAATAGAGAACATAGTGTTTTTCAATGCCTTATCAGTTGGACTCGGTTGTGTGTTGATATAGAGACAGGAATTTATCACGTAGGGGTTGAGATAGTTGAGACCTCATGAGAATTACTATTTGAATCATGACATATATATGATATTTTTAGTCTTCTCTGTGATCATGTATAGGAACTATCTTTCGGGAGAGAACTTTTTTGTTTACTTATACCATCAGAGTCTTAGGTATGTCTTGACACTGAGAGGCTTGTACCTGAAAAAGAGGTTTTGGTTGGAGTTCCTATGGGACTATGAATTTGAGATATTATATACTCTAGGGAGGTTAAATTTGGTAGTATATTACCTTATCATGAAGTACAAGTCTCGTTTGGTGCAGGAGGTGAAGCCATTGGATTCCTTATAGCTAACCCTAGTTGAGCAGGAGGGTTCGGCTTTTCTTCAGTCCATGGTTTTGACTCCTCCATTCATATGGCATGTGAGAGAGTCCCAGTTGGGATAAATATAATGTGAGATATTTCATGGCCAAATATCCTTAAGATATTCACTAGATGGATTTTTATGAGGGAATCAAGTCATCCTTTTCAAGGGATGGACGGTGGTTCCAGTCATGATGCAGGAGGAGGTAATGAGAGAGTCGCGTACATCGCTTTTGGTTGTACATACCGATGTGGGGAAGAATTATAGAGACCTTTAATGATGGTTTTTCTAGTCTGGATTGAGACAAAGAATTGATAAGTTCATCTCTCAGTGCATCACATGTCAGTAGGTGAAGGATGAGCACCAGGTTCCAGTTGGTTTGTTGCAGCCCCTTAAGATCCCAAAGAGGAAATGGAATGGTAAATCTATTGACTTTGTGAGAGGTCTTACACAAATAGAAAGAGTCCAAAATTCCATCTGGATTATATTTTACTAAATTATAAATTCATTTCACTTCCTTTTTACTATGGAGTAGAGTTTGGTGGAGGGATTGAGGCAGTTGTTCATACGGGATATCATTCTCCTTCATGGAGTTCCAAAAACTACTATCTCCGACCGTGATGCATGATTCATGTAATGGTTTTGTAAAGTCCTAAAAGTGTAATTTGGGAGTCATATGGGGATGATTACAGCCTTACACCCTACACTATCTAGGTCCTGGATGATATGATGAGGGATAATGTTAGACTTAAGCCAGAGTTGAGAGGATCACTTTCCATTGGTATAGTTTATATAAAATAATAACTACAACTCTACTAGTGTCATTGATACTTTTGAGGCCCTATAAAGGATACCCTACAGGTCACCCATATGCTGTACTGAGATCATAGAGACATCTCTTATTAGGCCAGATATGGTTCGGGTTATGACAGAGAAGATCCAAGTCATCTATAAGTTTATGATAACATATCAGAGTAGGTATAAATCTTATGCAGATCTATATCTTAGATCCTTGGAGTTTCAGTAAAGTGGACAAATTTTTCTAAGAGTCTCTTTAAAAGGTGGATTATAGATATTAGTTATGGAAGGGTTTTTATCCTTCAGGTTCATTGAACCATTCAATATAATGAAAAGTGTTAGAGATATTATTACCACCTCTCCCTACCCACAATGTTAGATAGGGTTCCCATCATCTACCATGTTTCATAGATAAGGAGATTTGTGCATGACCCTTCACATGTTATTTACTAGGGTGAGAAAACCATCCAGCATAGAGCCACTTTTGTGGAGCACCCAATGGTGATATATTATTTGTATGAGAGTAACCACCATATATTGACTGTTCCCTTGGTTTGTGTGATGTGGTAGCATGGGAGCATGTAGGAGATCTCCAGGGAGAGGGAAAGTTAGATGCAGGCTTAGTATCCCAATATTTTTGTTCAGTTTTTTCTTTTCCGGGATGAAAATATTTATGGAATTATTTAGAGACCCTTTTGTGTTTTAAGATGTTTTAATATGTCAAGAAATCTTTTTGGAGTCAGGAACTAAGATGGAGTAAGATTCTGGGGCCTGGTGATCCAAGATTTGATTTTATAAAATTATTAAATATATTTTAAATCACACATTAACTATTTATTAAATAAAATGGGATAAATCTTAAAAATAGTTTTGGATCAAAAATTTGATACCATAGTTGAGTCTGGAAAGTGAGGTTTACCCCAGGTGCAGCATAAAATTGTTCGATGATGGGTGTTCTGATATAATTACTGTGGGAGGTACATTTAGTGGATTAAATAAATAATTTATTTATTAAATGAACTAATTATATTTACCCTTTATAAAACACATTATGGATGATATCCATGGCTAGACACATTACCCAAGTATTGTTGAGAGTATATTTTCTTCCACCCTCTCATTGGAAAATCAAAATCAGACGATGATAAAACTCTGGATCCAGGTGAATTGGGTTGTTGTGAATGAAAAAACTAATATCATTCATTAGACAGCACATTATTCATAAAAAAATATCCAAATTGTGGAAGGACTCATAAATTTTTGGATTATTCCCAAATTTATTAAATAAATTAACTGTGATCATCCTTTTTTATTGATCTACATCAATTGAAATTTGTTGCATGCACCCGTCTATCGATTTTAAATTGATTATTCAGTTTTATCCCATCTGAGCATCTCAATTTGTATTCATTGTCTAATAATTTTTGGCCAATTATTTTTCACATTTTTATATTGTATTAATCCTAATAATTCTTTTAATTATTCATATATTGGCATATTGGGTCTCGTTTCGACATTGTCGTGCGGGACCGAGCCCGGTTGGACCCCCCGTATTCACAAAAAATTCACATGTGAGGAATGGATTAGAGAATCATGGATATATTCAAAGGATTTTCTAGTCACATATGATTAATTTTTATATTTAGGATCCAAATGGGACTTAGCACAACACGGATGATCAACAAGGTGTGTATGATAATGATCAGATGAATCCGTGATCCGTTTTCCAGCCAAAGGATGGTCGAAAACAACGAATGGAGTCTTACCCTTCAATTTTGGGAGAACCAAAGGAGAGATTTATAGTGAAGGGGATTAATATATAATTTTTGTAAATTGTACAAGAGTTTTGTAAAAATACCCACCACACATTTTGTAGTTTGAAAGAACACATAGCATGTAGATCCCAAACTATAGTGGCTTGGGATTTTTCTGATAAAAGTATCACATATCGTGTGGGACCCCACACACCATGTGACCCATGTACTGGATAACTAGAATATAATTTATGAGTACACATGAATGATCATGGCCAGGCACACTCTATGTTTCAGCATATGACTAGGGTACACGGATACGGACTGAATGACACGTGTAAAACCCTATACAGGAGGACACACTTTGTATCGAAGTAAACGGATATGATCTACCTTACCTGGACATAGATATTAGTAAGTGTGGGACCTCTAGTGGATGAGGGATTCCATGTGGTTCCCTTACATGTTATGCAAGGATTCATGCTCAAAGATTCATGTACTTATAGTGACACAGCCTAGAGTGGAGTGGGACCACACATCGTATGGGTCCTCTTACACCCCATGTACCCCTACATCCTTTTCGAGTAAACTTATACCTTGCATATCTCCTTTTTATTTACATTTATTTTTTACTACGAGAATCCTATCATGAGTATTTTTTTCTTATATAATGCGATGCAGACTCTATGCTGTATTTTGAGATATGACATGAGATTTTTATAGTGTGATTCTTTTTTTGGACGTGCTTAATGACTGCAATGATTAGGAAGGACCTTAAATTGGTACCCATTGATGGACCGGGGCATTGTTCCTCTATCTAATAAGTGCTACCCCCTAATAAAATAATGTGTGGGTCCTCTTCCTACTGAGTGGTACCCCTATGGAATTATAATGTGGGACCCCTATCTACTGAGTGGTACCCCCTATGGGGTTAGAGTGTGGTTCCTATATCTACTGAGTGGTGCCTCTATATGGTTTTAATGTGTGGATCCTCTATATAATTGTTGTTACCCCCAAAAAAGTTTGGGATTGGGTCCTCTATCTACTAAGTGGAACCCCCTATGGTGTTGGGGTGAGGGTCCTCTATCCACAAAGTTGTACCCCCTATCAGATAGTGTGTGGGTCCTCCTTACATTGTGTTTCGCCCCCTAATACTCTAGGGTGCATTCCTCTACTCAGATATTATCCCCCCTCAATTGTTCAACATGGTGTCAAGGCAAGGTTCCTCCATAGGGTTACTCTTATGGACATACACATGAGATGATGGGAATTGATGATGGACCTTTGGAACTGTTTTCACTATTTTCCTAGGTTGTGATATGAGATGGAGATCCCATTTTCTCTTATTTGGAATTCTTTTATTGATAATATATATATATATTCATCTAGGTTGTTGTATTTTGTTACTATCATTATATGGATAGAGTTTTATATTCCCTATTATGTCTCTTAATTCTCCCCCTTCAGCTTTTAGGGCATTCTACTCGGTATGTATATACTCACCCCGACATGGGCTTTTCCCCTACGTGTAGTGTTTTATGAATATGATGGATAGGTCAGCAGTGATTACAATGGAGTACAGGTATTTCTAGTGAATTTAACGACATACGGTGGTTGGGGCTTGGGGATCTAGAGTTAGGCTCTCCTAGTATTTTACATTTCTAGTTTTTTTGAAGTAGTAATATATTCCCGGTTGGTCATGTATATTTCCCCTTTAATTTCATATTTACACTATCATACTCCTTTTATTTCCTAGTGGTTTCTCATGCATGGTTATTACCCTAGATGTTTCATCATTTTCTTTTATTCATGTGAACGTCATGTGTGTGTACAAGTACATTAGTAAAAGGCCTCCCATACTAGTTATACCTTTAGGTGCTTGTCACCATCCCCTGGCCTATAGAGGTGGTCTTGGGGTGTTTGCGACTTGAGCCTCATTGGGTCGGGTTGTGACACAACCCATGGACACTTGGTCTGAAATAGTTTAGAAAAGGTTCCCATATGTAATACTCAAATCTAAAACAATGCACCAGTCAACATACAAAAAAAACCCTTAATACTAGTCCTAAACCAAAACAATGAGGTCCATAATACCCCATCCTTAGTGTCTAAACATGATAGTGTCCAACCCACAATGTCTATTTATAAGTGAAAATAAATATTGTAACTATATTGGAAAATGATTCCAAAGGAACAACTACACCTACTAACACATCACCAAACCCCCCAATCATGATTCCTTTCACTCTATAGGCATCCATTCACTATCCAAAACATGCCTACTAAAGTTTAAACTGACCTCAATAAATCTCTAAAACAAAAAATCCGAAATGAGTGCCTCGCCTTGTTATACACTATGCATTGATTCCCCATCAATCAATGTCACCCTCAGATCATATATAGAACATACCAAGCTAACATAAATTCAAAAATTAACTAGAACTAATATATGAGGTTCTTCAGGGAATCCTCCTAGATATAGAGATAATTCATAACCATTGTCCCAATTTCTAGTCTCTTTTCATTGACGATAGCTTAACAGTAGGTTTGAAATTATCTTGACTGGTTCAAAACTCCCAACCAAGGATTCTCCTTTCCATTATCCAAAGATAGAAACTCTTGATCCCAAATTCCCATGTTATGTTTTTTACTAAACAAAATATCCATATGTAGCTATTTCACTCAAACATAATCACTAGACATGATACATCAATCATTGTTCATCTATGGATTGCATGAACGTCAAAATATGAGAGTCGCACCCCAAAACATCAAGTGGTTCAATCTCTACAACACAAATTTAGTTACACTACACTCAGAATAAAAAACAATAAGCTTAAACATATAAATACTGGTACTTTTGATCCATGATCAGCTAAATCACTTACCCATTATATATTAATCATGAATAACTAGGTTCGATGGTTCCAAATAACCTCAATCCTTTACAAAATCACTACCACATCAGAAGATACCTCTTAACTCATAACAAATGTCCTAGGTAGTCATACATGGAAGAAAAAGAAACCTCCAAATGACCTTAGATCCAAAGTAACTTTATAAATAATACCATAATGGTTCCATGACACTCTACCTAGTAATTATGAACCAATGGTCATTATGAAAAAAATATCATTTCATTTCGCGATCACCTCCAGGAATTAAACAATTTACCACAGACCCATACGTTGACTTCTTTACCACAATTATAAAATCACAATACCTTTTTTCCTATCAACATGCACTAATTTAATCATAAAAAAACAATAGACACACTCTCCCAATCCATATTATCACAATAACTAAGTAGCACCACACCCCTTAATCAGATGCTTTCCATCTTCATTTTTATATATCTCAGTAGTCACACACTTCCCGATGACCATTTTTATCCCATGACTCACAAGACCCTAGATTCATACAACACAAAGACCTACTCACATGTTAGTTCAAGCATCAAACCTATCCATACATGCACTAAGATCACCCAACACATGAGGTTCATTCAAGAACAAATAATCCAAACACTTTCACCACATACCATAAAAAATAAAAAAAACATTGGGTTAGGTGACACACTGATCTTTCCCCCTAGTTATTCTAGACTCCACAAGAACTCAAGTTTCCTGAAGCCCCAAAAAATGGGATAACTAACAATATTACACCAAACCATTAAAAGGTTATTATCAAGCCATTTAATGAAGAGGCTAAATGCTTTCAATTACTTCCCTTTCATTGGTTCCAAACTAAATCATTTTACCACACATCACTAAACTCATAACCTCCCTTTATGGGCCATCATTAACCACACCTTAAACACTTATCCTAATAGATAGTTGGATATTAATATTAATTAACCTGTTATCCAAAACCTACCTTAATTATGAGGGAACTAGAATACTAAGTGCCATTTCTTACAAAATCCAAGGCACTATATGTTTTCGAACTACACACTCAATAGTACTTATAATGAAAAAATTTCATAAGCTAAAGCTTCTACCAAAGCATTATACATCAAAACAAACATAAGAATGACATAAACCCTTCATAGGCCACCCTCATGGATCACTATGCATTGACTTGTTAAAAACCAGGGTCATGCCTAGGGGTCACTATTTCCTTCCACCTAGTCCAAACATAAGAAAACATCAAGCCAGAGCTCTTAGGAAACAACCCCATATACTTCTCAAGACTCTAACGTGATAATCAGGAAAAAACTAACCAATGGTCTCAAGGATATCACACATAGAAACATGCACAACATAAGGTATCAAAACATAGGAACTCTCTCTAGCCAAACCTACCCAAAAGTTGGACCATTTTCTTTTCAAGCAGGGCCACAATGCAGGAACATACACAAGCCCCATATATTAGTCAAGGCCACAAACAGATATCCTAAATGGACATACATTTTCTCATCCATTTAAGGATCTAATATTTTTATATATGTTAAATTTATATGTTCTTAGGATTGGTTAAATAAAATTTTATTCACATTTTATAGAAAAGCACACTTTATAAGTTTTTTACTAATGTTTTATTTAATCATAACCATTATTTAACTTGATCCAAGAATCAAAAATCATATAATTTTTTGTCTCTATGAAAATACCATGGTTTTGTTAAATGAAGTTTCAATCCTAAGTAATAGAGGAAAATACTATTTTAGATGTTCATGGATCCCCATTTTACTGACACTAATTTAGATTCAAAATCAATACATCATGATTTAAATATAATTGTGAGTAACATAAAAATATTTTATCTATAACTCATGCACTCTACTGATCCCCACTCACTTTCAATATAAATATATTGTTATCCCCAATGATCCAATTTCTAAGTATTTTTTATTTCCATCAATATTTCTTTCTATATCCATTCATCTTTTATTTAGATATCACATTCCAAGTTTTTCTATATTGGATTTCATTCAGAATTTATAGAGGAAAAAACTATATAAGTTTCTTACTAGGACAATATTCAACAAAATCCATCACTTCAAAAACCCATTTATATCTACCAAAAATTTACAAGGGTTTACTCTAGGAGTCGTCCAAACAGAATGAAACTATACAATTATATGTAATAAACAATATATAAATTATTTTACACATTTTCCATAACCATCCCCTATCAATAATTTAAATCCATATTCAGATATAAATCACTAACATATATAAGTTAAAATAGTAAATAAAACACCAACATATGTTAATACCAAGAAACTATCTATCACATGCAACATATATATGATGGATAAATCCTATATTCCTATCATAATTCATGAATTCACACCTTATTACCATACTTTCTTAGAATAAAAATCACATGAATCACTAACATAACACCCAAGTGAACCACTCAAGATGGAAATAAATAAACAACAAAACTGTAAACAAAAGGTAACAATTCCCATCATAGGAAACTTTTATTTTTTATTCATCAATGGGGTTGAATCACAGAGGCATGAGATCATTACAAAGACTTGATAACATCTAAGTATATTATCTACCATTCCCAAATAGTAAAAAAATAAAAATACCATAATACCATTTTTTTCATAACTTGTTAAGGATGCATGTGGGCCAGTGCCCTGGGTAAGTGCAACACATGGCCTCAAGTATGCATCTACCTATGCCAGAGGCTACTGACCTGTAACACCCGAGACTTTTATGTTATATAAATCATCAAAGTAATATTTTTCTACCCACAACACTTTCCTGGCTTGCTTTACACAAAATCGCGACCTTCCTCGATAGCTTGCGTCGTATGCAATACCGAGTTTCACTAAACAATGATATGTTATTAATATATTATTAAAACTAGCCGTTATGAATAGTAATAACCACTTTTTGAAATTTTATAAATTTTATTTTTCAAAATGGACTTCATTTTTGGATTCGGAATATCGAAATTAGCCTAGGGTAAAATTTTGGTATTTTTCTAAAAAATTTCAATTTTTGATGAATAGTGAAACCACTAAGTGGTCGTTAAAAAAACTGAATTTTTCATAAAACTTAATTTTACCACTTATGTGAGTGGAATTTAGAAAATCCAAGAGACACGGATTATGTCAGTAAGTAAAATTTGGTTCAATGAGATGAAAATAATTTTTGGTGAATAGTAACTTTTTACTTTTTTTTACCACGGTTAAAAGTAAATAGGGTAATTAAGGGTAAAAATGATATTATTATTACCCTAACACATGTGATAATTCTATTGGAAAAGTTTAATTCGACCAAAAACAACCTTAGGAATAACATATGACCATTTAGGACCACTTGGATTAGATTAGGACATTTATTATTAATTTATTTAAAGAAGGGTTAAAATAGTTAAAATCAAAGTTTAATAAGTAAATCATTTTTAATATGGGGTTATACATAAGATAAATTCGACGATACATATTCATTAAAAATATAAAAATATTTCCTACATAATGGTATTTTATTTGTAATTTTTAGACATTGAAAAATTTAATTTATTTATAACACAAAGATGATGCAGTAATTATCTTATTAATGAAATACTGACATAATTGATATTATAAATACCTAAATAAGTATAATTTGAGACTTTTTATGAATTAATATAATTTTATAGGTTAATATGACATGTTAGGATTAATTTAATTAACTTTGGTCGAAGTAATCATTCTATTATGAGTTTCAAAAAAATCAACTATTGAACAGTGTCAAAATTGACATAAAATAGTCTTTAAAACAAATATTATATTATTAATTGTTATTTTATTCCTAAAAATCTATGGTTCGGCCAAATAACTTAGATAAGGTTATATATATTAATAAAACACAACTTGGGGGTCGCTTGGATGTATATGGTAAGTATATTAGCTATATAATATAAAAATACAAAGTGACATGGTAAATGTCAATCTAATTAACTAAGAGTTAAAAGTAAAAGATAAGGTTAATATAATGACCTAAACTTGTCTAAATTCTATTGGATGAGAGGATTTCGACCCGACCCCACCTTATCTTCGAAATAACTCAATTTAGAGCTATTTAAAACCGAACTTGACTTTATAATAAAATAATATTTTTAGTTATTCCAAAGGTGCCCCTCTCCTCCCTTATAAAAGGGAACCTCCTCCCCCTCTTCCTCACACCACTTTGAGCCTTCAAGATCGGGAAACCCCTGCCAATTTCTTCTCTCCACTTCCCTAGAAACATCCTAGAGGTTCTGGTCTTCTTCAAAGACCTATTTTTGTGCCCTAAAAGGAGGTCTCAAAGAATCACTTCAAAGAAGAGGTAATGTCCGTTACCGATTCTTTCATCTTTATTTCTTCTTCCACTTATTCTTCTTAGTTGTTCCATTATGAAGTAATAACATCAGTATCACTAATATACTTATATGTTATTATAAGTATGAAACAACCCTACTTCACCATCTATCCATCCTACGGAAAAAGAATTCACCGCGCGTGCGTATGTACGGAATACCGTCTCCACGCCGTGGTGTAATCTATTTTCCACCACCACCTTACTTGGATGGGTATAATGGTGTAAATAATGACTATATATGACTATTATAATGTGATATTTATTCTGAAATAGTATACATACACCCCAATACAATTCCACAATCATAGGAACGATATCATCACTCGTGCGTACGTACGGAATACCGTCTCCACGATGTGATGCGACTCGTTCTACATGATCTTCATTTAATAATGATTATATAAATGCATTGAATGAATAAATATGATATATATTACACTAATAACATTCTGGAAATGAGGTATCTATATCCTAAAGATAAGAATAAGAATTTATTCGACAAAACATGCATAAGAACAAAAAGTTATAAACACCCGAATAACAAGTAGCAATGAAATATTACTACTAAGAAGATAATAATGTGACCATATATGATATCATAAAAATATTTATGATTCTGGAATAAGTCAATAACATTATTTAAATCATTATACAGGAGGTTCGGACACGTACAAAGCATATCAGACCTAAGGTAAGGGAAAATATCACAATTTCATTTTTATCTGAGATTGGTTATACTTTGAAATTTATTGGGGTGTATTTTATCATCCACATCCATGTTTCCTCAATATGTAATATTTATATCCTTATAAAATAGTTTATATCCAATTTTACCTTTTGGTGAGTTTTCAGTAATAGATAAGAAAGGAATCTTTTGTCTTTTTTCGTACGAGTTACTTTTTGACTTTTCCGACAAAAGTACGAAGAATGTTCTTTTAACTTATACGGCATGAATGGATTTTTAAAACATTATTTCCAAGAAGCGTCCTTTACAAGTTTTCAAGTTTATTTTTAATCAAATTCTTTTAGTTTAGAATTTTATGACATGTTAAGAAAGGAAAAGTGTTTTTGAAGCAGAAAGGATATTTTCCTCAAGAATGGAGTTCAAGTGTTTGATCAAAATTATTTTCCATATAATATAATAAAGGGTTCTGTTTTTATCCCTATTATTACATTTATTTGATTATGTTGTGATGGAATTATATTTTTATGAATTCCTTTATCTTATATGAATTGTTTTATGATGTCACGATGTTTAAGATTCCCATTTTTATTACATGGGTTATGCTATGATGTATGGTTTTCTGATTTTGTGGAACACATAAGAATGGTATCATTATGAGATGGGTGGGACCTATATCTCCCTCCAATGCATTGGGTAAAGATTTTATATCTCATGAGATAGACATGGCTGGAATGGTAGGTTATACCGGTTCAGTGAAACAGGACTGAAACGAGGAGTGAACTCGGTTCAGAAATGGACTTTGTCCACTAAGATAGTCTTGGAAATGAGTCTTGACTAAAAAGAAATGATTCTATATGATTATGTGTGTATGCCACAAAGTTTCATGTTTTATGTTATGATTATTGGGATTACATTTCACTTCTATGATTTATCCCACGTTATGATATTATGATCTCTTTTGTAGGTTAAGATTTCCAAAAGTTATGTTCTTATGTATATGATGTGATTGATATTTCTTTTGTTTACCCTTACTGAGCATTTAAGCTCCCCCTTTTGTATGTTTTATTTCCCCAGGTAAGGAAGAAGGTTATTAAGTAGGATATACCAAAAAGGGACTCTATATATGATGAAATAAATGGGAGGCAAAGTAGATGCTTTATGAACCAGTTGTTTATGTTTCCCAGTTTCTAAAGACTCTATACCTATACGGTCCTTTCTTGGTTTTGTTATATGTTGTAATAAGTGTGCTACAATTATGATGTAATAACAATGTATGTAAAGTATGGGTCATTATAGTTGGTATCAAAGGAAATGTATAGTCAACCTTTGGAAACTAGGATGTGAAAGCCTTAGTAAGAACCGTAAGGATAATTCTAAGCATAGAACACAATCTTAGTGTTTTAGAAATGGCCATGAATAACCTAGGCTAAGACCTTAAGTGTGAAATTGTATTCTTGATTATGTGGTTTTCCTATTATAATTAGTGTTGCTCACACTATTCTTCTGGGTTTTAGTCAATGGTTGGAACCCGAAAGAACCGTGTTAATGCGGAATGCGACGAGCAATGCAATGATTTTCCCCCTGAACAACCAAACATTATGGGAGATGGAATGAAAAATCTTGTAGCCATGCTCACACAACTTTCTCAAGCTATGAATCATGCAGGTCTTCCAAACGAGCAAAGGA
Organism: Viscum album; assembly: GCA_963277665.1. Lineage (NCBI taxonomy): Eukaryota > Viridiplantae > Streptophyta > Magnoliopsida > Santalales > Viscaceae > Viscum > Viscum album. The sequence goes on from OY728163.1 coordinate 334,214,561, forward strand.
AGGAGCAACATTCTGTTGAATCCTTCATGAGACAGCGTCCACCTTCATTCAGTGATTCTACTGATCCATTAGTTGCTGAACAATGGATTAGTACTACTAAAAAGATATTTTCAGTTCTTCAATGTTCTGAGCATGATAAAGTCATCTTTGCAGTGTATCGTTTGGAGGGTGATGCTGATCAATGGTGGAATATTATTAAGAATATGAGGAAAAGGGATGAAATTGAGTCCATGGAATGGGACGAGTTCAAGAACTTATTTTTCAATAAGTACTTCCCTCGTATTCTCCGAACAAAGATGGAGAAAGAGTTTCTTGAACTTAAGCAAAAGGATGATGAATTTGTTGGTACCTATGAAGCAAATTTCACAAGACTTGCAAGGTACGCTTCTGGTATTATTATCCAACCTGAGAGTAAGATCGATTGATTCTTTAGTGGCTTAAAACCAAGTCTTCGAGGGGCCTTAGCCATAAAAGACTTAAATAGCTATGAGGAAATCGTTCGATGTTCTCTCAAAGTTGAGATGGAGATTGGAGTAACCCATCAGTCATATGGGTTTGGTAAGAAGAGGAAAATGGAATTCAAAGGAAAATATAAAGAGCACACTAAAAAGAATATGAGTTTTCCCTTATGCTCAAAGTGTGGAAAGAAACCTGGAGGAAGTTATCTTAAAGGGACAATTAAATGTTTCAAATGTGGAAAGGAAGGTCATCGGGCATTTGAATGTCGCGATGATGGGAAGAAGATTTCTAATGATTCAAACAAAGGAAGGGATACACAGAATGAACCTACTACACTTCAATGTTTCAAGTGCAAGTAGATGGGACATTATGCCAATAAATTCCCTAATCCAAGGGTTGATGATGATGGTCGACGTCAACAAACTCTTAAGGCTAAAGACAAAGTAAAGTCACATGCAATTTCTATCAGCGATGTGGAGTACGATAACGATGTGGTGAAAGGTACACTTACCATACACTCTAAAGTAGCAAATGTTTTATTTGATTCTGGATCCACCCACTCCTTTATTTATAAAGAATTTTATAAGGGTATCACCGTATTACCTCAACAATTAGATGTTGAGTTAGCTGTGACAACACCTAATGGAACAACAGTCGCATCAAAAGTTTATAATTCTTCTCTAATTGAAGTTTGTGGGAAAGTGATTCCTGCAAATCTTGTGATCCTTCCTATAGTGGAATTTGATGTGATTCTTGGCATGGATTGGCTTTCTCTACATGGAGCTCATATCAATTTCCAAAGAAGGGAAGTCACATTTTATATTCCAGATCACTCTATGATCGTCTATCGATGCAAGGATGAACATAACCTTCTAGTGGAAATTTCTTCCATTTTATGGGTATTGATTCCACTAAATGAAGGTTATTTATCTCAAATGGTTGGTGAGAAACTCACGATTAAGAATAATCCCATTGTATGGGAGTTTTATGATGTCTTTCCGGAGGAATTACCAGGTCTTCCACCGAATCGTGAAGTTGAGTTTTCAATAGAACTCGTACCGGGTTCTTTGCCTATTTCAATGACACCTTATAGAATGGCCCCAATTGAGTTGTAGGAATTGAAGAAGCAACTCCAAGAGAATCTTTATAAGGGGTTCATACGCCCTAGTGCATCACCTTGGGGAGCACTTGTTCTGTTTGTTAAGAAGAAAGATGGATCAATGAGACTCTGCATTTATTATCGATAACTTAACAAGATCACTATCAAGAACAAATATCCTCTCCCGCGCATTGATCACCTATTTGACCAACTACGCGGAGCTCAATACTTTTCCAAGATTGATCTTCATTCAGGGTATCATAAATTAAGGGTAAAAAGGGAGGATATACCAAAGACGGCTTTCCGTACAAGGTATGGACACTATGAATTTATAGTGATGCCATTTGGTCTTACTAATTCCCCTGCTATCTTCATGGATCTAATGAATAGAGTCTTTAGAGACTATCTTGATCAGTTTGTGGTAGTCTTTATAGATGATATTCTTGTCTATTCAAAGAGCAAGGAAGAACATGAATATCACTTGAGAATTATATTGAAGACCCTGAGAAAGGAGAAGCTTTATGCCAAATTTACCAAATGTGAATTTTGGCTTCAAAAAGTTGCATTTTTGGGTCACATAATCTCAAAAGAGGGGATATCTGTGGATCCAACAAAAACAGAGGTTATCAAAAGATGGTCGAGACCAACAACAGTAACCAAGATCCAAATTTTTCTTGGTTTGGCAGGATATTATTGACATTTTGTGAAAGATTTTTCAAGATTATCTAATCCACTCACCAAGTTGACTCGGAAAGGAGTTAAGTTTGTTTGGATGGAGGAATGTGAAGAGAATTTCAAGCAGTTGAAAAGAAGGTTATCCAGTGCACCTGTGCTGACACTGCCTTGTAGTAGAGAAAGGTTTGTGATCTACAGTGATACATCCAAGAAGGGATTGGGGTGTGTTCTTATGCAAAATGATATGGTGATAGCTTATGCCTCACGACAGTTGAAAATACATGAGCAAAATTACCCAACTCATGATTTGGAGTTAGCTGCGGTAATCTTTGCATTAAAGATTTGGAGGCATTACCTTTATGGTGAAATGTGTGATATTTATACTGATCATAAAATTTTAAAGTATATTTTCACACAAAAGGAGCTGAATATGCGCCAAAGAAGATGGTTGGAGCTTATTAAGGATTATGACTGCTCAATCCATTACCACCCTGGGAAAGCAAACCAGGTGGCAGATGCATTAAGTTGACAAGACCATGCCAGTTTATCCATGATGAGGATTACAAAAGATCCAATATTTATGGATTTACAAAGGATGGATCTTGGAATTATAATGGAAGGGGAAAAATCTTATCTTTCTCAAATGAATGTTTAACCATCTATACATGTGAAGATTAAAGAGGCACAGAAAGAAGATGTCAAGTTACAAAAGATGGTGAGAAATGTTCCTGAATTCAACCTTGATTGTGATGGGATAATAAAGTTCAGGAATCGGGTTTGTGTTCCTCCCATCCCCGAATTAAAGAAGGAGCTACTGGATGAGGCTCATAGTTATTCATTCTCTATTCATCTTGGAAGCACAAAGATGTATAGGGACCTGAAAGAGTACTTCTGGTGGGATGGCATGAAAAGAGATGTTGCTGAATATGTCTCTTGATGCTTGGTTTGTCAACAAGTTAAAGCTGAGAGACAGAAGTCTAAGGGGATGTTACAACCATTACCCATACCCGAATGGAAATGGGAAAACATCACTATGGACTTTCTCACAGGACTTCCTAAAACATCCAAAGGCAATAATGCTATCTGGGTCATAGTTGATCGTCTTACAAAGTCTGCACACTTCATTGCTATTAAAGAGGATTTCTCTCTGGATCAGCTTGCCAGGATATATGTAAAGGAAGTGGTAAGATTGCATGGAGTACCCATTTATATTATATCTTATCAGGATCCAAGATTTACCTTGAAGTTCTGGCGAAGTCTTCATCATACTCTGGATACAGAGTTGAGTTTCAGCACTGCTTATCATCCTCAGACAGACGGTCAGTCTGAGAGAACAATTCAAACTCTAGAATATATGTCGAGAGCTTCCTCTATGGATTTCAAAGGTGGTTGGGATCAACACCTAACTTTGGTGGAATATTTTTATAATAATAGCTTTCACTCCAGTATTCAGATGGCTCCTTATAAAGCTCTCTATGGAAAGAAATGTAGGACTCCAACTTGCTGGGATGAAGTTGGGGAAAGAAAGCTATTAGGACCTGATCTCATTGATGAAATGGCAGAAAAGGTCAGATCTATTCAACAACACATAAGATCAGCTCAGAGTTGACAGAAAAGTTATGCCGATAACAGAAGAAAAGACCTAGAGTTTGAAGTGGGTGACAAAGTGTTCTTACGAATATCTTCCTGGAAGAGGGATATGAGATTTGGAAAGAAAGGGAAGTTGAGCCCTAGATATATGAGTCATTTCGAAATACTGGATCGTGTTGGGAAGGTAGCTTGCCGATTGGCTCTTCCACCGAATCTCTCTCAAGTTCACGATGTGTTCCATGTATCTCTTCTGAGAAAGTACATACCTGATCCTTCGCATGTACTTAGCTCAGAAGTTGTACCGCTGGAGCAAGATCTTTCTTATGAAGAACAGCCGATAGAGATTCTGGATCGTAGCGAAAAAGTTCTATGAAACAAGACCACTCGATTGGTGAAAGTTTTATAGAGGAACCACCAATTAGAAGAAGCTACATGGGAGCTTGAGGATATAATGAGGGAGAGGTATCCTCATCTATTTGTTACAAAGGGACAAATTTCGAGGGCGAAATTCCTTTTAAGGGGGGTAGAATGTAACACCCGAGACTTTTATGTTATATGAATCATCAAAGGAATCTTTTTCTACACACTACACTTTCTTGGCTTGCTTTACACAAAATCGCGACCTTCCTCGATAGCTTGTGTCGTACACAATACCGAGTTTCACTAAACAATGATATGCTATTAAAATATTATTAAAACTATTCGTTATGAATAGTAATAACCACTTTTTGAAATTTTATAAATTTTATTTTTCAAAATGGACTTTATTTTTGGATTCGGAATATCGAAGTTAGCCTAGGGTGAAATTTTGGTATTTTTCTGAAAACTTTCAATTTTTGATGAATAGTGAAACCACTAAGTGGTCGTTAAAAAAACTGAATTTTTCATAAAACATAATTTTACCACTTCTGTGAGTGGAATTTTGAAAATCCGAGAGACACGGTTGATGTCAGTAAGTAAAATGTGGTTCAATGAGATGAAAATAATTTTTTGGTGAATAGTAACTTTTTTCTTTTTTTCCACGGTTAAAAGTAAATAGGGTAATTAAGGGTAAAAAGGATATTATTATTAACCTAACACATGTCCTAATTCTATTGAACAAGTGTAATTCGACCAAAAACAACCTTAGGAATAAAATATGACCATTTAGGCCCACTTGGATTAGATTAGGACATTTATTATTAATTTATTTAAAGAAGGGTTAAAATAGTTAAAATCAAAGTTTAATAAGTAAATCATTTTTAATATGGGGTTATACATAAGATAAATTCGACTATAAATATTCATTAGAAAGCTAAAAAGCGTTCCTACATAATGGTATTTTATTTGTAATTTTTAGACATTAAATAATTTAATTTATTTATAACAAAAAGATGATGCAATAATTATTCTATTAATGAAATACTGACATAATTGATATTATAAATACCTAAAAACGTATAATTTGAGACTTTTTATGAATTAAACTAATTTTCTAGGTCAATAGGACATGTTAGTATTAAAAAAAACCTTGGTCGAAGTAATCATTCTGTTATGAGTTTCAAAAAAATCAACTATTGAATAGTGTCAAAATTGACATAAAATAGTTTTTAAAACAAATATTATATTATTAATTGTTATTTTATTCTTAAAAATATAAGGTTCGGCCAAATGACATAGATAAGGTTATATATATTAATAAAACACAACTTGGGGGTCTCTTGGATGTATATGGTAAGTTTATTAACTATATAATATAAAAATACAAAGTGACATGGTAAATGTCAATCTAATTAACTAAGAGTTAAAACTAAAAGATAAGGTTAATATAATGACCTAAACTTGTCTAAATTCTATTGGATGAGAGTATTTCGACCCATCCCCACCTTATCTTTTAAATAACTCAATTTTTAGCTATTTAAAATCGAACAGGACTTTATAATAAAATAATAGTTTTAGTTATTCCAAAGGTGCCCCTCTCCTCCCTTATAAAAGGGCACCTCCTCCTCCTCTTCCTCACACCACTTTGTGCCTTCAATCTCGGCCAACCCCTGACAATTTCTTCTCTCCACTTCCCTAGAAATGTCCTAGAGGTTCTGGTCTTCTTCAAAGACCTATTTTAGTGCCCTAAAAGGAGGTCTCAAAGAAGCACTTCAAAGAAGAGGTAATGTCCGTTACCGATTCTTTCATCTTTATTTCTTCTTCCACTTATTCTTATTTAGTTGTTCCATTATGAAGTTATAACATCAGTATCACTAATATACTGATATGTTATTATAATTATGAAACAGCCCTATTTCACCATCTATCCTTCCTATGGAAAAAGAAATCATCGCGCGTGCGTACGTACGGAATACCGTCTCCACGCCGTGGTGTAATCTATTTTCCACCACCACCTTACTTGGATGGGTACAATGGTGTAAATAATGACTATATATGACTATTATAAAGTGATATTGATTCTGAAATAGTATACATACACTCCAATACAATTCCACGATCATAGGAACGATATCATCACTCGTGCGTACGTACGGAATACCGTCTCCACGATGTGATGCGACTCGTTCTACATGATCTTCATTTCATAATGATTATATAAATGAATTGAATGAATGAATATGATATATATTAGACTAATACCATTCTGGAAATGAGGTATCTATAACCTAAACAGAAGAATAAGAATTTATTCGACAAAACACGCATAAGAACAAAAAGTTATAAACACCCAAATAACAAGTAGCAATGAAATATTACTACTAAGAAGCTAAGAATATGACCATATATGATATCATAAAAATAAGTATGATTCTGGAATAAGTCAATAACATTATTTAAATCATTATACAGGAGGTCCGGACACGTACAAAGCATATCGGACCTAAGGTAAGGGAAAATATCACAATCTCATTTTTATCCGAGATTGTTTATACTTTGAAATTTACTGGGGTGTATTTTATCATCCACATCCATGTTTCCTCAATATGTAATATTTATATCCTTATACAATAGTTTATATCAAATTTTACCCTTCGGTGAGTTTTTAGTAAAAGATATCAAAAGGAATCTTTTTTCGTTTTTCGTACGAGGTACTTTTTGACTTTTCTGACAAAAGTACGAAGAATGTTTTTTTAACTTCTACGGCATGAATGGATTTTTAAAACATTATTTCCAAGAAGCTTCCTTTAAAAGTTTTCAAGTTTATTTTTAATCAAATTCTTTTAGTTTAGAATTCTACGACATGTTAAGAAAGGAAAAGGGTTTTTGAAGCAGAAAGGATATTTTCCTCAAGAATGGAGTTCAAGTGTTTTATCAAAATTATTTTCCATCTAATATAATAAAGGGTTCTGTTTTTATCCATATTATTACATTTATTTGATAATGTTGTGATGGAATTATATTTTAATGAATTCCTTTATCTTATATGAATTGTTTTATGATATCACGATGTTTAAGATTCCCATTTTTATTACATGGGTTATGCTGTGATGTATGGTTTTCTGATTTTGTGGCACACATAAGAATGGCATCATTATGAGATGGGTGGGACCTATATCTCCCTCCAATGCATTGGGTAATGATTTTATATCTCATGAGATAGACATGGCTGGAATGGTAGGTTATACCGGTTCAGTGAAACATGACTGAAACGAGGAGTGAACTCGGTTCAGAAATAGACTTTGTCTACTAAGATAGTCTTGGCAATGAGTCTTGACTCACAAGAAATGATTCTCTATGATTATGTGTGTATGCCACAAAGTTTCATGTTTTATGTTATGATTATTGGGATTACATTTCACTTCAATGATTTATCCCATGTTATGATATTATGATCTCTTTTGCAGGTTAAGATTTCCAAAAGTAATGTTCTTATGTATATGATGTGATTGATATTTCTTTTATTTACCCTTACTGAGAATTTGAGATCACCCTTTTGTATGTTTTATTTCCCCAGGTCAGGAAGAAGGTTATTAAGTAGGATATGCCAAAAAGGGACTCTAGATATGATGAAATAAATGGGAGGCAAAGTGGATGCTTTATGAACCAGTTGTTTATGTTTCCCAGTTTTTAAAGACTCTATACCTATACGGTCCTTTCTTGGTTTTGTTATATGTTGTAATTAGTGTGCTTCAATTATGAAGTAATAATAATGTATGTAATGTATGGGTTGTTATATGACCAATAGTTAAGGCCTATGATATAATGATAGATAGAATATTCCCTAATTATTAGAGTTCTCAACATTTAATAAATAAAGGAAAATCATATAGCATCACAACCTAGACAAATAAATGGAAGGGAAACATACTAATCACATTTCTTACAATCTCATAAAGATGTTACTTATATAATAGGTAGAGAAGTAAAAAAATCAAGTAAAGAACAATTGAACAAAAATTTTAAAAAAGTTACAAGACAAAAATACAACATAACTGTAGAAGTCTAGAGCACTATCTGAGCTCCCAGATCTCAACTCCATCCTTGCAAGAAAATCATGCATCATGTTAGGCACCACCCTAAAGCTATAAGATTAAACCAAGTAATGTCTAATAAACTACCCAAGATCCTTGGTAGCTTGTGAAAATTGTGGTTATAATTTAGTATTCCACTTTCAATGGTGTAAAATTCAAATCTAATATTTGAATATAAATAGTAAAGACATCAAATAATAAAATTATTTTTAACAACACTATGAAATAGAAATAAATTAAACCAATTTGTGTCTAAGGTCTCAAGAGGAAAACCCATTCTAACTACAACAACATAAAAAATTTCTAGTATCTAATTATGGTGTAAGAATAACATATAAATTTAGTTCTAATTTTCATCATCAAGGAAACCATAAGAAAATTGTCCGATAAAAATCCATGTGGATTATATGGGCATTCTCTCATAGTAATTTCTATTACAAATAATCTATCTAGACTGAACTACATGAACATACCTTGACATTTACAATCATGACTTGATTGAAATACAAGGATCTCACTTGAGTCATACCATAACAATAATAATTTATCAAAATCAGGGGATCTCATAATATGGCATTTAATAAGGTAATCCCTCAATAATCCACTTCATCAATCTATGGTTTAAAATAATACATACATTACCTAAATACAAGGGGGAGTTTTCCCATGGAATTAATGTTAATGGATTAAAGTAGAACCCATTTTTCTCGAATAATTCTATAGACTCACTGAAAATTATTTTTTATTTGATTATAAAATCACTTTGCAAGGAAAGTGAGAAATCACAAAGTCCAGCATAACAACCAAATAAAATTACAGAGAATTCCCAAGCAAATATAAATATTTCCTCTCCTCAGCACTTGCATCGTGTGAAGGTCCTCCACCAGAGAATGATCACTCAGAAAATCCTGTGCAAAGATGCATAGGCACAAAACTGATGGCTAGGCCTTACCCTCTCAGAATCCAAGTTCCATGCTAAATTGGTGACCTCATGCTCTTAACCCCATCCGAAGAAAAACAAGATAAATGCTGGAAACTTAACCCCAAATTCACCTTGAGACCCACTAACTGAAAATAAGTCATCATAATCAACACTTAAGAAAAGTGATAGACCAAGCATTAATCAGAAAATGGTAGAATTGAATCATTGAAAGAAAATTTAAACCTGCCAGAGTCCATGTCCCTAAACAAGTTCCATGATATATCTATTACCTGAGTGTGAGGCTCTTCACTTATCAGGACTTCTAATGCAGCAGATAACTTATCCCATACCTGTATATATTCCTTGAGCTTTAGTAACCCCTAATTGAATCCCCAAACCAGAATCATGTCATGTTTGTCAACATAAGAATATTTCTCCTCATTAAGGTTCACTTCAATATTCTAGCCCATCATCTTCTCTACTTCCTCTTCATATGAGTTGAGATACAACACCTTCTCTTTAACCTAATCTCCCAAACTCAGAAATAAACCCCAGAATTTGGGTTGATCAAGGTGTTCCATTTGACATAATGCCTCACTGGCCACCCTCTCATCCACTTTATTTTTTGAAGACCGAGTCTTAAAATGAGGTGTCAAGGAGGAGTAGTCCTTTCTACCCTTCCTCTTCCTGGTACTCCTATTACTCCCCAGGCTTATTTCTCCAGTAGAGATACTCTTACTATCTTCTATGAAATGCACCACTCGTTCCCCATTTGTAAATTCTGATTCTTCATGATCATTGTTTATCCCTTCCATAGTGAGGCCATAAAAGTGGTTTCTCACCTGTATGGATTACTATATCACCCTGACCACTTCCTCACAGGAAGTATCACCAGCATGGTCAACCCCTAATACTACTACACAACTTATAGGGACCACCTCCATATCCAGCCCCTACCTTCCCTTCCTCTGGTCATCCTGCCCGGAAACATCCACTTCTATTGTAAACTCCTCCACATATACCCCCATCTTCTCTGGAACAAGAGAACTCCCAGACACCCTGACACCCTTGTGAGTTGCAGTCAGTTGAACCAAATCTTCCTCCCTCCCAGTGACCTTGAGTAGTGAATTATTCCTAGAGGATGGCCTGGCCAAATCCTGCCTCAGCCTATTAAACACATTATCCACTGTTGGATTCACATGATTATTCAAGACTTTATTCACCAATGAAAAAACTCAGGAAGTCCTCTTAGGTTCAAACTCCCTTGGCCCATTGCACACCCTTGGAGGACTGACTGAACCTCCTTCTTGCCTGTCAGTCAACCCAGAGAGATTCACATCGCCCTCAAAATAAATCTCAGCTTCTCTTCCACCATTATAACTCATCTTCAAGATGTTCCTCTTAGAATTATTATGGAAAACCTCCTTATAATGTCCCAACCACTTTCATTCAGAGCATTAATCAGTCCAAGATTCATAAATCACATGTTGTTTGCAGTGGTAATCTTCGCCCATCGTGATCCACACATAATCGAAAGGAACCCTTGACACAACCATTTCAACACAGATTCTTGGATTCATGGGATGACAAATGTCCATTTTGAGGCTATCCGAAGACATGTACCTACCTATCAAATTTATTAACATATGGATAATGGAGGGATTTTGGAATAGTAGAGGAAGGTTGGGGAAACATACCTAGGTTTCCCTTGAAGGAGGATCGCGTTTCTTATGCAAGTCGAAGGAACACCAGAGTACATAAAATCGAAAGCCATTGAATCTTATTGGAGTGCTTGACCAGGCTTTGATGAGGTCAGCCTCTGAGGAAAAATAGACCATAATCTTTTGATTATCCAGAACACCCATCGTTTCCCTCTCTTAAAATCCCAATGCATCAAAGATCAAATCATTTTATCGCATTGTACAATATTTTATCCAAGTAATACTTCGCCCTTGTAATTAACATGTGTCATTTAATGTAATACATGTGTTATCCATGGAATTACACAAAAATACATGTCTTAATGAATCTAAAAAGTATTTTCGAGTCATTACACACCCATCCATTTCATACAAAATCCAAGATACTTCCCAAGTAATTCTAATTATCAAATACGATTCTTATAATACCAACCAAGTCTTTAGTCACATATAAATACAATGAAATTTAGCATCTCAAGACAATACTCAACAATTTGGTCAATTTTAGATTTTAAAAAATTTCTAACCATAATAAAAAATTACTGCATAACCCAAGTAATAAATTTCATTTATAATTCTCACAACAATAAGTTCTAATGATTCTTAGGGGCCATCCTAGGAAACCAACATTCCAAATTAAACCACCAGACACCAAGGGTGACCAGAAAACTCCCAATTTCATTCATTATTTCCCAATGAATGATATAATACCTATACTTTAACTTATTTAAGTAATATCCATCCCAAACCATTATGTTTATCTTGGTCAAAATGGGGATTTAATAACAACTAAGGGAAACAAACATATTAAATAAATCATTAGGTTTGTATTTTGATAAGATGATGTGACTATACAAATTAAAATACAATAAAACCTAAATAATTTCAGGGAAATTATTTAGACTAGTTACCTTAAACTCTAAGTCAACCACAAAACTGATATCGATCTTCGGTATGATCTAAAATGGGAGAAATTGAAGAACATAACAAATTTCCTGAAAATATGTCATATTATATATTAATGAAAACAACTCAAAAGGTAATGAAGAAATTGAATAAAGGAAGGATAATAATTGTTATGCTTACCTTGGAAATTTTATAGACTCAAAAATATGAATAATCATCCATTAAATAAATGAGTTCCACCAAGATCTATAAAAGAAGGGAGTGGCGTGTGATATAGGTGTTTCTAACTAAAAAAAGTAAAATAGGGTTCAAGGATTAAGGAATCATGAGGGAAAAGATAAAATTTTATCTTCTTAGAGAGGTTCATTGTTTGGTTGTATGGTTTAACTAACCATGAGCCAACCATTCTATCCTCACTATCAAAGTCCAAAAAAATTTCTTAGTTATGGAGTACAAACTACAAACGGTGCACCAAGAAAGTGAAATGCCTTTGCAATTTTCTACAAACATTCAAATAGTTTCCCAGAGCCCCATGAATTGTTTTAAGGGGTTCCAACCCTCATAATTTGAATCTTATGGTTGATAGAAAATATAAACCCTCCATTTATAAAAAAACTTAAACTTTACCCGAAAACCCAAACACTTATATAGACATGTGATTTTACATTTTCATTTCCTAATGTTTTATCATCTACAGCTTCCTCTTCTATCCATATTTTCCAAACTCCATGTTTTTCCTATGAAAATCCCAATAAGTTTTGTGTTGTGTCTCAAAAATCAACTGATAGTATTTCAAAAAAATGTATTTATGGGAATATAACAAAGTGGGATTTATAGGTAGTACTATATATCCACAGTTCACCTTCTAGTTACATACTCAAGTATGTCCCAATTTGTTGCACTATCTTCTTTAAAATCCTTTTTATCTCTTTGTTTCAAGCCTCAACCATCCCATTGGTTTGGGTGGAAATGCACTGGTTGTTTTTTGGTTTAATCAATAATTACTCTTTAAATATTCTATGTTTTTGTTGTATAAGTGTGTTCCTTGTTTACTGATTATCGCCAGATGAAACCCAAAACTATAAACAATGTATTGTAGAAACTGAAACAAAAATTTTGGAATCATTAGTTCTTGTGAATTTTTCTTAAATGCACTAGGAAAATTAATTGAAAACTAATAAATTGTTTGAAAAAAAACAATACAATAAATGGTACCATGATATATGATTCCCATACATCAAAATTTTCATAAAAATAAATGTTTTTAGTTCATTTCAATTTTTGATAATCCACCAATAAACTAATATTTTTTACATTTATTATAAAAGTTAGGAAAGTTTTTTAAAATTTTGAGTGAAAATAAAAAATGTTCTAAAACCTTCCAAAATGTAATTTGTGGTCCAAAATGGCCTCCACATGAATGTTTTTGGTAAAATGTATGCAGCTCTTAATAATTTTGTCACCAAAAATCTTCCATATATATGTATCCTTCCTGAAATAATATTTTGACTCACATATCTATATAGTAGATTGGTACTTTGTAAATAAAGAAGGTAACAACGATATGACTAAGAAATTCACTAAATTAGTATACCACTGTCCTTGATTGGATTCATATAGCTTCTCCCCATTTAATGAACCATTTTAATTCCATTAAATCGGTGGTCCTACCTCTGTCATGTGAGGAAATCTCCTCACGTGGTTTAAAAAATATTTTATCATAATATCTTGTACTTTATATCTAAGTAAAACTCTTATAGTATTACATCCATTTAACTATGTGTGGCTTTTATCATCCTTCTTGCTGAAATACCTTAGTGTTGTGTAAGAAGAGAAAACAGTTACTTTTCTTCCTAATTGATATGATTGGAATTTTTGTATGGTAATATTAATAGACAAAAAATCCACTATTTTTGTATAATTAAACTAAGTTGTGTTCAGAGTCTGTGAAGTATATAATATCCCTTGTGGGTGTCCATATGTCTTCTGTGAAATTACATCTCCCAAATATCAATTCAAATAATAGAATAGTATCATAATTGATTATCATATTTGTGTAGATAGATTATAGGGGTTATGGACAAGATTTAATTAATATTATAAAAATCTATCTTGAATTAATCATCAAACACAAACTTATTTTATTTCATGATTAGGTGAGTTAAATAGAAAATCAATTCTACTAAAGGTCACAATAAATATTCTATATAATATAGAATTTCCTAAATGTGATTAAATGTGTCACAATGTGGTGGGGTAAGATAGAATTGAAATAACATCAATAACGTCTTTATCCACTTAAATCACATCTTTATAAATTATGTACCATAAATATTTCTTTTTTCCTTACCTGAAAATGAATTTTTCAAAATTTAACACCATTTTCTTCTTAATAAATCTATATAAAACATTTTCTTGAATTTTAGGGAAACTTTGAAAAAACATTCCACAAATAGTAAGGTTTTCAATAAATGCCTCCAAGAATCTCTCAATTAGGTCAAATAATATACTTTTCATGCATCATTGAAATGTTATTATGTCATTATAAATACAAAAGGAATAATTTTCTATGTAAACACAATGAAGGTATATTTAAAAATTGTCTTGTATTGGACATTTAGAGAAATTGGAACTTGAAATTTCCCAAAAAACTCATCAAGAAAACAGTAGTGAAACTTTCCATCTTCCCACTCTAAATGTTTTTCTAAAAAAAGGAATGAGTAAGTTTTAATTTTCAATTCACATGGTTCAATATCATTTAGTTAATAAAAATGCTTCAGATATTATGAATTCTTATTGGAACAAATTATTTGTTCTCATTTTGTACAATTTTATATCAATTTTTCTTTGTGAAAATATGAATGGGGCACACCCATTGGGGGTATATTATGGGTAAATCATTCCAACTCCTAAAAAGCTTTCTAATTTCCTTTTTATAACTTTCATAAGGGTTTGTTAATTCTTATTTGGGTTTATCTCAATAGTTTGGACTCATTCTCATGAAAAATTATATATATAAAGGTGGTAGGGATAATCAGTGGAATATATCCTAGTGTCTAGGCTATTTCCCTAGAATATTATTTCAAAATATCAAGAATTTTGTACTATTGTTTGGGTTATTAATTACTTGAAATAATTATTGTAAGTTTATCATTTTCCTTTTAAATAAGCATATCTAAAATTTCATGGAAGTAGTTTCAGTTCAAAATTATGGAGGTTTTATACTGATATTTCCTACATAGTGTTCCCCATGTCGATATCCTATACATGTAAATAAAAATTTTCAATGGTGGTTTTGATTAAACAATATAAATAATAATACTAAAAATAGATTTCATCATAACACATCAGAGTTTCTAAATTTAACTCATTTTCAAAAACAAATTCTTTAAAAAAATCACGTTTTTCTATAGCTCCTCAAAAATAGGATTATTTCATAAAAATGTCAATTTATTCTTTATAATAATAAGAAAATTATATATTATTTAGTTTAAAAACATATTTTTATTCATAGATGATTTTTATTTAATCTAAAATGTTAAAAGTCATATTTTGTTCCCCAAAATTCATGGAGAGAGTCCCCTCATTAATATTTATTATTTTCTTGTAAGTCTTGTGAAATAGTCTCCAATAGATGATAGGGGAGTGATATTTACCATTTTATTCCATTCATGTTTAGAATATAGAAACCACTATAGAGTAATAATTCTTGTACATATGCCAAAATATATTCTAGGATACCTACTGGGTACGCAGTGTCTTGGTTAACCAGTTGAACAACCACTCAAGTGGGTTTGAGATATCCATTATTTAAAGATACATAAATTAAATAAGTTATTAAATTAAAATATTATACTAAATAACATAATTAATTAGAAAAATCATGGTCACTAATAGTGAAAGGTATGGTTAAGGTACTAGGATCATAGAAGTTTTAGGTTATCTGTGGGGTTTTAAGTTTAGAAACATCTTTACCTCAATATTCCTTTTCATTACCTTGAAATATTCTCTACTTAGTGAACATGTATTTAATTAATTTTATTACCTATTAATTTGGTGGATGGATTTCTGAAAAGGGATTTCAATATATAACTTTTTTAACATATCTATAATCTCATGTTGTAGTGTGTCTTTTCTAGTTCTCCTAGGAGTTTTACTCTTTATGAGAAGGGAGCATAGAGATGATATAGGTTTTCCATGTGGGATTTACCGTAATATTTCTTCATAATGGGTGTTTCTATAGGTGATTTAGATTATTTTTCATGGGAAGATTAATTCATTACAGTGGTAATTCCACTTCCAAATCCCCCTACATAGAGCGATTATTCACTGCTTTATGATTCCTTTCACTCATTAATAAAATAAATCTAAAATTTCACTTAAGAATAGGAATTTAATGAGTGATTAGATTACATGATCCATTATAATTAATGTCAATATTTCTATTCATAATCGATTTTTAATGTCATTTGATCTCCTTCATTATTGCTTCATGAGTTTTGGGTGTAGTTGGTTGAGTGGTGTGAGATTGCATAGATTTTTTCATCAATTCCTTCATGGTGGTTTATTATTCTACCGATTTTGGTAGTTTTTAAAGGGTTGATATATTCATCACTAGAAGTGTGGAGATTAGTAGGATGGTTTAAACCTTAATGGAAAGGTGATATTTTTATATATCTATTTTTCAAATTCAATTGAGTATTAAAATACCGCCTATAACCCTAATTTTTTATTGGTTTCTCTTGTATAATCTATGAAACAAAGGATCACAACATTCGGTTCCTTGAACATTAGGGAATCCATCGATGTATTTTTTATGAGATTATCAAAGCTTACTCAAAATTAGAGCTGTGAGATGAGATTTTTATTGAAACTTTTTTAAAGATTAATTTCTCACAAGAGAGGTATGTTCTTTAATTATATTTTCATGTAAAAGTTAGTTAGAACTGTTTATCTCATCTACACTTCTATCTATCAATATCAAACCAATTTATTGTGAATTTTTTATGATACACTTGCTTATATATCTAACATCAACAAGATATTTTTCTATTAATTATTCTTTAGAGGAAGCATCTATAAAATTTCTGTCATTTTTTTATCAATAATTGGTAAATTAATTCAAAAAATGGTGATATTTGAAAGGTTTATTTTGGAAGGATATTTTAAATTGCATAAATATCTACCAGAACTAATAGAAATTTTCTCAACTTGTTTCCATGTTCTTTTTTAATTCTCATTGATCTACATATCACCATAAAATTTCATTAAACATATGGATTATAATGAATGAGTTGAGATGAAATTTATCTAGTAAATTGTTGAAATAATTTTAAAACCACATATAATCACTAACACAAGTGTCCATGGAAATAGTTCCAAGTGGATGTGTGGCCTATCGCAGGGTTGGTGGAAGACAAATTTACACCAATGAAAATTTTAGGAATAGTGGAATTAGATTTTATCTAGCGATTAGAGTGTTATGGGAGTGTTTTTCTTTCATTTTATGGGATATGGGTGTACAAATATAGAATTATAATGATTGGTTTTACATTCATTTTAAATGAACTTACCAAACCTTGGATATCCCCCTCTATATCTATTAAATACTTATTCCTTATTTTCTCTCCCTTATTCTACCTTTAATCAAACAAAAAAACATATGAATACCCACCCATATATATTTAAATTTCATAAAAGGGTTTCAATAGTCACTGAAATCACTAATCTCACATACCCTAGTGACCAATAATCTATAATGACTCTGGGTTTGTTTCACTACTAACTATTTTAGTAGAGTATAATATGTAGGTGGAATGTGTGTGAAAACTAAATGGATAGGAAGAATAACTTTATTTCATTATTAAAAATAAATGTTATAAAATTAAACAAAATAAAACAATTCCAAAAATAACTAGATGTGAACAATAAATTATCAATTGAATTTATAAATAGGTAAAGAGGGTTTCCTTATATTAGAAACTAATGGATTATTGTTATATCACTAGATATTTACAACTAAAAAATGAATGAAAGGAAGAAAGGATCAAGATGAAATAACAGATTATGATTGGTGATCATGAAATCCAACCACATCTTTAGGGAATAGTCACATATTTATAGAATGTATGGGGTTCTGTGGGTGCTTTGAAGATAATTCCATATGGGAAGCAAAATATTCATCATTTTCATTAGGTGATTCCATAATTTTGGTATATTACTCAGCTTCAGGGACCATCCCTAGTGAATTATTTATTTTTTATTTTTTGGTATGAATCAATTTTTAGGGTCATGATATATTTTCAGAGCATCCAAAATCATACATAACTACATTTTCTCCTCCCATTATTTAGGTCTATACGTTTTCAAGGAGAATTTGAGATGAATGATTCAATTCATCATGAAAAAAGTGTATGTCAATTCATCCTTGAGGAAAGAAGATTATTCATGTGTCATGCATCAGCTCATGGGGCTTTAGAGAAGGAATTATTGGTCCTATAAATATTTGTGTCTGATACAATAGGTATGGGCCTTATAGATTAAGATTGAATAATTTTTAGTAGTGTCGATCTTAAAATGGTCAATAATGGATAAGGGTTTCGAAAAACTATGAAACTATAAATTCCTACTTGGTGGTCAGTTATAGAAAATATTTAGTTTATCATTTATAATACTAAAATCGATTATGCCTAAATTATCCTGTTCTTGGAATCGACTTACTTTTAAGATTGAACATTGGATTCATTCAGTTTTGGTTGTCCTGTACTATTTTATCATATTCAACCCAAACTCAAACCCATATTATTTTATCTTAGATCAATGCTTGATGGTGGAACTCGGTTTCATCTTCCATTTATCCACTCTTGATGAAGGAATCTACAATGTTTGATACTTTGTTGTTTCACTTCCAAAAATCAAGGTGGAACTTCATTCATTAAGGAATTATACTAGTTTTGGTCTATAAAGCTCACTTAGTGGTGAATAGGAGGTAAATAAATTCACTTAAGTGTTACATAGAAAACTTGGTAAATAGTTATCTTCAAAACTATGACTAGTGTATTGGGAGTGATTTTAGGCATCCTTCATTCTTGGAAACATTAAAATGAGACAAAACACATCCATTGATCAGTCATCTATAGTGAATTCATATTCCACTTAACATTGGAATATTCCACTTCTAATTTGGAATAGAAAATGTAGGAAATTTATTCTTCATCATGTCAATCTTGGATCTTTAATTCCTCAATCATGCATTATATCAACTTGATCGCTTTAAGACCTTCTCTGATCAAGCAGCCTCAATTGTGAAAAACTGATCAATATTAGATTTAACCTAATATTAATCTCCATGATGCTTTAGTCTTGGATTCAAAATCTTCATCATCAATTGAGTGTCTTTAACATCTCTCCAATAGCCTATCCCACCTTAGTTATTGTTCATATCTTCCACAACAACCACCTTAGATTATATTAATATTAAATTACGGTCACTATTTACATGATTTGGCCCTAGAGAACTTTTGATTTTGTTCAGTATTATATCCTCCATTAATCAAACATAGCATTATCTCTGAACAAGATCTCCAATAATTAATGGTTTTGATCTCATCATCCCTTGGTTTGGCCATCTTCCAGGGTTTAGTTTGGGTGTTCCTTGTGGTCACTCATGGAATAGGCACTGTTGATTTCCATTGTGGTCAATCAATGAGTATAACAATGATGAGTATTCCAATTTCTTGAGGTGGTGGTGAGGTCAATTTCCTTTATCACATGAAATTGTGAGGTCATGGGCGGTAGATATGAATGAAGTTGGGTATCTTTCCTTTATCACATAAGTAATTGATTCCATGGTAAGTTGTCAAGGCAGTCAAGTTGGATTATTTTTTTACATTTGTAGTGAAATGACTTAGTGTATATGTGTAGCATCTTTATGTGAATTGTGTTAGCTTCAGAATGCATATATGGAAACTCATTCCCTTTTCAAAATTTTGAACCTGTGAAATTAAAATATAATTTCAATGTAGGATTTATTCATGATAAAGTTTTAAAAAAATTAAAATTATGCTAAAATTATCTATCAAAACATTAAATTTTTATTATTTAATTAATTTTGGATTATATTTAATTCAAAATATGTATAAAATAAATAAATTTTAAAATTAATACCATTAAAGAATTTAATTCCATATTTTATTTTTAAAATTAAAATTCAAAATCAACAATGAAATTATAAATTTATAAAAAATAAATTTATGGACTATAATTAATCCAAAATTAACAAAAAATTGAAAAATATAGATTCTACCCATTTAAGAAATTTATTATCCAAATTAACATCAAATTTAAATAAAAATATTAAGGTTCAAAATTCAAAAAATTACTATAACTTGATTTATTTAATTTAAAAACATTATGAACCACTAAAACTCAAGGTTTGAGCTAGTTTTTCAATGATTTCTAGAATTCCTAATATAATCAATAAATTTATTAATTACCCAGGTTTTGAAATAATATTTGGGCTAATTATCAATGATATTCAATTAAATGTTTTCAAAATTTCATCCCTCATCACATATATAGATATACATGACTCATACATAGTCCAAAATTACTTATACCCAATTGCATACTGTTTCATAGTTCCTTAAAACGTGGGTTCTAGTTTTAAGAATCACTATTTACAGGCTGTTTCCATTGGATTTATTTATGGAACTGAAAAATTCCAATAGTTATTTATCTAAAGGGGAACTTCTTTTCAAAGTTAGGCGTTCATTAAGTATGAATTTTACGATACTTACGAACGTGCATTGGTCGAGAGTATGGGAGTTCGATCTCATCACCCCCTTTTGGGTGGAATTATTGTCTACTCTGGGACTCTATTTATAAATTTAAGATATTTCCGTGAATCCTTATTAATTCACCAAGAATAACATAACTTTTCCATAAAATTTACAATCACTTATTATCATGTGTAAAATTTAGAATCATTATTATGCATTCAACGATCTTTATTAATGGAAATATCTATATGTATTCGAGTTTTTTCATCTATGGTATCATGTAATATACTGCTTAGAGATTTTTTTAATCATTGTTGTGATGATACTAGTTTTTAAGCCACTCATTGGGGCACTCTGGAATTTATTCTGATCTAGGGAGATGAATGTTTGATTTGATTTCGGGATCATGCCCATAAAATGGGATACCTATGTATCCTTGTAAAAGGAATGACAACCCCCATAGTTCAGTTCCACTGAATAGGACACATCATACCTTTTAAGGTAATGTGTTAAGGACCTAGCAGTATAGTTTAATGTCATGTGGTATGGACATCTAAGGGGAAGGTGCTTCGTCAAAACATAGTGTGGGACTTATACTGAAGCAGCCCAATGAACTTTGGAAAGAATATGGGTTTCCAAGTAGGATCAAGCTCTATTGGGAATATGGCCTAAGGAGAATAGGTTTGATTTAGGGTACTGGGTTTGAACCTCAAGAAGGATTCCTACGTATCCCATATAGATGGGAATCAAATCCCACATAGTTCGATTAGTCTTGTAAAAGAGTGTGGTCCTTTGAGAGAGATGAGTTTGGGATTACTTCCTAAAAAGGCTTCCTTGATTATTTGGGGTTTAATTTGGGGCTTATTCCTACGAATGATGCCCAGATTAAAGGAATTAGGGTTGGATTCCTGAAGAAGTTGTCCAGTGAGATCGGTCCCTGAAAAGGCTTCCTATGTATCTTGGTTTGAATAGGAATCAGAGATCTCGTAGTTCATTCCAGTGAGTGTTTGTGTACATGCTGTAATCATCACGAATCTCTATAAAATGTGAATCATGCTCAGTTTGAAAACAATAGGATGTGAAAGATTCAACAATGACACTTTCACTTCCAAATTTTTCCTCCTTCGTTGGTGGAAGAGGGAGCACCTATGGTGTCCAAGGTGAACGAGGTCGAGGCAACCATGGAAGAGGGAGAGGTGATGAAACTTCCCTATATTCTATTTAAATTGAACAAGGGTCCAATGTAAGGAGCAAGGGATAAAGGTTGGGGGCTTACACCAGGATGGATTTCCATGGTGACAAAGCCCAATGGGAGAGGGAATGGGTAAAAAAGTCTCGTTCCCATCTCTCCTCTGGTCTTTAGCACTGAAGAACAGAGGAGGAGCAATGATTCCACCTCCTGTAATAAAAGCTAGGGGCTTATGCCATGATGGTTTCCCTAAAACTGATCCTGGTAGAATAGGGATACTTCTCCTTTATTTTTTAAATGGAAAAGTAGGTATGAACCGTATCTTCCCCTACCAGAGACCTAAGGTTCTGAGTCATCTCTTCGATAAGGGAGAGTCCAGGACCCAAACCTCCTCCAAACTAGGAACTTCCCAACACTGTTTCTGGTAGTTAGGTCTATGTGACTATGGATATAGAAAACCACAGACACTCCTTGAATCCTAACCTAATTGTGAAAAAAATGTGGTAATTCTCTGACTGTGGATATACAAACCCAAATAGGAGACATGCTGATGTGCCTTTCCTAAAGAATTGATAATTCAGGAAGTTTTGGTGGAGGTAGCAGCAAAATCACTTTTAGATAAGGGAGCCAAGAAAAAAATAAGCTTTTCCATGAATGGATTTAATTAAGTCTTGATGTCTTGTAGACTGAAGAGAGTGAAGAATGTAAGTGAGTCGAGGAGGGGTGCCCAAGTAGAGAAGGGTGTGCATGCTTGGGCGCGCAAGTAGGTAACGGCATGCAAGTAAAGGTGCACAAGTAGGCTGGGGTGACCTGATGTTCACTTAGGCAATGAACAACTTGTACAGTAATACTTCGGTGATACCTTGCTCAAGCCTTCAAGTGTATTCATAGGCGATCCAAGAAGTGGGGCGCTCAAGTTCCTGTGAGATGAATGGGTGGCGTGCAAGTATTTCTGACTTGGGGAGGTTGGGCACTTTAGGTGCGCAAGTGTTATGGTTTTCAAACACTAAAATGACTTAATTCCAATGATCCTCCCTTAAATCCTCCACTCAAGGTGTTGAATAACTACATTTAAAGTTTCGGAAGACTGGGGAGAAGTACTAGGGAAACCAGAACAGCAATTGGGCTTCAAGGAAATTTTTCCATACAAATGAGGGCCCCAAGGGTCTATTTATAGGAAAATAAGTGACCTTGGGAGAAATGAGTTTGGGTGCGCAAGTGACTTGCGCACAAAATTGTGGCGTGCAAGTACCTTTCACACCAACGGTGTTTTGGTTAGACTAGGGCGCCACTTTGGGGACTTAGAAAAAATTATAACTTCATTCCAGTCCATCATGATGGCACGCAGGTGTTTGTGTATAGGTACCTTGGGCACCTCTTTGGGAAGTTAGCCAAAATAATTCATCTATACCATGGCAGTTGCGCCCCTGCACCCCTGCTTAGGGGTCAATTTCGGGCTGTAGTCCCAACCCTTCAAGTTGTTTCCTTCTCTACCATCATGGACACCCATGAAAAAATGCAATGTTTCACTACGAACTTTTTGAGCCCCGTTGAGGACATTTTGAGTCACGACACATTGAAATAAATCTTCAACTGTGGAGAAGTGCATGAAACACATTCCATGGGGTATAAAAAAGCCCCCCATTAGAATTTTATTTGTTTAGAATTAAAAGAATCTTGTTCTAAGGTAACAGTAGGGAACTTTGATGCATTCCAACATCATTTGGTTAGATTTGGAGCTACATCATGTTTGGGAAGATGCTCTAATTTTTTCCTAATCCATGGGGCCTAGAAATCATAGTTTGATTTTATTTTAAATGTATATATAAGTAACCCCAAAAAATTTATATCTCTTGAATTTTTATTACTCAATATTACCTAAACCATACAAAATGCATGTTTAGGGAGATGGGACTTGACTTTTGTTCGGAGTGCCCTTTGTGGGTTCTCAATCTAATGAGTACTAAGTTTTTTGTTTTTTGGTAGTTTAGAGTCATTCATATTGGAATATAATGGGATAATATTTAGGTTTGAATATTATTGACAATAAACATTGAATTAGATCTCAAACAAAACTCTATGGCTAGGAATTTCTTTAATATTCATTAAATATTTCCAAGGGGAATCTTGAGCCTAGATTTTAATGGTTTCCAAATTTCAAACCTGTACCAACATAAGGGGTGTATTTTCTAGGAACAAAGTTACCATTATTTGGAAAACCCACTATGGGTTCTGTGTTATATAGGGCCATCTGGGGCATATGCTCTATATCAAAATAGTATCATCTTTTGACTGACAGTCCTATTATGTAGGAAACTTATATAAGGATGCCTAAGGGCACGTGTTTCATAGTCAAACAGAAGAGCTCTTTGAAGTTTAACATTTTACTATGGATAGATAGGGTAAAATAAGATTTGGGTGACTCAAGACCACAATGGGTGGTTTTTTCAAGGAAAGGAATTTTAAGAATGAAAAATGGCTATTTTATACCAACATAAGTCATGAATAGGAAAACCATTTTTATATAAATTTGGTGTATGAGTAGTGGTTAATATTTATCAGAAAGGGGAATTTCTAATATCATATTGTGTAGTTTTAATTCATGCAGTGAGGACATTGGTACTGTACAGTTTTAATTCATGTAGTGAGAACATTGTATTGTGCAGTTTTAAGTCATGCAATGAGGATATTGTATTGTGCAATTTTAAGTCATGTAGTGAGGACATTGTACTGTAAAGTTATAAGTCATGTAGTGAGGATATTGTGTGGATTTAATTTAAGGTCTTTATCTCTGACCAAAGGTACAAAACTCACCTAATTTCTTGATAATTTTTTAGAAACATACTATCATATTCAGGTATGGAAGGGGAAATTGTAAAATGTGATTTGGGAATTTCTGGAACCGAGGAATGATATGGGAAAAGGGATAAAAGAATTAGAGGAAGTCTTTTCCAAGAAAGAAGTTACCATTACTTGAAAAACCTATTATAGGGCCTATATAATGTAGGGCCAACTAGGGAATATGTTGTATAGACAAATAGTGGCATCTTTTGACTGATAGGCTTGTTCTATAGGCAACATAAGCAACGCCACATAAGGTAATGTGTTGCATAGTTAAACAAAATAGCTCTTTGGAGTTTGACATTCTATACATAAATGTTGAAGAAAGTTTATGGAGGTTCATATTTTTCAAATCACATAGTTTGGTTACTGGAGAAAGGTACCTGAATATTAGAAGGGTATTTCCACCCCTGATATCAAAAGAATCGGAGGAATAAGACTTTTACGAAGGTCAGACCCAAATGTAAGAGGTATGGTGTCTGTAGTTTTAGGTCATACAACTTAGACCCGAAATGGAAACAATATATAATATATTTCCAAGTGATATCAAGTTTATTTCATATTTTTTGGAACACATGGTGAGGGAAATGTGTGAACCATGGTCTTGAAGACTTTCAGATTGTCACAAAGATAATGGGACAAGTATACTTGAATGACTGTTTTAAAAATATAGATTCGTGTATACAGTCATCATAGATGAAAGGGGACAAAGATATTATAACCAATAATGAAGTAAGAATTATTTTACAAACCCGTTATAGGGACTGTATTATGTAGGGCCAACTAGGGAATATGCTACATAGTCAAATAGTGGAATCTTTTGACTGATAGGCCACTTATGTAAGTCCACCTAATGGAATGTTATGTATAGTCAGAAAAAAGAGCTCTCAGGTATTAAAAACTCAGTCACCATAAACTGTAAGAATGATTATGAGGATCTGAAAATATTCAAGATTAAGAGTGTGGAATATGGAAGGGGGTTATGCCCAATGCCTTTGAAAAATATTTTAACCAATATTGGCCATGGGATAAACGTTATTTACATAGATATAACTCATATGTAAAATAAATACTTCCTTTGTTTCCTATGAATTTACATTTTGATGTTCATTTTTAAGTCATGCAATGAGGACATTATATTATGCAGTTTTAAGTCATGCAGTGAGGACATTATACTATGACGTTTTAAGTCATGTAGTGAGGAAATTGATATCCCCATAAGAAATTGAAACACCTTATTAATATAAAGAATCCATTTACCAAATTAATAAGACCATGTGATCTATGCTCAGTGGGAGAAACAAGAAGCACTAAGGGTTTCTTTTACAGTGCAAAGGTGATGCAAGTGAAGAATAGGGGTGGTAAATTTCCATACAGTTTAAAGTCATGCGGTAAGGAAGAAGATGAAACAATGTGAAAGTAAAGACATATTGTAACTGGATTAAGTGATAAAACCCAAGTATCACTATGTGTCTTGCAGGGGGAAAAATCAAGTCTTACATAGTTCTTAAAACATTCTCTATGTAGATTTGATTCTTATACAAGAAATAAAAGTTTTTTTCACGGCTGGGCCCAGGATTGCAGATCGGGGTGTCTCTAAATATCTCAAATAGATGATAATCAATCCATACATAGATTTTTAAATAATCATTCCTCATGATAATTGAGTTTGATATGAATAATGGGGGCTTCTGACACATTCTGATAGAATGGAAAATCATAATACATAAAATGATATAAGGACCAAATCATATATCTTAAGGAAAAACTCTATATAGGTCTGATTCACATACAGGATGAGAAAAGAAAATAATAAGATTTTGTGATTGTGGTTGGGTCCAAAATAAAAGATTTTGGAGTCTCTATGTATAACATTGGAAAATGAGAATCAATCCATATGTAGTTCTTGAAATAAGATCTCTATGCTGATCTGACTCAGACATTGGAAATAAAGGGACTCATGTAACACTAAGGAGTTGAAATGATGTCAATGATGTTTTCTTGTGGATGCATCTAACATCGAATATATAAAAGGTTAGTTGTACAAATGATGTCACGCAATTTAACATCATGAAACAAGGATGAAGATGCTATGCATTTTAACGTCATGAAGCATGGAATCTTATGGTAATCATGTTGTTTAATGTCTTGAAACTAGGAAATGGGGGTTGTGAAGTTTTAAGTCTTGCAGCAGACATGGTAATATGCAGTTTAAAGTCTTTTAGTGAGGACGAATGTACACAACTACACGAAGTATTTCTTCAAGAATCTTGTATTGGTTGGAGTTGTAATAAGCTCTCCATCCATTGTGATTAATGCATAAGCTCTATTTGAATCGACCTTATTTATGGAATAAGTTCCTTCCCATTTTGGCTCAAGTTTTGGAGGTTTCTTTCTAGGTATCATTGGAGTCCTAAGTACCAATACCAATTCTACTTGAAGAAATGAATGGAGGTGAACTTTCTTGTTAAAATCTCACGCTATTCTATTCGGATAGACTTATAGATGATGCAAAGTATGAAATCGTTTCTCATATAATCATTCCAACTCATTGAACCATTTTTGAGACCTCTCATCTTTAGAAAAATGATCATAGATTGAAACTATGGATGAAGTAAATTGCATTTCAATTGGAAAAACTGCTTCAGTTCCATATACCAATGAGTTGGGAGTTTCTTGGGTAGCAGTATCGGTAGTTGTTTGATAAGCCAATAAAGCATTAAAAATTTTATCAGGCCATGATTTCTTATCATTATCCACCATATTCTATATTATATTATATTGGGTCTTATTGAAGACCTATATTTTTCCATTGGTCGTAGCATGATAGTGAGATGAATGGTTGTATTTGATATTATGTCCCTAATATAACTTTTTTACCTCAACAGAAAAAAAAATTGGTTCCATTGTCCATCAAAATAGTATGAGGGACATCAAATATGGGGATGATATTAGTTTTGAAAATACTAAAAATTCTTTTGGCTTTGACTTACTTGAGAGGTATTGCCTTAACACATTTAGAGAGGAAGTTAGTATGAGGGAGAATATACTTGAACTGCTTAGTCGTGACTGGACGATAAGGCCCTACTACATCCATTCCCCATGTGGAAAATAGAAAAGAGTATTTAGCTTCATGTAGCAATTCTGGGGGTTGATGAATGAAGTTGGTATGCACTTGGCAGTGATGACATGTTTTAGTGAAATCTATTCAATCCTGCATCACTGAAGGCCAAAAGTATCCAAGCCTTTGGATCAGATCAGAGATTGTGTGCCTAGACTGGTGGGCACCACAAACTCTTAAATGTACTTATTTCATGATAGCTATCTTCTTTTATCCATCAATACATCTGAAGAGGATTCCATCAAAGCCTCGCTTTTAGATGATCTTTTGGTGGTCTGGACTATCATAAAGGGTGAAATTGGCTGCTCGTTGTCGGATCTATTCTTTTTCAGCACTATCTATCGGAAATATCCCATTTTGAATATATTCCATGATGGATGTTCTCCATCCCATAGTATGACCATATGGTTCAGAAATATGGATAATTTTATTAATTTTCTCCATTTTGATTTGAACAAAAGGTGAGACCACATGATGGTGGGATATGTTAATGGATGTCTCAACCTGATTTGGATCTACCAAGGCTATAGCTTCATTATCCAGTGCATCTGCTTGAGCATTTTGTGATCGTGGTACATAAGTCATTTTCAACTTTGAGGGAAATTCAGTAATCAACCCTCTAACATAATCACACAAAAGGATTAAATCTTCTTTTCTAATAGAATATTCCCCATTGATTTGTTTGATTGCCAATTATGAATCACCTTTCACCTTTAAATGATCCATTTTCACATGAAAGGCCAATTCCAAACATGCGATGAGTGATTTATATTTTGCCTCCTTGTTGGTACCACCTTCTGAAAACATGAAGGAATAAGCCAGTACTGCCTTTTCTGGGGAAATAAGGACAATTCCTAACCCAACTTTGTTGAGTTTAGGGTATTCCATTCTTTTCCCTGTTGGAATTCTGGAAGCACCATCAAAATACATTTCCCATGTTTAGGAATTATCTTGAATAGAGAAGACCTCTTCATTAGGAAGTTCCATATTAAATGATGTTTCTTCTACTGGTGGATGCTCAGTAAGGAAGTCAACTAAATCTTGGACTTTTATTTTTTCTTGAGGCAAGAACTAGATATCAAACTGTTTCAAAATAACCACCCATCGTGCCGGACTCCCTGAAAGCATAGGATGACTGAGGATAAATTTGATTGGATTATTGAAAGACACCAATTAGACTTCATGATGTTGCAGGTAGAGCCTTAATTTCCGAACTATAAAAATTATTGCTTGGAAACACTTTTCAATAATTGAATATTGAGTTTTTATATCAATCATAGTTCAAATGGTGGACTCAGAAAATATTTATTGATGGTATGAAATACTTTTTAGCAGTCTTCAGTCCATTGGTAGGTGATTCCCTTCTTCATTAATCTGGTGAAGGGTAAACAGTTGCCTTCTAAATTGGAGATAAAGCACCGAATATAGGCCAAGTGTCCTTGGATTCCTCTTAATTATTTCAAATTTCTAGGAGGTGACATACGAAGGATTTATTTTGTTTTCTCAGGATAAACTTTGATACCACAATGGTGTACAACGAAGCCAAGAAAATTTCCTGAGGTTACCCCAAAGGCGCATTTCATGGGGTTCATCGTCAAACTGTGTTGCCGAAGTTTATTGAATATAGTCTCCAAATCAGCCAAGTGATTGGAACATTGTCTATATTTGACCACCAAATCATCCACATAACATTCAACAAATTTCCCTAAGAAGGGTTTGAATATATGGTGCATGGCACGTTGGTATGTTGCACCTACATTCTTTAAGCCAAAGGGCATTACCCAATAGCAAAACACACATTGAGTGGATTTAAAGGCTATGTATTCTTCATCGTTTGGGTCATATGGATTTGATTACACCCAGAGTATCCATCCATTAAGGAAATAGATTCATATACTATTTTTTCATAAATTATAAGTTTTGCAATCAGAATTGGAAAATCAGCTTTTTGACAGTGCCGGTTAAGATCTCTGAAATCAATGCAGACTTTTATTTTCCTATTATTCTTTTTCACTAGGAAAATGTTGGCCAGAAATTTGGGATACTGAAATTCCATGACAAAGTTTTCCCTTATAAGATTATCAACTTTAACTTCAATTTTAGTGGCATGAGTTAGGTGTGTTCTTCTTGCTGCCTGCTTGAATCAACGATATTCTTATGGAAAAGCCAAATGATGGGTGGATATATTGGGATTAAGACCTAGAATTTCTATATAACTCCAAGAAAATATATCTCAATGTTTATTTAGAAATGAATTATACACCTATTTCTATTCAAAGTTCAAGGCTGCACTAATGAGAGTGGGTCTTGGATCTTCTTATGTACCCATATTTATTTCTCTGAGCTCATCCACAGTGGTAGAGACACCTTCCCCAAATGCTGGAGGATCATCCCTGAGATATTCCTCTTCTACTTGATTACAAATTACCCCTTATGTTCCCACTTTCATATAAAATGACAAGTAAAAACTTCTAGAGTTATGGGCAGAGTCAGTATTTAAACATCCTGAAGAAGAGGCCACCATATCTGACGCTATGGATGACAAAGGGTTTTCCTGTGGTAATAAAGAGGAAATGGTGGATTGAGAATCAACATCTTTGTCTTTCTCTAGAATATCTAAAATCTCTTCTACTCTAGTTGAAAAAGTATAGGCTTGTTATAGTTCAATGGCTGAAATGAAAACATCTCCATTTAGGCTTTCATCATTTCTTGGTGGATAAATCGTTTCTTCCATGTTGTTAGGCTCAGTTGTCATAATTGGCATTATGGAAGTTACTGTATGAGTTCTCGGATTTGGGTTTACCTTTTCAATTTTATTGATAGAAAACACATAATCTATACTCATATGTATGAATGGATTGATTGGGATCTTTTCCAATCAATTAGTAGCATTAACTCTGGTTATTTCTTTTGTCTTGAACTTCATTCCTTTTGTGTGATAAAACTCTACCTCAATGAATTGATATTCACATCAACGGGGCCTTTTCACTGTACAATGTCCCTATTTGACCATTAAAACGGTACTTAATACATTGGTGGTATGATGAAGGTATGGCTGCATGTTGATACAGCCAAGGCCTTCCAAGAAGAATATTGAAGGTTGTGTCCCGACTAACAACCATGAAATCTGAATTAGGCACAAGATCTCCAAACTGAGTTCTGAGTGTAATCTCACCCATAGGTTCTTGTTCATTATTATCATAATATTGCAACATTAAAGTCAGAATAGATAAGCCATATTCATTTAGGACTAATTGACGAAGTGTACGAACATGAATGAGGTTGACTCTAGAGCCATTATCAATGAAGGCTCATTGGATGTCCATATCATTTAATTTTCCAAAAAAAATACAAGGGTCTAATATGTCCATGTACAACATCATCTTCATCTTCATATATAAAATATATGACTTCATGACATTCTACTCGATCATTCTATATATGGTAAGCCTCAGTAGTAGCAACTTTAGTTTCAAAATCTTAAGGGCTTGAAAAAGCCTCAATAAGTTCTTCTCGAAGATCTATTGAAAGATTCAAAGCATCCAGAATTGACAAATTGGCTATTACTTGGGCCAATTGTTTCAAGAAATAAAACTTTTGGTCCAAATGTTTTTGTTTTCTGGAATGGATATGTGGTTTTGTAGGTGATTTGGAAGTTCATGCTTCTTGATGTTGTTGTATTCTGCGTTGGGGTAGAAGCTAGATATACTCCTGGATTTTGTTAATTAGACTGACTAGTTCTATTCATTTACTGAGAAGAATATGTTGTGACTTATAATCGGTCTTCCAAAATAATTCTGTTAGAACCGAACCTGTCTTTTGTGGAAGAAACTCCTTGTTCCTATTGAGCCCACTGAAGGGCTCTTCTACAAGTTTCAGCCACATATACGGTTCGAGAAGGTGTATAGTTAAAATGGTGGTTTCTATAATTCCCACATCTTCCCCTATATCCTTGAAATTGGACTCTTCTTCTAGTTACCCAATTAGTTACAAGTAATTATATCTCATTATAATCATAATCACCATGGGAATAAGGATCCATTAAATGGATAAAATTAACAGAACCAAAGATCAATTCTTCATCTGATAAGATTCTCCTTGAAAGGTTAATTCTGGTTATGCCATTTAGCGGGGTAGTGCCCATGATTTTGAAACATATGGCATAAAATATGCGAGGTTCAAGGACAACTTTGGCCTTGACATGAGCTCATCTTATGTTGACTGCCCTTTTTCCTTATAATAACTTATATTCTTTAAGGGATGACCTTTTGATGAATATGGTTTTACTGTTGCAGGAGTAGAAGAATACACAATCAGCTATTTCAACTATGTTCTTTAAATAGCATGAGTTTGGTTGATCATTTTCCTGATAATCCAATCATCATATTTCTACACATTTTTAATTTTGACCTCTTTTTATTTTCCTTCTTCCTCTAGATCAATAATAGTAACACGTGATACTTGAGATGATGAAATTTTCAGTTTTACTTTCCCAGAGTCTACCATATTTTCAAATAGGTCCTTGAAAATTAAACATTCCTAGACAGTATGTCCTAACATCTATTGAAAGGTATAATATTTTGGAAGATATTTATCTCTTTCTTTATTTTGTTTCTTCGGCCTTGGAAACTTAACTAAATTGTTTTCTAGGGATGAGATGAAGTAACCAGGAATTTGTTCATTCCTAAAAGAATAAAATTTATTCTTTAATTCCTCAAACGGTTTCCACATTTGATCTCTTTTATCATCCTAATGAGGTGGTCATTGATGCTAATTCTCTAGATGTGGAGTCATTCGCTATGATGAAGGTATTTAAGTAGAAGTAGGTACAGGTGCCTGCTCAAGTGTGACTGTAGTAGCTTCTGTCTTTCCTATCCTCCTCCCTGGAGCTGATGAAATTACATGAGTTTTAGCCTTATTTTCTATAATAGAGTCTTCTATCTGTTGATAAATTGAAGTAAGGTCTCAAAACCCTCCCGTTTATTTCATAGGGATCAATAGTGTGCGTAGCTCATCGGGCATATTTTCCACACAAATTGGCATCAACTCTTCTTGTCGAAGTTCTAGAATTAAGGAATATGTTAATCCCTTTCATCGACCAATGAAATATAAAACTCTTTCATTATCCCTTTTTTTACAATTGGAAAGATCAAAAACTTTCATATTTGGTAGCGTTGAGCTAAATTGAAGAAGTAATTTCTGATGGAGATCTTCCCATCCAGTAATTGATCGAGATTGTAAACTTGTATACCATACAAAAGTCGCTCCCTATAATGGCTGCACAAAACACCTAAGCTTTGATACTTCTTATTATTGATAATTTCCCATCATGGGATCACAATGAGAAACAAAATGTGTTAAGTATTTTTTCATATCTCTTGAACCATTAAATATTGGGAATGTGGTATTCCCAAAATTTGGTGGGGAGGAATTTCAGCCACCCATTCAGGGTAAGCTCTATTTTCTAGCTGAACTAGTGCATGTCATTTTTATATACCTTCCAATCAAGTCGTTAATGCCTTAATTGTGTTCATAAGAATTTTGGGAATATCTTGATGATCTGTATTCTGTGCAGGTATAGAAACTGGAGCATGAACCGGTGCAATGACCGGCAAAACCACTGATGCTGGTGCTGATATATGCCTTGGATAACCCACGGGAACAGTCCTATCAGGATGTGTTTGATCCTACCTAGATTGTGTACCCAGTGGATGGAATTCTTTATCTTCATCTTTAGTTACTACAAATCATCTTTACTTAGAAGATCCTACAGGATTTTCAAGTTGAGGACCTGCTTTGGGAGTACGTCTAGCAAAAATTCTATTTCGAAGTAACTTTGTATTGAGTCTTTTCAACTCCTTCATTTCCTATTCTTGTTGTGTAAATATCTCTTCAAGTGAATCAGATTGACCTTCTCCAATGGAAAAGTGAGATGCAATATGACTTTTTCTTTCCCCTTGTTAGATGCCTTTTAGAGTGGGGGAGTTGGTTATTTGAAGAAATACCTATATTCTGGGTAAGCCTTTGATTTCAGGTGCGCACACCTTCTTCATTTGCCTCAATGTCTATTTTATTATGGACAATAACGGCATCTTCTAATTCCCATGAACTGGACTCATTTTATGGAGGATCTTCTATAGTGGTGTTAATGACATTTACAAACGCATAATGCATCGAAGGTATTCTGTCAGTGTTTTTGCGAGATCGTCTCCCTTTGTATCTTTTATGAGACTTTGATCTTATATATGATGAATTCCCTGGAACTGTTTGGTAGACAGTAACCCGAGTAGGATCCTCAGATAGTTCAGTTGTATGCTCTCTTTGTGGCTTCTTCCCAAATCTGGAGAAAACTGACTTTGGTTGAGGAGGGGATTGCAGATGTGAAAAATCCCCCAGCCCTATAGGTTAGGTATGTTCCTGTTCTTCTTCTTCAATTCATTGAACTTTGTTGAATTAATTTTAAGGTTGAATTAAATGATCCCCCATCCTTACAAGATGGGGTGATTCTTAAACTGTTATGGCTAAAATTCGTGCAACTGCTCTTCGGATATTGTGGATTTAGGTTCGAACATTAGTTGGGTGCATCATCCGGCAACCACTTAAATCACATGTTTTGGTAGATCACTAATCTATTTTAGATATTTTCATTCTATGATTCCTGAAATCCTCTAAGTGGGATTCCTCCTCAATATTCTCTAGTTCTTAGTGTAAAAGTTACTCAACAAATTATTTTCTTTGGTCTTAATTCTGATGACAACTGGTTTAAGCTGGTTCTTGAGCATGAATTTGATTACATACAAAATCTATTTATTGGGGTCGATCGTGGGCAATTACATTGCATGAGACCACTTTTGGAGGACTTTTCTGATTTTGTAGTGTAGTGAAATGCAATGCTTCATATGCACCTCATCCTCTGATATGAACATTGGATGGAGAATCAGAAATTAACTGGCGTAGCCTTTTTAGAGCATTGAGACATAGAAGCTGAAGGGTTCTCTTCTATTTTTCAGCCTTTGGATGTTGGTAAACTGGGAGAGATGTCAAGTCAATTTGGAATTGAAACCCTTCTATTATCAATACATGATTTTTATATTTATCATATGGTGATACTTTGGTTTTCAAATGAAGAATATTTTTCCATAAGTTGAGGCAGATGTCATGAATGCAATATTCTATCATCAATTTTGGAATTCTATACTGAGAATTTTCCAAAGTCTAGAACCTGACTAGTATTTCTCCTTTATCCAATTGTTTCCTCATGTTTAACACATCTTCATTGTCTTTCACTAGAGGTTTCTCCACTAGGTCTGACCAAATTGGATTCTCTGTATTAGAAGAAAAATGACCCGAGGGTGGTTCTGAGAATGATTTTTCCCTAAAGAAGTCTTCTAGTTGAGAAAGTGTTTCACCCATAAATGAAAAGGAATCATACATGACTGGCCTTTTGTTTGAAAGTGCATCAAGATAGGATGGATTTATCATTGCTATATTTTCAATTATGAAATTGTCATGAAAATGGGAAATACTACTGTATAGAGTACTTCCGCAGTGAATGCCATCTTGGGGAGGATCACCATGATGGATTA
Organism: Viscum album; assembly: GCA_963277665.1. Taxonomy (NCBI): domain Eukaryota; kingdom Viridiplantae; phylum Streptophyta; class Magnoliopsida; order Santalales; family Viscaceae; genus Viscum; species Viscum album. The sequence goes on from OY728163.1 coordinate 334,249,883, forward strand.
CAGCAAGGGATAAATCTTCTTGCTCCTTGTTCGTCTGGCCAAATGGAGGGTTGTCATGGCTCTCATCTAGAGAAAAGAACTCTTGATTGACCAAATTTTTATAAATCAACCCTTCATGATTAAGTTTCCAATGAGGAACTTCATAATTACAAGTTCCACTCCCAAAATTTGGTAATGAGAGGATAGAATCTTGAGCTGCAACAGATAAATGTGTTAGGGCTTCAAGAACTCTAGCATTAAGAGAATATAAATCGTTGGTTGACTATTGATTTTCCAATAGTTCTTGGTGATACTTCTTCTTGGATGTTCTCTTATAATTATTTTGGGCCACTTGCTGGGAAAAGTGGTTTTCATGGGTATGTGTATGTGCCTATATTGGATTGGTTACTGGAATGGACTGATTACCACTAATTGGATAGAGTGTATGTTCCTGGTCTTGTTGTCCATATGATATGGGGTAGTATGCCCCATGACCCTCCTAGACTGAAACAGAGGTGTGTATCTGCTCCGGGGTGGCATATTAATGTGTCATCCCATGTGGGGGGATAGATTTATGTGTTCATTCCCCTGATACTACTGAAGTAGTTGTTATAATATCCCAGCATGCTTCTAGAATATGGGTATAGATTTGCATCTACCATTTCACCTTTGATAAGATATGTTTGGTGAATTCAGTGATTGAAATGGGAATATACTTCCATTCTATATTTGGAGTATATGTATGTGCCTACTCTTGTCCTCCTTTTCCTATCAATGGATATTGATAGTACTCATACATGGGGGAAAGGAGTTGGGTATGACCTAAATTTGTTGTCGGAGCTTTCCGACTGAATTCTCCAGGTGCTACCAAATGAGATTGTTGGAAGACCTGATGAACGTTTGTAGGTGTATGTTCCTGCAGGTTGTTCTGCATCAAGTATGGTTGATGGACTTCCTTCAATACTGGCAGATGAGACTACTGAAATAATTGGTGATTTTAAATAGGTGTGTGTTCGTGTTTACCAATTTCCACCACATTAGATTGGCAGGCTTCTTTAAATGTAGTAAGACGAGCCTTCTGACTATTTGATAACTTGTAATCAGGTGTATGTGCCTCTTCATGGTACTCCATTGGAATTATCTGGTGGGATTGGTGGGTTTCTTCCAAACGATCTTGATGAGTAGCAAAATTATGATAGATGGGTGTATGTGCCTGCTCGTTGTATTCCATCAAGTTATGTTGATGGATTTCTTCGGATGAGGTAGAGGTGAGAACCTACTCACTATTGATCTGAATTTGTCCCTGTTAGTTCATCTTGTGTGCCCGGGTCTGAGAGACTTGGGTCAAACTTTCAGAGGCAACACCCCCAACATGTTGGGGGTACCCTATCACACGATTATGGCAGCGATTTTTGGTGGGAGTCCTCAGTAAATACTCCTACATTCTTCAATTTAGGACTTGAATGGAATCTTGATCCAGCTTCATAGAAAGGATTGATTGTTACATTCCGGGGATAAGGACCTGAACGGTTGATGATGGTGGTTGGCACCGTCTTCTTCTTGATCATTGTTCGTCGTTGTCTAGATGATCAAGGATTTTTATTGACCTGTAGGTCTTGATGGGATGCTTCCAAAGTCGGGATTATGAGGTGATGGTGATATTCCTTTACCAACACATTAGAGACCTAGTGTTGAAGATGCTGGGTTGGTGATGACATCCTTCCCGTGGATGGAGATCCAGTTGAGCAGTGTTCGGGAAGTTCACATATGTTGTCTTGGAGAAATCAATTTTTGGAATGAAGGGAATTATGAAAATAAAAACCTGAAAATAACAACAAACTCCATTAAAGAAACAATTTTTTAGATGGATACATGAGGGATTGATTCCTCTTTCTGGCCTTCCTTTATCAATTTATAGGGTCCTAACAGGTGGGTAACATTATTACCTTGGTTAGGGATTCACAATGGGTTAACTATTTTTGTTTTTTAGTTCCTTAAAACATGCGTTCTAGTTTTAATAATCGCTATTTCCAAGCAGTTTCCATTGTATTTATTTATGTAATGGGAAACTTCCAACAATTGTTTTATCCAAACAGGACCTTCTTTCCAAAGGTAAGCATTTGTTAAGTTTTAACTTTATGATACTTAAGAAAGTCCATTAGTTGAGAGGATGGGAGGTCGGACTCATCACACCTTTTTGGGGGGAATTATTGTCTACTCTAGGACTCTGTTTGTAAATTTAAGATATTTTCATTAATCCATATTAATTAAAAAGGCATAATATAATTTTCCCTTGTAATTTACAATCACTTATTAACATGTGTAAAATTTAGAATCATTAGTATGCATTCAAGGTTCTTCATTAATGGAAATATCCATATGTATTTGTGATTTTCCATCAATGGTATCCTCTAATATACTTCTTAGAGATTCTTTTTAATCATCATTGTGATGATACTAGTTTTAAAGCCACTCAGTGGGGAACTCTTGAATTTATTTTCTTCCAGGGATAATAAGGGTTGATTTGATTTTGGGATCGTACCCATAAAATGGGCTACCTACGTATCCTTGTAAAAGAAATCGGAACCCCCGTAATTCGGTGCCACTGAATGGGACACATCAAACCTTTCAAGTTTATGTGATAATGAAATAGTAGTACAGTTTAATTTCATGTGGTATGGACATCTAAGCGGAAGGTTCTTAGTCAAAACAAAGTGTGGGAATTATACTGAAGCATCTTAATGAACTTTGGAAATAATATGGGTTTCCAAGTAGGATCAGTCCCTATTGGGAATATGTCCCAAGTGGAACACGGTTGATTTAGGGTATTGGGTTTGAACCTTAAGGATGCTTTCTACATATCCCATATATATGGGAATCAAATCCCAAGTATTTCGATTAGTCTCGTAGGAGAGTATGGTCCTTTGGGAGAGATGAGTTTGGGCTTACTTCCTGAAAAGGATTCCTTGATGATTCAGGGTTTAATTTGGTGCTTATTCCTAAAGAGGATTTCTAGATTAAAGTAATTGGGGTTGGATTCCTAAAGAGGATGTTGAGTGAGCTTGGGCCCTAAAAAGGCTTCTAACGTATACTGGTTTGAACAAGAATCATAGTTCTCATAGTTCATTACAGTGAGTGCGTGCGTACATGTCGTAATCATCATGAATCTTTAAGCCCACATGAGTCATGCTCGGTGTGTGAAACATTAGGATGTGAATGATTCAACAATGAAACTTTCACTTTCAAAATTTTTCCTCCTCCGCTGGTGGAAGAGGGCGCACCTATGGTGTCCAAGGTGAACGAGGTCGAGGCGACCATGGAAGAGGGTGAGGTGACGAGCCTTCCCTTTATTCTATTTACATTGAACATGGATCCAATATAAAGAGTAAGGGATGAACATTGGGGTCTTACACCAGGATGGCTGCCCATGGTGACAAAGCCCAACGGGAGAGGGAAAGGGTAAAAATAGTCCATGTTCACATCTTTCCTCTGGTCTTTGGTACTGAAGAAGATAGGAGGAGCGATGATGCCACCTCCTGCAAGAAAATATAAGGGCCTGCGCCATGATGGTTTCTCTAAAATTGATCTTGGTAGAGGATGGAGACATATCCTTTATTTTTTAAAAGTAAAAGTATATATGAACCATATCTGCCCCTACTAGAGATCTGAGGTTCTGGGTCATCTCTTCGAGAAGGGAGAGGCCAGGACCCAACCCTCCTAAAAACTGAGAACTTCCCAACACTATTTCTGGGAGACAGGTCCATGTGACTGTGGATATACAAACCCAGAGACACTCCATGAATCCAAACCTCATTGTGAAACAAATGTGGGAAACCTATGACTGTAGATATACAAACCCATATATAAGACATGCTAATGTGTCTTTCCCAAGGGTTTGATAAGTCTGGATGTTTTGGTGGAGGTCTCAACAGAATCCCTTTCAGATAAGGGAGCTAAGGAAGAAGAAACATTTCCATGAATGGCTTTGATGAAGTCTTGATGGCTTGTAGACTGAATAGAGTGAAAAAAATTAAGTGAATCAAGGAGGGGCGCCCAAGTAGAGATGGGTGCGCAAGTATGGGCATGCAAGTAGGTAAGGGCGTGCAAGTAAGATTGAGCGACCTGATGTTCACTTAGGTGACGAACAACATGTATAGTAATACTTGGGCGAGACCTTTCTCAATCCTTCAAGAGTATTCCCATGTCATTAAAGAAGTGGGGACCTCAAGTTCCTATTAGAGGAATGGGTGGAAGACAAGTATTTCTGACTTGAGGAGGTTGCGGACTTTAGGCGTGCAAGTGTTATGGTTTTCAAACACTAAAATAACTTAAGTACAATGATCCTCCCTTAAATCCTCCTCTCAAGGTGTTAAATAACTGCCTTAAAAGTTTCAGAAGATTGGGGTGAAGTACTAGGGAGACCAAAGCAGCAATTGGGCTTCAAGGAAATTCGTTCGTACAAATGATGTCCCCATGGGTCTATTTATAGGAAAATATGTGACCTTGGGTAAAACGAGTTTGGTCACGCAAGTACCTTGCGCACCGATGGTGTTTTGGATAGACTACGGCACCGCTTTGGGGAATTAGACAAAATTATAACTTCATTATAATCCAACATGATGGTGTGTGGGTGTTTTCGTACAGGTACCCTGGGTTCCTCTTTGGGAACTTATCCAAAATAATTCATCTATATTGGGGGGGCTTCACCCCCACACCCCTTCTTGGGGGTCAGTGTCGAGCTGCGGTCCTAGACCTTTAGGTCGTTTTCTTCTGTACTACCACTAACCCCCATGAAAATATGCAGAGTCACACAATGAACATTTCGAGCCCCGTTGAGGAAATTTTGAGTCACGTAACATTGAAATACATCTTCAATTTCGGAGAAGTTCATGCAACACATTTCATGGTGTCTACACATACATAGCCACATTTTAGTCAATAATAACATCATATGAGTGAAGGAATATTATAGTAAATCTAAAAATACTCTAATAAATTTATTTTATGATAACTTATACACAAAATCAAAATACACATACATAGTTTTTTATTTGTAAAATTTTGTCCAACAATGTCATCATATAAGGGAATAACTCATATGGATATTCTAAATTGCTCATACATATTTATCGAATGACTTATACAGAGATCGTTTTACGTTAAAATGACTTATATGTGGATATAGATTACTGAAATGTAGATCTATAATCTTCTAATTCTCAACCACTTCCTTCAAGAATTAGAAATACCAAACTCTTTCACCATTTATGATGTCAGCACTATCAATATATCTTCACATATTGTCAACACAAATTGAATGCCTATTCATATAACACCATCCATACCTATTGATAAAAAATAGAACCTTTTACATATTCTCTTTATTAAACACTTTGAATTTTTTATGTCTTGATGCACTCAAGTCTAAATATTACTATCTCACTTACGCTACAAAAATAAATTAAATATAAATAACATATGAATATTTAAAATTTCTTATCCTAATATTGAATAATAATAATAATTTATATGATTGGTTCATGTTAAAGGATCATATTTTATCACTCATAATAAAATTAATAAAATAAAAGGTTACAAGTAATCCTTAACTCCCATGAAGATTTCTTCTAGTATAAGCTATCTCGAGAAAAAAAATATTTTGACCACTCGTCATAGTTGTTCCATTCAGTTTACAATGGTGATTATATAACTCTTTAAACTTGATCTTTAGTTGAAATCCAAGATTTCAAAGCATCCCCATATAAGATATTCTTTTTTAACATCAAGGACTCTACTTGTAAATATATGAACAACCCCATTGCGTTGTTTATTGGAAAAATATTATTATAGTTTTTATTTGATATGGGGTTTTTCTAGGATTAAATAAATAAATAAGGAAATTTGTGCAATTATTTTATTTTAACCCTAAAAATATAAATATCCAATTATATTATTTTCTCAATAATCTAATTCATTTGTCTTGGTTTTTAACAATGGATTTTGAGAATCCTCTCAAACCTAGATCAAGGAGAACTATTTGGAAGCGGTTCTCAAGGAGATCAAAGGTGTATGATACAAGTGCAAGGATCTTCTATTTTAGCAGCCAGAGACTCCTTTGGTGATGTCTAGAGATTCTCGAAACATGTGTAGATCACCTATAGAGGTAATAAACACTTAATTTATACAATTTAATAATGGTGAACCATATATCTATCATCGATTCATAAATGAATAAAGAATTACTTTGAGATGATTATTATTTAATTAAATTGTTTATAATTAATATTTGATGATCCCCTCTCTCCGGTTCTAACATGATTAAAGTTTTCTATCTCTAATTCAATTTAGTTGATTATTGTGATTAAATATTGTATAGATCTTAAATTGATCATTGGTCATGTAAAAAATAAATGTTTGGAACCACCTATTTCAAAGTTTACACTGCACTCAGAACCTACACGTGATATTAGAGAGGTAACATAATTATTTATAATTATTTCAAATCATTTTTAATTTACTCATTTGTAATTTATTTTTTAAATTAAAGTTTAATTCTTATTTTAATCTAAATTTCGAGATATGATTACTCCTCCTTCATTTCTCATTGTTCTAATGGAAACGATTAATTTTATAATTAAAATAAAATCAAGGAACTCATCCGGAGGTGCCAAGGATTCTGGTAAGATTACACAAGAGTAAACATCTTTTAATCAAAATTACACACTTTGTACTCGTGGTCAATACACCAGGAGTTAGTTATAAAATTACTCAACCCTTGTGTATTATTGACACATAGTGTACATAATTATTACACCACGTGTCAGACTGACACATAGTCAGGTAGAGTACACACTTTGTATCCCATGTACACTGTGTGTAGTCCTTTTGAGTCAAAGAAAGTCCATGTATTCCACACATAGCCTACCTGATTGGTGACCATGTAATTCAAGGATCACAAGGTGTGTAACACATTATACAAACTGTTTACTCCAGTTTTTGAGGTATTATTCACACGCTGAGTCTCTTGGCGTGTACCTCAGATATATTGTGAGATATTTACATTCAGTGTATATCAGATCTACACACTGTGTACTTTTACCAATTACGTATTTTTATAATTTATTTATTATACAGTATAAACCATGAGGCATATACTTATGTGTGGTCATAAAGATAGGAATGACATGTGATAGGTTTTAATATATATATATATATATATATATATATATATGTTTGTGTGTTTGTGTGTGTCTGTGTGTGTTTAATTAATATCTGTGTAATGTTTATTTCTGCAAGTCTTGTATGAGTCTTATTAAAGGTTGTTACTCTACGTGCATTGAAGTATAACATGTGACTAAAAAATCATGTAATTCATGTAATCATCTATTAATTACACATCATGAATGTACATGATATGTTTTTTATTCCATATGTCACAAGAGTAAAATAGTATAGGAGTATAATACATGTTGGGTAGATTTGGACAGGTATCCCCGACGTTTCCTTTAAGGTAAATTTTTGTACAAAGTTAGTTTTAAATGAATTTAATTAATTGTTTTAAAATTATAATGGATGAGAATATCAAAGAAATTCAAATAATAATTAAGATAAAATTATTGGTTAATTAAAGATAATAACTAATCAATTTGAGTGTGATTTATCCTAAATAAGAACGATTAATAATTGAATGCTAATTTTAATAAATGTGTAATTTTTTTCATGCATGTGGATGATCATGAGATAGACCAGACCTTTTGTATGTGATTTGTTTCTTTTAATTTATTATTAAATTAAATTATTCGTATACTTGTATTCCATCCTCATTATTATGTAGGGCCTGCATGACCCTAGATTCTTTTCTGTAAACCCACCCCCCACCTACTTGTGATTAAAATGAATATGTAATGAATGGATATCCCAAATTGGAAGTGGTATTTCAGGTTTGGAGACAAGATGAAACCAATCCAAGGAGATACAATGGTGGAAAGGTGGAAATCTATAAATATGAACCTCAATTGGTTTAGGGTGTTTTCCATGAGGTCAATAGTTAATTTATCAACTACTAGATAAACTAACCATTAGTATAATCTCATTATCATACCCTTTATTTTATTTCTATCAGTTGTATAATTATTTCATTATGGATGTCTTTTTGTAATCACATAATTAATGAATTAACAAGCATGTAAGATGAAACTTAAATAAACTATCTTATGCATAAATGTTATCTAAATACATTGTTAATCACTTAAGTAATCACACTTAATATTAAAAAGAGTGTGATAAAGATAATAATTGGAAATTTACACATAAAAGGATAAAATCCATCCATAAAATATTATGTTAGTATATCCTTCCATAAATTTGGATAGAATCGAAACATAGTTCAAAGTTCTTGACTAGAAAAAGTTGGTGTGCTATCAATTTTTGGGGAATTCTATCATGAGGTTTTGGGTTGCCTTAACTTGGTTCACATAAACGGTTGACTACTAAAGTAAAACATGGGGTAACTGAGAGGAAAAGGTTGAGGAAATCTAAATTAATGATTTTGGGATTGGGGTGTCAACTCAGCAGATCCAGGAACAACAAGTTAATATAGTTGGAATTTGTAATTCCTACCTAAAACCATTCATGTTGCTTGACCAGCCAAATTTGGGGTAATGACCAAGGGAATATGGATCCTTACCACTATAATATCCAATAAATATGATATTTCTAATCTAATGGTGATGTCTATTGGGTTTTGATAAAATAGTGGGAGACTAATAAATATTATATTTATTTATTTGTCTAAATTTTATTAGATAAAGTACTAAAATTATACTAATATTATTTTGTAGAAGAAACGATAAAATAATATCAAACATGTCATTGTAATCCATACTTTATAAGGAGGAACTTCTCATTATCATTAATTTTATGGAGTGGAAAAGGCACAAATGTTTCCTCCATCTCTGTGAAAGGAAATTGTATGTTCTATAAGAACCATTACCAGTTGTTCCTGGAAATGAGGTAAGTGATGAATAGTTATCTCTTTATGATAAATTTCTGAATGATTATATATATGTTCAGTGCTTCATGATATCATCCATATCCAATGAGATTTTGAATCTACATGATGATGTCAATTCCTATAGCGTGATGTCTCACCTTCAGGATCTCTTTCAAGTGAATGTGATACTAGAGAGGTATGATATATCTACTACTTTGTTCACAACTAAGATTGAATAGGTTTCACCAAATGGGCCTTATGTAGTAAATATTATTAGCTAAATTGAACTCTTGTGCATCTTAGGGATTAAATTCTCCATTGAGTTGCATAATGATCTCATACTTTTATCAATGCCCAAGACCTTCTCCATCTTTTTTGTGAATTATAATATGAGAAATAATGAGAATATTATTTTGGATCTTCTGACCTCGATTCCCCAAGGGGATAAGGACATGGGGAATGAAAACCCCACAATCCTTATAGTGAATAAGAAAAACAAGTATAGGGAAAAGGGGACCAAGACTTATAACAATATAAATATCTTGATAACTATCCTACCAAGAAGAATAAGATATAGAGGGAGGTCAAGGAGAAGGAAGACATATGTTTTGAATATGGAAACTTATAGAACTAGAAGAAGAACTACACCCATAAGTGTGGGAAATCTAAAGGTGCATTCATTATCGAGTTAAATTTTTCATATCTACACATTAGGTATTAAGTATTTCTTGTGGTTCTCACATCTGTATCCAAATGTAGAAACCAAGTAGATTCTAGAAGATTTTCAGAGGAGAGGTGGATTTGGGAGCTTCCAGTGGAGTGAGGTTGGATACCCTAGACATTGGTGAATACAACCTTTAATTTTCAATGACAATGATTTTTTTTAAGATATTGTTATTATATACCTATAGTAACTTAGAAAATAATTTCTTTATCAAGCTTATATACATATGGGTTTATTTTAAAATATATAAATAAAAGTTTTTTCATTAAAGTAAAACATATGTTATGGTATGTAGCATTTAAATAATAGTATTTATGTATTAAATTATGAAAACCAAGGATTGGAAGTTGATAAATAATCGTGTTTACACAACTCATATAATGGCCAGTTGTGGCATCGCCATCTTGGTCGTGTAAATGAGAATCATTTGCCAAAGATCTGTCAAGATGGTTATTTAGACTCTTTTGAGCTAAAACTACTTGAAATATGTCACTATTTTTTTCAAGAAAAAATAACCAAACCACCATTTTATGGAAAAGGTGAAAGGGAAATAGAGATTATAGGATTGGTATGCACTAATGTGTGTGGACCATTACTAGTAGAATCTAGAGGTGGATATTCTTACTTCATAACTTCTACTGATGACCTGAGTATATATGGATATGTCTACTTAATGAGGTATATGCCTGATTCCTTTGATAAATTCAAATAATTCAGGAAGGATGTATAGAATAATCATGGTACTAAGATATATAATCTTGAGTTATATCATGGTGGAACATATCTTAACCAAGATTTCATCACCTTTCTACATGAGTTTGAGATTCTCTATCTACTCATTGAACCTTATACACAATAGTGAAATGGTTTTAGTTAAAGGAGGAACTGTACTGATTATTCACTAAAAGTGGCTAATATTCATTGTTAATATCTTTATATTTATTGTTCCAAAGTCCATAAACATTTTTTTAGTGCATTACATAAATAGAACTTCATTTCTCAACTTAAATGCAATTAATGTTTAAAATGAAAATTTGGTCCCAATCATTCATCTGTTTGTGGATATAATTATATTCATTTTCTGAATTTGATATTTTTAGTTATGATTTATCACTTTATTTGGAACATTTTATCTTTTAGGTTCGATGGATGAATCACAATAGAAGATGGAGATTTTTGCGCCTGAATGAATAAATTTACTGGGAAAAGCATAATTGGCCTAAGGCCCATCAAACAAATGTGGGGCCCAAAAACTAAGCCCAATGAAGCTCACATTTTTACATTATAAATACATAAATATGAGGATCATTTTATTAGACTTTGGAAAGAGATAATTTCAATGTTTTCAGAGAGATATATGGATCCTAAGTTTACATTCAAATGGTGGGACCGATATGAACGCCCATAAATGCTTCTCACCATTTCGGGAATAACATTCAAACGGTTGCACAAAATGACCTAAAATTTTGAAAGATGATATATGACACATGTACAAAGATATTTGTCTTCTACGACCTCTGATTATTCGGACATATTTAATGTCAAATTCGAACGTCCAAATGGAGAATGAATCTAGACAGTTTTCCAGGTCAACTTCGAAACGTCAATTTCCTTTTGATTATTCACCCTCCTTTTGACTCTCTTAATTGTTGGGGGTGAATTGATTGTTGGGGGTGGACCTAAGGCTCATAATATTCCTATATAATGAGCTATTTTTGAAGTAAATATGCATCTCATATTTTTCTTATCATCTTGTGTTGCTTGTTTCATTATAAGGTTATACTTCCAAATTTGCTTTGTAATGTTTTCCATTTCCATGTAAGTTTCATTTTTGTATATTTATGTTCTTAATCAACTTCTTTCTCTTAAATATTTTCCATTTCTTTTATTAAAACTTTATTATCACAAAGCACAATAATAACTCTGTGTTGTTGTGAATTAGTTCACACATAGGTGTGAATTTCATTCACACACACGGAGGAGTGGTCATTATTTCTGCGGTTTTAATTTCTTCAATCCAATTCTTATTAGCCATATTCTGACCACCATTGACATTATACCATAAATGGAGGTCTATCACTTTAATGGTTTGATCGTAGGAGGATTGAAAGGCTGTATTGAATGTTATTTTATGAACAAATTGTTGTTAATTGGGTAATTAATTTAAAACTTCCATTCTTTAGTTATTTCTACTCTTCAAATTCACTATGTTTGAGCAAGATAAATTCAAGTAATAAATGATCGTATACCTTGGAGAGATCATGAATATTGTTCTCTAAGTGAATAGGGGATTATTAATTGTGTTTCGTAAGAACCCAACCAGAAAATGATGAAGGTAGTGTTATTTTTAAAGAATGGACTCATCAAGAATTAATAAAACCAAAATTGTCTAAAGAAATAAAATTCATTCAATCCAACCCGAGCATAACCCTAAGATCAACCCATTTTCATTGAATTGAATAAACTTAGGTTTTTTAGTGTTCTTTAAAACCATCCAAAATCAAAACCAAAGTTGGCCACTTCATAGACCATCCTCCACAAAATCATAGAGTCTCAAGGTTACTTCTTTGGTCCCTATGGATTCAACCCCTACATGTACTACATCGACCGCAGTTACCAGGAGTACATGTAGTACATGTAGGGGTCGAATCCACAGGGACCGAAGAAGTAACCTGGAGACACTATGATTTGGTAGACGATGGGCTGTGAAGTGGCCAACTTGGGTTTTGATTTTGGATGGTTTCAAAGAATACTAAGAAACCTAAGTGAATTAAATTCAATGAAAATGGGTTGATTTTATTATTATGCTCAGGGTGGATTGAATGAATTTTACTTCTTTGGACAATTTTGGTTTAATTAATTCTTGATGAATCCATTCTTAAAAAATAACACTACCTTCATCATTTTCTAGTTTGGTGCTTACTAAACATAATTAATAATCCCTTATACACTTAAAGAACCAAATTAATTATCTCTCCAAGGTATATAGTCATTTAGTACTTGAATTTAGCTTTCTCAAACACAGTGAAGATGAAGAGTATAAATTGTTGACCTCACCTGTTTTGATAATCTCAATCATGTATTTATTTGTGTTGAAAATCCCAATTATGTCTTCATCCTCTATGATATTGTTAAGTATTGTTGATCTATACTTTAATTCTTTCCAATCTGTGATCAATCCAATAACATCTTTTTTAAATAGTCTTTGGAATATGTTAATCATCATTTATCCATGTTCATACAAGTTCTAAATTGATTCAAACACAATCGGATGTGTTCTGCCTAAAACAGATAAGTAATCTGCCTATAGCTACTGATAAAGAGCTACCGGTAACCAGTCTACCGATAGACTTAGTCTACCGACAGACAGCTACCGATAGACTTAACACAGATTTACCGATGTACTTATAAATACAGCTACCGATACAAACGTAGAGCTACCGGTGTAAGTAAAAATAGCTACCGATGGAATAAGTCACCGATGGACGAAGCTACCGATAGACTCGCAGCCACCGACGCATGGAGCTACCGATGCATGTACCTACCGACGCATGGAGCTACCGATGCATGTACCTACCGACGCATGGAGCTACCGATGCATGTACCTACCGACGCATGGAGCTACCGATGCATGTACCTACCGACGCATGGAGCTACCGATGCATGTACCAACCGACGCATAGAGCCACCGATAGAGTCAAAGCAACTAATGACATCATGCTACCGATGTTCAAGCTACCGATGCTGATTACCTACCGATCACTCAACTCACTGTTTGAATTTCTTTATTTCTTATATTTAATCTATCTAACGGTCATATCATGCATTTTAATGATTTTTCAAATATCTGATAAAGGTTGTCGGATGTCAGGAACCCGTACCTCGTACCTGCTGAAAAGAAATCTTTTCTGTCCCCTGATGGGAGATAAATACGAGAAGACTACATACCAGAAACATAGGAGATGCGAACGCGAACGTGTAAAGAAAACAAGAAGTGAACCAGAAAAGTGCGGTGCATCCATTATACCAAAAGCGACACAAGCACAAGAGGAACACAGAGAAGCTCACAGAAAATCAAGCATACTCGAGGAGTGTTCTGTGCTTACAAGAAGAACTTCATCGACTACATTCTCACCACCTGTGAACCTGGAGCATACGACACTCTGTTTCTCAACAGAAACAAGAAGAGGACTCAGACTCACGTCTAATCGAATCCAAAGGAGTCCAGTGCTATACTGAAATCACCAGAACCATCTCTAAACTCTACATCTCTTGTTCTGTGATTTATTACCATTCATTTCGAGCAGTGTGTGTTATCTGCTATATCTAACACATACACTGTCTCCTGTACTCAAACTGAAGGATCTGTAAATCCTTACAAAACTCTTTCATTCTTTCTTTCCCACGAAGAACTGTGGTAGAGGTCGTGTGTGACCTGGACAGCTGGTTGCTGTTGTACTGTTTCCCACGAAGAACAGTGGTAGAGGTCTTGGACCTGGACAGTTGTAAACTGTTGAACCCCGATCCAGGGTGTGGATCATTTTTATATAAACTTTTGAGAGGACTAAGTCTCGGCTTGAGACTGAACCTCTTGGTTACATTATTGTGCCATCTATTTCAAAGTTTTATTCCGCTGCTAATCACTTTAAAACCAATACTGTTTTTAAAGTTACTTTGATAATTAAATTAGCAAGTGTTTATGTTAAGAGTAGATTAGTAAGTTAGTTTCAAAAGATAATCACACACTCCTGTGTTGATTAACTGGGAATTAATCAATCCCTTGAGAACCTAACAGAATCTCTACATTAATATAAATTCACTACAGTTTAATTTATTATTTTATTTGGGGGTCTTTAAGACATTGTTTTTAAATATAAAAATTTTAATTGGTACTCAATTCACCCCCCTCTTGAGTAAACCACTCCGACCAACACTTGGTATCAGAGGGTGAAAATACTTTCTAAAAGTACTCTGCTTTTGAACTGTGATTTTAGTTGTATTTTAAAGTTCTTAAAATTTCTGTTATTTCTAAATTTTTATCTCTTTAAAATTTTCTCATCATGGACAATAGACTTGAGGGTGCTGCTACTAACCGGCCACCTTTCTTCAATGGAACTAATTATGCTCAGTGGAAACTGAAAATGAAAATCCATCTAGAAAGCATAGGTTTTGATATTTGGACTGCTATTGAATCAGAATACAAAATTCCTACTACAGCTAGATCTACTTGGGATGAACCTACAAAGACTGCCTACAATAACAACTGTAAAGCTATGAATGCCTTATACTGTGCTCTAGGAGATGAAGAGTTTAATAGAATTTCTGCATGTAAAACTGCATATGAAATTTGGGATACCTTAGCTGTTTCTCATGAAGGAACAACTAATGTTAAAGAAATGAGATTGAACACCTATACTATCAAGTATGATAATTTTAAAATGAAGCCTGACGAACCCATTTCTGACATGTATCTCAGGTTCAACGAAATTGTCAATACAATGATCTCACTGGGAAAGGATGTCTCATCGAAGGAACAAATTATGAGAATTCTGAGATGTCTACCTGATAGATGGAGAGGCACGTCTGTCTCAATCAGAGAATCCTGTGACATAGCAGCTCTACCTGTCAAGGAACTAATTGGCAAGATGATGATGTATGAAGAAGAGCTTAAAGTGAACAAAGAGGAAGACAATGAACCTGCAAGAAAGTCTGTTGCTTTCAAATCCTCAACCTCAAAGAATAAGGACAAGGAAAAGCTTCAAGCTGTAGTTGAAAGTTCAAGCTGTGAAGAAAGTGGAAGTGATTCTGACAGTGATGCTGAGATGGCTCACATTGCCAGAAGATTTAAGAAATTTTATAGGAAAAAGAAGTTCTTCAGAAAAACAAATTATAAGGGTAAGTATGATCACCAAGGCAAATGGAAAAGGGACTGGAAGAAGAATGACAAGTCAGATGATGTTGTCTGTTATGAGTGCAAGAGAAAAGGACACATTAAAGCCGACTGTCCAAAGATGAAATATAAAAAGAAATATGAATATAAGGACAATAAGTTTAAGAAAGCTATGAAGGCTACTTGGAGTGCTTCAGAAGACAGCACAAGTGAAGCTGAATCTTCAGACTCTGAAAGGAATCGAGCCAACATGTGCTTTATGGCAAACACTTCTGAGGTAACTGCTGAAACTCCTGCTTCAAAGTCATATTATTCTGGAGATGATTCTGAAGGTGATAACATGTCTAAATCTGAACTGTTTGAATACTGTGATATGCTGGAAGAGACATGTAATGAACTTAAGGATAAATACAAGTCATTAAAGAAACAGCATGCTCTCACCACTACAGTTAAAACCGAACTTACTATTGAAAAAGAGAAAAATGCTCAACTGTTAAAAGAAAATACAGAACTGAAACTGTCAAATGAGCAACTTAGAAAAGACTTAGAGAAGTTCACCAATGGCAAGAACACTCTAACACAGATGCTAGGAAAGCAAGTAGCACCTAAATATACTACTGGTATAGGATACCAACCTGGACAAAGGAAAATTGCTAAAACTAGATTCATTTCTAAATCTGGACAGAATGAAGGTAATTCTGGAACTTCATATGCTTCAACCAGTTATATACATAGCTATGGATCTAATAAAGTTTATCTTTCAAAGCATGTCAATTCTACAAATTATATGAGATCCATTAGACAGATATGGGTACCTAAAGTGTTATTGGCTAACCTGTCTGGACCCAAGAAGATCTGGGTACCAAAATCATCTCCCATCTAAATCTGTTTTGTAGGGAACTTGCTTAAAGAGCTCCTGTAAAGAGACATGGTATTTGGACAGTGGATGTTCAAGACATATGTCAGGAGACTTCTCTTGTTTCAAGAGTTTAATAAAAGTTGATGGAGGCTTTGTCACCTTTGGTGATAACTCAAAAGGGAAAATCATCGGCCTAGGCCAGATTGGTAACACTGATTCAATTTTGATTTCTAAAGTTTTATTTGTTGATGGCCTTAAATACAATTTATTAAGTATTTCTCAGTTATGTGATGATGGTTTTCATGTTAAATTTGAAAATGATTCTTGCAAAGTTTTTGATTCTAAGAATGTTTTGGTATTTTCTGCCTTAAGAAATGAAAATGTTTATGCTGTTAATCTGAATTCTTTAGCTAAGCAGAATATTAATTGTTTGAATGCTTTTCATAAAGAATCTTGGCTATGGCACAGAAGATTAGGACATTGCAACATTCACTCACTTAGAAAACTTTCTAGGAAAAACCTAGTTAGAGACCTACCTAAGTTAGAATTCCCAAATGATAGAGTGTGTAACCCCTGTCAAAAGGGAAAACAACACAAAGTTTCTTTTAAATCAAAGAAAGAAGTTTCAACTTCTCAACCACTTGAATTGGTTCACATGGATTTGTTTGGACCATCAAGAGTTTCTAGTTTAAATGGGAAGCACTATGTTTATGTTCTTGTAGATGACTTTTCTAGATATACTTGGGTATATTTTCTAGCTCACAAAAGTGAAGCTTGTTCTTACTTTGTTAAATACTCCAAGTCTGTAGAAAATCTTAGTGGACTCAAGATAAAGACCCTGAGAAGTGATCATGGTCGTGAGTTTGAAAATCAAGATTTTGAATCTTATTGCTCACACAATGGCTATACTCATAACTTCTCTGCCCCTAGAACACCCCAACAGAATGGTGTAGTAGAAAGAAGAAACCGAACTCTTCAAGAAATTGCTAGAACCATGCTCAATGAATATGACCTGCCTATTTATTTTTGGGCTGAAGCTGTAAATACAGCTTGTTATGTTATTAATAGAGTCTTGATTAGACCTGTTCTTAAGAAAACCCCTTATGAATTGTGGAACAATAGAAAGCCTAAGGTTAATTACTTTAAAGTTTTTGGTTGCAAAGTATTTATTCTGAATACTAAAGATAATCTGGATAAGTTTGCTTCCAAAAGTGACGAAGGAATTTTCCTAGGTTACTCTATCTCTAGTAAAGCCTATAGAGTTTTCAATAAGAAAACCAAATGTGTGGAAGAATCTGTTCACATCAAATTTGATGAAACTGATCCACATGAGCCTAAAACCTCTCTTGAAAATCTTGAAGAAGATTTGTCTATTCTGGACCTTAATGATAAATCTAAAGAACCTGTTATAAAAGCATCCAGTTCTGGACATTCTCCAGAATCTTCTTCTGTTGAACCTCAATCTCTAGATGAACCTGAAACTTCTAGCTCTATCTTTTCAAGACCATCTAGGACTCTAAAGAACCATCCTTTAGATGCTGTTGTAGGAAATCTAGATAGAGGAACACAAACCAGAGCTTCTCTAAGAAACCAGGTTGAACATCAAGCCTTTCTTTCACAGTCAGAACCTAAAAATATCAATGATGCTATCAATGATGAATTTTGGGTAATGGCTATGCAAGAAGAATTAAATCAGTTTGAAAGAAACAAAGTCTGGGAATTAGTTGACAGACCCAAGGACACTTTGACAATAGGCACAAAATGGGTGTTTAGAAATAAAGTAGATGAATCTGGAAATATAGTTAGAAATAAAGCTAGACTAGTTGCACAAGGATATAGTCAAGAAGAAGGCATAGACTATGAGGAAACGTTTGCACCGGTAGCTAGACTAGAAGCCATTAGGATCTTACTTGCATATGCTGCACATCTGGATTTCAAGTTATATCAAATGGATGTAAAAAGTGCATTTCTAAATGGTTTTATAATTGAAGATGTTTTTGTAGAACAACCACCTGGATTTGCTAACCCCCATTTTCCAAATCAAGTTTTTAAACTTTCTAAAGCTTTGTATGGTTTAAAACAAGCACCAAGAGCTTGGTATGATAGACTTAGCAATTTCCTTATTTCAAAAGGTTTTACTAAAGGGATTGCTGATCCAACTCTTTTCATTAAAAGAATTTCTAAAGATGTTTTAGTTGTACAAATATATGTTGATGATATTATTTTTGGATCTTCTAAACACTCTTTATGTACTGATTTTTCAAAAAGTATGCAAAATGAATTTGAAATGAGCTTAATGGGAGAGCTTAAGTAATTTCTTGGATTTCAAGTATTTCAAAATGAAAATGGTATTATTTTGAATCAAAGTAAATATACAAAGGATCTTTTAAAACGTTTTGGTCTGGATAGTATCAAGGAAAGTGAAACTCCTATGAGTACTACCTGTAAATTGGACACAGATGAAACTGGGAAACCAGTTGATCAAACAAATTACAGAGGTATGATTGGTAGTTTACTTTATCTTACTGCTAGTCGACCTGATATTATGTTTAGTGTGTGTATGTGTGCTAGATTTCAAGCTAACCCAAAAGAATCTCATTTGCTTGCTGTTAAAAGAATTTTTAAATATCTCAAACACACGGTTAACTTAGGTTTGTTTTACCCAAAAGGACAATCCTTTGAGTTAATGAGTTATTCAGATGCTGACTTTGCTGGTTGTAAGCTAGATAGAAAAAGCACATCAGGAACATGTCATTTGCTTGGAAAATCCTTAGTTTCCTGGTGTAGTAAGAAACAGAACTCGGTTGCATTATCTACTGCTGAAGCAGAATATATAGCTGCTGGTAGTTGCTGTGCACAAATTCTGTGGATGAAACACACTCTTTTGGACTATGGATACGTTTTTAAACATGTTTCAATCAACTGTGATAACACCAGTGCAATAAACATCTCTAAGAATCCTGTATCTCACTCTAGAACCAAACACATAGATGTAAGACACCATTTCCTAAGAGATCACTATCAAAAAGGTGATATTTCTCTTGAATTTATTGGCACTGAACATCAATTGGCTGATATTTTCACTAAACCTTTAAGTTCGGATAGGCTAAGTTTCATAAGACATGAACTGGGAATGTTTAATCACAACCGGTGTGAAAATCCTCACTGATGTGAAATTCTCACCGATGTGAAAATCCTCACTGATGTGAAATTCTCACCGATGTGAAAAGCCTCACTGATGTGAAATTCTCACCGATGTGAAAATCCTCACTGATGTGAAATTCTCACCGATGTGAAAATCCTCACTGATGTGAAAATTCCCACCGATGTAAGTTTCTCACCGACGTAGAAATTCTCACCGATGTATAACACTCACCGATTTGTTTTTCTCACCGATGATTAACTCACACCGATGCAAAGTTTAAAGCTTCTGTCTGCCGCCAAGAATACGAATCGTTTTATTTTATTTTATTACTCTATTTTAATCGTTTATTTGGAATTCCTAAATGATAAAACTAAGTCTAAGCCACTTCTTACCTCACCGAGCTCAAAATCTCTCACCTTCGAACCTTAGCATCCAAATCGACCAAGAACCCTAAACCCGCGATGGCAAAAACCAAGCTTCCTATCGTCAGAGATGAAAGTGCAGAACCAAATGCCAAGAAGCAGAAGACACAGCATAAAGCCAGTGTTAGTGAAGTCAAAACTAGATCGGGAAGGCGACCAGTGAATCCTCACTTGCAGAATAGAGATATAGTAATCGAGAAGGAACTGTGCGTGGAATGGCTACTGCCTAGCAAATCCTTAGTGCTCGAGATTCTGGAAGACCAGAAATGGGTGGATTGTTTCTCGAATAACAATGGCCCATACTACCCGAAATTGGTAAAGCAGTTCTATGAGTTTGTAACCTTTGAGAAGTCTGAGAATGAGAATCGGGTAAGCTCTTTTGTAAATGGAAAAGAGATGTCTTTTTCTTCAGCAGAGTGGGCTGAATGTTTAAAAGTACCACATGAAGGTGTCTCTGGGTATGTGTCAAGAGCAATGCCACCTAGTAGTGACATTTTTGATTATGAGACCGCCTTACAAGAGCTGACTGGGAATGGAAATCAAAGACAAGTGGTAGCTGCTGAAATGGATGGAGAGAATCGACTTCTTTTCAAATTTGTTCAGCATGTGTTGATACCGAGGAGAGGAGATTTTGCAAATCTGAGATATCAAGATATCTATCTTCTTCATTTGCTAAGACATGGTGTAAAAGTCAATCTGTGCAGATTGTTGATGCTTCAAATGGAAGACATGATTAGACCAAAGTCAAAGACCAATGCCTTGTTCTTTGCCAAGCTGATTTCAGTGATGATAAAAGTGAAAGAAATAGCTGAGTCTCAGGATGAGACAGTTGTAGTCAAGAACAATTTCTGCATCACCTCGACTGTTTGCAAGTATATGAAAATTAACTGGAACCCATGGAAGGGAGAATGGGTCAGTGATGATCAGAAAATCTATGATAGGTTTAATCCTGTGGATTATCCCTCAAGACCAAAGGATATGAGAGATCCGAGTCTAAGACCTGATGAAGAGGAACCTGCTTATAGTGATGAGACAGAAGAAGAAGAAGAAGAAACTCCTATGGATGTTGGAGGAGATCCAGACTTGCCCCCAAGTCCTGTTGCAGAACTGGTTTATTCTAGGAAAGGAAAAGTAGAGGAAGTTTTGCCTACTTATGAGGAAGACCAGTCTGTACCTCACCAAGAAGAAGAGGAAAAGGAGAATGCAGTTGAATCGCCTGCTTCTGGTAGGTTAAGTATGAGTCCCTTAATTGGAAACTCAGCTATACCTGCTACTGAAGAAGAAAGAGATAGAGAAGAAGCTGTACCTGTATCAGAAGATCTTCTAAATGCTGCTCCTGTAGAACTTGTGGTAGAAGATTCTGATGAAGAACGGCCAGCAGAAAAGGCAGTTGTGATACATGAGAATGCACCCATTGAGGGGGAGCATCGGTCTGTGCTTGGGAATGTAACAGTAGCTGTTGAGATTGGAGACTGGGTAGAAGACCCAGGGTTTATAGTCTGTGGATTAGATTATCCAGATTCTGACAATGAGATGTCTGTGGATAGACCAAAGACCAATTATGATCTTGCTGCTGAGTTGTTGCCAGACGATGTGGTCAGATTTCATGATTTGACTAAGCTGAAAGAGGACCTCAAATCCAGTTTTGTTGAAGAAGTAAAGCTAATGGAAACCTCTCTTGCATCCTCAATTAATTCAATAATGACTACTTCGGTAGTTAATTTGGCCTCAGCAAGGGGATCTGCTGCAGTTGTCTCAAGTGATTTTGTCTCCAAATCAGATCTTGAATCCATGAAGGATGAGATAAAAGAATCATTCAGTGCTTCAGTTGCTGAGATGAAGGAAAGCTTTTATGAAGAAATGAAAGTGCTAGAGAGATCCTTCGAGCTATCTCTGGCTTGTAATTTATCTTCCTTTATGTCTGAGCTTATGGAAGAAGTGAAAGAATGCCAGACTCAGTCTTCAAGAATCGAAGCTGATCTGGAAGCTCTCAAGACATCAGTGGTTGCTTTGGATTCCTATATGAGCTCCAAGTCTCAAGCTGACAAGGATCTAGCCTATGTGAAGAGTGTAGTTAGCCAGTTTGTCTCAGTGTTTGAAAGTTTCAAAACCTCAGTGAAGGATCATGTTCAATTACAAGACTCTCAAGTTCAAAGCCTAATCAGTGGTTTGTCAAAGAGTTTTAAAGAAACTGTTTCTTTCTCTCTTGGCCCTCTCACGTCCAAACCATCAGTTGATATGAACTTAGTTCGAGCAATATTGAAGGAGGAGATTGGTTCTATTCCTACCAGTGGCTCTGGGGACTCATCAGAGTTAAGCCGAGTGGTGCTTTCTACAAGGGATTCTGCCAGAGAAATCATGAAGATAGTTCAAGATTTTATGCGAGAAGCCTCTGCCTCTCAAGAAGCCATAAAAAGCAAAGTGGACTACTACTTCTCCAAGATCTTCACCAAGCATCAACTCGAACACCACTTCAAGCTAATGTTGGAACACATGAAGCTCCCTCCAGTCACTCAAGCCTTCAAAGAACAAGTGAGCAAGCTCAGAGAATTGACTCCTGCCTTAGAGAAATTCATGGAGAACAAAGATGATTTCCTCTCTGCTATGGAAAGAGGAGGAGGAATTATTATGGATTTCATAAATCTGCTACTGCCCTTCTTGCATGTTGATGCTAGACCAGTCATCATCCCTCCTGCTTTGCCTGCTTCTGCCTCAGCTGCTCCCTCAGTCCAGCTGACTCCTGCTCAAGCCATTCAAAGCCTCAAACCAATGATCACCCAAAAATCTTCAACCTACAAGCCTGACTCTGTGTCAGTGGCCCAGCCTCCTTTAATCTTTTCTGGCATTCCCAAACCTTCACCTGAATCCTCACCACCCGAGCATCCTTCTGATCCTAAAGGAAAATCTCACATTGCAGATGCGGAGTGAACCAGTGGCCAAGCTTTTTGATAGGAATTCCTGTGTAATCTGTATTTGTTGTACTTTTTGACTAACTATAATACAGACCCCTTTTTACTTCTCTTTGTTTTATTTCTCTCCTCTATATGTATCTATATATATGCTTTCCCCATTTTTGATTATCACAAAGGGGGAGAACAATAAGAGAGGGGGAGAAACTTTTTATACGAGAATGAGAACAAAATGAGAAATATTTTCCATGGAGAAAAATAAGGCATAAGGGGAAACACATTATCCTTTGTTTTGTTTCCATTATTATCTCTAATACCTTATGTCTATATAGTACCTTTTTTTTTACCTCTGATAACTTATGTCTATATCATACTATTTCTAGTATCTATGATGCTGTTTTCTCTGAGAAAATTGAATTCAATACTATACTCTTTACTATTATATGTTCACTATGTTAAATGCCAATATCATAAATTGTGATTATCAAAAAGGGGGAGATTGTTGACCTCACCTGTTTTGATAATCTCAATCATGTATTTATTTGTGTTGAAAATCCCAATTATGTCTTCATCCTCTATGATATTGTTAAGTATTGTTGATCTATACTTTAATTCTTTCCAATCTGTGATCAATCCAATAACATCTTTTTTAAATAGTCTTTGGAATATGTTAATCATCATTTATCCATGTTCATACAAGTTCTAAATTGATTCAAACACAATCGGATGTGTTCTGCCTAAAACAGATAAGTAATCTGCCTATAGCTACTGATAAAGAGCTACCGGTAACCAGTCTACCGATAGACTTAGTCTACCGACAGACAGCTACCGATAGACTTAACACAGAGTTACCGATGTACTTATAAATACAGCTACCGATACAAACGTAGAGCTACCGGTGTAAGTAAAAATAGCTACCGATGGAATAAGTCACCGATGGACGAAGCTACCGATAGACTCGCAGCCACCGACGCATGGAGCTACCGATGCATGTACCTACCGACGCATGGAGCTACCGATGCATGTACCTACCGACGCATGGAGCTACCGATGCATGTACCTACCGACGCATGGAGCTACCGATGCATGTACCTACCGACGCATGGAGCTACCGATGCATGTACCAACCGACGCATAGAGCCACCGATAGAGTCAAAGCAACTAATGACATCATGCTACCGATGTTCAAGCTACCGATGCTGATTACCTACCGATCACTCAACTCACTGTTTGAATTTCTTTATTTCTTATATTTAATCTATCTAACGGTCATATCATGCATTTTAATGATTTGTCAAATATCTGATAAAGGTTGTCGGATGTCAGGAACCCGTACCTCGTACCTGCTGAAAAGAAATCTTTTCTGTCCCTTGATGGGAGATAAATACGAGAAGACTACATACCAGAAACATAGGAGATGCGAACGCGAACGTGTAAAGAAAACAAGAAGTGAACCAGAAAAGTGCGGTGCATCCATTATACCAAAAGCGACACAAGCACAAGAGGAACACAGAGAAGCTCACAGAAAATCAAGCATACTCGAGGAGTGTTCTGTGCTTACAAGAAGAACTTCATCGACTACATTCTCACCACCTGTGAACCTGGAGCATACGACACTCTGTTTCTCAACAGAAACAAGAAGAGGACTCAGACTCACGTCTAATCGAATCCAAAGGAGTCCAGTGCTATACTGAAATCACCAGAACCATCTCTAAACTCTACATCTCTTGTTCTGTGATTTATTACCATTCATTTCGAGCAGTGTGTGTTATCTGCTATATCTAACACATACACTGTCTCCTGTACTCAAACTGAAGGATCTGTAAATCCTTACAAAACTCTTTCATTCTTTCTTTCCCACGAAGAACTGTGGTAGAGGTCGTGTGTGACCTGGACAGCTGGTTGCTGTTGTACTGTTTCCCACGAAGAACAGTGTTAGAGGTCTTGGACCTGGACAGTTGTAAACTGTTGAACCCCGATCCAGGGTGTGGATCATTTTTATATAAACTTTTGAGAGGACTAAGTCTCGGCTTGAGACTGAACCTCTTGGTTACATTATTGTGCCATCTATTTCAAAGTTTTATTCCGCTGCTAATCACTTTAAAACCAATACTGTTTTTAAAGTTACTTTGATAATTAAATTAGCAAGTGTTTATGTTAAGAGTAGATTAGTAAGTTAGTTTCAAAAGATAATCACACACTCCTGTGTTGATTAACTGGGAATTAATCAATCCCTTGAGAACCTAACAGAATCTCTACATTAATATAAATTCACTACAGTTTAATTTATTATTTTATTTGGGGGTCTTTAAGACACTGTTTTTAAATATAAAAATTTTAATTGGTACTCAATTCACCCCCCCTCTTGAGTAAACCACTCCGACCAACATAAATAATTGAAGAATGGAAGTCTTAAATTAATTATCCAATTAACAACAATTCGTTTATAAAATAACATTCAATCCAACCTTTGTATCCTCCTACGATCAACCCATTAAAGTGTTAGCCCTCCATTGATGGTATACTCTCAATGGTGGGCGGAAGATGGCTAAAAAGAATTGGATTTAAGAAATTAAAACTGCGGAAATAACGAGCACTTTTCTCTGTGTGAATGAAATTCACACCTATGTGTGAACTAATTCACAACAACACAGATATATCACTGTACTTTGTGATAATAAAGTTTTAATAAAAGAAATGGAAAATATAGAATAGAAAGAAGTTTATTAAGAACATAAAGATAATAAAAGAAACTTACATGGAAATGGAAAACATTACAAAGGAAATTTGGAAGCATAACCTTACAATGAAACAAGCAACACAAGATGATAAGAAAACTATGAGATGCATATTCCCTTCACCACCAGATACTTATATAGGCATATTAGGAGCCTTAGGTCCACCCACCAACAATCAATTCACCCCAAAACAATTAAGATTGTCAAAAATAGGATGAAGAATCAAAAGGAAATTGACGTTTTGAAGTTGACCCGGAAAACTGTCTAGATACATACTCCATTTAGACGTTCGAATTTGACATTAAATATGGCTGAATAATCAGGGGTATTAGAAGACAAATATCTTCTTCCATGTGTCCTCTATCAGGTTTCAAAATTTCAGGTCATTTGGTGCAACCTTTGGAAAGGTATTACCGAAATTGTGAGAAGCATATATGGGCGTTCATATCAGTCCAACCATTTAAATGTAAATTTCAGATCCATATATCTCCATGAAAACTTTAAAATTAGCTATTTCCACATTTGAATAAAACGATCCTTATATTTTTCTATTTCTACTGTAAAAATTTGAGCTTCATTGGGATTGGTTTGTGGGCCCCACATTTGTTTGATGGGCCTTAGGCCCATTATGATTTTTCCAGTAAATTTATTCCTTCAGGCACCAAAATATCCATCTTCCATTGGGATTCATCAATTGGACCTCAAAGATAAAATGTTCCAAATAAAGTGATCAATAATATCTCAAAATATCAAATTCAGAAAATGAATTTAATTCTATTCACAAACAAATGAATGATTGGGCCCAAATTTGAATTTTAAACATTAATTTCATTTAAGATGAGAAATGAAGTTCACTTTATGTAATGCACTAAAAAAATGTTTATGGACTTTGGAACAATAATTATAAAGATATTAAATATGAATATTAGCCACTTTTAGTGACTAATCACACCCCCCAACTTGATTTTTTCTACTCCCGAGAAAAATATATTACAAATATGAAATTTGAATCCCCTTTTCCAAAAACATTTTAATACACATTGCTCACCCAAAGACATCATACCAGAAATAATTATGAAATCCATCAAAATCATTTAAAAAAAGCTAGGTCCGTAAGAATATCCAAAGCCCAATCTCATTCCTTTGTTCAAATTCATCACCACATTTTATCCAATTTCAATTAAGAATGATAAAGTGTTGTGCATCACAAAATATATGGGGCCCATTTTATTTTTAAAGGGGGAAAAATGGAAGCTCTAGGTGGGAATCACATTAAACCTTAAGATTAGTATCCAAATTTTTTTTTTTGTTTGTTTTTTTTAACCATAATAGATATGAAAAGACAAACTCTGGGCAAGATAACTATGGATTTACGATCCCCAAGTGTCGGATGCCACACATATTTTCAATTCCATGCTCTATAATAGAGATATAAAGCCTACCTCTGGGAAAGACAACTATGGAGTCACAATCCCCAAGTGTCAGATGCCACGCATTTGGACAAAACATTTCTCTATGTCATCATTATTTCTTTTTCAATTTTTTTTTGTTTTTTTGTTTTTTTTATACTCAAATTAAACTAAAAGTGACCCCAAAACCCTATGCTATAATGAAATGGACCCAAGAACTAAAATTTACACCCATGATCCAGTAGACGTGCATTTTGGCATTTTTATTAAGAGGATGAAAATGTAAACTTTGAAAAATCACATCAGACAACCGCACTTTCCAAAAATTATGCTCATGAACTTAAACTTGCATTAAAATCAGAATCAAGTCATACAAAATTATTTGATATCCAATTTCAGAGTTTGAAATGTGTGTTATCATGTTCAAGGTTAATGGAATTTTTCTTTCCATGCATGTTCTTATTAAAAAAATCATTTTTTACTTCATCTCCCCTCAAAATCGAAAAACACTATCCCTAGTGTTTAAAGAAAACTTAGAAGGGGGTAGAGGAATATGAGAGGTGTTCTAAAAGGAATTTGAAATAATAAACATGGAAAAAATTCACCTGGTTTTTGAAGATGAAGGTCATGATGCTCCAGATTACTCCTTTGATCTCCTGGAAGATGTAGGCACCTCATTAATCGAATATGTATCACCCAAAATAGTCCCTGAACCATACAAAGAAGAATAAACCAGACCAAACAAACAACACAAAAATTTATTTAAAACCAAGTATCAACATTTTTATGGTTTTGCTTGTTTTTGTTTAATTTTAAAAATCAAACCTATGATACATTGTCTTCATTATATTTTCTGGGAAAGGTATTACTTAGGGATCACACTGTGTGACACGGATGAATACGGTGCTCCCCTTTCATACCCATCCTTACTCATAAAATAAGAAAATTTCAACAATCTATTTTTTTAAATACCTACAAAAACATAAAATAAAATAAAATAAACTAATGATACATTGCCTTCTTTATATTTTCTGGGTAAGGTATTACTCAGGGATCACACCATGTGATATGGATGAATATGGCGCTCCCCTTTCATACCCATCCTTACTCATAAAATAAGAACAAGTCAACAGTCTATAGTAATTTATTATATGAAAAATAATATGATTAAAAATGATTAGAAACATGAAAACCATGGGTTGCCTCCCATGCAACGCTTTTGTTTAACATCGTTATCTCTACTTAAACCCCCAAAATTATCCAATTCCAACCTTCAACATTTTTAGGACCCCATTTTTATCCACCTCAACAAGATTTAGATTGATTATTTTTTTATAATTTGTTTCATTTTCAATCCTTTGTTCTACAATGATTGGGAAAATCCATGTAATATCAGAAATGTTTGATTCATTTGAACTTATATTCTTTCCTAATACATCAATGAATATTCCAAAATTATTGGCTTCTTTAGATGAATGAACTAAAACTATAAGGTATTTTTTATCACCTATGATGGGATTATTAAGTTGGGAAGGAAAGAAAATAATTTTGAGCTCGGGTTCATTGAAATTTCTTAAAGGAGATTGACAAATTAAACCAAAATCAGTTTCTTCTCTAAAAAAATTAGAAAGAATTGGTTCATTTTGAAAATATGATTCATCTTGAAAATTGTCAAGTTGAATATCAAGAATGGGTATGGACTCATTGTTTTTGATCTCTCCTAATGGTTCAATTATTTGTGCTTCTAAAAATTTATCGATGGAGTTATATTCAGGAAACTCTATCCATGATGTCAAATTTTCCTCTTTTGAGTCCAAAAAATCAATTTCCTCCTGATTTCAAGACCCTTAAACATTTTGTTGATATTATTTAGTTACACCATATCCAAAGGATAGTTCTTTTTTGAATTCTTGAGTGGTTTTTGGTATAAAAGATTATTCTATTAGTGATGAGGAAAGGACATCCTCAGTGAGAATGGGTTCTTCATAAGTCTCGATGCTTTGTATTTCTAATCTCAGTGATGAAACTCTTGAATTCATTTTAACCATTTTTTCACAAAAATGTTCTATAATTATTTCAGAATTTGGATTGATATATGTTTGGAAATCATGAACTTCATTATGTTTTATCTCTTCAATCATCCTCGAGAGGTATGGAAATTGATCCTTTAAACAATCATCATCCCATTGATTGTACATCTCATCTGGTGTGCTTTATTCAATTAAGGTTTGGTCAATGAAATTCCCTATGTGAGGTGTTTCCCAATATTGATTTTTGACTTGATTACAAAATTATTTTATGAAGGGTTATTTTGGAGGATAATCCATTGGAGTTGATTGAAAATTGGTTTTGGGGTTTTTTTGGACACATAGAAACAGAAAGGGGAAAATAGAAGAGAAATTAGGGGGAGAATAGAGAATTTGGGGTGAGAAAAGAAGATGTGGGTCTAAGGTACTTACTTGGGTCCCTGAAAATGGTTCCAAAATTTGGTTACGCCCAAATTTACCCTACTGGTAAACACGGTCATTTTAGTACATGTAGGGGTCGAATCCACAGGGACCGAAGAAGTAACCTTGAGACGCTATGATTTGGTGGAGGATGGGCTGTGAAGTGGACACCTTTGGTTTTGATTTTGGATGGTTTTAAAAAACACTAATAATCCTAAGTGAATTCAATTCAATGAAAATGGGTTGATCTTAAGATTATACATGGGGTGGATTGAATGAATTTTACTTCTTTGAACAATTTTGGTTTTATTAATTCTTGATAAGTCCGTTCTTCAAAAATAACACTACCTTCATCATTTTCTGGTTTGGTGATTACTAAACACAATTAATAATACCCTATACAATTAGAGAACCAAATTAAATTTCTCCAAGGTATATGGTCATTTAGTACTTGAATTTAGATTTCTCAAACACGGTGAAGATGAAGAGTAGAAATAACTGAAGAATAGATGTCTTAAATTAATTAGCCAATTAACAACAATTTGTTCATAAAATAACATTCAATCCAGCCTTTTCATACTCCTACGATCAACCCACTAAAGGTTTATCCCTCCACTAATGGTATACTCTCAATGGTGGGTAAAATATGGCTAATAAGAATTGGGTTGAAGAAATTAAAATCGTGGAAATAACGAGCACTCTTCTGTGTGTGTGAATGAAATTCACACCTATGTGTGAACTAATTCACAGCAACACAGAGATATCACTGTGCTTTGTGATAATAAATTTTAATAAAAGAAGTGGAAAATATAGAAGATAAATATTTTTATTAAGAACATAAAGATACAAAAAAGAAACTTACATGGAAATGGAAAACATTACAAAGGAAATTTGGAAGCAAAACCTTACAATGAAACAAGCAACAAAAGATGATAAGAAAAATATGAGATGAATATTCCCTTCACCACAAGCTCCTTATATAGGCATATTAGGAGCCTTAG
Organism: Viscum album; assembly: GCA_963277665.1. Classification (NCBI taxonomy): domain Eukaryota; kingdom Viridiplantae; phylum Streptophyta; class Magnoliopsida; order Santalales; family Viscaceae; genus Viscum; species Viscum album. The sequence continues at coordinate 334,280,398 of OY728163.1, forward strand.
GTCCACCCCCCCCCCCCCCCGCCCAACAATCAATTCACCCCCCAACAATTAATATAGTCAAAAAGAGGGTGAAGAATCAAAAGGAAATTGTCGTTTCGAAGTTTACCCGGAAAACTATCCAGATTCATCCTCTATTTGGAAGTTCTAATTTTACATTAAATATGGCCAAATAATCAGTGGTCATATCAGACAAATATATTCTTCCATGTTTCCAATATCATATTTCAAAATTTCAGGTCATTTGGTGCAACCGGTTGAATGTTATTCCCGAAATGGTGATAAGAATTTATGGGAGTTGATATCGGTCCTACCATTTAAATGTAAACATCAGATCAATATATCTCCATGAAAACTTTGAACTTAGCTCTAGCCACAGTTGAATAAAATGGTCCTCATATTTGTATATTTCTACTGTAAAAATTTGAACTTCATTGGTCTGGGTTTGTGGGCCCCACATTTGTTTGATGGGCCTTCGGCCCATTATGCTTTTTCTAGTAAATTGCTTCTTGCAGGCGCAAAAAATCTCCATCTTCCATTGGGATTCAACCATAGGACCTCAAAGATAAAATTTTCAAAATAAAATGATTGGGCCCAAATTTTCATTTTAAACATTAATTGCATTTAAGATGAGAAATTAAGTTCTATTTATGTAATTCACTAAAACATTGTTTGTGGACTTTGGAACAATAAATATAAAGATATTAACAATGAATATTAGAAACTTTTAGTGACTAATCACACCCCCCAACTTGAGTTTTGCTTGTCCTGAGAAAAATATATTACAAATATGAAATTCGAACCCCCTTTTCCAAAAACATTTTAATACACATTGCTCACCCAAAGACCTCATACCAAAAAAAATTATGAAATCCATCAAAATCATTTAAAAAAGCTTGGTCCATAAGCATATCCCAAGCACGAGCCCATTATTTTTTTCAAATTCATCTCCACATTTTATCCAATTTCAATTAATCATGATAAAGTGTTGTGCATCACGAAATATATGGGGCCCATTTTAGTGTTCAAAGGGAAAAAATGGAAGCGCTAGGTGGGAATCACATTAAACCTTAATATGAGTATCCAAAATTTTTTTAAAATTTTTTAACCACAATAGATATGAAAAGACAAACTCTTGGAAATACAACTATGGAGTCACGATCCTCAAGTGTTGGACGCCACACATATTGTCAATTCCATGCTCTACAATAGATATATAAAGCCTAACTCCGGGAAAGACAACTATGGAGTCACGATCCCCAAGTGTCGGATGCCACGTGGACAAAACATTGCTCTATGTGGTCATTATTTATTTTTAAATTTTTTTTTGTTTTTTTTTTGATACTCAAATTAAACTAAAAGTGACTTCAGAACTCTATGATATAATGAAAGGGACCCAAGAACTCAAATTTACACCCATGATCCAGTAGACGTGCATTGTGGAATTTTTATTAAGATGATGAAAATGTAAAGTTTGAAAAATCACATCAGACAACCGCACTATCCAAAAACTATGCTCATGAACTTAAACTTGCATTAAAATCAGAATCAAGGCATAAAAAATTATTTGATACCCAATTTCAGAGTTTTCAATGTGTGTTATCATGTTCAAGGTTAATAAAAATTTTCTTTCCATGCATGTTCTTATTAAAAAATAATTTTTTATTTCATCTCCCCCAACATAAAAAAACATTGTCCCCAGTGTTTAAAGAAAACTTAAAAGGGAGTAGACGAAGATGAGAGGTGTTCTAAAAAGAATTTGAAACAATAAACATGGAACAAATTCACCTGGTTTTTGAAGTTGAAGTTCATGATGCTCTAGATTACTCCTTTGATCTCCTGGGAGATTTAGGCACCTCCTTGATCGAATATGTATCACCCAAAATAGTCCCTGAAACATAAAAAGATGAAAAAACCAGACAAAACAAACAACACAACAATTTATTTAAAACCAAGTATCAACATTTTTATGGTTTTCCTTGTTTTTTTAAATTTTAAAAATCAAACTGATGATACATTGTCTTCTTTATATTTTCTGGGTAAGGTATTACTCAAGCATCACACCACGTGACACGAATGAATACGGTTCTTCCCTTTCATACCCATCCTTACTCATAAATAAGAACATGTCAACAATCTATTTTTTTAAATACCTACAAAAACATAGAATAAAATAAAATAAACTGATGATACATTGTCTTCTTTATATTTTCTGGATAAGGTATTACTTAGGAATCACACCACGTGATACGAATGAATATGGAACTCCCCTTTCATACCAATCCTTACTAAAAAAATAAGAACAATTCAAAAGTTTATGGTAATTTATTATATGAAAAATAAAATGATTTAAAATGATTGGAAACATGAAAACCATGGATTTCCTCCCATGCAGCGCTTTTGTTTAACTTTGTTAGCTTGACTTGAACCCCCAAAATTATCCAATTCCAACTTTCAACATTTTTAGGACCCCATTTTTATCCACCTAAACAATATTTAGATTGATTATTTTTTTAGAATTTATCTCATGTGCAATCCTTTGTTCTACAATGATTGGGAAAATCCATGTAATATCAGAATTGATTGATTCATTTGAAATTATATTCTTTCCTAAGACATTAATGACCATTCCAAAATTATTGGCATCTTTAGATGAATGAACTAAAACTGCAAGGTCTTTTTTATCACCTATGATGGGATTCTTAAGTTGGGAAGGAAATAAAATAATTTTAAGCTCAGGTTCATTGAAATTTCTTAAAGGAGATTGACAAATTAAATCAAAATTAGTTTTTCTCTTAAAAAATTATAAAGAATTGGTTCATTTTAAAAATATGATTCATCTCGAAAATTGGAAAGTTGAATATCAAGAATGGGTATGGACTCATTGTTTTTTATCTCTCCTAATGGTTCAATTATTGGTGATTATAAAAATTTATCAATGGAGTTGTATTCATGAAACTCTATCCATGATGTCAAATTTTCCTCTTTTGAGTCCAAAAAATAAATTTCCTCCTGATTTAAAGACCCTTCAACATTTTTTTGATCTTCTTCAGTTATCCCATATCTAAAGGATAGTTCTTTTTTGAATTCCTAAGTGGTTTTTGGGATAAAATATTCTTCTATCAGTGATGAGGAAAGGACATCCTGAGTGGGAATGGGTTCTTCATAAGTCTCAATGCTTTGTATTTCTAATCTCAGTGATTAAACTTCTGAATTCATTTTAACCATTTTTTACACAAATGTTCAAGAATTTTTTCAGAATTAGGATTGATAGATGTTTGTAAATCATTAACTTAATTAAATTTTATCTCTTTAATCATCCTCGAGAGTTATGGAAATTTATCCTTTAAACAATCAGCATCCCATTGACTGTACATCTCATATGGTGTGGTGTATTCAATTAAGGTTTGGTCAATGAAATTCCTTATGTGAGGTGTTTCCCAATGTTGATTTTTGACTTGATTATAGGATTGGTTTATGAAGGTGTATTTTGGAGGATAATCCATTGGAGTTGATTGAAAATTGGTTTTGGGTTTTTTTGGACACACAGAAACCGAAAGGGGAAAAGGGATGAGAAATTAGGGTGAGAATAGAGAATTTGGGGTGAGAAAAGAAGATGTGGGTCTAAGGTTCTTACTTTGGTCCCCGGAAACGGCGCCAAAAATTTTTTGTGACAAAATTTACCCTACTGGTAACCGTGTTCGATGTAGTACATGTAGGGGTAGAATCTATAGGGACCGAAAAAGTAACCTTGAGACGCTATGATTTGGTGGAGAATGGGTTGTTAAGTGGCCAACTTTAGTTTTGATTTTAGATGGTTTTAAAGAACACTAAGAAACCTAAGTGAAATCAATTCAATGAAAATGGGTTGATCTTAGGATTATGCTCGGGGTGGATTGAATGAATTTTACTTCTTTAGACAATTTTGGTTTAATTAATTCTTGATGATTCCATTCTTTAAAAATAACACTACCTTCATCATTTTCTGGTTTGGTGCTTAAAAACACAATTAATAATCCCCTATACACTTAGAGAACTAAATTCATGATCTATCCAAGGTATATGGTCATTTAGTACTTGAATTTAGCTTTCTCAAACACAGTGAAGATTAAGAGTAGAAATAACTGAAGAATGGAAGTCTTAAATTAATTAGCCAATTATCAACAATTTGTTCATAAAATAACATTCCATCTAGCCTTTGCATCCTCCTATGGTCAACCCATTAAAGGTTTATCCCTCTATTGATGTTATACTCTCAATGGTGGGTGGAATATGGCTAACAAGAATTGGATTGAATAAATTAAAATCGCGGAAATAACGAGCACTCCTCCGTGTGTGCGAATTAAATTCACACCTATGTGTGAAATAATTCACAAAAACATAGAGATATCACTGTGCTTTGTGATAATAAAGTTTTAATAAAATAAATGGAAAATATAGAAGAGAAATAATTTGATTAAGAACATAAATATAAAAAATATAAATTTACATGGAAATGGAAAACATTACAAAGTAAATTTGGAAGCATAACCTTACAATGAAACAAACAACACAAGATGATAAGAAAAATATGAGATGCCTATTCCCTTCACTACCAGCTACTTATATAGGAATATTAGGAGCCTTAAGTCCACCCCCCAACAATAAATTCACCCCGCAACAATTAATAGAGTCAAAAGGAGGGTGAAGAATCAAAAGGAAATTGAAGTTTCGAAGATGACTTGGAAAAGTTTCCAGATTCATCCTCCATTTGGACGTTAGAATTTGACATTAAATATGGTCGAATCATCAGTAGTCGTAGTAGAAAAATATCTTCATCCATGTGTCCTCTATGATCTTTCAAAATTTTATGTCATTTTGTGCAACGTTTTTAATGTTATTCCCGAAATGGTGAGAATTATTTATGGGCGTTCATATCGGTCCAATCATTTAAATGTAAATTTCAGATCCATATATCTCCATGAAAACGTTGAAATTAGCTCTGGACACAGTTGAATAAAATGATCCTCATATTTTTATATTTCTACTGTAAAAAGTTGAGCTTCATTGGGCTTGGTTTGTGGGCCCCACATTTGTTTGATGGGCCTTAGGCCCATTATGCTTTTTCCAGTAAATTTCTTCATTCAGGTGCAAAAATATACATCTTCCATTGGGATTAATCCATCGGACCTACAAGATAAAATCTTCAGAATAAAGTGATAAATCATATATCAAAATATCAAATTCAGAAAATTAGTATAATTCTATCCAAAAATAGATGAATGATTGGGCCCAAATTTTTATTTTAAACATTAATTGCATTTAAGATGAGAAATGAAGTTCTATTTATGTAATGCACTAAAAAAATGTTTATGGACTTTGGAACAATAAATATGAAGATATTAACAATGAATATAAGCCACTTTTAGTGACTAATCATGTACCTTGTTGAACATGGTAAGGTTGATGATGATTCATTCAGATATTACATCACCCTTTTGGGGATATTCATTAGAAACTACAGCATACTCATTAAATTGATTACCAACAAAATTGGAAAATGGAATTCCCTTCAATATATGGAGTGTAAAGAAACATTTTTAATGCATACACTTATATGTGGTTGTGAGAAGTTTGTTAAGGCCCTTTCAGGAAAAAAAAACATTCACCCCAGGGCATGAAGTGAATCTTTATAGGGTATCCTAAGAAAACAAAAGGATACGAGATATAAAACCACACAGAAAACAAAGTGATTGTTGACAGAAAATTTGTATTTCTTGAGAGGAAGAACATCCTCAAAAATGATAGTGTGAGAAAGATTGACTTTGATAAACTTTATGGTCAATATACACAAGAGTTGGTATACAAACAGAGTCTATAGGTCCTTGTGGAATAATTAGTTCATGAAACACAAGTACAGCGTAGGAGTGTAAGAGAGGTAAGAGAACCAAATAGATATGGTTTCCTATTCATTGAGTATGGTGACTCATTATTGGTTGAGAATTAGTAACCTTTATTCTATAAGGTGGTAGTAAATTGATTAGAAGATATAATATGGTTATAAACTATGAATTCTGAGATGGATTCGAGGTATCAGAACCAAGTTTGGGTTCTTGTCAATAATCCAGTTGTTGTAAAGAATTTCGGTTGTAAATGGGTATTCAAGAGAAATTTGGACATGGAAGTTAATGTAAGTGCCTATAAAGCAAGGCTAGTGGATGAAGGGTTTAAAAAGAATTAAGGAATTGACTATGATGAAACCTTTCTTCCAATATCCATGTCTAAATCCATTGAATCATACTTGTTATAGAAGCTTACCATTACAAATAGAATTGGAAGAGATATGTCAATATTGCATTCCTTAGTGGGAACTTTCAAGAAGATCTCTATATGACACAAAGAGAAGTATTTTTGACTCCAGGTGATGGAAAAAGGATTTCCAAGTTTCAGAGATCCATTTAGGGATTGATTAAATCATTTAGTTCATAAAACATTCAATTCAATGAATCTATAAAAGATTTTGGTTTCATTAATAATGAATGTGAGCCATGTGTTTACAAGTAGTTTAGTGGAAATGTAGTTTTTTTCTTATTGGTATATTTTGATGAAATATTACCTATTGTAAAGGACATACCAATCTTACAATCAATTATGGACTGGTTAAACAAGTGTTTCTCTATAGAAGACTTAGGTGAAGAATCCTAAATTCTAGGGCTCAAGATAATTCACGGTAGATCCAAGAGGCTTCTTGGAATAAGTCAAAATATATATATTGACAAGATACTAAAGAGATTTAGTGTGGAAAAATCCAATAGGGTATTGGTTCTAGTGGCACATGGATTATATCTTTTTAAGAAAATGTGTCCTTGGATACAACATGAGAAAGATAGAATTAGTAAGATCTCATACGCTTCTATGATATAATCGATCATGTTTTCCATGTTATATACTAGTCTTGATGTTACATATGAATTGAGAATGGTATGCATATATCAATAAGATCTAGGAGAACAACATTGGTCTGTTATTAAGGATATATTTAAGTATATAAAAATAACTACATATATGTTCTTGGTGTATGGAGGAGAAAAGGAGCTGGTCATCATAGGTTATACTGATGCTAGTTTTTAGACTGATCATAATGATATTAAGTGACAATCGAGATATGTTTTCTTTCTCAATGGAGGAGCTGTGAGATAGAAGACTTCAAAGAAGGTAGTTATCGCTGATTATACAACGGGGTCTGAGTATATAGCAGCTTCTAATGCATCCAAGGAATCCATTTTTATTTGGATATTTTTTAAAGAGCTTGATGTGGTACCTAATCATAAAGACCCTAGCACATTGTATTGTGATAAAACCGTAGTGATGGATCCTGAAAAAGAGACAAGGTCATACCGGTGGACAAAGCACATTCTCTGGAAGTATCACCTCTTGAGGGATTTCTATCAAAGGGGTGAATTTCCAATGAGCAGAGTACACGTGGAAGATAATATGGAAAACCCCTTGACTAAAATCCTATCTTAGTAAAATAATGGGTATCATGTGAGAGCTAGAAAACTGTAGGATATTATCAGTTGACTCGGGTTAAAGTGGGAGTCTATTGGAGTTTGTTCCCTTGAACCAAATTCTTTGTACTTTGTGATAAACTTGTATTCATGGTTTTGAATATTAATAAACTAATTATCACATAATGATTGTTCTTATATATAACATTTTATGTGATAATGTCATAAGAGTGGTTGTCACACTAAAAGGTCATAGTAGTTCCCCGCTATGAAAAGAAATTGGAACTGTTATGACACTATTCTTGGATGTACGTTCTATAGACGGATGATATAATTTGAGGGACACAAATGATATAGGCTATCATTGGTGGATACTCATAATACTTAGAGTAAATTTCTCATGGTGTATTCCATTTTGAATATCTAGTAAGATATAATGAGAACAATACCTATTAATAGGACATCAACATTTTTACGTGTCATTGCATGTTCCTTTTTTTTATGTGTGTATTAGTCCATATACTTTAAGATTATTATAAATAAGTATTATGAGTCACACACATAGATGTATTGAATAAAACTATCATGACAGATATTCGTGGTAAGGTAGGATAAGTTGGGTACATCACGAGTAATATTTCATTAATGAATAAAGAGAGAAAGTATTTATCCCTTTTATTCTTTAATAGAAGTTAATATCTCAGGCCCTTTGAGGGAAATTATATAGCCTAAATAAATCCATGTCAATAGTGATCAATAGTGAATTTCTAATTCTATGAAGTCAAAGAAAGAGATATCGAGCATATATGTTAATGGCATGGGCATGCAACCTACTCGATTTGAGATATTGTGATAAAAGAATTATATTACATGGTAAGTGTTTGTATGATGTGACATGTTGTTTCGGCATTAACTTGTTTCTATATGGGTTACATGGAATGTTTCACGATGATAAACTTGTACATTAGGCTGATTTTTCTAATTTCCCTGTGAAAGAGGCCTAGAAGGTCACACACTAAGTGTATCTAGAATCTCAATTAAATAGTATATTATTATTTATTATTTAACATGTTGAATGAATATTATTCCCATACGTGGTTTCATAATTATTCATGTATTTTTTATCACATTTATTTTATCACTAGATATTTGAGAGAATATATTATGAGAAGAATATTTAATAAATATTTATTTTTTATTTAGTGAATATAATATTTATTTATTTATTGGTGAATAATGAAGTGATATTTATTTAGTAAATAAATAGAAATTATTCAAGGCCCAATAAATATTGTGGAGGAATGGAAGACCGGGTTTAATGGTCTGGTGAGAAATAATAAATATTTAATCATATTTAATTAAATAATATTAAATTATAATTTTCAAGTTAAGAGCATGTCAAAAAATAATATTATCATTATTTTTTGACATGGGGTTTTCCTAGGAGAAAATAAATAAATAAGGATACCTGTGCAATTATTTTATTTTAACCCTAGCTATATAAATACCCAAATAGTTTATTTTCTCAATAATACAATTCATTTTTCTTGGTTGTGAACAATGGATTTAGAGAATCCTCTTGATCCAAGAGAGCACCATTCACCAAGAACTCTCAAAATAATGTAGAGCAATCATCCTCACTGGATCAAGGAGAATGATTTGGAAGCAGTTCTCAAGGTGATCAAAGGCGGATGATGCCATTTCAAGGATATTCAATACTAGCACCTGTAGACTACTTCGGCTACATCTAGATATTCTTGGAACAAGTGTTGATCACCTCTAGAGGAAATTTAATCTAGGATTATACAACGCAATAATGGTGCACCGTAGATCTGTCACTTATTCAGTAATGAAGAAATAATTCCTTTGAGGTAATTCTTATTTAATTATTTTGATTATAAATAATATGTGATGATCCCCTCTATCAGGTTTGAGTTTGATTAATTTTATCTATATTTGATTATATTCCCTTGATAATAGCTATTAAACATCATATAAATCTTGGATTGATCATCAATCATGAAAAAATGAAATGTTGGGCACCACCAATCGCATGCTTCCGCTTCACCAAGAATATACATTCGAATCATTGTTATTTTAAAATATTAATAATGATCAATGTATATATGGCAACATGAATCCATACATTTTTTTTACCTTTTCAAACTTCTAAATATAATTAATAGTAGTATCTCCTCACTCTTAAAGTGTTGTGACACTCTATCTCAAGAATAATTTCACCATTATTTTTCAATGTATAAATAGTTGTATCACATGAATATGACTATAATTTTAATATCTAATACATTCCTTTAATTAAAATAGAATTATTCTCCATTTAAAACTAGTCAAAATATAGACTAAAAAAAATATATCCAATTTTGATCTTCAATAATGATTTTAAATATTTTATTTAAAATCCTATAATTATCATGACAAAATTTTATAAATATTTTCTCATGTAATTCACTGTATATCTCGATATAAATCATGGATCAATCATGAAATTTAATCCACGAAGAAAAACTTAACATTTTTAGACATAATTTTATAGAAATATCACATTTTTTGAATGGTTAAACATTATGTAAAAAATATAATATATTACATATCACATAAGTGAGGTCGAATATCTTATGAGTTCTCTATAATATCTTTTGTATTATCAAGGATATTTTCTTTATTGTCAAGGTAATCTTAAAAATTCCTTTGTATATCTTTCGTATTAGCCTCAATATCTTCCATATCTTAGATGTTCTGATAATTTTCTTATTTTTTCTCTTCAATATCTTTAAAACATTTTGTGTAATCTAAAAGATCTTTTGTATCACCTAGAAGAACTTATATATTCACAAAATAACTTATGAATCACCATGTGATTTTCACTTTACTATAATTTAGTATTTATTTTATAATATATCTTCTCTATGCACTGGGATATATTGCGTATCATCATGAAAACCTTACATACCCGACACTTTTCTAAACTCTATAAATATTTTAGTTACACAATTCATATATATATATTTCTATTAAAATACAAGAATCCTCACCCACTTGGCAAAGCATTTTTTTTCATTTTCAAGAAATTCGGTTTATGGGTATCTGGTACCCAAAGTTTACCACCATCAAAGCAAAAACAAATTTCAAAATTCAAATTTCCAAGAACCATGACCAAACCACGGTCCATGTTCCACACCACATTTCAACCTTGAGTCGTGATCCCATCATCAAGCGTCGCCATTCATTGCAGGTCCCTGGTGAGACTGTCGGTCCGTTGCGATCACTGACACACCGATCTGACTCCCACCTTCTATATCCAAACTCAACATCATCGCATTCACCAGCATCCCTCACCATTGGCCCACTGTCGAAATTTTCCACAGCCTTGTCACCTCCTCCTTAAATTTGGAGAACACCTTGACCTTCATCGATGGCATCCATGTTTCCACCGCCATCTCAATAAAAACATCATAGAAAACAGCACAACCATGCCTTCTTGAACCCAGAAAAACCAAAGCGACAATGATGAGATTCCTTCGAGAACCAAAATTGTAAAACTCGAGAATTTTATGTTATATAAATCATCAAAGGAATATTCTTCTACACACAACACTTTCTTGGCTTGCTTTACACGAAATCGTGAGCTTCCTCGATAGCTTGCGTCGTACGCAATATCGTGTTTCACTAAACAACGATATACTATTAAAATATTATTAAAACTAGCCGTTATGAATAGTAATAACCACTTTTTGAAATTTTATAAATTTTATTTTTCAAAATGGACTTCATTTTGGGATTCGTAATATTGAAATTATCCTAGGGTGAAATTTTGGTATTTTTCTGAAAACTTTCAATTTTTGAGGAATAGTGAAACCACTAAGTGGTAGTTAAAAAAACTGAATTTTTCATAAAACTTAATTTTACCGCTTCTTTGAGTGGAATTTCGAAAATCCGAGAGACACGGTTAATATCAAGGACTAAAATGTGGTTCAACGAGATGAAAATAATTTTTGGTGAATAGTAACTTTTTACTTTTTTTTACCACGGTTAAAACTAAATAGGGTAATTAAGGGTAAAAATGATATTATTATTACCCTAACACATGTCCCAATTCTATTGGAAAAGTGTAATTCGACAAAAACAACCTTAGGAATAAAATATGACCATTTAGGCCCACTTGGATTAGATTAAGACATTTATTTTTAATTTATTTAAAGAAGGGTTAAAATAGTTAAAATCAACGTTTAATAACTAAATCATTTTTAATATAAGGTCATAAATAAGATAAATTCAACTATAAATATTCATTAGAAAGATAAAAAGATTTCCTACATAATGATATTTTATTTTTAATTTTTGGACTTTAAATAATTTAATTTATTTATGACACAATGATGATGCAGTAATTACCATAATAGTGAAAAATTAGAATAATTGATATTATAAATACCTAAATAAGTATAATTTGAGACTTTTTATGAATTAAACTAATTTTATAGGTTAATATGACATGTTATGATTGATTTAATTAACTTTGGTCGAAGTAATCATTCTGTTATGAGTTTCAAAAAAATCAACTATTGAATAGTGTCAAAATTGACATAAAATAGTTTTTAAAACAAATATTATATTATTAATTGTTATTTTATTCATAAAAATCTATGGTTCGGCCAAATGACTTATATAAGGTTATATATATTATTAAAACACAACTTGGGGGTCTCTTGGATGTATATGGTAAGTTTATTAACTGTATAATATAAAAATACAAAGTGACATGGTAAATGTCAATCTAATTAACTAAGAGTTAAAACTAAAAGATATGGTTAATATAATGACCTAAATTCTATTGGTTGAGAGAATTTCGACCCATCCCCACCTTATATTCTAAATAACTCAATTTTGAGCTATTTAAAACCGAACTTGACTTTATAATAAAATAATATTTTTAGTTATTCAAAAGGTGCCCCTCTCATCCCTTATAAAAGGGTACCTCCTCCCTCTCTTCCTCACACCACTTTGAGCCTTCAAGCTCGGCCAAACCCTGCCACTTTCTCCTATCCACTTCCCTAGATACATCCTAGAGGTCCTGGTCTTCTTCAAAGACCAATTTTAGTGCCCTAAAAGAAGGTCTCAAAGAGGCACTTCAAAGAAGAGGTAATGTCTGTTACCGATTCTTTCATCTTTATTTCTTCTTCCACTTCTTCTTCTTTAGTTATTACATTATGAAGTAATAACATCAGTATCACTAATATAATGATATGTTATTATATGTATGAAACAACCCTATTTCACCATCTATCCATCCTACGGAAAAAGAAATCACCACGCGTGCGTACGTAGGGAATACCGTCTCCACGCCGTGGTGTAATCTATTTTCCACCACCACCTTACTTGGATGGGTATAATGGTGTAAATAATGAATATATATGACTATTATAAAGTGATATTGATTCTGAAATAGTATACATACACTCCAATACAATTCCACGATCATAGGAACGATATCATCACTCGTGCGTACGTACGGAATACCGTCTCCACGATGTGATGCGACTCATTCTACATGATATTCATTTCATAATGATTATATAAATGAATTGAATGAATTAATATGATATATATTACACTAATACCATTATGGAAATGAGGTATTTATAACCTAAAGAGAGGAATAAGAATTTATTCGACAAAACACGCATAAGAACAAAAAGTTATAAACACCCGAACAACATGTAGCAATGAAATATTACTACTAAGAAGCTATGAATATGAACATATATGATATCATAAAAATAAGTATGATTATGGAATAAGTCAATAACATTATTTAAATCATTATACAATAGGTTCGGACACGTACAAATCATATCGGACCTAAGGTAAGGGAAAATATCACAATCTCATTTCTATCCGAGATTGTTTATACTTTGAAATTTACTGGGGTGTATTTTATCATCCACATCCATGTTTCCTCAATATGTAATATTTATATCCTTATACAATAGTTTATATCAAATTTTACCCTTCGGTGAGTTTTTAGTAAAAGATATGAAAGGAATCTTTTGTCGTTTTTCGTACGAGGTACTTTTTGACTTTTCCGACAAAAGTACGAAGAATGTTTTTTAACTAATACGGCATGAATGGATTTTTAAAACATTATTACCAAGAAGATTCCTTTACATGTTTTCAAGTTTATTTTTAATCAAATTCTTTTAGTTTAGAATTGTACGACATGTTAAGAAAGGAAAAGTGTTTTTGAAGCAGAAAGGATATTTTCCTCAAGAATGGAGTTCAAGTGTTTTATCAAAATTATTTTCCATCTAATATAATAAAGGGTTCTGTTTTTATCCCTATTATTACATTTATTTGATTATGTTGTGATGGAATTATATTTTTATGAATTCCTTTATCTTATATGAATTGTTTTATGATGTCACGATGTTTAAGATTCCCATTTTTATTACATGGGTTATGCTATGATGTATGGTTTTCTGATTTTGTGGCACACATAAGAATGGTATCATTATGAGATGGGTGGGACCTATATCTCCCTCCAATGCATTGGGTAAAGATTTTATATCTCATGATATATACATGGATGGAACGGTAGGTTATACCGGTTCAGTGAAACAGGACTGAAACGAGGAGTGAACTCGGTTCAGAAATGGACTTTGTCCACTAAGATAGTCTTGGAAATGAGTCTTGACTAACAAGAAATGATTCTCTATGATTATGTGTGTATGCCACAAAGTTTCATGTTTTAAGTTATGATTGTTGGGATTACATTTCACTTCTATGATTTATCCCATGTTATGATATTATGATCTCTTTTGCAGGTTAAGATTTCCAAAAGTTATGTTCTTATGTATATGATGTGATTGATATTTATTTTGTTTACCCTTACTGAGAATTTGGGCTCACCCTTTTGTAAGTTTTATTTCCCCAGGTCAGGAATAAGGTTATTAAGTAGGATATTCCAAAAGGAGACTCTAGATATGATGAAATAAATGGGAGGCAAAGTAGATGCTTTATGAACCAGTTGTTTATTTTTCCTAGTTTCTAAAGACTCTATACTTATACGGTCCTTTCTTGGTTTTGTTATATGTTGTAATAAGTGTGATTCAATTCTGAAGTAATAACAATTTATGTAAAGTATGGTTCGTTATAAAAATCAACCAAAACAACCACAACATACCTATGCAGATATAAAATGAACAAGACAACAGAGATTCGATGTCTTTGGGGACCAAAATCAACATCAGAAAATTTCAGAATCACCTCCTCAAACCAGGAGATGCGAGTATGGAATGACACCAGAACCATACAAACCATGAGCATATCCAAGAAATCAAACAAGATTCCACCAAAAACGAAGTCATACCACACGATGTTTTCAGAACCTACAAAGCGGATCTTGAAATCAGGGTTAAAGAGGAAGAAGTCCACCCTCATTCTTCTCTACCTCAAACCACCGTCCAACTGAGGGAACCAAAGATTCTCATCATCCATGATGAAGAAGCAGAAAAAAAAAAGACAACCCGAGATGCGGGAGGGATTTTCACTGCATAAGAGGCGGCGGAAACCCTAGAAAGGGTAGAGTAACGAGAGCGGTGAGAGAGACGCCCTTTACAGGACCATCCTCACCCACTCAAATTCTTCTAAAATAACATCAAATAAAGGTTTAACATCTCAAGAAATTATCAAAAAAAATCAATTATCTTTTACTCATAGTTGAAAACAAATACAATACACATTCAATAATTCCATGTGTTCTTAAGTACCAAGGTATCCACCACCCAATTAAACAACCAAAAAATTTAATAATACCCATTATACATAAAATGTGTTCTTGAACCTCCATAATAATGGTAAATGATAATAAGTGAAAGAGATCTCCAGATTCATTAGTAATCACGGATGGGTTTCTATGGATTGAATTAAACTTGTTCAATATAAATAAATTAATTAGAAAATATATTTCCCAATATCTCCATGTATAAAACCAAAACCATTTATATACATAAAATTAATAACATTTGTACCTTTCACCAATGAATTATACTCTTATTGTCTTTATTTATACATTTGAAGAATATAATTATAATACAACTATCATAATCCCTCATCCATGGTGTGCCCATGATAAAAATATAATCACATAAAGCTAGAATGGGATTCCTTTTCACCCCATAATATGATAGTATCTATTATGTTAAAGGAGAAAAATAATAGATCTTAAATCTATAGAATCCACTAGAGACAAAATTATGATAAATAAAAACCACTTAACATAATGTGTGATACCTAATTATATAGTCCCTCAAATGCTCTCTGATCCTTGGTAGCATTTACTCATACATTTTATAATATATGGGTTAACTATTCATTTGTTCATGAATTATTCATATAAATACACTCTATAATATCTAATAAATTTCATAATAAGATGCATAATAATCAATTATAGCTTATATGGATGGGAAATTTAATACTAATGATTAGTATTCATCTCCCTTATCATGATTCTATTTTTATGATATGTACATGTCATAACATATGATAGGATAAGGTATTGAATTATGATATCTCTAGATTATAATAAATGATATTCCTTTTAATGGTATATTCCTTGGATATTATCACATACAATATCACTATATTATACTATATTATATTTTCTAACATGTATCATACACATATTATCCTTTAGGTTATATTTCCATTAATATCCCACATTCACTAAAGCATTATAAGCATAGTAACATTTCACATTATATTGTATCATATACAATGACTTATGTAATAATATAAAAACTCCATTTGGATATCTCCTGAAACATTTTTTGAAATATATCATTAATTTCACCATGTATCAAATAATATATAATACCTTATGAATATCAGTCTAAAAATCCTTCTGGATATACTCTAAATCACTTTTATAGTGCTCTCTAAGAAAACCCAATCCCAATTCAGTCTACCAAAAAGTGGGACCTGATGGGCCTTTCAATATTTAAAACAAAAATTCATGACTCCTCTAATGTAACCAAAAATCATCCTCTAGTAAAGCATTAGTGCTACACACATATAGATGGATCTATTTTCAATCAATCAAACAAAAATATCTATATAAATTTGTACTTATTTTGAATCATATGAAATTATAAATTTTCATATAATCCCTTTATGCAATACATTATGTATCCTGGAGACATGGAGTATGTCAATCCAGTATAGCTACTCATACATTCTTGATTCCCCAAGTATAGACTGACTAGGTCAATGAACAAATAACATGTTAATAATATAAAAGGATTAACACATCATATTCCACTCACAAAAATATATGAGAATGTAATATATATTATACATTTTTGATTTTATACTCCCTCAGTCTATCTCAATCAATTTCATGAATTTCATACTCATCATACGAGAATAAAATTCCATCATTATTACAATCGAATCGATGACATGATCAACAATATACCCAAACAACCTTGATTAGCTAATCCTAAAGGATTTTTTTTTTGAAATTTATCAAAGTATAAATGTTCTCATGCTTGGTATCTCTCCAAACATACATCTGTGGAAATATAATTAAGAAATATTCACCCATGGTAAACTAAAGTCATTGTGTTTGAAACTATATGTGGTATGATCCATATGTCATCAAACGCAAAAAAACCACATTTTATACCACAAGAGAATATCACATATCTCTATAGAAAATAATACCCATAATAACCTTAAAATTTCATCACAACCTATAACACTTCATGAGAAACATGGATTAGGGAAAACTCAAAGGCATGCCTTGAGATGATAAATATTATTTCACTTCATTAGTATATGTAGGAAACATGAAATAATGTTTAATTATAGACTATTTGTATAACCTGATATATTATATATTATGAAAAACCTTAAATATAATAAATAAAACCATATATAAGAATATGTTTTATCATATTATATATGATATATTTACATCTCATCCATATTTGTTCCAAACTTTTAGTATATTATTAAAATCGTTACCCGTCTATGTAATTTCTACCACATCACTATGTGGAAACCTAATAAAAACCTCCCACTAAACTATTATAATGAGTAACATATTTAAATTAATAATATCTTAATAATGGTGGTAATTATGAATCATATTCAAAATGCTCAAATATTTGAGCATAATATCCCAACTCTTTTAATATACAACATTAAATGTTAGGATGTTAATAAATTATTTTCTTTACATAGAACTCATTCTATATTAATCATCATCATTATCCTTAAAACCCATTCCATAAAAAGTTTTCAATAATATCTCTTGGTAAATAAAATAACTTATTTATATTAATCTTTTATATAAATATCGTAACCTTTTAGGGTTTTAAATGTTATTCACCTTGTATTTTTACTCAAATAATATTTTATTTATTAAATTTGAACTTATTAAGTTGTGAATATGATATATTATATTCATAATATCTTTCTAATATATAAAAACTCCCTTTTAGGGAAATAATAATTATTTATTTTAGTGGTTATATTCAATAAATTAACTATTATTTCTATATCTTCGGGGGTATTTTATGTGTTTTGATCATTATTTTGAAAATAATAATTTATTCTTTAAAACATTCCAAAAATGGATGGTGGGATCAAATACATATTATTTCAAGAATCAACATAGATAAAAAAATATCTTAGTTAAAAAAAAGATCCTTAACTTATTTTCATGCATGTTATATAATCCAAAAAATCATAAACCATGTATATTAAATCCATCATGTCATATTTTTCATAAAAATGTTTTTTAAATAAATAAATTTTGAAATTACATAATAAAAATGAGTTAATTATACAAATCCTTTATTAATATCCATCTATACTTCATATATCCCTTTAAATTCAAATATATGAGTCAACAACCCTTATTCATTATCAATAAAAAGAAAACAACAATATATATTAATTAATTCTTTGTATTTGATATCTTGTATTGTTGAAATACTCATAAAACATATATTTTGTATCATATGCTCTTAAAAACCAAAGAAATGATTTATATTGCACTGATACTTAACATAAAATTTACATGGAGTTTCCCGAATAACATTAAATGTCCCAAAAAATAACTTTACATAAGGAAACCTTTATCATCTTCTTAAATCTTCATTTTGGTTTTAATGACCTTGATTGTCTATTAGACATTCGATTCACTTCCTTTTTACTTAAAATTTTATCCTTTTGTACCATCAATACAACACAAGATCCTGAACATTATATACCAAGTTCCTATACCCTTAACATTTTGATAAAATAGGGCAAATATCTATTTTACTCATTTTTATTTTCAAAAAACTTCCAATAATTATTGAAAAACTATTTTAATAATCATCCCAATACTTTGAGTATATCTTCAGTCTCTCCAATTCCATAGCATACTCAATCACATTGTGTATATGCGTAGATGAAAAAATATCTTTTAATTATCTTTAATTTGAATCCTTTATAACATTAAGTGAATAATTATATTATTATCATATATGTTTAGATTCACTTGTTAAACAATTTCTGAATTTGGATGCTCAGGAAGGTATTTCATTAACACATAAAATTTTCTTAATTAAGAAAAATTCTTATGTTTCTGCACTAGTATAAGAAGATACTTAAATTAAGATTATTCTTTATTTAGGATTATTCTCAAGGATAAATTTGATTAATATGTTCTTATTTATCTAAAATTAAATAATTTATTATATGAGTATCACATTTTACATTAATTTTTTACTAATTACTATTAAATGTGGTCCTATAAAATGATTTTCCCATTTAAAATACATCATATCAATTAGTGAGTGAAGATCTATACTTCACTAATTAATGATTCTTCTAAAATTTCACTCACCAATTAGTTATTTAGGTAATACATCATGATAATTATATCATATATGAATCTTGGAATATAACATCCAAGCTTGACTCACACAATAACAAGTAACCAGATTAGTTCACCACATGACCTTAGGCATGCTTCCCCAAATTTCAAAATCTATTTGTAATAACCCAAACTCCAGTTACCCTGAGTCGATGTATACTTTATTAAATTATAATAAGATAAAAGAGATCACATCATCATTTATAGATCAATTTATTATTCATCATGAACCATATACATACATGATTTTTATATGACATTTTAAATAAAAAAACATATCATAAGAAACATTCTCCCATCTTTGATATTATTCATAACATCCTTCTTCATATCATAAAGAATGTTACCCATATAAATATTGAACTTATATTCCCAAAAAGGGTTCAAAGTCATTAAATATATCATGAATAAATACGAAGTAATCATTATTATAAGGTAAATAACTAAAAACACATGCCATTTAATCAATATCATGGGAACAAATGCATCAATTGCAATATCAATAATGTATTCTCAGGGACAATAATAAATGAATTCTCAATGAGGGAAATGATTAATATTTTTGTAATGATATCAAAAAAATGATATCTTTACCATCATTTCCTTCATCTAAGAAATTTTATTTGATGGGTAGGTATTCACCAAAAACCCATTTAATAAATATTTCAAACTTGTTTGGATTATGAGACTTTTGGATACATTGAGTATCTAACTACAAGAATTCCCCACCCATAATTTCATATAAAATTCATTCCTCGTATATTGAATGATAAATTTATTTCCTGAATATATTATTTATCAATAAATAAATATATTGAGAATATAATACAAAATATTAATATTTTCATCAGTAAATAAAATAAAATTTATATTAAAAACCACATATAGAAATGGTATGATGTTTAGGAAATATTCATATCCGTGATGAAAATAATATGTATATTTAAGAGAAATGTAATTTTTAATGAAAAATGATCATAATAATTTGAATGTTTAAAGAGAGATTTAATGACCAAAATATTAATAAAATAAAAAATATGACTATTAATTCATCAAAATATAGGTACTATAATAAAATTATATCCTTTATAGAAATAAATAAAATGAAAATAAAAAATAAAAATTTTATTTCATCAAAGTAGTTTCTTTATAAAACTATTTAAAACCTATATAATAATCTAAATATTGTAAAATGGTTATGGAATTTGGAAAATCTGTAAACATCATATACAATAAAAAGAATCATTCCTTTTGAATTGTGGAAATAAAGAAGAGAATGATCATTTTAGAAAATTTTATATATATTAATTTCAAAACTTTTAAAAAATCATGTATAACATAAAATATCTTCAATATATCATTTGATTAAATAAAATGGACTTTTTGAAAACAATTTTTTAAAGTATGGGCACAAAATAAAATTATTCCAAATCAAAAAAGAAATAAGATAGGATTTTATTTTAAACATTTATTTTCATGATTCATATTCCAAAGAGATAAAATGTTAGAATAAGTCATGTTAACTACTTCAATATCAATAGGATAAGAAAATAGATATAGTTTATAAGGATATATTATAAAATTCCATAAATAAAAATATGACCAATCCAAAAAAATGAGATTGTTAACTAATTTATTATCCCTTTAGTACCATTAAAATTCTATCACCTTGAAAGATTAAATTTGAAAAGAAAAATTAATCATAATAAAAAAAATATATTCATTTTAAATAAATCAAAGCAGCATTGTATACATCACATAAAAGTAAATGGGTGCATAATACCAGTTATGTCTCAATAGAGTGCAAATTAAAACAAAGTCCCTTACATTATGTTTTAATTTATTCTAAAGAAATATAACTTAATTTATAATAAATATTAATTTATTATAATTCTTTAAAAATTTAATTTATATACTTATAGAATCATATATGATCCAATAATAAATTTTTAACCCCTATTTATTAATAATTATTTATTAAATTTATTCTTTCTGGGTGTTAATTATTTCTTATTGCATGATAATTTTAGTTTGGTAATTGTTTTCCTTTTAAATTTATTACGGTTCCATCATATAAATAATTTTAATAATGATATAAATATCATCTATATTCATTACATATATATTTATTGTCGTCCATAAAAAGGTACATATAGTAAAATTAATTACATTGTTCAGGGAGACAGCAAGTCGTACATATATATCAATGTTCTTTTCACGTTAAAATGGATGGAATGAAATAAAATTAATTAATAATTCACTATTAAATAATTATTAATATATCCTATATATTCATAAAATTCATCATCAATACCATCCATGTAAAGTAAAAATGAAAAACAGACCATATCGCTTCATGGAGATGGTAATCCACACATACTCATGAGCGATGTTATCAATTTCAAATGGATTGGAAGGTAAGAAGGTAGATATTAAATTATAAATACATAAGAATAATAATTTAATAAAAATAATATATAAACATTAAATCCACTGAAAAAACTGTATATGAAAGACAGTGATAGAAATGAATTGTATCACGAAATAGAGGTGGTAGTACCCACTTATGCATGCGTAATAATTTCACTTCCCATTAGATAGAAAAGAGAGATAATAATAGTGTTTACATAATTATAATAAAACATTATGTATGTTTTTTGTAATTAATTTTTTATTCTATGATAAATATCAAAAATTTAGATGAGGTAAAATAATAAATAATTTGAAAGAGGTCGAGTAGAAAGACTACCTCTCATTCTGTTGGCCTCAATTATATATTTTATTAAGGATCCTTGGAATAATATTTTAGGAATACCATAACCTAAAAATTATATCTCTAGATAATTAAATGATAATTTTTTAGTCTTTGTTTGAGTTATAGGGCTCAAATTGGTGTTATGAAAAGAGAGAATGGGTGTCCTTTTATAATGGATGGAAGGGACATACTTGGAATCTTATAAAAGTTTAAAATATAATAATGTCACACTAAAGAAACATTATTAAAAATGGATAAATATTAGATTATAGTATAGTATTAAGTATAAATATCACCATAAAATTAGATATATACAAGTTTAATTTTCAAACATACCCTTGTCTCTTAGTTTAACCCCCTCGTGAACCTGTTTTAACCTTAAACAAAGTAACACATTTTTCAACCTTAATGGGTTATAATTTTTCCAATGAGTTAAAAATATTCTCATAAATGGAAAATTTATGAGATTTTATACCATTTATGATCCTATTTTACCTCTTTAAATATTTTTATTATCTTTGAATAAATTAGTAAAATATTATTTTTCATAAAATATAATTAATGTTTTTTTGACACAATTCATTTATTTTGACTTTAAAGTTATTGAGATAAAGAAATAATTATAATATAATAATTTTAAACATAAATAATAAATTATTATTAACTTTTATATTATTCTATAACTGTTATTTATCCCAATAACATTAGTTTTAATGTTTTTAAAGTTATTTACTTTGATTTTTTCACTCCCTACCCAGGCATTGTGTTAGTGTGGTATAAGTGTTTAAAATAATTATATAACCACAAAAAATTATAAATAAATTAAAACCGTAAAAATAATTTCAATAATATAAATATTATCTTTAATATTTATTCATAACTTATTATTATCCCTATGTAAACATAAAATTAAAATTTAAATCAAAGAGGGTGACGTTTTGTGTTTTATTTACTTCAAAAAATATAAATGTAATTATCCAAAGAAAAAGGAATCAAAATTCAACATATTCAGTTTTTTTATTTTTATAGTAAATTTAATCTTATAATATTAAATAAATTTAAGGTTTGGGTAGATTTTGAATTCCTTATCACATTATTGTTAACCTTAATTACCTGATTTACAATTTACTAAGGTGATAAGTTTTACAATGGTTAATATTCATAATGCCTGAAAATAAATGGGACCTATTTACTAAATGTGAACCTCCTAATTAAAATATAGAATATATTTTATGAAATTCAATTCCTATAATTTTCACGACTTAATTTGAAAATAAACCCACAAAATTTGATGAAAAGTTGGTTTCCATAAAAATACGCTTTAAGCCTGAAAATTAACTTATATCAAAATCTTGTAAAATAGAAATCCTATTATAATTAATTAAAATATTTTAGATAAAATTTATCTTATATAAATTTGATAAATACACCAAAATATAATGTTGTTTTTAAATTTATTTATTTAAAGAAAAGAAATGACAGTTTTTTAAAAGTCTATATTTTTCCCTATTCACTGAAAAATAAATCTTTTTAGAAAAATACCAAAAAATAAACCTATAATAACAATTAAATTATGAAAATTGTGAAATAATTTTCACACAATAACATTTAAATAGTTTATAATTGTTCCTTTTACTTTGGTGTTATGTGAAAAGTATTTAATCTAAGAAGTTATATTTATTTAAAGAATAATATATCAAAAAAGATTACGATGATACATTCTACCCCTATTATAATAATTTAACTCTCGAAATTTCATAAATCCCATTACAAAAATGAGGATATTTATACCTCATAATTTCATATGGTTCCCATGTTCCTTCCTCAAATTTATGGTTTTTCCCCAAAACGTTGACCAGATGAGTGATCTTGTTTCAAATCACTTTCTCTCTATAATCAAGAATCTCCCCAATTGTCCCTAATAAGATAGATATTGCTCTAATTTTATGAAATATGAGTTAATTAAATATGAACTATTAGGTATGTACTTCTTCAAGAGAGATACATGTAACACTTTGTGAACATGATAGGGATTCGGTGGGAGTGCCCAAAGATAAGATATCATCCTGATAAGATAAAGAATATAAAAGGGAACAGAAAATCTTGGGATTATATTTCCTTTAATTCAAAATATTATAACATTTTTCTAAGGATATATTCATAGGAATGCCTTTTCACTAAATTCAAACTCTATATACCACAAATAATTGTTAGAATAATATTTTTTGTCTTCTTTGAGCTTCTGTTATATATAGTTGAATGGATTAAGCTTCTCTGTAATTTCTTCAGCTCGATTCGGCCCTAATAACATTTTATCTCTAACTTCATCCCAAGACATTAGAGTTTTTTACTTTCTTTAATAAAGGTATTCAAATTATCCATCTGAATTAATGAGTGAAAGCTATTGTTGTAATAAAATTCTTCCAAAGGAAGGTGCCAATCCCTAAAACATTAAAATTCTATAGAGTTAGATCTTAACATGTCTTCTAGAGTTTGAATAGTCCTCTCAGACTAATCATATATCTAAGGATGATATGAAGTACTGAAACTCAAATCTGTATCAATATCCTACTGATGGATTCTCTAAAATATTGATGTAAAACCCATATCCTAATCATATATTATCAAGAGTGGAACTCCAAGAAATCTCAAAACATCCTTAATTTATACTTGATTAAGTTGTTAAATAGATATATCTTCTCTAATAATGATAAAATGTACTAATTTCATAAGGAAATAAACTACAACCCAAATATCATTATTCCCTTTCGAGGTTTTAGGGAGTATGGTAGTGAAATCCTTGGTAATATTTTTCAATTTTTCATTATTTTATGAGTAATGTTTGTAACATACCCTTATACGTATTTCTATTTACCTTAACTATATGACACACTTGGAATCAAGATACATAATCTACACTATCCTTTTTCATGTTATCCCACCTGAATAAATCTTTCTGATCTTTATACATATTTTTACTTCCAAAATTAAAAGGGAATGGTCAATTATGAGATTCATCCAATATATCCTTCTTCAAGTTTGGTATTGAAAAAGAACATAAAAATTTTCCAAACCATATAATTCATATATTATTATGGTTGAAGTTGGGAAAATTATTCACCTTATTCTGTAATTCAACATATTCCTATTGTGCCTTCTTAATCCTATCATGGATTAATGGTTGATCGTTCTTCTATAAAGATAAGATATGTCTCATTTTCATACAATTTCCAAATCCAAAATTTAAACATCCATTAATATTGAATATATTTCATATTTATTATGAAAAAATGAGCATGGACTATCCAACTAAGAGTATTGTTCAATTTGGTCACCATCCCAGGGTGGTAATGTATTGATCATTCATAATCATTGATTAACTATCACCATGTTCTATGTATCAGATTCAATTATTTATGTGTAAAGAAATACTTAAAGATTTTTTTATCAATATATATTACACACCTTTCACCATATAAATAATGCCTCTATATCTTTAATGTAAAAAATCACCGCTTCTAGTTCTAATTCAACAATCGGATGATTTTTCTCAAGAATTTTCAATCGGTAAGATGAATGTGATATCACTATATCATTCATAATTATTATGTATCCTAGTAACCTATTTTATGAATACCTATATATAAAAAACCATTCTCCACTTTAGGGCAGTGTAAGCCCACATTAACTGACAAACTTTCTCTTCAGTTCCTTAAAAATATCCTCGAATTCATCTATCTACAAGAACAAGTCTACCATCCAAATCAATAGGGTGTGTGGATTATATTGTCATGATAAAACTATCACAATGCACCGATAGTATCCAGATTACCTAAGAAAACTATGGATCTCAGTTACCATAGTTGTTCTAGGCCTTTTCTTAATAACTTTTGTCTTTAAGTATTCATTGATATAACTTCACAAGAAAATGTATGACTTAAGAATGAGAATTTTTATAGCCAAAAATTACTCTTTTTAAATTTTTAATATAGATTCTCCCTCATTAAGTTCATTATAAAAATCCAAAAAAATTCTTCAAGCACTTCCTTGCTCACCAAATATATAATAAAACAATCAATAAAGAATAACTTTAATAAATAAAGGTAATATCTAAAGACTATATTAATTATGTCCATGAATATAGTAGGATAAATTTTAAGTCTAAATGTAATTACTATGAATTCATAATGACCATGCCTTGTATGGAAGGTCTTCTTGGCTATATCTTCCTTCTTGGCTCTTAACAGATAATATCTAGATCAAATATCAATCATCAGAAAATATTGAGTTCCATGTAATTGATCAAAAAAATAATTGATATAGGTAAGATGATACATGTTATTAATAGTTATATTGTTAAGTTCCTAATAATAAATGAAAAGATCCATTGAACTGTATTTCTTTAAAAAAAATAGCTTCACCATAGGGTTATGCACTAGGATGAATGAATCCCATATATGGGTTCACCTTGAGTTTCTTATTAAATTACGACAACTCAATGGGGTCCATTATGTTGTACCTCTCGAACCCCTCAAGGTTTAATTTTCATGATCACAATCACTCTCATCTTTGTCTAATATTGTTTTTAGTGTTTGTGAATGATAGGCACAAGGTTGCCAAGAAGATTTCCCAAGAATGGACAACAAGTGGACTGAAAATCAGTCCACCGGCCAACCGGTGGCTTCACCACCGGTCGGCCGGTGGACCCTGGGAAGGATACTGAGCCACTGCCATCTCACCGGCCAACCGGTGGCCAAGCACCGGCCAGCCGGTGGCATCCTGGATCAAACAGTGTTTGCTACTGCCTCACCACCGGCCAGCCGGTGGCACCTCCACCGGTCAGCCGGTGGAGCCTGGACCAAAGGCCTTCTCCTCTGCCAAGGCACCGGCCAACCGGTGGCCCTGCACCGGCCAGCCGGTAGGCCAGTCAAACTAGCCGTTGGGTTTGACCAGTCAACCTCCTTTTGGCCTCCAACGGCTCCGAAGACCTCTCCAACGGCTCCGAAGCCTCCCCAAGGGTTCCTAGCCTATAAATAAAGGCTGAGGAAGCCCCGGACACTAACCGGAACTATTGTGAAGCCCTCGGACATATTTTGCATCAATTGGCCAACCTCCGGCGTCTTCCTCCAAAGGAACTCCAATAGCTCCAACAACTTCCACATCCAAGGAGCTCCTCCAAAGAAGCTTGGAAGCGGCCTTCAACATCTCCATCCAATCAAAGGCGCCCAAGTCTTCCCAAATACGGGTTTTATTGTTTTACTTTTTATTGAGCTTTAAATTTGGGTTTGTGCCTACAAACCCCAACCCTTTTCTCAACCTCCCTTTCTTTGGGTTCTCACACCACCACTAAGGTGTGAAGAGGTTGTCAAGCCTTACCTTGTAAAAAGGCTTGAGATCGGTGAGCTAGCCTTCACCCGTAAAAAGGCTAGTGGGTTATTGCTAAACCATTAAAAGCAATTGGGTTCTTGCTAAACCACAAAAAGCAAGCTGTAATAGGTCCTAGTGCTACCTCAAAGCCTAGTGGGTTTCTTGCTAAAACCATTGAAAAGCAAGCGGTAGGAATCTCTCAACGGTTAAGTTGGGAGCGGAGACGTAGGCCGGGTTTTGGCCGAACTCCGTTATCAAATTTCTTGTGTCTTGCCTTCTTTATTTCCGCTGCATCTTTACTTTGATTTTTAATTTGTGAATCTTTTTTTAAAAGGCAATTCACCCCCCCTCTTGCCATCATTCCTCGTTTTCTTCCGACCAACAATTGGTATCAAAGGGGTAATTTGAATAATTCCCTAAACGGTTTCAAATTCAAAGATCCATTAAGATGGCATCAACCTCTTTCACCCCCGAGGGCTACTCTTTGGGTCGGGCTCCATTTTTTGATGGGTCCGACTATAATTATTGGAAAACCCGCATGACTACTTTTCTTAGAAGTATAGGGTATCCCATTTATAAAATTGTCATGCAAGGTTACACTTTGTCTACCCCCGACGAATCCAAATGGACCCAAGCCGACATTAGAAATTTTGAGCTAGATGGCAAAGCCATGAATGCTCTTCATTGCGGCCTTGACCGAAATGAATTTAACCGAGTTTCCACTTGCACCTCATCTCATGAAATTTGGAAACTATTGGAAGTGACCCATGAGGGCACTAACAAAGTTAAAGATACTCGGTTAGATATGTATAGACAAGACTTTGAATCTTTTTCAATGCATCCAAATGAGTCTATTTCTGAAATGTTTACACGCTTCACTGACGTTTGCAATGGTAGAAAATATCTTGGTGATGATGTTTCAGCCGAGACGATGGTCAAGAAGATTCTATGGGTCCTTCCGAGCTCATGGGCACCAAAGGTGACGGCGATCCAAGAAGCTAAGGACGTCAAAAATATGCCGGTAGAGGAGCTCATCGGATCCCTAATGACATATGAGATCACAATGAGAAGGCAAGCTCAAAAGGAGGGCACACCAATCAAGACACCAAAGAACATCGCCCTCAAGGTACAAAAAGAAGTAAGCTCCTCCTCATCCTCATCTTCCTCATCTTCATCTTCTTCAAGCGGCGACTCGGAAATGGAGAATCTCGCCCGCCAAATGCAAAAATTCATGAAGAAGCACAAGAAGAAGAAATCTCGCAAGGCGCGAAAGCAAGAACCCACCGCAAGATCCGAGCCCAAGGTAAAATGCTACGGGTGCGGCGAAAAGGGCCATTACAAGCCCGATTGCCCACTCAACAAGAAACGGGCCAAGGAGAAAGGAAAGAAAAAGGTCCTCAAGGCCACATGGAGTGACTCTTCATCATCCTCCTCCTCCTCCTCGAGCGACCAAGGTACAAAATGCCTAATGGCATTCCATGAGGTAACATCTTCCGACTCCTCCTCTTGTTCTTCAAATTCAAATTCTTTAAATCATATTTCTTATGAAGAACTCTCATTTGCTAGAGATCAATTGGAAAAAGGTTTTCATGAACTCTCTTCTAAATTTGTCGCGTTGAAAAAGTCTTTCAAAAAACTTTCCTCCGAAAAAGGCCAACTTCTTAAAGAGAAGGAGGAACTCACCCTTAAAATCCAAAATTTTCCAAATGTTGATTCCATGGAATCAACCATCAAAGATCTAAGAGAAACTCTAGCCAAGTTCACCCAAGGGGAACAGAATTTGAACAATATACTTGGTTCCCAAAGGGTTTCCCGAACCACCAATGGACTTGGTTATACCAACCAAGCCTCCTCCTCCCATGCACCCACTGTTTTTGTAAGGGGGAGCTCTAGCTTTAAATTTTGTAACTATTGCAAAAAACCCGGGCATCTCATTTATGAATGTAATTGTAAAAATGCCCGGTACGGCCAACCCAAATCGATTTTTTATTCCGATGAATTTTATAGGAGAAGACCCGCCATGAGGCAAGTATGGATTGAAAAATCCCTATTGGCAAGTCTCTCCGGGCCTAAATTTGTTTCGGTCTCAAAAACCACTCCCCGGTGATTCACTGTTTTTATTTAGGGGGAGTTAGGATTTTTTAAGCCTTTTTGTGTATTAAAAGCTTTCATTTCAAACTCAACACTTGGCTTCGAAATTCTCTATTTTCTATTAAATTTTCTTTTTTAAATATCCGACAGTTGGTATCGATTTTTTGATTCAAAACTCTCAATTTCAAAAATTTCATTTGGTTTCAAATTTCGAATTTCAATTGGTTTTTTGATTCAAAACTTTCAATTCAAACTGTTATTCAAATTTTTCAATTCAATTTTTCATTTCAAAATTTCCAACAATTAGTATCATTTTCAATTGTTTTTCTTCGAATCCCTCAATCAAGTTTTATGCCCCATTCTATTTTGATAATCACAAAGGGGGAGAAATTTCTTGATTGATTGGGGGAGAATCCTTTAAAGCATGCTTTTCATTTCATTTTCTACATTGTTTGTTTCGGTGATTGTGATCATCAAAATAGGGGGAGATTGTTGTACCTCTCGAACCCCTCAAGGTTTAATTTTCATGATCACAATCACTCTCATCTTTGTCTAATATTGTTTTTAGTGTTTGTGAATGATAGGCACAAGGTTGCCAAGAAGATTTCCCAAGAATGGACAACAAGTGGACTGAAAATCAGTCCACCGGCCAACCGGTGGCTTCACCACCGGTCGGCCGGTGGACCCTGGGAAGGATGCTGAGCCACTGCCATCTCACCGGCCAACCGGTGGCCAAGCACCGGCCAGCCGGTGGCATCCTGGATCAAACAGTGTTTGCTACTGCCTCACCACCGGCCAGCCGGTGGCACCTCCACCGGTCAGCCGGTGGAGCCTGGACCAAAGGCCTTCTCCTCTGCCAAGGCACCGGCCAACCGGTGGCCCTGCACCGGCCAGCCGGTAGGCCAGTCAAACTAGCCGTTGGGTTTGACCAGTCAACCTCCTTTTGGCCTCCAACGGCTCCGAAGACCTCTCCAACGGCTCCGAAGCCTCCCCAAGGGTTCCTAGCCTATAAATAAAGGCTGAGGAAGCCCCGGACACTAACCGGAACTATTGTGAAGCCCTCGGACATATTTTTCATCAATTGGCCAACCTCCGGCGTCTTCCTCCAAAGGAACTCCAATAGCTCCAACAACTTCCACATCCAAGGAGCTCCTCCAAAGAAGCTTGGAAGCGGCCTTCAACATCTCCATCCAATCAAAGGCGCCCAAGTCTTCCCAAATACGGGTTTTATTGTTTTACTTTTTATTGAGCTTTAAATTTGGGTTTGTGCCTACAAACCCCAACCCTTTTCTCAACCTCCCTTTCTTTGGGTTCTCACACCACCACTAAGGTGTGAAGAGGTTGTCAAGCCTTACCTTGTAAAAAGGCTTGAGATCGGTGAGCTAGCCTTCACCCGTAAAAAGGCTAGTGGGTTATTGCTAAACCATTAAAAGCAATTGGGTTCTTGCTAAACCACAAAAAGCAAGCTGTAATAGGTCCTAGTGCTACCTCAAAGCCTAGTGGGTTTCTTGCTAAAACCATTGAAAAGCAAGCGGTAGGAATCTCTCAACGGTTAAGTTGGGAGCGGAGACGTAGGCCGGGTTTTGGCCGAACTCCGTTATCAAATTTCTTGTGTCTTGCCTTCTTTATTTCCGCTGCATCTTTACTTTGATTTTTAATTTGTGAATCTTTTTTTAAAAGGCAATTCACCCCCCCTCTTGCCATCATTCCTCGTTTTCTTCCGACCAACACATTATATATGGAATATTTGAAATAGATATAGTATTAGGTATGAGTTCTATTGAAATATATACTTCAACATTCAAGGGAGTACTAGGAAACTCTTGTGTAAATACATCAAAAAAATCTCATAAAATAGTAATATCATCAGTGTTGAGTTTCTCTTAACCATATGTGATAAATATCCCTAATGAATTGGTAGAAAACCCCATATTATGGAATTAATTTTAATTGGGAGTTTAGGTTTACCCATTCACATATAGACTGTCATAGTTTTATTTATAATATCAAATTTAACTTCCCTTCCCTGAAAATTGACATGGGATCTATATTGGGAGATCCAATCCATTAAAAAAACTACATGAAATTCAACTATAGGAAGAATAAAAACATTTTAGGAAGAAAATTCATATAAAATTATATCAAATAGGAGTTATAAACATGGAATATGATCATCATATTTTTAGGAGTTTTCACTTTCAAATCAGCATTTAATTGATAAGGTGGTTATGTGATACCCTTTGAAAAATATTTAGATATAAAAGTGTGGATAGAACCTAAATAAAATAAATCATTTTCACTTATAGAGTGGATAATAAGTATACCTTTCACCGCATTACATGGAACTTACACTTTCATTTTAGTAATTCCATATGCTTATCCTCTACCCATTGGCTTCTTTAGTGATATGTTCCCTTGAATCTTGGGCCACTATTTTTAATAATACCCCATCTCTCTACATTTGAAGAACTTGGTAGAAGTGGTTTGTTTATTTTCCTTAAATTTATTATCTGAATAACCCTAATCTCTACACATGTAATAAGATCACATACCTTCAGTCATTTTCTATAAAAAATTACACAATTTGTACATGATGAAAATTTCTTAGTTACCTTCTTCTTATATGATGCATTATATTTTTATTGGTGCTCATCCAATGTCTTCTTCTCTTGATTCTCTTTAAGAATATAGGATATAGAAAATTATTTCTCTATATTAATGGAACTTGATACTATGTCATCATATGATGAAAATTCTTGATAAGATAGTTACCTTTGGATACATAGATTAATCCCATCAAAGAAATGATCAATCATGATTTTTGGATTATGTGTATACATCAAAGCATGCTTATATAATATTTTAAAGTAATCCTTACAGTCTACCAAACATTCTTCTAACTTCTTCTTTAAAGTGAGTAACTTGCTATGCATTTCATCTCACTGTTCTCTGGGGAATTATTTTATAAATAATATCACTTTAAAGGTTATCCATTAAATTCTTGATATTTCTTCGACCTTTTTATTGTTCTGTAACAAAAGATGCCATTTATTAGAATCTCCTTTCAAAAAATACAGTTCTAGAAAAATATTTTCACATGCATTACATCACATTTTTAGAAATAACATTTTGAGGGACTTAATCCAATGCTCATATATCAATGGATTAGTAGTTAAATCTAAAAAAGGATAATTTTGTCCCTCGAAGGAATCTAAAATAGGATAATCATTTTGTGGAACAATGAGTTGTTCGAAACAGGAAATGTTATTCATCATGACCTGGGTAATATTCCATAATATGACCATGATCTTCTCAACTACAACACAAAATAAATTATGTGCCATCACTAAATAATGACATACACTGAGTTATCTCATAATCCTCATGAATATTGAGCTATAAAAAAATCCATCTAATGGTAAAATTTATCAAGTACTATAAGGTATTATCATAATTATCATGTTATATATGTTCATTTAAATTCTATTTATAATGGTTTCTACTAAACTTTCTCAGATACCAATTGTAACAACCCAAAATCTAGTAAACCAAATCTAGTGTCTAATATATTAAATTGGTATAATATAAAAGAGATCACATATATAATGATCGATAAGTTTGTCCATCTTGAAGAAACAGATACATACATAATCTCCAAATTACATTCGAAATAAAAAAACATAGCATGAGAAACATCATCACATCCTTGATATTATTAATAATATCCTTATTCATATCTTGGGGAAAGAAAAAAATGGTGATCTCAGATCCTTATTAAGGTTTACATACAGTGGATGTTATCTTGAAAAAAAAGGCATATTCAAGATTTCATGGTGATTAACTGAAAACACATTTCATTTAAACATTAACTTGACCAAGAAATGCATCAATGGATAATATCAATGAATTAACATCATGGATAATAATAATTGAAGTATCAATGAAGGAAAATATTAATATTGGATGTCATCATCTCATACATCATAATATTTTTACCATCAAGCCCTTGTTCTAATATAGTTTAATCAATTGGTAGGTATATAAAAAAATTATTTAATAAGGTTATCCAACTCGTTATCCTCATGAGACATGTTGATGTATCGAGTGGATAAATATAACAGGGCCCAACCCATCATTGTATGGCTAATGTATTACTCATTTATTTAATGAAAAATTTAATTCATAAACAATATTCCTTATCAAAATATATCTATATTTAGTAAATAATTCATAATATTAACATTTTCCACAGTGAATCAAATAACATTAATAGTAAAGAACCATATGAGGAAATGGTATGTGGTTTAGGAAATAATAATACCATGATAAATGGACAATTTATATGGCATCCCGCCTTTTTATCACATAAACATTCATTACATTTTACAAAACCAAAGATCTTTAAGGTTTAGTGTCTTGGAAACCAGGAAATTAAAACATGAAAACATAAAACATTCTTCCTAAACACTTTAAAGGCTTCTCCTTAGGTTCATCCTAGGTTAATTAATGCATCTCATAACCTTGGGACATACATCAAAAGAAAGGGGGAGCAGAAGGCCCAGTAAGGGAAACAAGGGAAAAATTTAACATGTGAACTTGAGATACATCAACAATGTCATGAAAAAGAACTTTAAGGCATGAGAAAGAAATCATGAGGCATATCATAATAAAAATAATGTATTTCATAACTTTAACATGTGGCTACAACATTTAATATTGAAAATCATTTTCATTTCACCAAGGTCCATCCCCAAGGTGTCATTAAAATTTACCAAGGTTATTCACCAAGGCATCGTTAAAAATGGTCATCTCTAGAGATTAAGTCTTTACCCAATGCATTGGAGCGCTATCAGGGTGCACCCTTAAATTTGTCTTTATTATCATGTGATCCACATATATCATCATAAAACATTTCATAAACAACCCATATATCATAAAAGAAATGGGTTTCCTTTCATAATCATAACGTTTTAAAAACTGCTTTAAAGACATGATCTTTATGTCACTTTAAACCCATGAAAAAGGAAAGCGGGTTTCGTGTATGTAAATCCCAGAATTAAAGTAGAAAAATTTTATAGATATTTGAATACCCCTGTATAAAAATTTCTTTGAGTATTAAATTAATAAATTAAAATAATTTGAGAAAAAGAGAGAGACATTTTGAGACGAAAATTCTGCAGCATAACGGCTATGTTACAGGGTTTTAGAAAATATTGAAAAGAGAGGGGACATGAGTCACCCACTCATAAATGATTCAAAACAAAGTATAGGGACAGAATTAATGGATATAATAACATTGTAATGAAATTTTAAAGACATACCATATGAATTGAAAAACATTGAAGGAAGACAAAAATAAGATTTCTCTTATGAAAATTCGGCAGCCTAACGGTGTCACTTAAAACGTCAAAAAAATGAATTGATGAGGTCAAATAGGGTCTCTAATCATATGAACATAAAATATAATTATGATAGATATAGATATCATAACCCAACATAATAAACATTAACATGAAATACTTGACATGAAAATAGATCTTGAAAACGAGAAGGGTGAAAGAATCCCTTAAAAATTCGGCAGCCTAACGGCGCCACTTAAAACTTCAAAATACTGAATTGAAGGGATCAAACAGGGTCTCTCATCATATGAACATAAAATATTAGTATTATAGATATAGAGATCATACCCCCACATAATAAAAAGGAACTTTAAAGACTTGACATGAAAGTAGATCTTTAAAAATGAGAAAGGTGAAAAATTCCTTAAACATTCGGCAGCCTAACGGCGTCACTTAAACTTTCTTAAAATGAATTGATGGGAGAAATAAGGGATATCTCATCATATGAACATTAAAATTTCAGTAATAGGAATATAAAAGATCATCCTCCAACATAAGATCATGGATCATAAAAGAAATGACATAAAAGAGATTACTTGAAATGAAAGTGGGAGGTAGGATCCCTTACCTTAAAACGTATCTCATAAAACTCAGAGGTTGGGACCTTGAGGGATTGGGGGAACCTTGTGAGGACTCCTTTGGAGGTAATTATACCAGAGCTTCGTTTGGGGAGAGTTGGGAGTGAAAACTAAAGGAGAAAAGGGTGGGTATTTATAGGGAAGGTGAGGTGATACTTTAATAATTTCAAGGGACACCTCACGGGTGGTTTTCTCAAAACCATGGGCTTTCCCATGGTATTTCCCATGGAGTTAGGCCACATGGGTCCCCCAATACAATACTTCATCACCTTTGGTCGTTAAACCCTTAAAATATCTCATGAAATCATCATGACACAGTTATGATGTCATTAAACATACCAAAACACTAAAACTGCATTTTTACTATTCACTGAAAATTCATCTTTCTCAGAAAAATCCCAAAATTTCACCTCAACCAAATATCGATGCTCTAATTACAAATATGAACTCTATTTTATAAATATAATTTTCTAAATATTTTTAATTTAATTTTTAAATAAATACACTATTCACCGAAAATTCATTTTTTGCAGAAAAATCCCCAAAAATTACCATAACATAATATCGATGCTCTGAGTTCAAAATTAAAGTCCATTTTATAAAAATAATTTTCTAAATATTTTTAATTTAATTTTTAATTAAAAAATACTATTCACCCAAAAAGACTAATACTTGACTAATAATTTATGAAACCAATATTTACCCATTTTATTGAATCACATTACTTAATCAAGGTGCCTAGATTATATTAAAACTTTATTTAAGTGAGATTACTAATCTATTTGGTCATATTACTAATCCTAAGCGTAAAGTAACTATTCATAATTTACTATTCATCAAAAATTAAGTTGATCTTATTAGACTCTAAATTTCGTATAGAACATAATTGTAGAAGACTATTTTTTGAAAATCATTACAAATTTTTAATTATTCAAGGTTTATATATACATTTTTAAAATATCCTTTCTCTAAAATACATCAAAAATATGCATACTGTATTTATTCGGACATTTGAAAATTCATAAACTTCATCATAGAAAGAAATCAAAAATTTTATTTAAAACAAAGGATTACACAAGGCAGTTACGGTCTCCTTACATAGCCCCTTATAACCCCATCATAGGACCTAAGTGTAAGGTGTGCTAAGGTGAGAGAATCTGAGGGCGGCTCAACGAACATTTCATGAGTAGTAATTTCTATCAATTTTAACTTCTCGCGAAGTTGATTCCGTTATAGCTTCACACGATGAAGCTCGACTTGGTTTTGGTCCAGAGCAAATCCTAGTGGTGCTACCTCCTTCCCAAGTTCCGTTAGATGGGCCTCGATTGGCCCGAGACTAGTGCATGAGGCCATCGAATCTTCTTTCTATATTAATTAACCAAGATCACTTGTATTTAGAGACAATAATTGAAACGTTTAGTTTCTAGTAGTTATATTTACCAATGGTCATATAACAGTCAAAACCCAATGGTCTTATTTAAATTATACTCATGTTATCAAATGAAATAAAATAACACACAAAATTAGGGAATAAGAATTATTCAAAATTTTGGGTTGTTACAATCTTCCCCCCTTAAGAAATTGCATCCTCTCAATTTTTAAAATTGGGATTGGAAATTTCATTGAATGTCCCACATTGGAAAAAGAGTCAGTAACACTATTACTTTAAAATAAAGAAAGGGAAGTAAAATGGTCACCCGAGTTAACCCATACTAGGATTCCATGTAGGAAAACATGGACATGGAGGAGAAAACAAAGGGTCATGTTCTGAGGGGGAGTGATAGAAAACATGATTAGGAGAAAGTTAACAACACGAAAATCACAAACTTATGATGGTTAAAACAGTATTTGATTTCCCAGTAGGAAACGTTAACAGAAAACATTTTTGTTTTATGTTCCTTTTCATAGTTTTAAGGAATTCATTTACTATATAGAACAAAAACATAAGGAAATATACCTACCTTCAAGTAGAGTTTCATCCTTTAATAAGTTTCTACCAAAACTAAAATTTTCTCCAAACGATTAGCATTCCAAAACACTTGGTCTCATCAAAACACAAGAATCATCTTATTGAGATTCACGTAATCTACAAAAGATTAACTATCAATTTCTTCTATCTTTAAACATTATCCCAAAAACAGAAAGGGTAAGATAAAACAACTCTTCAAAAAGAAATAATCCCATAGGAAAGGAAACTACTTTTAAATCTTCAAAATTCCACGGTACTACCCAAAGTTCATCATAGACCATTCCATAAATATCTATCCATAAAATTCCTCAAAATAAACCAAACTAAGATTGAAACCCAATTATAAGAACGATCTCATAACATATTCTTCCAAGATAGACTTTATCATTCATCTCCAAACAACATCAACCACTCTTATCATCTTATAACAAAAGTAACTAACCTAATCACATTTTCCCCAAGATAGGTTAATCATTTCCGTAAGTAACCTATATTACCATAAGTTCGCCTTAAATTCATCGATTCTTCAAAATATAAGTCAAACTTTACTCCCCAAAGGAAATACCATAGTAATCTATTTACCTCGATCAAATAAGGTTCCCAAAATAGTGAACGTCTTCCAAAATAATAATCACCTTTTAATCCCCTAATCACCCTTTTTTGAAGAATAACAACTTCACTACATCAACATGTGGTACATAATAATAGATTTTTTCATTAATGATATAAAATCATCTTAGGTAGTGACTCGATGGTCTTAGAGAATATAAAAGATATGCTCATAGAGCACGAACTAAAATACAACATGACATAGACAATTATTGTGAAGAAGTTACATGTACTTCAGTCATCATGATCCATCTCAGCATAGGACTTGCATTGTTCTCATTTCCTCGAAGATTGTTGATGCTCATCATGCTTCTCACCCCTTCTAAGAGAGAATTGCCTTGGATAATGTCTAACTTCTCCACATTTACGACATCGAAATATATAAGGTACATTAGATCTAACCTTATCTCCATTCATCACATTATCCATTTTTTTAGAGAAATTGGATACTTTATGCCCTATCTTCCCACACTTAAAACATCTCCCGGTTCCTTTGTGACATTCTCATTGGTGCCTCTTCCCACACTTTTTGTAAAACAGAAATTGGGTCTTCTTTACCTTATCAACTTTATCGGATGAACATCCTTGAGACTTTTTCTTCTTATTCCTTGATGAATTTGGGCATTCAACTAGGTACCAATTATTAATTGTGATTTTTGATAGCTGGTTTGGCATAATCACAATATTTTCAACTTGATCTTTTGTCATCTCTGTCACATTAATAGGGAAATCGTCACATTTTCTATCACATTGGTTGTTGGGACATGTTCTTTCATTTCCCGCCATTAACTAAGAAAAGAACGTATAATTAGGGGGCTTAAATACTTATCCAATAATCATGAAAAGTAAACTTTAACAATAGAAGGATAAACTTGTAGAAGAAAAATTTTATCCTAGCTTGTGATCCCCTAGGTTTCAATCTAGGTTATCCTTGATCATATGCTCTTATGTGAATCTTTATTTTATATTATCTTTGTTCCTTTAATAATGGTTCATACTAAGCTTAGGAATTTACCAAAGCATATCCCTCAGGAGTTTAATAACCAAGAGTGCAGCAAGGCCCGTTTTCGTGTA
This sequence comes from Viscum album, assembly GCA_963277665.1. Lineage (NCBI taxonomy): Eukaryota > Viridiplantae > Streptophyta > Magnoliopsida > Santalales > Viscaceae > Viscum > Viscum album. Next base: position 334,319,674 of record OY728163.1, read on the forward strand.
CCGGTTCCCATTCGAGTCTAGCTCAAAGCGGTGTTTTCAGGTTTTACCCCTATGTACAACTGTTCCAGAACCACCTCTACCATCTTATATCCAAATAAGGATGCATTTTCTTGGCAACCTCTTACTCAATACTCACCAAAATACCAAGAAGATTTCCTATATTTAAAATTTTCTATAGGGTTCTTCCCAAAGTTTTTATATCCTAATTTCCAGAAATAACTAAACCATACTTTGATACCAACTATGGCATCTCGCCTTTTTATCACATAAACTTTCATTACATTTTACAAAACTGAGGATCTTTAAGGTTTAGTGTCTTGGAAACTAGGAAATTAAAACATGAAAACATAAATAATTCTTCTTAAACACTTGAAAGGATTCTCCTTAGGTTCATCCTAGTTTCATTACTGCATCTCATAACCTGGGGACATACATCAAAAGAAAGGGTGAGCAGAAGGCCCAGTAAGGGAAACAAGGGAAACATTTAACATGTGAACTTGAGATACATCAACAATGTCCTGCAAAAGAACTTTATGGCATGAGAAAGAAATCATGAGGCATATCATAATAAAAATAACATATTTCATAACATAAAGATGTGTCTACAACATTTAATATTGACAATTATTTCCATTTCACCAAGGTCCATCCCTAAGGTGTCATTAAAAATTACCAAGGTTATTCGCCAAGGCGTCGTTAAAAATGGTCATCTCTAGAGATTAAGTCTTTACCCAATGCATTGGAGCGCTATCAGGGAACACCCTTAAATTTGTCATTATTATCATGTGAGCCACATATATCATCATCAAACATTTCATACACAACCCATATAGCATAAAAGAAATGGGTTTCTTTTCATAATCATAACGTTTTAAAAACTGCTTTAAAGACATGATCATTATGTCACTTTAAACCCACGAAAAAGGAAAGCGGGTTTCGTGTATGTAAATCCCATAATTAAAATATAAAATTTTGATAGATATGTGAATACCCCTTTAGAAAAATATCTTTGAGTATTCACTTAATAAATTAAAAGAATTTGAGAAAAAGATAGAGACATTTTGAAACAAAAATTCTGCATCATAACGGCTATGTTACAGGGTTTTAGAAAACATTGAAAAGAGAGGGGACATGGGTCACCCACTCATAAATGATTCATAACATAGTATAGGTACATAATATAATGGATATAAGAACATGGTAATGAAATTTTAAAGACATTCTATATGAATTGGAAAACATTGAAGGAAGACAAAAATAAGACTTCTCTTATGAAAATTCGGCAGCCTAACAGCGTCACTTAAAACTTCTAAAAAATGAATTGATGAGGTAAAATAGGGTCTCTCATCATATGAACATAAAATATTAGTATGATATATATAGAGATCATACCCCAACATAATAAAAAGTAACATGAAAGACTTGACATGAAAATAGATCTTGAAAACGGGAAGGGTGAAAGAATCCCTTAAAAATCCGGAAGCCTAACGGCGCTACTTAAAACATCAAAATATTGAATTGAAGAGATAAAATAGGGTATCTCATAATATGAACATAAAAGATTAGTATGATAGATATAGATATCATACCCGAACATAATAAAAAGGAACTTCAAAGACTTGACATGAAAGTAGAACTTTAAAAGTGAGAAAGGTGAAAGAATCCCTTAAAAATTCGGCAACCTAACGGCGTCACTTAAACTTTCATAAAATTAATTGATGAGAGAAAGATGGGGTATCTCATCATATGAACATGAAAATGTCAGTAAGAGGAATATAAAATATCATCCTCCAACATAAGATCATGGAGCATAAAATAAATGACATAAAAGAGATTACTTGAAAAGAAAGAGGGAGGTAGGATCCCTTACCTTAAAACGTATCTCTTAAAACTTAATGGTTGGGACCTTGAGGGCTTGGAGGCACCTTAAGAGCACTCCTTGGGAGTTAATGATACCTGATCTTAGTAGGGGGAGAGTTGGGAGTGAAAACTACAGGAGGAAAGGGTGGGTATTTATAGGGAAGGTGAGGTGATACTTTAATAATTTCAAGGGACACCTCACAAGTGGTTTTCTCAAAACCATGGGCTCTTCCATGGTATTTCCTATTGAGTTAGGCAAAATGGGGCCCCAATACAATAATTCATTACCTTTGGTCAGCCAACCCTTAAAATATCTCATTAAATCATCATGACACAGTTATGATGTCATTAAACATACTGAAACCCTAAAACTGCATTTTTACTATTCACTGAAAATTCATCTTTCTCAGAAAAATCCCAAAATTTAACCTTAACCAAATATCGATGCTCTGATTAAAAATATGAAATCTATTTTATAAAAATATTTTTCTAAATATTCTTAATTTAATTTTTAAATAAATACACTATTCACCGAAAATTCATTTTTTTCAGAAAAATCCCCAAAAATTACCATAACATAATATCGATGCTCTGAGTTCAAAAATAAAGTCCATTTTATAAAAATAATTTTCTAAATATTTTTAATTTAATTTTTAATGAAAAAACACTATTCACCCGAAAAACTAATACCTGACTAATAATTTATGAAACTATTATTTACCCATTTTATTGAATCACATTACTTAATCAAGCTGCCTAGATTATATTAAAACTTTCTTTAAGTAAGATTACTAATCCATTTGGTCACATTACTAATCCTAAGCGTAAAATCACTATTCATAATTTACTATTTATCAAAAATTAAGTTGATCTTATTAGACTCTAAATTTCGTACAGAACATAATTATAGAAGACCATTTTTTGAAAATCATTACACATTTTTCATTATTTAAGGTTTACATAAACGTTTTTAAAATTTCCTTTCTCTTAAATTCATCAAAAATATGCATACTATATTTATCCGGACATTTGAAAATTCATAAACTTCATCATAATAAGAAATCAAAATTTTTATTTAAAACAAAGGATTACACAAGGTAGTTACGGTCTCCTTACATAACCCCTTATAACCCCAGCATAGGACCTAAGTGTAAAGTGTGATAAGGTGAGAGAATCTAAGGGCGGCTCAGCCAACATTCCACGAGTAGTAATTTCTATCATTTTGAACTTCTCGCGAAGGCGATTCCATTCTAGCTTCACACGATGAAGTTTGGCTTGGTTTTGGTCCATAACAAAGCCTAATGGTGCTACCTCCTTCCCAAGTTCCGTTAGATGTGCTTCGATTGGCCCGAGACTACTGGATGAGGCCATCGAATCTTCTTTCTATATTAATCAACCAAGATCACTTGTATTTAGAGACAATAATTGAAACGTTTAGTTTCCAGCGGTCATATTGACCAATATTCATATTACAGTCAAAACCCAACGGTCCCATTTTAATTATACTCATGTTATCAAATGAAATAAAATAACACTAAAAATTAGGAAACAAGATTTATTCAATGTTTCGGGTAGTTACAATTTATATTTAATAGAAATGTAATTTCAAATGAGAAATTATTTCAAAAGTGAATGTTTCGATAGAATGTTAATTACTACAAAATTAATAAGAGATAAAACATGACTATAAATTCATCATAAATATATGTTTTGTAATTAAATAATATCATTTTCATAAATAAATAAAATGTAAGTGAAAAAATAAAATATGATCTCATTATAGATTTTTCTTTTTAAAACTTTTTAAAACATGTTGAAGAAGATAAATTCCATAAAATTATTATGGCGATAGGAATTTTTTTAACATTATATATGTTAAAAATAAACATTCCTTTTAACGTTTGTAACTCCCCGACCACAGTTTCCTAGAGTTAGTACATTATTACATAACATTGGCATGATCACAAGAATGATCAAACCTCGAAAGACCGATTAGTTTAGTAGCCTTGGAAACACTAGATATATTCATAAGTCTTACATTACATCATAAAAATTAAAACTACAACAACATAGTCTCCATACTCTACACTCATATCCCCACATACTTTCCCTGTAGGTCATTCATAAATTACTTCTTCACATCCTAGGGAAAATAAAACATTGAAAGGGGTGAGCTCAGATGCTCATTAAGGATAACAATATAGAAGAAACATTCATAAATAATCATAAACATTTAAGGCAATGTATAACTAAAACAAAAGCATTTTAAACATCAACTTCAGCATAATATAGAATAGATAAAAATCAAATAATTCCATTTACTTACTCACATGGATATTCTACTAGTCTAATAATCACATGCAAAATCAATAACCACTTTCATAAGGACGGAATGCATAATGCCATACTATCATCACCATGTAGCCAAGGTGTCGTACCAAGACTACAAATAATATTTTGTCAAGGCCTCTTTCCAAGACACTAGTTTGTCTCATGAGACCTACTGATGCATCGAAGAGCTATAGCAGGCTCCACCTCTCACTTGTTAAGTCCAATGCATTCCTCGTATGGATAGGTTTAAACATAACATAAACATTCGTATTAAAACTAGCATACGAAATGTCAATACTTTCTCCATAAAACATGAATGGTATAAAAATAACACATCCACAATCAAACATATCACAAAACCTTCAATACAATATGGAAGTTTTGTATCATAATAACTCAACATCAAATAAGGTTAAAATCCATCAAAGGATGTTGACATAGATGAAATCAAAACTATTTGCGAGAAATATCTCTATTTTTTTTTAAATCATTTAAAAGTAAGATAATTATAAAATAAAAAATTTACGTTGAAAATATTCTTATAAGCTTGTAAGGGAAGCTTTGCCGACTTTATAACGATGGAAAATAGCCGCATTTTCCATATAAGTTAAAAAAGACATTCTTACCTTAATTCTGTCGAAAAGGTTAAAAAGGACCTCATTTGAAAAACGACAGAAATATTCCTTTATAAACATCATATAAAAAGTCAACAAGGGTATAAATTACTTTAACCTATAGTTTTTAAAATAGTAAGAATGATTTGAAATACATTTTTAAGAAACATGAATGTAGATGATAAAGAGGTCCTAGTAGATAATTACGTATAAACAACCTCGAGTAATGAAGAGATTGTGAAATAAACCCTTACCTTGTACTTTTCCGTGGTTGATGGTAGGTTAAACTCCTATATAATGGTGAAATAATTGTTATTAAATTATAAAATAATCATATACATTAATATGATATCATATATGATCTTTTAACATTGATTTGTTAATAACATCTTAGTATTATCGTCGTTTCGGGTGTTAATGGATTCGTTTTCCTTTGTCTGTTTTGTTACATAAGCCATGTTTGTTATGGATAAGTTGTATATTATTCATATCCAGAATGATATCAATTCCTGAAACATTATTTTTAATCATTAAATGAGAATTATACTCAAATGGATAAGATGGGGAATGAATCTCATCGAGTTCGTGGAGATGGTAGTCCGTACGTACGCACGAGCGACAATATCATTCTTTTGATATTAAAATAATATATAATTGGCTGATATATCATATAGAAAGAATAATTATCATGTTATATTTATTATTTAAATGAATTATACATCATTATTATACACATCTAAATAATAATATATTGAATAACAATTACACCACAATGTGGAGACGGTTGGTCGTACGTACGCACATATGGTGACATGTCATTCAAGGGATGGATAGAATAATTAATTTGTTTGTTCCATAATTATAATAACATCACAGTATATAGAAGATACTTGAGTTATTATTTTATAATGAAACCAACAAGGAAAGAAAAAGTTGAAGAATAAAGGAACTTTAAAGAGGGTGGTGAAGACGTTACCTCTTCTTCGGGTTCTTCCTATTGATTTGATCAAAAGAGATCCTTAGGTTGGCTTTCTGATCAAACTAAGGCCTATAGGATGAATTGAGTGAAGTTTAGAGAGTACTTGGGCAGGTTTTCGCAGAACCAAAAGGCTTTCAAGGTGTGAATAATTGGTTAGAATTGGTGTCCTTTTATAAGGGGGAGGAGGGGCACCTTAGGAAAATCTAGAAATATTATTTTATAATAAATTCATATTCGGTTTCTAATGGATCCAAAGTGGATTATTTAAATTTTAATGTGGGTATGGGTCGAAAACCACTAAACCAATAGAATTTAGACAGTTTTGGGTCATTATATTAACCTTATCTTTTAGTTTTAACTCTAAGTTATTTAGTTTGACACTTAACATGTCACTTTGTATTTTTATGTTATATAGTTAATAAACTTACTATATACCTCCAAGAGGCCCCCAAGTGGTCCATTAATGATACAACTATAATGATATAATTCTCTTGTCCGAACATTATATTTTTAGGAATTTAATATCAATTAATAATATAATATTTGTTTTAAAAACTCTTTTATGTCAATTTTGACACTATTGGGTATTTTGTTTTTGATAAATTCATAAAAACATTATTACTTAACAATTTATATAAATAATCCTAATATGTCATATTAATGTAGAAAATAATTTTAATTTATAAAAAGTCTCAAATTACATTTATTTGGGTGTTTATAATATCAACTATCTTAATCTTTCATTAATACGGTAATTACTGCATCATCATTGTGTCATAAATAAATTAAATTATTTAATGTCTAAAAATTATAAATAAAATACCATTATGTAGGAAATCTTTTTATCTTTATAATTAATATTTATAATTGAAAATATAACATATATAACCCTATGTAAAAATTGTTTTTCTAAAAGATATAAGCTTATGTCATTTTTGTATTCAATTTAACTTAATTAATATAAAGTGTCCCTATCACCTGCAAATGGCTCCATGGGGTACCAAAATATACCCAAAGAAGCCCATGGTCGGACATGTATCCACAAATAAGTTTATGACATGTTTTAGGGTAATTTATTATTATTATAATATTATTTTTTAACTCTTATTTACTGGATTTACCATTTAACCATGGTAAATAAAATATTTACCGAAGTAATTATTCAAAATGTCTAAAAATAAAATTTACCTATTTACACAATTTGGAAATCCTGATTCCAAATATGAAATCCATTTTTCCAAATTCAAAACACATAAGTGGCATAAATTAATTTAAAATTAATTCCTGCTGTCAAAACAAAAAGCGTGTTTTTAAGATATAATAGCTATCAAAAGATTGATACTTGTTTATATCTGGTTTAATTGTAAAATTAAGTTCAATGACAAATATTGTATTAAATGGTAAAAATATATTATAAATATACTTTAAAACCAATCAAATTCATAATTTATCACTATTAATTTTTTTGATTAAAAAAGTTGTTTTTAATTAAAATTTAGTAATTTTCACTATTCATCAAAATATACAAGTTATCCAAAAAGTACCAAAATTTCACCCTAGGCTAAATTCGATATTACTAATCCAAAAATGAATTACATTTTGAGAGATAAAATATATAAAATTTCAACAATTAGGTATTACTATTCATAACGGCTACTTTGATTGGTTGTGATGTGTGTTAGAATCTCAAAGTTGCGTACAAGACACGCTACCGTATTATTCAAAGAGAATCGTACTGTAGAAGCTTGGGGTGTTACAACGTTTGTAATTAAAGTCAAAAAATACACTTTTGGAAAAAAAATATTACACATAAAAATTTTAAAGAGTCAAGTATGACATTAAATTTACTTAATAAATGAATTTAGTAAATGAAAAGGAGTATTGAAAGACAATTTATAAAATATGGACATAGAAGAAAAATACACATAAAAAAATGGGAAATAAGATCAAATTTTATTTTAAATATTTATTTCACTGATTCAAATTCCAAAGAGAGGAAAATTTAGAATAAAACATGGAATCTCCTTAAATATCCAGATTATAAGAAAATAAATGGATTTAATAAATTATATATTATATAATTACTGTAATGAAAATAAGATCTATCCAAAAAAATGTGATTGTAAAAAAACACTTACCTATTTGGTAACTTTTAAATTATAACCCCATCAATGTGTAAACATGAATTTTAACATTGATCATAATGAAAACATTTATATTCATGTTAAAAAATAAAATGTCTAGTATATAAACCACATAAAATTAAATAGGTTTATAATACCAAATATGTCTTAATTGAGTAAAAATTAAGATGAAAATCCCGAACACAAGTTTGACTTTCCTATAAAGAAATATAACCTCATGTATAATAAATTTTAATTTATGTAAATTATATATTATATTTATTTAAATACCTATAATATCATATATGGCCCACTTATAAAATTTAAACACATATTTATTAATAATCCCTTATTAAAATGATTATTTCAAGGTGCAAACTGTTACATTTTTCATGAGAATTTTGGTTTGATGGTTCTGGTCCTGGTACTTTGATTAAGGTTACATAATCACTAAAATATTAATCATGATATAATTATAATATATATTTATTATATCTATATATATTTATCCAAATATTTAAATATGAAAGAACGAATTACATCGTTCATGGAGATGGTTGGTCGCCAGTATTCAAGAACATTCTTTTAATTTTTAGTATGATAGAATGAAAGAAAGGTAAATAATAACTAAAATATATAAAATAATTATTATATAATATATTTCATATATATTCATTAAATATATCCTTATTATCATCTATTTTAATATGAAATTAAAAAATGATCACATCACTTCATGGAGTTGGTAGTCTACATGTATGCACAAGAGACGTTATCGTTTTACAATGGAATTTTGGTAAGATGGTAGGTATGATTTTATAATTAAAAAGTATAATTATATTGTAAATATAATAAATAAATATTTAAACTATCATAAAAACTATCCATGAAATATGGTGATGGAAAATAAATTGTATCGTTACATAGTGTTAGTAGTCCATATGTAAGCATGAGCAATAATTTTATGTCCCATTTGATGAAAAAAGGGTGAATAATGTGGATACAAAATATTAAAAATAAATTTCATTTATATTGATGATACTGAATTAATTATTTAATTATTAATACCATAAATTTAGAGGAGGTAAAAGAAGAAACAATTTGAAATAGGTTGGGTAGAATGATAGCCTCTCCTTCTATTGGCCTCCTTTAGATCCTTTGTTTAGGACCCTTGTAATAATATTTCAAGAATACAATAATATATAATTAGTGTCTAGGGAAGTAGATAAGATAATTTTGGAAATTGTTTTAAGATATGTGACTCAATGTGCTGTAAAGATACTATATAAGGGGTATCCTCTTATAAAGGAGGGAAAAGACACACTTGGAATTTCTTAAAAGAGTAAAATATAATAATGAAATACTTAATCCAAATTATTTCAAATGGATATATATTATATGGTGTGATATTATGAGGAATAAATATTGTCATTCAAAATGATTTAATTAAGTTTATTTGTAAAAACTACCCACATATCTTTCTTCAACTCCCCACCCCCAACGGTGAGCCTTTTTTAACCTTAACCACATTAATGGATTTTATAATTTTCAAGTGTTCTAATTTTACCTATATGGGGAATTTTTCATTATAATTGTCCTAGGGATGAAATTTTATAAAATTTATAATCCATTTTTCCCTATTTATATATTTTTATTATTTTTAAATAATTTGAAAAAAAAAATATTTTCCATAAAATATTATTAATGACATTTTTGAAACTATTCATTTAATTTGACTTTAAAGACATAAATAGAATTTTAAAATTTGAATATAATAAATTATTTTTAACTATAGAATTATTTTGTATCCATAATCCATCCCATAAAAAGTTTTCGTTAATGTTTTTAAAATTATTCACTTTGATTTTTCAACTTATATGACAACCACTATGTCTGAGTTGTATAAGAATTTAAGGTAATTATAAAATTAGTAAAAATAATAAATAAATTAACATAATAAAAAAATTCATTAAACTAAAAATAAATTTTAATATTCATTCCAAACTTATTTTTCCCCTATGTTAACATATAATAAAAATTCAAAGTCATTAAAGTGACATCTAGTGTTTTTCTTTACGTAAAATGATATAAATTTCATTATCAAAAAAATGGCACAAAAACAATGACATATATTAGAATTTAGTATAAATATGGAACAAATAAACTCATATAATGAAATAAAGTAAAGTATTGGATAGATTTTCAATGACATATCAAATTATTTTTAAACATAATTACCCAATTTAACCTTTTCTGAGGTGATAAATATTACTACAATTAATTTTCATAATACCTATAGAAAAAGGGAAATATTTATGAACTTTGTACCTAATAATTCAAAATATTTTTTCCATTTTATCAAATTCATTTTTTATATGTTTTAATAATTAATTCAAAAATAAACTCGCAAAATGAAAAGAAGAACGGTTTTCTAGAAACATGTGCTTTATGCATAAAAATTAACTAATATAAAAATCATGTAAAATTATGATCATAATAATATTAATTAGATTATTTTAAAAAATGGATCTTACATCAGTTTAATACCAACAACTAAATAGGTTTGTTCTTTTAAGATTACATTATTTAAAAAAAATTGCAATATTACAAAAATAGGTATTTCTCACTATTCACTGAAAAAGAAATATTTTTACCAAAATTACAAACCATCAACCAAAGATAATATTAAAATTATTAATAAAATTATATAATTTTCATATAATAATATTTCAATTTATTCATGGTTTTTTAAAACTCGATGTTGAGAGTAAAGAAATCTATCAAATAAATAAAATTTATATAAAGAAAAATATATCATAAAATATTAGGGGGTTACACTTACAAGTAGTAGTGTGAAAGAAATATTGTACTACATTGTAACACCTCGAGCTTCCACGATACGCTTCTCATTCAATAATGCAATAGCGTGTGTTGTACGCAACCTCGAGCTCTAACACACACCACAACTAATTAAACTAGCTGTTGTGAATAGTAATACCTACTTTTTGAAATTTTATAAATTTTATTTATCAAAATGGACTTCATTTTTGGATTCGGAATATTTAAATTAGCCTATGTTGAATTTTTGGTATTCTTCTGAGAACTACTAATTTTTTATGAATAGTGAAAGATACTTAAAAACAACTTTTTTAATAAAAATAATTTATAGTGATAAATTATATTATTTAGTGGTTTTAAAGTATAATTAGAATATATTTTTACCATTTTATCCAATGGTGGTCATTAGAATTAATTTAACATTGAAATTGGACAAAAACAATTGCCAATCTTTTGATATAAATTGTTTCTTAAAAACACGTTATTGTTGTGACAGCGGGAATTAATTATAAAATTAATTATTGCAACTTATATGTTTGGAATTTTGTAAAATAGAAATCATTTTTGAATTCGGAATATCAATTATAGCTTAGGGTGAAATTTTGGCATCGTTCTGAAAAACTTCAATTTTCGATGAATAGTGAAACCACTAAGTGGTAGTTAAATAACTGATTTTTCGTTTAAATGAAATATTACCACTTCTGTGATTTGATTTTCAAAAATCCGACATACATGGTTGTCATTAAGAAGTAAAATGTGGTTCAATGAGATTAAAATAATTTTTTGGTGAATAGTAACTTTTAAGTTCTTAATCGCGATTAGAGGTAATTAGTGTAGTTTAAGTTAAAATAATGTTTTAATAATATGAGATGAGATTGAAACTTTTCCTACTCCTATGGGATGAGTCATGTCCGACAAAGACAACCCATGGGTCAACTTGGGGACCCCATGGAGCCACTTTGGTTTGAAAATGACATTAATATATATTTATTTAATGTTAAAGTAAAAAATGACACAAACCTCAAATGTTTTACTAAAAAAAATTTTATATGGGTTTATGCAAGTCATATTTTTTACTATAAATAGTCATTTGAAAGATAAAAAGATTTCCTACATCATAGTGTTTTTTTTTATAATTTTTAGACATTAAATAAATTAAATTATTTACGACATCATTATGATGCAGCGATGACCTCATTATTTAACAATTTTAATAAAATGAAACGATAATGTACAGTCCAAGGCTTAAACTTGTCCAAAGACTATTGGATGGGTAGATTTAGAACCCTTATCACCTTAGTCACGAATTATATAAGTGTGGGACTTTTAGAATCCGAAAAGCATTGTATAATAATGTAAACTTTCCTTACTTTCCAAGAGTGCCCCTCCTCTCCTCATATAAAAGGCCCCCACCTCTACCACCTCATTCACACTTTCAAGCCATTTGGCTCGGCCAACCTCTGCCCAAATACTCTCCCAACTTCCCCCTATTACTCCTATAAGCCTCACTTTGGGCAGAACTCTTCCCAAGGAATCCTTTGGCTCAAATCAAAAAGAGTTACCCGATTTTGAGGTAATGTCTTCTCTGATGTTGTTTTGTTTCATTTTTCTTCTCCAACCCCCTAAAATCTTTTTATTCATTTCTTTTATAACAAAACCAGTATCCTCAATATACTAGGATGTTGTTATAATAAGTATTCGAGCTACACTTACACACACCTACATCTAATGGTTAAAGAACATACGGTTTCTGTGGATGGCGAATTTCTGCCTCACGAAACGATGATTGTTCAACACTCATATAACACCTTCAAAGGTGGCCATTAAGATGTCACTATATTTATATATGATATATAATATGTTTATGTTTTACTTATGCTTCTGTATTTCTCATTTATGGCATACTTTATGATTTCCATTATGGGTAAAACGCGATAATTTCATTTTAGGAAGTGCGGACTACCGCCCCCTCAAAGTGATTTGAATCGTTAATGCCATATGTGGGATGTATAAAGGATGGAGTAAATGGTATTATACACTATATTATACTGGAATTATATTATACATTTATATCATTATGATTTCATTCCATTAAATACGAAATAGAAATGAAAGTAGCGTTCATGCGTACGTACGGCTTACCGTCTCCATGAACGGTGCATTTCATTTCTTACCTCTAAATGTTAGGTAATATTATAAATGAATGTATATACTGGATATATATGATATATATTAAATATAAATCATGAATATAATTCTGGAGATAATGGATATTCTACCACATAAACAACTTGTAATTATAAGAAGTTTATTGTTGACTCAAGTACCAAAGATCGACAAAACGACCGTTATTAACTTAAATAATTACATAATGTTCATAACATTGTAATAAGTGATATAAAAAGGATAATGAAATTAAAAATGGTTCTTAATAAGGTATATATTAACTCTAGTTTATTATTCAGGAGGTTAAAGAATGGTTGATTCAAGTCAGACATGAGGTAAGGGAATTTCTTAACCCAATTTCCATTCTTTGGGTTAATCTCCTACTTTCAAATTATTTCATGATATTATTATGTTCTATCTTGTATTTGTACTTTATTTATGTGTACTTATAGTGAATACAAATAATAGATCTATGTTATTTATAAATTGATCTTTGTAAGGGAATTTCTTAACCCAACTTCCATTCTTTGGGTTAATCTCCTACTTTCAAATTATGTCATGATATTATTATGTCCTATCTTGTATTTGTACTTTATTTATGTGTACTTATAGTGAACAAAAATAATAGATCTATGTTATTTATGAATTGATCTTTGTAAGGGAATTTCTTAACCCAACTTCAATTCTTTGGGTTAATCTCCTACTTTCAAATTATGCCATGATATTATTATGTCCTATCTTGTATTTTTACATTATTTATGTGTACTTATAGTGAATACACATTATAGATGTACTTTATTTAAAAAAACGATCTTTTTAAGGACTTCGTCTCAATCCCCTTTCATTGAGGCATATTTGGTTTTACACACAACTTTCTTTTATATGGTGTATAAACCCCTTTGACTTTTATGTTTATTCAAAAGGAATCTTTTTATACGAAGCGTTTTTCTAAACGACAAAAGGGAATGTTTTTATTTCCGTACTTATGCGGTGACAACGACTTCTCCGCCGCTGTGACCATTATTTGAGTTTCGGCTTCCTCTACAAGCCATCATTTTTTTAATGAAAAATAAATAAAAAGTTTTAACTTTCTTTTATTTTGGTATTGAAAATGGTTTTGAAAGCATTTTTATTATATCAATGTGTTGTATTGATATCTTGTGATTGAAATGTGGAAATGTTATGTTTCCTTTATGCATGTTTTATGTGATACGATTATGTTATGGTTTATGATATGTTTAAACCTATTCATATGAGGAATGTATTGGACTTAGTAAGTGACGGGTGGAGCCCGCTATAGCTCCTCGATGCATCGGTAGGTCTCATGAGACAACTAGACGTGGAATTGGCTGAGGCCCTTTCCCAATTTGATTTATGGTTTTGGCCGAGGACTTAATCATTTTAGACGTCTTGGCCGAGGCCTTGACAAAATGTTTCAGAATGTCTGGCATTATACATTCCCTCATTATGAAAGTGGTTATTGATATTGCATGTGATTATTTGACCAGTAGAATATCCATGTGAAGAAGTCAATGGCATTATCTCATTTTACTTTTGCCATATTATACTGAAGTTCAACTTTAAAAAGGCTTTTGTTTTAGTTATACATTGCATTAAATGTTAATGTTTATTTATGAAAGCTTCCGCAATATTGTTATCCTTACTGAGCATCTGAGCTCACCCCTTTCAATGTTTTAATATCTTCCAGGATGTGAAGAAGTATTTTATGAATGACCTGCAGGGATAGTCAGAAGAGGACATGAGTGTGGACTATGAAGACTTTGTTATTAGTTTTTCACTTTATGATGTAATGTAAGATTTATGAATGTATCTAGTGTTTCCAAGGCTACTAAACTAATCGGTCTTTCGAGACTTGATCTTTTTTTATCATACCAATGTTACGAAGTAATGCACCGACTCTGGGTAGCTGGGGTCGGGGCGTTACAGTTGGTATCAGAGGCAGATTAGTACTAAACTTGGAAGCTAGATTTAGATAAACTCTGATTAGAGCACATAGCCCGAAGATAGACTTTGAGGATTAGTATAGAAGAACTTCCTAGAATTTTGGTATTGTAGAGATGTTGTGAGTTTTCTGAGCAATACATCCATGTCTGGATACGAGAAGGTAGAGGCGGCTCTGGCACAGATGTACCTAGGGGTAAAACCCGAAAACACCGCTTTGAGCTAGACTCGAACAGGAACTGGTGCACAACAACGGGCCTTGCTGCACTCTTGGTTACAACACTCCCGGGGGATATGCTTAGGATAATTCCCATTTTCTTTACAAACCCCTATGAACAGTTATGAGTATATACTTCCTCAAATAAAACTTTTTTATGATTATGGATTATATCCATAAATAGTTCAATTTATGTTAAGTATTTTACAAGTATGGAATTATGTATTTTGATTCATAAACTAATCTAGTTTATGCCATTGTTTAGAAATGGCGCCTAGTGGAAGGAATGGAAACCGTATCAATGCACGCACTCCGTGTAGGGATTTCCCTCCTGCTCAAGATAATTATTGTGGATCTGGAGATACAACTGGTGCTGATCAACTTATTACCATATTGGGACAACTCACTCAAGTTATGAATAATAACCTTACTCGTATGGATCACCCTTATCCACAACGTGGAGGATCAATGTTAGAACGCTTCATGAGGCAACAACCACCAACATTTTATGGGGGTACAAATCCGTTAGTAGCTGAGAAATGGATAAACTCCTTAGAGAAAATATTCCATGCCTTGGGGAGTAGCGAAAGGGAGAAGGTTGTCATGGAAGTTTACCGCCTCACTGGAGATGCCGATCAGTGGTGGTCGCTGATTCAAAACAAAAAGGAAGATGATGACGTATCGAATATGGAATGGAGGGAGTTCAAAGAGCTTTTCTTAGAAAAATACTTTCCTCGTGACCATCGAGCAGATATGGAAAGGAAATTTCTGAGTCTGAGGCAGAAGGAGGATGAGAATGTCGCAAAGTATGAGGCTAACTTTACAAGGTTAGCGAGGCATGCTGTCGATTATATATGTAACCCAAGGAGTAAGATTGATCGTTTCTTTGATGGGTTAAAACCAATTCTCCGTCGAGATTTAGTATCACAATCCTTCTCATCATACGAAGATATTGTCTCGTGTGCTATCAAGACAGAAAAGGAATTCTCTAAGTCTTATGACAACAAAGTAAAGCAAGAGAAGAAGAGAACGGTGGAACAAGAGACAGATAAAGGGAAAAAGGGAAAGAAGGATTTTCCATTATGTGATAATTGTGGGAAGAATCACCCTGGTACTTGCCTAAAAGGAATGGGAGTTTGTTATAAATGTGGAGAAAAAGGTCACCAGGCTCGTGATTGTAAGGGAAAGAAAGAGGCTATCAAAGTTGAATGCTATAATTGTAGAGAAATGGGTCATTATGCAAATGAATGTCCTAAGCGTTAGGGAAACTTACCTCAGAAAAGGCCAAGGGATCAAGGACAATCTTATGTTGTTACTACAGTTGAAGCAGAATAACTAATGTATTCGTGCTTTTGGACTCATGGATTATATTCTGGTTATTAGAATAATGTGATATATATATAAGTATTGTACTGCATTACTTGTTGATTTCAGTAAGGTTTTAATATGATGAAGGTAATTATATTTTTATTATGTGACAATAAGAGAAACTTTACTTTGTTTGGGGAATCTGATAAATTGATTTTGGAATTAAGAGACCTTTTAGAGAAAGTCTGGACAGAGGTATTTTGGATAACTATAAAGGTTGGAGTGGATTAAGTTGATCTTTGGATAGTATTGTTTAAGGTTAAAAAATTTATGAAGATTGTTTTTGAATATTATAATACTATAGTTTTAGGAAAATGACAACCTTCAGGGTGGGGCATAAACCGTCACGTCGGACAAAGCTGCAGGAATCGAACCCACAACCATAGTGAGACAGGCCTTTATTTCCTACCACTAGCCTACAGGAAGTACCTTGTTGTTACAAAATAATTTTACCAATCTAAATGGTATGTGTTAACATTTGGAACCTTATACAATTAGGATAAGTATAATATTTTTGAGTTCTATTATCTTTTTGAGTGAAAGATGAGTTGAAAGTTGAAACTCTAATTGTCAAGCATAAATATATATATACCTATCTCTTATTCAATGAATAAATTAATTCTTAAACTTTAGTAAAGGGATATTAAAACAAAAAAATGTGTTATCCTAATACCTTATGTCTTGTTGAACTGATGATATTTTAAATCAACATAGATTGAAGGCTTTGAGGCCCTCAATTTTACAGTTGATTGTGATTGATGACCTCCATCACTCCCTACAAATATTTATGTTTTTCCTCCAATTATATGTCTCTAATTTCCACCAATGTTCTCCTAATCGAGATCATAATTGGGTGGTGACTCTTTCATTTCCCTTTCCCTCTTATTAAGGATAAATTTTATTAATCTTATTTCCGATGTGGGTTTTCCACAAAGGTATTTTCTATTTTCAACCTTTTATTTTCAAAGAAAAAAATTTCAAATTGCGAGGACGCAATTTATTGAAGGATGGGAGAATGTAACACCCCGAGCTTCCACGATACGCTTCTCATTCAATAATGCAATAGCGTGTGTTGTACGCAACCTCGAGCTCTAACACACACCACAACTAATTAAACTAGCCGTTGTGAATAGTAATACCTACTTTTTGAAATTTTATAAATTTTATTTATCAAAATGGACTTCATTTTTGGATTCAGAATATTGAAATTATCCTATGTTGAATTTTTGGTATTCTTCTGAGAACTACAAATTTTTTATGAATAGTGAAAAATACTTAAAAACAAATTTTTTAATAAAAATAATTTATAGTGATAAATTATACTATTTAGTGGTTTTAAAGTATAATTAGAATATATTTTTACCATTTTATCCAATGGTGGTCATTAGAATTAATTTAACATTGAAATTGGACATAAACAATTTCCAATCTTTTGATATAAATTGTTTCTTAAAAACACGCTATTGTTGTGACAGTGGGAATTAATTATAAAATTAATTAATGCAACTTATATGTTTGGAATTTTGTAAAATAGACATAATTTTTGAATTCGGAATATCAATTATAGCTTAGGGTGAAATTTTGGCATCGTTCTGAAAAACTTCAATTTTTGATGAATAGTGAAACCACTAAGTGGTAGTTAAATAACTGATTTTTCATTTAAATAAAATATTACCACTTCTGTGATTTGATTTTCAAAAATCCGACATACATGGTTTTCATTAAGAAGTAAAATGTGGTTCAATGAGATTAAAATAATTTTTTGGTGAATAGTAACTTTTAAGTTCTTAATCGCGATTAGAGGTAATTAGTGTAGTTTAAGGTAAAAATAATGTTTTAATAATATGAGATGAGATTGAAACTTTTCCTACTCCTATGGGATGAGTCATGTCCGACAAAGACAACCCATGGGTCAACTTGGGGACCCCATGGAGCCACTTTGGTTTGAAAATGACATTAATATATATTTATTTAATGTTAAAGTAAAAAATGACACAAACCTGAAATGTTTTACTAAAACAATTTTTATATGGGTTTATGCAAGTCATATTTTTTATTATAACTAGTCATTGGAAAGATAAAAAGATTTCCTACATCATAGTGTTTTTTTTATAATTTTTAGACATTAAATAAATTAAATTATTTACAACATCATTATGATGCAGCAATGACCTCATTATTTAACGATTTTAATAAAATGCAAAGATAATGTACAATCCAAGGCTTACACTTGTCCAAAGACTATTGGATGGGTATATTTCGAACCCTTATCACCTTATCCACGAATTATATAAGTTTGGGACCTTTAGAATCCGAAAAGCATTGTATAATAATGTAAAATTGCCGTACTTTCCAAGAGTGCCCCTCCTCACCTCATATAAAAGGCCCCCACATCTACCCCCTCATTCACACTTTCAAGCCATTTGGCTCGGCCAACCTCTGCCCAAATACTCTCCCAACGTCCCCCTCTTAATCCTATAAGCCTCAATTTGGGCATAACTCTTCCCAAGGAAGCCTTTGGCTCAAATCAAAAAGAGTTACCCGATTTTGAGGTAATGTCTTCTTTAATGTTGTTTTGTTTCATTTTTCTTCTCCAACCCCCTAAACTCTTTTTATTAATTTCTTTTATAACAACACCAGTATCCTCAATATACTAGGATGTTTTTATAAGAAGTATTCAAGCTACACTTACACACACCTACATCTAATGGTTAAAGAACATACGGTTTCTGTGGATGGCGAATTTCTGCCTCACGAAACGAAGATTGTTCAACACTCATATAACACCTTCAAAGGTGGCCATTAAGATGTCACTATATTTATATATGATATATAATATTTTTATGTTTTACTTATGCTTCTTTATTTCTCATTTATGGCATACTTTATGATTTCCATTATGGGTAAAACGGGATAATTTCATTTTAGGAAGTGCGGACTACCGCCCCCTCAAAGTGATTTGAATCGTTAATGCCATATGTGGGATGTATAAAGGATGGAGTAAATGGTATTATACACTATATTATACTGGAATTATATTATACATTTATATCATTATGATTTCATTCCATTAAATACGAAATAGAAATGAAAGTAGCGTTCATGCGTACGTACGGCTTACCGTCTCCATGAACGGTGCATTTCATTTCTTACCTCTAAATGTTAGGTAATATTATAAATGAATGTATATACTTGATATATATGATATATATGACATCTAAATCATGAATATAATTCTGGAGATAATGCATATTCTACCACATAAACAACTTGTAATTATAAGAAGTTTATTGTTGACTCAAGTACCAAAGATCGACAAAACGACCGTTATTAACTTAAATAATTACATAATGTTCATAACATTGTAATAAGTGATATAAAAAGGATAATTAAATTAAAAATGGTTCTTAATAAGGTATATATTAACTCTAGTTTATTATTCAGGAGGTTAAATAATGGTTGATTCAAGTCAGACACGAGGTAAGGGAATTTTTTAACCCAATTTCCATTCTTTGGGTTAATATCCTACTTTCAAATTATGTCATGATATTATTATGTCCTATATTGTATTTTTACTTTATTTATGTGTACTTATAGTGAATACAAATAATAGATCTATGTTATTTATAAATTGATCTTTGTAAGGGAATTTCCTAACCCAACTTCCATTCTTTGGGTTAATCTCCTACTTTCAAATTATGTCATGATATTATTATGTCCTATCTTGTATTTGTACTTTATTTATGTGTACTTATAGTGAATAAAAATAATAGATCTATGCTATTTATAAATTTATCTTTTTAAGGGAATTTCTTAACCCAACTTCCATTCTTTGGGTTAATCTCCTACTTTCAAATTATGTCATGATATTATTATGTCCTATCTTGTATTTTTACATTATTTATGTGTACTTATAGTGAATACACATTATAGATGTACTTTATTTAAAAAAACGATCTTTTTAAGGACTTCATCTCAATCCCCTTTCATTGAGGCATATTTGGTTTTATACACAACTTTCTTTTATATGGTGTATAAACCCCTTTGACTTTTACATTTATTCAAAAGGAATCTTTTTATACGAAGCGTTTTGCTAAACGATAAAAGGGAATGTTTTTATTTCCGTACTTATGCGGTGACAACGACTTCTCCGCCGCTGTGACCATTATTTGAGTTTCGGCTTCCTCTACAAGCCATAATTTTTTTTAATGAAAAATAAATAAAAAGTTTTAACTTTCTTTTATTTTGGTATTGAAAATGGTTTTGAAAGCGTTTTTATTATATCAATGTGTTGTATTGATATCTTGTGATTGAAATGTGGAAATGTTATGTTTCCTTTATGCATGTTTTATGTGATACGATTATGTTATGGTTTATGATATGTTTAAACCTATTCATATGAGGAATGTATTGGACTTAGTAAGTGACGGCTGGAGCCCGCTATAGCTCCTCGATGCATCGGTAGGTCTCATGAGACAACTAGACGTGGAATTGGCTTAGGCCCTTTCCCAATTTGATTTATGGTTTTGGCCGAGGCCTTAATCATTTTAGACGTCTTGGACGAGGCATTGACAAAATGTTTCAGAATGTCTGGCATTATACATTCCCTCATTATGAAAGTGGTTATTGATATTGCATGTGATTATTTGACCAGTAGAATATCCATGTGAAGAAGTCAATGGAATTATCTCATTTTACTTTTTCCATATTATGTTGAAGTTCAAGTTTAAAAAGGCTTTTTTTTTAGTTATACATTGCCTTAAATGTTAATGTTTATTTATGAAATCTTCCATAATATTGTTATCCTTACTGAGCATCTGAGCTCACCCCTTTCAATGTTTTAATATTTTCCAGGATGTGAAGAATTATTTTATGAATGACCTGCAGGGATAGTCAGAAGAGGATATGAGTGTGGACTATGAAGACTTTGTTATTAGTTTTTCACTTTATGATGTAATGTAAGATTTATGAATGTATCTAGTGTTTCCAAGGCTACTAAACTAATCGGTATTTCGAGACTTGATCTTTTGTGATCATACCAATGTTACGAAGTAATGCAACGACTCTGGGTAGCTGGGGTTGTGGCGTTACATACAGGGAGACAATAACCCATTGTATCAGAGTGTGTAGTAATAAGAATAACTAAATAACTAAATCTAGTCCACTATAGTAACTAAAATTTGAAGTAATAAATAAAATAAGAATGATACTATAAGAAATGAAATAAAGGCTTGAACAGTCATACATACATAAAAAATTGGCTTTCCACTGGGCCGGTCACATGTATATTCCATCAAAAAATGAAAAAAAATTGGTTTAATGTCTACACTAATACAGGCCTCATCTCGATCTCCAATCTCAACTGAGTAATCCCAATAGACCATGTTATCCCAATACATAGCCCGACCTAGGATTGTAATGACCATATGAGAGATTTTCAGGTACTCATGTGTAATGGTAGCCTATGTAGGGTGTGAGTACAAAACTCAATAGGTTTCCAATAATTAAATCCCATACTAACTAGTATACGTTGTGATATATTCATGTGACATGATTAGGTACAAATAAATAAATAACAATAGAGAATGATCACTGAAAAAAGAAACCATCCAAATACCTACTTTATCCCACTGCCAGAGTATATCCAAGAATGTCATGATGACCATCGAACCACAGTATTTCCACCACCTAGTGGGCCCACATGTATAATTCATATCATTCCAAATATCCATCTTCGGACCTCAGGTCCATGGCCCCAATTGATTATACTCACCTCAACCAATGATGGAGTTTTGTTAAGAATGAGAGTCACCTTAGGGGGGCCTCTGTTAACTCACTAGGGATCCCATTCTCACACCTCCATTGATAAGTTGTAGAACCTAGAATGACACCAGTAATCCCTCATCATCATGCCCTTAAGATGAACCCCTACGGTAATATCTGGGAATTATTGATGTCAAGTCAATGTCTGATTCATATAAAGGGGAGTCCCTAGCCAATCCTATACAGACAAACATGAATAATTCTTGGGAAAGCTAAGTAATTATAGGGAATACCATCCCTAGATCCCAATGTCAATATTTTCGAAATCCAATATCTCATGGTTCCTCAATCAAACCATCATTAATGAACATGACTAGTCTATGTGGGGTTTCCTAGGCATTAATCTAGGGGATCCAATAGTCACCCTTAGAATGTCCAATATCCTTTTTTGGGGATATAAAACCACCAATAAATTAATATCATGATTCAAATCCTTTTCATTGTGTACATTCAAAATGATCTACTTGTGTCACAATTTGAATCCCGATACCCAATAATTTTCAATGGTATCACAATGTCATGAGAATCCCTATAATCCTAGGCATTCTTTTATTCATGGTCACACACGATCTGAGTCTGGATCTAAGGTTAAACATCTTGTAATACACTCATGCATGAACCAAATCATTTCATTCTAACCAAGATAGAAATCCATATAAAATACATGGTGAGTTTGGGACCCAAATATACTGAGCATCCTAGCATCTCATCCATCTAATTGAGTGATCCTAATATTTTTAGTAAAAAAAATTGTTCTGGGTCCAATGACTGATTCCCAAGCATCTTGTGAAATCACATGTCATCATACATGAATATTATTAAATAAATGACCACAAAGTATTGGGAGAAACCCCTTTCATATCACTACCATCATAAATCTATCAATATTAAACATCATTTCAGGTTCTAGGGTTACACATACAACTATCACTGCCAACACTCACTTGAGGTCGATCATTCACCAAGGATCCCACTGGCCCCCCTTGGTCACATTATATCAAAGGTTCCCTTGAAAGGACCCTCAGTATGGACAAAATTGTTAGGTAAACAACAAATTTTTAGAAGAAATAACACTCCTCAGCATTGTAAATATAATATCATGAAGAGATTTCCCATATTGGAAATGGTCAAAGGGATGTCTTACAACCCATACCAATTGAAAGGTTCACTCTCTATTAGTCTTATCACCCAACCCATCATCCATATCCTAAGATATATTGACCTATGTTAGGAATATCTCAAGGTTTATCACACAAACTATTTGGTCTATCCATATAAATTCATGTCACACCACATCTTGGATGTGACCAGGTGTCAAGGTCATAGTCAAGTCCCGTATCATCAGTGATCAAGTAAATCTAACCAGTTCTAAGGACCATTGTAGCCTTGGGATATTGAATATCCTACCCAAGTATTCCATTTTATGATTAAACATTTTATTAATAAAATTGTCTCCTTCAAGAATAATAAAATCTAACATATCGTGCATAAAACATTCATAAATGGTAATGTTTAGTACATATTACAACCTACCTCGAATGGATACTTCCCAAAAAATTCCTAGGGTTAGGAAGCTCTTCTAAGACCCTCTATGATCCATTCATTCCTAGTCCAAAATATCATTACCAACTGAGCACATATATCACACCAGGAAGCTTAGAATAATTAATTATAATGAATATAATTAATTTAAAATTTAAATTAGAACTGAATAAATTTAGAAAAAACATTTAGATTTGTCATGTCACACTAGAACCAAGATTAATTCCAATATTAGGTAAATATTATACTTCTAACACCAACATGGTTCAACCCCTAAGCACTAGAACCAACTACATTGTTAATTTTATTTAATTTAAATAAAAATACTTAAATAATTTCACATTGTGAAATAACATTGAATATTTTTTGAATGTCCACACTCATACATAAACCTAGTAAATCCTATACCAAGGCTATATTGAATTCCCTTTTAAATTGGGTGAACTTGGAATTATCTTGGGAAATAGTCACTTCTAACAAAAACTGAAACAATGATGAATTGTCACAAAGTAGGAAGATGATGGAACAGAGGAAGGAGAAAATGTTGTATGTTACGTTATCGATGAAAACAACCAAAAACGTTTCCACAAGATAAGAGAGAATAAGGGGGAGAGGGGAGGAACCCTCTCAGTGACATGAGATAAATAGAAGAAAATAATCTGGATCCCCCTCTTAAAATCAATACTAAAATGTAATTTCCCCTAAAGATCCCACCAGTGAGTCGATGGGGGCCACTGGCTAGTCTATGGATCTAGGCAATGGATGATTCCACAAACAGACACCATTTCCTAGCTAATGGATTGCTACAACCACTACCCCAAGAAATATTGGGGGCCTCTAGAGCCCTCAAAATACATTCTAATGAATAAACCTTATCCCAAAACCTGAATTTGATAACTCCAAAATTCGATAATGGTGTTTTGAGTCCCAGTTATGAAACTAACACATCCACTAAACTCAAAGTTTTAAATTTACATGAGAAGTTTCCATTTCATATAGACATGAGTCACTACAAAGTCTACACCATAACACTCATCATCACCAAGAGGTATAAATAGTTATCCAACCATATCATTTCACCCACTTTATTTTTCAAATTACATTCAAATGGCCACATTCTAATCCCAAACACCCAAGGATGTTCAATGTACAACCTCCTTCCCATGGTGATCAGACCATAAAAACCCAATCCAATCCCATGACCATTGTTGAGACATCAAGATGGAGCTTACCTAAGATATTCAATCCCAAATAGAAATCATGTTACCACTAAAATATTGTTAGGAATATGATGCTCCCCACTATGGGACTTAGTCTCCAATGAAAAATTCTATTTCTAGGGTGCTTATATTGTTGAAATTTTCAATCATAACTCCACCCTATTCATTCCATCATAAAACCTGGGGTGGTTTCTAACTCATCACACCTAAAAAACATGAGAACACTGGTCCCAAGTAGGTACCAACTCTAAAATCTCACCTACATACTAAAAAGTTTTTTACTTCATCATCTACACATGACATGAGCACTTCGACTTTCCCTCTAAAACCCCCTACTAAAAAATAAACTCACTTCCAACATATCCAAAATAATTAGCCTGATGTGATTTCAAATTTCTGCATATAAATATCCATAATAGTTTTTTCGACCTCCTTTGGATGTCTCGTCCTGAACATTATTGAATACACATACCAATGCATTACCAGGTTAAGTGATCACGATGCATTTTAGCTATTAGGAACCTAATGATTTCCCAAATATGCTCACTGGAGTCTATAATTGAGTCCTAGTGATATTTCTTAACTATATACATAACCATCCATTACCTTTTGTGTTCCATTTCTCAATTGCATATGTATCTCTTATCAAAGAACCCATAGATCACTTAAAATTCTATTATGAACCCAACACCAACACTTGATCTTAGTCCAGTAATAAATTTGATTCCCTAAAGGGAATACCCAAAGGAATCCAAGTACAAATTGAATTTTTTTTAATGCCAATATCATAATTCCAAAACAATCATCCAATGATAAATCTCAAAACCTCACAACCCATTTCACACAAGGGTCGCATTCCCAAAAACAACATCTCACTCCAAACCATAAGAGCATCCTTATTGTCACACTATCAAATCATGTTCTCAGTCACTATGAAGCACACCTCATCCATCATCGAATAAAAAAAATGTCTTATAGAAACCCACTCATTCTCAATCATCGTAAAACCATAAACACTGCCCATTCCCAAATTCTAATAATATCACTAACATCATTTAGCAAGATCCAATTCATGCATTCCATTCATCTTGATCCAATTTAAATTCCATCTAGGATTTGGGTTTCCACACCCACAAGTATCACATCAAGATTTACATTGATTCCTAGTTCACTCACAACCATCACAAATTTATAGATCAATTGCGTACTTAATGAAAATAGTGTTCACCATTCTCATTTCATCCTAGTGTGCATGTATATAATCCCATACCACATGATACATCACCCGATCCAGGATCTAATACATTACACATCATTGAAACTGATTGGACATGCCACACAGCATGTCGTATTTTCAAGTTAAATGATTCTCATACCATCTACCCAGGCTATATAAATTATCATTTAAAATCAATAAATTCAACCACTCTTCCATGAAATAGAAACATCTGATCTAAATTGAAACAAATATAAATTAGTGTAGAGGAGGAATGAGATGGTATAAAGAGAAGAGAGGATATCATACCTTGATTCATTAAAAAATCATCAAATAAACTCTCCCCAATACAAGGAAGATGATGGGGATAGTGGAGGAACCCTCCCATCCACATGAGTGAAACAAAAGATAAAAAGGGGCTACCCCTCTTAAATTTGATGGTAAAAAATGTAATTCCCCCCCTAAAGATTCCACTAGAGAGCTAGTGTTTTTATATATCCTAGGATATATGAACCATATTGATCCCTCTCAGGGCCCTCCAGATCCCCTAAGACACCTCCCAAAGCCTGAACATCATCGCAACATATTAATTTGATAACTTAAAGCTTTAATAATAGAGCTACAAGTCCTGGTTTTAAGACCAAACCATCCACTAAACTCAAATATTCAAATTCCCACAGTAATTTTCCATATCTTATGGACATGCAGAACAACATGGATAGTTGAGTAAACAACACTTTTCCCTAATCTATTATATGGATTAACTTATAATTATTCCTTTGGTAACCTAATCCTATTTTTCCTCCTAGCTAAGTATAATCTAAATAAAACACTAAAAATAGGCTTATGATCGGATCACGTTCATACACTACTTTCATCCCATACATAAGATAATATGGATAAACTAATATTTTTCAAGACCTTCCCTATTATATGATTGAGATCTTGAAAAGTATCCACTTTAGAAGGAATCTTACACTTAATATTCTTAAAATGGATTAAATCTCAACATCTTATCTCATGTTATTCTGTTTAAAAGTATTCATGATTCTAAGTATTTTGTTTTTAATCCTATTCATTCCATTATATCAACATTTTCAAACCATATAATGTGAGCCTATTTACACAACTCATAATTTGGGTTACTAACCCAAATTAAAAGTCTACTATATTCATACATATCCAAATGTATATTATGCATAATGTATATAAAACACTTTAATATAAGGATGAGAATTATTTAAAATCAATAATTTAATAACCTCAATAATTTTATAATAAATCATTTTCATGTCTTATAAATATTCACCAGTTGGATATTATAGAATTATATTAATATAAGAATATTATGTAATTTTTTGTCAAAAGGAAAATGATTTATTTATAACCAAATTTGATTTTAATTCATTATATGTTTTATTAAAAATATTTATTTTCAAATTATAAAATAGTATGTTTTTAATTCATCATTCCAAAATTATCCTAGGTTTTATATTTTATAATTTTCTGAGAATTTGGATTTTTCAATGAATAGAGAAAAATATTGATTTTTTACTGAAAAACTATTTTTTCCTTTTATGTATTTATAAAGTAATTTTTTATTTTATTTTTAAAATATAATTAGTTATATTTGATTAAAAATATTCCAATTATAGTCTGTGTGGTTAAATTTATACATGAATCTAGTATATAAACATTTTTTTATATAAAAAGGCATTTTTCTGAAAACCTACTTTTAATCAGGCTTTTACAGTTTGATTTTAAATTAAATTCGACCCATTCAATGTTTTTAATATTTAAAAATGGATTAAATATTTTTAATTAGGATTTAATAATTTAACAAATAGGTCACTTTTATTTTTAGTCCTATTGAATAGTAATGAGTGTATTTTTTATCGGGTAATTAAGAGTTAAAAGAAATATGTTAAGGATAATAAAATTACCCTAAACATTTAATTAAGTTCATTTTGTGAGTCCATTTCATAAATAGTCATACAATATTTGGTTATATTGCCATTTTTTCATTTTGATGTGATTTTAACCTTTATGACATTTTATGTAAGGAAAAGTTAAAAATGTAACAGTATTATTTTCAATAAATATAATATTTTTAAAAAGGGGATAAATTGATGATATGTTCAGTTATAAATATTATTTTTCAATATAAATGATTTATTTTCAGCGTGGTAATGTATTTTTAAATTTTATTGAAGAAATAATTACCTTAAATTCTTACACAATACTAATGTAATAATTATTCAACTAATGGAAAAATAAAATAAATGATATTAAAAATATGAAAAGTAATATAATTTTAATGAATATTTGGATTAAAATATTTTCTTAGATAAGTGTTTAATTTTATAGAGGCTTTGATTCATTTTATTTGAATTAAATTATTTTCTTTTAATTTAAAACGTCAAAGTAAATGAATAGTTCTTAAAGTGACAATATTGTTATTTTATGAAACTAATATTTTACTAAATGATTTAAAATATCTAAAAATACTATATTCAGCTAGTGGATTAGGATATTTTTGAAAATATTAACTAATATTAATTTATTGGTTGTTTTTTCAATTATAGAATCTATCTTGACCCTCAAGGAGTAAAAACCTCTGTCATTACAGTGAGTGTAAAAAGGGTTGATGGGGATTAAAAAAGGATAATTGCAAAAAATTTATCTAAAATAGTCCAAATTTTAGTTTATAATATTAATTTATGTCATCCAAATCTTATATTTTAATGTTAATAATTTTTATCCATTTTTTCATCAAAATTAATTAATATTAGTATAATTATATAATAAATTTTCAGAGTGCCCCTCACCTCTCTTTTAAAAGGGAATATATTCTTCTCTTTTCATCACAGATAAAAATAATTTTGGATAAAAAAATATATACCCAAATACTATACTTAAATACCTATCATGTTCTTATATTACTTAGTTATTTTATAATACCAACCTTATAGGTATTAAGGTGTAAAGAAAAAGAGGTTTCTTGATGACTTCTACCTCACGGATCGATGTAATTAATTTTCCATAGCCACCTCTCATGACTAGTTATAATCATGTATTTAATGTATATATATATGATATTAATGAAATATTTTTTATTATTGAAAGATAAGATAACACATAATTTCTTATCTTTTAAATCACTAAAAATCGAAAATGTTGTTCATGTGTATATGTGGACTATCACCTCCTTGAAGCGAAGTGATTCATTTTTCATCACCACAACATATGGTTTATATATATAATTATATTAAAAAAATATTGCATTAGTTATATAGTGATCATTTTTAAAAGATAAAATAATTATTACCTTCATTCCATAATGATCATTGAAATATTGAAATGTTACTCTTGCGTACATACGGCCTACTGTCTCCATGATTATAACGTAGTTCGGTTTTCTTAACAATCATTCATGGTTGTTTTTAAAAGTATAATTGATAGATAAAAATAATAATTATTTCATGATTATTATTATGTATATGATGAAATAATGACCTCTTTGACCATAGTCAACATACTAAAGTCATATTAAACATATGAGCCGAATATCATCAAAAAATACAATGTGAACTTAAATGATTAAGTAATTTTATATAAAATAGTAAGTGAAATAAAAATAATAATAAACCTAAAAAGGATATCAAGTAAGAAAATAGTCAACATGATTTTATTATTAGGGAAGATAAAGAAGGCACATGATGAGTCATGATCGAGGTAAAAGACTTTCTTTTAAAAAATCATCTTTTAAAATTTACCTTCCAACTCTTTTTCTCCCATGTTCATATTTTTATTTTATAGTTTTTCTGATATAGACATAAAATAATTTAAAAAAAAAAATTTTGATTATTTTTACTTTCTTTCAATGTTTTTCAAAAATAATCTTTTTATATGTTTTATAACAAATGTTTTCACAAAAGGACAAAAGGAATATTCTATTTTAATGTGTACAAAGACAACAAATTTTCCCACCACCATAACCATTATTTGAGTTTTGTATTCCATAATAATATGTGATGTTTTCTTAAAAGAAAAAACCTCATTCCCTTATTTTGGGGATTCATTTTTTGAAAATGAGTTTTAAAAAATTAAATGATATTTTGATATCTAAAAGTTTTTTTTCTATAGTATGAAAAGAGTTTTTCAAGGGTTTTATTCATGATATGGTGCTTATAAATTGTTTATAAAGTATTGATCCCCATTTTAGCTCATGAGTGAGCCTAATATATCTTATTCAATGGGTTCACCCATATAGTACCCCAATGTAATGGGTAATTATTATGATCACTAGATAATTATATAGGGATTCGGTCATACAGTTTTTCCAATTGGAAGCATACTTATAAGATTTATATAAGGGTTATATGAATATAATGTCCCAAGGAACATGCCTAACTTTTGTATTTATTTATCTTTTCAGGGAAATAATTTGAATTATAAAGGTAAGTAAATTATTTTTTAAGGGTATATTAATCCCTTTCTAGGTAAAAAGGTATTCTTTAAAAACAATTCATGGGATTACCAGTTTTTTACTGGACTAACATATTTCTTCTTATTTTATATCCCTTACTGAGTTTTTTTCTTATCCCATGTATTAATTTTTTTTATAGGGTTTAAGGATGGGTAAGGATAAAGAATAATTCATGTTGGAAGTCGTAAATATTTCTTATGAAAATAAAACGTTTTACATTTTTAATGTTTTATAAGGATAAAATGGAAAACATTTAGAATTTTTCAATTTATAAAATATAGTTTATTTTTGAATTGGTTATGATTTAATTATCCAAAACTATAAACTTAAAAAATATTTAAATATTATAGAATTGATTCTTTTCTTAAAACTTAAAATTATGAATTGTTTATGTTCAGGTCCTTATAGTTGGTATTTGAGGTAAGGATAGATAACTATAGAATTTTGGATAATGTTAATAGCATTCCATTGACTGATTTTTCTATATGGTTAAGTTAAAATGATATAGAATTTGAAGATTAGAATGTTTCTTCATCTAATATACGTCTATTCAGAATTTTTTTTATAGAAGATATATGGAAGCTGAAGTAGGATGGTATCAAGAAGAAAATATTATTCTAAATCATCATCCGGAAATCGTTGGAATTTGAACTAATAAATATTTAGTTGTAATGTCTCATTAAAGTAGGATATAAATTGTGGTTTTATCCATTCTAGATAGAAATCATATTTACCATGTTGATAGTTGATAACTTCATGAAATAGTAACCTCTAGAATTTAGTGGAGCCTTATATCCAGTGGTAGCTAAAGGATGTATCTATTCATTGGAAAAGATATTTTAAATCATTTTATGTTCAAAACATCAAAAGGTAACCCTTTATATTTATCGTTCTGAAGGTTAAAATTATCAATGGTTGTATTTGGTTAACATTACCAAAGAGAAGTATGATCTTGAATCCATTTAATGGGAAATGTTTAAGAATGTTTTTATAGAGAAATATTTCCCAAAGTTTGATTTTCTCAAAATGGAGAAACAATTCATCAAATTGAGGTGAAATAATAAAGATTCGGTAGATTCTTATGAATCCAATTTTACAAGACTGGATAGGTAAGTACCAAATTTTTTTTCAAACACTAATAGTAAAATTAATGGATTTTAATCTGTTTTAAAACCATGTTTAAAATTATCTTTAGACACATGAGAATTTAAAAGTCATAACAAAGTTTTTTTTGTGATAAAAAAGTAAAGATAGAGTCTACTCATAATTATATTCCTCGAGGTGATAATAGTAAGAAACAGTTAGAATGGCAGGCAATGGGTAAGAGTCTATCAAAGAAATTTAATGGTAAGAAAATAAAGTTCCCATATTGTGATAAGTGTGGTAAAAATTATCCTAGATAATGTATTGTAAATTCTAGGAATTGTTTCCAATTTTGAAATTTTAGAGATGTGGCTCATGACTATAAATAAAATAATCAAATAATTAATGAGAAACTGATAATGATATGCTTTAATTACAATTATTTGGGGTATTATTCTAATGTGTGTCCAAAGTTAGTCCCTCATGGGAGGATCATCAAGATAAAAAATAGAACTGTATGGAAAATGTTTTTCTACTACTACAGTTGATGTCGGGCCATCTAATGAAGTGGTGATGGGTATATTAATTTTTTATTCAAAATATGCCAATACCTTTTTTGACTGTGGTTATTCATATTCCTTCATTTCTGATAAATTTTCATGTAAAATGGTAATATCTCCTCATGAAAGGAAAATAAGTCATTTGGTGAAAACTTCGGGTGGGAATATTAAATAAACTAATATTTATAGGAATCTTAAAATTGTTATTAGTGGGATGTTATTCCCTTTAAATATTGTTAAACTTTTTATAGTATATTTTTATATTATTTTGGGTATGGATTGGGTTTTGGTTTATCATGGTATAATAGATTTCAGATCCAATAAGTATTTATTCAAGGTTTTCATACATTTTATAACCTACCAAGAATAAAATAAATTGATATGAAATAGTAGTGAAAGTTACCTTGCTCATGTTTTCGAAGAGAAAGGAATTGTTAAATTAGTGATGTGCTGGTACTGAGTAAATATATGGATTTTTTCCTGATGATTTTTTTGGTTTTATTCTTGATTGGGAGGCTAAGTATTATATTTACTTAGTACATGATTCTAAACCTATTTCAAAACCCCCATATTAAATTACTCAAGTATATCTTTTGTAATTGAAAAAGTATTTACATGAGTTAATAGATAAAGGTTTTGTTCATCCTAAGACTTCACCATGGGGTGATCCAATTTTATTTATTAAAAATAAATACGGTTCAATGATACTTTTCATTTATTATAGATCCCTAAATAAAATAAATGGAAAGAAAAAGTATCATTTACCTCATATCAATGATTGTTTTATCATCTATAGAGAGAATATTATTTTAAAAAGATTTATCTCAGTTTGGGGTATAATCAATTGAAATTAAAGGAGGAATATATAATTTAGAATATGTTGTGGAATAGATATGAGCATTATGAGTTTGTAGTTGTTCCCTTTGGGTTATCTAATTCACTAGTAGTATTTATGTATATTATGAATAGAATCTTCCATGATTATTTAGATAATTTTTTGGTTTTATTTATTAATGAAATATCGATATATTCAAAAACACATGAGGATCTTGAAACACACCTAAGGATTTTTTTTTCAAACCATAAAAAAATCGTATGGAAAATTTAGTAAGTGTGAATTTTGGTTATAAAAATTTTCATTCCTTTGGAATATTGATTTTAAATATGACATAAAAATTGACCCTAATAAAACTAAAGTTGTATAATAATGGAAAATACCTACAGATTTAAAGTATATTAATAGTTTTCTTGGATTTGCGGGTTACTAATGGCAGTCAATTGAGAAATTCACTCAGTTTTCTTTCCTAAGGACTAAGTTAACTCATAAAGTATGTAACATCATCCAAATTAAAAAATGTAATTATTGTTTTTAGGAAAAGAAAAGAATACCCTTATTTTCACCCTTCCCTCTAGAAATGATGACCTTTTACTCTACAGTGATGCTTCTTTGAAGGGACTTGGTTATGTCATAATGTAACATGATCAATTAATTATTTATGCTTCATATAAACTCAAAAATTTGAGTAAAAGTATCTAATAAATGATATGGATTTAGTTGTTGTGTTTTTTCATTAAAAATTTGGAGGCACTATTTATATGGCGTAAAGTGAGAAATATACTGAATATAAAATTTTAAAGGATATATTTACTTAGAAAGAGTTAAATATGAGGTAGTAAATATGGATGGAACATATTGAAGATTATTATTGTATAATTCATTATCATCCTGGAAAGATAAATCAAGTATCTAACACTTTGAGTCTGAAAAATAATGATGCATTGGCCATGATACATTATGAACATAACCCTTTGATGAATGATTTTATAAATTTTGTCCTAGTGTTTCTGGATACAAGAACTTCCTCTATTTTGTTTAATATTTCATTATAGTCTTATCTATTATAAATAATTAATAATGCTCTGAAAGTGGTTCATTTTTATAGGAGAAGGTATAATTAGTTAAAAGGGTAGCTTTCATAAATTTAGTATGGAAAAATAACATGTTTTGAGATTTGGAAAGAGATTATGTGTGTATTGTGACTCATAGTTGAAGTGATAATTTTTGAGTAAATCTCATAGTTCCGTATTTTCCATTCATCTGAGTAGTTTTAATATGTATGGAGTCTTTTGGGAGTTTTACTGGTGGGATTGAATGAAAAGATATATTTTTGACTTTACCATGAAATGTTCAACATGTTAATTGGTTAAATAAGAATGATAATGAATAAAGGCGATGCTTTGGACTTTTCCAATACCAGAGTGGAAGTTGGAAAATATATCCATGTATTTTTTAGTTGGATTTCCATGGAATTCTTGAGATAATTAGTTTTTTTGGGATATTATTTATTGATCAACTAAATTTGAATATTTGTTTCCCATTTGAGATACAATTTCATTATATTATCTTTCTCAAATGAACCTTAAAATTATATTTAGGCTTAATTGAGTTCCTATCTCTATTTTAACTGACCATGATCCCAAGTTCACTTCTAATTTTTGGAATGGACTTTATAAATTATTGGGTACTTATTTAAATTTTAGTGCAACCTTTCATCGTCAATCTAATGGATAGTCTGAGAAAAATATTAAGACCTTAGAAGATGTTTTTTTTATTCAATGGATTTATATGGATTTTAGGTTCATCATATTTCATTGGTTTATTTTTATTATAATAATAGTTTTCATTCCAATATACAGATATCATTTTTTAATGCTTTATATGGAAAATGGTTCTAGGCTCTAGATTTTGGGATGAATTAAGAAAAATAAAGTTGATGGAAAGAGTGTTCATAGAGGAAATAGTTCATAAGGTTAGGATGATTCAGTAACATATAAGCATGTCTTAGATCATGAAGAAAATTTATGATGATAAATAGAGGAAATATCTTTCTTTATAGGTAGGTAATCATGTTTTTTATAAAGTATCTCCATGGAAATGTTTTATGTGCTTTAGAAAAAAGAGGATATTAAGTCCATATCTAATTAGACGTTATGAAATGTTGGATAAATATGGATCAGTTTCCTACTAATTTTCCTTTCTTCCAATTTTATCCCAAGTACACAAAGTTTTTCATGTTTCCATGAAAATAAAATTTGTGTTAGATTCATTTCATGTTTTGGACCTGGAGTATTTCATTGGAAGATAGCCTTTCTTATGAGGAATAACTTATTCAGTTTTTTGACTGTAGGGGTAAAGTGTTAAAAAGTAAGTTGATTCACTAGGTTATGGTTATTTTTAAAAACCATATGGTCGAAAAATTAAAATGGGAGTCTAAAAATTCTATGATGGAAAGATATCCCCACTTGTATAATAAGTGAATAAAATTGTGAGGATGCAATTTCTAAATGGGGGAAAGAATGTAAAAAAAATTACTGCTATATTAAATCATTATCATTTGTTATAAAGTTTCATTTGTTAGATATTATAGATTTATATTCATTATAAAAATATTAGTAAATTTTTCAGTCAAAGGGAAAAAAATTATTTCTAACCAAATTAGATTTTCATGCATTATATGGTTTTATTTAAAATCAAGACCTTATAATTATTGAAGTTTAATATGAAAAAAATAATTTCATATTTTAATTTTTAATTTATAAATTATTCTAGCATCAATTTTTGATAATTTTCTAAAAATTTTGATTTTTGAAGGAATCGAGAAAATGTTGATTTTTACTCAAAACTACATTTTCTTTTTGAGTATTTATAACATAAAATTATATTTTTTATTAGTTTTTTAATTTTAATTATTTCATTATTATTAAATATTATACAATTATAGTCTTTTTAATAAATAGTATACATGAATTTAGTTTAAAAACATTTTTTATTATAGATGAAAATTTTCAGTAAAACTATTTTTCATCACATTTAACCATTTGATAATAAATTAAATTATTCTACTTATTTATTTTGAATATAGAATAATGGATTACATATTTTTAATAAGTTTTCAAACATTTAGTTAATATTTCACATTTATTTTTAGTCATTATTAATAGTAATCATAGTAATTTTTGTTACCATGGTAAAGGGTTAATCGGGTAATTATGGGTTAAAAATAATATGATAAGGACTAGAAAATGACTCTAAAAATTACTTAATTTTATTTTATGAGTACATATCATCCCTACTAATCCAATATTTTTTAATATTACCTTTTTTCCATTTCTATGTGAATATAACCTCTACATAAGTTTATATAAAGATAAGCTAAAAATGTCACACTCTTGTTTTTAATAACGATAATATTTTTAACTTATGGATAAATAGATGATATATTTTTTAAAAATATTATTTTTAAATATAATTTATTTGTATTCATTATTTTAGTTTTATTTTTAATTTTTAGTGGTGAAATAATTACCTTAAATTCTTACACAACGATGACGGGGTAAGTATTCAATTAATAGAAAAATAAAATAAATAATATTAAAAATATTAAAAGTAATATACATTAATGAATCATTATGTTACATGATTTTTTAGATAAATATAAAATATTATATAAGTTTTTATGCATTTTATTCTAATTCTATTATTTCCTTGTAATTTTAAAAGTCAGAGTAAAGGAATAGTTCTAAAATTGACATTATTTATATTTTAAGAAAATGATATTTAATTAAATGGTTTAAATTTTTAAAAATATTATATTTAGAAGTATATATTTTAAAATATCAATCATTATTCATTTATATGCCATTTTCTCATTAATAGTGACTATCATGACCCTCAATGAGTAAGAACCCTTGTGAGTGTGAAAAGGGTTAACGGGGGTTAAAACAAACATATTGGAGTAAAAATATGATCCAAAATTGTCTAAATTTTTTTGGATGTGATTATTTCTACATATAATCATATTATCTTATAATATTATCAATTTGGATCTATTTGGATGTCAAATTTTATTAATATTAATTTAATATATTAAATAATTCCAAGGGTGCCCCTCGCCTCTGTTATAAAAGGGTGTGTCTTGTTCTCTTTTCCTCACACATAAAAATCCATTATTTTCATCAAATAACTACATAAATATATTAATTAAATCCCAATATAATTCCAATAGGCCTTATTTATGGAATAATACAAAACTTATAGGTATTAATGTCTAAAGAAAAAGAGGTTTTCTTAAGAAGAGGTATAGTTATTAACTGATCATTTTTTATGTATTTATTATTCTTACTCATTAAAATATTCATTAAGCATGATGATATAAAAAATTATATCCCATATACTTAGATTTTATATTGTTAGTTTAATAACTAATATCCATCTTTACCATCCAACAAATCTAAAAGGGATCCATCGTTCGTGTGTACAGCAGACTATCGACTCACTGGCTGATGTATTTTTTTCATCACCACCTCTCATGGATGGTTATAATGATGGCTTTAATGTATAAATATAATATAAATGAAATATTTATTACTATTTAAAGATAATATAACACCTATTTCCTTACCTTTTCATTCACTAAAAAATGATAATTTTTTTGTACATACGTGCGGACTACCACCTCTACAAAGCGATGTGAGTCATTTTTCATCACCACATAGCATGGATTATATATATAAATATATTTAAATAAATAATATTTTGTTAATTATATTATTATAATTATTTAAATGTAAAAAACTACTTACCTTCATCCCATAATGGTCTTTAAAATATGGAAATGTCACACATGCGTATGTACGGCCTACCATCTCCAAAATTATAACATTTTCATTTTTCATAACCATATTTCATTATTTGTTTTGAAAGTTTATTTTATGTATAAAAATAAAAGTTATTTCATTATTACTATTTTGGGGATGATTAAATATTGACCTCTTTGACCATAGTCAACATACAGAAGTCATTTTGGACATATTAGCTGAATATCTTTAAAACATCTAACGTGGATCTAAATGTTTAAGTAATTATATATGACATAGTAATATATAAAATAAAAGGAACAATAAACTTGAAAAAGTTTCTCAATAAAGTAAATTATTTTCATAAATTTATTATTCATGAATATAAGGAATTCACATGATTAGCTAATCTCGAGGTAAGGAACTTTATTTTAACAAAATCCTCCTTAAATATTTCCCTTCTATATATTCTTCTTCCATGTACATTTTTTTATTTTATGGATGTTTTGATATAGAAATAAAAGAATTATAAAGTCAATTTTTTGGATCTTTTTACTTTTTTTTCAAAGTTTTTCCAAAGGAATATTTTCTATGTGTTTTATATGGAATTGATTAGCAATAATACAAAAGGAATGTTCTATTTAAACGTATACAGTGACAATGAATTTTTCCTTCATGGTAAACATTATTTTAAATTGGGATTCCATTATAAAATTTAATTTTTTATTCAAATATAAACTTACATACCCTTGTTCGGGATATTCATGTATTGAAAATGGGTTTTTAGAAAAGAAATGATACTTCATTTTCCAAAAGTATTTTTTTTATACAGGTTTAAAATAATTTTTTAAGGGTTTTATTCAGGATATACTCTTTGGACATTATTTAAAAAGGGTTAAGCCATGTTATATCTCACTGGTGATCCTGATGTATCTTGTATGATGGGTATTCCAAGATATTTCTCAAATCCATTGTATAATGATTTTGTTCTTTGAATAATTATATTGGAATTCAATGGTATAGTTATTCAAGTTATAAGGGCTATTGTGAGGCTTCTATAAGGGTTTTATGATCTTGATTCCCCAAGGAAAATGCAGGAACATTATATACATGCTTATTAGTTTTCTTGGGAATAATTTGATTTCAAATGTTAATATAATGGTTTTTTAAGGATATATTATTCCATATTAGTGTAAAAAGGTAAGGTTTTAGGAAACTGTTATTCATGGGTTTTCATGTTTTTCATTGGACTGATATATTTATTCTTATTTATATCCCTTACTATTCTTTTTAGTCTCTTCCCATGTTTGAAAATGTTTTTCTAAGGGTTTAAGGATGGGTAAGGAAAAAGAAGAAGTCATGATTAATGTCATGAAGATTTTCCATGAAAATGAAACATGTTTCATTTTAATTTTTCTTTATTGTAGGAAAAATGGATACTGATTATAATATTACACTTTAAAAAATATGGTTTAGTTATGTAATTTGTATGAAATAATTCACTAAAACTCTAAACCTAAAAATATCTTCAAATTTAATAGAATTTATTATTGTTACAAAACTTAAGACTATTAAATTTTTATGGTTGAGTACTTATAAATAATTTATATAAGATTAATCTAGAAGTTAGAGATATCAAATGCCCAATTTTCTTGGTAAGACATACGCCTCTGGGATAGTGAGTAGTTCGACCCAAAGTCCCTCCAGCAAATGTTACATTACCCAATAAATCCCTCAATTTAATTATTAATATGATACCTAATATTTATAAACAATAATTAATTTTGAAATTAAATCTCTTAACTAAAAAAATAGAATGTCAAAGTAGAATAATACTAAATCAAATAGAATGCCAAGAATGTAACTCCTTAGATGTGTGTATGACCATTTATAGATATAGTTTAATAATTTAAACTAAATCATACACATATTCAAAATATAAAAATTATATTATTGAATAAAACATAAAATAAAATAAATTAATTAACAATTCATATATTTAAACACGTGATAATCATTCTAGAATAATTTATAAAAAAAGATAATTATAAAAACGTTTTACTTTAGCCATAAGTTATAGAAATTATATAATTAAGGAAATATAAACACTCTATATTTATTTCAAACATAAATAGTTCATATTATGTTTTATAT
This sequence comes from Viscum album, assembly GCA_963277665.1. Lineage (NCBI taxonomy): Eukaryota > Viridiplantae > Streptophyta > Magnoliopsida > Santalales > Viscaceae > Viscum > Viscum album. Next base: position 334,359,856 of record OY728163.1, read on the forward strand.
TTACTTTTACTTAAATATATGATATTAAATGAAATGTAAACATTTTAAATTCGAATTATATTTTTAAAGTTATTTATATAATCAAAATATCATATATATTTAAAAAATTTAAAACATTATCATATCAATTATAAAAACTCTTTTTGATATGGTTAAAATAATATTCTCAAATAATTATTTTTAATTAAACAATTAAAAATAAATAATTATGAATAATTGATAATTTCAATACAATAGAATTTATAGTTATATCTTATTTTGTAATTTATACTCATAAATTACCCAAATAATTTCTATATAAAAATTTTATATTTCAATTATAATTCATTCCATATAGTTTTCAAAAGGTATATAATATAAAATAATTAATATTAAGGAATATTTATTAATTAAATTCTTAAACTAAATAAATGATTATAAACATTTTATAATTAATAAATTTATAAAAAAAATTATAAATTAAGTAAATATTGCAGAATACATTTTTTTATAAAATTTATAAAAAAATTATAAATTTTTTAAATCAATTCATAATTAAAATAGATGAAATTATAATTTTTATTCACAATCATATTTAACTATATCTAGGTTTCTTAAACCCTAATTTATAAGCTATAATTCTAAAAATTCACCATCAATTATAATTTATGACAGAAAATATGACTTGTGTAAGAACAAATCATTACAATCCGACATAATAATAACCTACCGATAGTAGTAGCCTACATAATATAAACTTAGTGGTGCCTATAAATCGTAGCCTTTGATAAGATTCTACAAAATATTAACTGAGGGAACAAAAGATATCATGGTTTACGACATGTCTTGCATAACATAAACCGATTTACACATGGGAAATCATTCTTTATGATATACTCTATTCCATAAATATGACACACGACTCTAATATTCTATCGAATTAAAAATTCATACCATTTTCATCATATGTTTAGATTAACCATATAATACCCTACTATATATTGAAAGCAAAATGAATAACATTGGATCATATCCTAAAATATCACAAATCCTAATACATGGTTCAAATACAAATTATGATATCATATATACTAATATAGCCCATTGAAAAAATTAAAATCATACTCTATGATAATCCAAATCATAATACATGATATAGTTCAAATTCAACAATGTTTTTAATGATATACAACATGATACTAAATGATATCAAAATTATTCATTTTGAGCATTATTTCATGAATCAAATAAAATGGAATGGTTCTCAAACTGTTAACAGGATTTTAGGGATCAAGTGACACTAATTCCATATAGTAGAAGTAATTTGAAACTACATTTTTTTAACGCCCCAACCCCAGCTACCCAGAGTCGGTGCATTACTTCGTAACATTGGCATGATCACAAAAGATCAAGTCTCGAAAGACCGATTAGTTTAGTAGCCTTGGAAACACTAGATACATTCATAAATGTTACATTACAACATAAGGTGAAAAACTAAAATAACAAAGTCTTCATAGTACACACTCATATCCTCTTCTGACTATCCCTGCATGTCATTCCTAAAATACTTCTTCACATCCTGGAAAATATTAAATCATTAAAAGGGGTGAGCTCAGATGCTCAGTAAGGATAACAATATTGCGGAAGCTTTCATAAATAAACATAAACATTTAAGGCAATGTATAACTAAAACAAAATCCTTTTAAACTTGATATAATAACAACGCTTTCAAAACCATTTTCAATACCAAAATAAAAGAAAGTTAAAACTTTGTATTTATTTTTCATTAAAAAAATGATGGCTTGTAGAGGAAGCCGAAACTCAAATAATGGTCACGGCGGCGGAGAAGTCATTGTCACCGCATAAGTACAGAAATAAAAACATTCCCTTTTGTCGTTTAGAAAAACGCTTCATATAAAAAAAGATTCCTTTTGAATAAACATAAAATTCAAAGGGGTTTATACACCGTATAAAAGAAAGTTGTGTATAAAACCAAATATGCCTCAAGGAAAGGGGATTAAGACGAAGTCCTTAAAAAGATCATTTTTTTTAAATAAAGTACATATATAATGTGTATTCACTATAAGTACACATAAATAATGTAAAAATACAATATGGGACATAATAATATCATGACATAATTTGAAAGTAGGAGATTAACCGAAAGAATAGAAATTGGGTTAAGAAGTTCCCTTACCTCGTGTCTGACTTGACTCAACCGTTCTTTAACCTCCTGAATAATAAACTAGAGTTAATATATACCTTATTAAGAACCATTTTCAATTTCATTATCCTTTTTATATCACTTATTACAATGATGTGAACATTATGTAATTATTTAAGTTAATAACGGTCGTTTTGTCGATCTTTGGTACTTGAGTCAACAATAAACTTCTTATAATTACAAGTTGGTTATGTGGTAGAATATCCATTATCTCCTGAATTATATTCATGATTTAGATGTCATATATATCATATATATCCATTATATACATTCATTTATAATATTACATAACATTTAGAGGTAAGAAATGAAATGCACCTTTCATGGAGACGGTAAGCCGTACGTACGCCTGAACGCTACTTTCATTTCTATTTCGTATTTAATGGAATGAAATCATAATGATATAAATGTATAATATAATTCCAGTATAATATATTGTATAATACCATTTACTCCATCCTTTATACATCCCACATATGGCATTAACGATTCAAATCACTTTGAGGGGGCGGTAGTCCGCACTTCCTATTATGAAATTATCACGTTTACCCATAATGGAAATCATAAAGTATGCCATAAATGAGAAATACAGAAGCATAAGTAAAACATAAACATATTTTATATCATATATAAATATAGTGACATCTTAATGGCCACCTTTGACGGTGCTATATGAGTGTTGAACAATCATCGTTTCGTGAGGCCGAAATTCGCCATCCACAGAAACCGTATGTTCTTTAACCATTAGATGTAGGTGTGTGTAAGTGTAGATCGAATCATTGTTAGAAACACATACTAGTATATTTAGGATACTGGTGTTTTTACAAAAGAAATTAATAAAAAGAGTTTAGGGGGTTGGAGAAGAAAAATAATACAAAACAACATTAGAGAAGACATTACCTCAAAATCGGGTAACTCTTTTTGATTTGACCCAAAGGCTTCCTTGGGAAGAGTTCTGCCCAAAGTGAGGCTTCTAGGAGTAATAGGGGGAAGTTGGGAGAGTATTTGGGCAGATTTTGGCCGAGCCAAATGGCTTTAATGTGTGAATGAGGTGGTAGAGGTGGGGGCCTTTTATAAGAGGAGAGGAGGGGCACTCTTGGAAAGTAAGGATATTTTACATTATTATACAATGCTTTTCAGATTATAAAGGTCCCACACATATATAATTCGTGGATAAGGTGGTAAGAGTTCGAAATATACACATCCAATAGTCTTTGGACAAGTGTAAGCCTTGGATTGTACATTATCTTTTCATTTTATTTAAATCGTTAAATAATGAGGTCATCGTTGCATCATAATGATGTCATAAATAATTTAATTTATTTAATGTCTCAAAATTATAAAAAAACTACTATGATGTAGGAAAACTTTTTAGCTTTCCAATGACTATTTATAGTCAAAAATATGACTTTTATAACCCAATGTAAAAATTGTTTTAGTAAAACATTTCATGTTTGTGTCATTTTTTACTTTAACATTAAATAAAAGGTATTTATGTCATTTTCCAACTAAAGTGGTTCCATGGGGTCCCCAAGTTGACCTATGGATTGTCTTGGTCGGTCATGGCACATCCAATGAGGGTAGGACATGTGTCAAGCTCATCTCATATTATTAAAACATTATTTTTACCTTAAACTACACTAATTACCTCTAATCGCGATTAAAAACTTAAAAGTTACTATTCACCAAAAATTATTTTAATCTCATTGAACCACATTTTACTTCTTAATGGCAACCATGTATGTCGGATTTTTGAAAATCAAAACACAGAAGTGGTAATATTTCATTTAAACGAAAAATCAGTTATTTAACTACCACTTAGTGGTTTCACTATTCATCAAAAATTGAAGTTTTTCAGAACAATGCCAAAATTTCACCCTAAGCTATAATTTATATTCAGAATTAAAAAATGATGTCTATTTTACAAAATTCCAAAAATATAAGTTTCATTAATTAATTTTATAATTAATTCCCGATGTCACAACAAATAGCGTGTTTTTAAGAAACAATTTATATCAAAAGATTGGCAATTGTTTATGTCCAATTTCAATGTTAAATTAATTCTAATGACCACCATTGGATAAAATGATAAAAATATATTCTAATTATACTTTAAAACCACTAAATAGTATAATTTATCACAACAAATTATTTTGATTAAAAAAGTTGTTTTTAAGTATTTTTCACTATTCATAAAAAATTAGAAGTTCTCAGCAAAATACCAAAAATTCAACATAGGCTAATTTCGATATTCCGAATCCAAAAATGAAGTCCATTTTGAAATATAAAATTTCTATAATTTTAAAAAGTGGTTATTACTATTCATAACGGCTACTTTGATTAGTCGCGGTGTTTTAAAACTCGAAGTTGCGTACAATGCAAGCTATTGCATTATTGAATGAGAAGCGTATTGTGGAAGCTCGGGGTGTTACAATTTTCCATTATCACCATGTATGAAACTCAAACCATGTATATACATAAAATAATGAGCATTATAAACATTTTACTGATGAATTCCACTATTATTTTCTTCATTCATATATTTGAATAAGATCACTAATAAGAATCCATCAAACTCCCTCTTCTATAGTGTATACATGGTCTGAACTTAATAATATAATGATCAAGTATGATTCCTCTTCACTTTATGATATGTAATTATATCACATGATAAAGGAGTAAAAATAAAATATATTCACTCAAGATAATCCATAGGATACCGGAGTGGGATTCAAAAAAACCACCCATTTAAATGGGTATTGTCCCCTAATATAGGCCCAAATAATTCTCCCTAATCCTTTGAAGAATTTAATCATAAATTATATACATTTTATGTTAATGCTTTGACCATTCTTGTATTCATCGTAGTAATACACTCTATAATCTCTCATATGTTTTATCATGTGAAATGTAATAATAAATTATAGCATATGTTGATGGTAAATGAAATACTAATGGTTAGTATTCAAATTCATTTTTAAAATTCAATGCCTTATGATATGCCCATGTATCATCATATGATAGGATAAGGTAATGTGTTGTGATATATTCATATCCTAAATAACAATATTCTCATGCATGGAATATTCCTCAGATGTTGTCTCATATATTATCCCTATATCATACCTTGTGATATAGGCTAACATGTATTGTATTCATACTAGGATTTTGAGAATATATTCATCAATCACTAGTGTAAAAAATTAGTGTCCATGAACTACATTATATTTTAAAATTCTATTAAATGATAAATCTTTTTGGTGTCATTTAATTTCATACATTATGAAATGAAAAAATCTTTGTCTACATTGGTGTAACTCTTATAATAGCTCCTCATTTATAAAATTTATTTTAAAACACCTTTACAAACAAAAATATATTCGTATATCATCAAAAGATATGTCAATAATTTAAAATAATATGATAATAATAGTAGGAGAATCAAATTAATTATATCACATATCATTTAAATATGAATACCAAGAAATGGTTTCAAGAACCAGAAACCAACAAAAAACATAGTGTGGTCAATCTCACCCATATTGGTTTACGCGCTTGTATATGATTCAAAATAAATCCTCATAAACATTATAGAGAACTTCATAACACTTTTTAATACATTTAAACTCATTTATACATTATTATCATATAAAATCTATCAAGTTATAGATAAAATCATTATACAAAAAATAATCCTCATTCTCAGTTGTATTGTGTTACCATATGAGTCATTGTAGTGTTAAAAAAAGTTATCAATTATCTAATCTATAATTATAAGTATAGAGTATACTCTATATAAATTTCATTACCTCTCAACGTATAAAGGGTTCTAGCGTGATATCAATAAAAATTAACTCATGTCTCTATATAAAAGTTCTTACCACCAGATTTATATATATACATTATATAAATATTTATAAAATTCTTGTGTCTAAGAAACTGAGTAACCATTGTACTTGGAACATGTAAAACTAGTATAAACCATATCATATGTCCATGTTTCTCGTAAATAGACTTCAAAATTTGAATGAATAAATTACATTAATTTTATTTAAAAAGTTTTTCACATCACATATCACCCAACTAGTAATGTCCATGTATTTCCTCAGTTAATTGAATTGATGGAACATATGTTATACTTTTCAAACAAAATGATGAATCACATATTAGTAAAACTATAAAGATAACATGATCAATAAAATAACCAAACTTCCCAAATTATTTTATCATCGAAGTATGGGTGCCTAATGGGATAGATTGGGGTGGTGTGGGGTAAGCTTGTATGGGGAAATCCTAACAATTTATAGTATATTTATGACCATATTTAATGTTTCTGAAATGGTAGAATCATCGATTGATCCCATCCCCAACATGGCCATTTAAGATTAATATATAAATCTAGAAGAACATGATGAAGAATCATCATGTCACATGAATATAGCCAAAGAATATTAAAAATTACTCTTTGAACAATAAGTGAGTATCATTAATATTAAATTTATAATTAATATAATAACAATAATTTCATAAGTTTTTATATTCATTCTTTAATAGAGATGGAGATCATTTGAACCCCTTATTCGAGTTGTATAGTTCTTTCACTAAGAGGATACAAAATAAATTCCATATAATGGTGATCCTATGGTTATTCACAATGTCTAAATGATTCCATTGTAACTTTATGTGATAACATGAATGATCCATAAGGATTTCATTGTTCATATTTATCACAACACAATTCTTATATCTTGATATTGTCTCTCTGGTTCCCTCATTATGAAGAGGAATTAGGTAGAGAAATTTTGTTGATCTTAAGAGGAACCATAGAGATGATATTCATCAAGTTAATTCTCTTATGATATGAATTTTTGTTCACAACACAAATGATTTCACCCATTCTATAAAAATATATAATTCGGTATATATAGAGCTCAGGTTTATTATTAACAATTTTGAAAGGACCATTAGTCAAATAATAACATAATATTTTCCCCAATCTAATAATAATAACAATAATATATAATGTAAAGTGCCTACTTAAAGAAATAAATATTATTTTATAAATAAATAATTCATTTTTTATTTAAATGATAATTAATATTATATCATTTCTGTTATCAAGTGATTTACTCATCACAGTCACCTTCTATAGAATTTACATAATGTTGAATAATAAATATTTTTATGATCTTGTGAATAAAAGATTATTTTTAATATTTAAAAAATAAAATAAAAAATTTATTCAATAATAAATAATATATATTATATGGAGAATAAAAAAAGTGGTAAATAAATATTCAATTTGATATTCTTAAAAATAAATATTTGTTTAAGTGTTCAACTCTCATGTAATTTTTGACTGAATAATTGTGAATAATAAACATAGAGTAAATATTATTTATTTTTCCAATAATAATATTTATTCCAAATGTTAAATAAAAATATTATTTAACTAATATCGATGGAAAAAATAAGTGGGTGACCCCATAGGCCACTAACTTAGTGGAATTAGGTGGTCTTGCCTAAAGTATAATATAAGTTTCTAAAAATATGTGAAGGAACTCAGAAATGAATATGTTAATGTCCCAAAAACAATAACCACATAAAAAATTCATTATTTAATATAATCTATTTATATTTATTTATCATATCAAGACGATTGAACACACATTTCAACAACCTGTATGCTTGATATATCTTTCTTTGCATTCCTGAAATGAATCAATTAATAATCATGGTTGTGGAATTTTAGTTTGACTATTCTATTCCAATCAAAGAGCTTGAGATATCCCATTCCTTATCTAGAATTAATAAATTCTATATTAACTTATTAATTAATGTTATATCACTTTTGATGCACCCAAAATATCATAATTCCCCACAAGAATAGATCGTCAAGGTTTTTGGAAGTACATCAGAGTACATGACACATGATATGCATTAATAATAATCTTAGGATCATTAGAAATGTTTCTTTCCATGGTCTTATTAATATCATCCAACTATGCTTGGGTTAAAAGAAACATCAAGAAAAATACATGGAAAAGTATACAAGACTGACCTTATCATTTTCACATAGAGGATCCTTTTCATCCTCAGTTTATTCTCCTATTTTTTATGATGCATATTCTAAGAGATATTTTTTCTAAGTGACATTATAAAAAAATCATCTCTTTGATTATTCCGTAATAAATATCTTTAGTATCATGTCAATGTATATACCTTGACTTAGTTAACGAAGACTCTCAGATATAACATGATTATTCCTGATCCTAATAATTTGTGCTACTTCACCTAAGACCTTTATATAGAAGCATATGTTCAACCACATCATAATGGACTATATGATTTCTATAAAATTTCAAATCTAAAATATATCTTAAACATATACTATTAAGAAAATAATTTCTCTCCAACTAAACAACTTTTAGACAAAAGGCTCACATTCATTCTTCTTTAATCAAAATTTTATCTTTTCTTCATCAAAGTGAATATTATAAGATATTGATTAATTATTCAATATATTAATGGATTATTATAATTTTCATACCTTATTGGAATCCTTTGGATTCAAAACCCCTTTTAGTTATTCAATCTAGACACATTATAGAAATTTCCCTTTAATGAAATTTTTTAACATCCATTTCCTAAATTTCCTAATAATGGTAATCTATTATGATATGTAGAATTTTTATATATTTAATTATTGAAATTGGTGAAATTTTTCTAATATAGTCGTTTTCATAACACTGTTTAAACCCTTTTGCAACCAATGTAGCCTTATAGCTATGGAATATCCCATCTATGTCTAGTTTCTTATTGAATACCTATTTGTAAACATTAGGAATTAAATCAAATATAGGATCTATAAAAATATATAACTGGTTTGGGTAAATAGAATCCATCTCAAAATTCATATATTTTTTCAATCTAGTAGCTTTTATTCCACCTATTTCTTCCTTATATGATATAGGTTCATTATTATCAAATAATAATGATTCACCATCCACAATGACTAAAAAACCATATCTCTTTATCTCTCAAACCTATCTAGTGATCTTAGGTGGTACTTGTGTCATTAAACATGATCACTCTAATACCACTTAATTTTTCTGGGTGAAGTCAAAGAGATGGTCGATCCCATTCCCAATATATATTTTTTCTTATTCAAAAAATAATTACCATGAACATGATGAAGAACTATCATGTCATGTGAATGTACATGAAGAATATTTTTAAAGAATCCTAAAACTAATATTAATGGGATATTTCATTTTAAATTAATAATTAATTTATTTTCAAAAATTACCTTGATCTTGAGATTTTTTTAATGTAGATGACGATCCTTTAAATCTCTAGTGAACTAGATTTTCCTCAGCTTATACTTAGCGCAATTTTTTTATTTCATAGTCTTGGTCCATAATAAGGATAAAATAGTAAATTTAACCATATAAAACCTTATAAATATATATTGATATCCTCATTGTTCTCAAGGTGTGTTGTTTACCCCTGTGTTTCATTCTAGTTAGATTTCAAGTATTTAATGTTTCATGGGATATTTTATATTTACTTTACAAAAAATAAATATCTTGTAAGCTCAATATAGGTTTGATGACCATGGTTTGAAATTTCTGAACCTTCAGGATATTTATTAAGTGTATTTCATGATTATTCCCTAATTTTTTGGGGAAAAGAGCATTGAAGAGGATTTAAATAATATAATAAAAATATTATATTATAATTTTAGTCATTGCATGGGTGTTTAATAATAAATTATTACATATCTTGGATAGGTCCTTGGATAGGAAAGATAAGAAAAAATTTATGTTCAGAGTAGGACATTTACCCATGGTGTAACATAATTTTTGATCTCATTGGGCTCCATGGAAGAACTAACTTGTGGTTGCGTTAAAATAAAGGAATATATTAATATAAAAAAATAAATTCATTTATTGGAATAGACCTAAAACTCCCTATTTAAGCCTCTATTATATAATTCTCTAGGGTTATCTACATAACACTAGATAATTAAGAGAGAAATAGAGAGTACTGATAATGGGAATTGGTGATAGGGATGATTAGTAGATAAACACGGTCTTATGGATCGACGATAAATACTACGAAATCATCAATATAATCATCATATGGATGTTATTTTCTAAACAATGATCCAATACCATGTTAGGTCACCATTATTACATGTTTTAAAATTCTATATGATCCCATGATAGACATGTGAATCAACTCAGTTCATCATGTTAATAGATGAATTATTAGATTATTATAACAATTCTAGTTGAATTATCGTAATAATTATCAAGTCTCTGATTCTTGATCTCTAAACTAGTATGACCTATAATTTTGAGGATAGAATAATAAATATCATAATTGTATTAGTGGTGTAAACCCATTGGTGGAGTGACCAAGAATGGGAAACCCATATTATGACTCTCTCCCCCCTCCATCCTTTTCATTCTCTCTCCTAAAATCACACTATAGTAAATAGTCTTTGAACCTGGGTTTTTTGAAGGATATGATGTAGATATTCCACTATATCTAATGTAAAGTGAACTCAAAATGAAATTTTAGGTGAGTAATTTTGATGATGCAGGTAATGTGGTGTGATCCATCAAAACATGTGGTTTCATGGATCAGTGTGAGATGGTGATGTGTGACCTGTAGGAGTTCCTCATGAAGTCCATGTGGTGGTCGTTATAACTCATGCATATAGTTTTTACGGGAGAGTAACCTTTCCATGTAATGATTCAGGGTGTTTACATGAATATATTAAAGAGAAAATTAAAAAAAATTTATATATATGTGGTGCATGGTGAGATTGGTTCAAGGGGAATTAACATTAATTGTAACCACCTTTTAAAATATAATCTAATTATAATAAATATTAAATGGGTACAAGAATAATTTAGACTCCCCACTCCCTCAATATAATCATTAACCTCTATTATATTAATTTTATTCAATTAATTAATTATTATATTTAGGTAAAATCCTCCAACCATTTCATGTGGAGGTTAAAATTTCTCAAACACCACATTTTCTAGATCCCAAGACCACTGAATCTTCATTGTGAGACAATCCTACCACTTGTATGCCTCCATATAACACTGATATGTAACACCTCATGTTGTGTCATCTTTCACCATTTTTCCTTCATTGATAACATCCCTCCCCTGTAATTCCAAAAAAAATCTCTCCACACCACATTTAGTAATAAACCCACACCAACACCATAAAAACCCCTAGGTAAATGGTTACTAACTATAGTGTGAGTTAAGGAGATAGAAGGAAAATGATAGAGGATAGAGAGATTATGCTACCAGAAATATGGTAAATTGAACACCTTGAAATGGGAGACTGACTTTTGTGGTTTCTATAGGTCACCATTAGAAACCTCCATCAGGGGTTACTAACCCTAAAGAAATACTTGAAATATCCCCCCCCCCCCAACAACCCTCCCCCTTCCCCCTCACGAGTATTCCTCCAAGAACCCTATCATCATGAACCATACCTCCCTGTCACAAACCAGGTCTACCACTACCACACCCATAGCCACCACCAACCATCACAGACCAAAACCACTACCACACCTTAGAGGTCACCACCCATCGCAAACTAGATCTAGTGCCATACCCAATGTTTCCATGGTCGTGACCTCTCATCCACCCACATCACCTCCCACTCACATAACACTTACCAAACCCTTAATGAGGATGTCACTACCACCCATCCTCCCTCTCATTTTTCTCCCCTAACCATCATTGCACCCCTATCTCCACCCTCTCTCTGTCACTTCCTGTGATCTGGGTGTTTCTACCCCTTCTACTCACTACCTTCCCAGATTCATCATCGTATGTGATGTAAACCTATGATTTTTTATTCATTTGAAATGAAATTTATTTTTATTTTGATAATTACACATTAACCTGATGTATTGAATTTGTATTTAAAACAAATATAAATGGGGAAATTTAAGTTCCCTTATGAGTTATGTAAAGATTATATTTTATTTTTTGTCAATGTATTTTGAGGTACGGATTGTCGTTCTCCGGCATTTGATACAAAATTTCCTACTCATTTCAAGGTACAGTACTAGATATTCCAGTGGATATCATTTGTTTCTCCAAAAATATTATTGGAACTGTGACCTTGGAATCTCATCTCTCATCCAGCTTCTGCAAGGCACTACCTATTCTAGAGAAAAGTTTATCATAACTTTTAGTAAGCCCAATGCTTCTTCTTCCAATACTAAACTTATTCTCTGGTATATTAATTCCATCTTGAACAAGTGTAAACTCCCAAAACTCAATAATCATACTACTCAAAATAATATGATGTTTTGAAAGACTTCAAATAAACTTTTACAAATAGAATATGAATATTTAGTGTGCCTCATTTGTTTCTTTAAGATTCATGATATCCTTTCATATCTTACTTCCATGCAACAAAACCTAAATCGTTCACTGTGAAATATTTGTAAAATCTTTATATATAAAAAAAATATCACTAGAAATACTTTGTTTTCCTATGTAAACACTACATATAGACTTTCCATTATGCATAGCGACAGAGTATCCACTCTCTTAGATTCTGTTAATCCTCAAGAATGAATCACAGTAGAACTGTGATATTTGTTATGTTGAAAAAATCGAGTCTGCAACTCCATTTTTACATATTCTAAATCTTCAAAATCTTCTTCAATGGCCACTACCTCAGCCGACTGTGACTATTTATTATCACCTTTTACCAAATAAAATAATATTGTTAAATATTTTTTACTTATTTGATCAACAAAATATTTCTATTAAAAAAAATTATGCACATGTTTTTCATAGGAAACATCAATTTATACTCCATAGTAGAATAAAAATAATTTTAATAATTTATATGGGTTATGAAAGGTGTAATTACAATGAAAATAGACACACATGCAGTCATGAAAAGTCAAACATATGACCTCATATATGGCCAGTAAATGATAAAACCTTCAAATAATGATGAAAATAATATTATTATTAATTATCAAAATTGACAATTCATATATTCAAAACACAGTTTTATAATTATGATAACGATGCCAAACAATAATATTTTTGGAAAATAATGATGAATTTTTTTAATTCATTTTAATTAAAATAATAATTATGATAATTATTATAAATATTATTATTTATCATATATTATGATAAAAATAATTAAAACCCATTTTAAAACTCATTTTAATGATAATGATAATTATGAAAATGATAAATATTATAATTTTAAGATTTAAATTTTAAATTTTTAATAAATTTATTTTTATCAATATAATATTTATTAATATATGATTCATTATACAAATATTTATTACTATGTTCTAATGTTATATATAATTATGTTGAAAATTTTACCAATCTTAAACTTTTTCATCTTTAAAACATTTAAATTAATTAATTTTCTATATGAATTGACCACTAACTTTTATTCTGAATCATTCATGACATATAACCTTCCACATTTTCTATAATATACTACATTATTTATTTCCTAAAAAGAGAATTCTATCAAAAAACTTCTAAAATTGTAATTTAAAATATAAAATGTATATTAAAAATAAAATTTATTATAAATAAGAAATACATAACTAATTATAAGAAATTTTATTTCTTTATCCACAAATATATCAATGAATGTCAAATAACATAATTTTATATAGTCTAGTGTTTTGATAACAAAATTTATAAAATAAAAATTGTTCATATATTAGTATATATTTATTATTTTTTAAATTTTTAAATTTTATTGTCATTCATTGCTTTATAAGAATCTCTTTACAAAAATATTTATTCATGTACAAAATAATACCTCAAAATATTATAGGTATAAATAATTTAATATAATTTAAAATGTGATGATCATGTCATTTGTGAATCTTTTTCTTGTTTGGGATGAATATGAATTGAATTCCACATTCAGTTGGTTAGTCATTATTTTAAATATTTTTTTATTAGAAATTTTAAACATTATTGTAATGTGATGTCGTTTATAAATGTTACTACTTGTTATATAGATATGAATATGGATAAGAGTTTGATTGATCTTCTAGATTAAACATCTAGATAATATTTTGAGGGAATTATGCAGTTTAATGATTTCACTGTAAGAGTTTAAAGTGCCTATATTAGTTTTTTTGTGTAGAAAATGTAAAAAAAGATATCAATTCACACGAGATACCATAAGGGAGAATAAATTCTTGGATGGGTTTATAAAAACTTATAAGAGATAGACTCATAAAGGGGAATAATATATTTTATGTCATCATATTGAAATAGTTCAGATAGATGTTGATGCAAGGGCGAATGATCTGATGCACGAAATACATACTGAAATGGTATTTTCCTTGGTTTCTAAAGGCATCTACATCTGGAATGTTGAAACTAGTGAGATTATTCTATTCTCTTTTGAAGATCATGATTCATTGAGGTTTTATGAAATACTTGATTATTCAAAAACTATATTATATTCTAGGAGTACTTATTATAGTAAATTGTAATTTATCTTGGATTTGTATCATTTGAAAACATTGAATCAGTGGTCAGACACATATTTCTACATGTTGTTAGTGTTATTGAAAAAGTAATTCATGTTGACATTAATATTATTGAGTCATATTACTATACTCATAAGATAACAGAGAAATCTGGTTTCACATACGAGACTATAGATGCATGTGAAAATGGTTGTATTTTACTTAGAAAGTAAAATGTCTATTTCGATAGTTTTATGGATTTTTACTCTTCTAGGTGTGGGGAAATCACACTCATCAAAACCAGAATACAAAACAGGGGAAACCAATTTTTGTAAAGAAAGTGTGTAACTTTCTTCTGAATCCATGGTAGAAAATATTATTTATGTCATCTAAAGTTTCTAAATTAATGAGATAGGATGTGTAAATAAATACAAAAAGTGATATTCTAACCCACCCATCATACTCACTTTTAGTGGAAGGATTTTGATTATAGATGAGTCGAGTTTTCTAAATCTAGTCATAATGTCCAATTGGATTTGGTAGTTGAGGGCTTCAATCCATTAAGGTATATGGTTGGTGCAACTCACAACACATGGTCCATGATGTCTGTTCCATATAATATTCCTCTATGGATCTCTATGAAACAATAATTTATATTACTTTTCACTCTTATTGTTGGACCTATAAGTCCAGGGGATAAAATTGATTTTTAACTTCAACCTTTGATTGATGAGTTGAGTGAATTTTAGGGAAATGGTGTGATGACTAATGAATATGAACTGGGTGAAATTTTCAAACTATAGGATACTTTATTGTGGAAAATCAATGACATCCCAGCTTATACAAATTTCTAAGGTTGAATTAAAAAAGGGTAATTTTATTTCCCTTGTTGCAATAAAAGTAAAAATTATACATGGATTAAACATTGTAAAAAATGGTCATACATGTGTCATAGATGTTTTCTTCCCCATAAACACAGGTTCATAAAGGACATAGTGGAATTTTATGGTTCTAGAGAATTCAACCCAAAACCATATATCATGATATGAGTAGAAATATTATTATATATTGAGGTAGAAAATATCTTCACAGTATATGAATTTTAGGATTTGGTGGCTCATCCATTACCTAATATTCATTGTGTGGGTAGGAAAAAAATCACAATTTGAAGAAGATTTTTTTTAATCTCTCTTATTAGAAAACTAACAAGCTAAGTCATAATCCATATGTCTTGTACATTGAAAAAAATCATGATAATATATTTTGGACTATTTTATGTGTCAATGTAAAAAAAAATATCATGTTAATTCATGGTGTGATTTATAAGGAATGGGTTTATGGAAAAAATAATTTAGAGTTGGGTGAGGGAAACAAGTTGCAAATGCCTGTTACACAGTGTACAATGACTAGAATAGAGAAAGAGACATTTGTTTACATTTTAAATATTCTCAAGGTGCCTAATTTTTTCTATTATAATATTTCTATCTGTATCAATTTGATGTATTGAACATTGAAATGGTTGAAAAGTAATGAAAATCACATAATACTTCAGTAATTGATTCCAGTTGCAATTCATGATTATTTATCACCTAGTGTTGTTCAACCGTTGATTGATATTATTAATATTTTTAGACATATTTTTTTAAGAAATAAATGAATGGGTGATTTAAAAATTTTATAGATTATAATTATTCTTATGCTTTTCACTGGGAGAAACAATTTCCACCCTCATTTTTCAATGTTATGGTTTACTTTATAGTGCACCTAACCGATGAAGAAATTCCTATTAGTCCAATGGAAATTCAGGTGTATGTATCCTATTGAGTGGTATTTGAATACATTGAAATAATTTGTACATAACATAGCTCATTTGTACACAAATTAGTAAACTCGTCCATCAAATAACCATAGGCTATTGATGCCTCCAGATGAGATATGTTACGTACAAATCATTTCAATGTATTCACATACCACTCAATAGGATACATACACTTGAATTTCCACTAGACCAATATGAATTTCTTCATCAGTTAGGTGCACTATCAAGTAAACCATAACATAGAAAAATGACGGTGGAAATTGTTTCTCCAAGTGAAAAGCATAAGAATAATTATAATCTATAAAATTTTTAAATCACCCATTCCTTTATTTCTTAAAAAAATATTTCTAAAAATATTAATCATCTCAATCAACAGTTGAACAACACTAAGTGATAAATAATCATGAATTACAATTAGAATAAACTGCTAAAGTATTATGTGATTTTCATTACTTTCTAGATTCATGGTTTTCTAGTTTGAGAAAGAAATATATTTTATATAGACAACATTGAGTGGATTTAATCACGTTGATATATCTTTTTCAATACACCATCAGTTTCAATGTTGATGTAAGAAGTGTCTTATCAATTTTATTGTATAACATTTACATGTTTTGTTGGCATATAAAAATTTGATCATTTAAGCAAGGCATTATCATTTTCAGGAAACACATTAATGATCTAAAAGAAGAGATGGGTCCTAAAAGTGATTATCAAATTCATCAGTCCCATTATGATTAATTTAATGATTGGTTCAAGGAGTTTCTATGTATAAATGGATTTTAATTATGATTAAAGTATAGTACAATTAATTGAATTATATGAAATATATAGTTCCATAACCTACGGGAATTAGGTAACCCAATATTAATTGATGAATTCAAACAACCAGTTGAGTTTCCATCTATAACGTATCATTATTAAAAATCTTTAGATTCTAATGGATTCCAGTTTCACATTAAAGATTTTGAGGAAAAATGAGAAATAAAAAATAGTGGCATTGGTTGGATGTCTTTCAATTCTGGTTGTTACTATGGTTAATTGATAGACATCATTAAAGTTGTATACATTCATGGGTTGAAATATGTATTGTTAAAGTGTAATTGGGTTAATACAGTCCATGGAAGTAAAGTTGATCAATATCAATTTACATTAGTGAACTTTAATAGCATGTTATATAGATATGAACTAGTTAGTAATGAGCCTTTCATTTTGGAATCACAAGGGGAATATTTTTTCTTCTTTTCCATCCCATCTAATCTAAATTGAAAACATGCTATGAAAATGTAAAGGTGATGTGTGTTTTTAATTGAAGATCTTGAACGTAAGACTTTTTCCATTATTATGTTATAGCTTGATTAACACAATTTAGTTATTCAAGAAGAATATAATCATTGGTTTAGAGATATTGTTGAAGGAGAAATAGTCAATCTCATAGTTTAATGAAAGGTATGATTGTTTTCACGTTCTTTATTTTAAGACCTTTTTAATTATTTAATTTTTATGAACTGTTTAACTATTTTTTTAGGTATTTACTAACTTTATCATTGATATAAAGTCTATCTATGTTTGACTGCTAATGATTTCTATGACTGGAGACATTTTAGGGGAATATAAAATATATCCACATCATTCTATAGAGCCATATGCATCTATGAGTCGAGGTATGTATCAATGTAAATGTGTTTTTATTTTTTTAATTAATCGTTAAACATATATATTCATGTCTTTATAAGTATGTATGAAATTATTCTCAATAGAATCAGACTCATCCACTTCTTCCTTTCATAAGAAAGGCCCTAGTCGTGGTATTTCATCATGGAAATATGACATGGCCCTTTACATATCATTTAACAAGACATATCTTCCTATGGGAGTGGGTGATTCTACATTTATGCATCAGGTTGGTCATATCATATGTGAACCACACAAATTTTCATTTTCTACACATGACCATTCTTCATTCCCCTATGATACACTAGATCAACTATAGAGGTAAGTTTGGGTAATAGGATAATTTTAGATTCTTAGATATGTTTAAAAAATACTTACATTTGTGATAATTTGTTCCATAAATATATTAATCTTATAGTTTTCTCCCCAATAAGTTATGGTCATTGTGTATGGTAAAATGTCAAAAAATGTGGACATATTATAAACTTGGAATCAAAAGGGGGCACCGGGTACCAAATGTTGGTGCCCCAGACATCCTGGATAGAGTACAGAGAGTTGTTCCCCCATCTCAGTGTCATAACTTTATTTCAATTTTTTCCACTGAGGCTACAATAGTGAGTATTTATTTTAGTTTATATATTTCAAATATTTTTTATCATTTTGAATGTTTTAAATTTGAAATAATTGATTATCGTAGGCAGCAGTGCATCATTTGAGAATAATGCTTTGCAAGGACCACATCACAGGCTTGGGACTCGTCACGTGTCCCATATTCAACATGATGTATTTTTTATTTAATATTTAAATTTAGTACTTAAAATGGTTTTGTGTTCAATATTTATATCTTATTGGTATATAGTTACAGGATCAAGGTGCACTGACTGATCAAATGTCGGAGTGGATGATAACTCGTGATCAAAATGATCTGGTGGATACAAATCTTATAATAAGTTCATGTATTGATTATAAATCCTTACATACATATGTATATACATATATATATATATATATTTATAATTATATATTTCATATGATCAATGTGAGGTTGAGTTATCACACTTTCCAAAGGACCAGTAGAAACATTTCATCTAGAGGGATGAGATATTTCATGGAATTATTGGTCGTGATGAAAATGGCTACAACTTGACATATGGTATAGGGATTAATTATTCTATAGTTTCATAGGATAAGGATGTGGCTCCTGTTTCTAGCCACATATTTATTATTCCGAGGATTTAAATGCGTAGCTATTATCTAAGGTTAGAGCACTGCTAGATTATATGTTCCAGGGTGATGGTGCAGTGGATCCTACGACGTAGGTTTATACTGAATTTTTTATTATATTAATTACTATTATCTTCATAAATTTTATTTGTTATAGTATCATGTTGTACCAGATGCAGGAAGTAGCTATGGTCCTGCATGATGCCTTAGATTCAGGATGTATGTTTTGTTTTATCTTTCTTGTTTCTCATTCAAATTGAATATCTCATCTTATTTTTTTTAATAAATTCATAAATAATATTTACATTTTCATTAAAATTAAATTTGATCACATGGGGATTCGAAACCAACTAAATACATTTATATTGATAAGAAAAATTTATAAAATAATCATAAATCGATTTTTTATTTTTAAATTCGAGTCTTACGTCACATGTGGAGCATCAAAAAAGTTAGAAGTTATAGAAACTCCATTACAAGGTGAACCTATCTCCATAATTATTAGAAGAGTCGTGAATTTCAAGAAACCTGCATTCACCAGATTTCCCATGTGTCTGGTTTTAGTGTAATATTCCCAGAGATGAGTCTTACATAATTTTTAGAACACTCGAAATCACTTGAGGAATCTATTAAAAATAAAAAACAGACTTAGGACGTTTTTCAGGTTATATTTCACATACACATGAATGTAACCCTTGACCAATAGAATTTCCTTAGCCTTATTATACTTCCAAATAATTAAATCCCTAAGAAAAGATACCATATGCCTTGTATATATGGAAAACTAATATTGGGAGATCATGCAAGTTAATTAAGAACACCCCTGAAGCTTCCACACAAGGAATGAATCATTAATCATTCAAAGAGACTAATTTCAAATAAAAATTTATATTAATTTTTTCTTTGATTCATCCACCTACTTATTATAAATGATACATCACCACGTTGCTAGGCACTTTATCATGATTTTACTCTTATCTTTTAAAATTTCAATATACTTTATTGATAAACCTAAATATTATTATAAAATAATTTTAGTTTTTCATGTTATCTTAAAAAATATTTATAGTGTTGAAAAATATTACTTAATCAAAAAATCAATCCTTAATAGAAATAAAATTACTTTTTCCTGTCATGAAAATTTTATTTTCCTTCCATAATGAATTTTTTTACCCCAAATCATCTAATTCAGTTTTATAGTTTTCTTACTAAGATTTTCTTTTCCCATGCATGGTGTTATCAATTTAACTCAAGCTATAAATTATCATCCACTTCTTACTTTACTCGAAATATTCTTCACCATTTACTATTTTACAAGTAACATTTTTAGATAATTATAGAATTACATCCAACATTCTCACACCTACTACACAATTTCTTAAGAAATTGGTATTATAAATTTACCTCTTATTTATATGAGTCTTACACTAACATAATCACTCAATTTCTATATTTATTTTATATTTTTCCGTCTTCTTGATACATTTTTTCTCCAACTCTTTAGTATTATTCTCAATAACTCATAATGATTCCATCTTTTCAATAAAAGTCAAATATAGTATATTTTTAATTTTATCCATATATAACTTTGTGGATTCATGTGATAAAATATTATCATGTGGAGATAACTCATACTTGTTCAATAGTACTTATCCTAAGTCAAATTCATCATCAAATTCAGTTTCCTTCCTCATTTTATATGAAAACATGACATCAATATTATGATTTACTTTATTATTGATCATATAAATAGAGTCATAAACCTCAAAAGGATTCTTATATGTCATTGAATGACACCCCCTTTCTTTATGAATTATTTATCTCCTTTTAGAACATGAATTAGGTGAGAAAAATAATTTTTATGACTAAATAATCGATACAAAAATCAGTAACCATTAAGCTATTATTTTCCACCTTGAGATATAATTTTTATAGAATATATAGCTTACTATTTTAGAAAAAATATATACATCAATTTGACCCTTCCTTGAGGGGAAAATGTTTAGTCCACCAATATCACTAATGAATTGAGAACTTATATTTCGATCATTGTAATATATTTATATTTAAATATGGTCTTAAATTTTTTTATTTCTATAATTTTATTTTTAGTAGTCTTAAAGGATTTTGTATAAACCTCGTGTTCTTTTTTAAAATCATTTATCAACTTCTTGAATATATTCACAGAATTAAGTAACATAGATTGTTTCTTAATTTGATTATTAACCTTTGTATAATCCTCAACATCAATCTATTATTTATGAAAAGTATATCTGAAATTGATGATGATATAAAGGTTAGATTACATGAATAAAATGGATATATTATAAATTATTCAAATGAGGTGACTAGTGATTATAGCCTAAGCCTATGTAATGATGGATTATACATTCCTATAAAATGCAGAAAATACTATTACCACTAAACCTTGATCATCTCAAATGATCCTTCCTCTACACATGAAACCATTAATAATAGCAACCATCGGTATTGAGTTTTAATCCCCATTACCTGATTCTTCTATGAAACCTAATGTCTATGTGATTCATCAATGGAACTTATCTTCGGATAAAATCATTTAATGAGAGAATGATATATGAATAAATTACAATAATTTTAAAACTTCATAACATTAATCAGGTGAAGTTTTCATGGATTCAAGGGAACCATGCTAGCCCAATTTACTTGATTCATAGCCATATTCCAAGTTTCCAATACAATCCATAACTATGTAGAAAAAAACACACTACACAGTTGAAATTCACCAAGGGAGAGGCCCAAATCATAAAAAAAAGAGTGGGTAATTTCTTGATAGAACCTAGAAACACTAAGATACTTTAGTATTTTCCTTGTAGGTTCCATAGGAAACATGAATAGACCCCTCCTATGAAAGAGGTTTTCAGATTCATGGATGTAATGGAAGAAGAATTAACCCTTTGACTTTAGAGGGATGTCATTCCACTGGATGTAGTTATATATAGGGATAACATTTTTTTGATATTCCACACCAATAAGATAAATTTGATAGTAATAAAATTTCAACACATAAACTTAGACCAGGGATCTAAACCTTATTGAACAAAAATAACATGATGATATCTCAAAGATCTAAAATTGTTAAAGGATAGAATTAACACTAATCAGTTTGGCTCTTATTCCATCCTGGTATTATATAAAAAGGAATTTTATCCTTAATAAATATAATATTAAGAAACCTCATATGGAAAATGGCCTCATAGAACTTCATAGAGGGTCAAAGACAATATGGGAAGAATATAAAATTACATGAGTAGTTGTCATCTATAACATTATCTCCCCTTTACCAATAATCAGTCTCAATTTCCAAGTAAGAGTTTGAAGAGGTACATTTAAGTTCAACAGATCTGAGTGGGTGTTTATCATCCGTTACATAATTCCATAAAAACATTTGTATTTGGATTTGATTAACCTTGACCATAAAGAGTTCCCCTCCAAAGAATCCCATGCATGTTTATCCAATATGAAAAGAATTAATTTATCTATACATATAAAATAAATATCACCTTATTTTAAAGGTCTCTCAAATAGAATCCAACAGTACCAGTATTTTCATCCAACACATGCTCGTGTCACACTGTATGATGTAAAATGATAGATAACATTTTATAGTGTAATTAAAATGACATATCTCTTTTCAAGGGGTCAAAAATGAGAAAATTAATTCTAATTTATGTGAAAATATAAGAGAAAATTCCCCAAATCATATTTGATCTATTGAAATCACAACCACACCAATCCAAATTTTGGATTGGTGGCTATAATTAAAAGTTATTTTTCGCATTTATTATTATTATTCTAATAATAGGAAAATCTTGTGTGTATGGGTGAAATTTACCAAAAAAACTCTTATTAAAATGAAATCTTAGGAAAGTGATATTTAAGTCATTTAAAATTTATATGAGTCATTAAAATGTGTATTGGATACCTGAATTTCTTTGTATGATCAAAATTGATTTTGGTGCCTTATTTTTAGAGCTTATGTGAAAAATCATGTAAAAGCTTCCAATACCAAGAAAATGAATTAATATTGATATTAAATCTTGGGATAATGATCATATAGATGTTATTGAACTATAAGAATCCACAATGCATCCCTTATATGCTTGTGTCACCTGGTGCAATGGAAAACGATGGATATCAAATGACATATCTCCCATTATGAGGGAAATGTGAAAACAAATTACGATTGACATGAAAATTTGGTAGAACATTCCTTGAATCACATGTGATATATTGGAATCAACCATTTGTCAATTTTATGAATGGGTTGATATTTACAATTAAAATATTGATTTTACATTTATTATATTTTTTGTAATAATGAGAAGATCGTGTGTGTAGGAGTAAAAACTGACCAAAAAATATATAACTGATATGAAATGTTAGGATAATTTTTAAGCCATTTTAACTCTATATAAATCATTGTAACATGGATTGGATACCTAAATTTCTTGTTATGGTTAAAAGTTATGTTTGTCCTTTAGATTTGGGGTTAAGTGAAAAATCACATAATAGTATTCAATACCAAGAAAATGCACTTGGATTGACATGAAACTATGGGATAAAAATCTTTAGGTTTTTTTTACCTATAGGAATTAACTCCTTATCCATCGGATGCTTTTGTTTCCTGGTATGATGGAAAATGATGGGAAACATTGTCTAGTGTTATTTAAAAGGTATATCTTCTACCATGGGGTTAAAATGAGAAATTAAAAATGGTTGACATGAAAATATATAATAACATTCCTTGAATAATATGCGGTATATTGGAATCAATTGTGGTTTAATATAATGCATGAGTTGATCATAATAATCAAAAGTCCATTTTCATATTTATTTCCATTTTTGTAATAATGGGAAAATCATGTGTGTAGGGGTCAAAACTAACTAAATGATCTTTGATTGACATTAAATCTTAGGAAAACCATTTTTAAGTTATTTAAAATCTGTAGGAATCATTATCACATGGAATAGATACATGAATTTCTTGGTATTATTAAAAGTAATGTTTTTCCATGATATTTAAAGTTAAGTGAAAATCATGTAATAGGGTTCAATACTAAAAAAACGCACTAGGATTGAAATTAAAGAATGGGGGAATTATTTACAATCCAATTTTTGATCTGTAGGAATCAATGCAGCATCCATCGGATACTCGTGTCACTCAGTATGATAGAAAACGACGAGTAATATTAACTTGTGTTAGTAAAATGGCATGTCCTCTATTAGGGGTCAAAATGAGAAAAAAATATGATTGATGAGAAAATCTAGGATAAAATTTCTCATATCATATGTGATCTATTGGAATCAATCTTGGGTCAATATGATACATGGGTTGACTGGTACAATTAAAATTCCATTTTCACATTAATTATTATTTTGTAATAATGGTCAAATCATGTGTTTTGGGGTCAAAACCAACCAAATGATCTCCAATTGAAATGAAATGTTGGGAAAATTATTTTTAAGTCATTTAAAATCTATAGGAAACATTAACGCATTGATCATATGCCTAAATTGCTCGGTATAATTAAAAGTGATGTTTGTCCCTGAGATTTGGAGTTGTGTGAGAAATAACGTAAAATAGGTCAATACAAATAACACACACTTGTATTGACATAAAAAAATGGGAGAAATTCTCTTAGAAATTTTTGATCTATAAGAATCAATTTCAAATACATTGGATGCTCGTGTCACTCCCTATGATGGAAAATAGCAAGTAACATTGTTTAGTATTATTAAAATGGCATATCTTCTGGAAGGAGGTCAAAAATAAACAAACTAATTCTAATTGATGTAAACATATTAGAGAAAATTCTTTAAATAAATGTGATAAAATGGAATCAATTGTGGGTCAATATGATGCTTGGGATAATTGGTATAATAAAAAGTATATTTTCACATTTATTACCATTTTTTGTAATAATGAAGAAATCATGTGTATAGGGGTAAAAATTGACCAACTGAGATCTAATTGACATGAAGTCTTAGAGAAATTATTTTTAATTCATTTGAAATTTGTAATAAGCATAAGAATGTTGATCGGATACCTAAATTCCTCTGAATTTTTAAAAGTGACATTCTTTCCGAAAATTTGGAGTTTAGTGAAAATCATGTAAAAGGGTTCCATGCCAAGAAAATGAACTTGTGTTAACATGAACCATGGTATAATGATTGTTAAGAAATGTTTATATTTAGTAATCAGCAATTCATCCATCAGATGCTTGTGTTTCCTGATATGATGGAAAATGATAGGTAACGTTGTCTATTGTTACTAAAATGAAAAATATTTTTTCATGGGTCCAAAACAAGAAAAAAAATTCTGATTGAGATGCAATTTTTAGAGGACATCCTTGAATCATATGTGGTCTATTATAATTAATCATTAGTTAATTTAAAGACTGGTTTGATTGGTATATAGTAATCTTGGTATTGAAATTTTAATAGTCATTTAATAACTAATAAATACTATAAAAATAGATTTCAGATTACCTTTCACTCACTTTTGTATTTATTTTACTTTTTTTGTAACAATGTAAACTATTTTTATTAGTTTATATATACAAATTAACTTAATAAATCTGATTAATGTAAAATATATTAATTTTCATTAGCTTTGTTTAATTGTTTTTTGTATTATATTAGCAGGTTGATTGAGATAGGATATTGGAAGTATGTATAGATTTTTGGATTTATGGTTTTGTCTATATGGTTGTTTTTTATTTTATGTTCATGGGATGGTTATTTTTTATTCACTGTTTTCAAAGTTTTTTCCTTTTTTATTTATTTGGATGCTGTCAAAATGAATAATTTAAAAAAAACCCTGAGGTTAGTGCCCAAATTATGTGGCCACTAATACTTTCATTTCTTTATATCATTAGGGATCTATTTTGGTGGTTACAACTCCTTTTATTTTTTCATGCATTAGCGACCACTCCTGGAGGTCGCTATTCCTTTTTTTTTGGATCATTAGTGACCACCTCAGGAGATCGCTATATATTAATACAAGGTTTCTGCCTTTGGTGGTCACTAATTCTGTTCCTAGTAACCACTATAGTGTTCAAATTTGGATTCCCAATAGTAACCACCCTTAGCAGTCTTGATTGGCATTTAGTGATGGACCAATTGTGACCACCAAAATCAGTCAGTTGCGGACTCTAAATACCATTAGAGACCACTTTTGGTGGTCTCTAGTGGTCATTTTTATATTAGGGTTAATAATATAGGTCTCTCATTCTTCATTACTCCTCTAATGGTCTTCACAACCAATACTATAGGTTTTAAAAATATGTTCTATAAATTCTAGGTTGTTTGGGTTTGGTGTTCAAGAATCAAAGTCTTGATGATTATAATTATTATAAAATAAAAACCATTAAAAAATCTAATCATCCCATAGTTAACATGAAGAACTGAGTTAATTTACATTTATATAATGGAATCATGTAGAACGAATCAACATAAAATAAAAAACCCTTATTTACAATTGGGTCATTCATTGGATATGAACATGCACATGATGATTGTGTTGATGATCTCATAGGGTTCTTCATCGATCCTTGAACCCAAGGTTTTTCAGCAAATGTATATTCCCCCAGAAACACAATCTATATTATCTCTCACTTAATTCTATAAGGTTATAGGGATAACCCTAATATAATTACATAAAAGAGGCTGAAATAAATAGTTATTAGTTCTATTATAGTAAATTAATTACTTATTTTATTTCAATCTATTTATTTATTCTAAACCACTTATTAGTGATTTCTACCATGGATCCAGATTTGATTGAAAATTATGTCACACATCGGGTAAAATCCTTAATTTTTAATCAATGAAGGTCTTCATTTTCCCATCCAATTTCTCATTTAATAGATATAATCATTTCATCATAGAGAGACACACACAAACTAAAAAAATATATTATATTTTTATTATAATATTTTGAGGCTCTTCAATTCTGATTTTTCCTCGTTAACTTAGTGACTCGTCCTAAAATTCACCAAGGAAATATCCCTAATATTTGGACACCAAAAACTAGGTTCATCGAATATCAATCAAACTCATAAGATATTTATTTATTATAAAATAAATATATAATGTCCCATTAAACATAAAATACTCTAAATTCCACCAAAACTCAACCCTAGGGTAAACACTACACCCTAAGATAAACAATTCCCTAATATATTTTTTTAATTTTTTATACTAGTGTAAATTTACCATTTTACACCTAGGATTTTCCTAAGACTTTGAAAACACAAAATTATGCAAAGTCTCGACTAGGAAAAGCTTAGTTCACTACATACACCACAACTTAAACCTTTCTTACTCAAAAAATGAATCTTTTAGATAATAAAAAACTCTTAAAATCAAATTAAGGCTAAAACAATAGACCAGCATATGATCTTACATAGTTAGAAAAGATCCAATCTCTAAGAGAACTTAGTACACCATCAACTAGGAAGATAATATCTCTTTTCACTCAAGAAGATATTGGCATCATAACAACTTAGGATGAATAACTATATCAAACCATGAATCTATACTACTCTAACCTTTCAATGACTCATCACCCAAAAAAACTCTAATTTGAAGTTAGTTCCTCCACATGGGATGATATGAGACCACAAACCATTGGTACTTTTTCTTAATGAGTTCATTGAGATTGTAACCTCTAGTGGAATTTCCCTATTGGAATTATTTTTCTATTTATAAAGGTTATAAAGTTTCATGATCTATGGGAACTAAAACACTTTTTTATCACCATCTTTCAACCAAGAAACTTCCCAATCATTTCTTGGTAATGAAACAGGAGCAACATCGCACTTCCCAAATTTCAACGCAACATCTATTATAATTCTCATTCCAAATATGCACTTTATCCAATTCAAAACCTATGTAAAATATATTCTCTATTGGGTTGATATATTCAACAAAAAAAATCAAACACTACACTATACTCTACCAATGTCTCAACATCAGTCCACTGGTCGTTGGGTGAACCAATCCATCGCAATTCAAAGTGGATGATCCTAACCATTTAAATTAGTCTACTCTATCACCTTGATACCCTTGGAAAGAACCTGAATGAGAAACCAACATACATAACCTATTAGCTAAAACCTTCTCCTCTGCCATATAAAAATAGTTACCATGAAATGGGTAACATCCCCAAGGATCTACTGAACATACCATGTTGAGGACCGCACACCACTAGTGAGATCTCCACTTAGAACTTCTGTATCATTATTACCCTTGAACACTAAATAAAATCTGCTGCCCATCTAGTAAAAATTTTTGATGTGATCCCCACCATTATTAAAACCCTTTAGGTATACTTCTTATAGACATTTGGTCACAACAACTACAAAATCAACATCAAAAGTATGGTACTTTCACATATGGTATGAGTGTAGGACCGTTATCTCTAATAAAAGGTGGGAAACATCCAATTACCTATCTTGACATAAGGATAAATTTATTTGAAGCTAGTTGTATAAGAATCTCCTATAATATATATACACAAATTCCCCTAACATGGGTGTTTGTTACCATCACACCACTAAGTCACTTCGATATCATCATTTACTATAGCTCTAACTTCACAGAGTCTAATGGAACTCCATGAATCCATATCTCACACAATGATATATTACATCACAATCATCACTCATGTAATAAAATTAGGGAATTTTCTCAAATTATTATTAGTATATTCTATGAACTAACATCAAAAATGATTTATTCTATCACTTCACTTAAAGGGGTTAGTAAAACCTAGTCACCATCAGTGGAGAATATCTAGTTTCCAAGGGTATAGATAGAGGTTCCCCTAGAATCACTATCTCATAAACACCTGATGTGAGATGTGTTTCTCAATGTTGGGCCATCCAGTATGATGTCCAAAAAAGATAGGTAACAAATCATACTCCAAAAATTATTTTTTAACACCTGGCCACAACCATCTATTATGTGACTCTTTCTATAGATCTAATTACTAGCTCTAAATTCCAGATTGGAACAAACTGAAGGTCATGATAATATGATAGGATCGCAATTTCATTCACCTCTCTTAACTAATACACTATTAGCACTATTGTTGAATATATCCCTAGTAGAAAAGTTTACCTAATATAAGGAGGTCATAGATCTTGATGTAATCTCCAATGTGGAGATTTGTTCATGGCATCAAAAAACTAGGATAGTCTCTGTCGTGAAACATACATAGAAAACACCTTGCAAGGTCCATGGGCCATGAAAACTCATGAGGTATCTATAATTTAAATATACATTGTGTTAATAGACTATGATAGTATCATTAACTAGTAAGGGACTACCAACAACCTTATGGAAACATATATACTAAATACAAAAGGGAGAGAATCTTCCTTAACTCATGGGGAGAAGAAATATCTCAACTAAGTATTGGGAAAAAATCATCATCACTCATTATTAAGTTGTGAGAGTTTCATCTATAGGAACATACTCATCATGGCCATTCCTCCAAGCGCAAGCTCGCTATCAACTGGTAACATCCTACAATAAATAGGATAAACCCACAAGGATTATAGTACATATGGATGATCTGACATAGGAAGAACATGAATGATCACATATGACCAATGTATGAGGCATGCACTAACTTTTTTACCATGAAATTAAGTTTTAGAGATCATGATTGACTAAATTTTTTTAGAACCCTAGGTAAATGATACATTGGCAGCTACAACTACATTGGTCTCCCTAGTATGATAACCAAACTCAAGAACCCCTTAGCATCATTGTCCTAAATTACCAAACCTGTCCCCACATAATTACAAACAACAAACTATATCCAAAATAGTGATTTATCTAATATCACTATGAAAACAAAGGACCCACCTTGACCCACACAGTTCAGTGGTAAGCTAATATTTTTACCCCAGGACTACCTCCAATAGGTCAGGGGATGGTGAATAGCACATAGTTGGCATATCTCATAGAATAGGAGACCTTATCCTATAACAACCTAAAACAAATATATCTATAATGGATCTATTAGTAAAAAATATAAGTAGGATATATTTTCACTTTAGCAATAATCAATTCATATAGGTATCAATGGATATAGACAAATCCAAAAGGATAATTAGAAAGGAAACAATGTGTCTAAAAATCCATGAAACCCAAAGTACTAATATGATCCTCTATAATGAATGAACTATTGGATCATACACAGGTCACTACAATCTCCACCACCATAAAAAATAACAATATTATCTAATACACCACCCAAGAATCGCCAAGCCTAGGTTCCTCACAAGCCATGATATCTCCATATCTATCTTGAACATCTCCAAACATGTGCTTTATCTGCACTGACACAATACATGTGGGTAGGAAACTCATGACAAAGTGAGTATAAACATACCCATTAAGATGCCTCAAAACCAAAAATAAATAACAAAGAAATAATCATCTCAAATCCTAGAATATGAGTGTAATGTATAAGGAACATAGGGGAAAACATAATATCAAGTCATCATAGAGCCCCTAGTACTAGGAGTATTTGAGTAATATATAAAGAAAAAAACTTCATATATAACTTATAATAATAGTTATTATTAATTACAAGAATTTTTCAATAAACCCATCTTTAATATTCAATATTAATTCCCCAAATGTGAACAAGGAAGTTCAGGTCATTTGGAAGACAATGAAGCCTAAAGCCAATTGGCAGTTGTAAATTTCATCTCAAAGGAAACCCCATGGGGTTCTAAGGAACCATAATCATGTTTAATTCTACACTATGAATACTTACTCTACCATGTTGTTACTATAATATAGTAAGGTGAGTCCTCTCAAACCCATGATATAGAGGACGGGAGGGAATAAGAACTTAGAATTTCTTATAAAAGGGGTACTCAAGTAATAGAAGTATGATCTCAAATTTTATTGAAAACCAAAAATATTTTTAATCCCTTTAAAATAATTAAATACAGTAAACTATCAACCCACATAACCTCTCCTAGACTATAATGAAAGATCATAGGCCCATTAAAATGAGTGTAATACCTACTCGGATAGGGTAACCTAAGACCATGTGAGATCTTCTAATAGTTGGAACACCAAATCTATAGTAGGAGGATCCCAATAAAAATTAAGTGAGTGGAATACCAACCCTTACTATTATCTAGATGGAGGATCTCATTTCCCTATTATAGCTGGGAGGGAATTTACTAACCCATCATTGGGATGATGAGAGGAAGATATGCTATAATGGGACTTTATAGTTTTTTAGGGTTGAATATCTTCATAAAAATGATCACAATATCGTTATTCATGAAATTTTATACAAAAAGGACTACTTGAATCCCAAATAAAGGAAAAGGTAAGTACTCGACAAGATTTGGGGTACACATCATAAAACCCCTCTATAGTCGACCCCAAATAGCTAAACGGTTTTCACCATCACGTTATATATGGAAAAAAACTTGGTATATCCTATTTACTTTCCCAAAATTGACATAGAATTAAATTATATATTTCATAATATTAAAAAAGTTAGAAAATCAATAATAGAACTCACGGTTCATTGCATGATTTAGATCAAATATTGGTCTTGAATCATCTGTCTTAATCTCTAGGTCGTGATGCCACTTATGGTTCTTCAATAGGAGGTCATATAAAGAATTTACAATCAATACTGAGTTAATAATAATAATAATAATAATATTATTATTATTATTATTATTATTATTAAAAAATATATAATTATATTCATAATTATATATCACATATTGGTCTTGAATTAACCATCTCAATATTTGGGTCACGATGCCACAAACGAAATTTCAATCTGATATATTGGAATAAATCTACAACCACTAAAAGGTTTTGATAATAATGATACGAAAATTAATAATTATAATAATAAAAATATTATTTTTATTATTTATTATTATTATTATATATACAATGTTCATGGGGGTGCTTTCCTGTAGCTCCCTACCCACACCACCCCACCCCCTCTCACTTTTACAGGTCACACAACCCCCACCTCTCTCTATCATTTAATTTATTTTATTTTAATATTTATTATTATTTATTATGTAATTTATATATATAATATTTTTTGAAAAAGAAATAACTCCACCCACACAGGCCTCTTCAAGCCCCTCTCTAACATATATATTTATGTAAATATTGGAAACATAAATATACCCATGAGAGAGGAACTTGGGTTAAAATTTATACATCAAAAGGAGTGGTGTCATGATTACCTTCCCCACCCCCCACCCCCCCCCCCCCCCCCCGCACATAGACCCCCACATATAATATATATACATATACTTAATTATTTATTTATTTTATAAAATAATTAATAATATTTTTTGAAATTAAATAAATTAAATGGGAGGGAGAGGGTGGGGGTTATGTGTCGCGTGAATGAGAGGGGTGGAGAAAAGCTACATGAAATCCACCATGATCATGATATATATATATATATATATATTATCATCATAAAAACATTGTATTAGTTATAACATTATTTCGATGCACCATATTTAAATTCCATCTTGAACATCCTAGCCCAGACTTTCAAATGGTCAATTCAAGTCCAAATTGTGATATATAATTCTAACTTGGATTATATATTATGTTAATATTGATAATAAAAATAAAATTATTATTATTATTATTATTAACCTTATTTAGGTTATAACTTATTCATATGACCATCAATTGGTGAATTGTCTATGGAATCTTGACCCAGACCCCGACACGGGTGATTGAAGACCACCATTAGATACATAAATCTGACTCATGGCACAGGTTGTGAGCCCTGTCACTTATTTTATCCTATTTTTTATTTGATGACATAAAAAATCTCATCTGATGTATGTTTTTGGTAAGTAAATATTCAATGTTGGGTATTTTTCAATGCAAAGCGCATTGGTGTAAAAATTTTGGTTATATTATGACGACCCATATTTTAATACACCTTAATTAATAATTTATTACATAAATATTAACATAGTGATATTACAATAGATTTATAGGACTATTTTATTTGGTAAATTTTAAACATATAACATTAAATTGAAACAATGATACAAATATATTATTTTAAAACTCCATAACATTCACTAAAAATATATTGATCTTCAAATACTATAATGGATTACCTGATGATGTACATAAGAAAGGTGGGAGATATAAATCCCATCAAGTAAATAATTAAATAATAACATGATGCATTTAATACATTATAGTCATGGGGAATATCAAGGTGACATAAAATCAGTGAGGATCATAAACTTGAACAATGAAGAATAACATAAGATGTCATTATCAAGGCAACATATGAATGTGGAAACAACATAAAACATGGCATATTAAGCACAAGTCGAGGCTAACTATTGAGACATCGTAATATAGTGTTCTTAGGATAACCTATAATTCTCCATAAACTTCATATTAAGATATAAAAACATTACCCAATCCATTAGAGGGTTATATAATTTCAGGCTCACCCATCACATCCATATTATGTACATGCGTTAGTGTTCCACTTAGATCATAAAATATAAAGAACTCATTTTATCACTTATAATACCATGATTAAGAAGTGAGGGTAACATAAATGGATGTCCTAAAACAATTAAGTATAAGGAAATCAAGGGTAATACCATTGAGTGGAAATGGGGATGGGTATTCACTACCCAAATATTTGGCATAGAAATATTACGGGTTAATTTCAGCAGTATAATGGGCGTACATAACAATTCATGAAATGGTTTAATAAGTGTTAAATGGGGTCACCCATTTATTTTAAATTATATTTAAAGTAAAAGATATGTGAAAAATCACATTCCAACAAGAAAAATTTTAAATAAAATTCCATAATACAAAGAAAGTGCTTGAATAAAGGGGATGAGAGAGTCCCTTACCTAGAGAGGTTGATTCTAAAATCTTAGGAGTAGTTTATTAAGATAATGGAAACACCTTGGAAGGTATTTAGATAGGTTTAGGGATAGTAAATCCATTATAAATGGTTTTTTAGTGAAGTGGAGTGGGAGTATGGGTGCGTATTTATAAAAAAGAAAAGAGGGGAATTCCATATTAATTTCTAAACATAGGGTTTGGACACTATATGATTAAATAATAAAAACCACAAAACATGCCATAGTTTTTCCAAAAGGGGGTATTTTTAAATCCAATAACTAAATATATTAATATAATATCATTAGTGGTGTGGAAGTGGTTCATGATCATAAAGATTTGATTTTAAAACCTTAAAATATAATATAATTTCTGTAAGATTCAATAAAAGATTATAAAATTAATAAACTAAATTTAAAAATACATTATTTTAATGGGGATATATTTAATTGGTTTTTTATTCATTTTATATCATTTATTGAGTCACTTTTAGATATTATAATGTCATAATATAGACTTTATATTTATACCATATTTATTTTTTACCAAAAAAATTGAATATATCAATATTTTTTGAAATATTCACCATCGAAAACTTTTTATGGGATTATTTAAAAAATAATTTTTATTTTATCAAAATAATTTTATAAATATGATACTGCAATTTTAAATAAAAATCCATATTTACTGAAAAATACTAGTTTTTTTAATGTTAACAACTTTCTGACCCTTCAAAAAAGTACACTGGACTTCATTAAATTATAATATCATTTATATTTAAATAAATATTATTAAATAATAATATTTTATTAAAATAAAATTTATTTCTAAAATTATTGGATTTATTGAAATATTATCTTAATTGAGACTATATATTTCCCAAAAATCAATTTTGATTTTTTCTTATCAAAAACTAATTTTTATCAAACTAGTTATATAATATTTTAAAAATTAATAATAAAAACGAATGAATATAATCATTATTTAACAAAAATAATATATAAAAAATTCATTTTATTATAGCCTAGATATATAACCCATTATTACACCAGTATATTCCTTATGGGTATGGTGTACGATGGTGGTGCTTTCTTGGGGTTGTTTAAAGAACATGATTTGGGTCGTTATCTCAATAAGCTTGAACTTATCCCATAAACAGTTTTTCTCAAGCTTGAGTTATTTATTAATGATTTGACATCATTCATGGGAAAAGCCTAGTGGTGACATCTCCCTATGAAACTCTGATAAATGGTCTTTATAGGGTATGATCCTACTTCCCTAGGATATCACATCTTCCATATGTATTAATTATACTTACTCATATTCATTAATATATAATAATATTAATGATCACTATACAATATCTATATTATCGATAATTAATATGTTTATTGGTCCTTTGAATCCTATAATCTATATTTTATAATTGGTCCTAAATAACCGAAGTAGTTCATGTGTTTTATATAACTATATAACTTAATAATGAATTTATTTTGAAGTTAA
The DNA here is from genome assembly GCA_963277665.1 of Viscum album. Lineage (NCBI taxonomy): Eukaryota > Viridiplantae > Streptophyta > Magnoliopsida > Santalales > Viscaceae > Viscum > Viscum album. Next base: position 334,395,769 of record OY728163.1, read on the forward strand.
TTTCATTTAAAAATGTTTGTGTCATTAAATTATCCCTCCATTCATAAATTTAACCCTTAAAATTTCATTTTATCCACTAAAATAGATTAGGGTACTTCTGTTTCATTGTATCTTCTGACTCTAAAGTTTCTTCCTCAAACTTATGGTTCTATCACCCTACTCTTACTAGCTGAATAGTCTTTTTTCATATAACGTTTTCCATATAATCTAATATCTTTATCTGATTCTCCTCACAATAAGAATAATTCTCCTATGGTACCACCAATGGATTCAGTACATGTGATGGTTTTAATGTATACTTCCTCAATATGGATACATGGAATACAAAATGTATTCGAGATAGGATATGTGGGAGTGATAATCAATAGGGAACCACTCAAATGTGATAAAGAATCTAAAAGTATTCAATGTATCTTTTAGTAATCATTCTCTTCTTCCCAAACCACATGAATTTATTCAAGGTGATATAAAAAGGAACACCTTATTAGTAATCTCAAATTTCAGGTCTCATCAACAATTGTCTGTATAGATTTTCTATCAAATTTTTGAAGATTTAATATAATGTTAAATTTTTTGAACTTTATGTATCGTATCTTAGATAATATTAGGTCCCTTAAACTTCCACTATTCAACTTCATCCTAGTATGTTAGAATATGAAACCTCTTCCCATACATAGCCTTATAAGGAACCATCTAAATGATAGAATAGAAACTATTTTTACATGTTAAATCCACTAGGGGAATATGATCATCAAAATATCCTTGAAAATATATTTGACATGATCCTATAATATCCTCTCAAGTTCATATGGTTCTCTCAAACCGACCATCCATTTGAGGGTGATAAGTAATACTGAAATATAGCTCTGTATTCAGTGATTTCTGAAGGCTTCTCTAGAACCTTGAGGTAAACCTCAAATATTGATCAGATAAAATGAATAGTGTCACTCCATGATGTATTAACACTTACCTTAATTATATATTAGTTATTTGATAGAGAAATAAATATTCATTCATAGTAATGAAATGTTTTGACTTTTTAAGGTGATCAACTACCACCCAGATGGCGTTGTTTCCTTTAGATGTCTAGGGGAGTCCTATGATAAAATCTATGATAATTGTTTCTTATTTAAATATTGTCATAATAATGGTTTCATTATACCCTTAAACTTTTATCATTTATCCTCAACTTTTTTTCATACCAAGAATAGGGATAAAAATTCTACAATCTACCTATTCGGGTTATCCCACAATAATTTTTTCTTCAAATCTTTATGCATAATAATGTTTCCTAGATTAATTGAGAAGTATTAGATATATGCATCATCTAGAAGATACCTATTAATTTTTTATTTTTATGGGACACTATCTTGGTTCCAAACCATATAAAACTATCTTTAGAAAAGTTGAACATCATAAAATTCACTACCTTTTTCTATAGATCCTCATCATTTTTTATCCCTCCTGGATTCACTCAAGAATAGATGGATAAGCAGTTATTTAAGTAATATGGGATGAATATCCTTTTTTATTCCCATTTTCATCCATTAAATGTCCATGAATATTGGATCCTTTTCAACCCTCTTCATTTATAGAGTTTTATGATCCTTTCTACTTAAAGAATCTACCACTTTGTTTTCCTTCCCATGATGGTAATAGAATGAGCAATCAAACTCCTTGATCAGTTATAACCACCTTCATTGGTTAATATTGAGATCCTTTTTGTGAATATATACTTGAGTATTTTTTTTTATCTGTATTTATGTCAAACTTCTCCCTGAAGAGACAATATCACCAAATATTCAACATGAAGATCATTGTATCCAATTACAGATCATGTTTTGGCTAGTTTTTCTCATGTATCATTAATTATTAGGGAGAATAGGCTATTGCGTTGTCATATTGAAATAGTAAAAAATCTAAGTCCTTTTTGGATGCATCACCGTATATCACAAATACATACCCACTTATGGGTAATGTGAGTACAAATAGAGTGATTATCCTCTTCTTTTTACACTATAAATCTCTCCTCATATTCATCAGTCTATACAAACTTCACTCCCTTTCAAGTTATTTTGGTTAGTGGGCTTGAATATCAGGATAATTTCCTCATAAATAAATGATATTACATATCTAGTCCAAGGAAACTATGGATATTCATAATATATGTTCTTTTAGTCCATCCTTCAATTGCCTCTATTTTGGAAGGTTTTATTGATATACCTTCATTGGTGATAACCTGCCCTACTAATGTTACTTTCTTTATACAAAACTCACATTTATTATACTTCACATATCAAATTTACTTTCACAAGGTCTTTAGTATGATATTTAAATGATCCTAACGTTCCTCATATATTTTGGATTTGATAATAATATAATCTATAAATACTACCAAAACTTTATAGAGGTAATCCTTGAAGGAACTATTCATTAAGTACATTAATATAGTAGGAGCATTAGTGCATCCAAATGGAACCACTATGAACTTGTATTGACTATACCTTGTAAGAAAAGCGGTTTTGAGGATATCAACCTACTTCACCTTTACATGATAATTTCCCAGCCAAAGATACACCTTATATAAATATTTGGCTCCACTTGACTTATCAAATTAGTCATCATTCCAAGGTATAGGATAACTTTTCATTATAATGATCATGTTAATCTCACGAATATTAATACAGAGTCATGTTGAACATCCTTCTTCTTTATGATTATTGGCCACTCTATGGTGAGGTACTTAGTCATATAAAATAATTACCAAGATTCTCTTATATTTTCTTCTTAAACTCTTCAATTTAAATAGAGGTCATTATATATAGACCCATAGATATTATAAAATATTCAACCATCAGTTGGATCAAGAACATAATCTCACAAATTAGAGTAAGACCAAGAATTTATTTATGATACACATAATTATTTTTCCTTACAATAGAAATTTCATCAAATATGATCTTTTCCTTAGTAATAATCATTTTATCTAGACATGATTTCACGTAAGGTAAAAATATACATGAATCAGATGATGATACCAAAAAAGATTCATCCTCCTCCTTGAACTTATATAGAATTGGAAGGAGATTTTTTATAAGGAGGTTGATTTAATTCTCTAGAAAACTTATGTTGTCTTTATATAAGGAAACCAATCCATAACCATAATTTCATTGAATTATGCTAAAAGGTTTATCAGAATTTTCTCTAGAAAATTCCTCCCACAAATATTAATAGGGAAGAATTTATATTATTCAGATTCTATAATTTCACAATTTTTCATTTTTATATATAGATCAACTCCATGTTTTGTGGTTCTGTTTGAATAGTTCTATTAAACATTTGTGATATTAATAAAGGTGTAGAACCAAAATCAAATATTAAATTTCATTTTCTTGATTGAATATCTAGTGTACCTTTTACCATATCTCTTTAATGATTCACATTAGCAGTTGTGATGGCATAAGTTTTCCCTTTCTTTCTTGGCCTTGGATGTTGTTTCCATCAGTTATCATCGAAAACCCTTTGATTAGTGCATTGATTTTCATAGTTTCCAATTTATTTACAGTTTAAACATTGTAAAACATGTTGATGGTAGATTGGATTATCATTTCATTCAATCACATTGGAGGGTTTCTCTTGATGGAATTCTCTAGCTAGGTTCCCTTCATTCTCACTCCTAAAAATATCATTTTTCTCCTTAAGAAATTTCCATGATGTTCTTCCCATTCTTTTGAAAAGTAGGATATTGGATTCTACTTCAACCATTAGATTTCTCCATCACTCCAACAGAATTTAAATTCATTATTCTATTCTTATCTCACTGATAATCATTTCGACTTCGAGGGAACATCATAAAATTTACTCATATATCTCAAAGTCTATAATAACCAAATATATTCAAAAATTCATCTTTATGCCACTAAATATGTAATAAAAATTACTTTTAGATTTAATTAAAAATTTGGGGGAGTATCATGCAAGTCTTTTAATATTCTCCTTACACACCCTGGTGGATTTATATTACTTTTTTCTTGAGTTTAAAGAAATATCTATCTATTTTTAGATGGAGATTGAGAGGAAAATATTTATTAAAAAAACATTTTCTATAATTCTTTACACTCTATTGCATTGATATCCTCTTAAATATTTGTATTTTTTATCAACATCCACCATTGATCATTTTCTCCCTCCATAAGTTAAAAAGCTAGCATGGCCTTCTCATGCTTAGATCATTGAAGGACGAAGAAGTTATTTTCAATGGAGTTGATTCATTGTTCAACTATTAAGGTGATGGAATATTGAATAAATTCAGATACCTTTTTCACATAAAGGTTTTAATTAAAAAAATTTATTTCTTAGGGGTGTTTAGGTTTTCCCCTCGATATAATTATATGTTTATAACTTAAGTTAATTGAGTAATTATTGTCATGAAGTTTTTGAATCCTATTCCTATTCAGTTTGAAATCTCATTTGGTAATTTCCCATCACATTGGTTATTGACTCAGTTACTCTTATTTCCTACCATTTTCTAAAATAGAGGGAAAATTGTGGGTGAGAATTTTTAATCAATTAAACACATAAAAGGGAAACTATGAACATTTAAGAAGTAACTCGTAAATGGAATAAATTTCTTAACCTATGAATTTATAGTTTTAAATCAAATTTATCCATGGTATATATATCCTAACATAAAATTTTTTGAGAATTTTTATCCCCTTAATAATGTTTCATAAAGATCTAGTTAATTTCTAAATCATATCCCTTGGTAGTGTCAAATTAGGAATGAATCATGGCCTTATTTTCATGCACAATGTGATAATATTTGTTAATTCCCATTACATCTTTTTGGGGTTATTACCCCTATTTACAACTGTTATAGATCCACATCCACTTATACTATCCAGAAAAATATTTTCTTTCTTGGAAACTATTTAATATATAATTTACCATAATTTATGGATGTTCCCTAATGCTTAGACTTATCCTATGAGGATTTAACTAAATATTTACAATATTAATCCCCAAAAATAACTAGACCTTCCTCTGATACCAACAATAACAACCCATATTTAATACACATTAATTCATGAATTATTGAAAAAATATACACATAATATAAATCCAAAAGATCAAGAGGCCTAGTGTATTTAGGAAATTAGATACATAGTAAATTAACTTGAAACAAGGATACAAAGACATTATTTTAAAACTCTATTACATGCCCTAAAAATACATTGATCTTATAATACTACATGGGATAATATGGGGATGTGCATAATAAAGGGATGATAAATAAATCCTAGTAAGTGAATAATCTGAGAATAACAGGATAAAGGTAGTGAATGTTAGTAAAGAGGAAAATCAAGGTGACATAAAAGAGTTAGGGATTATAAACAAGAACATCAAATCATGATATAGGATGATAACATCAATAAAACCTAGGAATGTGGTAATAACATCAAATATGGCATCATAAGCATATGTCAAGGCTAACCGATGAGAAATTATAACATATAATTATTGTTGTAATTTATCATGTATCATACATGGAATATTATAAGAAAAAAAATTACCCAATTTTTTGGAGGGATATGTAATTTCTAGGCCACCCATCACATTAAAATCATGTACATGTATAGTGCGCCACATAGATCATACAGCCTAAAAACACATTTCATAGTTTGTAATCCCATGATTAATGAGTGTTAGTTACATAAAAGGAAGTTATCAATAAATTAAGGATATTTAAATATAGTTGAATACCCTTGATTGGAAATGGGTATGGGTATTCACTATAAAAATATTTGGCATGGAAAATTCGTATGATAATTTTAGCTGCATAATGAGTGTACATAATGATTCATAGAATGGTTTAATGAGAGTGAAAGGTGGTATATAATTACTTTTAAATATTAATTGTAGTAAAATATATTTGTAAAAACATATTCTAACATGAAAAATTGAAAATTAAATGACTTAATACAAATAAATTTCTTAAATAAAGAGCAGTAGAGAATCCCTTACCTTGTGAGTGTGCTTCTAAAATCTTGGGAAGAGATTATTAAGAGATTAGAAACAAATTGGGAGTTATTTAGAGATATATAGGGAGAGTAACTTCAAACTAAATGGGTTTTGAGTGAAGATGAGTTGAAGTATATATAGTTATTTATAGAAAAAGAGAGGTGAGTTCTTTATTGATTTCAAAACCTGGGTTTTGGACAGTATATGATAAAATAATCAAAAACACAAAAATTCCCAAAGTTTTTCCCATGGTTTCTACTAAAGGGAGGTGTTTCTCATTATTTTATAAGGTTAATAACTGGAAATATTAAAATAATACCATTGGTTATGGGTAATTGATTCATGTTCATAAAGAATTGATTTCAAAACCTTAAAATATAATATAGTTTTTAGAGGATTCATTAATAGATTATAAATTTAATCAAATAAATTCAAAAACACGTTATTTTAAAGGGTAAATATAAATTTGGTCATGAATTCATAATATAGAATTTATTAAATCACTTTTTAGATATTATTATATCATAATACAAAACATATATATATACTGTATTTAATTTTTACCAAAAAATAAAAGTTCTCATAAAATTATGAAAAATTATCCATTATATAATTTCAGTGTACCTATTTTAAAAGTAATATTTATTTTATCAAAATAATTTTCTATATATGATAATTTAAACTTTTAAATACAAATACTCATTTACTGTAAAATGTTAGTTTTTTTAAATTAACTCCTTTCGGATGCTTCAAAAAATTACATTGGACATCATTAAATTATAACATCATTTATATTTAAGTAAATATTATTTTATAAAAATATTTTATTAAAATAAATATTATTTTATAAATTCTTGAATTTATAAAATGTGTGACTTAATTGAGACTATATATTTCCAAAAAATACAATTTTGATTTCTTCGTATCAAAATCTAATTTTTTAAAAACGCATTATATAATCACATGAAAATTAATTATAAAAAGGGATAAATATAATAATATTTTATTAAAAATAAAATATATAAATTCATATTACTAGGGTCAAGATACATAACCACTTATTAAACTATTGTATTCTCAAGGGTAAGGTGTGTGATGGTGGTGCATTCTTGGGGTGGTTCTGTGAATATGGTTGGGGTCATAACCTCGATAAGCATGAAATTATTATATAAATGGTTTAACACAAGCTTTAGTTCTTGAATAGTAGCTTGGCATTGGTCAAGGGAAAATCTTAGTGACATAATATCCCATGGAAGCTCTGATAAATGGGCTTCATAGGGTATAATTCTATTGGTTGTGGTCATATATTATTCAATCCATGTCCATTCAACTTTTTCAAAAGCTTTAATATATACTAGTCCTAATGATCGCAATAAAACAACTATATTTTCAACGGTTAAGATGCTTATTGGTATTTTAAATTTAATGGGATATAATTTATAATTGGTTCAATATAACCATTATTGTGCATTTGTTTTTTATAACAATATTACTTAATAAAGCATTTATTCAAAAGATAATTCATTTATAAATGTTTGGGTCATTATAAATATGGGGTCTTCTACTACAGGGGTGCATGTCATCTACCCCAACTCTCATTCTATACTACCCTTTTCCCCATATTTGACATTTTTGTAGTCCTTTTCATATAATTCCATGAATAAAGAGATAGTGATCATATTTTAAAAAGATAGTAAAACCATCCTATTGAAAAATTTTCTCCACAACATATTTTCCCCAAATCATCCCATATTGGGTTTAGTAGATTCCCACATAGTTATAATAGGTTATTGGGATCTTATACTTAGGTATCAGTTTGGGTTTTTATTTCACTTAGTTACTTGGTTTTAGGATCTTATATCTAAGAATTTTCTATTCCTATTGTGAAAAGAGCTCACATGGGCCTAGGATCCTTTATCTAAATAGGTATTTTACTCATTTTCTTTGGTATGTAATCCTCTATTATAGGTCAAGATAGGTTATGTGAATTTATAATTCACTTGGATCAAATAATTTGGAATTAATTTTTTATTATTTTGGTTGTATATGAAATTTGATATCATATTTTCTAGACTTAAATACCCCTCTAGTAAGTATATATGGGTTCTCCTTCCCTCCCATCCTTTGTATCATGGTTTTCAAAAGACACCCATTTTTATCTTCTAGAAAATAGTGTGGGATTGGAAGTCTATGATCTATAGACGTTAGTAGGATAATTGTTCCAAGACACCCCTAGGGGGTTTCCTTTGATATTTTTTTTTGATCTGAATATCAGCTTCAAGCTTCATGAACATCCCAGATATCTAAGCTTCCTTCTTTTCTTGTGGGGTGTTACTATTAATGATTGGAGTTGGCATGATTGAGACCTTGTTGGAATCATTGAGAATTCGTTATATATAGAATATATGAAATTATTTCTTCTTTATCTCTTACATGGATACTCCTAGTACATGGGGATTTAAGATGAATTGGTTTTTTGTTTTCCACTAATCATACTCTTCCTGGATACTCATGTTCTATGATTTGATTTGATTACTGATTTTTTAATTTCTTTGTGGTTTTAGGGTGTACTACTGGGAATATTTGTACTCACCCATACATGGGATTTTTTCCCACACATGTTCTATCTTTATAGACGAATCATAGTTCTAGATATGGGTTGGGTTAATATGGAGCTAGCGTGGATTGTTTAAATCTGAAGCATAGTGAAGCTTGGGTAGTGCATTATCAAGTATAGTGATTTTTTATGGGGGTATTTATTATAGAGACATGATTATGTACTAGTATTTTATGAATTATGGAATATATTATTAGATACTAGGGTTCTGGAGGTTTTTCATATGCATTTTTTATATTATGATTATCATATGGGATCTTTCTCCATCTATTTTTACATGCAGGCATCGATTATTGTTCAATTGATTATATATCCTACTAATATTTTCTATTTCCTAGTGTATTAAAGATTTATTTTTTTCATGTTGTTGTAGGATAAGACCATACATGTTTTTGAGATATTTTTATATGGTTCTAGTCAATAACTTCTATCCAATTAGACTCAACCTTGGGGAGGAACTCTCTAGTTACCGTAGGCCCAGGAGGGTCCTCAGTGGTTCAAGTCATGTTAGAAACCATTTTTCAAGATATACCATTTTTGTGATAATAGTTCCCAAAATAGAATCCCTCTAGCGGTGATCTAAACTCTCCACAATCTTTAAATGGTATTGTTATAATACCGAGATCTGATATAGATGATCCACAGGACATTCAAGGTTCGTCTTGACTGAAGCATAATCCTTTAATTTTGATAGATTTCCAAAACTTTTATCTCAATCTTGAGAGGGGGGAAGGAGGTATATAAATTCTATTAGTCTTGATAGGAATCCTAAGAATTATTTTTGAAAATATAATTCTCAAGGGAGGTCATGCATTATGGAAGACACAAATTATTTCATCCATTCTCTAAAATGATTTAATTGGGTATATATAGAGCTACGAATTATTATTGATACTCGAATAATGTCCCATAATCAAATAATAAACCAAATATATTCCCCTTTCCAATAATAATAATCATAATTTTATATAATGGATGGTGTCAACTTTCTTAAATATATATAATTTTTATAAAACAATTAATTCTATATTTATTTAAATGATATTTTATATTATATCATCTCAATTACTGGGTACTTTACATAGCTTAACTACCTTCTCTAAGATAAATCAAATATCGAATAATAAATATTATTCATTCAAGAAAAAAAATATTTTTCACGGTCTTTCAAATAAATATTCATTTTTATATTTTTATAAATAAATAAATATTTATTCAATAATAAATTTCATTTATTACCTTGTGAATAAAATAAGAGATAAATAAATATTTTATTTGATGTTCATATGAATCAATATTTATGTAAGAATTTAACTAACATATAATTAATGACTGGATAATTGAAATTATTAAATCCTTAATAAATATTATTTCTTGATCTTAAGAGTAATATTTATTCCAACTGTTAAATAAAAATAATATTTAACTGGTATTGATGGAGGCACTTAGTGTATGTCCCTCTAGAATTCTTCCTTGATTGCATTAATGAGTCTTGCCTAAAGTCCTATATCATTCTCTAGTAACATTTGAAGGTTCACTTAGAGTAATATATCAATACTATAATGAAAACAACCTCAAAATAACACTCAATGTGTAAAATAATCCCTTTGACTTGATATCACTAATGAATTAGGATATAAACTCATTTCATCAACCTATGTTCTTGATATATTCCTAAAATGAGCATGTTTTTTACTCTGACCATGGAATTTTAGTTCTATTGTTTCATTAAGAATAATGGGATTGAGATATTATCTTTGTTAATTGAAAGTAAAAATTCTATATTGACTTATTCATTAATACCGTATCACTCATGGCACACCCATCATATCTTACTTTTCCATGAGCATAGATCATTACAGTTTTAGGAAATTTGTGTAAGTATGTGACTCATGATATGCATGAATAAAATTTTCAATTCTAATGATCATTACACACATTCATATATTGGAATATGTGATTAAATGTAAATATGCGGAATTCTTACTTATGGGTCTATCTTCATAATCTTCCATCCTTAAGATTATCAAGTGAGAACTTCATGAAATGAAGTATCATCCGCTTATGATCATCAAGAACATGGCAGTCAATTATTGTATGTGTTCCATCATAGAATTTTATCTTGGTCAAAAGATATATCTTTAAGAATATCATATTATCACTTCAAATTTATCATCATATAAGGGAACCTCTATGACCTTTCTTTGAAATAGATGCTCTAGAAAAATATCATATTACTGTTATATATAAGAAAAATCAATATGTGATAATATAATTATTAATTTTAAAGATACTAAATACATAGGTAATCTAAAGTATTAAGTAATTATTTCTAGGGTACCAACTCAAATAGAAATTTCATGTAGGCTACAAAAAAAATATTCTAATCTGGTCTAAATCTTATAAAGATTGGTCCTCGTGATGGCCCACATATGTAGTCTGGATTAGAAAATAATGAATAATAAACACTCAATGTCACGGAATATTAAATATTAAACACATTATAAATATCATATAATTTTTTATTTGTATAAGTATTCATAATATAAATAATATATATATAGCATTTTTATCACAAAAATCTAAATTAAATTGAATCGATGTTAAAATAAAAAATAAAAAAAATACTTTTACATAGTGGGATGACCCGCATATTTTTAGGTTGGTGCGCATAATCCCTCAAATTGTTTCTATTTTCTCATTTAAATACTTTTAAAATGTGGTATATATTTTATTTTCTTACCTTACCCAGAAATTTGGGTTATCTTTCCAAACCCTTGGTCCTGATGACCGTTAATCAGCTCAACCTCAAAACTCACATAATAGAGGTATCCATGTTTAAGGTTCACATAATAAGTATCATGTCAACATTAAGTAAGGGGTACATTTCAATAATAAAACCCGATCTATAATAATAACCATGTGAAAATATATGTGACATAATTTTTTAGTTCATTATATATAAAAAGTTTAGAAAATTTGATTCTTTAGGTTCATACTAGTTTTAAATTTTGATTGATATTTTTTTAAGTTCATTATTTGAATCTGAATTACAATTTTTTTGGAAAAGGAAGGAGAATGGATGGATTGAAGTTGTTATATATTGTCATATGGTAGAAATTACTATTGGATACCCAATTAAGATATATCAAGGACCCATTAGTAGATGTGAAATGGTAGGAAATCTCAAAACGAGCCATCAGGTAGCTGATAGGCTTACACTGGGAGGCTAGTAGCCACCAGAGGCTTAGTAGTTTTGCATAAGTTTTATAGTGGGTTCCCATGTTTATTTTAGTGAGTGGATTTTTATAATTGTGAAATCATGGAAATTGTGAACTTAATTATTTTTACTCATCCCTTAATAGGTTACTATAGATTCCCTTCCTTCTAAACTCGCTCACTCCCTCTAGATTATTTGGATGTTTTCTCCTTTGATTCTAAGTGAAATTTCAATCCCATTGTAGAATTGGATTCAAAATGTCTAGAGATTAAAATTACCCATAATTGTTTTATAAGGAATTAAGGTTTCATCATTCCTACATTTTATTTTATTCTTATCCTTATAGTATGATAGATGTATACATTTTTTATTATGACCCTCACTTTTCATACATGGACTTTAAATAAATTTTTTGGAATACTAAAAAAATAAAAAAACATATTCCCAAATATAATATTATTTTAGGGCCTTTGGAAACATAAAAACATAAACAACTGGTTCAAAATACATATCCTTCCTCTCCTACCAATTTCTTCATATCTAGACTCCTTTTTGACATATCAGACTTGTTAACTTTCTTTTTATCCTTGGGAAAAGAAACATAAGAAAGGGTGAGTTCAGATGCTCAGTAGGGGTAAATAAGGGAGACATGTATGAATAATCATGATAATAACAGTATGATAATATAGTCATAAAAATATAATATCATACCCAGCATATGAAAGATCATAAACATGAATCATGGAATAAATATTAATATTTCATGGGACCTGAATCATAATGAAATCAAGAACATAAGCAATGAAAGAATAATAAATGATTAATAAATGGAATTATAACATGCACATAAACATGTAATATCATTACTTATAAGTTAATATGAATTTATAGAACTTATCAGGGCACTTCATGGGGACTACACCTGTTGGGCAGGACACACCACCACCCCGATCATAGTTTTTTACTTGTAAGGGGTTGGTTTTCTTATATTTACAAATTGAATCAGGTTTCCCCATATTTATATAGTGGATAGGGTTTCCTCATATTACCATTTTAGATCAGATTTCCCCATATTCCCATATTGTATTAGGTTTCCCCATCTTCCCATATTGGATCAGGTTCCCCAATCATAACATATTAGATCAATCTTGTCGACTTGATTCCCATCATTATCTCCTGAGATATAAATATTCAGCTGATACATTTGATAGAGATATAGTTCACACCATCTCATAATAAAATCATACATATGTGTTCCACAGGAACATTAATCATTTATCATACTAGAACCCATTTAATGAAATGTGTTTCATAAATATCATTCAATCATAACATAACCCACAGAAAAGAAAAGGAGTTCATTTATATTATTCCATAATATACATAAAACAATAATAGAAATAATTTGAATGGAAACATTGAAGAATATCCCCATTAAATCATAAGTAACATAAAACTTTGTTATATTATATGGAAAATAATTTTGAGAGATCTCTTGAAAACAATTCTTGAGGATGATATCCTTTCTAATTTGAAAATATTTTCTTTACTTGAAACGCTACACGATTTTAAAAGAAAAAATTTTATTTGAAAATAAAATTGTAATATATTAAGGTAAACTTCAATGGAATAAGGTGTCATAAAATAAAAAAAACCATTCATTCTATATAAGTTAAAAAATATATTTCTCATACTCTTTCTAGCAAAGTCAAAAAATACCTCGTTAAAAAGATTCATTTCAAACCATTTTATAAATAGTAGAACATGGGTAAAAAATGTAAAAACGTGTAGGAATATATTAAAAATAATTTTTAAAACATTTTTTTAAGATACATGGACATGAATAATAAATATTCCCATGTAGATACTTATATATAAACAATCCTAAATAATAATGAGATTGTGAAATAACCCATACCACTTTATAATCGGTATAATTGTTTTCCCCATGAAAGAAATAAAATTATATGGACATGAAAATAACATAATAATATGTTTAATACTCATAAAATATATTCATGGGTAGTATATACACCGCATAGAAAAAATAAGTAGTGTATGAGGCATGTGTCTCATAGATATAAAGGTGTGACAAAAAACCATTACCTTAGTTCTGATTCCCTCCATATGTGTCTAGAACTCAGGTATAATGGTTTTAAAAATACTAATAACTTATACAAGAAAAATAATAATATTTATTATATCATATATTATTAATTTATGACTTTATATTACCCATTTAGTAACAATTCCAAGTTAAAACAACATTTTAGGTAATAACTGCTTTCTATATCGTATTTGTTTTGACATGTTATTCTTGATCCCATTAATTATATAATGAATTAATTACTTATATAATATAAAAAAATACTTATATATCAAATATATTTATTATATAAATATATATATAAGATAGATATATGAAATGGAATACATCGTTCATCGAGACAGTAAGTCATATGTATGCATAAACGTTGTTTCCATTTTCATATCGTACGGAATGGAAGATGTAAAATGTAATATAGGTATATATATAATTAAATTACAATTATTTTGCCATATATTTCATATTTATTAATTATATTAATTTTTTTATCATTCTTGAAATGGTTTTCCTGGAAGATGAATCTCATCGCGTCGTGGAGACAGTAGGTCGTACGTACGCACGAGCAACCATATCATTCTATTAACGGTAAAATAGTGAGTAATTATATGGTATATTAATTATAAACAATAAATATTATGTCATATTTATTATTTAAATTCATTATATACATCATTATACTCATCCAAATAAAGTAGTGATGAAAAACATATTACACCCCGGCGTGGAGATGGTAAGTCGTATGTATGCATGCGTGGTACATTTCATTTTCATGAGATGGATAAAAGGTTGAATATTGTTATTCCATTATCATAATATAATATAATAATATAATTTATACTGGATTTATTACTTTATAATATAATAAACACATGAAGAGGAAGTATAAGAGGAAATAATTTTGCAAGAGTTGATAAGGAGATTACCTCTTCTTCGATGATCTCCCTCTAGATCTCCACTTATGGAAACTATAGTTGGTATTTTGAGAAGACCAGAACATCTATAATGTTACTAGGGAAGTTTATAAGGTAAATTGGTTTTTTTTTCTATATTTAAGGCTCAAAGTTTTTTGAGGAAGTGAGGTATTAGGTTCCCATTTATAATTGAGGTGTGGGGCACTTTAAGAAACTGTTAAAATATTAAATTAATATAAATTTATTTTTGATTTAAAATAGCTACAAAGTGATTTATTTAGAATATGATATGATTATTTGTTGAAATAATCTCAAAAATTATTTTTATACATGTTTAGGACAAAATATTAACCTTATATGTTTCCTTTAACCCTTAGTTAAACCCTTGAACTTTTACCATGACAGCTTGGATTTTTACACTTTAAGATTAATATAGTTAATATAAAATACTAGAAGAACCCTTAATGGATCATTGATGAAATTTTTAACCTTATTATAGCTATTTAGACGAATGTTTTATTTTTTATTAATTTTATACCATTTAATAAAATGTTATTTATTTTAAAGTACCATTTCTGTCAATTTTGATACTACTCATTATTTGTCTTTCTAGCAAAATCATATTAACGTGATAAATTTGAAACAACACTTCTAATATCTCAATAATA
This sequence comes from Viscum album, assembly GCA_963277665.1. Classification (NCBI taxonomy): domain Eukaryota; kingdom Viridiplantae; phylum Streptophyta; class Magnoliopsida; order Santalales; family Viscaceae; genus Viscum; species Viscum album. The sequence goes on from OY728163.1 coordinate 334,411,313, forward strand.
TTTCATATATATATATAAATTAGTTTATGTCATTAATTATGATAAATTGTATTTATTTTAATATTTTTAATATCATTTATTTTATATTTCCATTAATTAAACAATGCATCATCATTGTGGAAGCCTTAAATTAAATTATTTCTTATCTAAAAATTAAAAATAAAATATCATGATTAATATAAATTTATTAAATTTCAAATAACTATTTATAGTGAGATTAATCTTCTATATAACCCTATATTTAAAATGATTTACTTATTAAAATTATGAGTATGAAATTTTTCACTTATATTTAAATAAAATATAATAAATAACATATTCTTACCCAAGTGTCACGAAAATGTTATAATTTTGGACTAAGGTTTATTTTTGTCAATACATACTCATCCAATGAAATTAGGACACGTTTTATGGTAATTTTATAATATTATATCATTATTTTTACATTTAATTACCTTATTTATCCTTAATCGTGGAAGAAATAATACAAAAGTTACTATTAAAAAAATAAAATTGATATTATTATATTTAAAATATAATATTGATTACAACCATTTATGTCTAATTTTCTAAATTCAATTCACAGAAGTGACAAAATTAAGTTTAATGCTAATCCCGTAAACGTAGCGAGAAGGCGGTAAAAATAATGTTGACAAATTCAATAAGTTTTTATATCTAATTTTAATATTAAAATGATTCCAATGGCCTAAATTGAACTAATATATGTATAATTGATTTATTTTGACTTAAAAATAAATTTAAAATATAATAATTTATTAAAAACATGACTTTCAACTTCCATGCGGTATTTTTCACTATTCATCAAAAAATGAAGCTTCTTAGAAAAATACTAAAACTTCACCCTATGTTAATTTTGACATTATGAATTCAAAAATGATATTTATTTTAACAAATTTAATTTCTACAAGTTTCTAAAAATAATTTTATTATTTTTCATAAAAGGACATAAAAAGCAGTACCTTTAAGAAAAGAATATTTCTAAACATATAAAGATTGTACCAAAAAATATACATTTCATTATAAATATATTTTATTTATGTGAAAAAAATTAAAAATTATTTATTTATATTCATATTACTATATTTAATTACTATTTCATAACCATGTTATTTAAATAATTGTAACAATAAAATTATGTTTTATGGAAACTCGATGTTGTGTATAATGAAAGTCAAGTCAGTTTTGCAAGAATAACTTGGTGTTGCATATAAAGTAATACAAACTTATTTATTTTATATAATAAGAAAATATATATATTCAAAATTATGTGAATTGAAAATATCAAAAATATTAATTTATAAAATTAATAATTCAAAAAATATCTGGGTGTTACGACTTCCCCCTTAAAATGCATTTTGCCCTCAAAATTCATCAGGTTATCAAAGGTTTAATTCTTGAAAGTTTCTTTCATAGAAACCCACAACATAAAAATTAATACTAAGACTTCCTTTTAAAAAGGAAAGTTAGAAACATAATTATTACCCAATGTAACTCATAATTGGGTTACCACATAGGGGAACATATGGGTCAAGTGAAAACATTGAGATGGAAGATAAATATAAATATCATGTTCTGATGGAGAGTGATAGAGAAGATGTTCAGGAAAATGTTAAATATCTCAAATCCATAAATCTGCGATGATTTAAGGGACCATTTTATTCATTGGAAAAAATGTACTAGTATATCATTTTTTGTTTCAATATCATTTTCCCTAAAGTTAAATAATTTTATTAATAAGATATACTTACTTGATTCAATAAATTCTCACCCATTTTTATGCCTTGATCAATTTCCACCTCACCTCTATCTCTAAAAAAAGAAGATGAATTTCCCATTCCTGAAGAACAAATATACCATAGATCAATGATAATCCATCCCATATTAAATTAGTTACCATCAATATAAATTTGTTAAAATTGGCTATCTAATATTAATAAATCATCATATGGTGAGATAATACTTTAATCTCACAAACTTTATCTATAACTTCCCATAAATGGATAACCTTACAATTATTCAGAAATTTGAAAATCCAAAACATTAGAAATAATTTCACTAAATTGACATAACATTTATCTCTTGTATATCATAAGTCATTTCTTGGTTTATACATTCCAAACATGTGAATACCTTGATCATTTATTCTCTAAAAACATGGTAATAACTTAAATTACCATACATAATTATTGAAAACATGCATGTTTCCTTATTCCAATGTTTATTGGATATATTCTTTTATGTCCAAAAAATCGTAAACTTCATCCATGATAGCATAACCCAAATTTTTCAACAAATCAATAATCATTTCCATGGTAATTAGTGCTATCAAATTTACATTATCCAAATCAATCATCTCTTTAACCAAGATAAACACAATTTTCTCTATATATTGAACACATTAAGGGTTACCTTCCCATAATCAATATATTAACTTTCCCTTAAATCACTCTTTAAAGTATTCATAACCATTAAAAATATCATTTTCAATCCATAATGGAAATATTATAGTTAAAATGCCTATATTTTTCATTGTTCATTTTACATAATCTTCGAATTCCAAAACATATAAATCTCAATTGTAAAAATTTATTCTTAACCCATTACACAAGCTTTATCATCTTATTAATTACAATAGTATGAAATATTAATCACATATTGAGGTTCATGAACCTAAATTTAATCATTCTTACTATGTTTAAGGTAAACAATACTATTAGAAAATACCTTAACTTTCTCATTTCATTCGCGGTCTCTTTATCCTTAGTAGTATAACCAATACGGGCACCACCTTCTTGATTCTCTTCATGAGATTTCCACTCAGGAAAATAGTTTTCATAATTCCCATACTTTACACATATGAAACATTCAATTTTAATCATGTTCATTATAGTTACTTCTATTGAATAAGACTATAAATCATAGTGTGAGAAACACTTATCATAGAATAAAAACATATAATCCCAAAAAATTGTGCATAGGATGCCTAAATAATGACGCATACTTATTTAATCTATGACACCTTAGGTTTATCCTTGTCTTTTCATAATATATTTTATTTAAATCCTTCCAAATGGTTCCAAAATAGTTTGTGAATTTCCAAATCATATACCTTAGGATTGTCAAATCAGGTGTGAAGCAAGCCTCGTTGTCTTGTACCAGGTTATGAAAAGTCATGCCTGATGAGCCTAGTTAGATTTGTTACTCCTAATTACATTTGTGCCAGATCCACATCCACTTGTAGTATCCAGACATGGATGTAATTCTAGGAAACAAATTTATCTATCCTTTACCAAAATTCTAAGACATTTTCCTACACTTCTCTTCATTTCTTATACTTATCCTTAGAGACATCATTAGACATATCCTTAGAAATATCCCAATGGATCTCACTAAATTTTTCTCATCCTAGTTTCCAAAGGATTACTAAAAATTTTCTCTAATTCTAATTATAAAAAACCTCACTTTTCATTCATGGACATGAAATATATTTTTCAAAATACTTAAAATGTTAAAAAAATAGATTCCCAAATACCATATTAGTTTAGTGCCTTTAGAAACATGGAAACATAAACAACTATTTCACCATACATCTACTTATTATCCCGACTATTTCTTTATATCTAGACCCCTTTATGAAATATCAAACTTATTACCTTTCCTCATATCCTGGGGAAAAGAAAAGTAATAAAGTATGATCTCAAATGATCAGTAAGGGTAAATAAGGGATATATGAACGCATTATCATGAACGTAAGGGTATGAGAAAAAGATCATGAAACTAGCGTATCATACGCTTCATATCAAAGATTGTAAACATGAATCATGGAATAAATATTGGTAGTTCATATGAGAAGAATCATAAGGAAATAAAAAACATAATCTATGAAATAAAAATAAAGTAGTAAGACAAGGAATTTTGGAATACACATAAACATGTAATATAATTTCATATAAGTCAAGACACATTGCTAGAACTCATTAAGGCGCTTTATGGGGACTACACCTACTGGGCGAGACACACCACCATCCCCATTCATAATCCGTTCCTTATAAGGGAGTTATTTTCCCATATTTACAAATTAGATCAGGTTTACCCATCTTCCCATATTTGATTGTGTTTCTCCATCTACCCATATTAGATCTGATTTCCCCATCTTCCCATATTGGATCAGGTTTCCCCATATTCCCATATTAGACCAAGCTCGTCGACTTGACTCCCATAATTATCTCAAGAGACATAAATATTTACCCAATTCATTAGAGGAAGATATAGGTATCACCCATCTCATAATAAAATAATAAATATGTGTTCCATAATAACATAATCATTTATCATATCTAAAAACATGGAATGAAATGGGTTTCATAAACATCATGAAATCATAACATAACCCATGGAAAAGAAATGAATTTCATATATATCATTAAATAATATTTATAAAACATTCATAGAAATAATAATAATGGAAACACTAAATCATATCCATAGTAAAACAGAAGTAAAATCAAACTATTTTATCTTATACTGAAAGTAATTTTGAGAGATATCTTAAAAACAACTCTTTCGGAAGATATCCTTTCTACTTTGAAAACATTTTCTTTAAATGAAATTCCACACCATTTTAAAAGAAAACATTTTACTTTAAAATGAACTTTTAATTTTTTTAAGGGAAACTTAAGAAAATAATGTTTCATGAAAGTGTAAAAATCCATTCATGTCATATAATTTAAAAAAACATTCTTCTCGTAAGTTTTTTTGGAAAAGTCAAAAAAGTACCATGTTAAAACGATTCCTTTAAAAATGTTTTATAAGAAGTAAAAAATTTGTATAGATACCTTAAATATTTGTAAGAATATAGTAAAAATATTTTGGAAAACATTTTTTTAATAAATATGTACATGGATGATAAATATTCCCTAATATATACTTACATATAAAAAATCCTAAATAATAATGAGATTGTGAAATAACCCTTACAACTTTATAATTAGTAGAACTATATTCCCCATTAAAGAAATAAAATTATATGGATATGAAAATAACATAATAATATGGTTAAGACACATAAAATACATTCATGTGTAGTATATACACCATGTATAAGAAACAAGTATTGTATAAGGCATGTGTCTCAGAAAAGTAAAGGTGAGACAAAAATCCCTTACCTTAGGTCTGATTCCCTCTCTACATGTATAAAACTATTATATAGTGGTTGAAAAGATATAAATTATTTATACTATAATCATAATAATAATTATCATTTCATATATGATTAATTTATGACTTTATATTACCCATTTAGTAATAATTTCATGTTAAAAAAATTTGGGTAATAACTGCTTTGTTTATCGTATCTATTTTGACTTGTTATTTTTTATCCCATTACTTAGATAATGATTTAATTAATTCCATAATTTAAAACATTATTTCTATATCATATATATTTAATATTTAAATATATATAAAGCATATATATATGAAATGGAATACATTGTTCATGGTTACGATAAGCTGTATATACGTATGAACATTTTTTTCATTTTCTTATCATAGTGAATGGAAGAAGGTAAATGAACTATATTCATATATATATATATATATATATATATATATATTATAATTATTATTTCATATTTTTCATATTTATTCATTATATTCATTTTTATCATCATTCTTGAAAGGGTTAACGTGGAAGATGAATCTCATCGCGTCGATGGTAGGCCATATATATGCACGAGTGATGATATCATTATATTAATGGTAAAAGGGTGCATAATTAGATGGTATATTAATTATAAATAGTTAATAATATTTCATATTTATTATTTATACACATTATATACATTATTATACCCATCCAAATAAATTATTAATGAAAAACATATTACACCACGATGTGGAGACAGTAAGTTGTACGTACACACGTGTGCTAGTTTCGTTTTTCATGGAATGGATAAAAGGTGGAATGTGGTTGTTACATAAGCATAATAAAACATTATAATATATATTAAAACAAATTTATTACTTTATAATTTAATCAACACATGAATAATAAGTATAAGAAGAAATAATTTTAAAAGAGTTGGTAAGGAGATTACCTCTTCTTCTAAGATCTCCCTATGGATCTCCACATAGGGACACTAGAGTCGGTCTTTTGAGAATATCATAACCTATATAATGTTACTCAGGAGGTTAATAATGGAAATGGGTAAGGTTTTTTCAATATTTAAGGCTCAAATTGGTTTGAGGAAGCGATAGAGGAGGTTTCCTTTTATAATTGAGGTGAAAGAAACTTTAAGAAAATCTTAAAATATTAAATTAATATAAATTGATATTAGATTTTAAATAGATAAAAAGTGAGTTATTTAGAATTTAATATGATTTTGGGTTTAAATCCTATAAAACAATTAATTTTAGACATGTTTTGTTCACAATATTAACCTTATCGTTTGGTTTTAACCCTTAGTGAAACCCTTCAATTTTTACCATGACCACATGGGTTTTTACACTGTAGGGTTAATATGGTTACTATAAAATTTTAAATAAACCCAAAATAGAACATTTATGACATATTCAACCTTATTATAGTAATTTTATAAAATTATAGATTTGTAGGAATTGTATATCATTTAATAAAAAATATTTTTTTTAAAGTATCATTTTTGTCAATTTTGATACTATTCATTATTTGTTTTTTTATAAATATAATATTAACATGATAAATTTTAAAAACACTTATATTATATCAATAATATTTCATAGTTATCTATAAAAAATTTTATGTCATTATTTATGCCACATTTTATTTATTTTAATATTTTTAATATCTTATATTTTATATTTCATTTAATTAAACAATTATCGCATCATCATTATGGAAGCCATGAATTAAATTATTTATTATATAAAAATTAAAAATAAATTATCATGATGAAGTTAGATTTATTATATTTCAATTAAATATTTATATTTTAATTTATCTTTTGTATAACCCTATATTAAAAATGATATCCTTATTAAAATTAGGTTTATAAAAATTTTACCTTATTTTTAAATATACTACAATAAATGTCATATTCTTACCCAAGTGTATTAAAAGGAGATACATTTAGAATAAATTTGATTTATGTCAAAATTCACTCATTCAATGAAATTAGGACAAGTGTTGGGTAATTAGATAATATTATAATATTATTTTTACCTTTAATTACATGATTTAACTTTAATCGTGATAAATCAAATACTAATGTTATTATCCACCAAAAATTAAGTTGATCCTATTATACTATAAATATCATACTGATTAAAATCATGTATTTCCATTTTTCAGAATTCAATTCACATAAGTGACAATATTAAGATTAACGCTTAGATGTAGCGAGAAGGTGATAAAAAGAACTTTCAAAAGTTAAATAAGTTTTTATATCTAATTTAAATATAAAAAATGATCCCCATGAACTAAATTGGACTAATATATTTATAATATAATTATTATGACTTTAAAATAAATTTAAAACATAATAATTGTTTAAATGAAAAATACAATGCTTAACTACAATGCAGAATTTTTAACTATTCATTCAAAAATGAAACTTCTTAGAAAAATACTAAAAAGTCACCCTAAGTTAATTATAAAATTATGAATTCAAGAATGATTTTTATTTTACCAAATTAAATTTCTAAGAGTGTCTAAAATAAATTTTATGATTTTTCACTAAAGGACATAAAAAACAGTTCAATTAAGAAAATATAATTTCCAAATATATAAATATTTTACCAAAAATTATACATTTCATTATAAAAATGTTTTAATTATGTGAAAACATTTAAAATTTATTTATTAATATTCATATAAAAAAATTTAATGACTAGCTCATAATTGTCTTATTCAAATAATTATAACAATAAAATGATGTTTTGTGGAAACTCGATATTGCTTGTAACGCATGCCAAGTCGGTGTTTTGCCTAGCGCAAGCATAACTAGATTTTGCATATAATGTAATACAAATTTAGTCATTTTATATAAAAACCAAAATCTACATTCAGTGTTGTTTGAAGTGAAAATATCACAAATATTAATTTAGAAAAATAATAATTCACAAAATATTAGGGTGTTACATTTATAGTGCTTATAGAGGAAACAGACATTTATCCTTGGTGTGATTTGCTGCAAAACAAAAATATATGTGACATGTCATGTTACTTTGGAATTTAATTGAGTGTTTACATATAATTCATTAAATTCTTTTTTTATTTAACGGTGTATGTGAGCTTAATGTGTTGACAATTAAGTTCAACATAATAATGATGATTTTAGATAAATTGTTATGATTGTAGGTTTGATAACAATTTCCATTATCATTGGATAATTTTTAAATAATTAATTTATTAATTTATTATGATTATAATTTTGATAACATTATCATTAAATTAATTATTAATGATTTTTTTTTGATAAAAATTATATATTTCGAGTTTTATATTCAATAATAACTATTTATTTTGTGATGTAATTTCAAATTAATTTTTTGTGAACTTTGTGGAATTATTGGGAATAAATTTGGTGGAATTTATAAGTTTAAGTATTAATTGATAGTTTAATGTTTTGCTTTACTATATAAATTTATATTTAATTTGGGTCAAAATTCATTAAATTGAGTTTGAATAAATTATAACTATTGAGATTTTATAATTATATTTATATAATGAGGAATGATGTGTAATTGATGGAAATAATTTTTGAATAAATATAAGATGAAAAATAAGTTGGAACACATAGTTATTCATGATATAATGGTACATATGGAACTAATGGTTTAGAATAAAGATATTATGAGAAATATGGTTATTGAAATTTTTGAATTAAAATAAAAAAATGAATGGGATTTGAGTATCTTTATACCTGAAATAAAAATAAGTAACCTATTTTTATGGAATAAAATTTGTATGATTAATATCCTATAGTACTAAATCATAAACCTGTGTTTTTAATATTGTGATATATATGATTTTATTATAATGGATCATTTTATGGTAAACTGCCCCCCAACTAATATTTATAGATCTTTAGTAGTAGTCTTTGTAATTTGGTAATCGGTGAGATCACGTGTGGCCATGAAACATTTCACCACAACATCATTGTCATACTAGGGTGGGATGTTACAAAATGGTATCATTGAATTTTATTTTCTTTATTATTGATAATTAATAAAAATGGTATAATAAGGAATATAGGTTGAGGATTAAAATTAAAGTTGTGTGTGTGTTTCTAAACTATAAAACTATAGTAGAAATCTATGTTTCCATATGATTAAGATGTTATATTTTATTGATTTATAAATAATATTTTTGAGTATTATAATCGCCTTAATTAAAGGTGAGTAGTCAGTTATTCGGGAATCATTTTGGAATATAGGGACATTTAATATGTTTGTGTGCATGTGAATGTGTTTGATGTATTATTTTATTTTATTTAATGATTATATTATTAATAAAATAATATATTTTTCTTTTATATGTTACTAATAATGAATTATTTAACTAAATTAGTGGTTGAATTAAATAATGTGATATTATTAGTATGATCTAACTAATTACCATGTGGCTGGTGGTATGAAATGATCTATAGTGTGTTTGTTTGATGAAAATGTTGATGTTGATTTCTAATTAGTATATTGATTTTTGTTGAATTAGGACACTATATAATTATATTGATGATCCTCATGGGAAAGAGATAGATCAAGAATGACATCAGTAAAGAAATATACTAAAGGATTCTAAGAATGCTTCTCTACTGGTAAAATAATTAACCCCAGCTATAAATAATATAAAAGTGATTTTTCTTAAAGTGATTTATAATATGGATATAATAACACCTTAGGAGGTGGAAGGGGTGAAGGATGTGATTTTGGATTTTTTGGGACAACATTCTCCAATATTTTGTAAAATTTTAGGGCTTTTGGTGTGTAATTTTGGATATAATTTATGAAAAATATGTTTAATTTAATTTATACACCATAGGTTAAGAAATTAAATATTTCAATTTTTATTCTTAATAGACTAGAGTGAAGTCAAAAATATATCTGAGTTTATAAGAAAAGGTCTGATGAATTAATAAGATATTGTTTTCTAGATCACTTATTTGATATATTTTATCTATATACATTGAGGATGGAAAGAAGTTAGGAATTCCTGGATCTAAATTATATATTTGTGTTTATTCTTGATTATTTATCTAATTTCATAGAATTTATTGGTTTTTCTTCTACCATGGGTGGTGATTATTCATCTAAAGTTCATAGTTTTGAGTATGGGTTTAATTTGGAGAATTATTTAAGGAAGATAACAATTTTTCACTATATTTTCATAAGATTAAACAAATAAATTATGGATTAGAAGGCTTTAGAAAATTAAAGGAGTGATTCTTTTGGTCCCAATAAAGAAATGTACCTATAAGGGGTCATTCTGGGTAAAACATAACCAAAACTTTCTCCTTTGTCATGATACTATTCTCTCTTTTTGAGGAAAACTTTTTTGTCTCCCTCACTAACTCTCTTGAATAAGTAAAAAAGTAAACAAACATCTATATTTTTACTTTTTTTACCAAAATTGGGATAATACAAGGAGTATAAAATTATTAGTGTACTGATGAACTTATGAAACTTTGTTAACTTCTATAAATGTGGTAACAAAATAGAGTGCACACACTGACCTTCCAGATCACTTTTTTCATAATAATTTACAATAAATCTCAATTACTTTTCACAAATAGGTGGACACTTCTTTGTCAATGACAATATTATTCTTCATGAAATGAAGATGGGAAAATACACTAATAATGGTGTGTCACTTCTACATAGGTCTGATGAATATCTAGTTGGTAAGAACTCCTAGAATTTTCTAATTCTTTGTAAAAAAATATTTCTTGAATTTCCTTGAAATATTATTCATAGATGTTTAGCTAAATTAATTGAGATCCCCATTCTTAAGAACTTATGTGTGTAATTTTAGATAATTCCAATAATCAACTTATTTGACCCAAGGGTTGGGATCAAATCTCATTCTTATCTTATTCTGAGATTATTCTAGGTGTAATGCACACTTTAATAAGGTTAATAAGTGTTATTAATATTCTTAAAACTCAATCCATAACTTTAATTTTAATTTACAATCAAATTTATAGGTTTTTCGGAAACTTCTTGACCACGACATGGTCTCTTCTTCTACAGCATAGTTATACTACATTACAATTTCACCATTTCATGTCTCTTCCTTCGACAACATATTCTTATTACAATATATGATATTTTTTCATGGTATACTTAAATATGTAATAGTATTCTGTATTTCACCATATCCAAAAATATTCCTAAAAAAACCTTTTTAATTTCTTAAGATCATGGAATAATATTTTCTAAAAAGTCTCCATATCTTAACCAACTATGATGTGGTCCATCATTTCATGAAATGGTCTCCAATACATAATGGAAGACTTTATTTTTACATTCTACCAAAAAATTACCCTCTATATAACAAGAAATTTATGTGTCATAGATGTCTCTAACAACAACATATTAGTGATGTGTAACATTCTATGTGGCATAAGTATTCTCGAAACTCTAGTGACACTAATAATCATATTGTCACCGCTGAGGTGTGGCCACCTTTACCAGAGTTTGTCTCATAAACATACCTAGAAAATTCTATCTTATATAATTAATGGTGTGAATAATTGTAGTGAGGTGTAAAGGGTAAATAAATTAACCTTATGAAGTTTCCATAAACCTTGAAAATCCTTCCATATAGTGAAACCTATGGTGATGTGGCGTGGTTACCATGAAAAATAATAGATATGGAAATCCACCAAACAGATTCTATATTGTAACATGAGATGTTATGACAAATATTATATCCTCTAAGTATACTTCTCTCTGTTGGCCTCCAATCTTTTTTGTGCTTCTTTATATGCAATTTTCAACAAAAATAAGGCATATGAAACACTAAAGGGGGTTTTCTAACAATCTCCTGATTTTGGTTTGTTGAAAATTCTAAAATAAATTTGAAACTTCATTTCATGTAAAAATGTTGATCAGATTCATCCCACCTTTTGAGCTCCTTGCTTTTAAGCAGTATATAAATGATTCTACAATCACTAACTCTAATCACACATGATTCGAGACCAATATTAGAAACAAGAGTTTGATGATAAGATCTTCGTAAACACCTCCATGAAATTTAAACTTCACACACAAAAACCTACATTTCCACATATAATTTTAGCACATAAAACATAGAACCCTCCCGGATAGCCTTTAAAACTCTCTCTTTTTATCTAAATATTTTTGACCCATGGTCAATTTCAAAGCATAGTCATATTATTTCAATATATTCTATCTTTAAAACATGAACATATTTTTCCACTTTATTAATGAACCCAAAAATAAATTCAATTAAATTTTAAAAAAGAAATTTTGAAATTCCGTAATAAAATTAAGAAGATAAATCATACCCTTCTCTAAACATCATTCTCAATGGGGGTTGGGGTTCCTCCCATAACTCGTGTGTTTAGATGAAGTCAGTGGGGATCTAAGATCCAATTGATGCCTTTAAAAATCAATCATTGGTAGTGCCTTTATCAAAATATTGACAACCTGAGCATGTGTTCGAACATACACTAATTTAACCAATTTTTACTCTAACTTCCCCTTTATAAAATTATATTTAATATCAATGTGTTTAGTTATAGAATTATTAATGGGTTTTAGATATTATTTATATCACTTGAGTCATTACACTCAATAGGAATAATAGATTTCACTTTAACTCCAATATCATCAAGCTATTGTTTTATCCATATCAACTATGTACTAGATTGAGCGGATTATATATCATCATCCCATGTCATGTTTAAATAGATTCAATATTTCTTCTTTCATATTTAATAAATTCGAGATCTTCCAATATATAAATAACGACCTAAAGTATGTTTTTATTCATCCATAAAACCTTCCCAATATGTATTAGTTAATCCCATGAATTTAAGTTTTGATTTTATATAAAAAATACCAAATTTCGCAATATGATTAATATATTGAATAATTATTCTAAAATTTTACAAATGAATTTATATAGGAAAACTTTTATAATGGGAAGCTTGACATGTCAAAAATATGATCTTTGGTTAAGTGGTTGTTAAGTACATAAAACTAAAAATGACCTACCTATAAAGTTTCATAATGACATCCTTTCCTTTTTCATCCTTTAGTAACTATATATGGTTGGACACTAGATTTTTCATTGTCCTTAATTCATCCATTTGGAATCATTTGATCACTTATATAGAATATTTTATTAGTGGAAAAAGGTCCAATTATTTCTTCAGATTCTATATAATCCAAGGAAAAATTATAATCACTAATTAGATATATCTTGAATTCACACCTCTTAAGTTAATAAAACTTATTTCATTATGTGTTATCAAAACCTCTAGAGATTATGTAATCAATAATTTTAAGCATCGCCATTCACTATTCTTTCTATTTAATGATGTACAGGTTATGATTAACCCCACCTATTTTAAATCTAAACTTCATTATGTATTGGTATAGCCTTGAGTATTAGTCCCTTGGTTCGTTACCAAATCTATATAATAATTCATTTGTAGGAATATCTTTGTTCATTTTAATCAATGAAAAAACCATCTAGTTGTTAAATTTTCACCACTTAGTCAATAAATCCATGGAGGAACATGCGCATAAAATATATTTGATATACAATGAATCCTCTTTTCACTACCATATCTAGATATAATATATATTTTTAAGTCTATCCACATGATCAAATTTATCATTGAAATCAATTATTTCAATATATTAATAGACATTACACACCAGTTTTTACTTTTTCCTCATCACATTTCCATATTCATCATGTTTATTTCAAAAACCCCATTTGGTTCCAAAATAATTTTTTTCTTTGGACATGATATAACTTCCAAAGTATGTTTTTTTCTATTATTCATTTTACATGTGAATTACCTTGAAGTAACATTCAACTATAATAGCTTATTCAAAAAAATGGTTTTATTTGAGATAAAAAAACAAATTTTTTCGAGAACCTTCATCCAAATTGTTTAAACTGGGGTTATTTGGTTACTAATAATATTGGTTTCAATGATTTATAATCCATTGGGTTTATTATTTATAGTTTTTTTTCTAAAACGTTCCTTATAATTTTTTCTTTTATCTGAGTTAACTATATCCCCTTGAACTCTACCTGAACTTCAGATTTCATCATCAATTTATTATTCAAAAACTACATTTTTTTTGCATAATATACTCCATAAAATTTAAAATTTTCTTATTTTTTTCAAAATCTAATCACTTTCAATGACTATAACATCTTGTATTTACACTATTTTTTCAATCCATTTTTTATAAAACCTATAATAAATAATTATCGATGAATATAAAAGGAATATACCTTCATCATATGATCTTAAAACTTTTTATTATTCTATTTTAAAAAAAATAAATCACTTTATCTTAATCACTAAAAAGTATTTGTGTGTGGGATTCATTACATACATGATTTAATAAGGGGTTTGGTGTTCATTTAGACACAAAACAAATATATTATAGAGATAAACCAAGGTGATAACCTCTTCCCTATAATATTTATTAGGTATATTTTTTCAATGAACATAGTGTGATAAATATCATTTATAATTCATTTTCTCCACTTAATGAAATATTTTTTTGAGGAGTCATTACAGCTAAAAACTAATGATAAATACATTATTTTTAAATATTTTCTTCTTATTGGTAATTGTTAAATTTATTTCTGTTATTAGTCCAAATTTTTTAAAAAATTTAAGCCTAAATTGTTTATATATTTCTTCTAATATTGAGTGATGCATTTGAAAACTCATATTTGTGGGTCGTTACCATTTTACATGCCATCCTACTATAATCCTAAATGAACAGATAATGATAAATTTTTCTCTCTCATTATTTAAATTTAATTTTCCAAAATACATATATATATATATATTAACTCAAGAAACCTTGATGATTTTCTCTTCTTTGGTTTCTAGGTCTTTCGATCTATCTTCCCTTTTAGAAAAGTATCACACTTGTAAGTGTAATTAGGTGTAAGTATGGGAAAGTCTCAAAATCCTTAATTTCTCAAAATATTATGTAATGATATTTAGATTAAATTTACAAGATACTTGTTTCATAGTTGGTTATATTATTCTTTTTAGAGTATAAAATTTTTGTATACATCAAAAAGATAGATTTTTCAGCTGGTATTCCTTCCTTAGAATATGAACGGTCCATATATAACTTTTAAAGTGAAATTTATCTTATTACACAATACTTCATGACCCAAGTCGCATAATTGAATCACACTATGTTGATTTTAACTCAAACATTAAACAAAAAAGACTTGTATTCACCTTAGTTCTTTACCACTAGTTTTAGCCTTTTCAAAACCAACTATTTTTAACCCCTTGGCATTTCTAAAATGGAAAACTTCATCCTATCCATATTTAATTCTAGAGACAAATCCATTATATTCCATAATGTCGAAATTACACCCACTTTCCAAAATACAAGTTATATACTTAACCATTCCTATTAAATAAATAGTAGTGACATTATAATTCCTATTATTTCATTTCTTAACTCTTAACCACTGGTATTTGATGGTGGATGAAATTTTAGATCCTTCAGATCAATGTATTCCTCTTCATTTAGTAAAACTAAAAAAAAATTATTTTTAGCTTTTTAATATATGTTTCTATATATTTTAATTCATATTTCAGAATCTTCATTGGAACATTTCTTTTTACTCTTAATGATAAATTTATTTCCATGTGTCAAATATATTCAAGACAAAGTCAGTGTTTGATAAAAGTATAAGATAAATAAAAAAATTATTTCCTTTTTTGGAATTATTTAACACTAAAATATAATCTTTTAAATAGAGAAAGTTTTTTATATATTCCTTTAATTACAACAAAAATAACACCTAATTTTTAGTGTTTTATTTTCATCCTTTTCTAAATTAGTAGTGGCCATTTATTCCTTTTATGTATCATATAAGAAAACTTACCTCTGGGTGATTATGTTTGAGGTGTTGCACCAACTATGACTAATATTTTCTTATGATCATATTTCACTATAAATTTGGTTCTAAAAACAATTTTAACTACACTAGATATCATTCCTTACACCTCTTAGTTTATACTCGTCTATATAACCTTGGTAAAGAAAACATAAAAAAGGGGTGAGCTCAAATGCTTAGTAATGGAAAACTTATCAAAAAGGGTTATATCAAAAGAATATGAGAAAACATATTAAATTAGGGAATATCTCTTTAAAATAATTAAGAAGAATAATATTATTATAAAATTCATGATATAATGACATGCAACCTCAAATGAACAACATGTAACAAGGAAAAGGGTATAAAATTGGAAGATAATAAAAATGATCTACAAAGGATAATCATATGTATATGGCTTAGAAATTTAACATTCCCTTTAAACCAATAATAATAATGAAATTTGGAGAAAATATAACCATATATATGCTTAATTGTGGGAAAATAATTTCCCACATTTCATGTTGTGAACTAACAAAACTTTCACACTATATAATGTTAACAAATAAAATGTAAAGGCTTAAAATCCTTATCTTGTGAGATATAAATCCATATAAAATAAATTTGAGCATTATATAAGACTTAGATAATCATTATCCATACATATTAGTTCCACTTATAATCAAATCATTCATCTTATCATAAATAACCCTTAATAAGAAAATGGGTTTCATAACTTTTCTAAATGGTATCGTAAAAAACACTATCATTTGATTCCAAAAACAAAATATACCAAAATAATTATTTAATAATAGTAAATATAGGGTGATTTATGAACCATAACTCTATTTTAGTATAATATATTGAAAGTGGAAGAGAAACACAAAAATTATTTCTCTTAAAAATGTTTATTAACAGTAACTTAAAAATATATAATTTTAAAGTCACTCTCCAAAAAAATGAATATAAAGAGAAAAAATCATTAAAAAATACTTAAAAAATCCCAATAATTATACCTTTAAAAGAGATAAAATATATGTCAAAATTTGAAGTGTAAGGGAAGAATATACGATTATGTTAAGGAAAAATCTTTAAAGTATTCTAAAATATTGTTATTGATAACCAACATCATTTAAAGGATAAAGAAAACATTGTTTTAAAACAAATAAAGGGTAATAAAAGGAAAATTGGAGATAAAAATAGTTTAAATTTTTACTAGGTAAAAGAGAACATTTTTTGGAAGTAAAAACATAGATTTTGAAGAAAATAAATAAAAATAAATGGGAATTATTCTTGAAAAAATTCCATGTTCACAAAATAATGAATTCATCTAATGAATAATACCATGGTTTGAAACATGATTTTCCTATAAATAAAGTTTAAATGCAACATAACATCATAATTTATTATAATATATAAATATTGAAATATAATATTTAAAGAAGAGTGATTATGACCCATGGAAAATATTTTAGTCATTAAAACACCTAACAATTTGAGGAGCATTTAACTCAAAACCTATTGAAAGAGTGAGATTTAAATAGAACATAAATTGATATGAATAAATTTAATTTCATTATATATATCTCAAATAGGTATTATATACACCACAAAATTGAAATAACATGTATAACAAAAAAACATTTCTCAAATACAGGAATTTTTAGACAAAAAACCCTTACTTTGTATACCGCTTACTCGATCATGCAAGAACCTCCTAAATAATGATAAAAAATCTTAATAACTTATATCATATCCTTAATATAATCATAATATTATTTTTACAATAATTTTATAATCATATAATACAAATATATTAACCTATTAAATATAGTTTTCATTATAGGGTGTTAAAATGTTCAGTTGTTTGTTACATACAAAATTCATGAAGATGGAATAGATTATCACTAAGTGGTTTTAATATTATAATTAATATATAATTAAATATAGAATAAAAAATTTATGATTACATAAGTTCCATTTTCATTAAGTTAAAGACATGAATGTGGGTTATGAAAATAGAAAATGTGATGAACTAGTTTTCAAAGTGTTTAACAATCAAAAGATGATATATTAATAAATATTTTAGATATTAACAACACCTTTAAAAACAATTAAATATGTATTTACTAAATTATATTACTATTATATGAAATCACATAATAATTTATGATATAGTAATTATAACATTGTTTACATAGCTGTTTAAATAAACCCAAATAGAAACATGTTATAATCATTTAATGAGAAAAAGAATATGTTTAGATAATGATTATGTGAAATATATATAGGATTAAACATAATAAAAATCTTATATCCAATTTAAATCCATTATAGAAACCATTAATTATGGGTGGTGATAAAGAATTAAATACATTGTTCGTGGAGGTGGTTGTCCACTGTATGCATAATTAATAATCCCATTTCTCAATGAAAGGATTAAATGATGGTATATGAAAAAATTATCATTTCAGAATTGTATTTGTGATATATAAAAAATATTACTTTTTCACGTCCAACCTTGATATTATCCTTCAAATGTAGGGATTAAAAATGAATATCTCTTTATGGAGGCGGAATTCTGCACATAAACACGATCAATGTTATTTTGTTTTCTTAATGGATATAACGAATTGAAAAACTTTTGTCCAAAAAATATAATAGAAATTAAATACAATAATTATAATTATTTTATTATATTAATTAGTATGGATATGATTTAGGATGGATTATAGTATAATAAAATACTAAGATAATGTAAATCTCACTTTTAGTGGATATAAAGAATTGAATGATTTAGGATGGATTAGAGTAAAATAATTATTCATATTAAATTTTATTTGTTTAACATAATATTATTTATTATAGATTTATTAATAATGTCCCCTTAATATTTTTTGGTTTTTTTACATTGGGTGTATCATGTAACATAAGTTATCAGCCATAAAATCTGTTTTACAAGGTCTACAATTTCATATCATTATATTATCTCCCCCTTTAATAATTTTCATCCTAATAATTTTAATCATCACTTATCAAGAGATATATCAAATCAAATAAAAACTATAATTATGACATGGGATATAATTTATATAGATATATCAACCTTTTAAACCTAAGAAACTTTTCTCCTTCCTCATAATAGGTTTATACCTGATATTGGGTTTTTGTCCAACTATTTGGTCCAAGTGAATAATATTTTTTGGTATCAAGAAAAAAAAATTATTTGTTTCTAGAGGGTATGTATTATAATTATTTCATTGATAAAATATCATATGTTAATTTGAAATGTGTTTTCCTTACTCGAGATAATTTTTCCTCAAAGTGGAGGGAACCAATCCATCACTAAAATCGTGATAAATTTTTCTAAAGGTTGGAAAATAATATTTACATAAGGATCATTATTATAAAATTCAATAAGGAATACAATAAAAAAAGATTTTTTCTTATATAATTGTATCATTAGGGTGTTAATTTAATTTTCTTAGAAACCTTACATGGACTATTATGGTTTATAGAGCTAGATTACAATTGGATATCCACAAATATAGGATGGAGGCTGAGTGTGCCTTTAATCATTCATTTTTTTAAATACCTACTTTCAGTGGTAGGTATAACATAATAATTTCATTTTTTAAGGTTTAGTAGGTTATTGATATTAATTATCCTCATTAGTTTATGAGTTGTGGAATTGTTTTGTTAAATTCCCAAACTCTAGATATTTGGACCATTAGACATTCTTTACCTCCATTTCATTGATCAGGTTATTTTCAACCAATTCAACAAACATGAGAATGTCGAACAATCCTTTTTCACTTGAAACGCCTTCTTTTTTTTCCAAGACATTTCATTGGATTATTCATCCCATATTTTTTGCAAGTAAGAAGTTGAATCTTATTTCATTCATCATCTTCATCACCTGATCTTCCATGAAAATCCATCATTCACTCATTTGGTGTGTCTTTTTTATTTTAAAGGCTCATGTTATTAATGAAAAATTAATATAATTACGTGAGCATAACCACAAGGTATTAAATTTCATCTTCTTCCATCTTGGTTTCTCATTAGGACAATTACTATATTTTCAATCATACCCATTATTAACTTGGTATATTATTTATACTACCATTTCTTAAACAAATAAAGTTAATCATGAGTGATAAATATTTACATGATAAAGAAATTAAAAAAAATAAACCTCAAAATTTGTTACTAATTGAAATCTCTATATTAGATTTTAGTTCAACCTAAATCTCCCTTGGTTCAATATAAATTTATTTAGGTTGGGTTCTCCCATATTCCTTAAACTAATTCCATAACATAATAAATCCTTCATAATGGATTGTAATGAGAATATGATTAAAAAATATATCTCTTAGGATTATCAAACTAGGTGTGCAGTTAGGCCTCTTTTAAATGCACCATGTGAAAATTGAGTTAATAACCAACACTCCCTTTTCACAGTTATTAACCAAAGGTACATATGTTCTAGAGTATGTATCCACTTATAGTATCTAGAAAAGGATATAATTTCTATTAAAACCACTTACTATATATTTACTTATATTTTAGGATATCATATTATACATAGACCCATCTCTAGATTTTTCACTAAGGTTCTCTAAAACTAATACCAAAGTTAACTAAACAAATCTTCAAAAATTACTCAAACTAATCTGAAAAACAACTAATACTTTATCTAATACCCACTGATATTCCATAGACCCTCACTCCTAGATCTATTTCTAAAAACACTTCCTTTAGAAACTATATTTGATAAAAATTTACATGAACCTATCATTATTTTACAACATTACTATAACATTAGCATGAAAAGTCATTAAATATCTTACAATCCTAAGAATGGAAGGATTAGTGTCATTTTGGATCAGTTATATGAGAAAATTATTTTATGAAATTTTTTAACATTTATCCACATTCAAACTTCACTAGATCTTATTATAGACATCTCCTAGTTTATACTCATATTTATAACCTATGTGTAGAAAATATAAGAAATGTGTGAGCTCAAATTCATAATAAGGGACAACCTATCAACATGTCATTAAGGTTTAAATCATAATAATATGGAAAAAACATTATCAGAGGAAGAATATTTCTTTAAAATAACATAGAAAAATTATAGTTTTATAGAATTCATAATAAAAGGACATGAAATTTAAAATGAATAGCATATTAAATGTAAAAATAGTGTGATATAGGAAGATAATAAACAATATCCATGGATCATAATCATTGGCATATGGCTTGGAAATGTAATATTCCCTTGAAACATATCATAATAAATAAATTTGGAAAAAATATAAGCATTGGGAAATTATAACATTATGAATAAATAAATTTATAATTTTTATGTTGTGAACAAACAAAATACTAACACATAATGTTGTGAAAAAACAAAATACCCACACTTCATGTTGTGAACAAACAAAATGTTCACACTTCGTATTGTAAACATAAAAACTTCCACGCTTAAAATCATTATCTTTTGAAATATATATACTTAACCAATTAATTATAGGGTTATAAATAACCCCAAATATCATCATCTATACATACAAGTTCCACTTAATATCAAATAATAAATAATATCATAAATAATCCATGAGAGTAAAATGGATTTCATAACTTTTGTAAATGGTACCATATAAAAAACATGATCATTTGATTCTAAAAACATAATATCCAAAAGGGGTTATTCAATAATAATCCATATTGATTTATTTGTGAACTATTACTCCATTGGATAAGAAACCATTGAAAAATGTAAGATAAATCACAAAAAGGATTTTTTATAAAAATCATTTCTCAGTACCATCTAAAAGATATATAATTTTCAAGTCACTTTATAGGAATAATTTTTTTGAAGTTAAATAGAAACAATTCATAAAAATTGCTTAAAACCAAATTCTAATAAAGATACCTTGATAATATATATAAAATATGTCGATATTTGAATTAGAATGGAAGAATGTAAGATCATGGTAAGTAAAAACCATTTAAATATTTTAAAAGGGAATTAATGAAAATATGAATCCTTAAAAGGATAATGAAATTTTAAAAAAAATATTAATGGGGAATAAAATGGTAATTGGATATAAAAAAATGTGAGTTTTAACTAGTTAAAATATATCATTTAGGGGAAGTAAAATCATAGATATAAAGTAAAATTCATTAAACGAAATTAGAATTATTCTTGAAACAATTTAAATTTAAAAAAATAGTAGAATCATCTAAGACAATAAATTTGTTTTTAAGAATGATTTCCCTATAAATTACGGTGTAAACTCAACATAAAAAACATCATTTGTTATAAAAGTTCAATCATAAAGGATAATAGTCAAATAGAGTGATTATGACCTAAGGAAAAGATTTGATTCATGGAAACCCCTTAAGATTTGAGGAATGTTTAACTAAGAATATATTTAAAGAGAGAGAGATTTAAATTGAAATATATCACACTTAATAAATGATATTTTATGATATATATCTCAAATATTCATTATATACACCACACAAATTAAATTACATGTATAATATAAAAATAGTTTATAAAGAGAGTAATTTTTAAACAAAAACTCTAACATTATATTCCCACTTACAAGATTATGATATAAATTTCTTTATAATGAACATAACTATATTAATAACTTATCTAATATCTTTAATATAAACATAATACACTTTTATAATTATTTTATAATGAAATATTACAAATATATTAACCGATTATAGTTTGTTTCATTATCATGTGTTGTAACTTTTGATTTTTTGTTTCGTAAAAACCTCATGAAGATGGAATAGAGACTCATTAAGTGGTTTTAAGTTCATATTTACCATATAATTAAATATTTAATAATAATTTTTTCAATTATTACTTAATTTTCTTTTTCATTAGTTTAATGACAAGAATAAGTCTTGTGAAAATGGAAATCATTATGAACTCGTTGTCGACTTGTTTAACAATAGAAAGATGATATGTTAACAATAATTTTAAATATTAACAAACATTTAAAAAATATTAAAACAAGTTAAATATTAAATTATTATATGATATTTAAGTAATATTACATCCCATAATAATTTATTACAAAACCATTATGACATCATTTACATAGGTGGTTAAATCAACCCAAATGGTAACGTGTAATAATTATTTAACGGGTAAGGGAATGTATTTAGATAATAATAATGTAAAATATAAAGAATAATACAAATTTAATAAAAATCATATATCCTCATTAAAACCATTCTAGTAACCAAAAATTATGGGTTACGATGACAAATTAAATCATCATTCATTGACGTGGCAGTCCATCATACACATGATTAATGATCTCGTTTCTCAATGAGTGGAAAGCGTGGTGGTATATGAAAAGTGATCATTTTATAATTTTATTTTTGACATATAAAACATATTTATTCATAAAATAAATCTTTAATACCTTCCTTTATAGCTGGTTATGAAAAACAAACAGCATCTCTTTTTGGAGGTGGTAGTCAACACGTGGGCACGATTGATATTATTTTTTTTCTTAGTGGGTAGAAAGGATTGAATAATTATTATAGAATTAATACAATAGAATTTCATTATAATAATGATAATTTTTATTTATATTAATATGTTTATAAAATATTTAAAAATTATTAGAGTAAAATAAGACACTAATAGAATGTAATACACGCAAGGGAAGATAGATTTTTCTATTGGAAAATTCCTTGGAACTAAAATCCTTAAGAAAACTGAAGGGGACCAGAAACTGATGTAATTGGGATAGGGTTATATTAGGATAAAAGTAATATAGTCTCAATAATAAATTATAAGTATATGTGGGACTTTAAGAGTAGGAAGTATTACCCATTTATAAGTGATAATAAGAGTAGTTTTGGAAGTAAACATTACATTTTCAGCAATGTAATGTCACTATTCATAGTTCAATGGATAAAAAATAGAAAATATCATAGTGGAAGTGTTTTGGGCTTGATATTAGCCTCATACACTCTTTTAAGAGACAACATATAGAGTTTTGAGTCTTGTAATTTAACATTTTAATTTTTCTCTAATTTACTTTTACCTTGGTAATTAATCTTTAACCTTAGTAATTGATATTAATAGAAAAAAAATAATATTGGAAATCTTACATAACAGAAACCATATGATTTAAATTTTTTTTAATAATTTTCCCAAATTAAATTTTTATGTTTTTTAAAGGTCAAATTTAAAATAAATGCACAAAACATGTAAGAAACATTTTTTAGGAAAAGTGTGTAATTAAGTTTAAAAATTTATATGCATGATAAGATTATCATATATACAAATATTTATGAAACAAATTTTTTCATTATAAAAAAATGAAAATTTTTTAGATTTAAAATCAATCCAAAACTTAATTTCACCACTAGCACAGTTAATTAGATGAAAAAACCAAAAAAATTGGTTAAAGAAAATTTTTTATTTAGTTCAAAGGATGTTAGAAATTATATTTATAAGTTCAAATAATATTTTAAAATTCATAATTATATTCCTTAAATAAATATTTTATTACTTAAAAGGTTTTTAAATCTTCTTTGATAATCTTACATAATTATAAAATCAAATAAAATTATAATTGTCAAAAAAATCATTTTTTTTAATAAAAACAACCTTTTCAAAAAAAACTAAAAAATTCATAATAAGTAAATTTTTATGTGAGGTTATAAAAAATTAATTTTAGCTTATCAAATTATCATTTTTAAATTTTTAAATTTATCTTTTAAAATAAAAAACACAATATAAAGAAAATGTATTTATTGAAAATATACCTTTATGATATTAACTCTTATTAATTATTTGCATTATAATGGTAATAAAATATAATGGTTTACCATATTAGTATTTATTATATATTTATTAACAATTTTTTATTAATATGTTGTTGTTTTTTATGTTTTATGTAGAGTGTAATACTTGTTATCGCACATAACATCAGTTATACAAGGTCTAGAATTTTGGGTCTTTATAAGAACTTCATTTAAGGAATTTCTACAATTTATTTAGTAAGAACATAATAAACTTACTCAATAGTTGGTGCACATGAAATTACATATATCATGATATGAGTGATAATTATTTCTTGATCATTAAACTTAAATCACAATATCCTGACTATTTAATAGTGTTCTTTAATTTCTTTAACACTTAATTTTGTAGACTTAGTTATCCATTAATTATAAGATTATATTATTCAATTTTAATGGTTAGCTCAACGATTTTCTTTGAGTTTATAGAATCCAATAATTTATGTTTACTAAATCATCATCTTTAATTATAACATTAACACTTATTTTTTTCATTAGATCTTGGAGTCATGAAAAACTCCACTATATTTATTTTTTGTATCCATCCAAATGTTATCTTATCAAGTGTATCCTCAAGTTATACTTCAAGATCTACTCTACCTTAAATTATAAAATATCCATCATTTATGTATTCCACTTTAATATTTTATCCATATGATATTTTTAATTTAGGTCTCTATATTCCCTAGAATATTCCACTTCTTTCACATATAATCATTCACCTTCTTGAGATAATATTTTTTTCTTATTAAATAATTTACACTATGGTTTTATCTTGGTTTTTCACTTCTAAATGGTTTCATCAAAGGTTGTTCCTCTTCATCATCATCTTAAAATTTCTTAAAACACTTAGTATCTAAATTCCCTACTTTACCACATCAAAAGAAATAAATTAGAATATTATATTTGGATTTTTATTTTCCTCTATGAATATTATAGGAAATTAAGGTTATTATAATGTCAGTATCTCTTTTATCTTGATATTCCGTAACTAAAAGATTCTCTAATTCATTGAAAGAAACCTTTTCAGAGTTATCATTTTTTATAAAATTATTTTTATTGTTTCTCATATGATATAAAATGATTTTTTATAGATATTATTTAATGTTAACTCATTTGGGTATTTATTTTCAAGAACAATGTCTTCACATTGAAATGTGGAGGAAGGATTCTTGGTAACCTTTTGTGAAATTTTACATCATCATGAATTTATAAAATTCCTTACATGTCTTAAATGATAATATTTATTTGATCAAATAATGCATTGAATATCTCATTAAATCTCATTATCAAGTATTTATACTTATTTAACTACAATTTTAAATTCCCATCTTGAAATTTAGAATCACCTTCATAAATATTTATATATTTTTCCCATATAGATTCAGTGGATTTCCAGGACATTACCTTAGTATTGATAGGATTGTCTAAATCTCTCATAGTTAATTTATATCCTTATAACCACCATCTAGATCCTTATGATCTATTTCTAATGGATCTCCACTAATGATACTATTCAAATTATAGGCATAGAAGCTATGAAAACATCCATTCCCAAATAATGCTAGTAATGTTGCATTCTATTTTCCTATGACTATAAATTGTTTCCTTTAAAAATGGGTATTCCTTTTTTATTTAAAACTACCACAATGTATTTGAGAGAGAGAAATAATCTCCCAAAAACCATATCTCTGAAACCACTTATTGGACCCAATCATGAAATGTAACCTAAGGGGGATGAATCATGATATAGCAGATTAAAAAATTACTTTTTACCATGATCTTATTCTTTCTTTTAGAGGAAAACATCTTTTTCTACATCACTAACTCTTTTGAGTGAGTAAATTTTTAAATGGACATTGGTATTTTTTATTGATTCACAAAAACATGGATAATCCATGGATTGTGTAACTGGTAGTGTATTGATACACCCGATACACTAAGAACACTACTTTAAATGTGATTAAAAAATAGAGTGTCCTCACAGATACTCTGAAGTCATTTTCCATATAATACTTTCGAATAAATAATTTCTCATATTTATATATTGGTGGTTACATCTCCTTTTGTGATGATCCTCTTCTTCATGAAATGCATATGTGAAAATAAACTTGGTAGGTTGTGTCACTTCTAAATAGGTCAAATATATTTTTAATGAGTTATAACTCAAGGGATGTCCTTATTTTCCACCATTTTATTTCTAGGATTACAATATAATCCTCTAGATAGATATCCCAGTGAATAAATTTATGTTCCTATTCTCCTAATCTCGTGCATGTATTTTTAGATAATTCTAATAATCAACCACTTTGATCCATGGTTTGGTATCAAATCTCTTTCCACTCTTCTTCTTAGATCATCCAAGTTGTTACACTCACATCAGTGTGGTGATCAAGTTTACTTAATCCTCATAATACCTAATCGATAAATTCATTTTCAATTTCTAGATTAATTTATAAATCTTTTGGAAACTACTTTATTGTGACATGGTATTTGATTCTACACCATTGTTATCCTTCCCTATGGATTCACCACAACCTGGTTATTCCTTCTATGGTGTAGTTTAGGTAAAACACATGAGATTGTGGATTGGTATAATTAACTATGACATGGTATTCTTATTTGACCAAATCTAAAAATGTCACCCCAAACAATTACTCATATATTCTTGAGGTCATGAAAAAATCCTCTAAAAAAAGTCTCTATCACTTTACCTTTTGTGTAATTCCCATCATACCATGATGTGGTCTCCTATAAACTCAGGATAACTTCATACATATTCTATAATATAAATTCATCCTCTATGCTGTAAAAAAATTACGCTATAAATATTTGTAGCTACAATACCCCTAAAACATGGAACATTCTCCATAGCACAAGTACCCTCGAAAATATGTTAAAACCAAAAAAAAATTGTATACACCTATGGTGTAGTCACCTTTACCTGATATTTGTGATAAACATATCTCAAGAATTGTATCTTATGCACTTTTTTACAGGATTCATTGTACTATAGTGTGAAGGGTAGATGAATTAACCTTATAAGGTTTCTATCAACATAAATTTATTTGAAATAAACCTTACAAAACCTTCCTCATAATAGATACTAGGTAGTTGCAATGTGGTTACATTAAAAAAGGAAATTAAATAATTCCACCTAGATGATTCCATATAAGGTCCTGAGATATTACATCATGAGTTACATCCTCCAAATATATCTATCTCTAGTAGCTACCAACCTTATTCATCCTTCTTCAAATTCAATTTTCAACAAATGAAATCCGCACTAAACAACAAATGTAATTTTTTCTAATAGTTTAAGTGGGTATGAGTAGATTTTGAGGAAGTAAGAAGAGGAATATGGATTATTATTAGACAAATAGTTAATTATGATGGGGTTACAGAAATATTTTTTTCATCTTATTTTTTAGAGTTATAGAATAATTATATTGCTATCAGTTTGGATTAAAAGGTTATACATGATCTATATACCCTATTAAGACAAATGAAAGTTATTATTTCAGAAAAAAAATGAAATATTTAGAAAAAAATTGGAACGCAACTTAAAAGGGTTAGAGGTCAATAGTTTTATTCTACTTAGGCATTTTATACATGGACTAGTGAACCTAAGTATAGTGTTGGGAATATATAATTTTGGAGGTTTGGTATTGGGGGTGGTAAGACTTCTCAAGGACAAGCACCATGGAGGTATTCCACAGGATAGTTAGATGAATCTAGGTCAGGGTCTATGTGTACGTTCTAGACATTTATATGGTAGATTATATTGTAAAATGATCTTCAAAAATTATAGGTCTGATTTATTATATTTCTACCTTGGATAGTATTCTATTTTATATAAGTCATATTTATCTATTTATTTCTTCTTTTTCATATTTTCCTAGAATTAGATATTTATGAGAGAGGGTAGATTGAATTTTTTAGTAACTTATAATAAATTTTCCTATTTATTAAAAGTGATGTTTCGAGGATAATATGTTTAAAACTTTTTTGAGCAACAAAGTATAAACATAAAATAAACTAGAAACTTTAAAATATGTAGAAATCCTATCCATATTTAAAAATTAATATAAAAAATTTTAAATGTATTAGAACTCAGAAAAATAATTAGTATCCAAATAGAAATCTATATCCCTTAAAAATATTTATTAAATGATATAGAAGTTCTAATCACTAAAACTTATTCACTTTTAACACAAATTGGTAAGAGGATCTATCCCTGATCCATAAGTATAGAAAGTTTTGGAATAGAAACCTCTTATATTTATTGATTGAAATATTAATCTCTTACCCTAGGGCCTCTTTGATAAATCAGAGGAATGTACTTTCCCTGGGATTTATTTAATCCGAATATTGGTATCATATGTTCCTATCCACAAAATATCTTCAATAATATAGGATCATAATTTTAATGACTAAAAAAGAAAACAAAATGATTTTACAAAGAATCCTAAAAAATACAGAATCATATAGATCAAATTGAAAAAAAAAGTAATCATGAGCTCTCTATCACTAAGGAGGTGACGAGATATAAAATTTTAGCGGTTCGTCTTTTGTTCCTAGAATCCTCAGTACTCTATTTATGGATTTTCATCATAATAAAAACTTCAAGTTCTTTAGGATGAAAACATGTCCCTATGACTTATTTGGACTTCCCTCGATATATTATTTTGTTTATACAATGGTTATTTAGATTCTTCAATATGTTTTAAATCATTCATGTTTCAAAATCAGTTGATTTAGAAGATGTTATTAAGGAAGTTAAAGTATAAAAATAAGAACTCAAACAGACTTCAAGTAAACTTAAGAAAAGTAGAAATTTAATTATTATTTATCAAAATGAGAAGCCAAGTGATATAACTTTATAAAAATTAAAAAAAATATCCATTTTTCTAATAATAACAAGAAACATTAATAAAATAAGATTTTAGGAACTAAAGTATAAAAATTTTGTATACTTGAAAAAAAAATCTCCCTTGCTCCCCAATAGATTATTCCATCACAATGTAAATTAATAAACATTCCAAAATAAACTTTTTCCCCAATATACAAAAATTTTCTATTTATTTTTAATTTACAAAAAGAAACCATGAGATTAAAATTTTCCTTTATTATGAAAAGTAAATTATTAAGGGATAAATTTTCTTTTGAAAGATATAATTTAATATACAAATAGAATAAACTAATTCTGAAGTAAATGGATATGTAATATGAATTGAATATATCATTAAATTTCATTTTAAGATCTTCTAGAATAAATGTTTTACCCAAAAAAGGTTATCATAATTCTATGTAAAAAATATACTCCCAATTTATTGAGGTTTTTTATATAAGTTCACTAAATTTATAAAATGGAAATATGATCACATAATGCTAGTCATACCCATAATTTTATTAATAAATTCAAGTCATGAAGAATATATATCTTTATTGAAAATATCAGTAAGTATATTTTCAATTTCAATAAATTCAATAGTGATATCTCTTTTTTGTGCATGGTCTTGAAGGAATTGGTGTCTTATATATATTTTTTCATATTGGTCATGTATTAGATTCAAATATGAAGAAATAGTACTAATTTTATCACAAAAAATTATAGTTTAAATCAAAATCATTCTGAAATCAGTGAGTTTGTTCTACATCCACAACAATAAAGTGAAATAAATTATAACTTCAATATTTTCATCTATAGTAGTGTAGATTGATAGAGAATATTTCTTTTTACTAAACCAGGACAATAAATATTTAATTAAAATGTTAAAGTCTTTGTAAGTTAGTTTCCTATTTATTTATCAACCACTAAAATATATATTTAAATAATTTTTCTGAATAAACCCGAATCTGGAAGGATAGATAGTCCAAGTTTAAAAGTTACTTTAAGATAACAAAAGAAAAATTTTACTTATTTAAGGTATGATTGTCTTAGACTACCAAGAAATCATAATAGATTATATAATATATTATTGAATAATTATCATGTAGTGTAAACTTCTTGAGATAAAACATGTATAACAAGTATACATTTTTAATTAATTCAAAAATTAAAATATTACATATCAAAAATAAATGAATAATAACAAAACCCAAATGTTTAGTGTCTTAGAATATTATCAATATAAATTAGTTACTACACATTATTCCTTTAACAACCTCTACAAATTTCTCTACACATGTCATCCTTATAAAAATTATCTTGCATATAATTTACTAAGGAAATGGTAAACATAAGGAGTGATCTCAAATACTTGGTAATTAAAAAAGAAACTGATAAATGATTAATAAATTAATCATAAAATGGGTTAGATCATAGTCCTGTTAAAAAATATGAACATGGGATAAATATTTTATTAAAAATAACATGTATCATATGAGTTATAAAAAGATATAATAGATGTACATATAACATCAAATGAATAATTATGAAAGAATAGTGTAAGAATGTAGATACATGAGATAATAATAATGATCCATGGAACATAACATAGTCATGTAATATAACATAAAATATAGCACAATATTTATCATATGAAATCATAACATTATGAGAAAACCCAATCATTCAAACAAAGAGTTATGAGAAAACACAATGATTCCCACACATTAAGTTGTGATAAAACCCAAGGATTCACAGGAATTAAGTTTTTAGAAAACCCATTGTAGTTCTTGTACAAAAAAATAGAGTTCCAAGAGGCCTTGGTGGGAAGAGGGGGATTATTCCTATTATGTACCTTGGTGTCCCATTATTCTGGGGGAAGTAAAAAATTACACTTCCTATAAATCAAATTCACATGTATTATAGCCTAAATGTCTAGCTGGAAATGAAAAAAAAAAGTATGTATAATTATGGGAGGATATTTCTAGTCAACTCTGTGATTATATCAATGTTTGTATACACTTTCTCCATTTATTAGTGACCTAATATCCTGATCAAAGATCATAAAATTAATTATAGACTTTTTTGGATGGGATATGTTCATAAGAGGAAGTTGATCACTATTTCAAAGAAGGAATGAACCAATCCCATTGAAATGGTCAAATTAGGTATTAGGGATATCAAAAAAATATCAAGTTCATTCTCATGAAATCTACATGGAATCTTTTAACATCTTAGGATAAAGGTCTAGAATTTATTTATGATATGTTTATCATAAATATGAATAATAGAAACCATTTATACCTATTCTCAATGGTTTTTTTAGATATTAGACACTCACATAGTGATCTCATGAATTTATCTAAGTGGATGGTCTGTCAGCAGACTGGAATGAATTATTAGGACACCTGATGGATGAAAAAATCCTTAAAAGAAACTTTTTTAGTGACATAAATCATTAAAAAAATTTCAATTATATAATTAGGATTTGATGTGAATGATATATATGATATTATTACATATAATATTCTAATGGAAATAAAGAGGTATGTGATATGGATACTCTTACTTAGATGTCGAGTAGTAATGGATTGATTAGAATCAGAGACTATTACAAGATGAAATATTATTGAATAAAAAAAATTCCCACATGGTTTTCTAGGTTCATAAAGACAGTCATTACCCCAGTAAAATCTCTACTCCAATTGAAGATATGGAGAGGGGGGCTTTAATTTCATGATTAAATTCAAAAGAAAAATCTCCAAATGGAATCATCATACCATATCTATTTAAAATAAATTGAAAGAATAGATCATCTATTTTTTATTTTTATTTTGTGAATAAATTATGGTAATACATCCTGAAAACCTTAGGCATTCATCTCTTCCTAGACCATCAGCTGGTGAACCCGATATTACCTATTACATAGGCTACCTATGGATAACAAATGTATAACCTACTCCATGAAACCATTGTTTTGGTCATGGAAATTACATATAAGTGTAGAAGTAAAAATAACTTTGAAACCCAATCATCATTCATGTATCTAAGTGTTATAATAATTCATAGAGAGATATTCAAGAAGTCTCACAAATCGGTGTGAAGAAAAATGAAATTTTTTAATTCAATATTTTTGACATTCTTGGTGTGGCTGGTAGAGCCAAAATCCTCTAGTGATTATGTTTTTTTATTAGATCCCCTTGATATCAACTTGGGTTAAAGTAATTTATATGGTACCATGTCAGGTGAAACAAGCCCCTCGGGCTTTGGAGGGGTCTTCTAAACATACTTCACATTTGTCAAAGGATGCTACTATCACTATATCAGTAATGGATTTTAATTTTAGTCAAATCTATGGGATATTATTCATGAGATTGGATATATTTTCATTTATATAAATAAGAACATTTGGATTGAATCAAATTCAATGATAGCTGTGGAGGCCTTGAAAACCATAACCAGATGTTTCCCTTAGAAAATTATCATTCTAGATTGGATGTCTACAAGCAGCTGAGGATTCACACCTAAATGAAACTCAGGCCTATATAGAGGCCAACAAAGAGGTGGATGCACTATTTAAGAAAGAAAATTGGGAGTTCAGCTCAATATAGTCTTTTTAGGCACTAGAATTCTGCTCATCCTTGGTTGAATCAGATTTTAGGGGTGAAATCTATACCAAAATATGTAATCCATCCTTTTAATGCCATGTTTTCTTTACCTTTTGAATTTCTAGGATCGGCCTTTCCTAGATCCTAAACCCAACATATATAAAACATTAAAAAATTCATTAGAGTGATATATAGGACCCACATATTACATAATGATAAACCATACATGTTTGTGAACTATTAAATCATTCATTCATCCTATCATGAAAACCCTATTGAAAGAAGATGGGTTATATAAATTTTAAAAAAGTAGTGCATAAAATGACAATAAGAAATATATCAGTTGATAGTAAAAACTCAGTCACCCAAAACAATTGTATCATATGTAAATTTAGTGGGTGATCATAAAAATTTAACATAGGAGATAGATGTTTTCAATATATATAGGAAAATATAATTTATTAAAAAATAATAAAACATTTTTGACCTTACCATAAAAGATGTAGTTAAAAGCTACTTTCGATAATTAATTTTTGATAAATTTACAAGAATACATTGGAAAAAATTATTTTAAAAGAATTACCAATAAAGGTTCATGAAAATAAATAAATTTTATGTAATGAAATATGGATTAGAATATATAAAATATATGAAGGTGTTGAGAAAATAATTTTCAATATTTTTAGGCAGTTTCAGGGAAAACCCACATCAATGAAAAGGTTATAAAATTTATTTTTAAAAATATATAAATATAAATATGATGATTAAAAAAGATAAAAACATATTTTTATTGTTAAATAATAAAATTTTATTTTATTTTAAGAAAGAAAATGCACATTGAAGAGAAATAGAAAATAGTGAGGATGAGAATTATTCTTAACAATATAATATTTTTATAAAAAATAAAACCATCAAAGAATAATATTTTGAAATAAAAATGTGATTTCCATAGATTGAAAGATAAAATATAATATTAAAAGGATAAATTTTATAATATAACATAATTTTAATAATATAGTTATAGAATAATGTACATGACTCAATGAAAATAGATTTAGTCCACAAATAAACCTTATGTTTTTAATAACATTTATTTGAAAATAAAATAATATGTAAAACAATGAGAATAGAAATTATATTGAAAACAGTGTATACTTAGATAGGGATATTTTTAGATAAAACTAATGTGGATGGTAGTAAAATATGATCATTTTTAAAATGTTAAAAAATTATTATAACTCAATGAAAGAAAGTTATGTAACAAAAACCCTTATGACTTTGGTAACTTTTAAATAAAAAGACCATGAAAGAAAATATATAATGAAAAATTACATACCATGAATAAATATATAGATAATAAAAATAGTTCAATAAGGTATTATATACACCATATAAATGAAAATAAATGCATAAAAGGAAATATGTCACAAAGATGGAAAATTGGGATGAAAAATAGGTGCACAATCATCCTTTATGAAATTCTCTTATGCTTAATTTAATGTGTCAAAACTATCCTTTGGAGATTTGAAAATATATACTACTAAGGTAGACATGATATTATTTCTAAACTTTAATTACGGTTAGTTTATCACATGGAAACATGTCACGACCAGCTAATGTTGTAAGGTGGTGTGTTCAGTTCATCACCTCATACGGTCAGCTCATATGAACATGTGGTCAGCTCAACTCTTCATATGCTCAACTGGTGGATTTATGTGGTAATATTACTCTTCATGAATTCAATACATTATAAATATACTATTATTATATCAATATGAAAATTTACATATACCTTGGCATGGTGAATTGATTTCTTCATGTGGTCGGGTAGATTCCTTCTTCGGGTAAGGTAATTATCTTCTTATGGAAAGGTGATTTTATTCTTACTGTAAGGTCAAGAAGTATATTTCATTAATCTATATCATAGTAAGTAGTTTGGGTGCATACGGTAAGGTGAAATATAACCTTAGCCAAGTTGATTTGGTCACCTGACCATTACATGGTAAAGTGTCACGGTAATCTTAAAACTTAACCATTTTTGAAATTTTTTCTAGTAGAATATTTTCTTATAAGAAACATAAAAATCATTAATAAAAAGAGAAAAAATATTTGGGATCAACAAAATAATTAGGTTATTTTATAATACATCATGTGTGAAATTATTGGGATAGCATATATACTTTTTTGTATCCCTATTCTTGTTTTCTAACTAAAAATGCTTCTCCAGATCTCAATACATCTTTTTATTTCCAAGATGAAAAGTGAATAATGAGATATGTGCATTAATAAAAATCTCTTTCCTCACTTTTTATATTGATTGGATGTATATTAGTTTTATCAACCTTAAAGTTCTATCATTTTCAATGTTAACCTGTATAATATTCCTTACCTTCATTTGTAGCTCTATATTATTATTTTGTGCCTCTTTAATCATCACATGGATGGATAGAAGATAAATTTATAGAGACCCAAGATTTTCATACATAGATATTAAATCTTCAGAGATTAATATTAAATACATTACATAAACATGTTCCTGAGGACTATAATAGTTTAGTGTCTTTGGATACTGGGTACATAATCTTCTAAATTTGTGAAAGATCTTCATTATTTCTCATAAGGATCTTCTCACATAGTACTCCTCTTAGGCATACCCTACATAAAGTTTGTCCATAACCTAGGGAAGTAAACATAAATAGGTGTGATCATAGATGCTCATTAAGGTTAAACATAAGAGACATCAATTAATTATTATATGAAAGTATATGATAAGCATAAGGGTATGTGATCATGAACATCACTTACGATATTCATACCCGTCCTTTCATAGATCATAAAAATTATTCATAGAATAAAACATTATTATTTTCAAAAACATGGACGTATAGGTGATAAATCAACATAAATAAATCATGATCCATAAACTAATGTCATCAAAGTGTGGCACTATCATAAACATTGAAAACCAATTCTTATGTCAAAGTTAACTACCAAGACCATCAGTATAGTGGATCAAGACTGATCACCTATTTCCTATATTGGATCAAGACACACATGTTTCTCATAGGGTATCAGGACACACTTGTTTCTAATAGTAGATCTTGGCACACCTTTTTTCCATAGTGGATCAGGATACACCTATTTATCATAGTGGATTAAGTCCATCTACTTGTTTCCCATTGTTATCTCATAAGATATAAATCTTTATGGAATGCATTGGAGGGAGATATAGGCCCCCTCATCACATATGTGAAAATCATACATATTTTTCCACAAGAACATAAATAATTCATCATATCTTAACCCATGAAATGGGTTTCATAAAAATCATATAACAACCTATGGTAAATTGAGAGTTTTTATAATCATTTCATCATTTCATCATAGCATAACCCATGGAAAAAGAAGCGGGTTTCATAATAATTTTATCATGGAATAAACTTTGGATGATAAATGAGTTTCATAAACATCATGGTATTATAAACCATTCATAGAAACAATAAGAATGGTATCCTTCGTTTATATCCCCAGCAAATCATAAGTTACATCAAAGGATGTCATCTTAGATATAGAATGATTTTGAAAGGTAACATGGGATATTTCTTGAGGAAAAAAACTTTTAATTGAAAATTTCTTTTTAAAACTAAAACATAAAATGTTTTTTAAATACTTTTCCTTTAAAATAACCTTGATAAATTATAATTAAATATTCAAAAATAATTTAAAACATTTCTTGAGGAAAATGTTCTTTCCAATTTTAAAAACACTTTTAAAGACATAAAACATTTTGAAAATAATTTTATTTTAAAATAACTTGAAAAATTATAAATTAATACTCAAATAAAATAATTTTCCTAATTATGGGAAGATTTTTCATTCCATACATCTTAAAACAAATATTCCTTTCACATTTTCTATAAAATACAAATGAGCATTGTTTACAAAATGACTGGAATATTATGTTCAAAAAAACTTGTAAAAATTCAAACATGGGTAAAAATTTCATTAATAAATCATTTTAAAAAAAATTAAAATGAAAATGTTTTTATAAAACATGATTTAGAAGAAAAATATTTTTTATTTGAAAAGATGATTTTTGTGAAAAAAAAATATTTTTAAAATTTCAAGTACATGAAGAGAAGAAAATGAAGGTAAAACCTTTATTATTAAGGAAAAAAAGAATAAAAATCATTATTTTCTTGAGATATTTATCATAATATTTCATAATTTAAATCATAAACATAAACAATCTCGAAAAATGATGATATTGTAACATAAAATCATTACCACGTTGGTAACTTAGAATTGTAAGTCCCATGAAGGAATAAAGTTGAATGGATCTTTAAATATAAAGAGAATAAATAAATTCATGATATTATATATTAAATTGTATATATATACACCTCATAAAATATTATAGGTTTATAACATAACATGTATCTCAAATAAGGAAAATTGAAACAAAAATATTTTACCGCTTCGGTAAATTTTGAACCATAAACCCCATGAAAGTTAGATCCTAAAATGGATATATAAATACTAATAATTTTCTAGATAATAATCATAATATTAATTCATGGTTATTATATACACCACATAAAATAAATAGGCAGTGAATATGGTACGTGTCTCACAGAAGTAAAAAAGTGAGATGGAAATCCCCTACCTTAAGTATCAACTTCATTCATACACATTAAAACCTCATGTATAATAAATATTATTTATTATAAATATATTACAGAACCATAATTATATATATCATACCATATATGATTTACACATGACCCTTTATTTCCCATTTATTAATAATTTCATGTTAAATTCACATTTCGGTAAATAACATCTTTGTTTTTCATTTATATTTTAATTTGTTATTTTTGGTCCTCTTAATTTAATCAGGGTTCCATAATATATATAATTATAATAATGGTATAAATATCATATATATTCATTATATATGTATTTATATTGATCCATAATGTTTAGATAGAGAAAATGAAATACATTTTTCATGGAGATGGTAGGTCTTATGTACACATTAACGTTGTTTCCATTTTCCTGAAGGAAGTAAAAAAAAGATACATAATATATTAAAATTGTAGAATCATTTTTATTTCATATATATCAAATAATTTCATTAAAACCATCCTTATTACCTTCCATGTAAATTTTGAACGAATCACATCGCTTCATGAGGCAGTAGTCTTCCGTACACAAGAATGACGTTATCGTATTCCCACCGAATGGAAATAAAAAAATGAACATGTGATATTATGATTCCATAAGAATAATAATATCATAAATATAATATATAAACATTTAATCTATAATTATAACCATATTTTATAATCATTAATGGAAAAACAAATGACATTGATTTGCGAGGCGGTTGTCTGACATACACACAATTGAAGATTTTATAACCCATACAATGGAATTGGAAATGGTTTTAGGTTATTAAATTAACACATTAACATATAATTATATATTATATAATGTTTTTATTATATTATAATTTTTATTACATAATTAAATGTAGAAAAATAAGAAAAGAAAAAAAAGGAGCTTAGCGATGACAATTACCTTCGCTTAGAAGCACCTCCCTTGGATCTATTATTAAAGAACCTGGTGTTAGTCTTTTTGTAGGACCATAAGATATATAAAATGGATAGGGATTTTAGTTAGGTATTTGGGTAGGGTTTTTCTGAACTATATGACCTGAAAGGTTTGAATAAGTGGAGGTTGGTGGTGGCCCTGTATAAGTAGGGGAAAGGAACCCAATTGGAAACTACTTATAAATTTCTCCAAAGAATCCAAAATAAAATGTCATTCCTATGAAAAAATATTTCAAATGACCATATATTCAAAATTAGAAATTATTATATTTAAATATGTCCAAAAAATAGGAATTTTACAAGTTTAATAGTCGTTTTAGCCCTTATCTTCTTAGTTTAACCCCCTGTAAACTCATTTTTACCTTAAACGCACTATTTAATTTTTTAATGTTTTTACTATTAACTTTTATAAAAACATAGTTTGAACATATTAGATAACATATATTATACTGATTCATATAATTTTCAAAATTCAATTTAAAATTAATCCCACAGATGTGATGAGAAAGCGGGTCCTCAAAGAGAGAATGTTCAAAAGTTTAAAAAGTTTCTATTTTCAATTTAAATATAATTTTATTACAACGAAATAAATTGGATTAATATATACATAATTGAACTTCTTTTTATTTAAAACTAATTTAAAATAAAATTTAACTTTATAAATAATTTAAATGAAAAGGTTTTTTTCAATTAAAATTTGGTAATTTTCACAATTCATCAAAAAAATTAACCGTTTCATAAAATTAAAAAAAATTGCCTTAAGATAAATTTTAAATTATGATTTAAAAAATTAATTTTATTTTGAAAAAATAATTTTATAAAAGTTTCAAATTTTAGTATTAAAATTAGTTTTCAAAAAAGGTTCCAGAACATTTTTTTAGAAGAATACAATTTTTAAGTGTAAAATTGGATTTATTCTTATATCTTATCTAAAAACACATAATATTAAATTTTAATCAATTTATTTAACATATAATATATAATTTTCATTAAAACCATTCACCAAAATTGGTACATTTAATTTATAAATTTAAAAAATTCATAAAAATATTTGTTTAGAAATATATTTCCATTGTTTTCAAATAGTTTTTACGGTTATTTTTTAGTTAATTGGTAACAAAGTAATTAACTTTATATACATGCCAAAACCATATATTTTCATAATTTATTTAATCCTATTCATACCTTCCAATCTGATATCTATGTTATAACTATCAAAATAATATATTAATAGTATGTCACATGTTTCCTTAAATCAATGTTGCATGTAACACAAGCTAAACATTGTGTTGTATGTATTGCAAGCTAAACTCCGTATTGAATTTAAGGAAATATAATATTGGTGTTTCATGTAATTAAATATAAACTTAGTGTTTTTTTTAATGAAAAATATTTAAAATATTAAATTCATTTGAAAATTTATATTTCATAAAATCTTAGGGTGTTCCATTCTACCCCTTAAAATGAATTTCACCCTCAAAATTCATCTCATTCATTAGAGGTTTAACATTTGAAAATTCATTCATAGAAACTCACACCATAAAAAATGGTTAATAAATAAACCTCTTGAAAAAGATAAATGGATGTGTGAAATTCATCTATAATAACACATACTTTGTTTCCAAATAGGAGAACATAAGTGGGAAGGGAAAACCCGGATATAGAAGATAAAACTAACGCACAAAAACTGATGGAGAGTGATAAGGAACATTGATCATAAGAAATTGGTTGATCCAAGTAAGGTTAAAAACTAAAAAACCATAAATCAATGAAGTTTGAAAATGTCAATTGATATCATCAAAAATTATGATAATAGGACAAAATTTTATTTCATGATCCTTTTCCTAATGTTGGGGAATTCCATTTACATATAGACTAAGAACATATGAAAATTTTATCATGTACCCCTCCCCACAAATTGTACCCCTTCTAGGATGGAAATGTGAGAAGGGAGATAGTGACCCCCGAGTCCTTCCTCGAGTAGGCCCTAGGTTGGCAACTAGCACCGAGGGTATAGTAAACACACAAATGGGAGGTATTACCCTCTAAGAGTATACATGCAGAAGAGAGAGATAAGATGGATACTAAATAACCCCAACTCAGACTACAATATAAAATATATCCCAAGTACACATATGTAATTTCATGCAATAACTACTAAAAATGAAACGAAAAAATGCAAGTACCAAAAGAAAGTAAAACCAGTAGTGACCACAAATCCCAAACAGCTCTTGCAACCCCAAGCTAGTAGTAACCATCATGATCTCCAACCTACTCCAAGTTACCTGAAAATAGTTTATTTATATACGTAGGGTGAGTATAATAGTATACACAGTAATATCCTCCCCTGAGCCTCTCGTGAAAAAGTAAAGGAAGCATGTTAAGGCACAGCGAACAACAAGTGAAACTAACTCATCAGCTAAATAGGTATACTAAGTTTCCAGCCTCACCATGGATAATCTCACCTTGTATAGCATAAAAGATTATATAATATAATAATAATCAAGGGTACCCTGCTACCACTTCCCCCATTAGTTTGTCTCTTTTCCCCAAAGTCGCATGTCCTAAGCATCTCTCTCCAAAAAGGATTGCCTATAGACACTTAGGTAAAGCACCCCCAACA
The DNA here is from genome assembly GCA_963277665.1 of Viscum album. Lineage (NCBI taxonomy): Eukaryota > Viridiplantae > Streptophyta > Magnoliopsida > Santalales > Viscaceae > Viscum > Viscum album. The sequence goes on from OY728163.1 coordinate 334,453,038, forward strand.
TGCACCTCATGCAACACAACCACTATGTCCACATAACTAAAGTAACTAGGTAGTTTCTAGGACCACCACAGCTCACATAATGTATATCATACATCAGACATTATACCTCAATCCATTACATCACATACACTTAATAAGTATCCTCAATCCATCACTGCCTATACACGTTACACCGATAGTAGTCTATAAGAAACTATATCCAAAATATATGTGTGTGAATAAAAACAAGCCATTACACACATATATGGAGAAAAACTAACCACTATGACTATCATCACAAGTAACTACCAAGAGAGGAGAAAGGGTTCAAATGGGTAGTCGGTCATCCATCCTCCCACCAGAATGTCCGAGACCCCCCCCCCCCAGGTCTCAGAATACCCAACCTATCAGTTTCCCAAACTGAAGGGGTGGAGTAGCATATATAATCACAAAAGGTACATAATATATTATAGCTCACAACCAAACTATGGGAATAACCTAATCTTATACTCAACTACAGCTAATGTCTCTCAGAATCCCATCTGTCACTACTAAGACTATGTATCCTATAAGCACACAACCATTTAAAGAGATTCATTATATTATTTCATTCCCTTTTTATCAGTTGCACTTTACATTAATTAATTATATAAACATTAATTAACCATTATCAAATCCACATTACATTTTATTTTCATTCCAACCAAGATCCACAGTTTCTTTAAATTGTAACCTCATCATTGCCTTACACTAAGTTCCAACCCCATGGGTTAAAATCATTTATTCAATAATTTATAAATAGTATTATCACTTTCCCATATTCCCAGGCATTCTAGAAAAAACATTCTACGCTACTAAACACAAGGGGATCAACACAGTGAGTAGATGAACTACCTATCAAGTATTTTCCACCAATAGAAAGAGTGTAGACCCATCCTCCCTCGAGAATCTAAACACTGAAAGTGCATGAAATACCCCACAAGTTCTCACCCCTTTTGGAAGGAGGGTAACAAAACAAGATACCTTGAGTAGTGGGGAAAGTAAAGAAGATAAACAACCAAAAATATTCAAAAAGAATCCAATCATTCACATCTAACCCCTTTCATCATCTCGAGTGTCCTCCCTGACACCCACATGCATAAACTGGTGCTTCTCGCCACTCTAGGTGTCAAAAACTTCCACAACCAATGGGCCTCCATTCCCCCACATATCAAAACATCCATCTAGGATCACATCACAACACAAGAATCAGGAAAAAATATCATATCTGTAACACCCCGATATTTTATGAGAAGTATTCATTTTAATTTATTTGATGTCTTGTGTTGTACGCTACACAAAGATTATCTTGCGCAATACGCAACACCATATTATCTTGTAGTATACGCAACACTATTCTTGGATTGTGTTACATGTTAGAGAAACCTTCCTCAATATCTTGTGTTGTACGCAATACCGAGTTTCACTAAACAATGATATATTATTAAAATATTATATAAACTAGCCGTTATGAATAGTAATACCAACTTTTTGAAATTTTCTAAATTTTATCTTTCAAAATGGACTTCATTTTTGGATTCGAAATATCGAAATTAGCTTAGGGTGAAGTTTTGGTATTTTTCTGAAAACATTCAATTTGTGAAAAACACTAAGTTACAGTTTAAAACCAAATTTTTATTTAAATAATTATTTATTTTATTTAAATTTATTTTAGGTCAAAATTAATTCATATTACCTATATAATTTAAATATAATTCATTGGAGTCATTTTATAGTAATTTTAGATATATAAAAATTTTATTGAACTTTTCACCGTCTTTTACCCACCTCTTAGGAGAATTTTCAAATTTACATAAAATATAATTTTACCACTTCTATGAGTGGAATTTAGAAACTGTGAGATACATGGTTAATATCAAGGAGTAAAACTTGGTTCAATAAGATAAAAATAATTTTTGGTGAATAGTAACATTTTACTTTTATTTACCACGGTTAAAAGTAAATAGGGTAATTAAGGGTAAAAATGATATTATTATTACCCTAATACATGTCCTAATTCTATTTGATAAGTGTAATTAGACCAAAAACAACTTTAGGAATAAAACATAACAATTTAGGTCCACTTGTATTAGATTTGGACATTTATTATTATCAAATTCAAAGAAGAGTTAAAACAATTAAAATTAATCTTTAATAAGTAAAACATTTTTAATATAGAGTTATACGTAAGATAAATTCCACAATAAATATTAATTATAAAAATAAAAATATTTCTTACATAATGGTATTTTATTTAAAAAATTTAGACATTAAATAATTTAATTTATTTATGAAACAATGATGATGCAGTAATTACCTTATTAATGAAATATTAACATAATTGATATTATAAATACCCAAATAAATGTAATTTGATAATTTTTATGAATTAAGCTAATTTTATAGGTTAATATAACATATTAGGGTTGGTTATATGAATTTTTTTTTAAGTAATAATGCTTTTATGAATTTACAAAAAACAAAATACCAAATAGTGTCAAAATTGACAAAAAAGAGTTTTTAAAACAAATATTAAATTATTAATTGATATTCTGTTAATAAAAATATAAGGTTGGGCCAAAATAATTATATAATAATATATATGACATTAATGAACCAATTGGGGTTCTATTGTCAGTTTATAGTGATTTTATTAACCATATACTGTAAGCATACAAGAAGACACGGTAAAAGTTAAATTATTTAACTTACAATTAAATCTAAATGATAAGGTTAAAATGGTAACCTAAACTTGTATAAAACCAATTGGTTGAGATTATTTACCTATACCCACCCTAGTCTCAAAATAAGTCACTTTGGAGCCATTATAAACCGAATATGAATTTATTATAAAATAATATTTTAAGTTTTTCCTAAGGTGCCCCTCTCCTCCCTTATAATAGGGAACATATTCCCTCTCATATTTACAGAATTTTTAGCCTTCAAGCTCGGAAAACCCATGAAAATTTCTCTTATCAAACTCTATAGTTATATCATAGAGGTTATGGTATTCTCAAAAGACCAACTCTAGTTCCCTAAGAGGAAGTTTAAAAGAGGCACGTCAAAGAAGAGGTAATCTCTTCTACTGATTCTTTCAAGTTTCTTTCTTCTTCTACTTCCTCTTATTTAATTGTTTCATTATAAAGTAATAACATAAGTATTACTTATATAATTATATGTTATGATAAATATGAAATAACCCTATTTCACCTTCTATCCATCCTACGAAAAATGAAATCATTGTGCGTGTGTACGTACAGAATACTGTCTCCACGCCACGGTGTAATATGTTTTTCTACCACCACCTTACTTGGATGGGTATAATGGTGTAAAGATTAACTATATAATATTATTATAACATGATACTAATTCTGAGATATTATATAATTAACTCCAATTCCATTCAATAATTATGGGAATGATAGCATCACTCGTGTGTACGCACGGATTACCGTCTCCACGACGTGATGAGATTCATTCTCCATGTTAACCATTCAAGAATGATTATAAAGTATATATAATGAATAATAATGAAATATATGACATAATAAAGATACATTATTTATGTATATTTATATATATGTCATATACTTACTTCCATTCAAGTCAATAATGAAAGGAAAATAATGTTCATGCGTACGTACGGCCTACCGTCTCCATAAACGGTGTATTTCATTTCATTTATTTATCTATTATATATATATATATATATACTGAATATATATGATATATAAATCATTATTTACATTTTTTAATTAAGTAAATCATGATATAATTAATAATAATATCAAGAACAACAAGTCCAAACACGTACGATAAATGAAACGATTTTACCCAAAACACTTCTTTAACATGAGATTGACAAATGAACGGTTAATATAAAGTCATAAATGAATCATATATGATATCATAAATATTATTATGATTCTGTTACAATATAATAATATGTTTAAACCCACTATACAGGAGTCTCGGACACATACGGAAGAAATTGGACATAAGGTAAGGGATAATTTTGCAATCTCATTTTTATCCGGGATTGCTTATATATAAGTATTTACAAGGGTTATATTTTTTATCCATGTACAAAAAATGTTTTTAATAAAATGTTTAATATTCTTCAATGTATGTTTAAATTTGTCTTTACCCCTTTTTGACTTTCACTTTGTGTTATGGAAGGAATCTTTCTTTTTTTTACCATACGAGGTACTTTTTGACTTTTTCAGTAAAAGTACGAGGAGAATGTTTTTTTAACTTATATGGAATGAATGTTTTTTTATGATTTCATAATGTCTTTTCTTAATTAATATTAATCTAAAATATTTAATTATTATTTTCAATAAAATTATTTTCATTTAAAATTGTGTTGAATTTTGGGAAAAGAAAATGATTTTGAAGAAGAAGGGATATTTTCCTCAAGAATTCATCTCAAGTGTTTTATCAAAACTATTTTCCATCTAAGATGAAATTATTTAGAATTTTTATGTTTCAAGTATAATGTATCTATTATTTAAATGGTTTTATTTTTATTATGATGAAATGATATCCATTTTTTATATAGATTATGTCATGATGGGATGATGTTTATGAAACCCATTTTATTCTTTGGGTTATGATGATTAATTTATGATTATTTTGTGGCACACGTAAGAATGATTTCAATATGAGATGGGTGAGACCTATATCTCCCTCTAATGCATTGGTTAAAGATTTATATCTCATGAGATAAACATGGCTAGAACGGTAAGTAAATCTTGTTCAGTAATACAGGGCTAGAACGGCAAGTAAACCCAATTCAGTAATGGACATTTTCCACTATGATGGTCTTGGCAGAAATTCCTTGGCTACTACGAAAATCATATCATGTGATTAATGGTTTTCCACAATTACATGTTTTATTCACATGCTATGTTATCATTATTGATGTTCTATTATGATCTATGCCTTATGTACTGCCAAGATTCATGCCATTGCTTAAGATTTTGATGTATTATGTTCATGTTTTTACGTTAAAATGTTTATGGATTGTTTATATGTTCTCAATGTTTACCCTTACTGAGAATTTGAGCTCACCCTTTTTAGGTTTTATTTTCCCTAGGATATAATTAAATGTTTTAGGTAAGAAAACAAAAGGTTAAGATCTTTATGGGATATGTTGAAGATATTTCAACATGATTTGAAGTTTATGTACCAAGTTTCCAATGACACTAAACTATCACGGTCCTTGGATGTCAGTTTTTGTTATGTATTAAGTATTCCACAAAATTAATGTAAAATTAATGTAATTTCCATGTACATCAATTTTGGGTCTCTACAATTGGTATCAGAGCGAAAGGTTTAGTCAACCTTTGGAAACTAGGATGCGAAAACTTTAGTGAGACCCTTAGAGATATTTATAAGGTGTGTCTATGGATGTCCCTAAGGTTAAGTATAAGTATAGTTTATAGTCCTAGAATTTCGGTAACGATAATAGAATTAAACCTTAGATGTTATATATTTAAGTTAATCCCCATTTATTATATTTTTTCCTAATATGATTTTTGCCTCTTACACTATTCTTTTTGGGTTTTAGACGATGGCTGGAACCCAAAGGAACCATGTTGATCAATGTAATGGGAAATGCAATGATTGTCCTCCGGAACAAACCAATGTTATGGTATATGGAGTGAAAAATCTTATTTCTATACTTACCCAAGCTATGAATCATTCTGGACTTCCGAATGGCATAGAAGGGAACAATATTCTATTGAGTCCTTCATGAGGCAACGTCCACCTTCTTTCAGTGGGTCTTATGATCCACTTGTTACTGATCAATGGATCAGTACCAATGAAAAGATATTTTCCATACTTCTATGTTTGGAACATGAAACATTTATTCTAGCTATTTACCATTTAGAAGATGAAGCAAACCAGTGGTGGACTCTAATTAAGAATACAAGGCCCCAAGGTGAAATTTAATCCATGGAATGGGATGAGTTCAAGAACTTATTTTTCAATAAGTAATACCCTCGTATTCTTCGAACAAAGATGAAAAAGGAGTTACTTGAGCTTAAGCAAAAGGATGATGAATCTATTGGTATATACGAGGTGAATTTTACCAGGCTTGCAAGGTATGCATCTAGCTTTATCATCCAACCTGAAGGTAAATTTGATCGATTATTCAGTGGCTTAAAACCAAGTATTAGAAGGGAATTATCTATAAGAGGCTTCACTAGCTATGAAGAAATTGTGCGTTGTGCTGTCAAGGTAGAACTGGAATTTGGTGTTACATATCCATCTCATGGTTTTGACAAGAAATGAAAGATTGAGTTTAAGTGAAAATCTCAAAATAGTGGTAAAAAGAAGAAAAATGTTTCTTTATGCTCAATGTGTGGAAAGAATCATGGTGGGGATTGTCTTAAAGGGACTATAAAATGTTTTAAGTGTGGAAAATAATGTCATCAAGCAGCTGAGTGTCGAAGTAATGGAAAAAGGGTAGCTAATGATGTGAATAGAGAAAAGACTACAGAGAATGTACCACCAACACTTCAATGCTTCAAGTGCAAGGAAATGGGGAATTATGCTAATCAATACCCTAATCCAAGGGTTAATGATGATTGACATGAGAAACCTCTTAAGGAAAAGGACAAACGGAAGTCACATGCGATCACTATTGGCGATGTTGAATATGACAAATATATGGTGGAATTATTAAGTGTTTATGTAATGGTATTCCAAAATAATGTTGTAAATAGTATCGTGGAATATTGGAATATTTATGTATTGGTCTATTGTGGGTTTCAATAATTTTATGGTGCCGGTAACCATGAAAAGTGATTGAAATATTTTTGGAAAGCATATTACATGCACATAATGAAGGGATAAGGAGAAAATGAAATGTTTGATAGTATTCATGAGCGCATGACTAATATAAGGACAAAGTGACATCATGGTTTGAGTATAAAGAATATTTGGGATTTTGGTATGTGGAAAGAGTGAACTTTTGACAACATTCATGTTTTCACTAAAGTTCAATGGGTATTCATTTTTTAATAGAATACATGATTAAGGTATTCACAAGTTTGGAATGTGACCAACAAGATATATCTTATGATATATGGGGGATAAATTATGGTATTCAAATGCTTGTTATGTTACCTTTAAAGTAATCGTTTTCCTTATGCTATGATATTGGACATATGTATTTTGGATAAGCCTAAAGATTGGAATGGAATATGTCGGACATCAGATAGTATTGTTTAAGGATAGAATTTTTTTTATATTATTTCTGGAATGTAATAATAGTGTAGTTTTAGAAAAAGGTACAACTTGTAGGACAGGAGATAACCCATCGCGTCGGACAAAGTTGCAGGAATTGAACCCACAACTGAAGTGCGACAGGCCTTTATCGCCTACCTCTGGCCTACAGGAAGTCCTTGGTTAGTAGAAACTAGTTCTATTTTATTAATTGGTATGATAAATGAAGTATAAGTCCATTTTTGGAATCATATACGATTAACCTCACCATAGATGGACTTATGTATATTTTATATCTTTTGCTAACCTTTTTTTTTGAGACAGACGGAATGACCCATCATTCTATCACATGATCTGCTAACACTTCACGAATGAAAAATTCAACTTTATTTCATTAATATATGAAGTGGAAATTTTTCATGGAATGACCAATGACAAGATTTTACCAAAATCAAGTAAGTATTTCTTCTAATTCAAAATTTTCAACTTTAGGGAAATGATATTGAAAACCAAAAATGTTGTCCTAGTGCCTTCATATTTGATGAATCAGATGGTACCTTAGATCATCACAAATTTATGGATTTTTAATTGTGGGATTTTTCATAGCCATGTTCTCTACCACTCTCTATCAGAACTTTATGGTTATATTTCTCTTCCATATCCATATTTTCATCTATATTCTCCTATGAGAAAACCCAGTGATGAGTTACTTTGGGTATTCGTTATGTTTCTAACGTTACTTTTTAAAATTATGATTTCGTATTCCTTTTTATGATGTGGTTTTCTATGAAATAAACTTTCAATTAGTAAAAAATTTATAACCCTGATGAATTTCAAGGGTTGAATTCATTTTAAGGGGGTAGAATGTAACACACCGAGATTTTATGAGAAGTATTCTTTTTAATTTATTTGATGTCTTGTGTTGTACACTACACCAATATTATCTTGTGCTATACGCAACATTGTATTAGCTTGTAGTATACGCAACACTATTCTTGGCTTGTGTTACATGCAAGAGAAACCTTCCTCGATAGCTTACGTTGTACGCAATACCGAGTTTCACTAAACAATGATATGTTATTAAAATATTATATAAACAATACATTATGAATAGTAATACCATCTTTTTGAAATTTTATAAATTTTATCTTTCAAAATGGACTTCATTTTTGGATTCGAAATATCGAAATTTTCCTAGGGTGAATTTTTGGTATTTTTCTAAAAACTTTCAATTTTTGAAAAACACTAAGTTATAGTTTAAAACCGAATTTTTATTTAAATAATTATTTATTTTATTTAAATTTATTTTAAGTCAAAATTGATACATATTACCTATATAATTTCAATATAATTAATTGGAGTCATTTTATAATAATTTTAGATATATAAAAATTTTATTGAACTTTTCATCGTCTTTTACCCACCTCCTAGAAGAATTTGAAAATTTACATAAAACTTAATTTGACCACTTCTGTGAGTGGAATTTATAAAATCCAGGAGACACGGTTAATATCTAGGAGTAAAATTTGGTTCCATAAGATAAAAATAATTTTGTGAATAGTAACATTTTACTTTTATTTACCATGGTTAAAAGTAAATAGGGTAATTAAGGGTAAAATGATATTATTATTACCCTAACACATGTCCTAATTCTATTGGATAAGTTTAATTCGACAAAAAACAAGCTTAGGAATGAAATATGACCATTTAGGTCTACTTGGATAAGATTAGGAAATTTATTATTATTTAATTCAAAGAAGAGTTAAAAGAATTAAAATCAATGTTTAATAACTAAAACATTTTTAATATAGGGTTATACATAAGATAAATTAGACTATAAATATTAATTATAAATATAAACCTATTTCCTACATAATGGTATTTTATTTATAATTTTTAGACATTAAATAATTTAATTTATTTATGACACAATGATGATGCAGTAATTACCTTATTAATGAAATATTAACATAATTGATAGTATAAATACCCAAATAAATGTAATTTCAGAATTTTTATGAATTACAATAATTTTATAGGTTAATATAAAATATTAGGGTTGGTTATATTAATTGTTTTCGAATTAATAATGCTGTTATAAATTTATCAAAAATAAAATACCAAATAGTGTCAAAATTGACAAAAAAGAGTTTTTAAAAAACATATTTAATTATTAAATGATATTATATTTATAAAAATCTAAGGTTTGGAAAAAATACTTATATAATAATATATATGTCATTAATGAACCTATTGGGGTTCTATTGGCAGTTTATAGTAAGTTTATTAACCATATAGTGTCAAAATACAAGAAGACACGGTAAAAGTTAAATTATTTAACTCAGAGTTAAATCTAAGTGATAAGGTTAAAATGGAAACCTAAACTTGTCTAAAACCTATTGGTGGAGAGGAGTTCAAACCATCACCACCCTAGCCTTGAAATAAGTCACTTTGGAGCCATTATAAAATGAATATGAATTTATTATAAAATAATATTTTAAATTTTCCTAAGGTGCCCCTCTCCTCCCTAATAAAAGGGCACCTCTTCCCTCTCCTCTTTACACCATTTTTAGCCTTCAAGCTTGGATGACCCCTGAAAATTTATCTTCTCAACCTCTCTATTTATATCATAGAGGTTCTGGTCTTCTCAAAATACCAACTCTAGTTCCCTAAGAGGATGTTTGAAAGAGGCACGTCGAAAAAGAGGTAATCTCTTCTACCGATTCTTTCAAGTTTCTTTCTTCTTATACTTACTCTTCTTTAGTTGTTTCATTATAAATTAATAACATCATTATTAATTATATACTGATATGTTATTATAAATATGAAACAACCTTATTTAACCTTTTATCCATCCTATGAAAAATGAAATCATCGCGCGTGCGTTTTGTACGGAATACCATCTCCACACAGTGGTGTAATATGTTTTTCTACCACCACCTTACTTGGATGGGTATAATGGTGTAAAGAATAACTATATATTATTATTATAACATGATACTAATTCTGATATATTATATCATCCACTCCAATTCCATTCAATAATTATGGGAACGATATCATCGCTCCTGCGTACGCACGGATTACTGTCTCCACGACGCGATGAGATTCATTCTCCATGTTAACCATTAAAGAATGATTATAAAGTATATATAATGAATAATAATTAAATATATGACATAATAAAGCTACTTTATTTCTATATATATATATATGTCATCTACTTACTTCCATTCAAGTCAATAAGGAAAGGAAAATAACGTTCATGCGTACGTATGACCTACCGTCTCCATGAACGGTGTATTTCCTTTCATTTATCTATCTATTATATATATATATATATACTGAATATATATGATATATAAATAATTATTTACATTCTATAATTAAGTAAATCATGATATAATTAATAATAATATCAAGAACAACAAGTCTAAACACGTACAATAAATGAAACGATTTTACCCAAAACACTTCTTTAACATGAAATTAACAAATGAACGGTTAATATAAAGTCATAAGTGAATCATATATGAAATCATAAATATTATTATGATTATTTTACAAGATAATAATATGTTTAAACCCACTATATAGGAGTCTCGGACGCATACGTAAGAAATTGGACATAAGGTAAGGGATAATTTTGCAATCTCATTTTTATCTGGGATTTCTTATACTTAAGTATTTACTGGGGTTATATTTTTAATCCATGTCCATAAAATGTTTTTCATAAAGTGTTTAATATTCTTCCATGTATGTTTAAAGTCATGTTTACCCCTTTTTTACTTTTACTTTGTGTTATGGAAGGAATCTTTCTTTTGTTTACCATACGAGTTACTTTTTGACTTTTTCGTTAAAAGTGCGAGGAGAATGTTTTTTTTTTAAATTATACAGCATGAATGGATTTTTACAGTTTCATAATGCCTTTTATTAATGAATCTTACTCTACAAGATTTAATTATTATTTTCAATAAAATTATTTTTATTTAGAATTGTGGCATTTTGTGAAAAGAAAATGATTTTGAAGAAGAAAGGATATTTTCCTCAAGAATTCATCTCAAGTGTTTTATCAAAACTATTTTTCATCTAAGATGACATTATTTATCTTGTTTATGTTTCAGGTATAATGTATCTATTATTTAAATGGTTTTATTTTTGTTATGATGAAATGATATCCATGTTTTTATATGGATTATTTCATGATGGGATGATGTATATGAAACCCATTTTATTCTTTAGGTTATGATGAATGATTTATGATTGTTTTCTGGCACACATAAGAATGATTTCAATATGAGATGGGTGGGACCTATATCTCCCTCCAATGCATTGGGTAAAGATTTATATCTCATGAGATAAACATGGCTGGAATGGCAAGTAAATCTGGTTCAGTAATACAGGGCTGGAATGGCAAGTAAACCCTGTTCAGTAATGGACGTTGTCCACTATGATGGTCTTGGCAGAAATGCCTTGGCTACTGCAGAAATCATATCATGTTCTTAATGGTTTTCCATAGTTACATGTTTTATTACCATACTATTTTATCATTATTTATGTTCCATTATGATCTATGCCTTATGTACTTCCAAGATTCATTTCATTGATCAATATTTTGATGTATTATGTTCGTGTTTTTATGTTCAAATGTTTATGGATTATTTATATGTTCTCAATGTTTACTCTTACTGAGCATTTGAGATCACCCTTTTTATGTTTTCTTTTCTCCGTGATATAAATAAAGGTTTTAGGTAAGAAAAAAAAAAGGGAAGATCTTTATGGGAGATGTTTAAGATCTTTCAACATGATTAGAAGTTTATGTTCCAAGTTTCCAAAGACACTAAGCTATTATGGTCCTTGGATGTCAGTTTTTGTTATGTATTAAGTATTCTACAAAATTAAGGAAAAATTAATGTAATGTCCATGTACGTAAAGTTTGGTTCTCTATAATATCAACTGGTCTCTTGGCCCTTAAACAAGTCATATGGCCTTCATACAAAATGGGCACTCATGGATCCAAAGCACAAGGCACTCATCCTTACAAGAAAGAGGGTAACTAGAAACCCTACTAGACATTATCTTTTATCAAATAGTTAATTATTTAATCCATCTTAAATTAATTTATTTATTATTTTTATCTTCTAACTATGGGTGACCTAAATAGTAATCAATCACAAATTAACTATTAATTAATTGGCATGCCTTTAATTCATTATTAATAAGCATCAGCATGTTTATGGCTCATCAATTAATTCAATTAAACATGCTTACTGAAAAAAAAACTAGATTCATTTACACGCTTCTTTATCTTTGAAAAATAATTAAAATTAATCCTAGTTTATGTTATTTACCAATTTCCATCAAGAACGACATGTTTAATAAGGAAATCATATATATCACACTTCTAGAAAAAAAGAGGCAATAACATACGATCAATGCCAATCTATTTATCCGGTTCAAATATTTATTATTTCAATTACATTGTGATCCAGTGGGCTAAAAAATGATAACTATAAAGTTTCACATAAAATAATAGATAATCCATTAATCCCCTACCTCAAAAGGTTCTTGACATTCTTTACATGAGAACGATCCATGCAACGGATCATGATCACCTCTCCCTGCGACAACTGCATCCACCTGAGGACGTCGCGGCATGACCGCACCAACTGACACCCAAGAAAACTCCATTAGAAACACAAATATGAAATTACATAACATTAAAGGATAAATGAGAGAATATGTATTGAATAAAACACAATAACGAAGGTAGATCATACCTTCTATCAATAACAGATCAACACTTGAGGCTTACCCCAAAACAGGGGGTGCGCATGTAGTAGGAAGAAAATTCAAGAAAAATGATCCAAGGATTAAGGTTTGATCACACCACTCCTATAATGATGAATAAAGGTTTTAGATTCTTGTACTAGGGAAAAAGAAGGTAGAACAAGGGAGAAAGATATCTCGTCCCTTTAGAAGATTTAGCAGAGTAGTGGTATAAGATACACTGGATTTCCCATTAAAATAGGATCGCATTAAGCCATGTAATTTGACCAATTAAAGGCATCCCAAGCCTTAATAAAATTAATATAGGAGTTATGGGATTTGAATCATCCTTAGATATATTAAAATAATGCCTTGAATTTTTTTTTCATCAAATAAAGCTTTAAATGGGTGAAACTGGGAAGTCTAGAAAAATCTGAAAATTTGACAAAGTAAATGAAACAGTACTGGAATCACTATTCAAAAATGAGTCACTAACATCGACAGTACAAATGACTCACTGATACCGATAGTAAAAATGACTTGTCAATGCTGAAAGTATAAATGAATCACCGACACTAATACTATAGATGACTCACCGATGTCGATAGTACGAATGACTCACTGAAACCGACAGTTAAAATGACTCAGCGACACTGATAGTAAAAATGACTCACCAACATCGACAGTACTAATGACTCACTTATTCCAACAGTAAAAATGACTCACCGATTCCAATAGTATAAATGAATCACTAATGATGACTGTACAAATTACTCACCCACACCGACAATACAAATGACTCACCGACGTCGACAGTACAAATGACTCACCAACTCCAACAATACAAATGAATCATCAACACTGATAGTAAAAATGACTCACCAATGCTGACAGTATAAATGACTCACCAAAAATGATAGTACAAATTTCACACTGATCCTGATAGTACAAAATTTTGACGTCGATGCCGATGCCGACACTATTCACAAAACTAGAAACATTGTTCATAGAGAATGAGATTTGGAAAAGTGTTGGGGATAAGCCACCTTGACCTCCTAGAACACCTCAAATTCCAAATTTTGAAAAGGAATGGACTAGAGAGGTCTGGTCCATTACATCATATACCTCTCAAAACATTCTCATCCCCAAGAATTAAAAACCAACCTAAAAGGAAAAAAATTTGTTTGAACAACCACCCATAGAGATACCATTAAAAGATAGAAAACCACAAAAATAAATAGAATAAATCCATCTCATAGACATGAATGTTCTATAACCACAAAGCTAACATAATTACATGAAAATCATTAAACATCAAACAACTTGGGGTAATAAGAATGTATCTATGACTCAATTTCTCATGTACTCTCATCCATGCCATCATCTTGCCACAAGACACGAACCAAGGGGATAGAATGCCCATGCAACACCTTCTCCTTGCGATTTTGGATCTCTACAGGACACTCATAAAAGGTCGCATCATCATCAACATTGATCTCACCCCAATCAATGACATGAGAGTCATCGTGGAGATAACGACAGAGCCATGACACATGAAAAACATCATGTATCCATCTAATCTGTGGGGGAAGTTCTACTTGATACGCCATGGCTCCAACACGAGCCAACACCTATAAAGGCCCAACAAACCGGGGAGATAACTTACACCCCAAAACAAACCTTCACTGACCATGATGTAGAGTCACATTCAAAAACATGTGGTCTTCATCATCAAACTCTAAATGTCTCCTCCTTTGATTAGTATAATAATTCTAATGATATTGTGCTACCTTCATCCTCTCACGAATCATTTGAACCAACTCTATCGTGTCCTGTACCAGTTCTGGTCTGAGAATTGTTGACTCTCCAAACCCAGTCCATCACAACAGATAACGGCAAGGTTAGACATACAAGGTTTCAAATGATGTCATACTGATGGTTCAGTGATAACTATCGTAGTCAGTGAACTCTTCCAGGGGTAAGTGCCTCATCCATGAACCTCCAAAATCCATGATACAAGAACGCAACATATCTTCAAAAGTCGGGATGGTCTGCTCTATCTGGTCGTCTGTCTATGGATGAAAATAAGCGATAAGGCATAGCTGAGAATTGAAATCATTCTAGATACCTCTCCACTCCCTAGAGGTAAAATGATGATCTCAGTCAGAAATGATCATCCTTGGGACTCTGTGGAGTCTCACCACCTCCTCTAGAAATTGTATCGAAAAATGCCTTCATTGATCTCAACTCCTTGATCGCTATGAAGTGGGATGATTTTATTTAATGATTCAATACCACCCAAATAGTGTTATAGCCTCCATGAGATTGAGTTAAACTAGTAACAAAGTCCATTGATATGTCCTCCCACTTCCACTTAGAAACATCCAATGGTTAAAGTAAACCACTGGGGACACGGTGATCGGCCTTCACCTTCTGGTAGACCAAACATTGAGACACAAACTCAGCAACTACATTCTTAAACCCAAACCACCAAAAATGACTCCTTAAAGCTCGGTACATTATTGTCACGCCAGGATGCATCGCTAAAGGCAAACTGTGGAACCCTATGAGAACCATCCACACATCGCCAAAGGAAATAAAAATCCTTCCCTGATACAGCACTCGGTGTTGCTCACCTTAGACCAACCATCAGGGGCCTCACCACAAACAACTCGGTCTCTCCAGACCTCCACCTCTAGATCCCCAAACTGGGACTCTTCCAATTACTGCACTAGAGGTGATTGCACCGTCATTTTAAAAAGACAACCTCTAACCCCAACTTCACCCATATTGAGATATAATGCTGAAAGTTCTTCCTTCACTCTCCAGGAATCACCAAATTCACGCACTGCATCAATATGGGACTTCCTGCTCAGTGCATCAGCTACAAAATTCCCCTTTCTAGGTGTATATGATATTTTGAGGTCATATTATTGTAAGAACTCCATCCACTGATGCTACTGCAAGTTCAATTCATGCTAAGAGAAAACATACCTCAGGCTATTATGATCGGTGAAAACCAAAAAGCACTCTCCATTGAGGTAATGTCTCCACAACTTTATAGAAAACACTACGGCCACCAACATAAGATCATGGGTGGAATAGTTATGTTCATGGGGACGCAACTTCCAAGACACATAAGAAACGACTAATCTCTGCGGCATCAGAACGCAGCCAAAACCCAGATGTGAAACATCACATAAAACATAAAACTGAACTCCCTCTACTGGAAAACAAAGAACTGTAGAACTTACCAACTTCTCCTTCAGATACTCGAATGTTTCCTGAAACTAATCATTCCACACAAACACCTGAACCTTCCTCTTCAATACTGTTAGAGGAGTCATAATGTGAGAGAAATTGCCTACGAACCTCTTGTAGTAGCCTGTGAGACCAAGGAAACTTCGCACCTCTTCCACTGTCTTGGGGGATTCCCAAGACAAAACTAGTTCTATCTTCTAGGGATCCATATCTATTCCCTACTGGGACACCACATTCCCCAAGAAACAAACTTCTCAATCCCAAAACTCACACTTCAAAAACTTCACAAATAGTTGTTGTTGACAAAGTACTCCCAAAACAGTGTGAAGATGCTCTGTATGTTCCTCCTCAGATGCAGAGTATACAATGATGTTGCCAATGAAAACCACCATGAATATATCTAGGAACTCACAGAACATAGAATTCATAAATCAAATGAACACAACAGGAGAATTTTTCACACTGAATGGCATTAAAACGAACTCCTAATGCTCATGATGACAAAAAAAAGCAGTCTTCAGAATATCTTCATTATTCACACGCATCCGATGATATCCTGACCGCAAGTCGATCTTTGAGAACCAATTTGAACCATTCAGTTGATCGAATAAATCATCAATCTGCTGAAGAGGGTAGTGATTCTTCACTGTCACTTTGTTTAAGTGATGACAATCGATACACAGCCACAAACTTGCGTCATCCTTCTTCACGAACAAAACTAGTGTGCCCCACAGTGACACTCAATCAAACAAAACCACATTGTAATAGACTATCGAGCTGTATACGTAGATCACATAACTTAGAAGGGACCATTCTATATGGATACATAGATATAAAAGATTCTCCCGATTGTATCTTGATCCCAAACTCAATCTTTCATCGAGGGGATAATATTACAACCTCTTATGAAAATACATCAGGGTACTCTTCTACAAACCTGGGAAACTCTAACTATTAAAACTATGAATAACTTAGCATCATTTTAGCCATCAAGGATGAAAAGGATGGAATACACCTCTGACCCATCCGACGGTCATTCTCACCAACAAACACTAATGGCTCTCCATCAGCCTTGAATAACACCACCTGCCACCTGAAGAAATCCATGATATCCTACATTGAATAAAAATAATCCATGTCAAGGATGAAATCATATGGTTTTATCCATAAACATAAGAAATCTCCCCAAGAGTGGTGTTTCCCCATCACTATCTAACAGTCTCTACATATTTTAAACAAGTCGGCTCAACCTCCAACTTACGTAGTCAATGCCAAGGGCACTGGAAGCCTCTCTTCCTCAATTTCCAAATCATTTAAAAAGGCAGGTGATATGAGGGAGTGTGTGGATCCAAAGTCAAACAAGTCATACAACCAAGTAGAAAACATGAAAAGGCTACCTCAAACGACGTCTGGTGTGTCTGGCACTAGAAATGCTAAAGCATGAAACTAACCATGAGCTGCTCCACGGATGTGCTCTTCTCTCTAAGAACGGGGATCATCTTATGGTTGTCCTCTACCTATCTCATATCTTCTCTATTGATCAAAAATGATGCAATCTACTACTACTTCCTCAGCTGTAATTGCCTCAAAGGAAGAACCTGGAGTGAAACACCTTGTGGACGTTGATTGCTCTGAAAGGTTGGGCACTCTCATTGCTGTTGAAGTCAACATCCACAAGAAATAAAGTACATGATCCCTTATCATAGGCTTGAGACCACCACCCCCAGATGAACGAGATGTTAAGGGCTGGGACCTACCCCCAGCCAAATGGAAACTCTTTTTCTCTGAAAACTATGAACCCCGTACCACAGATCTACTTCGTAAGGAATCCTGACAACTCCCCTCTCATGAAGATCCGGTTCTGGCTAATTTCCTCTCGATGACCTCGGATCTCGCCATCACCTCAAGATATGTCTTCAGCATAAATGGGTTGACTTGGTGCTAGATATCTAAACAAAAAGCCTCTTCAAAATGTCTCTCCCTAGCCTCCTCATCTAGAAACAAGTCCAAAGAATATTGTAAAATGTTCTTAAAATAGATTCCAAACTCTCACACACTAGAGCTCCCCTATCGAAGGTTAAGAATCTACTGGTGACTAGACACATTTGTGGTCGAAGAAAGAAACTTGACTCTGAACTTGTCTCGAAACTCCTCTCGCGTGATCACCAGCTCCTCTTTATCCCCATGGAACAAGAACCACCACTACCTTTCTTCCCCATGAAGCATTGTCACAACCAAAGACACCCAATGGTCCTCATGAGCATTGATCGAGCTGAAGGCTATCTCAAACTCCTCCAAACAGTATTTTGTGATTGCATTTGAAACGGATCTCTCGTACTTCTGCAGACTCTCGCACTAAACCTCTCACAGTGTCCTCTTCCAAGTGTCTTCGTCGTCAACCTCTACCCTATAGTGATCTATTGGCGCAACCTTCTGGACATATTCTATACAAACCTGATGAAGACATCGACCTAGATACATACCTTCAAAATAACATACAGTTAGAGCTCATATACCTGGAATATGGAAGACTCGACATTAATTAATTGATTGTTTTTTTTTATTCATTTTAGTTTAACCTATCCTAAGTTCTACCCATGAAAACACCATAACAAATAAGAATGATGCATGATCCTTTCCAAGGCCTCTACCCTACAACCAGTATCACCTCATTTAGTAGTCACTGTAAACATAAATTTACATGCATCAAATCACAGGGGACCTAAACGCATATGTCTCATTCAGTCTCCAGTGTTTAAATCACTTGATAAACTTAACTGACATCATTTCCCTACCAATATATGAAACCTCACATGTGCATAACACCAAACTCTGTCATATCCCCCAACCAGACCTCTGATACCACATTTTCACAACCCCATCCCCACAAAGTGTACCCCTCCGGGGCTGGAAATGTGAGAAGGGAGATAGTGACCCCCGAGTCCCTCCTCCAGTAGGCCTCGGGTTGGAGACTAGCATCAAGGGTATAGTAAACACACAAATGGGAGATATTACCCTCTAAGAGAACACATGTGAAGGAGATAGATAAGACATACACCAAACAAAGCCAACCTAGACTAAAATATAAAATAAATACCAAGTACACATATGTAATTTCATGCAAGAACTGCTACAACTGAAATAGAAAAATTCAAGTACCAAAAGAAAGTAAAAAACGGTAGTGACCACGAACCCCGAACAGCTCTTGCAACCCCAAGCTAGTAGTAACCAGCTTGATCTCTAACATGCTCCAAGTGACCAGAAAAATAGTTTATATATATAGGTTGTGTGATTATAATAGTATTCTTAGTAGGATCCTCCCTGAAGCCTCTCAAGCAAAACTAAAGGAAGCATGATAAAGCATGGTGAACAACAAGTAAAACTAACTAGTCGGCTAAACATTTTTACTAAGTTCTCAACCTCACCATGGATACTCTCACCAAGTATCACATACAATTGTATATAATATATCAAGAATAAAGGGTATGCCACTACCACTTATCCACTGATTTTCTGTTTTTCCCCAATGTCGCACGTCCTAAGAATCTCTCTCCAAAAAGGCTTTCCTGCAAACACCTCGGTGAATCCCCCTAACATGAACCTCATGCAACACAACCACTACGTCTACGTAACCAAAGTAACCTGGTAGTTTTCGGGAGCCACCACAGTTCACATAATTTGTATCATACGTCGGGCATTATACCTCAATCCATTACAGCTCGTACACCGAATAAGGATCCTCAAGACATAACAACCTATAAACGTTACACCTATAGTAGTCTATAAAAACTATATCCATAATATGTGTGTGTGAATAATTGCAATCCATTACATCCCTCTACACACATATATGGGGAAAAATGACCATTGTGCCTACCATCAAAAGTGACTACCAAGAGAATGGAGTGGGTCCAAAGGGGTAGTTATCCATCCATCCTCCCACTGGAATGTTGGGGAAAACACCCCCATCCCCTAAGGATCAGAATCTCAGGGGTGTTAGTTTCTCTAACTGACGGGGTGGAGTAGCGTATATAAACACAAAAAGTATAGAATATATTATAGATCACAAACACACTCTGGTAATAACCTAGTCTTAGACTCAACTGCATCTAACATATCATGGACTCTTGGCTTCCACTGCTATGACTAGGTATCCTATAAGCACACAACCATTTAAATAGCTTTATTATATTACTTTATTCCCTTTTTATCAGTTTCACTTTATGTTAATTAATTCTTTAAACATTAATTAACCATTTTCAATTACACATTTAATTTCATTAGCATTCCAACCAAGATCCACAGTTCCTTTAAATTGTAACCTCATCATTTCCTTACACCATGTTCCAACCACATGGGTTAACATAATTTATTCAATTATTTATTATCAGTATTATCACTTTCCTATATTCCCATGCATTCTTGAAAAAACATTCTAAGCTACTAAACACAAGGGGGGTCAATACAGTGAGTAGATGAACTACCCCTCAATTATTTTCCACCTATAACAAGAGTGTATACCTATCCTCCCTCAAGATTCTTAACACAAAAATCACATGGCATACCCCGCACGTCTTCGCCCCTTTTGGAAGGAGGGTAAAAATACATCTTCCATGAGAAGTGGGAAATGTAACAAAGATAAAAAACCATCAAGATTCAGTAATAATCCAATCATTCACATCCAACCTATTTCATCATCTCTTGTGCCCTCCCCGACACCCACATGCATAAACTGATGCATCTCTCCACTCTAGGCATCAACTACTACCACAACCAATGGGCCTCCATGCCCCCACATATCACAACATCCATAAAGGCTCACATAAAAACACAATAATCAGGAAACAAACATCATATCAACTGGGCTCTTGGCCCTTAAATAAGGTATCCAGCCTTCATACATAATGAGAACTCATGGCTCCAAAGCACAAGGCACTAAACCTTACAAGCAAGAGGGTAACTCAGAACCCTACTAGACATTATCTTTAATCAAACAGTTAGTTATTTAATCCATCTAGAATTAATCGATTTATTATTTTTAGGTTCCAACTATGGGCAACCTAAACTGTAAGCTATCAAAAATTAACTAAATGGTTAATTGATATGCCTTTAATTAATTATCAATAAGAATCAACATACCTATGTATCATCAATTAATTCAATTAAACATGCTTATCGAAACAACAACCAGATTCATTTACATGCCTCTTTATATTTGACCAATAATTACAATTAATCCTAGTTTATGTTATTTACCAATTACCGTCAAAAACAACATGCTAAACAAGGCAAGCATAGATATCATGCTATTTAGAAAAATAGGAGGCAATAACATATGATCGATACCAATTTATTTATCCTGTTAAAATATTTGTTATGTCAATTCCATTATGATCCCCTGAGATAAAACATGTTAACTCTATATTTTCACATAAAATAATAGATAATACAAGAATCCCCTACCTCAAAAGGTTCTTGACATTATTTACATGAGAATGATCCATGCAACGAATCAAGATCATCTCTCCTCGTGACAACTGTATCCACCCGAGGATGTCACAGCACGACCGCACCAAAAGGCACCTAAGATAACTCCATTAGAAACCTAGAGATCACATTCCATAACATGGAAAGGAGAAACAGTAGAAGAAGGATCTAAGAAAACACAAGAATCGAGGTAGATCATACCTTCCATTAATGACGGATCGGCACTTGCTGCTTGCACCAAAATACGAGGTGCACGTATAATAGGAAGAAACCTAAAGGGGAAACGATCGAAGGATTAAATTTCGATCACGCAACTCTTTTCAGAAGAAGTAATGGTTCGAGTGTCTCACACCAGAGAACAAGAAGGTAGAATAAGAGAGGAATATATCTTTTCCCTTTAAAAGATTAAATGGAGCAGTGGTTTAAGATACGCTGGATTTTCCATTAAAATAGGATCTTATTAAACCGTATGGTTTGACCAAGTAAAGGAATCCCAAGCCTTAGAAAAATTAAGATAGGGGTTATGGGATTTGAATTGGCCTTAAATACATTAAAAGAAGTCCCTGAATACATTTTTCATTAAAGAAAATGTTAAATGGGTGAAACTGGGAAATCTAGAAAAATCTGGAAATTTGACAAAGGAAATTAAATATTTTTTGGAAACACTGTTCATAAATGAGTCACCAACACCGACAGTATAAATGAATCACCAATTATGACAGTACAAAATACCCACCGACGCCAAAAGTACAAATGAATCACCAATTCCGACATCACAAATGACTCACTGACACCAACAGTACAAATGATTCACCGACACCAATAGTACAAACGACCAATCAACACTGACAGTACAAATGACTCACCGACACTGATAGTACAAATGACTCACTGACGCCCATTTTACAAATTACTCACTAACAATGACAGTTCAAATGACTCACTAATGCCTGCAGTACAAATGACTCATCGACACTGATACTACAAATGACTCACCAGCGTCGATAGTACAAATGACTCACTGACATCGATAATACAAAATGTCATGCTGATTCTAACATTATTCACAAAACTAGAAACATTATTCATATAGCTATAAATTTGGAAAAGTATTGGGGATAAGCTACCTTGACCTCCCAGAACACCTCAAACACCAAATTTTAGAAAAGGAATAGACTGGAGAGTTTCGGCCCATTAAAAATCTACTTACTTGATATCTTTTAATTTCATAGGCATGATTTCATCCATTTGTTGTTCCTTGATCAATTTATAATTCATCTATCACTCTAAAAAATGAATTTTTTTCATGTCTAAAGAACTAAACAAGATCCATAAAAGATAGATGAGCCATTCCTTCTTTCTGTAGTGAACAAAGGTTAACACCAGTTATCTAGTATGGATAAATATTCATATGGTAAGGTAATACATTAATCTATAAAACATCATCCAAAGTCCAACATAAACCATTCTATAAATGGTTAACCTTATCACCCTTCAAAAATTAAAAATTTATATATAAGTTCAGTAAATTTCTCAAAATCAACCAAACATTAATCCCCCATATATCATAAAGTAGCTATTAATTGTTACATACCAAACATGTGAATACCTTCATCATGCATTCTCTTAAAACATGGTAATAACCTGAATTAACATAAAAACTTATTGAACAAATACATGCTTCCTTACATAAAAAATAGATTATTGGATATATTCCTTAAATCTAAAAATGTTTTGAACTCCATCAATGATAGTATAAACTAATTTTTCAACAAATCATTAATCAATTCCAAGGAAATCAGTACTATCCTATTTACTTATTCATTTCCATAATATATTTATTCTAACAACATTACCTCAACATCTAAAACATATTAAGGGTTATATTTCCTAAATAAAAATATCACATTTCCATTAAATCGCTTTTCTAGTCCATCGGTACCATTTATAAAAAATTAAAAAACATTAATGAAAAACTTACACTAAACAGTCCTTAGATATTTCATGATTCATATATCATAAACCTTGAATTTAAATACATCAATACTTCAATATTACCACTTAATTCTCAATCCATTAACTTGGATTCATCTTATTATTCATTAATACCTATTTCCTTTCATATTTAATTCATAGTATATTCATCATCAATAGCAAGACCATTAATTTTATAACCTTTCCAATTCTCATCATGACATTTCCCCTTAGGACATTTATTTTCGTAATTATCATACTTTCCACATTTAAAACATTCAACAGTTGATGATACCTTAGGGAAACCATTTTCCCATCCATTGAGTTAACCAAACATTTAATTTCTCTTTTGTAGTTACTTGATTTGTGTACTTATCTTCCACACTTGAAACATCATCTCATCCCTCTAAGACATTCCATTTAGTGGTTCTTTCCACATTCTTGACATATAAGAAATGAAATCTTAATTCTTCAAATACCCAAACTCTCAGTGAACTCTATCCTTATCATCTTTGGTGATTATGATTGTTTGTTGAGGGGAATTTTATTAATCATGTTTCATGATAACTAATTAGAAATAATCTTGATATCCTCCACCCCATTCATCATCCCATTTTTCTACACATAAGAAAATTTTCCATCATATTCAATGTGGATCCAGTTTCTTCTGGTTCTCTCTAATGAATAAAACCAAAAAACAGAGTATGAGAAATGATAATCATAATGGGAATCCAAATAATCATGAAAATTGCTTATAGGATAAATAAACCATGACACCTTCCTTTTAATTTATGACGCCTTAGTTTTATCCTAGTTCATTCATAGTCATCATCAATTTAAATTCTTCATGATGGTTTTTAAAGAGTTTTTGAATTTCTAGAGAATATCCCCTAGGAGTGTTAAACCAGATGTGCATCAAGGCCCATTTTTGTCCATGAGGTGATGTTCAAGTTCATCTCAATGTTCCCTTTTTTGAGTTATTACCCCTAGATAACTCTATTTGCAGAGCCTCATTTACTCATAGTATCCAGACATGGGTGTAATTTAATGTAAACTACTTACTCTATCCATTACCAAAATTCCTAGAAATTTTCCTATACTTTGACTCATACTTAGACTTATCCTTAGATCAATCCCTATAAATATCTTTATAAATATCCCAAGGGTTTTAACTAAAGTTTTCTCATCCCAATTTTCAAAGGTTAACAAACCCTCCATATAATACCAACTATGGTGACCCAGGATTTTCATACAAAGATATTACATATTTTTAGACGAATACTCAATACATTACACAAATATATACCTGAGGACCATAATAGTTTAGTTTATTTTGGAGATTAGGTACACAATATTATAATTTGGTTAATATATTCAACATCTAACACAAATTTCTTTTCACATAATACTCCTCTAAGGCATACCCTACCTAAATCTTTATTCATAACCTAGAGAAGGAAACAATAGAAAGAGTCAGCTCAAATAGTCAATAAGGGTAAATATAAGATATATAAATATACGATTATATGAAATAATAAGATAAGTATAATGTTATGTTATCATGAACATAACTTATGAAGTTTATACCTAACCTTTCATAGATCAAAAACATGAGTAATGGCATAAAACTTTATCATTTTAGAAAACATGGTCATAAGGGTGATAAATCATTCTAAATCAATCATAAACCATAATTTCATGACATAAAAGTGTGTCACCATAATAAATACTGAAAACCATTTCATATGTCAAGGTTAACTACTAAGACTATTAACATGGTGGATCAAGAATCATCACCTATTTCCAATTGTGGATTCAGACACAAATATTATCTATAATGGATCAGGACACACATTTTTCCCATTATGGATTAGGATACACCTATTTCCTATAATGGATCAGGATATACCAATTTCCCATGGTGGGTTAATCCCATCAATGTGTTTCCAGTTTTTATATCAAGACATATATAAAGTATTACCCAATTCATTGGAGGGAGATATAGGTCCCACACCTCACATAAGTGAAATAATATATACATGTTCCATAATATCATTAAACATTTATCATATCGTAACCTATTAAATGGGTTTCAAAAACATAATATCATAACCTAAAGAAAATAGGCAGGTTTTATAATCATTTCATTATTTCATCATAGCATAACCCATACAAAAAATAATTGGGTTTCAAAATAATTTTATCATGGTATAACCCATGGAATAGAAGTGCGTTTTAAAAATATCATGTCTTGATAAACAATTAAGATAAATAATAATAATGGTATCCTTGGTTCACATCCCCAAAAAATTATAAGTTGCATCAAAAGATGTCATCATAGATGGAGAATGATTTTGAAAGATCACTTGGAATAATTCTTGAGGAAAATAAATTTGCTTCGAAAGTCACTTTTTAAAACAAAAAATTCATAAAATATTTTTGTAAATTATTTTCCTTGAAAATAACCCATAAAACTTATAATGGAACCTGAAAAAATCATTTAAAATAGTTCTTGAGGAAAATATAATTTTATCAATGAAAATTATTTTTTAAAAAATAAAAAAAAATCATTTTAATTTAAAATAACTTGAAGCATTATAAAGGGAGATTCAAATAAAATAATTTTCATGATGATAGGAAGTTTCATTTATCTTGTACATGTTAAAATAAATACTATGTTAACATTTTCAGTTAAAAGCCTAATGGGCATTGTTTAGAAAATGAGATGAAGAATAATTTTGAAAAAATTTGTCGAAATTCAAATATGGTTAAAATTTTAATTAATATATCATTTTAAAATTTTCAAAAAACATTTTTTTAAAAAAATTTATAAAACATTTTTTTGAATAAAAAGGGTTTTCGATTAAAAAGATAACTTTTGTTAAAAATAATATTTTTTGAACTCTTGAGTATATAAAGAGAGTAAAATGAAGTGAAAATATGTATTATAACGACATAAACAAATTAGAATAAAATTCATGAGTTTATTTATATATGGATCATAAGATTTCATCATCAGAAGAATAAACATTAACAATCCCGATAAATAATGAGATTGTAACAAAAAATATTTACCACTTTGGTAACATTCAACTATAAGCCTCATGAAAGAATAGAGTAAAATAAAAAATAAAATATCATGATAATACAAAAATAATTGATCTTAAATATAAATAGGGCTATATAAACACCTTATAAAAGAAAATAGGTGCATAACATAACATATATTGCAAATAAAGCAAATTGAGACAAAAATATTATACCACTTTGGTAACTTTTGAACCAAAACCCCCATCAAAAAATATTGTCCTAAAATGGATATGTAAATCCAAATAATGTTCATGCTAATAATCATAATACACATTAATGGGAATTATATACACTACATAAAATAAATAGGTGGTGAATATAGCATGTGTCTTACAAAAGTAAAAAAGTTAAATAGAAATCCCTTACATTAAGTTGAAACTTCCTTCGTACATGTTCAAACCTCCTCTATAATAAATATAATTTTATTATAAATATATTACATAACTATAAATATATATATATCGTAGCATATATTATTTAATTGTTACCTTTTATTTCCCTTTTATTAAAAATTTCATGTTAAAGTCACATTTTGGGTAATAACCACTTTGTTTTTCATATATGTTTAAATTTGTTATTTTTGATACTCTTACTTTGATAATGGTTACATAATTTCTAGAATTCTAAACATCATATAATTATCATATATAATCATTATATATGTGTTTATAGTGATCTGTAAAATATAGATAGAGAAAATGAAATACACTATTCAGGGAGATGGTAGGAAATATGTACATAAGAACATTGCTTCCATTTTCTCAAAATAAAGAAAGAAAGAAATGTAAATAATATATTAAAATTACATAATAATTTTAATTTTAAATATGTCACATATTTTCATTAAAAAATCCATATTAACTTACATGTAAATCTTGAACGAGTCACATCGCTTCGTGAGGTGGTAGTCCATCATACACACGAACGACGTTATCATATTCCCAGAGAATGGAAAGTAAAAAAATAAAAATGTGATTTTATGATTCCATAATAATATTAATATCATAAATATAATATTTAAACATTTAATACATCATTATAATAATAATTTATAGGTGGTAATGGAAAAAATAATGAAATCGATTCGTGAGCCAGTAGTCCGTCGTACACATGAATAATGATTTCATAACCCATTTGATGGAAGTGGAAATTATAGAAGGTTAGTATAGTATAATGATAACATATAAGTATATAGGATATATTTCTTTTACTAAATTATTATATTAATAATTAAATTTATAAAAATAATAAATAACAAGATGGATCTCAATGAAGACAATTACCTTCACTTAGATGCACCTCTTTTGGATTTCTTATTAAGGACCCTAGTGTTGGTCTATTGGGAAGGCCAGTAGATCTAAAACATGGTTATAGATGTTGGGGATTGATTTTGGTAGGTTTTTTAAAAATTATATTGATTTAAAGTTGTGAATAAGTGGAGTTTTGTGGTATCCTTTTATAAGTGGGTGAAAGGAACTCACTTAGAAACTACTTGGAAATTTACCAAAAGAATCGAAATTATAAAGGTTATTCCCAAGAAAAAATATTCTATATGACCAGAGATCAGAAATTGGTAAGTTTAAGATTTAGATATGGCTATAAAATATTAATTTTTCAAGTGTTATAGTCATTTTAACCCTTATCTCATATATTAACACTTGGTAAACACATTTTTACCTTAACCACGGTAATTAATTTTTTACTATTTTCACTATTCATTTTGGTCAAAATTAATTTTTCATTATTAGATAATATAAATTATGATGATTAAAAATATTTAATTCTTTTTTAAAAATTCAATTCACATAATTGTAAATTTTTAATTTAAAATTAATCTTGTAGACGTGATGATAAAGCGGGCTTTCAAAGAGAGAATGTTCAAAAGTTTACAAATTTGTTATATATAATTTCAATATGAAATTAATTAAAATAAAATAAATTAGATTAATATATTTATAATAGAACTAATTTTACTTTAAAAACAATTTAAAATATAATTTTACTTTATAAACAATTTAAATAAAAAGGCATTTTTCAATTAAAATTTAGTATTTTTCATTATTCATCAAAAAATTATTCTTTTGAGAAAATTAGAAAAAATTAACCCTATGATAAATTTGAAAAAATGATATCAAAAAATAAATTTAATTTGATAAATTAATTTTCTAATATTTTAAAATATATTTTTTTAAATAATTTTTCAAAAAAAGTGATAAGAAATATTTTTAGAAAAATAAAGTTTTTAAACGTAAATTTGGATCTGTTATTATCACTTGTATAAAAAACACATAAGATTAATTATTATCAGTTTATTGAATATATAATATATAAAATTTAATTAAAATCATTCAAAAAAATTAATTTATTTAGGTAAAACGTTCTTTTTCATAAAAATATATTTTTAAAAAAATATTTCCATTATTTTCAAATAGTTTTGAATTTAATTTTTTATATACAATGTTTCATGCAACGTAAGATAAAATAATTGTTTTGTGTAATGAAATATAAAATTGTTGTTTCATATAAAATAAAATATTTAAAAGATTAAAATCATTTGAATAAAATATTTCACAAAATCTCAATTTGGTATACAATCACTCAAGAAAGATCGAATTTAACCCCTTACCTTATGATTTCAAGGTATGTCCTTCGAAAATCCATGTGTAATAGATCTATTTCAATCCTAATTATGGATAATATATCATGATACTTCCTACTTATAGCATCATCCACTCTATTTTCATTATCATGGTAGTAGTGTATTGGGCATTAATAATCTTTGATTAACTCCAACTATCTTATATGGATCATGTTCAACTCCTCTTAGGTGTGTATATAATTTATGTTTTTCTAATAAGTGTATATTTAAAAAATTTCACAATAGATAATCTATCTATGTCCTTAATGAAAATATTTACACTTATTGTTGTAAATCATGAATTAGGTAATTTTTCTCATGAATCTATAATTAACATGAGTCATAAGTTATCCCCATATTAGTTTACAAAATAAAACATCCCAATAACATTTTTATTAATAAATATATATATCATTAACCCTTATCCACTATAGTGTAATGTAAATAAAAGTGTAGTGATAAACCTTCTCTTGATATCCTTGATATTTTCTTAACATTCATCTATTTAGAAGAACTTGACTTCCTTCTCTGTTTACTAGGTTATTATAATTGATATTAATGAAGATTTTCTCAAAAATTGTCGATAATATCTATTTAATCTTATAAAACTATATATATCCTTTTATTTGATGGTTTGGTGCATTATTTAATCACCTTAGTATTTGAAGGATCTAAATATATCCCCTTGCTTATGATTACAGGGCTAATGAAGGATTTTATTTTTAGCAAAATTCACCCTTATTGAACATGTAATGTTATTCATCATCTTTAAAGGTATTTAGTAAAATCCTAAAATGTTCTTTATGTTCTTCCATGTTCATGTAATATATGAGTATATCACTAATATATACTTCCAAGAAATTATGGTAATCTTTAAAGACACTATTCATCTAATCCATGAAATGTTCAAGGGCATTTTTAAGTCTAAAAGGAATCACTATGAATTTATAGAGTTCCTATCTTATATAGAAGTCAGAATTGGGTATATATTCTTTATTTACCAATAATTAATGGTATCTATATCAAATATCCACATTCAAAAATAATTTATCACCTTTAATTTGATCACAAATTTCATTAATATGGTGTAGAGGATACTTGTTTTTATTTTTAAACTTATTAAGATCCGAATAATAAAAGAAAATATGAATTTATCCCTCCAAATTCTTGAAAAAGATGATTAGTGAAGCCGGTGGGGAATAACACGGGAATATAAAACCCATTTCCAAATTCTATTGAATTTTATTATTTGACTCTTCCACTTTAGTGCGAGTTATTTTATAAGGGATATTTGATATGTGTATATTTTCAAGTATGATTTCGATTGAAAACTCAACCTCACTATCTAGTGGAATAATAGGTAATTCATAGGGAAATAAATCAATATACTCTCATACAATTAACATGTCTTCAAAGTTGAGTTCCCCATTAATAATTTAATCTAAGTATCACTCATTATTTGGTATCAAAATCCATATTAAAGAAATTTTTTTCCAAATTGAGTTCATAATAATCCTTCCATAAATATTTTATCAAGGGATGATATGGGATATAAAATGAGATATCCCTATCTCAAAAATTGATATGATAATTATTTATGGAGATTCAATCCATGCCCAATGTCACTAATAATTTTACCAAGGGAAGAAGAACTAGATATATAAGAAGTATCTTCCCAAAAACCTTGATCATAGAAGATTTATATATCTTGTTTGTAATAATTAAATCACCTGATGATTTCACTAATAATTCAATGCCCAATGTTTCAGAATATGAATAAATAATTTTTTAATGAATGAAATATATAAAGTAATATATAGTAATATAGTCAAAAAATATATATTTTTTATTAATGATCATGCATGTCACTACCTCAATCTCATGATTCAATTTCAAATAATTCAATAAAAATAAAAATAATTGGTAATAAACAATAAAATATTATGAAATTTATAGTAAATGGTCATTAAAAATGTCAACCTCATCATGTATTTCTTTATAAAACCTT
The DNA here is from genome assembly GCA_963277665.1 of Viscum album. Classification (NCBI taxonomy): domain Eukaryota; kingdom Viridiplantae; phylum Streptophyta; class Magnoliopsida; order Santalales; family Viscaceae; genus Viscum; species Viscum album. The sequence goes on from OY728163.1 coordinate 334,484,519, forward strand.
CATCTTATCATATTACACTTTCACTTCAAACTAGGTTACTTTAAGTTTGGTTATCTTATAACTTAATCCCCCAAAATAACTAATCCATTCTTGGATATGAACTAATATTACCCAATAATTAAAATAATATATTTTATATAAATTTTAAAATATAAATATTATATCTAAAAAATAATCTCACATTCAAAGAACCCTAAGGTTTAGTGACTATGAATATTAGATACATAAATGTCTTATGAAACACTATTCCTTAAACATATCCCACAAAATTATCAATATAATAGTTCTTTATAAACATAATCCTATATATATATATATTTCTATAGGTAAGTTTAAAACATGAGAAGGAGTGATCTCAAATTCTTAGTAAGGGAAAAACTTATCAATGAGTCAAAAACAAGTCATAAAAATGGTTAGATCAAGATAATGTGAGGAAATGTAAACATAGGATTAATGTATGATTAAAAAGAATATGGAATCATAAGTGTTGACCATATACATGATAGTAGGACATAGAAACTCAACGGAATCATCACAAAAGAATGGAAGAATAATATAGATACATGATACAATATTTATGAGCCACATATCATAACAAAATCATGTGGCCGAACATAGAAATGTGGCACATGTATAAACATACAAAATAATAACATTATTAGAAAACACCATCACTCAAATACATAAATCTGTGAGAAAACCTATTGATTCACATGATTTAAGTTATTAAAAAACCTAATTATGAACGCACATTAATTAGTGAGAAAACCTAATGATTCCCATGACTTAAGTTTTAAATAAACCGCAATCATGTCCACACATAAAATCATTATCATAAGAGATATAAAACTTTTCCAATGAATTGGAGGGATATATAGGACCCACCCATAACATAATTTTAAAACAATCATTTTCAAACGACATGAAATCAATCAATAATCTTATCATGAAACCCATTTGGAAGGATTATAAGTTTTATAAAATTTTCGAATCATTACAGATAAAATGACATCAAGAATTAGATAGGTTGACATCAAAAACTAGATCACACAAAATAATTATATCACAATATAATTTGGATTTGGATCACAAAAATAATGCATATGAGATATATCTTTTTTATATAGAGAGGAAAATGGAAGCAGAATCTTTAAAAAAACATAAAATAATTTAAACTTTCTTAGAAAAGATGAAGTTAGAAGTCACTTTCATAAATAAGTTTTGAAAAGGTGATAGGAATACTTTTGGAAAAATTATTTTATAGGAATCCCCAATAATTAAAATTGGAAAATAAATAAAGTTCAATTAAATAAATATCATGTGAAAGATACAAAATATACATAATTTATAATAAAAACCTTTTTTATTATTTTTAGGTAGTTTTAGATAAAACCCACATCGATGAAAAACTTATAAAATTTAATTTTGAAGAGATATAAAGAGAAAATTAATGATTATTTGAGATAAAAAAATATTTTTATTTGAAAATAATAAGATAAAAATTTATGGTAATAATTATTATGAATATGGAGTAAAATTTTCAAATAGATAGGATGAGAATTATTCATAACAATTTCATATTTTTATAAATAAATAAATCATTCAAAGAAGAATATTTCAACATGAAAATATAATTTAACCAAAGAGGAATAGAAATTATCATATGAAATAAATAAATGAAAGAATAATACATACATATAAGAACATATTCAAATGATTAAATGTATGAATAAATGAAAATAGTTTTAGTCAACAAAACCCATACATTTTTAATAACTTTTATTTCAAAAGGAAATAAATTATAAAATAATAAAAATATAAATTAATTTAGAAATACAAGAATAATGTTATAGGAATATTTTTAGTCTAAAACACTATAACCTCTTGTATAATCAATTTAGTTTTATTATTAATCTATATTAGAGTTGTATTTTTCTTTAATTTACTTGTTACTATTAATTTATAATTTCTTAATACCTATTCATTAATCATTTTTTTCAAAACTATTATTTGGGTATTAAATATGTTGTTTGTTTTATGTTAGCTTTGGTATAGTAGTTCTATTAATTGATCCTTTATTATGTTTTCATTACATATAGAGTTTTTATGGTGGTATCATATGTTTTTTTGATTTAGTACTTAAGTTATATGGTTATTGTTTGGAAGTTATGGTGATGGTTCATAAACAGTGGTTAAAATCCCCTTTTGTGAATTTTAATTCAAAAAAGGGTTGATTTTTATTAATGAATATTCTTATATATTTTACTACACATAATTATGAAAACATATTAAATTCATAATTATTACATCATATTATGAGCATTTAAGTGTCATTAATCATTCATGATATAAATATTATAACATTGTTTATAATGGTGGTAGAACCGACCCAAATAAGAATGTGTTATAATGAATGAATAAATAAGAACATAATACGGTATTTTTATAATAACACATTAAAATAATAATATTTGTTTTAAAATAATTTTATTAATTTAATATATTATATTGGATAATATTTGGATTAAAAATATAAAGAATAAATTAATAGGGAGTAGAAAATACTTATATCGAAAATTGAATCATTTATTAGAGAACCTCTTAGAAATGAAGGAGTTGGGACTTCTACTTGTGACCGGAGGTTAAAAACATGATATAGGGTTTTTATAGAGATAATATGAGTATATATTCATGATAAAACAAAATTAATGGTGTTACTTTATATAGTTAGAGGAGGTCTCCTTTTATAGGTGATCATGAGTGGTATTTTTGAAAACACGAATTCATTAATGACTAAGGAATGTAATTTCTCATGGAAAGTATATCCAAAGTAGGAAATAAGGGATATAAGATAATTTAAACTTTATAAATACTTAATACCCTCATTTAGGGTTTTTTTATATTTTAGACCTTTACCAGTATGTTAAACCCATTTTCCAAATTTTACCTTCAGTGTGGTCACTCAATTTTTACCTCATTAACTTATTTTTTATGCATAAAAAGAAAATTCACATTCTTACCAAAGTTTAACATAATGATTAAAAATTAAAAATCTATTTGGTCTAAGTAAATTTCTAAATATGAGAAATTTATCATTTTATTAAAAAATAATAAATATAAAAAAACTATTTTTATAGAAAAATGATTTTTAGATACAAACTTTTCTTAATCATAATTTAATTAATTAATAGTTAAATGAATGTTTATATATTTATTCAGAAAATGAAAAATATAATTATATTTATTATTTAAAAGTTATTATTTTAATTTATTAAGATAAAAATATAAAACACTTTAAAATAGTTCTTTTAGAAAATATTCCCCTTTTTAACATTAAATGATTTTAATCACATCCCCTTAAAAATAATTGTTTATATTATAAAAATTAAATTTTATCAGTAAATAGGTATTATAATCTTGAAATTAATTTTATAAATACATAAAATCATTCCTTAATAATAATAAAAATAATAATAATAAGTAACGCATACATATATATTTTTATATTAAAATATTTTGATTATATATTATCTCTTTGTTTAAATATAGAATTATTTATTATTTGAGAAATATATTATTTTCAATTTGTTACTAAAAAATATACAAATTCAATATACCCATTGGATAAATGTATAAAAAAATGATCATATATCCAATGACTGTATTTTTTAATGACCATATATCCAATGAATATGTTTACAAAGACCATATATATAATGGCCAAAATTCATTCATATATATAGTCTTACATACATCACTAATATCATTAATTCAATTAATATACTTTTCTTTCAAATGTATATTATATTTATAATTATTTTACTTATTTATATAGTTTCAATTGGATTTATTTTATTCATGGAAAATGAAGAGGATAAATATTTTATTCTTGTGTTATTTTTAATTACTTGTTGTTTTATTCCTATTATAATTTTTCTCAAGATTTTTCATATTATATTCTCATAATTTATTAATGTTTATCTCAGATTTTATAACTTTATCTCAATAAAATTTATTATAGTTTGTTTTATTTTGGTGTTGTGTATGAAACAATCTATTGAACATAGTGTTTATATAAAGGTAGAATACATAATAATAACACATTTTGTTACACTTCTGATCAACCCTCTATATGGTTTCTTGAACAATAGGTTTCTCAGATTCATTAATATCATATATACATGAGGTACCGATAAGAGTATTAATACTTAGAGCATTTTCAAATATAAAATATTTAATAAAATCTCTGATATACATATATTGAGTTAAAATGTCTCCTTTTAATTTCTACTCTATTTTGAATGTAATAAAGAGGATAAGTTCACCAATCATACTCATCTCAAATTCATTTTTTGTAATTTTTTAGGAACAATAAATAGTTTATTTTTGAGTGGATCTAAAAAATATATAATTAATTTAGATTTATATTATTATGTCATTATTAAATAATTTATTGATAAAAAGAGTTGTTTTTACCATTCCTTTAACAAAATAATTCTTAATTAAGAATCTAGTTAATCTATTATACCCAGATCTTGTAGCTTGTTTTATGTTTTTGAATTTCCTTGGTTAGTTTATAAAAATCTTTCAAAAAATTAGTATCTTCAAAACCATGAGGTTGTTCTAAATAATATTTCAACTAAATATATCTATCAAGAAATGTGATCTTTAAAACAATTTGAAAACGTGCAAAGTGCAAATGAGAAATGAAATATAATTTAATTTAGATAGATTCAATTATAGCTTCTAGAGAAAAACTTTATTCATAGTGTATACCCACTTCTTGATTATAACCTTCAGAAAAAAACCAATACTAATTATAATATATGGTGTTATTTTCATCACACTTATTTTGGAAGACCAATTTAACTCATATAATAGGAAAAATTTTATATAATTCAACCAAGGTTCAAACATTACTTTGTTTGAATTGATTGATCTCTTTTTTCATAACTATTATCCAAATTTCTACACCCAAGACATCATTTACCTTTTAAGGTTAAAATTTCACTAAGAATTTAATATTATCCCTTTTATTCCATAAATTAATTGTGGATTTAATAGGTTGATTCACATCACTAATGATATTATCAGTTGGATAGTTACTTAATATCATTTTGGTTTTACAAAAAATAGTTAGTTTTCTCCCCATCTACCTTATTAATATCTTCCAAAAAAAATAGATTCACAGATGATAGTAACATGTGTATGGGGTTTAACTACCAAAACTAAATTATTGGGTCTTTTAAAAATTCAATCCATATAATTCTCATAATATAAACATTTTGACATCGCAAAAGGATCAGTCACATCAAACTTAATGTGTATCATTTTTTCAATGACATGTATTCATATTATAAAAACAATATAAGCCATAGTAGTGGATTAATAACTAAGAAAAATTCTATCATTATCTTTTATATCAAATTTATAATGATTAACTTTAGTATTGAAAATGAAAATTTTATATCTGAAAAGTACGAAGTAAAAATATTTTGGATTCCTCCCATTCCATAATTTGTAAGGTGTTTTCTTTAAAAAATAACAAAATAAAATGTGATTTCTAGTGTAGAAAATAATATTAATAGATAAAATGAAAACAAAATAACAATATAATGTTCATAAAATATAGAATGATAAATTTTTTGGATTTTTTTATTCCTAATTTCAACTACTACATCTGTTATATAGCACTCGATGCCAAAAAAATATGTTTAATGCATTTTTCACTACAAAAAGTTTCAAATACAAGATTCTTGAACACCCCACCATGATCACTCCAAATATTTATAGTGTTAATATTTTCCTCATTTTTAATTAGAGTAAAGAAGCCTTTAAAATTACTTGAGTACTTCAAATTTATTGATAAGAAATAAAACCCAAGTAATTATAGTGTAATCATTAACTAAGAGAATCATAGAGTTCTTGCCTCTAATACTTTTCGATTTAATTTATCTAAAAAAATCCATGTACGCTAATTTTAGATGTTAAAAAGTTGAGATTTTACTAATAGTTTTAAAACTATATTTATACTTATTACCATATTGGAAGGTTTCACTATCTCTAGAAGAAGTAAAATTAAGTTCCAGGTAATCCTTCACAATTCCCTTAATAAAAAATTTAGTCAAGGTCCAAACATTTAAATTTCCTTGTATTCTATGAAAAAGTCCAAACATGTCATCTATTTCATTAAGGTAAGGAATGTTCCATCACATAAGGTCTTTTAGGTCAATAGTATATTCATTATCTTTCCTATTAGATAATAAAATTTTAACCCCTTCCAAACTTGTGATGGTACATTTTTCATTCAAAAATTTCATAGAGTAACCCTCATAACATGACTGGATTATTATTATAAGGTTGTGTTTATGTCATATAACATAAAGAAAATTAAAAATGAGGTCTCACTAAGGATAGATATATCACTTATGCCCATGATCTGACCTTTCATGTTGTCTTCAATAGTAACATTCCCACCCTTTTATTTTTTTCACATTTTATAAATTGGAGAGGTTTCAAGGAATATGTCAAGAGTAACTAATATCCATATAACAAGTGTTTCTACCAATATTACCCAACATATTTCCCTAAAATAAATGAAATAAAAAATTAATTTCCCAAAACTATTTAGGTATAGAAACATTATAAAATAAAACTTTAGTAACCCATAACTATCGAAACCTTTTTATTGAATAACTATAAGAAGTTTAGAAATAAGATCACTAGATGTTCTGAAATATTGTTTATTATATAGATAAAATATACTCTTTTAGTGTACTCTCACTGGAAATTCAATAAAAAAGGGGTATCTTTCAAAAAAATAATTTTTTCAAATATGTTACCTAATAGAATATGAATAACCTATTCAGAATGATTTCTTATATGGATTCACTTGTATAATAAATTTTTAAAAGTTATCCCTTCAAGATTAAAATTAAAAAGTGAATTATTTTCACTTTTAACTTCAGATACTAGTTTTTTCAACTTTTTTAGAATCATTAGAGTACATTTAATCAGGAATAGATTTTAATTTAAACCTAGAAATTAGTTTCCAAACACTCTAAATACCCTTAGAAAATTCTACCTTATCCGAATTATATTTCTTTAGTAACTTTTTAAATTTCATCTCCAAGTTAGTCACATATTCCACTATTTCCTCAAATGATAGAGAATCATATTAATTATTCTATGAATAATATGAAACTAATGATTGAGTGGGAAGATATTCAATAACTTTAGTCACAAATCATGTTTTATATAATGGAATAATAGTAATAAATCTTGATATCTTCTTGTTATAATCAGCTTTCAATCCACTTTCAGAAGATGAATACTCACTTTCACTCCTGATATTTTCTTCATTTATAAATTTCATCCCATTATACTTAGATGGTTTTTTAAACTCTTTTTATTTCCCAATATTAGATAATCTAGTTTAATGTGTCCCAGTTTTTTACACTCGTAATAAATAACCTTGTTAAAATCCTTCTTAACATCACTTCTTTTTGAATCATTATACTGATATTTTTTATTTTTGATCATTTTCACAAAAAAAATATTATTTTTAAACATTATTCCTATACTCTTATAAAACTAAGAAAAATATCCCAACCTGAATTCCATATCACTCTCATTTGAATGTTTAATTGATGTATGCTTTGAATTAAAAGGCTTTAAAGAAGTATGATTGAATGTAGTAGTAACAAATGAAAATACATTCTTCTTATTATTATTTTCATATTTCTTCAGCCTGTTATTATACTAAATCAATTTTCTTATTAGATCATCGAGACTTTATTTTTTAAGATTCTTAGCATCATCAATGGAAATCCATTTTTACTCCTATTATTTTGTTATAATTTCAATAATATTCCCAAAAAACTTATTATCGATAATATATATTTATAAAAGTGATTGTAAACCATTCATCACATTCATACATATATAATTCATTTGATAATATAATTATACTAAAAGTATATCAAAATCTTTATATTTTTTATGTAATATTTTCCTTTTTTTCAAAACCTTTGATGTTTTGAAGTAAAAATTTCATATTTCTTCCATATTCTTTTAGATGTCTCATAAGATGAAATATAAATATAAATGTTATAAATCATAGAAAAAAAGACTTTATTATATAATTTTTATTTAGATAAATTCTCATACTTATCTTCTTGATTGAAATTTATAATGTATTTCTTAAACATTTTATAGTCTCTTATCATCATCAAATGATAATAAACCCAAGTATTATTAATAATTATCATAATCTTATCTCTCTGATTTTCATAATCTTCTCTATCTAATATATGTGATCACTGGGATTTAAATTCTCTTATATTTTGATAGGGATATTGCCTATAATAAAAAATCTTGGATATGATTACGTGTTAGTATAAGAAAAAAAGGTAGACACTTTATTTGATAGAGAATTTTTCCCATTATTAGTGCTTAAATAGGGGGTGAACTGATTTTTTATGAACTTATTAAAATTTCACTATTTAAGAAAATTAAATTTCAAAATATAATATTTTTTAAACTTATCAGAGTAACAATATATAAAAACAATGGAAATTAAATAATTTAATATATGTATAAAAACTATAAAAATTTAACAAGATAAATGAAACATATAAAATGCAGTAGAAAAAAAACAATAAGGTCCTAGATAATAATTTATAAACCCATAATGAAGTAGAAATTCCTTACCCTAGGAATTTTTCAATCAAAGAATCAGTAGCACAAGTTCTTATCCCTAAAACTTTATCAATAACATAGGATCATAAGTAAAACAATTATAAAAAAGAAAATTTATTTTACAAATAATTCTCCAAATTATTAAATACATTGATCAAACTGAAAACAAAAAACAAATGGAATCTCTTTATCACCAAAAAAGAGATCATCTTTTGAATTTTTTTAATTTCATAAACTGGTCATTAAATCATTAGTGCTATAATTATATAAATTCTTTGTAAAAAGTTCTCAATGTTTTTTATAATGAAAAACTATCACTAAAACTTATTTGGACTTACCTCAACATGTTCTTCAATTTATACCAATTTTTAATTGATTCTTTAGTATTTACTATAACATAAATGGTTTGAAATTGGTTGATTTGGAAGACAATAGTTTGAAAGTTAAGAGTTATAAATAAAATCTTAAACAAACCTCAAGTAAACTTTATCAATGTATAAAGTGTATATTGATTTATAAAATTATGCAACCAGAAGATGTAATTTTTCATAAATAACTCAATACTTTGATATATAATTTAAGATTGAGTATTTATTTTTTACCAAGATTCTTTATTATAAATACTCTACTGGGAATGAGAGAGGGTATTATTAGAATATTCCTAGTTTTTCTCATTATTATTAGTATATTTTGAGATCTTTGATATTTCATTGTTATAATGATGAAGGGTTTTATTATGATTGCGGAGGTGCATTATTTGATGCATTTTTTAGATTACATCAATTATTATAGGAGATATGTGACTTTCTCTCCATATTTCAATCAATATTATATTTTTTTGGAAGAGATGAATTTTCATGACAATATGGTTGATGTTGATTTAGTGAAATTGAGGATGATATTATTTCATATAATAGGGATGGTTCTTGGATCAGATCGATGTAATAATAATGTCATTTTTATTTCTATATTTGATAGATATCAAGATATTTTTCCCATGGAATTTATTGGTTTTACATAGAAAAATATGATGAGTTTCTAATTGACAAGGTATTAAGTACTAAACCAATATTCATTTACCTTACCTCAAAGACGTAATTCAGCTCTGATAATTGAAAACTCAATTCAAAAATCTAGAATACTAGGGATTCATTAGAAAAAGTGTGTATCTATATGGTGTTCTAGTGATTTTGGATAAGAATTTGGATTATGGTTTATTCTTTTTTTACTAATTATCATAGGATAAATTAAGTTATAACTAAGAATAAATGCTCATTACATGGGTTAATGATTTATTTGACCATTTTAGGTGATGATGATGATTTTTATAACATTGAACTTTGGTCAGGTTATCACCAACTTAGAGTGAAATTCAAATATGTGTGAAATAGATAATTTAAAATTAATTGTATCGATTTGGAATTTTTAGTGATGTCGTATGGGGTTAAAAATGCACCAGATATTTTATGGCCTTTATGAACCAATTTTCACATATTTATCAGGATTCATTTCTGATTATATTTATTAATGATATATTGATATATTCACTATATTATGAGGAACACGGGGTGAATTTATCCATCATAATAGACACATTGAGAGATTATATATTATATATTAAGATATTAAAATACTATTTTTGGATCCAATAGATGAAATTATTTGTATATTTTGTTTCAAAATTTGGAATATTAGCGGATATATAAAAGGTGTGTATTGTGATGTATTGAACAATACGTAAGAATTTTTCAAAATACAATGTTTCTTGGAGATTTATTATTATTATCATAGGTTCATTCAGAAATTATCCTATGTAACTATAAAATGATTATTTTTATAATGAAGTGGTTAAATATTAAATAAATTTATAGATGTGAGGATACAATTCAAGAGATTAATGAAATCTTGTCATTAACACCTATTCTCATTTTACCAAAGAAAAGGAAAACTATATGGTTTATTATAACTCTTTGGGTATGGGTTTAGGGTGTATGTTTATACATAAGTGAAAATTCAATCAGCTAATAAAGGAAGTACACGATGGGTTTATGTTTATATAAGAAAGATGATTTATATAAGAAATATTAGGCTACATAAAAAATATGACATTATCTATGGTCATTAGTTGGCAGGGGAAGTGCATGCGCTTAATATTTGGTAGCATTATCTTTTTTATAATAATTTTATTGTTTATACCTATCATAAGATCTTGAAATATATATTTTCTTGGTTATATTTGAATACTTAATAGAGGTGATAGGTTTAGTTTTTTAAATTTTTTCAGATGATATATACTCTATGAAAATGGAATTTCACTCCTAATGCTTCAAGTATCTAATCTCATATTGATATGTAAAGAATAAAAAGATAATTTAGGTATTATATTACAATTATTTGAATTATATATCTTGGGAAATATGATTTATTATCTTGATTAATTTAAAAATTACTTCATCCATGATGGAGTAAATGAGATAAGGTTAGAGTCCATATTCAATATGTCCATTTTTTCATTTGGGGTGGTTCCTGAGTGGTAAACCCCCATAATAATGTATCCAAAAGACTAGGGTTAAAATACTAGAAAACATATAGGGGTATTTACGATGCAATCAATGACAAAGGCATGATGCGGGTAGGCGGTGATGCAGGCATGATACAAATAGGCGGTGACCCAAGCATGACACCAGCTTGGTGATGCAGGTAGGTTGATGTAGGCATGATGCTCCACTAGGCCTTCAATCCATGTTTATGGTCCACTTAGCCTTGGTCCTTCGAGCTATATAATGGGTCTCCCAATTCTCATATAAAAATATGAATTTTATTTCATAATAAATAAGGATTTGGCCCCAAATGTTTTTTAAAAAATGTTATGTTTTTAATGAAAGATTATATATTGGAGATTACATATCCATATGGAATCTTAATAAATATTATCATTAATATTTAAATGGTTGATTTTTTATTTTTTTATTTTTTAAAATAAGTAATGAGTGAATTTCATATTTCATTATGGGTAGTTCATCTAGGTTTGACCAAGATATACCATAGTATTCGATGACACTTTTTATAATATGAATGGTATGGAACATGGTTGGATTTATTTTTATAAGCCTTCATTATTAATAGAAAAATGTTAAACATCAAAGACCAGATAGTATGATATATTTATTACCCATTATGAGTTGTAATGGAATGATATTAATAGGTAATTTTTTACTATATTTCCTATATTATTGAATGGTAGATATGAAGTGTATGATATTATTTTTTAATAAATTATCACATTTTATTCCAATAAAAGTAACTCAAATAGTTATGGGCCTATGAATATTTATATCAGATAGGTTATAAAACTTTATGGGATATTAATTTATAATTTTATTATACTATATAGATTATTAAAGATATGATTAGTGCATGTATCTTTGATTTTGGTGGTGTGAGGGAGGACCGTGTAGCATCGGTATAGTTATTTTATAATAATAACTAGAAAGGATCAATTTATATTGATATTTTTGAGTAATTATATTATAGTAAATTTTGATCACCTTTATGTTGGATATAATTTAATAATGGGTTTTTCTTTAGGCTAAAAGTGGCATAAAATAATTTTAATTTGGTGTAGATTATTGAGAAGATACTATACATGATTAGAGAAGGTAGAACTAGTATGTTGATCGAAGAACCATACATCTTGATTTTGGTATTAGATATCATGTAATTATTCATTTATCACATCTAGTGTAACATTGGTGATCAAAAAACTAATGAAATTTGACTCCATAATGTTTTATACCATTTGAGGTCTTGGAAAATATTGTAGATGTTACTTAGAGATTAGTAATATCTTTGAAATATAGTGGGGTGTATGATGTATTTCAATTTATGTATTTAAGAAAATATACACTAGATCCAACTCATGTTCCCCATTATGATAATGTGAAATTAGTGTCATATATATCCTTTATTGCGTGTCTACTACATATTATGTATTATAATAAGAAGATTTTATGAGGAATGTATTCCACTTTTATAGGTTCCATGGAAGTATGGATGAGTATCTGATATATATTATGGTTGAGAAGAGTAAATGTGGTCTCAAAATATGGGGTTGTTCATTAATGATTCTCAGTGAAACTCACCAATGTTAGATTTTATATGGTGGGTATTCATAACAAATTTGGGTCTTGAACTACATATTTATTTTTTTTATATAAATTTGATTTAATTTGATCATCCAAACTTGAATTTTTGAGTCGTGAGAAAAGGAAAGAGAATAAGGAATTAATGTGAAGAAATAAAATTTGCCATATTTCCAAGTACCTAGTGGGGGTGTACCTGGTACCTGTTAAGAGAGGTATAGGTGTTGTAAACCCCTAAACTATCCATTGGGTAACCTTTAGGATTATTCTTGGTATCCAAAATCCACTAAGTATATATAATCAAAAATTTCATTGGTGGTTGAGCATTGGGTAGTCATTAGGTTCCTAAAATATTTTTTTAATGAATACATTTATATAAATGTGTAGTCACAAAATTTGAAGATTTAATTTTTTTACCTCGTCCCTTTATCCATTATAATGGTCTTCCTTACCTCTAAAATTCATCTTATTCTCTAGCTTCCTTGGGTGTTGTATCTTTAAATTATATGTATAATTTTGATCCACTGGTATAATTGGATTCACAAATAGTGTTAAAATCCACAACATTTTGTGATAAGGAATAAATGTTTGACTGTCAAAACGTTCTTATTTTCTTTTATCCCTATATTTTAATGGAATTGTGAGTTTTACTTCTTTAAGAGGAACTAAACATTCCTTATTGGTGTGATTTTTTTCTAAACAAGTGGTAGGTGTCAAATATCATTTCTTTGGTGTTTAATTGATTGTTTATATATATTTTATAGATTGATATAGTGATTTATTTGGGCATGGGGGATTATTGTAATGAAAATTGAGTTTTTCTTAATTCGATTGATTTTAGATGAATTATAGGGTGATAAACACATGTTTTACTTTTATTAATGGATGAAAATGTTAAATATCATTTGATAAATTTTAAATAATTTGGATATTAATTGAATATGAAAATGAGTTTGATGAAAATAATATTAAAAAAATAATAATAATTTTTTTTGATGGATTATTGTTTTCATATTTTATGATTATTAAGAAGTGTTTTTTTGTTGTGATATAATTTCACATCAAAATTTTGTTAACTTGAGATAATCTTTACGAATAAATTGGGTATAATTAATTTGTTTTGGTTATCGATTAGGTACTTGAATGTTGTTTTCCTGTATAAAATTATTTATAATTTGGATAAAAATTCATGAAAATGAGTTATAATAATTATTGAAATTTGTGTTTATATATATATATATTAGAGAAATATATGGGGGGATACTTTTTTATTCTTAATAAATAGTAAAATATGAAATGATGGGTTTAAATGAATATATTTTTAGAAATATTCATATAATAAACATTAAATTAATTTATAAAAAGAGTGAATGAGATTTGATCATTTCCAAAATAAGTGAACAGTTTATATGGAAAAAAGTAGATAATTAATAGGTGGTTTTAATGAAATAGAAACTTTTATTTTTTATAATGACTTGTAATTTAAAAAAACCTTAATTACATGATTTATAATAAGGGTTTCACTTTTTACATTTTTAGGATATTTTCATCTTAGAGTTTTAGAGAATTAATAAAAACTCTTACAATACAAAGTGGACACATCCAATCAATGAACATTTTTTTACAAAATACATATTATTATATTTACACACTTTTTTCATTCATTAAACCCTCTTCATTCAATAAGAATTTACTTTTTCATATATAGGCTTCATAATAGTTTCTACTTATCATTGGTCCTTGTTAAAAACATTTTAAAACATGGGATTAACAAAAAAAACTCTGTAATGGATATAAAAAAGGAAACCAATTAATCCATTTTATATTCATAAAAACCTATAAGGATGTTTTATTTTTTACAAAAATAAATTTTGAGATCAAAATAATTTTTTTCTAACTCAATATATGAAATTTAAATTCTTAAGCTTTCATAAAACATTTTTGTAAACAATTATAAAATAAAAAATCATATTTCATGAAAATTTTCCATGAAAAAAAACCTTTCACATTTAAAATATCATAAACGTTATTTTAAATCATAAACTCAATTTTTACCTTATGAAAACCCATTTTAAATAATATATAAAACATCTATAAAACTTAGGGAATCATAATTACATCATGGAATCACTAAAAATTATAATTACAACATTCTCTTAGGATTATCTTATATCAGTTAACTTTATCACTTCATAAGAGTAACTAATTTCAAGTTAACACCATCCATATTATATTATGAGTAAATTATATCATTTAACTCTATGAATTCATAGGATTAATTAACTCCATTTATATTTTATTATTAGTAACTTAAATTAATCAAATATATCATTTTACCCAATGCATTATAGATCTATATTGGGCTCACCTTTCATTATAGTTATATCGGGCTCACCAGTCATAATATAAAATTTCTATGACCCATATCATGAGAAAAAACATAAAATATTTTTTTAATCATAAAAATTCTTATAATATTATTTTTTAACGCTTAATTAGAATCACTTTCTAGCTTCACATAAAAATAAGGGCAAAAATATTTTTTTTGAAAACTCTTAAAAAGAAAATTTCCATAAAGAATGGAAAATAAGGTTTTCTTTAAAAAACCATGAAAACATGTAAAGGGGGATTCTTAAATAATAATGGTTATGATGGTGATAAATTCATCTAATGTGGTATATGTTAAAGACCTTATTTTTTAATTTGGTAAAAATAGTAAAAGTGAAATGTATGGTAAACATTAAAATGATTCATTTTTCAAAAAAATTAAAGAAATTAAAAAATTATTAATAAAATCATTTAAAAAAAATTGAAGTTTAAAAATGAAAAAAAATAATAAATTTAATATAACCTCAAAATGAAAGAAAAATATTTTAAATTAAAACTTTAAAATGGTGTTTTAAAGAAAAATCTCTTACCATTTTGGTCATTTTGAAACAAAAGATCATTGAAGGTTAACACGTGAAAAGGATTTGTAAAAAAAATAAATTTTAGTAAATTAATGATAAAATATATTCATATGTAAGTATATAAATCACATAAAAAATATGTTTTGAACATGTCATGAGCCTTGATGAATGAAAATTTAGACAGTAAATCGCATACCATAAGTCTGACTCTCCACATACATTATTTAACTCCTATATAATAAGTATATATTAATTTATTAATTTCCTAAGAAAATTTGTCATGTTTATTGAATTATCATAATCCATTTTATTTAATTTATTACCATGTATTATATAGTTAATAAATCAATTAACCTCATGTCGTACATTTTGAGGTCATTCAGTTCATAATCACAAAACAACTTTGGTTGGTTGACCAAGGTTAAAAGGGGTTATTGTTACATCATATATATAATATTAATCATAAAATAATTATCATTTTTATACTTTAAATTAATCTTTAAAATCATCTAATAAATGCAGGAATGAAAAAAAAATCGCATTTTTTCATGGAGGTGTTAGTCTACGCATACGCACGAGCAACATTATCATTTTCCAATAGATGTAAGGGTAAGAAGGTAAGTAATATATTATCTTTAAAAAATCATAATTACTTCATGAATATAATATATATTCATCAAATCAATCATAATAACCATCCTAATTATGTGATGTTGAAAAACAAAACACATCACTCTGTGGAGGTGATAGTCTACAAGTATGCAGGAGTGATGTTTTCATTTCCCATATGATAGAAAATTAGAAGGGAAAGGGTTGTGGAATAAACTTAATAACATTTAACTATGTTATATAAACATACTATATCATATATTAATTTTTATATAATATATAAAGGAGTTGTAAAAATAAATAAACATGAGTTATACCCCTTCTTTGGAAAACATCCGTGTCTTACACCTTAAGCCTTCTATGTTGGTTTTTTGGTCAAACCAAAACCTCTAGGACATGGTTATTAATTATGAGAAGGTATTTGGGAATATATTTATTAAAATAAAAGGCTAAATATATGTGATTAATATAGGATAATAGGTTCCCTTTTATAAATGTTGTGAGTGTAAATATTGTAAATACATGAAATATTAATATATAATATGTGTCTAAATCATGTAAAATGGATCCAAAGTTCCATATATTTAAATATAAGTTGGATAGGTTATAAATAAATTCAAACAATAAAATTTATACAAGTTTAAGTATCATTTAAAAAAAATTCTTAGTTTAACCCCCTCATTATCCCTTTTATCCTTAACCCTAGTAATAATTTTTTTCTATCTCAAAGGGTCAAGATTGTAATTTTAGAAATTTAAAGTGGAGAATAAATGGGTCATTCATGATATCCTCAAAAACTACTTGTAAAATTTAGTTATAATAGTATTTTTATGATTTTATAATGATTTTTTAAAAAAATAAACATTAAATATCATTTAAAATAATTTTCAGGACTATTCAAAAAAATTTACTTTAAAGAGATCAAGATAAATATATAATTAGAATATAAGCTCTTTTAATAAAAAAATAACCATTAAAATTTCCTATCAAATTTTTTGGTACATCATAATTCATTCAAATCATATTACTTTTAATTTTTTTTAAATCATTTACTTGAATTTTTTACTTCTTTCATAAATACTTTATTGGAGTTGTGGAAACATTCTATGTAATTTATATATCACTAAAATTTAAAAAATATCATCAAAATAGTTTATTATTAAAAATATTTATCATCTAGATTCGTTTATATATCTTTTTTATCTGTATCGATATCAAGGAATCCTAATAAGTGGGAGAAATTGACATTTCGTATTAATTCTATATATAAAATAATATAAAAATTATATATTCCATCTTTTTAACCGTGTTTAACCCATTTTACCTTTATAGTGGTGATAAAATTTTACCATGGTTACAATTCATTTTAATTAAAAATGAAATGTAACTTATTACATGATTGAAATATTATAATTCCAGATATAAAATACATTTATATAAATTAATTTCTATAATTTGTAAAGTATAATTTTAATATAAGTTCGTTAAATGCTAATAAAAGCATTTCTTTGTAAAGTACATGTTTTAAGCATAAAAATTATTTTTACCAAAATCATGTATAATGTATATTATCACGAAATTAATTGAATTTTTTAATAAAACTAAACTTATTTGACTTTAAAACAAATTTGAAACAAAATGAAACATTTAAATTACATTGATTAAAATTAAAGAAATGACAGTTTTTTGCAAAATCGATATTTGTCACTATTCAACCAAAAATTAACATTTATAGAAAAATACCAAAAATATATATCTTAGGATTATTTTGAAATGATTATTTCAAAATTATTACCACTTTATAAAATAAAAAATTAAAAAATTGTACAAATTAATCATATTATTCACACATAAAATGCAATAAAACAATTTTTGAAGAGAATTTATTTTTTATAGTATAAAATGAATTTAT
This sequence comes from Viscum album, assembly GCA_963277665.1. Lineage (NCBI taxonomy): Eukaryota > Viridiplantae > Streptophyta > Magnoliopsida > Santalales > Viscaceae > Viscum > Viscum album. Next base: position 334,502,791 of record OY728163.1, read on the forward strand.
ACTCATTTCTTATCTAATAAACACCATTATATGAATGTTTTGTTGTTAAATTTATGATATATACATTTCATCGAAATCATTAATCTATATTTATTAACTTAATTTACATTGATAAAAATTAATTGTGCATATAGTAAAAAAATAATATATATATTTTATCATGATATTTAATTTCTTATTCAAGACCAGGAAACTTATTATTTCATAAAATAATTTACCATTATAATATTCATACTTGAAAATGGGTTTCTAAAAGCATACCTTGATAATTTATTGTTACTTTACATATAAGTCTTGGTTAATTTGATAAATTATTTTACCATAAAGATATATATTTTATGAAAATATATGTGCTTGTTTTATTTCCACTTCATAAGTGAAATTTCATCCTTAGTTTGTGCTTCAATCAGTTTCCACTTCTATCTCATCAGTTATTCCAAGCGATGAATTTTCAAGAGGAATTATTCATACCTAAAGCACTAAAATTAATTTTCAATGGGTCACAAGATCCATAAAAGGAAAAAAAGTTATTAATACTATTTATATTAATTAACCAAAGTTAACATAATATCCAATATGAATAAATACTACTTTAATCTCCAATTCCACACTAATAACTGCCAAATTTCTACATAAACTATTTAATAAATAACTAACCTGAAATATCTTCTATATATTTCAAACCAAATTCAAAACCCAAAAATCAAAAATATTTTATCATATATTCTTATGATATCAATTTAAAATTCATATCTAAACAACATTAATCACTCATAGAGTCACATACCAAAAATTGTATATATCCTAATCACATAATCTCTAAAATATTCTTATTTTTTCCATAAATAACCTGAGTCACTACAAAATCAAGTATTATTCCAATTGTTAACTCATCCATTATTCCTCAAATTTAATTTGTCTTAATCATATAATGTTCCCAAAAATATAGAGAACTTATTTTGATATAAATTTAATCACTTAGTCACCAAATCACTTTTCAATCCCATAGGTATAGATACAATAAAACATACATTCTCAAATTATAATAACCATTTATACCAATTAACCATAATTACCTCGACATTAAAGATCATATTAACCCTAAATTTTATCAATACCTTTAAAATTATGCCCACAAAATATAAAATCATTCTTCCTCAAATAACCTTTTCATTATAACACATGTTAAATTTACGAGTTATATATACCCAAAAAAATTATTCAAACTCAGTTAGTGTATCCAAAAGGAATATCATCACCTAAAACCTAAAAAGAGGTATCTATGCCTTTAAACTTATAAAAAAAATTAGGCTTATTAACATATGATTCTATATAAAACTATTAAAATATCATCATCTGAATCCTATTAACCATTAAAGTTATCTAAACCTTTTATTTTATACCAAATATAATTCACTGTAACTTAAAAAACCCTGAATTACGTGATTTATAAAAAGGGTTTCACTTTATTATATTTCAATTATATTTTCAATTTATAGTTTTATATAATCAAGAAAAACACTTACAGTACAAAGTAAACACTTCTACTCAGTGTGGATTTTTTCCACAAAAACATGATCTAGTTTTCACACTCTTGTTTTATTCATGACACCCTTTATTTTATCAAGGATTATTTCCTTTAAAAATACTATAATAAAATAAATTTATCATATGTATTCATTAATATATATTTTTTATTTGTATCCATATCAAGAAAAAATAATAAGTTAGAGATACATTTTGTAATTATTTATTACTTAAAATAATATAAAGGTTGCAATCAAAGGAAAGTGGCACCAAAATACATTATTTTAGAATATAGGATGTTTTTGGTAAAAATACACTCAAAAAATTAAATTAATTAAAGTGTTGGATTTATTTTTAGATCTTATTCCACATTTTTAACCCCGTTTAACCCATTTTACACTTTGGTGATAAACTTTTACCCTGGTTACTATTTATTACGACTAATAATTAAATAGAAATTATTTCATAATTTGAATATTATAATTCCAAATATGCAAAAAAATTATAATATTTAATTTCCATATTTGTTAAAAATAAATTTTAATATAATTATGCAAAATTCAATGAAAAACAGTTTTAAAAAAAATACATGTTTTAAGCATAAAAATGATTTTATACCAAAATCATGTATAACGTGGTTTATAATAGAATTAATTGAATTATTATTAATAAAATTATAATTATTTTATTTTGAATAAAATCTAAAACCAAATGTAATGTTTATATTACATTTATTTAAAATAAATAAATGATAGATTTTACAGAATTGGTGTTTTAACTATTCACCCAAAAATCAACATCTCCATAAAAATCCTAAATTTTTATCTGAATATTATTTTTACATGATTATTTTAGAAATAATTTTAATTTTATAAAATAAAATTTCTAATATATACATAAATTAGTCCTAATATCTGTGCACAAAATGTAGTAAACCCCATTTTTTAAGAAAATAAATTTTTGAAGTATAAAATGAATCTATATTCATTACATATCTAATAACCACCATTATATAAATATTGTTTTATTAAATATATGATATATTAATTTCATTAAAATTATTAATCTATAGTGATTATATTAATTTTCATTGATTAAAATACATTGCGCACAAATATCATTTTTCTGAAAAATATCTCTTTTAATTATATATGATCTTATTTTAAATAAGGTTCTTATTTACGTAGAATTAATTAGAAAATTTATATTAAAGAAAACTTCAATAACTATATTTCATAATATAGTTACTCATTTTCATACCCACCAAACCAATGGCTAGGTTATAACGGTCATATTTAAATAATAATATTTTAACAGTATATTGAATTTTGTTTTAAGCTTGGTATTGTGTGTGGTTCACACAATTGGATATAGTATTATTTGTAAAATAAAATTTTGGGGTGATACATTTGTGATATTATGAAATAAATATTTATTATTTTGTTAAATACAAGAGTTTGGCTAAACTATATATAATCCTTGGGTTAGGTTATGATATGATATGGTGAGATAAAAGTGGTGGGTTTAGATGGGCCTTATTTTAAGCATACACACACACCTTTGGAATATTTTTCCACACATGATTTAGAAATAAGTTCATAGATAATTATATGACTATCACCTATTAATAACTGATCATTCCATGGGCTCGAGAGACCATTTAGATCTACACCCTAGGGGAAAATTTAGACATGTATGGATCATGTAATATTTGATATGGAGGAGATACATAGAATTTAAGAATTAATAAAATTAAATCAATTTTAATTTACAATGATATATGAGTTTCAAAATATTTTATATAAAATCCTTGGGAATTAATCTCAAATATCCTAAGAAAATGGGTCCAAAAAATAAATATCTTTAAAATATTCCATGGAGTGGTTTGGATTAGACTTTAGAATGTGTATAAAATTGATAAAGTAACCATTATAGGGAATATGTATGATAAATTCCTTATCATACTATCTATACAAGGTGGAATTAAATTAAACTAGGTTCTAATATAGATTATAATAGTTGAGTCATAATAATCGATGATGAAAGGGCCTCTAACAATTGGGTAATAATCATTTTTCAGGATATATGTGTCAGAACCAAAAATAAGTGTCCTAAAAGATTATTATATAATTGGTACCATATAATTGTATATAAATAATATCCCACAAAAAAATAAAGTAGTATAATGAATAGGTTACATAAATCCTACCTGAGGTGGAAAAATAACTCTTCTCAATATGATACTTGGTGATGTGGATAACTGGAAACCAATTGTCATTGCACAACTTAAAAAACAAGATTTAGTAAAGTGAAACTACCAGGGTGGTGAAAAATCTAAAAATGGATGGAATCAATCTATAAAACGTTAACTTATATTTTAAATTGTCTTACATTATAATAAAAAATAACAATAAATATATGTATCCATAAAAGAGGGTGGTCAATCATTACAACTTGATCCCCTTTATTTTAATACTTCCCTTTTATTTTCTTCATGATATTTTGATTTATTTAATTTGTCTATTTTTAATATAAATACATAAAAACTCATTATAAATTCCATTTTCAAATTATTCAAAATCTTAACTTTATCATATAACTCCAAGTAGATCACATGATGATTTCACGTGTCAAGAATAATTCCAATACCATTATGGGGAATCTTACATTTATTATTCATCTTCATGAACTATGATATTCATTATCTATAAATCAAATGGTTCATTAATATTCTATGGATACACAAAATCCTACCACCACCAACCTAATCCAATCAAGGCCATGTGTTTGGTTATCATAATATTCTTCATCAACAGACTTTTATTAAAATTCATTCACTAAATAACCATGTCAAAACATGTATAGATGTATTTATCATTAATGAACATTTTTGAAATATTATGATAAATAATATGTTAAATTCTTTATAAGGAAAATTTATAGTAGGTTGTATGAACTATATAGTGACTTTCATATAATCATGCTATCTAGAATTCAACTTCAAGTTCACTAGTGCTTGGATTCACAAAGGATAATGTCTGAATTCACCATGTATTATACCTAATTTCATGGTTACATAATGTTTTTCCTATCTTCATAGTGACTTAACCTTAATGGTATATTTTTATTTCATCTACACAAAATATTTCTTTTTAAAAATAATTAATCATTCAATATTAAAAACAAATGTAGAATTACACTCCACTAATTTTTTTGATGTTTTAAGTCCAAAATATGTAATGCTTGAAATTATATTAGTAATAAAATAAATATTCTGAATGTTTCGTAGATATTTTATAGAGTAAATAATTCTTAGTAATAATTTTTTTTTAAAAATCATAGCCTTATTTATATATTACATAGTATCCCATGAAGTTTCATTCATGGAAACCCATGATTTATCACTCATGATGATCTTACTATTAAATACTAATATAGATAATGTATTACACTCAAGTAATGTAAAGTGTCTAGATAGGTTACTAGTTAACTCAAGAAACTCATATCCCTTAATTGAGTGGAGTGCCAAAAATATATTTATGAATTCATTATATAATGTTTTGAATACAATCTAACATTATCCCCTTATTTTCTTTAATTATGGTGTATAGAGTTCAAATTCAAGAGCCTCATCTAGTTGAAATTATTCATATGTAATCTTCTAATTTACACTTTTATTAAACCATGCAACTCATTTAATAAATGTGAAGTTATTTTCCTTCCAAATATGGAATAATATATGTTTTCTTCTATTAATCAAAAGTCTAAATGTGTAGAATTCCCAAACTTCATGCTCTAATTAATTTCTAAATGCATGATGTGAATAATTTTTAGGGAATAACATAATTATTTTAACCATAATAATAATTTTAAAATATAAAAAATATTTTTATAAAATAAATCTATCCACTATATGTGTCAATAAATCGATCGTTTTTACATATTAAAAAATCACTTGTTTTCCTCTTTAAATGAATGACAATTCCTCAAGAACTTCCACTAAGAAGAAAAACTCTTCTAAAAACCTATGGAAACAAACCCAAAAAACATATTGAGTGGTTTAGATAGAATGAATATATAATTAAAAGTATTTTTTTCCATATATATGTCACACTTCTCACCATATAGATAGTGTCTTTAAATATTCAATGAAATGATCACCATAATTAACTCAAATCCAAATGTTGGATAGTTCAACTCATAAAGATTTAATTATCATGGTGTATAGGTCACCAACCTCACAATCTACATTAGGATGATTTGATTTATATCCTGGATACATAATTATAAATAAAAAATAATTCCTTCAATGTTAGAAAGATCAACATAGGAGCATTGAGTATTCTCTTATTCAATTACTAAAAACTCTCTTAAATTCACATGATTTTGAAACATGTATGTGTTTAATTGGTTAAAAACTTAGATAATTGAATAAATTTATCAAAAACCATTAACAATAATTTACAAAACCATGAAATGTATATATTTATATAATATTGGTAGGTCTAAGATATTCCTCAAAAACTTTTTTGGAAGAAACATGAACAAGGAAAATGACTTATTATATCCAAAATTCAGACTTGTTAAATTTCCCATATAACACTTTTTCCCTCAAGTTTTAAAGAATAATATATAAATGAGTTACATGATATTCTTAAAAATATGGTACAAAATTATATCAGATATAAATACCAATAAATATTTTTCAAGAGAAGATTTTACATCTATATTCATTATATCCATAAATATGAATGGTATATTTTTATCCCAAAAATTTAATTATGAAAACATAGTGGTAATTCCATTTAATAAAAGTAATTTTTGGATTACTTTATCTCATAATATCAATTTGATGATACCTAAATAAGAATTCAATCTTAGAAAATATATTTTTCCCTTTAGAGTTGACCAAATAAATCATTAGTTTGAGGAAACATATACCTTTCATTATTATGAAATTATTGATTACCATATAGTTAATGCATAGAATCATTGACTCTTATTTATTTCTTTAAAAGATGATTTTGGAACTTCTTAGTGTAAAAAACTTGGAAAAAATTAATCCTTTACCATATAATTCTCTAATGTACTATTCAACTCCACCAGCAATATTAGGGGCATTTTAAAAGGTGTAATTGCTAGGGAATTTTTATTATAAATGAGTTTGATAAAGAATAAGACTTATCATTCCTAGGGAAATCCTATTAATTTATTAAAAAAATCATAATTCATCCCTATATGATTTGTATATACTCTTCTATTATATCTTTATTATCCATTATCATATATACTCCATCAATTTATTTACCATGAATTTTACTATGATTTGATACATAGTGTGGTTACTCACATGATTCCGGTGAATAAATCCCTATTTTAAAAATAAAAATTATAATACCCATCTCAAAAATCAAAAACTTTTTATATATTTAGTGAATTGTATATAGATATTTATATAGTAAATCCATCATAAATATACTTTCCTAACTAGGATTTCCTAAAAACTAAACTAGACTTCTACAAAACTATATCATATTCCCATAATCATATATTTTTTATAACAATAGGTGTGGTATTAATTCATTACATAGAGGAATGATTTCCCTACATAAAAAAATTTCAGGATATCCAAGAAATTAAACATATGGGATATTAATGAAATCCATAGAAAATAAATAATCTATACACATCACATTTCAACATATTGGTTCCAATGCATTTGATAAATATAAATCAATTTAAAAACATTAAATACAAAGTAATATATGTTCAACTTATACACCAAATATGAATTATTCTCATCAACCTCTCAAAACACTAATAGGGAAAAAATCTTAAACCTATCTCATAATAAACACAAATCAAAATAATGACTTTATGTTCACTTGAGTACGCATATAGAATGTGATTAAATCTAAATATTTAATTATTTTTCAATGAATCCTATCCAAATATTTACTTTTAGAGGTATAACATGCATCTCATAAAAATAATTTAATATAAATTACACATCAAATAAAAAATTTTGATTAAACAAACATTTTAAAATTTTAATGACATTAGAACGTGAACATGAAAATATGTAGTAGAAAATAATTTTCAAATGCTCATAAATGAGTAACATAGTCAACCATTTTCCATACATTTCAAAAAAGTCCCGATAGAATGGAAGAATGCAATTAACTAAACCAAATAAGTAAAAACTAGGGGAAACCCATATCCTAATTTAGGAATAGTAAAAAGGGCACCCTAAGTGGAATTTTAGATGAAATAAATATTAGTAACTTATTTAGTATAGCATATTCCAACAATGACATGAGTTATCACTCCAAAAAACTCAATTTAGTTCATGATCTTGAAATAATATCCTACACTGTGATCACTCACCCTAATCCATCAAGGTTGATTCCCATAAATGTAGGGGGTCACTTATCATGTTCAATCAATTTCTAACAAAATAAACCAAAATTTAATACTAAATAACACAAAAATATCTTATTAATTCCCCTTTAAAGTATGATTCATCACACATTAAAAGTTCATAACACACTTATAAAATACACTCCAAAAAATTCCATAATTAAAAAAATCACTTCATTAATTGAAAAATAATACCTTCTATTAAAAACATTCACCAAGCTAACCACCATTTAAATAATGGTGTTCAATCGGATTAAGAAGAAATTATTAAGGAATTATCTCAATTTCACATGTATTATACTATATAAAAAATATATTTTAATCATTTAAATAAAACATTAAGGGGATTTACAACAAAATTAAATCAAGTAAACAAGATCCAATTAATCAATAGGATAGATGATGATTCATTTACCTTAAACCTTTGATAAAAGATAATCCATCGAGTAGTATCATCCAAAAAATATCACCATACCAAAATAATAATTACTAATTTATCTCATATATTCAAAAACTTATTTCGTGAATGTTGTCAATCCTGGAATTGAATGATCCTCAATAGTAACCAAACATTAATGAACTATTTGTATAAGAACTTGTGTTTGATTCCCCTCACCATACTTGATAATCCTATAAACACTAATCCTTGAATTCCAAAGTCAATTAATAATTTCTCTGTGCATTAGTTAAAATATTAAAATCTGAAACCCCTAAAATTATAAATTTGCATCTATGGAAATAGGAGTAAGATAAAAATAAGAAAATGAAAAATAGAGAGAGAGAAAATAGATTATGGTTGTAAAAATAAGTTATATATATTATATTTTTTTCAATTTAAGAGATAATTTAAGTGGCTATTGATATTTGAGGTTATGTAAATTTTTGGAGATATAATAATAATATTACTGAAGGATTAAATAAAAATATCCAATAACACAACATGGTGATACTAAGGTAGGTATCAAACCAGTTATAATGAAATTATAGTGATCATTTTGGATGCTATTTAAAAATGGAATCATTCCAGTTTGAAATGTCCATTATTAAACATATCATGGAAGAAAAAATTTAATATTATAAGGCTTATTATGGGTCAAAATGAAATTTATTCATGTCATAATAAATTTCATAGTGTATTTGGGTAAATGAATTGGTGGAGACTTAATGTTTTTAGAAACGGGGAAAATATTTATGCCATGGCATGGCCTTTGTTGTTTAGAATTTAAATAATACATTTGTCAAAAAAGGATAACTAAAACATGTATAGTGGAAGTTATTTCATGATTATAAAATCCCAATGTAAAACATTCAATAGGGAAGCAACATGTTATAAAGGAAGGCATGTTTCACATCAATTTTTCCAGATTTAAATAAAAAGAGGTAAGAGACCATAGACTAAGTCATCTTTGAAGGTGTTTTAAAATAGAAAATCCCTATATCATGGTAATTTGAGTAGTATGGAATGTTCAGTTAGTTTTAGTGATAATACTAAGTGTATTGAATGGATACCACATATTCATGTTTGAAAACGGGAGGTTACAACCAGTTTCATAGCTTTGGAACTATTATAATTGTTTATATGGATATGAATTGGATTTTAATGAGATAAATACAAATAAGTAGTGGAGATCATATGGAAGATAATAAAAAGGATGGTTTTTTAATCTAGATAAGTTGGAATTTTATTTTAAATTTGAATTTAAAAATAAAAATTCTAGAACTTGACTTTTATAGTGGTTGTGTAGAGAAGAATAATACATTACACACTAAGAAAAAAAGATAAAGCTAAAGTTTAATGATCCAATATTTGAGGATAAGTAATGATTAATATTGAATATATGGTATTTATTTTTAAATTATGATCATTTTTAATTTTATTAAGGATCATCCTGGGATGCATATTCTACTATACATATCATTTAAGTTTTATAAATGAATATTAGAACAACATAGAGAACACCCTTGTCACTTGGTATTGATTAATTTTTGTTTAAATATTTTATGATTGACTTGTGTCTATAATATATCATTTTTTACTATTTAATGTGGTTTTTGGAAGATAGGAAGTGTTTATGGACCTTGGATGACTAGTGATCTATTAATAAATTTTTAATCACATAATAGTGTAGTATTGATTTGTGGGAATATGAAAATGCTTTTCATATGAGCTCCATGGATGCAGATAATTATGGTTGAGCTAAGTAAAATCGTTTTTTTTTTTCACGATCATTTACATTTTTGAATTATCTCGTTTTATGTATGTGAATAACATAACATATTTGAGGTTTCTTTCACAATGTGAAGAAAAAATATATTAGATTTAAAGATAATAAGAAATTTTAAGAATCTATGATTCACCTCCCCCTTTAAGGGTGTATTAGGACCTAAAGTAATAATAAATTATATATGTAATATCCTCCCCTAGTTCAGGTCCACTAATTGGTTCTTAGATCATAGGATTATTAATTGGGACCTTAGGTATGCCTCACTGTATTCTAGATGTCTTAGACTAATAGTAGGGTTCTAGAGTGTTATCATGGGAATATTATGTTGGGTCAGGATGGTAATGACAATGATAAAGACATAGGAAGGGCTGAATTGTGTATTTCGAAAACATAAAAAATTCAAAAAACCCTTTTTTTATTAGCGGTGAACCTTTCCTTTTCTCCCAAATATGAGAAATCAGTGGAAATAAATAAAGGAAATGAACACATTGATGTATAGTTGTTTAAGGAACAAAGATCCCTTTGTCCACTCCACCAATGCTAAACTCCACGATCTTAGTGATTTTTACTAGGTCCTCTTATCCTAATACCATAAAAAATCCACAACTAAGTGTAAGAAGTTGACACCTTTTTAATAATCCTAAATAGATCCTTTTGGTTCTTTTATAAGGAACCGTAAAACCACAGCTTAGTGATAGAAGCAGACACTTAACCACGAATGAGTCTAAGAATCTGAAAACTCTACCAAAAAAATAGAGATTTATTTTTCTAATAATATAGATTAAACTTCACAGTTAAATTAAAAACTGAAAAATGTTTTCAAATCTTCAATAATGCATGATGGAAAATATATCTTGAATATCGTATAGGCTTTCTTTTAAACAGCAATTAAGAAAACACTCGATAGATGTTTAAACATGTATGTCTCCAAAGTGTATCTCTTTTAAATGCATCATCATTCTTGTAGTATAATATGTAATGATAAAGTGAATTATTATTGGAAACAATAGCAGAAAAGTACTAAGATGATAGATCAAAAAATGTATGTCTCTAAAGTGTAGCTTGGAAATCAATGACACATGGTTTTGTATGTATATCATTTTTTATGTAATCTCACCACCTTCTTTCAAGGAAGAGAATATTGATATTTATTTTTTAGGTCAAACACCAGGTCAAATTATCTCTAGAAATATCACATAATAAATCATGAATATTTTAATTCAAAAACATTCAAGATAGGTTGTAACTTCCCATAATAATAGTAACAATTTACTCCATTAAATACGAGTCGTTGAATCAGTCATAAATGATATTTTAATATATATTAATGATCGCAATACTATTGCATAAATCATGGATAAAATATTATATTTAAAAATTCTTTGTTGAATAGTAAAATATAGGGTTCCTTCATGTGATGATGAAACTCCAAACATAGGTCTGAATACAAATGTAGGGTTGATGTACCATAAATTTGTTTTTTCAAACATAGGGTTTCCTCCAAATATAGGGTTTTTGAACCATACTTTACTAACAATTTTTCATATATAATCCATACATTCTATTAAAAATGCGAGGTTGATTCCTTACACAACGCTTACCAATGTAGGGTCGATTCCTTATACTAAGCTTACCAACGTAAGGTATGAAAAGTGTTTCCAAAATATGTTAAAACACATTCTGACAACTTTATCAAATATTCCTTGCGGGTCAATTACTTGAATATAAATCTATAATAAATATTACCATGAATATTAATTTCCTAAAATACACTTAAAATAAAATTCATAAGTAACACAAATTTGGGTGTTTGTGAGCATCAAAACCAAAAATAAATTAACAAAATTGTTGAATCAACACATGCTCAAAAATCTACCCCATTATTATGGTAACAAAACCCATGATAAAATCCATTTTTGAAATAATATTTAAAAATAAAATTCACTCCCTTATCATAGATAAAACAGTATTTATAAATGTAAACTTATCCCTTATAATCTCATTATATAATTTTTATTTTACTGAGGAAAAATTTTTAGAAATAATTAATTCCCCCCCCCCCCATAACAGACTAGACACTTCAAAATTACTTTTCCCTATAAACTATAAATTTTATAAAAATAAAAAATTCTCCCCTAAATTATTATAAACTATAGACTAATAACTTATATATAAACTTCTCCATGTAAAATTTAAAAATAAAACTTCTCCCGATTTTTGTGGCATCAAAAAGATAAGATCAAAGAGTATTTAAAATGTGTTTCCCCTAAAACCATGATAAGAACATAGATAATAAATTAAGTATTACAATAAATTGATTATTTTATTAACACTCCCTGTGAATCTTATAATTTAGGATATTCAATTAATTATAAAACTTTTACTAATTTTTCACAATAATTAAAACGTTATTGCATAAAATAAATCTATTTAAAATTTTTTGAGATAATTTAAATATTAAATACATTCTCATGTAATATTATTAACAAAAATAAATTAATAAATAAATAATATAAATAATTTTAAAAAACAATATATTTTTAAAAAAGTACATTGATATTTAAATAAACAAAAAAATGTTAGAAAGAATTTGATGGTTCATTTTCACCTTCCAAACATTGAAATTTTTCATTTCGATTATCTGAAACACTTGATAGTTCTTAAAATATATTTTGAATGTCTTTTGTTCTTTTATATGAAGAAGACACACATTGTTCAACCAAAAATATCTTTAACTTATCAAGATCTATATTTGTAGAGTCTTATTTTTTAATTAACACCATTTTACTTAACATTTCTTTTTTGAAAGCTTTAAAATATTATTCTAAGGTCAATGTATTTCTCATATTCTAATACTCCTTTTGTAATGAATAAAAAAATAGATACTAAAGCTTTATATATATCATCATATGAATTTTTAATTATATCCAACTCATCTTTTAGCTTTTCCTTTTCTTCCTTAAAAGTGTAGACTTTGATAAGAAGATTTTCATAAGATAATTGATAAGAGGAAATTTCCTATTCTTCATGATTTTGAAATTAATGATTCCTTTTATAAGAATTTTCAAGTGAATCTTCAACAAAAAAAATATAAAAACAAAAAGGATTACCTTTAATTATTTTGTAAGAACAATTTTATTTTGAAATTGAAGAACTTGATTGCTTCATCTTGTTGTGACTGGTTTTCCAGAAACTTTTAAATAATATAATTAAAAGAAGAAGAATTCATAATTTAAAAGTTTTAAGAAGAATAATAAAAATTAGTTTTGGATATTCTTAATATTACATTTCACTTTCTTTAGTTAAAAAATATAGAACAATCATTACATATTATGTAAAAAGAGTGTTCCAGTTTTTGTAAACAAATGAAAGAATTTTTTAAAATGAAATATAACAATATTCAAAATGAAAAATTTTTATAATAAATACTAAAAGATATAAAATATATTTTATCAAAATTTTAAGTGATATATAAAAATAGTTAATGTAATTTAAGTATAAAAATATTTAAAATAAAAATACTTTTGGGAATAGTGACTTTAGAATTGAGTATTTTTATGATAACGAACTCCTTTAGAGTTGTTCACTAATTTTGTAGATATTTTAACATATATCCATAAATCAATCACTATAAGATTTAACAATTCATCTTAGTGGTATATTCCTTCAAAATATCAATTATAAGTTCTTTTTGGTACCTATATGCTTTTGGGTCTAGCAGTGTTAGCAATTAAATTTTTTTGTAACCAAACTTGATTATTTTAAGTAATAATTATACTATTCAATTTCAGAAATTATTTTGAAAAATAATAAATTTTAACACTAGAAATTTGAGGTTATCTAAAACAATAATCATTTGAATAATGAACATTAATACCACAATAAAAAATTTAATAGTATACATGTTTTTACTATTTAATCAATAAACAAAATAATTACTATACAGTTTTGGTTCTTCGCTATTGTTTCCTATCCCAAATTTTTATTTTCGTATTTTATTTTTTCCAAGGAATTAATTTTAATATTTTTCTCCTTTTATCATTATACTAGAGTCCTATTTCAAATTACCAATTTTATCCAATAGTTCTTTAATTTTAATATCATGTAGATCACATGATTTAGAAGAAATATATTGTAAATCTGTAATATGTTTTGAAAAAACATATTTACCTAAAATAATAGTATTCTAAGATTTCATAATCTTTCTATGATATTTCTTTATCTATTTTTAACATAAAACAATATTTTTTTAATTCATTATAATATTATTTCTCAAAACTAAGAGTGAGAAGATTCTACCTCATGATCTGTATATTCTATTAGACATACCATTTGCTTTTTATGCTCACAATAAAATTATATAGAAGATAAACTATCTAATACAAAAGTATTACTCTAGGTAGTAATAATAATTCTATTTCCTTTTCTTTTTTAGTTGTCTTTCCTTTATAATTTTATTAAGGTACTGTTTTCCTTTATATGACCTTTTTCCTATTCATAGCATCTGTTTTCATCAGTTCCTTTCTTCTTCTTTTTATATAGATTTTAAAACTTCTTTGAAATATTTTATAGATCATTATCCAAGTATATATTATTTTAATCATTTGATTCATTCATATTTTTTTCTAGAGAAACTTATTCATGTTTCAAATGATTTTCAACTTCATCATACATCTCAGCTTCATGCATTATTAGAGTTCCTATAAACTTCTTTATAGATAAATTTTTTATAGGTGTATATTGGTGTATAGATTTAGATATCCATTCCACTTTGAGGGTATTACTCTGAGTACTTTTAATTCTTATTCTAATTGTGAAATTAGATTTCCCAAAGTAGCAACATCATTGACTATTTCTATCAATTGTCCATTCATCTAGGTGACGGTCTCATCCTCATAAAATTTGAAAGTTTCAAAATTTAATTTCATATTAGTGTACCTTAATTGTATGATGTCATTTGTTCCTTCATATTAAATAGAAATAATCTATCACGTATCATATATATAAGTACATTGATATACTTAATTTAAATCATTAGTTCATAAACCACACACAATAGATTTCATAACTTTTGAATTTAAATCATATTCCCTTTCTTGATTATTAATCCAACTTTCCAAATCTTCCTTAGGGATCTTATAAGGTTAAAATACCTTCAAATAAACCCTTATTCTAATATTTTTCAAATACATGATCATACTGGATTTTCTACATCCATAATTATCACCATTAAAATACATAGCATGGATCATAGACATAAATTCTCTAGAATCAGTCATTTTTATATAACATTATCTGAACCTTTATCTTAGGCTTGTTAGAACCAGTAAATAGAATAAATTTAAAATTCCACTTTTTTTATGAAAAATAGATCAAATAGAATATTATAAAAATAGAATGATAGAAAAAGAGAAATTCCTTTGATTTCAATATTTGATATCATAAAACAAATCAAGAAGAAAATATACCATTAGATTTCTACCTTTGATGCCATTTTTTGGGTTAGGATAGTAATGATGAATATAAATACACAATAGGGGGAGAATTGGTTATTTCAAAAATTTAAACATTTCAAAACACCTCTTTTGATTAGCGGTGAACCTTTCATTTTATCTCAAATATGATTAGGCAGTGGAAATAAATAAAGGAAATGAACACAGTGATGTATAGTGGTTCAAGGCACAAAGATCCCTTAGTCTACTCTGTAAACACTAAAATACATGAGATTAGTGATTTTCATTATGCCCTCTTATCCTAAGACCTTCAAAATTCACAATTGATTGTAGGCAATTGAAACCTTTTCAATAAGGATAAATAGAGCCTTATGGTTCTTTTACAGGGAACTGTAAAACCACAGTTTAGTGTAAGAAGCTAACACTTAACCATGACTGAGTCCAAGAAGCCAAAAAATCCACCAAATCAATAGAGATTGATTGTTTTTAGAATATAGATTAAAATTCACAGTTTTTGTAACAACTTATAGATGTATTCAGATCTTTAATAATGCATAGTAGCAAATAGATCTTGAATGTCGTGAAATATTTCTTTTAAATTGGAATAAAGAAAACACCAGACAGATGTTTAAAAATGTATTTCTTTAAAGTGTATCTCTATTAAATTATTCATTATTATTTACATATAATATGTAACAATAAAGTGTAGTAGAAGTGACAATAGTAGTAGCAACAATAGTAAAATAATAGATCAAAGAATGTATGTCTCCAAAGTGTAGCTCTGAAAGAAACACCACATGGTTTTTTATGTATATCACCTTTTCTATATTTTCACCACCTTTTTTGAATGAAGAGCATCTTGATATTTATATTTTAGGTTGAATACCAGGTTAAACCAACTCTAGAAATATCACACAATAAATCAGGAATATTTTAATTCAAAAACATCCAAGAGAGCTCATAACTTCCCATAGAAATAGTAACAATTTACTCTACTAAATAAGAGATTTTGAATCAGTTGTAAACAATATTTGAATATATCTTAATGACCATCAAATTATTTTTCATAAATCACAGTTAATATCATTCATTTAAAACTTCACCATTGAATAGTCAAACATAGTGTTCCTTTATGTGATGATAAAGCTCCAAATGTAGGGTTGAATATAAAACTAGAGTTGATGTACCATACATTTGTTTCCTCGAATGTAGGGTTGTTTAACCATACTTTCCTGAAACAAATAGTTTATATTATCGATATGTTCTATTAAAAATGTGGGGGTGATTCATTATTCTATGGTTACCAACATAGGGTTGATTCCTTACGCTATGCTTACCAACACAGGGTGTGAACATTATTTCTAGAATATGTTAATACACAACCTGAATACATTATCAAATATTACTCACGGGTCAATTACATGAATATAATTCTAGAATAAATATCTCCATGAATATTAATTTTCTTAAATAAACTTAAAAAAATCATTAGTGACACAAATTTTGGTGTTTGTGAGCATCAAAACTGAAAAGAAATTAATGAAATTGTTGAATCAACACATGCTCAAAAGATTATACCCCTATATAAAACTATACAATAATAACAGAAATAAACCAAACACAATCCAAAAACAATGAACATCAAACTATGAAAAAGAAAACAAACATGAATCAAAAATAATAAATGAATGAAAAAATAGGCAGTCACACAAACTCAGGCATGCCAGTATAAAATGATTGATCGCCTAATAGACTGATCACATATATAGAAATAAATAAAATAATATAATAAACTAAATAAATATTATATCTCTGATCCAAACCTAAACCCAGTATCTGGTCTATCCAAGTTATCCTTCTCAATCATGAAACATTGAGCCTTTTTCTAGACTAAGCTTACGATCAGGGAATACTACTTGTGTACACAAGTTCTATGGTCACCTGTGTAGGGTGTGAGAAAAAATCAGCAGGTCACCACAAACATGGTCCCATGAATATCTAGTAATTTAGTTTATATGTTCATGTAAAATTTTTAGAGGAAGAAATATATAAAAGTAATGATGGAAAATAAACAATTATTATTGATCCTTAAGTTTTCATGTGAAACCCTGATTGATCCAAACATGCTTCATCCAGTTCAGGAGTTTCTCTAAGCACTTCGCATGATCATGTTTGCCAAGAGTAGGCCCATTTTCGATTCCTATGAGGTATTCCTAGGAAATAAAAAGTAACTTTGAGGTAAATACAAGGAGTTTTTATAAGTAATTATAACTCAAATACACAAGATCTAAATCCAATGATCATATCCAAGGTATTATGACTCCATTACCTAAGATCTAAATCAAAGGTGTGTGTCCAAGGAATTCCAACTCCAATAGCACATACAGTTCTAAGAATCATGTCTAAAGAACCCAAAACCTATGAGAAGAATACTATAACCAACACTATAACCAATTTATCCATACCAAATCCAAGGATCATGTAAAAGGCATCCCAAAACCTATAGGGGACCTATGTCCAACATTTTAACCAACATACTAATATCCAAGGAGTGTGTTCATGGCATCCCAAACTATTATATCTTAGTGGACCATTCCTCCCACAAAATTTATCCAAGGAGAATGTCCAAGGAATTCTAAACATTCATATCTCGGTGCACTATCCATGCAACCATAGGGAACTAAGGAGAATGTACAAGGCATCCTAGAATAATATCAAGTACCAAGTTCAGATACTAGAAGAATTTCTTAGGTCTCCCTTGTATCTCATTAAATCTCAATGGGAAGTGAATATCACCCCAACATATCATATAAAACATCATATCCTCCTTAATCTCACACCATCGATTCAAGTTCTAAGGTGACACATGTGAACATTACAACCCATTACCCATATGCACCCTCTCATGGGGTAATCTAGGACTCATCATGCATGGACACCCCACATAGGATCCTCTATCATGTTTTAATGTTCCAAGTTAACACCCATCACTCATAGGGTATAGAATCCCTTAGAATCATCATAACCATCTCATGACCTCACTGGCCTCACGAGATTTCTCATACATGGGTCACACAAGGGATATAGCCATAATTATATCCCCTCATTCAATTCACTCTAGGTAGGTTCTCACACCTAATCAATCCACCAACCTCCATAATTTCTACCCACCCAGGTATATCACATCTTGGTGGAGGGGGACACTCACCACAAAAGCATCTCACTATCCCAATGGATCTAAGACATCTCATGGTTCTCATCTGGAAAACCCTATCCTATCCATCTCAAATCATCACTCACGTTTACCTTGAGGTATTTATAGTATCATACACTTGGGAAACTATGTTCACATAATTTATTCACCCACCCACCCACCCCCCCCTCGAGGTTCCATGTTTTATATAGAAGGATTTATAATCAAAGTCTCAACCATTGGAAGCTGATGCAATCAAGCTAGTGCCCAAGGATCCTCATGGATTGATAATTTATTCAATTCCTACATGGGAATTTCATTTTTAATTAAAATATTTATTAAATTAAAATTATTCAGTCACTTGAAGTAGTGATATTATAAACATCGCATTATATTTAGACAAATCATAATATGTAAGGGGGTATATATAAGGGAACACCTACCTCAATAACAGAGTTATTTCCATTTTTTACCACATAAAAACTCTCACCGTCCAAGTCCAACCTACCACCACCCTTTATCATGAGGCCCTAACTCAAGATAAAACATCTAAACTAATTAATTATAATCAAATTATAATTAATTTAACAACCACAGTAAATTTAAAATTTAATTCCTTACATTTAAATGCATAAAAACTTACCAAAAACTCATGTCACACCAAAAATACAACCAACCACCCACAGAACATCTACAACACACTCCAAGATCCATTATGGGAAAATACCTAGAAATCAGGACATGGTAAATATCTAAATTCATCCAATTTATCCAAAAACCCTACAAAAAATCATATGGGTACATACCTCAATCGAAATAGTGTGCAATGGTATGCAATCAATATCATGGGGCCTCCTCTTTCCACATCATGAAAAATCCCCATGAAGTGGTATGATTTCCACTATACTTTAGTGGAAATTATAAAGAAACCATATATGAAACCACAATGGAATAAGTAACAATAAGGAGAATGAAAAATGATGGATAAAAGTGTAGAGGATTTCCATAAATCTCTATAAAAATGCATCACAAAACTACCCCATTCGAAGCGGGGATCAAAAGAGGGGATCAGTTGGCCCATGCAAGGGGTAGGTAGGGGTCCAAAACCCATAAATAGATAAATGGGGAAATGGTGAAATTAAAAATATTTTTGAAACTACACAGGGTGTAAAAATAGTTTGTTCCATGTCGTAAACCCTTGTTTATCACTATTTTCCACAAGGCCACTCCCAGGGAACCATTACCATCCAAGGAGAAACACCTTGTAGGACAGTAAATTCTCCTTGGTCATTTCCCATAGGTGGATATACTATCAAAAATGAACACTAAAGCATCCTAGCCCCATTTTCAAAGGTGTCGCTACTTTCCTAGGTTCCATGCTTATCTAGGGTGCCACATCCGCCACCATGTTGATTCATTCCCCCTTATTTCTCACTATTTGAAACCATGGAATTCCTTGGGAACTATAAGAATATCTATGGTGTCGGGTACCTAGTGGTTAGCCAAAACATCCAGAACAAGGTAACTACCATTTATCATAGGTTATGATATCCTCTAGACACATAACGTTCTTCTTGAGCCTCCCTTACCTACTCTTTAGCCCCTGTCAGCAATGGGAAAACCTCCCAGGTCTTGAGTTAAGTCCAAAAACACCTCCTAAAGGCGTTCCAACACTAGGAAACTCAATTTGAACCAAAATTTTTAAAATGAACACCACTCTAAAGTCAAAAATTTAAATTCCCATGGAATATCACAACATATATGAACATGGGTCTTTATAACATCCACATCATAGCACTTAATGTCCTCAAGAATCCATAGCTTCTTTTAAACCAACACAAATTATGTACTCTAGTAATAAACTCATAACCATATCATCGCATTATACTCTCAAATGGAGAAAAAGTTCCCATAGCATAACTCTAAACATGAGGCACACTATTTATTAATAATTGATAAACAACTCATAAACATAACTAAAACACTGAGATGGTTCTTACCCAAACTCATATATCCTAAGAAACCATAATGTCACCATCTTATCCATCACCTAACTTATAGTGATCCCCACCAAATTGCATAGTATACAATGTCGGATTCCAAGACACAGTGCTCCCCATCATCAGAGTCTCATGTCAAAACATATGAACCAGTGATCCAATGACATGATCAGTGTGGCTTCCGTCTTAGTATTACCAATTCCACATTAAAACGCTAGTTGGAACTTCTATTGAAAAAAAATTTCAAAAATGATTAGTTTCACCCATCAAAGTTCTATCAAATTTTTCAATTACAATTCCTTAGACCCATAAGGAATCCAAAAAACATTCAAATATCCCACACCAAATTCTAAACCTGGATTCCACTGTAATTCCCCAATTAAATCCCCAACTACTCACGCTAACTATCTTTATCTCACCATGAGAACTAATACACCTATGATCCAACTAATGTTCTAATCTTATCAATACCATCTTGAAAATAGTTCCAATACATATAATCCATATAACATCACATCTAAATCCTTAATTTTGAATGTATATGAGACCAAAAGAATCATATTTACCTACTCATCAATATCCAATAACTACCTCAACCAACCAACGACCAATCCCACACATTCACAACCCTACCTATATGGGATACGTACCTCCACAGCTCATACTCCATCCATTACCACACATAATGAATGGAATTTTATAGCCCACTTATAATCAATAATAAAAATGAAACATCAATTATCGCACATTCCAATATCATGGTAATGTCACCATTGAGACCTTCTAAAATTTTTCAGTAAGAATGTTAGCACACTCTAATGTCCAATAGTGTACTCCATGCTATATAAATTTACTTATATCACTCCATGAATGAAAAAATAAATAGGTTCTATCATCATGCATGTGTCGCTCCACCTGATCCTTTCTCATTTCCATAAACCTCTAACATCACACCTCCTTAACAATCCATTTCAAGAAACACACTACGGGTTCCAGGTGTAGTGGAAGTATCCTTTTATGGTATGACCAACTCATATTGTAGTCTTAAATCACATGTAATTGTTTCTTTACAAGATTAAAATTTCATATCCAATTAATGAAAAAATTAGATTACTTGGCTAGATTAACATATCAAAACCAGAAGAGTAAGACCTTGACATATAATTTATAATTAATTTATTAGAATATATAGAGTTACCACTACTTGTAATATAGCTTCCATTGACTATTTGATGGAATATATTTTGTCAAACCACCATTACGCTACAAGTTTTGATTCTAGAATTCATCTAGCGGTGATCCACAAATAAACCAAAATCTCTGAAAGAGGTTATAGAATTTCTTGTTTCTAACACAACCAATCCTAATCATTTTTTTTTTTGTTTTTTATTGACCATAGCCATGTTCTTCTCAAATAAAGAAAAAATCTTGGCAGTATCTCGATGGATTGAAAGAGGAAGAAGATAGAATACCTAATAGGGCTTGAGAAAATATCTACTTTTTCTATTGTACACTCCAAACATGATTCAGGAAAGAAATATAATTAGATACTTATTATGGCAGGTTTAGGATTGTAAAATTGAACATTAAACCCTTTCCATCCTTGTAATAATTAAATGTCCCCATGTCCAATAATAATAAAAAAAATTATTATTATTATTAATTTCCTGACATGTATAATTTTTTAATAATATAAATAAATACCATTTAAACTATTCATACCATTAATCTAGTTCCTTTTTCCCTCATCAACATTTACAGATCCTCAAACAATATCTATTTAATTAAATAAATGTCACTACATTGTTCTATGATAAATATAAAAAAATTAAATTTTCCAAACATGGAAACTTGTATTTATTATTATTAGCTAACTTAATTATTCTTTTGAATAACTTATGATTAAATTATGGAGGTCGACCAAACCTGAATAAATATTATTTATTCTAACTATATAAATTCAATACTTAGATTTAACTGATATTTCGAATACATTTAGTGTGTGACCCTCTAGGCCTATTTA
Source organism: Viscum album (assembly GCA_963277665.1). Lineage (NCBI taxonomy): Eukaryota > Viridiplantae > Streptophyta > Magnoliopsida > Santalales > Viscaceae > Viscum > Viscum album. The sequence continues at coordinate 334,525,632 of OY728163.1, forward strand.
TCAGTAGAATTATGAATGAACACCTAAAGTCCAAAGTTATCACCTAGAAACATGAAAATTAATTCATGGATAAAGAAGTTAATATTGTAATGACATCCAACCTTTTACAAATTCTTACCAGGTAATATCACCCATGATGCACCCAACATATCATACCTCTCCAAAAACATATTTCATCACGGTTTTCATAAATACATTTAAGTACATGAGTAATAATGTCCACTAATGATAATATTAAATTACATGGATCAACACTCACATCTACTGATAGAAATATTTTGTAACACATGGAAATTAGGATTTCAAATTAATAAGTCTACTCTATCTTGGAGATTTATAAGGGGAAACACCATAATATGGTGTATCGATGTCTTATGATCCACCTAACCCGAATATATTTTGTCATATATTTTCCTTAAAAGTATAATTCGGTCATACAATAAGGTTCAAGAATCATGTTGTTGCACCTATAAGTTCTCATCATAATGGGGAACTGCTATGACCTTTCAGTGTGACGTATATTCTAAGGAAATAATCACATAAAAATATCATGTATAATAACAATAATTATGTGATAATAAAAATTATTTAATTAGAAAACATATAATTAAGTACTAAAAAATTTGGTTCTTGGGAACCAACTCCAATAGACTTACACTTTAACTAGATCCAATTGATAATAATTTTTAGACCACTAGATCTCACATGATACTCATGCATCTACTAAGATAAAGCCTTGGTCAAGGGGTCTTCCATTTATTCTTCCAAATATACTCTACTCACTATAACTTCAACTCATTGATAAAAATACCTCAAGAGATGAAACTCTTGAATTATGTGCATTATCCTCTGATATGACCTTGTATATTTGGAGAGAGCTACCACTGCAGTGTTATAACAATAAATTATGATAAGATATTTTTTTAGGTACCATATCATGCTCTTAGAAAAAAAAATTGAATCCAAAATTCTTTCTCTACTGCATCAGAATCTGAAATATACTCTAACTACACTGTAGAATTGGTCACAATAGGATTTTTTGAACTCTTCCATCTCATAGATCTTCTATTGAGAAAAAAGATATATCTAGACTACCAATGCATATAATTATGATCTATCTGAAAGATAGAATATTTATAACCCCTGATAACTATCTCTTCATCTCCTCCATACACTTGGAACATATACTTAGTTCTCCTTAGATACTTTAGGATAGTATTAACATGATTTCAATGTTGTTCACCTAGATCTTCTTGATATATTCATACCATGTTTAATATATAGGCAAAATAAATAATCATAAATAATATATAATACATGATAGATCCTATCACATAATTTTATGTTATCTTACTCATTATCTTTCTTTCCTAATGTGTCTAAGGTCACATTTTCTTGCAAATATGTATACCTTGTGACACTGGAACTAATCCCCTCTTATACTATTCCATACTGAACTTCTTTAGTATCTTTTCAATATATGTACCTTGAATTAGTCCAAGAAACATCTTGGATCTATCACACATGATATTGTTCCCTGGAATATAGGATTCTTTAGTTAAGTCCTTAATGGAGAAACACTTACTCAACAATGCCTTAACCTCTTATAAGGATATTATATTGTTTTCAATTAGTAATATTTCATAAAAATATACTAAAATGAAAACAATTTTACTGCCACTAAACCACTTGTAAACACATATGTCACATTCATTCTTAATGATACTAAATTCCTTTATAGCTTCATCGATTCAAATGTTCCATGATATATATGATTACTTTAATTCAAAAATGAATATTGAAAACTTTCAAACCTTTTTATAATTTCTTGATGTGAAAAATGATTCTTTTATGTCATAGACACATCAAAATTAAGGTTTACATTAAAGAAGATAGTTTTAATTTCTATTTTCTAAATCACATAGTCATGGGAAGCTGTTATAGAAAACAAAATTCTGATGGATTTAAACATGGAAACTAGAGAAAACATTTCATCATAGTCAATTCCTAGAAATTTTCTAAACCCTTTATAAATTATATGTTCTTTAAAGGTATTCATTTTACCTTTCATTTCCATATTTCTCTCGGATACACATTTAAATCCAACATGATTTACATCAATAGGTAGATTAATCAGAACCCAAACCGGTTTTTGATACATGGAATCCATCTCATAATTCATGGCTTCTTGGCACCTTGTAGTTTTTGATATCTATAATGTCTCCTTGTAAGATATATGATCATTATTATTCGAAAATAATGATTCACCATCATCAATGACTATAAAATAAAATATCTATGTTACTCTCATCTCTCAAACACTTTTGTTTTATAAACATATTCTTCCATAGGGACCAGCAGAATCGATTCTTATACCAACTCTTATATATTTTGATAATAAACTTAAATGAATTCAATATTTTATCCACTATACTACTTGATTATATTCTCCTTATCAAGAGATATGTCTTTTCTTCTTGTAGTTACTTTCTTATATGAAGGTTTGTATAGATAGTCCCCCTTGTATCCTTAGGATACCCTATAATTATACACTTCATGCCTTGGGGTGATGGTTTATTGCTTGATCTAGACTTAAAAATGTATTTCATCCCCATTCATAAACATGTGAAGAAACTAATTTCTTTTCACTCCATAACTCAAAAATAATACTATTTTCCACTTTATTTGGTATTAATTTTAGTAAGTATAATTCTGTTTGTAATGCATACCCCCAAAAGGATAATGGAAAACTTTTTGTTAATAATCATCAACCTTACCATGTACAACAAGGTACAGTTCCTCCATTCACTAACACCATTAAAATATGGTGTATAATTTGGAGTGAGTTGAGATAAAATATTATACTTCTATAGAAATTTGATAAATTCTTGGTAAATATATTCACCACCTTGATCCAATCAAAGTTTCTTTATAGACTAACCAATTTTATTCTCAACCACATTTTTGAACTCTTTTAAATTATCAAAGGATTCATAATTATACCACATTAAGTATATATAACCACACCTACTCAAGTCATAATTAAAAGTAATAAAGTGTGAGAATCCACCTTTAGCCTCTACTTAAAAAGGTATGCACACATAAGTGTATACCAAATCTATAATCTCTATTTCCCTTTCACATCAAACAAAAAATAGTGGTTTGGTAATATTACCTTGTAAACATGCATGAAATATTTTAGGTGGAATAAGCTCAAAATATTCTAAGTAACCAATTTGATATATATTTTTCAATTTCTTCTCGGTTACATGACCAATACAATGATTCCATAACTAGGTTTTATATGAGTTGTGTGTATTCATTTCATTATCAATTTCCAATATTTGGTTTTCATAATTTAATACATAAAAACCATTATTCATCTATTTCATACCATAACATAGTTTTCTTTATAAAAGTAATAATATTTATTTACAAATATGAAAAAAAACATCCATATATAAATAAGAAATGGAAATAATTTTCTTAGTAACACTAGCCACATAATAATAGTTCTTTAAAACCAAAATCAATCTCATCGATAATGTGAGATGGTAGTCTCTAATGGATAGAGTAGCAAACCTCACTCCATAATTAGCTGTCATCTATAGTAATATTCCAAACTCTACTTGTAACACCCCAGAATGATAAAGGTTTCAATAACTAAATGATATGACTCATGTCAACAAGGTGCACTTTTGTTTTTAGGAGCCTACCTGATTAGAACTCCACAGTTAAGCGTATTTGTCTTAGAGTAGTGATCAGGATGGGTGACCTTCTTGGAAGTTTTATAGGATGTGTGTGAGTGAGGATAAGGCACACTAGAAAGGAAATTTGTTGGCATGTGAGGATAATCATTAGTCAGATGACCCGTTCGGGCACGTGGGTGGGCCCCAGGGTGGGGACCACATATCTTCAGGGCAACTGGTGGTACCTGGTGGGCCAGGACCCGATGGCCATGATAAGGCAGGGTGGTTGTGTTGTGTCTGTGGGGAAACTGGTGGTACCTGGTGGGCCAGGACCTGACGACCGTGATAAGGCGAGGTGGTTGTGCTGTCCCCGGGACCCAGTTGTCACATTAGGTATTAGAGGTGGTACCTAGCCTTAAGTTCAGTGCACTGCCTGGGTTCAGATGTAGGGCCCCAAACGAGGACATTCTGCTCTAAAGGGGAGATGATTGTAACACCCCAAAATGATAAAGGGTTAAATGACTAAATGATATGACTCATTTCAATAAGGTGCACCTTCCTTTTTGGGAGTCTACTTGATTAGAACTCCACAGCTATGCATGCTTGGCCTGGATTAGTGATCAGGATGGGTGATCTCCTGGAAGTTTCCCAGGGTGTGTGTGAGTGAGGAAACAGCACACTGGAAAGAACAAGTGTTGGCCTTTGAGGACTGTCATTGGTCAGATGAATCGTTTAGGCATGTGGGTGGGCCCCATGGTGGGGACCACATGTCTGTGGGGCAACTGGGATTCCTGGAAGGCTGGGACCTGACGACCATAATAAGGCGGGGTGGTTGTGCTATCATTGGGACCCAGTTGTCACATTTGGTATCAAAGGAGGTACCTAGCCTTAACTGCAGTACCCTACCTAAGAGGGCCCCAGGGTGGGGACCCAGTGTCTGTGGGGCAACTGGGTTCCTGGCGGGCCGGGACCCGATGGCCATGTTAAGACAGGGTGTTTGTGCTATCATCGGGACCCAGTTGTCACATTTGGTATCAGAGGTGGTACCCAAACTTAAGTGAGGTGCACTTCCTGGGTTGAGATATAGGGCCCACAACGAGGACGTTGTGATCTAAAGGGGGGGTGATTATAACACCCTAGAATGATAAAAGGATAAATGACTAAATGATATGAATCATATCAACAAGGTGAACCTTCCTTTTTGGGAGCCTACCTGATTAGAACTCCATAGTTAAGCATACTTTTCTTAGAGTAGTGATCAGGATGGGTGACCTTCTGGACAGTTTCCCAGGATGTGTGTGAGTGAGGATAGAGTACACTGGAAAGGACATGTGTTGCCCTGTGGGGATAATCATTAGTCATATGACCTGTTCGGGCATGTGGGTGGGCCCCTGGGTGTGTAACATGTGTATGTGGGGCAATTGGTGGTACTTGGTGGGCCAGGACCCGACGGCCATGTTAAGGCGGGGTGTATGTTCTGTCACTGGGACCCAGTTGTTACACTACTTGGTTCTTGTATTTAGATACAAATGTGATCACCACATGAATTATCTAATATCCAACCTATAGATATGGAAATATTACACTCAATAAAAAATGCACCTGAAGCTTCCCCTTGCTTATTTTCTTGGTTATAATTCCTCTTCCAGTGGCACTTCTTTTTATATGAAAAACATACCACATCCTATTACCTTACTTTCCTTTCGATATTCTTCTTCTTGGATGGATGGTGCTTAGGAACCTTATACTTGGAATGTGTCTTTGGAACATTTTCATTTTTCTTCCTCTTCTTATTCACCATAAGGATGGTGGTTTTTCATGCTCCATTTATTTATTATCTTGGTGAATAAGTGTAAGAAGTACTGAGATAATCTTATTACTATTTCTCATATTATAATTCATAATAAAACTCGATAAGGTTTTAGGTATTTAGGATAGAATGAGATATGTATGCATCTCATCAGGGATCCCAAAACCCAAAATGTCAAGTCACACAAAACCTTCTCTAGTTTTATTATGAATTATAATATGATAAATAGTAATAATATTCTCTCAGTACTTCTTATACTTATTCACCAAGATAATAAAGAAATTGAGCATGAAAACCCACCATCCTTATGGTGAATAAGAAGATGAAGAAAAATGAAAATGTTCCAAAGACACATTCCAAGTATAAGGTTCCCAAGCACCATCCATCCTATAAGAAGGATATCGAAAGGAAAGTAAATTAATAGGATGTGGTATGTTTTTCATATGGAAAGAAGTACCACTGGAAGAGGAATTATACCCAAGAAAATAAGCAAGGGGAACCTTCAGGTGCATTTTTTATTGAGTGTAATATTTCCATATCTATAGGTTGGATATTAGATAATTCATTTGGTACCTGGTGGGCCAGGACCTGATGGCCATCTCATCAGGGATCTCAGAACCCAAAATTCCAAGTCACATAATGTAGCTAATCATCTTTCCCGCATATTCCCTAGCTAGCCCCAACTCTCTAATTTTTCACATGAATAGCGAATTAGAGATCTAATATCTCTCTGACTTCTCTTGATAGTGATATTTAAGGTGAGAAATGATTCTATAAGAATCCATATCCTCATAAATATTTAAAATATCATTAGAAATGGAGTGTATAATGAAACATTAGACATATATATTGTCTTACACGTGATTCAAATAGAGATATAATTCTCTCTCATTGTCCTCTTTGGAAATGAACTCATTAAGTGGGGTTTATAGCATGTACAATTTCCATTTTTGTAATAGTACAACATGGAAGTGCCTATACTATTCCTAGAAATCCATGTCAGTGAGAATTTTATCCTTCTCAAGTATGGATTGTAGCGATATTTTCAATGTCGTTTGATTTTCCATTTCTACAAATTAAGATAAGATACTTAGTACTTTTTTTGATTAAAATATTATATTAAAAATTTTAAATTTAATATAAATTCAATTAATCTTTCACTATTTTTTGAAAGCTAATAGCCCTCACTAATAGTTTCATAATATCTTGTTTCTTAGATATTCTAGTGTAAAGGATCCATATTCCCATTTTCATAACCTAAACTTGGTTCTGAAAATCTATTTTAAGGTTTTTAGGTAGGTGTAACTTACCAACAGCATTAACTCATAGTTCCTTGATCTTTTGAGTGGACTCCCCAATCCTGAAATCTCATTTAAAGATTTTCTAAACCTTTTCCTCTTAGTTACACCAATTCATGTTTGGGAAGTCAACCATTGATGTAAACTAAGTTAAGTCATCCCAAAACATCAGGTCAAAAGTTCCATGATAATTAAAATTACCCCAACTTGGGTTAGTCAATCACATTAATCTATGAGGTCATTTCTAACAAAAGTGGTTGAATGTTATACCAAATTAATATTTTATTTTAATAATTAATATCCTTATGTATAAATACCATTTTATCCTTTTACATTCCTTGTTAATATTGTGTGGATTTTACTAAAGTGATTCATAATGTATGATAAAATATTAATGTATAATCCATTTATATTTTATTTCATCATGCATGCTAGTTACTTCATTTATTAGGTTATCATGAAGCATTCAAAAACATAAATAATTAGTCATGAAACTAAAATAAATAAAATATTAGTGCCATTATCATTAGATTCTCTAATGGTTAGTTTATCTATAAAATGATAAACTAACCATTGACCCTAGGGAAAAATACACCTTGAATTGTAACTTGGCTTGTGTTTTAGTATTCCACCTTTATCCTATGTATTAGCTCAATTAGTTTTTACAAAGTACCTTGACTAATACTATCTCCCCAAAACTAAGAGCTTCATCCATACATAATGTTTTACTCACACTCAGGTGAGTGGATCTAATGGATTGGATAAATGGGGTTTACATAAAAGATTTCACTGGCATATAGGCCCATAAATAATGAGAAGGATATGACTCGTAGGAAATGAATAATAATTTAACCATAAAAAATTTTAAAAAATCACATACAAGGTATGGTCTAATATCATGATTATCCACACATTAAGAAATGGTCATACATTTTCTATCTTGTTGTCAATTACTTCACTTCGTTCTTTTATTTAGATAATGTGACATGAATTGGTCTAATTAATTCAAATTATCTTAATTCTATCCAATAACTCTTAACTCACCATCATATATAATGTTAAAAAAATTAATTTCATTTAAAATTAATTTAATTCACAAGTTTACATAGAGTAAACCTCATGTGTTCATCAAAAAATTTAACAAGGTAATTAATTTAATATATAATTGCTAATTCTATGACATGGCATGTACTTTCAAATGAATGACACATATAACACATAATCAATAAGTTTAATTATGAATTTAATTCTTATTTCTAGGAAAATTTGGGAACATTTTTTGAAATAGAATACACGATGTGTAGTGTTTTACATGGTGTTTACTTTTTTTCTGCTTGTGTTCATAACACGCACTTTTGGTATGGGTGTGTTCTCTACCATGGACATGATCAAGGAACATAGAATGTACTAGGAACCCACAATGTGTAACCTCATATTACATGGAATGTTAGTCCCCATGTCATGTATCTGATATACATCATGCTTGGGACACCCTGTGTACTCATCTGTGAGATAACGGAAACTACACATTGTGTTCAATGCTTATATGATGTGTATTACTTCATGTCGTGTACCAATCTATCCAGATCTATACACTAGTGATGCAAGAGATAAAAAATAATACACAGTGTGTGTATATGGTAAGTATATACCATGTACTCTATTTTTTTCCAAGTATAACCTTTGGCACCTCCAGATGGTGTTCTTCAGATGTTTCTTCATTTTTAACTCTTAAACATTTACTAGTTTTGTTAGTGAGAATGAAGAAGGTAAGAGAAGATGATATAGAATATTAAAACAAATTTATTTAGTAAAATAAAATTAAAATACTTGAAATCAATCAATGAATAATATATATTTATAAATTAAACATGTGACCACTCTTATACCACTTTTAGGACTTGGGCATAGTGGAAGCATCCCTTGATGGTATGAAAGTATAATATTTTGGTGTTAAATCACATGTAATAGTTACTTTATATGATCAAAATGTCATGTCCAATAAAAATAATGGATTACTTGACTAGATTAAAAATCTAGAACCAAAAGTGTAGCATCTTCACATGTAATTTACAAGTAATTTATGAGATGATATAGAATTACCTATGACTGTAATTTAACTTTTGTTGATGATATAATAGAATAGATTTCGTTACACTGCTGTTTCACTATAGGATTCAAGTGGATAATCCCTCGAGTGGTGATCCAAACATGCCCCACAGTCTCTAAATGACACCATAGAATCACTAACTTCTAGCACGGATGATCATAGTCACCTGTGTTGTTCATGGTTGGCCGCATAAATATTCTACTCAAATGAAGAAGAGATCTTTGTGGTCTCTTGAATGATTGAGAGACAAAGAACAGAGAATTACCTTTAGGTATTGATCAAGTATCTCCCTTATATGTTATTCACACCAAAAGTGATTTATTAAAGAGATATAATTTGATACTTATTGTGAAAGTTTAGGGTTAGAAATTTCACACTAAACCCTTCCCATCATTGTAATTCCTAAATGAACCCATCTCTAATAATAATAACAATATTATTATTATTAATTTATTAACATGTAAAACACATTAAGAATATAAATAAATATAATTTATACTATTCATACCATTAATATTGGTCTGATTTTCCTTTTTGATGCTTATCGATCCTCAAATAATTACTATTTAATTAAATAAACCTCACTGCATTATTCTATGATAAATATAATAAATTATATTGTCTAAAAATACTAACGAATATTTATTATTATTATTTAACTCAATTATTCTTTTGAATAACCTATGATTGAATTATGGTTATCAACAAAAATAATAATTATTATTTATTCTAACTTATTAGATTCAATACTTGAATTTAATAAATGTTGTAGATACACTTAGTGTGTGACCCTCTAGGAAACTTCCTTAATGGAATTAGGCATGATCACATAAATTCTAAGGTTATCATCTTGAAACATTCCAAGGAAACCATGGAGAGTGAAGTTAATGTTTCAATGACATCCAACCTCCTATGAATTTTTACCATGTAATATAATCCCTTTATCATGATATCTCAAATCAAGTAGGTTACATGTCGATGTTGTCAACCTATATATTTGATGTCTCTTTCATTGACTTCCCAATAATTAACTCCCCACAAAAAACCATGGAAATGGATTTATGTAGGTGGTTATTTTCAATCAAAGGACATGAGATATAAACTTCCATCATTGGATATAAGGGATAAATCATTTCTCACGTTATCCATTAATGAAATATCACTCATGTCGCACCCAATGTATCCTACCTCATTGTAAAAATATGTAGTCACATTTTTTAAATAAATTTAAGTATGAAATTCATGATATCCACTAATTAAAATCATAAATTCCATAGATCAATACACACATCCATAGATAAGAATATCCAATAACACATAGAAATGAGGATTTTCTATTAATGAGTATATTCTCATAGCCTCATGTCTTAGATATTACCATGGACAAAAACCATGAGAAGGTATATCAATGTCTTATAATCCTCATACCCATAATATCCTATATCATCTATGTCCCTTTAGAAAATATCATCTATCCATAGAAAAAGGTTCAAGAATAATTTCATTTCACCTCTAGGTTCTCATCATAGCAGGGAACTGTTATGACCTTTTAGCGCAACATATATTCTAAGGTCATAATCACATAAAAATGTTATATATAAAAAAAAATAATGTGATAAGAAAACTTATTTAATAATAAACCATTTAATCATGTAATAAATAAGTTGTTTCTTTGGAACCAACTCCAACACACACACAAGTCGACCACATCACAGATCATAATCCATCTATAATGTCACCTCTCACTATAGGGGAGTATTTAATCCTTTACATAGATATATGAAACAATTACCAAAAGTATTTCATCACACCATCAATCCTTGTCCCACACACATCAACTCATTGATCTATAATTAAACTACCCTACACATACCCAGTATTTACTACATCAATACATCTAAAACTAATAGATCTGTGCTCTCATACCACTTTATCATAACCCAAATCATGATCCCATGAGTCTCATTATGTCAAACCTAAGCTCACATTCCAAAATCAGATACCATTATCACTTTATGTTAATCATGTATATCAAGAATCACCCTTTATGGTTCTCTTAAAAATAGATTATTTTACCTATGTTGTGGTTTATCACATAATCACCCACCAACCTAGGAGTCATCTCCAAAATCAAAATATTTAACTCACTCTTTCCACGCCACTAAAAAACACATACAAAATTCATAGGGATATGAATCACAGTAATCTTTCCCTCGAAAAAAAAACCTTGATACCAAACTCAAATTTCTCTATCTTAGATGTCTAAGGAATATCTTTGACTTTACCATGTATACCCAATAGCACCTCACATGAACTGATCTCATAACCTGTAGCATCTACCCATTATTATTGACTCTATTTTATTAAAAACCCTAGGTTAACCCTCCTCTTTGGTTTCCCTCACAAGTATCACAATTAATTTCACCCATAGTACCTAGCTCACTAATCTCTGAAGCTACAGATCAAAAGTGTTATTCTTTCCTACCTATATCATAAGTTATTTCTCTTGTAGGTGAAAGCTCATAGAAACCACATATTTATTACCAACTAAAATATCACATGATAACTCACATGTCTAAATACCCACTCTAGGGTTCTCATCTACAATTATCTTTATCTGAAATCACATTAAAACACACCACCTACTTACAGTCACCAATTCTCATTGGGAATATACTTATGAGACTACCCCCTCAAGAATCCAAAATCTCAAATTGATCCTTACCAATCCTCCACATGAAAACATCACCCCTCAAGGATCATAGTCTCATCCAGGTACACATATATATATAATAGACTCACCCTACCATGATTTGTGCCAATTATCCCATAGTCACCCAGTTTGGTTAAGTGTCACCAAAAAGTTATATAGAAAATACCATATAGGTTGTTGTTAAAACTTTAAATAATAGAACCTATTTTCTTTTAGAACCAACACAATTCCATCAAATTCCTATATAGACCTACTAAGGTTCACTTCACATCCCTTTTAAGAGGTACTTATTAGTCATATTCATCATGTGTCTTATCGTACGATCCACATGGCCTATCATCAAAAGGAAACATATATTGTTTTCAAGATGATAGAATGTCACCAAAAAATTATATGGTAAAACACAGTATAAATTTTTGTTGAAACTTTTTGTAGTTTTACCCTTTTTCATTGGTGATATCAACCACAAACAGTCATGAGGATGTCATGTGAATAATATTTTCCAAATATGATGCACATACACAGCCTCTTGGAAACAGGAAAAGAGCCAAAACTACAATAAAAAATAAATCCAAAACCTCATTTTCATCACACTAGGTGAAATAATATTACCATAAAATTAAAAACCAATCATAGAAGTCTCATATCCCTGGTTACATAGACTTCCTACCAAAGAAGTTGTTTGTGACACACCAGTATGATGTCTATCACAAGCACCAACACATTCCCATGTCTCTTATCTACTATTACCCTAAATAATAAAACAAAATAAAACTTTGATATAGTCTATGATATCAGTCACAGAAAATATATGATATAAATTTTTAATCTCCTTTATTGGATCATGACCACTAAGTGGTTCTTGGACTAGAGGAGTGGTAAATCAAACCTCAAGTGCACCTCCCTACACACTAGAGTATGCCGACTAGTAGTTGGGATCTAGGGTGTTATTATGGAAAGATTATACTCACATATAAGAGTGTGAAATAACATCAAAAAACCTAAAATCATCCATAAGTAATGAACATAATATTAATCATAATCAAATATGCATTGCTCAATAATAATAAATGAATATGAAAACAGGCGATCACACAAACTCATGGTCATTCCAACATACAATGATTGATTTCCCACTAGTCCAATCATGTATACATAAATAATATAATATAATATAATAAATTTAGACTCTAAAAATTCCTTAATCCATACATCATCCCAGTATCTAGTATATTCAAGCTATCTTTCTTGATCATGACACTCTCGACATCTACCCAACCTAAACCTATAATCAGTAAAGTCTGTTCAAGTACCCATGTGCCATGGTCACCTAATAATTGTATGAGTACAATTAATTAGGAAACTAATAACACAATCCCATAAATAACTAGTAATGAAATTTCTATTTTCATGTGACAAGCTTGGTTGAATAAATAAATATAGTGAGTAAGTATAAATAAATAATAAATATTGATCCTTTGGCTCATATTGAAACCCTAATTGAACCAAACCTACTTTAACTAGTGATGGAGTGTCTCTAAGTATGTTTCATAATTGTGAAAACCAATATCAGGCCCATGGATGGTTCCTAAGATAAAGTACAAGGAAATAAAAATTAACTGTGAGTTGAATATAAGGATCGTATCTAAGGAATTCTAACTCAAATACCCAATTTATGAATCCAAGTAGTTCATCCAAGTCATTCTAACTCGAATACCCAATACCAAAATAGAAGGATAATGAATAATGAATTAAAACTCCAATAGAAAATACAAATACAAGGAGCACATCCAGGGCATCCCAAAACCTATATGGGGAACATACACCTTATCTTAGAACCAATATATCCATCCCAGATCCATGGATCATGTCCAAGGAATCAAAAAACCTATATAGGACCTATTTAAAACCCCATAACTAGAAAATCGAGATCCAAGAAGCATGTCCAAGGCATCCCAAACCATCATGACTTAGTATACTTTTCATCCCATCATATAAATCAAAGGATCGTGTCCAGAGCATCAAAAATAATTGTATATTAGTAGATTGTGAATCCCACCATACAGATACAAGGAGAATTTACAAGGATTCCCAATATGATATAAGGCATAAAGGATAGATCCTAGGACCATGTATTAGGAATCCTATTTATCTCAATACAAATTAGTCGGAATTGTGTCTCAATATCTTGTGTCAAACACCATAGAAACTTCGGCCTCACATCATCGATATAGGTTCTAAGGTGACACTCAAAATCATCAATACCCATTACCCACACACAACCACTCAAGGGTTTTCATATCACTGGGATAGCCACCAGGTTCCTCAAGGTATCATCATGAACAAACATCCCACAAGGTCTCTTATATCATGTTCTCGTCACTTAAGTAAACATACATCACTCATAGCTTTGATAATCCTTGATATCATCATAATCATCTTGTGGATTCACTAGCCTCATAAGTTTTCCTATATAGGGGTCACGTGAGGAGGGAGACCTTAAGCCTATTCAATTTTTCAATCAAACCTAGTCCCACCCGCACAACCAACCTACCCACAAAATCTATATAGGATATACCCACCCATGTACATCACATATCAATGGGGAAATACACTCACCCATAACCATCTCTCTATACCAATGACTTCAATGAATCTCGGGGTTTTTATGTGGAAAAACCCTAGGACATCCAACACAAATCATTAGTCACATCCTCCTAGAGGTCTCTACAGGATCCTACACAATGTAAACTAGATTTACATGATCCAATCACCCCCCCCCCCTCTATTGTGTAAGTGTCATAGGTAAATGTTTATAATAAATCCCTTTAAAATTAGTGAATGAGGTAATCAATCCAATTCCCAAGTTCCCATGTGTCCTTATAACATTTTTCAATTCATGCATGGGAATTAAATTTTTAATTAAATAATTTATTAAATTTTAAAGTGATGGTAACCTGAAGTGGTGAGACTATATACATCACATTACATATAAATAAAACATAATACTAAAGTTGGTATATACAAGGGACTATCTACCTTAATGACAGATTTATATCTTTTTATCACTTCTTAAAAACTCTCATTCAAGCTCATTAAAGTCCAACAGGTCACCACCCATCATCATGATGCCCTAACTCTATCCATAACATCTAAACTAATTAATTATAATCAGATTATAATTTAATAAACCAACATAATTAATTTTCAAATTTAATTCCAATAATAATAAATGGTTAAAATTTCATCGAGTGACCCCTTCACAATGAAACCACAATAAACCACCTAGGAATGGTCTCCAACACACTCCCAACACCATTATGGGAAAAATAACTAATCATAAAAACCTAGTCACTTGATGATTTTATCCAATTTCTCAAAAAACATAAAAAATTCATATGTCAACATGCCTTAATCAAAACTTCATGCAATGACATGAAATCTACATCTCAGGACCTCTTATTTCCACATTGAAAAAAATCCCCATGAAGTAGGATAATTTTCACCAATATTTGGGGGAAATCATTAATAAACCCTAGCTTAAATTTCATTAGAATCAGCTACTATGAGGAAAAGTAATAATGAAGGATAAAAGAGGAGAGTATCGGGTTAAATCATCATGAAAATGAATCAAAAAACTACCTCATTAAATGATGGAATCAATGGAATTGAAGTTAGGGGTTCAATCATATAATGAAAGGATTAGGGAGGAAGAAAACAAGGCCAAACTCTTAAATAAATGAAGGGAAAATAGATAAATTCATGATATTTTTTACAAATTTATAGGGTGGGAAATGGAATGTGCCACACCATATCACCATATATCTTATTATTTTCCATAGGGACACCCACAAGGAACCATTCCCAACTAGATTGAAATGCCTTGTAATCTAGAAATTGTTATTTATTTATTTCCCACTAGTGGATCTCTCAGTCAAAATGACCATAAAAATGGCCCATCCTAGGGTGCTACGGTGTGGTGACCTTACTAAGAACCATGCTTATTTAGGGTTCCATGGCCTCCACCATGTCAATCTATGCCCCCTCTTTACTCATTTTTCCCCTACATCATTCCCTAGGAAATACAAGGAGCTCTACAACATGGGGGTCCCCATGGTCAGTCAAAATATCCAGACCAAGGGAATAAAAATGTAGCCCAATCCATGGTGGTCTCCAGATGCCCCATGTGCCACCCAAGCCACCCAAACCTATTCTTTATCCCTCTTCAATATTCATAAAACCTCTCAGGCCTAAATATAATCCAAAAATACTTCTTCAATGTGTTAAAATACTCATAAAATTGATTTGAACCCCGATTTTCAAAACAACTTTCATATTTAGAATAACATGATGAGAACACATCTACGATCTCTTGGATTGGATGTTTAATCATTAGGATTTTATGGAATTGATCCTAGTAATTCAACCAAAAGATCTATACTGTAAATAGAAAATAAAATTTTGAATGATTTTTTGGAGGCTCAAAATGCATTGTAAAGATAATTATTTAATCATATTTATATAAAGGTGATGGATAGTCCTAGAATAAAAAGTTATTTTAGGATATAATTTCTAACATATATGAACATGATGGAAGGAAATAACTATAAATTTTTTAAAATATATTTGATAATTTAAAATGGGTTCTAGTAAAAATGTATATGGGTTCTTTAATTCTCTCAATAAAGATGTTGGTTTTATAAATGGAATTTATCATAAATTCAAGGATTATAATATTGTGAATAAAATAATCAAGAGTTTACCAACAATGTATAACCTTAAAGTGTCAACAATTTAAGAGATAATAATTCGAGAATTATCACTTGATAACTTATATAGTAACTCGGATATGTTTGAAATCTGGGTGAAGCAAGAGACCTCATTAAAACATTCATCTAACGAGATAGAATTCAAAGTATTTTTGAATCAATAGGTTCAAGATGTTGAAATGAATATGATATAAGTGATGAGTTCTTATCACATGTTGTAAGAAATTTAATAAGAGGTAAAGGAATATTTGATTGAAAGTTAACTCAAGCTTATTTTTGTTATAGGAAAATTAGAAAAATTACTTCTAGAAATATGAAGATGTTTTATGAAGATTATGGTGAGCTTTAATTCTTTAAAATAAGAAGAATAAGTTTCCCCCAAGAAGGAACTATAAATAAAGTGGTGGAATTAGAAATAAATATTAGATGAAGATCATCGTAATAAAAAGGAAGAAGATACATAAAACAATTCATTGTGAGTCCTAGAGACAGATTTTATCAAAAATAGGGAATATATTATTATAGAATCTATAAAAAAATTAAAATATTATAGTTTAATAATAGATTTAACATGAAGGAATTGTTGATATCTATGTGAAATAAAAATTGTTTCTTGAGGATCATAATTTATAGATAAATAATAATAATAAAATTTAAGTCTTATTGAAGGAGTCTTTAAGTTATGTTAATGAATTTGAAGGTGAAATTGATCATATTGAAAATGTTTTTGAATATTTTGAGAAAACTATTGTGAAATATAAAATTTTTTTGATTCACAAATTTAATATTTACTAGTATACTAAGATCATTATCTTAGTATATTCATCAATGAGAAAGGGAATAAGATTAAAATTATTGAAGAGGATTTCATATCCTTATGAAAGAATATTGAGTCAGATACTAAAATTAATGGCTCAAATAAAAATATTTAGATTGTAAAATGTTCTGATAAAGTTTTGATAAATATGGAAGATCAAGGAATTAATTCATTTATGGAGATATCATGAGTTAAAATTCCACGTTTTCTTGGAAAAGTGGGTCCTTGATATGATAAGGAAACATGAAAGTAAAAATTTGTAAATATAAAGAGCATAATAAATACGATAAAGAGAGAAAGTTATTAACCATCAATAATTTATCAACAATATATAAGGTATTCAAAAGTAAGTTATTTATGGAGTAATTATAGAAATATGATATTTATATTGATGAAATGGTAGTTTTATGGTTTTAATAACCACACTATTTCTTATTACAGTGAATCTAGAAGCTATCCAAGAGGATATGTTATTGGAAGTTACAAAAGGAGAGTTGGAAAATACTCTACTTATCAGAGAAAATTTTATTTATATGGTTACTATTTTTATTACTCAAACATTAGGTTTAAATTTTCAAATTACAAGAAAAGAAGATGTAGATCTATTTATGGTAGAAAAAATAGAATGTATTCAAAGAAGTCCAATTAAATTTGATTCAAAATAGTTTTTATCCTATTGAAGAATAAGAATTTAATTTGATTGCATATACTGAAAAAAATTTGAACATATCAACAAATATCTAAACTCATTTGGGATTATCTTATAAGAAAAGGAAGAATATGGAGAAGGAAATTTTGGTTGAAATTTCTTTATAGTAATCAAAAAATGGTATCACCTAGATTTTAGAAAGTGGGTGTTCATCATATATTATAGGTAATATGAATATTTTGAAGAATTTAATGGTCATAGTTGAAGGAATGGTGTGATTTGGAAATGATCTGGCATTAAAAATTAAAGTGGGTAGACTTGGTTGACTTATAGAAAATTAAATAATACTTATGTACTTTATGTTGATGGTATTTTTCATAGTATATTGAGTATTAGTTAGTTTTGTGTCTCATGTTTGGAAGTTTTGTTTTTTTTAGGCTGAAACATCAATAGAAATATTGGTAACTTATCTTATGAAAGGTTAATGAACAGATGAAAATATATATCAGGTATATAGTAAAGATAACAAATGTATTATTATTTGGAAAGAAGAAAAAATATTGTGTCCTCAGAGTATAAGACACAATAATCAAAAAGGTGTGTAGAATTTATCCTAGTTTAAAGTAGTAGTGGATATTAATCACTTAATTTGATATCAAGAAAATATTTTTAATAATTTTGAGTAAGGATAGTAAAAAATACTAATAATCCAAATAAAGGGTGAGAATTGGGGTTCCTGAATTTGGTTTACACTAATGTATGTAGTCTAATTATTCATGATGGTATGTGTTGTGGGAAATATTTCATCTTATTTTTTTATGGTTATAATTTTATGGAAAGTGTCATGTTTATGTATTAAAAGAGTAAAGTTATTAATTGAATAAATATATTTCAAATAATATTAGAAAATGAAATCAGGAGAACTATAAAAATTATAAGATATGATAATGAAACATAATAGATATATTATAATGTTAAAAACTACCTCAATAAATATGGTATTAAACATGAAGTGTGTTTTGTGATAACTCCCCAATAGAATGGGGTTTTATAGAGAAGAAACTGCAAGGTGAACAACATGGACAAAAAAATATTGATATAAAGTGATATCTCTTATCACTAATGGAAAAATTTGTAAAAGTGAAAATTATAATCAAAATAGATCATTACTTAGTCCTAAATTTGAGAATACATCATATGAAATTTGGCATGGAAGGAAGTCCTCACTAAATCATCTTAGTGTGTTTAGAAGAAAATGATCCATTTTAAATGCAGAAGGAAGTCATGGAAATTAAAATGATACAACAGATGAAGGCCTATTCCTATGATAGTTATCACGGATTACATTCTAAAAGTACTTTAATAAAGGGATAAATAAATTTTTTTATAGCAATGATGTGGTTCTGATTGAAAAAAATTCCAAAGAAAATTTTGGAAATATTTTTCCCGGATAAGTTTTAGAAGAAGGTGACGAAATAAATGTATACTTGAAAGAATCACAAAATATTTATATTGATGGTGATTTTTAAGTTGAATAGGTTTATGAACATGATAAAAATATATTTAACCTGTGAATAATTCATGAAATAAAATAAATCAAGTATATTTAAGTAATATGACTGGAGATAAATATGCTCCAATATATACTTAAAGAACAAGGATAATTGAACATATTACTTTATTATCTGATATTGAACCAACCTTATTTGGTATGGAAGAAGAGGAATAGTCATGGATAAAATACATTAATGAATAATTGAAATTGAGTTATAAAAATAAAACTTGGGAGCTTATGGAAATATAAAAAGCATCATAATGTTATTATCACAAAGTGGGTATTCCAGAACAAAATATATGAGAATGGAATGTTAATCTAGAATAAAGCAAGGGTGGTTTGTAAGAGTTAAGATTGGGGGGATGATTTGATATAGAATAAAACAATTCCCTAATGTCAATAATGGATACTAATATACTATTTTTTATGGTTTATATTCAAATAAAATTCAGAATATTTTAAATAGATATGAATATAAGATTTCTGAATAGAGTCTTGAATTAATAGATATATTTCAAACAATTGGTTGGATTTTTTATAGGAGATGATGAGTCAAAAGTGTAAATTTTGAAAAGGTATTTTCATAGAAAAAATAAAAATCATCATTCTTGGTATAAATGGATAGATACTTTCTTAAGAAATCTATAATTCTAGAGAGGAGGGGTTTACCACATCCTCTATATGAAAATTTTAGAATTTGAATAGTTCATGGTGATGGTGTATGTGGATGAAATAATATTTGGAAGAAACAAGAATAAATAATTTGATATTATTTCTATATTTATGATTTTATAATTTAATATGTTATTTATTGGTGCATTGAAATATTTTATTGGTCTGAAAGTTTGTTAAGATATAGATATAATGTTCATATCATGAGTGAAATATGTAAGGTAATTGTTTGAAGAAATTTAGGATAGATAATTTAAAGCCAGTTTCAAATTCAATAGTCATTGGATCTAAAATGATAAATAATAAAGATATAGATGGATTATAATAAACCCTATATAGAAAAATAATTGGGGGTTTAATTTATCTTACTATTACTAGGATATACATCTTTTATGTTATATGTTTAATAGCATGTTTCTAATGTTGTCTAAGGAAATATCCCATTTTATCAAAAAAATGAATATTGAGATATATTCAGGTAACATTAAATTATGGTTTAGTGTTAAATTATAGAAAATTTATATATTTATTGTCCTATTTGGATGATCATTGGGTAGGTGACATTGTGTAAAAAAATCCATAAGTGGTGGAGTTTTTTACATTAGGAGAAAATGTGTTGGCTGGCTTAAAATGCTTGTGCACAGTTTATATGGATGAAGAAAATTGTTGAAGAAATTAAATGATATGATGATTTAACAATTATATATTTGATTAAAACATCACAAAAAATATAAATTGTTGTGATTATATATGAGTATAAATAATCAAACAAAGGACATTCAAAGGAATTAAGAGAAGTCATGCTAAAACTGAAGGTGTTACATCATAAAAAACAATGCATGAAAATTTTCTTCATAGAAGGAATTAAAATAACATGAATTTTGTGGAGGTTTTCAAATCTATAAGGATATTAAATATCAAGGATATTTAAATGGATATCATTACTGTGATTTTAAAGATATTTTAATGTGGTCCAAGTAGATATATTTTTAGAAGTTGTTTACCATATCTGAATGAGAGGATTGTGTAATCAAATATCAAGGGGAGTTTCCATATTCTGTTATGGAAATAATATTCACATATTCTTATGAATATAAAACAAATAAAATTAAAAAATAAAGCATCTTTAAAATTTTAGAACTTTGAATTGATGCCTTTTTAAATTTAAGAACCATTATATTAATAATAGAATAATAAAGATTAAATTACCGAGTTTTTTAAAAGAAAGTAAAGATATTGAAAAGCCTAGTGTTTAATAATTTGAGACTATGAAATTTATGTTCTTGAATGAATAATAACATACAATTTTGGATATCTTGGAGGCTCTATGAGGAATATCTTCATCAAATGTTGTTGAATAAACCAAGAGAAATATTTTTCATTCATTTTTTAATTTATTATACTGTAAATGAGAAGCTATGATTCATGTGTCATTAGGGAAAGACTAGTGTGAAGCTATACTAATATGGTATTTATGAATTGATCATGAATATTCCTATTAAAACTAATTTCATTTATAGTTAATGATTCTATGATTGGGAAGACTAACTAATCACAACAAGGATTAATCTTTTCATGAAGGGGATTGACCTTATTAAAATCATTCTATCATGTTCCGCATACTTTATTTAATATTTGGGTAAGTATAAGAGACATACTATGAGAGGATTTAGATCATAACTAATCATATAGGCATATTTAAAAAATAATAAATCATAAAATAGTTTCACTGATTCAATCCTCACCCTCCCAGGTATATAACCATACTTGGGTGCTCATGTGGTATCAAAGTAAACTAGGATACCTATGAAACAAGTGACCTTGATTTTAGATAATTATGGAAATTATAAATTTAGTCAATAATTATGGGCTCCCTATATTCAATGGAAAGAAATATCGCAACTAGAAGAATAGGATATTAGAATTTCTATTTTCATTGGTCCTAGAAGTTAGAGATGTTGTAAAATTGTTATTTATACACTTTGAGAAGGATACTTATATATATTTTTTTGATAATATAAATATATAAGCTGATGGAAAATATCATAATTTCATTGTTATTTATTTATTAGAAAAGTTATACACAAAAGTCATGGTACCTCAAAATGAAAAGGAAATTCAGGATAATTTATTGATAAGTTATGAAGGTAGTGTGAAAGTAAAGGAGGAAAAATTAAAAATTTATAGAAGAAAATTTTAGAGTATAAAGATCCCTGATAAATAAAAAATTAATGAAAACTTTAAAAGTTTACTTTAAATGGCCAAAAATATTTGAGGGTGTGGAGAAAGTTTGGATTGTTTTATAATTATAAAAAAGTTTATTAGAATTTTTTTATAAATTTATAATGTTAATATTTCATCTTTATAGTAAAGATATGATATTTCCCTTAATTATTTACAAAATATTCTCATTGCATATGAAATGAAAAAAAATATCACTTTTAAAAATGAGATCATAAATGAAATAGATTTTGATTCAATTAAAAAATTAAAAAATAGAAGATAAAGATTTAGTGTCAAGTGAATTAGATGATAAGGAATAAGATGAATATTATAAGATAATTTTGTCTCTTATGTCAAGTAAATTCCATAAGGTAAAGAGAAAAAATAAAGTAGAACTCCCACCAAGGTGATATAATTATAATTTTATTGGAAACTATACTATAAATTTTCTAATGAAGAATTATATTGTGTATGAATCATATGAATGTGATGAGAAACCTTAGAAAAATAAATTAGCTAAAATATTAAAATAAGTAACCAAATCTAATAGAAGAAAAAAATAAGTTTTCTATAAGTAAAATAAAAGTTTGATGGTCTAAGAAGAATTTGACTACACATTCAGAAACCAATCAGAAGATGAATCTGTATAAAAAATCTTGAATTTAATGAATCACATTGAAAGAGGTGTTGAAAATCATTAGTGAAGAAGTTGAAAGTAAACCAATAGAGTTGGAACACATATTGAAGGATTAATTATAATAATCTCTTGATTAGAACAAAAAAAACTCAATGGGGATAATAGGTTGTTAATGAAATAAACTAAAAGGATTAATGGAGGTAAGGATGAGTATATCAAGAGAATATACTTACATTGATGCAATCTAAAAAAAAGTGGTTAAAAAATATAAGATAGGGAAAGTCCTTGATGAGAAACTTTAATTGAGGTAAGAAGAACTAATAAGGAAACAATAAAAGAATCTTTATGTGGAGAATTATTTAAAGAATATAAGATAGTAATTCAACAAGTTATTTTAGTTTAGGGATGTAACATCACAAGATAGAGAAAATAAGGTTCCAAATAGGCATGTTAATTATTCTCGTAATAATTATCATAACAAACATGTTGAGTCTAACAGTGATGGTTCTAAAATCAAATTTGGTAAACTTTGGACTAAGAAGTATAATGATAAACCGTATTATGTATCAAAATAATAGTATTATATCTCAATAATATAACTTACCCTTAGGTAATTTATGCATAGTTTTTGAAAATATAGTTGTACTAATATTTTGGGTAGAATTTTTATTAGTATTAAAGGTTAAGGGTTAGAAGATATTATTAATATTATAGTGTGTTTAGACATAAATAACACTCATATTCGTTCAATATCTCACTATTATAGAAGAGGAATGAATCAAGGCGTGTTGTTTTGTGACAATGAAAAGTTTATTTCAAATTAAGAAAGTTATGAAAATGAATTCATCTCTTTTTCAAAAAAATAACATGCTTTACTTATTTGAAATTTGTGGAAAATATGATTGGAAAGGATGTTTTGTTAAAGAGTATATGAATTTCATACCTATATAGATTTATTATGGTGATAAAGTAAAGGAAATTCAGAAAGTGGAGAAAGAGAACTCATTCTTTTCTTAGTCTTCATTGAAAAAAACAAGAGAACCTTGTTTTGGATTCTTGAAAGTGGTTGATCCTCCCACAATAATAATGAAAAAAAATATGAATAGCATATAAAATAATCAAGGAGGATCAATGAATTTTTTCAATTGTTATTTTTTAAAAATCAATGGATTTAGATCATTTAAATTAGAAGGTCAAAGTATGATGTTAAATGATGTATTATTTCTTAAGGGTGTGAATAAAAACATTTATTTTCAACCAAATATATGATGATATACATGAGATCATATTTAAGAAATACTCATATATCATCAAAAGAAAAAGGGATGGAAGGATCATTACCCAAGTAAAAAGGGGAAATTAGAATCTATTTTAAATTGGTTATCCTACCAACTCTGGTTAGTTGAGTACCAAATATGAAAACCAGTTATGGTACATAAGGCTTGGTCATCTTGGATAAAAAAGTCTGAGTAAAATTTTGAAGTATGATACTTTGATAGACCTACCTAAAAAGAATATAGAAATATATTATATCTATGAAACTTTTCAAAAAGAAAAATTGGATCATGTTTCTCACAAAGGAGTAGTGATTTGGTCTACTACACCACTTAAACATACATTGAATTATGTGGCCCTACGAGACAAAATTATACCATGTGTAATTTATATTTTATTACTTTAATTAATGAATACACCCAAGTACAAATGTCATGTTTATCAAGAACAAGTCAGAAGATCTTATGATGTTCAAAATCATTAGAAGGAAAGTTGACAAATAGAATGGACTCTAAATCAATAAACTGATATCTAATGATAGAAAGGAGTATACATGTGGTGAATTTGAATTTTATCTTACTAAATATGGATTTAATAACCAATATATTATGCTATATTCTCCCTAAAAAATATTATATATGAGAGGAATAATAGAATCATAGTTGATATGGGAAAAACTATACTATTTTAAGACACAATATCTAATAATTTTTATAAAGAGAAGTTGTATGCATTATAGTATACATATAGAATAGGTCTCAACTAAGGCTCAAGAAAAATATAACACCATATAATATGGGGTAAAAAATAAATGGTTAATTTATTTAATGTTTTTTGTATTCATTATTTTATAAATATTAAAAAAATTGTAAAATTTATAGAAAAAACATAAGAAGTGATATTTGTAGGATAATTATCAAATCAAAATGAATACAGATGTGGAATTAAAAACTAAATAATTTGGATGACTATTTTCATGTAAAAATTATTAAAAATCATAGTAAATTAGATATCAAAGTTGAAACATATTTAAAAAAATCTTGATCAAACAACATATGGATTTCAAAAGAACTAAATGAAGAAAAGGTTAAGAAAGAGACACTCACTATTGATATTAATTCTGAAAAAAAAAAGTGATGAACATAAGGGTTCCGGATTTGGGATATTAAAATTTTAGAATCTGATGAAACATGTTGAAATATAAAATATTATTGCCAGAAAAAAGTCACTAGTTCAAACAAGAATGATATTGATAATTTAAGATAAAAATGCAATTATATTGTATATTGTGCCTCAAATAGTAGTTTATGTAGTTGATCATGAGAAGTGGATAGAAGTTATAAATAATGTAATTGATCATATTGAGAAAAAAATATCCATGGTATATTGTAACAATACCTAAAAATGTGATTGTAATCAAGTAGGTATCCATGAATAGATTGAATAAGAAAGTTGAAGTGTCGATAAATAAGGAAATTTTGGTATAAAATGGATACTAATAAATGAAAGGAATTTATTTTGAAGAAAATTTTTCACCCATGGAAATGATGGAAATTATTAGAATGATCTTGGTAGTGGTATCACATAAATATCATAAGGCTTATCAAATGGATTTGAAATATATATTTTCTAAATTGTGACCTAGAGGAAGAAGTTTTCATTTAAAACCGTAAGGTTTTTATATTATACAGTGATGTAATAACAGAATATTTGTTAAATAAATTTTTATGGCTAAAACTAGGCCCCTGGATTCTGGAATTATAAATTGGATGTCTATTTGAGAGGTGCGGATTTTTCAAATGGAAATGTTGATAGCAGCCTATATGTGAAAGAAATTTTCAAGGGTACTCTAATTTTCATTGTATATGTATATGAAATTATATTTGTTAGTGATAAGGTGTAAATTTATGATTAATTTATTGAAAATATGAAAATGAATTTTTATATGTACATGCTATGTGAGATGTAATATTTTCTAGGATTACATCTTGAGTAGAGAAATGATTGCATATTCTTATCATAGGGGAAATATGACATAGAATTGTTGAAAACTTTAACCATGGAATACTCAAAAAAACTCCCATAACAGATGGAACTAAGTTATTTCATGTTAAGGATGGAAGAAATGTTAATCAAAAGGATTTCAGAAGAATTATTGGAAGTCTAATTTATCTAACTATATCAAGATTTGATATATCTTATGAAATGAGTGTGTGAAATATTTAAAAGCGATCCAAAGGATTCTCATATACTGATAGCTAAAATAATTTTTTTATATCTGAAATGCACATTAGATTATGGGATATTATATAGAAATAACACATATTTAATCTAATTGGATTTATAGATACATACTAGGTAGGTGATTTCACTGGTAGAAAATCAATTTTAGGTGGAAATTTTTTATTACTGAAGGTTGCGAGAGTTCATATAGAAAAAAATCAGAATTCAGTAACACTCTTAAAAACAGAATCTAAGTATGTAGTTGTTACACATGATTAAACACAAATGATATGGATAAAAGTTAATATATAAGAAATAAATTTCATTACTGAGAGGCTATTAAAAATTAATTATGATAATCAGTGTGCTATTAATCTATAAAAGAACCCAGTACAGAAATCCATATCAAAACACATTGATACCAAATATCATTTCATTAAATAGATAGTGTTCAATGGTGATTTTAAACATGAATAAATGTTCACTAAATATCATATTTTTAATATTTTTAATAAATAAATACCAAGAGGATGGTTTTTAGAATTTATGTTAATACTACATGTTCATCCTTCCCCTATTACTTGTGGATGTGTGAAAGTACCCCCAAAAATCTTTGGATTGTGTTGTGAAATGGGGGTGAAGATACACAAATATTATGAAGTAAGGTAATTATTATATTTATCTATTATATATCCATAATATGGTGTCATTTTGAAAAGGGAGAGAAATTTAGAAGAATTGATTACATGAGCTAAAGGGGTCATTCAAATTATTAAGAGATAATTTTCTTTTTCATGGATGGGAGTAAGTCTCTAAAAACCCATAAATTATCTTATGGTGTGTGTGGTAAACATTTATATCATATGGTATGGGTTGTTATTTTATGTTTCTTGAATTCATTATTCAGTTTTAGAAAATATTTTATTGAGGTTTCCAAAAAATACAAAGGGGGAGACTGAAGTACCCAATGGTGTTTTTGATTTTTTTTTCAACCATGTATGTGTAGATCATTGGATAGAATTTTATAATTTTTATGAGTTGATTTGAAGTGTTTGAGATGGTGGCGAGATGTTTTTGAGTTGAATTAGAGTTATTGAAGAAGTATTAAAAAGAGTTCAAGACATTATGATTTAATTTGAAGATGTCTAAAAATTATATATTTGGAATCAACAATGGATAAGTCCTGAAATCTTAATAGGGTTTATTTATATCATTAAAAAGGTTAATTATGAGTAGTTCAATGAATTTTTAAAAAGGAATTAAGACTTTTTAAGGTTCCTACCTTTTTTAAAAAACAAACTTCATAAGTTTTATCTTTATAAGGTTCCTTGAGACTCGTAATCTTATTTCTTGCCACTGTGAAATTTTAGTGAAATTTGAGATTACTAGAAAACAAATAATCTAGTAATTATATAATAAAATATTCTGAAAAAAAGAGTTTAAACTTGATTCTTTTTAATCTAATATATAATTGATTAAAACATCATAATAAGTCCTAAATGTTGTGATTCAATATGAATTTAAAGAATCAAATTGAGGATATTCTGAGGAATGTAGAGAGGTCACACCATAACTAATGGTTCCATCTTATAGAGATCAGTGCATGAAAACTTTCATGTCATCATGGAAGGAATAAAAATATTAAAAATTATTTAGAGGTTTTCAAGGTAGGAAATATCTTGAGTATCATGGATATTTAAATGGTGATCATGGATGGGATTTTAATGAGATTTAAATGAGGTCAAATTGGAGATATTTTTATAATCTATTAGATAAATTATTATGAGAAGGTCATGAAATTTATGATCAAGTAGTGTTTCCATATTCTATTATGTAAATATTATACATATATTCCTATGAATATAAAAATCATAAAATAAAAAATGAAGTGTGAATGAGATTTGAGAATTCTAAAACTGATACTTTTTTGAATTAAAGAAACACTATATTCAATAGATAAGAAGAAACATTAAAGAAAATAGTTTTTCATAAGAAAGGAAAGAATGTGGAGAGCTCGATAATTTGGTGATTCAATATAGAGAACCATATCATTAAAGATCTTAAGTGAGCAAGACCAATTAATCTTATTGTGATTATTAGATGTTGATGTTCTTAGAGGAGTGAGCACATGTAATTATAGTGATATTTAAAACATGAAAAAAATGTCTTAATTAACCTTTTCAAAAGTAGCAAATAGAATGAACCAATTTTTCTCATTCATTTATAAACTTATTGTACTAGAAAATATAAGTTTTCATTCTAGTGGGATTATGGAAACTATAGTGAAATGTTATGCTAATAGAGGATGTATTAAGGGATATTGAAGATTCAAATTATACCCACTTGAATTTATATTGTAAGAATACATAATTAGGGCAACTAACCAATTAATTAAAAGAGTATTATTTTCATAAATTTTATGGACCTTGTAAAAATAAATATGTCCTATGTTATTTACTTTTTTCAATATTTGGGTAAGGCTGTGAGACACACTTTTAGAGGATTGAGATATTAACCAATAAAAATTGTTGATTTAAAAAGAATAAGTTATAAAATAGTATCAATGATTTACCCCTCCCCCTCTTAGAGATACAAATGAACCTGGGCACTTCATGGTAAAGTGGGGAAACAACCAATACTCATTCAGTGAGAAAACAAAAGTGAAATTTTTTTAACAAAGAATATGGTTCAATACTTTAACATAAATAGTATTGAAATTTGGTATCATTTCATAAAAGTGGTTGTGAAGAAAAACATTGAGAAGAAATAATTTACTAGAACACAAAATCATGTGACAAATATCATCCCAAAACCATTGGTTTCCAATGATTTGGAGAAACACTAGTTGAACCTTAGAGTTCAAACAATTACTTCAAACTGAAGAGGTTTGGATTACCCCTCTCCCCATTTTATATATTTTTATATTTTGTTACTATGTTTTCTTTTAATGGATTTCTCTTTAATGTGTGAAATAAGAAATTAGAAGATATTATCAATGGATAATTTGAAAAACTTTCAGTGAATTGATCAAATTTGTTTTATTAGATAGAATTGTGGTAGAAAATTATTTCTCTTGTTTCCTATAATGATATTTGACTCATGTAGACTTAGAGAACTGGTGAATGATAATTTATTTTATTTATATAAATGAAATATTTAGTATTGAAATACCTTTGATCAAAAATAGGAATATTTGGCCCTTTAAATTTTATTTTCAAAGGGGGGAATATTAAAGAATAACTTCAGGGTAAAATTCTAAAGAAAAGAAGTATAACTCAGGGGGAAGAACTATTTAAAACATCGATATATAATGGAATAAATGGAAGTATGTGTTGTATTATATATGAATTGTGTTCTATAAGGGAGTTACTAATGAAATAGAGTTTTTCCAATGGGGTAGAAAAAAACAAAGGGGGTGTTTCTATCATAGGTTGTATATGTTTTTATTTTTTTCAAGTTAACATCCAATTGGAGTTGGATGTTGATATTTTAGGTTATGAGAAGTTTTAAAGAGTTAAGAGGAATTGTAGTGAAGGAAAAAATCACCAAGCCCAGTACCATGCCTTGGTGACACACATGAAGCTATCAAAATGGAAAGAGTATAATTACAATGGGTTTTAGATGCCATTTTAAATTATAATAATTTCAGTTAGAAAGGATCATACTTGAAACCACCATGGAATCCATCATTTCAAATGAGAATATTACTTGTGGAATAAGATGATAATTTAATTCCGCATAGAAAAGGTTGTAGTGGTTATGGATAAAGAACCCAATAAAGGATAGGATTTTTTATAAATGGGGAGAATATTTGTGCCATGTCATGGCACTTGTCATCTTTCATTGAAATAATCCATGAGTAAAATTGGTAGACTCAAAACAAGTTTAGAGAAATTAATTTTGGGATTAAAAAATACCTATTTAAAATGATCACCTTGGATGAATAATTCTATAGAAGAAGGAGTATTGCACATAGTGTTTTTTAAATTAGAGAAAAACGGGTAAGAGAATATAGATTAAGGAATTTTAGAAGGAATTTCAAACTAGAGATACACTATGTTGTGATTACGGTAGAAACATTTCATGATCATTAAGGTCTAGATATCAAAAAATGAATGTTGAATAGAGGACACACTGTAGTGTCTGAAAACTAAATCTTACAACCAGTGTTACTATATTTATGGTTATGAATCATATTTCAATGAATCAAATTAAAATAAATGTGTAGACATTATAAAAGATAATCTAAGGGATGGTTTTTGAAGCTTGATAAGTTAGAACATGATTTTAATTTTTAATTTTTAATTAAAAATTCTTGAAGTTGAATTTTATGGTGGTTGTATAGAAAAGAAAAATAATCACACAAAAAAATAAGAGTATGTAAAAGATTAAAGATTAGAGATAAGAGGATCAGTAGTTAAGAATATTGAATATTTGGTATTGATTGGGGGAGTGTGATCAGTATGAGTTTCATTGAATATTATTCTTGGAAAAATATTCTACTATGCTTATCTCTAAAGATTTATACATGAAAATTGTGGAAACATGGAGAACACCCTTTCTATTTAGTTTTGATTTCTTTAATTAAAATATTATAAGATCGACATTTGTGTCAATATTTCATTTTATCTATAGAGACCTAGTTTTTTATTTTTAAGACTTTTAAATATTTCTAAATATATTTCTAGAGTTATTCACTGATATGATGTGTGATTCTTAGGCCTAGTGTGCCCAAAATTAATTTTATAAAAATATTAAATATATTTTAAATTCTCTGAGCACATATTCTTAAAGAAAATGGAATAACTCTTAAATGGAAGCTAGGATCAGAAATCTAAGACCACGGTTGAGTTTAAAATGTGATGTTTACCCTAGGAGTGACCTAAAATAGGTTGTCATGGGGCATTCGAATATCTCGCCAGTTGGAGGTACATTTAGTGGATTAATTAATTAATTTAATTTAATCATTTAACTCATTTTACCTAAATGAAATGTCTACAAATGTATTTTCATGGATAATTTTTTGAGGTTAACCATATAAACCCTAGGAGGATTTCAGATCTTCTTCCCCTCTTTATTTTAGTGAATTATGAAAGGCATGGGTCCTCCATCGACTATTAGAGTGGAACCCTATGTCTGGGTAGGCCATGGGTCCTATACCGTTAGAGTGGTACCCTCCTATGAGCATATGGCAAGGTTCTTCTATAGACTCCTAGACTAGAACCCTCCTGTAGTTCCAGGTCATGGATCCTCTAAAGACCTTCTGAGTGCAACCCTCTAGCTAGTCTAGGCATGGGTCCTCAATGACTTCTAGAGTGGAACCATCTACATGGGTTAGGAATGGGTCCTCTATAGAATTCTAGAGTAGAACCCTCCCGCTAGGCTAGGCATGGGTCCTCTATAGACTTCTAGAGTGGAACACTCGATATGGGATGGTCATGGATCCTCGACTATGAGAGTGAAACCCTCTTATTATACTGGGGCATGGTCCTCTTCCTAGAGTGTGTGGCCCCTGAACTCTGTGGAATAGTGATGAGGTGTGGCTTGACTTGGTCAGTTACTTCTAAGAGACGCATGAGATGATGATCATAGTTGATAGAATTTTGGAACTATTGGAGAATTTTATTCCTGGGATGAGCTACGAGATGGATATCCTCTTACTCTATCATTTGGGATTCTTTTGACTGAGCATAAACATTTATATATTTATCTATACTATTGGATTTTATTACTCTATTTCCATGATATGTGAAGACATGTGGTTCATGCCATGTTTTTTTTATGTTTAGATTCTCATGGTTGGATGAGCTAACTCTCTTACTATGGGTATAAAAGACTCTATGTGTAGTTCATCTACACACCGTGTTGAGTCTGTTGTGCTTGGACAAGGTTAATTACTCCTCTCTTGGTTTGAGTTAGGATATTACCTTTCACCACATCCTATTTATTATCCACTGTCCTTCTATATCTGTTGTATCTATTACTTCTCCCCCTTTAGATTTCAAGTAATCCTGCTGGGTATGTATATACTCACCCCTGCATGGAATTTTCCCACATGTGTCATAGCTTACGTAGATGATGGACAGGTCGTTGGTGACTTCAGAGGAGCTTAGGGATACCTGTTATTTTAGACCATGTATGGTGGTCATATATTGGAGATCAAGAGTTGGTATCTCTTGGTGTTTTAATTTTCTAGTTTTGTTGGGTTTGGACATATTTCTAGTTGAGTGTGTATTTTTCTCCTTTGCTTTTCAGTTTACACTATCATACTCTTGTACTGACTATAGGTTTTCACATGCATGGTTGTTTCCCTAATGTTTTTCATTTTTTATTATTCTCCATATGCACTTATTCATCGAGATGTTTGTCTGTGTGCATACAGGTGCATAAGAAAAGTTATCTGCATGTTATATATGCCTTCAGCACTAGTATCCACCCTGGCCTATGGAGGTGGGCTTGGGTTAGTTGCAGCTCCAGCCCCGGGTTGGTTCGGGTCATGATAGATTCATATCAGAGCTGGTTTGATCATTAGGATAGTTTTTGGATAATTCTCTTTATGAGGATTTGGTTTCGATTATGGAAACAATTTCAGAGTCTCTTGAGTGCAGCTCTCAGGCCAGGGAATCCAATGATAATACAGGTGGCCCATGTATCTGTTCACCAGTACCTTGACTACCTACTTTTCAACTCAACATACTGATATATTGGTTATAGGGATCAATGGTTCATGCCTCATATAGGATTGAGTCTTTAACTATACTTATTTATTCAGATCCTCGTTATTATATATATATATATATATACCCATCTGAACATGGTATGTCTTGATAACTTTTAGGATGAATCCGCAATGACAGCCATCTAGGATACCCTCTCTGGATCATGAAGATGAATTGATGAGTGATGAGACCTCAGTTCAAGGTCCATCCCATGAGAATTTTCCTCCAGGTGGGTAGGTAGTATCACCTCCACCTATCGTGTAGAAGATAATTCCAGTAGAGCATGATGAGAATGCATGCAGGCTTAGCATTATATGAGATTTCCAGTTCCATAGGCCACTAAGGTTCCATGTCAAGCCAAATCCCCAAGAAATATAATATTGGATAGAGTCAGTGGTTCGTATTTTCAGACTCATCTGGACACCGATAGATCAGTTGGTTACACTAGAAGCTAACCTTTTCCTTGGAGTTATTGGGTGTTGGTGGGGTCTTGTTACTCAGATGCATGATGAGTCAACACTCTCATGGCCTGACATCCATAATTTGTTATGTGATGATTAATACCCCTTCTTTTTCTGCTCAGTTTGGATTTGGTAGCTTCTAGAGATGCAGTAGGGAGGGGTGATGATGACTAAGTATGTAGTGAGGTTCACAAACCTTACCCCGTACTCCCTTGACAAGTTCAGTGATGGATACTTCCAAACACATAAGTTTGATTTGGGACTCTATAGAGAGATCTATGTCAGAGTGGTTCCCTTGTGTATCCCCACCTATTCTAGGGTACTTGAGCGAGCACTAGTGATAGATATATTTCTATCAAAGGGACACTAGATAGTTGGAGTTGGAAGTGGGCATCACAGAGCTGAGTCGTCTATAATAGATAGTAGGTTCCAGTCGGTGGGATATCAGCATAGAAGATCCTTTAATGATCAGACTCAGGAGAAAAGTTGTGTGGTACAGGGACAAAAAATATCACTAGGGAATCCCAGAGAGGTTTTATGCTACGCTTGTGATAGGTGAGGTCACATATCATGTGACTTCCTGACCCGACGTGCTGAGGAGCACAGGTAGGTAGGTGAAGGATCGCCACAGTAGTGGAAACACTATGATCAGGGATCTCCCAGGTGAGGGTAGGGTGGTCTCTAGATATGAGGAGCTAGAATATTAGTAAGAGGAGATATGGGTGGTGGAGGATTCTGTGAGATACTTCCACTATCACCACCAAGAGGTCCGTGTTAGGCTCAGACAGATGGTGGTCGGGGCCACAAACAACAATAGGCTTTAGTGGCTTATAACCCCATAGCACATGAGATGATTAGAGGTACGATATGTGTTTATTATAATATGGATTTATTATTAGTATATAGAGGTTCCAGTAATTTCTTTATCTATATACTCCTAGTGTGAGAGTTGGAGCTCCCCATTGAGGTGTTATCCTAATAGCTTCATCTTGAGGTTTCTACTAGGAATGCTTATTCTGTATCTTTTACCTAATGACAGTGAAAGATATCTCTTGGTGGAGAGAGGTTCATGTGTGGCCTTTTGGTTATCATGATTGAACCTTCTATCTTTATCTTGGGTGTGGATTGGTTTTCCATGGTCCGAACCTAGATTTACTATCACCATAGATAATTCAGATGCATATGCACTGATGGGAAGAGATTCACCTTTATGGGTGATATGGATCTCACGACAGCATGGGTGGGTTATACTAGCAGGAGGTTGAAACCCATTATCCATCATTTGGTGAGTATATCCCTTATTGTAGAAGGCTAACCAGGCATCTGGATTCCTTCAGTTGTGAAGGATTATATGGCATATCATATGGCCCCTATCATACTTTGAGAGTTGTGGTACAATTAGAGGACCTTCGAGATAAAGTTTTCATCAGACCCAGTGTGTTCCCCTAGGTAGCTTCAGTGTTGTTCATGAAAAAGGTATATGGGAGCATATGGATTTTCATGGATTATCATGACCTGAACCAGGACACAATAAAAAAAAGCACCCCTTGTCAAGGATTTATATAAGGCCCCAGCCTTAAACCTTACTTAATCTTGAGTTATTACAAGATTACACATTGAGGATCTTTTCGGGTTTAGAGTTTTAGAGAATTAGGTCATGAAACTTGCATTACATTCCACATATAAACAAAGTGGTTACATAAAGATAGTATTCTTTATTCCCATCAATGGAAACACATTTAAAATAAAACATGGATTATTTCTTGACACATCCTTGACTCTATCATCTTATCATGTACCTTTCCCTTGACCTGTGAAAAACATTTCAAAAACTTGGGATGAGCATAAAAACTCTGTATGGGTTATAAAAACATGGAAAGGAAACATGAGTTCATATATACATAAGAATGAAATCATACTTTACCCATAAAACATAGGCACTTTAACATACCTCATAAAAACATGAATAAATCATATAAATCATAATACGTAAAGGTAACTTGAGGCATTCATAACATTCTTACGTAGGGAGTAACCCTCTTGGTTACGTTTGGAATACCCATCACAGTATATTCCCTAAAATCTCTTCGGAGAAACCTTAACGTTTCACTCCTTCGCGTTACCCAATGCATTGGAGAGCTATAACGGGCTCACCCGCCCTTAGTTTATCACGGAACCACCCGTCTTCATAATAATGCCCAAGGACCATAACATAATCATATCACATAAAACATGCATAAAGGAAACATAACATTTCCACATTTCAATCACGAGATATCAATACAACACATTGATATAATAAAAACATTATGAAAACCATTTTCAATACCAAAGTAAAACATGGTATTTATTTTTCTTTTAAAAAAGAAGGTATGGCTTGTAGAGGAAGCCAAAACTCAAATAACGGTTACGACGGCGGAGAAGTCGTTGTCGCCGCATACGTACGACAAAAACATTACCTTTTGTCGTTTAGTAAACGCTTCGTATAAAAAAGATTCCTTTTGAATAAACGTAAAAGTCAAAGGGGTTTATACACCGTATAAAAGAAAGTTGTGTATAAAATAAAATATGCCTCAACGAAAGGAGATTGAGACGAAGTCCCATACCTCGTATCCGACTTGACCCAACCGTTCTTTAATCTCCTGAATAATAAACTTGAGTTAATCTCTACTTGATTATGAATCTTTTTCAAGTTCATTATTCCTTTTATACCATGTTATGAACATCATGTAATCATTTAAGTTAATAATGTTCATTTTGTCGGTATTTGGTTCTTAAGTCAAAAATAGGCTTCTTACACTTACATGTTGTTAATCTGGTCAAAGGTTCATTATATCCAGAATGGTATTCATGATGTAGATATCATATATGTCATATATATCCAGTACATACATTCATTTATAATATTACATCACATTTAGAGGTAAGAAATGAAATGCACCGTTCATGGAGACGGTAAGCCGTACGTACGCATGAACGCTACTTCCATTTCTATTTCATATTTTCTGGAATGGAATCATAATGATATAAGAGTATATTATAATTCCAGTATAATAAAATATATAATATCATTAACTTTATCCTTTACACATCCCACATATGGTATTAACGAATCAAATCACTTTTAGGGGGCGGTAGTCCGCGCTTCCTAAAATGAAGATATCGTGTTTTACCCATAATGGAAACCATAAAGGTATGCCCAAAATGAAAAAACATAAGCTTAAGGAAAACATAAACATATTATATATCATATATAAAAATAGTGACATCATAATGGCCACCTTTGAAGGTGTTTAATGAGTGTTGAACAATCATCGTTTCGGGAGGCAGAATTTCGCCATCCACGGAAACCTTATGTTCTTTAACCATTTGATGTAGTTTTGTGAGAGTGTAGCTCAAATAAATCTTATAACAACATCCTAGTATATTGAAGATACTGGTGTTGTTACAAAAGAAGTAAATAAAAAGAGTTTAGGGGGTTGGAGAAGCAAAATAAAACAAATGAACATGAGAGAATGAATTACCTTTAAAAAGTGTAACTCCTTTTGAGTTGAGTCTAAAGGCTTCCTTTGAAAGGATTCTGCCCAAAGGGAATCCTCTAGGATGAGGAGAGGGATGTGGAGAGAGCAAATGGGCAGGGGTTGGCCGAGCCAAAGGCTTGAAGAGTGTGTGAAATGAGGTAGAGGTGGGGGCCTTTTATAAGAGGAGAGGAGGGGCACTTTTGGAAAGTAAGAAATATTACTTTATTTGAAAATGTGTTTCGGTTTCAAAAGGTCCCACATTGATATAATTCTTGTATAAGGTGATAAGGCATCGAAATACATTCATCCAATTGGTTTTGGACATGTGTAGTTCATATATTTTACATTATCTTTCCATTTTATTTTAATCGTTAAATAATGATGTCATCACTGCATCATTATGATGTCATAAATAATTTAATTTATTTAATGTCTAAAAATTATAAAACAAATACTATGATATAGGAAATCTTTTTAGATTTCTAATGACTATTTATAATCAAAATTTTGACTTGTATAACCCCAATTAAAAATTGTTTTCGCAAAACATATTATGTTTGTGTCATTTTCACTTTAACATTAAATAAAAAGTAATTTATGTCATTTCCCAACAAAAGTGGATCCATGGGGTCCCCAAGTTGACCCATGGCTTGTCTTGGTCGGCCATGACACAACCAATAATGTTGTGACATGTGTCTAGGTCATTTCATATTATTAAATCATTATTTATACCTTAAACTACACTAATTACCACTAATCGCGATTAAGAACTTAATAAGTTACTATTCACCAAAAAATTATTTTAATCTCATTGAACCACATTTTACTTCTTAATGATAACCATGTATGTCGGATTTTCAAAATTCAATACACATTAGTGGTAAACTTTCATCTAACTGAAAAATCAGTTTGCTTGATTACCACTTAGTGGTTTCACTATTCATCAAAAATTGAAGTTTTTCATAAAATTACCAAAAATTTACTCTAAGCTATATTTGATATTCCGAATTCAAAAATGAAGTCTATTTTACAAAATTCAAATCATATAAGTCACATTAATTAATTTAATAATTAATTCCCGCTGCCAGAGCAAATAGCGTGTTTTTACAAAACAATAAGTATCAAAAGATTGACAGCAGTTTAAGTCTGATTTCAAAGTGAAATTGATTCCAATGACCACCATTGGATAAAATGGTAAAAATATATTCTAATTTTACTTCAAAACCAATTCAAAACATAATCTAATCATATAAATAAATTAGATTAAAAAGTAGTTTTGATGTAAAATGCAGTATTTTTCACTATTCATTAAAAAATGAACATTGTCAGAAAATTACCAAAAATTCACACAAGGTAAATTTTGATGTCCCAATCATAAAGGATAAGTTTATTTTGACAAAAATAGTTTATAAAATTGTCAAAATATAGATTCAAAAATGGTTTTCCATCAAAAGGCACTAAAACAATCTTTTAAGAATATTAGTGTATTCCATGCATAAGATTGTATTTATTTTCATTTTAAGCCTCTAAAACACTATCTTTATCATTAATAGACATAGATAAAAATATCTATTATTCATTACTTACTTGGGATGTTACATCCTTCCCCCCTTTAGAAAATTGCGTCCCCGCAATTTATTTACTTATCAAATAAATGGGGGTACTTATCCCTCATTGCATTTTCAGATTCCCATGTTGCCTCTTCAATCATGTGGTTTTTCCACAAAACCTTTACCTGATGAATCACCTTATTCCGTAACACTTGCTCCCTGTGGTCAAGAATCTGGACCGGTTGTTCCTCATAAGATAGGTTCTCTTCCAGCTGAACTACCTCTGGACTCAAAACATGAGATGGATCTGGCATATACTTTCTGAACATCGAAACGTGAAAAACATTGTGTACCTGAGATAAACTCGGAGGTAAAGCCACTCGGTATACAACTGATCCAACTCTTTCCAGAATTTCGTATGGTCCAATGAACCTTGGACTCAACTTTCCTTTCTTACCAAATCTCATCACACTTTTCCAAGGAGAAACCTTGAGAAAAACATGATCACCTACCTCGAAAGAGAGATCCTTCCTCCGGTTATCCGCATAACTCTTCTGCCTGCTCTGAGCTG
Organism: Viscum album; assembly: GCA_963277665.1. Classification (NCBI taxonomy): domain Eukaryota; kingdom Viridiplantae; phylum Streptophyta; class Magnoliopsida; order Santalales; family Viscaceae; genus Viscum; species Viscum album. Next base: position 334,564,894 of record OY728163.1, read on the forward strand.
TTCTCATGTGTTTCTGAATCAGCTGAACTTTTTCTGCCATCTCTTCTACCAATTCTGGTCCCATCAACTTCCTTTCACCCACTTCATCCCAGAAAGCTGGAGTTCGACACCGCTTCCCATATAATGCCTGAAATGGTTCCATCTGTATACTGGAATGAAAACTGTTATTATATGAAAACTCAACCAAAGAAAGATGTTGGTCCCAACTTCCCTGATAATCCATAGAACAAGCTCATAGCATATCCTCCAATGTCTGAATTGTTCGTTCTGAATGCCCATCTGATTGAGGATGAAAAGCTGTACTAAAATTTAATTCAGTACCCAACGACTTCTGAAGGCCTTTCCAAAAGTTAGAAGTAAACCTGGGATCACGATCCGATACAATGGAGAGAGGAACTCCATGTAACCTGACTATCTCTTTAAAATACAAACGGGAAAGTTGATCAAGAGATAAAGTATCTCGTATAGCAAGGAAATGAGCAGATTTGGTCAAGTGATCAACAATAACCCAGATTGCATTATTACCTCGAGATGTCTTTGGTAATCCAACAACAAAGTCCATGGATATATTCTCCCATTTCCACTCTGGCACTGGTAAAGGCTGAAGCATCCCTTTCGGTAACTGCCGCTCTGCTTTAACCTGTTGACAAGTCAAACACTTCACAGTAAAATCAGCAATGTCTCTTTTCATTCCATCCCACCAGTAATACTCCCGCAGACCTCTGTACATCTTAGTACTTCCAGGATGAAAAAAAAAACAACTCATTCTTCAACTGTGAATCACAAGGCACACATAACCTCTTCACAAACCTCAAAACACAAACACAAACTTATCCAAGAACTCATGGAAAATTTTATTCATAAGGTCCATGAATACAACAGGTGCATTGGTTAACCCCAAAGGCATAACTACAAATTCATATTGGACATATCTAGTACGGAACACAATCTTCGGAACATCTGCTTCTTTTACTTTCAACTGATGGTACCCCGACCTCAAGTCAATCTTCGAAAAATACTGAGCTCCCTGGAGCTGACACCACTTCATTCGATGGCCCAACATCTGCTGAAGTAGTTGCAAAGGATTTCACCACCCCTTTCTGCTTGTAGTATAACTGCTTCCCATCACTCAAGCTCCTTGTCGGACACTCGTTTGCATAGTGACCCATCTCATTGCACTTATAACATTTCACTAACTGTAAATCAAATTTATTCTTACCTTCACCTTGATCCTTTTCAGTGCAATCACGAGCCTTATGTCCCATCTTACCACATCGGTAGCACTTCCCAGAATTCAGAAGACATTCCCCAGCATGCCTTTTGCCACATTTATCACAAACTGGAAACTTAGTTCTCTTACCATCAGACTTTTTTGAAGAATTCTTACCTTTCTCCTGCCACCTCGGTCTCTTCTTCTGCTGGTTGTTATAGGACACTTGGTCATCGGCAAACTCCATTTCCACCTTCTCAGCACATCGAACAAGCTTTTCATAACTTTTAAACTCTCGAGAAGCTAATGCCCTTCGATACTTTGGCTTTAATCCTGAGTAAAAACGATTTATTTTACTATCAAGGTCCCCGATAAAATTTGGAGCATACCTTGCCAATCGAGTGAACCTTTCTTCATAGGCAGCCACTGAGTCTTCCTCTTGCCTCAATTCCAAGAATTGCTTTTCCATCCTAAGTCGAACAGCCTTAGGAAAATACTTCTCAAGAAACATACCTTTGAATTCATCCCAGTCAAGAGCATCAATCTCATCGGCGTCCCTGATATTTTTAACCATGGACCACCACTGATCTGCTTCACCCTCCAAACGGTAAATAGCAAGACTAACCTTTTGATTGTCTGAACACCCCATGACATCAAAAATCTTCTCCAGTGCTTTAATCCACCCTTCAGCTAGCACAGGGTCAGATGATCCTCTGAATGATGGAGGATGTTGCCTCATGAAATGTTTCACCACTGACATGTTCCTCTGCGGTTGATCTGGCTGATCTCGTGCATGGATACCACCACCATTTATCGCCTGAGTCAACTGCGCCATTACTGCAACAAACTGTTCAGTTCCAATTCCGACCATTTCTGGATGCTGATTCGGAAGGTTATTTCCTTCTGTATGCCTTCCTAGCACAGCTTCCCTATTTCCTCTACGGAAAACCATTCTGAACAAACTTGTCTTAGATGAAGCAACATGGTAATATTTAAATGCTATATCATTTTGAAAAAGAAAAAAAAATATTTTTGGATAATCATTTAATAGAATTCTAACTCCTAAAGTTATCTAAACCGACCTCTGATACCAACTATAAGGCCCCGGCCTTAAACCTTACTTAATCTTGAGTTATTACAAGATTACACATTGAGGATCTTTTCGGGTTTAGAGTTTTAGAGAATTAGGTCATGAAACTTGCATTACATTCCACATATAAACAAAGTGGTTACATAAAGATAGTATTCTTTATTCCCATCAATGGAAACACATTTAAAATAAAACATGGATTATTTCTTGACACATCCTTGACTCTATCATCTTATCATGTACCTTTCCCTTGACCTGTGAAAAACATTTCAAAAACTTGGGATGAGCATAAAAACTCAGTATGGGTTATAAAAACATGGAAAGGAAACATGAGTTCATATATACATAAGAATGAAATCATACTTTACCCATAAAACATAGGCACTTTAAAATACCTCATAAAAACATGAATAAATCATATAAATCATAATACGTAAAGGTAACTTGAGGCATTCATAACATTCTTACGTAGGGAGTAACCCTCTTGGTTACGTTTGGAATACCCATCATAGTATATTCCCTAAAATCTCTTCGGAGAAACCTTAACGTTTCACTCCTTCGCGTTACCCAATGCATTGGAGAGCTATAACGGGCTCACCCGCCCTTAGTTTATCACGGAACCACCCATCTTCATAATAATGCCCAAGGACCATAACATAATCATATCACATAAAACATGCATAAAGGAAACATAACATTTCCACATTTCAATCACGAGATATCAATACAACACATTGATATAATAAAAACATTATGAAAACCATTTTCAATACCAAAGTAAAACATGGTATTTATTTTTCTTTTAAAAAAGAAGGTATGGCTTGTAGAGGAAGCCAAAACTCAAATAACGGTTACGACGGCGGAGAAGTCGTTGTCGCCGCATACGTACGACAAAAACATTCCCTTTTGTCGTTTAGTAAACGCTTCGTATAAAAAAGATTCCTTTTGAATAAACGTAAAAGTCAAAGGGGTTTATACACCGTATAAAAGAAAGTTGTGTATAAAATAAAATATGCCTCAACGAAAGGAGATTGAGACGAAGTCCCATACCTCGTATCCGACTTGACCCAACCGTTCTTTAATCTCCTGAATAATAAACTTGAGTTAATCTCTACTTGATTATGAATCTTTTTCAAGTTCATTATTCCTTTTATACCATGTTATGAACATCATGTAATCATTTAAGTTAATAATGTTCATTTTGTCGGTATTTGGTTCTTAAGTCAAAAATAGGCTTCTTACACTTACATGTTGTTAATCTGGTCAAAGGTTCATTATATCCAGAATGGTATTCATGATGTAGATATCATATATGTCATATATATCCAGTACATACATTCATTTATAATATTACATCACATTTAGAGGTAAGAAATGAAATGCACCGTTCATGGAGACGGTAAGCCGTACGTACGCATGAACGCTACTTCCATTTCTATTTCATATTTTCTGGAATGGAATCATAATGATATAAGAGTATATTATAATTCCAGTATAATAACATATATAATATCATTAACTTTATCCTTTACACATCCCACATATGGTATTAACGAATCAAATCACTTTTAGGGGGCGGTAGTCCGCGCTTCCTAAAATGAAGATATCGTGTTTTACCCATAATGGAAACCATAAAGGTATGCCCAAAATGAAAAAACAGAAGCTTAAGGAAAACATAAACATATTATATATCATATATAAAAATAGTGACATCATAATGGCCACCTTTTAAGGTGTTTAATGAGTGTTGAACAATCATCGTTTCAGGAGGCAGAATTTCGCCATCCACGGAAACCTTATGTTCTTTAACCATTTGATGTAGTTGTGTGAGAGTGTAGCTCAAATAAATCTTATAACAACATCCTAGTATATTGAAGATACTGGTGTTGTTACAAAAGAAGTAAATAAAAAGAGTTTAGGGGGTTGGAGAAGCAAAATAAAACAAATGAACATGAGAGAATGAATTACCTTTAAAAAGTGTAACTCCTTTTGAGTTGAGCCTAAAGGCTTCCTTTGAAAGGATTCTGCCCAAAGGGAATCCTCTAGGATGAGGAGAGGGATGTGGAGAGAGCAAAGGGGCAGGGGTTGGCCGAGCCAAAGGCTTGAAGAGTGTGTGAAATGAGGTAGAGGTGGGGGCCTTTTATAAGAGGAGAGGAGGGGCACTTTTGGAAAGTAAGAAATATTACTTTATTTGAAAATGTGTTTCGGTTTCAAAAGGTCCCACATTGATATAATTCTTGGATAAGGTGATAAGGCATCGAAATCCATTCATCCAATTGGTTTTGGACATGTGTAGTTCATATATTTTACATTATCTTTCCATTTTATTTTAATCGTTAAATAATGATGTCATCACTGCATCATTATGATGTCATAAATAATTTAATTTATTTAATGTCTAAAAATTATAAAACAAATACTATGATATAGGAAATCTTTTTAGCTTTCTAATGACTATTTATAATCAAAATTTGGACTTGTAAAACCCCAATTAAAAATTGTTTTCGCAAAACATATTATGTTTGTGTCATTTTCACTTTAACATTAAATAAAAAGTAATTTATGTCATTTCCCAACAAAAGTGGATCCATGGGGTCCCCAAGTTGACCCATGGCTTGTCTTGGTCGGCCATGACACAACCAATAAGGTTGGGACATGTGTCTAGGTCATTTCATATTATTAAATCATTATTTATACCTTAAACTACACTAATTACCACTAATCGCGATTAAGAACTTAATAAGTTACTATTCACCAAAAAATTATTTTAATCTCATTGAACCACATTTTACTTCTTAATTATAACCATGTATGTCGGATTTTCAAAATTCAATACACATTAGTGGTAAACTTTCATTTAACTGAAAAATCAGTTTGCTTGATTACCACTTAATGGTTTCACTATTCATCAAAAATTGAAGTTTTTCATAAAATTACCAAAAATTTACTCTAAGCTATATTTGATATTCCGAATTCAAAAATGAAGTCTATTTTACAAAATTCAAATCATATAAGTCACATTAATTAATTTAATAATTAATTCCAGCTGCCAGAGCAAATAGCGTGTTTTTACAAAACAATAAGTATCAAAAGATTGACAGCAGTTTAAGTCTGATTTCAAAGTGAAATTGATTCCAATGACCACCATTGGATAAAATGGTAAAAATATATTCTAATTTTACTTCAAAACCAATTCAAAACATAATATAATCATATAAATAAATTAGATTAAAAAGTAGTTTTGATGTAAAATGCAGTATTTTTCACTATTCATTAAAAAATGAACATTGTCAGAAAATTACCAAAAATTCACACAAGGTAAATTTTGATGTCCCAATCATAAAGGATAAGTTTATTTTGACAAACATAGTTTATAAAATTGTCAAAATATAGATTCAAAAATGGTTTTCCATCAAAAGGCACTAAAACAATCTTTTAAGAATATTAGTGTATTCCATGCATAAGATTGTATTTATTTTCATTTTAAGCCTCTAAAACACTATCTTTATCATTAATAGACATAGATAAAAATATCTATTATTCATTACTTACTTGGGATGTTACAATTTATTACCTATTTGACCAGTTGTGAGGTGTGAGATGATTATTTAATATTGATCTTTAGTCTGACTACCACCGATTAAGGTTTCAAGAGGTTGATATTCCAAAGCTAGTATTCTAATTTCACTAAAGACACTATGAATTCCTGGTAATGCCCTTTAGTGTGATGAATTACCCCCACCATATTTATGGATTTTATAAACCATGATTTCTATACATACTTAGAAAAAAAAATCATATTCATCGACAATATACTCATCTACTCTGCATTAGAGGAAGAGAATACAAAGCACATGAGGATGTTTCTATATTTTCTTCAAGAGCACCATCTTTATGGGAAGCTCCCAAAGTTCCAACTCTGGATTCATGAGGTTCACTTTCTAAGGCATGTCATTTATGAGCATGGTTTAGCCATGGACCCAGTGAAGATCAATGTAGTGCATTCTTGGGATCCAACCAAGAGTGTGTTAGAGGTGCAGAGCATTCCTATCTTGGAGGGGTACTACCGGAGGTTTGTGGTAGACTTTTCTAGAATTGAAGCCCCTTTGACCACCCTGATGTGGAAAGGGAATATGTTTACCAGGACTGATAAGTTATATAGGTCCTTAAAGGAGTTGAGGTTGAGGTTGAAGAGTGATCCTGTGTTGAGACTACCAGAGGAAGGTGTGGATCTTGTAATGTATTGTGATTCCTCAGAAGATGGGATTAGATGCATGTTGATGTAGCGGCGGGCAGTTATCTCATATAGGTCGAGGTATTTGCGACTCCATGAGTAGAAATATACAACTCATGACCTATATCTATAATTGGTAGTCTTTTTTATGAGTATTTTAAGGAACTATATTTTGGGAGAGCACCTTTTGGTTTGCTTATACCATCAGAGTATTAGGTACATCTTCACATAGAGATACTTGAACATTAGATAGTAGTGATGGTTAGAGTTCTTATAGGATTATGACTTCTAGATAGTCTATACTTCAGGGAGGGGAAATTGTTTAGTAGAATCCCTTAGCAGGAAGTCCCAGGATTGCTTAGTTCATGAGTTTTTGGAGCGGTTCTCTTCCCTACAGCTGGACCTAGTAGAGGATGAGGGTACATCTTTTCTTCAGTTGATGGTGTTGAATCCTCCACTTCTCAAGCATGTGTGAGAGTCCCAGGTGGGATAAATCGACTGTAAGGTATTATGTGACTATATATCTATAGGTGATTCGCCATATTGATATTATATAGGATAGAATCACATAATCAATTTCTAGGGACAAATGGTGGTTCCAGTCATTGTGCGGGAGGAGGTGATGTGAGAGTTCTACACTTCTCCCCTATTTGTACATCACAATTTGAGGAATATATATAGATACCTTCAATGAAATTTTTGGTTTTCTAGCATGAGATGAATCATAACTAATTTTTTCTCTCGATGACTCACATTTTGACAGGTGAAGACTGAGCACCAAGTTCTGGCAGGTTTTTCACATCCCCTTCAGATCCCAGAGTGGAAGTGGGATAGCATATCCATGGACTTTATGATAGGGATTCAACGCACAGCGAAGTTCCATGAAACTATCTTGGTGATAGTTTACTGACTCATGAATTCAGGACACTTACTTTCTATTGGGGATTATATTTCGGTGGAGAGTTTGGGGTATTTTTATGTACATGAGACTATTCACCTTCATGGGGTTCCCTCGACCATTATCTATGACCATGACATAGAGTTTATGTAAAAATTGTGGAGAGGACTACAGGACGCATTCGAGACCCAAATGAGGATGAGTATAGACTTTCACCCCCATATGGATGGTAAGTTCGAGCATACTATCCAGTTGTTGGAGGATATTCTAAGGGATTGCATATTATACTTTGGATGAAGCTGGGACGATCATTTTCCCTTAGCAGATTTTGTGTACAACAATAGTTACCACTCTACTATCAGCATGACTCCTTTTGAGGCCATGAATGGAAGATTCTTCAGGCCACCCTTGTTTTGGAAAGAGATTATAGAGACATCTATTATGGTCCTAAAGATGGTTCATGTGACAAAGTATAATGCTCAGGTCATCCATGAGAAGATAAGGATAGACCATAGTGGATATAAATCTTATGAAGATCATCATCTTAGTCCCTTAGAGTTCGAACGGGGAGACCACATTTTCCTAAGAGACCTTTTATGACAAGTATTGCAGAGGTTCATCTCTAGGTTCATTGATCCTTTTGAGATCATGCAGATGGTTGGTGGGGTTTTTTACCAACTCTTCCTTCCCCCATAACTAGAGTGGGTGCACTACGTCTTTCATTTTTTGCAGTTGAGGTGATACGTGCATAACCCTCTGCATTTCATCGACTTGGGAGACATAGAAATCAAGGATATATGCACCTCTATAGGGCACCCGGTGGAAATATAAGATCTATGGGAGAGGATCTTAAATGTACGGACCACCACCTTGGTTCGTGTGTTGTGCCAGCATGGGAACGTGCATGATAGTTCCTGAGAGAGGTAGAGCCAGATGCGAGCTCAGTATCCCAAGTTGTTTATTTATTTTTCCTTTTAAGTGATGAAAATATTGAATGAGGAAATGATGTAGAGAAATATTTTTTTCCCTCATAATACTTTGAAATATTTGTATATATATTTCCAGATCTAGGCGCTGAGATAGTGTGCAATTCTGAGGCCCGATGTACCCAGAATTAATTTTATAAAAATATTAAATATATTTTAAATTGTGTGTGTGTAGTTTTTTAAATAAAATGGTATAAATCTTAAATGGAATCTCATATTTTAAATTCAAGACCATATTTGAGTATGTAACATTATTTTTACCCTAGGAGAGACCTAAAATAGGTTGGCATGGGGTATTCGGACATCTCACCCACTGGCGGTGCGTTTAGTGGATTAATTAATTAATTTATTTGACCTAACAATTTATACAAATGCATTATCATGTAGAATCATTAGATGTTATCCTTATAAACACTGGGAGGATTCTAAAGCTTCTTCTTCACCTTCCATTGGCGAATTGTATAGGACAACAATGAAGCACCATGTCAAAGAAGACCAGGACACAGTGAAGGCAGTGTATTCCTTCAATCATTGACGAGCATGTTCTTTGATAAATAATGATCCAATAACAGGTATGACTAATCAATTTTTGGTTTATGACCTTTTTTATTAAATTGATTGAGTGGATCAATCCCCTTTATTGATCTCCGACAATTGCAGATCCTTGGCATGCTCACACGTAACGATTTAATTAATTATTTCAAAGTTTTCTAACCTAACTATTCTCATTCTTGAATATTGGACAAGAAGGCTTGGACAATGATAGTTAAAAAAATCATATTCTTTCCCCCTAAATTTCATTGCATTATTCACCAATTGGACTTCATGGTCTCGTTTTGACATTGATGGTCAGTACTGAACTCGATTGGACCCATGGAATCATGACAGATTTGTGAGAAAGGGAAGAATTGATGAATTGGGAAAACATATTGGATGGTTGTGGGTTTTGGATGATTTTTTTTATGATCAGTATCTAAATAATCAAATGTGGAAGGATTTTAGGCAATCGGTTCATGCAACACAACCCCACAGAATTACGGGATCCAATTTCCAATGAGTGACAGTTGGAAACTACTCTCCATGGACAAATACACTATTTTCAAGTGGAAATAAGGTTGGAATCAAAGAGGAGAGACCAAATTTGAGGTGTAGATCATGGATATGGAAAACTATGAAAAACAACAATTACATTCCTTGTACCTCAATAAACACATGGCGTGTAGCCCTCTGGCTTCGGTGGCAAGGGTTTCGGAAGTTTATAAAGATGACACGGAATGTGGCCCTAATAAATGTTGTGTACCTCATCCCTGGATGGATGAACCTTATGGTGGATCACACTAGGGATACCCCATGTGGGGGTACACAACTAGTCACATGACCATGTACCAAATTACATGGACATGAGGTCAAGAACACAGACACGGCCAGGTCCCAAACTATTTAAACATGCCATGTAGTCCACCTAAATGGTGTGTACTTCTAAATTTATAGGGAGCCATGTTCTACCTAGGGACATGGCTAGGTAGTGGAGTGGGACCACACATTATGTGGGTCCCCTCACATGTCGTGCACTACTTGGTTCTTTTTTAGGAAACTTCAAGGTTTTGTATCTTCTTCATTTATACTCATATTTTGGCCCACAAGTAGCCTATAATGAGTGATTTTTCACATAAAATTTGATGGTTCCCACAATTTTTGCCTTTCGGGGTATGATTTGGAAAGTTTCAGGCATGAAACATGGTTAGGTGATACTCGAATATGGTAGTGATCGTGCGGGATCACCAGAGACTCCTAAGAGGAACCCTCCAATCGGGCTAGGCATTGGTCCCTGACAACTTTTATAGTGGAACCCTCTAGCGGTGCTAGGCATGGGTCATATACTGAATTCTAGAGTGGAACACTTCTGTCAGTATAGGGTATTGATCCTATATATAATATCATAGTGGAACCCTCCAACTGGGCTGGGCATGGGTCCTCTACCATTAGAGTGGAACCCTTATGTCAGAACAGAGCATGGGTCCTCTACAGACTCCTTGAGGGGAACCCTCCAATTGGGACAGGGCATGGGTCCTCTACAGAACTCCAAAGTGGAACCCTCCAGTTGGAATGGTCATGGGACCTCAAATACATCTAGAGTGGAACCCTCCTGTCACCATAGGGAATGGGTCCTTTACAGACTCCGGAGTGGAACCATCCTACTGGGTAGGGCTTGGGTCCTCCATCAACTATGAAAGTGGAACATCTAGTTGGACTGGGCATGGGTACTCTAACTTTAAAATGGAACCCTCTTATAAGCACAGTGCATGAGTTCTCTATAGACTCTTAGAGTGGAACCCTCCTATTGGAATAGGGCATGGTTCCTCTATAGACCTCCCTAGTGGAACAGTCCAAATGGGATGGGCATGGGTCCTCAATGACTTATAGAGTGTAACCCTCTAGCTGGGTTGGGTATGAGTCCTCTACAAACTTCTAGAATGGATCCCTCTGGTTGGGCTAGGCATGGGTCCTCTACAGACATAAAAAGTGGAACCCTCTAGATAGACTAGGCATGGGTCCTCAAATATCAGAGTGGAACCCTCCTGTTGTACCAGGGAATGAGTCCTCTACCTAGAGTTTGTGGCCCCTTGACTACGTGTAACAATTATGAGGTGCAGCTTGACTTGGTCAATTACTTCTGGGAAGACATGTGGTATATTGGGCATTATTGATGGACATTTGGAACTTTTCAAAACTTTTCTTCCTATGTTGAGCTGTGATATGGAGATCCCTTACTCTATAATTTGGGATTGTTTTGACTGATAATATATATATATATATATATATACACGTATGTATCCATTCCTTTGGATTTTTTTACTCTCTTTCCATTAGATGTGAAGACACGTAGGGTATTCCACATGCTTTATGTGTTTAGATTCTCATGGTTGTATGAGTTTACTCTCCTACTATGGGTGGAAAAGGAATTATGTGTAGTTCATATACTCACTGTGTTGATCCCTCTGTGCCTGAATTAGGTTACTTACTCCCTCTCTTGGTTTTGGTTTAGTTGTTCTATTTTACTGCATCTTGTTTAATATCTATAATCGTTTTATTCCTATTATTTCTTTTATTTCCCCCTCTTCAGATTTTAGGGCATCCTATTGGGTATGTATATACTCATCTCTACATGGGATTTTCCCGCATGTTTCATGTCTTATAAAGACTTTGGATAGGTTGGTGGTGACTTCAGATGAGCTTAGGGATACCTGGTACTTTGGACTACATACAGTGGTCGCAACTTAGAGATCAGGAGTTGGTATCTCTCAACAATTTACTTTTCCAGTTTTATTAGTTTGGGACATATTTATGGTTGTTCATGTATTTTTTCCCATTAATTTTTAGTTTACACTATTTTACTCTTGTACTGACTAGAGGTTTTCACATGCATGGTTGTTTCCCTAGTGTTTTCATATTTTATTTTTCTCCCTCTTCACTTCTACATTGAGATGGTTGTGTGTGTGCATATAGGTACTTAGTTAAAGGAATCCCTGTGTTATATATTCCTTCGGCACTAGTCACCACCCCCTGGCCTATAGAGGTGGTCTTGGGGTGTTTGCAGCTAAAGCCCCGACTTGGGTCAGGTTGTGACAGTATCCCTCTTGAAAGTAGCATGGGTAAGAAAGTAAGAGGTTGTATACCTTGGATGAGTAGTGTTCTATTCCTAAATTTTTAATCATATACAAATTAAGAAGTAATTTATTATTATATTAACACATTTTTTATATATTATCTTTGGATATATCCCATTATAGGTGAACCAAGTACAATCACTAAGTTCATAGACCTTTAAAATTATGCATTCTATCATTATATGTATGATAATAAAAAAATAGATTTATGGTGTCATTGAAATCATGAAGAAAATTTCTAATTTATTTAAAGATAAATATTTGAAGATTTCTTAATTCACCCCCCCCCCCCCCACTGAGTGTAGTGGGACCTCAGGTTAAAAAAAATACCTTTGACCCTTTATACCTTTCCATGTTAGAGGAAAAATAATAAAAGGTAAAAAACCTCCTTTGGGTTGGTATAGAAAGATGACATAAGAAACAAGGGTACCCCTTTTATGGATAATGTATTTTTAAAAAAATGAATCATAATATAACTAGATTAATAATATCACATTTTCACTTAAAGGCACTCCTTAAAATCAACATTTTTTCTCTTTAAGTGAAACATAAAAAAAATTAATATCATCAATTTAAATAATTTTAATCATTTAAAATACTAAATAACATATAAATCATAGATAAAACACATTTTAAAATAAAACTGGTCTAGATACATTTTTTGGCATAGTTTATAATTCATTCCATGTATTTTTTTTTTTAAACAAATTATAAAAAATTAAAATTTAAAAAACCAATTGAATAAAAGTTAAATTATCTTTACTATTTTTAAAATCTAGGTTTTAAAATTCATATTACACCAAAGTTAAATATTAGTATAGTGATTATTTTTTTGATTATAGTTTGCCCACATATTAAAATTTTTATAGTCAAATATATATATTTTCAAAATTGAAGTCTCGATCAGTGTTTTATTTAATAACTAATTTTCAAATCTATCAAGATATGCTTCAAAATATTTAGAAAATTTTGAAGAAATAAATGCGTGTATGGAACCAAAATTAAAGAAAATATATTCTAATTCTGAATGTGTGATAATTTTATTTATCATCACAACAACCTTTAAATTCAATTTTCATTACCACAAAGGATTGAAAATGATTTAACTGACTCTTTAATTGTCTTTTTTTCTTAATTCCTAGGTTAATTATTGATATAGTATACCACCTCCTTGAAGTTAAGGATCTTTAGTTTAAATTATTCTCTAATCCCTCTATACTCATGAGATTGGTGTCAACTATCACCTTACTAAAAACATATACTCATGCCTTCCCAAAAAATTACAATGTGATTGTTTCTATAATTTTTAATTTCTTGGTGGTAAACTCTCCCCTTATTTCTCCATTGGTGCCTTGCTATGTTTCTAGATGCTAACCTTGGACTTTGGGCTTCTTTTCCTAATGCCACTAAGAAAGAGGCCTAGAGGGTCACACACTAAGTATATCCAAAATCTCAGTTAAATAATATATTATTTTTTATTATTTAAAAAGTTGAATAAATATTATTCCCACATGTGGTTTAATAATTATTCATGTTTTCTTGATTTCATTTATTTGATCACCAATTATTCGAGAGAATATAATGTGAGTGGAATATTTAGTAAATATTTATTTTTTACTTAGTGAATATAATTTTTATTAATTTACTGGTTAATACTGAAGTGATGTTTATTTAATAAATAAATAAACATTATTCAGGGTTTGATAAATATTAAGGAAGATTTACATACATGTATTTTAGGTTTGATGATAAAATAATAAATATTGAATATTATTTTATTAAATAATATTTAATTTTAATTTTTAGATTAAGCGCATGTCAATAAATAATATTATTATTATTATTATTTATCATGGGGTTTTCACTAGGATTAAATAAATAATTAAAGGCACTTGTACAATTATTTTATTTTAACCCTGATGAAATTTAAACCCAATTATGTTGTTTTCTCAAAATGGGAAATTCATTTGTTTGGGTTGTGCACAACATAATTGGATAATTCTCTCAAGACCTTGGTATCTATCTTCTCTAAGATCATTCCCAATAATGGATAGCATTCTTCCTCCACCAGATCAAGGAGAACGCTTTGAAAGCAATTCTCATAGTAATCAAAGGCAAATGATGCAAGCATAAGGATCTTCCATTCTAGCACTTGGAGATTCTTTCAGTGACGTCTAGAAATTCATTGAATACATGTGGATCACTGCTAGTGGGAATCTGCACTTGATTCCTAAAATTCAATGATGGTTATTCATAGATCTGTTACCAGATCCATCAAAGAAGAAATAATTCCATCAAGGTAATTCTTATTTAATTAAATTAATTATAAATAATATGTGATGATCCTCTCCCTCTAGTCCCGGTGTGATTCATGTTATTTTTCTTCTTTGATTCAATTCTATTGAACATGGATTTTATCATCGTGTTGATCTCAGATTGATCATTGAACATGAAAAAAAAATCAATGTTGGGCACCATCCATGACACGTTTCCTCTACACTTGGAAGATATAAGTGGTATCAGAGTGGTCACATAATTATTTTTAATTATTGAAAGAACATTTTTGATTTATAAATTTTTTAAATGTAGTTTTTCCATGTAAGTTTAATTACTATTTTAATATGAATCATGATATCTAATTTTTCCTCCTTCTATTATCATAGATCTAGTTGAAACGATTAATTTTATGATTAAAATAAAATTGAGGATCACATCCAAAGGTGCTTTGGATTCTGTCGAGACAACACATGAGTACATGTCATGTAACCATATTTTCATGTTGATAAGTGTAATTCATTCATACATTTTAGAGTGTTTTAATGTTTTGATTTATTTATTTAATTGGTTAATCTTAAAATTTTGGAATGTTTTGATTTTTTTTATGTTTTTATAGAAGGAAGAAAAGATTTATTAAAAGGAATGAAAATAAAAGAATTTATGAGATAAAGGATAGTTTGTGCTACGAGCGAAGTGAAGGAGTGTGACACTGGATTCTAAAGATGGAGAAAGCTAGAAAACTAAAAAAACTGATTTCATGTTGTGTAATCCAATTACACATCGTGAAGTTTTTAAAATGAATTAGATGTGAAAGATAGTTCATGACTTCATTACATGATATGAAAGACCATTACATGTTATTTAACTATATAACACAATGTGAATTTTTTTTAGACAAATTTTTTAAATATTTATGATGAAAATCGTGATGCCTTATCAGGGAATGATATCTGTGGTATTAAATGATGTGAAAGTCAGTTACACGTGGTGTGATTATCAGCGAACATAAAAAATAAATAATATGTGGCTGAGGGTTTGATGGGTTTTCCTATAAAAATATCCCCTTTGACATACTTTGATGGAATTTTGGGACTAAAGGTATTTGAAGTGATACCAATGAGCGACCACCAGAAAATAGAGTAATGATCTGAAGCCCTGCTTCACCATCGTTATTCACCGCTATTGTTCTTCAGGTATCCATGCTTCTCATTCTCATCATGCCTAGCATGATCGAGTAGTTTCTTTAGTTACGGGTGAAATTATTTTAGGTAGATTTTATGTTAGGTATTGTTTCTATATTTTATTCATGTTTTGGATTATTGCAACACTATTTATTCAATTCCAATATTCTTGTTTTTTTAATTTCATGCCCATTGATTTTTATTTGAGGGTGTTTATTTTATTTCATCAATTAATCATATTATTTTACCTATGACCATTATGAAATATAGGTGAGTTATGTTTGAATAAGGTTTTCAGTTGTCTGGTTTTGCAATTGCATTTAGTATATGACCAATCCAATGGTGCAATCACAGAATTAGTGTAGGGTACACAGACCAAGGCTCCCTGGTGACCCAATCCTGACACCAAACCTGAATAAACCCATATCAATTTAAAACCTAACACACAAATGTAAAAATCATTGAACCTGGCATTCCATATCTCTTGATTTCAATCTTGTTCCCAATTATTTTTTTGTTTTCTTAAAAAAACCAAAAAAATTGCTTTTTATTTATTTTAATTAATTTAGAACACACGATCAGTCCTTGTGGGATTGAAAATAATACTTTCTAGATACTAAATTTTCATTTTGGTTGTCTGAGTTTTTATAAATTACTATATTTTTGTAGCCCCGTATGAATTAACGACGACCTGTGGGCTGTCACACGTCGTGTACTTGTGTTCAATGCACAAGGAGTTAATTCAAAAATTACTTAGTTTTTATACATTGATAACATGTGTTGTAGTTAATTCTTAAACTACATGTTGAATGAGGCATATTAGAACATGGTCAGCCATATTACACATTGTGTATCCCACGTACATGGTGTGGGGTCCCTTTGAGTCACAGACGGGTTGTGTATTCCATGAATGGCCTACCTGACTAGTGATTGTGTAACTCGGAGTTAACATGTCATGTAGTCCATGATGCACATCATGTACTCCAATTTTATGAGGCATGGTTTACATGCTGAGTCCCTAGTCATGTGGCTCAGATACACGATGAGAGGTGTAAACTCCATGTATTTCATCTGTACATTTTGTTTACTTTTACCAAATTCCATATATTTAAAATTTATCTATTATACTATGTAAACTTTATCGACATGTGCTTGTTTGTGGTCATTAATTTGATAGGACACACCATGCGATAGGTTTTTAATATATATATATTTATTTATTTAATTAATATCTTTGTAATGTTTAGATCTGTATATCATGTATGAGTCATATTACAATTGTTACTCTATGTGCATTTAAGCATAACATGTGACCAAAAAATCATGTAATTTGTGTAATCATTAAGTTGATAATACACGTCAAAAAGTATGTAATAATTTGTGTATGCTATATGTCACAAAAGGTAAAACTATATATGATTATAATACATGTTGGGTAGATTTGGATGGTTATTCACCATGTGTTATCCAAGGTAAAATTATGTACATAGTTAATTTTAAATGAATGTATTTAATTTGTTTAAAATTATAATGGATGAGAATCTCAAGGAAATTTAGATGAAAATTAAGATAAAATAATTGATTGATTAAATATGATAATTAATTTATTCAAGCTTGATTTATCTTCAATAAGGATGATTAAGAATTGAATGCTAGTTTTATTAAATTCGTAATTCATTTCATGAAAGTGGATGATCATGAGAAAATACTAAACCTTTGTATGACATCGGTTTACTTTTAATTTATTATTAAATTAAATTGTTTACATGTGTTTCTTATCCCCTATTATTATGTAGGGATTGTGTGCCCATGGTTTTTTTATATAAACCTTTTTCCCCTCACCTGTGTATGAGTAAAATCATATGTAATGGATGGAGCTCCCAAGCTAGTAGAGGTGGTTCAAGTTTGGAGCCGAGCTGAAACCAATCCAAGAGAGTTACATTAGTGGGTAGGTGGAAAGATATAACAAAAACCTTAAATGGTTCAATATGTTTTTCCCCTTGGTCAATGGTTACTTTATCAACTTCTAGATAAACTAACTGCCTGTAAAATATCATGATCACAATGCTTTATTATTTTATTTCTATCAATTTCATGGTTATTTCATTATGTATGTTTTGTTACGATCACATAAATTAATGAAATTAATGAGCATGCAACATAGAACTATATAAATTTCCTTATATTTAAATGTTGTCTAATACATGGTTAATCACTTATGTAAATCCACTTAATATTAAAAATCATGTAATAAAGATAATAATTAAAAATTTACACATAAATGATAAAATACCTCAATTATATATATTAAGTCGTTATAGCCTTCCACTACTTTAGTTAAAATCAAACCATAGTTCAAATTTTTTGACCAACCAAAGTTGGGGTTCTATCAATTGTCAAGGAATTATAAGTTGAAGTTTTGGGTTGACTTAACTTAGTTCACATCAATGGTTTATTGCCAAAGTAGGACCTGGTGTAACTAAGAGGCAAAGGTTGAGGAAATCTAAATTAATGATTTTAGGATTGGAGAGTTCACTCAATAGATCAAGGAATTGTGAAGTTAATGTAGTTGTCATTTTGAATTCCTACCTAAAACCATTCAAGTCGCTTGACCAACCAAATTTGGGGTAATGAGAAAAGGAATATGGATCCATTCCACTAGAATTTCCAAGCAATAAATATTTTGAAGCCAATGGTGAGGGATATTAGGTTTTGATAAAATATTGGGAGACTAATAAATTTAATATTTATTTATTTGTCTAAATTTTAGAAGATAAAGTACTAAAATTTTTCTCATCTTATTTATATAAAAAGTATTAAAATGACTTCAAACGTATCAATTCAATCTATACATGAGAAGTATAACCTTCTCTCTAGAACAAATTTCTAAGAGTTTCAAAGGAGATTACGCATTATACTTTTTCATGAAAGGAAATTGTATGTGCTGGAAGTACCATTTCCAGTTGCACCTGGTAATGAGGCAAGTGATGAAGAGATATCTCTCTATGAGAAAAATCTGAATGATGTTACATATGTTTAGTGATTCTTGCTATCATCCATGTCCAATGAGATTTTGAAGTGACATGAGGACATGGATGCATATAGAATGAGGTCTCACCTTCAGGGTATCAATCAAGAGAAGGAAAGACAAGAGAGGTACGATATCTCTAATGCTTTGTTTACAACTAATCTTGGAGAGTTTGTGCTAGTTGAACTTCATGTAGTTAAGATCATTGGTTACATTTAATTATTAGACATATTAGGGATTAAATTCCAAGATTAGTTGCATAAATATCTCATACTTTCATCACTTTCCAAGTATTTATCTATTTTTATTATCAATTACAATAAGAACAATAATGTGAAGAGTCTCTTGGAACTTATTAATTTAATTCATCAAGTAGATAAGGACATGGGGAATGATAAAACCGCAGTCCTTATGGTGAATAAGAAAAGGAAGAATAAGTAAAAGGTGGATAAGACCTATAAACAATATAAATCTTCTGAGCATCATACTTCCAATAAGATAAATATCTAGAGGCAGAGCAAGGAAAATGAGGCAGTGTGTTTCGTAAGTGGCAAGTCGGGCCGCTGGAATAGAAATTTCCCCCAAAAGCAAGGGGATGTTAAAGGTGCATTCATTATTGAGTATAATTTTTCAATATCTACACATTGGGTATTAGATATAGCTTTTAGTTTTCATATATGTATCCAAATGTAGGAACCAAGTATATTTCGAAAGATTTCTAGAGGAGAGGTGGGTCTAAGAGATTCCAATGGAGCGATTTTGGCTTCCCTAACCATTGGCGACTACCACCTTTGATTTCCAATAGGAATGATTTTGGTTTTAAAATATTGTTATTATGTACCTAAGTTTACCAAGAACATAATTTATGTACCATTCCTAGATACAGATGGGTTTATTTTTAAATTTGGAAATAATTTTTTTTATTTTATAAGGAAAACATATGTTATGGTATGGTACATTTAAATAACCGTATTTATGTATTAAATTATGAAAACAAGTGTTAGAAATTGATAATTAATCATGTTAACATGACTTATATAACAACCAGATATGGAATCTCCATCTTGGTCATATAAATGAGAAGCATTTGAAAAATCTCTGTCAAGATGATTATTATGAATCTTCTAAGCTAAAACCACTTGAAAATGTCATGATTTCTTATATATAAAAATGAACAAACCACCATTGGGTGGATAGGATGAAAGGTCCACAAATCTTCTAGGATTGGTTAACACTGATGTGTGTGGACTATTTCCAGTATAAGATAGAGGTGGATATTCTTAATTCATAACTCTTACTAATGACTTGAGTAGATATGTCTATATCTACTTGATGAGGTATAAGTATGAGTCCTTTAATACATCCATGGAATTGATGAATGAAGTAGAGAATCAACTTGGAAAAAAGATAAATAATCTTTTTTTGGATCGAGGTGGTGAATATATTAACCAAGATTTCATCGACCTTTTATGTGAGTTTGGGATTATATCTAAAATCACTCCACCTTACATGCCATAGTGGAATGGTGTTAGTGAAAGGAGGAAACATACCTTGTTAGAGATGGTAAGGTCAATGATGAGTCATGCTGATCTTACATTATCCTTTTGGGGATATTAATTACAAACTAAAGAATAAATATTAAACTAAGTACCAACTAAAGTGGAAAATGGAATTCCCTTTGATTTATGGAGTGGAAAGAAACTCATTTTATTTCATACACATGTATAGGGTTGCGAGGCATTTGTTATGGACTTATTAGGAAATAAACCAGCACCCTAGGGAACCAAGTGTATCTTTATAGGGTGTCCTAAGGAAACAAAGGGATACTACCTATAAAATCCATTATATAAGAAAGTTATTATTTCCATAAAATCCATATTTCTTGAGAGGGAGCACATCCTCAAAAGGGATGGTGGGATAAATATTGACTTCGATGAAGTTGATTCTCAAGATACACAAGAGTTGGTATAGGAATAAAATCCATAGGTTCCCAAGGAATAAGTAGTTCTTGAAACACATGTAATATGTAGAAGTGTAAGATAGGTAAGAGAACCATAGAGATATGGTTTTCTAGTCACTAAATATGGTGACTCATTATTCATTGACAATGATGAACCTCTATTCTACAAGAAGGTGGCAAAGAGATTAGAAACTACAAAATGGAAAGAATCCATGAATTCTGAAATGGATTACATGTATCATAACCATGTTTGGGTTTTAGTCAATGTTTCAGTTGATGTAAATCTCATTGGATAAAAATGGGTATTCAAGAAAAAACTACACATATAAGTTAAAGTAAACACGAATAAAGAAAGTATAGTGGCTAAAGGGTTTAAACAAAATAAAATAATTAACTATGATGAAACATTTTCACCATTTTCCATCTTTAAATCCATTAGAATTATACTTGTTATAGAATCTTACCACTACTGTGAGATTTGGAATATGGGTGTCAAAACTACATTACTTAATGAGAACCTTTAGGTAGATTATATATGACACAACCATAAGGGTTTGTGAGTCCAGGTGATGCCAAAAATATTTTCAAGTTTCATATATCCATTTATGGTTTGAAGAAATAATCTAGGTCAGGGAACATTCGATTCAATGAATCCATAAAATAATTTGGTTTTAATAAGAATGAATGTGATCCGTGTGTTTACAAGAGGTTTAGTGGAAATATATATGTTATCCAAGTGGTATATGTCGATGACATATTACTTATTAAAACTACATACTAGTCTTACAGTCTGTTAAGGACTGGTTAAATAAGTTTTTATCCATGAAAAACTTAGTTAAAGATACCTATATTCTAGGGGTAAAGATCATTTGTGATAGATTCAAGAGTATTCTTAGACTAAGTCAAAGAACATATGTTGACCAGATACTAAAGATATTTAGTATGGGAAAATCCAACAGGGGATTGGTTCCAGTGTCACATGGTTTACATATTTCAAAGAAAATGTGTCCTCAGACACAACAGGAGAAAGAGAGAATGGGTAAGTTCCCATATACTTCAGAAATATGATCAATCTTGTATTCCATGTTATGTACTATACTTGATGTTGCCTATACATTGAGTGTGGTAGGAAGATATCAAGCATTTCCAGGTGAATAACATTGGATTGTTGTTAAGGTTATCCTTGAGTATCTAAGAAGAACTAAGGATATGTTCCTAGTTTATAGAGGAGATGAGGAACCGGTCATGATGGGTTATACTAATGTTAGTTTTTAGATAGATCAGAATGATCTAAAATTGAGTCAAGATATGTTTTCTGTCACAATAGAGGAGGTGTGAAATAGAAGAGTTCAAATAATCCTTTTGTCACTGATTATATAGCAGATTTAGATTATATAGTGGATTTCGATGCATCTAAGGAATCCATTTGGATTTGAAACTTTGTCCAAGAGATTGATTTTTCACATGTTAGTAAAGATCCTATCATGTTGTATTGTGGTAATACTGTAGTATTGGCTCTTGAAAAATAGCTAAGGTCACACTAATGGACAAATCACATACTCCGGAATTATCACCTCTTGAAGTATTTTTATCAAAGTCGTGAGGTTTCAATGAGTATATTACTCATGGAAGAGAATGTGGAGAACCCCTTGACTAAAGTTCTATCTCAGCAGAAGTGTGAGTATCATGTTAGAGCTACCAAACTAAAGGTTTTTAGCAGTTGCCTCTAGTTCAAGTGGGAGTCTGTTGGAGTCAGTTCCCTAGAAACAACTTCTATGTACATTATGATAACTTTTATTCATAATTTTGAATATTAATAAACAACTTATCACATAATGATTGATTGTATGCGAACATAGTGTGTGATAATTTCCCTAGAGTGGTTGAGGCCATAGTAGTTCCCTACTATAATGAGAAATCAAAAGTTCTAAAACACTATTCTTAAATATATGTTCTATATTCCAATAAAATTATTTTAGGGACACAAATGATATAGGATATCAGGGGTGGATACTCATAGGACTTTGATAAACCTTCTCATGGTGTACGCCCTTGGTAATATCCAGTAGGATGTTATGAGAATGATACCCCCAGTAGGAAATCCATATTTATATGTGTTATTTGATGTATTGATAAAAACTATGATGACATATGTTCACAACGATTTAGGATACATTGGGTGCATCATGAGTAATATTGTATTAATGAATAATGTGAGAAAGTATTTATCCCTAATATTATATAATAAAAGTTAATGTCTTAGTAACTTTGATGGAAATGATATAGACTAAATAAATTCATATCCATGGTGTTCTATAGGCAAGTTCTATTTCTAAAAAGTCAAAGAAAGATACATCGAGCACATAGGTTGATGGCACCAGCATCCAACCTTCTCGATTTGAGATATTGTGATAAAGGGATTACATTACATAGTAAGTGTCTCTATGAGGTATTATGTCATTACGACATTAACTTATTTCTCTATGGGTGTCTTGGTGTGTTGCTAGATGTTACTTTAGTCTATTTCACCAAATGTCACTGAGAAAGAGGCCTAGAGGGTCACATACTAAGTGTATCCATAATCTTAGTTAATTAATATATGATTATTTATTATTTAACAAGTTGAATAAATATTATCCCCACATGTGGTTTAATAATTATTAATGTTTTCTTGATCGCATTTATTCTATCACTAGTTATTCGAGAAAATATAATGTGAGCAGTATATTTAATAAATATGTATTTGTTATTTAGTGAATATGATATTTATTTATTTATTGGAAAATAATGAAGTGATATTTATTTAATACATAAGTAGAGATTTTTCAAGGTCCGATAAATATTATGGAGGAATGATGAACTTGGATTTTAGGTCTGTGAGAAAATAATAAATATTGAATATGATTTGGTTAAATAATATTAATTTTTAATTTGCAGGTTAAGTGCATGTCAATATTATTATTATTATTTAAAAATGGGGTTTTCGCTGGGATTAAATAAATAATTAAGGGAAATTGTGAAATTATTTTATTTTAACACTAGTGATATATAAACTCAGTTGTGTTATTTTATTAAAAGGGAAAATTAATTTGTTTGGGTTTTGCACAACAGAATTAAATAATTCTCTCAAACCCTTGAGATGTATCTTCTTTAAGATCTCTCCCAAGAACGGAGAGAAATCTTCCTCCACCAGATCAAGGAGAATGCTTTAGAATAAATTATCATAGAAATCAAATATGGATGATGTAAGCACAAGGATCTATCATGATAGCACCCAAATATTCTTTCAATGATTTCTAGAGATTCGTCGAACACATGTGGATCACTGCTAGATGGAATCTGCACTTGATTCCTATAATTCAAAGATGTTGCATCGCAGATCTTTTACCATATCCATCAATAAATAAATAATTTCATCAAGGTCATTATTATTTAATTAAATTAATTAGAAATAATATTTCATTATCCTCTCTCTCTGGTTCTGGCATGATTCATGTTTTTTGTCTTCTTTGATTCAATTCTGTTGAATATAGTTTTTATCATCATGTAGATCTCAGATTAATCATTGAACATGATAAAAAAGCAATGTTGGTCACCACCCATATTATGATTCCTCTATGCATGAAACCTATAAGAAGGAGGTCGGGGGAGGGAGGGTTGGAAAAGGGTCAGGTTCTCATAGAGGGAGTAGAAAAGGGGGAGGAATTGAGGTTTTTTTAACATTTATTGGCGATTTAATTAAAACCTCCACTAATTTTCAAAATTATAAAAATATAGTTGTGGATTGATCAAACCACCACTATATTATTATTATTTTTAACTATATTTAATTCATGGAAGTTACTAGAAACATTGCTAATAAACCGCCACTAAGAAGCACTTTTTTGTAGTGTGGGAAATATTTCATCTTATTTGTTGATGATTATAGTTGTATGGGATGTTTCATGTTTATGTATTCAAATATTGAAGTGATAGATTGAGTAAATATATTTCATAGAAGAACAGAAAATGAAATCAAGATAACTATGAAAATTATAATACCTGATAATGAAATAGAATATACATCATATAAGGTTAAAAAATACCTCAATAAATATGGTATTGAACATGAAGTGAATTATTTGAGAAATTCCCAATAGAGTTGGGTTTTGTAGAGAAGAAACTATAAGGTAAACAAAATGGAAGAAATTTTATTGATAGAAAATGGTATCTTGGGTCACTAATAGAATAAGTTAGTGAAATTGTAATGTTTTACTCAGAATAGATCATTACATAGTCCTAAAGTTGATAATGAATCATATGAAATTTTGAAGGGAAGGATTCTATAACTAAATCATCTTAGTGTTTTTGGAATAAAATGATACATTTTAAATGCATAAGGAAATAAGGTAAAATAAAATGATATAATAGATGAAGGTATATTTCTAAGATATTTATCAAGGAGTATAGATATAGTGACCCAAACCTTTTACATATAACAATTCATGATTTTAAGCATAACTAACCATCGGAGTACAAGCCAAGGATTGTTAAGTCTAGTGTCTTAGATGACTAGGTACATATAACATAAAAAATGGGTCTAAAAAAACTTCTTTATTTGATCTCAATAAAGAGATTGAAACTTCCTTTGAGCCCTTACATCTGCATAGGGTACCCTGGGGAATACATGAACAAAGGGATGAGCTGAAAAGCCCAATAAGGGACTGAACATAAGGATATATCTTAAGCATATGAGTTAGGAGGCATGACATATTGATATCGAAAACATGGAACATATGAAATAATATCATATAATCATGGGATCATATAAACATGGAATCATATAAATTTGGAATAATCATAAAACAATTCTTTAGTATAGGTCAAGGATAACCGCCATTCCTATTTCCCATTTCAGTACGGGTCAAGGCTAACTGCCAATCTCGTTTCACATCACATCTCATGAGACTTAACCATACCCAATGCATTGGAGCACTATCTGGGCTCACCCATCTCAACATTTCCATGAATATTCTTTCCACATAAATATTCTTACCACATAAATATTCTTTCCACATAAATAATCATACATAATCAATCGTTCATAAACATAAGGATACCCATGGAAAGAATTGGGTACCACAATCATGACATAAAGCATAACCAATGAGTGTATCATGAAAGTATCCATGAAAGAAAGGGATTAGAACATACATGGACGTTCATAAGATAATATAGGCATATAACATGGTATTTGGAAACAAATATAAGTGACAACATATAAGAAATGTATTTGATAAACATTAGCATTAAAATATTTTTTTGTGGTTTTAAGGAAAATACTATGGAGCTTTTAAAATAGTAAAGAGGAAATTATTTTATATAAAAATATAATTGAACCAAGAAGGTTTTAATAATAAAAATACTGATTTTATAAAGACAATGGTGTCTTAAAATAGAGGATAGAGTGCACTTGAAATTGGGTAAAAATTTAGGAAGTTCCTTTAAAATGAGTGTGCTTATTGGGAAGTATCGAGGAGGGATTCACTTAAAAGCATGTATATCCCTGAAAGAGAATGAGAGATGGATCTTGGAACATGATTATGAATCATATAAACCTAATTTAAAAGTTTTACATAAAAATAAAAGACAACTACATTTTGGTAAAAAAATAATGATAGAGAAACCCGAAGGAATAAAGGAAGTTCGGGTAGAAACCATTGCGGTTTATCGGCCCGGTATCGGGTGTAACTAAGAGAGATTGATGAGAGCGATAAGGGGTTTATCATAACTTATAAAACATTAGAGAAGTATGGGGGAGGTTAAAAAACATACCTCATAACTTTTTATTACACAAAAAAAACATAGAATAGAGAACAATCTTGATTAAGAGTTAAAAGGAGAGGATCCCTTACCTTAAATCCGTTAGTGTTCTCCAATTGTTATTAAAGACCTGAATAAAAAATTCAGGATTATTAATTAATAAGTCCAGAACCGCTTCTATATTTAATTTATTTATTATAACCCTTTTTATTTCATTCAAATCCTTTTTGATTAGTTATAAATTTCAATTTCATTGTTTGGGCTCGTTTGTTTACTTGGCATTAAAAGATCGGTTCACTTATATTCAAGTTTGGATTATATGTAAGATGAAAGTGGTTTTCCATAATTTAATTTACATTATTTAGTGCACATCCATGAGATTACATGGTTTTAATTTTAATTAGGTTACTTAGAGTGAAATTGAATTATTATATATATAACCTTAGTGATAACCGTTTTTGTTAATCGATGGATTTGATTATAATGAACATGTTTTTCTTTATAACTTAATACCATTTGTACAAAAGTATTATAGAACAAAAAATATGATATATTACATATATAATAATCTGGTTCAACCATAACACAAATGTTTTCATGAACATAATTAAATATAATAATATAAATTGATAAACAGTTGTCCTTGAATGTGCTAAATTAGCACATCTCAAACGGTGCTTTCATTTATTTCAAATAAAAGGGTGGGGAAAGGAGATAAGATAATGAAATATACCATTAGAATGAAAAAATTACAGTACATGTATGTTACCGGATTTATCATACTATTATGGTGAAAGGAGGTGAGGAAAGAAACAAAAATAAAGAGAATGTAAAAGAAATGAAGGAATTGGAAAGAGGAATTTACCTCTTGAGACTTCCTCCTTTGAGAACCTCTTAAGGGGAGAGGTTTTAGTATTTTGAAGATTCTAGGATATTTTGGATGTGGGGGAGGATCTTGGGTAGAGATTTGGTCATAATAATGGTAAGTCACAAGGCTTGATAGGATTGGAGAGAAGAGGGAGTGAGGGGGGGGGTTATAGTGGAGGAGAGGAGGGATTTCATAATATTATAATCATTAATTTATTATTTCTTCACAAGAAAAGGAATATTAAGTATTCTATGACCAAGAATAGTAATTTTATCATGTGATCCCGAACCAAGTGGTCTTACATCAGCATAAGATCATCAATGACTCAATAAATCCCTTATTAAGCATTTATTTTAAATTATCGTATTTTACTATTCCTCAAAAATTCAAGTATTTCAGAAAAATCCCAAAAATTCACCCTAACCATTTTTTGACGTGTAGAATCCAAAAATGAAGTCCATTTTTCAAAAATAAATTTCTAAATATGATTATTTTAATATTTAATTAAAATAATAATTTATTATCAAAACCAGTTTTAAGACATTCGTTAACTTATTCTAAAATATTGGTATATCATACTTTCAACTTGAATATTATTTTTATACTATCATAGGTGAGTTTACTATTCATTAGGGTATATCACTATTCATAAGGGTATGTTACTATTCATTAGGGTAGGTTACTATTCACCAAAAATTACGTTTTTTTATCGGACTCCAAATAACTTGCTGATTACAATTGTGTATGCCGAATTTTTGAAATTCCAAACACAAAAGTGTCAACTTATGTTTAAAGGTAACTTAGCACTTATTAGTTCATTATGTTGTGTTTTCATGTGATTTTATGACATACTTATGAGAAGGTAATTTCCATTGAAAAACATTGGGTCGTTACATTTTTCCCCCTTAAGAAATTTCACCCTTGAAATTTCATTTTACATTCTAAGTCAAAAATAGGTGTGGGTACTTTTCCTTCATTGCTTCCTCCAGTTCACATGTTGCCTCTTAGTACTTATGGTTTCTCTATAGTACCTTGACCATATGAGTAGTCTTGTTACGTAGAACTTTGTCTCTACGATCCAAGATCTTCACTGGATGCTCCTCATAAGGGAGATCATCCTACAACTGTACCACCTTTGAATAGAGTACATGTGAAGGGTCTGGTATATACTTTCTTAAGAGGGATACATGAAAGACATCATGTACTTTCGACATGGTAGGTGGAATTTTCAGTCGATAGGCCACAGCTTTGACTCAATCAAGGATCTCGAATGGGTCGATGTACCTGGGACTTAACTTCCCTTTCTTCCCAAACCTCATGACCTTCTTCCATAGGGATATGCATTGAAATACCATGTATCCAACTTTGAACTCAAGGTCTCATCGACGGTTATCTGCATAACTCTTCTGTTGACTTTGGGCTTCCTTATTATGTTGCTGAATGGTTTTCACCTTCTCCACCATTTCTTCGACCATTTCAGGTCCTAACAGCTTACGTTCACCGACTTCATCCCAACATGCTGGTGTTCTGCACCTTTTCTCATAAAGGGCTTCATATGGTGCCATTCAGATGCTCGAGTGGAAGCTATTGTTGTAGTAGAATTCAACCAGTGGAAGATGTTGGTCCCATCCTCCTTTGAATTCCATCGAACACGCTCTCAACATGTCTTCTAATGTCTGAATAGTTTGCTTAGATTGGCCATCTGTTTGTGGATGATAGTACTGAAGTTCAGTTCAATGCTTAAAGCATGTTGGAGACTTTTCCAGAACTTCGAGGTGAACCTCATATCACGATCGGATACAATAGATAGTGGTACTCCATGCAGCCTTACCACTTCTTTGATGTAAATTCGTGCAAGTTGATTCAATGAGAAGTCCTCTCGAACCGCGATAAAGTGATCTATCTTCATAATATGATCCACAACGACCCATATAGCATTGTTTTCTCTAGATTTCTTTGGGAGTCCAGTGACAAAGTCCATGGTAATGTTCTCCCACTTCCATGCTGGTATGGGTAGTGGTTTCATCATCACCTTAGACTTTTGTCTCTTAGCCTTCACTTACTGACATATGAGGCACTTTTATGTATATTTGGAAATCTCCCTTTTCATATTGTCCCACAAAAAGTTTTCTCAGAGATCTTGATACATCTTTGTGCTCCCTGGGTGGATAGATGAGGTTGAGCTATGTGCATCATTCAATATCTCCTTCTTTATCTCTAGATCGGATGGTGCACATAATCATGTACCAAATCTTACAACTCCTTCTTCATCAATTTTGAAATCGGAGGATTTCCCATTTTTGATAGCTTCCACCCTTTTCTGAATTTCCACATCCCTTATTTGAGCATCCTTTATTTTCTCCAAGAGGGATGGTTGAGCAATAATTTATGAAAGTATTGACGATGTTCCTCCCTTAATGATTCCCATGTCTATCCTTTTCAAATCTAAGAAGATTGGATCCTTTTCAATTCTCATCCTTGATAAAGATGCAGGATCATTTCTACTTAGAGCATCTGCCACCTTGTTTGCCTTATCAGGATGGTAGTGGATTGAGCAGTCATAATACTTGATGAGGTCTATCCATCTCCGCTAGTACATATTAATCTATTTCTATGTGAATATATATTTGAGACTCTTGTAGTTAGTATATATCTCGCATTTTTCCCATAGAGATAATGCCGCCATATTTTCAATGAAAAGTTCACAGCCACTAACTCCATATCATGCATAGGATAGTTTTGATCATGTATTTTCCGCTTCCTTGAGGCATAGGCTATCAATTTATCATTTTTCATTAGCACACAGCCTAAGCCTTTCTTAGAAGCATTACTATACACCACAAAGAGTTCTTCACTTGAAGGGAGTGTGAGTACTGGTGTAGTGATAAGCCTCTTTTTCAACTTCTTGAAACAGTATTCACATTCCTAGGTCCAGACAAACTTTACTCCCTTCTGTGTCAGCTTGGTCATTGGGTTTGACAATCATGAGAAGTTCTTCACAAATCGTTGATAATACCTAGCTAGACCCAAAAAGTTGCGGATCTCTATTACAGAAGTTGGTATAGTCCACTCTTCAATTGCCTTTGTCTTGGAAGGGTCCACAGATATCCCTTTGCTGGTGATAACATGCCCCAAGAATGATACTTCCTCCATCCAGAACTCACATTTATTTTACGTTTCATACAACTTCTCCCTTTGCAAAGTATTTAACAGAGTTTTTAAATTATCATATTCCTCCTTGCTCTTGGAGTATATCATAATATCATCAATAAAGACTACCAAAAATTTGTCGAGGTAATCTCTAAAGACTCTATTCATTAAATCCATGAAAATTTCTTGAGCATTAGTGAGTCTGAAGGGAATATCTATGAACTCATAGTGTCCATACCTCATTCGAAAGGTATTCATGGTAATATATTCCTTCCTCACCTTTAGTTGGTGATATCCCAACCGAAGGTCCACCTTAGAAAAATAACTATCCTCATGAAGCTGATCGAACAAGTCATCTATCTATGTAAGGGGATACTTGTTCTTTATTGTGATTTTATTGAGCTCATGATAATCAATGCAGAGGCACATAGATCCATCCTTCTTCTTAACGAAGAGGACTGGAACACCCCACGGTGAAGCACTCGGTCGTATAAAACCCTTCTCCATATTCTCCTGTAACTGCTTCTTCAGCTCTTCCAACTCTACAATGGCCATTCTGTAAGGTGTCTTTGAGATTGGCAGAGATCCAGGGATAAATTCAATTGAGAACTCAAACTCTCGGTCATGAGGAAGACCAAGAAACTCTTTAGGTAATACATCAGTGCAATCCCTGATGATGGGCATGTCTTCAAGCATGATTCTATCCTTTGTCCCAATCATTTGAGCTAGATATGATTGCTCACAAGGAAGCAGTATCCAAACTTGAGAAGAAGATTATAAAGGAGACTCATCTTCCTCCTTACACTTATAATGAATCATAGGATGCTTCAGGATGTGAAAAGGGATCTCCCTTTCCTGAAAATTGATGTTGGACTTGTACAAAGATATACAATCCATGCCTAAGATAGTTTCGAACTCCACTAAAGGAAGTATGATGAGATTTGATGGGAGGTTCAGCAAACAAACATTAACTGGGGAGGAGTTATAAACCATGGACATAATAATTTCCCTATTCACTGTTCTCACGGATAACTTTTCCTCCAAATTTTGAGGTGGTGTTTGAATAGTTCTACCAAACTTTCAAGATATGAAATAATGCATAGAACCAGAATCAAATAGTTTGTTACCTATTCTTGAATGAATAACAAGCATACCTGTCACCACATCATTTTCCGGCTCCACCTCAGAAGTAGTGATAGCATAATCCCTTCCTTGTTACCTTGGAGGTTATTGTTGATTTCCTCCAATAACCCTCAGCTTAGGGAAATTTTTCGCATAATTCCCAAGCTCCTTTCAGTTGTAACACTGCATTGTAGGCTGAGTTTTGATCTAAACCTTCCTTTCTTCTTCAAAATTAGCGGGATTTTTCATATCCCTTCGGTAGTTCTTGTCCAGATGACAAAACTTTCTGCATTTGAAGCAATTCTTGGTTCCCTTGAGACAATCACCAAGATGCTTCTTCCCGTAATTTTTGAAAAGGGGAAAGTGAGGCTTCTTTCCATCATGGGACTTGTTTGATGAACCACCCATGATGTTCTCCATTTTCTGTTTCTTGTCACTAGGACCATGAGACCACTGAGAGTCTCCAATCTTCATTTCAACATTTAGGGAACAACGGACAATCTCCTCATAACTATAGAAGTCTCGAATCTCCAACACTTTTCGTTGATTCGGCTTTAGTCTGCTAAAGATGCGATCCACCTTGCTTTCGATGTTCATGAAAAAGCCAGAGGAGTACCTTGAAAGCCTTGTAAAGTTTGCTTCATACGCCCTGATGGTCTCATATTCCTTCTACTTGAGTCCAAGGAACTCTCTTTCAATCTTGAGATGGAGGGTTTGAGGAAAATATTTGTTGAAAAACATCCTCTTGAATTCCTCTCAATCTATGGAATCAATTTCCTCTTGGGACTTTGTATTCTTGATCAGTGTCCACCACTGATCAGTTTCCCCATCAAAATGATAGACTGCCATTACAAATTTCTCTTCTTCTGAGCACTGGAGTATGGAGAAAACCTTTTCAATGGAGTTAATTCATTGTTCTACAAGGAGGGTATCAGAAGACCTGCTAAACATGGGAGGCATTTTCCGCATGAAGGATTCTACGGCAACTTTCTCTTTCCTTGGAGGAGGAGGACGTTCCACATGATTCAAGTTATTATTCATAACTCGAGCCAGGTGAGCAAGTACTTGTTAGAGTTGGTGTCCTAAGAACCAACTATTTGTACTTTGATTACATGAATGTACACTTATTATATATTGTTCATTGTTCTTCATGACTATAATATAATAATGTCCTAGAATATTTGTTTCATTAATAAGGTCATGGAAGATCCTCGCTATGATGAGAACCTTGAAATGCTATAACAATATTCTTAAATAAATTTCTATGGTTGGATGATTTACTATGACAGAACACATAGTATACAAACCGTCATGTGCGAGTACTCATAAGAAGACAAGACTCTCTCTCGTGGAGTTCGTACTTGGTAATCTTCAATATGGGAGATTATGATAACAGACCCGCCAGTAGTAATTCCGCATGTCTTGGTGTCATCAAAAATTAATATCTATGAGCATGTGTAATGGTCCTTATACTGGAAGATTATCATTAACTCATGTCATGACTTGCGCACTTAGATTTTCTGATGAAAACTGTCACGAAGACAGTTGGCGAGAAGTAGGGTACGTTGGGTGCATCACGAATGACATGTTGTTAATGGATAAGTCGAGGAAGGATTTGTCCCTTATATATTTATGGAAGTAGATATCTTGGACCCTTTGATTGAAATAGAATTGTCGCCCAAATTCCATGGCCATGGTGTAACGACGAGTTTATTTCTGGAAGTCAAAGAATGACAGATCAAGCATATAGGTTTATGACACTGCCATGAACCCTGCTTGATGAGATATTGAGACAAAGGGATTAAATTTCACAGTAAGCGTTCATATGGGGTGATACGTCAATGCAACTTCAACTTCTTTCTCTTGGGTGCCTTGACCCATTGCTAGACAGTAATCTTGGACTTTAGGCAAGCCCGCCTAATGCCAACAAGAAATAGGCCTAGAGGGTCACACACTAAGTGTATCCAAGTATCTCAAGTAGAATAAAGATTATTCCCGTATGTGGTTTAATATTTATTCAAGGAAGTCTAAATTGTTTTAATGTTGGAGGAAGAATAAAATGAAAACAAGATATACACTCCATGTACATTGAATGTACACGCCGTGTAGTTTTCATTTTGGAAAGGAAACGAAAAATTAAAATAAGGTATACATGTTATGTACATTGAATGTACATGCCATGTTGTTTTCATGAAAAAAGAGTACACGTCGTGTATTAATGATTACACGCTATGTGGTTTTTCTAGTCAGGATTTTGAGGAAATAATATCATTTTATTAAATGATATTTATTATAATCAGTGTGGGTGCATGTCAAGGAATTAATGATTCGACATGGGGGTTTTCAATAAGATTTAATGAAATAAATAAAACATGTAACGCATTTATTTATTGTCATAACTCTATAACCTCAAACCCAATTATAAATATCCTCACAACCCCAACACTTTTCCTAAGAATCATTGTGCACAACAATTCTGGAGAATTCTCTCAAGGCTGAAAGAACTCCTTCCTCCAAGAACGCTCTCAAGACCAACAGAGATCCACCTCCATTGGATCAAGGCGATATAAGGTAGACAACGCAAGCAAAGGATTCTCCACACTAGCACCCGGAGATTCCTTTGGCGACGTCCAGAGATACATGGTGCATGTGTGGATCACCGCTAGAAGAAGTCTACACTTGGCTTCTGCGGCACAACGATGAATCACATTGGAATGTGATCAGAAATATCAACGAATAAAGAATTCCATAAAAGGTACTTATTGTCAATTAATTAAATTAATTATAATCAACTTGTGATGATCCCCGTTTGTGGTTCCAGGACTATTCTTCTTCTTTGTCTATTTCTATGATTTGATCCATGGAGTCTGGCATTTATCGTCGTATTGATCCCAGATTGATCATTTCTAATGAAAAAAAACCAAGTGGGTACATCCACCCATGATCTTCCACTGCACCCAGAACCTTCAAATGGTATCAGAGTGAGGTTACAACGTTGATTATAGTTATTTAGTTTTTGTTGATAATTTACACATTTATATTTGATTCAATTCAAGATAAATCGTTCAATAAATCTGAATGAACGAGATCTATTCTTCCTCCTGTATTTCTCGATTCAAATCATAGAAATGACCTTTTAATTTTAATTTTGACTAAAATAAAAATGATGAACTCATTCGGAGGATCCGCTCTTTCTTTTTGTACAACACAAGAATACACGGCTTACAGTGAAAACTACATGTCGTGTACTTTGGTTCAACGAACCGGTACTGGTCTGCCAAACCACACCGTGTGAATTGAGTATACCTAAGTATTTATTACACCATTTTGACCAGAAATTAACGGCGCATGGAAACCGGAATACACGGCGTGTATGTTGAATCAACACGCTGTGTAGTCCGATTTGGCCCAGGTGAAACCGTGTACAAGGAGAAGCCGCGTACCGCGTACACGGGATTTCCAAGCTGGTAACCACGTAACAAGGAAGTACACGCCGTGTTATATTAATCTAAACGTTATGTACTCCATAATTTCCGAAGTACAGAAAAACACACCAAAGCCCCCGGTGTGTACTTTGGATAAAGGGTGAAAACAAATACACGACGAGTAATATAGCCTACATGTCGTGTACTTTCCAGAAATGGAATTTCACTAGGTTTCCTCCAAAAGTACAAAGACATTGTACAAGTAATATGGATGAGAAGAATCTCAAGGAAATTCAGAAAGGAATTTAAGATAAATAATTGATTAATTATAAGATCATAATTAATTCAAGCGTGACTTATCTTGCATAATATAATGATTAAAATAATTTGAATTCTAAATATGTGTAAATGTCATTGCATGATATGGATGATCATGAGCTAGACCAAATACCCTTTTTGTGTGTATGGTTTCATTTAAATTTATTTAAATTCGTTGACTTGTGAGCCTTCTTTCAATAAAATGTAGGGCATGTGTGCCCATGGTTTCTTTAATGTAAACCCCATGTAATGGAGGATCTCCCAAGTCAGAGGAGACGGTTTAAAACCTGAAGCTAAGGTGAAACCAACACAAGAAGATACAAATGTGGATAGGTGGGAGATGCAAAACACGAACCATTGGTTCAAGGTGTTTTTCCCTAGGTCAGGGTTAGCTTATCAAAACTGCTAGATAAGATAACCAATAGAATCTCATGATCATTCCATCTTATTTTATTTCTGTCTGATTTCATGGTTTATTTATTATGTATGTGTTGTCGTGAACACATAATTAATGAAATAAACAAACATGCAAATATATAATAAAATAAAAACCGGACTATGCGTAAACATTATCAGAACATGGTTAATCACTTAAGTAAGCATCACTTAATATTAACAAGCATGTTATAATGAAAAACTACTCATAAAGAATAAAATCCCTCAAATACCATATTAATTCAGACCAAGCCTTTCGTTACTTGATTAAGGGAAAGACTCAATAAAAATATGAGTTTGACCAACCCTTGTTGAGACACTTACTTTTATAAAGGAATCTCTTATGAAAGTTTCGGGTTGACTTAAACATTTTACATCAAGAGGAGTATCCCTTGATAGACTTGTTATAAAATGGAGGCAAGTGTTGAGGAAATCCAAGTCGGGATTTTAGGATTGGGGAGTCGACTCAACAGATCAAAAAACTGTAAGCTCACAGTTAGAAAAGAATTTCCTACCTAAATACCTTATAATAGCTTGACCAACCCTTGTTGGGGTTATGCGAAGGGGAATATGGATCCTTGACACTAGAATGTCAAAGAAACTAGACATTCTGATTTCAATAGTGAGGGCCATTGGGACTTGATAAAATAGTGGGATACTTAATAAAATTTATTATTTCTCATAAATTGTAATCAAGAAAGTACTGATAAATATGATCTTTTAATTTGTAGAATCAATTGAGAAACTCATCAACCACATTTTCTCTGTGATCAATTCTGGATAAAGACAATATCCTCACTGGTGGTAACTTTCAGGAATGGTTTAGGAACCTTCAGTTTATCCTACGCCATGAATGAAAGTTTTAAGTGTTGGAGGCCTCACTTACTGATTTTCCTACCCAAGGGGCGAGTGATAAAGATTTCCTGGTCTATGATCAACATTTGAGAGATGCACTCGATGTTCAATGTTTGATGTTATCATCAATGTTAAGTGATCTCATGAATTCTCATGAATACATGGATTTCTACAGCATGCTCAATCACCTCTGTGGTCTATACTAGGAGAGAGAAATACAGGAAAGGTTTGAGATCTACAAGGCTCTATTTTAGAGCATGCTTGGATAGGGTGCACCATCTGGGCCTCATGTAGTCAAGATCATTGGCTACATTGAGAGCTTGGTGGTTCTAGGGTTTAAAATCCTCGAAGAACTGGGTACCGATCTCATTCTTACATTACTCCCCCATAGCTTCTCTAACTTTGTTGTAAATTTCAACATGAACAACATTGAGAAGTCTCTATATGATAATTTTATCCTTATTCACCAAGTGGACAATGATATGAAGCATGAAAATCCTTCTGTCCTTATGTTGAATAAAATTAAAGGGAAGGCGAATAGCTTTAATCCCAAATCTTATTCAAGGCCTTCCAAGAAAAGGAAGAACAAAGGGAAGGCAAGAGAACATGAGGTTGTTTGTTTTGCCTGCGGCAAGAAGGCCCACTAGAAAAAAAAACTGCACCTATCCAAGGAAGCAAGGGGAAGCTTTAGGTTCATTTGTTATCGAATTCAATCTATCTATTTCTACTAATTGGGTATTAGATACTGTTTGTGGTGCTCATATCTGTATCCAAATACAGGAACCAAGTAGATTCAGAATGATTGACCGAGGTGAGGTGGATCTGCGAGCAGCCAACGAAGCCATACTCATTGTTGTAGCTGTCGGAGACTACCACCTCACATTGCCTACTAGGATGGTCTTGGTATTAAAAGGATGTTATTATGTACCCTCTGTAACCAAAAATATTATATCAGTATCTAGATTAGATACTGAGGGATTCATCTTCAAGTTTGGAAACAAATGTTGCTAATTTTATAAAGATAGCATTTGTTTTGGTAGGGCACATTTATATAACGACCTTTATGTGTTAGACTACACAAACCAAGTAATGTAAATCAATGAAAAAGTTAATTCACATTACTCATATCACACCCAACTTTGGAATCACCAGCTAGGTCATGTCAATGAGAAATGTTTGACAAAATTACATAAAGATGGGTATTTAGATTCTTTCAAACTAAAACCACTTGGTGTATGTCATGCATGTCTACAAGGAAAAATGACCAAAGCCCTATTTAGTGTTAAAGGTTAAAGGGCTAAATAGATTCTATTATTAGTTCACACATATGTGTGTCGACCATTTCCAGTTGAAGTAAGGGGTGGGTTCTTGTACTTCATAACTTTTACTGATGATTTTAGTAGATATGGATATATTTACTTAATGAGGTATAAGTCAGATTCTTTTTATAGGTTCAAAGAATACAAGAATGAAGTTGAGAACCAGCTTGGTAATAAGATTAAGAAACTCTGCTCAGACAGAAGAAGATAATATCTTAATCAGGACTTCATTGATTTCTTACGGGATTTTGGGATTCTATCTCAACTCACTCCTCCTTACACGCCTCAGTTGAATGGTGTAAGTGAAAGGAGGAACTGCACCCTATTGGACATGGTGAGATCAATTATGAGTCATGTGAGTCTTCCATTATCCTTTTGGGGATATGCATTACAAATAGCAGCACACATACTAAACCAAGTACTAACTAAATCGATAAATGGTATTCCATACGAGTTATGGAGTGGATGCAAATCCATGTTATCAAATTTACATGTGTGGGGTAGCAAAGAATTTGTTAAGTCCTCTTTAGGAAACAAACTTGCACCTCAAGGCACAAAGTGTATCTTTATAGGATATCCCAAGGAAACAAGGGGATATTACCTATACAACCCCTCAGATAAAAAGGTTACAGTGGAAAGACATGCCATATTCCTTGAGAGGGAGCACATCTCCAAAAGAGATAGTGGGAGCGAGATAGACTTCAATGAAGTCGAGGCTCAAGATACACAAGAGTTGGTACAAGAATAGATTCCATAAAGCCCAGTGGAAGAAAAATATGTTCCAAAGACACAAGAACTGCGTAGGAGCATGAGAGAGGTGAGAGAACCAGAACGATGTGGTTTTCTTGTCACCGAGGATGGTGACTCATTATTGGTTGACAATGATGATCCTCTTACCTAAAAGGAAGCAGTTGAAGTCACAGACATTGCAAAGTGGCAAGAAGCCATGAATTCTGAAATGGATTCCATGTACCAAAACCAAGTCTAGATTTTGGTAGATCCTCTAGTTGATGTAAAGCCTATTGGTAATAAATGGGTATTCAAGAAGAAATTATACATGGAGGGAAAATTCAACACCTATAAGGCATGACTGGTTGTAAAAGGTTTTAGACGGCGTCAAGGAATTGACTATGATGAAACCTTTTTACCAGTTGCAATGCTGAAATCCATCAGAAACCTATTGGATATTTTTTCTTACCATGACTATGAAATTTGAAAAATGGATGTCAAAACAGCATTCTTTAATGGGAACCTCCAGGAAGATGTCTACATGACACAACCTAAAGGGTTTGTGACTCTAAAGGATGCCAACAAGGTATGAAAGTTGCAGAAATCCATTTTTGGATTAAGAAAGCATCAAGGTCATGGAACATTCATTTTGATGAAGCTGTAATGGAATTTGGATTAGCTAATAATGAATGTGATCCTTGTGTCTAAAAAAGTTTTAGTGGAGGTGCATTCATTTTCCTAATAGTATATGTTGATGACATATTACTAATTGGAAATGAAGTACCTATCTTACAGTCAGTTAAGGGACGGTTGGATAAATGCTTCTCTATGAAAGTCTTGGGAGAGGTAGCATATATTCTTGGGATCAAGATCCATTGTGATAGATCCAAGAGAATGTTGGGCCTGAGTCAAAGTACATACACTGACAAGATACTGAAGAGATTCAGTATGGAATAGTCCAATAGGGATTGTTTCCAGTGTCACGTGGAATTCATCTTTCTAAGAAAATGTGTCCTCAGACACATGAGGAAATAAAGAAAATGTCAAGGATCCCTTACGCATCCACGATTGGGTCAGTCATGTATGTTATGCTATGTACAAGGCTAGATGTTTCTTACGCATTAAGTGTGGTAGGCAGATATCAAGCTGATCCAGGAGACCGCCATTGGATGGCAGTCAAGACTATCCTTAATTATCTTAGGCGTACTAAGGATATATTTCTAGTTTATGGAGGAGATGAGGAACTAGTCATAATTGGACATGTAGATACTAGTTTCCAGACTGATCAATATGACATGAAGTCGCAGACTGGATACATCTTCAGTTTGAATGGAGGTTTAGTGAGCTGGAAGAGCTCAAAGCAAGGTGTGGTGGAAGATTCTACAATAGAGTCCGAGTATATCGCAGCTTTTGAGGAAGCTAAATAAGTAGTATGGATATGAATCTTCATCCAAGAGATGGATGTAGTACCTAGTGGTAAAGATCCCATCACACTCTATTGTGATAATACTACAATGGTGGAACTTGGAAAAGATCCAAGGTCACATCAGCGGACAAAGCACATACTTCAGAAGTATCATCTCTTGAGGGATTTTTTCTCATAGAGGTGAAGTTGCAGTGAGCAGTATTTCCACGGAAGACAATTTGGTGGACCCCTTGACTAAAGCCTTGACTCAGTAGAAACATGATCATCGTGTGAGGTCTAGCAGACTAAAAGTCTGAGGCAGTTGGATCTAGTCCAAGTGGGAGTTTGTTAGAATTGGTGTCCTGATAACCAACTATTTTTACTTTTATTACATGAATTTACACTTATTATATATTGTTCATTGTTCTTCATGACTATAATATAATAATGTCCTGGAATATTTGTTGCATTAATAAGGTCATGGCAGATCCTCGCTATGATGAGAACCTTGAAATGCTATAACAATATTCTTAAATAAAGTTCTATAGTTGGATGACGTACTATGACAGGACACATAGTATACAAACCGTCATGTGCGAGTGCTCATAAGAAGACAAGACTCTATTTCATGGAGTTCTCACTTGGTAATCTCCAAGATGGGAGATTATGAGAACAGACCTGCCAGTAGTAATTCTGCGTGTCTTGGTGTCATAAAACATTACTATCTACGAGCGTGTGTAACGGTCCTTAGACTGGAAGATTATCATTAACTCATGTCATGACTTGCGCACTTATATTTGATGACGAAAACCGTCACGAAGATAGTTGGCGGGAAGTAGGGTACGTTGGGTGCATCATGAATGACATGTTGTTAATGGATAAGTTGAGGAAGGATTTTTCTCTTCCATATTTATGGAAGTAGATATCTCGGGCTCTTTGATTGAAATAGAACTGTCACCCAAATTCCATGGCCATGGTGTAACGATGAGTTTATTTCTGGAAGTCAAAGAATAACAGATCAAGCATATAGGTTTATGACACTGTCATGAAACCCGCTTGATGAGATATTGAGACAAAGGGATTAAATTGCACGGTAATAATTCGTATGAGGTGATACATCAATGAGGATTCAACTTCTTTCTCTTGGGTGCCTTGACCCATTGCTAGACAGTAATCTTGGACTTTAGGCAATCCCTCCTAATGCCAATGAGAAAGAGGCCTAGAGGGTCACACACTAATTGTATCCAAGTATCTCAAGTAGAATAAAGATTATTCTCATATGTGGTTTAATAATTATTCATGGAAGCCTAAATCGTTTTAATGTTAGAGGAAGAATAAAATGAAAACAAGATATACATGTCGTGTACATTGAATGTACATGCTGTGTAGTTTTCATTTTGGAAAGGAAATGAAAAATGAAAACAAGATATACACATCATGTACATTGAATGTACACGCTGTGTAGTTTTCATGAAAAACGAATACATGCCATGTATTAATGATTACATGCTGTGTGGTTTTTTCAGTCGGGATTTTGAGGAAATAATATTGTTTTATTAAATGATATTTATTATAATCAGCATGGGAACATGTCAAGGAATTAATGATTCGACATGGGGGTTTTAAATAAGATTTAATGAAATAAATAAAATGTGTAACGCATTTATTTATTTTAATAACTCTATAACCTCAAACCCAATTATAAATATCCTCAAAACCCCAACACTTTTCCTAAGAATCATTGTGCACAACAATTCTGGAGAATTCTCTCAAGGCCGAAAGAACTCCTTCCTCCAAGAACGCTCTCAAGACCGAGAGAGATCCACCTCAATCAAATCAAGGTGATCTAAGGCGAAAAACGCAAGCAAAGGCTTCTCCACGCTAGCATCTGGAGATTCCTTTAGCGACGTCCAGAGATACGTGGTGCACGTGTGGATCACCGCTAGAGGAAGTATACACTTGGCTTCTACGATGCAATGACGAATCACATCAGAACGTGATCAGAAATATCAATGAAGAAATAACGTCATAAACGGTACTTCTTGTAAATTAATTAAATTAATTATAATCAACCTTTGATGATCCTCATTTTTGG
This sequence comes from Viscum album, assembly GCA_963277665.1. Taxonomy (NCBI): domain Eukaryota; kingdom Viridiplantae; phylum Streptophyta; class Magnoliopsida; order Santalales; family Viscaceae; genus Viscum; species Viscum album. The sequence goes on from OY728163.1 coordinate 334,606,949, forward strand.
TTACGGGACTATTCTTATTCTTTGTCTATTTCTTTGATTTGATCCATGGAGTCTGGAATTTATCGTCGTATTGATCCCGGATTGATCATTGCTAATGAAAAAAATCCAAGGGGGTGTATCCACCCATGATCTTCCACTGCACCCAGAACCTTCAGTACTGCCATGAAGTTTTGAGCACCTGCTTCCATCACATCAGGCATATCATTAGGGCACTCATCACATTGCCTATCACATTGGTTGTTGAAACGTGTTCTTCTATTTACCACCATTAACTAAGAAAAAGAACATATAATTAGAGGTCTTGAATACATAGATATTGAGCATAAAAAAAAGAAACTTTGAACATAAAAGTATAAACTTATAAAGAAGAAGTATATCCTAACTTGTGATTCCTTAGGTTTATATCCAGGTTATCCTCGATCTATTTCTTAACTTATATTCTTATGGGATTCTTTTTTTCCCTTAATAATGGTTTGTACTAAGCTTGTGAATCTACCAAAGCATATCCCCAAAGAGTGTCATAACCAAGAGTACAGAAAAGCCTGTTGTTGTGCACCAGTTCCCGTTCGAGTCTAGCTCAAAGCAGTGTTTTCGGGTTTTACTTCTAGATACATCTATGCCAGAGCCACCTCTACTTACTCATATCCAGATAGGGATGTATTTTATTGATAAACCACTTACTCAATACTCACCAAAATTCTGGAATGTTTTCTTATACTTAGTCTCATCCATAAGGTTATCACTAAGGTGCTCTATTCCTAATCTCCAACAATAACTAAACCTCCCTCTGATACCAACTATAGAGACCTGAGCATTTTACATATAACATTTCATGATTTTAAGCACAATTAATTATTAGAGTACAATCCAAGGATTGTTAAGTCTAGTGTCTTGGAATACTAGGTACATATAACATAAAACATGGGGCTAAAAAAACACTTCTCTATTTAATCTCCATAAAGAGCTTCTAACTTCCTTTGAGCCCTTACATCTGGATAGGGTACCCTGGGGAACACATGAACAAAGGGATGAGATGAAAATCCCAATAAGGGAATGAACATAAGGATACATCTTAAGTACATGAGTTAGGAGTCATGACATATTGATATCTAAAACATGGAACATATGAAATAATATCATATAATCATGGGATAATATAAACATGGAATCATATAAATGTGTAAGAATCATAAAAAATTTCTTTAGTACGGGTTAAGGATAACTACCAATCCTGTTTCCCATTTCAGTACGGGTCAAGGCTAACCGCCAATCCCGTTTCACATCGCATCTCATGAGACTTAACCTTACCCAATGAATTGGAGTGCTATCTGGGTGCACCCATCTCAAAACCTCCATGAATATTCTTTCCACATAAATATTATTACAATATAAATGTTCTTTCCACATAAATAATCATACATAATCAATCGTTCATAAATATAAGGATACCCATGGAAAGAATTGGGTACCACAATCATGACACAAAGCATAACCAATGAGTGTATCATGAAAGTATCCATGAAAGAAATGGATTAGAACATATATGGACGTTCATAAGGTAATATAGGCATATAAAATGGTAGTTGGTAACAAATATAAGTTACAATATATAATAAATGTATTTGAGAAACATTAGCATTAAAACATTTTTGTGCGGTTTTAAGGAAAATACTATCGAGCTTTTAAAATAGTAAAGAGGACATTCTTTTATATAAAACCATAATTGAACCAAAAAAATTTCATAATAAAAATACTGATTTTATAAATAAAATTTTTTCTTAAAAAAGATGATAGAGTGCACTTGAAATTGGGTAAAAATTTGGGAAGTTCCTTTAAAATGGGTGTGCTTATTGGGAAGTATTGAGGAGGGATTCACTTAAAAGAATGTATATCCCCAAAATAGAATGAGATATGGATATTGGAACATGATTATGGAGCATATAAACATAATTTATAAGTTTTACATAAAAAGAAAAGACAACTAAATTTTGGTAAAAAAAAAGAATGATAGAGCAACCTGAAGGAATATAGGACATTCGGGTAGAAACCATTGCGGTTTATCGGCATGGTATCGGGTGTAACTAAGAGAGCTTGATGAGAGAGATAAGGGGTTTTTCATCAATTATAAAACATTAGGGAAGTATGGGGGAGGTGAAAAAACATACCCCATAACTTGGTATTACCCAAAAAACATAGCATAGAGAATAATCTTGATTAAGAGTGAAAAGGAGAGGATCTCTTACCTTCAATCCGTTGGTGTTCTCCAATTGTTATTAAAGTTCTGAATAAAAAAATTTAGGATTATTAATTAATAATTAAAGAACCTCTTATATATTTAATTTATTTATTATTACCCTTTTTAGTTCATTTAAATCCTTTTTGATTATTTATAAGGTTCAATTTCATTATTCGGGCTCGTTTGTTTACTTGGCATTAAAAGATCAGTTCACTTATATTCAAGTTTGGATTATATGTAAGATGAAAGTGGTTTTCCAGAATTGAAGTTACATTATTTAGTTCACATACATGACATTACATGGTTTTAATTTTAATTAGGTTACTTAGAGTGAAGTCGAATTATTATATATATAACCTTAGTGATAACCGTTTTTGTTAATCAGTGGATTTGATTACAAAGAACATGTTTTACTTTATAACTTAATACCATTTGTACAAAAGGATTATAGAACCAAAAATAGGATATATTAAATATATAATAATCTGGTTCAACCATAACACAAATGGTTTCATGACCAGAATTAAATATAATAATAGAAATTGATAAACCATTGTCCTTGAATGTGCTAAATTAGCACAACTCAAACGGTGCTTTCATTTCTTGCAAATAAAAGTGTGGGGAAAGGAGAGAAGATAATGAAATATAACAATAGCATGAAAACATTCTAGTACATGTATGTTACTGGATTTATCATACTATTATGGTGAAAGGAGGTGAGCAAAGAAACAAAAAGAAAGAGAACATAAAATAAATGAAGGAATTGGAAAGAAGAATTTACCTCTTGAGACTTCCTCCTTTGAGAACCTCTTAATGGGAGAGGTTTTGGTATTTTGAAGAGGCTAGAAGATTTTGGACGTGGGGGGGGGATCTTGGGGAGAGATTTGGGTAGAATAATGGCAAGGCACAAGGCTTTAGAGAAGCGAAGAGAATAGTGAGTGAAGGGGGGGGTTATAGTGGAGGAGAGGAGGGATTTCATAATATTATAATCATTAATTTATTATTTCTTCACAAGACAAGGAATAGTAAGTATTCTATGACCAAGAATAGTAATTGTATCATGTGATCTTGAACCAAGTGGGCTTACATCAGCAGAACATCATCAGTGACTCAATAAATCCTTTATTTAGCATTTATTTTAAATTATCGTATTTTACTATTCATCAAAAATTCAAGTATTTCAGAAAAATCCCAAAAGTTCTCCCTAACCATTTTTCGACATGTAGAATCCAAAAATAAATTCCATTTTTCAAAAATAATTTTCTAAATATGATTATTTTAATATTTAATTAAAATAATAATTTATTATCAAAACCAGTTTTAAAACATCCATTAACTTATTCTAAAATATTGGTATATCGTACTTTCAACTTGAATATTATTTTTATACTATCATAGGTGAGGTTACTATTCATTATGGTATATCACTATTCATAAGGGTATGTTAATATTCATTAGGGTAGGTTACTATTCAACAAAAACTAAGTTTTTCTTATCGGACTCCAAATAACTTACTGATTACAACCGTCTATGCCAGATTTTCGAAATTCCAAACACAGAAGTGTCAACTTGTGTTTAAAGTTTACTTAGCACTTAGTAGTTCATTATGTTTTTTTTTATTTGATTTTATGACATAATTATGAGAAGGAAATTTCCATTGAAAAACATTGGGTCGTTACAATATCCTACAAGTTATTTAATAAAGGGATCAACATGATTTTTGGTATAAATGATGTGGTAGTTATTGAAAATGAATTCAAAGAAAATTTAGGAAATATTATTCCTAAATAGGTGTTAGAAGAAGATGAAGAAATAAATGTAGACTTAGAAGAATCTCAAAATATTTATATTGATGATGATTTTGAAGATGAATATATAACACCCCAAGTATTTATAAATAAATTTAATATTGAATGCATGAAACAATGAGTCTCTAGAAAAAACCACTTTTTTATAATCTAGCCAATAAACATAATTTTTTCACCTCTATGATTTGAATTTCGAAAAACTAATATACACGGTTGTGTTCAGTAAGATATTTAGAGTCTGATAAGACGAACTTAATTTTCGGTGAATAGTAACATACCCTTATGAATAGTAATATGACCCTTATGAATAGTAAATCGTATTTTTATTTTATTGTCTTAAGGTTATAAGATAATGAGATCTTGATTACTTTTTCAAGGTGATATAAAATGAATTATAGTTTTAAAATTGTTATTTTTTGAATAAATTATGATTTTATTAAAAAATTAAATTAATAATATTTAGAAAATTATTTTTAAAAATGGTGTTCATTTTTTAATTCTACACGTCAAAAAAATGGTTTGGGTGAATTTTTGGGATTTTTCTGAAATACAAGAATTTTTTATGAATAGTAAAATACAGTAATTTACCATATATATACATTATCAGTTAAATTCATTATTCCTAGCATCATGGATGATGTAAGAACACTTTTTTTGAACTCATATTCACTTATTACTATTTTGGGTCAGATGAATCAACACTATTGGTTGTATTGATGGAAATAATAAAATAATGAATAAGATATTCAAAAATCACCCCTCTCCTCCACTATAACCCCCCCCCCCCAACTCCCTCTTCTCTTCACTCCTTTCAAGCCTTTTTACTTGTCTAAATTATGCTCAAATATCCTCCCAAGCTCATACCTCACGTCCAAAAGCCCTTGGTATCACAAAATCCCTTGGTATCACAAAAGACCCAAACCTCTCCCCTAAAGAGGCTCTCAAGGGATATAACTTCAAGAGGTAGATTCCTCTTTTCATTTCCTTTATTTCGAGTTCCTTTCTTTACTTTTTATTTTCTCACCTACCTTTATCCAAATTTTATGATAAGTATAGTACCTTACATGTATTGGAATGTTGTTATGATAATATAATAATTCTTCATCATCTCTCCTTTCCTCTTATTTTATACTAGAAATGAAAACACCATCCGAGATGTGTTAATTTATCACATTCAAGGATGACGGGTTTTAAATTTCTATTACCATATTCAATTATGGTCATAAAACCATTTTTATGGTTGAAAAGGAATATAATATATGTATTATAACTTATTTGAGGTTCTTTAATCTTTTTTTACACATTATATTAATTTATAAATCAAAATGAGTTCGTTGTGAACAAAAACCACCAATTAACCCAAACAATTATCACTAAAGTTTTATATAATGATTCATCTTCACTCCCAATAACCAAAATAAATTTTATAACCATGTAATATTCTACATGTTAAAATATAAAATAAAACTTCTATTCTGAATAACCATTCTCATCTTACATGTTTATCCTTACATGTATATAACTAAACCGGTCATGAATACCAAGGAAGAAAATGCTCCCAAACAATAAAATTGAACCTCTTAAACCCATAAAGAAGGCCATGAATGAACTTAATAAGGCTATAATAAATCATTTAAATAAATAAGAGGTTATATATATATTAATTAATGAATTTAATTTTTTATACAGGACACTAAGATCAAGTGAAGAACACCATCGGACTTAAGCTAAGGGTTTTCTACCCAAACCTCCATTTTCATTCAGGTTACTCTTATTCTCTACTTACCTCAATTAAATTATTTTTTATTTATACATACTCCCCATAAATTCTATGTGAATTTTCTTTATATGTGTATAAACCAGAATCTTACTTTAATTTTTGGGGAGTTATATGTTTTAAAAGGATCTTTCAGAAATTCTTCCCGAAATACAAGCCCGATTCAAGGGAATTTCTCAAATTATTACCTATTTTCAAGGGCACTCTATAATCTGTTTTTAGAAATCATTATCTTTCTAAAATCACTCATTTTATTATGAAAACAATATGTTAATTCACTTATGGTTTTATACGAATACTTTTGTAAAATAAATCTTCTTTTCAAAGTAAAAGAGCATTTATCTCAAGAATAACTTGATAGTTTTATAAGAGTATCTTCATTTATTTCAAAAATATTTTTTATTATTATGTATTATTGGGATTAATATGTTATGATATCATCTAAAATATTTAATCTAATGGTTTATGATTAGTTTTACTATGGATGTGCTATCTAAAAACCATTCACCAATTTACTCTGAATGGTTAGTGTTTATGCTTAATATTCGGGGGAAATTATTTACATTTCATATGTTATTTTAATATAAATGTATATATTATTTATGTTTATATCCATTCATATTAGGAATTAATTGGACTTATTAAGTGATGGTCGGGGCCTACTATATCCTCTCGATGTACCAGTAGGTCTCATGAGACAAACTACGTTCTTGGCCTGAGGCCTTGAAAAATGGTTATGTATGGTCTTGGAATGGGGCCTTGATGATATGGAAAGTAGAATACCCATGATTATTCTTTATTATGGAATTATTTATTCATATCTTATTCTTTCCATAATTTTTTCGAGTTTATTTTTAAAGGCATGTGTTTTTAGATTTTTACCATGCCTAATGTTTATGTTTATGATGTCTTCTAATGTATTTCTTACCCTTACTGAGCATTTGAGCTCACCCCATTCCTATATTTCATTTTCCTAGGACATGAAGAGGTATATTATGAATGAAATGCAGAGATAACCTAGTATTTATGGTTTTTGTCAAAGGAATTTCTATATTTTGTTTCCTTTAAAGTCGTAATATTGAACTTATGTATGTATCTGGTTTTCCAAAACTACTAAACTATTCATTCCTTTGGGATACAAATTTATTATAAACATGCCAATGAAATGAATTAGGTCATCTAATCTAGGCAACTGGGGTTGGGTCTTTATAGTTGGTATTAGAGTAAGTTTAGCAGAAAACTTGGAAACTAGATTTAGAAAATGTAGATTGGGGAACAAACCCCTAAGATAGACATTGAGGATAAACATACAAGAATGTCCTGGAATTTTGGTAAGGAATATATTATGTGGATATTTCTAGAAAATAAATAATTGTCTATATACTACAGGTGGATGTGGTTCTGGCACAGATATACCTAGGAGTAAGAACTTTGACAAGGAGTTTTGGGCTTGACCTGAGGTATCCTGGTACATGACAATGGGCATTACTATGCACCTGGTTTGACACTCTCTGGGGATATACTTAAGATAATTCACATTTTATTTACAAACCATTATGGAGGAGTTAAATGTAAATTTTTCCTAAAAGAAACCATTTTTATGATAATGAGATTATCTATGTATAGGAATTCAATTTATGCTAAGTATTTTTCTATGATGAGATTATACATTAGGATTCATAACCTAATCTAGTGTATTATATTATTTAGAAATAACACCTGGTGGAATTAATAGAAACCAAATGAACACGCATATCCCATGCATGGATTTCCCTCTGATACAAGATAATTATGTTGGATCTAGTTCTGCAACTGGTGTTGAGCAACTTATAACTATACTGGGACAGCTGACTTAGGTTATGAATAATAACCTTACCCATATGGAGCATCCGGATCCACAATATGGAGGAGCTATGTTAGACTGCTTTATGCAAAAACAGCCTTTGTCATTTAATGGGACTACAAACCCATCCATAGAGGAGCAATGGATAAATTCATTAGAGAAGATATTTCTTACTTTGGGATGTAACGAAAGAGAGAAGGTTGTCATGGTAGTTTATCATCTATCAGAAGATATGGATCAATGGTAGTCTTTAATTCAAAACACAAAATAGGAGAAAGAAATAGAAGAAATGGAATGGATGGATTTTATTTAAATATTCTTATAAAAATACTTCCCTCATGAATAGAGAGAAGATATGGAAATAAAGTTTCTAAATATAATGCAAAAATAGGATGAGAATGCTGCAAAGTATGAATCTAACTTCACAAGGTTATAAATACATGTTGTGGACTACATACATAATCTAAGGAACATGATTGATTGATTCTTTGATGGTTTAAAACCATTCCTCTGAAGGGCTCTATTATCCCAAATTTTCTCATCATATGAAGATATAGTCTCATGTGTTATCAAGATAGAAAATGGATTCTCCAAGTCTTATGATTTTAAGGGGAAGAAAGAGAAGAATAGGGATGCTGAAAACTCTGGAAAAGGAAATAAGGAAATGGGGAATAAGCAAATATTTGACCTTCCACCCTATGATTATTGTGGGAAGAGACACCCCAGTACTTTCTTGAAGGGTATGGGTGTTTGTTGCAAGTGTAGAGAAAAATTCCACCTATCCCGGGATTTTAAGGGGAAGAAAGAAGATACCAATGTTCAATGCTACAATTTCAAGGAGAGGGTACATTATGTAAATTATTTTTCTAGGTGTCAAGTAAAAATTACCCAAAGAAGTCCAAGGGAGAAAGGCCAAGCTTATGCAATCACAACTGCTGATATTGAAGTTCATGATGATGTGGTGACGGGTACTTTAATTATTTCCTCAAACTTATCCAATGATTTATTTGATTCTGTATCATCAAATTATTTTATATCTTCTTATTTTTCCAAGAAAATTATATATTTCCAATTTGATTTAATAGGGGATTTATTAATAAAAACTCCTAAGGGAAGTATCATTTCAACAATGATGTGTCAGGTAGTCCCCATTATGGCATATAAACATGATTTATCTGTTGATTTTATTATGATATCCATGATTTAATTTTATATAATCCTAGGTATCAATTGGATTTCGAACCATGATGAAAAAATCTATTGTAATAAGAAGGAGGTTACAATTTTTGAGAATGATGTAGAATCCCTTATCTTTAGATCAAAAATTTCACCATCTAATTATTATCGATATCCACCCCTAGTAACTCTACTAAATGAAATTATTGGATAGGTTGTGAACTCGATATCTATGAGTGAGGAAAGGAATATTCCAATTTAGGATGTACCTATTGTGAATGAATATATTGATGTCTTTTCGAAGTATTTACCTAGACATCCTCCAAAGTGGGAAGTTGAGTTCTCTATTGATTTAATTCCTGGTTCAAGGCCTATATCAAAGACTCCTTATAGAATAGTCACTATTTAATTAGTAGAACTGAAGAAACAACTAGAGGAATTGATTAATAAAGGATTTATTCTCCTTAGTGTCTCTCCATGGGGATCCCCTGTTATTTTTGTTAAGAATAAATATGGATATATGAGTTTGTGCATTGAATATAGGGAGATAAATGCTCTAACAATAAAGAACAAGTATCTCCTTCCTCGAATTGATGATTTATTTGATTAAATTCATGCATCCCAATATTTTTAGAAGATTTAACTTTGATCTGTATATCATCAGTTACGAGTGATGAAGGAATATATTCCAAAGACAGAATTTTGAATCAGGTATGGGCATTACGAGTTTATAGTAATGCCTTTTGGATTGACTAATACACCCTCTATTTTCATGGATATAATGAATAGTGTTTTAATAAATATCTTGATGAATTTTTGGTGGTATTTATTAATGATATCTTGGTATAATCCAAAATCTATGAAGATCATGAAAATCACTTATGTACTATTCTGAAGACTCTTAGAAGAAATGAATTATATGGGAAGTTTAGCAAGTCTGAATTTTGGTTTCAATCAGTTTCTTTTCATGGAAATATTGTCTCTAAGGATGGAATATTCATTGATCCTTCAAATAAAAAGGTTGTTCGGGAATGGCCTACACCAATGAACAATACCAAGGTACATAGTTTTATTTATTTGGTAGGTTATTATTGGTGTTTCATTCAGAACTTCACATATTTAGCCAACCTGTTAACCAAGCTTACTCATAAAGTGGTTATGTTTGTATGGAAAAAAGAATGTGAGGAATGTTTTTCCGAATTTAAGAGTATATTAGTGAATTATATGATCCTAACTCTACCATCAGTGAATGGTGGATTTGTGATCTACAGTGATGCATCAAATAAAGGACTCAGTTGTGTCCATATAAATAATTATAGAGTTATTTATTATGAATCAAGGAGGTTAAAAATTCATGAACAGAACCATCCAACTCATGATCTTGAGTTGGTAGTTGTAATCATTATTCTGAAGATATGGAGACATTGTCACTATGGAGAAAGGTGTGAGATATATATAGATCACAAGAGTTTAAAATATATCATCTCACAGAAAGAACTCAAATTAGGTAAAGGAGATGGCTCGAACTACTCAAGGATTATGATTTTTCAATACACTACCACCTAGGTATGGAAAATAAGCTGACAGATGCATTAAGCTGGAAGGATCATGGAGCCCTAAAAAAATGAGGATTGAAATGGATCCTATGTTTATGGATCTAGTAAATATGGATGTGGGAATTATCAAAGAAGGTGAAACATCATTTCATTTTCAATTGGTTTCCCAAACATATTTATTATAAAGGATTAAAAACTCTTATCTTGAAATGAGAACCTTCAAAATAAAATCAATGCTGTAAAAGATGGGAAGTTGGTTGACTTCATCTGTGAAGATGGAATTCTGAAATTTTAGAAGAGGCTATGTGTTTGCTCTATAACCAAGCTAAAAAGGGAGTTATTGGATGATTCCCATAGCTTTAATTTCTCTATACACCCTGGTATTACTAAAATGTATGGATATTTGAAGGAACATTTCTAGTAGTAAAACATGAAGTGGGAAATTACTGATTATGTATCAAGATGTTTAGTCTATCAATAGGTGAAGGCTGAAAGACAAAATCCTAGGGGAGTCATGAAACCTCTAACTATTCCTACATGGAAATTGGATGACATCACCATGGAGTTTTTCACTGGATTACCCAAAACTCCAAGAAAGAATGATACAATATGGGTAATTGTGGATCAACATACCAAATCTGCACATTTCCTTGCTATATGGGAGGATTTTCCTCTAGATAACCTTACACAAATCTATATCAATGAAGTTATGATACTTCATGGAGCACCTCTCTCAATTGTTTCTGACCGTGATCCACGATTTACATCAAAATTCTAGAAAAGTATTCAGAAATCCCTGGATACGGAGCTTCGATTGAGTACTTCTTATCACCCTAAAAATGACAGGCAATCATAAAAGATGATTTAAAACTATAGAAGACATGTTGAGATCATGATCACTTTATTTTCAAGGTATGTGGGATCAGTATTTACCTTTGGAGGAGTTTTCCTAAAATAATAGTTTTCATTTAATAATTCAAATGGAACCATATGAAGCATTGTATGCAAAGAGATGTCATACACCAACATGTTGGGATAAAGTTGGTGAAAGGAAGCTTGTGGGTCCATAGCTTGTGCAGGAAACAACAGTGAAGGTAAACACTATTCAAACCCATATCAAAGTAGTTCAAAGAATAAAAAATAGGTATGATGATAATTGAAGGAAGGATTTTTAATTTCAAGTGGGAGGTCATGTTTTCTTAAAAGTATCTCCATGGAAGGTTGTTATAAGATTTGGGAAGAAAAATAAACTAAGCCATAGTTACATTGGCCCTTATGAAGTTATGGAGAGAGTTGGAGTTGTGGATTATCATTTGGCAATGTCGCCTAGCCTGTCTAAAGTACACAATGTGTTCCATGTCTCATTGTTGAGAAAGTACATGCCAGACCCAATGCATGTTCTCACTTCTAAAGGTATAGAATTGGAACCTGACTTATCTTACTATGAAGATCCCATCTTGATTCTAAACACTAAGGAATAGGTGTTGAATAATTGGATGACACAACTGGTAAAGGTACTTTGGAAAATTCATATAACTGAAGAAGCAACATGGGAGGATGAGGAGCTTATGATGAAGAACTACCAAATTCTTTTTGTGAGGTAACATTCTGGTAATTTCAAGGATGAAATTTTTGTAAGGGGTGGAGAATGTAACACCATAAGGATTTATAAATAAATTTTATATTGAATGCATGAAACATTGAGTCTCTACAAAACATCACTTTTTTATAACCTATCCAGTAAACATAATTTTTCCACCTCTATGATTTTAATTTCAAAAAAAACAAATATACACGGTTGCATTTAGTAAGATATTTAGAGTCTAATAAGATGAACTTAATTTTTTTGTGAATATTAACATACCCTTATAAATAGTAATATGAATAGTAATATGACCCTTATGAATAGTAAACAATATTATTATTTTATTGTCTTAATTTTATAAGATAATGAGATCTTGATTAATTTTTCAAGGTGATATAAAATGAATTATAGTTTTAAAATTGTTATTTTTTGAATAAATTATGATTTTATTTAAAAATAAATAAATAAATCATATATAGAAAAAAAAACTCAAAAAAATGGAGTTCATTTTTAAATTATACATGTCAAAAAATGTTTTTGGTGAATTTTTGGGATATTTCTAAAATACTTCAATTTTTTAGGAATAGTAAAATACGATAATTTACCGTATATATACATTATCAGCTAAATTCACTATTCTTGGCATCATTAATGATGTAAGACCACTTGATTAGAACTCACATTAACTTATTACTATTATGGGTGACATGAATCAACACTATTGGTTGTATTAATGGAAATAATAAAATAATGAATAAAATATTCAAAAATCACCCCTCTCCTACACTATACACCCCCCCCCCCTCACTCCCCCTTATATTCACTCCTCTAAAGCATTGTGCCTTTTATAAATTCTTCTCAAATATCATCCCAAGATCCTCCCCCACGTTTATAATCCCTTGGTTTCATAAAAAGACCAAAAACTCTCCCTTAAAGAGGATCTCAAGGAAGATAACTTCAATAGGTAAATTCCTCTTTTCATTTCTTTTATTTCGAGTTCCTTTCTTTCTTTTTCTTTCCTAACCTAACTTCATCCAAATTTTTTGATAACTCTAGTAGCATAAATGTAATATAATTTTGTTATAATAATGGAATAATTCATTATCATCTCTCCTTTTCCCTTATTTTATACTAGAAATGAAAACACCATCGGAGATGTGTTAATTTATCATATTCAAGGATGACTGGTTTTCAATTTCTTTTATTGTCTTCAATTCTGATCATGAAACCATTTTTATGGTTGAAACAGACTATAATATATATATTATAACTTATTTAAGGTTCTGGAATCTTTTTGTACACATGAAATTAATTTATAAATCAAAATGAGTTCGTTGTGAACAAAAACCGCCAATTAACCCAAACAATTATCATTAAAGTTTTATATAATGATTCATCTTCACTCCCAATAACCAAATGAATTTTATAAACATGTAATATTATATATGTTAAAAAATAAAATACAAATTTTATTATATACAACCATTCTCATCTTACATGTTTATCCTTACATGCATATAAGTAAACCAGTCGTGAATACCAAGGAAGAAAACGCTCCCAAACAATAAAATTGAACCTCTTAAACCCATAAAGAAGGGTATGAATATACTTAATAAGGATATAATAAATATTTTACATAAAAAATATGTTCTAGAAATATTAATTAATGAATTTAATTTGGTTATACAATACACTAAGATCAAGTGAAGAACACCATCGGACTTAAGGTAAGGGTTTTCTACCTGAACCTCCATTTTCATTCAGGTTACTCTTATTCTCTACTTACCTCAATTAAATTCTTATTTATCCATATTTACTCCTCATAAATTCTGTGTTAATTTTATTTATATGTGTACTAACCTGAATCCTACTTTCATTTATGGGGAGTTATATGTCTTAAAAGGATCTTTCAAAAATGCTTCCCGAAATACAAGCCTGGTTCAAGGGAATTTATCAAATTCTTAGCTATTTTCAAGGGAACTATATAAAATGTGTTTAGAAACCATTATCTTTATTAAATAAATAATTTTATTATGAAAATAATATCTTACTTCACTTCTGGTTTTATACAAATACTTTTCCAAAAAACTCTTCTTTTCAAAGTAAAAGAGTATTTATCTCAGGAATTACTCGATGATTTTATAAGAGTATCTTCATCTATTTCAACACTCTTATTGATTATTATGTATTATTGGGAATAATATTTTATGATATCATATACTATATTTAATTTAGTTTTTTATGACTATTTTGACTGTGGATGTGCTATCTTAAAACCATTAACCAATTTACTCAGAATGGTTAGTGTTTATGCTTAATGTTCAGGGAAAGTTATTTACATTTCATATGATAGTTTCAATATAAATGTATATGTTGTTTATGTTTATCCCCATTAGTATGAGTAATTTTTTAGACTTAGTAAGTGATGGTTGGGGCCGCTATATCCCCTCTATGCATCAATAGGTCTCATGAGACAAACTACAGTCTTGGCACGAGGCCTTGACAAAATGGTTATTTATGGTCTTAACAAAAGGCCTTGATGGTATGGTTATGATGTACAACATTATGAATTCCCTCATTATGAAACTATTAATTTAAATTTAATGTGGTTATTCAACTATTATAATACCCATTATTATGCTTTATTATGGCATTATTTATTCAGATCTTATTCTTTCTATAATGTGTTCAAGTTTATTTTTAAAGGCATGTATTTTTAGTTATTTACCATGCCTAATGCTTATGTTTATGATATATTTCACTATATTTCTTACCCTTACTGAGCATTTGAGCTCACAGCTTATGTTTTATTTTTCCAGTACATGAACTGGTATATTATGAATGACATGTAGGGATAACCTTGGATTTATGGTTGTTGTCAAAGGAATTTCTATATTGTTTTTCCTTTAAAGTTGTAATGTTGAACTTATGTATGTATCTAGTTTTCCAAAAATACTAAACTATTAATTCCTTAGGGATATGAATTTCTTGTAATCATGCCAATGTAATGAATAAGGGCACCGGCTCTAGGAAACTGGGGTCAGGTCATTACAAAATAAGTTGAAGAACATGCTGAAAAATATATTTAACCTATGACTCATTCATAAAAGAAAATAAATAAAGTAGATCTGAGTGATATTATTAGAGAAAAATATTCTACAACATATACTCAAATAATGAGGATAATTGAACATAATAATTTATTATCTTATATTGAACCAACCTTATTTGTGATGCAAGCAAAAGAAGATTCATGGATAAAATACATGAATGAATAATTGAACTAGATATATAAAAATAAAAATTGGGAGATTATGAAAGAAAAACATCATAATGTAATTATAAAAAGTTGGGTATTCAAGAATAATATATATGAGAATTTAAAGTTACTCCATAAAAAATCAAGGTTGGTTTGTAAGAGTAAATATTGGATGGAATGAGTCGATAGAGAAGACACGTTTTCACCAATGTTAATAATGGAGTCTATTGGACTATTTCTTGTGATTTTTTTTCAAACAAAATTCATAATATTTTTGTTGGTGGTGAAGATTACATTTCTGAATAGAGTCTTGAATGAAGATATATATATCAAACAAGTGGTTGGATTTTTTATTGGATACGATGACTCAAAGTTTTAAATATTGAAAAAGGATGTGTATAGAATAAATAAATCACCACATGCTTGGTATAAATGGATAGATACTTTCTTGAGAAATATATAATTCAATAGAGGAGGGTTTTATTATATCCTTGTTGGTTGGATTAGAGTACTCAAGGGGGGTGAATTGAGTATCTATAAAAATTTCTGTTTGAAAAGTTTTCTTAAAAGGTTTCCCAATAAAAAAAATACAGCCCAGTTAATCAAAGTAATAAGGTTATGAAAATTTTAATATTTAAATAACTTCTCAGAAGATTTATTAATTCACATTAATCTTAATATCAGTAATTAATATTACTTTTGAAGCTATTCTAATATGGAAAAAAAAATTATAACTTCTTTCCAAGATTAACTATCAAAGTAAATTTAGTGATTTCTGAAATATAAAGTAAAATAGAGAAAACTAAATCAAACAACACAGAAGATATAAAACAAGTTGTTCAGCCTTAATCTGAGACATAATCCACTCCACTTAGTGATCACCTGCCACCAAGTAGTTTATATTAATAAACTTGATCCACACCCTGGATTGGGGTAAACAACAGTACACAAGACTGTCTAGGTCACATGATCTCTTCCATATTTCTTCATGGGTATAAACTAATAGGTCACATAGGGACCTCTTCCACACTTATCCATGGGAGTAAAAAAGTGTAAAAATATGTGAGAGGAAGGATATATTGTATCCTCCAGTTTAATGCATGAGACAGTGTGTGTTTTTATACAGACACACACACACACTACTCAAAAGCTAAAAACAATACACAATATAAAAAAATGATGAGATAAGATTAGAAGTGCTCTGAGTGTTAGTATATGCAGCTCTGGACTTCCAGGATGAAGCATATGTAAGAATCGGGTCCTCTTGTGAGAAACAGAGTATCGCAATCTGATGCTCTGGTTTCCAGTTAGATCTAGCTTGTGTTCTTTGTGAAGTTGGTATTGCGAAGATTTTATTGACTTTGATCTATGGTAACCCATCTTTTTGGATTTGATAATTATTCATGTGTTCTTCAGATGTATTGAGTTTCATGTGTCAGTTGTTTTCGGAAGAATTCTCGTACTTCTTCATTATTGCGCATCTTGGTTTCTGGGCCATGCTTTTCTTTTTATTCTTGGAGTGCATGTGTTGGAGACGACAGGATGCATTTATTCTACACCTCATACCTCATACTATCAGGTGACATGTCTAAAAATAAATATTAATTATGTCAGTGCATTTAAAAGACACAAATATGATTGTTAGAAATTAAATTGAAAAACAAAAAAATAGATTAAAAAAATGGTGTCACAGTCTATCTGGAAACAGTGTCACTTGGAAGTGGTGTATCCATAAAATAGTGTCTCATTATTTTCCTTTGAGTGTTTAGATAGTTATGATGGCATAGTTGTATAGAGATCAGGAACTGATAGCACAGGTGTGGTGTTAGGATCACGGTGTCTGGTTCTTTTCCAAACTTCAAACGGTGTCTCGGCAAGGAACCGGTGTCACAAACTTCAATAGATCTGAAACTGTATTTGGTGTCTGGTCACAGTGTCTATTCACAGTGTCTAGGTCACAGTGTCTGGTCATGGTGTCTGGGTCACGGTGTATGTTCACGGTGTCTGGGTCACAGTGTTTGGGTCCTTTGCCAGAAAAACATAACTAGTGGAAGACTCACGGTTTCTCATACTTAAATAATGATATTCATAGAATGAATTAGACTTAATCATTCGTAAAATAAATTCATTATAAAACAAATTAAATATATTTTACACAAATTAGACATGATTTTACCAATTAATATCTTGGGTAGTTTTATTTAAAGCATAAAGAAACCAACCATCTATACACATGATTTGAGACAGATTAAACATGATTTATAGGATATATAGGATTTTTGATCATTAAAACATGATTAACACATGAGGAGTCCAACAATATCCCCCTTTTTGATGATCACAAATCGTGTGAGTGAGATATCAGGTCTTAGTGCATGTGTCTCTCCCTTAGTGCGCATTTAGAGTGCATGTCTCTCCCCCTTTTAGGATATCAAAAATAGTACAAAATTAAATAAGATAGGTGATAATAAAAGTTCACAATGCATTATATTGAGAAATAGGTGTCATTGTAATCAGTAATTAACAAAAAATACAAAAATTATCCCTATAAAAAGATATCATTCACTATTCTTTAGCACTGACTATCTTCTCTTTTCCCTTGGAAGCAGCATCACTAGAAGCCACAGGAGAAGATGTAGAAGTGGAAGAAGGAATTGAACCAACTGACAGATAAGGTAGAGGGAGGCCATCAAAAATATAGGGGGACAAGGTAGGTGTAGTGGAAATTGTTTGTCAAAGATAACAGGCCTGATCTGACTCCGAGCCTGAGAGACACACATAGAAGTATAGGCAAAGGTAGAAAATGAGGCAGAAGGAAAACTAATTCGCAAGGGTGTAGCTATAGGAGCCACAATAAAAGTGCTCTTCACATGAAGATAAGGAATAAATAGATTGATAAAGTCAGTAATAATCTCACCACCATAATGCATCACTTTCTGAAAGTCATCCTTGTTCTCCATGAACTTGTCCAACAAGGGAGTGGAATCCTTCAGCTTTTTAACCTGAGTTTTGAAAGCTTGAGTGACAAGAGGTATTTTTCGATTCTCTACAAGTTACTTTAAATGGTTTGTCATATCATTCTTAGAGAAAATCCTATTGAATTATAAATCCACCTTCTTAGTAATTTATTCTTGAGCATCATTTGCAATCTTGGAATGAATTCTTACCATATCAATAACTCTATCACTGTTCTTGAAAATCACAGATAGAGACTCTTTGTCAAAGCCACTGAGCACAGAATAAAGTTCTTCCTTAATAACCATTCTGATCAGATCACTATCCACGGAAGGTTGAGATGACTATCCAGAGGTATTAGAATCTGCAATAGTTAAAGTAAGAGACTTTAGTTGATTCATAACTTTCTAGAGACAGACCTTATACTCATCAATCAACTTGTTAAGACCAATAAAAAGCTCACGCATCTCTTTAACTATTTTCTTATTTCTTTCAGCCACCTTGTCAGCTACAGAATTTAGGTTAGGTTGAATCAAGGAGGCTACTTCATAGGGAATCTGACCACTAACATCCTCAACAGGATGATCAATAGGTTTTGGTCTTGATTTCAGCACTCTGTATATCTTCAACCATACCTATGAGAGACTTCACTTCATCATTAAGCTGTTTGTTCTCAACTCTGACTTCTTGAATTTCATGAAGCATTTTTGGTTGAATCCTCCAAATAATATTCTCTAACAACAGGGCTGCATCTTGTTCACTCAAGTTGGTCACAGGAGCAGGTTGAGTGTTCATGAACTTTCAACTCCAACCAATAGGGTAGCTCCAAATGCTTTCAAATCATCCTTACTCACCAAGGTGGAAGGTTCTTGTGAAGGTTCAGGGATATGATCTGAGATAGGCTTGGGTTCCATTGTAGTGATAACTTCAAAAGTAGATACGGGTTTCAATTGAATCATAGTAGACAAATATATACCTTTAACTGAGGCTTCTTGGGAATCATTTACATAAAAATAGCTAGGGAATTTATACCATGTATCCACAATGCCTGGATCAACTGAATTTGTCACTTCAACACTTTACAGATTCGGGTGCTTCTCCACCTCAACATGTGCATCTTTCTCAGGACTAATAGATTTAGATCCATGATCTATTTTCAAGATTTCATCCCTAATAGCCTCACACGTTTCCTTTCTAGCTAACTAAAAGGTTATTCTATTCTCTCTTCATTGTATGGGATAATTTCAGGAACATCTTGCTCCTCTAAATGTTCCTCATAAGTAGCTTCTTTCTCAAGAGAAAGGTTTTCTTCTAGATGCTCCTCTAGAATAGCCTTTTCACTTACATTAGCAATAGATTCTTCTTTAGAAGTAGGTTTTTCTTCTATATCAACAATCTCTTTAGGGATAGGTACTTCCTTCTCAATTAAGACTTGAATATTAGGTTCACTATCTTCCTCATCCAAGAAAGTTTTCCCTGTGGGTGAAATATCCTCTTCTTCTTTCTCCTAAATAGAATAGTCAACAATCACATATGGCTCCAAACTAGGATAAGAAATTTCCTTAGGTCTTGAAGAATTATCATTTGGGTTGAACTTTTCATAAACCCTGTAATTATCTTCCACACATGCTTTTTTCTATGTATTCCAACTGATTTTCATTCTCTTTAATGTAACTTTTGAAATACAAAATTCATATTCCTTAATGACTTCTTCATCTGGTCCAACCAACCCTTTTACATGAAGCATAGTTGAGATTAACCTTGAGTAGAACAAAAAGGTTGACTTTGTGGTTGTATTTATCAACTCACACATATAGAGTATAATATACTTGCATAGGTTAATCTTGTGTCCATTCATCACAAGATGTATCAAAAATACATCCTGATACTTGAGTGTAGAAAAATCACCCTTTCTTAGACTGATCAGATTCTGAAAAAACTTAAACAAAAGTCTGGTTTCACCATCTAGCTCGGCAGCTGTAGCTCTTCTCTTTGTTTCATCTCCATTCAATCTTCCCAAGGATTCTTCCAAAATAAAGATATAACTTGGAGGTGGAGGGCCTCTCTGGTAGTCCTAAAAAATACCCTCATGAGGTATCCTTAGGCCTGCGGCCCATAACCTCAAATAAAAGGTGCATCTCTAGCCATTGATCCATCTTCTTACAACAAAACATTCTTCTGTATTAAAAGAGAATTGAATGAACTGATAAAACTGAGCGAATAGCTTTGGTAATATCGGTCTTTCCTCTTTTGTGAACCAATCCATCCATCCTTTCTCTTTTAGTACTTTTAATACTAAATACTTACTTGACAAAAGACACTTAGATAAATTTTCCTTTTTAGGTACCACTATTCTGTTCACCATGTTCAAATTCAAAGGAACTTTGGGAACTATCTTCGGTGCTATTTTCATCTTCTTCTTTGATCTGTGCTTCTCAGGAGTTGATAAGGACGAACATTTCATTCTGGGCATTCAACAAAGGTTCTAGATAGAGAGAAAGGTTAAAGGAGGGGTTACGGTTTAAGAGAAGAGATCTCTGGTGAAGAAATAAGTGAAACTTTATTTGTTTTTATCATTTAGGGATATCAAGCGTCGTAAAATCAAAAGCATGGGAAAGTATAACAATAAAATAATTAATTACCGCGATACGGGTTATAATATGTAAATAAAATGAAAAAGTGTCTTTACGGTGAGATCAGAGTAGACTTTCATGGTGAGACCACAACAGGTTTTCATGGTGAGACCATAATGGACTTTCATGGTGAGATGTTTACTGTGTAATTTCTAAACTGTGCGACTGTATTGTTTGAGATAGTAAGTTTCAGACAATAACTGATAGATAGTACTTGTGAGACCATAAACATAAAATAAAAACTTTTAAGACAGTAAACTTATAGAACTATTAGAGTTAGACAGTAATCATAAGACAGTGACTTCTGAAACCGTAAACTGTGAAACAGTACCCTTACTAATTAAGATTTATCATTCCCAATTCATGTATGATATAATCCATTATTTAATAATTTAATGGTTTGGTGAATATATCAGTGAGCTGATATTCAGTTCCAATGAATTCCAAAGTGATCTCATAGTTTTGATAATGATCTCTCAAAAAGTGATTTCTTACATAAATATGTTTTGTCCTAGAGTGTGAAACATTATTTTTTGAGATGTTAATAGCACTTGTATTATCACAATTTATAGATACATGCCTGAATTGATATCCATAATCTAGTAATGTGTGTTTCATCCACAAAATTTGTGCACAATAACTACCAATAGCTATGTATTCAGCTTCAGCAGCAGATAATGCAACAGAGTTTTGTTTCTTACTACACCATGATACTAGTGACTTTCCTAAAAAGTGAAATTTTCTAGAGGTTCTTTTTCTATATAACTTACAACCACCGAAGTCAGCATCATAATAACAAACTAACTCAAATGATTGTCCTCTGGAATAGAACATTCCTAGATTGGGTGTGTGCTTGAGGTATTTTAAAATTCTATTAATAGCATTTAAATGAGATTACTTAGGGTTTGCTTGAAAATGATCACACATACATACACTAAACATAATGTTAGGTCGGCTAGCAGTTAAGTACAGTAGGCTTCTAATCATTCCTTTGTAAGTGGTTTGATCAATAGATTTTCCATCTTCATCAAGATACAAATTACAAGTAGTACTCATTGGAGTGTCACTACTTTTAGTGTTATCCAAGAAAAAACATTTTAGAAGATCTTTAGTATATTTTCTTGGGTTTAAAATAATATCATCATTATTTTGAAAGATTTGAAATCCAAGAAAGAATTTTATTTCACCCATTAAACTAATTTCAAATTTTTTTTGCATCATTTTAGAAAATTTAATACATAAATAATTTTTTGAAGATCCAAATATAATGTCATGTACATAAATTTGAACTACTAAAACATCATTGAAAATTCATTTTATAAAAATGTTAGGATCATATATTTCTCTTATAAAACCTTTGTAGATAAGAAAAGTACTTAATCTATCATACCAAGCTCTTGGAGCTTGTTTTAAACCATATAAAGTTTTTGATAATTTAAAAATATGATTTGGAAAATGAGGATTTGTAAAACCAGGGGGTTTCTCAACAAAGACGTCCTAATATATATACCCATTTAGGAATGAACTTTTAACATTCATTTGATATTGTTTGAAATTCAGATGTGCGGCATAATCAAGAATAATTTTGATGGCTTCAAGTCTAGTTACTGGTGCAAAGGTCTATTCATAGTCAATTCCTTCTTCTTGACTATATCCTTGTGCAACCAATCTATCCTTGTTTCTAACTTTGTTACCATCTTCATCTAACTTATTTATAAAGACCCACTTAGTGCCTATGGTGAATGTTTCTTTGGGTCTATCAAAAATTTTCCAAACTTTGTTTCTTTCAAATTGATTAAGTTTTTCTTGCATAGACATCACCCAAAATTCATCATTGATAGCATCATTAATGTTTTTAGGTTCAAGTTGTGACAAGAAGACTTGATGTTCAACTTGATTTCTAAGAGAAGCTATAGTTTGAGTTCCTTTATCTAAATCTCCTACAACAACATCTAAATGATGGCTCTTAAGAGTTCTAACTACTCTAGAAAGATAAGGACTAGTGATTTCAGGTTCTTCAATAGGTTCGGGTTCATTATGACCAAAATATAAAGAATTTATTGAACTGGAAGCTTTCACATATTCCTTTATAGGATGGTTAGAGGATTTTTATTGATGTCCATATTTGACACATTATCCTCCAGGTTCTCTAGAGAGGTCTTAGGCTCATGTGGATATGTTTTATCAAATTTGATATAGATAGATTCTTCCACACATTTAGTTCTTTTGTTAAACACTCTATAAGCTTTACTGGAGATTGAATATTCTAGAAAGATTCCTTCATCACTCTTGGATGAAAAATTTTCAATATTGTCCTTAGTATTAAGGATATAGACTTTGCAACCAAAAACTTTGGAGTAGATAACTTTTGTTTTTTTATTGTTCCATAACACATATGGAGTTCTTTTAAGAATGGGTCTAATCAACACTATATTGATAATACAGCATGTTGTATTTACATATTCATCCCAAAAATAAATAGGTAAGTCATATTCACTAAGCATGGTTTAATAAATTTCTTGAAAGGTTCTATTTCTTCTTTCTACAACTCCATTTTGTTAAAGTGTTCTATGGGAAGAGAAATTATGACTATAGCCATTTTGAGAACAAAAAGATTCAAACTCTTGATTTTCAAAATCACAGCCATGATCACTTCTTAAGTATTTAATTCTAATTCCACTAATATTTTCTACAGATTTGGAATATTTAGTGAAATGAGAGTAGGCTTCACTTTTGTGAGACAAAAAGAAAGTCCAAGTATATATATAAAAGTCATCTACAAGAACATAAACATAGTGCTTCCCATTTAAACTAGAAACTCTAAATGGTCCAAACAAATCCATGTGAACCAGTTGAAGAGGTTGAGAAGTTACACTTCTTTCTTTGGTTTAAAGGAAATTTTGTGTTTCTTTCCCTTTTGACAAGTATTGCACACTTTATCATTTGGAAACTCAAGTTTGGGTGGGTCTTTGACTAAGATTTTTTCAGTTAGATTTCTAATGGATTGAATGTTATAGTGTCCTAGTATCTTATGCCAAAGCCAAGATTCTTTGTGTAATACACTTGAACATGAATCATTTTTGAGAAACTAAAGAATCTAAGTTAACAGAGTATAAATTTTCATTTCTTAATGTAGAAAACACTAATTCGTTTTTAGAATTTAAAAAATTACAAGCATCATTTTCAAATTTAACATAAAATCTATCATCACATAGTTGTGAAATACTAAGCAGATTATATTTTAATCCATCAACAAAAAGTACTTTGGAAATTAAAATTGAGTTAGAGTTACCAATTTGGCCAAGGAAAATGATTTTTCCTTTGGTATTTTCACCAAAGGTGACATGTCCACCATCAATTTTTATTAAATTCTTGAAGCATGAATAGTCCCCTATCATGTGTTTTGAACACCCACTATCCAAGTACCATAAGCTTTTACAGTTTCTCTTTAAGTAACTTTCCTACAAAATATTCAAATAAAAACATATTTTGGTACCCATATTTTTTTGGGTCCAATAATATTAGTGGATAGTGATTTAGGAACCCATATTTTCCTCATAGTTTTCCTACAAACATTATGTAAAGTGCTTGAAAAATAAACTCTATTTGGTCCAGAAAAGCTTGAAACAGTAGAGAGTGTATCAGAACTTGAACTGGATGAATGTTTTTCAGAACTAAGAGTAAAGATGTATGTCCTAGACTTAGAAACAAAATTAGTTCTTCCAAAATTTCTTTTACCAAGTTGATAGCCAATACAAGTAGTATATTTAGGATCAATCTTCTTACCTATAATTTGTACCAAAGTATCTTTACCATTAGTAAATCTTTCAAGATCTTTTTTCAATTGCTCATCAGATATCTTTAGTTCATTGTTTTCTTTGAGTAATTGATCATTTTTCTCCCTTTTTATAATAAGTTTAGATTTAATAGTTGAGGTAAGAGTATGTTATTTCTTTAAATATTTGTATTTATCTTTTAGTTCATTACATGTCTCTTCAATCATATTAAAGTACTCAAACATTTCTTCATTATACATATTTTCATAATCACTTTCATCTCCATAATGATAGAAATTGTGTATAGGAGATTCCAGTGTTACCTTAATATGTTTTTCATAAAACACATATTGGATTTATTAGCCTGTTCATCATGTGAAAATTCTGAGTCACTTAAACTGTCCTCAGAAGCACTCTGCGTTGCTTTCATTTTATTTTTATAATTTTTATCTTTGTCCTCGTATTTCTTTTTGTACTTGATATTGGGACAATCAGACTTTATATGTCCCTTTCACTTACATTCATAACATACTATCTCATCAGACTTGTCACTTCTTTTCCAATATTTATTCTAGCTTCCTTTTTGATCATATCTTCCCTTGAAGTTAGGCTTTCTAAAAAAATCTTCTTCTTGTAAAATATATTAAACCTTCTAGATAATTGATACATCTCCTCGTCATTGTTAGGTGATGATTTTTCACTGCTGTAAATTTCTATAGATACTTCCAATTTCCCTTTCTCTTTGTGTTTAGAGGTGGTGGTCTTAAATGAAACAGAATTTCTTTTGGGTTCATCCTCCTCTTCCTTGTTGACTTTCAGCTCCTCTTCATACATCATTAGTTTCAAAATGAGTTCTTTTACAGGTAACTTGATGATGTCTCATGATTCTATAATAGAGACAGAGGTTATTCTCCATCTTTCAGGCAAGCATCTGAGAATCCTCATGATTTGTTCTTTGGCAGTGACTTCTCTTCCAAGAGAAATCATTGTGTTGAAAATTTCTTTGAACCTAAGATACATGTCATAAATAGGCTCATTGGGTTTCATTTTAAAGTTATCATATTTAATATTATAAGTATGAAGTCTCATTTCTTTCACACTAGAAGTTCCTTCATGTGAAACAGACAAAGTATCCCAATTTTCATGGGCAGTTTTACATGCTGAAATTCTGTTAAATTCCTCATCTCCTAAGGAGAAATATAAAGAATTCATGGATTTGCAATTGTTATTGTAGGCAGTCTTGGTTGAGTCATCTGAAGTGATTCTATCAGTATCAGTAATCTTACACTCATTTATAATTGAAGACCAAATTTTAAAACCCATACTTTCTAAATGCAGTTTCATTTTAATTTTCCATTGGGCATAATTGGTTCCATTAAATAATGGTGGTCTATTTGTTTCAGCACCATCTAGTCTATTATCCATAATAAATAAATACTTTTAAAGAGCTAGAAATTTAAAATTAATAGAAATTTATATATCTTTAAAGTACAACTAAAATCACAGTTGAATAGTTTCAAAAACATAGTCTTAACAAGAATAAATAACACCGTCTGATACCAAATGTTGGTTGGAGTAGAGTACTCAATAGGGGGGGTGAATTGAGTATCTATAAAAATTTCTGTTTGAAAAGTTCTCTTAAAAGGTTTCCCAATAAAAATAAATACATCCCAGTTAATCAAAGTAATACGGTTATGAAAGTTAGACTGTTTAAATAACTTCTTAGAAGATTGATTAATTCTTAGTAATCTTAATATCAGTTATTAATATTACTTTTAAAGTTATTCTAATAAGTAAAAACAATTATAACTTCTTTCCAAGATTAACTATCAAAGTAAATTTAGTGATTTCTAAAATATAGAGTAAAACATAGAAAACTAAATCAAACAACATAGTGGATATAAAACAAGTGGTTCACTATCAAGCCGAGACCTAATATTATAAGTGCTCTGGTTATTATCTCCTTTTCTACTCCCTTTCCCGGATATCCCAAGTTTCTTCGGGCAGGCTGTGATGGCCTGAGGTCCATTATTATCCCAAGAACCTTCGGGCAGGGTGGTGTGGTGGTTGGCCAGGTGTGTGCGGCAGGTGGTTTCCCAAGTGTCTTTGGGATGAGGCCCAGGTGTCTTCGGGCGTGGCGGTGGATTTTTCTAGCCCAGGTGTCTTCGGGCGTGGTGGTGGTTGTTCTGGCCTAGGTGTTTGCAGGCGTGGTTACATGTGACAGTTGTGGCCCAGGTGTGTGCGGGTGGGATTCAGCAGTGGGACTGCGTGCGGTTGAGGCCCAGGTGTGTGAGGGCGGGATTTCGGTAGTGGGATTGTGTGTGGTTGTGGCCCAGGTGTGTGCGGGTGGGTGTGGCAGTGGGACTATGGTGAGAATGGCGGGATTGGTCCGATGTGTAGGATGTCTCAATAACCA
This sequence comes from Viscum album, assembly GCA_963277665.1. Lineage (NCBI taxonomy): Eukaryota > Viridiplantae > Streptophyta > Magnoliopsida > Santalales > Viscaceae > Viscum > Viscum album. The sequence goes on from OY728163.1 coordinate 334,633,969, forward strand.
GTGGGAAAGTGGTGCGGGGTACCCAAACATCGATGTGCTATGATTATATATTACTTGACTTGCGTTATTTGAGGAGGGTGCCTTGGTGAGGCATGGGGTGTATAGTTTACCTTGATAGGTGTTTGGTTTACTCTTTTCTCACGGGACTTTAGTACGTTCCCCCACTTGTGCACGAGAGTCTTTGGTTTTCCCTACTGAGTGTACTTGTATGCTCACCCTACGTATATAAAACTGCTTTCAGGTTTCCAGGAGGACTTCGGGGATCATGCAGGACCTTACTAGCTCGGACCTTTGGATCAGTTGCAGTTTTTGTTTTTCTTTTCCTCTTTGGTACTTACCTTTGTAGTCACCTTTTGTACTTTGTGGCTTTACTTTTGGAACATGCATGTGGGAATGGTTTATTTTTGGCTTTACTTTTCTTTTACCTTGGTGTTGTTGAGTTTCATCATCTCATCTCTCGATCTTATAAAACAAAAAGGGGTAATGCCTTCCATTTGTGAGAAATTTCTATACCCTTGGTGCTAGTCGCCACTCCAGGACCTATTGAAGGTGGGTATTGGGGGTCATTATCTCTCCTTCAACTTAAAGAAGGAAGGGCATGGCAATCCGCTGACCCTTCCCTCCTTTTGGTGAAGGCGGGTCATGACAGATCTATGGTAATCCAACTTTTTGGATTCGATAATGCTTCGTGTGTTCTTTAAATGTATTGAGTTTCATGTGTCGGTTCTTTTCTCAATAATGCTCGTGCTTCTTCTTTATCGCGCATCTTTGTTTCTGGGCCACGCTTTTCTTTTTATTCTTTGAGTGCATGTATTGGAGCTGACAGGATGAACGTATTCTGCACCTCATACCTCGTACTGTCAGGTGACATGTCTACAAAGAAATATTAATTATGTAAGTGAATTTAAAAGACTCAAATATGACCGTTATAAATTAAATTGAAAAACGACAAAATGGATTAAAAAACGGTATCACAGTCTGTCTGGAAACGGTGTCACTTGGAAGCGGTGTCTCCATGAAATGGTGTATCCTTCTTTGCCTTTGAGTGGTGAGACAGTTATAATGGAATAGTTGTATAGATATCAGGAACCGGTAGAATAGATGTGGTGTTAGGATCACGGTGTATGGTCCTTTTCCAAACTTCAAATGGTGTCTCAGCAAGGAACTGGTGTCACAGACTTCAACAAATCTGAAACTGGTTTCTGTGTCTGGTCATAGTGTCTGGTCATGGTGTTTGGGTCACGATGTCTGTTCATGGTGTCTGGGTTATGGTGTCTGGTCACAGTGTCAGGGTCATGGTGTTTGTTCATGGTGTCTGGGTCACGATGTTTGGTCATGGTGTCTGGGTCACAGTGTCTGGTCAGAGTGTCTAGGTCCTTTTCCGGAAAAAAATAACCGGTAGTAGACTCACAGTTTCTCAGACTTAGCCAAATATATGTATACAGACTTAAATAGGGATATTTATATAATGAATTAGACTTAATCATTCATAAAATAAATTCATTATAAAACAAATTAAATATAGTTTACACAAATCAGACATGATTTTAGAAATTAGGATCTTGGGTAGGTTTATTTAAAGAATAAAGAAACCAACCATCTGTACACACGATTTGAGATAGATTAAATAGGATTTTTAGGATATATAGGATTTTTTATCATTAAAATATTATTAACACATGAGGATTACAACAATCCTCTATATGAAAATTTTAGAATTTTAATAGTTCATGGTGATGGTGTATGTGAATGAAATCATATTTTTAAGTAATAAGAAGAAATAATTTGATATGATTTATATATTGGTGAGTTTAGAATTTAAGATTTTATTTATTGGTGCATTGAAATATTTTATTAGGCTTAAATTTCATTAATATTAAGATATAATATTCATATCACAATTGAAATATTCAAGGTAATTGTTTGAAGAAATTTAGGATAGATAATTTCAATCCAGTTTCAACTTTGATATTCATTGGAACTAAACTGAGAAATTTTGAAGATAGATATGGATTATACTCAACCCTATATAAAAAAGTAATTTGGGGTTTAATTTATATTACTATTACTAGGATATACATATTTTATTCTATAAGTTTATTAGCATGTTTCTAATGTTTTATAAGGAAAGATCCCCATTTATAAGTAAAAAGAATATTGAGATATATTCAGGGAACACTAGATTATGGTTTAGTGTTCAAGTATATAAAATGTATATATTTATAATCCTATTTGGATTCTCATTGGGAAGGTGACTTTGTTGATAAAAAAATCCATAAGTGTTGGAGTTTTTTATAGTAGGAGAAAATGTGTTAGTTGGCTAAAAAGGATTGTGCACAACTAATATGGATGATGAAAAAGTAAAAGACATTAAACTATATGATTATTGACCTATTATATCATTTATTCAAACATCACAAAAATTCTAAAGTTTTGTGATTCAAGATCTATATAAATTATCAAACCAAGTACATTCTGAGGAATTAAGAGAAGTCATGATGCAACTGAAGGTGCTACTTCATGAAGATCAATTCATAAAAAATTTCTTGTCAGCGTGGAAGGAATTAAAATAACCAAATTTTTTCGAAGGTTTTAAAATCTATAAATATCTCAAATATAAAGGATATTTAAATTAATATCATGAATTATATTTTAAATAAATTTTAATGTGGTCAAAGTAGAGATATTTTTAAAAGTTTTTAACCATCTTTGAATGATAGGATTGTGTAATCAAAGATCAAGGGGAGTTTCCATATTCTATTATGGAAATAATATTCACATATTCTTATAAATATAAAAAAATAAAATGAATCATGTTTAGGATTTTAGAATTTTGAACTGATGATTTTCTAAATTAAAGAACCATTATATTAAAAAGAGGAGAATAAAGATTGAATTACTGAGTTTTTTAAAATAAATCAAAGATCTTGCAAAGCTTGTGCATTTAATGATTTGATATTTTGAACTAGATCGTTAAATATCTAAAGGAAATGAGCAAGGATAATTGATCTAATTTTTATTATCAGACATTGACATTCTTGAAGGAGTGGTAACATAAAATTATGGTGATCTTGAAGGATTGATGAGGAAGATCTTTATCAAATGTTACTAAAGAAACCAAGAGAGAGAATTGATCTTTCTTATTCATTTCTAAACTTAGTATAATGGAAATAAGAATCTATGATTCCTGTCTAATTATGGAAATAATATTGTGAAGATATACTGATGGGGTGTATAAAGTGATCATAAAGATTCATATAAAAACCAATTTCATTTATAGTTAATGATTCCATTATTGGGGAGACTAACCAATCATAGAAAGAAGTAAGATTTCTATAAAGGGGATTAACCTTGTTAAAATCATTCTATCATGTTCTTCTTGCATTACTTAATATTTGGGTATGGATAATTTTCATACCTTGATAGGATTGTGATATCAACTAATCATATAGGTTTATTTAAAAAATAATAAATCATAAAATAGTTTCCTTAATTCACTCCTCATCATCCCAAGGGTATAACCAAACTTGGGTGATCAAGTGGTATCAAAGTAAATCAGGTTCCCTATGAAAGAAGTGACCTTTATTGCATATAAGGATAGAAAACTTAAATTTAGTCAATAATTTTAGTTTCCCTACATTCAATGGAAAGAACTATCACAAATGGAAGAATAGGATATTCAAATTTCTATTTTATTTTGTCCTGGAAGTTAGAGATGTAGAAAAATTGGTATTTATAACCTTTGATAAGGATTCTTCTACATCTTTTAGTGATATGTATTTGTTAGAAAAGGTATACACAAAATTAATAGAGCTTCAAACAGCTAAGGAAATTAGGGATAATTTATAGAGTAGTTATAAAGTCAATGTGAAAGTAAAGGAGAAAAAATTGAAAATTTATAGTAGAAATTTTCAGAACATAAAGATCCCTCATAAAGAAAACATTAATGAAAACTTTACAAGTTTTAATGAAATCATTAGCAATATTTGAGGGTATAGAGAAAATTTGGATGGTTATACAATTATCAAAAAGTTTATTAGAAATTTTTTATAAGGTGTTAATGTTAAGATTTCATCTTTAGAGGATAGAGAGGATATTACCTTTGATTATTTACATAATATTCTCATTTCTTATGAAATAAAAAAATAGCTTTTAAAAATGATATTTTAGATGAAATCAATTTTGAATCCATTAAAAACATTAAAAAATATAATATAAGGATTTAGTTTCAATTGAATTAGATGATGATGAATTAGATGAAGATTATAATATAATTTTTTATCTTACATCAAAGAAATTACATAAGTGAAGGAGGAAAAATAAAGGCGAACTTCCACCAAGGTGATACAATTATAATGGGATTGGACACTCTACTATAAATTTTCTAATGAAGTATATTGTGTATGAATAAAATGAACATGATGAGAAACCTTAGTAAAATAAATTGGATAAAATATTAAAATTTGTAACAATATCTAATGGAAGAAAAAAAAGTTCTAAAGAAGTAAAAAAATAAGTTTTATGAGAAAAGAAGAATTGGAATCCATATTAAGAAACCAATCAGAAGATGAATCTATTTAAAAGTTCATGAATTTTATGAATCATATTAAAAGAGGTGTTCAAACATCAAGCAGTGAAGAAGATGAAAGTAATCCAATAGAGTTAAAGAACATATTGAAGGATTTATTAGAAGCATGTATTGAGAAAAACAAAAAACTAAATATGTATTATAGGTTGTTGATGAAATAAACTGAAAGGATGACTGAAGGAAGTGATGGGTATATCAAGAGAATATACATACATTGATGCAATCTAAATATTTAAAAAAAAGTGGGATAAATAATATAATAAAGTGAAATACCTTGATGAGAAACTTTCATTTAGCTAAGAAGAACTAAGTGAGACAAAATCAAAGTGACTTTATGTGAAGAATTATTTAAATAATATAAGATAAGAATTAAATAATTTATTTAAGGTTAGGGATAAAACATCACTAGATATAAAAAAAGAGGGTCCAAAGAGGTAGGTTAATTATTCCCTTAATAAATCTCATAACAGACATGTTTAATCTAATAGTGATGGTTCTAAAACCAAATTTGGTACACTTAGGACCAAAGAGAATAATGAGAAACTCTATTATATATCAAAATAATTGGATTATATCTCAAGAATATCACTTACCCCAAGGTGAATTTATGCACAGTTTATAAAAAGATAACATCAATAATATTCTGGATAAAAAAACTTATTAGTATAAAGGTTAAGGTTTAAAATATATTGTTGATGTTATAGTGTGTTTGGACATAAATAATACTCATATTGGTTCAATATCTCACTACTATAGAAGAGGAATAAATTAAGGTGAAGTTATTTTGTGAAAATGAAAAGTGTATTTCAAATAAAGAAAGCTATAAAAATGAATTCAACTCTTCTTTAAAGACAAAGGAGGATTGATTGATTTGAATAAATTTGTTGCAAATGTGATTATCAAGGAAGTTTTTTTGAAGATTGTATGACTTTCATACCTATATAGATTTCTTATGGTGATAAATTAAATTAAATTTAGAAAGTGAAGGAAGATAACTCATTCTTTGTTGAGGTTTCATTGAAACCTAACAAGAGAACCATGTGTTGGATTCTTGATAGTGGTTGTTCCTCCCACATAACTGATGACACAAAAATTCCAAATAACATAGAAAATAATCAAGGAGGCACCGTAAATTTTCCATAACTATTTTCTAAAAATCAAGGGAGTTGGATCTGGAAAATTTTCCCATATGGGGCACTGACTTGTTAGGGTTTCCCCTATCACTGTCTCTCTTTTCTCTGCCTTAGGTCTGCTTTGGATCACCTCTTCAAAGATCCTTCTCTATTCTCTCATGGTGGTGGATCCTCTCCCATGGGTGTCATCATGGTGACTTCGTGGGTGCAGTCGACTTAGAATTTCCCACCGTTTGTTGGCCTATTCTCGCTCTTTCCCTTCTCTGATGGGTAGGGTTTTATTTGGAGTTGCGGTAAAGCTAGTGTTCATTGATCCTACTTATCTTGGCCGAGGGTTAGTGCAATGGTTCGGTGTCAGCTAGGAGTGTGTGTGGCAGTTCGATGTGTTCTCCAGGTGAGAACGTGAAGGCGGTGATGGGATCTGGTTCTAGTTTGCGGAAAGGTGTCATAGATATCTTTGTGGTTTTGGTTTTTACTCCTTGATTTCATAACCTTAAGAATTGGATTTGGGTGTAGTTGAACCCTATTTGGCGTGTTACTATTCGTGATTTTGGGTTTTTGTTCTCTCTTATTCGGCGTGTGGTTTGGTGGCGGCGGCGATTTTTGTAGTGGCAACATGGATGAGATGCAATGGGAACGTCTTACATCGGTGAAGTTTTTATGCATGATTCTATTTTTGGTGATGATTTTTCCATGAGATGTGTGATTTGGCTTCTTGGTGTGTGATGGACTGACTTCGGTGGAGGAGAAAGTGATGTTGATGGAGATCCTAATATATGATTTTTGTGTTGGTAATGAATCTTTGAATTTTTGGTTTGTTTGTGTCACTGCGGTCCATGGTGCATGGACAAAACAACCAATTCTCCTACAATGGATTACTCCAGAAGAGGTCAGAAATAAGTTTTAACCAGATCATTTCTATCTAGAATTGGAAGTTTGAGAGGGTATGGAGGTCTCCATCAGTATCAGGCCCATGCACTCTTGCACGAGATACCTAGATGAGAAGTGTTGAGATGGTGGAATCTAATCTAACATTTTTTATACTGGGGAGGAGTTTATCTTTTCAAACATGAATTTGGTTGTTGTTTTTTTTGACTTGGGCCTTTGATTCGTGGGGCATGATTGTTTTTTTATGTCCTTGATGTCATCCTGGGTTCCCCCTTATACCTTAAAAAGGGTCTTCGATAATAAAAATTAATTAATTTTCAGTCATTCAGTCAAGGTAATTGGATCAGTTAAAATAGAATTTCAAAGTATGATGTTAAATTATGTATTATTTTTTAGGGGTGTGAAGAAAAAAACTTGAATTTCAGTAAACTCTATGATGATGGACATGAGATAATATTTATGAAATACCCATGTATCATAAAAATTAAAAAGGATGTAAGGATCGTTACCTAAGGAATAAGGGAAAATTGGAATCTATTTCAAATTATTTATCCTACCAACTCTTGTTATTTGAGTGCCAAAGATGAAAACATGTTATGGAATATAAGGCATGTTCATCTTGGGCAATGAATTATGAGTAAAATTTTGAAGTATGATACTGTGATAGATCTTCCTAGTATGAATATATAAATATATTATATCTACAAAATTTCTCAAAAATGAAAATTGGTTCAAGTTTCTCACAAAGGAGTGGTGATTTGGTCTACTGCACCACTTGAGCTTACACTAACTTATGTGGTCCTGTGAGAAAAAATAATACCTTGTGTAATTTATATTTTATTACTTTCATTAATTACTAAACCCTAAGTACAAATTTCATGTTTATCAAGAAAAATTCAGAATATCTTGTTATGTTCAAAATCATTAGAAGGAAAGTTAAGAAATAGATGGGACTCTATATCAAGAAAAGAATATCTAATAATAGAAACGAGTATACATTTGGTTCTTCTGAATGATATCTTACTAAAAATGGATTCAATAATAAATAAATTACACTATATACTCCCTAAAAAATATTATATAAGATAGGAATAACGGAATAATAGTTGAGATGGGCATAACTATACTAGTTAAACACAATATCTAATAATATTTATAAATAGGATTTGTATGCATTTTAGTACACATATAGAACATATTTCTACTGAAACTTGAGAAAAATATAACACTATATGATATGGGTTACAAAAAAAGTCATTGGTTAAGTACCTTAATATTTTTGGTAGTCCTTATTTCATAAAGATCAAAAAAAATGGAAAAAAATCAAGAAAAATTATAAGAAGTGATATTTGTGAAATAATTATCAAATCAAAATGAGTAAAAATTTAGAATAAAAAAGTTACATAAGTTGGTTGACTATTTTGATGTGGAAATTATTAAAAAATATAGTAAATCAGATGTGAAATTTGAAACATATTTAAACAATTCTAGAGAAAACAACATACATATTTCAGAACAAATGAATGAAGAAAAAGCTAAGAAAGCGCCACTCACTATTGATATTAATTTTGAAAAAAAGTGATGAACATAAGGGTTCTATAATTAGGATATTAAAATTTCAGAAGCTAATGAAACATTTTTAAATAGAAAATATTATTATCAAACAAACATCTCTAGTTCAAATAAGAAGGAGAATGAGAATTTGAGATCAAATTGAACTTATCTCAGAGATTAAGCTTCAAATAGTAGTTTATGTAGTTGATCATGATAAGTAGATATAATTTATGATTAATTGGATTTATCAGATTAAAAAAAACTCCCCATGGGAGCTTATAATAATACCTAAAAATAAAAAAAATGTGATTGGAATTAAGTTGGTATCCATAAAAAAAATTGATTGAGAAAGTTGGAGTGTTAAGAAACAAGTAAAGGTTGGTATAAAATGGATACTCATAAATGGAATGCATTTATTTTGATGAAACTTTTTCACACATGGAAATACTAGAAAATATTAAAATGATCTTGGTAGTGGCATCGTATAATCATCATAAGGTTTATCAAATGGATGCGAAATATGATTTTTTCTAAATCGTGACTTAGAAGGAAAAAATCATTTAAAACCCTATGGTTTTTATCTTAGATAGTTATGTAATCATGGTATACATGTTAAATAAATATTTTTATGGCTAAAAAAAGTCCCATATATTCTAGTATTCTAAATTGGATGTCTATTTGAGAGGTATTGTAACATCCGGGCCCGGCTCACCATCGACTCGGTGGTCGGACCGGTATGTCACCTGGCCTCAAGCGCGTCTCCCCGTAAGCCAGAGGCTACCGACTAGTAGTGAGGGTCTCAGGAGGTGATAGTGGGGAGACTATACCCTCTTATCAGAGTTTCACAGCGGTATCTCAGAGTAAATAACATTCAAAAGCGGAAGCCGTAATAGATAAACAATGAACAATAGCAGCGGAAGACAAATAATGATCATTTTTATAAAAGGTGGACAAAGCTAGTTGTCACAATACAGGGATGATGATATAGATATGGAAAGCAGTAAACAATAAAACATGATTTAAATACAATAAAAATGAAATAAGAAAAGATAGCAGAGCCCAACGACGTTCTCCTGAGCATCCCAAGCTCCCGCTTGGTCCTCTGCTCATAACTCCTCAGGTACAAACAGCACAGCATACAACCTAAGTCCTGCAAGCAAGAAGGTCTACTCGGGTACCCCAATGTAATGGTGGCCTGAGTAGGGTGTGAGATAACAATCTCAGTAGGCCGGAACCACCGGTGTCTAACCCAATCCAGACAGTGTGTATTTAATTGAACAGCAATAGGTAAAGCAGTAAACAAGTAAGGTAGTAAACAAGGAAACTAGAAAGACCGAACCAAGCATTGTTCTTTGGCTTGGCATCGCTTTAAGTACACATTACATTCATTTATCATTTTTATTCAGGTGTTCAAACCATTCCCTGAACCCATTCCTGGAATACTCAAATCAGAAACTAGGCATCGTTCAGGGAGAAAATCCACCAACACCCTACAAGCCTGTTCCGGTGAACCTCTAGGAACCCGGCATCGCTCTACAAGCCCGTTCCGGAAAACCTCCTAGGTACCCGGCCTCGCTCTAGGTGTGGTATAGTCCGTCAACTGAGCCCATCCCCGGAATCCTATAAATAATATCTGGGTATTGTCCATGACATATCATTCCCTGTTGAGTCCATCCATGGCATCTCATACTGGATCCATGATTCACTCGGCATTACAGTAACAAGTCTCATATGAGTCTATCCATGGAAACTCACATTAGTTTCATGGTTCACCCATGACTTTGTTCACATTTCAATAGTTCAATAACATTTAACTCACATGGGAAAACAAGTCAAGAATTATCATACAAGGGTCAAGGGGAAAATCTCCCATTTGAATTGCAATTTCATCATATTGAAATTCATTCATAATCATTATCGCGATTTCAATTGAATGCATAAGGAAGTACCTATTATGCATTTCAAGTAGTCATTCCACATTCACAACCATTTTTATAATACACTACTTATGGAATTACCTCATAATCATTCAAAGAATCATACCACATACATATAAGAGAACACATTCACATTCATACTTAAGGCAACCCATCTTAAGTATTCATCTCAAGACATTAACATATTCATCACATTTATATAAGTTGTATGAGGCAACCCGCTCATGTACGGTATTGGCTAACCCCCTATTCATTCCTCATTCCTTCTGTCATTTCAAAGGCATATAAGGATTTACAAAGCATTAAGAGGTGCTATGGAAAACCCCTCCTAGGTAAGTCCCATTCACTAGATTCATACCACTATCCTAGGCCAGGCTTATTTCATTATTCTAAGGCGTGGTCTTACCACTCTAATCCACTTCCTTATCAGTTTAACCATTTCATCTGATTGGTTGAAATTATAATACTTTAATCATTTCGTAAAAATAAAAGGAAAACATGTCATTAACAATTATCACCCAAGCATCATAGAGATCAAGCAGGCAAGAATAAGAATCTACTTCCTACTTTTATCTTGAAGACAGCGCACCTCTGATCGAGGGGTTTTATTATTAAATCGCGATTTTAGTGACCAAGCAACCATTTTATCTCATTCCTTCAATTCACACTCTTTGCACAGAAGCATTTAATTGAAACTAAACGTGCATAATTAAAGAAATGCAGTATTAAACTCTTTAAAGGATTCACTTCAATTTAAAAGGGCAAGGAGAGGGACCCTACCTCAAGGTGGATCCATCTGTCCACTGGCTCTTGGCGCTTTCTAACTAATGCTGCCGCTTAAGCTCCGGCAACCCGAAGCACGACCAAAACAACCAACACACTACCCAGAACACACCAGGAACCCTTAAAACAACCAAGGACATTACTTGGAAGCTGTGAAACAACCAACGGTAGAAAACCCCTACCCCTGGAAACAAACCGGTGGACCAAAATGTGGCGAATCGCTTCGCCTTCAGCGGAGATCACCAGAATACACCCAAACACAACCCGAGAAGCCTTCCACGCAAACCTGGAACAAAGAGAAACTAAAAGTCGGATCACCCTAAACCCTAGGGTGTTCGGCCGAATCTCATCGGGCGACGAATATGCCGAAAAACGGCTTGGAACAAGGAGGAGAGGGAGGAGAAGGACCTACCATTGAGATTCGGAAGAAGAATCGCCAAGAACGAAGGAGGAAGGAGGTGTGGCCTAGGGGGCTTGTGCGCGAGGCTGGCGGATCCAAAGGGGGAGGGGTTCGTGCGGGTTATATAAGTAAGAGGGGAGAGGGTGTTTTATTTAGGTTTTTATTTTTAATTTAATTTAAAAACATTTAAAAACACAAAAGGAGGGTCGTGCACGGTTTGACCCGCACAGTTTTCCAAACCGTGCGCAAACTGTGTGGCACCCCACTGGACACCCTAGACACCCCACACGGGCTGGCCGCACGGTTTGGGGAAACCGTGCGTAGGCCGTGCGGACTCCCCTGTCTCCCTGATTCAAGCCGCACGGTTTGGTCCGCATGGTTTGGGAAACTGTGCGCCAACTGTGCGCCTTCTACTGTTCTTTAAAAACCAGCAGTCTTCGAGTCTAACACTCCCGGAACCCCTCAAGACACTCGGGAAAACATAACGGGCATGCTCCCATGTCCAAAAACATTAAAAATAAGGGTTCCAACCTTCGGAAACTCATTCTGAATCCCGATCTTAAATTCGACCGGTTCAGTAATTTGAAAAGTTCAAAATCCTTCACTTTTTAACCTGGTTCAAAAAGCGGGTCCTTACAACCTTCCCACATTAGAAATTCTCGTCCCCAAGAAGCCTTCGGGAACAATGCACACCTCACTTGACCTACAAGGGTCGTAAATTTTCATTCAAACGATCACGTTACATTTCCAACGTTCAACGCTCCACGATCATCCACTTAAGCACACGACACTTAAGTCGTCAACACCTGAGAAAACGCTCGTTTTTTCCACCGAACCAATGCGAAAGCTCTTACCCGAGCCCATTCCACAAGAGACATGATCACATCATCGTCTCTTCAAGCAACTAAACACGGGTACTTCCCACCTTAGATTTTGTTTTTCGCGTTAAACTGCCAATACTCAAACCACAGCTCTGCCACCTTTTGAACTGTCTTTCAAAAACACGCTCTAAGTGTTCTAACGACGCACCTAGAATGATTTTGAAACGATCAAACGGTCGATTTCCCCATCGACCTATAAACCCAAGTCTAAAAGATTCAAGCCGCTCCGGATGAATATTCAAGAAGACGCCCGGCTTAGGCAGCTGACGCTTTACAAGCTGAACAATGATGCCTTCTCCCAAGGCATCCCGCATTCATCACGAGAACATTCACCAAAAATATCATACTCGGCTCTCGGTGACATCTCAAAGATCAAACCATGAAGGAAACCACACATCCCGCGTGAAATGCTAAAAGAAAACAACCCAAAGATCTCAACAACTTTAAAGCTTTAGCGTGGCGTAAGACTTACGCTCTCTTAGTGCATCCAGGATGAAAGCAAGATAGGGGACAAGCTCATCACGTAGCAAAGTACACTAAGAGGATTAAAACGGATTCCAGTTATTGATACCCAAAAACTGGAAAGGAGATCAGTCGAACCACCCCTGGTCGACTCTAGAGAAGAAACTCAGCTCCACCTACCGACACATCAAGATTTCAACCGACCACGATGCCTCTTCCAACACGAGGCATTCGTCGATCAACCTTACCACCAAAACCCAAAAGAATTTAAGCAGAACCCAACCATTTTCCAAGATGGTCCTTCTTGGTGTGTTCCTTCTACCCGGAAGGACACGTTTTACTCAACTGGCACGACGCTTCCCACCTTAGAAGGGTCGACGTCATCGAAAGGAGAAAGACAAGCTGATCATAAGCAGACTTGTTCATAATTAACTGAAAGAACGTGCGTCGCTCCTCCAAGCCACGATAACCACCTCAAACGTACAAGGAATCCAAAGCAACAAGACCGGCGTGTCAACCACCCGAGTCTTCCGAAAATTATCCCGAGCATTGGGACAACTTGATTCTCAAACGCTCGGGTCACTCTACCATGGAGATGACCCAAGACCGTACACAGCAGCATAAAAGATTTATTCGAACATCGTATTGCCCCATATGATCATTTGCTTGGACGATGACATGTCAAGTCATCCATTATCGTGTAAAAATAAAGGGTCAAATGACCAACAAGGCGACCGACCATGCCCAAGGCATGTCCAATAAACTCATACAGAGCATTACCCGATGCTCAATTCCTTAACAAGATCAAAGGAAGCATGACCACCTGTCCGAACAAGGTTGTCATTAGAACTGGAAGTCCTACATGGGACAATGGTACCCGAACAGCACCAAACTTCAGAAAGTTCACCGAACAAGCCAAGCACATAAGCTCTAAGGGCGCTACCTACCACGGGCTAGCCCCTCACGAAAAACAAACATCGACCCATGAACTTGGTCACGACCAACAAAAGTCATCCGGATCAAAAGCCTAACATTTAATCCATTACAAAATAAAAACGCCTATGGGAAACGCTCGTTATACCGTTCCCAGGCCACATAAGAGAAACTCATCCTGCCCTCACAAGGGGTTCAAAAAGAGGACACCACTACAGGTTCCTTTTTCCAAGCCCTTTATATCTAACCACATTTATTCTTTTAATCACTTTAAAATATTCCTTTAAAAACTTCAAGTGACCCTTTTCAAAACCAAAATTCACTAGGCACTTGATCATTAACAAATAGCTCAAATCATAACAGGCAAGTTTCAACAAACTTCCTTTTAACCACTAAACATTTATCAGACATCCCGTCTCTTTTCAGGAAATTTATCATAATAAACTCCTTTTAAACAAAACAAGTGACCTAAGAGGGTCCCAGAAAGCCAAAACATTCTATATCGGAAACAAACAGCATTTACATGTATGAGAATTTCACAGAACATCATGCCATTACATCCATTATGGGTTGCCATTTCCCAACTCATGAAGCGCCCATACACTCCATGGGTTGAAAATTGGATCCCATTAAACAAAACAATCACATATTAGAAGTTAACATGCTCAAATCAATCATCCAGTCATAAGGGTGTCCACCTACCAATCTGTAAAGTGCCCATACACTTTACAATTTGGCATTTGGCTCCCTTCATTCAAAACCAATTTCAATTCATTTTACAATTTAAACTTTAGAAGCTCTTTTTATGGTGATTCAATCACACAGGCTACCCTTTTCCATCCATAAGGCGCCCATACACCTTATAACTGAAAATTGGCTCCTATCGTAATCGTAATCACTTAATCTAGCAAAAGGAACCAATTTCATTTTAATCAAAACAACATGTTATCGTAAGTAGTAACACATAACATGCTATATCAAAAAATCATGGCACACAATAGAGCAGGCATTCTAAAGCAATATATAGCATAAAATAGTCATCACAGCACCTATCACAATAGCAGACATCAAATAATGCATCTTAGATGTCATGGCATAATGCATGGTATGCAATTTCTTTACAAGGTGCCTATATGATGCATGAGATGGAATACCCTCATCTCATCGGGTTGCAACTAAAATAGAACCCACAATTGCATCAATAGTATCAGGATAAATCATGTGTGTCACCCAATGGTGAAATCAAATCAACTGTAATAATCAAAATCATTAAAACAACAATTTCATTCGAGGCAATTTGGCTTTTCCCTGTACACGAGTTAGCTACTCCCGAGCACAACTTATTACCAAATTCCATCTCCTTCTTATCCCTATCTAATGTTTCCCAAAAAATAAAACAAATCAGAAGAGAAAATCCTTTAATACCACTTTGTAACATCCCGGCCCGGATCTCCATCGACCCAGTGGCCGGACAGGTAGGTCACATGGCCTCAAGCGCGTCTCCCCGTACGCTAGAGGCTGCCGACTAGCAGCGAGGGTCTCGGGAGGTGATGGTGGGGAGACTATACCCTCTTATCAGAGTTGTACAGTGGTATCTCAGAGTAAATAACATTCAAAAGCAGAATCCGTAATAGATAAACAATAAACAACAGCAATGGAAGACAAATAGTGATCATTTTTATAAAAGGTGTCCAAAGCCAGTTGTCACAATACATGGATGATGATAAAGATATGGAAAGCAGTAAACAATACAACATGCTTTCAATACAATAAAAATGAAATAATAAAAGACAGAAGAGCCCAACGACATTCTCCTGAGCATCCCAATCTCCCGCTTGGTCCAATGCTCCTAACTCCTCAGGTACAAATAGCACAACATACAACCTAAGTCCTGCAAGCAATAAGGTCTACTCGGGTACCCCAATGCAATGGCGGCCCGAGTAGGGTGTGAGATAATAATCTTAGTAGGCCGGCACCACCGGTGTCTAACCCAATCCATACAGTGTGTATTTAATTGAACAGAAACAGGTAAAGCAGTAAACAATTAAGGCAGTAAACAAAGAAACTAGCAAGACCGACCCAAGCATTGTTCTTTGGCTTGGCATCGCTTTAAGTACCCATTCCATTCATTTATCATTTTTATTCAGGTGTTCAAACCATTCCCTGAACCTGTTCCTGGAATACTCAAATCAAAAACCAGGCATCGTTCAGGGATAAAATCCACCAACACCCTACAATCCCGTTTCGGTGAACCTCTAGGAACCCGTCATCACTCTACAATCATGTTCTGACGAACCTCCTAGGTACCCGGCCTCGCTCTAGGTGCGGTATAGTCCGTAAACTGAGCCCATCCCTGGAATCCTATAAATAAGATCTGGGTATCACCCATGACATATCATGCCCTATTGAGTCCGTCCATGGCATCTCATACTGGATCCATGATTCACTCAGCATTACAGTAACAAGTCTCGTATGAGTTCGTCCATGGAAAATCACATTAGTTCCATGGTTCACCCATGACTTTTTTCACATTTAAACAGTTCAATAACATTTAACTCACGTGGGAAAACAAGTCAAGAATTATCATACAAGGGTCAAGGGGAAAATCTCCATCCCATACCCAAAACCATTTCAATTGCAATTTCATCATATTGCAATTCATTCATAATCATTATCATGATTTCAATTGAATTCATAAGGCAGTACCTATTATGCATTTCAAGTAGTCATTCCACATTCACAACCATGTTTATAATACACTACTTATGTCATTACCTCATAAGCATTCAAATAATCATACCACATACATATAAGCGAACACATTAACGTTCATACTTAAGGCAACCCATCTTAAGTATTCATCTCAAGACATTAACATATTCATCACATTTATATAAGGTGCATGAGGCAACCCGCTCATGTATGGTATTGGATAACCCCCTATTAATTCCTCATTCCTTCTATGTTATTTCAAAGGCATATAAAGATTTACAAAGCTTTAAGAGGGTTTGCGGACTACCCCTCCTAGGTAAGTCTCATTCCCTAGATTCATGCCATTATCCTGGGCTAGGCTTATTTCATTATTCTAAGGCGTGTTCTTACCAACCTAATCCACTTCCATATCAGTTTAACCATTTCATCTGATTGGGTGCAATTATCATACTTTAATCATTTGGTAAAAATCAAAGGAAAACATGTCATCAACAATTATCACCCAAGCATCACAGAGATCAAGCAGGAAATCATAAGAATCTGCTTCCTACTTTTATCTTGAAGACATCGCACCTCTGATCGAGGGTTTTTATTATTAAATCGTGAGTTTAGTGACCAAGCAACCATTTTATCTCATTCCTGCAATTCACACTCTTTTCACGGAAGCATTTAATTGAAACTAAACATGCATAATTAAAGAAATGCAGTATTAAACTCTTTAAAGGCTTGACTTAAATTTAAAAGGTCAAAGAGAGGGACCCTACCTCAAGGTGGATCCATCCGTCCACTCCGGATCTTGGCGCTTTCTAACTAAAGCTGCCTCTTAAGCTCCGGCAACCCGAAGCATGACCAAAACCACCAACACACTACCCAGAACACACCAGGAACCCTTAGAACAACCAAGGACATTACTTGGAAGCTGCGAAACAACCAACGGTAGAAAACCCTTACCCCGAAAACAAACTGGTGGACCAAAACGTGGAAAATCGCTTTGCCTTCGGCGGCGATCGCCAAAATACACCCAAACACAACCCGAGAAGCCTTCTGCGCGAACCTGGAACAAAGAGAAACCAAAAGTCAGATCACCCTAAACCCTAGGGTGTTCGGCCGAATCTCACTGGGCGATGAATATGCTGAAAAAAGGCTTGGAAAAAGGAGGAGAGGGAGGAGAAGGACCTACCATTGAGATTCGGAAGAATAATTGCCAAGAACAAAGGAGGAAGGAGGTGCGGCCGAGAAGGCTTGCGCGCGAGGCCGGCGGCTCCAAGGGGGGATGGGTTCGTGCGGGTTCTGTAAGGAAGAGGGGAGAGGGTGTTTTATTTAGGTTTTTATTTTTAATTTAATTTAAAAACATTTAAAAACTCAAAAGGAGGGCCGCACACGGTTTAACTCGCACAGTTTGCCAAACTGTGCGCAAACCGTGCGGCACCCCACTGGACACCCCAGACACCCCGCACGGGCTGGCCGCACGGTTTGGGGAAACTGTTCGCAGGTCGTGTGGACTCCCCTGTCTCCCTGATTCAAGCCGCACGGTTTGGTCCGCACGGTTTGGGAAACCGTGCGCCAACTGTGTGCCTTCTGTTTTTCTTTAAAAACCAACTGTCTTTGGGTCCGACACTCCCAGAACCCCTCAAGACACTCGGGAAAATATAACGGGCATTCGCCCATGTCCAAAAACATTAAAAAGAAGGGTTCCAACCTTCGGAAACTCATTCTGAATCCCAATCTTAAATTCGACCGGTTCAGTAATTTGAAAAGTTCAAAATCCTTCACTTTTTAACCCAGTTCAAAAAGCGGGTCCTTACAGGTCTGAATTTTTTAAATGGAAATGTTGGTAGCATCTTATATATGAAATAGATTTCCAAAGGTACTCTAATTTTTATTGTACATGTAGATTAAATTATATTTGTTAGTGATAAGGTGTAAATTTTTTAGTAATTTGATAAAAATGTGAAAATTAATTTTGATGTGTCCATGATAGGTGAGATTTCATATTTTATAGGATCACAACTTGAGTATAAAAATTATTGCATATTCTTATCATAGAGAAAATATGATGGAGAATTGTTGAATAAATTTAATATGGAATACTCAAAAAGAATTTTCAACACCCACATCAGATGTAACTAAGATATGCCAAGTTAAGGGTGGAAACAATGTCAATCAAAAGGAATTTAGAAGAATTAGTGGAAGTCTAAATTATCTAACTATATCAAGACTAGATATAGCTTATGTAATTACTCTTTGTGAAAAATTTCTGAGTGATCCAAAGTAGTTTCATATACTGATATCTAAAATAATTTTTTGATATGTGAAAGGAACATTAGATTATGGGATATTTCATAGAAAAAACACAGATTTGAATCATATTGGATTCATAGTTGTAGACTAGGTAGGTGATTTCACTGATAGAAAATCAACTTCATGTGGAAATTTCTTTCTTACTGAAGGTTGTGAGAGTTGGTATATAAAAAATCATAATTTAGTAGCAATCATCATAATAGAAGTTGGGTATGTAGTTTTAATACATTATTATACAAAAATTCTATAGATAAAAATGTAGCTGGAAGAAATAAAGGTCATGACTGAGAGGCCACTGAAAACTAATTATAATAATCAGAGTGTTATTAATCTATAAAAAAACCAGTATCCATGTCAAAACAAATTGATACTAAATATAATTTCATTAAATATAGAGTGTGAAATAGTTATGTGAAACAAGAATAAATTATCACCAAATATCATATTGCAAATATTTTTACTAAATAAATTCCAAAAGGATGGTTTTTAGAATTCAGGTTAAAACTACATGTTCATACTTCCCCTATTACTTGGGTATGTGTGAAAGTACCCCCACAAATCTTTGTATTTTTTTCAAAGGGGGTGAAGATAAAAAACTCTTATAGAGTAAGGTAATAATTATATTTAACTATTTTATATCCATAAGCTAGTGTCATTGTGAAAAGGGGATAAATTTAGAAGAAGTTATTTCATGAATAAGGGGGTATCATTCAAACTATTAAGAAAAAAATTTCTTTTCACGGATGGATGTCAGTATCTCAAAAACCATACATTATCTTATTGTGTGTGGGGTTAAGATTTATATCATATGGGATGGGTTGTTATTTTATGTTTCTTTAATGTGTTATCGAGTTTTGGAAAATGGTTTATTGAGGTTTTTAAAAAATACAAAGGGGAAGAATGAATTACCCTATGGTATTATTGAATATTTTATTTATTTCCAACCATGTATATGTAGATCATTGGATAGAATTTTGGAACATTTATGAGTTGATTTGAATTTTTTGAGATGGTTTTGAGATGTTTTTGAGATGAATTAGAGTTGTTGAAGAAGTATTGAGAAGATTTGAAGACATTCTGATTTAATTTCCAGATGTCTAAAAATTCTATGTTGGGAATCAACATTGGATAAGTCTTAAAGTCTTAATAAGGTGAATTTGAATTCTATATAAGGTTAACTATGAGTAGTTCAATTACTTTTTGAAAATGCATGAAGACTTTGTATGGTTCCAACCTTTTTGAAAAAACCAACTTCATATGGTTTATCTTCATAAGGTTCCTTGAGACTCGTAATGTTATTCCCTTCCATTTTGAAATTTTAGTGAAATTTGAGATTATTGAAAAACAAATAATCAAGGAATTACATAATGAAATATTTTGAATAAAAGATTTTAAACTCAATGTTGTTTAATCTATTCTATAATTGATTAAAATTTCACAATAAGTCTTAAGAGTTGTGATTCAAGATGAGTATAAAGAATCAAACTGGGGATATTATAAGGAATGCAGAGAGGTCACACCAGAACTAATGGTGCCATTTCATAGAGATCAATGCATGAAAAAATTCATTTCATCATGGAAGGAAGTAAAATATTATAAATTATTTGGAGGTTTTCAAGGCAGGATAGATCCCGAGTATCATAGGTATTTAAATGGTGATTGTGGATGAGATTTGAATGAGATTTAAATGTGGTCAAAGTGGAGAGATTTTTAGAATCTATTAGATAAATTTGAATGATAAGATCATGAAATTGGTGATAAATGAGAGTTTCCATATTCTATTATGGAAATATTATTCATATATTCTTATGAATATGAAAATCAAAAAATAAATTATGAGGTGTGGTCAAGATTTGAGAATTGTGAAACTAATACTTTTTTTAATTAAAGAACCAATGTATTCAAGAGAGAAGAAGAAACATAGAAGAAAAGAATTTTTCATAATAAAGGAAAGAACATGCAAAGCTAGAGTATTTGGTGATTCAAGACTAAGAACTGTATCATTAAATATCTGAAGGAAGTGAGCAAGACTAATTAATCTGATCAATATTATTATATGTTGATGTTCTTTGAAAAGTGAGCACATGTAATTCTAGTGATATTTAAGACATGAAAAAGAAGATATTCATTAACCATTTCCAAAGTAACCAAGAGAATGAACTGATTTTTCTCATTCGGTTCTGAACTTATTGTACTAGAAATGAGAAGTTGTGATTCTAGTGGGGTTAAGGAAACTGTAGTTTAATGGTATGCTAATAGAGGATTTATGAAGGGATATTTAAGATTACTATTATACCCACTTGAATTGATAGTGTAAGAATACATAATTGGGGTGACAAACCAATTACTTCAAGGAGTGATATTTTTATAAAGGGGATGGACCTTGTAAAAATCATTGTGACCTCTGTTATTTATTTATTTTAAATATTCAGGTAAGACTATGAGACACACTTTTAGAGGATTGAGATATTAACCAATAATAATGGTTGATTTAAAAATAATAATTTTTAAAAGAGTATCAATGATTTACCCCTACCCCTATTAAGGATATAAAGGAACATGAGAACTTCTTGGTGAAGTGGGGAAACAACCAATACTCATTTAATGAGAAAACAAAAGTGAAATTTTATTAATAAAGAATCTGGTTCAATACTTTTGTCACGACCCATCCTCGGGGCCCATGTTGTGACTACCCCAAGCCCGCCTTCCATAGGCCAGGGGCTGACGACTAGCACCAAAGGCATAAATCCCGATAACTGGGAAGGAATTGCCTTTATAAAAGTAAACAAAACACCATAGAGTATAAGAGGAAGTAAAACACTAAGTACAAAAGAAAGTGTTGAAAAGTAAATGGGCCAGAATACAAACTCAATTGAAAGTACAGCTACAACTGAACGAAAGTACAACAGAAAGAGACAAACAGCTGGAAGAAAGGAAGCAGCTCCTAGGTCGTCCTCCTCAGATCCTACCTGAAGGGTAGGTACAGATAGCGCAGCTCCTGGATCGTCCACCACGGATCCTACCTGAAAGGTAGGTACAGATAGCGCAGCTTCTGGATCGTCCACCACGGATCCTACCTGAAGGGTAGGTACAGATAGCATCCACAATGCTCTTACCCGTCAACCTCCTCCGAGTATCGTCTCGTCGTGAAGTCCACCTCCGGATACTGACTCATCGTGTGGTCCACCTCCGGGTACCGTCCAATCCTCGAACACTCGGTCTCTGCCAGCACTGCCCGTCGTCTGCAACCAACACAACGAGGTGCGGGCATAGCTCGTGCAGGGGTGAGTATACGATACTCAGTAGGGACCCCGAGACCCTCAAGGTCTCACTAAAACCAACAAGGATAATCACAAAGAAGATCTCAACAGATAACCTCTACTTAGGTATATGCCCATACATATACCTAAGTTATCAAGTAACCCATCTCAACCGTGAGGAAACACAAAGATTATGAAATCAACGGATAACCACTACCCAGGTATATGCCTATACATATACCTAAGTTATCAAGTGACCCATCTCAATCATGAGGTAAACACTCAAACCAGGATTTTCATTATCGAAACCATAACTACTGAAGAGCCCCGTCTCTGGAGTGTACAGTGGTCCTGTCACGACTCCGAGATACTGCTCACTAACCTAAGACTACTGAGGTACTCCTCCTATCGAGTACCGCGGGCCAGCCACCCAAACACAGTAGTGCTTCCCGTCGGGGTATTTCACCCAAACACAGTAGTGCTCACCCCCTAATAGCCTGCAGAGGTACTCTCCGGACGAGTACCGTGGGTCTGCACTGTCACACAGGTAGTGCTCCGTCCGCCATGGGTATGCACCCAAACAAAGTAGTGCTCCGTCCACTAGGCTAGTCGACTCACTCCAAGTCGAGTCGGTCAAGCAGTCGTCAGGTCTCAGCCGGCTACACGGTCTCCGTACTCCGAACGCTCGTCTCCGGGAGGGTCCACTCCACGAGCTACAGGTCGATACTCCAAGTATCTCAAAGTCCCACGAAGAAGTATCTCAAAGGACTGCCTCGTCATAGGGGTCTCAACGCAACAGACGGCGCGTCAATCGGACGCCCAGTCTGAGATTTATTAGCCTTTTCGTCCCAGGGGCCCGGTTGGTTTCGTGTGCGAACCAACCCGGCCGTATCTCAACTGTACCCTGAACTCTCATAGGGTATACTCATAGGGACCGTTTCTCAATGTGATCACCAATGTCGCTGACGGTTCGTCAAACGGACGTTCGGTCTGAAAGTTATCAGCTTTTCCGTTCTAGGGGCCCGGTTGGATTTCAGGTACAATCCAACCCAGCCACTATCCAACAGCAACCAAAACTCAGGCGAAGTATGCCAAAAGTTCTGTCTCATCAAGAGGAATCCAACAAAGTTGACGGCACGTCAATCGGACGTCTGGAGCTCAAGATATAAGCGTTTCTGCTCCGAGGGCCCGGTTGGTTTCGTGTTCAAACCAACCCGGACGTACTCAAAGTTCTCTGAAACCTTGAGTGTAATATACTGAAACGAATGCCTCGATCCAAGTATTTCT
This sequence comes from Viscum album, assembly GCA_963277665.1. Taxonomy (NCBI): domain Eukaryota; kingdom Viridiplantae; phylum Streptophyta; class Magnoliopsida; order Santalales; family Viscaceae; genus Viscum; species Viscum album. The sequence goes on from OY728163.1 coordinate 334,657,088, forward strand.
AAGCAACTGACGGTGTGTCGATCGGAGGTCTGTGACCCAAGATATGGGAGAAAGACCGAAAAAGGTCCGGAAGTGGGGGTTTCGGGCCCTGACCGATCCGGCCCGAGACCCTCGGGGTCGGCCAGAACCGGGTCGACCCGACCCGGGTCCGGGTCCGGCCCGGATGGCTTGGCCCGGCCTGGCGGTCCGGCCCGGCGCACTGGCCGAGCGGATGTGCAAGCCCCCCCCCCCCCCCCTCCTTGAATGAACCACGACCCCGTGTGGGGCTGCCCCTTGTCAACGGACGCGACTGAATGTTGCATCCCGCCTTCCTCGGTCCCACGCGGTCGCGGGACCAGCGACCTACTGTCGCGGCTTCAGGCGCGGCGGCCCTCCCCGGAGGCGCGCCGGGCGCCGGCGAAGTCTTCTACGGACCACCGGACACGCTCCGGTGGTCCGTTTTGCTCGTCGCCTTCGCCAACGGTCCTCCCGGGACCCGACCTTCACTGCGGAGGCTTCAAATTTACTATGCGGCCCCATTTGTCGTCGCCCATCAATCCACGCACAACAATCAACCAGCGGAGTCTTCAATCGCCTCCGCGGCCCCGACTCCGGCCGTGGTTTCGTTCGGCCTCAACGGCGCTGCGCGACGGCGCGGCGCGACGACGCCACGCTTCTTTGTCGCATTCTTTCTTGTTTCTGCGCGGTGTCATTGCACCGTGCCTCCTTTGTTCATGCCGCAATGAATCAAAACAACAAAGGGGGAGGAGATTCAGTCGTGTTCGTGCGGTCCGACCTCCTCCCGTTAAGTTGGTAACAAGCGGCCCAAAAGACGAAGAACAACAAGGATTTTTCACGAACAAAAGAAATCAACCCAAACAGTTTTCCCCGAAATCAAGAATTCCCAACCCGCAACATAATCTTCGCGGATCAACTTAATATTTAGTTGATCCGCGTTCTTAGATTTAGAAGGAAGTAAACAAGGGTTCACTAACAATCACAAATAAATTCCCTACCTCGAGCGTAGTCGTCGAACGAGGTTTGTCGCGGAAAGGGACGTCACGGAATTGAACGTCACGGAAGAAGACGTCGCGGAAGGAGGATCGTCGCGTCGTGGAGAAAGGATTTGTCGGCGTCGCGTCGTCGATCTCCGAGGATCCGGCGTTCTTGTCGACCTTCGTCGGAGGTCGGCGTTCTTTGTGTTCTTCGCGTTCTTCGCGTTCTTCGCGTTCTTCGCGTTCTTCGCGTTCTTCGCGTTCTTCGCATTCTTTGACGAAGAACGAAGAACTTAGAGACTTGAGCCATTCTCTCCAAAATCCTCCCGCACAACCAAAGCAACCACAATAAAATAAGGGTTACCTTATTTTATTACTCACGCCAAACGTTTTAAAATTCAAAAAACGAAACAAACAATTAACTCAATTAATTGCAACGTTTTAAACCGCCCAATTAATAGGGGCGTTTATTATAAAGTTTAAACGCACGAGTTGACTTACAATTAAAAGGGGGGGAGCGGGTGCGTTACCTTAATCAAAGGTGGGGGTTTCGTGGAAGTTGAAAAGGTGGGGCTCGTGTGGGCCCCACCCCACAAATATCCTACCAAGTGGGTAGGATATTGTGGGTCTCACATCATCCACTTAACTTAGGTTAAACAACTTAAGATAAAATAAATTGGTCGCACCATTTTATTTTATTCATTTACTTAACCCGAAAATTTAGTAACCACACCCGAGCAAACGCAACTCCGGAAAAGGTGTTCCTAAGCAATTACCGGCGTTGTGAGTTCATTGGTGCCCTCGGATTTCAATTCCAAGCACCGGTTCAAAAGTTAGAAAAACCCGCTCGTTCGTTCACTGAACGTACCCGAGCCTAACTTTGGAAATTGATTCCGGGCACACCGGGCCTCAGAATCAGGCGCCGTCAGAAACTGCGTTCTTGTAAAATCTTAAAGAAAATTAAGAAAAAAATTCCCTTGAATTTTACGGGTCTTTAAAACTTTCACGTCAATTACATTGAAATTTGGTATCATTTCATAAAAGATAATGTATAGAAAATCATTGTGAATATAGAATTTACTATAACACAAAATCATGTGACAAATATCTTCCCCAAACCATTGGTTACCTTTACTTTTGAGAAACACTTATTGAATCTTGGAGTTCAACCAATTCCTTCAAACTGAATAGGTGTGGATTTCCCCTCTACCCATTATATATATTGTATATTTGGTTACTATTTTTATTTTAATCGATTTCTATTTAATTGGTGAAATAACAGATTGGGATATATTATCTGTGGATAATTTGAAAAAAAAAATAGTGATTTGATCATATTATTGTTTATTGGATAGTATTGTGGTAGAAAATTCTTTCTATTTTTTCCAATAATGATCATTGGCTAAATTTTGCGTCGGGAAACTATTCGCAGCAGTTTTCATTTCTTTCATTTCTTTCATTTCTTTCATTTCTTCCATTTCTTTCATTTCTTTCATTTCTTCCATTTCTTTCATTTCTTCATTTCTTCATTTCTTCATTTCTTCAATTCTTCATTTCTTTATTTCTTCATTTCTTTATTTCTCTGATTTCTTTTATTTGTTTTATTTCTTTTATTGTTTTATTTATTTTATTTATTTTATTTATTTTATTTACTTTATTTGCTTTATTTACTTTATTTACTTTATTTATTTTATTTACTTTATTTACTTTATTTACTTTATTTACTTTATTTAGTTTATTTACTTTATTTATTTATTTACTTTATTTATTTATTTTGTATTTATTTTATTTATTTTATTTATTTTATTTTATTCGCATTACTTTATTTACTTTATCCATGCATGCATGCTCATGCTCATGCTCATGAACATGCCCATGAAGATGCCCATGCAAATGCTCATGCAAATGAGCATGCATGCTCTTGCTCATGCTCATGAACATGCTCTTGCTCATGCTCATGAACATGCCCATGCAAATGCCCATGCAATATAAAGAAATACTGCGTTTGGTGAGATTTGAACCCCTAACCTCTTGCATATTTTCCAAAGACTTTACCACTCCAGTAAGCTCGTCATGTGGTTAATAAACAGAATTTAATATACTTATATATACTAATAGAAAAAACAAATAATATATAACTTATAGATATAAACTCGATAATAATTAAACAATAGGAAATAATCAATAATTAATAACCAATAATTAATAATTAATAATTATTGATTTATTAGTTATTTATTGAGTTATATATTATTATTTACTGTTTATTATAATAAATAACAAATAAATTATAATAATATTTACATAAATTATAAAATTATGAAAATAAAATAATAAAATAATAAAATTACGAAATAAAAAGAATAAATAATAAATAATAAACAATAAACAATAAATAATAAATAATAAATAATAAATAATAAATAATAAATAATAAATAATAAATAAAAAACAATAAATAAAAAACAATAAACGATAAACAATAAATAATAATAAATAATAATAAATAATAATAAACAAATAATAAATAGTAAATAGTAAATAATAAATAATAAATAAGAATCAATAAGAATCAATAAATAATAATAAATAATAATAAATAATAAATAATAAATAAGAAATAAGAAATAAGAAATAACAAATAACAAATAACAAATAATAAATAACAAAGAATAAATAATAATAAATAATAAATAATAATAAACAAATAATAAATAATAAATAATAAATAATAATAAATAATAAATAATAAATAACAAACTATAAATAATAATAAATAATAAATAATAATAAATAATAAATAATAAATAATAAATAATAATAAATAATAAATAATAATCAATAATAAATAACAAATAATAATCAATAATAAATAATAAATAATAAATAATAATAAACAAATAATAAATAATAAATAATAATAAACAAATAATAAATAATAAATAATAAACAAGAATAATAAATAATAAACAATAAACAATAAATAATAATAAATAATAAATAATAAATAATAAACAATAATAAATTATAAATTATAAATTATAAATTATAAATTATAAATTATAAATAATAAATTATAAATTATAAATTATAAATTATAAATTATAAATTATAAATTATAAATAATAAATTATAAATAATAAATAATAAATAATAATAATAATAAATAACACATAATTAATAATTACAATTAAATAAATAATAAATAGTAAATAATAAATAATAAACAACAATTAATAATAGATAATAATACATATATAATAAATAATAATAATAAATAATAAATAATAAATAATAATAATAAACAATAAATAATAAATAATAATAAATAACACATAATTAATAATTAATAAATAAATAATAAATAAATAATAAATAATAAACAATAAATAATAAATAATAAACAATAAATAATAAATAAATAAATAATAATATATAATATATAATATATAATATATAATATATAATATATAATATATAATAAATAACCAGTAACAAATATTATTATTATTATTATTAAATAATATATAATAAATAATAAATAATAAATAAATATAAATATAAATAATAAATAAATATAAATAATAAATAATAAATAACCAGTAACAAACAATAGATAATAAATAAATTAACGTATATTATAAATAATAAATTATAAATAATAAATAATAAATAATAAATGAAACACATGAAAAAGTACAAAAATGCATGATAAGGGATGAAAAATTATGAAAACGCATGAAAACGGATGGAGAAGCATGAAGAAGGAAGCATTAGAAAGCATGAGAATGCATGAAAAATCATGAAAACTCTCGAAAACCCCTTAAGAATTCAACATAATCATCATAATAACCCACAAAAAATAATTGATAAAGATAACAAGTCATGGAAACCCAAATAAACAGTAAAAAATGGAGCAACCGTTAAAACCCGTCAAAATGGTCATAAAGTGACAAAAACATTGGACTCACATTAACAGAGATAACTTATGATCTGAGATTCCGTTCCAGATCCACGACAAGTCAAATCAAAGATCCTAAAATGATCTTCGAGCTGATGGGTGAAAGAGATTGAATGGACCGGCGGATCGGAAGTTAGGACCATTTTAAAAAAACTGACAGGGAACGGGTGCTAGAAACGAGGCATCGAAAAACATAACAAACCCAATACCCACTAAAAAGGCCATAAATTATGATCCAGGAGTCCATGTGGGCACCACGACCAGTCAAACTGAATCTCATGGAACGAACTATGATCTGGCAGGCGGAGGAGTCCGAACTGACACACGGATCGAAAGTTAGGTCCGTTTGAAGACAAGTTCAACGGGACAACGGTGACGGAAATGGGGTTTCAGAGGACTTCGGAGGGGTTTTTGGGGTCGAAAAACATGACAGAAGCTTTCTTGTTTTGAACTGGTGTGTATCCCTCTTCGTTGGCTTCGATTTGATATGTGGTAGAGCCCAAACGGACACCCAGAGCGAAAGTTATGGTTGTTTGAAGTTGGAGAACTTTTTTCAACTTTCTTATTACTCTCATATATTCCGTACCTTAGATTGTCTCACAGTTTGGATTATACATGCCTCTAGATCTCTTCATGAGCTTCGATTTGACTGGTCGCGGCGCTCTAACAAACACCCGGATCAAAAGTTATGGTCGTTTTAGTGATTTCGGGGTTTCTTGTGTTTTTTTAATTTTTTTCCTTTCATTTCACGGCGGTTTTACCCAAACCGCCGCTATTTCGCAGCGGTTTTTTAAAAAACCGCCGATAATCCTCGAAAATATTTAAAAAAAATTAAAAAAAAAATTAAAAAAAATTAAGACATTTTCCGGCGGTTTAAAAACCGCCGCAAAACTACCGTTTTCATGTAGTGGTAGTTCTTGGTGAAAGAGTGGTTTCCCAAAGGGGTAGGAAAAAACCCAAAGGGGAAGAATGTTGCTATCATAGGTTGTATATGTTTTTATTTTTTGTCAAGTTAAGATCCAATTGGAAGTGGCTATTGATATTTTAGGTTATGAAAATTTTTAGAGAGCTAAGAATAATCATAGTGATGGAAAAAATCACCATGCCCAGTAGCATTCCTTGGTGATACACATGGAGCTATCAAAATGAAAAGAGTGTAATTGAAATGGGTGTTTTAGATTCCATTTTAAATTAAAATAATTTCAATTAGAAAGTTTCATACTTGAAACCACCATAGATCCATCATTTCAAATGAGAATATTTCTTGTGAAACAAGATGAGACTTGTACGCACTATAGAAAAGGTTGTGGTGGTTGTGTATAAAGGAACCAATAAAGTCCAAGATGTTTTATAAATGGGGATAATCTTTGTGCCATTCCATGAAACTTGTCGTTTTTCTTTGAAATAATCCATGAGTAAAATAGGTAGGATCAAAACAAGTGTAGAAAAATTCATTTTAGGATTTCAAAATCCCTATGTAAAATGATCACCTGAGATGCACAATTCCATAAAATAAGGCATATTGCACATTGGGTTTTTTGGAATTAAAGAAAAATGGGTAAGAGACTATGGAGTAAGGAATTTTAGACAACATTTTAAACCAGAAATACACTATGTTTTGATTACTGGAGAAAAATTTCATGGTCATTCAATTGTAGATATCAAAAAATAAATTTTTAATAGAGTTTACATTATGGTGTTTGAAAACTAAAGGTTACAACGAGTGTTACTACTTTAGAACCTTTTTAACTATTTTTATGGTTATGAATCATGTTTTAATGAATTAAATTAAACTAAATGTGAAGATCTGATAGAACATAATCCAAGGGATGTTTTTTAAGCTTGAGAAGTTAGAAGATGATTTGAATTTAGAATTTTAAACTAAAAATTATTGAAGTGGAATTTTATGGTGTCTATACAAAAAAAAGAATCACACATAAATGGAAAAAGTGAATGGAAAAGATTAAAGATTTGAGATAAGAGGATTAGTATTGAAGAATATTGAATATTTGGTATTGATTGGGGAAGTGAGATATGTCTAAATTTCATTAAAGATCTATCTTGTAAGAATATTATACTATGCATATCTCTATACATATAAAAGTGAAGATTGAGGCAACATGGAGAACACCCTTGCTATTTAGTGTAGATTTCTTTGATTGAGGTATTATAAGATCGACATGTGTATCAACTTTTTCATTGTATCCCTCTTAAAAGTAGCATGTGTAAGAGAGTGAGAAGTTGTGGACCTTGGATTAGTAGTGTGCTCTTCATAAAGCTATAATCATATACTAATGCAGAAGTGATTTATTATCATACCAACGCATTTTTTTATATATGCTCTTTGGATATAGCCCATTGTAGGTGAACCAAGTAAAATCACTATGTTCATACACCTTTACATTTATACATTCTGTTATTATATGTGTGAGGAGAAAATAATAGATTCTAGGGGTCATTTCAAACATGAAGAAAATAACTTATTGATTTAAAGATAAGAAGAAATTTGAAGCCTTCCTAATTCACCCCCCCCCCCAAGTTGTAGTGGGACCTCAGGTTGTAAAAAGTACCTTTGACCCATTATACCTTTCAATGTTTGAGGATGAAGAATAAAAGGAAGAAACCCTCCCTTGGGTTAGTCTAGAAAGCTAACATAAGAAATAGGGGTAACCCTTTTTATGTCTAATATATTTTTAAAAAAATAAATCATAATATGACTAGATTAATGATATCACATTTTTACTTAAAGGAACTCCTTAAAATCCCCATTTATTCTCTTTAAATGAAAAATGAAAAATGAAAAATACATTAATATCATCAATTTTAATAATTTTAATCATTTAAAATGACACATAATATAGAAATTATAGATAAAACACATTTTAAAATAAAACTAGGCTAGACACATTTTGTGTCATAGTTCATAATTCATTCTACATGTTTTGTTTTCAAAAAAAATCTAAAATTTTAAATTTAAGAAACCAATTGAATAAAAGTTAAATTATCTTTACTATTTTAAAAATTGAGGTTTAAAAATGCATATTACACCAAAGTTCAATATTGGTATAGTGATTAGGTTTTTTATTACAGGCCACCCACATATTAAAATTTGTATAGTCAAATATTTTTTTTTCAAAATTGAAGTCTCGATCAGTGTTTTATTTGATAACTACTTTTTAAATCTATCAATATATTCTTCAAAATATTTTGAAAACTTAGAAGAAATAAATTGGTGTATGGAACCAAAATCAAATAAAATATATTCTTATTTTGAATGTGTGATCACTGTATTTTTTATCACATCATTCATACCTTTAAATTCAATTTGTATTGCCACAAAGGAGTGAACATGATTTATTTGACTCTTTAATTATATTTTTTCTTAATTATTAGGTTAATGATTTATATAGTATACCGCCTCCTTGAAGTTAAGGATATTTAATTTAAATTATTCTCTAATACCTATATACTCATGAGATTGGTGTCAACTATCACCTTGTTAAAAATGTATACTCATGCCTTTCAAAAAAAATACAATGGGATTATTTCTAGAATTTATATTTATTGGGATGTAAAATCCCCCCTTATTATTTATTCTAGCTAATATGTTGACATAGTTCTCCATCATCATATTTTTATTCATATTTCCCATAGGAATGTATGGTTTGGGGAAATATTTATCAATTGTTTTAGAAATATATAGATTCTATTTATATGTAACAAAGGTTTGGGTGACTATAACCCTTTAGAGACTTAGATTTATCCCATAAAACAAAAAGTCAATTTCATTTTTTGGATTATGTATAAATTCACTAGCATAGAAATATAACCTTGTGAAGTTATCACCATACTCAGCCATGGTCGCTTCTCCTTTCAATCGTAAATTTTTTATATTCTGTTTATATTTCCACTTGTTGTTTAGAAGGAAAATATTTCTCTATGAATGACGTATTAAATATATTCTAATCTATATTTCCTACTCCCCCTCCAACTTAGTATTTTTTATAAAATGACACCATCAATATGAATCCCCTCTCTGATCACACATAATGACTAACCCTGAAATGACCATATCATTGAGGGAAAATTCCACATTGCCTTATGTGTGCTTCGCAATCACTAGAGGCTTGAGACTAATGCCAATGTTATAAATATATCTTTTGGGGAATGATTTATCCTCTAAAATATGATCAAAAAACATATCAATAATGAAAATTTAAATAATCATATGTTATAGAATTAGATAAAAATGTCATTAAACAACCTTTAAATAATCCTATAAATTCCCATATCAAGAAACCAAACACGGCACATACCATGTCACATGTATAACCATTATATTGAAACACAACTAAAATATCTCAAAAATAAAATGTTGAAATCATTCCACCACATAAATATAAAATCACTGATAATCCATCATCGTAACATCATTATATTCTCATCATCCACCTATAATGGATTCTTTCACTTTCTTACTTTATCAAGACCGGAATCTATTTGTACAGGATATGTGTACATACAAGATATGAGAAATATATTAGTATGTGAACCCTTGCATCACCTAGAGTTTAACATGGTCTTTTGTTTATGATTTTTTACTATATGATGAATTTATCAGGTTATAATAATAAATATAATAAATATAACTAACTTTACATGCTAATCAGGGTTCCCTAAAAGCATTTTTACCAATATTGTCCAATATAAATGGATACTCAGTATGCATGTCACAATATGTAATAGCCAAACACATGGATCAAATTTTCTTCCATCCAAACACATAAAAAACTTATTATAGCATAACCCAAGAATTTCTCATTGCATCTCCAAATGAATGGAGAATTTAATATCACAACCTAACACAAAAAAAAATTGAAACATATGGAATATTTTGTATCATGGCCAAACACACATCCTAGACAAACCCATGGCTCATATCATTTCATATCCTAACTCATGGATGATCATGTATTTTAGCTAAATACATGGCCCTGCATTTCAATATTTTATGAATCAAAATATCGTGAATAACATAATCAAATTTAGCATATCAATCAATGCCTAATCAATTAATATAACACTTTATATTAGTCAATACCCCTTTGGAAATAGATCTTCCATTTTTCATAAATACACACCAATTCATTTCTCAATTTGAATCATTTTGAGCATATAAATTCGTGCTAGGATCCCATTACAGATACATGAAAATCATATTTTCACTTGGAAATCACATAATCCATAAACCAATCTTTAACACTATACTTTCCTTTTAATACATAAAATTTCAACAAGCATAGAATCCAAATTAAATGATACCGAAATGTATCAATTCACGATCTATTTTTTAAAACAATGATTTACCACTATATAATTCAGTTCCCCCCTCTTATTAGTCAATAATTTTTCTAAAAAAATTAGATAAATAATTTAAAATAGGTAAAATCCCATTACATGTTCTCTTTAATCATTATATTTCAAAAATACGCCATTTAAACAAAAAATGGTTACCCAAACACAATACTCTAAAACTCAGTCCCAATATTTTAACGTAAAATTACTTTCTAAATAATAATAAAATTTATTTGAAACATATAATAAAGATTCATATCATATAAATTCCCCTTTATCATGATTCAAAAATCATATAAATTGATGTCAAATATTTATAAATCATAAATGCATTAAAAATTTGAAAATAATACCAGTTGATATTAAATCTATAAATTTCAGCACACATTTATCATTTAATTGATTATTCTTTAATGATTAAAATCATTTTCTCATGCAATTGTTGCTTAAAATCATAACCAAAACATATCTACACCTTTAAATTTAAAACTTACTCATTTTTTCATGTGCAAAGTGCTCATTTCATCCAAATATATTTATAAAATTAATTCCATATTTAAATGAATTCCATTTTAAATCCATTTATACTAATCATTGCTAAAATCACATATAACATGTAAATAATCAATGTAAAATCATTTAATTAAACTCAAAACGAAGATTGAGATCACACACTTAACAATTAATCAATGATCCACACCAGGAACAAATGTGAAATCCATCCTCAAAAATCTATTGAGAAATGAAGAATCTATCATCAAAAGAATATGGAGAATCCTGGGAAAGAATTAAAGGACCCCAACCCAAGTTGTTTTTCATCAAAGGACAAAATATCCGATTATAAGTCAATTTTCAAGCCTTAAATGAATTAAATTCCCTTACTAAGAACAAGGTTATGCTAACTCATGAGGATATTAGTGTGTTCCAAAAAACACCAAGGGGCTCATCAGGCTCCCCATATATAACTGTCACCCTCCTCATGGCTATCCAAAGACTACACCCTCACTATTAACCCAATCGAACACCTGATGGTGCCATCGGAGTTCTAGTGGCCTCCTGTAGTGAATTGAAAGTTCAATCTCCAATATAATTATCTAATATTCTTCACTCGGTTTTTTATATTTTTAGAATAAAATCCAAAATACACTATATAAAGTTTAAAAAAATGCAAAATTATATTCTATACATACCCAAGGTATATGGAATTGTAACAAACTCCCCACTATAAGCTTTATTATTATGCAAAAGTGCCGCTAAGCATATCTAGTGAACAAATTTGACTACTCAAACCTCATATTTGGTTCTCATTCCCATGTCCCCCCTGTAGGTGATCATGCTTGCATTTTTCAGGCATTAAAGTAATACCCCCCATAAAATCTTATTGTTTTTTATTAGTAGTATGCATTGAATTCTTAATAAAGGATTATATTACTGACGTGGCTCTTATTTCTTTTCTCTTTGCCACATCATTATTGTAATTAATTGTATATTTATTGTCAAAATAATGTTTTTAATTGAATAAATCACAATTGTTGTTATTTTATCATTTAATTCTTTTAACTTTGTTTTAATGTTAAAATATCAATTTATTTGTTTATTTTAGCCACATTGTCAATTGTTTGTTAAATAAATACTTTTTTTATTTAATCACCACCTTCTCCTTTGTAACTGTTTTAAATTTAGTTTTTCATTTAATGTATTCTTTTTATTCATTTTTTCATTTTTCATTTTATGTTCTTCAAATAATAATTTTCAATTTGGATGTCATTCATTTATTATTTTATTTTAATTGCAATTGTTTTTCAAATTAATAAAATTTTAGTCTTAATATTTTATTTAACAGATTTATTCTTTCCTTTAATTAATTGATTTTATTGTATTATCTTAATTTATTATTTGCCACGAACACTTCCAAAACCCAGATCTGAGATCGCTCCTATTCGCCCCAAACATGCTCACCGGATGAAGAGCACCAAGCCGATCCACCGAATCAGAGCCACAACATTATAGGAAAACAGGCAGAGATCCATGGTGGAGCTGAAACTGACTGATCCGAGCTCCGCTGAAGAAGTGGAAGAAACCATGAGATCCGATTCCAAGCTGGTCGATCTCGACTCGAGGTTTTCCGAGGGAAGAGCCAACACTGCGCGATGAATTTGACCGGGCGGAGGAGGATGATCTCAAGAGACACCGAATCCGAAGGAGACAACCTGACCAGCCGGAGGAAGACGAACCGAAAGACAGGCGAAGCCGAAACTCCAAGCTGTATCGCCCTTGAGTTTTACCAGAGATCCCAAGCCGCATGCCGACCTTTCCCGATGGCCGACTGAAGATCAATGTTCAATAGCGAAGATGGTGACATGCCAATTCCAATTGAAGCCACCGATTTCAACCCAGTGTGATGAGAGTCTACAAACTCCCGATTAATTCGACTTTGGATGCGTAATTGCTGAGGTGGGTAGTTCGAACCAAGGATTATGGAAGCGGACCTTAAATGTTTGTGTTGCTGGCTTCGATTTTTGCAGGACTAATCGACAAAGCAAAGAGGGCAGGATCCGCCCAAATTCATCGGCTGTAGTTCTGGAGATCAGGGCTCACAACCTGTTCGACGAAATATTGATCTGTTGAAATCGACCTAATCCAGGGAGATGATAAGGCTAAAACCTGGGCTTGCCGATGATGAAAGTGCCGATGCAAAACCTGGGATGAAGTCTGATCGACCAAAATTGAGGTTGTTGGGGGAATTGACTCTTTGGAGCTTGATTGATGAGTTCGTTGGTGGGGTTTTGTGTGCGTAGTTCCCAGACCCAAGCTTGGGAACCTATGGTTTTGATTCAGATGAAGATGATTCAAGCACGCTTGAATTTGGTTGTGATTTTAAGATGGAGCATTGAGGTGGGCAGTACTGTTTGGTTTGAGCTGATAGTGAAGACTTTGGTCGAATTCCTGAACACATTTAATGTTAAAGGTCTGGATTTAAGAATGTTAATTCAGAAATCCCCCTCTTCCCTCAAGGTGAGGAGAGAGCCTTCATTTATAGAAAAGAAAGAGGAAGTTACAAGGGAAGTTACAAAGGGAAGTTACAAAGGAAGTGGGGCAGAAAGTTACACATACTCCAACACTCCCCCTCAAGCTAGGTGTACCTAGCTTGGACACATAATGAAAAACACACAAATCAATAAAAAGACCGCAACACTCCCCCTCAAGCTGCTCAGCTTGATGACAAAACAAGACAAAACAAAAATAAAAGATAAAAGCGGCAAGGATGATGCTCCCCCTCATGATCGCAGCTCCTCCTCAAAATGAGGGATGAATGATGTTGAGGGCGCAGCATAAGAAACCACTCAGACTGACCGGTTGACGGAATGCCAGGAATGCCGCACTAGTGGGGTCGGTCGATGAAACGCCGGAAAATCCAAACTAGCACCGGGAAAACCGCACTTGCGGGGCTGGCGACGGGAGGCGGGGATTCCGCAGAATTGTTGCGGGGTCTGACGGTGCCAACAGGCCCAAATCCTAGGCGGTCGAGCTGTTGCGCCAGCGAATGGGCATGCCGGCGGATAGAGATGCGGCTGCCGGGAGTCGTCGGGAGATGCCGGCGAGGCGGGGATGCTGCAGGAGGTGCCGGAGAGCCCAAACTTGAAGCAGGGCAGCCGCTGGGAGAACCTGGAGCCGGCTGGCTGCCGGAAGAGGAGTGTAGGAGGAGGCCGGCGAGGGAGCAGGACAGCGGGAGGCAGCGCTGGAAGCCGACCGGGAATGGAGGCCGGCTGTCGGAGGCGCCGACAGGGGGAGAGGCCGGCAATAGATGCAAGTACGGGGGGGAATTCGTCGGAGCAGGGACGGCCGTAGGAGAAAGCGGCGCAGGAAGGGCGTCGAGATGCCGGAGGGAGAACGGCCAGCCGAGAGAGAGGGCCGCCTGGAGAGAGGGCTGCCGCAAGGGGAGCCGCGCTGGAGATCCGCCGGGATGGGAAATCCGCCGGGAGAAGACGCCGGGAGCCGGGGGGGCGACGCGGCGCAGGCAGAAGGGAGGGCCGTCGGGGAATCCGTGGGATGCGCGGCCTGCACAGGAACGGAGGAATACGGGTTGCCACTGGAGGAGCGCGCAGGGACGGTGCGAAGCCGACGGGAGAGGTCCTGCGCAGGAGAGGGGCGCCGTTGGAGGAGCGCGCAGGGAGCCGCGGGCACAGGAGGGCCGCTGGGAATCGCGCCTGGAACCGCCTCCGGGATGAACCGTCCACGGGATCTGTGGGAGGCGCGGGCTGGAGGAGCGCCGCAGAGAGAAACTGCCGGGAGGGGAACGCCGAGGAGAGAGAGAGGGCCGCCGGAGATCGTCTGGAAGCCGAGGCGGGGATCGTCTGGAAGCCGAGCCGAGGCGGGGAGGGCCTGCGCGCAGGAGGAGCGGGTGCCGGAAGGGAAGGCGCACCGAGGGGGAAGCCGTCGGACAGAGCCGGAGCGGGAGGCTGGCTCAGGAGGGATGACCGGCAGGAGCAACGGGGGGGGCGACTATTTGGATGGGAGCCGCCGCCCCCCGCACGAGAAAAAAAAAGTAGAACCCTAAATGAAAAAAAATATGTGAGGGAGGAATCAAACCTCCTCTGATACCATGTTAATTCAGAAATCCCCCTCTTCCCTCAAGGTGAGGAGAGGGCCTTCATTTATAGAAAAGAAAGAGGAAGTTACAAGGGAAGTTACAAAGGGAGTTACAAAGGAAGTGGGGCAGGAAGTTACACATACTCCAACAAAGAACAAAAGTCTTTGAAGTTGATGATGAGTCGTCCAAGAAAATCTCGATTGTTGTTATTGTGTGAGTGTTGCAGGTTCAAATTGAAGAAAACCAAGGAGTTATGGTGTAATCCTGTTGAATGTATCATGTTAGAGGTGAGACCGGCTTGGCTAGAGTTGAGTCTGAGAATCAATTCCTAGGTGGAACTAGAAGAAATTATAAAGTGCAGTGCAGAATTAAAATTCAGCCACGTGACCCTAGAAATTCCCGTAATTACTTTCAAAATAATCGAATGAAAATGGGATCACAAACTTGGGAGGTCCACAAGAAGATTATAGAATGTGCTGGATGTACTGAGAAGGGAGACAAGGGAACGTGCTCCTTTTTTGGTAAGGGAGCTCCACTCGAGTCACTATATGAGGAGGATACATAGTGACGGACGTACCACGTGGAGATCAAGAAGTGGTTTCCGAGCGGTGACCGTGTTCGCACATTTGTTCTGCAAGCATACTTTTCTGTAAAAGAGACTAATAGACGATCAAGGGGAGGGGGCTGTTCTCGGTTTCGGATCCATCACCTCACCCCGGAGCAGAGAGAGCAGGGAGTAGACGGCGGAGCGGGGAGCGAAATCAGATCCATAATGGGAGCAGGAGGAGGGGTGGAATCTCTCTAGAGTTGTTCTCTGAACTCTTTCTTCTATATTTTTGCATTTATGTTTGTGCTTTCATTAATAGCAAGATTTATTTGGGAAATCAGGGTTGGGATGAAATGATTTTCATTTATCCATTCTGATTTTATTAATATAACTGTTTAGTTCATTTTTAAGTTTGATTTTAGTTTTCATTCAAATTATAAACATCATTTCACACTGCTTAAGAACCAATGGGTGAAGGCAGTGAATCAATCCACCCTTAATCATCAACCGAAGTACTGAAAATCAGAAAAGGAAGATAAAACATTTTTCTATAATGAAGAAAATTAATTCTAATGTTTAGATTGAGAAATCTAAGCTGAAAAAGTTCACCAAATTGTTGAAGTTCACTGAAGTGACAACTCGGTGAATCTCAACATTTTCTCAATCACTGGATAACTGTATTAATTTGAGTAGGATCATAAAGCATAATTTTTATCAGTTCAAAATAGTCTGAGGACCTTAATTTCATCCATTGTTAGTCTCTCTCTCTCCCCCTCTCCCTCTCTCTTCCACCCTCCCACCCTCCCTCCCTCCCTCCCTCCCTCTCTCATTTCTTTCTACTTCGCACACAATTTCCACCGTTTTCATTTTCACATCACCTCTTCACCACTTTTTGTTTTATGTTTTCATTCTGTTTTTTTTTTATTTTGTTTTGGTTTGCACATTATTCACCTTGTATGGTTTGACGCTTCTTACCATAGTACTAGAGTAAGTAGGTTTTAAATAATTAATTTGTGCTCCCAGATATAAATGACACTTCTGTGGGGCATCAAATTTTAGCATCGTTGTTGTGGAAGACACGAGTGAAAAAGTCAAAACAAAAACACAAAAAAACATATAAAAATCTTCAAAAAAATAGAAAATAAAAAAATAGAAAAACTAAAAACTTTTTCAAAAAAATCTACTGCAATTATTCTTTGAAATGTAGAATATGGTTATCCAGTAAGTTGAAAATGAAAATCAGGATTTGAATCCATCACAACCTCAAAACCAAGCCCCTAAGATGCCTAGACTTGGGGAGTTTTTGTCTTCTTTAGTGTCTAGAAACCCTTCCTTCATAAGGCTCACTCCTAGGTCTAGGAACTATGAACTTAAATTGTCGCATCTTTCTTTTCTTCATTCACTTCTCAACCTAGTGAGGATCCACTTGAGTTCAATAGAGTGTTCTATAATTCCGTGCAACAGTTACCTCTCTATGGGTTGAGTGAGGAGGAGATTAGATTGGGGTGTTCCCATTCCGTCTCAAAGGAAATGCTAGGTGTTGGTTCCGAAATCTGGATGAGGAGGTATTTGATGCCTGGGATCAGTTTTCAATTCATTCGTTTTCAAATTTAATCCTAGGAACACCACCAAAGAGATTAGAAACAAAATAATGGGATTTTTCCAAGGTAAGGGAGAGCTCTTTCATGAATCATGGGATATGTTTAGAGGCCTACTTAGGCAATGTCCCAACCACCAATTAGCTCCCCATCTTTTGATGGAAAATTTTTAGAGTCTCATGCCATATAATTAGAATATTGTGGATCAAGTTTGTGGAGGGGACTTTTTTGAGAAAACAACTCAAGAGCTCAAAGGTATTTTTGAAAAAAATGCTCAAAACTCCCATCACTAGTCCACTGGGAAGAGAGTGGTCCATAGGGATGAAACCAACTCTTAGGATGCTACTGTTTATACTAAAAACACACTTAGGGGGAAATTCACTCATTGTGGGATGTATGGTCACACTCAGAAGAGTTGCCCAAATTTTGATATGCTATCTCAGATAGAGGAAAGTACTCAATTTGTGGATTTCAGGGGTAGGAAATGTGGAAACTATAACTCATTTTCAAATCAATATATATATGGATACAAAAATCAACCAAACTTGTCTTGGAAAAACTAAAATGTCAACAAACAACCTATTGTTTCCCATGGATACTTGAATCAATCATGGAATCAAATTTTAAACATGGTTGGTCCTTCAAATTCAAAAATCAGATTTAGAGGAACTTGTTAGGCATCTGATTAGAAATATTGATTCCCAACAGTCAAGCATTGATAATTCGGAAACAAAAATGGGGAAAATGTAAATGGATTTAAGTCGTAGGAAAAAAGGTAAGATTTCGAGTACAACTGTTTTGAACCCCAATGAGAATGTGATGGTTTTCACCACAAGAAGTGGCCCGAAAACTCAACAACCAATTAGGGTGTAGCCTACTGAAAGTAAAATTGAAGATTAGATAGAAATTGAGAACTCAAACCTAGAAAATGAAAAATATGGAAATTTTGGATAGAAAGGTCCAACCTAAAAAAATAATGAAACCACGCTTAAAAAAACCAAATAACCAAAGAAAATGAAGTGTGAATTGATCAAAGAAGGTAATAAGAATGTTGTATTTAATGAGAAGGTGAGAAATCAACCAGTTTTAAAACATTCTTCCCCCCACATTCCCATCTTTAAGAGAATTTAAAAGAATGATGAACCTGACTACTTGAGATTCCTGAAAATGATTAGAACCTTTAGCATCAACATCCCATTCTTGGAAACCTTGAAAAAAATCTCATCATATGTCAAATTCACCAAAAGGTTTCTGGAAACAAAAATGATTAGAAAATATTGGATACCATCAATTTGAATGAGGAGTGTAGTTGTATACTTTTAAGAAAACTGCCTCCAAAGTTGAAGGACCCTGCAGTTTTTTTATTCAATTATAAATAGGAGGAAGTGGGAAAGTGAATTGTTTGCGTGATTTGGAAGCAATGATTAATTTGATACCTTACTCCTTATTAAAAAATATGGGACTTCGAGATTTGAAACCAACTTCAATGTGTCTTTAACTTGCTGATAGGTCACTCACTCATCCTTATGGAAGGGTGGATGAATTATTCGTTAGTATAGGGAAGATTAATTTACCCACATATTTTCTTATTCTTGTTATGGAGTGTGATGAAAAGTCCCAATCATCTCAGGCAGACCATTCCTTTCTGCTAGAGGTTTTTTCATTGATGTGTCCAAAGAAAAACTTACCCTCCAAGCTGTGGATGATGTGGATGATATTCTGGTCTTTGAAAAAAACAAACCTAAGGTTGTTTATGAACTGATTGAAGTTTCCGAGAATCAATACTTTTGAAAAGAGGTTATATATGAGTATGGTTCATTTACTCTTGATGTTATATAGATTTTGACTTCCCAACCTACTGATAATTTCACACAGGCTCCTGCTGACAAGGAGATTCTGTCACTGGAATCCAATTTGGAGTTTCATTCACAATTTTTTTTCTAAAATGTTTGAACCTGTGTATGAGAGTTTCCCATATGAGAGTGAGGGTTTACTAATCCCTAGAGATGTAGAGTGTTCTAGTTTAAGTCCATAAAAAAAATAAGATTATGTTCAATATGAACAAGTTTACTTCATTGAAAAAAAATTAACTGTTAATCCTTATGTTGTTCTTGATGATCTTCAACCAGTTTATGAAAAATTCACTTCATTTGAGTCAAGCATGGAGTCAAAAAGGAACATCATTGAAGCTAAATTTGATTCTTTCAAATGGGAGTCATCTGATTTATCAGATTTACAAGTTATTTTAGGAATTTTTTTCTGGAAATGCCGAGGAGGTTATTGCTGGTTTGATTTTTGTTTATGTGGTTTTTCAATTCTCTAAGTGCGGGAGAAGTTCTGATATATTTTTTCATCAAATAGGTGTTTTTATTGGGAATTTATTAACCTTTTTGAGATCTCATATAGTAGTTTTGATTAGTTAAGCTGAGCTGGACAACATGTTACCCACTACTGCTTTTGAAGATTTTTGGAGAATTTTTCTCATCAGTGAAGATGAAAACTTCTTGAATGATCATGTTGATGATTTCTTAGACAAGAATGAAGTGAAACCATGAATAACACATAACCATTGAATGGTCATGGATAGAAAATTTTAGGGATTGAGTGGTACATTAAACCTAGCGCTTCATGGGAGGCAACCCATGATTTTCATGTTTTCTCTTTAAATTTCTTTTTTAATAAATGATTCTTGATCGGTTATGTGTCTCCCTATAATGGTAAACCATTGTTTATGAAGTTTTCATTAACATATTATTTCTCTTGTCTGATTTCTTTCTGTTTTAAAGTGGCCCAGTCGAGTTACTATAAAGTGCAGATGGTGCGTGGTTGGTCAAGTGACCATATGAAGCGGGCATGACTATTTGTGAGATTTTATTACAAGTGGAATATCCATTTTGAATTTCAAGACAAATGGATATATAATTGTAGCTTCAAACTGGAAAACATCCCCCTTTTCTTTTTCTTTGGTTGTTTTCTTTTTGATCTTTACATTCTTGTTTCTTATGTTAATTTTTTCATTTTGTATGGGTTTTGAATTTTCAACCAGAGTGATCATTCAGTCATTTCTTCGAGGGAGGATACATATGCCCAACAATAAATAGATAATATTCTTCATATTTGGGGAGTCATTATTTCAATTCATTCTAACTATTTTTAATAATTCTACTACCGGTTTAATTAGATTTTTTTGTTGACTTAATTGCTAAAAAATTTAGATACATGATGAAATTTGTTTTAAAGCCTCGTTGGTCACTATCATTATCCATATTGTCTCTATTTTGGATTCAACTACATGCTTTTATTTTCTACTCCATTGAAAATCATTCATGAACTCACCTGTAGCATGAAAAATTTTAATAATCATTTTCTATACTTGATTTTCTGGTAGAGGCCAGTAAGCTTCCCTTATGGATAATGTTTTTTGTGTGAGTACTGTGTGGAAAATTGTTTTTGAACTTTTCGATCACCCCCTCAAAACAACATTTTACTATTCTGTATTTCTCAATATGTTTCAAACTTTTTAAGTGTCTCCTGCTTTGAGATTCAACAATAGGTACATTATTGAATTTTATGTGTGGGGGGGAGGTTTAAATGTGTAAAAATATACTGCATTTTAACCCATAAAAAATCCTTAAATTTTTTCAAATTGCCTCCTAGTCGGGCTTTATTTTAGGTTTCCTGTAAATAAATTTTTTTCTTAGTGTGTTAAAAAAAACTAAATACAAAGAAAAAAATGATATAAAAAATAAAAGTAAAAAACCATTGTTTCCTACCTAGGTGATAATTGCTTTTTAAGCGAGGAGTTTCACTAATTATAAAATTTATAGAATAGTGTGATTACTGACTGTTCTTGTCATATTATTTTATGGTTATATTTAGGAACATGGATAGGGAGTGTGATGAGAGATATTTTTGTAGAATTGAGATTATAACTTGACAAAACTAGAAATTTGAACTTAAACCTAAGTAACACACTCTTTTTGTACAAATACCTCATGGGGTCAAATCAAATGATAATCATTTAAGTCCTTTATGACTAGAGAAAAATGGGAAATTGAGATTCCATGATGAATATCTAAGACTTTAGGCATTGGGTGTGTTTGTAAGCCCTTTGTACTTATCAAATAACTTATTTTTCATAGTGCTCTACACATACATGGATGGGTAAAATAAAAAAAACAATGAAGTGCCTAATATTCAAAAATGAATTTATTAAGGTTAGGGGAATTTTGAACCCAGTTGAAGAATGGAACAATTGACTTATTTAATAATCATTTGAGTTGTATCAATGAAATGAGAAAACATAACTTTGATTTTTTGAAACATAGGGGAGATTGATAATTAATGGCGCCTCTTGTTAAAGTTTTAATTTTACTTTTATCTAACCTATTTCACTTCTTGAATTGGAACCCAAATTTGAAATTGAAACGAGGCAATGAATGGATTTCACATAGGAGGCATGATTATTTTAAGCAATGGAGGTATTTTGTACTTTTTATTTTGAGTGATTTAGAACTTAGGCAACATGAAAATTTATTTTTAGTATCCTTTTTTAAATAAATAAAATGCATTGAAATTTTCTAGGAGTGAAATTGATTAAGCGTGTGGAAGTTTGATGTGGCTCTTGTTTCTTTTCTTTTTGCTACATTATTATTGTAATTAATTGTATTTTTATTTTCAAAATAATTTTTTTAATTGAATAAATCATAATTGTTGTTAATTTGTTGTTTAATTATTTTAACTGTGTTTCAATACTAAAATATCAATTTATTTGTTTATTTTAGTTAGATTGAAAATTTTTAGTTAAATAAATATTATTTTAATCAACATCTTCTCCTTTGTATTCGTTTTAATTTTAGTTTTTCATTTCTTTTATTCTTTTTATTCATTATTTTAATTTTTCATTTTATGTTCTTAAAATAAAAATTTCCAATTTGGATTTTCATTCATTCGTTATTTTATTTTAATTAAAATTTAATTTCAAATTAATATAATTTTAGTCTTTTAATATTTTATTTAATGGATTTATTCTTTCCTTTAATTAATTGTTTTTGTAATTAGTTGATTTTATTATATTATCTTAATTAATTTTCTATAAATAATAATTTTTTATTGTTTAATTTTATTTGTTTTGTTTTATATAATTAATTTTTTGATCTGTTTATTTATTTATTTTTCAGGCAAGGTATTGGCTTTAGTGAGTATACTAACCATGCCATGGTCTGTATACTAACTGTGCCAACCTACAATGTGGGGGTGTAGCCAATTGACAATGCCTCTATTGTAACCTTCTACACCCTCGTGGTAGGCATTCCTATTGTGAATCTCTACAGCCACTTGACTGTACTGAAAGATTCACCCTATAGTGAGCTTCACCATGGTCACTTCCAAAACCCAGATCCGAGCTCTCTCCTAGCCATTTGAAGATGAGGTTGCACCTGTTCACCTTAACCTTGCTTTCTGAGTGAAGAGCACTGAGATGATCCACCGAATCAGAGTGATGACACCATAGGAAGACGGGCTGAGATCCATGGTGGATCTGAAACCAATGAACTGAGCTCCATTGAAGAAGTGGAAGAAACCATGAGATCCAATTCCAATCTGGTTGATCTCGAATCAAGGTTTTATGAGGGAATACCTGATGATGCATGGATAATTTGATCGGGTGGAGAAGGAAGATCCCAAGAGACACTAAATCTGAAGGAGACAACCTAACCAGCTAGAGGAAGATGAACTGAAAGACAGGAGAATCTGAAACTCTGAGTTACATAACCCTTGAGTTTTTTCATAGATCTTAAAGTCGTATGCCAACATTTCCTGACTGAAGAAAAACATTCAATGGTGAAGATAGCGACATGTCGATTTCAATCGAAGCCACCAATTTTGACCCAGTGTGATGAGAGTCTATAAACTTCTAATTAATATGACTTTGGATATGTAATTGCTGAGGGAGGTAGTTTGAACCAAGGATCATAGAAACAGACCTTGGATGTTTGTGTTACTGGATTCTATTTTTATAGGACTAATCGATGAAGCAAAGAGGGATGGATCTACCCTAATTCATCAGCTATAGTATGGAAGACCAGTGCACACAACATGTTAGATGAAATTTTGATAAGTTGAAATAAACCAAATCTTGGTAGATGATAAGGATGAACTGGGGCTTTCTAATGATGAAAGTGCTGATGAAAAACCTAGGATGAAGTATGATTGACTGAATTTAAGGATGTTGGGGGAACTGAAATTATGGATCTTGATTTATGAGTTAGCTGGTGGGATTTTTTGTGAGTTGTTCCCAGACCCAAGCTTGGGAAGCTGTGGTTTCATGGCTAATGAAGATGATTTGAGCATGCATGAATTTAGTTATTATTTTAAGATGGAGAATTGAGGTGGGAATCACTATTTGGTTCGAGCTGATATTGAAAACTTTGGTCGAAATCATGAAAAAATTTCATTTAAAGGTATGGATTTAAGAATAAGAGGATTTTAAGTTGATGAAGTGTCATTGAAGAAAATCTTGATTGTTGTTATCATATGAGTGTTTCGGGTTCAAACTAAATAAAACCAAGGGGTCATGGTGTAATCTGGTTGAATGTATTTAGTTGGAGTTGAGACTAGATTGGATAGATTTGAGTTTGAGAATCGATTCCTAGGATAACTAGAAGAAATTAGGAAGTGAAATGTAGAATAAAAATTCAATCATGTGACCCTAGAAATTCTAGTGATTGCATTGAAAATAATCGAATGAAAATGGGAGCACAAACTTGGGAGGTGTACAAAAAGATTCTTGAATGTGTTGAATGCACTGATAAGGGATATGAGGTCGCGTGCTGATTTTTTAAGGGAGATATTCTTGAGTCACTAGATGAGGAGGATGTGCAGTCATGGATGTTCCACATAGAGATCAAGAATTTGTTACCAAGAGGTGACCATGTGCATGCATTGGTTATGCGAGCAGAATTTTTTGTAGAAGGGATAGAGTAATAGATGATCAAGGGGAGGGGCTCTATTCCTGAGTTTTTGATCCATCACACCACATCAGAGCATAGAGAGAGGGGAGTATACAACAGAGCAGGGAGTGAAATTAAATCTAGAATGGGAGCTAGAGTGGAGGTATCCTACTCGAGATGTTCCCTCATATCTTTCTTCTATAATTTTCAATTATGTTTGTGATTTCATGAATATCTATATTAATTATGGAAATCAAGGTGGGATGAACTAATTTTCATTTATCAATTCTACTTTTATTAATATAATTTTTTAGTGCATCTTTAATTTTGGTGATTGTTTTCATTCAAATTATGAGCATCATTTCACACTACTTAAGAACTGATAGGTGATGGAAGTGAATCAATTCAACCTTGATCATAAAACAAAGTACTAAAAATCAGAAAAGGAATATGAATCTCTTTTCCATAATGAAAAAATATATTCTAATGTTTAGATTGATAAATCTAAACTGAAGGCAGTTCACCAAACCGTGGAAGTTCACTGAAGTGACAGCTCAGTGAATCTCCACCATTTCTCAATCCCTGAAGAATTATATTAATTTGAGTATGATCAGAGAGAATCATTTTATCATTTCAAAACAGTCTGAGGACCCTACTTTCATCCATTGTTAGTATCTCTCTATCCCTCCCTCCCTCTATCATTTTCTTCTACTTCAAACACCATTTCCACCATTTTCATTTTCACATCACCTCTTAACCACTTTTTTTATGTTTTAATTATTTTTATTATTATTTTGTTTTTCTCTACACATTATTCGCCTTCTCTATAGTTTGACCCTTCTTACCATATTACTATAGCAAGTAGGTTTTAAATAATTAATTTCCACTCATGGATGTAAACGACACTTCCGCGAGGTGTTAATTACACATCATCAAAACAACCCGCATGTGATTGATTCAAATTATAACTTTTCATTTTTTTATATAAAAAATATCATTCATTCCATTGAAATTTTAAAGTAAACACAAATGGTAAGAAACTTCCCCAATTTGTTCAAGGAATTCAAATAGACCCATAAACTATGGTACCAATTTCACTTTTTTACTTAACCAATAGTGTCCAATCAAGGTGTGACATAAAAAAACATATGATATCTATCACTAAACTCTAGAGGTTAGTATTCCCTATTTGAATAAGATTTATATATTCTCAATCTATATATGACCTCTTTTGGATCAAATAGACCCAATTAGTGGTCTCCTATGCCATGCAAGGCCTAATCAAAGTTGTCTCACCAAATTCCATCCTGAATAAAGGTAACTGACTTGATCCTCTATATAACACATATTGTTCCATCTAAATAGAAAATTGGTAGTTTTATTTTACACATTATATACTAAACTTATATAGTTTTCTCATGCATCATTGAAATGAAGAATACATGCACAAAACATATACTCTAAAATCTGGATAATTCATTCAGGTGCCTCAATAGTCAAATAATGGTATAAAATACTCATATTCATCTAAGTACATAAAGATATTCAAAACCATTACAAAAAATGTGAAGTGAATCTCATACCATGATTATAGAAAATAACACTAAGTACCCTATGAATCCTAGAAATAATCGACACATAAAGCTTCCCACACTCACAAATGATCTCGGTCTCTCTAATCAATAAGAAATGAGAGACTTTAGTATATCAATTAACCATCACATAAAGTGAATCCCTCCCTTTGGATTATTGAGAAAGATTTATCAAGAAATATAACACCACATCATCCTATTTTCATACCAAAATAAGATATTACTTCAATATACTCATTAGACTATGATTCTCTTCCATTACCTATTAACAATTAAGGTATTTCATTACTAACCCATCTATATCCCTCTTCATATCTAGCCTCCAAAAGTGTTTTTGAATACAACAATATGTCTTGGTAAATATAAGATGAACTTCCCAATGAGAAATGTGAAATTCACACATAATCACTTCTTGCATATACAATTGAACCATAAATTATTCATGGGTATAATATATATAAACAATATCTCAAGTCCAATTGGGTATCTTCCCCACTCTATAAATTCTTTCATAAATGACCCTACATTGAGAATTTGAACCTTGAATTTCTTTCACTCACTCTATCAATGGTGAACTAATTTTCAAATTTTATAAAACTATATATCCCTTATATTCTTATACATCCAAATATAACTATTATTAAGGATATATGAGAAGACACTTATATTTTGATTCCAGAACTACCTTATTCTACATAATCCTATTAAATACGTCAACAATAACATTTCCATTTCCATGAGTGAATCTAAAAGTTAAATTACTGGAGATAATCTACCCATATCATTTTCCTGATATTATAATCATATCATAAAAAAGATACTTCATGATTTTTTAGTTGGTATAAATAAAGAATTTATCACCAAAAAGATAATGATACCAACTACTGAGAGCATACAATACTACTCCTAGATCAAGATCATGTGTGATATAATTATTTTGGTGTGACTTTAGATGCTGATAATCATAAGTCACATCCTGAAATTCCAACATCAACACCCAACCATAGTCTACTATGGAAACATTATAATAAAACTTATATCACTGGAATGGATCAATTAAAAAATAACAGGCATAAATATAAATATTTTAGTCAATTTCTAAGAATCCACATCTCATTGTTCATCTACTTTTCTTAGTTAGGGTCATCATCAACACTTAAAAATATAAAAAATTCTCATAAAATCAATGATAATATTCCGCAAGACCTTAGAAATCTCTAATTAAAAAAATAAATTATTGCGTAATTCCTAATACATTACTGTCATCACTTTCTCAATATTAACTAAAATTCATGATTCTTAGTCAACATGACAATGAAAATTCACTTATCAAATAAAAAAAATGGAATTTCAATTGTAAAGACTCCAACCCTAGTAGCCCAAATCCAATGATTACTTTATTACATTGGAACTAGATACAAGAAATCACATCCCAAAAGGACCAAGTAGTTTAGTAATCTTGGTAAACTAGATATATGATTGAAATTGAAATTACATTTTTGTAACGACTCATGTTTTCTGGATAGGAAATTTGAGCATAAATTAGATTTTTTTCTTTCAGATGCTCAGTGGGATGAAATATTTATTTTACACTATCATATGACCTCAGATAATTATTCTTACCATTTTTTGGTCTCGAAATAGGGTGTTTTCCCTAGTACAGGAGTTTTTTTGGAATTCCAAACCATTTGAATTTTCATGGAATAATTAATATTTGATATTTATTTAATTAAATATTAATTTATTCACACACATTTGTTCAACTATATCTTTTGAATGAAACATCAGATTGATATTTTTTCTCTTTATAGAGTTCAGAATGAAGATTTTTTCCTAGGTGGGGCATTACCTCATATTGGGAATGAGGGTCGGGCCTAAGCCCTTTTCCCTTTTTCTTTTCTTTTCTTCCTTTCCTTTTTCTCTTTTCTTTTCTTTTCTTTCCCTTCATATTCTTGTGTATTCCACCATACGGGCCTCCTGTATCATGATATTTAGAGATAAAGGGATATATATATAGGGGGAGAGAGATAGAGTCGAATAGGAAGGGAGATACCTCCACAGAGCTCGAGAGGAGAAGTATCGTCGTACAGTAGTTGTGGATCGTGGAAACGGGAAAAGCTTTGGAAGATTCCTCCCAAAGGTAGGATGTTTTTGATTTTTCACATAAATCCCAATAGATTTACCATTTTCAAGTTTTAAAAACCTATTATCACTGTTTTGGACGCCTTGAGGGTTGATCTATAGCTTTTTGGGAGAAAACTGGGGTTTTGGGCCAATTTGAGGGGTTTTCCATTCAGAAATCCCAATCACATAGTGTGTAGTTTAGGGAACACACATCATGTGTTCTTCATGTTGGGGGAATATGTTATTTTGGAAGTACACACCGTGAATAGGGTATACACTTTGTGTACTCGGACTCAGCCGTGTAGCCGAGTACCGAGACAGACAACCCGTGTAGGGGCACATGGTTGTGTAGAGTACATGGTCAGACCCCATGTGGGTCACACACTATGCAGAGGTACACAAATAGATAAAATACATGGTCATTCCATGTGACATACATGGATAGGTACCCCGTACAGGGTACATTCCGTGTACATGTTATACATTCCATGTCCTGCTGAATTACTTCCCTGGTGGAGCTTCTGGAGTACACATCATGTACTAGGTATACACATCGTGCACTACCCTTTTATTACCCTTTTTGGGATGTACTAGGTATACATTCCAAGACATGGGATGTTTTCATTCCTCTTTCATTTCATCCCTCCCCAATTTAGTTGGGTCCATTTGGTCATCCATGATATGTTTCTAGCCTACTTCCAATTGACTTCTTTCAACAACCATTTTCCCTCTGTCCACCATTACATCATGGTCATCCAGGGGAGATTCCCCTAGTTGGTTCTCAAAAGAACTCTCCCTAGCATCATAATTAGATGAAGTATCCAAAGCAATAATGTATGCCCAAATCTTTTTACCATAGCTCTACATAGGCACAACCATATGGAGGTTTGTCCCATCTATCTCAACACCACCTTGTGTATAATCTTGTTTGAAAATGACTTCATCAAGTCCATCCTACTTTGAGTTTGATTTGGAAAGTCAACCCACACCCATCAAATTTATTATAAAAAGTAACACCAACAAGAAACAAAGAAAAAGTAGATGAATTCAGGCATAAAATGAACACAACATAAGGGATAAGGGATCACTTTCTGCCTCTCCCACTAATTAATAATATTATTTACTTGTAAATACTAACTATAATTAGTAATTTTAATAAATAACTAATTAATTATTAATAATTAATATGTTTTGATTAATTGGTAATTAAATAATATTCAATTACTAATACGAAGTAGATTTTGGTCGAAGCACCTTTACTAAAAAGAAAAAAGAAAAAAAGAGGTCATCTTCAACATATTTTATGGATAAATCATTATATGACATGAAACCTAAATAAAAATGACATGAATGTCTTGAAAGAAAAATCTCAAATGATGAAAATGGGAAGAAAGATCATTGGAAAAAAGACCAATAAGATGACTCGTAGGCCCCAAAAAATCCAAAAGTTGTTGATGGCTTGAAAGCCTGTTGGCACTGGTCCAAAAAAATGCATGAAGTCCCAAAGAAAATTCCTTAAGACCCAACACAGGGAAGCTCAGAAGAAAACCTAATTTCACGTTGGGCAAGCCACGGTTACGGTGCAGAGCCACCATCGCAGCTCACATAGAAGCCATCCCCTAACCACCGTTAACAATCTGACCTGCCAAAAGTTGATGAACAAATCCATCCACCCATGCATGGGTAGTTCATGCTAAAAACAGGGGAGGAAAGATCTGATCTAAATAGATCTACACCAGAACTGGCGTGATCTTTAGATCTGTGCGTCGACCAATGAATTCAACCCACTGAAATCCTTGCAGATGCTTTCCGAAGCTAAAATGCAACTCATTGAATCTGTCATGCCATTAGAACACCTAATGTCGCATCCCCCATAGAAAAATCCTCCACAACACCCACCTCAACACACGATCGATGCGACCGTAGATGCCAACTTCACCCTACCCGAGCGAAGTCCACCCCACCCTGTCCCCGCCGTAGAGAGGTGACTCACCAGATATGCACGACCCCAGGCTACTGTTACTTCATGATCCCACAAAACGTTAATCTCAAGTCCCACTCATCAATCATCGCCACCCCAGTATGGCGATGCCAAAAGTACCAGCTGAGAGCTCCCCCAAACGAGATCTCCCAACCCAATTCTTAATTACTAATAAATAATATTAATAATAACTAAATAATAATTACCTATTAATAATTACTATTCATATTGATAATAATTAATTAATAATAAATTTGTAATAAAATAATATTATTCACTATTTAATAATATTAATTTCTGATAAATAATAATCACTAATTAATATTAATTATTAATTAATATTGAAAATGATTATTTAGTTACTAATTATAAATAATAATACTTATATATTTATTGTTTTTAACTATTAATTATTAATAATTAAAAATAGTAATTAACTAATAATTAGTAAGTAAATAAATTAATAATTATTATTTTTAATTATTTAGTTTCTAATTATTAAAAAATATTTTTAATTACTGATTAATTCACCACAATTAGTTATTAATAAACCTAATAAAAATAAATATTTTTTATTATTAATAATTATTAATGAACTGTAATAAATTAGATATAATAAATAAATTTTATTATTTAATTGATAACTATTAATTATTAATATACTTAATAAAAATAACTATTAATTTTTTTTGTTAATTATTAGAAACTATCAATTATTATTAACTATTAATTATAATTGTTAATTATTACTATTAATTATTATTATTATTAATAATTAGAAATTAAATATTTTGTTATTAAAAAAATTTAATTAATAATTAGTAATTAATGAATAATAATTAAAAAATAAAAATTAATAAAAATTTTCTAAATAATTAATAGTAATTTAATAATAATTAATTAAAAATTAGTAATTTAATCATTTAATCATTATTATTAAAATTTAGTTTTTTTTAAAATAGTTACACGGAAGCCCCCTTTTTTATTAAACCAAATAAATTCATCCCATTACATGATCTTTGCAGACCCAAGTATAAGAAACTCACATCTATCCTCAAGGCCCATATGAACTCTGCCCAAAGGGCCAAATCACTACTACATATCATTCCTTTAACAGCACACAAAAAGGACTTTAACGGTGCTAAAAAGCATTGTTGTCCTTAGCACTATTAAAGGGGGTCACCTTTATTAGTGCTGATAAAAATGTTTTTTATCAGCACTGGAAGCCCTTCACTTTAAGTGACACTAGACCACCTACTTCCCTTACCCATGTGCACGCCTCTACCGAGTTTTAAACCTGAGACTTTCCCTTCATTGATCTGTACCTTTACCACTCCTCTATATTATTTTGTTCTGTATTTTATGATACATCTATTTATTTATATATTTTTTGTTACATTTTTTAATCCATATATTTATATATATATTTATATACATATTTATATAATTGTTTTTAAATACATATATAAAATATTTTTTTTCTGGTTGTGTGTGTCTAAATACATAGACACACACACACACATATTTGTATATATGTATGTGTCTATAAATATAGTTATAAATAAATATATATATTTACATATATTATATATTAATATTCATATACATATATTATAATATATAGACAAATATACATTTTTTTGTCAGCACACACACAAATATATTTATATATACATAAATATTATATATACACTAATTGTATAAGTATATAAATATTCATACATCTTTATTTTAAATAAAATAGATATTATTATTATTTAGATATGGTTTATATATATATAAAGATATTTTATATGTAAATATGATTACATATTTATTTATAAAATTAAATTTTTATGTGTGCACTACTACAACCTGGGCCTTTATCAGCGCTAGAAAAGCGCTGTTAATGCCGGCGTAGATAAGGGGGGGGGGGTCCCCTTTATCAGCGCTTCTTTTAGCGCTGATAAAGGCCCCATCGCTTGTACCAAAAAAACAGTACCTGCACACTTGAATACCTGCACAAAGTAGCACATGCACACCTGCACACCATAGCACCCGCACCCAATATTTTGACTGACAACGGTATATACATTTACTTAACATCATGAATACAAAAAAATGCATTGCTATATACATTTCAAACATTGTTTTACATGGTTACATTTACAATTATTCAACAACAGTTATAAACATTCATGTTTCATCCTTTGATATCAGTGATCCGCTCTCAACGACATTTGTTGCCGAACAAAGCATCTGAACTCAAGGAAAAAAAATTCACCTATATAAGAAAACAAATATTATGTTAGTAATGCAATAATGAAAGAAATTAAAACAGTAATATGAAAGAATACATTAATATGGAAATGTGAAACTAAAATATGAAATTTTAAACTCAAAAGTTTTCATTTTCATAACAATGAAAGGGAATAATGTAAAATCAATATGTTTGGCGTATGTCCTTGGTGTTGTTTTCTAAAGTCTATCTCAATTTGAAACTGATATCAGATACTTTTAGCCATACTGGTCACGCCGTGCATCGGATTGAGGTGCGGTCGATTCGTACATGTCACAAATGACTCGTGGATCGTTTCCCTAAAGTATCAAAACAATCCGAACGCATTTTCTTGGTTTGGCGTATGTCATTGGTGTTGTTTTCCAAAGTTTATCTCAATTTGAAACTGATATCAAACACTTTTAGTCATACTGGTCACGTCGTGCCTCGGATTGAGGTGCGGTCAATTCGTACACGTCACAAATGACTCTCGGATCGTTGTCCTAAAGTATCAAAACAATCCGAACATGTTTTCTTGGTTTGGCGTATGTCATTGGTGTTGTTTTCCAAAGATTATCTCAATTTGAAACTGATATCAGACACTTTTAGCCATACCGGTCACACCGTGCATCGGATTGAGGTGCGGTCGATTCGTACACATCACAAATGAATCGTGAATCGTTGTCATAAAGTATCAAAACAATCTGAACGCGTTTGCTCAGTTTGAAGTATGTCATTGGTGTTGTTTTCCAAAGTTTATCTCAATTTGAAACTGATATCAGACAATTTTAGCCATACCGATCACGTCGTGCATCGGATTGAGGTACGATTGATTCGTACACGTCACAAATGACTCGTGGATCTTTTTCCTAAAGTATCAAAACAATCCGAATGCATTTTCTCGGTTTGGCGTATGTCATTGGTGTTGTTTTCCAAAGTTTATCTCAATTTGAAACTGATATCAGACACATTTAGCCATACCGGTCACACCGTGCGTCGGATTGAGGTGCGGTCGATTCATACATGTCACAAATGACTCGTGGATCGTTTTCCTAAAGTATCAAAACAATCCGAACGCGTTTTCTCGGTTTTCTGTATGTCATTGGTGTTGTTTTTCAAAGTTTATCTCAATTTGAAACTGATATCAGACACTTTTATCCATACCGGTTACACCGTGCGTCTGATTGAGGTGCGGTCAATTTTTACACGTCACAAATGACTCATGGATCGTTGTACTAAAGTATCAAAACAATACGAATGTGTTTTCTCGGTTTTCCGTATGTCATTGGTGTTGTTTTCCAAAGTTTATCTCAATTTGAAACTGATATCAGACACTTTTAGCCATACCGGTCACGCCGTGCGTCGGATTGAGGTGCGGTCAATTCATACACGCCACAAATGACTCGTGGATCATTTTTCTAAAGTATCAAAACAATCCAAACGTGTTTGCTCGGTTTGGCGTATGTCATTGGTGTTGTTTTCCAAAGTTTATCTCAATTTGAAACTGATATCAGACACTTTTAGCCATATCGGTCACACCGTGCGTCAGATTGAGGTGCGGTCGATTCTTAAACGTCAAAAATGACTCATGGATCATTTTCCTAAAGTATCAAAACAATCTGAA
Organism: Viscum album; assembly: GCA_963277665.1. Classification (NCBI taxonomy): domain Eukaryota; kingdom Viridiplantae; phylum Streptophyta; class Magnoliopsida; order Santalales; family Viscaceae; genus Viscum; species Viscum album. The sequence continues at coordinate 334,690,642 of OY728163.1, forward strand.
CGCATTTGATCAGTTTTCCATATGTCATTGGTGTTGTTTTCCAAAGTTTATCTCAATTTGAAACTGATATCAGACACTTTTAGCCATACCGGTCACTTCGTGCGTCGGATTGAGGTGCGGTTGATTCTTACACATCACAAATGACTCGTGGATCGTTGTCCTAAAGTATCAAAACAATCCGAATGCGTTTGCTCAGTTTGGCGTATGTCATTGGTGTTGTTTTCCAAAGTTTATCTCAATTTGAAACTGATATCAGACACTTTTAGCCATACCGGTCACACCGTGCGTCAGATTGAAGTGCGATCGATTTGTACACATCACAAATGACTCGTGGATTGTTTTCCTAAAGTATTAAAACAATCTGAACGCGTTTGTTCAGTTTGGCGTATGTCATTGGTGTTGTTTTCCAAAGTTTATCTCAATTTGAAACTGATATCAGACACTTTTAGCCATACCGATCACACCGTGCGTTGGATTGAGGTGCAGTCGATTCGTACACGTCAAAAATGACTCGTGGATCGTTGTCCTAAAGTATCAAAATAATCCGAATGTGTTTTATCAGTTTTCTGTATGTCATTGGTGTTGTTTTCCAAAGTTTATCTCAATTTGAAACTGATATCAGACACTTTTAGCCATACCGGTCACTCCGTGCGTCAGATTGAGGTGCGGTCAATTCGTACACGTCACAAATGACTCGTGTATCATTTTCCTAAAGTATCAAAACAATCCGAACACGTTTGCTCGGTTTGGCATATGTCATTGGTGTTGTTTTCCAAAGTTTATCTCAATTTGAAACTGATATCAGACACTTTTAGCCATACCGGTCACACCGTGCATCAGATTGAGGTGCATTTGATTCGTACACGTCACAAATGACTCATGGATCGTTTTCCTAAAGTATCAAAACAATCCGAACGTGTTTTCTTGGTTTTCCGTATGTCATTGGTGTTGTTTTCCAAAGTTTATGTCATTTTCAAACTAAGTTGCAGGAATTCACTAATCTAAGGATATGAATCATAAGAAAAGGCGATCATAGATTCTCAATAAGTGTAAAGGGAGATATCAATGACCATATAAAGATAAAATAAGTATTAGGAATTCACCTTCATTGTCCTATTTGTTTACATTCTTCAATCAGGTACGATGCCCATTCGTTTCTAAAGACATTTATATCATCTTCTGAATAGGAGTTTTTGCGACAGTCATAGTAGTACTGAAAAAATATAAATACACAAAGGATTAATAATTATTTTAAATAAATTAGTAATTATTTTCAAAAATAACTCTTCAGGGATGCTAGTTTATCCATGAAATACAATCTCTTTCATAAATTTACAAACATAATAACCGCAGTCCTTGTCATTTGTTTGTTTCGGACACTGCAGAAACATCGAGAAAAATAAGTAATTTGTTTTGATATGTATTTGGATAGTGAAATATAATTATATATACCCAGATACTTCTCCATTTTTAGATCTTGTGGGCATTGTCATCCTTACGCCCTGGATTCATTCCATCCTTTAGACGATATTCATACACCGCCCTATCATAACAAAATCCTCATTAAAAGATAATATAAATTATATAACTAGATATTTAGTTCTAAAATGTTGGATCTAGTGTATTAAAAATTGACAATCGCCATCATCTGTGGTCGATTAGTTGGATATCCATGCAGTGAATCCAGAAAATAAATCTTTGGAGTATCCAAATTGACTACAATGAGCATCCAATGTTCCCTAAAAACACAAAAAGAAATAAGTACTAATAGAAATGAAAATATAATTGATATGATTAAAATGTAGAGTTTTACCCTTGTATCGTTGGTATTAAAAAGAGCCTGTCAGTCGTAATTCTTCTTTGAAACGTTCTGAGCAGATTTGACATCAATTCAGCCTGAAAATTAGAATCTATTTCAGTTCGTTGTGTAGAAATGGTGTAAGGACTAACGAGTCCAAATTTGTATTCATGGGAAAATCCCTTCAATTGTTTTTCATATATACTCCTGTGAAAAATATGAGATGTATTTATCCATAATTATCAAAGTATATCAGCTTATATAAAATCAAATCATGAAAACATACCTCATGTATACATTTATAACTGAGGCGCCTAGCCAGTCGTATGTGATGATCTCAGAAACAACGTCTGCACTAACGAAATCTATTGTTTCCTCTCTGTACATATCTTTTTCACAAACAATTGTATGACTCTTTCCATCTTTCATTTTCATATCCACATGAGCTTGCAATGATATTAAATGTGGATATAGAACGGGCAGGGTGAACGCGCTCTCAGTAGATCATTTTGATCGGTTGGTTGATCCAATGTTGGAGCCGCTCTTTTGTTTTAGCTTCTCCATTTTATCCTTCTATAATAACATTCATCAGTTCATCCATTTTCTAATTTAATGTTAAAGGTTCTTCTTGAAAAATGAACTGGAAATGAATACCTCCCGCTCGACATGTTTTTTTACAAGATTCGACGGCCATGCAACGAATGTTCCAACAGCTTTTTCCACCGTATAAATGTTGTCATCATCATTTGGCACGGGTAGCTCGGCGCTCAGCTCATGAGATACGTTAATTGACACTTTGACATGACCGGTTGGAAGTGGTCTGGAGTGTAGCGTGTCATTCTGCATATTGAACACCGTAGCCCTTGCTACAAGGCGATGGGTGGGAGTTGACAGATATAAATCATAGTCATTTTCACCCTGCAGAATATCATTACATGAAAGGTATCAGTGTCTGTGATTCACATCTCACAAAAACGAATATTATAACATTGATTACCTCGGTTAAGTCAGGTCTTTGAGGGGAATGACTCGCCTCAAAGCTGGTGAGGGGTGGATCTTCTCGCGGGGGTTGTTCTTGAGTTGTTTGTTCTCTTCGCCTCTCCTCCATCAAACTCGTTAGCATCTTTCCCTGAGTTTGGATTAGTTCTTCAAGGGTAGATACTTTATCTCTCATTACATGCAATTATTTAGTTTGTTCATCCTCTTCTTTTTTTTTTTCTGAAAATATGTCCGGGGTGACACCCCAAAACCCACACCTCTGACGCAGCCATACTGTTCTGGCTGTTTCAAGGACGTTGAAAGTATGTTTTCATCCGGTGTGGGTGTTGTTGATTCCTGTGACTATGTCAAATAGAAAATATGAAAAAATAAGTAAGCATCGTTATGTAATAGTGATTTAAAGAAAAACAAGTTTATATTATGTCATACTTACACATGTTTCCCACACTTTTTGTGTGTTTTCATCTATCAGTTTCCCCTCTTTATTAACACGAGCCTCCTTCCATAGCACATGGCGTGGAATGGAAGTGACATGAGATTTTGCTTCATCAATCTGCATATAAACATAAAAACATGGTTACAGTGTTGTTTTATGTCACATAAAATTATTAAAGTACTTTTAAAATACATATCAATTGTTTTTCAATTGAAGCGTACCCCAACCTTGCTTTACGATAGGGGTACACTGGTTTTGCTGCCCGTTCTTTATTTTCAGCACTCAGTTGATGTTTCATAAATAAAAACCTATCAATCAACGTGATGAATACAAGAAACGTTACACAACGTGTAACCAAACACAATGTACCTGAAAATTCTGTTCCGCACGACGGTTGCAAAACGCATCCCACGTTCCTTGGGATATCAAGTGTGCATAAAGAGGAGGCCGGTGTGGCTTAATTTTCCCTTCGGCATCTTTCAGATGATGTTTCGTTAAAATGCTGCGAAAGCCTCTATGAATCCTTCTTGCCAGTCTGAAAACATATTCTTTGTGCGAAACATCTACTATAAATGCACTCTGCAAGAGATGATGAAGGTTTAGTCAATATTTCAATATTTTATTTTATTTTAATAAATTAAATAGATGATATCGTAATGTTATCGTAATCTCTTCCCACATTAATGTTTTCAACCCACAGACAACATGGTTCCACGACTCTACGTCAATCGGCACGCGTTGTCGAGTGACGATTCCAATGTAGCTACTAAACATGGCTTTGTTGGGGTTTACATGCTGGCCTAGCTTATTCCATCCCACCTCATATTTGATTCCTTTTTCTCTTGCCTTAAGGATTTTTGCTAAAATTGTCAAACTACGGCGCACCTGTTTTTTTTATTTCACTGGGGTTTCATCGCCTACCATTTCCTCAGTTTCTGCATCATCATTATGTTTCTCCGAAGCGCTAGCATCGGCACTGACACCAGCTGCAACAGGTTGAGAGACGTGTTGTGTCTCAGGATTGGGTGCATCAGCAGGTGAAGAAGTCATTATCTACAGAACTGGTTTAAAATTTAATTTAGATCACATAAAAGCAGCAACGAACAGATAATAACATAATGTAACACAATCTATATTACAATAAAAATCAATAACCTGATTATTGAACTCCTTTTTTTTAAAGGCTGAAGGGATTTGACCCCTCTATCAACTATCCATATCCCTTCATTGTGGTCTCCTCTGACATACAAAACGTCGTCTACATTGGGACCACTATGAAATGATTGTGAAGTCCCAATGAAAGGGTCATCTTCCATTGAATTTTCATCTGACCCTTCAGCTGTTTTGGTCAATAACAGAACAATTGACCAGTTTCAGTTTGCGGGATCTGGAACATAAAATACTTTCACTGCCTGTGATGCCATTATAAATGGAACTACCACAAAAACAGTTTTTCTCAGTGCCCCCCTTTATCAGCACTAACAAAAAAGCGCTGATAAAGGGGGGTCCCTTTATCAGCGCTCAAAAAAGCGCTGATAAAGGGTGCCTTTATCAGCGCTTTTGTTAGCGCTGATAAAGGGGGGCCTTTATCAGCGCTTTTTTTAGCGCTGATAAAGGGTCGGCTTCAAAAAAAATAAAAAATAAACATATATTAATATATTAATATATAAATATAGTTATATTGTTATATAAATATAATATATAATTTTTAAATATATTTTAGATAAGTATAAATGTACATTTACTTAATATATAAGATATTTAGTGAAAATGACTTCTTAAAAAATTTAAAAAATATTTTTAATTAATATTTTGATAATCATTATGGAGTAATAGTCATTTAATAACAATTTGAGGACTAAAAAATTTAAAAAAATTTAAAAAGGATCCAAAATATGTTGAAAACGCAACTCAAACTTCAAACGTCCATAACTTTTGATCCGGGTGTTCGTTTGAGCTCTACCACATATCAAATCGAAGCCTGCGACGAGCTCTACGTCGCTGTGACTTGGGGGGACTCTAGTCAAGCGATTTTCGAGGCCAAAAGAGGCCCAGAAGGCCTCCAAAACTGAGTTTTTAGTCGGGGTACCCCGATTTTTTAACATTTTGTGGATTTTCACCCTCGTTTAAGGGGGTATTATTGGATTTTTTTGGTGGGGTATGAATTTATTCCAAGTTATTACATTCATATTGATATCATGTCTTTGAAATTTCATCATTTTTTATAATGAACTGCTATTTATAATCAAATATATAACAATATATTCATATTTTTTAAATATTCACACCTAAAAATTTAATTATAAATATAAATAATAAAATATATTTACATATAAAATATATTAGTTTTATCTAAATAATAACTAACATCCATTTTATTTAAAATACCAATATATGAATATTTATATACCTATATATTAATCTAACTATATATATATATTAATCTAACTATATATATATTAATCTAATAACTATATATATATATTAATATAACTACATATATATATATTAGTATTACTATAAATATATATATATTAATATCACCATAAATATATATATTAATATCACTATATATATATTAATATAACTATATAAATATATATTCATATAACTATATATATGTTAATATAACTATATATATGTTAATATAACTATATATATGTTAATATAACTATATATATATATTAATATAAATATATATTACTATACGAATAAATATAACTAAATAAATATATATATATAGATATAGATATATATTAATACCACTATATATATATTAATATTACTATATATATTATAATATAACTATATATATATATATATTATAATATAACTATATATATATATATTATAATATAACTATATATATATATATTATAATATAACTATATATATATTAATATAAATATATATTACTATACGAATAAATATAACTAAATATATAAATATATATATATAGAGATATCATGAATTGGAAAGCAAATCAAAATAGAGTAGTGGTAAGGGCTTAGGCGCGCAGGGGGGAGGTCTCGAGTTCAAATCCTGGTGAAGGCAGGGGTGCGCGCGCATGGGGAATATTGGAGCAAGCGCTGTTAAAGGGTGGAGGGGGGTGCGTGGGGTGTGTGGGGTGTTTTATAGGGGCCGAAAAGTGCTGTAAAAGGGGGGGTTCAAGCGCTATAAAAGCCCCCCCGATTGACAGTATTTTTTAAATTTTTTTAATTTTTTTAATTTTTTTTAACTTTTATCAGCGTTTTTTTAAAAGCGCTGATAAAAGGGTCCTTTATCAGCGCTAAAACGAGAGCGCTGATAAAGGAAGCGCTGATATAGGACCCCTTTATCAGCGCTAAAAAAAGCGCTGATAAAGGGGTACTTTTATCAGCGCTTTTTTTTAAGCGCTGATAAAGGGGTCCTATATGAGCGCTTTTCGGAGCGCTGATAAAGGGGACCCCCCCTTATCTACGCTGGCTTTATCAGTGCTTTTCTAGCGCTGATAAAGGCCATTTTAGCACTGATAAAGGCCATGTTTGTAGTAGTGTGGTTCGTCTTTCTCCCCTTCCTTACTGAAATCAACTTTCACGAATCCCAAATCATCTATTTTAACAACACTCCTGTTATCAACCCACTTGCATTGAAATATCGGAACTTGAAATTCCGTATAATCCAACTCCCATATTTTTTTGATGATTCCAAAGTATGACATATTCGCATAAATTGGATTTCTTTCCTTAGCACCGGAAACATGCATCGCTTCAGCCACAAGTGTAACCCCACTATTCTGCATGGTACTATCTTCATCATGTTCATTAGTATAAAATGTATAACCATTAACTACATAAGCATTGTAAGATAATGCATACACACTTAGTCCTCCGGCTAGCCATTGAAGTCATTTCGAAATTGACTTTGGATTTTCATCTAACTTCTTAAAAATATGATCTCGAAACCATCCTATAAACTGTCGATTATGTGTATCTGATATCCATTTTTCAGTCCTTGATGGATTCAAATGCCTAAGAATTTCTTTGTGGATTTCAACATATGGGTCAACGTCGAAACTGTTATGCAAAACATAAAGGTGGGCCTGCTCCCGATCTGTAATATTGATTGTGACAACCTTTCTTCCAGAAATTCCTTCACTCTAAAGCCGCCCAGTGTGACGAGATTTCGGTAAGCCAATGCTTTCCACACCAGACAAGTATTCGGTACAGAATTCAACGGCTTCCTCAACAATATATCGATCTACAATACAACCCTCTAGACGACTTCGATTTTTGACATACCCTTTCAAAATATTCATATACCATTCAATGGGGTACATCCATATGTAATGTACAGGACCACATAGTCGAATCTCTCTCACCAAGTGGACCATCAAATGAACCATCATATCAAAAAATAAAGGCGGGAAGAACATTTCTAATTCATATAATATGACGGAAATTTCTTTTTCCATAGCTGGCAATTTCGCTGAGTCTATAACTTTGCTGCATATAGCTTTGAAGAAGAAACACAGTTTCGTTAATGTATGGCAGACATTCTTGGAAAAAATGCAACGTAAAGCAATTGGAATGAGATTTTGCATCAAAACATGACAGTCATGTGATTTCAGACCTTTTAACTTCAAGTCGCTCATTGACACAAGGTTACTGATATTTGACGAATACCCCTATGGAACCTTTACGTCATTCAAGAAGTTGCAAAACTGATATCTCTCCTGCCTGGAAAGAGTGTAAGCAACAGGAGGAAGAAATGTTCGTTTTTCACCCTTCACTGGTGCCAACTCTTCTCGTATTCCCATCTCAACCATGTCCAACCTAGCCTTAATTCCATCTTTTGTTTTTCTAGATGTATTTAGCAACATGCCGATAACACTGTCAAATACATTTTTTTCTACATGCATAACATCAATAAAATGTCTTACATACAGACAATTCCAGTATTGTAATTCAAAATAAAATTGATCTCTTTTTCCAACCGATTTTTGTAAGGTTTTTCGAAGCCAGTTTACCAAAAGTAGTGTCCACATTTTTAACTTTCTCAAACAATTGATCGCCTGTTAGTGGAGACGGTGTTGTACGTTCTTCTGAACTTCCATCAAATGATGTCTTCCAAGAACGGTACTTATGTCGTTGTGGTAGAAATCTTCGATGTCCTAGAAACACGGTTTTGATGAATGTTTCAACCTAATTGATTGTGTACCTTCTTCGCAAACGGGACAGCCTTGATTTCCTTTAATGCTATATCCTGACAAATTTCCGTAAGCAGGGAAGTCATTTATCATCCCATACAACATGACTCTAAAAGTTAAATCTTCCTTTCTATAAGCATCATACAATGTAACACCTGAATCCCACAATAATTTCAAATCTTCGATCAATGGAGCTAAATAAACATCAATATCATTACCCGGTTGTTTTGGTCCTGATATAAGCATATATAACATGATGTATTTTCGTTTCATGCATAACCACGGTGGTAAGTTATAATTTATCAACATAACCGGCCATGTACTGTGACTATTGCTTTGAAAACCAAAAGGATTCACTCCATCTATAGATAACGCAAGACGAAGGTTTCTCAACTCGTTTCCAAATTCAGGATACTCATGATCGATTCTCTTCCACTGAGGAGAGTCTGCCGGGTGACGTAGTATCCCATCTTTAATTCTTGTATCTGCATGCCATGTTAATTGTTCTGCAGTCTCCTCACTTCCATATAGGCGTCTAAACCTTTGAATGATTAGAAAGTACCATACAACTTTAGTAGGACTAGATTCATCTTTCTTGTATCGAGAAGCACCACACTTTGGGCATTCTTTAAGTGATTTTTGGTCCTTGCGAAACAGTATACAGTCATTAGGGCAGGCGTGTATTCTTTCATAGATCATAACCATAGAGTGTAGCATTCATTTGGCATCGTATGTTTGGATCGGGAGCTCATTGTCTTCTGGGATAATGTCATTCAAGAGGGCAAGTAGTTTCGTAAAACTGTCGTCACTCCACCCGTTATCTGCTTTCAAATTATACAGCTTCAGTACGGCTGACAATGCTGTATATTTAGTGCAACCAGCATACAATGACGTCTTTTCACAACTTTTTAACTTCTCAAACAATTTTGGGCAATCACGAAGTTAATCTTCGAAGTTCCTTGTCATTTTCTCAATACGATCTTCATCATCATTCACATCTGTAATCACATCCTCCACACGGTCATATTCATTGTTCATGTTTGTAATCATATCAGATGATCCATAAAATGCAGTGTCACCCCAGTCACTACTTACATTCGTTGTTTCCCCGTGTTTATTCCAACATGTATAACTTTGATCTATTCCGTGATAGATCAAGTGTACTTCCAACTCATCTGGACTAATTTGTTTTGAATAACAACAGCGTAAACACGGACAAAGGATTTGAGAAGAGTCACATGCATGATCTTTTGCAAACTTGATAAATTCTTTCACGCCTTCTTCATACTCTTTTGTCAACCGATTGGCATTCATCCATTCTTTATTTATATTCATCCTATTTGAAATCCATAGGATGAGTATATAGGTTAGAGGAGAAATGACTTCTTGAACCTTTTCTGGATAACCTAGAACTCCTTCCAAGGAAATAATGTGACCATGAAACAATACTTCTTAAACAAAATATGGGGAATTTATAATATTGTAATAAAGACAAAGCTCTCTAAAAACACCCAAAACAACCTCCAGATTATCGGAGTACTCCTCCTATATATTGTAATACACCAAGAAGTATTCTAAAAAAATGAAAATGGAGGTGTCTAGAAAGATATTAAAGATCTAGTTCATCAGTTCCATGAAATAGATAGAGCATTGGTGATCCCAAATGGAATTCATAAATACTTTAAATTTCCATATCGACTTTAAAAATCTATCTTTTGAGCATCCTCTTCTCAAACCCTCAACTGTTGGTACCCTGATCTCTAGAAAATTTTCAAAAACCAATAGAACCTTATAAGATGGTCAAACAAATCATCAATTATAGGCAATATGTAATTATTCATTATTGTCACCTGGCTATGACTACGGTAGACTGTTAAAATTAATAGGCTATGATATGACTTCATTGAAAACAGAATTGGAAAATCTCATAGTGACATGATCATATAGATAGAACCATTTCCCTAAAGATATTCTAGCTGATATTTTATCTCCTCTAAATCGGCCAGAGCCTTATGATGTGATGGAATGGAAAATGGGATCTTCCTGTGAAGAAAATAGATAGAAAATGCAAACACTCATTGGGGAGGTTATCCCATGAAGTCCTCTAGAAATGATTTTGTGTACTTTTCCATGACCACTGAAATTTCACATGAAGAACACTTCTCAACAACCCCAAGGAAAACCTTGGAAAAATGACATGATATGAACCATAACATAGAAGAAACTTGTCATACCCTCCATGGTTATAGATCACAATCTCCATAAAAGACATGGAATCTCCTGTTAAGAGTAAGTAACTGAACCCAATCAAGGGTTGTGTGACCACACCCCACCATGAGTAGTATCCCTTTAGTTATGTGATTCTTTATACATTGTTGTTTATATGATCATTTGTATATGTATGAGTAGTATCTCTATCATAAATTGTATTTGTGGTGTTAATGTGTCAAATTTTGGGATATAATGTGCTTTATTTTAATTGATGTGCTTGTTTGGATTTCTTAATATGTCTATTAATTTATCAATGCAACCCAAGTGGGGGATGTTAAATATAAATTACGTGTCTTTAATAAGATACAATTAATATGACATATTAATTAAATACATCAATTCATTGATTTCTGGGTTACTCTGCATTCATGGTTTAATGCATTGATATTTCGTATACCACGTATTAGTGAATATTAAACATTGAATTTTATTTGAATGATACACGATGGATTAAATCATATAATATTTAGTTAATGAAAGGTCATTATATCCTCATTTATAAAATCCTATTTAAATCGTTGCTCTGTCAAGTGGTTTTTGTGTGTGTGACATAATTATGAACAACTTGGTAGAAAGAGATAAGTATGTCTTCATTTGTCTTTTGAAGTAAAGAAATGTCATTATTCAACATAAATAATAGACACATAAAAGATTCATGTTATTGTGTGTACAATTATCATTTTATGACATATTATAATCTTATATCTTGAATCATTGATTAATTAGGGATAATCCATAATTGCTATTTTCTAACATAAATAAGATCATTTAATATTATTTTATATTTTTGTAAATTAGTATTTAAATGAAAGAATTAATTTATAAAATTAAATTTAAAATCAAGATTTAAAATTAGTATTTAAATGAAATAATTAATTTATAGAGATACTACTCATACATATACAAATGATCATACAATTTATGATAGAGATAATACTCGTGAATCTTTTTTTGGAGTGTGTTGTTCTAATCGTGAAGGGTGGAAATTGTGAGAGTGTCGTCTGTTTATGGTTAACGTGATTAAAGGGACCAAAGGTACTAGTTCATTAAGGAAGAGGATCACGAAGGTGATTATGCACGGTGGTTGTAAATGCATAGAGGCCGGTCTGTGATGGGTGAGATGGAAAGGGTGTGGTTCACACCGAGATTGCAAAGTAGTGGTTTGCTATGGAAGTGATCACGTAGGGGTAGGTTTGTGCTGGGTTTTTGGTTTGGGCAGTGGAGATTGTTTGTGTAGGGTCTGGTTCGTGTAGGGTTTGGTTCGTGCTGGGTCTTGGTTTGCATAGTGGAGTTTGTTCGCGTTGGGTCAGGTTTGCGCTGGGTTTCGGTTCGCACAATGGATCTTTTTTTGCGAGTGGGGAGTTATGCGGGTGTAGGGGTCTCGGTTCGTGCAAGGGAGTTTACTCTGGTTTGAACAGGAAAGTGTTGGTCACATTGAGGAGTTTCGTATGCGAAAGGGGTGGGCTTGTTAAGAGTTTTTCTCGTGAAGGATTCGAACGCACGGGGTGGTTTTTGCAGAGGAGATCAGCATTATGTTGGATCACGAAGGGGTTGTCTCGTGCAAGTATCAGATCGTGAAGGATTTGTTCGCGAAGGATTTGTATGCATTGTAAATGCTCAAGTAGGGTGAGGATCACAAAGAATTGGGTCCACGAAAGACGTGGTTTGGGAAGGTATGGCTTGTAATGGGTCTGGTTCACGAAAGATTCTGCTTGTGCTGAGTGTGTCCGCAGTGGGGTGTGAGCTTTATGGGTTTGATCATGGAGGGTGGACTCATGGTGGGGTGTGGTCACACAACCCTTGATTGAGAAGGTGGTTGTCAGTGACCAGTGATTCCCTCTCACATCAATACCTTGGGAAACACCTAAAAATAGGTTGGTAGACTTAGAACAATAAGAATAAATCTGATATATTTCCTCAAACCCATCTCAAAATTAATATCCATAAGATAATCTTTCGTGGGGAGATAAAGAGATACATGAACCAAATAAAAACACAAAAACATAAGAATAACTAAATAAATCTAATGAAGTAGTGGGAAATCATAAAAACAACCCATAATCAGGATCAAAACATAACCACAATCCCAAACCACCCATGGAAACTGAAGATTCAACACGAAGAATAGTTGGCCAAACACTTACCCATTCCAAACATAATTAATTCATGAAAATTCAATTTGAATCACCTTAAGGAGGAGGACCCGGTGGTGGAGGAGAAGGAGGTGTCGATAGCGGAGGCACCAGAGGCAGCGCAGAGGCAGGGTGGAGGCAGGGCGGAGGTAGCGGAGGCAGCAGAGGTAGCGGAGGAGGAGGAGGAGGAGGAGGCCGCGGTGGAGGAGGAGGCAACAGAGTAGGCAGAGGAGGAGGAGGCACCGGTGGAGGAGGAGGATGAGGCCGCATACTAGGAGTAGGAGGAGGAACCGCCGGTGGAGGAGGAGGAGGACGAGGCTGCGGTGGAGGAGGAGGAGGAGGAGGAGGAGGAGGAGGCGGCGGCCGGAGGAGGAGGAGAAGGAGGAGGAGAAGGAGAAGGCGGCGGCCACGGCGGAGGAGGATGAGGCGGTGGTAGTGGCGGCAGCGGTGCAGAGGAGGGCTTCCGCGAGAGCTTGACCGGGTGCAGGGAGGAGGAAGAGGACCTGTGGGTTTTTAACAAATCCGCGTGAGCCTTTATCAGCGCTAGTAAAAAGCACTGATAAAGGGTGTATTTATTAGCGCTAAAATGAAAAGCGCTGATAAATACAACCTTTATCAGTGATTTTTTAGCGTTGATAAATAATCCCTTTATCAGTGCTAAAAAAAGCACTGATAAAGGGGAAAACCTTTATCAGCGCTAAAAAAGCGCTGATAAAGGGGGAAACCTTTATCAACGCTAAAAAAGCGCTGATAAAGGGTACACCTTTATCAGCGCTTGTTTTAGCACTGATAAAGTGGACCTTTATCAGCACTTTACTGTTAGCGCTAATAAAGGCAGGCGCATGCCTTTCCCAGTTTTGTGGCAGTGGTGAATATATAAAAATATGTATACATGTGTATATATTTAATTATAAATAAAACTACATTATAAAAAATGATATAATTTAAAAACCATAATATCAATATGAATGTAATACCTAGAAATAAATCTAGTCCCCATTAAAAATGGGAAAAAATACCCCCCTTAAATGGGCCCAAACTTACATCAAATGTTAAAAAATTGGGATACCCCGACTAAAAACTTAGTTTTGGAGGACTTTGGGCCTTTTTTGGCATTGAAAAATGTGACTGGGGTTCCTCTACACACCTACGTATAGAGATCATTGTAGGTTTCACTAATGTATTGCACTTCCATGGATGACACTTGCTTAAGAAGCCTCTCAAAGGTATAATGCATGAGGGTTGCCTGAGGTCGCACCGAGTCCCCACCATCATTGCCATTGGTCCATCTACCATACACTGTTTCCACTAGATTAGTTGTTAATCATCTGCATCATTATGTCTAGCCACCCTATCCGTTGCCACCTCGGTTGCACAACAACCATTGCTGAGGCCACCACCATCAACAACGACGCACATTCGTCACCGCAAATAGACCCCCCCCAATCAGGGCCACTCGATCCACCACCACCTCAAGGAATGATTCCTCCCTTGCCTCGAGCACCTCTAAGATTCCCAGTCTTTAAAGTTCATCTCCCCCACCAACAACCCAAGATCGTTCGAAATACACCACCATCCAAAAAAGATCCCAAATAATGGGGTCGATGGAGATATAATCTCAAACATGATACAATCTAATGGTGTTGCATTGTTAATATTTAGTAACTGGATAATAATTTTAAATATTTCATATTAATTTTCTAATAATAATTATTGATAATTATTAAGTAATTAATAATGTATTAGTTAATTAGTAATTAATATCATTATAAAGTAATTAAATGTTATTTAATTACTAATTATTTAATAAATATTAACTGTTAATAATTAATCAGTAATTAATTAGTTATTTGTTAATATTTTATTAATATTAATTCATAATTATCTGCTACTCTTTCTAACATCATAATCTAGGGTTGTACTCAATGATCAAACCAATAATCCCCAGGGGCATCCACTACTCTGTGGCGAGGCAGCAACATCCATTGAAGCTGATGACGGTAGAAACAATGGTCTAAGTATGCAAAGTGGTGGTCGATCAAATATGTAATACCCCAAGATTCCACGGTACGCTTATTTGTTTTAAATAAATTTGATATCTTACTCTACACGCAACACCGAGTTCGAGCACACCATGACCTATTCAAACTAGCCTTTTAAAAAGCATTTATGAATAGTATTAACCAAATTATGAAACTTATAAATTTTATTTTTCAAAATAGACTTCATTTTTAAATTTGGAATATTTAAATTATCTTAGGGTGAATTTTGGTATTTTTCTAAAAAGTTTCAATTTTTTATGAATAGTGAAAAATACTGCATTATTGTTAAAAAACCGACTTTTTCATTTAAATAATTATTTTACTTTAAATTTATTTTAATATCTCAATAGATACATTATACATATATTATTCCAAGGTAGTTCATTGGAATCATTTGTATAATAGAATTAGTTATAAAATATTTTATTGAACTTTTGAACGTCGCTTTTACTCACCTTCTAAGCACATCTACAGATTGGCATTAAGCATAATTTTACTGCTTCCATGAACTAAATTTAGAAAAATGTACATACATGGTTGTAATCAATATAAAAAATTTGGTCTAATAGGATGAAAATACTTTTTGGTGAATAGAAACTTTTGAATTTTATTTACTAAGTTTAAAGGTAAAAAGGGTAATTAATGGTAAAAATAATATTATAATAATATAATATTACCCTAACACTTGCCTTAATTTCATTAGATAAGTTTTTTTCAACCAAAATAAAACTTATCTCGAAAATATGATCCTTTTTAATCCACTTGTGTTAGATTAAGACATTTATTATATTTTATTTAAAGAAGTGTTAAAAATTCCATATTCAAATTTTAATAACTATATCATTTTTAATATAAGGATATATAAGTGATATGTTCGACTATAAATAGTATTTAGAAAGCTAAAATATTTATCTACATAATCTTAATTTATTTATAATTTTAAGAAATAAATTATGACACAATAATGATGCAATAATTGAATTATTTAAGGAAAATCAATTAAAAGATATTAACAATATTAAAATAAATATAATTTGACTTAATTAATGACATACATGAATTTTATAGATAACATAAACATTTTAGTGACATATTTGAAGTATTGGTTCGAAGTTATCATGTTGGATTAATATTTTTTAAAATGAAAATATTGAATAGTATCAAAATTGACATAAATGATAGTTTAAAATAAATAATATTTTATTAAATGTTATAAAATTCATAAGAATCACAGGTTCAGTCAACCCCTACCCATTTATCCTCCAAAATTACCTCAATTCATCCTAAAGGCCATACTTTGGGCATAAATCCATTCTAGTGAGTCCTTTTGTAAAAACAAAAAAGAGATACATGAAAAAGAGGTAATTGTTTTATCACCTCTTTCAAAGTTATTTTCTTCTTATAATTCCTCTTTCTAAGTTGTTTCCATATCAAAATAAAAAAATCTAGTATCATCCATATACTGAGATGTTATTATAATCACAGTACAACCATATTCCTCATTTTATCCATCATACAAATAACAATATTACCATGTGTGCGTACATACGACTTATCGTCACCAAGTCGTGGTGTAATTTGTTATTCAACACTAATTTATTTAGATGGATATAATGATGAGTATAATGGATATAAATAATTAATATAACATGACAATGGTTATGTATAATTAATATATCATCTAATTCCTTACCATTTAACCATCAAAGAAATGATACCATCACTCGTGTGTGCATACGGCCTACCGTCTCCACGACGTGGTGTGATTCATTCTCCATGTTAACCATTCAAGAATGATTGTAAAATTTATATGATGAGTAAATATAATAATTATGAAATTAATTTCATTCTTTATCTGAATAAAATAAATCCTATGCATAACAAACATGACTTACATGCCAAAATAGGAATGAGAAAATGAATCAATTAACACCCGAAATAATGGTAATATTGAAATACTATTAAAAAATGATATAATAGGATCATATTTGATATAATAAATATGTATATGGTCCCTATAAAATTTAATAAAATGTTTTAACCATTATACAGGAGGTTAAAACACCTTTGGCTAAATGAAATTACAAGGTAAGGGTTAATTTTACAATCTCTTTATTATCTGAGATTATTTATATGTAAGTATATACTGGGACATCTTTATCATCCATATCCATGTTTCTTAAAAATTATTTCAAAATATTATTAATTTTTTTTAAATTAATTTATACAAATGTTTTACTTTTTATAAAACATTTTTAAAGTAATCTTTCCGCCATATTCTAAATGAGGTACCTTACAACCTTTTTGAAAAATTAAGGAAAGAATGTTTTTTTAACTTATACGGTGCAAGCAGCTATTTTCCACTATTATGACGCCTTAATATTTTGAAGACTCCCTTACAATATTACATGGTTAGTATCATAAGAAATGTTTTATTTTATAATTTCATGGATTCAAAATGATTTCAAAGTAAAAAAAGGATATTTCTCTCAAAGAGTTTTGATGAATTTATTAGATTATTTCTATCTATGTCAACATCCTTTGTTGGATTTTATGCTTAATTGAGGTTGATTTATTATGATACAATATTCCATATTGTATTAAAGTTTTTATGATATATTTGACTATATATATCCTATATTGATACCATTCATGGTTTATGGTTAAATTATTAATATTCCATATGCTAGTTTTAATATGAATGTTTATGTTATGTTTTACCCCTTTCATAAGAGAAATGCATTGGACTTAGTAAGTGATGAGTGGGGACCACTATAGCACCTTGATGGATCAGTAGGTATCATGAGACAAACTAGTGTCTTTGCGCATGGCCTTACTGGTATGGTTATTTATGGTCTTGACATGAGGCCTTGACATTATGGTTATGATGTCCGAAATAATGCATTTCCTCATTATGAGTTTAGTTATTGATATTCCATGTGATTATTAGACTATTAGAATATTAATGTTAATGTTTAAATGTAATTATTTGATTTATTCTTTCCATATTATGCTAAACTTAATGTTTAAAAGTCTTTTGTTTTAGTTTTATACCTTTCCTTAAAAATTTTAAGCTTATTTATGATAGCTTCTGATATATTGTTTATCCTTACTGAGCATATAAGCTCACCCATTTCTTATGTTTCATTTTTTCCATGATGCAAAGAAGTATATTATGATTGACCTATCGGGATAGTATAAGGGATATGAGAGTTTTCAAATGGGATAATATGTTGTTTTTAATTTCTAGTTGTAATTTAAAACTTATGTTTGTATCTAGTATCTCCAAGGCTACTAAACTGATTGATCCTTTAGGATTTGATTTCTTATGATCATGCCAATGTAATAAAATAATCCACCAAATATGGGTAACTGGTGTCAGGGATTTACAGTTTGTATCAAAATAAGTTTAGTGAAAACCTTGGAAACTAGATTTAGAAAAAAAAAATATTAGGTAACATTACCAATAAAATATACTTTGAGGATAAGTATATAAGCCCATATTAGAATTTTAGTAATGTAGAGATTATGTGGGTATTACTAGAAAATAAATCCTTATATAGATACTATAAGTTTAAGTGGTTCTAGAATAGATGTACCTAGGAGTAACAACTCTGACAAGGTGTTTCGGGCTTGACTCGGGGCAACCTGGTACACAAAAACAGGCCTTACTACACACCTAGTTTGACACTTTCGGAGGATATGCTTAGAATAATTCACATTTTCTTTATAAACCATTATGAAGGATTTAAAAGTAAATACTTCCCCAAAGAAACCAATTTTATGAATATGGATTAGATATTCATTAATTTTTTAATTTATGTTGAATATTTTTCTAGTTTGGAATTATGCATTATGATTCATAACCTAATCTAGTGTCTGAAATTTTTTAGAAATGGAGACTAGTGTAAGGGATGGAAAGCATATAAACACACATAATCCATATAGGTATTTCCCTCCTATTCAAGATAATGATAGTGTAGTGGGTGATACAACTGGCACTGAATAGTTTATAACCATACTGAGACAACTAACTTAGGTTATGAATAATAAAATTACCTATACGGAGTAGCCTGATCCACAACACAAAGGATAAATGTTAAACCACTTCATGAGAAAACATCCCCCAATATTCAACAGGACTATAAATCCTTTTGTAGCTGAGTAGTGGGTAAGTTCCTTAGAGAAAATATTTCTTACTTTAGGGGGTGACAAAAGGGAAAAAAGGTTGTCATAGAAGTTTATCACCTATCAGGAGTTTCAGATCAATGGTGGTCATTAATTTAAAACATGAATGAGGATGAATAGGTATCAAATATGAAATGGAGGGAATTTAGAGAACTATTCCTAGAAAAGTACTTTCCTCGTGATCTATGAGAGGATACGGAGAGGAAATTTCTGAGTCTGAGGTAGAAGGAGGTTGAGAATTTTACAACGTATGAAGCTAACTTCACAAGGTTATCAGGGCATACTACATACTACATACGTAAACCAAGAAGTAAGATTTATCGATTATTTGATGGTTTAAAACCATTCCTATAATGGGCATTGGTCTCACAATATTTTTCATCATATAAAGATATAGTCTCATGTTATATCAAGATAGAAAAAGGAATTCTCTAATTCTTGTGACTTTAAAGTAAATAAAGAGAAGAAGAGGGATACTGAACACTCTAGAAAAGTAAGTAAGGGTAAGAAGTGAAAAGTTGACTTTCCATCCTCTAATAATTATGGGAAGAAGCACCCTGGTTCTTTCCTAAAGGGGATGGGAGTTTGTTACAAGTGTGGATAAAAAGACCACCAAGCTCATAATTTAAAGGGGAAGAAAGAAGATATCCATGTTCAGTGCTACAATTGTAAATAGATGGGACATTATGAAAATGATTGTCCTAAGCATCAAGGAAACATTCCCCAGAAAAGGCCAAGGGATTAAGGCCAAGATTTTGAGATCACAACTACTGAGGTTTAAGTTATTAATGATGTGGTGGTGGGTACTTTAATCGTTTCCTCAAATTTATCCAAATCTTTATTTGATTCTGGATCCTCACATTCCTTTATATCTTCCTAGTTTTCATTAAAAATTAGATATTTTCAATTCACATTAATAAGGTAGTTTTCAGTCAAACCCCCTAAGGGAAGTTTCACTGCAATAAAGATGTGTCAGGAAATTCCCATTATGAAATATAAATTTGCTTTGTCTACTAAATTTATCATCATACCTATGGTTGACTTCGATATAATCCTCGGTATGGATTGGTTATCAAAATATGATGTGAAAATTTATTTCAAGAATAAGGAAGTTTTTATTTGTGAGGAATATATAGAATCTATTATCCTTAGAGCAGAAACATCATCACCTGATTCTTATCAGAATCCACCACTAGTAGCTTTACTGAATGAGATTCTTGGGGAGGAAGAGGAAATAATATATAGGGATGAAGAAAGAAATATTGAAATTGAGGATGTAACAATTGTATGAGAATATATTTATGTATTTCCAGAGGATTTACCTGAACATCCTCAAGAGCAGGAAGTTGAGTTTACTATTTATTTAATCCCTAATATAAGGCCAATATCAAAAAATTACTATAGAATGACCACTTTTGAATTAGTAGAGCTAAAGAAGCAACTATAGGAGTTGAGTAATAAGAGATTTATTCACCCTAGTGTTTCTCCATGGGGAGCCCCAGTTCTTTTAGTTAAGAAGAAAGATGGATCAATGAGGTTGTGCATTGGATATAGAGAAATCAATGCTATTAAAATAAAGAACAAGTATGATCTTCCTCGTATTGATGATTTTTTTATCAACTTCATGTAGATCGATATTTTTTTAAGATTGAACTTCATACTGGATATCATCAATTATGTGTAAAAAAAGAATATTTTCCAAAGAAAACATTCTAAACGAGGTATGGTCATTAAAAATTTATAGAAATGTCATTTGGATTGACTAATGCGCCCTCTGTTTTCATGGATCTAATGAATAGAGTGTTCAGGGAATATCTTGATGATTTTTTTTCATAGTATTTATTGATGATATCCTGGTATACTCCGAAAGTTACAAAGACCATGAGAACCACTTTTGGATTGTTCTGAAGACTCTTAGAAGAAATGAACTGTATGGGAAGTTTAGAAAGTGTGAATTTTGGATTCATAAATTTTATTTTCTTGGACCTTTTGTCTCCAAGGATTGAATCTCTGTTGATCCGGAAAAGACAAAGGCAATCCAAGAATGGACAACACTGACGAGTATAACCGAGGTACGCAGTTTTATTGGTTTAGCAGGTTACTATTGATGATTTTTCCAAAAAATTTATCGATTGGAAAACCCATTAACCAAGATCACGAGTAAAGGGGTTAAATTTTTTAGACAAAAGAGTGTGAAGAAATTTTTAAATAATTGAAGAGAATATTATTCAATTCTTCTATCTTGACTTTACTATTTGGAAACAATGGGTTTGTGATTTATAGTGATGCATCAAGGAAATGAATTGGTTGTGTACTTATGCATAATGATAGGTTTATTTCTTATGCATTAAGGCAATTAAAAATTCATGAACAAAACTACCCAACTCACGATCTGGAGTTATCATTGGTAATCTTTTCTCTGAAGATATGGCGACACTATCTCTACATTGAAAGATTTGATATATATAATCATCAGAGGAGTTTAAAATATATTTTCTCATAGAAATAAATCAACATGAGATAAAGGAGATGGATCGAGCTAATCAAGGATTATGATTTCACAATACACTACCACTCAAGGAAGACAAATAAGGCAGCATATGATTTGAGTAGAAAGGACCATGGAGTAATAAACAAAATGAGAGTTCAAAAGGATCTCATGTTCATGGATCAAGTTAAGATGAACATGGGAGTTATCATGGAAGGTGAAACATCACTACTTTTTCAAATGGTTGTCAAACCTTCTTTACTGGAAAGGATAAAAATTTCTCAGTCTGATGATGATGAGTTTCAAAAGAAAATTAAAGTTGTGAATGATGGGAGACTGATTAACTTTGTATTTGAAGATAGTATTCTAAAATTTGGGAAGAGGCTTTATATTCCTGCTATACCTGATCTAAAAAGGGAATTATTGGATGATGCTCATAGCTTTAATTTCTCTATAAACCTTGTTGTAATTAATATATATAGATATTTGAAAAAACATTTTTTTGGGACAACATGAAGAGAGATATTGATGATTATGTGTCAAGATATTTGGTTTTTCAATAGGTGAAGGCTGGAAGACGACATTCTAGAGGAGTCATACAAAATATTCCTATACCTTTGTGAAAATGGGGTGATATTACGATGGATTTTTTCAGGGGGATACCAAATACTCCCAGAAGAAATGATGCGATATGGGTAATTATTGATCGTCTTACCAAATCGGCACATTTCTTTACTATAAGAGAAGATATACCACTTGAATGTTTAGAAAGACTATATATTAATGAATTTTTAAAACTTCATGGTATACCCCAATCAATATTTTTGGTTTTGATCCTCATTTTACATCAAGATTCTGAAAAATTCTTCAGAAGACCCTAGATACTGAGCTTTATTTTAGCACTTCCTACCACCCGCAAACTGATGGAAAATCAAAGCAGACTATTCAAACTTTATAAAAAATGTTGAGATCTTGCTCACTTGACTTTCAAGGTATGTAGGGTTAGTATTTACTTCTGGTATAATTTCCTATAACAATAGATTCCATTCATGTATTCATATGGTACCATATGAAGCGTTATATGGAAAGAGATGTTATACACTAACTTGTTGGCATGATGTTGGTGAAAGAAAACTTGTAGGCCTAGAAATTGTTGAGAAAATAATGGATAAGGTAAAAAATATTCAGACACATATCAAAACAAATCAATGCAGGAAAAATATCTATGTTGATAACCGAAGGATTTGGAATTTCAAGTGGGATATCATGTCTTCTTGAAGTTATCTCCATGGAAGGGTGTTATAAGATTTGGTAAAATGGGTAAATGAAGTCCCAGGTACATAGGACCTTTTGAGATTCTAGAACGAATTGGATCTCTAGAATACCATTTGGAAATGATTCCAAGTATCTCCAAAGTTCATTATGTGTTGCACATATCAATGTTAAGGAAATACATGCCAGACCCAAAACATGTACTCACCTACAAAGAAATAGAACTGGAACCTGATCTATCATATTGTGAAGAGCTTATCAAGATTATTGATAACAGAGAAAAACTGTTGAGAAATTGGATGACTCGTCTGATAAAGGTTCTTTGGAGAAGCCATAAAATGGAAGAGGTGATGTGGGAACCTAAAGAACTTATGATGAAGAACCACCTAAATCCTTTTATGAAGTGATATTCTAGAAATTTTGAAGATGAAATTATTTGAATGAGGGAAGAATGTAACACCCCAAGCTTCCACGGTATGCTTATTTTTTTTAAAATAAATTCAATAGCTTTCTTTAAATGCAACACCGAGTTCGATCTCACCATGACCTATTCAAACTAGCTTTTTAAAAAACAGTTATGAATAATATTAACCAAATTATAAAATTTATAAATTTTATTTTTCAAAATAGACTTCATTTTAGAATTAGAAACATTGAAATTATCTTGGGCTGAATTTTCAGTATTTTTTTTCAAAAAGTTTTAATTTTTGATGAATAGTGAAAATATTACATTTGTAACATCCCAAGATTTTATAGTACGTTATGTCTTCAAAGTAATTCAATAACTTGCACTACATGAAACACCGAGTTCAAGCGCACCACGACTTACCAAACTAGCCGTTCAAAAGCGGTTATGAATAGTATTAACTGAATTTTTAACTTTATATAATCCTTATAATTTTAGAATCCATATTATGAGTTTCTTAGACATAATTTAAGAACAAATTCATTTTTTTCAGATAAAAGAAGTATTTTTCAGAAAATGCAATTTTACCGCATTTTAATGGAGAACCCTTTTTAAATCCAATATTTAATAATTTTATTAAATTTTACAAAATAAACTTCTTCTTTAGAATCGGGACATAAGAATTTAGTTTCAACAAATTTTTGGTGTTTTTTTGATAACTTTCATATTTGGGTGAATAGTGAAAAATACTATATTTTAACTCAATTTTTTTTTAATCAAAATAATTTATAGTGTTAAATTATAAATTTTAATGGTTTATAAGTATAAATAGATTATATTTTTACCATTTAATCCAATGTTGGTCATTGTAAGTAATTTCACTTTGAAATTGGACATAAACAAGTGTCAATCTTTTAATAATAATTATTTCTTAAAAATACGCTTTTTGGTTTTGACAACGGGAATTAATTTTAAATTAAATAATTAAACTTATATGTTTTTAAATTGGTAAAATATAATTCATTTTTGAATTTAGAATATCAAAATTATCTTAGGGTGAATTTTTGGTATTTTTATGAAAACTTTCAATTTTTGATGAATAGTAAAAAACACTGCGTTATTGTTTAAAGCCAACTTTTTATTTAAATAATTAATTATTTTATTTAAATTTATTTTAAGTAAAAATAGATACATAATAAAAATATTAGTTCAATTTAATTCATTGGAATCTTTTTTATAATAAAATTAGATGTATAAAATTTTATTGAACTTTTTACCGTCTTTTACCCGCCTTCTAGGAGCATTTGAAAATTTGTATAAAACTTAATTTTACCACTTTTGTGAGTTGAATTTCAAAAATCTGAGAGACATGGTTAACCTCAGTAAGTAAAATGTGGTTCAATAAGATGAAAATAATTTTGTGTGAATAATAACTTTTGACTTTTATTTACCACAGTTAAAAGTAAAATAGGGTAATTAAGGGTAAAAATGAGATTATAATTACCGTATCACATGTCCTAATTCTATTGGATAAGTTTAATTTGACCAAAAAAAACCTTAAGAATAAAATATGACCCTTTGGGTCCAGTTGGACTAGATTAGGACACTTATTATTTAATTTAAAGAAGAGTTAAAAGTGTTAAATTCAAGTTTTCATAACTAAAAAATTTTAATATAGGGTTATACATAAGATAAATTCGACTATAAATATTCATTAGAAATATAAAAATATTTAATACATAATTTTATTTTATTTATAATTTTTATAAATTAAATAATTTAATTTATTTATGACACAATGATGATGCAGTAATTACCTTATTAATAAAAGATTAAAATAATTGATATTATAAATATCCAAATAAATATAATTTGAGACTTTTGATGAGTTCAACTAATTTTTTAGGTTAATAAGACATGTTAGGGTTGATTAGATAATTTTTTTTGAAGTGATATGGTTGTTATGACTTTCACAAAAACAAAATACCAAATAGTGTCAAAATTGACATAAATTAATTTTTAAAACAAATACTATATTATTGGTTGATATAATATTTATAAAAATCTAAGGTTCGGCCAAAGGGCTTAAATAATATGATATATGTCATTAATTAACCACTTGAGGTTCTTTTGGATGTTTATAGTAAGTTTATTAACCATATGGTGCAAGAATACAAGAAGGCACAGTAAAAGTTAAATTATTTAACTTAGTGTTAAATCTAAAAGATAAGGTTAAAATTGTAACCTAAACTTGTCTAAAACCTATTGGTTGAGAGTATGTCGACCCATAACTACTTTATCTTCGAAATAAATCAATTTGGAGCCATTATAAATAGAATATGATTTTATTATAAAATAATATTTCAATCTTTTCTTAAGGTGCCCCTCACCCCTCTTATAAAAGGGAAATCCCCCTTCTCTCAAATTCACACCTTCAAAGTCATTTGGATCAGAAAAACCTTGCCCAAATATCCTCTCAACTGTCCTACCTTCATCCTAGAGGACTTACTTTAGTCATAAATCCAACCTAAGGATCCCTTTTGATCAAATCAGAAGGAAGAACCCGAAGAAGAGGTAAATATTTCATCACCTCTTTCAAGTTGTTTTCTTCTTCCACTTATTCTTTACTTGTTGTTTCCATTATAGAATAATAACTCCAGTATATTATATATACTATGATGTTATTATAAATATGGTACAACCATATTCATTATTCTATCCATCCTTTGAATGACATGTCACTATACATGCGTACATACAGCTTATCGTCTCCACATCATGGTGTGGTTGTTATTCAATACATTATTATTTGTATGAGTATAATAATAATGTATAATTGATGTAAATAGAAAATATAACATGAAAATGAATATTTATATATGATATACCATCCAATTATATACGATTTTAATATCAAAAGAATGATATTTTTGCCCGTGCGTACGTACGGATTGCCGTCTCCACGAACGCGATGAGATTCATTCCCCATCATAACCATTCAAGACTAATTTTCATTTGATGATTAAAAATAATGTTTAAAGACTTTATATCATTCTGGATATGAATAAGAAACATCCCATCCATAAAAACATGACTCACATAATAAAGAATATAAAGGAAAACGAATTAGTTAACACCTGAAATGACGATAATACTAAAATTCCATTAACAAAGCATTATTAGAAGATAATATATGATATCATAATTATGTATATGGTTCTTGTATAATTTAATAAAAATGATTTTAAATATTATACAGGAGGTTAACCTACCCTTGACCAAGTAAAAGTACAAGGTAAAGGTTAATTTTACAATCTCTTTATTATCCGAGGTTGTTTTTACGTAAGTATCTACTGGGACCTCTTTATCATCCACATCCGTGTTTTCTTAAAAATGTATTTCAAATTTTTTTTACTATTTACTAGACTATGGGATAAAGTCACTTATACCCTTGTTTTAATTTTTATAATATGTTTATAAAGGAATATTTCTGTAGTTTTCCAAACAAGGTACTTTATGACCTTTTCGACAAAATTAAGGTAAGAATGTTTTTTTAACTTATACGGTGGGTGAGACTATTTTTCACCGTTATAACATCGTAGAATATTCCCTTACAAGATTATAAGAAGATTTTCAAAATAAATGTTTTCTTTATAATTATGTGTCTCTTAAATGATTTCAAAATAGAAAGAGATATTTCTCTCAAATAGTTTTGATTTCATCTATGTTAACCTCCTTTGATAAATTTTACATTTGTTAGAAGTTGATTTATTATGATACAAATATCTCGTATTGTATTTAAGGTTTTGTGATATGTTTGATTGTGGATGAGTTATTTTTAGGCCATTCATGGTTTAAGGTTAAAGTATTGACATTTCGTATGCTAGTTTTAATACGAATGTTTATGTTATATTTCAACCTTTTATTAAGATGAATGTATTTGACTAGTATGTTCCGGGTTGGGGACCAGTAAAAGTAAGACCTTAGGGTTGGGGTCTGGTTACAAAAAACCCTCTAGGTTGGAGTCCGGTTACAGAGGCTCTCTGGGTTGGATTCCGGTTACAGAGGCTCTCCGGGTGGGGGTTCAGTTATAGTTAGCCCCTAGGTCCTGCATGAGGCCTTGACACAGAAATTAATGTCCAGTACTATACATTCCCTAATTATGAAATTAGTTATTACATGTGATTATTCTACTAGTAGAATATTCATGTGCATGTTTATATGGTAATGTTTGATTTATTTTTTCCATATTATGTTCGAGTTTATGTTTAAAAGGTTATTGTTTTATTTACACATCTTGCCTCAAAAGTTTATAGCTTCTGCTAAATTATTTACCTTTACTGAGCATCTGAGATCATCCATTTCTTATGTTTTATTTTCTCAGTATCCCAAAAGTGTTTTATGTTTGAGATGCAGGGTTAAGGTAAGGGAACAATGGCATTCTCAAAGGATTTTTTTATGTTGTATGTTAGAAAGTGTAATGTAACGTTCATGTATGTAATCTATTTTCCAAGACTGTTAAATTGATTGGTCTTTTAGGAATTTATTCCTTTTATCATACCAATGTATTAAAATAATGTTCTGAATTTGGGAATCTAGGGTCAGGGTGTTACAACATTATTATTAAAAGACCGACTTTTTCATTTAAATAATTATTTTACTTTAAATTTATTTTAATATAACAATAGATAAATTATAAATATATTAGTTCAATGTAGTTCATTATAATCATTTTTATAATAGAATCTATTATAAATTTTTTTATAGAACTTCTAAACGTCTATTTTACCTACCTTCTAAGCACATCTATAGATTAGAATTAAACATAATTTTACCTCTTCTGTGAATTTAATTTCGAAAAAAAACATACATGGTTGTAATCAATAAGAAAAATATGGTCTAATAAGATAAAAATATTTTTTTTGAATAGTAACTTTTGAATTTTATTTACCATGGTTAAAGGTAAATAGAGTAATTAAAGGTAAAAATAATATTATAATAATATAATATTACCCTAACACTTTTCCTAATTTTATTGGATAAGTATTTTTCAACCAAAATCAACCTTAGGTTGACAATATGATCCTTTTTAAGACACTTGTGTTAGATGAAGACATTTATTATATTTTATTTAAATAAGAGCTAAAAATGTCATATTCAAATTTTAATAACTATATAATTGATAATATAAAATTATATAAGTGATATGGTTGAAAATAAAAAGTATTAATATATATAAAATGTTTATCTACATAATGGTAATTTATTTATAATTTTAGGAAATGAATAATTAAATTAAATGATGACACAATATTGATGTAGTAATTGAATTATTAAAGGAGGAATCAATTAAATGATATTAAAAATATTAAAATAAATATAATTTGACTTAATTAATGAAATAAAAAAAATATAGATAAAAAAGACATGTTAGTGATATATTTGAAGTGTTGGTTTTAATTTATCATGTTATTTTGATATTTTTAAAAATTAAAATATTGAATAGTATCAAAATTGACATAAATGATAGTTTAACAAAAATATTTTATTAAATGTTATAAAATTCATTAAAATATCAGGTTTGGAAAACCCCTTCCCATTTCTCCTCCCAAATTCCCTCAGTTCATCCTAGAGGCCATAATTTGGGCAGAAATCTATTCTAAGTAGTCATTTTGTACAAACCAAAAGGAGATACCCAAAAAAGAGGTAATTGCTTTATCACCTCTATCAAAGTTATTTTCTTCTTATACTTTCTATTTCTATGTTGTTTACATATAAAAATAAAAACTCTAGTATCATCCATATATTGATATTTTATTATAATCACGGGACAACCATATTCTTTGTTTTATCTATCACACGAATAACAATATCACCATGTGTGCGTACGTACGACTTACCGTCTCCACATCGTGGTGTAAATTGTTATTCAACGCTAATTTATTTGGAAGGATATAATTATGAGTATAATGGATATAAATAATTAATATATCATGATAATTATTCTTTATAATTAATATACCATCAGATTATTTACCATTTAACCATCAAAGGAATGATATCATTGCTCATGCGTACATACGGCCTGTCATCTCTACGATGCAATGAGATTCATTATCCATGTTAACAATTCCAGAATGATTGTAAAATTTATATGATGAGTAAAAAATAATAATTATGAACTTAATTTCATTCTAGATATGAATAAAATAAATCCTATACATAACAAACAAGACTTATATACCAAAATAGGAATGGGAAAATGAAGTATTTAACACCCAAAATAATGGTAATATTGAAATACTATTAACAAAATGATATAATAGCATCATATATGATATCATAAATATGGACATGGTCCTAGTATAATTTAATAACCTGATTTAACCATTATAAAAGATGTTAATTCACCCTCAACTAAATGAAATTACAAGGTAAGGGTTAATTTCACAATCTCTTTATTATCCGAGATTGTTTATACGTAAGTATCTACAGGGAAATATTTATCATCCATATCCATGTTTCTTAAAATGTATTTCAAAATATTATAAAAAATTATTTAAATTCATTTATACCCATTCTTTACTTTTTATAAAACATTTTTACATGAATCTTTCCTTTGTTTTCCAAACAAGGTACTTTATGACCTTTTCGACAAATTAAGGAAAGAATGTTTTTTAACTTAGACGGCGCAAGTGGCTATTTTATACCATTATGATACATTAATATTTTTAAGATTAATTTACAATATTACAAGGTAATTTTCATAAAAAAATGTTTTATTTTATAATTTCACGGCTTCTAAATGATTTCAAAGTAAAAAAGGGATATTTCTCTCAAAGAGTTTTAATGAATTTATTAGATTATTTTCAACTATGTCATCATCCTTTGTTGGATTTTATGCTTAATTGAGGTTGATTTATTATGATACAATCTTCCATATTGTATTGAAGGTTTTACGATATATTTGACTACAAATGTTCTATTTTGATACCATTCATGGTTTGTGGTTGAAGTATTAACATTTCATATGCTAGGTTTAATATGAATGTTTATATTATGTTTTACCCATTTCATAATATGAATGCATTGGACTTAGTAAGTGACGGGTGGGGGCCACTATATCCCCTTAATGAATTGGTAGTTCTCATGAGACAAACTAGTGTCTTAGCAAAACGCCTGGATGGTATGGTTATTTATAGTCTTGGCATGAGGCCTTGATGTTATGGTTATGATGTCTGGTATTATGAATTTATTCATTATGGGTTTAGTTATTGATATTTCATCTTATTATTAGAATAGTATTTTATCCATGTGAATTTTGAAATGGTATAATTTGATTTATTCTTTCCATATTATGCTGAATATTGTGTTTAAAAGTCTTGTGTTTTAGTTTTATACCTTGCCTTAAAAATTTTATGCTTATTTATGATAACTTACACTATATTGTTTATCATTACTGGGCATCTGATATCACCTCTTTCTTATGTATCATTTTTTATAGGATGCAAAGAAGTATATTATGATTGAAATTTAGGGATATTATAAGGGATATGGGAGTTTTCAAATGGGATAATATGTTGTTTTCCATTTAAATATGTAATGTAAACCTATGTTTGTATCTAGTGTCTCAAAGGATACTAAACTAATCATTCCTTCAGGATTTGATTTCTCGTGATCATTCCAATGAAATAAAATAATGCACTGACTCTGGGTAATTGGGTTCGGGGCATTACACAATATCTGGTCAAGGAAACACTGTAGTGAAGTGGTTCGGTGAAGGGTGGTTAGTGTGAGTGAGGGCATAGACCAGATGACTATAGGAGGTCATGGCATCATGGATCACCCCTTGAGTGGCATCACAAATTTTTGGTGGAAGAGGGTGAAGGTGTCGTGGCCTATAACGGAGAAATGGGGACAACCTAAGAAGAAGAAGAAAATTATATAATATTAAAACTATTAGTATTATATTATGATATAGATGTGATATATAGATTAAAATATAGGTACCATGTATATTATAGACTCAACTACCGAATTATAATTTAATTTGTTAATATAGATATTGTTATTGATTTTAATGATGATGATGATGATATTATTATTATTATTATTTACACACATAGGGAGATGACTTCTCTCTATAGTGGAGAGTTTCACTCTCTTGATTCCAATGGTGATCATTCTGGCTATCACTCGAATCTACCCATATCTAAACATGATAAATCTCATCTCTATGTTGTTGGGAACTATGATCTATTTTCTCTATGCTGCCCATGAAAAAGGGCCGAACTATTTTAGGTTGATGAAACATATGGAAAGGATGAGTTTCCACAGTCATGCAACGGTGAGGAACCTATTGGGATAGAATCCTGATCTTGGGACAAAAATATCTTGTGAAAAAATTTGTGACAAATCCGATGAAAAAATATAAGTGAAAACTTATGGTAGAACAAATAAAAGAAATCAGCAAAAATAATTTTTAATGTGAAAACCCCTTCGATGAAGAGGATTAAAAATGTTAGAGTTGGTGTCCTAGTACCAACTAATTTTACTTTGATTACATGTATATTCGATGTATTGAATATTAATTTTAATGCATTATTACATATAGTTCATTGTTTCTTCATTAATTTAATGTAATAATGTATTAGAGTATTTGTCGCATTGATAAGGCCATAACAGTTTCCTGCTATGATGAGAAACTTGAAGTGTTGTGACAATATTATTAATATAGTTCTATAGTTGAATAACGTACTATGATGAGAGGTTTAGTATTTAGACTGTCAGGGGCGAGTGCTCGTAAATGGATAAGGATTCTTCTAATGTATTTCACACTTGATAATCTCTAGGATGGGAGATTATGAGAACTAACCCACCGGTAGGAATTCCGCATGTTTTTATGTCATCATATATTCCTATCTGCGAGCTTCTGTAATGGTCCTTAGACTTTATGTTTATCATTAATGCATATCATGACTCGCAGATTCATTTTTACTAACCAAAACTGTCACACCTTATTTTGGTTGGAATTAGGGTACATCGGGTGCGTCATAATTGACATGTCATTAATGGATAATTTTAGGAAGGATTTGTATTTTCCATCTTTATAGAAGCTGATATCTTATCCCTTTGATTGGAATAAAACTGTCAAATTAAACTCTATGATCATGGTGTAATGATGTGCTAATTTTAGATTTTCAAAGAAATATGTATCGAGTAAATAGGTTAATGACACCATCATGAAATCTTCTTTAATGGATATTGTGACAAATGGATTACATTACACAGTGATCATTCAAATGTGGTTGTTGGTGTTTTGATATTAAGTTATTTCTCTTGGGTGCTAGTTGCTAGATAGTAATCTTGGACTTTAGTCAAGCCCGCCTAATACCTTTAAGAAATATTCCAATAGGGTCGCTTACTAATTGTTTCTGTTGATCTCGATTAAATTCTATTTGAGATTAGTTAATGGAACGAATATTATTATCAATTCCGAGGAATAATTTTATTCAATTTATATTAATAGCATAAATTAAATAAATATTTATTTGGTGAAATGTGAATAAAATATATTTATTTATTTTATTGAATATTTAAAAAATATTTATTCATTGGTATATTAATGAAATATTTATTTATGAATAAAATTATTATTTGGGTGTTCAAAAAATACAAGAGGAGTTCGAACGGATCAAAGTTGTATTCGGTGACAAATATTAATTTACAAGCTAGTTAAATAATATTTTTTGTTGCACAAGTTGGTGCACGCCACAAAATAATATTAATAATGATAATGATAATAATAATAATAATAATAATAACAATAATAATAATAATATGTGTAATGGAGTTTATTAAAGGTAATAAATGTTATTTAATGTCCGAAATGAAATTAAATAATATTTTAACCTAAATCCTAACTCAATAAATAGATGGTTATATTTATTGTGTAGTGTATTCATAAATTGAGAATAGATAATTGTTGCACACAACGAATTCTCTCTCAAATCCTTCTTCTATCTCACTCTCAAGAATGAGAAGCTCAATATATATTTCTTCAAGACCGAAAAATGGACAACATAAGACATTCAACTCACTGCGCTAGCACCCAGAGATCGAGTGGTATTGATCAAAGATCATGGGAGCATGTGTGGATCACCGCTAGAAGGATTCTATCCTTATCTCCTCACAGAGAAACAAACTTAATCTGAAATGGTCCTTTAGGATGATCAAAATTTACCAATGAAGAAATTTCATAAGCCCAAGTATTTATTTTTTTCAAATATTAAATAAATTAATTATAAATTTGGCATGAAAGATCTTTACTCTTGGTTTCGAACAATGATTATTAAAAGAAATTTTAAAATATTTCCCACCACCGCACACTTCCAATTCACCCAAAACAAACAAGTTGTATCAAAGAGGTAACCTTTAAATTTATAATTATTTATTTGATTGTTGATCTATGAAAAAATTTGGTTAGATTTTCAGTTCATGTTATTTTTTATTTATTTTTATTTGAATTAACATGTTACGACATATTAATCATGTTTGTTCAGTGTTTCATTTTCCTAAAGGTTTAAGAAAAGATGAAGAACGACTAGATATTCCATCGAAAAGTGCCAAATATTTGGTCTATAAAACTGCATTAAACAACGTGTAGCTGGGGTACATATCACGTACCCATGCACATAGTACATGGATGTGTTGAGTAATTAATTACACAGGGTGTATTTATTGAACACCGTGTGTTGACTAGGCCAACCTAGCACATGGAAAGTTAATACATGGTGTGTAGCGGGCCTGTACACATCATGTCATTCAGATGAGTTAACATGATAAATCCCTATGTGTGTGACTCGGATACACAATAACTGAGGTACAAGGCATGTTGTTGGATTGTACACACCGTGTAGTCTCCCATTAAATTAAAGAATTAAAAATTAAACTAAATTAAAAATTACAACATTAAAACCTTATTTTATTTATTGGAATACCAATGTGTGCTTGAAAATTTAATAATGGTTTTAAAGAATATTAAATGGTCAATTAATTTATTATAATTAAAATTTCATTATTGGCTACGTCGTTTATTTTCCATGAATGCAATAAATGATGGGTATCTTCAATTAAGTTCAGATGTTCATTAAGATGAAAGGGAATTAATTAATTAGTTAATTAATGAAATCATTTTCATCTTAAATAATAATTAATGTATAAAGAAATTAATTCTAGCTAGTTACGTTTGCGTATTTTTTTATGTATGATCATTCATGAGCTTGAACAAGACTTGTGTATGCGTTGAATGATTTAATTTAATTTGTTGCATGCATTTGAAATTATTTATTATTAAATTAAATATGATGACATACATTTCATCTATCCCTACATTATTTTATAGGACCTACGTGTCCACAGATATTTATGTAACCCCCTTTTAACCAATAATTTGGTTCCTCTCACCTACACGTGAGTCATAAATACATGTAATTAATGGATTATCCCATGGCACCTAGTGGAAGTTCAAGATGAAACCATTATGATTCCAACTTAGGTGATACACAGGTGGACAGGTGGAATGTTTTAACTCATGCCAAGACCAGAAAAAAGAGTTATTTCTCCTAGATCATAAATTGATTTAATGTATTCTCATTAAATCAACCATTAGATAAAACTCAGGAATGGATCATTTAATTAATTAATTATTTTCATATATACGATTATTTATTTTATGGATGCAAGTCCACATTCACATAAATAAATGAATTAATGTGAGAAGACGTAATTTAAATAAATGTATTATGAATAATTTTTTTATCTAGCATGGTTAATTAATTTAGTAACATCCACTTAATATCAATAAGACATATAAGGATAAAACAAGATAAAATTTATGTATAATAAATTAAATAAATAAATTGTTTGTAAATGTTTTATCCAACATGGTTGATTAATTAACATCCAATTAATATTAACAAGACATGTAATG
This sequence comes from Viscum album, assembly GCA_963277665.1. Taxonomy (NCBI): domain Eukaryota; kingdom Viridiplantae; phylum Streptophyta; class Magnoliopsida; order Santalales; family Viscaceae; genus Viscum; species Viscum album. The sequence continues at coordinate 334,725,854 of OY728163.1, forward strand.
GATAAAACAAGATAAAATTTATGCATAATTAATTAAAATCCCTCAACCTAATAATAAGTTAGACTGATCCTTTCATTTTTTTAAAAGGTTGGGTTTGAAGCCTCATTTATTCTTAAAGCAAAGCAAAGACCTATTTAACTAGGTAGAGGGATACCCATTACATAGCTCGAAGGCCCAGTGGGCATTTATCCCATCACATGGCCCGCAGGCCCAAATTTTTGGCCCAAGGCCCATTCTGTGAATAGTACTGCTACAGTCCCCCCCCCCCCCGCTACAGTACCACACAGAACCCACCGCTGTTACAGTACCCTGCCGCCACTACAATGACCTTTCGCCGCTACAGTGCCCGTCATTGCTATAGTACCACTGCTACTACAATACGCTATAGTACTGCTACAGTGCCTGCGCCCAATGGGTTTTGAACCCCCATTTTCATGTAAGATTACAAGGTTCTTACCACTAAGCCAAACCCTAACTACCTAATCCTTTCATAACTTGATTATGAAAAAAAATAGAACTAAGTTTTTTACCAACCCTTGTTGGGACACTTACTTTTATAAGGGGAGTTCTTATGAAGGTTTTTTTGTTGAATTGACAATTTTACATCAAGAGGAGTAACCCTTGGTGGACTTGGTGTAATTTGGAGGAAAATGTTGAGGAAATCCAAGTCAATATTTTAGGATTGGGGAATCCAATAAAAGGATCAAGAAGATATAAACCCATAGTTAGAAAATACTTTATTATTTAAATACCTTCACATAGCTTGACCAACACTTTTTGGGGGTTTTTTGAAGGGGAATATGGATCCTTGCCACTATAATGTTAAAACAACTAGAAATTCCAAGTTCAATGGTGAGGGATATTAGAACTTGATAAAATAGTAAGAGATTTAATAAAATTAATCAATTTATTATTTCTCACATAATTTGTAATCAAGAAAAAATACTAATAACCTAGTCCATTAATTTTAGAATAAAATGATAAGATCGTCATCCACATAATCCCTATGATAAATGTTAGAAAAATAAAACCCCCTAATTGACAGTAACTTTTAGGAGTGGTTTAGACGCCTATGGGTTGTTCTATGCCATGAAAAAAACTATTAAGAGCTGTAATCCTTAATTCTTGATCCACTTACAAAGGTGGCGAGTGATGAAGAGTTACTTTTCTGTAAAAAACATTTGAGCGATGTGGTCAAAGTTCAATGTTTGGTGATTTTATCAATGTCTAGTGAATTCATGAAGTCTCACAAAAACATAGATGTGTATAGCATGCATGGTCACCTTTTTTTTCTTTACTAGGAGAGAGATAGATAAGAAAAGTTTTTTATTTACAAGGCACTCTTTCATAGAAATATTTGAGAGGGTGCCCCATTTTGGAATCATGTAGTCAAGATCATTGGATACATTGAGTTTCTAGAGGTTCTAGGGTTTAAACTCCCCAAAGAACTAGGAAACAATCTCATTCTGGTATCACTACCTCAAATATTCTCTTGATTTGCTATGAATTTTAATATGAACAACATTGGAAAGTTTCTACCAAATCTTCACACTCTTCTTTTCCAAGTAGATAAGGATATGAAGTAGTAAAATCCTTATATCCTTATAGCGAACAAACGAAAAGGGAAAACAAATATATTTTATCCCAAAGATTCCTCACGCCTTTCCAAGAAGAGGACAATTAAGGGGGAAGCAAAGAAACATGATGTTGTCTATTTTTCATGTGGTAAGAAGGGCCACTAGAAGAAAAATTACACCTAGCCAAATAAGTAAGGGGAAGATTTAGGTGTATTTGTTATTGAGTAAAATTTATCTATTTCTATAAATTGGGTATTAGATATAGCTTGTGGTGCTCATATATGTATTCAAATATAGGAACTGAGTATATTCAGAAATATTGATCGAGGGGAGGTATATCTATGACTATCCAACATAGATAAACTTGTTGTTGTAGCTATCGGGGACTACCACCTCACATTGTTGACTGAAATGATCTTGGTTTTTGAAAGGTTGTTATTATGTTTCATCTATTACCAAAAACATCATTTCTTTATCCAGACCTGATATGTATGGATTTATTTCCAATTTTTTTAATAAATTTTTCTTATTTTATAAATATATCATTTGTTATAGTAAGGCACATTTAAATAATGGTCTTTATGTGTTGGATTACATGAACCAAGTAATGGAAATTGATAACGAAGTTACTTCACAAGACTCATACCACACCCAACTTTAGCATCACCAGCTATGTCATGTAAATAAAAAAGAACTTGACTAAATTACATCAAGATGGATATTTAGATTCCACTTAACTAAAAAAAATTGGTTTATGTCACACATGTTTATAAGGCAAAGTGACCAAATCCCCATTTAGTGGGAAAGGTTAAAGGGATAAAGAGATTCTTGAATTAGTTCATAATGATGTGTGTGGACCATTTACTATTAAATTAATGGGTGGATATTCATACTTCATAACTTTTATTGATGATTTTATTATATATGGATATGTCTACTTAACGAAGTATAAGTTGAATTATTTTGATATATTTAAGTAATACAAGAATGAATTTGCGAACCAGCTTGGTATGAAGATTAAGAAACTCTGCTCAGACTATGGTGGAGAATATCTTAATCAAAACTTCATTTATTACTTATGGGAGTTTGGGATTCTATCCCAACCCACTCCTCCTTATACACATCAGTGGAAGAGTGTAAGCGAAAGGAGGAACTGCACCTTATTGGACATGGTGAGACATTGATGATTCATGCGAGTCTTCCATTATCCTTTTGGGATACACGTTACAAATAGTATCAAATATACTAAACCAAGTACCAACTAAATTAATAAATGGTATTCCATATTAATTTTGGAGTGTATGAAAAAACATGTTATCAAATTTACATGTGTGGGTAAGTGAGTCATTTGTTAGGTCCTCTTTAGGTAACAAAATTTCACCCCTAAGGCACAAAGTGTGCCATTATAGGATACCCTAAGGAAACATGGGGATATTACCTATAAAATACCCAATAAAAAAGGTTATATTGGAAATAAATTCCATATTCCTTGAGAGGTCTAACATATCTAAAATATATAGTGGGAGCGATATAGAATTTGATGAATTTGAGGCTCAAGGCACACAATATTTAGTACACAGGGGAATACAATAGTTGGTACATGAGTGACCTCTTCATGGGAGAGGGGGGTTTCTATGTGTGGAGGGTTATAAAAGTCCACACAGGGGAATTCCCTTTTAGAAAAATAAAAAATCATACAATAGTTGGTACGGGAAAAAATTCCACAAAGCCTCGTGGAAGAAGAAAATTCCAGAGGCACAAGTACTATGTAGGAGTAAAAGTGAGGTTAAAGAACCCAAATGTTATGGTTTTCTATTCATTGAGTATGATCACTTGTTATTAGTTGATAATAACGATCCTCTAACAAACAAATAAAAGGTAAGTGAAATAAGAGTTTCCAAGTGGTAAGAAGCCATGAATTTTGAAAAGGATTCCATGTACCTAAACCAGGTATGGATTTTGGTAGACCCTCTAGTAGATGTAAATATCATTAGTTTTAAATAGGTATTAAATAATAAACTATACATGGATGGAAAATTTAGTACGTATAAGGCACTATTGGTTGTATAAGGGTTTAAATAGTGTCAAGGAATTGACTACGATGAAACATTTTCACTAGTTGCAATGATGAAATCCATCAGAATTATACTTTCCATTATGGATTATCATGACTGAGATTTCATAAATGGATTTCAAAACAACCTTCCTTAATAGTAACATTCAAGAAAATTTCTATATGACATAACCCAAAGGGTTTATGACTCCAAAGGATTCCAATAAGATATAAAAATTGCAAAAATACATTTATGGATTAAATCAAGAATCTAGGTCATGAAAAATTCATTTTGATGAAGACATAACCGAATATGGTTTTATAATGAATGAATGTGATACTTATGTATATAAATGGTTTAGTTGAAGTGCATTAATTTTCTTAATAGTATATGTTGATGAAATATTACTCATAGGACATGAAATACCGGACATATAGTCTGTTAAGATATGGTTGAATAAATGATTCTATATGAAGGACTTGTGTGAGGCGGAATATATTCTTGGGATCAAGATCCATTATGATAGATCCAAGAGGTTTTTTGGACTAAGTAAAAGTATATAAATTGACATGATACTGAAGAGATTCAGTATGGAACAATCCAAGAGGGGATTTTTGCTAGTGTCACATGGCATTCATTTTTCCAAGAAAATGTTTCCTCAGACATATGAGGAAAGAAATAGAATTAAAAGTATTCCATACACATAAATGAGATGTTATGATATGTACTAAGCTAAATGTTTCCTATGAATTTAGTGTAGTAGGAACATATCTAGATGATCTAGGTGACTGCCATTAGATTTCAGTCAAGACTATTCTTAAGTATATAAGGTATAATAAGGATATATTCTTGGTATATGGAGGAGACAAGGAACTAGTCATCCAAGGATATGCAGATGCTAGTTTCCAAACTAATCAAGATAACAAGAATCCACAAATAGAATACATATTCACTTTTAATTGAGGAGTTGTGAGATGGAAGATCTCAAAGCAGGATGTGGTCGTAGATTCTCTAGCAGAGTTTGAGTATATTGTGGATTCTGAGGAAACTAAGGAAGTAGTATGAATTTGAAACTTCATCTAAGAGAATTATGTGGTTCTTATCAGTAAAGATAATATCAAAATATATTGTGATAATACTGTTATAGTGGCTCTCACAAAAGATCCAAGGTCACATCAATGGAAAAAGCACATAATTTGGAAGTATCGTCTCTTGGGAAATATTTCTCAGAAAGGCGAGGTTGCAGTGAGCAGTATTTTCATGGAAGACAATGTGGTGGACCCCTTGAATAAAGCCTTGACTCATCAGAAACATGATTATCATGTGAGGTCTAGGGGAAAAATGTTGTTGGTAGTTGTCTCTAGTCCAAGTGTGAGTTTGTTAGAGTCGGTGTCCTAGGACCAACTGATTTTACTTTGATTACATATATATTAAATGTATTGAATATTAATTTAACATATTATTGCATATTTTTTATTGTTTCTTCATGTATTTAATGTAATAATTTCTTAGATTATTTGTCTCATTGACAAGGTTATAACAGTTCCCCACTATGATGATAACCTTGAAGTTTTATGAAAATATTCTTAATATAGTTTTGTGGTTGGATAACACACTATGATGGGACACATAGTCTTTAGATCATCAGGTGAAAGTTCTCATAAATGGATGAGGCTTCTTCTCATGAATTTCACACTTTATAATCTCCAACACAAGAGATTATGATAACATACCCACTAGTAGGAATTATGCTTGTTTTGGTGTCATTGAATATTCCTATATGTGAGCCTCTGTAATGGTCCTTAGACTTTATGATTTTCATTAATTTATGTCATGACTCCCTCACTTAGATTTAGTAACTAAAACTTTCATACCATATGTTGGTGATAGGTAGGGTACGTTGGATATGTCAAGATTGAAATGTCATTAATGGATAATTTGAGGAAGGATTTTCCCATTCCATCTTTATGGAATCTTATATCTCATCCCTTTGATTGAAATAGAACCATTACATGAAATTTCATGGTCAAGGTGTAATGACATATTAATTTCAGATAGTCAAAGAAATATGTATCAATTAAATAGGTTGATGACACCATCGTGCAACCTTCTTGATGAGATATTGTGATAAAGAGATTATATTACATAATGATCACTCGCATGTGGTTTTCAATGATGAGACATTAAATTCTTTCTCTTAGGTTCCTTGACCCATTATTAAATAGTGATCTTGGACTTTAGGCAAATCTTCCTAATACCAATGAGAAGTAATATTATAGGGTCACACACTAAGTGTTTTCATTGATCTCGATTAAATTATATTTGAGTTTAATTAAGGGAATAAATATTATTCTCAAGTCTGAGGAGTAATTTTATTCAAGTTATATTGACCACATAAATTAAATAAATATTTATTCACAAACATGTGAATAATAATATACTTAATTAGTTTATTGAATATTTAAGAAATATTTATTCTCTGGTATATGAATGAAATATTTATTTATAAATAAAATTTTTATTTGGATGTTCAATAAATGCAAGAGGAGTTTTAATGGACCAAGACTGTTTTTGGTGATAAATATTAATTTAAAACATGATTAAATAATATTTGTTATTGTGAAATTTTCCAAACACCACAAAATAATAATATTATTATGTGGCATGAGGTTTATTAAAGGTAATAAATGTTATTTAATGGAGGATATTCAATTAAATAATATTTTAACCTAAACTCTAACTCTATAAATAGATGGATATGTCTGTTGTGTAGTGTATTCAAAAATTAATAATAGATAATTATTGCACACAATGAAATATATATTGACTCCTCCTATTTCCCTCTCAAGAACGAGAATCTTAAGAGATATTTCTTCAAGACCGAAGAATGAGTGATCAAGAAAGAATAATGAAAGACATTAGATTCACTATGGTAGAACCTATATATTGAGTGGGGTTACTCAGTGACCATAAGAGCATGTGTGGATCATCGCTATAGGTAATCTATCCTTGGATCCTCACTGCACAACAAAGGTAATCTGAAAGGGTCTTTTCAGATGATCAACATTCACCAATGAAAAATTTTATTAATTCCAAGTATTTATTTCTTCAAATATTAAATAAATTAATTATAAATTTGATGTGAAAGTTCCTCACTCCTGGTTTTAAGAAATGATTATTAAAATAAATTTCAATATGTCTCCCACCACCACATGCTTCTATTGCACTTGAAACCAACAAAAAAACATGGTGAAATTTTGAAATATCCAATATGAATTAGAGAGTAAAAAATTTATGTAATGCCTGATCTTGAACTTAAAATGAGAGCATAGAAATTTATGTGTAAAAACCACACCCCAATACTCCACTGTCTTCTCTCTAAAATAATCTCAGTAAAAATAAAATGCTCTAAAGATCTATCTGCAACAAAATGTCACCCTTCTGTCAAAAAAATTCCACCACCTCGGGGATATTTATCCAAACACACGTCAGAATTGCACCATCTTGCAACACCCAAAATATTTTTCTCTCTCATGATCTCCCCATCATGATGTACCACCGATCATCAACCTATACACACCGCTTGATCACCGTAATCAACTTTTGATACATGGCCCTAATCAACAATCTCATCGTCGTTGCTTCACACCTATTCCATTTCGATGCACCACACATGGTACTTCAAATGTGGTATTCGATCACATCATAGATCCACCATTGATTCCATGTTCACCAATCCCAAAGAACCACCTGGTCTACTACAAATGTAGTGTCCCCTTTCCCCTTGATCTCGGTGGACTACATATTGAGTAGCCCTCTCTTTTTTCTCCACCAACTGATTATCCTTTTTAAAGTCTTCATAGTTTCCTTTTTCAAATATATATAAGATATAAAATATTTTATCTTAAATTTACAAATCACCATAAGTCTTTCATGTTAATAATCAAACACGTATATCCTTTAAATAGATATAAAAGATATATCTCTTCAAGGGAAAAAATTGCAGACTTATATGTGTGATATGATAGAATATTTCTATGATTCAAAAAAATAGCTTATGTCATATTTCAAAACACACACGGGCTTAATACTATCAATATCCCCTTTAGTCCATTAATGGAGATGCCATCTAAAAAAATCATTTGGACCAAAAACCTGTTGGCATCACACCAACCATCATCCTCTATAGAAAAAAATGACGACGCCCTTTTGTAACTCTGACATAAACCTAATAGAATTCTTACCTCATAATGATCTCATGCAGAGATCATCTTTTTGGGTATTTTCATGTAGGCCGGCTGAAAAATCCTTGGAAGCGGGGTGACTACGGCATGGTTGCAGAAGTTTTGGCCTCGATCTCTCTGGTTTGAGCTTATGGATCAGTGTATTTTTTCAATGAATATAGGATTTTGGGGGGGATAAAAACTCAATGGAGGCCATAAGGCCGATGACATCCTATCTAGAAGTCTCTGGTCACCAGCAACAAGAATCATGGAAGTATTGGGACCCTGATGGTGGCTTTTGGGGATAGCGATGAAGAATTGAGGGGTTTAAGGTGGTGATCCATGGTATTAGGGAGCCTAAACTAATAGTAGGGATGGAGATTAGGGTGAAAATCATTGAAAACCTTATGATGTAGGGTACTGACCCCACCTTAAGGTGGGGATGGAGATTGGGTGCAGGCCAGTGACGACCTCTAGTGTCACGACCCCCTCCCCACAAAGTGTACCCCTCCTGGGACGAAAATGTGAAAATAGAGATAATGACCCCCGATTTCCGCCTCCAGTAGGCCCCGGGTTGGTGACTAGCACCGAGGGTATAGTAAACACATAAATGGGAGGCATTACCCTCTAAGAGAACACATGCGGAAGAGAGAGATAAGATAGACACCAGCCAACTCCAACTCAGAACTGAAGTATAAAAGAAAACCCAAGTGCATATATGTAATGTCATGAAAAAGTACTACAACTGAAAGGGAAAATAGCAAGTACCCAAAAAAAAGTAAAAACAGCAGCAACCACAAGCCCAAATAGCTCCCGTAACCACAAGCTAGTAGTAATGAGCCTGATCTCCAACCTACTCCAAGTGAGCTGAAAAATAGTTTATATATACGTAGGGTGAGTATAACAGTATACTCAGTAGGATCCTCCCCTAATCCTCTTGTGCAAAAGTAAATAAAGAATGCTAAAGCACAGTGAACAACAAGTGAAACTAACTCATCACCTAAAAAGATATACTATATTCCCAACCTCACCATGGATACTCTCACCAAGTAATGCATACAAGAATATATCATATAATAAAGAATATCAAGGGTACCCCGCTACTACTTCCCCACTGGTTTTCCGCTTTTCCCCAACGACATACATCATGTGCATCTCTCTCCAAAGACTTTTTCGTATACACCTAGGCCAAGCTCCACAATCTGCACCACGTGCACTAAAAAGTCTTGCCCGCAGAAACCTAGGCGAAGCACCACACCATCCTCACAACCAAAAGTAACCAGGTAGTTTCCGGGAGCCACCACAGCTCGCATAACGTGTATCATACGTCGGGTATTATACCTCAATCCATTACAACCCATACACCGAGTAAGGATCCTCAAGCCATCACAACCTATACATGTTACACCTATAGTAATCCATCAGATACTATATCCAGAATATGTGTGTGTGAATAACCATAAGCTATTACAGCCCTCTACACACATATATAGGGAAAACTAACCGCTGTGCCTAATGGCACTAGTATCTACCAAGAAAAGAGAGCGGGGTCAAAGGGGGTAGTCAGCCATTCATCCTCCCACCGGAATGTTGGGGAAAACACCCCCCCCCCAGGGCTCAAAATCCCCGGGGTGCCAGTTTTTCTTACTGACAGGGTGGAGTAGCGTATAGAAACACAAAAAAGTAAAGAATATACTATAACTCACAACCACACTATGGGCATAACCTAGTCTTAGATACAACTGCAGCTAACATCTCTTGAACTTCAGGCTGCCACTTCTAAGACTAGGTATCCTATAAGTACACAACCATTTAAGGGATTTATTAGATTAATTCATTCCCTTTTTATCAATTCCACTATACGTTAATTAATTCTTCAAACATTAATTAACCACGAACAATTTCACATGAAATTCCATTAACATCACATCCAAAAACCACTGTTCCTTCAAAAGTTCTCAACCTCATCATTAAGTTTCAAAAAACTCCAACCCCATGGGTTGACATCATTTATTCAAAAATTCATTACAGAATTACTTTCCCATATTCCCAGTCATTCTAGAAAAGCATCATATGCTACTAAACATAAGGGGCTCAACACGGCGAGTAGATGTACTACCCGTCGAGTCTTTTCCGCCTATATCAAGAGCGTAGAACCATTAACCCTTGAGAGGCTAAACATGGAAAGCACGTGGCATACCCCGCGTGTCTTCGCCTCTTTCGGAAGATGAGTAAGCAAGACCAACTGCCTTGAGCAGTGGGGAAAAGTAAAGAAGATAAACAACCAAACAAATCACCAAACATCCAACAATCACATCCATCCCATTCCATCATCCTTGGTGTCCTCCCTGACACCCACATGCATAAACCGATGCATCTCGCCACTCTAGGCGTCATCCGCTTCCACAACCACAAGGCCTCCGAGCCCCAACATATCACAACATCCATCCAAGATCACATCACAACACAAGCAGTAGGAAAGTAAACATCACATCAAATTTGGTCTCTTGGACCTTTAACAAGGAATCTAGCCTTCAAACAACAAGCACCAATAGTTTTCAGGTTTACCAACCAACTGAATTAATGAAATACATTGACATCAATTTGATTAACATCAATTTGGATCAACAACCACAACAACAACAACCAGATTCGTTTACATGCCTCTTTATCTTTAGCTAATTAATTATCAAAATTTTGTCTTTACGTTCTGTATCAATTTTATCAAGAACAACATACTAACAAGCAAGTCATAAATATAACACTATCTAGAAAATCAAGAGGTGAACCGTTAACACGGTATAAAGCAACAACATGCACTCAAAGAAATTCTTTTAATCCAGTTCAAGTATTTAATTAGGTCAATTTCATTTTGATCCAAAGGCCTAAATCATGCTAACTCTACGATTGCACATAAACAATTAGAGAAGCCATGAATCCCCTACCTAAAAGGTTTTCGAGGAAAATCACAATGGTCGAAGAACGCCCAACAAAACCGGGTCGATTCTCCACGAATCCTCATTAGATCTCCTCTCCTAACACAACCAAGACCAAATCTCATCATATTCGACATCCACACACTTAGATCTACCCATAATGGGCGTAGATATAAGAAACCGAGAGAAGAGGAGGATTAGATCTAAGTAGATCTAATAAATAAAGCAAGAATGATCACATACCTTAAGAAACCGGCTTCGATTCTCTAAGAAAAGCCTCTGGATCACCTCCAAAACACTTGGGATATGTTCTTCTACCTCCAAGGAAGGGTAATCTCGAGTTATGGCCACTTATAGGCTTAAACGAACCATTTAGAGGCACAAGAGTTTAGATCCACAATTTTAGGATCTAACTTTAAGTGCCCACACGGTTAGTCCGCACAGTTTAACAAACTGTGCGCTAACCGTGCGTTAGCTTCTGCCTCGCCAAACACTCCTCGCACGGTTAGTCTGCACGGTTAGACAAACCATGCGCTAACCCTGCATTAGCCACTGACTCCAACACCAACCTTGCACAGTTTTTCCGCACGGTTTAGTAAAACCGTACGCCAACCGTACGAAATCTATTTCCCTTTAGCTTTCCTTAAAAGTCCACCCAAACACACCTCCAAGTCACCTTGACCTCCCGAAACACCTTCAACACCACATTTTCACAATGGAATGGACCGGAGAGGCCCGTGCCATTACATCAGATACTTATCAAAACATTATCATCCTCGAGAATCCAAAACCCACCTAAAGAGAAAATGAAATAGGGTCTGAACAACCACCCATCGAGATACCTCTCAAAAGAGAGCAAGCCACCAAAGAAACAAATGGTGCCATCCCATAAACATAAAGTTTCACAACAACATAAGTTACATAAAAACCTGAAAAGAGTTAAACATCAAACAAATCTGAGTACTGAGCACGTATCTATGAATCACGTTCCCAAGTACTCTCTTCCATGCCACTATGTCTCCAAAAGACACGAACTAAAGGGATATAACACCCGCACAACACCTTCTCCTTGCGGTCTTGGATCCCCAAAGGTCTCTCCTCAAAGGTTGAATCATCATCAACATCGATCTCTCCCCAATCGATGATGTGAGAGTCATCATGAAGAAAACGTCGGATTTGTGATACATGGAAAACATCATGTATCTGACTCATCTGATGGGGAAGTGCTACTCGATACGCCACAGCTCCAACATGAGCTAACACCTCGAAATTCCCAAAAAATTGGGGAGAAATCTTACTTCCACGACCAAACCTCTGCTTCCCACGATGGGGAGTCACCTTCAGAAACACATGATCCCCAAAATTAAACTCTAAGGGTCTCTTTCTTTGATCGACATATGATTTCTGACTATCTTGCGCTGTCTTAATCCTCTCATGAATCACCTGAACCATCTCTGTTGTATTATGTTCTTGTTCCGGTCTGAGAATTGCTGACTCTTCAACCCCAGTCCAGCACAACGGAGAACGTCAAGGCCGGCCATACAAGGCTTCAAACAGTGCCATATCGATGGTGGAGTGAAAACTATTATTGTAAGTGAACTCCACAAAGGGTAAGTGCCTCATCCATGAACCTCCAAAATCAAGAACACAAGAGCGTAACATGTCTTCAAGAGTCTGGATAGTTCGCTCTGTCTGACCATCTGTTTGAGGATGAAAAGAAGTGATAAGGCATATTTGAGAACCAAAAGCATGTTAGAGACCTCTCCACACCCTGGAGGTAAAATGAGGATCTCGATCAGAAATAATCGTCCTTGGGACTCCATGAGGTCTCACCACCTCCTCTAGATACTGCCTCGACAAAACCTCCACTGATCTTGACTCCTTGATCGCTATGAAGTGGGCCGATTTTGTTAAACGATCCACTACCACCCAAACAGAATCATGTCCTCCCGGAGTTCGAGGTAAACCTGTAACAAAGTCCATTGAGATTTCCTCCCACTTCCACTGAGGAATCTCTAATGGCTGAAGAAGACCACCTGGAACACGGTGTTCGGCCTTCACCCTTTGGAAGACTAAACATCGAGACACGAACTCTGCAACCGAACGCTTCAACCCAGGCCACAAAAACTGACTCCTCAAGGATTGGTACATCTTTGTTACGCCAGGATGTACTGCTAAGGGATAACTATGGAACTCTCGGAGAAATGCCTCACGCATCGCCAAGGGAACAAAAATCCTTACATGATACAACACTCGGTGTTTTTTGTCCTCCGACCAACCATTAGCGGACTCACTACAAACAACTTGGTCTCTCCAGACCTCCACCTCAAGATCCCCCAAGTGGGAATCTTCCAACTTTTGCATCAGGGATGGCTGTACCATCATCTGAAAAATACAACATCTACCCCCAACTTCTCCCATATCAAGATGCAATGATGACAGTTCTTTCATTACTCTCCAAGAATCACCAGATTCACGCACAACATCACTACGCGACTTTAGGCTCACTGCATCTACTACAACATTCCCTTTTCCAGATGCATATGATATTTCGAAGTTGTATTCCTGTAAGAACTCCATCCACTGATGCTATCATAATTTCAAGTCACGCTGGGAGAAAACATACCTCAAACTCTTATGATCGGTGAAAACCACAAAGCGCTCACCAATGAGGCAATGTATCCACAAATTCAGAGAAAACACCACGGCTGCCAACTCAAGATCATGGGTAGAATAGTTGCGTTCATGGGGACATAACTGCTGAGACCCATAATAAACAACTGATCTCTTCTACATGAGAACACAGTCTAACCCCAGATGTGAAGCATCGCAGAAAACATCAAACTGAAATCCCTCAGCTGGAAGACAAAGGACTGGAGCACTTACTAACTTCCCTTCTAGATACTCGAAAGCTTCCTGACACTGATCAGTCCATATGAAAGCCCGATCATTCCTGGTCAAAGTTTTCAGAGGAGTTTCAACTTGGGAGAAATTGGCTAAGAACCTCCTGTAGTAGCCTACGAGACCAAGGAAACTTCGCACCTTTGAAACTGTCTTGGGGTCTTCCCAAGACAAAACTGCTTCTATATTCGATGGATCCACAGCCAATCCCTATTGGGACACAACATGCATCAAGAAAAAGACTTCTCGATCCCAAAACTCATACTTTTACAACTTTCTAAACAGCTGATGTCAACGAAGAACTCCCAAAACGGCTCATAGATGCTCTGCATGCTCCTCTTCAGATGTGGATTACATAAGGATGTCGTCGATGAAAACTACCAGAGACTTGTCCAGGAACTCATGGAACACAGCATTCATCAATCCCATGAATACAGCTAGAGCATTCGTCATGCCAAACAACATTACAACGAACTCATAATGCCCATGACGACAACAAAAAGCAGTCTTCGGGATATCCTAATCCTTCACATGCATCTGATGATATCCTGACTGCAAGTCGATCTTTGAGAACCAATTTGCACCCTTCAGTTGATCAAATTAATCATCGATCCATGGAAGAAGATAAAAATTATTTATTGTCACTTTGTTTAAGAGACGATAATCGACACACAACTGCAAACTGCTATCGGCCTTCTTTACGAATAGAATTGGTGCACCCCATGGTGAAACACTTGGTCGAACAAAACCGCACTGCAACAGACCATCAATCTGTATACGTAGCTCTTGTAACTCACAAGGGGCCATCCTATATGGAAACATAGAGATATGAGATGCTCCTGGCTGTAGCTCGATCCCAAACTCGATCTCTCGTCAAGGGGGTAATGCTACAACCTCCTCTGGGAATACATCAGGGTACTCCTATATAACCCTAGGAAACGCCAACTACCGAACCTCTAAAGAACTCAGCTTCATCTTAGCCGCCATGGAAGACAATAATGGAACGTGCCTATGACCCATCCAAGGATCTCGCTCACCAATAAACACCACTTACCCTCCATCCGCACCAAGGAAAACGACCTTCTTCCTGAAGCAATCCAAGGTAGCCTGCACCGAATACAACCAATCCATGCTGAGGATGACATCATATGGTTGTATTCATAAACATAGGAAATCTCCCCAAGAGCGGTGTTTCCCCAACACTATCTCACAATATCTACATACTTCAAACAAGTCAACTCGACCTCCAACTGGTGTAGTCAACACCAAGGGCACCGGAAGCCTCTCTACCTCAAGTCCCAAAGAATGGACAAGGGTAGGTGATATGAAGGAGTGTGTCACTTCTGAATCAAACAAGGAATACACCAAGGTAGAAAACAAGCAAAGGGTACGTTGAACGACGTCTGGCTCGTCTGGTGCTGGAAACGCTAGATCATGAAGCTGACCACGACCTCCTCCACGACCTCTCTGACCCTGATGACGACCACCACCATGGCCGCGCTCTACTCTCTGAGGACAAGGAGCATCATGGAGCTGTCCTCTGCCTGCCTCATCTACCCTCTAGTGACCTAAAATTGGTGCAACTGGCTACTGCTTCCTCGGATGAAACTACCTCAATGGAGGAACCTGAAGCATAACACCTGGTGCATGATGACCGCTCTTAAAGGTCGGGCACTCCCGCTGCTGATGACCATGACCACCACAAGAAAAACAAGCACCTGATCCTTTGGCATAGGCATGAGAGTTTCTGCCTCTGTAGAAATGAGATGTGAAGGGCTGGGACCTACCCCCGGCTAAACAGAAACTATTCTGCCCTGAAAACCGGGAACCCCAGACCACAACCTTGCTTTGTGAGGGATCATGATGATCCCCTTATCGTGATGATCCGGTCCTGGCCAAAGTCCTCTCAACAACCTCTGCCCTCACCAGTACCTCAAGATATGTCTTCAGCATAAATGGGGTGACCTGCCACTGGATCTCTAGGCGCAAAGCCTCCTCAAAATGCCTTTCCCTAGCCTCCTCATCTGGTAAAAAGTCCGAATAATATCGTAAAAGGTTCCTGAAATGGATTCCAAACTCTCGAACAGTAGATCTCCCCTGTCAAAGGGTATGAAGCTCATGGCGACTAGACGCCTTCGCAGTCGAAGAAAGGAACTCGACTCTAAACTTGTCTCGTAACTCCTCCCATAAGATCTCTGACTCCTCACGATCCCCGAGGAACAACAACCACCACTGCCTTGCTACTCCATGTAGCATCGTCACAACCAAGGACACCCAGTGCTCCTTCTGAGAATGGATCGAACTGAAGCCTATCTCGACCTCCTCCAACCAGTCTTCCATGATTGTATCTGAATCGGAGCCCTCGTACTTCTGCAGACTCTGGCGCTAAAACTCTCAAAGTGTCTTCCTCCAAGTTTCTTCGTCATCAACCTCTACCCTACGGTGATCTTCTGGAATAGCCTGCTAGACATTTTCTACGCAAACCTGATGAGGACGTCGACCTGGATCCATACCTGTAAAATAACAAAAACTTAGAGCTCCAAAGACAGGAATATGGAAGAATCAACATTTATTAATTAATTGTTTTATTTTATTCATTTTATGTTAACCTATACCAAGGTCTACCCATTCAAACACAGACACAAAGAAGAATAATGAATGATCATTTCCTAGGTCTCTACCCTACAACTAGTATCACCTTGTTTAGTAGCCATTGTAAACTTAAAGGTCCATAGGGGGCCCTAAACGCCTATGTCTTACCCAATCTCTAGTGTTTACCTCACTTGCTAAACATGAATGACATCGTTGCCCTACCAACCCATGCAACCTCACATGTTCCTAACTCCAAACTCCATTATATCCCTCAACCTCCCTCTGATACCACTCTGTCACGACCCCCTCCCCACAAAGTGTACCCCTCCTGGTCCGACAATGTGAGAAGGGAGATAATGACTCCCAAGTCCTGCCTCTAGTAGGCCCCAGGTTGGCGACTAGTACCAAGGGTACAATAAACACATAAATGGGAGGCATTACCCTCTAAGAGAACACATGTGGAAGAGAGAGATAAGATAGACACCAGCCGACTCCAACTCAGAACTGAAGTATAAAATAAAACCAAAGTGCACATATGTAATGTCATGAAAAAGTACTAAAACTGGAAGGGAAAACTGCAAGTACCCAAAATAAAGTAAAAACATCAGCGACCACAAGCCCGAACAGCTCCTGCAACCACAAGCTAGTAGTAACCAGCCTGATCTCCAACCTGCTCCAAGTGACCTGAACAAAACTTTATATATACGTAGGGTGGGTATAACAGTATACTCAGTAGGATACTCCCCTAAGCCTCTCATGCAAAAGTAAAGAAAGCATGCTAAAACACAGTGAACAACAAGTGAAACTAACTCGTCAACTAAACAGGTATACTATGTTCCCAACCTCACCATGGATACTCTCACCAGGTAACAAATACAAGAATATATCATATAAAAAAGAATATCAAGGGTACCCCACTACTACTTCCCCACTGGTTTGCCATTTTTTCCCAATGAAATATGTCCTGTGCATCTCTCTCCAAAGTCTTGCCCGTATACACCTGGGCTAAGCTCCACAATCTGCACCACGTGCACCACAAAGGATTGCCCGCAGACACCTGGGTAAAGAATCACACCATACTCACAACCAAAAGTAACCAGGTAGTTTCCGGGAGCCACCACATCTCGCATAACATGTATCATACGTCGAGTATTATACCTCAATTCATTACATCCCATACACCGAGTAAGGATCCTCAAGCCATCACAGCCTATACACGTTACACCTATAGTAGTCCATACAATACTATATCCATAATATATGTGTGTGAATAACCACAAGGCATTACATCCCTCTACACAAATATATAGGGAAAACTAACCGATGTGCCTAATGGAACTAGTATCTACCCAGAGAAGAGAGCGGGGTCAAAGGGGGTAGTCAACTATTCATCCTCCCTCCAGAATGTTGGGGAAAACACCCCCCAGGGCTCAGAATCCCTAGGGTGTCATTTGCCCTTACTGATAGGGTAGAGTAGCTTATAGAAACACAAAAAGTACATAATATACTATAACTCACAACCACACTATGGGCATAACCTAGTCTTAGATACAACTGCAGCTAACGTCTCTTGGACTCCGAGATACCACTTATAATACTATGTATCCTATAAGCACACAACCATTTAAGGGATTTATTAGATTACTTCATTCCCTTTTTATCAATTCCACTGTATGTTAATTAATTCTTCAAACATTAATTAACCATGAACAATTTCACATTAAATTCCATTAACATCACATCCAAAAACCACTATACCTTCAAAACTTATCAACCTCATCATTAAATTTCAACAAACTCCAACCCCATGGGTTAACATCATTTATTCAAAAATTCATTACAGAATTACTTTTCCATATTCCCAGGCATTCTATAAAAGCATCCTATGCTACTAAACACAAGAGGCTAAACATGATGAGTAGATGTACTACCCGTTGAGTCTTTGCCGCCTATAGCAAGAGTGTAGACCCATTATCCCTTCAGAGGCTAAACACGGAAAGCAAATGGCATACCCCGAGTGTCTTCTCCTCTTCCGGAAGATGAGTAAACAAGACCAGCATCCTTGAGCAGTGGGGAAAAGTAAAGAAGATAAACAACCAAACAAAGCACCAAACATCCGACAATCACATCTATCCCATTCCATCATCCCTGGTGTCCTCCCTGACACCCACATGCATAAACCGATGCATCTCGCCACTCTAGGCGTCATCAGCTGCCACAACCACAAGGCCTCCATACCCCCACATATCACAACATCCATCCAGGATCACATCACAACACAAGTAGTAAGAAAGTAAACATCACATAAAATTTGGGCTTTTGGACCTTTAACAAGGAATTTAGCCTTTAAATAATAAGAACCAACAGTTTTCAGGTTTACCAACCAACTGAATTAATCACATACATCAGCATAAATTTGATTAACATCAATTTGGATCAACAACCACAACAACAACAACCAGATTCGTTTACATGCCTCTTTATCTTTAGTTAATTAATTATCAAAATTCCAGCTTTACGTTCTTTATCAATTTCATCAAGAACAACATGATAACAAGCAAGGCATAGATATCACACTATCTAGCAGATCAAGAGGAGAACTGTTAACACGGTACAAAGCAACAACATGTGCTCAAACCAATTCTTTTAATCCGGTTCAAGTATTTAATTAGGTCAATTTCATTGTGATCCAAAGGGATAAATCATGCTAACTCTACAATTGCACATAAACAATTAGAGAAGCCACAAATCCCCTACCTCAAAGGTTTTAGAGGAAAACCACAGTGGTCTAAGAACGCCCAAGAAACTAGGTCGATTCTCTACGAATCTTCCTTAGATCTCCTCTCCTAACACAACCAAGACCAAAGCTCATCATATTCGACATCCACACTCTTAGATATACCCATAACAGGCGTATATCTAAGAAACCAAGAGAAGAGGAGGAGTAGATCTAAGTAGATCTAAGAAATCAAGCAAGAACGATCACATACCTCCAGAAACTGGCTTTGATTCACCAAGAAAAGCCTCTAGATCGCCTCCAAAACGCTTGGGAGAGGTTCTTCTACCTCCAAGGAAGGGTAATCCCAAGTCATGGCCTCTTAGAGGCTTAAATAAACCATTTAGAGGCAAAAGAGTTCAGATCCACAATTTTAGGATCTAACTTTAAGTGCCCGCACAGTTAGTCCGCACGGTTTAACAAACCGTGCGCTAACCGTGCATTAGCTTCTGCCTCACCAAACACTCCTCGCACAATTAGTCTGCACTGTTAGACAAACCATGTTTTTACCATGCATTATCCACTGCCTTAAATACCAACCTTGCACAGTTTGGCCGCATGGTTTAGGAAAACTATGCACCAACCATTGCGAAAGCTATTTCCATTTAGCTTTCCTTAAAAGTCCACCCAAATGCACCTCTAAGTCACCTTGACCTCCCGGAACACCTCCAGCACCACATTTTTACAATGGAATGGAACGGAGAGGTCCGGGCCATTAAATATAGGGAATTATATGACAACCTCAGGTGAAGGAAGTGGTGTCCTTAAGATTCGGGGAATTAAAAAACTTAGTATGACATGAGAGGTGGGCTCAAGATTTTTTCCAGCGATGAAATCATGTGAGATAACTTTTAGAGATGGACAGTTGGCCCCAGTTGTGACAACCTCAGGTAGGGTGCACAAAAGGAGGCTTACTTTTTCTTAGTGGGAAAATATCCTTCTCAAAGAGGGGTTTCTTACTGGTATCTGGTGAAGGTAGGGATGCAATAGACGGTATCATTATGTGGTTTACGGTATGAACAAGATGGGGGTTATAGGTGGTGGTGGTGCCAGACGGTCGAAATGCAGTGGGGATTAGGTGTGCATGGGATTATGGAGGTAGGGAGCTGGTGTGATAAGAAGGATTGTGGTGGTGATCAATAGATGATAATGGTGGCCATAGGTTCAAGGTGAAGTAGGTGAAAAATCAGTCCAAGGAATGCCTAGGTGGGCTGATTGTAGTCAGGGAAATTATTGATGGGGCATGGTCCATATTTTGATGGATCACACAAGGGGTCTATGAGGGTAGGCCAAGTGTCATGTGTGGTCCTAAAACCCCGATTTGAGGTTGTGGATAGGTTTATTTCTTTCATCTATTTTTTTTGGATGGTGGTGGTTTTCCACTTTCATTTTTGGTGGTTCTTTTTATGCCACATTATTTGAGTCTCTATTTTTCTTGGAAATTTTATTTTTTTTAATAAATTTTAGGACCGACCACACTTAGATCCTGAACCTTCCTAATTATACACACTTATATATTTATATCCATATATTTAGGGTGAAAAAGAAAAATTCTTTCCCAATATCTAAATGTTACAAGTGACTAATCGAATATCACTCAATTTTTCACATAAGTCATGATGGTGATAATTTAATAGGTTCTCCAGTTTGTTTGAGGGGTGTTTTGGATATTTAATAATGTTGATTGTTAAGATTGATGGTGACCCATTCTATAATATTTTTGGGTGCACTACTCATACTGTTTTCAAGAGTAGAACATAATAGTGCTCACTGTTTATAAATTTAGAACTCTAATGTTATCAAAAAAGTGAAAATATGATTTTGGATATAGATATAAATATAGGTGACCCTGTCACGAACCGAATCTGGTCACCATCAAAACTAGCACCAAACCTAGACCATGGCAAGGACCAAAGGGAATTAAATATCCCTAGGGTCTGGAAAAAGTTCCCATGTATCATAAATATTGGTTTGGGAACAATTTACCTGAGTATAGAATCATTTAACAACCAAAGACAATCAATAAACTAAATATAAAAATTACCAACCAAACATGGCTTAAATAAAATTCAGAACTGAATAAATGGTCTTAAACATGACACAAGAGGTCAAAATATATATAATAGTAGCATCAAAACATCCCAAGGAACACCACATGACAAGGGGTCATCACCCACGAGCCGTCTCCACAACACTGCACCATGGAAGGAAACTAAAAACCCAGACCGCTATCACCCAAGGCCTTAACTATACCTGTGTCAAACATGATCAAGTATAATTACACCCAAATGTGAAAGTAGGGTGTGAACCTAATACCAATTGGATACCACCCAAAGATTCTATATAGTAATAAATACAAGATAAAAAGCATGAAAGTTTTAATAAACAAGAAATGGTGGCAATAATTTCTAAAGAATGAAACTTTTAAAAGTAAATAGTTTTCAAAGGGAAATTTCAAAGAGTGAACAAATTTTAATAAAACATGTATTATTCTGAATTTTCTATCCAAAAACACCATAATAAAATTATAAATACCAAATAGTCAATGAGAACTAACCTCGGGAACACCTTTAGTCACTAGTTAGTTTTGGGCACCATGTACCTCGTATCTCGGTGTAAAGTAACCATAGCCATATTCGTTCTCATGCACGAGACACTAGTAGGGAACATAACCATAAACAATTAGTACCCAATCTTTATCATTATAGTTTTTTTATTGTTGTCAATGTCCAAATTTCTAAGTGAAACAGGGACAAAACCACTCTGGATCACTAGCGTATTAGTACACGTCCACCCATCTAGATACTCGGGCTTCCCCCTTTATGATCAAACAATTTACACATGTTAACAAAATCCATTTTCACATAAAAACATTAATTCTGGTCACACACATTTAAAAAAGTAGCTACACATTCTTTTCACCCTTTTATATAACTCAATAAACCACTTAGAATTTCCATAAAACAATTTCAAGGAATGTTAAAAAACTTTGAACATAAAATTCATCTAAAATCCCTATTTTAAAACAAAATGCCCAAAAATATTACCCAAAACCAGAATTTTAAGTAGTAAAACATTTTAATAAAACCCTTATATGAATTATAAAATAACCCCAAGTGGTACAACATCGAACACACATGTAAAACACCCATTTTTACATAAAAATAGAATTCACAAATCAATTTTTTAAAAAATGAAACCAAAAAATATTTTTTTAGAAATAAAAATGAATTATGAGTGTGATAAAAATAGAAATCAAGAAAGGATAACTCATCTAATTGTGCTTACACATGGAATCACCTACCACAAGTGTCAAAACCACCAAATCCTTGTGCGAAAGTTCAACCACACCATTGTCGTACCACAAGGGTGTTAAATCAAACCTAAAACCACAATATTAGACCAAGAAACTCAATATAAAACCCTATGTTCAAAGCCCTACTTTCTAGACATTATGAAATTCAAGAAAAATGAAAAAAACCCTAAGCAAATGGGAGGAGGAATGAAGGAAACCCACTTAATTGAGGGATATTAAAGAAATCACCCCAAATACATCAATAGGTGAATCTCCAAGTAGCCAAAACTAATATTAAGGTTCGAATAAGGCTTAGGAGGTCAAGTGGGAACTGAAATGGGAGAAAAAGAGTAACAAAATGAAGGCATTATGAAATAAAAAAATTACTTTTTCAAATTAGGACGATTTGAGAAAGCTTGAAATTTTTTCCCCAATCCATGATGAATATGAGATACAAAGAGGGAAAAACTAAAATGGGGGTGTTTCTAGGGTCAGTGGGATCTATTGAGAGGTTGAATCACCAAAAAATATGAAAAAATGAATAAGATATAAAAGAAACAAATTATTTTTTAAAAACTAGAAATGGGCGCACGGGTTGACCCAATACATTAATAAATAACCCAAATCCACCATGATTATAGATTATTAAGGGGTCAAAATGGATATGGTAGTTTTAATGGGTCAGGGGAGGCCAAGTGGGAAGTTGAATGGGTGAAAATGTTGAAAAATGGAGGATTTATAAAATAAACAAAATTTATTTTTAAATCTAGAAATGAGCTCACAGTTAGGCCCAAATCTTGAAAACCCACCCTTTCCTCAAAAAATTCTTGGGAAACCCCCACAATAAAGTAAGAATGGAAATTATATGAAAAATAACTTTAAAATAAGTTGTGTATGTGACAGAATTGATGACGATTTCAATGAATACAATTCAATATTAACTTTTACTGTGAACCAGTACATTTTAAAATGAATATAATGACCATTCGAGATCATAGATAACATTATTAAAGTAACCTTTTAATGTCATTTATTCATTTTTAACATCACATAAAAAGAAATGTGAATATAACCAACATTAAAAGAGTAGTTTTGACATCAGTTATTTAAAACCTATGTTAAAACTACTTTCAATTTCATTTACTATAACAACCAACGTTGAAATCCTCACTAAATATATATAGAGAGTGACTTTAAATAATGGTTTTTAATAAAAAATAATGTTGAAATCCCTTTCAGTTTTAGTTTTTTATATAAACTGATGTTGAAATCCAAAATAAATGCCAATATTTATTTGGTACTTTCAACTTCAATTTTCAAGAAAAAATGGCATGGAAACTGACTTTTACCATCTATTATTATGAAAACAAATGTTAAAAGTCCAAAATAAATATCGATATAATTGGACTTTCAATGTCTGTTTTTATGAGAACTGATGTTGAAATTTAGTTTCTACACCTCTTTTAAAAATAATTGACACTAAAAAATAATTATTTTTTTAATTATAATAAAATAAAATAACCCATGACCTTTAACATGAATTCCAATTGAAAAAATTAATATAAAATGGTAGAAAAATGCACCAAATAGCACCAACAAACTTAATGAAAACTTTAATACAACATCATTTACCAAAAAAATATACATGAAACTTTTAGATATTCAACCAAAAAATAATCTTTCCTAAAAATAATCTACAAATAAACATAAAAGTTTATTTAAGTATCCTTTCATATATGATGAAACATCATAAAAAACCTATAAAAACTATAAATATTATAAAATTAATGATACAAATTATTAGTTTAAAATAGAAGAGTTAAAATGGAACTAACCTTTTGAAAATATGTTATCATTCCGATAATGATAATCTCAAAAAATGAATCTTAAAACACAATAACCACATCCCACACTACCTTTTTGATAATGACATTACAGTTATGAAACAACACTTCAAAAATAAAAAACATTATATATGTAAAATAAAAAAAAGTATTAACTAATAAAAAAATTATTTACCCACACTTTCATATAATTACTTTCATTTGGAATCTTTATCAACAGGTGAACCTTTTTAAACTATTTCCATAATTTTTTTTATTTTCATATATTAATTACCAAAACATATTTAACCATAAATATTTAAGATTAAAAAATTAATATAATAGAATAATATTTATGAATTGAGCAAATCTTGAAAATTTTAATGACCTCCATCGAGTAAAGAGCATAAACAATATATCATGCAATTATTCGGGAAGAATACACCTAAAATCCAATGTCCACTAAAATATAAAGAGTTAAATATTAATGACATTATAGTGACTAGTAGATCATAATTATACAATTTTTATTACCTGTTAAGGAATGGAAATAACCAAAACATAATCACTATATTTTTCAATCTTTTAGATATATATTTAGCTCTAGAATACTTATCTAGATATTGAACAATATTTAAAATGTATTCTAGATCCATAAAACCATAAATGGATGCTATCATTTTGGTTTTAAGGTGTAAAGATACCTAATTAGATAAATAATAAGTTAAGATGCTATAAGTTTTACTTATTTTAACAAATGTAAATTGAAATTGAAATTGAAATTTACTTACATGGAAAACAACTTTACATGGATATATAAAGATCATCATCGATACAAATATCCATGATATCATTTTAAATATCCTTAACATATAGTCTCTCCCACATATATTCACAATCCTGATAAACTCATAAAAATATTCTAACAAAAATGAATGCAGGGTTAATTTTGTTAGACCATCAGAAACCTGAGAAGCATCTGAAGGTGTTAGTTACTAAAACTTTTGTTTCTTTTTCAATGATTCATTTGATTTTAGATACTCATATATAAAGTAAATTTAAGAAAACAACACAAGTAATTTGAAATAAAAATTAAATAAATATTAAAAAACAACACATACTTCATATGTCAACTAATGAATACTATATATGGACTGTCACAACCCCCTCTATCCAAAGGTACCCCTCCTAATATGGAAATAAAGTAAACTTGATAATGAATCCTGAGTCCTGCCTCCAGTAGGCCCTAGGTTGGAAAATAGCATTGAGGGTATAAAATCTCACACATGATATACATTACCCTCTATATAATATAGGATTGGGGGATAGGATAAATCAACCAAAAATAAACTGAATTACATAATATAAATAAAGGGAACCAAAAAAAACCTAAAATCTATGAATAATCTAAACAAATAAAAAGATTCTACAAATAAATACCAAAAGAAATAGTCCCCTGATAGTGACCCAACAATAGATCTAAAACCCAAGTTAGTATAGTCCATCTCAGTCTATGAATTCCTCCTATAAACCAAAATAACATTCAATATATACACGAGGTTAGAATAACATGAATACTTAGTAGGATCATACTCAAGGTCTCTCTTGAACATGTGAAAAATCATACTAATTCACCCATGATCAAATAGGAGAACCAACAACACCTAAGTAGGTAAACTAACCAATCTCATCCTCATAAAGGTACACTCACCAAATAACGCATCCTAGTGTAGTAACATAATATGAAGAATATCGATAAATAGGGTACCCCGCACCGCTTTCCCACTGATTTTTAGCTCTCACACCCCAACATCGTACATCCTGGAGCTACCATATCTTTTGTAGAATCCTTGCCAAAGACACTTGGGAAATCGCATCATGCCAAGAACCCCATGTGAAAATGGACATTACATCCTTCTTGAAGACACCTGGTCAACCGCATCACATCTCACCTAAAGACACATGGGCTATCACATAATATATCAAAGAAATAAAACATGTGATTCCTTCCCTCCCCCCTTCAATTTCAATTAAACTGATTTTTATTATCTTTGTTAAGCTGGTTCATACCATCTCCCCAAAGGAGAAAAAGGGAATAATACCCCACATAAATATATAAAAGAGGAAATGTGAAGGATCACCTAAATCAAATAAGATTTTTGAAACAATACACACAATGGGGAGAAGGAGAAACAACCGGAATATCACTATAGCTTTCAGGCATAATAGAAGCATCATATGAGACATGCCCAAAATTGATTTTTTTCATGATTGATTACTAATCAATAATTTAAATGATGACAATTGATATGATAAATGGAATTGAATAAAAGAATTTAGAAAATAAATAAACATCAGAACCAAAGTTCAGAATCATCACATATTATTTATAATTAATTTAAGCAATTAAATAATTTTCTTATAAGAAATTATTTCTTTGTTGATGGATCTGATAATATCTCTACGTCATATCATCACTGCATTATAGAGCTCAAGAATAGATTCCCTATAGCAGTGATCCACATGTGTTCCAAAAACCTTCAAATGTCGTTGTATGAATCTACAGGTTCTAGAACATAAGATCTAAACACTTGCATCATTCACCATTGATTTCCCAGAGTACTTCTTGAAGGAAGGGTTCTCTTCAATCACTATAGAATTGAGAATAGTGGTGGATTAGGATCACTCTCTATTCTTGAGAGAATCCTTAGAGAAGGATCTCTCTAGGTATTTGAGAGGTTTCTCTCCAGATATCATTGTGCACAACAAAAAATCAATTGGCTCTCTTAAAGAAATAATATAGTTGGGTTTATATACTACTAGGGTTAGAAAATAATAATTGCACATGTTCCCTTTATTATTTCTATAATCCTTGCGGAACCCCATGTCTATAATAATAATAATAATTGTTATTATTGTTATTTCTTGAGATGCGCTAAACTCGTGAATTAAATTAAATATCATTTAATCAAATAATATTCAATATATATTATTTCTCACCAGACCATTAAAATCAGTCTATAATTCCTCCAAAATATATATCAAGCCTTGAATAATGACTATTTATTTAATAAATAAATATCACTTCATTTTTCTCCAATAAATAAATAAATATTATATTCACTAAATAGAAATTAAATATTTATTAATTATTATGCTCACATAATATTCTCTCGAATAACTGATGAAAAAATATATGCAATCAAGCAAACATGAATAATTATTAAACCACATGCAAGAATAATATTTATTAAACTTATTAAATAATAAATAATAATATATTATTTAACTAATATTCTGAATACACTTAGTGAGTGACCCTCTAGACCTCTTCCTTAGTGGCATTAAGCGAAACAGCCTAAATTCCATGGTTAGCATATAGCAACATGCTAAGGCACCCATAGAGAATGAAGTTAATTAAACAAGGACATAATATCTCATACAAATCCTTGTTGTGTAATATAATTCATTTATCATAATATCTTTAATCAAGAAGGTTGTAAGTCAGTACCATCAACCTATGTGCTTGATGTGTCTTTCTTTAACTTTCTGAAAATCGAACTTGCCTATAGAACACCATGTCCATGAATTTATTTAGGCTATATCATTTTTCATAAAAGGTCTTGAGATATCAACTTCCATTAAATAACAGAAGGGAAAAATACTTTCTCACATTATAAATTAATGAAATATTACTTGTGATGCACCCAATGTATCTTACCTCCCTATGAACATATATCATCATGATTTTCATCAATACATTAAAGTATGTGACTTATAATACTCATTAATAATAATCTTAGAGTCTAAGGATCATTACACACATATGAAGATAGAAACATCCAATGAAACATATAAATGTGTATTTCTTACCGGTGGGTCTCATTCTCATAATATCCTATAGTGGATATTAACAAGGTCGCACACCATGAGAAGGTGTCTCAAAGTTCCATGAGCCTCCACCCCTGATAGCCTATATCATTTGTCTCCCTCAAATTGTTTTATCTAGATATAGAAAACATATTTTAATAATAATACCATTTCACTTCTGGGTTCTCATTGTAGCAGGGAACTACTATGACCTTTCATCATGATAGATACTCTTAGGACATTATCACATACTATGTTATGCATAATAATGATCATGATGTGATAAGGCATTTATTAATATTAAAAACAATGAACATAAGTTATCATAAAGTACAAAGAAGTTGGTTCTAGGGAAACAACTCCAACAAACTCCCACTTTCACTAGATCTAACTCTTAACAACCATCATCCCTCTATTTCTCACATGATACTCATGCTTCTACTAAGAAAATCCTTTTGTTAAGGAGTCCTTCATGTTTTCTTTTCTGGTAACTTTTCTTACTAAAACTTCACCCCTCTAAGAAAAACCCCTCAAGAGGTGATACTTCCATAGTACGTGTTTTGACTATTGGTGTGACCTTGAATCTTTTCCAAGATCCACCATTGTAGTATTATCATAATAAAATGTGATAGGGTCTTTACTTCTAGGTACCACATCAAGCATCTAGATAAAGTTTCATATCCAAAAAAATTACTTGGATGCATCATAATTTACTATATACTCATACTCTGATGTAGAATCAGTGACAAATGGATACTTTGAACTCTTATAGATCACAAATCTTCTGTTGAGATAAAAAACATATCCTGACTGTGATATTAAATCATTCTAATTTGTTTGAAAACTAGCATCAGTATATCCCCTGATGACTATCTCCTTGTATCCTTCATACACAAGGAATATATCCTTAGTTATTATTGGATACTTAAGGATAGCCTTAACATTAGACCAATGTTGTTCTCTTGGATCAACTTGATATCTTCCTACCTTGCTCAATGTATAGGCAATATCAATTCTATTACATAACATGGTATACATGATTTATCCTATTACTGAAACGTATGGGATCTTACTCATTCTCTCTTTCTACTATTGTGTCTAAGGAAATATTTTATTAGAAATATGTATACCATGTGATACTGGAACCAATCTACTCTTGTATTCTTTCATACTAAATAACTTTAGTATCTAGTCAATTTATATACTTCGATTTAGTCCATGTAGCCTCTTGGGTCTATCATGAATAATTTTGATCCCTATAATATAGGCTTATTAACCTAATTCCTTCATGTATAAACACTTGTTTACCAGTCATTAATAGACTATAAGACTGGTATGTCATTTATAAGAAATAATATGTCATAAACATATTCTACTAGGATAATGAATGAATTCCCAATTAACCTCTTATAAAAACATGGATCAAATTCATTATTAATGAAACCAAATTCTTTTATATCTTCATCTAATTGAATGTTCTATGACCTATATGATTTCCTCAATCCATAAATGGATCTCTATAACTTGTATATCCTTTCAGAATCACCTGGAGTCACAAACCCTTTAGGTTGTGTCTTGTAGATGTATTCCTAAAGGTTCTCAATAAGGAAAGATATTTTTACATCCATCTTCCAAATTTCACAGTTATAGAAAGTTTCTAAAGAAAGTATAATTTTGATGGATTTAAACATGGAAACTGGTGAAAAGGTTTCACCATATACCATTACTTGATGTTGTTTAAACTCTTTGACCAATATTATTTCTTTACAGTTATTTACTTTACCTTACATGTTTAGTTTTTTCTTGAATACCCATTTTCAACCTACAAAATTTACATCAAATCATGTGTTGAACAGAACCCAAACTTGGCTATGATATATGGAATCCATTTCAGAATTTATGGCTTCTTTCCATCTTGCAGTTTCTGAGATCTCTACTGCCTCTTTGTATGAGAGAGATTCACCATTTTCAATCAATAATGAGCCACCATCTTCATTTACTAAAAAACTATATCTCTCTATTTGTCTTACCTCTCTATTTTAACTATATAATACTTGTGTTTAAGGAACTACTTCTTCCATGGGGACCTATAGATATGTTCATGTACCAACTCTTGTGTATCTTGAGCATTAACTTCATTGAATTCAATCTTTCTCTCACTATCCTTTTTGAGGATGTAATGCCTCTCAATAAAGAAGGATTGTATGGTAACAATCATTTTCTTATCTTAGGGTTTATATAAGTAGTATCACTTTGTTTCCTTAGGATATTCTATAAAGATACAATTTGTTCCCCAGGGTGATAGTTTGTTTCCTGAAAAGGCCTTAACAAATGCCTCGTGACCCCATACATGTGTATGTGACAAAATAGTTTTATTTTCACTCCATAAATCGAAGATAATTCCATTTTCCACTTTAACTAGTAATTGGTGTAGTGTGTATGCCGCAGTTTGTAATTCATATCCCCAAAAGGAGAATAGAATATCTGCATGACTCACCATTGATCTTATCATGACTAACGAGGTATGGTTCCTCTTTTCACTAACACCATTACACTATGGCGTGTAATGTGGAGTGATTTGATATAGAATCCCAAACTCCCATATAAAATCGATAAACTCTTGGTTAATATATTCACCACCTTGATCTGATTGAAGATTCTTTATCTTATTTACAAGTTGATTCCCTATTGTATTCTTGAATTATTTGAATTTCTCAAAGGACTCAGACTTATACCTCATTAAGTAAACATATCCATATCTAATCAAGTAATCATTAAAAGTTATGAAGTAATAATACCCACCTATATCTTATACTAGAAATGGTCTACACACATCAGTGTGTATCTATCCTAAAATATCTACAGCCCTTTAACCCTTTACATTGAATGGTGGTTTGGTAATTTTTCCTTGTAAAAAAAGTATGAAATATTTCAAGTGGTTTTATCTCAAAAGTGTTCAAATAACCATCTTGATAGAGCTTTTTCAAACACTTCTCATTTACATGACCAAGATAGTGATGCCATAGTTGGGTGTTATATGATTCATGTGAACATGATTCTTTATCTATTTCCAATACTTAGTTTTCATAATTTAATACATAAATACCATTATTTAAATGTGTTATACCATAACATATGTTACATTTATAAAAGAAACAAATTTTATTTCCAAATTTGAAAATAAAACAATATGAATCTAGGCATGAACAAAAATTATGTTCTTGGTAATATTTGATATATAATAAAAATCTCTTAAAACCAATATCATTCATTTTGGTAATGAAATTTGGTTGTCACCAATGGATAAATAATCCAATCTCACACCATTATCATCTTTCAAATCAACCACTCCTCTAGAAATCTTTCATAATCTACTTGGTTCTTGAATTTGGATACGTATGTGATCTCCAAAAGGTGTATCAAATACCAAATGTGTAAATATCAAAAGATTACACTCGATAATGAATGAACCTTTATCTTCCCCTTTATTATAGGTTCATTTCCTCTTTTAGTGACCTTGTTTTACACACGAGAAACCTACTACCACCTTTTCCTTGACCTACCTTTGGATTTTCCTCTTCTTAGAAGGGTGATACTCATAATCTTTATAATTGTTATGAGTCATGGTCCCCTTTTCCTTTTTTCATTTTCTTTTTTACCATAAGGATCATGGGGTTTTCACTCCCCATGTCCTTATCCACTTAGCGAATTTTAGTAAGAAGTTACAAAATAATCTTCTCATTATTGATAATATTATAAACAATAATAAAATTGGAGAAGGAATTGGGAAGTGAGGAAAGTATGAGATCTATGAACAAACCATATGGTAATTTAATCTCTAAGAATTATAAGAATTCAATGTATATAATAATGTTGACTACATGAGGACCACCTAGTAAAAAATATCTAATATTAGTTGTAAATAAATCATTAGAGATCTCATATCTCTCTTGTCTCGCCTTCTCTTGATAGATACCATAGAGGTGAGACATTGTGCTATGCACATCCATGTCCTCATGTTACTTTAGAATCTCATTGGTCATAAATGATAGAATGAAATACTTAACATCCATTGAATCATTCAAATGATTCTCATAGAGAGACAACTCTTCCTCACTTGCCTCATTACTAGGAACATCTGGAATAGGTTTTTTCGGCACATACAATTTCCTTTCATGGAATAGGATAATGCGTAAATGACTTTTCCATTCCAAGAAATTTGTGCCAGTGATAAGGTTACCCTTATCAAGTATGTATCATAGTGATATGTTTAAAGTCGTTTTTATTTTTTTTTCTTAAATAAGATGATCATAGTTTTATTACTTTATCTGATAAAATTGAGACAAATAAATAAATATTATATTTATTAATCTCTCAATATTTTATCAAAACCCAATAGCACTCACCGTTTTCTTTGGAATATAGTGTTTCTTGTACATTCTAGTGTCAAAGATCTATATCCCCCTTCTCATTACCTCAAATTTGTCTGATTAAGAAATTTGAAGGGTTTTAGGTACGAATTATAAATTCCAACTACATTAACTCATAGTTCCTTGATCAGTTGAGTGTACTCCCTAATCTTGAAATCCATAAATTGTATTTCCTCAAACTTTTACTCTTAGTTACAAAAATTCCTACTTTATAATTCAACCCTTGATGTGAAATAAGTTAAGTTAACCCAAAACTTCAAGTTAGAATTCCCTAATAATTTAAAGTACCCCAACTTTGGCTCATCAAGCACTTTGAACTATGGTTAATTTTTAAATGAAGCAAAGGAAGTATATACTGACTTAATATTAGGGGTGTCCATGGGTTGGGTTTGGTCAGGTTTAGGTTTTTTTTGACCCGACCCGATCAAAAAAAGTAGGGTTGGGTCAAAGATGTTTTTTAGTTTGGACCCGACCCGACCCAACCCATCATGGATCGGGTTGGGTTAGATCCGCCGATTGGGTTCCTGAAAAAAAAAATCTGTTGTCGCTGTTGTTTCCTAAACCTTACCGAACTAGATCCTTGTTAATCCAAATGGGGTGACCTCTCCTCCCGTGAGCTTCATCTTCCATGGTAAGCAGGGAAACGGGATCGAAGGAAGGGCGACGGGCCAACTAGTCATAGTCGGATGAAGTTGGGGCCCCACACTTGCATTGAAACATGGTGGTGTCCGCCATCCCTAGGAAGGTGGAGTTGTTGTACCTGAGGAAGTAGTCGTCGAGATGGAGCGCGACAGTGCGGGCGTAGGGGCAGAGGGTGGGGAGAAGATGGAGGGAGGCGGTGACGTAGCAGTCATAGTCTGGGCTAGCGTTGAGGTCGCAACGGGCATGGGCGTTAGTGCGAGGGCGTCATCTTAATGTCGTGGTGGTCGAAAGCTTCATACGAAACACAATGGAAGAAATGGTGAGGCAACTCGGTGGCTACAGTGGAGTAGTGTGTGGGCGAGGTGGTGGTGGTCTTCAAACGGTGTCGGCTGGTTCAGTTCCTAGAGATGATTGATGGGGCTTGGCACTGGATCCTAATAATAACTGACGGGAACACCGACTTGAAAGTAAAAATATTGAAAAAAAACAAGGTCGATGGGGGTGGGGGTCGTCGGAGAAGCGACAGGGGGTGGGGGTCATCAGAGAGGCGAAGTGGGTGGGTTTGGAGGAGAGGTGAAGGGGGTGGGGATAATAGAGAGGTGACAGGGGTGGGGATCGTGACTGGAGAGGCGATGGGGGTGGTGGGATATTGGCATGGGTGGAGTTAGTGGAGAGGAAACATAGATGAGGGGGCTCGCTTCCCATGAGGAACCAGACCAAGCGATGAGG
Source organism: Viscum album (assembly GCA_963277665.1). NCBI lineage: Eukaryota > Viridiplantae > Streptophyta > Magnoliopsida > Santalales > Viscaceae > Viscum > Viscum album. The sequence goes on from OY728163.1 coordinate 334,759,702, forward strand.
GTGGGGATCGCGGGATCGTGGGCACTGCATGCTGGAGGGATGAACTTTAGTCCATCGGGTACCTTGGGTCAGGTTGGGTCATTTTTCCCCAACCCATGACCCAACCCAACCCGACCATGACCCAACCCAACTAACCCGACCTGTGAATATAAATTTTCAAACCCAACCCAACCCAACCCGGTCAGGTTGGGTTTGGACACCCATACTTAATATATATAATTGAGGGGTTTTACCTTTTATGTGTAAATTTTTCAGTTTTTATCTTTATTACATGATTTTTAATATTAAGTGGATTTAATTAAGTGATTAACCATGTCTTAGTTAATATTTATGCATAAGTCAATTTAATTTAGTTATATATTGCATGCTTGTTAATTCATTAATTCATGTGATCATGAAAAAAACATCCATAATGAAATAAACATGCAACTTGATAGAATTAAAATAATAAAGTGGTATGATCATGATCTTTTAGAAATGTTTAGTTTATCTAGTGGATATTAAACTAACCATCAACCTAGGGGGAAAACACTTTGAACCATTTCTGTTTCATGTTGCAACTTTCCACTTGTTCGCCTATGTATCTCTCTTGGATTGGTTTCACCATGGCTCCAAACTTGAACTACCTCCACTATCTTGGGATCTCTATCCATTACATATGCTTTTACTCACATGCAGGTGAGGAAACCAAAGCATTATTTAAGGGTTTTACATAAAAGAAACTATGGGAACACAGACCCTTACATATTGATAGGAGAGATGGAATACATGCCAACAATTTAATTTAATAATAAATTAAATGAAATTAATCACATATAAAGGTTTGGTCTAGGCTCATGATCATCTGCATGCATGTAATTAATTATGAATTTAATAAAATTATTATTCAACTCTAATCATTATTATTTAAGATAATCATTCTTGAATAAATTAATTATCTTCTTTAATTAGAAAGTTATTTTATATTAATTCTCATTTTAATTTCCTTGATATTCTCATCCATTATAATTTTAAACAAATTAAATAAATTTATTTAAATTTAATTGTGTACAAAAAAGTGTCTTGGAAGAAATATAGTGAGTACCCATCCTAAATACCCAATATGTATCATACTTGTATACTATTTACTCATGTGACATGTGGCATACACAACTTATCATGTAATTTCATAGTGTGTGCTATCAACTTAATGGCCACATGGAACACATGGTATTTACGTAGCTTGTTATGCTTCAATGTGCATAGAGTAATAACTATAATATGACTTATACATGATATGTAGATCTGAACATTATGTAGAAATTAATTATACATTTATAATATATAACCCATCACATGGCATGTACTATCAACTTAATGGCCATAAATAACAAATTTTGATAATTTTTTCATAATATAATAAATTAATTTTTAATTCTTCATAATTTGGTAAAATTATTTAGTGTGTACATTAAATATACACGGTGTTTATTATTCTCATAGTCTATATGTGACACACACCTAGGGACTTTGCATGTAACTATTCCAGGGAAAATATTTGAGTTCATGGAATGTACATGGGCTATACAGTATGTGGTCTCTGAGTTCAAGGTCACCAGACATGTAGTCCATGTAAGAGGATACATGACCCTTCAGTGACTAAGGGACTACACGTCATTTACTCTAGCTGATCATGTGCCAGGATGGCTCGGTCAACATGTGGTGTATAATTAAATTCACCATGTGTAATAAATTCACATGCCCTGAATTAATACCAAATTAATTCATGGTGTATTAAACACTAGTACACTGTGTGTACCTCCAGGTTACACAATATATTATCTTATGTTATCCGGTCATACTCCTCGGCACCTCTGGATGAGATATTCAAATTTATTTCGTTCATAAAATTAATATATTTGATTATATTTTCATGAAAATAAGAGTAAAAAAGTATATTTCTCAATTAGAATTAAATAATTATTAAATTAGAATTGCAAACTAGTGAAAAATTCATAAACCAATCAACAATATTTAAATAATTATAAATAATTATGTGACCCCTCTTATACAACCTGTAGGTTCCCAATGTAGTGGAAGCGTCAGATAAGACATGCCAAACATTTATTTTTTTCATGATTGATGATTAATCTAAGATATACATGATGATAAATTCCATGATCAACAGAATTGAATCAAAGAATATAGATAATGGATAAATGCTGGAACCAAAGCGCAAGATCATCACATATTATTTATAATTGATTTATGAAATTAAAGAATTACCTTACAATAAATTATTTCTTGATTGATGTATTTGAAAATGTCTCTACGTTGTACCACCATTGTTTTATAGGAATCAAGAATAAATTTCCTCCAGCTGTGATTCACATATGTTCCATGAACCTCTGAACATCATCGTAGGAATCTCTGAGTGCTAGCACATAAGATCCCAATGCTCACATAGTTCACCTTTGATTACCCAGAGAACCTATTAAAGGAAGGGTTCTTTTTTATCTCTCTAGACTTGAGAGTGGTGGAGGATGAGGATTACTCTTTGTTATTGAGAGCATTATTGGAGAGGGAGTTCTCTAGGGCTTTGAGTGGATTCCCTCTAGACTATGTTGTGCAAACCAAAAAATGAATTGGCTCTCTTAATGAAAAAAATAATTGATTTTCTATACCTATTGAGTTAGAAAATAATAATTTCACATGCACCATTTATTATTTCCATAATCCCTATAGAACCCCATTTCTATAATAATAATAATTATTATTATTTCATGACATTCACTAAACTCACAAATTAAATTAAATATTATTTAATCAAGTAATATTCAATATATATTATTTCTCACTAGACTAGTAAACCCGGTCCACCATTCCTCTATAACATTTATTAGGCCCTGAATAATGATTTATTATTTAATAAATAAATATCACTGCATTATTTTCCAATAAATAAATAAATATTATATTTATTAAATAGAAAATAAATATTTATTAAATATTTTTCTCATATAATATTCTATAAAATAACTGGTGAAAGAATATATGTGAGCAAGAAAACATGAATAATTATTAAACTATATGCTGGAATAATATTTATTCAACTTTTTAATAATGAATAATAATATATTATTTAACTAAGATTATGGATACACTTAGTGTGAAACACTCTAAGCCTTTTTCTTAGTGGCATTGGGTAAAGTTGCCTAAAGTCTGAGGTTAGCATATAGAAACATGTCAAGGCACCCACAGATAAAGAAGTTAATGTTTTAATGACATAATACCTCATACAGATGCTTACTATGTAATATAATCCATTTATCATAATATCTATAATCAAGAAGGTTGCATGTCAGTGTCATCAACCTATGTGCTCAATGTCTTTTTCTATGACTTTTTGAAAATCGAGCTTTCCTATAGAACACCATGGCTATGTATTTATATAGGATATATCATTTCCATAAAATGGATCAAGATATAAGCTTTAGTTAAAGAATATAAGTGATAAATCCTTTCTCACATTATTCATTAATGAAATATCACTCATGATGCACCCAATGTATCCTACCTCACCGCGAACATATGTCATCATAGTTTTCATCAATACATTGAAGTACATGGATTATAATACTAATTAATAATAATATTAATGTATAAGGATCAATACACATGTCCAAATATAGTAACATCCAATGACACATATAAATGTGGATTTCCTACCGGTGGGTCTCGTTCTCATAATATCATACACTGGATATTACCAAGGGTGTACACAATGAGAAGGTGCATCAAAGTCATATGAGTATCCACCCATGATAGTTTGTATCATTTGTTTTCATAAAATTATTTCATCTAGATATTGAACACATATTTTAAGAATACAATTGTGGAACATCTAGGTTCTCGTCATAGCGAGGAACTACTATGACCATTTAGTGTGACAATTACTCTTAGGAAATTATCACATACTACATTATGCAGAAGAACAATCATGATATGATAAATAGTTTATTAACATTAAAAACAATGAATATAGTTTATCATAAAGTACACATAAGTTGGTTCTAGGGTACTAACTCCAATAATCACAACCGCATAAGGAAACCATGGATCAACTTGAACCACACCAAGGGGTTATTAAAACATGTCCTGAACACACCTCGAACCTAAAAAATATTACCATTAAGATTTATTAAAGGGAGAAAAAGGAGGAAAGATGGGATTAAAGAGGACAAATCAACATGAATTTACAAAATCAACCCTCCAGAAGTCAAGGATCAAATTTTGTGGAAAGGGGCTGAAGGATCTACCAAAACCGGCTAGGGTTTGCCCAAGGTTTGAGAGAAGCAAGATCGGAATGAAAGAATTAGGTTAAGCCCTAAAATTTATAGACAAACTATACCTAAGAACTTTAATGTCATGAGACACATATTCATGTCTTGAATATTCATTAGGTCCTCCAATTCAGGACGTGAAATAAATTCAGGCCATAAATCTCTCAAACTCCAAACAAGATGAACATCTGCAAAATTTGATGGTACCAATTCAAGTCATGAACAATTCCTTCACTTCATGAGTTCTTTGATCACATAAATTTTATTTAGAACTTAAATCCATGAATCTCCATCCCCCTAGACATGAAAAAAACCTCTCATTTTTAAACACATGTTTACATCGTGAAGCACCTAAAATAGAAAAATTTCATCTCTAAACTCTGTTGAACCCTTCTCAAGCCACCTAAGTACATCTCCAAATCCCAAAAAGACAAATTAATGGGACAAGGTGGAAAAAACCATTACATTAGAAACCTATAAAATGATTATCTTACTAGAAAATCAAAATCAAACTTGGAAAATACATGGAATGTTCCGAAAAACTGTCTTGTGAGATACATCTCAGGGATCTCATTACACCCCAAACACTATCACCAACCAAACATAACAAGGAAAGATGAAAACATATACAAAACAACACAATAAACCAAAAACCACATAAAAACATCATTTTACACTAGTCACAAAACACTAACTTTTCACCTAACTGTTGTAACCTCCACTTAGCCTAAGATGATAATTACTACAACCACCACAGAACATGGCCCCAAACACACAAATCAAGGAATTACACCATCTATATAAAGATATTAACTGCATTGGGTGACAGTAACTCACCCACATGGTTTTAAAATGTGTCTTAATATAACATTCATTGATTAGTTAGGGGTATTCTTCTATTCCTATGATGGAATCTTTAACACACATCACTTTATTAAAAGAATAAGTACATATCTTAAAACAGTAAGACACAAACATAACATTGTCAAGAAAAAAATTAAGGGAAAAATAAAAAAACACCAGGTACTAGGTAGAAATATGCATCTCACATTCCTATGTACTCTCCTCCATGACCCCATGCCTCAAAATCACATGATACAATGGGATGGTTCTTCAATGAAATACCTTCTCTCAATGATCCCAGATATCTACTAGCCGCTCCATGAATGTTTCATAAACCTAAATATCCAACTCTCCCCAATAAATGTTGTGAGATTAATCGTGAAGACACTGATAGAGTTGATATTCATGGAAAAAGTCATGGATCTTGTCCATACATGGTGGAAGCTCCAACTGATATGCTACCACGCCAATGAACTCTAACACATTGAAAGGTATAATGAATTTGATTGAATGCTTACCCTCACCAAATCTCCACATCCCCCATCATGGGGAGAGCCTCAATAACACCATGTCTTCAATGTATAACTCTAGGGTACTTAGGCTATGATTAATATAAGGCTTTTGATGGACCTGTTCTACCCTCATATACTCTAAGACCATATGGATATTCTTGGTCGTTCTATGAACCACATTAGGATAAGAACTGTTGACTCCCCAACCTATTTCCAACTCAATGGAGAATGGTAAGACCACCCATATAATTCCTCAAATGAATCCATGTCAATAGAAAAGTGGTAGATGTTATTGGAGGTGAACTCAACCAAGGGTGATTGATTTTTCCAATATCTTCCAAATTCCAAGATGCAAGTGATAGACCCAAAGGGCATCGTTATTTCTCTATGTGTATAATAAAAATAAAAAATTTATAAAAACTCAAAAGGTGATACTTAATTAATAAAAATATAGTATTTAGTAAATTTTTAGGTCTAACCCATAGAGATGGTGAAATTTTTTAATAATATTTTTAAAAATAATTGATTTAAAGAAATGGATAAGACATAGATTGGGGTTTTGGAAACAGTTCTAAGAAAGAAATAATCAAAAGTAAAGTAGATTGTTTATTTGTAAATCAGATTTGAAGGCATTTTGGGGTTTTATAGTTTTAGGGTTCAGGTGAAATTGGATTTTTAGAAATTAAATTGATTAATCTGTAACACCCCAAGCTTCTACGGTACGTTTCCCTTCGAATAATGCGATAGCGTGTGTTGTACGCAACCTCGAGTTCTAACACACACCACAACTAATTAAACTAGCCGTTGTGAATAGTAATACCTACTTTTTGAAATCATATATATTCTATATTTCAAAATGGACTTCATTTTTGGATTCGGAATATCAAAATTAGCCTAGGGTGAAATTTTGGTACATTTCGGATAACTTTCATATTTTGATGAATAGTGAAAATTTCTAAATTTTAATTAAAAACAACTTTTTTAATCAAAATAATTAATAGTGATAAATTATGAATTTGAGTGGTTTTAAAGTATATTTAGAATATATTTTTACCATTCAATTTAATGTTTATCATTGGACATAATTTTACAATTAAACCGAACATAAACAAGTGTCAATCTTTTGATAGTTATTATCTCTTAAAAACACGCTTTTTGTTTTGACAGCGGGAATTAATTTTAAATTAATTTCTGCCACTTCTGTGTTTTGAATTTAGGAAAATGGATTCCATATTTGGAATCAGGATGTTCAAATTGTGTAAATAGGTAACTTTTATTTTTAGACATTTTGAATAGTTACTGTGGTAAATATTTTATTTACCATGGTTAAAGGGTAAATCCGGTAAATAAGGGTTAAAAAAATAATATTATAATAATAAAAAATTACCCTAAAACGTGTCCTAACCTTATTGGTGGACACATACCCGACCATGGGCATCCTTTGGTTAATTTGGGGACCCCTTGGAGCCACTTGTATGTGGTAGGGACACTTTATATTAATAAAGTTAAAATAAAAATAAAAATGGCATAAGCTTACATCTTTTAGAAGAACAATTTTTACATAGGGTTATACATGTTGGATTTTCAATTATAAATATTCATTAGAAAGCTAAATAGATTTCCTACATAATGATATTTTATTTATAATTTTTATACATTATATAATTTATTTTATTTATGACACAATGATGATGCAGTAATTACTAAAATAGTGAAAAATAAAAATAATTGATCTTATAAATACCCAAATAATTATAATATGAAACTTTTAATGAATTAAACTAATTTTCTATGATAATATGATATATTAGGATTGATTTAATTGACTTTGTTCGAAGTAATCAATCTGTTAGGAGTTTCACAAAAATCAACTATTGAATAGTGTCAAAATTGACATAAAAGAGTTCTTAAAACAAATATTATATTATTAATTGATATTAAATTCCTAAAAATCTAAGGTTCGGCCAAGAGACTTATATTATGATAGGTTCCTCATTAATGGACCACTTGGGGGTCGCTTGGATGTATATAGTAAGTTTATTAATCATATTATATAAAAATACAAAGAGACATTGTAAAAGTGAAACTAATTAACTTAGAGTTAATACTTAAAGATAAGGTTAATATAAGTACCCAAACCTGTCTAAATTCTATTGGATGAGTTGTTTTCGACCTATCCACACCTCATACTTTGAATAGTCAACTTTGGAGCCTTTGTAAACCGAATATGAATTTATTATAAATTAATATTTCTAACTTTTCCAAAGGTGCCCCTCACCCCTCTTATAAAAGGGCACTCCTCCTTCTCATTTCTTCACACCTTCAAAGCCTTTTGGTTCGGCCAAACTCTGCCCAAATACTCTACCAACATCCCTCAATACAACCTAGAGGCCTTAGTTTGATCAGAAAGCCAACCTAAGGAGCCCTTTTGATCAAATCAAAAGGAAGAACCCGAAGAAGAGGTAATGATTTCACCACCCTTTTCTAAGTTCATTTCTTCTTCCACTTCTTCTTCCTTTGTTCTTACCATTCTGAAATAATAACTCCAGTATCTCACATATACTGTGATGTTATTATAAATATGGTATAATCATATTCAGTATTCTATCCACCCTTTGAATAACATGTCACCATACGTGCGTACGTACGGCTTACCGTCTCCACGTCGTGGTGTAATTGTTATTCAATATAATATTATTTGGATGGGTATAATAATGATGTGTAACTCATGTAAATAATAAATATAACATGTTAATGATTCTGTATATATGATATACCATCCATTTATATATTATTTTAATATCAAAAGAATGATATTGTCGCTCGTGCGTACGTACGGACTACCGTCTCCACGAACGCGATGAGATTCATTCTCCATCGTATCCATTCAAGTATAATTATCATTTGATGATTTAAAAATGATGTTTAAGGACTGTATATCATTCTGGATATGAATAATATACAACAACCATGGCTTATGTAACAAAACATATAAAAGAAAATGAGTAAGTTAACTCCCGAAACGACGATAATTCTAAGATATTATTAACAAATCAATGTTAAAAGATCATATATGATATCATATTAATATATATGATTCTTGTATAATTTAATAACAACTATTTCACCATTATACAGGAGGTTAACCTACCCCAACCAAGGAAAAGTACAAGGTAAGGGTTATTTCACAATCTCTTCATTATCCGAGGTTGTTTATATGTAATAATCTACTGGGATCTCTTTATCATCCACATCCATGTTTCTTAAAAATGTATTTCAAAACATTTTTACTATTTAAAAGAATATGGGTTAAAGTCATTTATACCTTTTTTTGACTTTTTATAAGAGGTTTATAAAGGAATCATTCCGTCGTTTTCAAAACAAGGTCCTTTTTAACCTTTTCGACAGAATTGAGGTAAGAATGTTTTTTTTTAACTTATACGGCGGGTGCGGTTATTTTACGCCGTTATAAAATCTTCAAAGCTTTCCTTACAAGCTTATAAGAATATTTTCAAAGAAAATGTTTTATTTTATATGGATCTTAAATGATTTCAAAATAAAAGGAGATATGTCTTTAAAAAGAATTTTGATTTCATCTATGTCAACATCCTTTGATGGATTTTAAGATTATTTGAAGTTGATTTATTATGATACAAAACTTCTATATTGTATTGAAGGTTTTGTGATATGTTTGACTGTGGATGTGCTATTTTTATACCATTCATAGTTTATTGTGAAAGTATTGACATTTCGTATGCTAGTTTTAATACGAATGTTTATGTTATGTTTAAACCTTTTCATATGGGAATGCATTGGACTTAATAAGTGACGGGTGGAGCCCGCTATAGCTCCTCGATGCATCGGTAGGTCTCATGAGACAAACTAGTGTCTTGGCACAAGGCCTTGACAAAATCTTATTTGTAGTCTTGGCACGAGGCCTTGGCTATGTGGTTATGATAGTCTGGCATTATGCATTCCAACATTATGAAAGTGGTTATTTATTTTTGCATGTGATTATTCGATTAGTGGAATATCCATGTGAATAATTAAATGGCATTATTTCATTTTATTTATGCCATACCATGTTGAAAGTTCATGTTTAAAAGGCTTTTGTTTTAGTTATACATTGCCTTAAATGTTTATTCTTATTGATGAAAGTTTCTGCTATATTGTTATCCTTACTGGGCATTTGAGCTCACCCCTTTTCTATGTTTTATTTTTCCCAGGAAGTGAAGATGTAAGTTATGAATGACCTGCAGGGATATTATGAGGGGATTGTAGTGTGGACTGTGGAAACATTATGTTGTTGTAGTAGTTTTTGATTTTATGATGTAATGTAAAACTTATGAATATATCTAGTGTTTCCAAGGCTACTAAACCAATCGGTCTTTCGAGATTTGATCTTTCTTGTGATCATGCCAATGTTACGAAGTAATGCACCGACTCTGGGTAGCTGGGGTCGGGGCGTTACAGTTGGTATCAGAGGAAGTTTAGTACAAACCTTGGAAGCTAGATTTAGATAAACTCTGATTAGAGCACGTAGACCTAAGATGAACTTTGAGGATTAGTATAGAAGAACTTCCTATAATTTTGGTATTGTAGAGACTTTGTGAGTTTTGCGAGCAATACATCCCTGTCTGGATACGAGCAGGTAGAGGCGGCTCTGGCACAGATGTACCTAGGGGTAAAACCCGAAAACACCGCTTTGAGCTAGACTCGAACGGGAACTGGTGCACGACAACGGGCCTTGCTGCACTCTTGGTTACGACACTCCCGGGGGATATGCTTAGGATAACTCTCACTTTCTTTACAAATCATTATGAAGGGTTTATGAGTATATACTTCCTCAAAGAAAACATATTTATGATTATGGATTATATCCATAGATAGTTCAATTTATGTTAAGTGTTTTATAAGTATGGGATTATGTATTTTGATTCATAAACTGATCTAGTTTATGCCATTGTTTAGAAATGGCGCCTAGTGGAAGAAATGGAAACCGTATCAATGCACGCACTCCATGTAGGGATTGCCCTCCTGCTCAAGATAATTATAGTGGGGCTGGTGATGCAACTGGTGCTGATCAGCTAATCACCATACTGGGACAACTTACTCAGGTTATGAATAATAACCTTACCCGTATGGAGCACCCTGATCCGCAGCGTGGAGGATCAATGTTAGATCGATTCATGAGACAACAACCACCAACGTTCAATGGAAGTACAAATCCCTTAGTAGCTGAGCAATGGATATTTTCCCTAGAGAAAATATTTCAGGCTTTGGGGAGTAGTGAAAGGGAAAAAGTTACCATGGCAGTTTACTGCCTCACTGGAGATGCTGATCAATGGTGGTCATTGATTCAAAACATGAAGGAAGATGATGAAGTATCAAACATGGAATGGAGGGAGTTCAAAGATCTGTTTTTAGAAAAATACTTTCCTCGCGACCATCGAGCAGATATGGAAAGGCAATTTCTGAGTCTGAGACAAAAGGAGGATGAGAATGTCACAAAGTATGAGGCTACCTTTACAAGGTTAGCGAGGTATGCTGGAGATTATATTCGCAACCCAAGAAGTAAGATTGATCGTTTCTTTGATGGGTTAAAACCATTTCTCCGTCGAGCATTAGTCTCACAATCCTTTTCATCGTACGAAGACATTGTCTCATGTGCTATCAAGACCGAAAAGGAATTCTCTAAGTCTTATGACTTTAAAGCAAAGAAAGAGAAGAAGAGACCTGCTGATCAATCTGGGAATGGAAATAAGGGGAAGAAGGGAAAGGTTGAATATCCATCTTGTGGTAAGTTCGGGAAGAAACACCCCGGTGCTTGCCTGAAGGGAATGGGAGTCTGTTACAAGTGTGGTGAAAAAGGCCACCAAGCTCATGATTGCAAGGGGAAGAAGGAAGCTACCAACGTTCAGTGCTACAATTGCAGGGAGATGGGGCATTATGCAAATGCATGTCCTAAGCGTCAGGAGAACTTACCTCAGAAAAGGCCAAGGGATCAAGGCCAGGCTTATGCTATCACTACTGCTGAGGTAGAAACTCCGAAAGACGTGGTGGCAGGTAATTTAATGGTTTCCTCAAGTTTAGCAAATGCATTATTTGATTCTGGATCATCGCATTGTTTCATATCTTCCCAGTTTGCTAAGAAAATTAGATATTTCCAATTTGATTTAATAAGGGAGTTGTCAGTTAAAACTCCTAAGGGAAGTATCGTTGCAACAAAGTTTTGTGAATCAGTCCCCATTAGAGCACATAAATTTTCTTTATCTGCTGATTTCATCGTCATACCTATGATTGAGTTTGATATAATCCTCGGTATGGACTGGCTTTCGGACTATGATGCGAAGATTTATTGTAAGAAGAAAGAGGTTACGATTCTTGATGATAATGATAAGGAACACCTTATTTTTAGAGCAGAATCGTCACCACCTAATTCTTATTTAGACCCACCCCCGGTAGCTCAACTTAATTCAATTATTGGGGAGGAAGAGAATGAAATAACTGTCGGTGAGGAAAGGAATGTTCAAATAGAGGATGTACCTGTTGTGAAAGAATTTGTAGATGTATTTCCGGAAGATTTACCTGGACATCCTCCAGAACGAGAAGTTGAGTTTTCTATTGATTTGATTCCTGGATCAAGGCCTATATCGAAGACCCCTTATAGAATGGCCACTGTAGAGTTAGTCGAACTAAAGAAACAACTAGAGGAATTGAGTAATAAGGGATTTATTCGCCCTAGTGTTTCTCCATGGGGAGCCCCTGTTCTTTTTGTTAAAAAGAAAGATGGATCTATGAGGTTATGTATCGACTACAGGGAGATCAATGCTATAACGATAAAGAACAAGTATCCCCTACCTCGTATTGATGATTTATTTGACCAACTGCATGGAGCTCAATACTTTTCAAAGATTGACCTTCGATCTGGATACCATCAGTTGTGTGTAAAGAAGGAAGACATTCCGAAGACAGCATTTCGAACCAGGTACGGGCATTACGAGTTTACTGTAATGCCGTTTGGATTGACTAATGCACCCTCTGTATTCATGGATCTGATGAATAGAGTTTTCAAGGAGTATCTCGATGAATTTGTGGTGGTATTTATTGATGATATCTTGGTATACTCCAAAACCTATGAAGATCATGAAAATCACTTGCGCATTATCTTGAAGACTCTAAGGAGGCATGAATTATATGGGAAGTTTAGCAAGTGTGAATTCTGGCTTCAGGAGATTTCTTTTCTTGGCCATATTGTCTCTAAAGATGGAATCTCTGTTGATCCTTCTAAGACCAAGGCAATCCAAGAATGGCCAGCACCTACGAGTATAACTGAGGTACGTAGTTTTATTGGCTTGGCAGGTTATTATCGACGTTTTGTCCAGAATTTTGCCCGATTGGCTAACCCATTAACGAAGCTCACACGTAAAGGGGTTAAATTTGTTTGGACAAAAGAGTGTGAAGAATGTTTCGAAGAACTGAAGAGAAGATTAGTCAATGCTCCTATATTGACTCTACCATCGGGGAATGATGGGTTCGTTATTTATAGTGATGCATCAAAGAAAGGACTTGGCTGTGTCCTTATGCAGAATGATAGAGTTATTGCCTATGCATCACGACAGTTGAAAATTCATGAACAAAACTATCCTACTCATGATCTTGAGTTAGCAGCTGTGATCTTTGCTTTGAAGATATGGAGGCACTACCTCTATGGTGAAAAATGTGAGATTTATACTGATCACAAGAGTTTGAAGTATATTTTCTCACAAAAAGAACTCAACATGAGGCAAAGGAGATGGCTTGAATTACTCAAGGATTATGATTGTACGATACACTACCACCCGGGGAAGGCAAACAAGGTGGCAGATGCTTTGAGTAGAAAAGACCATGGAGTTTTGAACAATATGAGAATTGAAAGGGATCCAATTTTCATGGATCTAGTGAAAATGGACATGGGAATAACCAGGGAAGGTGAAACATCAATGCTTTTTCAAATGGTTGCCAAACCATCTTTACTAGAAAGGATTAAGAGTTCTCAGACCGATGATGACGAATTCCAAAAGAAGATTAAAGCTGTGAATGATGGGAGATTGAGAGACTTTGTGTATGAAGATGGAATTTTGAAATTCGGGAAGAGACTTTGTGTTCCCAATATACCTGATCTAAAAAGGGAATTGCTGGATGATGCTCATAGTTCCAATTTCTCTATACACCCTGGGAGCACCAAAATGTATAGAGATTTGAAGGAACATTTTTGGTGGGACAACATGAAGAGGGAGATTGCTGATTTTGTGTCAAGGTGTATGGTTTGTCAACAAGTGAAAGCTGGAAGGCAACAGCCTGGAGGAGTCATGCAACCTCTTCCCATACCGGAGTGGAAATGGGACAATATTACGATGGACTTTGTCATGGGGCTACCAAAGACTCCTAGAAGGAACGATGCAATATGGGTTATTGTTGATCGTCTTACCAAGTCAGCACATTTTCTTGCTATAAGAGAAGATCTACCCCTGGAACGTCTAGCAAGACTATACATTAATGAAGTTGTGAGACTTCATGGAGTTCCCCTATCGATTGTTTCTGATCGTGATCCCCGTTTTACTTCAAGATTTTGGAAAAGTCTTCAGAAATCCCTGGATACTGAACTTCATTTGAGCACTGCTTACCACCCTCAGACAGACGGACAATCAGAACGGACTATTCAGACCTTAGAAGACATGTTGAGATCTTGCTCACTTGATTTTCAGGGTATGTGGGATCAATATTTACCTCTGGTAGAATTTTCCTATAACAATAGCTTCCATTCGAGTATACAAATGGCACCATATGAAGCGTTATACGGAAAGAGATGTCGTACACCAACCTGTTGGGATGACGTTGGTGAAAGAAAACTTGTAGGCCCAGAACTGGTGGAGGAAACGGTGGAAAAGGTGAAGGTAATCCAAAATCACATCAAAGCAGCTCAAAGTAGGCAGAAGAGCTATGCCGATAATCGAAGGAAGGATTTGGAATTTCAAGTCGGTGATCATGTTTTCCTAAAGGTATCTCCGTGGAAGGGAGTCATACGTTTTGGTAAGAAAGGTAAATTGAGTCCCAGGTACATCGGACCTTTCGAAATTCTAGAACGAATTGGGGCTGTAGCTTACCGATTGGCAATGCCGCCAAGTCTCTCCAAAGTTCACGATGTGTTCCACGTATCTCTGTTGAGAAAATACATGCCTGACCCAACGCATGTACTCACCTATGAGGAATTAGAACTGGAACCCGATCTGTCTTATTGCGAAGAGCCCGTCAGGATTCTTGATACAAGAGAACAAGTACTGAGAAACCGGACGACGCGTCTGGTAAAAGTTTTGTGGAGAAATCATAAAATGGAAGAGGCAACGTGGGAACCCGAGGAACTTATGATGAAGAACCACCCGAGTCTTTTTATGCAATAATACCCTAGAAATTGCGAGGACGCAATTATTTGAAGGAGGGGAGAATGTAACACCCCAAGCTTCTACGGTACGTTTCCCTTCGAATAATGCGATAGCGTGTGTTGTACGCAACCTCGAGTTCTAACACACACCACAACTAATTAAACTAGCCGTTGTGAATAGTAATACCTACTTTTTGAAATCATATATATTCTATATTTCAAAATGGACTTCATTTTTGGATTCGGAATATCAAAATTAGCCTAGGGTGAAATTTTGGTACATTTCGGATAACTTTCATATTTTGATGAATAGTGAAAATTTCTAAATTTTAATTAAAAACAACTTTTTTAATCAAAATAATTAATAGTGATAAATTATGAATTTGAGTGGTTTTAAAGTATATTTAGAATATATTTTTACCATTCAATTTAATGTTTATCATTGGACATAATTTTACAATTAAACCGAACATAAACAAGTGTCAATCTTTTGATAGTTATTATCTCTTAAAAACACGCTTTTTGTTTTGACAGCGGGAATTAATTTTAAATTAATTTCTGCCACTTCTGTGTTTTGAATTTAGGAAAATGGATTCCATATTTGGAATCAGGATGTTCAAATTGTGTAAATAGGTAACTTTTATTTTTAGACATTTTGAATAGTTACTGTGGTAAATATTTTATTTACCATGGTTAAAGGGTAAATCCGGTAAATAAGGGTTAAAAAAATAATATTATAATAATAAAAAATTACCCTAAAACGTGTCCTAACCTTATTGGTGGACACATACCCGACCATGGGCATCCTTTGGTCAATTTGGGGACCCCTTGGAGCCACTTGTATGTGGTAGGGACACTTTATATTAATAAAGTTAAAATAAAAATAAAAATGGCATAAGCTTACATCTTTTAGAAGAACAATTTTTAAATAGGGTTATACATGTTGGAGTTTCAATTATAAATATTCATTAGAAAGCTAAAAAGATTTCCTACATAATGATATTTTATTTATAATTTTTAGACATTATATAATTTATTTTATTTATGACACAATGATGATGCAGTAATTACTAAAATAGTGAAAAATAAAAATAATTGATCTTATAAATACCCAAATAATTATAATATGAAACTTTTAATGAATTAAACTAATTTTCTATGATAATATGATATATTAGGATTGATTTAATTGACTTTGTTCGAAGTAATCAATCTGTTAGGAGTTTCACAAAAATCAACTATTGAATAGTGTCAAAATTGACATAAAAGAGTTCTTAAAACAAATATTATATTATTAATTGATATTAAATTCCTAAAAATCTAAGGTTCGGCCAAGAGACTTATATTATGATAGGTTCCTCATTAATGGACCACTTGGGGGTCTCTTGGATGTATATAGTAAGTTTATTAATCATATTATATAAAAATACAAAGAGACATTGTAAAAGTGAAACTAATTAACTTAGAGTTAATACTTAAAGATAAGGTTAATATAAGTACCCAAACCTGTCTAAATTCTATTGGATGAGTTGTTTTCGACCTATCCACACCTCATACTTTGAATAGTCAACTTTGGAGCCTTTGTAAACCGAATATGAATTTATTATAAATTAATATTTCTAACTTTTCCAAAGGTGCCCCTCACCCCTCTTATAAAAGGGCACTCCTCCTTCTCATTTCTTCACACCTTCAAAGCCTTTTGGTTCGGCCAAACTCTGCCCAAATACTCTACCAACATCCCTCAATACAACCTAGAGGCCTTAGTTTGATCAGAAAGCCAACTTAAGGAGCCCTTTTGATCAAATCAAAAGGAAGAACCCGAAGAAGAGGTAATGATTTCACCACCCTTTTCTAAGTTCATTTCTTCTTCCACTTCTTCTTCCTTTGTTCTTACCATTCTGAAATAATAACTCCAGTATCTAACATATACTGTGATGTTATTATAAATATGGTACAATCATATTCAGTATTCTATCCACCCTTTGAATAACATGTCACCATACGTGCGTACGTACGGCTTACCGTCTCCACGTCGTGGTGTAATTGTTATTCAATATAATATTATTTGGATGGGTATAATAATGATGTGTAACTCATGTAAATAATAAATATAACATGTTAATGATTCTGTATATATGATATACCATCCATTTATATATTATTTTAATATCAAAAGAATGATATTGTCGCTCGTGCGTACGTACGGACTACCGTCTCCACGAACGCGATGAGATTCATTCTCCATCGTATCCATTCAAGTATAATTATCATTTGATGATTTAAAAATGATGTTTAAGGACTGTATATCATTCTGGATATGAATAAGATACAACAACCATGGCTTATGTAACAAAACATATAAAAGAAAATGAGTAAGTTAACTCCCGAAACGACGATAATTCTAAGATATTATTAACAAATCAATGTTAAAAGATCATATATGATATCATATTAATATATATGATTCTTGTATAATTTAATAACAACTATTTCACCATTATACAGGAGGTTAACCTACCCCAACCAAGGAAAAGTACAAGGTAAGGGTTATTTCACAATCTCTTCATTATCCGAGGTTGTTTATATGTAATAATCTACTGGGATCTCTTTATCATCCACATCCATGTTTCTTAAAAATGTATTTCAAAACATTTTTACTATTTACAAGAATATGGGTTAAAGTCATTTATACCTTTTTTTGACTTTTTATAAGAGGTTTATAAAGGAATCATTCCGTCGTTTTCAAAACAAGGTCCTTTTTAACCTTTTCGACAGAATTGAGGTAAGAATGTTTTTTTTAACTTATACGGCGGGTGCGGTTATTTTACGCCGTTATAAAATCTTCAAAGCTTTCCTTACAAGATTATAAGAATATTTTCAAAGAAAATGTTTTATTTTATATGGATCTTAAATGATTTCAAAATAAAAGGAGATATGTCTTTAAAAAGAATTTTGATTTCATCTATGTCAACATCCTTTGATGGATTTTAAGATTATTTGAAGTTGATTTATTATGATACAAAACTTCTATATTGTATTGAAGGTTTTGTGATATGTTTGACTGTGGATGTGCTATTTTTATACCATTCATAGTTTATTGTGAAAGTATTGACATTTCGTATGCTAGTTTTAATACGAATGTTTATGTTATGTTTAAACCTTTTCATATGGGAATGCATTGGACTTAATAAGTGACGGGTGGAGCCCGCTATAGCTCCTCGATGCATCGGTAGGTCTCATGAGACAAACTAGTGTCTTGGCACAAGGCCTTGACAAAATCTTATTTGTAGTCTTGGCACGAGGCCTTGGCTATGTGGTTATGATAGTCTGGCATTATGCATTCCAACATTATGAAAGTGGTTATTTATTTTTGCATGTGATTATTCGATTAGTGGAATATCCATGTGAATAAGTAAATGGCATTATTTCATTTTATTTATGCCATACCATGTTGAAAGTTCATGTTTAAAAGGCTTTTGTTTTAGTTATACATTGCCTTAAATGTTTATTCTTATTGATGAAAGTTTCCGCTATATTGTTATCCTTACTGGGCATTTGAGCTCACCCCTTTTCTATGTTTTATTTTTTCCAGGAAGTGAATATGTAAGTTATGAATGACCTGCAGGGATATTATGAGGGGATTGTAGTGTGGACTGTGGAAACATTATGTTGTTGTAGTAGTTTTTGATTTTATGATGTAATGTAAAACTTATGAATATATCTAGTGTTTCCAAGGCTACTAAACCAATCGGTCTTTCGAGATTTGATCTTTCTTGTGATCATGCCAATGTTACGAAGTAATGCACCGACTCTGGGTAGCTGGGGTCGGGGCGTTACATAATCCATGTTTGACATTGGAGACAATACAAGGTGGATCCAATGTTTATGGTTTCCTCATCTCAATATGAAAATTCCATGTTTCTATTGGTTCTATAATTTAGGGTTTTTCTAAATATAATTTTTCTTCATGTCATATTTAAACATAGTTTCCATAAATATGACAATGGTCATGCATAAATTTAGGGTAACCAGTTGTGAAATTTTAAATTCCCTTTCAGATTCAATTAAAAATGGTTAGGATAAAAAAGAAAAGTAAGGGATTAGAGTTGAATAAACAAATTGCAGCAATCCAAAGCATGTATGAAAATACATAAATCCAATAACACCTTCCCCATTAGGCTGTATAACCCTAGAAAAGGTGGTATTTACCCCTAATTCTAGTGTTTATAGAGTAATATTTAAGTAATAAATAAAAAGAAAACATAAAGAAAATAACAGAGATGTTGAACTGGTGAGGACCTTTCACATCATAGTTTCTCTCTCTAAGATTTGGTCTCTGGATCTACTCTGGAATAAGCAACAACCTTATATATTTATATAACTCTAGGGATATTTTTTTGTATTTATTTTTTCATTGATACGTCCCATAATAGAGTATGGATCCACCCTCAGTAATAAATGGTTATCTTGGGTCATCAAAGGTGGCCTCCATGGAATAATATGTCAAGTATGCTCATTACTAGGTTTGCCCTGAGACATTCGTGACATGTATGGATTTAATGATGTGAAAGTATTGATCCCCCATCTAAATGAATTTTCTCCACTTCATTTACTATCTTTGGTTTATTTTTTAGAATTTTTTCACACCATGTAATGTTTACACAACATGAATCTTTCATTTCCAGCTCCAAAAGATCCATTTTGGATCGATTCTGTAGTTTCGAACCCCAATAGTGTTACATAGGAATCCTTCATCATGGGAAGTATTCATTTATCTGTTATTTCACTACACTACTTCGCATCATGGCATAAAGTTTATTTTTTATCCTCAAGTTATTTCCTTTTTGTTCCTTTTTCAAATATTGGCCATATCCTTCTAATTATCACAAAACAACTTAAAAAGTAAAAATATTGGAAATAACATCATTTATATTAAAAAAATCAATGTATTAAAATTTCCTAAAATATATGCATGAAATACATGTATAATTAGGCCCTCAACATATCCTCTAATTTCTAGATGGTCTGCTCCATCTGCTTTTTTTAAGGGTGTTAAGAAGTGTTGAGGTGAAACTGAGTGCCAAAAGTGTGATAAAATACTCTACAAACTCACAAGGTAAAATAGAGATTCTAATTAGAGATTATGGTCCTAGTTAACCCATGAATCCTAACCACATAATCCACATACCACCTTGCAAATACATCCATGACACTCAATTTAAAAATCTCCAGAAAATGAGTCGACTTCATCATCCGGTCTACAATCACCCAAATTACATTGCATTCTCTATGATCCTAGGGTAACCCATTAATAAAATCCATCGATATTTACTCATATTCACACTTGGGGACATCCAATGACTATAAAAAAACTTTAGAAACATGGTGTCCGAACTTCAATTGCTAATAAACCAAAATAAATTCCACAATTCTTCCACCAACCATTTCATCCTAGGACACCAAAGCTGCCTCGTAAATCCACAATGAATATTAATATCATAGGTATGTTCTACTTAAGTTAATATATGAAAATCATGGATAAATCCATTCTATATTTCTAAAGGAACAAACATCTTCCCCTGAAACAACACCCATTTATGAACATCCTATGATCCTCCCTCTAGAGAATCACCATGGAAAACACAATCATACATCACCTCTACCTATAGCTATCCTAAATGAGAATACTCCACTTTATGAATTAGGGATGAATTCATGACCATATAACAAAGAAAAACATTACCATTTCTTTCCTCCGCCTTAATATGCATCACTACAAGATACTCCATCATTTTCAAAACATCCATAGATTTATGAACCACATATCCTCAGGACTTCCAACTTAGAATATCAGAAAAAACATTCCCCTTTATCAGGGTGTAAGAGATATTGAATTCATAGTCTTAGATAAACTTTATCCATTATTTTTGTCATATATTCAGATCATGATAAAAAATACAAACCTCAAGTTTATATGATCTATGAACACCACAATGTGTTTCTCGATGAGGTAATGTTGATATAACTTCAGAACAAACACAATCAATGCCAAATCTAGATCATGAGTGGAATAATTATGCTTGTAGATATGTAACTATCTAGACCCATAAGATATAATTTTCTTCCACCACATCAATTCACATCCAAATACCAGATGAGAAGTGTTGCAGAACACCTCAATTATCACCCCTTCCTCTAGAAACTAAAGCACCAGAGCACTGATCAATTTTCCCATCAGGTAGTCAAATCCTACTTGGTACTAAAAATTCCAGATAAATTCCTAGTTCATCCTAGTTAGAGAAATAAATGGGGCCTCAATCCATGAGAAATCAGACATGAAGCTTCGACAATAGCCTATAAGACCAAGGAAACTATGAACCTCCGGCACATTCTTGGGTTCCACCCAGGAAACAACTACCTAGAACTTTAAAAATTATATACACACACCCTACTAAGACACCACATGACTAAATAAATGAACCATTCATGTCTAAAAATTTCACTTGGACAATTTTCCATAGAGCTGATGGTGTTGAAGGACCTGTAAAAAAACATTGATATGATCTACACACTTCCTCTAACTTCAAGTAGATCACAATATCATCAATGAATATGATAAAAAAATAGTCTGGGAACTCGTATAATATATATTACATGATCCCCATAAAGAAAAATCATGTTTTATTGACACGTAATGACATGACCATGAACTTGAAGTGCCCATACCTACACTAGAAGGCAGTCTTCGGGATATCATCCTCCTTCACCCTCAAGTGGTGATATTATGAAAGCATATCAATCTCAAAGAACCAACCATCCCCTCTCAACTAGTGAAAAAGTTCATCATTCCTCGTAAGATGGTAAAAATTCTTGATCATCACCTGGTTCAACATTCTATAGTCTATATATAGCTTGAGACTACCGTCTGCCTTCTTGGTAAATAACACTAGAGCACCCCATGATGACACACTAGGTCAGAGAAAAACCTTATACATCAAATAATCTATCTAAATCCTAAACTCTCAACACTTATAGGTTTCTATATGATAAGGATCCATCAATATTGGAGAAGCACCATGATATATATCTATCCCAGATTCAATAACCCATCGAGGGGGTAGCATCACAACTTCCATGGGAAAACATCCAGAAACTACCTGATGACCTTGGGAGACTTAAATTTTGTGGAGTATACTAATTCTATAGACAACCCTTTCATCAAATAAAAAAGTTCTCTTCACTCCTACTACTCATCTAAAAACCCTGTTCACCGATGATAGCTTTATGTTGGCCATCTACATCAGATAATACAACCTTCCCCTGGAAGTAGTTGATAACCACATGAATGGAATACAACCAATCGATTTTGAGGATTAAATTTCATGATTTTATCTATAACAATAAAATATACCCACACAACCAATGTTTCCCCATCATCAGTATACACCCCCAACACACATCAAACAAGATGGCATGGACTCTGACTGGTGTATTCAATATCAGGGGCATGGGAAGCCTCTCTTTGTCTATTCCTAAATTATAGAATAAAGAAGGTGTAGAAAAGGAGTGTGAGGATCTTGAATCATAATAAGACATAGGAAAGGGTAGACTAAAATCTAATCGTACCTCTAATGATCGATTATCCCTCTGGTGCTATCAAATCGACAACATGCAACCTATCCATGTTTGTGTCCTATACCTCGATGTTTTCGGCCACCCCCATATATTGACACACTCAATTCGAGTTCCCTGGAGATTAGGGACATCCTAAGTTAATTATATTGCTTTCGCATCTCCTCACAGTGAAGCATAAGCCTATTTCTCCTATTACTGAAATGCCCTCACTGATGGCTGCTACCGAAGCTAATGTTGAACTTGACCATCTCTACTCTACTGACCTCAAAGTACCACTGGGTACTATTTTTGATGATGAACATAGACCCCATAGACAATGCACATTGGCCCAAATCCACCCAAAAGATCATAGAAACTAATGGACCTAGAATTCCAAAAAGGAAGCTGCTATGGTTGACTACCAGGTGGTCAAAAACTTGAAGGCCCTAGAACCTGAGACATGCAACTAACAACTCTACTCCTAGAGAAACCCTAATTATTTCCCTATCATGGTAACCCTACTCATGAGGGTATACGCTCGATCACCTCTTACTTCTTCTAAATATACAAATACACTGAAAACATAAAAGGAGTAACTTCATACTATATAGAAGGGTGGAGTGCCTCCTCAAGACACCATGCAAGAGATTATTTCTAGAAGGACATACAAAAAATTTATTCCTCTTTCTGCTCACCAAGATACAATTTCCACCACTGATGAGCTGCACCCCTCGTCTGAATTCTAGCGGGACCTAATATTCTACCCAGACCCAAATCAGATTAAAGGCAATCTCAATCTCCTATAACCAATGATCTGTCTCTATATTAGATACAATACCATTATAATTTTCTAAATCCCTCCTCTGAAAGGGTATCACCATACTCTATCACTAATCATCCTCCATAACCATATCAACCCTCCAGTGGTCAACCAGGTCATCCTGATGAACCTCACCAACCTGAACCATACACGGATGACATCCATGATCTATAGATGAAAGGGAAAAAAATATTTCCCTAAGTATGGTAATATAAAATTAAATTAATATTAATTTAAATTAACTCATTTTAACTTCCGAGAATTATCCAATTCAGATAAGAACACAAACAGTCATGATTAGTGAACTTATCCTATGTCTCAACCCTACAAGTCGTGCCACTCCACTTGGACATTCAGTAGGATAAGATTCCATACATCGAATTATGCAAGCCTAAAATATCATTTCCAATACAATATTTATTGGCCTTTTTCATGTACCAAGATCAACTAACATTTTTTCCCTACCAACCCATGTAATCCTCATTATGACCAACTCCAAACTCTACCCAATATCTCAGACAAAACCTCTGGAACCACTTTTTTCACAACCTCCTCCCTCCAAAGGTACCCCTAATAGTCTTAAAATGAAGGAAGAAAGATAACGAACCTTAATTCCTGCCTCTAGTAGGCCCTGGGTCGATGACTAGCATTGAGGGTATAATATCTCATGTATGGGAGGCATTACCCTTTATATAATACAGGATCAAGAGATAGGATAAATCAACCAAAAATAAAATACATGATATAATATAAATAAAGGGAACCAAAACCATCCCAAAATTCATGAATTATGTAAAAAATACCAAGAGTCTCCAAATAAATACTAAAATAAATAGTCATACGGTAGTGAACCAAAAATAGCTCCAAAACCCAAGCTAGTAATGTTCAGATCAGTCCCCAAAGTCCTCCTGGAAACTTGAAAATAGTTTCTATATACATGGAGTGAGCATAACATGTATACTGAGTAGTATCATACCCAAATTCTTTCATGCACATGTGAAAAGATCATATTAATGCAACTGTGAGAAAATAGCATAATCAAAAGCACCTAATCAGGTCATCTAACCAATATCATCCTCAATAAGGCATGCTCACAAAATAATGCATCCAAGCGTAGTAAAATAATATAAATAATGTAGATATATAGGGTAGACCACACCACTTTACCATTGATTTGACACTCTCACAACCCAACGTTGTACATCATCGTGCTCTGATCTCTTTCGTAGAATCCTACTCGAAGGCACCTGGGTAACCACATCATGTCAAGAACCTTTTGTGAAACTGGCCATCACATCCCACCTAAAGATACCTGGGTCACTAGATCAGATTTTATGAATTAAAAACCATTATCATTATCTCCCACATGGACAACTAAAAGAGAACAAAATCATGACCCCCCCCCCCCCACAAAGGTACCCCTCCTGGGATGGAGATAAACGAAGAGGGATAATTATCCCATGAGTCTCATGTCTAATAGGTCCTGGGTTTGTGATTGGAACCGAGGGTATAAAATATCACAAATGAGATGTATTAACCTCGATACAATATAGGATTGGAAGATAGGATAAATCAACCAGAAAGAAATTACATGAAATAATATAAATAAAGGGATCCAAAACCATCCCGCAATGCATGAATAATATAAAAATATATAAAGGGTAAAAATAAATAACAAAATAAATAGTCCCATGATAGTAACCCAACAACGACTCCCAACCCCAAGCTAGTAATGTCGATCTTGGCCCTAAAAGTCCTCCTAGAAACCTGAAAACAGTTTTTATATACATGGGGTGAACATAACATGTATAATTAGTATGATCATAACCAAAGCCTCTTTTTCATGTGTGAAAAGAGTATATTAATGAACCTATGATTAAACAATATAACTAACAACACCTAAGTAGGCCAACTAATCAATCCCATACTCACCGAGGCATACTTACCAAATAATGCATCCAAGTGAGAGCGTACCCCACACCACTTTACCACTATTTTCTTTCTATTACACCCCAAAATCATACATCCTAGCACTCCCATATCTTCTATAGAATCCATCCCAATAACACCTAGTAAACCACATCATTCCAAGTACCCCACATGAAACTAGCCATAACATCTCACCTGAAGACACATGGTCCACCACATTTCATCTCACCTAAAGATATTTAGGCCATCACATAAAATCTCTACCACAATCATATATCTAGAGCAGTAGGGTATCATGAACATGAAGGAAATTAACCTTGTGACTTCCTACTGCCACACACGACCCTAACCAAGAACCACCTCATCATCCCATTAAACATCTCCACTAGTGAACTTTTGATTTCGGGCCATCACAACCTGTGCATGTCAAACTTTCATGGAAGAGAGAGCTAGGAAGAGGGGGTATCCATACATCTATATGCACTATCTAAATGTTGGGGAACCCCCCCCCCCCCCAAATAGATGGGTGTTAGAACTTGGTGCTCAACATCAATGGGATTAATATATAAACCACAATGAAAATACAATATATCATGGTTACACACACAAGACCAACCTACAGGTTGAAAAAAAGAGTTCCATTCCAACTAACAACATCACCAAATAGCCTCACAACCTTATCCAATTTTAATGCTACCTCTAATTCATAACACTACATGATAAATCTACAAGCCACAGACCATGAGCTGCATTTTTTATTTTCTTTTCAAGTTAAACCATTACCACATTTTATGAATTAACAACCATTATCATTATTAAGCCCATTATTTTTCACATTTAACTAACCAATTTAACCAAACTTCCCATTTTTATTTAAAGAGTTCATTATCCTTTATAACCCATTACATTTCAATTTCATTATTAACAATTATTCCATCACTACTAAGTAACTAACTCAACATCACACAAACATAGAAAACTCATCCATCTATCATCAATAAGGCCCCATCCATAACCACATCTCATCAAAACTACCACACATCATCCCATGTCACATCCCATTCCAACCTACCATTACATCACTACCCTAAATGTTCTTCATCCCAACTGGTCAACACCATTTCCACAAAATATCCCACACCACACATGGAAACACATGAATCACAACCAAACTAATCAACACATCACTCCTTCCACAAATTCCACAATTCAGGTTCATGGGATTTCATTAATTTATGTTCAAGGTTATTCTCACACAAACAAAGACTTTCCATGGGAAACCATTTATTTATCCATATATAAGTGATTCTATATTTTTTGATTCAGTGGTGACATAGCGGTGCAAGGTCTAGGGCTATAGAAACAATGTTCGATGAGGTATGAGGTTTGATTCTTGTGATCCTGCTCCTGGGGGAATTTCCACCACTCATGCACTACTCGCCTTGCCAGGTCACCTGGTGTCTCATAAAGTGGGAAAAAGGGCACAACCCACCTAGATGAAAGATTTCTATGTCAAACCATCTTTGATCGGGTTGTTACCCCATGGGATGCTCTGCCATCTCAGCTGGAAACAACTCCTTCCAAGATGAGGCTTCTCTAGATGACTACTTCATGGAGAGGGGGTCTTTGGGTGTGGAGGGTTTGAAAAGGCCACTCTCAAAGATTCCTTTTAAGAAAAGAAAAAAATTGATTATCGATTTCATTCAAGGTGATATCCAATAATCATAGCATAGGGTTCCATGATCATATCAAATACAATAGAAATAAGACTCCCAAGAGCCATTATTTTCAGCAAGGGTATGGAGCATACATAAACTCATCGACAATATCATAAAATAAGTAAAACATGAAATTCCTTGCCTCCTACCTTCAATTTCAATTAAACTATTTTTTATTATATTTATTAATTTGGTGCATACCATCTTTGTAAAGGAGAAAAAAAACATGATCCCCCCATATGAACATCTAAAAGAGGATAGATGAAGGATCACCTATATCAAAGAATCTTTCTGAAACTCCTTTCACAATGAGGCAAAGGAGAAGCTCCAAAAGATCACAACCACACAAGGAAACCGTAAATCAACTTGAACCACACCAAGGGGTTATCAAAACATGACCTAACACACCCTGAAGCAAAACAACGCCATTGTTACAGTTTCACAAAGGGGAACAAGA
This sequence comes from Viscum album, assembly GCA_963277665.1. Taxonomy (NCBI): domain Eukaryota; kingdom Viridiplantae; phylum Streptophyta; class Magnoliopsida; order Santalales; family Viscaceae; genus Viscum; species Viscum album. The sequence continues at coordinate 334,787,338 of OY728163.1, forward strand.
ATGAAACAATGGATCAAAGATGGTAAATCACATTATATTTTCAAAATCAAGCCTCTAGAATCTAAGGATAAAATATATATCAAAGGAACTATCAAGGGTAATCTCAAATGATTCATGGTTTTTGGGTATTTTAGGTGAAGTATAGTGGTTGAACAAAGTTATATCTCAAAGGAGGAAGTAGTTAAAATAACATATTAAAGGTATTTTAAAAACAAAATAAAATAAAAGAAACACACTACTTAAAAGGACAATGGTTTTTTAATGTTTATAAAACTATAATATGTATGCTATAAGAATATTGTATTTTTTTTTCTTTTTTTTCTTTTTGAAATTTGATTGATAAAACACAATGAGAATATTTTTTTAGAAAATATTTTGAGAAGGTGTAATTGATATAACTCTACCTATTCACTTGCTTATTAATAATTATCATTTAATTTAACATGAAATTAATTATAATCCCCCAATTTGTGGACCCTAAAACCCTATGGGAGTTATCTTAACCACAAATATGAAATTAATTAAACTCTAGGATAAATTAGAAACATGCAATCATAGAACCCTATGTTGATTGTTTTTATAAGGATAGCTTATGGTAAATGGTAAATTAGGGCACATATTCACTCTGTAAATAAGTATTAATAGAGTTTTTTTTATTATTTTTGAATCTAAAAAATTGATCATCTGTGGTTTTATTTTACCAATTAAGATCACGCTCTCACAATTCACACATTACTCAACCTCACCTATTTTGTGTTAATTGTTCAATTTATTTCTTAGTTTCATTTATGATAAAAAATTATATATCATATTATGGGAATTATATTGGTTAATTGACTCAAAAAAAAACAAATATGGTTATAGGTAGATTGATTACTAAGAAAAACTACTCTTCTATGGGTAGTGTAGTCATCATAGAAATGATTTTAATTCAAAAATTTCATAAAAGGGATATAAAATAATCACATTTCTACTCTTTATTTACATACCAAAGAGGAAAAATATAGAATAAATAAATTTAAAATAATAAAATAAATTTAAAAGAAAAGGATATTTTATTATAAAAACAAAAACATCACAATGTGAAGAAGAAGAAGAAGAATAAGGCTTTAATGAAGGGATCCTTACTTCAAGATATACCCCTCTTGAAATTATTAGAAAATTTGAGTGTAACCACTTCTCATCTACCCTAAAATTATTAATTTATGTACAAACCCCTCTAAATGAGAAAAATACATATTTATATAGGGGAGTTAAGTCTAGGGTTTCAAGAGGTTATAAATGTGAATGAGGAAATTTAAAAAAAATATTTTAATCCAATTTCCACCACCTTATTAACCTCCAAAATTCGTGAACCATCTTTCCTTACAGAATTATGATTTATGAGAAATTTTTTATTCTGTATACTTTCTAAATTTTAGCCTAATACAATCCTAAATATAGAAAATATGGCCCAAATAGTGAAGTGGTGTCCAATATGGTGAGTCCAGTCTAGCTTTGAAATCATGTCCCATTTTCTCTAATAAAATACATAATCCATCTTGGATGATGTAAATGAAAGTTTTAAAAAATTAAGTGAAGAATTATTTTATATAATTTCAAGATCAAATAAGAAATATAAAAATATTTATGACTAAATTGAAACAATTCACTTTAAAGGTTCAAAAATAGAATTTTCATCAAATTTGAAAATAAATAATCGAATCTAAAGTATTACGTAAATAAACATGTGAAGAACCCAACCTGAATACCCTATGAAACTGGTACTTGACCCAAGCCATCAAGTACCTGAAGGGCATTCCCGATCCCCATGTGTTGGCGTCTATAACCTGAGAAGCAATAACAAATAGAGGGAATCATTTCACCTAACTTGAAGTAGACAACATGACATATAAAAAAATGTATAAAAATAAATAGTGGAAGAAAACATGAATATATATATATATATATATATATATATATATCATAACAGAAAGATAACAACGTAAGTGATATAATTGAAAAGGTAGAAAAAAAATATCCAAGAGTCAAGTCCAACAGAAAAGGATGAAAAAACCAAAAGATCTACTCCAACAGTCTCTATATGATGGTTTGGAAAAAACCGCACCATCTCACCATCCAGTTACCCAAACCTAACTGATAGAAAAACTCACTGACTCACTACGGTGTCTTTCTTTTCCCTACATTGAAATACATAACCAGGTCTACACACCGCCGAAGGGGTACGTAGGGTGTGATCTAACATACTCAGTAGGTTATCACTTAGGTGTTCCATATCAAGACTCTGAAAAATAATCCAATCATGATAAATTTAATGAAAATAAGAAATGATATAAAGTTAAATAGTTTTTATATAAAAATCATGGAAAAATAATTTAATTTCCCCTTTTTTCTTGTTTCAAAATAAATAAGTTAAATCAATTTCAAATAATTGCATAACCATATATCACAATAGGTATATCATGTCAAAATATAACATACATCACATATAATATCAAATCCATGAGAGTGTAATCAAAATAGTAAAAACCTAAAGCATCCCAAATTGGCCAAAAATCACATGTAACAACATGCCAAGTATCACACTAGGATAGAATAACTAGGATAATCATACCTAAAATTGATAATCGCACATGCATCAAACCTCTAGACATATGAATTGAACCTAGAGAGTATAAGAACACCCTAGAAAGTGAATCCCCCAACAGGTCTAACAAGTCCCTAGATCAAAAATCCCAGGAAGAAGTGGACAGTCCCATGTGAAAACACCTCAATAGTGGATGATTCTTATTACTACACCTTCAAACTAAGTACCCAAGTATTCCCATGTGTTGCATTTTACAAACTATTTCATCAGACCATTTCATCATTACATGCTTTGAAAACTATTTTGGAAAACCATTTCACAATGCTTTGAAAAACCCTTTCCATTTACCAAAACTAGTGGAAAACCATCATTTATAAAAACCGTGTTACACACACACAAAAATCATTCGTATCATTCCATTTAATTTAATAAAACAATTTATCAATATAGGAGAAATTTACTTCACCAATAAAAGATAGAGATGGAACCACTTGCCTCAAAACTCAGGTTGCACATGCCTGTATGGGAATCCACACTAGTAATAAACCAAAAATTAAAAAGGAGCCCCTATAACCAATATACACATCTTATAATTGATTCAGTTTAACAAAAGTTTTAGTGAATATGAGTAAACAACATATACCTCAATAATGCACGGCCACCACACCACAACCAACAAGGATCGGCCCCCGAAACAAGACCACACAACATATATAAAAAAGAATCAAAGGAAACATCACCATAGATCCATAAAAAAATAGCACAATGAAACATCGCTACTAAGATCAAAGAAAATTAAAAATTAGATAATACCTCTTACTTAGAGAGATGAAACATAACTACCTTGAAGATCTGATGCCAAATGAATCAATCCAAATCAAACAGAGGCTCCCAAAATCACTGGATAAGAGCCCTAAGTCGAGAGGTGAGAGAGATACAGAAGAATGAAATAATAATCAACTGATTTAGTGCCCTAAAATACTTATCCATGACATTTACAATATGTGTAATCCACTTACATGTTGTGAAATCCTTAGTACTTAGATACACTGAAGAACTCATTGCCTTTTTATAAAAACCAATCTTTAAACATTACATATCATGTAACCCTTACACAGAATGTAATCATTCACATTATCTACTCAGCTCATGACTTGATCCTATCAACCATTACACTTCATGTACTCCTTACATGACATGTAAAGTTATTAAAAATATAAAAAACAACATATTATTTACAAAAAAACTAAACCAACTCGGGTTGTCTTCAAACTCGAGTAGAACCCCACAAATACATTAACACGTCTATAACCAGACTACATTAATTGAAACAACCATACATCCCAAAACATTAGTTCATTTTTCCAAGAAAATATTCTCTATCCTTGGGAGTCCCAATACACACCCAATTAAAGAAAAAAATAGTAAATAGAAGGAAAATACCTTAAAGCAGGTAATAGGATGTTACAAACTCCCAAGAATAATAATTTTCATCCCCAGGAAGTCATCTGAAAAAATGAAGTTTGGTAAATAGGTGTGGCTATTGTTCCCTCATCAATTAATTGTTCTCCCAAGTCTTGTGAGAATCTAATCTATGTTACCATAACACTATGACCATTGTAATCAACTTCCCATACAAGACTTTAACCTGAGATTCAATGATCTCAACTAGATACTCAATAACAAAAACATCTATCTCTAACTCAATCTCTTCCCATCTAAGAACATGAGAGGTGTCATGATGGTATTTCATGAGCTACGATATGTGGAAAACATCATGTAATCATATCAATTGAACCAATAATTCCAACTGATAAACAACCTGCCCAAGCCACTCGGTGACCTCAAATGGTCCAACATATCTCGGATCCAAATTTCCATGTTATCAATGCCAACAGTGACCCAACCGAGGAGAAACTTTCAAGAAAAACATTTCACCTATATAAAACTCCTAAGGAAGACATTTTTTATCCATATAATATTTCTATTAACTCTGTACTATAACCAGACACTAACATATATCCTAAATCCTCATATATATCTCTTGAAACAAACTTGATCCCACCAAAGAAGCTTCACCCACCTATTCCCAATAAAGAGATGATCTTTATGGGTGAGAATACAATACCTTAAAAGAAGCCATTATGATCAAAGATTGATAACTTTTGTTATAAGAAAACTCAACCATTACCAAATGGATATCCTGTGATCCACTAAAATTCAAGACACAAGCACAGAGCATATCCTCTAGAATCCAAATAGCATGCTCTATCTAACTATCTATATGTGGATGATAAGTTGTACTCAACTTGAACTAAGTCCCCATCACCTCCTGGAGAATAATCTAGAACCTCAATGTAAACTTGGGATCCTTTTCTAAAATAGCAGTACAAGGAACCCAATTTAACCTCATAATTTTCTATACATACATTTTATCCAGTTCTCTAACTTTAGTGGTGTCCCTGATCAAAATGAAATGAGCTAACTTTGTCAACCAATAAATCACCACCCATATAGTATTCCTCCCTTGAGGATTCAATGGTAATCCAAATACAACTTCCATGGATAACTCATCCAATTTTCAAACTAGAACTAGAAGAGGCTGGAGAAAACCATAACTTTTCATATGATTTTCCTTTATCTGTTGGTAGGTGTAATAATGGGACACATAATCAGAAATTTCATGCTTCATACCCAGCCACAAGAACAACCATCTCATTCCATAATACATATTCATGGTTCCCTAATGAATAGACCATGAAGAACTATGACAATAAAAAAATGAGTTCCTCATTAGCGTTGGGATGAAAAATTGATCCCCAAAAATGAGAATACCATCTGAAGAGAGAGACCAACCTAAAATGGTCTCCCCACCATATAAAGTTTATTGAATTTCTCTGAACTCTTCATCCTATTGATAACTCTTTAGAATAGACTCAAGGAGATATGATGATGATTAAACACTATTCATAACCATTCATGAAACACCCCCCCCCTTGAGCATCTAGATGCAACTGAGAAAAAATCCCCATAAGGTTCCACTATTCCTTTGATTCTAAAATATCTTGCGATGAAACATTAATTTTAAGAGAATCTTCAACCAAATTACCATTACCTGGGGTGTATGTGATGTCAAAGTCAAATATTTGAAGGTATTATACCTGAAACCTTTTTTTTAGATTCAAGTATTTCTGAGAAAATATATAGCTCAAAAAATTATGGTCAGAAAAGACTGTGGACCTCTCCCCAAAAAGATAGTTCCTCCAATATTCAAGTGCATGAATAACCACTAAAATATAAAAATCATGAGTGGGGTAATTCTTCTCATTTGTTCTAAGACAACAACAGTTGTAAGCTACCAAATGATCATCCTGCATGATCATGCAACCTAGACCAGTTCCAAAAGCATCACATAAAACCACATACCCCTTATCAGGCTCAGGTAAGATCAGAATATAAGCCTATGTCCGAATTATTTTTATCTCATTGAAAGAAGAATAATATTTTTCATCCCATGTGAATTTCACCTCTTTCCTAGTAAGATCATTCAAATGTGATTCCAACTTTGATAAATCCTTAACAAACCATCAATAGTATCCAGTAAGACCAATGAAGCTCCAAATATCAAAGACATTCCATGGTTATTCCCATAAAAAACAACCTTTTCCTTCTCAGGATCAACTGATAATCCCTTCTCATAAATCATGTTTCATAATAAATTCACTTCTTGAATCCATAAGTTGCATTTAAAAATCTTTCTATACAAATAGTGACTCTTTAGGATTTCTATAACCAAATTCAGATGGTGCTCATGGTCATTCTAAAGTCCCAAATAAACCAAAATATCATCCACATAAAGTACCACAAAAGTGATGAGATGATAATTGAATATCAAATTCCCCAATTCCATAAAAACTATAGGAATTTTCATAAAAACAAATTACATAATAAGATATTCATAATGATCATATCTGCTCCTGAAATCCACCTTAAGTATATCAAACTCCTGAACTCTGAGTTGATGATAACCTGACCAAAGATCAATCTTCAAAAACCAATTTTCCCCTTTAACTAATTAACCAATCATCCACAATAGGCAAATAATACTTGTTCTTAACTATTACCAAGTCTAAATTCTGATAGTCCGTGCATAATCAGAGTGAAAATTTCTCCTTCTTGGAAAATGGAATTGGGGATGACCAAGGTAAATACTAGGTAAAACAAAATCATTTTCTATTAGTTTTTCTAACTAAATATTGATCTCTTTCAACTACTCTGGTTCCATATTATATAAAGGTATCAAAATGGGATTCTTACTTGGAACCAGGAAAATTGTGAACTCCACCTGCCTCTCTAGAGGAAGCTCAGATAAATGTTCTGGAAAAAATTAAGAAAACCCTAGATGAAAATAGAAAGATAAATAATAGAAGAAACTTCATCAGAATCAACTACAACAATAAACAAAAAACGTCGTATCTCTAGGTGGGAAGGTCCTGCATGACCAGACCTTAGATCCCACTCTCCCTGAAACACTTGTGAGATCCCATAATCCATAAGAAATGATACATGTTGATGATAAAAATCAACCTCTACATGATTAGAAACAATCCAATCTATCCCAATTATTATATAAAAAAGATCTAGATCGAGAACCAGAAAACCACAGACTAACTTTGCCTCATCCATCGATAACACACAAGGAAATCAAAACCCTTACCCTTTACTCTTTCCAAGATTTGTTTCTAACTCCATAAAAAAAGACATGAGCTCTGTTGGAAGTATAATTATCTAAAAAAAGAAATATATAAATGAGTGGGATGAAATATTATCAAATAAAGAAATATATACTAAATATGCAATAAATATAGTACCTATAACTCTTGTTGAACATGTATCTACCTCTTTCAGAAACTCATCTACTACTCAAAGGTTCTTAACTCTCGAGGCATGTGGTTGGATACCTATAGTATTATAAGCATTTGACTATGTCATGGTAGCCTTTGGATCTGATGATCCTTGAACAGATCAAGGAATAGACATTGCCTCATAGAAATGTTGTAGATGACCATAATTCCCACAACCAATAAACATATTTGCAGGTGAAGGAAAAGAACATCATTTGTGTCCAAACTTTCCACACTGAAATCTATTCAAGGGAAAATCACAATCCATAACTAGAGGTGTCGAAGAGGCTGACTGTCAAGAACCACCTACACCAATCCTATGATAATCTTGAAAATTTCCCATTTTCCTCGGCACGCCACTGAAGTTTCCACAATGTGGAAGAGAATGTGCCATAATATCCAACCATGCCTACTATATTCATCTCTTCCATAATATCCTTATCCACTATCTCTGCATAGGTCCAAATATTCATCATAAATACATATGATCTGATACCTATTCGCAAACCCCATAGGTATTTCTAAGCTTTTATCTGGTCATTCTTTACAACCTTTGGTGAAAAATGAACCAACTATGAAAACTGATTAGTGTACGCTAACACTGAACATTATCCCTAATGAAAAGAGATTAAATCCAAATACTTAACAATAATCAATGATTCTAGACAAAATTATTGGAATAAGAGAGTCTTAAAATCCTTCCAGTCCAATCCCATGTGCCTATCCACCTGTACTATGGAATCCCACCAATGATTGATAATAACCTCAAGCCTGAACACTGTGCACTTTACCTTGATACACTCAGGTGTATCTGGGAATTAAAAAATCTAATAAATATTTTCAAGTAAGTACTATACCTCTTGAGGTTCATTCAAACCATTAAAGGATGATGAATTATCATGCAAGAAATCGTGATTGGTCCATGTCTCCTGCAGCTCCTAACTATACCTCAACAATTGTTTTCTGATCTTACAGTACACTCTGGTCCATATAATGAACTTCCCAAATGATTTCCTCAATAAAGTTTTGATCCATAGGAGTATTCCCTTGAGTATAGTCAACTGAAACCTCTTGAATAACTCACAAATATGTCTCAGAGTTATACTATTTCACACTAAAATAGAAGAATTGATCCGAAAACAAAATAATATTAGTTCAAACTAGAAAACCCATAAGCAGAAACTGAGATTAATATCAAGAACTAAAAACAAGATACAAACATCCAAACATACCATGGTAACTTGAGTTTCATCATGATAAGAGCTGGTTAAGAACTCACCGCAATATACATCTCAAGTCCTGAAAATCCTATCTCAAATCTATCAATTGTCCCAAGACAGGGACTCTTGAGGAAAAAACACCTCTCATATCAAACTGTGATGAACCAGGTGGGAATACCCTCTCAAAATTCTACCTGACCGAATCTATCACATACCCTAAGGGCATTCCTGATCATGATGGGTTGGTGTCTAACACTCAGGCAACAAAAAAATAGATGGAACAATTTCATCCAACATGAAGTAGAAAACATGATATATATAAACATCTAAGAAAAGAAACAATGGAAGAAAACATGAATATATATATATATATCATAATAGAAAGAGAATATTGTAAGCGATACGACTAAAAAGGTAGGGAAAAATCTTCAAGAGGAAATTACAACAACAAAGGAAAAAAACCAAAAGAGATACTCCAACATTATCCATGTGATAGTGTTTCCAAACCTATACTATCTCACCATCCAGCTACCCAAACCCAGCTGACATAAACCTCATTGTCTAACTATGGCACCTTTCCTTTTCCAACATCGAAAGACATAACTAGGTTTATGCACCACTGAAGGGGTACACAAAGTGTGAGCTAATAGGATTAGTAGGGTCTCACCCAGGTGTCACATATCAAGTCTCTAAACAATAATACAAGCATTTTCAACTCTAAATAAAACAAGGAATGATATATAGTTTAACAGTTTTCATATCAAAATCATGGTAAAACAATTTAATTTCACCTTTTTCAAAATTTCCAAATAAATCAGGTAAATCAATTTCCAATAATTTCATATCCATATATCACATCAAATATATCATGTAAAAACAAATCATGCATCACATATCATATCAAATCCATGGCAGTACAATCAAAATAGTACAAACCAAAATTAGTCCAAATCAGCCAAGAAGTATAGCTAACAACATTCCAATGATAACACTAGGTCAGAATAGATTGGAAACTCATACATAACATATAAAATTGCACGTGCATCACACCTATAGGCATGTTCATTGATCCTAGAGAGAAGAGGAACACCCCAGAAAGTGAATCCCACAATAGTTCTAACAAATCCCTAGAATAATAGGCCTATGGAGAAGAGGAAAGCCCCATGAGAAAACCCCTCGAGAGTGGATGAGACCTATTACTATACCTTCCACCCAAGTCCCCAAGTCTTCCCATGTGCTCTATTTTCCAAACCATTTCATCAAACCATTTCATCGTTTCATGCTTTGAAAACCATTTCACAGTGCTTTAAAAAACCCTTTCCATTTACCAAAACTAGAGTAAAACCATATTTTATAATAAAAAATAGTTCTACACACATAAAACAAATCACCCATATCATTTCATTTCATTTAATAAAATAATTTATCAAAAATAGGAGCAATTAAACTCACCAGCACGGGCTAGAGACAGAACCACCTACCTCAAAACTCGGGTCACACATTCCCATAATGGAATCCACGATAATGAAGAAACCAAAAATGACTAATGAGGCCCTAAAATAAATCTATACCTCTTATAATTGATTCAATTTAACAAAAGGGTCATCAAAGAAGAGGAAACAACACATACCTCAAGAATGCACACCCTCCACACTATAACCAATGAGGACCGGCACCCAAAATAAGATCACACAAAAAAATTAGAAAATAATAAAAGGAAAAATCACCATGGATCCATAAAAACCAATAGAGAAATGAAAAGGTGCTACCATGATCAAATATAATGGAGAATCAAAAATGATCTCTTACCTAGAGAGATGCAGCATAACTGCCCTGATGATCTAATGTCGAATGAATCAATTCAGATTGAACTAAGGCTCCAAAAATTACTAGAGAAGAGAAATAGGTTGAGAGGGAGGTATCTATGGAATAATGAAATAAGAATAAATTGATGTAGTATCCTAAAATCCCTTTATGTGTCATTTAATTGGTGTGTAATCCATTTACACATCGTGAAATCCTCTGGATTCAGATACGCTGAAAAACGGGTCAATTTTTTATAAAAATGATCTTTTAACATTACATGACGTGTAACCATTACACAGTGTGTAATCATTCATGTCATGTAATCATATTATGTCTTAATCATGGGAAACATTACATGTAGTGTACTCCATACATGACATGTAAAGTTCCTACAAATAGAGAAAAAAATAGATTCTTTACAAAAACCCCAAACCAACTCAGGTATTTTCTGAACTTGAGGATAACCTCAAAAATCCATTAACACATTTATACCCATATTCCATTAATTAAAAAAACATACATCCCTGAAATTTAGTTCGTTTTTTTCAGTAAATTTTCTTCATCCTCAAGAGTCCCAAGACACACCCAATTAAAGAGGAAAACTAGGAAAGAGAAGGCAAATACTTGGAAGTAGGTAACGGGTTGTTACAAAACATATTTAACACAACATGAAGAAATTATTTAATTTTTTATTAATAAAATATTAAATAAAAATGTGTTTTATCACTAGAGTAATGAGGAAGAAGGATCTTCCAAAATCACCAAGGGTTCACCCAAGGTTTGAGAGAAACAAGAGAGGAATGAAAGAATTCAGGTGATCCCTAAAATTTATAGAAAATATGGAAATGAACACTTTAACATTGTGAAACACATATTCACATTTTGAATATTTTGGAGGTCCTCTAATTTAGTCCATTAAATAAATTCAGGATTTGAATTTCTTAAACTCCAAACTCGACAAACATTTTCCAAATTTCATTGGGCTTATTCACATCATAAAAAATTCCTTCACACCATGAGTTCTTTGAGCACATAACTTCTGGCCATAACTTCAAGACATGAATCACGGGTATCCTAGTAATGAAAAATAATCTCACATCATAAACACATGTTCACATCATGAGCCAACCAAAGCAGTGGAATTTTAACTCTAAACTCTAATGGACCCTCCTCTACCCCCCTTTGAATGTATATAGATCCAAAAATAGAAAATTAATAGGCCAAGGTGTCATATAATATTACTTTTATGGAGTGAAAATTGTCCCATACTAGTTCTAACTCTATCCATCTCCTTGGTATGCAATAACACATGAATAGTTTTATCAATAATATCAAGAATCACCACTCTTACCTGACTGAATACTTAAGATTGTGGTATATATAATCCTAAAAATTAGTTATTATTATATATTCTAACATATTTAAATTTTTATCCCAATAATGAAACTAATAGTACAAATTCAGGTTTGAATGAGGAGGTAGATGATCTTGGCTGATAGGCTGCACAGACTGCATTTGTCTCACCATTTCTGCAAACAAAACCTTTATAGATGATTTAATTCAATAATTTATCTATTGATTCATCTCTCAAAGTTCAAACTTCAAGGAAGTAATTTTACCCATGTATTCTTCCTCCCTCGATGATTTACTAGGATAAATAATTTTTTTTCCTAATATCGACAGCCACCTCATATCCTCTTATGTAGCCTAGGTGCACTTTATTTTCTAAAAAAGTCACAAGAATGTTCATCTGACCATCAAGGATACAGATACAATGTGTCTCTTTCTCTTAAAGAATTTCCTAAAATAAAATATTTAAATTCTAGTGTGATGAATTTAAAAAATTATAATATTACATAAAAATAATAATTAATTTCTTATAATTTTATTAGCTACTTGTTTTGATGGATCCATAAGAAACTTCCCATTTATATCCTCACTCTTTTCCATTTTTAATGTAAATTGGGATGGAGGAGATGGAGGACCAAACATAAACTCTTTGGGGTCACTTCTTGATTTAGCTCTTAATTCAAAAAAAAATTACACAATCATTTTATCCTATAGTAAAGGATATCCTCCATGTAATAAAGTATGAGGATATACATTCTGTAACTGGATCTCTTTGTGAGATATCTCATAGGTTTATTATATAATATTAAATGAATAATTCATCAATTAATTAGTAAATATTTTTTAAAAGTTATTTTATACACAATAATTATCATACTCGAAAGGATTCCCCCACTGGATGGTGACACTCTTCTCCCTTGTATTTACATATAAAAACCCATACTTAAGGCATGGGATTTCATTATGAACTTTCCTACAAATATAAAATGAAATAAATTTTGATTTAAAATCCCTCTATATAATTTCCACAAAATATAACCACCTATTCTTAACTTCTTTAGTATCATTAAATTAGAATGTAAACTATATTTTAATAGATTAAATATTAGTCATGAGATATATATAATATTTTAAGAATTGGAAAAAAATCAGTTGAGATATTTACTATTATGGAATTCCATAATTGATCCTTAATCATCAAGTCAATGCTCCTCTAATTATGATATAAAATTTTAATCTTACAATGTCTCTAAATATCCATAAACTCTTGCACTACTTTATATTTAAACCAATTGGGTTATTCTTATCATAAAATTCAATTAAAAATACATACTCCCCACATGCAAGTGAAAGTTTTGGTAAACATTTAATCCCACGTCTACCAACTCTGGGTATTGTCTTCTTAGAAGAATAAGAATTCTTTTTCATGGTAGGATCACCAGTAGTGCTATAAATAATTTTAAAAAATAAAAGTATAATTTCATTAAATAATCTAATTATTGTTGATATATTAATATGAAAAACATGCACTTACCTTCCTCGACCTCAATGTACACCATTTAAATACATCTATGTAATGAAATTTTATGCCCCTATATTTTATTATAATTAAATGATATCTAGAATAAAAAAATTATTTTTAATAAAATATTTAAAATTATATCTATTATGTTAACTAATAGAACTCAATAAAAGTTTATATATAAAAATGATGAATAAAAAGAAATAGTCATAAAAAAATAATGATTTCATGATTATTTAATAAAAAAAATGTGTAACTAAAACTGATAAATATAAAAATTAATATAAATATAATAGAATCAAAATTTATATATTTAAAAATAGAAGTTAAGAAATAGTGTATTTACTTGTGTAATTTTAAAAACATAATGATTTCGGGATTATTTAAGAAAAAAATGTGCAACTAAAATCGATTAATATAAAAATTAATTAAAAAATGGAAGAAAATATCAATATATACATATATACACACATTGAAATATCATAATTAAATAAAATATTTTTTTACATGTGTAAGATTCAAAATAAAATAATGATGTCAGGTTTCTTCAATCAAAAATTGTTTAGCTGAATCTGATGTATATAAAAATTAATACAAAAGTAGGATAAATGTAACACCCCAACTCTAGTACCTCAAATCCAGTGGTTATTTTATTAAAATTATAAAAAATGCATAGATCACATAACTTATTATCTAGTAGTTTAGTAGTTTTAGGAAACTAAAAACATTAATGAATGTTTCATTACTTTGAATATTTAAGCTACATCATATGAAAACATAAAAACTTTATTATTTATCCTTTAAATTTCATACATCATACATAGTAGTGTTCATGATATATTAGGGAAATGATAAATGGTAAAGAAAAAGGTGATTTCAAACACTTAGTAAGGGGTAGATTACAACAGAAGATATCATAGAATAAGTATGGAATAAATAATATGGCAGGAATAAACAAATTTAATAATGACATAAATGATAATAATATATCCATGGATAACATAACAATATAAATAATCTCATGGATAACAATAATAGATTCTATAGTGATGGAATAAAAAAATAGGAATCTTAATCATACCATTGAGGACACATGCCAAGACATCTTATATACTATCAAATCCTCATGCCAATACATTATACTTAAATGGGAAAGTCATACACCAAATTACCCAAACTAGTTTATCTCATGAGACCTACCAATACATCAAAGGGATATATAATTTCAAACCCACCTGTCACTTAATAATTATAATGTATTCTTCTTATGAACAAATAAATATAAAAACATATCATAATGTTCCCTAAGGGACCTCATACATAAATATAGAATAACTAAGAAATATTTTACTATATAGGAATATGTATATATGAGAGTTTAATATTTCTGCATTTAATGGAATAACATGACTATCTAGGAGAATTTCCCACAATCAACTTAGAAACAATAAAATATTTCCAATGTAATAGAAAACAACCACATCAAATTAATGATAATAAGGAAGTATTTAAGAGTACTTTCATAGGGTGGGGATATAAATAGGAAATAATATTTTATTATGGTTTGTAAAGAGCTCGTGAATCATCCAAATCATATCCATTGGGAGTGTCAAACTAGGTGTGCGGTTAGTCCCACTAGTTGTGCACTGAGTGAAGGTTGAGTTATTACCCAACCAACCATTTTTGGGGTTATACCCATAGGTTTATGTATATAAGATCCCACACCAAATTTTTTGTATCTAGATAGGGATTTTGTTTCTATGAAACCACACACTCTTTATAAGAAATTTAGGATGTTTTATAGATATTGGAGTGTTTGAGCATTATAATAGCTTATGAACATGGTATAATGAGATATAATGGTGATATATCATTGATAAAATGATAAGTAATTTATATTAATGGTGTATAATAATTTTTATCATGTAAAAGAAAATTAAATAGAAATATTTCCAAAATTAAGGTAAGGAACCCATACTTGGGCATAATAACGACTTAGAAAAAGGCTATAACAAGAAAAAATAAGTTATCTATCATTAATAACATATAAATCGATGATATTAACATGGAATAAAGAGTATTTAAGTATATTAAAAATAATTTTAAATGAAATTTTAACAAAATAAATTCAATTAAAAAGGAAATAGGAGGATTAGAAACCCTTACTTCAAAGGTAGTTTCCTAAATATTGAGAAGAACTATTTATAACCTTATAAACTCCTTAGAGAGACTATTGAGAGGAAAAATAAGATTAAATTCATGATAAATAAATTTTTATTAGAGAGGTATGGGATAATGGGTGGAAGTGATCCCCTTTTATAGTTGAAAAAGATGGACATTTATTTTGAAACATAAGTTTGGTGAGGGGTAAATGTGGAATCACATGGGAGTGAGGTGAGTTATGTTGGAACCATGGTCTTCTATGCATGATTTGGAGTATGGTTTGTGTTTGTTGTCAATCCTCAATGGAAGTTCGGATCGTGTACTATCAAAGAGATCATACCGTTCAAGGAGACAACAGTATTGAAGGTGGCGTTGTTTCCCAGTGTTTGCCGATTTTTTTGGGGTCCAAAATTTGGAAGTTGGTGAGCATCACGAAAATAGGATTTCAATGAAGAGCATAATTAAATATGGAAATGGCATGAATTTAGCGAAGAGTGGATTAATGGTTTGGAATTCACAAAGACCAGAAGTATGGAGGCGGTGATTCTTCACGATTACGTCAAAGCTTCGTGAACGACAGAAGATGAAGAGCATCGCGGCGACGAAGAGCTTTGTGAGGGAACTTCGCAGCAAAGGTGCAAAGGAAATGATGGAACACTCTGCGATTATGACGAGCTCTGTGAAGGGAAAATTGTCGTAGTGCTTCACGATTTTGAGAGAATTTCGGTGGGAACTTCGGAGCTTCGCTATTCGAGCTAACATGGCGCTGACTTCGTGCGGAAGGGTCGAGGGTCGGTGGAATCGCCTTAAATAGAGGCCGACCCCCTCAAGAGAAGTAGTGAGAATTTCAGAGAAAATCCTTTTCTCTCGGTCCACAAAGGTCACTCGCGAAGGCAGTGTGCTTCACGAAAGAGGAGCTTCGCGGCGGCTATTCTAGCTCTGCAAAAGTCGTGCGCCCTGCGTTGGCTCAGTGATCTTCGCGAAGAGGCAGGAGCTCCGCGACAGCCAAGCATTGCGAAGGCTAGAGCATCGCGAGAGTACTTCGCGATTGAGCTTCGCGAAAAGGTAGGGACTCTGCGAAGGCTTGTTTGAGCTTTGCAGAATTGGGAGCCTTGCGAAGTAGGGTACTTTGTAAAGTCCCTTTCCAAAGGTTGTTTTCCTAGTGGACAAGGGAAAAAGGGGGTGTTCATTAGTGGATGGAATTTTGACTTTAACAGAGCATCAACTCAGGACTCTGATGCAAGCAAAGTCTCATGCTGAACAGGAGACAAAGACCTTCATGTCTATCTATTGAAGAGACCTTCATGTCTATAAACTGAGTGAGACTTCACCAACGGCAGTGAGCTAGGGGGAGTCAACGGGAGTGATCCGAGGGACGCAGTGAGCTATCCCTGAACTTTTATAAAGTCAGTGAGCCTGGGACAGAGTGACTGTACCCGAACCTTTGTAATCTATAGCTAGTGAAGTATAGTGGATTTAGGTATGACCAACAACCTGTCAGTGTATGCTTCTTAGACGTAGCCCTTAGTGGTAAACCAAGTAAAAATTGTTGTGTCATCTCTATGCATGTGAATGTTTCATTGCTGATCATATCCATCATACAGATTTAAGTAGTTCCTACCAACGTGGGAACAAGATCCACAACTTTAAGAAGAAAAAGTTGACACCCTGATTCACCCCTCCCCTATCATGGTGTCCCGGGGTCCTACAAGTGGTATCAAAGGGTAAAGGTTGTTGGCATTGAATCTGTCCTTTGTCGCCATGGAGAATGCAGCCAATGTTAGGGGAGTCCCTCTATTCAATGGAAATAATTTTCAGATCTGGAAGAACAGGATGAGATCTCATCTAAGATCTCTTTGAATGGAAGTTTTGTTTTCTACTATGCAAGGAATACAAGTCATTGATCCAACAAGCCTGGCTATGACTGACACAGACAGGAAAATTCTTGATACATATTATAAAGCACAAAATGCACTCACCATAGCTCTTTCTGATCAGATCTATCTAAAGGTGATGAGTTGCACTTCAGAAAAGTCTATGTGGGATAAACTTGAAAACATTTATGAAGGAGATAGCAAGGTAAAGGAGGCAAAACTTCAGGTTTTACACAATAGGTTTGACGATCTAAAGATGCATCCTAATGAGAATGAAGATTCATTTTTTAATCAAATTACTGAAGTAGTGGGAGCAATTCGAGGTCTTGGAGAATAAATCAAAGACATTGATATCGTAAAGAAAATCTTGATAAGACTTCCTCCCATGTACAATGAAAAGGTGTCATCCCTTGAAGAAATAGATCTATCTAAACTATCTCTAGATGATTTGTTAAGTAGTTTAGTGGCATATGAGTTGAGAGTCAAACCCGAAGATGCCACAACTCACGTGAACAAGGAAATGGCATTCAAAGCCATAGAAAAACTGAAAATTTCAGAATACAGTGGTGGTGAAGATGATGAAGAAAAAGAAATTATTTCCCTCATCGCCAAGAAGTTGAAAAAGGGAAAAGGTAAATTTAGAGGTAAGCTACCTCTTGCATGTTTCCGTTGTGGAAGAGTTGAGCACATTGCCTCTCAGTGCCAAAGAAAGTTAGATGATGATGAGAGCGAAGCTAAAGACATTGAGAAGCCTCGGAAAAGGTTTTTCAAAAAGGGTGACTTCAAATCTGTAAAGAAAATGCAGAGGAAGAGTTTTGTCTGTGAAGAAGAAGATGATGATATTGAATTTTGTGAGGAAGATGAACCAGAGTTTAAAACCAGAAACCATTCTTCCATGATGGATACCATTTAAATATCAGAATCCTCAATTAATAAAGGCAGAGATAATTAGACTACTGCTATTGGTAATCCAAAGATTCAAATTAAGGATGCTTTCTCCAGGATTGAGAGTAAATGTAAGAGATATAATAAGTGGAAGGAAATGGTGGAAGAATCATCAGAATATGTTGATGAACTTGAAGCTGAAATTGAACGTCTCGAAGAATTTGTGAAAGTTCAGTCTAAAATACTTGAAATCAATGATGATGTAGTGGATCTAAAGCTGATAATTGAAGAGCAGGGAAAGGTCATCAATGACCTCATGTCAAGACTGGAAGAAAAGTCCAAGACTGATGAGGGTCTTGAGGAGGAGGTTGTTACTCTTAGGAGTAAACTTGAGACTGAATCATTTTCAAAATAATCAAGGAAGAAAATACCGCTTAGAAGATTCTCAGATGCAGAATTACTGGCAAGAGCCAAGTGTGGTTCAGATGGGGTTGAAAAAATCTTGAGCGTTCAAAGACCCGCCTACATGGGAAAGAGTGGAATTGGATGTGAAGCTGAGACATCAACTGATGGAAATAAAGAGAGCCAAAAGAAAGACAAAACGAAGGTTGAACATGTTGAAACATTGCCTGAAGTGATGAAAAATAAACCCTCAATCCAAACTAGAAGGAGAACTGACAATTATCCTAAAACATTCAGAAATGATAGGCATTTCAACTATTCTCCCAAGGATGAAGGTATGAGGAGCAATTCAGGTGAGAAGACATTCCCTCTCATGAAGTGTCAGTTCTGTGGATATATGGGCCATACCATGTCATATTGCGAAGAGGCAAGGAGCTACTTGAATGGAGAAGATCTGGGAAATCAACAAAGGAAACCGATTTCATATCCTCCATCTTATAGAAGAAATAGATTCTATGGTTATTGTTTTAATTGTTCTAACTTTGTCCATAAAGCTATGTATTGCAGGCAGCGGTACGACAGGAGAAATTCATATAACACTCAAAGACGGGACAGTGTTCATCCTCCTGATGATGTTGTTCTCACAAATATTTTTCCCCTCTGGAAGAAGATTATGGGTATGAAGAATCAGATTATGCGGAATAAAGTATTAAAAGGCCACCAGTATCCTATGATCAATCCAATATCTCATGGAAAGAGAAGAAGAAGATCTAGAAATCCAATCTTGCAGAAATAGCACTCAAAGCTACAAAGAGCAGCAGCACCTGGATCCTTGATAGTGGATTCTCTTCCCATATGATGGGAAATGCTGACCTTTTTATGAACATTGAAAAGAAGGTTGATGGAACAGTATGGTTTGGTAATGATGGTGCTTTGAAGATTAAAGGCAGTGGGAATACTGCTCTCGCCAATGGGGAGATGAAGAAGACTGAGGTTCTTTACGTGGACGGTCTACGCCACAATCTCCTTAGTGTAAGTCAACTCTGTGACTCAAGGCTCATAGTAACCTTCAATCAAAAAGGCTGCACTATAAAAGGAAAAATAGGAAATTCTCTTATTAAAGGCTGTAGAACATATGGAAACTTATATCAGGTTGACAGCAAAGTGAACTCTTGCTATTTGTCTGTTGAAGAAGAAAACAATTTACAGAATCGAAGGCTGGGGCACATTAACCAACAATACATGGAAAAGATATCTAAGCTAAAGATATTCATGGATATTCCCATTCTAAAATGTGAACGGGAAAAGTATTGTGATGCTTGTATTCATGGGAAACTAGTTTGTAGCTCATATCGGCCAAAGAAGAAAAGGGCATCGCATCTTCTTGATCTCATTCATACAGATGTATGTGGCCCAATAAATGTTGATGGAACCTATGGAGAAAGGTACCTTTTCCTTTTCATTGATGATTATAGCAGAATGTCTTGTGTAACGGTGATCCACAGGAAGCAACAAGTACTTGATTGTATGAAAACTTATGGACATATTGCCAAGAATGATATTGGACGGACAATAAAAGTCCTGCGATCTGACAATGGAGGGGAATACACGTCCATCGAGTTTGAAAATTACTTAGAAAAACATGGAATATAGCATGAGGTAGCTGCTGTGAGAACTCCCCAACAAAATAGAGTTTTTGAGCACCGGAATCGACAGGTCAACAATATGGCTAGGACTATGCTGATTGAAAGTGGTATCTCTCACCATTACTGGAAGGAAGCTTTTGAGGCTACAGTGCACATTCAGAATCGAACAGGGCTTTATATGGGAGAAATGAAGACACCATACAAATTGTGGCATGGAAGTAAGCCTTTATTGAAATACTTTCATGTTTTCGGAAGCAAATGTTTCATCCGGAATAAAGAAGGAAACCAAGGAAAGTATGGTGACAATGCTGATGAAGGAATTTTTCTTGGGTATCCAATGAACAGCAAAGCTTACAAGTGTTTCAATAAACACTTGGGGAGGATTGTGGAAAGCAATGATGTTAAGATCATTGAAGGAAAAACTCCAAATGCTTCAAATAGTACCTATGCTGATGAGATAGAAGATGAGAATGAATGTGAACATGGAATAAATACAAATACAGAAATAGAGGAAGGTGTACAAAACACTCAGGGGTCACATCATGATGTTGAATCAGATGAAGAATCTGAAGTGGAAATCTTGGATGGCGAGAATGAGACTGAACCTCATAAGAAAAATCGAAGAGCAGAAATTGATCCATCTAACATAATTGGAGACAAGAATGCACCTACACAGACAAGGAGGATGAGGAATAACACACCATCTGCATTTCTTTTAGTTGTGGATCCATCCTCATTTGAAGAAGCTGCAAAGGATGAATCCTGGGTGAAATCCATGAATGAAGAGTTAGATCAGATTGACAAGAATCAGACATGGGATCTGGTCCAGAGACCCAAAGGTCACAATGTGATTGGAACAAAATGGATATTCAAGAACAATTTTTATGAACATGGAAGTGTTATCAGAAACAAGGCTCGACTGGTATGTAAAGGGTATTCTCATATTGAAGGTGTTGATGTTGAATAAACCTTTGCTCCAGTGGCTAGACTGGAGTCAATCAGGTTGTTCCTTTCCATGGCTCTCCAAAGAGGATATAAAGTATATCAAATGGATGTCAAGACAACATTCTTAAATGGTGTTCTCGAAGAAGAAGTCTACATTGAACAACCAGTGGGTTTTCTTCTTGGTGCTGATGAATCAAAGGTCTGCAAGCTGAAGAAAGCACTTTATGGCTTGAAACAGGCACCACGGGCATGGTACTCCATACTAGATTCTTATCTCAAGAAGCTAGAATTCAAAATAGGATGAGTAGATCACAATCTATATGTGAAGAATTATCCAAAAGATCGGTTCATGGTTCTCATTTACGTCGACGACATTATATTTGGTGGCAGCAGACAGAAATTAGTGGATGAATTTTCCAATCATATGAAATCAGAATTTGAAATGTCAATGATTGGAGAGCTCACATATTTCTTGGGACTACAGGTGACTCAAAGGAAATACTACACTTTTATATCTCAAGAAAAGTATGCAAGAGAGCTCCTGAAGAAGTTTAATATGCAAGACTCCAAACCAATGTCAACTCTGATTGTAGTTAGAACCAAACATGGGAAGCATGAGGATGGGAAATCTGTAGATCCCACCATGTACAGGAGAATTATTGGTAGCCTACTGTACCTGACAACGACACGGCCAGATATTGTCTTTGCCACATGTCTTGCAGCCCGTTTTCAGAGTAATCCAAAGGAGGAACATATGGAAGCAGTAAAAAGAATCATGAGGTATATTCAAGGTACTCACAATTATGGATTATACTTTGCTGCAGGAAGGGATAGTGAATTATCAACATTTTCTGATGCTGACTGGGATGGCGATGTTGTGGACAGAAAGTCCACCAGTGGTGGAGCATTATTTATTGGGAATAACTGTGTTGGCTGTTTGAGAAAGAAACAAGAAATTACTTCTCTTAGTACTTCTGAAGCTAGGTATATATCTGCCACAAAGGCATGCACTCAACTGCTATGGATGAAGCAAAAATTAACAGATATTGGTGATGAGGTAAAGCAACCAATGGTGATTTACTGTGATAACAATAATGCAATTGATCTTACAAAAAATCATGTTCAGCATTCTTGTACAAAACATATTGAAATCAGGTATCACTTTATCAAAGAAAAAGTTGAGCAAGGGGTGATTAGAATGGATCACGTGGGAACTGATGAGCAAGTAGTTGATATCCTGAAGAAACCACTATTAGTAGCTGTGTTTGAAAAGCATCGGTTGAACCTCGGTGTTCAACCACCTCTAAATACATAAGGAGGTTCCAAAATTCCCCTCTCCTCATTTGTGATAACTGTTTTTATCTGTTTATGGCCATGATACAGGTTTATGGGGGAGATACTATCCAGGGGGAGTATGGTTTGAGCTGAACATTGAACAAATTACCGGTCTTTGTATTTATTTTCAATGGGGGAGAAAGGAGAAAGGAATAAATTCAGGCAACTTCTGTGATGAGATGAATGAGAAGGAAAACAGTGGAACCCAATTCAAGCCTCCTCTCTTGTTTTCTACACCGAGCATTGTTCACGTAGACTTAGAGTGTTGGCTGAGTTGATTCCTGCATTTTTGGTTTTCACATGGATGGAGATCTATTGAATTTACTTTCTGATTTCCAACAAACCCAAAGGGGGATATTGTTGGAACCATGTTCTTCTATGCATGATTTGGATTATGGTTTGTGCTTTTTCTCAATCCTCAATGGAAGTTCGGATCATGTACTAGTAAAGAGATCATACCATTAAAGCAGACAATAGTATTGAAGGTGGTGTCATTTCCCTGTGTTTGCCAAATTTTTTTGGGTCTAAAATTTGGAAGTTGGTGAGCATCGCGAAAATAGGATTTCAATGAAGAGCATAATTAAATATAGAAATGGCATGAATTTCGCGAAGAGGGGCTTAATGGTTTGGAATTCGCGAAGACCAGAAGTATGGAGGTGGTGATTCTTCGCGATTACGTCAAAGCTTCGTGAATGGAAGAGGATGAAGAGCATCGCGGCGATGAAGAGATTTGCGAGGGAACTTCGCGGGAAGGCGCAAAGGAAATGACGGAACGCTCCGCGATTACGACGAGCTCCGCGAACGGAAAATTGTCGTAGTGCTTCGCGATTTTGAGAGAATTTTGGCGGGAACTCTGGAGCTTCGCTATTTGAGATGACGTGGCGCTGACTTCGCACGGAAGGGTCGAGGGTCAGTGGAATCACCTATAAATAGAGGCCGACCCCCTCAAGAGAAGTAGAGAGAATTTCAGAGAAAATCCTTTGCTCTCAGTTCACAAAGGTCACTCGCGAAGGCAGTGTGCTTCGCGAAAGAGGAGCTTCGCGGCAGCTATTCTAGCTTCGCGAAAGTCATGCGCCCTGCGTTTGCTCAGTGAGCTTCACGAAGAGGCAGGAGCTCCGTGACATCCAAGCATTGAGAAGGCTAGAGCATCGCGATAGTGTTTCGTGATTGAGCTTCGCAAAAAGGCAGGGACTCCGCGAAGGCTTTTTTGAGCTTGGAAAAATTAGGAGCCTTGCGAATTAGGGTACTTTGTGAAGGCCCTTTCCAAAGGTTGTTTGCCCAGTGGACAAGGGAAAAAGGGGGTGTTCATCAGTGGATGGAATTTGGACTTTAACAGAGCATCAACTCAGGACTCCAATGCAAGCAAAGTCTCATGATGAACAGGAGACAAAGACCTTTATGTCTATCTATTGAAGATACCTTCACATCTATAAACTGAGTGAGACTTCACCAACGGCAGTGAGCCAGGGGGGTCAATGGGAGTGACCCGAGGGACGCAGTGAGCTATCCCTGAACTTTTGTAAAGGCAGTGAGCATGGGACAGAGTGACTATACTCGAACCTTTGTAATCTACAGCTAGTGAAGCATATTGGATTTAGGTACGACCGACAACCTATCGGCATATGCTCCTTGGACGTATCCCTTAGTGTTGAACCAAGTAAAAATAGTTGTGTCATCTCTCTGCATGTGAATATTTCATTGCTGATCATATCCATCATACAGATTTAAGTAGTTCCTACCAACGTGGGAACAAGATCCACAACTTTAAGAAGAAAAAGTTGACACCCTGATTCACCCCTCCCCTCTCAGGGTGTCCCGGGGTCCTACAAGTTAGGTAAGGGGATGTTAGTGAGAAATGTGGGTATGAATTTCCCACCTAAAAAAGGTCCTAGATCAATATTTATGTTTCATGTTGATTTAGTAAAATTTGAGCTACTGTAGATTACCTCTTTTTTACCCTTTAACCTTTATTAAATGTTTACTATAGTAATTATCTTTTTTTATTAAAAAATATAAGATGAATCGTCATACCAAATTTAGAAAATATGGTTATAAATTTGGGATCCATTTAATCCAATTAAATTTTTATATATTTGAAATTTAACTTTTAAAGTAAAACATAATATATATATATATAACATTTTTATAGGAAATTATTTTTTAAATATTAACCATTCTTATTCTTATGTTCTACCAATTAATAATTAAATGACTGTTAATTTGTATGTTTATATTTTAAAATAATAAATTTGATTAATTATTTAAAATATCCCAATTAAATATTTTTATATAAAAATTACACAACACTTATAAAAATAATTCTTTGAAAATATCCCTTTTTCCTTTACCGTGGCAACCAAATTTTACCTTGATAACTTTTATTTATACTTAAAACTGAAATTTCCCCTGTTACCTAATTTGGATATGTTGATTCCAAATTTAAATTCCTTTTATGAAAACACTTCTCCATCTATATGAAATTTAATTATTAAATGACAATACTTGTGTATTTCAAAATCATGCATTTGGCGCTTAAAACTCCAAATCTAATTTTATTATGATACATTAGTGTAATTATATTACTATTCATTGATTAATTATATTATTATCAAAAAAATTATTTATTTTATTATTCACATGAATAAATAATGGTTATATTACCTTAGTTGAATCTTGGTTGTTATATCCTCTATAAATAATTTCATCATCAAAACTAGAGTATACATGAATACATAAAAATGAGGGTAATTCCTCCTATTTTTTTATTTAGGATACCATAATGGTTCCCCCATCTTGTGATTCCTTCAAATTACTTTCACTATCCGGGTAGGTTCTAGATATTTCCCATTAGTGGTGAGTACATGCATTGGGTCTGGCATGTACTTCCTTAACATTAATACATGAAATACATAATTTTCCTTATAGAGGTAGGGTCACAATGAAAAATGATAATCTATAAGTCCAATTCTCTCTAAAATCTAAAAATTCTTGATATAACTCAGGCTTAGATTTACCTTCTTACCAAACCTTATGAATCCCTTCCATGGTGATACTTTACAGAATACATGATCACCTACTCAAAATTTCAAGATCTTATCCTATTATCAACATATATTTTCTAACTACTCTAACTATCTTTTATATGATTCTTAATATCTCGTACCTTCTCAGTTTTCTCTTGAATGAGTTTTGGAACAACTTACCTCCTTTACCCAACTTCATCCCAGTATGTTGGAGTATGAAATAGTTTCCCATAAAAGTACTTGTTAGGTTTCATTTTATACTAGAATGGAAGTTATTATTATATATAAATTTCATCAGTGATGGGTAATATTCTTGAAGGAACCTAGGGAATAATGGAATCATGAAGAGACATAATTTAAAAATTTGGGTTTGGATTCATGTTAAAAACAATAAATCCACAAAACCCCTTTCTCGTATTTATTTAATTATCATGTGTAATTCAATTTAAGCATGAAAAATAAAATATAATGAAATTTTAAATACTCGCTCGTTCATTTTAAGTCGTTAATTTGATTCGATCACCGTCAATATGTCGTGGATCATAGATTCCAAACTAGAAATCCTATAGATTTTCTACATTTGATATTAAATTCTATGATCATTAATCTATATTTTCTAGGTGCTAGCATAGAAAATCAATGAACATTACAACATCCCTTCGATTACCTGAAGAACACAGACTCGATCGAGAAAGTGGGATCAATTCAACTTTTTTTGTCCTTCAGAATCTATCACGAAGAACTTGATAGGAGAGTATAGAAGATATTCTCTCACTAAATTCATGAAAATAATGGATATTACTATTCAAGGGGCTAAAATGAGATTTTATACTTAGGTCATACTTTCCAAAAAATGTACTTTGGTCCCAAGAAAGTAATAACCTTCATTTTAGACCTTTTCACACATGTTTGACAAAATAAAATTTTCATAAATATCACAACTATTTTATCACTCACTTGTAACATTGTAGAGTGTTATGTGATAAAATAAAAACCATTAATTCACCCCATAAGCTTCCCAAATAATTTAATGAACCCTAAACATCTAGGTTCATTTAAAAAATTATATTTTACTATATTCACATTTATGATCAGACAAATTGTTAACACCTTCAGAAATAAATTCAATTCTCGTTATTATAAACTTGAATAATATAATTGAATTAGTTTTATTTGAGATCGATATTACTAGAACATTCACCGCCCCCACACATGCATCCCACATCATTTTAATCTTATATTAATTAGAATAGTTGGAACTTATGGATACACTCAATGTGTGACCCTCTAAGTCCTTATCTCAATAGTAGTGAGTCTAACCCACATACCAAGAGTGGGGTCTAGAAGCCCATCATGGCCCCAAAGAAGATAAGAAATTCTATAGCTACTAATTCCTCCTACAAACACTTACTGTGTAATATAATCTCTTTATCTCGTGATATATCACAAATAAGAATGCACACTTGTGTCATCATCCTTTTTTTGCTTTATATATTTCATGAACTTACTGTACGGACTTACCTTCTTGTAACATGGATATGGATTTATAAAGTTTCTACCATCCTGGTCAACTTGGACCCATGACATATCTCTTCCTAAACTCGGAAGTGAAAAATTCTATCTTGATCATACACCCAATTTCATACCACCAATGGCCCACACAACACAAAGTACCTCTCCACAATTTCATTATTATGGTTTTTTTTCTTCCATTAAAGTATGTGATCAGATGGAACATGCTAATAATTATCTCATGTCTAGAGACCAATACACATGTATGTAGATAGGAACAAACAATTACACCTGAAACAAGTGATGTTTCTATTGGTGAGCCTATCCTCATGATCTCACTACTAGATATCACCAAGTGAGAACTATATGAGAAGAAGTCTCAATGCTTATTATCCCCCAAAACCTGATAGTCAAAAATCATATGTGTTCTATCAGTATGATTTATCTCAAACATAGTACTTATGTTTAATATTACTATCATAGTATCTCAAGGTTATCATTATAGTTAGGAGCTCTTATAATCTTTTGATACAACACATAATCTAAGGGTAGTACTATGTAAATAGTGGATGCATAAATATCAACACTATTATGATAAGAATAAACATATGTATATATCGAAATCTATATATATAATGGTAATAAAAGTATATAAAGAAGTTGGATCTAGAGAATCCACTCACAACATTCCCACTTTCACTAGATCCAACTACTAAAAATTATTAACCTACTAACTCTCAAATGAGTATCATGCTTCTTTTGAGATATGGATTTAGTTAGGGGCTACTATATTATCCTCTATACATACTCTTCTAACTAAAAATTCACCTATATGATTAAAATCCTTCAAGATATTAAAATTATGAAGTACATGATTTGTGCTCTAGTGTTACATGGGATCCTTGGCAATCACTATTGTCATAGTATTATCATAGTAAACTATAATAGCATCTACACTTCTAGATACAACACAAATATCGAAAAAACACTATGTATCCAAACTGATTCCTTAGCCACATCAGAAGCCACTATATACTCAGATTATACTGTATAACTGGCAACCACAGACTTCTTCAAGCTCCACCAGCTCACTACACCACCATTCAGGCAAAAGACAAATCATGACTATGATTTTAGACCATCATGATATTTTTGGAAACTAGCATCAGTGTATCCACTTATGAATATCTCCTCATATCTTCCATACACCAAGAATATATCCTTTGTACATCACAAGTACTTTAAGATAGTTTTTATAGATTACCAATGAAGCTCTCTTGGATTGGGTTGATATCTTCCCACCATTATTAAAGAAAATTCAACATCAAACCTAGTACATAGCATGGAATACATGATAGATCCCACTACTAAAGTAGAAGGTATTATACTCATTCTTTCAATATCCTCCTATGTTTATGGACACAACTTCTTGGATAGATTAATTCTACGTGACACTGGAAACATTTCTCTCTTGGATTGCTTTACTGAAGTCTTTCATGGAGAATCATTCATTTAACCAAGTCTTAACCAACTGTAAGGCTTGCACTTCATTTCCCATAATTAATATGTAATCAACATATAATACTAGAAAAAAAATACATTCCTGTTAACCTTCTTATAGACACATGAATCACTTTCTTTATTGAAAAAACAAAATTCTCTTACGGCCCCATCAAAATGAATATTCTATGACCACGATGCCTGATTCAATCCATAAATGGATCCTTGTAGCTTTCATACTTTATTGGAATTATTGATCTTAAAAAACCCTTTAAGTAGAGTCATATAGATGTATTCAACCAACATTCCATTTAGAAAATAAGTTTTGAAATCCATTTTCCAAATCTCATAATCATGGAAGGCTGTTATTTCAATCAATATTCTGATGGATTTCAACATTGCTACTGGTGAGAAGTTTTCATCATATTTGATGCCTTGATATTGTCTGAAAAACTTCACTAACAATATTGAATTATAGGTATTGACATTACCATCTATGTATAGATTTTTCTTGAATACCCATTTTCACCCAATGTGTTTTACATTATCTGGAGGGTCTACCACAATACAAACTTGATTTTGATACATGGACTTCATCTCAGAATACATGGATTCTTTCCATTTAGCAGCATACTCACCATCTACTACTTCTTTGTAGGTCAGAGGTTCATCATTATCTAGGATCAATGTTTTACCTAACTTAATGACAAGAAAAACATATCCCTCTGGTTCTCTAACCTCTATAGTATACCTACACAGTACTTGTGTCTCAGGAATATCTTTCTCTCCAACTATCTCTTGTGGAGATTGTTCCCGTACCAACTCTTGAGCATCTAGAGTATCAACTTCATCAAATTAAATCTTTCTCCCACTATTTCCATTTGAAATGTGTTCCCTTTCTAGAAATATGTCTTGTCTTTCCACAATCACTTTTCTATATGAAGGGTTGTATAAATAATATCCTTTGGTTTCTTTAGGATAACCTATAAAATTACACTTTGTGCTTCAGGATGATAATTTTTCACTTGATATAGTATTTAAAAAATCCTCACATTACCATATGTATATGTGTGAAATAATGGGTTTATTTCCATACCAAAACTCATATGGAATCCCATTTTTAGTTTTAGTTGGTACACAGTTAATAGTATATTCCACTATCTGCAAGGCATATCCCCAAAAGGATAACGAAAGAGTTGTCTGAATCATCATTATGTTAAGAAAGGTATGATTCCTCCTTTCACTAACTTCGTTCCATTATGGTGTATAAGGATTAGTGAGTTGGGATACAATCCCACAATACTTTAAGTGATCAATGTATTCTTGGTTAAGATACTCTTTGCCTCGATCTGATAAAAGTTCTATAATCTTCTTACCAATCTATTTTTCTACTTCATGTTGATATTACTTAAACATATAAAAGGAATTTGACTTATACCGAATTAATTAGATATAACCATGCCTATTATAGTCATCATTAAAAGTAATAATTCAAAAAAACCCACCCTTTTACTCTACTGGAAATGGACCACATACATCAGTATGAATTAATTCCATTAATTCGGTGGATCTTTCTCCCTTCTTAAAAAAGGTTGCTTTGTTCATTTTACCTTATAAACAAGCATGACATAAATCCAATGGTTTAAACTAAAATGAGTCTAAATGCCCTACTTGATGTAATTTCTATAAATGCTTCTTATTTACATGACCAATCCTAAAGTGCCACAGGAGGGTAGGATATGTGTCATTATTGCTATATTTTTCATTTATTTCCAATACTGGATTTTCTAGTTCAAGTATATATAACCCATTTTTATGATGTTTCATAAAATAACATATTCTATACTTATATATATGATAAAATTTATTTCAAAACTTTAAATAAAATTCTAGTGTCTAAAATCAACAATGAGATTATGTTTTTTGGAAACTAAAGGAACATAATAACAATTATTCAATACAAGAACCAAACAACTAGGTAAAGTATGATAATAATATTCTACTACCAAGGATGTTAGACTCACACCATTTTCATCTTAGAGATCTACTTCAAATTTTTCAATTATATTGAATCTAATTAGTTCTTGTATTTGAATACAAATGTGTGATCCACATGCAGTATCCAATACCCAACCTGTAGAAATAGACAAATTTCATTCGGTTAAATAAATACCTGAAGTAAAATTGCCACCTTGCTTCTTCTTCCCAACTCTGAAATTCCTCTTCTAGTGGAATTTATTTCCACATAGAAATCATAAAACATACTTCTTATTTCCCTCCCTTTGTATCTTTGGCTTTTTGTAAGGATGGTGCATTGGTGTCTTTGACATGGACTTGGACTTAAACCCCTTTGCCTTGCCCTTCCTCCTCTTTTTCACCATAAGGAATGGAGAATTTTTATTCTTCATATCCTTATCATCCTGGAGAAGTAAAGACTGGGAGTGACTTATTCATGTTATTAATATTATAATTAAAAATGAAAGTCGATAAGCTACATGGTAAAGAGGCAATAATTAGATCAGTTTCTAGATCTTGGTTCAATTTGAAACCAAGAGACTCAAGTCTCTCTCAATGTACCTTATCATCTTGAGTACATGATGTCTTTCTTGATTTTCTTCTGTTAGCCTTCATCTAGAGAGAGTTCTTGATATCTAGAATCTTTCTTTTTGAGCTCTATCATGGTATAACTCTTGGAGATAAGATATCATTTGGAAGGAATCTTTATCATGATAATGTGAAACACTAAACATCAAGTGAATCTTTCATATGTTTCTTGTATTTATCTTTATCCTCCTTACTTTGTCCCTAAGGAGGCTTATAAGAAATTGGGGATTCCACTACATAATTCTTTCTCTCTTGGCATAGTACTATGCGCAAGCACCTGTACCACTCATGAAAGTTATGGTTGGTAAAGATACTCTCTTTATAAAAAATTGATCACAGTGAAATTAAATTGGTGGTTTCCATTTAATCTACAACAAATAAAAGTATTATATTAGTACTTTATCTTGGTTACTAGTAGATATATTCAAATTATTAATTTTAAATGTCTCCCAGTATTTTATCAAACCCTGGTAGCCCTCAACTACTAGATTCAGAATACTCAGTCGCTTGAGTATTCTAGTGGCAATTATCCTTGAAACCTATCCTAATAGTCTACAAGATATGGATACACCATTACTCAGAGTCCAAGGTTGGAATATGACTAACCAACCACATTAACTTAGGGATCTTTGATCTATTGAGTGGATTCCCATCTCTAATAAATAATTACTTCACATTGCTCAACACTTTGCCTCTAAAGTTACAAAAAGCTAGCTATGGATACACCTTTTCTACCAAATTTAGTTAATTCGACCTACCAATCTCATAAGAACTCCCTTATAGTAATAGGTACCCTTAACTATGGCTTATGATCACCCTAAACACCTATCTTTTCTCAAATTTGAGCAATGGAAGGAATTTAATGACTTAATATTTTCTATTGAGGGGTTTGGTAATTTAATATCGGAGAATGAAATACTTTTCTATTTAACATGCTTGTTATATGTGATCGATTTCACAACTTAACCATGATTTAAAAGGAAAACTTTCACCAAACATGTTCATTTTATCTTTTCATGATTGTTTATTATTATACTATGTGATCGTGTGTAATAAATATACATTCAAATAATAATAAACCATTAACATGATAAAATAAATAAATAATGACATGGTCATGAGCCACTAACTATTGGTTAATCCACTGAGTGAATAATGTATTAACCGATACCTGAGGGGAATTTTTTAATTCAATACCTAACTTGAACTGCAAAGCCTGTAACTCCCATGCATTCTTCTTGTTTGGTCTATTCCGGCTCTCAACTCGAACTACGTCGTCATGAACTCGTTAGATCATTAAAATGTATACTCACATGTAGGTGAGGGGAAATCGAAGTGTGAAATTATATTTTTTATTACTTAAATGTGGAAACATAGGCACTTATACAAATTAAAGATGTAGGGAAAATGCACAGATCATCAAAATAAAATATTATGAATTCTATAATTAAATTAAATAAATAATAAACCAAACATGCATGGTTTGGTCTTGGATCATGATCATTAAACATGAAATTATATTTCATAAGAGAAATTAAATTTTCTAAAATTAAAATTGAGGGTATTTTTAATGTGTTAACTTGCATTAAAATAATTTCAATTAATTATCGATACCTTCCACAACACTTGAAATAATTTTATTAATTCCCATATAATTAAATTTAATTTCTGATTTTTTTATGATTTTTTGGGTCTATTTGGAACTAAATAAGATCCAAAAAAAATTAATTTAGAAATATTAATGGGTTAAATGTGTCAGGTTAGTCGGATCCAGTTTGAATTGGTTCGGCCCAAGATGGGGTATCAATTTAAAGGAAATATATTATATATAATAATAATAATAATATAAAATGATAACAAGATTCCAACAGAAAATTTTTACCTTTTATATTTATTTTTTAAATATTCTTCCATAGGAAGATTTGATTGAGCTTACAAGGTAAGATTTTCCCATTTAATTAAACAAACTTTCAAGAGAATCTTTAAACTGGCTTCTAAAGTAAGCTTTAAACTAGCTTCCAAAGGGAGATTTATCCTTTTAATTAAACAATATTCCATATAAAGATTTTATTGTAATGGAGTACCCCAACCAGATTCTAGTATATCCAGTTAACACATAATGTACTTACATCATTATCTAGCTAAAGATCTGTCATAATGGTATCCATTAGAGTGAATCAAAAATCAAAACTTAAATTTTCATAGCAAGTTTTACACAAAACCCGTCGGTCTTCGATAGACCATATCATGGAGATACTAACTCGGATCGACATGTCGTCGGTTGCGTTGGGACCATATCAAAAACCTCTTTCAAAATAATAGAAAATTTAATTGAAATTTTATATATTTAGACTTAAATAATTACATGTTTTCTTTGATTCTAATTGAAGGAACCTGGGGTGCAATAGAAGAGTGAAAGAAACACAATTTAAAATTTTAGGTTTGGATTCATGCGAAAAACACTGAATCCAAAAAAAACTTCCTTGTATTTCTTTAATGATCATGTGAAATTTAATTTTATCATAAAAATATCAAACAAAAGATTAAATGGTACCTTGTTCATTTTAATTCTCCAATTTGATTTACTCATTGTCGATGTGTCGTGGCTCAAAGATGCCAAAATATATGTCCTATAGATCATCTACAAGTGCTAAAAATTTTAGGATCGTCAAACTATATTTTCTAGGTTCTATCATGGGAAATAAAAGAGCTTTACAACATCCCTCCAATCACCTGAAGAACATGAACTCGATCAAGAAAGAGGGATCAATCCGACCTTGTTCTTCCTTTGAAATCTATCTCTAAGAACTTGATAAGAGAGGAGAGGAGATATTATCTCACTAAATTCTTTAAAATAGTGGATATTATTATTCAAGATACTAAAATGATCATTTATACTTAGGTTGTACTTTCCAAAATTTCACTTTGATCCCTGGAAAGTAATAACCTTCATTTTATACCTTTACACACACGTATGACTAAATAAACATGTCATAAATGTAAAAAAATATTTTATCACTCACATTTAACTCTGTAAAATGTTACATGATAAAATAGAAACCATTAAATTATACTGTGATCTTCCCAAATAATTTAACTAACCTTGAATATCCTATGTTCATTCGAAAAATTATGTTTTCTCTTATTCACATTTAGAACCAAGCAACTTGTGATTACCTTGAAAAATAAATTCAATCTTCATTATTATAAACTTGAATAATATAATTTAATTAGTTTTATTTTTGATCAATTGATGTGGCTCTACTTTTACATAGTACTGCCACATCTTTTATTTAATTTTTATCAATTTAATTAATTATTTTGACACTTTTTAATAAATAATGGTATATTTGTAATTTTATCACTACTTCTCTTAATTAATCATTTTTTATAATTAAATATGTGTTTTTAGTCCTTTTATATAGTCTTTCTAATTATTCCAAATTTGTTAACTTACTTTTTAGTTTATTAATCTTAATTTGATAATGCTTTAATAATTTAAAATGTTATTATTTAATTAATTTTTTCTTTGTTATTTGTATTAATCTAATTTAGTTTTTAATTTAGAACTTTACCCTTTAATTTAAATAAATTAACCTTTTTTTAACCGGTTCAATTATTCTGCTAAGTAAATAAGTTTAAGTTAAAGTTTAATAAAGTACTGTGTTTTTAATTTTATGTTTTCATTTTTTTCATCTAACTAATTAACTTAGTCATTTAATAACTCTAATTAATTCTAATTATTTTAATTTTATGTTTGAAGTTAATTATTTGTAGGTGTTCTTCATTTATTTAGACATAAATTTAATTAAATTTAACTTTTATTTTCTTAGTAAATAATTAATCGCTTTTATATTTAGTTTGTTAAATAACTTGGATAGTTATTTTTAGTTAAAGTTAATTATTTAATCTTAAACATCATAGTTAAATTATCTTTTGTTATAATTAATTAGTGTTTTGTTCATTTTATTATTTTTTATAAATTATTTTTTTTAATGGTTAACATTTTTATTCGTATTATCGGTGAGTGACGCACCGATGGTGCGTCACACCGATTCTTTGTCTCACCGATCTTTTAACACACCAAAGTTTTCTTTATGACTATTGGTGGGTCGTCACACCGATGTTGAAACGTATTGATTCTTTCATCGGTTTTGGTTTCTTCTTGCATCGGTTTTGGTCTCTCATATCTTTGGCATCTTATTTTATTTTTATTTTTCGGTGTGTCATCACTCACCGATCCAATCCTACTAACGGTGTCACTGATGCCTTGTGACACCGAAACCCAATTTTCTGATCAGTCTCATAAATCCCTTCCTTCCATTTCTTTTATCGGTGAGTGATTTACCTCCTGCCTGCTACCGATATAACTATCGGTTTCACATCTTCACGCACTCACCAGTCTAATTATTTTATTTTGTTTCGCTGTGACTGATCCTTATTCCTTTTATCGGTGAGTCAATTACTCACCGATTGAAAATTTCCTCTATCGGTTTCACAATTTTTCATCCCGGTCGGTCTCTCATTTTTCCATGCACTCACCATTAGTTTATCATTTTCTCACTTTTGGTCTCTCATCTATTTCAACTATCGGTGGGTTATAACTCACCGATCCTCCCCTTCTCTTCACTTGTATTAACACCGATGCATTACATCCTTCCTTCAACTATCAGACTCATCCTCGCGCGTACTGATTCGCCCCAACTCTTTCGGTATCAAGCAGTTGTTCTTCCTCATATAGACGCGCATAGTCGATTGCATAAATTTGGATGTTCACCCACTATCTGTTTCCACCATTCCATCATTCAACCTGCAAACTCAATATCGTTTCATCCCAATCTAGCAACCTAGAATTTAACCATTACAGATCCAGATCTCATCAAAACAAGACATAACACTAGTTCCGTTTTTCAAATCTCTGTCACATCGTTGTTTCGACGAACTAATCAGATCAGAAAAATAAATTTCAATTGAAAATCATGGACCAGACTCAAATGAGAAAATCATTTTTATACATTAATTCTTCCACTGTTTTGTACAAATCTGAAACTTCGAACTGTCGATGTTGTTGTGTGAGTCCACCCCTGTGCTGATGAATCCAAGTCTGGCTTTGGATCTACATAAGCCGAGGTGAGGTAGGTATTTTGGAGCCATCACCTAATAGGGGGTTCTCCACCGTGTTGCATCTAGAGGACCATAGTCGAGCCTCGTCGTTTCTGAAGAATTTGAACTGCATCACCGCGGAGGATGATTCTGAGCCGAGGCTAGGGCTGCGCCGTTATGAGAAGAATCGATTCGATGCAAAGAGAGAACCGTCTGTAGCCATGGAGGTAAGGAGGAGGAGCCGACCGCCGCTCATAGCTGGAGAGCCGAGCTTCGCCGGCACGCAGGAGGCTTCTCGAAGAAGCCTAAAATCTCCACCTGGAGCACTGAAATGGGGGAGAAGATAAACAAATAATTAAAATAATTAAAATAATACATTAACAAAAACTTAACTTAACTTAAACACTTAATAATTATAGTTATGAATAAATAATAAATACTAAATAATTAATTTATAAAATGGAATTAATAATATAATTAACTTTAATAAAACTTTAATTAAATTAAACTAATTAATAAAAATATCTAAATTAAATTTAAATTAATTTAATGAGGCATACTAAAAAGTTATTTGTTAATAAAATTAAATACATAATAATAATTTATTTCCAACTTAACTAAGCTAATATAATTAACATAAATTAATAAATAATTTAATTTATAAATAATAATAAACTTTCAAATTAACATTGATAACTTTAATTAATAAGAATAAATAACTTTATAAATAAATCTTTTAAAAATTTTAAATTAACTAATGACTTTAAATATTAATTTATTTCCTTCTCTTTGTTTATTGTTGTTCCGTGTGTTTTTCTTGTGCAGTTTCATTAAAGATTCAAAGAATGCATCCAAGTGCACTTAACCAACTCATCTGGGGTTAGTTATGTGAGGAAAACTAGCGCGACGTGCCGGTCGCGAAAAAACACACGTGTGCGGTGCACAAGTGAGAGACTTTTGAAGTCGGTGGAAATGTGTGGTGACGTGCAGCAGATGACGGATGCTATTTTAAACAGAGCAAGCAGCAGAATTGTGGGGGACTCTCATTGATGGGGAAAATGCTCATTGATTAGACGAACACACCAGACACAAGGGCAGAGCAAGAACCTTGGAGGCGAATTCTGAAGCAACTCTCGGAGAACCATCTCTTGGAGATTTGAGGTCCAAGAGCAAAAATTCATACGAGCAGAAGGAGTTTTCTTCCTTTGTTTTATTTCCATTATCTTCCACTGTAATTTAATGAATATAGTATACTAAATAGATATGATGATAGGCTAAATACTTCTAGTTCGGGGTTTAAATTGAATCTACTGGTTAATATTTATTTTTTCCTTGTCTTTATAATTTTAATGTGATCGGATTTGATCGGCGATGTCAGCTTTGATTAAATTCAACTGCAACATACCACCTGCACTTAATATCAGAATTCCACATTCATACGGTGAGTTTAAATGTGGATTAATTTTCTTGAACATTTAAATGGAAATAAAAAAACTACAGAACATACAGTGAGTTTGTTCTGTAATCTTTTCATACAAGAATTTCAAAGTTGGTTAATCTAAGGGTGGTGAACTCTAAAATTGGTCATATTGAGTGATTTATTTCCCTCACCATGAGATAAATCACTCAAGATGACCAATTTTAGAGTTCTCCACCCTTAGATTAACCAACTTGAAAATTCTTGTATGAAAAGATTACAGAACAAACTCACTGTATGTTCTGTAGTTTTTTTATTTCCATTTAAATGTTCAAGAAAATTAATCCACATTTAAACTCACCGTATGAATGTGGAATTCTGATATTAAGTGCAGGTGGTATGTTGCAGTTGAATTTAATCAAAGCTGACATCGCCGATCAAATCCGATCACATTAAAATTATAAAGACAAGGAAAAAATAAATATTAACCAGTAGATTCAATTTAAACCCCAAACTAGAAGTATTTAGCCTATCATCATCTCTATTTTGTATACTATATTCATTCAATTATAGTGGAAGAGAATGGAAATAAAACAGAGGAAGAAAACTCCTTCTCCTCACATGAATTTCTGCTCTTGGACCTTGGATCTCCAAGGGATGGTTCTCCGAGAGTTGCTCCAGAATTCGCCTCCAAGGTTCTTGCTTTGCCCTCGTGTCTGGTGTATTCTTCGAATCAATGAGTGTTCTCCCCATAAATGAGAGTCCCCCACAATTATGGTGCTTGCTCTGCTTAAAATATCATCCATCACCTATTATACATCACCGCACGTTTCCACCGACTTCAAAAGTCCCTCACTTGTGCACTGCACACGTGTGTTTTTTCGCAACTGGAACGTCGCGCTAGTTTTCCTCACATAACTAACCACGGATGAGTTAGTTAAGTGCACTCGGACACGTTATTTGACTCTTGAATGAACCTGCACAAGAAAAACACATAGAAAAATAATAAAAAACGATAAGGAAATAAATTAATATTTAATGTCATTAGTTAATTTAAAAAATTTAAAAGATTTATTTATAAAGTTATTTATTCTTATTAATTAAAGTTATCAATGTTAATTTAAAAGTTTATTGTTATTTATAAACTAAATTATTTATTAATTTATGTTAATTATATTAGGTTAGTTAAGTTCAAAATAAATTATTATTATGTATTTAATTTTATTAACAAATAACTTTTTAGTATGCCTCATTAAATTAATTTAAATTTAATTTAGATATTTTTATTAATTAGTTTAATTTAATTAAAGTTTTATTAAAGTTAATTATATTTTTAATTCTATTTTATAAATTAATTATTTATTATTTATTATTTATTTATAACTATAATTATTAAGTGTTTAAGTTAAGTTAAGTTTTTGTTAATGTATTACTTTAATTTTTTTTATTATTTGTTTATCTTCTCCCCCATTTCAGCGCTACAGGGGGAGATTTTAGGCTTCTTCGAGAAGCCTCCTTCGCGCCGGTGATGTAACACCCCAAGATTCCACAGTACGCTTCTCTTTGAATAATACAGTAGCGTGTGTTGTACGCAACTTCAAGTTCTAACACACACCAAAACCAATCAAACTAGCCGTAATGAATAGTAATACCCACTTTTTGAAATTTTATAAATTTTATCTTTCAAAATGGACTTCATTTTTGGATTCGGAATATCAAAATTATCTTAGGGTGAAATTTTGGTACTTTTCTGATAACTTTCATATTTTGATGAATAGTGAAAATTACTAAATTTTAATTAAAAACAACTTTTTTAATCGAAATAATTAATAGTGATAAATTATGAATTTGAGTGGTTTTAAAGTATATTTAGAATATATTTTTACAATTTAATACAATGTTGGTCATTGGACGTAATTTCCCATTTAAACCGGATATAAACAGGTGTCAATCTTTTGATAGTTATTATTTCTTAAAAACACGCTTTTTGTTTTGACAGCGGGAATTAATTTTAAATTAATTTCTATCACTTATGTGTTTTGAATTTGGAAAAATGGACTCCATATTTAGAATCAGGATTTCCAAATTGTGTAAATATATAACTCTTATTTTTTGACATTTTGAATAATAACTTCGGTAAATATTTTATTTATCA
This sequence comes from Viscum album, assembly GCA_963277665.1. Classification (NCBI taxonomy): domain Eukaryota; kingdom Viridiplantae; phylum Streptophyta; class Magnoliopsida; order Santalales; family Viscaceae; genus Viscum; species Viscum album. The sequence continues at coordinate 334,827,291 of OY728163.1, forward strand.
TGGTTAAAGGGTAAATCCGGTAAATAAGGGTAAAAAAATAATATTATAACAATATTAATTTACCCTAAAACATGTCCTAACCCTATTGGTTGATACATGTCGGACCATGGTCATCTTTGGGTCGATTTTGGGACCCCATGGAGCCACTTGTAAGTGATAGGGACACTTTATATTAATTAAAGTTAAAATAAATACAAAAATCACATAAGCAGATATCTTTTAGCAAAACAATTTTTACATAGGGTTATATATGTTATATTTTCGACTATAAATATTCATTAGAAGGCTAAAATAATTTCCTATATAATGGCATTTTATTTATAATTTTTAGACATTGAATAATTAAATTTATTTATGACACAATAATGATGCAGTATTTTCCTTATTAATAAAAGAATCAAATAATTGGTATTATAAATGTTAAAATAAATATAATTTGAAAGTTTTGATGACATCCACGAATTTTATTGGTTAATATGACATTTTAGTATTTCTTAAATGATTTTTTTTCGAATTAATAAAGTTTTTAAGACTTTAACAAAAATCAATTATTGAATAGTGTCAAAATTGACATAAATGAGTTTTTAAAACAAATATTATATTATTAATTGATATTATATTCCTACAAATCTAAGGTTTGGAAAAAATAATTATATAATGATAATTTTATCATTAATGGACCACTTGGGGGTCGCTTGGAAGTATATAGTAAGTTTATTAACCATATAATATAAAAAATACAAAGTGACATGGTAAATATCAAACTAATTAACTAAGAGTTAAAACTAAAAGATAAGGTTAATAAAGTGACCCAAACCTATATAAAACCTATTGGTTGAGTTGTTTTCGACCTATACCCACCTTAGAATTTAAATAATCTACTTTGGGGCCATTAGAAACCGAAAATAATTTTATTATAAAATAATATTTCTAGCTTTTCCTAAAGTGACCCTCACCCCTCTTATAAAAGGGCACTCCCCCTTCTCTCAAATTCATACCCTCAAAGCCTTTTGGTTCGGCCAAACCCTGCCCAAATATTCTCTCAAATTCCCTCACTTAATCCTATAGGCCCTCCTTTGGTCATAAATTCAACTTAATGAGCCCTTTTGATCAAATCAAAAGGAAGAACCCGATGAAGAGGTAATGATTTCACCACCCTCTTTCAAGTTCCTTTCTTCTTCCACTTCTTATTTCTTTATTATTTCCATTATAAAATAATAAATAAAGTATCTTATATATAATGTGATGTTATTGTAAATATGGTACAACCATATTAAGTATTTTATCCATCCTTTGAATGACATGTCACAATACGTGCGTACGTACGGCCTACCATCTCCACGTCGTGGTGTAATTGTTATTCAATATATTATTATTTGGATGCGTATAATAATGATGTGTAATTCATTTAAATAATAAATATAACATGATAATTATTCTTTATATATAATATAACATCCAATTATATATTATTTTAACATCAAAAGAACGATATTGTCACTCGTGCATATGTACGGACTACCGTCTCCACGAACGCGATGAGATTCATTCCCCATTGTATCCATTCAAGAATAATTCTCATTTGATGATTAAAAATAATGTTTAAAGGATTTGATATCATTATTTATATGAATAATATACAACCTATCCATAACAAACATGACTTATGTAACAAATCATATAAAGGAAAACGAATCAGTTAACACACGAAACTACGATAATACTAAGATATTATCAACAAATCAATGTTAAAAGATCATATATGATATCATATTAATGTATATGATTATTGTATAATTCAATAAAAATTATTTCACAATTATACAGGAGGTTAACCTACCCTCTACCAAGGTAAAACTACAAAGTAAGGGGTTTCTTATCTCACTTTTAATTCCATGAGATTTCCATTGTTCACCACTTATTTATTGCATGTGGAGTGTGTACTGCCCATGATTGTATTAATTGTGTAATATACTTTAATTTATGTATATTTACATCATAATTGTATGATCCTTCTTTCATGGGTGTATGTTTCTTGTGTTACCAAATCGATAAGGGAATTTGAAATTTCAATTTCCACTCATTCGGCTTTAAGCATACTTCATTGATTATTTTACTCCAAGATTTTGTGTGGAATCACTATTCATTTTCTTATGTCATAATTTCCACTCCCCTTTCTGTGGATATACTTTTGATACACATAATCACTCCATTGACAAATTCCCAGGTCATCGATATGAACTTGATAAGAGTAATTTTAACTCAATCTCTATTTATTGAGTTAAACATCTAATTCATTGGTGTTGTTTTTACAAGAATATGTGTGAATGTCCTTTGATTTTTTTACAATGAATATCTAATCATATTGAGTGTATTTATATTTTCACACATAATTATGCCGTTGATTTATCCTTAACCTAAGGATATGATCTTTATGAGAGATTTCATATCAATTTACATTCTATTGAGACTCCTTTGTTGTTATACACCAAATCACTTTTATATGGTGTATATAATGTACTTTGACATAGTATATCATGAATCCCTTTATTATCATGATATTAAAAAGTTTTGATTACCTCAATTATTTTTATTCATGTTTCTCTATTTTGGTTAGGAACTCTAACTAAAATATCATTTTAAAATGTTTTAATGATTTATTATTCTAAATCTTTCTCATCAATGTCCATGTTTTAAAAATAGTTTTAAGGATTTATTAATATGGACATTAAAGTTTTAAAATTAAAATTCCTTTTAAAAGTTTCAAATTGGTATGGGACACTTTGATTCAAAAATCTATTTTAAATGGATTCTTGATAAATAGTGATACTTTTAAATGTTTTCAAGAAAAAGGGGAATATTTCTCTCAAATAGTTTTGATGATTATTTTCTTCTATGTCAATATCATTCATTATTCTCTATTGAGGTTGATCTATTATAATACAATCTTCCATATTATATTGAATGAGTTATGTTTGACTGTGGATGTGCTATTTTTATACCATTCATGGTTTGTGGTTAAAATATTGACATTTCGTATGCTAGTTTTAATATGAATGTTCAGATTATGTTTCAACTTTTTCATATAAGGAATGAATTGGACTTAGTAAGTGACGGGTGGAGCCTGCTATAGCTCCTTGATGCATCGGTAGGTATCATGAGACAACTAGTGTCTTGAAGCAAGGCCTTGACAAAATCTTATTTGTATTCTTGGCATAAGGCCTTGACTATGTGGTTATGATAGTCTGGAATTATGCATTCCATTATTATGAAAGTGGTTATTGATATTGCATGTGATTATTTGATTAGTAGAATATACATGTGAATAAGTAAATGACATTATTTCATTTTATCTTTTCCATATTATTTTGAAGTTCATGTTTAAAAGGCTTTTGTTTTAGTTATACATTGCCTTAAATGTTTATGATTATTTATGAAAGTTTCTGCTATATTGGTATCCTTACTGAGCATCTGAGATCACCCCTTTCTATGTTTTATTTTTCCCAGGATGTGAAGAAGTATTTTATGAATGACCTGCAGGGGTAGTATGAGGATATTAGTGTGGTCTATGGAGACAATATGTTGTTGTAGTTTTTCACTTTATGATGTAATGTAAACTTTATGAATGTATCTAGTGATTCCAAGGCTACTAAACTAATCGGTCTTTCGAGACTTGATATTTTGTGATCATGATAATGTTATGTAATAATGCACCGACTCTGGGTAACTGGGGTCGGGGCGTTATAGTTGGTATCAGAGGAATTTTAGTACAAACCTTGGAAACTAGATTTAGATAAACTATGATTAGAGAACATAGCCCTAAGATAGACTTTGAGGATTAGTATAGAACTTTCTAGAATTTTGGTATTGTATTGATTTTGTGAGTTTTCCAAGCTATACATCCCTGTATGGATACGAGCAGGTAGAGACGGCTCTGGAACATATGTACCTAGGGGTAAAACCCAAAAACACCGCTTTAAGCTAGACTCGAACGGGAACTGGTGCACGAAAATGGGCCTTGCTGCACTCTTGGTTACGACACTCCCAAGGGATATTCTTAGGATAATTTACATTTTCTTTAAAAACCGATTTGAATGATTTTAATATAATATGAGAATAAATGACCTTGGTTAATCATAATGTGTTTCAAATTAAGAATATGGTGTCATTATATTCTCTAAATTATTTTATGATAACTGTTACTCACACAATTCTTTTTGGTTTTAGTCAATGGTAGGATTCCACGGAAGTCATAGTAACTTTGAGAATTATGTACAAGGTGGGAACGGTGGTGTCAATGAGAAAAAAAAATGTAATTTTGATAGGCGTAAAAGATATCGTGTTCATGCCAAATCAGTTTTTCAAAAATACGATCAACAACATATATATTAACCAACTCCTGGACTCAATAAAGAAGAGAAAGGTGATGAATGATAAGAGATCCAGCAGTGGAGAGCATGGAGAAATTAATCCTCAATTTTCATCATGCAGGAAATATGGAAGGTGACACCCAGGAAAGTGTCTCAATGGAACAAAGAAATACTTTACATGCAGGACAGAAGGACATAAAGTGAAGAATTGCTGAGGAAAAATGAAGAGTACTATGGAAGAAAATAAAAATTGTCCCAATAATACATTTACAGTCATTTTCCGTAAATGTAGGGGACCTGGCCATTACCCGAGCGATTACCCTATTCTATAGGATATTTTCTTGGTCAAAGAAGAATCTATGTGGAAATAAATGGTTGGAGAAATGTTTAAAAGTATTAGTGCTCCTTGTTGATGGTATTACTTTGGAATAATTTTCTCTTGTATTTGTAACCCTGCAGTTTTCCATGTGAGAATGATATTTGAGGAAGACTTTTCTTTTCTCTTGTGGATATAGTTCTAAATAACCATTTGGTTTTATATGATCATTGGGTTTGAGGAAATTACAAGTTATTATATTTTGAGATGAAAATGCAAGGTATCAGATAACATTTGTGGTTAAATTATGTTATGGTTATTTTGAGGAATTTATCTCATTTTGGTAATGTTATAAAATATAGTTTTTGAAAAAGGACAATACGCAGACTGTGTGACAACCCATCGCATTGGAAAAAGTTGTGGGAATCGAACCCACAACCAAAGTGCGATTGAGATTTATCGCCAACCACTGGACTACATGAAGTCTCGGGTTAGTGTGACTAATTATTTTTAGTTAAATGATTTTATTGATCAATAATAAGTTGATTTGGGATCTTATATCTTATCAAATGAATACCCTTAGTATAGGAAAATTATTTGGTGATTAAGTGATAAATGGTATTTTGGAAAATGTTTGCTTTTTTGGGAACATTATATGCCCAAGGAAAATAGAATACTATGGGATTTCATTTGAGGAGTAATGGTGGATTTTTATCTTTTTTTTATTGTGGATTTATGGTGATTTGGGTTATTTATGGAAATGATTAACCTGTAATAGAGAATATGTGATTAGGTTAATTACTTTTAAGTATGTGACTTTAAGAGTAGTTGATGTCATTTGGAGATACCATTTAACGTGGAAGACTAAATAACCAAATTCTTCAATGTTTTGGGTTTCAATATTATTTTGGAATATATTGAATGATTTTAAGGAAAATTGTTTATTGAATGCTATTTATTTAACTTTGGGGTATTGTTGGTTTAATTTTAGAAATTAAGATTAGTGTTTCTTTCTCTAATGGAATAACCTTTTGGGGGATCATCAGATATTATACTAACCATTTTGGTTTTGATTAATCTCTAAAGAGAAGGTAGATATATATTTTATCCTTCATGAATCATGTTATTCTATAAGAATTTTATTCTAGCTCTTCTAGTGTGACCAAGTCTTCTGAAATACTCATCGTTTAGAAATGAGTTAGTAGTAGAATTTATAAAGAATGAAACTTTACTTAAAAAGTAAGTATATCTCTTTATGTTATTAGTCAATCTCAGAAATTAATTCTTCATCTTTATGTAATGTAATTTAAAAATAAAAAATAAAAATGTTTTCTGTTTACTTTTCCTACTGGGAAACTAATGGCCGTTTTCCCATCACAAGTTTGTGGTTTTCTTGTTGTTAACTTTCTCCTGATCATGTTTTTTATCCCTCTCCATCATAACTTGACACTTAGTTTATCATCCATATCCATGTTTTTCTACATTGAATCCTAGTATAGGTTATCTCGGGTGACATTTGCACTTTTCTTTCTTTTAAAGTGGTAGTTTTATTGACTCTTTTTCCGATGTGGGGCTTTCCATTATATTCCAAAGCCCAATTTTAAAAATTGTGAGGACTCAATTTATTGAAGTATGGGATAATGTAACAACCCAAGCTTCCACGGTATGCTTCTCTTTGAATAATACAGTAGCTTGTGTTGTACGCAACTTCGAGTTCTAATACACACCAAAACCAATCAAACTAGCCGTTATGAATAATAATACCCACTTTTTGAAATTTTATAAATTTTATCTTTCAAAATGGACTTCATTTTTGGATTCAGAATATCGAAATTAGCTTAGGGTAAATTTTTGGTACTTTTCTGATAACTTTCATATGTTGATGAATAGTGAAAATTACTAAATTTTAATTAAAAACAACTTTTTTAATCGAAATAATTAATAGTGATAAATTATGAATTTGATTGGTTTTAAAGTATATTTAGAATATATTTTTACCATTTAATACAATGTTGCTCATTGGACGTAATTTTGCATTTAAACCGAACATAAACAAGTGTCAATCTTTTGATAGTTATTATTTCTTAAAAACACGGTTTTTGTTTTGACAGCGGGAATTAATTTTAAATTAATTTCTGCCACTTCTGTGTTTTGAATTTGGAAAAATGGATTCCATATTTGGAATCAGGATATCCAAATTGTGTAAATAGGTAACTCTTATTTTTAGACATTTTGAATAATAACTTCGGTAAATATTTTATTTACCATGGTTAAAGGGTAAATCCGGTAAATAAGGATAAAAAAATAATATTATAATAATATTAATTTACCCTAAAATGTGTCCTAACCCTATTGGTTGATAAATTTCTGACCACGGGAATCTTTGGGTTGATTTTTGCACCCCATGGAGCCACTTGTAAGTGATAGGGACACTTTATATTAATTAAAGTAAAGTAAATACAAAACTGACATAAGCATATATCTTTTAGAAAAACAATTTCTACATAGGGTTATATATGTTATATTTTCGACTATAAATATTCATTATAAATATAAAACTATTTCCTACATAATGGTATTTTATTTTTAATTTTTATACATTTAATAATTAAATTTATTTATGACACAATAATTATGCAGTATTTTTCTCATTAATGAAAGAATCAAATAATTGGTATTATAAATGTTAAAATAAATATAATTTGAAAGTTTTGATAATATCAAAGAATTTTATTGGTTAATATGACATGTTAGGATTTCTTAAATGAATTTTTTTCGAATTAATAAAGTTGTTAAGACTTAAAAAAAAATCAATTATTGAATAGTGTCAAAATTGACATAAATGAGTTTTTAAAACAAATATTATATTATTAATTGATATTCTATTCCTAAAAATCTAAGGTTCTGACAAATGACTTATATAATGATAATTGTATCATTAATTGAGCACTTGGGGGTTGATTCTAAGTATATAGTAAGTTTATTAACCATATAATATAAAAATACAAAGTGGCATGGTAAATGTCAAACTAATTAACTAAGAGTTAAAACTAAAAGATAAGGTTAATAAAGTGACCCAAACCTATCTAAAACCTATTGGTTGAGTTGTTTTCGACCTATCCCAACCTTATACTTTAAATAATCTACTTTGGATCAATTATAAACTGAAAATAAATTTATTATAAAATAATATTTCTAGCTTTTCCTAAATTGCCACTCACCCCTCTTATAAAAGGGAACTCCCCCTTCTCTAAAATTAATACAATCAAAGCCTTTTGGTTCGGCCAAACCCTGCCCAAATATTCTCTCAACTTCCCTCAATTCATCTTAGATTCACTCCTTTGGTCATAAATCCATCTTAAGGATCCCTTTTGATCAAATCAAAAGGAAGAACCCGAAGAAGAGGCAATGATTTCACCACCCTTTTTCAAGTTCCTTTCTTCTTCCACTTCTTCTTTCTTTGTTATTTCCATTATAAAATAATAAATCCAGTATCTTCTATATACTGTTATGTTATTATAAATATGGTACAACCATATTCAGTATCCTATCCATCCTTTGAATGACATGTCACCATACCTGCGTACGTACGGCCTACCGTCTCCACGTCGTGGTGTAATTGTTATTCAATATATTATTATTTGGATGGGTATAATAATGATGTGTAATTCATGTAAATAATAAATATAACAAGATAATTATTCTATATATATGATATACCATCCAATTATATATTATTTTAACATCAAAAGAATGATATTGTCGCTCGTGCGTACGTACGGACTACCGTCTCCATGAACGCGATGAGATTCAATCCCCATCGTATCCATTCAAAAATAATTATCATTTGATGATTAAAAATAATTTTTAAAGGACTTGATATCATTCTGTATATGAATAAGATAAAACCTATTCATAACAAACATGACTTATGTAACAAAGCATATAAGGGAAAATGAATCAGTTAACACCCGAAACGATGATAATACTAAGATATTATCAACAAATCAATGTTAAAAGATCATATATGATATCATATTAATGTATATGATTCTTGTATAATTTAATAAAAATTATTTCACCATTATACAGGAGGTTAACCTACCCTCTACCAAGTAAAAGGTACAAAGTAAGGGGTTTCTTATCTCACTTTTAATTCTGTGAGATTTCCATTGTTCACCACTTATTTATTGCATGTGGTGTGTGTACTGCCCATGATTGTATTCATTGTGTAATATAATTTAATTTATGGATATTTACATCATAATTTTATGATCCTTCTTTCATGGGTGTATGTTTCGTAAGTTACCAAATCGATAAGGGAATTTGAAATTTCAATTTCCACTCATTTGGATTTAAGCATACTTCATTGATTATTTTACTCCGAGATTATGTGTGGAATAACTATTCATTTTCTTATGTCATAATTTCCACTCCCCTTTATATGGATATAATTTTGATACACATAATCACTTCGTTGATAAATTCTCATGTCATCGATATGAACTTGATGAGAGTAATTTTAACTCAATCTCCATTTATTGAGTTAAACATCTAATTCATTGGTGTTGTTTTTACAAGAATATGTGTGAATGTCCTTTGATTGTTTTACAAATAATATCCAATCATATTGAGTGTATCTATATTTTTCAAACATAATTATGCCTCTGATTTATCCTTAACCTAAGGATATGGTCTTTATGAGAGATTTCATCTCAATTTACATTCCATTGAGACTTCTTTGTTGTTATACACCAAATCACTTTTATATGGTGTATATAATGTACTTTGACATAGTATATCACAAATCCCTTTATTCTCATGATATTACAAAGTTTTGATTACCTCAATTATTTGTATTCATGTGTCTATATTTTTTTTAGTAACTCTAACTAAAATATCATTTTAAAATGTTTTAATGATTTATTATTCTAAATCTTTCTCATCAATGTCCATGTTTTAAAAATGGTTTTAAGGATTTATTCATATGGACATTAAAAGTTTAAAATTAAAATTCCTTTTAAAAGTTTCAAAGTGGTATAGGAAACTTTGATTCAAAAATCTATTTTAAACGGATTCTTGATAAATAGTGATACTTTTAAATGTTTTCAAGAAAAAGGGGGATATTTCTCTCAAATAGTTTTGATGATTATTTTTATCTATGTAAATATCATTCATTATTCTCTATTGAGGTTGATCTATTATAATACAATCTTCAATATTGTATTGAATGAGTTATGTTTGACTGTGGATGTGCTATTTTTATACCATTCATGGTTTGTGGTTAAAATATTGACATTTCGTATGCTAGTTTTAATATGAATGTTCAGATTATGTTTCAACATTTTCATATAAGGAATGCATTGGACTTAGTAAGTGACGGGTGGAGCCCGCTATACCTCCTCGATGCATCGGTAGGTCTCAGAAGACAAACTAGTATCTTGGCACAAGGCCTTGACAAAATCTTATTTATAGTCTTAGCACAAGGCCTTGACTATGTGATTATGATAGTCTGGCATTATGCATTACATTATTATGAAAGTGGTTATTGATATTGCATGTGATTATTTGACTAGTATAATATCCATGTGAATAAGTAAATGGAATTATTTCAATTTATATTTGTCATATTATGTTGAAGTTCATGTTTAAAAGGCTTTTTTTTATTTATACATTGCCTTAAATTTTTATGCTTATTTATGAAATTTTCCGCTATATTGTTATCCTTACTGAGCATCTGAGCTCACCCCTTTCTATGTTTTATTTTTTCTAGGATGTGAAGAAGTATTTTATGAATGACCTGCAGGGGTAGTATGAGGATATTAGTGTGGTCTATGGAGACAAGATGTTGTTGTAGTTTTTCACTTTATGATGTAATGTAAACTTTATGAATGTATCTAGTGATTCCAAGGCTACTAAACTAATTGGTCTTTCGAGACTTGATCTTTTGTGATCATGCCAATGTTATGTAATAATGCACCAACTCTGGGTAACTGGGGCCGGGGTGTTACAGGCGAAGCTCGGATCTCCATCTGTGAGCGGCGGTCGGCTCCTCCTCCTTACCGCCATGGCTATAGATGATTCCCTCTTTGCACCGAATTGATTCTTCTCATAACGGTACGGCCCCAGCCTCGGCTCAAAATCATCCTCCATGGTGATGCGGTTAAAATTCTTCAGAAATGATGAGGCTCGGCTACGGTCCTCCAGATGCAACATGACAGAGAACCCCCTGTTAGGCGATGGCTCCCAAAGACCTACCTCACCTCGGATTATATAGATCCAAATCCAGACTTAATTTCATCAGCACATGGGTGGACTCACACAACAACATCAGCAATTCGAAGTTTCAGATTTGCACAAAACAGTGGAAGAATTAATGTATAAAAATGATTTTCTCATTTGAGTCTGGTCCATGATTTTTAATTGCAATTTTTTTTCTGATCTGATTAGTTCGTCGAAACAACGATGTGACTAAGATTTGACAAACGGAACTGGTTTTATGTCTTGTTTTGATGAGATCTGGATCTGTAATGGTTAAATTCTAGGTTGCTAGATTGGGATGAAACGATATTGAGTTTGCAGGTTGAACGATGGAATGGTGGAAACAGATAGTGGGTGAGCATCCAAATTTATGCAATCGACTCCGCGCATCTATAGTAGGAAGAACTACAGCTTGATACCAAAACAGTTAGGGTGAATTAGTATGCGATAGGATGAGACCGATAGTTAAAGGAAAGATGTAATGCATCGGTGTGAATACAAGTGAAGATTAAGGGAGGATCGGTGAGTTATGACTCACAGATAGTTGAAATAGACGAGAGACTAAAAGTGAGAAAATGATAAACTAATGGTGAGTGCGTGGAAAAATGAGAGACTGGAGGGGTAATGAAAAATTGTGAAACCGGTAGAGGAAATTTTCAATCGGTGAGTAATTGACTCACCGATAAAAGGAATAAATATCGGTCGCAGTGAAACAAAATAAAATAATGAGATCAGTGAGTGCGTGAAGATGTGAGACCAATAGTCATATCGGTAGCAGGAAGGAGGGAAAGCACTCACCGATAAAAGAAATGGAAGGAAGGGATTTATGATACCGATCGGAAAATGGGGTTTCGGTGTCACAAGGCATCAGTGACACCGTTAGTAGGATTGGATCGGTGAGTGACGACTCACCGAAATATAAAAATAAAATAAGACACCAAAGATATGAGAGAACGAAACCGATGCAAGAAGAAACCAAAACCGATGAAAGAATCAGTACGTTGCAACATTGGTGTGACGGCCCACCGATAGTTATAAAGAAAACTTCGGTGTGTTAAAAGATCTGTGAGACAAAGAATCGGCGTGACACACTATCGATGCATCACTCACTGATAGTACAAATAAAAATGTTAACCATTAAAAAAAATAATTTATAACAAATAATAAAATGAATAAAACACTAATTAATTATAACAAAAGAGAATTTAACTATGTTGTTTAAGATTAAATAATTAACTGTAACTAAAAAAAATATCCAAATTATTTAACAAAATAAAAATAAAAGCGATTAATTATTTACTAAGAAAATAAAAGTTAAATTTAATTAACTTTATGTATAAATAAATGCAGAACACCTACAAATAATTAACTTCAAACATAAAATTAAAATAATTAGAATTAACTAGAGTTATTAAACGATAAAATTAATTAGTTAGATGAAAAAATGAAAACATAAAATTAAAAACACAGTACTTTATTAAACTTTAACTTAAACTTATTTACTTAGCAGAATAATTGAACCGGTTAAAAAAAGGTTAATTTATTTAAATTAAAGGGTAAAGTTCTAAATTAAAAACTAAATTAGATTAATAAAAATAACAAAGAAAAAATTAATTAAATAATAACATTTTAAATTATTAAAGCATTATCAAATTAAGATTAATAAACTAAAAAGTAAGTTAATAAATTTGGAATAATTAGAAAGACTATATAAAAGGACTAAAAACACATATTTAATTATAAAAAATGATTAATTAAGAGAAGTAGTGATAAAATTAAAAATATACAATTATTTATTAAAAAGTGTCAAAATAATTAATTAAATTGATAAAAATTAAATAAAAGATGCGGAAGAACTATGTAAAAATAGAGCCACATAAAATTCCCCCACACTTAAGCATTGTTTGTCCTCAAACAATCCCATGTCTTATTTTCTTTGAAAAATAGTAAAGTTTATATTATTAAGATCACACTGTAATATGTCTGACACTCAAAATAGAGGACAAATCATAACAGAAGGCTTTAAGAAAATGAATTACTCATATGAATCTTGCATATAACAAATACTCAAGTATAATTAAGAAAGCTATGAATTAACAAACAATGAAGATGTCATGCCTCATATATGATACTACTTAATGACTAACTTCAATCCAGGCTTAAGTTCTAAGTCCAAGAATGAAAAGAGGTAAAACATCAATGGAATTGAGATCCTAACCAAAGAACTTTGTACTTTGACTTTTTCACTTGGGTTCTAAAAATAATTATTTTTTTGTGAATCACCTCAATGATACAACCTAAATGACTCCCATATAAACCAATTGATCCCTTTTTCATATGGAGTTCATAATTCCCCTCACCTTAATGAGCTCATTTTTTATCCTAAACACTTTATTTATTTTTCCCAAGCCATGTATCATTGTGTTAAGCATTGTGCAATGCACTTATTCAAGGTGTATAGAGATATTAAAGTAAACAGAAATGCACCCAGCATCTAGGGTCTCAGAGACTCACTGTGGGATCCCAGATACCCAAATTACTCCAGTTTCAAAAGATTTATATCAAAAATCATTTACATTGGCTCATTAAAGAAATTACCTTTAATAATTAAAAGATAAAAGAGGCCCCTAGAATCAAAATCAAACTTCCAGTTCCAAAGAGTATGATCATAATCACATTAACATGTGACCCGAATCACTTTCAAAGATAGTCCTTAAATCAATATATCCATCAAATTACTAAGTAAGATCACTCTTCAATCATCCATTATCATTAATTTCAAGTTCAGAGTAGTTCTTAACTACCAGTAAGGAACTTTTCCTAAGGAAAGAGCCAATTGAGTATAGTGTAAATCCTAAAATTATGAAAAAAATTTGAAAAAATTTAACCATTTTTTAAAAGAAATTTTGAGTTACAGTGGGAATTGATGGGCTTTCAATTAAGCATAGTTCAGCACAGTCAGGAATTGACCTCCTCCCCCACACTTAAAACCCAAATTTGTCCCCAAAGTTTAATTCCAAACATGGATAAGGACAATTAATCAATTAAGGTTCAAAACATTTTTTCAATTAAGTAGATATATGAAAGGTTTAAAGGGTCTCTTTGAAGTTCAAAAATTATTTTTTTCCATAATGAATAAATAATCAGCAGGTTCATTAGCAAATACATGCATTGAAATTTAAGTCCAGTGACAAAGATTTTCAATTCAACTCAAGATATATCATGTAATTTGTGGATGTACAATTAATTGGGTGTAAGCAAGTTTAGAAAAATTTATTCAGTTAGATATTCAATAAAGAAGAAAAAGTTCATTCTAAACACCCCAACCCAAAGCGGATTCAAAATACCAATAGCATGTACCCCCCCCCCACACACACTTAGTTTCAATCAGTGGAAAAGATTTTAATAACAATAAAATTCAGTTTCCAACAGTGAAGTATATACAATTTTTTAATTCAACTTAATGACATTTAGAAAAAGTTTTTTTATATGCAATTTATGCATCATATTTTCAGCAAAAATGTAGCAGAATTTTTTGAACAAGTAGAATTTTTAGTTCAGTAGCAACACAAGAAGCAGAATTTCATTAGCAAAAACAGGAGCTGAAATAGATGCAAAAAAGTTGAAGTACTTCCCTGAATATATTTGAAAATTTCCCTCCGGTATGGGAATTCCACTCCTTAAATGAAACAACACCAACAACCTAGAAACACAGAGCATAAAAACTAGGAACAAATAACCAGCATAGATAGTGCATACAAAATGCAACACAATAGAACTTTATTCAAAGTAAAACAATAACAGAAACAAAAGTAAACAAAAAAGAAAGAACATGGGTTGACTCCCAAGAAGCATTGAATTTAAAGTATTCAGTTAGACTTTATTTAATTACAAATTTTTTATTTATTAACACAACAAAGACCATGGGTTGCCTCCCATGTAGTGATAGGTTTAAAGTCCCCAGTCGGACTTTATTCAAGAACAGTTTTTAAGCTCAATGAAGGCAGCCAAGCCCATTGGTTGTCCCTCAAAATAAAGTTTCAATATATGCCCATTGACTAACATAGGTTTATTATCTTCACCAATAATTTCAACAGCTCCATTCTTCAAAACTCTCACAATTGTAAAAGGTCTAGACCACTTGGACTTTAGCTTCCCAGGAAAGAGTTTAAGTCTAGAGTTAAAGAGAAGGGTCTTCTGTCCAGGTTTGAATTCCTTGTTTTGAATGATATAATCATGAAAGATTTTAGTCCTTTCATTATAAATCCTTGAATTATCATAACTCTCTCTCTTGATCTCATCAAGTTCACTCAACTCAAGTAATCTCCTCTCACCGGCACTCTTAAAGTCAAAGTTTAGAGCCTTAACTTCCCAATAAGACTTATGTTGCAACTCCACAGGTAAATGACAGCATTTCCCAAACAAAATCTTGTAAGGATATATAACTATTGGGGTTTTGAAAGCAGTTCTATAAGCCCATAAAGTTTCATCCAGTTTAAGAGATCAGTCTTTCCTAGAATTCGACACAGTTTTCTCAAGAATTTGTTTAAGTTCTCTGTTTGAAATTTCCACCTATCCACTGGACTGTGGATGATAAGGAGTATCATTTTTATGAACACAGCCATATTTCTCCATTAAATATTTAAACTTATAGTTCTTAAAATGTGTTCCATTATCATTGATAAAATCTCTTGGGACTCCAAATATTGTAAAGATATTCTTTTTAACATATTTAATTACATAATTGGCTTGATTGTTGGTCAGTGCCACTAACTCAACCCATTTCGAAACATATTCAACAGCAACAAGAATGTACTCATTCCCATGAGATGATGGAAATGGACCCATGAAATCTAAACCCCAGACATCAAAAATTTCAACTTCTAGAATTCCTTTTTGGGGTAACTCCTGCTTCCTAACAACATTTCCCAGCCTCTGGTACCTATCACAACCAACCAAAAAGCTCCTAACATCCTTAAAAAGGGTAGTCCAATAGAAACCAAATTGTAGGACTTTTTGAGTGGTTCTTTCACCACCATAGTGACCTCCCCAAGGTAAGGAATGAAAACTTTCTAAGACAGGCAGCATCTCTTCCTCAGGTATACATCTCCTAAGAATACCACCAGTACACCTCCTAAATAGCAAGGGATCATCCCAAAAATAATATTTAAGTTCAGAAATGAATATATTTCTTTGGTTATTGGACAAATTTTTGGGAAAAACGCCTGATGCAAGGTAGTTGGAAAAATCTGCAAACCAAGCAGATTTCCTGATTGACACAGTAAGAAGCTTCTCATCAGGAAAGGAAGAGTTAATCGCCCTAGGATATTCAGATTCAGATCAAGTAAAAGGAATCCTAGATAGGTGATCAACAACTAAATTTTCAGCTCCCTGCTTATCCTTAATTTCTAAATCAAACTCTTGTAGCAATAAAATCCATCTAATCAGCCTAGGTTTATTTTCCTTCTTAGATAGCAAGTATTTTAAAGCTAAATGATCAGTGAAAATGATGACTTTAGAACCTAAAAAATACTGTTTGAACTTTTCCAGAGCAAACACAACAACTAACAATTCTTTTTCAATGGTGGTATAATTCTTTTGGGCATCATCTAGCAGTCTACTAGCATAATACACCACATGTAGTTTCTTATCTTTCCTTTGTACAAGGATATCACCTACAACCATGTCACTAGCATCACACATTAGCTCAAAAGGTAGTTTCAAATTAGGTGCAGTAATGATAGGTGATGTAGTGAGTTTCTCTTTAAGCAGATTAAATGATTTCAAACGGTTTTCATCAAAATTTAAAGGTGCGTTCTTGACCCGAAAAGAACACGAGGGCTTAGTTATTTTAGAAAAAACTTTTATGAATCTCTGGTAGAAACCGGCATTCCCTAGAAAACTTCTAACACCTTTAACATTAACAGGGGGAGGAAGTTTTTGAATAACATCAATCTTAGTATTATCAACTTCTAGACCTCTCTTAGATACTTTATGACCTAGCACAATACCTTTTGTAACCATGAACTGACATTTCTCCCAATTAAGAACAAGGTTGGTTTCAATGCACCTCTCCAAGACTAATTCAAGATTTCCAATACAAGAATCAAAAGTACTACCCACAATGGGAAAGTCATCCATGAAAACTTCAATGATTCTCTCAATCATATCTGAAAATATAGTCATCATATACCTCTAAAATGTGGTTGGAGATCCACACAACCCAAAGGGAATCCACCTATAGGCAAATGTTCCAAAGGGACATGTGAAAGTGGTCTTTTCCTGATCCTATGGATCAATAGTAATCTGGTTGTAACCAAAATACCCATCAGAAAACAGAAAAATTCATTACCAGCAAGCCTCTCAAGTATTTGGTCCAAGAAGGGCATTGGAAAATGGTCCTTCCTAGTGGCTGAATTAAGCTTCCTATAATTAATACATACTCTCCATTTTGTGGCTTTCCTAACTTGGACTTCTTCATTTTTTTCATTTTTAACTACAGTGAAACCTCCCTTCTTAGGGAAAACCTGGACAGGGATGACCCAAGCACTATCAAAAATGGGATAAATCATTCCAGTGTCCATCAATTTAATCACTTCTTCTCTCACAACTTCTTTCATATTTGGATTTAATCTTCTTTGATTCTCTACCATAGGCTTATGATCAGGTTCCATAGGAATTTTATGCATATAGAATGTGGGACTAATACCATTGATATCAGATATTGTCCAGCCTATGGAATATTTAAACTTCTTCAACACATTCAACAATCTTTGTTATTGATTTTCATTGAGTTCAGCAGAAATTATTACAGACAAAGTGGAGTTCTCACCCAGAAATGAATATTTAAGATGAGCAGGGATTGGCTTCAGTTCAAGAGTGGGTGGTTCTACACTAGAAGGCAGACTCTTAGGCCTAGGAGGTCCAATATATTCAACATATTTCTTTTAAGGAGTAATGAAAGATGAAAGGTTTTCAATTACATGTTCAGATTTAGAAGTAATAATACCACTGTCCAGCATAGGCAGTATGCTGTCTAGATTTTCCAGATCAGATTTCAGCAGGTTTATCAAATCAGAACCATCTAATTATCTTATAAGTTCTCCCTCAGTATCATAAAAGTGTTCAGAAAGGTTGGTGTTAATAGAGACACCCTCAAATTCTCTCAAAAAGCTCCTAAGTTTAGAAATAGAGGACCCTTCTACAGCAGAAACTGGACAGTTGTCCAGTTCTGGAAAATTTTCCAGATTTGGAGTTTGAGCAGAATTTTCAACTTCTAAAATAGATTCAACAGAATTTTCAGCTTCATAAATGTTTTCTTCAATAGAGTATTGATTTTCATATTTTTCAGAGTTTCAAATTGAATTCTCTTTCTCTAAGGACTCTAGCATAGAACAGTTTTCAGAAAAAATTGGTCCTTTAACATTTTTAAACACATTGAACTCTTCTTGTTGTTCTCCAATTTTAAAAATTAATTGACCTTTAGATACAACAATAACAGTACCACTTGTTGCCAAGAAGGGTCTACCCAAGATGATTGGAACCTCTTGATCACATTCCATATCCAAAACAAGAAAGTCAGCAGGTAGAAACAGTTTCCCAACCCCAACTAGCAAGTCATCTACCCTACCCATAGGATGAGTGAAAGATCTATCAGCTAACTGTAGTATGACTATGGTGGGTTAAAGGTCAACCAACCTCAACTGTTTAAACAGTGAGTATGGGAGAATATTAATGATAGCACCTAAATCACACAAACAGTTGAGTTGATTAGAGTTTACTAGTGTGAAAGGTATGAAAAAACTACCTAGGTGTTTCATTTTAGGTGGGATTTTCTTTTGATGTACAGCACTACACTCTTTAGTGAGGTTGTAAGTAGAAAATTCTTCTAAGGTCTTTTTGTTTGAAACAATTTTCTTAAGATATTTCAAGTAGGATGGTATTTAAATTAAAGCTTTAATGAAAGGAATGTTCACTTGAAGTTTAGAAAGGAGACCAAGGAACTAAATAATTTCAGCCCTGGTGTTACTTTGAGGTTTCAACTTCTCAGGGAAAGGGATGGATGGGGAAAATTTTTTCAGGAAAATAGGTATATCCTTCACCTCTTCCTCAAATTTTTATTTTCCTTTATTCTTTTGATTTTTAAATTAAGTTTCATCTAGAGTTTCAGGTGAAAGATTCAGATTTTGATCATTTTCAAGGCTTTTTTGTGAATTTCCAGTATGTGTGCAAAGCATATTTTTATTACCAGTTTTAAGCAGATTTTCATTTTGGGTATTTTCATGATCTTTTTCAGCAACAGTTTGAGTATTAAGCCCACTTCTAGTGACAACATCCATGGAATTATCCCTAGGGTTAAGTTCAGTGGTACTTGAAAGTCTACCTTTTTCCCTAGATGAAAAGTCTCTAGAAAGTTGTCCAAGTTGTGTTTCCATGTTTTGCATTCTAACATCAGTTTGAATTTTATTAGACTCATATTGATTTTGATGTTTGGATATTTGAGTCATGTATATTTCTTATTGAGAGTTAATTTTGTTCAAGATTAGATCAATCTTAGAATACATGTGATTATCATTGGTTCCTTGTGTATTTGAAGACTCACCCCTCTGTTGATTTTGAAAGTTTGATCTTGGTTGATTAGAGTAATTAGGGGAAGTGGATTGTTTAATTAAGCCTTGATCTTTCCAGGAAAGATTTGGATGGTTCCTATAGCCTTGATTGTAATTATTCGAAAATGGATCTTCTTTAGGAGGCATTCTAGGACCATAGTTAACAAAGTTTTGAATTTTCTTGTTGTTGGGCTATCATATCAAAATTAGGAAAAAAAATTCAGTATGCCCAAACATACCACACTGGACACACTGTTCCCTTAAATATTGGTTGGTATTTTGACATCCTATTTGGTTAACAGTTTGTTTTGAATTCTTGTTCATTAAGGATTGAAGTTGGTTGGTGATTTCAGCAAGTTGAGCTTGAGTTTCATTCATTGAACCAGTGTTTGAATTAACATTTCTATTGACTCTTTTTCTTCTTGAATTTTAATGTTGTGAATTCAGTGAAAGATTATTGAAGTTTTGTATAAGTTCTTCATCTGTTTTATCATTGTAATTACCCCCAGCAGATTAATCAACTAGATTCTTTCCAGAGGAGGACAACCCTTCCTAGAAAGTATCCATAAGAAGGTGTGATGGGAGTTGATGATGGGGACACTGCCTAAGCAGATCCCTGAATCTATCCCAAGCTTCATGAAAATAATCTCCATACTCTTGATAAAAACTAGTTATCTTTGTTCTAAGTTCACCTTTAATTCTTTGAGGATAAAATTTCATAATGAATGAGTTATACACTTGATCCCAATTTTTGAAAATGTTCTCATCTAGACTCAGAAACAAATTTCTAGCATTCCCCTTGAGGCAAAAGGGAAAGAATATCATCCTAAGTTAATTTTATGTGATTCCAAAAAGAGGTAATTGTTGCACAGTGTTATAGAAGTCTCTAATGAAGGAAAGTGAGTCCTCATTAGAGAGCCCATTAAAAGCAGGCAGTAGTGAAATGTGTGATTGTTTCAATTCATAGTTTTTGGCCCTAGGAGTAAATCTGATGGATGATGGGTTGCTTGAAACTTGTGGAAGTTGTAACTCCCTCATCCAAGTCCTTTCATTTCCATCTATAAGTTATGGTTGATTTTGGAAATTATTATGCTTAGGAACTCTATTATCTATATTCTCCATTTAAGTTTTGTTCTTCCTTCTTAGAGTAGTGAGATGTTTGTCTATTTCAAGGTTCAATGTCTCTAATATAATAGAAGAGTGTCTTGTGCTCATGCAAACAACAGTAGACAGTATCCTAAGTAACAATTCAAAATGATAAGTAACAGTTTTTTTTTACTGTTTTCAAATTTTTCAAAAAAAAATTAATATTTTTATATATGTGTTTTTTAGAGTTTTTTTAAGAGCAATGGATCGTGACTTCCTTGACAACGGTTCCAAAAACTTGACCTAAACCGACATTGAAGTTGGTCAAAGTTTAATATTTATATTCCTACTAACTACATTATATATGGAAAGCAGAGTTAAACCCACAGGGAAGGCTAATTTGACCACTAATATTCTAAAAACTAACTAAAGACTCCACTATTGTCAGCAGTGGGATTGAGTTTCTATTTTTTTCTATCTATTTTTTTAAATTTTGATGTTTATTATAAATCAAAAATGAAACAATACATTTTTTTTGTTCTAAAATTTATCAAAACAAGAAACAGTGGTAAAAACAGTAAGTCATAGATAAGTGATATACTGGAGAATAAACAATATAGAGAAATATGTCCAGGGTAAAAATCAACTCTACTGGTTTTGAAATCATTCCTTATAAAAAAAGTAATTACAACTAATACCACTTAAAAGGAGTGATTTATTTACCTCTCCAGGAGATAAATCACCCAAGCTGACCAATTTTAGAGTTCTCCACCCTTAGATTAACTAACTTGGAAATTCTGGTATGAAAAGATTACAGAACAGACTCATTGTATGTTCTGTAGTTTTTTTATTTCCATTTAAATGTTCAAGAAAATTAATCCACATTTAAACTCACCATATGAATGTGGAATTATGATATTAAGTACAGGTGGTATGTTACAATTGAATGTAATCAAAGATGACCTTACCAATCAAATCTGATCACATTAAAATTATAAAGAGAAGGAAAAAAGAAAGATTAACCAGTAGATTCAATTTAAACCCCAAACTAGAATTATTTAGCCTATCATCATCTCTATTTCGTATACTATATTCATTCAATTATAGTGGAAGATAATGGAAATAAAAAGAGGAAGAAAACTCCTTCTGCTCGCATGAATTTCTTCTCCTGGACCTCGAATCTCCAAGGATGGTTCTCTGAGAGTTGCTCCATAATTCTCCTCCAAGGTTCTTGATTTGCCCTCATGTCTGGTGTGTTCGTCGAATCAATGAGCATTCTCCCCATCAATGAGATTCCCCCAAAATTCTTCTGCTTTCTCTGCTTAAAATATCATCCATCATCTGTTGCACGTCACCGCACATTTCCACCGACTTCAAAAGTCCCTCACTTGTGCACCACACACGTGTGTTTTTTCATGACTGGAACATCACGCTAGTTTTCCTCACATAACTAACCCCGGATGAGTTCGTTAAGTGCACTTGGACACATTCTTTGACTCTTGAATGAACCTGCATAAGAAAAACACACAGAACATTAATAAAAAACGAGAAAGAAATAAATTAATATTTAAAGTCATTAGTTAATTTAAAATCTTTAAAAGATTTATTTATAAAGTTATTTATTCTTATTAATTAAAGTTATAAATGTTAATTTAAAAGTTTATTATTATTTATAAATTAAATTATTTATTAATTTATGTTAATTAGATTAGCTTAGTTAAGTTCGAAATAAATTATTATTATGTATTTAATTTTATTAACAAATAACTTTTTAGTATGCCTCATTAAATTAATTTAAATTTAATTTAGATATTTTTATTAATTAGTTTAATTTAATTAATTTTTTATTAAAGTTAATTCTATTGTTAATTCTATTTTATAAATTAATTATTTATTATTTATTATTGATTCATAACTATAATTATTAAGTTTTTAAGTTAAGTTATGTTTTTGTTAATGTATTATTTTAATTTTTTTGTATTATTTGTTTATCTTCTCCCCCATTTCAGCACTACAGGGGGAGATTTTAGGCTTCTTCGAGAAGCCTCCTGCGCGCTGGTGAAGCTCGGCTCTCCAGTTGTGAGCGGCAGTCGTCTCCCCCTCCTTACCGCCATGGCTACAGACGGTTCTCCCTTTGCACCGAATCAATTCTTCTCATAACGGCGTGGCCCCAGCCTCAGCTCAGAATCATCCTCCGTGGTGATGCGGTTCAAATTATTCATAAACGATGAGGCTTTCCTACGGTCCTCTATATGCAACATGACGGAGAACCCCTGTTAGGTGATGGCTCCCAAAGACCTACCTCACCTCTGCTTATATAGATCCAAATCCATACTTGGCTTCATCAGCACAGGGGTGGACTCACACAGGAACATCGGCAGTTCAAAGTTTCAGATTTGCACAAAAAAGTGGAAGAATTAATGTATAAAAATGATTTTCCCATTTGAGTCTGGTCCATGATTTTCAATTGCAATTTTTTTTCCGATCTGATTAGTTCGTCAAAACAACGATGTGATAGAGATTTGAAAAATGGAACTGGTGTTATGTCTTGTTTTGATGAGATCTAGATCTGTAATGGTTAAATTCTAGGTTGCTAGATTGGGATGAAATGATATTGAGTTTGCAGGTTGAACGATGGAATGGTGGAAACTGATAGTGGGTGAGAATCCAAATTTATGCAATCGACTCTGCGCGTCTATAGGAGGAAGAGCAGCAGCTTGATACCGAAATAGTTGGGGCGAATCAGTACGCAAGAGGATGAGACCGATAGTTGAAGGAAGGATGTAATGCATTGGTTTGAATACAAGTGAAGAGCATGGGAGGATCGATGAGTTACGACTCATAGATAGTTGAAATAGATGAGAGATCAAAAGTGAGAAAATGATAAACTAACGGTGAGAGCGTGGAAAAATAAGAGACCGACGGGGTAATGAAAAATTGTTAAACCGATAGAGGAAATTTTCAATCGGTGAGTAATTGACTCACCGATAAAAGGAATAATGATCGGTCGTAGCAGAACAAAATAAAATAATTAGATCGGTGAGTGTGTGAATATGTGATACCGATAGTTATATCGGTAGCAGGCAGGAGGGAAAGTACTCACCGATAAAAGAAATGGAAGGAAGGGATTTATGAGACCGATCAGAAAATGGGGTTTCGGTGTCACAAGGCATCAGCGACACCATTAGTAGGATTGGATTGGTGAGTGACGACTCACCAAAAAATAAAAATAAAATAAGACACCAAAGATATGAGAGACCAAAACCGATGCAAGAAGAAACCAAAACCGGTGAAAGAATCAGTACGTTGCAACATCAGTGTGACGACCCACCGATAGTTATAAAGAAAACTTCGGTGTGTTAAAAGATCGGTGAGACAAAGAATTGGTGTGGCGCACCATCGGTGCATCACTCACTGATAGTACAAATAAAAATGTTAACCATTAAAAAAAATAATTTATAACAAATAATAAAATGAACAAAACAGTAATTAATTATAACAAAAGATAATTTAACTATGTTGTTTAAGATTAAATAATTAACTTTAACTAAAAAAACTATCCAAATTATTTAACAAACTAAAAATAAAAGCGATTAATTATTTACTAAGAAAATAAAAGTTAAATTTAATTAAATTTATGTCTAAATAAATGCAGAACACCTACAAATAATTAACTTCAAACATAAAATTAAAATAATTACAATTAATTAGAGTTATTAAACGACAAATTTAATTAGTTAGATGACAAAATGAAAACATAAAATTAAAAACACAGTACTTTATTAAACTTTAACTTAAACTTATTTACTTAGTAGAATAATTTAACCGGTTAAAAAAAGGTTAATTTATTTAAATTAAAGTGTAAAGTTATAAATTAAAAACTAAATTAGATTAATACAAATAACAAAGAAAAAATTAATTAAATAATAACATTTTAAATTATTAAAGCATTATCAAATTAAGATTAATAAACTAAAAAGTAAGTTAATAAATTTGGAATAATTAGAAATACTATATAAAAGGACTAAAAACAAATATTTAATTATAAAAAATGATTAATTAAGAGAAGTAGTGATAAAATTACAAATATACCATTATTTATTAAAAAGTGTCAAAATAATTAATTAAATTGATAAAAATTAAATAAAAGATGTGGCAGAACTATGTAAAAATAGAGCCACATCAAATTCCCCCACACTTAATCATTGTTTGTCCTCAAACTATCCCATGTCTTATTTTGTTTGAAAAACAGTAAAGTGTATATTATTAAGATCACACTGTAACATGTCCAGCACTCAAAATAGAGGACAAAGCATAATAGAAGGCTTTAAGAAAATGAATTACTCATATGAATCTTTCCTATAAAAAATACTCAAGGATAATTAATAAAGCTATGAATCAACAAAAAATGAAGATTGCATGCCTCATATTTGATACTACTTAATGACTAAATTCAATCCAGGCTTAAGTTCTAAGTCCAAGAATGAAAAGAGGTAAAACATCAATGGAGTTGAGATCTTAACCAAGGAACTTTGTACTTTGACTTTTTCACCTAGGTTCCAAAAATAATTATTATTTTTTGAATCACCCCAATGATACAACCTAAATGACTCCCATATAAACCAATTGATCCCTTCTTCATCTGGCGTTCATCATTCCCCTCACCTTAATGAGCTCATTTTTGACCCTAGACACTTTATTTATTTATTCCAAGCCATGTATCATTATTCTAAGCACTGTGTAATGAACTTATTAAAGGTGTACATAGGGCTTAAAGTAAAAAAGAAATGCACCCAGCATCTAGGGTCTCAGAGACTCACTGTCGGATCCCAGATGCCCAAATTACTCCAGTTTCAAAATATTTATATCAAAAATCACTACTATTGAGATAAGGACCTAGAGGGTCACACACTAAGTGTATCCACAGGGTCATATTATTCTAATGAATAGGATTTTAGGATGAAGTGGGCCCAATGTGTGGGGATGATGAATAGGATTTTTGGATTTTACTGTTTTCAATTTTTTCAATTTTTTCAAGATTTTTATATATGTGTTTTTTAGAGTTTTTTATAAGAGCAATGGCTCGTGTCTTCCCCAGAAACGGCGCCAAAACTTCACCTAAACCATCATTTAGTCCGGTCAAAGTTTAATATTTATATTCCTAATAACTACAATATATGTGGCAAGCAGGTTCAAACCCACAGGAAAGGCTAATTTGACCACTAATCTTCTAAAAACTAACTAAAGACTCCATTATTGTCAGTAGTGGAATTGAGTTTCTATTTTTTTCTATCTATTTTTTTTAAATTTTGATGTTTATTATAAAGCACAAATGAAACAATACATTTTTTTTGTTTTTTTCTAAACTGTATCGAAACAAGAAACAGTGGTAAAAATAGTAAGTCACAGAGAAGTGATATGCTGGAGAATGAAAAATATAGAGAAATATGTCCGGGGTAAAAATCAAACCTACTGGTTTTGAAATCATTACTTCTCACAAAAGTAATTACAACTAATACCACTGAAAAGGAGTGATTTATTTCCCTCTACAGGAGATAAATCACTCAATCTGACCATCTCCACCCTTAGATTAACCAACTTGGAAATTCTGGTATGAAAAGATTACAGAACAAACTCGCTGTATGTTCCGTAGTTTTTTTATTTCCATTTAAATGTTCAAGAAAATTAATAGTAGTGTGACCCTATAGGTCCTTATATAAATAGTAGTGAGTCTAATCCATAAACCAATAGCAGAGTCTAGTAACCCATCATGGACCCTAAAGTGATACGAAATGGCATAACTATGAATTTCTCCTACGAACACTTACTTTGTAATATAATATCTTTGTTTCGTTATATCTTGTAAAGAAGGATGCACACTTGTGTCGTCATCATTTTTTTATTTACATATTTCTTCACCTTACTAGATGGAATTAACTTCTTATACCATGTCCATGAATTTATTAAGGTACTATCATCCTGGCCAACCTCGGCCCATGGGATATCTCTTAAAGAACTTTTCATTTACAACGCATGCAAGGAAATAAAACCGGCCCAGGGACTTGACCCTGTGACCACCACCCCAAACCTCAAACACCCCTTCCACCACATCCACTTACATGGGGAATGAGATATCTCTTACTCAACTCAAAAGTGAAAAATTCTATCCTGATCATTCAATAATACCATACAACCAATAACACAACCAACACAAACTACCTTGCCAAAATTTCATTATCATGGTTTTCACCTTGCATCAATGTACATGATCAAATGGAACACACTAATAATGATCTCAAGTTTGGAGACCAATACAATAAACATAGATAGGAACAACCAATGACACTTGAAACATGTGGTGTTATTAATGGTAGGTTTGTCCTCATGATCTTGCTACTAGATATCACCAAGTGTGAACTTCATGAGAAGAAGTATCAATGCTTATGAGCTCCCAACACCTGATAGTCAAAAATCATATGCATCCTATCAGTATGATGTATCTATACCATAGGAAATATGATTAAGATTATTGTCATAGTATCTCGAGGTTCTCATTATAGCTGGAAACTGCTATAACGTTTTTATACAATATGTAATCTAAAGAAATTACCATGTAAATAGTGTATATAGAAATATCAACACTATTATGGAAAAAATAAACACATGTATATATCAAACTATATACATGTAATGGTAATAAAAGTAAATAATGGAGTAGGGTTTAGGGAACCCAATAAAAATAGTTCTAATGTTCCTTGGAAGTCAAGTGAGAATGACCTCACTATATCCTCTAGTGTTTAGATAATTCTCTAAAACTACCATCTATTTGAGGATGGGAAGCGGTGATCAAGTGTATATCTATTTTCAAATATTTTTAAATAATCCACAAAAATTTAGATGTTAAATGAGTCTCAAGATTAATTACAACTGATATAGGTGAACCAAGAATACCTAAAACTTCATTGATATATAGTTTTGCAAGATGTTTAAGGGAAATATCCTCCCTTATTTCTAGGAAGTGTTCAGACATGGTGAGTCGATCCATAATGACCCAAATAAAATCATTCTTATTAAATGTCATAAGAAATTAGTAATAAATTCAATTATGATGTTATTCCATTTTCACATAAGTATGGGGGGGTTCATTACATCCCTTGGGAGTTTCTTTATAGATTTTAC
Organism: Viscum album; assembly: GCA_963277665.1. Classification (NCBI taxonomy): domain Eukaryota; kingdom Viridiplantae; phylum Streptophyta; class Magnoliopsida; order Santalales; family Viscaceae; genus Viscum; species Viscum album. Next base: position 334,855,112 of record OY728163.1, read on the forward strand.
TTTTTGGAATACAAATCATATTGAAACCTAGTCAGCAATTTATTACTTCTTTTTTATATACTAGAAGTGCTTTATTAGGTCTCTATACATCTTGGTGCTACTAGGGTGTATACATAAAATCGATCTATGATATTCATCCAAATATTCCTTCTTCATATTAGGTACCAAGGGTATATAAAGTCTCTTTCCAAATTTCAAGACACCATCTCCATAGGTGAAGTCTATTAATATTCTATATTCCATGTATTTAATCTTATTTTATAATCCATTTTTATCCTTTTGATAATCATTTATCTTCTTTAGTAATGATGGTTAGGAAATTACTTGGAAAATGAATGATGTTTCCCCTTCCTTAATAATTTGTATATCCAACTTTACTAAACCCAAGAAGATTGGATCCCTATAAATCCTCATCATAGATAGAACTCAATGATCCTTCCCATTCAAAGCATAAGCTACCTTGTTTTCCTTCTCATAGTGGTATTGTATTTCATAGTTATAGTCCTTGAGTAGTTCTATCCATCTTCTTTGTCTCATATTGATCTCTTTCTGTGGGAATATATACTTAAAACTTTTTGATCTGTATTTATGGTATATCTTTCACTATAAATATAGTTTCTACAAATATTTAATGTAAATATTGAAAATACTATCTCAATATCATGTGTTGGATAGTTTTTCTTAAGGGACTTCAATTTCCTTGATGCATAACTCTATCATTTTTCATAATGACACAACCTATTCCTTTCTTTGATGCATAATTGTATATAAAAAACCTTCCTTACCAGATTGTAAGGTTAATATTGGTGCATTGATTAATTTCTTATTTAGTTCCTCAAATATTCCTTAATATTCTTTTGACCATGTGAATTTGACTTATTTACATGTCAACTTTGTTAATGAATAGCTAATTAGGAAAACTTTTCAACAAATCAATTATAGTAACCAAATAAGTTAAGGAAACGATGTATCTTGATAATATTTATTATAATGGTATATCCTTTAATAACCTTTTTCTTTATTAGATCAGATGATATTCCATCCTTGGAGAAAATATATCCATGAAAAGAGACTTTCTAAAGACAAAATTCACACCAGATGAATTTCTAATATAGCTCTGTATCGCTTAGAGTGTCAAGGATAATTCATAAATTGTATTTATTATCTTAATAATATATTAGATTATATAAATATATAATCAATAAAAAACAAAAAAAATACTAGTATAATCCTCAAATAATCTATTCATTAAATATATGAACCCCAATGGTGCATTAGTTAACCCAAAAGGAATCATTGTGAACTCATAATGTCTATACATTGTATGAAATTCCATATTTGTTATATTATCCTTTTGTAATTTTAATTGATGATATCCAAAAAGAATATCAATATTTGACAAGTATTGAGCCCCTTTAAATAGATCAAATAGATCATCAATATGAGGTAATTGATATATTTTATTTATAGTGGTGATATTTATTCATTTGTAATTGATGAACAACCTCATAGATCCATTTTTCTTTTTCAAAAATAAGATAGGTTCTCCCTAGGGTGAAACACTAGGGAATACAATTCCCCTATCACAAAACTATTTTAGTTATTTCCTTGATTCCACTAATTCCACAAAATATATTCTATATGGAGTCTTGTATGTGTCATTTTCATTAGGGATTATATCAATGCAGAATTCAACCTCATGATCAGAAGGATACTCAAGTAGTTCCTTAGTAAATACAACAATATAGTCCCCCATAATGGATAAAACCACAATTATAAGGATATCATTTTCATTCTTTGATTTATCATCTCCCAAAATTTCATCAACATGAGCCACTAGAGGTGGATCCAAACATGACTCGGGAAACAAATTCTATCCTTTAAAAATAATGGATTATATTCCATAATCATAGATTAAAATATCTTTCTCTTGATAATAAATTCTTGAATTATAATTTGATATCCAATATAAAATAAAGATTATGGAAAGGTTAACTATTGTAATAACAACTGGGTTTGTAATCAAATATCCTCTATGAATTTTAATAGGGATAGAGTAATATACTCTCATCATTATAAGATTTTTATTTTTACAGAGTTTGTTTGGTTGTATTTGTTTTAAATATGTAAATATTTATTTAAATAGAAATTTGGGAGAATATATTACAATATTAATAGAAGAAACATTCATTGTAGAAGTTATGGAAGTTTCTGTATGAAGTGTTGAAACTTTCCTTAAGTATTGTAAAAAAAATTACTTGACTATGTTAGAAAGGTTTCCTTACAAAGTCAAATGATTTAAATCCATTCAACAAGTTCCTAACTTCATGAATCTTTTAATGAACTAATCATAGATTTTACAACTTTTTATAATGTGATAAAATTATAAATAGGATATGTATAAAGTGAGGGAATTCTAAGATCAAGAAGCAATACAAATTTCAACCTGGAGTTATCGGACAGTCTATTTGTAAGGAAGTTTCATATTGTGATCAGGTGGGAAAAAAATGTTACCAAACAGACCATATGGAGAAGTAATTGTTGAATGGAAGACCGTGTTATGAATTTTGATGAAGGGGGATTATAAATATTTATTTTCAAAGTGATGATGTAGAATGATCAGATAGAGAAGTCAGAGAACTTATGTATAGTCGAAGGAATGTTATGAAGTTGTATCAGGAGGAGAATGAAAGAAGTATTAAGGGGTGAAGTAACTAATGTAAAGGTATCATAGGAACTATTTAAATCTTAGGTTTAATTTGCACGACCTGTGTAAGGGTATTGAGGATAGATTGTCAAATATATTAGAAGAAGGAAAGTTATTGAATAGTGGATATCCATTCTAAGCACCAAATAAATATGTCAATGAAGTTTTACCGGTATAAGTCCATCAGATAGACACTATGATGATAAAATGGGCAGATATTTCCTAATTTTACTAGATGGAGAAATGTAAAGAGGTCCCAAGAAGAGAATGGTGTATAAATTTTTAAATTAAGTTAAGTTTCATCAGATGGAAAAACATCATACTATGGCACATGATGTTTTTTGATGGATGATCCTATGAAGATGTACTGACCTGAGGTGCTAAGTCAGAATGATCATATAGGGTCTTATCGATCGATATTATCGGACTGAGTCATAAGTTATATTACACCATAAAAAGGTAGGTAACACTAGATGGACACACTAGATAGACATATGATATGTCAACGGACACACATATGATGAGCTTAATGGATAGAGGTTTCCTAATAAATGAAAACAAAACAAAGGTCTATCAGATGATGGAATATTATGAGATCCATCAGATGAAAGAATGATGAAGGTTTATTATCAGGAAAAAAAGACCTAATGAAGAAAATAATAATACATACACCAGATATAGGAGTTCTAAGGATCTTTATATAAATTATGTAAATTTATTAAAAGGAAAATGCTGAGATGATCTTTAATTTTTGTTATCTTTTTAAAGTTAATGAAGTTTTAAAAAGTTACTTAATATCATTTTTAAGTAAGTTTTAATAAAGGGGGGATTTTAATAAAATTAAAGAGTATTCAAGAATGTTTCAAAAGTGTTGAGGATATCTCAGTGAAATTCAGTGAGTGGGAAAATAAATTTTACCCCCACCCAAATTTATGGAAGTACACTTATATAAAGGGTTGAGAAATTATAGAGAAAAGTTTTTAGAACACTATTCATACATGTATAGAGGATCCAAAGTACTAAATATATTATTTCATGAGTTTCAAACTATGTTTCCTACCAATTTGAAAAAGAGTTCCATCATAATGATATTCATAGGATGGAGAAAAACATGCAACAAACAAAGAATCATTGAACAAAGTGGAAGAAAAGTGAGAGAAGCCGATTGAGTTCCTACTCAGTCGAAGAAAAAGGAAGTTCACCAGGAAAAACTTGATTTAATGGATGGAGAAGCATCAGATAGAGTCATCAGATGAGGTTGATGAACATAGATCACTGGACCGAAGCATAGTGAGGAGAATCAGATATAGATAAAGTGGACAGAGTCATCTAATAGAATTCATACCAGACAGATTAAATTAGATGAACATTTTCTAAGGTATTTTTCTTGAAAATTTACTAAAAATTTTAGGTTGAGTACATCTAGGTATTAAAAATATCAGGATAAATTTTCAAGTCCAATCGACTCTTAAGGTAGTTATTAAAGTTCTTGAAGTTTTTACATAGGTGGAGGTGATCCAACTTTATTATAGAGGAAGAGAAGATCTTTCTACAGCGGACCAAAAAAGAAGGAAAGATCTTATAGTTGGGGGTATAACATGTTATTGAAAAGGATTGTTGGTTAGGGGTTATAAAAAATAGTGAAGAAATAGGATATAGTTAGGATAGTTGAGGGTTATAACCAAATATGTAAGAAAAACTAATTTTTCAAGGTATAATAAGGGTTAGCTGGAGGAACGATTACTAGAGTGTATAACTAGATACTATATGTTCCTTTGTAATCCTATGAAGATAATAAAATAATTCATATTAGGAAGAATAACCAATATGTAAAGGAGTGGGTATTTATTCCAAACCTCATAAATATCATGTTCTAATATCTCTTTATATTTTTTGTATATGAAATTTGAGGTTTGGATTTATATTTGAGTGGATCATAACTCTAACAACTTTTAAAGGTTAATAAATTTATCCTTAATGAATATAAAAAAAATTCCTATAAAATAAAAAGTATCACTAATTCACTCTCCCCCAGAGATCATACATCATTCCAAGGGAACTTAAATTGGTATCAGAGTGGGTTCCCTATGAAAGATACAACTATTCAGGATGGAAAATTTTAATTTAGTGAACAACTGGGGTGTTCCTGTTTTCAATGGAATAAACTATCATAGTTAGAGCAATAAGATGTTAATATATATTTTCTCTTTTGGACTTGAAGTTAAGTATGTTGTAATAGTGGGTTTTCACCCATTAATTAAGTTGTTATGACAACTTCCAATAAGATAAATTTTTAATTTGATGGTAAAACTTAAAATTTCATATTTATGGATATCATTGAAAATGTTTATACAAAGATTATGGGGTTTCTAATGGATAAACAGTTTTGGGATAATTTGAGAAGTTGTTATGAAGGAAATGATAAAGTTAAATATTCTAAGATAAAAATATAGAGGACTGGGTTTGAAGATATAAAATTACTGATAAATAAAGTAATGATTAATACTTTACAAGAGTTAGTGATATTTAAAGAAATATCAGAGGTTTTGGTGAGAAGTTAGAAAATTTCTAGATAGATTTGATTCTAATGTTTCAGATTTATAAGATTGAGAATATTTATCTTTGAATAAACTTCAAAACATTCTTATGGAATATAAAATACAAAACAAAAAAATTAATAATAAGGCTAAGGAAGAAATGGATTTCAAATACTTTTTAAAAGGGAATCTTAAAGATAGATATGTTTTGGAAGAGTCAAATGATTCAAAGGTCGAGGAAAATGAAGAGGACTTCAACCTAATCATTTCTCTTCTTTATAATAGATATGATATGTGAAATTGGAAAGGTAAAAATTATATTAAATGCAGAAACAATAATGATAAAGGCCATTTTGTACAAAATTTTCCAAAGAATAAGTATAATGATTATGAGTAAGATGAAGAAGATAATAAGTCTTATAAAAAAAGTTTAATAAACATACAAAAAAGTTTCCTTACAAAGGAATAAAAGTCCATTGAGTAGAAGATATTAATATGATTATTTATCCAATAATGAATCTAATTTCCTTGTAAAATTCTTAGCTCATGCTAGAAAAGGAATTGATTCAATAGATAGTGATGATGATAATGAATAGAGAACAAAAATTGAGTGGATTCTAAAAGAAAACATGGAAGAATCACTTGATAAAAATACACAACTCAAGAATAAAAGGAATAAGTTTAATAAATAAGTTAAGGAAATAAATTTTGAGAATGGTGAGATAATAAAAAATGAGGATATAAACCTCAATGTGATTAGATATTATAAAATTAAAGTTGGTGACATTGAGATAAAACTGAATTTTTTTTAAGAAAATTTAGTCGAGAAGGAGAATCTCTACATGGTAGATTCTACACTTGTTTATGAAATTAAGAATAATAGGTTGTAGTTATATAAACTTGAAAAGATAGTGAATGTTATTAAATAAATTTTGGATGAGAAATAAGAAGATTTTTCAGAAACACAATCAGTGTTTCTTACAACACTAAGTAAGTTAATAAAGATCAGAGAAGACTTCACTGAAGTAGTTCAGGTTACATGTGAAACTTCTCAAGATGGTGAAAAAGGGGTTAAAAGAAGAAGGTTGTTTATTTAAACAAACAATCTCAATGTATATCATATTATACTAATAATATAGGTTCAAAAGTTAAAATTTATGAGAAATATTCCTCTAATAGGGAGTGAAATTCATTAAGAAAGTATATACCTAAACAAATTTTCCCATAGTTTTTAAAAATACAACAACACCAAACTTCATATAAATTATACTATCATTCTGAAAGATCAAAATGTAGAGTTAAATTCTAGTGTTGTGAAGTTTTCAGGAACATAACATACTCATGTTTGTACAACATATCCTTATTGGGAAATTAGTATGAATTAGGGGGGCTATGATGAGTAGGGAAGAAAAAAAATTCCTAAAAAATTTTTGAGCTAGAAAATATATTTTAAGAGGTGAATAATGTTAATACCCCAAGAAAAACATGTGGTAAGTTTAAGAAAGTTGAGGAGGTTATGAAAATAGATAATGGAAAGGATATATAGAATGTAGAGAAGATAAAGAAAGATTGCTCATTTTTTTGGCAAGAACAAATGACCATGGCTAGAAATATTGAGGAAACAAGAAAGTTTTCTAAAGAAAAAGGGAAGAAACATGTTTCAAAAAATGATAACAAGGTTGAAAACAAGTTACCAATAGATATAAAGTTTATTATTCAGAAAATATTTAAGAGGTGTGAGTAATATGGACATGTTATAAAAAATTACAAGGCTATCTTACCAACCTAATAAGAAAGAATGAAGAAAATGTTACAAACTCAATGTAAAAAATATGTTGTGAAAAATGAAGATAATATTAAGGATTCATCTAAATACTATAAAAATGAAAATAAATTAATTAAAAAATCTATATATGTTTATCACAATAAAGAAATAACATTCAATGAAAAATCTAAGAATAATATGAATAAGTTGAAACTAAGAGAAGATTCTCATTCTTAATGTTACTACTAAGGAATATAGAGGTTTCTCCTTATTCCCAATATAATTTATTATTTGTACTATCTTTCTTGAAATTGAAGTAGGATAAGTAAAGAAGCTAGTTGTGGGTAGTATAAGTTTAACAGTAAGTTTAATAAATCCATCATGACATATTGTTACCACCATGATGAGGAATGGAATTATACCATTGAGGAGGAGCTAAGATGAATCTGAGGTATGAGAATCTCACTTTTAAAAAAATTATATTAAGAAATATGATATTTTTGAATAATTGTGTTTATTCACTTGAATTATTTTGATATGTTTTATATGATGGGTGTAAGATTTATCTTAACAAACTTACTCATATTTCCCCTAATATAAATATGTTACAAGAAGCATGAGGAAACTATTGCATGAAAGAATTTTTATGGAAAATATTGATCACCTTGATTATAAAATCATGTTTTATACATTGGGTTCTCCCATGTAGACTTAGAGTTGTTTATATAAATGATATTTATGAAGAAACTAATGTGTTACTATTTTTCTCTTGAGAAAAAATTTCAATATTCTGGGATGAATAAAGATAAGTTAAACTGGCCCTTTTGAAATTTGATTTTCAATAAGGGGTAAAAGTAAAGTAGGGGAGAATAATATGCAAACATTATATGAGGAGAAATTATTAATCACGAGTATTAAATTCGAATATGTTTGAAGTTTTATGTAGGTATTGATAACAAACACAAAAGGGGATATTATTGTGTCAGAGTGTGTTTGGTTATATTTATTCTCAATATGTTAATATATTCCTGAATAGAAATTTTGGAAAAGATGTTCCTATAGTTATGGAGGAAACCTTACTTATGGAATTTAAGGAAGTTTCCTTCTGAATTATGGAAAATTTCCTTAAGGAGTGTAAGAAATTTTACTTAACTGTGTTAGGAAATATTCCTTAAAAATAAAAATGATTCTAATCCATTCAAGAAGTTTATAACATCAGGATGTTTTCCATAATATAAGAAGATATTTTATTAATTTATAAAATATAATTAAAGTACAAAGTGGATATGTGAAAAGTGAGAGAAGTCCAAGATTAAGTGGCAGCATAAAACTTCAACCTTGAGTTATCAGATAGAATATTTTTAGGGAAGTTTCATAATGTGATCAGATAGAAAGAACAATGTTATAGTATGGACAATATGGATAAATTATTGTCTAATATAGGACTGAGTTATGATATTTAAAGAAGTGGCCTTACAAATATTGAGTTACAAAGTTTTGATATATAATGACCATACAAAGAAATCGTAGAAGTTTTAAATGGTTGAAGTAATGTTATAAAGTTTCTTTAGATGAAGAATAAAAAAGTGAAAAGGGTTTAAGTAACTAATGTAAAGGTATCACATACACAATGTAAAGTTCAGCTGTAATTTACAAGAACTATGTAAGGGTAAAGTGGATATCTTGTGAAAGATATCAGATGATGGAAATTTATCAAACATGGTATATTATAGCAAAGCAACAAATGAAGATATCAATGAATTTGTAATGGTAAAATTCCATAATACAGACACTGATGATCCAATGGATAGAGATTTCCAAATGTTACCAGATAGATAAATGTGAAGAAGCTCTAAGAAGAGAAGTGTGTACAAAGTTTGAGATGAACTTAAGTTTCAATGGACGGACAAACATCAGATTGTGGAACATGATGTCATTGGACGAGTGATCCTATGAAGCTGTAATGACCTAAGGTTACAAGGTATAATTATTGGATAGGGGATTTCCTATTAGTATTATCAGTCGGAGTCGTCAATCAGAGTACACAAGACAAAGTGAGGTCACACTAGACAAACACATCGAACAATATGAGATGTTATCAGACACATGCATACTAAGAAAAATAGATGGCGGATTCCTAAAAATGGAAACAAAAAAGGCCCATTAGATGATGAAATATTGTGAGATCCATCTAATTAAAAAAATTGAAGGTGTATTATCTAATAGAGAAGTCCTAATGAATGAAACATAACAAACATACAATGGATAGAGGAGTTCTAAGAAGATTTACAAAAACTATGTAAAGTCCTCAACATGAAAATTCTAATATGATCTTCAATTTTTGTTATATTGATGAGGTTAAGGAAGTTTGTAGAAGTTACTTAACATTGAGTTTAAGGAAGATTAGAGAAAGGGTAACTTTCAAGAAACTTCAAGAGTATTCGATAATGTTCTAAAAGTGTTGAGAAGCTCTTAGGGAAATTTAGTGAGAGTTAAAATGTATTTGAGTTCCCACCTAAATATTAGGAAGTACACATATATAAAGGGTTTCAAAAGTATAAAGAAATGTTGTTAGAAACATGTTCATACATGTTAAAAGGAACTGAAGTAATAAAGATATTATGTCCTGAGTTTCCAAACAAGGTTTCTACCTAGTTGAAGAAGAGTTACATCAAACCAACCTTCATCAGATGGAGAAAGAATTACAATAGACTAAGAATCATTTGGATAAATAGAAGAAAAGTGAGTGTAATCAATTGAGTTCCTAATTATTCAAAGAAGTAAGAAGCACATTGGACTAAACTTTCTTTACCGGATAATGAATCATTGGAAAAAGCTGCTGAATATTGCTCACCAGATTGAAGTTTAGTGAGTAGAATTAGATGGAGACAAACCAAACAGATTCATTATATAGAGTACATACCAAATTGGTTCGATCATATGAAAATTTTCTAAGGAAATTTTCTGGAAAAGGTTCAAAAAATTTCAGGTTGAGTACATCCATCCCTTAAAAATATTGGGAGAAAGTATCAAGGACAATAGACTCTTAATAGGGTTTTCAATGATCTTGAAGTTTTTATACATGTGAAGGTGTCCAACTTTCTTGTGGAGGAAGATAATATCTTTTTACATATAATCAGAAAATAATAAGGAAAGTGCTTGTAGCTAGGGGGTATAATCAACTGTTGAAAATTATTGTTGGCTAGGGCGTACAACCAGCTGTGAAGAAAGAGGATACAGTTAGGATAGTTGGGGGGTATAACCAACTATGGAAGAGATAATTGTTAGGGGGTAGAATCAAGGTTAGTTGGAGGAATTATTAATGGGGTATATAACTAGTTACTTCCTATTTTTTTTAATACTGTAAATATAGTAAAAGAATCCATGTAGGGGGAATAACCAACATGGAAAGGAGTGGGTATTTGTATCGAACCTTGTAAATATTATGCATTGGTCTCTCTTTAAATTTTTTTACATATGAAATGTGAGGTTGGGATTTATATTTGAGTGGATTGTAACTCTAAAAGGTTTCATAGGTTAAGAAAAGTTTTCTTAATGAAAATAAAAATATATCCTATAAAATAAAAATAGATCATTGATTCACCCCCCCCCCCCCTCTTAGTGATACAACATAGATCTAAGGGAACATCAATTTCTATAAGGAATTTTAACTAAAAACCCATTCATTAGTGAATCAGGGGATGATTCAATGTTCTTCGCAAACTTTTAAGATATAAAGGAGTGAATAAATCTATGATAAAATAATGTATTAGCTAACTTTGAGTTGATAATCAAAGTACCAACTATGACATCATTTGGGAACTCAACTTATGTTGTTGTGATATCATAGTCTCAGCCTTGCTCCCATCTTTTCTCTAGGGGTGGATTCCCTTGATGATCTGGCTATTGATTTGAATAGTTCCATGTCACCTCGCAATTAAATCATTGGAAGTTTATGGATTCTTTCTTTTACTTACACTTGTGCGCTTAATGGACCATATCTATACACCTATAACAAAATCTCACTCACTTTAAGCCTGAACAAAGATGATTCTTACCACAATTATTACATGATGGAAATTTTAACCTTCCCCTTTTTTCCTTTGGAAAATTATTTTCAATACAACACTCAACCTCCCTTTTCTTATCTTGATTACCTTTCATTGTAAAGTATTTTTAGAACTCCTTATTAGTATTGATGGTACTTATCACAATATCATCATAAAATAAAAGTGATTGAGATATCAATTCCCTTATAAGACTTGGTTTTAATCCATAAAATAAGCGATCTAACATGACCCGACCCACCAGGGACCCAACTGGGCTAGCTGTAAGTTAAGATTGACACCCCAAGTCCACCTATAATAGGTTAGGGGATGATAACTAGCACTGAGTAAGCATATCACACAGTATGATAGGCCTCATACTATAACAACCTGCATCAAATACATAACTCCAATACACAAGATGGTCTAGAATAGCAAAAAAAAAATAAGAAATCAACTAAATAATAAATATTTAAATTCATAAGTTAAAAAGTACTAAAATATCCCATAAGATAAAACAAGGTAAATAGAATAGGCATTATAATCCTTTGAACCCTAATAATTTAGATAACTCCTCTATTCTTTAAGTACTCTAGGACCACTCTCTGGTTTCATTATCCACTACCGTAATGTTAGTCCATTTGGATCCACCACAATCCACTATGAAACACCAAGAATATATGGGTGTTAACTCTAAACAAGACGTGTTATTCTCCACATCTACTCAGAACATCTTTAAAATTTTATTTTATTTTCATCAAAACAACATGTGTATAACCAAGTCTTGTGCATGGATGAGTATAAACATACTCAATATGATGCTATAAAAAAAAGAATTAAAAAAATAATAGGTTATGTTGGATCCTGGTTTGATAGGTTCTAATGAGGAAGTTAGATAGGAAAAAAGAACAGCATGTCAGCTAAAAGATCTTGATACTGAAGAGTAACTGAAAGAATTCTAGGAAAGAATAATCCAAATATGATTAACCATGAAAAATCTCTAGGACATAGAGTATTCTAGGTCATCTCTACTATAAACCTTGATACCAGTATTGATCGAGAAACTAGGGGTTTTTAAAACATTATAGAGTCCAAAAATCATGAATTCAATAGCCATTTATGATATCACATCTCAAAGGAAACTGCTAGGGTGCTGAGGAATCACAAGTCCCCGCAAAAATCTAAACTGTATAGACTCTCAATAGTCATGTTGCTTATCACTGAAGTGTGCTCATTAGATGAGGGAGCACTATATTCACTCACCCATCAATATTGTATCATCAATCAAAGCTGAAACTACCAAACCCAATATCCCATATAGTTTGTCTCTAATGATGAAGGGTCACTATAAAAAAGGTATTAATAGTGGTTTATTAGCGGAGGTAATTATATTTTGACCCCCCTTCCCCTATCTCTTTTCCCTGACCCTTCCCCACCCTCCCACTCCCCTCGGTGACCCCTGACCATGATCCCCCCTACCAATGACCCCCTCCCCCTCCCTCTCCCCTCGGTGACCCCTGACCATGACCCCCCTGTTGGAGACCCTTGACCCCTCCCACTCCCTTTGGCGACCCCCGACCCAACCCTCGACCCCTCACATTCCCCTCAGAGACCCCTGACCATGAACCCCCTACCAACAACCCATGACCCCCCACTTTCGGTGATCAGCATGACCCCAAACCCCCCTTATGGATACTGTTGTGACCCTAACCCCCCTTTCTAGTGACCTTCATGAGCCTGAACCCCCCCCCCCTCCCCCACCGGTGACCGTCGTGTTCCTAACCCCTCTACTAGTAATTTCCATGCCCCCCCCCCCTGTTGGAAACCACTATGACCCTGAACCCTATTACCGGATACTACTGTGACCTCAACCCCCCCCCCCACCCAACCTTTCGTCTACTACCGTGAACCTAACCCCCTTCTACTTAATGGTGATCTCCAATGGTGTCCCCTTTTCCCTTTTTCCCGATGAGAGTGATCCCCAATCGTAAGGTATAATTTTTATTTTTTGTATCTAATTTATGATTATGATTATGATTTATAATTTTTGTTTTCCCAACATTAATATTAGAGGCATATGTTGTTTGGATTTAACATTAAACATATGTTTCATGTGATCGGATAATTTCTGTATCATGATTATATAACGCATTGTAATTTTTTAATATTATATTTTTGAGTATTGTCTATATATAATTTAAAATCATGATTTTTATTTATAATTTTGGGTTTTTTTATTTTATAAGTAATGATATGCATTTGAAGTGATATATTATTATTTATATTTTTATATATTTTAAATGATATATTTTTAAAATATTAAATATTAAGCGAATGGTGGAAGATATATCATGTGTGCTAAAATAATTGTATGCTTGTATGTTCACCAATATTTTATATAATATATTTATATAATTATAGGATAGTATTAGTGATCAAGCTAAAAGAAGTTGGGTGATATTTAATTTTGATTGTACTTGTTTGATTAACCATTGATATCTTTATATCTGAATGTATATGGAGAAGAGTGATAGTCTAATAATTATGGATAAAAGTTGGATTAATTTACCTCAAAACACACCTCAATATGCCAAGGGTTTGGAAAAAAAATTAATTTATGAAATTAAAAACTGATAAATGGATGGTAGAATATAATGTTCCTATCCTAATTGAAAATTCAAGTGATGGTTAAATAAAAATGAAGTATATGAGCATTTGATATTGAAATAGCTTCCTACTTGATATGTATGATGGATTTGGCATGGTGAATATAATTTTATGGAAAGTAAAAATAATGAAAATCCTATCAACAAAATAAAAAGTGACCACCATAAGAGAATTTAGTTCAAAATTTAATAAATGGAACATTTTTCTTTACAGGATACAATGTGTAAGATTTTAATAGAGAAAAGGAACCTTTAGTTGATCATGAGAAAGTTAATCTTTCTCATAACTTCAGGGATCAAAAAATGAATTTTATGAATTAGTTGAAGATGGGAAACAAGAATTGCATAAAGGGTGTGTCAGGTATTCGAAGTTGAATTTTTCTACTTAAGTTGTATCGTATCAAGTCTCTATGGAATTACTGACAAAGAAATTTCTATGATTTTAAAGTTTCTTCATGATTCATATCATGAATCTAAGATCCCTACATCATTCTATGAGATGAATAAATTCATCAACAAACTTGAAATTGATTATAAAAAGATACATGCATGCCCTAATGATTGTATGATTTATTGGGGAGAAGATTTTGATAGAGAAGAATACATAAGATTTCATACAAGAAGATGGAGATGATCACTGATCCATCTAAGTCGTCGGACCCACGAAGGATCGATAGGTACTAACCCCCACAATGACCCACAAAGGATCTGACCCACAAAGGATCGATAGGTAACTAACCCCCGCAAAGACCCACACAGGATCGGGCCCACACAGGACCTGTAGGCGTTGGCCCACACAGGACCGCTGAGCGCTGACCCACACAGGATCGATAGCACTGACCCACAAAGGATCGCTGAGTGCTGTAGTCGTCGCCGTCGAATCCATTGAGGATCTCTGCACAGTCGTCGTCGTCACAGTAGCAGTCGCAGCCAGCTCTAGGGTTCCTGCACACAGCAAGCTCGTTCGGGAGGGTCCGCTCCACGAGCCGAAAGGCTGATAAATCAACTGACACGTATTCCAGAGTTGATGTATCCAAAAGTTCTGTATCGTAAACAGGAACATAACGTCGCAGACGGCGCGTCAATCGGACGCCCCGGTCTGAGAGTTATTGGCTTTTTCGTCCGAGGGGCCCGGTTGGTTTTTAAGAAAAACCAACCCGACCGAACTCCACCTGCGTCCAAACCTCAGGCGGAGTATGCCAAAAGATCCGTCTCACTTAGAGGAATTCAACGAAGTTGACGTCACGTCGATCGGACGTCCGAAACTCAAGATATGAGTGTTTCCGCTCCGAGGGCCCGGTTGGTTTCGTGTACGAACCAACCCGGCCGAACTCAAATTATTCAGAAACCTTGAGTACGATATACCAAAACGACCGTCTCGATCCAAGGATCGCATCGCCACTAACGGCGCTTCGTTCAGAGGCCCGTAGCTCAAGTTACGGGAAAAAGACTGAAACGGTCCGAAGACGGGGGGGTCTGGGCCCGGACCGACCCAGCCCCACCCCCCTGGGTCGGCCCGAACCGGGTCGACCCGACCCGGGTCCGGGTCGGACCTGGTTTGGTGCGGCCCGGTCCGGCCAGGGCGCGACCCGGTCGGTCGGGCCGGCCCGGATCGGCTCGGCCGAGCGGCCGAACGTGGCAGCCGCGGGGCGCTGCCCCTGCGGGATGGAAGTGTCGCGGCCCTGAAGGGGCCGCGCTGGAATTCAGCGGACGCGGCTTCGCCGCGTCCCGTGCATGTGAGCCGGACCCGCGCGGTCGCGGGTCTGCTGGCCGCCGCCGCCGCGGCTTCATCAGCGGCGGCCCTGTCCGGCGGCACGCCGGGGCGCCGGCGCCCCGCGCCGCCGGTGGCTTCTGCGGGCCACCGAAGTTGCTCCGGTGGTCCGTTTTCCTTCCCGTCTGCGCCGAAGCTCCTCCTGGGTTCCGTTCTTCACTTCGGAAACAACGGATCATCCCTGCGACATGTTTTGTCGTCACCCGCCAATCCGCGCATCAACGAAGAGCTGTGGAGGGTAGTCGGGCCGTGTTTGTTTGGCCCGCACCCTCCGCGTTAGATGATAACAGTCGGGAGAAATTATCAACACATAGAAAACATATCAAAAACAATTTTAATAAATTAAAATTGTTCTTATGGAACCGGGTTCTTTGTTTTGAACGGAAACATCCACGGAGTAAAATCATTCCCAATAAAACCCCTACCTCGTCAAGTCGTCACACGCGCGTTCTTCGCGGAATTGATCGTCGCGGAAGGAGGGGATCGTCGCGTTGTTGCGGTATCCGACGTTGCGTCGACGAACTCTGAGGACCAAGAAACAACAGATTTAATTAATAATAATTAAATCCATATTGTTGTTTTAATCCACAAAGTAAATTTAAAAAAAAGAGCGCAACCCCCTACCTTGTCGCTGCCGATCGAAGGTTGTCGCGGGGTTGGATTGTCGCGGAAGAACGTCGTGGAAGAAGAATCGCCGGTGTCGCAGAACTTGGTGTCGCGTCATCGATTTCTGAGGGCTCGGCGTTCTTCGCGTTCTTCGCATTCTTCGCGTTTTTCGCGAAGGAGGATGAAGAACTCTTGGTTTCTGTCAAATCCTCTCAACGAACATTTTTCCAGAAGTCGTGCGTTGGTCTTATTTTATTATTACGCCAATGGATTTCAAACAGGTTAAGAAATGACTAAATTAATTCAACGAAGAAAACCGCCCAATTAATTGGTGCGTTAAGAAATTAAGAAAACGCGTCAGTTGACTTTCATAATGACGGGTTTTCGCGGGTGCGTTACTTAGCGGAAAAGAAACGGTGGGGCTCGTGTGGGCCCCACCTCACAAATATCCTACCAAGTGGGTAGGATATTTTTGGATAGCACCCTATCTGCATCAACTCAGCTTAAGCAGCTTTAAGTGGCTTCAAGTGGCTTCCAAGTGGCTTAAGTGAAATAAAATAAAGTTTGTCATACAATTTATTTTATTTCTTAACTTTAAGACCAAAAATTAAAAACCACACCCGAGCAAACGCAACTCCGGAAGAGGCGTTTCTAAGCAATTAACGGCGCTGCGATTCAATCGGTGCCCTGAGAATTCGATTCCGAGCACCGGTTCAAAAGTTAGAAAAACCCACTCGTCCGTTCACTGAACGTACCCGAGCCAAACTTCGGAACATGATTCCGGGCACACCGGGCCTCGGAATCAGGTGCCGTCAGAAACTGCGTTCTTGTAAAAATCCAAAGAAAATTAAGAAAAAAATTTCCTTGAATTTTTCGGGTCTTTACATCACTCCCGCCTCAGGTCTTTACATCCCCGTAAAGATACATCATAAACTAAGGAAACAAATGTGGGTACTGAGCACGCATATGGGCCTCCCACTCCCAAGTGCTCTCCTGGAGGTTCTCGTGCTGCCATCTGATGCGCACAAGAGGAATCGATCATCCACATAGGACCCGCTCCTGTCGATCCTCGATCTCCACCGGGACCTCCGCAAAAGTCACCCCATCGTCCACGTCTAGCTCCCCATGGTCAATGATGTGTGTCGGGTCGTGCACGTATCTCCTCAGCTGAGATACGTGGAAGACGTCGTGCACCCAGTGCAACTGAGGTGGTAGAGCCAGGCGATAAGCCACCTCGCCAATCCTGCTGAGGACCTGGAATGGTCCTATGAAGCGTGGAGACAAATTGCCGCCTCGGCCAAATCTCTGTAATCCACGTCGAGGTGAGACACGCAAGAAGAAGTGGTTGCCATCCTCGAACTCTAGTGGCCTCCGCCTCCTGTCAGCATAAGACTTCTGCCAGCTCTGAGCTGTCCTCATCCGCTCCTGGATGACCTGGACCTTCTCTGTCGTGGCCCGGACTATCTCTGGTCCCACAAGTGCTGACTCCCCAGGGTCTGTCCAGCACAAAGGAGATCTTCAAGGTCTGTCATACAACACCTCGTATGGTGTCATCCCGATAGTGGAGTGGTAGCTGTTGTTGTACGCGAACTCCACCAAGGGTAGGTGGTCCTCCCAGCTGCGACCAAAGTCGAGAACACATGCGCGGAGCATGTCCTCGAGAGTCTAAATGGTCCTCTCCGTCTGACCATCTGTCTGAGGGTGAAAGGCGGTGCTCAGACATAGCTGCGTCCCGAACGCCTCCTGCAACCCCTTCCAAAGCCGGGAAGTAAAGCGAGCATCTCGATCGGAGACGATAGATGATGGCACACCGTGAAGCCGTACAATCTCCTGAACGTAGAGACGCCCCAAGCTCTCCACTGAGCCCTGCTCTCTGATGGGTAAGAAGTGAGCCGACTTGGTGAGTCGGTCGACAATCACCCAGATGGAGTCGTGACCTCTGGAAGTGCGTGGAAGTCCAGTCACGAAGTTCATAGATATGCCGTCCCACTTCCACTCCGGGACCTCCAAGGGTTGTACCAAGCCTGTTGGTACCTGGTGCTCTGCCTTCACCTGCTGGCAGGTGAGGCATCGAGAAACGAACTCTGCCACAGCCTTCTTTATGCCTGGCCACCAGTGCTGTTGTCTGAGGTCCTGGTACATCTTCGCCACTCCAGGATGTACCGCCAAAGGAGAAGTGTGAAACTCTCTCAGCACCTCCTCTCGTAAAGCAACTGGTACCAAGGTACGTCCTCTGAAAAGGATGTTGTGCTCTACTCCAAAGGAGAAGCCATCAGGTGCCTGTCCTGAGGATAACTGTGCACGCCGCGTCTCACAGTCGGCGTCCCCACGGTGTGCCTCTCTGACCCGCTGCAGTAGTGGAGGAGTTACTGTGAGAGACTGAAGGAAGGCTGCTCCATCTCTATCCATGAAGGATATCTGCAAAGCGGCTAGCTGCTCTGTCGCCTCCTCAAGTAGTTGAATGCCCGTCCTCCTGCTGAGGGCATCGGCTACCACGTTCCCCTTCCCAGGAGTATAGACTATCTAAAAGTCATAGTCCTGGAGGAACTCGAGCCATCGCCGCTGTCTCAGGTTCAGGTCCTTCTGCGAGAAGATGTACTTGAGACTCTGGTGGTCAGAAAAGACTGTAAAGCGCTCACCCATCAAATAGTGTCGCCATGTTTTCAGAGCAAAGACCACTGCTGCTAACTCCAGGTCATGGGTAGAATAGTTCTGCTCATGCGGCCTCAACTGACATGATCTATAGGTGATCACTGCCCGCTCCTGCATCAGGACACATCTGAGTCCAGTCCCTGATGTATCGCAGTAGACTACGTACCCTACTCCCTCCTCAGGCAACCTCAAGATAGGTGCGCTGGTCAATCTCTGTCTCAGCTCCTGGAAGCTCTGCTGACATCTGTATGACCACACAAAGGTTTTCCCCTTCTTCGTCAAAGCTGAGAGTGGTGCCGAAACTCTGGAGAAGTCTCGCACAAACCTTCGATAGTATCCAGCTAGTCCCAAGAAACTCCGCACCTCTGTCACGCTCTTGGGCAACTCCCAAGCTAGCACTGCCTCGATCTTCGCGGGATCCACTGCAACTCCCGCCTCAGAGATGACGTGCCCCAAGAAGTGGACCTCACGTATCCAAAACTGACACTTCGAGAGCTTTCCATAAATCTGGTTCTCTCCGAGTGTGTCTAGTACAACACGCAAGTGGTAGGCGTGTTCCTCCTCAGTCGTAGAGTAAATCAAAATGTCGTCGATGAAGACCACGACAAATCGATTGAGGTATGGCTGAAATATCTTGTTCATGAGGCCCATGAACACCGCTGAAGCATTGGTTACACCGAATGGCATAACCAAGAACTCATAGTGGCCATACCGACACCTGAAGGCCGTCTTCTGCACGTCCTCGTCTCGAACTCTGAGCTGATGATAGCCTGGCCTGAGGTCTATCTTCGAGAACCACCGTGCTCCCTTGAGCTGATCGAAGAGGTCATCAATCCTTGGTAGCAGATACTTGTTCATCACTATCACCTGGTTCAGGCGACGATAATCGACACAAAGTCGTAAGCTTCCGTCCACCTTCTTGGTGAACAAAATCGGTGAAGCCAAGGGTGAAACACTGGGTCGGATGAAACCCTTTCCCTGCAAGTCCTCCAACTATACCCGTAGCTCTCGAAGCTCAGCGGGGGCCATCCGATACGCTGGAGTGGATATCGGGGTTGTCCCAGGGTACAGATCAATATGAAAGTCTACCTCTCTGCGAGGAGGTAGCCCTAGAACGTTGTCGGTAAAGACGTCCGCGTACTGATCCACCACTGTAGGAAAACTAGGACTCCGCACGTCAACAACTCCTAGGATGAGGCTAGACAACTGATGAGTGATGGGTTGTCCTCTCCTCTATGAGAGTTCATCCTGTGCTGCGAAGGCTCCCTTCTCACCGGTGAATGTGAACCTGCTCCCGTCGGTGCGTACACATCGCACCTTGCGCCTAATACAGTCAATCTGTGCATGGACTGTAGATAACCAATCCATGCCCAAGATGACGTCGTAAGGCCTCGACGCTGCTACAAGAAGATCCCAGCCGAAGCTCTTGCCTCCTAGAGTAAGCTCACACTACCGGCACCAGTGCGTAATCGTCGAGTCTGCTCCTGTAGGAGTCTCTAGCCGTAAGGATCGAGCCAACGACTCTGTTGGAATCTCCGAGCTCCGAACAAGGGTAGCGGCTATGAAAGAGTGACTCGCTCCTGTGTCTATAAGAACTGCAGCAAGGTTGGAATAGACATAGATCGTACCTTGAATCATCTCGGGCGCGCCGTGGTCGTAGGCCTCCGCTGCCTGGAGCTGTGCCTATCTCTGCCCGCCAGCTCCCTATGGTCGGGGCGGGCCTCCTGGTGGTGGTGGTGGCAGAGCCTCAAAGCGTCGCCCACCACCTGCTGCTCGTCCAACTCCTCTGCCTCGTCCGCCTCCTCCCTGCGGACCGCCACGGTCGACCCTCTGCCTCTGCCTGGGTGGCCCCTCAACTATCTGCTACTCCTCGGCACGGTGGGTCGGGCAGTCACGAGCAATGTGACCCTGCCCGCCGCAAGTGTATCACTGCCTGCCTCTCGAAAGACTGGCTCCGTGCTGTGTGCCCCGCACTGTTGAGCCAGTGTCCTGAGGCCGTCTGCGTGAGGGTCTGGTCTGCCTGGACCCCTGAGTCATCCGTCGACTGCCTGCTTCGGAAGACTCTACTATGTGCCACCCCGCGGTAGGTCTCGCCGCTGGAGAAACCTCAGCAAGAAAGCTCTCGATCAAAAGGGATCGCTCCAGTACTCCTGTCTGGGTCGGGATGCTGAGGGAGATAAGTGATGCCCTGATCTCGTGCCTCAATCCCTGCTCAAAGGTCCGGGCCCAGAAGAACGAGTCTCGTACCATGTCGGTCGAGTAGCGCGAGAGATCGGTGAATCTCGCAGAGTACTGGGCGACCGTCAAGCTACCCTGCCGCAGCTGAAGAAGCTCCTGGATGCGCACCGCACGGAGGGTGGTCGGGACGAACTCTAAGCGGAAGAGGCCCTCAAAGTCTGTCCAGATGAGAGTGGCCTCATCGTGCACCTGGAGCATCAAGCTCCACCATCGTCCGGCTGCTGCATGCAGTAGACTCGCTGCGAGGATCACCATGAGGTCTACTGGTGTCCTCACTAGTCTGAAAACTCAAACAACTGCCTCCATCCAGTCCTCGGCTGCCTGGGGGTCCGTCTCCCCGCGGAACCTGGGCGGTCATTGGCGCTGGAACTCATGCAGTGCACTGAGGCGACGTGCATCATCAGCGGCTGGTGCTGGAAGCATCGGTGGCTTAGTGGGTAGAGGTACCGCCGGTGCCTCCGCCGTCAAAGGGCCTTGTACCGAGGCCTCGTCGCTCGGCGGGCTGTCGTCACGTACCACTCTCGGAACCCTAGCTGACTGCCGTCGTTGGGCCATCCTGAAAAGGAAACAGGTGCGTCACGGTCAGAACAGTATACCTGGTGAGCTGATATGAAGTAATCACAAAGAAAACTTGAAACACACATGCCATCAATGTTTTCGTGCATTAAGTCAGAAATCAGAAGTCAGGGTCCTGGTGTACGGATACGTCAGCCGCCACACCAACACTGGACTCCCTGGACTGATAACCACACCCAATACGTTAAACACTATTGCTTCACAAAGAAGAAAGATCAGAGTCTTCGATAGAACCGAACTCCTCTGATACCAATTTGTCACGACCCGTCCTCGGGGCCCGTGCCGTGACTACCCCAAGCCCGCCTTCCATAGGCCAGGGGCTGGCGACTAGCACCAAGGCATAAATTCCGATAAAAAGGGAAGGAATTGCCTTTGTAAAGTAAACAAGCACCACAGAGTAAGAAAGCAGAAAAGTAAACACTAAGTAAAAGCTGGTACAACAGTAAATGCGGAAAAGTAAAGGGGGCCGGAAATACAAGCCCAACTGTAAAGTACAACTGAAAGGGGAAAAACAGCAACTGAAAAGTAAAGCTGCAACGTCGAGCCGTCCTCTAGAAGTCCCACCTGAAGGGTGGGTACAAAAAGCCTCTACTGCTCCTTGGGTCCAGCCTACCGCTCCGAGTACACCTCGCCCAGTGGTCCACCTCCAGGTACCGTCCTGCTCCGCAAGCCTCCACCACGATCAGCGATGTCCGTCGTCTGCAACCAACACAACGTAGTGCGGGCATAGCCCGTGCAGGGGTGAGTATAAGCTACTCAGTAGGGACCCCGAGACCCCCGAAGGTCTCCCAGAATCCACAAAGGATAATCCACAAAGGAAAGATACAATCACGAAGTAACATCTGACACGGTTTAGGTATATGCCCATACATATACCTAAGTCATAAATACTCGCTCGGCTCCAACATCCGAGCTCAAGTACAATCCAGTCCACACAGGACAGCCAAACGTAAAATCCACACAGGATAGCTCAACACAATCCACAAAGGAAAGTAAAACGTAAATCCACACAGGATAGCACAACACAATCCACAAAGGAAAGTAAATCAGAGTTTCAGCTCACACAGGTATACTTCTTCAAATGACGATAGAGATGATCACTGGTCCATCTAAGTCGTCAGACCCACGAAGGATCGATAGGTACTAACCCCCGCAATGACCCACAAAGGATCTGACCCACAAAGGATCGATAGGTAACTAACCCCCGCAAAGACCCACACAGGATCGGGCCCACACAGGACCTGTAGGCGCTGGCCCACACAGGACCGCTGAGCGCTGACCCACACAGGATAGGACCCACACAGGATCAGACCCACACAGGATCGGTAGCACTGACCCACAAAGGATCGCTGAGTGCTGTAGTCGTCGCCGTCGAATCCACTGAGAATCTCTGCACAGTCGTCGTCGTCACAGTAGCAGTCGCAGCCAGCTCTAGGGTTCCCGCACACAGCAAGCTCGTTCGGGAGGGTCCGCTCCACGGGCCGAGAGGCTGATACACCAACTGACACATAGTCCAGAGTTGATGTATCCAAAAGTTCTGTATCGTCAACAGGAACATAACGTCGCAAACGGCGCGTCAATCGGACGCCCGGTCTGAGAGTTATTGGCTTTTTCGTCCCAGGGGCCCGGTTGGTTTTTAAAGAAAAACCAACCCAACCGAACTCCACCTGTGTCCAAACCTCGGGCGGAGTATGCCAAAAGATCCGTCTCACTTAGAGGAATTCAACGAAGTTGACGGCACGTCGATCGGACGTCCGAAGCTCAAGATATGAGTGTTTCTGCTCCGAGGGCCCGGTTGGTTTCGTGTACGAACCAACCCGGCCGAACTCAAAGTATTCTGAAACCTTGAGTGCGATATACCGAAACGACCGTCTTGATCCAAGGATCGCATCGCCGCTGACGGCGCGTCGTTCGGAGGCCCGTATCTCAAGTTACGGGCAAAAGACCGAAACGGTCCGAAGACGGGGGGTCTGGGCCCGGACCGACCCAGACCAACCCCCCCTGGGTCGGCCCGAACCGGGTCGACCCGACCCGGGTCCGGGTCGGACCCGGTTCGGCGCGGCCCGGTCCGGCCAGGGCGCGACCCGGCCAGTCGGGCCGGCCCGGCTCGGCTCGGCCGAGCGGTCGAGCGGGGCGCTGCCCCCACGGGATGGAAGTGTCGCGGCCCTCGAGGGGTCGCGCTGGAATTCAGCGGACACGGCTTCGCCGCGTCCCGTGCGTGTGAGCCGGACCCGCGCGGCCGCGGGTCCGCTGGCCGCCGCCGTCGCGGCTTCAGCCGCGGCCGCCCTGTCCGGCGGCGCGCCGGGGCGCCGCCGCCTCCCGCCGGTGGCTTCTGCGGGCCAC
Organism: Viscum album; assembly: GCA_963277665.1. Lineage (NCBI taxonomy): Eukaryota > Viridiplantae > Streptophyta > Magnoliopsida > Santalales > Viscaceae > Viscum > Viscum album. The sequence goes on from OY728163.1 coordinate 334,879,019, forward strand.
CGAAGTTGCTCCAGTGGTCCGTTTTCCTTCCCGTCTGCGCCGAAGCTCCTCCCGGGTTCCGTTATTCATTGCGGAAACAACGGATCGTCCCTGCGACATGTTTTGTCGTCGCCCGCCAATCCGCGCATCAACGAAGAACTGCGGAGGGTAGTCGGGTCGTGTTTGTTTGGCCCGCACCCTCCGCGTTAGATGATAACAGTCGGGAGAAATTATCAACACATAGAGAACATATCAAAAACAATTTTAATAAATTAAAATTGTTCTTATGGAACCGAGTTCTTTGTTTTGAACGGAAACATCCACGGAGTAAAATCATTCCCAACAAAACCCTTACCTCGTCAAGTCGTCGCACGCGCGTTCTTCGCGGAATTGATCGTCGCGGAAGGAGGGGATCGTCGCGTCGTCGCGGTATCCGGCGTTGCGTCGACGAACTCCGAGGACCAAGAAACAACAGATTTAATTAATAATAATTAAATCCATATTGTTGTTTTAATCCACAAAGTAAATTTAAAAAAAAAAAGAGCGCAACCCCCTACCTTGTCGCTGCCGATCGAAGGTTGTCGCGGGGTTGGATTGTCGCGGAAGAACGTTGCGGAAGAAGAATCGCCGGCATCGCGGAACTTGGCGTCGCATCGTCGATTTCCGAGGGCTCGGCGTTCTTCGCGTTCTTTGCGAAGGAGGATGAAGAACTCTTGGTTTCTGTCAAATCCTCTCAACGAACATTTTTCCAGAAGTCGTGCGTTGGTCTTATTTTATTATTACGCCAACGGATTTAAAACAAGTTAAGAAACGACTAAATTAATTCAACGAAGAAAACCGCCCAATTAATTGGTGCGTTAAGAAATTAAGAAAACGCGTCAGTTGACTTTCATAATGACGGGTTTTCGCGGGTGTGTTACTTAGCGGAAAAGAAACGGTGGGGCTCGTGCGGGCCCCACCTCACAAATATCCTACCAAGAGGGTATGATATTTTTGGATAGCACCCTATCCGCATCAACTCACCTTAAGCAGCTTTAAGTGGCTTCAAGTGGCTTCCAAGTGGCTTAAGTGAAATAAAATAAAGTTTGTCGTACAATTTATTTTATTTCTTAACTTTAAGCCCAAAAATTAAAAACCACACCCGAGCAAACGAAACTCCGGAAGAGGCGTTTCTAAGAAATTATCGGCGCTGCGATTCCATCGGTGCCCTCAGAATTCGATTCCGAGCACCGGTTCAAAAGTTAGAAAAACCCGCTCGTCCGTTCACTGAACGTACCCAAGACAAACTTCGGAACATGATTCCGGGCACACCGGGCCTCGGAATCAGGTGCCGTCAGAAACTGCGTTCTTGTAAAAATCCAAAGAAAATTAAGAAAAAAAATTCCTTGAATTTTTCGGGTCTTTACAGTCAAAACCAAGAAAAAGATGTCATATTTCCCAAAAATTAGAGGAAAAATATCGTAGATTTATTTTTTAAATTTAGGAACTAACGACACATCATTACGAGTTATGGTTTTCCCGAGATGTTCATAAACGTATTTTTAGTGTTTTAAAATACTAAAACGTGCATGGGATGGTCAAAACCATAGAAAACGACTTCAGATTGACATGGAATCATGCAAAAAACACCTTTGAATTATTTTTGACGTGTATGCGTAGACTACACATCAATCCGACATGTGTGGTTAGAATAACTCTAAAAACACTTTTTAAAGGCACCAAAGCTTTTAAAAACATGTGTTATGGGGTCAGAACTGGGTAAACAACATCAGACTATCCTGAAATCAAAGGGCAACAGCCATAGATTAATTTTTAAAATGTAGGAATTGATGACACATCATTCCAAGTTACAGTTTTTTCAGGATGGTTGTAAACGCGTTTTTAGTGTTTTAAAGCACTAAAACGTTCGTGTAACGATCAAAATCCTAGAAAATGGTCTCATATTGACGTCAAGTCATGAGACAACCACCATTGTGTTTTTTTAAATATAGGACATGTTTTGATATCAATGCCTTTAAAATTTGTTTATTAAGTAAATTTCATGCACACTGCACGTCGATTTAAAATTAATTAGAATATTTACCTATCACTTTTCAGTTTAAAGTGTTGAATCATATCTTAAATAGGTAAGTGTATGTTTTCAAATTGTTTTGCATGATATGTTATTTGTTTTATGTTAAAATGTCATTTGTTTGATTAATAAAATAATAAATTTTATGTGCAACATTCTAGACATATTTTGTGTCTTTTCTCTTTCGCATTTCTTTTCTTAAATGTTTTGGTTTTTATTGTAGGTGACAGATGCTGACAGTAGGCAAGGAGGTTAACTATTTGAATCCATGGCATTCTTCATAAGGGAGTCATGAAGGTTTTTAGTTTCCATGGTATGTTTAAATTTTATCAATGATTCTACTCTAATTGTGATTTATTATGATTAGTCTTATTTTTTTTCTTTTTTATTAAAGTAGATTAGATGATGTGGTCGGTTTCAGTTGATGAAATGATGTGGAAGTAGACAGATGCAATGGGGGTTGTGGGGTGGACATATATTGGGCATGAGTTGTTGTTGGACATATTTTATATGTATATATTGATGACTGGGGTATGGGTTCACTGAGATATGGGTTGACTAACGTATATGTTGAGTGAGGTTATGATGACCGTGGATGTTTGTATATATGACTGTGGATGTATGATGTATGTATGATGAGTTTATCATACATTTATGTTTTAGTTTATTACATGTTAGTTTTTTTATATTTATAGTTTTTTATTAAATATTTTACAAAAAATAATAATTGTAATATTTAGCGGCGGTTTTTAGTAACCACCGCTAAGTAAATTAATGAAAATTCTAATTATCAGTGGTTACACTTAATCGCCGCTAAATATTTTATCGGCGATTAGTTTCATGTAATCAATTGTTTTAGGTATTTTTTTTAAATAACCGCCGCTAAATACTCCAAAAAAGAAACATATCAAAATTGCTATAAAATTATAGGAACCACCACTAAATGACGAGCAACCGTGCAATATGTGACAGTTTTTATAACTGCCACTATACTATTAGGTGACGGTTTAAACCATCACCAGTTCTAGAAAAAACCGCCGCTAATGCCCTATTTTTTGTAGTGGATCCTTGCTCCATGAAAATGGGTAGAATACTGACTCTAGTGGAGGATCTATGTCCCGTGTAAGTGGGGGAAATACCAACACTATCTAATCCCGCATAAAGAGGATCTTGATCCATATGTATATGGGTGAAATACTGACTCAAATGGAGGATCCCTATCCCAATGGAGGAATACCAACCTTACCTAGAAATGATGAGAGAAACCCATGTCTTGCCACGCTAGTTGACTGGGGGTAAGTTTCTCTCCCCCCTGCTCTCAAAGGCAGGACACCCTGACACCCCATGCGGTAAGATACTTAGATAGGACTACTCGCATGTCCAAATACAAATCTCGTAATACTCAATGAACACACCTAAAGTATGTTGTCAGTCTTGCATAGCTATACCTCTAGATTGTCTTGCAAATAGCCACATATGTCCAAACAGATTCCGTCATAGTGATCTACATAAAAAAATACTCAGGATGGACTATTTACATGCTTAAAATAGATACCTTGCAGAAAATATTCATTCTGTCGTATCACAAATAAAAGACGGTACGTGGTGGGAGACCCATGCCTATGCCACGAGTTAGAATTAGATACCCGGTATTGGTCTTCAATCGTCATCATTGTCGTCATCATTGTTTCAGGTGTTAACGGGGTGGGGTGGGTCAGCCCATGAGGCGGATCATGCGGGTTGCAAATTTTATTGAACGGTCAGGGCCGATCCACAAAGAATGCAGACTTAAAAAATAAGTCTGACCCTATCCATGCGGGACTCACAGACTAATGGGTTAGTGCACAAGCTTAAAGAAAATAATGTATAAAACAACTCTAAAAACAACAACCCTTAAAATTTTATATTTTTTATGATTTATGAAATTAATATCGTCTCAGGTGATCCATTTAACTTGACCGTCCAAACCAGTTTATGGACAACAATACTCTTATGTCTCTCATTAACGATGCAACTAATATATATAATAATTATTACATATACATATAATAATATATATTATTTATTATATAAATTTATATAATACATATAATATATTTATTACATCTACATATAATATATATTATTTATTATATGTACATAGGAAAATTTCTAATGAAAATTTCCAATAGAAATTTCTTGTGCACATTTCTATCGGAAATTTCATGTGTACATTTCCACAGAGAATTGAAAATTGTAATTTTCACTTAAAATTACAATGAAAATATATTAATAAAAGAATAAAAAATAATATTTTTCATTTAAAATCTGCATTGCAAATTTTCATAGAAAAACTTTTAATGCAAACTTCCATTGAAAAATTAATTTGAATTTCCACTTAAATTTCCATTGCAAAATTTTACTTGACTTTTATTATAATTATACTGAAAATTCGATTAAACAATTTCTAAAATAAATGTATGCTTAAATTTTCAGTTTAAATATATTAACACATAAATAAATAATTTAATTTAGCATTGAAAATTTGAACTGCAAATTTTCTATGGAAATTTTCAGTGCAAACTTCCGCAGGAAATTTGCATTACAAATTTTCACTGGAAATTTACGGTTTAATTTTTTACTTAAAATTACAAAGTAGATATATTAAAACATAAATAAAAAAATTTAAATTTTTAACAATTAAAACTAAAGTACAAATATATTTATACATATATAAAAAATAAACTAGAAATTTTCATTTAAAATTTGCATGAAAAACTTTTATTACATATTTCCTCTAGAAAAGTTTGGTTAAATTTCCACTTAAATTTCCAGTGCAAATTTCCATTTGATTTTTATTATAATCATACTAAAAATTTGATTAACAAAATTATAAAAAAATGCATGCACAAATTTTCAGTTCAAATATATTAACACATAAATAATTTAACATTGCACTGAAATCTTGAACCTTAAATTTCCAATGAAATTCTATAGTGCAAACTGCCATTTGAAATTCTCAGTGCAGATTTCTTTCAGAAATCTACAGTTAAATTTTTCAGTTAAAATTATAATGTAGATACATTAAAATAAAAATAAATAATATAAATTTTCACTGGAAAATTACATTTAAAATTTGCATTAGAAGCTTTTATTGTAAACTTCCACTAAAAACGTCCACTTAAAATTATAGTAAAAATATATTGATACATAAATAAAAAATATACAATTTCATCACAAATTTACATTGAAATTTACACCGAAAACACATAGTTGAAATTTTCATTGGAAAATTATTGTTACAATTTCCATTTAATTTTCTAATGTAGATCACCAAATTATATTTTCTATGCAGTGGAATTTTACTCTTATTACTCAAAGTTTGTATTGAAAATTTACACTGAAAATTTGTATTGGAGACTTGATTATCAAAATTTTAAAAATACACGTTTATATTTTCAATGCAAATATATTAATACATAATAATATTATATATTTATTATTGTTGTTTCTTCTTTTTATTGATCCTATTTATTAATTTTTTAAAAGTTACTTTTAAAAACTCAAAGTAATATATATTTTTTTTGTTAAAATGAAATACTGGATATTATATTTTTTTAATTGTCTGATGCTATCAAAATTTATATAAATAAAAAACCTATGTTAACATATATTATATTTTAAAATAAAAATCTAGACATTATTTTATATTTTAAAACGCTATAAAAAATACATAAATAATAATATATATAAAATTATAATAATAAAATTAAAATACATAAATCAAAATATCAGTAAATCATTGTATAAGAAACAAAAGGATATTCTTGTACATCCGTTTTCATAATTATTACAACAATCCCATTTTTTAATCTGGTGTCGCGCTCCAAATAAACACACGCGTCATCCATCCTGCGACCAATCTTACCGTCAGGTTCAAAACCCAACATGAGATATATTTCCCGCGATTTATGTATGGTTGTATTAGACTTGAACTTTTTTTTTCCGACACCCATGTTAACTATTACACCCGGCGGGCTAATCTGCGCGGGCTAATCTGCGTTGGCTGCGGGTTTTGGGGGTTGGATTGGATGGGTTCTGAATTTTTATGATCCTAAATATTCAAAACCCAAACCAACTTAAATTTATGGCCTAATGGATCTACCCAAAGTCTTGCAATTTTTTTATAATAATCATATTATTAACATAAGCAGGTAACCCTCTCTCCACTTTATTCTAATATCATGATATTTATATAAAATATCGAGCGTGGGGTCCATGCATCAGCATAGGGGATTTCCATAGTCCCTTTCACGCATGTAGCCGCACTCCCCTACTTGCCTGTGGCGACAACAGGTGTTGTCCATGTCCTCACACGCCATCCACCGTCTCACCGCCCCACATGCCTGTCGCGACCACCCGCCTCAAACTCGTCCCATGCTGCTGTACTTATCACCCGCTCCCTCGAGTACGGAAATTTCCAAACCACAACACCATTGTTAAACATTTCCCAAATAAGAAATATTCAATAAATAAAAGAGGTACATAAATCCAATATAGAAATTGTGAAGGACGGGGCAAAGTGAACATATAAGATTCCTTGCCACATGGTGAATCCCTCATGCTTAAATCAATCACTGGCTACGTTCTTCAACACGCGATCGATCGTTGATGGCGTTGCATCCGATCTCATCCTTTTGATCCGTCGTCGTTGATGAAATAGAGGAAGTCTATAACCAATCACTACTGTAGATTCGTTTTTTTTATCACTATTAGAATTCACATTTATCAGCGCTAAAAAAATATTGATATTGTAATCACATTTAAAAGGCTTATCAACATTAAAAAAATGTGATATTGCAAGCACATTTAAAAGGCTTATTAGCATTAAAAAAAGCGCTGATAAAAACGAATTTTACCAATGCTAAAAACAACGCTGACAAAGACACATTTTATCAACGATAAATAGTGTCTATCGGTACTCGTTTTATCTGCGTTTTTTAGTACTGATAAACGCGATGATAAAACTATGGTTTATTATCAATGCTAAAAAAAATGAATGCCACATGCCCAACACCCTCTTTATCCATGTTGCCCCCACCCCATTCGAGCCTTCATCACCACTCATCCACCCACCCGCTCACCCATGCCTTTATTAGTGCTCAACCCACCCCTACTCAGCGACCCACACGCGCCTTTACCTGGATTCGAACTTAAGACCCCCTGCGTCTATGCCCTTACCACTACTCTATATTAATTTCCTCTATATTTGATGATATATCACTTTATTTATATATATTTAGATACATCTTTGTTTCCATATATTTATTCACACACATACATATTTATATAATTATTCTTAAATACATTTATAAAATGTGTTTGTGTGTTTGTGTATATATACATGTGTATGTATATATATATATATATATATATTAATATTTATTTACATATATTAGAATATATACCAAAATATATATTTGTTTGTTAATACGCACATATATTTATATACAAACATTATATATACATATTCATACAATTTTATTTTAAATAAAATGGGTAATAATTATTTCCATATGGTTTATATGTTTAAAAATATATTTTACATTTAAATATATTTAAATATTCATTTATAAAATTTTTTATATGCAAATATATTCAAATATGTATATATTGGTATATATTTACTTATAAATAACACCATAATATGAAAAATGATAAAATTTCAAAAGCATAATATATATATGAATTTAAGTTCTGAGAATAAATTTAGTCTCCATTAAAAAAAGATAAGAATACCCTCTTAAACGAAGCTGAAATTCCATTAAATATTAAAAAATTAGGATATCCCAACTAAAAACTCAGTTTTGAAGGCTTTCGAGACATTTTTTAACTTTGAAAAAATAGTGATTAGGGTCCCCTTTGGACATCATGACATAGATCTCTTCACAAATTTCGATTTGATACGTGGAAGAGCCCACATAGACACTCGGATCAAAAATTATTATCATTTGAAGTTCAAATCATGTTTTCGACTTATCTTAAGATGTTAACTGACTTACTAATTTTTTTTCAATCAACAAATTGCTGCTAAATGTCTATCACACGATACTAATTAGTCAATTCCTAATTAATATTAATTTTAAATTATTTTATAAACCGTCTTTCACTAAATCTATTATATATTAAGTGCAAAAACACATTTAGTATTATAAAAATCACATTTAATCAAATATATTATATCCACATCAATATAAATATATTTATATACTAAAAAATGATATTTAAAAGTTTATAAATTTTTATGATACATACCTATTATCAATGCTAAAACCATAGATAAAAGACATTCTTTATCAGTGCTAAAAAAAGCGTTAATAAAGGTTGCCTTTTATCACCGCTTTTTTTAGGACTAATAAAGGGATCCTTTATTAGTGTTTTTTTTATAGAATTGATAAAAGCACCCCCTTTATCAGTGGTTTTTAGCACTAATATTGGGTAGTGCTGAAAAAGCACGTTTCTATAGTAGTGAATGATTAAATAAAGGATTTTTCTAGGTCAAATAAGTAATTAAATGAATCAATTAATTATTCAATTTATTCCTCTCAGTCCACCCATCACTGTGAACTATCACTAGAGCCGATGCAATCAAAACTTACATCACTCCTATAGTAAATACCTCATTCCAAAATCACCCGTGATCTCATATTCTCCATTTGAGATCCCATTCAAGAGTTATAAGGATTTTTCAAAAAATGTTAGTACGTGGACTAAAAATATTATAATATTTTAATTATATTATTTTCAAAGCACAACAACACTCGCTCTTTCACACAGATTCAATTTGAGGGTAAACCCCATATTCCAAATTAATAGATTTTTTCCAAGGTTGTATGCTAGAGTAAATTAACCATTTTACCCTTGGAGAGGTCTCGAGACTTCAAAAACTCAAGAACAAAGCTAAATATAACTAAAAAATCAAGACCACTACATCCTCGACACCTTAAAACCTTTTAGTACTTGAAAAGGAAGCAATTAAAACTGATAAATAGTGAAGCTCACAAACACCTCCGTGTGGAAAACACCACACGATCACATGAAAATCCTTTATCTTTTGAGATGCAAGCTCTAAGAATACTCAATACATCACTGCCTATAATAGTGAACAACTTATTTCATCCCTGAAGATATCAACTCTATCCCATATTGAAGAAATAATGAAGCGTAAACATGCATCTTCTCTAGGAATTTCTTACTCAGCCTCTATACCCAACATCCATCTCTACTCAAGAGGCATCCTAACTCATGAGATGAGATAAATCCCACAAATTTCCAATTATATATTTCCCCAAAATAGTTTATCAATAAATATAAATCTGGAGGGAGCACCCCACTCCCCACCTTTTAAAGAGCATTCACGATGGCAATTGAATAAGATAAATTCATCCACACAACACCGCAACACAGAGAACTAAACAATTTTTCATGGTGACACCAAAAAAGATGCACGGTTGCATGATTTTTTGAATCTGCGTCAGAAACCTCTACAATAACCTTCAAACAAGGCATAAGATCTACCATTTATATCTTATAACATAAGGGAAACATGGTATTTCCCCCAAACATTAATACAAAAATCCCTAACAGTTGCTCATTTGATTCGTGATCTCTGATTGATTTGTACCCACTGATGAAGATGACTTGGTAGAGTTGTCATTGCTAGTTCAAGAAAGATACTAATAAGAATATTTTTCCCAAAAATAATTTTGTTCAACTACTCAATGTTATAGCACAAATCATTGGGTGAACCAATTATCCATAATCCAAAGCATATAGTCCTGACCATTCAAATGATCCTTCCCTGTAGTCTCTAGACCCCAAGAAAGAACATGCTCAGGTGACTAACAACCACAAATTTCCATAAAAACCTCCTTCTCCGTCGTATAACAAGATTATCCATGATATGGGCACACCCTAATAAATCAAATGGGCATGACATAAAAAATATCACTATTTACTAGAGTGGTCTCTATTATAGATTCCTATCACGATCCTTAAGAAGAACCATTGTCCACCTAAGAATATCTGGTCACATAGAAGCACTAAGTTGACATCAACTCCATAACATCCTTCACAAAAAATAAAGGTGTTAGGATAGTAACATCAACTAAAGATGAACACCATATCAATTTCTAAATAATAATCAACCACCTGAAGGCAACTTCTTATATACTTGCACCATTTTACCGGACAAAGAGTCCCTCACGACTAGTCTTCTCATGGAGAGAACTCAACTCAACACACCAAAAATCCAAAAAGGCACTCATCATCCTAGGAATACAGGCTAATGAATACACTCACTTCTCATCAAGGGTCAACCATAGGTCACCCCTTTAGAAGCTTCAACACATTCCTCAAAATTAATAAGAAAAGAATGGCCTCTCTATGTACACAATGCACAAATCCACACTCACCATCCAATGGGATACTAACTTAACATCTAGAGGGTTGGCTCTATTTTCCACACCTGAGGGTTATTGATCATTATTGTATAGAGAACCCACTTTGTAAATATAACCATTAACACCTCATGATATCCATAGTGGGTAACCAATCCATATTTAGGTGGGGAACACCACATCTCTTCTCTTCTAGGAGCAATCCTCTAAATTTGGAAACTTTATCCAAGAAGGATAAGCTCACCTCACTAGAAGGGGTGAGTGAATTATGTTCGCTATCAAAGGAAACTCTCTAGTTGACCAGGGTCTATATTGGGGTTCCTTTGGAATATTCAAAAACCAAACATATAGTGTCAGATGATTATATCATGTTAGTGTCGACTAGTACTAGGGTCCATGATGAAAGGACATGAATTATACCCTAAACTACACCTACTAGTGGCTGTCTACAACCATCCCTCTCACACATCATCCCATACCTCTGATTTTCATCACTCTATACCAAACAAGAACCAGAAAAAAGTGGTGTTTGTGAAAGAAAAATCACAATTTGATAACTCCTCTCTCTAGAGTGTTTGAAAAAACCACTAATATCGAATAATTCCACTATGAAACAAGATATAGGAACACCTCAAGATGTATGCAGTACTTGAATCACTCCTGTTCATGGTTAAACCACCCAATATCCACCATTAAAACTCAATCCTTGACAAATGTTGAAATTCTAACCATGTTAGAGCAGTCTCTTCATTAGTTCGACAAATAAATTATCCACTATTATCTCACTATGATGTATATGAAGTGTTAGAGTTGGTGTTCTAGACCCAACTATTTGTACTTTGGATTATATGTATATTCAAAGAAGTGAATCTTAATCAAACATAATATTAAATACGGTTCATTTTTATACAAGACATTAATGTAATAATGTTCTAGAGTATCTATCATATTAAAAGTACATAATAGTTCCACACTATGATAAGAAACTTGAAATTCCATGATGATATTATTAAATCAAGTTATATAGTCAGAAAATATTCTATAATGGGGAATATAGTATATTGAATTTCAGGTGTGAGTAATCATAAGTAGATGAGACTTTATCTCATGAAGTTCGTACTTGGTAATCTCAAAGACAATAGAATATGATAACAAACGCCCTAGTAGAAATTCTTCATGCTTATGTGTCATCAGATATTCATATCTATGAGTGTTCATAATAGTCCTTAGAATTTAAGATTATTATTAATGTATGCTGTGAATCATGCACTTAAATTTACTGACCAAAACTGTGAAACAATATATTAGTGGGAAATATGGTATGTTGGTTGCCTCATGAATGACATGTTATTAATAAATAAGTCAAGGAAGGATTTTTCTATTCAATATTTATGGAAGTTGATATCTCAGACCTTTGATTGAACTATAACTATCACATTAAATTCCATTTCCATGGTGTAATGAAAAATAAATTTTAGATAGTCAAAGAATGACATATCAAGCACATAAGTTGATGATATGGGTGTACAACCTGCTTGATGAGATATTGTGACAAACAGATTATATTACACAATGAGAGCTCGTATGTGGTTGTCAACATTGTAACATTAATTTCTTTATCTTGGGTGACTTAAACAGTTGGGATATAGTAATATCAGAATTTAGGTAAGCTCGCCTAATGACAATGATAAAGAATCCTAGAGAGTCACAAACTAAATATTTATAGTGATCTCAATTAAATTTTATTTGAATTTAATTATTAGAATACATATTATTCTTAAGACAGAAGAATAATTTTATTCAAAATTAATGATCGTATAAATTAAATAAATATTTATTTTCAAGGTATTTGTAAAATTATCCAGATATATAATATTTATTTATTTATTTAATAGTTAATAAATATTTATTCACCAGATCATGAATATAATATTTATTTTATGAATAAATATTTAATTACATATTTATTTAGGTATTTGATAAATTTCAAGGAGGAATAGAAGACAAATATTGTGTCTAGTGATAAATATTAATTTTCAATATGATAAAATAATATTTATTGTTGCACTAGTTAGCGCACGCCATGGAATAAAAACAATATATTATTATTTTAATACTTTCCATGGGGTCAGACAGAGGTTGAACATTTTATTAAGGGAACCTGTACAACTAATTAAATTAAAAACTGTAACATCCCACCCCTCCTCATTGGATTAAGTCAAGGCAAAATTGATACTTAGCCTTAAGTGATATCCCCCAGATGCCAAATGATAACAATAAATTCTTAAGGATTCAATACAGTTGGGGGACGATTTTCCTTTTGAAAATTAAACAACCATAAACAAGTATACCAAACCAAAACACAACTATATGATGCTTGATAAAAATGTAATACAACTCAAAGTAATGCCAAAAGACAAAAAAACAAAACTACACCATAAACAATATCAGATTACCAAAGAGGAAGACTAAACCACAAAGCTCAAAGACTCCAAATACATAACTCCAAAGATCCCAATATGATCCAAGATCCAACCCCACAATCCAGACCAAAATATCATGATGCATCACTAAATAAATGAGATACTTTTCCCTTACCTATGTTTCGATAAACAATATCTACAAAATCACCAAAGTTCAAAGCAGGGGGTGAGTAATGAAACTCAGCAGGTTTTCCCCAAATGACTTCTTTAATCATGCCAATAGGATATAATATGTTATCACATTTATATAAAAAATTTATATAAAACAATTTGAAAAAATTTATATCAGAATATACAATAATTTCCATACCAAACCAATTTCTAAGGAAATCAACCAAATAAATCTTTAAACCATTTCACATTCCTTTTTGGCATACCCATTCCACAATTCACACCCACACCCACAAATGCATTCTCTAGTGATAGTTCCATACTCATGAGTGTTTTCTCATCCATCCAAAAAGTCATAAATAATTGGAAAATCTCCTTATTCCCCAATGGAACATGCCCCTTATCCAGGTTCACATACCTTGTACCCCAGTGGTACACACCCCTTATTCAGGGTCATGTCGAAAGCATGAAATCACACCAACTCGTGTATGCCAAAACCATGTCAAGCCAACCATTTCAAGAAATTTCAATAAAAAAACATTTTTATTGAAAAAATTTCCAAAAAAACTTTTCCATAAGTCAACCCAAATCCATATTTTAACCATCATTTTAAAATCATTAAAACATGCACTTTACACAACAACCAATTTCCACAAAACCACAAACCATCACTAAAGAGGGTTTATAGAATTATTTGCACATCAATTTCACAACCAATTTCATGAAATTAAATAAGTTTGAAACTAATACTTAAAGTTATAATAATAGGATTCAAGAGTGAATCCACCTACCTCAAAAGTTATGGCTAAAATGAAGAACAACACTAATTCTTCAACAAAATTGGGTTAAATCTTCAAAAAACCGCCTTAGATTTCATTCCCTAACATCAAAACATATGTATATCATCATGATTAGAATATACTATCATATATATATCCAAAAAAATATCAGAACTATGAATCCAAGATAGGAAAGAGAAGTAAATCTAAGGAAAATGACCAAGAATAGAGACTTACCAAGCAATTTGGCCTTCAATGCACTAAGATTTGTCAACAGATCTCTTCCAGATTAAAGGGGAGAGTCTCCATAGACTTTAGAAAGAAGATAAACTGATTTGGGATTGAAATATGTTAAAAATAGTGTATTTGGGGTAAAATTGAGATAGATCTATTTTTTTAGGATCTAACTTTTAACCGTTCATGGTTAGTCGCACGATTAGGAAAACCATGAAAATGCCTATGTTCCCAAAATAAAGCTCTCTTCAAGGGGCCTGCATATTTTTGGAAAACTGTTTGCCTAATCATGTTCCTACCAAGATCCAATTGCCTCAATTTTCATGGTTTCCTATAGGAGTTTCACAATTTGTACTAACCATTCTCAAACTGTGCACCTCTAGAAAATCCCCAAAACATTCCAAAAGTATTCCAAAATCTCCAAAGATTCACCCAAAAACTTTACATACTTAAAATACATAAAAAATGGTTACTTACATGAAACTGGGGGTGCTACATTCTCCCCACCATTGGCCTTTCCGTCATTGGAAAGTAGAAAACTAGCATTTCCCTGAAAGAGTTTGGGACATTTCTTAACCATTACTTCTCCCATTCCCATGTTTCTTCCTGAATTTCACCATGTTTCCAAAAAACCCACACTAGACTGATTATTTTCCCATGAAATAATTTCTCCTTCCTATCCAAAATTCATAACGAAACATGTACCAGTGAAGAATCCAGCTATAAGTCAATGTGATCCCATAAAATCATATGTTAGAATCAGGATAATACTTTTTCAACTGAGATACATGAAACACATTATGCACTACACTAAACTATGGGGGGAAAGCCAAATGATATTCCACCTCACCAACCCAGTCAATTATCTCAAAAGGGCCTATGTATCAAGGAGATAACTTTCCCTACTTCCCAAAACAACGATGCCCAAGCCTTGGAGAGATTATCAAGAACTCATGATCACTCACCTTGAATGAAAACAACCATCCATGATGATCCACATAGAAATTCTAAAGACTCCAATCCATCTCCATTATTTTCCTAATCAACTGAATCTTATTCATTTTATCTTTGACAAGGCTTGGACCAACCATTAAATCCTCACCTATTTCCACCCAACAATGTAGAGAACGATAAGGAGGACCATACAATTCTTCAAAAGGAGCCATATGTATTGAGTCCTAATAACCATTGTTATATGAGAACTCCACTAATGGTATGCACTCCTCCCATTAGCCACCAAAATATATTACACAAGCCTGAAGCATGTATTCCAACATTTGTATCATCATTTCGGATCATCCATCCATCTAAGGATGATACATTATACTCATAGTCAACTGAGTCCCAAGGAATTACTGTAAGGATTTTTAGAAATGAGATATAAACCTCAGATCTCTTTCTGATACTATTGAAACTAGTATTCCATGCCTCTTTACAACTTCTCAGATATAGATTTTTGACAAGTCCTCCATCTTATCAGATTCATGAATAGGGATGAAATGGGCCGACTTTGTGAGTCAATACACTCTCACCCATATGGAATCATGTTTCTAAACCGTTATTGGGAGGCCTGTTACAAAATACATGGCTATCTATTCCCATTTCAAAATAGGAATAGGTAAAGAATACAACATACCCGCTCGTCACTGATACTCTTACTTAACCTATGGATAGGCGAGGCATCCTGAAAAAATGCAGCCACTTTTCTTTTCATTCCAACCCACTAAAACCATGCCTTTAATTCCTTATAAATATTCTATATTCTAGAATGAACAAACCATCTTGAATGGTGATAAGAATGAAGCTGGTGTTCCTAAAAATCCATATCTACGTCAATCTGATCTTGAAACCACAAAAATGAACTCCCATCCAGCTTCTATCCATCAATTATCTTCTCATCATTGAGTTTTAACCACATAAAAAATGAAACTAGAAATAAAAACAAACACTATCTTGGTCTTCACAATCCATGTGCATGTCGGCTATGACTGACATCAACTGCCACTGATCTGAAGCCTCTTTTGCCAACTAAGTTTATGAATTTATTCTTAATGCATCTGCCACTGAATTTCCTTTACCTGATGTATACATCAAGTCAAATTCAAACATTTTGAGATAATCCATCCATATTCTTTGTCTCATATTAAAATCCCTTTGTGATAAAATATGTTTCAATATCTTATGATATGTAAAAAGTGTAAATTTATCACCAAAGAGGTAATGATGCCAAGTCTTCAAATCATGGACTACAATAACTAACTCAAAATAATGTATTGGGTAGTTATTCTAATGAAACCACAAATATATTGATCCATAAGCAAAAAAATGATCTTCCTATATAAAAAAACATCCCAACCCAGATATCAAAGCATCATAATACACCACATACCCTTATCCTGATTCCAGCAATATCAAGATTGGTTCTGGTTTAAGGAGAACCTTTATCTCTTGAAAATAATTTTTAAATTTACCATTCCATTTAAATGGAACATTTTACTTTGTCAAAGATATCACTGATAAATATAGTTATGAGAAATCATGAAAAAAACATCAGTAATAACCAACTACACTAAGGAAACTGCGTATCTTGAATATATTCTTTGGTAGTTTCTAAGAGGCAACAACCTCTATATTTTATAGATCCACAGAAAAACCTATTTTAGAGATTACATGGCCAAGGAAATGTACTTCTTGTATTAAAAAAATCAATCTTTGATAATTTGTAATACAAACAATTATCCCACAAAATTCCCAACACTATCACTAAGTGTTTCCCTTGCTCAGCCTCTATCCTTGAATACAAAAATATGTCATCCAGAAAAACCACTAGAAAAGAATCCAGATATATTTAAAATATACAATTCATCAATTCAATAAATACCACTGGTTCATTGGTAAGACCTAAATACATAACTACATATTTTAATGGCCATTTATACTCCCGAAAGATGTCTTTGGAATATCCTATTTTTGAACCTACAATTGGTGATATCTTGATCGTAATTCAATTTTAGAGAAACACTAAGCTCCCATAAATTTATTTAATAGATCATTAATGTGTGGAAGTGGATAATGATTCTTTATCAAAACTTGTTTAATATTACAATAATCCACACATAGTCAAAGAGTTCCATCCTCTTTTTGACAAATAAGACCGATGCTGCCCATAGAGACGTACTAGGACAAATGAGTCCTTTGCTTTTCAGCTCTTCCGACTACAATTTCAATTCCCTCAACTCTATTGGTTCTATTCAATAATATGGAAGTGAGATAGGACTGGTACCTTTAAATAGATAAATCATAAACTCCACTTCTCTTGTGGGTGGAAACCTTGATAAATTCTCAGTAAAAACATTTGGAAATTGATCAACAACCACTGGAAAACTACTACTCTCAATCTATTCCATTGATTCCAAAGTCAATACTGCCAACTGATATTAGATTTTTCCAACTAATGGTGATAACAAGTCCATTGCACTTGCCTTTACATTTTGGTATCCTCTAAAGAGATGCTCGACACCATCATCAGTAATAAAACTAACCTTTCACATATAACAACTGATGTGAGCCTTGGACATTTTTAACCAATCCATACCTAGGATTATTTCATATACATCCATATCAAGTGTAGAAAAATACCATATCATCTCAGCTCCATCAATAGTTATACAACATTCCCTACACATAAAGGTGCAACATTATCTTTGATCAAGGTAAGTTTGAAGTTTTAAAATAGAAGGAATTATCTCAATATTTAAACCCATTAAATCAAAAAAAAGAGAAGAAATAAGTGAATGGGATACAAACATATTAAAAAAATATTTCATAAGGGTATAATTCAAAAGAATAAAACCTCTCACCATTTATGGTCCAAATCAATCATCCACAATAACTTTCTCAACTCTATACAACTACTTACTCACTACACTTGGTTATTTATTTCACTATAAAGATTTTCCTTACCAAGGAGTCATGGTATTCCTATAATCACCATGGCTAAATTGGTTCTGTTGATGATAGGTATTCTGCTACCCTCATCCCACCAAAGAATATAAAATTCGTGACACATGAGAAGTGTCCTGAACATCCAACCTTGGAGCACTGTGATAATAACACTGAAGATGCCCCATCTTATTGAAATTGTCTCATGACCTAGGTGGTTCCATACACTATCGCTTCATGTGATTGAATGATCCACATTGAAAACATCTATCTTTACTCTTGGGTCTTGGAGGAAGATTCACTGACCCAACCATATGATTCTGAGTCATCCCAATACCTTCAAAATAGGTGTCCCTCTTACTCTTGTTCCTAGCATTAGAGTTCCCACCGTTTCCCATAGATATCAACATGCTTCATGCACCTGTAGTTCCTGAGATTTCCTATTCTTCCACCGTTACTCTATCAACCATTTCTGTATACTCTGTTATACAAAGAATGAATATCTTTGAGATAATATCATGCCTTATAATTGATTAAAAATTCATTCCTTTAAGGGAACACATGCAGAAACTTCAGGATCCAAAAGACTAAATTCATAAATTTAGCCACATAATCTATCACCAATAGATTCTTATGCTTAAATATGAAAAATTCCATCATTATTTCAATCCTAAATGTTTGAGGATATAATTTTTTGTTGAAAATTATTCAAAATCCCCCCATGTAATGTCTTATTATAATTTAGATTGAAGTGATAAATCCAACCACTGGCATGAAAGATCTTCTAGAATATATGTTTCCAACTTGAATTTCAGCTCTACTAGTGTGCCAAGGAAATCAAAGATTTGATTCATCCTATTGAGCAAAACCTTTTCCTTCGTTGGTTCTGAATCACCTCGAAAGATTGGTGGATTATACTTCTAGAACTGAATGGAGTGATTCAATTACCTTGTTTTATTCCTTTAGTAACCTCTATCTAAAACCTAAAAAAATTGTATTATACTCTAAAACATCTCTTGGTTCACCTATGATTTTGGTGCAACCATATTCACAACAACCTTTTTCGGTTGGTTTATACAATGCCTACCTGGTGCCATTTACTTTAACCAAAACAAAACACCATAAGTCTCACTCTCTAGAAACTGAATGATTAACATTTTCAAATTTAACATATCAAAACTGTCACAAAAAGGCTTTCCAAAATTCCACACTTTCTATTTTTCAATATATTTTTTGAAAATTTCACCAAACTTTTGAAAATCAACGCATTTTCAAAATACCCATATCATGGCTTTTCAAAATCTCACACTTGAAAAAAATTCCAAAACATTTCAAAAATCAATAGTTTTTCACAACATCATAAATCATTACTCAAAATGAAAAATGAACTCCTAGTGGGAACTCATTAATATAATGCATGTCATGCTCTTCTCATTAGCTAAACCCATGAAAATGAGATTACAACTCCTATAAGTGTCTCAAAAACACTTATGTACCCCACTCCCTGGTAACTTGAATTTCATCATAAAAATGTTAGCTACCTCTTCAAGTACCAAAAATCCTACTCATTTCCACCATCCCAACTGAAGGAATAAATAAGAATGAATTTCAACACCAAGATCAAAAACCAATAACATTTGTCCCAAAATAAAAGATGGATTGAATCATTCTGATACCATTTGTAATTCAAGGAATGAACAAGCTAATAAAAATTGTAACATACCTCCCCTCCTCATTGGCTTGATTTGAGTTGGAATTGATACCTGGCCTTAAGTGATATCCCCAAGACACCAAAGAATGTCAATAAATTCCAAGGGCTTCAATACAGTTGGGGGATAAGTTTCCCTTAGAAAATAAAACAACCAAAAACAAGTATACCAAACCTAAAAAAATATATATGATGTAGGATAATAATGAAATGAAACTAAAATTAGTTCCAAAACACAACAAAATCAAACTACACCATAACCAATATCAGATTATGAAATCATAAGTCTAAAACACAAAGCTCAAAGACTCCAAAGACAAAACTCCACAGATCCCAACACGCTCAATGCTCCAACTCCACAATAAAACCTAAAGTATCATGATTCATCACTAAAGAAATGATATACTTTTCCCTTACCTATGCCTTAATAAAACATATCTACAAAAGAACCAAAGTTCCAAAGTAGGGGGTGAGTTATGAAACTCAATAGGTTTTCCACAAATGACTTCCCTACTCACACAACTAGGATAGAACATGTTAGTACATTTATATAAAAAATTTATTTAAAAAATTTCAAATAGTTTATATCATAATATAAGACAATTTCTATACAAAACAACTCTTTAAACCATTTCACATTAATTTTTGGCATACCCAATCCATAATTCACACACACACACACACCCATACATGCATGCTTTAGTGACAGTTCCATACTCATGATTGGTTTCTCATCCATACACTAAGTCATCACTAAGTGGACAATATCCTTGTTCCTCAATGGCACACACCACTTATCTAGAGTCATGTCCCTTGTAGCCAATGACACACGCCCCTTATTCTAGGTCACATCGAAAGCATGAACTCGCACCAACCCGTGTATGCCAAAACCATGTCAAACCAAACATTTGAATCCATTTAAATAAAACAAAATTTTAATTGAAAACCTTTCAACAATTTTTTTCTATAAGTCAACCCAAATCCATATTTTAAAAAATCATTTTAAAATCATTAAAACAAGCACTTTACACAACAACCAATTTCCACAAAACCAACCATCACTAAAGAGGGTTTCTAATATGCTATGTACATGAATTTCACAACCTATTTCATGAAATTCAATCAATTTGAAACTAATTCTTTAAGTTATAATAAGAGGAGTCGAGAGTGAAGTCACCTAGCTCAGAAGTTATGGAGAAAATGAAGAACGACACTAATTCTTCAACAAAACCAAGTTGAATCTCCAAAAACACACCTTAGATGTCATTCACTAACATCAAAACAACTATATATCATAATTATTGAAACCCATTATCATATATATATCCCTAAAAAATCAGATCTATGAATCCAAGAGAGGTAATATAAGTAGATCTAAGGAAAATGACCAAGTACAAAGACTTACCAAGAAATCCTACCTTCAACACACCAAGATTTATCAACAGACCAGTTTCAGATCGAAGGGGAGAGTCTCTATAGCCTTTAGAAGGAATAAAAAAATTATTTAGTGTTGAAAAAGGTGAAAACGATTGGATTTGGGGTAAAACCAAGTTAGATCGAATTTTTTAGGATCTAACTTTTAACCGTTTATGGTTAGTTGCACAGTTTGAAAAACTGTGCGCTAACCATGTGTGCTAACTGTGAACATGATTATGTCCCCAAAATAATGGTTTCTACTAGGGGGATGCACAGTTTGGCCAAACCTCTTTCTTAATTGTGCACCTACCAAGATCCCACTTCCTCACTTTTCATGATTTTCTGTAGGATCTTCACGGTTTGTACTAACCATGCTTAAACCGTGCACCTCCAAAAAAGCCATAAAAACACTCCAAAATTCTTCCAAAACCTTCCAAAATTCACCCAAACACTTTACATACTTAAAATTCATAAATAAAGGGTTACTTAATTGAAACCATGGGTGCTATAGAAACCCTAACCCTAGGTCTATAAATAGATCACTAATAATTTATAGGAGAGGTTAATCGATAATCATTGTGCGCAACAGATTTCTCTATAGCACCCTACGCTTCTTTATCACATCCTATCAAGAACAATAAGATCAAGACAATTTATTCTAGACTAAATTAACATGAATCAATCGATAATAACAAATTCAAGACAATGAATCGACCATGATAGCACCTGATGATTCATCAGTGTCGTTCAGAGATAATAGGAGCACGCGTGGATCACTGCTATATAGATTCTACACTTGGATCCTATAAGAGAAATGAAAAATTACCAGAATGATTTTGGAAA
Source organism: Viscum album (assembly GCA_963277665.1). Classification (NCBI taxonomy): domain Eukaryota; kingdom Viridiplantae; phylum Streptophyta; class Magnoliopsida; order Santalales; family Viscaceae; genus Viscum; species Viscum album. The sequence continues at coordinate 334,901,023 of OY728163.1, forward strand.
TATTTACATTTACTATGATGAATGATCACAAGAACGAGGTAATATTTCTTTCAATTTAATTAAATTAATTACAAATTTAATGTGAAAAATATCCTTTTGTTTCTAACAATATTTCTTGTACAATATACGAATGATCCATTGAATATGAAATTTTTGAGTCAATATTGGCCCCAATAAGTGATTTCACTATTCCTAGAACCATCAAATGGTATAATAGCATTAAAATTAAAATTTTTAATTATTTGTTTTATTATTGATCATTATGCATTTAAAAGTTAATAATCATTTTATGTTTTAATTCATTCTTGATCCATCATCAAAATATCTTATTCGATGTCTTTGTTTCTTGCTCATATTACCAAGATCGGTAAATAATTAATGAAGATCACATATGAAAATCCCATTTGTAAGTTCTATGAATTTTGGATAGGTAATACAAGACTGCATGGTGTATACTACATTATTACACGTTGTGTATCCTTGTTCATTGCAAAAGGATTCCCACATGGCTTTTATATCATTATGAAATTAGTACATGATATATAAAGACCCAAATTTTACATGTATTTTTTTTAATTATATGGAATTATTACAAGTCTGAAAAAATTGACGGCGCCTGATTCCGAGGCCTGGTGTGCCCGAAATGAATTTCTGAACTTTTTTTAAGGTACGTTCAGTAAACGTGCGGGTGAAATTTTCTATCTTTTGAACTGGTGCTTGGATTAAAAATCCGAGGGCAACATTGAATCCGTAGTGCCAGGATTCACTTAAGTGAGGCTTCACTTTGACCATAGTAAGTCTGGAGAAAAAGTTAGATTTTGTGAATTTTTAAAAGAATAATAAATAACTTTGTTATTTTATTTATTTCATTATTTTCCTCCAACAGACAAGTGGTAGTGTGGGACCAGTGACGTGTAAAACCATTAAATGGATTGAACCTTCAAATACAAAGTAACAACGTCATTAGAATTTCGGAAGGTTCCTATTAAATAAACCCCATAAATTCCACAATCGTTACTTACCCTCCCATATCCTATTTATATAGAGCTTGGGGAGAGGTAATGGCACGACTTCATCAAGAGACGGAGCTTTGGTAAAGTGCCACGATGCCCAATAGTTAAACGATGGAGCCGGTTCTAGTGGGAGGTGTCGAATGACACCGAATAACAAACCAAAGGATGATGTTTGAGCAACATCGTTGGAGGCTTGTTGCGGGGATGAAAAACACTGACTCTTCCTCGAACGCGACATTCTCCAATGATATTGAGGTAGGGATTTATTTTTTTTATAATTTCAATTGATTGTTGAATCCTACCCTCTTGATATCAAGCTAATGCAGTGGGTGCGAGACAAACTAAAAAAGCCCGGACCCTCCACCCTTGTTGTAATTTTGGTGCATTCATCACAAACTTTATCTTCGGGTTGGGTGAGATCCCAGACGACAGATGATGGAGGGGGACAACACCGGCCAACTGCGATGGAGGCGGCGCACCGTCGCGCGCTGCAGGAGGAGGCCACAACACTAATCCACGGTGGTCAGTAGAGCGGTCAACACTGGCTGACCATGGAGGTGATGCGGTGCACCGCCACGCGCCGCCAGCGGAGAAGGGATGCAGCTCCAACGCCGCTGCGGCGAGACCCGTAGTAGGTCCCACGGTGACCTGGTAGCGCCAAAGGGGTGATGTTGATTCACCTACCAAATGGAGGAAACTCTCCCATGCCAGCTCGAGCAGACCCCGATCCATCGGGCCACGCATGCCCAGTGGGCCGCTCCCCACCGTTGGCTGGGCCGCACGAACCCAGCAGGCCATGCCTTGCGGGATGGGCTACGCCAGCCCAACAACCTGTGCCCCCGCAGGCCAGGCCATGCGAGCCCAGCAGGCCACGCCCTTGTGGGCTGGACTGCACCCCCTTGCAGGTCGGGCTAGATCGCAGCCCAGCCCAGCTGGGTCGGTCCGACCCGGTTGGACCAGACCCGAACCCAACCAGACCTAGTTTCACATAAAGGGACATAACTTGAGAACCAAGCATCCGTTTAATGAACCGTCTACGGAGCTAGGACCCTTGAATAGAGACATCAATTTTGGTATACTCCACATGAGATTTTGATAAAGTTTGAGTATGGCCGGGTTGGATCGAACTTGAATCTAACCAGGCCCTCGGAACTAAAACACTTATAAGTCAGAGACTAGGCGTCCGATTGATGGGCCTTCTGTCATGTTGGAACTATAAGAACTCAAGTTTTGAGCCTGTAAGACTTTGAAATTTTCTTAATGTTATTCTAGAGCAGGGCGTTCAGACGGCGTGTGATTCCAAGCCCCGGTATGGCCGAAATTAAACTTTAAGTGCGTTCACACTAGACATGACAAATAAACAGAATAACTCCTAAACAGTCGCTTGGATGGGAAAACTGAGGGCACCATTGAGTTCAGAACGTGCAGTTTACCCTAGGAGGGATATAACTTTCAAGGGCGCGACCCTTCTGTGAAAAACGCCACCAGGGGCGTTTTCATAATTTGGCGGCCCCGGGCCTGTACTTTGTAACTTCTGAACGGAGGCTTAGATTAAAATTTTGAGATCGCCGTTGCATTCAGGATTTAGGTTTTACCCTAGGGGCGGCTTAACCCCGACCCCGCCGAAAGTTTGGGTGCGGGGTCTACGGGCGGGGGGATTAAGTTTTTTTTTATTTAAACCCCACCCCACCCTCTACTTCCCCCTTTCCCTTCTTCCCTAGCGGTTTCCTCTCAACGAGCTCCTCCCCTCTCCTTCACCACTCCGTCAAGGTGCGACAGCTTTGGTGGACCAATCGTGAAGCTTTGGGCTACACCCAACGAGGTAGGAGGTTTCATTTTTTCGTTTCGGTTTCTCCTTTGCCTTTAAATTTAATTTCCTATGTTTAATTTCTTTCTGTTCATTGAGAAAAGCCCATATTTGTGTATATACCGATTTTATCTTCTGAAAAATCCTTTCAGATTGAAATTTTGAGTCCCGGGGCGCCCGGGGCGGCCTCAGGAAGTTTCCCGGCCGTTTTCCTCTTTTTCTGGAGGTTCAAGGGTGCTCTGGCGTGTGACGGCGGTGGTGCGGGGTGCTCCAGGCGGAGGAGGCGCGGTTACAGGATGGAGGTGCGAGGGCGGACCTAGGCAGTGCGAGAGGGGCTCCAGGCGGCGACTCCAGGCGGTGGCTCCAGGCGGCGGGCGAGCTCGCCGGGGCGCGACGGGGCGGGGTCACGATGCGCGACCCCGTGCGGGGACAGAGAATCGCTGAAGGAAGGTCTCCGCGTGAGACCATGACCGGACATGAGGGACAGTCAGTGCTGCGTGGACCTAGGGTCCATAGCCGGGCCGCGCGGTTGAGCCGCGGGCTGGCACTGTGAGCCGGACCGGCTAGCGCGGGTCGGCCCAGGCCGGGCGGACCGGCAGGTCCAACCCAAGGGGTTTGTCCCCTCTGACTCCAGACACCCATAACTTTCACTAAGGGTGTCTGTTTTGTGTACCGTCTGTGGAAGTGCAATCCTCGGATCGATACAAAACTTTTGAGATGATCTTGGAAAATTTTAGTTCCCGATATGGGGGCTCGGTGGCGCGTCACGCTTGTTAAGTACTACTCCAGGATTCTTCTTTCGGATAGCGCGGACACATCCAGAGTCTATTTAAGGCGTCGTTAGCAGCGTTGTGACCCTGGAATCGAGAATAATTGGTCTAGGGTGGTTTTAGGTGTTGAAGTTGGAGTTGAGGCATGGGCCCCACAGGCCGTCTTTTAAGCTATGAGCAGCTTTTTGCGCCTTTTTCATCAGACGTCCGTTCAGGGAGAATGAGTAGTCATTTTTGCATGTTTTTCCAAGGGATCACGATGACACAGTTTTCTCGACCTCTTTCAAGACTGAGGTGTGGGCCCACAAGATGCCGTTTGGGTGTAAAGCGACGTTGAGTAACTTTTTCATCGGGAGCCCGTTTCCAGCGAGTAAGTAGTCTATCTCACATGTTTTTTCACGAGGATTGCAACAGTGTAACCTATTCACATGAACATATCCTCTTACGTGATATTATTAAATGTGGAAATATTAAAGGGCATTGGTCGGAGGTCTCTTTGAGGCACTCCGACCCAATGCATGGTCGCGATGTTAGCGACACCCAGTGATGACGCGGACAACACAGAGTTATCGGACCCATATTAGGGTTTACCCTCAGGGTGGGCTGGGTAGTGGGTTACCTATTGACTTTGGGGTTTACCCTTTGGGTGGTCCGGGCAGTGGGTTACCCACAGACCTTAGGTTTTACCCTCTAGCGGGGCTGAGCAGTGAGTTACCCATTGACTTTTAGGGTTTACCCTCCAGCAGGGCTGGACAGTGGGTCACCCGATGACCTTTTAGGGTTTACCCTCCAGCAGGGCTAGGCAGTGGGTCAACCGATGACCTTTTTGGGTTTACCCTCTAGTTGGGCTGGGTAGTGGGTTACCCATCTACTTCTTTCAGACTCCTCCCTTTTGACGAGGCTAGTCAGTGGTTTTTCTCCATGGTCACCAGAGCGGGACTTTTTGGTGGTACGGTTTAGCGATGAGGCGGTTTTGACGTGTGGGACTGGTGGGCATCAGTGGTGGGAATCCTTAGAACTGTTGGTGACCTTTCCTGGGCTGATCTTGGAGATGGAGATACCCTTACACGCTCGTTCGAGTTCCCTGTTGATCATATATACATATACACCTGACTTTGGTTCCCACTCCTTGGGTTCAGTTACTCTCCTTCTAGGAGGGGCGAAGATGCGCGGGGTGTGCCACGTGCTTTCCGTGTTTAGATCCTCTTGATTGGAAGAGTCCACTCTCCTACTATAGGTAGCAAAGACTCAATGATAAGTTTTTCTTCCCACCGTTCCTAGCTCCTTGTGTTTGGACAAGTTTACTTCCTTCCTCTTGTTGGGTTGAGTTTCACTCTCTTTATTGTACTCTTTTACTATTCTAGATTTGTCTACTACTCACCTCTTTAGTGCCTCCTTTGTTTCTCCCTCGAGATTTCGGGGCATACTACTGAGTATCTTTATACTCACACCTGCTTGGGCTTTTCCCACACCTGGTGTGCCCTTGCAGACGACGGACAGGTTGATCATGACTATGGAGGAGCGTAGAGGTCACAGGAGCTCGGACAACATGCCATGGTCATGCCATATTTTTCAGGTGGGGATCTATCCTGTTGTTTCCTTTTTGTTTACCTATTTCTGGGTTGTGGTACCTTTGTGTTTGGGAACGTGTTTTTCCTTTTTTACAGTTCAGTTTACTTGTTAGTACTTTCAGCACTTTACTTGCTCTATTTAGTGGTTGAAGCATGACTGTGGTTGGGTTATAGCTGTTTGTCCTGTGGTTTTATTTTTTACTCTTCATTTCTGCATCGAGTGGGTTGTGTATGCATGTGTACAAGTACTTAGGTGAAGGACTCCCTGAGATTGTTATGCCTCTGGCCTATGGAGGTGGACTTGAGGTTGTTGAAGCTCGGGACCGGTAGGGTTGGGTCGTGACAAATTGGTATCAGAGGTGGTTCGTTCCTTGGGGAATTGTTCGGATGTCCCTAAAAAGGAATTTGTTGGGATTTAGGGAAATAGTGTTGACGTGTCTCGAGAGTGACTCTCAGGCTAGGGAGTCCAGTGATGGTATGGGCAGCCGACGTGTCCATTCACCAGGACCCTGATAACCCTCTTGTCGACTCGAAACACTGAGACACTTGTTACAGGGAACTCTGGAACATGCATCCAGTAGGATTGAGTCTTTGACAATCCTTTTTGAGTCATATCCACTTTTTTATTACTGATATGTATATATATGATCATCTGATCACGATAATCCTTGATAATTTTCAGGATGCCCCCACGACGGCAGCCATCCAGGTTACCCTATCTAGTTCGTGACGACGACCTGGAGAGCGATGAGGCATCAGTTCGGGGACCCCCACATGATCCCCTTTCACCCAGTGCTTCAGTAGTGTCCACTCCACCTGAAGAGCGACAGTTAGTACCGTAGCACAGGCCGAGGTTGAGCGCAGGCTGAGTGCACTGCGAGACTGTCAGCGTCAACAACCGCAGAAGTTTCGCGGAGACCCAGATCCCCAGGCAGTGGAAGACTGGATAGAGTCCGTGGATCGACTTTTTTAGGCTGGTACGGACACCTTCAGACCAGATAGTAGCTCTAGATGCCAGCCTTTTCTTCAGGATGACCGGGTGTTGGTGGGGGTTAGTTATGCAAACCCATGACGAGTCGACTCACACATGAGATAGCTTCCAATAGCTCTTTTGGGAGGAGTAATCCCCCTCTTGCTTACTCTCCATTCATATTCAGGAGCTTCTGGAGCTGAAACAGGGGGGATAACCATGGCGCAGTACTTGGCCCGGTTTACCGATCTGACACGTTACTCGCATGATATGATCTGTGACAGTTACTTTCAGGCATGAAAGTTTGAGCAGGGTCTTCATAGTGAGATCTGTGCTAGTGTAGTGCCCCTGTGCATCCCTAATTATGCCAGGGTTCTAGAGAGGGCGCTCGTGACAGAGTGCTTCTTGGATAAGGTATGCCAGCTAATAGGGTCTAGCAGTGGATGCTTCAGAGGAGATTCCTCAGTGACAGGCAGGCGGTAGAGAGCAGAGCCTTAGTTGAGGAGGCCCTTCCGTGCACAGACACAGGGGTAGGGTCATACGCCGCAATGGCGCCGTGGAGCACCAGGTAAGGTAGGAGAGAGCTGGTGTTATGCCTGTGACGTACGAGTCCACCTAGCATGGGACTACCCAACCAGGCATACCGAGCAGCCGTGGCAGGCAGGGGGCACACCGCAGCGGCAGAGACAGCACCGTGACCAGGGATCCCCTAGGCGAGGACAAGGTGGTCCTCAGGGAGGCAGCGCAGGCAGAGCGACAGGACCTGGAGGTCCAGGACGACGTTTTGAGGTCCTTCCCCCACCACCACCGGGCGGCCCACGCCAGGCTCAGGGAGTTGCCAGTAGGGGCCACAGGCAGCTTTAGGCTATGGGTGTCCATGACTCCCCAGCAAACGAGATGTTTTGAGGTAAGCTTTGTGTTTACTCTACACTTGCTTCAGTACTAGTAGACACATGCACCAACCACTCTTTTATATCACTGCTGTTGGTACAGGAGTTGGAGCTTCTAGTAGAGGTGCTGACACCTGCACTTAGCCTCAAGGATCCTACAAGAAGAGCCTTGTTAGTGACCTTTATCTACAGATAGTGCGAACTGTCGTTTGGAGGAGGGAGTTTCACATGGGAACTGATCTTCATCATGATAGAATCTTACGACTTCATATTGGTCATGGATTGGCTTTCTATGGTTCACGCCTAGATCGATTGTCGTCACAGACGAGTCAGGGGCATGTTTTCTGATGGGACGAGGTTCACCATCCTTGGTGAACGAGACCTCATGGTAGAGCAGATGGGTACTCTGAGCAGGAGGCCCTGACATTTTTCACACCAGTTGGAGAGCATGGATCTCGGAGAAGCAGACGCTACAGACACCTGGATCCCTACTTTTGTAGAGGACTACATGGACGTCTTTACTGAGGATGTTCCAGGACTACCTCCAAGGCGAGAGATGGAGTTCTGCATTGAATTGTAGCTGGGGACTGCCCCAATATCATGTGAGGCTTATCAGATGGCACCCACAGAGCTTCGAGAGCTATGACTTTAGTTGAACGACCTTCGTGAGAAGGGATTCATCAGGCCCAGTGTGTCCCCCTAGGCAGCTCCAGTTTTGTTTGTGAAAAAGGCAGATGAGAGTCTACAAATTTGTGTGGATTATCGTCACTTGAATCAGGCTATGATAAAGAACAAGTACCGTTTGCTGAGGATCGACGATCTCTTTGACCAGTTGAGAGGTGCGAAGTGGTTCTCTGAGATTGATCTTCGATCCGGCTACCACCAGTTGCAGGTTCGTGAGGCTGATATCCTGAAGTTGGATTTTTGTTGTCAGTATGGGAATTACGAGTTTCTGGTGATGCCCTTTGGCATGATGAATTCCCCCGCCGTTTTCATGGCTTTGATGAACCAGATCTTCCATCCGTACATGAACCGGTTTGTGGTTTTCTTTATTGACAACATACTCATTTACTCTGCGACAGAAGAGGAGCATGTGGAGAATTTGAGGATGGTTCTAGACTTACTCCGGGATAACCAGCTGTATGGGAAGCTCTCGAAGTGTCAATTCTTGATTCATGAGGTTCACTTTCTAGGGCATGTCATTACAGAGCAGGGATTGGCAGTAGATCCTGCAAAGATAGAGTTAGTGCTTGCTTGGGATCCACCCAATAATGCGTTAGAGGTGCGGAGCTTCCTTGGTTTGGCAAGGTACTACAGGAGTTTTGTGGAATATTTCTCCAGGATTAACACCCCTTTTACCACATTAATGCGGAAGGGACGACCATTCACCCAGACTTATCAGTTCCAGAAGGCCATCGAGGAAGTTCTCTAGTGTTGAGGCTTCCAGAGGAGGGTGTTGAGTTCATAGTATACTACGATGCTTTAGGAGATGGGATCGGGTGAGTGATGATGCAGAAACGAGTGGTGATTGCATATGGGTCAAGGCAGTTGAAGCCCCATGATAAGAATTATGTGAATCACGATTTGGAGCTGGAAGAAGTGGTCTTATCCTTGAGGTTATGGAGACACTACCTTATGGGTGAGCGCTTTGTGGTCTACTCAGACCACCAGAGCCTCAAGTATATCTTCAATCAGATGGATTTGAATCTCAGGTAGAGGCACTGGATAGAGTTTCTACAGGACTATGATTTCAAGATAGTCTACACTCTAGGGAAGGGCAACGTAGTAGAAGATGCTCTTAGTAGGAAGTCCCAGGCTCGGTTAGTACATGAAGCTTTAGAGAAGATGGCTTCCCTACGGCTGAACTTGGTGGAGCAAGAGGGTATGGATTTTCTACAGTCGATGGTGTTGACTTCTTCGCTCCTTGAGGGTGTGAGAGAGTCGCAGTTGGGGGATGTCGACAGCAAGGTACTTCATGATCAGATATCCACAGGCGATGCATCCGATGGGTATTCTGAAGGAGGGAATCACGAGATCCTATTCCAGGGACGAGCTATAGTTTCAGTGGAGATGCGGGAGGAGGTGATGTGAGAGTTACACACTTCTCCCTTGGCTGTACATCCCAATGTGGGTAAGATGTACAGATACCTTCAACAATAGTTTTGGTGGTCTGGCATGAAGCGGAGCATAGCTGAGTTCGTTTCTTGGGGTCTTACCTGCCAACAGGTGAAGGCAGAGCATCAGATTCTGGCAGGGTTGTTATATCCCCTTGATATCCCGGAGTGGAAGTGGGATGGCATATCTATGGACTTCGTCATAGGGACCCCGCACACAGCGAAGGGCCACAATTCCATTTGGGTGATAGTGGACCGACTCACGAAGTCGGTGCACTTCCTTGCTATCAGGGAGCAGAGCTTGGTGGAGAGTTTGGGGCGGCTATACGTTCAGGAGATCGTCCGTCTTCATGGAGTACCCTCGATGATCGTCTCTAACTGTAACACACAGTTTATGTCGCGATTGTGGCGAGTCCTGTAGGAGGCATTCGGGACCCAGCTGCGGATGAGTACAAATTTCACACCCAGACGGATGGGCAGAGCACACTATCTAGGTGTTGGAGGATATGCTCAGGGCATGCGTGTTAGACTTTTTCCTGAGCTGGGAGGATCACCTACCCTTGGTGGAGTTCGCGTACAACAACAGTTACCACTCTACTATCGGCATTGCACCTTTTGAGGCCCTCTACGGGAGACCCTGTAGGTCACTATTGTGCTGGATGGAGGTTGGGGAGACCTCCCTTGTGGGCCCAGAGTTGGTGCAGGCAACAATGGAGAAGGTATAGGTCATCTGTGAGCAGATGAGGATGGATCAGAGCAGACAAAAGTCCTACGTAGATCATTGTCACAGGCCTTTGGAGTTCGAGCAGGGGGACCATGTCTTTTTGAGTGTCTCCCCGTGACGTGGTACTCGGAGGTTCGGCCGGGGAGGCAAGCTATCCCCACGGTTCATCGGGCCCTTTGAGATCATGCACAGGGTCGGTGAGGTGACCTACCGTCTTGCTCTACCCCCACAGCTGGAGATGGTGCATGAGGTCTTTGATGTGTCATAGTTGAAGAAATACATGCATGACCCCATGCATGTTATTGACTAGGGAGAGCTGGACATTGAGGATGGAGCCACCTTTGTAGAGCACCCGGTGGTGATTGAGGACCGGCAGGAGCGGACACTGCGTGGATGGACCATTCCTTTGGTTCATGTGCTGTGGCAGCATGAGAGGGTGGAGGAGAGCACTTGGGAACGAGAGAGCCAGATACGAGCTCATTATCCTGAGTAGTTTTTGTAGTTTTGTTTTTTGGGGATGAAAAACTTGAAGGAGGGAATGATGTAAGAACACGGGTTTTGAGCCTTTAAGACTTTGAAATTTTCTTAATGTTATTCCAGAGCAGGGCGTTCAGACGACGTGGGATTCCGAGCCCCGACGCGGTCAGAATTAAACATTAAGTGCGTTCACACTAGACACACCAAACAAACAGAATAACCCCTAAACGGTCACTCGGATGGGAAAACTGAGGGCACCATTGATTCCGGAACGTTCCGTTTACCCTAGGAAGGGTATAACTTTCGCGGGCACGACCCTTTTGTAAAAAATACCACCAGGGGCGTTTTAGTAATTTGAAAGCCCCGGGCGTGTACTTTGTAACTTCTGAACAGAGGCTCAGATTAAAATTTCAAGATCTCTTTTGCGTTTAGGACGTAGATTTTACCCTAGGGGAAGCTTAACCCCGACCCCGCTGAAAGTTCGGGTACGGGGTCTACGGGCGGGGGGTTTAAGTGTTTTTCTATTTAAACACTACCCCCACCCTCTACTTCCCCTTTCCCTTCTTCCATGGTTGTTTCCTCTCGAAGAGGTCCTTCCCTCCCCTCCACCACTCCAGAAAGGCGCGGCGGCTCCGGCGGACCAATCGGGAAGCTTCGGGCTACGCCCAACGAGGTAGGAGGTTTCATTTTTTCTTTTCGATTTCCGTTTTGCCTTTAAATTTAATTTCCTATATTGAATTGCTATCTGTTCGTCAAGAGAAGCTCATATTTGTGTAGATCCTGATTTTATCTTCCCAATGATCCTTTCAGATCAAAATTTTGAGTTCTGGGGCGCCTGGGGCGGCCCCGGGAAGTTTCCCGGCCGTTTTCCTCTTTTTCCGGCGGTTCCAGGGAGCTCCGGTGGATGACGACGGTGGCGCGGGGTTCTCCAAGCGGCAGCGGACCCAGGAGGAACGGAAGGGGCTCCAGGCAGTGTCTCCAAGTGGCGGGCGAGTTTTCCGGGGTGTGACGGGGCATGGTCGCAGCACGCGACCCCGTGCGGGGGGAGAGACCCGCCAAAGGCGGGTCTCTGCGTGAGACCACGACCGACCACAAGGTCCGGTCAGCACTGCGTGGACCCGGTGTCCATGTCTGGGCCACGTGGCTGATCTGCGGGCCGGTGCTGTGAGCCGGGCTGGCCCAGGCCGGGCGGATCGGCCGGCCCAGGCCGGTCCCGCCCAAGGGGTTCATCCCCTCTGACTCCGGACACCTGTAACTTTCACTACGGGTGTCCGTTTTGTGTAAAGTATGTGGTAGTGCAATCCTCATCTTGAGAAGAAACTTTTGAGATGATCTCAGAAAATTTCAGTTCCCGATACTGGGGCTCGGTGGCACGTCACGCTCGTTAATTACCACGCCAGGATTCTTCTTTCAGATAGCACAGACACATCTGGAGTCCGTTTAAGGCACCGTCAGTGGAGTTGTGACCCTGGAATCAAGATGAAGTGGTCTAGGGTGGTTTTAGGCATTGCATCTAGAGTTGAGGTGTGGGACCCACGGGCCGTCTTTTAAGATGTTAGCAGCGTTTTGGGGCTTTTTCATAAGACGTCCGTTCAGGGCGAATGAGTAGTCGTTTTGGCATGTTTTTCTGAGGGCATCATGATGGAATAGTTTTCCTGATCTATTTCGGGACCGAGTTGTGGGCCCCATGAGACTCCATTAGGGCATAAAGCGGTGTTGAGTAACTTTTTCATCGGGAGCCCGTTTCCAGCAAGTAAGTAGTCTATCTCACGTGTTTTTCCACGAGGATAGAAACGGTGTAACCTGTTCTCACGAGCTGAGCCTCTTAAGTGATATTATTAAATATGGAAATATGAAAGGGCGTTGGTCGGAGGTCGCTTTGATGCACTTAGACCCAAAACATGGTCGCGATGTTAGCGACACCCAGTGATGACGCGGACAATAGGGAGTTATCAGAACCGTATCAGGGTTTAACCTTCGGGTGGGCTAAGCAGTGGATTACCTGTTGACTTTGGGGTTTACCCTCTGGGTGGGCTGGGCAGTGGGTTACTCGTGGACCTTAGGGTTTACCCTCCAGCAGGGCTGGGTAGTGGGTTACCCATTGAATTTTAGGGTTTACCCTCTAGCAGGGCTGGGCAGTGGGTCACCTGACGACCATTTAGGGTTTACCCTCCAGCAGGGCAGGGCAGTGGGTCACCCGACGACCTTTTGAGGTTTAACCTCCAGTTGGGATGGGCAGTGGGTTACCCGTTGACTTCTTTCAGACTCCACCCTTTTGACGAGGCTAGTCAGTGGTTTTTCTCTGTGGTCACCAGAGCGGGACTTTTTGGTGGTACAGTTTAGCGATGAGGTGTTTTTGACGTGTGGGAGTGCTGGGCATCAGTGGTGGACATCCTTAGAATTTTTGGCAACCTTTCCTGGGCTGAGCTTGGATATGGAGATCCCCTTACGCACTCGTTCAGGTTCCCTGTTGAGCATATATACATATACACCTGACTTCGGTTCCCACTCCTTGGGTTCAGTTACTCTCCTTCTAGGAGGGGCGAAGACACACGAGGTATGCCACGTGATTTCTGTGTTTAGATCCTCTTGGTTGGACGAGTCCACTCTCCTACTATAGGTAGCGAAGACTCGGTAAGAAGTTCTTCTTCTCACCATTCCTAGATCCTTGTGTTTGGACGAGTTTACTTCCTTTCTCTTGTTGGGTTGAGCTGCACTCTCTTTACTGTACTCTTTTACTATTCTGGATATGTCTACTGCTTACCTCTTTAGTGCCTCCTTTTTTTCTCCCTTGAGCTTTCGGGGAATCCTATTGAATATCTTTATACTCACCCCTACTTGGGCTTTGCCCGCACCTGGTGTGCCCATGCAGATGACAGACATGTCGATCATGACTACAGAGGAGCATAGAGGTCACAGAAGCTCAGACAACGTGCCATGGTCATGCCAGAGTTTTCAGGTGGGGATCTATCCAGTTGTTTCCTTTTTTTTTACCTGTTTCCAGGTTGTGGCACCTTTTTGTTTGGGCGTGTGTTTTTCCCTTTTTACTGTTTAGTTTACTTTTCAGTACTTTTAGCACTTTACTTTCTCTATTTAGTGATTGATGTATGACTGTTGTTGGGTTATAGCTGTTTTTCATGTGGTTTTCTTTTTATTCTGCACTTCTGCATTGAGTGGGTTGTGTGTGCGTGTGTATAGGTACTTAGGCGAAGGCCTCCCCAATATTTTTACACCTTCAGTGCTGGTCGCTAGCCTCTAGCCTATGGAAGTGGGCTTAAAGTAGTTGCTTCTCGGGACCCTTAGGGTCGGGTCATGACATGAACCCTTACAACATGGCGGTCCTTTGGAATACTTCTTCATGGAGCTTAGTGGTGGTTGAAATATAACCGATGGCTTGAGGAGAAGTTCTCCCAAAATCAACCGTACTATGAGAGGGAATCCAGTGGCTGGCAGTGAGGCATAGATTGGAGAAATATCATACGGAGGTTAGTACCAAGTGATCCTATGTGGGTCAGTGCTCAACAATCTTGTGTGGGTCAGCGCATACCGATCCTATGTGGGTTAGCGCTCAGTGATCCTATGCGGGTCAGTGCATACCAATCCTGTGTGGGTCAGATCACATGTGGGTCATTGTGGGGGTTAGTACCTATCGACTCTCGGCAGGTCGAATACTGTGTGGGTCATTGTGAGGGTTAGTACCTATAGATCCTGTGTGGTTCAGACTTCGTATGGTCAGAAACAGTGCCTCTTGATAGAATAAGTTGATCTAGCTTCGCGACTGATCATCTGTACATATATACTTCACTAATACCTAGTGTGAGCTAAGTCTTTTACCTTCGTGGTGATACCTGTGTGGTAATTTTACCTTCTTGGTGATACCTATGTGTAATTTTACCTTTGAGGTAATATATTCATGGTGATACCTGTGTGATACTTTTACCTTCATGGTGATATCTTTATGGTGTTACCTGTGTAGTAATTTTACCTTTGTGGTGTTATCTTCGTGGTGTTACCTGTGTGGTAATTTTACCATCATGGTGTTACCTTCTTGGTGTTAACTTTGTGATATTATCCCCTCATGTATGAGAAAAGTATATCTTGATAACTTAGGTATATTTATGGGTGTATACATAAGTAGAGTTGATGAATTCTTTAGGATTTGTGTTTGAGGTCTTTCTTTGTGGTTTTTACTTTGTGGAACTCTGGGAGACCTTTGGGTGTCTCAGGGTCCCTACTGATTACTTTTATACTCACCCTTGCAGGGGCTTCGCCCGCACCTTGTCATGTCTTGTGAAGATGATGGACATCGTTGATCGAGGTTGAGGGATTCAGGACTGGATGATACTCAGACGTGGACCATTTGACGTGGCGTGATATAGAACTACTAATCGTGAGTTGTACCTACCCTTTTGGTAGGATCCTCGGTGGATGATCCATGAGTTTTTTTTTCTCTTTTCAGCTATACTTGTACTTTCCTGTTTGGATTTTATTCCATCCAGTTTACTTTCATCACACTTTTTACTATAAAAGTTTACTTCATGGTTGCCTCTTGTTGTGATCTTGGATTTGTGTGTTTGTACAAGTTTAAAGGCAATGCCTTCCTGTTAATGGATATGCCTTTCCAGTGAAAGTCTCCAGTCCCTGGACTATGGAAGGTGGGCTTGGTGTAGTCACAACATGGGCCCTAGGGGACGGATCATGATAAAGTGGTATTAGAGGAGTCGGTTCTACCGAAGAACTAGGACTATAATCTTTTCTATGTGGAAATAGTGTTAAGTTTTATGAGTGTGGTTTTCATTCTAGTTAATCCAGTGTTGGTGCGGTAGCCGATGTATCCATACACCAAGACCCTGAATTATTATTTCCGGCTCAGTGCACAAAAACACTGATTACATGTGCTTTGAAAAGTTCTTCTCATGATTTCTTTGAGTTAGCTCACCAAGAATAACTTGTTGACCATGGAACACCTGTTTTCTTTCAGGATGCCACCACATTGACAACTAGCCAGGATTCCCAAGAGAGTACATGAGGACGGCCCACAGAGTGATGAGTCCATAGTGTAGGCCCCTCTTATGGTGTTAGCACCTTCAGGTGGTGTACCAGCAACAGCACCACCCGTTGGGAAGTCGATGCAACCATCCCCACCAGTAGAGGGTGCATGCCGACTGAGCGTGTTTCACGAGTTTCAGCGGCATAGATTTTGAGGTTCTGAGGAAAAACAGACCCGCAGGTGGCTGAGGACTGTCTAGAGGCTATGGCTAGAGTTTTTCGCTTAGTTGGGACACTAGCTGATCTGATGGTGATCCTAGCTGCCATTATTTTCTAGGGAGAAGCTGGTAGATAGTGGAGTCTGACACTCCAGTTACATGATGAGGTGAACCTCACCTGGGAGAACTTCGAGGGCCTTTTCAAGTCAGAGTTTTTCCTAGAGACTCTATGATCAGTGCGTATACAGGAGCTGTTGCACTTACAGCAGGGTAGAATGACTGGGGCCCAGTACTCGGTGAGGTTCACTGATCTGTCCCTCTACTTCACTAAAATGGTACAAAACCCTTTCTTCAGGGTCCGAAACTTTGAATAGGGTCTTCGACGGAAGATCAGAGCATTGATGGTTTTGCTCAACATTCTGATGTAGGATGGGGTGCTAGAGAAAACTCTTTTGGTGGAGAGATTTCTAGCTGAGTAGGCACCGACAGCGAGAGCCACCACCAGACATTAGGTAGTGGAGTCATCCATAGTAGGCAGTAGACGAATGAAGAAGGGTCCCAAGTGGGCTAGAACATAATGTGTGAGACCCCAGGATATAGGTTCGGTGGTGAGGGGCTCATAAGACAAAGGAGAATAGTTGAGGATCAGGCAGTGCGACTCGTGCGGCGGGCAGGGTCACATGGCTCGTGAATACCCGACCAATCATGCAGATGACCAATAGATAGTTGAAGGAATATCAAGGCAGAGGCAGATGTTTGAGAGAGGAGGTATATAGGGAATCAGAAGTGGAAGAGGAGCTGGCCGTACAGTTGGCGGTGGATGAAGATTCAAGGTTCTTCCACCACCACCTCCAGGTGGTCCACCCCGACCACAGGGTGTAGGAGGACAATGACGAGCTCAGCTCCAGATAGCTGAGGCCTATGACCACAACACTCCAGAGATGATTAGAGGTACGATCTGTGTCTATTCCACCCTAGCTTCAATACTTATATACACAGGTTCCAATCACTCTTTTATTTCCATGACCCTTGTTCGGAGCTCAGAGATTCCGATGGAGCCATTGGCTCAATCCTTACGGCTAGAGACCCCTACGGGAGAAGATTCGATGATTACACGTTGGTGCTAATAGTGTGATCTTATTTTAAAAGGCAAGAGATTCAGTTGGGATCTTATAATAGCGGTTTCTAGGCCTTACAATGTCATCTTGGGTATGGATTGGTTATCCTTAGTCCATGGTCAGATTGATTGTATTAGGCACAAAATGCGGTGTGTCGGCACATATGGGACCAGGTTTTCATTCACTGGTGAGAAGGGAATCTTTTTAGCACAGGATGGACTTTATCGAAGGAGGGTGTAGCCAATAACTCATCAGTTGGCTAGCCTTACCTTTAGAGTAGTTGATGTTGAGAGTCCGAGCTATCCTGTAGTAGTGGACCAGTATACCAATGTCTTCCCAGATGATGTTTTGGGACTACCTCAACGCCGAGAGTTAAACTTTTACATCAACTTGTACCCCAGGAGGACACTGATATCTACACTAGTATATCTAATGGCTCTCGTGGAGCTTCATGAGTTATGGGTATAGTTGGAGGACTTTCAGAGAAAGGGGTTCATAAGGCCCAATGTGTCTCCATGGGCAGCCCCGATTTTGTTTGCCAAGAAGGCAGATGGGATTTTGAGACTCTATGTGGAATATCGATGCATGAACCAGGTGACTATGAAGAACAAGTATCCAATTACGAGGATTGATGATATTTTTGATCAGTTTAAGGGAGCTCGATGGTTTTTGAAGATATACCTTAGATCAGGCTATCATCAGATCAGGGTACGAGATGAGGATGTGTAGAATATGACCTTTAGATGTTGGTATGGTCACTATTATTTCTTAGTTATGCCTTTTGGTGTGGCCAAAACCCCTTACATGTTCATGGGACTCATGAACATGATCTTCTAGACATACCTCGATCTCTTTTTGGTGGTCTTCATCAATGACATCTTGGTGTACTTAGTGACGAAGGAGGAGCATGCCTATCATCTGCAGATAGTTTTGGAAACACTCTGAGAGCACCATATTTATGGTAAGATCTCGAAGTTCTAGTTATGGATATGAGAGATTCACTTTTTGGGACATGTTATCTCAGAGGCTAGAGTTTTAGTAGATCTTGAAAATATAGAGGCTATGCTAGCTTGGGAGCCACCCAGGAGTGTGACCGAGGTGCATAGTTTCCTAGGATTAGTGACCGCACTGTCGTGACATGTAAAATTGATTATGATTTTAATATTGATTTATAGTCTATATAAGACCCTAGGTCATCTCTCAAGGAGCATTGATAGGTTTTGAGAACATATTTTTAATAAGAATTACTAAAATAGGGGGAGTTTTTGAAAATAGATTTAAGTAAATTACTTAATTAAAGAGTTAAATAGTTGATAAATAAAGAAGGTGCATTAATAATTATGAGATAATAAGATAATTTCAAGTTCACTACACATCTTGGATAGTTCATTGTTCTTAAAATTTAACATGGTTTTGTTTAATTCTTTGGTTGAAGGTTGTCAAGATCTTGAATCCTTTCTTGCCTCTTCAAATGATGCTTAAAGAACCACCCCTTGGCATAACAATCATGTTGCCAAGTTTTGTTTATCAAAAATAGAATAAGAGGCCTAAAAAAGCATACTTAAATCTTATGTATGTGTGAGATAAATAGGATTATTGTGTTTTCCAATCAGAACAACCCAAGATTCCCACTTGAAATCTCAACCCAATCGGTGTTGAAATAAAAATAATTCCACTTAATTATATCAAATGAAATGTAATCAGGGGGAAGCATGTTAAGAAAAAAATAATTGAAATATTCAACACAAAAATTATACAAAACCAGTAGAAGAATATGTGTTGGAACTCCCTCCCAAGTTTGTGTAGCTCCCTCGAAATGATCTTCCACCATTTAGCTCGCCATCAAGAGGCTCGGGTGGAACTCCCTATTCATCCTTGATTCCCCTATGAGGATAGGGGAATACAGAACTACATGGATGATGAGAGAATTTATTTTTGTCTCCAAAATACCCGAGATTTTCCTCCCGGCCGAACTTACAAATGAGGAGCCCAAGGTGCCGTTTTATAGAAAAATGAAAAAGTTTTTTTGAGCACACAAAATTCTTAAAACCACTTGTCACAGGTGTTTCGACCTCCATACAGCCTTATCTAGATTTTAAGAAAATAAAAAAGCTGTATACCCACCTCTTGTATGTCTCCAAATAAATTTTGGAATAATTTGTACACCTATAGCACGAGATATGGACAGATCACAACACACCACTTTTGACTTCATGCAGATTCGGTGTGCTGTACAAATCAGATTGGTTGGGCCATCAGATGGTAGAATGAGTCTTGGGTTACTTCATATGAAATGTATAAAAATGAATTTTGGACCAGATCACAAAATTTCAGCCTAATTTAATTCACTTTATAGTAGCAGTGTGTGGATTAATCCACTAGTGTGCTTGGATCCAACGCAGTTTGACCCATTTTTCTTGGACATCATCATGGGCCCTCCAAATCACTCCTCCTGCAATGGAATCATCAAAACAAGTAACATTAACCTTTATAACAGTGATAAAAATAAAATAAATGATTCAAACATGGAATTAAAGTTATTATTTTTATAATTTTCAATATAAAACAAGTTTATCACAATGCTGTAAGGGTGAAAATGAAACAGTGAATCGCAGTGCGATCACACCCCCACACCTAAACATTTGCACTCCTAAGAAAAGTCACATATTCAAATAAAACAATGCACATATATATTCGTAAAATCATGAAGATTTTACATTTGAGGAAATTTTAATTCGTTGAAGTAATGTGATCAGTGCCCGAACCACACTAAGGAGTTCTTCATAGTGAAAATAGAAAAAGATGTCTCATAAATCATATCACAATGAAATTAAAAGAGATTCATGACACCAACATGAGAAAGGAATTAAAAAGTCAACCATTCCACTAACTCTCCATGTGTGTGTGAAAACCATTCTATGATATTCTTTCCACTTCTTATCCAATAAATATAGGTTATTTTAAAATTATTTAGCTTTAAATGAATTTTCACCGAACCTGCCCTACATCCTTTACAATCATATTTCAAGACCCACTCACTTAATTATTCACAGAAGTCAAACCATAATCTCCTGACCTAGATATCCCCATATTTTGTACATTTCACCACTCCCCTCATTTATTATTTTTGTTTTTTATAAGTTTCATTTGTAACAAATCTCACACTCATCTCTCAACCCTTGTTTGATCTCCTCACGACACTAATTGAAATAGTTATAACAAGATCAAAGGTTGAGGAGGATTTATTTTTGACCTGCCCAAGACACAAACTTTTTTTAGGGTGTACAATAGTTGGACATTAGGTACACACACATAAGTCAATCTGGTACAGTAATGAAACAGATCAGATAAGGAATGAACGTGTAAAAATATCATTTAAAGTTGAAAAATATTAACCTAACATATATTTACCTTATATTAAGTAATAAATATTCACACTTCGTGGTTTGGTGCAAAAATGTATGGAGATATTAGTGACACAGTTTTCCCGAAATCTACTAACACAAGGGGCATCAATCATCTCAAATGTTTCACAGTGATACAACCATTTATATCATTAACAAAAAAACCAATTCACTAAAAATCACACCCTGATGTTAACTTCATATAAATATTCTTTTTCACCATTCTTTATGGTATTTTTAATTTCCCCCCTTTATGGTCACCGAATCATGGAACTTTGAAATTTTTGATGGGGGAAAAATGAAAATAGCATAAAGAAGGTGAAAAATAGAAGAAAGAAGAAAGACAATGGAAATACTAATGAACACAACAAGATGGGGAAAAGTGAAAATACCATAAAGAAGGTGAAAAAGAGAAGAAATAAGAAAGAAAATGAAAATTCCTAACTAACCCAAGAATGTACCCATCCCCCCACACCTAGAATGTGTAGTGTCCTCACTGTAAGATTTGGAAATGTGAGAAGGATAAAACTTGGTGTGTTTCACTGGTATGTTGCTTCTTGAACATGTATTTACTCCATCAGGAACTTCGGAAGGGATTCATGAAAGTGATTCAGCCAATTCCCATTGATAGTGAAGGTTTGCTTGATTTCTTAATTTTGAACCTGAACAACACTAAATGGAGATACATTAATAATAGTGTATGGGAAAAACCAGTAGGAACAAAGATTACCTGAATGCAACTTAAGCCCTGTATTATAAAGGAGGACCTTCTCCCCAATGTGGAACTGATGATGAAGGATAATACGGTTGTGGGTATCCTTGGTACACTCCTTATAAATCCAAGAGTTCTCATATTCATCTCTTTTCATTTCTTCTAGCTCCTAAATCTGCAACTTCCTTTGAGAACCTGCACCAGAATAATTAGAATTGCATTTTTTGATAGCCTAGTAGGCCCGATGCTCAATCTCAATAGGGAGGTGAGAACTCTTTCCAGACACAAGACGATAGGATGACATTCCAATGGGAGTTTTGAAAGTAGTACGGTAGGCCCATAATGAATCATCAAGTCAAAGACTCCAATATTTTCTATTGGGTTGAATTGTTTTTTCAAGAATCTATTTTACCTCTCTATTTGACACCTCAGCTTGACCATTGGTCTATGGGTGATATGCAGTAGACACTCTATAAACAACCCCATATCGACACAAAAGTGATTGCATTGTTCGGTTGCAAAAATGAGAACCCTAGTCACTAATGATGAACCTAGGTAATCCAAACCTACAAAAGATACGAGTTCTCATAAATTCCACAACTGTTTTGGAATCATCTGTCCTTGTGGCTCGAGCCTCTACCCATTTTGACACATAATCGACTGCCAGAAGAATGCACTAGTTTCCAAAGGAATTGGGAAAGGGACCCATAAAGTCAATGCCTCAAACATAAAACATGTCATGAAGAGAAATGGTTTTTTTGGTATTTCATTTCTTTTAGAGACATTCCCCATTATTTGACAACGAGGACAAGATTTACAAAAATTATGGGCATCCCAAAAAAGTGTTGTCCAAAAGAGATCAGAATCAAGGACATTGAAAGCAGTCCGTTGGGGACCAAAGTGGCCCCCACAAGTAAGAGTGTGACAGAATCTAAGGATAGGCTGAAACTCACTATCATGAACACAACGCCTAAAGACTTGATCACTACACGTGCACCAGGGGTAGGGGTCATCCCAAATGTACCAACGAGACTCATGTCTTAGATGACTGGCTTGGATTTTATTTAAATCAATAGGAATGCAAGATGCTACTAAATAATTTACAATTTCAGCATACCAAGGAATAACATCTTACACTCGGTACAATTTCTCATCGGGAAACATATCATTTATAGGAATATAAGGGGATGATTCAATGTACGAGGATGGTGGAATCCTACTGATATGATCAACCACCACATTCTCCACACCTTTTTTTTCTCTAATTTCTAGATTAAATTCTTGAAGGAGGAGCATCCAGTGAATTAGATGTGGTTTGGCTTTCGGTTTCTTAAAGAGGTACCAGAGGGATTCATGGTCTGAGAACACAGTGACTTTGGACCCTAAAAGATACAACCTGAATTTATCCAAGTAAAACACAAGATAAAGAAATTGTTTTTCAGTTGTGGTGTAGTTTTCTTGGGCAGGGTCCAATATATATGAAGCATAAGCTATGACATGTGGAGCTCGATCGACCCTTTGTGACAAGACTGCCTCAACTGCATAGTTAGAGGCGTCACAAATGAGCTCAGATGGTAAATCCCACTGAGGAGGTTGGATTACTAGGGGTGATGTGAGACTCCATTTTAACTTATTAAAATATTCTTCACATTATGTATCAAAAATAAATTCTTTTTCTTTTTGGAGTAATTAGGAGAGGGGGAGTGTAATTTTACTAAAGTCATGAATGAAAAGATGGTGAAATCCAGCATGACCTAGGAAAGGCCGCACATACCGTACATTTTTGGGGAATGTTAAGGAATAAATGACATCCAATTTTGATTTATCCACTTGGATAAAATCCACAGAAATGACATTCCCCAAAACTATACCTTGTCTCACCATGAAATGACATTTATCATAATTTTATATAAGATTATTTTTAATACAATGACGTAGTACTGAACCAATACTACTTAAATATTCATCAAAATAGGATCCATAAACCGTGAAATCATCCATGAATACTTCCATGAAATTCTCTAGGTAATTTGAAAAAATACTAATCATGAAACGTTGGAAAGTACCCAGAGCATTGTACATACCAAATGGCATCCTTCTATAGGAAAATGTCCCAAAGGGACAAGTGAAGGTTGTCTTTTTTTGATCCTCGGGGGAAATATGGATCTGAAAGTATCCAGAATACCCATCAACGAAATAGTAGTGTGACTTACCTACTAGCCTCTCTAGAATTTGTTCAATGAATGGCAAAGGGAAATGGTCCTTCCTAGTGTGTTGGTTTAGTCAGCGATAGTATATACAGACACACCAACTTTTCTACACACGAGTTGGAACCAATTCATTATTTTCATTTTTGATTACTGTAAGGCTGATATTTTTAGGAACTAATTGAACAGGACTGAACCATTGGCTGTCAGAGATGGGGTAAATGATTCTAGCATCCAATAATTTTGTTACCTCATTTTTTACAACTTCCAGGAGGTTTGGGTTCAGTCGATGTTGTGGCTGCCTCACTAGTTTAGCCTCATCATTTAATAAAATATGATGTATACAAATTGATGGGATAATACCATTAATGTCAGCAAGTGTCCATCCCACAACTTTATTATACTCCCTCAAAAGTTCAAGCAGTCGAAATTCATGATTAGGAGGGAGTGAACTAGCAATGATAACAGGAAACTTGTTTCCATTCTCAAGATATGAATATTTTAAATTTTGAGGCAATTGTTTCAGTTCCAATTCAGGTGAATTTTGTATTGATGGGAGTATGTGTGAAAGTGAGAGATCACTAATCTCATACTTCTCGATGGTATCATCATAAATAGAGGAATGATATTTTACAAGCTTAGCAGTATCATCGATGGTTAGTGGATCCTCAGTGTTCAAGAAATTATCAATTAACAAACATGCATGACATTTTTCTAATCCACTACAACAATCATTACATCAATCATTACCTATAATTTCAATCAGTGAATAAAACTCAGAAATGGGATTAGGGGAATGATAAGAAGTTTTTTCATGGGAATGGAGTACATCAATTGAATTTACTGAGAGAGAGAAATGTTCTTCTGAGGGGTGCTTCATGGAATAAAGGATGTTGAAATGGACTATGTCACCAACAAATTCCATAAATAATGCACCATTATAGACATTAATTATCGTTTTGGATGTTTTTAGGAAAGGTCTCCCCAATATAATTGGGGCATGTCTATTCATCCTATTATCTTCCATTTTAGGTACATAAAAGTCAACATGAAAAATTAAAATTTTAACCCTCACAAGAATATCCTCCAACACAACAGAGGGGTGTGTGATACTTCAGTTAAAAAGTTGAACAACAATTCCAGTGGGCTTCAGTTCCCCGAACTACAATGTAGAGTAAATGGAGTGAGGCATCACATTAATAGAGGCACCTAAATCAAGCATAGCATTAGAAAAAGAATACTCCCCTATGGTGCATGGAATTGAGATTGTTCCAGGATCATTGCACTTGGTGTGAAGTGATGGCTCTATCAATGCTAAAACATTCCTCCCCAATCTCACCTTCTCATCTCCACAAAGTCACCTTCGATGTGTACACATCTCTTTTAAAAACTTTGCGTACCGTAGAATTTGCTTCACAACATCAATAAATGGGATGTTAACCTGTACTTTTTTGAAAATTTCCAAAATTTCCTTATCAAGTTTAGTTTCCTTTTATTTTCTTGGTTGGGTGTACCTTTGAGTAAATGGAAGAGGAATGGTTGGGATAGGTGACTCATCAATATACACACTCTTTCCTTTGGAAGGGGTTTTTCTCAGGACAAGGTTCTTCAACATTTGGAACATTTTTAATGGTTGGGATGGAGGTTTCCTCATGAGGGGATGCCTCTAATGGAGTATTCATCGTACTTTATAGTTGTTTTCCACTCCTAAAGGTGATGGCACTGACATTTACTTTATCCATAGGGTTAACTACTGGTTGAGAGGGAATTTTACCTGATCCATGACTTTGAATTTCACCCACTGAGTTAGTTAGTTGGACTAAGTGGATTTTGAGGTCTTTTATAGCTTCCTGAGTGGTTTTTTGTAATTTAATATTGTTGGAAATAATTTGTTTCATCATATATTCTAGGCTAGGCTCAGGTTTTGGAGGGGTTTATTGGAAAATCCTTTGGGATGATTGAGGATTTCTAGGTGATGGTGGTGGATGACTACTCTACCCCGGTTGGTTCCATTGTTGTTGAGGTTGGTTTGAATACCCCCTTGCCTATAGGCTTGGTTCTCCTTCCACCCAGATTTGGATGGATAGTATGGTTTTTTCCTAAAGGGTTGGTTATAGGGGCATCTTGGGAAGATTGCCTCACAACTCTAAGAATTTTCTCTCAATTGGGGGCATTAGTCCGAGTAGTGGGTGTCAAAAGAACATATACCATAATGGATGGGAGGAGGAGATTGGTATTTCCCCTAGGAAAGAGAAAGTTGTCAAAGAAGGGTACTTACCTATTCAAACTTTGTGTCCACCTTCTTCTCGAATTCAGTACTTTTCACCTCATGGACACCTCGAATCGGTACGTTGGACCTTGAACGAAATTGTTGTGTGTTTTGTGCCATGTTCTCAATCAGTTTTCTTGCATCAATTGGGGTCTTATCAACTAGAAAAGCACCTACAGTATCATTTATCATATTTCAATCAATAGGGATTAAACCTTCATAAAAATATTGAATTAAAAGTTGATCACTTATTTGGTGGTGTGGGAAACTTGAACATAACCTTTTAAAGCATTCCCAATATTCATTTAATGTTTCCCCTTGATATTGTCTTATACCACAAATTTCTTTCCTTATTGTTTCAGTTTGAGAGGCTGGGAAATATTTTTCAAGAAAAATGTGTTTCATGTTCGCCCAACCTCTTATTGGGGAATTAACACAATATAACCAATATTTTTCTGTGTCTTCTAATGAAAAAGGGAATTCCCTTTACTTTTTATTCATCCAAATTTTTAGGTTTTAATGTAGAACACACAGTGTGAAATTATTTTAAATGCTTGTGTAGATCCTCTCCAGGAACTCCATAGAATCTTGGTAATAGATGAATTAAACCATATTTTAGTTCAAAATTGGATGCCTCACCTTGTAATTGAATGTATGTGGGCTGAATATCAACATCAGGTGAGGTTATTTATTTTAGTGTTATACTATTTTCATCCATTTTATTCAAGTTTATTTCAGTTTTGATGTTAGTTCCAGAAGAATATGAAGGGTGAAGAAGAGTTTCAATATGTGGTGTGTCCTCATTCAAAGTGTTGTCTTGTGTGTCTCGGTGTCGTTGACGTAAGTTCCTCTCCAATTTGGGTTCTAAAGGTGCTAAATCTTCTAGATTAGAATGTATCATGCACCAAACCTACACAACAAATAGATCAGAACAAAAAGTGATTGAAAAGGTATAAGAGAAAACAAATAAATATTCACAAAAATTAAAAAAAACTTATAAAAAACACGCACTAAAAACCAAGGCGCTCCACTACAATGGCACCAAAATTTGACCGTGCTATCATGACACGTCAAATTTATTATTATTTTAAGATTGATTTAGCATATAGGGAAGACCCTAGGTCGTCTCTCGAGGAGCGTTGATAGGTTTTGAGTATGTATTTTTAATAAGAATTACTAAAAGAGGGGGGAGGTTTTGAAAAAAGATTTAAGTAAATTACTTAATTAAAGAGTTAAATAGTTGATAAATAAATAAGGTTTATTAATAATTATGAGAGAAAAAGATCATTTCAAGTTCACTACACATATTGTATAGTTCATTGTTCTGAAAATTTAACATGTTTTTGTTTAATTCTTTAGTTCAAGGTTGTCAAGATCTTGACTCCCCTATTGCCTCTTCAAATGATGCTTAAAGAACCACACCTTGGAACAATAATCGTGTTGCCAAGATTTGGTTATCAAACATAGAATAAGATAACTACCAAATAATACTTAAATCTTATGTATGCGTGAGATAAATAGTATTATTGTGTTGTCCAATCGGAACAACCCAAGATTCCCACTTGAAATCTCAACCCAATCGGTGTTGAAATAAAAAGTGTTTCACTTAATTATATAAAATGAAATGTAATCAAGGGGAATCATGTCAATAAAAAAAGTGAAATATTCAACACAAAAATTATACAAAACCAATAGAAGAATATGTATTTTAACTCTATCCCAATTTTGTGTAGCTCCCTCTAAATGATCGTCCACCATTTAGCTCGCCATCGAGAGGAAGAGGAGGTTCGGGTGGAACTCCCTCTTCATCATTGATTCCACTATGAGGATATGGGCCTATATAAATCCTTGGATGATGATAGGACTTATTTGGGTCTCCAAAATACCAGATCTTTGTCTCCTGGCCTAACTTACAAATGAGGAGACCAAGGTGCCATTTTATAGGAAAATGGGAAGGTGGTTTTGAGCACACAAAATTATTAAAACCACTTGTCATAGGTGTTTTGACCTCCATACAGCCTTATCTCGATTTGGATAAAATAAAAAAGTTGTATCCCCACCTATTTTTTATCTCCACCAAAATTTTGGAAAAATTTGGACACCTATAGAACAAGATATGGACAGATCACAACACACCACTTTTGACTTTGTGCAGATTCGGTGTGCTGGACAGATCAGGTCGATTGGGCCACCATATGGCAAAATTAGTCTTGGGTTCATTCATATTAAATGTGTCCCAATAAAGTTTGGACCATAACATAAAATTTAAGCCCAATTGGATGCACGGTATAGTAGCAGTGTGTGGATTAATCCACTGGTGTTCTTAGATCCTGCGCAGTTTGGACCATTTTTCTTGGACATCATCATGGGCCCTCCAAATCACCTCCTCCTACAATGGAGTCATCAAAAAAAGTAACATTTAACTTTTTAACAGTGATAAAAACAAAATAAATTATTCAAACATGGAATGAAATTTGTTATTATTTTTATAATTTTCAATATAAAATAAGTTTAGCACAATGTTGTAAGGGTGAAAATGAAATAGTGAATCGCAGTGCGATCAGTTAGCTGGGTACTACCGGAGATTCGTACTTGACTTTTATAGAGTTTAGGAACCCTTGTCAGCATTTAAGAAGAAGGGAAAACCCTTCGTGTGGATGAAGAGATTCTAATATAGTTTTCTGGAGCTGAGATAGAGACTGACGAGTGCCCCCATCTTGAGGCTACTAGAAGAGGGCATTGGGTATGTAGTTTACTGTGATGCATCTGGGACCATACTTGGATGTGTCATGATGAAGGAGAGAGTAGTGATCACGTATGGCTCTCAACAGCTAAGACAACATGAGTAGAACTACACTACCCATTACTTGGAGTTAGCAGCAGTGGTTTTCACCTTGAAGATTTCGTGACATTACTTGATGGGAGAACGTTTTACAGTCTACTCTAATCATAAGAGTCTCAGGTATATCTTCTCTCAAAAGGACCTGAACCTGAGACAGTGGAGTTGGCTAGAGTTACTCCAGAACTATGACTTTGAGATATTCTATACTCTTGGGAAGGGGAATGTGGTAGTATATGCACTCAACATGAGGTATAGTCTGCAGTTGCTGAGTGAGGCGACATAGCAGCTAGCCGCGTTGCAGATATCATTTGTAGATAGAGATAAAGTAGCTTACCTCCAGTATATGACTGTCACTCCCCCACTTCTTCAACAATTTTGGGAGGCACAACTTGGAGAAATTGAATGCAAGTATCAACATGCTCAGATATCCATAGGACATGCACCTGTTGGATTTTATGAAGGTGGGGAGCACGTCATCCTCTTTAGAGGATGCACCATCGTACCAGTGGCGCTATGGGAGGAGGTGTTGACGGAGTTCCATATGTCCCCTATGGCAGTACATTATGGTGTGGCGAAGATGTACCAGGACCTTCGATGTCAGCACTGGTGGTCAGGGATGAAGAAGTCAGTGGCAGAGTTTGTTTCATGATGCCTCACTTGTCAGCAAGTGAAGGCCAAGCATCAGGTTCCAGCAGGCTTAGTGCAGCCACTAGAGGTGCCGGATTAGAAGTGGGATGGTATCTCCATGGAATTTTTAGTAGGGATTCCACGTACATCTAGGGTACATGATTCCATCTGGGTGATCGTTGACCGACTCACAAATTCGGCCCACTTTCTACCCATCTGAGAGTAGGGATCAGTAGAGGTCTTGGGATGCCTCTACGTACCAGAGGTTGTATGACTTCATGGGGTGCATTGACGATCATCTCTGACCATGATGCACGTTTTACATCTTGGTTGTGGAAGGTATTACATGAGGCATTTAGGAATCAACTAAATTTGAGCACCATCTTTCATCCTCAGATGGATGGTCAGACAGAGCGGACCATACAGATGCTGGAGGACATGCTTCGTGCTTGCATCCTAGATTTTGGCCGTAGTTGGGAGTATCACTTTCCCTTGGTAGAGTTCGTGTACAAAAACAACAAATATCAATACACCATCGGTATGGAACCATTCAAGGCCTTATATGGTCGACCTTGAAGATTACCTCTATGCTGGACAGACCCAGGGGAGTTAGCACTTATGGGTTCGGAGTTGGTACGGGCTACCACAGAGAAGGTGAAGATCATCCAGGAGTGGATGAAGACTGCACATAGCAGGCATAAGTCTCATGCTGACAGGAGACATAGATCATTGGAGTTCAACGAGGGAGACTATGTCTTCCTATGGGTCTCACCTCGATGAGGTTTGCAGAGATTTGGAGAGGGAGACAAGCTATCTTTAAGGTTTATCAGACCTTTTCAGGTTCTCAGTAGAGTTGGTGAGGTGTCATATCACCTGGATTTTCCCCCACAGATGCACTGGGTGCATGGTGTTTTCCACGTGTTGCAGCTGAGGAGGTACGTGCATGATCCATCGCCCATCATTGATTGGGGCGAGCTGGACATTGATGATGGGGCGACCTTTACGGAGGTTCCAATGGATATTGAATATTGATAGGAATAGGTACTTCATGGATTATCGATACCTATAGTGTGTGTTCGCTGGCAGCACGAGAACCTCCAAGAGAGAACATGGGAGTGGGAGGCTCAGATTCATGCTCAGTACCCCCATTTGTTTCCTTAGTCTATGTTGTGGATTTTAGGGACAAAAATCCCTAAGGTGAGGAGAATGTAAATAATCGGTTTTACATGTATATTTTTTAATTATATGGAATTATTACGAGTCTGCAAAAATTTATGGCACGTGATTCCAAGGCCCAATGTGATTGAAATGAATTTCTGAACTTTTTTTAAGGTACATTCAGTAAACGCATGAGTGGCATTTTCTAGCTTTTGAACTGGTGCTCAAATTAAAAATCTGAGGGCACCGTTGAATCTACAGTGCCAAGATTCTATTAAGGGAGGCTTCACTTAGACCGTATTAAGTCTAGAGAAAAAGTTAGATTTTGGTACTTTTTAAAATAATAATAAAATAACTTATTTATTTATTTATTTATTTATTTTCCTCTAATGGAAAAGAGGTAGTGTGAGACCGGTGATATGTCAAGCCATTAAATGGCTTGACCCTTCAAATCCTAAGTAACATCATAGTTTTAATTTATGAAGGTTCCTATTAAATGAACCCCCATAAATTCCATAATCGTTACTTACCCTCCCCCTATCCTATTTATATGGAGCTTGGGGAGGGGTAATGGAATGACTTCATCAAGCGACGAAGCTCAGGTAAAGTGCCGCGATGCCCAAAACTTGGAGGATGGAGCCGGTTCCAGCGGGTAGTGTCAAGCGACACCAAATCATGAACCGAAGGATGATGTTTGAGTGGCGTTGTTGGAGGCTTGTTGCGGGGACGACGAACGCTGACTCTTCCTCAAACGTGACATTCTCCAACGATCTTGAGGTAGATATTTTTTTTGTTATAATTCCAATTGATTGTTGAATCCTAACCTCTTGCTATCAAGCTAACGAGGAGGGTGTGGTCCAAACAAACAAGGACCAGACCCTCCTCCCTTGTTGGAATTTTGGTGCGTTCATTGAAAACTTTATCTTCAGGTTAGGTGAGATCCCAGACAGTAGATGATGGAGGCGGTCGGCACTGGCTGACCGCGATGGAGGCGGCGTGCCATCGCACACCGTAGGAGGAGGTCGTGACACTAAGACATGACGGTCAGCAGAGCGTCCGACACCGACCAAACACGAAGGTGATGTGGCGTGCCGTCGCGCGCCGCTGGTAGAGCTAGTGGTGGGACCCGCATAGGGTTCCATGGTGACCTGGTAGTTCCGAAGGGGCACTGCTGCTTTGCCTACCAAATGGGTGAAACTCCCCTGTGCCATCTCGAGTGGACCCCACTCCAGCGGGCCCCGTGAGCCCAGCAGGCCGCGCCACTGTGGGCCGGTCTATGCGAGCCCAAAGGTCCGTGCCTCCATGGGCCAGGATGGACCACGTCCTAGTGGGATGATCCCACCACAGTCCAGCCCAATCGAGTCTGTCTGACCGGGTCGGACCAGACCCGAACCCAACTAGGCTCAGTTTCGCATAAAGGGCCATAACTTGAGAACCCGAGGTTCGTTTGATGAACCGTCTACGGCGCTGAGACCCTTGGAGAGATAAAGATATTTTGGTATACTCCATTTGATATTTGGATAAAGTTGGTGTATGTTTGTGTTGGATTGAACCTGAATCCAACCAGGACCTCGGAACTAAAACACTTATAAGTCACAGACCGGGCGTCCGATTAACGCGCTGTCTGTCGCGTTGGAACCCTTACGACGTGGTGGTAATTTTGAATACTTATTCATAGATCTCAGTGGTAGTTGAAATATGAACTATGTTTTGAGGAGAAGTTCTCCCAGAATCAAGCATACTATGAGTGGGAATCCAGTGGCTGGCAGTGAGGTGAAGGTTGGAGACAGATCATATGAAGGTTAGTACCGAGCGATCCTGTGTGGTTCAATGCTCAAAAATATTGTGTGGGTCAGAACATATCGATTCTATGTGGGTCAGATCCTATGTGGGCCAGTTCTCAACGATCCTGTGTGGGTCAGCGCATACCGATCCTGTGTTGGTCAGATCCTGTGTGGGTCATTGCAGGGGTTAGTACCTATCAACTCTGGGCATGTTAAATCCTGTGTGGGTCATTGCAGGAGTTAGTACCTATCGATCCTATGTGGGTCAAACTCCATGTGGTCAACAACAGTGCCTCTTGACAGAATAAGATGATCTAGCTTCATGACTGATCATATGTACTTCTATACTTTACAAATACCTAGTGTGAGCTGATTCTTTTACCTTCTTGGTGATACCTGTGTGGTACTTTTACCTTTGTGGTGATATCTTCATGGTGATACCTATGTGGTAATTTTACCTTTGTGGTGATATCTTCATGGTGATACCTATGTGGTATTTTTACCTTCGTGGTGATATCTTCGTGGTGTTACCTATGTAGTACTTTTACCTTCATGGTGTTATCTTCATGGTGTTACCTGTATGTACTTTTACCTTCGTGGTGTTACCTTTGTGGTGTTACCTTTGTGATATTCTTCCCTCATGTATGAGAAAAGTATATCTTGATAACTTAGGTATATGTATGGGCATATACCTAAGTAGAGTTGATGACTGCTTCGTGCTTTGTGTTTGAGGTCTTGCTTTGTGGTTTTTACTTTGTGGAACTATGGGAGACCTTCAGGGGTCTCGAGGTACCTACTGAGTATTTTTATACTCACCCATGTATGAGCTTAGGCTTCAACTTATTGTGTCTTGTGAAAATGAAGAATAACATTGATCGAGGATGAGGGAGCCAGGACTGGACAATACTCAGAGGTGGACCATTTGATGTTGTGTGACATAGGACTACTGATCGTGAGCTGTACCTACCCTTCAGGTAGGATCTTTAGTAGACGATCCAGGAGCTGTTTTTCTCTTTTCAGTTGTACTTGTACTTTCTAGTTGGTCTTGTATTCTGGATCCTTTACTTTCATCACACTTTTTACTACAACAGTTTACTTTATGGTTTCCTCTTATTGTACTCTTGAATTTGTGTGTTTATAGAGGTTTAAAGGCAATTCCTTCCCATTAAAGGATATGCCTTTTTGGTGCTAGTCACCAGCCCCTGGCCTATGGAAGGCGGGCTTGGGGTAGTCACGACATGGGACTTGGGGGACGGTTCGTGACATGCTATGTGAAATAAATGCACCACATGTAGTACATTCATGGAAGAACATGTATTTTTTATAGTATACACCATTTATATTGACTAAAAACCATGTATTCCATGTTCTTTCAAGGTAGAAAACATGGGGTCAAACCACATCATGTAATTAATACACTGCATGCATATAATACATGTTGCCTACAGACTGGCATCAGTGTCACCTGAAGTACACACCATGTATCATTTATAAATTTCATGTACTTCATAAATTTCCATGACAAGTACATTACATGAACCTAGGCATGTATTGCTGATATATTTCAAAGAGAAGTACATGACGTGTGGCTTGCTTGGACACACCGTGTACTTTACCTATTTACATGGGAATATTAAATTTAATTAATTAATTCATTAAAATTCATCAATCTGAGTTCTGTGGGTCATTAAGTTGATAGTACATGGAATTCATTAGGTTTTATATTATATTAAATTCTTAATTAATTCCTCATAATATTTGAAACTATGAATCATGTATGGTTATTTTATACTAAAGACTCAGCACATGAAATTGTACAAGCTATGTAATTTTCATGTGTTCCATGTGGAATTAAATTGGACATACACACCACAAAATTATTACACATTCCATGTACACTATGTCGTGTGAGTTTATTGTTTAAAATTAAAACCATACTGAGTAGTTCAATCAGGAAATCATCGAGTGTCCTCCAATTACAAGGTTGTGAACTATATTATCTAGTTTTTAATAAAATAAAATAAAATATTTTATTTAAAATCACAGTGGATGTTAATTTTAGGATGATTGGATGAAATAAAATAAAATGAATTAATTTATTAATAAGATAATTAATCAGACTAATTCATGCATGTTTTATCTTATTTAATAATGAATTGAAATGAATGATAACTAGTCATTTTAAATGCATAATCATTGTATGTGTATGACTGATCATGTGATTGACTAGACCTATGTATGTGTGTTGGATTTATTTAATTTAATTTTATTAAATGGTTTTTAATTAATTATTATTAAATTAAATATGATGGTTTGCGAATTATCCCTCTCTCTTTTATTATATAGGAGCTGCATATCCAAGGTTTTTTATGTAATTCCACTTAACCAAACCTTTGGTTCCCATAACTTGTGTGTGAATTATAAAAAATACGTAATAAAAGAAGTATCTAAAGGTGTATGGAGTTGGTTCAAGACAGAACTGAGGTAGAGGTGGTTCATGATGGAACCAAGATAAAACCAACACATGAGATACATAGGTGTACATGTGGGATGCTGCTAATCATGCCAGGTCTGACAAAAGGAGTTTATCCCTTGGGTTATAAGTTGATTTATTGTCTACTCAATAAATCAATGATTAGATAAATCTCATGATCGTGTCATTTATTTATCTATTTTTTTCTATCTTATGCAATATTTGTTTTATGGATGAAATACTACAATCACATAAATAAATGAAATAATATGTAAATATGGAATTAAAATAAATGAGTTATGTGTAAATATTTTATCAGAACATGGTTAATAGCCAAATTAAAATCCACTCTATATTAACAATACATATAAAGGATAAAATAATAACATTCAAACAAAATAAATAAAATCCATCAACTTAATATTAAGTCAGACCAAGTCTTCTATTAATTGATCAAGAATAAAACAAATAGAACTAAGTGTTTGACTGGTAATTGTTGGGAAACTTACTTTTATTAGGGTAGATCTTATAATTTTTTTATTTTAATTTTAAATTTTACATAAATAGGAGTATCCCTTGATAGACTTGGTGTAACTTGGATGAAATTGTTGAGGAAATTCTAGCCAGGATCTTTGGATTGGGGATTCCACTCAATGGATCATGGAGTTACAAGCCTATAGCTGGAAAAGACCTTCCTACCTAAATACATTCAAGTAAATTACCAATCCCTTTATTGGTTTGTGATAATGGGAATATGGATCCTTGCCACTAGAATTTATGAGCAACTAGAAATTTTGATTCCAATGGTGAGGGATATCGAGACTTGATAAAATAGTGAGACTTAACAAAATTAAATACATTATTTTTGTCTCAAATTAATTGTAATCAAGTTAATTACTAATAATATTCTCTTTTAATATTATAGAATAATGAAAATCTCATCAACTACATTATCCCGATGATCAATTTTTGAAAAATACCATATCTTAACTGGAAGTAATTTCCAGGAATAGTTCAAACACATATGGGTAGTATTGTTACATGAATTGAAGTATAAAATTCTAGAATTATCAATGTTTAATCCACTTACTAAGGAGGAAATTGATGAGAAGTTCAATATCTATGATAAAAATTTAAGAGACACATTTTATGTTCACTGATCAATGATTTCATCCATTTCTAATGAACTCATGAAGACGCATGAAGACATGGATTCTTATAACATGCTCCAGTATCTCTGTGGACTATATCAAGAGAGAGTAATATTGGAACTATTTGAGATATCCAAGCTTATATTTCAGAGTAAACTTAGAGAATGTGTGACAACATAGTCTCACATAGTCAAAATCATTGACTACATTGAGCTCCTAGAGGTTCTAGGGTTTAAACTACCTGATGAACTGCACACCAATATCATTCTTTCATCACTCCCTCCTAAATTCTCTAGATTTGTTTCTAATTTCATTATAAACAACATTTATAAGTCTCTCACAAATCCTATAACTTCACATATCCAAGTTGAAAAGGATATGAAATGAAAAAAATATTTCCATACTTATGGTGAATAAAAGGAAAGTCCAGGTGAAGAGATATAAGTCCAAATATTCTTCACAATTCACTTCTAAGAAGATAAATATCAAGGGGAAATAAAGGGAACAATATGACATCTATTTCTCATATGGAAATAAGGTCCACTAGAAGAAAAAATACACCTAGGAAAAGAATTAAGAAGAAGCATTAGGTGAATTTTTTATCAAGTGAAATTTATTTATTTCTATAAATTGGGTATTAGGTATAAAATGTGGTTCTCACATATGTATTCAAATAAAAAAACTAGGTAGATTCTTAAATATTTCTCTAGGTTAGGTAGATCTAAAAGCATCCAAAAGATCAAGAGTTTCCTCCATAGCTATTTTGGGCTACCACATAACATTTCTGATGATAATGATATTAGTATTAAAAGATTCTTATTATGTGCCTTCAATCACAAAAAACATTATATCTGTATTTATACTTGATACAGATGGATTTATTTTTAAATTTTGGAATAAATGTTTCTTATTTTATAAAAAATCATATGATATTTTAAGGAATATTAAAACAAAGGTCTTTACATATTGGATTATCCAAACCAATTAATGGAAATTGATAATGAAACTAGTTCACATGACTTATAACACACCCAGTTATGGAATCATCAGCCATGTCATGTAAAAAAAACCATTTGACCAAATTAAACCAATATGGATATTTAGATTCATTTGATCTAAAACCAATTGGTCTATGTCACACATTTTTATAAGGAAAAATAAAAATTCCCTATTTTGTGGAAAAGGTGAATAGGTCAAATAGATTCTTGAATTAGTTTATACTGATGTGTATAAACCATTTCAAGTTGAACAAAGGGGTGGTTACTCATACTTTATAACTTTAACTAATAATTATAGTAGATATGTACATGTATACTTGATGAGGTATAAGTTATATTCTTTTGAAAAATTTAAATAATGCAAGAATGAAGTTGAGAACCATCTTGGTAAGAAGATTAAGAAACTTTGCTTAGACCACGGTGGAGAATATCCTAATCAAGTATTCATTGATTATATATAATATTTTTTGATTCTATCCTAACTAACTCCTCATTATAAATAATAATGGAATGGTTTAAATTAAATGATGGACTGAACCATGTTATATATGGTGAGATCAATGATGAGTCGTGCGAATCATCCATTATCCTTTTGAGGATACATGTAACATACATCAACAGATATACTAAACCAAGTAGCAAGTAAATTTTTAAATGGTATTGCATATGAAATTTGGTGTGGATGAAAATACATGTTGTTGAATTTACATGTGTGGGGATGAAAAGAATTTGTTAAAACTTTTTCAGTTAAAAAACTTGCACCTCAAGGAAAAAATTGAACCTTTATAGGATATCCTACAAAAATAATGGGATATTACATATATGAACCCTCATAAAAAAGGTAATTTTGGAAATAAAATACATATTACTTGAAATGAATCATATCTCTATAATAGATAGTGGGAGAGATATATAATTTTATGAATTACAAGATCAAGGTATACAAGAGCTGACACGTGAATTGATTCCACAACACCCTATGGAAGAAGAAGTTCCAAGGACATAAGTACTACACATGAGTACAATAGAGGTTAGAATCCTAAAATATATGGTTTTTAGTCACCAAGAATGGTGATTCAATATTAGTTGAAAATAATATCATATAACCTATCAAAAAGTAGTAAGTGGCACATATTTTTCCAAGTGGTAAGAATCCATGAATTTTGAAATGGATTCCATGTATCAAAACCATGTCAATATTTTGGTAGACCCTTAAATGGATGTAAATCATGTTGATTATAAATGAGTATTCAAGAATGAACAAGATATGGATGGACAATTCAATACTTATATGGCATGACTGGTTTCAAAATGGTTCAACAAACATCAAGACATAGACTATGAAGAAACCTTTCCCCTAGTTTAAATGTTGAAATCCATTAAAATTCTAATAGCCATATAAGCTAACCATGATTATGATGTTTGGAAAGTGGATGTCAAAACTTCCTTCCTAAATGGTAACCATTAGGAAAATGTCTATATGACACAACCAAAAGGGGTTTTGACTCCAAAGGATTCCATAAAAGTATCCAAATTGTAAGGATCCATTTATAGAGTAAAGTAAGCATCCAAGTCATGGAATATATGATTTGATAAATAAATAATATAATTTTTTTTCATAAAGAATGAATGTGATTATTTTATCTATAAGCAGTTTAGTGGGAGTGCGGTAATTTTAATAATAGTTTTTTTCAATGAAATACTACTTATTGGAGATAAAATACCAGTCTTACAGTATGTTAAATCCTTGTTAAATACATGCTTCTCCATGAAGGACATAAGTGAAGTAGTATATATTCATGGGTTCAAGATCCATTGTGATAGATACAAGAGATTTATTAGTCTAATTAAAAGTAAATATATTGAAAAGATACTGAAAAGATTATATATGTAACAATCTAATAGGGGATTTTTACTAGTGTCACCTGGAATTCATATTTCTAAGAAAGTGTGTCCTTATACATATGAGGAAAGAAAAAGTATGGAAAGGCTTCCATACACGTCAATGATTTTTTTAGTCATGTATGATATGATGTGTACCAGGATAGATGGATCATACACCTTAAGTGTGGTAGGAAGATGTCAAACTGACCTAGGTGACCACCATTAGGTGGAATTCAAGACAATCTATAATTATCTAATATGAACTAAGGATATCTTATTGGTCTATGGAGAAGATTATGAAATATCCATTGTAAGATATATAAATGATAGTTTACAAACATATCAAGATAATATGAAATAATAGTTGAGATACATATTCACCCTCAATGGAGGTGTTGTGAGATGAAAGAGATCAAATCATTCCATGTTCACAAATTATATAGTAGAGTCTAAGAATATTGTGGTTTTTGAGAAAGATAAATAAGTAGTTTGGATATGAAACTTCATCCAAGATCTTGATGTGGTACCTTGTAGTAAAGAACCTATCACACTCTATTGTGATAATACTATAGCAGTGGATCCTACAAAGGAACTAAGACCACATCAGTGGAAGAAGCACATACTTTAAAAGGGTCATATCTTGAGATATTTTTCTCAGAGAGGTGAATTTTTAGTAAGAAGAGTCCCTACAGAAGAAAACATGGTAGAACCATTGACTAAAGACTTAATTTAGTATAAACATGATCTTTATATGAGATCTAGAGGATTGAAATTGGTTGGTAGCTGGCTCTAGTCTAAGTAAAAGTCTATTAGAGCTGGTATTCTAGAACCAACTATTTTTACTTTATATTTCATGTATATTCAAAGAAGTGAATAATAATTAAACATCTTATTAGATGATTTTCATTTTTCTACATGAATTTAATGTAATAATTTCATAGAGTATCCATCTCATTAAAAGTTCACAGCAGTTCCACATTGTGATGTGAACTTGAAATTCCATGATGATATTCTTAAACCTAGTTCTATGGTTGGATAAAATTCTATAATGGGGAATATAGTATATTGACTATTAGGTGTGAGTACTCGTAATAAGATGAGACATCATCTCATGAATTTCACACTTGGTAATATTCAAGATGGGATATTATGAGAATAAATATACCAGTAAGAATTCTACATGTTTATGTGTCTTTGGATATTTCTGTATATGAGTATGTTTAATGTTCATTAGAATTTAATATTATTATTAATACATGTCATGACTCATGAACTTATATTTACTAACCAAAACCATAATAAAATATGTTCACGAGAAGTAAGGTATGTTGGGTGCATCATGAATGACATGTTATTAATAAATAAGTTAAGTAAGGATGTGCGCCTTTCATATTTATAGAATTTTATATCTCAAACATTTTATTGAAATAAAATTACCACAATAAATTCCATGGTCATGGTGTAAGGATGATTTTATTTCAGATAGTCAAAGAAAGATGTATCAAGTATATAGGTTGATGAAATTGGTGTGAAACCTACTTGATAAGATATTTTGGAAAATTGATTATATTGCATAACGAGTGCTCATATGTGTTTGTTGACATTGTGGCATTAACTTATTTCTACTGGGTGTCTTGACCCATTTCTAGACAGCAATCATGGAAATTAGGCAAGCCCACCAAATTCCAATGGGAAAGAATCATAGAGGGTTATACACTAAGTGTTTCCAATGATCTTAATTAAATTTCATTTGAATTTAATTATTATAATAAATATTATTCTCAAGATCGAAGAATAATTTTGTTTAGAATTTATGGTTTCATAAATTAAATAATTTTTTATTCACAAGGTATTTGTTAAATTATGTGGATATATAAAATTTATTTATTTATTGAATATTTAATAAATACTTATTCACAAGAATGTGAATAGTATATATATTTTATGAATAAATATTTAATTCAATATTTATTTAGGTATTATATAAATGCTAAGGAGGAAAAGTGGACCAATATTATGTCCAGTGATAAATATTAATTTGAAAGTTGGTAAAATAATATTTATCATTAGTCCAATTAGAGAATTCTATGAAATAAATAAAATATATTATTATTTTAACACATGGAATGGGGGAAGACATGGGTTTAACATTTTATTAATGGTGCTTGTGCAATTAATTAAATAACAAACCCTAACCCTAGGTTTATAAATAAACCACTAAAACTTTATAAGAGAGGATAATTGAGAATAGTTTTTCACAATAGACCTCTCTCTAGCATCCTCCTCTTTCTTATCACATCCTATAAAAAATGAGAAGACCAAGAGAATTTCTTCGAGACCAAATAAACGTAAGCAATCAAGAAAAAAAACTCAAGATGACATATTGACCATACTAGCACTCGATGATTCATCAGTGTCGGTCAGACATCATAAGAGCACATGTGGATCACCACTAGAGATATTCTACACTTAGATCCTACAAGCATAATGACAGATTTCCGAAAAGGGTTTCAAATAATAAACATCTACTATGAAAAAAGATATTAAGAATGAGGTAATATTTATTCTTTTTATGGATTAACCCACTAGGTCCCACCTAGTCAGCAATAATATGAATGAGAC
Source organism: Viscum album (assembly GCA_963277665.1). Lineage (NCBI taxonomy): Eukaryota > Viridiplantae > Streptophyta > Magnoliopsida > Santalales > Viscaceae > Viscum > Viscum album. Next base: position 334,941,815 of record OY728163.1, read on the forward strand.
ACTCTAATCCCACCTCTAATAGTCCGAAGTATGGAGACCAATGATAAGTAGGCATATCATGCACATGGGATACCTTATCCCAAGGTACCTAGACACACACACACATCTCCAAATACCCAAAAAATATTAAAGGTAAAAAACTGGAACTAAAATTCATGCATAACATCTATCCCACATTTGAGTATGAAACTAGTAATAGAAATTACCAATGGCCAAATACAATTCCTAAAAATATGTATAAATAGTCCAACATGCTATAAATTAGTGGAATGATGTAAAATGAAACACATGGTAGAAACCATAGTTTGTATAGATTAACTATACTCTTGTTTCTCTCGGTCCACCAAGGTCTCCATTGAAAGGCCTCTTGACTACATAAGTCACGACATGTATAGGAAGATCCCATGTATAGGTGAGTATATTCATACCCAGTTGGATACCCTGAAATCACTAACCATAAAGTATCAAGAGAGTAAGAAACTCATAATTACAAAGTCATGTCAATTAGAATATGAGATATAACAATAACAATCTAGATATAATCAAGATAGACTCTAATTCTCATGGTAACATCACAATCATACTGCCATCCCAGGATCTTGCTCAAGGCTTCAAGGTAAAGCTCATTTGGGATAATTCACTCCATTATCATGTTAACACTGATAAAACAAATATGAAAGGTAGTTCTTTCCAGGTTTCACCAAGAATAAGTACATGTTGGAACTCATAATATTTCTATACATAGATAGGGGATCTCACCTAGGGCATGTGGGGGATTCCTGGCCCTAACTAGGAAAACCCATTAGGATAGGGATCTCATACTCTGATAGTCAGTAATTGGATTATTGACCCAACCTAGGGAAGAAGAAATGATTGAGGATCACACCTCGACCACATAGAGGAATTCCTGAACTCTCTCTAAGACTAATCCCAGAGAGGGAATCACATACCATGATCATGACATGATTGCTCACTATACCCTCATAAGGATGGACCAAGGGGATAAAACATAGAGATACTGGTCCTCACTGAAGATAATGAGGTCCTCAAACTACCTTGACAAAAGTACAAAACGTGTATAGGGGTATACATAGTGTGTATTGACCACCTCAAGTCTACCTATGTACTCTGAACCATGCATATGTACTATGGACCATTCCCATGTACTCTATTCATTCCCATGTACCTAGCTATATCTGGGTACATTGGCCGTGTCTATGCCTATTTGTGATGATGATAATCCATTGATGTGATAATGATGAAATAATAAGAAATAACTCAGGATTAATCAAAACAATATCCATTCCTAATTCTAGTAAGATAAATAAATACAAAAAAATAAATGGTCAACTGATGAATCAATTTTTTAGAAAGATTGATTCACATTCGACAAAGAATAGAAAAATATAAGGATTAAATACAAAACGTCCCTACCTATAAATTGGATCAATCACTGATAAAGAATGGTTCCACATCCCAATCGTTGGTGAGATCAACAAACTCCTTTGAAAAATGATCATTACACCATGATCCATTATCATTCGTCCAAAAACTCTCCTACAACAGCTCCCATGAAATCCTTAGGGTTATAGGGATAAACCTAGGTCTTTTCGATAAATGGGATTAAATAGAGGAGATTAGGTCAGACTGTCAAATAAAAAAATAAAAAATTTATTTATTTATTAACCCTCCCTGATTACAATTAAGCCAGACACCCGACACACACAAAGGTTACATCATGCCTAGGGTAAAACCTATATTTTAGATATAATGGATATATTAGATTTCCCATCCAAGACTCCATTCAATATTTATTCCATTAGTTTAGAAAAATTATCACACATGATATAATATATTTAATATTTTTATTATATCAAAACCAAGCCCCCTAGACCCTAAAATCCTACACTGACTTAGCACATAACTTTGAAAATATTCTTTAAAATATTACAAATTTTTACAATTTAAGGTACTGGATTAATGTAGTATAACCTTTTTCATGTTTTTGAAGCTCGTGGTGCTTTAAGGAGGATTAGTGGGGCTACAGACGTGGTTGTTTTCTAAAATCTAGAAGGAGGGAGAACTTACAATATAAGTATGAGTTTATGGTGTAAGTGGGATTTATGGCATAAGTGGGCTGTGACATTTGTTATATGGTTTGTGTACTTTATGTCCTAAACTAGGAGTTTATGATGTAAATCAATTAAGTGTCTAAATAGATGAGGTAATGTATATTTCAGGGAAAATAAAAATTCAACATAATTATGATGTAAATTAATTATTTCACCATAAAATATCTCATGGGAAGTGAGTTTTATAATGTTTAGTGCCACTCAACTTCACCCAAACCCTACCCCTTCTCATAAATCTCTTGGCATAAGAAATGGTTTTATTCAGGAATTTTGGGATTCTTTCAAAGGGGATCAATTCCCAACATTATTTCTTTGATCCACATCAATCCAAGGTTAGTTACCCCTTGTTTTGTTGTGGTTCTCCTATCATTTTCCTACCATTTATTCCTTTACATGTGATGGAGGTTCCTTTATGTGTTCTAATGGAGTTTTTGTTGTTGTTTTCATGTATTTGGAATGATGTCCTTGGAGGGATGGAGGTTCCTCTATTTGTAATCCATTGATTCTTGTAATTTGATGGTGATTCAAATTGGTGAGCTGCACATGTTTATTTAAATATTTTCTTCAATGAGTTAATGGATTTAATAAAGAATGTGTAGTATTTTAATGATTTTTATAATAAAATGAAAAGTCATGTTTAAAGAGAATTTCAATTATTTGAATTTTTTGAAACTATAATTAATGATAAGAGCATGTTGAACTTTTAATAACATGTTATATATAATGTATTAGATTTTATGTAGTTTTAACCTATGAAAAATGAATCAATTAATTCAATATGGAATAAGAATCAATTTTTTGATAAAGAAAATCTTTGGGGCCAGAAGTGTCCATGTTTTTAAAGGTTGAATGCCTTGTGTTGGAGGCTGTGAGAGCCTGTTTGTTTTCAAAGGATGAATACCTTTCTTTTAGGGCCCAATTTCCCTATTTTTGATGCTTGATTTTTATTACTTACTTTTTATTTTCTATGGATGTGACATTTTCCATGTGTTTTGATATGATCCTGGGATGGATGAGCCTAAGATGGATGATGAGATATGGGGCGAGGAGGCCTGGCTGATATGGCATCATTTGATGTCTGTGATAGAGAGATACATCAGGATATGCATGAGGGTGTCCAGGATTGCATCAAAGATGATGGAATGGGTTAAATATGGGCTTATCCTTTGATGTTATAAAGACATATGCTTGCTTGAAATGAAACTTTTTAATGGATGATGGCTGAGTTTATTGTCTTATCTACACTCCTTTCTTTACTACTTGAGGCATACAAATGTTCTTGGTTTCATGTTTCTTATTTTTGGTAGCTTAGGACAGTTTTTATAATATTAACAAGATAATGTAAAGTAATAATGTTTAATAAATTACTTAATCCACGGGGTTGGTGTTTCTAGAATGAAAATGAGATGTTATGCTTGAGAAATAGTGGAATTAGTGTGGATTATTCCTAGAGAGGATGTACAAGACTTTTTTTGATAATAATAATAATTTTTTAATAATTATAACGGTTAATTAATGGATAATGAATTAATTAATGTAATTAAATGATGAAAAGGAAAGAATTAATTAATGCAGCTCTTAAATTCTTGTGCGTTTATAGGATATCTAGTACTTAGCATAGGCAATCGAGTGTCTGAGAGACGATAGCTACAGTTGATATTTGGACTAGGCTATTCCCATAGTGTGGTTATTATCTATATTATATGTTTCCGATGCTTTCTATGGGGTGCCCATCCATCTTTGGAGGACAAAATGATTGTTTCCCTACATTCCCGCTTTCCAAAGGCAGGTGGAATCCATCACTTATTTAGGGAAGTTTGCTCCTTGATTGAAACAGTATGATGGGATATCGGTTCCTCCTTATGTGGATTCCTCCTTGAAACTCATTACCTAGTATGAGTCTCCCTCATAAAATTAAGATGCTGTTCGTGAAAATATTCCCAGTGCCATATCTTTGTGGATGTCGGTTAATTACGCCGCTTATGTCAGGACATTCCAAGGGGTCCAGTTAGGGCAGCAACCTTCGGTCAAGGGAGTAGTCATGTTGGACATCACTAGAATGTCTGGACACTGGAGCACTGATGCATACGTGTTTATTACCCTTATGATATGGATTATCATGGACGCGGAAGCTCGAGGAATCCCACATCAAGTGTAGGGAATTATATTCCATAGTCATTTCTCTAAGGTTTTCCTCAGCTTCACATGTCTAACACAGGGTATGCCACGAGTTTAACATCTAGCGAAGATGAATCAGATTGATCAGAACACTAATAAAAGTGGATCAGATGGGTTCATCCTCTTGAGATAACATTGATGTTGGGGATAACGTATGGTTAGGTACCTGATTTCTATTAGGAACATTGATAAAGTGGGTGACATGATCTCATTGGGATGTGCCGACCCAAGTATGAATCAGGATAGATGTGGATGGTTGAGAGAGGATGGAGAATGAGATGGAACTGATGTAAGGATGACAATGATATTGGGATTGAGTCCCGAAGAGACCTCCTACATATTCCCATGGAAGGGAATCAAAGTCCACGTAGTTTGGTGGGGCGATGGGACACCTGATGAGGCGACCCATGAGAATGGACACATGGATACAATCCGGAGGGATTAGAACCTCTAGGATAGGGAATGATCTTCCCAAAACATAAGGTCTCAAGAGAGAAACCATGATGGGACATGAATGATGGTCTTGAACCTCATGGAGTATTACTACATATCATTGTGACATGGAATCAAAGTCCACGTAGTTCAAGGTGGGGCAAAGAATCGAGGTGTAAACATAGGACAATGACCCAACGATATACTGGGGCTTACGCATGGTTAGAAGACTTGAGATGTGGGTCCCAACAAAGGGGATTGCAATAACTTACCATAGATTACGGACCACAATGACTTACCATTGGATGAGGATCATAATGTCTTACCGCTGGATGGGGATCATAATAACTTACTGCCGAATGGGGTTGACAATGAATTATTGTCAATTAGGATTCCAATGGCTTACCACTGGTTGGGGTTATGAAATCTTACCTTCAATTGGTATTGGAACTTAAGGAGGATTCCTATGTACCCTTTTTAGGAGACAAGGATCAAATCCCATGTAGTTTGAATGGGTACAATTTAATGTTGTGCGGGACAAAAAGGGGCATATAGTTTAACGTCATGCAGGATGATGATGAACTGATGTGGAGTGGTTGGGACCGATGGGGGTTGAGGTTGAACCTCAGGTAGGATTCCTATGTACCTTTCCTAGGAGATGAGGATCAAATTCCACATAGTTAGGTATCATACAGTTTAAAGTCATGCGGGATGAAGGTGAACTGACGTGAAGGGGTCGGGACAAGTAGGGTCTAGTCTTGAACCTCAGGAAAGCTTACTACATTCCTTTCCTAGGAGACAAGGATCAAAGTCCACATAGTTCAGGATCATACAGCTTAATGTCATGCGGGATGAATGTGAACAGATGTGAAGGGGTTGGGACAAGTAGGTGTTGGGCTTGAACCTTAGGGAGGCTTCCTACGTACCTTGCCTAAGAGAAAAGGATCAAAGTCCAAGTAGTTTGGGTTTATACAGTTTAACATCATGAGGGATGAAGGTGAACCGACATGAAGGGGTCAGGACAAGTAGGTGTTGGGATTGAACCTCAGGGAGGATTCCTATGTACCTTGACTAAGAGACAAGGATCAAAGGCCACATAGTTCAGGATTATACAGTTTAACATCATGTAGGATGAAGGTGAACTGATGTGAAGGGGTTGGGGCAAGTAGGTGTTGGGCTTGAACCTCAAGGAGGCTTCCTACATACCTTGAATAATATACAAGGATCAAATTCCACATAGTTTAGAATGGTTTGGGGCTTACATGATAAGGCAGACCAAGAAGGATGCCATGGTGAATGCTTACTCTAAGACCACATGAGTCATGCTCGGTGTGAGAAACAAGAGGCAGCAAAGACCTAATGATCACATCATGAAAGGTGCATACAGGGGAAGTGGAGTGGGATTACACATGGTTAGCTGCCCAAATAGGAAACATGGACTTATGTGTGGTTAGTGGCCTAGGAAAATGGAGATTGGGACTTACTCCAGGATGGAGGCCTAAGGGCGACAAAGTCCAGAAGGAGAGGGATGGGGTAACGAAGATCCCTATGCCCATATCTCTTATAGTCTTTGGCATGGAAGAAGAGAGGAGGAGTAGGGGTTCTACCTCCTACAAGAAAGACTAGGGGATTACACCAATATGGTTTCCCTTTCCCATGGACGTACACCACTTCAACAAAGAGGATATCATTCCATGTGAGGAAGACCTAACTCCCATGGAGACGAGCAGGTATAAAGAATTTATGAGGTGGGGAAACCCATGTATATTTCACGGGGAGAGGCCATAGTTTAACATCATGTACTGAGGATGATGGTGCTTGGTAGTTTAACGTCCTGTAGCTAGGACGAGGCAGGTTCACTCTGCACCCCTAGGACTTACATGACTAATACCTACCCGCCCTTGGGGAAGGGAAGGCATCAGAAATGCCATGGTGATGCAGTGTCATGGATTGATCCATTAAGGGGATCAAGTTAGCGTGGCTATGCGAAGAAGAAATAGCAGTTAACGTGCCTATGATAAGTAGAATAAGGCTAAGAAATGCAACATAAAGCACCACCCAAGGGACCTTGAAATCATTTTTTATGAACCTAGAGGGTCGTACAGGAGAAGGGTGTGTAACATAGGTGTTTTTTGCACAAGAAGTGCCTGAAGATGGTTTCTGGGAAAGCGACATTGAATAAATTCTCAAGGGTACACACAAGGAGAGAGGATTGAGCACAAAAGAAGTGGTTTGCCCACAATAGGCATGCAAATGGGAAATGTTGTGTGAAATAAGCCGGGTTGCGTATTTAAAGGAGGTGTTCATGAAATTGGATGAGATTTTCACGCAATTGGAGGATATTTTCATGCAAGGGGACAAGGTTTGCATGCAAGTGGAGGGGTTTGTGTGCAACTGACCAATCAATAAAGGACCTAGGTGAGGGTCAAGCCCTAGTAGTCCTGCACGAAGGTGGACCCCTGGGAGACCTGTCACGGAAAATCCTGTACCTAAAAGTCATCTTTTTCATGCGGAAGAGTGTATTAGGTGCATGGGAGATGGTTCAAATTCTTCAGCCACCAGAAGTGAGGGGGGTACCCTTCTATTTATAAGAAATCGAGGGTAGCAGGTGGGCGTGGAATTTGTCCTGTATGGAAAATCCGGCCCATGCGTCGGCCGCATGGGACTTTCTGCACCGGTGCGTAAAATTACTCTCATCCATGATAATTTTTCTCATGGGGAAGTGGTTTTATGTGCACCCCTAAGATTTTCCGCGCAACCATTTGGCCCATCCCAGAATCAGTTGTTGAATCAAAATATGCCTTTGGTTTTCCTAAGGATGGATTCTTGAGGCCTTCAGTAGATTTCAACATTTACAAATTCCCCCCTAGGAATAAGATCTACGAGGGGGCGTGAGGTTAGATTCTAAGGGAAACACTGAGACACCTAGACCCCTTGAGGGCGATGCACAAAAAATGGAATATGTGGTGTGTAATCTTTTCCACGCGAACAGAATACCCAATTCATGCCTATAAAAACCCTTAAGGGTCCCATGGTCCGTACATGATTTCTCACACGATAAGGTTCAGAGCTCTCCTGTGGGTAAATATCGCCTATCTTTGCACGGAATCCATTCTTTTTGGTGCATAATTCCCCAATTTTGGTTGTAATTTTGCACACAACATCCATTTTCTACACCACTCTCTTGATTTTTTATGCAACCTTTTGATTTTTCACGCAACCACCTGGTTTTTCACGCAACCTTCGGGGTTTTTTCATACTTAACCAAAAACAATGGATGATGATCAGAGTGATTCTAGGAGAGAAGATATGTATGCCACTTGGAGGGCTGAGATGATTGCGAAACCTGAGGTTTACGGTGCTAGGAAAGTTGTATCCGATAACCAATCTCTCTTTAATATGTTGACCCAAGCCCATAAGGATTATGTGCTTCCTGAAAACCTACCGGTATAGGATTTCAGTATTTTAGAGGAGGTACGGGTGATGGGATTTGATGTCGATACACTTCGGTTATGGATGATGCGTGAGGAATATCTTCCATGATATAACAATACAAAAAATGGCCATCCTGCTAGAGAAACCAGGCATATGGCCATCTAAGTTCTGAATCCAAGGACCAGAACCATTTTGGGAGGCAAGCTGGTTGCCGAGGATTCTACAGCTCATTATGCGAGTACTTTCCGATAGAGCATCACTAATGAGACCAAGGTATGGCTACAGAATTGGGACCTAAGGTCTAGAGGAAACTTCACCAGTGAGTGGTCTTGGGAATATTTGGTACGCTAATCATGCAATCAGTTCAGAGTAGAATTGCGACACATTGGGATATTCAAGGTGGTGTGGATGTCGCAGTTCCATTTCTACTACCAGTAAGAACTCGAGCCTGAGCTATTTAGCCAGTAGTCCCCTGATACCAACACATTCCATCTCCATAATGGGGAGGTTGGCATCAATATTTGGGATGTTCATTGCATTGAGGGTATCCCTTTGGGTGGGCACCAGTACGATGAGTTTCTTATAACAGAGAATATCTAGGGGGACATATCGCAGACTCCTCTTCTGACATGGAATCTGTTAGAACTGTCCAAGGAGAGGCTGGGGGTCAAGGACTTTCTAAATGACATTTCCTATTCAAAGTGGTTCATCTTATTTATGCAAAAAGATCCAAATGTAAAAAATATGGGGTGAGTAAAGCAGTGTCCGACCGCAACACAAAGAATAAAGAGCGGGTTATATTGGAGGATCTTGGAGACGGGGGGATATCAGTCCTGGGGATTTCATGTAGATGAAAGATGAGACCCAAATGTCTGGTATGTAGGATTCTTGCAACATTCTTGAGTGGGTGGATGCTTCCAGTAAAGGATACTAGGATGGGAGTCCATCCAACAACATTGGTGATGGCCGACATCATAGAAGACAATCAGAGGTTTAACATGGGGGTCCCTGTGCTGGCCCGATTGTACACAATTATGGGGAGTATTTCAAGAGGAGGCTCACTGAGGAGGATATGTGTCCCCTTCCAAATACTTCATGGTTGGATCACGACTCACTGTGGTGGGTACACTTTTCCAAACACCATTCCTCCCCTAGGTATTGGTCTGCGACCTTGCTTGTTAAATATTTCCAGAACCATGCCATTGATGCTCAATGAAGAGGGGTTAAGGATTAGGATCAATAACCACAACAATTTTACCTTTAGTCTATTCCCCTCCATGACCGACCGGATGATAGATGATGGGCAAGGCACACTGAAGCAAAGAGAATACTTGAAAAGCATCAGAGGTGGGGTGATTGTGGCCCGGGTTGATGTGAAGATCCTTTGCGATCCCTACGTGCTGTCAAGGTTTTACAAGTAGTTTGGATGCATCCAACGAATGCCGAAGAAGGTGTATATAGATGTCCAGGGAGAGAAACATCCTTGAGTTCTTCATCAAATGTGGATAATTTTTACAACTTACGGCTCTAGTGAGGTAATCACCTTTCCCCCCACTAGATTTAATGCTGGCCTTTCAACAAAGTATGATGAACATTGGGTTACGACATATCCAGAGGGGATCCTACATAAGTGAGTTCGGTAGCTCAAGGTGGCCAGTGTGGAACCTGGGTGGTGAGAGAGAAGACAAGGCGCTGTTGGGGAGGAGAGGTTGGGAACAAGTCGGGTAGTTGGGTCAGTACAGGCTAAGACTTCAACATCGGTAATGTCACATGGTGTGACCATGCCCTCATCGTCTAGTGGGAGAGGGGCTTGTAAAAAATCTTGCGTAGCAGCCAGGGAGCTTCTTGGGAAGTAGATAAGGTATCTGCTTCAACCTTCTGAGGAAACAATCTTCCCTACACTATGGTCAGCCTGGTTGACCTTACGACAGTCAATGAGCATCGAAGCCCTTTGGAAAAAAATGGTATGTGATGGGATCCATATTACAGAAATTGGAATCATTAGGATTGATGTAAAACTTAACTTTCATCATCGACATGCATATTTGATGGTCATGGACATATATGCACACCAGCGGGCTCGACGTGAGGAACCACCTCTCCTTGTAAAAGCTATTATTGGCCAGGAACATGATCCAGAACAAATGTCATCTAAAGATGATGATGATGATGAGGAGATAGAGGAAAGTGAACCAAAATAAGAATAAGAATAAGAAGAGGAATAAGAAATAGGGGAAGTTAAAGAGGATCTTGGAGGTGAAGGGTCTCAGGGGATGACCCGCCAAGGGAGTCCTCGGGAGAGTGGAGAGATTGCTGGCTCTGACATGAAAATAGCTAAGCAACTCGAGGTATGCCTCAATTATTATCCTAGTATTTCCTCTTTTCATCATTCGTAATCACCAATCAAACTTTTACCCTATTCATGACATATTGGTGCTGGTGGTAAGAAATCTCCATCTGAGGATGGTGAAGGCGCACCGATAGAACAAGGGGGGTCTAACACCCATCATTGAATTGACAAGTACTGAAGGATCTTCTGTAGTGAAAGCTCCTGCAGTGACTGAAATGCTGGAGTTCAATGTGCTGAGCTCTTGTAAGTTTAATTACTCAGATACCCATATCCATCATCAGAGAGCTCGACTGATCAAGGCATTCATTTTTAGTGCAATTTTCACGATATTGGAGGCTCTACAGGCCGCTGAATCGAGAACATCTGTAGAAGATCCGATGGAGAACACACCAAACCACTCAGAACCCGCTTCTCAAACCGAGCCGGCCTCAGAACCTGGTGATCAAAGGGGTGTGGACACCAGCGATATCACTGCCAGGGAAGGGTTTAAAGTTGGAGGGGGTGAAATTTCAGAAACAGAGATAATAGAGGAAGGTCACCCATATATTGAAGAGCCTAACCCCTTGGGAGGAATACCATAGGGAGACCCTGCCACTGATCTTTTGGTTGCTTTCCCTGAATAACAGCCTGCAAACCTTGAGGATATTGATGATTATGACCTTGAAGCAGTTGAGAAGATTCATATGAAATGGTGAAAGGGGTGGAAGTGTATTAGGCTCTTCCTTAAACATCCAATAGTAGACTGGGTGCCCTGAATGGGATCACTGGGCACCTGGTTGTGCCTTATCTCTACCAGAGGGGTGGATTCTCATCATCTTCACATGATGATCCAAGATTACATGGTTGAGAAGATGTGGGAGAGAAATCAATGTCTTGACATTGACCAATGCCGGAACAAATATTTGAATATACAGAAGTTACTTGAGGATCAACAAGAAGTTCAACTTCTTGAAGATACATCCAATAAGCGATCCATTTTCATCGCAAAACAATCCAAGGTCATCGAACGATTGAAGGCCCAGCTGGTCGAAACCCATGAGAAAGAAACACAGTCAAACCATCAAATAGCTAGGTTTTAATCTGAGTGGGAGTGAATGTAGATTAGAGATAACGATATCTGCTTCACAACTGCTAATGAGGAGAGGGAGATAAAGGAGGGGGAAGTAGTTCTGGAGGTTACAAGCCAGAAGGTGGTAGCGCTGGAGCAATCCATCAGAGGGGCCGATCCTTAAGGGCCCTGTTTTGGAAAAACTCTGTTGACGCTCCTTTCGTCACAGAATCTAAAAATCGGAAAAGGGGAATATCTGAGTCCAATGTGATTCATCCTTTGAAGAAACATCAAAAATCGACAAAGGGATGAACAAGGAGAACATTGCCCATAGGTCGCGCAAGTTCCCTCATGGTCACGCAAGTACACTTGCGCGCCGCCTAGTGGTCGTGCAAGTCTACTTGCGCGACGCCTTATGGTCGTGCAAGTGACTTGCGCGACCTAAAGTGGTAACCACCCGGTAACCGCCCGGGGTCTTCTCCTGCCTATAAATAGACCCTGTGGGCCCCCCATTCGAGAGGATCTTTTTCCAGAAACTCGGATTAAAGCTCCCGACGCCCAAGTCTCTTCTCAAAGCTTCCGGAACACTTCTAAGGTAATTTCTTACCTAGAACGGAAGATCTAAAGAGAAAAAGGAAGGCCCAAGTGTCGAAACTTATCAACACTTGCGCGCCGACTTATTTCCTTCAAGATAACTTGCGCGTCCCTTTTCTGGAAGAACCTCAAGAGGATTCTAAAGTGATTAAAAAGGAGTCTCTCAAGTATTATAATACTGGTTGAAAATCGCGCAAGTACCCCCCATGTCGCGCAGGTATACTTGCGCGACCAATACTTGCGTGCCCACGGAAGACTTGCGTGCCTTTCAAGACTTGCGCGCCCCTACCTTTTTGGGTGCCCATCTTGCCCATTTTACCCCTCTTAAGCCATTACACCTTTCCTTTTCAAGATTCAATCTTCAAGACACTCTTCAAAGCCATTTATGGCATGATTTCTTGATTTGAATTCCTTATCTGAAAGGAATTCTGTGGAATATCTCTCAAAACCTAGTGATTTAAATATCCTTATGTCACTAAATATAGAGAGTTCATTCATTCAACCTCATACTTTAATATGAGAGAATCCTTAACTTGGGTCTCCTTTTTTAGGAATAATCCCCAGTTATAAATCCTTTAATATGGGCATCCTTCTTTAGGAGTAAGCCCCAAATTCTTAAAGTTCCCAAACTTGGGCATCCTCCTCAGGAGTAAGCCCCAATCTCAAATATGGGAATCCTTTTTAGGAGTAAGCCCCAAACATTAATCCCTAACTTGGGTATCCTTTTCAGGAATAAGACTCAGTTATAATCTTAGGCTTCCTTTTCAGGAGTAAGCCCCAAGTCCCCTAACCTGGGCCTCCTTTTTTAGGAGCAAGTCCCAGTCATAATCTTGGGCTTCCTTTTCAGGAGTAAGCCCCAAGTCCCCTAACCTGGGCCTCCTTTTTTAGGAGAAAGTCCCAGTCATAATCTTGGGCTTCCTTTTCAGGAGTAAGCCCCAAGTCCCCTAACCTGGGCCTCCTTTTTAGGAGCAAGTCCCAGTCATAATCTTGGGCATCCTCTTCAGGAGTGAACCCTAAGTCCCTTAATTTCTCTTAACCAGTCCTAAATTATGTTTGATATAGGATTCCTTCTCAGGAGTAAAACCCAATTATCAATCCTCTCCTAATTTGGGTTTCCTTCTCAGGAATAAGTCCCAAGTTAGAGTATTCAAATCTCCATAAAGCACATATACCTTTATGGACCCTGTTCCTAGATTTTCTCCCTAAAAGTAAATCCTAAACCTTCATTTATCTGGGCAGTCATACACACATAAGCCCCAAACAAATTCTTATGATTGCATCTTTCATGGCACAATTGTCTAATTTTTACCAATACCTCTTGTTTCTCACACCGAGCATGACTCACGTGAGCTTAGAGTGTAAAAGTAATTATGACATTCTTCTTTGAGCCATCAATCATAAACATCATATACCATTACTCGAACTACGTGGGTTCTGATTCCTTTTCCAAAACAAAGGATACGTAGGTAGCCCATTTTTGGGTTCGATCCCAACTTTGAAATAATCCCTGTCCTTCTGAATGACGATAAACTTCAAGTGCCCCACTGAGTGGCTTTAAAACCAGCCTGGTCATCATAATGACCAAGAGACTTTTATATAAATGTTTTGAAGGATACCATTGACCAAGAATCTCTAAACAGATATAGATGATTCTCTATTGATGAAGAACCTCGAATACATATAAAAGATTCTCTAAATTTCTTGCATATTTAATCATTGATTGTTAAAACTAAAGGAAAGCACATTTTATACTTGGTAATGTAATAAGGATTCACGAACATAACTTAAATCTATAAAGAGAGTCCTGGAGTAGACAATAATTCCCCTCAAAAAGGTGTGATGAGTCCGACCTCCCATCCTCTCGACCAATGCAAATTCCTAAGCCTCATCAGTCCACAAGCTAATGAGCGCCTACCTTTGGAAAGTAGGTCCAAACGGATGTGGAATCATTGGATGTTTCCGGTTCTACGAACAAACCCGCTAGAAACCGATCGGAACATTTGAATCTCTCGTCCAGGAGGTCATCCCCGAAATCCGTGAGGAAACAAAAATGGTGAACCCGACGTGAATCCTTAACCAAGTTAAAGTGATGTTCTTCTTATTTGTTAGGCCCCTTGGGCCAACAAAGCAATCATTGACATGTGCTCATCCAAAAGATGCAATGGCCGGATTCATCTTGATTATGTGTGTTATATGGAACATGCACTCTTTTCTAAAGATCTTCTGCAAAATGGCTTTCCTTAAATTCACCCCTGTGAATACTGCTGCTGTGAACACCTCTACTGTGAGGTCTGCTGCTGTGAAAACCAATGCTGCTACTCCTACTGGAACGTCGTCCGCTCTGAGGATGACATCACCAACTCAACATCTTCAACGCTGGGTTTCTAATGCACTGGTTAAGGAGTACCGTCGCAACGGTACTATCCCAAATCTGGAGTCCGCTCGTCAAGCCCTCCAAGTTAACAACTCTACCTGGTCGTCCGGACAACGGCGACCAGCGATCAAGAAGCAGGCGGTGCTGACTACCGTCTCCAACCGTTTCGGGTCGTTATCCCCGGAACGCAATTTCCATTCACTCCCTTACTCTGAGGAAGTGAATGAGAAGGTCCTGCAGGACCTTAATTCAAAAAGACAGGAGTCCTTCTCAAGGGCTCCCATCAACAATCGCCGCCAGACTCGTGCGGTAGTGCACCCTCAACATGATGAGGGTACCGACTCCAGGCATTCATCTCAGGTTCCTCGAACCCGAGCAGGAAAGATGAACCGCCAGAGACGGAATCCGGTGAACAATGGGCAGGTTGTCATCCCTGCCATCTCTGGAGAAGTCCACCAACCTAACTTGGTGGCGAACAACGAGCCGACACAATCACCTGCCCATTTTAATTCCGCTTTCCAGCAGACTCATCTGGCAGCATCAAGCCAATCCCGCCAGGCAAATCCGATAGAGTACTATAGGCAGGAACATGCACCTGCTTATGCATCATCAGTTAGTCAGCAGGCTCACCTGACTACAAATGATGGATTCCACCAACCTAACTTGGTGGTGAACAACGAGCAGGCACACACACCTGCCCGTTTTAATTCCGCTGTCCAGCAGACTCATCTGGCAGCATCACGCCAATCCCGCCAGGCAATTCCGGCGGAGTACTATAGGCAGGAACATACACCTGCTTATACATCACCAGTTAGTCAGCAGGCTCGTCTGACTACATATGATGGATCTCATCAACCGCATTTTGCGAAGTGTAATCAGCAGGCACATACAACTGCTAATACTAATCAAGCCTACCAACAGTCTCGCTTGGTAGCGCATGGAGAAGTCAGTCGGAAAGCCCCGACGACAAACAGGAGGAAGACTCAACTCTCTACCTCCACACTTGAGTACTGTCAGGATTCACTGACAGGAAAAGGAGGACAGGAGCAGGCACATACACCTACTCCAAGCCCGGAATGGACGTATATCCCCGTTCCGACAGCTGAAGTCACCAAACATATTTTGTCAATGGTGAAAGAGCAGAAGCAAATTCCTGCTCATATTCTGGATGCTTTCCAGGATATCATAACAGCTTCAGCATCATCACAGGGACAGACACATAAATCTATCCCTAGCAGTGGAGTGACACATCAACGATTCACTCCGGAACAGACACACACATATGTTCCAGTCTAAGAGGGTTATGGGGCATACTCCCCCATATCATACGGACAACCAAGTCAGACACATACACCTGATTTGAGTGGAGATCGTCAGCCTAACCTGACCATCTTTCCTGATCAGGCACATACACCTGCTCAGAGTAACCACTTTCGTCAACAAGTGGTTTCTAAAGTGAGTAAGAAGGCATCTAAGAAAAAGATCCGCCTAGCACAGTCAGGAGATCAAAGGCCAATCTGCAACAAGGCCTTGCTCGATGCTGGAGTTCTTGAAACCCTCAGACATTTATCTATCGGAATTCAAGATTCTACTCCCTCAGTTCCCAATAACGGGAACATTAATTTTGAAGGTCTTCAACAGACACTTCCTCATGAAGGCTTGCTTCATGAAAGTTCGGTCAATCTTGAAGTTTCTTCTTCAGATGAGATCCACAGGAACCCTCTGTGTGGTCAGAAGACCAAGGAGCAAGAGATTTCATCTTTTGTTGTAACTCATCATGACGGTCCTCCTCATGGTGATGAACTTCGCTGCGAAAGTCCTCTCCGCAGTAGTGTTTCACGTTGTCTCGAAAATTCTTCAGAAGGCAATGTAGTGACGAGAAAGCCCTCCTATCTCGAGGCACTTGCAAACGTAAAGCCAGTCATGTCTGATGCTTTACTATTGGCAGGTGAAACTCTTTCTCCATCAGAGGATAGCCTGGGGTTCAGGTTATTCTCCGAACCATCCCCAGGTCATTCATCTTCCAGCATGAATAGCGGACTCTCTACCAACCTTGTCGAACCTAATGAAGCAACAAGGAAGCACCAGCTCTGGTCCAAACAAGTAGAAGAATCTTCATTTAATGATAAAGAGGAAATGCTGAACATGAGGAAAAAACTGGCAAAAGGTGAAGTACCAGTCATGTTTTGGCCTTTGGATGACTCCCAGTACGACATTCCAAAGATGTTGACGGATGATGGAATCCATGATATTATTCTCAACATATGGAAGAATCTTTGTCAATTGAAGAAGAAAGTATTATCTTATGGTGATTATGAAAATCATATTAAGATAATAGAAGGGTTACAACGCCAGATTGATTTGGCATCTCTAACAGTCTCTCGGTATCCGAAGGCTGAAAAGCAACAGAGAACCCTTCAACGTTCATGCCTTGGAGCACTAAGAAAATTGCGTCAGTTAATTGCCAATGCTCCATCTAGTGTTCATATCAGAGGATGGGGTGTTCACGGAGCACTACATTTCACAGTGCTTTCCAGTCAGCAAAGCCCGCCGAAAATGGTTTCATGCAATGTTATTGCCCATGGCCGGCCACAGTCAATGGGCTTTGTTCATAATCAAAAGCTTGATCAAGAACAGGCTTCAACTAGTTCCTCTCAAAATCAAGTATATAGAGAACAAGTTGTTGAATTGATCCTACATCAAGCAGGCGAGAATATTTCACAAGCCTCTCGTCTGGAGCAAACACGTCATCAAATGACAGAAGTTTCGGAAATCATCCAACGGTCTGTTGAACCAGGTGATAAAAGTGGATACAGGTTAATGCATCCAGCTAATTTCCGAACTAAGATTCGCAAGATCAAGAGATATTTTAAGAAGATCTCAGACATAGAATGTCAAGAGACACCCCAGCTTGTCAGACTGGGGACTTCTCTAACCCAGCCCTCAGGGTCAACAAATGGGATTCGAGGAGTTGAGCGGAAGCAGCAGGAACATCCCCAGTCCACCGGACTGGGGACTTTTTCAAATCCTCAATACCTCCCTCAGAGAAAGTCAATATTCTCTCGATTAGGGAATAAGCCTCAAGAGGAACGAAGAGCCAAGCTATCAGGAGATTCTCTCTAAGTGAAGGTTCTCCAAGAAGTTCCTGAGGGATCAAGTCAACGGAATGCCATGTCTCATCATGGACATGGAAGAAGACAATATCATAGAAATGCTGATAGAAAGGATTCCATGCAATATGAATCCATTAATGTCATCAATGCCGTTGTTGTTGATTCACCGGATGAGGCTCAATCAGAGGGATCAGACGAAGAGGTTCCTGCTCAAGAAGTTGCACACACAGACCTAAATGAAGAAGGTGTGCGCACACGTAATCAAAGGCTTACCCAAAATCTGGGTATTCCTTCAAGTAACCCACTTCCCCCTCTCCGAAAAGGATCTAATAAGGGGAAAGGAAAGAATCAGGTTACTTCTCACCCTTACTCTAAAGGAGGTCAATCGCTCTCATTAGAGCAAAGGTTTGCACAACAGGAGGAAGAAATGAAAGAATTAAGAAGGTTGAATGCAGAACTACTTCAGAGTAGTCTTCTTCTTAATAATGCTGAAGTCCGACAACCGAAGGAATTTGTTGTAACTACTGAGATGGATTAGGAATATCCTCCTTTATCAGTACACCCTTAGAGGTCTAATCCTACGGGTCAAACGCAACAACGGTTGGCAGCACTACCATCAGTTGCAGCACCAACCACCACGTCTGTCCAAGCTCCATTCATTGCACCTACCCAAAACCAAGTTCAACCTGATGTTTCTAAAAATTTAATAACTACTATTGAGTCATTAACAGATCGGTTAGAAACTATGGAAGGGAAACGGGCGCAAGTTCAACCTGAAAAGAAATTTTACCCTGAATGGGTAGATTCAATTTCTCCTCCATCCAGTTTTGGAAACCCTGTTTTCCCTACTTTCAATGGATCAGGCGACCCTGAACAACATTTGACGCATTACGTGTCTTGTTGTGATCCTATGATGGGAACTCCAGAGCAGCAAGAAGTAGTGAAACTCAGATGCTTCGTGCGAACCTTTCAAGGACCAGCTTTTGTCTGGTATACAAGCTTGCAATCCCAGTCAATCATCGGATGGGAGGATCTTCGTCAAAAATTCATTCTTCAGTTTAGCTCAACTTTTCCAAAAACGACATTTTTCGATCTTACAAACTGTAAGCAAAGGGAGAATGAAAGAGTCTCTTATTTCATTGCTCGTTGGAAGGGATTAACGTATTCCCTGAGTTTAGCACTCCCTCAGGAGGAATTGTTGCCAATCTGTGTGGCAAATTTGCATGACGAATTACGCACGCCATTGATCCCTGTGAAATACACAGGAGGGTTTCGAGACCTTACTTCAATCGCTCAACAGATTGAAGATTCCCTTATACAGGCTAAGGTTAAATCTCGTATAATTCCATCAGCTCCAGGAAGGAGAATGGGTAAAGCGGAAACTGCTACAGTTATGATTAAACAAGCACCTGTACCTATATCTACTTCAAAACCTTCATCTTCTCGAAGGGATCCACCTCCTGAATGCCAACAACAAAGGCTGTTTCGTCCAAATGATCAAAAATATCAACTATGAAAACAATTTGAGGATTTGAAGAGTAAAACATACTCTTTCTGAAGTGAGCAAGTTCCTGGTTACTTCATTTCAGCTCTGGAAAATAATTTGGTTCAATTACCAGTGCCCAAGGGCCAAACAAGGAAGGAGATGAAGACCATCCCAATTATTGTCCCTTTCATCAAATGTTGGGGCATCCCATCCAGGAGTGTTTTGTCTTTAAAGACCTCCTGCAAAAGATGGTCGACTTGGGACAAGTCAAATTGAAGGGTTCTTCAGCTCATGTAGCATGTATTACCGCTACAGATCCAGAGGAAGGAGGCGAGTGGCAGGAAGTCAAAAGCAAAACTGCAAAAAATATGATGATTGGATGGTCAGAAAGACAATCAATCAGACCCATTCCATTTTGTGAACACAATTGAAGAAGCCAATTGTGTCTCCTACAAAAGCTGTAGTAAAGCCTCCATCAAAAGACAAATCCTCAAAAGGGCAGCACAATTCAAAGAAGAAAGAGGAATCAGGAGAAGATGAGTATGTATCAAAGCCTAAATTGTCTTTGACTCTGGAATATTTCATGCCATCTACTTCAAAGCCACGGGCACCGCCCCATCAAACGGCACAGCCTAAATAGGCTAACCAGGCAGAGTCTTTATCAGACGAAGAGTTAATCTTTGGTTCTGTTAATATGATTCAATTAACAGATCCATATTCCAGTCTTGATGAGCCTGAATTCCCTGTATCAAATAAGGGAATCCGAGGAGGTGCTAGAGGTTCAGGATATAGGGGAAGATGTGGATCTTTCCAAAGCCACTACTCTAATTTTACCCCTGCTAGCACTGTATATGCAGCAGAAACTCGTGGTAGAGCCCTTCAGCGAGCTCAAAAAGAACAAGCAAGTTCTTCTGCCAATGGCCAACTCAGTTTTGGCACAGTTATTTTGGAAGACCGATTAAAGGTTCCATCTTCTTTATCTCGGCAAGTAAATGGATCTAATCAGTCTAATATTCCAAAACCAAGGATGTTACCAACTTCAATACAAGATGCATCAGCTTCCAAAACATCTGCTTCCAAGGTACCTGCTAAACCGCATATTCCTATAGGGAAACGCAGACCTCTAGATCAAAAGTATGATATATTGAAACACTTGGCCCAATTAACATCCAAGTTATCAATTTTGGATGCTTTGAATCTGTCAAAAGATCTTCGGGAAGCACTCATCGAAGCTTTGTCAAGTCCTCAGGAGTTTGAAGCTGAAATTGCTGCAGCTGAAATCTATCACATAGAGAATAATCCTGCAGAATGCCATGCAGTGATATCTTTTACTGATAAAGATGAAGATGATGTTGTGCATGGGCACATAAAACCTTTGTACTTATCTGGAAAAGTCAATGGTGTAGATGTTCGAAGAGCTTTCATTGACAATGGTTCAGGAGTCAACCTCATGCCCATTCGTACACTTCGTCGATTGGGCCTCACAGAATCTGATTTATCTTCTTCTACCATGATGTTACAAGGATATGATAAAAATGAACAAGAACCACTGGGAGAAGTTACACTCAGAACTCAGTTTGGAGATCTTGTATCCAATTCAGATTTCATGATTGTTGATCAAGACTCAGCTTTCAATATCTTGCTTGGAAGACCCTGGCTACATCAGCATGCATCTATTCCTTCATCATACCATCAATGTCTCAAATACTATTTCGATGGTCAAGTTGGAACATTTTATGGTGATAAGGCCCCGTTCAAGACATGTGAGTCTCAATACATTGAGGCGGAATTTTATCACATGAAGGGAAGAGAAAAATCTACAATGAAGGAAATTACCAAAGTTAATGCTCCATATGGTTTGGAGAAAATTCCAATAAATCCATTTTCACATGTGAGTACAGATTATGTGTTACCTATCAGTCAAATTGACCAAATAGGCCCAAATCAAAATACTCTTATGGAAAGATCTATAATGTCAATTACGGAAATCGAGCCAGACAACATGGGAGAAATTGGTAACCTACCAAGCAGTGATGAAAGCATAAGTGGTGACGTTTTCATTTTATCTGCTGAAGTCCAACAAGTCTATACTTCACTAATCAGGCCAGAAGAAGTTATAGCAACACCAGAGGTGAATAATGATGTCGATACTCAATCCATCATCTCCTCTTTATTTCCCAAAGAAGACTCTTTATCATCAATAGGGTCAGAAATGGAAGCTTCTTCTTCAAAATGTGAAAATTTTGACATCTCTTATGATCATGAGAATTTCGTTTTTTCATTTACTTTGCAAGTAGAAACGGAAGAAATAACACATGATGAAGAGGAAGAGGAAGATCTTAGAGATGCTCCTCCAGCATTTGAAGAGGGTATCTCTACCACTGTGGATGAACTCAGAGAAGTAAATCTGGGTACAGAGAAAGATCCACACCCCACTTTAATTAGTGCGGCCATGAACCTTGAAGAGAAAGAGATGTATATTTCTTTTCTAAAGCAAAATAAAGATATTTTTGCTTGGAATTATACAGAAATGCCTGGGCTTGATCCTGATGTTGCTACTCATCATTTGGGTTTACCAAAAGAACATCGAGGTTTTAAACAAGCCGCGAGAAGAACACACCCAACCTATGCTTCCAAAATTGAAGCTGAAGTGGATAAGCTGATCAAAGCCAACTTCGTCAGAGAAGTTCAATATCCCAATTGGTTGGCTAATATTGTCCCTGTAAAGAAGAAAAACGGACAAATTAGGGTTTGCATCGATTTTAGAGATCTTAATCGGTATTGTCCTAAAGATGATTTCCCAGTTCCGATTACAGAACTCTTAATTGATGAGACGACTGGCTATGAAGTACTTTCTTTCATGGATGGATATTCCGGATATAATCAGATGCGAATGGCCCCAGAAGATGAGGAATATACAGCCTTCATAGCTCCTCAAGGTGTGTTTTGTTACCGGGTGATGCCCTTTGGTTTAAAGAATGCAGGTGCAACATATCAACGCGCCATGCATCGTATCTTCAAACCTCTTTTAGGGAAGTTTTTTGAATGCTATGTAGATGATTTGGTGGTTAAATCCAAACAACGTTCTAATCACTTTGCTGATTTGGAAGTCATATTCCACAAGCTTCGACAACATAATTTGAAGATGAACCCCTTAAAATGTGCTTTTGGGGTAACCTCAGGAAAATTCCTCAGCTTTGTTGTACGCCATCGTGGTATTGAAGTCGATCCTGAGAAGACCAAATCAATCCTTGGTATGTCACCTACTCAGAATTTGAAAGAATTAAGAGGACTTCAAGGACACTTAGCCTATATTCGGCGTTTCATCGCCAATTTGGCAGGCAAAAGTTTACCCTTTACCAAATTATTGAATAAAGGAGTCACTTACCAGTGGATTGAAGAATGTCAAGAAGCATTTGATGTTCTCAAGAAATACCTCTTGAGTCCACAAGTACTCATGCCACCTGTTGAGGGTAGACCGCTTATCCTCTATGTGACAGCTTTAGAGCGATCATTGGGTGCCTTTCTCGCTCAAAAGAATGATGCTGGGAATGAAAATAGTCTCTACTATCTCAGTAGAACTATGCTTGAAGCAGAAACCTGGTATTCAAGTATTGAAAAGTGCTGCCTAGCATTAATCTTTGCAGTTCAGAAACTGAGACACTACCTGCAACATCACGAGGTCCAATTGGTATCTCGTAATAATCCGCTCAAATTCATCCTTAGTCGTCCAATGCTTACAGGACGTCTGGCAAGGTGGGCGGTTATTCTACAGCAGTTCGACATTCAGTATGTGTCTCAAAAGGAAATTAAGGGCCAAGCTCTGGCTGATTTCCTGGCTGAACATCCTTCAGTGGAAGAAACGTATTCAGATATCGAACTCCCTGATGAGGAAGTTTTCTCTATTCAAGAGAGTCCTCAAACATGGGAAATGTATTTTGATGGTGCTTCTAGAAGTCCAACAGGGAAGAAAATGGAAAATCCTAAATTCAACAAAGTTGGTTTAGGAATTGTGCTCATTTCTCCAGATAAGGCAGTGTTACCTTATTCCTTTTTGTTGTGGGAAGGTGGTACCAATAATGAAGCTGAATACCACACTCTCATTACAGGCTTGGAATTAGCGCTTCAAGCACAGGTGAATCACTTAAAGGTGAAAGGTGATTCAGACCTGGTAATCAAACAAGTCAATGGGGATTATGCCATCAAAAAAGAAGAATTAATCCCTTTGTATGATTACGTCAGAGAGTTAATGTCGGAATTCCCTTCAGAACCAACATTTTCTTATGTCCCAAGATCACAAAATGCTCAAGCTGATGCACTGGCTAATATAGCCACAACTTTAGCAGATCCAAATCGGGACGAGACAACCATCTGTATTGCCCACCGTCGTGCAATTTCACCTTATGTTCAAGTCAGAACAGAGGAAATTAATGAAATTAGTCCCATTCCTGAACTGTATGGTCATACTACAGGATGGATGTCACCTATCAGGGAATACCTTCAAAATGGAACACTTCCACCTGATAGAGCCGAGAAAGAACAAATCCGACGACGTGTGGTCAATTTTACTCTTTATAATATCCCAAACCACCTAGAGAAAATTCTCTACAAACGTGGTTTTGATGGAGTTCTCTTCAGATGCATTGATGGTGAAGAGACAATGGCTGTCATGAAAGAAGTGCATGCAGGAGTCTGTGGTGCCCACCAGTCTGGACATAGATTGTCTGATCAAATTCGAAGGCTTGGATACTTTTGGCCTTCAATGATACAAGATTGTGTTGATTTCACAAAGAAGTGTCATTCATTCCAAGTATATGCCAACTTCATTCATAAACCTCCAGAGTTGCTTCATACAGCTAAATACTCATGGCCATTTTCCACATGGGTAATGGATGTGGTGGGACCTTACCCTTCAGCTACGACCAAGCAGTTTATGTACATTATTACTGCTACTGATTTCTTTTCCAAATGGGCAGAGGAAGTACCTCTCAAAGAAGTTAGTTCTAAATTCATTGTTAGCTTCATCAAGTCTAACATCATTACTAGATTTGGTGTCCCTCATACCATATTGACGGACAACAGCACCAACTTCTGTTCTTCTGAGGTAAAGAAATTGTATCAAGAATACAACATTAAGTCTAACCATTCATCTCGATATCATGCGGCGGCTAATAGCCAGATAGAAGCCTTCAACAAGACTCTTTCAAATATACTGCAAAAGATGGTGGATAAAGATAAGAGGTCATGGCCTGATAAACTCTTTCATGCTTTATGGGCTTATCGGACTACCACTCACAATGCAACGCGGTCAACTCCATATTCATTGGTATATGGAACAGAAGCAGTCTTGCCAATTGAAGTTCAATTGCCCTCACTCAGAATAGCCATTTGTGATCAGTTATCTACAGATGAGCAATCCCAAAAGCGGTTGAATGAATTGGAACAGTTAGATGAGAAAAGATTGTGCACTTTGCACCACTTGGAAATCTATCAGAATCGAATAGCACGAGCTTTTAACAAAAAAGTTCGTCTTCGTTCATTCATTCAGGGAGAATTGGTATTGGTTCTCAGAGCACCAATGATACCAGGAAAGAAGCCTCCCAATCTTGAACCAAAATGGGAAGGACCTTATTCAATACATAAGGTCTACTCCAATGGAGCGTATTCTCTAATCTCAATGGATGGAGAACACATCACGACTCCAACTAATGCCAGATTTCTGAAGAAGTATTTTGTATAAACACAAAATATTATTCCCAGAGCCAAAATAGTCACATTGGTTCATGATATGTCCTACATGACACTAAACTGTATTATGTCCTATCTACATGACATTAAACTGTACAGAAGTTCCTTATTTGTCCGAGATGACATTAAACTATATTTTGTCCGAGATGACATTAAACTATATTTTGTCCGAGATGACATTAAACTATATTTTTGTCCGAGATGACATTAAACTATATTTTGTCCGAGATGACATTAAACTATATTGTGTCCTAGCAACATGACATTAAACTGTGTGGCACTTTCATCGTCCAGCATGACGTTAAACTGTGTCAGTTCCCTTATCGTCCAACATGACATTAAACTGTCACATTGGTTACTATATTTTGTCCGAAATGACATTAAACTATATTTTGTCCGAGATGACATTAAACTATATTGTGTCCTAGCAACATGACATTAAACTGTGTGGCACTTCCAACGTCCAGCATGATGATAAACTGTAAAAAGTCCCCAGAACTGATATCCTCATATTGGTTCACCTTAGTCCTAGCTACATGACTTTAAACTGTACAGCACCAGTTCGTCCTTGCTATATGACGTTAAACTATACAGTAATGGTCCAGTATGACTTTAAACTGCAACTTCGTCCCACACGACATTAAACTGTGAAAAAATTCCCTAAACCGTCCAGCATGACCTTAAACTGCATCATCCCTGGTCCATGTATATGACCATAAACTATTTGAAAATCCCTTATGTTCAGCAAGACGTTAAACTGTGACGTCCTAACTACATGACGCTAAACTGTATAAAAGTCCCTCACGTCCGGAAAGACGTTAAACTATATAATCATCAAAGGTCCAACATGACATTAAACTGCACCATCCACGATCCATGCATATGACCTTAAACTATTCGCACTTTTGTCCTACATGACATTAAACTGTATTTTGTCCCTACTACATGACACTAAACTGTGCAGCACCAATAGTCCTAACTGCAAGACTTTAAACTACATAGTCCCTGATATGTCCTACATGACATTAAACTGTATTTTTTCCCTGCTACATGACACTAAACTGTGCAGCACCAATAGTCCTAACTGCAAGACTTTAAACTGCATAGTCCCTGAATATGTCCTACATGACACTAAACTGTATTGTGTCCTATCTACATGACATTAAACTGTACAGAAGTTCCATATTTGGTCCGAGATGACAATAAACTATATTTGGTCCGAGATGACATTAAACTATATTGTGTCCTAGCAACATGACATTAAACTGTGTGGCACTTTCATCGTCCATCACGACGTTAAAATGTGTCAGTTTCCTTATCGTCCAACATGACGTTAAACTGTCACATTGGTTATTATTTGTCCGAGATGACATTAAACTATATTTTTGTTCGAGATGACATTAAACTATATTGTGTCCTAGCAACATGACATTAAACTGTGTGGCACTTCCAACGTCCAGCATGACGATAAAATGTAAAAAGTCCCCAGAACTGATATCCTCATATTGGTTCACCTTAGTCCTAGCTACATGACTTTAAACTGTACAACACCAGTTCGTCCTTGCTATATGACGTTAAACTATACAGCAATGGTCCAGTATGACTTTAAACTGCAACTTCGTCCCACACGACATTAAACTGTGAAAAAATTCCCTAAACCGTCCAGCATGACCTTAAACTGCATCATCCCTGGTCCATGTATATGACCATAAACTATTTGAAAATCCCTTATGTCCAGCAAGACGTTAAACTGTGATGTCCTAACTACATGACGATAAACTGTATAAAAGTCCCTTACATCCGGAAAGACGTTAAAATATATAATCTCAAAGGTCCAGTATGACATTAAACTGCACCATCCATAGTCCATGCATATGACCTTAAACTATTCGCACTTTCGTCCAACATGACATAAATGGTGTGTTATTTTGTCCTTACTGTATGAAATTAAAATGCACAGTCCCCCTTTCGTCCAATATGACGTTAAACTGTATTGTCCCCATCGTCCTAACTACATGATGCTAAACTGTACAGAAAATACTTGATATGTCCTACATGACATTAAAATGTTATTTTGTCCCTGCTACATGACACTAAACTGTGCAGCACCAATAGTCCTAACTGCAAGACTTTAAACTGCATAGTCCCTGGATATGTCCTACATGACATTAAACTGTGCATCGTTAAGGTTGTTGTTACCTCTTGTTTCTCACACCGAGTATGACTCACGTGAGCTTAGAGAAAACCTCAACCATAACACTCTCTTTGGGCCCCTAACCATGTGTAAGTCCCAACAACATTTTTTATTAGATCATTGTCCCCAAGAACAACTTGATCATTAATTCATTCTTTAATTGAACTACACAGACTTTGATCCTTGCCCTCCAGGCTGGGTATGTAGGCAACCTCCCAGGGTTCAAGCCCAAAAACAATCTCTTCACATCGGTTCACCACCATCTCATATGATGTTGATTCGTGAAACCACACCTAGAATCAATATCTTTACACTGATTCACTTTCGTCCTTGTTATATGACGTTAAACTATGCAACACTTTTGTCCGGTACGACAATAAACTACAATATTCTTTGATTTCCTCATTTGAGAGAGAACTATTATTGACATTGATTTTTCAATCATGGTTTTTATTTTCAAAAGACTACGTGCATACATGGTAATGCCTAAATTTTTTATCTCGGGTTAAACCATCATTGCACTAAAGTCCCCTTTCACCCTTCACATGTACAAACCAAATTTGTACAAAGGGTAGTTCTAGAACTACGTGGACTTGATTCCCATCCTTATGGGATACTTAGGAACATTCGATTATCCCTCGAATCCAGTCCCAAGTCTTTTGGGCATAACCCCAAATTTCACTTTCAGTCCCTTAGCTGAAAAATCCTCATGAAAACACACACTGTGTATTCATTATTATGGTCCGAATTCTATGACCCTAAACTAAGATTTCTCATACTTTCATCCTGCATGACGTTAAACTGCATTTCTAGAACTACGTGGACTTGATTCCCATCCTTATGGGATACGTAGGAACATTCGAGTATCCTTCGAATCCAGTCCCAAGTCTTTTGGGCCTAACCCCAAATTTCACTTTCAGTACCTTAGCTGAAAAGTCCTCATGAAAACACACACTGTGTATTCATTATTATGGTCCGAATTCTATGACCCTAAACTAATATTTCTCATAATTTCATCCTGCACGATGTTAAACTGAATTTCTAGAACTACGTGGACTTGATTCCCATCCTTATGGGATACGTAGGAACATTCAAGTATCCCTCGAATCCAGTCCCAAGTCTTTTGGGGCTAACCCCAAATTTCACTTTCAGTCCCTTGGCTGAAAAGTCCTTATGAAAACACACACTGTGTATTCATTATTATGGTCTGAATTCTATGACCCTAAAATAAGATCACTCATACTTTCGTCCCGCACGACGTTAAACTGCATTTCAAGAACTACGTATGGCTTGATTCTCATTCTTATGAGATACGTAGTGAAGTCCAAAATTTCAATTCAGGACCCAGCCACAACATGATTATGGTTTTCATTGACCTATGTATCTCTATATACATTGGACAATACCCATCTTTATGTGTTATAATCCTAACCTTAAATATTTTCAGATCTTCATAACCCTTTTCATGACTTCTAGTCACAAAAATGTCAAACTTCTGAGAATTATTTTTGCCTGACTATACAGCACATGCCCATAGGTGGCCTTGCATAAACAGTCCACATAACAGACTTGTCAGCTGAAAGATGCTATTTATTTGACCATGCAGCCAATGCCCTTAGGTGACCCTGCATATTTCAACCCCCTAACGGGTTTGTTAAATAATGGTAACTTCATTCTTGGGAAGAATGCCTCTTTTGTCTTTATTTTTCTTAAACGACAGTATGTAGGGATCCGCAAAAAAATAGCCACCCTTAACATATTTGTCCCATATCCTTTTTCATGATCTGAAAATATTCAAGTCTATGGTTTATTCTTCTTCCCTACATTTGGGTCAGACCTTCGTAGGAGTGATATTCATCCAGTTCTTCGATATTCTTGTTCGGAAATATCTTCTCCATATTCAAGTACCTCTTTCCATACAAAAAACTCTATACTTTAGAAAATTTGAATCTCCATAAACTTTCACTGGCTTTTATCACTAGGAAAGTAAATTTCTGGGAGTTCTTTTGCCTGACTATGCAGCACGTGCCCATAGGTGGCCTTGCATAAACAGTCCACATAACAGACTTGTCAGCCGAAAGATACTATTTATTTGACCATGCAGCCAATGCCCATAGGTGGCCCTGCATATTTCAACCCCCTAACGGGTTTTGTTAAATAATAGTAACTTCATTCTTGGAAACTACTTCTTCTAAATTCCTTTTAGCTCTTTTTCATATCATTCCTCAGATTCAAATATTCTTAAAGCCATAGTTTACATTTTTTCCCTCATACTCGAGTATGGTAATATGTTTTCAAATAAATTGTCAAGGAATTGAATCAATTTTAATCCATTTTGGTCAAAGCTATTTTGACCTTAAACATTAGCCCCTTTATGTCCGGAATGCATGACTTTAAACTGCCCACAAAAGACAAAGGAACTCTGAATAAAAGTCAAGTTCCAGCACACTTACGCACTTCCCTCTATGCCCTAAAGTCTTGCGCGCCCCCTTTTCCTTTGGATGGATTCAATTTCCTCAGAGTCAAATCCTCATTTCTCTCCGGATCCAACTCTGAGGGGGGACTTTTGTTGACGCTCCTTTCGTCACAGAATCTAAAAATTGGAAAAGGGGAATATCTGAGTCCAATGTGATTCATCCTTTGAAGAAACATCAAAAATCGACAAAGGGATGAACAAGGAGAACATTTCCCATAGGTCGCGCAAGTTCCCTCATGGTCGCGCAAGTACACTTGCGCGCCGCCTAGTGGTCGTGCAAGTCTACTTGCGCGATGCCTTATGGTCGTGAAAGTGACTTGCGCGACCTAAAGTGGTAACCGCCCGGTAACCGCCCGGGGTCTTCTCCTGCCTATAAATAGACCCTGTGGGCCCCCCATTCGAGAGGATCTTTTTCCAGAAACTAAGATTAAAGCTCCCGACGCCCAAGTCTCTTCTCAAAGCTTCCGGAACACTTATAAGGTAATTTCTTACCTAGAACGGAAGTTCTAAAGAGAAGAAGGAAGGCCTAAGTGTTGAAACTTATCAACACTTGCGCGCCGACTTATTTCCTTCAAGATAACTTGCGCGTCCCTTTTCTGGAAGAACCTCAAGAGGATTCTAAAGTGATTAAAAAGGAGTCGCTCAAGTATTCTAATACTGGTTGAAAATCGCGCAAGTACCCCCCATGTCGCGCAGGTATACTTGCGCGACCAATACTTGCGCACCCACAGAAGACTTGCGCGCCTTTCATGACTTGTGCGCCCCTACCTTTTTGGGTGCCCATCTTGCCCATTTTACCCCTCTTAATCCATTACACCTTTCCTTTTCAAGATTCAGTCTTCAAGAAACTCTTCAAAGCCATTTATGGCATGATTTCTTGATTTGACTTCCTTATCTGAAAGGAATTCTGTGGAATATCTCTCAAAACCTAGTGATTTAAATATCCTTATGTCACTAAATATAGAGAGTTCATTCATTCAACCTCATCCTTTAAGATGAGAGAATCCTTAAATTGGGTCTCCTTTTTTAGGAATAATCCCCAGTTATAAATCCTTTAATATGGGCATCCTTCTTTAGGAGTAAGCCCCAAATTCTTAAAGTTCCCAAACTTGGGCATCCTCCTCAGGAGTAAGCCCCAATCTCAAATATGGGCATCCTTTTTAGGAGTAAGCCCCAAACCTTAATCCCTAATTTGGGTATCCTTTTCAGGAATAAGACTCAGTTATAATCTTGGGCTTCCTTTTCAGGAGTAAGCCCCAAGTCCCCTAACCTGGGCCTCCTTTTTTAGGAGCAAGTCCCAGTCATAATCTTGGGATTCCTTTTCAGGAGTAAGACCCAAGTCCCCTAACCTAGGCCTCCTTTTTTAGGAGCAAGTCCCAGTCATAATCTTGGGCTTCCTTTTCAGGAGTAAGCCCCAAGTCCCCTAACCTGGGCCTCCCTTTTAGGAGCAAGTCCCAGTCATAATCTTGGGCATCCTCTTCAGGAGTGAACCCCAAGTCCCTTAATTTCTCTTAACCAGTCCTAAATTACGTTTGATATGTGATTCCTTCTCAGGAGTAAAACCCAATTATCAATCCTCTCCTAATTTGGGTTTCCTTCTCAGGAATAAGTCCCAAGTTAGAGTATTCAAATCTCCATAAAGCACATATAACTTTATGGACCCTGTTCCTGGATTTTCTCCCTAAAAGTAAATCCTAAACCTTCATTTATCTGGGCAGTCATACATACATAAGCCCCAAACAAATTCTTATGATTGCATCTTTCATGGAACAATTGTCTAATTTTTACCAATACCTCTTGTTTCTCACACCGAGCATGACTCACGTGAGCTTAGAGTGTAAAAGTAATTATGACATTCTTATTTGAGCCATCAATCATAAACATCATATACCATTACTTGAACTACGTGGGTTCTGATTCCTTTTCCAAAACAAAGGATACGTAGGTAGCCCATTTTTGGGTTCGATCCCAACTTTGAAATAATCCCTGTCCTTCTGAATGACGATAAACTTCAAGTGCCCCACTGAGTGGCTTTAAAACCAGCCTGGTCATCATAATGACCAAGAGACTTTTATATAAATGTTTTGAAGGATACCATTGACCAAGAATCTCTAAACAGATATAGATGATTCTCTATTGATGAAGAACCTCGAATACATATAAAATATTCTCTAAATTTCTTTCATATTTAATCATTGATTATTAAAACTAATGTAAAGCACATTTTATACTTGGTAATGTAATAAGGATTCACGAACATAACTTAAATCTATAAAGAGAGTCCCGGAGTAGACAATAATTCCCCTCAAAAAGGTGTGATGAGTCCGACCTCCCATCCTCTCGACCAATGCAAATTCCTAAGCCTCATCAGTCCACAAGCTAATGAGCGCCTACCTTTGGAAAGTAGGTTCAAACGGATGTGGAATCATTGGATGTTTCCGGTTCTACGAACAAACCTTCTAGAAACCGATCAGAACGTTTGAATCTCTCGTCCAGGAGGTCATCCCCGAAATCCGTGAGGAAACAAACTCATAACCCTATACTTCTTTGTTTCCTTTTATTATGAAATGTGTGCATAGATGAATCATTTGTTTTCTCATTTATTTCAATGCATTCTTACCATAATTGTGAAGTGATTAACAATCAATACCTAAGCTCACGTGGGTCATGCCTGATGTGAGAAAAAAGGGATGGCCACATCGCTACTTCATTTGAATGTGGGAGTGCCAACCGGTCTTCGAGCATCCGGGGTATAAAGGACCCATCTAGGATTCTGGGAATAAAGAGGGAGGCCTAAATGAAGAATGAAGTTCTCAGAATAGTCAAATTGTTGTTTTCTCAACATGCCTCTAGTGCATGAGCAGGGTAATTCTAGGGGCATTAGAATAAATCCTAACATAGGGGAGTGGAAAGTGTGAATCATGATACCCAAAATTCAGAACACTATTGGGGAGACATAAAGATGAAGGATAACTATTGACCGTGTTCGAAACAAAGTATCCCTATTACATTATCCTGAAATGGGGACAATAAATGAGGGACGACCGCTGACCATGTTCGAAACATGGGGCCTGACTCGAGATTCCATCTATTAGTATTCCAGAACATTGTCCCAGAATAGTAGGTGATCCATAGGCCGAGCATCCATACTATTAGGGGGTTCCTCCAGAAATGAAAGGGAATGAGGATTCAGATAATGGGTACGCAAAGTGTGGAGGGTAGGGTGATCGGTTGTTCGAATAGATTCCAACACTCTTGAAATTATTCCATCATGGTGGAAACACATTAGGTGGGTGCATCAGTCTGACCAGGGATCAAACTTACTTATGAATAGGACCTCTCTATTAAGGACCTAGAATACTCTATAGTTTTATGTCATACCAATGAGGATGATAGACACATAGTTTAAACGTCATATGATGAGGAAAAAGAGAGAAAGGGGAGATACCAAAAAGGGAGTATGTGATGCGGTACCTATAAACCCAACGTGAATGAGGAAATAATCCCATAAAATATGTTCCCAAAAGAGTTCAGTCCAAGGGGCTAAAAAAGGGGCAGGATTTAAGATTCCTAGGGCTGGACTCACAGATAGAATGTTTGGGAATTCTTATGTATCCCATGAGAATGGGAATCAAGCCACACGTAGTTATAAATGTTCCGGTTGGATCTTAGTTTTAAGGTCTTTGAGATCAGACCATATATGGAAATGATGGAGGGAGAAATGTGGTGTGGTAATTATAAAACCCAATGTGAATGAGGAAATTAGGAGTCTATATCACTATGTGCCCCTTGGGGAGGTTTTAGGTCAAGGGACCTAAAATGAAAGTTGGTTTAGTCTGAGGCAAAGTGTGTGGGAATTTCTATATTCCCCATGATGATGGGGATCAATCCATATATAGTTATAGAAGTGTCAAGTTAGGGTACCACTTTCATGGGAAATACTTTCGTGCGGGTCTGGCACACACACCAAAAGAAGCAACATTTGATAGATCTTGTTTGTCCTTTAGGATGGATGTGTATGTTTTTTTTGTGAAGCAATAAACCTAGGATGGATAATCCAGGTGTTTCTACAAGAATCAAGCCATATATAGGCATTGAAAAATGGTATGGCGGATAAACACTAGCAAACATGATGTCCCCTTGAGTGAGGTCATCACAACGCAGATCTGTTTTTCGTCATGCGACTAGGATGATAATTTCATAGTTTAGGGTCATATGATTGGACTAACCCCATCATTTTAACATCTTTAAGTAAAGACTCAATAGTTTAAGGTCATGTGGGACTAGGCAGCATAAGTAAAGTCATATGGATTGGACACATAATGAAGAGATGAGGTTTTAGAGGGGAATTCACATGGAATGACAAAGAATACCCGATGTGAATGAGGACGAGGTCTGCACCACAACACATGTAATTTTAGGGAAGAAACCTTGGGAAGAGGGGCTAGAAAAGATTGGATAATATGGGGCCAGACCCATGGAAGAAGCATCTAGGTGTTCCTACATATCCCATGAGGATGGGAATCAAGCCATACATAGTTCTGAGGGTATAGTTTAACATCATGAAGGACAAAAGGTAGGAGAGACTAGCTCCTAAAAGGGGAGTATGTGGTTCGTCTATTGCAAACCCGAAGTGAATGAGGAAATAATCCCACACCACATCACACAATCCTATAAAATTTAGGGCCAAAAGGCCGAATAGAAGAAGTAATTAGTGGAACCTGAGCTAAACCCAAAGTTAAGATGCCTGGGTGTTCCTACATATCCCATGAGGATGGGAATAAAGCTGCATGTAGTTCTAGGAGTGTCATGAAGTTTTGCATCTTGCGGCAAGGATTCAAAGAGATCATAGTTTTAAGGTCTTATATATCAGACCATAGAGAAATGAGACTCTTCCAAATGTGCAAAAACCTCAACCAAATCCCTAAGCCCATGTGAGCTATTCTCGATGTGGGAAACAAGGGCAGAGAAGGTCTTTTCTACACATGGAATACATGAAAAGAGGAAATCGGTGCGGATCCCCGAATGACGCCTCATAGTGGCTTTTTCCTCTTAGCGTGCAAACGTGCACTATGGGATAACACCAAGAGTGTAAAAGTTCCACTTAGACATGATGGAGTGGAAAAGGATGTGAATCATGCAACCAATATTTAGGGATCGATGGGGGTGGTGTGACGATGAAGGATAACTATTGACCACGTTTGAAACACAAAATCCATATCAAGTGACTAGAAATGGGAACAATAAATGAGCATCAACCATAGACCATATTCATAATGTAGGACTTGTATCAATTTTTCATTCGGAATCCTCAAGGACATTTGCTCGAAATGACAGGAGATCCCTAGGTCCTAACATCCATGCTATTCAGGGGTCCCTTCGAAAGTGAAAGATGATGAAGGACCAAATAAAGGGGAACATGAAGCATGAAAATGGGTGATAAAATGTCTATGTAGAATCCAACACTCTAGGTCCTGAACTAGAGTTATCTTGGGAACATTGGTGAATTGCCAAATAGGGTTGAGGGACCCAAATCAAGAGCAGCCGACTCGAAAAATTGAGTGTAGAACAGGGGAAGGAAGATCTCTCAGGAGGGATAGGTATGTGGCATAGCTGTTACAAACCCAACACGAATGAGTACATAGATTCCATACCACACCATATACCTCCTCCCGAGGAACTCAAGCTGGGGGGCCAGAAAGATGAGGTTTCTAAGAAACAGGGCTAGACCCGAAGACTAAATGTGCTAGTGGTCCTACACATCCCATGAGGATGGGAATCAAGCCACATGTAGTTTTTAAATATATCATGCAGTTTAACACCGTGAAGTAAGGACGATGAATGAAATATGGATGTCCCAAGGGGATACATGTGGTGCGACAAAAATATCCTGATGTTAATGAAGAAATAAGCCCATAACACACTGCACAATCCTAAATGAGAAATTCAGATAGGGGACAAAACGTTCGAGGGACTTGAGGCAGGAAGTCCCAATCATTTTGTAGTTTATCATCTTGAGATAAGGATGAAGAATATCACTACCACAAAAATAGTTTTTCGCAGTGCCCCCCTTTATCAGCGCTTTTTTTAAAAGCGCTGAAAAAGGGTCGGCTTCAAAAAAAAAATTAAAAAATATATTAATATATAAATATAGTTATATTGTTATATAAATATAATATATAATTTTTAAATATATTTTAGATAATTATAAATGTACATTTACACTTATTATACTTAATATATAAGATATTTAGTGAAAATGACTTCTTAAAAAATTAAAAAAAATATTTTTAATTAATAATTTGATAATCATTATGGAGTAATAGTCATTTAATAACAATTTGAGGACTAAAAAAAATTAAAAAAATTAAAAAAAGATCCAAAATATGTTGAAAACGCAACTCAAACTTCAAACGGCCATAACTTTTGATCCTGGTGTCCGTTTGAGCTCTACCACTTATCAAATCGAAGCCTGCGACGAGATCTACATCGCTGTGACCCAGGGCAACCTTGTTCAAGCGTTTTTCGAGGCCAAAAGAGGCCCATAAGGCCTCCAAAACTGAGTTTTTTGTCGGGGTACCCGGATTTTTTAACATTTTGTGGATTTTCAAACTCGTTTAAGGGGGTATTATTGGATTTTTTTAGCGGGGAATGAATTTATTCCAAGGTATTACATTCATATTGATATTATGTCTTTGAAATTTCATCCTTTTTTATAATGAAATGCTATTTATAA
Organism: Viscum album; assembly: GCA_963277665.1. NCBI lineage: Eukaryota > Viridiplantae > Streptophyta > Magnoliopsida > Santalales > Viscaceae > Viscum > Viscum album. The sequence goes on from OY728163.1 coordinate 334,978,111, forward strand.
TCAAATATATAACTATATGTACATATTTTTTATATATTCGCACCTAAAAATTAAAATTTTTAAATAAATAATTAAACATATTTACATATAAAATATATTAGCTTTATCTAAATAATAACTAATATCCATTTTATTTAAAATACCAGTATATGAATATTTATATACCTATATATTAATATAACTATATATATATATTAATCTAACTATATATATATATTAATCTAACTATATATATATATATTAATCTAATAAATATATATATATTAATATAACTACATATATATATATTAGTATTACTATAAATATATATATTAATATCACCATAAATATATATATTAATATCACTATATATATATTAATATAACTATATAACTATATAAATATATATTCATATAACTATATATATGTTAATATAACTATATATATGTTAATATAACTATATATATGTTAATATAACTATATATATATATATATATATTAATATAAATATATATTACTATACGAATAAATATAACTAAATATATATATATATAGATATATATTAATACCACTATATATATATATATATTAATATTACTATATATATTATAATATTACTATATATATATATATATTATAATATAACTATATATATATATATTAATATAAATATATATTACTATACGAATAAATATAACTAAATATATAAATATATATATATAAAGAGTTCATGAATTGGAAAACAAATCAAAATAGAGTAGTGGTAAGGGCTTAGGCGTGCAGGGGGGAGGTCTCGAGTTCAAATCCTGGTGGAGGCAGGGGTGCGCGCGCATGGGGAATATTTGATCAAGCGCTGTTAAAGGGTAGATGGGGGTGCGTGGGGTGCTGTATAGGGGCCGAAAAGCGCTGTAAAGGGGGGGGGGGGGGGTTCAAGCGCTATAAAAAGCCCCCCCCGATTGGCAGTATTTTTTAATTTTTATTTATTTTTTTTTAAATTTTTTTAACTTTTATCAGCGCTTTTTAAAAAGTGCTGATAAAAGGGTCCTTTATCATCACTAAAACGAAAGCGCTGATAAAGGAAGCGCTGATAAAGGGGACCCCCCTTTATCTATGCTGGCTTTATCAACGCTTTTTTAGCGCTGATAAAGGCCATTTTTAGCGCTGATAAAGGCTGTGTTTGTAGTAGTGAATGATATTAGTTTAAGGTCATAGAGCTCAGACCATAGAAACAAGACTCTTTATGCGGGTATTGCCTTAACAAAGCTCTTAATCCCACGTGATAAATTCTTGGTGTGGGAAAAAAGGAATCAGATTAGTCTCTCTCTGACATATAAGGGTACGAAAATGAGGGAAGGTGACTAGGCAGGGTCGATCCCGACCAGATCAACACTCCTTCCCAAGGCAGACAGATGTTTGAAGGGATAACAGGACAAAATGAACCAATACACACAATATTTGGGACATACTAGGGTGATGATAATGACGGGGGATAGATGTTGACTGTGTTTGAAATGAAAAATCCATATTTTGTGACCTTAAATGAGAACAAAAAATGAGTGTCGACCAATGACCATATTCACAACGTGGGACTTGTATCAAATTTTCTTCTAGAATCCTCAGGGAAATTGGCCAGAACCATTAGGAGAGCCCTGGGGCCTAACATTCATGTTATTTGGGTTTTTTTTGGATGTGAAAGATGATGAAGACCCACATAAAGGGGATGCATGAAGCATGAATATTCCCATGAAATTTTAACATCATGCGGGATGACGAAAGAGGTGGAGATCTACAAGGAAAGGGGTACATGGTGTAGTCATGATGAACTTGCCATGAATGGAGGAAAAAGCCTGAACCACACCATGTGTTTCAACCCAAGGGGAGATCTTGAAGTTTGGGGCTGGGCCTATGGACTAAATTTTTGGGCATTCCTACGTATACCATGAGGATTGGAATCAATTCATACATAGTTATGAAAGAGCCATGTAGTTTAACGTCATGCGGTGAGGATATGAGAGGATAAAAGAATAGTGGGGGAACATGGTGAGACTACCGTAACCTCAACATGAGTGGGGACAAAGAAGTCTACACTACACCATGTGGGATCTTCCAAGAGAACTATGCCTAGGGGGATAGCCAAAGAGAAGAGTTTGGGGGATGGACTCTAAGACAAGGTGTCCAAGCGTTCCTACATATCCCATGGGGATGGGAATCAGTCTATAAATAGTTCTTGAAGGTGAGATTTAATGTATTGTGGGATGATGGATACAAGGAGATATTAGTTTAAGGTCATATAGCTCAGACCATCTTGTAGTTTATTGTCATGTGGGATGACTACATGGTAGATTTACATCCTTTAGCTCAGACTAATCACTCATTTTAATGTTGTGAAATAAAGATTTCATAGTTTATGGTAATTTAGGAACAGTTATTTAGGAAAATTATTGCTTGAGGAAGTTGGAATTGGTGGGAGGATTTATATGCTCACCATCCATGGTAACAAGGGAGTATGAAACATTGGGGTAAACCTTGTGGATGATGTAAGTTCCTTCCCATTTGGGGTCTAGTTTGGGTGGTTTCTATATAGGTATCATTGGTGTCTGCAGGGACAACGCCATGTCACCTTGCAAAAAAGAGAGGAGGAAAAATTTCTTGTTGAAAGTTCTTGCTAGCTTGTTCTGATGCCTCTCCAGATTGTGCAGGGAATGAAGCCTATTCTCATCAAGCGCTTTCAGTTCAGTTAGGCAGATTTCAGTTGCCTTATCCGGTGCTTTCTGATCATAGACATCTACACATAATGAAGGTAACTGAATCTTTATGGGAAGGACCGCCTCTATCCCTTACACTAGGGAATATGGGGTTACCAGTGTGGAATTGTGATTCGTTGTCCAATAGACCTAGAGTGCGTTGGGGAGCTTGTCTAGCCAACTCTTCTTGTTCTGACCAACCATTTTCTGCAGGATATTGGAGAGGGTTTTGTTTAACACCTCAATTTTCCCATTCTCTTGCACGTGATAGTGGGAGGTATGGTTAGAACAGATGTTGTACTTGGTATAAAATTTCTTCAACTCGGTTGCCTGGAAGTTGGTTCCATTATTGGTGAGGACAACGTGAGGGACTCTAAATTGGTAGATGATGTTAGAGCTCACAAATTCAATGATAGAATGGGCCATGACCTCCTTGAGAGGAACTACCTCTTCCCACTTGGAAAATAAATCTGTGGTGATCAGGATGAACCAATACTGGCGAGCTGTCGCTGGTGGATATAGTCCCATGATGTCGAGTCCCTAGACTGCAAAGGTCCAAGAGTACTTGGAAGTTTGGATAGTATTTAGTGGTCTATGAAAAAAATTGTCATGTATTTGGAACACATGAAACCTATGACAACCCTGCTTTTTAATACAAACTTAAACATGATTTATTACATAAAACTTCACTTGATACAATAAAGAATATAGAGAGTTTTAGTGTCTTTAGGGATTATGATCATTACATAAAAACTTAAAACATGAAATACAACATCTTTATTGAAAACTTCCTTTACATGACCACTACATTCCCTCGTACTTAGCATTTCATGGGATAACCTGAGGACATGCATAAGAAAAGGGTGAGCTATAAAGCCCAGTAAGGGAATACACATGGAATAACATGAGGATTAAAATACATGTTATACAATAGGAATATCAATAGAGCACAAGAGAAACATGAACATAAAGGCATGATAAAGCATGATAATCATAACATGGAAATGTGGCAACAACACTTAACATGGAATTAACATGAGCCATGGCCCATTGCACATAGAGCATGAGTTAATACTCATTGCACATGAATCATGAGTAAAATATCATTTCACTTGAATTAGAATGAGTCAACACTCATTGAACATGACGTATCATTATACTATACTTTACCCAATGCATTGGAGCGCTATAAGGGCGCACCCTTCTTAAACATTTCATTTCATGCATAAGTGTGCCACATGGATCATAAAACATGGATTCATTAAACATAATAATTTATTCCACAATAAAGGAATGTGGAATTCATACATGAAACTTTATAATAATTAAGTAAATGTGCATAAAGGTGAATACCCTTGATGGAGAAATGGGCATGGTATTCACTACACAATGACATTGGCTTAGAAAATCGGTGCGATTTTGGCAGCGTAACGACATGACGTAAGAATTCATAAAAAAATGTTGTTGAGAGAGAAAGGGGTTCCTCATAATATTTAAATGTAATGGAAAGTAAGGAGGTCATATAGATACATTTCCCAACAATTGTAATGAAATTTAGGTTCATGATACAAGAGTATTGCTTGAATGTAAAAGAAGAGAGAGAAGCTCCTTTCAGAATTACGGCATAGTAACGGGTGTACATGGGAGGAATTTAATGAGAGACAAAGGGGTCTAACATCATTAAAAAAATAAGAGGGAAGTATTGGGGAGGTGTGAAAACATACCCCAACATTCAAAATTGAAATTAAAATGGCAATGCAACTTAAAGAAAATTGACAAAAATGAGAAAGGAAGAAAAAACCCTTACTTGGAAGTGTGCTTCCAAAGGCTAGAGAGAGACTTGTGAGAGGCTTCTTGGGAGATTGGGGCACCTTGGGAGGATTATAAAGAGAGTAGGTCAGAGGTTTGACGAACTCCAAAGTCTTTTAGTGGGGAGGAAGTGGGAGATTGGGTGGGTTTATATAGGAAAGGTGAGGGAATTCTTTATTATTTAGGTTTGGGACCCCTTACATTAAATTAATCCAAACCACAAACCATACCATGGTTTTTACCCATAGTTTTTGGAAAAGGGAATAGGAAAACAATATTTTATATGGAAAAAGTCCGAACTTATTAAAATATTAGGGTTGCTTATGTGGAGATGAGTCACACTCCCATGGAAATTAATTTTAAAAGGCAAGGTGTTGAATAAGTCTTGAGGGGTCCATTAATGCTTTGAAAAGTAAGTCAAACAAACCCAAAATCACATTATTTTAATTTTAAAACATATATTGGCCGAAAATAAAGATTATATTATTTTATTAAATCACTATTGGGTCATTATGATGTCATAAAACACATTATATATTTAAAAGGTATTCATTTTTTACCCAAATATTTGATTGTCTCAGAAAATTATGAAAAATTCACTGTTGGATAATTTCGACATCCTGATTCTAGAAATAACATTTATTTTATCTAAATAATTTTCTAAATATGTTAATTTTCACTTTTAAAATAAAAACCGGCATTTATCGAAAATTCACGGGTTTTGAAAGAAATGGATTTCAAACCTTAATAAAAATTTTAATTGCATTAATAAAATTATAAGATCATTTATATTTAATAAAAATTAATTTAATAAAAATAATATTATTTTATTAAAATATCATTTAATTCAAAAATCCCTTAATTTAATAAAATAGATTTTTTAATTAAATAATAACTAAAAACACCATTTGTACTTTAAAAACTATTTACAATGTATCAAAAATGACTAGAAATTATATTCATTATTATATACAAAAATAATGTACATGAACATAGTACTACTTATTTGTTACATAACCACTTAAAACAGCCACATAAGACCTAAGGGTAAGGTGTGTGATGGTGACAGACTCTTGGGGTGGCTCGGATAACATCGCTCGAGTGGTAATTTCAATCGACTTTCACTTTTCCCGTAGACGGTCACATTCGAGCTTGACATGATGAAGCTCAACTTGGGCTTGGTCAAGAGTGAAGCCCAAATACGCCACCTCTTTTCCGTGCTCTGACAAATGGGCTTCATATGGGGAAATTCTACTGGATGAGGCCATCGCTTCCTTTGTCTGAGTAAATTTGTATTTGTTAAAGCCCTATATTTATACTAATCATGTGATCACCGTTCAACAACTATATTAGCAACGGTCAAAATTATTAACATAAAACCAATGAATTTGTAATTTTATATAAACATAAAGAGACATTTAATTAGATCAATAGGGATTTCCATTAATGAAACTTTGGTTCGTTACAAAACCTCTTGGAAAACTTGATACAATCATGGATCATGGAGGGCTAAAAATACCCCAGTCTCTAGATCTGGTGAGATAGTTTCAGCCCAGTATGATGAGACCCGTAGGAACTGACATGAACCTCCTGCATGACCTAAGAAATATCACCTCATTGAATGAAATAGAGGAGGAATCCATTAAACCCACACTTGTAGAGGATCTACTCAAGACCAAGACCACTCTGGAGGGTAAATTGCAATGTGCGACGTCGGATTTTCTCGCACTCGGCTCGATCTTATAGGAGACTACCATGATGGAGGTACTCAATAAAGGGGGTTCTCCAGTTGGGAGTCACCTCTAACACTATAGCAGGGGGACCTGGGGGCCCTGATATGGAGGCACTAGCAGTAAGGTGGACTTCCTATGGGCTATCATCGCTTCCTAGAGTGACGAGAGTGATGAATATCCGATGCGCTACATGAATAATCAAATCATCCTAGTCGATTTCTACAAGGGATGCAGCCAAGATGGATAAGGTGTCAGCTCGACCATTCTGCGAATGAGGGACATGAGTAACCTCTGGCCGAGATGGGAACTGATCCATCAACTGGTGGGTGAGTTTCAACAGTGGTACGAGCTTTGGCTTCCTGACAACATAGTCACTGTTGATATTCTTGATGACTAGTTCAGAGTCTCATTTCACATGAAAGTGGGTAACATCAATCTTGAGGGCCAGATTTAGGCTAGTAATGAGATCTTGATACTCTGCCTCATTGTTGGTAAAACATTCTTACAACAGGAATGAATATGATAGAACGACTAGTGATGGAGTGATGAAGATGATACCCAAACCCACTCTGTTGAGTCTAGGGTCTTTGAGTCCTCTTCCAGTAGGGCTTTAGGAAGTTCCATCAAAGAGCATTTGATAACATGGAACAAGTTGGCCTACCATGAGGATTTCATCGTATGGAAAATCAAGGTCCAGGGACTAGTATACTAGAGCTGGATGGGTGGTAAGGAAGTCTACCAATGCTTTCCCCTTAATGAACTTATGGGGGACAAACCTAATGTCGAACTGCTAGAGGGTAACTGCCCACTAGGCTAGACGACCAATCAACATGGGGCGATTTAATATGTACTTCAGCAGATTCACTCACGACACTAGTTGTATCTCATGGTGCTGTAAGTAATGTCACAATTTCTATAGTGCGAATACCAACGCAAGGCAGCTTTTCTTTATAGAGGAGTATCTGGTCTCCGTATCGAGGAGCATGTGGCTGAGATAGTATAGACTGTTCTCTATTCCATCATTGTTTTTTTGGGTGGGAAGGGTGCTGAGAGATCATTCCAGGGTGGTCACATAAAGGACATCCAATTTTCCAGAAACAGGTGGCATCAGGACCAGAGGCTATAATAGGTACTACTTGATTTCTTCAAAAGCAGTCTGACATTCCTCATCCCACTAATAGACAGTGCCTTTCTTCATGAGGCGAGAAAATAGATTACACTTTCCAGCAAAATTATCGATGAATTGACATATTTAGGATAGGTTTCCTTGAAAGAATTATGACTCCCAAATGTTTCTTGGAGGAGACATATGATTGATTGCCTTAATTTTCTTCTAATCGATCTCTATGCCTCTATATCTGACAACGAAGCTGAGAAACTTTCTGGAAGTGAACCCGAAGGCACACTTCAATGGGTTCATCTTCTAGATGGTGAGAACGGAGGAACCCAAACAATTTCTCAAGTTCTTTGAGATGGTCCTGGCATTGGAGAGATTTTAGCACTAGATCATCCATGTAGCACTCCACCAATGTCCCGAGGATCGACTTAAATATGCGATGCATGGTACGCTGATAGGTGGCACCTGTATTCTTTAGAATGAAGGGAATTACCTAGTAGCAGAAAGTACCTTGTGATTCCCTGAAGGATGTAGACTCTTCATCCTCAGGGTCCATTTAAAATTTTTTATACTCAGAATACCCATCCATGAAGGAGAGAACCTGGAACCCAACGGTAACATCAATCAACAGTTCCATCATAGGAAAGGGAAAATAATCCTTCAGATAGTGATGGTTGAGATCCCAAAAGTCTATGCATTCTCTGATCTATCTGTTATTCTTAATTATAGGAATAATTTTGGATAACTAACTAGGGTACTGGACCTCATTGAGTAAATTGTCTCTGATGAGATTATCAACCTCAGCCTCGACCAGGGAACTATGAAAAGGATGCATCTTTCTGGGAGGCTGTTTGAACCCATAATGATTTTCTGGAAGACTAATATGGTGGATGGCGACTTGGGGATCTAGTACCAACATCTTTCTATAACTCAAGGAAAACACATCACGATGCTGCTTTAGGAAGTCCACATACTTCTATTGATCTTCGATAGGAATAAAAACACTGATCAATGTGGGTTTTAGATCCATCTCGTTACTAAGGTTCACCTATACCAGTTCATAGACCATGGTCGAGACACCCTCTTAGAATGAAGGAGGTGGATCTTCTAAATACTCTTCTTCACTTATGGAGGAGGGATCCTTGGCAGGAGGAAATTCCTCTGAATCAACAGATCCCGATGGGAAGTTGGTGTCAGCCTGAGCAGCGGTGGATGCTGAATCGGGGGACTCCTGTGCTGCCGAAACCATAACAATGAAAGCTGTCGACCCAATCTCATCTCTTCTTCTACCAAAGGGGCCATGCTTGATGATATAAAATCAATAATGGCATGTCATCCTGAGCTGTCTTATCCCAGCCCAGCGAAACAAGAAAGTATGACGTATTTTTTTGCCATGGGGTGGATATACCGATACCTTATAGGAGTAGGGGATTTAGGATTACCCAAGACTGATTTGTGTAGGAATATGAGGTGATCTTATGGAGTTATATAGAATTAGTAATGTGATTACCCATCATCCCACAAACAACAAAATAATTCCCCATATCTAGGGCCATAGCCTCCAATCGGTGAATCATAAAAATATAGGCATCATCCAGGTTTGTCCATGGGTCGGTTGTAGCTGTAGCATGTTCAAAATCATTAGCTTGAATTTTCTTGTCATTTATCTTATTATAGTTATCATCCAAGTAGTGGGATTCACAAGAAGAAAAGGGAGACACATCACCTTGGAGCACGCCCACTCAACCATTAAGGGAGTACTTAAGGAACTAGTGATACGATGAAGGGACCACCGCATGTAGGTGAAGCCATGGCCTACCCATCAACGCACTGTAAGCGGTGTCCTATGAGACAACCATGAACTCGGTGCTGGATACCAGACCAAAGAATTGGGTCTTTAAGAGGATCTTTTTAACCAATGTTTGTTCCATAATGTCATAACCTTGAATATTCAGGTCGGAGGGAATTATATCATCCTCAGACAACCCCATTTTTTGAAGTGTCCGGGTCAGGATTAGGTTGATACCAGAGCCCATGTCAACAAGACAGTGACGAACCTACATGAAATTTAAGTGTCCAGTGATGTACAGTGGGTGGATGTGCCCCTATATGGGAGATCCTTAATCTTCTCCAGAGAAAGAGATAATTTCTTGACATTCAGTATGCTCGACTGCCTCAGTATGAAAGGCTTCTGCAGCTGCTACCTCTGTCTCAAACTAGAGGGGGATTCTTAAAGATTCAGTGAGGGCTTCATACATATCTACTGATAGGTGAAGAGCCTAAAGGATATAGAGCCTCACATGAATGTTGGAAAGATGATTAAGTATATCATATTTCTGTGCCAAGCGTGATCCTCTTCTTACAGGAGGTCGTTCTGTGACAGTGGGTATGATGGGCCCTTCCATCTGAACCGATGGCCGACTGGTGCTAGGAATGTCCCATTTCTCTCTAGTTGAAGCTCATGGAGAGACTAACCGATGTGGGATAGATGACTGGTGATGGTATGTAACAGAGTGTAGCTAATCGGGGTGCAGTTGGGGAAGTTCTTCCTAATCAAGTAACACAAACGACAGAGAATGCGAACTTGATGACACTTGATGAGAAGGTTGAGCATGCTGATCTCTATGCTGGTCCTATTGTCTGGTTTTAGTGGCATGCATAGCCTAGTTTTAAGTACTAATCAAGGAATTCTGATGTCTCATATATCCACATACCCATCGATGCTGGTGATGGTTGGGGACATTGGGAGGGTCCACCTGGCGTTCCTCATCGTCAAGAATCATGTAGGGGTTTACTAGCTTCATGGTGTTAACCGAAGCTTACCCTTGATCGTCACTTGAAGAATTATCCACCACTAGATGGATTCTGGGGGTAATCTCCATCTCTGAGGGCATGAAGTCACCAATATTATGGGATAACGACAACATCTTTGGGGGACTTTGTTTTCCCTTGTGTCGTAGATTCATTCTCTTATGAGAAGAGGGAGGCCAAGACATCAACGCAGAAGTAGTGGTTGCGGGTGACATAGAATCTTATGATGGATCAAATCAATTTAGACATGCATGAATAATACAATGGGAATGATTGAATGCCTTATGAGCCATCCATTCATCACACTTTTGGGACCCGCGGTTAGGAACATAATGCCACTCACCTTCGCTGTCACTATCGTTGTCTAGTTTTATGAATACACGTGCCGCTTGTGCTGGAGTGGAGCCTAACCTAACTATGTTATTATCAACATGGTCTTGAATACAGTATTTAAACACATAACACTATTTAAGGGTGTTCCCTAGGATCTGGTGATAGTGGCAGTAGTTGGGGAGATTAGCGAGATCTACCTATTTGGGACTCATGTATTCGAGAAACCGTAGAATTCCTTATTCCAAGGCACTTTAGAAATAAATAGAGACATAAGCCTTGTTTAATGAGTAGGTTTTTTTATCCTATCTGAGAAGGGGGCTCTAGGAGCCTGGCCTTGACAAGGGGATAGAGGAGCCTGTCCAGGAGGAGAAACATGGTTATCTCGCTTAGGTGGTGGTGGCGCATTACATGGGGGTGCTTACAGATTATGAGGTGGGATTTGATGGTCCAGAGGCTATGCCTGAGGTGGTGGGCCTCTGTGAGGCTATGGAGGTGGATCCATTGGTAATAACTCCAGTTACCCAGGGGCCTCTATTTGGGCCACCACACTAGGATCATCCTTAGAGACTCTTCTCGTGGAAATTAATACAGGAAACGAATGTGCCTGCTTGGCCTACTATAAGGCTTCCTCTAGACGCTGGATCTTATCAGAGAAATCTTGAAATCCCACGAGGTAATTGTAAGTAATGAGAGAGGGGAACAATTCAATTTTTACATTCCCCATACACATTTTCAGCAGCTGTTCCTAAGTCAGCGACATATCTAGGGAGTAGGTGAGACATTTCCACCAGGGGACAAAGTCCAAGACACACTTGTTAGGCCTATGCTTTCACTTGAAGAGGTCTACAATACTCATATTTCTGGTGAAATATCTGAAATGGTAAAGAAACTGTCTACATAGATCTTCCCAGCTAGCAACCGACCCAATGGGTAGCTAGCTGTACTAGACAAATGCAGGCCCTTCCAACGTCTGTAAGAAACACCAGAGTTTGGCAGCCTCTTACTGCATTGGAGTTCCCAGAATGGGTCCGTACCTTGAGATGAAGTGGGAAAAATACTGTAGTGGGTCACCTGTCCCATTAAAGTGGGAGAAGGTGGGGTTTCTGAAGCCAAGGGGTGTTATCCTATCATCCACCCACGCCGGATATGGCTTTCCATTAGGTGGAATTTCCACCTGTCAAGTTTCTAAAGCCTTTAGGCTAGAAATGAGCACAATCATCAGATCATCTGGGTGAGGATTCCTATCTTAATAAGGCTCCCTAACCACTAGTTCATTGGAAGGATCTTCAACAAGATAATCAGTCCCAACAACTCGTGGATAAGCTTTTGGGATGACCTATGGAGTGGCTGGGGAAACTTGAGCTGGGTCCTGAGGATTATCACACTAATCAAGTAGATTCGATGAAACATACCACACCCTCTTTCCATAAGCTCTGACCTCTGTCCTGTATACATGGGTAGGATGGTCAAGGTCACCCAGAGGCAACTCATCAGGGGAATGTTGTACCTACCCTAGCTTCCCTACCCGAGGATCGCCGTAGTCTGGATGCCGCTCCGTGACATGTTCAACAAGGAGGTCATCAAACATATTTTGGTGATCTGTGAGCTATTGAAGCAATTCATATTTTTTGAGATCATCCACTATATTCTACACTAATCTAAATGGGTCAGAGGGTTTGATGGACCCAATATGCTCTTTTCCCTTATTGGGATTTCAGACGAGGGATAATGACTCAGTGGGCACATGAAGACCCAGTAGATTTATCTATTGGTGAGTAACCCTTCCCAGTGGATCCAATAGGTGGGAACTCCCCCGGGGGGTAATCTCTCTCCAAGGAGCTCTATCTCGGTATCTTCCTCTAATAGATCAGTCATGTTAACTATGACTCTAACTAGAGGCATATCCTCAATATCTCTTGGAAAGTAGGGCTGGCGCTGGATAGAACTGAAATGGAGGGAAGCATACTGCCCCCAACCATGGACCTAAGCGTGGGGGGAAACCTTCTTGATAATTCTACAGAGCACTTTAAAGATATAAATGCATCATTTCTGTAGGGTCCAGTGGCAACCGGGCGACTCAGGGTGTTGGGCCACAAGGATCACAACCAAGTCGACCATACAACATTGCCTGTCAATATCTTCAAAGTGCACCTAACTCTTGGGATAAGACACTCACTGATAATGGAGACGGAAGTGTGTCTCCCAGAGGGGTTGGCTAAAGAACGCAAATTCCTCCTGGGTAAGTGATTCCAGCACACTAAAGTTTGTGGTTGAGATTGGCCAAAACATCGTTGGGAAATGATTCGATGTAAGTATGTCCCAAAATATCCTTGGATCGGACTTAGGATCTGGCCCTTGGTTTCCCCTATCATCGACTCGGGCAGGTTGCGGGACTAGTAGCGGCATTGAAACAGACTGCTGAGATGGTAGATTGACCAATGGATAATATGTTGAACGATCTGACAAGCCGCCGCATCTTGGATTGTCCTGCGATGAATGTAAAGACTGAGCCACCACATCCCGGTAAGATGGACTAGTGACCACGAATTCCAGTGTTGAGGCTGTGGTTACTGATGGTGGGCCATGTTGTTTTTCGTCCTCTACCTATCCCCAGAATAACTCTCCATGGTCTCTAGTTGAGGTAGAGAATGAACCTGTTGATGATAGGTATGATTTCACAACCAGGCCTTAGGAAGAGGCCAAATCTTCCTCCTTTTGGATGTATCTATGGAGGGAGGCGGAAATCAAGTGGACCTTATATTCTAGAAGTATAAGACTGATGCTCCTCGTTCCAGCCCCGACCCTCGACATATAGAATCGAGGTTAGGGTTCCATTACTGAATCATATTCTGCCTCAGAATCTGAGAAGAAGACGAGATTAATCGCAGTCTGATACATCTCAGCATTCTTCTTATGGTGTCGGTGACAAGCCCTCCTACCCCCAGATAGATCTTCAGGACAGAGTTGGGTTTTGGCTCGAGGAGGGCCTTTGGCCGAACTGATGTCGGGGGTAAAGAGGACTTCCACCTAGATGAGCTATCATGTGAGGAGCACCTAAGAAAATGTCAAATTGAACACAGGGAGGACCTCCATGTCCACTAAATGATGCATGAAGTGAGTCTTCTTAGGAAGTGCTGGAGTGGGTAGGACCTCCGTAGAAGATGGTAGAAGCATGGATAGGGCCTCCATGATTATTTCCTTTGGTATTTTTAGTATGAGGAGGGTCCCTATTCTGGTCGAGCTGAACATGGGTAGGACCTCAGTGTTGGGTGCCCATGAAGCGAGAAAAACCTCCGCTTCTCTGATTGCTGGGATGAGGAGGACCTTCGTTGGTTTTTTAAGGACATGGATAAGACCCCCACAGTGATGGTAGACCATACGGGTAGAATCTTCACATTGTATAGGTAACATCCCAGTTCTAGAAGCCACCCATAGGTTCCCCGTACCCAGTTGGTCACATGGCCTCAAGCGCATTTCCCCAAATGCCAGAGGCTGCCGACTAGCAACGAGGGCCTTGGGTGTGATAGTGTGGAAACTATTCCCTCATTAGTAGAGTAACGAAACTGAAATAAACATATAACAATATTGGAAGAGGTAATAATACCATATAACAATATATAGTGGAATAATGAAGAAATAAATAACTGAAGCACATATATTAATTATGCATGATACGTATGTCTAGGAAAGCGGCCAAACAAGTCACAATATTGGAATACAATGCTAAACACAAAGTACAAAGAAGACAAATAACTCTAGTAGCCTCGCAAGCCTCAGCTTGGTCCCACGCTCTCCAGCTCCACAGTAATCAAGTACCTGAAGTAGAAGGGTGGTTGAACTTATCTAGATATGCAACAATATAATCTGTTTGGGCCAAAAAACATGACCCAAATAGGGTGTGAGACAAATCCTAGTAGCCAACCACCCAAATATCTATGTCAGAAAACCAATGAATATATATGGCATGCAATAATAAAAAGAAGTAGTAAACAAGGAAGTACTTAAAAGTAAACAATCCTACAACTCAATTTCATTCAATTTCATATATTAGTTAAGAAACTAATCAAAAACAGGTAACCCTCTGGGAATTACTCACAGCCTAACCCCTATGGTTCAACCAAACAACAGAAGAAACCCTCTGAGAATTACACACAGTCTAACCCCTCTGGTTCAGCTTTAGAAAAGACACTCTGAGAAAGCACTCACTGTCAATTCCCCATGTGGTCTCGTATCGGTAACTATAGACACTCTAGGGAAGCACTCAACACCCAATTTTCCCTATGGTCTCATAATGAGGAAACTACAAACACTCTGAGGGAGCACAAAGTCCACCCCTCCCTATGGTCTCGCAATGTAAAAGTAAAAAGACACTATAGAGAAGCCCTCAACGTCCATTATCCCTATGGTCTACTACACCAGGTTCTCACGACCCTATGTAAGTTATTCATGAACAACGATTCATGGAAACCAAAGTAAAATTCAAGAACTACTTGGATAAAAAATCTACAACATATCACAACATGTCAGATAAAATCACTCCATCCTAACAATAGTAGGCATGAAAAGCAAAGCAGCCTAATAGGAAAGCTAGACCAAATGGTCAAAAAAAGAAACATGGAAAAAACATCCATAACATGGAAGGGTTAACCCTATTCACAAACAATTATCCTATATCCAAATAAACAAGGCATAACAGGCAATAATAGGGTTAACAACCATAACACGCAATACCCCCAAACAAGGGTATTGGAAACTTTTGCACATATAACTCAAAGACTAACTTTGTAAATGCACAAACCACCTACCTCAGCATTGTATGTACAATATTTGTGAACCTCAGGACTTGAATTTTTCTATAATTCC
This sequence comes from Viscum album, assembly GCA_963277665.1. Taxonomy (NCBI): domain Eukaryota; kingdom Viridiplantae; phylum Streptophyta; class Magnoliopsida; order Santalales; family Viscaceae; genus Viscum; species Viscum album. The sequence goes on from OY728163.1 coordinate 334,993,500, forward strand.
ATAGATATACAAAAACGTTAAAAATGTTCAACCGAGGATATCTCATGAAAGAGGAGAAATCAGGAAATGAGTCTCTAGAAGAAGGAAGAGCTTACCATGGAGATTCCAACATAATCAATGATAGTCAATTTGGAGAACGGATGGTGAGTCGGAGGATCGAAGAAGATTCATGGTCATACAAATGATCCTGGATGAGATAGGTCGAGAAGAAGATGGTTCTGTCTATTAGGCGCGACCCTAGTCCATTTAATTAAATAAAAAGAAAGTACATGGCATGTACTTTATAAGTACAAAATGTGTACTTACCTTAGACTACCCCCACTTTAGGTGGTCTCCAGGTCACCACACACGACCATGTGCTCGACCGTTACATGGCCAACACACGGCTACCCACGGTAACCTAGTACAGGGCGTGTACATATAAGTACACGGCGTGTACTCCTAAAATTTCTAGAAACTTCTATTTTTCTAAAAAACAACTAGAAAAGAAAGAAATACCTGAAAAGAATATCCGAGGTCTTACAAAATTCCCCCCTTAAAGAAATTCGTCCCTGAATTTCCCTACCAAGGAGGCATATAAGAAGAATACTCAAACAACTCCAGCCACTGCGATCATACATTGGACTCGCTCTCCCAAGTCTCATCTTGTACTCACCTGTGTTGTCATAGCACTCATACCAGAGAAATGAACCGGCCATGGAGAGCCCTCTCACTTCGATCAACAATCTAGATAAGATTCTCCTCGAATGAGGCGTCCACTCGAATGAGGCTTCAACCTATAACTCAACCTCCTCATGTAGGAAAACATGATATGGGCCTGAGAAGTAACATTAGAGATGAGAAACATGGAAGATGTCATGAATAGCCTGGTACCTTTGAGGTAACTGTAACTGATAGGCAACTGGTAAGACTCTCTCCAAAACCTCAAATGGCCTGACGTATCTCGATGAAAGATTACCCTATCTTCAAATCCTCCTATGTCCTAACCTCAACGTGACACACAGGAAAACCTAATATTTGACATTAAACTCCAAAGGTCATCTCCATCGATTAGTATAAGAATTCTTTCTTGACTATGCAGTAGCCATCCTCTTCTGAATCAACTCTATCTGCTTTTTGGTCTCCTGGACAGGACAAGGTCCCAGCATAGCTGCCTCTCCTACCTCCAGCTAGCATAAGAGTGATTAGCATGACCTACCGTACAAAGACTCATAAGGTGCCATCTGAATAGTTGACTGAAAACTATTATTGTATGAAAACTCCACAGGAGGTATGTGCTTCTCCCAAGAACCTCCAAAATCAAGGATGCATGATCGAAGAATGTTTTCAAGAACCTGAATCGTATGCTCGGACTGACCATCTGTATGAGGATGGTAAGCTATACTCAAAAGTACCTATGTACCCAAATCTCTTTGAATTACCTTACAAAATCGAGAAGTAAAACATGCATCTCTCTCTGAAACAATGGAGTGTTGAACTCCATGTAAACATACAATCTCTTGGATGAACAAACTCCCTATCTCATCAACACCAAATGTCTCTTTTATTGGTAAGAAGTGAGCAACCTTTGTGAGTATGTCAAAGAAAACCAATACTACATCATTCCCTCCAGGCAACCTCAGCAAACCTATCACAGAATCCATCACGACATCATTCCATTTCCACTCGGGAATGGGTAACTACGGTAATATCCCTAATGGTCACCGATGCTTTTCCTTCACCTGCTGATAGGTGGAACACCTCATGAAAAAACCAACAACATCTCTCTTCATACCTGGTCACCAATACTCATGGTGTAGATCACGATACATCTTGGTGACACCAGGATGAACTGCCCAAATTGAGGAATGAAAGTCCCACATTTTCTCCTCGCATATGTCTTCTAACACCCATACGCGCCCATGAAAATGTAATATCTCATCCTCGCCTATGGTCTATCTAGAAATAGGGTTCTCTCCCAACACACTCTTTTTTTGGACTAGGCCTTCATAATCTAATAGCTTCCTCATTCACACTCGATCAAGAAGAGTAGAGGTAATAGCTATAGAAGATAGAAATGTCTACCCCTATTTGTTTTGCACCTCCAAATGCATCTCAGAGAATAGATCCATAAGTTACCACTCACAACTGGCCTCCTTAACTTCCTATATTTGAGTCCTCCTGCTCAATGTATCAACCACAATGTTTTCGTTCCTAAGTGTGTAGGAAAGCTCAAAGTCAAAATACTAAAGGTACTCTACCCAACTTCACTGTCTCAAATTCAAGTCACGTTGAGTGAAGATATACTTGAGACTTTTTTGGTTGGTGAAAACCACAAAATGATCTCTCAAAAGGTAGTTTCTTAAATAGCGTAAAGCATGAACTACTATAGCCAAATCGAGATCGTGCGTCGGGTAATTTCTATCATGTGGCCTCAACTATTGAGACCCGTACGCAATAAAGCCTTCTCCCTACATAAGCACTGATCCCAGTCTGATACCTGATGCATCATAGTAAACAATATAGATCTTTACCGGCACTATAAATACTAGTGTCGGTGCTGAAATCAGCCTCCATTTCAGCTCATGAGAGGCTGAATTACAAGATTCTGACCATAATAACTTCACACCTCTATTAGTTAGGCCTGTCAGTGGTGCTGCTAAGCGTGAAAAGTCCTGTATGAAATCACTGTAGTATTTAGAAAACCCTAGAAAACTTCATACCTCAAAGACATTCTTCAGCTACTCCCAGGAAACTACTTCTCTCACTTTATTTGGGTCTACTGATACTCCTGTCTCTGAGATAACATGAACCAAGAAGTGAATTTGGTCCATCAAAAAGTGGCATTTTGAGAGCTTAGCATACAACTGATTCTATCGTCGTGTACTCAAGATGATCTCAAGATGGGTGGCATGGTCGTTTTGAGTGTGAGAGTACACCAAGATATCGTACATGAAGACTACCATGAAAGAATCCAAGTATGGATGGAACACTCGGTTTATCAGTTCCATGAAGACTGCATGCACATTCATGAGACCGAATGACATAAATACATACTCGTATAGACCATACCTACTCTCAAAGGCTGTAAGAGGTATATCAGATGGTCTAACGTGCAACTGATGATAACCGAACCTCAATTCAATCTTTGAGAACACCTGGGCTCCTTGAAGATGATCAAAGAGATCATCAATACTCAGCAAGGGATATCAGTTCTTGACTATCAACTGGTTCAAATTTTGATAATCCATGAAAAGTCTGAGGGTACTGTCCACCTTCTTTGAAAACAGGATAGGAGAACCACAAGGAGAAGTAATGGGTTTGATAAAACCCTTAGCCTGCAAGTCATCTAGATGCTTCTTGAGATCCTGTAACTCTGGTGTAGCTATCCTATAAAGAGGAATGGACACCGGTACCACTCCTGGACCAAGCTCAATAGAAAATTCTACCTCTCTCTCCAGAGGTAAACCTAAAAAGTCATCAGGAAAGACATCCCTGAAACAATCCACCACTGGAGGAAAGTCCAACTGTGATGTCTCCTGGTAATCTAGTTATAGACCAACAATCTGGGCTGCAACTCCTCCCAACCCATGATGCTTAAGTCCCACTCTGCTCGCTTGGACATCCAATTCTCCCTTATGTAAAAAGGATCCACATTCTGGTGATGTGAAACTCACCCTACGGTGATAGCAATCAAAAAATTCCTGGAAGGGGACTAACCAGTCCATTCTGAGAATGATGTCATAGCCTGTCATATCTAAGACATAGAGGTCCCATAAGAAGTGACACCCACCAACCTTAAGAGGGCACTCATTGCACCAATGTACACTAGTCATTCTTGTCCCCAATGGAGATTCTAGTGTCAAAATATTAGTATAAGAAAGAATACAGAGCCCAAGTCTCTCCACAACTGCAACTGATATAAATTTGTGGGAAGCCCATATATCAAAAAGAGTAGAATCTAAAACTGAGGCAACTAGGATCGTACCTTGAACTGTAGAGGGTCCAGGATCCTGTTCTTGCTGGGTATTCTTCATTGCAAAAGTCTAGCATGTATCGCGGCCCTATGACCCTGCCTGACCACCCTGAGCCAATCCACCCTACTATCACTGAAAGCCGAGTGACTAGCTACCACAACCATGACCTCCACCTCAGCCCGAACGACCAGAAGGACTCCAGTTCCCCGACTAATGAGAAACTGGTGGTCCTGATCCTGAACAAGGAGTCATAAAAGAACCCCTGTTACTTTCTACTGGTGAGAAAAACTGACAGAAACGCTGAAGGTGCCCCATCTTTCCACAATATCAGTACACCACTGGGTCTCTCAGGAAAGGTGGCCTCATATTCCCAACCTTCCCACACTGGTAGCATACCTCCTGGATACCTGAAGAAGTATCCTACTTCCTTGGATCCCCACGTATAGACTCCCTTCAGTGCATTCTACTATCATTAGAAGGGGTACCAACTCCAGATGCTGATCCTCCCTAGCTCAAAACTACAGAATCCCTCATATTGAGCTCTTTGATCAGTGAATGGTCGACTATAGAAGTGATAGAAGTCAACCTAAAGATGTTCACCTGAGATCAGATGTCGTTCCAAAGACCATCCTTAAACTTCCTCTCCAAGAATAACTCATCACCTCCTAGGATGGGTGTAAAGTGTTGCAGCGCTATGAAGCGAGAAGAGTACTCCATAACTGAAAGAGTAACCTACTATAGAATCATGAACTATCGGGCTCGATTGACCCTCAAAGTCTCTGAGTAGAAGTATTCATAGAAGGTATGCTGAAACTCATCCCAAGCCATAAACTGCTGGTGTCCTGCCTGTGAGATCACATCCCACCATCTCTTGGTGGAGTCCCATAGCATGTACATAGCGAGATTCACCTTCCTCTCTAGAGGCATCTCTAGATGGTCGAAGATAGATAGCATGGCTTCTAACCATGACTCTATATCCTGACTTCCTCCTTCACATGTGAAGGTGGGAGGATTCTACTACTGGAAAACCTGTTTCAACTCTTCCATAGAAGGGGTAGGATATGGCACTCCTCGGAAGGTCTGCATGAACCTCATGAATCCCTCTCAGAACTGTGCATCGACACTTGTATTTGGTATAATGGATGGGGCCAAGATGAGAATGACTAGAGTATCTGTTGGCATTTCCTGATCTTCCATGTCTAGTTTCTGGTTACTACCTTGTATCTGGCATACAACCGAAAGATGTCTTGGTGGCATGACTCTGCAAGGTCAAGCGCACACCTTAGATCAAGATTATCAAGGACTGAAAACTAGAAGTGTAAGAAGGTAACAAGAGAAAGTAAGAATTCAAGTTTTTTTCTTCAAAACATGGATACACAGCGTGTATAATACCTTCACTGTGTGTTCCCTTAAGCCTTCACATGGGCGTGTACTTTTTCCAACTCAGGTTGTGTAACACCCCATACACACGGTGTGTTGTCCTAACACACAGTGTGTACTTGAATCCTATTCCCTTTCTTGAGTTATTCTACACGACTAACCCACACAATTCTCCTAGGATAGTACTATATGGCGTGTTTTTACCAAACAAAACATGTACTACTTAGGTTTCAACTACCCGTGTTGTTATTCACACGGATGGTCACATGACTTACTCTACACGGTGTGTTTATGCCAAACACAGCATGTAAAAAGAAGTATTTCCACCACACCATGTTTTTCGTTACATGGCCAGATATAAATCTCACTCTACACGGTGTGTTCCATATGAACACAGCGTGTAATTATTGATTTTTCATCCACCCGTGTCATTAGTCATATAGCCGGATACAAAGTCTCTACAACACGACATGTACAACCGGTACACGACATGTCCACCCAAAGATTTTCTCAACACCGTGTCTCTGCCCACACATCCAGTGACACAGTTAGAGACTACATGGCATGTACATACAGTACACGACACATACTTAAGAAAAATAGTTCCTTTCCAAACAGAAGGACATATGGCATGTATTTATCATTACATGCCATGTATTCTAGGTTTTTTCAGACAGTAAGCCTCAGAAACTACTCTAGAACCCATAAAACACTGAAATAAACATTAAAGTTCCAAATTCCGATCTGTGAGGGCCCATACTCCCCATGAATCAAATCTTGACATCTTATATAGGTTATATACAAGGAATAACAAGTCAATGATCCACCAAATTCCAATCCATGAGGGCCCATAACACCTCAAGAACCAAATTTTGTCATTCATTTAAAAGAAACCATACAAAATTCATTACCCTATAAAAAAGAAGGTATTATTTCAAGACATCTATCAAAAAAATATGAATATATAACAAAACATCTATCACAACAACATACAATCGGTAATGCACCCTAAATGTCATGGCAATAATGCATGACATGTGATCTCTAGAAAGTGACTATATGATGCATGAGATAGAATACCCTCATCTAATCGGGTTTCAATTGAAATAGAAACCCAATAATATCATCAATAAGAGCACAAAACATGTGAATCACCCAACAGTGAAATCAAATCAATTGTAATAATCGCAAAACTAGAAAAATTGCAATAATAAGGTAAATTGGATTTTCCCTGCACACAGGTTAGTTACTCCCAGGCACAACTTATTACCAAGTACCTATTTCCTTCTTATACCTACCTATAGGCTCCAAAGATTATGTCAAGAAGAAAATAATTCCTTTGATACCACTTTGTAACATCCCTGTTTCGGAATCCGCCCAGAGGTGCCTCGTACCCAGTTGGTCACATGGCCTCAAGCGCATTTCCCCAAATGCCAGAGGCTGCCGACTAGAAGCAAGGGCCTTGGGTGTGATAGTGGGGAAACTATTCTCTCATTGTCAGAGTAAGGCAACATAAATAAATAGATAACAATAGCAGAAGTGGTAATAATACCATACAATAATATACAGTGGAAAATTAAGAAATAAACAACTGAATCACATATATTAATGATGCATGATATGTATGTCTGGGAAAGCAGCAAAACAAGTCACAATGCTTGAATACAGTGCTAAAACCAAAGTATAAAGAAGAAAAATAAATCCAGCAGTATCACAAGCCCCAGCTTGGTCCCATGCTCTCTAGCTCCACAACAATCAAGTACCTAAAGTAGAAGGGCGCTCACCTTTATCTAGACCTGTAACAATATAATCTGTTTGGGTCCAAAAACATGACCCAAATAGGGTGTGAGATGAATCCCAATAGGTAACCACCCAAAGATTTGTGCCTAACAGTTAGTGAATATATATGGCAGGCAATAAGCAAAAGAAGCAGTAAACAAAGAAGTACTCAAAAGTAAACAATCCTAGAGTTCAATTGCATTCAATTTCATATATTAGTTAAGAAACTAATCACAAACATGTAACCCTTTGGGAAGTACTCACATACTAACCCATATGGTTCAACCAAACAACACAAGTAACCCTTTGGGAAGTACACATGGTCTAACCCCTATGGTTCAAATTTAGTAAAGATACTCTGAGGAAGCAATCACTATCAATTCCCTCTTTGGTCTTGTATCGGTAACTATAAACACTCTAGGGAAGCACTCAACATCCAATTCCCCATATGGTATCATAACTAGAAAACTACAGACACTCTGAGGGAGCACAAAGTCCACCCCTTATGGTCTCGCAATGTTAAAATAAACAGACACTCTAGAGAAGCCATCAACATCCATTCTCCCTATGGCCTACTACACCAGGTTCTCACGACCCTGTGTAAGTCAGTCGTGCACACCGATACATGATATCCAAACTAAACCTCAATAACTACTTGTATAAACAGTCTAAAACATATCACGACATGTTAGATAAAATCACTCCATCCAAACAATACTAGGCATGAAAAGCAAAGTAGCCTAATAGGCAAGCTAGACCAAACGGTCAAAACAAGCAACATGAGTATTGGGAACTTTTTCACATATAACTCAAAGAAAAACTACAGAAAGGAACAAAACACCTACCTTGATGATGTATTGATGATATTTGTGAACCTCAGGCCTTGAATTTCCTTAGAATATCGTAGATCTACAAAAACTTTAAAAATGTTCAATTGAGGATATCTCACTAAAGAGGAGAAATCAGGAAACTAGGCTCTAGAAGAAAGAAGATCTTACTGTGGTGATTCCATTGTAATTGACAGATGTAGATTTGGAGAACAGACGACGAGTTGGGATCTTGGAGAAGATTCACAGCTGTATGGACACTCCTGGATGAGATAGGTTGAGATGAAGATGGTTCTGTCCATTAGACGTGACCCTGATCCATTTAATGAAATAAAAATAAGGTACATAGTGTGTACTTTAGAAGTACACAACTTGTACTTTAGAAGTACACAACTTGTACTTTCCTTAGTCATCCCCCACTTTAGGCGGTCTCTAGGTCACCACATATGGCCAAGTGCTCAGCTGTTACACGACCAGCACACGGCTACCCGCGGTAACCTAGTACACAATGTGTACATATAAGTACACGTCATGTACTCTTGAAATTTCTAGAAACTCATTTTTTTCTCAAAAACAACCAGAAAAGAAATACATACCTGAAAAGAAGATCCAAGTTCTTACAGGTGACCTATAACAGGAGGAACAACTCCATACATGAGGTCATGGGTATAGAAGAGGCTTTCGTACTGGGTGTCAATGCAGTGGGGAGGATTTTTTATCAGATTGATAGTGGCGTGGGGAGGAACTCCACACAAAGATTGGGAGTAGAGAAGACCTGTGATCTCATTGGTAATGGTATTAGGAGGACCTATGTACTAGATTTCATTTCCATGGGTTGGAACGCGATGGACGCCACCTGTGTCGGTGATCGGGAGAGTTGACCTAGCCTTCCCGTGGGGTGGTTGGGGCCTCTATCCAGGCCAGGCATATGAGTGCCCCTACTCGGTATAAACACGGAAGTGATGGTATGCGCCAGCGGTGGCATGAGATATGGTAGAAATTGATGTTGACGCCCCTTGGATGGAATCATCCTCATCCTGCACCCGCCACTGGCGTCAGGTTAACCAGACTAGGGTGGTGGTGCAGGTTCATAACTCGCTTGTTCCTCAGCCCGTGGGGCCAGGTGGTAGAGCAGACATGACCCGGTGGGATAACTACTTGGTATAATCCCCTCCTCCTCATATTGTTGAATGAGATTTTTAATTACCCTTCTCTGAATGAATTCAGATGGGGAGATTGGGCGTGGGTTCCCAACAGCTGTGGACATGGAGGATTTCGTGGGAGAGATGAGGCTGCATGGGATTATCGAATTGACGTTTCCCCTACCCCTGAATTGGTGGGTGGGCAGTGATTGGTTTCCTGTCATGATATCTTGGGTCCTTCAAAGTAGAGAGATTTAACTATTAGTGCTGAAAGAAGGAAAGTGACATCATGTTTCCCATCACCATTCTGTATTCCATGGTTGGTAAGAAAGATCCACACTGACAACATCACAGACCGGGATGTCCAACTTTCAACTGCCCTAATTTCTTGTGAGTTTCACACCAGGCCCACTATTTTATTGGCAGGACATAGTACCAGATAACTGGATCCTTTCATGATATCTGAGGTCTTCGACGGATTTAAGCATCTACATTATATCATGTACATTTTGTGATTTCATATGCTACCCCACCTATGTCGTTTTGGGATACTGACACTGAGTGAACTATGGGAGGGTGTTTTCCCTAGTATGCGAATGGTGGGTGGGAAGTTATTAGTTTCTTGTCATGATATCTGAGGTCTTAGATGGATTTAAGCATATACATTATATCATGTACATTTTGTGATTTCATATGCTACCCCACCTATGTCGTTTTGGGATACTGACACTGAGTGAACTATGGGAGGGTGTTTTCCCTAGTATGTGAATCTGAGGATGGATGGATGACTACCCCCTCTGGCCCCATTCTATTCTCTTGGTAGTATTATGTGATGGCATGCATGATGGTTAGTTTCCCAATATGTGTGTGTAGAAGGATATGATGTATTTTGGTTATTTCATACATGTATCTTTAGGTGTAATATCCAAATAGTTATTATAGTTATGGCGAGTATAGGTTGTGATGGCTGGAGGTACTTAGTGTATGGGTTATGATAACTTGATGTATAATACTCATTATATCATACACATCATATAGGATTTGGTGGATCACATAAACTACTTGATTACTATATCAAGATATGATATGGGATGAAGTGATGAGGTGATGCATGAGGTTCATGTTGTGATATTTAGCTCAGGTGTCTGTAGAGTGGCTTATTTTTGAGTGAGATGGCTTGGGAGATGAGACATTAAGGTAGAATAAAAACCAGTGGGGAAGTGGTAGTGGGGTACCCTTGATGTTTCATTACTATATTATATGCTATCTTGTATGTGATACTTAGTGATGTTTATCCATGGTGATGATAGGAACTTAGTATACCTATTTAGGTGATGAGTTAGTTTTACTATTGTTTATTATGATTTATCATGTTTTCTTTATATTTTGTATGATATTCTTGGGAGATGATCCTACTGATTATAATGTTATGATCACCCCATGTATATATAAACTACTTTCAGGTCACTAGAAGAATATTGAAGATCAGGCTAGATATTACTAGCTCATGATTTTTCAGGATCTATTTGGGCTTCACGGTCAATGCCAAGTTTACCTTTTTGGTACTTTTAATTTCATTCTTAGTTGTTTTAGTATTGTATGGAATTTCATATATGAATTTGGGTTTCCTTTTATATATTTGAGTAGGTGATTATTAGTGTATCTGTCTTATATCTCTCTTCCGCATATTCTATTTAAGGTAAATTCCTCCCATATGTATGTTTATTATACCCTCAGTGCTAGTCGCTAACCTGGGGCCTATTGGAGATGGGACTCGGGTAATAACTATCTCCCTTCTCTCATTTCTATCCTAGGTGGTATAACAACCCTTATATTTATTTCACACTTAAACATAATTTATTAAATAAAATATTCACTTGATACAACATAGAAGATTTAGAGGTCTAGTGTCTTTGGGGATTAGTAACATTACATAACAACTTAAAACATGAAACACACATATTTATAGAAAACTTATTTTACATGACCACACACATTCCTTCGTATTTAGCATTGCATGGGATAACCTGAGGACATGTATAAAAAAGGTGATATATAAAGCTCAGTAAGGGAGTAAACATAGAATAACATAAAGAATACAGTACATGTTAGGAAATAGTCATATCAATAGAGAATAAGAGAAACATGAACATAAAATCATGATATAACATTATTATCATAACATGGAAATGTGGAAAAAATATTTAACATGATATTAGCATGATCCAAGGATCATTGCACATTGATCATGAGTAAACCCTCATTTCTCTTGAATTAGCATGATTAAACCCTCATTTCACTTAACGTATCATGATACTATTCTTTACCCAATGCATTGGAGTGCTATTAGGGTGCACCCATCGTAATCATTTCATTTCATGCATAAGTGTGCCACATGGATCATATAACATGGATTCATTAAATATCATCATTTATTACATGATAAAGGAATGTGGAATTAATACATTAAAATCTATAATCAATAAGTAAATGTGTATAAAGGTGAATACCCTTGATAGAGAAATGGGCATGGTATTCACTACACAATGACTTTGGCTTGGAAAATTTTGGTGCAATTTCGACAGCATAACGACATGACATATGAATTCATAAAAATGGTTGATGAGAAAGAAAGGGTATCATAATATGTACATGAAATAGACATTAAGCAGGTAATATAGATACATGTACCAAGATATGTAATGGAATTTAGAATCATAAGACAAAACAATTTCTTGAATGTAAATGAGGAGAGAGAAATTCCTTATGGAATTTCGACATGGTAATAGGTGTACTTGGGAGGAATTAATGGGATGGAAAGGGGTATATAATCATTAAAACATTAGTAGGTAAGTATATGGGAGGTTCTTAATCACACCCCAAAATTTTTAATTTAAAATACATGGGTATAGCAACATAAAGAAACTTGGACAAAAAAAATGAGAGAGGAAGAAATCCCTTACTAGGAAGTGTGATCCCAAAGGATTGGTAGGGGATTGAGAGAGGCTTACTGTGAGATTAGGGCACCTTGGGAGGATTTTAGAGATAGGAGGGAAGGTTAGGGACGTGTTTCAAGGGTTTTTAGTGAAGAGAAGTGGGAGCTTGGGTGGGTTTATATTGGAAAATAAAGGGAATTCTTTATTATTTAGGTTTTGGACACTAACATTAAACTAATCAAAACCACAAACCAACCCATGGTTTTTTCCCATGGTATTTTCCAAAGGGGATTAGAAAATATTATTTTATAAGGACAATGTCTGAAATTATTAAAATATTAGGCTTTCTTATATGGATGTGAGTCACACTCTCAAGGAAATCATTTTAAAAAGTTAAAATGTTTTATAAGTCTTGGAGGGTCCACTATGGCACAATACAATTAATCAAAAAAAAAAAATCTAAAATCACATTTTATTAAAGTTAAAATATATATTTGTAGAACATAAATTTTATAGTATTTTATTATATCACTATTGGGTCATTATGATGTTATAAAACACATTATATAATTAAACGATATTAATTTTTACCCAAAAATTTGACTGCCTCAGAAAATTATGAAAAATTAACCATTAAATAATTTTGACATCTTGATTAAAAAATTAATATATATTTTATCTAAATAATTTTCTAAATATGTGAATTTTTTCTTATAAAATAAAAACTGACATTAATATAAAATTCATGATTTTTGACAAAAAACAGCTTTCAAACCTTAATACAAATTACAATTGTATTCATAAAAATTATACGATCATTTATATTTAATAAAAATTAATTTAGTGAAAATATTTTATTAAAATATTATATAATTCCAAAATACATTAATTAATCAAAATATATAACTTAATTTAATATTAACTAAAAATATTATTTGTGCTTTAAAAAATATTTACAAAGTAACAATAATAAAATGAATGTATATTATCTATAAAAAAATAATTCACATAATAATAGTGCTAGGGTATTGTTAAATAACCCCTTAAAACACATGCATAAGACCTAAGGGTAAGGTGCATGATGGTGACCGACTCTTGGGGTGGCTCAGATAACATCACTCGGGTGATAATCTCTATTAACTTCCCCTTCTCCCATAGGTGATTCCGTTCAAGCTTAACGTGTTGAAGATCGAATTGGGATTGGTCAAGAGTGAAGCCCAGTGACGCCACCTCCTTTCCGAGCTTCGACAAATGAGCTTTGTATGGAGCAATTCTACTATATGAGGCAATCATTTACTTTGTCTGAGTAAATTGGATTTGTTAAAGCTCTATATTTATACTAATCATGTGATCACTGTTCAACGACTATATTAGAAGCAGTAACAATTATTTATGGTATTTTAAAATCCAAAAACTTAAAACCAAGGAAGTGAATATTTTATATAACCATTTTACATAATAATAAATTTAATTAGATCAAGAGGAATTTTCATTAATAAAAGTTTGGGTCGTTATAGGTGGGGTATTATTTAGGGGGAGGGGGTCATAATAGAGTGGTATCAAAGGTTAAAATTGAGGGATAGTATGGAGTTTATATTTAATCACTCGTGAGAATGTATGGGTTGGTAGGGAAAATATGTAAGATAAGTTTAGTAAGATATGTGAACATGGGAGACCAACTAATATATATATATATTTATGGCCCCTTGTGATCTAATGCACAAACCTTTATGTATTATAAAACTACTAAACAAAGTGATCCTGGTTTTGAGGTAGAGCCCTAGGAAAGGATTATTCATCATTATTCTTTGAAGTTGTGTTTGAAATGGGTATACCTTGAGATAAGTTATATCCTTAAACAAGATAACACATAAATAAAAATTAATGTTAATTATTACCTATTATAATTTTAGGATCTCTAATTGTTTGTTCATTTTGTTAGAATAGCTCTAGGTGGACATCCACATCAGGTTTACGCTTAATATAATTAGTATGATGTACTAGAAAATCTCTATATAGTAGAGGTCAATGATAAAAACACATCAAGGCAGACAATCTGAGAGTTTTAGTGCTATATTATATAGAAGTATGGGGGATCCATTTCATATTCAGTCAAAAAAGATTGGTTAGAGGAGGTTTAGATATCTTTCAATTTGATTCATTCTCATAATGATCATTGGGTTTTGTTGGCTACGATAATACAGAGTGAGGTAGTGAGGTAGTGGTGGATATTATTCCTCAAAGATCATGATGATTCATTTGTCTCATGGGAGAAATTTAGAGACTAGTTCTGAGTAGAGTTTCTTTCTTAGACTAAAAAGGTGACCAGTTTCTAGGAGCTACTTAGCCTTCGACATGGTATTTCCAGCATGAAAGAGTTTAAAATATATTTTAGGTCCCTTCGATGATATTATTTATACTTATTTCTAGATTTTAAGTCCAGGTCAAGTAATTTTAGGTTGCTTTACATCCAGAGATCTAGTTTTGGGTTACCTTATTCATGTTTTTGACATATATTGAGGTGTTAGAGAGAGAATATGTTGTTGATAGAAGGTTTTCTAGAATCATATCATCATTATATAGGAGTCATTAGGATTCCTTAAGAAGTAGATATCTAGTCTGGGGTTTCCAATTTCATATAAAGAAGAGTTATTAGTCATCCGGGGGTAGGTCCCATCCCTCTTTATCTTGTTTCTATGGGGGTGGAGACTCTCAGACCTATTCCAAGGGATCAAGTGTGTGTTCTTCTTATAGAGGTTGAGGTCATTAGTAGAGAGAGTTCCCAACCATCATGATTAGTCACCATGAATGAGGTGTTCTGCTTTAGGTTCCTTTATTGAGGCATTTTTAGACAAGGTGTAAACAATAGAGTCTTCTAGTTTGGGATTTGTAAAGATGATATGGGGTAGGCAAAGGATAGCTTGGAGATGTTCCTTGTCCTCCAAGAGTAGTGCACAATAATGCATATGGTCATCAGTAGGGTCAAATAGTTCATGGAGAAGGTCGTGGTCATGTTCATGCTCTAGCATTTCTAGAGTCAGTCAAGCCATACGTCATTCAAGGTACCCTTTTCTTATTTTCTACACAGGTTCTTTCCTTGTTTGATTCAAGATCTATTTAATCCTATGTATCACCTTCCCTTATCCATGAATTGGTACTTGAGGTGGAGAGGCTTCCAGTTCCATTATCATTGACCACACTATTTTGAGGTTGAGATTACTTGTATAAAGTATATAGATACTGTGATCTAGTGTTGGGAAACACCTATCTTAGGGAGACATCCTATGTTTGTAGATACATCCTTATGATGTCATCCTCGATATAGATCAACTATATTTGGTTCAATCCATTTTTGATTTATTTAGGAGATAAGTTGTGTTCAATGATGTTAATGGATAGCCAACATTGTTCATTGGTGAGCGATACCCTTTGATGGGTTGAAGGTGTATTTCATCCTTATCATCCTTGATGAATGAGTTGATGTTTAGTTCATCAGAGAATCATCCATTGCTATTTACTAGGGTTGTATAAGAGTAAACTAATGTCTTTCCAAAGGAATTTTTAGGATTACCTCCTCATTGGGAGATCGAGTTTGGGATAGATATACAACCATACATGTCTCTTATCTCTATTTAATCATATTGGATAATGCCTTTTGAGTTGTGTGAGTTGTGAGTATAGCTTGATGATCTATTGTAGTGGGGTTTTGTTCAGATGAGTGTGTCACCTTAGGGTGCACCATATTTCTCATGAATAAGGTTTATGGAAGTTTTCATCTTTGTATAACTTATTATCACTTGAACCAAGGGACAATGAAGAACCGCTATCCTCTTCTACAGATTAATGATTTATTCAATCAGATTAAGGGAGGGAGTTGGTTCTTAAATATTTATTTATAGTCAAGACATCATCAAATGTGGGTGAAAGATGAGGATATTCCGAAGATTTATTTTTTTCCTCATGGACATTATGAGTTCATTGTAATTTCATTTGGTGTGAAAAACTCTCCAACTATGTTCATGGGGTTGATGAACATAGTGTTCATAGAGTTTCTGGATAAGTTTTTAGTGATTTTAATTGATGATATCCTTGTGTAATCTACATCTGAGGAGGAGAATGAAAAGAATATATGTTCTATGTTGGGATTTCTTTGTCATGAGAACCTACTTGGGAAGTTTTCAATGTGTGATTTATGGGATCATGGAGTTCATTTATTTGGGCATGCATATCCTAATAGGGAGTTGTTCTAGATCCTTTGATGATAGATGTGGTTATTTCTTGGGAATACACCAAGACTATTTTAGAGGTGAGAAGTTTACTTGGTCTTTTATGATATTATAGGAGGTTTGTAGTTTATTTCTATTGGGTTATGACTCTTATAACAACCTTGAATAGAAAGGATAAAACTTAATTATGGACTAACCATTGTTAGGTATATTTTTAGTACATGAAAGAGAAGTTTTCAATTCTCCCATCCTTTTTTCCAGTAGAGGGAGTTCCATTTGAGGTTTTTTGTGACACTTCACATCTTGGCTTGGGATGTGTTCTAATTTATTAGAGATTAATTATTTTTATGGGTCTCAATAGTTACATCCCCACGATTTTAAATATTTCACCCATGATCTCAAGTTGGTAGCAGTGGTGTTTTCCATAAATTTATGGGAAAAAATTCTCATCAATTAGAATTTTGTGGTTTTCATCGATCATAAGAGACCGAGGCATGTATTATCTTAGCACAAATTGAACTTTTAATAGCATCGGTGGATGGAATTATTGCAATATTGTGAATTCAAGATTTTATATATTCAAGATAAGGGAAATGTTGAAGATGATGTGCTGAGTAGGAATTAAAGTAGTGATTCCATGCATGAATTTGGAGATTCCTAAAGAGTGGTGGAAGAAATCTCAATGAGGCATCTGGATATGGGATAGGTTTGAGGTAGAGGATATCTTTTACAGATGAAATTTTGGTCATATTTGGTGTAGAAGGTGGATGAGTCCCAACCAGGGGATTCCCAGGTGGAGGTATGGAGAGACTGAGTTGTTTTTGGTGATACCCCTAATGGGTTGTCTTAGGATGAGAAACACTAGGTGTTGTTCTAGGGTAGGATTTTCATCCCTTAAATTATGCATGATATTGTTCTCAATGATTTTCTTAGTTCACCCTTGGTGTTATATCCTGGTATTAAAATTTTTTATCAAGATTTGAGAGGTAATTTTTGGTGGCCTAGGTTGAGGCAAATAGTTGTAGAGTTCGTGACTCGATGTTTGGTCTTCCAGAAGTTAAAGGCTAAGCATCGTGTTCCCGGTGTCTTTCTCCACTCACCAACTGTTCCCCAGTAGAAGTGGGAGGATATATCGATGGGATTTTTTACTATTTTACCTATATCTTTGGGATGATATGATTCTATATTGGTGATAGTGAATCATTTGAATAAATTATCCCACTTCATAGAAATCAGAGAGTAGATCTCAATAAAGGTTTTGTTGAGGTATAATCTAGAGGAGGTGATGAGACTCCATAGAGTCCTAAGGATGATCATCTATGATTGTGATCCTAATTTTACCTCCAAGGTATGTAAAGGTCTCCAATATGCTTTTTATACTCATTTATTCCTTAAAACTACTTTTCATCAATAGATGAATGGTCATATAGAGCGAACCACCTAAACCCTTGAATACATGTTTCTATATTATGTCCTAGATTTTGAAGGTTTGTGGATGAGGAACCTTCCTTTGGTTGAGTTTTCTTATAATAATAGTTTCACTCAACCATTGGTATGGTGCAATTTTAATCTTTACACAACTAACCTTTCTATTATCCATTGTCCTAGACTGGGTTAGAGATTCAACAATTCTTAGACCAGATCTAGTACATAACACTATAGAGATTGTTATTCTGATATGAGAGAGGATTAAAGTAGCATATGATCATTATAAATCCCATTCCTATCATAGGATGATACCTCTATAATTCGACATTGGAAATTATGTGTTTATGAAGGTGACTCCTCATCATGGTTAGTGAAGGGTTGGTTATGGGAGTAATATTTCTCCCAAGCATGTTAGGACTTTTGAGGTGTTGGATTATGTTGGATCCGTGAATTATCAGTTAGCACTTCCCCCCATATATGATCCAAATACACTAGGTTTTTCATGATTTGAAGATATATTGTTACCTTCATGATGAATCTCACATCATCAATTGCGAAGATATTGATGTTGATGATGATGTGACCTTTGAGGAGCGACCTATGGAGATCCAAGATTTACAAAATAAGGTGTTTTACAAGCATACTATTCCCTTGGTTCATGTCTTTTGGTGCCATAGTGGCATGAAGGAGAGTAAATGGGAATGTGATTCATAGATATATACTTAGTACCTAAATAATTTTGATAGTTAGGTCTTCTTTTGGTGTAGTTATAGTTGTAGTTATTGAACCTTTTTTTGGTTAAGATATGGTTTCCTCTTATTTTTGTTGTGTCCCTATATTCATATAGGAGTTATATTACCTATATTGTGTTTTATAGATGGTTATTTACATTTCATTGTTCTATGATTATTTCCTCTAAGTGAGATGGTTCATCTCCTGTGATGGCGAGATCCTTGAGAGGTATCTAACAGATTGGGTGTTCAGATGACCCCTTCTCATTTTTTCTCTGGGTTTGTTTTTGAGATTATTGAGGATGATAATGATATGAGAGGAATTTGGAGTAATGGCATGGATCTGTGTAGTCTTAACCCTTATGAGTTTCCTAACCCTTTGGTATTGAAGGATCATAGTGAAGATATAAAGGAGGTTGTCTGCTAAAAGCAGGAAGTATATAGAACTTACAATGTAAGTATGAGTTTACGATGTAAGTGGGGTTTATGAATTAAGTGGGATAAAAATTATGTTATATTACCCATGGACTTTACATCCTAAACAGGGAGTTTATGAAGTAAATAAATAATGAGTCTAAATGGTTGAGGGGACACGTTTTTTTATGAAACATAGAATTCAAAAAAATTAGGATGTAAATAAATTAATTATACCATAAATTTCCCTTTGGTGGTGCATTTTATAACATGAAATACCACTCATATTTTCCCAAACCTTACCTATAACAAATGGGTCCTAGTGATAGCACAAACACCCCACCTTAACATGGCCGTCAGGTCCTGGCCCGCCTGGTACCACTAGTTGCCCCACAGACACATGGTCCCCATCCTGGGGTCCACCCACATGTCCGAACGGGTCATCTAACTAATGATAGTCCCCATAGGCCAACACATGTCCTTTACAATGTTCTTTTTCCTCACTCACACACATCCTGAGAAACATCCCAAAAGGTCACCCATCCTGATCACTACTCCAAGCCAAGCACACTTAACTGAGGAATTATAATCAGATAGGTTTCTGAAAAGGAAGGTACAACTTGTTGACATGAGTCATATCATTTATTCATTTATCCATTTTTCATTTTGGGGTGTTACATTCACCCCACCTTTATAACACAACATACTCGTTGTGGGCCTTACATCTCAACCCAAGCAGTGCACTACACTTAAGGCTGAGTACCGCCTCTGATACCAAATGTAAAAAATGGGTCCCTGTGACAACACAGACACCCCACCTTAAAATGGACATCAGGTCCTGGACTGCCAGGTACCACTAGTTTCCCCGTAAACACATGGTCTCCACCCTGGGGTCCACCCATGTACCCGAACGGGTCATTTGACTAATGATAGTCCCCACATTCCAACACATGTACTTTCCAATGTGATTTGTCCTCACTCACACACACCCTAAGAAACATCCCAAATAGCCGCCCATCTTGATCACTACTCCAAGCCAAGCATGCTTAACTAAGGAGTTCCAATCAGACAGGCTCCTAAAAAAAGGTGCACCTTGTTGACATGAGTCATATCATTTAGTCATTTGTCCCTTTATCATTATGGGGTGTTACATTCACCCCACCTTTAGAGCACAACTTTCCTCATTATAGTCCTTACATCTCCACCCAGGCAGTGCACTGCACTTAAGGCTGAGTACTGCCTCTGATACCAAATATAACAACTGTGTCCCAATGACAGCACATACACCCTGCCTTAACATGGTTGTCAGGTCCTGGCCTGCCAGGTACCACTAGTTGCACCACAGACATGTGGTCCCCATCCTAGGGTCCACCCACATGCCTGAACGGATCATCTGACTAATGATAGTCCCCATAGGCCAACACATGTCCTTTCCAGTGTGATTTTTCCTCACCCACACACACCCTGAGAAACACCCCATAAGGCCACCCATCCTGATCACTAATATAATACAAGCATGCTTAACTGAGGATTTATAATCAGATAGGCTCTCAAAAAGGAAGGTGCATCTTGTTGACATGAGTCATATAATTTAGTCATTTAACCCTTTATCATTCTTGGGTGTTACACTACCCCTTCTCCTAAATCTCTAGGAGGTGGCATTTTTTTTTCAGGTGTTTTGTGAGTCCTTTGAAGGGGATCAATTCTAGACTTTCCAACTTCAATCCACATCAGTCCAAGGTTAGTTCAACCCTGTTATCTTATGGTTATCTGATCATTTTCCTCCTATTTATTTCTTTCGATGTGATGGAGGTTTATATGCATGTTCTAATGGAGTGTTGTTGTTGTTGGCACAGTTTTGTCAGAGTCCTTTGATGGATACAGTATTTTTATAGGAGAGGTGATCGGGATCTGAAATATTGATCCGTTCTCATGTAAAGAATGTTGAAACCTTTGACGTTGGGTATTCATTTCTTCTCTTATTTATTTATGTAAAATTTAAAAGTTATCATGTTTTATCACTTTGGATGGTAATGGAATTAACCTAATAATATTAAATCGGATTAATAAATAATTGGATAGTAATCACATGTTGTTTATTTTTAATACTACAATAATTATTTGATTATTATTTTTATATATATTATTTTAACTATACTATTCTTATTTAGTATGATTTTATTCTTGTATTATCATGTTGTTCTTGATGGAAAATTTTAAAGAATGTAAAGCCAGAATTAATTCATTAATTGGCTTAAGAATTTAAGAAGAGGCATGTTTAAAATCTATAAATTCTTGCAATTTTATGGTGATTCAAATTGAAACTAGAATTAATGTTAAGAGCATGTTAAACTTATTATAACTTTTTATAGATGATGCCTTAGTTTTTCTATAGTTTTAACCTTTGAATAATGAATATGTTAATTTAATATGGAATAAGAATTGGTTTTTTGATAAATAAAAATATTTGGGGATGTATGTACCCATTTTCTAAAAGGATGGATGCCTTTTGTTGGAGGCCACAAGAGCTTGTTTATGTAAAAATGATGAATCACTTACTTTTAGGACCCATTTTCCCTATTGTTTATGATTTTTTGTTCTTGATGCCTTCTGATGTGATCTAGATGTGACATTTTCCATGTGTTGTGATATGAGCCTGGGATGGATGAGCATGGAATGGTTGATGAGATATGGGGTGGGGTTTCCTAGATGATGTGGTGGTAGTTGACACCTGTGAGGGAAATACTCATCAGAATATGCATGAGGGTGTTGGGGACAGAACCAAAGATAATGGAATGGGTTGAAGTTCAGATTACATGTTGATGCGATAAAGTTTTATACCTACTTGAAATGAATCTGTTTAATCATCAATAGTTGGGTGGCTTTTTTTTGTCTACATTATTCTCCCCATTTCTTGTGGGAGTTGTATGTGATTGGTTGCATGTTTCCACTTGGTGTAATATTAAGATGATTTTTCTTAGATTTCCTGGATTATGGAAAGTAATAATGTTTGTTACATGACTTATCCATGTTTTTGGTGTAGTTGGAATGAAAATGAGATGTTACTATTGAGAAACTATGGAATCGGTTTGTATTATTCTCAAAAGGCATGGAATTGACTTTGTTTGATAATAATGTTTAATGTGGAATAATAAAAATGGTTAATTAATGAATAATTAGTTAATTAATTATATTAAATGATAAAAAGGAAATAATTAATTAATCCATCTCTTAAATATTTTTGTTCTTATATGATATCTTGTCCCTAGTAGTGGTAATCGAGTGTCTGAGAGATGATAAATGTAGTTGATCTTAGGACTAGGTTATGTCTATAATGTGGTTGTGAAATATATTATATCCTGTACATTTTTTGATTTCATACATAACCCAAACTATATTATTTAAGGTATCTAACACCTAGTGGACTCTGGGAGAGAGTTTTCCCCAACATACCAATTGGAGGATGGATGGATGACTACCCCCTTTGGTAGGGGTGTCCATGGGTCGGGTTGGGTCGGGTTGGGGGGGGGGGGGGTTTGGACCCGACCCAAGAAAAAGAGGTCAGGTCGGGTTGGGTCGGGTCAGGGATGTTTTTCAACTCTGACCCGACCCGACCCAACCCATCTCAGTTCGGGTTGGGTCGGGTTGGGTTGATCGGGTTATGGCTTAAAAAAATCATATCACTTATTTGGGATCTTGTCCAGCGGGTTGATCAGGTTATGGAAAAAAAACCTCACGGGTTGCAAGCTTATTTGGGATACCACCCCATGATCGTGTTACGTCTTCCTCTGTCGGTCGGTTCATCTTCCTTGCCATGCCGCCAAGAACCATGCGATGAATCGAACACCCATAGCTCACCACCCTGTGATGACTCGATTCCCATAGTCACCACACACCCACAACTACCACCCTGATGAATTGACACCAACATCTGCTGCACTAAGATGAATCGAAATCCCAAAACTACTGCCCTACGGTGAATCAAAACCCATAACCATCGACTTTTGATGAATCAATGCCGACACCCACAACCATCACCTTGTGATGAATTGATGCCCACAACCGCTGCCCTGTGAAGAATCAATTCCCACAGCCACCACCCTATGGTGAATCAACAAAAAAACACCAATCACCTATAGGTAGTAGTCGAGGTTGGAGGTGGTTGAAAAAGAGACATAGATGAAGGCATTGTCAAATATGATATGCTTTAATTCTCCTCTGATTTAATAAGATTTAGGGCAACAGCCGTGGCAGAGATGAAGGTGGTGTCAAAGGTGAAGAGGGTAGATATAGGTGAGGTGTGGTGTAGACAGTGGAGGAAAAATACACCGATGAGGTTGAGAGAAATGGTAGAGGTAAAAGGGGGAAGGCAGCGTCATGGGTGAGGGTGAGGGTGAGGACATTGGATCGATAGGTGGGAGGTAGAGGTGGTAACCACGATGGGAAGGCAGGATAAGTCAGGTTGTTGGGTCGGGTTGGGTCAATTTTTTCCCAACCTGTGACCCGACCCGACCCGAACACATTACAATACAACCCGACCCAACCCATGGTATTATTTTTTTAACCCGACCCAACCCGACCCAACCCGGTCGGGTCGGGTCAGTTTCATTGGGTTGGGTCGGGTCTGGACACCCCTACCCTTTGGTACCATTCTCCTATATTACTAGTATTATATGCAAGTATGAATGATGGTTAGTTTCCTCATATATGTGTTTATAGGGATGTGATGTATTGTGGTTATTTTACACACATGTATATCTAGATATAATATTCGAATGGTTATTATAGGTATGAAAAGTATGGGTTGTGATGGATCGTGGTACTTACTCAGTGTATGAGTTGTGATGGCTTGAGGTATAATACCCAACATTTGATACATGTCATATGAGCTATGATGGATCCCAAAAACTACTTGGTTACTATATGGATATTTGACATGGGATGATATGGTGATATGATGCATGAGGTGCATATTGTGATACTTAGATCAGGTGTTTGTGGGATAACTTATTTTGGAGAGAGATGGCTCATGATGTGCGACATTGGGGATGAGAAGAAAACAAGTGGGGAAGTGGTAGTGGGGTAACCTTGATGTTTCATTACTATATTATATTCAGTCTTTTATGAGATAATTATTGAGAGTTAGTCATGGTGATACTAGGAAAATAGTATACCTATATAGGTGATGATTTAGTTTCACTTTTGTTCACTATGATTTATTATGGTTTCCTTTTCTTTTATATGAGAGGATATGGGGGGTATACTACTGAGTATACTATTATTCTCACCCAATATATATATATATATATAATGTTTTATGGTCTGTATTATTATCTTAGATATTAGGTTGTATATTACTAGCTTTTGATTTTTCAAGAGCTGTTTGGGATTCATGGTTGTTGTTGAGTTTACATTTTTAGTTCTTGTAGTTTCCTTTTCTGATGATTTAGCACTGTATGAAATTTCATGCATGATTTTGGGTTTCCTTTTTATATATTTGAGGAGGTTTTTATTAGTGTCTATTTTTTATCTCTCTTCTTCATGTTCTCTTAGAGGTTAATGCCTCCCATTTGTAATTTTATTACACCCTCAATGTTAGTCGCCAACCCGGGGCTCACTGAAGGTGGGACTCGGGCAGTCACTGTCTACCTTCTCTCATTTCTAGCCCAAGTAGGATACTCTTTAGGGGGATAGGGTCATGAAATAAAAGGAAAAAAATAGAGCTGTTACATTCTCATTTCCTAATAGTTTTCTATCTCGAAAAGAAAAAACCTACTCAAACATGTGAGGGTACTGAGCTCGCATATAGCTATACCACTCCCAAGTTCTCTCTTGAAGATTCCTATGCTACTACTGGACACTCAGCAATGGAATCACTCACCCATGAAGGATATTCTGTTTCCGATCCTCTATCTCTATCAGGTAATCTATGAAGTTAACATCATTCTTGATGTCCAGCTTATCCCAGTCAATAATATGTGATGGGTCATGCACATACCTCCTCAGTTGCGACACATTAAAGACATCATGTACCCAGTCTAACTACGATGGTAGGTATAAGTGGTACACCAATTCACCGAACCTAGGTTTTATTTTAAAAGGGCTAATGAAACTCAGAGATAACTTACCACCCTAACCAAATATGCACAATCCTTTATATGGTGAGAAATTCAAGAACACATAGTCTAACTTTTCAAACTATAAAGGCCTATGTCATTAGTCTACATAATACTTATGACAGCTCTGGGAAGTCTTCATCCACACTTGAATGATTTTCACCTTATCTTTTATTTCTCACACCAACTCTAGGCCCATTAGTGAAGAATCACCTAGATTATTTCATCATAGAGGTGACCTTTAGGGTCTCCCATACAATGTCTCTAATGGTTCCATGCCGATGGTATATTGGGAATTATTTTTATATAAAAAATACAGCAAGGGTAGGTGATCCTCCCAACTATGGACAAAGTTAAACATGTAAGATCAAAACAAGTCCTTCAGAACCTGGATGGTCCACTCAGTCTGACCATACTTCTAGAGGTGTAATGCCTTGTTCAACTACAACTAAGTCCCAAAGTCCTCATAAAATCCTCTACATAATCATGATGTGATGAAAGAATCAAAGTCTAAAATTATCATTGAGGTAAATCTGTGAAGCTGAACTATCTTATACACATAAAGGCGTCCCAAGATCTAAACTAAACTTTGGTCTCATATGGCTAGGAAGTTTGATGACTTGGTAAGTCATTCTATGATCACCAGATACCCTGATGTCCTCTATAAGATCATGGAATCCCCATAATGAATTCCATATATATTACTTACCACTTCTACTCCCACACCTCAATTTGTTGGTCCAAACCCAGTGGAACCTAGTTATTAGACTTTACCTACTAACAAGTGAGGCATCGAGAGAAAAAACATGCTATACACATCTTCATTCCTAGCCACTAAAACTAATTCTGAAGGCCCTATTACATCTTATCCTCTAAAATATGTACCACTAAAGTGGTAATATGAAACTCCCTAAAAACCTCATCCCATAGAATCACTAGTACCATGGTCCGTCCTCAGAAAAAAATGATGTGATACCCACCTTCAGAAAATTCATTAGAATAATGTCCAATGGATATCTAAATGCACAACATCTCAAAATAAATATCTCTAATATGAGCCTCCCTAACATGCTATAGTAGTGGAGGAGTAAAAACCATTGATTGAAGGTAATATGTACCATCCTCATCCACCAAGGAAAACTATAATGAGGCCAACTACTCTAACACCTTTCTCATCAACTATGAACAAGATCTCATACTAAGAAAATTTTCCACCACATTAACCTTCCTGGGAGTATAAACTATCTCAAAGACATAGTCCTGAAGAAAATATATCCATAATCTCTATCTCAAGTTGATATCTTTTTGTGATAATATATACTCCACACTCTTATAGCCATAATAGATGATAAACTACTCACCCATAAGTTAGTTTCACCACATCTTCAGGGTGAAGGCTACCAATACCAACTCTAGATTATGGGTCATATATTTCTACTCATGGGGTCTTAGCTACTAGGACCCATAAGTAATCACCACCTACCTTTGCATCAAAAAACATACAAGACCTATTATGAAGGAATTAATAAACACCATGTACTCAACACCCTCCACTGGTAGTATCAAGATGGGGGAGATGGTCATCCTCTATTGTAACTCCTATAAATTATTATGGAACCACTATATCCACGAGAAAGGATAATTATTTCAAGTTAAATTCATCAAGGGTGTTTCAAACCAAGAGAAATCAAGTATAAATCTATGATAGTATCCAGCTAACCTAAAGAATGAATTACATCACCAAGGATATTTCTTTGAATATTATGATGATCGTATATAAACCCTTCTCATGTTACCTTCACTATGATAAGAGGATTGAAGTGTAGAATCCCACTAGCAGTGATCCACATGAGATTATTTGATCTTTGAGCAACACTAATTGATTTTTGGTTTCTATAGAGGTGAATCAAAAATATTGCATTTTTTGTCTTTATTTCTTCAAGTTCATTCATTCTTGAAGGAGTTCTTCTTGTTCGTGATAGGAAGAGAGGAGTTTGAGAGGTAGACATAATTCTATTGTGTGTAATGATTCTCTATTATCAATTTTCAACTTACTCTACACAATAGACATAACCATCTATTTATAGAGTTAGGGATTAGATTAAAATATTATTTAATTGCATATTAGAAATTAAATAATATAATAATCTTAATTAAACCCCATACCAGTAATAAAAATAATAATATTATTTTATAGTGCACACTAACTTGGGAAATAACAACTATTATTTAACTAGACTATAAATTAATAGTTGTCATTGGACATGGTCTTGGTCCGTTTCAACTCCTCAGATTTTATTGAATACCCAAATAAATATTTAATAAAATATTTCATTTATAAATAAATATTTGAGATCGATAAAACATAAATAAAATAATTTCTCAGATTTTAGAATACTATTTATTATATTAATTAAATTCAAATATAATTTAATCAAGATAAATGAAAAAACGTAGTGTGATACCCTCTAGGATTGTTTCTTGTTGACATTATATGAAATAACCTAAAGTCCAAGATAATATCTAGAAATGAGTCAGGGAAACAAAGACAAATAAATTAATTTCACAACGATGAAAACCAAAAATGAACACTCATTTTGTAATATAATTCCTATATCTCAATATCTAACCAAGTAGGTTGCACATCCATGTCATCAACTTATGTGTGCAGTATGTATTTATTTAACTGTATAAAATGAAAACATCATTACACCATGGCTATGAAATTTAATGTGATGATTCTATTCCAATCAAAGGGATAATATATCAAATTCTATAAATATGTATGGGATAAATCCTTCCTCGATGTATCCATTAATAACATGTCATCCATGATGCACCCACCATAAACTACTTCCCAAAAATATATGAAGTGATGGAATTCATCAGTAAATATAATAAAGTGATTCATGACATGCATAAATGATAATATTAATGTCTAAGGACCATTACACACACTCACAAATAAGAATATCTGATGGCACCAAAACATGTAGAATTCCTACTGGCGGGTCTGTTATCATAATATCCCATCTTGAAGATTACTAAATGTGAACTTAATGAGAATAAGACTCATCCACATATGTGTACTTACACCTGAAAGTCTACATACTATGTGACCTATAATAGTATGTTATCCAACTATAGAACTATATTTAATAATATTTTCACTGCATCTCAAGGTTCTCATCATAGCTGGGAGCTACTATAAACTCATCAGTGTGACTGATACTATTGGAAATTATTACATTTAAGTCATGAATAATAATGAAAAATATGTAATATGATATTTTATTAATAATAAAATCATTGAATACACATGTAATCAAAGAAAAAATAGTTGGTACTAGGACACAAACTCTGAAAAAATCCCACTTGGACTGGACCAAACTACCTACGACTTTCATTACACTAGACCTCACATGATAATCATGTTTCTATTGATTCAAGGATTTAGTCAAGGGGTCTAGAACATTGTTTTAGGTAGAAATACTTCTCACTGCAATCTCACCTATCTGAGAAAAATCCATCAAGAGATGATAATTTTGAATTTTATGCTTCATCTACTGATGTGACCTTGGCTCCTTAAAAAGGGCCACCACTGTAGTATTATCACAATAGAGTGTGATATGATATTTATTTCTAGGTACCAAATCAAGCTCTTGGATAAAGTTTCTTATCCATACTACTTTTTTATTTTCCTCAGAATCTAAATTATACTTGGACTATGATATATAATCTTCGACTATAGCCTGCTTTGAGCTCTTCCATCTCACAACACCTCTATTCGAAGTAAAGATGTATCCAATTTGTGATTTTATACCTTCATGATCTATTTAGAAACTAGAATATGCATATAATCTGATGACTATTTAATCATATCATCCATATAATAGGAGAATATCCTCAGTATGTATCAAGTACTTAAGTATATTACTGATTTCTATCCAATGTCGGTCACCCAGGTCTGCTTGATATTTTCCTACCACACTTAATGAATAAGAGACACATAGATTAATAAAAAACATAGTATACATGTCTGAACCAATCACCAATGTGTATGGAATCCTTTACAGTCTTTTTTCATTTCCTCATGTGTTTGAGGATACATTTTTCAAGAAAGATGAATTGCATGATAAAATAGAAACATTCCCCTCTTGGATTATTCCATACTGAACTAGTTCAGTAACTTTTATATATATGTACTTTGACTTAGGTAGAGTTACCTCTTGGATCTATTGTGATGAATCTTGATCCCAAGAATATATGATTCCATGAATAAGTTCTTCACAGAGAATAATTTGTTTAACCATTCCTTAATAGACCGCACGACTCATATTTCCTTTATATTAATTAATATTTCATCGACATATACTATTAAGAAAATGACCATATTCCTAATAAACCATTTATAGACACAAGGTTCAAATTCATTTCTTATGAAACCAAATTCTATTATGGATTCATCAAATTGAATATTCCATGACATAGATGCTCAATTTAATTCATAAATGGATTTTTTCAATTCTCATATCTTTTTGGCATACTTTGGAGTCACAAACCTTTCGAGTAGTGTCATATAGACATATTATTGAAGGTTACCATTAAAAAAAGATATTTAAACATCCATTTTACAAATCTTAGAGTCATGGAAGTCCATAATGGAAATTATAATTCAGAAGAATTTCATTATTGATACCGGTGAAAATGTTTCATCGTATCCAATGCCTTGAAACTGTTTAAACCATTTTGAAACAAGTAATACCTTATAGGTAATGAATTATCCTACTATGTACAATTTCTTCTTAAATACCAATTTAAAACCATTATTCTTTACATCCACTAGAGTATATATGAAAATCTATACATGGTTTGGGTATATGGAATCCATTTTAGAATTTATGGATTCTTTCCACTTTTTAACATCTGTGCCACTTAATGCTTCCTTATAAGTTAGAGGATCATTATTATCAACTAATAATGAGTTACCATCCTCTGTGACTATAAAACCATAATATTCTAGTTTTCTAACTTCTCTTTTACTCCTATGTAATACTTGTGTCTTCATAATAAATTCTTATTCCATGGGGATTTGTGTAATATATTATTATACCAACTCTTGTGTATCTTAATCCTAGAATTCATAAAAGTCTATCATGATCCCACTATCTCTTTGAGAGATGTGTTCCCTCTCAAGGAATATTGTATGTCTTGTGACTATTACCCTTTTTAGAGGGGTCATATAGGAAATATCCCCTTTTTTACTTATGGTATCCTATAAAGTTACACTTTGTTCCTTAGGGTAAAATTTTGTTACCTAAAGAGGCCTTAACAAATTATTCACTACCCAACACATGTAAATTCAAAAATACTGTTTTTATTCCAATATAATATTTGTATAAAATATAATTTATCGACTTAGTTGGTACTTAGTGGAGTATGTGTGTGGCTATTTGTAACATGTATCCCCAAAATGGTAATGGAATAATCACATGACTCATCATTGATCTCACTATGTCTAACATGATGTGGTTACTCATTTCACTTACACTATTAAATTGAGGTGTATAAGGAGGAGTGATTTGAGATAAGATCCCAAACTCCCATAAATAATCAATGAATTAATGATTAAGATATTCTCCACCATGATTTGAGTGGAGTTTCTTAATCTTCTTACCAAGATAGTTATCAACTTAGTTATTGTATTTCTTTAATTTATCAAATCAATCTAACTTATAACTTATTAATTATACATATACATGTATATTAAAATCACCACTAAAAGTTATAAAGTATGAGTACCCACCCCTTTCTTTAATAAGAAATGGTCTACACACATCAGTATGAACTAACTCAAGAAGCTCTTTAGAGCCTTAACTTTTCACACTAAATGGGGATTTGGTCATTTTACCTTGTAAAAATGCAAGAAACACACCAAGTTTTTTAGTTCAAAAGAATATAAATATACATATTGGTTTAATTTATCCAATTTTTTTCATAACATAACTAGTGATGCTGAAGATGGATGTGGTATGAGTAATTTTAAGTAGTTTTGTTATCAATTTCCATTACTTGGTTTGTGTAGTCCAACACATAAAGACCATTATTTATGTTCACCGTACCATAAATTTGTTTATCTTTATAAAAGTATAAATATTTATTTCCAAACTTGAAAATAAAACTATCTATACTAAGTCTTGATACAGAAATAATATTTTTGGTAAAAAATAGAACAAAATAAGAATCCTTCAGAAGAAATATCATTCCATTTGGAAATGTGACGTGATAGTAACTGATAGTTACAATAGATATTTTAGATACCTTGGATATTGATATATATAACTCCCCTCGGTCAATATTTATAAATCTACTTGGTTCCTATATTTTAATAAAAATGTGAGCACCACAAGATTTATCTAATACCCAATTTGTAGAAATAGAAAAATTTCACTAGATAATAAATGAACCCGAAGCTTCCCTTATCTTATCTAGTTGGGTGTGGTTTTTCTTCCAGTATAACTTCTTTACACTTGAAAAACAAACAACATCCTTCTACCTTTATCTCCCCTTGATCTTTATCTTTTTCGAAGGGAATAAAGAAGCATTGGGCTTAGATATCTTCTATTTCCCTTTCCATTTGTTCACTATAAATATGGAAGGATTTTTGTGCTTCATCTCCTAATATACTTGGAGGAGAAGAGTATGAAGATCTATGATTGTTTTCTCAATGTTTATCATATTAAAATTAATAAAAAAACTGGATAACCTCTATAGGAGTGATGAAAGAATGATATTGGTGCCTATTTCTTTAAGGAATTTAAGTTGTAAAACCTCTAGATTATCAATGTAGCCATTGGGATTGACTATGTGAGGCCCAAATGGGGAACCCTCTACAATATTTCTCTGAAAATGTTACTTGGAGATCTCAAACCATTCTTTTCTATCTCTCTCATGGTATAGACCACAGAGATGGTCAAGAATACTATAAGAATCCATGTTTTTATGCTACTTCATAAGTTTACTAGAAATAGATGATAACATCAAACATTTAATGTAGACCAAATTTTTCATATGTTTTTCATAGAAAATTAACTCTTTATCACTCACCTCTTTAATAGGTAGTACATGCCTAGATGATTCTAGCACATAAGATGTTTGTTCATGGTGAAACATAACCCGAAGGTGTCTAAACCACTCCAGGATGTTATTTCCCGCGAGGAGATTGTATTAATCTAATTTAGATCATATGTATAGTTTGATGGTGAAATTTTAATTTATTATACAATTTAAAAGGGAATATTATTAATAATTTTCTTGATTAAAAATTATATGAGAAACAATTATAATTAAAATTTAATTAAATATCCCACTATTTTATCAAGACCTAATATACCCCCCCATTGAACTCATAAGATTTAGTTTCTTTGAAATTTTATGGAATTGATACATATGATCCTTCACTGAATCACAAAAAGGGTTGGTCAGGTTACTTAAAGGTTTTTAGGTAAGCAAGTCTTTGCCAACTGTGAGCTTGCATCTCCTTAATCTGTTGAGTGGATTCCCCAATCCATAAATCATAAATTTGATTTCATCAAAAATTGACTCCAAATTACACCAATTCTATCAAGGGATGATTATCTTGATGTAAAATTGTTAAGTTAACCAAAAAACCTTCATAATAACTTCCCTTATAAAAGTAATTGTCCCAATAAGGGTTGGTTAAACATTTAGTTCTATTGGTTATATTCTTTATCAAGTAATGGAAGTCCAAGTATGCTTTAATATATATATTTGAGGGATTTTAATTTATTATAACTAAATTTTATCTTGTTTTATCTCTTACACACTTTTTAATATTTAGTGGATTTTATTTAATTAATTAACCATATTGGACAAAACAGTTACACATAATCCATTTGTTTAAGTTATGTCTTTTCAAATCAATTCATTTATTTATGTGATAATTGTCTTGAATCCATAAAAAATATATCATATAAATAAATAAATAAATAAATAAATAAATAAATGACACGATCATGAGCTTATCTAAATGGTTTATCTATTGAACAGACAATAAATCAACCTATGACTTGGGGAATAACTGCCTTTTCCAGTATTGGGATGAGTTTCATCATTCCACCTATCCACATATATATCAACTGAGTTGACATAATTATGGTTCCATATTGAATTACCTCCACACACATTGGAATACTTCATTAATTACAAGTAATTATAACTCACACTCAGGTGAGGGGAACCAAAGAATTTGTTAAAGGGGATTACCTAAATAACCATGGAAGTATAGGTACAAAATAATAATGGAGGGAGGGATGAAATATATGACATCAATTTAATTTAATAATTAATAATTGAAAACCCATGAAATATCTTAAATTAAATAAATGACAACACAAACATAGGTCTTAGTCAATCTTATGATTAGTCAAACAAGAAATGAATACACAAAAGTAACTGGATAACAATCATTTCTTATTTGTTATTTATTATTAATATAAAAATTATTGCATTAATTAATTAATCAATTAATTAATTACCTTTCATCTTAATGACCATCCAAATTTATTTTGAGATACCTATCATTAATGGTATTTATAAAAAATAAATAACAGAACCGATAATTATAGATTTATTGAAATAAATTAATTGAGAATTTAAAATTATTTAAAACCATTATTAAATTTTCAAGAACAACAAGTTCCAATCAATAAAATAAGTTTATAATGTTACAAGTGTTAATTTAATGTAATTTAATTATACCATTAATTGAGAGACTATACAACGTGTACTATCTAGCTACACATCGTGTACCTTAGTTTTTATGTATCTTAGGTACATGCTTGGGGATTCAATGTGTAACAATTTCGGACTACAAGATGTGTATTAAATAGATACACTCCATGTTTTCTGCTTACTATGTGCCCAGGATACATGATTGGTTATTTGATGCGCATCTTGGTGGATTACATGGTGTGTACAGGCTAGATACACACCATGTGGTTCAAATCCCGTGTGCCCGTGAACCCCATTGAAAGAATCAACATGTTCTTGGATGATAGATGACATGATGTGTATAGTCCATCTGCACAATGTGTATATCTTATATCATGTTTCCTATTTTCTTACCTAATGGATCGGTGTGTATTTTGGATATGAGAAATGATAAAATACACACATTGTACACTACATACACATCGTGTGAAGGGTTGGTTATGGGTGTAATATTTCTCCCTAGCATGTTAGGCCTTTTGAGGTGTTGGATTGTGTTGAATCCGTGAAGTATCAGATAGAACTTCCCCCCATATATGATCCAAATACACTATGTTTTTCATGATTTGAAGATATATTGTTACCTTCATGATGAATCTCACATCATCAATTGCGAAGGTATCGATGTTGACGATGATGCGACCTTTGAGGAGCGACCTATGGAGATCCAAGATTTACAAAATAAGGTGTTTCAGAAGCATACTATTCCCTTGGTTCATGTCTTTTGGTGCCATAGTGTCATGAAGGAGAGTACCTGGGAATCTGAGTCATAGATACATACTTACTACCTAAATATTTTTGATAGTTAGGTCTTCTTTTGGTGTAATTATAGTTGTAGTTATTGAAACTTTTTTTTGGTTAAGATATGGTTTCCTCTTATTGTTGTTGTGTCCCTATATTCATATAAGAGTTATATTACCTATAGTGTGTTTTATAGATGGTTATTTCCATTTCATTGTTCTATGATTATTTCCTCTAAGTGAGATGGTTCATCTCCTATGATGGTGAGATCCTTGAGAGGTATCTAATAGATTGGGTGTTCAGATGAGCCCTTCTCATTTTTTCTCTAGGTTTGGTTTTAAGATTATTGAGGATGATAATGGTATGAGAGGAATTGGGAGTAAGGGCATGAATCTGTGTAGTCTTAACCCTTATGAGTTTACTAACCCTTTGGTATTTAAGGATCATAGTGAAGATATAAAGGATGTTGTCTTCTAAAAGCAGGAAGTAGATAGAAATTACAATGTAAGTATGAGTTTACGATGTAAGTGGGGTTTATGAATTAAGTGGGATAAAAATTTTGTTATATTCCCCATGGACTTTACATCCTAAATAGGGAGTTTATGAAGTAAATAAATAATGAGTCTAAATGGTTGAGGGGACACGTTTTTTTATGAAACATAGAATTCAAAAAAATTAGGATGTAAATAAATAAATTATACCATAAATTTCCCTTTGGTGGTGCATTTTATAACATGAAGTACCACTCATATTTTCCCAAACCTTACCTATAACAAATGGGTCCTAGGGACATCACAGACACCCCACCTTAACATGGCCGTCAGGTCCTGGCCCGCCTGGTACCACTAGTTGCCCCACAGACACATAGTCCCCATCCTGGGGTCCACCCACATGTCCAAACGAGTCATCTAACTAATGACAGTCCCCATATGCCAACACATTTCCTTTACAATGTGCTTTGTCCTCACTCACACACACCCTGAGAAACATCCCAAAAGGTCACCCATCCTGATCACTACTCCAAGCCAAGCACACTTAACTAAGGAGTTATAATCAGATAGGATTCTGAAAAGGAAGATACACCTTGTTGACATGAGTAATATCATTTAGTCATTTATCCCTTTGCCATTCCAGGTTGTTACATTCACCCCACCTTTAGAACACAACATCCTCGTTGTGGGCCTTACATCTCATCCCAGGCAGTGCACTGCACTTAAGGCTGAGTACCGCCTCTGATACCGAATGTAAAAAATGGGTCCTAGTGACAACACAGACACCCCACCTTAAAATGGACATCAGGTCCTAGACCGCCAGGTACCACTAGTTGCCCCGCAGATACATGGTCTCCATCCTGGGGTCCACCCATGTACCCGAACGGGTCATTTGACTAATGATAGTCCCCACAGGCCAACACATGTACTTTCCAATGTGCTTTTTCCTCACTCACACACACCCTGAGAAACATCCCAAATGGTCTCCCATCTTGATCACTAATCCAAGCCAAGAATGCTTAACTAAGGAGTTCCAATCAGATAGGCTCCTAAAAAAAGGTGCACCTTGTTGACATGAGTCATATCATTTAGTCATTTATCCCTTTATCATTCTGGGGTGTTACATTCACCCCACCTTTAGAGAATAACTTCCTCATTGTGGTCCTTACATCTCCACCCAGGCAGTGCACTGCACTTAAGGATGAGTACTGCCTCTAATACCAAATACAACAACTGGGTCCCAATGACCGCACATACACCCTGCCTTAACATGGCCGTTAGGTTCTGGCCATCCAAGTACCACTAGTTTCACCACAGACATGTGGTCCCCATCCTAGGGTCCACCCACATTCCTGAATGGATCATCTAACTAATGATAATCCCCATAGGCCGACACATGTCATTTCTAGTGTGCTTTTTCCTCACCCACACACACCCTGAGAAACACCCCATAAGGTTACCCATCCTGATCACTACTATAATACATGCATTATTAACTGAGGAGTTATAATCAAATAGGCTCCCAAAAAGGAAGTTTCACCTTTTTGACATGAGTCATATCATTTAGTCATTTAACCCTTTATCATTCTTGGGTGTTATACTACCCCTTCTCCTAAATCTCAAGGAAGTGGAATTTTTTTTCAGGTGTTTTGTGGGTCCTTTGAAGGGGATCAATTCTAGACTTTCCAACTTCAATCCACATCAGTCCAAGGTTAGTTCACCCTTGTTATATTATAATGGCTCATGATGTGCGACATTGGGGATGAGAATAAAAAAAGTGGGGAAGTGGTAGTGGGTAACCTTGATGTTTCATTACTATATTATATTCAGTCTTTTATGTGATAATTATTAAGAGTTAGTCATAGTGATACTAGGAACATAGTATACCTATATAGGTGATGAGTTAGTTTCACTTTTGTTCACTATGATTTAGTATGATTTCCTTTTCTTTTACATGAGAGGATATGGGGGGTATACTACTAAGTATACTATTATTCTCACCCAATATATATATATATATATATAATGTTTTATGGTATGTATTATTATCTTAGATATCAGGTTGTATATTACTAGATTTTGAATTTTCAAGAGTTGTTTTGGATTCATGGTTATTGTTGAGTTTATATTTTTAGTTCTTGTAGTTTCCTTTTCAGACAATTTAGCACTGTATGAAATTTCATGCATGAATTTGGGTTTCCTTTTTATATATTCGAGGAGGTTTTTATTAGTGTATATTTCATATCTCTCTTCTTTATGTTCTATTAGAGGGTAATGCCTCCCATTTGTAATTTTATTACACCCTCAATGTTAGTCGCCAACCCGGGGCTCACTGAAGGTGGGACTCGGGCAGTCACTGTATACCTTCTCTCATTTCTAGCCCAAGTAGGATACTCTTTAGGGGGCTAGGGTCATGACATAAGAGCAAAAAAATAGAGTTATTACATTCTCATTTCCTCATAGTTTTCTATCTCGAAAAGAAAAAATCTACTCAAACATGTGAGGGTACTGAGCTCGCATATAGCTATAGCACTCCCAAGTGCTCTCTTGAAGATTCCTATGATACTACTAGACACTCACCAATGGAATCAATCACCCATGAAGGATATTCTGTTTTCGATCCTCTATCTCTATCAGGTAATATATGAAGTTAACATCATTCTTGATGTCCAAATTATCCCAGTCAATAATATGTGATGGGTCATGCACATACCTCCTCAGTTGTGACACATTAAAGACATCATGTACCCGATATAACTATGATGGTAGGTATAAGTGGTACACCACTTCATCGAACCTAGGTTTTATTTTAAAAGGGATAATGAAACTCAGAGATAACTTACCACCCTAACCAAATATGCACAATCCTTTCCATGGTGAGACCTTCAAGAACACATAGTCTAACTTGTCAAACTATAAAGGCCTCTGTCGTTAGTCTACACAATACTTATGACAGCTCTGGGAAGTCGTCATCCACACTTGGATGATTTTCACCTTATCTTTTATTGCTCACACCAACTCTAGGCCCATTAGTAATGAATCACCTAGATTATTCCATCATAGTGGTGACCTTTAGGGTCTCCCATACAATGTCTCTAATGGTTCCATGACGATGGTATATTGGGAATTATTTTTATATAAAAAATACACCAAGGGTAGGTGATCCTCCCAACTATGGACAAAGTCCAACATGTAAGATCGAAACAAGTCCTTCAGAACCTGGATGGTCCACTCAGTCTGAACATATTTCTAGAGGTGTAATGCCTTGTTCAAATACAACTAAGTCCCAAAGTCCTTATAAAATCCTCTACATAATCATGATGTGATGAAAGAATCAAATTCTAAAATTATCATTGAGGTAAATCTGTGAAGCCGAACTATCTTATACACATAAAGGCGTCCCAAGATCTTGACTGAACTTTGGTCTCATATGGCTAGGAAGTTTGATGACTTGGTGAGTCAGTCTATGATCACCAGATATCCTCATATCCTCTAGAAGATCATGTATGCCCCATCATGAATTCCATAGATATTACTTTTCACTTCCACTCCCACACCTCAATTTGTTGGTCCAAACCTAGTGGAACCTAGTTATTACCCTTTACCTACTAACAAGTGAGGCATCGAGAGAAAAAACATGCTATACACATCTTCATTCCTAGCCACTGAAACTAATTCCAAAGGCCCTATTACATCTTATCTTCTGAAAGATGTACCACTAAAGTGGTAATATTAAACTCCCTCAAAACATCATCCCATAGAATCACTGGTACCATGGTCAGTCCTCAGATAAAAACGTTGTGATACCCACCTTCAGAAAATTCATTAGAATCATGTCCAATGGATATCTAAATGCACAACTTCTCAAAATAAATATCTCTAATATGAGCCTCCCTAACATGATATAGTAGTGGAGGAGTAAAAACCATTGATTGAAGGTATGATGTACCATCCTCATCCACCAAGGACAACTACAATGAGGCCAACTACTCTGACACTTTTCTCATTAACTATGAACAAGATCTCATACTAAGAGAATGTTCCACCACATTACCCTTCCTAGGAGTATAAACTATCTCAAAGACATAGTACTAAAGAAAATATATCCATAATCCCAATATATCAAGTTGAGATCTTTTTGTGATAATATATACTTCATACTCTTATATCCATAATAGATGATAAACTTCTCACCCATAAGTTAGTTTCACCACATCTTTAGGGTGAAGGCTACCAATACCAACTCTAGATTATGGGTCATATAGTTCTACTCATGGGGTCTTTGCTACTAGGACCCATAAGTAATCACCACCTACCTTTGCATCAAAACACATCCAAGACCTATTCTGAAGGAATTACAAAACACTATGTACTCAACACCCTCCACTGGTAGTATCAAGATGGGGGAGATAGTCATACTCTATTGTAACTCCTGTAAATTATTATGGAACCACTATATCCACGAGAAAGGCTAATTCTTTCAAGTTAAATTCGTCAAGGGTGTTTCAAACCAAGAGAAATCAAGTATAAATCTATGATAGTATCCAGCTAACCAAAATAATGAATTACATCACCAAGTATATTTCTTTGAAGATTATGATGATCACATATAAACCCTTCTCATGTTACCTTCACTATGATAAGAGGATTGAAGTGTAGAATCCCACTAGTAGTGATCCACATGAGATTCTTTGATCTTTGAGCAACACTAATTGATTTTTTGGTTCTATAGAGGTGAATCAACCATCTTGCATTTTTTGTCTTGATTTCTTCAAGTTCATTCATGCTTGAAGGAGTTCTTCTTGTTCGTGATAGGAAGAGAGGAGTTTGAGGGGTAGAAGGAATTCTATTGTGCGTAATGATTCTCTATTATCAATTTTCGACTTACTCTACACAATAGACATAACCATCTATTTATAGATTTATGGTTTAGATTAAAATATTATTTAATTGTATATTAAAAATTAAATAATATAATAATCTTAATTAAACCGCATACCAGTAATAAAAATAATTTTACTATTTTATAGTGCACGCTAACTTGGGAAATAACAACTATTATTTAACTAGACTATAAATTAATAGTAGTCATTGGACATGGTCTTGGTCCGTTTCAACTCCTAAGATTTTATTGAATACCCAAATATATATTTAATAAAATATTTCATTTATAAATAAATATTTGAGATTGATAAAACATAAATAAAATAATTTCTCATTTTTTAGAATAATATTTATTCTATTAATTAAATTCATATAGAATTTAATCAAGATCAATGAAAAAATGTAGTGTGATACCCTCTAGGATTGTTTCTTGTTAATATTAGA
Source organism: Viscum album (assembly GCA_963277665.1). Classification (NCBI taxonomy): domain Eukaryota; kingdom Viridiplantae; phylum Streptophyta; class Magnoliopsida; order Santalales; family Viscaceae; genus Viscum; species Viscum album. The sequence goes on from OY728163.1 coordinate 335,033,785, forward strand.
TGAAATAACCTAAATTCCAAGATAATATCTAGAAATGAGTCAGGGAAACCAAGATAAATAAATTAATTTCATAATGATGAAAACCACAAATGAACACTCATTGTGTAATATAATTCCTTTATCTCAATATCTCACCAAGTAGGTTGCACATCCATGTCATCAACTTATGTGTGCAGTATGTATTTATTTAACTATATAAAATGAACACATCATTACACCATGGACATGAAATTTAATGAGATGATTCTATTCCAATCAAAGGGATAATATATCAACTTCTATAAAGATGTATGGGATAAATCCTTCCTCGATGTATCCATTAATAACATGTCATCCATGATGCACCCACCATAACCTACTTCCCAAAAATATTTGAAGTGATGGACTTCATCATTAAATATAATAAAGTGATTCATGACATTCATAAATGATAATATTAATGTCTAAGTACCATTACACACACTCACAAATAAGAATATCTGATGGCACCAAAACATGTAGAAATCCTACTGGTGGGTTTGTTATCATAATATCCCATCTTGGATATTACTAAGTGTGAACTTAATGAGAATAAGACTCATACACATATGTGTAATTACACCTGAAAGTCTACATACTATATGACCTATCATAGTATGTTATTCAACTATAAAACTATATTTAATAATATTTTTAGAGCATCTCAAGGTTCTCATCATAGCTGGGAGCTACTATAAACTTATCAGTGTGACTGATACTATTGGAAATTATTACATTTAAGTCATTAATAACAATGAAAAATATGTAATATGATATTTTATTAATAATAAAATCATTGAATACACATGTAATCAAAGAAAAAGTAGTTGGTCATAGGACACCAACTCTGAAAAAATCCCACCTGGACCAGACCAAACTACCTACGACTTTCATTACACTAGACCTCACATGATAATAATGTTTCTATTGATTCAAGGATTTAGTCAAGGGGTATAGAACATTGTTTTTTGTAGAAATACTTCTCACCGCAATCTAACCTATCTGAGAAAAATCCCTCAAGAGATGATAATTTTGAATTTTATGCTTCATCTACTGATGTGACCTTGGCTTCTTAAAAAGGGCCACCACTGTAGTATTATCACAATAGAGTGTGATATGATATTTATTTCTATGTACCAAATCAAGATCTTGGATGAAGTTTCTTATCCATACTACTTATTTATTTTCCTCAGAATCTAAATTATACTTGGACTATGATATAAAATCTTTGACTATAGCCTGCTTTGAGATCTTTCATCTCACAACACCTCTATTCGAAGTAAAGATGTATCCCATTTGTGATTTTTTACCTTCATGATCTACTTAAAAACTAGAATATGAATATCCTCTGATGAATATTTAATCATATAATCCATATAATAGGAGAATATCCTTAGTATGTATCAAGTACTTAAGTATATTACTGATTTCTATCCAATGTCAGTCACCCTGGTCTGCTTGATATTTTCCTACAACACTTAATGAATAAGAGACATATAGCTTAATAAAAAACATAGTATACATGTCTGAACCAATCACTAATGTGTATGGAATCCTTTCCAGTCTTTTTTTATTTCCTCATGTGTCTGAGGATACATTTTTCAAGAAAGATGAATGGCATGATACAATAGAAACATTCCCCTCTTGGATTATTCCATACTGAACTAGTTCAGTAACTTGTCTATATATGTACTTTGACTTAGGAAGAGTTTCCTCTTGGATATATTGTGATGAATCTTGATCCCAAGAATATATGCTTCCATGACTAAGTTCTTCATAGAGAATTATTTGTTTAACCACTCCTTAATAGACCTCAAGACTCATATTTCCTTTATATTAATTAATATTTCATCAACATATACTATTAAGAAAATGAACATATTCCTAATAAACCATTTATAGACACAAGGCTCAAATTCATTTCTTATGAAACCAAATTCTATTATGGATTCATCAAATTGAATATTCCATGACATAGATGCTTAATTTAATTCATAAATGGATTTTTTCAATTCTCATATCTTTTTGGCATACTTTGGAGTCACAAACCTTTCGAGTAGTGTCATATAGACATATTATTGAAGGTTAACATTAAAAAAATATATTTGAACGTCCATTTTACAAATCTCAGAATCATGGAAGTCCATAATGGAAATTATAATTCAAAAGAATTTCATTATTGCTACTGGTGAAAATGTTTCATCATATCCATTGCCTTGAAACTGTTTAAACCATTTTGAAACAAGTAATGCCTTATAGGTAATGAATTATCCTACCATGTACAATTTCTTCTTAAATACCCATTTAAAACCATTATTCTTTACATCCACTAGAGTATATACATAAATCTATACATGGTTTGGGTATATGGAATCCATTTTAGAATTTATGGATTCTTTCCACTTTGTAAAATATGTGCCACTTAATGATTCCTTATAAGTTAGAGGATCATTATTATCAACTAATAATGAGTCACCATCCTCTGTGACTAGAAAACCATAATATTCTAGTTTTCTAACTTCTCTTTTACTCCTACGCAATACTTGTGTCTTCATAATAACTTCTTCTTCCATGGGGATTTGTGTAATATATTATTATACCAACTCTTGTGTATCTTAATCCTGGAATTCATAAAATTTTATCATGCTCCCACTATCTCTTTGAGAGATGTGTTCCCTCTCAAGGAATATTGTATGTCTTGTGACTATTACCTTTTTTAGAGGGGTCATATAGGCAATATCCCCTTGTTTACTTATGGTATCCTATTAAGTTACACTTTGTTCCTTAGGGTAAAATTTAGTTACCTAAATAGGCCTTAACAAATGATTCACTACCCAACACATGTAAATTCAAAAATACTGTTTTTATTCCAATATAATATTTGTATGAAATACCATTTATTGACTTAGTTGGTACTTAGTGGAGTATGTGTGTGGCTATTTGTAACATGTATCCCCAAAATGATAATGGAATAATCACATGACTCATCATTGATCTCACTATGTCTAACATGATGTGGTTACTCATTTCACTTATACTATTAAATTGAGGTGTATAAGGAGGAATGATTTGAGATAAGATCCCAAACTCCCATAAACAATCAATGAAGTCATGATTAAGATATTCTCCACCATGATTTGAGTAGAGTTTCTTAATATTCTTACCAAGATAGTTATCAACTTAGTTATTGTATTCCTTTAATATATCAAATCAATCTAACTTATACCTTATTAATTATACCTATCCATGTATATTAAAATCATCACTAAAATTTATGAAGTATGAGTACCCACCAATTTCTTTAATAAGAAATGGTCTATACACATCAGTATGAACTAACTAAAGAAGCTCTTTAGACCCTTAACTTTTCACACTAAATGGGGATTTGATCATTTTACCTTGTAAACATGAATGAAACACACCAAGTTTTTTTAGTTCAAAAGAATATAAATATACATATTGGTTTAATTTATCCAATTTTTTTTATAACCTAGCTAGTGATGCCGAATATGGGTGTGGTATGAGTAATTTTAAGTAGTTTTGTTATCAATTTCCATTACTTGGTTTGTGTAATCCAACACATAAAGACCATTATTTATGTTCACCGTACCATAAATTTTTTTATCTTTATAAAAGTATCAACATTTATTTCCAAACTTGAAAATGAAACTATCTATATTAAGTCTTGATACAGAAATAACATTTTTGGTTAAAAATGGAACAAAATTAGAATCCTTCAGAAGAAATATCATTCCAGTTGGAAATTTGAGGTGATATTAACTGATAGTTACAATATAAATTTTAGATCCCTTGGATATTCATAGATATACCTCCCCTCGGTCAATATTTATAAATCTACATGGTTCCTATATTTTAATAAAAATGTGAGCACCACAAGATTTATCTAATACCCAATTTGTATAAATAGAAAAATTTCACTAGATAATAAATGAACCTGAAGCTTCCCTTATCTTCTCTATTTGGGTGCAGTTTTTCTTCCAGGATACCTTCTTTACACTTGAAAAACAAAAAACATCCTTCCACCTTTATCTCCCCTTGATATTTATCTTTTTCGAAGGGAATAAAGAAGCATTGGGCTTAGATATCTTCTATTTCCATTTCCATTTTTTCACTATAAATATGGAAGGATTTTTGTGCTTCATCTCCTAATATACTTGGAGAATAAGAGTATGAAGATCTATGATTTTTTTCTCAATGTTGATCATATTAAAATTAACAAAAAAACTAGATAAACTCTATAGGAGTGACGAAATAATGATATTAGTGCCTATTTCTTCAGGGAATTTAAGTTGTAAAACCTCTAGATGCTCAATGTAGCCATTGTGATTGACTACATGAGGCCCAAATGGGGAACCCTCTACAATATTTCTCTGAAAAAGTTACTTGGAGATCTCAAACCATTATTTTCTATCTCTCTCATGGTATAGACCATAGAGATGGTCAAGAATTCTATAAGAATCCATGTTTTTATGCTACTTCATAAGTTCACTAGAAATAGCTTATAAAATCAAACATTTAATGTAGACCAAATTTTTCATATGTTTTTCATAGAAAATTAACTCTTTATCACTCACCTCTTTAATAGGTGGTACATGCCTAGATGATTCAAGAACATAAGATGTTTGTTCATAGTGAAACATACCCCGAAGGTGTCTAAACCACTCCAGGATGTTATTTCCAGTGAGGAGATTGTATTTATCTAATATAGATCATATGTATAGTTTATATGATGAAATTTTAATTTATTATACAATTTAAAAGGGGATATTATTAATAATTTTCTTGATTAAAAATTATATGAGAAATAATTATAATTAAAATTTAATTAAATATCCCACTATTTTATCAAGACCTAATATACCCCCCATTGAACTCATAAGATTTAGTTTCTTCAAAATTTTAATGGAATTGATACATATGATCCTTTACAGAACCACAAAAAGGGTTGGTCAGGTTACTTAAAGGTATTTAGGTAAGCAAGTAATTGCCAACTGTGAGCTTGCATCTCCTTAATCTGTTGAGTGGATTCCCCAATCCATAAATCATAAATTTGATTTCATCAAAAAGTGACTCCAAATTACACCAATTCTATCAAGGGATAATTATCTTGATGTAAAATTGTTAAGTTAACCAAAAACCTTCATAATAACTCCCCTTATAAAAGTAAGTGTCCCAATAAGGGTTGGTTAAACATTTAGTTCTATTGGTTATATTATTTATCAAGTAATGGAAGGCCAAGTATGATTTAATATATATATTTGAGGGATTTTAATTTATTATAACTAAATTTTATCTTGTTTTATCCCTTACACACTTTGTTAATATTTAGTGGATTTTACTTAATTAATTAACCATATTGGATAAAACAGTTACACATAATCCATTTATTTAAGTTCTGTCTTTTCAAATCAATTCATTTATTTATGTGATCATTGTCTTGAATCCATAAAAAATATATCATATAAATAAATAAATAAATAAATAAATAAATAAATAAATAAATAAATAAATAAATAAATAAATAAATAAATGACACGATCATGAGCTTATCTAAATGGTTTATTTATTGAACAGTCAATAAATCAACTTATGACTTTTAGGAATAACTCCCTTTTCCAGTATTGGGATGAGTTTCATCATTCCACCTATCCACATATGTATCAACTGAGTTGACATAATTATGGTTCCATCTTGAATTACCTCCACACACATTGGAATACTACATTAATTACAAGTATTTATAACTCACACCCAGGTGAGGGAAACCAAAGAATTTGTTAAAGGGGATTACATAAATAACCATGGAAATGTAGGTACAACATAATAATGGAGGGAGGGATGAAATATAGGACATCAATTTAATTTAATAATTAATAATTGAAAACCCATGAAATAACTTAAATCAAATAAATACCAACACAAACACAGGTCTTAGTCAATCTTATGATCAGTCAAACAAGCAATGAATACACAAAAAGTAACTGGATAACAATCCTTTCTTATTTGTTATTTATTATTAATATAAAAATTATTTCATTAACTAATTAATAAATTAATTAATTACCTTTCATCTTAATGACCATCCAAATTTAGTTTGAGATACCCATCATTAATGGTATTTATGAAAAATAAATAGCAGAACCGATAATTATAGATTTATTAAAATAAATTAATTGAGCATTTAAAATTATTTAAAACCATTATTAAATTTTCAAGAACAAAAAGTTCGAATCAATAAAATAAGTTTATAATGTTAAAAGTTCTAATTTAATATAATTTAATTCTACAATTAATTGGGAGACTATACAAAGTGTACTATCTAGCTACACATCGTGTACCTTAGTTTTTATGTATCCTAGGTACATTCTTGGGGATTCAATGTGTAACTCTTTCGGACTACAAGATGTGTATTAACTATCTACACTCCATGTTTTCTGCTTATTATGTGCCCAGTATACATGATTGGTTATTTGATGTGAATCTTGGTGGATTACACGGTGTGTACAGGCTAGATACACACCATGTGGTTCAAATCCCATGTGTCCGTGCAACCCATTGAAAGAATCAACATGTTCTTGGATGATATATGACATGATGTGTATAGTCCATCTACACAATGTGTATATCTTATATCGTGTTTCCTATTTTCTTACCTAATGGATCAGTGTGTATTTTGGATATGAGAAATGATAAAATACACACATTGTACACTGCATACACATCGTGTGTATCATTAATTATAAAGATTATCATTCTCATGTGGTTTTATTGTGTATAATAACCACATATTTTGTATGAATTTTTATTCTAACCTATGTTTACTACATGGCGTGTATTCCAGCTACACGTCGTGTAATCTGACACGTTGTGTGCTTGGTTGGCCTATTCTGCACATGGTGTGAAATTAATTCACTATGTGTAATTAAATTCTCAACATGTTGTGTATCATACAACACTTACATGTGTTATTATATAGCTATAGGCCATGTAGTCCCACGATATTCATCCAGATTCCTCAGAACTTCCTGATGGAATATTCAACTATTCTTTATATGTTCTTAAACCTTTAGTAAAATAAATATCGAATGATCATGATTAATATGTTGATAACACGTTAATTCAAATTGGATTAAATTAATAATAATCTTAAATTAAAATCTAAAAAATATTATGCATATATTAACTATCAAATAAATAATTATAAATTTGAAGCATGACCACTCGTATACAAATTTTAGCTTTTAAGCTTATTGGAAGTTCCATAGGTGGTTGATATATTTAAAATTTATTTGAAATAAAATTCCTTGGAACCCCAAGAGAGGATATTGCACATTAAATTTATAATTAATTTATTTAGATCTAAATAACATGTTACCTCCTCTAGGATCTTTCTTTAAAGATGATATTGATCACATGTAATCCATTACTGGATTAACTTCTTTTCATTATGAGGATTCAAGTGTAGAATCACTCTAGCAGTGATACAAATTCGATCCTTTAATCTTTGAGAAACATCGAATGATTTATAGGTGCTAGCATGGAGAGTAAATAATCTTGTATTGTTCTTCTTGATCACTTCAATATATTTTAGGATTTAAGGAGTTATTTTCATTATTTAAGGAAGAGAGGAGGAGTTTGAGAGAGGGGAAGATAAGTATGTTGTGTGCAACAATTATCCCTTCTGAATTTTCAACTTAATCTACATAGTAGACATAATAATATATTTATAGATCTTGGATTTAGATTAAAATATTATTTAATTTCATTATAACCCTTTAATAATATAATAATATTTATAAAAACCCATGACAATAATAATAATAATATTATTTTATGGTGATCCTGCTAACTTGTACAATAAACGATATTATTTTACTGGCTTATAAATTAATATTTCTCTTCTGAAATGGTCTCGGTCCATTCTAAATCCTTGTAATTTATTAAATACCAAAATAAACATTTAATTAAATATTTCATTCATAAATAATTATTTTTGATTGATAAAACATAAATAAAATTATTTTTTTTGGTTTTGAGAATAATATTTATTCCATTAATTAAGTTCAAATAAAATTTAATCGAGATCAATAGAAACACTTAGTCTGTGACCCTCTAAGATTATATATCATTAGAATTAGGTGGGATCACCTAAAGTCCAAGAGTACTATATATTAAAGGGTCAAGAAACCTAATCAAAATAACTTAATGTCACAACCACAACCACCATATATGAATGATCACTATGTAATATAATCCCTTTGTCTCAATATGTCACCTACAAGGTTTCACATCCTTTTCATCGGCCTATGTGCGTTATACGTCTTTATTTGACTATTTGAAATAAACTTGTTTTTACATCATGAACATGGAATTTAATATGAAGGTTTTATTTAAATAAAAGGTCCATGATATGAACTTCCATAATGATGGAAGGGACAAATCCTTTCTTGAATTTTCCATTAATAACATTTAATTCATGACACACCCAACATACCCTACTTCTATCCAACATATGTAATGATAGTTTTCATCTGTAAATATAAGTGAAAAAGTTTTGACTTGAATTAATGATTACATTAATGTCTAAGTATCATTACACATGCTCGTAGATAGGAATATATGATGACAAAAAACATGAAAAATTCCTAATGGTGAGTCTGTTCATATAGTTTCTAGTCTTTAATGTTACAAAGTGTGAACATTATAATAAGAAGACTCATCCACTTAAGAGTACTAAACCTTTAAATTATGCACACTATGAGTCCTATTAAACTATGTTATCTAACAACATAACTATATTTAATAATACCATCACATCATCTGAACATTCTCATCATAGCGGGGAACTCCTATGAACTTATTAATGAGACAGATACTCTAGGAAATTATTACATTGATTTCATTTAGAACAATGAATAATATGTAATAATATATTTTATTAATATTCAAATAATAAAATATTCATGTAATAAGTACAAACAGTTAGTCCTAGGACACAAACTCCAACAAACTCCCACTTGGGATAGAGTCAACTGCCTATGAATTTCAGGCTGCTAGACCTCACATGATAATATTTTTTCTGTTGAGTCAAGGATTTAGTCAAGGGGTCCACAACATCTTTTTTCGTGGAAAATACCACTCACTTACACCTCAAATCTCTAAGAAAAATCCCTCAAGATATGATACTTTTGAATTATATAATTCAACCACTGATGTGACCTTAGATCATTATCAAGGGCCACCATTGTAGTATTATCTCAATAGAGTGTGATGGGATTATTAATTCTAGGTACAACATCAATATCTTGATTTTTTTCATATATATACTTCTTCTTTAGTTTCCTCAGAAGCTGAAATATACTCATACTCTAATGTTGAATCTATGATCACAACCTACTCTGATCTCTTCCAGCTCACAAAATCTCCATTCAAAGTGAAGATGTATCCTATTTGCGATTTCATATCATCTTTATTTGTTTGGAAACTACAATCTGTATATCCTCTGATTACTAGTTCATTATCTACTCTATAGACTAAGAACATATGCTTAGTATGCCTCAGGTACTTAAGGATATTTTTAACTGCCATCCAATGGTGGTAACCTAGGTCTACTTGATATCTTCCTACCACACTTAATATCTAAGAAACATATAGTATAGTAAAAAACATATTATATATAACTGACCGAATCACCAATGCATATGGAATCCTTTCTATTATATGAATTTCCTCATGTGTCTGTGGAAAAATTTTCCTAGAAAGATGAATTCCATGAAATACTAGAAACAATCCTCTCTTAGATCGTTCCATATTGAACCTCTTTAGTTTCTTATCAATATATTTACTTTTAATTTGGTTAAGTATCCTCTTGGAACTATCATGATGTATCTTGATCTCAAGAAAATATTTTACCTCACCTAAGTCCTTTATAGAGAAGCATTTGTTCAACCGTTCCTTAATAGACTATAAGACTATTATTTCATTTCCAATAAGTAATATGTCATCAATATATATTATTAATAAAATGAAAAAAAATTCTAATAAAATGTTTATATAAAAAAGGATCACATTCATTCTTTATGAAACCAAATCCCATTATGGTTTCATCAAATTGAATGTTCCATGACCTATATGGCTTCTTTAATATATAAATGGACGTTTTAAATTTTTATATATTGTTTGCATACTTTGGAGTTATAAACACTTCACGTTGTTTCATATAAACATCTTCATGAAGGTTCCCATTAAGGAGGGTTTGTTTTACATAATTTTAAAAATATCATAGTCATAAAATGTTTTAATGGAAAGTAGAATTTTGATGGAATTTTTACATTGCAACTGGTGAAAAAGGTTTCATCATAGTCAACGACTTGATGCGGTTTAAACCCTTTTCAACCAGTCATTCCGTATTGAATTTTCATTCCATGTCTAGTTTCTTATTGAATACCCATTTACAACCAACAAACATTACATCAACTGGATGATATATAAAAACCCATACTTGGATTTGGTATATGGAATCCATTTTATCATTCATGTATTTTTTCCAATTGGAAACATCTGTTCTACGTACTGATTTCTTGTTGGTTAGAGGATCATTATTATCAACTAATAACTAGTCACTATCCTCAGTGACTAGAAAAACATACTATTTTGGTTCTCTAATTTCTCCTATAATCCTACACATTACTTGTTTCTCCAGAATATATTCTTTTTCTATAGGGATTTATGAAAACTGTTCTTGTACTAAATCTTGTGTATCTTGAGCCTAAAATTCATCAAATTATATATCACTCCCACTATATCTTTTAGATATGTTATACCACTTAAGGAATATGTTGTGTTTTTCTACTATTACCTTTTTTCTGATGAATAATATCAGTAATATCCCATTATTTCCTTAGGGTATTAAATAATGGTACATTTTTTGCCTTGAGGTGAAAGTTTGTTACCTGAAGAGGCCTTAAAAATGCTTTGCTACCCCACACATGTAAATCGGAAAACATGGTTTTTATTCCACTCTAAAGATCACAAGGAATAAAATTTATTGATTTAGTTGGTACTTGGTTAATGATGTGTGCTACTATTTGTAATGAATATCCCCAAAAAGATAGTGGAAGACTCTCATGACCCATCATTGATCTCAGTATGTATAACAAGGTGTTGTTCCTCCTTTCACATATATCATTCCATTGAGGTGTATAAAGAGGAGTGAGTTGAGATAAGATCCCAAACTCCTGTAAATAATCAATGAAGTCCCGATTAAGATATTCTACACTATATTCTGAGCATAGTTTTTAAATATTCCTACCAAGATAGTTCTAAAATTAATTATTGTATTCCTTGAATTTATAAAAGGAATCCAACTTATACCTCATTAAGTAGACATATCCACGTATTCTAAAATTATAAGTAAAATTTATAAGGTATGATTACCCACCCCTTAATTTAATAGGAAATGGTCCACACACATCACTATGGACTAATTCAAAAATCTATTTTCTCTATTTACCTTTCCCACTAAATGAGGTTTTAGTCATTCTACCATGTAATCATGAATGACATACATTGAGTGGTTTTAGTTCAAAAGAATCAAAATATCCATCTTGGTGAAATTTAGTCAAACATTTTTTTATTTACAAGACCTAGCTGGTGATACCAAAGTTGGGTGTGGTATGAGTCAAGTAAAATAGTTTAATTAACGATTTCCATTACTTGGTTGGTGCAGTTTGACACATAAAATCATAATTTAAAAGTACCTTACCGTGAAAAATGATATATTTATAAAAGTAGAAGAATTTGTTTCTGATCATGAAAATAAAAACCACCAGTATCAAGTGTGGTTATAAAAGTAATGTTTTTGGTAACAAATGGTACCAAATAAAAATCCTTAAGAATCAATATAATTCTAGTTGGCAATGTGAGGTGTTAGTTACCAATATCTACAATAGTAAGTTTAGCTCTGTTGGCTGCTCGTGGATCTACATCCCCTCATTTTTTTTGAATATACTTGGTTCCTATATTTTAATACATATATTAGAAATAAAATATATATCTAATACTAAATTTATAGAAATAGATAAATTTCACTTTATAAAAAACACACCTAAATATTTCCCTTGCTTCTTTGGTTGGGTGCAGTTTCTCTTCCAATGGCCCTTATTTCCACTTATGAAACAAAAAAAATCTTACTTTATTTATTTCCCCTGATATTTATCTTCTTAGAAGGGTGTGAAGAAGCTTTGGGCTTAGAGATCTTCTCTTTCCCTTTCTGTTTACTCACCATAAATATGGAATCATTTTTGTGCTTCATATCCTTATATACTTAGCAAAGAAGAGTAAGTATATCTAGTAGAGTTATATCAATGTTGTTTATATTTAAATTAACAAAAATATTGGAGAATCTATAAGGGGATGATGTAAGAATGTGATCGATGCCTAGTTCTTCAGGGAGTTTAAAACCAAGAACCTCTAGAAGCTCAATATATCTAATGAGATGGAATATGTGAGGCCCAGTTATGTAACCCTCTCTAATATTTCTCTGAAAAATATCTTTGGAGATCTCAAACCATTCTTATATATTTGTCTCATGGTATAAAACACATAGATTAAGCATCTATGTTTTAACGATTCTTCATAAGTTCACTAAAAATAGATGACAACATCAAACATTGAATGCCAACCATGTCATTCATATGTTTTTAATAGAGAAGGGACTATTTCATGACTCACCTACTTAGTAGGAATATCAGGTATAGAGTATTCTAGCATGTAATATTTCCGTTCATGCTATAGCATAATCAAAAGGTATATAAAGCACTCCTAGTTTTCTAGGGAGTTTTAACCCTAGAACCTCTAGACGCTTAATGTATCCAATGATATTGACTAAATGAGGAAAAACTGGGGAAACCTCTCTAATTTTTCTCTGAAAAATATCTTTGGAGATCTCAAACTGTTCTTATCTAGATCTATCCTAGTATAGAACACAGAGATGCTTGAACATACTATAAGCATCCATGTTTTCATGAGAATTCATAAGTTCACTAGAAATAGATGATAGCATCAAACATAGAATTATGGCTTCATTGTTTATATGTTTTTCATAGAAAATGAAGTCTTTAATTACTCACCTCTTAATTAGGTGGATCAAGAATAAATGATTGTAGCTCGTAAGATTTCCATTCATGGTACAACACAATCCGAAGGCATATAAACCAGTCTTAGAAGTTATTTCCAGTGAGAAGATGGTATTTATACAATATAGATCATAGGGATAGTGTGGATGATGAAATTTACATTTATTTTAAAAATAAAAGAGTATATTATTATTACTTTTTTGATTATATATTTTTTAGAAATAATAATAATTAAAATTTTATTAAATCTACCATTATTTTATCAAGTCTTAATAGCTATCACCATTGTACTCAGAATGTCTAGGTACTCTATCATTCTAGTGGCAAGGAATCATATTACCATTCACATAACATCAAAAGGGTTGTTCAAGCTACTTGAAGGTATTTAGGTGTCCAAGTATTTTCTAATTACAGACTTATATCTCCTTGATCCCTTGAGTGGATTCCCCAATTTAGAAATCCCGAGTTGGATTTCCTCAAAAATAGCCTCCAACTTACACCAAGTCTAGAAATGGATATTCTTGTTGATGTAAAATGGTAAATTCAACCCAAAACATTCCTAATAATTGCCCTTATAAAAGTAAGTGTCCCAACAAGGGTTGGTTAAACACCTAGTTCTATTGGTTTCATTCTTTATCAAGTAATTGAAAGCCAAGTATGACTTTATATATATATATATATATGGGATTTTAATTTATTATGTATATATTTTATCATATTTTATCTTTTACATGACTTGTTAATATTAAGTGTATTTCACTTAATTAGTTAACCATGTTAGATAAAACATTTATTCATAATCCATTTATTTAAATTATGTATTTTCACATTAATTTATCTATTTAGGTGTTTGTGGTTTTTCATCTATAAAATAAATAATGTATAGACTGAATAAATAAATAAAAAATGATTTGATAATGGGATTATCTAAATGGTTGATTTATTGAGTAGACAATAAATAAAACTTTTACCTAGGGAATAACTCTTTTTTCTAGTATTGGAAGGAGTTATAATATTCCACATGTCCACTTGTGTGCGACATGAGTTGTCATCATTATGGTTTTTCCTTGAATCACCTCCACACAACTTGGGATACTGTACTTATTAAAATTATTTATAACTCACACATATGTGAGGGGAACCAAATGATTGGTTAATGGGGATTACATAAATATCTTTGGACACATAGGTCCTATATAATAATGGATGGAGGGATGAAACACATCCCGCCAATTTAATTTAATAATTAATAATTGTAAAAAAATGTAATAAATTAAATTAAATAATTTCCAATACATACATAGGTTATAATCAAGATCATGATCAACCAAAAATGCAATAAATATGAAAAAGTAGCTGGATAAAATTCATTTTTCATTTGTTATTTATTATTAAGATAAACACACTTGAATTAATTAATTAATTAATTAATCAATTAATTCTATTTCATCTTAATGACTATATGAATTAATTGGAGATGCCCATAATTAATGGAATTCATGGAAAATGAATGGTATAATCGATAATTATAGATTTATTACAATAAATTAATCAAGAATTTAAAATTATTTAAAACCATTATTAAATTATCAAACACAATAGGTACTAATAAAAAAGGTTTTAATGATAAATTTTTTAATTTAATGTAATTTAATATTTATATTAATTAGAAGACTACACAGTGTGTACTATCCAACTACACATCACGTACCTCAGTTTCCATGTATCCAGGGTAGATTCATGGGGCTTCAGTGTGTACCTAGTCCATACTATACAAAGTGTATTAACCTACTACATGCCGTGTGTTCCACTTTCTGTTTTCCTGAGATATACATCTGGCTCTTTAATATTTACCTTGGTGGATTACACGACATGTATAGGCCAACTACACTCCATGTGTTCCAGATATCTTGTGCTCATGAAACCCACCAAAAGATTCAAAGTGTTATTGGATGAGAGACTACATGACGTGTATTGCACAACTACACCCCATGTATCTATTGTGAAACATGTCCCATTTTCTCTCCAAATATCTTGGTGTGTATTTCATATGTGATAAATGATGAACTACACTCCGTGTACACCACATACATGTCATGTATATCATTAATTTTCTAGTCTTCCAGTCTCACGTGGGTTGACCATGTATAATCAAAACATGAACTATGATAATTTCACCACTAACCCATGTAGACTACACGATGTGTATGCTATCCACACACTGTGTAATCCAAAATGTCATGTGCTAGGTTGGCATGATCTACACATGGTGTGAAATTAACACATAATGTGTAGTTAACTGCTCGACATGCCTTGTATCCCACAACATGGATAGGTGTTGTGCACTTGGGTACATGGGGTGTACTCTAGCTACACACCATGTTTTGCCATTATATCCAACCATATTCCTCAGTACTTCCTGATGGAATCACCTATCTTTCTTCATCTGTTATTATACCTCTAAGAAAAAAAACATAAAATGAACATGATTAATATGCTGATAAATTTTTATTCAAATCAAAATAAAGAATGAATAATATGAAATTAAAATATAACCAATAGTGTGCATAGATAAGAAAAAAAATAAATAATTATAAATTTGAAATGTGACTGCTTTGATACAACTTGCAGGTTCTGGGTGTAGAAAAAGTGTTAGTTGTGGGAGATATATTTAAACTTTATTTTAAATAAAATTTCCCAGAACCCTAAGAGAGTATATTTCATGTTAAATTTATAATTAATTTATTTTGATCAAAATAATAAATTAATTTATCAAATATTTTTATTCAAATATGATGTTGATCATACGTAAACCTTTCTTAGATTACCTTAATTTTTTTTAACAAGATTTAAGTGTAGAATCTTTCTTGTGGTGATCCACACATGTACCTTTTATCTATGAGAAACTTTGATTAATTTTGGGGTGCCAACCCGGTGAATCAATCATATTGAGTTGTTCATATTGATCACTTCAAGATCCTACAAGCATGAAGGAGTTTTTCTTGTTTTTGAGGGGAATATAGGAGTTCATGAGAGAGAGAGAGAAGTCTATTGTGCACAATGATTATCTATTCTCAAATTTAGACTTAATCTATACAATATGTATAATAATATATTTATAGAGCTAAAATTTTAGTTAAAATATTATTAATTGAATACTATCCATTAAATAATATAATAATCTTTATAAATCCCATGAAATAATTGTAATAATAATAATAATAATATTATTTTATGGCACATGCACTAACTTTTGTAATAACAAATATTATTTAACTGGCTTGTAAATTAATATTTTTCATCGACAATGATCTTGGAATGTTTTAAATTATTAAAATTTATTTAATACTTGAATAAATATTTAATAAAATATTTCATTCATTAATAAATATTTTTGATTGATAAAACATAAATAAAATTATTTCTCAGTTTTGATATTAATATTTATTCTATTAATTAAATTGAAATAGAATTTAATCGAAATCAATGGAAACACTTAGTGTGTGATCCTTTGATATTTTTTCTCATTGGAATTAGGTGGGATCACCCAAAGTTGAATATTACTGTCTAGAAATGATTTAAAAAACTAAAGATAAAGAAATTAATGTCACAATGATTAAATCCACATACAAAACTCATTGTGTAATATAATCCATTTGTCTCAATATCTCATCAAGCAGGTTGCACATCCATTTAATCAACCAATATGCTTGATACATCTTTCTTTAAATATATAAAATAAATACATCTTTACACCATGGACATGGAATTTAATTCATTGGTTATATTCTAATCGAAGGCTCGATATATAAACATCCATAAAGATGGAATGGATAAATCCTTCATTGAATTATCCATTAATAAATGTCATTTATGACACACCCAACATACCCTACTTCCCACCAACATCTGGAATGATTTTTTTAGTTCTAAATATAAGTTCGTGAGTCATGATATGCATCAATGATATTCTTAAATTCTATGGACCATTACACATGCTCACAAATAGGAATATGTAATGACACAAAAACATGCAAAATTCCTACTGATAGGTCAGTTATTATAATCTCCCATATTCAAGATTACCAAGTGTGAACTTCATGAGAAGAAGTCCCATACACTTATGAGTACTCACAAATAACAGTCTACATGCTATATGTCATATCATAGTACATTATCCAACTGTAGAACTATATTTAGAAATATCCTCATAGCATCTCAAGATTCTCATCCTAGTGAGGAACTACTATGAAATTATCAATGTGAATAATACTATAAGGAATTATTACAATGAATTAATGCATGATAATAAAAAAATACATAATAATATATCTTATTAATATTCAAATAATCAAATAGATATGTAATCATAGTACAAACAGTTGTTCCTAGGAAACCAACTCCAATAGACATGTGCCAGAAAGTGGACATTTGAAATCCAGAACCAACACTTCAAGAGATTCCCATAAATATGATTCTCTCAAATTACATCCAAGACCATCCTTAATTATCTTATGTTCCCCTACTTAGATGAAAATTACACCAATATATCATCAATTAAGACCACAATGAACCAGTCTATGAAGGGCTATAAGATCTAGTTCATGAGTCCCATGAACACTGTGGGGATGTTCATCATGATGAAAGGAATTTCCAAGTACTCACGGTGACCAGTGAGACATCATAATTTCATCTTAGATATATCCTCATCCCAAACTCAGAGATGGTGATAACATGACATGAGGTCAATCTTTGAGAACCCCCCCCCATTTCAACAGGTCTAAGAGGTCATTTATTCTTGATAGTGGATAATTATTCTTAACAATCACCTGATTTAGGTGACAGTAATCCATACATAACCTTAATAGAATATCAACCTTATTGGAAAAAAACATTGGGGCTACCTAGGGGGAAACACTGGGTCGAAAAATTACCTTCATTTTCAACTCCTCCAACTGCACCTTCAACTCATGGATCTCTGTGGGGACCATCTGATATGATGGTGTAGATATCAAGGTAGTCCTTAGGCGTAAGTATATGAAAAATTCAATATCTTGGTAGAGAGGTAAGACCATCACATCCTCAGGAAATACATCCTCATACACTTCCACCATTTCATGAAGTTGAAATCCCATAGTTTCAATTACTTCAAGAGCAATACTAGCCAAATGCTTAGTAATAAGTTGTATATTCCTATGTATGAGACCATCCTAATCTTCCTAGGTTCCCTTCTCACCGAAAAAGTAAAAAATCATCCCATCAACGTGGATGCACCTCATCTTCTTACCAAAATAGTCAATCTATGTATGAACTGTAGATAACTAGTCAATACCTAAGAATAAGTAATAAGGAATCATCAATTCCATGAAAATATCCAAAAGAAATATCTCTCTTCTAAGTGTTTGTTGACATTGTTAGAAAAAGAACATGATCATTGAATCCCATACAATAGGATTTTTAAAGTTTAACTATCTATTTAATGTGTAAATACCTGTAAAATTCAAGGGAAAGTTTTTCTTAATTTTCTTTGGGATTTTACAAGAACGCAGTTTCTGACGGAACCTGATTCCGAGGCCCGGTGAGCCCAGAATAATTTTCCGAAGTTTAGCTCGGGTATGTTCAGTGAACGAACGAGCGGGTTTTCCTAACTTTTGAACCGGTGCTCAGAATCGAAATCCGAGGGCACCGATGAAACCGCAACACCGTTAATTACTTAGGAACACCTTTTCCGGAGTTGCGTTTGTTCGGGTGAGGTTATTAAAATTTTGGGTTAAGTAGAGAATAAAATAAAAATGGTGCAACCAAATTTATTTTTGTTTAAAGTAGTTTAACCTAAGCTAAGTGGTTGGAGTGGTACCCACTATATCCTACTCAACTAGGTAGGATATTAGTGGGGTGGGTCCCACATGATCCCCACCCTTTCATATTCCTTAACTCCCATTTAGTTTGTAACTCACCCGCACCCCCCTTTAAATGCAGTCAAATCTTTAATTAATTAATTGATTAAGTTACTCAATTTAATTAATTATTGATTTCAATTTTCATTTCAAAAGCATATGGAATGAGTAATAAAATAAGGCAATGCTTATTTTAGTATTTTTTTCTGGTTGTGTGAGAGGATTTTGGAGAGGATTTGCTCTAACTCTTGAAGAACATCTTCCTCCTCGTCGAAGAACGCGAAGAACACCAAGCCTTCGACAAAGAACTTCGTCACCGCAGAGGGGAGTTCGTCGTACCGTCTTCTTCCCTCTCCGTAGCCGGTGAGAGACGCCATCCTTAGGGATCGACGACACGACGCCGACGATCCTCCTTCCGCGACGCCGTCTTCTGCAACGTCCCTTCCCCGCGATGAATCAACAACGCTTGAGGTAGGGGTTAATTGTTTTGTGTTCGTGAATACTTTCGCCGCCGTTCATCGTTTTCAAATTAGGCTGCCTGTTATCGCAATAACGGGAGGAGGTCGGACCGCACGAACACGGACGACCCTCCTCCCCCCTTGATTGTTTGAACTTTTTGCAGCACAAGCAAAGGCAACGCAGTGCCTTTGAACCGCGCGGAAACATTGAAAGATGAGCGAAGAAGCGCGGCGCCGTCGCGCTGCGCCATTGAAGTCGAACAAAGCCGCGGCGCCGCATCGGAGAACCTCGAAGAGGCCGCGGCAGAGGGGCATGGCGCTGTTGTGCCGCGCCGACCGGACAAGGCCGCGGCCTATGGTCATAGTGGTGTGAGGAGTAGCGGCCGGAAATGCCGGCCGCCGGAGCAGGAGGGCGGGACCGCGGCGGCAGCAACCGACCGGCCGGACTGGGCCGACCATTTCAGGGGGAGACAGTGGTTTGTAGCCCCCGGCTGGAAGAAGACCAGCCCCCAAGTGGGGGGGGGGGGGGTTGTCAATTAGGGGGGAAGCACGCCCACCCCCCCTTTCGCTCGACCGTTTCGGCTGAGCCGCCTGGTCACGGGGGCGCCACACCAGCGCGCCAGGCTGGGCCGCACCCAGGCCAGGTCGGGCCGCGCCGGACGGGCCGGGCCACGCCCAAATGGGCCGGAACCGGATGCGGTTTGGGTCAACCCGGATTGGGCTTTCCTAGGGGGTCTCGGGCCGGGTCGGTCCGGGCCCAAAACCCCCTTTCTCGGACAGGTCCGTTCAAACGCCCATAACTTGGGCTACAGACCTCCGATCGACGCACCGTTAGCTGCTATACAGTCCTTGGATCGAGATAGTCATCTCAGTATATTACACTCAAGGTTTCAGAGAACTTTGGGTTCGGCCGGGTTGGTTCGAACACGAAACCAACCGAGCCCTCGGAGCGGAAACGCTTATAACTTGAGCTCCGGACGTCTGATTGACGTGGCATCGACTTTTTTGGATTCATCTTAGTGAGATGGACCTTTTGGATTACTACTCTTGAGGTTTGGATGCAGTTGGAGTGCGGTCGGGTTGGTTTTGACTTAAAAACAAACCGGGCCCCTGGAACGAGAAAGCCAATAACTCTCAGACCGGGCGTCCGATTGACGCGCCGTCTGTCACGTTGAGTTCGTTTTGATGATACAGAACTTTGGGATACATCAACTCCAGACTTCGTGTCAGTTGATGTATCATCCCCTCGGCTCGTGGATCAGACCCTCCCGAAATGATCTTGCTGTGTGCGGGAACCCTAGAGCTGGCTGCGACTACGACGACGATGACGACTATACAGAAATCCTCCGTGGGTTCGACAACGACGACTACAACACTCAGCGATCTTGTGTGGATCAGTGTTTACCGATCCTGTGTGGGTCAGCGCTCAACGGTCCTATGTGGGCCAGCGTATACCAATCCTGTGTGGGTCAGATCCTGTGTGGGTCATTGCGGGGGTTAATACCTATCGATCCTGTGTGGGTCATTGCGGAGGTTAGTACCTATCGATCCTGCGTGGGTCCGATGGCTTAGATGAATCAGTGGCTACATCTAATCATCTCTATCGTCTTACAAAGAAGTATACCTGTGTGAGTAAAGTCTTGACTTTAAATCTTTATCTTCGATAAGATTGACTTGATATCCTGTGTGGATTACGTTATGCTTTCCCGTGTGGATTGGGTTGTGAATTCCTATGTGGAACGGGTTGCGTTTTCCTGTGTGTACTGGGTTGTAATTGGGCTCAGATGTTTGAGCTGAACTGAAATTGATGACTTAGGTATATGCTCGCACTACTTTGTGGATTTTGGGAGACCTTCGGGGGTCTCGGGGTCCCTACTGAGTAGCGTATACTCACCCCTACATGGGCTATGCCCGCACTACATTGTGTTGGTTGCAGATGACGGACATCACTGATCGTGGTTGAGGCTTGCGGAGCAAGTCAGTACCTGGAGGTGAACCACTGGGCGAGACGTACTTGGAGCGGACTTTTGGACCCGAGGAGCTAAGGAGGCTATCTGTACCCACCCTTCAGGAGGGATTTCCAGTGGACGGCTCGACGTTGCGGCTTTACTTTTCAGTTGCTGTATTTCCTTTTCCAGTTGTACTTTACTTTCAGTTGGGGTTTGTATTCTGGCCCACTAACTTTTCCGCACTTACTATTGTACCCAGTTTTACTTAGTGTTTACTTCTTCTTGCTTACTCTGTGTGTTTGTTTACTTTATAAAGACAATACCTTCCCTTTTATCGGGAATTATGCCTTGGTGCTAGTCGCCAGCCCCTGGCCTATGGAAGGCGGGCTTGGGGTAGTCACGGCACGGGCCCCGAGGACAGGTCGTGACATAATGGCTTCACTATAATATTTAGACATCTAAAAAGGGATGTGGAAAGAAATTAATAGATCACACCCATGCTTATCAAGAATTTAACTAAGGTGGATAAAAAATATATATCATACCTTGAATCATCCCTATAGCCTCTGGGTTATAATACTATAAATCCTACAACTAACCTTATCCCTAACAAACAGATCCCTGACCCTAGAATGGACCACCTAGGGGCTATGGTGGTAACAAATTAAACCGTTTACCATCTCTTAATGCTCTAACAATTCCGATTTTAGGTCCAATTCCCTTCATAACTCCATAATCTTTCTCTTACATCTACCTAGGTGGTCTGTTGACTATCTCCCTATTAGTTGAATAGTAGGTTGAATAGTTTCTCATGAGATTTCCACACCCATCACATGATAGACACTTTATATCTATATATAAGCTGACCAAAACCATCTTGTGAGCCTTGAAATATAGAGCCTCGGTCTTGAGACTATCTATGGAATTACCTCCTACACCTAGAACCCTGAGTGTGATGTTGACTACTAACTACTGAAGTCTCCTCTATAGAGTGCCTAATACAAGCACTAACCATCAGTGACCACTCCACTAAGAAACCCCCCACTACCAAATCCTACTCGATCCCTCTAGTATAATTAGGAATGAAAAGAGATATCACACCAGCCTGAATATCTCTACGAATTCCATGCTCGAAGGTTCATTATAATAAGAACTTATCTCAAACCATAACTATAGAGTATCATGAGAGGTTAATGAACCAATAAGAATACTCTTCCACAGGCATGTCACCTTGCTAATGCTATAAAATCTCGTGGATGTGTACTAATTGCATCATGGCTAGATAGAACTCCTCTATGAAGATACACTTGAACTTACTCCATGAAAGATTTTCCTTGTCATGAGTCAGAGTCACCAGACTCCACCATCACCCTGTAATGTTTTGAAGGAGGCTCATCTCTAGGACCACCATCTGATCTAGAGGGGTCCTAACTAGATGGAATATTTTTGTAACTACCTCAATCCAATCCTCAGCTACCTTGGGGTATGGATCACCCCAAAAAATGAGAGGTCTCAGTCTCTAAAACTCATGAAGTCCACTCATCCTATGCACATCCTCAACTAGTAAATCTAGTGAAACTTATTGCTCATCAGGTGGTGGTATGATTGGAAAACCACCCATAAATACCACCTCCTAAATAAATAATAATACTGAAGACTCATTACTAGGTGGATCATCATCACAATCCTATTATAGGATTATAACTTAATTTTATTGTGGAGGAATCCTGGAATAATTAAGATGAACCATGTTCAAAGAGTATATCTAGGGAGCTAACTCAATAATCACATGGAAACCACAACACAGTCTTATATGATGCATGTAACAATGTTTTCTCTACAAAAAGGGTCTATATATACCAAGCCAACAACCAGGTTATTAGAGTCCCATTGAATAGATACACCAACCACCACACCAACAATGGATTCCTCAACCTGAAATCCAAACTCAAAACACATTAACATTGTTTCCCTAGTTCCCAATACAAATATCATAGCTAGACAATATCTACACTCCAATACTTTGAAAAAACCACCATTGATAATACCCTGTCTTGAACCGACTCATCGAGGCTCATCTGGCTGGTGACAAGATGAACGTGAACCCCAATCCCACCTCCCATTTGCTAAGGGCTGGTGACCAATGCCGAGTAGGCATATCAAACACATGAGAGGCATTATCTTAAGGTATTTGTATGAAAAAAATATATCAAAATACCCAAATAATGTTGAAAGGTAAAAATATGGAACTAAATTGCATGAATAACATCTATCCTACATCAGAGTATGAAAAAATTACTCAAAAGAACAAAGGAACAAATATAATCCCCCCAAAGATGTAAAAAGAGTATGAACTTCTAGGAAAGAGGCGGTTAATATAAAATGAAACACCTGGTATGAACCATAGCCTATCTAGCTCAACCATGCCTCACCTTCTCCTGGTCTCCCTAGAACTCCATAAAAAAAACTTTCACCTGTATAAGACACAACATGTACATGCAGATCCCATGTAGGGGTGAGTATATACATAACCAACAAGACAACCTGAACTCACCAAACATAAAGAATCAAGAGAGTAGAAAGATCATGATCATAAAGTCATGCCAATCAGAATACGAGACATTGAAATAATAATCCATACATAATCAAGATAGACTTAAAGTCTCATGGTAATGTTAGAACCACACTGCCAACCTAGGATCCTATTCAAGGCTTCAAGGTAATGCTTGTATGGGAGAAATCACTCCACTATTTTGTTAACATTGAAGATTCTCATATGAGATTTCATGATCATCAGGTATCATAATCAATAAGTACATGATATAACTTAGAATATGTTGATGTATATATATATATATGTGGATCTTACCTTGGTCCTAGGGTGGTTTTCTAACCTTAATTGGGATAACCCAAAAGATGGGGATCTCATGCCCTGATAGTTAGAAACATGATTCCTAACCCAACCTAGGGTAGAGAAAATGAAATAATATCACACCCCATCCAAAAAGAAATATTCCAAAACTATATATGGGACTGATATCATAGAGTGGAACACATGATATGCTCAGTACATGATTCGTCACTACACCCTCATAGGGATGGACCAAGAGGTTGGAACCTAGAGATACTGTTCCACATTCAAGAGAATGAGGGACAAAAAAATATCTTGAAAAAGTACACTGTGTGTATAGGGGAATACAAGGTGTGTCTTAGATACCGAAGGTCTTTCTGTGTACTCGAACCCATGCCTGTGTACTATATCCTATGACCATGTAGTCTAGCTGTGCCTGTGTACCTAGAAGTGTCTGGGTACACTGGCCATGTCCATGCCCAAGTACCAAGTCATGCTTGTGTACTATGATTATGCCCATGTACTTGGATGTGTCTATGCTCGTGTTATATATGGGTACATTTTGAGTTTCCAGTCACAGTTCAAACAACATGTGGTGGGTCCGACATGGCATGTGATATTTTATTTTTCTGAGACCCTAGCCACTATATCCATGGGACTACATAGGGTGTGTTCTTAAGAATAAACTCTATGTATGTTGGGTTTTCATAGAACCCACTATTTTTTCATGTGGTTTTGCTCACACCACCTCTTAATTTATTTTAGCTATAAATATTACCCATGAAACAGAGCTTTGAGTTGACTGAAATCTGATAATCACCAATGGTCATATTTTGGCTTCCAATCTGCTCGTGAACCATCCCTGTAGCATTGTGTTTACCAAAAAATCGATCTCATGAAAATGAGAACTCTTAACCCATTAAAAATTCTCTATCATTTCTATGAACAAAAACCATGTCATTGATTCTAAACCTGAACCTATAGTAATGATCCATTTCTCCAAAAGAATGATTACATAATGACTATTTATTGATTATTTATCAAACCATTAGCCAAAAGAAACACCAATGATGAACATGCAAAGAACAATGGGATAAATGCACAAAACATAAACATAAGGAATGAACCCATACCATTATACAGGTTCACCTAAATCGATTTTCATGAGAATAATGAATGGAGAAGAAATAACTAGGGATTAATCAAAACAATATCAATTCATAATTATAGTAAGATAAATAAATACCTGTAAATCAATAGTTGACCAAAGAATAAATTTTTTAAATGGATTGATTCACATTAGAAAAATAATAAATAATACAGGGATTAAATCTATAAAAAATAATTCCCTACCTTAATTTTAGATCAATTGCTAATGAAGAACAATTCGACGCCATTGTCGTTAGTGAGATCCACAAACTTCTTTTACAAATGATCATTGTACCATGATCCATTGCCATTAATCTAATAAACTTCCTCCAAATAGTCCTCTAAAATCCTAGGTTTATATAGCTAAACCTATAAATTTTTCATAAATGGGTTTAAATAAAGGATATTAGGTTAGTCTATCAAATAAAAAAAATAATTACTTAATTTATCAACCCTCCCACGATTGCACTTAAGTCAGACACCCAACACACAAAAAGGTTATATTAAACCTAGAGTAAAACCCATATTTTGGATTTAATGGGGGACTCTAATTTCTCATACAAGACTTTTTGGAGTTGGTGTAGTATAACAAAATACTTTGTACTTTATTAATTAATAAATACCTTATCACATCTTGATTGTTCTTCTGCATGACAATGCATGTGATAATGTCCTAAGGATAGTTGTTTCACTGTTGGAATTAGAAAATACATCCCCAAAATATTCAAAATGCTTCCATATATGATCCAAGATCGTATACCATTTCTCAAGCTTCTATTTGGTAGGTCGTAGGGCCCAAAAATAGTTACGGATTAGGAGTTATGGACATTTGAAGTTGGGTTGGAAAATTGGTTTGTGAAGCCCATTCGTGAATCCCCCTCTGTGATCGCGGAGTGCCGCTGTGAATCAAGGAGGTGGGATGCTCCACGAACCCCTTTGACGTTTGAAAACTCACCACGAAGTAAGGAGGATGGATGCTCCACGAACCATTTTGACGTTCGCGAACCCGCTATGAAGCAAGGAGGTGGGATGCTCCGTAAACCCCTTTGATGTTCGTGATCCGCCATGGAGCAAGCTCCGTCTTCGCACCGAGTGAGCTCTACTTCCTGGAGCATCTCCCCTATAAATACCCATCTCACCCCCTTTTCTAGATGGTCACTCCGCCCCTTGGGCGGCCGATCTCCCAGTTCTCAGAGTTCCACTTTTTTTCGCGAAGCAGCTCCGTGAGCCCATGCTCCGTGAGCAGCTTCCTTCCCGTTGCTGCTCCGTGAGTCCATGCTCCGTGACTGGCTTCCTTCATTTTGTTGCTCTGTGATTCTATGCTCTGGGAGTAGCTTCCTTCACGATGCTACTCTGCGATTCCATGCTCTGCGAGTCCATGCTTCGCAAGTGCATGCTCCGCAAGTCCATGCTCCGCGAGTCCATGCTCCGCGAGTCCATGCTCCACGAGACACCATTTTCCACAAGCCCCTTTTCTTGGAAAAGCTACTTCACAAAGACCTATCCTTTTCGAGGCTCCTACCTTCAAGTCTGCTAGTCCATACCGCAGGGGATGCACCCCCACAACCCTGCTCAAGGTCAATGCCTGGCTGTGGTCCCGACTCTTCAGGCCGGTCTCTTTGCTACCGTCAAAGACCCCCATGAAAAATGGAGAGTCGCACCGCGAACTTTTCGGGCCACAACGTCGGGATTTTCCATTGCACCATTATGCGCACCCACCTTCCACCCATGGAATACAATTATTTGAGATACTCCTCCACACAGTATGAAACACCTTGAGTCAGCATATTCCTCTTGGTTCATTTCCCATGTCGTCAGTTGAGATTCCCATAATCAATTCCCCGAGTACGTTGAGTCAAACCATTCCCCAAGTAACTCATCCAAACCCCATCACTTGGCTCGTATGCCAAGTTGAACTAGAATGAGCCACCCTTGCGTAAGTCCCAACACCAACCATTGCTAGGCGCCTTATTCCTAATAGTCCTCTCTACATGACTATAAAATTGTAGTGCACCCTATGTTCCAGACATAGGATGCCTCTTGCTCTATATGAGAGATTCCTTATGCTCCAAGAATAAGATGCTAACAGTTCTCTCTACATGACTATGAACTGTAGTACACCCTATATTCCAAACATGGGATGCCTCTTTCTCTATACGAGAGATGCCTTATGCTCCAAGAATAAGATGCTAACAATCCTTTCTACATGACTATAAACTATAGTACACCCTATGTTCCAAACATAGGATGCCACTTTCTCTATACGAGAGATGCCTTATGCTCCAAGCATAAGATGCGAACAATCCTCTCTACATGACTATAAACTGTAGTACACCCTATGTTCCAAATATAGGATGCCTCTTAATCCAAATAAGATATTCCTTATGCTCTAAGCATGTTACTCCAACAGTCCTCTCTGCATGACTCTAAACGGTAGTGTACCATGTGTTCCAAACATATGATGCCTCTTGCTTCAAATAAGAGATGCCTTTTGCTCCAAGAATAGGATGCCTAATGCCATGAATACAGTGGTGTAATTTCAAGAGTGTTGGAATCCATTCAAATATTCCATCACTCCACCTCACTCTTTGCGTGTCTTTCATTGAGATCATCATCCACTTCCATCTCTGATGGGACCCCCTAACGGCCAAGTCCCATACCACATCATATCACCTACCGTCCTAGGCCAACACCCTGAAAGACTTTGAAAGATACTTTTAGTCAGTCCCTGTGTTTCGAACATGGTCAGCAGTGGACCCTCATTTACTTGTCCCTATTTCAGGTTAACAAAATTTGGATGCTGTGTTTCGAACACGGTAAATAGTTATCCTCCATCGTCACGCCACCCTCATTGTGTTCTGAATGTTAATCATGTGATTCACACTTTTCATCTCCCTTTTTTCAGACTGATTCCAATGCCCTTGGCATTATCCTTCTTGTGAACTAGCGCAAAGGCAAAGGCTTCAACCCACCAGTGGGTTGGGATGCCCTCATGGCCAGACATGAGGAAGAAATTATGGGAAACTTCCTTTCATAAGCCCCATCCACCATTGCCGCTCCATAGCGGCACCTGGGCAATATCCTTGCTTAAGCCCCATCAACCATTGCCGCTCCATAGCGGCACCCGGGCAGCATCCCCACGTAAGAACCATCCACCATTGACACTCTATAGTGGCACCCAAACATTAGCCTTGCGTAAGCCCCATCCACCACTGCCGCTCCATAGCAGCACCCAGGCAACATCCTCGCATAAGGACCATCCACCATTGCCCCTCCATAGTGGCACCCGGGAAGCATCCTCACGTAAGCCCCGTCCACCATTGCCGCTCCATAGCGGCACACGGGAAACATCCTCGCTTAAGCACCATCCACCATTGCTGCACCATAGAAGCACCTGGGCAATATCCTCACATAATCCCCATCCACCATTGCCGCTCCATAGCGGCACCCGGGCAGCATCCTCGTGTAAGCCTCATCCACCATTGTCGCTCCATAACAGCACCCGTGCAACATCCTTGCGTAAGCCCTGTCCACTATTTCCGCTCCATAGCGGCACCCGGTCATCATCCTTATGTAAGACCCGTCCACCACTGCCACTCCATAGTGGTACCCGAGCAACATCCTTGCGTAAGATCCATCCACCTTTGCCGCTCCATAGAGGAACCCGGGCATCTTCCTTGGGTAAGCCCCAGTCACCATTGGTGCTCTATAGTAGCACCCGGGCAGTATCCTGGCATATGACCCGTCCACCATTGCCGCTCCATAATGGTACCCGAACATCATCCTTGCGTAAGCCCCATCCACCATTGCCGCTCCATAGAGGCACCCGGGTAGCATCCTCACGTAAGCCTCGTCCACCATTTTCGCTCCATAGCAGCACCCAGGAAGCATCCTCGCGTAAGCCCCAACCACCATTGCCTCTCCATAGCGGCACCCGGGCAACATCCTCGCATAATCCCCATCCACCATTGCTGTTCTATAGCGGCACCTGGGCAGTATCCTCGCGTAATCTCCATCCACCATTGCCGCTCCATAGCGGCAACTGAGCACCATCCTCATGTAAGCCCCATTCACTACCCTTCATGGACTCACCTTTGCGCTGTGATCATCAGGTCCTTGCTTCCTATTGTTTCTCACACCATGCACGACTCATGTGGGATTAGAGTAGTAGGCATCAATCATGACATCCTCTATGGGCAGCCTAGAGTGTAATCCCCACAACCATACCTAAACTACGTGGTCTTTGATCCTTACCAAGGCGAGGTACGTAGGAAGCCTCCCTGAGGTTCAAGCCCCACACATGGTCATTCCGACCATCTTTACGTTGGTTCACCAACACCCTGGGCAGCCTAGAGTGTAATCCCCACAACCATACCTGAACTACATGGCATTTGATCCTTGCCAAGGCAAGGTACGTAGGAAGGCTCCCTGAGGTTAAAGCCCAACACCTGATCATTACAACCACCTTCACATTGGTTCCCACACCACCTGAACTATGTGGTCTTTGATCCTTGCGAAGGCAAGGTATGTAGAAAGCCCCCACAAGGTTTAAGCCCACTATCTATCTAGGCCCAGGTCCTCTTTCATGTTGGTTCACCCCCGTCCTACATGACGTTGAACTGTGGACCTCAATTAGCAATAAGCCATTGTTCCCCCATTCAGTGGTAAGCCGTTGTCAACCTCATTCGGTGGTAATCTGTTGAAGTACCCAATAAATGGTAATCCTTAGTTAGATGAACTATGCAGGCTTTTATTCCCTTCCACGGGGATAAGTAGGAAGCCTCCATTAGGTTCAAGCCCAGCACCCATGTCTCATCCTGATCTATCCCTCAATCCCATGCATTCCAGGAAGATCATGCCCCAACCTGGATGTTCTAATTCCTCAAGCTCCCATCCATGCATCCATTCTCATGGACCGCCTCCTCAGGTGTCCCATCGTCCCACCGAACTATGCTGACTTTGATTCCCTACCACAAGGATATGTAGGAATTCTCTTCGAGGATCAAGACCAATACTACTATCACCTTCACGACAGTCCCATCTCATTCCCACTCCACTCCATTAAACTATCCATTATCCATCCTGATTCTCACCCGGGATGCCACATCTCGATGGGATCATGTCATCTACCTCCTTGCTGCTCCTAGTAGTACTTGGGCTACTTTCCATGCGTAAGCCCCAACATGTATATGTGTTTTTGTTCTTTCAGTACACCCCAATTCATCACCCCATCGAACTACATGGGTTTTGATCCCTATCTTCTACACAGGGTACGTAGGAAACCTCCAAGAGGTTTAATCCTAGCCAATGGTAAACCTTGGTGTTCCCCCCATTCCAGGGTGCACACTCCCTGATTCGCCCTCAGTGGTGTCCAGATCAGCTTTCACGGTGTGACATCTCCCCTCTACAGGACACACCACCTCTGATCCGTCTCTATGGGACGTTCTGATCACCCTCATTCCATCTACCCAAGATGTTAAACTTGCGGCCTACCTCATGTTAAACATGAGATGCCTGAGGATAACCTCAGAAGACATGCCTTTAGCATATCCATATCAGCAAGATGTCAAACATGAGGAATACCCTATGATAAACATGGAAAGATGAGGAAAATCTCACAGACATGACTCTGACATATAATACCCCATGATTGATGTGGGATGCCTCGAGTTTTTTGCCCTTGAGATGCCCTATTATGAGAAATAATACACGTTCCCCAATGTAAACACATCCAGATATACCCCTACATGCCTGATGTTACCGTCTACTCTGACTGAAGGTTTCTACCATGTCAAGACCCCATAGAATGTTCTGAAGAAAGTAGTGTAATTAAACGACATACAAAAAGATATGGAATTGGGAATGAGATTCACAAACCATGACTTAATCTTTAAGGGATACCCAGACTAGGTAACGAGTTCTGAGGAGGAATCCACGGAAGGAAGAACCGACATCCCATCATCCCGTTTCAATTAAGGAGAAAAATTTCTTGAATAAGCGATGTATTCCACATTTGGAAAGAGGTAATGCAGGGTAAAGAAACCATGCCTTTCATCCTCGAAAAATAAGGACACGCGCACCCTAACGAAAGCATTAAAAACATTCACTAAAGGGTCATAGTGGATCCCTGTTATAATGAGAACCCGGAAGTTCCATAACATTATTCTTGAATACATGTCTATGGATAGATGATGTTATTTGAGGGACACAAATAATACATTCCATTAAGGGTGAGGATTCATAAAACATTAAGGCACCTTATCATGGTGTGTGCCCTTGGTAATATCCAGGAGGATATTATGAGAACGAGACCTGCCAGTAGGAAATCCACATTTCATGGTGTCATTGGATGTTCCTATCTACCGATGTGTGTATTGGTACTTAGACTTTAAGATTATTATTAATGGGTATTAAAACTCACACACTTAGATGTATTGAGGAAAACTGTGATGACACACTGTTTACAATGAGGTAGGATATGTTGGGTGCATCATGAGTAATACTGTATTAATAGATAATGCGAGAAAGGATTTGAAACTTTTGTTCCATAACGGAAGTTGATATCTCAGGCCCTTTGATGGAATTGATATAGCCTAAATAAACCCATGTCCTTGGTAAGGAATGGGTGAGTTCAATTCTGGAAATTCAAATAAAGAATAATCAAGCACATGGGTTAATGACACTAGCATGCAACCCGCTTGATTTGAGATATCAATAAAAAGGTATTACATTACATTGTAAGCATTCATAGGAGGTAACACATCATTACATCCTTAACTTATTTATCTATGGGTTACTTGGTGTGTTTCTAGATTCTAACCTTGGACTTTAGGAAGGATTCTCCTAATGCCACTAAGAAAGAGTCCTAGAGGGTTACACACTAAGTGTGTCCAAGTATCTCAGTTAAATATTCATTTAACAAGTTGAATAAAGATTATTCACAGTTGTGGTTTAATAATTATTAAAGGATGCCTGATCATATTTATTTCGAAACTAGTTATTTGAGAGAATATATTATGGGAGAAATGATATATTTATTAATGATTAATGTAGTGATATTTATTTAATAAATAAATATAAATTATTCAAGGTATAATAAATGTGGTTGAGGAAATAAAGAAAATGAAAAAACAAAATTCCATGTTGTTTATATTAATATACACACCGTGCAGTTTTTTGGGTATTTATGAGAAACAATATTACTTATTTAATTAAATAATATTAGGTGTAATTCACTGGGTTCATGTCAAGTAATAATAGTAGTCAATTGTTATTTTTAGACATGGGGTATTACTATAAAATCTCTTAAGACAAGAGAGAAATTTTTTTCCACCAAGAACTCTCTCAAGTTAAGAGAGATATCCTCCTCCACTGGATCAAGGAGAGAGCTTTGGAAGCATCTCTCAAGGCGATCAAAGGAGAACATCTCCGGTGAATGATCTTCTATGCTAGCACCTGGAGATCCCTTCACTGATATCCAGAGATATGGGGAGAACGTATGGATCACCGCTAGAGGAATCCTACACTTGGCTTCTATGACACAATGATGGATCACATCAGATCATGACTAGAAAAATAAACAGAGAGAGAATTCCATCAAGGTAATTCTCATCTTTTAATTAAATTAATTATAACCAACATATGATGATCCTATCTATGGTTCCAGGACTCCCTTCCTTTATTTCGTTCTTTGTTCTATTCCAAAGATCCGACATTTTATTATCATGAAAGATCTTGGATTGATCATTGTTTATAGAAAAATGAAGTTGGGTACACCTACCGACACACTTCTATTGTTCCTGGAACCTACAAGTGGTATCAAAGGGGTCATATCGTTGATTATAATTATTTTTTTATGATTACAAATTTAAAAATTTAGTTGTTTCAATTCAAGTTAATCATTCTGCAAATATTGATCTCGAGATCTATTCCTCCTCTTTAGTTTCTCATTCACATTAGAGAAACAATATTTTCTTTTAATTTTGATTAAAATAAAATAGAGGATCTCATCCGGAGGTTCCAAATCTTCCTAGACATACAACACCAGAACACACGACGTGTATTCGGTAGTACACATTGTGTAGTAAAGATTAAATGCATCAGACCAGTCCGCCAAACCAAGCCATGTGTTGGAGTATTTCTAAGTGTTAAATGACTTAGTTTGTTAACCAAGAACATGTGGCACATGGTTTCTAGATTACACTCCATGTAGTCCACTGAACATGGCGTGTAGTCTCTTCGGGATAAGGTTGGACCATGTACCCCATAGATGGCTTGGCCGGCTGGAAACCATGTAACGCGGATACTACACGGCGTGTGGCCCACTGAACACGCCATGTACTCCAATGATTTTTGAAGTACATCTACATGCCATGTCTCCAGGCGTGTACTTCAGATGGACGCTGAACGATAGTACACACCTTGTAGTTGGAACTACATGACGTGTACTCATCCAAATTATGAAGATTTATTAAAATTTATTATTACATTATACAAACCCTTGAGACATGTACTATAGTGTGGGTGTAAAGACGAGGCATAACACATGATAGGTGTTTTATATATACGTGTTTAATTTAACATCTGCATAATGTTCATTTATACTCATTGGGTAGTTATGAACGAGAATTGACCGAGTTGCCTCCAAGGTACTAGTTACATACAAAGATAATTTTAAATGAATTTATTTGTTTAAAATTATGATGGATGAGAATCTCAAGGAAATTCAAAAAAATGGTTTAAGGTAAAAGGATTGATTAATTAAATATAATTAATTGATTCAATCATGATTTATCTTAAACAAAAATGATTAAATAATTGAATGATAGTTTTATTTATGCATAAATATCATTTTATGATTGGATGATCATGATATAGACCATGAACTTTGTATGTGGATGGTTTTTTTAATTTATTTATTTAAATTTATTTTGTTGCCTATGAGACTTCTCCTCATTAATATGTAGGGCATGAGTTCCCAAGGTTTCTTTTATGTAAAACCACCTTTACCCCTCACCTTCATGTGAGATAAAATAATATGTAATGGATGGACCTCCCTAGATAGTGGAGGTGGATCAACTTAGGATCCAAGGTGAAACCAATCCAAGGGGATACAAAGGTGGATAGGTGGAAAGCAGTAAACACAAACCTAAAACATTCAAGGTGTTTCTCCCATAGATCTTGGGTTAGTTTATCAAAAACTAGATAAACTAACCAATAGAACACGCTCATCAACATACCATTTATTTTAATTCTATTAGTTGTACAATTTATTTATTATGGGTATGTTTTCACGATCACAAAATTAATGAATTAAACAAGAATGCAAGATGAAACTAAAATAAGACCAGATTATGTGTAAATTATTATCTTATACATGGTTAATCACTTAAGTATATAATAATTAATATTAAAAATCATGTATGAAAGATAATAAAATTGAAATTTATGTATAAGGATAAAATCCCTCAAAGAAATATTAAGTCGGTATAGCCTTCTATAATCTTGGTTAGAATCGAACCATAGTTCAAAGTGCTTGGACAAACCTAGTTGGAGTGATTTCAATTATCGAGAAATTATAATTCAAGTTTTTGGGTTGAATTTATATGGTTCACATCAAGGGTTGACTTCCATAGTAGGACTTGGTGTGACAAAGAGGAAAAGGTTGAGGAAATACAAAATAAAAGGGTTTTAGGATTGGGGAGTCCACTGAGTGGATCAAGGAACTATGAGTTAATACATTTAGAATATAGAATGCCTACCTAAAACCCTTCAAGTTTCTTGACCAACCCTAGTTGGGGTAATTCAAAGGGAAATATGGATCCTTTATACAAGAATATTCAGGCACTAGAATATTATGAAGTCAATGGTGAGGGCTATTGGATTTCGATAAAATAGTGGGAGACTAATAAGTATTAATTAATTTATTTGTCTCAGTTTTATCATGATAAAGTACTAAAATCTTTCCTCATATTAATTTGTTGAAATGAAAAGAAAAATGAATTCAAACATATCATTGAAAACCATACTCGAGAAGAAAAAACTTCTCATCTGCACCAATTTCCAAGAATGGAAAAGGCATTTACGCGTCATCCTTATCCATGAGAGGAAATTGTACATGCTAGAGGAGCATATTATAGTTGTTCCTGGAAAAGAGTCCAGTGATGAGGAAATATCCCTCTATATAAAACATATAGATGATTCCATAAATGTCCAATGTTTCATGCTATTGGCCATCTCTAATGAACTCTTGAAGCAACATGAAAACATGGATGCATATAACAAGATGTCTCACCTTAAGGATCACTATCAAGAGAAGGTGAGATAGGAGAGATATGAGATCTACAATTATTTGTTTACAACTAATCGTTGAGATTATTCACCAGCTAGGCCTCATGTATTCAAGCTTATTAGCTACATTGAATTCATGGACATCTTAGGGATTAAGTTTCCAGATGAGTTGCATATAGATATCATCCTATCATCACTGCACAAGACCTTATCTATCCTTATTATCAAATAAAACATGAGCAAAAATGAGAAGAGTCAATAGGAACTTCTGACATTAATTATCTAGGTAGATAAGGACATGGGGCATGAAAAACCTGTATTCCTTATGGCGAATAAGAAAAGGAAGGACATGTAAAAGGGGAAAAGGATTCATAAATGGTCTGAATCCCTTGAGAACCATCCCTCTAAGAAGGAAAAAATCCAGAGACAGGACAAGGAATGGGAGGTAGTATTTTTTACATGTGGAAATCTAGGATAATGGAAGAGGAACTACACCTAGAAGCATGGGAATGCTAAAGGTGCGTTCGTTATCAAGTGTAATCTTTCCATTTCTACACATTGGGTATTAGATACAACTTTTGGGGCTCACATCTGTACTCAATTGTTGGAAAGAAGTAGATTTAGAAATATTTCTAGAGGAGAGGTGGATCTTCGAGCTTCCAATGGCATGAGGCTAGCTATGTTAGCCATTGGTGATTACCATCTCTCATTGCCAACTAGGATGCTTTTGGTTTTACATAACTATTATTATGTGCCTAGTGTTACCAAGAACATAATTTCTATATCATGTTTGGATATGGATGGATTTAATTTCAAGTTTGTAAATAAGGGTTGTTTCTTTTATAAGAAATACGTATGTTATTGTATGGAACATTTAAATAATAGTTTTTTATGTATTAAATTACAAAAAAGTGTTGTAAATCGATAACAAAACAAACTCACATGAATCATACAACACCCAGTTGTGGCATCACCGTCTTGGTCATGTAAAAAATAATCCCTTAACAAAGCTCTTCCAAGATGGTTATTTAGACTCTAATGAGCTAAAACCACTTGATATATGTCATTATTGTTTACAAGGTAAAATGACCAATCCACCTTTCGGTGGATAGTGTGAAAGGTCCACAAAGATTCTAGGATTAGTGCACACAGATGTGTGTGGACCATTTCCAGTAGAAGCTATAGGTGGATATTCTTACTTCATTAACTTTACTGATGATTTGAGTAGATATGGATATATATACTTAATGAGGTATAAGTCATATTCCTTAAATAAATTTAAGGAATTCAAGAATGAAGTATAGAATTATCTTGGTAAGAAGATAAAGAAACTTTGATTGGATCGAGGTGGAGAATATCCGAACCAAGAGTTCATCGACCTTTTACGGGATTCTAGGATTCTATATCAACTCACTCCTCCTTATACACCATAGTGGAATGGTGTTAGTGAAAGGAGAAACCGAACCCTGTTGGACATGGTGAGGTTGATGACGATTCATACAGATATTCCATTATCCTTTTGGGGATATGAATTACAAAATGAAACATAAACATTAAAATGAGTATCAACTAAGGTAGAAAATGGAATTCCCTCCAAGATATGGAATAGAAAGAAACCAATTTTTTCACACACAAATGTATGGGGATGCAATGCATTTGTTAAGGCCTTCTGAGGCAACAAACTAGCACCCCGGGGCACAAAGTGTATCTTTATAGGATATCCTAAGGAAAAAAGGGTATTACCTATATAACCCTTTAGACAAGAAAGTCATTGATGCTAGACAAGCCGTCTTTCTTGATAGGGATCACATCCTCAAAAAGGATAGTGGAAAAAATATTGACTTCGATGAAGTTAATGCTTAAGATAAACAAAAGTTGGTATAGGAACACGTTCCACAGGTCCCCATAGAAGAGGTTCTCGAAACACAAGTACTACGTAGGAGTTCAAAAGAGGTAAGGGAACTAGAGAGATTTGGTTTCCTAGTCATTGAGGATGGTGAATCATTATTGTTAGAAAATGATGAACCTCTCTCCTAGAAGGAATAAGTAGAGAGCTCAGAAGCTACAATATAACTAGAAGCTATGAAATACGAGATGGATTCCTTGTATCAGAACCAAGTCTGGGTTCTGGTCAATGAGCCAGTTGATGTAAAGACTGTTGGATTCAAATGGGTATTCAAGAGAATGTTGGACATGGAAGGTCAAGTTAGCACCTATAAAGCAGGGCTAGTGGCTAAAGGATTCAAACAACATCAAGTAATTGGCTACGATGAAACCTTATCGCTAGTTTCCATGTTTAAATCCATAAGAATCATACTTTCCATAGTAGATTACCATGACTACAAGATTTGGAAGATGGATGTCAAAAAAAAATTCTATAATGGGAACCTTCAGGAAGATGTCTACATGACACAACCATAAGATTTTGTGACACCAGGTAAAGCCAAATGGGTTTGGAAGATGCAGAAATCCATTTATGGATTAAAGCAAGCATCTAGGTCCTGTAAAAATAGATTTGATGAAGCCATAAATGAATTTGGTTTCATTAAGAATGAATGTGAGACATGTGTTTATATGCAGTTTAATGGGAATGCCATCGTTATCCTAGTATTATATGTTGATGACATATTACTTATTGGAAATGATGGACTAGTCTTACAATCATTTAAGGACCGGTTGAACAAGTGTTTCTCCATGAAGGAATTAGGCGAAGCAGCCTACATTCTAGGGATGAAGATCATTTGTGATAGATCAAAGAGGATGATTGAACTAATTCAAGGTACATATATTGACCAGATACTAAAGATATTTAGTATGGAACAATCTAAGAGGGGATTGGTTCTAGTGTCACATGGACCACATCTTTCTAAGAGAATGTGTCCTCAGACACAACAGGAGAAAGATAGGATGAGTAAGATCCCATATGATTCAACTATAGGATCCATTATGTATTCCATGTTATCTACTAGGCTTGATGTTTACTATGCACTAAGTATGGTAGGAAGATATCAAGAAGATCTAGGAGAACAACATTGGACTACTATTAAGACTATCCTTAAGTATCTAAGAAGAACTAAGGATATGTTCCTGGTGAGTGGAGGAAAAAAGGAGCTTGTCATCAGAGGGCATATTGATGCTGGTTTTTAGATAGATCAAAACAATCTGAAGTTTCAATGAGGATATGTTTTCTATCTCAATAGAGGAGCATTGGGCTGGAAGAGTTCAAAGAAGCCAATTGTTGCTGATTCTACAGCGGATTCTGAAAATATAGCGGCTTCTGATGCAGCCGAGGAAGCCATATGGATTCTAAACTTTTTCCAAGATCTTGATGTGGTTCATAGAAATAAAGATCCCATAACATTGTATTGTGATAATACTACAATGATGGATATTTCAAAATAATCAAGGCTACATCAATAAACAAAGCATATTATCCAGAAATATCACATTTTAAGGGATTAATATCAAAGAGATGAAGTTGCAGTGAGTAGAGTGTCCAAGGAATAGAATGTGGAATCCCCCATGACTAAAGACCTATCTCAACAAAAGCATGAATATCATGTGAGAGCTAGTGGTTTAAAGGTTTTTAGTAGTTGTCTCTAGTACATGTGGGAGTCTGTTGGAGTTGGTGGCCTAGAACCGACTAATTTGTACTTTATTCATTAATAAATACCTTATCACATCTTGATTGTTCTTCTTCATGACAATGCATGTGATAATGTCCTAAGGATATTTGTTGCATAAAAGGGTCATAATGGATCCCTGCTATGATGAGAACCTGGAAGTGCCATAACACTATTCTTGAATATATGTTCTATAACCGGAAGATGTTATTTTAGGGACACAAATAATAAAGTCCATTAGGGGTGAGGACTCATAAAAATTTGGAGAACCTTCTCAGGGTGTGTTCCCTTGGTAATATCCCGAAGTATATTATGAGAAGGAGACCCGCCAGTAGGAAATCCACATTTCATAGTGTCATTAAATGTTCCTATCTGTGGATGTGTGTATTGGTCCTTAGAATTTAATATTATTATTAATGGGTATTAAAACTCACACAATTAGATGTATTGATGAAAAATGTGATGACACACTATTTTCCACAAGGTAGGATATGTTGGGTGTGTCACGAGTAATACTGCATTAGTAGATAATGCGAGATAGGATTCGACCCTTATGTTCCATAAAAAAAGTTGATATATTAGTTCATTTGATGTAATTGATATATACTAAATAAATCCATGGACAGGGTAAGGAATGATCAAGTTCAATTCTAGAAATTCAAAGAATGAATAATCTTGCACATGGGTTAATGGCACTGGCATGAAACCCGCTTGATTCAAGATATCGAGAAAAAGGGATTACATTACACAGTAAGAATTCATAGGAGGTGACATATCATTGCGACGTTAACTTCTTTCTCTATGGGTTCCTTGGCGTATTTCTGGACACTAACCTTGGAATTTAGGCAGTATCAGCCTAATGTCACTGAGAAAGAGGCCTCAAGAGTCACACACTAAGTGTTTCCAATTATCACAGTTAAAAATTCATTTAACAAGGTGAATAAATATTATTCCCAATTGTGGTTTAATAATTATTCAAGGATGCCTAATTTCATTTATTTAGACACTAGTTATTTGAGAGAATATATTTTGGGAGAAATAATATATTTATTAATGAGTAATGTAGTGATATTTATTTAAGAAATAAATATCCATTATTTAAGGACTAATAAATGTGGTGGAGGAAATAAAGAAAATGGAAAAACAAAATTACACACGGCATGTATGTTAATATACATGCCGTGTAGTTTTTTTTGGAGATTTTTGAGAAATAATATTATTTATTTAATTAAATAATATTAGGTGTAATTTTCTAGGTGCATGCCGAGTAATAAAAATATTCAACTGTTATTATTAGACATGGGGTCTTACTAAGAATTAAATGAAATTAATAAATTATTTTAGATAATTAATTCATTTAATTATTCTAATTAATTAAAATCCCAATTATATTATTCTCATTAGCCTAGCCATTTTCATATGGTTGTGCACAAAGGATCTGGAAAATCTCTCAATCCGAGAGAGAATTATTTTTCCACCAAGAACGCTCTCAAGTTATGATAGATATTATCCTCCACCGAATCAAGAAGATCAATTTGGAAGCGGCTCTCAAGGTGATCAAATGCGGACATTTAAAGCAAAGGCTCTTCGGTGCTAGCACCCATAGATCCCTTCAGCGACGTCCATAGATATGTGGAGCACATGTGGATCACCGCTAGAGGAAGCCTACACTTAGATTCTATAATGCAATGACAGATCATATAATATCTTGACCGGAAACATCAATGGAGAGAGAATTCCATCAAGGTAATTCTCATCTTTTAATTAAATTAATTGTAACCAACATATGATGATACTCTTTATGGTTCTAAGAATCCATTCATTTCTTTCGTTCTTCGTTCTATTCCAAAGATCTAATGTCTTATTATCAGGAAGAATCTTGGATTGATCGTTGTTAACCAAAAATCAAATTTGGGTACACCCCCCTACACTCTTCCGCTACACCAGGAACCTACAATACCCCATTCATGACTTATTACATTACTTTAGAAACAATTATTTCATGTGATATAGTATATTTAATATTTTTTATATCAAATAAAGGCTACCATGGCCCTGTAATCCAACAATGAATAAGCACCTATATTTGAAAAATTTCTTTAAAATATTCAAAATTTTTAAAAAGAAAAAATAGAGCCTTTACACTTATTATTTAATTAAATTAATTATAAATTTAATGTGAAAAGATATCATCTTGGTCCTAGTGACCATTATTTTTCAATATGTGAATGATCCATTGAATCCAACATTTACTAATTTTAGATCATCCTTGAGAAGCACTCCAAATGTTCCCAGAACCATCATAAAGCTAAAAAAACAAAAATCTCGCCAGAAAGAGTCTTTACTATATGGAAGCATGATTCCCAGACTCTACCTAATCCCCTATCACCCAAGGATTAGGCTCACCTCACAAACTCTTAGGGCCTCTTTCCTCAAACATACACTGTGTAACTAGTCCATAGGAAGTATAATCCTACCTTTTCGGGACTACCATATGTTCTAAAAGAAAGATATAAACCAAGTTAAAGGGAAGAGAGGCTGCCTCAAATCACGGGGAAAGAAAAAATCTCAACCAAGTCTAAAAATAATCACCTCACCACCCACTAAATGGTGGATAAGGGCCCAACCATAGGTATTGGCTCATCCCAACATTTCCTTTACATAGAAGATGGATATAAATGGGTAAAACTCTACAATTAATTGGATGAACTCACAATAATTTGGGAATATCTGAATGATTTGACACAAGGGGGATATGAAAGATTATAACTAACCATAAATTATACATATAAAAACTTACTTGTACCCTGAAATCAGTGTCTAATTGTTTTGGGCAGACTAATCAGGTTATTGGAGTATTGGTGATAGGATATGTTGGTCGCCACATCTACACTGCTCTCCTAGGTCTGTTAACCTAACTTGAGAACCCTTTAACATCATTACCCTACATTTACCAAACCAATCCTCACTTAACTATTAAATCCAAACTTTTACCCTAGGAAAACTTAATATGATACCACTCTTACATGATCCAACCCACCAAGGCATCACCTAGGTCCACATTAAGTTGAGTGTTCCACCCCAAGCCCATCTATAACAGGTCAGAGGA
Organism: Viscum album; assembly: GCA_963277665.1. NCBI lineage: Eukaryota > Viridiplantae > Streptophyta > Magnoliopsida > Santalales > Viscaceae > Viscum > Viscum album. The sequence continues at coordinate 335,076,286 of OY728163.1, forward strand.
TGGGGACTAGAATTGTGTAGGAATCTCTTACAATATGAAAATCCTTAACTATAAAAAACTGTATCATATACATATTCATAATATAAAATATAATCTAGAATAATAGTAGAACATAAAAAATCAAATAAAATGTAAATAATGAAATTAATTAGCTATCAATTATTAGAACACCCCACAAGATAAAACTAGATAAACCAAATACACCTGAAAAGCCTCTAAACCCCAAGAATCTGGAAAACCCCTTCATACTACAAGTTCTATAGGACCACTCTTTGTCCATAGTGGACACCACCGCTTTCTCAGACTATTTTTATATATCAAAAAACACCATGCATCTCCAATCACCAATAGGCATTAGCTCCGATCAATCCATGTCGGTCCCCATATCCACTCAGACCATGTTTGAACCTCTATATTATCTACATTGACATAATACGTGTAGGTCCATGGACCATATAGGGGTGAGTATAGTGATACTGAGTTAGACACCCTAGAAGTAGAAAGGATGTCACAAAACAATAGGCCATATTATCTCATAGTATAAGAATGTGACAAAGAGAATATCAAATAGGAAAAAAGTACACCAAGTCTACTTAAAGCTCTTGATAGAAAAGAGTAACCAAAAGAATGTTATGAAAGAATAATCCAGATATGCTCAACCACTATAAATCTTCATGACACAAAGTTTTCCTGATAATATCCTATCTAACCCTTAATAATCATATCACTTGAACAACTAAGGATTCTCATAACATCTTAGAGTCTATAAAGCTTGAAGTCGATAGCCAACCATAACATCAAATCTCGAAGGTAACCCCTAGGGTGTTGAGGAATCACATGTCCTATAGAAGTCTAAACTGAATATATTTTCAATAGTCACTCTCTGAATCATGTCCATTAGACGAGGGAGCACTCACTACTACAAAAACCACATTAAATAGCGGTAGCATTTATCAGGGTTAAAAATCATAGATAAAGGGTATATTCCATTAAAAAATTTATACAATTAAAAATCATTTATTAATACGAAAATATATGTATATTGATAAAAATATAATAGTTTTTATTAAATATGATTTATATATGACTACATATACATATACATTTGATATATAATATATTTAGTCAAACATTACATATAAAATAAAAATAAAAATAATATATATATAATTTTCCTAAATATTATTTATATAATATGATATATATATTTTAAATAAAATAAATTTACATGTCATATATTTATTGAACAACGGTTTATTAATTTAATTAAAAATACATATTATTAATTAAAAAATATTTACTTATGAAGACATTATGTTTTACCAGTGTCATTTGTTTTTTCAATTTGACATATATATCAAATAATACATATTTAATTATTAATTAAAGAAATTGAGTAAATACGTTACACTTAATATATCATGAAATAATTTCACAAATATACATATATGAAATTAATTCAATTTTATAGAGACAAAAAAAAATATATAAATAGTTAATATGATCATTTTATATTTTTATCTATTAGTATTTAATTTTTAACATTTAATATGATATATTTTGAATTATTTCATTTTATTAATTTTATATATTTATATTTAATAAATGTTATTTTTTACTATTTATAATTAATATATATATATATTAAATTTATTCATTTTTATTAATAATTATTTCATCAATATTTTTTAATAATTTTTAATTTAATAATTTAATAATTTAATACTTTTTATTTATTTAATAATTTTTCAAAAAAAAATTCATTTTTAATATTTATTTATTAACATTTAATGTTTCTAATATAATTGAAATTTAAATAATTAATATATATTCATTTTCATTTAAGCATGTATTCATTTTTTTTAAATTTATATAACTAATCTCTTATTCATTTTTTAATATTTTTATTATATATTCATTTTTTAATTAAAGCGGTCTACGAGCCCAAACTTATTTTAGAATATTTATATTAACTAAGTCATATATTTGATGAAAAGTTGTTTATAATAAAAAGTTAATATTAATTAAAAACATTGACTAATTTTATTGAGTAATGGAGGTTTAATTAAATGTCATTTGGTTTTTCAATTTAACATATATCAAACATGTGTCACATTAATTTCACACTTAATTATACTTAATTAATGCATTTTTGTATATAACTCACATAGAGATAATATTTCCAAAATTTATTTTATTTTTAATATTAATTTTTGAATTATATTTATTAAAATAATATATTTAATATATATTATATTTTTAATCAGTAAATTTTATTCATTTTTATGTTTTTATTCAATATAAACCATTTATTACTTTTTAATATATTTTTCAAATTTATTCATTTTTAATATTATTCTTTCATGAATAATCTAAATTTTTTTAATATTTTTTTAAATATTTATTCATTTTCAGTTTATTCATTGTTTTTTTTGTAATTTTATCCATTTTTAGTATTTATTTATACATATTTATTAATTAACATTTATTTTTTAATATGGTTATAATTCTTATAATTAATATGTATTCATTTTCATTTTAACATATATTCATTTTTACGTTTTTTAAAATATATATAATTAATAAAACTTGTTCATAATTATAATATTTTTACAATATATTGATTTTTTAATTATTAAATTTCACACTATTTTAACATTCATTTACTTAATATTATTTATTTACTAATAATTTTACTTATTTTTTACTTTTTTTTATAATTAATCCAGTTTGAATATTTATTCTTGTAATTTTTTTGTAATTTCTTCATTTTCAATATTTATTTATACATGTTTATTCATTAAAATTTATGTTTTTTAACATGGTTGTAATGTATATATTTTATATGTATTCATTCCATTTAAATTATATTCATTTTTATTGTTTAAAAAATATATAATTAATAAAAATCATTCATTTTTTAATATTTTTGAAGTACATTCATTTTTAGTTATTAAATTTCACATATTTATAACATTCATACATTTAAGATTATTTATTCATTAATAATGTTAATTTTTTTACCTTTTTTATTATTTATTCATTTTAATATATATTTATTTAATATTTTTTAATTTATTTTATATAGTTTTTATTGGAGATTTCCAAAGAGCGTGGATAAATATAGGTTTTTTAGCACTGAAATAGAAAGAGCATATAAAGATCCATCTTTATCACTGCTTTCCAAAAAGCACTGATAAAGGTAGGTTTTGTCAATTCTTTCTATTTGAGCGCTGATAAATATCGGTATTTATTAGAATTCTAAAAAAATCACTAACAAGACCTTTATGAAATTTTAAATAGAACCCTAACATAGGACCCCATTAGTCATGTCGTTCGAGCTCTCACGGAACTAAAACTTCGCCACTACTCTCCCACGAACTCCTGAGATAATCAAAACTTACAAAACATATAGTATTTGACTTCTTATCCAACATTTGATCCCTTTCATTATTTAAACATTTTTAGTTCTTATTTGGGTATTTTTAATTTCCTAAAGGTATTTGAATGGAGTGCATGAGCGATCTTATTTTACCTTGATATACCTCCCCAATTCTCTATATAATCTTCATTGCCTCGTGCCATTGTTTCTTCACCCTCTCACCAACCCTCACATTTATTAATTTTTATTCATAAATGTGGCCAAGTTTTATTTGAGTCTATTATTGTATATATTTTTGATCTATCTAATTAGGATGTGCATAAACCTATCATTATTTGATGTTTCTATAATATTTAATAAAAGTGTAAATATATTCTAGATTTAGAAATGGTTGTGTATCTTTTAGTTTTTAGATCAAAATTTCAATTGATCTATTGAAGTTTCATGAGGCGTGCATGTGAATTTTATTGAAATTCGGTTGTGCTACATTTAAAATGAAAAATGATAATGAATCATTTTTTATGAGATTTTGATATACTAAAATTTTCATTCAATATGTCCTTTGATGTTAAACTGAAATGTGTTTCATATAAACTGGTTATTTTATTTTTTTTGAAAAATTGAGTGGGTTTCTTAAAACTATCTTAGACTAGGGATTACAATGTTAAGTCTATTTTTAACCATTTATTTGGGGATGGAATTAATATTTTACATCATGTTTGTGGGGTGGTTTTGAATTCATTATACATTACATTAAAATTGGACACTTAAAATTAGGCCCTCATTTTAGTTTCTTTATTACGTTACTATGTAATTTAACTATTGATATGTTTAGAAAAAAGTTTTACAAAATATTATAAGAACATATATAATATTAATCATGTTTATAAATATTTATACCTATTAAATTTATATTATTAATTTAATTTATACTCTAAAATATTTATTGATAACCCCATAAAACATTATAAAAAATATTTTTAAATTTGATTGTTTTTTAAATTTATATAGAGTGAAACTTTAAATAGGATGAAGATTATTTTTTAAAATCACATTTATTAATTTTTTAGGAAGTGTATGTGATATTATTTTTTAATTTAAATCATTTTTTAAGAATACCCCATGCCTAATGAATATTTGGAGATCTTCTTTTTTACTAATTAATGGGAATTCCATTTGTGAATATGTAATTATCATATTTTTTACAAACTCAATTAAATTCATATATATTGATGTATATACTTTATTTAAAATTGTATATATTTTGTCGAAATCACATATTCTCCTTTATCAGTGTCTTTATCCTTATGATACTGTCCTAGATGCACGTCACCTCCTCCTCGCACAACTAATATGGAAGAAATATCACACACTACTAACCACAATCCTGACCATGCACTCATCAAGTGGGGCTATCACCTGATTCACCACCAAACTCATGCTTTTTCCAATAACCTTGATTCTTCCCAGCGTCTATGTTTTCCTTTTATTTAATTTTCAAGTTACCGATACTAGTCATTATCCAAATATCATGTATGATTTCAATTTCTCACTACCTTTTCTCGATTTTGTAAGTCTAATCATTTGATATATAATTGAATTAATCATAAATAAAATTTGTCCACTGATAAGTTTTACTCACCCAAACATTCCCACTCTTTGTACATCTTGAGGTAATTTTGGAGCGAGGTCTTGGATCAAACTTTAAACATTATAGAGAAGAATCCAAGTTACAAGTATCCTTCCTACTATCATGGATTAAAATAAAAAAATTATTCCCATTTTCTTCCATTAATAAGAAAAATAACCCCAATTATTTTAATATTTTCATTTTCCTGAACATCTATGCTAGGAATTTTTCAATATAAACTACTAACCTCATATTCACTTAAAAATAAATTCATGTAAAAATGATAAAAAAAGTGATTGCACATAGTATAATGTTTAAGATAATTATTAAGAAGGTTAATTCACCTATTTTTTTTCATTCATAGTTCACAAGTTTTTAAATTTTTACTCATAGTAGTTGCTTCCACCTGCTGACCCCATTCAATACATCCATATCTACTTTTGTCTTGTTTAAAACTTGATTATAGTTTCCACTCTGGAATTATTTCAGAGTTGATTCTCTTTATTGGCTCCATTGAGGTTGGGTTTTATTTTTCGGTGATCCTAGTTAGTTGGGCTTATACGCCAATCATTATTTTTAGATGAGGCTTTATGTAGATACCATTAGGAAACTTTTTCAACTTTTATTGAAATTTATTGTTTCACCATCTAATAAAATATCATCAACTTTGGTTTCTAAGAACCATATCACCAAAACACAACTTGACCCACCACGTTCTAAGTCAAGAAGTGAATAAACATAAAATCACTCCTCTTATTGTAATCCCACCTAGAAAAGTTACAGAAACTTATAATGACTCTATTTTTTCCAATGTAAAGATTTTAAATATATCTATTAATATTTTTAGATCCAAGAGCTAAGACAGTGTGATATTCCAATGCCCGGTGAGCACATAATTGATAGTTTAAAAATATTAAATATATTAATACCATGTACATGAATTTTTTCAAAAATAGTATTATAAATCCCAAATAAATTCTTGGATCCAAAATCTAAGACTACCATTGAGTTTGGAATGCAGGCTTTACCCTAGGCGTGACATAATCTTTGTCGACATCGAACGTTTGTGAAAAAGTTATCACATGCATGAATAAAAAATAAATTAATTGAATCAATTTATTTATTAGGTGATTATACAATTACCTAATGAAACTTTATATAAACCTGTTTATAACCAAATTTAATGTATGTCTGCGTAATATTGGAATTTGAGAGAGGAATCAATAGAGTATATTTCATGGATGACCACCAATGGATAATGGTTTGAAAATCGGTGCACCAATGGATCCAATGGATCTCATTAACGACAATGGTCTATAACTATTATTCATCCAAAATCGATCCAATATTGAGGTAGTACATTTGATTTATGTGGATTTATCCCCTTTTTATTTCTCCCTTGAAAAATGTTAACCAATCAACCAACATATTGATTCAAAGGTAGATCGTGTTGCGAGTATGGGTTTTTTTTTACCTGGGTTTTGGGGATTTTTATTATTGGTCAATTATATCTCTTAATTATTCATGATAATGGAAACAAATCGAGACCAACATGAAAATTGGATGAGGTTTTTTCCTTTTTTTGGGTTTTTCTTCTCTTCCCCCATTATTTATACATTTATTGCCGACATTCTGTTTGACTGGTGGTTTGAAAACTTCCCAGTATTCAATCACTACACACCCTTTCTTCAGCGCAATGTATTTATACTATAGTCTGAGTTTAAGTTTAAATATGGGATCAATATATAACAAATATGATGACGAATTAAGACTGTATTGAGGATGTTTATTCACGTTTTATGCGAGGTAATGAGATGGTACGTCGGGATGATTTTCCCATGTGAATCGGATGGCCAAATTCTAATGAGTGGTGATGGAATGGTTTTTCAGATGAGATATATGTTCCTTAGTGATATTGGATATGAGAATCATGGGTGGAAGTGGTAGATTATAAAAAATAATGAATATATGTGGGTTATGAAAAAACATGCACTACATGATGTGTAATCTGGAGATACATATCATGTGGGGCAATATCTACAACACTAGAGTTTCTATGGAAAAGAAATGATCACATGCCGTGTGACATGCCATATTCTGTGTGACCCAACTAGGAGACTCGTTGTGTTCCCTCGAATACACAGGCACAACCATAGTATATGGGATAATCCATGCACTCAGACCCATACAGATCATATGGGTAGAGCCATGTACTTGGACATGACCAAGCACACAGGAAAGAACATGTGTACATGGGCACGACCTAGAGTAGAAAGGCATGTCCTAGAGTACATTGGAATATATTAGATGTAAAGGTATGAGATAGAGCACACAGGTAGAACCAAGACTGATAAGACACAATGTTCTCTTTTCCTAGAGTGGTATGAGCCCCTTGTTCTCTTTAACATTGACCAATCTCCTTAGGGTGTGTTTCCTTGATCCATCCCTATGAGGGTATAGTTTGGAATTATTTCTTGGACAAAGGATTATGATCCAATCTAAGGTATTTGTCTTCGATAGAGTAGTTGGTGTCCCCCCATGGCCCTGAGTAGGATCCTCTATTGTCTTCTTCCCTAAGTGGGGTTCTTTGAATCCACAAAACCAACATTACCTGGGTGTCGATCCCTTATATATCTGGTTAATATAGATTTTACTATTGGTATACCCCATGGACCTATGTGTGATCCACTATCGATGTATCAATATTTTTAGAATTATTTCTAATAATTCTTTATAGTGAGACCCGTTGGTACTACTACAAATAAGGCCTTTAACAACGTTCAGTGTAAAAAAAGGAACTGAAAGTTAGAGAGTGAGTAAAAGCCCCAGGGTTTTACCAATGCTAGAAAATTTCTGATAAAGTCACACTTTATCAGTGCTACTAAAAGTGATGATAAATAAACCCTTTATTATCTCTTTTATGAACTCTAATAAAAGACCCAATTATTAGTGCTTTTTCTGGTACTAATAAAGGGTCCATTTATCAGCACTATTTCTACACTGATAAAGGGACATACTGATGTACTGTGCTATTTAAATTATATCACACTATAATAGAAAAAACAATAAATACAGTCTGAAAATGAATAATTTAATTGAAATAAAATTTAAAACACAAATAAAAGAAAAAACACTATATTACAAACATTTCAAACATTTGTTTATAAAATTACACGAGAAAGTACAAATTATCGTAGAATTTTAAAAAGCAATGTTCCTTTGTATTTGTCTCCCAACCCCTGACCCCCAATCATGATATTGGTTTAAAAAAACCACCCTAGCTCGAGCAAAATAATGAACCTATATAAGAAAATAGTTCTTATGTTAGTAATACTATAAAAAATAAATCAAACACAAAGTGTAAATTTTAAACTAAAATCATATAGATTGAGTCATACTAGGAACAACATGTATCAAATTGAGTGGCGGTTGATTATTACATGTCACAAAATTTATTTTTGTTCTCAAAAGAAGGTACTATCGAATTGGACCTCATTTGTGGTGATAAAAATATCATTACAGATGAGAACCAATTGATGAGTATAATCCTTTTGTGAACAAGCCTTCAACCATCACACCATTTCTTGTTTGTCTTCAAGCATTATATTTTTAAAAATAAACTAAATAAGTATAAGATAAAAATGATTAGTAAATTAATTAATTAATAAAAGATCAAATGATTATAAAAAAAATCAAAGCTCATTTTCTTGGTTTTAACGATGTGATGTGCATTTTAAACTAAAATGAAACTTATATATTGAAAACACACATTTTGATTCATACCAACCACATCATGTGTCTGATTTGAGGTACATTTTTTAAGTCAAAAATGACATATGAATAATTTTACTAAATTATCAAGATAATACGAGTTCATTTTCTTAGTTCTTAGTGGGTAACACACATTTTTAAATAAATTTCCATTTTTAAACCGACAATGGAGACTTTGAGTAATACCGGCCACACCGTGTATCAGATTGAGGTGCAGTTAATTCCGAAACATCATAAATGACACATGGATCATTTTATTAGAGTATAAAAATATTATGAATGTGTTTTCTCATTTTTGAGTATGTGACATGCATTTTTAAATAAAACTTCAATTTTAAAATAAAACCACAAAATTTGAGTAATACTTGTCACACCATGCATCCGATTGAGGTGTAACTAATTCCTACACATCACAAATGACTTATGGATCATTTTCCTAAATTATCCAGACAACATAAATTCGTTTTCTCAATTTTGATTATGTCACTTGTTTTTTTTAATAAAATGCCATTTTAAACTAAAAATGTGCATTTTGAGTCATACTGATCACATCGAGTGTCAGATTGATATGCAGTCAATTCCTATACATGAAAAATTAATTATGGATTTTTTTAAAATATTATAAAAAAATATGAGTGTGTTTTATTAGTTTTCTATGAGAAACATATGCTTTGAAATAAAATGTATATTTTAAATTGATAACAGACACTTTGGGTTATATTGGTCTCACTGTATTTTAGATTGAGATAAGGATGATTCCTATAAATCAAAAATTACTTATGGATTTTTTCCAACATTATAAAAAAAATTAAAATTAATTTTATTGGTTTTGAGTATGTCACTTTTCATTTTTACTAAAATTTTAATTTTAAATAAAAAGGACACTTAGAGTCATACCGGTTACACCATGTGTCAGATTGAGGAGAAACTAATTCTTATATGTCATAAATGTATTATGTATCATTATCATAAAGTATCAAATCCATAATAATTTTTTTCTATTTTTTTATTATGACACTTTTGGTTTTTTCAAAAATTTCATTTTAAACTGAAAATATCCACATTGAGTCATACTGGTCACACCATGCGTCAGATTGATGTGAATCTGATTCCTATAAATAAAAAATTACTTATGGATCATTTTACTAAAGAATGAAAATAATACAAATGTTTTTTCTTGGTTTTGAGTATATAATTTGTTTACTAAAATATCATTTTAAACTGAAAGTACGCACTTAGATTCATACTAGTCACATCATGCATCGGTTTGACATGAGACTGATTCCTACAACTTACAAATGACTTATGAATTATTTTCCCAAATTATCAAGATAATTTGAGTGAGTTTTCTCAGTTTTCATTGAGTAACACATGTTTTAAACTAAAATGTCAATTTTAAACTAATAACGGACAATTTAAATCATACCCAGTACACCATGTATCAGGATGTGGTGTGGATAATTCATACAAATTAAAAATGAATAAGGGATAATTTTAAAAAATTAAATAAAAAATCCAAATGTGTTTTCTCAGTTTTGAGTATGTCGCTTGTATTTTTTTTGAAAATGTCAATTTTAAACTCAAACCAATCAATTTTAGCAATAATTATCACACCATGTGTTGGATTGAGGTAAAAATGATTCCTAAACATCAAAAAGGACTTATGGATAATTTCCCTAGAGTATCAAAATAGTCAAAATTCATTTTATCAGTTTTGAGTATGTCACTTGTTTTTTAATAAAATATCATTTTAAACTGAAAACATGCACTTGGAGTCATACTAATTACATCTTGTGTCAGTTTGATATGATTCCAATTTCTACAGATTAAAAATAACTTATGAATCATTATACCAAATTATAAAGACAATATGAGGACATTTTCTCATTTTTTAGTGAGTGACACATGTTTTGAATTAAATGTTAATTTTAAACTGATAATGGATAATTTGAGTCATACCAGGAATATTGTGTATTGGATTGAAGTACATTTTATTATTATATGTCACAAATGACTGATGGATCATTATTCTATAGTATCAAAACAATCTAAATGTGTTTTATTAGTTTTGAGTATGTCATGTATCTTTTTACTAAAATGTTAGTTTTAAACTCAAAACACAAAATTTGAGTAATACTAGTCACGTCGTGCGTTAAATAGAGGTATATATAATTCCTACACATAAAAAATGAAATATGGATCATTTTACTAAAGTATAAAAACATCCCAAATTAGTTTTCTTAGTTTTGAGTATGTCACATTTTTTTACTAAAATGTCATTTTAAACTGAAATCACACACTTTGAGTTATATGGACCTTGACATGTTTTGGATTGACTTGAAAATAATTCCTAAATGTCACAAATGACTTACGGATCATAATCCAAAAATACATAAAAAAATCTGAATGAATTTTAATAGTATTGAGTATGTCACTTTTTATACCAAAATATCATTTTAAAGTAAAAACATGCACTTAGAGTTATACCAGTCACATCATGAATCTGTTTGATGTGAGAATAATTCCTACATGTGAAAAATTACTTATTATTTTTTCCTAAATTATCAAGATAATCAGATAATGTTTTATTTTTTTACTGAATGTCACATGTTTTGAGATAAAATATCAATTTTAAACAGATAACCGATAATTTGAATCATATCGGACACACCATGTATTTGATTTAGGTGAGGAAAATTACTACATTTAAAAAATGATAGAGGGATCATTTTACTGAAGTATCAAAACCATCCGAATAAATTTACTCATTTTTAAGTTTTTCACTTTACTTTTTTACTAAAATATCAATATTAAACTCAAACCACACGATTTGTGTAATATCGGTCACCCTGTGTATCAGATTGAGGTGAGGATAATTCCAACTAGTCAAAAATAACTTATGGATAATTTTTTAAAGTATCAAAATAATCTGAATTCATTTGATCAGTTTTGAGTATGTCACTTGTTTTTTTAATAAAATGTCATTTTAAACTGAAAACATGCACTTTGTGTCATAAGAACCACATCATGTGTCAAATTGATGTGTGGTCAATTACTATACATCAAAAATGAATCATGTGCTGTTTTCATAAAGTATAAAGTTAATACAAATTTTGTTTCATGGGTTTGATCACATGATGTGTGTTTTGAACTAATATATAAATTTAAAAAATAAGTATTAGATAAAAATGATAAAGAAATTGCAAAAAAAGTAGATAAAATGATGAGAAAACTAACTAAATAAAGTAGTAGGAATTCATAAGTTCACGATGCCTGTATAAATTCTAACACCAAGTATTATTCTATTTTTTTTCTAAACAAAATGATTTCCTCCATTATACTTCTCCTTAAGAAACATATCAAAAATAATATATAAGCCTTCTGATACTAATGGTTCACACCCCAAATATATTTATAAGGTCTTAGCTCAAACTAGATCACAAAAATATTAGATAATCACCTAAATTTGATGTTGTAAAACATTCTAACACCATGTATGCTTCCCCCTCATCTCTAAAAAAATTTACTTCTTCTTTTGAGTACATAAATTTTTAGAAATCATAGTAGTAATGAAAAAATATGGACAAACAAATTATTAATAAATATTTTTAATGAAATTTTAATTACCTTTGGAAGATAATTGTTCATGGTTACTAGAAATTTGATGGTATATGACATATTTCATAAATTTTGAAACATAATATCCATAATCGTTATTATTATCTTGATTCAAAAACTACATAAAAATTGAACAAAATAATTAAATTGTTTTGAAATATGTTTTGATAGTTAAATATTTCTATATATACCTTAATCTGTTTCCCTTTGAATTAATCTATAGTCTTCTTATTTTTAGTCACCGACTTCATTCCATGATTTTCCCTATATTTAGTGATTTCCCTATAAAAAATATTCTATTAAAATTAAAAATAAAATATATAATTTTAATTTTATCTATAAAATGTTGATTGTAGTGAATTAAAAACTCACGATACGCAACATGTGTGACCGGTATGTTGGAAATCCATGCATTGGATCCAAAAAATAAATATTTGGGGTATCCAATCAGCATCCAGTTCTTTCCAAAAAAATAAAAACAAATAAGTAATGAAAAAAATAAAAATATATTTTATATGATTATATTTTAGATATTTAACCCTACATTATAGGCATAAAAAGAGTCTATCATCTATTATTTTATTCTCAAAATATTCATTTATATTGTCTCTTTTTTATCAATTTCTTTCAACTCTAATGAAATTTTATCTGTAGAAATGATAAAAGGATTAATGAATCCATACCAAATTTCATAGGGTTTTCTATTCATATAGTAGTAATATAAAAACCTATAGAAAATATGAATGGTTATTAACTTTAATGAACATATTAGATAATTTTTTAGATAAACATATTATGAAAATGTAACTTATATATGCATTCATAATTGAGAATCCCAACCATTAAAACTTGAGAATCTCATTTATACTCCCAAGAGCAACTATGTATGTAATGAAAGTTCAAAATATTTATTCTTCATATGAAATATAGGAAAAATCTCTATCTTTGAATGTGGTGTCTACATGAACTTGTAATGGAAATACATGTTTCAGTGGAACTGTTAGGTAGAAGGTACTCTTAGAAAGTATTTTTATTTTCTTGGTCGATTCACTAGATTTTCTTGATCCAACCTTCCATTTCCCCATCGTTTTATCTATCGACAATAACATAATTAAATTTAATTTTTTTTCATAAACTATTATTGGTTTTTATTTTGAAATACTTTATTAAGTACATACCTCATGTATCTTTATAAAATTATACAGCCATGCTGTAAAAGTTCTAATATTATTATTAACCATTGTAATATCTTGATTGTAATGACTCAGATTTTCCCTGTTTTATTTTTAGAAAATTTCTGTGAAAATTACAATACCAATAACTGAGACGACGTGTGATTACAAGGATTGGTGTGCTAGAAATGGTCTATTGAGAAATTTTAAGTTTTGAAATAGCACGCATTAGCGATTTTACTGAAAAAGTGTAATAACTACTAAATAGGTTCTTGGGTCAGAAATCTGAGGGCACCGTTGTGTTCAGGATAGTGGGTTTACATTAGGTGCGACTTAACTTTATTCGGCGTGTGCCTCTAGTGAGAAAACTTGAAAATGGAATAACCGTAAATAAAATAATAAAATTATTTTATTTTATTTTTCACATTCTTATAACTCATGAATGGTGATTAGGATTGAAAATATAAACCAATGTTGAGTTCGTAGTTGGGTTTTTTCCTTAGGCAAAGTCCAACATTGGCCAACACAGGTCAATTATTGAAAGTATTTTTTTTAAGATGTGACCATAAATAAAATAATTAAATAAATATTATTTTATTTTCAAATCCTATAAATCATAAATAGTAACTCATATTGAAAATACTAGAGTATCGTTGAGCTCGTGAGTGTGTGCTTTCCTTAGGTGGGGTAAAACCTCGACCGACACAGGTCAAGGATAAAAGTTAATTTTTGGTCGTTTTAAAGAAAAATAAAATAAGCATAGGAAATTTTATTTTATTCAAGATTGTTTCACTGAAACGCAACATCAAGACACCTATTAAATTTTATAAATGAAACAACATAACGACACGACAACTCAGCATTACAGAAATGTTGAAACACGTTTCCTCCATTAAGTTGATTAACAGAGATACAAGATCAGGGGAGGATCCTGGAGTTTTCTCTGAAGGATTAGAGGAAATTCATTGGAGAATGACGAGCGGTGATGAATGGTGAATAAATATGGGTCAACAAAAGAATTCAGATTAAACATCGGTAGATTGATGAACAAAAAATGTAGGATTCACCCTTTGTTAGTGATCGATCCAATCATAGGTAGGGGTTTATTTCTAAGTGATTAACTTGAACAATTTTTTCCTTATAAATGATGAATGCAGATCAAATCAGTAACAAGTTGATCAATATTTCGATCATTCTTGTGGGTTTGAGAACACTGTTGTGGGGATTGGAGAAAAGGGATTATAATATAGTGATTATTCGAAGTTCTCCCCCTTTTTCTAACACAACTAACAATGGAAAAAGAACAAGGATGACGTTCATTGCCTTGGGTGTTCTTTGTGATCTTCCCCCTCCCTGTTGCGTTCTTTGCCGACAAAATCTCATGGTCATGTCAGATTCTTACCCGGAGGTTCCAAACATGGTCAGACCCCCAGATCAATGGAAAACAGATTAGAGCACACGATAGTAGAGGCGACGACCCAAGGATCACAACGGAACTTTTAGATCATAAAACAGACCACCAGAGTGAGTCCTGTAGCCCGTAGAAGAACCTGCATGCATGGTGGCAGTGGTGGCGACGACACGTGGTGGCTGAGGAGGCCCACGATAGAGCTTCAGGCAGCTATAGGGGGTAGTGGCTAGGGATGGCTACGACAGAGTGCTGGAATGCAGTCAACGGACCGCATGCGGGGAGGTGGATGACTATGTGACATAGAGAGAACATGGCACTTTCCATGTCCAGCATGGATGAACCTTCCCACTTCCTAGTGGGTCGGGCCCAGCAGGCCAAGTCAGACTCAGGTCGGGTCGACCCCAGTTGGACAAATCGGACCCGAGTCAGACCGGACCCAGACCCAATCAACCGCTTTTCACTAAAGGGCTCATAACTTCCAAACCGAATAACATATTGGTGATATGATTGAGGTATTTAGACCCTCGAGATGAGGCGGTCATTTTGGTATACTATAAGTGGGGTTTTTTTTGTGTGAAAGTTAATATATTATTGAGGGATAAAGGAGTAGATTATACTGGAATCAAGCATGCTACGACTAGGAATCATGTGGCTAGATATAACGTGAAGACTGTGACAAGTGGGTCTAGGTGCCCTAGTAGGCCTAAGTGACGAGCAAGTCTAGGTTCCCCAATAGGCCTAAGTGACGAGGGGGTATAGGTGCCTAAGAAGGCCTAAGTGACGAGTGGGTCTAGGTGCCCCGGAAGGCCTAAGTGACTCATCTGGGAAGAGAGTCCCAATAATACAAGGTGTTTAGGGTTTACAACTGATAATATTGCTTTTCATTCTTTAGATTTATACCTGTGTGAGATGACTCTAGTGACTCAATGGACTGTACTTCTTAGAGGCTACACTTTTTGTACCTCTTTGGTAGTCTGCTTTGTGTATTTATTTGTGGTTTACCTTTGTGGTTTGGGGTACCTAATGTGTATTGTTTTACTCACCCCTACATGGGCTTTGCCCACATGTGTTGTTTCTTGTGCAAATGATCAAAGCTTTGATGGAGTCCTTAGTGGACCAGGGCCAGGTGCTGATCTTTGTTCCATTACTAGTTTTCTTTGACCCTTTTCTATATATTGGTCGGCCAAACCAGTCTGAAAAATATTATCTTAAAAAAATAAATTTGTTCCTATAATACTTTCATCATCTAATATGTGTTTTCTTATAGTTTTTATCTTCTTTAAATAAGTTCAAGGAGACCCTCCAAAACCTACACCTATAACGTGACCATATTGTTCTAGCCGCTTCAAAGCTACTAAAGTAGTTTTTCTCTGATACATTCACAACCGATTCTTGTGTCTAAACCATATAAAAAAATATAAACATAAATAGATATTTTTATTTAATACTATTATAAATCATAACAAATTATTATTGTATCGTGATTATACATGTTTCCCATGTTAATTTTTTTTGTTTTAATCAATATGTTACGTGGGATACCTTCAATAACACATGACTTGGGATATAAGTAGCTTCTAATTTTGATTCATCAATCTACACACAAACAAAGGAACATATGTTGTTTCATTTAACACAAATTTTTTATTGTTTATTTAAAATAAATACCATTTTATTTTCTAATGAAGCATACCCCATCCTTGTTTTATGATAGGGATACATTGGTTTTGTTGCATGTTGTCTCATAAATTAAAATTTTAGAATAAAATTAGATGAAATGAATAATTTCAAATAATATATTATTGAATATAATTCACTTAAAATGATTTGTCATCATGATAAATGATGAAATCATTATGTGTTTACAACTTTATAATGTGTGAATAACTAACTAGTGGGTGGGGATTTAGTTCCTCCTCAGAATTACTAGGATGAAACTTGGTAAGAAGTGTCTAAAACCTTATATGGTATTTTCTAGCGGACATTATGAAATATTTATTATGGAAATCACCTAGAATAAAAAAACTTTATAAGGGATAATGAAAATTAAACCAATATTTTGTTAGATAAATTTTCAACAAAATAGAAAAAGTATATCATAAAATTACCTTAATATATTTTTAAAGGGTTTCCTCTGTTTTAGGTTGTACATAACACAAAGAATCTATATAAATCTAAAGATTCATCTTTATTATAACCCCAATATAACTAATGATCATTGACTTATTTGGGTCAAAAATTTGGCTGTATTTATTCCAACCAACATCAAATTTTATACCCTTATTGTAATGACCCAAAGTTTCATTAATGGAAAATACCTCTTGATCCAGTTAAATGTCTCTTTATGAAAAATGTTTTTATAAGATGTCAAATTATTTGGTTTTATGTTAAGATTTGCGACTGTTACTTTTATAGCCGTTGAACAGTGATCACATGATTAGTATAAATATAAGGCTTTAACGAACCCAATTTTACTCAGACAAAAGAAGTAATGACCTCATCCAGTAGAATTGCCCCATACAAAGCCCATTTGTCAGAGCTCGGAAAAGAGGTGGCATCCTTGGGCTTCACCCTTGACCAATCCCAAGCTGAGCTTCATCATGTCAAACTCGAACGTGACCGTTTATGGGAAAAGTGGAAGTTGATTGAAATTACCACTCAAGCAATGTTATCCGATCCACCCCAAGAGTCTGTAACCATATCACACCTTACCCTTAGGTATTATGCGGCTGCTTTAAGGGGTTATGTAACAAATAATTAGTACTATGTTCATGTACATTGTTTTTTTGTATATAATAATTAATATAATTTCTAGTCATTTTTGCTACATTGTAAATAGTTTTTAAAGTACAAATGGTGTTTTTAGTTATTATTTAATTAAGAATTAAATATTATTAAATTAAGGGTTTTTTTGAATTAAATAATATTTTAATAAAATATTATTATTAATATTAAATTAATTTTTAATAAATATAAATGATCTTATAATTTTATGAATGCAATTAAATTTTTTTATTAAGGTTTGAAAGCCATTTCTATCAAAACCCGTGAATTTTCGATAAATATTGATTTTTATTTTAAAAGTGAAAATTAACATATTTATAAATTTTTTTAGATAAAATAAATTTCATTTCTGGAATCAAGATGTTGAAATTATCCAACGGTGAATTTTTCATAATTTTCTGAGACAGTCAAATTTTTGGGTAAAAATTAAATACCGTTTAAATATATAATGTGTTTTATGACATTATAATGACCCAATGGGGATGTAATAAAATTACATAATCCTTATGTTCGGCCAATATATGTTTTATCATTAAAATAATGTGATTTTGGGTCTATTTGACTTACTTTTCAAAGCATTAATGGACCCCTCAAGACATATTCAACACTTTGCCTTTTTAAATTAATTTCCTTGGGAGTGTGACTCACCTCCACATAAACAACCTTATTATTTTAAGAATTTCGGACTTGGGACTTATAAAATATTGTTTTCCTATTCCCTTTTCCAAAAAACATGGGCAAAAACCATGAGATGGTTTGTGGTTTGGATTAATTTAATGTAAGGGGACCCAAACCTAAATAATAAAGAATTCCCTCCCCTTTCCAATATAAACCCACCCAATATCCCACTTCAACCTCACTAAAATCCCTTTGAGTTTGTCCAACCTCTACCATACTCTCTCTAGAATCCTCCCAAGGTTCCCCAAGCTCCCAAGAAGCCTCTCACAAGCCTCTCTCTATCCTTTGGAAGCACACTTCCAAGTAAGGGTTTTTTCTTCCTTTCTCTTTTTTGTCAATTTTCTTTAAGTTGTATTGCCCTTTTAATTTCAATTATGAATATTGGGGTATGGTTTCTCACCTCCCCCATACTGCCCTCTTATTGTTTGAATGATTGGATACCCCTTTCTCTCGCATTAAATGCCTCCCATGTACACCCGTTACTATGCCGAAATTCCGAAAGGAACTTCTCTCTCTTCTTTTACAGTCAAGCAATACTTTTGTATCATGAATCTAAATTCCATTTCAATTGTTGGGACATGTATCTATATGAACTCCTTACTGTCCATTACATGTAAATATGATGAGTAACCCCTTTATCTCCCATCAACCTTTTTTATGAATTCTTATGTCACGCCGTTATGCTGCCGAAATCGCACCGATTTTCTAAGCCAATGTCATTGTGTAGTGAATACCATGCCTATTTCTCCATCAACGATATTCAACTTTATACACATTTACTTATTGATTGTAAAGTTTCATGTATTAATTCCGCATTCCTTTATCGTGTAATAAATGATTATGTTTTATGAATCCATGTTTTATGATCCATGTGGCACACTTATGCATGAAATGAAATGTTTAAGAAGGGTGCACCCTTATAGCGCTCCAATGCATTGGGTAAAGTATAGTATCATGATATGTCATGTGCAATGAGTGTTGACTCATGATAATTCAAGTGAAATGATGGTTTACTCGTGCTTCATGTGCAATGAGGGGTTACTCATGCTCCATGTGCAATGATCCTTGGCTCATGCTAATTCGATGTTAAGTGTTGTTGCCACATTTCCATGTTATGATTATCATTATTTATCATGCCTTTATGTTCATGTTTATCTTATGCTCTATTGACATTACTATTACCTAACATGTATTGTACTCCTCATGTTATTCCATGTGTACTCCCTTACTGGGCTTTATAGATCACCCTTTTCTTATGCATGTCCTCAGGTTATCCCATGAAATGCTAAGTACGAGGGAATGTAGTGGTCATGTAAAGGAAGTTTTCGATAAATATGTTGTATTTCATGTTTTAAGTTTTTATGTAATGATCCTAAGCCCCAAAGAAACTAAACATATCGATCTTCATTGTTGTATCAAGTGAAGTTTTATGTAATAAATCATGTTTAAGTTGTAATAAAAAGTAGGGTTGTCATAGTTGGTATCATAGGATAGGTTTAGTTATTTTTGGGATTAGGAAAACCCTAGTAAAGCCTTAGATACAAGACTAATTATAATAAAAACATACCTAAGTTTTGGTAAATACTAAGTAAGTTGTTTATCAAACAAATACATCTCTATCTGGATACGAGCAGGTAGAGGCGGCTCTGGCACAGATGTATTCTAGGGGTAAAACCCAAAAACACCGCTTTGAGCTAGACTCGAACGGGAACTATTGCATGAAAACGGGCCTTGATGCACTCTTGGTTACGACACTCCCGGGGGATATGTTTTGATAAATTCAAAATCTTAGTATGAACCCTTATTAAGGGAAAAATGCCCCTAAGAATATATGTTAGAAAGTAGATCATGAAAAGCCTAGATTGAAGCCTATAGAATCATGAGTTAAGGAAAAAAACACTATTTTTGAGTCATCAAATTTTGTCTTTGGATTACCCTTTATGTGTTACCCCTAAATTTCCTTTTATTCCAGCCAATGGCCGGTAATAGGAGGACTCGGGCTAACAACCGTTGTGAAGATCAGTGTGATGACTGTACTAATGAGATGCCAAATCCAATGGGAGCGGGAATCACGAACTTTGTCATGCTTCTCTCTCAGTTAACTCAAGTTTTGAATAGAAACACGGGTCAAGAGGAACGTTCAACCCCCCTAAGAAAGAAAAAGTCGCTATCGAGAGCTTCAGGAGACAAATACCTCCTACTTTTAGTGGATCATCCGATCCCACGATCGCTGAACAATGGATCAACTCCATTGAAAAGATCTTATCCATCCTCCAATGTTTTGAACAAGAGAAGGTTATCCTGGCTGCTTATCGTATGGAGGGTGAAGCTGATCAATGGTGGACATTGATCAAAAATACGAAGCCTGAGATGGAGATCGAGGCTTTGGAATGGAAGAAATTATGGAAGATGTTTTTCGATAAATATTTTCCGTGCACCCTCCGGCTTAAGATGAAAAGGGACTTCCTTTCCCTCAAGAAAAAGATGTGGAATCCTTTGTAGAGTACGAGGCAAACTTCAAAAGGCTTGCACGATACGCTTCCGGATTTGTCATTACCCCCGAATTCTAGGTTGATCGCTTATTTGGTGGGCTGAATCCTAGCTTGCGAAAAGCATTAGCGATCCGTGACTTCGACAGCTATGAGGAAATTGTCCGATGTGCCCTCAAGGTCGAAATGGAGATCAGAGAATCACAGGGGTATCATGGGGATAAGAAGCGTAAGGTGGACTTCAATTCTGGTGGGCCAATGGATAAATCCAACGGCACTAAGAAGTTCCAGCACCCCACTTTCCAAAAGTGTGGAAAGAAGCACCCTGGAAATTGCTTTAAGGGGACGAGAAAATGCTTTAGGTGTGGAAGAGAAGGTCACCTAGCTGTTAACTGTCGGCAAGAAGGACCCGCGACTGCGACAGAGGAGAGGAATGCTCCGTTCGAACCACAACGCGTTATTAAATGCTATAAATGCAAAGAAACAGATCATTTTTCAAATCTGTGCCCTAATCCAAGGGTTATCAGAGGCAACCAACAACCTCCAAGACAGCAAGGAAGAGCTTTTGCCATCACTTCTGCCGAAGTGAACCCTGAAAATGAAGTGGTGATAGTTATGTTAGTTATTCATTCAAGAATAGCGAACATACTTTTTGATTCAGGTTCTACGCATTCTTTTATATCTCGAAAGTTTAGTAGAACAATCTTAGCACCACCACAAATCATGGAAGTAAAGATGTCGGTGAGTACAAAAAATGGGGCAATCATTGCATCCCATGAATATAAGTCCTCCCCTGTTATAATATGTGGATTGAATTTCCCAGTGAACCTCGTCATACACCCTTTGGTGGAATTTGATGCAATTCTTGGAATGGATTGGCTTTCGTTATATAGATCCAACATAAATTGTTGGGAGAGGGAAATCACACTCCATATGGGGAATCGACCCCGATTCTTTACAAGTGTCAGGAGGAAGATGAATCTCTGTTAGCTCCATCATCTCAAGCATGGATATTACTGCCTTATGAGCACGCATATTTGGCTCAGATGATTGAGTCCAAAGAAGAAACCATCCTTGAAGAAATGCCTATTGTGAGGGAATTCGCTGAGGTGTTTCCCGAGGAACTGCCTGGTCTTCCTCCTAGAAGAGATGTTGAGTTCTCAATTGAAATTATACCTGAGGTGTTACCAATATCCAAGACTCCATATATAATGGCTGTTGTTGAGCTTGAAGAGCTAAAGAAATAACTACAGGAGAATCTGGATAAAGGGTTTATATGCCCAAGTGCTTCACCATGGGGTGCACCAGTCCTCTTCGTCAAGAAAAAGGATGGGTCAATGCGGCTTTGCATCGATTATCGTGAACTTAACAAAATCACGATAAAGAACAATTATCCTCTCCCACAAATTGATGACTTGTTCGATCAGTTGCGCAGAGGACAATAATTCTCCAAGGTGGACTTGCGGCCGGGATATTATCAAGTAAGGGTGAAGAAGGAACATATCCCCAAGACTGCTTTTCGTACATGGTACAGGCACTATGAATTTATAGTAATGCCTTTCAGACTCACTAATGCTCCAACAATATTCATGTACTTGATGAATAGAGTCTTTATAGATTACCTTGACAAATTTGTGTTAGTCTTTATAGATGATATTCTAATATACTCCAAAACCAAGGAGGATCATGAGGAGCATTTAAGAACCATACTGGAGACTTTGTGCAAGGAGAAGCTCTATGAAAAGTATAACAAGTGTGAGTTCTGGTTGAAGGAGGTCTCATTCTCGGGCCATATCATCACAAGCAATGGGATATCTGGGGATCCCTCCAAAACAGATGCAATTGAGGGATGACCGAGGCTAACATCGGTAACCGATATCCGTAGCTTCTTGGGGTTAGCTGGATATTATCGACAATTTGTGAGGAATTTCTCACGATTGTCCAACCCTCTTACCAAGCTAACTTGAAAGGGAGTAAAGTTTTCTTGGAGTGATGAATACAAAGAAAGATTCAAGGAGTTGAAAAGGAGTCTTATCACTGCACCTGTGCTCACTTTACCCACAAGTGGGGAACTTTTTTGTGGTATTCAGTGATGCTTCGAAGAAGGGATTAGGATGTGTGCTGATGAAAAATGATAAAGTGATATCCTATTCCTCAAGGCAGTTGAAAATCCATGAGTGAAACTATCCAACGCATGATCTGGAGTTGGCGGCTATGATCTTTGCCTTAAAAATCTGGCGGCATTATCTCTATGGAGAGAAATGTGAGATATATACTGACCACAAGAGTCTTAAATATATATTCACACAGAAAGAGCTTAATATGCGCTAGAGAAGATGGATAGTGCTCATCAAGGATTATGACTGTTCAATACATTACCACCCTGGGAAAGCGAACAAGGTGGCAGATGCCCTAAGTAGAAAGGATCCAGCGATTCTATCAATGATGAGAATTGAGAAGGATCCAATCTTCTTAGACTTGATGAAGATGGATGTGGAAATCATAAATAAGGGAACATCATCAACCCTTTCACAAATGATTGCTCAACCATGTCTTTTGGAAAGGTTAAAGGATGTTCAAAAGGATGATGTGGGAATTCAAGAAAAAGTGGAAGCTATCAAAAAGGGGAAATCCTCGGAGTTTAATGTTAATGAAGAAGGAATTGTGCGGTTTGGGAAAAGACTATTTGTTCCATCAAGTCCGGAGCTGAAGAAGGAACTCTTAAATGATGCACATAGTTCAAATTTCTCTATTCACCCATGGAGCACAAAGATGTATCGAGATCTCCGAGAAAACTTTTGGTGGGATAATATGAAGAAGGAGATCGCCGAATATACATCAAAGTGCCTAGTTTGTCAGCAAGTGAAGGCAGAGAGGAAGAAGTCTAAAGGGATGATGCAACCATTGCTGATACCAGAATGGAAATGGGAAAGCATCACCATGGACTTTGTCACTGGACTTCCAAGGACATCCAAAGGCAACAATGCAATCTGGGTTGTTGTGGATCGTCTTACAAAGACTGTACACTTCATTGATATTCAGGAGTATTTCTCATTGGATCAACTGGAACGAATATATATCAGGGAAGTGGTAAGGTTTCATGGAGTACCACTATCTATTGTGTCTGACCGAGATCCAAGATTCACCTCTAAGTTTTGGAAGAGTCTTCAACATGCTCTGAATACTGAACTGAACTTCAGTACGGCCTATCATCCTCAAACTGATGGCCAATCCGAGCGGACTATCCAAACACTTGAGGATATGTTTAGAGCATGCTCAATGGACTTTAAAGGATGATGGGATCAAAATCTTCCTATGTTTGAGTTCTCTTATAATAACAGTTTCCACTCGAGCATCCAAATGGCACCATATGAAGCCCTTTATGGGAAAAGGTGCAGAACACCGGCATGTTGGGATGAGGTCGGTGAACATAAGCTGCTTGGACCATAAATGGTTGAGGAAATGGTGGAGAAGGTGAAAACCATTCAGCAACATATCAAGGCAGCCCAGAGTCGACAGAAGAGTTATGCAGATAATCGTTGACGAGACCTTGAGTTTAAAGTTGGAGACATGGTATTTTTACGCATATCTCCGTGGAAGAAGGTCATGAGGTTTGGAAAGAAAGGGAAGTTAAGTCCAAGGTACATCGGCCCCTTCGAGATTCTTGATCGTGTTGGGGCTGTGGCCTATCGACTAGAACTTCCACCTACTATGGCCAAGGTGCATGATGTCTTTCATGTATCCCTCTTAAGTAAGTACATACCGGACCCTTCACATGTACTCTCTTCTGAGGTGGTACAATTGGAAGATGATCTTTCTTATGAGAAGAAACCAGTGAAGATCTTAGATCGTAGAGAAAAAGTTCTACGAAATAAGACAATGCCCCTCGTCAAGGTGTTGTGGAGAAACCACAAGTTTGAAGAAGCAACTTGAGAGTCAGAGGATATGATGAAGCTGAGTTACCTACATTTGTTTTAGTGTGGGAAAAGGAAAATTTCGCGGGCGAAATTTCTTAAGGGTGGAATATTGTAATGACCCTAAGTTTCATTAATGGAAAATCACTCTTGATCCAGTTAAATGTCTCTTTATGAAAAATGTTTTTATAAGATGTCAACCTCTTTGGTTTTATGTTAATAGTTGTGACCGTTACTTTTATAGCCGTTGAACAGTGATCACATGATTTGTATAAATATAAGGCTTTGACGAACCCAATTTTACTCAGACAAAGGAAGCGATGACCTCATCCAGTAGAATTGACCCATGCAAAGCCCATTTGTCGGAGCTCGGAAAATAGGTGGCATCCTTGGGCTTTGCCCTTGACCAATCCCAAGATGAGCTTCATCATGTCAAGCTCGAACGTGACCGTCTACGGGAAAAGTGGAAGTTGATTGAAATTACCACTCGAGCGATGTTATCCGAGCCACCCCAAGAGTATGTCACCATCACACACCTTACCCTTAGGTCTTATGCAGCTGTTTTAAGGGGTTATGTAACAAATAAGTAGTACTATGTTCATGTATATTGTTTTTTTGTATATAATAATGAATATAATTTCTAGTCATTTTTGCTACATTGTAAATAGTTTTTAAAGTAAAAATGGTGTTTCTAGTTATTATTTAATTAAGAATTAAATTTTATTAAATTAAGGGATTTTTTAATTAAATAATATTTTAATGAAATATTATTATTAATATTAAATTAATTTTTATTAAATATTAATGATCTTATAATTTTATGAATGCAATTAATTTTTTTTATTAAGGTTTGAAATCCATTTCTGTCAAAACCCGTGAATTTTCGATAAATATTGGTTTTTATTTTAAAAGTGAAAATTAACATATTTAGAAATTTTTTTAGATAAAATAAATGTCATTTCTGGAATCAGGACGTCGAAATTATCCAATGGTGAATTTTTCATAATTTTCTGAGACAGTCAAATTTTTGGGTAAAAATTAAATACCTTTTAAATATATAATGTGTTTTATGACATCATAATAACCCAATGGTGATGTAATAAAATACCATAATCCTTATGTTCTGCCAATATATGTTTTATCATTAAAATAATGTGATTTTGGGTTTGTTTGACTTACTTTTGAAAGCATTAATGGACCCCTCAAGACATATTCAACACTTTGCCTTTTTAAATTAATTTTCATGGGAGTGTGACTCACCTCCACATAAGAAACATTATTCTTTTAAGAAGTTCGGACTTGGGCCTTATAAAATATTGTTTTCCTATTCCCTTTTCCAAAAACCATGGGCAAAAACCATGGTATGTTTTGTGGTTTGGATTAATTTAATGTAAGGGGAACCAAACCTAAATAATAAAGAATTCCCTCCCCTTTCCTATATAAACCCACCCAAGATCCCACTTACTCCTCACTAAAATCCCTTTGAGTTCTTCCAACCTCTTCCCTACTCTCTCTAGAATCCTCCCAAGGTGCCCCAAGCTCCCAAGAATCCTCTCACAAGCCTCTCTCTAGCCTTTGGAAGCACACTTCCAAGTAAGGGTTTTTTCTTCCTTTCTCTTTTTTGTCAATTTTCTTTAAGTTGTATTGCCCTTTTAATTTCAATTATGAATGTTGGGGTATGGTTTCTCACATCCCTCATACTACCCTCTTATTGTTTGAATTATGGGATACTCCTTTCTCTCTCATTAAATTCCTCCCATGTACACCCGTTACTATGCCGAAATTCTGAAAGGAACTTCTCTCTCTTCTTTTACATTCAAGAAATACTTTTGTATCATGAATCTAAATTCCATTTCAATTGTTGGTACATGTATCTATATGACCTACTTACTGTCCATTCCATTTAAATATGATGATTAACCCCTTTCTCTACCATCAAACTTTTTTATGAATTCATATGTCACGCCGTTATGCTGCCGAAATCGCACCAATTTTCTAAGCCAATGTCATTGTGTAGTGAATACAATGCCCATTTCTCCATAAAGGGTATTCAAATTTATGCACATTTACTTATTGATTGTAAAGTTTCATGTATGAATTCCATATTCCTTTATCTTGGAATAAATTATTATGTTTTATGAATCCATGTTTTATGATCCATGTGGCACACTTATGCATGAAATGAAATGTTTAAGAAGGGTGCGCCCTTATAGCGCTCTAATTCATTTGGTAAAGTATAGTATCATGATACGTCATGTGCAATGAGTTTTGAATCATGATAATTCAAGTGCAACGAGGGTTTACTCGTGCTTCATGTGTAATGAGGGTTTACTCATGCTCCATGTGCAATGAGCCTTGGTTCATGCTAATTCAATGTTAAGTGTTATTGCCACATTTCCATGTTATGATTATCATGCTTTATCATGAATTTATGTTCATGTTTATATTATGCTCTATTGACATGCCTATTGCCTAACATGTATTGTACTCCTCATGTTATTCCATATTTACTCCCTTACTGGGATTTATAGCTCACCCTTTTCTTATGCTTGTCCTCAGGTTATCCCTTGCAATGCTAAGTACGAGGGAATGTAGTGGTCATGTAAAGGAAGTTTTCAATAAAGATGTTGTATTTCATGTTTTAAGTTTTTATGTAATGATCCTAAGACCCAAAGACACTAAACCTCTCGATCTTATTTGTTTTATCAAGTGAAGTTTTATGTAATAAAGCATGTTTAAGTTGTAATAAAAAGAAGGGTTGTCATACTTATTTCATTGATAATTTTAGTCAACACTGTGATGCCATGTTGTTCTTGTTTTTTTAATTAACATGGTGTTGACCCCCTAATAAATTTTCAGTTTCATCATCAACCACCTATTATTCCTCGATATTGGTAACTTCATCATGTGTAGAAGTCATTATCTACAAGATTAGTCAAACACTTAATTTAAATTATGTAAACATTGTTTAGGAATCATAATATTATGAGGAATAGTTTAGCCGATTAAAAAAACTTTAACCTCCTCATTGAACTCTATTTATTTTATTTAAATATTGAAGGGATTTGGAACCTTTATATATAATCTAGATCCCCTATTTGTGGTCCCCTATAACATACAATAAATTGTCTAAATTGGAACCTATATGAAATTATTGTGGTCTCCCATTGAAAGGGTCATCCTTGATTGAATTGTTATCTGACCCTGGAGTTATTTTAGTCACCAGAAAGAGAATTGACCAATTTTTATTTGTTGGATCCAAGATATAAAATACACGCATTGATTATGATTCCATTGTTAAAGGATCATCCATTCCCATTTCCACACTAAAATTCACCTTCACTAAGACCATTTAATCAAATTTCACTGTACTTCTGTTGTCAGCCCATTTTCAATGGAAAGCCAACAATTGAAATTTTGTATAATAAAACACACATATCACTTCAATGATGCTGAAATATAAAATATTCGCAGAAATTGGATTTATATACTTGGAACCAGATATGTGAATCACTTCTTCCATAAGAATAACTCTAATTAATTTTATCTTACTAAACTCGTAATATTCTTTTGTAAAAAATGTATGACCATTAATTACAGAACTAATGTAAGATATAACATTTTAATTTGGTCCCCTATCTATCCATCGAATTCATTTAACAACCGAATTATTAATTTTAGATAAATATATATAAATATGATTTTAGAACCTTCCTATAAATTGTTGATTATATGTATTTGATATCCATCCTTAACCCCTTGATGGATTCAAATGTCTAATAATTACTTTGTGAGATTAAATATATGGATCAACATATTTAATATTATGTAAAATGTAAAGGCGATCTTTCTCCCACTCTGTGATGGTAATTGTGAAAAAATATATTTTATAAACCCCTTCTCCCATAAGAATTTCACTATGACGAGACTTTGGGAGACCAATGCTATCATCATCTGATAGGTAATAGGTACAAAGTGAAACACATTCTTCAAAGATTTACTGTTATGTAATAGAACCTTTTGGATGACTTTGATTCATGAAATACCCTTTCAAAATCTTCATATATCATTCAATGGGGTACATCCATCTGTAATGGATAGGACCACATAGTTAAACCTCTCTGACCAAGTGAAACATCACATAGAACATTATATTAAATAATTATGGTGGGAAGACCATATCTAATTCACATAATATGACTAAAACCTTCTAATTTATGTTTTAGAACTTCATTGATTCTATAACTTTACTGAATATGGATTTGAAAAAGAGTAGAGTTTGGTTAAATCATGTTGTACATTTTTAGGAAGAATGAAATGTAAAACGACGGACATCGAGTCTTACATCCATGAATGGAAGTCATGTTATTTTAGTATCTGTATATTCAAATTGATCATTATCATGAATTTTGTTATATTTTATGAATACCCTTTTAGAACTATTACACTTATAAGTAAATTGAAAAATTGAAAATTTTCTTCTCTGGATAGAATGTAAGATACTAGAGGAAGAAAAATGCAAATTTTACACTTCACAAATGCCTACACTTCCCTTATCCTGATTTCAATCATGTCTAACCTAGAATTTAAATCATCTTTTATATTGACATGAACATTTAATAAAGTTCCAATAACAATATCAAATACATTTTTTTTCTATATGCATGGCACCAAGAAAATGTATAACGTAAAAAAAGTTCTAGTATAGTAATTCAAAGAAAATTGATATCTTTTTCCAACCTTATTTTATAAGGTTTTTTGAAAATGGTTTACCAAAAGTATTGTCTATATATTTTACTTTATGGAACATTTGATCACCCATTGGTTGAGATGGTGTTTTACCTTGTTCGATATTCCCATCAAACGCTATCGTCTAGAATCAATATTTATTTTTTTGAGTTAAAAATTTCTGATGACCCAAAACATTGAATTTGAGGAATGTTTAAACTAAACATAGTGTGTACATTATTCAAAAATGGGACACCCCAAAATTACTTTAATGATATATCCTAAAATTCTTTCACAAATAGGAATGTTATTTATCATCCCATACAATAGGCCCTCAATGTGAATTATTCACTTATATGGTAATAATACATTTTTACACCTTTATCCCACATCCATTTTAGAACGTCAATAAATGGATCCAAATAGACATCAATATCATTATCAGGTTTTATTGGTCCATATATAAGTAGGGGAAACATAATGCATTTTCACTTCATGTATAACCATGGTAGTGAGTTATAATTTACCGAATAACTGGCCATGTACTGTGAATACTAATATGTACACAAAAATGATTTATTACATATTTAGATAATGTAAAATGGAAGTTTCTCATCTCATTTTTAAATTTAGGATACTCATACTCAATTTTATTCAATTGAGAAGAGTCTCCTAGATGATGCAGTTTCCCATATTTAATTCTTGTATTTTCATGCCATGTTAATTGTCTCATGGTTTCTTGAATTCCATATAGTTTTCTAAATATTGTAATGATAATAAAGTACCATACATATTTTAAAGGACTTGATTCATCTTTCTTGTATCGATTCATGCTACACTTATGGAATTTAATGAGTGATTCATTGTCCTTGAAAAATAATACGAATTCATTCAGACAAGCATATATTTTGTTATATATAATTACCATTGAACATATAATTTTTTTAGCAATATATGTTTTAAAAGGAAGTATATTTTCTTTTGATATCATATCATTTAGGAGACCAAGTAGTTCTATAAAGCTAGTGTCACTCCATCCGCTGCCAGCTTTCAGATTATAGAACTTCAATACAACTGACAATGTTGTGTATTTTGTTCAACTGGTATACAATGGTCTCTTAGAATAACTATTTAACTTCTTAAAAAACTTTGGAAAATCATGATGGTTATATTTTATTTTTATTTTTATTTCTTACACATGATATCCATCATCATTTACACCGGTATTCATATCAAATTATCCAAAAATCACAGTATTATCCCAATCGGTGTGTACACTCAATTTTTCCTCATGTTTAGTCCATTATTTATATATCTAATATATTCTGTGAAAAATAATTTTTTATTCCAACTCTTTCCACGTAAGTATTCTTGAATAACAACAATGTAAATGCAAACAAAGGATTTGATAAGGGTCATAAACATGCTCTATTGAAAACTTGATGAACTCTTTAACTCAATCTTCATACTCTTTTTTAATATGACTATAATGCATCCATTTTCTATTAATATTCATCCTATTAGGTTCATAAAATATTCATTTTTCACAAAAAATAAAAAGTACACATAAGATACTCATAATCAAGGGAGAAAGTAATAGAAAATTCTAATAAGGGAACCCCAATATTTGAATGTTATCGGTTATTATTTCTGACATGTTATCATTTTACGTAGGGGTGAAATGAAAATAAACAACCTGGGGTAAAAATGTGGCTACTGGTTTAGGATCTCAATTTGATTTAGTGTGGGACATAAAGGTGGTAATAAATATATTGGTAAATTTTATTTGTTTATTATTGAATTAGAGTGGTCTAGGATTAAAATACATGTATATTACATTAATTTAGATGAATATTCAGTATATTACAAAAGAACAAGCCTGATGACTGTAATAGTTTAGTGTATTTGGAAACCTAAAAGTCATTATTATAGTTTAGTGAAATATCTTCAACATATCCCTTAAAGATATTCCACAATAGTAATCCTAATTAAAACTTTTATTCACAACATTGGGAAAGGAAACATAATAAAGGGATAATATTGAATTATAAATAAGGGTAAATAAAGGAAATACATAAGCATATCATGAATATAAGGGCACAAGAACATGAGAATAACATTTGAAGATAATAACCTACGTATTAAATATTTGAAACAAGTGAAATGTCATAAAGATTGTAATTTTATGAGAAATGAATCATAATATAATCAAGAACATTAACCATGTAATAATATCATAGGCATAAGAAATATAATATTTTGTAAACATATAAACATGTAATTATTTTCACTACAAGTCGAGGCTCATTGCCAAAAAATTATTGGTGCACTTCATGTGGACTAAATCTACTAGGCATGAAACACCACCATCCCCAGTCATAGTCTTTTCCTTATAATGGATCAGGTTTCCCCATATTCCCATAGTGGATCAAGTTTCCCCATCTTCCCATAGTGAACAGGACACATCTGTTTCCCATTTGGGATCTAGATGCACCTGCTTTCCATTTTGGATCAGTCCTGTTGGCTTGTTTCCCATCATTATCAAATGATATATAAATCTTTACCCAATGCATTGGAGGGATAAAAGGGTCCCACCCATCTCATAATGACATCATACATATATATTCCACAAGAACATAAATAGTAATATCATAACACATTAAAAGAAATGGGTATCATAAACATGTAATCATATAATAAAATTTTAAAATAGAAAGGTTTCATAATCATTTCATCAAAGCATAACCTACAAAAAGAAGCGTGTTTCATAAATATATGACTCATGAAAGAAAATGGATCTCATAAACATATAACCCATGAAATAGAAACATATTCCATAAACATATATCCCATGAAATATAAATGGATTTCATAAACATCATTCTAAAAAAAACCATTTTTAGAAAGAATATGAAGGGAACCCTTGAATCATATCCCCAGAAAGTCACGAGTAAAATCAACAGATTCCATCTTAGAGGGAAAATAATTTTAAAATATCTTTTTAAAAAATTTCTTAAGGAAAATATCCTTTTTTCTTTGAAAAGAGATTTTTAAAACATAAAACCTTTTTAAAACCATTTTCTTTGAACATAAACATGAAAACTTATAAAGGAATATTGAAAACGTTTAGAAAACATTTTCCCTTTAAAACACATAAAGGAAGCTTGAAAAAATTTGAAGAATTTTCAAACATAGAACATTTTTTAAAAACTTTTTCTTTGAAAATCACATTAAAATCAACAAAATTTTCAGAATATTTGGGAAAAAATTTATTTAAAAATAAACTTGTAAACAAATAAAGGAATCTTCTAGGAAATAATGTTCATGATGATGTATAAGTATGTACATACCGAACATTCCTTTTTCACCTTAAATGATTAAAAAGGTGACTTGATTATAAAACCACAAGAATATTAATTTTAAAAAAATTTCTTAAGAAAGGAAATTAATGTGTAAAAATTACCTTTAAACATCATATGATAATAGTAAAAAAAATTAAAAACATTTTTATAAGACACAGTTTTAGAAGTATATAGATTTCTGACCTAAATGAGAAATAAAGTTAGATTTTCATAATTTGTTTCTTAATTATCTTAAGTACCAAAGATTAAAAAATGGTAACCTTACTTGGATGTAACATGAATAAACAAATTCTAGGAAAATTCAATAGTTTTCTTAAGAGACGGATCATAAAAGTTTATCAATGGAATCATAATAAAAAATAATCTTGTTAAATGATAAGATTTTAGCAATAAACTGTTTCCAATTTGGTAACTTTAAATCATAATAAAATATAAATGATAACAATAATTTAGTCTTAAAATGTAATTAAAATAATTATATTCATGATATAACATGTCAAAGGTAGTATATACAGCTCATAGAAAAATATAGGTGCATAACAAGGCATGTGTCTCAAAGAAGGAAAATTGAGACAAAATTACCTTACCGATTTGGTAAATTTTGAAACATAAACCCCATGAAATAAATAACATAAAATGGATATGTAAATACCCATAAATTTAATTATAATTATAATATAACACATCCATTTTCAATATACACACCACATATAAGAGATAGAAGGTGAACATGGCTTATGTCCCACGCAAAATAAAATTGAGATGAGAAAACCCTTAATACTTGAGTAACCTTATAATAATAATACTTATAATATATATTCAGTATATATTTATTTATAAAAATATATAAAATCTATAAATATTAAATGGAATACACCGTTCTTGGAGACGGTAGGCCGTACATACGCATGAACATAATTTTCTGTTTTATTGTTGTATTGAAAGAAAAATAGTAAATGAAATATATGTATATATATTATACAATTAAAGTAGAATTATTATTTCATATATAAAATATAATTTCACTAAATCCATTCTTAATATATTACATGTAAAGTGTGAATGAATCACATCACTTTGAGGTGGCGGTAGTCCACACATCCACAATCAAAGTTATCATATTTACACAAAATGGAAAGTATGAAGTTATGTTTTATGTAATAATTAAAGAAGAATAAATACATCATAAATATCATATATATCATATAAAAATATATTTACCATCATAATTCCCATAAATGATATGTGGTAAAGGAAAACATAACAACAATGGTTCATGAGGTGGTAGTTCGACATACACAAGAACGATAAGTTCATTACCAATTTGATGCAAGTGTGTTTAAGTGTAGATAGAAACCATAGAATACAAAAATCTCAGTATATTTAGGATACTTATGTTATTATATAATAATGGAATAATAATAGTTGAGGAGATGCATAATTAAAATAAAACAAAGGAGTTTGAGGAAGGATGTTTCCTCCTCTTTGGGTAACTCCTCTTGGTTTTCCCTAAAGAGCTTCATTGGTTCGATTTATACAAAAAGGGAATCTTATAGGATGAATGGAGGGATTTTGGGGGATTGTTTTATCCGATTTTGTGAAATAAAAATGGATTTATAGGTGTTAATAAATGGGAGGAGTGAGTGTCCTTTTATAGAGGAGGAGTGGCATTTTCGTAAATTTTTGAAAAGGGAATTCCACCCATGTGTTTTCCTATGAAAAGTGTCTAAAATAATGGTCCAAATCCAAGAAAGGGTGTATAGGGTCAAAATATGGATAGGAAATATATTTTTCACAAGTTTCCAGGTCATTTTGTCCTTTAAGTTTAAGGTTTAGTCCCTTATTAATCTAATGTTCCTCTTAATTAGTGTAATTAATTTTTAACACTTTTACTAATATTTTTGGTCAAAAAATAAGTTAAGACTATTAGAAATTATAAATAATAATTATTAAAAATATTTAATTCATTTTTTTAAAATTAAAATCACATAAGTGGACGAAATTAATTTAAATATAATCCCAAAGACGGGACGTCAAAGCGGGTATTTAAAGTAAAAATGTTCAAAAGTTTGGTAAGTTTATATATCCAATTTCAAAGTGAAATTGATTCCAATGAAGCAAATTGGATTAATTAATGTATAATTAATCTAATTTTACTTTTAATCCAATCAAAAAAAAATATCATTATAAATAAATTAGATGAAAAAGTAGTTTTGAATTAAAATTCAGTATTTTTCACTATTCATGAAAAAATGAAACTTTTTAGAAAAATACCAAAATTCACCATAACCTAATTTTTTTTGTTTGAATTTCCAAAATTAATTTTTGTTTTTCATATTAAATTTATAAAAGTTCCAAAATATTTATTTAAAATGGGTTCCCCATTAAAAGGCTGTAAAATTACCTTTTAGAACAATACATCTTTTTATTTATAAAATCAGATTTATTCTTATCTTATACCTATAAAATCTATTGGATGATTATCAAAAATATTTTTTTAATATATAATATTTAAATTTTATTTAAAACATTAATAAAAAGTGGTATGTTTAATTTATTGAGAGAGAATTGTGATTTTACATAGAAAAATATTTTTCTAAGAAAAGAAATTTCTTTATTTTCAAATAGTTCTTACATGAACTTATAGTAATTTATAACCAAATGATTAATTTTTTATACATTTTTAAATAATATTTTCTAAATTTAATTAATTTTATTATTAACTTTCATTACAATGGCTATGTGGTAACTACGACAATATTTTAGTAATAATATTAATAATATATTGTAGTTTGGTAACACGCAGCCTTGCATGTAACACAAGCTATCAAAGAGGATTAATATTGTGTTTAATAAAAGTAAAACATAGTGTCATTTAAAAAAAACGAATCTATGTGTTTTTTGTATCATAGTCTTGACATGTTGTTACATATAACATAAGCCACACTTAGTGATTTTGTATAAAAAAAACTATCTTCAGTGTTGTGTGGAATGAAAAATATGGAAAATATTTAATTAGTTCAATTTTTTCTCAAAAATATGAAGGTGTTACATTATTCCCCACTTAAACTGAATTTATCCCTCAAAATTCATCTATTTTATAAAAGGTTTAATACTTAAAAGTTTTGTTCATAGAAACCCACATCGTAAAAATGAATAAAAACATTCTTTTAAAAGAGAAAGTTGGAAATGTAACGATTACCCAAAGAAACAAATAACTAGGTTTCCACATAGAAGAACATATGCGGGAAGTGAAATCATGGACATGAGAGAAAAGTGTAAATAATCATAGATATTTATAAAGATCACTAATAATAAGAAATTGGGTGATCCATATAAAATTAACAATCACAAAACCATAAACCAAAGAAGCCTGAAAGAGGTCATTGATATCATCATAAATGACGATAATAGGACAAAATTTTATTTCAATACCATTTTTATAATGTTTAATAATTTTTTTCACATGAAGATATACTTAATTTATTTCATTTCCTTTTATATGAAAAATCTCACCCTTTGGTCTTGTCTTGACCAATTTCCACTTCACCTACTTCTCCAAAGAGGAAGGTGATTTTTTTAATTCCTAAAGCACTAATAGATAATGAGATCCTTGATAAGATAACCCATATATCTTATGTTATCATAAAAAAATGTTTAGAATAGGTTATTTAATATATATGAATCCTCATGTGGTGAGATAATAATTTAATATCACAAACTTCATCCAAAGATAAACTTGAACTTTCCATAAATGGTTAACCTTATAACCCTTCTGAAAGATGAAAATACAAAATGTTAGAAAGAAGTTTATGAAATCATATTAACATTGTGTAACACCCCGAGCTTCCACGATACGCCTCTCATTGAATAATGCAATAGCTTGCATTGTACGCAACTTCGAGTTCTAAAACACCGCGACTAATCAAAGTAGCCGTTATGAATAGTAATAACCACTTTTTAAAATTATAGAAATTTTATATTTCAGATGGACTTCATTTTTGTATTCGTAATATCGAAATTATCCTAAGTTGAATTTTTTGTAACTTTCTGAGAACTTCCAATTTTTTATGAATAGTAAAAAATACTTAAAACAACTTTTTTAATCAAAATAATTAATTGTGATAAATTATACTATTTAGTGGTTTTAAAGTATAATTAGAACATATTTTTACCATTTTATCCAATGGTGGTCATTATAATTAATTTAACATTGAAAATGGACATAAACAATTGCCAATCTTTTGATATAAATTTCCTAAAAACACGCTATTTGTTCTGACAGCGGGAATTAATTATAAAATTAATTAATGCAACTTATATGTTTGGAATTTTTTAAAATAGACATAATTTTTAATTCGGAATATCAATTATAGTTTAGGGTGAAGTTTTGGTACTTTTCGGATAACTTTTGTATTTTGATGAATAGTGAAAATTACTAAATTTTAATTAAAAACAACTTTTTTAATCAAAATAATTAATATTGATAAATTATGAATTTGAGTGGTTTTAAAGTATATTAAAAATATATTTTTACCATTCAATTTAATGTTTGTCATTGGACATAATTTTACAATTAAACCGAACATAAACAAGTGTCAATCTTTTGATAGTTATTATCTCTTAAAAACACGCTTTTTGTTTTGACAGCGGGAATTAATTTTAAATTAATTTCTGCCACTTCTGTGTTTTGAATTTAGAAAAATGGATTCCATATTTGGAATCAAGATGTTCAAATTGTGTAAATAGGTAACTTTTATTTTTAGACATTTTGAATAATTACTACGGTAAATATTTTATTTACCATGGTTAAGGGTAAATCCGGTAAATAAGGGTTAAAAAATAATATTATAATAATACTAAATTACCCTAAAACGTGTCTTAACCCTATTGGTTGATACATGGTCGACCATGGGAATCTTTGGGTCTATTTTGGGACCCCATGGATCCACTTGTAAGTGATAATGACACATTATATTAATAAAGTTAAAATAAAAATAAAAATGGCATAAGCTTACATCTTTTAGAAGAACAATTTTTACATAGGGTTATACATGTTGGATTTTCTATTGTAAATATTCATTAGAAAGCTAAAAAGATTTCCTACATAATGATAGTTTATTTATAATTTTTAGACATTAAATAATTTATTTTATTTATGACACAACGATGATGCAGTAATTACTATAATAGTGAAAAAATAAAATAATTGATATTATAAATACCCAAATAAATATAATATGAAACTTTTAATGAATTAAACTAATTTTATAGGATAATATGATATATTAGGATTGATTTAATTGACTTTGTTCGAAGTAATCAATCTGTTATGAGTTTCAAAAAAATCAACTATTGAATAGTGTCAAAATTGACATAAAAGAGTTCTTAAAACAAATATTATATTATTAATTGATATTAAATTCCTAAAAATCTAAGGTTCGGCCAAGAGACTTATATTATGATAGTTTAATCATTAATGGACCACTTGGGGGTCACTTGGATGTATATAGTAAGTTTATTAACCATATTATATAAAAATACAAAGAGACATTGTAAAAGTGAAACTAATTAACTTAGAGTTAATACTTAAAGATAAGGTTAATATAAGTACCCAAAAATGTCTAAATTCTATTGGATGAGTTGTTTTCGACCTATCCCCACCTCATCCTTTGAATAGTCAACTTTGGAGCCTTTGGAAACCGAATATGAATTTATTATAAATTAATATTTCTAGCTTTTCCAAAAGTGCCCCTCACCCCTCTTATAAAAGGGCACTCCTCCTTCTCTTTTCCTCACACCTCTCAAGCCACTTGACTCGTCCAAACTCTGCCCAACTAAGCTCCCCAAATCCCTCTCCTCCTCCTTGAAGCTTCCCCTTAGGCAGAAAGCATTTCAAGAAGTCCTTTGGTTCCAACCAAAGTGAGTTACCTAGATTAAAGGTAACGATTTCTCTTAAATTATTTTCATTTATTTTGCTTCTCCAACCCCCAAACTCTTTTTATTTCCTTTCTTTTGTAACAACACCAGTATCCTCAATATACTAGGATGTTGTTATAAGAAGTATTCAAACTACACATACACACAACTCCATCTAATGGATGATGAACATAATGTTTCTGTGGATGGCAAACTAACGCCTCACGAAACGATGATTGTTCAAATACATCTTACCACCTCTCATGGTGGCCATTATGATGACACTGTAATTAAATATGATATTAATGATATATATTTTATATATAAGCTTCTGTAATTCCATTTTATTTCAAACCATTATTCGTTTCATGTTGTATATACATACGATAATTTCATTTGAGGAAGTGCGGACTACCGCCCCCTTAAAATGATATGACTCGTCCATACCACACATGGAACGTATAAAGGATGGTGTTAATGAACTTAAGTAACATGTATAAAATATTATATTATACTGGAATAGTAATATACCTATGTATCATTTGTATTCGATTCTTTTAAAATAAAAATTAAATGGAAGTAGCGTTCGTGCGTACGTACGGACTACCGTCTCCACGAACGCAATGGGATTCATTCTCCATCGTATCCGTTCAAGTATAATTATCATTTTATGATTTAAAAATGATGTTTAAGGACTTGATATCATTCTGGATATGAATAAGATACAACAAACATGACTTATGTAACAAAACATATAAAAGAAAATGAGTAAGTTAACACCCGAAACGGCGTTAATACTAAGATATTATTATCAAATCAATATTAAAAGATCATATATGATATCATATTAATGTATATGATTCTTGTATAATTTAATAACAATTATTTCACCATTATACAGGAGGTTAACCTACCCCAACCAAGGAAAGTACAAGGTAAGGGTTATTTCACAATCTCTTCATTATCTGAGGTTGTATTATACGTAATAATCTACTGGGAACTCTTTATCATCCACATCCATGTTTCTTCGAAATGTATTTCAAAACATTTTTAATATTTACAAGAATATGGGTTAAAGTCATTTATACCCTTGTTTGACTTTTTATAAGAGGTTTATAAAGGAATATTTCCGTCGTTTTCAAAACAAGGTCCTTTTTAACCTTTTCGACAGAATTGAGGTAAGAATGTTTTTTTTAACTTATACGGCGGGTGCGGTTATTTTCCGCCGTTATAAAATCGTCGAAGCTTTCCTTACAAGCTTATAAGAATATTTTCAAAGAAAATGTTTTATTTTATATGGATCTTAAATGATTTCAATATAAAAGGAGATACTTCTTTTAAAAGAATTTTGATTTCATCTATGTCAACATCCTTTGATGGATTTTAAGATTATTTGAAGTTGATTTATTATAATACAAAACTTCTATATTGTATTTAAGGTTTTGTGTTATGTTTGAATGTGGATGTGCTATTTTATACCATTCATAGTTTATGGTGAAACTATTGACATTTCGTATGCTAGTTTTAACCCGAATGTTTATGTTATATTTCAAACTTTTCTTCACATGAATGTGCTAAACAAGTATGTTCCGGGTTGGGGACCGGTAAAATTAAGCCCTCCAGGTTGGGGACTGGTTAAAGTAAGCCCTCCAGGTTAGGGACTGGTAAAAGTAAGCCCTCCGGTTTGGTCTCCGGTTATTAGAGGTACTCCGGGTTGGTGTCCGGTTATTAGAGGCACTCCGGGTTGGTGTCCGGTTATTAGAGGCACTCCGGGTTGGTGTCCGGTTATTAGAGGCACTCCGGGTTGGGTTCCAGTTAGAAGTAACCCCTAGGTATTGGGATGAGGCCTAGACAAAGAAATTAATGTTTAGCATTATGCATTCCAACATTATGAATGTGGTTATTGATTTTTGCATGTGATTATTCGATTAGTAGAATATCCATGTGAATAAGTAAAGGGCATTATTTCATTTCATTTATGCCATACCATGTTAAATGTTCATGTTTAAAAGGCTTTTGTTTTAGTTATACATTGCCTTAAATGTTTATTCTTATTTATGAAAGTTTCCGCTATATTGTTATCCTTACTGGGCATTTGAGCTCACCCCTTTTTTATGTTTTATTTTTCCCAGGTAGTGAAGAAGTAAATTATGAATGACTTTCAGGGATATTATGAGGGGTTAATAGTGTGGATATGAAGACTTTTTTGTTGTAGTAGTTTTTCACTTTGAAATGTAATGTAAAACTTTATGATTATATCTAGTGTTTCCAAGGCTACTAAACCAATCAGTCTTTCGAGATTTGATCTTTCTTGTGATCATGCCAATGTTACGAAGTAATGCACCGACTCTGGGTAGCTGGGGTCGGGGCGTTACAGTTGGTATCAGAGGAAGTTTAGTACAAACCTTGGAAGCTAGATTTAGATAAACTCTGATTAGAGCACGTAGACCTAAGATGAACTTTGAGGATTAGTATAGAAGAACTTCCTAGAATTTTGGGGTTGTAGAGATTTTGTGAGTTTTCCGAGCAATACATCCCTGTCTGGATACGAGCAGGTAGAGGCGGCTCTGGAACAGATGTACCTAGGGGTAAAACCCGAAAACACCGCTTTGAGCTAGACTCGAATGGGAACTGGTGCACGACAATGGGCCTGCTACACTCTTGGTTACGACACTCCCGGGGGATATGCTTAGGATAACTCTCATTTTCTTTACAAATCATTATGAAGGGTTTATGTGTATATACTTCCTCAAAGGAGGCATTTTTATGATTATGGATTATATCCCTAAATAGTTCAATTTATGTTAAGTGTTTTATAAGTATGGGATTATGTATTTTGATTCATAAACTGATCTAGTGTATGCCATTGTTTAGAAATGGCGCCCAGTAGAAGGAATGAGAACTCTAGCAATGCACATGATCCAAAGAGAAGGAAGGATCATATCTTTCATGGTCTTAAGCTAGAATTTATAAGAGAAATAGTCTCCCATGTATTATCATCATATGAAGAAATAATATCATGTGTTGATAAGATAAGTAAAGAGTTTACTGAGTCCTATGGCTTTGAAGGGAAGCAAGAGAAGAAAAGGATGGAAGAGAGAAAAATGGATAAAGGGAAGAGGGAAAAGAAGAATTTTCCCATATGTGGTAACTGTGGAAAGAAACACCCTGGAACTTGCCTGAAAGGAATGGGAGTTTGTTATAAGTGTGGAGGAAAAGGGCACAAAGTACGTGACTGCAAGGGTAAGAAAATGGTTTCAAATGTACAATGCTTCATTTGCAAGGAGTTTGGACACTACGCGAACCTATGTCCCAGTCATCAGACTATGCCGCAAATGATGCTATTGGATAATAATCAAGTTATGATACTACCACAGATGAAGAGGAATGATTAGAGTTCTTATGTTGATTATGTCAATTGAGTGTTGTATCAACAATATACTTGTTATAATAATTATGGAGTATATAAGGATTGTACTGCAGTATTATTTCATTAAGGACTTGAGATTGTGTGGAACAAAGAAAAGTGACTCAATATCAGGATAAATTTTTGGAAAATATATGGTTGAGAGAATGATAAACCATAATATAGTTCTGATATCGAGTTAGTGATTTTGGAATAATACATGATTGTTTTGGATAAATTATATTGGATATTCTTGACTACCTTGGAACTGATTAATGATCTGTATATTCCATTATTGTTGGGGTTTAAAACATTTTTGGATTGATGAAGTATATCCAGCATTCTATATGGAATAAGGGAGCATGAATGTAATCAATAAGGAATATGGTAATACATGATGAAGGTATTCATATGTTATTAAGAGGTAAAAAGGATATATATTATGTTTACCTTCCTTATAAATGTTGGACTGTGAGTTTGGACAGAAGTATTTTGGATAGTTCTAGTTTGGATTATTTTGGATTTCCATAAAAGGACAACCCGGAGGTCGGGCGGCAACCCGTCGCGTCCGGCAAGGCTGCGAGACTTGAACCTGCAACCGAAGGGCGACAAGGGTGTATCACCTACCACTGGCCCAAGAGATGTCCTGGATTAAATAATGTAGTTTTTTTAAAAGATCTGGTAGATGAATTATAAATTCGTTTATTTTGGAACCCTGTACGAATAGTATAAATATAATTTTTTTTACGAGTGAAAGATGAGTTTATGGTAGAAATTTATTAATGGACAAAACTCTAATTATAAAGTAAGTATATCTCCTTATAATCTTAGCCAATCTCATAAATAAATTCCTCAATATTAAGAAAAGCAACTTAGAACAAAAATGTTGTCCTAGATGGTACCTTAAATCATCACTAATTTATGGCTTTGGGATTGTTGGCCTTTTCATAGCCATGTTCTCTACCACTCTCCATCAGATAATTGATGGTTAGATTTCTCTTCCATATCCATATTTTCCTACATGGAACCCTATTATGTGTTATTTTCGGTAATCTTCATACTTTCGACTCTTTATTTTAAATAGAGGCCTCGTTAATTCATTTTTCGATGTGGGATTTCAACTAAGATATTTTGAAACGTCAAAAATGTGTTATCCCAATACCCTATATTTTGTTGAACCGATGGTACTTCAAATCATCATGGATTGATGAGTTTAAGGACCTCAATTTTATACTTGTTTGTGATTGATGACCTCAATCACTACCTATAAATATTTACGTTTTTCCTCCAATTATATGTCTCTAATTTCCACCAATGTTCTCCTAATCGAGATCATATTTTGGTGGTGACCCTTTCATTTCTCTTTTCCTCATATTAAGACCAAATTTTAGTAACCCAATTTTCGATGTGGGTTTTCCCACAAATATATTTTCTATTCTCAAACTTTTATTTTCAAAGAAAAATTTCAAATTGCGAGGACGCAATTTATTGAAGGAGGGGAGAATGTAACACCCCGAGCTTCCACGATACGCCTCTCATTGAATAATGCAATAGCTTGCATTGTACGCAACTTCGAGTTCTAAAACACCGCGACTAATCAAAGTAGCCGTT
The DNA here is from genome assembly GCA_963277665.1 of Viscum album. Taxonomy (NCBI): domain Eukaryota; kingdom Viridiplantae; phylum Streptophyta; class Magnoliopsida; order Santalales; family Viscaceae; genus Viscum; species Viscum album. Next base: position 335,120,161 of record OY728163.1, read on the forward strand.
ATGAATAGTAATAACCACTTTTTAAAATTATAGAAATTTTATATTTCAGATGGACTTCATTTTTGTATTCGTAATATCGAAATTATCCTAAGTTGATTTTTTTGTAACTTTCTGAGAACTTCCAATTTTTTATGAATAGTGAAAAATACTTAAAACAACTTTTTTAATCAAAATAATTAATTGTGATAAATTATACTATTTAGTGGTTTTAAAGTATAATTAGAACATATTTTTACCATTTTATCCAATGGTGGTCATTATAATTAATTTAACATTGAAAATGGACATAAACAATTGCCAATCTTTTGATATAAATTTCCTAAAAACACGCTATTTGTTCTGACAGCGGGAATTAATTATAAAATTAATTAATGCAACTTATATGTTTGGAATTTTTTAAAATAGACATAATTTTTAATTCGGAATATCAATTATAGTTTAGGGTGAAGTTTTGGTACTTTTCGGATAACTTTTGTATTTTGATGAATAGTGAAAATTACTAAATTTTAATTAAAAACAACTTTTTTAATCAAAATAATTAATATTGATAAATTATGAATTTGAGTGGTTTTAAAGTATATTAAAAATATATTTTTACCATTCAATTTAATGTTTGTCATTGGACATAATTTTACAATTAAACCGAACATAAACAAGTGTCAATCTTTTGATAGTTATTATCTCTTAAAAACACGCTTTTTGTTTTGACATCGGGAATTAATTTTAAATTAATTTCTGCCACTTCTGTGTTTTGAATTTAGAAAAATGGATTCCATATTTGGAATCAAGATGTTCAAATTGTGTAAATAGGTAACTTTTATTTTTAGACATTTTGAATAATTACTACGGTAAATATTTTATTTACCATGGTTAAGGGTAAATCCGGTAAATAAGGGTTAAAAAATAATATTATAATAATACTAAATTACCCTAAAACGTGTCTTAACCCTATTGGTTGATACATGGTCGACCATGGGAATCTTTGGGTCTATTTTGGGACCCCATGGATCCACTTGTAAGTGATAATGACACATTATATTAATAAAGTTAAAATAAAAATAAAAATGGCATAAGCTTACATCTTTTAGAAGAACAATTTTTACATAGGGTTATACATGTTGGATTTTCTATTGTAAATATTCATTAGAAAGCTAAAAAGATTTCCTACATAATGATAGTTTATTTATAATTTTTAGACATTAAATAATTTATTTTATTTATGACACAACGATGATGCAGTAATTACTATAATAGTGAAAAAATAAAATAATTGATATTATAAATACCCAAATAAATATAATATGAAACTTTTAATGAATTAAACTAATTTTCTAGGATAATATGATATATTAGGATTGATTTAATTGACTTTGTTCGAAGTAATCAATCTGTTATGAGTTTCAAAAAAATCAACTATTGAATAGTGTCAAAATTGACATAAAAGAGTTCTTAAAACAAATATTATATTATTAATTGATATTAAATTCCTAAAAATCTAAGGTTCGGCCAAGAGACTTATATTATGATAGTTTAATCATTAATGGACCACTTGGGGGTCACTTGGATGTATATAGTAAGTTTATTAACCATATTATATAAAAATACAAAGAGACATTGTAAAAGTGAAACTAATTAACTTAGAGTTAATACTTAAAGATAAGGTTAATATAAGTACCCAAAAATGTCTAAATTCTATTGGATGAGTTGTTTTCGACCTATCCCCACCTCATCCTTTGAATAGTCAACTTTGGAGCCTTTGGAAACCGAATATGAATTTATTATAAATTAATATTTCTAGCTTTTCCAAAAGTGCCCCTCACCCCTCTTATAAAAGGGCACTCCTCCTTCTCTTTTCCTCACACCTCTCAAGCCACTTGACTCGTCCAAACTCTGCCCAACTAAGCTCCCCAAATCCCTCTCCTCCTCCTTGAAGCTTCCCCTTAGGAAGAAAGCATTTCAAGAAGTCCTTTGGTTCCAACCAAAGTGAGTTACCTAGATTAAAGGTAACGATTTCTCTTAAATTATTTTCATTTATTTTGCTTCTCCAACCCCCAAACTCTTTTTATTTCCTTTCTTTTGTAACAACACCAGTATCCTCAATATACTAGGATGTTGTTATAAGAAGTATTCAAACTACACATACACACAACTCCATCTAATGGATGATGAACATAATGTTTCTGTGGATGGCAAACTAACGCCTCACGAAACGATGATTGTTCAAATACATCTTACCACCTCTCATGGTGGCCATTATGATGACACTGTAATTAAATATGATATTAATGATATATATTTTATATATAAGCTTCTGTAATTCCATTTTATTTCAAACCATTATTCGTTTCATGTTGTATATACATACGATAATTTCATTTGAGGAAGTGCGGACTACCGCCCCCTTAAAATGATATGACTCGTCCATACCACACATGGAACGTATAAAGGATGGTGTTAATGAACTTAAGTAACATGTATAAAATATTATATTATACTGGAATAGTAATATACCTATGTATCATTTGTATTCGATTCTTTTAAAATAAAAATTAAATGGAAGTAGCGTTCGTGCGTACGTACGGACTACCGTCTCCACGAACGCAATGAGATTCATTCTCCATCGTATCCGTTCAAGTATAATTATCATTTTATGATTTAAAAATGATGTTTAAGGACTTGATATCATTCTGGATATGAATAAGATACAACAAACATGACTTATGTAACAAAACATATAAAAGAAAATGAGTAAGTTAACACCCGAAACGGCGTTAATACTAAGATATTATTATCAAATCAATATTAAAAGATCATATATGATATCATATTAATGTATATGATTCTTGTATAATTTAATAACAATTATTTCACCATTATACAGGAGGTTAACCTACCCCAACCAAGGAAAGTACAAGGTAAGGGTTATTTCACAATCTCTTCATTATCTGAGGTTGTATTATACGTAATAATCTACTGGGAACTCTTTATCATCCACATCCATGTTTCTTCGAAATGTATTTCAAAACATTTTTAATATTTACAAGAATATGGGTTAAAGTCATTTATACCCTTGTTTGACTTTTTATAAGAGGTTTATAAAGGAATATTTCCGTCGTTTTCAAAACAAGGTCCTTTTTAACCTTTTCGACAGAATTGAGGTAAGAATGTTTTTTTTAACTTATACGGCGGGTGCGGTTATTTTCCGCCGTTATAAAATCGTCGAAGCTTTCCTTACAAGCTTATAAGAATATTTTCAAAGAAAATGTTTTATTTTATATGGATCTTAAATGATTTCAAAATAAAAGGAGATACTTCTTTTAAAAGAATTTTGATTTCATCTATGTCAACATCCTTTGATGGATTTTAAGATTATTTGAAGTTGATTTATTATAATACAAAACTTCTATATTGTATTTAAGGTTTTGTGTTATGTTTGAATGTGGATGTGCTATTTTATACCATTCATAGTTTATGGTGAAACTATTGACATTTCGTATGCTAGTTTTAACCCGAATGTTTATGTTATATTTCAAACTTTTCTTCACATGAATGTGCTAAACAAGTATGTTCCGGGTTGGGGACCGGTAAAAGTAAGCCCTCCAGGTTGGGGACTGGTTAAAGTAATCCCTCCAGGTTAGGGACTGGTAAAAGTAAGCCCTCCGGTTTGGTCTCCGGTTATTAGAGGTACTCCGGGTTGGTGTCCGGTTATTAGAGGCACTCCGGGTTGGTGTCCGGTTATTAGAGGCACTCCGGGTTGGTGTCCGGTTATTAGAGGCACTCCGGGTTGGGTTCCGGTTAGAAGTAACCCCTAGGTCTTGGGATGAGGCCTAGACAAAGAAATTAATGTTTAGCATTATGCATTCCAACATTATGAAAGTGGTTATTGATTTTTGCATGTGATTATTCGATTAGTAGAATATCCATGTGAATAAGTAAAGGGCATTATTTCATTTCATTTATGCCATACCATGTTGAATGTTCATGTTTAAAAGGCTTTTGTTTTAGTTATACATTGCCTTAAATGTTTATTCTTATTTATGAAAGTTTCCGCTATATTGTTATCCTTACTGGGCATTTGAGCTCACCCCTTTTTTATGTTTTATTTTTCCCAGGTAGTGAAGAAGTAAATTATGAATGACTTTCAGGGATATTATGAGGGGTTAATAGTGTGGATATGAAGACTTTGTTGTTGTAGTAGTTTTTCACTTTGAAATGTAATGTAAAACTTTATGATTATATCTAGTGTTTCCAAGGCTACTAAACCAATCGGTCTTTCGAGATTTGATCTTTCTTGTGATCATGCCAATGTTACGAAGTAATGCACCGACTCTGGGTAGCTGGGGTCGGGGCGTTACACATTGACCCCCCAAATATCAAAAATTATCTCTTGTTTTCCACATTTCAAACACGTGAATACCCTCATCGTATATTCTCTTGAAACAATGTAATAACCTAAATTAATATAAATCCTTTGGGAAAAAAGCATGCTTCCTTATTCCAATATTATTGGATATATTCCTTAAATCAAATAAGTTTTAAAATTCATCCATGATGAAGTAGAACACTTATTAAAATATTAAATAATCAGTTCTAGGGTAATAAATACTATCCAATTTACTTTATCCATATCAATCATCTCTTTATCTAAGCTAAACATAATTTTCTCTACATATTGACACATTAAGGTTTAACTGGCCTTATTTTAAAATATTACATTTTCATTTAATAACTTTTCTAATTATTCATCACCATTGAAAATATCCTTTTCAATCCATAATGATAATATTATTATGAAAATACTTATATATTTTATGATTCATATAACATAATATTTGAATTTCAAAACATATACACTTAAATCACCCTAATTTATTCTTAAACCATTACTTGGGCTTCATGATCTTATTCATTAAAAACCCTTGTCATAGAATATGAAATATTAATCATGTATTAAGGTTCCTAAACCTCAATCTATTCACGTTTCTTATGTTTAATGTAAGAAACACTTTTAGAATATCCTATACCTTTCACATGTCTTCATAGGTCTCTTTATCTTCATAATTATAACCAATACTTGTACCACCTTTGTAATTCTATTCATGGGATCTCAAATTAAGAAATTTATTTATATAATGAAAATAATTTACATATTCTAAACATTCAATGTTAATATAGTTCTTTATAGTTTCTACTATTGACTAACACTATAAAGTATAGTGTGAGCAACACTTATCATAGAAGAAAACCACATAATCATTAAAAAAAATACCTATATGATTTATAAATCATGACATCTTATTATTTAATCTATGATGCCTTGGATTTATCCTATGTTATTCATATTAATATTCTATTTAAATCCTTTATGAAGGTTTATAAAGTGTTTGTGAATTCCCAAATAATATCCCCATGGAGTGTCAAACCAGGAGTGCAGTAAGGCCGATTGTTGTTCACTATTTCCCAATCGAGTCTTGCTAAATAAGGTTTTTTCGGGGTTTTTACCCCTATTTATATATGTAAGATATCCATATCCACTTGTAGTATAAATACAGGGATGTATTTCTCAGAAACCACTTACTCTATCCTTTATCAAAATTCAAGGATATTTTCCTATACTTTAACTCACCATTAGACTTATCCTTAGAGACATCCATATACATGTCATTTGGAATATCCCTTGGGATCTCACCAAAGTTTTCTCATCCTAGTTTCTAAAGGCTAACTAAACCTTTCCTTTGATTACAACTATAGATACCTAGTCTTAACATACATGTATATTACATAAATTTAGATGAATATTCATCACATTACAAAATTACATACCTGAGGACCATAATAGTTCAGTGTATTTGGAAAATTTTAGCACATTTTTCTAGTTTAGTAAAAGAAATTCAACATCTCCCTTAAATATATTCTACTATAGAACAACTACTTAAAACATTTATTTATAACCTACAGAAATTAAACATAAGAAAGGGATGTGTTCGAATGCCTAGTAAGGGTAAATAAAGGAACTACATAAACATATCACGAATATAAGGGTACACAAATATTATAATAAAATTTTAAGATCATACACTATTTACCAAAGATAAAAAACACAAGACATGTCATAAAGATTAGAATTTCATGATACATGGATCATAAGATAATCAAGAACATAAAATAGGTGAGCATACCGTAGGCATACAAAATAGTATTTTTGGAAAACACATAAACATGTAATGTCTTTCCCTATAAGTCAAGGATTGTTTCCAAAAACATATCAAGAAACTTCATGGAGACTACACCTACTGGGTGGGAAACACCACCATAATCGGTCACAAGTATAATGGATTGGGTTTCCCCATCTTCCCATATTGAATCAGGTTTCCCCATAATCCCATAGGGGATTAAGACACACTTTTTCCCCATTTTGGATCAGGACACACCGATTTACCGTTGTGAATCAAGTCCATCGACTTGTTTCCCATCTTTATCTCATGGGATATAAATCATTACCCAACACATTGGAGGGAAATATAGGTCTCACCCATATCATAATGAAATCATATATACAAGTTCCAAAAGAACATAAATAGTCATACCATGACCCGTGAAATGAATTCGATAATATAAACATGTAATCATATCATAACTTGTGAAAAAGATACAGGTTTCATTATCATTTCACCAAAACATAACCCGTGAAAATAAGCGGGTTTCATGAACATATAACCCATGAAGGTGAAATGAGTTCTATAAACATATAACCCATGAAATAGAAATGAGTTTCATAAACATATAAACCATGAAAGAGAAATGGGTTTCATAAAAATCATTCCATGAAAATATAAACCATATAGAGAAAGAATATGAATGGATCCCTTGGATCATATCCCTAGAAAGGCATGAGTAAAATCAATAGATTTCATATTATATGGAAAATAATTTTGAAATATCTTTTAAAAACATTTCTTGAATAAAATATACTTTTTATTTGAAAAATGATTTTTAAAACATAAAACCTTTTGAAAACCATTTTCTTTGAAAGTAAAAAATGAAAAATTATAAAGGAATCTAAAAAAAATTCAAAACCTTCTACCTTGAAAACTTAAAAAGGAATCATAAAATCATTTTGAACAATTTTAATACATAAAAATATTTTGAAAACCTCTTTCTTTGAAAACCACATTAAAATCCAAAAAAAAATCATTAAAAATAAACTTGTGAAATTAAAAAATAATATTATAGGAAATTATGGTTATGATGGTGGGTAAGTCCATACACACCAAACATTCCTTTTGCACCTTAAAAGTTTAAAAGAGTTCCTTGATCATAAAATGACAATAATATTCACCTTGAAACAGTTTTTAAAAGTTAATACGTGTTTAAAAATTTCCTTTAATCATCACAGGATAATAGTAAAAAAATTATTTTTTTAGAAAACACGGTTTTGGAAGAACATAGATTTCTGGCTGAAAGAAGAAATAAAGTTGAATTTTCATAACTTTTTTTTAATTATATTAAGTAATAAAGAGTTGAGAAATGGAACCATTATTTGGATATAAAATCAATAACCAGAGGGTAAGAAAATTCATAGGAGTTCTTGAGAAATGGATCATAATATTTCATCAATGGAAGCATAATCATAAACAATCTCGAGAAATGTTGAGATTATAGCAATAAACCATTACCACTTTAGTAACATTGAATCATAATAAAATGGTAATAAAAATATTACATGAAGCTTAAAATATCATGAAAACATTTATATTCATGATATAACAATTCAAAGTCAGTATATAAACCTCATAGATAAATACAGGTGCATAACATGACATGTGTCTCAAAGAAGGCAAACTGATACACAATTACTTTACTGATTTGGTAACTTTTGAAACATAAAACCCATGAAATAAATATCATAAAATTGATATGTAAATACCCATTAATTTATGTATAGAATCATATAATACTTCCATGGGTAGTATACACACCACATATAAGAAATAGGAGGTGAACATGGATTGTGTCCCATGGAAAATAAGAGTGAGATGAGAAAACCCTTACTACTTAATTAAACTTAGAATCACAATCCACATGAAAGAGTTACATAAGTTAAATATTTTTTTCAAAACCATGACTTATTTTAAAGTTATTTTTCATTTAATTTCTATTATTTTTTTGTTTTGGAGTTTTCACATTCATTTTGGGGGAAATGGTAGGTTTTCAAAATTTGGGCCAAAATGTGAGCCCATTTTCAGATTTAAAAATAAATTTGTTTCTTTTATAACTCATTCATTTTTCAACATTTTACACCCATTACACTTCCTAATTGGCACCCCCTGGTATATTAAAACCACCATATCAATTTGGAACCCATAAAAATCAATAATAATGTTGGATTTGGGTTTTTTATTAAGGTTTTGGTCCAGCCCATAAGCCCATTTCCTATTTTTTTAACTTTTCAATATCTTATTCATTTTTTCTGTTATTAGGTGATTCCACCTCCCACCCAAGTCCAAAAACCCAAGGCTCACTCGAATGATCTCTTTCAACACTTTGGGGCTCATTTAAATTGCGAATTAGGGAGAAAATTCTCAGGGTTTCTCAAATTTTCCATATTTTATAAGTTTTGGTTGCTTGTAGATTCAACCATTGGTGAATTCGGGGTGACTTATTCAAGATTGGTCAAGGGTTGGTTTTCACCCCCTTATGGTGTAGTGATGGTTCGATTGATGTTTTGCACCATGTTTTGAGGGTTTCGACACAAAAAGGTAGGTGATTCCATGTGTAACCATTTTATGATGAGTTATCTTACTATATTTACTCCTTTTTAATATTCATCATATGTTGTGTGTGGTGAAAAAACTATTTATGATTTATTTGGTTAAGAATTTAATTTTATAGTTTCATTTTAGCTTGAAATTGGGTGTTTTTCATGTGTAACTCTTGGGGTATTTTGTGTGTATTTTATAACATATGAAATTGGTTTAATTAATCTTGTTTGGGCTGAAAATTCTACTTTGGTAGGGTATAAGTGTACCAATGGGTCTGAAATATGCTTTTTGAATGGGTTTTATGTTTAAAACCGTGTTATGCCTCTTGAAAGTGTTTTTTGAAAATGTGTGTATTTTCATGTGCATCTTTTGTGGTATTATTCAAGGTGATTTGATAATACTTAGGAGTGGTTTATTAAATATTTATAGGGCTTCCAATTATGTTTTGTATTGGTATTGGGGTAATTTTGTCCTTAAAATATGGTTTTGAAATGGGTTTTATGTGCAAAGCTTGGGTATACTCTTTAGAATAGTTTTATGAGAGATTTGAATGGTTTAATGATTTATGTAAGAGGTGAAACCATATTGGAAAACTGTTTTAGACTGTGTATATTTTGAAATGGTCCATTTTAAATGTGAAAGGTTTATTCATGTGATGTGTATCCTCTTGGAAATGTTTTATAATTTTTTTTATCGGAATTACTGATATGTGAAAGTGATGTGAACATGATGTGGGATGTTTTGTATGAGTGTGATGTGAAAAATATTTTTTTTATAAAAAGGGTATTATGTAACATGTGAGTGTGATGTTTAGAATCTTGGTAAAGATTTTATAAAATTGTTAAAATATGTGTTGAATTGTGAAAGATATGAAAAATGTGTTGTGGGCTATTTTGGTATGAGTTGGATTTCAAAATCAATTTTAATGAAAAGGGAGATGATGTACTTGTGTGATGTACATGCAGGCTGTTTGGTTGATGTGTGATGTGGAAGTGGTATTTTCATGTGAAAATTATATTTCATGGATTATTGAACTTGTTTGAGCACAAGAGGGAAACCTAGGAATCTAGGTGGGTGGACATGTACTAGTATGCTAGTGATCCCGTGGGGTTTGGCCTCAATTTCACATAGCAAGATTGATGTGTACTAGTATTCTAGTGATCCCATGGGGTTTGGAATTTTATTTAAAAGTGTTGATTCTTTAAAATTTAACACTTGAAAACTATTTTAATTTTTAAAGTTTCATCTTTTAGAAATTGTTACTAGCATTTCATGTTTTTGAAAACTTGCATGATTTTCATATTTGAATATTTATCATGTGGAATATATTAGTGGTGGTATCCTATTTGACTTTGTCTCACACCCTACTATCACCTTTGGGTGTAAATAGACATGTTGATTTTGTTTTCGCAGGTTTGGGTACAACTTTTGTGCTGATGGTTCAGGTTTTAGCGGATCAACGTGATGCAGTGTTGTGGAGATGGCTTGAGGGAGGTGCCTCTTGCCATGTGAAGGTTCTTTAGCTATCATTTCTAGTTATTTACCTTTTTAATGGTCTTTGAGCATTGTTTTAAGTTGTGTAATTAAATTTAGAAATTTTATAAAAGATGATTTTGTTTGAAAAATACAGATTCATTTATTGGGTTTATTGGTTGTTTTAAGTTTACAAACCCAGTTAACGTGTTCCAAATTTTCAGTTTATGATACCCAGGAACTTGTGACATCCCATGGGGATCAGAAACACCCTTCGAGCCTTGTCGTGGGCTAGGTTTGGTTCCAGTTTAGATGGAAACGAGATTTAGTTCGTGACAAAATGGTATCAGAGGAGGTTCACTCTTTTGGATCATGCTATATGGGGAACAGTCAGGATATTCTAGAGTTAGAACTATTGGGACTTGACATTCTATTTATAAGTAGTGTTCATGGCCAGAAAACCCCATGACGGGATTCGAGTCACTAGGGGAAATCATGATTTTTCTGATTCCTTTTATTATCTTGGTTTGATAATGATTAGGGGAAATGGAAAGAGAGTTGGGTAAACAGTCTCAATGAGATCGTGGGATCTGGAAAGACATGTGGAGCCAAGGATATTTTCCTAGAGAACTCTCTATGATGGTGAAGTGATTGGTTTTTTTATGCTAACCATATGTCCAAGTCACCAACTGAAACTAGTTTCCTCTCGCATTGTATGGTGTTATTTAGTTTTGAAATCTTGGAAGTTTGGTTTTAAAGAAGAATTGAATTGGTTTTAAGAAGTATAAACTTTATGTGAAATTATTTTCTAATAAATATATAATGTTTTGATTTTTGATATGGTGGAACTAAATTTTCAGAATTGTTTTGAAATGGAAAATAGCGTGTTTACACCTCTTTTGAAAGAAGGAAATTATGTTAAAGTTGGTTTTGAAAAAGTATTCCCAATGGAGTTTTCTAAACTATTAAAAGGGGTTTTAATGGTATTAGATGTTTTAAAATTGATGTATATGACTTGAAAATGAGTATTCATTTTAATTATTGGGATTTTTATTTTATGGTTAGCTGTCTTGAGAAAAAGGAATTATTGGTCGATTGTTTTGGTTTTGAAAAGAGGAAAAAATTTCTGTTTTATCCTTTGGTATTTCCGTGAGAAACCACATGCATGGGGTAAATGGGATGCTGGATGGTTGATGGAATGACTAGATGAGTGCTGGGATGTATATGAGGAGGGTGCCTGATGTGCCATTGAAACATTAATGTGTGAGGCCCATGGAGTACCATTGGAGGATACGCTAACCGTTGAACCATTTGTTTTCAAAGAAATGTTTTTAAAGGAAAACTTGATGTCTAGATGACTGGTTTGGGATGGTATGTATTATGTGTTTGTTAGAATGTTGATATTGTATGATTTTTTGAGTCTAAGAACCCTTCCTGTTTGAACTGTGTTTTGGGCTTGTGTTTGGTCGGTAAGCTGGGTTGAAGGGCTGGTTAGTAGTCTCTTTCGGAAAAGTTCTGGAATCCATTACGGTGGTTCCCCTCATGCGTTCAATTCTGGTTTATGGAATATTTAGACCAATTTATCATCATGGTTAGGTCCTTATGTTCTTTTGTTGGATAAGTTATTCCCCCATTAAGGGTTAGTGCACGGTTGAAGTGCAACCTGGATTGTCTCGCCATTGGAAAATCCTCTAGTTGATCAATATAAGGAATCCTTTTCATGATCTTGGGAGATTGAGTTTACACCATTTAATTTCTTTATTTTGTGGAACCTCTTGTATAAATAGAGTTCTCTTGGAAGGTTTAAAGAGACCTTATTTTCTTAAGTTACCTGAATCATTGAAGTTGGAAGTGGTCTGGGGTTGTTAGTGTGGATGAGTATCTAGATGGTGTCTAAGAAGGCCTCTGTGTCCTTCGTAGTCTCTTCAAAGTAGGGGTTTATGTTAAACAAATAGTGTGGGAAATCTGGTCATATGAGGCTATTATGGACACTTGATGGAATTGTGTGTTATTTGGGGACTTGGCATACGGTCCCCTTTCATTTATTGTTTTTATCAGTCATAATGGTCACGTTCGGTAACACCTTGTGATGTCGTGTTCTCGTTGAATGTAAAGGTGAAGTTTGTAAAATCATCTAAGATTATCTGACATTTTGGGAGTATGTATCTCTTGGAAAAACATCAAAATTATTTGTTTTAGAGTAAGGTGATTATATGTGTCCTTTCCTTCTGTTGTTTCTCACCTGAAGAAACAAGGTGTGATGTGTGTGTGAATCTTATAAGACCTTGTTTCAGTGAAATGGCAGTTAGGGTAAAGTGAGATTTGGAATGTGTTATGTCTTGGTGAACCCATCTGAGAATAGGGTATAGTTTTCATGGAACCAAAATGAAAACATTATTTTAGGGGTTTCCAAAGCCTAACTACACGGTCGAAGATTCTTTAATCATTTGAGCTCCAACCATAGGTCCTGGAGAGAAGCTACTGCATAGTCAAGGGAAATCCTAGGGTCATTTAAAACCTTATACAAAGTCCTATCCTCAGTATGAAATAAGGAGAATAGTTTAAACTTATGATGTTTCCATCTTTATTTTTTTGTTCCCGTTCGATGGAAAGAGGTGGGAAGACCTCATGTCTATGTTATCACCCAATGTCATTCTATTCCCCTTTGGTTTCCATTGAGTTTTTTTGAGTATGGTTGGGAATTTGGATATAAAAATTGAGCACATGGTTTTTTCATGGTTAGTAATAACCATGCCCTAGAAAACCATGCAAGTAGAAGGATCCACATGGTTAGCGCACATTTTCTCAAACTATGCGGATAAACCGTGCGACCATCCCAACTCTTTAAATTTGGATTCTTCCTGTGTCGGCCCATGCTGGTTGGTTAGGATGGTTAGTTGTTATGGTGGGGAGACCCACTATTATTCTCATGTATGTTACTTTGGAAATTCCGAATGGAGGACTACCCCTTGTACCAGGGAGTCTGTTCGGGCCTCCCCCTATTAGTGTCCCAACCCTGTCTTGGGAAAATTTGAGTTGTCTCTTATGGCAGGGGGCCCATTTGTGTCTCCCCATACTGGTAACTCAGATTGCTCCTTAGTCTTGGATTTGCGGTAGGTAGTCATGTTCAGAGCTAAAAAACTACCTAGATCTTCCTTGGGTAAACTTTGGGTGTGGATAATTCCTAATGGTCTAGTTAAATAAAGGTAAGTGTAACCTTGTTCGTTGTTGTTCTTTTAGGTAAATTGCTGGAATCCTGTTTGGATAGTGTTTGAGGAATTTTATTTTATGATAAAATCTAAATATACTTGATCATTTCAGGAAGTGGTGTATGTTTTTGTTGGTGAGAGTATTCCTCCATTGATTGACCAATTGGAGGAGTTTTTGCCTTTTGGGGGCGGGTGAAACTTGGCAAAGGAGTCCATTTTAGCCTTTTGGTTGGGGTTGGTTTTTTCCTTTGGCCTTACAGTGGCTTTCTAAGGGAGGAAAGTTTTATGGTGGATAGATTTTTCACACCCATGAATTATTCTAAAGTTATGTATCATTTAATTTCCATTATTTCTTTGTTTTGGAGTTTTCCCATTCATTTTGGTGGAAATGGTGGGTTTTCAAAATTTGGGCCAAACTGTGAGCCCATTTTTAGATTTAAAAAAAAATCTCTTATAACTACTTAAGTTTTTAAAATTTTACACCCATTACACTTCCTAATTGGCATTCCTTGGTATATTAAAACCACCATATCAATTTGAAACCCATAGGAATCCATAATAATGATGGATTTGGGTTTTTTGTTAAGGTTTTGGGCATGCCCGTAAGCCCATTTCCTACTTTAAATTATTTGTTAATTTTTCAATATATAATTCATTTTGTACCATTTTTTAGTGATTCCACCTCTCACCCAAATCCAAGAACCAGATACTCACTCACATGATCTATTTTGTTGTTTTGGAGCTCATTTGGATTGCTGATTAGGTGAAAATTCTCAGGGTTTCTCAAATCGTCTAGATTTGAGAAGTTTTGGTTTCTTGGAGATTAAACCTTTGGTGGATTTGGGGTGATTTCTTCAAGATTGTTCAAGTGTTGGATTTCACCCCCTTATGGTGCGGTGGTGGTGCAGTTGATGTTTTGCACCAAGTTTTGAGGGTTTCAACACAAAAAGGTAGGTTATTCCATGTGTAACCATTTTATGACGAGTTATCTTGCTATATTTACTCATTTGTCAAATTCCTCATATGATTAATGTGGTGTGAAAACTTATTATGATTGACTTAGTTAAGTGTTTAATTTTATAGTTGCATTTTAGCTTGAAATTGGGTGTTTTTCATTTGTAACTCTTGGGGTATTATTTGGGTGTATTTTATTACATATGAAATTGGTTTACTAAATCTTGTTTGGGCTGCCAATTCTTCTTTGGTAGGGTCTTGTTGTGCCATTGGGTTTGAAAGAGGGTTTTTGAATGGGTTTTATGTGTAAAACCATTTTAGGCCTCTTGAAAGAGTTTTATGAAAATGTGTGTGTTTTCATGTGCATCATTTGTGGAATTATTCGAGGTGATTTTATAATACCTAAGAGTGGTTTATTTAATCTTTATAGGGCTGAAAATTATTTTTTGGATTGGTATTGGTGTGATTTTTTCCTTGAAAGATGGGTTTGAAATTGGTTTTATGTGAAAAGCTTGGGTATACTCTTTAGAATTTTTTTATTAAAGATTTGAATGGTTTAATGATTTATGTAAGAGGTGAAACCATATTGGAAAACTATTTTGGATTGTGTATATTTTTAAATGGTCCATTTTAATTGTGAAAGGGGATGTCATGTGATGTGTATCCTCTTGGAAATGTTTTATAAAAATGTTTAACAGAATTACTGAAATGTGAAAGTGATGTGAACATGATGTGGGATATTTTGTGTAAGTGTGATGTGAAAAATGGATTTTGTTTATGAAAAGGGTATTATGTAACATGTGACTGGGATTTTATGTGATGTTTAACATCTTGGAAAAAATATTATAAAATTATTAAAGGATGTTTTGAATTTTGAAAGATATGAAAAATGTGTTTTGAGATATTTTGGTGTGAGTTGGATTTCAAAATCAATTTGAATAAAAAGGGGGATGTTGTGATTGTGTGATGTACATGTGGGATTCTTGGTTTATGTTTGATGTTTAAGTGGTATTTTCATCTTCAAATTATATTTCATGGCTTGTTGAACTTGTTTGAGCACATAAGGGAAACCCAGGTATCTAGGTGGGTGGACATGTACTAGTATACTAGTGATCTCGTGGGCTTTGGTCAGTTTCACATAGCAAGACTGATTCTTACAACACTAACTAAACTATGATGATGAAGATGATGATTGGGGGCCACTAGGTTATGGGTATGTTTCCTACTAGTGGCTCATGCATGGGATTGTATATTGGGATGGTTACTCTCACCGAGATACAAGGTACCTGAGACCCACAACGAGCTAGTTCCTAGGGGTTATTTCCTATTTCTTATGCTCATTAGATGCTTTACTCTCACTATCGACATACAATATGTTTGGATGGATTTTTTTTCTTTTTCATTTTATTTAAGAGTGTTGTTTCTTTAAATTATCCCACTTCAAAGATATTTTAATTTTTATAGTTTCATCATTTAGAAATTGTAACTAGCATTTCATGTTTTTGAAAGCTTTAATTCTCTTCTTCATTGAATGTTTATCACATGGAATCTCTTAGTGGTGGTATCATATCGAGCTTTGTCTCACACCCTACTTACACCTTTGGGTGTAAGTATAATTGCTGATTTTGTTTCTATAGGTTTGGGTATAACTTTTGTGCCCATGGTTCAGGTTTTAGGGGTCCAACATGATGCGGTGTTGTGGAGATGGCTTGAGGGTGGTGCCTCTTTCCATGTGGAGGTCCTTGGGAAGTCATTTCTGGTTTTGTACCCTTGTAATGGTCTTTGATCATTGTTTTAAGTTGTGTAATTAAATTCTGAAATTTTATAAAGGATGGTTTGGTTTGAAAAATATAGATTCATTTTATTGGATTATTTTTCTATTTTAAGTTTTTAAACTCAGGTAAACCATTCCCAATTTTTAGTTTATGATACTCGAGCACTTGTGTTAGCCCATGGGGATCAGGAACATGCTTTGGGCCTTATTATGGGCTGGGTTTGGTGCAAGTTTAGATGGAGACCAGATTCAGTTTGAAATAATTTTAATATCATTAAATAAATGAAATTAATTATATAACATTTTATAGTTAAGTATACACACCACAAAAAATTATCGAGTGATGAATATGACATGTATCTCATGGAAATAAAAAGTCAGATGAAATTTCCTTACCTTAAGTCTTGACTTTCTTACAACATGTTAAAACTGTTGTGTCCTGGGCCCAGGATTGTTGGGCCCCGCCAGGATTGTTGGCGCCTGTGCCCCGGTAACCAATCCCACATCGGTTGTGGAGGGAGATTGGTGGGTGCTTGAAATTCCCGTGCCTACCTTCCCCTCAACAACGCGTTTTAAAGCCGTGAGGCCTGGGATAGAAACTGGGCCAGAGCGGACAATATTGCTGGGCCGAGGGATCCGATCCATCAATTGGTATCAGAGGGTGGTTGGTCTCGGGACCGGTGTGGGCTTGGGGGGGGGATGTTGTGTCCTGGGCCCAGGATTGTTGGGCCCCCGCCAGGATTGTTGGCGCCTGTGCCCCGGTAACCAATCCCACATCGGTTGTGGAGGGAGATTGGTGGGTGCTTGAAATTCCCGTGCCTACCTTCCCCTCAGCAACGCGTTTTAAAGCCGTGAGGCCTGGGATAGCAACTGGGTCAGAGCGGACAATATTGCTGGGCCGAGGGATCCGATCCATCAAAAACCTCATATATAATAAATATAAGTTTATTATAAATCTAAAACATAACCATATTATCATATCTAATACCAAATATGATTTGGTTATGACTTTATATTACCCATTTAACAATAAATCCATGTTAATGTTACATTTCAGGTAATATATGCTTTGTTTTTTGTATATGTTTTGGATTGTTATTCCTGATTCCATTACTTAGATCATGATTTACTTATTTAAAGAATGAAAATATTGATATAAATATCATATTTATTCATTATATATATATGTATAATAATCTTAAAATATTGAAATATGAAATGGAATACACCGTTCATGGAGATGGTAGGACGTACGTACTCATGAACACTGTTTCCATTTTATTGTCGTATTGAAAGAAAGAAATTAAATCCCAGATATGTATATATGTATATAATATCATTAAATTAGCATTATTACTTCATATATATCATATAATTTCACTAAACCCATCCTCAATACATTCCATGAAAAGTGTGAACGAATCACATCGCTTTGAGGAGGCAGTAGTCCGCACATCCACAAATGAAGTTATCATATTTAAACAAAATGGAAAGAATGGAGTTATGTTTTATATAATAATTAAAGGAGAATAAATAAATTATAAATATAATATATATCATATAATAATATATTTTTCATCATAATTCCCAACCATGAGAAGTGATAATGGAAAAATGAATAACATTGTTTCATGAGCTGGTAGTTCACCGTACACAACAATGGTAAGTTTTTTACCCATTAGATGAAAGTGTCTGTAACTTTAGGTATAAAAATTAGAATAAAAATATAAAAGTATATTTATAATACTTATGTTATTATATAATTATGGAATAAGAATATTTTAGGGGCTAGATAATTAAAATAAAATAAAGAAGATTAAGGAAGGATGTTACCTCTTCTTTGGGTAACTCCTCTTGGTTTCCACCAAAGGGATTCCTTGGTTGGATTTCTACCCAAATAGAGGATACTTGGATGAATTTAGGTATGTTGGGAGATTATTTGATCAGATATTTTGTGATCTAAAGGTTTTTATATGTGTGAATAAATGGGAGGGGTGAGTTCCTTTTTATATTGGAGGAGTGGAATTCTTCTAAATTTTTGAAAAGGGAATTCCACCCATGTTTTTCCTATGAAAATTGGATCCAAAAATATTAAAAATTCAAGATAATGGATTATATGGTATATATATGGATATCAAATGTATTTTTTTCAAGTTTTTAGGTCATTTTATCCCTTATGTTTAAGGTTCAATATCTTATTTAGCTGATTTTCCTCTTAATCACTATAATTAATTTTAATCACTTTTACTAATATTTTTGGTAAAAAATAAGTTTTGAATATTAAAAATTATAAATTATTCTGATTAAAAATATGGGATTCATTTTTCCAAATTCCATTAACATAAGTATTATAAATTAATTAAAATTTAATCTCATAGATTGGATGACAATGTGGGGTTTTAAAGTAAAAATGTTCAAACATTTAGTAAGTTTTGGTATCCAATTTCGAAGTGAAATTGATTAAAATTACATAAATTGGATTAATTTATTTATAATTTATCTAATTGAACTTTAAAACCAATAAGAAATATATTTTAACCTTATAACTAAATTATACAAAAAATCAGTTTGAATTAAAATTTAGTATTTTTCCCTATTCCTTAAAAATGAAACTTCTTAGAAAAATTATAAAAATTCACCATAACCTAATTTTGATGTTTATATTTCAAAAATAAAGTTTATTTTTTCATATTAAATTTATAAAAGTTTTAAAATTTTGATTTAAAATGGGTTTTCCATTAAAAGGAAGTAAAATTACCTTTTAGAAAAATACATCCTTTAATTAATAAAATTTGATTTATTCTTATCATATACATATAAAATCTATTGTGTTACGAACCATCCCCCGGGGCCTGTGTTGTGACTACCCCAAGCCCACCTTCCATAGGCCAGGGGATGAAGACTATCACCGAAGGCGTATTCCCTAAAACTGTGAAGGCATTGCCTTTATATCCTATAAGCACATGTAACCAATCACACAACAAGATAGGAACACAAGTAAACTGAACTGCAAATAGAGTGAGTGCAGTAAGTATAAGGGGATAGAATACAAGCCCAACTGGAAAGTACATGTACAACTGTGATACAATACAATTGAAGAAAAGGGAAAGTCAGCTGTAGGGTCGTCCTCTGAGGTTCCTACCAGAAGGGTAGGTACAGATCGCCTCCTCAGCACTCTACGTCCACCTGTATTCTATGCGTACTCAAACTCCATATGGTCTACTTCTAGGTACCGTCTAGTCCTGGTACTCTCAGCCTCAGTCAGCGCTATCCGTCGTATGCATCCAACACAACAAGGTGCGAGCATAGCCTATGCAGGAGTGAGTATAACCATACTCAGTTGGGACCCTGAGACCCTCTAGGTCTCACAAAATCCATAAAGGATAAATCAAAAAGTATTAAATCAACAGATAACCTTACTTAGGTATATGCTCATACATATACCTAAGTTATCAAGTAATCTATTTTAATCATGAGGAAAACACAGAGGTACTGACTCATCTCACACAAGGATTTATTCTAGGGGTAGTATCAAGTATCATTCCCAGTCACAACATAGAACACCTATGATGCTTGACAACTCCTCCTCTACCGAGTATAGTGGGCCTGTCGCATCACACAGAGGCGCTTCCCACTAATCTTGGACTGCTTATTTAATCCTCCTATCGAGTATCGTGGGTCTGCCGCATCACCAAGGCTCTCTCCACTATGGGTCTTCCATGTCACCAAGGCGCTCCCCCTCGTGGCTTGCTGAGGTACTCCTCCTGTCGAGTACCATGGGTCTGTCGCGTCACCAAGGTTCTCCCCACCATGGGTCTGCCGCATCAGCAAGGCGCTTCCCACTGGGCCTGTCAAGTCACTCTGAGTCAAAACGGTTAGTAATCGTCATGTCTCAGCCATCCACTTGGTTCTCGCACTATTCTCGCTCGTCTTTAGGAGGATCCACTCCACAAGTTAATGGTCAATAATCCAACTTCCACGAAGACCCATGAATAAGTATCTCAAAGGTACGCCACATCATAGGGGTCTCAACGTAACAGACGGTGCGTCAATCAGACGCCTGATCTATGAGTTATTAACCTTTTAGTCCTGGGGGCCCAGTTGGATTCGTGCTCGATCCAGCCTGACCGTTCCCTATCTTAATCCAAATCATAGTGGGGTATCACTTGAAGGGACCAAATCACTCCAAGGTTCCCAACGCCATTTATGATTCGTCTAACGGTTGTCCGGTACCAAAGTTATGGCCAAAATAATGTAATTGGTTCGTAGTGTGCCCGGGTCCGGTCCGACCCGGTCGGACCGACTTGGCCCGACCCAGCCTGGGCCGACCTAGTCCGGGTTGAGCCTTCCTGACCCACTGATTCTGGCCTGGCCCGTTGGGTTCATCTCAGCCCACTGGGCGGCCTGGCCTATGGGGTCCGACCCAGAAGGCCGCGAGGGGACGCAAAGGGCTAAGGGTGGCCGCGAGGCCACAGAGGGTGCCGCAACGGTGCAAAGCTGTAGGGTGGCTTGGCCGGTGGTAGCGGTTCGGCCGCGGGGCGGCGGTCCGGCCATAGGGAGGCGGTCCAGCTTCAGGGGGGGGGGGTCCGGCCGTGGGGCAGCGATCTGGCCTCAGGGCGGTGGTCTAACCTCGGGGTGGCGGTCCGGTAGTGGGGTGGTGGTCTAGCCACGAGGTGATAGTCTGACCGCGCGGGGTGACGGTCTGACCGCGCGGAGGGGCGGTCCGACCGGTGGGCTGCGGTTCGGCCGCCGGGGGGCAGTCTGGCCACAGGGTGGCACCTCGTCCGTGAGGTGACACCTCGACCCTGGGACGGTGCAGAGCCACGGATAGCGATGGGGGCTGCAGTAGGAACAGAGGCCGTCGGGCCGTGGCAGTGGCCACGGGGCGGCGCCATTGCGCCGTCGCCTTCATTGCGATCGACGGTGGTGCCGACCGCCATTCTCGTGACCCAACCATAGATGGTTTCCATCCTCCTCCATCGCGAAGAACACCACAAGATTTGTAGAAGTTTCGGGCCCTGTTGGTTTGGATCCTACCCTCTACGTTAGGGTGGTAGCATATGGATCATCAAGAACATGAACATGAACGTCAAATCCTATCCTCTCGCAATGATTGTTCCCAACCCACAAAAGAAATAGAAGGGGTGTACATGCGAAGTGATGAAAAAATAGAAATAAACCCCTACCACATTCACATTATGACGTCGACGAGGTTTCAAGGAAGAAGACAAATTGTTGGAAAAAGACGGACGTCGGTGTTTTCCTCGATTGTCAGTTCGTGCAATGACGGAGATCCTTCAATGGAGTTTGGAGAACAAATCATCGAAGGAGAGGTGTTCTTCATTTGAGAGATTTTCTCCCAAAGCTGCTCCTCTCCCAATTCCACCAAATTGAAATGGTAGCCCCTAAATAATCGATTATGTGATCCATTATTTTTGTTGTCATATAATTCAAATTGGGTTAATTAATCTCATAGGTTGCCACAATTAAAGTGGTGTGTTGGCTTAATTATTGTGGTGGAGGGTTGGCACAATTAATATTGGAGGAGTTAAAGAGGATCTCCCACATTTAATGAGGGATTTGAGAGGTTTGGTCCTCTGGTGGTCCCCACCACCATAAACTCTCATGGGAGGTTATGGTCTGGTGGTCCCCACTTCTCAACTTCCATATGGAGGTTTTAACAAATAAAATAAAATTAAAAGCTACACAACCTTATTTTTATTTTAGTCATTCACAAGAAACCCAAAAAATAACTTCCACCCTCGACCAACTGTCATTGAGGTGAATGTCTTCTTAAGTGAATACCGATGTTGTGAGTTCAACAGTGCCCTCAGATTTCAATTCCGAGCACAGATTCCAAAGTTAGAAAAACCCGCTCGCACGATTACTGAACGTACCTGAACAAAAGTTTAGAAATTCATTCCAGACACTCCGGGCCTCGGAATCACACGCTGTCAATTTTCACGAAGTCATAAAATTCCCAATTATTTTAAAAACAATTACATGGAAATTCTAGGTCCTTACATTCTCTCCACCTCAAGGCTTTACATCCCCATAAGCCACAAATCAAACTATGGGAACAAGTGGGGGTACTGAGCACACATCTGAGCCTCCCGCTCCCGTGTGCTCTCCTAGAGGTTACCATGCTACCAGTGAACGCGCACCAGAGGTATCGATCATCCATGAAGGACCCTCTTCTGTCAATCCTCAATATCTAATGGAACCTCCGTAAAAGTCACCCCATCGTCAACGTCCAGCTTGCCATGGTCGATGATGTGAGAAGGATCGTGCATGTATCTCCTCCGCTGGAACATGTGGAAGACGTCATGCACCCAATGAAACTGAGGTGGAAGAGCTAAGCGGTATGCCACCTCACCAACTCTGCCAAGGAGATGAAAAGGTCCGATGAATCTAGGATATAACTTGCCGCCTTGGCCAAATCTCCATAGACCTCATCGGGGTGAGACCCGTAGAAAGACGTGGTCGCCATTCTTGAACTCCAGAGGTCTCCATATCTTATCTTCATATGACTTCTGCTTGCTCTGTATAGTCTTCATCTGCTCTTGGATGATCTTAACCTTCTCTGTGGTAGCCCGTACCATCTCTGGTCCCACTAGTGCTGACTCCTCTGGGTCAGTCCAACACAAAGGCGATCTGCATGGTCGCCCATACAACGCCTCAAAAGGTGCCATCCCAATGGTGGAGTGATTGCTGTTGTTGTATGAAAACTCCAACAAAGGTAAGTGATCCTCCTATTTGTGACCGAAGATGAGGACACAAGCACGCAACATGTCCTTGAGGTTCTGAATGGTCCGCTCAGTCTGACCATCTGTCTGAGGATAGAAGGTGGTGCTCAAATGAAGCTGCGTCCCAAAAGCCTCTTGCAACCCCTTCCATAGCCGGGAAGTAAAACGTGCATCATGATCAAAGATAGTCTTTGAGGGTACTCTATGTAACTGCACAATATCCTGCACATTGAGGCATCCCAATCTCTATACTGAACCCTTCTCTATGATCGGTAGGAAGTGGGCTGACTTGGTGAGTCGGTCGACAATCACCTAAATCGAGTCATGTCCCCTGGAAGTACGTGGAAGTCCTGTCACGAAGTCCTTGGATATCCCATCCCACTTCCACTATGGGACCTCTAAAGGATGAACCAAGCCTGCTGGTACCTAATGCTCCACCTTTACTTAATGTCATGTGAGGCACCGAGAGACAAACTCTGCTACTACTTTCTTTATTCCTGGCCACCAGTGTTGTCGTTAGAGATCCTGGTACATCTTCGCCACTCCTAAATGTACCGCTAGAGGGGATTTGTGGAACTCCCTCAACATTTCATCCTCAAGTGACATTGGTACCATGGTACATCCTCTGAAGAGGATGACGTGCTCCCCACCTTCAAAAAATTCATTAGGTGCCTGTCCTATGGATATCTGAGCATGTCGAGCCTCGCAGTCAGCATCCTCACACTATGCCTCCCTGACTCGCTGAAGAAGTGGGTGAGTGACTGTAAGAGACTGAATGAAAGCTGATCCATCTCTATCCACAAAGGATATATGCAAAGCAGCCCGCTGATTCGTTTCCTCGCCTAGAAGCTGTATACCAGATCTCCGGCTGAGTGCATATGAAACAACGTTCACCTTCCTAGGGGTATAGACTATCTCGAAGTCATAGTATTGGATAAACTCAATCCAACTTCGATGTATCAGGTTAAGGTCCTTCTAAGAGAAGATATAGATAAGACTCTTGTGATCAGAGTACACTGTAAAATGCTCGCCCATCAAGTAATGTTGCCACATCTTCAAGGCGATGACCACTGCTGCTAACTCCAGGTCATGGGTAGCATAGTTTTGCTCATGCTGTCTCTGCCTTTGAGGACCATTTGAGATCACTGCTCGCTCCTGCATCAGGACACATCCGAGTCTGGTCCTTGGTGTGTCACAGTAAACTACATACCCTACACCCTCTTCTAGAAGCCTCAAGATGGGGGCACTGGTCAGCCTCTACCTCAACTCCTGAAAACTTCGCTGGAATTTCTCTGACCAAACGAAGGGTTGCCCCTTCTTCGTCAAGGCTAACAGTGGTGCTACAATTTTGGAGAAATCTGGCACAAACCTCGGTAATATACAGCCAATCCCAGGAAACTCCGTACCTTCTTCACACTCCTGGGTGGCTCCCAAGAAAGTACCCCCTCAATCTTCGCTGGATCTACTGCAACTACAGCCTCCGATATGACATGTCCTAGGAAGTGAACTTCTCAGATCCAGAACTGGAACTTTGAGAGATTACCATAAATCTAGTGCTCTCGGAGTGTTTCCAGTACTACCCGTAAATGATAAGCATGCTCCTCCTCAGTAGTTGAGCAATTCAGAATGTCGTCGATGAAGACCACTACAAATCGATCAAGGTATGGCTGAAAGGTATTATTCATGAGTCCCATGAACACTGCTAGAGCATTGGTCACACTAAATGTCATAACCAAGAACTCTCAATGGCCGTACTGACACCTAAAATCCATATTTGGACATCCTCATCTTGTACTCTGAGCAGGTGATAACTTGATCTGAGGTCTATCTTCGAGAACCATCGTGCTCCCTTAAACTGATCAAAGAGGTCGTCAATCCTTGGGAGTGTGCACTTGTTCTTCACGATCACCTGGTTCAGGTGCTGATAGTCAACACAAAGCCTTAATCTCCCATCTACCTTCTTGGAGAACAGAATCAGAGCTTCCCAAGGAGAAACACTGGGCTAGATGAATCCCTTCCACTATAAGTCCTCTAACTGTATCCGCAGCTCATGAAGCTCCCTAAGAGCCATCCAATATGCTGGTGTAGATATCAGTGCCGTCCTGGGGTACAAGTCAATGTAAAAGTCCACCTCTCCACGAGGAGGTAGACCTAGGACATCATTAGGGAAAACATCTGAATACTAGTCCACCCTACAGGATAAATCAGACTCTCCACATCAACAGCTCTAAGGGTAAGGCTATCCAACTGATGAGTGATCAGCTGCACTCTCCTCTGGGTAAGTCCATCCTACGCTGCAAAGGCTCCCTTCTCGTCAGTGAAGGTAAACCTGGTCCCATTAGTGCAGACACACCACACCTTGTGGCTAATATAGTAAATCTAAGCATGGAATGTAGATAACCAATCTATACCCAAGATGACGTCGTAAGGACATGACACCACTACTAGGAGATCCCAGCTGAAGCTCCCACATTCTAGAGTAAGCTCACACTGCCGACACCGGTGCGTAATCATTGAATCTACTACCGTAGGAGTCTCTAGATATAAGGGTCAAGCCAACGACTCTGTCAGAATATCCGAGCTTTGAACAAGGGAAATGGCAATGAAAGAATGACTGTCATCTGTGTCTATAAGTACTGTAGTCAAGGTGAAGTAGACACAGATATTACCTCATATCATATCTGGAGCACCGTGATCATAGGCCTCAACTTCCTAGAGCCAAGCTCTCCCATGTCCACCTACTCCCTACGGTCGGGGTGGACCTCCTGGTGGTGGTGGCAGTAACCTCTCAAATCGTCGCCCACCTCCAACTGCATGGCCAGCTCCCCTACCACGTCCACCTACTCTCTGCGGACCTCCTCGGTCAAACCTATGTCTCTGCCTGGGCTATCCTTAGACCGTGTCCTGATCATTTGTATGATGGGTTGGACAATCACAAGCCATGTGACCCTACCCGCCGCATGTGAAACACTACCCACTCCTCGTACAACTGGCTCCGCCTAAGGTGCCCCACACAACCGATCCTGAGTATTGCGGTCATCCACCTATAGGTCTGGTCCTCTTGGACCTCTGTGACATCTGACTAATGCCTACGGAAGAAGACTCTACTATGTGATGACTGGTAGTGGGTCTTGCTACTGGTGACTGCTCAACAAGGAAACTCTCCACTAAGAGGGATCTCTCTAACACCCCCGCCTATGTCGGGATGCTGAGTGAGACCATCAAAGCCCTGATCTCCTGCCTAAGCCCCTACTCAAAGGTCCAGGCCCGGAAGAAAGGGTCCCACTCCATATCAGTGGAGTAACGTGAGAGGTCTGTGAACCTTGTTGAATACTGAGCTATAGTTATGTTGCCCTGCTGTAGATGAAGAATCTTTTATATGCGCACTGCGTGAAGAGTCACTGGGACAAACTCTACCCGAAATAGGCTCTTGAAGTCTACCCAGAGAAGCATCACCTCATCATGAACCTGGAGCGTCAAGCTCCACCATCTTCCCGCTTCTGCCTATAGAAGGCTGGCGGTGAGGATCACCATGAGATCAGCGGGTGTCCTTACGAGTTGGAAGACACTCACCACAGCTTCCAGCCAATCCTCAGCCGCCTGTGGGTTCATCTCTCCCATGAGCCTGGGTGGCCTCTAGTGCTGGAACTTGTGCAATGCGCTCAAGCATCATGCACCGTCTGATGCTGGGGCTGGTGGCATCGGTGGCCCAATGGGTAATGGTACCGCTGGTGCCTCTAATGGAAGAGGGCCCTACACCGAGGCCTCATCGCTCGATGGGCTATTAGTGCGTGCTACTCTCGTAACCATAGTTGTCTATCTTCGTGGAGGCATCCTGAAAAGAAATAGGTGCACTACGGTCAATAAGTTATACCTGGTGAGTTTACTCAAAATAAAATTTTGGAAAACACACATGCAATCAGTGTTTTCATGCACTGAGTCAGAAATCAGAAGTCATAGTCCTGGTGTATGGATATGTCAGCCGCCGCACCAACACTGGACTCCCTGAAATGAAAACCGCAATCACTAAACTTAACACTATTGATGTTAAAAATAAAGATCATAGTCCTAGTTATTCGTTAGAACATCCCTTTGATACCAATTTGTCATGACCCATCCCCCATGGCCCGTGCTGTGACTACCCCAAGCCCACCTTCCATAGGCTAGGGGCTGGAGACTAGCACCGAAGGCGTATTCCTGAAAACTGGAAAAACATTTCCTTTATATCATGTAAGCACACGTAACCAAGCACACATCAAGATAGGAACACAAGTAAACTAAACAATAAACTGAGTGAGTGCAGTAAGTATAAGGGGCCAAAATAAAAATCCAACTAGAGAGTAAAAGTACAACTGTGATACAATACAACTAAAGAAATGGTAAAGTTAGCTGCTGGGTCATCCTCTGAGGTACCTACCCAAATGTTAGGTACAAATCTCCTCCTCAGCACTCTACGTCCACTCGTCTCCTCTATGTACCGACACGCTATATCTTCCACCTCCAGGTACCATCCAGTCCTGGTGCTCTCAGCCTCTGTTAGCGTTGTGCGTCTTTTGTATCCAACACAACAAGGTGCGATCATAGCCCGTGCAGGTGTGAGTATAACGATACTAAGTTGGGACCCCGAGACTCTCTAGGTCTCACAAAATCCATCAAGGATAAATCACAAAGTATGAAATCAATAGGTAACCTTACTTAGGTATATGCCGATACATATACCTTAGTTATCAAGTAATTCATCTCAATCATGAGGAAAACACAGAGGTACTGACTCAGCTCACACCAGGATTTATTCTAGGGGTAGTATCAAGTAAAATTCTCAGTCACAACATCGAACACCTCGGCTGCTGGAGAACCCCTCCTCTATCGAGTATAGTGGGATTTCCGCATTACATAGAGGTACTTCCCACTAACCTTGGATTGCTGAGGTACTTCTCCTGTCGAGTACCGTGGGTCTGCCGCGTCACCAAGGTGCTCCCCATTGTGGGTATGCCACATCACCAAGGCACTCCCCCTTGTGGCATGCTGAGGTACTCCTCCTGTCGAGTACCGTGGGTCTGCCACGTCACCAAGGCGCTCCCCACCGTGGGTCTTCCGTGTCACTAAGGCACTCCCCACTGGGACTATCAAGTCACTTCGAGTCGAAACGGTCAGCAGTCATCAAGTCTCAGCCAGCCACTGGGTTCCCGCAATATGCTCGCTCGTCTCTGGGAGGATCCGCTCCACAAGCTAATGGTCGATACTATAACTTCCAAAAATTCCCATGAATAAGTATCTCAAAGGTACACCACGACATAGGGGTCTTAACGTAATAGACAACACATCAATCGGGCGCCAGGTCTGTGAGTTATTAACTTTTTAGTCCTGGGGGCCCGATTGGATTCGTGCTCGATCCAACCTGACCGTTCCCCATCTTAATCCAAATCACAGTGGGGTATCACACAAAGGAACTGAATCTCTCCAAGGTTACCAACGCCACCGACGGTTCGTCTAACGGATGTCCGATGCCAAAGTTATGGCCAAAAGAAAGTAATTGGGTCTTAGTGGGCCCGGGTCCGGTCCGACTCGGTCGAACCAACTCAGCCTGACCCGGACTGGGCAGACCAGGTTCGGGTCGACCCAGCCTAACCCGCTGGGTCCGGCCCGGCCCGCTGGGTGGCCCTTCCCGATGTGTTCAGCCCGACCTGCTGGGCAGCCCTACCTGCTGGGTCTGGCCCGACAGGCCGCGAGGGGCCGCAGAAGGCTATGAGGGGCCGCGAGGCCGCAGAGGGTGCCACAAGGGAACAAATCTGCAGGGAAGCTCGGCCGGGGGTGGTGGTTCGGCCGTGGGGCAACGGTTCAGCCTTGGGGCGGTGGTTCGGCCATGGGGTGGCGGTCCGGCCGCGGGGCCGCGGGGCGGCGGTCCGGGCATGGGGCGACGGTCTGGACACGGGGCGACGGTCGGGGCACGGGGCGGTGGTTTGGCCGCGCATGGGGGTGGGGGTGGGGGTGGGGTGGGGGTGGTATGGGGGATGTGGGGGGGGGGGGGGGGGGTGGCTACGGGGAATCGCCTCGGCCGTGGGGCGGTGCCATTGCACCGTCGCCTTCGTTGTAACTGATAGTGGTGTCATCCACCGTTCTTGTGCCCCAAACATGGATGGTTTCCGTCCTCCTCCATCACAAATAACACCACAAGATTTGTGGAAGGGTCGAGCCATATTGGTTTGGCTCGTACCCTCAACGTCAGGGTGGTAGCATATGGCTCATCAAGAACATGAACATAAACGTCAAACCGTATCCTCCCGCAATGATTGTTCCCAACCCGAAAAAGAAATAGGAGGGGTGTACATGGGAAGTGATTAAAAAATAGAAATAAACCCCTACCTCATTTGCTTGATGACGTCGATTAGGTTTCAAGGTAGAAGACGAATCGTTGGAAAAAGATGGACGTCAGTGTCGTCGGCGTTTTCCTCAATTGTCGGTTTGTGCATCGATGAAGATCGTTCGACGGAGTTTGGAGAAGAAATCATCGAAGGGGAGGTGTTATTCATTGGAATTCTTCATTGGAGAGATTTTATAGCAAAGCTCCTCCTCTCCCAATTCCACCAAAATGAAATGGTAGCCCCAAAATAATAGATTATATGATCGATTATGTTTGTTGGCATATAATTCAAATTGGGTAAATTAATCTCATAGGTAGTCACAATTAAAGTGGTGCATTGGCTTAATTATTGTGGAGGAGGGTTGGCACAATTAATATTGGAGGAGTTGAATAGGATCTCCCACATTTAATGAGGGAGTTGAGAGGTTTAGGCATCGGGTGGTCCCCACCACCATAACCTCTCATGGGAGGTTAGGCTCAGGTGGTCCCCACCGCCATAACCTCTCATGGGAGATTAAGGTCTGGTGGTCCCCACTTCTCAACTTCCACATGGTGGTTTTAATAAATAAAATATAAATAAAAGCTACACAACTTTATTTTTATTTTATTCATTCACGAAAAACCCAAAAACTAACTTCCACCCTCGACCATCTACCGTCGAGGTGAATGTATTCTTAAGTGAATACTAGCACTATGAGTTCAACGATGCCATCAGGTTTAAATTCCGAGCACCGGTTCAAAAGGTAGAAAAACCCACTTTCATGTTTACTGAACATACATGAACAAAAGTTCATAAATTCATTCTGGACACTCCGATCCTCGGAATCACACACCGTCAATTTTCACAGACTCATAAAATTCTTATATATTTTTAAAAAAATTACATGGAAATTTTGGGTCTTTACATATTGGATGAGTATCAAAAATATTGATTGAATAGATATATATATATATATATTGAAAAAGTTAATCAAAAGTGGCTTGTTTAATTTATTGAGATATAATTGTTTTTGTACATAGAAAAAGTAGTTTTCTTAAAAAATTAATTTCTTTATTTTCAATTAGTTATTACATTCACTTATAGAAATTGATAACCAAAGGATTCATTTTATTTACATGTGTAAATCATATTTTTACAATATAGTTAATTTTATTCAAAACTTTCATTCCAACGTCTAGGTGGTAACTATAATAATATTTTAATAAAATATTAATAGAATATTGTAGATCGGTAAAACTTAGCTTTACATGTAACAAAAGATATCAAAGGGACTTAGTATTATGTGTAATACAAGACAAAAATAGTGTTGCGTGTACCTCAAACCAATCTAAGTTTTTAATATTGTGAAAAATTGACTTGGTGTCGCGTATAACTCAATCCACAATTAGTGATTTTGTAAAACAAAATCTATTTTTAGTGTTGTGTGAAATGAAAAAATATCAAATAGATTAAATTAGTTTGAAAAAAAAATCAAAAAATATCAATGTGTTACATGTATAGTAGAATCACCTTGGAAATTCGTGTTCTTTTTTGTCATTTAACTGTGACTTGGCATTATAAATTTTTGTAATCATCAGATTTTGAAAAGGGGTCAAGGAGCTTGGAATTTCATGAAACAAATGGATGAAACTATTATTGATGAAAAAAGTGAATCTGGATTCCATGTTACTTTCTTTTTCTATATATTATTGTAGACTATGTATTATAGTAATACTAAAAAATATATTTTTACTATAACCCACTAATGAATACTTATTTCAAAAATAGTAGAGTTATAAATATTACATATATTTAATATATCGTATAATATCCAAAACCTCTATTTAGTTTCCTTAAAAACATAACAAATTATTTCTATTAATAAAAACTCCATAAATTTAGTTAGTATGTATTTCACATAATTGATATCCAGAACATTCTATTTTCACCTCTAAAAATGACATAGATCACTAAAAATAAAATACCAATGGCAATGAAATGTTTTTAAAAAGTCACTGTGGTTTTAATCCATTGAACTAGGAGGGATACTTAAAAGAAAATGGGAATAGTTATTTGATTTTAATCCATGAGAGAAGGAGGGATACTTAGAACTTAGAGCCGATTACCAGCTGTGCACCGAGAAAACACTTCCTACTTATAATTTATAGTCAACACCTTACATGATAGGTGGGGAGTGTTTTTACCGTGCACATATTGGAGCTCCATGCAATCAGAGTGAGAAACAATGATGAAAGAGTGAAAATGAATGTGAAGGTGAGGGAGAGGGTGAACCAACAATGGGTCAAGGAAAAATAGATTGTGTGGAACATGGGATCAGGAGGGATACTTAGAACTTGGAGCCGATTAACAACTGTACACTTCAAAAACACTTCCTACTTGTAAATTTTAGTCACCACCATACAATATAAGTGGGAAATGTTTTTACAGCGCATGGCTAGGAGATCCATGCTATCAGTGTGAGTAATAATGATGAATGAGAGAAAATGAATGTGAATGAGAGGTAGAGGGGAAAAAATGGATCCTGAAAAAACGGATTTGGTGGAAAATGAGAGTAAGAGGGATACTTGGAACTTGGATCCAATTACCAGTTATGAATCACAAAAACTCTACCTACTTATCATTTATAGTCACCACCTTACATGATAAGTGGGAAGAGTTTTTGCAGTGAATAGCTAGGAGATCCATGAAATCAGAGTGACAAATAATGATGAATGAGTTAAAATTAAGGTGAAGGTGAGGGAGAGGTTGAACCAACAATGGATGGAGGAAAGAGATATTAGGTGGAGAATCAATGAGGTAGATCGAGAAAAAATAAGATCACTTGCACATGCACTGTTCAAACCATTTGGGAAAATTAATAACAAACAAAGATGTTCAAGGGGGGAACAGATCACAAGTGAACACATACATTTATTTTAATATACCATTATAATTTCAAAATAAAAAATTAGAACAACTTTAAACTCATACAAATAAAAGGGAACTCATTTATTTCCAAGAAAACCGTTGAAACCAAAGAAACAAAGAAATTTTCAACTTCAAAATCCTTAAAAACTTTTTATTCTGAATAAAACTTCCTAAAAAATAAATACAACTATAAATTTAATTTATAAACACTTCATAACTCATTAAAATATCCCATAATATAAAAATTTATAAATATATGAAAAAATAACCAGTTTAATATATGAAAGTGATACTTTATTCAATAATAATTAATTTGAATCACTTTTAAAATAAAATTTATAATTTAACTCAAGCAACAACCAACTTCAACAATTTCTTAAAAAAACCGAATTGCATAATAATAATCATTTAATAAATAATTTAAGTATCTTTTATACAAAAAAAACCAATTTCGAAAACCAATTTTATAAATACCAATTTAACCCAAGCTTTTTTAATTTTAAAATACTAAAACAATAAAACAAAATTATTTTATTTCAAATAAAACTTACAATAATTAAGTCTATCATAAAAAATTCACAATAAAGTGAAATTTAAATTCTTTGATATCACATAATCTTAAAGGATTCATTAAAATTTATAATTTTATTTTATATATTGATAATCTCATTTTTTATTTTTTTAGAAAAACACTTTCATCTAGAATTTTAAATTTGAAAATTTAAAAGAAAAATATTTTAAGACAATTCATTAGATCTATGCATCCAGATAAATCATTCTATATATTAATTAATAAATCAATCAATCACTATTCATATCATCAAATAAATAAAGAAACATATCAGAATATATCAAGAAAATTTTCAATCAATTAGAATATTAATGATAACCATTAAGTAAAACACTAAATAATATGGGGTCTCTAATGAATTAAAATAATATAGAATAAAAACTCTGACAATTTCAAGAACCAAAACCAAGAACTAACATGATATAATAATCACTGAAGCCATCCAAGGGTACAAAGGAATGGCCCATATCATTATCAAATATCCTTTATGAAAACAGTACATGGAGGTATAATGGTGAATAGTTAGAGAACTATAGTGAGGGGAAGAACCAGGTACACGATCTATGGTATAAGTGCCTAGTATTTTTCAAATAGTGGTAGATGATGTGGATATTTGATGTGGGACAAGCGAGATGTAAGGAAAATAATCCATGAAGTCATGTACCAGAGAATCAAATCGAAACACCCCTATATAATAATAACGTGGAGGATTTGAGAAGACATTGTTCTATAATGTCTTCCACCAGTTGGGATCTGGGTGTTGATCCGTATTTACATTTACATGATTAATTAACCACTCTTGGTAACTCTAAAAAATAAGATCAAAATAAGGGGAGGGATGTAGTGTACAATATTCATCACCACCCATAGATTTTTTTATAAAAAAATATTATCAAATGAATCATGGTGTTGTGTTGAACTCATTGATGAAAAATGGAGAAAAATCCACATAAACCCGTATTAAATATAACAGGGCCTCCCCACAAACCCTACAACGATGGGTCCCATCAACTGTGCGCCATTCGTGGATAGGGACGAGTCTGGTGGGTAAAGAAAACAACCAACTTGATGAAATGATTATTTGTAAAGAGAATTCATCACACAAAGAGAATGATAAAAAGGAAAAGTGTGCATAAGATGAATTAGATTTGAGAGAGGAGGAAAAAAATATACATTAGATTTGAGAGTTGATTCGTCCAAGAGAAGATTGAGGGAGAGCGGTGAAAAATATGAACTTCTACGAGAGCTTGAACGACGTGAAGAAATCTGTTCGGTTAGGGTTCTTTTAAAAAGACCGGGGAGAGTTTTATCATCTCTTCAAAAAAACGTTGATAAAGAGGGGTTTTATTAGTGCTGAAGCAATAAGTGCTGACAAATAATTATAATTATAATTAGAAAAGAATATATTTATAAATATGTGTATATAATTGTAAATATATTTATATCATTATATATATTTATATAATTACGTATATATTTGATAAATAAATATAAATATAAATATATAAATATAAATATAAATATATAAATATAAATATAAATATAAATATAAATATAAATGTATTTACAGTTATACAAATACTTTTTAAAAAAATTACATTTATTTATTTATAATTATAAATATAGTAAATATATATTTATGAAAATATTTATAAATAAATATATTTTTAAATATATGTATAATTATATATTCATAATTATAAATATATTTATATCATTACATATATTTATATAATTATATATATATATATAATTATATATATATTTAATATATATATATAAATAAAAATAAAAATATAATAAATATATTCATTATTTAACTATATTTATTATATTTTTATAATTATTTAAATATATAAATATTTATTTATAAATATATGAATACTTTAAAAATATATATTTAGTTATTTATAATTAGAAATTTATAATCTTATAAATATAGTAAATATAAATTTATAAATATTTTTATAAATAAATATTTTTATAAATATTTTTATAAATATATTTATAATTATTTATTTATAATTATAAATATATTTATATCATTATATTTATTTATATAATTATATATAAATTTAATAAATGTATAAATATAAATATAAATATAATAAATATTTAAATTATTTAAATATATTTATTATAATTGTATAGTTATTTAACTATATAATTATTTATTTATAATTGTATTAATACTTTTAAAAAGTATATTTATTTATTTATAATTATAAATATATAATTTTATAAATATAGAAAATATACATTTATCAATATATTTATTTATAAATATTTGTTTACAAATATATTTTTAACACTATTAATGAATATATAATCTTAAATGCATGAATGTTAAATGTTGTGTGTATGTGTTTCTATATAAGATTTCATTAATTATCAATGGCTGGATAAGTTCTGATTTTAATGTATCTCATCCACTGATGATTGCATAGGATGCCAACGAGGATCCTCATATGGATGGTCCCCACTTTGGGCAGTCCTTAAATGTCACCCAAGGCAGGGTGGGATATGGGTCTCCACCTAATGAGGCCACAAAGATTGCATTAACTCAGGATGATTTCACCATGACTTTAAAAAACGTTTTCACTGAAGGTCAGAATTCTAAGCCACATGAGGAAGAAGATGATCCTTTTGGCATGGATGATCATGATGGGACTAGGCAGATTCTGAAGAAATGGATGTGAGGTAGACACCCAAGAGGTTGAGGTGGCTACATAAGATAGGGACTCTAAGCATAAAAAATGATATTTTTTGTTTGTTTCTCGGTTTTGGTGGCATGTTTGGCTACTTTTTTCCCTACTACCTATCCCGTCCTTTGTTTATGTACTCTCCTTTTATTAATAAATTTTACAGGGCCATTGATTTTAATCCATGGCTCGCACCATTCCTCATACAACCATATTAAAACATTAAATGTTAATGAATAAACATGTGTAAATAAGTATTGAAAAATGATAAAATTACAAATATATTGAAGAATGAAAAATTGAAAATGAATAAATTTAAAAAACATTAAAAAAGTTGAGATTATTAATGAATAAATAATATTAAAAATGAATAAATTCCAGAAAAACATTAAAAAGTAGTAAATAATATATACGGAACAAAAATATTAAAAATGATAAAATTTACTGATTATAAACATAATATATATTACATATATTATTTTAATAAATATAATTCTAAAATGAATATTAAAAATTGAATAAATTACAGATATATTATTTGTGGGTACATTGTATATAAAAATGAATTAATTACATATATATATATATATATATGTGAAATAAATGTAACACATGTTTGATATATGTTAAATTGAAAAATCAAACAACTTTTAATTAAATGTCCATTACATTATATATTTAGTAAATAATTTTTAGTTAATATTTATTTTTAATTATAAACCATTTTCACTAAATATATGACTTATTTAATGTAATCATAAATATTTTGTATTATATGAATCACATTTTAAGAAATATTATATATGTTGTTATATATATATATATATATAATATTAAATATTTTTGGTGTTCATATTTCATTTAAAAGCCTTAAAAAGGTCCTTTTGATGAACCGAGCTTGGAGGCCGCCCCGAGGAGGCATCACTGGGCCGATGAATATGGCGTGCACAAGTTTCCGCCATTGCGTGCAAGACCACCATTCCGCACGCAAATCCGTTGCGCATCGAAGACAATGAGATTTTTAATGACTTTCGCAAAGGTCGATAGGATCGCCATGGCCAATGCACGTAAGAAATAAGGGTTGTTCATAAGAAATGATTGTTACGCGCAACAAACCTTTTTGCGTTCCCAAGGTGACGTCAATTCGGACGTGTAGCGCAACTGAGAAACCACGACAAAGGAAGAAGCCACATAGAAAACCCCTTTCACTCCCAAGGACTTGTGCGCCCACTGTCAAGGATTTCAGATATAAATAGAAGGTCAACCCCATTTCTCTTGGGATACAACGGAAGATGAAACACCACTCTTGTGCATGCAAGTAATCCTCTTCTAGGACAATGCACAACAAGGACCACCCAAGGTAAAAAATCATTATCAACAGACCTCCTCTTGGCCCAAACATGACATGGCCTGCTGTAGAGTGATCCTCATGCATCTCCCTCGAAGGTCTGTTGAGTGCGTGAAAAGAACTTGCCTACATGTGACCCTGAGCTTGCACGCAACTCCCGGACTTGCATGAAAACCCAATCTTTCCTTAATTCCTAGACTTTCGTGCAATTATGCCGGCCTAAAACATAAATTTCCTCTATTATAGAGAACCCTACTCACACAACACTTGCTCACAACACATCAAACTTGTGCGTAGAAACCTCTGGGTCCCCGACCTAATGCTCCCCATGCTTCTAGTTGATCCATTACTTTACCTGCTACTCTTAAGAATAGGTATTCTAATTCCCATTTCACCTAATAATAGGGATTATTATGCCGGGTCTGTGGCTCCCTCCACACTGACCCCTTGACGGAACACTCCTCCATGGCAGTGCCAATTCCATGCCCCATCTAGGAGCGCATGAGCGGTGACCATGTAATCCCTAAGGGTGGAATCTTTGTGGTGAACTGCGCACCTATCTTGGTGGAGATTCATAATGCTGTATCTTCCTATCACCATGAAATTGTCCTCCTTAGAGTGTGATTCAATCCATGTCCAAGCTACATGATGTAAAACTACCAAGTTCTATATTATTGTCACACGACATTGAACTACACGACAACATCCCCAATATAGGATGTAAAACTGTTGTCTTACTTTGTGTGATAAACACAAGATTCCCCATGTATGATCATCATGGCATGCTCTATCCAATCCCACCATTGGATATAAGTCCCCAAAAGGGAATATTCCATTCATAATCCCCACAAATTCTTCCTCATGTGGGATGACCATTCCACCTTAGGTATCTTCAATATGTAATACCCACCCCATCCCTCATCGATGCTCCTTTCATGACATGAGAATCATTTCCACACTATGCTAAACTACATAGAACGGTCCTATAACACTACCTTAAATTATATCATCGAACTACATGGTTTTAGATCCCTTTCTTCTAAATAGGGTATGTAGGAGGCCTCCCCAAGTTTCAATCCTGACCGATGTTAAACTTTGGTGTTCCCTCTTAAGGACACATCTCCCGGATCCACCACCATGGGGTGTTCTGATCCCAAACCCCTGATCCACCATAATGGGAATTCCTATCAATATTTCAGATCCAACTTAATGGGTGTTCTAATCCATCCATCCCGGTGTGACATCTTCCCTTTTAGGGATACACCTCTCAGATCTTCCTCCATGGACCGTTCTGATCCACAACCCTTGGTCTGGATCAAGTGGATTTCCGATCAACATTCTAGATCTACCTCAAGGGGTGTTATAATCCATCCATCATGGTGTGAAATCTTCCCTCCTAGGGACACACCTCCTGGATCCACCTTTATAGGGCGTTTGGATCTATAACCTCTAATCTACCTCAAGGGGTGTTCTGATCAACATCCCACAGATCCGTCTCAAGAGGAGTTCTGATCCACAACTTAGGATCCGCCTAAATGAGGAATTCTTATCCACTGGTAATCCTTTTAGGAGTGACATCTTCAATCCTAGGGGAAAACCTCCTTGATCCGCCATAAGTGGTGTTCTAATCAAGATCCTCGGTCTGCCTCTACAGAATGATCTGATCCACCAATCTCGTCTCCACAGTATGTTAAACTCATGCCTCAATACATCTCAACAAGACATCCCGATCCATCTTCACAATAAATAGAACTTGCAAACTGACCCATAATACCCACCCCATGCATAAGTGTGGAATTATTGAGGTAAATGGACTTATAATATTATGTCTCTTGCATCGTTACCTCATGATCGTCATGGGATGCCTTGGGTTCTATGCCTTAAGATACCTCATATGATATTCCATCCTAAGAGGAAGAATAGAGGTGACTAATGCACCTAGCGTCTAGACATGCCCAGTGATGCCCAACATGACTACTCTCCTGACTAAATATTTCTACCCTACCAAGACAAAAGCAGTGTAATTAACTGACATCCATGAAGAGATGAAACTAGGAATGAGTTCCATGAAAATGACTTAACTATATGAGGGAGAACTAGAATAGGAAATGATCTCCAAGGAGGAATCCATGGAAGAAGAAGCTGACATCCAATCATCCCATTTTGATCAAGGATGATATGCCACCGATGAAAGTGATGAAAGCCTCCCACCTTTTGAAAGTGGGAATACAAGGTAAAAGAACTCCCACACACATTAACTTATAGGTGGGGACCAAACGAAAGTTTCAGAAACAAAAATGGGGAAACTAATATGAAACACTTCTCATGAACATGAGGAATAATACCATTTGGGTAATTAGCATATTAGCATGTCACCAAATTGAAAATACGGTGCTGAGCACCACAAAAAAATTGCTGATTCAAACATGTAACTCACTAGAGAATTGGGGTAGTAAACATTGGTCATTCTCAGTCTGTGACATTGTTATCATGGATCCTCCTCCGCTTCAAAATATTGGATGACACTAGAAAATTGGGCATCACTTTCCTTGTTCTAGTAATGATGAATGAATAAAACTTCCTTGAAAGACTCCAGTTATAGGAAATCATCCACTCAACACCTGCAAGAACTGGGGTAGGAGAAACAATGATTCATAATCCCACACGACCACTATCACTCATTGACTTCTGCCATGAATTTAGCTGTAGGGTTCCCATGCCCCGTTTCACCCTCAAAGATCATCTTATGGAGGGTGATAAATGCCATTGTACACCCGTATGAGTAGGAGGGTGTCATCCCTATAAGGGACATATCCCACCAGGACCAGAAGGCATCAATGCCTCACCAACATTGCCACCCCAAGGGATATTCTAGGGGAAAACACCCCTCGATCCAATAACAAACCTCTTTGGGAAACTCTCCCCAGAGTGATCATATAACTCGCTCCCATATACCGAGGAGGAGGGGGGGGGGGGATTCTCGAGTCATTCCAGTCACGACTACTACCTGGGAGCCACCATGGAGGTCTCCCATCAGGCCTCTTCAGTGCTAGAAAAGACTGGTTGATCTGGTTGATGAATAGATAGACTTTACCCGTGCTCTTACGACCCTAATCTGAACCACCTGAAACTAACATTTAGGGTAGGCCCAGGAAAATTCCTGATTGGGGGAATCATCTTCCATGACACCATTGGATCCTTCCACCACTATCTCGTCCTGTTAGATCCCTTCAATAAGTGAACATGGATCCATCTTCTCTTGATTGGGATCGAGACCCTAGATGCCAGATAGGTAGGTTGACTTTACCCTTTTAATCACCAGCACCATCGATAGTCATTACGATCCAACCCATAATGATTAGACTCAGTGAATAAGTCCTTTATTCACCATTATTAATCTAAGTTGGGGTCCTCCCCACTATTTCAGTAACCAGTACAATGGTCTTGCCCGTACTCCTGATTCTCAACTTAGAGGTCCTACCCATGCAGTAACCTACCGGTATGAAGGTATTCCTTTTGCTCCAACAAATCAATGCTGAGGCACTCACCATTTTAATTCCAACCAGTATGGAGGTACTCCCTATACTAAAAAGGTACCCTACCCAGATAAACCTTCCTAGAGAATAAGGGAGAACACTCACCACCAAAAGTGAAATCTGGGGAAACATCAAGCCATCATTAAACTTGTCAATCTTTCAAATTCCTAGGAAACAGATGAATTGATAATGGAACAACCACCCCAACTTCCAGAGTCTAGGTCAAGATCTTGAAAGGTGAGTTTTTTCAACCTGAAAGCTGAGATCCATAGTATACCCAGAGCACTCCGCTGGTACATGCATGTGGAGGAAGTTCTATCCCCCTTTCAGGGGCTCATGGTACAACCATCCTCATCAACACCAGTTTCCATCCCCTCCACATATAACTAATAAAAAGGAGAGATATTTTGTTTTGGGATGAATCAAATAGATTGTGATCACCCTATTGAGTTATTGACGAGCACTGTCACCCTCATACATGAGGTAGTGGTGAATAAACCATCCTAAAGGGATGCGATGATGTAGTTGGTGCTGCCCCCAAGAGATGACCTCATGTGAAACAAACAAAAGCCTCAAACAATGGCCCCTATATTATCCAAATACCCACCAAAATGATCAATATTGGTACCTCCAACAATCTCTCATCCATCACTGATCAGATTATGGGTGAACTAGGAACATATCCCTTCCTCCGAACAAGAGGGAATACAAGATGTTTTTTCCGATGACCAGCTTTCAACAATATTCTATCCACCATAAAATCCCAACTTTGATATCCCATAATCTATTACCATGAGCCAGACCTTGTGTTTCCACTAGATCATCTGGGAAACACTTCACTACCTCCATGATCATCAGTTGGCTTACCCAGGATTCCTAGGGAACTTTGAGGACATTGATCAGTAGTTCCTAATGATTGATTTGGAAGAAATCACAATGGATTAATCCTCTACATCTTCTGGCTACTGTCAGACCATATAATATATATGCATCAAGATCCACATAGTGATCCACCATATTATAGAAGAGGAATCTCCACATGTGAGGATTAAGGAGTGGGGATAGTACATTGCTCTCCAATTGACCTCTATATTTCATCAGCTTGACTTACCCATCATCAATGAGGGATACCCTTTGGGTACCATCATGGTAAACATGATCTTCCTCGCTATTCTAGGGAACATGGGATACGATGTAGGTTTGGATGGGGAAAACCTACCTCAAGGGGGTGCAACACCAGAAATACCCTCATACAAGTGTCCTCACCCACTTGAAATGGCAAGCATTCAACCCTAGAGATATCCTAAATGAGACATTGCCTCCCAGTCATTATCTTAATGAAGTTAAAGAGCATGTTGGGTTATCCGACACAACCGAGGTTGTGCCAAAAGTAGAGATAGATCCTGCAATAGAATTCTTCCTTCAACAACTTGATGATCATAAGAGGATCATCGCAA
The DNA here is from genome assembly GCA_963277665.1 of Viscum album. Lineage (NCBI taxonomy): Eukaryota > Viridiplantae > Streptophyta > Magnoliopsida > Santalales > Viscaceae > Viscum > Viscum album. The sequence continues at coordinate 335,161,962 of OY728163.1, forward strand.
ATTTCATGGTTGATCAGTGATCGAATTATGACACCGCCCAAAGTGATCCAATCTCTTAGCTTGTGGAGAAACTACAATAAGTCCTCCTCAGCTAGTTGACCCCAGTCAAGCTCAGTGAACCCTTGCATCTAGACAAAGCAGAGGTAGAGGAATATGGAAAGAGACTGAGGTATGAGTCACCAAACCCTCCCAAATAGCATGATTATCATCCTCCTGATCCAGGTCGATCCACTCTATGATACTCTGAACCTACTTACCGAGTTGATGATCATGTCAATGCATTGATGGTTAAGAATCCCCCTCAAGATAGAGATCCCCTCCTAGATGGTTTGGTATACACTCTCAACACTCGCCTTGAGGACCTAGAGATGTGACAGGTGGTGATCCCACTAGATGGAAAGCCATACCAAGCATGGGTGTACAACATGTGATCACCCCCAGAGTTTGGGAACCCTAGATTTTCCCTGTTCAATGGGAAAGGTGACCCACTACAACACTTATCCCACTTCATTTCAAGATGTGAAACCTAGAGTAGAATGAGGCCATCGAGATTTGGTGATTTTTTCAGATATTGTAAGGGCCTGCATTCGTTTAGTACATCCATATATCAATAGAGTCCATCACTGGCTAGGAAGACCTTCACAAGAAGTTCCTTTACTAGTTTAGTTCCACCACTCATAAGACATGTATTAATGACCTTTTTAATTGCAAACAAAGGCATGATGAGGGAGTCATGGATTTTTTCACCTGATGAAAAGACCTCACGTACTCACTCGACATGACACTAACTTAAGAACAATTGCTAACGATATGCATGGGGAATGTCAATATTGATATGGTACCTACCCTCATCACCCATAACTTTCTAGGAATATTTGGGGGAATTATTTGATAAGACCCATCATCTGGAGGAAGACTTGTTACATGATAAAAAATCATTCCCATTTCCTCTTCCATCTCCTGTGAGAAGGCCTACCAAAGAAGAAAATGCCACCGCCGTACAGGTAGAGCCCCCGATCCATTGAAGTTGCTGGAAAATTTTCCAAAGGAACCTCATTGAGTGCAACCACCTTATCATGATCAACCATTATTGAAGTAGAATCACCAGGAACCCCCTCTCCAATCTCAGCCGCTTAGATGAGAGAATGTGTCGCTAGACCCTCATCAGGATCCAGCCACTTGACAAGGGCAATACCCCATATTTCAATTCCTAGAGAGAAGAATCCAGAACCATTATTTCAAGGATAAACAAGACCCATGAAATTTTATCTATGCTATGGATAAATGAATTATGAAGCTACTATAATGTTGGAGGACCTAAGAATCTAGGCACACTAACTTATATGACCACTTCTCTTAACACATGATCCTGAAAAATACCATCATGGAATGTTATGTATTTAAGTATTGGCTCCAAACCAAGTGGATAAAAGTTTTGTCAAGTTGGGAGACATCTGGAATAGGTAATGAATATCTCTACTGAGCCTAGAAGTGAAAGTGAGGGTTTAGGTGAATGGCATCAGACTTCCAGCCATAGAGCCCAGATGTATGACGACTGGCTAGCTTGAACCCATAGTGTCATCTATCCCCACATAGTATGACCAGAGCCTCATTTTTTCACTATATATTCCGTGACCATAGATTATTCATCTATTTCATATCACTCTAAATATTTGAAGAGAAGGTGCCACTGACACAAGGGAAATCAAATTCCCCCACTGGTACCAAAGTTGTCTCATACTCTCAATGATTTCATACAATTTTAGTTGGGAATCACCCAGGGTTAGACTAGAATTAGAGGATCCATATGATGATGAGAAGGAGTATTCATATGTGAATTACATAAAGTTGATATACAACTTCATAGTGACAGATGATGAGGAATATTTTGTAAAACACCCCAATACCTCCTACTGACACCATCGAAGGAAAGGTTGGGGACATGAAAATTGATATAAATCTCCATATAGTGCCTCAAACCAAGACATTAATGATACAAAAAACTCATAAATAGTTTTTTTATAGAGATAAACAAGAATAATATTCCCATACCACTCCTTCATATACACTTCCATAGAAAACCGTGCTAATTGATAAAACCGATCACCCTGAGCTGACTATGCTAACTGAATAAGAAGATCAGCCTCAAATGAATCATGGTGGGCTGCATCTAGATATATACAAGACTCAAACTTCCTATAGTCATCTTACAATGCTTTAGGAAGAGTCAACTGGTCAGTAGTAAGATATTTCCAATACTAGACAGAACCCTTTGGTACAGCCAGCAACACCTGTTGTGCCCCTAGCTGAGGGGAGACCCATTGCAGGAAAAACATTTCCATTAGCATGAATGTATTATGTGTTGAAGAACCTTTAAATCAAACCTTCAAGACTATTTATTATTGACTCCATCCTATTTTTAAAGAAATGTGTGAGGCCTTAGAAAAGTCATCGAAGATCCCTCTCCAGTTCGAGGCTGAGGTAGCCTCTGTAGAGGCCAACTACATAGAGGAGGTTTAGAAAGAGGAATTAAAAGCCATAATATCATTCTACAAAGAGGATTAGGGCTCCCTATTACATGGTAAAATCCTACCACTGTATATCATATTCTAGTTTAGTGTCATGGAGATCCGTCGCTACCTTGTGGACACAGGTTACACTACTGGAAATTAGATCTTTCCCAATGCTTCTATACCAACATATTTCAAAAACCGTTGGTATAGGTCCCCTTTCCCAATGGTTTTCCCAAACTGTTGGGAATGGCCCCCAAATTGGCCACTTTTCCCAACGGTTTGTCCAAACCGTTGGGAAAGGTAGACCTATCCCAACGGTTTGGCCAAACCGTTGGGAAAGACCCTCAAATTGGACACGTTTCCCAACGGTTTGAATAAACCGTTGGGAAAGGTGGACCTATCCCAACGGTTTGGCCAAACCATTGGGAAAGGTCCCCAAATATGCCACTTTTCCCAACGGTTTGGCCAAACCATTGGGATAGGTCCACCTTTCCCAACGGTTTGCCCAAACTGTTGGGAAAGGTGGGCCAAAATTCAACTTGCTTCATAGAATGAAAATCACAACCAATGACCTATACCAACGGTTTTAACAACCGTTGGTATAGGTACTTTCATTTTTTATCGGACCTTCGTACCGAGAACATTATATAAATCAAAATTTAAAATATTTATGAGAATACATATATATATTTATGTAATTATGATCAAAAAAGTCATATTAGGTTAGTGGTTGAGTCGTTCAATTATAAACGAGGGGTACTGGGATCAAATCCCAGTGGATGTTTTATTTTTGGAATTTATATACCAATGGAAATGGACCGTTGGTATAGATTTCATATTACCTATACCAACGGTTTCCAAAACCATTGGCATAGGTCTATACCAACGGGTTTTGGAAAACCGTTGGTATAGACCTATCCCAATGGCTTACTTGGCTACGGTTCTCCAAACCGTTGGTATAGGCTATACCAACAGTTTGGAGGCCTATACCAACGGTTCCAAACCATTGGTAAATGTTAGTTTTCCAATAGTGTTATGGGATTGATCTCATCTCATCCCGGATGCTCTGCAAGTTGGGGATGATCGAGGCAGAACCGAATCCCTCCGACATAAAGATTCTGGGTCATGATAGGATCGATCAGAGATTGTGTGGAAATATTTTGTTGATAATCCAGTTCAGATGATTGATAGAAAGTTCTGAATTCATGCTCATCTCATAGGATACCCACTACAACACACTATTGGGTAGGCCCTGGTTTCAAATGCACATGGTAGTACCCTCCCTGTATAACTAGTTAATCAAATAATCCCTCAATGGTTGAGTAGGGTTACTACAAAGTGATGCATCCCCTTTTATCTTATTTAGAGACCACTATCTGGATACCAAATATTACAAGAGAGAGGGGAAGAAAGTTTAGACCAATGGGTTTGAATGCATAACCATCACAGCCGATCCATGGGTACATTTCGATGATGCTTTCGATCTACCAATTCTTCGGTTGGAGGCTACGATTCTAGACTTGGGAAGTTAATTTTTTATTTCCAAGAGATGGGGAATTTGTATCCCTAAGAGGGAGGAAAATCTGTGGATTACCTCATATTTTATATGGGACATACCCGGGTGATACCAGAAGCCCCTACTCCTGTGAAGTACCAAGATGTTCGTCCCATGAACAATATTTCAAGACATTCTTATCTGTTCTTCAGGGAAGGGTTGAATCGATGGAAACCGAATCACCACCATTTCTTTGACATCAATCATGGGAATCCCGGTCGAAGTCTTGATGGAATTGGTTCGACAACTTCTTTTACTGTCATTTCATCAGATAAAGAGACCCTTAGTGGAGATTCAATATATTCTCAAGTAGGGACTACTTCTCCCCCTAAGTCGATTTTCCAAGATAAAATTCCTCCACCTACTGAATCTCTTATTTCAGAAGAATAAGTGGATTTGGAGGATTACCCCTTCAATTGAAGAGGGTTTCTATACAACTATTGACGATCTTATTAAGGTGAACCTTAGTATTGAGGAATATCCAAGGACAAAACTGATCAGTGAAACCATGCCTCCTGAGGAGAAACATTAGTATGTAGCCTTATTAAAAACATATCAGGACATCTTTACCTGAAGCTATGATGAGATTCCACCACTATACCCTCAGGTCTCTATCAACCATCTTCATCTCCCAGTGAGTCATCACGGGTTAAAATATACTCCCAAAAAATGAATCCCTCTCATGGTTCCATGGTTGAGGCTAAAGTATATAATATTATCAAAGATTTTTTAGGGAAGTACAGTACCCAATTTGGATCACCAATATCATCTCATTTAGTAAGAAGAACATATATATAATAGTTTGTACTGACTTCGAGGATATCAACTTCCATTTTCTAAAGGACGATTTTCCCCTTATAGTGAAATAATTGTTGATTAATGCTACAACCAGGTTCTAGGTTCTCTCCTTCATGGATGGATATTTCAGGTAAAACTAGATCCATATGGCCCCTAAGTATTAATATTATACCACCTTCAAGGTGAAACAAGGGAAATTTTTCTATCAGGTAATTCCCTTCAGTTTGAAGAATGTAAGAGCCACTTATCAGTATTCCATACAACCCATATTCTAATAGATTCACGGGTCTTTGGTGGAATGATACATGGAATACTTGGTGGTCATGTTCCTCCAACATAAGAACCATATCAAAGACCTTGAGAAAGTGTTATTCTTCCTAGACTCTCAACATTTTAAGATAAAAACCTTGAAGTGTGTATTCGGGGTTACCTCTGTAAAGTTTCTTAGCATTATTGTAAGATACATAAGAATTGAGATCGACCTAGATAAGTTCAAATTAATCAGCTATATTCCTCCCTTGATCAAACTTCAGGATCCATGAGGCCTCTAAGGAAAGTTATCCTATATACAAATACTCATCGCAAATATTTCCGACAAGTGTAATACCCTTTTAAGGCTCATGAAAAAAGGTTCCTTCTACCAGTGGGATGAGAAGTTCCAAATCACCATTGAGTAAATCAAGAAGTATATTCTATAGCCTTTGATTTTGATTCCACCCATCTCGGTGAAGCCTTTGGTCCTCTATGTGACTACCCTAGAATAGAACCTCGGTACCCTTCTCGCCCAGAAGAACAATGAGTGTATCATACCATACCCAAATTCCACTCAATAGTTCCTTGACCCTGATGGGTTATGGGGCCTTAAGATCATCTCTCCAAAGACCAGTGGCCACATACTAGTAGTGTAGTCCTTAGGTGTGTTCGTGGGGTGACTATGCCCTCATCACCAGAGTGTAACACAATGGAAACTCAATAACCAAAAGTAACAGAAGTGGTAACCAATCAACAAATAAAAAATAAACAGGGAAATAATATATAAAAAATCTAAAAGCATCTTATATACAATTATGATGATGATACATGTATCTAAAATGTAACAAAAATAGTTATGTGGTAGTATAGTATGATACAGGTATCAAAAAACAAAACAAAAGGACTAGAAAGGTGGTAACTCCGAATAACATCATGCGCCTAAGCTCAGTCCCCTTCTCCCCTAATCCTAAGCATGGAACAAATCAACCCTGGAATAGTGGGTACTTTCCCCTATCTATTCTTGTATCCAAATAGTCTGTTTGGGTCCCCAATGGTGTTGAAAATAGGGTGTGAGATAAAATACTGGTAGGAAACCACCCAAGATCTATACAATTTCATGCTATGAAATATAGTAATCTAAATAAAGTACAAGTAAATAGGTAAGAAATAAACAATAGTAAAGATTCCCATAGAATAAAACTACTAAACCTGTATCACTAAAATATTCTCTCAAGGATCCCTACAAAATATAGACAAGATTCTATACACATCAGCTAAAAATAAATAATTAAAGTGTCATATACTCACCGTACAACCATAGTTCTATAACAACCATGACCTTCCTGTATAACCTGAAGTGTTAGAAACATCAATGATCAAGCTGTTCAACCAAAATTTCATAATTCTCATGGTCGTTCCATATGTCAAAGAGTCAGACCATGGAGGGCTGGATCTAAGGTGTTGAAGACCAAGGCATCCTCATCGAGTTCTAGGAGCATCTCAATGGAAACTTGATTAGGAACTAGTTGGAGTCCTAGGATCATGTCATACTGAACATGTCCTATGTGAGTCCAAGAAAGATGGATCCAAGGGTTAGAAAATCATGAGGCATCCCACAGAATCAAGACCCAAGGAGCATACTCTATCCCAGAAATCCACTAACCCATTATAGATATAGGGAACATGTTCAAGGAATCTATTCATAATTTTACAATTCATATCCTTTATCATTTCAAACCTTGTGAGTTTACCCACTCACAAAACTATTCCATATTCAAATAAACTCATGATTATACCCATTCATGTATCAAATTTCCCAATTAAATCAATCAATCAGTTCAAAAGAAACCAAATTATTACACCCTCTCATTTAACCAAAACCATATAATCCATTCAATAAATTCAACAATGGGATAACAACATAAAATAACCAAGGGCTAAAGACATATCTAAATAAGAAATTCGATTATGTTAATTATAATTGCACTTCCTATATTTAGGAAAGCATGAAAACTCACTCCTTTTGGGGGTTCAACCAAGAAATAACATGTTAATTCCATAATACACACCCCTTAGGTGTCCATGGTTTGGTAAATGAAAATCGATGCATCAAAACTAAACCTAAGAGAATCTCTAATAGGTCCAATTCATTTAATTCAATTATCTAGTTCAATTTCATTTCTACAATAGGAAGTCTGTTGGGAAATCTAATGATTGGTAGCACAATAAAGAACCAAAACTCAATGAAGTTGTATATAACAACTACCTTAGCTTGGTAGTGGAGTGATCATCTAGTATCGAATCTTGATTCGAATTAGGTCAAGATAAATCTAATTAATAGATGAAGAATCTGAAATTAGAGAAAATTAGCTTGCACTTAAATAGCACAAACGATATCCATAAGAATAGAGAATGGATAAAAAGGAATAGAGGTCTTACTATTATGGATCAAATGATAAGAGATTACTTTTATTTGGAGATTAGATGGAAAAATTGGATCAAATCCAAGAATAGAAAAAGAGGATAGCTTTCCATGGCTTGAGCTACTATGCAGGAGAAATAAACCTAATTTTGGTTTGTAAAAGGATTTTTATTTAATTTAAAATCATTAAATTTTCCAAAATTTAAGTGGTAGCATGTTTTTGGCCCATGGATTGAAAATCGTTCACCAACCATTCATGGGTATCTGTAGGGTAGGGTAACCCGCCCGATTTCCTCACATGGTTTTACTAACTGTACAGAAATAGTGACAAAAGACTTTGTAAAAGTTGCAAAACTGGATGCACAACCATGTGGTCCATTCTTCATAGTTTTACCTAACCATGAGGCCTGTAGCTCCCCTCTATCTTGCCTCACACAGTTTTTTCAAACCATGCGGCCTTCCTCACCCTGTTTACACTAACTGTGATCTAGGCTTAAATCACCCAAAAACTTGGTTTCCAGGCTTTAAAGAAGCCCCATACACCCCTGATACCTCCATGACCTGAATGGAAATTCACATTAGGCCATATTAAAACATTATAAATAAAAAATAAGGGATCCAAACCTCATACAAAGACTTGAGTTCTTAGAATGAGGTAATATAAAATAGTTTATATTATCTCAATTGCATGATCCTAGAAATGGAGACCAGATACTTCCCTACTGAGAAGAGCTACTTCGTACTGGGTTTCATAGTACATAAGTTAATACATTATCAGTAGAATAATTAGATATAGTTGGTGTCCTTAGTGGATCCACTAAAGTATATTCTGAACTTCCCCTAGATAATAGTATAGTTATCATGTTGAGAATTTATCCTTAAGAAATTCGACATCAGGTTCATTCCACAAAAAACCTTCAAGGTTAAGGCATTGGAAGAATTCATGGCCACTCATCTAGACCCTAAAGAACCATCCCTAGATATTGATTTCACTAACGAGGATATCCTCTTAGTGAACCAATCCATGTCGTGTTGGCATATTTAATTCAATGCTTCCTCCTAGAGCCCAATCAAAATATTTCTCAATGATCCCAAGTTCAATAGAGTAGGCCTGGAGATTGTCTTCATCACCCTAGAACATGCTATCATACCATACTCATTTTTATTATCAAAAGGATTAAACAATAATGAGGAAGAGTATCAATCTCTCATAACTGGTCTCGTGATATCCCTCAATATTGATGTCCCCTTATTTCATTTGAAGGGATACTATGAGTTGATCATTAAACAAATTAACGATTTCTACCTCATCAAAAGGCCATAGCTCATGCCCCTACTGGAGAGCACTCTCCTACTAAGGGTCCAGTTACCTTATCAACCGAAATTGACTCATTTACCTCAGTCATATAATAGTTGAGCTAATGCCTTGGCTTATTTGGCAACATCTCTTGTAGATCATGACCAAGAATACATGATCATTCATTTGGCACGTTAGAGGGTAATCAATCCCATCATTTTAGTCGATGATGAAAGGTAGTAAGAAAACCAACTGGTTGATGGTGAATCTACATCAGGTCCCTATAACATTGGTGAGTAGTATAGTTCACCCTCTAGAGAGGTCCTAACCTTGAGTAGAATCACTAAAAAAATGAGTTTTATGGAAGTATCCTTCGTTATATCAAAAAAGAAGAGATTACCTAGTTCATTTAGGGAGTTCATGCTGGATCTTGTGGTACCGATCAAGTAGGATTGAAAATCTCCCACCATATTCAAAGGATGGGCTACTTCTATCCCACTATGGTCCATGACTGCATCGAGTATTCCAAGAGGTGTCATTCATATTAGATCAATTCCAACTTTATGTATCTACCATAAAAAATCCCCCACACCACCAAGTATTCTTGGCCCCTTGTAGTGTGGGGGCATGATATTGTAGGCCCATATATGCCAGAAACAAATTTCCAGTGCAGGTTCATTCTAAATATGATGTATTTTTTTCAAATGGGAAGAAGAGATCCCCTAAAGGAAGTCAAGGACGAATCTGTGATCAAATTCATGGGATCCCTTTCATCCTTCAATTCAGAGTTCTTCATGCTATTCTTACTGACAATGGTACTAGCTTCTTGGCTTCTGATCTGAAAATATTTCACGCTAAGTATAATATATGGTGAAACCATACTTCTACTTACCACGCTCAGGAAAATGGGAAGATCAAGGCATTCAAAAAGACCCTATATAAAATTTTGTAGAATATGGTGGGAAAAAACAATAAAAGATGGCCAAAAAATATCCCCAATTCCCTCTAGGCCTATAAAAAAAACCCATAATTCCACCGATGTGACTCCATACTACCTGGTATACAAAATAGAGGCAGTCCTACCCATTGAGGCTCAGTTTCCATCACTTTGAACTCTTATATATTACTAAAAGACTATATAAAAAATATAATAAGTCCATATAGATAAGTTGTAAGAAATAAAATAAAATAATCTAAAATCCATAAACAATTTTGAGAGGCACCAGAATATGATCACGAGAGCATTAAATAAGAAGGTTTTTCTCCACTCCTTTCTCTAGGGTGACACAATATGGTCTCTCATAAATCCGATGATACTTGGAAATAAGCCACCAAAGTTTGATACCAATTGAGAAAGATCTTACATCATTCACAAGGTCTATTTCAATGGTGCATACTCTTTGATCACCATGGATAGAGAGAGTATCACAACTCCCACCAACGCCAAATTCCTCAAGTAGTACTTTGCATAAGGGGATCTTGGTTTTGAACTATATAAACATAAAATAGGAGTAAATTCCAATAATCAAGACTTTAAACCATGTGAATGTATCCTTAAGAATGTGTTGTGTGGTGTTGGGTCTACTAGGACCTTGTTCACATCAGTTTTTTCATGCCACCATACTATACATACAAACTTGAGACACTTCCCCATGGTCTAAACTCTATGAACATAAACTAGGAGTTCAAGTCCAAACATCATGACTTTAAACTATGTACAGTTCTTCCCTGAGATTATGTTGTGCGATGCTGGCCTCCTTGGTTCTCATTCACTTTGGGTTTTTCACTTCATCACACCATGCATATCCCTTTTGTAATTCTCTTCACCCATGGTAAAAAATCTATGATCTTAAACTAAGGTCTCTTGTAATTAGCAATACAACCTTAAAACATTCACAACAAGTCCAAGAATTATGACCTTAAACTATTTTTATCCCCTAGAGTCTGAGTTGAATGAATTTAAACTGTAAATCCTAATTCCATCAGTGCATGATGTTAAACCACAGTCTTACCCCAAATGAGTTTGGGATTCCTTTGAATTAGAGATGGTTTTACCCTATATTAGACCAAGATTCCCCATATAACAAATACAGGATGAAACAAAATCATCATCACATGAATTTAAACTACATTCCTACCCCATCTTAATATGAGATTCCTATGAATATGAAATGATCCTTACCCCATGACTTGAACATGGGATACCCCATGATAATGGTGGGATTCCTCACACTACCTTTCTAGAAGGGATCACCCATACCGACATCATTCTGATACCAAACTATGTTTTTGAACTATGTGTGGCTTGATTCCCTTCCTCATGTGATATATAGTGATTCCCAGGCCTCACATTTTTGGGACTAGCCACAAATTCATCAACCCTTCTCTCCTATGGATATATATGTGGTCCAATAATTAGGATATTAAACTATGTGATTCTTGTCTCTTGATACTTATGTGGTATAAAATTCACCTTTGGATCCATTCACATTGGGTTTTACCTCTTTCATGCTAGAAAAGTCCCCTTGAAACAAAAACTTTTACCTTAAACACATCATGACATTAAAATGATTGACCATAACCCAAGAAACATGACTATAAACAATTTTACATGGTCCAAACAATATTCCCTTAAACTATGTGCAAGCTAATTTAGGATAATTTAACATGGCACATGGCCTAATTGAATCATTAATGGATGGTTTTAACTCTTTCACCACATGAACATCCTCAAACCCCCCCTCCATCCCATGGTATACACCGTATGACCTTAAACCATATGTATCTCCACTAGAAAAAAGTGTGTATTGACTCCCATCCTTATGGGATACATAGTGATGCCTATACATTCCGTATTCGAGACCATTTATAGATTCACTGTGAGAACATCTGTTAGTCACGATGCAATCACCCCAAAATTTCTCATGGACCTCTTTACAGGTATAATCCTCTTCTAATTACCTTAACCCATCACTAGGCTAATATTCCATCATATCCTGATATGAGGAAGGAATGTCCTCAGTGCATGATGTTAAGCTACAGTCTTACCTAGGAAAACTCTAGGATGCCTCTGAATAGGAGATGATTTTACCCTATGTCAAACTAGTATTCCCTGTATGAAAAATATAGGATGAATATTCATCCTCATGTCATGATGTTAAACTATATTTTTACCCTATATGTATATGGGATGTCTTTTATCCAAGTATGGGAAACTTTAATAACCTCATTCGAGCAGGTATCCCCTACCGACATCAGTATTCTACCATGTCGTGTTTTAGAACTATGTGTGATTTATTCCCACCCCATGGGATTTTTAGTGATGCCAAAATATTTTATCTTCAGTTCAGCCCATCCTTTGACTCATCACAAGGACTTTTCCTTCCCTAGTTCCATGACCTAATCTCTATGGCCTTAAACAAAAATCCACAATCCAAGGACTATAAGCTTAAACTATTTTCAACACAACCTTTATTTTTTCTCATGGCATGTGGACCTTCATGAAACTCATTTATGATTGTGTTAATACTCTTTCAAAAAATGAATAACACTTTAGGGTGCCTGATGGTCCAAAATATATGAACTTAAACTATGTGTAGAACCCATGTCCAAACATAATGAGTTTAAACTATGCATGGTTGGTATTAGGGATGTTTTTTTGAAGTATCAAGTGGCCTCCTAGGAACCTTCATTCACATCGGGTGACTTTCCTTAGAAATTGATTACATTCCTTTGAAGATCCATCCCTCTAGTTTAAGCTTTATGAACTTGACTATTTTTAAAAGGATCAAGATTAATGAACTTATTTTAAAGATGTGGTCCAATCATTATGAACTCAAGTTTTATGAGGACCACCTCAGATTTTAATTCTTGGTGAGGGATCTCCCGTTATGCTACCCTCCTTCACCCTTGACTATCATGGTTGGACGACTATCATTCATGTTGATTAACAACGTCCTTTTTTACACAACACTAAAAGGAAACTCTTCCCCATATAGTGAAAAAGGGATACCCTCTTGACTTGACATAAGGAATAAATGTTGGAGGGCCAGGTGTATAAGCCCCACATAATCCATTCCCCAATCACTTGATGTTTAACTATGAAATGCATCATGATCACATGATGTTAAACTACACCATGCCCCATCCTTATCATACGATGTTAAATTTAGTGTCCAACATCCTCATCTTATGACGTTACACTATATGTTTATCATCCACATTACACCATGTAAAACTACAAGGAATCCAAAGACCTCAGACGAGAGGCCCTTTCCCTCGGTGCTAATCATCTACCATATTATTCGTATAATTTAACTATCAATCAACATCAGAGGAAATTCTCCCCTAGATGATGAGTTTGAATTTTGTTCTGACTGATATTCCTACACCAATATGATCTAAGGCACAATGTAATAATTATAGGAGTTCTGTAATCCGTTCGAACACTCCATCACTTAATTCCCATGCTTAACACGCCCCTTATTTGGATCGTCATCATTCTCCACATCTGAAGTGACTCCCTAATGGAATGGTTCCTAGCCAAAGTAGCTCACTTACTATCCTAGGACAATGTCCCAAATGACTTGGGATGAAATTCAGGATCTGTGTTTCGAACATGGTTAGCGATCCACACTCATTTGTATGTACCCATTCTCAGATAAGCAATACAAATACTTGTTTTGTAACACCCCAACCCTAGTTACCCAGAGTCGGTACATTATTTTAATACATTAACATGATTATAAGGAATCAAGTCCTGAAGGAACGTTCAATTTATAAGTCTTGTAAAATATATTACATATATGAATATTACATTACAATTTCTAAAATAAAACACAACATAAATAATCCTTTGAGAATTTCATTATTCCCCTAGATTAACCCTACATATCAACCATAACACACTTCTTCGCATCATGGGAAGAATAAAACATAAGAAAAGGGTGATCTCAGATGATTAGTAAGGATAACAATATAGCAGAAACTATCATAAATAAGAATAAACATTTAAGGAAATGTATAATACTAAAACAAAAGCCTTTTAAAAATAAACATCAGCACAATATGGCAAAGATAAATAAAATAATTCCACCTACTTATTCACATGGATATTCTACGAGTTGAATAATCACATTCAATATCAATAGCTAATTTCATAATGATGGAATGCATAATTCTGAACATCATAACCACATAGCCAAGGCCTCGTGCCAAGACTAAAAATAAAGATTTTTTCAAGGCCTTGTGCCAAGACACTAGTTTGTCTCGTGAGACCTACTGATGCATCTTGAAGCTACAGTGGGCTCCACCTGTCACTTACTAAGTCCAATGCATTCCTCATATGAAAATACTGAAACATAACATAAACATTCGTATTAAAACTAGCACAAGAAATGTTAATACTTTAACCATAAACCATGAATGGTAGAACATCCACAGTAAAACATATCAAAACTCATTCAATACAATATAGAATATTATATTATAGTAATAATCCTCAATCAAGAATAATATCCAATAAAGGATGTTTACATAGTTAAAAATAATCAATAAATCTCTTTGAGAGAAATACCCCTTTTCAAGAAATCATTTAAAAGTCGCACAATTTATAAAGGAAGTAATTCAAATGAGATTTTTGAATAAAAGTGTCCCATACCACTTTTAAACTTTGGAAAGAAATCAACACTTTAAAACAATCATGTCTACATAAATAAATCCTTAAAATCATTTTGAAAACATGGACATTAATTAAAATATTTAGAAAAATAAATCTTTAAAAACATTTAAAATGATGATCTAGTTAAATAGTACCTTCCATAAAACTTAAAATATTCCTTTTAAAAATATTTTAATGAAACATGGACATTGATGATAAATATGTCCCATTATATACTTACAGATAAACAATCTTGGGTAATAATGTGATTGAAAAAATAACCCTTCTCTTGTACTTTCCTTTGGAAAATGGTACGTTTAAACTCCTATACAATGACCATAGTATATTATTAAATTATACCAGAACCATATTCATATTTATGATATCATTATTTTTTCATTTATGGCTTTATACTACCCATTTAATTATAATTTCTATGTCAAAATAATATTTTGGGTAATAATTACTTTCTCTATCATACATGTTTTAACTTGTTATTCTTGATCATATCACCTATATCATGATTTAATTGCTTATAGAATATAAAAAAATATTTATTTATCATATATATCTAGAATATAAATATGTATAATAGATAGATACATGAAATGGAAAACACCGTTTATTGAGACCGTAGGCCGTACGTATGCATAAACGCTGTTTCCGTTTTCATATCGTATTGAACAGAAGTAAGTGAATGAGATATATGTAAATAAACACACACACACACACATATATTTCCAGTATAATTATTATCTCATATATTAAAAACGTATTAATAATATATATTTTTATAATCATCATTGAATGTTGAACGTGCAAATGAATCTCTCCACGTCGTGGAGACAGTAAGCTGTACGTAAGCACGAGCGATGATAATTATCTATTGATGGTGAAATCATATGTAATTGGATGGTATATCATATATATATAATCATTAAAATGTTATATTTATTATTTACACCATTTATAATCATTATTATACCCATCCAAATAATGAAGTGTTTGAATAACAAACTACACCACGACGTGGAGACGGTAAACCGTACGTACGCACGTATGGTGACTTTTCATTCATAGGATGGATAGAATAATGAATATGGTTGGACAATATTTATAATAACATCACAATAAGTATAATGTATTGGATTTAATATTTTGGTATGTAAACAACAAAGAAAGAGGAATTGGAAGGAGAAAATAACATTGAAAGAGGTGGTGGAATTATTATATCTTCTTCGGGTGTTTTCTTTTGAGTTGATCAAAAGGGCTCCTTAGGTTTTCTTTCTGATCAAAGTAAGGACTATATGTATAAATGAGGGTATTTGGGATGATATTTGAGTAGGGTTTGGGAAAGAAAAATGGATTTGGAGGTGTGATTTTGAGAGAATAGGAAGTACCCTTTTATAGGAGAGGTGAGGGTCACTTTTGGAAAGGCTTGAAATATTATTTTATTATAAAATTATATTCGGTTTATAATGTCTAAAAAATGATTTATTTAGAGGATAAGGTGGGTATGGGTCTAAAAACACTTATAAAATAGGTTTTTTATAGGTTTAGGGCACCATATTAACCTTATCTTTTATGTTTAACTCTTAGTTAAATAGTTTAACTTTTACCATGTCTTCTTGTATTATTATAAATAATGGTTAATAATATTACTATAAAAATCCAAGAGAACCCCAATTGATTTAATATTGATATATATAACCTTATCTAAATCCTTTGGATGAACCTTATATTTTTAGGAATATTATATCAATTAATAATATAGTATTTGTTTTAAAAACTCATCTATAACAATTTTGACACTATTTAGTATTTATTTTTTGTGAAAGTCATAAAAGCTTTATCATTTTGAATACAATTTATTTAATCAACCATAATGTCTCATATTAACCTATAAAATTAGTGGAATACATAAAAAGTATCAATTTAAAATTATTTTAATATTTATAATATCAATTATTTTAATTTTCAATAATAAGATAATTACTGCATCATCATTGTGTAATAAATAAATTTAATTATTTAATTTCTAAAAATTATAAATAAAATACCATTATTTAGGAAATATTTTTATCTTTATAATGAATATTTATAGTCGAATTTATCTTTTGTATAAATCTATATTAAAAATGGTTTAGTTATTAAACTTTGAATTTAAAAGTTTTAACTCTTATTTAAATATAATAATAATAAATGTCCTAATATAATCCAAGTGGACCATAAGGATCATATTTTATTCTAAGGTTGATTTTGGTCGAAATAAACTTATCCAATATAATTAGGATATGTGTTAGGGTAATTATAATGTCATTTTTACTTTTAATTACCATATTTACTTTTAACCATGGTAAATAAAAGTCAAAAGTTACTATTCACCAAAAATTTATTTTCATCTTACAGAACCACATTTTGTTGAGTCAAAAGTTATCCTTTTACTTCTATACCTTGTTTTGGAAATCACAAATTTCTTTTACCATGCTGATCGTACTGACCATGCTGATCGTACTGACCATACTTATCGTACTGACCATTCTGATCGTACTGATCATGCTGATCATACTGACCATGCTGATCGTACTGATCATGCAAATCGTACTGACCATGCTGATCATACTGACCATGCTGATCGTACTGACCATGCTGATCGTACTGACCATACTGATCGTACGAACTATAATTTTCATACTGAATCTGTCAATCGTATCATACTGACTCTGTCAATTGTACTCAATTTTGTGTATCTTACTTTGTATCATATCAATACATTACATTTAGTAATACTTATAATACTCATACTTTCATTACTTTCTTGTTTTGGTACTTAGTAAAAAACACCTGTTTCATATTAATTGTACTCTTGTTTAGCATCTTCATATATCTTTCTCCGAGTTTTTCGGAGAAATATGACCATTGGAGGAAGTGTGACCGTTGGAACCTGAGGCATATAAATAGGAGGTCATTTGAAGCCGAGAAGAATAATTGTGATACTTTTCTTCTATCAAGTTCTATAGAGAGACGCTGTGACTTCTCTCATGCTTTGTGCTTTGTGCGACCGATCTTTGTATCAAGGTCTTTCAAGTGATTGAAAGACGGAGGTGCCGATTACCTACAAAATTGAGGGCTGCCGGGGATAGGCAGACAGACGAACCAATCATCGTATCGAGGGCTATCGGGGATAGGCAGACAGAAAAACCGATCATCATATCGAGGGCTTACCAAGGTGGTGGTAAGACAGACCTCTTATCCTAGGTGAAAGTATAACCCTTCTCTTTGGGTTAAAAAGAATTGTAATACTTTTACTTTTCCGCTGTTATTTGTATTAGAAAGGAATTTGTTTTGTTTCCTTTCTTATTTACACTTTCAATTGCAATTTTTTCAATTACGATTATTCTATTACATTTTGTATTAATAGATTCTATATGCTTTATGGTAGAATCTCTCACACTTGTTTTACTCTGATTATTGCATTCATCTTGAATAAAATTACTTTAATTTTCTAATAGTATTACATTACATGATACCTTTATATTCAATATAATTGTGGTTTTTTGAATTGTATTTGTTTAAGATCTTTTAAACTAATCTCTTAAGTGTTTAAACACAAAGTTTTTAAACCTACTATTCACCCCTTCTTGTATTGTTCCATCTAATATACATATACATTTACATATTCGATCCAACAATTGGTATCAGAGGAGGTTTCCACTGATTTATTCTACTATCTCTTATTCGAGTTTTATTACTGTTTTAGTTACTTTCTACACTATGTTGGGACCACTTTGTGTGTGAAGATTGTATTTGTTGTCAACAGTTGTCAATGCTGGTCAAAATGAAGAAGGAGATAAAGAAGGACTCCAAAGTTAATGGAGATCGGCTGGAGTGAGGATACTTGGAGAATTATTATGAAATCAAAGCATTGGATGTCATACTTGAGTAATTCTCTAAGAAGATCAATTCAGACGATTGTTGAGCTGATCCTAAGTTCAATGAACTTGTGTCAAAGGTGACGCATTGTTTACAACAATGAAGAATGGTGAAGTGTCATCTATCTAAGGATGATTGAAGAAGAATGAGGATTTAAAGAAGACCATGCAATGCTTCACGATTGCATGAGAACCATGCAATTTCTTACTTGAAGAAAAGAATCATATGATTGGAGAATCATATGATTGGAATTAACACTCTAAAAGGATATGAGAATTTGAAGTGAGGATGAAAGAAGTACTTTGGAATTCATATTCCAAAAATAATGGACAACACCAGACGATGCTTTGCTGATTTGTATTTCACAAAATAGCATAAGTTTGGAGAACTTGTGATGCAAGCCTTATGAAGGAAAGAGAGAGACAAAGAAGTGTTTTTTGTAAAGTCATATCACAAATATCATCAGATCAAAAATATGGAAAAGGAAAGGAGTAGGCGTGCAAGTATGCAGTGGGCGCTCAAGTATGCAGTAGGCACGCAAGTATGTAGAGGCGCGCAAGTCATATTTCAAAAGATCATTATTTCAGAAATATGGAAAAGGAAATAAAGTGGCGTGAAAGTCAAGAATGGCGCGCAAGTATGTGGCGCGCAAGTATGTGGTGCGCAAGTATTTATCGCGTAGGTATTGGCGTGCAAGCATGTCGCGCAAGTCATATTTCAAAGACCATGATATCAAAATATTACAAAGGAAAGAAGGTGGCGCGCAAGTGTGGGGCGCGCAAGTCACCAAAATGCTTATAAATAGGCGACTACCCTTCTCATTTCTTTAGGCTCGAGTCTTAGAGAAATATTTGAGCTCTGAACGCACAAGTGTAGAAAGCGGCACGCAAGCTGAAGTGGCGCGCAAGCTGAGGGTTATTTATATGGCGCACAAGTGTTGTCGCGCAAGTCCATCGTGCAAGTGTTTCTGCACAAGTGTTACTGCGCAAGTCTTGCCGCGCAAGTTGTGGCGCGCAAGTAGCTGCGTGCACGAAGAGGCGCGCAAGTTGTAGGTGCACAAGTATAGGGCGCGCAAGTGGAAGTGGGCGCGCAAGCTGTTTTGTTCTAGGAGTTCCTACCATCTTCTGGAGAGGAAAGAAGAATAAGGAAAAGAGTTCAACTACATTCCATATGCATGATCACATGCATTTATGAACAAGAGAAGAACTCACTCTGATGATGCCAAGTAAGATGGTATTCTTTGCCTGATTAATCACATTGGTATATGTGATTCTTGCTAAGGAAGAAGAAGGAGTCCTAGTGCATTCTGTTATTGCACTAAAGAAGAAGAAGAAGTCCTAGTGCAGCTGGTTTTGCACTAGTAAAGAAGAAAAGAAGAAGACACGAAGAATTTCTTGCCTACTGCTTTTCAAGTAATCAAGTGAAGATCACTGAATAAGATCAAGAGAAGAACCTACATTACTGAAGAAGGAAGAAGACTGTCTCCCTAGGAAGTATAAAGAACCAGCTAGAGGCTAGAAGTTGGACTAGGCTTTCACCAGTCCAGGGAAGAGGATTGTTTCCCACCCCCCTCCAAAGTGTAGGGACTCACACGGGCTAGAGGATTGCTTTCCTAGCCACTCCATTGTAAAATCATATCACATTATAATGAAGAATCCATGCAGTGGTCATACCCATGCATGGCAAGGACGTATCTACTCTTATTGAGTGGTGAACCTTGTAAAAATATCGTGTGCATATTTTTACTTCTTTGTATTATTTAATGCGATAGGGAAAATAGAATAAGAGAATCAAGATCCTAACAGGTCATGAGGTATAGGGATAAAAGTTGTAATTGGTTTAAAAAGTCCCCAACACTGATTCACCCCCCTCTCAGTGTTGGACATATCCCAAACTAGTCCTCTCAATTGGTATCAGAGGGACAAGTTCACCTCTATTGGATTCTCTACCGTGAAGTTATTCTCTTTTGAAAACTTGATTTCCTTTCCCGAGTCAACAATGAAGAGCAGTGTTTTTTAAAGATTCTGCTATCTCTGAGCAGAAAGACAAATCTACCAAGACTATGTTGAATAGGAAAAATAAAGAGAAGAGAAAATTGAAGAATAATTCTCTCTTATATAAAGAATAGGAAGCATCTGGTTTTCCATATCTGGATGACATTGAAGACACACCAGATTTGGAAAGTAATGAGAAGGTGGATCAAGTACCCACGAAGAATATGGGAAACCTTCCTACCTCAACTGATCAAGAGGTATGTGTTATGACATTTGGAAATTACCCTCATGATGAAAATGCCAGCATAGGTGGTGATGAACAATCTACAACATCTCAAGAAATATCAGTTGATAGATTAAGAATGATTCTACATGGTATTCCTGAAGAGAGTGCATCCCTGGTTTGCGGGGTATTTCAATGCATGCAAGAAAATATCACTCAGCTGGAAGAAGAAACTGATTTTTTGGAGAAAGGCTTACAATAAAAAAAATTTGAATGTTTAAAGCTCTCCAGACAAGTTGGATCCTTTGAAGCAACAAAGAGGGGATTTGAAGAAAGTTCTCCAAAGTGGCTCAAAGATGTTGAAGAAAAGGAGGGAGTCAACAAGACTCTAGAAGAGAAGATACATGCACTAGAAGATGAGGTGAAAAGGGGCAATGAAGTTAAGAAGTTATATTTGGAAGATAACTCCAAGAAGATCAATGAACTTGACTCTTTGTTACAAAACAAAGTAAAGATGCATGAAGATTAAGTTGAAAGATTAAATAAGGCTTGTGAAGAGAAGATGACTATGATTGAAAACCAATAAGTCATCCTCAATATGAGATGTCTAGAATTTGAAGCTGAACTAACCAATCTTGAGAATACACATATTGAGTCTCCACAAAAGAAGGAAATAGTTGCTTCCAGTACTCAATGCTCACTGGAGGATTCTACTGTCAAAAGACCTCCAACATGTGATAAGAAGACCATGGATTCACTCATTGATCTATCACAAGCAGCTGAGAAAGTAAAGGTATCATCCATACCAACTTGTATTAATGATTCTAAAATTTCTTCTACAAAAAGTGAAGGTAGAAAGAAAAATTATAAACAAGTTTGGATGAAGAAAAGTGAGATGAAACCTATCACCATGGATAGGGTGGATAGGGGAAAGAGTGTGGGAGATAGATCCCCACAGAAATCACAACATACCAAGAATAAGAAGACTCAGCAAACTTATCAATAAGATGACAAGAAGTCAAGGTTTGTTGGTCAATGATGGTGCTGCAACAGGTTTGGGCATTGTGAACTGGATTGTTGGTACAATCCCTTAAATGTAAAAGCACAGAGAAAGCCCATCTCAAGGGGGATAAATCTAGAGAAGAATAAGAAACATCCATAGATTTAGAAACATCTGTATACTGCAAATAGATTTGGAATGCTGGACAACATCTGTGATGTACGCAATGGGAGTGGTCACAAGAATGGTGGATGCCTATCTCAGAATGTATTCAAATCTAATAAGAACAAAAGACCACAAAAGTTGGATAAGAATGATGAATCAATCTTGGGATGTAATCATAAGTATATTGTAAAAGAAAATGATCCCAAGAAGATTACAATGAGGAAAACTGAGAAGTCCTTGGATTCCATGTCCAAGAAGGTGAAGGGTGGTGCATCCAAAAGAACTACTATGAAGGAATCCACTCAGAAGAATCCATGTAGAAGATCCAATCATGATGCCTCAGTCCCTAATGATATTTTGGTGATTTGGATAGAATATTTGGAAAGAATGAGGAAAATGGAAGATGCACAAGTTAAGGCTAGTGGTAAATGTAAAAAGAAGATTCTATGCGAATACAATGAAATTCTGTGTGTGAGGTGCAACAAGGCTGGTCATACTATGAGAAAGTGCTTTGAATTTATTCTAGCACAATAAGAATTCCTCAAAAAGATGATAGTTGCACCAGGAGATTCTAGTGCTTTGAAAGATCTTGAAGAAAGAAGATTCAAACACAAAGAGATAGAAGAAGTATTGAGATCCACATAGCCACATTCAAAATTAAAGATCAAATGTGAAAGTGTGAGGGGTGGAGCAAATGGAGCATCTTGGTTGAGAAAATCATCTCAGCCTTCCTTCTCACATTGAAGAAGCATGGAGGATCCACCTTATTCCCTTAAATCCTTGTGTATTGTATTTGTTCTGATAATATAGGGAATTGAAGGTGAAGCAAGATCTCAGGGGGAGAACCTGAGATTCAATGAGAAGAAGTGTTCCCTTGAGGGGGAGACACATGAAGAAGCTTTCAGAGTCATTATCTCAATCAATATCATCATCATTTGGTATAAAATTCAATTACTCTGAAGATTGTCTGAAGATCATGTCATTGGAAAAGGTATGTTGTTTCTTAATCTCTCATCCTTGGTTACTCAAAATAAATATATTTTTATAAAGGGGGAGTAACAAAGATAATCAATGACATAAGAAGAGTGAAAGTTCCCCAAGGTCACTTATCCTGGAAATTTCACTTGAATGTTTTTGATCTGTTTTTTGAAGTGAGTGCAGGAATTTCAGGTTGATTATTTCTTATCACATTCAATATATTTAGCCTGGAATTAAAGTGGAAAACCCTTGAAGACAAGTGTATGAGTTCTCATCTCATGTGGTGTCATATTCAGTGGGTAATGGACAGCTTTGTTCTCTAAATAAAATCCTCTTGTTTTCTACACCGAGAATTGCTCAAGTAGACTTAGAGTGAAATGATTGATGGCACATTTCTTAAGTATGGAATGATACCCTCTCTACCATGAACTTTGTATTTATTTTCAATAAGGGGGAGAGAAATGAAATGAATGTCAAGGGGAGATACAGAAGAAAAGGGGAGAGATAAGATTCTCATTTTGACATTGACACATTCATCTGATGATACTTTAAGGTATTGACAACAAAATACAAAGGGGGAGATTGTTGGGACCACTTTGTGTGTGAAGATTGTATTTGTTGTCAACAGTTGTCAATGCTGGTCAAAATGAAAAAGGAGATAAAGAAGGACTCCAAAGTTAATGGAGATCGGCTGAAGTGAGGATGCTTGGAGAATTATTATGAAATCATAGCATTGGATTTCATACTTGAGTAATCCTCTAAGAAGATCAATTCAGACGATTGTTGAGCTGATCCTAAGTTCAATGAACTTGTGTCAAAGGTGACACATTGTTTACAACAATGAAGAATGGTGAAGTGTCATCTATCTAAGGATGATTGAAGAAGAATGAGGATTTAAAGAAGACCATGAAATGCTTCACGATTTCATGAGAACCATGCAAGTTCTTACTTGAAGAAAAGAATCATATGATTGGAGAATCATATTATTGGAATTAACACTCCAAAAGGATATTAGAATTTGAAGTGAGGATGAAAGAAGTACTTTGGAATTCATATTCCAAAAAGAATGGACAACACTAGACGATGCTTTGCTGATTTGTATTTCACAAAATATCATAAGTTTGGAGAACTTGTGATGCAAGCCTTATGAAGGAAAGGGAGAGACAAAGAAGTGTTTTTGGTAAAGTCATATCACAAATATCATCAGATCAAAAATATGGAAAAGGAAAGGAGTAGGCGCGCAAGTATGCAGTGGGCGCGCAAGTATGCAGTAGGCGCGCAAGTATATAGAGGTGCGCAAGTCATATTTCAAAAGAGCATTATTTCAGAAATATGGAATAGGAAATAAAGTGGCACGGAAGTCAAGAATGGCGCGCAAGTATGTGGCGCGCAAGTATGTGGCACACAAGTATTTATTGCGTAGGTATTGGCGCGCAAGCGTGTCGTGCAAGTCATATTTCAAAGATCATGATATCAAAATATGAAAAAGGAATGAAGGTGGCACGCAAGTGTGGGGTGCGCAAGTCACCAAAATGCCTATAAATAGGAAAATAGCCTTCTCATTTATTTTGGCTCGAGACTTAGAGAAATATTTGAGCTCTGAACGTGCAAGTGTAGAAAGCAGCGCGCAAGATGAAGTGGCGCTCAAGCTGAGGGTTATTTATATGGCGCGCAAGTGTTGTTGCGCAAGTCTGCCATGCAAGTGTTGCCACGCAAGTGTTACCGTGAAAGTCTTGCTGCGCAAGTTGTGGCGCGCAAGTAGCTGCATGCACGAAGAGGCGCGCAAGTATAGGGCACGCAAGTGGAAGTGGGCGCGCAAGCTGTTTTGTTCCAGGAGTTCCTGCCATCTTCTGGAGAGGAAATAAGAATAAGGAAAAGAGTTCAACTACATTCCATATGCATGATCACATGCATTTATGAACAAGAGAATAACTCACTCTGATGATGCCAAGTAAGCTGGTATTCTTTGCCTGATTAATCACATTGGTATAGGTGATTCTTGCTAAGGAAGAAGAAGGAGTCCTAGTGCATTCTGTTATTGCACTAAAGAAGAAGAAGAAGTCATAGTGCAGCTGGTTTTTCACTAGTGAAGAAGAAAAGAAGAAGACACGAAGAATTGCTTGCCTACTGCTTTTCAAGTAATCAAGTGAAGAGCACTGAAGAAGATCAAGAGCAGAACCTACCTTACTGAAGAAGGAAGAAGATTGTCTCCCAAGGCAGTATAAAGAACCAGCTAGAGGCTAGAAGTTGGACTAGGCTTTCACCAGTCCAGGGAAGAGGATTTTTTCCCACCCCCTCCAAAGTGTAGGGACTCACACGGGCTAGAGGATTGTTTTCCTAGCCAATCCATTGTAAAATCATATCACATTATAATAGAGAATCCATGCAGTGGTCATACCCATGCATGGAAATAACGTAGCTACTCTTATTGAGTGGTGAACCTTTTAAAAATACCGTGTGCATATTTTTACTGATTTCTATTATTGCATGCGACAGTGAAAAGAGAATAAGAGAATAAAGATCCTAACAGGTCACGAGGTACATGGATAAAAGTTGTAATTGGTTTAAAAAGTCCCCAACACTTATTCACCCCCCCTCTCAGTGTTAGACATATCCCAAACTGGTCCTCTCACACTAATGTGTGGAGTAGAAAAGATTTTGTTTCATTAGATGGTAGGAATGAATATTGTGTCAATTGACAACCTAAATCCTTCTAGACCACCTATCTTTGTTGGGAATGATTATGATTACTGGAGAGATCGAATGAAAACGTTTTTTATCAATACTGGTGTAGAAAATTTTATTATTCTTACTCGAGGTTACAAAATTCATGACAAAGAAGTCAGTACTTTCACTAACCAAGAGAAGCAAGAATATCAACTGAATTACAAGGTACACAATACTTTATTATACTCTATGACTAGGAATATATACAGCCAGATATCTTCTTGTGAAGCAACCAACTATATTTGGAAGAAATTAGAAGTCACACATTTTGGTACATCCAAGGTTATAGAAACAAGAAGAGAAATGCTTCAAGCAGAGTA
The DNA here is from genome assembly GCA_963277665.1 of Viscum album. Lineage (NCBI taxonomy): Eukaryota > Viridiplantae > Streptophyta > Magnoliopsida > Santalales > Viscaceae > Viscum > Viscum album. The sequence goes on from OY728163.1 coordinate 335,187,798, forward strand.
TCAAGGATTTTTTTCCTTATGGAGAGCCAGTATGTAAAGTGCAACAAAGATTTATGACAATTGTCAAAAGTTTACAATCTATGGTAGAAAAAGGTCTTGATGATGAAGTTCTTGTAGATAAGATTATTGATATAATTCCAAATGAATGAGAGTAAAAAAGGACAGCTATTGATGAAAATAGAAAAGTTTCCCAAATTACTCTTGATGAACTATTTGGAACTCTTTTACAGCATGAGACAAGAATGAAGAGAGATGCTGATTTCAATAAGAAGAAAAATGGGAATGGAAGTGTAGACTTTACATCTAAAGCTAAAACACATGAAAGGATAACAAGATCCAAATCCAAGAAAGTTGTTATATCAGAATCAAGTGATAGTAATCACTTGGATAATGAGTTAGCCAATCTTGCTCGAAGGATGAATAAGATTGTGGGAAAGAAAGACTTCCAATATAGATTCAAAAAGAAAGATAGGAAGGATAAGAAAGATTCAGAGGTAACTTGTTATGAATATAAGAAAGTGGGACACATAAGGCCTGATTATCCTTTACTGAAGAGAAAAGACAGAAAGGAGAAAAATTCTGAAAGAAATAAGAAAAAGTATTATAAGACAAAGAAAGTCTTGAAGGCAAATGATACTTGGAGTTCTAGTGGTAGCGATTCTTCAGATAATTCTTCAGAATATGAGTCCTCAGGACAGAGAAATATTGGACTTATAGCCAGATTACCAATTGAAGATCATTGTATTATGGCTAAGGAAAATGAGAAGTGTACCAACAAGAATATTTGGTACATGGATAGTGGTTGTTCTCGACACATGACTGGAAACAAAGATTTCTTTGAAAAGATCATCAAAACAAAAGGAGGAAAGGTTACCTTCGGAGATAATGCTCAAGGAAAGATTGTTGGTGTAGGTAGTATTGTTTTTTTGGAAAAGTTCTTATCTCAAATGTTTTGTTTGTCAAAGGTCTTAGGCAGAATCTCATCAGCATAAGTCAATTATGTGATGAAGGTTACCTTGTGAATTTTTGAAATGATAAATGTTTAGTTCACAAGTGTTGTGGATGCAACACACACTCACTGACTATGGATTGAGTTTTTCCAAAACCCAAATTCTATGTGATAATACTAGTGACATAGCTCTTAGTAAGAACCCATCACATCACTCTTGTGCAAAATACATAGATGTTAAGAATCACTTTCTTAGGGATCATACACAAAAAGGAGATATTATTTTACAATTCATCGGAACACAAGAACAAATTTCTGACATTTTTACAAAATCATTACCTTCTGATAGATTTGAGTTTATAAAACAGAAGCTAGGAATGATTACACTAAAATAATCATTCATATCTACTTCATGTTTTACATTTCTCCTTACATCAAACAAATCCTCTTAAAAAGGGGGAGAACATATCTTACTGTGTTTCTTCTTATCTTATGATCTTTAATTATTTATTACCCTGGTATGTGTTTTTGTCATTCTTTTTATCGTATTGACAGTTTTATCGTATTATTTACCTTTCTGTTTATCGTATTTACAGTTTTATCATATTATTTACCTTTCTATTTATCGTATTGACAATTTTATCGTATTATTTACCTTTTTGTTTATCGTATTGACATTTTTATCGTATTATTTACCTTTCTATTTATCGTATTGACAATTTTATTGTATTATTTACCTATCTGCTTATCATATCATCCGATCATGGTAATGATTTTCTTTCCCATCGGCTCGTCAGATCATGGTAATGAATTTCTTTACCATCGGCTCGTCCGTTCATGGTAATGAATTTCTTTTCCATCATATCATCCGTTCATGGTAATGAATTTATTTTCTATCGTATTGTTCGATCATGGTAATGAATTTCTTTTCCATCAGCTCGTCCGTTCATGGTAATGAATTTCTTTTCCATCAGCTTGTTAGTTTGTGGTAATGAGATTGTTTTCCATCGGCACGTCAGTTCATGGTAACAAATTTGTTTTCCATCGGCATGAAAATTGATTGTATTCTTTTTCTTCATATGCTTGTGTTTTATTCTATTGTTAATTATACTTCAACCAACAATTACCTTACGATCTCCGGAAGGTACATACTTTCTTATTTTTAATTTTTTTTCCGTTTTAATCCTATCCGTTGATCTTATTTATTCTAATCTCAACCGTAGAAGATCAACGGTCACCCTTTTACTGCCTATAAATAGACCCCCCTCCTTCCCAAACCCACACCAGTTTTTCAGGATTTTTGGAGAAGCTCTACTCCACCGATTTAAGTCATTGTACGATCTTTCAGCAGCTTCAACTATATGTCTCAGTCCTATGCCAATACTCCTGCAGAAATGTCTTCAAAGATCTTTTCAGAGAAATATTTTTTTAGAGAAAGGTTATTTTCTCGGGACTTTTTCGATTCGTACGATTCTACAATCAAGAGAATCATTTTGTTTCAAGGCTGGGAGCATTTGTGTGTTGAAAAACTAGTATCCCAAGATCCGGTTCTTATTGATGAAGTCATTCATTTTTATAAAACCGTATCGTTTGATAATAACATGACTATAAACTTTGCTGTGTACGATATAAAGATTTCTATGTCTGTGAATCAAGTAGTTAATTTTCTGAATGTTATGATAGAATGTGATTCTTTCTGTCCATCTCATAAACTACCAGAGGAAGTTGGTATGTTTAATAAAGAAAATACTGAAAAGTATCTATTTATTATAAATGAAGAGAAGAGGAAAGTGGATCATCTTTCACCAGATAAAAGATTTGTGTCGCTGTGGATGAAAGGTTTTCTTATCCCAAGTAAAGGGGATAGAGAGACTTTGAAGGTTTCCGATATCTTCATGTTGGACTATCTTGTCAACATGAGAAAAGTAAATCTTATGGGATACATCTTTGAAATGATTAAGAATGTTAATTCAGGATCAATCAAATCTCATTTGATTATGTATCCAGCTATCCTTACAAAGTTTATTCTCGAGATTATGAAGTTTTGTAATATTCCTTTGAAAGGAAATCTGATAGATCTGAAGCCATCCTGGATTAGTAAGAGTACTTTGAAGAATTTGAATGTTTGTTTTGATCCGAATTCAAAATTTTTTGTAAAAGATTTAGAAGCTGAATCGGCTCAGAATCAATCGGCACCTATGCCAGTCAAAGACAATCCTTCTATTGGTGCTCCTCAAAAGTCAGATCCACAAACCAGTTCAAAGGCAAAGAAGAAACCAAGGTACACTAAGGAAGTCTTGGCCATGTGGAGAAAAGATAAGGAATAGAGAAAGGAAGGTGATCCAAAGTTTGGACTTGATCCAGTTGAAGCCTTTGCTGAGAGAATAAGGGTAGAGGGAACCCTTCAAGCTGAAAAGAAAAAGAAGACTGTTTTGAAAAGAAAGGCTCAAGACTTTGATATCTCTAAAGTACTGAAAATGGTGGAGGATGCTAGTGCTCAACTAATGGAAGAAATACATCAAGAACCTATTGTACAGAGTCTTCTAGAGAATGAAAAAGGGAAACAAATGTTGGAAGAGATAGAGGAAGTTGAAGAAGAGGAAGGAGATTTTCTTTTAGAATTCCTTCAAATTTCAAAAAAGAGTAGAGAAGAATCTTACCAAAAGCAGAGTGAAGGTATTCAACAAGTTCCTCATGGAGATCAAGCACCAGTTGAATCTTTTGAAAATCCGGATAAAACACCTTCTCAAGAAAAGAAAGGTGCTCAATATTCTCACACAGAAAAAGTTGTTGTCATCAGTGATAAAGTGGAGGGAGAAAGAAAGAAGAAAGAAAAAGCAAAAGGAAAACAGCCAGTTATAGACTCAAGCCGGTCGAATGAACTGCATTCGTATGATGAAGATACTGATTCAGAACAAACAATCTCTCTCAAGAGGAGTTATTACATTTTTCATGTTTTAAGGAGGGTTGAAAAGACTATTCCATACTTTCCCAGGCTTGAGGGAAAAATTTATTTCATTACTGACAATCAGAAAAAGAAATTTGGTTCTGTAAGAGAATTAAGAAATAAAGTTTTGTTATTTGAAGCTGATTTGAAAGTTCTATCTGAAACTTCGGATGCTCATAATAAGGCTTGCAACAGGATGACCAAGTGGTCATATAAAACAGAAAGATCAGTGAATGACCATGAGATATCAATTGAAGATATAAAGAAGTTGTCAAATGGACTTGCGATTGCTTTCAATAAGCTTGACAAAGAAACTATTGAAAGACCGAATCAGGTAACTCATGGAGCAGTTATCCCTTCAGTAAAAGAGTTGAAAGAAACAATGAATGTCTTTTAGTCTGAATTTTTGAAGGTTTCATCTTTCAAATATGAAATGGTTTTGTTGAAGAAACAAAATTCGGTGCTATCCAAAGATAACAAGAATTTGTAAGACATAATTGATACTCTTGAGGAAGTAATCAGATTCTAGGAGGAGAACATCAAGAATCAAGATCAGCTTTTTTCCGACCAACAAGAGCTTCTCAGATCTCAGGGTTATTGAATTTCTAAAGACAAGAAAGAAATCAAAAAGATGAAATTTGTTCTTCATGAGCTGATAAAGAAGTAAAAGGAAAGAGAAAACAAATTACTGTTGTATTTGTTTTTCTTTTCTTATGGAACCTGTCTTTGTTTTGTAATGGAATTTATGTTACTCTTTCTTTTGTCCTGCAATTCTTTTCTCTAACTCTTTCCGGAAACTCAAGTTTACCCCATTCTTTTTTTAAATCACAAAGGGGGAGAATGTTTTATAAAGGGGGAGAATGTTTTACAAAGAACAAATTTTTTAATCAAATACTTAGAAACCAAGGAAAATATGTGAATACAATCCTTAGGAAAGTATATACATAAGGGGGAGTTAGTTTTATTCAAATTCATATTCAGAAGAGTTTCCAATAACTCAGGGGGAGATAAGTTTTTCTTGTTGTATTTACTCTGTGTTTTGTGCTTTCCAAAAAGGGGGAGATTGTTGAGTCAAAAGTTCTCCTTTGACTTCTATACCTTGTTTTGGAAATCACAAATGTCTTTTACCATGATGATCGTACTGACCATACTGATCGTACTGACCATGCTGATCGTACTGATCATGATGATCGTACTGACCATGCTGATTGTACTGACCATGCTGATCGTACTGACCATGCTGATCGTACTAACCATACTGATCGTACAGAATATAATTTTCATACTGACTCTGTCAATTGTATCATACTGACTCTATCAATTGTGCTCAATTTTGTGTATCTTACTTTGTATCATATCAATACATTACATTTAGTAATACTTATAATACTCATACTTTCATTACTTGATTGTTTTGGTACTTAGTCAAAAACACCTATTTCATATTAATCGTACTCTTGTTTATCATCTTTATATATCTTTTGTTTTAACCAATATGATGTCATTGAGTTATTTACAAACTAATCAAAACAATTTCGTGCTTTCTGTTTCAATATGACCATTATAATGCCAGGTGTCCAAGTCCGTCTGAGTTTTTCAGAGAAATATGACCATTGGAGGAAATGTGATTGTTGGAACCTGAGGCCTATAAATAGGAGGTCATTTGAAGCTGATAAGAATAATTGTAATAATTTTCTTCTATCAATTCCTATAGAGAGACGCTGTGACTTCTCTCATGCTTTGTGCTTTGTGCGAACGATCTTTGTATTGAGGGATTTCAAGTGATTGAAAGATAGAGGTTCCGATTACCTACAAGCTGTCGGGGATAGGCAGACAGATGAACCGATCATCATATTGAGGGCTGCCAGGGATAGACAGACAGACGAACCGATCATCGTATCGAGGGCTTACCAAGGTGGTGGTAAGACAGACCTCTTATCCTAGGTGAATGGATAACCCTTATCTTTGGGTTAAAAAGAACTGTAATACTTTTAATTTTCCACTACTGTTTGTATTATAAAAGAATTTGTTTTGTTTCCTTTCTTCTTTACACTTTCAATTGTAATTGTTTCAATTACAATTATTCTATTACATTTTGTATTAATAGATTCTATACGCTTTATGGTAGAATCTATCACACTTGTTTTACTCTGATTATTGTATTCATCTTGAATATAATTACTTTACTTTTCTAATAGTATTACATTACATCATACCTTTATATTCAATACAATTGTGGTTGTTTGAATTGTATTAGTTTAAGATCTTTTAAACTAATCTCTTAAGTGTTTAAACACAATGTTTTTAAACCTACAATTTACCCCCCTCTTGTATTGTTCCATCTAATATACATATACATTTACATATTCTATCCACCACATTTTACTTACTGATTTCAACCGTTTCTCTCAGAATTTTGAAATTCAATTCACGAAAGTAGTAAAATTACGTTTTATACAAATTTTCAAATGCGCCTAGAAGGTGGGTAAAAGACGGTAAAAAGTTCAATAAAATTTTATATTTCTAATATTATTATAAAATAACTCCAATGAATTAAGTTGAAAATATATAGGTATTATGTATCTATTTTTACCTAAAATAAATTTAAATAAAATAAATAATTATTTAAATAAAAAGTCGGTTTTAAACAATAACACAGTGTTTTTCACTATTAATCAAAAATTGGAAGTTTTCAGAAAAATACCAAAAATTAACCCTAAGATAATTTTGATATTAAAAATTGAAAAATGATGAATATTTTAAAAAATTAAAAACATACGAGTTTCATTAATTAATTTAAAATTAATTCTCATTGTCAAAACCAAAAACGGGTTTTTAGGAAGTAAAAACTATTAAAAGATTGACATGTGTTTATGTAAAATTTAAATGTGAATTTACATCAAATGATCTAAATTATATTAAATGATAAAAATTTAATCTAATTATACTTTAAATCCAATCAAATTCATAATTTAACACTATAAATTATTTCTATTAAAATATTATTTTCAATTAAAATTTAGTATTTTTCACTATTCATCAAAATATGAAAGTTATCAGAAAAGTACCAAAAATTTATCCAAAATAAATTTTTAGGTCTTTATTCTAAATAATAATTTAATTTCATTAAATTTAATATATATAAAATCTTAAAATATTGGATTTAAAAAAGGTTCACCATTAAAAGGTGTTAAATTTGATTTTTTTGAAAAATATTCTTTTATCTGAAAAAATGAATTTTTTCTTATATTATGTATAAGAAACACATAATATGGATTCTAAAATTATATGGAGTATATAAAATTCAAAATTCAGTTAATACTATACATAATAGCTTTTTGAACGACTAGTTTGGTAAGTCGGGGTGCACTCGAACTCAGTGTTGCATGTAGCGAAAGCTACTGAAATACATTAAAGAGATAACGTACTATGAAATCATGGGGAGTTTAATGTTTTGAACCTGGTCATCATTTATCCAGTAACATCACACCACTCTCACCATTCTCTAAATTTATGGCATCATGACTCACACTTTCCATTCCCCTTTGTTCGGGTATAATTCAACACCCCTCGCGTTATCCCATTCATGCACTAGAGCACATTGGAAAACAAAGTTGGATGTTATTAGGGTCCCATTATCTAACCAAAATCTCTCTCAGATAAGACACTCTTATATAAATGAACAATCACATGTTCATCCTTATTTATCACACCAAGAATTACTCACACGAGATTAGGGATTGGCCATTGGTTGTCTTATTAATACGATCAATGTGTTATTATAAAACAAATATGTCCATGCATGAAAATTGTTTAAATAAAGTATGATTTGAAAATTAGAGAGGGTCATCCACATATTGTATCCCCTCTTAAGTCCTATAAAAATCTCCTCTATGGATTGGCCCTATTAATTGAGCTATTCTACTCCTCCAACCTCCAACGTGTGGCCTCAAGGACCTGTTACGACCACTTGAGATCTAATTCCTCTTCATCATATTTGGGATGAATTTCATCAGCTATGATCTATGAATGATCCCATTTATGATTGATATCAGCTATTTGAGATATCTCCTTATTCATTTGATCCTTAGTTTACTCTAGCAGATCCTTTAACTAGATGATAACCTCTACTCTATCATTAAGGAAAGTAGAATGCTCATTCATTTACCCCAGACACTAAATTTCTTGGTTTGAACTGTTAAGGATTCTGAGTGTTATCAAATTCTCGATCATTCTTGGAAAAGTTCAGATTTTGGATTTCCTTATGCACCCTCTCTATAAGGAAGTCATGGACTAGTGCATGGAGACTGTGAGTGTCCACCCATGTAGTGCCTAGATTGCATATAAGGTGGAGGAGGGACCTCATATAGGTGACTAGATATGGTTTAAGAGTCTGGATAATTAAACACTAAATACTTCTCCATGCCATGTGTTTGATGCTGTATTTTTCTTTATCAACCTTGAATCTATAGTCTTTTGTCTCTTTGAGGGGTGTAGGATCGTACTCAAGGAAGACTGTAAGGAGGGTAGTAGTAGGGTACTCTTCTGGGATCCTCTTAGATAGGTCGGTCTCTAGATCACGAGTTCAGTCATCTTCACTTGAATCTTCCTCGATAACCTCATCTATGCCAGCCTCATGCTCTTACCCACTAGTGATGTCACCCATGATAGTATAAGACTGTTTCTAGGAAAAAATCCTTCCAGGTAACATTGCAGCATTTTTTGGTTGATTGTGTTTGTTTACAAATAAGGTTTCCATGGTGAATTGTAAAGTTTCAGAGATGTTGTTGACAATCCATGCTGACAAAGAACCATGAAAAATTAATGGACGATCTGGTGGCAGTATAAAAAATATATACAAGGTGGCGCTGTTTTCCAGTGTTTGCCAAATTTTTGGGGTCCAAAATTTGGAGTTTGGTGAGCATCGCAAAATATGGATTTCCTTGAGAATCTTATTTAAATATGGAAAAGGCATGAGTTTCGTGAAGATAGGCCTCATGGTTTCGATTTTGCAAAGACCAGAAGAATGTTGATGGTGATTATTCGTGATTATGATGATCTTAGTGAACAGTAGAGGTTGAAGTGAATCGCAACAACAAAGGGCTTTGCAAGGGAGCTTTGCGGCGAAGTCACGAAGGAATTTACGGGATGATATGTGATTTCAATGAGCTCCGTGGTCAAATTTTTTTCTTAGGGTAGGTTTCTTTTATCAGAATTGTTTTCTCTGACTTGGTTCAATCGATTGCTCAAGTTAAAGATCCAGTCTTCTCTAATCTTTGTGTGCCATGGAAAATGGGAAAACATAAAAGAAGAATCAAAAGTCAGATGGTATTCCTCAATGTGGAAGTGTTTATGGAAAAAGTGTGATTCAACTAAAAGAATCAAATATCCTACTGAAGGAAGTCCCGGATGAATCTGATTGGGAAAATATTGATTCACTAAATCATGATGTAGGAATCAGTGAAGTACTTTAACTTCAAAGTGATACCGAAACAACTGACGATGAAGAAGTTTCAAGAAGAAGGTCACCAGTAGATGTTGTCAACAAGACAAAGAAATTGGATCAGAAATTGGATGAAGAAGTTAAATTTAAAGATTTTCGGATCCAAGTATTGTAAATTGAGTTCAAAAATCTAAGAGGCTTAAATCAAAGGCTTATTGATGTGGCTACTAACATAATGGAGAATAATTATTCCCAAGGTGAAGAACTACAAAATATGACTATAATGAAAGAAAAAAAGGCTAATGAATATAAATAGAATCATAAGTTATATGAAGTTTAGAATCTGAAATCCATAAATGATGATCTAGTTACACAGTTGTCTGAACAAGTTTAGAAGAATCAAAGGCTACAAAAAGTGAATGATTCTGTCTCGGAATATGTTGCTCAAGAAAAATTGAAAGAAAAGGATCAAAGTGACATGGTGGATAAGATGAAATATGAATTGGAAGATGAGATATGTAAGGGGAAGGATCTCAAGAAAGCACTCAATGCTCAAATTGAATCAAGGGATATGAAGATTCAACAACTGGGAGAAGATCTTGAATTAGAAAAGAAAGAAGAGGATAACTATAGTACCAATGGAAATCCCATGTTAAAGGATTCCTTGCACTTACTATTTGATTATCCTTCAGGAAGTGATGATAAAATGAAAAACAAATATGCTATTTCTGAAGAGAAAAAAAGAAATATTTTCTCATCTCAAAGAACATAAAGTTTGGAAAAAACTAGTATTGGATTTGATGAATCCCCTGCCATTCATGATAGAAAGAGAGCTGTGAATAGTCCTAGAAATAGAGAAAATTCTGTAGGTGCTAGAGATAGACCTAAGAGGACAGTTATAAAAGTAGTGACGACATGTGCTATTTCTGCAGGATTAATGGACATACAAAATGCTTCTGTTCAGAGGCTCAAGAATACATTTCAGGCTATGAAAATAGAAACTTTTCTAAATCCGTGAATAAGAATAAGAGTTATGAGAAATCAAAAAGAAGATTCCTCTAGAGGAAAGAATTTATTAGGTTCTTCTATTGTGGAATAATGGGACACACCATGAGTATGTGTCAGGAAGATCAGAAGATCAATTTCAGAATAAGAAATCAAGCTGCATCAACATCTCTACTGAGAAATCATGAAATGAGATATACCTTTGATGGAAAATGTTTTATATTTTATGATTATGGGCATTGGAAAGATATTTCATCAATAGGAAGGATAGAAAGGAAAAGGAACTCAAAAGAAAATTCTTGACTCCATTGGTGTATGCTGAGAAATTCTACACTGGGAAACAAAATGGTAAGTTGAAGAATATTCTTAGTGCCTCAGGAGAATCACGTGGAGTTGAATGAAAGGTGTATCAGTCACCTCCTATTTCACACTAACAATCACTCTCTAAGAAAGAACATGAACAAATCTGGAGGAAAAATGGAGGAAATTCTATAGCTGTGAGTCAGAAGAATGTATGATCACTAGAAGACATACCACCAATGAAAAATATTGTGGTGACTTAAGTATATGATAAAAGAAATATGAACAATGAATGTATTGAAAAATTTTAATGTCGTGTGCCACAACGAGAAGTGAAGGAAATAGGAAGATCCCTACAGTGGTGGAAGAAGAAAGGTAAGATGACAAATAGAGAGATTCCTACCCAGAGATGAAGTCAATGGAAGTAGCATATTGGTGGTACATCAAAGATGAAAGTGCATACCAGTGGGCTTAAGCCCCAAATTGTGAAAAAGGCCAGGCCTACAGAATCTACATATCAGAGAAAGACTCAGTATGTGGGTAATGAATTCTTATTCATGTGGACAGTGCAGTTGAAGTTGGCTAGGTAGCTAGAAGAAGAAAGGCAGGAGTGTGTTGCTCTACAAGAAATAATTAATGGGTTGATCCATCATGACCAACCACAATCCACACCTTGAGGGTTCCTAAAATAGCCCATCTCCCTATGTATATAAATTCTATTAACTGATGATTCAAGTGTTTCAGGATTTAGGGAGATACGATCCAAGGTGAAGTGGCATCTAAAGATGCAACATGGAGAAGTGATGTGCTTTAGGGTTTCAATTGCCTTAAATCAGGTACAAAAGGTGAAGAAGAAAGGGAGTAACAGAGCACAATAAGGAGTGATTGTGTTATTAACTTTGTCTCTTGTTTCCTACATGGCGTTCCAACTCAGTAGGCTTAGAGATTTTGTTAATGGATCAATGATGAGTTCCAGATTGGTATAAATAATGTAGGTGGAGAAGAATGGTTATGGGTCTAAACAGTGGGCCTAACTATAGTATGTGTTGCATAGCATAAGGGGAGCATTAAATAACAAAATCAGATGTAAGAGCCATCAAAGAAATAATTTGATGACTCAGCTTAGGTGTTGACTATATAGGGAATAAATAAACATAGGGATAAGCAGCAATAATCATGCATCTCATGCTTATCTATTTCATTATAACAAGTGGTATTAGCTGATTGTTTTCAGAATACCAAGAAGTTGCGAGAGAGTATCAACAATGTTTCAACAAGAAGCTCAGAAAAGTAGTTGAAAGAATTGATTCTATTTAACAATGAAATAATGATAAATTTCCTGATGAAAGTGTTGAGGATAAAAGTAACACAAGGGGAGAAAAAGTGATTGATGCTGATTCAGAAAAGAATCAGACGTGGGAGATTGTTTCGAGGCCAGAAGATAAAAATGTCATCTGGACTAAATGTTCTATCGCCACAAGATGAATGAATATGGAACAATGATTTGAAACAAAGAATGAATAGTGTGAAAAGGATACTCCCAGATAGAGTGAATAAATGTTGATGAGACATTTGCACCAGTTGTGAGACTAGAGACAATCAGATTATTTCTATCAATTACAGTGCAACAGAAGTTCAAAGTTTTCTAGATGGATGTTAAATCTTCATTTTTGAATGGGGTTCTAGAAGAATAAGTGTATATTGAGAAGTCAGATGAATTTCTCATTCATGAGGATGATAACAAGGTTTGTCAGCTGAAGAAGGCATTATATGGGCTGAAACAAGCATGAAGAGCATGGTACTCAAGGATGGATCAGTACTTGAAGAAGCTTGGTTTTTAGCGTGGGGGAGTTGATTACAATCTCTATTTCAACAACAATAGTAATCAAAGTATGATGGTCTTAGTTTATGTCGACAACATAATATTTGGCGGATTAGATGAAGCTCAGTGCAGACAATTTTCTGAATTCATGAAAAGTGAGTTCGAAATGTCAATGATTGGATAGCTAAATTTTTTCCTTGGTCTACAGGTGACACAAAGAAGGAATGGAACATTCATTTCTCAATCCAAATATAACAAGGATGTTATGAAAATATTTGGAATGGAAAATTACAAGGAGATGAAGACTCCAGTTGCTACCTAGATGAAACTGTCCAGATATGAGGATGGCAAGATAGTTAATATCACAGAATATAGGAAGATTATTGGGAGTTTGCTGTACCTGACAACAATGAGACCTGATATTGTTTTCGCCACATGACAACCAGAATTATATCAAATCAATCCCAAGGAAATACACATGATTTTAGTGAAAATAATACTTCGGTATATCAAGGGCACGGTGGACTTCAACTTAATGTATAATGGAAAATCTCAGACAGAGTTATTGGGATATACTGATGAAGATTGGGTCGGTTCAGCGGATGAAAGGAAATCAATGTCAGGATGTGCATTCTATCTTAGTGGAATATGTATTTCTTGGCTAAGAAAGATGAAATATTTCTTTTCAATAATCACTGTAGAAGTTGAGTATATTGTGGCCACTCAAGCATGCACACAATTATTGTTGATGAAGCATAATCTTGATGATATGGGAGTTAAAGTGATGTCTCTGATCAGAATCTAGTGAGATAACTCAAGTTCTATCAATCTCAGAAAAAATACAGTCCATCACTCAAGGAAAAATCACATTGAGATGAAGTATCATTTTATCAAGGAGAATGTTGAGCAAGTAATTGTGAAGTTGGAGTATGTGCCTATAGAACTCCAGGTTGAAGACATTCTGACAAAGGCCATACCCAAGGAAGCTTTTGAAAGGAATCGACTGGATCTAGGAGTTCAATAGACTCCCCGCACTTGAAAAAGTGTGGTTTTGGAAGACCCCCTATCCCTGAGGTATGATTTGTTTTTCCCTAATGCACTAATATGCGTTTTACCCTGTTACAGACCGCAAAGAAGTGCTCTTTGGGTTCATTGAAAAAGTGGGAGAAAACAATGATTGTTCAAGGGGGAGACAGTGTGGCTATTTGATAAATCATGAATGATATGGGGAGAAGTTGACAGGTGGAGCATTGAGATAGGGGGAGAGTATTAAATCTGACGATTCTAGATGTGATCGATCAAAGAATAGATATCATGACAGCTGAGGATCGTGATAAAAGAAGAACAGTGATGGTGGAAAGGTGTGAGAAGGTTTCCAGCTATCACTAATTGGTATCAATTTGGTATTAACAATTGGAATCAGTTTAAAAATTGGTATCAGTTGGGTGTCAATATTTGGTGGTGGAAATGAAGTGATTCATTGATGATCTTTTACTCTTATTTCTCACAGCGAGCATTTCTCATGTGGGCTTAGAATATGTGGTGAGTGACTCTTTGTTATCTATCTGAATCACAAGAGTCGAAGGATGAGAGATGATTGAAGGATACTCAGTGAGGTATAAAAGTACAAAAAATCATTCTGAGAAGAGTTGTCAACAAACCCAAAGGGGGAGATTATTGGGAAAAAATCCATCAAGGTAACATTGCATCATTTTTGGGTTGATTGTGTTTGTTGAAAAAGAATGTTTCCATGGTGAATTGTCAAGTTCCAGAGATGTTTTTGACAATCCATGTTGACAATGAACCATGACAATGGAATGGACGATCTGGAGGTGGTATAAAAGAACATATTACAAGGTGGAACCGTTTTCTAGTGTTTGCCTAATTTTTGGGGTCCAAAATTTGGAGTTTGGTGAGCATCGTAAAATCTTTATTTCCTTGAGGATATTATTTAAATATAGAAAAGGCATGAGTTTCACAAAGATCAGCCTTATGGTTTGGATTTTTCGAAGACCAAAAGAATGTTGACGGTGATTCTTCGTGATTATGATGAGCTTTGTGAATGACATAGGATGAAGTGCATCACGATGGGAAAGGGATTTTTGAGGGAGCTTCACGGCGAAGGCGCGAAGTAATTGACGGGATACTCTTCTTTTACTAAGAGCTCCGCAGTCGGAAAATTTCCGTGGTGCTTCGCGATACTGAGAGAATTTTGGAAGAAATTTCGGAGCTTCACGATTTGTGATGACGTGGCATTGCCTCCATGTGTAAGGTTCAAGGGTCGGTGGAATTGACTATAAATATACCTCGACCCCCTTGAGAGAAGTAGAGAGATTTTTCAAAGAAAATACTTTTCTCTCGGTTCGTGAAGGTAGTTTGCGAAGGCAGTGTGCTTCGCGAAAGGAAGGAGCTTCACCGCGGCTATTGTAGCTCTGTGAAAGTTGCGAGTTCTGTATTGGCTCAGTGGGATTCATGAACGAATTCGCTCTGTGATGACTGTATATTCTCAAGAGTACTTTGCGAGAGTTCTTCTCGAAAAGGTAGGAGCTTTGTAAAGGCTTTTTTGAGCTTTGCGAAATTGGGAGCCTCGCGAAGTAGGGTGCTTTGCGAAGGTTTTTCCAAAAGTAATTTCCTAGTGTTCAGAGGAAAAAGGGTATTCATTAATGTATGAAAGTTGGACTTTAAAAGAGAATATATCAACAGTTGAGGATTCATGTATTCATTTAAATGAAGAGACCTATAGGTCTATAAACTGTGAGTGGATCCCTTCCAAGTGCAGTGAGCAAAGGAAGAGGAAAAATGTTATCCTTTCTAACAGCAGTGAGCCAAAGAGAGAGGAACATGAAGTGACCCTTGAGAAGCAGTGAGCTAACCCTAAACTTTGTAAAGCCTATGAGCCTGGGCATATAAGTGATCTATCCCGAACATTATTGGCAGTGAGCTTTAGTGGATTTGGTACAGCGGAACCTCACTGTTGTATGATCCTTGGACGTATCCCAGTGAGGGTGAACCAAGTAAAAATCTACGTGTCTTCCTAATTTCTTCCCTGCATTGCATCTAAATCATAACCATCAGAAAAAAAATAAAAATAAGTGATCAAAATAAACACATAAGAGAAAACAAAGTGACCCTTACAATATAGAGGTCAATATTCAATGGGGCAAGAAGAATTTTGAAATATAATATCCATACCCTAATTCACCCACCTCTCAGGGTATCTAGGCCCCTTTTCGTCCTAACAATTTTTCACCCATGACCAAGTTCAGATCATATTATATTAATATATCTTTAAGGACTATTATAGGCATCAGATAACAAAATATGGATACCCCAAACATAAGAACTTGATGAGAAAACAACTGTTCGAGCACGACTTAGAATAGAAACACATCTGTCGATTTGATCTAGAAAATGACTTGTTGAGATTAAGTGAGATTAAAATAATTATAAGAGGTGATAATTTTCAGATTTATCCCTTGTTCTTTAGTAGGAAGCTCCACTATATGTGACCCCTCAACATTGGGCGACACTTCAACAACCAATGCTGGATCTTCTTACGTTGGTTGAGTAAGAGCAACATAAGGACCTGCATGAAGTTAAAGAAAACATGTTGATACAAAAGATCTGTGAAAAGGAATGATAGGAACAAAGTTAATTGAGATGTGATATTACCTTGAGGTTGAGTGATTTCAATAATAATTCACCCCAATTTCATTGCTTACCCAATAGTGGGTGCTGCTATTGGTCTACCGTGGCATTGTCCCCTATAGATAACAGGAAGGACCTGAGGCTCCGAGGTCATCACTTTGACCTCCTCTACTATCTTACCAGTTACTTCTACCTCAGACACATGCCCTAGAGCATTTCGTCTACCATTTGGTGGTTCAGTTTCTCCCCCTCTAGTACGGGCCCCTTTCCCATTTCCAAGTTTCTCCTGTGTAAGAAAATCTTTAGTTATAACTCCTAAACACAGAAATTGGAAGGGTCAAATGAGGAAGATACATTAATAGGGTTACCTAATGAAGTATGAATAAGTCATACTATGAGGCCTAAATTTAACTACTCTCTAGGGAACATACCTTGTGAGCCAGTGACCCCTAAGATTCTTCACCATTGGAGCCCTGTACAACCTCGTTCATCATTTCCTCCTCACATGAGTCATTGAAAAGTGGCATATCATCCCCCCTTGGCTTGCCACCAAACATCACCCACACTGGGGTGGAAGGATGACCATACTCCCTCCACTAGAAAATAAAGGTTTCCATGGAAATCATGTACACATTCCTTCCATGGAAGCTCAACTTTGCTGTGGTCTAGGTAGGCCTAGACTTTGGCATCTCAAATCCATCTTGGATCATATTCCACCATAGGTCCTCCATTAACATCAACATTCAATGTTTCCTCTAGGACATCTAGAGAGAGGGAAAGATATAATCAGTAGCTAGATGTATCATGTAATTTATCTTCTTTCTAGGAGATTCCCTATCTCTACTCATCTTATCTTGGGATCCCCCTAATTTCCCTCGATATGGCTTCCAAGTCCCTTCTCATCTAGAAGGTGGGGGTGCAGTGGCACCTTGCATCGTCCCTACTGCAGCTCCCAATTAAGCTACCACCATTTTTTGGACTACTCCTCTAAGATAAGATCACTAAAAACCTTACTTATATAGCACCACACTTGTTGTCTTGATCACCCGTATTAGCTTTTGAAAGATCTCATCTCGATATGCTTCCACTCAGTTTCTCCCATAATCTGTCTACTGAAAAACATCAATGTTGGTCAGTGGTAGCATGATCGTATCTTTGGAGCCTACACTTATAATCATCCACCATAGATTGAGAAGGATATAGGGATTTAATTAATCATTAACATCCATGTATACTCTCTTCATTTCCTCATAGAGGCACCCAAAATCACATGAAAACTAAGATGACGAATACAATTCACAATATACATGGGCATCAATCCGGGCCACCATCACTCAACCCCTAAAGCTCCGTAGAAACTCATTCGATTCCCATTTCCCTTATAGGTTTTCCACCATCAAGATAACTAGTCCAAAAATTGGTGGTATTTAAATTTTTCATAGTTTCTGATCCCAACTGTGACCCTGGTCTCATCAAGAATCACTAGCCGAACCCTGACAATGTTGAGCAACAATTTCCCTAGACTAACATTTTTCAAGATATTAGTGTTAAATAAAACATAGCCTCTGAGGTGTTCCATGATCTATCCATGAATGAATTGTAATGGGACACAAATACTCCTTGATGTATCTCCCCTCATCATATGTCCCAACATTCTATAAAGATGGGCTAGTATGGGTACCCGCCAAGTTCACCCTATTATTGGCTTCCAAGATTTCCTCCATCACTAGAATCAATATGCATAGTCCCATTAACATTTCCCATAACCTGAAGTATACATACACTAAGTAATGTTAAAAGGAATGTGGTTTTCAAGACCAATGGCTCCTAGCCTTCCACCATACTGTAGCCCCACTACTCAAATTACCCCTCCTCCAGGATCAACCAATACGATCCTAGTTTCCTCCTTTTCTTCAATATTGAGAACATATTAACCCATCCATAAATCCTCATAGATGGATAATTCTTCATAAATATGTCAAACCATTCCTTGAACAAGACGTCCTTGTGGAATAAAGGAGCATGACCCAAATTTTTCATCAACACCTCCAGAAGGTGTTGCCCTGGGAGAGGAGTCTTCTACTTGTCATCCCACATGTTCTATGATGGAAGGAAACTGAAGATTCCAAAAATGTAGTGAACATCCCAAAATATAATTCTAATTCCCCTATGATGGAGATGGAAGGTGTTGGTATATGGGGACTACCAGATGAGGAGCTCCGCCACCAACTCCCATTGACAGTATGTGTGGAACTGGGATGTCCATACTACCTCGTACAGTCCAATCAGGCCTAGCTCAGTCCCATAAACCATGAAGGTATTGTGTAAATATTATTACCAATCCCATTAAATAGTGAACGTTTTTCCAAACTGTAAATTAATGTCCTTATGCCAGCCTCTATTGTTGTCTTTCATGCTTCTCTAAAGGATACTGGAAGAGTGGGAGGGTATTCTTTTGACCTCTAGTCCCCCCCATAACCATTCTGGTCTACCTGTTCATCACATAGATGGCCAAGGAACCTTTTTCCATGACATGGCGGCCATGAATAGTGATTTTCCAGTGATTGAGTTCATCCTTGCGCATGAACCAAGATCACGATGTGTTGGTCCTATATCTTAGGATGTTCACCTCATCTGACAGCCTAAAATTTTACAACAGAAGGTGATCGCTTAATGGATAATTCTTTTGGGACTTGTTCAACATGCCCATGATCATTTTTTTTGTTTGAAAAAACCTCACATCATGATGGATCTTAGGTTTCCCACCATTTCTACACTCAGTGAGCTGGTATAGTCTTCAATCTTTATCAGGTTATGTTGGTGGTACATTTTTGATAATTTTAGAAATGTAGGTGTGTACATGAGTAGTTTTTGACATGAGAAAAGTTAGTTAGTGAATATGTTTTTAAGAGGTCATTCAAAAATATTCCTTTTTCACAAAAATTAATGCATGAAATGGAGTTTCATGAAATACATGGTCGATTCTCATGTTTTTTGAACAAGATTATGACTTACATGCATGAGATAAAAATACTTATCGTGCAACAAGTCATTGCACCGTACAAGGGGGACCATTTGACTATTTATAGGCATGGAACAGTGGCTTGTGTGCACATGAAACCCTATTGTGTGACCAATCGTAAATTTTTTATGCACCCACAAGAATGATCCACTCTCATTAGTGTTTCCCTTGGAGCCTGACTTCTAGTCCCCTTTTAGCTTAGATTCCAAGGGGGGAATTTGTTAGTGAATATATTTTATCTTAAGCCATAAAAATAATGTTTAGAAGGAATTGAACATGTATGATTCCACAAATAGCTTCTTGGAGTCAATGAGTTTGGTGCACACAAGTTTCCACCACTTCACGAAAGATTACAATTTCACACGCAAATCCCTTGAGTTCCAAAGACGATGAGATTTTTCATGAATTCCAGAATGTATAATAGGATATCCAAGGAAAATGCATGTAATAAAGAGGGGTTGTGTTCATGAAATAAATGTTACACACAATAGATCTTTTTGCACACCAAATTTGATGTCAATCTGGTCATGTTGCGCAGCCAAGCCCCCACAAAAAGGAAGAATCAGTATACAAAACCCCTTTCACACCCAAGAACTTACATGCACACTGCCGAGGATCTCATCTATAAATAGAAGGTCACACCCCTCTATCAAGGGACAATACAAAAGAAAAAAATTCCAATCCCATATTCCTAAGTACTCCTCTTCTGTGACATCGCACAACATGGACCACCCAAGGTATAGAATATTTCACGAAAAACCTCCTATGGGTCTGAACATGACTTGGACTACTATAGAGTGATCATCATGAATCTCCCTCAAAGGCCTATTAGTTTCATGGAAAGAAACTTCCTACACACAAACCTAATCTTGTTCCGAAGTCCTATATTTTAGAAAAATCCTAATATTGCAAACAACTCCTAGACATTTGTGAACTTATTCCTCCACACTCAATAAGTTTACCTTGAGATAGAGTACCCCACTCATGTAACTATTTCACACAAGACTTCAAACTTGAGTATAGAAACCTTTGGGTCCCTGACCTGATGCTCCATGTGATCCTAGTTGAGCCATTTATTTACATGTTTCTCCTAATAAAAGGTATTATAATTCCCATTTATTCTAATAATATAGATTTTAACATTAGGACTGTGGCTTCCTCCATACCCACCCCATTATTTAACACTCCTCCAAGACAGTGCCAAATCCACACCCCACCTAGATGTGCATGATCGGTGGTCATGTAATCCCTAGGGGTGACATCTTTGAGAGGAATTTCATACCTATCTTGCAAAGATGCCTAATACTATATATTCCTCTTGTATTAACATTGACCCCTTGCAGTGTTATCCTTTCCACGTCTGAGCTGCATGATTTAAAAATACCTAATTCCACATCCTAGTCATATGATATTAAACTACATGAAAACATCCTCAAAACATGAGGAAAAACTATAGTCTTACCTCATGTGATAAATGTGGGATTAACCATGTAAAATTATCATGGGATGAAACCTTCTCTCCCACCACTATATATGATTCCCTAGAAGAGAAGTTTCTATGCATAAGACCCACACATTCTTCCCATCCATGTGATGACCATTACACCCTGAGAATCTCTAATGTGTAAGTCCCACACCATCCCATTTCAATAATCCTTTTGTGACATAAGAATCATTAACACGCTATTTTAAACTTCATAGGTTGGTTCTATCACACAACCTTAAACAACGACATCAAACTACATGGGTTTTGATCCCTATATTCTAAACAGGGTTCGTAGAATGCCCCATCAAGGTTCAATACCAACCAATGGTAAAATTAGGTGTTCCCTCTTAGGGACACACCTCCTAGATTCACCTCCATGGGGCATTATGATCCAAAACCCATGATCCTTCTCATGGGGAAGTCTAATCCAAAATCCAAGTCCACCTCAAGGGGTGTTATGATCCATCCATCTTGGTGTGATATATTACCTCCTAGGAACACACCTCCTAGATCTACCTCCCTAGGGTGTTTTGATCCATAACTCCTGATCCATATCAAGGGTCCTTTTAATCAACATTATGGATCTTCCTCAAGGGGTGTTTAGATCCATCCATCCTGGAGTGACATCTTCTCTCCTAGGGACACACCACTCAGATCCACATCCACAGGGCGCTCTAATCCACAACCCATGATCCACCTCAAGTGGAATTCTAATAAATGTTCCAGATTCTTCTCAAGGGTAATTAAAATATGAAACTTAGGATATACTAACATAGGTAATTATAATCCAATGGAAATTCTTCCAGGTCTGACATCTTCCCTCCTAGGGACACACCTCACTGATTCACCTTTAGGGGCCTTCTGATCAACATACCAGGTCTTCTTTCATGGGATGATCTAATCCATCAATCCCATCTCCACAACATATTAAACTCATTCCCTAATCCATCTCAATTAGACATATTGATCCATCTCTATAGGATAAAGAACTTGTGACCTAACCAAAAATACCTACCCTAAGAATAAGTGTGGGAAGGCTGTGGTAAAAATACTTGGAAGATTTATGCCTTTGGTGTTGTTACTATTGGGTCAGAATGGCTATGATAAAGACATAAGAGGGGGTAAATTATGTCCTTTTAAAAATAATGACAATATTAAAAAATATCTCTTGAAATTAAGTGATCCTTTCCTTCTCTCTTAATGTTTAGTGAGAAATGAAAATAAATAAAGGAAATAACACAATGATGTATAGTGGTTCGAGGAACAAACATCCACTAGTACACTCTACCAATGCTATACTCCACAAGCTTAGTGATTTTCACTAGAAGATCCTCTAATCTGAAAACCTCTACAACTGAGTAGATGTAGTGGAAACCTTACAAGATTTTTATAGAGCCTTATGGTACTTTTACAGGGAACTAAAACATCCACTTCTTAGTCTGATAAGTTAACACTCCATTACAATTTAGTTCGAGTAGCTCATACTCTAAATAAAATATATGAGATGAAATTTGTTGCAAAACATGTTTAGATCTCAGTTGCAATAGAAACTAACAGATGTAGAGGATATTCAATAATGTACAATAGCAGCAGACTACTCTTCAATGTCTTATATTCTTCTTCTTCTTTAAGCAACAAAAAATAGATTTCACTACTAGAAATTTAGGTTATAGCCATAGACCTATTGCCACAGTTTATAGGTTTGTGGCTATAACCGGTTTATATCGACAGATTAATTAAAAAAACCATGGGTAAAATTTTTCATCCCCCCTTTCTTCCCAAAATTCTTCAGGTTCCTCCGTTCTCCCCTGATCCATTTGCCATCCCCCCTTTTCCCCCAAAATCTTCCGGGCTCCTCCTCCATTCTCCCCCGACACACGACCCTCCGCACCATCCTCCTCCATCTTCCCCCGATCAGCAACCCTCTTCCCTTGAACTCTCTCCCACGACGACACCCTCCTCCCCCATCCTCCCCCATTCTGTGACCCTCCACCATTGACCTCTCTCACTGCAGCGCCATCCTCCTCCATCCTCCCCCTATCCGTGACCCTCTGCCCTCGACCTATCTCATCGTGGCACCCTATTCCCAGATACCATCTTCACATGACCCTCTAACCCCAACAGTACCCATCGTGTCCTCTCTCACCATTTCTTGGTATTTCATTCTAAATCTATAACTTGGGAGATTTTATCTCTTTTTAGGAATCATGTTGATTTAGACCGGTCCATCCATCAATATCGGATGGAGAGGCTCGTATAACTATGTGGTAGGTGGTCCCTAAGTTTCTTCTTCAATTTATATGAGTTGTATGTGCTTTATGATGTGCGAGTATTGATAAGCACATGAAAATGTCTTGAGATGAAACCAAATTTCATTTCTCAAGGGTCTTTCATACAACCTAGGATGATGATATCCCAAGATTCCATCAACACCCAGTTTCTCAGTGATTTAGAAAGATATGTTATCATTGTGGTTTTTCTTAGTCTTTCACTAAATTTTAAATTATATTTATAACTTTATTAGAATTGTTTTTGGGGATTTTTCTTGATGTAGGAATGAGTATATGATACATACCCTTGGGATGTCATTGGACTTGGTTCCAATGTAATAAGGTATCCTGTTATATTTTTATTATTATTATTACCTTTTATAATTAAACTGATAAATTAATTTTAACTGTTTTAGATAATTGTTTTAAGCTTCTTAGAGAGAGTTGGGATCTTTCTTAGTGATGTGGGATGGGACTGAGCATGGAAAGACATTTGTGTTCCTTGGAATCTTCTTACTACTTTTGGGAAATTATTAGAAAATCATCGAATAAAGATAGGTAGTATGCATAATTTACCATGTGGTATTTATTCTTTTGATTTATTCTCACGGCTTGCTGTCTTGATAATGAAGTGATCAATTTATTTAAATTAAATTAACCCCATTACCAATATATAAATTAATTGGTCTTAATTAACTATCTTTTTTAATTAATTGAATTGAAATTCATCAATTATGATTTAGAAAGTGATAAGGCCTTGATGGACCTTAGTACTAGCCAATTTACCTTGGACACTAATAGTCTAGGCCTTAACTTGAGACACATTTAGCCTAGGTTATGGACTTTGGTTGGGTGAGCAGATAGACCTTTTGAGACCTTGATGACCAAAATGGGTCATGTTCCTTATCTTGATTCTTGTCAACATGACATATCTTGTGTAATAAAAAAATATTATGCTCTATTGATTATAATTCCAATAAAAATAGTATTACTTTGAGAATCAGTTCTTGAACCAATACCTGGATTGAGACTGAGGACCTGTGTGAGGGTGCCTCTATTATATTGTAACCTAGGGGACCCTAATGGGTTCTCTATTGACTAACCAACCCTAAGCGGATCCATAGGGCCTTGGTATAGATTGTAGTGGGTGTCACCTTAAAACCTGCATCAAATGTATAATCCCAAGGGGTTATGAATTGTAGTGATGGGTTTGGAAATTTTTAAAACCCTTAAATTTTTTTATACCTTCATATGTTTATTTTGTATGAAACCATGGTGCCCAAATGTACTTATTGGGACTTGACCAATGGGCCTGATGTGACGATGGTATGGTGGTTGCCTAAGAGTATTTCCTAGGATCTGACCTTGAGCCTTATGTGTTATGGCTGTGATACAAATTATACATGATGATGTTATCATGGATTCCTAACATGTATCTTGGTATTATGCTATTGAACCATATGAAGAATTATTGGGATGTTAGGATTCGACCTCAAGTCTATATGGGATGCTTTGGATGCCACAAGTCCCTAGGATGCACAACCTAACTAGGATCCAACTGAGTTGGATTAGGGGATTATTTATTTTTATTTAAGATTATTATTATTATGATATGACTATGTTATCCCTAGGATTATCTAGTCAATCCTAATGATTTTACTTATTCTTGATCAGGATGCATGGGATCCGACCATTTGTTAAGGTGACTTGGGGGATGTTTTTTATTCAGTGATTACCTGAGGTGCCTATGAATCAACCTCAATCCATTCATTTTATTGGAGTTTATAGACATTATCATGATTCTTAGAATATATTCATGGATACATTCATGATGAGTAGTTGGCTGTTTGGACCTGAGAATTTGTTATGCCTGGATTACACCAAGATCTGATATTTATATGGTTGGAATTATATCATGAAATGCTCAGGGGGAGGGGGTGTGCAGTGGGGAGGGGGTAGTGGGGGTGCAAGGGGAAGGGGGAGGGGTTCAAGGTAGGGATGGTTGTGTGTTAGGGGAGGGGGAGTCAAAGGGGGGAAGGGGATGGAGCAGGGGGTGCTGGTGCAGGGGCTGGGGGGGGGGGGTGAAAGAGCTTCTTAATAAAAAAACATCATGAGTTTTTAAGAATAATATAGATGATGTTGATTCGATGCTTGGGTTATTAATCACAGATTAAATCATTATGATTTGATCTAAATGAGTGATGTTTTAAAAATAAAGATCTTTATTAATGATCATGTTATTTAGTATTGGGATGTACATATCAATCTGAATATTATTTGTTCATTGCTGGTGATGGATTCATGTATCATTTATCATGTAATATTGGCACACTAATCACATATATATAAGAAGTCGTTATATCTCATTTCTTTTCCCACTATTTTCTTATAGGTGGATTCTTATAGTGAGTCCAGTTCTATCCACCACCATTGAAGACAGGGAGTTCAACATTGGATTTGGGTAAGGTTTATTCCATTTTTATTCTTTGGCCAAATTTTAATTAGAACTTTTTTGATTTTTGGGTTCCTCATATTTTTTAGTGTGTTTTTGACAGAAATTGATCAACTCCACTCTAAAAAATGGGAACAACTGAAGGTTTTGAGGTGGAAGTTTTATAGGGTTGAAACCATTTAAAGAACTCAAACAAGCTTAATAAAACACTTTATAAAGTGTGTAATATTCCCTTAATTTTAGTCCTGAAAGACTTAACCTCCTCAAGAACATCTTGAGACATGTATAATTGCACCATTGGAAGATTTTGGAATATTTACCTTTGAGATAGAACCATTACACCAAGATTATTGAACTCATACTTGGTAGTATAAACATGAGGTTAGTCTTAACTTGTGTTGTCCAATGCTTCCGAAGGAATTGAAAATGGAATCCAGAAGGAGTATTAGAAGATACAAGCATGGAGGAGGAGGAATATCTATGGGAGTAAGAACCCCTTGAATATCCACTATAGGTAAGGGAAAATGATAAATATTTTTTAAAAATAAAGAGAGGGGAAATTGCTATTTTTTCCCCAGAACCCCACTACGCATGGTTTATGCACACGGTTCACAAACTGTGTGAAAATCATGATAAATGGATATTCCCCCTATCTGCAACAGGATACATGGTTGTGAATCTAAGCCTTCATGGTTGTAGACAAACCATGTGTACTTTTAGGTTCCCCTGTCTGCCACCGCATTGTTTAAACAAACCGTGCGGCCAGGGTCACATAGTTTCCACTAATTGTTTGGGCCAGAACCATCTCACTCTAGGAGGGGTCCCATAACAAGTTATGATATCATGTTTTATTTCATAATCCCACCCTCCCACTCAAGGTGATGTCTCATAACTTATCTAATAACACCTCCCACTCACTCAGAGTGACTTCACATAAACCCTCTCAAATGGAAAACATCTCACTTTGGGTGAGGTCTTGTATCTTATCTTATACCATAAACATCTCACTCAGGGTGAGGTATTTATTTTCATCTCATTATATCACCCACTCACATAGGTTTAGGTCCCATATATCATCTCATATCACCAATATATTCTTTAGGTCAGGTCTCTTATCATATCATGTACCACCACTATCTCATTCAAGGCATGGTCTACATGAATATAGTATGGGAGTATGAAATACATAGATAACACAAACATAAACCTAGAACATGGCTATCCAATAAGCCATACCTAGTTTCCCACTAGATGATACCCCACTATAAAACTCATAATCAACTATTTTTCCTTTATTAGACTTGGTACCGAGTGTACCTAGACATGGTAATTGATGGGTCTTAAAATTAAGTGGAATGGACTAGAAACCCTCTAACTACTACTTTATTACCCCATAATTCACCTGAACACCTAAATAGGCATAATAAATACTCAAGATACATCCCAAAACTTATATTATTTTTTTAAATACTACTTGAAACTCTCGCTACTTGGAGACAAAAAATTCAATTTCATTTGAATTCTCTGACTCATAACGATATAGGTAATTATAAACTCCCCACAAAATGGATACACATACTTGGAAAGTATTCTGGATTATCCAAAAAAATCAAGATTTATTAATCATAATGGAAATAACCACTCATTCCAAATTCAATATTGGATTCCTGGAAATCATCTATCATCCTGATCTAGGGAAAAATATTTTTTTCTGAAAAAACATCATGAATGATCCTTTATACACATATTTCATTAAGTGGTTGAAGTGGAATGAAATGTGGAGGGTGGGTAGGTGGTGCATGAGGTGGGTAGTGGGTGTAGGGTGGGCTGGGGGGGTGGGTAGGGGGGGTGTGCAGGTGTGTGTGGGGGGAAAGGGGTAGGGGGTGTGTTGGGGGCAGGGGAGGGGGTGTGCAGGTGTGTGTGTGGGGGGGGGGGGCAGGGGGCAGGGGGGGTTACTAGGGGGGATGTGCAAGTGGGGGGGGGGGTGTGCAGGTGGGGGTAGGGGGCATGGAGATGGGGTTGTGAAAGTGTGTGTGTGGGGGGGGGGGGTAGGGGGAGGGGGTGTGCAGGTGGGGGGTCAGAGGGAGGGGGTAGGGGGAGGGGGTGTGAAGGTGGGGGGGTAGGGGGCATGTGGTTATTGGGGGGAGGGATGTGCAGGTGGTGGGGGGGGGGACAGAGGAGGGGGCATGGGGGGTGTGCAGGTGGGGGGCAGGGGGTAGGGAAAGGGGGGTGTGCAGGTGGGGGAGCAGGGGGAGGGGGTGTGATCAGGACAACCAGACCTTGTGTTCGACACTGTGAGTCTTTGAGTCTTATTTTAAATTTGTAGTTTTTTTATCATGTTGATGTGTCTTCATCATTGTATACTATAATTGTTTCTTATTTTTATATTATTAAAATACTTGAGTTTGGGTGGTGTTCTTTATATACATGTATGGTCCAAAGGGACTGAATAACATAAATTATTCGTTCCTTACTTTCATTAAATTATTGCATCTTGAATATTTAGATTCTGCTTTATTGGACTGCTCCTTTCAAAGCCCCATATCAGTCCTTAAGTGTTTGTAGGTTATTCCTTTTTTTCTTTTCACCATTACCCCTCAAAATGTTGTATCAGATCCAGAATTGTTTTCCTTTTCTATCAAACCTATATCTTTTGTCTGTAATTGATTTTGTGTATTTATGCATCATGATCACTTCATAAATTGCCTCTATTTATCTACTATATTTGATTAGAGTGAATTTTTTATTCATAATTCCTATTCATTTTAAATCTATTTTGATAAACATAGTTTATGCTTGAGATTGGTCAGATTTTAGGGGTCTACACATAGCGTTGTATGCAAGAACTAGACATCTAATCTTCTTCTAAACTTTTCAAATACTAGGTTCGAAATCGAAAAATTCAATGGTGATAATGACTTTAACATTTGAAAAAATAAGATGAGATCCCTACTAGTTTAGCATGGCTTAATTGGGAGTATTATCTCAATAAAAAATAACTGTTCATGTTAGCTTCATCTTTCTTCATATGACCACACTTGATTATTCCGTAATTATTCTTCTTATTCTTTATAGACTTCTTTTTCTATGTTTTATTTTTTTTGTATCTCCGGTTTTCTTCATCATGTACTCTAGAAATGAGCACTCATCCTTATTTTCTTTTTCATACATCCTCGTTTATTCCTCAAAATTTTTTGTCTATACATCCATGAAAACATTTGGAATATGTTTATTTTTCTTCTTACATTGTTATTTTTCATTCATAGTAACCTTCATATATTACCAAAAAACAATATTTTTATTTATCAGTTCCTCATACCTAGGTAATCATGTCATTAATTTTTTAGGGTGTCGTTAACATCCTTACATCATTAAAAATGATTATTTTTCTTTGTAATGTTACCCATCAGTGGGGTGTGTGGGGGGGGGGGGGGTCTGCAGGGCAGTGGGGAGGGTGCAGGTGGGGTGCAAGGGGGCCAATGGGGGGAGGGAAAACTAGTAGGGGGTCTGTAGGGTTGTGGGGAGGGTGCAGGTGGGGTGCAAGGGGGAAGTGGGGGGAGGGTGCAGGGATGAGGGGGGGGGGGTGAAAGGGGGGAGGGGGTAGGGGTGTGCAGGTGAGGTGAAAGGGGGGGATGGGGGAGGGGGAAGGGGGTGTAGGTGGGGTGCAGGGGGGGGTAGTGTAGTGGGTTGGGTGCAGGTGGAGTGGGGTGTAGGGGGTGCAGGTGGGGTGAAAAGGGGGTAGTGGGGGCAGTGGGGGGAGGGTGCAGGGTGGGTGGGGGGGGGGTGCATGTGGGGTGCAAGGGGGGGGGGGCAGTGGGGAGGGTGCAGTTGGAGTGGGGTGTGGGGGGGGGGGGGGTGGGGTATAAAGGGGGGGGGGGGTGCAAGGGGGTAATGGGGGGAGGGGGGGGGAGGGGTTTCACCAATCATCAAACACAAGAATATTTCAATGTTTTAATTAATTATATGTGTTCTCATTTGTATGCATTATGTTTATCAGAGTATTTTATTGGTAACATAATGATATTATATGAATCACCATATAAACATTGAATTTTTTCATTAATTAAATGTGTTCTCATTTGTATTCATTATGTTTATCAGGATTCTTCACTACTTCCACTGATTTAGGTGCATAAACCAATGAATATTTCAATGATCATGATGATGGTGGCGGTAGTGGTGGTGGTGGTCTGAGAGGAGGTGTTAATGATGTTGGTGTTTTTATAGAATATGATGAGGGTCATGATGGTTCTGGTGATGCTGATATTGAGGTACATTTCAGATGTAAATTTTATTCTTTGTTTATACATTTAATTTTATCAAATCTTTTTTTATTATGATGATATTGATATTGAAATTTTATATTGTTTATATTGGAGAGAGTTTGAATTCTTATGATATATATTGTATTATGATTGAGTTTAGTTCTATTTAGAAGGTGGTGTTTTTTTTCTCATAGCTAGAGGATGTGAGTACTTCTATAAGGTGAATCTATTATGGGTGGGGGATGTCCAAGAGAGTGGGGGTTTGGGCTATCCAGGGGGATCTGTCAAGGGTCTGGGGGTGTCCAAGGTCTGGGAGGAGGGGGGGGGGGTCTGTCCAGGGGAGTGGGGGGGGGGTGTCCAGGTTCTGGGGGGGGGGGGGGGTTCCAGGGTTTGTCCAGGAGGGTGGGGGGTGGTTATCCATGGGAGTGGAAGTCTAGGATATCCAGGGGGATCTGTCCAGGGTCTGGGGGGTGTCAGGTTCTGGGGGGGGGTGTCAAGGGGTGGTGTCTAGGGTTTGGGGGGGGGTCTGTCCTGGGTCTATCTGGGTGGTGTCCAGGGTCTGTCTGGGGGGGGGGGGTGTCCAGGGTCTACCCAGGAGGGGGGATTTGCAGGGGGGTGTCCAGGGGGGCTTTGTAAGGGGGGATGTCCAGGGGATGGGGGGGGGGGGGGGTTATATAGGGTGGGGGTGTCTAGTGTCTAGGAGGGAGGGGTCTGTAGGGGGTGTCTAGGATGGAGGGGGTGGGTTTTCCAGGAGGGGGGCTTTGTATTGGAAGGAGGGCTCTCCAGGGGAGGGGGAGGGGGGGTGTCCAGTGTCCAGGAGGGAGGGGGCTATAGGGGGGCTTCGCAAGGGGAAGGGGGAGCTGTCCAGTGGAGGGGGTAGGGGGAGTTTATGTAGGGTGGGGGTGTACAGTGTCCAGGAGGGAGGGGGCTATAAGGGGGGTGTCCATAAGGGAGGGGTCTGCAGGCGGGGGCTTTGTGGGGGGGGGGGGATATCTAGGGGAGGGGGGAGGGTGTCCAGGTGGGAGAGGTCTATAGGGGGCATCCAGGGGGTGGGCTACTGTAGGGGGGGGGGGGCTGTCCAGGGGGGTTTTGTAGGGGGTGCTGCTGTCCAGGAGTGGGG
Organism: Viscum album; assembly: GCA_963277665.1. Lineage (NCBI taxonomy): Eukaryota > Viridiplantae > Streptophyta > Magnoliopsida > Santalales > Viscaceae > Viscum > Viscum album. Next base: position 335,218,527 of record OY728163.1, read on the forward strand.
GGGGGGTGTCCGAGGGGGGGGGGGTGCTGTCCAGGGAGGAGTGGGGGATGTTTAGGAGGGGGGGGGGGTGTCCAGTAGGGTGTGTGTGTGGGGGGGGGGTGTCTAGTTGGGGGGGGGTTGTTTAGGAGGGGGGTGCTGCTGTCCAGAAGGGAGGGGGGAGGGGGGGATGTCCAGTGGGGTGCTGTCTGGGGGGGGGGGGTTGTCCAGGAGGGGGGGGGGGCTATGCAAGGGGGTGTTCAAGAGGGATGGGGGGATGTCTGGGGGGGGGAGCTGTCCAGGTGGGTGTCTAGGAGGGATAGGGGGCTGTCCAGGGGGATGATGGGTGTCCAGGGGGGATGAGGGGCTGTCCAAGGGGGGATATCTGGGAAGGGTGGGGGGGTGGGGGGTCTATAAAAGAGGGTTGGGGACTATCTGAGGGTGTGTGAGGGGGGGGGGGGTCTATCTAGGGGGGTGGGGGGGTGGGTGGGGGGGTCTGTCCATGAAGCGGGGGGGGGGGGGGTGGTTTATTCTTGAATATGACCTTTAAAACTCAATAATTTACAATGTTGTTTCTAATTATTTAATGTTATATAATGATGAATAGTGTTATGGGAAATTGATGTTGATTTTGTTTCTTTTTTGGTACCTCAATGAGAGTATCTAGCTCGGGGGAAAAATATAAGAGGATGGTTGGCTCATTAAAAAGAAGACAACTGCCTCATATCATTATAGAGGAGTACTTAATTTGGTTTTTACTTGTTTAGAACAATTCATTCATGCTGACACTTATTGTAACTATTGAAATTATTGATTTTAGGATGTTATGATTGTTGAGTGTTTGTGATTAAACTATTTAATACTTTTCATGCTGATGTTATTGAACTGAATCTGTTTATGATGGTTATTGAAAATATTCTTTCTTATGGTAAAAATTTTTGAGTGTTGGGGGGGGGGGCTACTGTCCAGGAGGGGGGGTGGTGTCCAGGAGGGAGGGGGTGTCCAGGAGGGGGGAGAGGGGTGATTTCCAGGGGAGGGGTAGTTGTCCAGGAGGGGGCGAGGCTGTCCAGGAGGGGGGAGGGTGCTGTACAGGGGGGATGAGGGGCTGTCTAGGGGGGGGGGGGTGCAAGGGGGGTCTGCCCGGGGGTTGGGGGGGGGGGGGGTGCAAGGGAGGTCTTCAAGGGGGGAGGGGGCTGTCTAGGAGGGATGGGGGGTGTCCGGGGGGGGGGGTGTCCAGGGGGTGTCTAGGAGGGAGGGGGTGTCCGAAGGGGGGTGTCCAGGAGGGGGGGGGGTGCATGGGGGGTCTTTAGGGTGTGCAAGGGGGTCTGTAGGGGGGATGGTGGCTGTGAAGGAGGGAGGGGGGGGGGGGCAGTCCCGGAGGGAGGGGGGATGTCCAGGGGGTGTGATAGGGGTGTATTCAAGGGGGAGAAGGTCCAGGGGGTGAAAGTGGGGTCTTTAGGGGGGGGGGGGAGGGGGCTGTGTAGGATGGAGAAGAGGCTATCTAGGGGGGGTGTCCAGTAGGGGGGGTGAAAAGGGGTTCTGTAGGTGGGGGGGGGGGGTGAAAAGGGGTTCTGTAGGTGGGGGGGGGGGCTATGCCAGAGGGGGGGGGGGTGATGTCTAGGGGGTGCCTAGGAGGGGGGAGGGGTAATGTCCAGGGGGTGCAGTGTGATCTGGAGGGGTGAAGGGGGATGTCGAGGAGGGGGGGGGGTGATACCCAAGATAGTTTACAAGAGGGATGTGGGGAATTCGAGGGGGTTCAAGGGGGTCTTCAGGGGGGAGGGGCAGCGGGGACTGTCCTGGGGTGTTTTTTTTATGAAATGGTAATGGATATAGCCACAATTTAAAACCAGGTCTATATACCTATAGCTTGGGTTTCAAGACATGGCTATAGTGTTTTCCCTAAAACCATGCCAATACCAGCCACAATTTATTAAACCCTGGCTATAACCTATAGCCGCGGTTTTTGGGCTTATAGCCACGGTTCAAAATCGTGACTATTGCCTAAATTTCTAGTAGTGTTAGATAATGTTTTTTTACTTCGTGATATAATAAGGATGTACAAAGAATATTTATATTTTCTTTAAAATGATGAGTATCAGAATATTTCATCACTTTATTTTCATCATAGTTTTCACATCTCCGCTCTTGTTCGTATATATTAATTTTTTGGAAAAGGGAGATATATATCAGGAATAAATATCCAACAGTAAATTCTCTTCCATTAATTAAGATATTAAAAATAAATAGAGTCAATATCCTTCATAAATATCCTAAGAATAACATAACATTTTTTCCTCTTTATTCCTATAGAATAAATTTCTAATAAAAGAATTTAAAATAAGTTAAATAGATCTTCTGATAAAATCTCCAGAAAATAATAGTGTTGAATGATTTAAAACTCCCATTTAAATACATTAAAACCTCTTTAAATATATTCAAAATAGTTCCTAAAAACCACTAGAAAAATCCAAATGTAAATTCAAATATTTTAATTTGAATAACTTTGTATCCTCATACTCTTTTGAAAAAATAAAGTTAAAATAAACTCGCCTTTTTTCTATCTAAATACTACACCACAAACTTTGAAATCTCTTCTTTCACAATCTTTTAGATTTATTAGAATCTATCAAACTGATAAACTGCTGGAATAATTCTATATAAGAATGAAATATATTAAAATTACATGAAACATATAAAAAAGATTACCATAATTTACTCAAACTCCACGCCCACTTTCTATATATTTTACCTTTTAAATATTTTTTCCATCCAAACATGAAACAGACGTATGAGTTTCTCCATTTATAAACCATCTTTATTTCCTTATTTCTAATGTTCCTTTACATCTTCTCAATCCTTTGTGTGGCCTTATTTTTCATCTTGTTCATCTTCTAAAGCAACAAGATAGTGTTTAGAAAATCATATTTTAGTATATTCATTATCCAGCTTCTTGTGATGTTAATATGGTATTGGTGTAGAATATTTATCCTTCACATGTACTTATTTTCAGAATGTTTTATTGAAGAAAATATATGATATGAACCTCCTCATGATACAGAAAATAAACTTCCAACTATTAGTGTTTCATCATGTAAACATGATGGAAACACGACATCAGTTTCCATCTTGAAACAGTGGATCTAAACCTTCATTTTTGTAGCACATAATAGGTCACCATTTCATCAGGTGATGTATCCACATGAAGAGAACTAATGAAATATACAACATGTTATGTAAAAATAAAATTACTATTTGTCACTCTAATAACTCAGTGTTTAACATGTCACGTTTTAGTATTTTATATGAAAAATAATTAAGTGAATTTAATCGATTTGGATGCATAATTTAATATTGTAAATATATGCACAATAGGAGTAGATTTATTTTTCAACAAAAAACACAAGTAAGCAACAATAAATTAAGGTACTTTCTTCCTGGAATGTAGGATTTAAGAACATAAGGTTCATGAATATAGGATTTATTACCAATATAGTGTAGGGTTCATTACAGATGTATGGTTCATGAATCAAGATTTTTTAATCAAATTTAGGGGTTTTAATGCATGTCTATTCACAAACATAGGGTTGATGAACCATACTTTTTTTCTCAAATGTAAGGTTGCACAGTTTTGAAAGTTGGTTTCAAATAATCCTTTAGTAAAATGTATAGCTTACACTAAGAGACTTCAATTATTTTTTTGAGACCTTTACTATTAGATTTATCCTTCATCCTAGAATACTTATATTTATTAAATATTAATATATTTATAATGGATCATGAATCAAATCAATCCTAATTCTACACCTCTCGATATCTATGAAAATAGAATCAATAAAATTCTTAAAAAATGAAGTTATGAAAAACCATCGCAGAACTTCAGAAAATTTATACATAATCAAAATGACCTTTTTAGATGTTTAATTAAACTCATTAAATCAAGATAAATTTATTTTATTTCCATTGAATTAGGTTTCAATAAATTCTTATATCTTTATAACTTTTATAAAATCTAATAAAATAGGTTTTTAAATCTGTTCACTATAGAGTTTCAAAATTGCTATATAAACATCAGTGATTTTTTAGAGTACCAAAAAATCCTTTTAATACATAATAATAAACTAGTAATGTTTAGATAAATCCATTATCTATCTAATGGTATAAGGTGAACATAAATCTGTTCACTTTATCTTGATATATAATCACAATTCAGAGGTGAATTTAAGCTGAAAATTGCAATGTAACTTGAACATATTGTAACTGCTTCGATGATTTTTTCACCATAAAAAAATTGAATTGGATATTAACATTAATATATGAAATGTAGGTAATATTCATACATTTCCAACAAAAAAATACTATATGATTATAATCAATATTGCTTCAGATATGAAATAAATACCATTACATACTAAATTTGAAACACTTAAATAAAAAATTTATAAAACAAAGAATGATGGGTTGATGTAATTATCAAAACTAAACCAAGATGACAATGACAAGTATCCACTAAAAATTCTCCCCCTTTTTGAAAATTACAAAACCCTAATTCTATACCAACTTTTCTCCCACTTTTTGTAAGGATAAAAAAGAAGAGTTCTTGAGTATAATAAATAATACAATATGTTTACCCTCTTTTATAAATAATGTGAATTGAAAATTTCAATAGCATTGTCAAAAATATTTTAAATAAAAAATGTTATCCCCCCTTTATAATATATAAAAAATATGTGTTATTTAAAAAGTATGTTCTTAATTCATATAGTAATATAAACTCCCCCTAAAATAATGGTCACTTTAAAAAGATAAAAATATATAACCAAGAAGCCGTGAAAACATATATAATACTATAATAAGGGTACACAATAAATTTATTAAAACATTTAATGCATTCCATAATAAAAGAAACTTTAAACACATTTAAATATTTAAATTAAACCCCTTAAGACATAACATAATTGTAAAAGATATTCAAGGAATTAAATAAAATATTTTCAAGTAATTTTAAGTAAATGAAAGGATTTTAAAAGAATTTAAAAAAAGGACTTAAAATGACATTTTTTACATGTTATAAATGATCAAAAAATTTTAATCTAATAAATTACCACATAAAATAATAGTTTAGTTTCATACATACAATTGATTAAAACAGTAAGACATTAAACACATGATTACATGAAATATAACCATTTATATAAAATCATAATAGGATGTTTGATGGTCATTGGATAACAAAATAAATAAATAAATAAATTAATCGAATAATATTATAGAGTGAGAAATAATTTAACAGTTTAAGAATAAGAGAAATTAAATGTAGAGAAATAAGCAGATAATATATATAAAAATTGTTATACCCTCCATAAAATAGTTAGGACATTTAAAATGAATATTAAAATTGAAATGAAATACTTTCTATATTTAAATAGTTCCATCTCTATGAAATTTTCATTCAAAAGAAAAATAAAAATAAAAATAATAAATTTCCATAACTATCAATCTTACACTTAATGATGTAACAATGAAGTCTAGTGGAATATATTAAAAAAATATTAAATACAAGTTCCTTTTGGTACACATATGATTTTGGGTTCGAAACTATTAGAAACTAATGATTTAGGTAACCAAATATTTTTATTTTGATAAAATATTATATAATTAAAGCTAGATAATGGTTTAAAATTTTGAAAATTCTTGACACCAGAAATTTGAGAATTTATAAAAGAAAATTCATTAGAATAATGTCCATTAATACAATAATAAAAAATTTAACAGTAGACATTCTCTTTCTATAAAATCTATGAACAAAGTAATTCTTGTATAATTTTGGTTTTTCTCCATTACTAACAATACCTAGTTTTCCTTTGTAAATTTTTTTAACAATAATTTGATTCAAATAATTCTCTCCCTTAATATTTATAATAGAATATTACTTTAAATTATCAACTTCATCCAATAATTCTTTAATTTTAGTTTCAGGAAGATCACAAGAAATATTAGAAGAATTTGATCTTAAATATGCAATATATTTTGAAAAACTTTCATTATCAATTGAAATGGAATCATAAGATTTTATAATTTTTCTGTTCTCTTGATTTAAGGATTTAAATTTCTCTTGAAGAACAAAATAATATTTATCATATTCATTAGAAAAAGTTTCTGAATCATAACTGTCAGAGTAAGATGATTATACCTCATTATCATGATCCATAAGAATTATATTTAACTTTTGATTTTATTACTTATCTTTATAGTTTGTAGTAGATCCATTTATTGAATCCAAATGACTAGAATCATCAAATCCATCCTTCAAAACATTGAGTGAAACATTTTAAATTTCTACAGAAATATGATTATCACTTTTCGCTTTCATATCAGCTTTGCACATCTCAATCAACTCCATTAACAAATAAATTGTTTATGAAATTAGAGTTCTCAAGGAATCATCAACATTATTAAATTATTTTAATTTATCATTTCTTTCATAAGAAACTTTAATTGATTTTCACATCTCATATACAACAATAAATTATGAAATATGATTAAACACATCAAAACTAGGACCACATATAATTGATTTCATCACTTTTGAATTAATTTCATATTGAACTTATTTCACATTATCCCAATTTTATGGTTCTATATAGATATCATAAGGTTTTACCATCTTCATGTAAACTTTGATACCAATATTTTTCAAATAGATATTCATGAAAGATTTCTAGCATCTATAATTATCACCATTAAAATAAGGAGCATGAATCATTGCCATATGTTCTCAAAGATCATCCTTTTATATGTTTCTTTGTTTGGATCATTAACTGAAGTTTGTTACATCCAAATAAAATATTCTATATTCTAAAAGATCCCAACCATTAATATTACTATTTAGGTATCAAATAGAAAAAAATAATTTTTAAGGATTTCCAAAATGAGGAATATAGCTACCGAGCACTTCCTATAATACTGCTTGCTGGTATCGAGTAGAAATCGAATTCCAAAATGAGAAATATCTCTAATAAATTCCAACCTTTGATAACACTTGTTGGGTCAAAATGGTATGAATAAGAAAAAATGGGGGTGGGGGGTGGGTGGGTGGGTGGGTGAATTTATTACTTTAAAAAATATTGAAAATATTAAAACATACCTCTTTAAATGAAGTGATCCTTTACTTGTCTCATAAAGTTGAACTAGTAGTCGAAATAAATTAAGGAAAAGAACACAATGATGTATAATGGTTTGGGGAATGTAAATATCCTAGTCTACTCCACCAATTCAATACTCTATAAGCTTGGTGATTTTTAATAGTAAGTCCTCTTATCCGGAGACCGCTATGACTTAGTACATACAGTTGAAACATTACAAGTATTTCTTAGGGCCTTTTGGTTTTTACAGGGAACCGAAATATCTACACTTTAGTTTGAGAAGTTGATAATACAACACTAGTTAATCCGAGAAGCTAATACTACAAATAAAATAGATGATTTCAAGTTATTTGTGAAATGTTTGTATCTCACAATTGTAGTAACAACTGACAAATGTAAATGATCTTCAATAATGCACAACAACAATAGACTAATCTTCAATGTATTATAGGATTATTTTTCTTTAAAAAAATGCAATTAGTTTTGATAATGTTTTTTCATAATTCCTTATTCTATAAGTTGTGAGATAATAAGGATGCACAAATAAAATTTATCACTTCTTTAAAATGATGAGAAATAAGATATTTCAACATTTTATTTTCATCAGAGTTTTCACATCTCTTCTCTTCTTTGTATATGTTTTTTATTTCCAAAGAGAGATATAAATAGGGAATAAATATATAGTAGTAAATGATATTCTCTACATTTTTATATTAAAAATAAATAGATTAATATCCTTTATGAATATCCCTAGAAGAGTGTAGTACCATTTCCTCTTTATTCCTATAGAATAAATCTCTAATAAATGTTTTTAAAATGATTTGAATAAAATTTGAGTTTAAATTTCTAGAATAATATCAGTGTTTAATTATTTAAAACTCCTACTTAAATCCCTTAAAACATCTTTAAAAACATTGAAAATAGTTTATGAAAACAAGAAGAACAATCTGAATGTAAATTCAAATATTTTAATTTGAATAAATTTGTGTCCTTTGACTTTTTTGAAAAAATGACATTAGAATAAACTGACTAATTTTTCTCTAAATAGTACACCATAAATTTTTTAATATCTTCATCCATAATACTTTTGATTTATTATAATTTATCTAACTAATAAACTAGTGAAATAATTCTATGTAATAATTCAACAGATTGAAATACAATGAAACTTATAAAATAGAGTATTATAATCTGCTCAAACTCCATGCCCCGCTTTCCGTATATTTTACCTTTATATTTATTCCATCCAAACATGTAGCGGACATATGAGTTTCTCTTTGTAGAAACCATCTTGAGTTCCTATATATCTTTTCAATCATTTGGATGACCTTATTTTTCATCTTTTTCATATTCTCAAGGAATAAGCAGGTATTCAACAAAAAATATTTCAACATCTTCATCCTCCAGTTTCGTGTGATGTTCATGTGTTATTGGTGTAGAATAGTTATCCTTAACACATCCTTATTTTTAGAACGTTTTATCATGGAAAATACACGATATGAGCCTCCGCATTATGTAGAAAAAAACTTTAATCTTTCAGTGTTTCATCATGTAAACATGGCAGAAACATAACTTTAGTTTCTAACTTGGAACAATGGATCTAAACCCTCAATTTTCTAGAACATAACATATAACCATTTCATCAAGTGATGTATTCAAATGAAGATAACTTCTATAATATATAACATGCTATGTAGTATCAAAATTCCTATTTATCACTATAATAACTTAGCGTACAATAGGTCAGGTTTCAGTATTTTAGTTTAAAAAGTATGCAGTGAATTGAATCTCTTTTGATGTATTGTTTTAGCATGTAAAGATATGAACACCATAAATAATTTTATTTTTTTATAAAAATAACACAAGGCAACCACATGAAAGTAGGGTATATTCTACCTAGAATGTAGGGTTCATGAATGTATAGTTTGTTAACATAGGGTTCATGAATGTAGGGTTGATTACCAATGCAGCGTATGGTTCATTACAAACATATGGTTCATGAGTCATAATTTTATATCAAAAGTTGGGTTTTCAAGGTATGAATTTTTATAAACTTATGGTTCATGAAAAATAATTTTTTTTTCTCAAATGTAGGGTTGCACTGTTTAGAAAGTAGGGTTTAAATAATCCTTTTCCAAACTAGACAACTTATACTTAGAAACTTCAACAATTTTTAGAGTCTTTTAACAACATATTAATCTTTTTAATAGAATAATTATATATATAAAATATTAATATCTTTCTAATGGATCAGTAATCAAATCAATACAACTTCTACATCTCCCAATATCTTTGAAAAAATAGAAGCCATACAATTCTGGAAAAACTGTAGTTCTGAAAAATCATCACAGAAATTCAGTCAATTTATTCACCATCCAAATGACCTTTTTAGAATTTTTTGTAAATTGATTAGATCAAGATAAATTTGTTTTATTTCCATTTAATTATGTTTCAAGTGATTATGATATCTTAGTACTTTCATTAAATCAAATACTGTATGTTTTCAAATCTATTCACTGTAGAGTTGCAAAACAACTGTAGTAAATTTGGTGATTTTTCAGAGTACCAAAAAACCATTTCATATTTACTAATACCCCCCGAATGGCCCGAAGGCCTCAATTTTTTATTAATTTTTAAAAAACCCCCCTCTCATTCTAACAAATCCACATGGCTCTGCTCTGGTGAGTGCACCTGCTCTGAATCCTCCTCTGGGGCTTGCTCCTTTTTTTGGTAGTGTGTCTAGAAAAACTGCATGTGGCTCGAAGGCCTTGAGGTGGCCCGAAGGCCATAAAGGTGGCCCAAAAGACCTAATGACCCGAAGTCCGGGGTGGCCTGAAAGCCTTATGGACTCCAAGCCCAAACCAGTGGCCCAAGGTGAATAGTTACAGCTGCTATAGTACCAAACAATACCTGCTACAGTAACTGTTATAGAACCGCATAGTGTACAGTCTGCTATAGTACTTATATAGTGTATAGTTCTACTATAGTACCGCACAATTTACAGTTCTGTTATAATACAACTACAGTTCCTACTACAGTAATTTCTATATTACCTGCTATAGTAACCCGGAAATATGCCTCTACCAGGTTTTGAACCTGGGTCTTATGAATGCACTTAAGGATACCTCACCAACCGGGCTGAGGCTCATGTGCAATTCATACTTAATAATAAACTATGTAATATTTAGATAAATCCACTATATATAACAGTATATGGTGTATATCAATCCATTCAATTTATCTCGATATATAATCAAAATTATGAGGTGACTTTAAGCTTAAAACTACAATGTCACCGGAAAAGCTTGTAACTGCTTTAGTGATTTTTTTCACCATAGAAACAACTAAATTAGGTTTTGAAATTAATATATGAAATGAGTATAATATTCTTATATTTACCATGGAAGAAACACTATATTATTTTGATCAATATTTATTCATATATAAAATAAATACCCTGACATACTAAATCTGAAACACTTAAACAAAATCGTTAGAAAAAAATAATGATGGATTGAAGTAATTATCAAAACTAAACCAATATGAGAATAAAAAGAAGTGAATAAAAAGTTAATTTTTGATTGACATGATATTCCTTGGGTTTTGTGACTTAAGATGACTCATTTGAGATTCCCTCATAGGAGGAAGAATATATGTGACTAATGCGCCCAGTGTCCAAACATGCCCAACGATTCACAACGTGACTAATCTCCTGACCGAAGGTTGCTACTCTTCCAAGATAGAAGAAGTGTAATTAACCAGTTTCTAGAGAGAGATGAAACCATGAATGAGTTCCATGAACACGACTTAACTTTATAAGGGAGACTCAAATTAGGCAACAATCTCCAAGGAGGAATCCATGGAAGGAGAAATCGACATCGCATCGACCCGTTTCAATTAAGGAGATTACATCACCGATGAAAGTGAAAAAATACACCCACATTTGGAAAGTAGAAATGTGGGGAAAAAAATTCCAACACACATTAACATATAGGCAGGCCCCCGAAAAAAGCGTCTGAAACAAATATATTAATGAATAATTATGTATAAAAACAATTCAAAATGAACAAGACATTAATATGTTTTTAATTATTAAATTTTATTAATTTCATATATTTATATTTAATATATATTATTTATTAGTAATTATAATATATATATATATATATGTTAAATTTATTCATTTTTATTAAAAAAATCAATTAATATTTTTTAATTATTTTGTAATTGATTTATTTTTATTTATTTTATTTAAATATTATAATTTAGTCATTTCATATATCTATATTTGATATATATTATTTATTAATATCTATAATATATATTTATATTAAATTTAAAATTTTTTAATTTTTTTTAATTAATTATTTTTTAAATTTTTTTTAGTTTACTCTTTTTTAATTTTTATGTGTTTAATTATTTAAATTTATTCATTTTATATATCTATTTTTAATATGTAATATCTATTAATATTTATAATTTATATATATTAAAGTTATTAATAATTATTTAGTTAGTAAAAATTTTAATAATTTTTTTAAATTTATTCATTTTTAATTTTTATTTGTTTAATTATTTCAATTTTTAAATTTTTTTAATACTTGTATTTTGTATTGGTATATATAAATAATAAGGGTCGTATCCCACATGGACAGGTGGGTTGGGCCGTGTGTAGGCCTGGATAATGGGCCCGGTGGGCTGGGTCTTGTATGACCCGACCATGTGCATACGGGTGGGCTAAAGCTCATGGGAGGCATAGAGTGTGCCAATGCCTACATGGGCCTGAGGAACCATATAGGCATGTTGAGAGTGTATGGTGGAGTCCATCCACATAGTAGTATTTTGAGCTTATTTTGTGGTGGAATCTTATATAAAAAGGGTTCGGACATAAGCTATTTCAATGTTGGACTCACGTGTCTGATCAGGACCTTTATCAGTGCTAGAAAAGCACTGATAAAGGCCACCCATTATCTGTTCTAAAATAATGTACTGATAAATATTCCCTTTATTAGAGCTAAAAAAAGTGATGATAAAGGCAACCCTTTATTAGCACTTTTTTCTAGAATTGATAAATGATAATACTGTATATTGTGCATTTTGTAGTAGTGAGATCAAAATAGCTCAGATGGATGCTATCAGTGCTATCAGACTTTTAGAGGGAGTTATCTTGGGCAAGTGTTGCTATGAATTCTCAATCAAAATATTAAGCAATCAATATAGTTGTGACCTTATTTTTAGGCTTAGTGTCTACTATGAGTATAACTGGAAATTTTATTGTACATCTCATATTATTATTCACATATCCCTATGTTAAAATAATTACACTTGTTGCTTTATGATTAATAATTTTAGGGTGCCTTGCTGGGTATTGTTATACTCAACCCTACATGGGACTTGACCACACATGTCATGTCTTATGCCAACAACCGACCGTTCAATAGGGTTCTTGGTGGACCAAGAGAAGAAAAATCTTAAACTGGGCTAGATAGACCATGATTTATACCAAGAGTCAAATTTGACTATTGTCCCCTATTTCTATTAGGTTAGACTTCTTGAACATTTTTAGTGGTCTTTTATTTGACCCTTTATTACTTTCATTACTTATTTTTCATACTTTGATTTTGAAATCATAGATGTATGAAGGAATTAGTATAAATTTTTTTACATTTTATAATTATATGGGATTAATGATGTGTGCATGTGTATAGGTAAATTAATATAATGCCTCCCATATGAGTGATATTCCTACTCTACGCCGGTCGCTATCCCCTATCCAATTGGAGGTGAGTTTGGGGTGGTCACACTGAACTTGTGACCAGCTTGGAGGGTCCTGGTGGGTTGGGTCATGACAAAGTGGTATTAGAGCAGTTTCATCTTATGAGCAGTGTTTGAAGTTTTTTCTAGCTGTGAGATTGGTTTGGGTTTTAGGTAAATAGTGTTAAGTGTTTCAAGTTTGGATTTTAGGTGAAGGACTCTAGTTTTGGTGTAAAATCCTATGTGTCTATACACAAGGACTATGAATACCCACCTATTAACTTGGTACATATAGACATTGGTTTTAGTGAAAACATAAGTACATGCATCATATAAGAATAGGTTGCGATTTCATGTCATTATTGAGTTAGATATTCATATAAAATCATTGATCATGGTACATCATCTCTATTTTAGGATTACTCTATGACGATTTACAGCTAGGATTCAATAGCATGATCATGAATAAGATCCCATTAATGATGAGACTTTGATACAGGGACCTGTTCTAGAGTTAGTGCCTCCTGGTGGGTTTCCTTCCATACCTCCACCCATCAATAAATAGATGGTACCAGTAGTACTAATGAATAAGTTTCACAGGTTGAGGGCACTTCACAAGTTTCATTATTATAAATTCATCAGGTTCTGGGGAGATATGAACCCCTAGGATGCTAAGTATTGTCTAAAGATAATTAATCAAGCATTTTATCTCAAAAGACACCTACAGAAATGAAGTTGGACTTAGTGGTGAGACTTCTTCATAGATCCCAAGGGCAATGGTGTAGCCTTGTGTTTTTGTTAAATGATGAGGTTACACTTTCATGGATAGAGTTTTATTGCCTCTTTAGAGAGGATTACTGTCAAGTTATGATGCAATAAGTTCACATAAATGATATTTTATATCTATAACTTCGAAGCATGATTGTGGATGCGTATTCCTCAAGGTTTACTAACCTTTCCCGATACTCAATGGATAGGGTTTGGGATACGTTATTTTGGGCATTGAACTTTAAGTGAGGTATACATAGAGACATTCGAGTTAGTGTGATACCACTATTCCCTACATATACCTTGGTGCTGGAGCATTCTTCGGTGATATAGCGCTTTTTGGACTAGAAGACACCGATAGTGGGTGCTAGTGGTGGGAACACATGGGATGAGACTTTGGATATATGTAGATGAAAACATACACATGGATTCATAAATGTGATACATTTCAGGAGGAAATTTTAGAACATATGGTTAGCAATTTAAGGCTCTCAGTATGGTTCTAGCTATCCTAGGGAGAGATAGTTCTATTCTTGTGATGGTTATGGACATCTTGCATGGGATTGTTCAATCTTTCATACCACTGACTGAGATACAACAGATGGAAAACCTTGGTAGAGGCAGTGATAGGAGAAGGGAGGTTCATAGGGTGTCATAAATAGAAGAGGGACTGGGAAATTAGTTGGATGTGGAAAATGGTTTGACTTGTTTCCACCACTATCCATAGGTGGTCCCCCCCAGGCTTAGAGGGATGGTGGGTAGGGGAGAGGACAACTATAGGCCATTGATGCCTACGATCTAGAGGCTCCAAGGATGATTAATTATTTTATTTGTATCTTATCAGCCTTATTTTTAGTTTTTCTAAACACATTTTTGAGCCACTCTTTTTTATACACCTCTAGTTCAAGACCTAGAGGTTTTGGTTAGCCCTTTTATCCACTCTTAGGACTGGACACTCAAACCAGGGATGAATCGAGGATCAATTTTTTTTTCCAATAGTGTGATATGAATCTTGGAGAAGAGAGTTTCTTATGGTATCTCTTTATGGAATTGATGAGGCCTTATGATGTCATCTTATACATGGAATGGATATACAAAATTAATAAACAAATTGAGTATTTTAGGTGGATGATGTGGTGTGTCTATGAGAATAAGATGAATGTTTTCCTTCATAAGTTAAATGGATACCCAGGTGGAGAAGGATGGACTCATATATAAGAGGGTGCATCTGATTAGTCACCATTTATATAGCATGAATTTTGGAGCACTGGATGCAATGATCCATCTATTTCCTACTATTTTGGATGAGCATGAGGATGTCTTTCCTGAGGACATTATGGTATTAACTCCCCATTGATAGATAGAATTCTATTTTGACTTACATCCAAGTATGACCCCGATATCTATGCTGGTATATCATATAGATCCCATGTAACTTCATGAGTTGAGGGTGAAGTTGGAGGAATTGCATAGGAAGGTATTTTTTAGAACCAATGTTTCCACATGGGCAGACCAAGTTTTTTTCTACAAGAAAGCGGACCAGAGCTTAAGGATGTGCAAGGATTATTGGCATTTAAACTAGGTGGCCATGAGGAATAAGTATCCACTACCAAGTATTTACTACCTCTTAGATTAGTTAATAGGGGTGCGATGGTTCTCTAAGATTTAACTTAGGCTATATTATCACCAGATGTGAGTACGAGATGAGGATATACCAAAGAAGAAATTTAGGAGTCAATACAGTCACAATGAGTACTTGGTGATTCCCTTCAGCATGAAAAAATCCCTAGTAGTGTTCATGAGACTCATGGATACAATATTTCATCCTTTCATATATTTTTTAGTGGTTTTATTCATTAATGATATTCTTGTGTACTCAATGTATGAGGAGTATCATACGAGACACTTGAGGATGGAACAAGAAATATTATGAAAGAAACATCTTTATGGGAAGATATTGAAGTGTCAGTTCTAGATTCATGAGGTCAAATTTCTTGAAATATCATCTTTGTAGAGGGATTAGTAGTGGACCCAAAAAAGGTTGAGGTTGTGTTAGCTCAGGATCCACCCAAGCACGTGATAGATCTTCAAAGCTTCTAGGGGTTGTTAGGATACTAAATAATATTCATGCTTGACTTATCTAGAATATTGGAACCTTTTACAACTTTTTACTATAAGGGACAAAATTTTATATAAACAGAAAGGTTGAAAAAGGACTTTCTAGAGTTAAGGATGAGATTTATGCGCACCCCCATATTGAGGATTCCATAGGAGGGTGTCTAATATGAAGTGTCTTGAAATTATTTAGGGATCAAACATAGTTGTTTTTTGATGAAAAGGATGGTGGTGACTGCCTATGGATCTATGAAGTTGATACCTATCAAGAATAACTACACAACACATTATCTTGAGTTGGTAGTGGTAGTTTCTTCACTGATGGTGTGGTGACACTACCTTATGGGAGAGCGACTACTCTGACCACAATAGTATCTAGAATATCTTTTATATAAAGGATCTTACTATGATACTAAGGTGATGGGTATAGTTCCTCTTGGATTATGACTTTGAGATAGTCTATACTACTAGGAAGGGGAACATATTGGTGGATTCTCTCAATAAGAGATCTTACTCGATATTTTTGGATGAGGCATCAAAGTAGCTAACCTCATTACAATTTTCCTTAGTGGAGAAGGATAATACAACATATCTAAAGTCAATGATTGTTCCCCAACTTATCATAATATGTGTTAGGTAATCATAGCTTGGAGATACCATCTGTGAGAATGTGGACACTCGGATATCCATTGGATGCACTCCTAATTGATTTTTGGAAGGTTGGACAATGTTATCCTTTTGTGAGGATGGATAATGGTATTAGTGAACTTGAGAGAGGAGGTGGAATGGAAGTTTCCTACATACCCTTTGGAGGTATATCTAGCTGTGTAAAAGATGTATTAGGACCATTAACATGAGTTATGTTATCAATGCATGAAGAATTTAGTATATTATTTTTTCCCTTAATGCCTCACTTGTTGGTAGGTGAAGAATGAGCCCCAGGTTCTAGTGGGTCAGATCTACCCCTTGAGGTTCCAGAGTGGAAGTGGGATGGTATATCTATGAAATTCATGATGGATATTCCAATAATGTATAGAGGGAACAATACCATCTAGATGATCATAGAACAACCAACTAATTTGGACCAATTCCTATCTAAATGAGAGAAAATTTCAGTAGAGATCATGGGATGCCTTTATGTAGTAGAGAAATTATGGATTCATGGAGTTCTGTTGATGATTGTTTCAAATCATGATTCTTGATTCACAACATTATAATGAAGAGGATTTCAAGAATAATTTTGAAATCAACTACATTTGAGCTTGACATTTCACCCCTAGACTAATGTCCAGATAGAGAAAATCTTTCAGGTATTGGAGGATTTGCTGCATGCTTTCATGTTGGACTTTTACTATAGTTTGGACAATCATACACCCTTGGTGGAGTTTTCATACAATAAAAACTACCATTACACCATTGGTATGGAACTTTTTGAGGATTTGTATAGGTGAACCTATTCGTCACCACTATGTTGGACTAATCTAGAAGAGTCTGCACTCATGTTGCAAGAACTTTGGAGTTGAAAGAAGGGATGACACATGTTCCTAAATGTTTAAACTCGACATGGATTGCGGATATTTTGTAGGGGAAAAATGATACCTACAAAATTAATTAGACATTTTCAAATATTATATAGAGTCATCTATGTGGAATACCTCTTGGATCTACCAATGTAGTTAGACCGGGTACACGATGTATTCCACATGTCACACTTGTGGATGTACATGCCTGACCCATCAAATGTTATCGAATCAGGTGATATGGAAATTAAGGATGGTTCTACCTTTGAAAAGTACCTAGTGGAGATCGAGAATTAGTATGAGAATATTATTCATGGGAGAGAGATTCATTTGGAGTGTTTCCAATGGAAGCACAAGAATCATTATTAGAGAACCTAGGATAGGAAGACCAAGATGTGATCTTAGTAAAACACCTTTTGAGTAGTATTTTTCAATTTTTGTGATGAAAATACCTAACATGGGAGAATTTAATGTCTAAGTTTTTACGAAATGAGATTCTAAGACCTGGTGATCCAAAAATTGATATTTGAAAAATATTAAATATAATAATGTCACATGCCACAATTTTATTGAAATAGTGGAATAAATCCAAAATGAAGTCTTGGATCAGAAATCTAATTCCTATGTTGTGCCCAGAATGTGAGATTTACTTTAAGAACAACATAATCTTTATTGGCATAAGGTGTTTGTTAAAAATTCATTATATGTGAGAATAATAAATAAATCAATTGAATTAATATATTTTTTAGGTGATGATGTAGTGAACTAGTGAAACTATATATAAACCATGTGATAACCAAATTTCAAGGTCATCCACATAATCCTATAATTTTATAGAGGTACTGATGGGGGAGTTTTCGTGAATGACTATTGATGGATCATGCTTTGGTGATTGATCATCCAAAAGAA
This sequence comes from Viscum album, assembly GCA_963277665.1. NCBI lineage: Eukaryota > Viridiplantae > Streptophyta > Magnoliopsida > Santalales > Viscaceae > Viscum > Viscum album. Next base: position 335,236,711 of record OY728163.1, read on the forward strand.
CCTATAGATATTGTCAACAACAATAGTCAAAAACAAATTTTCATCAATTATTGTACCATTATTGTGGTAAGATGTTTTATTTATATGGATTTATCCTCATTTTATTTATCCCATGACGAACACAAACCATTCAACTAACCGATTGATTTTTGGGTCGACCGTGTTGCGGGGATGGGTTTCTTTTACCTAGATTTTGGGGTTTTTTTGGTTAATTATATCACTTAATCCATCATTATAATATCAATGAATAGAGTCCAACATGAACATTGGGAAATGTATGTTCCTTATTTTTTTTTCTTTTACCCCATTATTTGTATGTTCATCTTTGGAATTTTATTTGACCAGTGGTTCAACAAATGTCTGATAATCAATCATTGCACACCCATTATTCATTGTAATGGATTGATACCATGGATTGGGTTTGAGTATGAAGATGGTATTATGCTATGGTAAATATGACGATGGATCAAGATTGGATTAGGAATATTCTTTCATGGTTTGAAATGAGGTAATGATATAGCACATTTGGATGAATTTCCCATGATCCAGATGGTCAAATTTTGGATAGAGGTGACGAAAATTCTTGGAAGGATGAGGTATAGAATCCCCAATGATATTGGTGGTGTGAATCAAATACAAAAGTGATCGAGGAGGAAGATTCATGAAGATACATAGGTTTTGGAAATCCCACACTTCATGGTGTGTAATTTGTAGATAGATGTTGTGTGGGGCCCTAACTATGGTGATAGGGATGTTGTGGAGAATTAATGATCACACACTATGTGAAAAATGTTACATGCTATGTGACCTGACATGGATACTCACCATGTTCCCTCAGGTATATAGGAATAGAGAAATTACATGGGATAAACCATATACTCAGACCTGGAAAGAGAACATGGGATGATAAGTGTACTTGGAAACAACAACGTACACAAGTATGATTAGGTGTACACGAGCATGACCTAAAGTATAAAAGCATGAATTGGTGTGCACAAGACTATTATAGAGTACATGGGTACGAGATAGAGCACACATGAAGACTTGAGATTGAAAATACATGCAATATACTTTTCCTAGAGAGGTCTTAGGACCTTATTATCTTTAGTGTGGACCATTTTACTTAAGGTTCATTCCCTCAATCCACCCCTATGAGGGAATAGTTTTGAATTACGTACTGAAAAAAGAGTGTGATCCTCTCAAAGGAATTTTTCTTAGATATAGTTCTCGATGTCCACACATGGACCTGGGTGAGATACTCTATCATCTTTTGACCCAAGTGGGGTTCTCAAAATCGATATGAACAACTTTACTTGGACATCTATCCCCTACTTAGAAGGGTTAATCTAGATTGGGTTTTTGGTATAACCCATGACCCTAGGTATGATCCCCCCTATTTGTATTGATCTGTTCAGGCTTCTAGTGTTTACTTTTTTATGGAGAGAACCAACAATCAAGACATCTCAGATAGACTCTATCAGTGCTATTAGAATCATGAAGTGAGTTCTCATGGGTGAGTGATGCTATGAAATCTTGAGTAGAATCATAGGTTGGAAATACAATTGTCACCTTAACTTGAGACTTAGTGTATACCATGATTATATCTTGATGTTTTATTTTCTGTATCATATTATGATTGATATATCCCTATGAGGATTTGATTACTTTTGACTCTTTATTTATAGGGATTTTGGGGTATCATACTATGTATTTTTATACTCATCCCTATATGGGATATACCCAAACATATCATGTCTTTTAAGAAGGTTTGAATTATTAAATATTTTTTTGTGATAGTATTTGGTCATTTACCACCCTCAATACTTATTTTTCATACTAAATTATGGGATCATAGATGTATTCATAAATTGGTAACATTTGTTTTAAATTTCAACATTACATGGGCTTAGAGATGTGCACATGTGTATAAGTACATTAGGACAATTACTCCCATGTGTGGGATATGCCAACTTAGCGCTGGTCTCTATCCCCATGCATATTGGAGGTAGTATTGGGGTAGTTAAAATTCACTTTTCACCAACCAAGTGGGCTTTTGTGGGTCGAGTATTGACCAATACTTCCTAGAATTATCACCTTTTTATCCCACAAAACATCAAATTGAGAATGTGGACCTATAATCACATGTTTACCCTAAATTGTTTATTTTCATGTCATCCTTATGTAAAATGATAACATGTGAGGAATCATAAACAATAACATTAAATGATGGTTTACCATTATTAGATGTATCAATAATTTTATCCTTTTATTATGAATGCCTTATGTGTAATTTTTTTTATTAAAACTGAATATTTTATGTACATAATAGAATGGATATGAATCTAAAATGGATATGTGCTAATAATATGAAAAAGAGTATGAATATAGAGTTAAATCACTCATTATGTTTTCAATAGAAAACGAATACAACCATTCTCAAATCATTTGTTTGTGTTTATATTATTTTTATTCAAGAAAGATCATTCTGGAAGAGTTGGAAGAATATTTGATTTTTCACATAATAGATCAGAACTATAAGTGCAGGAATAAACATAGGTTGAAACTAAATATACATACTAATTTGGATGATACTGTGATTTATGTATCATTTGATATGAATACTAGTTTGAATGATGATGGATATCATATAATAGAAATTACAATGGAATTTGAATATGACCTTCATGACTATAAAAAGTTGTTTGAGAGGTTACATTTCCATGATAAGAGACAATTTTATACCTATTTTACCAAATATACAACATTTAAAGATGTATTGATGGTATATAAGTTGAAATATAGAAGTGGATATAACATCACTACATTTTAAAAAACTACTATGTCTCCTAAATGATATGATATTAGAAGAAAATGAGATTCCTTATTATATATTTGATGCTAAAGGAATATTACATTCAATGGGAATGATCTTTGAAAAAATACATAATTATCCAAATGATTTCATATTGTTTCAAAAGGATCATGAATCACTTAGAAAATTCCTTAAGTGTGATGAGAATCAATACAAGAAATATGAATCAATTACTTCGAAAGTTGTATGTTATATTCCTATGATTAAAATTTTTATAATAAAATATAGATGTTAGGAAATCAGCATAAAATTAACATAGAACATAGATACATGATGTGAATATGGGAAAATATGTCACCTAGAAGAATATCCTCAATAGAAGAGAATTGATTATGAGTATCCTGAATATGGAAATGAGAAGAGAAACCTCCATCTTGAATTATCCATTGATAGAATAAATCCTTTTGGTGTACATAGTAGTACACATTGTAAATGACTAGTTATATTGGTAAATTATAAATTTCCACCATGGTTATGCATAAAGAAGAAAGAAATTATGTTTTCTATGCTTATATCTAGACTAAAACAACCTGGTAATGATATTGATGTCTATTTTGATCCATTGATTGAAGATTTGAAATTTATTTGAGATACATGTGTTATATTGTATTATTATAATAGAATTGAAGAATTTACCATGAGAATAATGTTGTATGGAATGAAAAATTACATTCCTTAATATTGAAAATTTTCAAACTATTTCATTAAAGGAATTTTGGGTTGTCCAATTTGTGATGAATGTACACACTCATTTCAGTTGAAACATTCCACAAATATTGTATTTTTAGGGAAAAAATATTTACCTCGATGACATAGATAATAATACTGGATGACATCATTCAATGGTAATAATGAATATAGTACAACACTATCTCCAATAATGCGTGATCAACTATATGATAATTTAAAAGTTATTGAAACTATTTTCAATAAATAGTTTTTTGGAAAACCTTATGAAATCATGTTAAAAAAATAGATTAATTTATTTGAATCACTATAATGAATTTTTTTCTATTTCATAAATTTTCTTGATGTCATTCATATAGAAAAAATATTTTTTTTGTGTTATTAGAACATTACTAAATGTTCATGAAAAAAAATTTGGCATCAAGGATAGGTTGGAAATTATTGTCATGGGTATAAGGGAAGAGATGGAATTAGTGAAGGGTGAAATACATAATTTTCTTACTCTATAAGATTAAACTCTATCCATACATTAAAAGATGCAATTTTTCAATTCCCTAAATGGTGTAAAATTTCTGAGGGGTATTTATAAAATATCCAGAATGACATGTCAATGACCAATTTGAAGTTATAGGGTCTAAAATCACATTAATTTTATGTTTTGATCCTAATAAAATTATATTTTGTTATAACTAAAACTGTATGACGTATATTGACTTGATTTTGATTCTTTTTCAAATCCATATGTAATAAAGTTATAGACCTAGGAAGGTTACTAATAATTAAAAAGGCGATTTTAGTCATATTTTTTTAATTAGAGATGTTCTTCCCACCATAATTCTTTTATATAATAGTCCTCTTGATGGTTAGATTAGTTAGCAAGGTTAAACTATAAGGTTTTATTTATTTCATATAGATGTACCCCATTAAATGATATATGAATATTTTAAAAGGGTACACTAAGAATCAAATTTTTATAGAAGGTTGTATTGTATAATGATATATTTTTGAATAAGCTATTGAACTCTTTACCAATTACCTATAAAATTTTGATATCATCGGTCTCCTAATGTCTCATAACAGCAGTCACCTTAGGGGTGAAGGGATTTTTGAAAGATATGTTGTTACATTTACCATCACAGGGTGGGAGTAATACCACCTTTACATTTTATATAATAATAGAAATATTTATCTACATGATGAAGCCCAAAAATTAATTATTATAAATTTGGATCCATCAAGGGATGGAGGATGAATATCAGATACACATATTCAACAATTTAAAATATGGTTCAGAGATCATATTTATAGGGAGTTATCTAAGCATCTGAATTCAATTTTCAAAAGACTTAGATGGATAGCCATAAGACCAAATGTAAATATTATATCTTACACGTGGTTTTTAATTAATAGTTATACATTCTATAAAAAGGATCAATAAAAAGGTAGTATGATGCAAAACAATGAAGTTACTTTTATGGTAGAATCCATGAAAATATCTGGTTCTAAGGATTCAAATCCAATTTATGTGAATATTTTATATTTCAGAATCACAAAACTGTTATACAAGTTATATCATAGAAAATTTATAGTTCCAGTTTAGCCTTTTAAATGGGTTGAAAATATGAGTTTTATGAATTTCGATGAATTGGGTTTCATGATGGTAAATTTTTCTGTGGAAGGGTATAAGTATGATCCATTAATAATGAAATGACAATAAGTGAAGGAATTTTATGTCTTAGATCCAGAAAAAAAGAATTGATCAATTATCCTCTTGGAGACTAAAAACATTGTAGGGTTAGATGAAAATTCAATTGAGGATTACCATTTCATTGGGAGATCAAAATAATTTCATGACGATCCCAATGAAGACAATGCTATGAACATTAGAGGGGACCATAAATAGGGGATTTGGATACATGATATGGGAGACAATTCTCTTCAATATTTAATGTAAAAAAGGAGTTCAATGAGAAGGATAAAGTGTATTTTATATATACTATGATTTTACTTAAAATATTATGTGTTCTCTACTATATGTACATATAATAAATTAAATTATGGACTACTCATACAAATAATGAATTATGCACATGATGATGTTACAAATCTTGAGGAATATTAAATGATTGATGACGAAACTATGAAATTATTATCAGATCAGTTGCATGTTGATGAAAAAACAAGAATTAATTTTCATCACTATGTTAAATAAAATTTCCAAGTCAAGAATAAATGGTATAAAATTTGAGGTTGGAATGAATCAATAAGGATAACTTGTTAACCCTAAACAGTCAATTTTGATTAGTTATGTTGGGACTAAAATGATAATTCATGTGACAATTGATATAGATGTAACAGCCCGAGATTTTATGAAAAATATTCTTTTTATTTTATTAATGTCTTGTGTTGTACGCTACACCAAAAGGAGCTTGCACAACACACATCCTTGACTTGCCTTGCATTACACGCAATCGCGACCTTCCTCGATAGCGTGTGTAATACGCAATACCGAGTTTCACTAAACAACGATATGCTATTAAAATGTTATTAAAACTAGCCGTTATGAATAGTAATAACCACTTTTTGAAATTTTGTAAATTTTATTTTTCAAAATGGATTTCATTTTTGGATTCGGAGTATCGAATTTAGCCTAAGGTGAAATTTTGGTACATTTCGGATAACTTTCATATTCTGATGAATAGTGAAAATTACTAAATTTTAATTAAAAACAACTTTTTTAATCGAAATTATTAATAGTGATAAATTATTAATTTGAGTGGTTTTAAAGTATATTTAGAATATATTTTTACAATTTAATACAATGTTGGTCATTGGTTGTAATTTCACATTTAAACCAGACATAATCAAGTGTCAATCTTTTGATAGATATTGTTTCTTAAAAACACGCTATTTGTTTTAACAGCGGGATTTAATTATAAAATTAATTAATGCAACTTTTGTGTTATGAATTTGGTAAAATAGACTTCATTTTTGAATTCGGAATATGAAATATAGCTTAGGATGAAATTTTGGCATTGTTCTGAAAAACATCAATTTTTGATGAATAGTGAAACTACTAAGTGGTAGGTTAAAAACTGAATTTTGCATAAAACATAATTTTACCGCTTCTGTGAATGGAATTTCGAAAATCCGAGAGACACGGTTAATATCAAGGACTAAAATGTGGTTCAATGAGATGAAAATAATTTTTTGGTGAATAGTAACTTTTTACTTTTTTTACCGCGGTTAATAGTAAATAGGGTAACTAAGGGTAAATATGATATTAATATTACCCTAACACATGTCCTAATCCTATTGGACAAGTGTATTTCGACCAAAAACAAACTTAGGAATAAAATATGACCATTTAGGCCCACTTGGATTAGATTAGGACATTTATTATTAATTTATTTAAAGAAGGGTTAAAATAGTTAAAATCAATGTTTAATAAGTAAATCATTTTTAATATGGGGTTATACATAAGATAAATTCGATTGTAAATATTCATTAGAAAGCTAAAAGGATTTCCTACATGATGGTATTTTATTTGTAATTTTTAGACATCAAATAATTTAATTTATTTATGACACAACGATGATGCAGTAATTATCTTTTTAATGAAATATTGACATAATTGATGTTATAAGCACCAAAATAAATGTAATTTGAGATTTTTTATGAATTCCACTAATTTTATAGGTTACTATGATATATTAATGTTGATTTAATCAACTTGGTTCGAAAATTTAATTCTGTTATGACTTTCACAAAAATCATATATCAAATAGTGTCAAAATTGACACAAAATAGTTTTTAAATCAAATATTATATTACTAATTGTTATTTTATTCCTAAAAATCTAAGGTTCGGCCAAATGACTTAGATAAGGATATATATATTAATAATAAACAATTTGGGGTTCGTTTGGCATGTTATAGTAAGTGTATTAACCATATAGTGAAAGAAAACAAAAAGACACGGTAAAAGTTAAATTATTTAACTTAGAGTTAAATCTAATTGATAAGGTTTAAAATAATATCCAAACATGTCTAAATTTGATTGGTTGATGAGATTACAACCCTATCTCATCTAATCTTCGAATATGAGTCATTTTTGGAGGTTTTTAAGTGGGGTTAGATTTATTATAAATTAATATTTTTAAGAATTCCTAAGGTGCCCCTCTCCTCCCCTATAAAAGGACACCTCCTCCCCCTCCTCCTCACACCAATTTGAGCACTCAAGCTCGGCCAACCCCTGCCAAAATCTCTTCTCCACTTCCCTAGAAACATCCTAGAGGTTCTGGTCTTACTCAAAGACCAATTTTAGTTCCCTAAGAGGAGGTCTCCAAAAGGCGCTTCAAAGAAGAGGTAATTACCGTTACCAATTCTTTAATCTTTATTTCTTCTTCCACTTCTTCTTCTTAGGTTGTTTCATTATGAAGTAATAACATCAGTATCACTCATATACTGATATGTTATTATAAGTATGAAACAACCCTATTTCACCATCTATCCATCCTACAAAAAAAGAAATCACCGCGCGTGCGTACGTACGGAATACCGTCTCCACGCCGTGGTGTAATCTATTTTCCACCACCACCTTACATGGATGGGTATAATGGTGTAAAGAATAACTATACATAGTTATTACAACATCATATTGATTCTGATATATTGTATAATTCACTCCAATTCAATTCAATATTTATAGAAATGATATCATCGCTCGTGCGTACGTACGGACTACCGTCTCCACGACGCGATGAGATTCATTCTCCATGTTAACCATTTAAGAATGATTATAAAGTATATATAAGAAATAATAATGAAATATATTACATTATAAAGCTACTGGATTTATGTATATATATACATATGTATGTCATCTACTTACTTCCATTTCAAGACAATAAGGAAAGGAAAACAGCGTTCATGCGTACGTACGGACTACCGTCTCCATGAACGGTGTTTTTCATTTTATTTATCTACCTATTATATATATATATATACTGAATATATATGATATATAAATCATATTTTATATTCTGGAAGTAAGTAAATCATGATATAAGTAATGATGATGTCAAGAACAACAAGTCAAAACACCTACGATAAATGAAACGATTTTACCCAAAACGCTTCTTTAACATGGAATTTACAAAAGAACGGGTAATATAATGTCATAAGTGAACCATATATGATATCATAACAATGAATATGATTCTTTAATAAGTCAATAACATGATTTAAATCATTATACAGGAGGTTCGGATACTTACAAAGCAAGTCGGACCTAAGGTAAGGGAAATATCACAATCTCACTTTTATCCGAGATTGTTTTTACTTTGGTAATTACTGGGGTGTATTTTATCATCCACATCCATGTTCCTTCAATATGTAATATTATTTCCATCCTTATACAATAGTTTATATCCAATTTTACCCTTCGGTAAGTTTTTAGTAAAAGATATTAAAGGAATCTTTTGTCGTTTTTCATACGAGGTACTTTTTGACTTTTCCGACAAAAGTACGAAGAATGTTTTTTTTAACTTAAACGGCACGAATGGATTTTTACGGTTTTATAAAGCCTTATTTTTATGAAGCTTCCTCCAAAAGATTTCATGACTATTTTTAATAAAATCTCTTTCTTTTAAAATTCCATGATGTTTTGTGAAAAGAAATTGATTTTGAAGAAAAAAGGATATTTTCCTCAAGAATTCATTTCAAGTGTTTTATCAAAATTATTTTCCATCTAAGATAATAAAGGGTTCTGTTTCTATCCATATTTTTACATTTATTTGACTATGTTGTGATGGAATTATGTTTATGAATTCCTTTATCTTATATGAATGGTTTTATGATGTCATGTTGTTTAAGAATCCCATTTTTATTACATGGGTTATGCAATGATGTATGATTTATGATTTTGTGGCACACATAAGAAAGGATTCATTATAAGATGGGTGGGACCTATATCTCCCTCCAATGCATTGGGTAAAGATTTTATATCTCATGAGATAGACATGGCTGGAATGGTAGGTTATACCGGTTCAGTGAAACAGGACTGAAACGAGGATTACTCGATTCAGAAAGGGACTTTGTCCACTAAGATAGTCTTGGCAATGAGTCTTGACTAACAAGAAATGATTCTCTATGATTATGTGTGTATGCCACAAAGTTTCATGTTTTAAGTTATGATTATTGGGATTACATTTCACTTCTATGATTTAGCCCATGTTATGAAATTATGATCTCTTTTGCAGGTTAAGATTTCCAAAAGCTATGTTCTTATGTATATGATGTGATTGATATTTCTTTTTTTTACCCTTACTGAGCATTTGAGCTCACCCTTTTATGTTTTCTTTTCCCCAGGATATAAAGAAAGGTTTTAGGTAAAAAAAAAGGGATGACCTTTATGGGAGATATTGAAGAACTTTCACCACGATTAGAAGATTACGTTCCGAGTTTCCAAAGACACTAAACTATTACGATCCTTTAGTGTGTGTTTTTGTTATGTACTAAGTATTCCGCAAATGTAATGTAATGTCCATGTACGTCAAGCTTCGGGTCTCTACAGTTGGTATCAGAGGAAAGGTTTAGTCAACCTTTGGAAACTAGGATGCGAAAACGTTAGTGAGATCCCTAGAGATATTTCTAAGGTATGTCTAGGGATGTCCCTAAGGTTAAGTATACGTATAGGTTATAGTACTAGAACTACGCTAACGATCATAGAATTAAACCTAAGATGTTAGATGTTCAAGGTACTCCCCCTTTATTATGTTGTTTTCCCTAGCATGATTTTTGCCTCTCACGCTATTCTTTTTGGGTTTTAGAAAATGGCTGGAAACAAGGTGATTCACGATAATGGAGAAAATGATGGACAATGGAATGATATTCTTTATGAGCAACCAAATGAAATGGGATTTGGAAGTCCAAACATCATTATTATGCCGAATCAGCAATCTCATAATATGATCAATAAAGTAAAATTTGGTAAGTTTCCTGACTCGGCTAATAAGAGAAAGATGGAGTTTCATGATGATCATAGAGGAAAGAAAGTTCAATTTCCCCTATGTAAATCATGTGGGAAGAGGCATCAAGGAGAATGTTTCAAAGGAACTGGAAGATGCTTTGGGTGTGGAAAAGAAGGACACAAAGCCCGTAAGTGAAAAGGAAAAGGTTCAGTTAATACCAGGGATGAGGATAATGGTATTGCTACGACATCAAAAATGGTTAAGTGTTTTAAATGTGGAATGTATGGGCATTATGCAAACAAATGCCCTAAGGGAAAGACTCATGAAGAGAATCAGTATGGTCATATGGGAAGTATTTATGTGGATGATGATGAAGAGACTACCAATGGTATGTGAGATGAAAGAATTGTTGAAGCTCGGTCAATGGTTTAAGAATGTAGTGGAATGATTATATGTTTATCATGTGTAATGTTGTATAAGTAATCTCATGGTACTATGGAATAAAGAGACATGTAAGGATTGTAACATTGTTGTCTGATTAATGTTACCAGTATCCATGAAAGGTTATTCAGATATTTTTGGAATGAAGATGATATGCGCATAATGAAGGGATAAGGGGAAAATGAAATGTTTGACAGTATTCATGAGCTCATGATTGATATAAGGACTAAGTGATATCATGGTTTGAGTATATAGAATTTTGAGGATTTTGGTAACTTTTAACAGAACTCATGTTTTCACTAAGGTATTCAAGAGAATACACGATTAAGGACTTTGAATGTTTGGAATGTGACCAACAAGACATATCTTATGATATGTGGGGATCAACGACAGTATTAAATCTCTGGTAATCGTTGTCACTATATTATGAGAGTGGACTACAGTATTATGTATAAGCCTAAAGATTAGACTGGATTATGTTGGACATAAGTTAGTATTGTTTAAGGATAGAAGTTTTTTTCGATATTATTGATGGGATGTTATAGTAACGTAGTTCTAGAAAAAGGGACAACCTGCAGGACGGGCGACAGCCCATCGCTTCGGACAAGGCTGTAGGAATCGAACCCACAACCGAAGTGCGACTGGCCTTTATCGCCTACCACTGACCTACAGGAAGTCCCTGTTTAGTAGAAACTAGTTTTATTATATTAAGCAGTATGATATATGAAGTATAAGTCCATTTTAGGAACCATATGTGATTAATCTCACTATAGAATGACTTATGTATATTTAATAACTTTTTCTAACCTTTTGTTTGAGACAGATGGAATGACCCATCATTCTATCACATAATCTGCTAACACTTCACAAATAACAAATTCAACTTCATTTATTTAAGAGATGAAGTAGAAATTGTTCAAGGCACGAACAAAAGTGAGATTGTACCAAAATAAAGTAAGTATTTATTCTAAGCAAATTTTCAACTTTAGGGAAATGATCTTGAAAACCAAAAATGATTGTCCTAGTGATCTTATACCTGATGAATCAGATGGTACCTTATATCATCACAAATCTATGGATTTGTGATCACTGGCTTTTCCATAGCCATGTTCTCTACCACTCTCCATCAGAACATGATGGTTAGATTTCTCTTCCATATCCATATTTTCACCTATGTGGAAACCCAGTGATTAGTTTATTTGGGTAATCGTTACATTTCATAATTTAGTTTTTAAAGCCAAGTTTTGGTATTCCCTTTTACGATGTGGGTTTCTATTAAAGAAACTTTCGAATAGTAAACCATTTATAACCCCGACGAATTTCGAGGGCGAAATTCATTTTAAGGGGGGTAGAATGTAACAGCCCGAGATTTTATGAAAAATATTCTTTTTATTTTATTAATGTCTTGTGTTGTACGCTACACCAAAAGGAGCTTGCACAACACACATCCTTGACTTGCCTTGCATTACACGCAATCGCGACCTTCCTCGATAGCGTGTGTAATACGCAATACCGAGTTTCACTAAACAACGATATGCTATTAAAATGTTATTAAAACTAGCCGTTATGAATAGTAATAACCACTTTTTGAAATTTTGTAAATTTTATTTTTCAAAATGGATTTCATTTTTGGATTCGGAGTATCGAATTTAGCCTAAGGTGAAATTTTGGTACATTTCGGATAACTTTCATATTCTGATGAATAGTGAAAATTACTAAATTTTAATTAAAAACAACTTTTTTAATCGAAATTATTAATAGTGATAAATTATTAATTTGAGTGGTTTTAAAGTATATTTAGAATATATTTTTACAATTTAATACAATGTTGGTCATTGGTTGTAATTTCACATTTAAACCAGACATAATCAAGTGTCAATCTTTTGATAGATATTGTTTCTTAAAAACACGCTATTTGTTTTAACAGCGGGATTTAATTATAAAATTAATTAATGCAACTTTTGTGTTATGAATTTGGTAAAATAGACTTCATTTTTGAATTCGGAATATGAAATATAGCTTAGGATGAAATTTTGGCATTGTTCTGAAAAACATCAATTTTTGATGAATAGTGAAACTACTAAGTGGTAGGTTAAAAACTGAATTTTGCATAAAACATAATTTTACCGCTTCTGTGAATGGAATTTCGAAAATCCGAGAGACACGGTTAATATCAAGGACTAAAATGTGGTTCAATGAGATGAAAATAATTTTTTGGTGAATAGTAACTTTTTACTTTTTTTACCGCGGTTAATAGTAAATAGGGTAACTAAGGGTAAATATGATATTAATATTACCCTAACACATGTCCTAATCCTATTGGACAAGTGTATTTCGACCAAAAACAAACTTAGGAATAAAATATGACCATTTAGGCCCACTTGGATTAGATTAGGACATTTATTATTAATTTATTTAAAGAAGGGTTAAAATAGTTAAAATCAATGTTTAATAAGTAAATCATTTTTAATATGGGGTTATACATAAGATAAATTCGATTGTAAATATTCATTAGAAATCTAAAAGGATTTCCTACATGATGGTATTTTATTTGTAATTTTTAGACATCAAATAATTTAATTTATTTATGACACAACGATGATGCAGTAATTATCTTTTTAATGAAATATTGACATAATTGATGTTATAAGCACCAAAATAAATGTAATTTGAGATTTTTTATGAATTCCACTAATTTTATAGGTTACTATGATATATTAATGTTGATTTAATCAACTTGGTTCGAACATTTAATTCTGTTATGACTTTCACAAAAATCATATATCAAATAGTGTCAAAATTGACACAAAATAGTTTTTAAATCAAATATTATATTACTAATTGTTATTTTATTCCTAAAAATCTAAGGTTCGGCCAAATGACTTAGATAAGGATATATATATTAATAATAAACAATTTGGGGTTCGTTTGGCATGTTATAGTAAGTGTATTAACCATATAGTGAAAGAAAACAAAAAGACACGGTAAAAGTTAAATTATTTAACTTAGAGTTAAATCTAATTGATAAGGTTTAAAATAATATCCAAACATGTCTAAATTTGATTGGTTGATGAGCTTACAACCCTATCTCATCTAATCTTCGAATATGAGTCATTTTTGGAGGTTTTTAAGTGGGGTTAGATTTATTATAAATTAATATTTTTAAGAATTCCTAAGGTGCCCCTCTCCTCCCCTATAAAAGGACACCTCCTCCCCCTCCTCCTCACACCAATTTGAGCACTCAAGCTCGGCCAACCCCTGCCAAAATCTCTTCTCCACTTCCCTAGAAACATCCTAGAGGTTCTGGTCTTACTCAAAGACCAATTTTAGTTCCCTAAGAGGAGGTCTCCAAAAGGCGCTTCAAAGAAGAGGTAATTACCGTTACCAATTCTTTAATCTTTATTTCTTCTTCCACTTCTTCTTCTTAGGTTGTTTCATTATGAAGTAATAACATCAGTATCACTCATATACTGATATGTTATTATAAGTATGAAACAACCCTATTTCACCATCTATCCATCCTACAGAAAAAGAAATCACCGCGCGTGCGTACGTACGGAATACCGTCTCCACGCCGTGGTGTAATCTATTTTCCACCACCACCTTACATGGATGGGTATAATGGTGTAAAGAATAACTATACATAGTTATTACAACATCATATTGATTCTGATATATTGTATAATTCACTCCAATTCAATTCAATATTTATAGAAATGATATCATCGCTCGTGCGTACGTACGGACTACCGTCTCCACGACGCGATGAGATTCATTCTCCATGTTAACCATTTAAGAATGATTATAAAGTATATATAAGAAATAATAATGAAATATATTACATTATAAAGCTACTGTATTTATGTATATATATACATATGTATGTCATCTACTTACTTCCATTTCAAGACAATAAGGAAAGGAAAACAGCATTCATGCGTACGTACAGACTACCGTCTCCATGAACGGTGTTTTTCATTTTATTTATCTACCTATTATATATATATATATACTGAATATATATGATATATAAATCATATTTTATATTCTGGAAGTAAGTAAATCATGATATAAGTAATGATGATGTCAAGAACAACAAGTCAAAACACCTACGATAAATGAAACGATTTTACCCAAAACGCTTCTTTAACATGGAATTTACAAAAGAACGGGTAATATAATGTCATAAGTGAACCATATATGATATCATAACAATGAATATGATTCTGTAATAAGTCAATAACATGATTTAAATCATTATACAGGAGGTTCGGACACTTACAAAGCAAGTCGGACCTAAGGTAAGGGAAATATCACAATCTCACTTTTATCCGAGATTGTTTTTACTTTGGTAATTACTGGGGTGTATTTTATCATCCACATCCATGTTCCTTCAATATGTAATATTATTTCCATCCTTCTACAATAGTTTATATCCAATTTTACCCTTCGGTAAGTTTTTAGTAAAAGATATTAAAGGAATCTTTTTTCGTTTTTCATACGAGGTACTTTTTGACTTTTCCGACAAAAGTACGAAGAATGTTTTTTTTAACTTAAACGGCACGAATGGATTTTTACGGTTTTATAAATCCTTATTTTTATGAAGCTTCCTCCAAAAGATTTCATGACTATTTTTAATAAAATCTCTTTCTTTTAAAATTCCATGATGTTTTGTGAAAAGAAATTGATTTTGAAGAAAAAAGGATATTTTCCTCAAGAATTCATTTCAAGTGTTTTATCAAAATTATTTTCCATCTAAGATAATAAAGGGTTCTGTTTCTATCCATATTTTTACATTTATTTGACTATGTTGTGATGGAATTATGTTTATGAATTCCTTTATCTTATATGAATGGTTTTATGATGTCATGTTGTTTAAGAATCCCATTTTTATTACATGGGTTATGCAATGATGTATGATTTATGATTTTGTGGCACACATAAGAAAGGATTCATTATAAGATGGGTGGGACCTATATCTCCCTCCAATGCATTGGGTAAAGATTTTATATCTCATGAGATAGACATGGCTGGAATGGTAGGTTATACCGGTTCAGTGAAACAGGACTGAAACGAGGATTACTCGATTCAGAAAGGGACTTTGTCCACTAAGATAGTCTTGGCAATGAGTCTTGACTAACAAGAAATGATTCTCTATGATTATGTGTGTATGCCACAAAGTTTCATGTTTTAAGTTATGATTATTGGGATTACATTTCACTTCTATGATTTAGCCCATGTTATGAAATTATGATCTCTTTTGCAGGTTAAGATTTCCAAAAGCTATGTTCTTATGTATATGATGTGATTGATATTTCTTTTTTTTACCCTTACTGAGCATTTGAGCTCACCCTTTTATGTTTTCTTTTCCCCAGGATATAAAGAAAGGTTTTAGGTAAAAAAAAGGGATGACCTTTATGGGAGATATTGAAGAACTTTCACCACGATTAGAAGATTACGTTCCGAGTTTCCAAAGACACTAAACTATTACGATCCTTTAGTGTGTGTTTTTGTTATGTACTAAGTATTCCGCAAATGTAATGTAATGTCCATGTACGTCAAGCTTCGGGTCTCTACAATAGATATGTGGGACCATATCTTTAATGCATTGAAGGAAACCCTTTATGATGATATTAAGGTAATATTATGATATACTTTCTCTATTTTACGAAAAAAATTATATAATGAAACATTGAATTAATTTTTATTATCCATTATAGAGTGTGTTTATTTTAGATGATCTCTGTAATAAATATGTACTAATGGTCACTAGAAAATATTATATAGACTTCCATACACTTCTAAAAAATCATCATATTTGGGATGTTCAAGGAAATGTTTTACTTCACCAACCAGTTAAGTATGTACACATTATGAAACCTGATACACGAGAAGATTTTATTATTCATCATGATTTGAAATCATTTGAGGTTAAATTTAGTAGATAATATTTTATTTTAAATTATATATTTTATCCTTTATGATTCAAATTTTTTAATTTGTGAAAAAAAGGAGTTTTGAAAATAAATAATGTGTAAAACCAATTTACCCCTACAATAAAGGAAGGCTGGGTTATACTTCACTGGAAAATAAAATTAAATGCATTTCAAATAAAAAATAAAATTTTTATATGATATGAAACAACATGTTTTCCTTTGATTATATGCATAATTATGAATCGAAACCCAAAGCCACTTACATACCATGTCATGTGTTATGGAAGGATTCCCGTATAAATAAAAAGGGTAAACTCGTTGATGAAAGCACACAAGTAGTATGGGAATCATGTGTAACTATGAAATAATAATAATTAATTATTATTTATAATAGTATTATATAAAAATATCTATTTAATTTCATATATTTCTTATATGGTTTATAAACAATAATCAACATTGACTATAATTGAAGAAAAACTACTTTTAGTAGCTTTGATCTAGCCAGAAAAATATGGCTGTGTTAGAGGTGTGGGTTTTGGAGTGTAACCTCAAATATATTTTGAGAGGAAAAATCCACAAGGATAGATGAAAAAAGTAATGTAGGAATATATAGATTCTTTACATGATATTATTGTCTGATCTGGTTTGGCAGACTAATAAATGTGTAAGGATCAAAGTGAACTGAAATTGGACCAATGATCAGTACATGAAGATACAAATTACACCACTAGCTTTGAGGCTATCCATTCCCCTACACAATATACTTTACTCTTGGTAATCAATTTTTTCATTATTCCTTCTCATAAATGCGATTCAAACAACTTCCAATAACTTTATATTACTATAATTCCATAGGTTTAAGTTGTATGTGATTTATATCTATCAAAACCCACACATCACATTGTTGAACGAGGTATAGGGTATAATATCCTAGAATATATGATACAGAAAAAAACTACCAAAATATCAAATGATATTTTAGATTTAATTATCTCACGAGTCAACCACCAAGTTTCTTGTTTTGCTTGATGATCTGGGTGTTACTATGTTCGATAATGCTATAGGAACTTTCATAGTATGAACACATAATATTATTAATATATATGAGGTATGTCATGAAAAAAATCATTTCAAATGAAAAACCTTTAACAGTTGATTAAAAAAGGTATTGAATGAGGTATAGTATTATAGATGGACAGAATTATGGGAAAATAGAAGGCAAGATCAATACAATCTAGTGAATCAACCAAGAAATCAAAAGTACCTTACTGGAGCACCTTCTCCCACCTAGATCCAATGCTATATATATTAAAAGTAGAAGTTCATGTATAGACAACATTCAAATATGGTAATATATCCTATATACAATATAAAAAATAAATATTTATAGATTTCATTACAGGAGCATTTGTTCTGGAGAATATAAATAAGATTATCAGGTTTCAATGCCTGGGAGTCTAAGTCATGAATACATACATGAGGTACATTTTCATAATCCATCTATCCAAATATTTATCTACTATGTTCATTATAATTAATAACTATTCGTATTTTCTATAGGCATATATATTACTACTATATAAATGGAAAACCACACGAATCATGATTTGGATATATTAATCTCTGTGTTATTTATATACATAAACTTTATTTATAATTTTAAGAAATTGAAAAGAAAAAATATGTACTAAGTGGGGATTTTGAGAAGAAAATAACAGACAATAGACTCTTCTTAATGCCTATAATGAAGGGGTGAAACTTTATAAAAAATCATATAAAATATATTTTTATATTTTTATTTTCTTATTTGTTATTTGTTTTTTTGGAAGCACTGGATGCTCATCATAATCAATTTGGATACCCCAAAATGTTTATTTTTTTGTTAAAATGCATGGATTTACATCAAAATGACCACACATATGTCTATGATGAATTTGTAATGTACTACAATCAACATTTTATATTTGTTATTTGATTTTATATGATTTAGTTTGTGTTTTAAAAATAATTTTTCTATGATATAGTGATTTATAAATATACGCTAAATCATGGGATGAGGTCAGTGACTAAATTTATGAAAGATATAATATACCATCAAAATAATATCATCCCAAAACATGTAATTTTGGAAGTTAATTACAATTTCATTTAAAATATTTGTTAATCATTTGTTTGTATATATATTTTATCAGTACTACCAAGATTTTCAAAAATATATGTACTCAAAAGAAGAAGCTATTTTTTATATATGAGTTGGCTGAGTGAAAGGTGTCAGAATTTTTTCAACACAAAATTTATTTTATTACATATTATGTTTGTGATCAAGTATAGGCTACGGCCTTAGAGATACATTTGGGATGTGAAGCATTATTATCAAAATTATTATATATTATTTTTGATAGATTTCTCAAAGATAAGTATAATAGATGGTTATTCTATATGTTTATTTGATTAAATCATGAAATCCATTTACTTTGTGTGATTTTTGTGTTGAAGTCACCTAGAGGAGGTTCTTGGTTGTTTGGATGGTGTTTGAGGTTTTTTAGTGTATCCATTGCAAAAAATGTTATTGCTATGGAATGGGGGTAGGAACTACACCATAGTGTTAGTGGCTATGGTGTAGTAGACCTTGACTATGGTGCAAGGGAGATCGAGAGTGGAAATAGGGATACTTCCCTTCCAATTGTAGTTTCATCATGGGTAGTAGGTTATGACATGGTCCCTTTATTGATGAAGGGAGGTCTTGTATCATGGTACTGATGGTTTGAACATAACCCTTAGATCTAATTTTATAGGATCTGAACCTATATCTTTGGATGTTCCTTTGACTATAGTAGATTGTGATTTGGTACCCCATGTTGTTCCATAGAACACCCCATATCATCCGGCGCTACGACATGGTCCATAAGGTTGTGCTGTGGGCTTCTAATTTTTAGGCTTCCTATAAGTACCTATATCCAATCCAAACTCAATTCATTTCTACTACTCTTCATCATAACCTAGGTGACCAAGAGTTTTTTTGAATTCATATGAATCCCCTTTCAGAAGTAATTGATCCTAGCTTCGAGATAACAATACAATACAATCCAATGTGAGTTATACCTCTTCTATCTAGAATTTTATTTCCGTTTGGTTTCTTTTTTCCTCCTATTTCTTCTTTACATGACATGGTAATGTATCTATGCTATTCTAATGAGGTTTCTTTATTTTTTTAAATGATATTGTGTAATGACTTATTTTTAGATCGTATTTTCCTCACGGGAGAGGTGATCAAAGATCCGCAACATTGGTTCATTATCATGTGAATAATATAGAAGCTTTTATGGTAGGGGATTCATTGATTCTTCTATTTATTTATATGAAATAATGAAGTTTACATGTTTAGGAATTTTTATGAAAATTAAATCACAGAAATAAATATTAAACCATAATAATAAATAATTGGTTATAGTGATCACATGTTGTTGTCTTATACCATGATAAGGACTGGCCTATTGTTTTTATAGACAATGTCCTATTTATACTATGGTTCTATATCATATCATTGTGATATTTTTAGTATGTTTTTATTATTATAAAATGGAAGAGAACATAAATTCATAATTTTATTTATTAATTTGATTAAGAATTAAATAAGATGTATGTTAATGGAATCCAATGTTTCTTATAATTTGATGACAATTCAAATTAGTAGGATATACATGTTTAATTTAATATGTTCTTCCATGTGTTAATGGAATTTATAAATAATATAAAACATATAATTCTTTTTGAGAATAATGAAAAGAAAAGGGATGTTAAATGTGATTTGTTATTCTCACAGTTCGATGAAACTAGTTTTGAATCTTGAGAGCATGTTTAATAGTTTGATAACTTATTATAGTAGATGACTTAGGTTATCCATATTTAAAACTTTTTAATAATGAATCAGCTAATTCAAGATGTAATAAGAACATATTTTTTGATAAATATAAATCGTTAGGACTAAGAGTTATCATTTTCTTATAAAGGCTGAATGCCTTGTGTTGGGGTCTATGAGAGATCATTTTTATATAGTGGCTTAATACCATTATTTTAGGGACCATATTTCCTTATTGTTTATGATTTTTTTATTATTTCCTTGTGATGTGCTCTGGGTGAGAGCTTTGTGACGTGATACGAGCCTGGGATGGCTAATACTGGAATGACTAATGTGTTATGGGGTGGGGAGGCATAAATTATATGACATCAGTTGACACTTGTGAGGGAGAGATACATTTGTATTTTCATGTGGGTGTTAGGGTTGACATAAAAGATAATGGAACATGTGGAATCTATGATTACCTATTCAAGTGATGAAGCTATATTATTTCTTGATATTAATATGTTTAATGGATAATGGCCGGGTTTCTGGTTTTATCTTCAATACTTTCCCCAATTCTTGAGGTAGCTAGATGTGATGGGTTTAATTTCCCTCTTAGTAGTATCTTATGATGTTTTTTCCAAGATTACATATAATTTATGTAATTATGTTAATAATTTTTATAAATGAATCAACTCACATGGTTAGTGTTTCTAGAAGGAAAATGAGATGTTACACTTGAGAAACCAAGGGCATGAGTTGGATTATTCTTGGAGAGCATATACTTGGATTTTATTGATAATAAGGTGTAATGTGGAATAATGTTAATGGTTAATTAATGTATAATGAATTAATTAACACAAGTAGTGATAATAGGGAATGACATAATTTAATATATCTCCCTAATATTCTTGTGTGCTTATATGATATTAGTCTGAGCAGTGGAAGCTGGGAGTTTGAGTAATGTTAGCTACAAATAAGTCTAAGACTACATTATTCCCACAATGTGGTTTTGAGATATATTATATCCTTTATATTATGTAATTTAATATGACACATAACCTATTTCAATTAGTGAGACTTACACCCAGTAGAATTTGGAAGGTTATTTTTCCCAACATACCGGTGGGAGGATGGATGGATGACCACCCCCACTGGCCCTGTTATCTTCTCTTGGTAGTTTATGTGAAGGTATGTACATAGGATAGTTTCCCCATATATGTTTGTAAAGGGATTTGATGTATTACAGTTATTTCTCAAAAATTTATCTTCAGATATATTATCTAAATGGTTATTATAGATATGACATGTATAGGTTGTGATGGCTTGAGGTACCTTACTCGGTGTATGGGCTGCGATGACTTGAGGTATAATAACCAATGTATGATACACACCATATAACATGTAGTGGATCCTATAAACTAATTGGTTACTATATGGTGACATGATATGGGATTATGTGATGATGTGATTCCTGAGGCTCATGTTGTGATACTCAGACTAGGTGTTTGTGGGATGGATTATTTTGGAGGGAGATGGCTTAGGATGTGTGATGTTGGGGAAAAGTAGAAAACCATTGGGAAAGCGGTAGCAGGGTACCCTTGATGGTTAATTACTATATCATATGATCTCTTTTATTAGATACTTGGTAAGAGTTAGACATGGTGAGGTTGGGAACATAATATACCCATATAGGTGATGAGCTAGTTTCACTATTTTTACTATGATTTAGAATAATTTCGTTTTCTTTTGCATCATAGGCTTCAAGTAGGATTCTACTAAGTATAATTTTATTCTCAACCCACATATATATAAATTGTTTTTATGTCAAAAAGTGTAGGTTAGAGATCAGGATGAATATTACAAGCTTATGGTTTTTCAGGTGCTGTTTTGGCTTCGTGGTCACTACCCTCTTTATATTTTTTGTACTTTTAGTTCCATTTCATCTATGTTTTTACTATATGAAATTGTATGTATGTGTTTGTGTTTCATTTTTATATATCTGAGAGGGTGTTGATTGGTGTATCTATCTTATCTCCCTCTTCCACATGTTCTCTTAGAGGGAAATACCTGACATATCTATGTTTATTATACCCTCAGTGATAGTTTCCAACTTGGGTCCTACTGGAAGTAAGACTTGGGTCATCACCATCCCCTCCTCTCTTTGATGGCCTAAGTGGGGTAATATTTGGTTATATAGGCTATAATAGAGTTGTATCAAAGGTTTAGGTTGAGTGATACATTGGATTTTGAAGTTAGGAATATGTGAGATTTCATTGGTTAGTGAGGAAATTATGTTAGATATGATTAGTAAGTGATGAAAACACAAAAGACCAGATGATTTATGGGTATTTAGGTCCCCCTATAATATGAGGCCTATACATTTGATCTTGCTAAGAATTCTAAACAAAGTGATAATGGTTGCGTGGTGGAGGCATAGAGAAAAATAATGCATCATTCTTCTTTGTGTATGTGTTTGAAATGGGTTGACCTTGGGATAGGTTAAAACCTTAAAAAATATAACCAATAAATAATTAATTATACTTTAGTGTTCCACATTCTAGGTTTAGAAGTATATCCATAGTTCTTTTTTAGTCATGGATCCAGCTCGAAACCCCCATTAGGTTCGTGCTGAATATGTTTAGCAGAATGTGCTAGAAGATCACTATAGAGTAGAGGCTAAGGATGAAAACACTTAGAGGAGGAAACTTTGAGAGTTTTAGTGTTATATTTAATATAACTGAAAGGGATTGATTTCAGATTCATTGACAGAATGCTGATTGGAGGAGTTTGAGATAACATTATGTTTGTTGGACCCATGACCATTATATGCAGGAAATGAAGTATGATTTGTGTTTGTTGTCAATCTACTTTTGGTTGATCATGGTGTGTGTTTTTTATTGTCATAACTTTCATGGAATATTTAGGAGATGGCATGGAAATGGGTCATACAGTTTGATCTGGGAGAAGTACTGAAGGTGTCACCATTCTCCAGTGTTTGCCAAATGTTTGAGCCTGAATATCAGAAAATTGAGAAACATGTTTTTGGAAAAGGAAGGTAAAATAATGATCTAAAGTGTGCGCAAAATATTGGTTTTTTCACGCAATATTGAAGGTGTTTTTGTAACTTTCACGCAAGACATGTTTCAGGATCAGAACGAAGAAAAATGGCAAAGTAATGGAGTGTGCTAAATATGATGCTGTGTGAAAGGGTTTGCACACCCAATGCGACAACAGAAGGGGTTTTGTATGATCAGCATGAAACTTAAGCGCACTGACGAATACACATCAGAATTTTTCATGCAGGGACACTGAGGCCTATAAATAGGTGGCTACCCCCACTTTTGAATTAAGAATTTTCCAATGAAAATCCTATTGCTCAACTGTGTGAAAGATTTGCGCATGAAATATTGGAAGAGAGTCAATATTGCACGCAAGGTGTTCCTTTAGTCAAAAAAGACCAAGTGAACCCTTCAGTGTAGTTTCACAAAAGATAAGGTTTTTTCTAAAATTAGGTGTTGTGCGAAAGTCATCTTTCGCAATAATTCCGAAATATTATTCCGAAGTTGGGGTATTGTGCACAAGTGTGGTGTTATGATTCTGACAGGCTTTTGAATATATGATTTAGTGGTTCAGTTATTTCAAGTGCATCAATCCATAAATAAGATGTAAGCAGTGTCTCATGCTGAATACAGATAATGAATTCATCTATTGAAGACACCTTCATGTCTATAAACTGAGTGGGACTTCACCTAATGCAGTGAGCTAGGGAGTGTCAATGACAGTGACCCAAGGGACACATGGAGCTATCCATGAACATATTTAAAGGTAGTGTGCATGGTACAAATTGACTATACCCAAACCTTTTAATCCACATATAGTGAAGTTTAGTGGAATTTGGTATTACCAAAAACCTATTGGAATATGCTCCTTGGATGTAGCCCTTAGTAGTGAACCAAGTAAAAGTGCTATGTCATATCCCTACTTTCATTTGTTTGATAGATTTAACAAGTTTCTACCAATATGGGAACAAGATCCACAAATTTAAAAAGAAAAAGTAGACACCCTGATTCACCCCTCCCCTCTCAGGGTGTTCTATGGTCCTTCACTATCTGATATATTCTTGGAAGGATAACTAGTTTTCATTGACTGTGATGATACTACATAGGGAAACAATGCGATCATTGGTATTGTTCCTTAGAGTTTATGAGGAGTCATTGGTCCCATGGGATAAGTTTAGAGACTTTTTTTGAGTGGATTTTGTTTGTTTTAGTTTAAAGGTTTCTAGTTTAAAAGGTTTCTTAACCATTGATAGAGGAGGTCCAATGTATGTGTGTTTGGGATCTATTTCAATACCCTTCTATGATATGTTTTAGAAACATTGTTCAGATGAGGAGGCTAGGAGGAGTCATTTTGGGGAATCTTTGTATCCAATGATCTAGCTACAGGTCACCCTGTTCATGTTCTCAACATATCTTGAGGTGTTGGAAATATTAAAGGTCATTGAGAGGATACTGACCAAACCATATTTTTATAAGAGGGGATTCATTAGGATTCCTCACAATGAAGAACTATGGTCCAAGGTTCCCTATTGACTAGATAGAAGTGTTTTCAATTAGCTGGGGGTAAGTCTCTACCCTCATCTTCTCATTTATCTGGGGGTGGTGTCTTTTATATGTATACCATGAGATCAGTTAGGTGCTTTTCTTGTGGAGGCTATGGTCATTAGTAGTGAGAGTGACTGACCTATGAGCAGTCAGTGTGAAACTAGTGTTCCAATTTAGGTTCCACCATTGAGGTAGTTTCATCCAAGAAAGTTGTAACAACTGGTTTCTATATATTGGGATCAATATAGAGGATATAGGGAGGGTAGAGGACAAACCTAAGATGCTTCTCATCCTCATAGAGTAGATTTAATTTTTGGAAGTGATTGTCAATAGGTTCAGATAGGCCGTGGAATAGGTATTATTCAGCTTCATGCTATAATGTTTGAATCTTCAGGTGAGACATACATCACATGAGGTACCATTTTCAGATAGGTTGTGGAGTAGGTCTTATGAGTTGGGCGATTTGTGAGAATTATCTCCATGAGATATTGTAGAAAGGTTTTGTTCAATTGAGTGTGTCACCTTGGGGTTCACCAGTTTTTTTTGTAAAGAAGAAATTTGGGGGTTTATGGATTTGTATCGAATATCATTTCTTAAACCAGGTGAAAATGAATAATTTCTATCCTCTTCCATAGATTGATGATTTATTCAATTAGCTAAAATCATAATGTTGATTATCAAAGATCTATTTATAGTTAGGATATCATCAGATGTGGGTGAAGGATGAGTATATTCCAAAGACCAAATTCCATTATCATCATGAGAAATATGAGTGTTTTTGTGATCCCATTTGGTGTGATAAATTCTCCATCCATGTTCAAGGGGTGGATAAACATATTTTTCAGAGAGTTCCTGGATATTTTTTGGTGGTTTTCATCAATAATATCACTGCGTACTCCACGTCCGAGGAGGAGGATGCAAAGAAATTGTGTACCATTTTTGGATTTATTCACCATCAAAAGACATTAGGGAAGTTTTCAAAGTTTGAGTTCTGGGATCAAAAGGTTTTTTTCTCTTGGGCCACATCATGTATCAGTATGAAGTAGCTATAGATACTTTTAAGATAGAGGTGGTTATCTCTTGGGTATCCCCCAAGATATTGAAATAGGTGAGAAGTTTCCTTGATCTTTCTGGCTATTACAGGAGGTTCCTATCCAATTTATCTTGGGTTACAACACCTCTGATTTTCTTAACTAAAAATTATTGGCCATTATTATGGACTAACTAAAGAAATATAGCTTTTAAATACATGAAGGAGAAGTTGGTTAGTGACCTAGTCCTCTATTTTCCAGTAGAGGGAGTTCAATTTGATGTTTTCTATGAAACTCTACATCACTGCTTGGGATATGTTTAGATGCATTAGATATTAGTTGTTTCTTATGGGTATTAAAATTCATTTCCCCCTGAGTATAAATATTCCACCTAAGAACTTGAGTTGGAAGAAGTGGTGTTTTCCTTGAATTTATGGAGACATTAACTCATCAGTGAGTGTTTTGTGGTTTTTACCAATCATAATAGCCTGATGTATGTATTCTACTAGCATAAATTTAACTCGAGTAAGAATCAGTGGACGAGATTCTTTCAAGATTATGATTTTAAGATTTATTATACACCATGAAAAGAAAATTTTATAGCTGATGCGCTGAGAAGGAAGTCATGTAATGATGTCATTCCTGAATTTGGAGATTCTTAGAGAGTGATGAAATAACTCTTGATGTTGCATCTAGTTATGGGAGAGGATGGAGGTGGAGGTTGTCTTTTTTAGATGATATTGTGATAATATTTTGTGTACATGCTAGAGGAGTCCTAGTATGGGGATTCTTAGGTGAAGGTTTTGAGAGTTGTTTTTGGTGATACCTAGGATGGTTAGTTTGAGGATGAACTACACCAGGTGTTGTTATAAGGGAGGATTTTCATCCCTTTAGAGATTCATGTTATGGTTATCCTTGAGTTCTATATCTCACCCTTGGGGTTACATCATATCTTGACCAAGATGTGCAAATCCTTAATAGGGTAAATTTGGTGGCCTAGGTTGAAGCATACAGTTGTAGTGTTTTTTTCTCATTATTTGGTCTGGGAAAAAGTGATGTTCGAGAACTGTGTTCCTTGTGGGTTACTTTAACTATCAAATATTACCCAATGGAAGTGGGAGGACATATCTATGGAATTAATTATAATTTTACCTCATGTTATGGAATCTATGATTCTATATGGGAAATAGTGTATCATTTTATGAAATCACCCCACATTATAGTGATTAGGGAATTAAGCTCTATAGATATTTTGTGAGGCTGTAGATAGAGTAGGTGGTGAGAATCCATGGTGTCCCAAGGAAGATTAGGTATAATTGAGATCCTCATTTTACCTCTAGGGTATAGAGAGGTGTCCAACATGATTTTGTCTCTTAGTTATTTCTTAACCCCAGTTTTCATTCGCATACAGATAGTCAGATAGAGAAAACCATCTAGACTCTTGAATACATGTTTCATTCTTCTTTCCTAGATTCTGGAGGTTCTTGGATGAATCACCTACCCTTGTTTTATTTTTCTAACAAAAATATTATTCAATCCACCTTTGGAATGGTCCCTTTTGAAGTTTTTTGTGGATGAACTTTCCATTATCTATAATTCTAGATAGGGGTTAAAGATGCACTAATTCTATACATATAGCTATTATAGATTATGAAATAGATGGTTCTGGTAATTGATGAAATGATTAAGTGAGAAAATGATTTTTAGAAACCCTAAGTTGATTATATATGGATACCTATAGAGTTAAAATTTGGATATCATATTTCCATGAAGGTGACTCCACATCATGGGCAGTGAAGGTTTTCTCATGGGAGTAAGATTTATCCCTGATTTGTATTTCATTTTGAGGTGTTGGATCATATCATAGACCTAGAATATTAGATAGAAATTCCCACATAGATGATCCAGAAACATGATGTTTTTCACGTGTCATAGATCCTTCATTATCTTCATGAAGATTCTCACATCATCACTTGGGGTGAGATCTATGATGATGATGATGCAACCTTCTAGGAGTAGCCCATAGAGATCAAGGAACACCAAGAGAAGGTGTTGTGTGAGAATGATATTCCCTTAGTTTGTGTCTTGTGGAGACATGGTGGTATAGAGGAGTGTATATGGGAATGTGTGTCATATATACACACTAAGTACCCCAAGTAGTTTTTTGATCTATTCTATTTTTGTAATGCGAGTTATAGTTATTGAACCTTTTTACAGATTATGATATGGGTTATTTTTGTTTTCTTTAATGAGTAATTAATCCTGTTTGATAGGTGTATCACCCATGAGAGTGTTTTAGAAGATGGTTTATATGGTTTCATGGTTTTTCAATTGTTCCTATAATGATGTTGTCGATCTCCTATTATGGCGAGATCCTTGAGAGGTATCTCACGAGGTGGTTGTTTAGATGACCCTTTTCTCTTTCTTTCTCTTAGATTTGGTTTTGAATTATTGAGGATGGGAATGATTTGAGAGGTATCTCATGTAAGGTCCAAGATCTCAAAATCCCTTTCCTTTGATATTTTTGGGCGTTGGAGTCACCTAGAGGTGGTTCCTGATGGTTTGGAGGGTGTTCAATGAGTTTTAGGGGGGAAACTGCAAAAACATTGTATGTTTGCTGTGTAGAGGTAGGTGTTTTATAGTAGTGCTGGTGGATGTGGCATAGTGGACCTCAACTACATTGTAGAGAAGATTGAGAGGAGAAATAGGGATACTTTATTTTTAGGGTTAGTTGTTCCATGATCAGTAGGCTGTGGAATGGTCCCTTTCTTGGTGTAGGGGGTCCCATGTTGTGGTGTTGATGTCTATGTCATAGCCATCAGATCTAATTTTATAGGCTCTACCCCAGGATCATCAGACATGACTTTGACTACAGTAGGCTATGGAATGCTCCCTTTCGATGTACTGTAGAACTCCCCATGCCATCTAGTGTTGTGACATGGTCTATAAGGCTATACCATGATCTTATAATTTTCCAGATGTATATATGTTGGGAAAAAACCCCTCAAGGAAACATTGCATTTTTTTAGGTTGATTATGTTTGTTGAAAAAGTGGGTTTCCAAGGTATTTTGTGGAGATACAGAGAGTTTTTTGACTAGGTATGTTGAAAAATATCTAACATAGAGGAGTGGATGCCATGGAATTAATATATAAAATTGCATACACAAGGTGACATTATTTCATAGCGTTCGCCAAATTTTTGGGGTCCAAAATTTGAATTTTGGGTAGCATCACAAAAAATGGATTTCCTTGAAGGCATTATGAAAATATTGGAAAAGCATGGTTTTTGAGAATATGGTATTCATTAAAAGTGTTTCATGAAGGATTAAAGAATGTTGATAGTGATCTAGGAGAACAATTATGAGCATCCCAAGTAAAACATTGCAGAGAGTTTAATGGTGATCTCCGCGATTACAACAAGCATCATGAATAGAAAATTTCCATTGAGTTTAACAAAAAAGGGAGCATCATAGAGTAAAAGTGGGAGATTTTAAAAATGGCAATGATTTGGCCTAAAGGTTCTGGAATCAGTGTAAAACCCTATAAATAGTCTTCTACCCCTTCAGAAACAAAGAGATACTTAATGAAAATCTTAAGAATCTGAAATCATGAAGGTGGTTTTTCAAGGAGGTTTGCGAAGGAGTTTCATGTGAATAAGTTAATGAAGTATATAAGATAACCAATTTTTTTTATCATCGCTAATGTAATGGAATTCACGAAGGCTAATTAAGCTTCAGTAATGGAAGGATATTCATGAAGTCTAGTTGAGATTTTCAAAATTAGTGTGATTTTCCAAGGCTAAGTGAGCTTTGTGAAAATATGGTGAGATTCACAAACGCTCAGTGAGCTTGGAAAATGCTGTTTGAGCTTCTCGAAAGTGGGATCTTCACAAAGTTTGTGAGCATCATAAAATTTGTTTAGAAGGAATTTCTTAGTACATCCGTGGTAAATTGGTATTCATATATTAGATGAATGTGGAACATCAATAGAGAATCCATATATAACTGTGCACGTATTCATTAGATATAATGAAATGGACTACAAGTCCATAAAATTTGGGTGAATCCCTTATAAGAGTAGTGATAAAAGGAAGAGGAATATGGTAATCCTTTCCACTGGTAGTGAGCAAGAGAAAGGGACATAGGGAGTGACCCTTGGGAATGCAGTGAGTAGACCCTAAACCTTGAAAGGCAATGATCCTAGGTATAGAGGTGATCTAGACCTAACCATCATTATTGAATGTAAACCTTAGTGAATTTGGTACAATTGGAACATCATCATTGTATGCTCCATGGATGCAGACCAGTGAGTATGAACTAAGTAAAAATTACATTTTCCATGTTGTTTCTTTCATATATTACTTTCAAAGCATCATCATTAGATAAATAAAGAAAGAATAAAATCATAATTAACACTCAAGTGAAGGAAAAGTGACCCTTATAATAAATAGTTCATGATCTATTGGGACTAGAAGAATTTATAAAATAATATCCATACCCCAATTCACCCCCTCTATGGGTATCTAGGCCGCTTTTGGACCTAACAATTGGTATGAGAGGCTGGTTTCTTTTATCTATTTTGTTTTTTCTAAATTGGTTCAGTCGATTTTTGAAGTTAAATTTTCAGTATTCTCTAATATTGATGTACCGTGGAAAAGGTAATAACATCAAAGAAGTATAATAAGTCTAATTTAATTCCTTAGTGTGGAAGTTTCTATGGAAATATTGATTTATCTGAAGGGAAAAAAGTGTACTAAAGAATGATTTTGTTGTATCAGATAGTGAATGTGTTTAGTCATTCAATTATTCCACAAGAATGAGTGAATAACATGAAATTACAAGTAATTTTGAAACTACCTATTATGAAGAAACTCCAAGAAATAAAAAAGTGGAAGTTTTCCATGAGATAAAGGAATTAGATCAGAAATTGGATGAAGAAATTAAATCTAAAGATATCAAGATCCAAGCACTTGAAATTGAGGTCAATAAGAAAAAATGTTTAAATAAAAGGCTTATTTATGTTGCAACTGATCTAAGGGAGAAGAATTATTTTCAAGATAAAGAAATACCAAATTTTTCTATAAAGATAGGAATACTCAAAGGTGATGAAAAGGGAAAGAATATGAACTCAGAATAAATTCATAATATAAAGGCAAGAAATGATGATCTTGCTACAAACCATTCTAAACTTGTTTGGGAAAATCGAAGGCTACAAATAACTAATTCATGTTGTAATGATTCTATTGCTCAGATGAATTCTAAGTTAAATGAGAAATCTAATATTATGGATAAGATCACCTGAGAATTGGAAGATGATATAAGTAGTGGAAGAATATAAAGAGAGAAAATAATGATTAACTTGAATCAAAGGATATAGAGATTCATAAATTGGGAGAAGATCTAAAATCTGTGAAGAAATATTTAGAGTAATTTGATGACAAAGGAAAGGCCAAACTGAAGTATGATTTTCATTTACAATTTTATTATCTTTCATCACGTTATAATGAAATCAAATGATAATATGATTCTTTAAAAGAAAAACATGAAAGGATTTCCCCATACAAAATGGCATATAGTTTTGAAAAATTTGGTATTGGATATGATGAACCCTCTCCCATGCATGAGAGAGAAAGAGGTTTGAACATTTCAAAAAATATCACAAGTCATGTAGGTGATTAAGATAGATCCAAAAAGGTTTTTATAGGAAGAAATGAAAACATGTGCTATTTATATGGGATTCATGGTCATACATCAAGTTTTTTTAGAGGATTTGGAATATATTCCATGCTATGAAGATAGAAATATTTATAAATCTAACAATAAGAAGAAGCATCTTGAGAAATATGAAAAATAGTCTCTCAGAACAATGTATCCATAAAATACAAATATTGGGGAAGAATGAGACACAACATGAGTATGTGCCAGGAAGCCCAATAGATCAATGACAAAAGAAAAAATAAAGCTGTATCAACATCCCAACAGAGAAATTATGACATGAGGTATGTTTTTAATGGGATATGTTTTATAAGTTCTAATCATGTGCATTAATCAATATATTGTAGTGGGAAGAAAGTAGTGAAGGAATAAAAAATCTAAATAAGATCCCCAAATCTAGAAGTGTATAACAAAAAATACCTTATTGTAAGACATAATGATTAGTTGAAAAATAGGTTTACAACCTTAGGGGAATCACAATAAGTTGAAAGAAAGGTGTATCAATAAACTCCTTGGTTGCATTAATAACC
Source organism: Viscum album (assembly GCA_963277665.1). NCBI lineage: Eukaryota > Viridiplantae > Streptophyta > Magnoliopsida > Santalales > Viscaceae > Viscum > Viscum album. The sequence continues at coordinate 335,269,347 of OY728163.1, forward strand.
TAACTATTTGAATGAATGTGACAAAACCTATAAGAAAAAGGGATGAGCTACTCTAGTTATGAGATAGAAGAATGTACATTCAGTGAAGTACTCACTCCCAATACAAATGAATAATTTGACTTAGGCAACTGATAAAAGAAAAATGAATATATAATTTCATGAGAAATTCACAAGTCATTATACAAGGAAAATAATTAAGGTAAGAGAAATATCCCTCCAATGATAGAATAAGAAAAATAATAAGACCAGTGGAGAGATTCTTTCTTAGAGAAAGAATCATGAAAAATGGAATTTAGGTGGGGTCTCAAAGAAGGACATTTCTACTAGTGGGTATAAACTCCAAATTTTGAAAAAGGAATATCCCACAAAACCCAAATATCAGAAGAATAATCAGAATGTTGGTAAATAATGTTTAGTCATAAGGCAATAATAGTTGATTTGGTTGGGAAATTTGAATAAGCACAGAAAGAGAACAATGATTTTCAAGAAAGTATTAAAGTGATGATCCCTTAAGATATACCACAATACTCTTCTTGAGTATTATCTAGAAACCCCTCTCCCTAGGTGTATAAATTCTATTAACTAATGTTCAAGTGTTTTAGGTTCAAGGAGAGATACGATCCAAGGGGAAGTGGCATCAAAAGATGAAAAGTGTTAATGTGATGTACTCCATAATTTCAATTGATTCAAATCAATCAAAAGAGATGAATAATTAATATTGAAGAATTCCTAAAAAAGATTAAATGGTTTATGTATGGAATTAATTGAGTATAATAGATAGTGATTGTATTATTAGCTTTATCTCTTGTTTCCCACAACGAGTTCTGACTTAGTATGTTTAGCTGTTTAGATATGGCTAATTTCAAAGTGCCACATGATAATAAATGATGCAGGAGAAGAAGAATTAGTGTGGGTAAAATATTAATCCCAATAAGAGGAAGAGTTTCACATCATAGGGGGAGAATTCGATATACCAAAGAGATGAAATATCTCAATGGGATATAAAGAATACAAGTTCATGTTATTTAACATTAGGAAGGCTGATTAGGGGATAAGAAGCAAAATCCATGTATTTCATGATTATTTATTGTATTCTTACAATATGGTATCATCTGACTACTTTTAGGATACCAATAATCCATGAGAGAATATTAAAAGTGTTTCAAAAAGTGGTTGAAAAAATTAGTTGAAAGCAATGATGTCACTATAGTGGAAAATAAACAGAATCTTCAACAACATAGTGAATAGATCTATAATGAGAGTGATAAAAAGGTAATAAACATAGGGAGAGAATAAGTGGTAGATACTAACTCAGAATAAGATACTGATAGTGAGTGGGATGAATTCAAATCTACATCTACATAGAATCTAAAGATTCTAGCAAAAATTAAAGGAGGATGAAGAATCTACCACAAGAATTATTATTATTAAAGGTAGAGCCTAAATATTTTTCCAATATAACTAAAGTTGAGAACAAATTTTATTGGATGAATAAGGTGCTATATGGGTTGAAGAAAGAACCAATATCATGGTATTCAATAATAGATAGATTCTTGAAGAAGCTCAATTTTCGGTGTGGTGGAGTTGATTACATTCTATATGTAAATAATGATAGTAATCAAATGACGATGGTGTTGGTAACACAAGGAAATGAAACATTAATTTCTCAATCTAAATATTCTAAGGAGGTTTTGAGAAGATTTATAATGAATAATTCCAATTATATTATGACTCTGGTGTCTACCCGGATGATACTTTCAAGAGATGATGATGGAATGCAGTTAATGCTATTGAATACAAGAAAATAATTGGCAGTCTAATGTACATGATAACGAAAAGACCTGATATTGTTTTTTTCCACAAACCAAGAATCATGGTATCTGTGTAATACCAAGGAAATCCACATTCTTGTAAAAGAAATAATACTTTATTATATCAAGGGTAAGATTGATTTCAGTTAGATGTACAATGAAAACAATTTCAGTATGAGTTTTTGATATATACAAATAAACATTGGGTCGGTTGAACAGATTATAGAAAATCAATGTCAGGTGGTGCAATATATCATGGTGGATTGTGTATTTATTGGATAATAATGAAACAATATTTAATTTCACTGATAAATGTAGGTGTTTAATATATTGTGGTTAATCAATAGTGCACACAATTATTATGGATGAATCATTGGAGTAGAAGCGAAGTCTACGATCAGAATCCATTGTGATAATTCAAGTGATATAAATATTATAAAAAATATAGTCCATTACTCAAGTACAAAGAACATTGAAATCAATTATCATTTTATCAAGGAGAAGGTGGAGCAAGGGCTTGTGATGTTGGAGTATGTTCTTATGTAACTATAGTTTGTAGACATTTTGACAAAGGCCTTAACCAAATAAGCATTTGGAAGGTATTGAATGGCTCTGGGAGTTCAATAAACTCCCCACACATAAAACAGTGTGGATATGGGACCCCCTCTCCCTAAGGTATGGTGAGTTTTCCCCTAACATGCTAATATATTTTCTTTACCCCTCAGACCTAATAGAACTTCCCTTCGGGTTCATTGACAGTGGGGTGAAATGTGATATTAAAAGGGAGAAAATGTATTAGTCAAGACACAGGGAGAAGTTATGATAGGTGGAGCAGTGGGATAATGGAGTTTTTAAATATGATGATTCTAAAGGTGATCGATCAAAGTATATATATCATGACAGATTGATTTCATGATGAAATAAGTTTAGAGGTTTGGGAATGAAGTGATTCTTTGATGAACTTTTCATGTTACTCTTGTTTTTTACACCGAGCATGGATCATGTAGGCTTAGAATTTTAGTTGAGAAAATCATTGTTAACTATATTAATCATAAGAATTGAATTTTGATAGGATATTGAAGAATCTTCAATGAAGCATCAAAATTTTAAGAGTTTTCAACAATACCAAAGGGGGAGATTGTTGGGAAAAAATTCCTCATGGTAACATTGCAGTATTTTGGGTTAATTGTGTTTGTTGAAAAAGTGGGTTATCCAAGGTATATTGTGGAGATCTATAGAGATTATTGACTAGGTATGGTGAAAAATATATATGATAGAGGAGTGGATTCCATGAATGCGGTACATAAAATTACGTACACAAGGTGACACTATTTCCCACTATTTTCCAATTTTTTGGCATCCAAAATTTGGAGTTTGGATAACATCGCAAAAACTGGATTTCTCTGAAGGCCTTATGAAAATATAGAAAAGGCACGAGTTTAGAGGATATGGGATTTGTAAAGAGTGTTTCATGAAGGATTAAATAATATTGACGGTGATCTATGTGAATAATGACATGCATTACAAGTGGAGTATCGCAGTGATATGAAGAGTTTGACGATGATCTCGGTGATTACGATAGGAATAACGAATGGAAAATTTCTACAGATCTTCGTGACAAAGGGAGCATATTGAGAGAAATGTGGGAGCTCTGTAAAATGGTGCTAACTTGGCCAGAAGGTTTTGGAATCAATGAAAGTTACTATAAATATTCTTCTACCCCTTTGAAAAAAAGAAAGAATTAATGAAGATCTTAAGGATCTAGAATCACAAAGGTGGTTCACGAAGGAGTTTTGTGCGAAGAAGTTCATGAAGGATATAAGCCAACTGAATTTTATGAGAATTGTGAAATTAATTGAATTCCCGAAGGCTAAGTATGCTTCATGAAATAAAGGAGATTTTGTAAATGATAGTTTATTTTTGTGAAATAGGTGTTCTTTGAAAAGGCCAAGTGAGCTTATCAAAAAGAAGGTGAGCTTTACGAAGGCTAAGTGAGATTCAAAAAAGAAGAAGCTTCGTGAAGGATGTTTGAGCTTTTTGAATGTTGGAGCTTCATGAAGGTAGTGAGCATCATGAAATTTTTTCTAAAGGCAATGAACAATACATCTGATGTGGCTATATTTTTACATAGTTCTGCCACATCTCTTTACTTAATTTTTAAAGATATAATTAATTATTGAAGCACCTTATACTAAATAATTTTACTTTTGTATTTTTGTAATTAAATTTGTCATTTAAACAATTTTTTATAATTAATTATGTATTTTTAGTCTTTAAAATAATTATTTTAATTTTACTTTTATTTTCTAGTTTAATTATTCATTTATTAGTTTTGTTAATTTTAATATGCTCACCTCTTAATAATTTTACTTTAATAATAAATAATTATTCAATAATATTATTTTTGTTTTAATTAACATAGACTTTATATAATATTGTATCCTTTAATATAGATATATTAAATTATATTAACTATGTTAATTAATATGATTAACCATCCTTCTTATTAATTAAGTTAAGAACTTGAGTTTTAATTAAACTAAATAGTGAAATTTTAACTTTAATTATTCAATTAGTTATTCAATTAATTAATTAAGAGTTTTAAAACATTAATTATGTAATCTTAAAAATGAAGTTGAATTATCAAGTCATTAACTTTTGTTTTTAGTCTACAGGTGAGGTAGACAAGAGCCATCAGTGACTTGTTGAGTCACTGATGCTATCCTTTTTCACTTAGTGTTTACTTTGTAATTAATCTTTATAATAAATTTTAATTTTAGTCTTTTATCAACTTAGTTTAATGTTTATCCAATTTTTAATTTAAGTGTTAACAATTAAAAACATAAATAGTAACTTTAAAGTTTAATGTTTAATAATAACCCTGTTTTTAATGTTTTTCCTTCTTTTAATTTATAAATTTTGATATTTTTATTTTTGATTTTATGGTTTTAACCAGTTAATTATTTTAAATCATTTTATTTAGTTAATTTAAATTTAAATTTTAAGTTTAATTTATGCATTTTTAATTTTTGTGCGTCACCGTTAGTTCATTATTTTTTTTCTATCAGTGACCTTTTTTATAAGCACTGGTAACTTTACCCATAGGCTACCGATGCAGCCTATCGGTGACCCTTTTCTTTTGGTGAAACAGTGACATTTTTAATTTCAAGCATCAGTGACCTTTTAAATATTCTGCATCGGTGTTTCCGACGCTTTCGCCGGGGCGCACGCATCCGTCTGCGGAGGACGCGCGGCTTTGTTGCCCCGCATTCCCGCTTTCCAAAGGCGGGCGACATTCGCTCCTTATTCAGGGACGTCTTCTCCTTGATTGAAATGGGATGATGGGATGTTGGTTCTTCCTCCTGCGGATTCCTCCTCAGAACTCATCACCTAGTCCGGGTCTCCCTTATAGATTTAATACGTAGTTCGTGAAACTCTTCCCAGTGCCATGTTTCCATGGACACCGGTTAATTACACTGCTTCTGTCGGGACATTCCAAAGGGTCCAGTCAGGGCAGCAACCTTCGGTCAGGGGAGTAGTCACGTTGAGGCATCAGTAGCGTGTCTGGATGATGGGGTACCTGGCATGTCTGTCTGTTATCCTTGATCACAAGGCTTCTCGAGGGCATGGAAGCCCGGGGCATCCCACATCGGGCGCGGGGAATTACATGTCGTAGACACATATCTGAGGTTTTCCTCATCTTCCCGTGCTCAACACAGGGTATGCCGCGAGTTTAATTTCCAGCGGAGACAGATCAACCCAACCAGAGCATTAGCTGGGATAAATCGGATTGAGGGATCCTCCTTGAAGGGATATCGACACCGGGGCTAGCCCGTGGGCGACAGTGAGTGGAGTAGAAGGAGAGTGAAGTGGAACCATCGCAGGGGGGCGACAGTGAAGTTGGGCTTGAGCCTTGACGAGGCTTCCTACGTATCCCCGTGGCAGGGAATCAAAGTCCGCGTAGTTCGGGATGGTGCCGGTAAACCGACGTGAAGCTGGACCTTGGCCCGATGAATGTCGTCAGCGTACCGACGTGAAGGTGGACCTTGGTCCGATGGGCATCATCAGCGTACCGACGTGAAGATGGACCTTGGTCCGATGGGAGTTGGGCTTGAACCTCTCACTAGTGCAGAAAACATTTTTTACGTCGGTTATTTTTTATTATTTACGTCGGTTTTTAGGCGACGTTAATACGGACGACGTTATAAATAACGTTTTTTACGTCGGTTATTTAAAACCCGACGTAATATCCCTAACATCACGGTGGTTATCACGTTGGTTCATATAATAACCGACGTGATAAATATGTGCGGGGGGGCTTTATCACGTCGGTTATTCCCTAAACCGATGTGATAAAACGCCTGGGATATCGTTTATCACGTCGGTTATGTCATAACCGACGTGATAAACCCTTCCCTTGGCCTATTATCACGTCGGTTTCTTAAATAACCGACGTGATAAAAAGGCCTGGGAAACGTTTTAGCACGTCGGTTATCCAATAACCGACGTGGTAAATCGATTCCCAGGCCTTTTAGCACGTCGGTTATATTAAGAACCGACGTGATAAAAGCCCCGGGAACGGTTTATCACGTCGGTTCTAGAAAAACCCGATGTGATAAACCCCTACCGATTTATTTACCACGTCGGTTATAAAATAACCGACGTGAAAGAATTTTTTTTTTAAATAATTGCACTGCTCTCACCAAAAAGCAACCATAAACCAAACAAAAATAACCATGCCAGCCCTCCCCCAAGCCCCAACTGAACCCCACCCTCATCTATACCCACCTAACAACCTGGCCAGCCCTCCCCCACCACATTGGAGCCCCACCACAACCCTTGGACCCCCCCCCCTTGGACAACCCCCACCCTCATTTACACCCCCACGACCCCTAGTACAGCCTCAAACACCCATTGGACACCCCTCCCATATCCCTTGGACACCCTCCACCCCTTGGACACCCCCCACCCCTTGGACATCCCCCCCCCCACCCTCATTTACACCCCAAGACCCCTAGTACAGCCTCAAACACACATTGGACACCCCCCCACACCTTGACAGCCCTCCCAGACCCCTTGGACACCCCCCCGACCCCTGGACACCCCCCCGAGCCCTTGGACAGCCCCAAACACCCCTTGGACACCCCTCCCATATCCCTTGGACACCCCCCACCCCTTGGACACCCCCCACCCCTTGGACAACACCCCCACCCTCATTTACACCCAACCGGCCCCTTGGACAGAACTCCCAGACACCTTGGACACCACTCCCATATCCCTTGGACACCCCCCACCCCTTGGACACCCCCACCCCTTGGACAACCCCCCACCCTCATTTACACCCAACCGGCCCCTTAGACAGAACTCCCACCTCATTTATACCCCCCGACCCCTAGGACAGCCCCAAACACACCTTGGACACCCCTCCCATATCCCTTGGACACCCCCCAAACACCCACCCACCCCCTTGGAACCTCTCCCCCCATACCAAAATCCAGACCAGAAAAACCATCAACAGTAGACCAAAACAAGAAGTAGAGAAAACTTAAACATTCACTTATATAACATTCAAAACTTATACTGTCAACTTCAAAAAAAACTAAATCCAACCTAAACGACTACGAAATAAACAATTACATTGACAATATTCAAAATTACATTTTACATTACAAACAACTAAAAGTCAATCAAACCTGTAAAATAATTTGACCACTCCACTTGTAAGTGTTTGATATCTTCAGCAGTAAAGGGTTGAGGGTCATCAAAAAGATACAAAGGAAAAGGATAGTAGTCAACGTGTATAATGAATAAATCAAATTGAAATATTATGAGAAAGAGGAAATCTTACCAGGTCAAAACTCAGAACTGTCCCAGTTGTTATTATTTCATACATAAATCTTAACATGTAATATCCGCATTCGATGATGCCTTGTTGCTCATGACATTTCTGTTTTAATGAGTGTAAATTCAATATATTATTTTTATGTAATAAATCAAAATGTACAAATTATAAATGGATATTTACCTTCGCATGTACATATTTGATCTTGAAATTCTTTTTCTTTGCGCTTTTTCGAAAGTGGACCCATGCCCTGTTAGAAAATAATACGAATGGGGTAAATTTAAAATTCATTATAATATATAAAACTATTGTGAAATTGAAACTTACGTTTCCAATATATTCTTAAAACTTTCTCGCACATCATCATGGAGAGAGCATATCCAATAAAGTGTTTTCTCCCTAGGGCAAAAAACCCCTAACATCCAATGATCCCTGATAAAAGGAAATTTAACGTTAGTGGTTTTTTATGTTAAAAGATAATTAACTCTTTGAGAGGGATGTGTTTCATACCTCTCACAAAAAGGCATCATCCAACACTGTGTGATTACATTCTTTTCAAATCTATCAGCAATATAAAGCATTCTTTGTTCCTCATCCAATGCACATGCTTCAGGGGAAATCAATTATGGGTCCACGAATCCATATACATCTGTCAGCTCATTCCTCTCACAAATTTTATACAGATACCTAATACAAAGCAGACATAAGTATACATTTTTAATAAATATAACGCAAGGAAAAGGTGTTAATACTTACATGATAAAAATTTGCACCACGTTGATGCCCAACTTATCTCCAGTGACAAACTCCATGATATCAGTTTTCATAATCCCCACACATAGTTCACGTCCACAGACATGAGCTTCCATTGTAAAGTCATAATGATCCGCCAACAAATTTGAATATCTTGACAATTTGTCAAGACTGCTAGTATCTGCATCTGATGTCATAGCTATCTGTCTTTGTTGTTGTCTATACAATATTTCTTTACCTTTGAAGTATTCCTGTAAAAATAAATTGAAAAATATATTAGTTTTCAAATGATAAAACATTAATAAAAATATAAAATAAAAGATATAACATCCATACCTCTATGGTAATGAGTCGAAGAAGTCTGGATGGCCAAAGTAAAAAATGGCCGATACTATGTCCAACTGTCATCACCTCATCTGTAGGCAATGGTATCCGAGCTGATCTATCTATAATATCCTGTACAGCGACCCTCTGATTCTCTACCTCTAACTGTTGATGATGAACTGTATCTCCTATACAATATACCATCCCATATGCAACTATATGATGTTGAGGATCATCAACATACAACTCACAATAAGTAGGTAGCTGCGGCGGAGGAGGAGGATCAAAAATGGGGTCCGCAGGCTGAGGTGGGGGAGTGGGAGCTACTGGGAGAGGTGGAGTGGGAGCTGCACCCTGAAATTGTCTTTGCAAGTCTGCAAACATTAACTGCACCGATGCTCTAATCTTGTCCTCCATTGTCGCATTAATATTATGGACTTCAGCCTCCAAGGATTCTATTTTTTTTTATAAACTCCCTCAACGTTAGAAGTTGAGGAACGTGGCAACACTTTTCTTACCGATACACCTGCCGGATATCCTCTTACACGGCCAGGATGTTCGGGCTTTCCCAATGCCACAGATAAAATATCTTCCCTCCCAGATGGTGTAAATGTCCCCTGTGAACTTTGCTCCTCAAGAGAGTCTTGTAATAATTAATTGAACATTTCTATAATGATTGGAAATATATGACGAAAATAGTAAAGTTAAATAAATAAAATAGATATCTTACAATCCTCTCAACTACGAGTCTCGATTCTTCCGAAAGATATTGTCCTTTTTTGCCCTTCCGAGCTCTTTTCCATTTCTCATGTCTAGATGGAGGGGATGGAGGGGCCACCTCTCCAGAGATTGAAGACTCAGCTCTTAGTTGTTGAAATTTTTCTGCCATCATTTGTTCTTCCAATAATGCATACCCTCCCCGAGATAAACTATGAGGGTATACATTTTTAGATTGGATCTCTTGATGAGCTTTCCTTGTTTGCTGTAAATTAAGAATAAGTAATCATTAACAAAACAATAATAAGATCATTTATATAAGAAATCTTATAAAAGTTTACATTTCCCTTACCAAAAATGATTCTTTTCTTCTATTTTCAAAAAAATGTCTCCATGTGTCTTCATCTATAAAAGGATATATACAACATGGATTCTCACGACTCCTATGACCATAAATGAAATCAGATGAGAGGGTTGATTTGAAATCCCTCCATCTCCTAGCAGCCAACGATAAGCATTTCTTCCTGACTCCTCCAGTGTCAGGAATATCAAATGTCATCTGATAAAAAAGAGGTTAAAAATATTATATATACTAGAAACATTTAAAGAACAGTCAAACAATAACAAAAGATCTTACCAAAATGGTCTCCCACAACTGAGAAATTATCGCCTTATCCACACTTCTCCAATCATCATAGAGAATGCTTACTTTGCTCTTACCCTAAGTTGCTACAAAACCCTTAAAATCTTTAGCATTTGGACCTCTAGGAAGATCATCATCATCAAACTCCACGACTATCCTCTCCTCCTTCGTACGGGCAAGTGATAATTTTGGTAAACGTGTGCACCCACGCTTACCAACCTTTGAACTCTTTTTCGTAATAGGAGCATGTGAATGTTCCTCCCCAGATGTATGACCAATATGCTCATCTCCAGAATCATGTGGCTGATCAACTGATTGATCTGTCATTTTCCTTCAAATCAAAAAAACAAACATTAGTTCACAAATAGAAAAGTGTACTAAATAACATAATAGTAAACATTGGTAATATGGTAAGCATGTTAAACAATGATAAACATGGTAAACACAGGCAAAAGGTTGCCAAGGAGTTGGCCCAAGAAAGCTGAAAAGTGGACTCACTGAGTCCACCGGTCAGCCGGTGTGAGCTCACCGGCCAGCCGGAGGACCCAGGCAGTCGACTTGCCCACTGCCTGGTGCCACCGGCCGGCCGGTGGACCAGACAAAGAGCCTTCCTCTCTGTTTGGACCACCGGCCGGCCGCTGGCTCATCACCGGCCGGCCGCTGGCTCAACACCGGCCGGCCGCTGGTGATCCAGACAGAGAGGAAGGCTCTCTGTCTGGTCCACCGGCCGGCCGCTGGCTCAGCACCGGCCGACCGGTGGACCAGACAGAGCTTTGTTCTGGACCACCGGCCAACCGGTGATCCACCACCGGCCAGTCGGTGCGCCCAGGACTTCTCCTCTTTACGGTTTTTATTGTTTTATCATTTTGGTTTGATACATGTTTTAATAAGTAAAAAATTTACAGTATCTAACATTATATGAAAAAACTAAATGTAAACAAGAAATAAACTTGTGTTACCGGTAATTTTAGGAATGTACAGTTGGATTGTTTTCCCAAATTCCTTCATCGTGATCGTTCCTTATGGCACAAACCATGTCTTCAACATACTCATCATTATGTTCTGTTAATATTTCCATTGAAGTAGGGATCTCACATAAATCAGCAGCTTCATCAAATTCATCCTCACCAACATATTGGTTTTTCCCTTGTAAAACAACAGCCCACTACATATCTGATTGATCTACTACATAGAAAATTTGTTTGGCATGTGTTGCCATTATAAAAGAATCAGCTGTGTCTTCCAATCTATTCAGATTAACAAGTGTCATTCCAAATTCATCATGTCTGACACTGTTGTTACCGATAAACCATTTACAGTTAAAAATGGGAACTTTAATTTTAAAGTAATCAGCCTCCCATATGTCTTCAATCACTCCATAATATGCACTTGATGCCGAAATTGGGTTTCTGTCCTTAGCACTCAAAAAATGCATTGCTTCTGCAAACACCAATACACCACTATTCTGAACTGCACTTCTGTTGTCCTGAGCTTTCGTATGAAATGTATAGCCATTAATGTCATAAGCGGACCATGTTATCACATTTAAAGATGGACCACCCACTATCCATTTTAATGTCTCTGATACATCTGATCTACCAAGCAAGGTCTTTTTAAACCATGGCAAAAAAGTTTTGTTGTGCTCATTCAAAATCCACATTTCTTTCTTCTTTGGATGACATTGTTTCAACTCATTAATATGAAATGTGATATATGGTTGAACATCAGATATGTTATTCAAGATGTATGATTCTAACTTCTTCATATGTTCAGCTGGCAGTGATTTGACTTTCAAGCCACGAATCCCCTTTCCCTCATTATTAACCCGTTCATGGCGAGATGGAGGCAAACCTATGTGTTGCGTCGTAGCCAAGTAGCTCGTACAAAACTCTGCTACCTCCTCAGAAATACACTTTTCAATAATGGAGGCTTCAGGTCGATATGGATTTTTAACATATCCCTTTAATATTTTCATATACCTTTCAAAAGGATACATCCAACGAAGATATACAGGTCCACAAATCCTTATTTCTCGAACCAGATGAATCATTAAATGCACCATCATATCAAAAAAAGTTGGAGGAAAATACATTTCCAAATGACAAAGTATAAAAATTGCATCCTTTTCCAAAATGTTCAAAGCATTCACATCAATCGCCTTGTTCCAAATTGAATTGAAAAAATAACACAACCTCATTATAGTCTTTCTGACACGGATGGGCAATATTCCACGCAGTGCAACTGGTAGAATTTGTTGCATCATGACGTGACAATCATGTGATTTCATACCTATCAACTTCAAGTCTTTCAATGAGACAAAATTTTTTACATTTGAAGAATAACCTTGAGGCACTTTAATATCATGAAGACACTGACAGAAGCTACTTTTCTCCCTCTTCGATAATGTATGACAAGCCGGGGGAAGAAATGTTCGTCTTCCTTTAGGAGTGGGAGCTAACTCCAAACGTATTCCCATTGACAGTAGGTCTAACCTTGCATTCAACCCATCTTTTGTCTTTCCTTTAATATCTAGCAATGTTCCGATCAAAGAATCACAGATATTCTTCTCCACGTGCATGACATCAATATTATGTTTGACTTCATGATACCTCCAATATGGTAGCTCAAAAAATATTGACCTTTTCTTCCAAATATGTCTATCATTACCAGATTTCTGTGTCTTTCCCAATGTCACATCAAGGTTTTTCACCCTCTCAAAATACAATTCTGGGGATAAAGGTTGAGGAGCAGTATCAAATTCTTGTGAGCCATTGAATGCCTTTTTTAGTCTTCTATAAGGGTGATCCATAGACAAAAACTTTCGATGACCCATGTACACTGTTTTCCTCCCATGATGCAATTGACAATATGACGTCTATTGTTCGCAAATTGGACATGCTTTATGCCCTTTAACACTGTATCCAGACAAATTTCCATATGCTAGGAAGTCATTTATAGTGAATAGAAGCACTGCATGCAGTTGAAAATATTCCATTTTATAAGAATCATACACCCTAATACCATCAGCCCATAACAGTTTCAAATAATCAATCAACGGTGACAAGTATACATCAATATCATTGCCGGGTTGCTTTGGACCAGAGATCATGAAACTCAACATGACATATTTGCGCTTCATACAAACTTCAGGAGAGAGGTTGTAAATTACCAATAAAACAGTCCATGAACTATGTTTGCTACTGAGGGTTTGGTATGGATTCATTCCATCTGTGCACAAGCCTAGTCTCAGATTTCTAATTTCATTTCCAAATGTAGGGTACTGGGCATCAATTTTCTTCCATTGTGGACAATCAGCTGGATGACGTATTTTTCCATCACATACCCGCTCATCAGCATGCCATCTTAACCTTTTTGCATCATGTGAATTAGCAAATAAACGTTTGAAATGAGGAATTATAGAAAGATACCAAAATACCTTTGAAGGGAGCTTTGTAATCTCTACACCAGCTTGTGATTTTTCTTTCACCTTATACCGTGATGTCCCACATTTAGGACACTCTTTCAGAAATTCATATTCCTTCCTATATATAATGCAGTCATTCGGACGGGCATGTATTTTCCTGTATCCCAATCCCATCGGGCATAATATTTTTTTGGCCTTATAATGTTAATCTGGAAGATTGTTATCTTTTGGAAGAATGTCTTTCATCAATTGTAGCAGCTCTGTAAAACTTCTGTCACTCCATCCATGTTTCGCCTTCAGGTTAATCAATCTTAACACCGCCGACAAAACCGTAAAATCTGTACAACCAGGATATAATGGTTTTTCGGCATCACCATATAGACGTGCAACTGTCGGTTCTATCTCAATTTGTTCTGCTACAATATCGCGAATCATTTCTTCAATTCCATCGGAGTTACCATCTTGTGATTCATTATCATCAGTGACATTCTGTCCAGTTTCGCCATGCCAAATCCAAGGGTTGTAACTCGGATTGAAACCATGACAAATCAGATGATCTTTTATCTCTATACTTTTCAACTTCTTCATATTCAGACATTTCAGGCATGGACAAAAAAAAATGTCACTACTTGGAACATTTCGTTTAGCAAATTCCAAAAAGGCATCAACACCTTCCTCATATTCATTGCTCATTCGATGTGCCGTAATCCAACTTCGACTCATTATTACCTATAACAAATAGCAAAAATATATATATTTTTTAGATAAGACAAATATATGTTTATATGAAAAAAATCATAATTTGAATGTAAACAATTTTGAAATATAAAACAAATCGATGTGTAAACCCCCCTGGACACCCCCCGACCCCTCTGGACAGCCCCCCACCCCTCCTGGACACAACCCCCACCCCCGACCTGCTTGGACACCCCCCTGGACACCCCCCAACCCTCTGGACAGCCCCCCCCCCCCCACCCCTCCTAAACACCACCCCACCCCCTACCCCCTTGGACACCCCCCTGGACACCCCCAACGCCCACCCACACCCTTGGACAGCCCCCCACACCCACCCACCCCCTTGTAAACCCCCCTGGACAGCCCCCGACCCCTCTGGACAGCCCCCCACCCCTCCTGGACACCACCCCCCACCCCCTACCCCCTTGGACACCCCCCTGGACATCCCCCAACCCTCTGGGCAGCCCCCCCACCCACCCGGACAACCCCAAATACCCTCTGGAGAGGCCGCCACCCACTTGGACAGCCCCCCACACCCATCCACCCCCTTGGACAGCCCCCCACACCCATCCACCCCCTTGGACACCCCCCTGGACACCCCACCGACCCCTCTGGATAGGCCGCCACCCCCTTGGACAGCCCCCCACACCCACCCATCCCCTTGGACACCACCCTGGACACCCCCCGACCCCTCTGGACAGCCCCCGACCCCTCTAGAAAGCACCCCCACCCCTCCTGGACAGAACCCCCCACCCCCGACCTGCTTGGACACCCCCCTGGACACCCCCCCAACCCTCTGGACACCCCCCGACCCCTCTGGACAGCCCCCCACCCCTCCTGGACACCACCCCCCACCCCCTACCCCCTTGGACACCCCCCTGGACATCCCCCAACCCTCTGGGCAGCCCCCCACCCACCCGGACAACCCCAAATACCCTCTGGAGAGGCCGCCACCCACTTGGACAGCCCCCCACACCCATCCACCCCCTTGGACAGCCCCCCACACCCATCCACCCCCCTGGACACCCCACCGACCCCTCTGGACAGGCCGCCACCCCCTTGGACAGCCCCCCACACCCACCCATCCCCTTGGACACCACCCTGGACACCCCCCGACCCCTCTGGACAGCCCCCGACCCCTCTAGAAAGCACCCCCACCCCTCCTGGACACAACCCCCCACCCCCGACCTGCTTGGACACCCCCCTGGACACCCCCCAACCCTCTGGACAGCCCCCGACCCCTCTGGACAGCCCCCCACCCCTCCTGGACACCACCCCCACCCCCTACCCCCTTGGACACCCCCCTGGACATCCCCCAACCCTCTGGGCAGCCCCCCACCCACCTGGACAACCCCAAATACCCTCTGGAGAGGCCTCCACCCACTTGGACAGCCCCCCACACCCATCCACCCCCTTGGACAGCCCCCCACACCCATCCACCCCCTTGGACACCCCCCTGGACACCCCACCGACCCCTCTGGATAGGCCGCCACTCCCTTGGACAGCCCCCCACACCCACCCATCCCCTTGGACACCACCCTGGACACCCCCCGACCCCTCTGGATAGCCCCCGACCCCTCTAGAAAGCACCCCCACCCCTCCTGGACACAACCCCCACCCCCGACCTGCTTGGACACCCCCCTGGACACCCCCCAACCCTCTGGACAGCCCCCCCACCCCTCCTAAACACCACCCCCACCCCCTACCCCCTTGGACACCCCCCTGGACACCCCCCAACACCCACCCACACCCTTGGACAGCCCCCCACACCCACCCACCCCCTTGTAAACCCCACTGGACACCCCCCGACCCCAAATCCATGCACCTATGCCATGGTTGTGTGTGGAGAAAGTAGTAACAACTGTAAAAGGGAAACCCATCCAAATGGACACGCCCCAACCCTCTCGGGGATTTATAGAAAACGATGAAAAATTAGTGAAATCATAAAATTACTCAATATTGCAAGTCGAACAAATAGATCTAGGGATGATAAATAAGATTATGGTGCCAAAACGAGTTAAAAGGGTTCGCAATCGAAGAATCTTAGCTAGTTTCAACAAAAAAATCACAACACATATATATATACTATCCGCGAAAAAAAACGAACGAGTGGGAGGATTACCTGAGTGCTGCGAGTTTAGATGATTGATCCGAGGAGATTAAATATGAGAAACGATGATCGCAAAATGAATCTAAACCAACGAAATGGACGAGCCGATTCGGGTTTACGCGCGAGAGAGACGAGTCGCGACTGTCGAAGGTAAACTCGCGAATGACAATCCACGGGTCTGGGTAAATTTTTAAATGAGTTATCACGTCGGTTATTCAATAACCGACGTTATAATTTTTTTTAAAACATTTATAACGTCGGTTATTCAATAACCGACGTAAAAACCTTCCTCTGATTCTTTTTTACGTCGGTTATTCTATAACCAACGTTATAAAGGGCTCAAAATCCACGTTTTATTACGTCAGTTTTTCCATAACTGACGTCAAAAACATATGCGGATTCTTTTTTTACGTCGGTTATTTTATAACCGACGTAAAAAGGCCTTCAAAAACCACGTTTGTTACGTCGGTTATTGAATAACCGACGTAACAAACGCCCCCCGCTTCTGTTTTTTACGGCGGTTAATGTATAACCGACATAAAAAACAAAGCCGCGCTATTAATAACGGCGGTTATCAAAATAACCGACGTTAAAGGTGTACTAAACACAGGGTTTTACGTCGGTTATTAAATAACCGACGTAAAAAACCTCATTTTACATATTATGACGTCGGTTTTATATAACCGACGTAAAAAATGGTGACGTAAAAAACGTTTTCTGCATTAGTGTCTGGGAGGATTCCTACGTACCATTCCTTGACATGGATCAAAGACCTCATAGTTCAAATGGGGCTTTGTCGGTGAACCGACGTGAAAGTAGACCTTGGTCCACTATTGGTGGGCTTGAACCTCGTGGAGGCTTCCTACGTACCATGCCTTGACATGGATCAAAGACCTTGTAGTTCGGGGGTTGGGTCGCAATGGCTTACCACTGGACCAGAATGTAGTTTAACGTAATGCCGGACGAAGATGGGACCCGACGTGAAAGTAGACTCGTGAGTCCACTATTGGTGGGCTTGAACCTCATAAAGGCTTCCTACGTACCATGCCTTGACACGGATCAAAGACCTCGTAGTTCAAATGGGGTTGGGTCGCAATGGCTTACCACTGGACCAGAGTGTAGTTTAACGTCATGCTGGACGTAGGTAGAACACGACATGAATTGGGTGATGGGTGGGCTTGAACCTCGTGGAGGCTTCCTACATACCATGCCTTAACACGGATCAAAGTCCCCGTAGTTCAAATGGGTTTGTCGGTGAACCGACGTGAAAGTAGACCTTGGTCCACTATTGGTGGGCTTGAACCTCGTGGAGGCTTCCTACGTACCATGCCTTGACATGGATCAAAGACCTCGTAGTTCAAATGGTTTTGTTGGTGAACCGACGTGAAAGTAGACCTTGGTCCACTATTGGTGGGCTTGAACCTCGTGGAGACTTCTTACGTACCATGCCTTGACATGGATCAAAGACCTCGTAGTTCAAATGGTTGGTTTTTGTCGGTGAACCGACGTGAAAGTAGACCTTGGTCCACTGTTGGTGGGCTTGAACCTCGTGGAGGCTTCCTACGTACCATGCCTTGACATGGATCAAAGACCTTGTAGTTCGGAGAATACAGTTTAACGTCATGCGGGACGATAGTGAACCCTGACGCGAATAAACGACGTGTGGGCTTGAACCTCATGGAGGCTTCCTACGTACCATGCCTTGACATGGATCAAAGACCTCATAGTTCGGATGGGGTGGTCAGGGTTGGTGCTCACTCTAAGCCCACGTGAGTCATGCTCGGTGTGAGAAACAAGAGGTTGCAAGGACCTGACGATCACGTCGCGAAGGGTGCGTCTGTGAGAAGCGAAGAGGGGCTTACGCGTTGGGCGGCCCATGGTGTTGGGACTTACTCTAGGATGGAGGCCCATAGGGAGGTGCCTCGTTCCCTATCACTTCCTTCACCGACCTTGGTAGTGGGTAAGTACGGAGATGCATGGGTGCAATCATCCGTACCAAAGGTTAGGGGCTTACGCTCTAAGGCGGCCCTTCCCCTGCGAACATACACCACTCCGACAAGGAGGATCTCATTCCATGTGCGGAAGAGTTCCATTCCCGTGGAGACGAGTGGTGTAAATAATGTTCGAGCTGGGGGGACCCTTCGTGAGGGAGACGAGGTTGGGTCACAGTTTAACGTCATGTGTTGAGGACGTGGTGCTTGGCAGTTTAACGTCCTGCAGCTCGGACGAGGTGGGTTCACTCCACACCCCTAGGACTTACATAACCGGTACCCTCTGGTCCTTGGGGAAGGGAAGGTGCCGGTAAGGCCATGGTAAAGGGGGGTCGTGGGACGAACCATCGAGGGGTCCACGTTAGCATGGCTATGAGAAGAAGCAATATCCATTAGCGTGCCTATGCGAAGAAGCATTAGGCGAAGCAATGCTACGGGTGATATTGTCCATGGGACTTTGAAATCACATCGTGCGAACCTGGAGGGCCGCACAGGAAGAGGAATCGCTAAGCAGAGGAGTGTACTTTGCGAAGTGGGGTGCCTTGGCCTTATCATGGGGCATTGGTGTGAGTGGGAGGTGCTTCGCGAAGTGGAACAGTGTTCGCGGAGCACTGCCTCGCGAAGAATGGGTGCCTCGCGAAGCAGGGTCCTGCGAAGCAGTGTGCTTCGCGAAGTGGAGCGGTCCTGCCTTAGCATAGGGATCACTCGTATGGGTTGGGTGTTTCGCGAAGCACAAGTGCTCCGCGGCTGCCCGGGTTCCCTTGGGAATCCCCTTCCTTCGCGAACGCCCTTGAGCTTCGTGAAGGGCATCCCTCTCGGAAGAGGGGCTCAAAACGAGACAAAGCAGAGTCGTCTCGCGAAGTAGAAATACCTCGCGGAGCTCATGATTCTTGGGGGCAAAGCGTGCTTCGCGATTCGGGAGAGGAGAAGCCGAAAGGTCGGATTGTCTGTTCTTTGGACTCAGGGGGAGTCCAGTATTTATAGGGAAGGGGCGCCGCGAAGCAGGGCTCACGCGCCGCCTCCGGTGCTTCGCAGCGCGCTCGCAAACGTCAAACGGGTTCGCGGAGGATTACCGCCTGTGGGGCTTCGCGGCGGCTCACGAACGTCAAACGGGTTCGCGGAGGATTACCGCCTCTGGCGCTTCACGGCACCGCCATGGTAGGGGCTCTTCACGGCGGGGCTTCGCGGCTGTGCTTCGCGGCTGTTCTTCGCGGCTGTGCTTCACGAGGCAGCGTGCCAGCTGTCTTTTTCGTTCCTTCCTTTCGGGCCCCATTTTTGGCGCCAACAAATGCCCCCCCTCAGACTTGGAGCCGCGGAGGGTGAAGGGTCGAAGTATGAGGGGAAATCACCAAAATTGTTGGTGGTTCGTGATGCGGCATCGCGAAGGGGCCCCGCGATGCTCGCCAGGGCCGCGGATCCGGACGCGCCGCGATGCTTTGCGCGGTTGAGGCGCGCCGCGATGATCTGCGGTTACCGCCTATAAATAGGGGGTCCGCCCTCTTTTGTCTTCACGTGCCTTGTCTTTTTGTGCGCTCTCGACTTCGCGAAGCTCCGCGTACTCCGCGACAGCACTCCGCGACAGCACTCCGCGAATCGAGCTTCGCGGTGAACCGCGAGTCTCCGACTCCGCGTCCGCGCTAGGCGAACTTTTTTGTCGGCCTTGGCCAGACTTCGCGACTTGGTCTCGCGACCGATCTTCGTGTTTCCACTTCGCGGCTGGACTTCGCGATCCAACTTCGCGGCCGAGCTTCGCGATCCGAGGGGAAAAAAACTTTTCTGAGGGTCGGCATCAAAATGGCCCATCAAGAGGCTGTGCTGGGAGTGCTTGCAGATGCTGCTCATCGGGATGAGATGGCCAACCGTCCGGGCTTAGGGGAGATGATCTGGAGCCACTCGGACCACACTTCCTTGACGGATCTTCTCTCAGAGGGTCAGAAGAATTATCCAAAGTGCAAGAAACTGCCGTTGTATGGCTTCGGGCTGAGGGACGACGTCTTCATCCCTGAGGCGAGAAGGGATGAACCAGATTGCTGGTTCAGGAGCACACCGTGCCAGCACCAATGGTTCAGGGCGGCCGATGGTCATGCGCAGGAGGATTTCACACCCATCACCGCTGACTGTCTCTACAATCATGTGAATGATATCGATGGGAAGCCACTGCAACCGGAGACGCCCCCTCCTCTCTACCGCACCATGCTGAAGGCGGCTCTGCAGGATCCGAAGAAGGGATGGTCCGATGAGTGGGACCTGCGCCAGGGCGGCAACTTTACCAATGACTGGGCCTGGGCCTACTGGGTAGGCGCCTCATGCGAGGAGTTTGGGGCCGAGCTGAGGAGAGTGGGATTGTATGAGGCGGCATGGGCCTCCCAGTTCCACATTTACCAGCCAAAGCAGCTGATGCCGGAACTGCTGAGTAGATGGTCGTCCAGGACCAACACTTTTCACCTTCATCACGGGGAGGTGGGCATCTGCCTGTGGGATGTCCACCAGATTTCCAGGGTCCCGATCTTGGGGGCCATGTATGACGAGTTCCTCCCCATTGCCAGCACGTGGGGGGATCCGGAGCAAATGTCGCGACTGGCATCAGCGTTGATGGCGCTTGTCCCTGGAGAGGACAAGGAGGAAGTGAGGGACGTCCACTTCAAGAGGTTGTTCAAATGCTTCCTGAACTTCCCAGAGAATCGAGAGTTCCCTCTAAGGCCTCGAACTTGTCCAAGGGCAGCCCAACGGGGCAAGGGGCACTCGTATTGGCGGGTTTTGGAGGACAGCCAATGGAAGACTTGGGGTTTCAGCGTCAGCACCGAACAACAGCCAATAGTCAGGCTGGCGGCGTTCATCGCGGCTCTCATCTGTGGGTGGATCCTACCAGTGAGAGATACAAGCATGGGGGTACGGCCCAGCTCATTCATCATGGCGTCGATGTTGGCCATGGGGCAGCGGGTCAACCTGGGGATCCCGATGCTCTCCAAACTGTACAGAATGATGCGGCATATTATCGAGGGCAAGAAGCCGACAAGAATATGTGGGCCCTTCCACCTCCTGTATGGGTGGATCGCAGCGCATATCAGGGGGATTTACGAGTATCCAAACCCCATCTCGCCGCCGGGATCAGACTTTCGCCCCTCCATTCTGAACACAGTTGGGAGCTTCCCATTCAAACTGGCAGTTCCGATGGTGCTGAATAGGGTGTGGAGGGCGGACGAGTTCAACTTTCATCCCTTCCCACTGCCGATGGGGAGGCTTACTGATGATGGACGGGGAACAGAAGAACATAGGGCTTACCTCATGGCCTTCCGAGGTGGAGTTTTGGTGGATCGTATAGATCGTGATCCAATCTGTGAACCGTACACCCCGCATCGTTTTGCGAGGCAGTTCTGGTGCCTCCAGCGGCTGACCCCGCAGGTATACTGGGAGGTGCATCACGAGGATCACCCGTGTGTGATGAGGAAGCTGTGGCTCATGTTCACACGTGAGGATGGAAAGATGCAGATCACATTGCTTCCGTCCACCGCCGCCTTCGGCTTAGTGAAGGAGTACGCCATCAGCTGGGAGGCCGCTTATCCTGGGGAGATGCTGAAGCAGCCAACGATCCGGGTTGGTGACGGTGGGCCTCCTTTATCTGGAGGTCGGGGTCGGAGGGCAACTAGGGCCGCTCGCGGCAGCGGGGCTGCCATGGCGGCGAGACCCGCACCGGCTGAGGGTTCGGCAGCAGCGGTGGATCCGGTGATTTTGGGAGAGCAGGGTCATTCGGAGGGGCGGCCACTGAGGGGATTCCGTCGGATATCCACTCAGGATCCGGGGAATCGGCTGCGTCACATCGACATGGAAGAATATGTCGTCTTTCCGGAAGCTTGGGACATTTGGGATGTCAACCGGCAATTCCTCAGCCCACCTGAGATGTGGTCCCACCTGAATCGCCTCGGGATGGAATTGCCGGGCATAGGCCCAGTTCGGGCTGGATTCATGGTGTCTCCGGCAGAGGCGGGGCAATACCTGGACGATCTGGAGGATTACGTCCACTCCAGTGGTGTCCCTCGTCCAATGACAGACCGGGTGAGAGTACTGTTGAATCAGACGGTCCCCCCACAGTTATCGGCTGTCGATCTGAGGGAGCGCTTCCCCTTGCCGGAGGAATCAGAGGGCTCCTCTCGGGAGGATGAGGCTGGAGGAGGGAGCCCGCTGGAGGAGGGCGAGGTCGGAGACCGAGGCTCAGAATCCGACGATTTCGCGGAGGCTCTCGAGGTAGCATTCCGAACTTCTCTTCTTACGATCTGTTCTTGAATCCCTATGGACTTCTCACCAATGTTTGAGCCATGCAGGAGGAATTTGTTTGTATGCCTCGTTCTCGCTCCTTGGCGGGTAATGTTGCGAGACCTTCGGAACCCGTGCATATGGCTGCGTCCAGTTCTGCGTCTGGTGGGACCAGGGGGTCTGAGTCAGCTCCTCTGGAATCTCCAGACCTTCCAATAGTATATGGGGGGCCTCGTCTCGAGGTCCCGTCAGTACCGGCTCAGGAGCAGTGCTCGGAGGTCGATCTTCGTAAGTCTCTCCCACCAGTCTCCTCGTTGTCACATGTAGGCCATGCCAACTAACGTTTATGTCTCTCTGTCGTACAGTTCTTCGACTGGCGTGGGCCGCTGCGGCGAGGCTAGTCGGGATGTCTGGTGGCGTCCCTCCTAGGGGCATGCCGGTGATAGTGGAAATAGTCCCTCCATCTCCTCAAGCTGCGACGCACATCATCACTGGTGGGTCCACCAGCAGGGTCGTACCTGAAGTCATCGAGGTGGACTCTGAAGAAGAGGATCAACCGGTCGGTCCCAGTCCTGTCGTGCCTGCGTCGGCGTCAGGTGTCGTACCAGACTCAACACCGGACGCAGATCCTGCTGAGGAATTCCTGCAGGTATATCCTGCGTACGAGCCTGCCAACCACGCGGATTGGGACGAAACGGCCTCCGATGAGGAAGACAGCATCATAGTCCGTCGCCGGTCGTGGGAGCTGATCACACGCTTTATCAGGGACACTCCCTAAGCGCAATGGCTGGCCGAAATGGATAGGCTCCACTCGCGGTTGCGCGAACTGTGTGCCGGGGGAGTGGATGCCCAACGCCCTCACGCGCTCATCCGAGACCTCATGGCTGAGAAGATCCGGGAGCATGATCGTGGGATGAGCATGGGATGGCAGTGGAGGAAGGAGACCAGCATCAGGAAGCTCCAGGAGGCTGACGGCGAGGTCCAACAGATGCAGATCCGGGCCAACGAGCTTTCAGCCACTCTTGATGTGCAGTCTGAGCTGGTCTCACGATTGAAGGCCTAGATGGCAGAGGCTGAGGAGCATATGGGGCAGACCTCTGGAAGGATGGCTGCCGTCCGGGCCGAGGTAGAAAGGGCCAGGGCCAGAGTTGACGAATTACGCCCCGCCGCTGCTGAAGAGGAGCGGGAGTTGAATCAGCGGCAACAGGCTTTGGACGCCGCAAGTCAACGGGTGGCGGAGCTGCAACGCTCCTTTGACTGGGTCAACCCGTCCATGGGGGAAATCAACCCCCGAGTATTGTAACAAGCACGAAAGAAACTTTTATTAACACTTTTGTGCTTCAACTCTTTCTTTCTCCTTTGTTTTGAGTGTTGTGGCACGCACGATTTCCACTGTTGAATTGCCTTGTTACATCCCTACAATGTTTGCGGGACGTTTGACGACAATTCCTCAAGCCAGTCCAGATTCCCAAAAGATGGGGAAGGCTTGATCGGAGGAGGAACTTCCAGGATAGCCGAATTACCGTTTCTTCAATGTGCTCTTATGCACGAACGGGGCAATGCCAGGGGCACTAAAATTGGTTCAAACAGATGAAAATGGGAAGTGTGAATCACGATACCCAAATTCAGAACACTGTGGGGATGGTGTGACAATAAAGGACAACCGTTAACCATGGCGGACAAACGGTATCCTTACTGCGTTAGCCTGAAATGGGGACAACAAATGAGCATCGACCGCTGACCATATTCGCAACGCGGGATTTTATCAATTTGTCGTCGGTCAATCCTTCGGGACATTGACCCGTAACGGTAGGAGAGCCCTTGGGCATTATATCCAGGCCGTTATTGGGGGTCCTTCCAAACATGACCAGTCTTCCGGAACGTTGGACCAGGAAGGTAGGTGAGCCAATGCGGCATGAGACCAGACCGTTAGGGGGTTCCTTCAGACATGAAAGAGGAAGAGGGTCCGAATAAGGGGTACGCAAAGCGTGGAACATGGAGTGGTGGTTTGTTCAAACAGAATCCAACACTTCGGTAGTTGCACCACCGTGGTGGGAGTACGCCAGATGGGCACATCGGTCTGATCCCGGATCATTCTTTCTTCCAGATAGGGCCTCTCTGGTGAGGTCTGTAAATGGGGAGGAACAAGGTTTCGTGATTCCAGGGGCTGAACCCTAGGAGAAATGCCTGGGTGTCTCTACGTATCCCACGTGATGATGGGAATCAAGCCACACGTAGTTCTGGAAGCGCAGCTTAACGTCATGCAGGACGAGGAGGGGCCTAACCGTGTTGGTACACATCCTGCAAAAACTACTAAGCCCACGTGAGTCGTACTCGGTGTGGGAAACAAGCAGCAGTGGTGGGAATTTCCCAACACAAAGGGGTCAGGTTAGGACAAAGGGACACTCGGTGACTACCGGCCCAATGACACTAACATGATCATTTAGCGCACCTAGATGCGCGAAGAGAAAGAGACGAGTATGACGGAATTCCACTTGAACATGAGGAAGTGGAAATGTGTGAATCATGGTGCTCGAGATTCAGATCACAATGATGGTGGCGTGACGATGGAGGATTATTGCTGACCATGTTCGCAACACAGCATCCTGTCGCGTTAGCCTAAAATGGGGACAAACAAATGAGGGTCGACCGTTGACCATGTTCGAAACACGGGACCATGTCAAAAATGTTATCAGATATCAATAGGGATGTTGGCCCGAAACGATTGAAGGGCCCTTAGGCCCATCATTCATGGAGAGCCCTTAAGCTTAGTATCCACGTCGTCTGAGGGTCCTTTTGGATGTGGAAGAGGATGAGGATCCAAATAGCGAGCTCATGAAGCTTGGTCATGGGATGAGGGGAATGTTCCTGTGAAAATCCCACGCTTCGAGCTCTTTGTCAAAACACATCTGAATACGGCAACGAAACGTATTAGAGAGAGGGAGCAGATTCCTTTCCCTTGGGGTGATCTTAGTTTAGGGTCATAGGATTTGGACCATGGATGGGAAAAGGGATCAGGGGACACATGACATCAAAATCTGACGTGAATGAGGACATAGTCCTACTTGCCATGCGTTCTCTGGGGAAATGCTCGAGTCGAGGGACCGAACACCAGGGTTAGGCTGGGCCCCGCGGGGAAGTACCCGCGCTCCTACGTATCTCATAAGGATGAGAATCAAGCCATACGTAGTTCTGGAAGTGACATGGTAGGATACCAGTGCCAGGGGAAAAGGGGAGTGCGGACGTGGCCCTTGCACTAAAGAAGCGGAATTTGATGTATCTTGTTTGTTCTTTAAGGTGAAGGGTTTTTTTTTGTGAAGCGACCGGCCTAGAACAGTAGTTCGTGATGTCGCCACAAGAATCAAGCCATGATGGGCGTTGACAAATGGCATGGCACATGACCAATACCCAACGTGATGTCCTCTACAGCGAGGTCACCACAATGCGGTGCCGTTTTTCGTCGTGCGGCCAGGACGATAATGTCACAGTTTAGGGTCGTATGATAGGACCAAGCATGCATTTTATCATCGTGCAGCGCAGACGTAGCAGAGACGATGCTAGGAGGGAAATGTGCGCAGTGTTATAAAACACAATTGACGGAGACATGATCCCACATCAGATTGTATGCCATCCGGAGAGGGAAACCTTAGGCCGAGGGGCCTACACAGAGGTGAAACAGGGAGAGAGACTGGCTTCCTGAATGGGTTGTACCCGAAGACAGGGCGTCTGGGCGGTCCTACGTATCCCATGAGGATGGGAATTTCAACGTAGTCCCGAATGGGTCTTAGTTTATGGTCTTAGATCTCGGACCATGGGAGTCCCAAAGGATGCCAGATTGCAGCTTTGTCCCCCTAGCATGCAAAGGTGCACTGAGGGATAGCGCCAAAAGTGTCGAGATTCCACCTGGATATGATGGGGTGGAAAATGATGTGAATCATGCAACCAACATTCCAGGACTGAAGGGGCTGGCGTGACGATAGAGGATTACTGCTGACCATGTTCGCAACACAGCATCCTATCGCGTTAGCCTGAAATGAGGACTAATCAAAACGAGCATCGACCGCTGACCATATTCGCAACGTGGGATTTTATCGATTTGTTATCCGAAACCCTGGGGGGCGTTGGCCCGTATCGGTAGGATAGCCCTTAGGCGTAGTATCCAGGCCGTTCTTGGGGGTCCCTCCGGGTGTGAAAGATGATGGAAGTCCGAATAGAGGGGAACACGAAGCTTGACAAGTGGAAGGAACTTGATCAAGTTGAATCTGACACTCTTGGTCCTAGACTAGAGTGCTCCTAATACATGGGTGAACCACTGCAGGGAGTCAAGGGACTCAACTTTGAGGGTGACCGAGAGATGGCAGGTCCCCGGGGGAAGGGGGCATGGTGCCCAAAACCTTGTATCATACCTACACATCCCCCTTCTGGAGAGGGATAAACCAAGTGGCCTAGGTGACTGGGAGATCAGGAGATCACCAGGAGGTGGGGCTGGACCCGAATCGTAAACATCCAGGTGGTCCTACGTATCCCATTAGGATGGGAATCAAGCCACACGTAGTTCTGAAGGGTGCCTTTTAATGTCATGCAGGACAGGGAATAGGAGGACTGAACCTCAGAATGGGGCGTGCGTGGTGCAGCTATTGCAAACCCGACGTGAATGAGGACGTAGTCCTACACTGCACCACGCAGCCCTGTGATCAGGGTCCCAAAGTTAGGATTAGAGAGGTAAATTTGCTGAACTCAAGCTGGGTCCGGAGACAAGGGGTCTTGAACGTAGTTCCAGATGAGAGTCTTAGTTTATGGTCTTAGAGCTCGGACCGTGGATGGTGACAACTCCCGAGTAAGCACAGATGTTAACCCAATCCCTAAGCCCACATGAGATAAACTCTGTGTGGGAAACAAGGGGGGTATCCCCATTGCAATACTTGGGGCGTCCATCAAAGGGGAGTCAACAGAGAGTTCCGAAAGACACTTTTGACGTAGCTTGTTCCTCCAACGCACAGATGTGCATGGGGGAAAAGTACCAAGAGTCCCGAGACTCTACTTGGACATGATGAAGTGATGAAGGGTGTGAATTGTGTACCCGACATTTGGGCTTAATGGGTTATCATGGAGATAGAGGAAGACTGTTAATCACGGTGGAAACACAGCGTCCATATCACATTATCCTGAGGTGGGAACAACAAACGAGCATCGACCGCTGACCATATTCGCAACGCGGGATTTTATCGATTTGTTGTCCGAAACCCTCGGGGGAGTTGGCCCGTATCGGTAGGAGAGCCCTTGGGCATTGTATCCAGGCCGTTCTTGGGGGTCCCTCCGGGTGTGAAAGATGATGAAAGCCCTGATGCGAGGATACGCAAAGCCTGGAAAGCGAGTGCGGACGTGTCCGAGTAAAGCTTGGCATTCCAGGTAATAAACCAGAGTACTCTTAACCACATTGGTAAACCGCCGAAAAAGAGGGATCGACGAAACAACTCAGTAGGGGGGTGGGAGCATGGCGTGGTCATCACGAGACCGTCGTGAATGAGGACATAATCCCACACCGCACCATATGATCCCCTCATGGAGGAAGGATGGGCCAAGGGGCCAAGATGGGATGAGGATTCCCGAGAGATGGGGCTGGACCCGAATCTTGGACATCCAGGTGGTCCTATGTATCCCATTAGGATGGGAATCAAGCCACACGTAGTTATTGAAGTGCAGTTTAACGTCATGCAGGACGAGGGGGGGGGGAGTAATATACTCTGAAACAAGGGAGGTGTGCGGTATGGCGAAGAAGCCGACGTGGTCCTACACCACACCATACACCCTGGGTAAGAGGGGGCCTGGGCCGTGGCCTGGAAAGGCCAAGAGGCCTAAGGTCAGGCATCAGTCAGGGAGGCCTGACTGGTTTGTAGTTTAACGTCTTACATGAGGACGAGGGTCGGGGACCCGAGAAGGCCAAGGGGCTTGAGGCTGGGCCTCGTAAGGGGAGTCGTACGGCATGGTACATGATCCCGACGTGAACGAGGACAAGGTCCCACATCACAGCTGTACACCCTTACGAGGAATCCTGGGCCGTGGCCCAGAGAGAAGGAGAAGTTATCAGTCAGAAAGGCCTGACTGGTTTGCTGTTTAACGTCTTACATGAGGACAAGGGTCGGGGACCCAAGGAGGCCAAGGGGCCTGAGGCTGGGCCTCGTAAGGGGAGTCGTAGGGCATGGTACATGATCCCGACGTGAATGAGGACGTAGTCCTACACCACACCGTACACTCCTATGAGGAATCGGAGCCGTGGGCCCGATCGCTAGCACCACCTGGGGGAAGTTCGTCGCCTCGGGATGGGGCAGAATGAATCACTATTCTTGATGCCTGGGACATCTCGGGATGGACCCGAAAATCCATGACACTGTTGACCATATTTGAAACACAGCGTTCCTATGGTGACCCGCATGGGGGAAACAAATGAGCGTCGACCGCTGACCAAATTCATAACGCGGGACTTGTATCGATTTGTTGCTTGAGGACCCTCGGGGGCGTCGGCCCGTATCGGTAGGAGAGCCCTTGGGCATTGTATCCAGGCCGTTATCGGGGGTCCCTCCGGGTGTGAAAGGTGACAGAATCCCAGTCAAGGAGTGGGTGAAGCTTAGTTGCATCCATCCACGAAAGGGGCAAACACCTCCAGGGGGAATGTGCAGCCGGGTCAAGGCTTGCTCGACGTGGGTCGGGGCAAAGGTGTGCACCCTGCCATGTCTTGACCCGAGGGGAAGATTTTGGCTTTTGGGCTGGTCCAACGGGCGAAAATTCCGGGCGTTCCTACGTTTCTCATAAGGATGATAATCAATCCATACGTAGTTCTTGAAGTGCAGTTTAACGTCATGCAGGACGATGGGAAGCACCTCATTTGGGGATATGTACGGTACGACAAGTAATCCGACATGAATGAGGACGTAGTCCTACACCATACCGTACAACCCCGCAAGAGGGTAAGTCGGGAAGAAAAAAAAAGGGAGGGCCTAGGTGCCAAACCGCGGTCAAGGAGACCTGACTGGCTTGCAGTTTAACGTCTTGCAGTAAGGACGGGGCCGGGGGCCCGAGGAGGCCAAGGGGCCTGACTGGCTTGCAGTTTAACGTCTTGCAGTAAGGACGGGGCCGGGGGCCCGATGAGGCCAAGGGGCCTGACTGGCTTGCAGTTTAACGTCTTACAGTAAGGACGGGGCCGGGGGCCCGAGGAGGCCAAGGGGCCTGAGGCCAAGCCTCGTAGAGGGGGGGGGGGGGGCGTACGACATGGTACATGATCCCGACGTGAATGAGGACGTAGTCCTACACCACACCGTACGCCCCTGGTAAGATATTGGGCGGAGAGGTCCGAGAAGGCCAGGGGGCCTAAAGTCAGGTATCAGTCAAGAAGGCCTGACTGGCTTACAGTTTTAACGTCTTGCAGTAAGGACGGGGATGCAGTTTTAGGGTCGTGCAGGACCTTTCGTAGTTTAGGGTCGTCCTGGACCTTCTCGCAGTTTAGGGTCGTGTAGGACCCTCTTGCAGTTTAGAGTCGTGCAGGACCCTCTTGCAATTTAGGGTCGTGCAGGACCACTTTTGCCCTAGGAAAAGTATCGCTTGAGGAATTTGGCATTGGTAGGAGGGGTTATACTCTCTCCATCTGTGGTCACCAAAGAGTATGCTCCATTGGGGTAATCCTTATGGATGATATAAGGCCCTTCCCATTTGGGTTCTAACTTGGGCGGTTTCCTACCGGGAATCATTGGCGCTCGAAGGGCCAATACCAGGTCACCCTGCAGAAAAGAGCAGAGACGAACTTTCTTGTCAAAGGCTCTCGCTATCTTGTCCTGATGTCTTTCCAGATTGTGCAGGGTACAGAGCCGGTTCTCGTCTAGTGCTTCCAACTCAGCTAGACGGATCTCGGCTACCTCATCTGATGTCTGGTGATCATAAACTGCAGTGCGCAACGACGACAGCTGGATCTCAATGGGTAGGATGACCTCAGCTCCATACACCAGGGAATATGGGGTCACCTGGGTAGAGTTGCGAGTCGTTGTCCGGTAAGCCCAGAGGGCGTTGGGGAGCTTGTCCGGCCAACTCTTCTTGTTCTGACCAACCATCTTCTGCAGAATGTTAGAGAGGGTCTTGTTGAACGCCCCGATCTGTCCATTTGCCTGCGCGTGGTAGCGGGAGGTATGGTTCGACCGGATGTCGTACTTAGCGTACAATTTCTTCAATTCAGCTGCTCGGAAGTTGGTGCCGTTATCGGTGAGGACAGCGTGAGGGACTCCAAACCTGTGGATAATGTTGGAGCTCACAAAGTCAACGATGGAACGGGCCTTGACCTCTTTGAGCGGAACTGCTTCTGCCCACTTGGAGAAGAAATCTGTAGCAGTCAGGATGAACCTGCACTGGCGGGCTGTTGCCGGCGGATACGGTCCCACTACATCAAGTCCCCATACCACAAATGGCCAAGAGTACTTGGTGGGGTGGAGGGGTTCTGGCGGCCGATGCAAGAAGTTGGCGTGTACTTGGCACGCATGGCATCTCTTGGCGTATCCAATACAATCGTGGATCATGGAGGGCCAGAAGTACCCTAACCTCCGGATTTTCTGGGACAGCTTCGGCCCAGCTTGATGGGCGCCACAGGGACCGGTGTGAACCTCTTGCATAACTTGAGGTATCTCTACTCCTTGGATGCAACGGAGGAGGCCACCATCGAAACTCCGTTTATAGAGGATCTGCTCAAGACTGGGGCCGCTTTGGAGGGCAAATTGCAGCACACGACGTCAGATTCGCTCGCGTTTGGCCCGGTCGTCCGGGAGCTGACCATTTTGGAGATACTTGACAAAAGGTGCTCTCCAGTCGGGGGTGGTTTCAACCACTGCGTCTGACGAACCTGGGACTCCCGATATGGAGGGTCCGGCAGTGAGATGACTTACCCGCAGGCTATCATGGTCCTCTTGGGTGACGGGAGCAATGAATCTCCGGTGGGCCACGTGTATGACCAAATCATCTTGCTCAGGTTCTGCGAGCGACGCAGCTAAGCCAGCTGGGGCGTTCGCTTGTCCGTTCTGCGATCGTGGGACATGGGTAAACTCTGGCCGAGGAGAGAACTGGGCCATTAAGAGGAGGGTGTACTCCAGCAACGGTGCAAGCTATGGCTTCATGACGACGTAGTCGCCATTAACCTGTCTGATTACCAGCTCGGAATCTCCCTTCACATGTAGATGGGGGACATGGATCTCAAGGGCCAACTCGAGGCCGGTGATGAGAGCCTGGTACTCTGCCTCGTTGTTTGTACAACCTTCTGACAACAGGAACGAGTACGGCAGGACGGCTTGCGCCGGGGTAATGAAAACAATACCCAGACCCACTCTGTTGAGCTTGGGGTCGTTGAGCCTTCTACCGGTGGGGCTCCGGGAGGCGCCATCGAAATGCATTTTCCAACATGGGACAACATGATCGACTGAGAGGATCGTCTCGTTGGGGAAATCCAGGTCCAGGGATTGATCCGTGGAGGTTGGATGAGCAGCTAAAAAGTCTGCCAATGCCTTTCCCTTAATGGCCTTCTGAGGTATAAACCTGATATCAAACTACTGGAGAATCACCGCCCACCGTGCTAGTCGGCCAGTCAGTATGGGGCGGTTCAGGATGTACTTCAACGGATCTACCCGAGAGATCAATTGTACCTCATGGTGTTGCAGGTAGTGCCGAAACTTCTGCACCGCGAAGACGAGCGCAAGGAAGCTCTTTTCGATAGGGGAGTATCTGACCTCCGTATCGAGAAGCATGCAGCTGAGATAGTAGAGACTGTTCTCAGTACCCTCGTTATTCTTCTGGGCGAGAAGCGCACCGAGGGATCTCTCTAGGGCGGTCACATAAAGGACCATCAGCTTTCCAGAGACGGGTGGCATCAAGACCGGAGGTTGGAGCAGATACTGCTTGATTTCCTCGAAGGCGGCCCGACACTCCTCATCCCATTCGTAGGCAGCGTCTTTCTTCATGAGCCGGGAAAAGGGCTTACACTTGCCAACCAAATTTGCAATGAATCAGCGTATATAGGCTAAGTGGCCTTGAAGGCCTCGGAGCTCCCGAATGTT
The DNA here is from genome assembly GCA_963277665.1 of Viscum album. Lineage (NCBI taxonomy): Eukaryota > Viridiplantae > Streptophyta > Magnoliopsida > Santalales > Viscaceae > Viscum > Viscum album. The sequence goes on from OY728163.1 coordinate 335,302,030, forward strand.
GCTCGGGGGAGGCATTTGGCTGATGGCCTTGATCTTCTCCGGGTCGATCTCGATACCTCAGTATCTAACAACAAAGCCTAGAAACTTCCCGGAGGTGACTCCGAAGGCACACTTCAGCGGGTTCATCTTCAGGTGACGGGAACGGAGGAAACCGAACACTTTCTCAAGGTCTTTGAGATGGTCCTGGCGCTGGCGTGATTTGACTACAAGGTCATCCACGTAGCATTCCACAAATGTCCCGAGGATCGGTTTGAATATGCGATGCATGGCCCTCTGATAAGTGGCACCTGCATTCTTCAAACCGAATGGCATTACCTGGTAGCAAAAGATACCCTGGGGAGCCCTGAAGGCAGTGGACTCCTCGTCTTCAGGGGCCATCCGGATCTGGTTATACCCGGAATACCCATCCATGAAAGAGAGGGCTTGGAATCCGGCCGTGGCATCAATCAACAGCTCCGTCACCGGGAGTGGAAAGTCATCCTTTGGGCAGTGGCGATTAAGATCGCGGAAGTCGATACAGACTCTGATCTGCCCATTCTTCTTCCTGACTGGCACAATGTTGTCAAGCCACTTGGGGTACTGGACCTCCTTCACGAAGTTGGCTTTGATTAGCTTATCAACTTCGTCCTCAACCATAGCGCCATGGGAAGGGTGCATCTTCCTGGGGGGATGCTTGAACCCACGATGTTTTGCTGGGAGGCCCAGACGGTGGACGGCCACTTGGGGATCCAGCCCTGGCATCTCATCGTAACTCCAAGCAAACACATCGCGATGCTGTTTGAGGAAGTCTACATACTGCTGCCGCTCCTCGAGGGACATGGCTGCATTGATCAATGTGGGTCTTGGATCTGCCTCGCTACCAAGGTTCACCTATACCAGTTCATCAACCGTGGTAGAGATGCCTTCTTCAAAGGCTGGGGGAGCATCCTCCAAGTCTTCCTCCCCAGCCGTGAGGGGACTTCCCGCGACGGAAGATACTTCTGGGCTCTCAAAACCCGAGGGGCAGCTGGTGCCGGCTTGGGCAGCAGCGGTCATCACATCAGGAGACTCACTTGTCGTTGAGACCATAGCAATGAATTCATTTGATCCTATCCCATCTGTCCTTCGGCCTAAGGGGCCACGTTTGATGATATCAAAGCAGTGGTGACGCATCGGCCTGAGTCGGTTAATTCCAGCTCGGCGAAAGAGACACGTATGGCGCACCGCCGTTCTCATCAGCTTGACGTCCCTGTACCGTACAGGGGTAGGAGGTTCCGGGATGACCCGAGCCTGGTTTATGTAGGAGCACGAGGTGATTTTCCGCCGTCGCTTGGACACGGGAACATGACTTCCTTGCGTACCCGAAACAACGAAACATTATCCCATGTCGGGGGTCGTGGCCTCCAACCGATGGATCGAGAGGATGTAGGCATAGTCCATGCTTGCCCAGGGGTCACTTGTGATCGGGGCAGGCTCATCCTCGCTTACCAGGATTTGCTTGTCCTTACTTTTGTAATAACCCGCATCCAGATAGCGGGCCTCACAAGAAGCGAAAGGGGACGCGTCTCCTTGGAGCACGCCTACTCGACCGTTGAGCGAGTACTTAAGGCACTGGTGATACGACGAGGGGACCGCTGCATGAAGATGGATCCATGGCCTACCCGTCAATGCGTTGTAGGCGGTGTCCTGAGAAACAACCATGAACTCGGTGCTGGCAATTAAGCCACCGAACTGAGTCTTCAGGCGGATCTTGCCGACTGGGGTTTGCTCTGTCCTGTCGTACCCCTGGATCCTGAGGTCAGAGGGAGTTAAATCACCTTCGGACAGACCCAGCTTTCGCAGCGTCCGGGTCGGAATTAAGTTGATTCCAGAACCCGTGTCAACGAGGCATCGGTGGACTTCCACACCATTGAAGTGGCCAATGATATACAGTGGGAGAATGTGCCCCTGTATAGGGGGGGTCCTCATCTTCGCCGGAGAATGAGATAACCGCCTGACATTCGGCGTTTTCAATCGTCTCGGTATGGAAGGCTTCCGCAGATGCTACTTCCGTCTCGAACTGGAGGGGGATCCTTAGGGCCTCGGCAAGTGCCTCGCGCATTTCAGATGATAGGAGAAGGGCCTCGAGGATGGAAAGCCTCGTCGGGATTCCGACCAGATTCTTCAGAACATCGTACTTTTGTGCCAAACGCGAACCTCTGCTTACAGGAGGTCGTTCGGCATTTGGATGCACAGCGGGTCTGGCTGGATGAACCGGCGAGTAACTAGTACTGGGTACATCTTTCTGCCTACCAGTAGAAGCCTGAAGAGTAGTCGCCGGACTAAGATCGGACAACGGAGGCTGGCCTGTCGCCGGGCAAGACTGGCTGTGATACGAACGAGGCGGCTCCCCCCGATCCAGCAGCACGAACGACGGTGGAGGTAGAGCCGAGGGTGCTGGATGGGTCTGCGCGTGCTGAGATCTGCGCTGAGCCTGCTGCCTGGTCTCGGTAGCGTGCACGACTTGGCCGTAAGTGCCTACTGACGTACCTCGATGACCGGCGCGATTGTGATTCCGCTGACGTTGACGTCGGCTGGAAACGTTGGGGAGGTCTTCCTGGGTTTCCCCCTCGTCGGGGGTCATATAGGGTTTTACCAGCTCCACGGTGTTAATCGAAGCGTACCCTTGACTGTCGCTCGAAGAGTCATCCACCGCTGGGCGGATTCTGGGATGAATACCCATATCGGGAGGCATAAAGTCGCCGAGAGTGCGGGATGACGACGGCACTGGCGGTGCACGTTGCTTCTTCTTGCGTCGCCGCTGCTTGCCCTTTTGGGAAGAGGTCGACTGTGAAGACGATGTTGAGGCACCGGCTACTTCTTCTGAAGGTTCCAACTGCTTCAGGCGTGCCCGGATGATACCCTGGGCACGGACGACGGTTTTTCGAGCCATCCAGTTGTCGTATTTCTGGGACCCGCGGCTAGGGACCTGCTGCCACTCACCTTCGCCGTCGCTGCCGATTTCTGATCCCGCAAAGACGCCTGCCACTTGCGCTGGCTCTGGGACCAACTTGACTATGTTGTTGTTGACCAGGTCCTGAAGCCAGTCTTTAGACACATAGCATCGCTTGAGGGTGTTCCCTAGGATCCGATAATAAGGGCAGTAGTTGGGGTGATCGGTGAGATGCGCCTCTGCCGGCCTTCTGCATTCATGCAGACGCACAATCCCTTTCTCTAGAGCACTTCGGAAGTAGCCAGGGACCTGATTTTCATTGAACGAATAGGTCTGGTACCTTCTTTCCAGATAGGGGGCCCTGGGGGCCTGGTCCTGTCGAGGGACCGGAGGGGCCTGCTGAGGAGGCGGCGCCTGGTTGTCTCGCCTAGGTGGCGGTGGCACATTGCGCGGGGGAACCTGTCGGTTCTGAGGCGGTCGCTGCTGGGCAGGAGCCTGTGCTTGAGGTGGAGGACCTCTGCGGGGTTGCGGGGGTGGTGCCGCCGGCAGCAATTCCAGCCGCCTCGGGGCTTCTATTTGAGCCACCGCGGCGGGTTCAGCCCTGGCGGCCCTCCTGGCTGGGATCATAGGGGGCAGCAAACGTGCCTGACTAGCCTGTTGCAGGGCTTCCTCGAGGCGCTGGGCCTTATTCGAGAAATCTCTGAACCCTCCAGGGTAGTTCTGGGTAATCAAGGAGGGTACCAGCTCTGTCTTGACGTTCCCCACACACATCGTCAGTAATTGCTCCTGAGTCAGTGGCATATCGAGGGAATACGTAAGTCCTTTCCACCAGGCGATGAAGTCTGCAACCCGCTCATCAGGCCTCTGTTTGCACTTGAAGAGGTCCTCAATGCTGGTCTTTCGCGTGGTGGAGCTGAACTGGTATAAGAACTGCCGGCGAAGATCCTCCCAACCAGTCACCGATCCGATAGGGAGCTGGCTGTACTAGACGAATGTCGGACCTTCCAATGTCTGTACGAAACATCGGAGCTTGGCGGCTTCTTGCTGAGCTGGGGTCCCCAGCATGGGGCCACACCTGGAAGAGAAATGAGCCAAGTGCTGGGGTGGGTCCCCTGTCCCGTTAAAAGGCGAGAAAGTGGGGTTCCCAAAACCCGGAGGCGCGGGCATATCATCCACCCACGCGGGATAAGGCTTGCCATCCGGTGGGACTGCCACCTGCCGTGTTTCCAACGCCTCGAGGCGGGCTGTGAGTGTCGCAATAAGGTCCTCCGGGTGGGGGTCCCTGTCTTGAAGGGGATCCCTAACCACAAGCGCATTGCCAGGTTCTTCAACAAGGTAGACGGCTTCGGCTGCTCGCGGGTCGACTGGCTGGACGACCTGCTGGGCGACTGGGGGAACCCGGGTCTGATTCTTCAGATTGCCCCGTCGCTCAGGGGGGTTTGGCGAGACGTATCACGCCCTCTTGCCGTATGTTCCGGATTCCGCCCTGTCCGCGGCAGTAGCATGATCAGGGTTGCCCGGAGGCATCTCGCCGGGGGGAAGTTGTTCCTGCCCCTGCTGCCCCGGCCTGGGATTACCATAGTCGGGTCGTCGCTCTGCGGCGCGTTCAGCCAAGAGTTCGTCAACCAGCCTCTTCTGCTCAGCAAGCTGCTGGCGCAACGTGGCCTTCTCAGGATCTTAGTCCATTTTCTGCACAGAGGCGGACGGGTCGGAGTGCTTTACTGTTCCGACGTGCTCCTTACCCTTGCCAGTGCTTCGACCGAGTGCCAGCGACTCGGTGGGTACGGGGAGGCCTAGCAGGTTCCTCTGATGACGGGTAACTCTCCCTGACGGGTCGAGAAGCGGCGGTACGCCCTCGGATGGTAAGTCTCCATCAAGGAACTCAAGCTCATCTTCCTTATCCACAACGTCAGCCATGTGGACAGTGACCCCTCTTGAGGGCATATCCTCAATGTCGCATAGCGAATCAGGCTGTCGTCGGATAGAGTCGAAGGGGAGAGCGGCATAGCGTCCCCAACCACGGACTTGCACATGGGGGGTGGCTTCCCTGATGATTCTGCGGAGTGCTGTAAGACTCTGAACGCATTTTCGTTGAAGGGCGCTCTGGTGGCCTGGCGACTCAGGGTGCTGGGCTGCAAGAAGTGCGGCTGCATCGATCTGGCGGCATTGCTCGCCGATTTCTTCGAAGTGCTCATGACTTCTGGGGTACACCACCCGTTCAAAACGGAGGTGGAAGTGTGTCGCCCACAGGGTTCGACAAAGGCACCCCACGTTTTCACGGGTAAGAGACTCTGGTACGCGGAAATTCAGTGCCGCCGTCGGCCAGAACTTCTCCGGGAAGTAATCCGCTGCAAGGATACTCCAGAAGCTCCTAGGCTCGGACTCAGGGTCTGGCCCTGTGTTGCCCCACTCGTCAACCGGGGGTGGCTGAGGAACCGGAAGTGGTACCGAGGCGGACCCTTGGGATAATAAGCTCGGCGGTGGAGAATACGGCAAACGAGCTGACTGGCCGCCGAATTCCGGGCCATCCTCCGAAGAGTGAGGCGACCTGGCCATGATGTCACGATACGACGAGCTGATAATCACAGCTTCCGGAACAGGAGCCGCGGCTACCGGCGACGGGTTGTGTCGTCGCTCTACCGTCGTGGGCCCCCAAAATAACTCTACGTGATCCCTGGTAGATGTAGAGGGCTCTTCTGGTGACAGGGGCGATGACTGCGTGGCCGAGACCTGCGGAATTCCCAGGATTTCTTCCTCCTGGATGTACCTGCGGAGAGGGAAGGGAATCTGGTGGGCCTCAAATTCTGGGAGAACGAGGCTGATGCGTCTGGTTCCTGCCCCAGTCTTTGATACGGAGGAGCTGGGAGAAGGTTCCATCGCTGAATCGCATTCCTCTTCCGAATCGGAGAAGCGGGCAGGTTTGATCTCCACCTGGGCCTTCCCAGGATTCTTCTTGTGGTGGTGACGACCCGCTCTTCTGCCCCTGGGTGGCTCTTCGGGACAGGGTTGACCCCTATCAGGCAGCCTTGGGGTGGCGCTGGTGCCGTGGCGGAGAGGGCCCCCACTCGAGATAGCCGGGGTGCGAGGGGCACTAGGGAAAATGTCAAAGGGTACATGGGGAGGACCTCCATGAACAGTACCCATGTGGGCGGGGCCTCTGTTGGAATTGGCAGGAGCATGGGGAAGACCTCCATGGTCGATGCGAGTGGAGCGAGGAGGACCTTCGCCGGTTGCAGAGAGGACGTAGGGAGGCCCCCCACGTTGGAGGAGGACCGGATGGACGATGCCTTCAGCAGGATGAACTTCATACCCTGTACAGCGGGCGCGGGAAATGTTTCCGTGCTGAGCGCCACTGCCGCGGGGCAGGTCTTCCTACAGGATGGGGGCAGCACGAGGCATGCCTCCATGACGAACCTCGGAGCGGGGAAGGCCCACGCTCTGTGGAGTAGTGGTACGGGGAGGACCTCCGTACGGGGTGGCATCACCACGGGCTAGCTTGCGGCGATCACCACTGGGGGCCTGCAACCCGGAGAGTCAACCCAGCCTACCCATGGGGCGGTTGGGGTCTCAATATTGGTTGGGCGAAGGGGTGCCCCTGCTCAATGTACATGGGGGCTTCATAATGTACGTCGGCGGTGGCTCGGGCCACTGTAGCTGTCAACGTGGATGCGCCTGAGCGAGCGTCCTCAGCCCGGGCCCGGCGCTGACGTTGGGTCAGGCGAGCCGGTGCAGGTGGTGCAGGGACGTAGTCTTCCTGCTCTTCCTGCGGGGCCGGACGGCGGCGCTGACGCGGCCAGACGAGAGCTCTCGCCTGGGGGCCCCGGGTCGGGGCCCTGAGCGGACTGAGCCGGACAACGCCTGCCTCTTCAGCGTAAGGCAAAGAGTCGTCAAGGCGTTCCGGGGATAGGCTCCCGAAACGGTTGAATGTCGGGGTGGGGAGCAGGGGCTCCCTACGCGGCCTGTTAGGGCGGCGTTGACGGCGGGGCCTGGAGGCCTCCAGGTCCAGGCGGGCCATATCCCGGGTTGGGATGACCCCTTCTTCCTCATACCTGCACACGAGGCTATTGATCACCCTTCGTTGGATGATCTCTGATGGGGAAAGGGGATGTGGGCGTCCCATATTCCGTGACGTGACAGCCATCGTGGCGGTAGTGGTGCCATGTGGAGTGGCCGTCGTGGTGTTGCCCCTGCCCCTGCGCGAGCGAGGAGCGGATGGTGACCGCATCTCCGAAATAGCAACCTGGTTCCTGGCAAGCGAAGGGATCAACTCATCAGTACTAAGAGGAAAAGGATTGATAGCCAGTGCCCCAGCGTTCTTCTATCCTCCATGTCTGTGAGAAGGATCCATGCCAACACGCTGCAGAGCGGAGTGCCCCACGTTCTGCTACCCCGACTTCCGGTGAGTTCCACGACAGGCCCGCTATTTGCTTGGCAGGACCAGGCACCGGATATCTGGATCCGGTGACACGTCAATCTACTGGTGTCTCGAACGCTACTAATCTCCATATTGAGGAGAAGAATTTCACGTCGGGTTCACCATTTCTGTTTCCGACGCTTTCGCCGGGGCGCGCGCATCCGTTTGCGGAGGACGGGCGGCTTTGTTGCCCCGCATTCCCGCTTTCCAAAGTCGGGCGGCATTCGCTCCTTATTCAGGGACGTCTGCTCCTTGATCGAAACGGGATGATGGGATGTCGGTTCTTCCTCCTGTGGATTCCTCCTCAGAACTCATCACCTAGTCCGGGTCTCCCTTATAGATTTAATATGTAGTTCGTGAAACTCTTCCTAGTGCCATGTTTCCATGGACACCGGTTAATTACACTGCTTCTGTCGGGACATTCCAAAGGGTCCAGTCAGGGCAGCAACCTTCGGTCAGGGGAGTAGTCACATTGAGGCATCAGTAGCGTGTCTGGATGCTGGGGTACCTGGCATGTCTGTCTGTTATCCTTGATCACAAGGCTTCTCGAGGGCGTGGAAGCCCGAGGCATCCCACATCGGGCGCGAGGAATTACATGTCGTAGACACATATCTGAGGTTTTCCTCAGCTTCCCGTGCTCAGCACAGGGTATGCTGCGAGTTTAACGTCCAGCGGAGACGGATCAACCCAACCAGTGCATTAGCTAGGATAAATCGGATTGAGGGATCCTCCTTGAAGGGATATCGACACCGGGGCTAGCCCATGGGCGACAGTGAGTGGAGTAGAAGGAGATTGAAGTAGAACCATCGCAGGGGGGCGACAGTGAAGTTGGTCTTGAGCCTTGACGAGGCTTCCTACGTATCCCCGTGGAAGGGAATCAAAGTCCGCGTAGTTCGGGATGGTGCCGGTAAACCGACGTGAAGCTGGACCTTGGCCCGATGAATGTCGTTAGCGTACCGACGTGAAGGTTGACCTTGGTCCGATGGGCATCATCAGAGTACCGACGTGAAGATGGACCTTGGTCCGATGGGAGTTGGGCTTGAACCTCTGGGAGGATTCCTACGTACCATGCCTTGACATGGATCAAAGACCTCGTAGTTCAAATGGGGCTTTGTCGGTGAACCGACGTGAAAGTAGACCTTGGTCCACTATTGGTGGGCTTGAACCTCGTGGAGGCTTCCTACGTACCATACCTCGACATGGATCAAAGACCTCGTAGTTCGGGGGTTGGGTCGCAATGGCTTACCACTGGACCAGAATGTAGTTTAACGTCATGCCGGACGAAGATGGGACCCGACGTGAAAGTAGACTCGTGAGTCCACTATTGGTGGGCTTGAACCTCATAAAGGCTTCCTACGTACCATGCCTTGACACGGATCAAAGACCTCGTAGTTCAAATGGGGTTGGGTCGCAATGGCTTACCACTGGACCAGAGTGTAGTTTAATGTCATGCTGGACGTAGGTAGAACACGACGTGAATTGGGTGATGGGTGGGCTTGAACCTCGTGGAGGCTTCCTACGTACCATGCCTTAACACAGATCAAAGTCCCCGTAGTTCAAATGGGTTTGTCGGTGAACCGACGTGAAAGTAGACCTTGGTCCACTATTGGTGGGCTTGAACCTCGTGGAGGCTTCCTACGTACCATGCCTTGACATGGATCAAAGACCTCGTAGTTCAAATGGTTTTGTCGGTGAACCGACATGAAAGTAGACCTTGGTCCACTATTGGTGGGCTTGAACCTTGTGGAGGCTTCCTACGTACCATGCCTTGACATGGATCAAAGACCTCGTAGTTCAAATGGTGGGTTTTTGTCGGTGAACCGACGTGAAAGTAGACCTTGGTTCACTGTTGGTGGGCATGAACCTCGTGGAGGCTTCCTACGTACCATGCCTTGACATGGATCAAATACCTCGTAGTTCGGAGAATACAGTTTAACGTCATGCGGGACGATAGTGAACCCTGACGTGAATAAACGACGGGTGGGCTTGAACCTCATGGAGGCTTCCTACGTACCATGCCTTGCCATGGATCAAAGACCTCGTAGTTCGGATGGGGTGGTCAGGGTCGGTGCTCACTCTAAGCCCACGTGAGTCATGCTCGGTGTGAGAAACAAGAGGTTGCAAGGACCTGACGATCACGTCGCGAAGGGTGTGTCCGTGAGAAGCAAAGAGGGGCTTACGCGTTGGGCGGCCCATGGTGTTGGGACATACTCCAGGATGGAGGCCCATAGGGATGTGCCTCGTTCCCTATCACATCCTCCACCGACCATGGTAGTGGGGCAGTACGAAGATGCACGGGTGCAATCATCCGTACCAAAGGTTAGGGGCTTACGCTCTGAGGCGGCCCTTCCCCTGCGAACATACACCACTCCGACAAGGAGGATCTCATTCCATGTGTGGAAGAGTTCCATTCCCGTGGAGACGAGTGGTGTAAAGAATGTTCGAGCTGGGGGGACCCTTCGTGAGGGAGATGAGGTTGGGTCACAGTTTAACGTCATGTGTTGAGGACGTGGTGCTTGGCAATTTAACATCCTGCAGCTCGGACGAGGTGGGTTCACTCCACACCCCTAGGACTTACATAACCGGTACCCTCTGGTCCTTGGGGAAGGGAAGGTGCCAGTAAGGCCATGGTAAAGGGGGGTCGTGGGACGAACCATCGAGGGGTCCACGTTAGCGTGGCTATGCGAAGAAGCAATAGCCATTAGCGTGCCTATGCGAAGAAGCATTAGGCGAAGCAACGCTACGGGTGATATTGTCCATGGGACTTTGAAATCACATCGTGCGAACCTGGAGGGCCGCACGGGAAGAGGAATCGCTAAGCAGAGGAGTGTACTTTGCGAAGTGGGGTGCCTTGGCCTTATCATGGGGCATTGGTGTGAGTGGGAGGTGCTTCACGAAGTGGAACAGTGTTCGCGGAGCACTGCCTCACGAAGAATGGGTGCCTCGCGAAGCAGGGTCCTGCGAAGCAGTGTGCTTCGCGAAGTGGAGCGGTCTTGCCTTAACATAGGGACCACTCGTATGGGTTGGGAGTTTCGCGAAGCACAAGTGCTCCGCGGCTGCCCGGGTTCCCTTGGGAATCCCCTTCCTTCGCGAACGCCCTTGAGCTTCGCGAAGGGCATCCCTCTCGGAAGAGGGGCTCAAAACGAGACAAAGCAGAGTCGTCTCGCGAAGTAGAAATACCTCACGGAGCTCATGATTCCCGGGGGCAAAGCGTGCTTCGCGATTCGGGAGAGGAGAAGCCGAAAGGTCGGATTGTCCGTTCTTTGGACTCAGGGGGAGTCCAGTATTTATAGGGAAGGGGCTCCGCGAAGCAGGGCTCGCGCGCCGCCTCCGGTGCTTCGCGGCGCGCTCGTGAACGTCAAATGGGTTCGAGGAGGATTACCGCCTGTGGGGCTTCGCGGCGGCTCACGAACGTCAAACGGGTTTGCGGAGGATTACCGCCTCTGGCGCTTCACGGCTCCGCCATGGTAGGGGCACTTCGCGGCGGGGCTTCGCGGCTGTGCTTCGCGGCTGTTCTTCGCGGCTGTGCTTCGTGAGGCAGCGCGCCGGCTGTCTTTTTCGTTCCTTCCTTTCGGGCCCCATTTTTGGTGCCAACAATCGGTAACCTTAATTTTTTATATATACCATCGGTGACCTTTAATTGCAGTAGTGGTATTTTCATTTAACTTCAAAATTATCTTTTTTCTGACTAACAGTGACCTTTTGTCATGCCTTCGCTTCCCCTGCATCTCACTGAATACCTTCCTCCACAACACCACACCGTTAGTTATCTTCGACCGATGCCGCTTGTAACATTCCAAGTAAATAAAGAATAAGAAATATTTAATATTTATTAATATTTGTGAATTAAATATTAATTTTACTTTAAAAGGGTTTCTATGTTCGATAGCGTACCCGATACACAACAATGGGTTTCTTTGAAATCTTACGTTGCACACTAATAATATAATATTATTATTTTAAATGGTAGTTAACTCTTAGCCGTTACATTGGAGGGAATGAAAAAACTAACTAAAATATGATTATACATGTTTATTAAATGTATTTACTTTTATCCAATAAAATTTAGAGGCTTAAAATATGAATGAATCTAATTTTAAGCATAATTTACATTAAAAGGCCGATTTAACGCCTTTTAATGGTGAACCCTCTTTAAATATAGTTTTGGTAACTTTAATACATTCTAATTGAACAAATAAAATCCTTATTTAGAATGGGGACATCAAATTTTACTTTGGGTAATTTTTTGGTATTTTTCTGATAAAGTTCATTTTTTAATGAATAATAGAAAATATTGTATTTTAATTCAAAAGTGCCTTTAAATATAATTTATTTATATGGTTAGATTATTTTTTTAATTGGTTTTAAAGTTAAATTAAAATATATTTTTACCATTTAATATAATGTTGGTCATTGGAATTAATTTCACTTTGAAATTGGATATAAACAAGTATCAATCTTTTGATAGTTATTGTTTCTTAAAAATACGCTATTTGTTTTAATAATGAGAATTAATTTTAAAGTTAAGTAATACCACTTATATTTTTTGAATTTGTAAAAATAGATATCATTTTTGAATTTTCAATATCAGATATATCTTAGGCAGAATTTTTGGTATTTTTCTGAAAAAGTTCAATTTTTGATGAATAGTGAAACCACTTAGTGGTAGTTAAAAAACAGAATTTTTCATTTAAATGAAATTTTATCACATCTATGAATTGAATTTAAAAAATCCTACATACATGGTTGTTATCAAGAAGTAAAATTTGGTTCATTAAGATGAAAATAAATTTTGGCGAATAGTAACTTTTGACCTTTATTTACCGATGTGAAAGGTAAATAGGGTAAATCAAGGTAAAAAGAATATTATAATAATTCAAAATTAACTTAACACTTGTCAAAACCTTATTAGTTGAGTCATTAAAAACAATGTACATCTTTGGGTCGATTTTGGGACCCCATTGAGCAACTTGGGAGTGATAATGACAATTTAGATTAATTAACTTAAAGTAAAGGCAAAAATGAAAAAAGAAAATATATTTTAGTAAATTAATTTTTAAAAGGGGTTATATAAATTATATTTTAGACTATAAATAATAGCTTGAAATATAAAAATATTTCCTACATCATGGTGTTTTTTTTATAATTTTTAGACATCAAATAAATAAAATTATGTATGACACAATAATGATGTAGTATTTACCTAATTAATAAATGATTTAAATAAATAAGATTATAATGATTAAAATATTATCCAAACATGTCCAATTATTATTGGATAATTTTATTTCGACCACGAGTCATCTTATCTTCATCTTTAATGATTTTATGACCTTTTGAAACTGAAGATATGTTTATAATAAAATAATGTTTTCACACTTTCCTGAAGAGCCCCTCCTCCCCCTTATAAAAGGAGACCACTTCTAACCAATTTCTCACACCTCTCAAGCCATTTGGCTCGTCCAAAATCTTCCCAATTAATATCCCTAGATCCCTCTCCTCCTCCTAGAAGCCTTATACTAGGAAGAAAGAACTTCAAGGAGTCTTTTTGGTTCATACCAAATGAAGTTACCCAAATTAAAGGTAATAATTTCTCTTAAATTGTTTTCATTTATTTTACTTCTCCAACCTCTAAACTCTTTTTATTTCTTTCTTTTTTAATAAAAACAGTATCCTCAATATACTATGATGTTGTTATGAGAAGTATTCGAACTACAATTACACACACCTTCATCTAATGGATAAAGAACATAATGTTTCTGTGGATGAAAAACTAACGCCTCACGAAATGATGATTGTTCGATTATCTCCTACCGCATCTCATGGTGGCCATTATGATGGAACTGTATTTATATATGATATATATTATGTTTATTATTTCCTTATTCTTCTGTACTTCCCATTTATAGCACGCCTTTATGGTTTCCATAGTGGGTAAATACGATAATCTCATTAGAGGAAGTGCAAACTACCGCCCCCTCAAAGTGATGTGATTCGTTAATGCCTTATGTGGGATGTATAAAGGATGGAGTTAGTGATATTTTATATGAAATTATACTGGAATTATAATATACCTATGTATCATTATGTTTTAATTCCATTAAAATAATAAATAGAAATGAAAGTAGCGTTCATGCGTATGTACGACTTACCGTCTCCATGAACGGTGCATTTCATTTATTACCTCCAAATGTTATCTACTATTATAAATAAATGTATATAATGGATATATATGATATATATGATATCTAAATCATTAATACCATTCTGGATATAATGTACCATTTACCACATGGACAACTTGTAAATATAAGGTGTACATTTTCTATTCAAGTACCAAATATTGACAAAACGAACATTATTAACTTAAATGGTTACATAATATTTGATAGAAAAGGAATAATAAACTTGAAAAAGGTTCTTAAGAAAGTATAAATTAACTTTAGTTTATTATTCTGGATATTAAAGAAGGATCGAGTCAAGTCGGACATGAGGTAAGGGACTTCACCTCAATCTCCTTTCATTGAGGCATATTTTGGTTTAATACACGATTTTATTTTATACGCTGTATAAACACCTTTGACTTTCAATTTCATTCAAAGGGAATATTTTTATATGATTACTTTTACTAAAGGAAAAAAGGTATGTTTTTCATGTAAGCGGTGACAACGACCTTTCCACCGCCGCGAGTATTATTTGATCTTTGGGTTCCTTAACAAGCCGTAATGTTTTTTTAAATGGAAAAATAAACACCATATACTCTTTTTATGTATTTTGGTATTGAAAATGATTTTGAGAATGGATTTATTATTTCAATATCTTAAAATGATATTTTGTAATTACAATGTGGAAATTTTATCTTTCCTTTATGCTTATGTTATGCGTTATGATCATGTTGTGGTTCTTGGACATTATTTACGTATACGGGTGGTTCCATGATAAACCTAGGGAGGGTGAGCCCGAGATAGATCTCCAATGCATTGTGTAACATGAAAGAGGTAAACGTGAATGTTTCTCCTAAGAGATTTATGGAATATACTATGATGGGTATTCCAAAGTAACTCCCTTAGTCATTGTGATAGCTACAATGTAAGTATGATATGGATGCCACAAGTTACCTTTATGATTTATGATTTCTATGTGTTATTCATAAAATCTTATGATTTCATGAGGTAAATGAAAGAGTTCATGTTTTGTATATATTTATGAACAAATGTTTTCTTTTCTTGTTTTATAACCCTTACTGAGGTTTTTATGCTAATCCCATGTTTTGAAATTTTTTCATAGGACCTAAAGATGAATAGGGTCAATGATGGGATCAAGGAAAAGTCATACTGTATAAAACATGGAACTAGACATGAATCTTTTTTCTCAAGAGTTTTTATTTTATGAAAAAATGTAAGCTTTGTAGAAGTGTCTACTTTGTAATCTTTTGAGATGTAATAGTTATGTCCTAATTCTCTAAAACTCTAAACCTAAAAAGATCCTAAATGTGAATTATTCATTTAATTTAATATTATGTAATGTTTAAGGTAGGGTCCTTATAGTTGGTATCAGAAGTCGGTTTAAATAACTTTAGGAGTTAGGGTATCGTTAAATTAATATCCATAAGGTAATTTATGTTAATATTGATATCATATAGCATTTACAGATTACCATGTTTCTTCACATAAGATATTTCTTTTTTCAGAATGGTTTTCCGCAGAGGAAATAGGGCAGCTATGTTGGGACGTCATCAGGAGGAAGACAACCTTCCAAATCAGCAACCAGAGATGGTCAGAATCAGAACTGAACAGTTTGTTGCAGCGATTGCACATTTGACTCAGGTTATAAATGGTGGTGGTATCAATATATGAGATCAGCCAGATCAACCACCGAGGAACATATCAGTAGTGGAGCATTTCATGAGGCAACATACCCCATATTTCAGAGGATCATCTGATCCAGTGCTTGCAGGAGAGTGGATTAAAGCACTATAAAAGATTTTCGATGTCATGGGTTTTTCAAAACATCAAAAGCTTAGTGTTGCTATTTAACATTTTGAAGGTGGAGCTGAATAGTGGTGGTCAATGGTGAAAATATTAGGGATAATGAGGAGATTGATTCTCTTGATTGGGATTAATTCAAAGGTATGTTTCTTGAGAAATATTTTCCTAAGGTGGTTCGTCTTGGGATGGAAAAAAATTCATGGAATTGAGGCAGGAGGATGACTCAGTGGATGCTTATAAAGAAAAATTCACTCGACTGGAAAGTTATGCTCCATATTTTATACAAGATATTGATTGTAAAATCAACCATTTTTACTCAGGATTAAATCCAAAGTATCGAAGGGATTTAGCTACTCGTGAGTTCAAAAGTTATGAAAAACTTATTCATTGTGCAGAGAAGTTGGAAATGGAGTTTTCTAATGATCAGGTATTCTTTGAAAAACAACATAATAAGAGGTCGAGGTGGTAGAAGAAAGGGAAGAAATCTTCAAAAAAGTATGATAGTAAGAAACTTAAGTTTATAGTTTGTGAAAATTGTAGTAAAAAGCATGCTGGGGAATGTCTTTTGAATTCTGTTAAGTCTTACTGATGTGGTAAAATGGGACATAAGGATCATAATTTCATTGTAAAAGATCAGGGTAATGGTAAGACAAAATATGATTTATAGTCAGTAAAATGTTTTAAGTGCAATGAAATGGGTCATTATGAAAATGTGTGTCCAACAAAGAACTCAATTGAGGGAAAGCTTCCAGAATACAAGCAGAAAGGGGTGGTGAAATCCTTAGCAACTACTTCAGAAGATGTTGGGACATCAAATGAAGTTGTAACATGTATATTGTTTGTTTGTTCAGATTACGCCAATGTGTTGTTTGATTCAGTGTCTACACACTCTTTCATTTATGAGAAGTTTTCTAGTAAATTGGGAATTCCATCTCAAGATATGAATACAAAACTTATGGTAAAAACACCTAGAGGAAATGTAGAGACAAAAAGAAAACATAAGAACATTCCCGTCCTTGTGTGTGGAAAGAATCTACCTGCAAACCATATTGTTTTACCTCTAGTAGAGTTTGATGTTATTTTGGGCATGGATTGGCTTTCTGTTTATCATGCTAAGATTGACTGTATATCCAAATAGGTTTCCTTTCAGAAAGATTTTCAGTTTGTGTACAAGAATGAAACTTTTCTTTTGATAACATATCAAGAAGCTGAGAAACTAGTAAAAGATAGAAATGAATGTTACCTTGCACATATTGTTGAAAATAAAGGAACTGTTCAGATTAATGACATGCTAGTGGTAAATGAGTACCTTGATGCTTTTCCTGATGAGTTTCCTGGTATTAGGCGTGATCGGGAAGTTTAATTTACTGTTGACTTAGATCCTGATGCTAAGACAATTTCAAAACCCCCTTATCTAATGGCTCAAATTGAACTTTTAGAGATAAAGAAGCAATTGCATGAGTTATTAGATAAAGGTTTCATTCAACCTAGAACATCACCCTGGGGTGATCCTATATTGTTTGTTAAAAATAAAGATGGTTCAATGAGACTTTGCATTGATTATAGAGCATTGAATAACATCACTATTAAGAATAAGTATCCTTTGCCTCATATCGATGATTTGTTTGATCAGCTCCAGGGAGCTCAGCATTTTTCGAATATTGATTTGAGGTCGGGGTACCATCAGTTGAAATTAAAGGAAGCAATCATTCCAAAGACCGCATTTTGTACTAGATATGACCATTATGAATTTTTAGTTATGCCTGTTGGTTTAACCAATGCACCTGCTATATTCATGGATCTTATGAATAGAATTTTCCGTGAGTTATTGGATAAGTTTTTGGTTGTGTTCATTGATGATATTTTGGTTTATTCTAAAAGTAAAGAGAAGCATGAAAGTCATTTAAGGTTCATCTTGCAAACCTTAAAAGAAAAGAAACTTTATGGGAAATTTAGAAAGTGTGAGTTTTGGTTACAAAAAATTTCTTTCCTTGGTCACATTGTTTCAAAAAATGGCATAACTATTGATCCTGTTAAAAAAAAGTTGTTGAAGAATGGACAAGACCAACAAATATAACCGAGATCCGTAGTTTTCTTGGTTTGGTAGGTTATTACCGGAGGTTTTTTGAAACTTTTTCACGGTTATCTAGTCCAATGACTAAGTTAACTCGAAAAGGTGTTAAGTTTATTTGGACAAAAGAATGTGATGATTGTTTTCAGGAATTGAAAAGAAGATTGGTGAATGCTCTAGTTTTGGCACTGTCATCCAGAAATGGTGAGTTTGTTATCTATAGTGATGCTTCTTTGAAAGGACTGGGTTGTTTCCTAATGCAGAATGATCAGGTAATTGCTTATGCTTTACGTCAGTTGAAACCTCACGAGTTAAATTACCCTACACATGATTTGGAATTAGCTGCTGTTGTTTTTGCTTTAAATATTTGGAGGCATTATTTGTATGGAGTAAAGTGTGAAATATATACTGATCACAAAAGTTTGAAGTACATATTCACTAGGAAATAATTGAACATGAGACAGAAGAGATGGTTGGAATTAATCAAGGATTATGATTTCACCATTCATTACCATCCAGGAAAAGAAAATAAAGTGGCTAATGCTTTGAGTCGAAAAAGTAATGTTTCATTAAACATGTTGTGTTTGGAACAAGGTGCTTTGGTTTTTGATTTGATAAAATTTGGAATAGAAGTTGTTGGTGCAGGAAATTATTCTGTTTTGTTTCAGGTGTTAGTGAGATCATCTCTATCAGACAGAATTAAGCAAGCGTAGAAGGAAGACAATGAGTTGTAGAAATATGTAGAGTTGGTTCACAAGGGTAATTTGCCTGATTTTAACGTTGATAATGATTGTGTATTGAGTTTCAGGAAGAGATTATGTGTGCCTTGTGATTCATAGTTAAAGAATGAGTTGTTATGGGAAGCACATAGTTACCCGTTTTCAGTTCATCCTGGCAGTACTGATATGTATAAAGATATCCGTGAGTATTACTGGTGAGATGGAATGAAAAGAGATATTGCTGATTTTACTGTGAAGTGTTTGAATTTTCATCAGGTTAAAGTAGTGCGGAAGTTACCGAAAGGGATGCTTCAGCCTCTATCTGTGCCAGAGTGGAAATGGGAAAATATATCCATGGACTTCGTTGTGGTATTACCAAAGACATCTCGAGGTAATAATGTAATCTGGGTTATACGTGATCGATTGACTAAATATGTGCATTTCCTTCCTATTCGAGATACTTTGTCTCTATATCAACTTTCTCGGTTATATGTTAAAGAGATAGTCAGGTTTCATGGTGTTCCCCTCTCCAATGTATCTGATCGTGATCCCAGATTTACTTCTAACTTTTGGAAAGGCTTTCAGAAGTCATTGGGTACTGAATTGAATTTTAGTACAACTTTTCACCCTCAATCAGATGGGAAATCAGAACAAACAATTTAGACATTGGAGGATATGATACATGATTACTCGATGGATTATCAAGGAAGTTGGGACCAACATCTTTCTTTGGTTGAATTTTCATATAATAATTGTTTTCATTCTAGTTTACAGATGGCTCCATTTGCGGCATTATATGGAAAGCGTTGTTGAACTCCAGCTTTTTGGGATGAAGTAGGTGAAAGGAAGATGATGGGACCAGAATTGCTAGAAGAGATGGCAGAGAAGGTTCAGTTGATTCAGAAGCACATGAAAATAGATCGGAGTAGGCAGAAAAGTTATGCAGATAACCAGAGGAAGGATCTTTATTTTGAGGTAGGTGATCATGTCATTCTCAAAGTTTCTCCATGGAAAAGTGTGATGTATTTTGGTAAGAAAGGAAATTTGAGTCCAAGGTTCATTGGACCTTATGAAATACTGGAGAAAGTAGGATCAGTTGTGCACCGAGTGGATTTACCTCCATGTTTATCCCAAGAACACAATGTTTTTCATGTTTCGATATTGAAAAAGTATATGCCAGATCCATCTCATGTTTTGAGCCCAGAGGTAGTTCATTTGGAAGAGAATATCTCTTATGAAGAACAACCAGTCCAGATTCTTGACCATAGAGAGCAAGTGTCGCGGAATAAGAAAATTCACCAGGTAAAGTTTTTGTGGAAAAACAATATGATTGAGGAGGCAACGTGGGAATCTGAAAATGCTATGAGGGATAAATACCCCCATTTATTTTGATAAGTGAATAAAAATTGCGAGGACACAATTTCCAAAAGGGGGAAGGATGTAACATTCCAAGTAAATGAAGAATAAGACATATTTCATATTTATTAATATTTGTGAATTAAATATTAATTTTACTTTAAAAGGGTTTCCATGTTCGATTGCGTACCCGATACGCAACAACATGTTTCTTTGAAATCTTACATTGCACACTAATAATATAATATTTTTATTTCAAATGGTAGTTAACCCCTAGCCATTACATTGGAAAGAATGAAAAAAAGTAACTACAATATGATTATACATGTTTGTTAAATGTATTTACTTTTATCCAATAAAGGTTAGAGGCTTAAAATTTGAATGAATCTAATTTTAAGCATAATTTACATTAAAAGGCCGATTTACTGCCTTTTAATGATGACCCTCTTTAAATATAGTTTTGGTCACTTTAATACATTCTAATTGACCAAATAAAATCCTTCTTTAGAATGGGGATATCAAATTTTACTTTGGGTAATTGTTTGGTATTTTTTTTGATAAAGTTCATTTTTTTAATGAATAATGAAAAATATTGTATATTAATTCAAAAGTGCCTTTTAATCTAATTTATTTATATGCTTAGAATATCTTTTTAATTTGTTTTAAAGTTAAATTAAACTATATTTTTACCATTTAATTCGATTTTGGTCATTGGAATTAATTTCACTTTGAAATTGGATATAAACAAGTATCAATCTTTTGATAGTTTTTGTTTCTTAAAAACATGCTATTTGTTTTGATAATGAGAATTAATTTTTAAATTTAATTAATTCCACTTATATGTTTTGAATTTGAAAAAACTAGACATCATTTTTGAATTCGGAATATCAAATATATCTTAGGCTGAATTTTTGGTATTTTTCTGAAAAACTTCAATTTTTGATGAATAGTGAAACCACTTAGTGGTAGTTAAAAAACTGACTTTTTCATTTAAATGAAATTTTACCGCTTATATAAATTGAATTTAAAAAATCCTACATAAATGGTTGTTATCAAGAAGTAAAATGTTGTAACGCCCCAAGATTTTATGAAAAATATTCTTTTTAATTTCATTAATGTCTTGTGTTGTACGCTACAACAAAAGAAGCTTTCACAATACGCATCCTTGACTTTCCTTCCGTTACACGCAATCGCGACCTTCCTCGATAGCGTGTGTAGTACGCAATACTGAGTTTCACGAAACAACGATATGCTATTAAAATATTATTAAAACTAGCCGTTATGAATAGTAATAACCACTTTTTGGAAATTTTGTAAATTTTATTTTTCAAAATGGAATTCATTTTTGGATTCGGAGTATCGAATTTAGCCTAAGGTGAAATTTTGGTACTTTTCGGATAACTTTCATATTCTAATGAATAGTGAAAATTACTAAATTATAATTAAAAACAACTTTTTTAATCGAAATAATTAATAGTGATAAATTATTAATTTGAGTGGTTTTAAAGTATATTTAGAATATATTTTTACAATTTAATACAATGTTGGTCATTGTTTGTAATTTCACATTTAAACCAGACATAATCAAGTGTCAATCTTTTGATAGATTTTGTTTCTTAAAAAAAACACGCTATTTGTTTTAACAGCGGGATTTAATTATAAAATTAATTAATGCAACTTCTATGTTATGAATTTGGTAAAATAGACTTCATTTTTGAATTCGGAATATGAAATATAGCTTAGGATGAAATTTTGGCATTTTTCTGAAAACTTTCAATTTTTGATGAATAGTGAAACCACTAAGTGGTAGGTTAAAAACGGAATTTTGCATAAAACTTAATTTTACCGCTTCTGTGAATGGAATTTCGAAAATCCGAGAGACACGGTTAATATCAAGGACTAAAATGTGGTTCAATGAGATGAAAATAATTTTTTGGTGAATAGTAACTTTTTACTTTTTTTACCACGGTTAATAGTAAATAGGGTAACTAAGGGTAAATATGATATTAATATTACCCTAACACATGTCCTAATTCTATTGGACAAGTGTAATTCGACCAAAAACAAACTTAGGAATAAAATATGACCATTTAGGCCCACTTGGATTAGATTAGGACATTTATTATTAATTTATTTAAAGAAGGGTTAAAATAGTTAAAATCAAAGTTTAATAAGTAAATCATTTTTAATATGGGGTTATACATAAGATAAATTCGACTATAAATATTCATTAGAAAGCTAAAAAGCTTTCCTACATGATGGTATTTTATTTGTAATTTTTAGACAGCATATAATATAATTTATTTATGACACAAAGATGATGCAGTAATTATCTTATTAATGAAATATTGACATAATTGATAATATAAATACCAAAATAAATGTAATTTAAGACTTTTTATGAATTCCACTAATTTTCTAGGTTACTATAATATATTAGTGTTGATTTAATCAACTTGGTTCGAATATATAATTCTTTTATGACTTTCAAAAAAATCATATATCAAATAGTGTCAAAATTGACACAAAATAGTTTTTAAATCAAATATTATATTATTAATTGTTATTTTATTCCTAAAAATCTAAGGTTCGGCCAAATGACTTAGATAAGGATATATGTATTAATAATATACAATTTGGGGTTCTTTTGGCATGTTATAGTAAGTGTATTAACCATATAGTGAAAGAAAACAAAAAGACACGGTAAAAGTTAAATTATTTAACTTAGAGTTAAATCTAATTGATAAGGTTTAAAATAAGATCCAAACAAGTATAAATTTGATTGGTTGATGAGATTACAACCCTATCTCATCTAAGATTCGAATATGAGTCATTTTTGGAGGTTTTTAAGTGGGGTTATATTTATTATAAATTAATATTTTTAAGAATTCCTAAGGTGCCCCTCTCCTCCCTTATAAAAGGACACCTCCTCCCCCTCCTCCTCACACCAATTTGAGCACTCAAGCTCGGCCAACCCCTGCCAAAATCCCTTCTCCACTTCCCTAGCAACATCCTAGAGGTTCTGGTCTTCCTCAAAGACCAATTCTAGTGCCCTAAGAGGAGGTCTCAAAGAGGCACTTCAAAGAAGAGGTAATTACCGTTACCAATTCTTTCATCTTTATTTCTTCTTCCACTTCTTCTTCTTAGGTTGTTTCATTATGAAGTAATAACATCAGTATCACTCATATACTGATATGTTATTATAAGTATGAAACAACCCTATTTCACCATCTATCCATCCTACGGAAAAAGAAATCACCGCGCGTGCGTACGTACGGAATACCGTCTCCACGCCGTGGTGTAATCTATTTTCCACCACCACCTTACATGGATGGGTATAATGGTGTAAAGAATAACTATACATAGTTATTACAACATAATAATGATTCTGATATATTTTATAATCCACTCCAATTCAATTCAATATTTATAGAAATGATATCATCGCTCGTGCGTACGTACGGAATACCGTCTCCACGACGCGATGAGATTCATTCTCCATGTTAACCATTTAAGAATGATTATAATGTATATATAAGAAATAATAATGAAATACATGACATTATAAAGCTACTGGATTTATGTATATATATATACATATGTATGTCATCTACTTACTTCCATTTCAAGACAATAAGGAAAGAAAAACAGCGTTCATGCGTACGTACAGACTACCGTCTCCATGAACGGTGTTTTTCATTTTATTTATCTATCTATTATATATATATATATACTGAATATATATGATATATAAATCATATTTTATATTCTGGAAGTAAGTAAATCATGATATAAGTAATAATGATGTCAAGAACAACAAGTCAAAACACCTACGATAAATGAAACGATTTTACCCAAAACGCTTCTTTAACATGGAATTTACAAAAGAACGGGTAATATAATGTCATAAGTGAACCATATATGATATCATAACAATGAATATGATTCTGTAATAAGTCAATGACATTATTTAAATCATTATACAGGAGGTTCGGACACATACGAAGCAAATTGGACCTAAGGTAAGGGAAATATCACAATCTCATTTTTATCCGAGATTGTTTATACTTTGGTATTTAATGGGGTGTATTTTATCATCCACATCCATGTTTCATCAAAATGTAATATTATTTCCATCCACCTACAATTGTTTAAATCCATTTTTACCCTTCGGTGAGTTTTTAGTAATATGTATGAAAGGAATCTTTTGTCGTACGAGGTACTTTTTGACTTTTCCGACAAAAGTACGAAGAATGTTTTTTTTAACTTATACGGCACGAACGGATTTCTACTGTTTTATAAAGCCTTATTTTCATGAAGCTTCCTCTAAAATATTTCATGACTATTTTCAATAAAATCTCTTTCTTTTAAAGTTGCATGATGTTTTGTGAAAAGAAATTGATTTTGAAGAAGAAAGGATATTTTCCTCAAGAATTCAATTCAAGTGTTTTATCAAAATTATTTTCCATCTAAGATAATAAAGAGTTCTGTTTCTATCCATATTTTTACATTGATTTGACTATGTTGTGATGGAATTATGTTTATGAATTCCTTTATCTTATATGAATGGTTTTATGATGTCATGTTGTTTAAGAATCCCATTTTTATTACATGGGTTATGAAATGATGTATGATTTATGATTTTGTGGCACACATAAGAAAGGATTCATTAAGAGATGGGTGGGACCTATATCTCCCTCCAATGCATTGGGTAAAGATTTTATATCTCATGAGATAGACATGGCTGGAATGGTAGGTTATACCGGTTCAGTGAAACAGGACTGAAACGAGGATTACTCGATTCAGAAAGGGACTTTGTCCACTAAGATAGTCTTGGCAATGAGTCTTTACTAACAAGAAATGATTCTCTATGATTATGTGTGTATGCCACAATGAGTAATGTTTTAAGTTATGATTTCATTTCACTACTATGATTTATCCCATGTTATGAAATTATGCTCTCTTTTGCAGGTTAAGATTTCCAAAAATGTTATGTTCTTATGAAAATTATGTGATTGATATTTCCTTTGTTTACCCTTACTGAGCATTTGAGCTCACCCTTTTATGTTTTCTTTTCCCCAGGATATAAAGAAAGGTTTTAGGTAGAAAAAGGGATGACCTTTATGGGAGATATTGAAGAACTTTCACCACGATTAGAAGATTACGTTCCGAGTTTCCAAAGACACTAAACTATTACGATCCTTTAGTGTGTGTTTTTGTTATGTACTAAGTATTCCGCAAATGTAATGTAATGTCCATGTACGTCAAGATACGGGTCTCTACAGTTGGTATCAGAGGAAAGGTTTAGTCAACCTTTGGAAACTAGGATGCGAGAACTTTAGTGAGATCCCTAGAGATATTTCTAAGGTATGTCTAGGGATGTCTCTAAGGTTAAGTATACGTATAGGTTATAGTCCTAGAATTACGCTAACGATCTTCGAATTTAACCTAAGATGTTAGATATTGAGGGTACTAACCCTTTA
This sequence comes from Viscum album, assembly GCA_963277665.1. NCBI lineage: Eukaryota > Viridiplantae > Streptophyta > Magnoliopsida > Santalales > Viscaceae > Viscum > Viscum album. The sequence goes on from OY728163.1 coordinate 335,326,972, forward strand.
TTATGTTGTTTTCCCTAGCATGATTTTTGCCTCTCACACAATTCTTTTGGGGTTTTAGACGATGGCTGGAACCCGAAGGAACCGTGTTAATGCGGAATGTGATGGGCAATGCAATGATTGTACCCCTGAGCAACCAAACGATATAGGAGCTGGAATGCAAAATCTTGTAGCCATGATCACACAACTTTCAAAAAGCTATGAATCATGCAGGACTTCCAAACGAGCAAAGGAAGGAGCAACATTCTGTTGAATCCTTCATGAGGCAGCGTCCACCTTCTTTCAGTGGGTCTACTGATCCATTAGTTGCTGAACAATGGATTAGTACTACTGAAAAGATATTTTCAGTTCTTCAATGTTCTGAACATGATAAAGTCATCCTAGCAGTGTATCGTTTGGAAGGAGATGCTGATCAATGGTGGAATCTTATTAAGAATACAAGGCAAAGGGATGAAATTGAGTCTATGGAATGGGACGAGTTCAAGAACTTATTTTTCAATAAGTACTTCCCTCGTATTCTTCGAACAAAGATGGAGAAAGAGTTTCTTGAACTGAAGCAAAGGGACGATGAATCTGTTGGTACCTATGAAGCAAATTTTACAAGACTTGCAAGGTATGCTTCTGGAATTATCATCCAACCTGAAAGTAAAGTTGATCGATTTTTCAGTGGCTTAAAACCAAGTCTTCGAAGGGCATTAGCTATAAGAGACTTCAGTAGCTATGAAGAAATTGTGCGTTGTGCTATCAAGGTAGAAATGGAAGTTGGTGTTACATATCCATCTCATGGTTTTGACAAGAAACGAAAGATGGAGTTCAAGGAGAAATCTCAGAATAATGGTGAAAAGAAGATGAATGTTTCCTTATGCACAAAGTGTGGAAAGAAGCATGGTGGAGATTGTCTAAAAGGGACTAGAAAATGTTTTAAGTGTGGAAAAGAAGGTCATCGAGCAGCTGAGTGTCGAAGTAATGGAAAAAGGGTTTCTAATGATAAAGCAAACACTGCAGAGAACGTACTGCCAACACTTCAATGCTTCAAGTGCAAGGAAATGGGGCATTATGCTAATAATTTCCCTAATCCAAGGGTTAGTGATGATCAACATGAGCAACCACTGAAGGCAAAGGACAAAGGGAAATCACATGCGATCACTATTGGCAATGTTGAATATGACAACGATGTGGTGGAATGATTAAGTGTTTATGTAATGGGATTCCAAAATAATGTTGTATCATTGAGTATTGCAATATTTATTGATGTGGTATTCAAAGTGATTGAGATATTTTTTTTGGAAATAAGATGATATGCGCATAATGAAGACGAGAAAATGAAATGTTTAATAGTATTCATGAGCTCATGATTGATATAAGGACTAAGTGATATCATGGTTTGAGTATAAATAATTTTGAGGATTTTGGTATGTGTAAAGTGTTAACTTTTAACTGCATTCAAGTTTTCACTAAGGTTCAATGGGTATTCAAGAGTATACATGATTAAGGACTTTGAATGTTTGGAATGTGACAAAAAAAAAACATATCTTATGATATATGGGGATCAACGATGATATTAAATCTCTGGTAATTGTTTTCACTATGTTATGAGAGTGGACTGCAGTATTATGGATAAGCCTAAAGATTGGAATGGATTGTGTTGGACGATATTATTGATGGGATGTTATAGTAGTTTTGGAAAAAGGACAACCTGCAGGACGGGCGACAGCCCATCGCTTCGGACAAGGCTGTGGGAATCGAACCCACAACCGAAGTGCGACTGGCCTTTATCGCCTACCACTGACCTACAGGAAGTCCCTGTTTAGTAGAAACTAGTTTTATTATATTAAGCAGTATGATATATGAAGTATAAGTCCATTTTAGGAACCATATATGATTAATCTCACTATAGATCGACTTATGTATATAAGTTTTGCTAACCTTTTGTTTGAGACAGATGGAATGACCTATCATTCTATCACATGATCTGCTAACACATCACGAATAACAAATTCAACTTCATTTATTTAAGAGATGAAGTAGAAATTGTTCAAGGCACGAACAAAAGTGATATTTTACCAAAATAAAGTAAGTATTTATTCTAAGCAAATTTTCAACTTTAGGGAAATGATCTTGAAAACCAAAAATGTTGTCCTAGTGATCTTATACCTGATGAATCAGATGGTACCTTATATCATCACAAATCTATGGATTTTTGATTACTGGCTTTTCCATAGCCATGTTCTCTACCACTCTCCATCAGAACATGATGGTTAGATTTTTCTTCCATATCCATATTTTCACCTATGTGGAAACCCAGTGATTAGTATATTTGGGTAATCGTTACATTTCATACTTTAGTTTTTAAAGCCATGTTTTGGTATTCCTTTTTACGATGTGGGTTTCTATCAAAGAAAATTTTGAATAGTAAACCATTTATAACCCCGACGAATTTCGAGGGAGAAATTCATTTTAAGGGGGGTAGAATGTAACGCCCCAAGATTTTATGAAAAATATTCTTTTTAATTTCATTAATGTCTTGTGTTGTACGCTACAACAAAAGAAGCTTTCACAATACGCATCCTTGACTTTCCTTCCGTTACACGCAATCGCGACCTTCCTCGATAGCGTGTGTAGTACGCAATACTGAGTTTCACGAAACAACAATATGCTATTAAAATATTATTAAAACTAGCCGTTATGAATAGTAATAACCACTTTTTGGAAATTTTGTAAATTTTATTTTTCAAAATGGAATTCATTTTTGGATTCGGAGTATCGAATTTAGCCTAAGGTGAAATTTTGGTACTTTTCGGATAACTTTCATATTCTAATGAATAGTGAAAATTACTAAATTATAATTAAAAACAACTTTTTTAATCGAAATAATTAATAGTGATAAATTATTAATTTGAGTGGTTTTAAAGTATATTTAGAATATATTTTTACAATTTAATACAATGTTGGTCATTGTTTGTAATTTCACATTTAAACCAGACATAATCAAGTGTCAATCTTTTGATAGATTTTGTTTCTTAAAAAAAACACGCTATTTGTTTTAACAGCGGGATTTAATTATAAAATTAATTAATGCAACTTCTATGTTATGAATTTGGTAAAATAGACTTCATTTTTGAATTCGGAATATGAAATATAGCTTAGGATGAAATTTTGGCATTTTTCTGAAAACTTTCAATTTTTGATGAATAGTGAAACCACTAAGTGGTAGGTTAAAAATGGAATTTTGCATAAAACTTAATTTTACCGCTTCTGTGAATGGAATTTCGAAAATCCGAGAGACACGGTTAATATCAAGGACTAAAATGTGGTTCAATGAGATGAAAATAATTTTTTGGTGAATAGTAACTTTTTACTTTTTTTACCACGGTTAATAGTAAATAGGGTAACTAAGGGTAAATATGATATTAATATTACCCTAACACATGTCCTAATTCTATTGGACAAGTGTAATTCGACCAAAAACAAACTTAGGAATAAAATATGACCATTTAGGCCCACTTGGATTAGATTAGGACATTTATTATTAATTTATTTAAAGAAGGGTTAAAATAGTTAAAATCAAAGTTTAATAAGTAAATCATTTTTAATATGGGGTTATACATAAGATAAATTCGACTATAAATATTCATTAGAAATATAAAAAGATTTCCTACATGATGGTATTTTATTTGTAATTTTTAGACAGCATATAATATAATTTATTTATGACACAAAGATGATGCAGTAATTATCTTATTAATGAAATATTGACATAATTGATAATATAAATACCAAAATAAATGTAATTTAAGACTTTTTATGAATTCCACTAATTTTCTAGGTTACTCTGATATATTAGTGTTGATTTAATAAACTTGGTTCGAATATATAATTCTTTTATGACTTTCAAAAAAATCATATATCAAATAGTGTCAAAATTGACACAAAATAGTTTTTAAATCAAATATTATATTATTAATTGTTATTTTATTCCTAAAAATCTAAGGTTCGGCCAAATGACTTAGATAAGGATATATGTATTAATAATATACAATTTGGGGTTCGTTTGGCATGTTATAGTAAGTGTATTAACCATATAGTGAAAGAAAACAAAAAGACACGGTAAAAGTTAAATTATTTAACTTAGAGTTAAATCTAATTGATAAGGTTTAAAATAAGATCCAAACATGTATAAATTTGATTGGTTGATTAGATTACAACCCTATCTCATCTAAGCTTCGAATATGAGTCATTTTTGGAGGTTTTTAAGTGGGGTTATATTTATTATAAATTAATATTTTTAAGAATTCCTAAGGTGCCCCTCTCCTCCCTTATAAAAGGAAACCTCCTCCCCCTCCTCCTCACACCAATTTGAGCACTCAAGCTCGGCCAACCCCTGCCAAAATCCCTTCTCCACTTCCCTAGAAACATCCTAGAGGTTCTGGTCTTCCTCAAAGACCAATTCTAGTGCCCTAAGAGGAGGTCTCAAAGAGGCACTTCAAAGAAGAGGTAATTACCGTTACCAATTCTTTCATCTTTATTTCTTCTTCCACTTCTTATTCTTAGGTTGTTTCATTATGAAGTAATAACATCAGTATCACTCATATACTGATATGTTATTATAAGTATGAAACAACCCTATTTCACCATCTATCCATCCTACGGAAAAAGAAATCACCGCGCGTGCGTACGTACGGAATACCGTCTCCACGCCGTGGTGTAATCTATTTTCCACCACCACCTTACATGGATGGGTATAATGGTGTAAAGAATAACTATACATAGTTATTACAACATCATAATGATTCTGATATATTTTATAATCCACTCCAATTCAATTCAATATTTATAGAAATGATATCATCGCTCGTGCGTACGTACGGAATACCGTCTCCACGACGCGATGAGATTCATTCTCCATGTTAACCATTTAAGAATGATTATAATGTATATATAAGAAATAATAATGAAATACATGACATTATAAAGCTACTGGATTTATGTATATATATATACATATGTATGTCATCTACTTACTTCCATTTCAAGACAATAAGGAAAGAAAAACAGCGTTCATGCGTACGTACGGACTACCGTCTCCATGAACGGTGTTTTTCATTTTATTTATCTATCTATTATATATATATATATACTGAATATATATGATATATAAATCATATTTTATATTCTGGAAGTAAGTAAATCATGATATAAGTAATAATGATGTCAAGAACAACAAGTCAAAACACCTACGATAAATGAAACGATTTTACCCAAAACGCTTCTTTAACATGGAATTTACAAAAGAACGGGTAATATAATGTCATAAGTGAACCATATATGATATCATAACAATGAATATGATTCTGTAATAAGTCAATGACATTATTTAAATCATTATACAGGAGGTTCGGACACATACGAAGCAAATTGGACCTAAGGTAAGGGAAATATCACAATCTCATTTTTATCCGAGATTGTTTATACTTTGGTATTTACTGGGGTGTATTTTATCATCCACATCCATGTTTCATCAAAATGTAATATTATTTCCATCCACCTACAATTGTTTAAATCCATTTTTACCCTTCGGTGAGTTTTTAGTAATATGTATGAAAGGAATCTTTTGTCGTACGAGGTACTTTTTGACTTTTCCGACAAAAGTACGAAGAATGTTTTTTTTTAACTTATACGGCATGAACGGATTTCTACTGTTTTATAAAGCCTTATTTTCATGAAGCTTCCTCTAAAATATTTCATGACTATTTTCAATAAAATCTCTTTCTTTTAAAGTTTCATGATGTTTTGTGAAAAGAAATTGATTTTGAAGAAGAAAGGATATTTTCCTCAAGAATTCAATTCAAGTGTTTTATCAAAATTATTTTCCATCTAAGATAATAAAGAGTTCTGTTTCTATCCATATTTTTACATTGATTTGACTATGTTGTGATGGAATTATGTTTATGAATTCCTTTATCTTATATGAATGGTTTTATGATGTCATGTTGTTTAAGAATCCCATTTTTATTACATGGGTTATGAAATGATGTATGATTTATGATTTTGTGGCACACATAAGAAAGGATTCATTAAGAGATGGGTGGGACCTATATCTCCCTCCAATGCATTGGGTAAAGATTTTATATCTCATGAGATAGACATGGCTGGAATGGTAGGTTATACCGGTTCAGTGAAACAGGACTGAAACGAGGATTACTCGATTCAGAAAGGGACTTTGTCCACTAAGATAGTCTTGGCAATGAGTCTTTACTAACAAGAAATGATTCTCTATGATTATGTGTGTATGCCACAATGAGTAATGTTTTAAGTTATGATTTCATTTCACTACTATGATTTATCCCATGTTATGAAATTATGCTCTCTTTTGCAGGTTAAGATTTCCAAAAATGTTATGTTCTTATGAAAATTATGTGATTGATATTTCCTTTGTTTACCCTTACTGAGCATTTGAGCTCACCCTTTTATGTTTTCTTTTCCCCAGGATATAAAGAAAGGTTTTAGGTAGAAAAAAGGGATGACCTTTATGGGAGATATTGAAGAACTTTCACCACGATTAGAAGATTACGTTCCGAGTTTCCAAAGACACTAAACTATTACGATCCTTTAGTGTGTGTTTTTGTTATGTACTAAGTATTCCGCAAATGTAATGTAATTTCCATGTACGTCAAGATACGGGTCTCTATAAATGTGGTTCATTAAGATGAAAATAAATTTTGGTGAATAATAACTTTTGACCATTATTTACCGCGGTTAAAGGTAAATATGGTAATTTAAGGTAAAAAGAATATTATAATAATTCAAAATTACCTTAAAACATGTCCAAACCTTATTGGTTGATTCATTGACGAATATGTGAATCTTTGGGTTGATTTTGGGACCCCATTGAGCCACTTGGGAGTGATAATGACAATTTAGATTAATTAACTTAAAGTAAAGGCAAAAATGACAAAAGCAAATATCTTTTGGTAAATTAATTTTTAGGAGGGATTATATAAATTATATGTTAGACTATAAATATTAATTTTAAATATAAAAATATTTCCTACATCATGGTGTTTTTTTATATTTTTTAGACATCAAATAAATTAAATTATTTGTGACACAATAATGATGTAGTATTTACCTCATTAATAAATGATTTAAAGAAATAAGATTATAATGATTAAACTATTATCCAAAAAATGTCCAATTCTGATGGTATGATTTTATTTCTACCATGAGTCATCTTATATTCATATTTAATGATTTTTGGACCTTTTGAAACTGAATATATGTTTATAATAAAATAATGTTTTCACACTTTTCTAAAGAGCCCCCCCTTATAAAAGAAGACCACTTCTAACCAATTCCTTACACATCTCAAGCCATTTGGCTCGTCCAAAATCTGCCCAATTAATCTACTACATCCCTCTCCTCTCATGATAAGCCTTACGTTAGGAATAAGGAACTTCAGTGAGTCCTTTTGGTTCAAACCAAAGGAAGTTACCCAAATTAAAGGTAACGATTTCTCTTAAATTGTTTTCTTTAATTTTTATTATCCAACCCCTAAAATCATTTTATTTATTTATTTTGTAAGAAAAACAGTATCCTCAATATACTAGGATGTTTTTATGAGATTTATTCAAACTAAACTTAAACACACCTCCATCTAATGGATAAATAACATAATGTTTCAGTGGATGGAAAACTAACGCCTCACGAAACAATGATTGTTCGATTATCTACTACCAACTCTCATGGTGGCCACAATGATGGAACTGTATTTATATATGATATATATTATGTTTATGATTTACTTATGCTTATTTACTTCCCATTTATATCATGCCTTTATGGTTTCCATAGTGGGTAAATACGATAATCTCATTAGAGGAAGTGCAGACTACAACCCCCTCAATGTGATGTGATTCGTTAATGCCTTATGTGGGATGTATAAAGGATGGAGTTAGTGATATTATATATGATATTATAAGGGAATTATAATATAACTTTGTATCATTATATTTAAATTCTATTAAATTAATAAATATAAATGAATGTAGCATTCATGCGTACGTACGGCTTACCGTCTCCATGAACGGTGCATTTCATTTCTTACCTCCAAATGTCATGTACTATTATAAATACATGAATATAATGGATATATATATGATATCTAAATCAAGAATACAATTCTAGATATAATGGACCATTGAAAACATGGACAACTTGTAAATATAAGGTGTTCATTTTTAACTCAAGTCCCAAATATCGACAAAACGAACGTCATTAACTTAAATGATTACATAATAAGTGATATAAAAGGAATCATATACTTGAAAAAGGTTCTTAAGAAAGTAGAAATTAACATTAGTTTATTATTCAGGATATTAAAGAATGATCGAGTCCAGTCAGACATGAGGTAAGGGACTTCACCTCAATCTCCTTTCATTGAGGCATATTTTGTTTTAATACACGATTTTCTTTTATACGCTGTATAAAAACCATTGAATTTTCATTTCATTCAAAGGGAATCTTTTTATATGAATCATTTTACTAAATGGCAAAAAGGAATGTTTTTTAATGTAAGCGGTGACAACAACCTTTCCACCGCCGCGAGTATTATTTGATCTTTGCCTTCCTTAACAAGCCGTAATGTTTTTTTAAAAGGAAAAATAAATACCATATACTATTTTTACGTATTTTGGTGTTGAAAATGATTTTTAGAATGTATTTATTATTTCAATATCTTGAAATGATATTTTGTTAATGCAATTTGGAAATGTTATCTATCTTTTATGCTTATGTTATTTTTTATGATCATGTTGTTGTTCTTGAGCATTATTTACGTATAGAGGTGGTTTCGTGATAAACCTAAGGTAGGTGAGCCTGAGATAGCTCCCCAATGCATTGGGTAATGTGACAGAGGTAAACGTGAATGTTTCTCCTAAGTGATTTAGGGAATATACTGTGATGGGTATTCTAAAGTAACTCCCTTAGTAGCTGTGATAGCTACAATGTAAGTATGATATAGATGCCACAAGTTACCTTTATGATTTATGATTTCTATGTGTTATTCATAAAATCTTATGATTTCATGAGGTAAGTGAAAGAGTTCATGTTTTGCATGTATTTATGAAAAAATGTTTTCTTTCTTTGTTTTATAACCCTTACTGAACTTTTTATGCTAATACCAAGTTTTGAAATGTTTTCATAGGACCTAAAGATGAATTGGGTCAAGGATGGGATCAAGGAAAAGTCATGCTGTCTAAAACATGGAACTAGACATGACTCTTTTTTTCAAGAGTTTTTATTTTATGAAAAAATGGAAGTTGTGTAATAGTGTCTACTTTATAATCTTTTGAGATGTAATAGTTTTGTAATAATTCTCTAATACTCTAAACCTGAAAAGACCCTCAATGTGAATTATTCATTTAATTAAATATTATGTAATGTTTAAGGTCGGGTCCTTATACCACTCTCCTACTTCATCATATGCTGCCACTGAAAGCTCATCTTCTTTCTCATACATACACTTCACATACCATTTTCTCATATCAATGACCACTCCCATCAACAAATCAAACTAGAAAATTGAGAACTCCATTAATTTATAGCCTAAAATTTGACTTAAACCAGATTTAGAACACTAAACACGTTCATCATCTAGATTCTAGTTTTGAATATAGCTATGCTGGAAAGAACCTTTGCCGCAGCCACACCGCAAATTGTAGGATGAGTTTTATACTATTCATTGTGACTAATTAAAGATCACACCTTCTGAAACTCTCATTTTCTGCCACATAGGTCTAAAGAACCGAGCCAGTGCTTGGGGGGACTTCCTGTTGCTGATGTGAAAGGAGAAGAATCCACATCAGTCACTACGAGGAGGATCTCAAGCTGCTGGTGAGAGTCCTTCGCCACGTGGAGTCAGTTGACGCCACTGTTGGAGCCATTCCATACCACCAGAAAAAGGAGAAGACTTTCTTGCACGTTGCTAGAGCTGAGAGGAGGAGAAGGATTCCCTCACCGCCACTGGTGTTGAGGAGGAGAACTGTACCCCCACTGCGAAGAGCCTGAAGCCACCGCTGCTATGTAGTATAGAGCTGAGTTGGATGTCGTGCCATACTGGAAGGGATCCATAAGGAACCCTACCCCCTCCCCTACTGTGCACCGAAATTGGGGGAGGAGGAGGGAGAATAAAATTTATGAAAATTTAAAAATTAATTATGTTAAATTAAAATAAAATCTTAAAAACATAAAAATAAAATATTAATAGTACTTAAATTTTAAATAGTAATAATTATTAACTAAATTTTTTAATAAATTAAATCATTTAATAATTAACTAATTATAATTTTTAAAAACATAAATAACTAATAACACATTATAAATTGAAATCTTTACATAAATATAATTATAATAATTAATATAAATTTATTTAAGAACTTAAAATAAACTTTAAATTTTTAACTAATCAGTTAATTAAATAATGACATTAAAATTAATAATAATCAACTAAATTATTAAAATTAATAATAATGATCTATAATTTTTTTAAACTAATATGTTTAATTAAATGTTACTTTAATATTTAATTTTTATTACTCAAATTTAATAATAAAATAATAATAATTAGTTTCATAATTAAAATCATTTAATACAATAATAAATTTTTATTAATAATGTTAATAAAATAAAGTATTAATTAATACCTAATTTAGAAACTTTATAAGTCTTTTAAATATTTCTTAATTAACTAATGACTTTAATTAATTTTTATTTATTTATTTATATCCTTCGTGTTCTAATTGTTTGTTTTTCAAGTGCAGGTTCATTCAAGACATGAAGACACATCCAAGTGCGTTCAACTAACTCCACCGAAGTTATTTACATCGGAAAAGCTAATGCGACGTGTGATGCACTAAAAAAATGAACTTGTGTGGTCAAAGGTTAAAGAACTAAAGTAAGTCGGTGGAAAAGACGGGGTGACGTCCAGCTTCTGATGAAAAGATTTAGAAGAAAGTCACGCAATAAAATGAGGGAGGAGACACACACTCTAAAAAAATACCATTGGATATTTGAGAGCTTCTCTCTCATCAGATCAGAGAGATCTGGTGGGCAGAGCATATCATTTAGAAGTTTTTCTTCCCTTGTTACTGAATATTTTGTACTCTGTTTTAGTATGATTCTAGTTACTATATTGATAATAGAGATAATGTTAGGATAAATAATTTAGTTCAATGATAAATTAAAGTCCCACAGGTTATATTTTAATTTTCTTTTCAATTTATCATTTTGATGTGTTCAGTATTGATTTGAGAGATCAATATTGAATTCATTCAATTTCATAGACCACTTGAATTTAATTTCAAAATTTCACAGTCAATTGGTGAGATAGATCATGGAAGGACCTTTCAAAATATAATAAATTCATAATACTTCATAAATTATAGTGAGTTCGCCCTGTTGTCATTTTCAAATAATGACGTTCATAGTTGATCTTTTTAGAGTAGTGAACTCTATTCTTGATCAACCTGTCAGACTTAATTCCAAGTGAGGGAGGTAAGTAATTCCCTTAAAGGGGGTACTTTTCATTAACTTTTAAGTGAATTAAAATACTTTTAAAACTAGATTAATGGATATTTTTCCACGAGTGACTTACTTTGATAGTTAATTCATCTGCGTTTTATATCTCTGTTACTTACTATTTTGAACCTGTTTATTTTTTCATTACAATTTAGGACAAAAAACTCAAAAACATTGTGGTGTTTCATTTGTTCCTTATAATAAACAATTTTTTAGAAAAAATAAAAAGTAAAAAATAGTAATTTACCCCACTTATGATAATAGTGGGGTCTTTTTTAATGTTTTTAGAAGAATAATGGTCAATTTTTCCTTCTCTATGGGTTTGAACCTACTTTCCACATATATAGTAGTTATTAGGAATATAATTTTTAAAATTTGTCTGACTTCAAAGATGGTTTAGGTCATGTTTTGGAACCATTTTTTGGGAGGGAAGGAGCCGTTAATTCTAAAACAACTAAAAAATCATTAAAAAGAAACAAAAAAAATGGAAAATTTTAAAACTGTTAAGAAAAAGAATGTTATTTTTTTATTGATAAACTATTACCATTTTCTTATTGCTGATTACTATCTGCTGTTATTTTCATGAGGAGAAGATCTTCTGGTGTTATATTAGAGCCTCTGAACCCTGACTTAGAAAAACATTTAACTGCTCTATGAAATAAAAACAAATTTGAAATGGAAAATCTAGATGAGAGAGTTCCTACACCTAACAACATACAAAATCATCCAGAACTATTAGATAAAAATGAAAGGCCTAGGATGAGGGAGTTCCAACTTCCTTACGTTTCAAGAAATCTTTCTTCTATTAGGTTATTTTTTAGAGTCAGAAACTATGAGTTGAAAAAATCACACATTTCACTACTGCCTGATTTTAATAGACTGTTTAATGAGGACTCTCTAGCATTCATTAGAGACTTTTATAATATTGTGCATCAGCCACCTCTTCTATGAATCATATATAATGGAATTATAATGAAATATATTCCCTTTTCCCTTAAAGGGAATGCTAGGAATTGATTTTTGAGCCTAGATGAGAACATTTTCGAAAACCGGGATCAAGTATAAAACTCTTTCATTATGAAATTTTATCCCCAAAGACTGAAAGGTAAACTGAGAAAAATAATAATTAGACTTTATTAATAGGATGGAGAAGCTTTTCAGGATGCTTGGGATTGATTTAGGGATCTTCTTAGGCAGTGTCCCCATCATCAACTCCCATATCACTTTCTCATGGACACCTTCTATGAAGGGCTGTCATCCTATGGAAAAAATCTAGTTGATCAGGCTGCTGGGGGAAGTTACAATAATAAGAAAAATGAAGAGTTGAGACAAATTTTTAATAATCTTTCATTGAATTCACAACATAAAAATTCAATAAGGAAAAGAGTCAATAAAAATGTTAATTCAAACACTAGTTCAATAAATGAATATAAAATTCAACTTACTGAAATCACCAACCAACTTCAATATTTAATGAACCAGGATTCAAAGAAAACTGTTAATCAACTTGGTAGTCAAAAAACCAATCAATATTTAAGGGAACAATGTGTCCAGTGTGGAATGTTTGGAAAAACTGAAAATTTCTGTCCAAATTTTTATATGCCGGACCAATAATAAGAGAACTAAATATTTGTTAATTATGGTCCTAGAATTCCTCATAAGGAAGATCCATTTTCAAACAATTACAATCAAGGATATAGGAACCATCCCAATTTATCATGGAATGATCAAGGCCTGATTAAATTATCCACTTTCCCTAACTATCAGAATCAACCAATACCAAATTTTCAAAATCAACAAAGGGGTGAGTCTTCAAATGCACAAGGAAATAATGATAATCAAATTTCTTCTAAACTTGATCTAATATTGAAAAACATTAACTCTCAAGAGGAAGGATACATGAATCAGCTAACCAAACATCAATATCTATATAAGTCAGATAAAATTCAAACTAATGTGAGAATATAGAACATGGAAACACAACTTGGCCCACATGCTAGAGATTTTCCATATAGGAAAAAAGTTAGACTTCCTAGTACCACTGAGGTTAACCGTAGAGAGAATGACATGGATGTTGTAACTAGAAGTGGGATGAATACTCAAACTATCGCTGAAAAAGAAACTTAAAATGACAAAAATGAAATTCTGCTTCAATCTGGTAATAAAAATCAGATTTTTTCACATGCTAGAAATTCACATAAAATTCATGTAAATGATCCAAATATGAATTTATCATCTGAATATCAACCTGAAACCTTATCTAAAAATAATAAGAATAAAGGAAAATAAAAGCTGAGGGATATACCTACTGTCCTTAAAATGTTTTCCCCACCAGTGACCTTTCTTGAGAAACTGAAACCTCAAAGTAACACTAGGGCCTAACTTCTTTAGTTCCTTGGTCTCCTTTAAAAACATCAATTAAAAATTAATTTCATTCAATCCTTAATTCAAATCCCATATTACTTGAAATATCTTAAAAAAATATTTCTAACAAAAATACCCTGGAAGAATTTTCTACTTACAGCCTGACTGAAGAGTGCAGTGCTGTGCTTCAAAAGAAAATCCCTCCTAAATTAAAAAACCCATGTATTTTGGTTATACCTTGCACACTAGGAATTTTTGATCAACTCAATTGTTTGTGTGAATTAGGTGCTAGTATTAATATTCTCCCATACACATTGTTTAGGAAGTTGAGGTTGGGTGATTCTAAAACCACCACAATCATATTCTAGTTGGCTGATAGATCTTTCACTCATCCTATGGGTAGGGTAGATTACTTTCTAGTTGGGGTAGGGAAGCTTTTTTTTCCTGAAGACTTTTTAGTCTTAGTTATAGAGTGTGATAAAGAGGTTCCCATCATCTTGGGTAGGCCATTATTGGCCACAGGTGGTGATGTAATTGATATCTCTAAGGGTTAGATAATTTTCAAAATTGGTGGACAACAAGAAGAGTTTAATGTGTTTAAAAATGTTAAAAGATCAACTTTTTCTGAAAGCTGTTCAATGGTAGAGTCCTTAGAATATGAGAAATCAATTGGAAACTCTGAAGAATCTAAAAATCAATCATCTAATGAACAAAATAATTTAGAAGTTTAAGATCCTGTGGAATCTATCTTAGAAATTGAAAATTCTGCTTAAACACCTAATCTGGAGAATTTTCCAGAACTGGACAACTGTTCAGTTTCTACTGTAGAAGTGTCCTCTATTTTTAGACTTAGGTGCTTTTTGAATTAATTTGAGGGTGTTAATATTAATACCAACCTTGATAAACACTTTGATGATATTTTAGGTGAACTTATAAGACAATTTGAGGATTATTCTTTGTTTAACTTGTTAAATTATGACTTGGAAAATTTAGACAGAAACATAGTTATCTCTGAATCTGAGCTAGAAATTGAAAATATTTAATCATTCAATACTTCTTACAAGTGTTATATTTAAGATCTTGGACCTCCTAGGCCTAAGATTCTTCCTTCGAGTGTAAAACCACCCACTCTTGAAATAAAACCAATCCATGCTCATTTAAAAAAATTCAATTCTGGGAGAGAATTCCACTTTTCCTATCATTATTTCTTATGAAATTAATTAAAATCAAGAGGAAAGACTGTTGAGTGTGTTGAAAAAAATTAAATATTCCATAGGCTGGACCATAACTGATATTAAGGGTATTAGTCCATCATTCTTCATGCATAAAATAACTATGGATCCTAACCATAAGACAAGGTTAGAGTGTCAAAGAAGATTAAACCCAAATATGAAAGAAGTTGTGAGAGAATAATTGATCAAATTGCTAAACACTAGAATGATATCTCCCATTTCTGATAGTGCTTGGGTCAGCCCTGTATAGGTTTTCCTCAAGAAGGGAGGCTTCATAGTAGTAAAAAATGAAAAAAATTATGAAATCGAAGTTAGGAAATCCATAAAGTGGAGAGTCTACATAGATTATAGGAAGCTTAATGCAGCCACTAGGAAGGACCATTTTCCACTGCCCTTCTTGGATCAAATTCATGAGAGGATTGTGGGCAATGAATTTTTCTATTTCTTAGATGCGTATTCTAGTTACAACTAGATTTCTATTGATCCAGAGGATTAGGAAAAAACCACTTTCACATGCCCCTTTATGAAATTTTCCTATAGGCGGATGTCTTTTGGGTTGTGTGGAGCTCGATCCACCTTTCAATGGTGAATGATGGATATATTTTCGAATATGATTGAGAGAATCTTTGAAGTTTTCATGGATGAATTTTCCATTGGGGGAAATACTTTTGATACTTGTTTTGTAAATCTTGAGTTAGTTTTGGAGAGATGCATTGAAACCAAAATTGTTCTTAATTGGGAGAAGTGTCAATTAATGGTCACATAGGGTACTGTTTTAGGTCATAAGGTGTCCAAGAGAGGTCTTGAAGATGACACTGCTTAGAAATACGTCATTAAAAAATTTCCACCTCCTAAAAATGTAAAAGGTGTTTGAAGTTTTCTAGGGCATGCCGGTTTCTAGAACAGATTCATAAAATACTTTTCAAAAATAATTGAGTCCATGTGCTCTTTGTCGGTCAAGGATGCACCTTTTAATTTTGTTGAAAACTATTTGAAATAATTTAATATGTTAAAAGAGAAACTCACTACACCACCTATTATCACTGCACCTAATTGGCAATTACCGTTTGAACTTTTGTGTGATGTTAGTGACATGGATGTAGGTGCTATCCTTCAACAGAGGATAGATAAGAAATTTCATGCGGTATATTATGCTAGTAGATTGCAAGATGAAGCCCAAAAGAATTACACTACTACTGAAAACTAATTTTTAGATTTTTTTTTTGATCTTGATAATTTTAGAAAGTATATATTAGGTTCAAAAGTCATAATTTTCACTAATATTTCTACTTTAAAGTACTTTCTTTCTAAGAAGGAATCTAAACCCAAGATGATTAGATGGATTCTATTGCTACAAGAGTTTGATTTAGAGATTAGGGATAAGTAAGGAGCTGAAAATTTAGTTACTGAATACATATCTAGGCTTCCTCATACTCAATCCGAAGATCCTAGGGAGATAAACTCTTCCATTATAATGAAAAGATGCTTAGTGTATCAATCAGGCCTTCTACTTGGTGTGTAGATTTTTCCAACTTCCTGGAAGTTGGTGTCTTTCCTAGAAATTTGTCCAATAACCAAAGAAAGAAATTCATTTTTGAGCTTAAATACTACCTTTGGGATGATTCCATACTATTAAGGATATGTGTTGATGGTATTCTTAGGAGGTGTGTGATCGAGGAAGAGACGTTTCCTATCTTAGAGAGTCTTCACTCCTCACCTTGGAGAGGTCACCATGGTGGTGAAAGGACTGCTCAAAAAGTCCTACTATCTGGTTTATATTGACCTACTCTTTTTAAGGATGCTAAGATCTATTTGGTTAACTGGGATGGATGTCAAAGGCTAGGAAATGTTGGTAGGAATCCATAGTTACGCTAAAAAGGAATTCTGAAAGTATATATTTTTGATGTCTGGGGTTTAGATTTCACAGGTCAATTTACATCATCTCATGGGAATGGGTATATTCTTGTTTCTGTAGATTATGTGTCAAAATGGGTTGAGGCAGTGGTATGTCCTAACAATCAAGCCAACTATAAAATAATTTTTTTTAAAAATAACATATTTACAAGATTTGGAGTTCCCAAATCTTTTATCACTGATAATTGAACACATTTTAATAACTAAAAGTTTAATTTTTTGATGAAAAAATAAGGTTGTGTTCATAAAATCGGTACTCCTTATCATCCACAGTCTAGTGGACAAGTGGATATTTCAAAGAGATAACTGAATCAAATACTTGAGAAAACTGTGTCATCTTCTAGGAAAGACTGGTTTCTTAAATTGGATGATGCTTTATGGGCATATAGAACTTCTTTAAAGACCCCAATAGGTATGTATCCTTACAGGTTGTTTTTTGGGAAATGTTGTCATATACCTGTGGGGTTGCAACAAAAGTCTTATTGGGTAGTTAAGGCTATGAACTTTGATTTTAAGAGTGCTCGTGAGAAGAGTTTAAATGAGATGAGTGAGCTGAATGAGATTATGAGAGAGATTTGTGATAATTCAAGGATTTATAAAGAGAGGACTAAAATATTTCATGATTCTCTCAAACAAAACAAAGAATTGAAACTTGGATAGAAGTTCCTTCTATTTAACTCTTGACTTAAACTCTTTTTTGGAAAACATAAGACCAAGTGGTCTAGACCATTTACGATAGTGAGAGTTCTTCAGAATGGAGTTGTTGAAATTGTAGGTTAAGAGAAAAAACCCATGTTAGTTAATGGGCATAGAGTGAAAATTTATTTTAATTGACCACCAAAGGGCTTGGTTGCAATCAGTGTGCTTGAAAACTGATCTTAAATAAAGTCTGGCTGAATACTTTAAAACATAGCACTGCATAGGAGGCAACCCATTATTCTTTTTGTCTTTACTTTGTTTCATTTGTAACCTTAAATAAAGTGATACTTCTGTGCTCTATTTTTTTAAATTAATGTTATTGATTTCTATTGGTTTACTTGCTCTGTGTTTTTAGTATAATACTGCTAGTGTCAATAAGGGAGTGGAATTCCCAAGTTGAGAATTAATGAAAAACATATTCAGGGATGTGTTTTAACTTATGTTGTTATAAATTCTGCTTGCAATAGAATACTCTGCAATATTTTTACTAAAAAATTCTATTGCATGAATTGAACTGTATAAAATTCTACTTTACGTCTTGCTACTGTAATAAAACATTTTGTATATTCTTAAAATTATGATTGTATTGGAATGAATGTTTTCTGTATGTCACCATGTAAACAACAATTTTGCATGTACTTCACTTCTAAAAACTGAATTTCATTTTTATTAAAATCGTCTCACTGCTTGAAATTAAGAGTGTGTGTAGGGGGTACGTACAAGCTGAAATTTTTTATATTGAATCTGCTATAGGTTGGGGTGTTTTAACATTATTTATTTTTCTCTATTGAACATATTATTGAACTCAATCTGTTAAAATGATTACCACCTGTACACAGTGCACTTACACCTCCCTTGTTACTTTTTGAGCTATATAGAAAATTATTCACCAGACTAAATATTAATGTGTGTACTTTATAATGAACCTACTGATAAGTTATTCATTATGGCGAAAAATACATTTATGAATTTCAAAGAGACTCTTTATACATATAAAAAATCTACTGAAATACAAAATCTATTTTGAACATTTAATGTTTAATTGTTCTTTTCCATATTTGGAAGTCAACTTGGGGAAAAAGATTGTTTTTAAGTGTGGGGGAGGGGGTTAATTCTTGACTGTGCTGAACTATGTTTAATTGGAAGCCCATCAATTCCCACTGCAACTTCAATATTTTTGTAAAAAATGGTTAAATGTTTTCAAAAGGCTTTCATAACTTTAGGATTTACACTTTACTCAAATTGGTCTTTCCTATGGACAATTTTTATTTGGTAGTTAAGTTATGATTTTAGAATCTGAAGTTATTGAGGATGGTTGATTGTTGAGTGGTCATGCTTAGTGGTTTTATAGAAATTTGGTTTAGGGACTATTTTTGAGAGTTATATAGGTGAACTGTTTGTGGATTTATGATCATAATTGTTGGAACTAGATATTTGATCTTGATTATAGGGAACTCATTTCCTTTTAATTATTAAATTAATTTCATTAATGGGTCAATGTAAATTGCTTTCATAGAAATATTTTGAAACTGGAGTATTCTGGGCATCTTGGATCCCACGGTGAGTCTTTGAGACCCTAGATGCTGGGTGTGTTTCTATTAACTATAAGCCCTCTGTACACTTTGAATAAGTTCATTGCACAGTTCTTAGCACATGATACATCGCTTTGGAAAAATAAAATAAAGTGTTTAGGGTCAAAAATGAGTTCATTAATGTGAGGGAAATGATGAACTCAAAATGAAGAAGGGGTCAATTGATTTACTATGGGATCCATTTAGGTTTCATCATTAAGCTGATTCAAAAAAAATATTTATTGTTGAAAAGTAGGTGATGAGTCAAAGTACAAGTTTTCTACTATTAAGTTCTTAACTTCACTAATGTTTTATCTCTTATAAATCTTGAAATTGGAACTTGAGTTTGGATTGAAATGATCACTAGGAAGAGTCACGTATGAGGCATGCCACTTTATTTAATTGATTAATCTTTGTAATATTTATTATCCTATGAGTACTCGTTTGAGGCTAGAATTGATTTGAAATTATCTTTTTAAAAGCCTGTTTTTATGTTCTGTCTTGTTTTCTTAAGTGATGGACATGTTACAGTTTGAGATGAATCATAAATACTACCATCAGTTTTTCAATGATAACAAAGAAAGAAATTGTTTGGGGATAAACAATGCTTAAGTGTGGGGGAATTTGACGTGGCTCTATTTTTACATTGTTTTTCCACATCTTTTTACTTAATTTTTAATGATATAATTAATTATTTAAGCACTTTATACTAAATAATTTTACCTTTGTATTTCTATAATTAAACTTGTTATTTAAACAATTTTTATAGTTAATTATGTATTTTTTGTATTTAAAAAATTATTTTAATTTTACTTTGATTTTAAAGTTTAATTATTTATTTATTAATTTTGTTAATTTTAATCTACTCACCTCTTAATAATTTGACGTTAATAATAAATAATCATTCAATAATCTTATTTCTTTTTTAATTAACATTGAATTTATTTAATATTTTATCCTATAATATATTTTTATTAAATTATATTAACTTTTTTAATTAATATGATTAACCATATTTCTTATTAATTAAGTTAAGAACTTGAGTTTTAATTAAATGAAATAGTACGATTTTAACATTAAGTGTTCACTTAGTTAATTAATTAATTAATTAAGAGTTTTAAAACATTAATTATGTAACCTTGAGAATGCAATTGAATTATTAAGTCATTAACTTTTGTTTTTAGTCTATTAGTGAGGTAGACAAGAGCCATCAGTGACTTGTTGAGTCACCGATGTTGCCCTTTTTTCACTCACTCTTTACCCTATAATTAATCTATATAATAAATTTTAATTTTAGTATTTTATCAACTTAGTTTAATATTTATCCAGTTTTTAATTTAGGTGTTAACAATTATAAACTAAAATTGTAACTTTAAAGTTTAAATTTTAATAATAATCATGTTTTTAATGTTTTGACTTTTTTAATTTATAAATTTCAATATTTTGATTTTTGATTTTATGGTTTTAATTGGTTAATTATTTTTAATCATTTTATTTAGTTAACTTAAGATTTAATTTTAAGTTCAATTTATGCATTTTTAATTTTTGTGTGTCACCTTTAGTTCATTATTTTTTGTTCTATCAGTGTCCTTTTTTATAAGAACCTGTGGCTTTACCCATAGGCTACCGATGCGGCCTATGAGTGACCCTTTTTTTCGCAATAGTGACATTTTTAATTTCGGACATCAATGAACTTTTAAATCTTCTGCATCGGTAACCTCAATTTTTTATATAAACCATTAGTGATATTTAATTCCAACAATGATCTTTTCATTTAACTACAACGTTAACCATTTTAAGCCTAACGATGACCCTTTTTCACGACTTTTATTCCCCTACATCTCACTGATTTCCTTCCTCCCTTACACCTCACCGTTAGTTATCTTCAACCAATGACACTCCCCTGGTTCATCTTACGCTGCCACTGAAAGCTCATATCCTTTCTCATACATACGCTTCACATACCATTTTCTCAAATCAACAGCCACTCCCATCACCAAATCAAACCATAAAATTGAGAAATCCATTAATTTACAACCTAAAATCATACATGAAACTGATTTAGAACACTAAACACGTTCATCATCTTAATTCTAGTTTTGAATCTAGATATGCTGGGAAGAACCTTTGCCACAACCGCACCGCAGATCAGAGCATGAGCATACTGCTATTCATTGTACCTCATTCAAGATCACACCGTCTGAAACTCTCATTTTCTGTCACTGAGGTCTGAAGAACTGAGCCAGTGCTTGGGGGGACTGCCTATTGCCGATGTACATGGAGAAGAATCCACATCGGTTGATACATGGAGGAGCTCAAGCCGCTGGTGAGAGTCTGCCGTCACCTAGAGTCCGTTGATGCCGCTGTTAGAGCCATTCCATGCCACTCGAAGGAGGAGAAGACTTCCTTGCACGTCACTAGAGTTGAGCAGAGGGGAAGGATTCCCTTACCGCCATTGGTGTTGAGGAGGATAACTGCACCATCGCTGCGAAGAGGCTGAAGCCGTCACAACCCCTACCGCTGTTGTGTATGATAAAGTCGAGTTAGATACTTTGCCATACTAAAAGGGATCTAGAAGGAACCGTACCCCCTCCTCTGCTGTGCAATGAAATTGGGGGTGGGGGGAGAAGAAAATTTAAGAAAATTAACAAATTAATTATGTTAAATTAAAATAAAAGCTTAAAAGCTTAATAATAAAATATCAATAGTACTTAAATTTTAAATAGTAATAATTATTAATTCAATTTGTCAATAAATTAAATCATTTACTGATTAGATAATTATAATTTATAAAAACTTAAATAATTAATATCAAGTTATAAATTAAAATGTTTACTTAAATATAATTATAATAATTAAAATAAATTTATTTAAGAACTTAAAATAAACTTTAAATTTTTAATTAATAAATTTAAATAATTAATGACATTAAAATTAACAGTAATAAAATAAATTATTAAAATTAATAATAACAATCTATAAAATTTAATAAACTAACATGTTTAACTAAATGTTTCTTTAATATTTAATTTTTGTTACTCAACTTTTATAATAAAATAATAATTATTAGTTTTATAATTAAAATCATTTAATTCAATAATAACTTATTATTAATAATGTTAATAAAATAAATTATTAATTAATACCAAATTTAGAAGCATTATAACTATTTAAAATATTTATTAATTAATTGATGACTTTAATTATTAATTTTTATTTATTTATTTATTTCCTTCATGTTTTAATTGTCTTTTTTCTTGTGTTGGTTCATTCAAGACATGAAAACACATCTAAGTGTATTCAACTAACTCACCCGAAGTTATTTATGTGGGAAAAACTAGTGCGACGTGCGATGCACAAAAAAACGCACGTGTGCAGTCAAAGGTTAAAGAACCAGAGTAAGTTGGTGGGAAAGAGTGGGTGATGTGCAGCTTATGAACGAATGATTTAAAATCAAGGAAGATAGAAAATGATAGAGGAGACAAACATTCTAAAAAAGGAACATTGGAGATTCGAGAGCTTCTCTCTCATCAGATCAGAGAGATCTGGTGGGCAGAGCACATCATTTGGGAAGTTTTTCTTCCCTCATTAATGAATATTTTATACTCTATTTTAGTATGCATCTAGTTGCTGTATTGATAATAGAGATAATGTTAAGATAAGTAATTTAGTTCAGGGATAAATTGAAATTTTGTTAATTATATTTTAATTTTATTTTCACTTTATCATTTTGATGTATTCATTATTGATTGGCGAGATCAATACCGAATTCATTCAATTGCCTATACCACTAGAATTTAATTTCCATATTTCACAATAAAATGGAAAGATTGATCATGGAAACACATTTCAAAGGATAATAAATTCATAAGACTTTAGAACTTACGGTGAGTTCATCCTGTTATCATTTTCAAATAATGACGTTCATGTTTGATCTTTTTAGAGTGGAAAACACTATTCTTGATCAATCTGTTAGACTTAATTTCTGGTGAGGGAGGTAAGTCATTCTCTTAAAGGTGGTACTTTGCATTAACTTTTAAGTTAATTGAAATACTTTTAAAACCAGCTGAATGAATATTTTCCCCTGAGAGATTTACTTTGATAGTTCATTTATCAACGTTTTATATCTATGTTACTTACTATTTTGAATATTTTTCTTATTTCATTACAATTTAAGTCAGAAACTCCAAAAGATTGTGGTCTTTCATTTGTGCCTTATAATAAACAATTTTTAAAAAAACAAAAAGTATAAAAATAGAAATCTACCCCACAGCTGACAATAGTGGGTTTTTTTTGAAAGTTTTTAGAGGAATAGTGGTCAATTTTTCCTTCTCTATGGGTTCGACCCTATTTTCCACATATATAGCAGTTTTTAGGAATATAAATTTTAAACATTAATTGAATTCAATGAAGGTTCAGGTCAACATCTATGTTAAAATAGTATCCATCTATTGGATGAAAGTGGAAAATTAATAGAGAAACCGTATATGACTGAGGATGTATTCATTAGAGATAATGAAAGGACCTATAAGTCCGTAAACAATGGGTTAATCCCTTCTAAGAGAAGTTAGTGAAGGAAGAGGAAGACGATGATCCTTTCCACCAGTAGTGAGCTAGAGAAAGAGACATAGGGAGTAACCCTTGGGAATGGAGTGAGTAGACCTAAACCTCGTAAAGGATGTGAGCCTGGGTATAAATGATATCTACCCTAAACAATCATTTTTGGTAGTGCACCTTAGAGAATTTGGTAAAATAGGAACATCACCATTGTATTCTCCTAAGATGTAGTCTCATGAAGTTGAACCAAGTAAAAATCATTGCATTTTTTAATTTCTTTCCTACATTACATTCAAAGCATCATCATCAGATAAAGATGGAAAGAATAATATCAGAATTAACACTTAGGTTCAAACACATCAACCCTTATAATAAAGAGGTCAAGATCTAGGGTGGTAAGAATAATTTAGAAAATAATATATGTACCCTGACTCATCCCACTCTTAGGGTATCTGGGAACCTTTTGGACCAAAAAATATTTGGATATATCCCATATGAACCCAATTATTTTTAATTTTCTCCCTAAAACACTAGGAAACCATGATAGGTTTTGAATACCCTTTCAATAGGGATTGATCATAGCTTCTCGAGATTGATCCGAGGTGAGATGTGCCTATTCTCTCTATTAATTTTTCTCCAGTTAGTTTATATTTCATCCTGTTCCTTCTTTACATGATATAGATATGGATATACTTTATTCTAATTAGGTTTCTTTATTATTATTTATGGAGTTTCTAGAACTAAATCTTTAGGATATCTCAGTTTCATCACAAGAGAGGTGATCCGAGATTTGAAACGTTGGCCAATTATCGTGTGGAGAACATTGACACTTTTTAGGTAAGGGATTTTTTTTATTATCATATTTATTTAAATAAAAACGTAATTTTATAATTATATATTCCCTTGTATTTAAATTTAACTAACCTAATAAATATTTAATTATATTAATAAAAAATTGGTTGTAGCTGTCACATATTGCTGCTTTATATTGTGATAATGATTTACCTCTTTTTTTCTGTATAGTGTTTTATCTATACTATCATTCTGTATCATGTAATTATTCTTAGTTTATAATTTTTTTCATAGTGTAAAATGGGAAAAAATTATATATGGGATTAATTGATTAATTGTCTTAAGAAATAAAGAAGAATCATGTTAAAGGAATCAATGGTTTCTTATAATTTTGTGGCAACTCATTAATGAAATTCACATGTTTAATTTAATATGTTATTCCATGTGTTAATTAAACTGATAAATAATATGAGAAACAATAAATATTTTTTACGAATAAAAAAATTAAAATTAATGTTAAATGATATTTTTTTCTCACAGTTCGATGAAACTAGTTTTGATGCTTGAGATCATGTTCAATAGTTTGATATATTTTTATAGACGACAACTTAGTTTACCCCTAGTTTTAACCCGTTAATAATGAATCATTTAATTCAAGATGGAATAAGAACTGTTTGTTTGGTAAAGATAAATATTTGTGGATGAAAGTACCCATTTTGTTATAAAGTTTGAATTTATTATGTTGGGATCCATGAGATCTTGTTTTTATGTTAATGATGAATACCTTTCTTTTAGGGACTTGATTTACCTATTTTGTATGCTTTTTTTCTTACTTCCTTGTGATGTTATTTTGATGACAGATTTTTGATATGATGTGAGCCTATGATGACTAATCCTATGATGAATGATGTGTTATGGGGTGGGGAGGCCTGGATGATGTGGCAGTAGCTGTCAGATGTGATGTTGAGTTGCATCGGGATATGCATGTGGGTGTCAAGGATAACACTAGATATGATAGAATGGTTTAAAGATAGTGTTACCCATTTATGTGACAATTCTAGATGATTTCTTTATAAGAATGTGTTTAATGGAAAATGGATGGGTTTCCTGTTTTATCTGTACTAATTTTCCCACTACTTGAGGTAGTTGGACATGTTTGGTTGCATGTTCCTCTTAGTGGTATCGTAGAATGAGTTTTCCTAGAGAACCTATAATGTATGTTATGATGTTAATAATGTTTAAAAATGACTTAACCCATAGGGTTTGTGTTGCTGGAATGAAAATGAGATGCTACTCTTTAGAAAGCGTGGACTTAGTTTGGATTATTCCCCGAGGGCGTGAACTTGGATTTGATGGATAATGGTTATTGATATATAATATTTTTAATGTTTAATTAATGTAAAATTAAATAATTAATGTAATTAATGATTAAAATTATTGAAGTAATTTAATGTAGATCTTTAAAATACTTATGTACATATAGGATATCTAGTCTTAGTAGAGGAACCCTAGAGTCTGAATAATGTTAGATACAGTTGAGTATAAGACTATGTTATTCCCATAGCATGGTTATGAGTTATTTTATATCCTTTATATTCTATAATTTCATATTATACACCACCCATGTTGGTTAGGGTGACTGAAACCCATAGGACTATGTGAGGGTATTTCCCCCAAGATCCCAATTGAAGGATGGATAGATGACTACCCCCTATGGACCCACTCTCTTCTCCTAGTATTTGATGTGTATACATAGATTTTAGTTTCCCTATATACATTTGTATACGTATTTGATGGATTGTGGTTATTTCACACACATGTATCTCCGATTATAGTATCCAAATCGTTAATATAAGTATGACATGTATAGGCTGTGATTGTTTGAGGCACATTACTCAGTGTATGGGCTGTGATAGCTTGCGGTATAATACCTGATGTATGATACATGTCACAAATTATTTGGTGGATTGAAAAAACTACTTGGTTACTATATGGTGATGTGATATAAGATGCTGTGATGCATGGGGTTCATGTTGTGTTATATAGACCATGTGCCTGTGTGATGGATTGTTTTGGAGAGAGAGGGATCATGACATGTGATGTTGTGGAAGAGAAGAAAACTATTTTTAAATTAGTAGTGGGGAACCCTTTATGTTTCATTACTATGTTATATGATATCGTGCATGTGATATGGTGAGATATTGCTCTGGTGAGGCTGGAAACTTAGTATACCCTTTTTGGTGATGAGTTTTTTTAACTATTATTCACTATTCTTTGGAATTATTTATTTATATTTTGCATGATAGGATCTAGTTAGGATCCTAATGAGTATACAGTTATTCCCATCCCATGTATATATAATCCATTTTCATGTTATCAAGTGAATGTTGGAGATTAGATTGGATATTACTAGCTTGAGTTTTTGCAGGAGCTGTTTGGGCTTCACAGTCACTTCCCCCTTTACTTTTTTGGTACGTGTAGTTCTTTTTCATCTATTTTAGTAGTATATGAAATTACATGTACAAATTTTAGTTTCTTTAATATATATATGAGTAGTTTTGGATTGGTATATCTATCTTATCTCTCTCTTCCGCATGTTCTCTTAGATGGTAATGCATCCTATATGTATGCTTATTATACCCTCGGTGATAGTCTCTAATCAGGGACTATTGGAGGTAAGACTTAGGTAGTCACCATATCCCTCCTATCATTTTCGATGCAAGTGGTGCACTCTTTGGGGGTGGGGGGTGGGGGGTCAGGATACTATTGTTGTTGGAAGATCTAGTAACATGTATGAAGTTGATTGTGGTTGTGACATGTTGGACTTTGAGGATGTAACTAAGATAATGATAATATGGTAATGGGTTAAGAATATAAAAATAAATCATGAAAATGTAACTTCCTATTACTTGTTTAGTTAATTACATAAAGATAATACTTGAATATGAACAAGAAATGGTGTGAAAATTGAAGGGTTTTGTTCTCAAAAGAACATTCTCTTAAAATGGCTCACATCCATGGTGAGAGTTTCTTATCACCATGGATATGATCTAATTAAATATAACCTTATTTTGAGAATAATAATAATTTTTTTCACATGTAGGAATCAACTGTACATCAATCAGATACATGGTGTTCCTGGTATGACTCAAAGTATATGGTTTTAGTTTAAAATTGACACTTAAGTTCAAAAAAAATGTCACATACTCAAAACTGGGAAAAAAAATCAGATTGTTTTGATAAGTTATGAAAATAATAAATAATTCATTTTTGATGTGTAAGAATTATCAACACATCAATATCATAAACATTGTACCTGATATGACTCATAGTGTTTTTTTTAGTTTAAAATGGGCAGTTTAGTTCAAAACACACATCAGATACTCAAAACATAACAAACCTATTCATATTGTTTTGATACTTTAGTAAAAATATCCATAAGTCATTTGTGACATATATGAATCAACACACCTAAATCTGATGTATTCTATTCCCTGTTTGACTCAAAGTGTATGTTTTCAGTTAAATTGACATTTTAGTTCAAAACACATTTGACATACTCAAAACTAACCAGACACATTCAAATTGTTTTGGAACATTATGAAAACTACCAATAATTCATTTTTGATGTGTAGGGACTAGCCACACATCAATATGAATCATGGTGTGACCAGAATGACTTTAAATGTATGTTTTATGTTTAAAATTGACATTTTAGTACAAAACACATTTCACGTACTCAAATCCAAGAAAAGTATTCATATTATTTTGATACTTTAGTAAAATTATCCATAAGTCATTTTTGGTGTGTGTGAATTGACATCATGTTAATTTGACACATGATGTAGCCAATATGATTCAGAGTGCCTATTTTCAGTATAGAAGTTCAATTTAAGTTTAAAACTCACATCACATACCCAAAATCAGGAAAACGAGTTCAATTACTTTTTCAAAATTCAGGAAAAAAATTCAAAATTTATTTGTGATGTTAAGGAACTGACCACACATTAATCCAAAAAAGTATGTGTTCAGTATGAATCAAATCACATGTTTTCAATCTAAAGGTTCCATTTTAGTTTAAAACACATCACATAACCAAAATTGAGAAAACATGCCCAAATTATTTTAAAAAATTAGGAAAATAATCCATTAATCATTTTTGACATTTAGGAATTGATCATATGTCAATATGATAGACGATGTGGTAGGTATGACTCGGTGTGCGTGTTTTCCATATAGAAGTTCCATTTTAGTTTAAAATGCACGTCACATAGACAACACTAAGAAAATGATCTTGGATTGTTTTCAGACATTAGTAAAACAATACATAATATATTTTGGACATTTAGGAATCTAACTCACTTTGATCCAACACATTATGTTCTTGGTATGACTCCAAGTGTGTTTTTCAATATAAAATTATCATTTCAGTTTAAAATGTGC
Organism: Viscum album; assembly: GCA_963277665.1. NCBI lineage: Eukaryota > Viridiplantae > Streptophyta > Magnoliopsida > Santalales > Viscaceae > Viscum > Viscum album. The sequence continues at coordinate 335,356,115 of OY728163.1, forward strand.
ATGACATATCTAAAACTAAGCAAAAGAACTTGGATTGTTTTAAAATTTAATGAAAAAGATCCATAATTTATTTTTGATATTTATAAATTTAACACACATCAATCCTACAAATGATTTTTTTAGTATTACTTGATGTTTCTGTTTTTAATATAAAAGTGAAATTTTAGTCTAAAATGATCACGACGTAGCCAAAACTAATAAAACAATATCATATTGTTTTCAAAATTTAGGGAAAAAATCCATAATTCATTTGTGATATATAGGAATTTACTTCACATAAATATGATGAATGATGTGGACTTTATAACTTGAAGTGTGTGTCTTCAAAATACATGTGTCATTTTAGATTAAAATGAATGTCACTATCCAAAAATGAAAAAATGAGATCAGATTGTTTTCAAACTTTAGGAAAAAACTCCATAATTCATTTTTGGTGTGTAATAATTGACTATACATCAATCCAAAACACGATTTATATCACATGACTCGAAGTGAGTGTTTTAAATATAAAAATTCCATTTTACTTTAAAACATGCATCATATAACCAAAATCAAGAAAATAATCTTGGATTGTTTTGGAAATTTAGTAAAATTATCTATAATTCATTTTTTGACGTGTAAGAATCATCTATAAATCAATATGATTGATGATACTGTAGGTATGACTCAAAGTGTGTATTTTTGATATAAAAGTATCATTTAAATTTAAAATATGCATCAATATCCAAAAATGGAAAAGTGATCTTAGATTATTTTCAAACATTTAGAAAACAATCCATAATTCATTTTTGACATGGAAGAGTTAACCATATGTCAATCCAACACACTATGTGGTTGGTCTATCTTGAAGTGGATGTTTTCACAACAAAAGTGTCATTTTAGTTTAAAACTCGTGTCATGAAGCCAAAATAAGGAAAGAAAGATCAAATTTATTTCAAACTATAGAAAAATAATCCCTAATTCATTTGTGATGTAAATGAATTGATTGAACAAAAATCTGACACATGATATAGTCAGTTTGAATCAAAGTATGTGTTTTCAAAATAAAACTGTTATTTTATTTTAAAATGCATCACATAGACAAAAATGAGCAAAAAATATCAGATTATTTTCATAATTTAGGAAAATTATCCACAATTGATTTTTGAAAAGTTGGATTTGACTGTACATCAATCCAATAGACAATGTGGAAGGTTTGACTCAAAGTTCATCTTTTTAATATAGAAGTTCCATTTTAGTTTAACTCATGAATAACATAAAAAACCAATAAAATGAGCTCATATTTCATTCTTACATTAGTAAAATGATCCATAATACATTTTTTATATTTTTTAATTGAAAACACATCAATCTAACACAACATGTGGTTGTTATGACTTGAAGTGAATGTTTTCAGTACAAAAGTTTCATTTTAATTTAAAACATGAATTACATATCCAATCTAAGAAAATGAGATTGAATTTCTTTTAAACATCATGAAAATTATCCACAATTCATTTTTTGATATATATGAATTGACCAAACATTAATCCAACACATGAGGTTGTCAGTATGACTAGAAGTGCATGTTTTCAATTTAAAAGTGTCATTTTTTTAAAACACGCATCATATAGACAAAACTGAAAAAACAAGCATAATTGTTTTTAAACATTAATGAAAAAAATAAAAAATTATTTTGTAATATGTATGAATCAACTGCACATCAATCTGACACACGATATTACTAGTATGAATATAAGTGCATATTTTTAATATAAAAGTGTCATTTTAGTTTAAAACACATGTCACTAGAGAAAAATAAGAAAACATGATCAAATTGTTTTCATAACTTAAGAAAATAATCCATAATTAATTTTTGATGCGTATGGCTTGACCACACATCAATTCAACACATGATGCATCTAATATGACTCAAAGTTCTTTTTTCAAATATAAAAGTTCCATTTTATTTTAAATTACACATAACGTAGCCAAAACCTAGGAAAGGATCTCAAAATATTTTCAAAATTTAGGAAAATGATCCATAATTAATTTTTGATGTATAGGAATTGACCACACATCCATAGGATACACGATGTTGAAATTTTGTCTCAAATTACATGTTTTCACTACAAAAGTAACATTTTATTTAAAAAGGTAGGTCACTAGAAAAAAAAAAGAGAAAATGAGATCATATTATTTTCAAACATTAGGAAAATAAACCATAATCATTTGGGATGTTTAGAATTCCACCACACCTAAATCGAACACATGATGTAGTCAGTATGACTTGAAGTGTGCATCTTCAATATAAAAGAGCCATTTTTGTTTAAAATGCATCCAATAGAGCCAAAACCAAGAAATCGAGATCAAATTGTTTTCAAACTTCAAAAAAATGATCCAAAATTCATTTTTGATAAGAAATAATCGTCCACATGTCAATCCAACACCTGATGTGTTTGTTATGACATGAGGTGTGTGTTTTCAATATAAAACATTCATTGTATCGTAAAACACGTATCACATAGCCAAAATTGAGAAACTGTGTTCAAATTATTTTCAAAATTTAGAAAAATGATCTTTAATTAATTTGAGACGTGTAATAATTGAATGAAAATCAATATGATGCATGATTAATAGATAATATCATGAATTTATATATTAAATAACAATATAATTTATCATATGTGGATTGTATACCATTATTATTTTCTAATTTCTTCATTTGTTGTAACTGAAATAAAATTTGGTTTTATTGCAGGGATAAGATTTTATAAGGAAGTTGATCATTATAAAAATTATGTTATTTTTCATTTTATATTTGGTTTGTAACTTTTTTTGATTAATTATAAACATGAAATTAATATAAATATGTTTTATGTAAAATTTGAATTGAAATGATGGTGTAATGTGATATTTGTATTCCGATAAATATTTCTATTTCTATTTCTGTATTCTTATTGGGTTTGTTTTTATTGGGATTTTGCATGGATAATGTAGGGATGCAGGTGTGTAGTAGACGATATAGCCTTTATTAGTGCTAAAAAATTTATGATAAAGTCATCCTTTAGCAGTTCTTGAGAAAGTAGTGGTAAAGGGTACCTTTATTAGTGAAAAAAATGTATTGATAAAGTCTATATGGTTTTAATGGTGCTTACATAGTCAATGATTTTTTTTTCACTACAAAACCATTTTATATAAATATTAAAGGCCTCAAATATTTTAGTGACCATATTTTCATTCCCATCCGTACTATATAATTTATCAAATCTAGAACCACCAAACCCATCAACCCACAAAATCTATCTCTCGAATTTTGGAAGATCACTGCCCTGTGAAAATATGTGAAATATAGAATCTAGTGGAGGATACCTATAAAATCTAATATTTTTAGATAGAAAAAATACTAACTCTGTAGATAGAGTAACCCAATCCTGTGTAATGGTGCAAAATACCGACCCAACTGGATCCTGCTGGTAGAGGATCTTGGTCATGTACCTATATGGCCGAAACATTAACATTAATGGAGGATCATTGCCCCAATGGATGTGTACCAAACTTAACTAGAAATAATGATAGAAAATCACATCTTTCCATACTTTTTGGCATGGGGAAAATTTATCATCCCTAAAAACACTTCACATCCCATAACCTGATCTCCACTTTCAATGTTAGTACAACCCTCACTCCTTATGCGGAAAGATATTTAGATAACACTTCTCTCATGTGAAAATATGAATCCTATAATTTTGGAGGAACACTCCTAAATCCCATCACTGGTCCTACAGGACTAAAACATTGATATATCTATATATCCGTCTAAATATATTCAAATGAAAAAAATAAATTTATCACAATGATCTATGTGGAAATATTTCCAGGAAGAATTATTTATTTTCCCAAAATAGACACCTGGTAAAAAATATGCCTTCTATTGTATCATAAATGAAATAAAGTCTGTAAAAAGTCCCCATGGATACTCCATGAATAATAATTAGGCACTAAATATTGATCTTGATTCTTACATGTCAAATTATAGGCCACAATATGTATCATCAATCATATGTTTCAGTGTAAATTAACACTCCACCATCTATCTAGCAGGGGGAGTCCATGCATACCCCATTACCACAGATAAGGTAATTCCCCTTCCCCATTCATGTATATATCCATTCTAGAACATGACTATCATTTTTAATTAAATTCCTCTAACTACTACCACAACCTTGTATTTTCATGGAATAGTCATTTAATTGAAAATTCACATCAACTCACTCGTGTTGTTATGTTATTAAAAATATATATACATAAAATAAAAAATATAAATAGTAAAAATAAAATTAAAAATATTTGATTTTTAAATAATTTATAGATAAATATTTCATGTAAAATATTTCAAAAAACACATACAAACTAAATATCGAATAAAAAATTTAAATTATAATATTTTGTCTTCAGAACACCCAAACATAAATATTATACAGAATATATTTAATTATCAAAAGAAAAATACCTCTATAAAAAATTAAAATTTTGGAGAAATAAAATAAATAAATAAATAATCTATTTAGTACCTGAAGATAAAAGTTCACACTAATGAAAGTATATAGAAGATGGAATTTACTTCAAATATTTCAAAATAATTTTCCGAAATTGTATAGCACCAAGACAACATATTTAATGTTTGAATTATCTAGATGTTGGGATATAATAAAACCTGAATGATAAAAACAATGTGAAAATAAATATTGAATCCTAAATAATATAAATCACTAATTGAATAATGAAAGTATAAATTGAAATAAAAAACCAACTCTTAGCATTGAAAATATATTTTCATCCACCAGTTAACACTAATAAATCATTTATGAAATCATCAATTGAAAATATATTGTTGTCACATTTATGAATAATGAAAATGTATTCATTTAATGGAAAGAGAACCTGGGATTTGAGAATAATAATGGTGTATTTATCAAGGAAAATTGTGTGATATCACGTAATTTTGAAGCCCTCAGTCAACCACTTTCCTTTAGGAACACTAAATGGTGGTTCTCCTCTACCTAAAAATGACTTGAGACAGAAAATAACATTTCAGAAAGAAAGAGTTTTGAATAAAAAATGACACAAATTCCAAGTTATATATTGTGATTCCTTAGTTTTTAAGTCTACATGAATTTTAAAAGCCCATATATTCTACTAATAATATCAACATCATTTCTCATTGAAAAGATAAAAAACAAAAATGAGTCTTGAATATAAAATTAATATAAATAAATCTAAATAAGAATAAGATAAATAAAATGACTAAAAAAATGGTTAATATTTTTTGTTGGGAAAAATTCATCAAGGCAACGTTGCAGCTTTTTTGGGTTGGTTGTGTTTGTTAACAAAGTAGGTTTTCATGTTGAATTATCAAGTTCCATATATGTTGTTGAAAAATCATTTTGACAAAAGAACAAACTCAAAGTGGCATCGTTTTCCAGTGTTTTCCAAACTTTTGGGGTCCAAAATTTGGAGTTTTTCTTTCATCATGAAAAGTGTATTTCCTTGAAGATATCATCAAAATATGGCGAAGACATGAATTTTTTGAAGACGTGCTTTTCTAGTTGAGTTTCACTAAGGAATAAAAAATTATGGCAGATGTCTTCGCGAAAGTGACGGGCTTGGCGTTTCTGAGAAAATGGAGCTTCATGATCAGTGACAGAGTTCTTTGAAGTATTTGATAGAAGGCTTCACGATTTCAATGGGAGCCATGAAGAGGAGTTATCTACAATTAAGATGGGATTCAAGAATGTAAAATTACATTGGATCTTTGCAAATTGAGGTGAACCATGAAGATGGATCTGGAAAATGCGTTGGAGGCAGTAGAGCTTCGCGATGAGCCAAGCCTATATATATGAGGCCACCTCCCTTCAAAGAGGAAACAAAGAAAAAGAGAAGAACGACTCAATGAAAATTATATGTGTCCGAGTTCACAAAGGATATTTTTGAAGGTTGTATGAGAAGTCATTCATGAAGGCTATAAGCCAATCGAATGTTCTGAGCATCACGAAAGCAAGGATTTTGTGAAGGCCTTAAAAATCCAACCAAAACATGTGGGATTCATGACATATAGTTTGTACTTGGTGAAAGGTGCTTCACAAAGGCCAGTTTGTGCTTCGTGAAAGGTAATTCATGGAGTCCAGTTTTTTTCTTCGTGAAAAGGAGCTTCGCGAAGGCAGTGAGCTTTGTGAAAAGAGGTGAAAATGTGTTTCCCAGTGTTCAGTGGAAAAGGGGTTTCAATCAGTGGATGAATGTTATAATTCAATAGATCATATACATAAAATGAAGGATGCATTCATTAGTGATAATGAAGGGAACAATAATTGCACAAACTATGAGTGGATCCTTTCTAGAGTAGTGAGCAAAGGGAGAGGAAGGAGGTGATCCTTTCTACCATAAGTGATCAGAGAGAGAGAAACAAGGAGTGAACCTTGGGAATGTAGCAAGCCAACTATAAACATCGTAATGGCAGTGGGTCTGGGAATAGAAGTGATCTAGTACAAACATTATTTGTAGTTAGATTTAGTGTATTTGGTACAACGACACATCACCGTTGTATGCTCCTTGGACGTAGCCTAGTGAGGGTGAACCAAGTAAAAATATTTGTGTGTGCCTGTTTTCTTCCTTGCATTTCATCGAAAGCATCATCATCAGATAAAGAAGAAAATAAGTGATCATAATACACACACAATTGAAAAACATAACCCTTGCGATAAAGAGGTCAAGATCATGTGGGGTAGGAATAATTTGAAAAATATAATCCATACCCTGATTCACCCCCTCTAAGGGTATTTAGGCCACTTTTGGACCGAAGAATTGGTATCAGAGGGAAGGTTTATTTTATCAGTTTTTTTCTCAAACATGGTTCAGTATATTTCCCTAGTTAAAGATTTGGTTTTCTCTTATCTTGGAGTGCCATGGAAAAGGGAATAACTTCAAAGAAGAAGCAGAAGTCTTGTGAAATTTCCAAGTGTGGAATTGTCAACAGAAAGAGTGTGATTCTGTTGAAGGAACCAAGTAGTGAGTAAAATAATGATTTGGATAAATCCTACATTGAAAATACTTACTTATTAAATGATTTAGAAGTAATGAGTGAAGAACCTGATATTCCAAGTGATGTTGGAACTAATGATGATGAAGAAACTCTGAGAATGAGAAAAGTGTAAGTTCTTCATGAAACAAAGTAATTGGAGCAAAATTTGAATGAAGAGATTAAATCTAAAGATATATGGATCGAAGCAATTGAAATTGAGGTTAAAAATACCATAGGTTTAAATCAAAGGCTTATTAATTTGGAAACTAATATGAGGGAGAAGAATGATTCTCAAGTTAAAGAACTGAAAAATATGTCTATAAATTGAGAAAATCTCAAAGATGATGTCAAATGAAAGAATCTAAGGTCAGAAGAAATTAAGAATATGAAAGCTAGAAATAATGATCTCGCTACACAGGTATCTAAACTAGTTCATAAGAATGAAAGGCTACAACAATATAATTCATCCGGCTCTGATTCAGTTTCTCAACGAAAATTGAAAATAATGGAGAAAAGTGATATAGTAGATAAGCTCACACGATAAATGAAAGATGAGATTAGTAGTGGGAAGAATCTCAGAAGAGAACTCAATGTTCAACTTGAATCCAGATATTAAAAGATTCAGCATCTGGAGGAAAATATAGAATCCGTCAAGAAAGAAATTGGGAAATCAAATAAAAAAGGAAATCCTAAGTTGAATGATGCATTGCAATTACTATTTGATTGTCCTTCGGTATGTAATGATAAAATGAAAAGAAAGTATGCTATTTATAATGAGAATAAGGAAAATATTTTCTCATCTCAATTACCACATAGTATGGGAAAGTCTTGAATTGACTATGATGATCCCCCTCATATGCATGATACGAAGAGAGTGGTGAAGAGTTCAAGAGAAAAGAAAAACATTGTAGGTGCTAGAGATAGACCTAAAAAGGCTGTTATAGGATGTAATGACAAAATTTTATATTTCTATGGGATTCATGGTCATATATCAAGATTTTTTTCAGAAGATCATAAATACATTTCATAATGTGAATAATTTTTTTACTAAATTTGAGAATAAAAATAATCATCATAAAAAGTAATAAAGTAACACCTCTCAGAATAAATAATTCATTAGATGCTATTGTAGTGGAAGAATAGTACGCATTATGATCATGTGTTAGGAAGATCAGGTGCTCAATATTAGAAGAAAAACTGAAGCTGCATTAACATCTCAATTGAGAAATAATGAAATGAGGTATGCCTTTGATGGAAGATGTTTATATGTTCCGATCATGGTTATTTGGAAAGACTTTAAAGCATGAAGAAAGCAAGGATTGAAAAGGAACCTAGAAGAAGATTCTCAAATCCAGTGATTTATAACAAGAAATATTACATTGGAAGATAAAATGGTAAGTTGAGAAACAGGTTTACTACCTCAGGGGAATCACAAAGAGATGAAAAAAGGTGTATCAATAACCTTCTCTATCACACTCACAACAAATCTCTTGGAGGGAATGTGAAAAAAAAAACAGGAAGATTAAGGGAAGATCTACTCTAGTTGTGAGTAAGAAGAATGTAAAATCAGTGAAAAAAATCATCCACTACAAGTAAGGGTAGCATGAATCAAACAACTAATAAAATAAAAATGAAGAAAGAGTGTCTTAGAAAATACACATCTCATGCCACATACCGAGAAGTGGAGACAAGTGAGGATATTTATACTCAGAGAAGGAATCAAGGAAATTGTCATATTAGTGGAACATCAAAGAAGGAAATGTCTACCAGTGGGTTTAAACCCCAAAGTGTGAGAAAGGAAAATCCTATAGAATTCGCATATCAGAATAATACTCAGCATGTGGGAAATTAATGATTAGTCATATAGAAATAATAGTTGAATTTAACCATGCAGTTGGAGGAGACAAAGAAGGAGTGCAATGCTTTACAAGAAATAACCAAAGGGTTGACCCATCAGGATCAACTACAATCCTCATCTTAAGGATTCTAAAAGTTCCCCTATCCTTCTTTGTACGAATCCTATGAAATGACGTTTAGGGGTTTTAGGTTCAAGAGGATATACAATCTAAAGGGAAGTGGCATCAAAAGATGCAATGTAGTGATGTGATGTGATCCATAATGTCAAATGATTTAGATCATTTCAAGAGCTAATGATGAAATATGGAAGAAGTTTATGAAAGGAGTTGATGTTACACGACTTCATGAGACATGATACCAAGATGATGTGAGAGAATAGAAATAATGTTTCAACATGATGCTTTAAAATTAATTGAAATAAATGATATCACTATAATATAGAATGAAAATAATCTTTAACAGAACAGTTAACAGTTTATTTATAGCAGCAAGGAGGAGGTGAGAAACTTAAGGTGAGTAAATTTGTAAAATGTTGATTCAGAGGAAGATAATGATGATGTATAAGAGGAATCATCTAAAGAAGAAAACTAGGTTCAACCTATGAATGAAGAACATAAAAAAATTGAATTGAGTAGCATCATATTTGAGAGATTGTTTTAAGGCATCATATAAGAATTTCATCGAAACTAAATGGGTCTATCGTAAAAAAATGAATAAATATGACATAGTGACTTGAAACAAAGAACAAATAGTGTGAAAAAGATACTCCTAGATTGAGGGTATTGATGTTGATGAGACATTTTCACCAGTTGCAAGGTTGGAGACAATCAGATTACTCCTAGCCATTGCAGTGTAACTAAAGTTCAAAGTGTTTCATATGGATTTCAAATCTACATTTTTGAATGGCGTTCTAGATTAAGAAGTTTATATTGAGATTCCATATGGTTTTCTCATTCAAGAAGATGAGAACAGACTTTTTTGACTGAATAAAGTGATATATGGGATGAAATAAGCACCAATTTCATAGTATTCAAGGCTTGATAAGTATTTGAAGAAGCGTGTCTTTCAATGTAGTGGAGTTGATTATGATCTCTATTTCAACAATGACTGTAAAAAATGGATGATGTTGTTGGTTTATGTTGATAACATAATATTTGGAGGATCAGATAAAGTTCAGTGAAGAAATTTTTCCAAATTCATGAAAAGTGAGTTTGAAATATCAATGATTAGAGAGATGATGTTTTTCCTTGGTTTATAAGCGGCACAAGGAAGGAATGACACTTTAATTTCTCAATCCAAATATTCCAAGGAGGTTCTGAGAAGAGTTGGAATGGAAAATTCCAAAGATATAAAGACTCTAGTTTCTTTCCGAATGAAATTATCTAAAAATTATGATGAAAAGGTAGTTAATGTAATAGAATAAAGGCAAGTTATTGAATGTTTGCTATACCTGACAGTGACAAGACCTGATATTGTTTTTGCAACATACCAAGTAGTGAAATATAAAAGTAGTCCCATGTAAAGACACATTCTTGTAGTGAAAATAATACTTATGTATATTAAAGGCACTGTGGATTTTATTTTGATGTATAATGATAAATCTCCGCTAGAGAGTTTTAGATATACTGATACAGATTGAGCCGGATCAGTAGATGATAGGAAATCAACATCAGGAGCTGGTTTCTATCCTGGTTGTTTTTTTATTTCTTGGCTAAGAGAGAAGTAAGATTTCATTTCACTGTACACTTCAGAAGCTGAGTATATTGCGGCCACTCAAGCATACACAAAATTATTGTGGATGAAACAAAAAATTGATGATATCAGAGATAAAGTGAATTCTTTGATTGGAATTTAGTGCAATAACTCAAGTGTTATAAATCTCAAAAAATATCCCATCCATCACTCAAGGACAAAACAAATTGAGATAAAGTATCATTTTATCGAGGAGAAGGCTGATATGGGAATTGTAAAGTTGGAGTATGTTCCCACAAAACTACAAGTTGCAGAAATTCTGACAAAGGCCATACCCATGGAATGTTTTGATAGGCATCAAATGGATCTAAGAGTTCAGTCTACTCCCCACAATTGAAAGAGTGTGGCTGTTGGATCCCCTCTCCCTGAGGTGTGGTGTGTTTTTACCTAATGTGATGATCTTTTTTCTCTACTATTTGGCAGACCACAAAAGATTGACCTTTGGGTTCGTTGAAAAAGGGGGAGAAAATGTGATTGTTCAAGTAGGATAAAGTGTGTCTTTTATGGGAGAAAATTTCTTAAGTAAAGACATGGGGAGAAGCTGATAGGTGGAGCAGCGAGATAGGGGGAGCAATGAGATAGGGGGAGAGTATTAAATCTGATGATGCTTGAAGTGATCAATCAATGAGTAAATATCATGACAAATGAGGTTTGTGATGAAAGTAGAAGAGTGGTTTTGGAAAGGTATTAGTTAGGTATCATGAATTGTTGTCACCGATAATGTGATTCATTGATGAACTTCTCATAGTACTCTTATTTCTCACAGTGATCACTTCTCATGTATTATTAGAGTATACAGTGAGTGATTATTTGGTCACTATCTGAATTGCAAGAGGCTAATGGTGGTTGAGAATAGAAGGATCTTCCGTGAGGTATCAAAGCGCAGAGAATCATTATGAGAAAATTTTTCAACAAACCCAACAGGGGATATTTTTGGGAAAATATATCTCAAGAAAACATTGAATCATTTTTGGGTAGGTTGTGTTTGTTGAAAAAGTAGTTTTTCGTGGTGAATTTTTATGTTCTAGATATTCTGTTGAAAATTTATGATGAAAGAAGAACAGACACAAGGTGGCATCATTTTCCAATGTTTGCCAATTTTTTGGGTTCTAAAGTTTGGAGATTGGTTTTTGTCATGGAAAGTGGATTTACTCGAAGATATAATCAAAATATGGTGAAGGCATGAATTTTTCAAAGATGGGATTTGCGATTTGTGTTTCGCAAAGGAATAAATAATTCTAGAAGATATCTTCGTGAAAGTGATGAGCTTTGCATTTCTGAGAAAATGGAGATTTATGATTGATGACAGAGTTATTCATAATCATTTATGGAAGGCTTCACGATTTCAATGGGAGATCTGTAGAGGGAGTTCTCTAATTTTACGACGGTCTTGGAAAATAGAAAATTACAATGGATCTTCATGAATGGAGGTGCATCGCAAAGGTGGATCCAGAAAACGTACTGGAGGTGGTAGAGCTTTGTGATGAGCCAAGACTATATATATGAGGCCACCTCCCTTAAAATAGAGAGCATAAAAGAAGAGAAGAAATACTAAATGAAAATTATAAGTCTCTGAGTTTGAAAAGGATCTTCACGAAGGTTTTATGAAAATACATCCGTGAAGGCTATAAGCTAACCAAATGTTCTGAGAATCATGAAATCAAGGATTTTGCAAAGGCCCTAAAAAGACAACTGAAAATTGTGAGATTCTCAAGGGCTAGTTTGTCTTCGTAAAAGGTTATTTGTGAAGGCCAGTTTGTGCTTCAAGAAATGTGCTTCATGAAGGCCAGTTTTTGCTTTGCGAAAGTGAGATTGGCGAAGGGAGTGAGCTTTGCGAAATGTGGTGAAAATGTATTTCATAGTGTTCAGTGGAAAATGGGTATTCATTAGTAGATGAAAGTTGGACTTCAGTAGAGAATATAAATAGATTGTAGTATGCATTAATTAGTGATAATGAAGGAAACTACAAGTCCATAAATTGTGAGTGTATCTTTTCTAGAGTAGTGAGCAAAGAAAGAGGAAGAAAGTGATCCTTTCTTCTGGAAGTGAGCCAGAGGGAGAGAGAAATAGAGAGTGACCCTTGGGAAAGTAGTGAGATGACCCTAAACAATGTAAAGGAAATTGACCTGGATATAGAAGTGATCTATCCCAAACATTATTTGTACTGAGATTTAGTGGATTTGGTACTATGACACATCACCATTGTATGATCCTTGGATGTAGCCCAGTGGGGGTGAACCAAGTAAAAATCTCTGTGTCTTCCTGTTTGCTTCCCTGCATTGTATCCAAAGAATCATCATTAGATAAAGAAGAAAATAAGAGATCATAATAAACACACAAGTGCAATAAAAGTGACCCTTGTTATAAAGTGCTCAAGATCTAGTGGGATATGAATAATATGAAAAAGAACATCCATACCCTGATTCACTGCCACGGTATCTGGGCACCTTTTTCACCTATCCATTTTTAGTTATTATAGAACATGTTGACTTCCTGTATAAATTTATTTATCCTTGTAAAATAAATTTTGAAATATAAATGTTAATTTATAAGAAACTAAAAAAATCCATCAATATATAAATTTATCACTAAATAGGAGATTAGTAGTTTGAAAGCATAAAAATACGATGCAAGCATTCACCATTGGTATTCTTCTTGATGAAAATATACTGGTCAAATTTATTTTTTAATATTGAACATTGAATTTGAAACATATCCATGTTATGTAGTAAAAAAAATTAACAATTAAATATTAAGATTTCAAAAAAGTACTATACCTATTATTAGTAAGATATCATCAATATACCAGCTTCAAGATTATAGTATGTGCATTATAAATATTATATCCTATAATAATATTTGTACTCATTTATTTTATCTTCAAGACATGAATTAATATATACTTTTTAATATGTAAAATGGAATAGGTATTATTGTTAAAACTTTAAGATAAATAAAACTTCATTATCATAGAAATACATAATTTTTAAAAATAAAAAATCATAGTACATATTTAAAAATTGACATAAATATTTAAAATAATAGGAACCTAAAAATATGTGTTCAAAAATAATTTCCTTAATATCAAAAAATTTCGGGATATGACCATTAATAATTGTATATTTACCTTATATAATATGGTTTATAGAAGGATGAATATATAAGTATTTCATATTAGTATTAAATGAGGAATGACCTGATAATGAGAGTTCATTTTTTGGTAGTTATATTTTAAAATGTAATAGTAAATAGTATATAAAAATGAAATAAAAATAACTAATGTAAGTGGACTTATAAATTGAAGACATAATTTAACAATCATTGAAAAAATTAAATCATTATTTTAGGAATTTATAAAGTATACTATCAATAAAATTAAACATGTTTAAAAAGGATGTAAAATATTCATGTACATTTTGAAAGGTGACTAAATAGCACATGGAGATATAGTATAGGGAAAAATATATAATAATTTATTTGAAACAAAAATGTATTATGCCCCCTTAAAATAGAAAAAAAATATATATATGAATCACTGTTGAACTGTAAGACAAAATTCCGATTTTAAAATTTGATATAGAAGAAAAAAATAGATCAGTCTTTAATAAAGAGTAATGTGAATCAAAGTGTAAAAACATAGCGCACTATAGTTGAGCAATATAAAAATTTAAAGGACCAAACAACCTGATTACAACTATAGTAAAGCTTTGTCTAAAAATTTAAAAATCTTAAATTATTGAAATAACACCCCATTAAAACTAAAGGAAAAAAACTAAGATGAATAAACAAATTTCATCCATAATTGATAAATTCCTCAAGTCCATTTCATAGTTTATAAAAACAAAAATCATTATTTTATAATATAATCAATGTTACTGTAATGACATGGAAAGGTTATCAAGACAAAATTCACTCTCATGTTCTCACAATATTGTCTTCAAAATAATTCATAGTTATAAACAAACATATGATCCAGATATGAAATGGTTCTAGTGACAATTACCTAAAAAAATATCAATAAACTGAAAGAAACAAAGTATAGAATGAAAATAATATGATATAGAAAATAATATTCTTTATTTTGATCTATAACTTTTATTTTATTTTATTTAATATATATTTCATATGAAATTATGTTAAATAAAATAGTATGGTAAAAAATAAATAAAAAATAAGAATACATTGGGTTTTGAAGTTGAATATTGTGTAATAAAATCTATGAATTAAATTTGAAGAAAACCATTAAAAGTAACAGGTATTATTTAAAATAAATTTTCCACAATTTTATATGTATTAACAATTGAAGTCATTAATACATAAATTTTTTATGTTTGTGTGGTAATAAAAATATTGTAATTAATAAATATTAATGAAAATAATTATAGACATTTAAAAATATGGCCAAAATAAATATGATATCCCCTGATCAAAACATGTATTTAATGAAAACTTAATGTCAAAAATCTGTTGGTAAATTTCATTGCTTGAAAATCTATATTTAAATATAAAAAATATTTAATAATGAATAAAATTAATAAAAAAAATTGAAAACCCAAATGATAAATTGAATGTGAAAATTAATATGTATAAAATTTTATATTAGTATAAATTATATTTACATATCAACATACTCTTAATAAAAATGTTTATTTCATTTTACATAATTAATGCATATATATGATTGAATTACATATTATAAAATATTTTTTTGTAAGTATTTAATTAAGGAAATTTTATATAAAACAATTTTTTTTTTCAATAAATAATAAATATGCGTACATCAAAAGTATTTCACCTTTGAATTTTTAATTTGCTCAAAAAACGGAGTCTAAGATTGGGCATAAAAGTTTGATATAAATTCATGATCTTACATAAAATGTAAAGTAATTTTTTTAACTATAGTAAATGGATAATCCAAAAAATGACCAAGGAAAATTAATGTTTTATGTAAATGAATATTAATAACAATGAGATTGACATTTATTAATAGAAAAAACAAGTCCGAAAAACATAGTTTCTACTGTATATATAAGTAATACATTACATTTACAAGAAATGTTACATTGAAAAAATTGCATCATTTATCACATGAAATTAAATAGTTTTGTATTGGAAAGTGAAAAATT
This sequence comes from Viscum album, assembly GCA_963277665.1. Lineage (NCBI taxonomy): Eukaryota > Viridiplantae > Streptophyta > Magnoliopsida > Santalales > Viscaceae > Viscum > Viscum album. Next base: position 335,371,907 of record OY728163.1, read on the forward strand.
AGTTCTTGATTTATGCAATTTAAATAGGTAGAATTGTAATTTTAAATTAATGAACAAATAAATGAAACGATAAATCTAGAAAAATATATATATATATTTAAACTAACATGAAGTATTAAATAAGGAAATGTTAAACTTATAAATTCATGGATGATAACTAAAAATTCCAAAAATGTATAAAAAAATTAAATTAAATAAGTGTTGTTACTTATAGTGAGATATAATATAGAGGGTAAAAAAACTGGGATTGATGAGATGTATAATTGAAAATGAAATTATAAAGGAAAAAACTATATATTAAAAAACAACTATTTTTTTATTAATACAGATTTTATATACATATAGTTTTGTAATAAGGAATTTATATCAATGTATAATAATAAATATTCTCAATGAAAATAAAAGGAAATTGAATTATTGGAAAATAATTTTTTGGAACCCATACTTTGGTATAATAATGGATTATGAAAAGTTTATAATTAGTGATAATATATAATATCTCATTAATAAAATATCAAATAAATGATATTAATAGGTAATAAAAAAATTTAAGTATATGAAAAATAATTTTAAGTTACATTATAATAAAAGAAATGCTATTACAAAGGAAAGTGGATGATTGGAAATCCTTACTTTCATGGTAGTGTCTTCAATTTTGATAGGAATGAATTAAAACCTTAGAAACTAATTTCATAGACTCTTGAAATGAAATATTATTTGAAATTAATTTTCAAGATCTTTGGAGAGGAGATGTATGAGAAAATGGGTGGAAGTGAGCTCATTTTGTTTGTGAAAAAGCAGTACATTTCCTTGGAAACTTAAGTAAGGTGAGCGGTAAATGTAGAATCCCATGGGAGTTAGGTGACATAGGTTAGGGGATATTTTTGAGACATTTGGGTATGAATTTCCCAACTAAAAAGGTATTATATAAGGTCAAAGTGTCATTTTGATTTAGTAAAACTCAAGCCATGGTAGATTATCTCTTTTCCCCCATCAAACATGATTAAATATTTACTATGTTAATTTTATTTTTTAACTAAAAAACATAAGATTATATCTGCTACCAAATTTAGACATTATCATTATGAATTTGGGATATATTTCGTTCAATTGAATTTCAAAATATTTGAAATTTAACTTTTAAATTAAAAAGAAATATATATACTAAAACTATTTTGGAAGTAAAATATTTTTTCAAATATTAACTATCATTATTGTTAATTCCTATTAATTAATAATTAATTGAGTTTTATTCTATTTTAATTTTAAATATTACATTAGAGTGATTATCTAAAATAGATCAATTTAATCAATTAAGATTAAAATTACACAATTCTTAAAAAACAATTCTTTGAAAATTATCCTTTAACCTTTACTTTGATAATCAAATTTTTCCTAGATAAAATATATTTATTTATAAAAAATATATCAGTCTTATTATCAAATTTGGATATATTTATTCAAAATTTAAATTCATTTTTGTGAAGATAATTTTATATCTATCTGATCTTTAACTATTAAATAAAAATTATTTTTTATTTCCAAATTATGTATTTGGATCTTAAGACATGAAATATAATTTTTTCTAGGACATATATGTGTGTAATTATATTTATAGTAGTGGATTTATTATTTAAATTTATTTTATTATCAAAATTTTTATTTATTTTATTGGTCTCATGAATAAATAATGGCTACATTACCTTAATTTAATCTTGGGTCTCATAAGAAGTGATCAAAATATTTATATTTTAATATTAAAGTTATAAAAATAGTGTTTTTACATGTGAAACTTACACAATAAAATAATAATGTCAATGTTCTTCAAAATCAATGTTCAATTGAATTTTTTGAGAATAAAATTTTATAAAAAAACAAAAATAATCAACATTAATTGATTTAAATATCTATGTTAAAAGAATACAATTTTATCGGTGTAAGTTTCATAAAAACAATAAAAAAAGAATTTACCTAAACAATTAGGAGAGTAAAAAAGTGTTATTTTATATACCATGTACATGGTCTTTTCATATAGTATGGATTAATTCTACATAATAGTAGTTGTTATCTTCAGGTAATCATGTAAGTGATGAAGATTCCTCACATAATCCCTTAATATCATCATTATCCTCATCTCCATAATGTTTTCCCATGAGAAAAATATATTATTGATCACTAAATGGGTTAATAACAAAAAATATTTTCTTTGCATGAATTTACATGATAAATGGTTCCTCTATACAACAAAATCATTTAAATTAACAAGTGTAAATCCATAATCATCATGATTCACACCATTGTTACTGTGAACCTAGTTATTGTTAAACCTTAGCATTAAAAGAATAGTATAATCAAATTTACATTTATCCTCACAAAATCCAAAATATGGTTTTGATGAAGTTATTTTTTTATATTTTATACATGAAAAATGCATTACCTCAATGATGACCATTACTTAAGTATTTTGAATGTCACTTTGATTGTTTTATTTTTTTTGTAAAATGTGTAACCATTAATGTCAAAACAAAAAAATGTTATTAAATTAACACATGGTCCCTGGTGAAAAATTTCAATGAGTCTAATTCTGATGAATCTTTGTTTAATTTCTTTTTAAACCATAAAATAAATTTAATTTTATTCTCACTCAACAATCAATTTTCATTTATTTTCATATTTCATGCCTTCAATCCATCTATATGTGATGATATATATGGTTAATCCTCTCCTATGTTGTTAAAACGTATAAATGTTATTATATCACTATATTTGATGAAATTTAATTTAATTTAGTGACACATATCCCCTTTCATTCATAATTTACTTCCATTTGTAGAGATTTAAGGTGGACAATATACTCCACTCCATACAAGTAGTTAATAAATATTTCAACCATATCCTCTAATATATATTTTTGAACATATAGGGAATCCATTTGATGTGTATTTTTAACACACCCTTACATAATTTTTATATATTACTCAAAATGATTCATCGTATATAAATAAACCGGCCCACATATACTCTTCCCGTATAAAAAATAAATTGCCCGATAAAATATTATATAAAAAATGATAGTTTAAAATAGATATCTTATTGAAAAATTATTATTGAAGCTTCAATATCTAACATAGGTAAAAATTTGGGGTCTATGAAATTATTTCAAATTGAATTGAAAATGTATCATCACTCAATGATATAATTTTTGATAGGCATCAACAATATGCGACACAGTGGAACCGGTTATTGTTGTTGCATCAATACACGAAAATAATAACATTCTATCCCTATTAAATTCAAATATATATTTAACACCAATTTTTTTACATTTTAAACTTGGTACTTTAATACCATGTAGACATTGATAGAAATCTAACTTATCACTCTTGCGTAATTTGTGACAAGATTTAGGTAAATATGTTCTTTTTTACTTTCATAGTGGGAGATAACTCCAAACATATTACCAAATATATTAAGGATAATATTTCATTAAATCCATATTTTATATTTCCTTTTATGTTTTATAATGTCCTAATAAACTATCAAATATATTTTTCTCAACATGTATAACCATAATGTAATGTTCTACCACCAAAAATCTATAATAATGTGAATCAAATAAGATGAAAAATTTCTTTCATGTATTTTTTTGAGGGCCCAAAATTATTCTCTTACAAATGGAGAGAATGATATTTTCCCCGTTTTGAAACATTATTCTACTGTAAATGGTTTTGGGGGAAATAAAAATCCTATAAGTCATTAAATTCAATTTTTAATCTCAAATAAGGGTTTTCCATTTGAAAAATTATTTAATGAACCATGCAAGTTGTTTTTATCCCATTAGAAAATTGATGATTTGAGGTCTATTACTTATAAATTTTATAAGATTTATGTTCTTTATTATTATATCCATATACATTTATACATGGATTAAAGTAATTTATTATGAATATTACCATTAAACACAAATGAAATTACAATTTCATGTATGCATCAAAAAAATTCACACCCACCACCCATAGAATTTCCAAATCACCAATAAATTCTTACATAAAAACATTAGTATATTAAAAATGATATTTTGGTCTATAAATATTAAATAACATCACTATATATTTATTCTTATTTCACATATGTGGGGAATTTTTGTAAAATTCCAACATAATGTCTATGAACTATGTTGTCTACTAAGGATTTTATATGGATTTATTCTATCTATGCAAAGTCACATTATGAGATTTTTAAATTTATTTCCAAAATCCTGAAATTTTTGAAAAAATATATTTTATTATGGGGAATGGGTGTTGAGTCATAAGTTACATATGAATTTTCAATTCCTTTGGTTTTAGAAATCACAAAAACTTTCTTAAATACTTGATTACTAACTTTTCACGACCAAAGTGTTTTATAATGTTTTTTTAGAAAACATAATATTTCACCATACTTAGAATAAGTTCTAATGAATTAAAACAATTAAATTATATTTCTTCATTATGATTATCATAATGAGTATGGATATGAAAAAAAATCAGATTCACCTTTATCATACAAGATGTTAGATTTTCTATATTTTCTTTCAAACTTACAAAGTCTTAATAATCAGACTAATACCAGTACTAATGAAGATCAGACTGATACTCATAAGCTATATCATAATGAAAATTGTAAAGAAGTCCATCATACAGACTTAACTTTATTATCATTTTCAGATGACTTATTTATAATGTAAGGAAAACGTTTTACACTATACTGGTGAAAATCAATATGACATCATAAAATTAGTTATAAAAGATCTGTTAAAGTGATAGGTGTCCAAGTAACTATTAAAAAATTAGAGAAAATATGACCATTAATAAGGAAATAATATCTTTAGGTATTTTCCTATAAATACCTGGTAGTTTCTAGTGTTTTGAGAGGTTGCTGAGTATATTGATTTAATTTACAATTTCTCATTGTGAGAGAGATCTGGTGATTACACAACATGAAGGACTTGTTCCTAGTCTTTGTAATTATCTTAGAGTTTTGTAGTTATAAGGAAACCTTGTCAAGATTGTCTCCTTGTGAATTTTTTTTAATCATGAAACCGATAGTTTTGATTACGATCGAGGTCTTACGGGGATAGTAAGACGAAGAATCCGATATTATGATTGAGGGATTTTAGAGATTGAAAGATAGAGCCGATCCATCAGATTGCGGGAATCTTGAGATAGGAAGATAGAACAAAGATGATTATCATATCAAGGGATTTCCTTGATGAAGAAAGACAAGATTTATTGTAATTATAAAACAAGGGATACCTTCACCTGTGGTTTTTTTCTACCTTACTCTTAAGGTTAAAATAGATCTATTAATTTTAATTAGCTATAAGTAATTATTACATTGTTTCTATTTTATTAATTGTTTCTTAAAATATCTATAATTCTCTATGATTTTATGTATTAATTTTTTCATAATGATTATAAATACGATAAACACAATATAAACTATTAATAAGATCTACTATGAATCAGAAACAATATGATATAATCATATCCATTATAATTATAATATATTTTATCTAATTTAAACATATCTTATGGTATTATGATTTTATAGGTCTGGTATATAGAAATCAATTAAGATTATGATACTTTTATATAATCGGACCAAGGGTCGAGTTTGAATGTGATAGTTTTACTAAATAGGTTTATGAATTTGTTTAGTTTAATTATTTTGAACCAATTTTTTTTAAACTAAAATTAACCCCTCTTCTAAAATATCCATAAATAACATATTATTTTTATCATAATATCAATATATATAATATTGATATACAAAAATTGGTATTAGATGATTATTCCACTGCTCAAATACTTAATAAGTTTTTACTATCTTTACTATTGAAAGTCTATAAAATTTCATTATAAACATTTTGTTTATAATTTTTTTCTACAATAACGTGTTTTTGGAAAATAATATTTTTCTATTAAGATGAAAGGTTTTAATGTTGTATATTTAGAAAATATGAATCCAAACGGACTACCAATATTTGATGGTGCTGACTATGAATATTAGAGTGACAAAATAAAGACTTTCATTATCAACACTAGGGTTTATAACTTTGTAATGATCACTGGAAACTTCTAGATTACTGATAAGGATGTTATTGAAATTAATAATCAAGAAAATTAGGATTATCAACTAAACTATAGAGTAAGAAACACATTTTTATTCCTTATTATAAGAAGTATATATACCCTAATATCATATTGTCAAGCTACTAACATTATTTGTAAGAAGTTAGAGGTTAAACATTCTGGTATATCTAAATTTTTTGAAACTAGAAGAGAAATTCTAAGAGCCTATTATCAAGATTTTAACATTTACCAGGTTAATTAGTTTCCATGATGCATCAAATATGCAAGAAGATTATTAATAGTCTACAATATATTGTTTATAAAGGTTTAGATGATGAAATTATTGTTGAAAAAATCATAGATGTCATGCCAAATAAATGGTATTCTAAAAGAACTACTATTGATGAAACCATGAAGGTCAGTAATATCACCACATATGATATTATGAGAAAATTGATTCTGTATGTGAGTATATTGAAACATAATACAGGGAAATAGAAAAGGAAGAATGGTGTTGTTCTTTTTTCTAAAACTATTCTTCCTAATAAATATCAAACTCTTGAAAAAGTTGTGAGATCCTCATGAAAGTAAAAAGTTATTATTCAATATGATTCAATTACTTTTGATCATTCTGAAAATGAATTGGAAAATCTCGCAATAAGGATGAATAACATCATCCCATGAAATATTTTCAGTATCGTTACAACAAAGGATATAAAGATATAAGTGATAATAAAGATGATGTCACTTGTTATGAATGTAAAAAAGCTGGACACATTAGACCGAGTTGTCCAAAAATAAAGCGGAAATAAATGAAGGATATAAAATTTGAAATAAATTCTTATAAATATAAAAAATACAAAGGCAATAAATTTTCAAAGGTTTCTAACACCTGAAGTGATTGTGGAAGATACTATTCAAAAAATTCATCTGATAATGAATGTTATGGACAGAGGAACATAGTATTTTTTTTAACAAACTACCTAAATTTAAAAAATTCTTAATGTATTAGGTATTAAAAGATGAAGAAATTACAAATATGTTTCTTAATTCTAATTATCCTGAGTCGAAGGATTCATTATCTTCTAATTAATAATCCTCCCCGATAGAAGATATTTCCTTACCCTCTTTTGATGAAGTCTCATGATTTGAAAAATTACTTGAGAGTGAAAACTGAAAAGTTAACAAAAAACATGATAAGTACAATTCAAGAATTAATATTTTGATAAATAAAATATTAGATATTTATAAATATATTGATAAGGATAATTATGATAAGGATACTATTTATAAAAATTTATTAAAAGAAATTTCTAAAAAGTATAGTTTATAAAAAAGTTTTGATAAACTCAGTTTCGAAACTATTACTAAATAAGATAATAATTTTTTTATAAAACTAAAGTATATAATATCTTATTTGAGGAAAAATTGATCAAACTTTACGATTTGTAAAGAAAATTTGATAAAATGTATCAAAAATTTCATTCTCATGGGTCTAGTTGGGGAAAGGGTTATAACTATAGGAAACCTATTTTCAGTAATACTTTTTTTTCTATAAAACATTCCCCTTTTTGTACTAAGTTTCAAAGTAGAGGTCATTGGAAAAAATAGTTGTTCCTTAATTAAAGTTCAATATACACATTTCCAAAAGCCTTTTTTTTAAAAAAGACGCAGTTTCCAAAATTTTGTTTTTTGGCGTTATCGGACCCAAGAACATTTGGGTGCCGAAAGTCTTATGGTTTTGTTTTCAAGAAAATAAATAAAGTATCATCAATAATAATATTTAGTACATGGATAGTGGGTTTTATAGAAATATTATTGGACACAAATATTTCTTTGAAAATATTATCCAGATGAAAGGTGGAAAAGTTACCTTTGTAGATAATGCTCAAGGAGAGATTATCAGTATGGGTGACATATTTATTCTTTGTAAATATTTAGTTTCAAATGTTTTGTTTTTAAAGGTATTAAGAAAAACATTATATGCATAAGTAAATTATGTGATGAAGGTTACCATGTGAATTTTAGAAATGAAAATATTTTTGTACATAATTCCAAGGACGAGTCCATTATTTCTACTAATTGTTATCAGAATGTTTACAAACATAAATTAAAAGACCTTTGGAGCCGAGACATACCATTCCTTAGTGCAATTAAAGATCATTCTTGGTTAAGGAATATAAGGTTAGGACACTGTCATATTATAAACTTATGTAAGTTGACTAATAAAATACTTTTTAAGGATAAACTAGAACTTAGGTTTGATTATTCCAATGTTTGTGACCCTTGTATATAAGGTAAGAATCATAAGTCAGTTTTTAAATCTATTAGAGAAGTATCAACTACTAATTCTTTACTTTTAATTCACTTGGACTTATTCATTCCTACACAAACTGAGTATATTGGGGAAAAGTACTATGTATATGTCTTGGTTGATGATTACACAAGATAAACTTGGGTTTATTTTATCAAAAAGAAATATGAACAATTTTTTTTATTTCAAAACATTTGTATCCAATGTTAAAAATTATAAAAATATTCCTTTAATAACTATTCATAGTGAACATGGATGAGAATTTGTAAATTTTGATTTTGAAACTTTTTTTCGTAAGAGTGGTATAGAATATAAATTTTCAACCGCTCATCCAAATGGGGTTGTTGAAATAAGAAATAGAATTCTTCAAGAAATATAATGAACCTTGTTGAATGATTACTCAATTTCTAAACATTTTGGGATGAAGCTGTTGTTACTACATGTTATACTAAAAATCTATTTTTGATTATAACTTTTCATAATAAAACTCCTTATGAGTTGTGGAATAGTCGAAAACCAAAAGATTCTTTCTTTAATGTTTCTAGATAAAAATTATTCATCCTAAACATGAAATATAAATTAATTATATTTTCACCCAAATATGATGAAATTATATTTTTAGACTACTCCACTATTTCATTTGTATAAATAGATTTTAATAAAAAGTATTATACTATTGAGGAAATAGCACATGTTAAATTTGATGAAACTGAACTTTTTTTAAACAACCTCAACCCACATCCTATTTAGATGTTATTTCTAAAAATAATTTCAACCTATATTAGAACATTATAATTACAAGAAACTAAGTCAAGATAATGATTCTTAAGTTATTCCTCAAGAATATTTTTTACCTTACATTAAAGAAAAAACATTTCAGAATAAAAGAAATAAGTGGTTTCTAAGGAATACTATTAGTGATAGTATCATCGATGCTGTTGGTCAACCAATTAGGACTAGAGGTTCCTTAAAGAATGAAATAGAACATGATTCTTTCCTTTCCCAATTTGAATATAAAAATCTTGATGAGGATTTAGGTGATGAGGATTAGAGTAAGGATATTCAAGAAAAACTAAATTAATTTAGAAGGAAAAAAGTCCTGAATTTAGTTGACCAAAAAAAATAAAATTCTATAGTTAGAGTAAAATGGGGTTTTAGAAACAAATGTGATGAAAATAGAATAATCATTAGAAATAAATAAATACTTATTTCTAAGGGTTATAATCAATAATAAGGAATAGAATATGATGAAACTTATACACTAGTAGCTAGTATGGAAGCTATTCATATCCTATCGGAATTTGGAAAATTATTTAATTTCAAACTTTTCCAAATGGATGTAAAGTGTGATTTTCTTAATGGATGTAACACCCCGAGCTTCCACAATACGCATCTCATTAAATAATGCAATAGCTTGCATTGTACGCAACTTTGAGTTCTAACACACCACAACTAATCAAAGTAGCCGTTATGAATAGTAATAACCACTTTTTAAATTTATAGAAATTTTATATTTCAAAATGGACTTCATTTTTGTATTCCTAATATTGAAATTAGCCTATGTTGAATTTTTTGTAATTTTCTGAGAACTTCTAAATTTTTATGAATAGTGAAAAATACATAAAACAACTTTTTTAATCAAAATAATTTATAGTGATAATTTATACTATTGAGTGGTTTTAAAGTATAATTAGAATATATTTTTACCATTTTATCCAATGGTGGTCATTAGAATTAATTTAACATTGAAAATGGACATAAACAATTGCCAATCTTTTGATATAAATAGTTTCTTAAAAACACACTATTTGTTCTGACAGCGGGAATCAATTATAAAATTAATTAATGCAACATATATATTTGGAATTTTTTAAAATAGACATCATTTTTGAATTCGGAATATCAATTATAGCTTAGGGTGAAATTTTGGCATTATTCTGAAAAACTTCAATTTTTGATGAATAGTGAAACCACTAAGTGGTAGTTAAATAACTGATTTTTCATTTAAATGAAATATTATCACTTCTGTGATTTGATTTTCAAAAATCCGACATACATGGTTGTCATTAAGAAGTAAAATGTGGTTCAATGAGATTAAAATAATTTTTGGTGAATAGTAACTTTTAAGTTCTTAATCGCGATTAAAGGTAATTAGTGTAGTTTAAGGTAAAAATGATGTTTTAATAATATGAGATGAGCTCGAAACTTGTCCTACTCCTATTGGATGAGTCATGGCCGACCAAGACAACCAATGAGTAAACTTTGGGACCCCATGGAGCCACTTTAGTTGGAAAATGACATTAATATATATTTATTTAATGTTAAAATTAAATTGACACAAACATGAGTTGTTTTACTAAAACAGTTTTTATGTGGGGTTACACAAGTCCAAATTTTGACTATAAATATTCATTAGAAATATAAAAAAATTTCCTACATCATAGTATTTTTTTTATAATTTTTAGACATTAAATAAATTAAATTATTTATGACATCATTATGATGCAGCGATGGCCTCATTATTTAACGATTTAAATAAAATGATAAGATAATGCAAACTCCAAGGCTTACACTTGTCCAAAGCCTATTGGATGAGGAGATTTCAAACTCTTATAACCTTAGCCACGAATTATATAAGTGTGGGACCTTTAGAATCCAAAAAGCATTGTATAATAATGTAACATTTCAATCTTTCCAAAAGAGCCCCTCCTCTCCTCTTATAAAAGGCCCCCACCTCTACCACCTTATTCACTATTTCAAGCCATTTGGCTCGGCCAAACTCTGCCCAAATACTATCCCAACATCCCTCACTTACTCTTAGAAGCCTCACTTTGGGCATAATTCTTCCCAAGGAAGCCTTTGGCTCAAATCAAAAAGAGTTACCCGATTTTGAGGCAATGTCTTCTCTAATGTTGTTTTGTTTTATTTTTCTTCTCCAACCCCCTAAACTCTTTTTATTCATTTATTTTGTAACAACAACAGTATACTAAATATACTAGGATGTTTTTATAATAAGGATTCGAGCTACAATTACACACACCTACATCTAATGGTTAAAGAACATACAGTTTCTGTGGATGGCGAATTTCTGCCTCACGAAACGATGACTGTTCAACACTCATATAACACCTTCAAAGGTGTCCATTAAGATGTCACTATTTTTATATATGATATATAATATTTTTATGTTTTACTTATGCTTCTGTATTTCTCATTTATGGCATACTTTATGATTTCCATTATGGTTAAAACGCGATAATTTCATTTTAGGAAGTGCGGACTACCGCCCCCTCAAAGTGATTTGAATCGTTAATGCCATATGTGGGATGTATAAAGGATGGAGTAAATGGTATTATACAATATATTATACTGGAATTATATTATACATTTATATCAATATGATTTCGTTCCATTAAATATGAAATTGAAATGAAAGTAGCGTTCATGCGTACGTACGGCTTACCGTCTCCATGAACGGTGCATTTCATTTCTTACCTCTAAATGTTACGTAATATTATAAATGAATGTATATACTGGATATATAAGATATATATGACATCTAAATCATGAATATAATTCTGGAGATAATGGATATTCTACCACATAAACAACTTGTAATTATAAGAAGTTTATTGTTGACTCAAGTACCAAAGATCGACAAAACGACCGTTATTAACTTAAATAATTACATAATGTTCATATCATTGTAATAAGTGATATAATAAGGATAATGAAATTGAAAATGGTTCTTAATAAGGTATATATTAACTCTAGTTTATTATTCAGGAGGTTAAAGAACGGTTGAGTCAAGTCAGACACGAGGTAAGGGAATTTCTTAACCCAATTTTCAATCTTTGGGTTAATCTCCTACTTTCAAATTATGTCATGATATTATTATGTCCTATATTGTATTTGTACATTATTTATGTGTACTTATAGTGAATACACATTATATATGTACTTTATTTAAAAAATGATCTTTTTAAGGACTTCGTCTCAATCCCCTTTCATTGAGGCATATTTGGTTTTATACAAAACTTTCTTTTATAAGGTGTATAAACCCCTTTGACTTTTATGTTTATTCAAAAGGAATCTTTTTTATACGAAGCGTTTTACTAAACGACAAAAAGGGAATGTTTTTCTTTCCGTACTTATGCGTCAACAATGACTTCTCCGCCGTCATGACCATTATTTGAATTTTGGCTTCCTCTACAAGCCATCATTTTTTTTAATGAAAAATAAATACAAAGTTTTAACTTTCTTTTATTTTGGTATTGAAAATGGTTTTGAAAGAGTTTTTATTATATCAATGTGTTATATTTATATCTTGTGATTGAAATGTGGAAATGTTATGTTTCCTTTATGCATGTTTTATGTGATACGATTATGTTATGGTTTATGATATGTTTAAACCTATTCATATGAGGAATGCATTGGACTTAATAAGTGACGGGTGGAGCCCGCTATAGCTCCTCGATGCATCGGCAGGTCTCATGAGACAAACTAGTGTCTTGGCACGAGGCCTTGACAAAATCTTATTTGTGGTCTTGGCACGAGGCCTTGACTATGTGGTTATGATAGTCTGACATTATGCATTCCATCATTATGAAAGTGGTTATTGATATTGCATGTGATTATTCGACCAGTAGAATATCCATGTGAAGAAGTAAATGGAATTATCTCATTTTACATTTGCCATATTATGTTGGAGTTCATGTTTAAAAGGGTTTTGTTTTAGTTATACATTGCCTTAAATGTTAATGTTTATTTATGAAATCTTCCGCTATATTGTTAACCTTACTGAGCATCCGAGCTCACCACTTTCAATGTTTTAATATTTTCCTGGATGTGAAGAAGTATTTTATGAATGACCTGCAGGGATAGTCCGAAGAGGATAGAAGTGTGGACTATGGAGACTATGTTATTGTAGTTTTTCCCTTTATGATGTAATGTAATGTTTATGAATGTATCTAGTGTTTCCAAGGCTACTAAACTAATCGGTCTTTCGAGACTTGATCTTTTGTGATCATGCCAATGTTGCGAAGTAATGCACTGACTCTGGGTAGCTGGGGTCGGGGCGTTACAGTTGGTATCAGAGGAAGTTTAGTACAAACCTTGGAAGCTAGATTTAGATAAACTCTGATTAGAGCACATAGACCTAAGATGAACTTTGAGGATTATTATAAAAGAACTTCCTAGAATTATGGTATTGTAGAGATTTTGTGAGTTTTCCGAGCAATACATCCCTGTCTGGATACGAGCAAGTAGAGGCGGCTCTGGCACAGATGTACCTAGGGGTAAAACCCGAAAACACCGCTTTGAGCTAGACTCGAACGGGAACTGGTGCACGACAATGGGCCTTGCTGCAGTCTTGGTTACGACACTCCCGAGGGATTTGCTTAGGATAATTCTCATTTTCTTTACAAACCAATATGTAGGGTTTATGAGTATATACTTTCTCAAAGAAAACATTCTTATGATTATGGATTATATCCATAAACCGTTCAATTTACTTTAAGTATTTTAAAAGTTTGGAATTATTCATTGTAATTCATAAACTAACCTAGTTTATGCCATTGTATAGAAATGGCGCCCAGTAGAAGGAATGTGAACTCCAGCAGTACGTATGATCCAAAGAGTAAGAAGGATCGTATCTTTCACGGTATTAAGCCAACATTTCAAAGGGAAATAGTCTCCCATGTGTTATCAACATATGAAGCAATAGTATCATGTGTTAATAAGATAAGTAAAGAATTCTCTGAGTCCTATGGCTTTGAAGCGAAGAAAGAGACGAAAGGGATGGAAGAGAGAATGATGGATAAAGGGATGAGGGGAAAGAAGAATTTTCAAATATGTGGTAATTGTGGGAAGAAACATCATTGAACTTGCCTAAAGGGAATGAGAGTTTGTTATAAGTGTAGAGAAAAAGGACACAAAGTGTGTGACTGCAAGGGTAAGAAAATGGTTTCAAATGTACAATGCTTCTTCTGCAAGGATTGGGGACACTACGCAAACCAATGTCCAAATCATCAGAGTATGCCCCAAATGATGTTATTGGATAATAATCAAGTTATGATACTACCACAGATGAGGAGTAATGATTAGAGTTCTTATGTTGTTATTAAATAATTTTGTAATTTGAGTGTTGTATCAATGATGTACTGGTTATAATAATTAAGGAGTATATAAGGATTGTACTGCAGTACTATTTCATCAAGGACTTGAGATTGTGTGGAACCAAGAAAAGTGACTCCATAGTAGGATTAAATTTTTGGAAAATATATGGTTGAGAGAAAGATAGACCATAATATGGTTCTGATACTGAGATTGTGATTTTGGAATAAGACGTTATTGATTTGGATAAATTATATTGGATAAACTTAACTTCCTTGAAACTGATTGATGTTTTGTATACATTTTTGGGATAGAATGAGTATATCTAGTATTCTATAAGGAATAAGGGATCATGGTAATTCAGTATGTTTAAAAAGAATACATGATGAAGGTATTCACATGTTGTTACGTGGGAAAAAGGATCTTCATTATGTTTACCTTCCTTATAAAATTTGGACTGTGAGTTGGACAGAAGTATTTTGGATAACTATAAAGGTTGGAATAGATTAAGTTGATATTTGGATATTATTGTTTAAGGTTAAAGCATTTTTTAATATTATTTTTGGAATATTATAATACTATAGTTTTAGGAAAAGGACAACCTGCAGGGTGGGGCATAACCCGTCGCGTCGCACAAAGCTGCAGGAATCGAACCCACAATCATAGTGCGACATGCCTTCATTTCCTACCACTAGCCTACAGGAAGTCCCTGGTTATTACAAAATAATTTTACTAATCTAAATAGTATGTGTTAACATTTGGAACCTTATACAATTAGGATAAGTATAATATTTTTGAGTTCTATTATCTTTTTGAGTGCAAGATGAGTTGATGGTTGAAACTCTAATTGTCAAGCATAAATATATATATACCTATCTCTTATTCAATGAATAAATTAATTCTTAAACTTTAGTAAAGGGATATTAAAACAAAAAATGTGTTATCCTAATACCTTATGTCTTGTTGAACTGATGATATTTTAAATCAACATAGATTGAAGGCTTTGAGGCCCTCAATTTGACAGTTGATTGTGATTGATGACCTCAATCACTCCCTACAAATATTTACGTTTTTCCTCCAATTATATGTCTCTAATTGCCACCAATGTTCTCCTAATCGAGATCATAATTGGGTGGTGACTTTTTCATTTCCCTTTCCCTCTTATTAAGGCTAAATTTTATTAATCTTATTTCCGATGTGGGTTTTCCTCAAAGGTAATTTCTCTTTTCAACCTTTTATTTTCAAAGAAAAATTTCAAATTGTGAGGATGCAATTTATTGAAGGAGGGGAGAATGTAACACCCCGATCTTCCACAATACGCATCTCATTCAATAATGCAATAGCTTGCATTGTACGCAACTTTGAGTTCTAACACACCGCAACTAATCAAAGTAGCCGTTATGAATAGTAATAACCAGTTTTTAAATTTATAGAAATTTTATATTTCAAAATGGACTTCATTTATGTATTCTTAATATTGAAATTAGCCTATGTTGAATTTTTTGTAATTTTCTGAGAACTTCCAAATTTTTATGAATAGTGAAAAATACATAAAACAACTTTTTTAATCAAAATAATTTATAGTGATAAGTTATACTATTGAGTGGTTTTAAAGTATAATTAGAATATATTTTTACCATTTTATCCAATGGTGGTCATTAGAATTAATTTAACATTGAAAATGGACATAAACAATTGCCAATCTTTTGATATAAATTGTTTCTTAAAAACACGCTATTTGTTCTGACAACGGGAATTAATTATAAAATTATTTAATGAAACATATATATTTGGAATTTTTTAAAATAGACATCATTTTTGAATTCGGAATATCAATTATATCTTAGGGTGAAATTTTGGCATTATTCTGAAAAACTTCAATTTTTGATGAATAGTGAAACCACTAAGTGGTAGTTAAATAACTGATTTTTGGTTTAAATGAAATATTACCACTTCTGTGATTTGATTTTCAAAAATCCGACATACATGGTTGTCATTAAGAAGTAAAATGTGGTTCAATGAGATTAAAATAATTTTTGGTGAATAGTAACTTTTAAGTTCTTAATCGCGATTAGAGGTAATTAGTGTAGTTTAAGGTAAAAATGATGTTTTAATAATATGAGATGAGCTTGACACTTGTCCTACTCCTATTGGATGAGTCATGGCCGACCAAGACAACCCATGGGTAAACTTGGGGACCCCATGGAGCCACTTTAGTTGGAAAATGACATTAATATATATTTATTTAATGTTAAAATTAAATTGACACAAACATGAGTTGTTTTACTAAAACAGTTTTTAAGTGGGGTTACACAAGTCCAAATTTTGACTATAAATATTCCTTAGAAATCAAAAAATATTTCCTACATCATAGTATTTTTTTTATAATTTTTAGACATTAAATAAATTAAATTATTTATGACATCATTATGATGCAGCGATGGCCTCATTATTTAACGATTTAAATAAAATGAGAAGATAATGCAAAATCCAAGGCTTACACTTGTCCAAAGCCTATTGGATGAGGAGATTTCAAACCCTTATAACCTTAGCCACGAATTATATAAGTGTGGGACCTTTAGAATCCAAAAAGCATTGTATAATAATGTAACATTTCAATCTTTCCAAAAGAGCCCCTCCTCTCCTCTTATAAAAGGCCCTCACCTCTACCACCTTATTCACTCTTTCAAGCCATTTGGCTCGGCCAAACTCTGCCCAAATACTATCCCAACATCCCTCACTTACTCCTAGAAGCCTCACTTTGGGCATAATTCTTCCCAAGGAAGCCTTTGGCTCAAATCAAAAAGAGTTACCCGATTTTGAGGTAATGTCTTCTCTAATGTTGTTTTGTTTTATTTTTCTTCTCCAACCCCCTAAACTCTTTTTATTCATTTCTTTTGTAACAACACCAGTATACTAAATATACTAGGATGTTGTTATAATAAGGATTCGAGCTACAATTACACACACCTACATCTAATGGTTAAAGAACATACAGTTTCTGTGGATGACGAATTTCTGCCTCACGAAACGATGATTGTTCAACACTCATATAACACCTTCAAAGGTGGCCATTAAGATGTCACTATTTTTATATATGATATATAATATGTTTATGTTTTACTTATGCTTCTTTATTTCTCATTTATGGCATACTTTATGATTTCCATTATGGTTAAAACGCGATAATTTCATTTTAGGAAGTGCGGACTACCGCCCCCTCAAAGTGATTTGAATCGTTAATGCCATATGTGGGATGTATAAAGGATGGAGTAAATGGTATTATACAATATATTATACTGGAATTATATTATACATTTATATCAATATGATTTCGTTCCATTAAATATGAAATTGAAATGAAAGTAGCGTTCATGCGTACGTACGGCTTACCGTCTCCATGAACGGTGCATTTCATTTCTTACCTCTAAATGTTACGTAATATTATAAATTAATGTATATACTGGATATATAAGATATATATGACATCTAAATCATGAATATAATTCTGGAGATAATGGATATTCTACCACATAAACAACTTGTAATTATAAGAAGTTTATTGTTGACTCAAGTAACAAAGATCGACAAAACGACCGTTATTAACTTAAATAATTACATAATGTTCATATCATTGTAATAAGTGATATAATAAGGATAATGAAATTGAAAATGGTTCTTAATAAGGTATATATTAACTCTAGTTTATTATTCAGGAGGTTAAAGAATGGTTGAGTCAAGTCAGACACGAGGTAAGGGAATTTCTTAACCCAATTTTCACTCTTTGGGTTAATCTCCTACTTTCAAATTATGTCATGATATTATTATGTCCTATATTGTATTTGTACATTATTTATGTGTACTTATAGTGAATACACATTATATATGTACTTTATTTAAAAAATGATCTTTTTAAGGACTTCTTCTCAATCCCCTTTCATTGAGGCATATTTGGTTTTATACAAAACTTTCTTTTATACGGTGTATAAACCCCTTTGACTTTTATGTTTATTCAAAAGGAATATTTTTTATACGAAGCGTTTTACTAAACGAAAAAAAGGGAATGTTTTTCTTTCCGTACTTATGTGGCGACAACGACTTCTCCGCCGCTGTGACCATTATTTGAGTTTTGGCTTCCTCTACAAGCCATCATTTTTTTTAATGAAAAATAAATACAAAGTTTTAACTTTCATTTATTTTGGTATTGAAAATGGTTTTGAAAGCGTTTTTATTATATCAATGTGTTGTATTTATATCTTGTGATTGAAATGTGGAAATGTTATGTTTCCTTTATGCATGTTTTATGTGATACGATTATGTTATGGTTTATGATATGTTTAAACCTATTCATATGAGGAATGCATTGGACTTAATAAGTGACGGGTGGAGCCCGCTATAGCTCCTCGATGCATCGGCTGGTCTCATGAGACAAACTAGTGTCTTGGCACGAGGCCTTGAAAAAATCTTATTTGTGGTCTTGGCACGAGGCCTTGACTACGTGGTTATGATAGTCTGGAATTATGCATTCCATCATTATGAAAGTGGTTATTGATATTGCATGTGATTATTCGACCAGTAGAATATCCATGTGAAGAAGTAAATGGCATTATCTCATTTTACTTTTGCCATATTATGTTGGAGTTCATGTTTAAAAGGCTTTTGTTTTAGTTATACATTGCCTTAAATGTTAATGTTTATTTATGAAAGCTTCCGCTATATTGTTAACCTTACTGAGCATCCGAGCTCACCCCTTTCAATGTTTTAATATTTTCCAGGATGTGAAGAAGTATTTTATGAATGACCTGCAGGGATAGTCTGAAGAGGATAGAAGTGTGGACTATGGAGACTATGTTATTGTAGTTTTTCACTTTATGATGTAATGTAACGTTTATGAATGTATCTAGTGTTTACAATGCTACTAAACTAATCGGTCTTTCGAGACTTGATCTTTTGTGATCATGCCAATGTTACGAAGTAATGCACCGACTCTGGGTAGCTGGGGTCGGGGTGTTACAATGGATATGTTCAATAGTAAGTTTTTATTGAATGAACCCTAGTTTTGAAAATAAAAAACATCCTGAATGTGTTTATAATCATACCAAATCTTTATACGGACTTAAAAAATCCCTTAGAGCCTTGTATGATAGATTAAAATTATTTTTATTATAAAAACATTTTTTAAGGGAGCTGTAGATCCAAAAATTTTGATTTAAGAAGTTAAAAAAAATATTATTAATTTTAAAATATATGTTTATGATATTATATTTGGATAAAATCAATAATCTTTAATAGATTCCTTTGTAGATCTTATGGAATACGAGTTTCAGATAAGTATGATGTGCGAGTTAACATATTTTTTAGGTTTTCATATCTCAAAAAAACAAGAAGGAACTTTTATACCTCTACATAATTAAATAAAAGTTCTTCTTAAAAACTTTGGATATGAAAATAATAAAATTATTATTACTCCCATCATTACCTAAAATACACTTGATCATTATGTTGTTGGGAAACCAAGATATTAAAATACTTTTAGAGGTATGATAGGAATTTAACATTACTTAACTACTAGTCACCTAGAATTAATGTTTTCTGTATGCCTTTGTGAAAGATATTAATAAAATAAAAAGTAATATCATTTAAAATCTATAAAATTAATTTTTTATTATCTAAATGGAACTATGGATTTAGGAGTTTTTTATTCTTCTATAAATGTTTTTGAATTATTTTTTTTGGATGCAGACATTGGGGGTTGTAGAATGGATAAAAAAGAACATACAAAACATGTCATTTTTTTGGAGATTTACTATTTACGTTGTCTTGTAAGAAAAACAATAGGTAACACTATCCACTATTGAAGCCGAATATGTGGCAGATGGATGTTGTTGTGCTCAAGTGTTGTGGATGCAACACACACTCAATGACTATGAAATGATTTTTACAAAAACTCAAATATTATGTGATAATAATAGTTCCATTTATTTAATAAAAAACCCAACACATCACTAATATGAAAATTACATAGATATAAAATACAACTTTCTTAGGTATCACTCACTTAAAGAAGATATCATTTTATAATTAATTATAATGAAAGAACAACTTTTTGATAGTTTTACAAAAACCATACCTTCCAATAGATTTTAATACATTAAAAAGAATCTAAGAAGGCTCAACATAAAGTATTCATTCATATATACTACTTTTTTACATATCTATTTACATTAAGTTAATTCTCTTTATAAAGAGAGTACATATTTTTGAAATTTTTTTAAAAACTTTTTGCTTTAAAATTTTTTTCTTAAAGAATTTATCATAATGGGTATTCTCGAATCCTGTTTCTTTATAAAATTTTGGAGGTCAGGATTCTTAAAATATTCATTAGAATCATAAAATATTATAAATTTTTCAAATTCAAATTTCTCAATTTTTTTATATTCTAAAATTTTTTATAATTAGTTTTTGTAACTAGTGTTTTGTAATAACACTATGTCTTAAAAACTATTATATTCATTTTTATTATATATATTTTTTCTAATTTACAATTTTAGCCTCTTATAAAACTATTATAGTCTAATATGTTTATGAAAATAAAGAATAAAATATTATTTTTACTCATGAAACTTTCTACTCAGAAAGGTATTCTTCATGTGTTTTAATTTTTTGTACTATTGCATTATAACTATTTATCATTATTGTTTTAACAATTATTTTTAGTTTTCATTAAAAAACATTGTTTTTCTTCAAAATTTAATTTTTTAAACACGTCAACTTTCAATGTGATAAAAGTTTAAAAAAACCTATAGATTTTCAAAATACATTTGAACTTTTTTTGGGTGATTATCAATCATCAGATCATTAGGGTTTTTATCTCAACTATTGGATTTATTACGGAAGATTTATCGACTCTTCCGTCACCTATATAATTGGGGACCCCATGTCCCAAAACTGATTATTCAGAAGATTTTGTGCCATATCGCTACTTCCTTCAAAAGACTCAGTCCAAAAACATTCCTTATGTGAGAATCACTAGTCTCATCTCTAAATACGATGCCCTCTGCTAAGGATATCAAAAAGTGGGTTTTTTTTCCAAGAAACTTTAATAGAAAAAGTTTTTTATTTTAGTTATGGTTCTTCCTTGAAGAGTATTATAAATTTACTTGGTTGGAAATATCTGTGCATATAAAACACTAGTAGAAATTATGATTTTTTGGTACCTTGATGTTTTTTGAGAATTTTGTAGTTCAATCATGTTTTTTCAAACAATATTGAAAACAAAAAATCTATTTTACGATTTATGGAAAATGATATATAATGTCATATATAACATTTACTAATTTTTTTTGGTGTTCCATCAGAAGGTGAGGCTTATTTTACTTCTCACAAGTTACTATATGAGCTTAGTTATTTTGATAAAAATAATGAAGATGATTCCTTATTAAATCATTATGAAAAGGTTTGAAATTTTTCTCACATAACTCTACATAATAGGGTTATTTATATATGGATGAAAGGTTCTGTTAATTACAAGGAAGGAAGATTGTGACACACTCAATTATTTAGATGTTTTCTTATTGGATTTTTTAATCAATATGGGAAAAATCTGTCTTATGGTATTCATTTTTATTAATATTGAAAATTTTATGTCATGATCCATTAAATATTGGATCAAAATGTTTATGACCATGATAAATAATCTAACGGTTGAGTTCATGAAGTTTTCAATATTGAAAACAATTCAAATCCAAAAAAGATAAATATTTTTTTCATTAATGATGATACAATGAAGAGAATGTTTCTTAGTTTTGATATTGAATCAGAGATTTTTATTAAGACATTTTCAGAATTTTAAACCTTAAAGAAATATGAACAAGGTGATCAGAAGAATAAAAATAAATTTGAGTAGTGTGACTAGAAAAATAAAAGGAAACCATAAACACACTCACTGATAAAATAAATAAACAAAAAAGATTTCCTAATGAATTATATAATGAGTGGATGAAAAAAATTAATAAAGAATTATGGAGGTCCAATTTTTGGAATCATCCAGACTAAGGATATGGACTTCACATTACATGCCATTGATACCTTAGATAAATAATAGAAGAAAATTCAACAGAAGAAGAAACTCTAAGGTGTAAGAATTGTAGAATCCTTGATGAAAGGTGTTGATGTAGCCTCCGTAAAATTTTTTCCTCATTCTCAGTCAGATAATGTGAATATGGATTCTGTGTTTCCTTTCCCTAAAATCTCCATTTTCAATTATAATGTTCCTTATGTCACATACAAGGGAAAGGCTAAAGTATTTTATGAAGAATTAGTACCAGTCAAAGAAAAAGAATCGAAATCGGCACCAGCCAGAAAGGATGAACAAGGAACAAAAATTCAACTTTAGTAAGAGTTTTTTAATGTAATGGATAAAGGAGTTGAAGGGATTGACAGATTATACAAATAATGACAAGTAATTTGAGAAGGAAGTAAGTACGACGAAATTGAAGAATTATAAGAAGAATAAGAAGAAGGCAATTAAAATAAAGATGATGAGAATGATGATGATGAGGATAAATAAAATGATAATCTAGATAATTTCAATGAATAAGAAGATGAAAATGATAAATCTCAGTCTGTTAAGTTTTATTTGAGATCATCAAAGGCACAATCATTTTATTTTTCATCCAAGATTGATCAAAAAGATAAATCTAAAATATCAGAGAAAAAAATAATCATCAGAGTAAGAAGTTGTATCCTCATCTAATAAAGATGATAAATATGAAAATTAAGAAAGAGATAACATTTAATTATCTAATAGAAAGAAAATATAGAGGTAAAATTGAGAAATTAGCCTCAAAGAAGGAAAATCTGAAAGGAAAAGCGATTGAAGTCAGAACCAGTCATGACCAACTTCCTGAGATAGAAAAATAATCAGATTTTGTAAATATGATAACCACTCAGGGTGTTGATTATATCATTCAATATTTATAGATACTCAAAGAATTAATTCCATAATTTCAAAGACTTGATGCCAGGGTGGAATTTATTAATGAAAATCAATGCAAAAAAATCAGAATCAATCTATTTTTTAAAAGATAGATTTATTTGGTTAGAGACTATTCTCAAAGTGTAATAATAATTTTTTCAAGATTACAAAAAGTTATGAAATATGGTTGTGAAATAGTCTCATAATATTATCACCAATGTCAAGAAACATGATGAGAATTTTGAATTTATGAAAATAATATGAATTAAACCTTAGAATATTTCAGTGAGTTTTTAATATACATGACACCCATAGTGAAATTAATTGAAAAATTTAATGATACAACTGAAAAATGGACTGAATAAGTTAATGAGTAAAAAGAGAAGATGAAATATTTGAAAATGGATTTATCAAGACTCAAAATTTTTAAAGAGGATATCGTTGGTTGAAAAAATAAGAATGAATAATTTTCTAAAGGAATTCATATTCAAAAAGAGAAAATTTTATCTCAAGATGAAAGAATAGAAAATCCCAAGGACAAAAGAAAAGAGTTCAAGAAGATAAATATCACTTTGAATTCCTTTATGAATATATAT
This sequence comes from Viscum album, assembly GCA_963277665.1. Lineage (NCBI taxonomy): Eukaryota > Viridiplantae > Streptophyta > Magnoliopsida > Santalales > Viscaceae > Viscum > Viscum album. The sequence goes on from OY728163.1 coordinate 335,396,021, forward strand.
TAAAATGTTTTTCCTTTTTAAATCTTGTTGAAATTGTTTTTTGAAAACAAGTTTATTAATTCATGAATTATTCATCCCATTAAGATTTGATATAATTATTTATAATTACTTTTGGATGAATATTGTTTAATTTTTATGGATGATTAGGTAGTTCATCATATTTTTTCGTATATTTTTTTCTAACTCTTTCCAGAATACTCAATAGTTTTCTAAATTATTTTTTAGAGTCACAAAGTGGGAGAAATATTCTTATTTATGGGAGATTCTTGTAAAAGGTATAAAAATTCATAGTAAAGTAATATTTCTATAGTAAGGTGGAAAATACGATTCATAGAAGGAGATTTTTCACTATGAGGGATATAATCATATTCAACTTCTATCACCATCATCTCTAGAAGACTTAAAAAACCTTGGGGGAGTTAATATTTTCCTTTTCAACTATGAATAAAAAGTATCTAAAAGATAACAGAATGTATGTTATTCAAAGATATATTTTAATTTAAGTTTTGGGTTTCTGATTTCAAAAAATGGGAAGATTTTTTAGTCAAAAGTTACTTATGACTTTTCCATTCATTTAGTTTTTGAAATCACAAATTCTTTCTTAAATACTTGATTACTAAATTGTAACACCCTGATATTTTATGAGAAATATTATTTTTAATTACTTTGATGTCCTGTGTTTTAAGCTACACCTAGATTATCTTGCTCTATACGCAACACCGTTTTAGCTTGTAGTATATGAAAACACTATTCTTGGCTTGTGTTGCATGCAAGCGTGACCTTCCTCAATAGCGTGTGTCCAACGCTATACCGAGTTTCACTAAACAACGATATATTGTTATAATATAATTATGAACTAGGCGTTATGAATATTATTAATCAAATTTTGAATTGTATAACATTATCATTAATCTTACACATATTCTATAATATGGTATGAGAACAAAATTAATTTTTCTGATAGAAGACGAATTTTTCAAAAAATACAGTTTGGTCGTCTTTTGATGGCACACTAACATTAAATCTAGGTTTTGGCATGTTTATAAGTTAAATTTGACAAAATAAATTCTTCCTTGGAATCAGGATATAAAAATTTACATTGGATAAATTTTTGATATATCTCTGATAAGTTTCTTATTTTGATGAATAGTAAAAATACGCTAAATTATAATTGAAAACAACTTTTTTCATCAAAATAATTTGTATGGTAAAAATATATTATTGAATGGTTTTAAAGAATAAATAGAATATATTTTAACCATTTAATATAATGTATGTCATTAGAATTAATTTTACATTAAATTCATAGGTAAAAACATTTCAATATTTTGCAATGTTTTAACTTTTAAAACCCATTTTCTCAACAACGAGATTAATTTTAAATTAAATACTAAAACTTATGTGTTTTGAATTTGAAAAAATAGATTCCATTTTTGGAATCAGTAGGTTCAAATTATGTTAATAGGCTACTTTTTATTTTAAGGCATTATAAATAGAAACTACGATAAATTTTATTTACAATAGTTAAAGGTAAATCAGGTAATTAAGGGTAAAAAAAATATTATAAAATTACCTTAAACCTTGTATTAATATAATTGGATGATTATATTTTGTCCTAAAATATAATTGGGTCGAAATGGTATCTTTTGGAACCCACTTCAATGTGATTAATACCTTTAATTTATTTTATTTAAAGAATGTGAAATATGTCTCAATCAAACTTTAATAATTAAAGTATTTTTAATATAAAATAATACATAATATTTATTAAATTATAAATACTTATTTTAAATATAAAATGTTTTTATTCATCAAGGTAATTTATTTGGGGTTTTTATGAAATATATAATTATCTTAATAGCTTATACATTAATGATGAAGAATTTATTTATTTAGTGCAAAATCAATAATATAGTTTTTATTAAAATAATTATACCCATCCAAAGGACCATAAACTTGACCAAACATTGTTGGTCGAGTATATATATACCCCAAGTATCCAAGGGGATACTTGTGAACCATTTTGAGCCTTATAAAATAGATTATGATATTTATATTATTTTATTTTAAATGATGTCAATGGTATCAACTTCAAAATTTAATAAATATAACATTTTAAACGTTTGTTGTTTTAGAAGATAAATTCAACTAAAAGTATTATTATGAAATCTATTAGATTTATATAAATCTTAGTATTTTAGTTTTAATTTTTATGCAAAAAATAAGTATGTTAAATAATTATACAAAAAGTGTTGTAGTAATTCTTTTATTAAAATAAATATCAAATAAATGGTTTTAAAAATATTAAAATAAACAATAAATTAAATAATTAATGTGATAAACTAATTTTATAGATTAATAGGACATGTTATAAATTTATTAAATATTTTTGTTCGAATATATCCTCTATGTGGATTTTATTTAAATTCAAATAAATGAATAGTGTCAAAATTGACACTGTTGATATTTTATAAAAATAACATATTAATAATTTTTTTAAAAATCAGAAAAACATTTAAAAATTATAAATTTACCTTTATATAGTTGGGAATTTCATAACGTATCCAATTATGGACAATTCACAACACATAAGTAAGTATTTATAACAATTTAAAATTTAGAATATTATTACCACAAATAAAATTAAATAGATTAAATAAGGATAAATCAAATTGATAAGGTTTAAAATAATTTCCCAACATGTATAAATTTTATTGGATGATGATATTACAACCCTATATCATCTCATCTTATAATGTGAGTCATTTAGGAGTTTTTTAGTTGGGGTTTGAGTTTATTATAAATTAATATTTTGGAGGTTTCCAAAAGTGCTCCTCTCCTCTATTATAAAAGGGAACCTCCTCCCTCTACTCTTCACTCCATTTTAAGCCTTCAAGCTCGTCCAAAACCTGCCAATTACTCTTCTAAACATCTCTAGTTATATTATAGATGTTATTTTCTTCTCAAAATTCCAACTCGACTTCCCTTAGAGGAAGTATAAAAGAGGCACATCGAGGAAAAGGCAATCTCTTCTACCGATTATTTCAAGTTTCTTTATTCTTCTACTTCCTCTTATTTAGTTCGTTCATTTTAAAGTAACAACATAAGTATCAATAATATAATGATATGTTATTATAAATATGAAACAACCCTAATTCACTTTATATCCATCCTACGAAAAATGAAATCACCGCACGTGCATACGTAGGGATTACCCTCTCCACGCTGTAGTGTAATCCGTTTTTCCACCACCAACAAAATTGGATGGGTATAATGGTGGAAATATTAACTATATATTATTATTATAACATAATACTAATTCTGATATATTATTTCATCCACAACAATTCCATTCAATATTTTTGGGAATGATATCATCGCTCGTGCGTATGTACGGATTACCGTCTCCACAATGCGATGAGATTCATTCTCCATGTTAACCATTACAGAATGATAATAAAGTATATATAATAAATAATCATGAAATATATGACATACTAATGATACTGGATTTATGTATATGTTATTTACTTACTTCTATTCAATTTAATAAGGAAATGAAAATAGCGTTCATGCGTACATACGACCTATCATCTCCATGAACGGTGTATTTCATTTCATTCATCAATCTATTATATATATTTATATATTATATAAATCATGTTTTATATTATGGAGGTAATTATTCATGATCTATGTAATCATATGTATAATTAAAAGTCAAAACAAGTAGGATAAATGATATGATTTTACCCAAAACGCTACTTTAACATGGGATTGACAAATAAATGGGTAATATAAAGTCATAAGTGAATCATATATGATATCATAACTATTATTACGGTTCTGTTATAAGTTAATAATATATTTAAACCCACTATAAATGAGTCTTAGACACATACGGAAGAAATTGTACATAAGGTAAGGGATTATTTCGTCTCACTTTTATTTCTGTGAGACATATGCCTTAATCACCATCTATTTCTTTTGTATGGTGTTTATGATTTGAAAGAATGTTTTATGAGTTTTATTATGAAGGATATTATATTTACATATGCATGTGATGTTATTTATTTTATGACAGTATGATTCCACCGATCATAAATGGCAAGGGATAATTATTCCAATCTCATTCTTATCCAGGATTGTTTATTCATAAGTATTTACTAGGGTTATTTTTATCATCCATATCCATGTTTTGTCAAAATGTTTTCATAAAATATTTACTATTATTCCATGTATGTTTAAAGTCATTTTTACCCTTTTTTTACTTTTACCACATGGTATGTAAGGAATCTTTCTTTTGTTAACCATACGAGATACTTTTTGACTTTTCCGGCAAAAGTACAAGAAGAATGTTTTTTAACTTATATGAAATGAAAAGATTTTTATGGTTTCATAACTCCCTATTTTCAGGTAGATTACTCTACAAGACTTCATGATTATTTTCAACAAAATCCTTTTCTTTTAAAATTGCGTGACATTTTGTGAAAAGAAAATGATTTTGATGAATAAAGGATATTTTTCTCAAGAATTCATTTCAAGTGTTTTATCAAAACTATTTTCCATCTAAAAAGATAGTATTTAATATATTTATGTTTCAAGTATAATTTATCTAGTATTTACATGGTGTGATTTTTCTTATAAAAAAATGATGTCCATTTGTTTTATATGGATTATGTTATGATGTGATGATGTTTATGAGACCCATTTTATTCTTTGGGTTATGATGAATGATTTATATTTATTTTGTGGCACACGTAAGAATGATTTCATTATGAGATGGGTGAGAACTATATCTCCCTCCAATGCATTGGGTAATGATTTATATCTAATGGGATTGACATGGATGGGATGGTAAGTAAAATCCAGTTCAGTAATACAGGGCTAGAACGACTGGTAAACCTAGTTTAGTAATGGACTTTGTCTACTATCATAGTCTTGGAAGCAATGCCTTTGCTACTATGGAAATCATATCATGTGATTAATGGTTTACCATAATTACATGTTTTATTTCCATGATATTTTATCATGATTAATGTTCCTTTGTGATCTATTCCATATGTACTGCTAATATTTATGCCATTACTCATGTTTTCTTTTCATGTTTTTACGTTCAAATGTTTATGGATTGTTTGATGTTCTCCATGTTTACCCTTACTGAGAATTTGAGCTCACCCTTTTTATGTTTTATTTTCTCTAGGATATAAATAAAGGTTTTAGGTAATAAAAAAAGGGGAAAATATTATGAGAGATGGTGAAGATCTTTCACAATGATTTGAAGATTTTGTTCCATGTTTCCAAAGAAACTAAACTAATACAGTCTTCGGGCATATATTTTTGTTATGTATTAAGTATTATTCCAAGTAATATAATGTCCATGTACATCAAGATTTTGGTCTCTACAGTTGGAATCAGAGAAAAGTTTTAGTTAACCTTTAGAAACTAGGATGCAAAAAATTTAGTGAGATTCATAGAGATTTTTCTAAGGTATGTCTAGGGATGTCCCTAAGGTTACGTATAAGTATAACTTATAGTCCTAGAATTATTATAACGATCATGAATAACCTATGATTAAACCGATGATGTTAGAGATTGAAAGTACCCCCCTGATTATGTTGTTTTCCAAGTGTGATTTTTTACTCTCACACTATTCTTTTTGGGTTTTAAGAAATGGTTCGAAACTGGAAGATTCATGTTAATGTAGAATATGATAGAAAATAGAATTATATTATTCATGATAAATCAAATGAAAAGGGATTTGGAATGTGAAACATAATTATTATTCCTGATCACCAATCTCATAATATGATCAATAATCTCAACTTTGTTAAGTTTCCTGACTCAGGTAATAAGAGAATGATGGAGTTTCGTGATGATCATAGAGGAAATAAAGTTCAATTTTACTCATGTAATTCATGTGGTAAGAGACATCAAGGGGAATGTTTCAAAGGAACTAGAATATGCTTTCGGTGTGGAAAAGAAGGACACAAATCTAGTAATTTCAAAGGAAAGGGTTTAGTTAACACAATGGACAAGGATAATGGTATTGCTAAGACATTGACAATAGTTAAATGTTTTAAATGTGGAATGTATGGGCATTATGCAAACCAATTCCCTAAGGTAAAATATCATGAAGAGAATTATCATGGCCATATGTGTAGTATTTATGTTAATGATGATGAAGAGACAACAAATGATATATGAGATGAAAGAAGTGTTGAGGAATAAAATGATAAAGCCCAGTAAATGGTTTAAGAAGGTAGTGGAATGATTGTATGTTTATCAAGAGTAATTTTGTATAGGTAATTTAATGGTACTATGTAATAAAGAAACATCTAAGGATTATTACACTATTGTTTTTCCTAAAGTATTTGAAAGTATATATTGAATGGTACCGGTAACCATAAAAAGTGATTGAAATATTTTCGGAAAGCAGATGATTTGTGCATAATGAAGGGATAAGGAGAAAATAATATGTTTCATAAATGATCTCATGAATAATATAAGAACAAAGTGACATCATGGGTTGAGTATATAGAAATTTTGGGATTTTGGTATGTGGAAAGAGTTAACTTTTGACAGCATTCATGTTTTCACTAAGGTTCTATAGTAATTAATGTTTCAAGAGAATACATGATTAAGGTATTCACATGTTTGGAATGTGACCAACAATATATATCTTATAATATATGGGGGATAAATGATGGTATTCACATGCTTGGTATATGAGCTCTCTAGTAATATTTTAATTTATACTATGAGATTGGACAGAATAATTTTGGATAAGCCTAAAGATTAGAATGGATTAAGTTAGACATCAGATAGTATTGTTTAGGGCTATAAATTTTTGATTTTATTTCTTAAATGTTATAATAGTATAGTTTAAGAAAAAGGAAAACCCATAGGACGGACGATAACCCGTCGCATCGGACAGGGTTGCGGGAATCAAAACCACAACAGAAGCACAAAAAGCCTTTATCGCTTACCACTGGCCTACATGAAGTCCTTGGTTTGTAGAAATTAGTTTTATTTTATTATGTGAAATGATATATGAAGTATAAGTCCATTTTTGGAGCCATACACAATTAATATCACCATATATGGACTTATGTATATTTAATAACTTTTTCTAACCTTTTGTTTGAGACAGATGGAATGACCCATTATCCTATCACATGATATGATAAGACTTAAATAATGAAAAATTAAACTTCATTTAATTAATATATGAAGTGGAAATTGTTTAAGGAATGACCAACGATGAGATTGTTCCAAAATCAAGTAAGTATTTCTTCTAATTCAAAATTTTCAAATTTATGGAAAGGATCTTGAAAACCAAAAATGTTGTTCTAGTACCCTCATATCCGATGAATCAGATGCTACCTTAGATCATCCCAAATTTATAGATTTGTGATTTTTGTCTCTTTTATAGCCATGTTTTCTACCACTCTCTATCATAACTTAATGTTTAGATTTCTCTTCCATATCCATGTTTTCACCTATGTTATCCTATGTGGAAACACAACGATGAGTTAGTTTGGGTAACCGTTACGTTTCTTAATTTACTTTTTAAAATTAAGTTTTAGTATTCCTTTTTACAATATGGGTTTCTAGGAAAGAAACCTTCAAGTTGTTAACGATTTATAACCCCGACGAATTTCGAGGGTGAAATTCATTTAAAGGGGGGTAGAATGTAACACCCCAAGATTTTATGAGAAATATTATTTTTAATTACTTTGATGTCTTGTGTTGTACTCTACACCAAGATTATATTGAGCTCTACACAACACCATATTATCATGTAGTATATGCAAACACTATTTCTTGGCTTGTGTTGCACGCAAGAGCGACCTTCCTCAACAGCGTGTGTTGTATGCAATACTGAGTTTTACTAAACAATGATATATTGTTATAATATTATTATGAACTAGACTTTATGAATATTATTAACCAAATTTTTAATTCTATAACATTATCATTCATCTTACACGTATTCTAGAACATGGTATGAGAACAAAATTGATTTTTCCGATAAAAGAAATATTTTTCAAAAAATGCAGTTTTGTCTCCTTTTGATGGTGCACCCACTTTGAAAATAGTTTTTGACATGTTTATTAGTTCAATTTGACAAATTAAATTTCTTATTGGGAATAAAGATATAAAAATTTACTTTGGATATTTTTTTGATATTTCTCTGATAATTTTCTTATTTTAATAAATAGTAAAAATACGCTAAATTTTAATTGAAAACAAATTTCTTCATCAAAACTATTTGGATCATTAAAATATATTATTGAATGGTTTTAAAGTATATATATAATATATTTTAACAATTTAATATAATTAATGTCATTATAATTAATTTTACATTGAATTCATAGGTAAAAACATTTCAATCTTTTGCAACGTTTTAACTTTTAAAACTCGTTTTCTCAAAAATGGTATTAATTTTAAATTAAATACTGAAAATTTTGTGTTTTTAATTTTGAAAACTTGATTCCATATTTGGAATCAGTAGGTCTAAATTATTTTAATAGGCTACTTTTTATTTTAAGGCATTATGAATAGTAAATACTGTAAATTTTATTTACAACAGTTAAAGAAAAATAAGGTAATTATGTATAAAAAAATATTATAAACATACCCTAACACTTGTATTAATATAATTGGATGATTAAACGGCATCCTAAAATATACTTGGGTCAAAATGGTATCTTTTTAAACCCACTTGGATGTGATTAAGACCTTTAATTTATTTTATTTAAAGAAAGTGAAATATGTCTCACTCAATCTTTAATAATTAAAGTATTTTTAATATAAGGTAATACATAATATTTATTCAATTATAAATACTAATTTGAAAGATAAAATTTGTTTCTTAATCATGGTAATTTATTTGTGATTATTGAGAAATATATAATTACTTTAATAACTTATAAATTAATGATGTAGAAATTATTTATTTAGTGAAAAATCAATAATATAGTTTTTATTAAAATAATAATACCCATCAAAAGGACCAAACACTTAACCAAACCTTATTGGTATAGTATATATATACCCTAAGTATCCAATTGTGTACTTTTGGACCATTTTACTCCTTATAAAATAGATTATGATATTTATATTATTTTATATTAAATGATGTCAAAGTTGTCAGCTTCATACTTTAATAAATATAACTTTTTAAAAGTTAGATGTATTAGAAGTTAAATTCAACTAAAAGTATTCTTATGAAATATATTATATTTATATTCATCTTAGAATTTTATTTTTAATTTTTATGCAACAGATAAGTAAATTAAATAATGATATAAAAATGTTGTTGTAATTATTTTAATAAGAGAAATATGAAATAAATGGTTTTAAAAATATTAAAATAAATATTATATGAACTAATTATTGTGATAAACAAATATTATAGATGTATATTCCATTTTAGGAATTTATTAAATATTTTGGTTTGAATATATCCTCTGTTTGGATTTAATTTAAATTCAAATAAATGAATAGTGTGAGAATTGACACTATTGATATTTTATAAAAATAACATATTATTAAATTGTTTAAAACTCAAAAAAATAATTAATAATTAAAAATTTAAATTTATATAGTCTTTAATTTCATAATTTATCCAATTATGGGCAATTCACAACACATAAGTAAGTATTTATAACAATTTAAAATTTAGAATACTATTACCACAAATAAAATTTAATAGATTATATAAGGATAAATCAAATTGATAAGGTTTAAAAAATATTCCCAACATGTATAAATTTTATTGGATGATGATATTACAACCCTATCTCATATAATATTATAATTTTAGTCATTTTTGACATTTTTAGGTGGGGTTTGAGTTTATTATAAATTAATATTTTGGAGGTTTCCAAAAGTGCCCCTCTCCCCTCTTATAAAATGGAACCTCCTCCCTCTTCTCTTAACTACATTTTAAGACTTCAAGATTATCCAAACCCTATAAATTCATCTTCTAAACCGTTCTAGTTATGTTATAGAGGTTCTGGTATTCTCAAAAGGCCAGCTCTAATTCCCTTAGAGGAAGTTTAAATGAGGCACGTCAAGGAAGAGGTAATCTCTTCTACCGATTCTTTCAAATTTCTTTCCTCTTCTACTTCCTATTATTCGGTTGTTTCACTATAAAGTAACAAAATCTATTTCAATAATATATTTATATGTAATTATAAATATGAAACAACCCTAATTCACCTTATATCCATCCTACGAAAAATGAAATCACCGCACATGCGTAAGTACGACTTACCGTCTCCGCGCCGTGGTGTAATCTGTTTTTCCACCACCACCATACTTGGATGGGTATAATGGTGTAAATAATAACTATATATGATTATTATAACATCATAATTATTCTGAGATATTATATCATCCACTCCAATTCCATTCAATAATTATGGGAACAATACCATCGATCGTGCGTACGTATGGATTACCGTCTCCAAGGCGCGGTGATATTCATTCTCCATGTTAACCATTCCAGAATGATTATAAAGAATATATAATAAGTAATCATGAAATATATGACATAATAATGATACTGTATTTATGTATATGTTATTTACTTACTTCCATTCAATTTAATAAGGAAACTAAAACAACGTTCATGCGTACTTACGGCCTATCGTCTCCATGAACGGTGTATTTCATTCCATTTATTGATATATTACATATATATTATACTATGAATATATATTATATATAAATGATTTTATACATTATGGAAGTAAGTAATCATGATCTAAGTAATCATATGAATAATTACAAGTCAAAACGCGTACGATAAATGAAATTATTTTACCCAAAACACTGCTTTAACATGGAATTGAAAAATAAACGGGTAATATAAAGTCGTAAGTGAATAATATATGATATCATAACTATTATTATGGTTTTTTATAAGCTAATAATATGTTTAAACCCAATATACATGAGTCTCGGACATATATAGAAGTAATTGGACATAAGGTATAGGATTATTTCATCTCACTTTTATTTCTGTGAGACATATGACTTAATCACCATCTATTTATTTTGTATAGTGTTTATGATTCCCATGAATGTTTTATGATTTTTATTATGAAGAATATTATATTTACATATGCAGGTGATTTTTTTTATTTTATGAGAGTATGATTCCACCAATCATAAATGGTAAGGGATAATTTTTTCAATCTCATTCTTATCCCAGATTGTTTATTCGTATGTATTTACTGGGGTTATATTTATCATCCATATCCAGGTTTTCTAAAAATGTTTTCATAAATTTTTTACTATTATTACATGTATGTTTAAAGTCATTTTTACCCTTTTTTGACTTTTACCACATGGAATGGCAGGAATATTTCTTTTGTTTACCATACGAGGTACTTTTTGACTTTTCCAATAAAAGTACGAGAAGAATGTTTTTTTAACTTATACGGAATGAATAGATTTTTACAGTTTCATAACAACTTATTTTCTTGAAGTTTACTCTAGAAGATTTAATGATTATTTTCAAAAAAATCATTTTCTTATAAAATTTCATGGCATTTTGTGAAAAGAAAATTATTTTGAAGAAGAAAAGATATTTTCTTCAAGAATTCATTTCAAGTGTTTTATCAAAACTATTTTCCATCAAAAATGAAATTATTTAATATGTTTATGTTTCATGAATAATGTCTCTGTTATTTACATGTTGTGATTTTTCTTATGATGAAATGATATCCATTTTTTTATACAGATTATGTTATGATGGGATGATGTTTATGAAACCCATTTTATTCTTTGGGTTATGATGAGTGATTAATATTTATTTTTTGGAACAAGTAAGAATGATTTCATTATCAGATGGGTGGGACCTATATATCTCTTCAATTCATTGGGTAATGATTTATATCTGATGAGATATACATGTATGGAACAGTATGTAAAATCTAGTTCAGTAATACAGGGCTGGAACGGATGGTAAACCCAGTTCAGTAATGAACTTTGTACACTATGATGGTCTTGGCATAAATGTCTTGGCTACTATGGAAATAATATCATGTGCTTTATGGTTTTCAAAAAATACATGTTTTATTCCCATGATATTTTATGATGATTAATGTTCCTTTGTAATCTATGCCTTATGTACTGCCAAGATTTAGGTCATTACTCGTGTTTTATGTTCATGTTTTAACGTTAAAATGTTTACAGATTATTTGATGTTCCATATGTTTACCCTTACTGAGCATTTGAGCTCACCCTTTTTATTATTTCCTTTCCCCAGGATATAAATAAAGGTTTTATGTAAGAAAAAAGGGGAAGAAATTTATGGGAGATTGTTTCCCTCTAGAATCGGGGATGATCTCATCGATTTAATATTCAAACATTCCAAGCGGTTTATAACGGGTTTTTTCATAGAACCGGAAACATCCAATGATTCTATATCCATTTGAACCTACTTTCCAAAGGTAGGCGCTCATTAGTTGTGGACTGATGAGGCCTAGGAATTTTCATTGGTCGATAGGATGGGAGGTTGGACTCATCACACATTTTTTGAGGGGAATTATTGTCTACTTCGGGACTCTCTTTATAGATTTAAGTTATGTTCGTGAATCCTTATTACATTACCATGTATGAAATGAGCTTTCCTTTAGATATGATAATCAATGATTGATATGTGGGAAATTTAGAGAATCTTTTTTATGTATTCAAGGTTCTTCATCGATTGAGAATCATCTGTATTTGTTAGAGATTCTTGGTCAATGGTATCCTTCGACACATTTATATAGAAGTCTCTTGGTCATTATGATGACCATGCCAGTTTTAAAGCCACTCAGTGGGGCACTTGAAGTTTATTGTCATTCAGAAGGACATGGATTATTTCAGAGTTGGGATCGAACCCGAAGATGGGCTACCTATGTATCCTTTGTTTAGAAAAGGAATCAGAACCCATGTAGTTCGAGTTAGGGAGTATGATGTTTATCATTGATGGATCAAAGAAGGATGTCATAATTAATTCTACACTCTAAGCTCACGTGAGTCATGCTCGGTGTGACAAACAAGAGGTATTGGTAAAAACCAGACAATTGTGCCATGAAAGATGCAATCATAAGAAATAATGTGGGGCTTATATATGTACGACTGCCCAGATATATGAATATTAAGATTTACTTCTGGGAAGAAATCCAGGAAGAGGGTCCATAAAGGTATATTTTCTTCATGGAGATTTGAATATTCTAATCTTGGGGCTTACTCCTGAAAAGAGGGCCCAAATTAAGAGAGGACTTATTATTGGGTTTTACTCCTGAGAAGGAATCCCAGATCAAAGGTAAATTAGGACTGGTTAAGAGAAATTAATACTGGGGCCTACTCTTGAGAAATAGGCCCAGGTTAAGGGACTTGAAAAATTAAGGGACTTGGGGTTTACTCTTGAAGAGGATGACCATATTTGAGACTGGGGATTACTTCTGAAAAGGAGGCCCAAGTTAAAAGAATTATGGTTGGAGCTTACTCCTGAGGAGGATGCCCAAATTAGGGGATTGGGGCTTACTCCTGAAAAGGAGGCCCAGGTTAAGAGAATTATGGTTGGGGCTTACTCCTGAGTAGGATGCCCAAATTAGGGGACTGCAGCTTACTCCTGAAAAGGAGGCCCAGGTTAAGAGAATTATGGTTGGGGTATACTCCTAAGGAGGATGCCCAAATTAGGGGACTGGGGATTACTCCTGAAAAGGATGCCCAGGTTAAGAGAATTATGGTTGGGGCTTACTCTTGAGGAGGATGCCCAAATTAGGGGACTGGGGCTTACTCCTGAAAAGGAGGACCAGGTTAAGGGAATTATGGTTGGGGCTTACTCCTGAGGAGGATTAACAAATTAGGGGACTGAGGCTTACTCCTAAAAATGAGGCCCAGGTTAAGAGAATTATGGTTGGGGCTTACTCCTGAGGAGGGTGCCCAAATTAGGGGACTGGGGCTTACTCCTAAAAAGGAGGCCCAGGTTAGGAGAATTATGGTTGGGGCTTACTCTTGAGGAGGATGCCCAAATTAAGGGACTGGGGCTTACTTCTGAAAAGGAGGCCCAAGTTTAGAGAATTATGGTTGGGGCTTACTCCTGAGGAGGATGGCCAAATTAGGGGACTGGGGCTTACTCCTGAAAAGGAGGCCCATGTTAAGATAATTATGGTTGGGTCTTACTCCTGAGGAGGATGCCCAAACTAGGGGACTGGGGCTTACTCCTGAAAAGGAGGCCCGGGTTAAGAGAATTATGGTTGGGGCTTACTCCTGAGGAGGATGCCCAAATTAGGGGACTGGGGATTAGTCTTGAAAAGGTGGCCCAGGTTAAGAGAACTATGGTTGGGGATTACTCCTGAGGAGGATGCCCAAAAAAATGAGGACTTGAGGCTTACTCTTAAAGAGGATGCCCAAATTTGGAAATTATGACTGGGGTTTACTCTTGAAAAGGAGGCCCAGGTTAAAAGAGTTTTCTCATCTTAAATGATGAGGTTGAATGAATGAAATATCAATCTTTAGTGACATAAAGATGTTTGAATCACTATATTTTGAGAGATGTTCCACGGAGTTCCTTTCAGATAAGGAATCGAAATCAAGAAATCATGCCATAAATGGATTTGAAGAGTGTCTTGAAGACTGAATCTTGTATAGGAGAGGTGGAATGACATAAGAGGGCTTAAATGGGAAAGAAAGGCACCCAAAAAGGAAGGGAAACACAAGTCCTGGTAGGCGCGCAAGTACTGTGTGGGCGCGCAAGTGTTGGTCGCGCAGGTATAACTGCGCGACACATGGGTACTTGTGTGTTTGTAAACCAGCATGCTAATACTTGGGTGATCCTTGACCAATTCCTTTAGAATTATCCAGAGGTACTTCCAGAATAGAGGCGCGCAAGTTTTGGTGGGGAAGTAGGGCGGCACACAAGTATGTTCACTTCCCTTAAGGGTAAAACACCTTAGGTGCGCAAGTGTTATTGAATTCTAACACTTAGACCTTACTCCTCTTGTTTAGACCTTCCATTATAGGTAAACAATTACCTTATAAGTGTTCGGAATACCTGAAGAAGAGACTTGGGAATTCAGATCTCTAAATCTGAATTCTGGAAGAATTCTTCCCGAAATGGGGGGCCCACAGGGTCTATTTATAGGATGGAGAAGACCCCGGGCAGTTATCCTTTGGGGCGCGCAAGTCACTTGTGCGACCATTAGGTTCCGTGCAAGTGGACTTGTGTGACAGTGATGGAACTTGCGCAGCACATGTGCTTTTTAAGCATTGTTCATGCCTTTGACGATTTTTGATGTTTTCTTCAAAGGCTGAATCAATTTGTGCTATGTCATTTACCTTTACATTCCTTTGGACTCTATGACAAAAAGGAGTGTCAACAAAAGTCCCCCCTCAAAGTTGGATCCGAAAGAATAAGGATGTGACTCTGAGGAAAAGAAGAAAATCAAAGGGAAAGAGGCGCGCAGGTGGTGAGGGCGCAGAGGGCAGCGCGCAAGTGTTGAGCGCACATGAATCGGCGCGCAAGGGTGCGGCCTGACCTATAAATATGCGGCCCCATTTCCGTACAAAGCATCCGAATTTCAAACCTTCGTCCTCTCGCCGCGCAGGTCACCTTCGCCACGCAAGTTTCTCTGTTTTCTGATGTTTCTTTACTGTCGCGCTATTGTATATGTATTTGGACTTGCGCGTCAAAATTAGACTTGCGTGCCTTAATGCCTTAGCCATGTTTTTCAAATTTCTTTACAAAATTTATGAAAAATCAACTTACTAAAGAGTTAATTATTCAACTCTTGTGAAGATTTAATGGCTCCCAAGAGAATCAGAAAGGCTGATGGACTGGATAGAAAGAGGATTGATGACATGACAAACATTATTGGCTATGATTACTGTGATATCTACGACATCACTCTCCCAGATTTGGCTAAGTACTTGAAGAAATATCATCTTAATTTCCCACAGAGCATCTACCTGCCTCTATATAGTCATGGTCATCTGCAAGGAGTCAATGTTCCAGATGCAAAGAATTATATGCCTGAGATGCATCCGCACTGCTATACCTCTATTTCGGTTATGCTGTGCATTAAGAGTAAAAACACTGGTGGGAACTTTCAGATTTTTCCTGCATGCCATTTCCTTGCAGATATGAAAATGGAAAACACATGGGCTGAATTTTTTCCGCTTCCGGTTGGTGGAGAGAAGACAAACATGGCATTAGAGAAATATCTGAAAAGAGTACTCTCGCCAAATGGCTCTTTACTTCCAATGATTCATTCTCAAATCCATGTATCCATCTTCCAAGTCCCTTGGACAGAAACATAGTCACTATTTGATCAGCATAAAATTTTCTCAAACCGCACTCAAGAACATTCTTTTACAATTGTTCCAAGAAGAGATGGTATCACTGCATCTCTTATGGTATCCAGTTGAATGAACGAATTCCAGGTGGCTGCTGATGAAGCTCGGGATGCCGTAAATTAAATGAAGAGTTATGTTGAAATTCTTTTGTAATTCCTGAAAAAGGGAAGAGACTCTAGTCTTTGGATATCCTTCTAACTCTTGTGCATCAATGAAAAACACTTTCATCTTCAATCATTTGTGCATGCATTTTCCTGCTACCTCCTTTAAATTTTACCTAAGCCAATGGGCCTAGTAAGCATAGTTTGATTTTTACTAGGATTATTATAAATAACCCTACAAACATTGAATCTTTTAATTGCTCAATATTACCCAAATCATACAAAATGTATGTTTAGTGAGCTAGAACTTATCTTTTATTCAGAGTTCCTTTGTCTTTTTTGGGCAGTTTAAAGTCATGCACGTCAGACATAAAAAGTCTAATGTTTAATGTCAAAATAGCTTTGACCGAAATGGATTAAAATTGACTCAATTACTTGAAAATTTATCTGAAAACATATTACCATACTCAAGTATGAGGGAAAATATGTAAACTATGAATTAAGAATATTTGGATCTGAGGAATGATATGAAAAAGAGCTAAAAGGCATTAGAATAAGTAGTTCCTAATAATGAATTTACCTTTATTTAACAAACCCGTTAGGGGGTTGAATTATGCAGGGACACCTAAGGGAATTGGCTGCATAGTCAAATAAATAGTATCTTTTGGCTAACAAGAATGTTATGTAGACTGTTTATGCAAGGCCGCCTAAGGGCACATGCTGCATAGTCAGGAAAAAGAACTCTCAGAAATTTACTTTCCTAGCGATAAAAATCCAGTGAAAGTTTATGGAGATTCAAATTTTCCAAAGTATAGAGGTTGCTATATGGATATAGGTACTTGAATATGGAGAAGATATTTTAAAAACAAGATTATCGAAGAACTGGATGGATATCACTCCTATGAAGGTCTGATCCAAACGTAGGGAAGGAGAATATAAACCATATACTTGAATACTTTTAGATCATGAAAAAGGATATGGGACAAATATGTTAAGGATGAATAATTTTGTGTATCCCTACATACTGTCATTTAAGACCAACATGGACAAAAGAGGCTTTCCTCCCAAGAATGAAGTTACCACTATTTAACAAACCCGTTAGGGGGTTGAATTATGCAGGGCCACCTAAGGGCATTGGCTGCATAGTCAAATAATAGCATCTTTTGGCTGACAAATCGGTTATGGAGATTGTTTATGCAAGGACGCCTAAGGGAACGTACTGCATAGTCAGGAAACCAAACTCTCATAAGTTTGAAATTTTTGTGACTAGAAGTCAAGAAAAGGTTTATGAATATATGAATATATTTAAGGTTAGGATTATGACACATAAAGATGGGTATTTTCCAATGTATACAGAGATACACAGATCAATGCTAACCATAATCATGTCGTGGCTGGGTCTTGAATGGAAATGTTGGACTTCACTACATATCCCATAAGGATGGGAATCAATCCATAGGTAGTTCTTGAACTACAGTTTAACGTCGTGTGGTAAAAAGGATTGGAGATCTTAGTTTAGGGTCATAGAGCTTAGACCATTATAAGGAATACACAATGTGTGTTTTATTGGGGACTTTTTAGCCAAGGGACTGAAAGTGGAATTTGGGGTTAGGCCCAAAGACTTGGGGCTGGATTCGAGGGACAGTCGAACGTTCCTACGTATACCATAAGGATGGGAATCAAGCCCAGATAGTTCTAGAAATACCCTCTGTACAGATTTGGTTCGTACATGTGAAGGGTGAAAGGGGACTTTAGTGCAATGATGATTTAACCCAAGATAAAAGGTTTGGGGATTGCCATGTATGCACGTAGTCTATGAAATGAAACATGATTGAAAAATCAATATAAATAATGGTTCCCTCTTAGGCGAGGGTATCAAAGAATATTTGTAGTTTATTGTCATACTGGACAAAAGAGTTGTATAGTTTAACGTCGTATAGCAAGGATGAAAGTGAACCAATGTAAAGATTTTGATTCTAGGGATGGTTTCACGAATCAACATCGTACGAGATGGAGGTGAACCGATGTGAAGAGATTGGTTTTGGGATTGAACCTTGGGAGGTTGCCTATGTACCCAGCCTGGAAGGCAAGGATCAAAGTCCGCGTAGTTCAATTAAAGAATGAATTAATGATCAAGTTGTTCTTGGGGACAACGACCTAAAAAATGAGAGTGTTGGGACTTACACAAGGTTAGTAGCCCAGAGAGAGTGTTATGGTTGAAGTTTTCTCTAAGCTCACGTGAGTCATACTCGGTGTGAGAAAAAATAGGTAACACCAACCTTAACGATGCATAGTTTAATGTCATGTAGGACATATGAAGGGACAATGCAGTTTAAAGTCTTGCAGTTAGGACTATTGGTGCTGCACAGTTTAGTGTCATGTAGTAGGGACAAAATACAGTTTAACGTCATGTTGGACATATTAAAGGATTTTCTGTACAGTTTAGCATCATGTAGTTAGGACTATGTGGACAATACAGTTTAATGTCATGTTGGACAAAAAGAGGACTGTGCAGTTTAATGTCATGCAGTGAGGACAAAATAGTACACCATTTAATGTCATGTTGGACATATTAGGGACTTTTTCACAGTTTAATGTCATGTTGGATGAAAGTGCGAATAGTTTAAGGTCATATGCATGGACCGTTGGTTATGCAGTTTAACGTCTTGCTGGACGTAAGGGACTTCTATATAGTTTAACGTCATATAGCAAGGATGATGAAGGGGGACACCGTTTAATGTCATGTTGGACAAAACGAAGACTGTGCAGTTTAATGTCATGCAGTAAGGAAAAAAGAGTACACCATAACGTCATGTTGGACGTATTAGGGACTTTTTCACAGTTTAATGTCATGTTGGACGAAAGTGTGAATAGTTTAAGGTCATATGCATCGACCTTGGATGATGCAGTTTAATGTCTTGCTGGATCCTGGTGCAGTTTATGGTCATACCGGACCATGGTGCATTTTAAGGTCATACCGGACCATGGTGCAGTTTAAGGTCATACCGGACCATGGTGCAGTTTAAGCTCATACCAGACCATGGTGCATTTTAAGGTCATACCGGACCCTGGTACAGTTTAAGGTCATACCGGACCATGGTGCAGTTTAAGGTCATACGAGACCATGGTGAAGTTTAAGGTCATACCGAACCATGGTGCAGTTTAAGGTCATACCGAACCATGGTGCAGTTTAAGGTCATACCAGACCATGGTTGATATATTTTGTGTTTATAAAAAATACTTCTTCAAAAATCTGGCATTGGTTGGAGTAGTGATGAGTTCTCCATCCATTGAGATTATAGAATAAGCTCAATTGGAGTGGACCCTATGTATTGGGTAAGGTCCTCCCATTTTGGCTCAAGCTTGGGAGGTTTCTTTCCTGGTATCATTGGAGTTCTAAGAACTAATACCAATTCTCCCTGTTTGAATGAATGAAGATGAACTTTTTTGTTAAAATCTCATGCTATTCGATTCTGATAGACTTCTATGTGGTGCAAAGTGCACAATCATTTCTCATCTAACCATTCCAATTCATTAAATCTCTTTTTAGATAGTTCATCTCTAGATGATTGACCAAAAATGTAAAATCTGAGTAAGGGTAGTTGAACTTCAATTTTCAAGACTACTTCCATTCCATATACCAATGAATATGAATTTGACCATGTTGCAGTGCGGGTGGTTGTCCGATAAGCCCATAAAGCATGGAAGAGTTTATCAGGCCATGATTTCTTATCTTTATCCACTATCTTTTGTAGTATATTTGATAGAGTCTTATTGAAGGATTCTATATGGCCATTGGCTGTTGCATGATACAGAGATGAATGGTTGGATTTGATGTTGTATTCTTGATACAATTTCTTCACCTTGGATGAACAGAAGTTGGTGCCATTGTCCATCAATATGGTATGAGGGACACCAAATCTGGTAATGATGTTAGACTTGATGAAGATAAAAATGCATTTAGAACTCACTTTCTTAAGAGGTATTGCCTCTTCCCATTTGGAAAAGAAATCAGTAGGAGTAAGAATATACTTAAACTGCTTGGATGTAGCTAAAGGGTAAGGTCCCACCACATCCATTCCCGATGTGGGAAATGGCCACGAGTATTTAGCTGTATAAAGCAACTCTGGAGGTTGATGAATGAAATTGGAATGTACTTGGAATGAATGACACTTCTTTGTGAAATCAATACAATCTTGTATCATTGAAGGCCAAAAGTATCCAAGCCTTCGAATCTGATCAGACAGTCTATGTCCAGACTGGTGGGCACCACAGACTCCTACATGCACTTCTTTCATGACAGCCATTGTCTCTTCACCATCAATGCATCTGAAGAGAACTCCATCAAAACCATATCTGTAGATAATTTTTTCTAGGTGATCTGGACTATCATAAAGAGTAAAATTGACAAACACGTCGCCAGATTTGTTCTTTCTCAGCTCTATCAGGTGGAAGTGTTCCATTCTGAAGGTATTCCCTGATAGGTGACATCCATCCTGTAGTATGACCATACGGTTCAGAAATGGGACTAATTTCATTAATTTCCTCTATTCTGATTCGAACATAAGGTGAAATTGCACGAAGGTGGGCAATATTGATGGTTGTCTCATCCCGATTAGGATCCGCCAGAGCTGTGGCTATATTAGCCAGTGCATCAGCTTGAGCATTTTGTGATCCTGGGACATTAGAAAATGTCGGTTCCGAAGGGAATTCCACCATTAATTCTCTGAAGTAATCATACAAAGGGATTAGTTCTTCTTTTCTGATGGAATAATCCCCATTGACTTGTTTGATTACCATGTCTGAATCACCTATCACATTTAAGTGATTCACTTGTGCTTGAAGCGCTAATTCCAAGCCTGCGATGAGATCTTGGTATTATTCTTCATTTTTGGGACCACCTTCCCACAATAAGAAGGAATAAGGTAACACTACCTTTTCTGGAGAAATGAGCACAATTCATAAGACAACTTTGTTGAATTTAGTGATTTTCCATTTTCCTCCCTGTTGGACTTCTGGAAGCACCATCAAAATAAATTTCCCATGCCTGGGGACTTTCTTGAATAGAGAAGACTTCCTCATCCAGGAGTTCAATATCTGAAGATGTGTCTTCCACTGAAGGGTGTTCAGCCAGGATATCAGCCAGATCTTGGCCCTTTATCGCTTTTTGAGACACATACTGAATGTCGAATTACTGCAAAATAACTTCCCACCTTGCCAGATGTCCTGTAAGCATTGGACGACTAAGGATAAATTTGAGCGGGTTATTGCGAGATACCAATTGGACCTCGTGATGTTACAGGTAGTGTCTCAATTTCTGAACTGAAAAAATTAATGCCAAGCAGCACTTCTCAATACTTGAATACCAGGTTTCTGCTTCAAGCATAGTCTGACTGAGGTATTAGATGCTGTTTTCATTCCCAACATCATTCTTTTGAGCATGAAAGTCACCCAATGATCGCTCTAAAGCCGTCACGTAGATGATAAGTGGCCTTTATTAAATATGTGGCATAAGTACTGATGGACTCAAGAGATACTTCTTGAGAATATCGAATGCTTCTTGACATTCTTTAGTCCACTTATAAGTGACTCCCTTCTTCATAAATTTGGTGAAGGATAAACTTTTTCCTGCCAAATTGGCGTTGAAATGCCGAATATAGGCTAAGTGTCCTTGAAGTCCTCATAATTCATTCAAATTTCGAGGATGTGACATATCAAGGATTGACTTGGTCTTCTCAGGATCGACTTCAATATCACTATGGAGTAAAACAAAGCCGAGAAATTTTCCTGAGGTTACCCCAAAAGCACATTTTAAGGGGTTCATCTTCAAATTATATTGTCGAAGCTTTCATAATATGACTTCTAAATCAGCCAAGTGATTAGAAAGTTGTTTGGATTTAACCACCAAATCGTCTACATAGCATTCAAAAAACGTCCCTAAAAAGGGTTTGAAGATACGATGCATGGCACACTGATATGTTGCACCTACATTCTTTAACCCAAAGGGCATTACCCGGTAGCAAAACACACCCTGAGGGGCTCTGAAGGCTGTGGATACCTCGTATTCTATGGACATTCAGATTTGATAATATCTGGAATATCCATCCATGAAGGAAAGTGCTTCATAACCATCTGTTGCATCAATTAAAAGTTCTGTAATCGGAACTAGGAAATCATCCTTAGGACAATGCTGATTAAGATCTCTAAAATCGATGAAAATTCTAATTTGTCTGTTCTTATTCTTCACAGGGACAATATTATCCAACCACTTGGGATATTGATCTTCTCTGAAGAAGTTAGCTTTGATAAGCTTATCCACTTCAGCTTCAATTTTGGATGCATAAGTTGGGTGTGTTCTTCTCACGACTTGCTTAAATCCTCGATGTTCTTCTGGTAAACCCAAATGATGAGTAGCAACATTAGGATCAAGCCCAGGAATTTCTGTATAGTTCCAGGAAAATATATATCTATTTTGCTTTAGAAAATAAATATACATCTCTTGCTCTTCAAGAGTCATGACCGCACTAATTAAAGTGGGATGTGGATCTTCTTTTGTACCCAGATTTATTTATCTGAGTTCATCCACAGTGGTAGAGATACCCTCTTCAAATACTGGAGAAGCATCTACGAGATCTTCCTCTTATTCTTCATCATGTGTTATTTCTTCTGTTTCTACTTGCATAGTAGATGATAAAGCAGAATTTTCATGATCAGAAGAGATGTAAAAATTTGAATATCTTGAAGAAGAAGCTTCCATTTCTGACCTGATTGATGATGAAGGGTCTGCTTTGGGTAATAAAGAGGAGATGATGGATTGAGAATCGATATCATTGTTCACCTCCAATGTTTCTATAACTTCTTCTAGCCTAATTGGTGAAGTATAGACTTGTTGGATTTCAGCAAATGAAATGAAGACATCACCATTTGTGATTTCATCACTGCTTGGTAGGGTACCCATTTCTCCCTTGTTGTCTGGCTCGATTGCCGTAATTGACATTATGGATATTTCCATAAGAGTATTTTGATTTGGGTCTATCTTGTCAATTTGACTGAAAGGCAATACATAATCTGTACTCATATCTGTAAATGGATTTACTGGAATCTTCTCCAAACCATATGGAGCATTAACTTTGGTAATCTCCTTTGTTGTGGATTTCTCCCTTCCCTTCATGTGATATAATTCCGCCTCAATGTATTGAGACTCACATGTCTTGAACGTGGCCTTATCACCATACAATGTCCCAACTTTACCATCGAAACAAAATTTGAGACATTGATGGTATGATAAAGGGATAGCCGCATGTTGATGTAGCTAGGGTCTTCCAAGAAGGATGTTGAAAGCTGAGTCTTGATCAACAACCATGAAATTCGAATTGGATACAAGATCTCCAAACTAAGTTCTGAGTGTAACTTTGCCCAGTGGTTCTTGTTCATTTTTATCATATACTTGTAACATCATGGTAGAAGAAGATAAATCAGATTTCGTGAGGTCCAATCGATGATGTGTACGAATGGGCATGAGGTTGACTCCTAAACCATTATCAATGAAAGCTCTTCGGACGTCTATGCCATTGAACTTGCCAGTTAAATACAATGGTCTAATATATCCATGTACGACATCATATTCATCTTCATAAGTAAAAGATATTATTTCATGACATTCTGCTGGATTATTCTCTATGTGATAGACTTCAGCTGCATCAATTTCAGTTTCAAACTCCTGAGGACATGACAAAGCCTCGATGAGTGCTTCCCGAAGATATTTTGACAGATTCAAAGCATCCAGAATTGATAACATGGATGGTACTTGGGACAAGTGTTTCAATAAATCGTACTTTTGATCCAGAGGTTTGCATTTCCCAACAGGAACATGTGGTTTAGCAAGTGCCTTGGAAGAAGATGATTTGGAAGTTGATGCATCTTGTATTGGGATAGGAGTTGACAATATTCCTGGTTTTGGAATATTAGACCGATTAGATCCATTTACTTGCTGAGAGGAAGAAGATAGAACCTTCGACCGGTCTTCCAGAATAACTGTTCCAGGACTGAATTTTCTATTGGTGGAAGAACTTACATGTTCTTGTTGAGCTCTCTGAAGGGCTCTGCCATGAGTTTCTGCTTCATACAAAGTTCTAGCAGGGGTAGAATTAGAATAGTGGCTTATGAAATATCCATGTATTCCCCTGTATCATGAGCCTCTGAAACTTCCTCTGATTCCTCTATTTGCTATAGGGAATTCAAGATCATTATAATCGAAACTGCAACTGGCATATGGATCTGTTAATTGAATCATATTAACAGAACCAAAAATCAACTCTTCATCCAATAAATATTTTTCCTGATTAGCCTATTTAGGCTATGCCGTTTGATGGGGCGGTGCCCGTTGATTTGAAGTAGATGGCATGTTGTCTGCAATCTCAAAGACAACTTAGGCTTTGACACATACTCATCTTCTTAAGATTCTTTTTCTTTCTTTGAATCATGCTGTTTCTTTGAGGATTTTACCTCTGATGAAGAGGGTTTTGCTGTGACATTCATAGCAGAAGGTACAATTGGTTTCTTCAATTGCATTCGAAAAATAGTATGATTTCTGTTGATTGTCTTTCTGGCCATCCAATCATCATATTTTTGTGCATTTTTGCTTTTGAATTCTTGCCACTCGCCTTCCTCCTATGGAACTGTAGTAGTAACACATGCTACCATAGCTGAAGAACCTTTCAGTTTGACTTGTCCCGAGTCGACCATCTTTTGCAGGAGGTCCTTGAAGACAAAACACTCCTGGATGGGAAGCCCCAACATTTGATGAAATGGGAAATAATTGGTACGGTCTTCGTCTCCTTCTTTGTTTGGCCTCTTGGGCCTTGACAGCTGAACCAAATTATTCTCCAGAGCCGAAATGAAGTAACCAAGAACTTGTTCATTTCGGAAAGAGTATGTTTTGCTCTTCAGATCCTCAAATTGTTTTCGTATTTGATTTCTTTGATCGTCTTGACGAAATGGCCTTTGTTGTTGGCACTCAGGATGTGGAGCCCTTCGAGAAGATGACGGTTTTGAAGTAGAAGCACGTACAGATGCTTGTTTAAGCATAACTAAAGCAGTCTCTGCTTTACCCATTCTCCTTCCCAGAGCTGGTGGAATTACATGAGATTTAGCCTTGGCCTGTATAAGGGAATCTTCAATCTATTGAGCGATTGAAGTAAGGTCTCAAAACCCTCCTGTGTACTTCATAGGGATTAGCGGTGTTCATAATTCGTCACTCAAATTTGCCACACAGATTGGCAGTAGTTCCTCTTGAGGGAGTGCTAAGCTCAGGGAATATGTTAATCCCTTCCAGTGAGCAATGAAATTAGAGACTATTGCATTATCCCTTTGCTTATAGTTTTTAAGATCAAAAAATGTTGTCTCTGGCAAATTTGAGCTGAATTGGAGAAGTAATTGTTGACGGAGATCTTCCCATCTGGTAATTTAACAGGATTTAAAGCATGTATACCAGACAAAAGCTGGTCCTTGCAAGGTTCGCATGAAGCATCTACGTTTTACTACTTCTTGCTACTTTGGACTTCCCATCATAGGATCACAAAAAGACATGTAATGCGTCAAATGCTGTTCAGGGTCACCTGATCCATTGAAAATAGGGAATACAGGGTTCCCAGAACTTGATGGGGTAGAGATTTAATCTACCCATTTAGGGTAAGATTTCTTTTCCGGTTGAACCTGCGCACGTTTCCCTTCCATAGTCTCTAACCGAGCTAATAATGACTCAACGGTAGTTATTAACTTTTGAGAAACATCCGGTTGAACATGGACTTGTGCAGGTGCAATGACTGGAGCTTGGACAGATGTGGTGGCTGGTACTGCAACCGATGACAACATTGCCAATTTTTGTTGCACTTGACTCGTAGGATTAGACCTGTGAGGGTGTACTGATAAAGGAGGATATTCTTGATCCATCGTAGTAGCTGCAACAAACTCCCTTGGCTGACTGACTCCAGCATGTTTAGGAAGAAGATTAACCTGAAGTAGCTCTGCATTCAACCTTCTCAACTCCTTCATTTCTTCCTCCTGTTGTGCAAATCTTTTCTCTAGTGAGAGCGATTGGCCCTCTCCAGAGGGAGGATATGCAACCTGATTATTCCCCTTTCCCTTGTTTGATCCCTTTCGGAGAGGGGTGAGTGGGTTATTTGAAGGAACACCCAGATTTTGGGTAAACCTTTGATTTCGTGTATGCACACCTTCTTCATTTGTGTATGTGCGTACAACTTCTTGAGCATGAATCTCTTCATCTGATCCTTCTGAATGAGTCTCATCTGGTGGATCAGCAACAACGACATTGATGAAATTACTTGATGCATAATGCACTGCATCCCTTCTATCAACATTTCTGTGATATTGTCTTCTTCCATGTCTTTGATGAGACATTTCCTTTTGTTGATTCAATCCCTCAGGAACTTCTTGAAGAACCATAATTTGGAGGGAATCTTCTGATAATTTGACTCTTCGTTCCTCTTGAGGCTTCTTCCCCAATCGAGAAAAGACCGACTCTCTCTGAGGAGGGGATTGATGATTTGAAAAAGTCCCCAGTCCTGTGGACTGGGGCTGTTCCTGCTGTCTTTGCTCAACTCCTTGAATCCTATTTGTTGATTCCAAGGGTTGTTTTAAAAGAGTCCCCAGTCTGGTGAGATGTGGTGGCTCTTAACATGCTATGTCTAAGAATTTATTAAAATCTCTCTTGATCATTTGGACCTTGGTCCGGAAATTAGCTGGATGCATCAATCAACATCCACTTTTATCACACAGTTCAAAATACTGTTGGATGATTTCTGACACTTCTGTCACTTGGTGATGTGCTTGCTTTAAACGAGAGGCATGTTCAATATTCTCGTTTTCTTGATTCAGGAGTAATTCAACAACTTGTTCTCTATATTCTTGTTTTTGAGAGGAACTAGTTGAATCCTGTTCTTGGGCAAGATTTTTATTACAAACAAAGCCAGGTATCTATGGCCGACCATGGGCAATAACATTGAATGAGACCATTTTCGGCGGGCTTTGCTGACTGGGGAGCACCGTGAAATGAAGTTCTCCATGAACACCCCATCCTGTGACATGAATACCAGATGGGTCATTGGCAATTAACTGGTGAAACTTTCTTAGTGCGCCAAGGCATGAATGCTAAAGGGCTCTCTATTGCTTTTCAACCTTCAGATATCGAAAGACTGATAGAGATGCCAAATCAATCTGACGTTGTAACCCTTCTATTATCTTAAGATGATTTTCATATTCATAATAAGATAATACTTTATTTTTTAACTGACAATGAGTTTTCCATATGTTGAGATGAATATCATGAATTCCATCTTCCATCAACATTTCTGGAATGTCATACTGAGAGTCATCCAGAGGCCAAAACATGACTGACACTTCACCTTTTGCTAGTTGTTTTCTCATGTTCAGCATTTCCTCTTTATCATTTGATGAAGACTCTTCTACCTGTTTTGACCAGAGCTGGTGCTTCCTTGTTGCTTCATTGGATTCAATAGGATTGGTAGAGAAATAATTTATTAAAATAGAAGATGCATGACTTAGGGGTGGTTCAGAGAATGACCTACACCCTGGGCTATCTTCGAATTGAGAAAGTATTTCACCTTACAGCGATGAAACATCAGACATGAATGGTTTCGCATTTGAAAGTGCCTCAAGATAAGAGGGCTTTCTCATCACTACATTGTCCACTAGAGCATTTTCCGGGCAATGTGCATCACTACTGCGGAGAGGACTTTTACAGTGAAATTCATCATCATGGGGAGGACCACCATGGTGGGTTACAAAAAAATATGAGATCTCTTACTCCTCGTCTTCTGGACACACAGAGGGTTATTGTAGCTCTCATCTGAGGATGAAACTTCGAGATCGACCTAATTGTCATGAAGCAAGCTTTCACGAGGAGGTGTCTGTTGAACACCTTCAGAATTAATGTTCCCACTATTGGGAAATGAGGGAGTAGAATCTTGGAATCCAACATATAATTGTTTGAGGGCTTCAAGAACTCCATCATTGAGCAAGGCCTTGTTACAGATTGGCTCTTGATCTTTTGACTGTGCTGGGCTGGTCTTCTTCTTAGACGCCTTCTTAATCGCCTTGGAAACCACTTGTTGATGAAAGTGGCTGCTCTGAGCAGGTGTATGTACCTGATCAGGAGATATGTCCAGGTTAGGCTGACAATCTCCACTCAAAATAGGTGTATGTTCCTGACTTGGTTTTCCGTATGATATGAGGGAGTATGCCTCACAACACTCTTGGATTGGAACAGATGTATGTGTCTGTTCCGGAGTGAACTGTTGATGTGTTACTCCACTGGTAGGGATAGATTTATGTGTCTTTCCATGAGATGCCACTGAAGATGTTATAATATCCTAACAGGCATCCAGAATATGAGCATGGATTTTCTTCTGCTCTTTCACTATTGATAGAATATGCTTGGTGACTTCAGCTGTCGAAACGAGGATATACATCCATTCTGTGATTGGAGTAGGTGTATGTGCCTACTCCTATCCTCCATTTCCTGTTAGTGAATCCTGATAGTACTCACATGTAGTGGTAGAGAGTTGAGTCTTCCTCCTGTTTGTCGCCGGAGCTTTCCGACTGACTTCTTCGAATGCTACCAAGCGAGACTATTGGTAGGCTTGATCAATACTAGCAGGTGTATGTTCCTGCTGATTGCACTTCACCGAATGTGGTTGAAAAGATCCATCATATGTAGTCAGAAGAGAATGTTGACTAACTGATGACATATAAACAGGTGTATGTTCCTATCTATAATACTCTGCCGGAATTACCTCGCGGGATTGGGGTGATGCTGCCAGACGAGTCTGCTGGACAGCGAAATTAAAATGGGCAGGTGTGTGTGCCTGCTCGTTGCTTGCCACCAAGTTAGGTTGGTGGACTTATCCAGAGATTGTAGAGATGAGAACCTGCTCAGTGTTAACCAGATTTTGCCTCTGGCGATTCGTCATGCCTGCTCGGGTTCGAGGAACCTGATCCGAACACCTGGAGTAGGTACCCTCATCATGTTGAGGGAGCACTCCCGCACGATTCTGGCGGCGATTGTTGGTGGGAGCCCACGGGAAGGACTCCTCTCTGCTTGAATTAAGGCCCTGAGGAACCTGCTCATTCACCTACCCAGATTAAGGGAGCGAATGGTGATTGCGTTCTGAGGATAACGACCCGAAACGGTTGGAGACGATGGTTAGCACCGCCTGCTTCTTGATCACTGGTCGTCGTTGTCTGGACGATTGGTGTGAGTTGTTCACTTGGAGGTCTTGTCGGGCAACCTCCAGAGTTGGGATGGTACCGTGTTTATGGTACTCCTTAACCAGTGCATTTGATACCCAGCGTTAAAGACGCTGAGTAGGTGACATCGTCCTCAGAGCGGACAACAATCCAGTAGGAGTAACAGCAGTGGCATTTTCTGCAGCGGTCTTCACAGGTGTGAACTTGAGAACATCTATTTCTTAGAATGCAGAAAATCTTGCAAAAGAGTGCCTGTTTAATATCACAGACGTAATCAAGATAAATTCAGCCACTACATCTTTTGGATGAGCACATATGTCAATGATTGTTTTTGTTGGCCCTCTCATTGATTTTTAAATAGGGGCCTAACAAATAAGCAAAACATCATTTTAACTTGGTTAGGGATTCATGTCGGGTTCACCATTTTTTTTTCCTCTGGAATCGGGGATGATCTCATCGATTTAAGATTCAAACATTCCAAGCGGTTTCTAACGGGTTTGTTCGTAGAACCGGAAACATCCAATGATTCCATATCCATTTGAACCTACTTTCCAAAGGTAGGCACTCATTAGTTGTGGACTGATGAGGCTTAGGAATTTTCATTGGTTGAGAGGATGGGAGGTCAGACTCATCACACCTTTTTTGAGGGGAATTATTGTCTACTCCGAGACTCTCTTTATAGATTTAAGTTATGTTCGTGAATCCTTATTACATTACCAAGTATAAAATAATCTTTTCTTTAGATCTGACAATCAATGATTGATATGTAGGAAATTTATAGAATCTATTATATGTATTCGAGGTTCTTCATCAATATAGAATCATCTATATTTGTTAGAGATTCTTGGTCAATGGTATCCTTCAACACATTTATATAGAAGTATCTTGGTCATTATGATGACCATGCTGGTTTTACAGCCACTCAGTGGGGCATTTGAAGTTTATTGTCATTCAGAAGGACATGGATTATTTCAGAGTTGGGATCGAACCCGTAGATGGGATACCTATGTATCCTTTGTTTAGAAAAAGAATCAGAACCCACGTTGTTCGAGTAAGGGAGTATGATGTTTATGATTGATGGCTCAAAGAAGGATGTCATAATTACTTTTACACTCTTAGATCACGTGACTCATGCTCGATGTGAGAAACAAGAGGTATTGGTAAAAACCAGACAATTTTTCCATGAAAGATTCAATCATAAGAAATAATGTCGGGCTTATGTATGTATGACTGCACAGATATATGAAGAGTAGAATTTACTTCAGGGAAGAAATCCAGGAACATGGTCCATAAAGGTATATGTGCTTCATGGAGATTTGGATATTATAATCTTGGGGATTACTCCTGAAAAGGGGGACCAAATTAGGAGAGTACTTATGATTGGGTTTTACTCCTGAGAAGGAATCCCAGATCAAA
This sequence comes from Viscum album, assembly GCA_963277665.1. Classification (NCBI taxonomy): domain Eukaryota; kingdom Viridiplantae; phylum Streptophyta; class Magnoliopsida; order Santalales; family Viscaceae; genus Viscum; species Viscum album. The sequence continues at coordinate 335,427,193 of OY728163.1, forward strand.
GGTAAATTAGGACTGGTTACGAGAAATTAAGTCTAGGTCTTACTCCTGAGAAGGAGGGACATGTTAAGTGACTTGATAAAATAAGGGACTTGGGGCTTAATCTTGAAGAGGATGCCCATATTTGAGACAAGGGCTTACTCCTGAAAAGGTGGCCCAGGTTAAGAGAATTATGGTTGGGGCTTACTCCTGAGGAGGATTCCCAAATTAGGGGATTGGGGCTTACTCCAGAAAATGTGGCCCAAGTTAAGAGAATTATGGTTGGGGCTTACTCCTGAGGAGGATGCCCAAATTAGGGGACTGTGGCTTACTCTTGAAAATAAGGCCCAGGTTAAGAGAATTAGGGTTGGGGCTTACTCGAGAGGAGGATGCCCAAATTAGGGGACTGAGGCTTACTCCCGAAAAGGAGGCATAGGTTAAGAGAATTATGGTTGGGGATTACTTCTGAGGAGGATGCCCAAATTAGGGGACTAAGGCTTACTCTTGAAAAGGAGGACCATGTTAAGAGAATTATGGTTGGGGATTACTCCTGAGGAGGATGCCCAAATTAAGGGACTGAGGCTTACTCCTAAAAAGGAGGCCCAGGTTAAGAGAATTATTGTTGGGGCTTACTCCTGAGGAGGATGCCCAAATTTGGGGACTGGGGCTTACTCCTGAAAAGGAGGCCCCTGTTAAGAGAATTATGGTTAGGGCTTACTCTTGATAAGGATGCCCAAATTAGGGGACTGAGGATTACTCCTAAAAAGGAGGCCCATGTTAAGAGAATTATGGTTGGGGTTTACTCCTGAGGAGGATGCCCAAATTAGGGTACTGGGGCTTACTCTTGAAAAGGAGGCCCAGGTTAAGAGAATTATGGTTGGGGCTTACTCATGAGGAGGATGCCCAAATTAGGGTACTGAGGCTTACTCCCGAAAAGGAGGCATAGGTTAAGAGAATTATGGTTGGGGCTTACTTCTGAGGAGGATGCCCAAATTAGGGGACTAAGGCTTACTCTTGAAAAGGAGGACCATGTTAAGAGAATTATGGTTGGGGATTACTCCTGAGGAGGATGCCGAAATTAAGGGACTGAGGCTTACTCCTAAAAAGGAGGCCCAGGTTAAGAGAATTATTGTTGGGGCTTACTCCTGAGGAGGATGCCCAAATTTGGGGACTGGGGCTTACTCCTGAAAAGGAGGCCCCTGTTAAGAGAATTATGGTTAGGGCTTACTCTTGAGAAGGATGCCCAAATTAGGGGACTGGGGATTACTCCTAAAAAGGAGGCCCATGTTAAGAGAATTATGGTTGGGGTTTACTCCTGAGGAGGATGCCCAAATTAGGGTACTGGGGCTTACTCTTGAAAAGGAGTCCCAGGTTAAGAGAATTATGGTTGGGACTTACTCCTGAGGAGGATGCCCAAATTAGGGGACTGAGGCTTACTCCTGAAAAGGAGGCCCAGGTTAAGAGAATTATGGTTGGGGATTACTCTTGAGGAGGATGCCCAAATTAGGGGACTGGGGCTTACTCCTGAAAAGGAGGCCTAGATTAAGAGAATTATGGTTGGAGCTTACTCTTGAGGAGGATGCCCAAATTTGGGGACTTGGGCTTACTCCTGAAAAGGAGGCCTAGGTTAAGAGAATTATGGTTGGGGATTACTCCTGAGGAGGATGCCCAAAAAAAATGAGGACATGGGGCTTACTCTTAAGGAGGATGCCCAAATTTGGAAATTATGACTATGGCTTACTCCTAAAAAGGAGGCCCATGTTAAAAGAGTTCTCTCATCTAAAATGATGAGGTTGAATAAATTAAATCTCAATCTTTAGTGACATAAAGATGTGTGAATCACTATATTTTGAGATATGTTCCACAGAGTTCTTTTCAGATAAGGTATACAAATAAAGAAATCATGCCACAAATGGCTTTAAATAGTGTATTGAAGACTGAATCTTGAATAGGTGAGGTGGAATGGCATAAGAGGGGTTAAATGGGAAAGAAAGGCACCCAAAAAGGCAGGGTCACGCAAGTCTTGGCAGGTGCGCAAGTATTGCGTGGGCGCACAAGTGTTGGTCGCGCGGGTATACCTGCGCGACACATGGGTACTTGCGGGTTTGTAAACCAGCATGGTAATACTTGGGTGATCCTTGACCAATGCCTTTAGAATTATCCTCAGGTACTTCCAGAATAGAGGCGCGCAAGTTTTGGTGAAGAAGTATGGCGGCACGCAAGTGTGTTCATTTCCCTTAAGGGTAAAACACCTTAGGCGTGCAAGTGTTAGTGAATTCTAACACTTAGACCTTACTACTCTTGTTTAGACCTTCCATTCTAGGTAAAGAATTACCTTAGAAGTGTTTGGAAGACTTGAATAAGAGACTTGGGAGTTCAGAGATCTAAATCTAAATTCTGGAAAAATTCCTCCCGAAATGGGGGGCCCACAGGGTCTATTTATAGGTTAGAGAAGACCATGGATGGTTATCCTTTGGGGTACGCAAGTCACTTGCGCAACCATTAGTCACCATGCAAGTGGACTTGCGCGAAATTGATGTAACTTGTGCGGCACATGTGCTTTTGAAGCCTTGGTCATGCCTTTGTCGATTTTTGATGTTTTCTTTAAAGGCTGAATCAATTTGTGCTAATTCATTTCCCTTTACATTCCTTTGGACTCTGTGATGAAAAGGAGTGTCAACAGAGATGTTGAAGATCATTCACCATGATTAGAAGATTTTGTTCCGAGTTTCCAAATATAGTAAACTAATACAGTCTTTGGGAATTTGTTTTTTTTATGTATTATGTATTCTGAAAAATTAATGTAATGTCCATGTAAATCAAGCTTTGTGCCTCTACATAACTTTTCACGTACAAAGTGTTTTATAATGTTTTTATAAAAAACATAATATTTTAATGTACATTGAATAAGTTATAATAAATCACAAAAATAAACTTGTATTTCTTTATTTCTATTATCATAATGAGTATGGATCCAATAAACAACATATTTTCCCTTATCAGACTAGATGTAAGACTTTATAACTTTTATTTTATAATGAAAAATTCTTAATAATCGGGCTGATACTGGTACCAATGAAAATCAGTCTGATACTCATAAGTTATATCATAATGAAAATTGTAACAAATTTCATCAAACTGACTTATGATTATTATCGTATTCAGAATGCATTTTTCTAATGTATGGAATTTTTTTTAGACTTTAATTGTGTAAATAAATAAGATGATGGGAAATTATTTACAAAAGATCTGTTGAAGTGACAAGTTTCCATCCCATTGTGAAAAAATCATAGAAAATATGATTGTTGGGAAGGAAATATGTCCATTGGGGATTTTCTCTATAAATACCTAATCATTTGAAGTGTTTTAAGAAGTTTCTAAGTATATTTATTTCATTTGGAATGTCTAATTGTATGAAAGATCTGGATGTTACACAATGTGAATGTCTTCTTCCTAATATTTGTAATTATCAGAGAGTTTTTTTAAGGAAACCTTATTAGGGATTTCTCCTTATGATTTTTTTTTCTATGTAATCGTGCATTTGATTGTTGCGATTACAATTGAGGGATTGCCGGGATATCAAAAAAGAGTATCTAATATTCTAAACAAGGGATCTTAGGGATAGATAGACAAATTTGATCCATCGAATCAAGTGATGTCAAGGATAGGAGGACATAACAAATCCGATCATCATATCGAGGGATTTCCATAATGAGGAAAGAGATAATTTCTTGTCATTATAAAACAAGGGATTCCTTTAGCCAAGGTTTTTGGATACCTTAATTTTAAGTTTAAAATATATCTATTCATTTTAAATAGTTGTATGTAATTCTTACATTGTTTCCATTTTATTACTTGGTTTTTATAAGTTCCATATTTTGTTTTTCTTTTATGTATTAGTTATATTATAATGATTCTAAATATGTTAAATGCAATATGAATTGTTAATCAGATCTACTGTGAATCTAAAACACTCTGATATAATTACATCCTTTATGATTATGATCTGTTTATTCTAATTTTATAAAATCTTATGTGATTACATTTCTATAACTTTGATATATCGAAATCAATCCAAATTATGATACTTTGATATAATCGGACTGATGGCTGTGTCTGAATCTGATAGTTCTACTAAAGAGGTTTGTGAAGTTGTTTTTTTAATTATTTTAAAATAAATTTATTTAAACTAATATTCACCCCCTCAAGTAATAGATCCATAAAAAAACATATTATTTCTATCTTCATATCAATACATATAATATGTATATCCAACAATGAGTAGGGTGAAAAATTATTCAATAAAAAATTATCTAATTTATATTCCATATTAGCCCTATTTTATCATATGAATTTCTAGATTAATGCTTAAAATAAGGAATTATTAAAAGATACTAGATTTCTTTACAAGGATGATTGGTGCTTGTATTTAAGAATAAATCATAGTTGGATCTTCCATCCATTTTATATCATGATGTCCCACATTTAGGAAATTCTAATAAATGTTCATTTTTTAATTTATGCAACACACAATCATTTTGGAAAGCATGTATTTTTTATGCCTCAATACACATAATATTTTTTCATCATAATTTTAATATTTAATCTCATTTCCTTTTCAAATTAACTCATTGAAAAGTTTAATAAATTTAGTAAAATATTTATCTCTCAAAACATTTCATACTTTTAAGTTAAAAAATATCGTCATTGTTGATAATACTAAAAATTTAATAAAAAAGGTATTTTTTCAACAACTTCATATAATCATTCAACAATTCCTATTTTTTAAATTTTTTAAATGCCTAAATCATTAATTAATTCATTAAGATGATCCTTTGTGTTAGTTGAACTTCTTCATCAATATTATATTTTTTAAATTTTTTGTTTTTTCACCATTCCATAAATAACTTGTATAACAATGACTAATATCATAGAAGGGATCTGAATCAAGTATGAGGATAGTTAAATGCAGAAAAGGGTTCTTGATCAAGAATGAAAAAAGTGGGAAGAGTTTGGGGGATGAAACATTGTTAAAGGAGGAATAAAAAAGAATAAAGAATTGGGAGAGAATTTATGACTCACAGAACTTAGGGTTTCAGAATATTAGACATTGAAAGAATGAGAATAATTGAAAGTGAAATGTGTTTTAATTTTTTTTAACACTAGTTATTATATAAATGATATTAAAGTTAAAAATATTTAGTGTCAGGTATTTTTGAATTTATAATGGATCAAATAACAACATAGAAGGATGGGGGGGGGTTGAATTGATTGTTTTCTTTTTACAAATTTCAAATTTTGGAAACATAACCCCTTAAAATTATTAGAGTTTTTTCCATATCAACTATTAGTAAACACAAGTCCATGATAAAATAGAAAATTAAACATGGAAGAAATAATTTAGAAGGTCCAACCTCAATATGAGAACCTACATCCTTTCCATAACCACTCTTGTGTGTCTATGAAAATTAACTATTATGAATAATTGAATACAACATGTGTCAACTCCCATTAGAAATATTATATATATACATATGAATGATAATAAAAACTATTTTTAGTTTATTTTCTTACAACACTTTGAGCCAAAAAATAAATTAAAACAAAGAAACGTTTTTCTCTGTAAGAATCTTTATGAAAACATAGTCATATGTGCTGAGTCTAATGGACTTTAGTCCAATGAACCCATTTCGATAGACTCAGTCTGATTCATTTTTTCCCAATCTGCGATTTTTACCAAATTTTCTATTTAACAAATTCATGCTTCTCAATTTTCTACTAAAATAATCAATTATATCTTCTTCAAGGTGATAACCCTCACTCCGATAATATGAACTATCTCTAGTTTGATATTCTGATTAGAGCAATTTTCCAAAAAACTCTTCTTCAAAAAAATAGCTTTAGTTACCAAACTCACTACTAACACATATTCTGCATATCATGCAATTTTTCATCCAAGAAAACACTAAAAAGTACCATTGTAGTTTCCATCTTTATTTATATCTTCTCCAAAAATAGTAATGGAGGGAAAATGAAATATTTTCATTCTCACCGAAATTCCAATTCTCGTAATTTCACTCATATTTTAAGTCCATATTTGAAAAATAATTACATTATCAACTCTTTTGGACTATTATATAACCTTATTAAATTCTTTAGAACATCTTAATATTCAACATTACTTGAATGTGAATTTTGTAAATGATCTTTTATAAAATTTATAATCCATAACATTTTAGTCTGAAACTCTATTAATCATTTTAATTCTCTTGAACTAATCAAAATAAGTGATATATTTAACTCTTGACTCATTTTAACAAAAAAAATTGAACATATGAAAAAATAAACAATTTCTTGCTCCAATGATCAAGTAAAATTGAAAATTATTAACAACATTGTTGAATCATATAAAGTCTTCATTTTCCTACAACCAATTTAATAGAAAATCCAAAATTGATGGGATGTTTTTTATATGTAAAATATTTTTTCTTATCTCTATCTGTTTAATCATTATTCATTATGCTATGTAGAGAGAATAGAGTCTGATGAGACTTGATCTTCACCTTTATCTTTGTTCAGATACAATGATTCAGTGTCAACAAATCTTCACATTCACAGTCAAAAAATCTAGTACATCTGATAAAAATCATACATTTTAGGAAATACAATGTTCTGTATCTGAGGGAACTCTACATACCATAACTTAGACAAAAAAATTCCATTGTAACAACTCAAAAAATTCCTTTTGTCTGATTATATGACTCCATCATAAATCTTACACTCTTCTAGAAACTTCTACATCCAATCAACTTATTCGGTGAAGCAACTTCAAACTTATTCAAATATAAACATTGAAAATTTTATCATCTTCAAATTTATTTCACATTACAAACACTAAAACAACATAGAACTCACAAAAACACATTCACCCCCATTTAGGATCATTTGATCTAATGTTTCATCTAATAAACAACTTTTCAAAGATTATTCAAACTTTATTAAATTCATACTTCTATTCTTATAATAACTTTAAAATATAGTGATTCTATATCCAATGATCTGCATCTGAAAACCTATGACCGAATAACCAAAACTTATCCCTTTCTTCAACAGCTTATATGAATATATTTTTGTATGATTTTGTGAACCTTAAGATTAATTCATCATTGTCTGACTCATTTTTGGATGTTCTACAACTTCTGAACAATGATATTTCAAACAACATCATTTAAAAAAATTCTATTTCTAGTGCATTTCATCCACGTACAACAAAAAATTTCCCATGTTTGATGAGATGAGTCCGATCTAATGCATCCGATTGGTAGCTTTTAAAAAAATTTACTTTATATGAATTCACAGATAATTATCAACAAAACCAGTTATAAAATTTCAGCAATATATATTTCCACTTATTTACAATAGCATTCTTTTAAAAAACATTAGTTTAAAAAAAATAAAACTTTGTTTAAAAAATACCATAAAGGATCTTCAATCTCCCCCCTTTGAATTTGATGAAAATTATTGTTAAAAACTTTTTCAAACCATCATTTTTAACAATCATACTTTTCACAACTAATTTTTTAAAAAACTCAATTTTTAAAATTTACTAACACATAGAATTTCTAAAAAGAGAATTTCCAAACACTACACTACTAGATAATGTTTTTTTCATGAATAAATTACATTCCTTTGTGGAATTTTTTTTCATCTATGTCAAGATAAAATCCTCCCACTTTTATCTTTTCCTCTCACGTTTCATCTCTCCCCCATTATTAGATAACCACATCTTCAAATTCATTTATGTAATAAAAGTATTTTTTTATCTATAATATGATAATGTTTTACATGTTTTCCCCTATTGTCAAAATAATCCAAATAATGATGGGGGTACTCCTTAATATTATTAGGAAGAATTTGGTAGAGTATGAACATGAAGTTGTAGTCACAATTCTAATAATTTATCTTCTTTAATTTATTTTATGAAGATATCATCAATTTTATATTTTGTTAAAAATATTTCAACACAAAATATACACCCACCACTTTTTGTTTTATGAAGTGAAACTTAATATCAATATGATTTGATCTGGAGTGTTGAAATGTTTTTTTTATAATGATTAATTACACTCTGGTTATCAAAAAGCATCTTCAATGATTTTCTAAGAACAACTTTCAAATATTCCAACTAAACACTCATCCACAACATTTTAGTACACACATTGGTTGTAGTAAAAAAATATGATTCCTTTATGATCAATGTTACTAAAATTTGTTTATTACTTCACAAAATATTCTCTAAAGAAATATGTTCCTATAGAAGTTTGTTTTCTATTATTACAATATCTAGCCAAATCATCCATAGTGTAACCATGAATGTTAATTTCATACGTTATTTTATATAAAAACCCATGTCCATTTATTCCTTTAACATATCTCATAATTATATTTACTGCCGACATATGATATTATTTCAGATCACCTTAATATATAGCACATAAAGTCACAACCTAAAAAATATCAGGTCTTGAGGTTGAGAGATAAATGAAACTTCCTATCAGCTTCCAAAAATATTTCTTATTCACAAATTTAACAATTTAATCTTTACTTATATGTGCGATTATAGAAATAGTAGTTAAAAATTATTTAGATTCAATCATACCCAAATATTTTAACAATTCCCTATAATATTTTTTTTATATAGGAAAAAAATTTCTGTTTTTTTAAACCAAGGAAGAAATTTAATTCTACCAACATTGAATTCTAAAAGTTCTTTATTATTTCATATATTTTTTTAAAATATTTTTTATCTAAAAAAAATTATATCATCCACATAATCAATTACAATTAGAGTGTTGGAGTAAACTTATTTTATATATAAGTTTATATCAAAATTTTATTTAGAAAAGTTCAACATTTTCAGAAAATTATAATGTTTTTAATACCAAGATTGTGGGCCTTGTTTCAAACCATACAAGGATTTATTAAATTTACAATCCTTCCTTCCACCATTATAAAGTAGAATACCATAGAGTTTCTTAACATAAAATTCTTCTTCAACCTTACCATTTTGAAAGGATGAGTTTACATTCATATGATAAACTTTTTAATTTCAATGTGTGACCACTAATAATTTTTTTTTATAATTTCTAATCTTGCAATTGTGGAAAAGGTTTTTTCAAAATATAAACCTTCCATATGTTCATATGATTCGTAAAAAATTATTTATTTATTTCTTGTAACTTCTCCATGTTCATTTAACTTGTTTCTATACACCCATTTTTTTCCAATAACATTTTTATTTTATATATTTGGAACAATTTTGGAAGTATTTGTTTTTCTGAATTTGATCAAAATATTCAATCTTTATATCAACCCATTCTTTAGGTTGAACTTCTTTTGAAACTAAATCTATTTAAACATTTAAATTGAGTTATACATTATATTATAATCTCAATATTATTGTTGTTTTAACCAGTGAATTGTGATTCTAAAGATTATTTTAATTTTCAATATATTTTTGTAATGTAGTAAATTTCAACGTTTCTCTTATAGCTTCAATTTCCCCATCACATGATTCTCTTGAATCTTGAGAATTATTTTTTGAATAACTTCCACTTTCACTGGAAATATTCATTTTGACTTCCTCTACATTTACAACATTATTTGTTGAGGAAGTTGGATTTTCAATAACATTTACATCATATTAATCAACCAACCTTTTAAAATATTTTTTTAGACATTTATAATTTCTTCCATTGGGTGAATATCCCATTAAATTTCCTTATTTAGATTTCTCATTAATTTTTCAGAGAACTATATTTTTTATTTTTAGTAATCATGGACTTCCAAAAACATTGAAGTACTTCAATAAAGGTTTTTTATAACACCGCATTTTTTAATAATTCATGTTAGATTCCATTCTAAAAAAATATGTTGAACATGTAAAATAGTACTAATATCTTATCTCCATTGGAACATTGAAAGTTTTTATTCTACTAACACACTTCATCCCATTTCCACCATTCTTCTATTATTTATTTTTCATTCTCTATATTTTGCGTAGTATATATAGGAATACACTGATTTTTGATTCTGTGCCTTATCAAATAAGATGAAAACGTATTTAATTTGAATTTGGTTTCATTATTTTTTCTCAAATTATTTATATAAACACCCATTTCTCTATCAATATGTTTTTGAAAAATTTGAACATCTCTATTGCCTCGGTCTTGTGTTACATAAAAATGATGTTTTTCATTTGACTGAAATCATCAATGAATGTAATATATTAATAATATCATTTTTTTGATTGATGTATCCTCAGTCCATATAAATTCTTATAAATAAGTTCTAGAGGTCTGGTAATCACAATACCAACCTTCTAATGACTTTTATTCATCATTTCTCTTTACTACAAGTTATAAAAACATCTTATTATCTAGTCCTTAATTATGAAAAATGTTAAAAAACATCAAATTTAGAATGCTTGTTCATACTTTTTTATCCAATTATTCAAAGTGTGTGGTGACAAAAATTCTCTTCTTCTTCATCACTCAAGTAATAGGAGTTTTAGTGGTTCTCAAATTTGTAAGAGATTTCGATTAGTTCTTGCTCCCATAGAAAGAAATTTTCTATTTTATATACTTATGAGGATGAAATAATATTTTATGAAAATAATTTTTTTCTACCTTCAAAAACATTATTCAAACAAAGTATGTTATGTTTGAGTCCATCAAAAAATAGAACTTCATTAGATTTTAACTTATATCCTTCAATATCAATGATTCTAATTTCATTAATTTTTAAGGAAAAATAATTCTCGAAGGTAACTGCTCCTCCATCATGATTTCCAATATCTTTCAAGATTTTCAAATCACCTATCATGTGTGATGAATAACCACTATCAAGTATCCATGGTTTTTTATTTTTTACGTGGTTTCAATGTTTTCTTAGTGACAAAAGATCTTTCCATAACTTTATTATTTCCATATTTTTTTTTGTTTTATACTATAAGTAACTTATTTTGGAAGGAGTGTCATACATTTTTCAAAAAGGTGACCCAATTTTCATATATTCCACAAATGTACTACATACATTCAAACTATTTTTTTGGAAGGATTTTAACATATTGATATTTTACTTTTTCTATATCCTGTGACTTAGTAAAGTTACTCATTCTTCTTCCACCACATCTTCCATTATGTTCAAACCACTTTAAAAAAAGACACATATTCTGAAAAAAGTTGTAAGTTCTATGCTCTTAAATTTCACATTACCAAAAAAACCCATAAAATCTTGTTCTTATGTATAAATAAGATCATTCTCTAAAGAAATGATATTGTGGTTGAAAACTTATTTATACTCTATAAAATTATGGATGTGTAATAACCTTCTTCTAGGAGTGATTTTTAGCTTTTGTAAATGTGATATATTTTTGACATCCTTTATCAAAAAAATATATCCCATTACTTTTCTTCACACCTAAAATGTTTGAAAAAATAGATAAACCTTTTTTAGTTGGTATATATTTCTCATGATTCTTGGAGTGAGTTTTTTCTACAACTTTAAATGATTCATATTTTACAGTCGAAGACTTTCTGAGGTTTTAATTAAACTTTATTAAAGTAGTTTTTTCCTTAAGAAGTTTTTATTGATACTTGTTAAATTCATAATATTTGTATTACAACTTTTTATTGAATTCTTCAATGATATTTTCATATTCTTAAATTCTAATTTTGTAACTTATGATTACCTGGATGTATTATTCTTGTTTCTGGACCACATCTTTCCCACTTTCAACAGCTTTTCCAATATCTTTCTTCGTCATTATGATTTATTTATTGATAGTTCTGTTTTTTTTCAAGAAATGAAACATGTTATGGTATGAGATGATACTATCTGTAAGATTATTCACCTTGTCCTTATTCTTCACTATACGAGTCATATTTTGTTTGTCAACCATTTCAATGAATATTCTGAACTATTTTAAACATTCATCTTCTAAATAATTGTTATTATTTTAGTCAAATTAAACTTTATTACTCAGGAAAATAATATTGTTTCCATTGAAAATATTATTATATTTATTTTATGACTTTTCTTCTTTAAATTTTTTTCCACTTCTTATATCGATACTTTTCCTCATAATCATCTCAAAATTCTTTATCTTTGTTCTTGGGTAAATTCATAGAAAAATACCCAATTCTAATATACTCAAAAAAATAAGAAGGAAGTTTCCTCTATAATTTCATCTTACTATTATATAGTTCTTAGAGATAAGAAAAATGATTTTAACTCATCCACCTCTTTATCTCAGGAATAAAAAAGATCTGCATCATAAAAATCTTTAACTTCCATATTTCTCATAGTTTTCCATATTTTTTTAAAAACATGAGATTTTATATTTTTATAAGCAACAAGAATGTTTTTAAGTTAGTCAATAGATAAATAATATTTATCATATGATGTATACATATTTGAATCAAAATAGTTTTTAAGGTTTATCCATAATATCTTCAAGATTTTATAATATTCCAGGACATCTCGAGAACCTATCATTTTGTGAAAAATTTATTTTACACTAGGCAAGTAATCTTCAACAATTTATTTATCTCACATTTTTATTTCTTCATACATATTACACCAAATTTTTAGATTTTATTTATTAAATTTATTGTTACCTTTATAAAAATATTTTTGAGATTACCCCATGTACTCTTTAATGTTTTGAGACCCATAAAATTCATATAAAAATTTGCTGATAGAGACATATGAATAAAATTTTTAGATTTTCCATCATCTTAAATATTTATCTCATCAGTAAAATTCATAGGATAAATATTTTCATTATGTGGAAATACAATTTTAATATAATCAATAACTTCAAATAAAATAGATAAGATATATGTAATCATCCTATTTTCAAACCATAATTATTTTTTCCATCAAATTTAGAAATTCATCTATAGTTGAAAGAATTGAGATATTCCATGAAGAGGATAAAATAGGGGAAAAATCCCTATGATTAAAATTAAAGTTACAAATTATTAAAGAAAAACTAAGAATGGGATGGGGGGGGGGGGTTGAATCAATTGTTGGATTTCTAAAAAAATTAATTATAAGAAAATTAACCCCTGTAACATGTTAGAGTTTCTTCCTTATCAAATTTTATTAAAGAAAAGTGAGTGTAAAAATTGAAAATAAAATATGGAACACATGAATTATAAGGTTTGGTTTCTATATGAGAACCTACATCCTTTCCATATCCACTCTTATGGGTTTTTGTAAATTCACTATTATGTATAAGTAAATAAATCTTTTGTCAACTTCTCTTAGTCACCTTATACCTCCCAATTATAATGATTATACTGAATCCTGTTAGTTTATTTTTTTAAGAAAAAATTTGTTCCATAAAATAAATTGAAACAAATAAACCTTTTTCACCACAATAATCCATCAAAAACCTCAGTTCAATGTACTGAGTCTGATGACCTTCAATCCAAAAAAATATGATAGAATCAATTCAATTCATATTCTATCAACACATTCCTCTTAAAAAATTTCATATTTAAAAAATACGTGCATGTTAAAATTCGTCTCAAATACTCAATTTGATCTTCCACAACCTGATAACACTCTATATGATAATTTTAACAATCTCATTTCTAATATTCTGACTAGAAAACTATGTCTAGAAACAGTTTTAGAAATATGAAACAAATTCAGTTGACAAACTCACTTCTGACACCAATTATACCTTGTATCATCTTTTTTGTATGGGTGAATAGTAAAATGTACTTCTGTACTTTCCACATCTATTTATATGTTATCCATAAATATTAAGAGTTATAAACTAAAATATTTTCCCACTCACCAAAATTCTAATTCTCTAAATTTAACTCACATTTGAACTCCAAATTTGACCAATTCAAATATTTTCATCTATTCTAGTGTATTTTTGAACCTTCTTGAATTCTATTGAACATATTAACTCTCAATATTAATTGAAAGAGAATGTTTCAAATTCTCTATTCAAATATTGATAATTTAGAACATCTCATTTAGGAATTATATTCATCATTCTTATTTTATGGACCCAAATGAAAAAAACTAACATATTAAACTATCATATCATTGTAACAAAACAACATGAATGACTGAAACCAAATATATGATTTCCTTCCCTCATGATCAAGGCCAATTGAAAATGGTTGACTACATTATTGCGACATCTAAAGACTTCAGTTACCTGTAACCAATTTGTCAGAAACTCCAAAATTACCGACAAATTCTTTTCCTGGAGAAACTTTCTCCTTTTTTCACATGACCACTAATGTGGGATTTTTTGAAAACCTAAATCAATAATTTATCCTTAAGATAAATTCAATATAGTATTACTTTGATTGTCTCTCGAGGTGGATGAAATTTGAGTTTTAAAACTGTCACTTTTTTTATTTGTTTTTACAATAAATGAATTTTGGGGATTGGATTTAAAGTTTGAAAATAAAATAAAAGTATAAAATAAAGTAAAAGAAAATGGAATGGAAATAAATAAAAATTTATAGAAAATAAAATAGATTTGACATAAGATTTAAAATAGTGGTCGCATACAAGCTTAAAACTCTTTAAAACTCCCCTTTTACTTGTATAAAAATATTTCTCAATTGAATTTATAAATTCATCCCCATGGACCACTAGGTGAACAATAAATTTTTAATAAAAATCATATCAAGACATTATTATGATTGTTTTCCTGATGGTAGAGGTGATTAAATCACTTAAAGACCTCCATGTAATCAACCCAAATGGAAAACACTATGATCAATGAGAAGACCTCACCGAAGAAATTTAAATAGTGAAATAAATTAATTTACATCATAGAGGGAAAAAATCCAATTTTTTTAATGAAAATATATTGAATAAGGAAAAAAACATCATTAATTTAAAATTATAAGTTCAAAACAAAATCATAAAAATATTACATAATAAGAATAAAACTAAAAAGAGATTGTATGTTAGTTATCTGCATCCACTACTGCTTGGTTCTTATCCATGAATCACTTGGGAAGCCTCTATCTTTTCTATCAGACCATCGATGGATTTAATATTTACCAAGATATCAATATCCACCATGGTGAGGCAAGTCTTCAAAATTTCAATTCATCATCTAGAAGATGTCCTTTTTTGTGGTGTCGGTTCCTCTAGTCCTAGTTTGGATTGAAAGGAAAGATGAGGGGAGTATTTATAGATAAATCCATAAAAAACCCCAGCTTCATTGATTTTTTTTTGTATATCAATGTGTAAAAGACATGTAGCGGACATACAAGATGTGTAAACCTTCGTTCTTTAGTCATCACAAATATCGGTGTAATCTACTTCAAAAAATATTATTGAAAAAATTCATGCAATATAATTTAGTTACATGGTGTGTAATGGTATTTCATGGATTGTAATGATATCATGAATTTTATTGTGCGAAAATTTATTTTTGAAAAAGTCACGACATGTAGTGGAATTACACGATGAAAAACTGTGTTACTCTAGTTTTCCAGCTTCGATTTTTTTCTCCAAAATATGTTTTCTCACTACTTTTCTTCACTCACCTCACATAGTGTCTTTTTTTTCTAAAACATGAAATAAAAAATCAATTGAAAAAATTTGATATTCCAAAATTTTGAAATGTTATATTTCAAGATCATAACATCCATAAATTCTAAAAACAATTCAATTTCACATAAAATGACCCATTGGTGGAGTTTAAATCATTAAAATAGGTGTAAAACATAGTTGTAATATTAACTCTATTAATCACACATCTTCTAATATTGTTTTTCTGAAGACTATAGTCTAATGGGAATGGATCACAACATTTTTATTTTCTCAAATACAATGAATATGTGTCAACAACTCTTCAAATCAACAACCATGGACCATTCGATAAATTTCACACAATTTGGGTAGTCCGATATTATATTTCTGATGGAACACTTCATCTGATGACATAGATTAAATGCTTCAATTGTAATAATTCATAAAATTCATCTTGTCTCTTTATATGAGCCTCGTAGCAATCATGAACTATGATAATAACTTGTAAATATTATCAAATGATATGGTAAATCATATTAAAAACTCTTGAAATATATAACTCTTTCATCTTGATTAGATTCATATTTATTTAACATTTAAAAGACTAAAAAACCCTGAACTAAGAAAAATGAATCAACATCTGATCGGGTGTGTTTGATCGGATGGTTCATCCAATCAACAACTTTGAAAAACTTCTTCAAACTTTATCAAACTCGTACTTTTGGTCTTTTGAGAAATTTTTTCCTCTGATTCTCAATCCGATGATATGTGTTTGAAAACCTATAATAATAGACTATAACTTACCCCTTTCTTTAACAGATAATATCATGAGATTTTTTAGGATATTGAGAAATTTAAGGTCAAAAAATGATCTTGTGACTCATTTATAAATTTTAATAACTTCCCATTAACCATATTTCAAAAAAAAAATCATTTCAAAATTTTCTATAATGCTTTCAATTTGTGTACAGAAAATCAAAATTTATCACATCCAATGATAAAATAATGATATTATGCATCTGATATACATCTTTGAAAAACACTTATGTTATTCATATTGACAAAAACATCACAAAAAAACATGTTTTAAACATTCAGTAATATATAATTCTTCTCATTTACAAAAACATTTTTAAAAAAAAGTTATTTAAAAAAAACAAAAAATCGTTAAATAAAAAAATCCCCAAGGATCATAAATTTGTATAACTGATGTTAAATACTTGATGCAATATCTACTTTTTATTCATGTGTAGGAAAAATTATGTGGTTTTGATGCTTTTTCAGGTTTTAAAACTTAGAATTATTCCTTCCATGAAATTATGAATGGTTGTGAGTATGAGATGATATATGATGATGAGTTTGAAGCATAAACATGGGTATGACGAAGAGATAAAGAATATTATGATCAGGATCTGATGAGGATGATATTTAAAAAATGATAATAATGGTGATGAAAATGATCTATACAGTAATGATTACATGGGTGAGAGTGATAATGTATCTTGTATAGTCATAGGTACTATATTCAAATCAATTATATAAATTTTGGTTATCATTTTGAACTAACATTTTTAGTAGATATACCCAAGATATGTTGTATAACTATAGTTTCTCTATAGGGGTTTCATAGATGGAAGGTAGTGTAACTACTTGGGAGTTATTATTAGTTGATTTACATAAGTAATTGGCACTACATACTCTTGGGTATTAGGGGTGGGTAACAGGTATGTGATGTTGGAATTCCATACATGATGCCAGTTGAAGTACCTCCAAGATTCTAATTGTATTACAGATTTAAATCCATTATTTCATTCAGTGATATGGGTGTATCACATACGATGTCTATGGGAGTATCACTGAAGGTTCACTTATACAATGGGCATACTAATAATTCTAGATTTTATGATGTATAAGTATGATATGTGATTCATATTGGAGTACCAATAATGTGTGTGGTTTACCATGATATAGGATATTGGAGTGATTACTTGTATTTATTGTAATTTCTGGAGGTTAAAGTATTATGTTCTACAAAACTACCACTTGAGGGTTATTTTCTTCGGTACAAACTAATACTCACTGGGTAGGTAGTTAGACTGATGGAAACCCAGTAAACCCAGTTCCCTTACAACATATGGATATTGATATGAGGTCAAAATAGATATGAGGATATGGGATTGAGGCTGATTGTAATGTCTCAAATTTCGTGTGTGTAATTTTTAAATATTATATGGATTATTTTCGAGACCAGGCAGAGAGACGACATGCAATTACACGGCCCGACATTTTGGGAACAAATGTCTAAAATATATTAAATATATCAACTAGAACGCATGTATATTATTCCTGAGAAAGTAAAATAAATTATAAATAGGTTCCCAAATCAATAATATGAGGGAACCATTGAACTCATAATGAAAGGTTTACCCTAGTAAAAACATAACATTTGTCGGAGTGGGTCGTTTTTGTAAAAGTCATCACAGGGAAGAAATGAAAAAAAATAATTTAAATATGTTTTTTATTTAAAATGTTTTATGCATTGAATGGTTAATATTTAAATGGACTATTATGAAAAAATCCCAAGGTTATCTGCGTAACCCTAGATCCTTTAGAGGATCATAGGATAAATCCTTGGACAATCCTCTCAGGTGAATGACGACAGAATTTTGGATTGAAGATCGACGCACCTCATATTCGATGGATCTTTCCAATGATGATGACGATGCATCGTTATTTATCAGAAATTGAACCAAGTAAAGGTAGGGTATGTGTTTCAATTTGTATTTATTCCCCATTATTATATTCTTTAATATACTAAACTCAATCAACGGAAAAATTGATTTGCAGATCGATCACCTTACGGGATAAGTTTATTTTCACTTTTGACGGGTGTTTTATTATGTTTCTTGATTTATTTATTTTTCATTATAACTATGAAGGACCTATATCAAAATGAACATCAATAAATGTTCATTCCTATCATTTAGTTTGTGAGTTTCTCCTCCGATTCATCATTCCTCACAACTGTTCTTCGCTTGGACCATGACTCAATTTATCCTGATCAATTAATTATTATGCACCCATTTCTTGGAACAACAATCAGATATCATAAATGTAGGATTATAAAAACATGATGGTGGTGTGTTGAAAAAGACAGAGTGATTTAGATGATAGAGGATACCTGAATTCATGTTCTTCAGTGTACAATGAAGAATGACTATTTGATCTATTTTGTGAGTAGATCTGATGATGAAACATGTTTTTCGACGATGACATGAATTGGAAGAGCTTGTATATTCATTTTTTATGGAGATATGTTCATCAGATCAATGGTTGGAGGAATTGAATCATAGGATATAGGATTTGGGATTATGAAAAATTCTATACAACATGGTGTGTAAACCAAATCTATACACCGTGTGGCCCACCTAAGTGATGGTTAAGGTTTTAAAGGACGTGAAACATAACAAGGCATGTGAACTCTATCATGTGGAATGTGGTCCCTCCCTAAATAATCAACGTATAATTTGGGGAGTACACGGACATGGGGTGGAATACATGGGGTTCCTACATGACCTGTATTCCCCCGCATGACATGGGATTGACCTTTTACACAGGTTACCCCATGTATTGGTACATTGTAAAAGATACTTGAGATGATGCCATATATTAGAAGAAGGCTGGATTACATAGGTGGGACCCCAGATGTAGGGACATGACGAGTGACCCCTCTATACACCATGTACTCTTCTTCTATACAGACACAGTTTGATGAATTGGACTGTTTACAGGGGTAGGACATGGGGTTAAGGGACATGGTGTGTAACCCTTCCACACACCATTTAATATTTCTTATATGTTTTATAGAAATTTTCCTCAGTTACTTGGACATGTTTTGTTAGGGTTCATTTCCCTTATCCTTTCCCGAATGGATGATACAATATTGTTTTCTACTCCTTGGGAAACAATACCTTCAGAAGGAATTACTAGACAAAGTCATTGGAATCCCTCTCAGAGGCCCTAAGTGAGATCATTTATTCATATTCATGAACTTGGTGAAGTTAAAGGTTTTGATGTGACCAAAAATATGCAGGAGCTGATCCCCTACTTATTAGGTTAGTCCAGATTGAGTTTGTTGGTATCACCCCAGGGCCTTGGAAGTGATCCTCATATGTGTATCATATTATCTTTATATCTTTTAGTGTGTATTATATCTCATGATGATACCCAATGATAAGTACCCCTTGTATATACATCATTAGTTCTACCAGTCTCAAGAGTGTGTTCTCTCAAATGAGTGCTTTATGGAATCTTTGAGATAAAATCCAAGGTTGGTAAACTATGGTTGTGTCTTACCTATGGACTATGTGTTTTTATTGAGTATATCTGGATATTATTTTTTTATATGTTGTAGAAATATACCTGTGTGGAGCTGGTTTTATTTTTTCTTCTATTATTTGTGGTTTTGGAATTTTTTAATGAGTTTTATTATACTCACCCCTGCATGAGATTTTCTCACACATGTCATGTATTGTGCAAACAATCTACCAACTGGCGGAGTCCTAGGTGGAACAGGACCACACTGTTCTTTGTGAGAATGTAAAAACCAAGGTGTATTCCTACGACATGTTAGAATTGGGTTATAGAATCTTTGTGGTGGGATTGTATTTGGACATGTTTAATTTATTTACATCATTTTATACTCTATTTATGGGAGATAGATGTATGCATGCATTGGTTGTTCATTTGTTTTTACATTATATCATTTTTTGGGTTTGGAGAAGTGTGCATGTGTACATGCACATAGGAAATGCCTCCCATGATAATGATATTCCTAAATAGTTCTAGTCACAAGCTCCTGGCCTATTTTAGGAAGGCTAAGGGAGTTGCAGCATGGGCCCCACTAGGACAAGTCATGACAGAGTGGTATCATAGGCACTCAGTTCCACCATATGACTGAGAGTCTGTGAGATTATTTTGGGGGAAATAGTGTTAATTGTTTTTAGTTTGGCCTTCAATCCAGGGACTCTAGTGTTGGTGTGTCGGCTGATGTATCCATACAATAAGAATCTGATAAACTTTTTTTTTGATTCACTACATGAGAACACTAGTTGTAGGGAAAATAATGGTACATGCATAATATCTAAATGGGTTTAGGTTTCTTTGTCCTTGAGTCATCTCCATAGATACACTTATTGAAAATGGTTTATCTAGTTTACTTTCAAGATGCCTCTATGATTTATACAAGTAAGTATTCATCATGATTATCATGTGGGTGATCCCCTCAGTGACGAGTCATCGATTCCGGGACCAGTTTCTAAGATGTTACCTCCAATTGGTGTACTATCCATACCACCTTCAGAAAATAATGTGGTACTTGAATTGCTAGTGGATAAGGTGCACATGCTGAGTTTGATTCATGGGTTCTAGAGATAGAGACCCCACAATATTCAAGGTGATCCCAACCTATAGGCGGATGAGGACTAGCTTGAGGTGGTGACTAGAGTTTTCTATCTAGGTAAGACACCACTAAAGCAGATGGTGGTCCTGGTAGTGAGTCTTCTTCTTGGATTAGTAGGGAGATGGTGTGGTTTAGTTACCCTATCTTATGATTAGGAAACTCTTTTATGGACATATTTTGAGCTTCTTTTCAGAGAGGTGTTATCACTAGATATACTAAAGGGTATCCATATCCAGTAGCTTCTATTTCTTCAGCATAGAAGTATGAAAGTATCTGATTATTCATCAAGGATTACCAACCTCTCTAGGTGCTTGATGGATATGGTTTGAGACTAGTTATTTTGAGATCATACCTTTAATAAAGACCTGCATAGGAACATATGAGCCCACATTTCCCCTATGTGAATTTCTACCTATGCTAGGGTTCTAGATAGATCTTTGGTTGTCAAGAGTTTCTTGGATGAGAAGATAAAACATCTGGTTGTCAGTAGTGGACAAGTTAGAGAAGATACCGTGGTAGTATGGAGTCGACGTCAGTATCGAAGACCCAGCGTGGGTGATGTTTTAGGAGGAAGCCCCGAGACATATGATCTATTATACAAGGCTCATAGGGTGGGTCCAATTATCCTAGATAGATACATTTATACTCATGAGATGGAAGGGGACATATCACACAATATTGTATGATACACCATACAAATGAAAGATAAAACATAGATTAGACACTAATGTATAGACAATACAAGGAGGAGGCAGGTCCATAGGGTGGCAGACTCAGAAGAGATGCTAGGACAGTAGCAGTATGTGGTAAAAGTTTTGACATGTTACCACCGCAACCCCTTGGTGGTCCATGCCAGGCTCAGGGAGTTGGAGGATAGGGGAGGGGACAAATGTTGGTAGTCTAAGCTTATGATCTAGAGGCTTCATGAATGATTTGTTGTACGATCTATGTCTTTTCTACTTTACATAATGTACTAATAGAAAAAGGTGGTAGTTATTATTTTCATTCCATAATTCTTGTTCAAGACATATATATTCGGGTTAAACTATTGAATCGACCCTTACACTTAGAGACTCATAATAGAGAAGGCTCGGTGATCATGAACTTATGCCGATAGTGTGACCTAATTCTTGGAGGTTAGAGTTTCAGTTGGGATATCTTAGTAGCTTCATTGAAGCCTTATGATGTCATTATTATTATGTATTTTTATCTATATTTCATGCCTAGATTGATTGTTTTAGGTGAATGGTATGGTGCGTCCGCAGTGAAGGAACCAAGATTTCCTTTTTATATTAAAATGAAATATATATAGCGTTGGATGGACTCGTGCATAGGAGGGTATATCCGATTAATCATTAGTTGGCTAGCCTGGTCCAAGGTGCAGTGGATGTTTTGAGTTTCCAATTTTCTACCGTGGTGGCAGAGTATAATGACATCTTCCTCAAAGATGTTCCAGGTTTACCTCTCTGCCGATGGATAGACTTATGCATTGATCTGGAACCCATGAAAACTCTGATATCTATTCCATCATATTGGTTTTATCCCATAGAGGTTCACGAGATAAGGGAGAATTTGGAATATTTAAAGATGAAAGGATTTGTTATACCTAGCGTTTCAGCTTGGGAATCCCAAGTTTTGTTTTCTAAAAAGGAAGACATGAGATTCAGGTTATGTATAGACTACCGACACTTGAACCAGGTGACTGTGAAGAAAATGTATCCACTACTAATAATCAATGACCTAATTGATCATTTGAGAGGGGCATGGAGGTTCTTGAAGGTTGGAATCAAATTATACTATCTCCAGTTGAGAGTATGGGATGAGGATATAACAATGATGAAATTTAGATGTCGATATGGACACTATGAGTACTTGGTGATTCCCTTTGGCATGGTGAATGCACTAGAAGTCTTTATTGTAATCATGAATTAGATCATTACACCTTACTTATATTGGTTCATTGTAGTCTTCATTTATGATATCCTTATGTTCTAAGAGTTCGAGGAGGATCACACAAGACACATAAGGATAGTTCTAGACATACTTAGAGAGAACCATCTTTATATAAAGATCTCAAAGTGTATGTTTTGAATACGGGTGGTCCCATTTCTTGGAAATGTTTTCTCGGAAAATGGTGTGGAAGTGGACCCAACCAAATCCAAGGCAATGTTATCACCCATGATAACTTTGTCATGAATGTGGTAGCCATTCATGTGGACAAAAAAGTACTACCAGGCTTTCCAGTAGTTATGGAAAAGTTTGATAAGAATTACCATATTCATATTTATGGAAGAGGGTGTTGAGCATGTAGGGTTTTAAGATGCATATATAACAGGGATAGGTTGTGCTTTTGATGAAAATGTAAGAGGTGATTTCATATGGTTTAATCCATTTGATACAAGATGGGAAGAATTATCAGTCCTTAGATCTTGAGTTAGTAGCATTAGTACTCGCTTTGATGTTGTGGAAAGACTACCTGATAGGCAATGAATTTATCCTCTACTATGATCACAAGAGACTCAAGTATATATTCTCTCATAAGGATCTCAACTTGATAATGATCCGATGGACATAGTTCTTGGAGGACTATGAATTCAATATTGTCTATACTCCTAGGGAGGGGAACATGGTAGAAGATACTCTTAGAAGGAGATCTTATTCATAGTTTCTGAATGAGGTTTTAGAGTAGTTGGACTTGTTATAGTTATAATTTGTGGATGGATATGGAAGAGCTTACATATAGTTAATAGATGTCACCCCTCCACTCATCTAGTGAGTCAAGGAGGAACAACTTTGGGATACTGACTACAAGACCCTATATTCTTAGATACACATAGGGAATGATCCAAATGGGTTTTCAAAAGGCAAGGAGCACGTAGTTAATTTAAAAGGATGCATAATGGTTCTAGCGACATTGTAGGAGGAGGTTCTGAGATATTTTCATAAATCTCCTTTAGCGGTACATCCAGGTGTGGAAAAGATGTACCTGGACATTCAATGTTAGTTTTGGTGGACATGTGTGAAGAAATGAGTTTCATAGTTTGTATCTTGATTCCTTAATTGTGAATAAGTGAAGATTGAACACCAAGTTCCAATAGGTTTGTCTAGACCCCCTGAGGAGATAGAATGGATTTGGGATGAGATATCTATATACTTCATGAAAGGCTTACCATGTACATCCGAGAGACACAATTCCATATTGGTTATCATATACTGACTCACGAATTTGGCCCACTTCCAATCTATATGAGAGAAGATTTCAGTAGAGTTATTGGGATGTCTCCACAAGCATGATGTAGTACGACTCTATAGAGTCCCAACGATGATTGTTTTTTATCATGATGCTCACTTTACATCATAGCTGTGGAAGGGATTATAGGAGGTGCTTGGGACCCAATTACACTTGAGCACAATGTTTCATCCCCAAACTAATGTCCAAATTGGGAAGACCATTTAGGTTCTAGAGGACATGCTGTGAGATTTCATATTAAAATTTGGCTATTGTTGGAAGGATCACCTACCCCTAATGGAGTTTTCCTAATACAATATGTACCATTTCGACATCAGTATGGAACCATTCGAGGATTTTTATAGATGAAACTATAGGTCACCAATTTTCTAGACTGATCCAGGAGTGTTAGCACTCATGGACCCAGAGTTGGTGTAAGATACAGCATAGAAGGTGATGATCATCTATGAGTAGATGAAGAATGAAAAAAGACCTCAAAAGTCTTATGATAATAAATGATAGAGGCCTCTGGAGTTTTAGGAAGGATACCATGTGTTTATAAGGGTTTCAACTCGATATCAATTATTGATATTTGGCTAGTGTGGAAAGTTATCTTCGAGGTTTATCATCCCATTATCGATACTATATAGTGTTGGGGAGGTGGCGTAATGCATAGCTCTACCTCCATATTTAGATTTAGTACACGATGTTTTCCATGTGTTAATGTTGAGGAGGTACGTGCATGACCCATCATACATTATCAACTATTGAGATCTGGACATAAAAGATTGAGATACCTTTTAGGAGTACCTAGAAGTGATCAAGGATCAATAGGAGAGGATCTTTTAAGGGTGATTGATTCCTTTACTGCATGCCTGATGGAAACACTAGAAACTTTAGTAGAGAACATGGGAGTGGGAGGATTATATTTTTGCTCAATACCCACATCTTTTTTGGAACCCTTGTTTTGTATTTTTCAGGACATATATCCTTAATGTGGGTATAATGTAATATCTAAGATTTTCTATATTTTTTTTAAATATTATATGGATTATTTTTGAGATCAGGTAACGAGATGACATGAGATTCTGAGGCTTGGTGTTCATGGAACAAATGTTTGAAATATATAAAATAGAAAGCACACACAGTTTTCCTAAAAAAGAGAATTAAATTATAAACGGGTTCCCAAATCCAAAATCCGAGGGCACCATTGAACTTAAAATTAAAGGTTTACCCAAGGAGTAACTTAACATTAGTCAGCATGAGTCATTTGTGGAAAATTATTTGTGGGCGCAGAAATTAATAATGAAATTTAAATAAATTATATTACTTCAAATGTTTGATGCAGTGACTAGTTAGTCTTTAAATGGACTATTATGAATAAATCCAAGGGTTATCCGCATAACCTTATAACTTTTGGGGGATTGTAGGAGATATCCTTTTATAATCCTCTCAGGTGAATGATGATTGAATTTCAAATCAAATATTGATGCACCTCATATTTGATAGATCTTGCCAACAATGATGATGATGAATCATTATTTTTTAGTGATCAAATCGAATCAATGTAGGGTATGTTTTTGGATTTTTATTTCTTCCATATTCTTAATTTATACAATGAATGCAAATCAATAGATGAATAGATTGATTTGTCGATCAATCACCTTGCGGGATGGGTTTATTTGTGGGGTTTTATGGGAGTTTTTTTTTATGATTCTTCATTTCTTAATTTTTCATTCTAAAAGAGTTGAACAGAGACAGAAATGAAAATTGATCAAGGTTTTTTCCTCTCTTTGGGTTAGTGTTTTTCTACCCTATTCATCATTCTTTGTAGATGTTCTTTATTTGTCTAGTAACTCAACTTATCCCGATCAATCGGTCATTTCACACCCATTTCTTGGTGCAACAATCCCATATCAAAGATCTAGGACCAATATGACATGAAGGAGGTGAGATGATAGAGATGGAGTGATTCAAACAACATAGAACACCCAAAATCACATTCTTTTGCGTTCTATGGTACACAAATAATAATGAAAATTTGATCCATTTTTAGAGAATATATAATGATGAAACACATTATTAAATGATGACTAGGATTGATCAATCTTCAATATTCGTTTTTGTGAATATGTTATCATCATATCGAAGGCTGGAGGTTCTAGATCAAATTTGGGTAACATATATGGGGTTTTGCAAAATCCCAAAAAACATGATGTGTAAACTAGATCTACACATAGTGTTCCCTCCATGAGCAGTGGCTAGGGTTCTAGAGGAATTTAATCATAAAAAATATGTGACCCCTATCACACGGCATGTGGTCCCTCCCAAAATACTTGGTGTGTACTTGGGGAAGTACACAGACAAGGGGAGGATTACACAGGGTTCCTACACGGTGTGTATTCCCCCACACGACATGACCTAGACCTTTTACATGGGCTACCACATGTACTGGTACGCAATCATAGATACAAAGGGTGACACTGTGTACTGGAACATGGTTGGATTACATGTACATGACCCTGGATACATGGACATAGCGTGTGACACCTATACACACCGTGTACTCTTCTTCTACACAAACACAGTTTGATGGCATGGATCATTAACATGGGTAGGACCCTGGGTCAAGGGACAAGATGTGTAACCATTCTACATGATGTGTACTCTTTCTTACATGGATCTGTTCCATTATCCTTAGTGAGATTAAAATTTTCGTTATGCTTTATACACCTTATCCTTTCCTTGAAGGTTGGTACAATATCATTTCCTACTCTTACGACAATGATACATTTAGTTGGTGTTCTAGGAAAGAGTCATTGTAATCCCTTATAGAGGCCCAAGGTGAGACCCTCTATTTGTATTCATTCCCTATGCTGAGTTCTTGGTATCGAAACTACTAAGACTATGTGGGTACCAATCCTTTACTTAGTGGGTTAATCTATATTGAGTTTGTTGGTATCACCCTATGACCTGGGTAGTGATACTTATCTGTGTATATTATTCTCTACAAATCTTTTAGCATGAATTCTATCTCATGACGAGACTCGAGGAGCATTACCTCTCAGATGGACCTCATTAGTGTTATCTGACTCAAGAGTGTGTTATCCCGAATGAGTTCTTTGTGGAATCTTCAAGCTTGAGTCCTATGATAGTAAAATATGGTTGCAGATTACCTACAAAATGTGTGTCTTTGTTGATTATATCAATATATTCTTATTATATATGTTATGGACATATTCTAGTGTATAGATTACTGTATTTTTTGTTCCTCTATGCTTTGAGGTTTTGGGGTGTCCTACTAAGTATTGTTATACTCACCCTTTCATGGTATTTTCCCACACATGTTGTGTCTTGTGCAGATGATCGACCTTTTAATGAATCCATATGTAGACCTAGACCGAACAATTCATTGTGAGACCGGACAAGCTAAGGTAGGTTTTGGTGGATTTCAGACAGTATTCCTAATACCTTTACATACAGGTTAGACTTCTATTGAAAACTTTTATATGGGCTAGTATTTGGACCTATTTACTTTTTTTATTTCCATTCATATTCTGGTTGGGGGAGATAGATGCATGCATGCTTTGGTTGTTCAGTTTTTTTGTATTTCATCATTCAGTGGGCTTGGAGATGTGTGTGTGTGTGTACAGGTACTTAGGTAGTGCCTCCAATGTTTGTTATGTGCCTACTCAGTGCTAGTCACCAACCCCTGGCCAATTGGAGGTGGGATAGAAGAGTTGCAGCATGGGCCCCACTAGGATGGGTTGTGACATTGATGTGATTTATTTTTATTAAATTACGTGGTCTGTTATGCTAAGAATATCGGTGGAGAAAAGTAATTTTATTTTGAACTCGTAGTTATTGAGTTGGTTGGAATGGTTTTAGGGTCCTTTATTACTATTATCATATGATTACGGTGTATAATTATATGTTATTCTTGTGTTTATTTTATGATTTATTACTTGTGAGTTGGTAAGGAGATTGAAAAATTTATATACTTTTAGGTACTAAAATTATATATAGAATGAAATAGTTTATTATTAGGTTGGTATTATAGTGTGGTCTGATAAAAAAACTATTCTTTAGTGATTTCTACTATTTTATTATTAAAAACATATGAAATTTATTAATTTTTATGTTCTTATAGGGATGAACAACTATGTATACTAATATATTTAACCCTACTTTTACATATTGTTTTTGTTTTTTGGATGGAGTTATTTGGTGGTTTTAATTCAGTTACTTATATCTTTAACATGATCTTGGTGTTGGGGATTATAAACTATTCCATTGAGGTTTAAAAGTGTTTTGGGTTTTATTATAATGTTGTGATTTAGTTGTGGTTTTATCACTATTTTGGGTTCCCTTATTTTTGGTTATTTTTTATAATATTCATTCATTATACAACGTTATTAAATTAGTTTATTAGTGATACCATATTTTTTTTCAAGGTTTGGTGGTTTTTATTTTATATTTCAATCCTCTACTCTGTTATTTAGATAGTATTTCCTTTCATTTTTGAAATTTCCACCATAAAAATATATTACCAACCAGTTTCTTATTGGAGGCTAGTTTTATGGTTCACACATAGTTTCATTATATATTTAAAAGGGATCCCAATGAAACCAAATCTCGAAAAAGTTGTATAAGAGAATTAGATTGATCATTTGGTTGGAGTTTGGAGTTATACACATATGAGGTTAAGTTATTATTTGACAAATCTAAGGAAATAGTGTTAATTCATTTGAATTTTGTCTGATAGGTATATAACCCCTCACAGGGTGTGGTGGTCGATGCATTCCTATTAACGGAGTTTGATTATTTTTAGTTTATTTTGAACATGATATCATGTTTTATGGAAACTTTATTGTGATTGTCTCCCTAGAATGTGTGTTTTTATTAGGAGTCACTAATTTTTTATGGTTTCCATCAGATTTATTTGTGGAATTGGAAACAAACAATGGTCTTGTATCCAAAGGGAACTACTTTCCAAAGGTAGGAATTCGTTAGGTTTTTTGACCTATGATACTTATGAACTAACATTGGTCGAGAGGATGCGAGGTCAGCCTCATCAGACCCTTTTGGGGGGAAATATTTCCTACCGTGGGAATCTCTTATAGATTTAATATATTTTCATGAATCCTTAGTAATTTACCAAGAATAACGTATGTTTCCCTTGAAAATTTCAATCAATTATTATTATTCTTGGAATTAAGAATCATCCGTATGTATTTGAGGTTTTTATCAAAGGAAATATCCATATGTATTTGAGGTTCTCCATCAACAATATCCTCTCATATACTACTTATATATTATTTCTCCATTTTTATGATGATGTTGGGTTTAAGCCACTTAGTGGGGAACTCTAGAATTTATCGTCACCTAGGGAGATGAAAGTTTGTTTTGATGTTGGGATCATACCCATAAATGGGATACCTGCATATCCTCTTGGAAGGAATAAAAAACCTCTTAGTTCAGTGCCACTTAATAGGAGAAATCATACCTTTTATGTTCATGGGATAAAGACCTATCCATATAGGTTAATGTCTTGTGATAAGGAGTTTTAGAAAAAAGGTGCCTAGTCAAAGCTTGGTGTGGGACTTATGCCTAAGAACCCTAAGTAACCTATTAATGATATGAGTTTCCAAGTTAGATTAGATCCTACTAATAATGTGGCAAGGAAGAAATAGGTTTGATTTGTAATTCTTGGTTTGGACCTCATGGAGGCTTCCTACATATCCCACTTGGATGGGAATCAAAGCCAACATAGTTCGGTAAGTCTCATAGGATACTATGGACCTTTGAGATGAATAGGTTGGGGATTACTCCTAAAGAGGGTTTCCTTGTAACAGGGTCAATGAGATATGTCTTTACTTATGGAGATTCAAGGGGGACTTAATTTTGGGCTTATTCCTAAAGAGGATTCTAGAACTAAGGGAATTATGGTTGGACTCCTGAGGAGTATTTACATTGATCTCAGGCCCTGGGTGAAGGCTTCCAACATATCCCAATTATGATGGGAATCAAAGTCTCATAGTTCAAGACATGAGGTTGATTATTCAGATGTTATTATTATCACAAATATCTAATCCCACGCGATTCATGCTTGGTGTGAGAAACAAGAGGATGTGAAAGATTCAATAAACCACCAAGATTATCCTCCATTGATGCAAGATTTCGGGCCTATGATGAAATAATCTGGGGCGATATTGGATGAGGGAACATATCAATGAACCTTTTAATGTGGAATGAATGTGAAGGTCATTAGGTCTGGCCCGAAAGGATATGGTATTAATCCATGATGGATGACCTAAAATGGTATTGGTGGGGGATTACTCCTAAGGAGGATGCCCATTTGAGGATTTGTTGGGAATTAATCCTAAGGAAGATTCCCATTTTATGTTTGGTTGTGGATTAATCCTCAGGAGGGTTCCCATTTGAGGTTTGGATGGGGATTACTACTAAGGAGGATTCCCATTTGAGGTTTAGTTGGGGCTTACTCTTGGGGAGGATTCCCATTTGAGGTTTGGTTGTGGATTAATCTTAGAGAGAATTCCCATTTGAGGTTTGGTTGGGGATTAATCCTAAATTTTATTCCTATTTTAGGATTGATTATGGATTACACCCAAGATGGATCCCATTTGAGGATCGGTTGGGGCTTACTCTTAAGTAGGATGCCCATTTGAGGCTTGGTTAGGGATTAATCCTAAGGAGTATTCCCATTTTAGGATTGGTTGGGGCTCAATCCTAAGGAGGATTCCCATTTAAGATTGGTTAGGGATTACTCCTAAAGAGGATACCCATTTGTGGTTTGGTTGGGACTTACTACTAAGGGGGATTCCCATTTGAGATTGGTTTGGGCATACTCCTAAGGAGGATTCCCATTTGAGGATTAGCTTGGGGCTTAACCTTAAGGATGATTCCCATTTGATAATTGGTTGGGGATTTCTCCTAAAGAGGATACCCATTTGTGGTTTGGTTGGGGATTACTGAAAAGAAGGATTCTCATTTGAGATTGGTTGGGGATTACTCCCAAGGAGGATGCCCGTTTGAGGTTTTTTTGGCCTTACTCCTAAAGAGGATATCCATTTAAGGGTTAGTTGGGGATTACTTTTAAAAAGGATTCCAATTGTTAGATTTTTTTGGGGATTACTCCTAAGGAGGATTCCTAATTGTGATTCAACCTAGAATATGTGTCAGGTGTTGAGGTTTACGAAGTTTCTTATGGAGTTTATCAACTCAAGATACTTGAGGAATACAAGAGGAGAATATAAACTCATAACATGAGAATGAAACAAAGAGGAGTGAGTCGAATCAAGGTATTTAAGTTAGTTTGGAATAGAATCCCAAATCATTGTATTCCCTGGGTGGACATTGAGTCCATATAAGAGCACAATGGATAATTTCATCGACTCTGAATGAAAATTTCATAGTGCGACTCTCCATTTTTATGGGGGCCAGTGATGTGAGCAAAGGTCTGGGACTGTAGACCGAAACTGATCCCGAGTGGGGGGTGTGGGGGCATGACCCCAGTGATATGGAACAATGGGGTCACACAGGTGCTTTACCCAGGTGTGTCATGCAGTTGGGCTGCGAAGGTGCTCCATCAAGGTGGGTCGCATAGGTGGGCCACACATGTCCTTGGTGTAGGTGCTCCGCATATGCCCTTGGTGCATGTCCATGTGTTCTAGACCCTGACGGGACTTTGAACCACTTGTACCCTTTAAATATCTCTTCTCTCATTTTTGGAGAATTGATTGACTCTTTTTAAGGACTTAGGTGAAGGGGACTGTGCAAGGATTCTATGAGTAGATTATGACTATGAGTACATCTATTTGAGTGATTCCCATATTAAAAAGGGTGAAAATGGGAATTTTTTCAAGAGACACAATTATGATGGGACTACAACAACTATTATACTAAGCATTGAGTACATTTTATTCTAGTATATCTTATGTTTTAGAGATTTTTTGTGTTTATGGATATATGTGAGAGGGATGTGTGGAATCATATAATATTCTCTAAGGGTTGGGCCCTCTTTGACTGTCCATTTTATTTATTTTTATGGGATGTTGGTTTTCTCAATTTTTACTGTTTGATTTATATTTTATTATCCACATTGACTTCTTTATTTCCCACTTTGATTTCCCCTTTAATTTCTTTTCATGGGATAATGGTTTCATCATTATTTTTTCTTTGGTCCCCCTTTTATTACCCAAATTGATTTCATTATTATGGTTTTAATTACATTATTATGGTTTGAACCTATTTTATTTTCCATTTTATGACATTATTATTATGATATTAATTTTTAAAAATACAAAAGGTTTGTATATTGGTTAGTATTGAGATAGTTAATGGGATATGTGAGACTCTGATGAGTTCTGAGAGGTATGATTTGTTTCATGATGAGCTTTTTTCACTATTAGAAGATTGGTAGTGGGGAAATTTTTTACTCATGGAATGATTAGACTAATGTAGAGATAAGATGGTCTCTTGTTTGAACGGAATATTTTTTTATTATGAGAATGGATTGTTTTATTTTATATCTTAATTTTTATGTGTTTCTAATAGGGATAAAGAATACATTCTAATTCATTAAAACCTAACTTCATATTCTGAAGGGTGATGTGTTATAATCATACAACGTATTCTAAAAGTTGATGTGCTATAAATTGACTACATGTTCAATAGCATGATGTGTTCTAATATAGCTACATATTCTTGATGGTGATTTATTATAACCCCGATGTAAATTTTATTGGGTGATGTTTTGGAACCTGACAATATCTTCTAAAGGTTGATTTTTTATGACCAAGATACATATTCTATAGGGTGATGTGTTTTAACCAAATGTGCGTTCAAGATAAATCTGTATTGTGACTTACTTGTATGTTCTAAATAGTAATCTGTTGTGCTTTAATATCATGTTTTAGAGGGTAACATGTTACAAACTAACTCCAAAACCTTATCACATATTAGTGTGATAATAAGTTGATGGGTGAGATCATAAAATGTTATCACTTCTTGATTAGGTTTGATATATTATGATAGATAATTTGAATTGATATCCTTTCAGTGGGGTATAAATTGAAATTGTTATTCTTATATTGTAATGTGATGATGAATGATTTCATGGGGATATATATTATGTTTGAAATTTTTGATTAATATTACCAAAATTCTTTATAAAGGTTAATCCATCCCCTATATACTTGTTTTGTATATTTGAACTTACCCTGTACAAAGTGTCATCCAGTAAGAGTTTGAATAAAATGTGTTAAAACAACCATGATAATGTTGTGAGAGGTTTACATGGCTAAAAATATAGAACAAATTATCACTAGTTCATATGAGTATAAATTGTTATTTTGAAAACCCATAAGTTGTTTCATAATGAGGGGTTGATGTCGATTATGATTTTTTTGGTCTTAGTTAAAGTATATTTCGTGGTTAGGTGATTCTATAGTGTTTGGCGAATATGATTTGTGGTTTTCAAGGAATCCATGACCTTGTTCACTATGATGTGTGGTGGTATGGATCCCTATTAAGCTATATGTTTGTAATTATTTGGGTATATTCGTGTGGTGAGACTTTAAAGATATATCTTATGATTTTAATTTTTTTCACTATATCTAACTTCCCAGGAATAATAACATTGATTAAACCATGAATGATTTGAGTCTATGATATATTAAGAGTTGAGAAATTTATGGCTAAGATATTTGTGCCCCATGGGGATGCAAGAGTGTTAGTTATATAATTGAAATTTTTTATGTGATCAATTTAGAATAATGAAAAGTTTCAAAATGAGTAGTGTATTTGTGGTTCTAGTAAGAAATAACCCAAATATAGTTGATTTAAAATTATTTCCTATGTCAAGGTAACTTTTTAAAATATGTATGATTTGAGTACTATCAAGAGTAAATAAAATAAATTGATGTTGATATGTCATAGTATACTGTAGGTGAAAAAATAAATTTCCCTGAGTTGATGGTAATTATTTATTTTTTCCTACACCAAGTATAAAAAATGGGTTTTAAAATAGTTTTCACCTGTGTTTCTATAACTAGAAAATATTTGGATTCTATAACATTAACTCTTACTATGATGTTGTAAACTTGGAAATATATAAATAGATGATTACAATAGTACAAAAAGGGTCTTTCACATCAGTTTTTATTTAATTTTAACATTGATTATAAATCATTTTCAATGTGAGTGACATTGTAAATATATATTTTTTATATTGGAAATTAAAATGATTCCATAATTGGTTTTCAATACCATTTATATGTATAAATGATGTTTAAAAAACTCATATGAATAAAAAATTAATTGATAATTCCATTTGGTTCTTAAAATCTTCCATGGTAGGTTGAAATTAAGATTAGTTATCCAGGAACCATCATTAAACAGCTCGGTTCACCATTTTTTAGAATGATTTTAAAAAGAACATTTATTAAAAATGAACTTTTTTAAATTGTTTATTTTAAAACATACTATACTCAAAATGATATGAAAGAAAGCTACAGAAAATACCAAAAATAACAAGAAACATAAGAAATAAAAAAATTATAAGTGTAATTCAACATTACGAATTTTTATCCCATCATTTGTACAAATAAAAATATATTAAAATTTTATAGTTAAAATATTAATAAACATTTAAAAATGAAAAAATTAATTAAACATATGAAATAATAATCCCATTATCCTTGTAAATGCTACAATTAATTTTGGCTATATGAGTGAGCTTCTTAAATAAGATACAAAATATAAAAAAACATTTTAAATTAAATTTCAATGCAATGATATGATAAAAAGCGGAAAACTTATGACAAAAACTAACCATGTTTATGGATATAATTTTTCATGTAATAATTATTTCATATGTGAATCTCAAAACATAATAGACAAATTAATAATTAACTTGTAGAAAATAAAAATATATTTAAAAAAAATATAAAATAAAAATTATATTTTAAGTAGTTACTAAACAAAACTATTTATAAAATATGTCAGTCGTGCAAAAACATATTTTATTTTTCTTTCTTTTATTATTTAAAACTTTTGGTAGTGAATCCATTATATGTTTGAAAATTATAAACAACATGAAATTAAATTTCTAGTTATAATCATATATTATAACTAAAATAATACAACTTACTGCTCTTATAATTCTTTAATGTTTCCCAATATGGAACTATATATGGAGCATAAACAAAAAGTAGTCTATTATTATCAATATAAAATACAAAAAATCTAATGGGTACTGATTTAATTTTTTATAAAGTGTATTATTATGTAATTCATAGTTTAATGAATTATTACACTATAATGAAATATATTTTTATACCTATTAAGACAAGGAAGCATCCAAAATTTAATTTTTCTATCCTAAAATATTCTATAAAGATATTTGATTATTTCATCATGAATATTAGACTTTACAATTAGAGAAATAAATTATGGGTAAATAAATATATTCAAGGATTTCAGGTCATGTGTAATTAAATGTGTATGAATATAACTATTTAATGAAAAACAACCATTGGTCGTATTTTATATTAACTTGATGTAGCTGAAAAAATATGACAATCAACTTACATGGAAAAGTATTACATTACTATGAGACATAATATATCTATAAATACAATCTATATGAAATAATTCTAAAAAATTATTAGAAAATAATAACATCTAAAAATGTTATAATACAGTGAAAAATGACAGTATTATGAAAATAAAAATTCATACATGTAAAATTTAAAAAATCCTTCAAATATATAAAATGTAAAATATGAAGAGGAAAAACTGGCTATTATTGTTTATAAAACATCAAGGTATTCCTATATAAATATATATATGAATTCCCTAGAGGATATTAGGAGACTCAGAAAGGCCGGGTAAGACATACACAACCTAAATCCAATCAACTTATTAGTGATAGAATAAATGATGATTTTAGCCAAATCATTTGTTAGGAGTGATTCATAGGATCTAAAGGTGAAAACAATTATTTTAACAATGTATATTTAGGTTAAAAACTATCTAAAAATTAATTTCCAATAATAATAACATAGGGATTTATTCTAGGATGTTCACGTAGTGTTAATTAGGGTATTCATTGTATTATGAACCTCTCTTAAATTGATTAGGGTTTCATTGGAGTGGGTTGGATTTTTGACTTTCCCAATGGGATTTCTCAGTGATAATCTTGTTCCATTTAATTTTTTAGATAAAGATGGTTTTTATTGGTTCTCATGAATATATTTATGTGAAATTGAGGGGATTCAAAATAGGACTTCCATTATCCTCTTTATGCTTCAACTGAATTATTGTCATTAGTTATTTTGATCTCGATGGCATTTGAGTTTCTCCCCATCTATTTTCAAATGTGATGGATTCAAGGTCATATTGAGTATAATTAGTTCCCCAATTAAAATATATTGATGAAAATAATATTTTTCATGGGAATTAATTAGACATATTTTAATCAAAAGGGATCTTTCTTAGGAAATTCCCAAATATATTTGGATCAACAAGAAGAATTAATGTTTTATACAATCAATTTTTTATCAAGATCTACCTTTATTAAGAAATATTATAGAGGTTAGGGGAACACAATATAGTGTTTTCATTGTCATAGTATATCTTGGAATACTAAATACAATATATGTGGTCCTATAGTTGAGGAGGGTAAGGATTTGGGATATTCCTCAAATAATTCTATAGGGTTAATTCCATTTTAGGCTCATGTTTTTCCTGAGTTATCTGGAAAACACTTAAATAAAGGTGATAATTGTTTATATTTCAATATTTGATTAAAAAATAATAGTTATAATATTTAGAAGTTCTAGGTGTATAAGATAAGGATACTATAACTATTTTTACTAGATTAAAAACTAATTGGCATAATATTGATCTGCTTTATGATGATTTTTATTCTGTGGGCCAATTATTTTAATCAGACAAAGATAAAGATCTTTGGTTTCTACCCACTAAATTTAAGGTGGATAATTACTATCATTAAAATAATATTAAGTGGGAGAATATTATACCTGATTCAAAGTGATTCACATTTTATCAATGAATAAATCTGAGACATAGAAAAAATACTTAGGAATGCATCACTCAATAATTTCTAGATCCATCAACAAAGAATTTAGTAGAAATAACTTTTTATTGGAGGAAGATTGATACTCAATATTGTATGGAATATATTGTTTTTATTTTATTTATACCAATAGAATATTATTGATAAATAATATATCTATCGGAAAAAATGAGAAATTTTAATATATATTATTTTTTATTATTGTTAATTTTAAGTACTCACAATTGTTTTTTCAGTAGATATATCTGTTGAAATTGATCATTCAATACAAAAAAAAATATTTTACCAACAATTAAATACATCTCTTTATCCTATAAATACCATTAATTTTTCTATCTACACATGAATCAATTATTTATAATTTTTATTTCAAAAAAATATTTTTCTATGAATAAAATTTGATAAAATAAGTATTTCAATAAAAAAAATATTTTATCAATAAAAAATTAAGAAAAACCAAATATTTTCAAATATTTATTATCTTTCTCACCATGTATAACATCATCACATTTAATTAATGTTTTATTAAGGAAATAGGAAAGGTACCGACAAGATTTGGCCAGCCCTGCTACCAAGGATAAGAAGACCCTACGGTGGCCTGAAATAGTAAATACCAAGGGCATCCACTCTAACTAGATTTACCCCATCAGGCTTTAGGATGAGAACAATATGTAACCATAGGGGGTATAAAACAATAACATTAAGATAATAAAGGTGCTTAGTGACTTGGTTACCCTCCCACCGTGTGTGAACCACTCTGGTGTTATTGTTAATCACACCCTAAAACTTTTTGATGATGCAATGAACTGAAAAATGGGTGGAGATAGTGCCCAATAGAGCATTGTGAAGGAAATTAGAGTCAATTTAAGCCTCTGATTAGTCGATCCTCTTATAGAGATATAATATAAGACCATAGAGAATCACATTCAACTCCACCTGATGGGATGATCCATGACCTAGGCAGGCAGAAAAGGCCATGATGACCGAACCAGTGGAGTCGCGGATGACCCCTACTCTGCGTAAGGCAACCTTAATGAAAGACCTGTCAATATTGAGTTTGAGGCCCATGTCGGGGGGGGGGGGGGGTTCTCTTGTATTGCTACTACCAGGATTGGAATTACGAGTATTCACTAGAATCCATTGAAGACTGGGAGCCTCTCGCTAGTTGAAGATGAGAGTAGCCATTTTGAGAAGGAGGTTCTTAGTTCTGATAATGATAGACATGCCTAAGGCCTGTAACCCTTTGTGCCTGACATTGTTCCTTGCCTTCCATAAGAACTGACAACCTGTATGCAGAACCATGGTGCAGGAAAACCTCTCTAGACCTCTCTCTCCCACACCATGGAACCACAGTTCCAGGAACAGAAGATCAACCATGTTTTGGGCATGGGAAACAGTGAACTCTGCAACATAATTCCACAACGCTCTATCCCATTCACCCTCAAAGAAAACATTTCCCACACTCTCCTATCTATTATAATTTGAAAAGGGACATCTTTAATCCATTAGGATAGTGCAATGTTTGATATTTTTGTCTTTGGGAACATCCTTGTTTCGAATCATCTATGTGAGAAAGTTGTACTTCAAGGGGATGCCTTTGGGCCAAAGGACCACATTCCAAATATCATCATGATTATGCATCTCCACTCTGTAGTGGAAATACATTGAGTATAAGGATACTGAGGAATAGGGGGTGAAGAGACTTCTATCATGTTCATAGACAAGTTCAATGAGGATCAAGGTTTCCTATTGGTCCTTATCCAACATAGCCTTGATGAAGGATGATGGATAACTTTCCCCCTTTAAAAAGATAGATTTTTTAGGGAACCCTGGGAAGCCAAGGGTATTTCCAACCTAGTTTTAGTGCCAAAATGAGATTTAACATTTCCCAATAATCCATCAAGAGTGAGTTTGAAGAGCAATGATAATGGGAGAGATCACAAACCAGAGTGGGGAGGCTTAACCCATAGCTGAGGCCAGATTCCTAAAGTTGGAGTTGTGTATGGTGATACCCTAAAGTGTACACTATTCTAGAACTTTCAATGACAACTTCACATGCATTCATGTGAGGGTGTCATCCAAAATGTGAATGCTGATGTCTCTTTCCCTAGCGGGCCCTTCCACCTGATGCTAGGATTCCTAGTGTCACTTACCTTCAGATAGAGGGTCCTAAATGAAGTCGAACACGATCTTATAAATACTGTTAATGAGACCTTTCGAGACTTTAATGGATGATAGATCATGTAAAGGGGTATCTATAAGGATTATATTGACTAGCACTATCCACTCCCAAAAGATAGGAATATACTTTTCCTATTGAGAACCTGGTTTGTGATCCTGATGATGAGGAAATAAAAGTCACAAACACGAAGCCAACCTGAGGGTATGAGGGAAACTGGGTACTTCATAAGAAAACCCCTCTTTTCATGTCAAGTATATGATGGACTATAGATTTGTGGATGTAAGTACATTTTTTAGAGATGAATAAGTTTCTTTTGGCCTTGTTGATCACCTAGCCATTCAGGTGGCAGTAATCCTCCAACACCTTGTTAATACCTATAATAGATCTCCTATTTGAATTCGTGAATATAATTGTATCATATGTGAATATCAGGTAGGATATAGGGGGAGATATAGATCTTACATGGAAGGGTAGGATCTCTCCACTTTTGATGCTTCTATGAAGAATTCAGCTAAGGATGTCCTGATTGGGGATAACGAGGCTCAGATAAATAGGTTCGCCATGCCATAGGCAGCAGG
The DNA here is from genome assembly GCA_963277665.1 of Viscum album. Classification (NCBI taxonomy): domain Eukaryota; kingdom Viridiplantae; phylum Streptophyta; class Magnoliopsida; order Santalales; family Viscaceae; genus Viscum; species Viscum album. The sequence continues at coordinate 335,467,330 of OY728163.1, forward strand.
TGGCCTTGATGAACCCCTAAGTCTTCCCTATGATTGTATCCACTAACCCTGATGAGATAAAACACCAATATATGCGATCAATATTCTAAGAGGAGAGTCCCATTCCTTCCATCACCTTGTTGTTTAATACCCACTCAATGCAGTCATAATATTTGTTCATGTCCAACTTGATGGCCATATTAGAACCATGGGTCATGAAATTAATGTCTCTAATCATTTATTGTTCCAGTAAAATGGAAAATTGGATTTATAATCCCTTCATAAACCCATATTTCTCCATGGATATCCATCGAGGTAGATAGAGAGACACCATTAAGTTGATGATGCCGACTAAGTTCTTATTTGGAAAGTTGAACATACTCACCAGTATTAAGTGCATGATAGAAGAGAGATTCCTTATTTTGGGAAAAAGCACAATTGTAGGGGAAGAACAAATCCAGGGTAATATAACCCCTGAATAAGTATTGGATAAATGTGATGGTTCAACTTTCACCACACCCCATGAGGACTTGTAGGACGAACCCGGGAACTCATTCGGTCCTAGAGAACTTTCAGGGTTCAAGATCAACATTTCCTCATAGATATAGTTTTCATCTAGGACCAATCCGAGACCTTCATTATCTTGGGCTGAGAGGGTTTTAGGGATCACATCAAAGAACTCCATATTACTCCCTAGATACCCATTAGGCGTGTGAGGGTTGGGACTTGTGAAGAGATCCTTGAAGAAGGAATGGGCCTATCCACCCATAGTATTTATATCATTTGTATATGTACCATTGTCTAAGAGTATATTTGGTTTCAATAACCATTTCTTATCTTTAATACAGGCGTGAAAGAACACAATATTCAAGTCTCCCTCATTGAGTAATTTGATTATCGATTTTTTTCTTTCCAGACATTCATTTCTAAGAATCATGTATACCAAGGAATCTTTCTTGTAGAAAAGATCCTAAAATATCAATTCATCCAAGGCTTCTTCAAGGATATTTTTAAGGCGTTAAACCTATTTAATGGCTAGATCCATGTCACGATCATTGGGAGGGATCTCTTTCAACCATGAATAGAGTATGGTATTGTGATTTCTCAGGTTATTGTTGATGGCCAACCACAAATTCCCCTAGGTAGGGACACACCAGAGGTCTCTAACCAGGTCTTGGAACCCCAGAGAGCTATCCTGTTGTTTATAGTAATAGAGTTTTTCATGATGGGACTAGCCTAAAGATAAGGAAACTGGGACAGGGTAGTGTTTAGATAAACCACAAACAAGATGGCTTACCTTGGTGTTGGAGAACATAGATATGACCTACATGTTGGATAAACAACGATTCAAGTGGCTCCATGAGTGGTGGTTCACCCTTTTATTTTTGCACTAGGTGAATCGTTTTCCTGAGAAGGTGAGATCAATGAGCCCTTTCTAGACCATAAAATGCTTAAAATATATACAATCTTTCCTTTGGAAAGGACCCCTTATTTATTCTCCTCTGGGTCGACGATGATGTTGAAGTCCCCCTAAAAATCTATGGGAGGTTTCCAAGATCAAAGTTTTTGAGGTATTTCTAGAGATTCCCTTTGATGGGAGTCACAAATATCATATATGAAGTATATGAAGAGAGATGTTTCACCTTAAGACACCTTCGTAGTGATGTATTGGTCTCCAGCCCAAAATAGATCAATAGAGAAGTTCCTGTTCCAAAAGGTCTAGATATTTTTATTAATGGGCTCTGCATGCATAGATCCATGCAATTTGAATTTTTTGGGAGAATTCACTATTTTTTGGGTTTTATTAAAAATATAATATTATATAATTTTAATTTTCAATTTCTTAGAACTAAAAATAGTGTTTACATTTATTATTATGGTTAATTCAATAAAAATTTAAATAATTTTTAAAAATAAATAATATAAATACTTTTTATAAATAAATAATTGAAATCACTATGATATTTGTCATATTTATAAGCATGTTTGATACTCTCCCTATATGGATAATTTATTTTTTACATTTAAATTTAATAAAAATAGTTAAATCTAATAAAAGAATTCAAAAATTAATTAATTATTCTTATTAAATTGAATGAATAATAATCAATTAAGTAATATTATTTTAATAATAATTGATATTCACATATTAATATTTAATTTAATATTATAAAATAATATTTTTTATAAGAATTTATACCATTCAAACATAAAATTATTATATTTTTAATTTAAAATATTGATTGAGATTTTATAATTTTTTTATTTTATTTTATTTTTTATAATTATACCATCTCTCTATAATAGGTTTCACAAGATCCTCCATTCAACCCTAAGACCCCATGCACCCCATGACCCTGATAAATCTACCAATGACCTCGATAAATCTAGTAAAAGTTCACCACTCTACCATTAATCCATTCCAAAATTGATAAATATCCTAGTGTTCCCAAATCTTCACCATATACATTCCCTTGTCACAAAATCTTATCAGTTTCTATACACTAAAATGTATCTGAAAACTCTAAATACTTTGTTTGTTGCTATTCATTAGCTTCTTCTTACATTAAATTTTTGCTCATCTCTGGAAATTTTTTTATCTAGACTTTTGGTTCATTTTAGTATCCTATTCTTCATATCCATTTGTTTTCCTCTAGAGTATCTCTCTCTCATCCAATATTATACTGCATGAGAGTAAATTTTTATTCCAAAATCCAGTTTCATTAGCTTAAAAAAACCAATTAAACATATAAAAAATTAATATTCTATTTCACTTTACTATATTTAAAAATATAAAGTTTATAAATTTTTTCCATGTTAATTAATTTTATAATAAATATTAAAATTTAAAAATATTTTTTCATAAATCTTTTATTTAGTGTGTATAATTTCATAAACTTTGCAGATTACATAGGAAATTCAATAATGAGAATGTTTGGTGGAGTTAAGGGGACCATCTAAATATTTTTAAATTACATTTGATATCTACCTTGATCATTATTTTGAAACCATGACACGGAATTATGTGATTCCCTTTTCACATCAAAGGTGTTCAAATCTTGAGTATCTTCATGGATATGTTTTAAAATCCAGTCTAATTATATAAGAGTTTTATGGTGATTATAAAAATATTATTTTAAATGTCCATGGTGAGTTGACCTACAATGATGATAGTAATATTTTCAGTGTTGAGCATGGTAACTCTTATAAATATGATATTTTTAACATTCCAGGGGATTCCTTCGATTTTTAAAACCCTACAAAACCCTATCTTTTGTTCTTGAAGAATCATACACATTTTTTTAATTTATTTGAAAATACCAAGAAACCACTATACTCAAGATGTTTGTAATTTACTAAATTATATTTTATTATTGAAATGTATCATCTTAAATGCTTACATTGGATGAATTACATGATGACTGAGGCACTAATAAAAGCATTTAAGAGATATGTTCCTAATGATTAAACATTAACTGAATCATTTATGAAGGTGAATGGGATTATTAAAAATCTTAGACATGGATATAATAAGAATTATACATGTCCGAATAAATTTTTAATTTTTAACGAGGAAAAAAAACTATAATTTACAAAAATATAATGAATTGTGGTAGAAAACTAATGATGATTTGAGTATTATGAAATTAGTGAATGGTAAATAAAGTACCTACAAATGGTTAATGCCACTTTCACTTGATACCTAGGTAGAAAAGGCTATTCACATAATCTAAATCAGCTACTTTCATGACATGTAATGAGCAAGAAAAAATTACATATGGTAAATTAAGGTACCCAATAGATTTATATGGTAAAGAAAAATACCTTGTGTTTTCTAGTGATCTAAGAACTGTTAGGTTAATTATAATTTTTTGGGTTTATTCTGTTTAGAGTGATGGTTAGTCAATATAGAATATGGCCTCCAAGTTTTACGATTTATAATTTTCCTCCATGGTAATGTATAAATAAGTCATAATTTATTATTTCACTATTCATACCCAACCTTATGTCACCTAAAAAATATATCAATGTATCTTTAGAAGCATTAATTGATGAGTTTAATGTATCATGTGATTTTGGATTAAAATAATTTGATTCATAAAAAATTGAGTTGTTTTTATTAAATAGATAATTTATATATACGATTAATGAATTTACTATATATGATAATTTATGTAGGGAAATACCAAGGGTAAAAATTGATTTCCATGTTGTGATGTTGAAACATGCTCATTGTACTTGATAAAAGGAAAGGAAATGTGATATAAGGATCATTGATCCATATTGGATCAATTTTTTTTATTTAAATAAAATAGAATTTCACAGGGAAATAGAAATAAGGAAACCACTCACATATCACAATGAATTAGAATTTTAAATCAGATGACTAGGTTTGATGTCATATTTAAAAAAAATTGAGGCTCAAAAATTTAATAAATGAAAGAGAGATGAATATCTTCCCTGAAAAAAATAATTATTTTCTTTAAACTCCCACATTGGAAGAATATTATTTAAAATAATTATTTGAATTTTATAAATGTAGAAAATAATGTTCATTAAAGTTTAATTGGAAAACTTTTCAAAATTCATGTGAAAACTAAGGATACTTTGAAATACAAACTTGACATGAAATGTAAGGCATAATATTCCCTCCTGTGAGGATAAAGGTCAAACATATCTACACAAAAAATGCTTTAATTTAGAAAACAATGAGAAATATGGAATTAAAAGTATACTAGCCTTTGTCAAACTTCAAGATGGATAATCCTCTAATATATGAGGAAAATCATTGATGAAATTTGGTTTGGCTTAGAAAAACATAAAAACCATGTTTTAATGAAACATTTGTTACCAATGGATAATACGAATATAAGTGATATATTGATTGATTAGAGTAAATTATTTAAGTATTTATGCTCAAAAGTTGAAGAATATAGTTATTATTTTGTGGTTAAATCAATATAGTGTGGTTATACTTACTCATTTGGAGCAGATCTTCCAACATACCATTTTTTTGACATCATAGTGCATTTAGTAATTCAATTAGAACATGAATTTATGTTTGATACATCTATTTGTTATCATTAGATAAGCCTAATTGAGAGTTATTCATTTTCTTTTCATTTCCAAATTTTTTTAGATATTAATAAAATTATTTATATTGAACGATTGATGGTTTTTGAGAAGATTGAAAAGTTATGTTCATTATAGAAGTCACCAAGAAGGATGAATTACTGAAGAACACATTGATGAAGATTGTATAACATTTTTTTGAAGATATTTTCAGGGAATTCAAGAAATTGAAAATAGTATTACAAGAAATAATGATGGTGAAGGTGATGGAATACATAATAAAATAAGAATATTCTCTTCAAAATTCAATGAAATGTCTAAAATGAAAGATATATGATATGAATTTTCAATGATATTTCAAGAAAATTATAATGATTTGGAAACGTGTGATGAAGTTCAAATATATGTATAGTAAGTTACATGCTCATATATTTTGTTATATTTTTATTGTTTGTAAAATTCTATCCATATTATTGGTTTGTATGGAGCACTATAAAATTGACTGTAAAAAACATAAATAACACCATATATAATTAGTGAAATCCCTAAAAAGGAGTTTTTAAATGGTTTGAAGATAAAATTTTATTTATATCATATAATAAATGTTTTATTTTTTATTTTTGACACACCTCATTATCCCTTATTATTCAGTTTTCAAGTTTTTTACTTCTGGACACTTTTATAGATTATTATTTGACACATTTAAGTTAGTTTCATAACATTTACATTAAAATAATGACTATGTTTACTTGAAATGGTTATAGGTTGAATGAAAAATATATTGATAAGAGGTTTGTAAATAAAAAATCAGGAGTTCTTATGATTATGATAATATATAATAAAAATGTATAATATTATAGTTTGTTGATATAAATTATTGAGTTATGTTATCTAGTTGAAAAGAGTGTTATTTTATTTCATTTTTATTGGGTAAATACCATTAAAAGAAAACAAAAATGACAATATTGGATTCAAACATGTTCCCGTTAAGTGGATTATTAAAATAGAAAATAACCTTTCACTTGACTTTCAAGGATTACAAGTGTTTTATATGGATGAATCTATCGAGAAACATTTGAATATTTATACTATCAATAGAACATGATTTTTATTTAATATAAAAATATATATTATACCCAAAGTGCATGGATTACAGGAAAACTCATCAATTCCTGGGGATGTGAAAACTTATTCTATATAAAATAAAAAAGATGTTAAAATTGATGACATTGAGTTTGATTTAATTAAATGAATACATGAAGAGATGAAATATTTAAAATGGAATTATAAAAAGATGGTTGTTGTGACCATGTTCATGACTATGTTCATGACCATGTTCATGACTATGTATGGAATATAATAAATAAAATTCTAGATAAGAATACATAGTATTCTTTAGCATGGCATCCGGGGAGAATCCTTTAATAAAGTGAAATTTGTTTATAAGAGATCAATTAATGGTACTATTTTATGGACTTTATTTAAATTTATAATAGTTTTCTTTTACTTTCAATTGTTTTTGTTTTTTTGAAAACATTTACTTTTTTTATATAATTTTAGGATAAAGTTCAAGAAAAAACAAACAAGTTATAACAAATAAACCATGGATACATTCTATATTTCCAACAAAGAACCCTTATTATATTTACCTTAAAAAATATCTAAAGTCCCTCATAGTTGAAGATGCAATTCACGATAAAACACATAAGTTTTTTGGAATTTACTGATTATCTTCATATATATTTTTAGGTTTCCTTTAGTGAAAGATTAATGTGTGTTTATCATCTTAAAAATACTATTATCATATTTTAAAAATTATACATATAATATACACCATTTGATCCAACCAATCATCCCCATTTTATTAGTGTTGGATTCATCTTCAGCCTCGAACGAGTTTCTCAACTTGTGCACACATGATTTTAAGGTGCATTGTATTTTTTGATGATTCCAATATCATGAAATGTATAGTGAAAATTCAAATTAATGATACAATATATAAAAATGAACATTTGTGGAATTCTCAATGAGTATAGAGTTATAATTTCATGATAAATAGAAATGTGATGATATTTATAGTGTTTTTGATGGAAATTCTCAAACTAACAGTGATAAAAACATGAATTCAACTATATAATGCTGTTAATATGTTTGATTAATGTTGTGTGATCAAGTAAAGAAAATTTAATGGGGAAATAACATGAAGGAGTTGTCTAAGTTAGATATGTTTTTCAAAATGATGATGGTGATTTTCATTGTTGCTTATGTAGATGTGTTGTTTCACATATGAGAAGTGGGTTAGTGCACCTAGAATTTGAGGTGGGGAAGTATGTTGATGAAGCTTCTCTATAAATATCCATTCATCTTTTCAAATATTGAATTTAGTAAGTAGTCATTAAAACCAAGAGTGGTAAAGATCTAACAATATAATTAGATAATGAGGATCCTCTAATTTAAAGAAGACATAGAGGTATCAGGTGATACTCTCCCTTTTCATTTTCCGAGTGAAGAATAGAAGAAATCTATGTGATGTTCTATATTTTCATAAAGGGATCCATGAATATGTTTCATCATGAAGGAAGAATACTGGTTCAATGTATTATATTATGTGATATTCATCTATAATTTTTATACGTAATGTGATGTTTGTAGAGTTTGTGTGTGTTCAGTGGAAATGATTCATGAAGAAGGAATGTATTGTGAGATAGAGGCATCATAGTTTTAAAGTGAGAAGATAGTGAGTAAAATAATAAACATATATGAATAAGGAGATAGTGTGAGAAGCAAGGTACTATGTGAAAAACTATTACATTAATATAGTGATATGAGACATGGATAAAGCACTATAATTTCATGATGATTTAGTTTTTAACTAAAACTAGAAAATAAATATTAATATATTATTATGTTAATTAATAAAGAACCATACCGTTCACTTGAATGGGAAAAAATTCATGATAATAATTTTATAAGTTCAAAGATTTGTGAAGAGTAGGTAATATGATATTAAAAATAATTTATACATGTTTTTGTGTGTAAATAACAAAATAAAGAATTTATAATACCATGCATCAAATAAAGGCCTTGAATTATTCATGAAACAAATGATTAACACACTATGACTAGTATTTGAATGAGAATTGATTAAGTTAAATATATAAATTTTATCTACCATTTATTTATATAATCAAGGAAGAAGGAAACTATAAGTGTATTGAAGATAATTAAATTGATTATTATAAAACTTTAGTGAGTTAAAGTATAAGTAATACATTTTAATTATTCAAGAGGAGTATTGGGTCAACTTACATGTATTGTTTCTTATTACATTCATTGGAATTCAATGACTTATAATAGAAGTGTAAAAATGTATAATGATCTTCTCACAGTGGCTTGAAGTGGAAGATCAATTTTGTGTTGTAGAGGTAGCTTAGAGTTATGGTGATCTTTCTTTCTTATGTTACTTTTGTGTTTGTGTGCCCTAGTGGGATTATAGTATAAATAACATTGGTGGGATTCCAATATAAGTAAAAATGGTGAGATGAAATTAAAATTTGACAAGTGGTTCATACCTACCCATCATGGTTTCAAAATGATACTTGATCAATAAACTACAATTTTATAAAATATTTTTAGTAGAGAATATATATATATAAAAATTTACCAAAACATAGAAAATAAATATTCTCCCACATTGGGGGAGAAACTTGTAAATATATTTCGTGTTGTGATTTATTTACATTCCTTCATGCAAGTGGTATGATTGTTTTATTAACAAGTAAGATCCATATATCGCAACAGGTGTTGAAGTTAAAATTTAAAAATGGGTAATAGTGAAAAAATATAATTCAGTAAAACTTTTTTACACTTATTCACCCCCACTTAGTGAACCTGTATAATCCACAGTGAATCTTAATTATTATCATATCAAATGTTCCACCTCTTATTGAATCTAACTTATTATCATAGTTGTTTTTATTATACATATATGAAGTGATAATTGAATTTGAATAAGTATCAGAGTTTCCTCTGATGTAAAATTTAGTTCCCATCTCTATCAGTTCCGACAGTGATGATTCTATAAAAACATTAAAGAACATATATAGAAAAGGGGTAAGGAAGTTCCAAAAGATTTTATATAATAAAGTGTATATACTAAAATTCTATTTTAGTCATAGAAGTAGTATATTATAAATATTTGTTTAATCAGTTGATGATGATTATTTTGATGATTTTGGTTTAAGCGTAGATGAAGAATATTTTATTGAAACAATCAATTATTTTTATTCATAATTCAATGATTATCTGAATAATGTTCCTATCAAGGTTTTCACATACATATAATAATTTATTAGGGGACTACATGATTAAAAATCAAAACTAGAAGAGGAAGACGAGGATATGGATAAAACATAAGAAAATAATTTCCAAAAGGTGAAAAATAATCGCACATCTTAATAAATATAAAGGAGAAACTGTATTACTTTACAATGGAAATCTCTCTCATGTTGAAGAAGAGTTGAAAAGAAATGTGTGTGATAAATTAGTGATTAAGAAATTCATTATTGATATTATCCATACATTTAAGAATCTAAAAAGATATAATACATGTCATGAATTGTCAATTTGAAATAAAATCCAAGGAAGATACAAAAATTTAATATAATTAAAGATTCACCCAATATAAAAATTCACTATCCTTGAATATGAATTGAAAATAGTTATTTATTACAAAAATTTTATTGAGAAATGTTTTATAAAAGTGATCCATACATTTGAAAAGCTACATTTAACCTCTATGAATGTTAATGAAGATCATATAAATGATAAAGAAAAGATAATTAATTATTTGCATAATTATCTACTATAGGAAAATCAAATTCATAAAGATCAAATTCTATAAATTAATAGTCAATGGGAAGAAGAATTGAAATCAATTAAGGTTAATAATATTACTCTCAAACTAATGTTTCTTGAATTGGAATTAAAATTGAAATACCAAGAATTTTAATAGGCTGAGACATCCCATGATTCTTTGAAAATAAAGGTTTCTAAGAGTATATTTGGTAAGAGTCTTACTTATGAAAAGACTCATTACAGTTGTAAGAAGAGGTTAATATTATCTAAATATAAATATATTACAATCCATTTGAAGAATATAAACCTTTTCTTAAAAGTGTTTTGTTTTAGTAACACTATTTCAAATGTCAGTATAGGTTTCAAAATTAAATATGGTTAAAAATTGGTGAATAAAATCGATGAAAAACCAACCATATCATCATACATAGATGTAAAAAAGAGTAGGAATTCATGGTACCCATAGAAATTCCAAAAGAGGAGTTATGTTTTCCAAAAATAGAAAAATTTCGAAACAAGATAGATTTTATCACGAAAGAATAAATCAAGATTTTTTACCTGTTGTTTGTGCTATTGGATGTTTGGGCATCAATCCATTGACTGTTGAGATAATTATTTTAATACATAAATATTGACAAAGTCTAGTATTAAAGGGGAGAAATATATTGTGTAACAATCAAGCTATAAATTATATTAAGTAATTTTTTTTTCATGAAATTGTAGTAAAATTTACATTTTCATATTTATTGGCACAAAAATCCTAATCTGATAGGATGCATATTTATTTTTAACTCACTATTTAAAAAAAACCTATAATGGTTTTTTTGAAAATTTCCCATAGGAATAAGATTTTATGAATAATTAGAAATTATGTTTTAAAATAGTACTCATTTTTTTATAAAAATATGTTATAATATGTATATATGACGATTTATTTATTATAAATTTAATAGAAATTAAAACAAGATCATTTGTAGGTAAAAAATGGATATTTTTTTCGAAAACTATTTTTATGTGCATAATGTTTATCCATTTTACTTAATTAGAATTATACCAAATAATGAATAATTTAAGATAAATTTATATATCAGATTTATAAATTTATTAATTAAAATTCATATAATTATAATTATTAGTCATATTGTTAATTTAAGATCAACTTTTGTTTGAAAAATGAATTTTCATGAAAATATATTTTCTCTACATTTTATGGGTTTATTTTTAAATTAATTTATACCAATTATAAGAATGTAATTAGAAAAAATGGTTCCCATATTTGGATGTAGTATTTATCAATTTAGTAATGAGGTCACTCTATTTTTTTGTCATTATGAATAGTAAAATGGCAAATATTCTTTACCACAATTAGAGTTAAATGGGTTTACTAGAGGGTTAATCTAAAATGATAAGGATTAGAAAAGATATAAAATTGGTATAAATACTATTGGTTGAGATTATTTACACCTCAAATTATCTCATATTTGGAATATACTAAATTTTGATCCATTTTCCATGAATTTTATGTAATTATATTTTTAAACATTTAAGAATTACAAGTGTGCCACCAACTCACTTATAAATTGAAACCTCCTAACCTCAATTATTCACACATCTAGAGCCCTTTATATTGACCAAAAAAACCAAAATAACTCCCCAAAATCATTATATACATTCTATAGGTACTGGAATTCCTAAAATTCCAACCCTAGATTACTTATGAGAAGACGTAAAGGATCACTTTCAAAGAAGAGGTAATCATATTAACCAAACATGTTCATTTTTATTATTCTTTTAACTACTTAGATTATGCACTTTTCATTAAAATATACTAACACTAGCATCTTCCATATATTTAGATATTTTTTAGCAATGTAGACTCTAAAAACCTAGATTCAGTAGTTATAATAACTTATTGGTACAAAGTGAAAGAGTTCACAAATGATCAACTTATTTAGTAGTCTTGGAAGACCAAATACACACATAAAAATTTTAAAACATAAAATAAAACATGAACATTGAGAAAGGAAATTATTATCAATTCCTTCATATCCATGAAAATTTTGTATATTCCTTTTCTAGGATTCCCTAGGAAAGGGAAAAAAAATTAGGATGAACTGACATGATTTATAAGGGGTAACCCAAATTAGAGGCATATATAAAATTATCATTGTGAAAGTGATATGGAATGTACAAATGAATAACATGAGTCTATAATCAACTAAAACTTAGGAAATTATATATCCATGATAATAAATAAAATCATGGATAATAATAACCATTGATCTTATACTGATGGAATGCATAATACCAGAAATCAGAAACATGAAATTTAAGCATTATGATAAGGAACTTTATTATTATGGAAGAGGCATACAAAAAAACCAGACCAATATTTCCTTGTTATACCCATCGATTCATCAATGGGATATATGATGTTGAAACCCGCCCATCACTTATCGAAGAATAATACAATAAAAATAAGAGTAATCGACACATTTCATACCATTCCTTTAGGAATATGTTGCTGAATAAAAACTTTTCTATATATATATATATTTATAAATATAGAAGTCAAATACTTCCTTGTTCAATTGAATAATGTGGATTTCTAGGAGAACAACACTTAATGAATATAAAATCCATTGGGTATCATCAAAGTAATAGGTGGTACCCTTATTAAAAAAAACCTAGAGGCAAGGGTACCTTCACAGTATTAGGTTATCCATGGAATATAGGGTTCAATATACTTCATTTTTAGGAGACCAATGAAATGGTAGGAATAATTCTTCATCATGTTTCATTAAGTGCATTTGAATATTGTAAGGAATATCCACCAAGAGTGTCTCCCTAAGTGTGTAGTATTTGAACCACTCATCATAAATTAAGGTAATTATTGATTCAATGCTCAACCAAAACTTTTTAGTGTTATTACCATTAGGTTAAACTATTTCACAACCACATACACTTTCCAATATCTCAAAAGGGAGGAATTTTCTAGTAAATCACATAAAATTTATCTTTACCAAAACATAGGATAATTTTTACCCCAGGGTAAATATAACTCTTGAATAATAAGAATATGAGGGGGGGGGGGTAATTATATAGGGTTATAAATCCCTCAAATTTAATGAGTAACATGTTAAAAATTGTTTCCATATAAATTTATGCACCACCAAAAAAGAAAATAGATGGTGATTATAATATGAGTCCCAAAAAATGGTTATTGAGACAGAAAAACCCACTTATTGATTAGGTAGAAATTCATTCATAACATCCTAATATATAAGGGTTAAAATTGATCTTAAAATACCAAGAATAATGTAATTTCTGGAAATAATACCTCAAATAGTAAGACATAAAATTTTTTTGTTCACAATATAATATATGTCTCCATGAGAGGAATTTGAGATAAAACAACCTTACCTCTTATCTCAACTTCTGTGAAAGTACATTAAATTAATTTTTAATAAAAATATTTATCTTAATAACTTAATTCATAACCCTAGATAGATAAATTTTCATTCATACTCTTTATAAACATGCATTTTCTATATGAATTATTCTGATTTTCCTCACCAGTGTTTATGTTTTCACTATTTGTACTAGTTTCATAATAACGGTGTTTGTATTCATTATTATTCCAAAGAAAATTATTTACAAGTCTTTAAATTTTTTTATGGATGATTTATAAAAATTTATGATGTTTAAAATTCCATTAATGAGTGTTTATGACCTTATCATTGAATATAAAGTTTATAATAAAGCATATTTTGGTGAATTTGGATGAATAATGGGTGTTTCCTTAATTGAAGAATTAGATATTGATATAATATCTATATAAAAAAATTAAATTAAATACTTAAAAATTTATATCATATAATACCATTAAATAAGTTTTCATATCCATCCATGTTATAAATTAATTTTATTATTCAAATATATGGTTCAACCAATGAAAACATGAACATACCACGTTTTAATGAATTATTATGAGGGGTTTTTATTGTATGTTATCTATTATAGAATAAAAATGATCTTATTTAATATATATTAGAGTTATATATCTGAATGTTAAGTAATTATTTGAATAATAAATAGACACAAAATCTTGATTAAAAGATTAACTTATTAGTATACTTATTTTAAATGATTAAATTAAGGATTATTTTTTTTGATTATATCATAAATATGATCTTATGTTTTTTTATAAAAGATCCTTAATTATATAATAAAAATTATATTTTTACTTTAATACCATCCCTATATCCAACCTTGAAAGGAAATGAAGGAAAAAACACGTTATATCATGTAGGTGTTTTGAATTTTCCTTGGAAGTATACTTTAATTTAAAAGGGTTAGGACTGGTAAAAGGGATAAGGTACTTATTGTTTTAGGAGAGGGTTTTAAGGAGAGTAAATTATATGATTTTCAAGGGGAAAATAGAATGGGATTTTATTCTTGAATTTTGGAATATGTTACCCTTTTATAAGTGAAGGGAAGGGTGGTTTGGGGAGTAAATCGTGAATTTTCAATAATATATGGTTATTATTCAAGTGTAAAAGGGCACGAAATAGAAAACATTTGAAGGAAAAATGATCATGGTTTGAAAATCACCTCAAAAAATCCTTTTGAGAAAAAATTTATTTCTTCAGGGGTTTTTACATACCCCAATTTACATTTACCATGGTAATTAATTTCTAACATTAGTAATTAATTTTAATTATAATGATTGATATTTTACTTTTACCTAATTTTGTACTTATTAATTTAAATTTGAAAATCATTTTCATCTAAAATTTCTAATTGTTTGAAAAATTTATTTTAATATAAATATATTTAATCATGTAAATTCCATTTTTAGAGAAATAAAATTTTTAATACTGGAATTTATATATAATGTAAAATTATTTTGGATACTGATTTTAGATAAGTAAATTTAGTTAATATAAAAAAATTATAGGATATGAGGATTTCAAGGAAATCCAAAAGTGAATCTCTCTTGAAAATACTTGATTTAATGAAATGAATGAAAATGTATTTTATATTAAAGTAACATTTTAATTAGAAATAAAAATGTTTTCCAAATGTTTTATAGTTAAAGGAATATTGTAAAATATAGAATGTTTTCCTTAAATTCATATTTTATTTAATTAAAAGGTTTCATATATTCTTAGGCCAATCCTATATAATGTTAAACTCATAAATTTTAATAGTTTCATAAAAATCATAATTTTTGACTAAAACCCATTATATTTGGAAAAATCAAAAAAGTTCATACTAAGATAATCTTGAAATTATGAATTCAAAAATGACGTTTGGTTCAAAAATTTCAAATTATTAAATTAATATATCAAATAGATTAATGAATAAAGGATATTTAAAAAGTTAATTGTGTGATAGTCTAGGATGTGGTGTTTACCTTTTGTCATAGGGTATCGTGTATTATAATTTTTTTATTACTGGTATAATATTTATCCATCTACTTATCTATCAAATGGGAACAAAATAATCTCTTTTGTGTGTGGTGGAATATAACCTTGCGAACTGATGTAATTTTTTTCCATCACAACCACACCTGGAAAGTCAAAATATGGAACTAATGAATATATAAGATACTTATAACATAATTATGATTTTGGATATATAATATATCGTCTACTTACATACCCTTCCACCAATTAAGAAATGACAACGTTTCTCATGCATATGTGAAGACTACCACCACAATGAAGTAATGTGATTAATTTTTCATGTCTTCTTTTCATGACTAATTTTAAATATTTCTATAATTAATATATATATATATATATTATACTTTTAACATGATTATAATTATGGAGATAATGAAACTATAACCTTTTCACAACAACCAAAAATTTCATGATAAAACATGCCTAAGAAAAATATATAGTTAATACCCAATTGAATGATAGTAAAAAAATATTATTGAAAAATGAGTGATAATATATTATAAGTGTATCACATATTATATTATAGATATGAATATGGTTTTGGTATGTAATTATAATAAATCTGAAATTATTATATAGAAGATAAAAGCATATTTAAATAAGTGAAATAGCAAGGTAAGGGATTTTACCTTAATTTCTACTCCATGGAGACATATTTGGTATTTTGTAACTATTTCATATTATATGGTGTATATACTACCCATTATATATATATATATAACATGATTCTATATTTATTAATTTTAATTAAATTTTCAATTAATGTGTAATTTCAAGGGGTTGTAATTTAAATGTTACCAAATATTTAGTAATTTATTTTACAATCTCATTTTTTGGATTACTTATATTTTTATTGAAGTAATATTATAATATATCCTTAATAAACTATATAAATTTTATTATAAACTCTACGTTTACTAATATTACTTGTTTTCTTCTCACATTTAAACTCTTTGGTAGTTGAATCAAGAAAAAAAATGTATAAAAGAAAAGATTATATTATTTATCTTTTTTATGGGGTAATTTTATTTCCATGTATATAGTTTTCAAAATTTGTTTTGTAAAAGACTTTTTTTATTTAATTAAATGATTTATTAAATAAATTTTATGTTATCCTTTAATTTTGACATGTTTTTAAAGAAATATTTCTATTTTTTTAAAAGGATCATTTTCGGTTTTCATTACAAAAAATAAAATAGATGTTTATTTTTAATTTATACATATTTAACCTATTTTACCACCAGTATAAAATATAATTTTATAACGAATTTATGGTCATATATCATCTCTTAATTAATTTTGTACTAATTGAATTTATCATCAAACATTGACTTTCTTTTGATCATTTTTCATTGGATAATAAATTTATCTTCTATATCCATATTCATTTTATCATAGATATTATAATTTCTTAATCTATATATGATTTATATATATATATAGTTTTCCTTTGAATGTTATTTGATTTAATGGGAAAATTTTGATATTCCATATTATGTACTCATTATAGATATTTTTTGACAAATAATGTTGTTTATGAATTATATTTTTCATTCAATATATAATGACTTCATTGGACATGTAGTTATGGGTGGGTCCTGATTATAGATATCCCCTTGATGTATCATATGGTATCATGAGAAAAATCATTTGGATAACCTTATTAAATTTTGGTTTTTTATTATTCCTACCCATATTTTAAAAATCATTCACATAAGTCCTTGATCAAGACATCTGACATTATGTATTTCCTTTATTAATAATTCAGTTATTATAATCCTAGAGATTATTACATTAATATTATCCATGTATTAATTTCATTCTCATGTTAGTGATTACATGGAATGCGTTTACAATTTTTTAACTTTACATATTTATTATTCCCTATTTACTCATTATATCATCCATTTTATGAAACCCTTACTGAGCATTTTAGCTTACTGTTATTTTCCCCCTTTCCCTAGGACGTGAATAATGAATTTTTGAATGAGTTTTAAGGATGAAAAATATTTTATTTTTCAATGTTTTATATTTTATTTTTAATAATAAATTGGAATCATTTATGCATCTGGTTTTTAAATACTACTAAACTACCCAATCCTTGGTGATATTATCCCTTGTATCTAATTCCAATCTAACAAAGTAGTCACTAACTTGGGGTTATTGGAGTTAGGTTTGTTATATATTGTGAAGATAAAAATTAAAAAAAATTCCCAAATAAAGAATAATATATCTATCAAGTGATTATTGGGTGAATTAAAGATTATTATTTTTATTACAAGATAAGGGGTAAAAATTATGGTTAATTCTAGTATATACCTACCATACACTATGCATATATTGATAGAAAGAATAGAAATAAAAAAATGTATAATCAAAGAATAAAAGTAGACAGGTCTTCTATGGGATACTAGTAGAATTAGATAGTTAAGAAAATTGTGAAGTATGTTATACCATATAAGAATGATTAAAAGGGTACTATATAAAAGAACTCTTTTTCTATTGTGGTAGTAAGGGACACATCATGTACATTTATAAAGATTCCATGAATATCAACGTTATTGGAAGAAATCTAAAGAAGAAAAGTGAGTCAATATTAGAAATAATTACAAGAATTTATTTAATTAATGACATAACAAATTAAATACATGAATTTCAAAAAAATATCTAATTATGATAAAAAATCCACTAAAAAGTTTTGCGGAAGGTGACAAATTTCCAGACACGAAGATGAAAAATACAAGACATGGAGTGGAGGAATTTTTGATGAAAAAATAAAAGAACCAATGAACTCTTATGCTAAGAATGCATTTACAAAGAAGTATTATATGAACAATATGATAAATTATCACATGACCAAATAATTTTTACCATTTCTCTAGATAAGATATAATTGAAAATGGTGCTAGAGTAGGGAAAAAAGTGTGAAAATGCATTTCTTGATAATGTGAATAATCCTACTATATCTTAGATGAATGTTAGAGATATCCAGAAATACATTCTTTATATAAATTATAAAATATAGAAAATAAAATAAGGATAAATCATGAATGGTTTAAATATATAGAGAGATTAATTTAAATGAGTTTTGGGTTGAGAAATAAATCTCTTCTCTATTGATTTATTAGAAATGAGTTGAAGAACAACCTTATTCCCATGTATATGTTTTGTTTGTTTTTGGTACGTGGAATTTAATGGGATAAATATATCCAAGAGGAGACATGAGGAAATGAATTCTATGAAAAATTATATGGAATCTAGTAATGTATCCATCATAGAGTAAATTATTTCAATTGGTATCAGGTTGTATCCTAGAATTTGTTTTATTAGGTATTAGTCATTATTTTATTTTATGAAAAATGAGGGTAGGTTACAAGATAAAAATAGATATAGATACATCATGAGGGTTTGAATTAGTGAAACATGAGGGAATCCCCTCGAGATAAGTCCACATATTTAGTGGGAAAATAACCAAAACTATAAATGAAGGTAAGCAAAAAACCTAGACTAGAATTGGCTGCTATGAAATCTGTAATTTTGTTTCCCTCATTCCAAGTGTGAAGGACATAAAAGTGATTATTTATAGGGATCCCTCACTTATTAATGTGGTAAGATACATACAATGGGATGAGATTAAGGCCATGAAAGGTGTTGTGGATGGTTTTAGAGTCTGTTTTAATTACAATAAGGTCTATATTATTCTTTATATAGAGATGAAGACCTATAAGAATTGACCTTGATTTGTTTTAGGGTGTTTTTGTTCTCAAAGAATGAAATGAAAGCTAAAATTATAGATCCCTTTCTATCACATACTTTTAATCTACCCCACATTGTATCCATGATACATGATCTATCAATATTGAATTTGAGAACAGAACCATGAGGATTCCAGTAGGTCCACTAACCCTAGGGGACATTAAGGGAGATAGGGAGGGATGTTATAGTGTCCATAAAGGATCTGAGGGAGGGGGAATCATCCCAATTTTTTTGAATATGAGATAGTTCTATCAACAAGCTCCTAGTTATAAAGACAATGGCCAACATCAACAAAGTGACCCCCTCGTGATGAGATTTGTTTTTTTACTGCTAGATATTTCAATGTACCGCCATGAGAATAAAAACTCTCACCTTATTATCAATTTTTTTCTCTACACCATGAGACTAGATATTAGAGAAAGAGGCACCCGATGGAACTTGGGTAGAGAGGATAGTGAACTGATCAAATGTGTTCTAGTCCACTCGCACCCATTCTCCTTCGAAGAACTAGTGGACTGGGAATTATTCCTGAGGCTCACCATAATAGATGCATCTAGACATGAGGTTGATAACTATACTTATGAAATTATTGTCTATAGATTAATAATTGTTATAGATCCACTGAATAAGGAAGTTAATCTTTGAAGGTATCTCCTTACAAAAGAGGAAATCACCCCAACTGTCAATCTTGATAGGATTTGATGATAACCTATTATAATATTTCATAGAATCATATCCTAACAAATATCATTTAAAGGAACATTTTCTGGGGTCAGACATCAGCTAAATAAAATCAAATATCACTCATTGATCCTCATCTAGGATGGTGTGATTGAAACCCAAGCACCTTCTTTCCTTCCAAGATGTCATATCCAACATTGGACATCTAAGAAAACCTAAATTAGAACGAACCCAATTATGGTATCAAAAGATGATTTCTTCCTTGCTGATGATCCAATGAGTGTTCCTCTGAAAAAAGAAATGATGTGAGGCAAGATCCAAATCCATTTATAAGAAGAATTTATTTTGGGAGATCCCATTTTATTCACATAACTATGTATAATAAACTTATCAGAAAGAGTCCATCCCTCAAGCCCTTTCCAGAAAAAGTTTTCATGTGAACTTGCATCTCACAAGTGGCACTCCTGAAGTAGATGGATAAAGTTTATCCATATAGGGAAATGAATTTTTGAATTGAATCAGTAGTTGTCTATTTATCAATTAGAATTTCATTATCTCAATCGGTATCACCTGAATATTTGAAGTCCTGGAAAGAGTTTTATATGATGATTTCATATGTTGAAATTATAGAAATAAAACATTATCATTTAAGAGGTATTTTATGTTATCTATTTCAGAATAATAATTCTAAATTTAATTGTTATAAACTCATTATTTGATGAAAAAAGTAAAATAGATTAAAAAAGTAGAAAAAAATTCTTTTACATTAATGTTTTTAATCTTTTTATTGAGGTGAAGATAGAAAATTAGCTGATTTTTTTTTGATTAATCTATAAAAAAATATTACAGTGTTTGTATTACTTGTTGAAAAATTAATGAACAGTGTGGCCTTAATTATTAACTCTAGTTTTATACACCGATACTTAATCACATAGACCTATAGTTGATTAGTTGATGGCTGATTGTGGGTGAAATGTGATGATATCCTCCACATAAAAAGACTAAATTTTATTTTTATCAAATTATTTCTCTTATATCAAGAAGAGAATAAAAAATGAAGATAATGATTGGGGATAATTTGAAATCCGATATATTGATTAAAATATTCTAAAACTAATGAACTTTTAATTTATTTTAATTAAAGGGGACACAAAACAACATCTAAATGTAAAATAATTATTGTTTTTTAGATAAATATTTACTTTGTTCTATGAAACATTTTTAAAGTAGTTCAAGTTATCAAAAAACAAAAACAAATGGGTATATTTAAGAAACCAATGAATTGAATTTTGTGTATTTATTATCAATAATAAAGATAATGTGTGTTGGGTGAATTGGAAGAGCCCATTTAATAAAATTAAAATATTTCTCTCGTTGATGATAAAAAGAATCATTGAATGGGTTAGTTTAATAATTTAAATTAATTATAGCTGAATATTTTTTGAGAATTATCTTTAAGTGGGAAAATAAGTTTAGAGAAGAATACATGTTTCTTTAAATAAAGAAAGATTAAATTATGATTATTAGAGCAGTGTTCTTAATTAATGAATTTAAGGTGAGAATTTTAAAGGCATAATACTATTCAAGGTGCAGGGATATTTTTGGTTTTTAAATTTGAATGTGGTAGAGAGAGAAAAATGGGATAAGGGATTTTGAAAATAAGGGTAATATATGGGATGAGAGAGTTTGTAAAAAGATAGATTTTTGGGGAAAAGGTGATATTTTTTTGATAGATCCACATGTCATGTTTATAAAAATTTTATGCCAAATTGATTCCCAATAGGAGGGATGAAAATAGGTATCCACCTTGAGAGGGAAAAAATGAAGTTTCACCTTTGAGGATTGAACAACAGTAGAAAAAATGCATACAAAGAAAGGTGAAAATGGTGACGTGTGATGACGACGAGAAAACTATTGATAAGGATGTGTGAAGAGATCCATGATAGAGAGACATGTATTTAATGTTTTCTTGTTTTTAGAGATTAAATTTCATGAAACAGTTGTGATTATTGGTGATACATTGAAATGATATATTTAAGGGAATGTGAATAATCTATTCATGTGAGAGAAAAATTCATCAGGATGTTGGGAGAAATATCTTTCGGGTGTGTGGTAAAATTCATTCGGGTGAATTTTATATGGTCTTGAGATTGATTTCTACTATTAAATTGGGACCTACACCAACAAAAGGAACATTATACCTATGACGAATAGGTAAAGTGGGTCTGCATATCCTACTACACATGACAGTTCCAAAGTAGACCCATGTACTCACAACGAGGAAATGATAAAATGAGGAAGTTTATTAAGGATAATCCTTCAAAGAAAAAATTATGTTGCTAAGAATTATATGGATATTGTTACTT
This sequence comes from Viscum album, assembly GCA_963277665.1. Classification (NCBI taxonomy): domain Eukaryota; kingdom Viridiplantae; phylum Streptophyta; class Magnoliopsida; order Santalales; family Viscaceae; genus Viscum; species Viscum album. Next base: position 335,489,513 of record OY728163.1, read on the forward strand.
TATTTAAAACCATACCTATAGGACCCACACCTTCCGATCCAATCGATCACCACATTTCAATCAGCATTAGAGTCATCTTAAACCTTGAGTGAGGTTCTCTACATGTTTTTACAATATTTCAAGGTAAAACGTTTACTATGGTGATTTAGATTTTGTGAAATATATAGAGACAAATAAAAATTCATGATGAGATGAAAAAATTAACCTTTTAGGAATAAAAAAACAAGAATTCAGTTTCACTTGTATTCTAAACCCAGTTGTGATGATGTTTGTAGGGATCTTCGACAGAAAAATATCATAGTGATAGTGATATGAACATTAATTCTGCTATATAAATCCACAAAGAATGTTTATTTATGCTAAGTACTAAATTAGGGTGAATTTTAAAGTTCAAGTGCATGGAATATTTTAAGAAGGAAAATGTTTCATGCCAAATGATAATGATGATTTTCATTTTCATGTCTGTAGATGAATCATTTCATGTAGGAGAAGTAGATATGTGTATATGGAATTTGAGGTGGTGAATTTTTTCAGTGAATCATGTATATAAATACCCACTATGCTTTTCATTTTATTAATTAACTTATAGTGAATCAATATTGGGAGTTATATATACTGAGGAAGGGAAGAAGTTATGGAGAATCCTTTGTTTTCACATAAATAGCGAGGTATTCTTCACTTTCCCTATGATGTAATACACATAGATTAATCAGATCTATGTGAATATATTTTTTGTGTGTTCAGTGGAAGTGATGTGTGAAAAAGGAAATTACAATGAGCTTAAGGAATCACAAATTTAAAGTGATAATATAGTGATAAAGAAGTGAGTAATGTGAGATACTTATAAAAAGTAGAAAAGGGAGTGAGAATCAGGGTTCTATGTGAAGAATTATTTCCTCGAGAAATCAAGATGAGAGGTTTGATATGAACTATGATTTCATAAATATTCATCCATGAACTATATGTAACAAATAAATATTAATATAATATTGCACAAATTAAATAAGAACCATGTAGTTCACTTGCATGAGAACAAATTTATGAGAAAAAGTAGCTATGATGAAAGACCTGGAATGTATAATCTAGAAGATATTTTAAATCCTTTATGCATGTTTGATGTGTGAAAAATGAATTGAATAAGAATTGATAATACCATGTATAAAATTAAATCCATAAAATATACATGAAAGAAATGAAATAAGGTGGTTTTAGGATATGGGAAAGCTTGGTCCTATAAATACAAAGCATAAAAGTAAATGGGATATATTACAAGGATGGTTTACATATACATGTATAGATCTCAACTCTTTCATTTAATTCCCCAAATAAATTATAAACATACTATTACTATTATTTTATTGAGAATTCAGTAAATGGAATTAAGATGTTTTATCTTCCATTTATTTAGAAAATAAAGAAAGAAGAAAACATACAGTGCATTGAACAGAATTGAGTTAATCATTCTAATAATTCAACAAGTTGAAGTAGAAGGGACATCTTCTAATTATTCACGAATATTAATACACTTAATTACATGAAATGTTGTTGATTATATTTATTTTCATTTGAAAAATTTGATTGGAAGTGAGAATGTGAAGAATCATCTTATCATAGTGGTTCAAAGAGAATGATCAGTTTTTATTATAGTGGAATCATAGTTTTTGGTGATATTTCTCATTGTGTTGGTGTTGTGTTTCTGTACACTGGTGGGATTCCAATATAATGAAAACTGCTGGGATTCTATTATAAATAACTCTGGTGATATACCTGTATAATTAGGGAGTGGTTAATAATTTACCATCATGCTTCAAGGATGATAACAAAAACAGAAATTATAATTGATTGAAGGATTATTAGTGTAGAATATGTGGCTTAGACTTGGAACTAACAAAACAAGGGTGTATCCATACACATTAGGAGATAACCTCGTAAAAGTTTTGTGTGTTGTGTTTTATTTAATTTTTATATTTCTTGTGGTATGATTTTTTTAACATGGAATATCCATTCATCCTAATAGGTGTTGAGGATCGAATTTTATAATGGGATGTAAGTAAAAAAATTATGAAAAAATCATTCACACTGATTCACTACCCTTTCTGTGTACCTGAATGATCCATTAGACATCTCACATGCCACGTACAAGAATGGGTAAGTTAATAATGAAATTTATGACTTTATTTATTTTTATTATTAAATTAATTCTAAAATTAATATTCATATAGATATAATAGACCATATAAGAGAAAAATCATAAGTTATTGGAATGTGTTTTTCCAAATAATAAAAATTAATGTTTTTTATTCTGATTATATACATTTAAATTTATTTTAATATATTTCTTTCATTAGAAGGGTTGCAATCTCACCAAGTAGAAAATAAGGAAAATAATCCCATAGATTAGTCATTGATTTTAGATACTTAAGAGATAAAAGTTGAATTAAATCAATAATCAAATGTTTTTTATCATTTAACTATTATAAGAATCCTGACTTGTAAATTTTATGTAAGATATAAATCTATTCTTGTATCTAGAAAGTCATTTTTCAACACATGTTTTTATAGATGCCACTAGATTTCATCATTTTGTTTTTTGATTTAATAAGACATTTAACTTCCCTTATTGGTTATTTGGATGATGATAATAGACTATTACAATTATGTTTTTATGATTGGAGGTTAGTAGAGAAGAGAAAAAAATGAAAATTCATGGGATGAGATTGAGGTACATAATTATTCCTCACTATTTTAACAGAAAAACTCAAATTTTAGATTTTAGTTAACATATTACTTCACTAATGTGTATGAACCTTATCATTTTGGAATGAATAAAATGTGTGTTTCTTATAGAACCTATAAATATAAGCTAAATGTAGGTTATTTCCACTAATGAACATATAATGTTGCTAAATAAAAAAAAGGACAAAACACATTCATGAATATAGAAGAAATAATTTGATGGATTTTTTGGATCTTCTACTAAAAAAGTAATCGTTTTATCCATAATTTATACATTATTGAAATAGTTAACTAGAGAAATGATGAGTGAAGAATACGTTGATAAAATTGAGAAACAAATTATGAAAGTTGTACAAAATATAAAATATTTTTCAAATTTATTTTAAGTTTTTATAAAACACTTGGTATTCAATACGTTTTTACCATACCTTAACCATGTATCCTTGTAGATTGAATGTAATTTTTCAGATTGCATGTTTTTATAGGGGTTTATATTGATTGATTCTTACTTTATAAGAAGAAAAACTATTCTATTGTTGAAAACTTTGATGGTGGTGATGAATAAAATGATGATGAAGCATTACTTTACTTTTTTATATATTATATAATTTTTTATTTATTGAAAATGAAGGGTTTCATTATTTATTATGAATGTTTTTCTTTCAAAAACGTTTATATTAATCATTTTTTAATATATTACTTTATTCTTTAAAAGTATAGAGTATTAGGCAAGATTATTGGGTACATTTACCAAATTCTTCTGGTAAAAGTGTGGAGTGGTAGGTTGGATGTTTTTTGCTTGTCTAGTGATCTTAATTATATCTATATTAATATTTGTGGATAGAGATGTCATATATGATGGTAGTTTATAAATTTTGAAAGAAAAAGAGATCATTACATGATGTTCCATGTTCAATTAAATGACTATTATATATTATGATTGATATTTTTCATATTTCAAGGCATATATGGTTTCTATTATGAAGCATTATAATTTTTTTTCAATTGGTATTTTCTATAATTCAAAGCATATAGGGTTCATGTCACATAATATTATCATATGGAATTATTTTTATATTTCCTTTATTTTTACTCATATAACATTCTTTTTTATGTGTTTTATTTTTATTCATTTATTATACAAAAGATAAAGAATTTTGTACTGAATGAATGTGATTTTAAGTATTTCCATACAAAAATTGAGCATCATATGATAGATTGACGGAGTATCTTCCATGGTTATGTGCAATTATATTTTACATATATAAGACTGTCTTTTATGACATAGATATATCATCCACTTTGAAATTGAAATAGAATAATATTCTCTAATACTTTACATTGGTAGAAAATTCTAATCCTTGGTTAATTAAACACAAAATTTTTACAACCATCCCAATATTTTTCATGGAATTTGAATTTAAAAATAGTTCAATCACTTCCAATTTCTCAAAACTTGGTTGAAAATGGAGAAATAATTTAAGGTTTTGTGGGTTCTACTTTTACCCTAGAATCATATGTGGTATAGGGTGGTTAATAAATTCTATTTTTAAAGACTAAGAGACTACATTTCTTCAAACCAAAGGTAATAATATATCACTTCATTTTGGATACTAAATGCTTTAGTATTAAATTTTTTCTATATTTTATGAATCAATTTCACACACTATAGATATCAAATTTCAAAAAGATCTCAGTCATTCTCATATACATGGTATAACTTATACTAGTTTTCCCTTTACTGATTTCATTATTCTTCTTGAATATTATCTACACAATATTGTAAAAATACCCCTCCTCTATGTCCATTTACATTTGGTAACAAGATAATAACAGAGTAAAAGATGTCCAAGTCTTTCACGAATGAGCCACTAAGTTCATTCTACCATATTTTAACCAATTAATCATGTAATACCTAGAATTATAATATAGATTTTAAAAGTAAAAAGTCTCAATTTCATGGATCCAATGTAATCTATATGACCCCTTATATTGCGAATAAGGTTTTGTTTATGTTGATTCACTTTTTTTTGGGTTTTTTATGATTTCTCGTGCTTGTTAATTGTGGTTTTTAGTGGAGATATGGTCCTAACGACACATTTTTCATCATAGATGGTTATATTCTGGTTTTTATGAAGGATATTTTCATAACTGGTCCAAATGATGTTGATGTTGTTAGGGTGTCTCTATAGTTGATGGTCAGTTGGGTATTTCATGGTCTATGAGGTAACACTGGGATCATCTCTATAAGTAGCATGAGTGTCACTTAATATAATATCAGCCTTTCAAATTAGATTTAATTTAATGGTATGTCCATGAATTCCATCATCCCATGACTTAAATATTAATTCTATTGCTAGATTTATTTTTTTATATTCTTTATTTCATTCTTAGATTATTATACTATTTGAAAAATATATTTTTAATAACATAATAGAATATTATTTTGGTTATATAGGTGTGATAATTTTTTGGATATATAGAGAAAGATAAAGAAATTATTATAATTAAATAATTAATTATAATTGTTAAACCAACTCAACTAAATATATATACTCATCAAAAACCACCAAATTGTTTACTAAATTAGAGGAAATAATATTAGAATTCAAATCCATGAATCTAAATGTTTATTTTTTTATTCATTAAAATTTATAAGATGTAAATGAGAAAATATATATTTGGGAATTCAATACTATCTTGGATTATGATACATTTCATCAACTTTTTTTTCTTCTGATTAGACATTCTATCCTTTCATAACCATCCTACCAACTATGTAGCAAAATTTATTTTATGTTATTCACCAAAAATGTTTTTAGGAACAAAATAATTCTATATTATTAGGCACAAATGGATTTCAAATGAATTTATTGGATGATAAAAAGGTGAGGAAAACATTATTTGATTAATCCAAGGTCTAAATCATTATATACTTGTGTAAATCATAGTGCCACCATATGACTAGATTATCAAATTCTATCTTCTTTTTAGGTACAATTCATATATGATGCTTTGGAGTGTGGGAGATAGACTCATCCACATAATCCTAGAAACACACATGAGGGTTGAATGATATGCTATAATAAGGAGAAAATAAGGCAATGATTGGGGTGAAACCCAGCTTTTGGATTCTATGATGACAGAAAAGTAACATTGGGTTATTTATGTGTGTAGTTTTCAAGTGTACATGTGACTTTCTTGGAAGGTGAAATTATATATTAATCATTTCAAAATTATTATAAAATAGTGACATATTTTCAATTTGTATTATGCGATTTAATGTTTTTTTGAGTTGTGTGTATTATTCAGAATGTGGTGGTGATAGATTATTAATGTAAATTAAAATTTTAAAACGTTTTTGGGGGTCATTCATAGTATATGGTAGTTAAAATTATGGTGTTGTACAATGAGTATTTGTTTCCCATGTATTATCTTTAGTATATTTTTTAGTATATATTTTCGCACAACATTATATGCTGATTAAGTCATGTGGCCATTCAATTTTGAATAACTATATTGTAATTTATCAACAAAAACAATCTATTTAGTATCGAGTTGTTTATAATCTTATAGGATGACGTTGGATATATATTTTTATGATATAATTGAATTATCCAGATACATTGGTTATTTATTGAGATTAATGATTCAATAAATCAATATTTCATTTTATAAGATCCAATTTTATCTAAACTAGTAAGTATAGTATACGAATATTAATGTATAAAATATACTTATGGATAATAAATTCAATATGAAATTCATTGATATTGGGATTTCCAAGATCAGCTCTTTATATTATGATGTCAGATCTCAATATGGTTTCTCTTTTTATCAATCCCTTAAATTAATTACATTAATTTTTCAATAAATACTGCAATTTTGTAGTTTTTTCTTATTAGCTAATCTCTATATATTTTAAATCTTGAAGTAAAGTGATATTTTCATCACAAAATCAAGTTGAGTATGTTGGAAGCAACAAGCCCTCTTTCTTTCCCTTATGGATGTTTGGTTGTAAAAACCATATTATTTTATTAGTAAACATCTCTCATGTAAATTATTAATAACTATAATTATATTTATATATGTTTTATGTTATGTAGAAATTAAATTGAAATTATTTTAATAGTGGAACATGTAATCTACTAATAATAAATTTATGATATTATTTGGTCTTCACAGTATAAAACATTTATAGTAATGTTCAAGTGATTCATTGGGGGCTTTTCTCTTTTTTAAATCATTGGACATAATTTATTTTCTAACTGTCAAATTCCTTATGAATTTCCGATTAAGGTTCCTTAAAATCATGCTCTATTTTTGTTACTGATTATCCTACTCTTTTATTTTTTATCATACTTTTTCTAGTTTTAGTTTAGCCTATTTATTTTAAGATATTCTCATCAAAAATAATTAGTTAATTGAAGTTTTATAGTAAATTTTTTACCTTTCTAATGTTTTTCTATATTTTTCGTTGTTTTCTAACAATTAATAACATTAAAATAGATTGGAATAATAAAAAATGATGTTGAGTTTCCAAATAATTTTATAAAATAAAATAGTAAAAGATTCCAATATGTGATATTTTTATGGTTTAGTGATTAATAACCAACCCTATAGGAAATTTAAAGAAACTATATAACATTTTCATATTGATTCGTTGAAATTAACTAGATTATGACTTTTTGATGATTTAATTTCATAATATTTGATATGAATAGATGGTTTAGTCTAGTATACTTATTAGTTAATGATACATGGAAATTAAATTTTCTTGAAAAAATAGTTAAACATACAACTATTTTAAATGATGGAAGTTTTAGGAAAGAAGAAATGAAATGTGATTCTTAGACATAATGAAATCAAAATTTAAATTTTCTCATTTTTTGTTCTATTTTATTTATACATGCATCTAATATAATATAACTTTTTTTATATACAACTTATTTTTATTTCTTGTAAACATTCACGTTTTAAGAGTTGTGAAATTTAATGGGAATTTAATTTTTTTTGTTTTGGATGTGTATGTAGGAAAAATAGCCATTTTCCACTAGAATATAATCTCAGAAATATTTTATGAAAACTCTGTTGACCTCAAAATGGGGTGTTTTCCCTAGCCCTACAATTTGGTATGATGCCAAGATAGTTTAATTAACATGAATATATTAATATTTATTAAATAAATATAAATTATTTTAGGAATTAGAACATTTATATATTTTAAATGGAGTATCAGATTGAAATTATGAATCATTAATTGAGTTTAAAATGTGGGATTTTTCTTAACTATGGTGATAACTATCTTCATGTTCATGGAATTGCGGTGAGGGTCAAAAAATTAACATTATAATTAATTTAATTTAAAAACTACCCTATGGATTCATATGCATGATAGAAGCATGGGGAGGGGGTTGTGAGTTTATCCCTTTGAGAATGATGGTCAGATTTAGAGGATATAGGGGAGAGTTTTCATTAGACACCATCCATGGTGGTGATCGAGATCAGATTGGGGTGCAGTGGGTAATAGGAGGTGATTTTAATATGCAAAATTATAATTTAAACCATGAGGTAAGATGAATTTTTATTGTTATTTCCTAATTAAATTAAAATATTTTTGTTTTAAATGTGTTTATTATATTCTTGGGGACCCCTTGGGAGTTTTTTTCGATTGACTGAGGGAGAAATGAAGATTTTTTGGAAGATCACAATGGATTTCTATTCGACAAACCCATCATCATGAGTTGTGGTTCTCAGGAATACATGACTTGTGTTCTTTATTTTTTGAGATAGGTGTAAGAATGGACTACATGACATACAATCCTTGACACACTGTATGTTGGTCAACTCCGGGTTTGGATGAGTCCTTGGACAGACACCCTGTTTATGTGCACATAGACAAGTAAGGTACATAGAAAAAACCTGTGTGAGGTACACAACCAGAGGGAATGTGGGATCTTTATAAAAAGAATGTGTTAGGCATATGTACTGGTACCTTGTTTGGGATACAAAATGTGTTTATCTAGAATACCCTGTATTATTGAGAAATGCATGCAAGGTATGTCTAAGGTACACTCCCAGAGTGGGGTAGTGAGGGTACATACCCTGTACCTATGGGAGTCTATTTTGAGTATTTTTTCATATATTATGTGTTAGTGGATCCAATTTTGTGTTTGTAGAAATTTCAAGAGATGATTTAGAGTGGGTGAGATATGATAGATATGTTATTTGTATGATGATGGATTTAGAAATCTCATAAGGGAGACCTGACATGAGGTCCAAATTAGTGTCTTCATGATGATTAGAGGACATGGATTTGAATCATATAGGTCATTGTTCTAAGATATCATGAGATGATCCAAAGTTATAAAGACTCAGTTATAGACTAAATAGATGGATAAGTTGGGTGAGTTCACCAAATTAGGATGGCGTTGATATATGATATACCCTCTCAGTAATGGGTGTTGAACAAGAGAAGAGTACATGAAATAGGATCCCATGTGGGGTTTATTGACTATAATTTTACATAGAGGACATTGGTGGGTTCCCTACTAATATATTTATCCTAAGGAGGATGCGTATGGGAAATGGGTAATGATGATTTTGGGTTTCACCTTAGAACATGATTTGAAGGTTGATACTATTATGGAAATGATGATGATAGGTTGTGTACTAGAGAGACTGAACTCAGATTTTTGTGATGAATTCAATTAGATAGATGTCCTCTCAAGATATGTTATACGAGATTATTAGGGTGTGAGGCATGGCCCACTGAGATATAGTGATATACATAGGATGGCTAGGATATGATCCTTGGATCTGAATATTGATCTTGATATTGACTCATGGTTTGGGATGCCTTGAACATCATCCTTGGATGCATATGGTGGGATGAACAGTCTACCAAGACCTAGATATTATGATTTTGGATGAATCTGATGTGCCACTTGGATTTGGATAATGTGGTGTCAATCAGAGGGAACCGCACCCTTAGACTATGATGAGGTTATATTTAGTAGGGGATCTGAACCCCTGTACTTCAAAGAGGCGATATACTGTAAAGGAGGGTGACACTCTTGGAATCATATGAGGTGAATCTTGGTAGGGTACACCTTTCCTCAAAATGTTTATTTCTGGATAGGGAAATCCACTAATATTCCCCTAAGTAGTTTTCATGGAATGTAGAGACACTCGCTTGGCTCAAACAAATGGATTTTATTACAAGGTATACCCTAAATCTAGGTGATGGATTTTATGGAAGGGTATTCCCTGACTCCAGATGAATATTTATTGGTAGGGTATTCCCTAGCTCTAGGTGACATGTGGCCTATATTAATGATTTGTATTTCATAGGACATGATCGTAGGAATCATCTATTGAGAGTGATATTGGTAGGAATGACTGTTTTGAATTCTTAAAGACAATTCAAAATTGACCAAAGAAGGTTTGCGTTAATAGAGTTTTCATATTAGAGTATGATTATCAATAATGATTTATTTTATTATTTATATTTATTTATTACTTGTTTAGGATGGGTACATCATATTTGTAGGCACATGATATGATAATAGATTATAGGTGCACCATTGGGGGTGGCCTAATGTGAAATTAAAAAAGAACTTTATTGTGCGTGCTGACCATATGTTTTATTTTTGGATGTGATCATGATGTGAAATACACTAGGAAGAGGTCGAGTGTTATAGAGTTCCATGATCAGTCTTGAGCATCTCTATAAGGAATTAGATATTGTGATCACTATATGAAACATGGATGATAATAGGTCCTTATATACTTCTATTTTAATTTTTTTAATTATATATGTGACAGACCAAGTGGGTGATCAATTGTTTTATTCTTTCATGATCACGAGTCTATAAGGTTGTATGCTTATGCATTCATTTATTATTTATTGATGGAAATATTTATTGTTTCCAATTACTTTGGTTTACTATTTTTATGATTAATGGTTTATTTTTCTATTATTACACAATCTAATGTGGGGGTATAGTCTCCCCATAGAACTACCCTAATCCACCCCTACATGATGGTATCATATGGAATACATAGAGGCATGCTTGAATTAAAGCGATGAATTTATCCAGTTATTGTTTAAAGTGAATTAGGACATGGATGTTAGGAAGTGGAATCACAGAATGAGTCATGTTTCTTATTTTTCTTACTACTTAAGAGTTGGTAGATAGGCAATCTATGAATTTTTTAGATCTTGTGATGAATATTGGACAGGTTAATTGCAAGAACCACATCAAATAAGATTCCCATGTGACTAGAGGCATGATATTGTTGTTATTATTTATGGTTGTATGGTTTCCCCTTGTGATACACACATGGAGTTTTGGATTTATGATTTATAGGTTTTTGATCTTATACCATTTTCAAGAGTCCAATGTTCATGTATCTTATTTGGAACATAGGATTCACATGTAATATGTGGAATTTTTATCTTTGATTATAGGGTTTAGATATTTAAAGAGAAAAAAATTATATGGTGTTTTCTTATAAACTTTTTTGTGAAATTATAGTTTTCCAGAATCAATATATATTTTTTCTAATGAAATTTCATATGTATCTATGAAGATATGGTCATTGATGAGAATGAATATGTAGTCCCTTAGATTAAGGGATGTGTAGTGATCCTAGTAGGTGAGTGAAATAATGTGATTCCTTATGATAAACCCCTTTAAGGATATTCAGAAAATAGTTTTGGTTATTTAATGAGTTAACAACAACATATATTATGTTTTCATATATATATATATATATATTTATTTATTTATTTCTACATAACCAAAGTTATTGACCATTTTGTAATTTACAATTATTGTTGTAGGGAAATTCCATTCTATATGTATATATTGAAAGTAGATAATGTGATCCTCAAGGGGTGAAGCTTATATGTCTAAGGATAGATAGGATCAACCTGAGATCATGATTCTTGAGGGAGTAGTCTGGTATTTGTATGCTCGATGAGAATCAATTCCCATGTTGGATGATGTTTTGGCATGTGATGATAGATATGGATATTTGTAGATGAGACTCTAGAATGGGTAGTAAGGTGCTCGAGTCATCCTATGATTTTTTACATGGGAATATAGAGGTGTTTTCTATGAGTTATGAATTATGTGATATGTGAACCATGGGTTTGGAGGGAAAGCATAGTCTGTGAGATATAAATTAATATATAGTAGAGTTAGGTATTATTGATGAGATGAGATGTGATATGTATAAGGGTGACCTGGGATGAGGGTTTTCAAGAGCTTTTGAGTTTGTTAGATGTTGGAAGCATGGGTTGGTGCATTATGTTATAAGGATGGTTCATGTGAGGTGCTACCAAGTATGTGTTATAGGCGAGGATACACCTTGGACTTTTGTGACATAAATAAATTAGAGTTATTTTGGTATTAAGGTTCCATTTCAATGGCAAAGACCAATTGAGTGCCTCAACCTATTGAATTTGGATACACTACTGAGCATCTTATGAGAGCATAATTTAATTCTAGTTATTTTGAAATTTCATTTTTAGGAAGGCCATCATGGCGTAGACCATGGTATATGTGAAATACTATATTATGGATAGGATACATGATGGTGATTCTAGAATAATTGGATTGAAATTTTTTAGAGAATAGTTAGTAGTTTAGGCACACAAACCTTGGTTTGGTGTTGTGAAAATCAGGTAATCAAGAGTCTGGTTTTAGTATTGGGTTTTACTAGAGTGTACACCCCTTATGTTGGTTGATATATAGGCGGTTCATGCTGGTTAGATGTGATTATATTTAAATTTTTAATTGGTGAGTAGTTGTGTGTGGGACTAGGACTGATTGATTTTATGAAATGATTTTATTCTCAGTTTCCTAGTGTTTTAGTATGATTAGAGGTGTGTCCTATTTGATGGAGATGACATTATAAACGAATGGTTTCAATATTGATTAGTGTCTTGGGAGGAGTGACAGACAATTTATGATATGAAATATTGAGGTTTAAATCAATGAATAGTATAAGGGATTCCATATGGTATGAAGTGTACCATTGACCGATTGAGGGTGTGACCCTAATTGGGAGTATATGTTTGACAGTTTTAGAGTATAACATTCTAAATAACTGAGAACAAGTTATATTTATGCTTCAAACTGGACCATGTATATGAGTGGAACCATCACGTTTGGTCATTACATGCAGTAATGGATGGAGTATGGTCAATGAATGAATGAACCCATTTTTTTAGTTTGTAGATGTTGGAGATTGATTAATGGATTGCATAGGTGTATTTTGTATGTTGGTGAGCATATTGATACAATTTTATTATGTCCCTTGGTGAAAATAGATTTTATATTTGGCTGTAATATTTTATGTAGTTCCTATATGATATTATACTTAGGTATATTTTGAGGTTATTTGAGTGTGAGATAGATTAATGCTTCACCTATGGTCAGGATGGAGTTGATGATATGGACAATTGAGGATTAAACCATAGAATTATACTACAATATAGGACTATACTTCAGTGGTTTCTAGGTTGATTGTGAGATTATTTATAGTGTAAATCCATTTTGATTGAGTAATGTTGAGATAATGCATTAGTGGATAAAACCATGAGTTTTTGAGAATGGTCACCCAAGGAAGGAAAGACTAGTGTTTTCATGTTAAATTGTGTAAGATAAGATATAGACTATACAAAATAGGTCGATGGACTATTTAAAATGTTATTGGATTGAAAATTATAATGGTGGGTAGTATCGTGGTTTAGAATTGGTCCTTTTAAGTTGAGTCTTATGGTTGGGAGAACCATAACCCTAAAGATGAATTATTTCATGAAACTATGGTGTATTGTGATAGAAGAGTATTGGAAAGCACCTTCTAGGTGTTTGGATAGTTTTTTAGCAACATGATCATGATTTGATGAATAGTGCATTGTGTGTTTCGGGTTTTACAATGGAATCATGTTTAGAATTTCAGGGTAGAACACACCGTGTGAAATATTAATTAATAACTGAGATAGTTTGATAGAAATGGATGCATTTATATTAAGGATCCTATGGTGGTGAAAATTTTTATGGTACGATGGATATAATGACCTGCATGTTTTCTATCTAGTGAAATTTAGCAACAAATTGTTTTTTCGGTTCTAGATGTGAATGACGATAAAATGGTTATTTACCCTGGTAAATTATCTGGAAAATATTTTATAATGGATTCCTTGATCATAGACTGGGGTGTTTACCCTATGGATGGAATTGGGTGAGATTTATCACCAGTTTAATTTTTCAGAATCTATTAATATTTATTAAATAAATATTTATTATTCCATATATGAGAATGTAAATATATTTCTAAAGAACTTTGTAATTGAAATTTTGAGTCCATGTTTGAGACTTAAATGAAAAGTTTTTCCTAGGAGAGGCATAAACTCACTTAATTTTTCAAGTATTAGGATGAGTGTTTAAAAAGGATATTGTAATTAAATTAATTTAATTACATTCCCCTTGGATTCCTAAACCTAAGGGTATTGGGGGGGGGGGTCATTTTCTCATGATTTCCATACTAATATAATAATAGGGATAGGTTCTTTCGAACTTTTTCCATTGCGGTGATTGGGATTGGATTTCAGAAAAATGACAATGGAGCATGGATTTGGACATGAAGCTTCAACATTTTTTACATGAGTTAGACTATAGTGGGATTTTCCCATTTCCCACTTTAAATTGATTTTTTAGTTCTAAATTTTATTATTGAAGTATTAGTGACCCCTTGAAGGTTGTTTTGCGCTAATTTGGGAAGAAATGGGCTTTTGAGAAGATGAGAATGGATTTTTATTATGGAAACTTGAATACATGGCTGTGGTTTTGAAAACAAATATCACGTGCTCCTCATTTTTTTGAAGAGAGATCAATGATGATACCATAAGGAATATATTCCTTAAAAAATGAAGTCTAGTTTGACTTAGGGTGTGGCCAAGTTCTTGTCCAGACACCCTGTTTGGGGGAACATGGCTGTGTGGGGTATACGACTGGACCCCAAGTGAGGTACAATACTAGAGATTTTGTGGGATACTTGGATATAGGTAGTTTGAGGAACATAGACATGAACCCCATGTGGGATACATGGTCTATGGGTATAGGATTCCCTATGTAGTTTAGAAATGCATGCTCGATATGATTGGGGTACACACCTAGAGTGGGGTGTTGAGGGTACACGTTGTGTACCCAAGGATATATAGTATATACTATTTTAATAAGGGTGTCTTTATTGTGTTTATTCCATGGAGCTAGAAATGAACTAAATAGGATTCCATTCTATAAATCATGCATATAACATTATGGTGGATCATGTGTTTTGATTTGAGGAATCTCAATAGATGATTCAATGTGAGTGA
Organism: Viscum album; assembly: GCA_963277665.1. NCBI lineage: Eukaryota > Viridiplantae > Streptophyta > Magnoliopsida > Santalales > Viscaceae > Viscum > Viscum album. Next base: position 335,504,640 of record OY728163.1, read on the forward strand.
GATACAATGGAGAGGTTCTTCCTCCAATTATGGATTTAGAGGTCTCTTAAGGGAGATGTGACATGAGGCCCAGATGAGGGTTGTTCGGACAATTAAATAGCCTAGTATAATCATACCAAAGTCCTTGGGTTCATGTGAGGTGCTACCAAAATATTAGGCCTTGAATCAGAATTCAGAATCCTAGGTAGGGTATGCACCAAATCTTGGTGATGGAAAGACTATGAGAGATATTTTTATTTCTTAAGACATACTCTTAATAATGGTTTGTTGAGTTTGATATTGGTAGTAATGGTTGGGAGATATTCTCAATGCCACTTTGATACTCTTTGATGATTGTTTGGGGAACTGTTGGTTGATTTTAGTGGGTGAGGATCTATGGTGTTTTATTTATTTATTTTCATTTAGTTATTACTCAGCTTGGATAGCCATATCATGTGTTTAGGAACTTTTTATAACAACATATTATATGTACTCCATTGAGGGTGGCCTATTAAGAATTTATTTTTCACTCCTTTCATAAAAACATTGGTTCATATACAATCCTTATTTCCTCTTTCATGTTTAGAATTAAATGCACATTGGATAGGGAAAATGAATAATGTTTAATGATTATAATGAAGTATCTTAAAAGGATTTGAGAGATTGTGATCAAGGTTTGTCTTGGGTCTAGACATATGAACTTGTGTACTTATATTTTCCTTTTTTTTATCATTTATATATATGACCATCCTAGTGGGTGATCAGTTTTTTTATAATGGAATTACCATGATTCTTTTTGACTGTAACATTATGTATTCATTTATTATTTAATGGTTGATATGTTTATTTCTTCTGATTACTATGGTTTATAATCTAAATAGTTCTTGGTTTATTTTACTACTATTTAATACTCTAATATTGGGCACAGTACCACCATATACCTGTGCTGCTAGTTGGAAACCATTGACATACAAAGTGGTGCGCCTAAAATCCAATGGTGACCCATTCTAGTCAATGATTCAAGTGATATAGGAAGGATATTTTACACAAATTTTGTGAGATTTGGGTTGAGCTTCTTCGATCCACAAGTGATATTAAGGGAATATTCTTACATGATTGGGGATGATTAATTGTTTCTAGCCGTATGTATCCAAAATTGGGGATAACCTCCATATTATTTTCAATTTGATCTTACTATAGATAGTCTAATTTGTTGTGTTCATGTCATGAATGAGTGGGTGAACTACATACATAGACACCATCATTAGTGTGAACCATGACCATGACAACTGATGTGTGATTGAAAAAAATTACATATGAAGTTTGATGGAGTTTCATATAAATTCTCTTATAATAGAACATGTTTTTAAATTATTTTTGAACATAGTTTTGCAAATAGATAACCAGTTTATTAGAGATTCATATAATTTTATTTCATAATTATTATATATAAAATATTAGAAAATATAATAAATATATTATAAAAATGTATAACAATAGATATATTATAAAATTTTGGAAACAAATAGTGGAATACCCAAAAATAATAGTATTTTTTGAATTTTAATTTACTAATATTTATTAATTATTGGTATAAATTATAATAATAGATAAAATAATATTGTTAATAATATTTGTGTCATATAAATAAATGTTGATAATAATATTATAAATAGTTTAATCTATCATATGAATATTTTCAAAAAAAATTGAAATATATATATATATATATATATATATTGGTATTATTATAACTGTAATAAAACTATTTTATATATCATAATAAACGTTAACGATAATATTTTTTGCAAAAATTTAGTTACAAATACATGTTTATTGGTAAAATGGTTTACCAATAAAAAGTGTAAATTTACCAAAATATATACCCCTTTTTGAAATTGGTAATTATTTTGTAGTGAGTAAATTTTCATGTCATGGTTTTTAGGGAGGTGCTTAAGAGAAGGAGTCAAGGGATAACACTATAATATTTACTAGTAAGTATTAAAACAAGAACATTTCTTATTATTATAAGAAAATAAATATGATCACTAAAGGTATCCATGCCAAATATATTAGATCAGACCAAGGATTACAGGCTTGGGAGAAATTATTTGACTAATCTATACGATTTACCTTAGTAAACCTAAAATTTAGTATTGATGATTCATTTTTGGAATTGAATTTTTATTTGAAAAAAATACAATCTTTGGTTTGAGATTCACCTTAAAAAATGATTTTTTGTTCATGGTTATCCATTATTTAATTCTCAATCATTACGGTTATCAAAAAATATCTTTTTTATAGCCCATTATTTAATGTACTGCATATTGATCACACTACAGTTTACAATTATAGATATCCAATGGATTTTACTTTAGATTATATGTTTCCAAATATTCCATGATTTTCTCCCACTTTTCTTAATGCGTTTCTTCTTACATGACAGAGAAACACCATCTATATTTTAATATGATTCATGAAATTTAAATGTTAATTTCAAACGATAACCATTTTCTAACTTACTTTTAATTAAAATATTACCATTAGATCAACTCTTGGTATATCTATTACCATAAAAATTTAGATATATAGTTATAGGTTGATCCAATAAACACCAACCCATCATGAGATTTCCACATCATCATTTCTATTTGAAATAATAAAAAAAACAAAACGTAAAATACTTAATATTGATGTAATTTGTTGGTTTCTTATTCAATTATATGTTACTTCTAGAAGCATTGTGGTGCAGTATATTTCATCATGGAATGCACCTTAATATAGGGATAACAATTATAAAGCATCTAAAATCATAGTACTCTTGACTTTTCATGGAAGTAAGTATTTTAACAATTCTATAAATAATATAGTTCTATAAAACCATTCTTGATATATATGAATTTATTCCATGTTGTGTGAACAATATTTCATGAACCACTGAAATCAACTTGATTATCCTCTTCAATACAAGCAATTATGTCATTTCATGTAATGAAAACATCCAAATCAAGAAAATCCAAAAATATTATATTTTATCCAGTAAGCCTCGTTTATGCCTTCACTAGTCTTATGAATTTTATTCCTCCTTAATATTTAGTTCATTTGTTTTTCAATATTTTCACTTCATGTGAGAATATAAGATTAATGGCATGAGAATATATAAATCTAAAAAAGTTCTGAATTCATATAGGACACATCACAAAAAATATATATTTTGTGACATATATAAAACTCACAAAACAAACCAATGAATCTTATGAAATGATTACAAAAATTTTAAAAATAATCACTTTCCTATTTCACAAAATTAAACTCCATTCGTTGCAAGAAACCAATCTCATGATGTGAACAATTCATGATACAAACAACAATATTCAAAAAACTATACATATTTCATGATTATACTAAAGGTATTTTAACATGCTTAAAAAACATTATTTTACTTACACAAAACATCCAACCAGCAACAAGTCCAACATAATAACATATGGTTAAAAAATTATCCCTCTTTATATTTTATTTTCAACCATCATCCATGTTTATCAAAACTCTAAATATATTATTTACAGATCTCATATACCCCCTTAATATCGACCATACATTCTATCCCTACATACATTATCTATCCCTCCTTTAGTTATTTATCACTTATTTATTTTATTCATAATCAACGATTTTCTACCTTTCACCCAATGTCATATTCCCCCCCTTGAGAAATAAAATCTATAGGGTTATGTTTTTATATCTGAGAGGTTAAAACATACTAAATCATGTACTATGAAAAACATAGAAAGGGGTGATTAAAAACATCCCTAAACCTATGTGAGTCAAATATTGTTATAATACATAATATATTAATTTAATTGCTACAATGATGTCCAAATTTCCTTTGGTCAAACTCATTCTACAGCTAATCCCCAATGTATTGTATCTCTCCAATAATCTTGAACCTAATTAATATAAATATCGACTAGAAAAATTTATATCAAAATATATAATTCAATAAAATATTATAGGGTAATTAAAACCTCTTCATCTTGGGATAATTTTTAGAAATCAAATATTAAATTTGTGTTTCTCAAAAATATGTGCATACAAGGGTTTGGTAAAATATCTTATACATAATTCTTTTTTCCAAAAAATTATATTTTCACAGTTATATTCTCCATATTCTCCTTTAAAAACTTGTAATTTATATCAATGTGATTTGTTCTAGGGTGTTATAAAGATATATTTTCTAATAAATAACATTTTTTGTATCACACTAAATCAACATTGGTTGTTTCAACACATGACCAATTCATTTTAATTACTATGTTAGTCCCAACAGATCTTATAGTATCCCTCAGGGGGGGTGAATCAAGGGTGAGAATATTTTTTTCTGATAACTTCCACTTAATATTTTACCCCCTTTATGTTGTCTAAAACTATTCTATTAGTTATTATATATGAATTTTTGATATTCACCCTCAAAAGTTACTCCCATACGAAGCACAAATAAATGAATTGAAACATCACACATGGATTTTTATAAGGTTCTATCCCTATGTGGAAAACCAACTCCTTACCATGTCATGTTATCATCTCAATCCATATATTTCACAATTTTCATAAGTGTTAAAATTGTGATACTAATTATCCTTTACCAAAGTGTTGGTATAATCTTTAATCTAATTATAAAAATAGTATAAATTTGGGTAGGATATCACCAAAAATCCTCATATACATCTGAGAAGGAATTGTGGTAGTATTTATACTATAATCACTTATCTTTAGAAGTTCTTTATGAACTTACAAATGGATGGATCTTCAAATTCTAGGTGAACATATGCTATACTGATCATGCATGTTGTCCAATACTATTATTTTGGTAACTTAATTCTAAATCTATGACAAATGTGATATTCAACATCCACAACTTCTTAAAGTGGTCAACTTATTAAAGTTTGGATCTCAAATTCTAGTCACCTGAATCCAATGAACTTACTCTAATTTGAAAAACATTATTTTCAAACCCTCTCACTACTTCCACCTTTCTAATATTTTAAAAATATATGGCCCGAAACTCCCTATATTTTATTCCCTTCATATCAATATCACTATCCAATGTATCAGTATTTTACTTTGAATGATATCAACGTCTTTTACGGTATCAAATTTTCCTAATATGTGTATAATTTGAAATATAAAAACCCATATTGTTCAATATATTTATATTTTAATCAATATAACTTCAATTATTTTATAATAATTGAGGGATAACTCTTCAGCCAAATATCTCATAAAATCTAGTGATGAATCATTTCATCTCTTCATGAAATCTAAATATGAGTCACAAAGATAATATTTAGGATCATTAAATTACTAAATAAGAATCACCGTAAATATTTTTAATTCAATAAAATTAAATGTATCTTCTTTAAATCATCTGATAATTTAATTCCATAAGAATAATTTTCCACTATTTCAAGTTCTTCTTATGTCTTTGGTTTACTCAAATTCCACACACCCTCTTAAACATTGAACATAATATGGATTGATTCCCTTGTTTCCAGTAATATTAATCCATTAAACTAAAAATAGTATGAATAATTAATTGAATATTCTTTTAAACACTTTGATCTATCACTCAAGATTCACAAAATTTACCCTTATCATATGACAATATGTATGAATTATTAAACATTCAGTGCTTCTATAATGACCAGTTCCTTAATCAACCCATAACTATGAGTTTAACAACAAGGATTGAATTTTTTTACATTACTATGCCCTTTTGGTTTTTAGTTTTAGGGAAATTAGGAAAAAAATTTACATATCAAACCCTTAAAAAATAATGTTGAATCTTCCACACAATAAAAAATTTACCACACAAAAGAGGGTTCTTAAATTTAAACACATGTTCAATTAAAAACATACTCATTTATTTAAATATGAGTCGACAAAACATAAATATTGAACTTTATATAGTTCCTACACATACATAGGCCCTATGAAAAAGAATTGAAAACTTGGTATGAGTAAAAAAATATCATAATGGGATACAATGAGAAAGAAACCCATTAGTCTATTTTGATAAATTATAAAATCCCATAAGAAATGTTTCCCTATTTTAAAAATTAAAATTTGAGATCAAATATTCATTTTATTACTCACACAGTAAGCTTAATTTCCCTATTTATTTATAAAACCTCTCATAATAAATATATAACGCATTATAATTATAAAGAGGATTTATTGTAAAACATGGAATCTTAGGAATTTTATTATTGATATACATATTTTCTCCCATAAAATGGGACATAAAAGTTATTTTAAACATAATCCCATTATAATTACATATGAAATAAAAATAATTCCATAAAAAATCATTTCAAAGAATAAAATATTCATAAAGTTACCTTAGGAAATAATCTCAATGTTATTAATTTAATCACTCTTACAAAAACTCCTACAAGTGGAATAACCTACTTGTTAATTGAAATATTAGATAAAGTATAGGATACGACAAAAACCGGTCATAATAAAAATATATAATAATGAAAGGTGTGTTAATAATTATAAGGGCTTATTAAAAATACAAGAGTGAACTGTACCATAGTTTTCAACAACCAACATTAGAGCATAATATTATAGGGCTGTGAAGGAACACATCTTGGCCATATCCATAACTGGTTTCTTAAATAGAACATACAAAACATAATTTGACTCCTGGTAAGCATATGAGATAACCAAGTTGAGTCGAGCTACATTATTGGGACCTTCAACCCAATGAGGTAGTATGTGCCAAGATACATTCCTTGTTCTAATTTTTAATGCACGTTAGAAATTCCAAAGTAGATTCAATCCATAATAAATTCCATCTATATTGGAACAAAATACTCAACTACATATATTATCACCCATAGATCATCTTAATATGCTACCCCAACTATGGTGTAGAGATAGAATCACCATTTGACAAAGGCATGATATGTTCAAAAGAAACCTCTATAGCCCGAGGCCCCTGGTGTTCAAGAAGAAACCCCATCAACATTCAATTTGATCCGTGGGTTGATTAGTGGTATCCAAAAAATGAACATGACCATCTTTGGTTTTCTTGGCTGTGTTAGGACACCCATGAGTCAAAGGATATTCAAATCAGTAAATATGTTATTCATGATTCTACTTTGTAAAATAGATTTTTCATAAACCTCATGATGGATGTAGATGGTGCCCAACTGCAGAGTGGGTTGCTTGGCCTCAAACATCATTTCATTTATAGTCCTCCAAATAGCAAAAAAACTAGAAGCATCCATCGGAAACAATAGGTTTTGTACTTGTACACATCACTTATCATTACAAATCCACTCCATGAAGACATACAGATGAATATGTGTGTCAAAATTTCAAATAAAACAATGATATGATGTAATACTATAGTTTATTTGCAAAGTTACATGATAAGAAGATATGTTCTACACATTGATTATAACTTAGTCACAGAAGTCATACATAAGACATCTAAAAACTGGCCTTTTTGAGCTTATCATGGGAGGGAAATCATATTTTTTTTAGATCCTTTAGAATATAATGAAATGAGATGGTAGAATAATGTGAGTGTTTAATTATATTTACTAGGATGGTGGTTGGGTGGATCCTCCAAATTCTGTTTTATAATAATCTTTGGTGTTGAATTGTACAACACGTCTTGGATTCTATACTAGGGTATTATGATCCATGAAAGTATAGCTTCAAATAGACAGATAGACTTGTGGTGGGATCATGATTACATAATTGTGAAGATGTGATAAAAAATCATCAATAAACATGTGCTGATGACCGCGTTGTCGAACACGTCAAATTAGTTGTTTAATTTTGAATAGAATTTCTACAGTATAACATCAACCCTAGGTCGTCTCTCGATGGAGCCTTAGATAATTAATTCTAAAATGTGGTTCGGATTATGAAATTAAAAAGGGAAATGGGGTTTCATAATACTTGGGTTTGATGATTAAATATGAAAATAGAAAATAGAAGCTATAAAACAAAGTAGAGATTAACAGAATTAATTAAGCGTGATCAACCCGGGGTACTCGTATGATGTTTATCGTTCACCGCTTCATTATATAAGGTTATGATCTTTTAATCCCTGGTTTGTAACACCTAGAACTAGAATGTTACTTAGTTTATACTAGGATACCTCCTAGGGTTCAGTCAAAAACACACAATGATTCACCGGACACCGCCAATGATTGAATAAATTGTGTTTGACTTCATAACCAAAACTCACCAAGGAAACACACGAAAAACTCGATGTGCTGTCCAGATTTGTATGTTATTTCTTTGTGATACCATGACATAAATGTACATGGCCTTGACAGTAATTTTGTGAGTTCAATTTACCAATATAAACCACACAAACACCGCAATTGAAAGGGGGAAAGAAAGTGGTGAACGGTGTGTGAAACATCACATGAATGGGTACCCCCAAACATGATCATATGAGTTGAGCATGACATACCAGTACATAAATCAATAAAATAAGAATATAGGATTATTAAAAACAACACAACAATCTGGAATTTAAAAGATCATTCAAATATTACAAACATGAAGCTCAGGATGTACATCACATTCCTCCCCGGGTGATCACAAGGGGTTTAGAAACCCATGGGAGAGGGGGAAGAGAAAGATGTTGGTGTAGAACTTCTCATAGCCTCCAGAACCTCTAGGAATGTTGAGAAGACTCCTTGGGGACTCCAAAATGGCAGAACCTTGCCTCTTGTCCTAACTTACAAATGGGGAGCCCAAGGTGCCATTTTATAGAAAAATTGGAAGGTGGTTTTAGGCACACAGATTTCATTAATCCACTTGCATGATGCGTTTCGGCCTTTATAAAGTCTTATCTCGCTTTGGAGAAATAATAACAGTTGTATCCCTGCCTCCTGACTATCTCCACCGAAAGTTTGGCACCCTTTGGACAAATAAATCTCAAGATATTGATAAAATACATAACACCGCATTTGACTTGGTCCAAATTCGGTGGCTTGGACAGATCAGTTCGGATGGGCCCCATATAAGCCGACTCAGCATTGGTTTCCTTAATATGAAATGTAGCCTATTATGTTTTGGACAGGCCCACAAACTTTCAGCCCATTTGGATGCACGGATTTCGTGTAATATGCAAATCCGTGGACAGATGTCCACAGATCCATGCAACTTTGGCCCATTTTTCTTCCACTTCATCAAAGGCCCTCCACATCACCTCCACCTACATTGAAATAATAAAAACAAGTAACATTTCCCATTATAATATTGATTAACATTAATTGATTTATTAAAACATGAAGTGAAATTTATTATTATATTTGGAATATTCATTACAAAACTAGTTTAAAACTGCTGTGTAAGGGTGGAATAAAACAGTGAATCGTGGTACGATCACACCCCCACACCTAAACATTTGCACTCCTGGGAAAAGTCACATATCCAAATAAAATGATTCATATATATATATTTCCAACTTCCTGAAGATTTATCATTTGAGGAAATTTTATTTAAAGTAAAGTTATCAATGCACGAACCACACCAAGGAGTTCTTCCTAGTGAAAATAGAAACAAATGTCTCATAAATCATATCATAGCGAAATTCAAAAAGATTCATGATAACAATATGAGCAAGGAATTCAAAGGTCAACCATTACATTAAATCTCCATGTGTGTGTGTGAAAACCATTCCATGCTATTCTTTCCACTTTCTATCAAATAAATATAGGTTATTTTAACATTATTCAGCTTTAAATGATTTTGTCACCGAACCTGTCCTACATACTTTGCAATCATATTTCAAGACCCACTCATTTATGCATTCCCAGAAGTCAAACCATAAGATCCTGACCTAGATATCCCCATATGTTGCACATTTCATCACTCCCCTCATTTATTATATATATATATATATTTTTGAAGTTGCAATTGGAACAAATCTCACACTCATCTCTCAACCCTTGTTTGATCTCCTCACGACACTAATTGAAATAGTTATAACAAGATCAAAGGTTGAGGAGGAGTGGTTTTTGACCTGCCCAAGACACAGCAATTTTTTTAGGGCGTACAACAGTCGGACATTAGGTACACACGCATAGGTCAATCTGGTACAGTAATGAAACAGATCAGATAAGGAACGAACGTATGGAAATATCATTTAAAGCTGAAAAATATTAACCCCACATATATTTACCTTATATTAAGTAAGAAATAATCACACTTTGTGGTTTGGTGCAAGTATTTGTGGAGATATTAGTGACACAGTTTTCCAAAAAACTACTCACACAAAGGGCATCAATCATCTCAAAGGTTTCACATAGATACAACCATTTATATCATTGACAGAAAACCAATTCACTAAAAATCACTCCTTGATGGTTAACTCATACACAAATTCTTTTTAGCCTTCGTTATGGTATTTTTACTTTTCCCACTTTATGGTCGCCACATCATGAAATTTCGAAATTGTTGATGGGGAAAAATAAAAATACCATAAAGAAGGCCAAAAAGAAAAAACAGAAGGAGAAAACGATGAAAATCCTAACTAACCCAGGAATGTATCCACCCCCCCACACCTAGAATGTGCAGTGTCCTCACTAAAATAATTGAAAATGTGAGAAGGAAGGATAAAACCTGGTGTGTTTTATTGGTATGATGCATCGAGAAGGTGGATTTCCTCCACCGGATTCTTTGGAAAATCCTCATATAAGTGTTTAAGTCACTTCCCATTGACGGTCAGACTTCGTCCACTCTACTCATGCAAAACCTGTATTGCACCAAAAGGGTAAAAATTAGTAACAGTATAAGGACCGAGCCATCGGGAATGAAGCTTACCTGGGTGGAGCTTAAGCCTGGAATTGTACATGAGGACCTTCTCACCAATATGGAACTTCCACTAGTGAATCATGCTATCATGAATAGAATTTGTCTTCTCTTTATAGATTCGGGAGTTTTCATATGCATCACGTCGAATTTCTTCCAACTCTTGAATCTGCAGCTTTCTTTCCTCACCTGCATCTGAAAGGTTCATATTACATTGTTTAACAACTCAATATGCACGGTGTTCTACCTCCATCGGTAGGTGACATGATTTTACAAACACAATCCCATATGGTGACATTCCGATCGGTGTTTTAAAAGCAGTACAGTACGCCCAAAGTGCATCATCCAAGCGCAAACTCCAATCTTTCCTATTGGGTTGTACAGTTTTCTCCAAGATTCTCTTAACTTCCTGATTTGAAATGTCACACCCGTCATCTTTAAATAAGCTTTTCTTTAATTTTCTCTACGTCGGGTAGTGCGGGGTTAGGTTCGACTTAAAATTTGAGGTTTTAATTTAAAAATGCTTGTAATGGTTTCGAGTGCGTCTAACGCATCACGTTCGAAGTTGTGCGACCTCACTTCAGTCGTCGCACGACCTCGCCCGAGTAACCACACTGCCTGCTCGGTGCACAATTAATTAATTAATTATCGAATTAATTAAATTAATTGGTTAAAAAAAGATTTAAATGAAAATGTATTAAAGATGATAATTTTATTATGTTTACTACTATTATCATCGTATTTCTGTGGAAAAATAAATAAATAAATAATATTTTATGGGCCACACAGAGTCACCGCGTAGTTTCCCGACTCTTTAAAAATGAATATAATCAAATGAATATTAAATAAGTATGTATTTTCATTATAATGAAAATAATAATAATTATTATTATCGTTACAATTATTATTATTAATATTTTCATTAATATGTTCGTTGTGTTTATTAATATAAGGTATATTATTATTAGGTTAATTTGATTGAATTTTACTTTATTAAATTTTGTTAAAGCTTATTATGTTTATTTATATCATGTTAAGTTTATTTTAATTATTATTATTAATATTATTATTATTATTACCATCTATTTTATTTTTCTTTTTATTTATTTATTTTTCTTTCTTTATTTGTTTGTTTTTTCCCCTTTGCTGTGTTGGGACGTAGCCCCCTCCTTACCCCGTTCTTTTTTTTTCTCTCGGTCGATGTTTCCCCCCCCCCACTCTCCTAGGGTTTGGCTGCGCCGCACCCTCCTCTCCCCGCGGCCTCCTTCGTCCGGCGGACTCCCCGTCGCCCCCCTGCATCCCGTCCGGCCACCTGGAGAGCGTCGCACCCCAACGGCCTTCCTTCTTCCGTCTGAAGAACCCCGAGCCCCCTCCCACGCTGAACCTCCTTCTTCCGGCGCAGCGAACCGCCACCCCTGCTCCCTCACGCCGTCACGCCGCTGCCTTCCGACGGAGCCCTAGCTGGTGTGATGCCCTATGCTGGCGCACTCCTATTCCGATGCGGCTGAGCATCCAACGAACCCCAACACCCCCCTTACCTGCCCCGGCGAACCCCATACCCCGCTCGGCCACCCTCCTCTCGCCAGAACATCGAAACCGCGCAGGACCCGACCTCCGCTCAAGGCCGCGACGCCGCCACACCCTCCCTTCGCCGGAACAGTTGCCGGACCACCACCCGCAGCCCTGCTCGCGCCGCCGGACCGCCTCCCGCACCCCTCTTCTTTGCTTTCCCCAGTCCACGAAGGGTTTGTTTGTTTTTTTATTATTTTATTTTATTTTATTTTATTATTTTAATTTAATTTAATTTAATTTAATTTAGTTTATTTAATTTTTTTGATTGGTTTAAATTTATGTTAAGTTATTAAATTAATAAATTTTTTGTTTTAGTATAAATTAATTTATTTATTGTAGTTAAAATTGGTTAATCATTTTATTTATTAAAATTGGTTAAATTGATAATTAATTTAGTTAATGGTCGTTACACTTGATAAGTTGTTAATTAATTTAATTGATCTTGTTATTTAATTAAAATTACTAAATTGTTAAATAACTTATTTAGTTAATTTTGGGGTTGTATATTTAATAAATAAATTATTAAATTGTTTTGGTTTAAATTGTTAATTTGTTTGTTTAATTATTATTGAACATGTTTAGCGGTCAACTTAATTTTTGGGTTGGTGATGTTTTCTGGGTTGTCACCGTGGTGTTTTGATCTGCTGTTTTAGGGCCTGTTTGACGGCGCAATATGGTGCGATCATTATGCAATGGGAGCTTTTCGCCATGTCGTTTTCCATTCCTATTTGAGGTAGGTGGTTCCATGTCATTACTTCATGTAGATAATTTAATTTTCTTGTTTAGTTTAACTTAATATGTGCTATGGTTTAGTTGCAAAATGCGAATTGTGTTTATAATGTTTTGGTAGAGCTGTAGAGGTTTTGCGAAAATGCATTTTAAAAATGGTGTAACATCCGTGCGTGATGAATGTTGCACTTTTCTTTAGAAATTTTCATTTTTATTCCTTTTGATTCGGTTGTGGTAAATCCTAGAAATGTCTAATAATTGTTTATAGTGTGCCAAAGAGGTTTTGAAAGGGGTGACTTGTGAAATTGATTTTGAAATGGTTTCTTTTTCATGCAATATGTTTCATAAGTTGAGACATTGTTTATTTAAGTGGCGTTTTTAGTGCAAAACATGGTTGAAAGGTTTTTGAGGGCTGTTTGGTAGGTGCGAGAGGTGTTTTTCATGTCACTTTAGGTGTTTGTATGTTTAAATAGATATTTTCAAAGTATATGAATCACTTTTGGTGTGTTTTCCTTGTTGTGTACCTTTGAAGTTGAATATGCTTTCACTTTTAAAGTGGTGTATTTTTTTTTATAAAAGGAGACATGTCGTGTGCGTGCGTCTTTGGAATAGTGCTTTGGTATGAAAATGGTGACTTTTGTGTGCAATAACTCGTTTGGTCTGCGAAATGAGAAATATATATATTATGTGAATGTGAAGCTTGTTTGAGCACAAGGGAAAACCCTGGGTATCTAGGTGGGCGGACTAGAACTAGTGCGCTAGTGAACCGGATGGGTATCGTCCCTGTTTCACTTAGCTGGATTGACGATTGCAACACTAACTAAACATGACATCTGAGGGTCGTGGCCTTCTAAGCCACGTGTTCTGAGGGTCGTGGCCTTCTAAGCCACGTTTTCTGAGGGTCGTGGCCTTCTAAGCCACGTTTCACCGAGACACGAGGTTTCTAGGGTCCCACTCGAGCTAGATGATCCTTAGGGGTTTTACCTATAGTGCTCTACCATCTATGGCATGGTGCCTTCCGTCGGTATATGGAGGACCATTTGGGTGTTAGCGCGTGTGTGTGCGTGTATGTGTGTGTATGTGTGTGTGAGTGTGTGTGTGTGTGAGTGTGTGTGTGTGTGCGCCCAAAATGAACTTTTCTCTTCCCCTTTAAAATTGTGTCTATGAAATGAGTTCTTTTTTTTGTGTTTCCAGTGTTTTCCTTTGGCTTTTGGTTTGTAAATCTTTTCTTCAAAAGAATTGTGAACGTATAAATTTGAATAAGCACTTTAAATTGTCTTTTGATGTTATGGCATGGAACTTATTCTCGGTGGCATCCTACTGGGCCTGTAGCTCACACCCTACATACACCCTTGGGTGTATGTAGATTCTGTTTCTTCTGTATTCCAGGTTGCGACTTCGTGCTCAGTAATGGTGGCTCAGGTTACAGTTGGTCTTCTCATGCAGAATGGTGTTGATGTGGTCTCACTTCTGGCGGGAGGTCAAGTATGAGTTTTTAGTTTCCGCTGTCGTCTTTTTTTTAGTTATTGTTTCGAGTTGTAGACCTTAAACTTGTCCGTAGTTTAAAGGCACGTTTCGTTGTCTATTTCCTATTTTCAGTTTATTTACCTGGTTAGTTTTTTTTCTGTCTTTTATCTCGGGTAAAATCGTTCCCACGTGTTAGTTTTGATACCCAGGCACTTGTGCCAGCCCGTGGGGATCGGGAACGCCCTTCGGGCCTTGCCGCGGACCGGGTCGGGCACCGGGTTGGATGGCGACCCGGCCTGGTTCGTGACATGAAATTTCTGCTTGTCCGTTAGTTTGGGGATGATATGCAGTGGAGACTTTATGAACAACCCCATACTTACAAAGCAAGTTTTTCATGTTACGATTGAAAAAATGCGAACCTTGATCACTAATGATGAATCTTGGTAGACCAAACCTACTGAAAATCTGGGACCTCACAAAATCAACAACCACTCGAGAGTCATCGGTCCTGGTGGCCTTTGCTTCCACCCATTTAGATACATAGTCAACAGCCAATAAGATGTACACAAAGCCAAATGAATTTGGAAAATTCCCCATGAAGTCAATGCCCCATGCATCGAAGATTTCACAAAATAACATCGGCTGTTGGGGCATTTCATTCCTCTTGGAGATACTCCCTGTGAATTGACAATGACTACATGACTTGAAAAATCTATGGGAATCCCTATAAAATGTTGGCCAATAAAGTCCTGAGTCAAGGACCTTTCGAGCTGTACATTGAGAGCCAAAGTGGCCCCCACATGCCAAGGTGTGGCAGAAGGTCAAAACAGAGGTGAACTCATGGTCAGGGACACACCGACGTACTACTTGGTCACTACAAATTCTCCACAAGTATGGGTCATCCCAAATGTACCAACGAGAATCATGCTTAAGTCTCTGGGATTGTGAAGTGCTAAAATCAGGGGGGACCCTAGATGTTGCTAGAAAATTCACAATGTCCACATACCAGGGGGTAAGGTCCACAACATCACAAAGGAACTCATGAGGGAAGAATTCTCCAATGGGTAGGGGTGAGTCAACATGATGGTCCAATGGTTGGGAAATCCTACTAATGTTGTCAGCTACAACATTCTCCACTCCTCTCTTTTCTCTAATCTCAAGGTCAAACTCTTGGAGGAGGAGCATCCACCGAATGAGGCGGGGTTTGGCTTCAGGTTTCTTTAGGAGGAAATAAAGGGCAGCATGGTCAGAAAACACTATCACTTTTGACCCAAGAAAATATGAACGGAATTTTTCCAAGGAAAACACAATAGAAAGGAGTTCTTTTTCAGTGGTTGTGTAGTTTACCTGGGTAGGGTCAAGGGTATGTGAGGCGTACGCAATGACATGAGGAGCCTTTTCAACCCGTTGTGATAAAACTGCCCCAACTGCAAAGTTAGAGGCATCACACATAACCTCGAAGGGGAGATACCACCTTGGTGGTTGTATTATGGGAGGTGATGTGAGACTCGTTTTTAGTGAATTGAATTCATCCTCACAATTTTTATCAAAAACAAATTCAGAATCCTTTTGTAACAACCGAGATAAGGGAAGTGCGATCTTACTAAAGTCTTTAATGAATCGGCGGTAAAAACCAGCATGACCCAAGAAAGACCGCACCTCAAGAACACATTTTGGAAATTGAAGGGATGAAATTAATTCAATTTTATATTTATCAACCTGAATTCACTTATTTGAAATGATATACCCAAGAACTATCCCCCTCTCAACCATAAAATGGCATTTTTCATAATTTAAAACCAGATCTTTTTCAATGCAACGACGGAGGACAGAACCTAGGTTTTCCAAACAATCATCAAAAGAAGAACCATAAACCGTGAAATCATCCATAAAGACTTCCATACAACTCTTAAGGTAATCAGAAAAATACTCAACATACATCGCTGAAAAGTACCAAGAGCATTACATAGACCAAATGGAATCCTTCTGTATGCAAATGTGCCAAATAGACAGGTAAATGTTTTCTTTTCTTTATCCTCAGGGGCTATATGGATTTGGAAGTAACCCGAATATCCATCAAGGAAACAATATGGGACTTACCAGCCAATCGTTCTAACATTTGGTCAATGAAAGGTAAAGGAAATTGGTCCTTCTGCGTGGCTTGATTCAGTCGATGACAGTCAATACAGACTCGCCAACTGTTTTGCACACGTGTTGGAACCAATTCATTCCTTTCATTTGACACAACTGTTACTCCTGTTTTTTTAGGCACAATTTGCACTGGGCTAACCCATTTACTATCAGATATAGGATAAATGATCCCTACAACAAGTAATTTACAGACTTCCAATTTTACCACTTCAATGAGAGTGGGATTCAACCGGCGTTGAGATTGTATTACGAGTTTAGCCTCATCATCTAAAAGTATATGGTGCATACAAATAGATGGGATAATCTCGAGAATATCAGCCAATGTCCAACCTATTGCCTTTCTACACTCTCTCAAAAGTTTGAGCAGTTTCAATTCCTGTTGTGGAGAGAGGTGATTGGAAATAATGACGGGCAATTGGTCAATACCCTCAAGATATGAATATTTTAAATTATAAGGAAGTTGTTTAAGTTCAAACACCGGTTGTTTCTAGATTAAGGGAGGGTTTTTAGGGGGAGTGAGGTCCATGAAACTATCTATCTGCTCATGTTTATTCTCAAAGGAAAGAGAATCTATTGAAATGAGATTTGCAGAATCATCGATAGTCATGGGTACCTCAGAATAAACACACTCATCAATTAAAGCACAAAATTTTTAATTTTCTGAACCCACAAAACATTCAAATTAACCAAAACTCAAATCATCCAAGGGTGAAGAAAACAAAAAAGAATCAGAGTTTGGGTTGTGGAGAGAATTGTGTGTGTGTGCATCGTTTGAGAGCACTTCTATCGAATAGACAGGAAGAGTGGAGTGCTCTTCAACAGGGTGTTTCATATCCTCAAGGATGTTAAAACTTATCTTTTCTCCTTCGGATTCCATGGAAAGCGTACCATTGTGAACATTGATGACCGTCTTTGCTGTTTTTAGGAATGGCCTCCCAAGTATGAGAGGGGCATGTCCTTGGGTTCAGGTATCTTCCATCTCAAGAATGTAGAAATCATCGGGGAAGTTGAGATTCTTCACTCTAACAAGGACATCCTCAATCACTCCTTTTTGATGTGTTGTACTCCGGTTGGCAAGTTGCACAACAATTCCTGTTGGTTGAAGCTCTCCAACCTGTAGAGAAGTATATACAGAGTGAGGCATCACATTAATGGAAGCACCTAAATCTAGCATAGCATCAGAAAATAAGGTCTCCCCTATGGTACACGGTATCGTGAATGTGCCCGGATCCTTGCATTTGGTTGGCATTGCTGGTTGAATCAATGCCGAGACATTCCTCCCCAGGTTGACTCTCTCATTCCCCTTCAACCTCCTTCTATGGGTGCAAAGCTCTTTAAGAAATTTGGCATAACGGGGAATTTTCTTGACTGCATCCAACAATGGAATATTAACTTGATCTTTTTTAAATGTATCCATTATTTCATTTTAAATCTCAATATCAAAGTTTTTCTTAGATTTAGAGAGTCTTTGAGGGAAAGGAAGAGGAATTGATTTTTCATTTGAATCATCAATGATAATTTGATTGCCCTTTTTGTTTTGTTTTTCATTACACGAAATTTTTGAGGGTTGGGAAGGAGTGTTTTCAAGAGGGGGACATACCTGTTTCATAGAATCAGTAGAAGGAGAAGCTTCATTACCACTACGAAGTGTAATTGAACATACATTACCTTTATCATTCGGATTGGCAATGGGTTGAGATGGTAGTTGTCCAGAACCTTGCATCTTAAGCTCACCGATGGTGTTCACCAATTGTCCCACTTGAGTTCGTAGGTCTTGAATTGCCGATTGTGTGGTCTGTTGGAACTGAAGGTTCTAGGTTGCCATTTGTTTCACCATGTCCTCGAGGCTTGGTTCATATTTGGGAGGAGGAGGAGGATTATTGTTTTGAGAAGTTGAAGGATAAGAATATTTCATACCTTGGCCTTGTTGATACCAATTCTGCTTCGGGTAGCTTGAGTTTCCTCCTTGTCGGTATTGTGGTTGTGCTTGCCACCCGGGGTTTGGATTTGGCTTGAATGGTTCTTACTTGAAGGGAGGATCTTGTTGGAATGGACACCCTGGGAACACAGCTGTACAGGATTTAGATGAATCTTGAAGTTGTGGGCACTGGTCAGAAAAATTAGTGTTATCAGAACAAATCCCACAATGTAATGGAATAGAAGTAGAGAGTGAGTTACCTTGTGCTTGAGATAATTTCCTTAGAAGGGTATGCATCTTATCAAGTTTAGTATCTACCTTTTGTTCTAGGGCTGAATGACTTACCTCATGAACTTCTTGGGTTGGTTCAATAGCTCGTGTATCAAATTGTTGTGCATTTTTAGCCATGTTGGCTATTAAGTCACGAGTGACAGAAGGAGTTTTGTCAACTAGGGAACCACCAGCCGCAACATCAATCATTCCACGATCCATGGGGATAATTCCCTCATAGAAGTATTGAATTAAAATTTGTTCACTAATCTGGTGGTGGGGACAACATGAGCAAAGTCTTTTGAATCTCTCCCAGTATTCATGAAGGGTCTCTCCTTATGATTGCCTAATTCCACATATTTCTTTCCTAATTGAAGCAGTTTGGGAGGTAGGGAAGAACTTCTCTAGGAAAAGTCTTTTTAGGTCATTCCAGCCCACAATTGTGGAAGGAAAGTAGTATATCCAATCTTTGGCTACACCATAAAGGGAGAAAGGGAAGGCCCTAAACTTAATGAGGTCCTCAGACACATTTTGGGGTTTCATGGTGGAGCACACTATATTAAACTCTTTTAGATGTTTGTGAGGGTCCTCTCCGGGAAGACCATGGAATTTTGGAAGAAGGTGGATGAGACCTGATCTAAGATCAAATTTGGCTGCTTCCTCAGGATATTGGATGTACGCAGGTTGGTACTCCACATCAGGGGTAGTAAGTTCTTTTAAAGTTCGATTATTTGCAGCCATGTTTTCTTGGGTTTGATTGGGTTCAATTTTGGGTTGGTTTAGAAACAATTGAGGTTTCACAAGGGGTTACTCAATGTTAATTGATTGACCTTCTCTAAATTCCTTGATTTGTGTGTGAAGTGACTTTTCAATTTCAGGGTCAAATTCAAGTAGTGTTCCTTTACCAGATCTTGTCATGCAACAATGATGTCCAGTTTGATTGATTGATTGTTTGTTTTGTTTTTTTATTTGAGATGGATCAAAAAAACTTAATAAGGGTGAAAGAAAAATATAATGTTATACTATAAAATTAGAGAAGGAGATGTGGAAGAAGTGAGAGAGAGAGAGAGAGAGAGAGAGAGAGATAAAGAACACACAAAAAAAACCAAAAATAAAGACAAAACCCAAAACAAAAAACAATCAAATGGGGGTGGGTATTTAAAGGAGTAATAATTAAGAAGTAAAATAAATAAATAAAATAAAATAAAGAAAAAAAATTATCTTGGCTCCCCGGCAACGACGCCAAAATTTGACCGCGTTGTCGAACGCGTCAAATTAGTTGTTTAATTTTGACTAGAATTTCTGCAGTATAGCAGCAACCCTAGGTCTTCTCTCGACGGAGCCATAGATCATTAATTCTAAAATGTGGTTCTGATTATGAAATTAAAAAGGGAAATAGGGTTTTATAATACTTGGGTTTGATTATTAAAGATGACAATAGAAAATAGAAGCAATAAAACAAAGTAGAGATTAACAGAATTAATTAAGCATGATCAACCCGGGGTACTCGTATGATGTTTATCCTTCATCGCTTCTTGATATAAGGTTATGCTCTTTTAATCCCTGGTTTGTAACACCTATAACTAGAATGTTACTGAGTTTATACTAGGATACCTCCTAGGGTTCAGTCAAAAACACACAATGATTCACCGGACACCGCCGATGATGGAATGAATTGTATTTGACTTCATAACCAAAACTCATCAAGGAAACACACGAAAAACTCGATGCGCTGTCCAGATTTGTATGTTATTTATTTGTGATACCATGGAATAAATGTACATGTCCTTGATAGTACTTGTGTGAGTTCAATTTACCAATATAAACCACACAAAAACCGTAATTGAAAGCGGGAAAGAAAGTGGTGAACGGTGTGTGAAACATCACATGAATGGGTACCCCCAAACATGATCATATGAGTTGATCATGACATACCAATACATAAATCAATAAAATAAGAATAGAGGATGATGAAAAACAACACAAAAATCTGGAATTTAAAATATCATTTAAATATTACAAACATGAAGCTCGGGATGTACATCACATTCCTCCCCGGGTGATCACAAGGGGTTTAGAAACCCATGGGAGAGGAGGAAGAGAAAGATGTTGGGGTAGAACTTTCCATAGCCTCCAAAACCTCCAGGGATGTTGATAAGACTCCTTGGGGACTCCAAAATGGATGCACCTTGCCTCTTGGCCGAACTTACAAATGGGGAGCCCAAGGTGCCATTTTATAGGATAATTGGAAGGTGGTTTTAGGCACACAGATTTCATCAATCCACTTTCACGACGTGTTTCGGCCTTCAGACAGTCTTATCTCGCTTTGGAAAAAATAGAAAAGTTGTATCCCTGCCTCTTGGCTATCTCCACCGAAATGTTGACACCTTTTGGATAAATACAGCTCACGATATTGATAAAATACATAACACTGCATTTGACTTGGTCCAAATTCGGTGTCTTGGACAGATCAGTTCTGATGGGCCCCATGGAAGCCGAATCAACATTGGGTTCCTTAATATGAAATATAGCCTATTAAGTTCTAGACAGTCCCACAAAATGTCAGCCCATTTGGATGTGCTGAGTTCGTGTAATATGCAAAACAGTGGATAGATGTCCATGGATCCATGCAACTTTGGCCCTTTTTTCTTCCACTTCATCAAAGGCCCTCCAAATCACCTCCACCTACATTGAAACAATAAAAACAAGTAACATTGACCATTATAATATTGATTAAAATTAATTGATTTATTAAAAAATGAAGTTCAATTTATTATTATATTTGGAATATTCATTACAAAACTAGTTTAAAACAGCTGTGTAAGGGTGGAATAAAACAGTGAATCGTGGTACGATCAGCTGATCATCAGGTTTAATACTCATGTTTTCCTATAACGGATTATATATAAATTCCGTGGTCCTACAATTAAGAGTGTATCCCCTACTTACCACCCATTTAGTATCACAAATGATTTAATTAATGTTGTGCTTGATGAAAGGATAAACAGTTGAGGAAAGGTTGTATTTAAATCTATTCAACAGTCTTTCTTCAAACCTTCTAGCATGGAAATTACCAGGTGCATTATTATAAATCACGTTTCATGTAAATCTATGGATAATAACAACATTAAAAATCTTAAGTTCTTTGATCCTATGGCCTCCCAGTTCCCCTGGTTTTTGGAATTCCTTCCATGCTATAGTAATCAACATATCATCATGGACCTCTCTAGTCCATATATAGTTCATAACCATGCTATGAATATACTTAATAAGACACCTTTACCATCTATAGAATGAGAAGGAAAATACATTTTTACGTGATGATAGATTTATTAAGAAAACTCCTTCTAGTAAGGTTCATTGCTTTCCCTTTCCACTTTTCCAATTGATTAACTATACTAGAACATATTCCTTCCAAATACCGCCTCTTCACCTTGACTCAAAATAGGGGAACACCAATATAGATGAAGGGGATATACCCTCTCCTCACTCCAAGATATTGGGTTATACTATTTTTCTATCCAATTAAAATACCAACATAAAATACCATGAAGTATTTTTACAAACTTATGGACTATCTAGCAACATACTCATATAGTGTAAAGGGATAATTACTTAATGAGATAATACTTTTGAGGCTTGTCATTGTAATAAAATGTCATCAACATAAATTAGGTGTGAAGGAACAAAGTCATTCTTCCCAGCATTAATTTTCTTATAAAATATTATTTAAGTGAGTTCATTGATGTATCTACTCAAGTAATCTTCAAAAATGGAAAATAATAGTCCTGAGTGAAAATCACCTAGTCTCACACCACTTGAGTAGTTGAAACAAGCTTTGGGTTCCCTATTGATGATAATTTAAATCATTGAAGAGCTCTGTATTGCACTGATAAGAATAATGAATCTTTTGGAAAACCCATATCTTATTATTACCTGAGGAATAATTCTAAATTTAAATGTGTCAAAGGCCTTAGAAAATTAAATTTTGAGTTTCAAATTCCCTTTGATTTTCTACTCATTATGTTTATACTCTCTGAAGTTGTGAAGAGACAATTCTAAATACTTCTTATAGTAAAAAATCCAAGTTGATTTGGGTTTCTAAATTCCTGAACCATTTGACCCATCCTATTGGAGATGTTCTTACTAATTTTCTTGGGGATTGAGTTCCCAAGATCCATGATCTTGAAATCCTTAATGTCCAGTTCATTTTCCTTCCTGGATATTAAGGAAATAAAGTATAAGTTCATACCCTAAGGCATATAAGAGTGACTGAATAATTATTTGATTTCATAAGTTATATAATCCTACATGATGCCCCAATAAAACGTGATTTTTATTAGAAAAACCATCAAGTATGGGTGAACTCTTCATGTTGAGAGATAATAATGCCTCCTTAATTTCTACTTTAAGTGGACTCCTGATAAGATCATTATCTTGATTCTCTTCAATGCAAGGATTTATATTCCCAAACAATTTTATTTGGGTGTGTCAGCCCATCATCAGAGTAAAACCCCAAAAAATGATCTACCACTACCTAATAAATTTCATTTTAAGAAGTATATAGTTGTCAATTTATACCAATTTCTTTATTCCCAACCATGACTCTCTTATCCTTATGAAATCGTTGGAAGAATTTTTTTTTCAATACCCATATTTTAGCCACCTGAAATTCAGATGATTTTTCCAACCATTCTTTAGTCATTATGAGGACATCCAGCCTATTATGTGCCTTAATCTACTCCTTAGATGGAGTAAATTGATGATGATTTTTGATTTGGTTGTGCGAAATCTGTTATTCAATTGCTCTAATCTCTATATATAACTTTGAATACTAATTTATGATCCAAATTTTGAGCAGTTCCTTGGTGAGATTCCATTTTCCATCCATCCTTTGAAAAGTACTAACAATAATATTAGGTTTCCAAGCCTCCAAAATAGGTTCCCTACACCCAAGAATTACAATCCACCCATTATTAAATTGAAATGGAATAGTATCTAATCTTTTCATTTGTGTATTGACATCCAAAATAATATTATTGTGATCAAAGTGATTTTTTGGGAGTGTGAATCCTAAAATACCATGACCAGCACTCTGATCATCCATATGAACAAAGCATCTATCCACATCACTTATCTACATACCATTTAGTGTGTATTGAATCGAGGTAAAGTAATCTCCTTAAAATATGACCTAAAAAAAGTTACAGTGATCAATATAAGTGGGGAATTCCAGAGAGGCAACACGATTGAATTTATCTCCAATATTCTCATCCGGAGTTAGAACAATGTTAAAATCTCATAGTGCCACCCATTTCTGATTCATACCATCACAAATGACCTTGAGTTTTCCCCATAACTCCTTTATTATGATGTAATATGTGGAATCACACAAAAACAAGAATGATAGATCCCACCCTTATAAGTTTCAAGAGACTAAAACACTATAATGTTGATAGATAAAAGAGTTAATGTGGACTGTTTCATGAATTTGGACCCACATGTGATCCATATTGGTGTCATGAGTGTTTTCTGAGACAAATTCATAACCATGAAAATCCCACATAAATGATTTATAATTATAAAATAAGAGATTCAACTCAACAAATACAATGAGCATGGGATTGTAAGACAAGATAAAATGTAGAAGGGATTTGGCTGTTAGGGGGTTCGCTAGATCATGAGAGTTCTAAAATATTATATTCATTAACAATGATTTTTAATCCTTATTTGGGGACCTCCATTCTTTACCATATGTACTTGGAACTTAACTTTAATCTATTTAATTATTGTTTTATTTACATTTTAATCGCAACCCATACATTTACCCACCTTCTATTTAGCTACTGGATAAGAATCCTCATTGAACTTAGTAGAGGTGATGACGACCTACTCAATAAATTGTATTCCTTTAACTTCATCATACCAGAATACACCACTTAGGGGGTATAAAAGTATTCAAAAACCTTCTATCATGAAATCATGTATCCTTGGATACCTTCTTCTTGGAAATCCTAGAGGTAGTTACTTGTGAGAAACCACCCCATGGATAACTATTTTTTTAGGTTGGTGATATTGAAATTCCTTTTGGTGAGCCTTGTGTGTACTCACATCTGGTGAAACAAGTGAGTTTTCCTTCGAGGATACCTCATGCTCAACTGTATCAGGCATAAACATGTGGGGTTCATCAGTCACCATCAGCTCATGAGAGATGGGCGTCTGTGGACACTCCTTCTAATTTTCCACCTCTTGAGAACCACGAGGTTCATCCAAAATGGGTATATAGGAATACAAGTAACACATCTGTAGAGAACTAAATACTTCATCAAGAACAATATCATCTTGGAGTCCTATTTAATTTGATAAGATGGACACAATTGGATGAAGCCTACTTTTTTCATCTGTAATGATTTCCTTTGAGTTATCAT
Source organism: Viscum album (assembly GCA_963277665.1). Classification (NCBI taxonomy): domain Eukaryota; kingdom Viridiplantae; phylum Streptophyta; class Magnoliopsida; order Santalales; family Viscaceae; genus Viscum; species Viscum album. The sequence continues at coordinate 335,530,005 of OY728163.1, forward strand.
GCACACATAAATTTGACATATCCTCCTTATAACCACACAAAAAATTAGTAAAAAGTACCTTAGGGGATAGTTTTCTCTCCCACCTGGTGTCCCCTTCAGTAGTCATATCCCTGTCAGGTAAGGATACATTATCCTTATCCAGTCTGTTTCACTAAATTGAGCCATATGGAGGTAATCCAACACCCAAAGAGGAAATATTGGTGTTACCATATCTAGTAAGACCATAATTCTACACTATAGAAGTGCCCAAGGGGGCAGGTTTCCTGGGTTCCTTCTTTTCCATAGAGTTATCCTCTTTCTTAGCCACACGAGAAGGGCTATCAATGTTTTTTCTCTTCAGATCAGGGACTAGAATATTCTCTTTTCCATTCCTCCATTGGTAGTTAGAGTCCTCATGACCTTTCATATTGTTGAAGGAATACTCCCTATCCCTATTTCATTCCAAATAAGGATAACCAAAGAACATGAAATTATATCTTAATTTTGGTTTCCTTTCATATTAGATCAGTATGTTGATACTTTCATCCCTTTTAGCTCAGATTACTTCTCCCACAAGTTTGATATTCATTTCAACCTAAAAAAGGATTATTGCATAATGAAACATCCTTGGGTTATTTTTCTACCTATCCATCTAAATTGGATTCCACATAGTTTAGGTAATGTACCATAATATGCGTGGGTACCAATAGATCTAATTTAATTTAAATATATGTATCCAAAAATTTTCATGTGTGTTTTTGAACATGTTCAGGTCAAAATTCCAATCCCACTCTTGAATTCTTAAGAAACTAGGCCACAAGGATAGTGAACCAATACTCTAAGATCTATATTTAAGGTCATTATAAGGGAAGACAATATCATAATAACCCCTTCCCATTGCATTCATCTTCTATTCACCAAATCCCTATAGTTCAACGAACCTACACGCAAGGTAATGAAATTTCTAGGGTCTCTCACCTTTCCGAACCAAGAACCTCACAATTATCAAGTAATTTTACAAGTTAACCCTTTCCTCAATTTTCCAATTGCTTTAAAAGACATGGTTCTTCCTTTACTTGTAGTAATCATTCTAATAGGATGAAGATCAATGTAAGTGATTGAAGGGTTAACGGCCGATTTGACTACCTCATCACTGTTTTTCTTCAATCCCACCTCCTTGTCTGGTACCCAATCCTCCACAGTCGTCTTCTAGTAGAAATGATAAAATTGATTTCTACGACCAAAATGATCTTCTAGTGATGAATTATTTGGTATCTTAGTTGGATTCAACTTCTTACAAACTTTCTTGGAGAATGGAATTATTACTCAATGCATTAGAGAGATATATCAGGATCACCCATTATCATGAATAATTTAAAAGGATAATAAGTTAAATAAAATATATATGATTTAATTTATATAATAAAATCACATAAATTATTTTATTTAACATATATAAAGAATCATGTTCGGTCATTATGTAAAAATAAGGGTAAAAGTCTTTTTTAATTGAAAACAATTGAAAAAAATCTTAAAAGACTAGGAAACATGATATTCTTTTGAAAAACCATCATACATTATAGAGGAATATTCATAAATAACCATTTTTAAGATGGTGTAAAAATCCAATATTACCATATATGTTAAATAAAATATATTATAAACACATTTTTAATCTTTTAAAAAATAACCCATTTGGAAAAAAGCTAAAAGTATTGTTTTAAAAAATTAAAAAAGAAAGTCAAACATGGTTTAAAATGATTTTGAACATAAATTTTTATATATTAATTATATAATTGAAATATTATTTAGAAAATTTATATATTAAAAATGGAGAATAAACTTAATTTTTATTTAAAATAAGGTTTTAAAGAATTTTTTTTACATTGAGTCCAACTTTCAACGTACATATTTGATGTCCACTTCTTTGTAAAACCTCCATTTAATTATAGTTTAATATATAAAAGCTGATCTTTTGGTGAGACCAATACCTATAGGACATGTAGAGAGATTTTGGAATGATATTTGGGTAGGTATTGGTAATGGTAAATGTCTCAAAGTATGTGAATAATAGAAGAGAGGTGGTGTCCATTTACAAGTAAGGGGAGTGACACTCTTCTAATTTTTAAAAGATATAAAATAATATAAAAATTATTCAAGGAAATGTGTCCATAAAAATAAACAATTTTGATGATAATATCATATGGGTAAAAATATAATCATATAATAAGATATTATATGATATTTTGGGTGATTATCACTTAGTTTTAACCTTAATTAACCCATTTATTATTTACTATGATGAAATTTTTTTCCATATTTAATATTCATTATGATCAAAAATGTAATTAATATAATTACTATATTTTACACTCCAAATTTAAAACATGAAATTGATTTTTAAAGATTCAATTTGTATAAGTGAAGTAAATTACTTTTCATATAAGTTCACAAAATGAAATGGAAGAAGTGTTTTTATCAAAAAATGAATTTTTATGCCGGAAATGAATTTGTAAAAAAATAAATTGTAATGCTGATTATTATGGAATTAATTCAATATATTTTAGTAAAAGGGAACTATTATTTCATAAAATACAATAAAAAACATAATTTTAATATTTTAATACTTGAAAATAAATGAAAGTTATTATAATATTTTTGTTTCAATATTCATCTACCAACAAATATTTTCATAAGAATACAAATAATTTAACCTATTATATATTTTATATGCTGATATAAAAAACAATTTACATTTCATAAAATATAATTTTGAAAATTTTTAAATTTATATTTTAAATAAATCAATTTAATACGTGGAAACCCCATTAGTTAGGACAAAACTATTTCTTTTTTGATCTTAAAAATCATATAAAATTTTTGTGGTGATTGTGAATCCATAAAATCTAATCATGAATATTAATAATAAATAAAAATGAAAAATTAATAAAATTACATGTATTTTTATAGATTTAGATCATGGCCAATCTTTTAATTATTTATATCCACTTCAATATTCATAGAAACGACCACACTTTCTGGTGCCTTTACTTCCTCATTTTCATCTACTAATCTAAATTATAGTAAAATCGTAGATTTATTTTACAATTTTAAAATTATTATAAAATAAAATACATCTAATCCAATATTATTTAAATTTACCTAAACTTTTATTGAATCATCTGAGATAATAGTTGAATCGCCAAATTTTTTTTCTCCTAATTAACTAATAATTCATGCATCGAATGGCCTAAATTCAAGTATTTTTAGTAAGATAAAAAATATTAACTCACATAGAGGAATCATTATCCTAGGATATTTATCCTCAAAATATTTACTGTATCATCCTATGGTGTTGCTTCCATAAATTTATCCATATTTTTTATTCTCTTTTGGGTCACTTATATCCTCTAATTCTATACAGGATTCATTATGACTTATAAGGATCCCTAATAACCTAAGAAATAAATAATATGGTTAATTAATTTTAAAGATATATATTTTCCAATTAATCTTGTACCTTACAAAGTCTAATGGTTATACCATATGATGATTTCACTATACACTATGAAGTGTTCAGGGTTCACCCCTTTTCCACTTTTCTTATTTAATACAACATTTATAGACTTATTAGTTTTAAAACCATGATTATTCTTATAGATTATCTTCTTATATTTTTCAAATCTTATATATCCATATATTTTTAAAATATAGGCATATTATAATTCTTCAATGTGGCTCACATATCCAATCACCCTAGCTTCTAGGGGCCTGTATTTTTAGCTTCCTCTTCTTTATCAGAAGTAACTTTTGGAACATCACACAACTGATTTCTACAATATATTACAATGATCTTCAATATACACATTTTGATCTTAAATGATAAAAATATAATTTGATCTTAAATATCTATTTGATCATCCATTGAAATTATTTTTTGCAGGAAATTCTCCTTGAAACTTTATCACATTCCCTTTCACATGAGGGGAGTTCACCAATCGTTATAAGTGTTTTCTACTTCTAATAACTCAACGGAATTTATCTCCAACAATAAATAAAATTTACATAAATTTTTTTCATTACTTACAATGATAAGAGACCTCCATTTTTAAATTTTTTTATGTATTGTTCCTTCAAGTAAATCAATATTTCAATATTTCAGATATTTAGATTCTAATTTATTAGTTCTTTAGTTTATTAGAATTCATATTTTCCCACTAACTTATCAACATTTTTGAATAACTATTATAAACATTACTCCCCCTAAATGGATTAATTACTTCCTCATGTATCCCACTAAAATTAAAAACCTTCAATTACCATTTATATTTAAAAAATCTTAGAAACTAATGATGTTATAAAGTGGGTTTTCCCCATTAGTTAGAGTAATATGGTTAATAAATATTTCCGAACCAAAAAACACCCATTACTATAAGTTCATTATTATTCTTCTAATAACCATTGGTTTTATGATCTATAATATTCTTGGGTATTATTGAATCCTTTAACTTACCTTCACATCTCTCTATGTATAGGAAATTATTATTCACTTACACCAATGAGCTACTTACACCTTTCTTATTATTTTATTCCGTTTTTCTTCCTATAACTACTCTAGAAAAAATTTCATTAAATCCTTTAGAATATTAAAAACTTTTATCTAGGGTTGTGGTTTCTTCTTCACAATATATTTTTCAATAAATTTTCCTTCCAATGGATTCCTCCTATTTATTCCAAACTTCTCCAGCCCCAATAATAGTTTTACTAATTTTTCATATGCGTGGTTCGACTTCCTATATCTCCCAAATAGTTTTTTACCTATAATAAATTAAAATTTAGTGGTATTTTTTATTTAGCCTTAATTTATTTATCAATGATGTATTTCGCCAAACAAATTTGATTTTTCCCTTCTACGACTGATTACTTTTATTTAGATTATTTCATTATCTTTAGCATTCATAGATTTATTGAAATTATATGTGATGTGTATTTTAATTCCATAAAATAAGAATATTTTATTTTCCAATATAGCCTATATTACTTAATTTTTAGGGGAAATATGAATTTCAACTTCTTTTTATTTACACCTAATGGTATAATTATAATATATTTTTTGTTTTCATTCTCTATTTATTGTGGTCTCGTTTTTTTAGTAGTAACCATGTTGGGATTAGTGTTTAATGATCATTGATAATAATCACAGTGACAACTTATTACAAAAAATATACATAATGTTTCAAGATAGTCAAATATATTAGATGATAAAATATTTTCTTTCTTATATGTTCTCTGGTAACACTTAGATGAAATTATTAAAAATTCTATTATTAACACAATTGATGTAATCATTATTTAAATTTCAAACATTTTAATGTTTTGACAACAATAAAAACCATTATTTATAAAAATAACACTAACTTGTAGTATCTTAAATGTATTGGATTCTTCCATTGTGTTGAAATCTTATGGGTTGAGGTGGCTTTCTACTTTTAAGTTGCAACCCATTTATTTTGGAGACATTGTGGGGAAACATATACTTCCTTTATTTCTTCCACCTTTTTAAATGTGGTGGGTTTATCATCAAATTTATTCACCCATTTTTGTCAATAGATACAAACTTTAATATTCAATGTATAATAATTAGTTCATAAAAATTCATCAAAACATGGGTTTTCATTTCTTTTCAATCCTATTGAAGTTGTATCTTATATTTTATTCAAATTTATTTTACAGCTAGATTGAGTCTTTTATAAAGAAAGGCTTTCCTTATAATATTCACCAATTTATCTTCTCTTGGATTTATGTGAAGATTCAAATTGAGTGTCTTTTATGTTTTTTATCTTTACTTCTAAATCAAGATACTTTAAGAATAATGTTTTTTCCTATTTAAAAAGTGATTAATTTTAACTTTACAATAATATTTTATTTTATAAACTATTAAATCATAACACTTTATTATCTCTTATAAATAATGATCAAGTTATTTTATGCTTTTAGAATTCATATTGAAATGAGAATTCTTGATATCAATGATTGACTTGTGAGTATCCTCCTATGCATAAAAATACTCTTTAAAAAAATAAATTTCTAAAATTTATCAAAAATACTTATTTATAATCATTATTCAATTATTATTAATTTGTCATTATAAATTAAATCAAGCTATTCATTTACTTTAATAATTTTTTTTCAGGGTTTTATATTTTTAAAAAATATTGGTTAATTAATTCTCCAAGTCGTTATGTTCTAATTCCATCTTGTATTTTTCCTTATAAAATACCTCAATGAATGAATGTATGTTTTTGATAACTTCATTTGGAATTTGTTTTTATAAAATCCTTGATTTCAAAGTAAAAAACCAAAAATTGACTCAATATATTCACAATCTTCAGGTCATTAGATGGATTTTTATAGAGGATTAGTTATAATTGATTTATCAGGGTAATTTTCACTTTATTTACCCCATGTTAGTGAAATATACTCCTTAAACTAATTTTAAGGTTAAAACTTCTTTTTATTTTGAGGTTAATGTTTCTTATAGTTCCTCAATGTTTTGGCGAAAACCTGTATGTTTACACTACATAGAGTTGCTTCTATTATCATTAGTACCTGCATGATTTTATTATTTTCTGGAAAAAAAATTTCTTCAGCATCTAGAAATCTTCACTTCATGTAAAACATTTAAATCATTTAAGAAAAAATGTTATATATGAAAAGTGTTATCCTTGTTTGATTTGATACCACCTTTTATTCTCAATAGACCATATAGTCACCCTATGCGTGGGGGGGGGGGGTGAGTCGTGGGTAACCAAATATATAACAATTAACTTCAACATTTTATTTTACCACATTTAAGATATTTTATACCTTTACATTAGCTAGGATACAAGAATACATGATTTACACCCTCAACATTCACCCCCACATGTAATATAGAAAAATTAAATGAAACAACACTAATGAATTTTAAAAGGTTTTTTCCCTGGGTAGTAAAGCTACTACTTGTTTTATCTAATTATTACCATGATACTCATTTTTCCCTATAATACAATGTGCTACAATTTAGGAAGTTATTATACATTTCCAAAGATAAGGTATCATCCTTACTTATATTACCATAATATTACACATGTGGTTAGGATATCACCTGAATGGAATCTTATACCTCCATATGGGAATGGAAATATTTTTTATAATGGAACCACCAATTATCTTATTTTTATGAAATTAATCTAGGAAAATTAATTTACTACCAGTTGAACACACACTGTACTTATAATGAACATTTGCTTTTCCTTTATTATAGTAACTTAATTCCTGAGCTCTCACTTCTATGGACTTAATCATTTTGAACTTTTTCATGTTTTCACTGAACACTAGTATGGATTTCAACTTATGATCACCCAAATCTGAGGACCATACTATACTCTTCAAAAAATTATGTTCTGAAATTATCACCTATTCAATACCTTTGATCTTATGAAATGATCTGGTTAGAGAATCCACCTCTTTTATTCATTTATTCTCATTATCCCTCTAAAATTTCATGATATTAATCTATATTTAAGAATGAACACTTTTATTGGCTAAACATTTTACATTTTTTTTTGAAATATATAATATCTAAGACTTATCTTCATTTCCATTTTAATCCGTATATCTTCAATGCTCAATCAAACATCAAGGGTCAACACAAATTTCAAATCTCTTGTAAATTCCAGCAACGACTCTCTGTATATCTTCTGAAAATATCAATAAAAATTATGAATGTAATCTTAATAATAATTAAACTCATAGTCTAAAATCTCTAAAATTTTTCTAGATTTACATAAATTAAAATTTTCATCCTAGAATATTCTAAAATATTACTTCTATTGGAATCATTCACTGTAGATTTCACTTCTTCCTCTATCTCTCCTTCACTAAAACTTTTCAAAACCTTTTGAACATCATATTTACTCTAGAATTATTACAGTGACACTAATGATATTAATTCATTGCATAATTTTTTTTTAAAATTTAGACTATTCTTTAATTATCACTTTGAAGAGTTTCTAAATATTTTGAAACATTACCTTCATAATTAGATAAATTCATTAGTATATCTATTTGATTGAAATTTATTTTCTTTATATCAGAGCGAGTATTATAGTGATCGAACATCACATAAATGATATTTGGATCCTCCTAATACTTTTAGTTCCTTCACTTTATCCAATTATTCTATTTATATGAATTAAAAAAATTCATAAATTTACTTTAATAATACTATCACCTTCTTCTAGAGTATACAACATCAACTCCATTCTTCTTCTAATCGACTTTGAATTCAATGGAAACTACTAGGATCAAAAATGAATCTTCAAAATGTGGTGTTTTTATGATGAATGAATAGTTCATGTATATAATAACAAGAATTCATGAATTTTTTAGTTATATTTTAAATCTTAACTCTGTTAACAGTGTTATCTTCAGAAGAACTTTATTCTCAATATCATCAGTTTATATTCTTGTGGTGATTCTACTATAGATGTGACATTATTTCTCTTTCAGAATAAGATTAATTGAATCCTTTCATTCTTTACATGATTCATTATTCTTTATAAATATCTCTTTCACAATATGAAAAAATTGTAGGGTTGATGAATTTTCAAAAATATTATTTTCTCCACTGAACATGAACCTTATGAAGTCTATGGTATTTAACTTATGATTATTGCACTATACCATATAGATTTTGTATGTTTATTATGTTTTCTATTTTTCTCATTCGGTACAACATTTTTATACTTCTTGGTTTTAAAACCATGATTCTCTTTCCAACATCTCATATTATACAATTCTAATCTTACACATCTGGCTATGTTTTAAAGTTAGGTATCTTACAATAATTCAATGTATTTTAACATTATGATAATTATGTATTATTATAATAGCTTTAATATTATGTTTATATTAACCTACTTTTAATTAAACATACAATATTGTAATTTTAGTGAATTTATTTAAGATATTTTTTACTTATATATTCCACATCTCAATATACAGCTTCATTAATCACCATCTATTGAGATATTCAATATCTATTTGATCAACCATTTAAAGTAAATATTTTAAAATTTACTCCCTAAACTTTCACCACTTTGTATTTATAGATACCCATACTTTTCATAAAGAAATATTAAATCTTAATATATGAATATTATTAATATAACATACTGATCTATGCTAGAATCGTGTAGGGCTAGTATATTTGGAAGCATGGAAAACTAAACACTGAGTTTAAAAGTTATCTAAAAATTATTCCACTTATTTATTCCTAACATGAACCATTCATAGATATATCTTGGTTAATACCTTTCTTTACAGAATATTAAATGGAAAAAAAAGAAAGGGTGATCTTTGATGCTCAATAAGGGTTAATAAGGTAGATATAAATGATCTTATAAGTATTGAATGTGAAAAGGGAATGGGAACACGATCTTAACATTTGAAAAAAATGACTTACATACCACATATAATAATCTTGATCAATGTCATAAATCTTGGTAATAAATAAGACATGAATCATAAAGTAATCAGATAAAATTATCTATAAGAGAATAACATTGGCATAAGACATAGAATTGTGGTATAAAAATAAGAGTATAAAATAATTTTCCTAATAATTAAGGGTATTTTACAAGACTATAATAGTGTAATTGGTTCAATACCCAAACCATCTTAGTTTTTATGGTTCACTACCAAGACATAAAAGCAGGCAATCTTCCTTAATGAACTAGGGTCACTTCCCATTCTAGTCTAATTTATCTCATATGATATCAATATTTACTTAACTAATTAGAGGTAGATATTGGTCCCATCTATAACATAAGGAAAATAATAAATATGTGTTCAATAAAATCATAAGTCATTCATCATATCAGAACCCATAAAAATATATGGGTTTCAACAACATTTCAACATAGCACAACCTGTGGAAAAGGATAAAGTTTCATAAACATCACTATTTAATACTAATAAACCATATAGAGAAAAATGATATTATACCCAATAAATAATAAGTGAAATCATGTGTGATTGTATTTGATGAATTTAAATGCTTTTAAATGATCTTTAAAACAATCTTGACGGAAATAACCATTCCATTATGAAATCACTTATTTTATAAAAAATATGAAATTATAAAGGAACAAATTTTATTTTTTTATAAAATTATAAATAAATATTCAAATAAAAAATTAGTCCGGATGATGGGAAAATCTATTCATTTTATATAATTTTAAAAAATTCCTTCCATACTTTTATCATAAAAGTCACAAACTACCTCATTTAGAAAATAAAAAATATTCATTTCAAACAGATTTTAAAAAAAATTAAAACATGGGTTAAAATTAAAATATTTAACCATAGTAGAAGAGTAAAATACTTATTTAAAACATTTTTAGAAAACATGTATATGGAAGAAACATGTTTTCTTATCAAAGAGAGAAATGAATTCGATTTTACTTAAACAAATATTATTAGTCTATTAAGTACATAAGTTGAGGAAAATGAATATAGAACATGTATTTTAAATTAATAACTAAAGGATAATAAACATCAAGATTTTATTGAAATTTATAGCATAATATTTAAAAATTAAAACTTAATCAGAAACAATCTCAATAAACAGTGAGACCGTAACATAAAACCTTACCTCGTGTTTTCCTTGCTTCAAAAGCAATCTATTATATTGTATATTAAGTTTTAATTTATTATAATTATATTATATAGTATTTTTCATTCTAATAATATCATATATGATCCCTTTATAACATTTTAATAGAACCTTTTTTATAATTATTTATTAAAATCATCATTTATGGATGTTAACTGTTTCATTGATCTTGAGTATTTCTGCTCAATAGTTCCGATCATTGTACTCATAACTTGGTTAAATAATATATATAATATTAATCATGATATAAATATCTTATATATTCATTATAAACATATTTATATTCATCCATAAAATTTATATTTAGAAAAATGTATTACACCATTCATGGAGACGGTAAGCTGTACTTACACATGAACACTATTATAATTTTTCAAAAGATGTAACAATAGAAAGATAAAAATTAATTCAACATTGAAATATAATTATTATATAATAAATATCTTATATTTTCGTAAAATTATTAATCATTAACATCAATGTAAAATATAAATGAATAACAAATCACATAGCTTTGTGGAGATTGTAGTGGACATGTATATAAAAATGATGTTATCATTTCTAAAAGGATTGGTAAGTAGATATGTGTGATATTATAATTATATAATTATAATTATTTCATACATATAATATATAAATAGTAAAAATATAATAATACCCTTCATTAAAATATGGTGATGAAAAATGAATGGTATCGCTATGTAGATATGGTAAGTCATACATATGCGCGAGTGATACTTTTAGTTATCCTTTTAGAGGAAAGATGGAGTATAGTGATGTTTTAATAATAATTAAAAAAAATAATCATATTTATTATAAATTTTTTATGATTAATACTGTAAATTTATATGAGGTAATTAATTGTAGAAAATAAAGTGATTGGTTAAGGTGAATACCTCTTCTCTGAAACAAATCCATTAGATTTTCTCTAAAGGGATTTAGCGTTGGTATTTTGAAAGAAAAAAACCTCTAGAATGTGTCTATGGATGTTTATAATAGAAATTTGAAGAGTTTTTTCTATATATAAGGCTACAAGTGGTGTAAAGAAGTGAGCTAGGATGTTACCTTTTTAAATTGAGGTGAGGGGAACTTTTGGAATATCGAGAACGATTAAATTATAATAAGTTAATTCTCAAGAAAAATGACTCTGAATGGATATGGATTCAAAGATATTATAGTATATTCTTTACCCTATCAAATAATACAATTTATACTTGTTTTAGTTTCATTTAAACATTATCATTTTGATTAACCCTTTGTTAACCAATTTCAATATTAACCACGGTAACAACATTTCCAATTTTAAAGGGTTGTAACTTTTTACTTATAAGTTGAAAATTGGACCGTAAATTTTTTATTTATGAAATTTTATAGCATATAATATCCTAATTGAGGTATTTCAATACTTTTATTATTTTTAAATAATTAAATAAAATATTTTTTTATATAAAATATCATTATTGTGAATTTTATCATTTTTGTAGGAAATAGATAAAGAATTTTTTTTCATTCTAATATAATATTATAAAACAAAACTAATATGTCATATATTCAAAAAAATCATGGAAAAATTTAAATTACAGTTATTAAATTACTTTTAATATTTTTAATATCATTTATTTTATTTTTTCAATTAATTTAATAAATACTATCTTGGCATGATGTAAGAATTTAATGTAAATATATAATACCTAATTTTTTTAAATAAATTACCATATTTAATATAATATTAATAATTATAAAATTAAAATTAATATTCATTTATAAATTTTTTATCATGATGTGAACACATAAAGGATATTTAAATACAAGAGAGTGTCATTTTGTAACTTTCATTGATCTAAATAATATATAAGTAGTTTTGAAGGAAAAGATTCTAATAAAAAATAGTTTTTACTATAAGTTGATAATGGTAAAATTTCATTCATATAATAATAATTAAGATGAAATATTATATCCTTTTAAATTATTTTTTATCTATATTATCCCGATTTATACTTAGCCAAGGTGATAAATTTTTCCATGGTTATTATTCATATTAAACAAAAAAAGGGGATAATTTTGAAGATTTTTAAAATCATAATTATAAATATTGAATTTATTTTATCCAATTCAATGTCTATAAATGGAAGAAAACAATTTTAATGTAAATACACAAAATGTGAAAGGACAATTTTTTTTAGAAAAAATACATTTTTAAGCATAAAACCAAATTTATTCTTATCCAATGGCTAGAAAAATACTTTCAAAAAATTTAAACCATTTTATCTAGTAAATAGTATATAAATTTCATTAATACCATTCACTAGTAGTTTTTAATTTAATTTAGTAATATAAAATTCCTTACACGCAAAAGTTATTTTTTCAGAAAAAAAACTTCAATTTTAAAATATATTTTTTTTAATTATTATCATTTGATAAGTAAATAATTAATTTATAAATAAAGTCCATATTTTTTAATAATTTAGTTATCACTATTCATACACGTTGATACCATGACTAATATTTTGATAATGTTATGTAGTTCGTCTAAACTCACTGTTTTTTGAACACAAATTATCAAAGAAATCAAATTACTTTAAGACAAATATTTCATATAAATATTATGGTGTTATATTCTACCCCCAATAAAATGAATTTAGTCCATAAAATTTACAACTCAGATAGAAACAAATGAGGATAAATTTTCCTCATCGCATCATCCAGTTCCCATGTAGCTTCCCCAAGTTAGTGGATTCTCTATAAAACTTTTTCAAATTTTTTAGTTTATTTCATAAAAATATCTCTATATTCTCTACAATATATATAATTTTTCTTCATATGAAATAAAATTCTTAATAGGTATGTAATATGATTTTATTACATTTGAATAATCAGTTTTATACTTCCTCAAGAGTGATACATTGAACACATCATGAAATTGAGAGAGATTCAGTGGAAGCACCAATCGATAAGCTACCATCCTGATACGAACATGAATTTAAAAAGGTCCTATATAACTAGAGATTAAATTATCCTTATTTCCAAATATCTTCCCCACTTATAGAGAGATATTCATAACAACACATTTTCACCAACTTCAAATTCTATAATTTCCAATGATTGTCAACATAACTTTTTTTTGGAATCTGAGATCCTATTATGTGAAGTAGAATTGATCTAAAATTCATAGCCTTTTTGTTATCTAGATAAGGTTCCCATATATTTATTTCTCTAAATTCATTCAATTAAATTGAATTTCTAAAATTCTTACCAATATGGGATTCATAATGATCCATCTGAATGTTGGTGTGAAAACTATTTTTGTATGAAAATTTCAAAAAATAATTTTTTTAATCACAACCACTTATAAAATCCATAGAGAAGGATATAAACATGTATTAAAAAGTTTAAATGATCTTATCAATCAAAACATATACTTGAGGATGATAAGAAGTGCCAAACTGAACACTATATCCGGAGCCCACCAAAGACTTCTCCAAAACATCACGGTATTCTTAAGATTCCAATCAGGTACAATTTATAGTGGTACACCATTTAATATTACCACTTTATTATTGTATAAAAGAGTAATTTGACTAAGATATATATATTTACTAATGTCAGTGAAGTTTTCTTACTTTGTATGGCAATAAAATAGAACCCAAATGGAATTATTCCATTTTGATGTTTTTGGGAGTCCGACAACAAAATTCATGGCGATGTTATTCCATTTCCATTATAGTATGGGTAAAGTTTGTAACACCCCCTAGAATTTTTTCTCTCATCCTTAAGTTACATACCTACCAAGCACTGAGAAACATACTATATAATATCTATCTTCATTCCATACCACAAGAAATACTACTTCTAATATCTTTACATCTTCATACTTCCAAGATGAATAGATAATGATAAACCTGAAGACTAATCCAGCTGTTAATTCTTGAAATATTCTAGATAAGAGAAACTTTCATGGTTTATGATAATAATAATTATTTTTTATCAATTCTGAACTTAGGAAAATTTCTCACATTCTTTTAAATCTCTATATATTCCTTCAGATCCCCTTTAATCTTCACATTTATTGATTGTTGAAAACTAATTTGACAAGTATAATATTTATCCCCTTACATCAAGATTTAATGAACATAAATTAATTTTTTTAAATATTGTATATTTTGTGATTCTCCACATAGACATGCTAGAATGATCCTTTTGACTCTGAGCGTCTTCCACCTTGTTTACTTTCCCAGGGTGGTAATTTATTGAGCAGTAATGATCATTAATCATCTCCAACAATCATCATTGGTTCATGTTCATCTCCTCTTTAGTGAAAATATTATTTATACTTTTATGATTAGTATATATGTCACACATTTCTCCATAGATATAATAAATCTATATATTAAATAAATACATTACCATAGTTCAATCCAAATGTTGAGTTATGTAATTATTTTCATGGACATTTAATTGTCATGAGGCATAAACTATAACCATATCACATTGCATGAGGAAAATTACAATTACATTTTTTTGTGCATTAATATATATTACACAATATTCTTCACTATAGGGTAGTGTAATCATAGTTTAATTGACTACCGATAACTTAATTTCCTTAAAATATTCTTCACATTCATCAATATAAAAGAACTTGGAACCCCACTGAGTTAACATAGTGAGTGGAATTGATATCCATGAAACATTATCCACAAAGAATCGATAATATCTAGACAAAATAAGAAAACTTTAGATTTCAAACAATGTTTTTTGTCTGGGCCAATGTTCAATAACTTCTATCATTGAAGGGTCTACAAATATATGCTCACATGAGATAATGTGACCCAAGAAAGAAACAATCTAAATCCAAAATTTCCACTTGGTAATTTTTTCATAAAACTTATCCTTACTTATGTTCATAAACACAATACTCATGTTATATTAAAAAACATTCATTAATCATTGAATATATAAGAACACCATCTATAAATACTTCTACGAACTGATCAAGTTAATCTCTATACACTCTATTAGTTAAGTCCATGAATATTGCATCGGTATTAATAAGATCAAATGAAATCACTAAAAATTCATAGTTTTTAAATCTAGGAAATAATTCCATAATGGGTATATCATCCTTCTTAAACATCCATTCATGATATTTAGAATTAATATAAATCTTAGAAAAGTAATAATCTCCATTTATTTGATCAAACAAGTCATTAATACAGTGTACATGATACTTTTTCTAGAATGTTATATTTCTATGTTGACAATAATCAATGTAGTGTCACATTGATCCATATTTGTTCTTAAAAAATAGAATAAGTTCACCCTAAGGTGACACACTTGTACGAATGAATGAATTTTCAATATTCTCTTGGAGTTTCTTCTTCAATTCTTCCAACTCAATCAGGAATGTTCTATTTGAAGTCTAAGAAATAGGTGTAGCACTAGATATGAGTTCTATTGAAAACTCAACACCATGATATTATAAAATAATAGATTTTTGTTTTGAAAATAAATCAATAATCTCTTTCACAATAGGCATATTATCATTGTATATTTTCTCCCCAACCACCTGAGATAAACACTCCCTTTGAATAGAAATCATGACCCTTACGATGGATATGATTTCTATCAAAATTTTATTTCATTCATCACAATGATAGGTGATAATAGTTTAGTACAGAATATAAAACATAAATTTCTTACCTCATAAACTGATAAGTGAGTTTCTCAAATGAATCCAACCCAATCCCAAAATAACATTGAATTCAACTAGATTAAGAATGAAAATATTTTCCAAAAACACATTCCCACTAACTTCAACAAGAGAAGAATCAAAGAATTTGGATGTGATCATCATACCATTAGATATTTTTACTACTAAATAACTATATATTTTTTGAGTTGGTACTATGAAACACTTAGAATATTATTTAGATATAAAATTGTGGGTTGATCTAGAATAATATAATACATTAATAATTATAGAGTGGATGGTAAGTGTACATTTCACCATATCGTCATCATAAACATAATTAAAAATAGTGATATTAGTATATTTAATTTTTTATCTGTGATTAAGAGGGTTTTTACATTGATCATGTCATTAAAATTTAGATTTGACCTGTAGTTATAATAATTCCCAAACTCGTTGCATTTAAAACATAGGAGTGTGGTTGGTGAATTATATAGAGATTTCACTGTACTCACATCATAAACTAACTTCCTCCCATCAGTTAAATTTTTGATTACCTGATGAACTTAAGTTACACACTTTAAACATTTAAAAATCCTCTTATAAAATTTCACCCATGTTTCTGTCCACAAATCAGGTATAATAGAAGGCTCATCTTCTTCACTCTATGGTTTTTAGAAATTCATTTGAATTCCATTTTTATTTTCTTATAAAAAATGCGTTTGATGGGTTACTCTGTTATCTATCTCCAACATCAGATCTTGAAAATTTACTTTATAGATATATATATGTTTCTTATGGATAATTACCTTTAGATACATGGTTTTAATCCATTGAAGAATCGATCACTATACTGTTAATTTGTATGATAATATGAGAAGCATACCACAAATGCCTTGTGAATTTTTCATCATACATACCAACAAATTCATTATCCTTATACCTTTACTCACGAAATTCATTCTACATTTTCATATGAAGAATACCAGGAAATTACATATAGATGAATAAGCTTTTAAATTCATCTTATTTTACTGATTCAATTTTACTTGTTATATTGGGTTTTGATAATATTACACAACTAATTTTCTTCACCTTCCATATAATAAACTACAAAAATAAATTTATTTTATTCCGAAAACTAAAAAAAAAAATATAGTTTCAATGTCACTGAACTATTTTTTAGTTACTAGTGGATCCAGTAAAATAAGGTGGACATTTCCTCATAAAGGAATCAATATAACGTTGTTCCCATATTTTTCTCATTTGGATTCTTAGCATGATTCATATCTTGAGAATGTTCTATGATTATAAAAATAATATTTTAAATTATAAAATGACCCATACTTTATATACATTGTTATTACATCAGAATTGAAGCACACTTATTACAACATATAACAAAACCATGAAAGGACCGTATAGGTATAGTGTTTTTAGAAACTGGGAAACATAAATAACTTGTTCATAAATCATCTACATTGTCTCCCTTTTATTTTTTCATATTTAGAGTCCCTTTTGGCATATCATACTTAATATCCTTCTTCCTGACATGGGGAAAATAAAACATAAAAAATGGTGAGCTCAAATTCTCAGAAAGGGTAAACAAAATAAATATCAATCACATCAAATTCATAATAACATAACATTTTGGAAATCTTAACCTGCAAAAGAGATCATAATTTCATAACATGGGACAAATCATAGTAGTTAAATTTAATACCAATAATCATAACTTAAAACAAGAAACTTTGTGTCATACACCCATAATCATAGAGAATCATTTATTAGCAGTCAGGACTCATTACCAAGACTATCTTAGAGGACAAAGTCCATTTCTAAACCGAGTTCACTCATCGTTTTAGTCCTGTTTCACTGAACCAATTTAACCTTCCATTCCAGCCATTTCTATATCATGAGACAAAAATCTTTACCCAATTCATTGGAGGGAGATATAGGTCCCACCCATCTCATAATGATACCATCCTTATGTGTGCCATAAGATCATAAATCATACATCATAGAACAACCCATGTAATAAAAATGGGATTCTTAAACATCATTCCATCATAAGATAAAAGGATATAATAAAAATAATGCCATCATAAAATAATCAAATCAATGTAAAAATAGTAAAAGAAACAGAACCCTATATTATCTTAGATGGAAAATAATTTTGATAAAATGCATAAACTCCATTCTTGAGGAAAATATCCTTTCTACTTCAAAAACATTTTTCCTTTCTTAAAATGTCATACAATTTTAAACTAAAAGAAGTTGATTAAAAATAAACTTGAAAACTTGTAAAGGAATCTTCATGGAAACAATGTTATAAAATTCCATTCAGGCCGTATAAGTTAAAAAAATATTCTTCTCGTACTTTGGACGAAAAAGTCAAAAAGTACATCGTACTAAAAACGAAAAAAGATTCCATTCATAACTTTTACTAAAATCTCACCAATGGGTAAAATCAGATTTAAAAAATTTTAGGTGGATGGAAATAATATTATATATTGAGGAAACATTGATTTGGATGATAAATATTCCCCATTAAATTCTGAAGTATAAACAATCTTGGGTAAAAATGAGATTGTGAAATTTTCCCTTACCTTAGGTCTGATTTGCTTCGTACGTGTCCTAACCTCCTGTATAATGATTTAAATAATGTTATTGAATTATTCCTGAATCGTACCCATTGTTATGATATCATATATGGTCATATTATCAGCTTCTTATTAGTAATATTTTATTGTTACTTGTTATTCGGGTGTTAATTTCTTTTTTGTTCTTATGCGTGTTTTGTCGAATAATTTCTTATTCTTCTTTTAGGTTAGACATACCTCATTTCTAGAATGGTATTAGTGTTATATATATAATATTTATTTATTCAATTCATTTATATAATCTTTAATCATTGAAGATCATGTAAAACGAGTCGCATCACATCATGGAGACGGTATGTCGTACCTACGCACGAGCGATGATATCATTCCCATGATTGTGGAATTGTATTGAAGTGTATGTATACTATTTCAGAATTAATATCAATTTAAAATAATCATATATTGTTATTATTTACACCATTATACCTATCCAAGTATGGTGGTGGTGGAAAACATATTACACCACGACGTGGAGACGGTATTCCGTACGTACGCACGCGCGGTGATTTCATTTTCCGTAGGATGGATAGAAGGTGAAATAGGGTTGTTTCATATTTATAATAACATATCAGTATATGAGTGATACTGATGTTATTACTTCATAATGAAAAAACTAAATAAGATGACGTAGAAGAAGAAATAAAGTTGAAAGAATTGGTAACGGATATTACCTCTTCTTCGATACGCCTCCTTGAAACCTACTCTTAGGGCACTAAAATTGGTCTTTGTAGAATATCAGGATCTCTAGGATGTTTCTAGGGAAGTGGAGAAGAGA
The DNA here is from genome assembly GCA_963277665.1 of Viscum album. Lineage (NCBI taxonomy): Eukaryota > Viridiplantae > Streptophyta > Magnoliopsida > Santalales > Viscaceae > Viscum > Viscum album. The sequence goes on from OY728163.1 coordinate 335,549,831, forward strand.
AATTGTCTGGGGTTGGCCGAGCTTGATGGCTCAAAGTGGTGTGAGGAGGAGAGGGAGGAGGTTCCCTTTTATAAGGGAGAAGAGGGGCACCTTAGGAAAAACTAAAAATATTATTTTATTATAGTGTCATATTCAGTATTTAATAGCTCCAAATTGATTTATTTCGAAGCTAAGGTGGGGATAGGTCTAAATCCTCTCATACAATATATTTTATACATGTTTAGGTTACTATTTTAGCCTTATCATTTATATTTAACTCTAAGTTAAAAAATTTAACTTTTACCGTGTCTTCTTCTTTTCTTACACTATATGGTTAATAAACTTACTATAACAAGAGAAAAGAACCCCAAGTTGTTTATTATTAATATATATAACTTTATCTATGTCATCTGGCCAAACCTTAGATTTTTAAAAATAAAATAACAATTAGTAATATAATATTTATTTTAAAATCTATTTTTTGTCAAATGTGACACTATTTGGTAATTGATTTTTGTGAAAATCATAACAGCATGATTAGTTATAAAAAAGATAATTAAATGAATACTAACATGTCATTTTAACCTATAAAATTATTGGAATTAATAAAAAGTCTCAAATTACTTTTATTTGGGTATTTATAACATCAATTAAGTTAATGTTTCATTAAAAAGATAATTACTGCATCATCATTGTGTCATAAATAAATTAAATTATTTAATGTCTAAAAATTATAAATAAAATACCATTATGTAGGAAATAATTTTATATTTCTAATGAATATTTATAGTCGAATTTATCTTATGTATAACCCTATATTAAAAATGATTTAGTTATTAAACATTGATTTTAACAATTTTAATCTTTCTTTAAATAAATTAATAATAAATGTCATAATCTAATCCAAGTGGACCAAAATGGTCATATTTTATTCCTAAGGTTGTTTTTGGTCGAATTTCACTTATCCAATAGAACTAGGACATGTGTTAGGGTAATAATAATATCATTTTTACTCTTAATTACCCTATTTACTTTTAACAGTGGTAAATAAAAGTAAAAAGTTACTCTTAACCAAAAATTATTTTTATCTTATTGAACCACATTCTACTCCTTAATATTAACTGTGTCTCTCAGATTTTCAAAATTCCACTCATAGAAGCGGTAAAATTAAGTTTTATGTAAATTTTCAAACTCTCCTAGGAGGTGGGTAAAATACGGCGAAGAGTTCAATAAAATTTTTATGTCTAAAATTATTATAAAATGACTTTAATGAATTACATTGAAATTATATAGGTATTATGTATCAATATTCACATAAAATAAATTTAAATAAAATAAATAATTATTTAAATAAAAAGTCGGTTTTTAAATAGTAACCCAATGAATTCACTATTCATCAACAATTGAATGTTTCCAGAAAAATACCAAAATTTCACCCTAGGCTAATTTTGATTTTCTGAATCCAAAAATGAAGTCCATTTTGAAAAATAAAATTTCAAAAAGTGGGTATTACTATTCATAACAGATAGTTTTAATAATATTTTAATAGCATATCGATGTTTAGTGAAACTCAGTATTGCGTACAATGCAAGCTATCGAGGAAGGTCGCGATTGTGTGTAAAGGAAGTCAAGATATTGTTGTGTGTAGTGAAAGATTCCTTTGACGATGTATATAACATAAAAAAATATCTCTCATAAAAATATCGGGTGTTACGTTCTACCCCCCTTAAAAATGAATTTTTCCCTCGAAATTTTTCACTTTGTAACAAACAGATGAGGATACCTCTCCCTCATCATATCCTCAAGATTCCTTGTAGCTTTTTATAATTGGTGGTTCTTCCATAAAACTTTCCCCAAGTGAGTGGTCTTGTTCCACATGACTTTTTCGCTACGACCCAAAATCTCTATCGGCTGTTCTTCATAAGAATGATCTTCCTCCAGTGGTACAACTTATGAGCTGAGTACATGTGAAGGATCGAGTATGTACTTTCTCAGGAGGGATACATGGAACACATTGTGAACATGAGAGAGATTCGGTGGAAGCACCAATCGGTAAGCTACCTTCCCAACAAGATCCAGTATTTCGAAAGGACTGATATACCTAGGGCTCAACTTTCCCTTGTTTCAAAATCTCATTACTCTCTTCCAAGGAGATATTCGTAAGAACACTTTATCACCCACTTCCAACTCTATGTTTTTTCTTCAATTGTTGGCATAATTTTTTTGTTGACTCTGAGCTGCTCTTATGTGCTGTTGAATAGATCTGATCTTTTCTTCCATCTCATCAACAAGATCAGGTCCTAATAGCTTTCATTCCCCAAATTCATCCCAGCAAGTTGGAGTCCTGCATTTCATTCCATAGAGAGATTGATAAGGATCCATATAAATACTGGAGTGAAAGATATTATTATAAGAAAATTACACCAAAGGTAGGTGTTGATCCCAACCACCTTTGAAATCCATAGATCAAGCTCTTAACATATCTTCTAGAGTTTGAATTGTTCTCTCAGACTGACCGTCTGTCTAAGGATGATAAGCAGTGCTGAAACTCAACACTGTATCCAGAGTATGCTGAAGACTTCGCCAGAACATTGAGGTAAACCTCGGATCCCAATCAGATATAATGGAAAGTGGTACTCCATACAATATTACCACTTCCTTTACATATAGCCTGACAAGTTGATCCAGAGAGAAATCCTCTCTAATAGCAGTAAAGTGTGCAGACTTTGTAAGACGATCAACTATGACCCAGATAGCATTATTGCCTTTGAATGTTTTAGGAAGTCCGTTGACAAAGTCCATAATGATGTTTTCCCATTTCCATTTGGGTATGTGTAATGGTTGTAACATCTCCTTACACTTATGTCTCTCAACTTTAACTTGCTAACAAACCAAGCATCGAGAGACATATTCATCAACATCTATTTTCATTCCACCCCACCAGAAGTACTCTTTCTAGTCCCTATACATCTTCGTGCTTCCAAGGTGAATAGAGAATGAAGAACTGCGAGACTCATCCAGCAGCTCCTTCTTTAATTCAGGGATGGGAGGAACACAAACCCGATTTCTGAACTTTATTTTCCCATCACAATCAAGGTTGAATTCAGGAACATTTCTCACCTTATTTTGTAACTCTAAATCTTCTTTCTGTGCCTCTTTAATCTTCACATGTATAGATGGTTGAACATTCATTTGATAAAGATAAGATTTTTCCCCTTCCATTATAATTACAAGATCCATCCTTTGTAAATCCATAAATATCGGATCTTTTGTGATCCTCATCATGGATAAGCTAGCATCGTCTTGTCGACTTAATGCGTCTGCCACCTTTTTTGCTTTCCCTGGGTGGTAATGAATTGAGCAGTCATAATCCTTAATCAGCTCCAACCATCTTCTTTGACACATATTCAGCTCCTTTTGTGTGAAAATATACTTTAAACTTTTATGATCAGTATAAATATCACACCTTTCACCATAAAGATAATGCCTCCAAATCTTTAATGCAACGATTACCGCAGCTAACTCCAAATCATGAGTTGGGTAATTTTTCTCATTGATTTTCAACTCTCGTGATGCATAAGCTATCACCATATCATTTTTCATGAGAACACACCCTAGCCTCTTCTTGGATGCATCACTGTAGATCACAAACCTTTCTCCACTACAAGGCAGTGTGAGCACATGTGCACTAGATAACCTTCTTTTTAACTCCTTGAAATTCTCTTCACATTCCTCTGTCCACACGAACTTAACTCCTTTTCGAGTCAACCTGGTGAGTAGATTAGATAATCATGAATTTTTTTTTACAAAACGTCGATAATATCCAGCCAAACCAAGAAAACTTTGGATCTCAGTTACTGTTGTTTCTCTCGACCATCTTTCGATAACCACTATTTTTGCTGGATCCATAGATATCCCATCTTTTGAGATTATGTGACCCAAAAATGATCCTTTTTGAAGCCAAAATTCACACTTGGTAAATTTTGCATAAAGCTTCTCATTTTTCAGGGTCTTCAATACAATTCTCAAGTGATCTTCATGTTCTTCCTTGCTCTTTGAATAGACAAGAATATCGTCTATGAAGACTACCACGAACTGATCAAGATAGTCTCTAAAGACTCTATTCATCAGATCCATGAAGATGGCAAGGGCATTAGTAAGACCAAATGGCATCACTATAAATTCATAGTGTCCATACCTTCTACGGAAAGCTGTCTTTGGTATATCCTCCCTTTTGACCCTTAATTAATGATACCCTGAATGATGATCAATCTTGGGAAAGAATTGAGCTCCGCGTAGTTGGTTAAATAAGTCATCAATGTGCGGGAGAGGATATTTTTTCTTGATAGTGATCTTGTTAAGTTCTTGATAATCAATCCAGAGTCTCATTGATCCATATTTCTTCTTAACAAACAGAATAGGTGCTCCCCAAGGTGACGTACTAGGGCATATGAATCCCTTATCAAGATTCTCTTGGAGTTTCTTCTTCAATTCCTGCAACTCAACTGGGGCCATTCTATAAGGTGTCTTTGAAATAGGAAAAGAACCCAGTATGATTCCTATTGAAAACTCAACTTCACGATTTGGTGGAATACCTGAAAATTCCTCCGGAAAGACATCATCAAACTCCCTTACAATGGTTATATTCTTAATAATGAGTTTCTCACCAACCATTTGAGATAAATAACCTTCATTTAGTGGAATCAAGACCCATATGATGGATGAAATTTCCACTAGAATGTTATGTTCATCCTTGCATCGATAGACGATCATAGATTGATCTAGAAAATTAATTGTGACTTCCCTTATTTGGAAATTGATATAAGATCCATATAAAGAAAGCCAATCCATGCCAAGAATCACATCAAATTACACTATAAGAAGGATCACAAGTTTTTTTGGAAGCAATTTCCGACAAACTTCAATTACAGAAGAATTATAAACTTTTGATGTGACTGTTGTTCCATTAGGGGTTGTCATAGCTAACTCAACATCTAGTTGTTGAGGTAATACGGTGATACCCTTAAAACATTATTTAGAAATAATGAGTGGGTGGATCCAGAATCAAATAAAACATTTTCTACTTTAGAGTGGATGGTAAGTGTACCTTTCACCACTTTGTTGTCATACTCCACATCGCTGATAGAAATTGCATGTGACATTCCTTTGTCTTTATCATTAAGAGTTTTTTGATGTCGATCATCATAAAAAACCCTTGTATTAGGGAATTGATTATAATAATTCCCCATTTCCTTGCACTTTTAACAATGAAGTGTAAGAGGTGCACTCTGTGTAGCCTTTTATTTGTTCGCATCACTAGACATCTTCTTCCCATTATTGCGGCATTCAAATGCCCGATGACCTTCCTTTCCACATTTGAAACATTTACATGTCCCTTTAAGACACCTCCCTCTATGTTTCTTTCTACACTTTGAGAATAAGAAAAAAATCATCTTCTTTTCAGTGTGCTCTTTAGATTTTCCTTTGATTTCCATTTTCCTCTCCTTATCAAACGCGTATGACTAATGGGTTACTCTAATATCCATCTCAACTTTGAGAGCACATCGAACGATTTCCTCATAGCTATTGAAGTCCCTTATGGCTAACGCCCTTTGAAGACAAGGTTTTAAGCCACTAAAGAATCGATATATCTTATTCTCAGGTTGGATAATAATCCAAGAAGCGCACCTTGAAAGTCTTGTAAAATTTTCTTCGTAGGTACCAACAGATTCATCAACCTTTTGAATTAGTTCAGGAAACTCCTTCTCCATATTTTTTCGAAGAATACGAGGGAAGTACTTATTGAAAAATAAGTTCTTGATCTCATCCCATTCCAGGGACTCAATTTCATCTCTTGACCTCGTATTCTTGATAAGATTCCACCATTGATCAGCTTCACCTTCCAAACGATATACAACTAAGATGAATTTATCATGTTCAGAACATTAAAGAACTAAAAATATCTTTTTAGTGGTATTGATCCATTATTCAGCCACTAATGGATCAGTTGACCCACTGAATGAGGGTGGATGCTGCCTCATGAAGGATTCAACAGAATGTTGCTCCATACTTTGCTCATTTGGAAGTCCTATGTGATTCATAGCTTGAGAAAGTTATGTGAGCATGGCTACATGATTTTTCATTCCAACTCCCATATTGTTTGGGTTCTCAAGGGGACAATCATTTCATTTCCCATCGCATTCCACATTAACACGGTTCCTTCGGGTTCCATCCATTGACTAAAACCAAGAAGAATAGTGTGAGCAACCCTAATTATTATAGGAAAACCACATAATCAAGAATAAAATTTCACACTTGAGGTCTTATCATAGGTTTTTCATGACCATTTTTAAAACACTAAGATTGTGTTACATGCTTAGACTTATCCTTAGAGTTAATACTAAGGATTTCACATCCTTGTTTCCAAAGGTTGACTATACCCTTCCTCTGATACCAACTATAACGACCCATACATTACATACATTGTTATTACATCAGAATTGAAGCATACCTTTTACAACATATAACAAAACCATGAAAGGACCGTATATGTATAGTGTCTTTAGAAACTAGGAAACATAAAATTGGTCTTTGAAGAAGACCAGGACATCTAGGATGTTTCTAGGGAAGTGTAGAAGAGAAATTGGCAGGGATTTGACGATAATGAAGTCTCAAAGTGGTGTGAGGTGGAGAGGGAGGATCTTCCCTTTTATAAGAGAGGAGAGGGGCACCTTAGAAAAATATTAAAATATTATTTTATTATAAAGTCATATTCGGTTTTTAATAGCTCCAAATTGATTTATTTTGAAGCTAAGGTGGGGAGGGGTCGCAATAATCTCATCCAATAGATTTTAGACAAGTTTAGGTTACTATTTTAAGCTTATCATCTATATTTAACTCTAAGTTAAATTATTTAACTTTTATTGTGTCTTCTTGTTTTCTTACACTATATGATTAATAAACTTACTATAACAAGCCAAAAGAACCCCAAATTTTTTATTATTAATATATATAACCTTATCTAAGTCATTTGGATGAACCATAGATTTTATGAATAAATTAAGAATTAATAATATACTATTTGTTTGAAAAACTATTTTATGTGAATTATGACACTATTCGGTAATTGATTTTTGTGAAAATCATAACAGCATGATTAGTTTGAAAAAAGTTAATTAAATCAATACTAACATGTCATATAAACGTATAAATTTATTTAAATTCATAAAAAGTCTCAAATTACATTTATTTGGGTATTTATAACATCAATTCTGTTAATATTTCATTAATAAGATAATTACTGCATCATCATTGTGTCATAAATAAATTAAATTATTTAATGACTAAAAATTATAATCAAAATACCATTATGTAGGAAATATTTGTATCTTTATAATGAATATTTATATTCAAATTTATCTTATGTATAACCCTATATTAAAAATTATTTAGTTATTAAACGTTGATTTTAACTATTTTAACCCTTCTTTTAATAAATTAATAATAAATGTCCTAATCTAATAAAAGTGGACCTAAATGGTCATATTTTATTCCTAAGGTTGTTTTTGGTCGAATTAAAATTATCCAATAAAATTCAAACATGTGTTAGGGTAATAATAATATCATTTTTACCCTTAATTACCCTATTTACTTTTAACTGTGGTAAATAAAAGTAAAAAGTTACTATTCACAAAAAATTATTTTTATCTTATTGAACCACATGTTACTACTTTATATTAACCCTGTCTCTTGAATTTTCGAAATTCCACTCACAGAAGCGGTAAAATTATGTCTTATGTAAATTTTCAAACTCTCCTAGGAGGTGGGTAAAAGACGGTGAAAAGTTCAATAAAAGTTTTATGTCTAACATTATTATAAAATGACTCCAATGAATTACATTGAACTTATATAGTTATTATGTATCAAAATTCACATAAAATAAATTTAAATAAAATAAATAATTATTTAAATAAAAAGTCAGTTTTTAAATAGCAACCCAATGTTTTCACTATTCATCAAAAATTGAATGTTTTCAGAAAAATACCAAAATTTCACCCTAGGCTAATTTCGATATTATGAATCCAGAAATGAAGTCGATTTTGAAAAATAAAATTACAAAAAGTGGGTATTACTATTCATAATGGCTAGTTTTAATAATATTTTAATAGCATATCATTGTTTAGTGAAACTCAGTTTTACGTACAACGCAAGCTATCGAGGAAGGTCGCGATTGTGTGTAAAGCAAGTCAAGCTAGTGTTGTGTATAGTAAAAGATTCATTTGATGATGTATATAACATAATCAACAAATATCTCTCATAAAAATCATGGGTGTTATAAATTCCACCCCCCATAACATTTGGTTTCTTAGGATGAGAATCATTATATTAACCATCATATTTAGTATTAAGGTTGTTACTTTAGATTCCATCCATTTAATAGAAATAAAAAACATACTTTGAGAAAAACTAATCTTGGTTTGAAATCGCATAATCATGAAAAACCATTTATAAGGTGCCTAATTCATGAAACCTTATTCTATTAAAAATTAGGTTTGACCTAGTTCATCCATGATCATTACCAAAACATTAGAATTTTATCTTATTCTTGGACATATCCCCAGAGTTTTCACTAAAGATTTATCATCATATTTTTCAAAGGATAACTAAACCTAAATCTGATACCAACTACAGAATCCCATCTTATTAGTACTTTGATATTACAGATTAATAGATGAATATTATTTACAAAACCAAATGATCCATGCCCGAATCATGTTAATCTAGTATAATTGAAATCCATAATATATAAGTAACTTCTATATAAAATATCTAAATATTCTAACACCTATTTCATAATAAATATCATCCATATCAGTCGTATCATACTTAATACCATTCTTTATAACCTCGGTAATGGAAACATAATAAAGGGTCTGCTTTTATTTTCAGTAATTTTGAAAAATTAAGATATAAATGATCATATCAGCGTAACATAAGAAAAAAGTTATGATAACATGTGATTAACATTAGAAAACCATTCCATGTATATCATAGATCATATTCTTGAGTCATAACATAAATATTGGAATCTCATTAGACCTGAATTATAATTAATGAATAAACATGATCTATGAGAGAATAACTTTTTCATAAGATATGGAATTGATACATACATATAATTATAAAAAATAATTTTCTTAGTAGTTAAGGATATATTCCAAGACTTTGATAGTGGAATGTGTTTACTCCCCAAACCATCACATTTGTCATGGTTCACTCCCAAGATTGTCATAGTGGACAAAGTGCCTTATGGAACCAGGTTTACTTCCCATTCAAATATGTCTTATCTTATGAGATATAAATATTTAACAAATATATTAGCAGTAGATATAGGTTAAAACTATCACATAATTCAATTCATACATATTTTTACCAAAATATCATAAAGAATTCATTATATTTTAACCCATTAAAATAAAATGGTTTCATAAACATTTCATAATTGCATAACCCATGGAAAAAGAATGAGTTTGATGAACATCATGCCATAAATTCATAGAGAATATAAGTAAAGAATAATATTGGTATTCTTGGATAATATTCATATTAAATCATAATTGAAATCAATGGTTGTTGTATATGATGAATAAAATATTATTAAAATATCATTAAAACACTCATGAGGAAATAAGCTTTACATTTTTAAATCATTTTTTTAAAAATATTGGAAAATTATAAAGGAAATTATTTTCTTCGAAAATAACCTTGTAAATGTTTTAAAGAATCTTTTAAGAAAAAAATATTAATGAAAGTGGAAAAATCCATTCATGCTGTATAGGTTTAAAAAATACCCCTTCCATACTTTTGTTTCAAAAACATTACAAAGTTACATGTTTGGAAAATTAAAAAATAATTTCAAACCATTTTGTAAAAAACAAACATGGATAAAAATGACCTTAAAAAATCAAATTAAAAATGAAAAATCCTTATTCTATATATTTTTATAAGACATGGATACTAGAGACAAATGTTTTTTGAGAAAAGAGAGAAATGAAGTCGATTATCCATAGAAATATATTTTGAATATCTTAAGTATAGATGGTGAGGAAAATGAAATTAAAAAAATGTATTTTATGGAAATAAACATATTATAAAAAAATTAATGAATTTAGTCAATGGTATATCACAAGTTTCATTTATCATAAAATAATCATAAAAAATTCAAATTAACCTTGGGACTGTAACGTAAAACCCTTAACTTATATTTCCATTACTTAGAAAGCACTCTAACCTAATGTATAATAAATTTTAATTTATTATAATTCTATACCATATTTATTTTAATAATAATAATATCATATATGATCCCCTTTTAATATTTTTTCTCACGAATTTAGTAATAATTAATTATTAAAATTGTTATTTATGGGTGTTAATTGCTTCATTGATCATGAGTAGTTTAGATAGGTAGTTCTAATCCTTGTACATTTATCTTGATTAAATTATCTACATAATATTAATGGTGGTATAAATATAATATATACTCATTATATTTATATTTATAGTCATCCATAATTTTTTGATATTGAAAAAATGAATTACACCATTCACAGGGACAACAAGCCTTGTATACACATCAACGACATTTTCATTTTTCAATAGATGAATAAAGGAAGGTAAATATTAATTCACCATTAAAAGATCATTATTATATCATATTTATCATATATATTCATTTAATTTATCTTCATTTACTTATAATTAAAATATAAATGAAAAATTAATCACATCATTACGTTGTTGTGGTAGTCCACGCATACGCATGAACGATGTCATCATTTCCCAATGGATTTTATAGTAAGGGGATAGATGTTACATTAAGATAAAATAAGTATAATAATATTATAAATATTATATGTAAACATTAAACCCACTATAATATTAATACTTAAAATATGGAGAAGAAAAATGATTTGTATCACTATGTGGAGACTGTAAGCAGTATGTACGCACGAGCGATACTGTGACTTCTTATTTCATGGAAAAGAGGGTTTAAAATGGTGTTCTAATAAGGATAATAAAATTTAATAATATTAAAACTACTTAATTAATTTATTTATTTAATATACCATAAATTTATATGAGGTAAATAAGATTATAAAAGAAAGTGATCGGTTAAGTATATTACAACTTCTTTGAGATAAATCCTTTAGATATCCTATAACGGGTTCTAGGGTTAATATTTTGGAAAACAAACCTCTAGGATATAGATAGGTAAGTGTATAAGATAAATTGGTAAAGTTTTGTCAATTTAGAAAGCTCAAAGTAGTCTAAATAAGTGAGGTAGGAGGTTCTCTTTTCATAATTGAGGTGAGGATACTTTTGAAAATTCTCAAAGAGATTGAATTATAATATAATAATTCAATAGTAAAATTCCTTAAATAACTAGGTAATCTTTGATAATGTTGGATAGCATTGTAATCCAGTCAACCAAGAGAATTGAGACAAGTTTTATTTTAATTTAAACCTTATCATTTTAATTCACCCTTTGTATACAAATTTTAATTTTAACTAACTTAACAACCTTTTCAATATTAAAGGGTTGTAATTTTTATATATAAGGTGAAAATTATACCATAAATTACAATATATGATATTTTAGAACCTAACATAACCACCATTTCTTATTTTATGATTGTTGATATTTTTAAATATCTTGATAATATATTACTTTGATAAAATATCATTATTGTCAATTTTGACAATATTTATCAAATTTGACTTTAAATACACAAAGAAAAACATTGAATTTGAATATAATATTCTAAAAACAATATTTCATATCCACATGAAAATTCATATAAAACTATAAAATTCTCAAATTATATTACTTTTAATATTTTTAATATCATATAATTTATTTTTTCATTAATTCAGGCATTGTGTAAGTAATTAAGTTAATTATATAATACCTAAAATTTTCAAATAAATTACAATAATAAATATAAATTAATTATGCACAAAATTAATTTAAATATTTATTCACAGTAATTTTATTCCTTATGAGCACACATAATTTCATTAGGATGAATAATCATGGCCTTGTTACTTATTTTTAATATATATTTTCTTGATTTACTCTTTATTATGGTGATACATTTTTCCGCAGTTACAATTTATATTAACCGAAAATAAAAGGGGTCTATTTAAAAAATTTAAATTTCAAGATTCTTAATATTTATTTCATTATATCTAATTCAATACCAATAAATGGTAGTAAATAATTTTAATTTATGTTTGGAAAATGAAAAAAAATTAATTTTTTAGTAGAATGGAAATTTTAAGCATAAAACTGAATTTATTCAAATACTATGACTAGAAAAATATTTATTGAATGTGTAAAATATTTTTTTCAATTAGATAATATATATATATATATATATTTTATAATCATTCCCAAATAGTGATTAATTTAATTTATTAATGTAAATATATATTTCTCGCATAAACAAATTTCTTTAGAAAAAATAACTTTTATTTTCTAATAATTTTTGTTTTAGACTCTAATAACTATATCACTAATTAATCCATTATATTAATATGTATAAAATATATTTTTCATTATTTATTTATTAATATTCAAACCCAAAAATCCAAATTCAAGATTATAAAAGACACATGGAATTTATAAGTGTGACATGGTTTGTCTAAACTCACTGTTGCATGTAGCATAAGATATGAAAGAAATAAAATTATTTAAATAGAATTATTTCATAAAAATATTAGGGTCTTATATAATTTCACCTGAATTACCTTTCACTAATCATCAGATGTGTATGGTTCTTCTATTAACCTAATGGAATTTCTGTCCAAATATTACCACAAGTTACCTCCACTATTTTCATTACTCATGGTGACATGAGCATTCCATATTCTAGCTAGATTATTTCGTACTACTTTAATATCTGCTTTCAGTAGTAGAGATTGTATCCATGGTGGTTCAAGATAAGATTGTTCCAAATTTTAGTGTGATAACGTCCGATGGGGTTACTTATAGAGAACTAATATAAAATTTCACTTTCAGCAAACCCATTGAATATATCATAATATATCGAGAAAAATAAAATAATTCATCATTTTTATATAATAGGATGATCATAATGATTTATCTAAATAATTTTTGTGAAGGACTTGGTAACTAAAATATACTATTCATCTACTATACTCAAGGAAACAAAATCCTATTATTTACATATCCTTTGAATACAATTTCATATGATGTAAAATGCTCCACAACTTGTGGATTTCTGATCTATAATATCACTAACATAATATGTTATATGAATAAGCTATAAAATCTAACTCTTTTTTCCTTATTGAACACTAAACTATAACTTAGTGTTCTTTGATATACCTTATGATTCTCTTCACTTACAAGAGGTGTTATTTATTTGGAAAACACTAGAACTGTTCCACCAAGCACAAAAAATATAAAATATGTGTCCCATTCATAGTAAGATAAAGTATGCTAAAAATTATTCTTCAATATATTATTGAGTTTACTAAATCACTATCTATATGAATTCCTGATTATTTCCAACTACTATCAATGTTGAAATTTCCTTGATCTCTTCTATTTTATATTTCTTTAACACTTTCCTTTTATATTTAATCTATGATATAAATATAATATAGTAATTTTGATGCATTTTTATCCAAATAAAAGTATTTAATTCTCTAATAAATGATATCTCAAATCCTAAATCCAGAAATTAAGAAAACATATCAACTAAAATTTTCTTTTTGTGTATGAATATGATTTCATTAAAATACATCATATACATAAAGTGTTCATATAATAATTTTTTCACATAGAGGGTATGGTAAACCCAACTTCTCTTAAACTGTAACTTTGTCAAGAATGTATCCAATCATAAAAACAATGAATGGAACACTTAATTTATTCCATATAGATAAATTTTCGATCTGTAATATTTGAATAATATTTTTCAATTAAAACCCAACTATTTTTTATGTGTCGAAATCTTCATTAAACAATATAGAAAAATGATATCTTCATATGTATTTACAAAAAATTTAATTTTATTTGAACATAAAAAGCTATAAAAACTCAAATAGACTCTATTGTTTCTACAAGTGTGAATGTTTTTTAAAAATTAATGCCTTCATCATGAGTATATCCCTTATATATGTTCCATGATTTATTCTGAAATAATTTTCCATTTTTAATCCATATTTGTTTGATGAGTCCCTTTTTACCATCACATTTTGATGATTTGGTATGTCTATATGCTCCAAAGATTAATTTTTTTTCAGTATGTTCCAATCAATCATTAATAGATTCAAAACACGATTCATAATTTTATTTTTCTTAAAATGATGTTGGATTAATATATGATTATTAAGATGTGTGATCCCCTCTTTCCATCCCTATAGTCCCTTTTGGAGAATATTTGGGTCCAATAAAATTTCATATATCAACATTAACTCTCTTCTTTCATGTTTTATTTATAGTTTGAATCTCTAATCCACATTAAATTTCTTCTAATTCAACTTTAGAATCATCATTGATTTCAATATTTTGAGATTAAATTGAATCTAAATTTAACTATTCTTATTCATGAAACACTCGTATAGGTATAATATTTCTATAATTGTCTTTCTAATTATGTTCTACCACATTCTCATCACTCCACTCAACAATCTTGTTGAGCCATTCGTTTAAACACTTATAGACTATACCTTTTGATGAGTATCTCAAGAAAATTACTTCATCTATTGTATCACCATATTTCCAAAAATTACCTTATTTATTTTAGATAAATAATTTTCTTCTAAATATTTTGGTATGATTTAGTGAGTGATTTCTTATATTCTATATTTCATATGGATTATTCTCAACTTCAAGACTATATAATGATCAATTTTGAGTATAAATAACCAGCCGAACCACTTTTTTATAGAAGTGACACGAGATTCCACTTAATAAAAATAATGTCTTTTCTATGTTGTTCACCATGAAATTTCGTCTTTTCCTAACCTCATTATGTCATAGAGTTATCACCAAAGATACTTCATGATTGATAATAGTTTTTTCAAAGTATTTTTTTAATCTCATAGGATGTGTACATTATTCTATCATATGAGCATAGAATCTTTATATTTATTACTATTTAATTTTCTTTTCTTCATTGGAATATTTATCTGAAATCCAAAAAATCCATAATTTATAACATACATATAGAAAATACCATAATTATATAATAACTTAAAAATAATAAGAATTACTTCTCACTATGAGTTTTATCGTCACTAATTGGACCTCACATGTTACTATAGACCATATTTTGAAAATTTTACACTAACCTCAGCATCAAATAATATTAATTTCAAACTATAATTCCTCTCATAAAATTATCACTAGTGTGTTCTTGATCTTTCCTTACGTATGTAATATGAACTATATCTCAAAACATAGACATGTTCCCTTTATTTTCTTGATTAATGTGGCCTAGATTCAGGTCACAAAATATTTATTATTCTTCTACCATTTGAAAAAAGTATTCTCAGTTATATATAATTGATATAGATTTTAATTTTCTTCTATAATTTTATAATATAATTCAAAGTCTTTCCATTGATACTAAAACCTCCCCAGTTTAATTTGACTTCCAAACCTAAGTTATAAATATTTTTTAAGATCAATAAATTTTGAAAAAGTACATCAATAAAAAGTATAACTTTTTTATTAAATTCATCATTAGTTGATCGGGTGTTATGAATTTATTCAATCTTCAATGCTCTACAATATTTTAAATGAACTATTTCACAAATTATTACCTTGACATTTTCATCATATTTATATTACCCATCATATGATATGAAGAACCGATTTCTAGAATCTTGGTGCTGATATTTTTTTATTATTTTAAGAAAATTTCATCCAAATTTTCATTTTGTAAATTCTTTTATTATATACAAGATATTCTTAAATGAACTAGAACTTTAATTTATCACTTATCATTTTCATCAACATAAGAAATCAGATCATACTTATTTATCTATGAAGATAAACTAATTTTTCAAAGGAATTGAATTGTATTTTTTTCATCCATTTATATTTATCTTCTATAAGATTATATTTCACTTATTTTCATTTAATTTACTACCATTTTCCAATATTTGAGTATTTAAAATAGTACCCATAAAATTATTTTATACTCCCATATGAAGGATACATTCCAAATATCTTTTGTTGACTTCCAATTAATTCTTGTCTTAATTAAATTTTAACTTCACCACAATATGACATAGTGTGGACAAGAAAATTAAAAACCTAATACTTTGTTAATTGAATTATGATTTTTTTATCAACTCTCCACATATCTCAAGCTTTGAATACCTTCCCAAAAGATGGTAAGTTCATAATAGTTTAGAAAGTTCTAATTTATTCTTCTTACCTTGGATATTCATATTTATTAACATTGAATTTTATGTTTGACTATAATATCCATGATTAATTTTACCCAATATATTTTATCTTTGATCAGTCAGAATTTACTAAAATGTTATTATACCTTGATTAGAACTTTCTCTCAAGACATAATTAGTGAATTTTACAAACTAAAGATTCTTCTTCAAACCATATATTTTAATTAATTATTAATTATTCTTTATCAAGGATATAACTTCCTCATCAAGTGTTTCAATTACTTACACATTATAAACGAAAAACATTTTAATATCATCAATGGTATTGTTTTATTCTTCAATATAAGATTTTTAATTCATTGCTTATTTAGATTTCAATTGATTCACTTCACATTATTTCTATAACATTTAAATATGATCAACTAATTCATCAAATTAATCATCATAACCTCAAAACACATTAAAAGTAAGTCTAATTTTCCTATTCATATTTATTTATAGATGAATACCACATAATCCTCTTATAATTACATAGGGATTTCTACTAATTCATTCGTATAAAAAACCGCATTAACTAAATGTTTTGATTTTTTATATTGATTTCATTATGTAATATTAAATATTTTGGATGAAATATATTTCATTACCTTATAATTAATCTTAATTTACATATTCATCATATTTTTTCCGAATTTTTTTTCTTTTAAACTTATTTCCACTTGAATTAAGAAAATTGAAATATCTTCTAGTTGGAAATTTCAATTTTTTGTGAGTATTGAAAATCAACACCATATTATTCAAAATTATTTGGAATTATAGTAATAATGTGCCAAATATTTAAAAAATTAACACATTCCCAATATAATTTACCCTTAAATCTCCATTAAAAATTTTATATTTTCTTTACACCTATGATAAGAACTCATCACTAAAATAATATTCATTTTGATTATCTAGAACCACTTTATTATCAACTACTTTAAATGTGATATAATTAGATAAATGTTCTAAATTTATATTTGGATTTGGCGAAATTTAATATATTACCATCTTAATATTCAATTCATCAAGAGAAAATTTTCAAATGTCTATTTCTTCAAGGGTAGTCACCTTTTAGTTATATATGGTAGTGACCCTAACTATATTAAATGAAAACTAGATCCCATAAAAAATTATAGATATAGAACTAAAAAAATGAATAATAAAATCAAAGAAACCTTCCAAAATTTAACTAGAATTCATACTAAGATCATCAAACTTGTTTATAAAGACATATAGTTTTTATTCTTTTAGTTTACTATCACATTGAAATTTTTTATCAAGTTTATCCAAAAATTCTTTTTCTATACTATAATCTATCAAATTCATATAAATATAATTATATAATTATTATAAATGTGTATTATGAGACTTAACATCATCATTAAATAACATCTTGTCATATTTTCATTGATATTTTTGTGTAAACACTTAATTAATTCATTAGAATTATACTTAATAAACATCATGCATAAGAGATCATAGAGGTGATCTCATTATATTCATCCATATCTAATAATTTCAACCATTAAATAGATTAAATATTTTTTTATTTATATTACTCACGATGGTTTTATTTTATAGTTTCTCTAAGAAATTACTAGTGGATCTGATACCACTTATTGTACCTTGAGGCCCAGATGTACACCTTGATATGGGGGTGAATTAGGGTATCAAAAAAAATATTAATATATTTAAAATAAATTGGATCATTTCATAAGTGTTAATAATGAAGCCTTGATTATATCATATTGGTATAATCAAATGAAAAAACTATACAAAGCATTGACACATGTTTATATTTGGTTCACCCATACTAGGATACATCCAAGGTGCACATATAAATGATATTTTGATATGTAAAATAACCATTTTTTCAATGGCATGTGATAATAATATTTAGTATTAACTCACTACTAGACTTACTTATTTGACCTGTTCATCTCTTCCACTCACTACTTTTAAGAGGGTTTCATTGATATAATCTAAAAATAGGTTAAACTCACAAAAATATTGAATAGGTACAAAAAAACAAAATTGGATGTTCTCAATGACGATTTATTCTTCAATTCCGGATTTTTAGTGTTATGGATAATAATAATTTCTTCCAAGATTGATATTAATTTTAATTCAGATTGGTCACACTACAATTTAAAACTCCATTTTAGCAATGAATATCATTATAGATTCTATGTTTCTTTATCTTCCAATATTTTTATCTTTCTTTTTTTATGCAATACCTATTACTCTGTAAAGTGACACAAACTATATTCCCATAAAATCTTTTGTTGACCTCCTTGTCTTAATGATCATGAAATAATTATTCTGATGATATTAGTGAATTTCATGGATTCTGTAAGTATTCAATAATCTAAGACAAGTTATAAAATTTCATAAACATATGTTTCCATTGAAGTTAAGACACAATTGAGGATGAGTCCCCATCATGGCTGACTCACCACTAAGATGACATAATGTTAAGAATGACTTTGTTGCATATGATTCCCTGTTGTCAATGACTCACCATCAAAATGAAAATTTTTCTAGTTCAAAGACACTAACAAGATATCTCACTGTCAGGATGTCATACTGCTAGGACATAAATTTGGAAAAGTGTCATAAACCTACAGACTGACCTATCAGTAGAAGAGACATTACCAGATATAAGACACCATCAAATGATACACCACCAACTAGAAATGAAATTTTGGAAAATTATAAGAGACTTGTAGTTTCATACCACCAAGAAAAGGCACTATTAGCTGATACACTACTAGAATAAGATTCAACCAGACTCTGAGTCACTACCAACATTGAGTCTCCATTTTAGGAATCACCGCAACTATTTATAAATTTAATATTTTAATTATAATATTTTTTAACAGATATATTATTGAAGTTAATCCTAATTAATATTTTTATGATTGTCTCTTAAATGATCGATAGGAAACATTGGAAAGGATGTTAGATGTACAGTACAAGGAATTAGGGAGGATATAAATATTCCTTCCACTTCTAATAAAAAGAGATGTATAATAAATTGTTCTATATAACAAGAAGATCCGACTACTCGTAAGTATTAAATAGATATTAAGATAAGAGCATGCACATTTATAACAAAAATAGAGCCAAAGTGTTGAACTTCTAAATCCTACAATCACTCAAAAAATAAAGCTAAAATCTCAAAAACATCTTATGTATTCATCCAGTCAATAAAAACAGTCTCTGATACTCTTTTCTCTATAATATTTTAAGAGAACCTAACTCGAGTTGTACTACGAATTAAATCAAAGAGTCATGCTCTGAACTGAAATAGACCAATAATTCCTATCCCAACACATTTATATTGATTATTTTTGTTTGTTTATTATTTTATATTGGGATGTGTGTGTGCATACTCTGTTTTATCAGACACACTATCTCCAATCATGAATTGGAATATATTTTATATCTTCCCTCTAATATTCTTACACATTTACTCCCACATATAATTGCAGTAGATGTTCTTATATGACTTTTTTCATTTTAATCTCATGTATAATAGTGGATGAGATCATGTGTGAACTAGAATGTTTTTAAACTATTGTAAAACCTGATCTAGGTTGTGGATAAACTTGTTTATTTTTTATAAACTATATGGTGGTAGGTGATCACCAAGTGGAGAGGACTAAGTCCCAGATTAGGACAGAACCAGTTGTTTCAAATTTCCACTTTTGTTTTTGTTTACGTTCTTTCCACTTTTAAAATTGATATTATTTTAAAAAAAAACTAATATTTTGATAGTTAATAATTATTAGTGTTTTTATAGGATATTAAATATGTAAATTGATTTCAAACCACTAAAAAATATTGTATATTTCTTACATGAGAACTAATAAATCATTATAAAACCCTTTTAAATATTATAAAATATAATGATATTATATATTTATTAATTGGGCCCCATTAAATTAATTAGCAGATTTCAAATTAATCTATTTTGAACAGAAATTTTATTGGGTACTCAATTACCCCCTCTTGAGATACTAACTCCAACTAGCACTTGGTATTAAAGGTTTTATTTCTTCAGTATTAATATTTTAGAATTATTTATAACTAGGATTTGTTTTAATTTTTAAAGTTCTTATATTACTGTTATTTTTAAATTTAGTTCTTTAAATGGATTATACACAATAAGTTTCAGCTACAAACATACCTCCCTTCTTTAATGGAAATAATTATGCTCAATGAAAAATTAAAATGATAATTCATATGAAAACCATGGGATTTGATATTTGTTATAAAATTAAATATGAATATGTTATACCTGATAATGTTAGGAAACACGGGGATGATGCTACAAATATATTTTATAATAATAATTGTAAAGCTATGAATTCCATTTACTGTACACTAGGAGATGAAGTGTTTAACAAAATCTCAATATAAAAAATTTCTTATGAAATTTTTGATACTTTGTTTTTTCCCATGAGGGAACTTCTAATGTCTAATATATGAGGATTAAAATTTATAATATTAAATATGATAACTTTAAAATGACAGCTGATTAACCTCTTTCTGACATGTACATTAGGTTCTATAAAATTGTGAATAACACAAGCTCACTTAGAGAACTAGTATCTGACAAGGATCATATCACGAGTCTGTTAAGATGCCTACCCAAAAGATAGAGTGGCACATCTATCCCCATAACAGAGTCATTTGATATTAGAAATATATTAGTCAAGGAGACGATTGTAAAGAATATAATTTATGAAAAAGAGAAAAAGGTAAACTGTGAAGAAGATGTAGTGACAAAAAGAAAATTAGTATCCTTCAAGACAGTTGCATATGAAAAAAAGGAAAGAGGAAAAGGAAAAGTTATAGTTTCTAACTCAAGTAATAGTGAATCTCCACCATATAGTTATGAGGATATGAATAACCTATCTAGAAGATTTAATATTTTTTATAGGAAGATTTCTTTTCCGAATACCAAACTACAAATAAAAATATAACTCCACTGGATCTTGTAAAAAAGACTGGAAGAAAGATTAAAATGAGGTTGCCTACTATGAGTGTAAAAAGAAAGGGAATGTAATATCAGACTATACAAATCTAAAGTACAAGAAGAAATATGAAGAGAATGATAGAAGATAAAAGGCTATGAATTCAACATGGAGTGAATTTAAAGATAGCTCCAATGATTTATATTCATCACATGAGGTTCAGTTAGATTGAGAAAATATGTTCTTTATGACAAAATTAAATGAGGCAACTGCAGTCTCTAGTATTTCATCTATTCATAATGAATATATTTATGAAAATAAAATAATGATGATGATATGTCTCCAGAAAATATGCTTCAATATTCACGAATGATGGAAGACACCTTTAATGAGATTAAGGTAAAATGAAAAGTTATCAAAAGACAAAATTCATAAACTATAAATAGTAAATATGAACTGTCTATTGAAAAAGAGAAAAATTATCAACTTCTCGAAGAAAATATAGAACATAAATATTCAAATAAGTAGTTAAAGAAAGAACTAGAAAATATTATAAATGGGGGAAAAATTGTACTCATATTTTAGGTAATCAAGTTACACCTAAGTATGTTATTAGAATGGGATACCAACCAGGATAGAGGAGAGAAAAAAGTAATTTTGTTCCTAATTCCAAACTAGAGTGTTCTTATATAATTTATTTTTCTAAATGACCTAATAAAATTTTTATTTCAAAAGAGTTCAATCTGTCTATTATAAATCCATCAAGAAATTTTTGGTTCCCAAATCATTAATTACTAGCATATCTGGACCCAAACAGATTTGGGTAACAAATTCATTTCTTACTTAAATTTTGTTTTGTAGGAAAACTATTTGGGGAACTCCTGTAGAAGTCTATGGTACATGGATTGTGGATGTTCAATAGATATGATAGGATATTATTCATGATTCTATACCCTTCTTAAGGTTGATAGTGGTCCTATAACCTTTAGTGACAATATAAATGAAAAAATCATCGACCCTGGACAAATCATTAACTATAATTCAGCATTAATTTAACATTTTATTTGTTGATGGTTTAAAGTAAAACACTCTTAGTATTTATCAGTTATGTGTTGAAGGATTTTATGTCAAATTTGAGAATGATGCTAGCAGTGTTTATGATTATAAAAATACTTTAGTTTTTAGTACTTTGAGAAATGATAATGTTTTTGTGGTTGATTTAAATTATTTGGTTTCTCAAAATGTTTCCTATTTAAGTGCCTTTCACAAAGAGTCATGGATTTGAAATTTGAGACTAAGTCAAAGCAATATCCACTCACTTAGGTAGTTGACTAGGAAATAGTTAGTTATGGATATTCGTAAACATGAGTTCCCAACATATAAAGTCATTAACCCTTATAAAAATGGGAAAAACCCAACGCTTCTTTTAAATTAACTAAATAAGTGTCATCTTCTCTACCTCTCAAGTTGGTTCACATAGATTTATTTGGCCCATCTAGAGTTTCTATATTAAATGGGAAGCGCTATGTCTTTTTTCTAGTTGATGATTTATCTAGGTATACATGGTTATACTTTATAGATCATAAAAGTGAATATTTCTATTACTTTAAAAAGTATGGTATGTATATATAAAATTTTAGAGGACTTAAAATTAATAATTTAAGATGTGACTATGGCTGTGAGTTTGAAAATAAATATTTTGAATAATTTTTCACACAAAATGGATACACTCCTAACTTATCTCATTCTAAGACCCCTCAATAAGATAGAGTTATTCAAAGAAGAAATATAACTTTACAATATATTTTTCATACCATGTTGGATGAATATTATATAACTGTTTATTTTAGGGATAAAGATGTTAATAAATCCTACTATACTATTAATAGAGTCTTAATTAGACCTATCCGTAAGAAGAAACCTTTAGAACTATGGAATAATTGGAAACCTAAGGTTACATACTTTAGAGTTTTTGAATTAAAAAGTATTTATACCTAACACTAATGAAAATTTGGAAAACTTTTCCTCCAAAATGGGTGAATAAATTTTACGTGGTGATTCAATCTCTAGAAAAGCTTAATAAGAGAACCAAAACCTTAGAAGAATCAGTTTATTTAATTTTTTTGATAATAATACACATGAACCTATGTATTCCATATAAAATATTTAGGATGATTTGAATTATATAAAAATAAATACTAAAACTTTATACTCTGCTATTAAACAACCAAAAAAATTATATAGTTATCAATAATTTATAGATCTTACTAAACTAGATCCTGTAGGATTAAACGTTACCAGTACATCTTTCTCTCGAGCTGTCCGAACTCTTATGTTTCATGCCTTTGTTTTTGTTGTAGGAGACCTAGATAGAGAAACCAAAACTTGATATTCTCTTAGAAATCAGGTTTAACATCATATTTTCTTTTCTAAAATTGAATTTAGTAACATCAATAAAGATATTAATGAAGAATTTTGGTTGATGGAAATGCAAGAAGAATAAAGAAATTGAAAGAAACAAAGTGTGAGAACTTATTGATAGACCTAAGGATGACCTTACTATTGGTAATAAATAGGTTTTAGAAGAAACTTTTATTAGTCATTAAATATAGTAAGAAATAAGGCTAGACTTCTTCCATAAGCTTATATTCAAGAAGAATGAATAGAATAGGAGGAAACTTTTTCACCTGTAGCCAGACTCAAGTCTAAAAGAATCTTTATTTCTTATGCATCTCATTTAGATTTAAATTGTTATCAAATTTATTTTAAGAGTGAATTATTGAATGATTTTATAGTTGAGGATGTATGTTTATAAAAAACCCATTGTTGTTAAAATCATCATTTTTCAAATCAAGTCTTCAAATTAACTAATGATTTATATGGTTTAAAACAAGATCCTAGAGCTTTGTATAATTGGCCAAACAATTTTATTATTTCAAAAGGATATTCAAAAGGTATATTAAAACCTACTATTTTAATGAAATCAATTTTAAAATATTTATTAGTAGTAAAAATCTATGTTGACGATATTATTTTTTCATCTTCAAGAAATTCTCTTTGTAGTGATTTTTCTAAAATAATAAAAAATGAGTTTGAAATGAGTTTAAGGGATGAAATAATTATTCTTCAAATTTAAATTATTTAAAAATAAATAATGAATTAATTTAAATAAATTTAAATATTAAAAAGATCTTATAAGACAATTTAACTTTGATAACACTAAGAGTAGTTATACTTCTAGGAGTACAACTAGTGAATTGGATCTCGATGAAGCTGGGAATCCAATAAAAAAAGTTAAAAATTTATGATTGTAAGACTTATCAACATGAATTATATCTAACTAGATATAATGTTTATTATGTTTATGTGTTCCAATTTTCTAGAAAATACAAAAGAGTTACACTTAAATTCTATTAAAAGAATTTTCCAATACATAATATATGAAAAAAAATTTGGACAATTTTACCCTAGAGGACATGTATTTGATATAGTGAGTAACTCTGATACTGATTTAGGTGGATGTAAGTTAGATAGAAAAATAAACTCAGGAAGTTTTCACTTTTTTGGAAGGTCTCTAGATTCATTGTGTAGTAAGAAATTTTTTTTGTTGCATTGTCTACCACTGAAGCTGAATATGTTGCTGTTGGAAGTTTCTATGGAGAAATTTTGCGAATGAAACACACTTTACTATACTATAGATATAAATTCAAAAATTTCCACATAAATTGTGACTACACCCGTTCAATAAATATTCCCAAGAATCCAGTTTGCATTCAAGAAAAAACACATTGATATAAGATATCACTTTTTGAGAGACCATTTTCAAAAAAAGAAAAATCAGTTTTTGAGTTTTTTGGAACAAAACATCAGTAAATTTATATTTTTGCAAAGTCTCAAAATATTTAGAAAATCAACTATGTCAAACAATATTTAGGAATGATTTTGGTTACGTTTAATTTTTTGGTGATACACCGTTAGTATGAAACGATGTTGGTATGACACACCATTGGTGTGAAATAATGTTGGTATAAATCATTGTTGGTATAAAAAACCCTTGGTATAACACACCATTAGTAGGAAAAACCATTTTGGTTGACACACCACTGGGTTGTCACATTGTTGGTTGAATGCCTTTATGAGTTTTTCTACTTCTAATGTTTTTGAACCACCAGTTTAATTTCTTCCTATTCATGTCATTTCAGTAACCTGATATGTATATTTTCTCTGAATCAAAATTTTATTTTTTTAGTATCGTTTCGTTTTTTAATTTTTGATATACCTAAATTAGAAATGATAAAAAAAAATTCTATTTTAAACACATATCTAATCTCTAGATTTTCTCTCTCCAGCATAGTGCAACCCTTCACATTCAAAACCTTTCGAATTTCACCTTCAACCATGATTTCCGAATAGATATTTATTCCAAGAATGAATCTCCCTTATAAGACTTATATGTATGGACCAAGACCAGTTATGAAATAGAAGAGCATGTCGAGTGTTCCTTCTCTATTTGAAACGTTTCATCCTGAGCTTGAAAAAAAGTTGTTGTAGCTAAAATGGAAGTTGAATCCCAATGAATGTTATCAAGTAAGTCTATGGAACTGAAATTTATTAAAATTCTATGCTATTTAGAGTAGTTATTTTCAAGTAAAATTCTTTTCTACCTAGGACTAAAACATCATATTTCCAATATTTTGAGTTTTTTTTACAATAATGAATAATATTGGATGAGATCAAGTGTCAATGTTCACATAATAATACATTCCTCAAAACAGTGGGCCAAATTCTTTGGAGTTTCTTACGATAGAGTTTATGATTATTATCAAGGATCCATTCCTAAAGATCGTGACCTCTTTAATAATGAAAATTATTTTAATTAAATGATAGTTGATGGAATTTTTAGAAGACCCGTTGCCTCAAAGTTGGATTGGGAGTATATGGTGATCTTCAAATTAATTCAACACATGATCTACCCTAGGAAATGTGATTTTCCACCTTGACGTACAGAGATGTATAATTTATTAGTCGTATTAAAGGAGTACATAAGATCAATCTATGTAGATATCGTATGGTTTATCTATCATAGATGTTAAAGCCTTCATCCACATCTAACTCCTTGATCTATCCAAAGATGAATTCTGTAATATAAATGGATACGTTCTTAGGTATATAAGAAGAATAAACAATTATCGATTGTTGTGTTTTTTTCATTGAAAAATAAATTTTATAATTAATGAAGATTAAACATTACCCATGGAAGAGAAAGTGGGTTGAAGATAGTGATAAACTTTATGCTAAGTTTAATCTGACAGAAAATCCTACAAGAAAAACAGAACTTATTGATCAAGTCTTAGAGCCTAATGAGTTTTTGTTTATTCAAACATGGAAGAAGAAGCTATTACAAAATATTAAGAAGATAATTAACCCTCAATTGATGAAGTAAGTGATACTAATTTGTCTCCCAAGTCTTTTACGATTAATTATGAAGATCCTAATCCACCTAGGTGGCTTCCAAAAAGAGAAAATCTTTTGATAAGTGATAAATCTGTGACTAAGATCTCTAGAAAAGAGAGATACAAAGATTCCAAATGAACTAAAGAATAAGATAATGATTATTTTTATTATGAATAATAAGATGTGAATGGAAATGGAAATGAAAGTAGAAATATAAATGGATATAAAAAAGTTGGTCATGATAATGAACGTGATGATGATGATTCTGACCCTGGTGATTCAGTTGGAAAAACTAGGAGATATATAGAGATATCACCAAATCTACTAGAATCAACATGTGTGTCTACTAATAAACTAGAATTGTATGGAGAATTGTACCCAAATAATAAAAACAAAGATACATTTTTAAAGGGGAGAAATCCCTATATTTTGAATATCTTCAAGGGAATAAGGATGATAAAAGGAAAGAAGTATGTTCAATTTGTGATGGAGAAAAAATTTCTAATTTTTCTACTATTGAGAACATGAGTGTTTTTTCTACTATGAAACATCAAGTAGATGAATGGTCGAGAAAGGAGATTATTTAGGAAGAAGGTTTTAATGAATATTCAGTTGGTGTAGATGCTCATAAGCCTCATTTAGATAGATTTATGGAAGGTGAATCCATTTTTGTTGTTCAATAAAAGGATGGTCGTATGCCAAATGCACCTGATATTGATAAATAGTTAGAAACTGATCCTGATAGTGTAGTTTCATAGAGCTATGATGCTCAGATATCAAATGAAATCCCATCTACTGGTGTGGTACCTCTTATCATTGCCTTTTTTTGTTATAGTTTCAGACTTATGGGGTTGATCCCATATTTGAAGAGTGGAATAAATTCTCAAGTGGAGTAGTTGTCCACCAAAGGATGGTCGACATGAGGTTTGAGATAAATGAGATCCTAAGGTATCTATGAATTCTCAAGTTGGTTTTGATGAAAACTTAGAAAAATATTCCTCTATTATACCTCATGCATCTGAACCTTATACTCCTCTTCCTTCTGTTCCAGTTGATGTAGTCAAAAAGAGTGACTTAGATGATTTTGGTAAAAATATACATTCAGATTTTTATAATTGTATGAAGAATAAAGCTCCAATCCTAAATAATATTATTGAGAATGATTCCACATATATCTTTTAGTTGATAACCTGATATATTCAACCCAAAATAATGTATCACATACAAGAGGTTTAGATTAAAAATAAGAGAATCAGTGGTGAACTTGAGTCTCTGAGGTATGTTATAGAAGGAATTAAATCTAAATTTGCAGTGAGTATGGATGCTCTATTGGAAATAATTTTAAATCATACCATAGTGGATTCTAGATCTACTCCTCTTCCCCCAATAGTGCTTGATGTTGAGGTGATCAGATATACTATCAGAGAAAAATTGAGAACTACGTAATCCAATGCTTCATGTGTTTCTCTTAATCATCCCCAAGAATCCTTGAGTCAGATAATATATAACAATGACCATGTTCATATGTTTATTACCTTATATGATCAGGATATGGAATCTGAAAAAGAGAAAATAACTAAATCCAAAAAAAACTAATTCTCCATGATTTATACAAAACATGAAATAGATGCTAATTTCATGTTTTTGAAGAAAATTTGAGAATTACACTAGTTAGTTAAGCCTTTAAATAGAAACTATGGTATTTGAAAGAGATGAACCCTATGTTAAGTTGATTTATGGAGGGAAAAAGGAAGCTTCTTTAGTGAAATACAAAGAGGGGCTAGATTATTATGGATTTCATGAATTTGATGATGCCATATAATCATGTGAAATATAGTGTAGTTATTTCACTTGAAGACATTTCTATCACTCCACAGCTATATTTTAGACCATGAGTGAAAAAAATATCCCCATGCACCTTTTCTTGTCCAGTTCCATCCTTTTCTTGCGCCTCTTACAGAAACTATTTGGAAGCTCTGGCTAGTTTTTATTGTGGATGATCATCATCCTAGAGATGTCAATGGACTTCCAACAGGTGTTCCACCTACTTTGGATACAACTTCATCATATCTTGTTTCTTTAGATAAAGAAAAAGATAAATCAAATGTAAAATCACCAATGAAATCTTCTACCCAACGTTGGAAAGGTTGGAGTGCACATTTTTTTAATGGGACAACTCTTTTTTTATAGCTTTTTTGGTTAACACATTATTCATTACCATTTATCATATTTATCCATGAAAATTAAATTATTATTTCTATTTTTTACTACATTTAATATTTTATTATTATTCTCTTTACCTTTTTGATATTACATAAAGAGGGAGAAACCTATAGCATTTATTATTTCTATGTTACCTTTGATACTTAATAATTACCTCTCTTTTCATAGTATTTATCATTGATACCATATGCACATACTGTGGATGCTATGTCATGATTTTCATCTCTCATATTACCTTTGATTATATGTTTTATATTTGTGATACCTTTTATGCCATGATTTTTTATTATCCAAAAGGGGGAGATTGTTGACCTCTTTTATTTAATGATCACAAAATCAAGATTCTATTGATATTAATGAATTTCATGTTTTCTGTAAGTATTCTATAATCGTAGGCACAAGAAAACTTTTTTCATGTATAAGTCACTATTAAAGTTGAGACATCGTTGAGGATGAATCACCGTCAAGACTGACTCACTACCAAGACAACACCATGTTGAGACATACACCATTGCATTAGAGTCAACATTTTCCATGAATCACCGTTAGCATGAAAATTTCACTATGTCTAATACACCAAAAAGATATATCACCATCAAGATGTTATGGATCTAGGACATAAAATTGGAAAATTTTGAGACACCTCCAGACTAATCGACCCCCAGAAGACACACCACAAGAAATCAGATACCCTTAAATGAGACAATACCAGCCAAAAATGAAATTTTGGAGAAGTATAAGACACTGCTAGTTACATACCACTAAGACAGGACACTATCATCTTGATACACCTCTATAATGAGATGCCTATAGACTCTAAG
Organism: Viscum album; assembly: GCA_963277665.1. Lineage (NCBI taxonomy): Eukaryota > Viridiplantae > Streptophyta > Magnoliopsida > Santalales > Viscaceae > Viscum > Viscum album. The sequence continues at coordinate 335,579,784 of OY728163.1, forward strand.
ACACCGCCAAAATTGAGTCACCAATCCCTGAATTACCATGACATTTTCTAAACATAACCTTTTCATTTAAATATTTTATAACAACTATATTATTGAAGTTAATTCTGATTAATATTTAAATTATTTTCTTATAAATTCCTTATAGAACACATTAAAAAGTATGTAAGATGTGTAGTATGTGGAAGATGAGAGGATCCATATATGCTCACAACCTATAACAAAAAGGGAACAAGCCTCCTCATTAAATAAAAAAAGAAGTGAATGATCATGTTAAGTAAAAAGATAGAAAGCTAAGATCATGCACTTACCAAACACACATATAGAAGAAGATTTAACCTGCTACATCCTTCAATCACTCAACTGAGGACGTCAAAATTTCAAAAAAACCTACTACTTTCCTCCAGTCAAGAAAAATATTTTGTGACACTCTATTCTCTTGAATATTTCAATAGAACCTAACTCTAGTTTTACTGTGAATCAAATAAAGGTGTCATGAGTTGCACTGCAATAGACCAAGAATTCCTATCTGAAAACTTTTATATTTATTAATTCAGTTTATTTATTCATACATATTGAGCAGTGTATGTGCATACTCTATTTTATCACATGCACACTATCTATAATGATAAACTGAAAGATACTTGATATACTATATTTATTATTCTTACACCTTTACTCCCATAAATAATACTGGTAGAGGTCCTCGTGTAACCTATTTGTTTTTACTCCCATAGATAACAGTTTATGAGGTCAAATGTGACCTGGACAGTTTGTAAACTATTATAAAACCCAATCTAGGTTGAGGAGAATCTTTTTTATTTTATATAAACTACTTGGTGGTATTTGATCACCAAGAGGATAAGACTAAGCATCATCTTGATACTGGACCTCTTGTTTCAAATTTCTTATTTGTGTTTTTGTTTACAATATTTTTACTTTTAAAAATTAAACTATTTTAACCAAAAAAACTAATACATGGATAGTTAATCTTTACTTGTATTTTTATAATATTTTAAAAAAGTAATTTTTTTTCAAGTTACTAAGTAATATTTTATATTGATTACCTAAGAACTAATCAATATTTAAGAAACCTTTTGAAATATTGAAACTTATAAAAATATTCTGTATTGATTTTCTGGGCTATTTTTAATTAATTTGGTTATTTCAAATTAATCAAATTTGAACAGATTTTTTTAATACCCAATTCACCAACCCTCTTAAGATACTCACTCTGACCAACATGTTTGAATTTTAAATTTGAAACTCAAACTATAACCATCTTAAAACCTCTATTTAAGTCATATGCAACCATTGTATTAACTATGAGTAGGTATATTACAATGGAAATTCAAATAGGTAGTTATTGGTTTCTTAAATGACCATAGACCTATCATAATACTACCACATCATCATTTCTATTAAAATTCCTCAAAAACTAAAAACTATGGATTGTCGTAAATCATTTTTGAATGATCTATTATTTTGTGCATTAACTTTATTTATTTAATAAAATGTTCATGGTGTGGTACTTGGTTTCATTGAGCGTACCATGATTTAGTGATAAATAACAATAAGCTTTAAAAAATGACCTTTTAGATTTTTCACTGTAGGTAGTAATGACGTGTGCTCTTAGACCATATTTATGATTGAAACTATTATGGTGGAACATTTATTCCATAAATCACATACCATATTTACCGAACCATTGAAATTTTCCAGATTATACTTCATAGTGTGGTTTACTGTTTTACAGAATGTAACAGAATCCCCCAAATCTATAAAATTAGAAAATATTACATTTTATCCAAGAAGTATCACATTTCTCTCATAATAATTTTTATTAGTTATAGTGATTCCCAATAATTAACTTATGTTTTTCATCACCAGTAATTCATGAAATGACTCTATGATTCACAAAGTGAAAATATCTAAATCTCCATATGTAAATAATTTGCGCAAGAGTTTTCAGAATGTTATATCTATTAGGGTGTTAAATAATCGCATAAAAAACCCAATGATTCGTTAAAAATATACCATGAAACATATGGATATCTACTTTTTGATTTTTTTACTTTAACTTCATTCACATCATAACACATGAGATCATGACATGAAATGTTCCTAATACATCCAACTTCCTTTAAACATCTCTCTAGCCATATTTATTCTACCCCATGATTCTTCACATAATTCAAAAAACCTCATGTGACTTCCTAATAACATTTAATTGATAAAAAATACAATATAATATCCCATGGTTTAAAAAATACCTAACATAATATATGATCTCATTTTCTACAATATGATACTACAGATACTCAATGTATATCTTATAGTATATGGTCTACTATAGAAAAGGTAGATGAGTGGGAAATGAATGTTGGAACAATATTTTTATGTTATCCAGTATCAAATGCACTAATTATCTAATATTTTCCTCCCTCAACTCATAAACCTATAAATTTTTTGATTTTATAGAATTTATTTCCCCTTTGTAAACTAAATCTTCTGAAGAAGTAACTAAAAAGGGGAAACTTTTCATCAAATACACCCTCATCATAAACTCTAAAAATCTTGGGTGTTTTTCCTTTCGTAACACCGTTTAAAAAATTACCTTTTTAACATCCCATTACCTTTATTTGGGTATTTTTTGACCACTATTTTGATTTATTATTATGGGATGTATGTGTTTTTAAATTAATGGAGTCTCGGTATAAATGCGTTAGGGGATCTAGATGGTGTGTTTTGGGGTTTTGGTTGAATCAGAATATTTAAAGTAGATTCTTTAGAGAGATGCTGCTAGACACTAGTTACCAAATGTTTTTATGATATAAAGCCTTAGATTATGAGGAAAATTACTTATTGGACACAGTCCATGATAATGGAATATGTATTAAAATTATTTATTCCATAGAGGACGAACCTATTCTGAAAATTGATAACTTAGAGTGTTGTTAACTTGAGGTGACCCATTTCTTCGCGTATGTGAAACAAGATGAAATTAGATAACAAAGAAAATATTTATGATGTAAATGCCTCATTACCAGTGATTTTATTCACCTTGTATTTCTAAACCCTTCCTCATTCAATGTGAATTCCTTATTCTCAAAACCTATTGGGATTTTAGGCGATTTGGGTGGTCTCTATCATTTTGGATAGGTCTATTCAACATTTGATTCCGATGGTGGTCTATTCGCTTCTACAGGGTAAGTGATATCTATGCTTATTTACTACCATTAGTAGTAGTAGTGTAATTTGTTGCATCTTTTAATCATATTTTGTTTTTATCAATATTTTGTAGTATTCCATCGTGTATTGTCTTTCAGAGGCTCATATGCTTGTTTCCAATCTATATTGGTGAAGACAATTATGGTTCCACCATTATCTATGTTTGTTCCTATATAGAATAGTTATAATTTATGAATAGATTTATGATCTTATACATATATATTTTTTATTAAATTAAAATTAATTATTTTATATTGGAATGGTTTTTATGAGATTCATTTTTTTAAAGGTGATTTTTAAAGAAGGCCTTTCACACACCAAGTGTTTGATAAAATGATTAAATGGTGGTTTTGGTTTTGAAACGAAACTTCAATCCTGGAAGTGGAAATTAATTGATGTGAATATGTTTTATTAAATTTGAGAATGTGTTTTTAATGAATTTTAAAAAACCAATCACATTGAGTAACCTTGGGTTCTTCAAGAATAGACTTGTCACTCTTTGTGCATGTAATTCCATAAGATGTTTTATGTTAATTCAATGTGTGTAATTCCACTAGATGTTATATTTTTTGGATCAAAGATTGGCCTACATTGGGGATTTTCATTCATTTATTGTATGTATTCCCATAGGTTAGATACCAAATGGAGTTATTTGTCATTTTTGATTAGTTTATCACATGACGATATATTTCATGGTTGTTTTATCACCTACTTATAATATTATGTATCCATGGTTTCTTACCTATTTTGTTTAATACTTGAAATATTCCATGATTTGGTGAATATGGTATGATCTTTTGAAAACTAAACTACTTTTTACAAAATGGTTTTAATTTATGAAAAATCTATGTAAACTAGATTTGTTTTAAATCTAAAACTGATGCATTCCATATAATAGAACTTGTATAGATTGTTTTGTGGAACCCTACTTGGATTTGTGATCACACACAAATTTTTCCTTTTGATAGGTGTAGATTATTTTATATGGATCAAGTAAAAGGAAGGGAATTATATAGAATTCAAGCTTCTCTATTATCATTGTCTTTATAACAGTTTTGTTAAGTGGTGATAGATGGTCATATATGGATTTTTTGAGTCTTGTATTGTTTTATATTTTTTGTTAGGTATTTTTGAATTAACTTTATATGTATCATGGATTTATTTTATTTCTTTCATGTTTTACCCTATGAGGTTTCCTTTTTTAGGTTTATCATGAGACATGTTTCTTCCTCTTTGTTGTACATTACCATATGAATAAACACAATAGATGACTTGTCTAGTTTCCCTAGGATGGTTCATTATAAAATGGTATTAGATCGATTACCTAGTCCTATGTGTTGTCACACTACCTTGGTTTGGTTTAGTCTCTTGGTAAACCATAGTTAGGACCATAAAAATTTAGATAATAAGTGAATAAAGGGGAATTTTCCAACTCACTTCTAGGATTGAATCTGAGTTACCATGGGTGGTTAGAGACTTTTTTTTATGTTTGAGACTTGGAAGTTGAGGTTATTATAATGAACTAGACATGGGTATTATTTAAACTGACCCATTCTTTCTTTTTCTTCAGTGTTTTATTCATAAAATTCATAATTATTTTAAATTCTTATCATTTAAAAGTGTTGATATGGATGAAGTTGGTTTTGTGATTTTGGAATCTTCTAAATACAAATTTGTTTTTGTCTTGTGACTATTAGATAATATCTACATGAATATATATATTTCAAATTCAAGATAATAAGATATGGATTTGGATTCATAGGTGAATCATCTGGTGGATCCTTCTTTGGTAGAAGAAGTAATCTCCACTGTTTAGATTCTAGTTCAAGTCATTGTTGAGAACCGAGGATGAGTGGTAGACCACCAATCATAATTTAATAAAACATCCACCCTTATTCCATGGTGATAAAGGACCCTAAAAAGTTTAGGAGTGTCATTAGTAGATTAAGAGGATGTTAAGTTTTTTAAAAGACCCATGAGGACTCTACTGTGAGTTCTTCAATGTATATACTTGAGGCACCAGGAAGGAGACAGTGAGATTATATTGTTTTCTCAATGTTTCATGGGGATCATACATGAGATTTATTCCAGAAAATATTCAACTAGAAGTTTTATCCAGAGATGTTATGTGTGGAAAATACCCATGAGTTTTTATCCTTAGAGAAAGGTGTGCATACCATTCTAGACTATTTCAATGGCTTTACTGAGTTGGTGCCCTTGTAATTGGATCATGCTACTTATGATTACCTAAAATCATGGAATGTTTATATGGGGTTGAGAGATTATATTTTGTTATTGATGATTCTTATGTGCCTTTCAAATTTTGGGTAGTTGGTTGATAAAGATACTAGGATAGATTAAGGCATAGATTGGTGAATAGGTTTGGGTGGAGCTTTGGTTAGTGCAGTTTATTGTTAGAGTGTATCTTCTAGCCATAAAAGGAAGTGAAAAGGTTTTTGGTTTTCCTTAGAGCTAATTTCAGAAGCTCTTTCGAGAATTTAGTTGGTGGTATTCTATTAGTGTGGAAGGTCTGGTCATACCAATCTCACCGTTCAAATGTTTCAAGGACTTTTCATTGTTTTGGATAATCTAGAAATATGGGGGATTTGTGTAGAAGAATATTTCAAGGTAGTAGGTCTCGATCCACATTAACCTAGGGTTCAAAGAATCATAATGATGCTTCTATGCGTGTACGTTCTTATCCTTAGTCCAAGGGGGATGTTCATGTTTCAAAGAAAGATTAGGGTGGAGCTTTGACTAAACGTCTTTATAGACTAGAGTATTCACCCATGGAATTTTTAGTAGGTATGAAAAATTTTATAGGTAAAATTATTATTTCATTTTATATTGTTTAAACATTGTTTGATACAATTTATACTCATTATTTTATCTCATCAATGTCTATGGATGTTTTGGGCTTTCATTCAAAGCTTATTTTGTTCTCATTAGAGCTTTATATTCCACTGGGAAAGTGGTATGAACTAGGTTTCATGTTTCCAGGATGTCGAGTGATGACTTATTTTTTTGAGGTGGAGTGGGACTTGTTTGTGATTAATACCAATATATTAAACCTAATTATTGGAATATATTGGATGATATGTGTTACATGATATATTGGATTTTGTCATAATAAGGTTCAGTTTTTATCTCTAGAGGGAGTTACTCATCTCTTCCAAGGTGATTGGGACTCTAGTTCTCAGAGAGTAGGGCTTGTTGATCTATATGATGTGGTCATATCATGAAAGTTTTCAGAGATGTTCCATGATAATTTTGACCCTTGTTTGAGTAGTCCACTTCATGAGGTGGTGTGTACATACCTTGAGGTCTTTTTGTATGACTTTACTAGTTTACTTCCCCAAAGATAGGTCATGTTTACCAATGAGCTTCTACATGGTATGATTCCTATTTATTTTCCATATTATTCTATAGTGGATATTGAGTTTTGGGAATATAGGTTCCAAATTTTGGCCTTGAGGATAAGGGATTTATTCATCCAAGAGTGTCACTAAGGGCATCACCTGTCCTCTTTTAAACAAGGCATACAAGAGGCTAATAATTTGTTTTGATTATCGAAATATAAATTAGGTGACCATCAAGAACAAATATCCATTTCCCAATATTAGTGTCCACCTTTATTAACTTATAGGGGATTTTTTGTTTTAAAAGAGTAGCTTCATGTCAGGTTACCACTAGTTGAGATTCCAAGAAGAGGATATACTTAAGATAATGTTTAGGAGCTAATATAGGAATTTTGCGTTTTTGGTTATGTCATTCAATCTCACCAATTATTATGTGGTATTTATGGGTTTGATTAACAATATAATTCATAAGTTATTGTAATATTTTTCTTCTATGTTCATGGATGAAATTTAAATTTTCTCTAAGTTACAAGAGGATCCCATAGAATATTCTTATATCATTCTTATAACTTTATGGGATTATCACTTTTACGATAGGATTTCAAAATTCGAGTTCTGTATTTAATATGTCATGTTTCTAGGGAATGTTATATCTAAAAGGTGTATCTCAGTGGATCCTAAAAAGATACTGGTGGTTATGTCTTGGGAGCATCCAAAAAATGTGTTTTAGGTTTGAATATTCTTGAGATAGGTTGTTTATTATAGGCGATTTGTTCAGAATTTTTCCAATATTTCATCTTCGTTGACAAAATTACCCTATAAGGCAGTGAAGTTTGGGAGGAATGAAAAATGCAAGAGGTACTTTTATGAAATTAAGGTGAGATTGAATTCAGATCAATTTTTGATTCTTCTGTAATTGGGTTGAATATATGATGATTTTAGAGGATTGTTGGTTTTAAAAGAGTTGCCTCAAAATTTGGAATCACTAATTCATTTAAACAAGGAATACAAGAGGATAATTATATTTATTTAAAATTAGTTATGAATTACCTAAAAATGAGTAATCACTAACTCTTTGGGGATCAGAAAATCCTACAGTTTATTTTCACTTTGAGGGATATGAACTTACAATAGAGACACCAGGTTTAGTCTCTCAAAGCTTTTTATTTTGATATATATTATATTCATGGGAAAGTTAATGTAATCAAAAATGCACTTAGTAAGAAATTACAAACACAAATATTGAAGGAATTAGTGGATTGGTGGTATCTGATGTGTCTATTTTCTAATATGATCTCTGGAGTGGAAGAAGATTCCGGATAGGTGTAATTTACATAAAAAGGGTTGAATAATCATTTTATGAATGGGTTAATATTGATAAGGTACATGGAATTATGTTTAATAAATTTAGTAAAATTTTTAATGGCGGGGAGACCTTGTGTGTGTTGTGTCAGTATCCAAATAGTGCTTTGTGCTTACAAAGTAGGTAGGTCATTTTAATTTCACTGTGATAGGAGTTGATGAAAATTAAGAACCAATAATGTTAGTACGTGAAACCTGTGAATACTAAGGAGTATCAAGAATTTAGGTGTGGTTATTGGTTTTTAGGGATGATATGGTTGATTAAAAATTTTGTATCGCCATGTATTGCATGTTAGAGAATTAAGGTGGAGCACTAGAGTCCTGCTGTTTTGTTACATCCCTTACCCATTATGGCATAGAAGTGGTTCGATATATCCATGGACATAATAATTATTTTACATGGAATCATAGTGGTAAGGATTCAATTTGGGTGATCATTTAGAAACTCATGAAATGAACACATTTCCTCCATTTCAAGGAGATAATAAAAGTGGAAAAAAGAATTGTATTTTTGAGATATTCTAATACATCATAGGGTTTCATCCATGGGTTTTTCTGACAGGGACAATATGTTTACATCTAGGTTTTGGAAAGGTTTTCTAGATTTTATGTGTTCCCACTTAAAATTGAGCTCAACATAACACCCACAAATATTTTGATAGAAATAGAGATCTATATATGTTATTGAGGATATGGTCTGGGCATTTGTGCTTGATTTTAGTGGATCTTGGTAAACAAAATTCCTTTTGTAGAGTTTTCCTATAATAATAGTTATCATGAATTAATTAATTTTGAACCTTTTTAGGCATTGTGTGTGTCCCTATAGATATCCCTTTCATTGAGAAGAGTTGGGAGAACAATCCTTAGTTGGCATGAGTCTTGTTTAGAAAATGATAGAAAACATGTCGTTGATCCCAAAGATAATGTCAATGGCATAGAGTCATATGAAATCCTATATAGACCATAATCCTTAGATTATAGAGTTTAAAGTTGGTAATTTAATTTCTCGTAAAGTTTCATTGTTCTTTGGACACTATCGGTTGGGTAGAAAGGGAAATTTGGCACTAATATTTATTATCCCTATCAAGATTATAAAGAATCATGGAAAGGTGGAGAATCAGTTAGAATTTATCCCTCATTTTAAATCCATGCATGAAATGATTCTTATTTCCCAACAAATGAGGTATCAAAAAGATCCATCCCATGTGACTAAATGGGATGATGTTGATCTTGAGACCGATACCACCATGGCTGAGAAACCAGTAAAAATTATGGGTCACTCAGAGAAGGTACTACATGGTAGAAAAATCCCCATTGTTTGTGTACTATTCTAGTGTATATAGGATATATAAAATGCACGGGAGTAGAAATTATTGATGAGTTAGTAGTGTCTTTACAGTTTTATGTGTATGAGAACTTATAGACTTTATTAGAACAAAAGGGTCTTATATTGGGGAGATTTTAACATCCTATTACCTTTTTTAGGTATTTATGCAACCTTGTTTTGATCTAATTTTTAGGGATTCATGTTTATTTCAATTAATTGAGTCCATGTATAAATGTTTCAAGGGATTTAAAAGATATAATTTGGGATTATATTTTAATATTAAGAATTATGGGTGGGTCTGTATGGGTTTTCCACTGGGCACTTCTTGCCGAAGGGATTTTTGTCATAAATACTTTTTATATAATTTAAATTTTTCAGTAGATAAATTTTATGAGAATGGACTATGAATTTTTTTTAATATCATAAAATATGAACATACACCATAAATGAAAGTCTCGATATGTTTTTAAGCTAAAGTGAAACCTCTTTCAGAATATGTGCAATGGGATGAATTTACGCTATAATACCATTATTTAAAATGTTAATGACCTATTCCAAGGAATGTTTTTTACATTGAACAACTAAAAACGTCTTCATTCAATGTTAAGACCTTACCATTGAATCCCTTGGGTGATTTTAGGTGATTTGATGATGTCTCCCTCCTTCTAGATCGCTATGTTCAGTGTTAGATACCCATGGCAGTTGTGTTGCTTCTCCTAGGTAAGTGGTATTTTGGATTCTTTGTTTCCATTAGTTATAGGAGCTAAATTGTCTATATAATTAGATAATATTGTGATCAATTTCTATTTTGTATTTAAACTTTACTGTTTTACATCATTCCTTTTCTTTCGGAGTTCAATCTTCTTGTTTTTAATCTCCATTGGTGAAGGAGATCAGGTTTCCTCATTTCTTGAGGTAGGTGTAGTTATATGAGGGTTATAATTCATGAAAATCATTTTGTTATTGTCAATATATTTGGGTTATTCAATGAAAATGCATGATTTTATATTGGAATGGGTTTTTTGGTTGAGATTCATGTTTTAAATGGGTGTTCTTTAAAAATAGATTTGCACACACCGAGTTTTTAATTCAATGATTTAAATGGTGGTTCAGGTTTTGAAGTTGGTCTTCTATCTTGATAGTGGGAAGTAATTTATGTGAAAATGATTTATTAAATGTGATCATGGTTTTGAAATGGATTTTAAAAAACATAGCACATTGTGTGACCATGGGTGAATCTGGAACATACTTGTAAATCTGTCTGTGTGTAATTCCCCAAGGGGGTTTATGGAACTTTAGTGTGTATAATTACACAAGTGTTTATAAAAGTTGGATCCACCATAGGAATTGATTTTTTATTTTATTTCATGTCTAGAGAATATAAACATTGGTTAGATCCCAAATGGCGTGCTTTATCATTTATGATTGGTTTATCACATGATGGTATATGTCATGGTTATTTTCTTACGATATTATCATATAGTGATCCCATAGTTTATAACCTGTTTTCTTTAATACTTGACATATTTGAAGATTTGGTGAATTTTGATTACTTTTTTTAAAAACTAAAGTATATTTCACAAAAATATATTTACTTTAGGATTTTTTTGGTAAACTATATTTGTTTTAATGCTAGAACTGATGCATTCATGATATTAGAACTTTTATAGATTCTTTTTTGGAACCCAACTAGGAATTGATCTCAATCATTACTTTTTTAATTGGGTGGGTGTAGATTGTTTTTAGGACTCTGGTAAAGGGAAGGTCATTATGTAGATATCTGAATTCTGTTGTTGTCATCATTTTCATTGTGGTATGGTTTGGTAACAATATATGGTCATGTTGGGAATTGTTTAGTATTTTCTTATTTTATCTTTATGGTTTGTCTGTATATCTTCCATTAGTATGTAGCAGGGATATGTTCTCTTTGTTTAATTTTGTACCCTTTTGTCTTGGATTTTTCTAGATTATCATGGGACATGTTTCTTATTCTTTATTTTACTTCACCATGTGATGAACCTCCTTTGGTGAAATGTATTTTAGACCCAGGTTATTCCTTTACACCCTTCATACCATATTTTATAAAGTCCCCCTATGTGATTCTATCCAAAATGGAATCTTATAAATAATACTATAAATTTTATTAATATTAAGAAATTTAAATATAATCTATAAAAAACATAAAATACTACTTATAATCATATAAACTATAGAGTTTGACTTTATAATAATATATTTACCTTTTTTCATCATTCGTTCCATTTTTCATAAAAAGCTAGGGTACATGGAGGTGGGGGGGGATCTTAGTAGATCCTAATGACTCATCTCTCAATTTATTAAAATTTTGAACAATTATTCTGGCTTACAGTGTGGCATGCCCCCTATGATAAATCATAATAATATATATTCTTTACCTAGATCTATTGATGAGATCTCATCAATTAATATTATCTAATTATAAAAAATAATTAATAACTATAGTAATAAATACAAAAAAAGAAATATTACATAGTTGAAAATGATTTTCATGTCGTCTAATTTCAAAAACGCCTTCCCTATATCTTCATCAAAAAATCCTTAAGGTTGGCATTTAATTTCATTTTTACTTTCCACAAAAGTGAAAGAGGAAGTTAAAATTTATTTACAATACTCCCATCACTTTTTAGTAAAATAAAATCATCACTATGTGTCTTCTTTTGTATATGGTAAATCCAAAATCATATAAAAGTGATAGAAAATAAGAATAAATATATATCACCTAATACATATCAATGAAAATAATGGAATAATAAAATATTTTAATATTATGAACTCCCATTGCCAATCTTGTGTTTTGTGGTCGGCACTCCTCTAATCAAAAAATTAAAATGTTAATATTTTATCAAGACTCTAATGACAAACAAATGATTAATTGTTTCTTATTTTATCTAGTGAGATTACCAATATTGTTGAAATTGATTGGTTTCCTTTGGCCTTTTCTATGAATAATTCATAATTAAGGAAACTTGTCTCCCCACATTTTCTATCCATAAAGGTTTTTTCATTCCTTATAGAAGTATGGGGTTCATATATAAATGAATGAGGATGCTCCAAAATATAGGAAATGTAGATTCATCAGCATAAAAAATAAAAAACACTAATTAGTTATATTAAACATGTTCCTTCAACAAAAAATTACAAAAAAATGCTAAAAATGAAAAAAATTAATTGAGGGACACCTTTTGGAAAATAAAAAAAAATTGAAAAACATATAATAAATGAATTTAATTTTGATATAAAATTAAATTTCAAATATATGAATAATATATAGTCACCGAAAATCATTTTTAGAGAAAAATGCTATAGAAAAAATATAATGAAAAAAAGTGTTATTAAAATTAATATAAAAAATAGTAATAGAATTAATTTTTATATGTTTTTAAATTCAATGTCTTATAAAAACATGTTAACCTGGATATTAAAAAAGGAAAATTAAATAATATTATAAATTTTGATAAATATTTAAGGCATGTGATGATATGTATAGAAAAAAATAAACATAAGTAATATTAGAAATTTTATAAATATAAAAATATAATTAATCTCTATATGTAATGAAATTTCAAGTATTAATACAATAATGAAGAATATTTATATAAAGTAGTAAACTTATATAAAAAATAAAACATAAAAAAATATATTTCATATTTTGTATAATTTAAAAATTTAAACAATAAATAGTTATAATGTAGCTTTATTGTTTAGAGATTACAAAAGGATTGTTCTCTCATTTTCCTTCTTCATAAAAAATATTTACATCATAAAGAATATTTATGTTATAATTATCTATATTATCTTATAATATTTCTAATTATTTATAGATATTATAGAATTCATAAACACCATCAACAGTATCATCAACAAAATTATTTTTTACCTGGAAAAAATAGACCACCTATCATTTAATAGATTAATAAAATATAAAATTTGTTCTAGTTATGTTTCCATGATAAAAGGGTTATATGTGTATCACAATATAATTTTATCTACATGTGAGATATTAATTCTTCATGTTTAACACTATTGTTAATATCAAACCATTTATACATTAAAATAGGTAGTCAAAAATTCATTTCCTCATTACCCTATACATGTTAAATAACTTTTCAATATGAACATGATACAAAGATTGTGTATGTTTTAAATATTCACTTGAAATATGTACTTATTCAAATAATAATATTTTATAACTATTTTAAAATAATTTTTTTTCATAGTATTAATTTTAAAATTAATTTTCATTAATTTTATACCCTAAACTTGTTATAAAATTTAAACATGGGCCACCATCTAATAATCCTAATGTTTTAAACATAACCAAGTTACTCACCACATTCTATTTAATGTATATGAAACATATATATTTTTTCTCATTTCGTACAAACATATATTTCTTCTTCATTAGAAAATGTTGTTTCAGTACACTAATATGTCATGTGATATATAAGTGATCCTCATCTTTGTTATTCATGATGTATAAGTGTGAATGTGTTATTTATTAATGTATTATTGAAATTATTTATTTTCCATAGATCCCCTTTACACTTATACATAAAATATGATGGAAAGATATTGAAAAAACATGATACACTTTATATAATTATTTTATATAAAACTCAACAATCTTCTCATAAATATACTTCTAAATAATAGAGACCATTATTTGATATATATTCTTAATATCCCCTTCAATATCATTATATAATATTCAAAAGGATACATAAAGAAAATCATATGGGTCCACATAACATTATTTGTCATAGTAAACGAACCATTAAATATACCATGATATAAAAAAACATGATGCAATGTACATCTTTAGTTAAATATGTATATTAACAACTTTGTTCATTAAAATTTCTAATTAATCTGGGTCTATTAATTTAATAAAAATGTAATTGAAACAATATAAAAACTTGATGATTGTTAATCTAACAAGGTCTAGTAGTATTCTACATAGTGAAACAGATAGAAATTGTCACATAAAATCATTAAAATAAATGAATTTCATGACTATCAGCTTCTATTTTTGTTAAGTTTTTTTTTCACATTTAAGGAATAAACTAGAGACACCTTAACACTATATTTACATTAATATATACTTATTTTATCTCTTAGATAATGAATGAAAATATACATTCAATTATTATCATTTTCTTATGGGATAATTAGTTAACTCTAAATGTATTTCCATTAAATATAAATAAAATATTTCATTGAAACCATCCCCAGTATTTCTGTTAACTTCTAAATAAGTTCAAATCAAACTATCATATATATTTTTCACAAGATACATTGCAAAGAAGATATCTTTGTGTTTAAAAAATATCCAATATGGAATCTAAAAAAAGATTGAGAATGTATTTTATATATTTCAATGATCACAATATCTTTTTGTTGTCCTAAATGTGGCATAAATGTTTTAATGCTATAAAAATATTAATCGGTTGACAATGGATTTCTAGAAACATAAAAATAAATTAATATGTAAAATTACTTTTTTAAACCTTCATAAGATTTATCCATAAATGTAACCACCCAAAATCTAGTTACCTAGAGCTGGTGTATACTTCATTACATTTCCAATAGATAAAAGGTATTGCGTCCAAAAAGAACTAATAGTTTAGTAGTCCAAGTAAAATAGAAAAATAATTTAAATTCTCATTAAATTTTAAACATTAAATAAAAAAATTTCTTCTTTATGATTTTTTTCACTGCCCTTTGGATATCCCTAAATATCAATCACAAAAAACTTCTATGTATCCATCGGAAAATAAAGCATAAGAAATAGGTAAGCTCTGTTTCTTAGTAAGGGTATTCATATAATGAAAGCTATCGTGAATAAATAACCATAATTAATCTGAAAAGGTATATAAATAAAACACATGCCATTTAATCAATCAGGTAAGCATAATATGGAATAAATTTTGATCTGATAAATCAATATAAATAATTATAATATATTGAAACTTATCAATAGATATTCTGACTAATAAAATAATCACATGGAAATAACTAATATTATAAAGAGGGAATTTATAATGTTGGACATATAAAAATATCAAGACTATTCAAAAGATACTTTAAATATTTCAGTATAAACCTGTCCAATTTGGCCAACTATTTTGTCTCTTGAGAATTGTTGATGCATTAAGGGGATATCTATACTCATCCCTCACCTGTAACATACTGTATCTAATTTATTCCTCATATTAAATTGGTGAAACATAATCAGAATAAAAATTTGTTTTAAAAACTAATATATGAAATTTTAATACTTAGATCAATCGAATAATCATAATCATAAACCATCCCGAGTAATATAGTTAATGTTAATACGATTGTACATCCTCAATAAAAATTATCATTAACCATCCATAAAAAGAATAAGGATGATTTAAACATAACATATCCCTACTGGAGCATAAGTATAATAAAGGGTTGATGTATTTTCTGGGATTGTGATGCTCCTTTTTTTGTTTCTATTCATTTGGGAGATGGAAATTATACTAGAAAATTTAAATTTCTAAATTAATAGATACACTATTGAGTATCATTATTTTTTATAGTTTACATTCTAGATGATGTGTCTCCTATAGTATTTTATTTCAATCATTCCAAGGTTTTACATCCACTTTGGAGTGGAATCTCTCAATATATTATTTGACTCCTAGGATGGTGGTAGGTTTTCATGACAAGTATGATGTTTTGTGTGATTCATTCATTATTTTATGCTTTATTCTCTTGTATATCCCTCAATTCACTACTGTTGTAATTTTTACACCATGTTCTTGCTTTGTGACTTTTATCTTGATTAATATATTTTGAATAGTCATGCCTTGGATGACCATGTCTTGTCTAAGTTTGTTTGTTTAAAAAAAGGTTTCTAAATTATTTTAGGTACTAAAGAGAGGGAAAATGGTACAATTACATGAAAAATTTCTGGAATAAATAAAGGATAATAAATTAGATTTATTTTAGGATAAAGAAGTAAAATAATTCCCCTAAGGAAAAATAATAAAAAATAATCTTAAATAATGATTATATTTTGAAATAAACCCTCACCAATTGGGGATTGTTTTTTTAAACCATGGTAATTACTCTTTTTGTGGGTAGGGGTTACCCTTTACATTTCCTATCATTTCATGGGGATAATTCCCAAAGATGAATGCCCTATAGTTCTAGTAGGAATAAAATCCCATCACAAGACCCTAGTTCCCGGACCTGTAGGTCATAAAATCCCATGAATAGCCCTATATCCCTACACAACCCATGTAATTAGCCATATCGTCTCCTGTGTGTAGCCCCACCCTATACTGCATCATTTCCATGGTGACACTATATTGAAATCACCATTGAGAATGGTATGACATATAGTGTCATGTATAGTCACCAATGTTCATCCCATCCACCCCTAATCTGATGTTTGGGACTCCCTTGACATCAATATATAGTCCCCACAACAACATCATCTTGCCTACACTCACTATTGAAGCCACTGACAACCGCACATGCCCACACAAACATGATTGGTCTTCTGTAGTATAGTGGATCAACCACACCAAACCATGGATCATATATGACATGAGCCACTTACACTATCTGTCCAACCTACTAAAAAACAAATCCCCCAAATCCAATGGAATCACGATTTGAACCACTATAAATGATTTAAGACTATGAGACAAATTTACCACTAAGTTGCGACCTCAACATTAATTTGGTAACATTTGAATCATAAAACCCATGAAAGACAAAACATCAAATGAAACTTTAGATACCATTAAGGTAAATATATTCAACATATAACTTATAAATGGGTAGTTATATACACCACATAATGGAAATATGTGGTGAATATGACATATGTCGCACATAAGTAATGTGAGATGAGAAACCCTTACACTAGGGATGATTTCATTATTACATGTACATACCTCATGTATAATGGTTTTAATAATTTTATAAATTTATACCAAAACCATAAACAAATTTATAATAATATTTATTATCATATTGTAACATTTTACTACCCTTATGTTTAAAATATTTCATTGTTTTGGGTGTTAATTTCCTTGTTTTCTCATGTGGGTTTTGTCATTAATGTTATAATTCTTGTGCATAGGACATAAATTCACAATCTCAGAAATTATCATAATTTAATAAATATCAAATTTACTCATTATATATATTATTAGTTGAATTATTTAATGTAGGTCATGGAAAATGAGTCATATCTCTTTGGGGAGATGATAGGCCATACATATGCATGCTAGATGATATCATTCCATTAATGAGTGAGAGGGTAATGGAACACATGAATAATGTTAAATAATTTATATCATGTAATATATATCAAATATATATATATTAAATATATCATTATTACCTTCCGTGTAAATATTAAGTGAAAATTGAATTATAGGCAGTAGTCGACCGTACACACGAGCGACGTTACCGTATTATAACAAGAATAAAATGTAATATGGTATATGTGATATTATAATTACATAAATATAATAACTTCATAAATATCATAAAAATATGTTAAATTCATATTATATCCATGCTTGAATGGTGGTAATGGAAAATAGACTACATCGGTTTGTGAGGCGGTAGTCTGTCGTACACATAATTGATGATTTTGTTTTCCATTTGATGAATGTGGAGATCGATTAATAATATTACAATAAGATAATAAAAGATAAGTATATTTTATATAATGGTTTTATTGTATTTTAAGTTTTAATACATAATTTAATGTGTAAAAATAAGAAAGAAAAGGCAAGAGCATTGTTCGGACAATTACCTTCCCTAAGAGAAACCTTCTTCATATCTCGCCTTAAAGACCTATGTTTGGTCTTTTGGTAGGACACAAATAAATAGAATATGTATATGTATTTTTGGGAGATATTGGGGTATGTTTTAGTGGATCTAAATGTATTTGTATGTGTGAATAATATAAGGTATAGAGTGCCCTTTTATAAGTGGGGAAAGGGAAGCTTATTGAAAATTACATGGAAATTTACCAAAATTATAAAAAATGATAAATTAATTCACATGAAAAAAGCCTTTAAATAACCTTAGATAATAATTTGGTATATATTATAACGTTTATATATGGCTATAAAAATATTATTACATGTTATTATGTCATTTTAAACCTTACCTTCTTAGTTTAACTCCCATGTAATCCAATTTTTACCTTAAATGCATATTTAATTTTTACTATTTTAGCTATTCATTTTTATCTAAAATTAAATTTTACTTATCATATAATATGAATTATTTTGATTAAAAATATTGAATCCATTTTGCAAATTTTTTTAACAGAAGTGGAAGAGATTAATTTAAAATTATACTCGCAAACACGATGAAAAACCAGGTTTCAAAATAGAAAATATTCATAAGTACATGAGGTATTAATTTAATAATGAAATATGAAGTTGATTATAATGACATAAAAATTATTTATTATAATATAATTTAACTAATTTTACTTTAAAAATAAATTGAAACATAATTTAAAATTCATAATAATTTATCTGAAAAGGCAGTTTTCAGTAAAAGTCTGTATTTTCACTATTCATCAAAAAATGAAACCTCTCAGAAAAATACATAGAAATTAAACCGAGGAAAAATGTTATATGGTGATTAAAAAAATGAATTTAATTTTTTCAAATAATTTTTCTAATACTTACAAAATATATTTTTATAATAAGTGCACATGAATTGATGAAACCATTTTCTTTGAAAAAATAGTGTTTCAAAAAACATTTGTTTTAATTTCAAATGATTAATATTTTATTTATAATAAATATATTTCCCTTTAATTTATTTTATAAGTTTTATAAAAAATATAATTTCATAATTTATCTCATACTATTCATACCCTATATTTTAATGGCTAGGTTATAGTGGTCATGTTTAAATAATAATATTTTAATAGAGTATAATATTTTCATTAAAAATAATGTTGTGTGAATCACAAGACATTGAAGATATTAAATTTATTAAAAAATAAATATATCATAAAGAATTAGAGTGTAATATTTTCTTCTAATATTGGTGTTTCATGGCACACATTCTATCAAAAAAAATGATCCTATTTTAACATCCTAGGGTGTTCACATTAACCTTTATTTAAAATTATAAACTATTGTATCATATATTATAGATGCTGCAATTAT
The DNA here is from genome assembly GCA_963277665.1 of Viscum album. Taxonomy (NCBI): domain Eukaryota; kingdom Viridiplantae; phylum Streptophyta; class Magnoliopsida; order Santalales; family Viscaceae; genus Viscum; species Viscum album. The sequence continues at coordinate 335,599,289 of OY728163.1, forward strand.
GTACCATATCATCAAATTAGACAACTAGTAGACCCCTCATAACACTATATCATAAAAAATATCCGTTCATATGTAATTTGGTTAAAAAGAACATAACTTGTTAATGCAATTAAAAATATTAATTTGTATATGAATCAAACACCTTAATAACTTCTTCATATAAGAGATCCAAATTACCAATAAATTATGAAAAGTGAGCATTAATATCAATCGCTTGATGTTTTTTTTTCAATAAATAAATTAACCTATCATTGTATATTTCCTCTTCTACATAGGATTTTTCTGTGAGTAGGGAATGAGCTATAATTGTTGAAAAACATTTTATATCCCTTGTATTATAGTTTTTATTCTCTTTATATTTTTCATGAGCGCTATGATATTTCATGAAAAAAATATGGAACCATTCTAAGTCTTCAGATAAGCCTCCTTCTTAGGTAGTCCAGATGCAGGTTGAATAACTCTCGGTAGTGGGGTCCCTTAAGATCTCTCCATCATTGGCTCTTGGTTCCCCCGTGGAAATGTATGTAGAGTCTCTTAAGGATTCTAAGTCTCTTTAGTCTAAAAAAGAATAGTTTGGTTTTATGGAGTTTGATCTGATAGTTGCATAGACCCCTTCCTCATATCATTTTCCTCCCCAGGTGGAGACTATGGTCAAATATGAAGGATGGTTGTGTGGACTCTAGTATGTACTAATCATATAACCTTGGTGATCTATATAGATTATTCTCCTAGAATCCAACCATGTTTAGATTAGATAGTTTCTAGTCGAATACTCTTGGGCTCTATTCCATCACCCCCAAATGGCTCCACTGGTCCTTATATCCATCTATTTATTACTCTTACCCATAATGACTTTAAATATATTGAAGAAGTTGGGGAAGTTATTTTATAGCCTTTCTCTTGCTAAAGGTGGATCAAAGGTGTATAACCATAGGCTTCCTCAAAGTAGAATAAAGACTCATTCCAGATCTATGCATGTTTATAATGGGAAACGCTTTCGAAGGTATCTTGATTCAGGTCTGTAAGAAAATATTTCCCTTTCTCTGTTATTAATTCATTCATATGGAATTCCAAGGGGCTAGGTTCCTTGGATAAAATGAAGTTCATTCTAAAAAATATCCAAAAGCATAAAGTATCTTTATTATCTTTTCTGGAACCAAATCTATGCTCAGAGTCCATATAAAAGATTCTTTGATGAATTTATTTTGTTCACTACATGCATGTTCAGCTATTTAATTGGCATATATGGATTTTCTATAATGATTAAATTCAATTGAATCATATATAAACCTAAAATTAGGACTACACTATTGAGATTAGCTCTAATTAAGGCCAGTTTCTCTTTTTAGTTTTTTATGAAAAATGTGTTCCAATTCAATTTAATGAACATGGGGACTCTATCTCGGATTTCAACAGTCTCTCAGATGCATGGTTGGTTTGTGGAGTTTTTTATACAAATCATGATTCATTGGAGAAGAAAGGGGCATTCTCTACCCTAAAAATTGAATTTTGGACTTTCAATCATTCTTAACTTATAATCAGCTCTAGGATATGGGTTTCTCAAGGGATAACAATATCTAGTGAAATAAAAATAGGGGTAGTAGAACAATATGGATTCATCTTGATAGATTCTTGGGAAACCATCAGGCTATTTGTACTTTGTATGGCTCCTCTAGGACTCATTTTTTTAGATCTATTTTTGACCACTCTCCTATTAGAGGAGGCTTTATTTGACCTTGATAATTCTTCCAAAGAGAGATAAAAATATGTGTGGATTAAGGTAGGGGATAAATATTCTTCTTACTTTTATGCCTGTATTAGGGAGAATAAATTTCATTGAAGAATAAATCTTCCTATTTATGATGGTTAGATCACTAGTGATGCTTGAATTGTGGGTCCTATGGAAGTGGAATATTGTTTTGAATCCCTGGATGGTCAAAATCATTATCAAGGACATACTTTTGATGTTTGGGGAGAGAATGAATCCTGTTTTGATAAAAAAATTTGCAACTGTTTCTGACCTATATAACCAAAGGATTGGTTCTCTTCTAGATGAAGAGGAAATTTATGATGCCATTAAGTATCTAAATACCAAGAGATCTCTAATCCGTGATGTTTCCCTGGTGGTTTCTATTCAAATTCTTGGAGTATTGTTAAATAGGATGAGGTATGTTCTATTTGTGATTAGTTTAGTGGTGTTTCATTATCCAAATCCACATAGGTTACCATTTTTTAACTTATTCTAAAATTCAACCATCATAATAACTTTGTGAAGTTTCATCCAATAATCATGTATAATTTTTCTTACAAGGTGTTGCACAACATACTCACTAAAATATTATCTTTTCATCTTCCTCTCAAGGATTCCAAAGAGTAACATGGTTTCTCCAATGGAAGATGCATTCAAGGAGGTATCGGGTTTTCTTTGAAAATTATTAGGGATCTTGGTAGGAATGTGATTGGATCTAATATTACGAAGAGGATTGATAGAGAAAAGGATAATGATCAAATGTAATGGTATTTAATTATCAAAATTATTAGAAAGTGTGAGTAGAGACCCAAATCTTGATGTACATGGACATTACATTATTTAGCGGAATAATTAATACATAACAAAAACAGACACACATGGATCGTAATAGTTTAGTGTGTTTGGAAACTTGGAACGTAATCTTCTAATCATGGTGAAAGATCTTCAACATCTCCCATAAAGATCTTCCACTTTTTGTTTCCTTAACTAAATCCTTTATATTAATCCTGGGGAAAGATAAAACATAAAAAGGATGATCTCAAATGCTCAGTAAGGGTAAGCATGGATAAAGTATAACACACCATATACATTTGAACTTAAAAACATGAACACAATGTTTAAACATAAAAATCTTGAGCAATGACTTAAAACATAGAAGAACATAAGGCATAGATCGTAATGGAACATAAATCATGATAACATATCATAGGAATAAAGCATGTAATTGTGGCATCCATTAAGCACATTTAATGATTTCCATAGTAGACAAGGCATTGCTGCCAAGACTATCTTAGTGGACAAAGTCCCATTCTGAATCGAGTTCACTCCTCATTTCAGTCCTGTAACACTGAACCGGATTAACTTACCGTTCCAGCCATGTCTATCTCATGAGATATAAAATCTTTACCCAATGGATTGGAGGGAGATATAGGTCCCACCCATCTCATAATGAAATCATTCTTACTTGTGCCACAAAACAAACATAAAACATTCATCATAACCCAAAGAATAAAATGGGTTTCATAAACATCATCCCATAATTTTATAATCCATATAAAACAAATGGGAATTTCATTATAAGAAAATTGAACCGTGTAAATCATAGAGACATTAAACTTGAAACATACACATATCAAATAATGTCATCATAGATGGAAAATGGTTTTGATAAAACATTCGAAATGAATTCTTGAGGAAAATATCCTTTCTTCGTCAAAATAATTTTCTTTTCAAAAAATTCCATGAACTTTTAAAATAAAAGTATTTTGTTGAAAATTTTAATAAAATCATGTAGAGTAAGCTTCATGAAAATGAGGCGTTATGAAACCGTAAAAATCTATTCATGCCGTATAAGTTAAAAATAACATTCTCCTCGTACTTTTGTCGGAAAAGTCAAAAAGTACCTCGTAACGTAAACAAAAGAAATATTCCTTACATACAATGTAGTAAAAGTAAAAAATGGGTAATAATGAATTTAAACATACATAAAAACACTTTTATAAAACATGGACATGGGTGATATAAATAACCCCAGTAAATACTTACGAATAAGCAAACTCGGATAAAAATGAGATTTGCGAAATTATCCCTTACCTTATATCCGATATGCTTCGTATGTATCCAAACCTCCTACATAATGATTTAAATAATGTCATTGACTTATTACAGAATCATATTCATTGTTATGATATCATATATGGTTCACTTATGACTCTATATTACCCTTTCTTTTGTAAATTCCATGTTAAAGAGTGTTTTGGGTAAAATCGTTTCATTTGTCGTCCGTGTTTTGACTTGTAATTATTCATATGATTACTTAGATCATGATTACTTAATTCCAGAATATAAAACATGATTTATATATAATATATATTCAGAATATACAAATATATAATAGATCAATAAATGGAATGAAATACACCGTTCATGGAGACGGTAGGTCGTACGTACGCATGAACGCTGTTTTCGTTTCCTTATTGAGTTGAATGGAATTAAGTAGATGACATACATATATACATAAATCCAGTAGATTTATAATGTCTTATATTTCATTATTATTTCTTATATATACTTAATAATCATTCTTAAATGGTTAACATGGAGAATGAATCTCATCGCATCGTGGAGACGGTAGTCCGTACGTACGCATGAGTGATGATATCGTTTCCATAATTATTAAATTGAATTAGAGTGGATGATACAATATATCAGAATCAGTATGATGTTATAATAACTATGTATAGTTATTATTTACACCATTATACCCATCCATGTAAGGTGTTGGTGGAAAAACAGATTACACCACGACGTGGAGACGGTATTCCGTACGTACGCACGCGCGGTGATTTTGTTTTCCGTAGGATGGATAGAAGGTGAAATGGGGATGTTTCATATTTATAATAACAAATCAGTATATTAGTGATACTGATGTTATTACTTTATAATTAAACAACTAAATAAGAAGAAGTTGAAGAATAAAGAAGCTTGAAAGAATCGGGAGAAGAAATTACCTCTTCTTCGATACGCCTCTTTGAAACCTCCTCTTAGGGCACTAAGATTGGTCTTTAAAGTAGACCAGAACCTCTAAGATGTTTCTAGGGAAGTGGATAAGATAATTGTTTAATGTTTGGTGGAGCTTGAAGGCTCGAATTTGTGTGAGGAGGAGAGGGAGGAGGTGCTCTTTTATACGGGAGGAGAGGAGCACCTTTGGAATTCTTAAAAATATTAATTTATAATAAATATAAGCCCACCTAAAAACCTCCAAAAATGACTCATATACAAAGATTAGATGATATAGGGTTGTAATCTCATCAACAAATAAAATTTATACATGTTAGGTATTTATTTTAAACATTATCAACTTGATTTATCCTTATTTAGTCAATTTAATTTTATTTGTGGTAATAACATTCTAAAATTTAAATTATAACAAATAATTACTTATTTGTTTTGAATTGTCAATAATTGGATACTTTATAACATTTTATACCATATAAATTTAAATTTATAATTTTTAAATATATTTGTGATTTTTAAAAAATTTTATAATATATTATTTTTATAAAATAACAATAGTGTCAATTTTGACACTATTCATTTATTTGAATTTAAATAAAATATATACAGAAGATATGTTCGAACCAAAAGATTTAATAGAATCATAAAAGGTCATATGTATCTAGAAAATTAGTTTATCACATTAAATAGTTCATATAATATTTATTTTATTATTTTTAAAACCATTTATTTGGTTTATCTCTTAATAAATAAATTACTGCAACATTTTTGTATAATTATTTAATATACTTATTTGTTGCATAAAAATTAAAAATAAAATCCTATGATGAATATAAATCTATTAACTTTCATAATAATACTTTTACTAGAATTTATCATCTTAAAATCACAATATTTAAATTGTTATATTTATTAAGTTATGAAGGTGACAACTTTGGCATCATTTAAAATAAAATAGTATAAGTGTCATAATCGCTTTTATAAGGCTCCAAATGGTCCAATATTCCATCATTGGATTATTATGGTTTATATGTAAATGAAAAATAAATTTTGGTCCGGGTTTGGGCATTTTATGGTTACTATTAGTTTAATAAAAACTATATTCTTGATTTTTCACTAGATAAACAATTTCTGCATCACTATTTTGTTACAATTAATGATAATTATTTAATCCATAAAAATTATAAATAAATTCATATGATGTATATAATTTCATTATATTTCTGTAGACTATTCATTTTCTAAGTTTCATGAAGTTTATCACTAAATCAAAATTAATATACTTATAAGATTTAAGAGAGTGACATGTTGTCACTTTCTTTGGTTTTAATAATAATTAAATTATTTTCATGGTCAAAAGTCCATAAAATGAATCTAATATGACCCTTAGGGTATAAGGGTCTACCGTTATCCATCCAATAGAATTTTGGCATGTGTTAGAGTAATTTTATAATATTATATTTACCCTTAATTACCCGATTTACCTTTAACTATGGTAAATAAAATTTACCGTAGTTACTATTCATAATTCCCAAAAATAAAAAGTAGCTTATTAACATAATTTGGACCCACTGATTTCAAATATGGGATCTATTTTTCCAAATTCAATACACAAAAGTTTCAGAAATTAAATTAAAATTAATTCCGTTGTCGAAGGAAAACGGGTTTTTCTTTAAAACATTGCAAAAGATTGAATTGATTTAACCTACGAATTTAATGTAAAATCAATGCTAATGACATAAATTATATTAAATGGTAAAAATATATTCTATTTATACTTTAAAACCACTAAATATTATAATTTAACCATATAAATTATTGCGATGAAAAAAGTTGTTTTTAATTAATATATAGCGTGTTTTTACTATTCATCAAAATATGAAAGCTACCAGAATAATATGAAAATTTAATCCAAAGTAAATTTTTATTTCTTGATTCCAAAGAATAATTTTATTTTGTAAAATTGATCTTATAAACATGTCAAAAACTAGATTTAAAGTGGGTGCTCCATCAAAAGGTGAAAAAACTGCATTTTTTGAAAAATACTTATTTTACCCAAAAAATTTATTTTGTTCTTATACCATGTTTTAGAAAACGTGTAATAGGAATAATAATGTTATAAAATTCAAAATTTATTTAATACTATTCATAACGGCTAGTTCATAATAATATTATAATAATATATCATTGTTTAGTAAAACCCGGTATTGCGTACAACACACGCTATCAAGGTCGTGATTGCGTGTAATGCAAGCCAAGTTAGGGTTGCGTGTTGTGAAAGAATCCTTCATTGTTTTGTATAACAGAATCCAACCATATTTCATTTATACATTGAATATATATATATACTCAATGTTGCGTAGAATAACTATTATCAAAATTGTGTATAACACGATCCAAGAATAGTGTTGCGTATACTGCAAGCTAATATGGTGTTGCGTATAGCGCAAGGTAATCTTGGTGTAGCATACAACACAAGACATCAATGAAATTAAAATAATATTTTTCATATAATCTCGGGGTGTTACATTCTACCCCCCTTAAAATGAATTTCGCCCTCGAAATTCGTCGGGGTTATAAATGGTTTACTACTCGAAAGTTTGTTTAATAGAAACCCACATCATAAAAAGGAATACCAAAACATGGATTTAAAAACAAAAGTATGAAATGTAATGGTTACCCAAATTAACTCATCACTGGGTTTCCACGTAGGAGAACATAGGTGAAAATATGGATATGGAAGAAAAATCTAACCATCAAGTTCTGATGGAGAGTGGTAGAGAACTTGGCTATGAAAATGCCAACAATCAAAAAGCTATTGATTTGTGATGATCTAAGGTACCATCTGATTCATCAGATATAAGGGAACTAGGACAACATTTTTGGTTTTCAAGATCATTTCCCTAAAGTTGATGAATTAAAAGAAATAATTGCATGATTTTGGTACAATCTCATTGTTGTTCGTGAATTGAACAATTTCCACTTCATACCTTAAAGAAATGAAGTTGAATTTGTTATTTGTGATGTGTTATAAGATCATGTGATATAATGATGGGTCATTCCATCTCTTTCAAAAAAAAGTTAGCAAAAGTTATAAGTCCATCTTATGGTTAGATTAATCGTACATGGTTCCAAAAATGAACTTATACTTCATATATCATGCCGCTTAATAAAATAAAACTAGTTTCTACTAACCAGGGACTTCCTGTAGGCCAGTGGTAGGCGATAAAGGCTAGTCTCACTTTGGTTGTGGGTTCGATTCCCGCAGCCTTGTCTGACGCGATGGGCTGTCTCCCGTCCTGAAGGTTGTCCTTTTTCTAAAACTATATTACTATAACATCCCATCAATAATATCGAAAAAACTTTTATCCTTAAACAATACTAACTTATGTCCAACATAATCCATTCCAATATTTAGGCTTATCCATAATACTGCAGTCCGCTCTCATAATATAGTGAAAACGATTACCAGAGATTTAATACCATCGTTGATCCCCATATATCATAAGATATGTCTTGTTGGTCACATTCCAAACATTCGAAGGCTTTAATCATGTATTCTCTTTAAAAATGAATAACCATTGAACCTTACTGAAAACATGAATGCAGTTAAAAGTTAACACTTTCCACATATCAAAATCCTTAAAATTCTATATACTCAAACCATGATATCACTTAGTCCTTATATCAATCATGAGCTCATGAATACAATCAAACATCTCATTATCTTATTATTCCTTCATTATGCGCATATAATCTACTTTACAAAAATATCTGAATAACCTTCCATGGTTACTGGTACCATTAAACATATACTTTCAAATACTTTTAGGAAAAACAATAGTGTAACAATCCTTAGAAGATTCTTTATTCCATAGTACCATTAAATATACAACATAACTCTCGATAAACATACAATCATTCCACTACCTTCTAAAACAACGGACTGAGCTTCAACACTTCTTTTAGCTCATATGTCATTTGTAGTCTCCTCATCATCATCCACATAAATACTACCCATATGACCATGCTGATTCTCTTCATGAGATTTTCCATTAGGGAATTGGTTTTCATAATGCCCGTACATTACACATTTAAAACATCTAATCATTTTTGATGTCGTAGAAATACCATTATCCTTGTCCATGGTGTTAACTGAACCATTTCCTTTTCACTTACTGGGTTTGTGTCCTTCTTTTCCACACCCAAAGCATCTTCCAGTTCCTTTGAAACAATCTCCCTGATGCCTCTTCCCACATGATTTACATGAGGGAAATTGAACTTTCTTTCCTCTATGATCATCATGAAACTCCATCTTTCTCTTATTATCTGAGTCGGGAAACTTACCAAAGTTGAGATTATTGATCATATTATGAGATTGCTGATTATGCATAATAACGATGTTTGGACTTCCAAATGCCGTTTCATTTGGTTTCTCATGAAGAAAATAATTCCATTTTCTATCATATCCTCCATTATCATGAATCTTCCTGTTTCCAGCCATTTTCTAAAACCCAAAAAGAATAGTGTGAGAGGAAAAAATCATGCTAGGGAAAACAACATAGTAAAGGGGGAGTATCCTCAATATCTAACATCTTAGGTTAAATTCTATGATCGTTACCGTAGTTCTAGGACTGTATCCTATATTTATACTTATCCTTAGGGACATCACTTAGAAATATCTCTAGGGATCTCACTAACTTTTTTGCATCCTAGTTTCCAAAGGCTGACTAAACCTTTCCTCTGATACCAACTGTAGAGACCCAAAGATTGACGTACATGGAAATTAAATTACTTTAGCGGAATACTTAATACATAACAAAAATAGACACACAAGGACCGTAATAGTTTAGTGTCTTTGGAAACTTGGAACGTAATCTTCTAATCGTGGTGAATGATCTTCAACATCTCCCAAAAAGATCTTTCACTTTTTGTTTCCTTAACTAAACCCTTTATTTTAATCCTTGGGAAAGATAAAAAATAAAAAGGGTGAGCTCAAAGTCTTAGTAAGGGTAAGCATGGATAAAATAAAACACACCATATACATTTTAACTTAAAAACACGAACATAATGTTTAAAAATAAAAATATTGACCAATGAATTAAAACATGGAAGCACATAAGGCATAGACCATAATGGAACATAAATCATGATAAAATTTCATAAGAATAAAGAATGTAATTGTGGCATCCATTAAGCACATTTAATGATTTCCATAGTAGCCAAGGCATTGCTTCCAAGACCATCTTAGTGGACAAAGTCCCATTCTGAATCGAGTTCACTCCTCGTTTCAGTCCTGTAACACTGAACCGGATTAACTTACCGTTCCACCATGTCTATCTCATGAGATATAAAATCATTACCCAATGCATTGGAGGGAGATATAGGTCCCACCCATCTCATAATGAAATAATTCTTACTTGTGCCACAAAATAAACTTCAAACATTCATCATAACCCAATGAATAAAATGGGTTTCATAAACATCATCCCATCATTTCATAATCCATATAAAACAAATGGTCATTTCATCATAAGAAAATTGAACCATGTAAATCATAGAGACATTAAACTTTAAACATTCACATATCAAATAATGTCATCTTAGATGGAAAATGGTTTTGATAAAACATTTGAAATTAATTCTTGAGGAAAATATCCTTTCTTCGTCAAAATAATTTTCTTTTCAAAAAATGACATTCACTTTTAAAATAAAATAAATTCTTGAAAATAGTAATAAAATCATGTAGATTAATCTTTATGAAAATGAGGCGTTATGAAACCGTAAAAATCTATTCATGCCGTATAAGTTAAAAATAACATTCTGCTCGTACTTTTGTCGGAAAAGTCAAAGAGTACCTCGTAACATAAGCAAATGAAATATTCCTTACATACCATGTAGTAAAGGTCCAAAATGGGTAATAATGACTTTAAACATACATAAAAACACTTTTATAAAACATGGAAATGGGTGATATAAACAACCCCAGTAAATACTTACGAATAAGCAACCTCAGATAAAAATGAGATTTGCGAAATTATCCCTTACCTTATGTTCGATATGCTTCGTATGTATCTTAACCTCCTATATAATTATTTAAATAATGTCATTGACTTATTACAGAATCATATTCATTGTTATGATATCATATATGGTTCACTTATGACACTATATTACCCTTTCTTTTGTAAATTCCATGTTAAAGAGTGTTTGGGTAAAATCGTTTCATTTGTTGTCCGTGTTTTGACTTGTAATTATTCATATGATTACTTAGATCATGATTACTTAATTCCAGAATATAAAACATTATTTATGTATAATATATATTCAGAATATACATATATATAATATATCGATAAATTGAAAGAAATACACCGTTCATGGAGACGGTAGGCCGTACGTATGCATGAATGATGTTTTCGTTTCCTTATTGAGTTGAATGGAATTAAGTAGATGACATACATATATACATAAATCCAGTAGCTTTATAATGTCATATATTTCATTATTATTTTTTATATATACTTTATAATCATTCTTAAATGGTTAACATGGAGAATGAATCTCATCGCGTCGTGGAGACGGTAGTCCGTACGTACGCACGAGCGATGATATCGTTTCCATAATTATTGAATTGAATTAGAGTGGATGATACAATATATCAGAATTAGTATGATGTTATAATAACTATGTATAGTTATTCTTTACACCATTATACCCATCCATGTAAGGTGTTGGTGGAAAAACAGATTACACCACGGCGTGGAGACGGTATTCCGTACGTACGCACGCGCGGTGGTTTTGTTTTCCGTAGGATGGATAGAAGGTGAAATGGGGCTGTTTCATATTTATAATAAAAAATCAGTATATTAGTGATACTTACGTTATTACTTTATAATGAAATAACTAAAGAAGACGAAGTTGAAGAAGAAAGAAGCTTCAAAGAATCGGGGGAAGAAATTACCTCTTTTTCGTTACGCCTCTTTGAAACCTCCTCTTAGGGCACTAAGATTGGTCTTTAAAGTAGACCAGAACCTCTAGGATGTTTCTAGGGAAGTCGATAAGATAATTTGGCAGGGTTTGGCCGAGCTTGAAGGCTCAAATTGGTGTGAGGAGGAGAGGGAGGAGGTGCCCTTTTATAAGGGAGTAGAGGGGCACCTTTGGAATTCTTAAAAATATTAATTTATAATAAATATAACCCCACTTAAAAACCACCCAAAATGACCCATATCAAAATATTAGATGAGATATGGTTGTAATATCATCAAATAATCAAATTTAGACATGTTAGGTATTTATTTTAAACATTATCAACTTGATTTATCCTTATTTACTCAATTTAATTTTATTTGTGGTAATAACATTCTAAAATTTAAATTATAACAAATAATTACTTATTTGTTGTCAATTGTCCATAATTGGATATTTTTAACATTTTCTACCATATGAATTTATATTTATAATTTTTAAATATATTTGTGATTTTTAAACAATTTTATAATATATTATGTTTATAAAATAACAATAGTGTCAATTTTTACACTATTCATTTATTTGAATTTAAATAAAATATATATAGAAGATATGTTCGAAACAAAAGATTTAATAGAATCATAAAAGGTCATATGTATCTATAAAATTAGTGTAGCATATAAAATAGTTCATATAATATTTATTTTATTATTTTTAAAACCATTTATTTGGTTTATCTCTTAATAAATAAATTACTGCAACATTTTTGTATAATTATTTAATATACTTATTTGTTGCATAAAAATTAAAAATAAAATCCTATGATGAATATAAATCTATTAACTTTAATAATATACTTTTACTAGAATTTATCATCGTAAAATCACAATATTTAAATTGTTATATTTATTAAATTATGAAGGTGACAACTTTGGCATCATTTAAAATAAAACAGTATAAGTGTCATAATCGCTTTTATAAGGCTCCCAATGGTCCAATATTAGACCATTGGATTATTATGGTTTATATTTACATGAAAAATAAATTTTGGTCAGGGTTTTGGGCATTTTATGGTTACTATTAGTTTAATAATAACTATATTCCTGATTTTTCAGTAGATAAACAATTTCTGCATCACTATTGTGTTACAATTAATGATAATTATTTAATCCCTAAAAATTATAAATAAATTTATATGATGTAGATCATTTCATTATATTTCTGGAGACTATTCATTTTCTAAGTTTCATGAAGTTTATCACTAAATTAGAATTAATATACTTATAATATTTAAGAGAGTGACATGTTGTCACTTTCTTTGGTTTTAATAATAATTAAATTATTTTAATGGTCAAAAGTCTATAAAATGAATCTAATCCGACCCTTTGGTTATATGGGTCTACTTTTATCCATCCAATAGAATTTTGGCATGTGTTAGGGTAATTTTATAATATTATATTTACCCTTAATTACCCGATTTACCTTTAACTATGGTAAATAAAATTTACCGTAGTTACTATTCATAATTCCCAAAAATAAAAAGTAGCTTATTAACATAATTTAGACCCACTGATTCCAAATATGGAATCCATTTTTCCAAATTCAATTCACAAAAGTTGCAGAAATTAAATTAAAATTAATCCCGTTGTCGAAAGAAAACGAGTTTTTCTTTAAAACATTGCAAAAGATTGAATTGATTTAACCTACGAATTTAATGTAAAATCAATTATAATGACATATATTATATTAAATGGTAAAAATATATTCTATTTATATTTTAAAAACATTCAATATTATAATTTAACCATATAAATTATTGCGATGAAAAAAGTTGTTTTTAATTAAAATATAGCGTGTTTTTACTGTTCATCAAAATATGAAAGTTACCAGAATAATATGAAAAATTTATCCAAATTAAATTTTTATTTCTTTATTACAAATAAGAATTTTATTTTTTCAAATTGAACTTATAAACATGTCAAAAACTAGATTTAAAGTGGGTGTGCCATCAAAAGGCGGCAAAACTGCATTTTTTGAAAAATACTTATTTTACCCGAAAAATTTATTTTGTTCTTATAACATGTTCTAGAAAATGTGTAAGATGAATAATAATGTAATAAAATTCAAAATTTAGTTAATACTATTCATAACGGCTAGTTCATAATAATATTATAATAATATATCGTTGTTTAGTAAAACCCGGTATTGCGTACAACACACGCTATCGAGGAAGGTCGCGATTGCGTGTAATGAAAGCCATGTCAGGGTATAAAATTACCACTATATATTTGAACATGATAACTAACTAGTAAAAATCACTCAATTTTCTATATAGTTCATGATGGTAATAATTTCAAAGATTCTAATTTTAGTTTTAGGATAATTTTTAATATTTTATGATGTATCATATTATGATTCAAATTTAACCAGTGGAAAGAATTATAAGGGAACTGATTTGGTCATTATAATAGGCAAAATATAATGACAACTTTTGTTTGTTGATTCCAAACACCAAAGTTTATATTAAAGTAAAATTAGGATTTTTTATATAAATATATGTGTGGTTGACTCGATAATGATTTTTATTACTACAATGACCAATACCTTTCTGCGGGACCTAGTAAATGTTCAATGAAAAAAATGAAGATAATTAAATAATGGTAACAAGACATGTTACAAGGCATTAATGGTATTTGTTTTATGAAACATAGAATTATTCATTCCACTATATTGATAAAGGTATAATTTATGCTATAGTATTCAATTATATGAATCATAATATAGGGTATAATGATGTGATGATGAATATGATAACGAACTAATAACTTGATGATGGACTAATAATATATATAATTATGATAACAATTATGGCTATGGTGACAATTATATTATTGATTTAAATGATGAGATTAACATAGTGGTTGAAGGTATATTCAAAACACTTAGATATGATGTAGTGGTCATATTTCACTATAATTCTCAGTTGATATAGCATGGATATGTAGGATAGATACAATCTAATTAGATGTTTTTTATAATTGGAGGGTAGTGTGGATACTTAAGAGTTCTTATGAATTTATTTTTGTGAGATATATCATATACCAACTATTGTGTATTGTGGATGGGTATTGATTTGGTGATGTTATAGTAGCACTAAGATAGTAGTGCGAGTACCACTGATATTTTGATAATACTATAACAGTATGACCTATATTGTATTCCACAATATATGAATACAAATCACTTTATTATTAGAAGCAATACTGATATTTTATTCAAATTGTGAGAACACTAATAGTTATATATTTTTTATGTGTATTTATTACATGTGATTCCAGTGATAGGATGATTGATTTCTGAGCTTGAACATGGTTGAATATATTTCAGTTATTAATTTATTATTATTATTTTAATTAACATGTGCACTAATCAATATGTGACCACCGCAATCAGGTATTTTTCTCAGGTATGAATCAACACAGATTGAGTGGATGGCTAGTGTGATGGAAAAAAAGAGTCTATGTTCCATCCATATTGATTAATGTGGATACCAGATTAATATGGTCACGAGGAAAAGAGAACAAGGTCGATAACATTTTAGACTATTATTTGAGGTGGTGTGCCATAATAAGATGGTGGGTGGAGATGTGACCTTATAAATTTGAACCGAATGTTTTTGAGTTTGTGGGTTTGAGTTGTGGTGGAACTTATTAGTTTTTATGTAAGATTATGTAATATACTTATATATTATTTATGTGTTTTAATAATGTATTATTAATTGTGAATTGGAAAAATGATTGAGAAATATATACACTATAGGGTTTCCCACCTCTAAGTGGGAAAACGTAGTTGACCCTTTGGTAGAGATTCTAGTGTAGTAAGATAATGTTTTTTACCTTAGTAATTTATAATATTTCAGTTTTGTACATGAAAAATATTTAATAATTTATTTGTTCCTTTTTTGGGATATCCTAAAGAGTATGTTGATATACTCACCCGCACTTTTTCATACAAGTTTGTATGACTTTTAATAGATTTTTCAAACTATGTTATATCATTCACCAATATTTTTAATAGGATATTTGTGTTATAGAATGTTTTATGTGATATTGATGATCACAAGTAGTTATGGTTTTATTTAATTATTTGGATTTATCTGTTTTTTTCTATAGCTGTATGTATTCTTCATTTATGTTGTAATGTATGATATTTATTCATCATACATTTTTATGATATTTTTAATGGATAATTTGTTATTGTTCATGGTTTGGTTGTTTTTATTTTATATAATATTATTTATTTATGATCTATAAAGGTTAATTCCCCCCATTAATGATATTTATACCTTTGGATATCATCATTAACATATATCCTCTATAAATTGTGCTTCTGAGGTTACACAAGGTTTCATCCAAGAATCAAGAGGAGTCCTAATGAAATTAGGTCTTAATATTATAGAACAACTTACTTTTTAGTATTAATTTAATTAAATAAACACCAAAAACCAAAGATATATAATCCATAAAATCCTCCTAATAAATAATAAATGATCAATATATTAATTTTTCTAAATAGAAAGTGGTAATTTGAAAATTCTTGTGTATTGATATAATCACTAGGAATTAAATCAAAAATGAAAAAAAAATATTAAATTAGATGTTTGGGGATATCTTGTAGACCTTATATCATATTTTAGAATTGATTCTCTATGAAAATGATTTTTTCTTCATACCATGATGATAATGTCAAATTTAATCCTCTGAAATAAATAAATTTTGAATTATGGAATAAAAATTAAATGGGGTAAAAAGAGAAAGGGAAATGATAGGAAGAGGAAGTGAACAAGAGAAGGTTTACCCATGTTATGTATAGGCCCAAATTTTCATGTTTTTTTACATTATGTTTTTTATTTTTGAGGTGTTCAAGTGGATACATGAGATATTATGTTAGTGAAATATTTAGTTTCAGATTCTTAGAGGTAAAAAGAGTATATAGGTTAACCTGTATTTCATACTAAGTCACGGGGGTGGCTTGGTCCAACTATAATAATGGTAGACAATCTTTTTTAATTGGTTTTTAGTAACTCTAGTGGTATATGAATATTTTTGAAATTGTCTATTATTATGTAATGTTTACGATATAGGGAAACCAAATTTGATACACTTGGTATTTATAATGATAATTGGGAGCCATGAGGAATACTAAATTGATGTTTTAAAGGAATTAATTCTCTATGGAGTGATCAAGAGAAATCCATTCCATGCTGGAGTTGTAAAGGATTGATAGAAATAGATATTATCTAGAATACTATTCCAAGGAGTTTTAGAACTTCTGTTAGGTTATAAGGATTAAAAATTCATGGATAAATACACAATTCCATGACATTAGAATACTAGGTATTTAAATAATGAAAAAAATAAGGGGATATAAAAGTTCATGGATTGAGGAACAAAAAAATATTTGATTATGGATCATTATGCTATGGTGAAGTCATCTTCTTAATGTGATGGTGTACCTTGGATTGTTGTTATAAATCTTTCTTGTTCCCATTCCTTATCATGATTTACTTTGTCTCTAGAAAAACCAAGGTAATCATGGGTTCTTTTCATGGTGATATTAGAACTCTGTGATCAGTAGTTAAGAACATTAATATTATGGTTAAACCTTGGTAAAATAATATTATATTTATTCCATTTTTCTCCCATTCATCATATCTTTTAACATTTAAAGGCCATATAAGTAGGGTTTTTTTGTAATTTTTCCTTCAATATTTCATAATAGTAGATGTTATATTGGATATTGTAGTCCTCTCATGTTAATGTTTATATTTTATCATTGGTTCCTTATCATTATTACATTACATTTGTTAAATATTAAATTAAGTTAGAGGATAAAAAATATATTCTTCATACTTCCCATTTAAATATTGAATTATCAGGATTTTTCTTGGTATAATGATTTTGAATTAACTAAAAGATTACAATGAACTAGAACAAAACAATACTAAAGGGGAACGTTAATTTCATGTTCTTACATGATTTATTAAATGATTATCATATGATTATTATTATTATGATGATGAGAATTTTTGTGATATATTTTTTATTTCACTATTATGATTAATAATATTAATAAAAAAAATTTAATTTAAGATTGAAATTTACCAACATATGTAAATTCATGTTTTATGTTATTGATATGTAATGGTATATCAACATGTGTATTGTTGTTTTTGTGGTGGTTCTCTTTGTAGTTGTGGTTTGTTTGATAGTTATTAATTGGTTAAGTAAAATAAATATGATAATATAATAAGAGAATAAAAATGTAAAATTGTTACTTATTTATTTTTTAAACTATTTATGCTAGTTTGTAGTATATATGAAAATATGGATGTTTTTTAGAGATAGTGTGATTTTTTTACATTCTATATTTATATCTTGTAGACGTTGTTGAGTTTCTATGATATCATATCATTGTTGTTGTACTCGTAGTATCCTTTTTTAGTCATATTGTTATCATTTTTGTTAGTTAAATGTTCACAATATTTTTATGAGGATGAAATAAATGATATGAATAATGTAAATTGGGTTTTATTGAATAAATAATAGTTGGAAATATTAAATAAAATAGTATAAAATTGGTATAAGGTATCTGAATTATGAATGATGAAGTGAAAGTGGTTGTAAAAAGTTTATTCGGTAAAATATATATTTTTTCATAATGAATGTAATGTCACTAGTAATTGATAAATATTTAATTGATAATGAATAGAGATATTGAAATTTGAGTGATGTGGTGTAGTGAGGTAGGGGTTGGTATATATGGTGGTCAATGATGGTAGAATTTTCTGGGTGTGTTTGTAATGTTGTGTCGATAATTATGAACATAACGCTGTCAAGTTAAAAAGATGACCCTTAGGGATATTCTGTGTTCTATTTTATATTCAATACAAATAATTTTATTTCTTACACACCACCACCGAAGTTAGATAAAATTAATGATGCCCATATGTGGTTTTAGTTTCTAGGTGTACCCCTAACATCCAAGATGTGGGTAACATAAAGGTATGGATACTCCTCATTCCCTACTCTAGATTTCAAATTTATTTTAAATTTATAATAGCTTTTGGTGGCCTAAGGTTATGGTATATGGTGATGTTTAATTGATGTGATTATTTGGTAGTGATATGGTGATGTTTTAGTATATTGTAGAGATGTATCATACATGTTTGGTATGAATTATATAGTTTTAGTTATATGGTTATAGTTATTATATAGTTATGAGTCATGTATAAACGAAATATGGAATGTATGAGAGTGCTAGGATGTATTCCTTCAGGATGTGGGGGATATTAGTTTAGTAGGGAAATGGTTGTGGAGTAAATTACTATATACATATATTCATTTTATTATTAGGATACTATAATTCTATGTGGATTAGGTGAGTGATCCTTAGTGAGGATGGCTGATAAATGACTCACTATAGGTAATATGATGGTTTAACTATTTAATCACATATACATTAGTATGATTCTTCCCCATTTTCATGAGAGGTTTTGGGAGAGGATTCCACTTAGTATACTATTACACTCATCCATAAATTTTATATCCTTTTTATCAGATTTATAGGATGGAGTTGGGAATTATACCATCCATTACTAGCTCATAGTGATCATCAGAGATATATTCTTTTGGAATATTAGTTGTTCATAGGTGATATTACATGCATTTTGTAGAGTTAATTGTTGTTTTTATAGGTTTAGTGATGAAAATATGAATCGTATGTATATTTTATATACTCGGTGGTAGTGATTAACTGATGGCCTATTTGAGGTAAGCTTAGAGGGACACCACTGTCTTTGCTACAATCCTAGTAGGGTTTATAGTAAGGTCATGTCATGATATATTTTTATTAAATATTTGGTTGAGAGTTTGGATATAGTCTGGAGTTAGGATCATGTGTAGAATGCATTGTGTTAGCAGGGAAACAATACCAATTGTATATAATTAGTGATTTAGTCATGGGATATTGGATGAAGCACATATGGTCTGGGCCCCAATGAGATGACATAATGATCTTAATATTAATAGACAATCTAAAGTGAGATGACATTAATTGATTGGTAGGTACTAAGGTATAGTACTAGTATATTGTTGTTTGAATCTATGTTTTAATTGAGGAAATTGGTTTGAAATAAAATTGGATTTAATGAAGTGATCTTAAATGAATTACGTTCTCTAAGATTATGGGTTCTAATTTATTTAATAGATATTAGTGGTGTAAAGTGAGATCATGTTGTTTTGTTATAGGAGGGGTAATAAGATAGGTCAATTTAAATTAGAATGATAGACCCCTAAGCAGATGATTCTTAGAGGAATTCACTACAATATTTTTATTAGCAATGCTTTACAAATTATAAGGTGAATTTTTCTAATCAGAATAAAAAGGGGCAGTTAGTGGATATATGGATTTATTTAAGTCTAATTTTTATTGGTAAATACGATTAGATTCTTGTTTATTTTAGATTATTTGTGGTAGCTCCTTGTTTTTTAGGTATTCTTGTCTTTAGTGATTGTGAGGATTAAAAGATATCATAATAGAAATTCCTTAGTGAATTTTATGTCATGTTTTAATCATCAATGGTGAAGTTGATGTGATGGAATGAGTTTATCACTAATATTAAAGAAGGTTTGAGCATGCTTGAGTTTAAGATTCAGCTTATGTATCTTCTTCTCTATGATACAAATATCCTCATAGATGGAGAAGAAAGGGAACAATATTTCAAAGAGGCATTGAATAATGATTTTTTTCACTAGGTTTCCTCTTTTATATTGATGACATATCTTGTTATGTTGGAAAAAATATGTTGTGAAATATAGGATGTTAGTATATAACTTCTTTTATTTTAATAGAAGTTATCAAAAAATTATAATGTGTAGAGCTATGGAAGGAGGATCTTGAATATATTGGTAGTCGAGGTTCAGGATGATGGGGAGTCAATATTATATTATTTATTATTATTTATCAGGAGTCGGTAGTTAATAGGCTCTAACATGGATATTTTTTGTTCACTTCTTTTTTAATTAGGTAATGAAAATTTGTAGTTTTAATTTATACATATATTTTGTGGTCAACATTGGGAATCAGGTAAGTTTCTTATGAAATAATAAAATAATAATCATTTGAAGATTTATGATTAGTATATGGGTCCTCATTCTTTTTTGTAGTTGATATTGGACAAGGAAGGTAGAGAGGAAAACTTGGACGTACATTATCCTTAGTGATGTTATTTTAAACGTAGTTTTTGAGTTTGATGTTACCTGGGCAAGTGTGGTAGAGGATAATGGAATAAAAAGAAACATTTTATAAAGTTTATAACATAACCAAGACTATATTTTATCTAAGGTACCATATATCTATTGCGTACCACATTTTATGATTTTTTGTATTTGGGTTCCCTGCACTCCTTTATTGTGACCACCTTATTCTGATCTTTGGAACATAAGGTGGCGATATTTCCAAGGACTTTGTTGTTAGATAGATTATCTAGAGGTTAGTGTAGCTTGTTTGAGGTGTTCTAGGGATGTGATCATATGATGAAAAACATCAATCATTAGTGGATTATTAATAATATAGATGAAACTATACAATATCATTTTTGGAATGGACTAGTGGTATTCAGTGTAGTCTATTATTGATTATTTCCTAATGAGTGTTTTTATATTTGGTGTGGAAGGTGGCTATTTTAGTTTTTAGTGAGTGAAATCATTTGTATAATTTAATGAATTTGAAGCCTTTTTATTCTCATATAGAAGATTTAATTGTGAGATTAATGTAATTTTATGAAATTTATTTCCAACTAAATTTTGACGGATTTGGTGATTTTTTTTCAGAAGAGACAATGGCAATTTTACCTCTACAGGACAATGAGTTTGGGATAGAGCTATAATATGTTATTTCTATGATCATTTTTTCATTTTATAGGATTATTCTATTTCATTTCAAAGTGTTTTTGATTAACGTCAATAGTTTTTTGTAGAAGGTTTTCATCGATCATAGTGTTTTTCCTTTGGGTGCTCGTGTTTTGTTCACTAAATATGCAGATTCTTGTTTGTGGCTATACATTGATTACCATAAATTGAATTAGGTGAGGGTGTATAACCCCTATCCTCTCACAATTATTGATGATATTTTTCATTCTTTGAATGGATATAGCTAGTTTATTAACAAATGATTTTCAATTAACCAATTATAATATGATTGTTGACACCAAAATGTTGGAAGAAAAGAAAGAAGAGAAAGAGGCCCCATGGCCTGCTTCGTGAAGCCACTTCGCGGAGTCCCCCCAAGCAACACGGGCACCGTGAAGTAATGTAGGTGGTACCCTCTGCGAGCGTCCTTGACGTTTGTGTGCCCTCTGTAAATAAAAGGATGTAGTACCCTCTGCAAAAGCTCCTGATGTTCGCGAGCCCGCCGTGAAGAAAAGGAGGCAGTACCCTCCGCGAGCGCCCCTGACGTTCGTGCGGCCGCAGCGAAGCAAAGGTGGCGGTACCCTCCGCGAATGCCCCTGACATTCATGGGCCCGCCATGAATAAAAGGAGGCGGTACCCTCCACAAGCGCCCCTAACGTTCGCGTGCCCACCATGAAGCAAAGAAGGCGATACCCTCCACGAACACCCCTGACGTTCGCGCGCCTGCCGCGAAGCAAAGGAGGCGGTACCCTCCGGGAACGGCCTGGACGTTCGTGACCCACCGCGAAGAAACCCAATACCTCTTCACACCATGTAATCTCTGCTTTGAGGTGCCTCTTGCCTATACATAGAGAGCTCCCCCTGAGCCCTTGGGACAAATAATATGACCTTTCGACTTCTCAGCTCCCAAATCACGAAGCACCCTTTGCTATGTGAATCATGAGCTACGTGAGGTATTTTTGTATCGTGAGATGCCTCCGTCTTGTCTCGTTTTGATCCCCTCTTCATAGAGGGATGCCTTTCATGAATCCTAAGGGCTTTCGCGAAGGAAGGGGATCCCCAAGGGGACCTAGGTTGTCACGAAGCGTTAATGCTTTGAGAAACGCCCTTCATGTACGCATGATATGTTTTCTAGGGCAGGATAACTATACTTCGCGAAGCACATTTCTTCCCAATATCCTGCTTCGCGAGGCACCTTTGCTCTGTGAGGATGTGCTCCGTGAATGTATTTCCACTTCGCGAAGCACCTCCCACTTGCACCTCTGCCCCATGCTATGGCTAAGGCACCTCATTACGCGAAGCACACCCCTTCGCAAGTGTCCTTACCACACAAAGAAATCGAGCTCCGCAAGGCCCCTGCCTATCGACCCCTCTGTTTGGAAATTCCTTCTCTCGTGCGACCTTCTAGGCTCAGATGATGTGACTTAAAATTCCCCTGGATGAGACCACCCGTAGTATTGCTTCGCCTAATTATTTTTCACATAGGAACACTAATAGATATTGCTTATTTTCATAGCCATGCTAACGTGGTCCCCTCGATCTTTCGCTCTGCGACCCCCTTCATTACGACATTGCTGGTACCTTCCCTCCCACAAGGAGTAGAGGGTACCGGTTATCTATGTCATAGGGGTGCGGAGTGAACCCACCTTATCTAAGCTGCAGGATGTTAAAATGCCAAGCACCCACGTCCTCAACGCATGACGTTAAACTTTTTACATCTCCTCATGCCTCTCATGCGGGGTCCCCCACCTTGGACATTATCCATGCCCCATGGTCTCTAGAGGGGATGATATCCTCTTTCTGGGAGTGGAGTTTGTTTGTGGGGAAGGGCAACCACCTTGGTGTAATCCCCTAGCCATTCTTATAGGAGGCAGAGCCCCCTGCTCCCTCCTTTCATCTTTGGTCCCCAAGGCCAACGGAGGACGTGATAAGGAACTGACCCCCCTCCTTTCTTACTAGGTTCCAAATCCCTCTCCCTTTGTTCTTTCTCACCCTCAAGCCTCCATCCTAGAGTAAGTCCTAGCACCATGGGCCGCCCAACGCATAAGCCCCTCTTCGCTTCCGATGGACAGACCCTTCGCGACGTGATCGTCTGGTCCCTGCGAACACTTGTTTCTCACACTGAGCATGATTCCTATGAGCTCAGAGTGAGTACCGAACATGACACACCTTGGGCCGCCTCAGAGCATGAGCCCCAAACCTCCCCGTCCCGCATGACGTTAAACTGCATCCCAATCCAGCGGTAAGCCGTTGTGACATCTCCTGAACTACGTGGTCTTTGATACATGCTAAGGAATGGTACGTAGGAAGCCTCCATGAGGTTCAATCCCACCATCCACCTAGAACAAGGTCTTTATTCATGTCGGTTCTCTGAAACGCCCCCGTCCCGCATGATGTTAAACTACATCCCAATCCAGAGGTAAGCCGTTGTGATCCCACCATCCAGTTGTTCTGAAACCCCTTAACGTCGGTTCGACAACCCCTCTCCAACCCTAACTACGGGGAAATTGATCCATGCTAATGCATGGTATGAAGGAAGCCTCATGAGGTTCAATCCCAACATCAATCAGACCAAGGTCCTTATTCATGTCGGCTCATTGACATCCATTCTGAACTACGTGGTCTTTGATCCATGTCAAGGCATGGTACGTAGGAAGCCTCCATGAGGTTCAAGCCCACCACCAGTGGACCCCCGGGTTCACCTTCATGTCAGTTTGCTGACGAAACCCCACCCGAACTACGAGGACTTTGATCCATGTCTAGGCATGGTACGTAGGGAACCTCAAGAGGTTCAAGCCCATCACCCATCGGACCAAGGTCCTTATTCACATCGGTTCTCCGACACACATCATCTAAACTACGTGGTATTTTATCCATGCTAATGCATGGTACGTAAGAAGCCTCAGGAGGTTCAATCCCACCACATGGTCATTCCGATATCCTTCACGTTGTCTCACCAACACTCAGGCAGCCAATAGTGTAATCCCCGCACATCCATTCTCAAACTATGAGGACTTTGATCAATGCTAAGGCATGGTATGTAGGAAGTCTCTTCGAGGCTCAAGACCAAAACCATCGTCCATCCTGATTCTTACCCATGCCACCACATCCCGGTGAGATCATGCCCCCCTCATTACCCTCCACAGTACTCGGGAAGCCGTGCACATGCTGTCCCCAATATCGGTGTTCCCTTATGGGGTTCTTCAATCTAAACCACACCCGCTAGTGTTCTGAGCATCGCGATCCATCTCTGTTGTACGTTAAGCTTACAACATACACCGTGTTGAACATTTTAAGTTGAGTAAAACCTCAGATACATGCATGCGTTATATGATTCCCCACACTCGATGTTAGATGCCTTGGGCTTCTATGCCCTTAAGAAGCCCTATAATGGGGGACAAAAGACAGACACACCAATTCCCCAACATCCAGACATGTTGGTGATGTCTCAACGTGAAAAATCCCACAACAGAAGGTTGCTTCCCTGACCGGACCCCTTGGAATGTCCTAACAAAAAACAACGTTATTAACTTGTGTCCATGAAAATATGGTGTCAGGAAGAGTTTCATGAACAACGACTTAAATCTATAAGGGAGACCTGGACTAGGTGAAGAGTTCTGAGGAGGAATCAAAGGAAGGAAGAACTGATATCACATCATACCGTTTCGATCAAGGAGTAGACATCCCAGAATAAGGAGAAAATGCTACCTTCCTTTTGAAAGTGGGAATGCGGGGAAATAGAATTGTGCAGACGTCCCCCGAACACGACGAACACGCGCGCCCCGACAAAAGAGTCAGAAACAGAAATGGTGAACCCGACATGAATTTCTTCTCTTAAAACTTAGATTAGTAGTGCATGACACAGTAGTAGAGTGAAGTTTCATCAGATCCAGATATCTGGAACTAGGTCCCGCCAAGCAAATAGCGGGCCTGGCGTGAAACTCACAAGAAGTTGGGGCAGTCAAAATAGTGGGCATCTCGGTCTGCGACGTTGTCAGTGTGGATCCCTCTTACCGATCATGGAAGATGAAATGGCACTGGGGCACTGGGTGTTGATTTATTTTTCTGTCAGTACTAATGAGCTGATCTCCCTGTCCTTAGGAAACGAGTGGCTGCATCTGGAACCTGATCACCTCCTGCCCACTGACATAGGGGAATGGGCAATCTCAACGCGGCTACCCCACGTGGTTCTGCCTCTTCTACGATAGCCTCGACTTCCGTGACTACTGGGTTCCCACTCCCCCTCTCCCCATCGATTATCCAATGGAGGGTAATCAATGAACTTGTAAAAAGGTATGAGGAGGAGGGGTCATCCCTACGAGGGACATGGCCCGCCTGGATTTAGAGGCGTCTGCTCCTTGTCGTCAACGCCGCCCATGAGGACCGCATAGGGAGATGCTACTCCCCACTCCAAACTTCAATCATTTTGGGGGCCTCTACACGGAATTCCTTGATGACTCCATGCCCTACGCCGATGAGGTAGGGGATGTTAGGGCCCACCAGGCCAGAGTTCCGTCCTAGGGTTTCTCAGCGAGGGACCCGACCATGTTGTTCCAGCACCGCCACCCGATTCCCCGAGCTAAAGATAAGGTGGACTGCCCACCTGCACCACCGGTACCGGCCCGGCTGACCCAAAACCAGCGTCGGGCACAAGGCGAGGAGGATGCCTATTAAGGGGCGTCAACGTCAGCGGCTACTATGGCCCGATCCACTACTGACGTGCCTCATCAACCCCCTGCATATGCTGAACAAGGGCAGCTATACGCCCGACCTGGATCAAGCCCCTAACCACCCCATGGATAGGCTGGGTCGGCTCCCTTGGTCGCAAGTACAATTAGTGGTCACCACGGACTAACTCGTAGTGATGCCATCCACTACAGGGTGCCTCCCCGTGTAACCACCATGGAGGACGCGTGCCTTTCCCGCCCCTTCTCCCACAGACTGCCAGGGTGGGGGCGTTTCACATCCAGTCACTCTCTAATGTGAGGACCTTCCTCATGTCCTTGAAGCATCCAATGAAGGTCCTCCTCGTCATAGTAATCAGAGGGGTGAAGATCAGCTTCACTTCACCAGCTCCCGGAATGGAGGTCCTACCCGTGTTCTTTCCAATCAGTACGAAGACTTGCCTTACACTTACATCACCAAGGGAACCAGGAATTGAGGTCCTACCCGTGCTCCCATCAGTTCCAACGGGGGTCCCACCCATACCAGCATCTAGCACGGAGGTCCTCCTAGTGTCCCCTTTGACATATTCCCCAGTGCTCCTCGCACCCCATCCCACTTTGGAGGAAGTAATTCTCGCCCCAATACTAGTATGGACGAAGGACCTTCTAATGAAGGTAATTGTCCCTTCCCCGAAGATCCATCTCGGGGCCGGAAGGCGGGTCATTGCTGCCACAAGAAGAATATCGAAAAGCTTCAGAATGAGTTCAAACCGGTCTGTTTCTTAGATTTTGAGGTAGAGTACGACTCAACGGTGGAACCCTACCCTCGGTCCTCTGTGTCAAGGACCGGGGTAGGAACAAGGCGTATCAGCCTCATCCTTCCAGAGTGTGAAGTCCATTGGATTCCCACCTCTCTTCGCTGGTACATCCAGGAGGAGGAATGTTTGGGAGTCCCATAGGTTGTGACCATGCAATCACCACCATCATCCCTAGAAGTGCCCTCTACCTCGACTGGAGATAATGGAGAGATATTTTGGGGACTGATGGCAGTTGAGAAACTGCATGACTCATCGCCAGTAACTGTGACCCCTGCACCAGAAGCTATGACTGTCAGTGCATCGTATCATGACATTATGGTCATATCACTGCTCTCCATGGAAGATGGCCAGGAATTCAGCTGCTAGTCGACTCATTCACCGTATTCTCCGCCACCAAGTTTACTGTCTTACTGGTCCACTTCAGTACCTCTACCAGTTCCTAAGACACCTCTAGTTGACGAGTGGGGAAATACAAGGCCTGACCCTGAATCTGAGCATAGGAGCTTCTAGAACATTATTGTGGTATATCACTTCCCAGAGAAGTTCTTGTGGGAGGCAGTGTAGAAATTCAGTGCGCCAGAATCCCTCACCCCAGAGGAAGTTGAGTGATTCCATAAAACCCTATAGGTGACGCACTTCCAGATTCGTTATCATCGGGTGGTGTACCACAGGAGCCAAGTGCACTTTGAGTAAATCGGTGAGCAATTTTGTCTGGTCGATTTGGCCGCACTCCCTATGGCTCATTGCCCCGAGTCACCAGGTCACCAGAGGACCCTCCAACAAAAATGTGTTCAGAGTTTCGGGGTACTCCACAAAATTATCAGGGAGGCTACCCCCCCCCCCCCCCACGTGCATGTTTGTGGATGGGGGAAGTACGCTACCCTCCTCTTCAGCCCTATTCGACGGCATCCCGACTCAATATGTGATATTGAAGACATGCCCCCGGGAAGAGTCATGGTCTATATTGATGATGTCGTGGACAAGTAGGACGACATGGAATTTCTTGATGGAGACTTACCCCCTGAGGATGTGACACCATTGTTGGACCCATCAGGGAGGATTACTCATCAGTAGAGGAACCTCCTAGTTCTCCCTACGCCCACCGAGTCGTTGGTACTCAGTCAGAATGCCAGTATGGGTAAAGAGCATTTCGATGCTGTCAATCACTCTGAACCATCCACCTCAGTGCAGAAGACGGAGGAAGACCTCGAGAAGACCGTGTTGCACCAGCAACTTGCTGAGAAGAAGAGGCTGGTCGACGAACTCCTGGACGAACACGCTATAGAGCGACGACCAGACTACGGTAATCCTAGGATGGGGTAGGAACAATTCCTCCCCAGCGAGATGCCTCCAGGAAACCCTGATCTTACATCTCCCACGGATAGGGTTGAAGCCAGAACTCACAATACATCTCACCAAACCCCCCGAAACGGCACAGAAATCTAAGAAATCAAGCCCGGGTTCCCCCAGCTACCCCGCAAGAAATTCCTCCAGTCGCTCCATGAGCCGCTGAACCCATCTACCATGTCGAAGATCCTGACAACACACTCGTGGTTAAGGATCCCCGTAAAGACAGGTACCCCTGCCCAAACGATCCAATGGCAGCACTCATCGCCCGCCTCGAGGCGTTGGAAACGTGGCAGGTCGTAGTCCCACCATACGGCAAGCCATATCCAGCATGGGTGGATGATATGCCCGCTCCACTGGGTTTTTGAAATCCCACTTTCTCGCTTTTTAACAGAGCAGGGGTCCCACCGCAACACTTGGACCACATTTCCTCCAGGTGTGGTCCTATGTTGGGGACTCCATCATAGTAGAAAGCCACCAAACTCCAATGTTTTGTGCAGAAATTGGAAGGACCTGCGTTTGTCTGGTATAACCAGCTCCCCATTGGATCGGTGACCGACTGGGAGGATCTTCACCGGTAATTCCTATACCAGTTCAGCTCCACCATGTGAAAGACCAGCATCACAGACCTCTTCAGGTGCAAGCAAAGGCCCAACGAGCGAGTCGCAAACTTCATTGCCCGGTTGAAGGGGATCACATACTCCCTTGACTTGCCACTAACTCAGGAGAAATTACTGACGATGTGCATGGGGAATGTCAAAAACAGAACTGGTTCCTTCCCTGATCACTCAGAACAACCTCTAAGGGTTCAGGGACTTCTCAGATAGGAAAAAACACATCGAGGACGCTCTGCAACCGGCTAGTCAGGAGCATCCGCTGCCCCCTGTGATCCCAGCAAGGAGGGATACCAGAGTCGATCCCGCCACAGTGGCCCAAATAGAAGCCCCTAGGAAGCTATAATTGCTGCCAGTAGCACCGGATCCCCAACCTTGCAGAGGCCCTCCACCTCAGGCATAACCTCCTGCCCAGCATCAACCGCCTCAGAATCAGCAGGTTCCCCCACATAACGCGCCACCGCTGCCT
Organism: Viscum album; assembly: GCA_963277665.1. Taxonomy (NCBI): domain Eukaryota; kingdom Viridiplantae; phylum Streptophyta; class Magnoliopsida; order Santalales; family Viscaceae; genus Viscum; species Viscum album. The sequence goes on from OY728163.1 coordinate 335,628,912, forward strand.
ATGTGAGATAATTAGGCTCCGCCTCCTTGGTAGGCTCCTCCGGCCCCTCGTTAGGGCCAGGCTCCCAGAGCCCCCTATCAAGAGAAAAGGCAGCAAACTTACTCATTCAACAAGGATCAGGTCCCCATTTACTTCTGTAGTTCCCTAGAGCAGGGGATTATGCGTTTACCAGAGTGCAGAAGGCCGACAGAGGTGAATCTCACTGATCTCCCCAACTACTGCCCCTATCCTAAAATTATAGGGCACTCCCTCAAGAAGTTATATGTGTTTAATGATTGGCTCCAAGACCAGGTCGATAACAACATAGTAAGGCTGGGCCTGGCCCCGACACAAGTGGCGGGTGTCTTTGTGAGGTCAGAAAGCGGTAGCAACGACGAAGGTGAGTGGCAGAAGGTTCCCAGCCATGGATCCTAAAAGAACGTCAACTGGATGGCTTGTAAAATAGTCTCCCACACCCACATTATTATTCGTACATGCCTGAATCAGCTAGATCCTTTAGAAGTTATGACTATAACCTCTGTGTCGTCATCTCACCCGACCTCTTCCCAGAAGAGCAAGCATCGGTGGCGCAAGAAGAAGCAGCACACTTCACCAATGCCATCATCATCCCACACATCCGATGACTTCATGCACTCTGATATGGGGATCCCTCCCTGAATCTGCCCAGTGGTGGAGGATTTTTCAAGCAATAGTCAAGGGTATTATTCGGTTAACACCGTCGAGTTGGTAAACACCTATATGACTCCCGATGAAGGGGAATGCCAGGAGAACTCCCCAACTTCCCCAGCCGACGCCAATGTCGGTGAAACCGCAACCATATGGGTCATCAAGGCACATCAGTTGGTGCTTTCAGCCAGGCCATGCATGCCACTGAGACTAGACAGCAGGCCCAACACAGAGCTCAGCATGCACAACCTCCTCATCTGGTGTCCTTAGATCTACCTCCACCTCCGTTCATGCTACTAGATCAGGCAGACCTACCTTGTCCGTATTGTGGCCTATCTTTCCCTATTATAGGGAAATCTCAGTTTTCCAGCTCTCATCTGGTAGCTACTCTTCAGGCCTCGACTAGTGATCAATAGGACGTGCCTAGCACTCGCCAGCTGCCAACCTAGCCAGTAGGGCCCACCGTTCCTCCAATCATATAGCGGCCTCCTATAAGCAGAAGCTCTCACTTGGCTCAGAAGTATGATGTCCTCAAGCACCATGCCATCATCCCAGTGAGGCTTTCTATTCTTGAGGCTCTTCTCCTGTCGTCATACATACGTGAGGCACATGCCAAGGCCCTAAGGATCCCCCTCCAGTTTGAGATAGAGGTAGCAGCTACAGAAGCCTTCCATGATGAGGCAATTGAGAATGTCGAATTCCAAGAAGTTATCCCATTCTCTGGTGAAGACGAAGACCCTCCCATATTAGGTCACATTCGTCGACTGTGCATCACTGGCCAGTTCAATGGCATGGAAGTCTGCCGCTATCTTGTTGACACAGGATCTGGGATTAACATAATCCTGACTTGGACACTATGGAATCTGGGGTTATCAGAGGATGATTTATCTCCCTCCGACCTAATAATATAGGTATACAACAGGATATAGCAGACCCCGGTTGACAATATCTGTTTGAAGACCGAGTTCGGTGGCCTTGTTTCCAGTACCAAATTCATGGTTGTCTCCCAGGACACCGCATACAACGCATTGATGGGAAGGCCATGGCTCCACCTTCATGCAACGATCCCTTCATTGTATCACAAATTCATTAAATACTCCCTCAATGGTCGAGTAGGAATGATCCAAAGATATGCATCTCCTTTCACCTCTTGTGAAGCTCATTATCTAAACGATGACTATTACAAGAGTAAGGATATGCACATTCTGGCATGTGAGGTTGAACCCGCCCTGGTCACAAGTGATCCTTGGGCAGGTCTGGATGACACCTATGTCTTCCCAATCCATCGACTGGAGGCCACTACCCCCGAAATGGGGCAGTGTTTTTCTATTTTGGGTACGAGAGGAAGTCATATTCCCAGGTCCAAGCGACGGTGAAAACTCACCTCATACTCCTACACCAACTAGGATCATGTGATCCCGGAACCTCCTACCCCTGTATGGTATCGGGACGTCAGGATCATGGCAACGATGGTACGTTATACGTGTCTGTTTTGCCGGGCTAGAAATAACTAGATCAAGCCAACACGCCACTACTTATTTGATGTTATCAAGCGTAGCCCTTTGGGCCGAAGAGTAGACAGGATTGGATCAACTGACTTCATCGTTATGGTCTTAGAGGCGCATGAGTCTCCTGATGTGATGACCACTATCACTCAAGCTAGCACTAGCCTCCCATTAGAGTTTGGTGGCTTGGAAGCGACCCCCATAGTAGAAGATCCATCCACAAGTGGAGAACATGATCTAGAGGTTTCTCCCCTGCCTTTGAGGAAAGCGTCTCTGCCATGGTCTATGAACTAGTACTGGTGAACATTAGTAGCGAGGCAGACCCGAGACCCACATTGATCAGTGCTTCCATGTCAGCCGAGGAGCAGCAGTGGTATGTGAACTTACTTAGACAACACCATGACATGCTCCCCTAGAGTTATGGTGATATGCCAGGACTAGATCCCTAGGTATCCATCCACCGCCTCGGTCTCCCGATAAACCATCTCGGGTTCAAGAAACCTCCCAGAAAGATGCACCCTTCTCACGGTGCTATTGTTGAGGTTTACGTTGACAAGCTCATCAGATCCAACTTCATCAAGGAAGCTCAGTACCTTAACTGGCTAGCCAACATTGTGCCAGTCTGGCAGAAGAATGGGCAGATCAGAGTTTGTATCGACTTCCGCGATCTCAACCGCCACTGTCCGAAGGATGATTTTACCCTTCTAGTGACATAATTGTTGATTGATCCTACGGCCGGGTTCCAATCCCTCTCCTTCATGGATGGGTACTCTGGATACAACCATATCCGAATGGCCCCCGAAGATGAGGAGTCCACCACTTTCAGGCCCCCAAGGTAATTTCTTTTACCAGGTTATGCCCTTCGGCCTGAAAAATGCAGATGCCACCTATCAGCAGGCCATGCACCACATATTGAATCCAATCCTGGGAACATTGGTAGAATGCTATGTAGATGATCTGGTGGTCAAATATCACCAGCGTGAGGACCATATCAAGGACCTTGAAAAAGTTTTCAGTTTCCTCCGTTCCTACCACCTAAAGATGAACCCGCTGAAGTGTGCCTTTGGGTTCACCTCCAGGAAGTTTCTTTTATTTCTTCTTAGTTACCGAGGCATCGAGATCGACTCCGAGAAGATCAGGGCAATCAACCAGATGCCTCCCCTGAGAAATATTCAATAGCGTCGAGGTTTTCAAGGCCACATAGCCTACATACACTGATTCATCGCGAACCTGGCCAGCAATTGTAATCCCTTTTCTCGGATCATGAAGAAGGGCACCACATATGAATGGGATGAAGATTTTCAGACTGCGTTGGATGAAGTAAAGATGTATCTTCTCCAGCCTTCGGTCCTGATGCCACCCATCTCCCAGAAGCCTCTAATTCTCTATGTTGCTTCCCTGGATCGGTCTCTTGGTGCCCTTCTCTCCCAGAAGAATAATGAGGGGACATAGAATAGCCTCTAATACCTTAGTTGCATGCTCCTTGATATGGAGACCAGATACCCCCTATCAAGAAGAGCCACCTTGCGCTCTTATTTTCTGTACAGAAGTTGCGACATTACCTGCAGCACCACGAGGTACAATTGGTCTCTCTGTTAGACTCTCTAAAGTACATCCTAAACTACCCCATGTTGACTGTTTGACTAGAATGGTGGGCAGTAATTATCCAGCAGTTTGACATCAGGTTCGTGCCTCAGAAGGCTATCTAGGGGTAGGCATTGGCAGACTTTCTAGCCTCTCATCCAACCTTTGCAGATCAATCTCGGGACCTAGATTTTCCTGATGAGGCAATCCTCTCAGTTGACCATGCCTTCCCATGTTGGAAAATTCACTTCGATGGTGCCTCCCAGAGTACCACTAGTAGAAGGCTCAATGATCCTGGCTCAACAGAGTGGGCTTGGGTATCGTCTTCATTACCCTGATGCAAGCCATTCTACCATACTCATTCCTATTGTCAAAGGGCTGTACCAACAATGAAGCAGAGTATCAGGCTCTCATCACTGGCCTCGAGCTGGCCCTCAAGATTAATGTGCCCCATTTGCATGTGAAAGGGGATTCCGAGTTAGTCATTAAGCAAGTCAATGGCGATTATGTTATTAGGAAGCCAGAGCTCATGCCACTGTTGGAGTGAACCCTCCATCTAATGGCCCTATTCCCTTCTCGACCAGAGGTTATCCATGTCCCTCGGTCACAGAATGGTCGATCGGATTCTTTGGTCAGCTTAGCTGCGTCACTTGCAGAACCCGAGCAGGATGATCTGATTATACATGTGGCACACCAGAGAGTCATTGATCCCGTCACCCAAGAGGATGATGACGACCTGCGAGTAACCCATCTTACCGCTAGATCCTCCATGTCAGGAACCCCAGGTTCTTCAGATGCAGTGGTTGAAATGAATCCCGACTGGAGATCACCTTTTGTTGAGTATCTCCAAAATGGTAGACTCCAGGCTGATCGGGCCGATCGTGAGTGAATCTGACACCACGCGCTGTAGTTTACTCTCTAGAGTGGTCCCAGGCTTGAGAAAATCCTCTACAAGAGTGATTTTGATGGTGTTCTCCTCCATTTCATTCAAGGAGTTGAGATTTCTCAGGTCATGCAAGAGGTTCATGCCGGTTCCTACAATGCCCACTAGGCTGGGCCGAAGCATTCCCATCAGATCCGATGACTGGGGTACTTCTGGCCTTCTTTGATCCACGATTGTATCGAGTTCTCCAAGAGATGTCATGCATTCCAAGTTCATGCTAATTTCCTGCATCAGCCACCCAAACCTCTCCACTCCACCAAGTAATCTTTTCCCTTCGCGGTGTGGTGGCTTGATGTCATGGGGCCATAGCCACCGGCGATAGCACACCAGTGCAGGTTCATCCTGACCGCTACGGATTTCTTCTCATAATGGGCAGAAGCAGTCCCACTCAAGGAAGTCAAGGCTCGATCCATTGTCGATTTTGTGAGCTCCAACATCATCTACCAATTTGGAGTCCCTCACGCTATCCTCACCAATAACGGAACCAAATTCTGAGTAGCTGAGCTGAAGAAATTGTACGCCAAGTACAACATTCGCTCCAACCATACCTCTCGCTACCACGTGTAGGCAAACAGGTAGATCGAGGTGTTCAACAAAATCCTCTCTAACATTTTGCAGAAAATGGTTGGCTAGAACAAGAAGAGTTGGACGGAAAAGATCCCCAACTCCCTATGGGCTTATCAGACGATGACTCGCAATTCTACCCAGGTGACCCCATATTCCATGGTGTATGGGGCCGAGGCTGTCCTACCCATCGAGATCCAGCTACCATTGTTACACATTGCGGTCTACGATCAGCATGCTCCAGATAAGGTGGCCGAAATCCATCTAGCTTAATTTGAAGCACTCGATGAGAGTAGGCTCTATGCCTTACATAATCTGGAAAGGCATCAGAACAAGATAGCTTGATCCTTCAACAAGAAGGTTCGCCTCTGCTCTTTTCTGCAAGGCGACCCGGTGTTGGCCATCCGAGCGCCAATGATCCCCGGCAGGAAACCGCCCAAGTTGGAGCCCAAATGGGAAGGAACTTACATAGTCCATAGGGTTTACCCCAATGGAGCATAATCCTTGGTGAACATGGATGGTGGGCGCATAACACCTCCCACCAATGCCAAATTCCTCAAGAAATACTTTAACTGAGCCCCATGATGGTCCTGCATGACCTTAAACTGTATAATCCTGCACGACCTTAAACTGTATGGTCCTGCACGGCCTTAAACTGTGTGGTCTGGCATGACCTTAAACTGGGCGGTCCTTCATGACTTTAAACTGTATGGTCCAACATGAACCTAAACTGCATGATGGTTTTGGATGATCGTAAATTGTACGGTCCTACACGACCTTAAATTGTACGGTCCTGTAAGACCTTAAACAATATGGTCCTGCATCACCTTAAACTGGGCGGTCCTGCCCGACCTTAAACTGTATGGTCTTGCATGAACCTAAATAGAACGATGGTCCTACATGACCTTAAACGGTACAAACCTGCACAACCTTAAACTATACGGTCCTGCATGACCTTAAACTGTATGGTCCTGTATGACCTTAAACTGGGCAGTCCCACATGAACCTAAACTGCACGATGGTCCTGCATGACCTTAAACTATATGGTTATTCATGACCTTAAATGGTACGATCTTGCATGAACTTAAACTGTAAGGTCCTGCATGACCTTAAAATGTATCGTCCTGCACAACCTTAAATTGTATGGTCCTGCATGACCTTAAACTGTATGGTCCTGCATTACCTTAAACTGGATAGTCCTACATGACTTTAAACTGTGCATCGTCCTGCATGACATGAAACTTCATTTTTAAAAATACGTGTGGCTTGATTTCCATCCTCATGGGATACATAGGAATGCTCAGACACTTCATTTAGAGCCCAACCCCAAACTCTTCTCATCGACTACCCCCCTGGGTATAGTTTTCTCGGAGTATCCTTGCATGTTATGGTGTAGGATTCCTTATCCCCACTCATGAAAGGATTATAAGGGTCACACCTTATGCCCACTCCTGTTCTTCTATCCTCCCATGTCTTCACCAAATGACGTTAAACTACATGGCCTTCAAGAACTACCTACGGCTTGATTCCCATCCTTATGGGATACGTATGAATGCCTAGAAATTTCTTCTGTTGACCCAGCCCAAATGAAAGAATCTTCCCCCTAGGTTAATATGTATGGTGAGGGTTCACCTTTTCCCCAATTCGTGTTGAGCTAAACTCGATCTGGCCGTATGTCCCGCTCCCTGGAGATGTTCGCCTCTTTGAGAGATGGGTACATACATGCTTCACCCGCTCCTTGACTGGGATTCTGTCACCTTCCGCGTCCGGAAGGGCCCCTTAATGGTATGAATGATAGGCTTAAGGGATCTCTCTTACCACTTAGGGCTAACACCCATGAGGATTTCAAGCAACAAATTGATACAAATCCCACCTTTCGAATATGGTGAGCAGTCGATGCTCATTTGTTTCTCCTGACATTGTGTTTCGAACATGGTCAACAGCTATCCTGGATCGTTAGGTCCACCCCAAGATGTCCCAAACATCGATTGTAGTGGTTCATTCCACCCCATTGTATCTCCAAACGACGATATTCCTCGGGCGATGCCAACCCTCATGCCCCTTGGCCTTTTTAGGCCCCCGTCCAAGGTTATCTCTTATGGCATTGTACGATATGGTGTAAGATTATGTCCTCCTTAACGTAGGGTTGCTCGTCGTGCTATACACATCCCCAGATCAGATACCTTACCTCGGTCCTCATCCTCACTGCAAGATGTTAAACTGAGAGCTGGTCAGGCCTTCCTGACCGAGGCCCCTTGGCTTTTTCGGGCCCCTGGCCCAAGTTCTCTCTCATGGGATTGTGCGGTGTGGTGCGGGATTATACCCTCATTCACATCGGGTTAATTGCTACACCATACACTTCCTCGTTGGGGTATCATACTCCCCTCCTCGTCCTCCCTACAAGATGTTAAACTGCTAGCTGGTCAGGCCTTCCTGACCAAGGCCTAGCCTTAGGTCCCTTGGCCTTCTCGGGCCCCCGACCCTCATCCTCACTACAAGACGTTAAACTGCAAGCTGGTCAGGCCTTCCTGACCAAGTCCCCTTGGCCTTTTTGGTCCCCTGGCCCAAGTTCTCTCCCATGGGATTGTGCGGTGGGGTGCGGGATTATGTCCTCGTTCATGTCGGGATACTCGCCACGCCGTACACTTCCTCATTGTGGTATCCTACTCCCCTCCTCATCCTCACTGCAAGATATCGAACTGTGAGTTGGTCAGGCCTTCCTGACCGATGCCCATACTTAGGTCCCTTGGCCTTCTCGGGCCCCCAGACCTTATCCTCACTGCAAGACGTTAAACTACAAGCTGGTTAGTCCTTCCTGACCAAGGCCCCTTGGCCTTTTCAGGCCCTTGGCCCATGTTCTCTCTCATGGTATTGTGCGGTGGGGTGCATGATTATGTCCTCATCCACATCAGTTTATTTGCAGTGCTGTACACATACCTTGTTTGGGTTATCCTAATCCCCTCTTCGTCCTCACTGCAAGACATTAAACTGAGAGCTGGTCAGGCCTTCCTGACCGATGCTCATCCCCAGGCCCCTTGGCCTTTTCGGGCCCTTGTCCCAAATTCTCTCTTATGGGATTGTGCGGTGTGGTGTGGGATTATGTCCTCATTCATGTTTGGTTACGCGCCACGCCGTACACTTCCTCTTTAGGGTATCCTACCCCCAGGTATCTTTGAGATCTATGCTGGGATTGATTCCCATCCTTATGGGATACACAGGACCAGCTGAATGTCTAGACTTCGGGTCTAGCCCCATATCTTGGAAATATTCATTTCACCTTGGCCCCTTGGCCTACCCTGTCCTTCCTGGACACCTTTGTCAACCCTCATAGGCAGTTCACCAGTGTTCTTAAGGGTACTCTGGTTTAGTACCTGGAATGTCATACTCTTCTCCGACATGCCTCCTCCCACTTTTCAGGCATTCTGTTTCTCTTCATTAGGGTTTACATCACCTTAAACACCCGAAGGGACCCCCCCCCCCCGAGTGGCATGGATTCTAGAACTAAGGGCTCTCCTACCATTACGGGCCAACTCCCCTGAAGGTCGTAGACAAAAAATCGATACAAATCCCGTGTTTGCGAATATGGTCAGTGGTCGATGCTCATTTTTTGTTCCCACTTCAGGCTAACGCGATATGGATACTACATTTCTGCCACAGTCAACAGTAATCCTCCATCACTACACCAACCCCAATAAGCCCAAAATGTCAGTTACATGATTCACATCCTTCTCCACCCCATCATGTCCAAGTAGAACTTCGAAACTCTTGGTGTTATTTCTTAGTGCGCATCTACGTGTTAGGAGGACCAGAGCCATGATAGGGGCTCCACACCGATTGCACTTTGGTGTGCGTTCCATGTGTAGAAATAGACATATTCCTCCCTTGTTTCCCACACCACGTTTGACTCACATGGGCTTAAGTATTGGATCGAGGTCTTCCCTTACTTGGAAGGTTTCCATCCCTCTACATTCCAAGCTCTATGACTATAAACTAAGATCTTCTCAAAACTACGTACGGCTTGATTCCCATCCTTATGGGATATGTATGAACGCCCAGACCTCTTGTCTTTTGGTCCAGCCTGAGTTTTGCTAATTTTTCTTTTCTATCCCGCCTTCTAGACTTTGACTATGGGATGTCGTGGCCTGGTAAGGGAGTACCTCCTCATTCACATCGGGTTTTCAATTTCTGCACCACGCATGCCCCATTCTAAAAATTATCCCTCGTATTTCCTATCCTGTTTGTCCCACACGACATTAAAAGACATCCTCGAAAACTATGTGTGGTTTGATTCCCATCCTTATGGGATACGTAGGACCACCCGGACATCTCGTTTTCGGGTCCAGCTCAGCTGGGAGCTAGTTTCTCTGGCCCCTTTTTCTCTCACCCCAATCTGGGCCCCTTGGCCCAAGGTTCTCCTCACAGAATTTCATACAGTGTGATGTGGGATCATATCCCCATTCACGTCGATTATGTTTCATTTCACCATACAGATTCCCTGCCTAGAATCGTCTCTACTATGTATACGATGCATGATATTAAAATCCATGCTGGGTCCCACCACATGACCCTAAACTGTGATATTATCATCCTGGCCGCATGAAAAAAACCACACTGCATTGTGATTACCTTGTCGTAGAATACGTCACGTTGCATATTGGTCATACGACATGCCATTTTTCAACACCTACCATGGCTTGATTCTTGTGGCGACGCCAGGGCCTTCTACCCAAGGCTTGCCACTTCACAAAAAACCCCACTCACCTTAAAGGGAAAACAATATTTATCAATAACTACATCCTTGGGTTCTTGGTCCATGCCCACAAACCCCTATTTCCCAAGAACTGGTACGTCACCGTGCCCCTTTTTCAAGAACTATGTGAAGCTTGATCCCATCCCCATGGGGTATATAGGAACACCTTTTCACCTTTCTTCAAGCCCATATCAACTCTCGTTAATGTTCCCTTGACCTAAAACCTCTCCCCAGGAACACATGGTGGTCGGAACCCCCAGTTCCCATTCACACCAGGTTATAGTAATTTCTCGCCATGAGTCTCCCACATTTCCTCCCATCCTTGGTCCGAATTATACGAACCTAAACTAAGATCTCCCTATGTAAATTGACTCAACTCCCTCTATCTAATATGTCTCGTTGACGTATTCAGATGCGTTGACAAAGAGCCTGATGTGTGGAATTTTCATAGAGACATTCCTCTCATTCCATGTCCAAGATTCGTGGGCTCGCTATTTGGATCCTCATCCTATCCCATGTCTAAAAGGACCCTCGAAAAACATGGATGTTAGGACTAAGGTCTCTCCATGGATGTTAGGCCTAAGGGCTCTCCCATCATTTCGGGCCAACATCCCTAAGGATCTCGGACGACATTTGCGACAGGTCCGATGTTTCGAACATGGTCAATGGTCGACCCTAATTTTTCTTTCCCATTCTAGGTTAACATGATGTGGATACTAAGTTTCCTCCATGGTTAATAGTTATCCTCCATCGTCACGCCTCCATCATTGTGGTCTATATTTCAAGCTTCATGAATCACACATTTCCTCTTCCTCATGTTCAAGTGGAATTCCGACATACTCTGCTCTATCTCTTCACGCATCTAGGTGCGCTTCAGGGATGCGTTAGAATCATTGGGCCAGTATTCACTGAGTGTCCATTTGTCCTGACATGCCCCTTCCTATGTTTGGAATGTCCCACCACTACTTCTTGTTTCCTATACCGATCATGACTCACGTGGGCTTAGTAGTTTTGGTAGGATTTGTACCGATGCGGCTAGGCTTCTCATTGTCCTGCATGACATTAAAATGCATCGTGAGAACTACAAATAGCTTGATTCCCATCCTCATGGGGTATGTAGGAACGAATGACCACTATGCTTCGGGCCCAACACAATTCTCTCTCTTGGTCCCTCGACCTGAAGAGTTTCCTCCGGGGGTACGTGGTGTGATTTGGACTCCATGTTCTCATTCACGTTAGTGTCATAGCTACCCCACCACAATCTCTCAGGGATCTTCGCTTTCATTCCATGTCCTATCGTATGACGTTAAACTATAGGAGTCCATATGTCGTCAATGCATGACACTAATATGCGGTTTTACCCTGAACAAGTTCAGGATGCCCCATTTTGATCATTGGATGCACCAGAGCCTCTACCAGAGAGGATTTCACCTGTCAGTGTTGGTCTATGACTACACTGAACTTCCAGAACTACGTACGGCTTGATTCCCATCCTTATGGGATACGCAGGGACACCTAGGAATTTCACCTCGGGTCCAGCCCCAGGCATCGTAAGGTCATGTTCCTCCCCCTTTCCAGCCTCCTGGCTGAACCCCTCGTAGGGAACTAAGCAACTGTAATTTTTCCCAGAACAAGTTCGGGATGCCCCAAGATGACATTGGGAGGTGAAGGATCCCTCTCTAGAGAGACCCTGTCTGAAACAAGGAATGATCCATGATCAAACTGATGCACCCATCCAGTGTGCTTCTGCCACGGTGGCATAATTTCAAGAGTGTTGGATTCTGTTCGAGCCAAACCTCACTCCACATTCCACAATTTTCATTCCCCTTATTCGGACCCTCATCCACTTTCATGTCTAGAGGGACCCCCTAACAGTATGGATGCTCTGCCTATGGCCCACCTATTGTCCTAGGCCAACGTTCCAGATGAATAATGGATATCATTTTGAGTCAGGACCCATGTTTTGAACATGGTCAACGGTCGGACCTCATTTGTTATCGCCATTTCAGGCTAACACAATAAGGATACTGTGTTTAGAACATGTTCAACAATAATACTTCATTTTCACCCCCCCCCCCATATCATTCTGAATTTTTGGGTATTGTGATTCAAAACTTCTACTTCTCTATGTTCGGACTAATCCCAACGCCCCTGGCATGACCCCACTCATGCACCAGAGCACATCATAAGAACATCTCGTTGATTGTTCTGAGGTCCTAATCCTCCAATCAGGCCTCTCCCATGTCTTCCAGGAAGATCCAGATTGGTCACTTAATCCTCAGATACCCGAATCTTGGTCGATGCATTATGTTCAGATGGAATAGCATGGTGATCACCCCTTGTTTCTCACATTCGGATCGAACCGCGTGAGCTTAGGGACTGACCACTAGACATGTCACGAATATGAAAGGCATGTATGATGCCATGATCGATAATGAGACTCATGCATTCTATGGCATCAAAAAAATTCCAAACATGAAAGTACATTTGAGAGTTAATGATACTTACAACACTCGGGGGTTTATTCCTCCCATGGGAAGGTTGGCCCATTCAAAAGAGAGTTGCAGTTCCTCCACCCTTCGACTTGTGGTGTCCAGGATTTGTTGTCGTCGGTTCAACTACCGCTCCTCCTTAGCAGCGATGGGTGTAGTTCATCAGCCTCAGTTTGGGCCCGCTTTACGTCAGCCTGAATGACATACATTTCTTCATAAGGTTACCTCAAAGGATCTTCTTCCTCTTCCAGCTGGGCCTTCAATCGCATGATCAGCTCTGATTTTTCATTTAGAGAGGATGAGTTCTCATCTTCCTGGATCTGTATTAGTTGGACTTCATTTTCATCCTCCCAGAGCTTCTTGATGTTTGTCGCCTTCCTCCGCTGCTAGCCCACACTGAGGCTGTGATCATACTCATAGATCTTCTCTGCCATGAGATCTCGGATGAGAATATGAGGGCACTGGGGATCCACTCCCCCAGCACACAGTTCGCACAGCCATGAGTGAAGTCCGTCCATCTCATGCAGCCATAATTCCTGGGGGGGGTGGTCTTTCCAATAAAATGTACGATCATATTCCATGATCGGCGGTAGACTATATCGGTGTCCCCTTCGTCAGAGGCAGTCTCATCCCAGTCCACGTACTTGGAAATCTCGTATGTGGGATACGCCCATAGGAAATATTCAGCGGGATCTGCGTCTGTCATTGGATCAGGTACGACATCTGGCGTCAGATCAGGTGTGGTGGGACATGGGTTGACCGGTAGATCCTCATCGTCGGACCCCACCTCAATGACCTCGAGCGCGACCCCACTTGTTGTCCCGCCAATTATAGGGGCACTACAGCTCGGGTGGTCTGGGTAACTATCTCCACAATTTCTGGCATTCCCTTAGGAGGGGCACTGCCAAAAATCACGACCAACCTCGCCACAACGGCCCATTCCAGTCGAAGAACTGTACATGACAGAGAAGGGAATGCACATTAGTAGGCACGATCAACGTGTGGCAGTAACGAATTCAGTAGAGAGGAGATACAGATATCGAACTCCTAGTGCCGCTCTTGATTTGATGTTGACAGGTCCCCGAAGCGTGGCCCTCTATATATTGTTGGAAGGTCTGGAGATTCTGGAGGAGCCACCTCAGATTTCCTAGCCCCGCCAGACACAGAACTCGACATCGCCACAGGTGCAGGTTCCGATGGTCCTGCATCATCACCCACTGAGGGGCCAGAATGAGGTTTGTGCACAGGGCCCTCCTGTAGGGTTCAAATGTTGGTAAGAGACCCATAATGACCAGATATCAGACCCCTAAGAAAGAAACTTTGGATGTTACCTTGAGAGCCTCTGCGAAATATTCGAGACCCGAGTCTTGATCACTGACTTCGCCTTCCTCCAACGGGCTCCCTCCACCGGCCGTGTCCCCCTAAGAGGATTCGTCTGATTCTTCCGGTAGGGGGAAACACTATCTCAGCTCAGTGGCCTGAAGCTATGGGGAAACCATCCGATCTAGCAGTACCCTCACCCGGTCTATCATTGGACGTGAGACACCCCTGGAATGTACAAATTCTTCCAGCTCATCCAGATATTTATCTACCTCTACCGAAGGTACTATGAAACTGGCTCAGACAGGGCCAATACCCAGTAAATCCAACCTGGGATGGTCCAGGTATTTCCATATCTCGGGCAGGCTAAGGAATTGCCGGTTGACATCCCAGATGTCCCAGGCCTCCAGGAAAACAAAATTCTCTAGCATGTCGATATGGCATATCTATTTCCCAGGGGCCTAAGTGGATATCTTGAGGAATCCCCTCAGTAGCCGCCCCTCCTGATGGCTCTGCCCTCCTGGGACCATCGGGTCTATAGCCGCTGTTGGATCTGCCGCTGCTGCTTCACCATCAGCTGGTGTAGGCCGTGCCGCCATGACATCCCAACCACCACGAGAGGCCCTTGTCTCCTTCCAACCCCGACCTAGGGATGGGAAAGGCCCTTCATCACTATCTCGAATAGTTGGATGCTTTAGAATTTCCCTCGGATAGCTTCCTCCCAGCTTATGGCATACTCCTTTCACTAGTCCAAAGGTGGCAGTAGTCGGAGGCAACACATTTCGTATTTTACCATCTTCCCGTGTGAACATGAGCCATAATTGACTCATCAAACATGGGTGCTCCTCATGGAGCACCTCCCAGTAGACCTGTGGAGTTAGCCGCAGCAGGCACCGGAATTTCCATGCAAAACGATGTGGGGTGTACAGCTCACAGAGAGGCTCACTGTCCACCCTTTCCCCCAAGACTCCACCTTGAAAGGCCATGAGATAGGGCCTATGCTCTTCCTTCCTCTGACCTTCGTCGGTGAGTACCCCCGTCGGCAATGAAAATTGGTGGAAATGAAACACGTCCACCTTCCGCACCCCGTTTATTACCAACGGTATAGTTAATTTGGCTGGAAATCTCCCGACAGCATTCAGAATGGATGGGCGGAAGTTTGACCCTGGAGGTGAAATGGGGTTCAGATATTCATAAACCCCCTTGATGTGTACCGCGATCCACCCATACAGAAGATGTAAGGGCCCACATATACTCTGCGGCCTCTTGCCATCGCTAACTTGTCATAGCATCTTGTATAATTAGGCGAGCATCAGAATCCCCAGATTGACCCACCCTCCTATGGAAAACATGAATTCCATGATGAATGAGATGGGTCGCAACCCCATGTTGGTATCCCTCACTGGTAGGATCCAACCACAGATAAGGGGCCGTGATAAACGCCGCCTGTCTAACTATCGGCTGCTATTCGGTATTGACACTAAAACCCCAGGTCATCCATTGGCTGTCCTCCAAGATCCACCAATATGAATTCTCCTTGCCCCGTTGAGCCCCCTTCGAGAAAGTTTGAGGCCTAGAGGGAAACTCTCGATCCTTCGAGATGTTCAAAAACTACTTGAACCACTTCTTGAAGTAGACATCCCTCACCGCTTCTTTGTCTTCTCTGGGGACCAGCCCCAGCTGTGCCAGTGCCAGCAACGACATCTGCTCTGGATCCTCCCACGCGCTCATGACAGGGAAAAACTCATCATACATCTCCCCCAAGATCGGGACCCCTGAAATCTGATGGACATCCCATAGACTGATTCCAACATCCCCATGGTGCAGGTGAAAAGTGTTGGTCCTAGACAACCATCTGCTCAAAAGCTCCGACATCAGCTCTTTCGGTTGATATATGTGGAATTGGGAGGCCCATGCCACCTCATACAAACCCACTATCCTCATCTTGGCTCCAAACTCTTTGCATGAGGCGCCTACCCAGTAGGCCCATGCCCAATCATTTGTGAAGTTGTCGCCCTGTCACAGGTCTCACTCATCAGACCAACTCTTCTTTGAATACCCGAAGACTACCTTCAGTATTGTGCGGTACATGGGAGGGGATGTCTCCAGCAGAAACGACTTCCCATCAACATTATTCTGATGATTGTATATGCAGTCGACGGTGAAAGGTGTTGAGTCCTCCCGCACATGACCATCATCCGCCCTGAACCATTGGCGATGTCACATCGTGCTCCTGAACCGGTAAGTTAGTCCATCCCTACTCGCCTCAGGAATGAAGACATCATCCCTCAGCTCGAATCCATACAAGGGAAGCCTCCTGTACAATGAATATTTCTTTTGGAACTCTGATAGAAGCTCCGTCAATGAATTATTTTCTGAGTGGCTACAGACCAACTCTCATAGGCCCAGACAGTTTTCCATCTCATCCCTCCGGGCGGCATCTTCAAGCACCCCCAGCGTAGCTTCTTGATGGGCCATTGGGTTTCAGAACTCAGAAAATTTTCAGCTCGGATCACGAAGCCTGATCACGGAGCTCGTTCGGAAAGCCGAGTCGCAGAGCCTGGCCTCGGCCTGCAGACACATGCTCATGTAGCACTAGTGCGAAGTCAATGACTCGCGGTTTGCCGTGAATCCCGGTTCGTGGAGAGCAGGCGTAGAGTACGTGGAGCTTCGCGAATTTAGAGCGCAAAAGGAAAAAATCACGGAGAAGGGAAAGGAAAAAAGAGATGGTCAGTCCCCTATTTATAGGAAGTGGCCTTCGGAGCTTTGCAGCGTGTCCAGTCCAGGCGGAGATTCGCGGCGAGCCTAGCCCGCGCGGTGTCTGTTTGCCTCGCGTACCCTCTTCGCGAGTGAGCACCGCGAATGAACGATGATTTTGGAGATTTCCCTTAGACTTAGACCCTTGATCCCTTCGTGGATCCAAGTCTGAGGGGGGAATTTTTTGGTGCCAAAATGTTGGAAGAAAAGATAGAAGAGAAAGAGGCCCCACATCCAGCTTCACGGAGCCACTTCGCGGAGTCCCCCAAGAGACACGGGCGCCATATAGCAAAGGAGGAGGTACCCTCTGTGAGCGCCCCTGACGTTCATGCGTCCACCACGAATCAAAGGAGGCAGGACCCTTTGCGAAGGCCATTGAAGTTCACGAGCCTACCGAGAAGCAAAGGAGTTGGTACCCTCCGTGAGCACTCCTAACGTTTGCGTACCCGCCGCGAAGAAAAGGAGGTGGTACCCTCCGCGACCACCCCTGACATTCGTGGGCCCACTGCAAAGCAAAGGAGGTGGTACCCTCCGCGATCTCCCATAATGTTTTCATTCCCACCGTGAAGCAAAGGAGGAGGTACCCTCTGCAACCGCCCCTGATGTTCACGGGCCCACCACGAAGCAAAAGAGGCGGGACCCTCCGCGAAGGCCCCTGACGTTCACGACCCGCCACGAAGCAACCCAATCCCTCTACATGTTGTGTAAGCTCTGCTTCGCGGTGCCTCTTAGCTATAAATACCGAGCTCCCCCTGATCCCTCAGGACAGACAATATGACCTTTCAGCTTCTCAGCTCCCAAATCACAAAGCACCCTTTGCTCTGCGAAGCATGAGCTATGCGAGGTATTTTTTCTTCACGAGATGCCTCCGCCATGTCACGTTTTGATCCCCTCTTCTGAGAGGGATGCCTTTCGTGAAGCCTATGGGATTTCGTAAAGGAAGGGGATCCCCAAGGGGACCCAGGTTGTCACGAAGCGTTTATGCTTCGCAAAACACCCTTCATGTACTCATGATCCATTTGATAAGGCAGGATCACTGTACTTCACGAAGCACATTGCTACCTGACAGCCTGCTTCGCGAGGCACCTTTACTCTGTGAGGATGTGCTCAGCGAATGACTTTACACTACGCGAAGCACCTACCACTTTCACCTCTGCCCCATGCTAAGGATAAGGCACCCCACTTTGTGAAGTACACCCCTTCGCCAGTGTCCTTCACCACGCAGAGCAACCGAGCTCCGCAAGGCCCCTACCTATACACCCCACTTCTTGGAAATTCTTTCTCCTGTGCGACCTTATAGGCTCTCACGATGTGACTTCAAAGTCCCTTGGACAACACCCCCCATAGCGTTGCTTCACCTAATGTTTTTTCTTATAGGCATGCTAATGGCTATTGATTCTTCGCATAGCCACGCTAATGTGGACCCCTCAATCGTACGCTCTGCGACCCACCTTCAATACGACATTGTCGATACCTTCCCTCCAATAAGGAGAAGAGGGTACCGGTTATGTCAGTCCTAGGTGTGCGGAGTAAACCCACATCGTCTGAGCTACAGGACATTAATCTTCCAAGCACCCTCGTCCTCAACACATGACGTTAAACTGTGACATCGCCCCATGCCTCTCACACGGGGTCATCCAACCTTGTACATTCTCCATGCCCCTTGGTCTCCAAAAGGGATGATATCCTCCTTCTAGGAGTGGCATTTGTCTGTGGGGAAGGGCAACCACCTTGGTTAAGCCCCTAGCCATTCTTGCAGGAGGCAGAGCCCCCTGCTCCCTCCTTTCATCTTTGGTCCCCAAGGCCAGTAGAGGACGTGATAAGGAACTGACCCCCTCCTCTCTTCCTGGGTGTGAAATCCCTCTCCCTCTACACTTTGTCACCCTCGGGCCTCCATCATGGAGTAATCCCTAGCACTATGGCCCGCCCAACACGTAAGCCCCTCTTCGCTTCCCACAGGAGAACCCTTCGCGACAATATCATCAGGTCCCTGTGACCTCTTGTTTCTCACACTGAGCAAGACTCCCCTGAGTTTAAAGTGAGAACCTAATATGACACACCTTGGGCCACCTCAGAGCATGAGCCCCAAATGCCCCCGTACCTCATGACGTTAAAGTGCATCCCAATCCAGCGGTAAGCCATTATGATGTCTCCTGAACTACGTGGTCTTTGATCCATGCTAAGTCATGGTACGTAGGAAGCCTCCATGAGGTTCAAGCCCACCATCCACCTAGACCAAGGTCTTTATTCACGTCGGTTCTCTGACACGACCCATCCCGCATGACGTTAAACAACATCCCAATCCAGTGGTAAGACATTGTGATCCCACCATCCAGTTGTTCCGACACCACTTCACATTGGTTCTGCATCACCTTTCCAACCTGAACTATAGGGATTTTGATCCATGCTAAGGCATGATACGTAAGAAGCCTCATGAGGTTCAAGCCCAACATCAATCGGACCAATGTCCTTATTCACTTCGGTTCACCAGAATCCTTTTTTAACTACATGGTCTTTGATCCATGTCAAGGAATGGTACGTAGGAAGCCTCCATGAGGTTCAAGACCACCACCAGTGGACCCCCGAGTTCACCCTCACATCGGTTCGCTGACGAACCCCCCCTGAAGTATGATGAATTTGATCCATGTCAAGGCATGGTACGTTGGAAGCCTCACAAGGTTCAAGCCCATCACCCATCGGTCCAAGGTATTTATTCACGTCGGTTCTCCAACACCCGTCTTCTGAATTATGTGTACATTGATCCATGCTAATGCATGGTATGTATGAAGCTTCACGAGGTTGAATCCCAACACCTAGTCATTCCGATCTCCTTCATGTCGGCTCACCAACACTCGGAAAGCCTAGAGTGTAAGCCCCGCACATCCATTCTCGAACTATGAGGGCTTTGATCCATTATAAGGCGTGGTACGTAGGAAGTCACTTTGAGGCTCAAGACTAAAACCATCATCCATCCGGATTCTTACCTGGGCTGCCACATCCCAGTGAGATCATGCCCCCTCATTCCCCACCATAGTACTCGGGAAGCCACACACGTTCTGGCCCCAATATTGGTGTTCCCTCAATGGGGTTCTTCAATCTCATCCACACCAACTAGTGTTCTGATCAGCCCGATCCGTCTCCGCTATATGTTAAACTTGAAGCATACCCCGTGTTGAACATGTGAAGCTGAGAAAAACCTTAGATACATGCCTATTGCATATGATTACCCACGCTCGATGTGAGATTTCTCGGGCTTCCGCTCCCTCAAGAGGTCCTATAATGAGGGAAAAAAGAAAGACATGCCAATTCCCCAGCATCCAGACATGTCGGTGATGTATCAACGTGACTACTCCCCCAACTGAAGGTTGCTGCCCTGACCGGACCCCTTGGAATGTCCTGACCAAAGCATCGTAATTAACTGGTGTTCATGAAAATATGGCATCGAGAAGAGTTTCACGAACAACGAGTTAAATCAATAAGGGAGACTCGGACTAGGTGACGAGTTCCGAGGAGGAATCCATAGAAGGAAGAACCCACATCCCATCATCTCATTTTGATCAAGGAGTAAACTCCCCTGAATAAGGAGCGAATGCCGCCCACCTTCGAAAAGAGGGAATGTAGGGCAACAGAACATCGCTGACGTCCCCCGAATGCGATGGACACGCGCGCTATGGAGAAAGCGTCGGAAACAATGATTGTGACTGAATAGGATATCTTATAGATTGCCTTAATATGTCTCTAGAGAGACTTCAAGTTATTGTTTATGCCTCTATGTGTCACAAAAACCACAAAATATTTTATAAGACTGATAAAATAAGTGTTTTGTGGGTTTAATGATTATTTTTGGGTTGTGTTAATTGAGTAAATCCTTATATATTCAAGGTTATAGGAGTATCATGATATGAATTTCAGGTCTATTATAGCATTTCTTCAATGACATCAAGTCTATGGGATGTGTTTTAGTGAAATTTCTGTATAATCAAGTTTTATTTCTTTAGAATATTCGTGTCTCAATAAAGATTTAATTTTTATCCTTTGAATATTATTATAGTTATTTCTTTGGTGGATCCTAAAATCTTATAGAGGTTTTCAATTTCATAAGTTTTATAAGCTATTAAAATAATTTTATATCAGTTTTATAAAAAATTAAGAATCCTTTAATTGAATTTTATAGGATGTATAAAACATAAAATGGGTATATCAGTTATAGGTAGTACTTGTGTACGTGAAGGAGAATTCAGTCAATGGTCTTGTACTTTATTTACAAGAAGGACTCATTTTTGAGATCTGCTATATTTATTTGGGTTTTTATGTAGTTGAAGGTAGTGATCTTATTGGGGTCATGATTGCTATATGTTAATAATCATATCTATTCTACTGATGATATTGAGTTTACAGAGGTCGTGCTTGTATAATTTTGTGGGAATATGAACTTATTAGAGATTACATTATGTTCAACACATATCAAATTATTCTACAATATATTTTATATTAGTGGTATTTGAATCTATATTGGTGGTGGTGGATAGATTTTTTATAGGATTTTTTCTGTGATATCTTTTATACACTAGAGAAAAACAATGTGGTTAATGATTCACTAAACTAAATGGTACATGGTGTGGTTTATTGAAAGTTTTACGATGCATGGAAAATGATAAAGGAGCTTACAACCATATATCTATGTTTGTATGTAGTTAGTTGTAGGGTTTTCAAAAAACATATTATAGTAAATTATTCCTTTTTGCAGCAGGTGGAGGAGTACCAATAACGAGATCATGAGAAGTAGGTTTGGAAAGATTAGGTAGTCTTTAGGGATGCTATAGAGGAGGAGTTCTAGGATGACCAACATTAGTTATTGTTTTTAGGGAAGCCATTTATTTTGGTCGTGGTATAATAGGTATTTCTTTATATGATTCAAACATCACCTCTAGAAGTGCATCATGGTATATCCTAGATGTATCACGATTTTTGGTTTCAATTATAATGGACATAGATAAATAGGTTATTATGTGAGTTCATGTTGTGATGTTTAATTTATGAAAAATTTGAGGAAACTTATTATGTTAATATAGCTTCAATGTAGTTATAAAATGTTCCTTGATTGAAATGGGAGATTATATTAATGGATTTTTTGACCATATTTACAAAATGATAGGAAATGTGTAATGAAAACATATAAAGAGTAAATAATATAATAACAAGTGATCATCTCATTTTGTTAAATATTGGAATATATGATATTAATCACTATATGTCCCTCACACAAAGTGTGAAAAATATCAAAATCATGATAAAGCATGATTTATCATGATCTACTGATATAGGCTAAACTTCAATGGAAGGGGGAGAGCCCCAATAGTTATTTGACCACTGGAAAATAAATAGGCATAAAAGCCGAGGGATTAAAATTATTCATTATGAAGAATTATAGACTAATTAATATAGCATCATATTCCACTAAAAGAGAGTTTGGATGCCCATAAATAGTTGAGAATTCTAAGATAAATGAACTTCAATATTACCAAATAATACCAAAACTATGAATAATTATGTGAATATAAGAATCATATGAACTGTGCTCAGTACCCTTGATTGGGACCTTATGGCACACCAAATGACCTTCAAGCCCTCTATTACCGACTGCCTTAGAATAAGTGGTTTAATACTTTTTGATTTCCATGGGAGAAAGGAAGCGCAACATTCATAAAATATATGTTGTGATAAATTACTTGGGATTAATGTTTACATTAAGATATGATTTATTTGGACTTATCTCATGATGCTAGAATTCATCGTAAGTATCCCAAAGTATAAAATCTATAGTTTATAAGTGAATAATACAACATTGTCAGATCATATATATGACTAAAGCCATATGGAAACATGGAAAAATAAATATTTCCACAGATGAAAATGAAGAGAATACTTTAATAAACATATAATATTGAGCATTAGATTATCCAATATCTTTGTTTTTTTGATATTTTAGGAGTAATATGTGTCAGAGTGGAGCTCAAAGGTGATTTATATCTGAAAGGATTAGTTTTACATTATTGAATAAAAATGGGCATTATGGTTAAACACTATTCCATGTTGAGGTTGAGACTAAGAGATGTTTTGGGGAGATTATTTATCCCATGAAAATATATTATACTAATACTAAGATCTGAAATTAAAGAATAACCCTCTAGCATGTGGTATTTATCTAGAGAAGTTTATTGAGAGAAATATTATATTAGATATGCTTATTATCAAAGACTTCTTTGTTATGAAAATTATATTCCAAATCTTCTATAATAAGGTATATTATATTAGGTAAAATATTTTAATTTTTTTTTTCTGTTATTGGATGAGTTTTATAGGTTTTTGGAATTATTTTATAGGTTTTTAGAGATGACCATATTTGGATAATAAAATTAAATAGTTCCAATATTCTTTAAGTTCCATTGTACTTTATTCGCAAGGTTCCATATGAGAAGAAAATTGAAAAATAATCAATGTCAAGATTTATTAAGATGAAGGAATGAATACATTTCATGTATTTGAAATAGTGATTTCGCGCATATCACAATAAAAAAATGTTATGAATGTGATATTCGGAATACATAAGATTAAAATACAAAAATATAAGAGTCATATGATATGTAAGATTAATTTTTATTAGAACATAAGAGTAATTATATCTTTCATAAGGGTTATCTAATATCAACATATGGGTTAGTTTCAAAATATATGATTCATTTGAGATGCATAAGGGGAATCCGTAAAAGGTATGACAAGTTTTCCCATTTTTTAAGAGCTATAAATTTTTTTATTAGATTCATCTATGAGGATACATAAAATGAAATACTCATTTGAAACTTGAAAATAGTTTTTTATATTCTTTTAGTATTATTTTGATATTTCATTAGAGTCCTTTTGAATAAGTATACTAGAATTAACCTATGATTTTTGTTCGACAGACCTAAAGAAAAATTTAAAAATTAATATCTAAAATTAATATTTTGAGACCTAAATGACTCATATATAAATAATAATCATTCCAGGGACACTGAAATTAAATGTAAGTTTATTTAAACATTTGGGATAACCCAAGCCCTCATATTTGAATCATAGGACGTTGAGATGAAATTAAAAGGAATTCACTGTCTTAAAATGAATTTTTCTACTTTAATATAACTATATTTAATAATTGTTTGTAGAGAATGATAATTACAGTTGAAGGAATTTTATAGTTCAAATTTTAATTAAAAATGTGAATTTTAACAAGAAAACTTTTGTTACTACCAAAAAAATATATTCATTTCTATTTTTTGAATATTATATGACGATATCCACTAAAAATAATTATTGATGCCATACTGTGTAGTAGTGAAATAAATATAACCTATATCCAAGTCAAACATGAATAGAACAAAAATAATAATCCACACAATTAAAACATGATGAAATTATCATTAGGATCTATGCTGTATTGGTTTTTAAAAGAAATATATTTTTTGATTATATGGGAGAATTACTAACCATAAAAAGACATTTGTATATAATGAATAAAATATAGAACCTGATGATTTTTAATTCACGTGATAATACTATTAGACTATATGTTGTTAAGTGAATCTACATTATTTCAAGGAATAACTACTAATTTTAGCTAATAAACCTCATAATTTTTATATTCCTGTTTTCTTGTTTATTGGACTATGTAACAGTAATCTAATATTCACTATAACGTGTGAAAAGGGTTTTTTGAAAAATAAAACTGTTAACTAATTCACCCCCCTCTTAGTGAATTCCCACTAATCATGATGTTCAATCTCAATTAGTATTATATATATGTTCCATTTATTGCGGATAAACTATTTGGAGTTTAGAGATATTGTTTTCCTCTATATATAAGATGGTTTTTACTTAATACTTTTTTTATGAAATAAAAAGCATGAATTCGTGGAATAATAAGTGTATTTGCAATTTCAATACTAAAAAATATTATATAAATAAATATTTGATACTGTTTTATTTATTATAAATCAATTTGGATATATTGAGGGATGTTTAGATGGTTTTAATCCTTTTACTAAAGGTAAAAATATGATAGTAGTTAATAAAAAGAACTTTATAATGATTCATGTGCTAAAAATTCAATCATGTTATATCATTTTGAGAAGAATTTTTTCAATGTTGAAGAGATAAAAGGAGTAATGTTCATATCAGATAAGTTAAAAATTATCTATAAATGCAATGAACAGGTGAATTATGTGAATATATATATTTTTTTTGATGAATTATGAAGTCCCAAAAGTTATGGAAGTTGAAAAAATAAATGTCTTCTTCACCCTAGATAATCAAATAGTGAGAATATTTTGATAATTTGGTGATAATTCACAGTATAAAATGGTTGTTGAGAAGATATTATGCATTCTAATAATTAGGTTTTGGGAAAATGTCTCGGTACGTGGTATGTTTTGTAACACCACAAGATTTCATGGGATTGATTCTTTTGAATTTCTTTGATGTCTTATGTTGTACGATACACCAAGATTAGATTGCACTATAAGAAAAACCGTATTTACATGATGTATAAACAACACTATTATTGTCTTGTGTTACACACAATTTCATGTTCATTTTAGAAAATTAATTTCTTGCAATACTGTGTATAAGTGAACAACTAAATATTGTAATGTAGTCATTATATTGGTGGGTTTAAATATTATTAACATTATTATGAAAAACTATTTAAATAAAAATAAGTGAGTCTATAAAATAATAAAATCACTCATTATAGATTTTATTAATTCAAAATATATGTAATATATTAAATATAATGTTTAAAATTCAGCTCATATGTTTTGTATACATGATATAGGAACAGATTCAATTTTTCAGATAAAATAAATATTTTTCAAAAAAATGAAGTATTGCTGCCTTTTGGTGGAGAAACTAATTTCAATATAGGTCTGACAATTTTATATATTTAATTTATTTAAAAAACACTTCTTTTAAAGAGGGATATAAAAATTTTCGTTGGTTGATTTTTTGATATTTTTATAATAATTTTTAAATTTTATTGAATAGTAAAATTAAACAAAAATTTAATTAAAACAATCTTTTTCATCGAAAACATTTTTGTAGTCAAGTTATATTATTTAATGATTTAATTTTTAAGTAGAATATATTTCTATAATTCAATATAATGTATTTCATTAGTATTAATTTTATATTGAATTCAGATGTAAAAGCATTTCAATCTTTTGCAATTTTTTAACTTTTGAAAACTTCTTCTTTCTTCCGATAATGGGAAAAAATTTAAATTAACTACCATAACATCAATGTTTTGAAATTTGAAAAATTTATTCCATATTTATAATAAATAGTCCCAAATTATGTAAATATCTTTATTTTATTTTTGGGAATAATGAATAGTAACTTCTGTAATTTTTATTAATATGGTAAAAAAGTAAAATAGGTAATTAAAGTTTTGAATACTATAATACAATTACCCTAAAAATTGTATTAATATCTTTTTATGAGTTTTATTTTACCTAAATCTTCCTTTGGTCAATATTGTGTCTTTTCGAATCCACTTGGAATGGATTATGACATTTAATTTATGTTTTTTAAAGAAAATATAAATAGTTATCACTCAAATTTTAATAACTAAACCATTTTTATATAAGGTTATATAAAAGATAAATCAGATTACAAAAAATTATTTTAAAGATAAAATGTTTTTATTAATGATGGTAATTTATTTTTAATTTTAAAGAGATATATAATTACTCTAAATAAATATACTTTGATGGTGTACAAATTAATTAATTGATGAGAAATCAATAAAATAATTATTATTAAAATTCTTATAACCATTAAAAGACCCAAAAACTTTTCGAATTATTATTTTTTGAGTATATATCGACCATAATCATCAATTTGATGAGTAATTGACCATTTGGATCCAGGTGGATGATATTGTGACACTTATTTTATTTAATTTAAAGGGATGTTAAAGTCGTCACATTCTTAATTTAATAATTATAATATTTTTAATGATGAATTTTTAAGCTAAATTATACTAAAAGTATTATTATAAAATTGATTATATTTAACTTCATAATATTATTTTATTTTAAATTTTTACCCAATAAATATGTATATTAAATAATTACAAAAAATTAATATAGAAATTATTTTATTAATATAAATATCAAATTAATTTTATCAAACATAATAAAACAAATATAATTTTAGATAATTCATTTATCAAATTATTTTTATAGATGAACTAGACACCATAGGGATATAATAATAAAAATTCTATGATAACATCATATGTTGATATTTTTAAAAATCCATGAATTGAATAGTGTCAAAATTGACACAATTGTTGTTTTATTAAAATAATTTTTTTTACATAATTTAAAATTCATAAAACATTTATAAAAAATATATACTCATTATAATATGGTATATAATTATATAAGGTACTTATTTATGGTCTAATTTACATCAAATAAATAAATATTATGCCTTTTTAATATTAAAGTATTTGTAATCCTAATTAAAATTAAATAGAATAACTAAGTGTTAATTGAAAAGATAATATTTAAATTGAAAAATAAACTTATTGAAAAATTATTGGTTGATTTTACTAAAAACATATATAATATTATCTTTTAAATCTGGAAATTTTAGTTGTTTTTGTGTGGGGTTTAAAGTTATAATAATTTAATATTTTTGAGGTTTCAAAAGTGCCCCTCACCTCAATTTTAAAAGTGAACATCATCCCTCAGTTTTTAAAATCACATTGAGCCTTCAAGGTCAAAAATCCCATTCAATTTTCCCTTATAAACATAAATAGTAACATTTTAGAGGATCTGGTATTCTTTAAAGACCAACTCTAGTGCTCTAATAGGAGATTAAGGGGAATTACGTTGATGAAGAGGTAATCTCCTCTACTATTTCTTTCAAACTTCATTCTTCTTCTACTTCCTCTCTATGGTTTGTTTCATTGTGAAGTAATGATTTCAGTACAATATATATAATGAGATGTTATTATAATTATAGTAAAACCATATTCCACTTTCAATCCATCCTATAAAAAACTAAATCACTATGCTTATGCATGTACGACTAACCGTCTCCACACTGTGGTGTAATATGTTTTTCACCACCACTTAACTTGGATGAGTATAATGATGGAAATAATAACTATATATGTTTAATATAACATGGTATTTATTCATGATAAATATATATACCATCCACATTGATACCATTTCATAATTAAAGGAATGATATCATCACTCGTGCGTGCGTACAACCTACTATATCAACGATGTAATGTGAATTATTCTAAATGATATCCATTAAATCATAACTATATAAATGTAAAGAATAAATAAATATGATATATATAATGTTAATCTAATTTTGAAATGATATTTCTATGACCTAATAAAGAGAACCATAACTTATTCGACAAAACATGCATGAGAAAATGATTCTACTAATACATGAATAACAAGTAATAATGAAATATTTTTACTGAATAGATGATAATATGATCATATACGATATCATAAAAATTACTATGATTTTGGTATAAGTCATTGACAATATTTAAATCTTTATAAAGGGGTGTATTTACATAAAAAGTATAGAGGACCTAAGGTAAGGGATAATTTTTCTTTCTCATTTTTTATCCGAGAGTGTTTATACATAAGTATTTATTCGGGGTATATTTATCATCCATGTCCATGTTTTCTAAAAATGTTTTCATAAATTGTTTTATATTCTTCTATGTATGTGTAAAGTTAATTTACCCATTTTTTACTTTTACTACATGGTGTGGATGGAGTATTTATTTCTTTTATCATATGAGGCACCTTTTGAATTTTCCCGCAAAAGTACAAGGAGAATATTTTTTATCTTATACGACAGGGATATGATTTTACGCCTTATTTACATGAATATTTCACTAAAATATTTCAAGTTTATTTACAACTAAAATGTTTTCTGGTAAAATTTCCTAGAATTTTGTGAAAAGAAAACCATTTTTAAGAATAAAGGATTTTATCCTCAATAATTAGGTTTAAGTGTTTTATCAGAATTATTTTCCAT
This sequence comes from Viscum album, assembly GCA_963277665.1. Lineage (NCBI taxonomy): Eukaryota > Viridiplantae > Streptophyta > Magnoliopsida > Santalales > Viscaceae > Viscum > Viscum album. Next base: position 335,657,616 of record OY728163.1, read on the forward strand.
ATAAGATGACGCTCTTTAAATAAGGTTATATTTATATTATTATTATTGATATAATTTTATTGTGACATTTATGGAATGATATTTTATATGGATTATGTTATGATGGAATTATGTTTAAGAAACCCATTTTTTCTTGGGCAATGCTATTATGAATGATTCATGTTTTTCTGAAACATGTAATAATGATTTCATTATGAGAAGGGTGGGGCCTATATCTAACTCCAATTCATTGGTTAAAGATTTATATATCATGTGATTAACATGAATGTAATGAAAATTAAACCATGTTCAGTAATATAGGGAAAAAGTGGAAAGTGTAACCGGTTCTGTAAAAAGGGGATGGAACAAGGAGTGAACTTGGTTCAGTTGTAGACATTTTTTGCTATGATAGACTTGGATATGAGCATTGGATATTAGGGAAATTATTTTATATTCTTACTTTTTTTATAAAATTCCATGTTTTATGCCAATTCCATTTTATCATGGTTCATGTTCCTTTTTGATTTATGCCTTACGAACTAAAATATTTATTTCTTGACTCTAGATTTTGATATTAAAAAGTTATGTTCATGTTTCTACATTAGTATGTTCATATATTGTTTTCTTACACTTAATGAGCATCTAAGATAACCCTTTATTATATTTCCATTCCTCATTTTTTAAAGAAATCAATTAAGTAGGATTAATAAATGGAAAGATCTTTATGGGAGATTTTAAAGATCTTTCACAAGTTAGAAGAATATATTACATGTTTCCAAATGCACTAAACTATTATAGTCCTCGTGTTGGAATTTATAAAATTTTATTAATATTCATCTAAAAATATTCAATATTCAAATATTTCATGCTTGGGTCATTATAGTTGGTATTAGAGGAAAGGTTTAGTCAACCTTTAGAAACTAGGATGTAAAAACTTTAGTGAGATCCCTAGAGATATTTCTAAGGGATGTCCCAAAGATATTTATAATTATATGTTATAGTCCCATAAATATGGTAATGATATTTAATAACCTAGTATTAAACCTAAAATGTTAGAGATTGAAAACACACCCCTCATTATGTTGTTTTCCTAGTGTGATTTTCCCCTCACACTATTTTTTTTGGGTTTTAGACAGTGGTTGGAACCCAAAGTAACCGTGTTAATGATCAGTGCAATGGGAAATGGAAAACTTTTATTCCTTAACAAAAAAATGTTATGGGAGATAAAATAAATAATCTTAACACTATAATTACAAAAGTTATGAATCATTCTAGACATCCATATGATAAATGAAAGGAATAACATTCTGTTGAGTCCTTCATGAGGAAATTTACACCTTCATTCAGTGGGTCATCTAATCCACTTATTTCGGAACAATGGATCAGTAACATTGAGATGATATTTTCCAACCTTCATTGTTTGGAACATGAAAAATTTGTCTTGGATATTGATTATTTAGAAGGCAAAGTGGAACAGTGATGGACTCTAATCAATAATACGAGACAACAAGATGAAATTGAATCCATAGAATGGCATGAGTTCAAGAACCTATTTTTCAATAAGTACATTACTAATATTCTTCGAACAAAAATGGAAAAGGAGTTAAATGAGAATATGAAAACGATGATGAATCCTTTGGTACATATGAGGAAAATTTTACAAGACATGCAAGGTAGGTGTATGAATTTATCATCCAAACCTTAAGTAAAGTTGATTAATTCTTCAGTAGCTTATGCCCAAGTCTTTTAAGGGTTTTACCTATAAGAAAAATTAGTTTTTATAAATATATTTTGTGTTTTTATATAAATGTAGAAAAGGAAGTTGGTGTTCCATATCATTCTCATGGTTTGGGCAACAAACAAAAGATGAATTTCAAAGGAAGATCTTAAAATATTGGTGAAAAGAAGATGAGTGTCTCCTTAATCTCAAAGTGAGGAAAGAATCATGGTGGAGACAGTATTAAAGGGAATAGAAAATTTTTTATGTGTGTAAAATAAGGTCATCAGGTAGTTGAGTTCCCATGTAATGAGAAAAAGTTAGCTAATGATGTGAATAGAGAAAAGGCTATATAGAATGCACCACCAACACTTCAATTCTACAAGTGTAAGGAAATGGAGAACTGTGATAACCAATTCCCAAATAAAAGGGTTATCAATGATGATTGAAATCAAAAAAATCTTAAGAAAAAAGACTATGTAAAATCACATGTGATCACTATTGGTGATGTTGCGTATAAAAATGAAGTTGAGGAATAATTGAGTGTTTATGTAATGGGATTCTTGAATAATATTGTAGAATTACTTTTATAGTATTATGGAATAATGAAATATATATGTAGTGGACCACTGTGGTTTTACACATGTATTTTAATGTATTTTTTGAGTGGAACTAGTAACCCTGAAAAGCGATTGAGGTAATAAGGTGATGAATTTTTTGAAAACACATGATTTAGGGAAGGATGTCACTTAATATGAACATGATGTTGAGATAATTATATTTGGATACAGGTATATGGGATTGGTATTAGTAAATTGGATGATATTAGTTACCTTGTAACTGGTTAAGGAATTATTGACATGTGGGTTATACTATCTTGGATGAATATTACAACCTTTGGACATAATAATAAGAAATAATGCACATTCTAAATAGAGATATCTGATAATTTAGGTTGTTATCATTACTCAAGAGAATAAATTATTCAGTCATTCACATGTTTTTAATGTGAAAACCATGAACTAACTTATGAGATATAGGATATAAATGTTAAACCGATTTAGTTCACCTCTATCTAAAGTATTGGATTTTCTTCTTTTAGAAGGATTCTAAGGTTACCAATTTATGCAACGTTTATGTTAAAATACAGTTGATGTTTATTAGATTAATTTATTATATCAATATAGGTGGACTTATGCATAGTTTATAACATGTGTTTACCTTTTTGTTGAGACAAATAGAATGACCTATCATTCTATTTATGGATCGCATAATCTGCTAACACTTCAGGAATACCAAATTCAACTTCATTTCATTTAATAAGAGATGAAGTGGAAATTGATCAAAGGATGACCAAAGTTGAGAATATAATGAAATAAATTAAGTAATTGATTTGTGTTCATATAATATAGGGAAAGGATCTTGAAAACTAGAAATTTTATCTTAGTAACTTCTTATCTGACGAATTAGATAGTCAATTTAATCATTGCAGATTTAAGGATTTATGGTTGTAACATTCTCCAAACCTTGTTCTCTATCAATCCCCATCATAACATGATGGTTATATTTTTCTTCCATATCCATGATTTCACATCCCACTAATGGTTTTCTATATGGAAATATAGTGAAGAGTTTCTTTGGCTATCCGTTATGTATATAACTTTCCATTTTGAAATAAAATTTTAGTATTCCTTTTTAACATGAGGGTTTCTATAAAATAAACTTTCTAGTAGTAAAACATTTATAACCCCAAATAATTTTGAAGGGAAAATAATTTTAAGTGGGTTATAATATAACACCTTGAAATTTTATGAGATTGTATCTTTTTAATTTCATTGTTGTCTTGGGTTGTACACTATACAAAGATTAGATTGCACTATATGCAACACCATATTTTCTTGTAGTATGCATAACACTATTCTTAGATTGTGTTACTCGAAATTTCATGTTATTTTGATAGAATTAATTTCATGTAAGACTGAGTATAAGTGAACAACTAAATATTATGACATTGTCATTATAATGGTAGGTATGAATAGTATTAACTTTATTCTGAAAAAATATTTAAATCCAAATAAGTGAGTCTATAAAATAATAAAGTCGCTATTTATGGATTTTATTAATGAAAAATATATGTAACATATTAAATATAATGTTCAAAATTCAATTTTTATGTTTAATTGACATGATTTAGGAACAAATTCAGTTTTTCAGATAAAATAAGTATTTCTCAAAAAAACTAAGCATTGTCGCCATTTGATGGAACATCCATTTTATATATAGTTTTGGAAAATTATATATGTTATATTTTAGAAAAAATATTTTTCTTTTGATGTGTGATATAAAAATAATCATTGGATAAATTTTTGATATTTTTCGGATAAGTTTTAAATTTTGATGAATAGTAAAATTATAAAACATTTTAATTGAAAAAAAATTCATTGAAATAATTTTTATAATTAAATTTTATTATTAAATGGATTTAAAGTATAAATATAATATATATTTATCATTCAATATAATTTATGTCATTAGTATTAATTTTACATTAAATTCAGATGTAAACACATTTCAATTTTTGTAATGTTTTAACTTTTAAAAACTCGTTCTTTTTTCCGATAATGGGAATAATTTTAAATTAATTACTTAATCTTCTATATTTTGAATTTATAAAATTGGATTCTATATTTGGAATGAGTATTCCCAAAATATGTAAATAGATTTACTTTATTTTTGATAATAGTGAATAGTAACTTGGATAATTTTTATTAATACGGTAAAAGGTTAAAATGGGTAATTAAGGGTAAGAATACAATTATAAAATTACCCTACCATTTATCTTAATATAATTGGATGAGTGTGTTTCACCCTAAATAATAGTTGGACTGAAATAATGTCCTTTGGAAGACACTTGGATGATATTAGGACATTACATTTATTTTATTTAAAGAAATGCTAAATTTGTCTCACTCCAATTTTAATAACTAAACCATTTTTCATATAATGTTATATAAAATATGAATATATTATAAATAAATAATTTAAATATAAAATATTATTATTTATCATGGAAATTTATTTTTAATTTTTAGGACATATATAATTACCTTAAAGACATATACTTTGATGGTGTATAAATTAATTAATTGAAGAGTAATCAATATAAAAATTAATATTAAAATGTTAATAACCATAAACAGAACCAAAAACAGTAAAAATTCTTATTTTTAGAGTTTATCACGACCTTAATCATCAAAGGGTTGAGTTATTGAGCATTTGGATTCCTATAGAAGAAATTGTGACACTTATATTATTTTATTTAAAGTGATGTTAAAGTTGTCACAATCCTAATTTAATATGTATAATATTTTTAATGTTTCGTTTTCTAGAAGCTAAATTATACTAAAATTATTCTTGTAAAATATTTTATAATATTTTATTTTTAATTTTTACACAACAAATAAGTATATCAAATAATTACAATATAATTATGTAGTAATTATTTTATTAATGGAAATATCAAATTATTGTAATTAACAATATTAAAATAATTATAATTTGTGGTAATTAATATATAAAATTATTTTTCAAGTTTACCTAGACACCAGTTTAAAATAATAAAAAAATTTGTTCTATGATAACATCTTATATTGAAAATTTTAAAATCCAGGAATTGAATGTTTTCAAAATTGACACTATTGTTGTTTTGTTAAAACATTGTTTTATTAAATTATTTCAAAGTAATAATTTTTTTCTAAAATATATAATAATTATAATATGGTATATAATTATCTATTATACTTATTTATGATCTAATTTACATCAAATAAATAAATATGTTACCCTTTTAATATTGAAATATTTGTTATCTTAATTAAAATTAAATAGAATAACTATGTGTTAATTAAAATGATAATGTATAAATTGACATAAAAAATTGTCTGGAACTTATTTTTTATGATATCAAAACTCTATATCATTTCATATTCTAAATTTGGACATTTTGGAGGTTTTTTAGTGGGGTTTAATTTTATTATACATTATTATTTTTTAGGATTCGAAAAGTGCCCCTCACCTAAACTATAAAAGGTCACCTCCTACCTCAATTATTCACATCAATTTGGACATTAGGTTTCATCCCTAACCTTCCATTTTATCTAAAAATACTTACTCATTACATTCTATAGGTTATTATCTTCTTCCAAGACTGACTCTAGTGCTCTAAGAGGATATTTAGAAGAAATAGGTCGAAGAAGAGGTATTCTCCTCTACCAATTCGTTCAAAATTCTTTCTTAGTCTACTTCATATTAAATATTTATTTAATTATAATGTAATAAATCCATTATAAATTATATATTGATATGTTATTATAATTTTAAAACAACCATATTCCATATTCTATCCATCCTATGAATAAAATGAAATCATTATGCCTACGTACGTACGACCTACCGTCTCCACGCCATGGTGTAATCTGTTTTTCACATCCACTTATCTTGGATGGATATAATGATTGGAATAAGAACTATATATGATTATTATAACTAGGTATTTATTCTGTTACAATATATATACCATCCATGTTGATACCATTTCATAATTAAAGGAACGATATCCTTGCTCGTGCATACTTACAACCTACCATCTCCACGATGTGATGCGATTAATTCTATATGATATACATTAAATACTTAATATATAAATGTTAATAATCAATAAATATGATATATATTATATTTATATCATTTTTAATGATATATCTATAACCTAGTAAAGATAACTTGAACTTATTAGAGAAAACATGTGTGAGAAAATGAAGCTGTTAATACCCGAATAACGAGTATTAATTAAAAATTATTACAAAACAGATGATAATATGATCATAAAAGATATAAAAAAACTTACTGTGATTCTATAATAATTAAATTATATTATTAAAATAATTATATAGGAGTTTTGGAAACATACAAAGGATAACATACCTAAGGTAAGGGAAAATTTTGCAATCTCATTTTTTATCTGAGATTGTTTATACGTAAGTATTTACTGGGGGTATTTTTATCATCCATGTCCATGTTTTATTAAAATGTTTACTAGTCTTATATTTATTTTTAAAGTCATTCTTACCCATTTTGGTCTTTTACGACATGTTTTGGAAGGAATATTTCTTCCATTTACCATACAAAGCACGTTTTGACTTTTACAGCAAAAGTACGATGATAATGTTTTTTAACTTATACGACATGAATTTATTTTCACACCTTATTTAAATGAATTTTACTAAAAAGGATTTCATTTTTATCTTAAACTAAACTCTTTTCTATTAAAACAGTTTCACAGTTTGAGAAAAGAAAACATTTTTGAAGAAGAAATGATATTATCCTCACGAATTAAGTTCAAGTGTTTTATCAAAATTATTTTCCATCTAAGATGATTCTATTTAAAAAAGGAATATTTTTAGATCCGTATTATTACCATGATTAGATTTTATTAAGGGTGGAATGATTTTTTATATGAATTTTAAACGATGTAATGGTGTTTAAGGAAACATTGTTTTGTTTGATTTTTCTATGTTGAATGGTTCATGTTTTTGTGTCATAAGTAAAACTTATTTCATTATGAGATGGGTGAGACCTATATATCCCTAAAATGTATTGGGTAATGGTTTATATATCATGAGAGAAACATAACAGGAATGTAAAGTAAATCTGGTTCAATAATACAAGGTTGATAAAGCAGGTATATTTGGATGAGTAATACAGGGCTGGAACGAGGAGTGAAATTGGTTTAGTATACGACTTTTTCCTCTATGATGGTTTAGGGTATGAGAATTGGCTAATACGAAAAATATTCTATATGCTTATGTGTTTTCCAAAATTCCATGTTTTATTCAAATTCTATTTTACCATGGTTCATGTTCCTGTATGATTTATGCCTTCATATCTACTAATGTTTATTTCATGACTCAGGATTTTGATATTAAAAAGTTATGTTCATGTTGTTATATTCATAAGTTCATATATTGTTTTATTAACCTTACTGAACATCTAAGCTCACCCTTTATTTTTCATCCATTCCTCATGTTATAAATAAATCAATTAATTTACTGTACTAAAGGGGATTATATTTATGGGAGATGTTGAAGATATTTTACAAGTTAGAATAATGTATTCCGAATTTCAAAAGGCATTAAAATATTACGGTCCTCTAGTGTGAATTTTTAAAATGAAATGAATATTCATCAAAACAAATGTAATATTCTTATAAATCATTCTTGGGTTATTATAATTTTGGTCATCCTTTATATGATTCACACAATATTCACATTTTAAATGAGATACCTAAGGAAAGAATATTTAAAATTAATGTCAATGATAAAAAGGAAATTTCTTTTAATGTATAAAAATAAGAGAATTAGAAGAAATATATAGTTTTGGATGAAAATTATTTTTATAAAGAATATTTTTTAAGAGAATATTAAAAAACCGGTGTCAATACTTTATAAAAATGTGAGAAGATTCATATTTATTTTTTTAGAGAAACCTACAACTAAAATGTTTTAGGTGTGGATATAATCAGAAATATTCCATAATCTTCCAAAATTTGAATGAAAAATAAGTTAGTGAAGATAAGGATGAGTGGCCATGAAGATACTATATGATGATAATAATAAAATACAATATATAAAAATATTAACAAAAATTAAGGGGTAATAATTTATCTAAATACAGAATGAGAAAATTATTATAAATATTTGATGATGATGAGAGAAATACTAATGATAAATGTTTTTGAGGATTTTAGGGATGATGATGAGAAACTATTGATTACTAAAGTGAATAAGGAAGAATTATAAATTAATAATGTATTAATATTGAGAGTGAGGAAGAAACCAAAATAATTTTTATATTGATGAAATAAATAAAGAAATATCATAAAAATATCGTAAAGTTAGGGAATGAGATAAACCATTTAACAAAACAACACAAATTTTTAAGTGATCATGATTTTGCGTATGGTGATATAGATTCAAATATTATAAAAGATATTTATGAGTTGAATTATTTTATTACTGAAGAAAGGTATTTAAAATTGAAATGGATGAAATTATTAAAATGGAAAAGAAGGATCTTGAGACTACCTGACTAAATTTTATCAAATATTAAAATGAATCAGGTGTATAAATTCATCATTCAAAATTAAATTCATGAAATTAGTGAATTTTTAAATAAAAAGGTTATGAATGTTATTAACAATTCTTAAAATTATGAGTCTTAAGTAAACCATAAATTTTCACATTTAAATGATGAAAAAGATTTTTAATGTGTAATGAAAAAGTTTTAGTTGAATTTATAGATGAATAGAATTATGTTTGTGGTTGAGAAATACAATTATATAATATCTTTTCATTTTTGGAACAAAAATTTAAGTAAAATATAATAAAAAAGGTGTTTAAAAAGGCTAGAAGGAATCCTAGATTAGAGAAGAAAGTGTTGAGAGTATAATTGTTTTTCAAAAAAGGAGATAAAATTTAAGACCAAATGATGGAAGAAAATTAGATGTGAACATCTGGATTATAATTGTTTTTGTAGGTAAATATGAATTTTATGATTATATATTTCACTATAGAGGCTTTAGGTATTTGGGAATTTTTTAATCTTAATTAGAACTATTATTATTATAATGACTAAAACTTTTTGAATGATATTTGATTCTTGAAAATGTATGTTATAGTATATTATTAAAAAAACTATATCTCTTTAATAATAAAGTGAGTATAAATGGAAATGCAACCATTGGGATTTTTCTATTATATTACTATTGGTAAATTATTACCGTTGGTCTATATGAACATGGGAATTTATACTTTTTATAATAATTTTAACGTTATAATTATTTTTTATATGTATAAACGATAAAGGATAATTAATGTAGAAAGGGGTAATGATGGCCTCAACCAGTAGATTCATACCATAAGAAGCTCATTTTTTAGAACTTTAGAGGGAGGTAGCATCACAGGGGTTCACCCTTTACCAATAAAAATAAGAGCTTGAAAATTGAATCTTGAAAAAAATCACCAATGAGAGAAGTCCAAGTTAGAGGAAATTACCACTCGGGTGATGTTTGCCGAGCTAGAACATGAATCTATCACAATCAAATACCTCACACTTAGGTAATATGAAAATTTTATAAGGGGTTGCATATACCAAACTTAGTTACTTAACGTGTAATTACTTTGTATAAATAAATGTTTTATTCAATACATTTTTTAAGTATAGTTTTACTTAATAATATATTAATGAAATTTAATAAAGTTACTTTTTGAGCCCAAATTATAATTTTTAGAAAAGATATAAGTATTTATAATAAACTAAGTTATTATGTATAACAATAATTTTAATTAAATACTATGATAAAAAATTTATTTTAAAATAAATGATAAAATAATTTTATTATGTACTCAAATTATTTTTAAGTGTCCGAAATTTTACTATAAATATTCAACCCGCTATTTTTTTAATAAATAAGAATTTTTATAGTTAAATGATAATGTTATAAGATTTATATAATTATTATGAAAAAATAAACATCATTTTCGAATTAAAAAAATCAAAATTAAATTAGTGTGAACTTATGCAATTTTTTTAAATTCATTTTCTTATGTGAATAATTAAAATATAGTTTTAGGGTTTCTATATGTTTAATGACTTCGTTGTTATGTCATAGTGTTTTAATAATTAAATAATCACAAATAATGTCTGAAAATATTTTATTTTATTGATATCGATTATTTTAATATATTTTAATCAATTGTTAAACCTATAAGTTAGTCTCCAAATTCTAAAAATAGATTTTTGTCTTTAATTTTTTTGCAAAATATTTATTTTTCCTTGGCAAAAGAAGTAATATAATATAATTTTTGGTTTTTATGGGTTAAATTAATAGAAAATATTTCCTAAATGTATATAACCATGTGAAAACGCCATGGACAAGCCCATGGTTTTTCATTTTTCACAACCTAGATTTCTAATGCCTATATTTGGAAACTTTTAAAAAAATCCTCCACTTTTTCTATAAATTCAAACCCATTTATCCGATTCCCTTATGTAAAAATTCATCCTCCATAAATCTCTGGTATTTTTACTAACAAAGGTGTCCCCTAGGGTGTCCTCAAGCCCCAAAGGACCCATTACTTAATATTTAGGAGTAACTCTTCAAGGTAATGGAATCATCCTTCCTTTCTTTTCCATTCAATAGACACTTTTCATATATTTCTTATAAATGTTTTGGTTAATATATGATATTACCCTTTTTATCATAACCGTTCTGAAATAATATTTTTAATCAATGGGATACCCTTATTCCCTCTCATTTTACCATTTTGAAAACCATGCTTTATACTCGTTATGAATCCAAATTTACATCTCAAAATTTCCACTTCTTATCCTGAAATGATATTTCATTTTTTGTTTTGAATAACCAAGACAATTTATTTTCAATGTATATTCACCTAGATATAAAAATTATTTATTTTATTCGGGTATTAATATACTGAAACCCAAATTCCCTTTCTATGGGCTGAAAATGACATAATGATCTTGTTTTTAAGAACTTTTAAAATGATATGTTGTTTATATGAAAAACATTTTTTATTATATGTGGGTTAAAAATAAAATGTTTTATTATGATCTATATGGATAAAATTAAATTATAAAAATGAAGGATGTTCTCTGATATCACTCTAATTAATTAAGGAAAGAATTTAATCTATAAAAATGATAAGTTTTACGACACCTTAGTGCATATCCTTGGTAATTTTTATTTTTGAATCTTTAGCAATTGACATTGGTGATATGCTTATGAATGTCTAAGTTAAATGTTGTAGCTACATTTCCATGTTATGAATCTTGTTTTTTTAGTTAATTATGTTCCTTTGTTCCCATTTCTCATGCCAAAATTATTTTCATTATGTTTTTATTAATATTCTTTACAAATATATGTGAATTGTTTCCATTATTGAGCCTCATGCTCACCCCTTTAGTTTATTGTATGTCTCCAAGATATGAGATATAGTAAATGTACATAGGTTAATCCCATGAAGAATAAATTCATATGGTTTAGACATATGTTTAATGATTTCGTATATCATGTTTCTGATTTCCAAGAAACCAATCTTCAAAAATCCTCTTTTTCAACATTTAAATGATTATTTGTAAATAAAATACATGATTACAAAGTTGATATTAAAGTAAAATTTAGTTATTTCTCAAAAATAGGATATGAAAACTTTAGTAATAACCTAAAGAAAAGTTTATATATATGAAAAATTCGTGGTATTTTAGGGAAGTACTAAGTATGTGGTTTATTAAAAAGGAAATCCCTATCTAGATATGAACAAGTGGATGTGGATATAAAGAAGATGTATTTAGGGGTAACACCTAGAAAATTTCTTTGATATAGACTCAAAAGGAAACTGGTGATGTAAAATGGGCCTTGCTGCACTTCAGGATTGACACCCTTCGGGGATATATTTGGGTAATCATATGCTTTTTATAAACCATTATAAAGAATTAATAAAAAACTTGTTTTTTGTTAAAGAATGACATATTTAATAATGATGTCTTAGGACATAAAATTAATTTATAATTAAAATATTATTAAAAGATAAATATATCTCTCTAAGGTTTTCTTCCTTTATAGAATTGTGGGAAAAAGGAGGAACCTTGTAAATTATGTGTAAAATAGACAATGATCTAATGGCCCTTCGATGGAATCCATAATGGAAAACATCATGAGAATGATGAATTAAATAATACAAGTTATGAATAATAACTGGAATCATGTTTATATACTGGATTCACCTTGAAGGTATGAACTTCTTATTGAGTCCTCCATACGTCAATGACCACATTATTTCAGTGGATCTAATGAACCATCGATTGTAGAATAATGGGTAATCTCTATATAAAATATTTTTTTATAAACTCTATTGTTTGGAACTAGAGAAAGTCACCCACGTTTTGTGCCACTTATAGAGAGAAGCTGATCAGTGGTGGAAGCTAATTAAAAACCTAAATCCAAGAATTAATATTGATGTTATGGAGTGGGAAGAGTTCATCAAAATATCTTTCATTAAATATTTCCCCTATCTGATGTGAAAAAAATGGGTAAGGAATTTATAGATATGAAACATAAGGAGGGTGAATTAGTGGGATTTTATGAGATGAACTTTTCATGACATTGTCATTACACCTCTAGCTTTGTTATGGATATTAATGGAAAGGTTGATATATTTTTTGGTGGCCTAATAGACCATATATAAAGGAATATATCCAATCAATAATATTACTACTATGAGTTGATAGTCTAGAGTGATATAAAGGTTGAAATAGAGTTCAGAGAGATGAATTGGTCACATATATTAAAGGAAAATAATTGATATTTGGAGCCATAATCAGGGAGTAACTTTGATCATGGAAGAGGAGGAAAGTAAGTGAAGTATCCCACATGTAATAAATGTGGGATGAATTAGCTAGGGAACTGATTGATAAAGAGTAAAAATGATAAAAATTTAGAAGAGATGAATATATATCCCAGAAAATTCATAGTGAGGTAAAACCTCAACATATCAACAGAAATAAAAAATGTAAGATGTTGTATGAAAAGTATGAATTCGAATTCTATAGGTGTGGAAAAATTGGGAAATATTCCAATAAATGTCTAAATTATAAGGTAATGGAGGGGAATCACAATCAATGTCAACATAGGATAATGGAGAAATTCCAAACATTTTCTATCATGGTGGATGAAGTATATGCTTGAAATTTTGTGATGGTAGGAACTCTCATAATTCACTCAAAGAAAGAAAGTATATTATTGGGATTTTGGTCTACACATTCCTTTATTTCCTCAAATTTTTCAATGAATATAGAATTAATAAACAAATTTATATAGTTATATTTATCAATCAAGACTTTTGGAGGGATTATCCAAGAATAAAAAGTATAAAGAAACTCTTATATTGACTTTGGAGGGAACAATATCATTGAAAATATAGTATTCATTCCCATATTGGAATTCAAAATTATACTAGGGCAGGACTGGATCTCAAATTATAATTCTAATATAAACTAAATTTGGGAAATATCATTAGTATTGGGTGTAAAAACTAAAATATTTTTAATTGAGAGATATCTTGACCAGAGATTTGTCTAGAAGAACCTCCCATAGCCTTCTTTATAAAGATGATCAGTTAATTGGAAGAAGGAAATAAATATATAAGAATTGAAAATTTCTCCATTGTTAGGGAATATAATGAAGTATTATTTAAATTGTTACCTAGAACTTCCCCAAAAATAAATTTAGAGTTCCACACTGAACTCATACGTGGGACCAATCAGGTATCATATATGTAGTATATAATGAAAAATGTAGATCTAAAGGAAATAAAGAAACAAATTTAAGACCATTTGGATAAGGGGGTTATCCAACCAAGTGTGTCTCCTAGGGGAGCACCTATTCTATTTTTTAAGAATAAGGATTGATGAATGTATATATGCGTTGATTAAAGTGAACTTAATAGGATTATAGTAAAGAACAAGTACCCTCTCCCAAGGATTGATGATTAATGTGACCAATTTCATGGGGTTGAATTATTATCTAAGATTGATCTTTGATATATTTATCATCAATTGAGGGTAAATATAAAATACATTCCAAATATTTCCTTCTAATCAAGATATATAAATTTTGAGTTTTTTTTCCTTTAGATTGACTAATAATTCTTCTCTATTATGGATTTGTTGAATAGAGTCTTTAAGGACAACAATAATAAATTTTTGGTTGTTTTTAATGACGATATTTTGTTATATTTTAAAAGTATTGAGGAGAATTAGGATCATATAATTGTTATATTAAAAAATATAAGTAAGTAAACGATATTTTGAAAATTTAGAAAATTTGAATTTTGGTTAAAATAAGTTTCTTTCTAAGGGCACATTGTAACCATTGAAGGAATATCAGTTGACTATGCCAAGAAATTTTTTTTGTAGGAATGGCCTCATCCTAAAATAATAATTGAGATTTTTATATTCCGTAGTTTAGAATGATATTTTAGGAGGTTCGTAATGAAATTTCATGACATTCAAATTCACCATCCATGTTAACACGAAAATAGGATAATTTCCTCTGGAAAAAGAACTATAAAGATAGTTTCCAAGAGTTAAAGAAGATACTGGTTATCAATCTTGTCTTAAAATTACCCTATATCAAAGACAGATTCATTATTTTTATTTATGTATATATAAAAGGGATTGGGGGCATCCCCATGAAATTTTAAAAGGTGATTTCGTATACATATCGACAGTTAAAACCTCATGAACAAAATTTTCTTACATATGACATGGAGCTAGCTGTAGTTTTTTTTTCTTTGAAGATATGGAGGCACTATATTTACATGGACAAATGTGATATATACACAGACCACAAAATTTTGAATTACATTTTCATGGAAAGTGAATTGAACATGAGATAGAGGAGACGATTAGAACTTATTAAATAATATGAGTTTTCAATTCATTATCACCCTAGAAGATAAAACAATTTCCCTGATACATTAAGTAAGATAGACCCCATTGTGCTGGAAATGATGAGGATACAAGTACATACCTTGATCAAGGACCAAGTAAGGTTGGAAATTTTAATAATGAGGGACGGAAATCATTAATCCTATCCCAATTTATTTCTCAACCATTATTACTAGAGAAGATAAAGAGATCTCAAAGAGAAGATACATTGTTACAAAACAAGGTAGATTCCATGAAGAATGAGAAGATTCCTAAGTTCAATATTGATCAAGAAACTATGATGAAATTTAATAAAAGGTTATTTATTCCATATATTCTAAAAAATAAAGAAGGAGTTTATGGATTAATCTCATAGATCTATATTCTCTATACATCCTAGGAAGAATAAAATGTATATTGAACTTCATGATTATTATTATTAGGATAATTCGAAAATTGAGATTTTTGACTACACTACAAGGTTAATGGTGTGTAAACAAGCGAAATAAAATCGATGAATTTATAATGGGGTATTTCATCCACTACCCATTCTGACATGGAGGTGGGAAAATATCACTATGTAATTTTTCACTGGTCTCCCTTGAACATACAATAGAAACAATGTGATATGGGTCATAATAGAACAACTCACTAAGAAATCCTATTTCATTGAAATTTTAGAAGATTTATGTCTTGATTAAATTGATAAGATTTATGTAAAGGAACTAGTGATGTTTCATGGAGTTCCACATTATATCATTTTTGATTATATCATTTTTTATCGTGATTCAAGGTTCGCATATAAATTACAGAGAAGTCTTCAACTTTCTATGAGTATCGAATTAAATTTTAGAATGACCTATCATCCCCAAATTGATGAAATATATGAAAATACTATTCGAACACTCGAGGAAATGTTAGGAATATGATCAATGAAATGGAAAGGTAGATTGGATAAAAATATCCCATTAGTTGATTTATCCTACAATAAAATCTTCTATTCTAGTATTCAAATGACACCCTATGAAGATATATTGAGTAGCCGATGCATAAATCCTACAAGTTGGGATTATGTTAGTGAGAGAACATATCTTGGGCCTGATATTGTGTATGATATGATTGATCTGGTTCATGCCATCCAACAAAAGATAAACGATTCTTAGTGTCAGTAAAAGATCTATGATGACAACAATCAAAGAAACTTGGAGTTTGATGTTGGCAAAAATGTTTTCCTTGAAATATCATTATGGAAGAGATTCATGTGGTTTTGGGAAGAATGGGAAGTTTATCCCCAAGTACATTGACCCCTATTACATCCTTTATCATATGGGAGAAGTGGTATATCAGTTAGAACTTCCACCAAATGTACTGATGTTTGATATGTATTCCATAGATCTCTCTTGAGTTAGTTCATACTTGAACCTCCACATGTTCTGAATCCGGAGGTGGTATAACTAGAACATGACCTCTATTATAAGGATTAGCCAGTGGAGATCTTAGACCATAGAAGAAAGGTTCCATAGAACAGATTACACACCTCATCAGTGTGATGTGGAGGAACCATTAGTATGAAAAGCAACGTGGGATCTAGATGAGACAATGGGATAGAAGTACCCATATCTTTTCTCAACTGAGATAGTGAGTTGAAGCTTTCATGGATGAAATTTCTTAAGGGGGAAGAATGTAAAGACCTAGAATTTTGGAATGATAATTGTTTCATGAAAATGTGTGTTATATTATACTAGACCCAAAAAACCATATCTATTAAATTATGAAGTTAGTATAAAGGGAATTGTGAACATCGATATTTGACCATAATTTGACCATTGGTCGATATAACTATTTGAAACTATACAATTGATAATAATTTTAACATTGTAATTTTTTTTAAAATTAAAAATAAAAAAGGTTAATTAATGAAGAATGGAGATGCAATGGAATCAACTTGTAGAATTGTTCCATATGAAGCCCATTTTTTTAGAACATTAGAGGGAGTCAGTGTCACTCACGTTCACCCTTGACCAATCTGAATTTTAGCTTCAATAACTAAATATTGACAGAACTTTCATGTGGGAAAAGTTCATGTTTGTTGAAATTACCACACAGTCGATGTTAGCCAAGTCAACCCATAAATCTTTACGCATTTTATTCCTTACCGTAGATCTTACCTATATTATATAAGGGGTAATATATCTTATAATTAGTTATATAAAGTTAAATTCCTTTTTATATATAAATTTTTATTCAATCATTTATTTTAAGAATAGTTTTTTGTTAATAAAATATATGTGAAATTTTATAAATTGACTTTTCAGACGCATATTGAACCTTTTTAAAAAAAATCATTATAATAAACTAATTTATTATACTTAATACCTATTTTGATGACATATTATAATAAAAAAAATTTTTATTAAATATAAATGATAAAATAATTATATTATTCCCTTAAATGTTTTTAAGTGCCATAAATTTTACTATGAATATTCAACCCACTATTATTTTTAATAAATAAGGATTTTTATAATTTAAAGATAAATTTTTATACTTATATAATTATTATGATAAAATAAAAACCATTTTTAGTCCATCACACCAGAATTAGGTTAGGGTGAATTTATGAAAATATTCTAAAATTATTTTTAAAGTGAATAGTAAGGATAATGTTTGACATTTTCAGTATGTCTAATAACATCTTAATTATGCCATTATGATTTTATAATTATATATTCTAAATAAAAGACTAAAAATATGTTATTTTATTAATATCATGTATTTTAATAGATTTTAATCAAATTCCAAACCTATAAGTTACATTCCAAAGTCTAAAAAGGAAACTTTGTCTTTAAAAACATTATTTTGGGAAATTAATATTTTCCTTGAAACAATATGTAATATAATATGATGTTCTATTATTGTGGGTTAAAAAATTATAAAATATGTCCCAAATGTCCAAAACCAGTAGAAAAACCATGATTAATCCCATGAATCAATCTTAGTTTTAATTCCTAATGGGCTCTGCCAAGGTATTCTGAATCCCCCAATGTTCCATTCTTCATGATTTAGGAGTAACTCATCAAGGTATGGGAATTATCATTCTTTTATTTTCTATTGAAGAAACTATTTTCATATATATCTTATAAATATTATAGTTACTCTATCATATGGCCATTTTTATCACACTATTTACGTCAAAATTATGTTTTTATAATTGCGAGACCCTTTTACCTCTTTAGTTTACCCTTTTTCAAAACCATGTTTTCAACACATTATGCTATTGTATTTATTTTTTGAAAATTTCCCTCTTAAAATCAAGAAATTAAGTTTTCATTTTCCTTTTGTAAATACAAAAGCTTATTTATTTTCAAAGTGTATTCATATAGACATAAATATGATATATTTTATTCTTTGATTAATATACATGAAAACCATATTTCCTTTCTCTGTTCTGAAATTTCCATAATGATATTATTTTTAAGAACGTTTAAAATGAAATGATTTTGATAGGAAACATGTTTTTTATTCTCTACGGTTTATCTAGGAAATTTTTTAGTATTTTATTTATAGATAAAATTAAATAATACATATGAAGGGTGTGCCTTAATATAACTCTAATTCATTGGGTAAATAATTTAATCTCTAGAGATGACATAATTTATAATACACTATTGAATAACAATTGAAATTTTCATTTATAACACCTTGGTGATTAACCATTTTGATATACTTACGAATTTATAAATTAAATTTTTTAGCCACATTTCTATGTTGTGAATCACAATCTTTTATTTATTATATGCCTATTTCTCCATTTCTCACGCCACAATGATATCTCTTATTTTATTATTGATATTCCATAATAATATATGTAAAATATTTCCCTTATTGGTCCTTATTCTCAACCATTTCCTTTATTTTATTCCCTAGGAAATGATATGTTGTAAATGTAATTTGGGTTAATCCAAGAATAATCCTTTAAAGTGGATTATAAGAATGTTTACAGTTTTCATGTATTGTTTTCTTTATTTCAACAAAACTAAACATTAAAAGATCCTCTATTTTGTACCATGTAATGAAAATATTCTATAAATAGAAGGTGGCATGTCATAATTATGAGAATATAAGGTTTGGGATGAAATTTTTTAGGGGGTTACAACCCACTCAAAAAAGAAAATATTAGAACAAAACATAAAATTTAGGAATGAATATTGAAAATGTTTTTTAACAATAAAAATAGGTTTTTAAAATATTTGATGAATTGAATCACTTTGCTGAATATTATTTCACCATCTTACAGGCCCAATTAAGTATAAATTTCAATACTTATCTTGATCTAATGAAAAAAAAAATGTTTTGTAAAAATATTTTTTAAGTAACACTGAAATCATTTAAAAGTTAATTCCTTTAGATTATCGATAGCAGGTCATCTTCACATATGATAAGTTTTTTAAATATTATAAAGGACTTTTAAATATTAAAGAATGTGAATTGATATTTGGAAATTATGGGTCACGTAAAATTAATGGAGTGGAATAGTAGTTATTATAAAGGATATGTTGATGTATAAGAAAACTTTATATTTTAATGGGATGAAAAAAATCAATTAAGTGTGTATCTAGTATGTGACGAAGATAATGGTGTGTTTTTTTAAAATATGGGATTTTATGATTTTAAAAGTATGTTGTGAATTTATATGAGTAAAATAATCAATGGGAAACTTATTTGAGGTAGGTGATGTTGTAAATTCATGATACATAAGCATGAAGAAATAAAATTAATTATGGCATCAATGACTTGATTGTCTTGGAAAAATATGGGAAATATTACCTAAGGAGATAATGTTCATTATGTTTCTGTTATAAAAAGAGTGTGAAACTAGATGTTCCCTACATGTACAAATGGTAATATTGTTAATTATCTTTTTGAGAAAGTTGAAATTCCAATATCTCATCTATTAGAACTGATTCAATTAAAAATTTATGGGTTTATAGAGAAATAATATTTTATGAGACAATTATTTAATATAATTTATTGGTGAATTTACTTGTATCACTATCATTATGATTATGAAGAAAGAGTTAGAGGCTTTGAAAATATTCCAATGTTTTAGAATAAGTTCTGAATAGTGTAGTTTATCCTTGAAAAGATCAGGGTAAGAAATGGTATATAATATACTAGTGTAATATTTTAATCATATTTATTCAATCATAGTATTTACCATAAACATAGTGAACCATGTACACTAAAAACAAATGGTAATATTGAATAGTGGAACATAAGTTTGGTAGTGATGGATAACACTATGTTAATTGGGAATGATATATATCTTTATTTATAGAGTTATGAAATTAGTTCAATGACACACATTCAAAAAAAAAAATTGTATCAATTTTTTTTAGATATTCTATCATATGATATGTATTATAATAATCACCCAATTTTTAAATATCAAGGGTGTTTGATAACAATTTTATAATCAAATTAATAGGTGAAACTATAGGGAATTTTGAATAGAGAAGAGTTGATAGTATATTCCTTGGTTATCCTACCAATGGAATGAGACACTAATGTTATAATTATGAGGCAAGGAATAATGTAGATATTTTTTATTTAAAGGTTTTATAAAAATCCAAGGATTATAATACATATAAGGAAGCAATCTTCAAAATATGTGATGACGGATAAATTTTTATGTATAAACATGAAGAAATTTATGAAAATAAAAAAAAATTATAAAGATGTGTGGATTGAATATGATGATTCAGAGATTTTAAGTGATGGAATAAAATATTATTTATCTCATAAAAGTATGATAGAATTGGGGGAGGTCCAATATATCATTGGAAAAAAGGATAGAATGTTCAAACTAGAAGATATGGTTGGATCAAAACACATACCTCGTTATTTTGTTTCTTGATGAATTAATTGATGTGAAATAGGAACTGAAGAATCATGAGTGTATTAATTCATAAAATAAATAATTATATTACAAAAAAAATAATTAGACTTTGTATTTATTACCAGAACCTAAAAATAATAATGTTATTAGAAATAAATTTTGTGTTTTGAAACAATATAAATGTAAAAAAGTTAATTTCTTAAAAACCCTGAATGTCTGGTTCAAAAAGTGTAACAAAAAATTTGAATGAATTAATTATAAAGAGGCATTTTCAATGGTTTATATAATATATACCATTAGGATATTTCTTGATTATATTTAAAAAAGGTAGTAAATTTATTCTTAAATGTATTTCAAGTATGCCTTCCTTAATATAGAGTTGGAAGGGGAATTGAACATTGAGAAACCTAGTGGTTTCATTCTTGGTGAATATAAATGTTTTATTTTTAGGATAATTAGTGATATAAATAGGTTATTAAAATCTACAATAGCATGTTATTACATGTTATATGCTTTAAGTAGTTAATTTTTATGAACGTATGAGTTGAAAAAAATCTACATTGAGGATGAAAAGGTGGTATCAATTATTATTATTGTCAATGTAAATGATAACAATTTTACAAGAATAATCGGTTTTTGTGAATATTTTTCTTTAGAGAAAAATATGTCATTTAAAATTTCAATTCCTAAATAAAGAATATATTTTCGGTACTATAAATTTCTATATTGGAATATCACTTCTTTCTTTATCAAGAGAAATATGCTCGAGAAATTTAGAAGAATCTTTTTATAGAGGATTAAAGTCCATTTTCTACTCTAATTTCACTGGGAACCAAATTTAGTAATAATGAAAATTGGAAAAAAGTTAATCAAATGGAATTATATAATAATATTAATACATTAATTTAATATAAAACATTATGACCGAACATTGTATATGATGTTACATCAATTGTAAGGTATAAAAGTGCACCCAAAGGGACTCATTTCATCATTGTAAAGAGAATTATCTATTGTATTATAATAAAAATAGACTATGGATTGAAATATGACAATAATGGATGGATTTATTTGTTTGGATATATATATTTAAATTGGGATGAAAATATAGTTGATCGAAGATCAATATTAGGTGGTGTTTTATTTTTTTGGGATAAAGGCATGCATGTTCACACACAAATAAACAAATATCAGCAAACATGAGTACCATTGAAAAAATTTATGTGGATTCAAACGGAGATAAAACCCAATTTATATGGATGAGGACTCAATTATATGATATTAATGTGGATGTAAAGTTTCCACTACTCATGGTATATGATAACTAAAAGTGTTATCAATCTATCTAAAAATATGGTTAAACTTTATCGATCAATACAGATTGACATAAAATATAACCCAATATATGAACATCTGGATAAAAATTTATTGAATCTATAATTTCTTCAAAAATGATAAAATAGAAAATATTGTCACTAAACCCTTACAAAAGGGTACATTTTAGAGATTGATGTTATTTATGGGAGTTCAATGTCATTCAAATAAAGGATAAAGTGTGGCCATTCTATCCTATATCCCATTTGTTTTAAGATATTGTTGTAAAAATGGTAGAAATAGATTATAAATATATTTATGTTTCTTACTTTATGTATTTACCAAATGTATTTACAGTGGGGGATAATTTGTTTAGAGAGAATCCAAATATATGTGTTTAAACTAATGGGGATGATATCTGCTATGTAGGTGTAACATGTTTTTAGAATGTTTTTTTAAATGGATACGATTTAAATGTATCATTTGGGTGTTTTATTTTTTTTAATTTGGGGACTGGTATAATACATTGTGCGATCTTAAATATATGAATTTTTGTTGTAGTGTTTTTGAGAAGTGAAAGTTAAATAAGGATGATTCCCTATTGATATTAACTGATTTCAAGGTCTATGAATAAAAAGAGTATAAGTCACTATTTATGTAAAACATGATTATATTGTTTAATATTATTTTTTTGTATATCAATTTATATTATTTATATTTTTAATTATTTAATAATGATTCATTTTTTAGTATAAAGTGTTTCAAATTTATTTATATTAGTTAGCTAAAAACTAAATCCGAAGGGGGTGATTGTTGAGACCAATCGATGTTTTGGGGAAATTGTTGAATTTATTAATGTAAAAGAAACTGATAATGAGATATAATATTAATGAAGAACCCTATAGAACATAGTATTCCTATAGAGAAGAATATTTAAAGAAATATAATATTTGACATGTTTATTGTTTTGGCCTCTGTTCTCAATATATAAATCGTATTCAAACTCATAGAAAATAATATTTATTAATTTAGGTGAAGGATTTTGAAGAGGATATAAGTGATTGGAATATATTTAGAGGCATTTGAAATTATGATATATGTTTTTGGAGTTAATAATATCTATATCAGGTAATTAGATAAATTCTAGACTCATAAGAGTTATTATAACCTATCCATTAGTTTCAGTCTGAGTAGACATTGAAAAAGTATAGATTTTATAATACTAAGACATTGATGGATTCCCGGTATTTTTAAGAGTGATTCTAAGCATATCCCTATAAAAAAGGTTCATATATCATA
Source organism: Viscum album (assembly GCA_963277665.1). Taxonomy (NCBI): domain Eukaryota; kingdom Viridiplantae; phylum Streptophyta; class Magnoliopsida; order Santalales; family Viscaceae; genus Viscum; species Viscum album. The sequence goes on from OY728163.1 coordinate 335,681,390, forward strand.
ATAGAAATTGTTTTAGTTCATATGAGTGAGTTTCATAATTCATAAGAGTCGTATACAAAAAAATAAGACTCATTCTTTTCAAAGTAGTCATGTTGGTAGAATGTAAGAGTAATTATACTTATCATAAAGACCATTTAAGATCTGTATAAGGGTAACATAAAAAATTTATGAGTCAGCTATATTTGTATGTGTCATCTAGAGAATATATGATTCATTTTTCTATTTTTTAATATTTATGGGTAATTTCCTTAAGAATAACCTTTTAGGATAATGAAAAATTGAAGAGTCATTTACAACCATTTTAGTAATATTGTTGAGATTCTATAAGTTTCATTTTAGTATTTTGTTGGAGTTATTTTTGAATATGGGTCCAGAATTAGACAAAAATTTGAGTTTGATGAAGTTAAAGAGTATTTTAAAAATAACATTATAAAATTCATATTATGATATCTTTATAACTTATATTAGAACAATACTAATAATAGGGACCCATAAATTAAATATATAGTGATTTAAAATGTTAGGATTATATTGGGACTCATATCTAAATCAATGTTTTTAGGGTATAACTTGTAATTAGTTAACCATGTTATATTCAAATTTGATTTCAAATTTTTTATTGGTGCATAATTAAATTCTTTTCATACTATGGAGATAAATTTAATTGAAATTAAATGAATTTGATAGTTCAAATTAGAATTTAAAATTGTAATTGGAAAAAAATATATTTCTTCTTCTTCTTGAAGTAAATATATTCCCTACTGTTTTGAAACATTTATATAGTGATATATACTAATTTTTTTTTTCTGGATGTGATATAGTGTACTAGATAATGATTGAATAATTTCTATTGTGTTGTTAAATCAAGAAGTGAAATAATGGAAAGGATAATAAGAAGCAACCAACCAACAATATGATGCATATATAATTCATAGGAATACACTCTTGTTTTTTTAGAAAGGATTTATTGTTTGATTGTTTGGGAGAACTGTAAATAGTCAGAGGGATTTTTTTTGTCACTAGAAAAGGATCAATCCTTCTAATTTATAATAACAAAGATGAAACCAGTTGAATGTAAAATCTTGATTGAATCCAGATCATGTCAATGACTAGATACCCATCATAGGTAGTGAAAAATTTAAATTTATTGGTATTGCTTCCTTTTTTCATTGGAGTATGTAACAAACATATAATATTAAATTTAATCGATGAACAAGGATTCATTAAAAAATAGAAAAAATTGAGTCTACATATCCATCCACCTATTAGATAATTCCAACCAATATTGGGGGATCTTCATAAGTGATTTATGGGGGATTTCATTATCTTACTATTGTCATAACGGTCGACCTTTTTTATTGAGTTTGAAGAGCTCAAGTGGTATATAGTCATTTTGTGATATTATATCCTATGTAATGTTTTATACCATACAAGACCCCATTTTAATTGGGGTGGTACCTCGAGAAATCCATATAGGCCACCTAGGTGGTTGGAATAGAAATTTGAGAAGTAGTAGTGTTCTATGTTATTTCTATGAGAATATAACATCATAATGGAATCATGGAGGTATGATGGAAATTGATATTTTTTAAAGGACTATATTTTAGTGGTTTAGAAGATAAGTTACAATATATGGGGAAAATGGATATAGTAAAATCCACTATATCCTAGATGTGGTCAACTAGGGTTTTAACAACATAAATGAAGAACAAAAAATGGGATAATACTTTATTTTAATTGATAATGAATTTTGATCTTGGTCGGCCAAGGCTTATTATTTCTTAGTGAATCTCTCTCCATGCCGTGCGAGGGTCCATCAAGTTTCTCTTAAATATTTTTTGTATTCCCTCACCTTGGATTAATTTATTTCGTCTCTTTTCAACCCTAGGTTACCATGGGTATTTTTCTAAGTGATCATAGACCTCTATGAAAATATTTAATTCATTGCTTCCTTTTATCAACCCTCCTCATTTGAAGGTTCCCTTTCCTCCATTTTCCTCCAGTTATTATTTTCCTTTCACTTATAAAAGTCTATGTATTTAGGGTTTATCTGGTTATAGTGAAGTTTGATCAATGTCTTGATGACATATGATATGATATTGGGTTTATAAGGATTTCATGATCAATGATACTGGATGGTAGGTTTATACACATTCTTTTGTTTTGTTTGTTGAATCCTTAATGAGCGAAAGAGATTAAAAATCAATTCTTATTATTTCTATATGAAATTTCAAATCATCATAATTTTTTGTTCCATAGATAATGAGTTAGAATTGAAATAATGGATATAATGACCAATAACTAGGTAAAACTAAATGGGGAAGTTAATTTAAAGTGTGTACATGATTTATTTAATGATATTCAAATGTTTTTGTTATTTTAATGAGAATTATACTTTGATATTTTTTATTTTTCTATTGATACAAAACATATTTATAACTAAAATTCAATTTAAGGTGGTAAATACATAAAATGGAATATGTAAATTCATTTTCCATATTTTTAGTTTTAATGGTATGTATATATAAAGTTTTCGGTTTTTATGTGATTTTAATTATATTTATGGAATATTGGAAGGTAATTTATTTATTAGTTAACTAAAATATGGTAATAAAGGGATGGAATATAAATTTATAAGTACTGTTAATTTTTCTGTCATTTATACTAGTATAGAGTATATGGGAAAATAAGGATGTTTTTTGGGGATGGAATGATTTTAGTTGTGAATTATATTTGATTTTTAAGGATGTTGTTGAGTTTTTATATTACCAAATCATTGTTGTGGTAGTGGTGGTGGAATTTTGTGGCTCTCTAGATATGGTTTATGTTATGATAAAAGTTGAAATGATTTTTTATCTAATTCATTAGAACTAATGGACATGGAAACATTGAGTGGAAAAAAATTTGATTATCATAAGGATATTGTAAAGAGAAAACAATGAATCCCAAATGACATAAATAAAAATGAGTAGATGATATAGACTAGGTGATTTAGAAAAAATAACATGACTAAATGATGTTATCTAATAGTATAATAAGACTATATAAGTATATGGTATTTCCTAAAGGAGGAAATATGGAAAAATAAGATCCATGTATAATCCACTCTATGAGATCTTTGATAGATAACACTATTTAATAGATTATTTAGTTGAGGTGGTGGAATTACATGACTTGAAGGAGTGTATCTCAATATATATGAGAGAAGGTTGAATTCATCCTATTAAATTCAAGTGGTAGTGACTAAAAAACACACCATGAGGTTCCTACTAAAAATAGTAAGTTAGATCACTTTAGATTACTCAACTTTGTAAATTTGTTTTATCCTATGACTATCTTGAATATAAAGTAATTAATAATTCTACCAAGGATAAGTATACAAGTCCAAACCATGTAAATATATGATGTCCTAGTGCCTTTGGTTTTCTCTTTCTATTGTATCTTCAGATAAATCATGTATGTATCATTTAGTGGTTTTGAATTGTATTTGATGTATCATGTTCATTTTTCTTCCATCTTATGGGATTATTAGTGTGCATTCAGTTTTTTGGAATTTTTTTTGTAGGGTATGTTTTCATGGAATGTCTATTAGGGGATTTATTAGATTGTGATAGTGGAACCAACAAATTATTTCAAAGATCGAGTTATCAGTGTTTTCATATCGGTATTTTATAAACTAGGTTATTCATAGATATATTTATCATAAAATTGTGTTATCAACCCTATTGGAGAATATTGATAAAAAAATTCATGAACTATAACTCCATATTGTCCATAAATGGTGGGAATTCACATTTTTAGAGGGGTGATATAAAAATATATTATTTTTTCGTTAGATGAGATTGATGTAATTGGTTTTCGATTCTAGAAGATGAAGATGAAGGATTTTATTTCCTATAAAGACCATGATATTTTATTGAATTGATAAAATATGGAAGCGTTGAGATTAGAATAATGGTAAAGTCTAGATAAGGAAACACTAGAAAAGATTCATATTTCACTCAATAGGGATGTGGTATAACATATATGGGATGTAAAAAATTCTTCATAACTCTTGATGACTCTCACCGACATGTATGAGAAGTATTCAATGATAAAAAATTTGTTGCTAATGTTAGATCAATCAATTCACTTAGGTGAGATATAACCTAAGAGGGGTAATCAATCTAGGGTGGATCTCATTTCCAATTTAACAAATTTTACATTAAAACCCTCACCAACCTAATTATATTAACCTCTTTCATAGAAGGGTAATTTATTTTACTCTTGATGATTAAATTACATGTTACCCTTTTCACTTGACCACCATTTCAATATATATTATCTATGTTTTCTTTACACATATTCTAATTTTTTTTGTCCTAAATATAAATTTCCAATCACACGAAGCACACTGATTTTTACTTTTTTCACCACTACAATCTATTCCATGCATCATGTGATAAATAATATTCTAATGCATAAAAACTACAATACTAATTCTTGGGGTTGGCTAGGTCCCTCATGATTGGTATAAAATCCCTTATAATGATTTTGGGATAGTTCACTACCACCCCAGGATCACTTTCCCCACAACTTCCCTTTTATATAACTACCTAAATCAGATTATTAGTTATCACACACATAAATAAAAATAAAACCTCATTGTAGATGGATTCAATATCTATTTATGATTTAATTTGAATATCCTTTTTGGCCTTCACAGGATTTCTGTGAATTTTACCTTGAGAACCATCATCTTCTTTCCATGACTTTTTATGAAATATCTTTATTATTATTCTTTGAAATGATCTTATGAAAGTGAAAAAATAATTTCTATATTTATGTATGCAAAATATTAATTTCTTTATATCATAATCTAAAATTATTATCTCATTTAATGCAATCTAATAAGGGATATAAGTTCTAAATAACGTCCACCAGTGGTTTTATAGAGATATATTCTATTTACATTATATCCAATAGTTTGGATTTAATCATCTTCCATTAGTAATATTCCATGTTTCCCATGTATTTAATGAGATCCTAATATTCCATTAAATTTGAACCTACACATAGAATTTTTATCATTAATTATCCTTTCAGTTACTAGTAAATTATTTAAGCTGGATTGAAACTACCCATCCATGAATTGATCTACTTTTCCAAGATATATCAATCCTCTTTCATAAATTCACCACATTTTAGTAACTTTAACAATTATTTAGAGTTGGTCTTAATAAAATTTTATGATCATGATATTATTATTTTTGATTTGGATTCATGTGGACCATATCCATAATTTTCATACATAAATCTATTCCATGTCCTACCCATGATTTCTAGAATGATTTTCTAAACCATTTTACCCAATAAACTAGTTGTAACATTGGAACTTACACTAAAATTTGAAATAATATAGGATATGAAATATTTAATTATCCTTGTTTCCATAATCACATATTTCATGTTGTAATAATTTTTTGCAGCATGGCTTCTTGTTTGTTCTAGGATTACTATATCATTAGTTTATGTGGAAAACAATATATCAATAATGGAATAGATTTCTATGTTGTGTATTTCTATTTTTCAAAAGGACTATATAGTATTCTTCCCTCAATATTTTAGAACCCTTGACACTCTATTCAAATTTTTGTTTAATTGATTGCCTCATGCATAATAGTTCTTTACAATATAGTGAAGTTCCCCATAAAAATCCCACAAAGTCCTTCTGTAATTTTTGGTATATTCTTTATTCTATGGTCTGGCCTATTTGTGCCTAGTCAAAAATTATAAATTCCTTAGAAATTATATTTATATATTAAAAAACAATTTATATCCATCTACCAAATAATGCTTTTACTTTAGCATGATTCCACCCTATGTCGTGGTCTCTTCACACTCACCGGGGCCAACCGACATTGGTGCTAACCTATACTACCACATTTAGATGAGGCTATCATTAATATTGGATTTATACCTCCTTAGTTTCTAGATACACATATGGACTTTGGATTACTATTTTTTCTTTAATACAACATGCATTGTGGAATAAACATCCAAATATACAGGAACTACGATGAGATTTTTTCTTTCAATAAAATACTAGATGTATCCTATTATACAACATTGTATTTTCAATCCTCAAGATATATTTCTCCTCTAATATTATCCAACCATTCTTTAAAAATAATCTTCAAACCATATGTACATAATGGGTAGAGACTTTCATTTTTTGAACCCATTAAGAAAACTTACACATTCCTTGTTAATAAATCTAACAGCAAGTATTTGGATTCCAAACATTTCATATGTTAGGTGTCAACATATATAATACATATCTCGTAAAAAAAATCTAACATTAATGTATAGGGTTCAAAAAATCTTCCACTTTTGGTTTTGTTTTGAAGAGATACACAATTCATTCCTCAATCCTTTTATCAAGGAAATAGAGAGAGCCATAGTATTATTCTTTCTCTAGATTTTTCACAATAGAATATAGGTATTCTTCTTACATTAACATATCCATGTTCTTAATAGTTACCTAAATTCAGGTGCAATGAATCATGTTTCATTAGAATAGTAATCTAGATATATATATATATATATGGATGTATTTTTCCTTGGATTCAATGCCCTTTTTTGGCATCACAGGACCCTAGAATTAATATATAAAATAATAATATTATAATCAAGAATGCATGTGCATCATTTTGAAATAATTTTTTTCCCATTATTTGTGACCTTAGATAGGTAATCCAATACTTTCGTTTTTTCTAGTATGTAGGTTTTACATTAGGTGTGACATAAGGTTGGTCGATATAATGTTTTTGGTGGAAGGTGGACTTGGCATACACAACATTTAATCAAATAATTATGTTTTTTAATTAAATATAAGGAGTAAAATATGTCTCCCCTCACATTTGGATTCTTAAACATGGTGGCATATAGGGAGAGGGTTTCTCCCTTACATGTTTTCCAAACCAAGAGGAATGGAATTAGTTCATCTATAATTCATCCTTTATATATCAAGACTAGATTAAGGTGTAATAGCTTACAAGCATCTCTTTAGATTAGAAGATTCATAATTTTCACCAAGTGGTATGAAAAGTTTGAGTTTTACACCTTGATTATACTTAAATGAGTTTTTTAGATGTTTTATATCCCTTTTATGCCTTCTAAGGACCATATGATGTTTGATCTGTGGTTATGTTGGAAAAAATTAGGGGTTTTTGGAGGTGCGTAGAGATTTATGGATCAAGAATCTAGATCCTAGGGAATAAAATACATTTGAAAATACCATGTGTTCTTCCAATTAGGGGAAGATATAGTTTATAGAATACATGTCATGTACTCAGAGTATACACTATGTATTGGAGAATGACCATTTAACCATGCACATGGAGAAAAACTTTATGTTATGGGACATGTCTTTGTAATATTACATAACCCAAACTCGGGTGCACATGGTCACCGACATGACCGATACATGGAAACGAGCTAGGTGCATTGGTATGAATTATCCAAGATAACACATTCTATGTAATTCATTTACACAATTTATACTGTCAAATGGAACGAAAAACCATGGGTAGGCGAGGTAACACCCTGGTTTATTGGGGAGAACACACTCCATGTGAACTTAAGTATATGTTGTGTTCTTTTAGAATAGTTTTATACCTTTCATAACTCATTTTTAAAAATCATATGTAAGACTCCAAGAATCCTATCATGAGTATTTTTCCACATAGAATGCGATGGTGACCTTCTTTTCTATAGAAAATATATGACATAAGGTAATACTAGTAATGAACATATTTTAGTGATGATTAGTTGATGAAAGTAACTAGGTGTGATCATTATAGTGTTACCAGGGATGAAAATCCCCTGTCACAAAAGGTAATGGGTTCCCCATAATATGTATATATGAATTTTTGGAAATCGCCTTACTTTATAGAGTGAATTTAATCTATCTATGGAGTTTCCCTTTATTATTGAGCTTTAATAGGGGGTCCTCTACTAGAGATTGTTCCCCCGTGGTTGTAGAGTGTAGTGGAGATGTGAATTCCTTCAACATGAATTATTGTGAGGTTACACAATATATATGGATAAATGATAGTTACCTTATGGTTATGACACAAAATGGTATGGAATATTCCCTCTACATTGTATCTTATGTGAGCATATGGATTGTTTAGCATCAGGGGTGGGACCCTTGGAGCAGCAGGTTGATTCACCATTCTTCGATGGGTTGTGTAGGTGGAGAAACCCTTTATCACTCACATGGGTTACATTATGAGAATATTTGTTGGGTCTCTCTTTAAACTATTGATTTTGTGTTATATATCACTATTGTGGATTTCTATTTCTCTCTTTTATATTATTGGGGAGCCAACATGGTATGTATATACTCACCCATATTTTGGAACTTCTCACACATATTGTGTCTTGTTATGATGATATTTATTTAGTGGTGATATCGATGCACATAATTTCTACAGAGCATTGTAGATCTTGAAATTTTCCGTGTTTGGTGTTCAACCTTGGAGATTGTGAGCCGAGCTCTCTCCAGACTCCCTTTTTCTCATTTTTGTCTGTTTGGGAGATATTTTCAAGTTGGGTGTGTATTTTTACCAATTTTATTTTTATACTCTACTATTGTAATATGATGATTAACTAAAGGCTATTTAATGCATGTTTTACACTCTAGATGTTTTTTCTTTTATTATATCTCTACATTGTTGCATGGAGATATGTTTTTCTATTCATAAAGGTATATAGGATAAGGAATCCCATTTCATTATTGCCTAATAATTTCTTGTCTCCATCCACCAGCCTATTAGAAGCGGGATTATGTTGTCTCACATATCTTACCACTAACCAGGATGGACCTATTGGGTTGGATTTTGATAGATATGTATCAGAGGTGGTCATTCCCCATGTTGGTGTTTAGAGGTAGACATGTGTGAGGTTTGGTTTGGGAACATAGTGCAATGGGGTCAGAGTGTCTTGAGTTCAGCTCTCAGGCCAGGGAACCCAATGTTAATGCGGTGGCTAGTGTATCAATATACCAATAATTTTTCCACCTTCATTTTGAATTTTTATACCAATACATTAGTTTAAGGGAACCTATGGTACATGAACAATATATGTTTGTGTCATTTTAATTTCATTTTCTTCTTGATTCATCGCACTAAATATGCTCATCTAACCATATTATGTCCTGAGAGAATTCAAGATTCATCCACATTGAAAACTATCTAGGATGCTACTATAGGAGTGTGATGAAGATCCATTGAGGTATGAGACCTCAGGTTAGGGAACCACTCATGAGTTGTTTCATATAGGTGAGAATTGAGTAGTTACACCACCAATTAAACAACACATAGATCCTCCACTAGTGGTTCAGTAGAATGATCCACTACCTATTGGGCAGCCGAAAGCTCCCATAGGATATGATGATGATTAAAAAAGCTTTACAACGTTGTGTGAGTTCTAATGATATAGAATACTATGGTTACACATTGGTCCAAACCCATAGGTAGGAGACGATTGGATCGAGTAACATGTCTAAGCCTTTAGGATTGTTCAGACACTGGACGATTAGATGGTTAATGTTGTGGCCAATCTTCTACAAGGGTAAGTAGGGATCTGGTAGAGTTTTATTAACCAAAAACTTTATGATATGGTCATCTCAAGGTTATTTTTCAATCATCTTTTTCTTGATGAGTAATACCCATTGATCTTACACTATGTGTGGATTTAAGTGGTTCTTTAGCAATAGTAGGGTTATATGTCAAGTTCTTAGTATGCTGCGAGGTTCATCAATGTCACAAAATACTGACTCAATTTGGTGTGAGATTGATTATTAAAAGTTATATAGTTTTAGTAGGGTCTTAAACATATATTCATGAATTTGTGGTCTCCTTATACCTACCCACTAATAATTGAGTGTTGGAGTAGGGGCTCTGTTGTGGATAGATTTCTAACAGGGGGACACTAGGCGGCTAGATCCAATAATGGTCAATATGAGTCTATAAAAACCCCAAATCAATTATCCTGGATACAGAGTCTACTTTATTACATTGTAATAGATATATGGGATCTAATCCAAAAAGACCAATATGTTTAGTAGTCTTGAAGAGCTAGATACAAACACGATTTTCATATTATATGGGAAATATATAGTGCATATAATATAAAAACATTTTTATATGTCATTTTATTCATAATATCCTTCATTATATCTTGGGGAAAAGGGAAAAAATAAAAGTATGAGATCATATTCTCAATAAGGGTTACATACAATAGAATTTTTCATAAGTAAAAAATGAATAATCAATATACAAAATTAAATAACTAAAAATCCATTCCTTTTAATCAATGTCTTGATTAAAAAACAAATCTATGGATATTATCAATTCATTCATTTCATGTTTAATAAAATATAAATTCTCAAATAATAAAATTATTAATATTGGATGGTAGGATCTCAGATATCATGATATCTATATCAACAAGTCCTTATTTCAAAACAGTTTAAACTATAGGTTGGCATACATAAAAAACCTTTTTAATACCAGCTTACTAACTTGTCATATGATAATTTGTGATGCATATAAGGGCTATATATTTCGTGGGCCTGTCCATAACTGTATGTCCAATTAATTCTACATATATTGAATGATAAATTTAATTCATAAAAAATTACCTTATCAATAAATATTCGTATTAAGTCAACAATAAGGATTTATCAATATTTCCAGAAACAATAACATTACTTTATATGCAAATGGTATATGGTTTAGAAAATAATAATTTTCCATGGTACAAATTATGTGGTAATTTAATAGAAATGTAATTTAAAATGATCATAAAAACATGAATGTTATAAGGTATTGTTAATGTTGAAAAAATCAATCAAGAGAAGAGAAATTCCTATTAGAATTTATTTTATTAAAATCAATTCATTTAAATATTATTTGAGAATGAAAATGAAACATTTAAAATAATATTTCATAAATAGTTTCATTTGAAAAATAATTTAACTCATATATAATAAGGTAAATTAATAAAATGGTTACAATATTATGAAATCCTCTTAAATCCATATACACTAAAATGATAAAATTCTTTTTGATGTTAATTTTAAAAATGTTGAAATGGAATATTTTAGGGAAAATATTATATATTTTTCATTAAAAAAATTATAAATAAAGGATAACATAAAATATCATTAATAATTTATTTTAGAAAATAAAAGGTATGCGTGTAAAATGATTTTGTAAAATATAGATATGGATGAAAAATATACCCGATTAGAAAGATAGATAAATTCAGATGTTCTTTTAAACATTCCCTTTAAAAGAGTAAAATTAATTGAATAATCAATCATCATGAATAAACTATAATTCATGTTAAATACATTAAATGGGTAGTATATAAACCTCATAAAAATAAAAAGGTGTATAATACCAAATGTGTCTCAAATGAGTGGAAATTGAGACAAAATACCTTACAAAGGTAATATAATTGAAGTGAAAAATTAAAAAATGAAGTGATTATGTGTGAAAAATGTAAAGGAAAACAAAAAAGTTTAGATAAAACATAAAATAATCATATTTCACTACACACATAATCATGGAATCTCAACGAAAATGAAGATGTAATATAGCCTCGTGAAAAGAAATTTAGTTTTGAAAACCCATACCTAAAGTTTGACATTCCATGTAGGTTCCATAACCTCATTTATAATAATTTAAAATTTATTATAATTATATAACACAACCATATTCCTATCTATAATAACATATATGATTCATTTATAATATGTTATCACCTGTTTGTTATTATTATAATTATTGTAGGTGTTAACTACTTTGTTTTTAAAGTATATTTTGATTTGGTAGTCTTCGTCCATGCATCTTTATTATAGTTGAATCATATAAACAATTTTATTCATGGTATAATAAATATATATACAAATATACGTGTATATATATATAATTATATTTATAATATATATATATATAAATATATATGTATTACATCATTCATGGAGACATTAGACCATACGTATGCATGTTTTTTTAATTCATTGATGGATTGAATGAAAAATATTTAAAAAATAAATTAAATTAAAAAAAAATTTATTCTATATATATAATATATATTCAATAAATATAAAATCATTAACATCCATTTAAATAGTAAATAAAAAAGTCTAACATCGCTTCTTGGAGGTGGTAGTTTGTATATATGCACAAGCGATGTTATGGTTTTATAATATAATTTCCCGGTTCCAGGTGCCACCCAGAGGATCCCCATACCTAGTTCTTCACATGGAATCATGTGTATTTTCCCAAACACTATTTGGATACTGACATGAAATGAGGGCCTTGGGTGTGATAGTGGGGAAAATATGCCCTCATTGGCAGAGTACCATAGCAGAAAAAACATATAACACTAGGGGAAGTATAAATAATTACCTGAAACTATAAATAGTGGAAGAATGCAAGTAGATAAACAAATGAAGCACATATTTAAATGATTCATGTCCCATACATCTATGAAAGAAGCCAAACAACTCACAATGTTGGAATACATTCATAATCCAAAGTGCAAGGAAAATTAGTAAATAACTCCAGCAGCATCGTAAGCCTCAATTTGGTCCTATTCTCTCCAACTCTACTGCAGTAGAGTACCTAATGTTGAAGGGTGATTTCCCTTATATATACCTGTAGTAGCATAATCTATTTAGGACCAAAAGAATGACCCAAACATAGTGTGAGACGAATCCCACTATGCAACTACCCAATGATTTGTGCCTAATAGTAAGTGAATATATGTATAAAAGGCAATATAAAAAATGGAGTAATAAACAAAAAGTTCTAAAAAGTAAAAAATCAAACATATTCATCGACATTCATTTTCAATTATCAAAATTATCAACCAAATAATCACAAGAAACCCTCTCGTAAGTACTCACAGTCTCACCCCACTGGTTCAGCTTAAACAAAGACTCTCTGAGGAAGCACTTGCTATTAATTCCCCCTATGGTCTCATAATGGTAAACTACAGACACTCTGGGGAGGCACTCAATGTCCAATTCCCCCATTGGTCTCACAATTTGGAACTAAAGACACTCCGAGGGAGCTCTCATATCCATACCCCTTATGGTCTAACAACATGAAAGTAAAACAGACAGTTTAGGAAAGACATTAACGTCAATTTCTCTTATGGTCCAGAAACACAAGGTTCCCACATCCCTGTGTAAGTTAATTATGTAGAAATGATATCCAGTAGCCAAAGTAAATCACAATATACTACTTTTCTAAACTTCTAAAAAACATGGAATAAGAAATTTATATAATATCACTCCATCTTAAAAGAACTAGTCTTGTAAAATAGAGGATCCTAACTGAAAAAACTAGACCAAATGACCAAAATATATTCAAACATGGAAAAACACATCCATAGAAAGGTAATTAAACCCTATTCTCCAGCAATATCCCAAACAAAAGATATCAAGGAAGATCATGCATTAAAGGGTTAATTTCCATAAACACGCAATACCCCAAACAATGGTATTGGGAACTTTGGCATATATAATTCAAATAAAATCTTCAAAAAGTCACAAACCACTGAACTCGACATTGTACGATCGATATAGTTGAAAAAAATCCTCTGAATCTACCTATAATGCCATAGATCTTAAAAAACGTCTAAAACTTTCAACCATGAATATCTCACTAAAGAGGACAAATCAAGGGATGAGGCACTAGAAGAAGGAATAACTCCCAGTGGATATTCTAATACAATAGGTGACAATTGATTTATAGATAATATGGTTCTTCAGGGGATCAGAGATGAATAACAATCTTCATTCACTTTTGGACTAAATAACTTTAGAAGAAGTTATTTCTATGAATGAGACGCGACCCCTGTCTGATTTATCAAAAAAATAACAATACACACCGTATAACCTAAGGATACACGACGTGTATATGTCTTTTCTAGTACCCTCCTAAAATGTCCTGACCATGTTGTCACACGAAGTGTATATGTGTTTCTTTTTTTCCTTTTCTCCTCATAGAAAACATAAAAAGGAAATTGATACTTGAAATTATGGTCCGGGTTCTTAAAAACTTCCCCCAAAAAGAAATTTGTCACCGAATTGTCCTAAGAAAGCGACAAAGAAGAAATCTCAAATAGCTCTGGCCATTTCCATTGTACATCGACCTCACTCTCTGAAGTCTCATCATGTAATCTCCCGTGCTTCCATACTATCCATACTAGAAGATTAGACCGGCCACTGAGAACCTTCACGCTTCGATCAATAATCCAGATAGGATGGTCTTCGAGCAAGGAGTCTACCTCCAACTCAACATACATGGGTTAAAAAACACGATAAGGGTCTTAGAAGAAACAACATAGCTGAGAAATTTGGAAGATATCGTGCATAAACCAGTACCTATAAGGTAAATGCAATTGATAGACAACCGGTCCGACTCTCTCTAAAACCTCAAATGGACCAACGTATCTCGGTAAAATATTTCTAGGTCTTCTAATACTTATGTGTCCCAACCGCGATGTGGCACATATGAAAACATGATCTCCAACCTCTAACCCATGCGGTCATCTCTGGCGATCAACATAAGACTTATCTCAGGAATGTGTAGTAGCCATCATCTTCTCAATCAACTATATCTGCTCCGTCGTCTCCTAGACAAGATGAGGTCCCAACATACCTACCTCTCCTACTTCAAGCCAACATAGGGGTGATTGGAATGTCTTACTTTACAATGCCTTTTAAGGTGACATATAAAAATTTGATTGAAATATATTACTGTAGTCAAGTTCTATTAGAGGTATGTGATTCTCCCAAGAACCTTAAAAATATAGGACGCATGCTCAAATCATTTCCTCCAGCACTTGTATCATACACTCAGACTGGACATATGTCTAGGTATGGTAAGCTGTACTCATAAGTACCTGGGATCCCAATGCCCTCTGTAGTCCCTACCAGACCGCAGAAGTAAAAAAGAATCCCTTTATGAAACAATGGAGTGAGGAACCTCATGTAAACTTATAATCTCACAGATGTATAGCCTTCTCAGTACTTCATTACTGAAGGTATCCTGGATCGGTAAGAAGTGAGAAAAATTCATGAGTCTATCAATGACCACCCAAACTGTATCATTCCCACAAGAAGACCTTGGTAATCCTATCATGAATTCTGTCGTGACATCATTCCTCTTCCAATAGGGAATTCATAACTACTACAAAAGCCCTACTGGTCCCTAATGCTCTGCCTTCACCTGCTGATAGGTGGAACTTCTCATGAAAAAACCTCCAATATCTCTCTTCATACCTGGCCATCAATATTGACGGTATAGACCTCGATACATATTGGTAAAACTAGGACGAACTACCCAAACTGAGGAGTGAAAATCAAGCTTCAACTCCTCATGTATGTCTACTAACATGCATACACATCCATGAAAGTGTAAGATATCATCCTCATCTATGGTCCATCTAGGAATAAGATCCTCTCCTAAAACACTCTCCCCTAGAACTGGGCCATCAGAATTTGATAGCTGCATCATTCACACTCTCTCAAGTAGAGTAGAGGTAATATATATAGAATAAATAAACGTCTTCCCCTACCTATCATGAAGCTCCAAATGCATCTCATAGAATAGAGCCATAAGCTCTCACTCACTATTGGCCTCTTGAACTGCATGTATAGGAGTCCTCCTACTCAACGCATCTACCATATCATTGCATTCCCTAGGTGTTTAGGCATGCTCAAAATCAAAGGACTGAAGGTACTCAACCCACCTTCACTATTTCCAATTCAAATAGTACAGAGTGAATATATACTTGAGATTTTTTTTGGTTGGTCAAAACCAAAAAATTCTATCCCAAAAGATAATGACTCCAACAGCGTAAGGCATGAACTACTACAGCCAACTAAAGATTGTGTGTAGGGTAATTCCTATCAAGTGGCCTCAAATACTAAGACCTGTATGCAATGACTCCTTCCCCTTGGATAAGCACTTCTCCTAGATCGATACATGATGCATCATAGTAAACTGTGTAAACCTTGAAAGGATCTATAAAAAAAGTATCGGTGCCAAAGTCAGCCACCCTTTTAGCTCCTAAAAGGATGAATCACAAGAATCTGTCCATAGGTTCTTCACACCCTTCTCAGTCAGGCCCATCAATGTAACTGCTAAGCGTGAAAAGTCCTGTATAAAACATCTGTAGTAACCATCCAATCCTAGAAAACTCTGAACCTCAAAAATGTTCTTCAGATTCTCCTAGGAAACTAATACTCCCACTTTCTCTGGGTCTTCTAATACTTCTCTTTCTAAGATGATATAACCTAATAAGTAAATTTGGTCCATCCAAAGGTTGATTTTTGAGAGCTTAGTATATAACTGATGCTCTCTCAGTGTAATAAAAATGATCTCAAGATGGGTATCATGGTCGTGCTGAGTGTGAGAGTTCACCAAGGTATCGTCAATAATGACTACCATGAAAGAATCAAAGTATGGATCAAACAAATGGTTCATCAGTGCCACGAAAACTGCATGTGCGTTCATGAGACCTAATGACATAACCATATATTCGTATAGACCATACATACACCTAAAGGATGTAAGAGGTATATCTGATGGTCTAACATACAACTGATGATAACTGGATCTCAATTTAATATTTGAGAACACCCAGGCTCCTCGAAGTAGATCAAATAGATTGCCAATACTTGACAAGGGATATCAGTTCTTAACCATAAGCTGGTTGAGATTCCGATAATCCTCACAATGTCTGAGGGTACCATTCACTTTCTTCACAAATTGGACTGGCAGACCCTAAGGTGAAGTACCTGGTTAGATGAAACCATTTGCCTCAAACTCCTCTAGTTTCTTCTTGAGCTCCTGTGAATCTGGTGTAGCCATCCTATAAGGAGTAATGGACAATAGTGCTACTCCTAGCACAAGTTCAATAAAAAATTCCACCTGTCGCTCAGGAGGAAAAACAGAAAATTCAATTGGGAAGACATCCTGGAAACGACCAGCATTGGAGGAAAGTCCTTCTGTGAAGTTCCCTTTTCATCCGGATACAAACTACTGATATGGGTTATAGATCCTCCATAAACCATGATTTTCAAGTCTAGCTCTACCCGCCTGGACATCCAATTCACCCTTATGTAGAAAAAACCACCCTTTGGTGATGTAAACCTCACCCTGTAGTGATAGCAATCGGAAAACTTCTAGAAAGGAACTAACTAGTCCATTCCGAGAATGACATAATAGTCTGTCATCTCTAACACATAAAGGTCCCATAAAAAGTGACACCTACCAACCTCAAGGGGGAACTACTTGAACTGATGTACAATAGTCACTCTATTCCCCAACAATGTGTCTGGCATCAAGATATTAACCAGAGTAAAGATACAGATCCTAAGTCTCTCCACGACAACGACAAATATGAAACTGTGGGAATCCCTTGTATCAAATAGTAAAGAAGCTTAAAATGAGGCAAATATAATTGTATTTATAACTATAGAGGGTTCAAGATCTTGCTTCGGCTAGATCTGCTCTATCGCAAATCCCTAACCTTCATCGAAGCCCTGTGAAGCTAACTGTGATCCCTGAGCTGATCCACCATACGTCTGTCAAAAACAATGTGTCTAACCACTATGGCTACAACCTCTACCTCTGTTTGATCAACATGAAGAAGTAAAACACCCCCAGTCTGATGTGGGACCGGTGGTCCTACTCTGGTATGAGGAGTCAAAAAAGAACCCCTATCACTAGCTACTGGTGAGAAAATCTGATAGAAGCACTGAAGATAACCCATCTTGCCGCAAGTTCATCACTTCACTAGGTCTCTCGGGCAATGTGGAATTGTATTCCCACTCTTCCTACACTATTAGCAGACCACATGGCTACTAGATGAAATATCATGCCTCCTCGGATCTCCGCGTGTAGACTACCTATGTTGCTTCCTACTATAAATTGGAGGGGTACAAACTCTAGATGTTGAGACACCCAAGATCACAGACCTAGAATACCTAAGATTGCACTCTGTGATTAGAGCCTAGTTGACTATATAGGTGATGGAAGTAAACCTAAATATGTTCACCTAATATCAGATTTCATCACTGAGACCATCCTCAAACATCCTCACAAGAAATAACACATCACCTCCTGGAATGGGTGTGAAGCGCTGCAGCTCTATGAACCATGAATAATACTCTAAGATTCAGGGAGTACCCTATTCCAGACTCATGATCTCTTGGGCTTGATCGGCCCTCAATGCATCATGGTTGATGTAATCATAGAGGGAACACTAGAACTGATACCAGGCCATAACCTACTAGAGTCCCTCTACTGAGATCACAACCCACTATCTCTTGGTGGAATCCAGAAGTATATAAGTAGCGAGATTCGCCCTCCTATCTGGAGGCATCTCCAGATGATCGAAGATCAACATCATGGATTCTAGCCATAACTCTATATCCTAAGGCCCTTCTTCCCCTGATAAATTGGGAGGATGCTACTTCTAAAACACCTACATCAACTATGCCATAGACGGGGCAGGATGCAATGCTCCCTTAAAGGTCTGCATGAACCTCCTGAAGCCATCTCAGAACTGTGCAACAACACCTATATCTGAAATAATGGCTGGTGCAAAGATAGGCATGACTGGAGGATCTACTGGTAGTCCATGATCTACCATATCTAGTGTATGTTCACTTCCTTGTATCTGGCGTACAACTGGAGGACGTCGTGGTGGCATTACATTACAAGGTCAAGCGCACACCTTAGTTCATAAATATCAAGGACAAAAACGTAAAAGTTCAATAAAGAAACTTGATATATAAAGTATACAAGTTATTCAGAACATGGATACATGATGTATATAACCCCTATATGATGTGTTCCCTTAAACCTTTACATGGGAGTGTTCTCCTTCCAACACTGGTCGTGTGACACACCATACACACGACATGTTCTCCATGGACATGATTTGTAATTGAATTGTTTTCCCCTACCAGAGTTACCCTACAAGACTAACCCACATGGTTCTTTTAGGACAAGACTACACGATGTGTTTATGCTAGAAACAATGTGTACTAGAAGGAATCAACCAACCCGTGTCGCTAGTCACACAGCCGGTTACCCGGTCAACTCAACACGACATGTTCAAGATGAAAATGGTTTGTACTACTTGATTTTAAACTGCCCATGTCATTAGTCACACAGTCAAAGACATAGTTGACTCTACACATCATGTTTTTACTAAGCACCACATGTACAAGCTAGTTTTCATCCACCGTGTCGTTAGTCACACGGTCGAACACATGGTCTTCACAACATGATATGTACTTTAGGCACAAGGCATGTTCTACCAATGGTTTCCCAACTCTGTGTTTCTACTCACACAGCCAGTCACATGGTTAAATACTACACTGCATGTATATAAAATACACAGAATGTAATTAAAAAATGTTGGTCCCACCCAAACAGAAGGACACATGGTGTGTATTCATCAATACACACTGTGTATTCTAGGTTTTTCCAGACAGTAAGCCTCAGAAACTACTCCGGAAACCCATAAAACAATAAAAAACATTAAAGTGCCAAATTCTAATCCATGCGGGGCCATAGTATCTATGAATCAAATCTTGGAAGAATATTCATGTCATTTCAAGTATAATAGTACAGTGATACACAAAATTTAAATCCATGAGGGCTCATAACACCTTAGGGACCAAAGTTTGGAATTCATTCAAAAGAAATATTTCACAATTAGAAATACCTTATTAAAAAGTAGATATTATATCAAGTCATCTAATACAACATCATGCACATCTAGCACAACATCTATCACAATAGTATGAAATTGATAATGCACCCTAAATGGCATGATAAGAATGCACGACATGTGATCTCTAGAAGGTTCCAATATGATGCATGAGATGGCATACCCTCATCTCATCGGGTTTAAATAGAAATAGAATCTCAATAATATCAACCATAACAATATAAAACATGTTAATCACCCAATAATGAAATCAAATCAACTATAAAAATTGCAAAACCAGAAATATTTAAATAATCTAGGTAAATTAGCTTTTCCTTGTACACGGGTTAGCTACTCTGGGGCACAACTTATTACTAATTACCTATTAATTATTATCACTATCTATAGGCTCAAAGTAGTATTTCATGAAGAAAATAAACCCTTTGATACCAATTTTTAATGTCTAAGTTCCGGGTGCAGAGGTGCCCCGTACCTGGTTGGCCACAAGGCTTCAAGCACATTTCCCCAAATGCCAGATGCTTCTAATTATCAACGAGGGCCTTGGGTGTGATATTTGGAAAAATATGCCATCATTTTCATAGTAACTCATCAAAAACAAATGTATAAAAATATTGGAAGTAGTAATAATTGCATGAAACAATAAAAAGTGGAAGACTACAAGTAAAAAAACAACTGGAGAACATATATAAATGATGCATGTAACATATATCTAGGAAAGCAGCGAAACAAGTCACAATTCTATAATAAAGTACTAAACCAAAGTACAAGGAAAATGGAAATAACTCTAGTTGGATCGCAAGCCTCATCTTGGTCCCATGCTATCCAGATTCACTGTAATCAAGTACCATAAGTAGAAGGGATCTTTCCCTTATCTATACCCACAACAACATAATCTATTTGGGACAAAACACATGACCCAAATATGGTGTGAGATGAATCCCACTAGTCAAACACCAAATTATCTGTGCCTAACCATCAGTGAATATATGTATAATAGGTAATATGAAAAATGATGTAATAAACAAGGAAGTTATTGAAATTTAACAATCCTAAAGATTCATCTACATTCATTTACAATTATCAACATAATCAACCAAACAATCACAAGAAACCCTTTGGGAAGTACTCATAGTCTAACCCCTCTGGTTTATATTAAACAAAAATCGTTGAGGAAGCAATCACTATCAATTCTGCATGTGGTCTCATAACGGTAAACTACATACACTTTGGGGAATCACTAAATGTCAATTTCACTCTACAGTCTCGCAACATGGAACTACAGACACTATAAGGGAGATATCACACCCATCCCACCTATGGTCTCATAATGTGAAAGTAAAACAGACACTCTGGGAAATCCCTCAGCATCCATTTTCCCTATGGTCAAGCTACACCAAGTTCCCATATCCCTATGAAATTCAATCATGCACAAAAAATATCTAGCAGCTAAAGTAAATTCACAATATACTACTAGGATAAATAGATAAAAAACATGGCACAAGAATTTCAGATAATATCACTCCATCTAAATAACACTAGGCATGGAAGACAGAGAAACCTAACAGGAAAAACTAGACCCAATGGCCAAAATCAGTTCAAAAAAGGAAAAACACATCCATAACAAGGTAATTAAACCTTATTCTCTAATAAGAGCCCTATAAAAAGTGTCAAGTCATATTTTTCATTAAAGGTTTAATTTCCTGAAAAAAATACCCTAAACTAGGGTATTGGGAACATTTTCATATATAATTCAAAGACGATCTACGGAAAGGAACAAACCTCCTACCTTAGTATTGTACGATCAATATAGTTGAACCTGAGCCTCTAACTTGACCTAGAATGCATTAGATATACAAAAAAAGTCAAAAATTTTAAACCAAGAATATCTCACAAAATAATATAAATCAAGGTATAAGGCTCTAGAAAAAGGAAGAACTCACTGTGGCAATTCCATCACAATCGATGAAAATTGATTTGAAGAAACGATGGTCGATCGGGGGCTCAGAGAAGAATTGTGATCTTCAGTAGCTCCTAGTTGAGACAATGTTATTAGAAGTGTTTTTTGTGAACGATACATGACCCTGGTCTAATTTATCAGATAAAAATAAAAATACATGATGTTTTCCCTTAGGATACACAACGTGTATATGTCTTTTCTGGTTCCTGCCTTAAGTGGCCCTACCACATCGTCACATGGTCGTGTACATGTTCGTGACACGACCAGACATGGCCTAGACCCATTGCTAGAGTACACAGTGTGTTCAAGGAAGTACATGACATGTAGTCCTAAAACATTCCTTCTTCCCTTTTTCCTAAAAAACAACACGAAAAGAAAACTCATACCTGAAAATAAGGTCTGAGTTCTTACATCTAACAGATTGGAATTTAAGAATTTATATATGATATTATAATCCAGATGTATATTTATTTCATAAATGCAATATATATCAATTATTTCCATATTTTTAACTATCCAAGTTAAATGGTTATGAAAAAAATTACACAACTATGTGGAGATGATAATATATACGTACACATGAGCAATGTTTTCACTTTTCTTAAGATGGAAAATAGATATAAATTTGTTGTATTATAATCATTATAAAATATAATTATTGTTATCATACTAGATTTATTATTTTTGGATGGTTACAAAACATTAAGTGGAAGTAGAAGAATAAATGAATATAAAATACCAGATAAATATGATTACCCCTTCTTGGGTTGGCTTCCTTTAGGTATATTCTTATGCGACCCAGGTAATGTCTTATGGAATGAATATAACATATAAAACGTGAATAATGTTGTTTATAATAGAAATAATAAAGTGTTTTTTGATCGTTATGGCTCAAAGTGGTGTGAAGAAGTGACATAAAGGGTGCCCTTTTATAAGAGATGGGAGGTTAATTCTTCAAATTTCATAAATTATTAAATTAATATTATTTATATATCAAGTATAAATCGATCTAAATTTATACAATTGAAATATTGGATGATGAATAGTTGAAATAATCTCATAAAAGAAAATATATACTTGATTCAGTTGTCTTTTAAACCTTATATTATAGTTTTAGGCTCCCATTAATCCTTTTGAAAATTACTCCAATACTAAGGTTTTCCATCCATTTAGAAGGATTAATGTATCCATGTGAGGAAAAATAAGAAAAAATTGACTATGGTGGAATTTTTAATCACATACAATTAATATTTCTGAACCTAGTGATTTTTTTTGAATTTTAAATCATTTAATAATATATTATATTTTATAAATTATTATTAATGTCATTTTTGACACTATTATTTTAATATGAAGTTAAATATATCCACAAAAGAGGTCATTTGAATCTAATCATATAAAAAATCCCTAAAATTTAATATAGATATATTAAATTCATGGAATACATTAACAAATTTAAATTATATCAATTTAAATATTTTTAAAAAAATGTATGTTTTTCTATTAATTGTATAAATATTGTATTGGGGTTTCATAATAATTTAATGTAATTATTTAACCATTAAAAATTAGAAATAAATTACCGTGATGATTTTTTAATATTTAAAATAACTATTTATAACTTATAATCTCCTATGATTATCTTTAAGTAAAAAAGTTAATGTCAATAAAACTGAGAGAATGACATTCTTGAAATTTCATTAAATTAAGTAATATAATGTTCAAAATTACATCCGAAATGAAAATGAATATAATAAATTTGAATATTTGACGATTAGGGGGAAAATGGTTTATCCTATGAAATTTAGTCACGTTTAACCATTATTTTACAGTCTTTATAATATTTTTTTAACCTTAATTAAAGGATATATACTTAACATAGAGGCAATTATTTACTATGGTTAATATTACAAATGGAAAATATAAAAAAGAATATTTAACTATTTTGTTCCTCCTGATTCAAAATATATAATCAAATCCTCAAGATTCAATTTCAACAAATTATAGAATTTGACTTAAAATCAAAATAAAAGACTCAATAAAATTCTACATTTCATAGAAATGTATTTTTATCTCTAAAGTTATTTTTATTCCAAATTTTATAATAAAATTGATTCTAATGTACTTAATTAAATTATTAATAATACTACAAAACATATTATATTTAAATAATTTTAAAATTTAATGGAATTTTGTTAATGCTTGAAACAAAAAATAATGTTTTAAATAAAAATGATTGTTTTCCACTATTAACTAAAAATCAATCTTTTAAGAAAAATAGGAAAATTCACTCTAAGATAATTTTTTTTGTGATGATATCAAAAATAATATTATTTTCATACAAAATAATTCCCATAATTTATAGAAACTAATTACAATATTTTCTCATAAAAAACATAAATAATCATTTTTGAAGAAGACATATTTTTGAAGCATAAAATAAATTTACAGAAAATTTAGTAATTATTTTATAATCATTAATAAATAAATTTATATTAATTATTCCCTTTATATATATATATATATATCATAATTCGATTAATACAACTCATACCATCTAATTTAACTACTAGGTTATAACAGTTATATTAAACTAATAATATTTGGTGGTTTATTTAAGTGTGGTGTTGTGTGTCGTATACAATATCTAACATAGTGTTAATTTAAAATATAGGGGTTTTATATTCAACCAATTTTAATAAATTATTTCCTCTCAATTTTAATTTTTTTTAGTAATCATGTGACAGAAATTTCATAATTACTTTTTGGATGACCTACATTGTAAAATGAATTAATAAAACTTTCTCTTAAAATAGGGAAAGGGAAATATTAATGACACCACAAAAATAGGTTTCTAAGTAATAAAAACATCAGTGGTTATTGAAATTATGTACATGGAGAGTAAAAATAATTCCCAAGTACTAATATAGAGTGATCTATTTTTTACAAAATAAATTTAATGACCGCATAAACATAAATATGTGATGTTTGAAAAGACTGTTGATTCATTGAAAAAGATTGTAATATGATAGATTTATTGATTAACGATTATTTTACTAGAGTTGAGGAATTATTTTAAAATATTGACTAACAACATTAAGAAATATAATTTTTTGGAAAGTATTATTTTATGCATTAATTAATTTTTCCCACAATCTAATCTATTCTCCGAATGATGGGAGTTCATGATTATTGTTTAATGCCTGATGTACCAAAATTAACTTTTAAAAGTTCATAAGGGACATGAAATAATTATAAATCATTCCATATTTATAATTATTTATCTAAACAAAAAAGTTTATCCAAATTTATCTAAAAATATATTCCATACAAAACCTCTAATGTTCAACATAATCCATTTCATAAATAGTTAAACATAAGTTTCCATTGAAATATGTTTGATAAAATTAAAAATCCAAAAAACTAAAATATTTAATAAAAAATCTATCTCTATAAAACATAAAGTATCCTATAAGGTCACATACCAAACATGTGAATATGTTGATCACTTATTCTCTAAAAACATATTAATAACATTAATAGAAGTAAAACCTTATTGAAAAGATATTGTTATCCAAAAACTAACTTTATCCTCATTTCATTAATAAAATAATATATTATAAAATATATTCCCTAAATCCAACAATTATGTTTTCTCCATCATAAATTACTTTTTAATTAAGTTACTAATCCTTTTCAAGGATTCTAATACCTTCCCATTTAGTTCATCATTGTCAATTTTCTCGTTGTCCCAATGAAAAATATTAACTCAACAAAATAATAATTTTAGATATTTTTTCCAATATTTAAATATTATATTTAGAATCTAATGATTTATTTGGCTCCATGGGGGGTGGGGGGTTAATAAGTGGTACCATTATTTTATGAATTTAATTCCTTTTAAATTAAATATATTTAACATTGTTCTAGTTCATTATCCACTCAATATAAACTATCAATCTTTAATTTAGTGTATAAAATATGAAATATAGAGCATCAAACAATTTTTATAATGTTTGGAAAAACTACCTACTCCTTGACATGTTGGTTATGCACCTCGAACATGTATTGTTTACTATCTCCAGTAGTGAATACAACAAAACATAATCAGTTGTTCTCTCTCTGTGAAAACACATAATCCACTATGCCCTCCGTTTCTCTGGAGTCTACTAGAGACTACACATATTCACTGATTCAAATATAAGAAGATCTTCTTCTTAAATCCTAACTCCATGAGAAAGTTGTATTCCCCTTCCTTGTGTAATTCCTTATGAAATTGATTAATGGTTGTCTCAAGACTCCAATATTTGGTGAAATGTGGATCCCCTGAACTTGAAATTACTAGGTACATGTGAACACATTCTTGAATATTTGTTCATCTTTGGAACCTCTTCTCTTCAATATTGTTTCTGAAAAAATTATTTTATTGATTTTACTCTCTAAGTATTACTTTTGGGGTTCTGAATATTGAATAATCATTCACGTTAGGTTTAACATTTTGTAGTGGATTACAATGCGTATTGTTTATGGGGACAAAATCAACCAATGGTTCACTTATTCGAGATGTTTAATGAACCTTCTTTCCAATGGAAGGTTGTCATTAGAGAATGGATCCAATAATTCTTAGGGACTCACATTGATTGCGGGTATGGGAGTTCAGGCTCATTACAACCTTCTTGGGGGAATTATTTCAAAATCCATGACTCATTTAAAGATCTAATACATGTTCAAAAATCCTATTTTAAATACCATTTATGACAAGAGTTTCTCTTGAATTAACAACCAATTGTTAGCATGCATGAAGAATAGAATCACTTGTATGCATATGAGATTCTTCTTTCATGGAGACATCTATATGTTAATGAGGTTCTACATTTAAGGTGCCCTTTTCCACACTTGTTAGATATTATTGGGTTGTTGGTTATTACAATGCTAGTTTTAATCCCTATAGTGGCATGCTTGGGAGGTTATAATCACCCATGGTGATGGAAGGTTTTCTGATGTCAGGATCTAGCCCATGAGATATGCTTCATTCATATCCTCATCAATGTAATAAAAAACCATGTAGTTTGGTAACACTTAATGAGACACATCATACCTTTTAAGGTCATGTGATGAGGTCCAAATCTTGAAGTTTAACGTTACACAACAAGAAAATCTAAGAGAAAGGTGCATTGTCAAGGTATAGTGATGGAATTACATAAAATTATCCCAGGGGACCTAAAGGAGATATGGGATTCTAGGTTGGATATTATCCAATTAGGAATATGGTCCACGGTAAATTATGGTGATTTTTGGGGTGTGGGGTTTCCACCTCAGAGAGGCATCCTACGTATCCCATTTGGACATGAATCAATTACCACATAGTTAATTTTTCAAGAACCACACCAATGGATTCCCTCTGATGTTTTATATCATAGGGTATTTTTTCCATTGATATAGTGATAACATGGTTAGGGATTATACCAAATATTAGGCCCATTTTAGTGGTTATAGTTAGGGATTATACCGAAAATGAAGCCCATTCATTGGATCATAACGAATTTAGACCATTTAAAGGATAAAGAATTTATTTGGGGATTAAAACATATATAAGGATACCCATTTGGTTGGATATATATTTTTGAGGAACCACACCTATAGAGTCCCTCTGAAGGATATTGAGATAAATATCTGAAATAGGATTGTCTTCTAAGACATGTATCTGATTACAGAGATGTCCAAGTCATAATAATACTCATATCCCACGTGAATCATGTTCGTTGTGAAAAGAATAATGGGCTTAAATATGTCTATATTCTCTCGTGTTTTTTAATTAGGATATTCACATCTAGCTACCCATGTAGCGATGACCTATAAGAAAGGCTGGGGGATTAATCCAGGAGTGATCACCAATCATCTAGTTCCATAAAATAAAGTAGGACAATCTATTAGACTTCAAAGGGAAAATAAAGCTTGATAAATACCTCTCCTTTTCTAAAATAAGAGGTCTCATGCCCTAAAGATAGGAAGGGGAAGACATAACCCTCCCTTATATATGGGATATGATAAGGGAAGAAGAAAGCTCTATCCCTCATGTTTAGGACTGGGAGGTACTAGAAACTATTTCTAGTGTTAGGATCCTCATTACCAAAGTGATGTGTAACTGTACACACCTGAAGGACCTTGCCTGTCTACAGGGAAATTGTAAGAAACCTATTATTGAGGGAATGCATAACTGAATGGGATACCTGAGGGTGTGTCTTCTGCCTAGGTTTTACAATTTTTAAGGCTTCAATGGATGATTTTATGTGGTCTCATTCATATGGGAGTCCCAAGTATAAAGTTGACCTACCATTGGGGTCATGAAATATGGATCAAATAAGGCTCGGGCAAGTGATATATGGATGAGTGAAGGAGTGTCGGACAGTGGAACCTAGGTAGACTAGAAGTGATTTGTGCATGGTGGATCTATGTGAGCTAGAAGATAATTTTGGATGATGAAAAACACGAGGAAAAACTTGAAAAAAAATACATGGGAGAAGCCTTTATTTAGAATCCTAGGGTATCCTAGGGTTTCCTAGGAAGGGATTCACATAGGACCTGAGTTCAGTAGGGGACCATTAATATGGTATCTGTTGATTAGGTAGGGTGAGGATCATAGTGTATTTTTTTTACACCATAAGGGGAATTTTATCCCACTATCCCCCTTAATTCCAAATTCTCTTGGGTTTTAGAGTGATACTAGGATGACCTTGAGGGATTGGGAGAAGGACAAAGGTGACCAGAGCTTCAAGACTTCTACAAGTTTTTTCTTCATATCAAATGATGAGCCCTATAGTCTTATTTATAGGAAAATAGGGGAACATGGGTGAGGTAGGTGCCTCACTCAAGCAGTTCACACTAGTTTTCATGTAGGTATGGCCTATACAGTTATTTTGGGAACACTAATCATGGCCTACACTGTGCTTCTAACATGAAAGATGCACTTAAATGATGATGATTATTTGGTACCTGTGAGGTTTTCCATTGGAGAAGTGTGATACCCAAGTAAATAAATTTATTTTACATGAATCATTTCTCTATGAAACATCTAGTTTTATTATAAAAAAAGGGAATTTCAACAGGATCCCCACTTTGGATTGGATTCTCTTGGAAGAAGAGTATCTGATCCTTATGTTGAGAAAAAATGACATTGATGGATCCTTTATTTGTGACCTTCTATTTGATATTACATCCACAGGGTTAAGGATAGATGAACATGATTACTTTTATGTTTTTTAGGGGATAAGTGGAAGGGAGTTTTGTGTAGGTATAATTTGTTGGAGAATCATAATGGTGGAACACACAAGTTGATCACGTAGCATCTTCGCTTGAGTATACTACATTGGGGATCCTATGTCTTTAATTAGTGATGAGGGGATCAACAGTTCTTACTTATCACCTTAAACTATTTTTGTTTTAACTCAAGTAATGTTTTTATTCTAGTATTTTAGATGAATCTTCATATGAACATACCTGGTTGGCCATTACGTTCACGACACATACACCTGGGTGAATGCCGTGCCAGAGGTCACCTAGGTGAGTGAACCACAAGAGGTCACCTGAGTGATTGACCAGAGAGAGTCCATGCATTTCCAAAAATATTGAATTTCTTAAATTTTTCAATACAACGATTTATCCTTAATGAAAATTAGGTTATTCATTACAAATTCTGAATGGTCATTCCGAATTCAAAAGTTTCTAATGAAAAATATATAAATCATATCAAATAGATGGTCATTGTCGTCGGGCCTGATAATTATCACATATAACACACTACAATCCAAACACGGGGAAACATATGCAGAATCATCATCATGAATATCCATAGAGAAACTATATTCCACTATAGGACCATAAAAAGTTTAAGGACTCCATCTTCTCGATGATGAAGAAACAGGTTCCTCTTTCTTAGTTCCAAGGGTAATGGAATTTCACCACTACCAACATCTCAGCCACATGCTCATACATCAATGTAGGAACCTCTTACACAGCCTGTTTCAAGCATCACATAATCTATTCCCTGTATTTGATACCCCATACCTCTTGAGTTAAATCCATACTACTAATCATCTATATTCCATGATTCCATGACAGAACAATTGAAGGGATAGAATGAAGATTGAGATATCTATCCATAAGGGGGTGTAAGGCCCGAAAGGATGTGACCATAATGGGTGAATTATACCAATGATGATTTTGTGACCAAGATAAAGGATGTAACTATTTATGAGTCTATCTAGGTGGCCCATAACTATGTATTCAAGAATAAAAACAACTTTCTTAAGCTACTAAGATGATAAACCCCGTAGAACAATTCCTTTTATCTGATGTGTGGATAATTCATCATCAACCTATGGTAAATCTAAAATATCCCTAGATCTCCCATCCTTGATGTGATATATGATGATTTTATCCCACATAAATCCACCTGGGATGATGTATAAAGGATGTCTATTCTGACTCATGAGATTTTATCAATAGCTCAGGATTTCAAGAGTAAGACTTCGAACTAAGGGAGATATTCACTATGAATCATGGATGAATTATTTTATGGAGCTAAAAGGGGAGGCCCCACATGGAAATGTCCCAGAAGATATACCTCAACTGAGAAGCAAGGAATTATCAATCAATTATGGCCAATATTGGAGAAGGGACACTACATTGGATGGGGTACACAGTCAAGTCAGACGTACCCAACATGAAGCATCTATCAGGTTTTCTAGAAACGAATCTATGCATTCAAATTATTCAATTCTATGACTCAAATGGTGACATAAGTCTAGGAATAGTTTTTATAGTGGTCAGGCTATCAACGGGAAACCATATTCTGTTGGGAACCCCAAACTGGTGAATACTCATCAGTGTATGCTACCAGTGTGCACATAGAAGGACCATTTAATAATTTTTGGGGTGTTCCATGTATTAGAAAGATGGATCGTGACACATTTTTTATTTAATTATATGTTAATTAGAATCAATTTTATCAGGGGATGAATCCCAGAATTCGTTCAGGATGTTTCTTGCATCCAACCCCCTGTCCTTAAAGCCTGTTAAATTCTTGAAGAGACTAAATTTTTTCATCGATTTGATCATATTTGTATATGGGTATCCACCCATTACGACATTCATAGATGATGGTAAAGCTGGTGATGAACTGATGTTTCATATGATCTCCTTCAAGGATTTCATTCTTGTAACCTATATTGATGGTGAGGTTATATGTGATTCCTATGCTCCATATAGATTTTCATACCAATTCAAGTGCCTTCATGAAATAACAGTATCCCCTCCAATTTACTTTATATTAGAGAGGCATCCAATGGTGGCTTGAAAAACATGGATTATTATAGCTATGAAGGTGACTCAAACTAAAATTAATCTCCCTCCAGTTAATGTTCCCACTAGGTTGAACTCATAGTATGTTGAGTCTTGGATTTAATTATATCCTCGAGGGGTGTTGGAGATGGGTGTTCCCTAAGCCAGATCTAGAAAAACTATTGGAAAAGTTACGCTTAGAAGTAAGGTCCCTTCTATTATAGAGAGTGATAGTGATAAGGCACCATGTTTTCTCAAAAGAACCCACACAAGTTTTACTCCACCAGTTAGGGTCAAGAGGGATATCCCAACTGATATTTGGACTAGAAGGTCTAACCACATCATTTAGAGGAAACTAGGGCCCTAGTGTCCGAACCTTTGACTAAAACAGTGAGATCCATGAAGCCTGTAAAAATAACGAGTGTTATGTATATGTCAAAGAAGCCAAAACAACCTCCTATTTCTTGCGGCCAGAGGTGGTACAAAATTTTAATAGGAGGCCTTTTGAAGACAATTCCATGTGGTAACTCTATCGTGATGGGTTCTAGATTTCAAATATTGGGGGTGTTCAAGCCCCACTCAACCCATTCATTGGATTCATCCCTATCAATGTAGATATATATCTGGTATTTGGATATTATAATTTACACCACTAATAATCAGATACTAGATACAAAATAGAGGGATATAGAAGGTTTTGATGTTCCATACACTGATGAATGGTATGGATTCATCAATCCTCAAAATTCATGTTTTTCCTTCTCTTTATTTCCTCATTAATCCTATTAATGTTTTTTTATAAAAAATAAATTACTAATGAAATGGAGTCCCTCATTTAATGTTGGTAGGGGAAGAATATGTTGGGATCCCATCATAGAATAAGGTCCAATAGGTTATCCTATGGGTTTCATAAAAATCAAATCTTGAATTGGGGGAGATTTCCTCAGGTCGGAGGATGATGGATGAGGATATGGTGGGAGTTTCTTCTCAATTTCCACCTCTAATATCTATATTTTAGATGACAAGTTCCATCCTTCCCCCATATATAGTGAAGTAATTAAAGAGTGTTAATTTCATAGACAAGTGAATCATTTGTGATAGTGAGTATTCCTGAAACTATTTATTCCTGATTTTTTATAATAAATTAGGAATCATTCACATGGGTTATAGGGTCCAATACCCTCTCCTC
Source organism: Viscum album (assembly GCA_963277665.1). Classification (NCBI taxonomy): domain Eukaryota; kingdom Viridiplantae; phylum Streptophyta; class Magnoliopsida; order Santalales; family Viscaceae; genus Viscum; species Viscum album. Next base: position 335,713,696 of record OY728163.1, read on the forward strand.
TCTAAAATGGATTAGAGATGATCCTCTGAGAACTGAGGTGGACATTATCAATGGGTCATGGGTTTTTACTTGTCATTCTATTCCCTTGATAGTAAAAACATCAAGGGTTTAGGCCACATGTTCTCTTTTCACTATAGAGAGAGACTAGAATCCTATTAATGTCATATACACATCATAAGGTTTCATGTTCCGATTGTTTAATTCTATTACATAGGATATTTCATATTCATTGAATATACTATAGGATACTTTGAAAACCCATGACAGTGTTATCACCACTATAGAGGGGGATTAAATGGATCTAATACCACCTGATGAGTGTGGTGGTGATGATATTAATCAAGTGGGGACTAAAATGGTAGAGAATTTCGATAGGATAATGGATGCAATTGAATATGGATCCAATATGGGTGTTGATCCTAGTGTGTTGGACACCTTTTCTATCGATTATTGTATGAGAAATGATGCTATCTACAATGAAATAATTTACACACTTAATCAAAATATTTATATCATAGGATCCCTTGAGCTGTTTGGGGAAACTAATAGGTAATTATATGGATGTGATTTTTCTTTTTTATGCATTTTCAAACATAGTAGACTTTGTTTCAGTTAATGTCTTACAATAGAGCCCGACCTGTGAATCTTGGTTCATAAAAAATATTTCCAAGGAAAATAATTACCAAGGTATCAAATTCTATCGTAATTCCATTATTGAGGGAATAAAAGTTGGGGACCCCGAAGTGGGATATTCTAAAGGTCCCTCCATCAAGATTATTGGGAAAACTCAAAAGAATGATCCTTTTTAGTTGATCTTGAGGGTTATTAACAGCTATGATTTTTAACTAAAATTGTTTATTGTTAATACCTTGATATTAATTATGGGTTTTTTATTTTCCATTTCTATTGAATTAAGAATTTGAGCACGAGGGAGGAGATTCCATAACAATTAATCCAAAAATAGTAAGAGAAGAAACATTGTTTTGAATGGAGTAGATAAGGGTGCCTCATTAAGTGCATTGGTCCCAGAATACTTCCCTACCTATAAAATTAGTAACAAGTAATAATTGGAGACACAATATACCATACATACAACATTCCATATCTTTTGGAGTGTTATCTGGAAGATAGACTCAGAGAAGCCTTTTGACAACCCTATATCACAACATCGTTGAATTCCAAAACTATTTTGTTTTGTTTTTAATGGAGGTTTTTATGACTTCACAATATACTATTCTATGAAGTCAATCATTTCAAAATAAGAAGTTTAGTGAAGGACATAGTAGGCTGACACATAGTTGGAAGGCCAGTTTGAAGATATCAAGACTAATATATCCAAGGAATACCTCATCCATACATAGGAGGTGGTGGAATATTTGAGCTTTCTAGATGAGAAATATCTCTAAATGGATCAAGGAGGAACACTAGGATAATTCTAATGTTGTGATAATGATCTTGTAAAGGGAGAATCTATATGAAATGTATAATAAATGTGAGTTCTTGATGGTGGAAATGTCATTCATTGGGAATGTTATCACTAGAGAAGGTATATCTGTAGACCCGTCCAAGAAAAAGGAAATTGAATACTGTCCAATAGAATCATCTGTAACTAAGATGCATTATTTCCTTGGTCTATCTAATTATTACCAGTGTTTTTTTAGAACTTATAAATTTTTCGAAACCCACTAACCAAGTTTACTCAAAAGGGATAATTTCTTTTAGACCAGTGATTGTAAATACATATTTAATGAGTTGAAAAATAGGCTTATAAGTACACTAGTAGTCACAAAAATGACAAGTAGGGAAACTCTTTGTGGTATACAACAATGCTTCAAAGAAGGGATTCAAATGTTTGCGGATGAAAAAAGATAAAGATATATCCTAAACCTCAAGGCATTTGAAAATTCATGAGAAAAACTATCCCATGCCTGATATGGAGTTCACAGATGTGATCTTTTCATAGAAAGTCATGTGGAATTATCAATATGGGGAGAATTTTGAAATATATACAGATCATAAGAGCCTCAAATATATATTCACATAGAAGGAGATTAATATGAACAAGTGGAGATGGTTAGATCTCATCAAGGATATAATTTCTCAATCTACTACCATCCCAGAAAAGCTAATAAATTAGAAGATGATATAAGTAGGAAGGATCCTAAAACACTATCAATTATGAGAATTGAGAAGGATCAAATATTCATATATTTTAAAAGGATGGAGATAAGAATCATTACGGAAGAAACATCATCAATCCTTTATAAAATTATTTGTAAACCATCCAACATGGAGAAAATAATGAACACTTAAAGAAATTATGTACAAAATCAAAAAAAGGTGAAATAAATGAGAAAGGAAAAATACTTAGAGTTAAAAATTGATGAGGAATGAGATTTAAGATTCAGGTCATCACAATGTATAATATGAAATCCTGAAAAAGATAGATCTTCTAAGTGAAGTACATAGCTCAAACTTCTATATTCTCCCATGATCACAAATATGTATCAAGATCTATGACAGAACTGTTGGTGGTATAACTTGAATAATGATATCATGGGATATACATAAATTTTCATGGTATGTCAAAAAGTGAAAGATGAAAGGAAAAAGTATAAGGGGGTGATGCAACCACTATCCATACCAATATGGAAATTTGGAAAATATCACCATGAACTTTGTCTCTAGACATCTCATGAACTCTAGACGAAACAATGCTATATGGGTTATTGTGGATCTTATCACAAATATAGATCTATTTATCACAATATGAGTAGAATTATCACTGATTTAACATACATATATATACATTAGATAAGTGGTAAGGCTTCATGGCGAGGTGATTTTCTTCAACGATCATCTTTATTTTATTTCTTTCTCCACCTATTTTAATTATTTTCAAATAATGATAATATAAAAACCTCAGTATCACATATATACTAATATATCATTAAAACCAACAAATGACCTAAAAACATATCCACTTCCATCAAATGGGCTATGAAAACATTGTTCCTGTGTACAACCAACTACCACCTCAGGAACGGATGTCATTCATTTTTTCATTTTGACCTTACAAGGATGGGTATTATGATAGATATAAAGTATATACATAAATTTTATAACATTATTATAACCATATATTCTTTATATAATATATATCTTTTTAAATTTCACTCTGTAGGTGATATGATGACATCCCTCATGTGCACGGTGGACTACCACCTCACGAAGTGATGTGATTAATCTTTCATAAATGCTTCACAATGAATATAAATGAAATAAGTATGGTATTGATGAAATATTTTTTCATATGGATATATAATATATAACATTTTATTTCTTTCCTTCTCATTCATGAAACGATGATAACATCATTCATATACTTGTGGACTACCTCCTTAACATAGTGATGCGACACTCTTTTCATACCCACACCACGTGGATGAAATATATAAGTATATAATATGGTATTTATGATATCATGATAATTATATAAATTTAATTTATTACATACCTTATCTCTATAAATATCATTGAAAAATGGAATCATTACTCATGCGTACATTTAACCTACCATATCCATGATCATAACATACTTCATTTTTCAAAACCATCATTTATGATTGGTTTTAAAAGTATAATTGATGTAGAAATGTGATAATTATGTCATTATCATTATTTTTTATATGGTGAAACTCTATAATATGTGCAAGAACCGGGTCAATAAATACAAAACACACATAAGAAAAGTGGGAAATTAATACCCCAAACAGTGAAAATAATGAATGATTAATAATGAGAGTGTGATAAGAAATTATAAAAGGATAATATATGAGATTATAAAAATTAATATGGTTACAATTTATTTTAATGAAATGTTTGAAACCACTATTCATGAGGTTAAATCTAGTTCAATGTAAAGGAAATGAGAGTTATGATATTTCTTCTGAATTCACTTTCCATTGAGAATTATTTTCTATTATACAACAATTCACTTTGATTTGGTAAGTATAATAACTATTTGACATTTAATATCATGAATAACTCATTATTTAGGGAATTTTATGTTTCAATTTGAATTATTTCATCTAAGGGAATTTTACTTTAAAATTATGAAGTGATAAAAGTTGTTGTGAAATGTCACTTTATTTTATTATTGTTAACATTCTCACGAAACAATCAAATTATTATAATCATTTTTAATTGGGCATTACAATTCTATTTAATATAATTATTCTATTATGATGGATACAATTATTTTGAAAACCTTTTACCATTTTTATATATTATTTTTACTTTAAATATTTTATTATTTAGTAATGAAATATTGATATATCCTTATCCTTTAATCAAGATAGATATTTAATGATAAAGAATATTGTTCATGAATTAAAATGACTAAGTTATATTTGAGGAATTATTTGGACATACAATAATGGGTGTGGATTGAAATTTATATAGACCGTTAATTCATAGATTTTTCACATGAGACAAGATAGTTTGAAAAATAAAATGGGTTTCTAAATTTAGATTTAAACTGACAGGAGGAAAGATCCTAACTTCAGAGGTTTTCATGTTTCTGGTACACAAAGTTTAATAATTAATAATTTCCTTCATTGAGAGTTATATCATTAATATCTAAGAGATTTTCTCTATTAATTTATATATGGTTGCATTTCATTATTAGTTATTGATTAAATGGAATGTGTGTTTAGTTATTTACAATGAATATTGGTTATGATTGGTGTTTAATGATAGCATAGGATTTTATTAATCCTTACCGAGTATTTGTGCTCACCCATATTGTTTTCTATTTCCCTATTATATGAAGACGATTAATTAGAATTAGTTTTAAGGATGGTGATCTTTTACCTTTTTTATGATTTATTTTTTAACTATTGTAAAATGGGTATGATGAATGTACCTAGTTTCACAAAACTACTGAAATGATTAATGATTTGTGATTTAAATCTTGTATCTATGCAACTGCAACAATATAAGTTACCAAAAATGGGATACTAGGGTTGAGGTTTATACAATACCATATTAGCATTTTGAAATAATTTAATGTAATAATATAATCACTAAAATTATAAAATAATTTATCATCATAAAAATAATTTCATTATTAAAAAATTTGACCTTTTTTTCATTCATAATATGTTTTTCACCTATGTGGACACATAATATATATTTTAAACTTAGAGAGTGACATTTTGTAACTTTATTTATTTAAATATTGCATTGATCAGTTTTGAGGAAAACTGTTCATTAAAAATATCAATTTTGAGACTAAGGTGATAAGGATCTAATTACCATCATCCAATAGGAATTAATATTAAATATTATGAACTTAGAATTTATTTTTAACCTATATTAACATTATTTACCCTTTATTGATGTGATAAATTTTTCCACAGTTATTATTCAACTTGACCAAATTTAAAAGGGACAAATTTAACAAAATTTAACCTCCTAATTCCAAATATGGAATCCATTTTTCAAGATTTGATATATATAAGTTTTAGGAAATAATATTTAAATAATTACATAAAAGGTGATGAAAATATTTTATAAATTTTTTTTTCTTAAGAATAAAAATATATTTATTCAAATACTATACCAAGTAAAAAATATTGATGATTATTAATTTTTATGAATATATATTTTTTAAATTTTATTAAAATAATTTACTGATAGATATATATTTAATGAATTAAAATAAAAACACATTTTGGGCATATTAAAATAGTTTTTTAGAAAAAAACATTTCTTTTCATTCAATTTGTATTATTTTTTTTGATATCCAATGAATTTATTTAATAATTCTGTAATCCATCAGATATTCATAATGTTGGAGTCCTATTTATATATGTAAATTTAAATGGATATATTATAAAGATCACAAGATAATATTTTAATAAATGATCAAGGATTAATGAAACTATATGTTGTATGAAACACGAGGTATCAAAGTGATTAAATTTATTTAAAAGGATAGATATTATAATATCATGAGGTGATACATTATTCCTTCATTCTAAAAATTTTTTACTCAAAATTTCTATAATTTCACCTCATGAAATTATTTGGTTAGTTATTCATTATAATTTCCTCAGTATCCCATGTCACATCTTATATCTTATGATTTCCCCAAAGTACCTTTGTTGGTCGGGTCTTCAGATTCCTCAACACTTATTCTTTAGTGTCTAGATTTGGGATATACGTTTCACTACATGATAAATCCAAATCCAATTCAATTTCTTCAGAATGAGCACATGTTTTGGGTATGGAATATACCTGTTTAACAAATTAATGTGGAAAAAATATTTTACATTAGATAGTTAATGTGGAATTTCAAAATAGTAATCCACTACCCCAATTATTTATAAAATTTCAATGTTTCCGATGTAATTGGGAATTATATTTCCTTTCATAATAAATATTATAACACATTTCCATGTAGATACCCTTGATAAAACATGATCTACAACTTGAAACTATAAATATATCCTCCTATTATAAACATAACTCTTTATCCTTATTTGATCCACATTAAAATGAGTATGAATGGCCTTTAGTATCAATTTTTCCTCTTTAACAATATCTGGACCCTCATGTTTTCTTTCACCAAATTCTTCCCATGCTGTGGTGTAAAGACCCAGAATTTCCATGTAATTTTTTTAAATAAAATGTAATTTTAGGAGTCCGCAAAAATTGACAGCGCTTGATTATGAGTCCCGGAGTACCTAGAATACATTTACGAACCTTTTTGGGGTATGTTTAGTAAAAATGCGAGCAGTTTTATTCTATCCTTTCAACCTATGCTCAGAATTGATATCTGAGGGCACCGTTGAATTCATAGTGTTGGTATTCTCTTAAAGAGACGTCCACCTCGATGGTAGTTGGTCGGGGATGAAAGTTAGTTTTTGGGATATTTGTGGAAATTATAAAATAAAATAAACACATGTTTCGTTTTATTTTGTTTTAACCACCCTCCCATGTAGATGTTCAGGGGTGGGGTCCATTAGAACTAAACCTCCTCTTCTAGATTTATTATTTTGGGGACCTCTCGAGATCTCAAAACCTCCAAATTAGAATTTGGGGGTGGGGACCACCCGACCCCTATTTATGGAGGAAGAGGAAATCCTCTCTACTTCCTCATTAAAGTGGAGGGGCCTGTTGGGCTTCCTCCATAATTAATTGTGCCAACTTTCATACTTTAATTATGCCACACACCATAATTAATGAAACTTTTTGAATTCTGCAAAAAAATAAATAATAGATTGCATAATCTATTATTTTGGCACACCTTTCATTTTGGTGGAATTGGGAAGAGGAGGAGATTTGATAGAAATCTATCCAATGAAGAATGCTCTACCAACGAAGAACGCTCCACCGACGAAGAATGCCGAACTCCATCGACATTCATCCTTGGGAATTCTTCTGATTTAGATCGTCCTCATCTACGGCGAACTGACACATGAGCCCGTGATTGGAGGTGTGTGGTGGATGAGACAAACATCGATGTCTTCACCTTTTTCCTCTCACCAACACCGACAACGAAAAACCCTAGGTAAGGTTTTAATTGTGTTTAATTATTTGCGGGAAGTTATAGGGTGGTTGATTGATACACATCCATCTTCAATTCTTGATAATTATTTGAAATTCAAGAGGTAATTGAACCTCTTTCTACCACTTAAAACGTGGAGGGTATGGGCCAAACGAACATGGACCGACCCCTCCATCATTCTTCTTTAGTGTGTTCTTCGAAATAGAGGAAGGCGAAAAAGGAAACAGTACTCGACCACCCATGGCCTTTGCCACTCCGCGCTACCGCCAAACTACCGTCATGCCGAGCCGAGATGCCTCCCCCCACCCACCCGTGGTGCTTGGGGTGAACTATCCCCACATCTCTCGGGACGACCCCCCCCCCCATCCCGCGACGCCCCGACCGAACTAACCCACGCCCCCCGGAGCACCCTGGCCAACCCCCCCCCCCCCCTCCCGTGATGCCCCGGCCTAACCGGCTCGTGCTCTGTAGCCCCCACGGCGCCCCGGATAAACCGAACCGTGCCCCCCGTGGTGCCCCAAAGGAATCGGCCCCATGGCCCCCCGCGACGCCCCGACCGGACATGACCGACGCCCCCTGTGGTGCCCTAGACGGACCGGCCCCACGCGCTCGTGGCGCTCCTGCAGAACTGGCATGCTCCCTTGTAGCACCCCCGTGGTCGAGCCGCCCCGCGGAACCCGCGGCTCTGTGACCCATCGTGACCCTCACATCTTGCAGGACCCCAAACAGACCGAGCCAAATCAAGGGCTGGTCCTGACCCAGCAGGTCGGGCCAGGTCCACCCGAACTGGGTTGACTCATGCCAGGTCAGGCCGGGTCGGTCCAGCAGGGTCGGATCGAACCCGGGCCCACTACGATCCCTTTTACTTTTTTTGGCCATATCAATGGCACGAGACGCCTATATGACGAACCATCAGTGGCATTGATAATCTTGGAGTGAGACGGCCCCTTTGAGTATATTTATATAGAGTTTTGGATTGAGATGTGGAACGGTCAGGTTGGATCGAGCATGAATACACCCGGGCCCCTAGACTAAAAGGCTAATAACTCACAGACCGGGCATCCAGTCGATGTGTCGTCTGTTACGTTGAGATCCCTATGATGTGGAAGAACATTGTGATACTTCTTAATGGGACTTCGTGGTAGTTTGAGTATTGAATAGTATCTTTTGGAGCAGACCCTTCTAAATATGAGAAAGCATTTGTGTGGGAACCTAGTAGCTGGCTGAGACCTGACGACTGCTGACTGTTTAACATGGCGTGACTCGACTTGCCCAGTAGGTAGCACCTTGGTGTCGTGGAAGACCCACAGTGGGGAGGGACTTGGTGACACGGGAGAACCATTGTACTCGACAGGAGGAGTACCTCAGCAGGCTATGAGGGTGAGCACCTCTCTGTGATACGGCAGAACCACGGTGTGGAGTGCCTTTGTGTGACGGGGTAGACCCACGATACTCGACAGGAGGAGTAACTCAGCAGTCCAAGTGTAGTGGGAATCCCCTCTGTGTGACATGGCAGGCCCACTGGACTCGATAGAGGAGGATTTCTCCAGCAGGCGAGGGTTCGAAATGTTACTACCCGAAGAATAAATCATAGTTTGAGCTGAGTCAGTACCTTTTTTTTCCTCATGTTTGAGATGGATTACTTGATAACTTAGATATATGTATGGTCATATACATAAGTGGGGTTATCTGTTGATTTCGTACATTTTGGATTATCCTTAGTGGATTTTTTGAGACTTAGAGGGTCTCGGGGTCCCTACTGATTATCGTTATACTCACCCCTGCACAGGCTATGCCCGTTATTTGTTGAGTTTGGAGCAGATGATAGACAGTGTTGACTGGGGACTAGAGTACCAGGTCTGGACGGTACCTAGAGGTAGACATTACGACATGTTAGTACACAGAGGAGACAGACATACGAGGAGTGATAAGGAGGTGATATGTACCCACCCTTCAGGTAGGAACCTCGGAGGACGACCTAGTAGCTGTTTTCCTTTTTCTTTAGTTGTAATTTTTCTTTAGTTGTAATTTTTCTTTCAGTTTCTTGTACTTTACTGTTGGGCTTGTAAACAGGCCCCTTTTACTTTCAGCACTCTTTTGTTATACTGTTTAATTGGTGTTTCGTATCTAGCTATGTGCTTTCTTGTGTGTTTGTGTGTTTACAGGTTATAAAGGCAATAACTTCCCAGTTTTAGGGAATTACACCTTTGGTGCTAGTCTCCCGCCCCTGGCCTATGGAAGGTAGGCTTGGGGTAGTCACAACACGGGCCCCGGGGGATGGGTCGTGAAAAGGTGGAAGTCCACATGTATGCACGAGCAATGTTTTGTTTTCCCATATCATATAAATGAGGTAGGTAATGGTTGTTCCATCTTTATAATAATAATTTGATATGTTTATGATACTAAATTAATCATTTTATAATGGATACTATGTATCAGTAATTGGTAAATAGGAAATAAAAATGAAATTACTTTGTTAACATTCGTACCTCTTCATTGAGAAATATGTTTTTTTGGATTAGAACTTAACAATTTCAAAGGATAGTATTTTGGAAAATAAATAATCTTTAAGACACGGGGAATAGATATTTTAAGGTTTTGTGGAAAGTGTTTTTTGAGATAGAAGGCATAAAATGTGTCAGGAGCAGAGGAGAGGAAGTCCCCTTTTATAATTGAGGGGAGGGGAACTCATGTAATTACATAAAGTATAAAATTATTATAAATTTCTTTTTAAGGAAATGAGGATCCGAACTTATATATTTAGAACATTGGATGAGCATGTGTCTAAATTTTCTCATACAACAATATTTTTAGAAGGTTATTCTATTTTTTCAACCTTATTCTTTTGTTTTAACCCCAATTAACCCTTTTGATGATTATCATAATATAAATGTTTTAACTATTTAAGGGTCTATAATGTTACCATAAAAGGAAAAGTGACCAATAAAAAGAACATGAATTATATCTTCAACCATATCCCATTAAATTGTCTAATGATAAAATATTTATGATTTTTATGAAATTTAAATATTGTTTAATATAAAATATTATTAATGTCAGTTTTGGAACTATTCAATTAAATTGACTTTAAAATCATAAAGATAACAATTTAATTCGAATATAATTTTTTCAAACATAAAAATTATTTAATATGTATAAAAATAATTTTTTGAAAATAATAATTAAATTTTTTTAGGAATTTTAATATTTTTAAAATCACTTATTTAGTTTATATTAAAGGAATAAATGTTGTGTTATAGTTAATTATGAATTTAGCATAATTATTCAATCACTAATAAAAATATAAATAAATTAATGTGATAAAAAAATTAATTTATCTTTCAAATAAATATTTATAACTAAATATAACCACTTTTATCCTTATGAAAAATATTAGTGTTATTTAAGTATATAGAATAAAATTGTGTATTTTTCTATGTCTCAAAATAATATAGTGGTCATAATCAAATAAACAATCGAACCAAGTGGGGTTTTTTTAAAGATATATGTGAATGGTTAAACTATACTCAACCAGTAGGATAATGTAAATAGTCAAACAAGTTTTAAATTTTTATCCTAACAATTTAACCCAATCTTACTGATTTCACTCTATCTATTTTGGCAAATATTTACCATGGTTACTATTCATAATGAGAAAGAATAAAAGATATCTATTTACACAATATTATCCTCATGATTCTAAATATGGGATCAAATTTTCTTGATTCAATTCAAATAATGTTTATAAATTCATTTTAGTATATGTTTTCAAAGATTAACATAACCATTTTTAGAAAAATGCATATTTGAAAAGAAACATGATTTATCCTTATTATAAAGAAATAAAAACCTTTAGATGAATATTAAAAACATATATTTAATATATGATATTTTATTTTAATTGAAATTACTCATCTGTATAAATTAATCTAATTTATTTAAAAAAACATATTTTTCACACAAAAACTGATTTGCGGAAAAATATATCAATTTACATTCAATCAATTTTATTTTAATTTATAATTATTCTAAAAACAATGAATATATTTTTTACATATGAGAAATATTCTTTTTCATTATTTTTTAATTCTTATTCATACTCTCTAATCTAATATATATGTAATATTTTTTACATTAAATAAAAATATCTCAGTATTATAATGTGGTTCGTTTAAACTCACTATTGTGTGTAAATAATGATACCAATGAAATAAAATTTTTTTTAGAGAGAACTATAAAATAATAATGTGTTACATTCTACCCCCATAAAATTATTTTCTTTCTTGAAATTGTATCGCTCTGATACCAAAAAATTCTAACATCCCTATTTTATTACATACATGGGTTCCCATATAGACTATTCTAATTTTTGATTCCTTGAGATAAAATTAAACAGGTGAATAGTCTGGTTACCTAGAAACTTATATCTATGATATAATATTTATTCAATTTCATATTCATAGAAAAACTCTGGTTCCAATGGAAGAACCTCAACATTAAGTACATGTGACTCAAGACTTTTTCACATATTATCACATAATTTTTACATAAATATCAAATAAACACAACCCAAAGATCAAGGGGTATAAATAATTTGGAGGTCTAAGAGCATAAAACATCAGGATGAAACTAAAATAAAAAATCTATATTTCAATCTCTATAACGGGCTCCTGAATCCATTTGAGATTCTAAAACTATATAAGATAACCTGGGAAGGATCACAACAGAATGAATCATCAACCAACTCAATAACTCTTGAGAATGAAATTGAAAAGAATACTGGTGCAACATAATTTGCAACATATCAAAATCTATGAGCTCTTCTAATAGTTTCTTTAGGCAGCCACTCAATCAAATACTTGTGGTTAGTTATGTAATTTATCTCCATTATATAGATCTTGAAGATTTGACACATTAAGTCTCAATAGCAGGTATCCATGATGTATCATTTATGCTGAGTCACTCTATCCACAATACAACCACCATCGTAAGTTATTTTGTGTGTGCACATAATCCTTTCAAATGTTGTGTCCTCGGTAATAGTGTTCTTCATAAAGAGCCACCTGGATGCTCTAGTGAAAAAAATTATTGTATAAAAATTCAACCAATGGAAGGGGTTGTTCTCAAACTCCTTTGAAATATATAAAGAAATATATTAACTTGTAGTTTAGAGTTATATTGGTCCTCTCATACTGACCATTTGAATAAGGATGATATATAGTATCAAAAATCAACTATAGGTTGAATCCAAAACATCAAGGTAAAACATAGATCCTCATAATATGGAATAGAACATAGTACCCCTCCTGAAATTTTACCACTTCCTTAAGGAACAACCTATAAAGATGATCAAGAGATAAATAGGATATAATTAAAAGTAAATATGAATATTTCATATGCTGATCAACTATAACCAAAATAGAAATTTTACATTTTGATTTTTTTAGGATTTAGAGCATGAAATCCATGGTGATATTTTCCCATTTCCATTCTGGTATATGTGATGGTTGGAACATCACCTTTTAATCTTTTCCTTATGCTTCTCTAAAAGCAAAAATTGTAGCACATAATCTTAATTTACCTTTCCTTGTTGTCCCACCAGAAATATTCATTTATGTTTCTATACATATTTATACATCTAGGATGAATAGTGAATGAATAACTACCTGATTCATGTTATAGATCCTTATTCAATTATAGTATTTATTGGTCACATAAACTATTAATTAAATGTATCATCCCATCACACTCATTATTTAATTCAGGTACATTTTGAACGTCTTCTTTAGTTTCATATTTTCATTATATCCCTCTTTACTCCTCAAATGGATTAATAGTTGAACATTATTATGAGAAAAATATGATATATCCCTTTTCCATCTGTTTCATGTTATATCTTCAAAACATACATATGTATTGGATCTCTTTAAATCCTCATTATGAAAAAATTACAATGTTCCATTCAGCATAGATAATTATCCACCTTGTTCAACATCCAAGGGTGGTATTGATTTGAGAGGTCATAATATTTAATAAATTTCAACCATATTCTAGTGTAGCTAGTAAAATATTTTAGGTGATTGTATACTAATGGGTTTTATGATTCATATATATGTCACACAATTCACCATAAAAAATTCCTCTCCATAATAAATATAGAAATTTCCACTGTGAAATCCAAATCATGAGTTATGAAATTTTTCAAAAGTATTTTCAATTTTGATGAGGGATATCATATTACCATATCATTATACTTGATTAAAAATCCCATTAAATTATTTGATGAATTAATATAGATCACAAATAGTTCCCCACTATATGGTAGTATGAGAATATGTTCACTGAGCAACCTTATCTTTAACACCTTCAAATTTTATAGGCATTCATAAGTCCACAGGAATATAATCCCCTTCTAAGCACACTTAGTGGGAGGATTTGATAGTTCTGATAAATCTCTCAAAAAAATAGTAGTATCCAGGTAACCCAAGAATACTATATATTTTGGTTATTTTGGTCGGTCTAGGATATTGCTCAATTACATAAATCTTTTAAGGATCCACCAATATACCCTAATGGGAGATTATATTACCCAAGAAATAAACATTATGATTCCAAAATTCATAGGTGGTAAATTATACATAAAACTACACCTTCGTTAGGGTTTTCAACACAATTATAAAATGATATTAATGATATTCCATTATCATTTAATATTTATTATACCATCTATAAATACTATCATAAAATAATCTAGGTAATATATAAATACTATATTTATTGAATCCATAAATATAGTAGTGGTATTAGTAAGTCCAAATAGAATTACTATAAATTCATTATGCCTATACCTCATATAGAAAGGTATCATGGTTTTATCTTCCTTCTTACCTATTAATTAATGATATAATCAATATAGGTACATGATATACAAGTATTTAGATCCTTATTATTGAAAAAACAATCATCAATATGGGGAATAAGATAATTATTCATGATAGTGATCTTGTAATTTTCATGAAAATTAGTGAAATTATGGATTTACCCAAATTTATTATTAAAAAATATATATGGTTCATCCCACAGTAACAAAAAATGGAAAATGAATCCATTATCAATACTCTTCTAGATTTTATTATTCAATTTTTGCAACTCAATTGAGTCCATTCTATAAGGCGTTATCAAAATTGGTTAAGGAATGGGTATGAGTTTTACTAAAAACTCAACATCAGGATTCATAGGATGATTGGGAAAAGATTCGAGAAAGTAATAAAAAATTATAGTAAAACAACAATGTCATTAATGTTGAGTTTCTCAAAAATTATGAGATATACACCCTTTATGGATATCAATCAAGTCCCAGAAGAATTAAGTAATTTCCATTAGATGTTCGTATTCCAAATCACACTAATTAATGATCATTAGTTCATTATGAATATGAAATATGAATTACCATCCCCAAAAATTGATATTGGTGCTATACAAAGAAATCCATTACATTCTTAAAATCAATCAAATTCTACTATAGGGAGAATTACCAGATTTTAAGGAATCATATTCCCGGAAATATCAATTAGAGTGGAACAATAGACTAGAAGTGTCACCATCACACCATTAATAGTTATCACTACTAATGAAACATATAATCATTGAGGTGGTAATTTGACACCAATATAAAATTAATTAGATATTCATGATTGGGTAGATCTCAAATCAAATAAGACAATATCTGTTCTAGAGTGCTTGATCAGTGCACCTTTCACACCATCATTATCATAACCCACTTCGACTATCATGATCACAAGATATTTCCCTCTATAACTGGGATTAAGTGGTTGTTGAGAATGATCATCATAATAAAACTTTATATTCATGCACATGTTTGAGTAATTTTCAAAATCCTTATAGTTAAAGTACTAGAGTGTTGGTGGTGCATTAGTTGACATCTTATTTTCCCCTATTATATTAACTGACTTATTTAATATGTTTTGAAATTCATTTTCTTTATGTACA
Source organism: Viscum album (assembly GCA_963277665.1). Lineage (NCBI taxonomy): Eukaryota > Viridiplantae > Streptophyta > Magnoliopsida > Santalales > Viscaceae > Viscum > Viscum album. The sequence continues at coordinate 335,729,282 of OY728163.1, forward strand.
AACTTTCATATTGTAAATTAATCCTCATTCCATTCAATAAATTTATTTGATTTCTCTTATCAAATTTCTATCTTGTATATGGATGTATTTTTTTAACCATGTGATTTATTTGAGTTTTTATAAGGACACATCTTCCTTTTCTTATCAAAACCATGGGAATGGTGCAAATGTCTAATTTATATTTCTACCATGAGTTAAAATTGAAGTAGTTTTTCATAGATAATAATGTCTGTTATAGATAATAAATTTAGGAATTTTTTAAGACATTAAAGAATCAATAAATTTTTATTTCAGGGATGATTGTTAAACTAGAAGAATATCTTGCTTGTCTTGTATCATTTCTCTCATAGGTACTGATGGACTCAACAAGCTTCTTCATTTCACAATTAATTAATAATCCATATTTTTAAATGTAATATGAGGTACATAATTACTAAAAAACATCCTATTAAACTCATATCGTTCCTTGGTGTCAATTCCTCCCTACTGCCTCATATTCTTAATATGATTCCACTATTGATATTTTTAACTTCCTAATCATAAATGGCTATGATAAAATTTTCATGTTGTAATAAAAAAAGAATATAAATTACTTTCATAGTGGTATTGATCCATCATTCAACCACTGGTGGATAATATTACCCACTAAAATAAGGTATATCATTCCATATATAGGACTCAATAGTAGACTGTTTATAATTTATCTTGTTTTTAAGATTAAAATGATTCATATATTATGAACGTTTGATAATAATTTTAAAAAAATTACATCCCAATTCTTATTGAATTTGGTTTCTCTAGAAGAAAATAATTGAATTTTACATAATATTGATCTTTAACGAAGTTCCTTTGGGTTCCAACCATTCACTAAAAAAAGTCATAGTGTGAGAAAAAATAGTCATAGTGATAAAACTAATAATTATGAAAAAAAATTATATGACGTCATATTAACAATAATAACATTAAATAAATTCTATATTATCTTTAACATAGGTTATCCATGGTCACTATCTTTTCAAATCACTCATATTGGATTATGAAGATAATTTTAATTAACCCAACCATATCACTTTTATAACAACCCCAACCCCAAAATCCTATTGTCAGTGCGTTACTATATTAAATTTTAATTGATACAAGACTCAAATCCCAAAGGACCAATTAGTTCATCATTTTTTAAATCCATATTACTTACATTAGCATTACATTATAATTTAAATGTGAAATACAACACATAATATGATTTGAGAACGTCATTATTGTCCAAGTAGAACCCTACATATCACTAATAAAGAACGTCTTGATATCCTAGAAAAAATAAAACACATGAAAGGGGTGATATAGTATTCTTAGTAAGGGAATACATATTTCAAAATATATCAAAAATAATTATAAACAATTATGGAAAAGTGATTAACTGAAACAATTTCCATTTAAATAATAACTTGAACATAATATTGTAGAAATTAAATATGATAAAATAATTCCATATAAATAACCACATGAGAATGAAAATTAACCATGGGTATTCTATTAGTCAAATAATCACATGGAAAATAAATAAATAATCACATAATGAAAGAATTCCAAATGCCTGACATCATAAACATACTGTCAAGGCTTCGGCCAATCCACTATACATAAACGTGTAAAATCCCAAACTAGTTTGTTTCTCGAGATGTACCGATAAATAGAGGGGATATATAGGTATGATACCATTACTTACTAATTCCAATTCATTCTTCGCGTGAATATGGTAATGAAATATAATCAACATAAACATTAATATTGAAACTAGTATAGAAAATGTTAATACTTAAACCATAAACCACGAATGGTATTAAAGTAGAAAATCAACATAAAAATAAACCATAAACCATTAAAAGAATTATTTAAAATTACCTCATATGAGATAAACCATAGTCAAGCATAATATCAAACAAAATATGTTGGAATAGACAAAAAAAAACTCATAAAATCATTAATATTTCTTGGGAGAAAACCCCTTTTTTAATTTGAAATCATTTATTTAAAAACTATTAAGCTATAAAAGAAAAAATATACATTAGAAATAAATTTTTAATATTGTAATGGAAGATTAAAAATGTTAAGGCATAATAATGGAGGAAAATGGCACCGATTTAGTATAAGTTAAAAAAAATTCCTTCTGTTGAAAAATACATAAAGTACCTTATTTATAAAATGATAAAAATATTTGTTTAAAACCAATTTATAAATAGTATAACTTAGGTAAAATAATTTAAAAATATTTATGTTAATAGTAAAAGTATTTTGGAATTAGTTTTTAAGAAACATGGACATGGATGATAAATATAACCCAGTAGATACTTATGTATAAATAATCCCAAATAGTAATGAGATTATGAAATAACCTTTATCACATTATAATCATTAGAATAATATTCCTCAGGAAGGAAAGCGACATATATGGATATGGAAAAACTATAATATTCAAGATAATACTAATAAAAGATATTCAAGGGAAATATATACACCACACAAAATAAATGAGTAGTGTATAAGGTATGTGTCCCATAAAAATAAAAGTAAGTCAAAAATACCTTACTATTAGAGTTACATTTGAATTATGATCCCCAAAAAATAATAGCATATATAAAGTTTTTTATATTATTAAATAATTTCTATTAATGATATATCATGCCATTGGTCGTATATTGCAGACAAAAGAAGCGAGTGGTGAATATGAAATGTATCTCTTTAAATTAAATAGTGAGATAATATTCTCTTACCATAGGTATGATTCCCTCCGTAGGTGTCCAAAAATGAAGTATAGTGTTTTGAAAAATATTATTAACATACACCAGAATAATAATAATTTTTTTGATATCATGTATGATTCATTTATGATTTTATATAACCCATTTGATAATAATTCTAATTTAATGCTATGTTTCGCGTAATAACTACTTTTTTATCACACATGTTTTGAATTTTAATTATGGATCCTATTAATTTGATCATAATTTAATTAATTTAATAATGTAAAAAAGGATATATATTTCATATATATTTAATATATAAATATATATAAAATATAAATATATTAAATGGAAAACATCGTTCACGGTGATAGTAAGTTGTACATACACATGAACGATGTTTCTATTTTCTTGCCACACCGAATGGAAGAAGCTAAATGACATATATATATTATTAAATAAGAATTATTTTATCATATATTTCATATTTATTCATTATATAAATTATTATAATCTTTCTTGAATGGTTAACATGGAAGTCGAATCTCATAGCGGCATGGAGATGGTTTGCCGTATGTACGTACAAGCGATGATATCATTACCTTAATGGTAAAAGGGTAAGGAATGAGATTGTATATTAATTATAAAAAAATAAATATAATTTAATATGAACTCTTTATATCTATTATATCCACCATTATACCCATCCAATTAAATTAGTGATGTAAAATAGATTACACCATGACGTGGATACGGTAGGCCATACATATGCATGCATGGGGATTTAATTTTTCATAGGATGGGTAAAAGGTGGAATATGGTTATTAAATAATCATAATAACATATCAGAATATATTTCATACTTTTTTTATTAATTTATAATGGAAAAAACACATGATTAATAATTAGAAAAATAAATGAACCTGAAGGAGTCACTAAAGACGATTACCTCTTATTTAGCAAACCCCCTTTAGATCTCCTCTTAGGGACAATAGGGATGTTATTTTGAGAAGACCATAAACACTATGATGTGTCTAGGGATGTTGATAAGGAATATTTTCATGGATTTATTGATATATATCTATAAATGTGGTGTAAGTAAGTGAAGGAGGACGTTCCCTTTATAATTAAGGTGAGGGTCACTTTAGGAAACTCTCAAATTATTAAATTAATATAATTTAATTTTTAATTAAAAGTAAATTGAAGTGAGTTATTTCTAATATGATATTATTATGGGTCTAAATAATTTACAAATAATATTTGTAGGCAATTTTAGATAACAATATTAACCTTATCGTTAAAATTTAACCCTTAGTTAATCCCTTAACACTTACCGTAACAACTTTGATTTTGTAATCATTAGGATTAACATAGTTACTATAAAATTACAAAAATAACCCCAAGCTGATCATCAATGAAATATTTAATATTAAAATATTATTTGGGATAAATGTTACATTTTTACAGAGTTTGTATCATTTAATAAAATATTAATTATTTTAAAGATTCCTTTATGTCAATTTTGATAATATTCAATATTTTTCCTTCTAAAAATATCATAATAAAATTATAAATTCAAAACGACAATTCTAATATATCAATAATATGTCAAAATTATCAATACAATTCATTTATGTCATTAATTAGGTAAATTTGTATTTATTTTAATATTTTTAACATCATTTATCTAATATTTTAATTTATTATACAACTACTATGTCATTATTATGAAAGACTTTAATTAAATTATTTCTTATAAAAAATTAAAAAGAAATTATGATAATGAAGATATATTTAATATAATATAATTTAATATTTTTATTCTAATTTATCTTCTCTAGAAGTATGTATTAAAAAACTAATACTTATTAAAAAATAATAGTATGAAATATTTATCTTATATTTAAATAAAATATTATTGACTTTATATTAATACCCAAGTGGATTAAAAATATTATAATTTCATCCAGATATTTATATTTGAATAAAACCACTTACCTAATGAAATTGTGACAAGTTTTATGGTTATTTTATAGTGTTATATTTACCCATAATTACATAATTTACCCTTAACCAAGTAATTAAAATATTAATAAATTTCACTATTAATAAGCACAAAAGTAAAAGAATTTTTTTAAATAATTTAGAACCATTGATTCCAAATATTTAATCCATTTTTTAAAATTAAAACACAAAAATTTTAGTAATTAATTTAAAATTAATCCCATTGACGGGGTCAGAATACTAGTTATTAATGTTTAAACATGAAAAATGCTGAAACATTTTTATATCTAAATTCATTGTAAAATTTATGAAAATGACCTAAATTGGGTTAAATGATAATAAAATAATATCATTATACTTTTAATCTATTCAATAATATAATTTTAAATTATAAATTATTTTTATAAAAAAAGTTGTTTTAAATTAAAATTTAATATCTTTCACAATTCATAAAAATATGAATCTTTTCAGAAAAATTAAAAAAAAATTAATTAATGTAAATTTTTATATTATGATTTAAAAGAATATATCTATTTTTACAAATAAAATTAAAATGTTTCAAAAATTGGATTTAAAATATGTTCTCCATTAAAATGTGGTAAAACTATTTTTATAAAAAAATATGTGTTTTTATGTGTAGTATTGGTTTTATTCTTATATTTTCCCCCTCAAATCTATTACATGAATATCAAAAATATATATAATGAAATATTTCCTTAATATCATTATCTAATAGTAATTAATTAATTTTTTTATTTAAAAAATGACTTTGTGAGCATAAAAAAATTTATTTAAAAAAACATTCCCTATATATTCAATTGGTTCAAATATTCATTTCTAATTAATTTTAAACCAAGGAATTCAAAAATATATTTTCATAAGTTAGTTAATACTTTTTGCTACCTCCAACATAATAGTTATCATATATCATATTATATTAAATAATAATATTTTAATAATATATTATTATTCGGTAAGACTTGGCCTTACGTTTAATTCATAAAAAATCATTATTGTGTTTTGTTTAATCTTATCAAAACGTTTTAAAAAACATAAGCTAACAAATAAATTGTCTTTATTTAAGAAGATAACAAATATAAAATAATGGGGTGTTACACTCTCTCCTCCTTTAATAAATTACGTCCTCACAATTCGAACTCGGTATTGAAAACATTGGTTTTCTCTTTTAAAAATATCTTTATTGAAATCACACATTTGTAAAATAATTAATGATACATTCACATTAAAAAAAGAAAAGAAAGATTGAATATAACAAAAGAAAACACATACCAGGGTTCTACATAATAAAACATGGACACAAGAGAGAAATATAACCCTCATGTTCTGATGGTGAGTGATAGAGAACATGGCCAGGAGAAAGTTAAAAATCAGAACGCTATAAATTTGTGACGATGTAGGGGACAATTTTATTCCTCGAAAAAGGAGGTATTAAGAAAGAAAATTTAGTTTCATGATTTTTTTCCGATAGTTTAAGAATTAATTTACTTTATATAATACAAAAATAATGAAACATACTTACTTGTGAAGTAGAGTTCCATATGTTAATCAATTTCCACTAAAAAATCACCCTTTTCTCCAAACAATAAATAATTAAGATAAAATTTTCACACATGAATCATTAGAATAAAATGTTAGAGAATCACATAATCTATAAAAGATTTACTATATATTTATCTTTTCATGAAAAATTATGTGAAACAATAATGGTTAGGAAATATAAAACAATTCTTTAAAAATAATAAAAGATTTATGATGAAAAAAACATTAATACCCAAAATTGAATAGTGATACTGATAGTTCAACCTAGATCATTCAAAAAATAACTATCCTTCCTCAAAAAATTTATAAACAAATATTGAAATAAAAAAATCTGAAGTATTTGATCACATCCATCCAAATAACATCAATAAAACTTAATTTTCTCATACAAAACATTAATTTACTAAACCACATGATCAGTATGATATGCTATCCATTTTCATAAATATCCTGAATTTCAATAATTCCACAATAGAAATCATGTTTAAATCCAAAATAAAATTCAAACTTTATTCCTCAAAAAACTCTATTTACTGTGATCTTACATGATTTAAAAAATGGGGAACATATTTTATATTGAAATAAATCACTTAATAACCAAATAATTTTCGAATCCCAAGGTTATATATTTGATAAAACATATGTACCTAAAAACATATATCCTTAATCCATCATAAATTTTAACTGACTAAAAAAAGTCATGCTGACCATGAGTTTATGTTGGCTTGTGGTAAGAACTACACCCTAATCACTCTTCGATTATGGGTTCAAGCCCCACAGCCTTGTTGGACGTGATGGGTTCTCACCTGGAATGTGGGTTGTCCCTTTTCTAAAACAATATTAATATAATTATCACAATAAAAAATATGTACATCGATGAAAAAAGGTTAATCACTAAATATCCTTTGAACTAAGGAACTCAATACAATACCAATACATTAATACTTAATTCATTTATTTCCATATAAGCCCTTCCTTGGTATAGAGTTTATTCTATAGAAGATGACATTGAATTGAGAAATTATTAGGTTTCCCACATTTAAGTCAATGAAATTAAAATGGATTCGAAGGTTCAGAGTTATTTCCCTCCATAGGGCCCTTAATTTTTCCACGAAAATTATTTTCTAATATCATTATTCCCCACACATAAATAATTTTTTCATTAAATTGAGACAATTTCCTAGGTATATCTTTCCACATTTCTCCAATGATGGAAGTTGATCTATCTTTTCTCAATGGTATCCACCACTGAATCTCTTAGCAAGCAATGTCCTTCTATTCTTTGGTGAGTTTGGGAGTTGGTTAAGGTATATTTTATAATCATATTTTGGTAAAACTAATAAGTAATTACCATGATATATTTTACTACTATGAAAATTCAATTGGGTGTTTCATTACCATCACCTTGTTCATTATGTTAAATGTTAACACGACTCCTTTTGGTACCACCCATTTACTTAAACTAGAAATCATCATGTGAATAACTGTAGTCATAGTGAGAAAATGTATAATCTTTTATATAATATCATGAAAATATATTTTCAATCTTAAACAACCTATATTAAACCTAAGTTATTCATTCCCATTATATATTGAAATACTTCATAATCTTTTGTGTTGAAAATGTAAATTGTCCTAAGAATATCTCTTGGGTGTGTCAAACTAGGTGCGTAGTAAGGCTCATTGTCATGTACCAAGTTACGTTTATTTAGACCCGATGCTACAAGTCAGAGTTGTTAATCCTAGGTAAATTTGTGTCAGAACCACATCCACTCTTAGTATCTAGATAGTGATGTAATTCTAGGAACACATGTTGAGTCAATATGGTTTCCATATTACTTTTCCATTCCTAATTGTTTTGAAAATCACAAACACTCTATCTTAAGGAAAATTTCTTTTCCCCATGTTTTACATTTATAATAAAATTTTCTTTCCCCAAGGAAATTTATTCTTACCATATTTTTAATTGTTCATGTTATAATCTAACTCATTTTTCTTTTTAAGTATAAAATTCTATTTCATATCTAAAACCTTAGAATCTTATAAATATTTAGACATAGATCATTCTATTTTTAGGATCCAAATATATGTACCGAATTCTATGAATTCAGAATTTGAACATTCTATGTTTAGACTCCGAATTCTCTGAATTCAGACTCTGAACATTCTGAGTTCAGACTCCGATTTCCATGAATTCAGACTCCAAATTCTATGAATTTAGTCTACGAATTCTTATGAATTCAGACTCTTAATATCCTTGAAATTCAGACTCTATAATTCTATAGAATTCGGGATCCAAATTATTTTGAAGACAAAATATGAATACTCATGTATTCTAGACACCGAATTGTTTTATGGTTAGACTCCGAACTTTTATTTTTCCTTACACTCTGAAAAATGGATTTGGTTAAGCAACCATATTTTTGCTTACTCTATTTATAGTTATAAAATGATGTCATGCTTTCTATTTCTAACCAACCATTGTTTGAGTGACACGTATATAGGTCCCTCCAAAATTCAAGGAAAAATATGACCATTGGAGGAGGGAGATGACCATTGATGATGAGACTATTAATAAGATCTCATTTGAACAAGCTCAATACTGTTCTAAAACTCTAGAGATTACATACTGCTAAAGTGATTTCTAGAGAGAGACTTTCATGCTTTGTGCATACTGAACATCGTGTTTAGAATAGCTTCATGCAACTTAGAATGTTGACGAGTACATTCGACGACTTCCGGGGATAGGAAGACAGAGGTTCCGAAAAACTCGAAGTTCTAGGGCTTGCAGGGATAGCAAGATAGACTTAGATATTTGTATCGAGGGCTTACACTAGTGTGGGAAAGACAGGCATTCTTGAATGTATAAATCAAGGGACCTTTATCCAAGGTTTTTGGATACCCTTCTCTTTGGGATAAAAGATTTACTACTTGTTACTTGTTTTTTTTCAAGTTTTCCACTACATTTTGGTTGTTGAAGAAAGTAAAAATATCTTACACTTTCTTATACTTGTACTCTGATTAGTAAGATTTTATATGCTTTAAATTAGAATATTTATCTTTGTAAACTTTTCTTAAGTGTCATTTCTAGAACCATATTTCTAGAATCAAGCATGTTTCTAGAACTAATAGGTATTGTGAATTTACCATGTTTAACTTTCTTAAACATTACCATCATTAAAAGTTACAAAGGAATTTTTAAAGTATACAATTCACCCCCTCTTGTATATTGAGCATCTAGATCATTATTTTGATACTGCAATCAGTATAATTTTGATCCATCAATTGGTATCAGAGGATATCCTGGAAATAATTAAATTCGCATATATGTTTTCTTTATCATGTTTTTCATTGTACTATATTTTCCTTGCTTAGGAGATTTTTATCCTTGTTTACAAACATTTATTACTAACAAGTTGGTGTGGAAATATATTCTCTTTGAGATTGAAGGAATGAATTTTAGTTTAATTGAAAATATAAATCTTACTAGACCACATATTTTTGATGAAAATTATTATGAATATTGGAGAGATCATATGAAGACTTTTGATATTAACACTGGAGTGGAAAACTTAGTTATGATTACTAGAGATTAATAGATTCTTGATAAAGAAGTCAAAACTTTTACTAACCAAGAGAAGTCAGAATATCAACTAAAATATAATGTAAGCAATACTTTGTTGTGTTCCATGAATAGAAATATATATAACTAGATTTCATCTTGTGAAGTGGAAAATGTTATTTAGAAGAAGTTTGAAGTTACACATTTTGGTACTTTCAAAATTATTGAAACTAGAAGAGCTATGCTTAGATCTGAGAACCATGGTTCTTTCTTTCCATATGGAGAACCTATATGTAAGGTACAACATAGATTTATGACTATTGTCAATACCTTAAAATCCATGGGTGAATTTTTTTTGGATGATTAGGCACTTGTAGACAATATTATAGACATCATGCATAATGAGTGGGAATCTAAGAGGACATCTATAGATGAGAATAGGAAAGTCTCACAGATCACTCTTGATGAGATTTTTGGAACTCTTCTTCATCATGATACTAGAATGAAGAGAGATACTGACAATGTAAAGAAGAAGAATGGGAATGGAAATGTTTTTTACAACCACTTCAAATCATATGAAATCTAAGACTCTTCAGAGAGTTACAAGATCTAAGTCTCAGAAGGTTACTGTTTTATCTGAATCAAGTGAATGTAAATATTATGAGAATGAACTCAATAATCTTGCTCGAAGGATGAAAACGATATTTGGGAAGAAATAATTTCAGTATAGATACAAGAAGAAATAATGACAGGATAAGAAAGACTCTAAAGTCACTTGTTATGAATGCAAAAGAGCTGGACATATAAGGCCAGATTGTCATATTATTAAGTAAAAAGATAGAAAGGAAAATAATTCTAAGAGGAATAGAAATAAGTACTACAAAGCTAAAGCTAAGAATGTTTTGAAACCTGATGACACTTGGAGTGCTAATGGTGGATATTATTCTGATGAATCCTCATATTACGAATCATCTGGACATAATAATCTTGGTCTAATAGATAGTCTACCTATTGAAAATCATTGTTTAAAGGCTAAGGTTCACAATGCTAAATCCATCACCAATGTATCCTTGAATTCTAATTGTAGTGATAGTAAATAAAATAAATACTTTGATAAAGAATCTTCTTCTAATGAAGATAATACTTTACCCACCTATGAAGATATTTGTAGTTTTTCTAGGCATCTTGAGAATCAAAATTCTAAAGTCAAGAAAAATATTGATAAGGAAAATTCTAGGATTTTAATTATTACTAAGGAAATATTAGATCTTTATAATGATCTTGATAAGAAAACTCTTGATTTTGAAAGTATTTCAAAAAACCGTGCGGAAGTTAATTCTGAGAAGGATAAATTTTCTAAGGATCTAGACAAAGTAATTTCTATGAAAAATGTTTTCGATACTTTCTCTAGTACTAAAACAGATGTTTTTGAGGATAATAACATAGTTATTAGACTAATGTCTGAAATATTTTCCTTGTGGAAGTGTTTGTTGAACTTTACTTATGGTTAGGAAAATTTTCATAAGATGTATTCACAAATTCAACCTCTAAGGAATAATTCTGGTTTTGGTTATACATGTTCAAAACCGATTTTTAGTATCAATGTTTTTTTTCCTAAAAGAGATCTTTTCTGCACTAAGTGTTAGTGTGGTATGCATTGGGAAAAAAATTGTTCCTTAAACAAAAATATGTATTTAGGTTTTCATAAAGCTTATTTTTTAATGAAAATGTGGATACCTAAAATTTTATTTTTTGAAGTTTTTGGATCCAAGAAAGTTTAGGATTCGAAAGTTTAACAATATTATTTTTAGGAAAATAAAGAATGTACCAATAACAATACTTGGTACATGGATAGTGGGTTTTCCCGACATATGACTGGTAATAAAAACATCTTTGAAAATATTATCTAGAAAAAAGGAGGAAAAATAACTTTTGGAGATAATACTAAGGGAGAAAGTATTGGTATAGGTAACATCATTCTTCTTAGAAGCACTTTGATTTCAAATGTTTTATTTTTGAAGGGTCTTAAGCCCAACCCCATTATCATAAGTCAATTATGTGATGAAGGTTACCTTGTGAATTTTAGGAATGAGAATTGTTTAGTACACAATTCCAAGGAAGAGTTTATTATTTCTTCCCATAGGCAATAGAATGTATACACACTAAACATAGAAGACCTTAGGAGCCAAGACTTACCTTGCCTTGGTGCAATGAAAGATCATTCTTGGTTGTGTAATAGAATGTTAGGACACTGTAACCTTAAGAATCTATGAAAAATTTCTAATAAAAGATTAGTTTAGTATCTTTTAGAGCATAGATTTGATTCCTCAAAAGTTTGTGATCCTTGTCAATAGAGAAAGAAACATAAATCATGTTTTAAATTAGTTGGTGAAGTCTCAACCACTGATTCATTACAGTTAGTGAAAATTGATCTTTTTACTCAAACATAAACTAGAGGCATTGATGGAAAATATTATGTATTGTTTTAGTTGATGATTATAATAGATTTATGTGGGTCTATTTTCTAGCAATGAAATATGAAGCTTTTTTTATTTCCAAACTTCTAGAGCACAAGTTAAATTGAGAAAACCCTTCCATTGATAACAATTTATTATGATCCTGGAGTATATAATAAAAATTGTGATTTTGAATATTTTTCTAGTAGAAAAGGAATTACTCATAACTTCTCAGCACCAAGAACACCTCAACAAAATGTTGTTTTTGAAAGAAGAAATAGAATTCTTCAAGAGATTACAAGAACCATGTTGAGTGAATATTTCGTAGCCAATCATTTTTGGGTTGAATCTGTAAGTACTGCTTGTTATACTATAAATCAAGTTTTGATTAGACCTTTTATTAATAAAACTCCTTATGAGTTATGGAGTGTCAGAAAACTTAGACTTTCCTACTTCATGGTTTTGGGTTTCAAGGTATTCATTCTGAATACTAAATATAAACTACACAAATTCACAGCAAAATATAATGATGGAATTTTCTTAGGCTACTCCACAACTTTTAAGGCTTATAGAGTTTTCAATAAAAATACTTGTACTGTTGAAGAAATAGTACATGTCAAATTTGATGAAACTGATCATTTTGTTTTTAAAAAACCTCAACCTACATCTTCGGATTTATTTTCAAAAACTGATTATCAACATTTTTTAGAAGATCCATATGATAAGGAAAATGTTCTAGAAAATATTTCAGAAGAAATTACCCAATAAGTATTCCTACCCTATGTTGATGACCATGTTTTAAAAAACCCAAATAATTTGTTTCTAAAGAAAAATTCCAGTGATAGTATCATTGGTGATGTAATTCAACCTATAAGGATTAGGTGTTTCTTAAGAAATAAAGTATAACATCTTTCATTCCTTTCCCAATTAGAACCAAAAAGAACTGATGAAGCTTTAGGTGATGATGAATGGATAAAATCTATGCAAGATGAGCTAAATGAATTTGAAATGAATAAAGTCTGGACCTTGGTTGAAAGACCTAAGGAAAATTTTGTTATCAGAGTAAAATAGATCTTCAGAAATAAATGGGATGAAAGAGGAATCATAGTATGAAATAAAACTAGATTGGTTTCTAAAGGCTATAATCAACAAGAAGGAATAGTCCATGAAGAAACCTATGCTCCAGTAGTTAGACGTGAATTTATTCGTATTCTACTTTCCATTGTAGCATGCTTTAGTTTCAAACTTTTTCAAATGGATGTTAAATGTTCTTTCTTTAATGGTTTTGTTTAATAGGAAGTTTTTGTTGAACAACCTCCCAGTTTTGAAGATTCAAAAAATCCTAAATATGTTTACAAACATACCAAATCTTTTTATGGACATAAGAAAGCCCCTCGAGCTTGTTATGATAGGATTACATGATTTTTGCTTCAAAATAATTTTGTAAAGGGAAATTCTGATCCAACCCTTTTTATAAATAAAGATATGAAAAATGTTTGGATTTTTTAAATTTACATTTATGACATTATATTTGGTTTAACTTAGAAATATTTAACCAATTCCTTTGAGTATCTAATGAAATATGAGTTTTAAATGAGTATGATGGGTGAGTTAACATTTTTCCTAGGTTTTCAAATTTCCCAAAAACCAGAAGGAATCTATATATCCCCACATAATTATATTAAAGATCTTCTGTTAAATGTATGGATATGACAACACTAAGAGTATAAGTACCCTCATTGGTACCACAAATTCACTTGATTTAGATGATGCTGAGAAACCAGTATATCTAACATCCTTTAGAGGTATGATAGGAAGTCCACTTTACATGATATCTAGTCATCCAGAATTAATGTGTTCAGATTGCTTATGTGAAAGATATCAATCCAATCCTAAAAAATCTCATTTAATGGAAGTGAAAATGATTTTTCGTTACTTAAAGGGATCCATGGATCTAGGACTCTATTACACATCAGGAAATGATTTTATTTTAAAAAGTTTTTCAGATGATGAATTTAGTGGATGTAAAATGGATAGGAGAAGTACATCCCGAACTTGTCATTTATTAGGAGATTCATTAGTTTCTTGGTCATGCAAAAAGCAACACTCAGTAGCACTTTCCACTGTTGAAGCTGAATATGTAGAAACTGGAAGTTGTTGTGCTCAAGTGTTGTGGTTACAACACACACTCACAAACTATGATTTGAGTGTTACAAAGATGCAAATTTTTTGTGATAATACTAGTGACATTGCCTTAAGTAAAATCAATGCACATCACTCTCATGAAAACTCATAGATATTAGGCATCACTTTCTTAGGGATCACACAGAAAAAGGAGATATCATTCTTCCATTTATCAGAACAGAAGATCAATATGTGGATATTTTTACGAAATCTTTACCCTCTGATAGATTTGAATACATTAAACAGAAGTTAGGAATGATAACAGTAAGGTAATCTCCCATGTTAACATCTTTTTAAAGCCAATATACTTAAAGTATGACACTCTTTTTCATAGGGGGAGTACATTTTCTTGTTAGGTAATCAATTTTTTTTTCATAATGAAGATTTACAAATTTTTTATAATGAATACATTCTAAATTTTCGTAATGAAGATTTTTTAAATTTTCGTAATGAAGGTTTTCCAAATTTTGTATAATGAAGATTTTTTTGGTTCATATTTTTTTCTCGTAATGAAGTTTTCTTGATTTTTCATTTCTAAATTTTCATTGTTTAAAAAATTTTCATAATCAAAATTTCTGGAATCTAATGTTTTTCATGAAGAATTTTCCTCAATATGAATAATTTTCCTAGAAATCAGAAACATATGTTTTATTTATTATATTTTCTTAATCATCATTTACTTATTGGTATTTTCATCTGTTTTTTTAATTTTCGTATTCACTTTTTCTTAAATCCGAATGCTTTCTTTAAAAAACATCTAAAAAGATCGGATTCAATAAATATTTCCTTCCGGCTATCATCTCAACCATCCGATTTGATCAGAAGGTTTTTTTCAACCATTGGATTGAGTATGGAAATTGAATCATCACCTCAATTTCCTATACAAAGGAACCCTAGATGGTTGACCCACATCGAAACTCAAGCCTTCGCGAGTTGAACCTCTAACCTCCTACATAAGCGTGTTCCAAACTTCTCAGATCATTATTACTTTCGAATGTCTACCAAAGCCTCCTCTCAAAAAGATATGTCAACTATCAAACCAATATTTTAATGGAAGATATACAGGGAAAGGTTAGTTGTTCTGATGTTTTTTCTCAAAATTTTATTCAATTAACTATATGAATATAAAGATGAATGGGTGGGAAAGTGTTTACCATTCAAAACCAAAAGCTCAGGATCTGGTATATCTGGAATTGTTGATAGAATTCTATGAGTCAGAAATTTTATTCGAGGATGAAGGGAGGAGTAAGTTTTCTTTTATCTGTTATAAAAATACATATTCACATTCATACACCAAGGCTGCAATATTGGTTGGTATTCCATATGAAGGGGAAGCTAAATTTTTTTCTCCTAAACTGCCTGATATTCAAGGAATCTTTGATAAAGTGAAGTCCATGGCTTGACTTGGTCTCTCAGAACTAAATACTCCGAACATTCTTCACCTCACTACAAATTATCAGATTCATGAATTGTGGGTTGAAGGATTAGTCATACCGAGAAAAGGAGACAAAGATACATTGAAGAAAAGTGATAAGTAAATTCTGGATTTCTTAGTAAACCTAAGTAAGATAAACATGGTAAAACAAATCTTGTTTACGATTGAGAACATAAATAATGGACATCTAAAGGCTCAGATTGTTATGTATCTAGCCATTCTGTCAAAGATGTTTTTTCGGTGTCTAGAATCCTACAAAATCCCTTGCAAATATAAGTCATGAAATTGAAAATCCATATTGTTGAGTGATGACACTTTGAGAAGAATGAAAGTTCAATTTTATAAAGAAACTGGAGAATATTATGGTTTACCTAAGGAGGAGGTAGAAGCCTTAACAAAGATGTTGGAGGTGGCTGAGACCTCTAAAAATGGTCGAAGAAAGAGGTAGTTGAAGGAAGTGGAAGAGAAGGAAAAAACCTAGTGGCTAAGGAAACCCAATCTGCACCACTGAAGCTAATGAAGCTAAAAATCCTAGACTGATGAGGTTGTGGCTAAATGGAGAGAAGACAAGAGAAATAAAAAATAAGTGTAGCCTATGTTTGACTTGGACCCTGGTGAAGAAAAATCTTTGATGGAGAAGGAAACTGAAGATATTGACAAGCATTAAATAGAGAAGAAGTAGAAGAAGAAGTTGTCTAAAGCCGAAATTGTTCAATCCCTTCTGAAGGCTGCTGAGAAATCTTCCGAGAATATTCTGGTACCAGAATCCTTCTTGATAGAGTCATTACCAGAGACTCTAGGAAATAAGTTTGTGACTTTATAAAAAGTCCAATAAAAAGAAGTAGAAGAAAAAGAAGTATTAGAAGAAGAAGAAGGCAGTGGTGATACTGAAAACGTGATAATGAAAGTTAAGGATTTTCATGAGAAGTAAAGGCCTTCTGAGAAATTATCATTCTGAACTTCTCAAGCTGAATCATCAAAGCTTGTTACTCCTGAGAAAAATGAATAGAGGGATAAAGACAAAGTAGAAAAACCATCTGAATAAGAAAGAATCAATAAATATTTCATTCTCCCAGAGGATACCCATGTAGGATCCAAAAATGAATAATTTGATGAAGAAAAAATCGTTCAGCTATCTGATAGTGAACATTAATCCCCTGATCAAGAGGAAGTCATTTTGAAGTTTGATAAGGGAAAAAAGGTAGTAGTTTATACACATACCAGGGTTTTGGTAAAGAAGAATGATATAGGTATTTCGTCAAAGAGGGAAGATTCTATGTTATAAAAAGAAACCTCACCAAGAAAAATCTATGATTCGGAATCTTCCTCCCTTAGAGATGATTTTGTAGTCTAGTATTTAAAAAATCTTGTTGGGACTATACAAATATTTCCTAGCATAGAATAAAGATTCTAGATGCTTCAGTATTCCTTAAATTAGAAATCAGATTTAGTATCCATGGTGATGGATAAGTGCATCAAACATGAATCCGATTTCAAAACCTTTTTCATAAACTACAAATCCCACAAAACATTTTTTCAAGAAAATGACAAGATGGTCAAAGAAAACTATAGAGGACATGTGAATTATTTATGAGTTCCAAGAAAGTGTCAAGGATGCATTTGGAACTGAATATGTGAAGATCAAGGATCTCTCTAATTGTTTTGAGGAAAATCTATCTCTGGAACTGAATTCTCAGATACATGAAGTGAAAGATCTGAATGGGAATTTATATTCAGTTTCTCGGAGTAGGAAGAGGGAAATATATCTTCGAATTGAACTTGAGGAAAAAATTTCTAAGCAAGAAGTTTTTCTAAAGGGGAAAGCAGAATCTCTTAAGGCTCAGGAAGAAAAAATAAAAGCCTTAGAGAATAATACAAATGATCAGGATCAGCTTATTAAACGTGCATAGGAGGATCACAAGGAACTCCAGAAGCTCAAAACCATAGTGATTATGTTGATGCCTAAGGAGAAGGAAGGATAATATTTTTCAATTCCGATATTTTGTTGTATTTCTTCCATGTGTATATTTTTCCAATCGTAATGCAATTTTTGGTTGCTCTTTATACTTTTGGTTGTTTAGTACTAATATTTTAGGTAACATATTTTATTCTCCATTCCCTTTAATCCCTTTTGAAAATCACAAAGGGGGAGAATGGAATGATAAAAAAGAATACTATGTAAAAGGAGAAATTTCCTTAAGGGGGTGTTCATCTAAGGGGGAGTTCTTATCCAAGAATATTTTTGTATGCAATAAAATGCTATGTTTCGATCCAAAAATCAAGATTACGATCCTTAGTGTATCCAAAGCCTAAGGGAGAGTTAGTCATATTAATCTTTTCTTATGTGTTAAGGGAGATAAGTTTTATTTCCAATGTCTAGGAAATTTGTTTCTAAGTCCTTATATTCTTTTTCATAAGGATGTTTGTGCTTTCCAAAAAGGGGGAGATAGTTGAGTCAATAAGGTTTCCTTATGACTTTTCCATTCCTTATTGTTTTGAAAATCACAAACACTCTATCTTAAGGAAAATTTATTTTCCCTATGTTTTACATTCATATGAAAATTTTCTATCCCCAAGGAAACTTATTTTACTATATTATTCATTGTTAATGTTATAATCTAACTCATTTTTCTTTCTAATTATATAATTCGGTTTTGTATCTAAAAACTATGAATCATATAAATACATAGATATAGAGAATTCTATTTTTAGGATTTTAATTCAGGTTTTGAATTATATGAATTCAGATTCTGAATTTTCCGAATCACACTTCAAATGTTTTGAGTTCAGACTCCGAATTCTCTAAATTCAGACTCTGAACATTCTGAGTTCAGACACTGAATTCTCTGAATTTAGACTCTGAACTTTCTATGTTTAGACTCTGAATTATATTAATTCAGACTCCAAATTCTATGAATTCAGACTCTGAATTATATGAATTAAAACTCTGAATTCTTATCAATTTGGACTCTAAATTATATGAATTCAGACTCTGAATTCTTATCAATTCAGACTCCATATTTCCTTGAAATTATGAATCAGGAATTCTATAGAATTTAGGATCTGAATTCTTTTGAAGGCTGAATCTGAATAATCGTCTATTCTAGACACTGAATATTTTTTGGGTTAGACACCAAACATTTATTTTTTCCTTACACTCCAAAAAATGGATTTGGTTAAGCAACCATATTTTTTCTTACTCTAGTTATAGTTATAAAACAATGTCATGATTTTTGTTTCTAACCAACAGTTGTTTTAGTGACATGTGTACAGGTCCCTCTGAAATTCAAGGAAAAATATTACCATTGGAGGAGGGAGCCGACCGTTGAAGATGTGTCTATAAATAGGAGCTCATTTGAATGAGGTCAGTACTGTTCTACAACTCTATAGATTACATGCTGCTGTAGTGATTTCTAGAGAGATAATTTCATTATTTGTGCGTACTGAACATGTTGTTCAAAATTATTTCATGCGACTCCAAATGTTGCTGAGTACATTCAAGGGCTTCCTGGGATAGTAAGACAGAGGTGTTGACTACCTTGAAGATCGAGGGATTTCATGGATAGCAAGACAAACTCCGATATTCGTATCGATGGATTACCCTAGTGTCCCTAAGATAAAATTTCTTGAAAGTATAAATCAAGGGACCCTTATCCAAGGTTGTTGAATACCATTCTATTTGGGTAAAAAGATTAACTACTTGTTACTTGTTTTGTTTCAAGTTTTCCACTTCTTTTTGGTTATTGAGGAAAGTATAACAATCTTATACTTTCTTATACTTTTAATCTGATTAGTAATATTCTATACGCATTAATGTAAAATCATTATCTTTGTAAACATTTATTAAGTTTCATTTCTGGAACCATATTTCTGGAATCAAGCATGTTTTTAGATCTAAAAGGTCTTCTGAATTTACCTTGTTTAACATCGTTAAACATTACCATCTTTAAAATTTTCAAAGTATTTTCTTAAATTATAAAATCCAACCCCCTATTGTATATTGATCATCTACGTCATTATTTTAATACTACAGTCAGTATCATTTCAATCCAAAAACACCCACATAATCTCTAACTTAAAAACAATCTTGGAAACACATATATAAATATACAAAAAGAATATCTTAGTGTTATATTTTGTAATATTTATTTTTAAATATAATTTATAAGGTTTATACTAAGATTCTACTGATACCAAATATAATGACCATGACCATAATATCCCATATATAGTGGATTGCATTATTACATTGAGTAGATACAAGACTCGAATCCCAAAGGACTAACCAATTTGTTTTTTTGGAATAAAAATTACGTACATTACCTTACATTACAACTTAAAACATAAAATAAAACATATAAAATCCTTTTATAATGTTATTGTTCTCCTAGAATGACCCTTAATATCCGTCATAAATCAATTATTGGTATCCCCGAAAAAATAAAACATAAGAAGGGGATGATATCAAATTCTTTTTAAGGGTATACATTTAATAAAATCTATCAAAAACAATTATAAACAATTTTTGAAAGGTGATTAACTAGAACACTTATTATATAATCTATAACCTAAGAATAATATGGTAGGAATAAAATTTAATCAAATAATTCCATATAAATAAACATGTGATAATGAAACTAAACCATAGATATTATACTATTTTAATAATCACATGGAAAATCAATAACTAATCTAATAATTATTGAATTCAAAATGTCATACATCATAAAAATACAATCAATGTTTCAACCAAGACACCATACATAAACGGGTAAAAATATAAAATATTTTGTCTAATGAGACCTATCGATGCATAAAAGACTTATGGATCACCCTACCCATCACATACTAAGTCCAATGCATTCCTCATATCAAAGGGTTTCTAAAAATAATCAATATAAGAATTAATATTAAAACAAGCATACAAAATGTGAATAACCTAAACCATAAAGAATGAATGATAATAAAATAGAACATCCAAAGCCAAAATAAACCATAAACCATTAAAAGGAATATGGAAAATGATATCAAAATATATCAACCCCAATCAAGAATAATATCCAACAAATTATTTTTACATAGATGAAAATAATCTAATAAAATCATTAAAATTTTATAGAGATAAAAACAAATTTTTTACTTTGAAATAATTTATTTAAAAGACAATGAATTATAAAAGAAAACTATTTTTGGAAAATATTTTTTCAATATTTTAATCGATTTATTAAAATATTAACGTGTCATGATGGAGTAAAAATCAAATCACACCACATAAGTTAAAAAATCGTTCCTTCTATCAAAAAATCTATATAGTACCTCATTTGGAAAATGACAAAAAAATAATCCTTTCAAACTATTTTATTAAAAGAAGAAAATTTTTAAAAGACTATAAACATTTTTAGGATAATGGTAAAAATATTTTTGAACTTTTTTATTAAACATGGCCATGGATGATAAATATTCATCGGTAGATATTTACATATAAACAATCCCAAATAATAATGAGATTGTGAAATAACCATGATCAATTTTTAATAAGTAGAATTGTATTTCCTATAAATTAAATAAAATTATATGGATACAAAAATATCATAATATTTAGGATAATAATCATAAAATACATTCATGGGTATCATATACACCATATAAAATAAATACGTAGTGTATAAGGTATGTATCCCACATAAATAAAAGAGAGAGAAAATACCATACTACTAGAGTTACCATTAAATAATGATCCCCATGAAATAATAACATAAATTTATGTGTTTTAAATCATTAAATAAAATAATAACATGATATATCATTTTATAGTTCTATATATACACCACAAAAATTAACCGAGTGATAAATGTGGCATATATCTCACAAAATAAAAAAGTGAGATTAAATTCTCGTACCGTAGATCTGATTCCATTTATACATGTATCAAACTCCTATATAGTTGTTTTAACCATATTATTAATTTATAAATGAATTTTAGTAATATTTATGATATTATATATAGTTAATTGACATGTTTATATTATCCGTTTATTAAGAATTCCAATTTGAAGAAATGTTTCGGGTAATAGCCACTTTGTTTATCATACATCATTGGACATCTTATTATTGATCATATTACATATATCTGGATTTAATTACATATAAAATTTAAAAAAAATTATTTCATATATTTTTATTATATAAATATATATAAAATACAGATTTATGAAATGGAATACATTGTTCATGAAGACGGTAAGCTGTATGAACGCATGAATGCTGGTTCTATATTCTTATCATACTGGAAAGTGGAAGGTAAATGAAATATATATTATTACATTATAAATATTATGTCGTTTTTTTCTATTTACTCAATATATAAATTTTTATAGTAATTTTTGAATGGCTAACGAGGAAGATTTATCTTATTGCGTCATGGATACGGTAGGCTATATGTACACACAAGAGACGATATCATTCCCTTAATGGTAAAAGGGTAAGGAAATATATTTTATATTAATTATAAATAATCAATATAATTTCATATTTATTATTTATATCTATTATATCCACCATTTTACCCATCCAAATAGTGTGGAAGTGGAAAATAGATTACAACACAACGTGGTGATGATAGGCTGTACATACGCACGTGTGGAGATTTAAATTTTCAAATGATGAATAATAGGAGGAATATGGTTATTCCATAATTAGAATAACATAACTGAATACACGAGATAGTGAAGTTATTAGGTTATAATGGAAACAAAACTTGATGGCAATGTTGAAAATGAAATGAACTTGTAGGAGTAGGTAAATATGATTACCTATTCTTTAGAGAAAATCATTTGGATCTCCTATTAGGGACACAAGGGTGGGTATTTTGAGAAGTCAAAAACCTATAGGAATATTATAGGTAATTTTATAATGGAAATGGGCTAGGTTGGGTAGAACTATTAGGATCAATGTGGTGTAATTATGTGAGGTAGGAGGTTCCATTTTATAATTTATGTGAAGCGTACTTTAGAAAACACCCAAATTATGAAATTAATATATATTAATTTCTAATTAAAATTTGAAAAAAGTTGGTTATTTATAATATAATATTTAATTTCTTCTAAATATTCCTAGACAATGAATTTAATACATTTATAGGTCAAAATAATAACCTTGTGATTTGGATTTAACCATTAGTTAAACCCATTAACTCTTAACATGACAACTTGATTTTTTAATCACTAGGGATAACATATTTACTATAAAATAACAAAATAACCCCAAGTATATAATTAATGATATATTTATCATTATTATAGTTAGTGGGCCTGATTTTATTTTTTATGAATTTTATATTATTTAATAAAATTTTACTTATTTTAAAGGATCGTTTATTTCAATTTTGATACTATTCAATATTTGTATTTTAAAAAATATCCAAAAAACTTGATAACTTCAAAAATAAATAATATATCAATAGAATTTAAGAATTATCTATAAAATTATTGTATGAAATTAATTATGTCAAACTATATTTATTTTAATATTATTAATATCATTTATTTGATATTTCTATTAATTAAATAATTAATCCATCATTATTGTGAAAGCTTTTAATTAAATCGTCGCTTCGCTAAAATGTATAAATAACTTATCAAGATGAATATAAATATATTATCTTTCATATGAGTGTTTATATTTTAAATTATCTTCTGTATAACCATTTATTAAAAATGTAATACTTATTTAGACACATGAGTATGGCATTTCTAACTTATCATTAAATAAAATATTATAAATTCCATTTTCATACACTAGGGTCCTCAAAAGATTTTAATTCTGGAATAAGTTTTATTTTTGTCAAAAAAAACTTATCCAATAATGTTCTTAAATGTTTTAGAGAAATTTTATAATATGATATGGACCCATAATTACCATATTCACCCTTAACTGTGGTAATTAAAATATTACTATATTTTACTATTCATATACCCAAAAATAAAAAAAACTGATTTACATAATTTGGACCCAATGATTAAAAATTTGGAATCCATTTTTAATAATTCAAAACATATATTTTTTAGAAATTAATTTAAAATCAGTCCTGTTGATGGGGTGAGAAAACATTTTATAAATGTTTAAACATGAAAAATATTGAAACATTTTTATATCATAATTCAATGTAAAATGTATAGAAATTACCTAAATTATATTAAGTGATAAAAAATAATCTATTTATACTTTAAAAAAATTCAATAGTATAATTTTACTCTATAAATTATCTTAATGTAAATAGTTGTTTTCAAATAAAATTTAATATTTCTCACTATACATCGAAAGATGAAGATTCTAAAAAATTCCCAAGAATTTAAAAAAGATAAAGTTTTATTTTAAAAATAAAAATAAGAAATTTATTTTTTTAAATATATTTTATAAAATTATCAGTAAATGGAATTTAAAATAAGTTTTCCATCAAAAGGAGGTAAAAATGTTTTTATAAAAAATAGGTTTTTATGTGTAATATATTTTTTCTTATCTTATTCCCCACAAATATCTTATATGAATATAACAAATAATATTTTTAATATATAATATATATATCTCATTAATATAATTTTCTAATAGTAATTAATTTAATTTATTAGGATAAAACGACATTGTGATTATAACAAACAGTTCTTAAAAAATTTCTTGTATATTTAGTTAGGTCTTATATTCATTTCAAATTATTTTGTAACCAATGAATTCAACCAAATATTTTAATTATTAGTTAATAATATTTATAACCACCAACGTGATGGCTAGATTAAACTTCTTATATTAAATAATAATATTTTAATAATATATTATTGTTGGTAAAATTCATCCTTATGTTTAACGAAATCCAACTCATTATTGAGTATAGAGTAAGTTTATCATGGTGTTTTTTACAATGTAATCTATCAAATAAATTGAAATTATTTAAGAAGATTTATACTATAAAATTTAGGTGTGAAACACCTTCAGAGTTTCAAACTAGATGTAAGGTATGTGAACATTCACCATGCACCAAAAGCATGACCAAGATATACTTCTAGTAACTATTTTTGGGATTATTACCCCAAAATGCATCTTTTCAAAAACCACGTTCACTAGTAGTATCTATTATTTGATGTATTTCTAGGAATACTACATAATATCTAAATTTATAAAACCTTAGGATGATATCCTAAACATTCCATTATCTCTATGGTGTTCACCAATGTTCTCTAATCCCAATCCTTCAATATTGAATAGACACTACTCTCATACCAACTATGGTGACCCAAGGATTTCAGGAATAAATATTACATCATTTAGATGAATATTTAACACATAAAATTATGGTCCACACTAGATTTATATTGTTTTAGTTTCTCTAGATACTATATACAAACATATTATTTAGGAATATTATGTATCATCCCTCAAAAACTTCCCCTAACTTTATATACTTTTTGACATACCGTAACTAAAAAAATTCATCATAGATAACAAAAATAAAACATAATAAAGGGTGAGTTTATATTCTTAGTAAGGGTAAACAATGGAGATATCAATCAATGATAATATTTATGAAGAATATATTATTAATTGTATGAGATTATGAACATAACATAAAAATTTCTTACCCAATTTATCATTGACAATAATCATGAATCATGACATTAATATTTATCCTTTTAAATACATGAATCATAATAGTGTGAAATAAACACTTATCAATGATGAAATATGAGTGTAAATCATAATCATAAAAACATTTCATAAAATTATGGAACTTTCATAGGCATAGAAACCATTTTATATGACATGGTTAACTTTCAAGAGTGGATCAGTCATCGAACCCTATTTCCAATAATATAATAGATGAGGAGTCACAACCTATTTCCCATAGAGGATCAAGAATCCTTACCTATTTCCTATAGTGGATATGGGATATAAACTCATTTACCCAAAATATCTCATGAGATATAAGAATTTACCAAATTAATTGGAGGGATATATAATTTGAGGCCCAACCATCACATAATTAAAACCATATATATGTGTTCCCCAAGATCATAAAATGTTCATCAGATCATCATAACATAACTCATGGAATGTAAATGAGTTTCATTACTATTTCATCATTTTTTCATAACATAACCCATAGAAAATAAATCGGTTTCATAAAAAATTTCTATCATAATAAACAACTATATAGAGAATGATTATGGATGGTATCATTAAATCATATCTTCAGTAAATCATAATAAATATCAGAGTATGTTATTAAATATGTATATTCTTTTAAATGATCAAAAGAATATTTCTTGATGAAAATTAATTTTTCTTTTTGAAATCAATATTTTAAAATCTAAAAAGGTATAAAATATCATGGTATTTTTTTTATTTTAAAATAACCAAATAAACGTATATGAGAATCTTTAAATATTTGAGTGACCATGAAGATCATTATTTTTTTCATGTTTTTCATGTTAGGAAAAATATTCCTTTCACATTTTTGGTAAAAAGTGAAAATTTATTCATTGAGAAAATGAAAAGAATATTAATTTAATTTTTTA
The DNA here is from genome assembly GCA_963277665.1 of Viscum album. Classification (NCBI taxonomy): domain Eukaryota; kingdom Viridiplantae; phylum Streptophyta; class Magnoliopsida; order Santalales; family Viscaceae; genus Viscum; species Viscum album. The sequence continues at coordinate 335,755,792 of OY728163.1, forward strand.
ATAAAAATTAAAAAATGGGTAAAAATTAATTTAAACATTTATAGGGTAATATTAATATTTCATGAAATAATTTTAATGATAACATTGACATAGAATAATAATATTCATGTCCAAAGGTTAAAAAAATCTATTTTTCTCAAGAACATTTTCTTGGTCATATTAAAAAACAAAGAGAGGATAATGGTACTATTACATTAAAACGTCATGAGTGATGAGAGGCTAATAATGTCAAATTAATTTATAATAAATGGATCATAATATTTCGTGAATGGAAGTTCAATCACAGACACTTATGATTATAATGGGATTAAAACATAAATCCCCTACCTAAAGTATTGTATTTCTTCATATGTGTTCAAATATTATGTATAATAAATATAGGTCTATTATAGATTTATTATAAAAAGTTAATAATATATATCATACCATATATTATTTACTTATAATATATTATCACTCATTAATTAGAAATTCATTATTAAAATCACTTTTCCAGTTTATAAAATCTTTATTTTCATGCATTTTTTAGTTCGGTAGTCCTGATCTATGTAGTTAGATCATGGTTATATCATCTATGAAATATTTATAATTTTATGATTATAATATTTAATTATTATAAACACTTTTTATCGCTATTGATATAATTTTTTTATGTAAAATGAATTATATCACTTCATGGAGATGATAGTCCATACGCACGCATAAGCGATGATTTCTTTTTTTTTTTATGGAAGAAATAAAATAATATTAAGTAATAATTAAACTCTAAAAAAAATAATATAATATATATAATATATATTCATTAATTCCATCATTATAAGCCTCAATGTGATGTGGGGAAAAAAATAAAAGATAGCGTTTCATAGAGATGGTAGTCCAGGAATATGCACGAGAAATGTTTTATTTTACCAAATGATGAATGGATATGGATAATGGGCATTAAATAATTATAATAATAATTAAGTATATTTATTTTACTGATTAAATATTTTAATAACGAATAGAATATATTTATAAGTAGTAATTGAAGAAATAAAATTGAAAGTATCCTGGTAAGATTTATACCTCTACATTGAGAAACCTCTCTTCGTTTACTCCTTTATAGTTGGAAGTATAGTCTTTTAGAAATAAAAAAAATTTATCACTTTGGGAATGAAAATAATAAATTATTATTCTTGGTAAATAATGAGAAATAATGCACAAGGGGTGCGAGGAAGAGTGGACAAGAGGTTCCCTTTTATAAGTTAAGAGAGGGGTACTCGATGAAATATATAATGTATTAAATTAATATAAATTAATTTTCATAATAAAGATAAAAATTGATATCTTTATAATAGAAGATACAGATTATTCTAGACTCTCTCATTTAATAACATTTGGACATTTTTGGTGATTTTCTACCCTTATCTCTTAATTTTTACACCATGAACCCTTTTGATAATTACCACAATATTAATTGTTTTACATTTTTAATGGTTAAGAATGTTACTCTGAAAAAAAGTGACAAATAAATGGACCATGGTTGATATTTTAAATCATAACCAATTCAGAGGGCCAAAAAAATTATTTTTATTTATTTAAAATAATTTAATAAAAATTTTCCAAATATAAATATTCAAAAATTCCATTTTTTAACAATTACTTCAATTTTACTTTTAATGTCATCACGATAACAATAAAATTAGAATATAAACATGAAAAACACCATAGATACATTTTCATTAACTGAAAAAATCTTCTAGAAAAATAATTCACGGAAATCTTATTTCTTTTTATATTTGAAAATCATTTATTTCATTTTTATATAAATTTAATTAATATTGTGTTTTCATTACATAGGATTTTAAGGTAATTATTGAATCAAAAAAAATTTATAATAAATTACTCTGATACAAAAATGAATTTATATTTCAAAAAAAATTAAAACCAAACATAACTACTTAGACCCATATGAGAAAATATTAGAGCTATTGAAGTCTAAATATTGAGATTTTGTATTTATCATTTTCATAAAATAATATTAAGGCAAAAATTAAAGAAAAATGGATCCAAGTGGCCATATTTTCTAACTTGGATGTGAATGACCAAAATAAAATCATCCAATTGGGTAAAACAATGTTTTAGATAAATTTTAAAGCCTTATTCCAAAGATTCATCCCTTTTTATCCTTTTTACCCTTATTTATGTGACACATATTTACCAACGTTAGTATTCACAATGACAAAAAATTTAAAGGTAACTATTTACTAAATTTGATCCTAATGATTCAAAATATGATATCCATTTTTAAAGATAAAATTCTTATAAGTGGTAAGAAATCATATTATAATAAGTGGGTAGAAAGCCTCAATTTTTTTTTAGAAAAATTCATATTTGAACAAAATAAGATTTATTCTTATTCTATTCCTAGAAAAAACATTTATAATAATTTTAAAAATATTAGAGAATATTTTATATTTTCAATTAATTTTAATCATTAAATAATAGTGAATAATATGATTTCTTTTTATAGAAAAACATTGTAAACATAAACCCTTTTTATAGAAAAATTCAATACCTTCATTGAAACAATTTTATTTTATATTATCTCTATTTTATAACCAATGAATTTGTTTTATAAATATGTAAAAAATATTTTTTATAGTCTAATTATCCTTAGTCATACTAGCAAGTGAAATGGATATTCAATAACTATCAAATTAAATAATAAAATTTTAATACTAAAAGGTGGTTTTTTTAAACTCAGTGTTGTGTCTAAAGCACTATATTAAAGAAATAAAAATTTTTAATAGAGAAATAAAACATCCCTAGGAATTACAAGACGCATGTTAAGTCCAAATATACATCCAAAATCCCACAATGATGGTGTATGGAAGTCTAGATGATTATTTTGATTGATAAAGAGTATGGGTTTCTAAAATTAATAATGTTTTGTGAATATTTAGGATAGATTTAATATTTATCCTATGTAATGATGGATATTTCATGAAGAAGGATGTTTGATGGTTGTTCAGTTGAATATAAGTTTGACCCATGAAAAGTTATAAAGGATGATGAAATCATTGTTGACTACATTTTTGTTTAAAAGTTCATGAGAACTACTTTGAAACGTTAACCTTCACATAGATGCAGGAGGTGGAGTATGCTACACTATATATGAAGGTTATATAACATTGAAAATTATGTTAACATAAAAAGAAAATTGTATTTGATTTATTGGATTCATGTAGATGATGATGAAGGAGTATAAATATGCTTCAGTATAACTAAAAGTTAAACTACCTGGATTTTATTCAAATAGATTTAACACATAAAGAAGAAAGGGATCAACCATATCTAATAATTAATTCCAGAAGAAATATTATTGGGAATATATACATTGAAGATATCCCAAAAGTGACTCTATGATCTAATATATGTATGTTTCTAGATAGGTGATGTTTATGAAAAGGTGAATCCTGAAAATAATATATTGAGGTAGATGAACACCTCGATATTAATAGACATGATTTCATAATTGGAAGTTACCCATGTTACTGATGATTCATTAATCATGTATATTTTATGAGTTTTGGAGATCTATACAGACATTGAAAATATAAATAACATAACATTAATATGTAATATATTTCGAATGCATTAAAATTGTAGAGGATTTGTGAAAAGAAAAAGTGTTAGAAGCTCTAGAAATAAATAAAAGTAAATTAAAAGAAATCATTTTACAATATCATGGGGAACAATAAGATATGAAAGAATAATTATTTCCACTTTCATGGTTTTCTATTTACTGATGTTTTTTAGATCATTGAAATATTTCTAAAATTTAATAAAAAATGATTCTTCATTGATATTTGAATGTGAGAAACATCGTGGTGGTTTGATAGTACACTTTAATTGATTTTTATTTATATAAGAAATATTCAAATTAGAAGAGTGATACATATCATTTCGAGTTTGAAATATTGGGTTTACCTAGTATGATATGAAATTATGAATCCAAGACTAACAAAAGGTGAGGAAATCCTAAGAATGTAAAAATAAAAAGTAACAGTTATCAGAATGATAATTGAATGTTGATATTCCATATTCAAGAGTTTTAATGATGTATTGTAGAAATAAAATTAGAATTAAATAGATCCCATAAGACTAATATAATTGGTATAAATAAAAAAATAATGAGTATTATTATATCGTAAATTTTCAGGGAAGAACAATAAGGGGAATCAGAAGAGAAAACAAGTTAGTATATCATGTGGATTTGGAAGAAAAGGAATAATAAAGAATCAAATGATTTCATGTAACATTTTTACAATGTAAAATAAAATTCAATCCTGTTGATATAGATATAAAATATATAGAAATTATAACATTAAATTCCCGATTATAATGAAGATTTATAGAATCCTTAATGATCATTAACATCGATATTTGGGGAGGCTTAGATAAAGTTAATATATGATATTTATAGAGGTGTTCTAGATGGTTGAATTTTATACAAGGAAAGATACATATATTGATCCAAAATACTATATATATCATAGATATATTTTCTACATAAATATTGAGTTCATTAAAATATTTATAATGATAATTTGAAAAATGATAAGAACAATATTATCTTCCAAATAAATTTGGAAGAACATTTTGGATAATGAGTTGAGGATATATAACATTATTCTATGAATGATGAAGAAAGAAACTTAAAGATAGGTATCTACAATGTAGTGAGAAATATAAAAAAATTAAATCCTATATATGTTTTGGAATTTTGGACACTAGAAAATTTTAAATAAATACATATGTCATAAATTTTACATATCTAAATAGTACAAGGATGATGTTCATGCAATTGAACTAATTTTATTTTCTACAAGTATGTTGACTACTATTAAGAAAAAAATTATATAGTTGAATTAGTGAAATATTGGAATTGATGAAATATATGTTTTAGAATTTTGAGGATTACTATTAATGACTGGAGTGATCAAGTATAACAATTTCCCTATATTATTTATATCCATTAGGATATTGATTTTAATTATTAGTTATTCCTTGACATACTAAACTATTAAGGGTTATCTCCTCCAAAAATATATATTTATGGACAATACTCTCTAGTCCAACTTGAAATCATTTTTGAAATTGTTGAAAAATCTGTGTCTTTGATAGGATCTGAAAAAAACATAGATTCCACTCCCATATTGGTGTTCAACATTGTAAAATACTATGTAGTATTCTCTATTTACTTTCTTTCATGAAATTTAGTGTGAATGTATTTTGGTAACACATAAATATGTCAATACATATTTACTAGGGTAGAGTTTAAATAATAAAAGGGGGTATGAAATTTATGTTAAAAGTGTTTGGTAGAATTAGTCTATAATGTTTCACCCCTATAAGTGTGAGAAATAGATCAACTAGGATCTTCATTATTATATTAAAGGCAACAAATTGACAATGATCTTTTACATCCACCTATATTATTCTAATAGATCATATGGTTGGGGGTGATTCCTTACAATGATAAGGACTGGATACTTTTTTGAATTGTGAACCATGTATATTGGGTGTCAATTATTTTTCATTCTTCATTGTTTGTGAGTTAAGAAGTTGGATTTTTCACTCTAAAATGTGATGGATGATTATTTTTCATGAAATAAATTGATTAAAAACCTTGTATTATTATCTAATTCTCCCCTATCATTGAACAAACACAATGCCTGCTGTCATTAGAAGTTGTTTCAAAGCACTCAAGGATTCCTTATAAGATCAAGGTGTTTAATTGTTTATTGTTGGGATGGTTTTTTATATGAGTTTGTATTTGATATTTCTATCTATTTTTCTAAAATTGAGGTAGTGTTCTTCTATTTTTGAAGATTTGGACTTGGAATTTATATTATGATCATTGATTCCATTATTTTGTTCAAAATTATGGGGATTCATACTATCCATAGTAATAATTATAATATTTTTTAACGATCAAATTATTTCATATCTCCAAAAAACCAGTACTAATGTATAATAGGGCACCACTGATGGTTTTAATCATAACTACTAAAGTAATTTGATGATAATAATAGATTAAAAAATTTGGAAACTAAGGTCCATTCTCAAAATTCTAAAATTTCATCTACTTTATAAAATTGATTTCTCAAGGTTAAGGGGATTAAACAAAAAAAAAGACATTTCAGATATGTTAGAAAATATTGAGGAGGGAAATGCAATGATGAAAAATCCAAGTTGTAGGTTTGTAGATTTAATTACAAAGACCTAAAACTGAATGATGGTGGAATAATGGAAAATTTCTTTAATAGTGGTAATAATGGTTTTAGTACCATCAAGTTTTTTAGGGAAAAGATATAGGATTATACAGTTATAGGAAAGATACTATATATATTTTTAGAAATATTTTCTATAAATTTTTCAACACCCAACAACTTTTATCTTTGTAAAGTACTCTAGGTTAATCTTTATAGAATATTTAATTATAATTAAATATTGAATTGAGGCTTTTACAATAAGTAGTGAGAGGTGAATAAGAAATTTACTTAAGGTAATTGATGAATGGAATGTGTAAGAAATTTGTTGATGATTTTGTGTAAGAATTTATAGACAATGATCACTATAACAAATGACTTAAACCAACAGATATTTAGTGGCATATAATATATTTTTTTGGTAAGAATGAGTAATTCCAACATATATTAAATTTTTAATTAATAAGTATAGAAATAGAAAATTATTTATTCCAATAAATATATCTTCTAAATTTAAATGTTTTATACTATAGAGTCCCTAGCCTTTTACACATAACATTACATGATTTTAAGAATAAAAAAACATCATACTACAAACCAAGGATCGTAAAGACTATTGTCTTGGAAGACTAGGTACATAAAACATAAATCATTGGGCTAAATATAACAATTTTTTATTTAGTATCCATAATGATCTCCTAAGTTTAATTTTTCTCAAACATCTTTGTAGGATAACCATGGGACAATGTGGACAAGGGGATGAGTTAAAATCCCAAAAAGGTAGTACACATGAGAAATAATTCTTTAGAACATGGGTTAGAAGGCATAAAATAATTATATAAAAAGGAATGAAACATACCGAAACATAACATATACACATGGGGTCTTATAAAAATGAATTCATAGTAATGTGGTAGAAACATAAAACAAAACTATAGCACATGTCGAGGCTCGTTGCACAGAGAGGATCACAAGTAAAAGACAACCACCAAGACCTGTACACATGGTATCACAAATCAAGGATAACCTCCAAGACCATTGCACATAATGTCTCAGGAGACTAAACTTTACCCAATGCATTGGAGAACTATCTGGGCACACCCATCTTAACATCTTTATGAAAATTCTTTCCACATAACGAATCATACATAATCAAACACACATAAATATAAGGGTACCCATGGAATGAAATGGGTATCATAATCAAGTCATAAAACAAAATGAATGGACATATCATACATGTGTCTATGAAATAAAGGAATTAAAACGTACATGGACATTCATATGGGAATATAAGATTATATCATGCTAAATGATTTCAAATAGAAGTGACAACTTGTGAGAAGATAATTTAAGAGAAATTTGGCATTAAAACATTTTAGTGTGATTTTAAGGAAAATAATAAAGAGCATTTAAAATAGAAAATTGAAAAATAAGTTATATAAATCCAAAAGTGAACCAAAAAATTTTTCATAATAAAAATACTTATTTTATAACAATAGTGGTGGATTAAAATAGATGATATAGTGCACTTGAAATTGAGGAGGGAACCACTTAAAAACATGTTTATCTCTAAAAGTGATTAATGAGTGGATATTGAAACATGAGGTTGGATCATACACAAATAGTTTAGAATAGGTACATAGAAAATGATGTTTTTTGGGAAAAAATAATGATAGGGAAACCCAAAAGAATAAAGGAGGTTTGGGTAGAATCACTTTCCTTAAGCCCAAAGGTGTTCTTAACAAGATATTAATGCCTTGGATAATCAAATTAGGTTCATTAATTAATAATTTCATAACCACTTTTACATTTAATTTATTTAGTATAACCTGTTTAATTTCATTAATGGGAATTTTGAAGGTTTAAGTGGTCAATTTCATTGTTCAGGTCCATTTGTTTCATGATCATTTTACTTATCTTCCTGAACAGATAATCATTTAAAATGAGGATGGTTGTCTAGAATTGGAGGTATATTTTATTAATAAAAATCTAAATGGTTATAAGGTTATAAATTTAATTTTATTACTTTGAGTGAATATGAATCATTATATAAAACACGAGTTATAACTTTTTGGGTTAATTGGTGGGTTTTGATCACAAGGAACACGTTTTGTTTTATAAATCAAAACCATATGTACAAAAAGATCCCAAAACCATAGATGTGAAAGAATACATATATTATAGTCTATTTCAACCATAAAAATTGTTTCTTGACCCAAATTGAAGATGACAAATGAAATTGAAAACCCTTCTTCATTGAATGTTTTGAATTAAAACATCTCGGATGGTGTTTTCATTACTAGTGTAAAATAAGGGTAAAGGAGAGATGATAATAAATTACTCCATTAACATAACTAAATTATAGTACATGTCAGGTACTGATTCTCTGATAATATTTTGATGAGGATCGGTAAGGATAGAAAAATAAAAAAAGGAACCTAAATATAATGTAAAATAATTGAAAAGAAGAATTTACTTCTTAAATTAATCATCCATAAGAGTATCTTAAGGGGATATGATTTCGTCTTTTAAAGATATCATGGGATTATATATGTGGTGGAGGATATTAGGGAGATATTTGAACAGAATTTACCTATAGAACAAGGCGTAAGGGAGTGAAGAGAATAGGGGAGTGTGGGTAGTTATTTATAGTGGAGGCGGGAGGGTTTTCTCAATATATTAATCAATAGTTTTTTTCAGAAGACAAGAAATAGTGATAATTCCATGAACCAAAATAGTAATATGTGCAAGTGAGTTTTAACCAAGGTTACTTAACTCATCGATGGTTCTAGGAATAGGGAATTTAATATATAATATATATATAGTGTAAATTAACGTATTTTACTATTCAAAAAAAATTCAAGTATTTTAGAAAAATCCCAAACATTCACCCTAACTAGTTTTCGATATATAGAATCTTAAAATAAATTCCATTTTTAAAAAATAATTTTATAATTATGATTAATATATTTTTTAATTAAAATCATAATTTCCTTGAATGATACAGTTTTTAAAACATTAACGGATTTTCTAATGTTTTAAAAATTTACATACGGTATTAATAAATTATCTTAAAAATAGAAGAAATAATATTTTATTTTCATTAACACCTTTTATGAAAATTCATATTTTAAAAAATTAATTGATTAATTATGATTAATTATTCATTACTTAAAAAATACCAATACTTTTACTATGGTCATATTATCAGTTATAAGATGCATAAATTTTATTTATACATTCAACCGAGATGGTAATATACTTTTTGATGATTTTCTATTCCTAATGGTTATATTATTATGCATAAGGGTAGGATACTATTCAACAAAAATCATATTTGTTCCATCAAACCCAAAAAATCACCTTGAATGCAACCTTGTATGTTAGAGTTTTTAAATTCAAGACATAGTAGTTGAAAAATTATGTTTAATGGTCAAATGGAATTTATTATCATGATATTCCATTGTGTTTCCTATTGCGACTATACTATAAAAATAATTATTAGAAGGGAATTGCATTGATAAAACATTGGGTCATTACATTCTTCACCCATTATGAAATTTCAACCTTGAAATTTCATTTTACATTCTAAGACATAATCATGTGCGGGTAATTTTCCTTTATTTCTTCCTCTGACTCCCATGTTGCATCTTCGTACTTGTGGTTCGACCATACTACCTTAACATTGTGAGTAGTCTTGTTACATAGAACATTATCTATACGATCAAAGATCTTCACTTGATGCTCCTCTTAAGAAAGATCATCCTCCAAATGTACCACTTCTTAAGAGAGTGCATGTGAAGGATAAGGTATGTACTCTCTTAAGAGGGATACATGGAAGACATCATGTACTTTAGACATGGTAGGTGGAAGTTCTAGTCTATTGTACATAGCATCAACATGATCAAGAATCATGAAGGGGTCAATATACCTAGGACTTAACTTTTCCTTCTTCACAAATTTCATAACCTTCTTCCATGGATATATGCGGAGAAATACCATGTCTCCAACTTTGAACTCAAGGTCTCATCGATGATTGTCTGCATAACTATTTTGCCGACTTTGGGCTACCTTGAGGTATTGCTAAATAGTTTTCACATTCTCCTCTATTTCTTCGACCATTTTAGGTCCTATAATCTTAAGCTCACAGACTTCCCTGCAACATGCTGGTGTTCTGCACCTTTTCCCATTAAGGTATTTGTTTGGTTCCATTCAGATACAAGAGTGGAAATTATTGTTATAAAATAATTTGACCAGTGGAAGATGTTGGTCCCACCCTCCTTTGACGTCTACAGAACACATTGTAATCATTTCTTCCTTTGTTCGAATAGTTCGCTCATATTGTCCATCAATTTTAGGATAATATGTCTTACCGAAATTTAGTTAAATTCTTAGATAATACTGGAGACTTTTTCAGAACATTGAGCTGAATCTTGGATCCCTGTAGGATATAATACATAGTGGTACTCCATGAAGACTTACCACCTCTTTGATATATATATTTGAAAGTTTATTCAATTTGAAGTCCTCTCGAATTACGATAAAGTGATATGTCTTTGTAACATGATCCACAATGAACCATATAGCATTGCTTCCTTGGATGTACTTGTAAGTATAGCGAAAATGTCCATGGTGATGTTATCCTACTTACATTTTGGCCTAGATAGTTGTTGGATCATCCCCTTAGACTTCTTCCTGTCAGCCTTCACATACTGACAAACCTGTATCTTTGATGTATATTCAACAATCTACTTCTTCATATTTTCCCACCTATGGTTTTCTCGGATATCATGATACATGTTTTTGATCCATGGGTTAATTGAGAAGGTTTATCTATGTGCATCATTAAATATATCCTTATTTGTCATTATATTGGATGATACACATAATAATGTCCCAAATATCACATCTTCATCATTTTCAATCATGAACTCAGAGAATTTCCCATCTCGAATAGCTTCTACCCTTTTTATAAATTCCACATCTTTTCTTTGAGAATATTTTAGTTTATACATGAGGGATGGTTGAGTAATAATTTAAGAAAGGATTGGTGATGTTCTTCCCTTAATGATTTACATGTCCACCCTCTTCAAATCTAAGAAGATAAGGTCCTTTTCAATTCTCATCATTGATAAATATGAAAGATCCTTTCTACATAGAGCATCTACAACCTTTTTTGCCTTACCAGGGAGGTAGTGGATTATGTAGTCATAATACTTTATGAGATCTAACCATATTCACTAGTGTATACTAATCTATTTCAGTGTGAATATATAGTTGATATTATTGTGATCAGTAGATATCTCACACATCTCCCCATAGAGATAATGCCACGTGATTTTCAACACAAAGATCACAAATGCCAACACTAGATCTTGTGGAGGATATTCTTGATTAGTTATTTTAAGATGCCTTGATGGATAGGCTATCAATTTATCATTTTTCATCCTAACATATGTAATTCACTGATCATAGTTTCCCATAGTTTATGTATTATTTTATTACATTGGCATGATCACAGGAAAATCAAATCCGAAAGGACCGATCAGGTCAGTATTCATGCAAAAACTAGATACAAACACAAGTTTTACATTATAAATTGAATTAAAAAACAACATAGTGTCTCCTTCGTAAAATCCCATTTTCCTTAGAATATATTTGTAGGTCAATCATAATATAATTCATCACATCCTGGGGAAAAATGAAACAAAATAAACGGGTGAGCTCAGATGCTTAATATGGATAAACAATATTGTAAAAGAAATCCTAAATATGAATAAAATTTTAAGGCAAGGTATAAAACTGAAACAAACTCATTTAAAACAAAATATTCAAAATAAAATGGGAAGATTAAGTCAAATAAAGCAATTTAAACTTTCACATGGATATTATACTAGTTGAATATTCCATTCAATATCAATAACTAATCTCACAATGAGGAAATGCATAATTTCGGACATTATAACCATACTGTAAGGCCCCATTCCAAGACCATTACCATAATATCAAGGCCTTGTTAAAGACACTATTTGGTATCATGAGACCTACCGATGTATCAAGGGGATATATAAGGTCCCTCCCAACAATTACTATGTCTAATTCATTTCTAAAATGAAAAGGGTAAAACATGACATAAACATTGGTATTAAAACTAGCATACAGAATGTCAATTATTTTACCATAAACCATTAATGGTATAAAAAATAGCACATTCATAGTCAAACATATCATAAAACCATCAATAAAACATGGAAAATTGTATCATAACAAATAAACCTCAAAAAAGCATAAAACCCGACAAAGGATGTTGACATAGATGAAGATAAACTAATAAATTCATTAAAAATCCATGAGTGTAATATCCCTTTTACTTTAAAATTATTTAAAAGTCACAAAATTATAAAATAAAAAATTTCCTTTGAAAACAACATTGTATGATTGTACGGGAAGTTTCCAAATGTTCTGTTGTCATAACGGTGGAATGTAGCCGCCCGCACCCTATAAGTTAAAAAAATTATTTCCCTAATTTTTTGAAAAGATCATAAAGTACGTCGTTTTGAAAGAGATGTAAAGATTCCATTAATTGTTTTATAAAAAATCAAACATGGGTAAAAATGTATTTTAAAAAAATGAAGATATTTTTTTGAAATATATTTAATGAATCGTGGAAATGGATGATAAAGTTTTCCTAGTAAACACTTATGTATAGTGATTCTTGGATAATAAAGAGACTGAAAAATTAACAATTACCATATATTTTCCTTTAGTATAGGATGATTTAGACTCATGTATAATAGTTAATTTTTTTATTAAATTATTCCAAGACCATATCCATATTTATGATATCATATATTATCCTCTTATATCACTTTGGTAATAATAATTTAGTTTTACCATTGTTTTGGGTGTTAACTACTTCATTTTCCAATTCCTGTTTTATCATGTAGGTCATTTTATATTCATAGAATATATTTTATTCATATAAAAAATGAAATTAAGTTCATAATTATTCTTTTTACACTTCATATAAATCTTTTAATCATTCTTGAATGGTTAATGTATATAACTACTCTCACCACATCGTGGAGACGGTAGGTCATACGTACGCACGACCGATTGTATCATTCCCTTGATGGTTAAATGGTATGAAATTGGATGATATATTAATTATATAGAATCATTATAATGTTATATTGATTATTTAAATCCATTATAATAATCATTATTACCATTTAAACAATGTAGTGTTGAATAAAATATTGCACCATGACGTGGAGAAGATAAGTCGTACGAACGCACACATGGTGATATTGTTAATCGCAAGATGGATAAAATGGAGGATATAGATGTACTAGGATTATAATAATATCTTAGTATATGGATGATACTAGAGTTATTATTTTGATATTGAGACAACAAATAAAGTGGAATTAGAAGAATAAAATAGCATTGAAAGGGTTGATAAAACAATTACCTCTCCTTCGGGTGTTTCCTTTTGATTTGAACAAAATGGCTCCTTAGGATTAATTTATGCCAAAATTTATGCCTCTAGGATGAATTGATAGAGTTTTGGAGGATAAATGAGTAGGTTTTGGTGGAAATAGTTGGATTTATAGGTGTTAGTCAAAGAGACAGGGAGGTTCTCTTTTATAAGAAATGTGGGGGGCACTTTAGGAAACATCATGAAATATTAATTTATTATAAAATGGTTTTCAGTTTCTAAAATCTCCAAATTGATTTATTTCAAGGATAATATGATTATGGGTTGAAATACACTAAACCAACTGGTTTTATACATGTTTAGTTCATTAAATTAACCATATCCGTTAGATTTAACCCTTAGTTGAATAGTTTAACACTTACCATGTCTTTTGTATTTTTATACTTCATAGTTAATATATTTATTATAAAACTTCCTAACGAACCTAACATGGATCATTTATGAATTTTTATCACTATATAAGTCAGTTTCATGATCAATAGATTTTTATTATTTTATATCATGTAATAAAATTGTATTTATTTTAAAATATCATTTTTGTCAATTTTGTTACTATTCAAAATTTTCATTTTAAAAAATATCAAAACCAAATGATAACTTCAAACCAAAAATTTAATTGTTTCACTAAAATTTATAAGTTATCTATATAATTAGTGGATTTAATTAATTAATTCAAATTAATTTTATGTTAATATTATTGATATCATTTATTTGATTCTTCCATTAATAAATCAATCACTATATCATCATGGCGTCACAATTTAATTTAATTATTTAATGTCTAACAATTATAAAAAATATATAATTATGTAGATAAATTTATTATATTTATAATCAATATATATATTATTATTTATCTTATGTATAACCCTATATTAAAAATAGTTTGGTTGTTAAAATGTGAATATACCATTTTTTACACTTCTTTAAATAAAATATGAAAAATGTCCTAATATGACACATGTGGATTAAAAAGAATCAAAATTTCAACCAAAGGATGATTTCGGTTGAAATCTACTTATCCAATATAATTATAACATCTGTTAGGGTAATTTTATATTATTTAATTAACATTGATACATGGAACACATCATAAACATTAGAGAGACATAGAGGAATTTCCAAATGGTAAGCTACATGTAGAGACCCAAAGCTTGACGTAAATGGAAATTACATTACTTTAGCAGAATACTTAATACATATCAAAAACAGACACACAAGGACCATAATAGGTTAGTGTCTTTGGAAACTTGGAACGTAATCTTCTAATCGTGGTGAAAGATCTTCGACATCTCTCATAAAGATCATCCCTTTTATTTCTTACCTAAAACCTTTCTTTATATCCTGGGAAAAAGAAAACATAAAAAGGGTGAGCTCAAATGCTCAGTAAGGGTAAGCATGGATAAAATAAAACATACCATATACATTTGAACTTAAAAACATGAACATAATGTTTAAACATCAAAATCTTGAGAAATGACACAAAACATGGAAGTACATAAGGCATAGATCATAAAGAATAATTAAGAATGATAAAATAGCATGGAAATAAAACATGTAATTGTGGAAACCATTAAGCACATGATATGATTTCCATAGTAGCCAAGGCATTGCTGCCAAGACCATATTAGTGGACAAAGTACCTTTCTGAATCGAGTTCACTCCTTGTTCTGGTCCTGTATTACTGAACCGGTTTAACTTGACGTTCCAGCCATGTCTATCTCATGAGATACAAATCTTTACCCAATTCATTGGAGGGAGATATAGGTCCCACCCATCTCATAATGAAATCATTCTTACTTGTGCCACAAAATAAACATACATCATTCATAGTAACCCAATAAATAAAATGGGTTTCATAAACATCATCCCATAATCACATAATCCATTTAAATGAAATGGATATCATTTCATAATAAGAAAAGTGAAACCATTTAAATCCTAGAGACTTTATACTTGAAACATAAACATATGAAATAATTTCATCCTAGATGGAAAAAGGTTGTGATAAAACACTTGAAATGAATTCTTGAGGAAAATATCCTTTCTTCTTCAAAATCAATTTCTTTTCACAAAACATCATGCTATTTTAAAAGAAAGAGATTTTGGTGAAAATAGTCATGAAATATTTTTAGGAATCATCATGAAAATAAGTCTTTATAAAACTGTAAAAATATGTTCGTGTCGTATAAGTTAAAAAAACATTCTTCTTGTACTTTTGTCAGAAAAGTTAAAGTACCTCGTAGGGTAAACAAAATAATGATTCCTTCCATACCATGGGGTAAATGTAAAAATGGGTATAAAAGGACTTTAAACATACATGAATACACTTTTATAAAACATGGACATGGATGATAGCAATAACCCTAGTAAATACTTACGAATAAGTAATCTCGGATAAAAATGAGATTTGCACAATTATCCCTTACCTTAGGTCTGATTTGCTTTGTAAGTGTCCAAAACTTCTGTATAATGATTTAAATAATGTCATTGACTTATTACAGAATCATAATCATTGTTATGATATCATATATGTTTCACTTGTGACTTTATATTACCCGTTCTTTTGTAAATTCCATGTTAAAGAGCGTTTTGGGTAAAACCGTTTTATTTGTCGTCCGTGTTTTGACTTTTAATTATTCATATGATTACTTAGATCATTATTACTTAATTACAGAATATAAAACATGATTTATATATAATATATATTCATAATATACATATAAAAAATAGATCAGTAAATGGAAAGAAATACACCGTTCATGGAGACGGTAGGTCGTACGTACTCATGAACACTGTTTTCGTTTCCTTATTGAGTTGAATGGAATTAAGTAGACGACATACATATATATACACATAAATACAGTATCATTATTATGTCATATATTTCATGATTACTTATTATATATACTTTATAATCATTCATGAATGGTTAATGTGGAGAATGAATCTCATTGTGTCGTGGAGACGGTAGTCCATACGTACGCATGAGCGATGATATCGTTCTCATGATTGTGGAATTATATTGGAGTGTATGTATACTATTTTATAATCCATATCAATTTACAATAATCATATATAGTTATTATGTACACCATTATACCCATCCAAGTAAGGTGGTGGTGGAAAAAAGATCACACCACGGCGTGGAGATGATATTCCGTACGTAAGCACACGCGGTGATTTTGTTTTCCGTAGGATGGATAGATGGTGAAATAGGGTTGTTTCATACTTATAATAACATATTAGTATATGGGTGATACTGATGTTATTACTTAATAATGAAACAACCTAATAATAATAAGTGGAAGAAGAAATAAAGTTGAAATAATCGGTAACAGACATTACCTCTTCTTTGAAGCGTCTCTTTGAGTCCTCCTCTTAAGGCATTAAAATTGGTCTTTGAAGAAGACCAGGACCTCTAGGATGTTTCTAGGGAAGTGGAGAAGATAATTTGGCAGGGTTTGGCCGAGCATGAAGGCTCAAAGTGGTGTGAGGAAGAGAGGGAGGAGGTTCCCTTTTATAAGGGAGGAGAGGGGCACCTTTGGAATAACTTAAAATATTATTTTATTATAAAGCCAAATTCGGTTTTAAATAGCTCCAAATTGATTTATTTCGAGAATAAGGTGGGGATGGGTCGCAATACTCTCATCCAATAGAATTTAGACAAGTTTAGGTTCCTATTTTAACCTTATCATTTATATTTAACATTAAGTTGGATAATTTTACTTTTACCGTGTCTTTTTCTATTCTTACACTATAAGGTTCATAAACATACTATAATAAGACAAACGAACCCCAAGTTGTTTAGTATTAATATATTTAACCTTATCTAAGTCATTTTTCCGAACCTTATATTTTTATGAATAAAATAACAATTAATAATATAATGTTTTTTTAAAACTATTTTATGTCAATTTTGACACTATTTAGTAATTGATTTTTTTAAAATTTATAACAGAATGATTAGTTCACAAAAATTTAATTATATCAATATTAACATGTCATATTAACCTATAAAAATATTTTAGTTCATAAAAAGTCTCAAATTACATTTATTTTGGTATTTATAACATCAATTATGTCAATATTTCATTAATAAGATAATTAATGCATCATCTTTGTGTCATAAATAAATTAAATTATTTAATGTCTAAAAATTACAAATAAAATTTCATTATGTAGGAAATCTTTTTAGCTTTCTAATTAATATTTATAGTCGACTTTATCTTATGTATAACCCTATATTAAAAATTATATACTTATTGAACTTTCATTTTAACTATTTTAACCCTTCTTTAAATAAATTAATAATAAATGTCCTAATCTAATCCATGTGGGCCTAAATGGTAATATTTTATTCCTAAGGTTGTTTTTGTTCGAATTAAACTTATCCAATAGAATTAGGACATGTGTTAGGGTAATAATAATATCATATTTACCCTTAATTACCCTATTTACTTTTAACCGTGGTAAAAAAAAGTAAATAGATACTATTCACCAAAAATTATTTTCATCTCATTGAACCAAATTTTACTTACTGACATCAACCGTGTCTCTCGGATTTTTGAAATTCCACTCACAGAAGCGGTAAAATTAAGTTTTATGAAAAATTCATTTTTTTAACTACCATTTAATGGTTTCACTATTCATCAAAAAAATGAAAGTTTCTGAAAAATACCAAAAATAAGGCCTAAGATATATTTGATATTATGAACTGAAAAATGATGTCTATTTTACCAAATTCAAAACATATCGGTTGCATTACTTAATTTAAAAATTAATTCGCGTCGGCAAAACAAATAGCGTGTTCTTAAGAGATAATAACTATCAAAAGATTGACACTTGTTTATGTCTGGTTTAAATGTGAAATTACATCCAATGACCAAAATTGTATTAAATTGTAAAAATATATTCTAAATATAATTTAAAAACACTCAAATTAATAATTTATCACTATTAATTATTTCGATTAAAAAGGTTGTTTTTAAGTAATTTTCACTATTCATCAGAAAATGAATGTTATCCGAAAAGTACCAAAATTTTACCCTAAGCTAATTTCAATATTCCGAATCCAAAAATGAAGTCCATTTTGAAAAATAAAATTTACAAAATTTCAAAAAGTGGTTATTACTATTCATAACAGCTAGTTTTAATAATGTTTTAATAGCATATTGTTGTTTAGTGAAACTCGTTATTTCATACTACACACGCTATCGAGGAAGGTCGCGATTGCGTGTAATGCAAGGAAAGTCAAGGATGTGTGTTGTGCAAGCTAATTTTGGTGTAGCGTACAACACAAGACATTAATGAAATTCAAAATAATATTTTTCACAAAATCTCGGGGTGTTACCTTCTACCCCCCTTAAAATGAATTTCGCCCTCGAAATTCATCGGGGTTATAAATGGTTTACTCATCGAAAGTTTTTTTAATAGAAACCCACATCGTAAAAAGGAATACCATAACCAATCTTTAAA
Organism: Viscum album; assembly: GCA_963277665.1. Taxonomy (NCBI): domain Eukaryota; kingdom Viridiplantae; phylum Streptophyta; class Magnoliopsida; order Santalales; family Viscaceae; genus Viscum; species Viscum album. The sequence goes on from OY728163.1 coordinate 335,775,031, forward strand.
AACAAATGTATGAAATGTAACGGTTACCCAAATAAACTAATCACTGGGTTTCCACATAGACGAAAATATGGATATGGAAGAGAAATCAAACCATCATGTTCTAATGGAGAGTGGTAGAGAACATGGCTATGGAAAAGCCAGCAATCACAAATCTATAGATTTATGATGATCTAAGGTACCATCTGATTCATCGGATATAAAGGCACTAGGACAACATTTTTGGTTTTCAAGATCATTTCCCTAAAGTTGATGAATTAAAAGAAATACATACATGATTTTGGTACAATATTACTGTTGTTCGTTAATTGAACAATTTACACTTCATCCCTTAATGAAATGAAGTTGAATTTGTTATTCGTGATGTGTTAGCAGATCATGTGATAGAATGATGGGTCATTCCATCTATCTCAAACAAAAGGTTATAAAATTTATCAAAAATGCACAAGTCCATCTATAGTGAGATTAATCATATATGGTTCCTAAAATGGACTTATACTTAAAATATCATACTTCTTCATATAATAAAACTATTTTATACTATACAGGGACTTCCTGTAGGCCTGTGGTAGGCGATAAAGGTCAGTCGCACTTCGGTTGTGGGTTCGATTCCCACATCCTTGTCCGAAGTGATGGGTTGTCACCCGTCATGCAGGTTTTCCTTTTCCTAAAACTACATTAATATAACATCCCACAAATAATATCAAAAAAAAGTTCTATCCTTAAACAATACTAACTTATGTCCAATATAATCCATTCCAATCTTTAGGCTTATCTAAAATACTTCGGTCCAAGCTCATAGTATAAAGAAAACAATTACTTGAAATGTCATCAACCAAGCATGTGAATACCATCATTTATCCCCCATATATCTTGTTGGTCACATTCCAATCATGTGAATACATTAATCATGTATTCTCTTGAAAAATGAATACCCATTAAACCTTAGTGAAAACACGAATTCTATCAAAAGTTAACTCTTTCCACATACCAAAATCCAAAAATTCTATATACTCAAACCATGATATAACCTTCTCCTTATATCAGTCATGAGCTCATGAATACTATCAAACATATAATTTTCTCCTTATCCCTTCATTATGCACATATCATCTACATTCCAAAAATATCTGAATAACCTTTCATGGATACTGGTACCATTAATCATACACTTTCAAAACTCAAGGAAAGACAACAGTGTAACAATCCTTAGATTCCTCTTTATTCCATAGTACCATGAGCTTACTTATACAACATTACACATGATAAACATGTAATAATTCCACTACATTCTTAAACCATTGACCGAGCATCAACAATTCTTTCATCTCACATATCATTTGTAGTCTCTTCATTATCATCAACATAAATACTACCCATATGACCATACTAATTATCTTCATGAGACATTCCCTTAGGGAGTTGGTTTGCATAATGCTCGTACATTCCGCATTTTAAACATTTAACCATTGTTGATGTCGTAGCAATACCATTATCCTCATCCTTGGTATTAACTGAACCTTTTCCTTTCCACTTACTGGATTTTTGTCCTTCTTTTCCACACCCAAAGCATCTTCCAGTTACTTTGAAACATTATCCTTTATGCCTCTTCCCACATGATTTACATAGGGAAAATTGAACTTTCTTTCCTCTATGATCATCATGAAACTCCATCTTTCTCTTATTAGCCGAGTCAGGAAACTTACCAAATTTTATATTATTGATCATATTATGAGATTTCTGATTCAGCATAATAATGATGTTTGGACTTCCAAATCCCATTCCATTTGGTTTCTCATGAAAAATACCATTACATTGTCCATCATATCCTCCATTATTGTGAATCATCTTGTTTCCATCCATTTTCTAAAACCCAAAAAGAATAGTGTGAGAGGAAAAAATCATAATAAAGGGGGAGTAACTTCAGTATCTAGCATATTTGGTTTAATCTAATATCATTACCATAGTTCTAGGACTATATCCTATACATATACTTATCCTTAGGGACATCCCTAGACATACCTTAGAAATATCTCTAGGGATCTCAATAACGTTTTCACATCCTAGTTTCCAAAGGTTGACTAAACTTTTCCTCTGATACCAACTGTAGAGACCCAAAGCTTGACGTACATGGACATTACATTACTTTAGCATAATACTCAATAAATAACAAAAATAGACACACAAGGACCGAAATAGTTTAGTGTCTTTGGAAACATGGAACGTAATATTCTAATCATGGTGAAAGATCTTCAACATCTCCCATAAAGATCTTCCTTTTTTTTCTTACCTAAAACCTTTCTTTATATCCTGGGGAAAATAAAACATAAAAAGGGTGAGATCAAATTCTCATTAAGGGTAAGCATGGATAAAATAAAACATACCATATACATTTGAACTTAAAAACATGAACATAATGTTTAAACATCAAAATCTTGAGAAATGACAGAAAACATGGAAGTACGTAAGGCATAGATCATAAAGAAACATTAAGAATGATAAAATAGCATGGGAATAAAACACGTAATTGTGGCAACCATTAAGCACATGATATGATTTTCATAGTATCCAAGGAATTGCTACCAAGACCATCTTAGTGGACAAAGTCCCTTTCTGAATCGAGTTCACTCCTCGTTCCAGTCCTGTATTACTGAACCAGTTTAACTTGTCGTTCCACCCATGTCTATCTCATGAGATATAAATCTTTACCCAATTCATTGGAGGGAGATATAGGTCCCACCCATCTCATAATGAAATCATTCTTACTTTTGCCACAAAATAAACATACATCATTCATAGTAACCCAATAAATAAAAAAGGTTTCATAAACATCATCCCATAATCACATAATCCATTTAAAAGAAATGGATATCATTTCATTATAAGAAAATTGAAACCATATAAATCATAGAGACTTTATACTTGAAACATACACATATGAAATAATTTCATCTTAGAAGGAAAAAGGTTTTGATAAAACACTTGAAATGAATTCTTGAGGAAAATATCCTTTCTTCTTCAAAATCAATTTCTTTTCAAAAAACGTCATGCTATTTTAAAAGAAAGATATTTTTTTGAAAATAGTCATGAAATATTTTTAGTAAGCATCATGAAAATAAGTCTTTATAAAACTGTAAAAATATGTTCGTTCGGTATAAGTTAAAAAAACATTCTTCTTGTACTTTTATCAGAAAAGTTAAAGTACATCGTAGGGTAAACAAAATAATGATTCCTTCCATACCATGGGGTAAAAGTAAAAATGGGTATAAAAGTACTTTAAACATACATGAATACCCTTTTATAAAACATGGACATGGATGATAGCAATAACCACAGTAAATACTTACGAATAAGTAATCTCGGATAAAAATGAGATTTGCACAATTATCCCTTACCTTAGGTCCGATTTGCTTTGTAAGTGTCCGAACCTCCTGCATAATGATTTAAATAATGTCATTGACTTATTCCAAAATCATAATCATTGTTATGATATCATATATGGTTCACTTATGACTTTATATTACCCTTTCTTTTGTAAATTCCATGTTAAAGAGCATTTTGGGTAAAATCGTTTCATTTGTCGTCCGTGTTTTGACTTGTAACTATTCATATGATTACTTAAATCATGATTACTTAATTCCAGAATATAAAACATGATTTATATATAATATATATTCATAATATACATATATATAATATATCAATAAATGCAATGAAATACACCGTTCATGGAGACGGTAGGCCGTACGTACGCATGAACGCTGTTTTTGTTTCCTTATTGAGTTGAATGGAATTAAGTAGACAACATACATATATATACACATAAATAAAGTATCATTATTATGTCATATATTTCATGATTACTTATTATATATACTTTATAATCATTCATGAATGGTCAATGTGGATAATGAATCTCATCGCGTTGTGGAGACGGTAGTCCGTACGTACGCACGAGCGATGATATCAATCTCATGATCGTGGAATTGTATTGGAGTGTATGTATACTATTTAAGAATCAATATCACCTTACAATAACAATATATAGTAATTATTTACACCATTATACCCATCCAATTAAGGTGGTGGTGGAAAATAGATTACACCACGGCGTGGGCACGATATTCCGTACGTACGCACGCGCGGTGATTTCATTTTCCGTAGGATGGATATATGGTGAAATAGGGTTGTTTCATACTTATTATAACATATAATTATACTATTGATACTTATGTTATTACTTCATAATGAAACAACCTAAGAAGAAGAAGTGGAAGAAGAAATAAAGTTGAAATAATCGGTAACGGACATTACCTCTTCTTTGAAGTGCCTCTTTGAGTCCTCCTCTTAAGGCACTAAAATTGGTCTTTGAAGAAGACCAGGACCTCTAGGATGTTTCTAGGGAAGTGGAGAAGAGAATATTTCAGGGTTTGGCCGATCTTTAAGGCTCAAAGTGGTGTGAGGAAGAGAGGGAGGAGGTGCCCTTTTATAAGGGAGGAGAGGGGCAGCTTTGGAATAACTAAAAATATTATTTTATTATAAAGAAAAATTCGGTTTTAAATAGCTCCAAATTGATTTATTTCGAAGATAAGGTAGGGATGGGTCTAAATACTCTCATCCAATAGAATTTAGACAAGTTTAGGTTCCTATTTAAACCTTATCATTTAGATTTAACATTAAGTTAGATAATTTTACTTTTACCGTGTCTTTTTGTGTTCTTACACTATAAGGTTCATAAACTTACTATAATAAGCCAAACGAACCCCAAATTGTTTATTATTAATATATATAACCTTATCTAAGTCATTTTTCCTAACCTTATATTTTTATGAATAAAATAAAAATTAATAATATAATATTTGTTTTAAAAACTATTTTATGTCAATTTTGACACTATTTAGTAATTGATTTTTTTGAAAATCATAACAGACTGATTAGTTCGCAAAAAGTTAATTATATCAATACTAACATTCCATATTAAGCTATAAAATTATTGAATTCATAAAAAGTCTCAAATTACATTTATTTTGGTATTTATAACATCTATTATGTCAATATTTCATTAATAAGATAATTACTACATCATCTTTGTGTCATAAATAAATTAACTTATTTAATGTCTAAAAATTACAAATAAAATTTAATTATATAGGAAATCTTTTTATATTTCTAATTAATATTTATAGTCTACTTTATCTGATGTATAACCCTATATTAAAAATGATATACTTATTAAACATTGATTTTAACTATTTTAACCCTTCTTTAAATAAATTAATAATAAATGTCCTAATCTAATCCATGTGGGCCTAAATGGACATATTTTACTCCTATGGTTGTTTTTGGTCGAATTAATCTTATCTAATATAATTAGGACATGTGTTAGGGTAATAATAAAATCATTTTTACCTTTAATTACCCTATTTACATTTAACCGTGGTAAAAAAAGTAAAAAGTTACTATTCACCAAAAATTATTTTCATCTCATTCAACAACATTTTACTTACTGACATCAACCGTGTCTCTCGGATTTTTGAAATTCCACTCACAGAAGTGGTAAAATTAAGTTTTATGAAAAATTCATTTTTTTTAACTACCATTTAGTGGTTTCACTATTCATCAAAAAAATGAATGTTTCCAGAAAAATATCAAAAATTAGGCCTAAGATATATTTGATATTATGAACTGAACAATGATGTCTATTTTACCAAATTTAAAAAATATCAGTTTCATTACTTAATTTAAAAATTAATTCCCGTCGACAAAACAAATAGCGTGTTCTTAAGAGATAATAACTATCAAAAGATTGACACTTGTTTATGTTTGGTTTAAATGTGAAATTACATCCAATGACCTAAATTGTATTAAATTGTAAAAATATATTCCAAATATACTTTAAAACCACTCAAATTAATAATTTAGCACTATTAATTATTTCGATTAAAAAGGTTGTTTTTAAGTAATTTTCACTATTCATCAGAAAATGAAAGTTATCCGAAAAGTACCAAAATTTCACCCTAAGATAATTTCGATATTCTGAATCCAAAAATGAAGTCCATTTTGAAAAATAAAATTTACAAAATTTCAAAAAGTGGTTATTACTATTCATAACGGCTAGTTTTAATAATATTTTAAGAGCATATTGTTGTTTTGTGAAACTCGTTATTGCATACTACACATGCTATCGAGGAAGGTTGTGATTGTGTGTAATTCAAGGCAAGTCAAGGATGCGTGTTGTGCAAGCTACTTTTGGTGTAGCATACAACACAAGATTTTAATGAAATTAAAAAGAATATTTTTCATAAAATCTCAGGGTGTTACACTACAACTTCAATTCGTTCCAGAATTTCAAAAGTTCTGATTCACCTAGGACTTAATTTACCCTTCTTACTAAATGGGATAAAACCCTTCCATAGATATACCTTTATGAAAACATGATCTCCCACTTGAAATCCCAATTCCTTCCTTCAGTTATCAACATAGGTCTATTGCCTACATTGAGCTGTTTTGATATGGGTCTAAATTGATTTTACCTTTTCTACCATTTACTCAACAAGTTTTGGGCCTATAAGTTTAATTTCACCAACATCATCACAATAATTTGGTGTACAACATCTCATTCATATAATACCTCAAATTTTTCCATCTAAATAATTGAATGAAAGTTATTGTTATAAAAAATCTACTAGAGGTAAATACTGATCACACATACCATGAAATTAAAGTGAGAAATATCTCAACATATATTCTAATGTTTGAATATTTGGTTCTTATTACCCCTCAGTTTTAGGGTGGTATTTTTTTCTCGAAAAAATATTAGTATATAGGGCCTTCTAAAGACTTTTCTAGAATTTTGATGTAAAACGGGGATCACAGTCAGAAACAATAGATATGGGTACACCATGAAGTCTTAAAACATCATTAATATAATGTCTTCCTAAATTTACATGTGGTAAAACTTCTTTTCTAGTATGAAAATGTGCTGATTTTTTAAGACAATCAATAATTACGCATATCATATCATTTCTTCTATGAGTCTTTGGTAGCCACAGGAAAAATTCCATCGTAATATCATCCCATTTCCACACATGTATAGAAGTGGTTTCATGACACCTTTAGGATATTGTCTTTAAGCATTCACCTATAGACAAACCGGACATCTCAAGACATAATAAGCAATCTCCCTCCTCGTGTTCTTCCACAAAAAATGTTCCTTCAAATATCTATACATCATAGTGCCACCAGGGTGTATAGAGAAATTGGATCTATGATCTTCATCTAATAATTACCTTTTTAGCTTGGTTATTGTAGGAACATAGAGCCTCTTCTCAAATTTCCAAACACCATATTCAAATACTAAGTCAATTAATATTCCATCATTCACAAATATAATTTTCTATTGAAACAATCCATCATCAGACTGTGAAATTTTTACCATTTCAATTTAAAAAGGTTTTTCAACCATTTAAAATAGTAGTGATATTTCATATTCTATGATAATTACCATATCCATCATTACTAGATCCATAATAACAGGATCCATTTGAACATTCATTTTGTTTAGAAATCCATGGTATTTTCTACTCAATGCATCATCCACATTATTTTTCATTCCTAGGTGGTAGTGTATTGTGAAATCAAAATCTTTGAGTAGCTTAAGCCATATCCATTGTCTCATGTTGAGTTATTTAAGTGAGAAATTATATTTCAAATCTTACGATCGATATATATCTCATAGATTTCACCATAATGAATGTGTCTCTATATCTTCAGATCAAATATTACTACTGCTAACATGAGATCATGTGTTGGGTAGTTTTTTTCATGATTTTTTTATTGCCTTGATGCATAGGAAATAACCCTATCATTCTACAAAAGGACAAAACCTAGTCTTTTCCTTAATAAAACACTATAAATCACAAAAACTTCATTCCCAGATGGTAGATTCAAGATAGGATCATTGAATAATCATCTCTTCAATTATTCAAAAAATTCTTCACTCTCTTTTATCCAAAAGAATTTAAACCCTTTACGTGTTATCTTGGGTAATGGTTTTTCCAATTGGGAAAAAATAAAAATTTAATGCCGATAGTAACCTACTAAACCAATAAAACTTCGTACCTCAGTTATACTCATTAGTTTTATCCATTCTTGGGTTGATTTTGTTTTCACAGGATCAACAAAGATTCTATATTTGGAGACAATATGTCCATGAAAATAAATTTCATGAAGCCAGAATTCACAATTTCTAAATTTACCATATAATTCATTTCTTATAAGAGTCTTTAGAAAAATACACAAGTGGTTCTCATGGTCATCATTTATTTGGGGATATACCAAGATATCATTAATAAATACAAATAAAAAATCATCAATATATTCCTTGAAAAAATTGTTCATTAGATCAATGAAAATGGAGGTTGAATTAGTCAATCCAATTGAAATTTCTATAAATTCTTAATGACCAATAATCATTGAAAAATATATTCTTGGAATATCTTCCTTTTTTACACATAATTGATATTATCCGGAATGAAGATCAATATTCATAAAATATTGAGCTCCATGAAGTTGATAAAAAAATCATCAATGAATGTTAGATGATACATGATCTTTATTTTAATATCATTGATTTACATATAGTCCATGCACATCCTCATTGATATATCTTTTTACTTAAAAAATATACTTGGGATCCCCATGGAGAAACAATAGGGCTAATAACTTTCTTATTATTATACTATTCTAGTTGTTTCTTTTTCTCTACTAATTCCATAGTGGACATTAAATATATATTTTTCTATATTAGCCTAGAATCAGGGATTAAATAAATAGTAAACTCTACTTCTCTCTCGGAAGGATGACCAGGTAGATCCTCTAGAAATATAGTAATATATTCTTGTACAATAGGCACATCCTCAATTTGAATATTTCTTTCTTCACCCAAGGATGAATTTTTCTCTACATCCCCAAGAATTTCATTTATAAGAGCTAGTGGGTGTGGATCTAAATAATAATCAGATGATTATATTTCTTCCCTAAATATAATGTATTACACATCATCCTTACAAATCGTAACATACTTCTTCTTGAAAAACATTTTTACTTCATATTATGATAGTCAATCCATAATGAGTATTATATCGATGTCACTGATAGGTATTATGTTAAAGTCAGCAGATACAACACATTTATATACCATAATGGGATCTACCTGAAACATCTTTGTTGGAATGATAATTCCCATTGGGGTTTTTCTTGACAACTCCTTTGTTAAATTGAATTGAAAATATCTAATATTTAAAGAAAACAGGGAAGATAGAAATTAATCTGACGATCTAGAATCAAATAATTCTTTGCATAAATTTGAGGATATGGTTATTGTACATACCACCATGTCATTTAGAACTACAACCTCAGTAGTTATAATCACATAAGTTTTTCCTTTATCCCTTGGCCTTTTCTGAGGCACATTTCCTTATTTCTTAGTAAATTCATTTGGATAATGTCCCATTTCATTTCAATTGTCACGTTGAAAATTGATATCCTCCTTAATCCTCTTAAAATCACAATTGTGGTGGCATTTTTCTCCTCCCTTGTAACAAAATCCCATCCCAAATAGGCAAGTACCATGGTGTTTCTTCCCACTATTACTATAGGGTGGAAAGTTATAGTTTACCTTATTCTACTTATTTCCTTTCCTAGAGCTTCCAACATCCGTCTTCATCTCTTGAGTCCAATTATAGTCATAATACATAGAGAATTACTTTTTGTATTTATATCACTTAAAAATATATATTCGTATGTTAAGAAAGATCCTGAGACCAATTCCCCTCAAAGGAATGGTTTTGAACCATTAAAAATAAATCAATACTACTTCTTGGGTCACGTATGTAGTCTGAAGCTTGACTTGCTAACACCGTGAAGTTAGCCACATACTTTACAAAGTTATCATCCTATTTTTTCAAAAGATTTATAAATTTCATTTCCATATCCACTTGTAGATCACGAGGAAAGTATTTTTCTAGGAAGAGTTCTTTAAATTCCCTCCTTTCCATATTTGCAACCTCTTCATTATCCTTCATGTTTTGAATCAATTATCACCATTAATCTGCTTCTCTGAAAAGATGATAGAATTACATAAAAACATTTTCCATTTTGTTACTCCCCAATGTAAGAAATATTTTCTCTAAGGAACTTATCCACTACTCACCTACAAAAGGATTTGTAGTCCCATTGAATGTTGGAGGGTTTTGTCTCATGAAGTGGTCCAACATTGATACTCTTTATTTTTGATCAGGGTGCTCCATGCAGGTAAGGTCATTATTAAAATTGAGTGAGATGTCTTAGGATGGTTATAAGTTGTTCATCACCAGTTGAATCACTGGACCCTCTATCATTATCATGCATAGGAGGTAAATCCTTACATGGATTACGTGTATTGATACTGTTACCATTCCTTCCACTAGGCTCCATTTATAAACAATTCCATACACTATATTAGTATATGCATCATAAGGAATAATTTCAAACTAGTAAAATACTTATCATAAATTGAAAATTTTAAGCATATCTAATCCATGATCCAAAAAATATTTTTGTTGCGGAAATATTAACTTTTAAATGCTTCATAATGGTTTGTAAATAAATGAAAATTATTTTAAGCATATTCCCTAGGAGTGTTCAACTAGGTGCATAGTAAGGCCCGTTGTTGTGTGCTAGGTTACCCCAAGTTAATCCAAGAACACCTTGTAGGAGTTTTCACCCATAGGAACATCTGTGATAGATCCACATCCAATTTTAGTATCCAGAAAGGGTTGTATCTCTTGGAGAACCCATATTATCTCTATTCTACCAAGATTATAGGGCATTCTTCAAATCTTATCCCCAAAGTATATCTAAGGGTAATGTTCCCTAATCAATGTTTTTTTAAATTTTGTTTAATTGGTTTTTACTAAAATTCCTTTGATACCAACTATAATTACACGACCCCATTTTCCTAGAGTTGGTGAATTATTTTATTACATTGGAATGATCACATGAAAATAAAATCCCAAAGGACCGATAAGTTTAGTAGGCTTGGAAAAACTATATACAAACATATGTTTTACATTATATATTGAATTGAAAAACAATATAGTGTCTCCTACATAAACACCCATATTCCTCAAAAATTCCCTATAGGTAAATCATAATATACTTCATCACATCCTTGGGAAAAGTGGAACATAAGAAAAGGGTGAGCTCAGATGTTCAGTAAGGATAAAAAAATAACATAAGCTATCATAAATAAGCATAAGCTTTTAAAGAATGCTATAAAATTAAAACAAAATCCTTTGAAACATAATATTTATCATAATATAGAAAGAATAAATCAAATAATTAAATTTAAACATTAACAGGGATATTCTATAAGTTGAATAATCACTGCAATATCAATAACTAATCTCATAATGAAGAAATGCATAATGATGAACATCATAACCATAAAGTCAAGGGATCATGCTAAGACCATTAACATACTATCAAGGCCTTGTGCCAAGACACTAGTTTGTCTAATGAGACCTACCAATGAATAACGGGTTAATAGCGGGCTCCACACGTCACTTATTACCTCCAAAGCATTCCTTATATGAAAGGGTGAAACATGACATAAACATTCATATTAAAACTACCACACAAAATTTTAATACTTTAACCATAAATCAAGAATAGTATAAAACGAGCAAATCCACATTCAATCATATCATAAAAACATCAAAACAATTTGGATGATTTTATCATAATAAATCAACCTAAATGAAGCATAAAATCCAAAAAAGGATTTTGATATAGATGAAAATACTCTAATAAACTCCTTAAAATCTTTAAGAGAAATATCCCTTTTACATTGAACTTATCTAAAAGTAACACAGTTATAAAATAAAACATTTCCTTTTAAAATAACCTCTTATAATTTTGAAACAATTTTCAAAATTTTAAGCCATTATAACAGTGGAAAATAGCCGCTCATGCCACATAATTTAAAATACATTATTTCCATAATTTGTTGAAAAGATCATAAAGTACATCATTTAGAAATAGGTGGAAATAATCCTTTAAAAATGTTTTATAAAAACTAAAACATGGGTAATACTTTATTTAAAAAAATTTCAATAACATCTTGAAATATGTTTAATGACACGTGGATATGGATGATAAGGTTTTCCTTGTTGATACTTATGTATAAACAATCTCAGATAATAAAGAGATTGTGAAATGAACCCCTAACTTATAGATTCATTTAGTGGAGGATGCGTTATCCTATTTATATAATGGTAAAACATGTTATTAAGTTAAATCAAGACCATATCTATATTTATGATATCATATATTATCCTCTTATATCACTTTGGTAATAATATTTCATTATTACCATTGTTTTGGGTGTTAACTACTTTATTTTCCCATTTCTATTTTGTCATGTAATTAATGTTTTTTAAGCATAAGATATATTATAGTCATATCCAGAATTAAATTTACTTCATAATTATTATTTTTACCCATCATATAGATTTTATAGTCTTTCTTTAATGGTTAATGTAGAGAAGGAATCTCACCGCATTGTGGAAACAGTAGGTCGTACATACGCAAGAGGGATAAAATCATTCCCTTGGTGGTTAAGTGGAACGAATTTGTATGGTATGTTAATTATAAAGAATATTTATAATTTTATATTCATCATTTATATCTATTATAATCAACATTATACCCATCAAAACAAAGTATTGTTCAATAACAAATTACACCACGACGTGGAGACGGTAAGTCGTACGTACGCACGCATGGTGATATTGGTATTCGTAAGATGGATAAAATGAGGAATATTGTTTTAACATGATTATAATAACATGTCAGTATATGTATGATAATGGAGTTATTATTTTTATATGGAAACAACATAGAAAGAGGAAGTAGATGAAAAAATTAACATTGAAAGGGTTGATAAAACAATCACCACTTCTTTGGGTGTTTCCATTTTCATTGATGAAAAGGTATCCTTAGGATGGATTTAAAACAAATGTTAGGACTATAGGAAGAATTTACTGATATTATGAGGAGAAATGGGAATTTTATGTCCGAATAAAAGGCATTATATGTGTGAGTCAAAGAGAAAGGGAGGTTCCTTTTATAAGAGAGGTGAGGGGCACTTTAGAAAAAAATATTGAATTATTACTTAATTATTAAATGATTCTAGGTTTCTAATAGATAAGAATTCATTTATATGAAGGATAATATGAGTATGGGTCGAAATATTCTCAATTAATATTTTTTAGACATGTTTAGATAATAAAATTAACCCTATCTTCAAGATTTAACCCATAGTTAAATAGTTTAACTCTTACCATGTCTTCTTGTATTTTTATACTACATGGTTAATATAGTTACTATATATTTCAAAAATATCCTATAGTGGATAATTTATGAAATTATTATCACTTTCCATGTTATATGGATGAAAATTATATTTTTATTAATTTTATATCATTAAATAATATTGTATGTATTTTAAAATATCATTTACGTCAATTTTGATACTATTCAATATTTTCATTTTTAAAAGTAAAAAAACGACATGATTACTTTATTCCAATACTTACATTGTGTCCCTAAAAAGTATAAGATATCTATAAAATTATTTATTTTCATTAATTAATGAAATAATATTTATTTTAATATTTTAAATATAATTTATTTGATTATTCCTTTAATAAATCAATTAATGCATCACCATGGTGTCATAATTAAATTTAATTATTTATGGTCTAAAAATTAAAAAAAATATTATTTTGATAAATTTATTTGAATTATAATTAATGTTTATTGTAATATTTATTTTATTTATTACTCTATATTAAAAATAGATTATTTATTATCATTTGAATGTGACATATTTAACTATTGTTTAAAGAAAATATAATAAATTTCCTAATCTAACAATAGTGGATTAAAAAGGGTCAAATATAGAAATAAGGGAGATTTTGTTAGAAATGGAATTATATAGTAGAATTATAACACATGTAAAGTTAATTTTATACTATTATAATATTATTTTTACCTTTAATTACCCTATTTATCTTTAACCATGGTAAATAGTATTCAAAAGACAATATTCACCAAAAATTATTTTGATTATATTAGACCAAATTATTCACCCTGATTAAAACCATGTATGTCGGAGTTTTGAAATTAAATTCACAAAAGTGGTGAAATTATATGTGGTTATAATTTGTAAATGTGCCTAGAAGGTGGGTAAAAGAGACGTTCAAAAGAATGATTAAATTTTACATATCAAATTAGATTATAAAATGACTCCAATGACTTAAATTAAACTAATATATGTATTATATAACTATTTTAGCTTTAAAATAAATTTGAATTAATATAATTATTTAAATAAAAAGTTCAGTTTTTAAACGTCAATGTAGTGTTTTCCACTATTCAAAAAAAATTAAATCATTTTACAAAATTACCAAAATTTCATCCTAAGAAATGTTTGATATTCAGAAATCAAAAATGAAATTTATCATGAATTTTTTTATAAAAATACATAATGTGGTTAATACTATTCATAATAGTTTTTAAAACGGCTTGTTTGAAAGATCATGGTGCACTCGAACTCGATATTGCATGTAGCACAAGTTATTCAATTATTTAAAATAAATCTTGACATGTAATCTTTGGGTGTTACAACATAGCCTAAGACCTTCTTTGAATCACCATTTTACACTACAAATAGCTCTCCACTTTTTGGTTGCGTGAGTGATGGCACAGTGATAAGCCTCTTTTTCAACACTTTAAAACAATATTATCATTATTGAGTGCATAACAACTTTACTCCCTTCCATGACATCTTGGACATTGAGTTTTAAAATCATGAAAGTTTATTCTCAAATCATTATTAATACACAGTTATACCCATAAATCTACTAATCCCTATTACAAATGTTGGCCTAGACAATCTTCAATTTTCTTTGTCTTATAAGGGTACACTTATATTGATTTAAAAGTTATAAAATTACACAACAATAATATTTCTCACATCCATAACTCACATTTACTGTAATTTTCATACAGATTCTCCATTCACATAGACATTAGAAAAGTATTCAAATTCTTCTCAAGTTCCTCCTTTCTCTTGGAGTATATAAGAAAATCATCGATAAATACTACCACAAATTTGTCGAGGTAATCTCCAAAGACTATGTTCATTAAATCCATGAATATTTTTGAACAAATAGTGAGTCTAAAAGGCATCACTATGAACTCATAGAGTCCATACCTAATTTGAAATGTAGTATTGGGAATATATTCCTTTCTCGCCTTTAATTGGTGATATCCTAACTCAAGGACCACCTTAGAGAAATAACTAGCCCCATGAAGTTGATCAAACAATTAATGTATCTGATGAAGGTAATACTAGTTCTTTATCATGATTTTATTGAGCTTATTATAATCAATTAAGAGGTGCATTGATCGATCCATATTCTTGATTAAGAGGACTGGTGCACCTAATGGTGAAGCACTCAGGCATATAAAACCCTTCTCCAAATTCTCTTGTAACAGCTTCTTCAGATCATCCAACTCAATGGTGTATATTCTATAAGGAGTCCTTGATATAGGTGGGGATCTTAAAATAATTTCAATTGGGGACTCAACCTCTCGAACATGAGGTATACTAGACAAATCTTCTAGGAATACATCAGTATAATCCCTCACTTTGGGAGTATCTTTTAGAAGTATCATATCCTTTGTCTCAATCATTTGAGCTAGACATGCTTGATCATAAGGGAGTAATATCTACACTTGAGAAAATGATTCAAAATGAGATTCATCTTCCTCCATACACTTTTAATTAATTGGATGATGCTTTGGGATGTGAAGAGTGATCTCCCTTACTTGACAATTGATGTGGGGTTTGTATAAAGAAAGACAATCCATGATTAAGATAAGATTGAACTCCAGAAAATGAAGTATTAAAAGATTTTATAGGAGGTTCAGTGAAAAAAATATTACTGGGGAGGAGTTATAAAATTTCTAAGCAAGAATTTCCCCATTTTATATTCTCATAGATAACATATCCTCTAAATTTTGAGGCTCGGTTTGAATAGTTCTACTAATCTTGCACGATATTAAAGAATGCATAGAAACAGAATCAAATAGCATGTTCACTATTCATGAATGAATAAGTAGAGTACCTGTCACCACATCATTTTTTGGGATTTACCTCATCATTAGTGATATAATAAGCCCTTCATTGTTTCTTGGTAGGTTTCTGTTGATTGTGTTCGACAACCCTGGGCTTAGAGAAAATCTTCGCATACTGCCCATGCTCCTTTTAGTTGTAACACACCACCCTAGGCAAAGTGTTGATCTAAAAATTCATTTATTCTTCCACATTAGTGGTATTGTTCATATCCATTTGATATTTCATTTCTATATGCCCCATATTTTCAAATTTGAAATATTTTATGGTTCCCTTTAGACAAGTCCCAGGATGCTTCTTCCCACAAATTTGACACATGGGAGGTTCTATATTCATTCCATCATGGGATTTATATTCCGAACCAGCCATAATAGACTCCATATTGTGAATTTTTTTCACCAGGTCCATGAGGCCACTGGGAGTCTCTGATCTCTATTTCATCCTTGAGGTCTCAACAAACAGTCTCCTTGTAACTCTCAAAGCCCTGAATCACCAACACTTTTCATATACTCGTATTAAGTCCATTAAAGAAGTGATCCACCTTAATTTCAGTGGTCATGAAAAATCTAGAGGTGTGCCTTGAAATCCTTATAAATTTTTCCTCAAATGCCTCGATGGACTCATCTCCCTTATGCTTGAGTCTGAGGAACACCCTTTCCATATTGAGATGGAGGGTTTAGGGAAACTATTTACCAAAAAACATTCTCTTGAATTTCTCCCAATACATAGAATCAATTTCATAAATGGACATCATATATTTGATCGGTGTCCACCACTGATCAGTTTCCCCATCAAAACAATAGTCTTATAGTACAATATTATCTTCTTCTAAGAAGTGTAGGATATCTTTTTAGTGGAGTTAACACACTATTCCAGAAAGAGGGGATTAGAAGATCCTATAAATATAGTAGGCATTTTCTGTATGAAGGATACAATGGAAACATTCTATTTACATGGAGTAAGAGGGCGTTCCACTTGGTTCAGGTTATTATTCATAACTTGATCCGGATGAGAAATTAATTTCATGATGATTTGGGGCATGTTCCCATCATATTTGGGGTATCAATAAGGAAATATTCACATTCCCTGTCACACTGATTTTTGGGACATGTTCTAATATTTCCCTCCATTAACTATGGAAAAAAACAATTAGGAGGCTTTAATACTTATCTGAAAAGAATAAAAAACATTAAATATAAAATAATAAACTATTAAAGTAAATGTATATCCTAGCTTGTGATTACCTAGGTTTAAGTATAGGTTATCCTTGATTTGTTTCTTGACTTATATTCTTATGGGTTTATTTATTATTACCTTAATAATGTTTCTTAATGAGATTATGAATTTACCAACACATATCCCTTGGGAGTGTCAAACTAAGAGTGTGGAAATTCCTATTATCCTGCACCTGTTCCCATTCGAGTCTACCTCAAAGTGGTGTTTTTAGGTTTTACCCCTAGATACATATGTTCCAGAGCCACCCCTACCTCTTTATATCCAAATAAGAAATTATTTTCCTGATAAACCACTTAATCTGTACTTACCAAAAATTAGGAATGTTTTCTTATATTAGTCTTATACATAAGGTTATCACTATTGTGATCAATTCCAATCTACAAAAATAACTTGACCATTCCCTTGGAAGGCTTGATACAAACATAAAACATGGGACTAAATGTAAAATTTATTTATTTAGTATTCATAAAGATATCCTGACTTCAATTACGATCATAAATCCTCATAGGAAATCCTAAGGATAAGATGAACAAATGGATGAGCTAAAAATCCTTACAAGGTAATAAGCATGAGAAATAAATCTTTAGACCATGGGATTGAAGGCATAACATATTGTTATAAAAACACATGGAACATATGGAATCATAACATATAAACATGGGGTCATATTATCATGAATTCATAGTAATGTGGTAGTAACATAAAACATGACTTTAGCATGAGTCAAGACACGTTGCACATAGAGGATCACAAGTCAAGGATAACCACCAAGACCGTTGCCCATGGTAGAACGAGTCAATGCTAACCACCAAAACCATTGCACATAACGTCTCATGAGACTCAACATTACTCAATGCATTGGGGAACTATCTATGTGCACCCATATTAACAAGTGGATGAATTTTTTTCCACATAATGAATCATATCTAATCAATCATACATAAACATAAGGGTACCCATGGAATAGAATGGGTATCATAGTCATGTCATAAAGAAAAATGAATGGTAATATCATACAAGTGTACATAAAATAGAGGAATTAAAACATCCATGTAAATTCCTAAGGTAAAATAATAATATACCATGGTAAGTGATTTCAAATAGAAGTTACAACCTAAAAGAAGGGTATTTAAGATATTTTAGCATTAAAGCATTATAGTGTGGTTTTAAGGAAAATACAAAAGAGCATTTAAAATAAAAAAGGGAATAATTTGTATTATAAAACTATATGTGAACCAAAAAGGTTTTCGTAATAAAAATAATGGTTTTATAAAAAAAATTTGGTTATAATAGATGATACAATGCACTTGAAATTGGGTAATAATTCGAGAAGTTAACTTTATTGGGTTTACTTATTAGAAAGTATTGAGGAGGGATGCCCATAAAAACATCTATATCCCAAAAATTTGAATATGAATAGACCTTGATACCTGAGATTGGAGCCTATACACATAATTTGGAATAGGTACACAAAAGAAATTTTGTTTGGGTAAAAATAATGACAGAGTAACCTGAAAGTATAATAGAGGTTCGAGGAGAATACCTTACCTTAAGTACAAAGGTGTTATCCCCTTGATGTTAATAACCTAAATAATAAAATAAGGTTCATTAATTAATAATTTTAGAACCTTTTTTAAATTTAATTGATTTATTATAACCTTTTTATGTGTTTCCATGGCCTTTTTAAAGGATAAATAGGATCAATTTCATTATTCGGGTCTGTTAGTTTCATGATAAATTACTAATATATATGAACGAATAATCATGTAAAATGAGGATGGTTGTCCAGAATTAGAGTTTAATTTTATTATTGAACAACCAGAAGGTTACAAGTTTGTTTATTTAATTTTGGTTCTTTGAGTGAAGTTGAATCATTATATAAAACTTTAGAGACAATGTTTTGGGTTAATTAGCGATTTTTGATCAAAACAATCAAATTTTGTTTTATAAATCAAAACCAAGTGTAAAAAAGATTCCATAACCATAGATGAGACATAATAAATATATTATAGTCTGGTTTAACTATAAAAATGGTTTCATGATGAGAATTGAAGATGGTAAAAGAAATTGAAAACCTGTCGTCCGAGAATGTGATGAATTAGCACATCTCTGATGGTGTTTTCATTTCTTGTATAAAAGAAGGGTATGGGGAGATGATAATAACTTATTCCATTATCATAACAACATTATAGTATATGTAAGTTACTGGAGTTGTCGTAATACTTGGATGAAGAGATGTAAGGTTAGAAAAGAACATGAAAATAAAGTAAGAGAATTTAAATGAGGAATTTACCACATGAATTAATCTTCTTTGACAGCAACATAAGGGGAGAGGACTTGATATTTTGAGGATACCAAGGGATGATTGACATTGGGGAAGATCTGGGTGAGATATTTGAGAATTTTAGTTGAATTAGACCACTTAATAATGGTTTAATTGAGTATCTATATTTTTTTTTTATTAAAATTGGTTCTTGGAAAATTTTCACCAATTAAAAATATAATCTATGTCAGTTTTTAGTGAATTTAAAAGAGTCTTTAATGTTCAGTTAATTTCTCAAAATATTTATTAGTTATTAGATATACTAATATAAAGATTAATATAACTTTTTAAACTAATCTACTGGTTCAAAACAATTATAAACACTTTCTAAACTAACTATAAATGTTCAATTTGGTTTTATAAAAAATGTAATAAACAAAAAGGTAAAAACACAATGAATATAAATACTGGGTTTAGTCTCATGATGAGACTTAGTCCTCTCCACTTGGTGATCACCTGCTACCTAGCAATTTAAATTGATAAACAACTTTGATCCACACCCTGGATCAGGGTTCTCAATAGCACACAAGGATTTCATGTCCACACTTGACCTATACCACAGTTATTCATTGGAAAAACAACATACATGTCACACATGAATTCAT
This sequence comes from Viscum album, assembly GCA_963277665.1. Taxonomy (NCBI): domain Eukaryota; kingdom Viridiplantae; phylum Streptophyta; class Magnoliopsida; order Santalales; family Viscaceae; genus Viscum; species Viscum album. The sequence continues at coordinate 335,795,438 of OY728163.1, forward strand.
CCCACATTCTATGTGGGATAAAAAGGAAAAATAGATAGTGATTTTGAGGATATCAAGTATCATTTAGTTATTCACAAGAGTTAGTGTGTGTATGAAAAATAGAGACACACTACTTAAAAAGGTAAAAAAAACAAAGATAAAGATGCAAGGAAAGGTTTGGAAGTCTCTATGTGTTATGCAGTGGTGATCTAAACTTATTTTATGTAGTAGAAATTAATTTTGTGTCATCCTCTAAAAGTTTAATCTAAAATAGAGTATTGTAGTCTATGTGATTTGGCTTCCTGAAATGTGAAATGTTCAGCTTCTTGTTGTTAGGATGTTCAGGTCGGCTTAGAAGGTTTAGCTTTTATTGTTGATCTCCTCATATGTTCTTACTTTGACTTCTTTATATTTTGATGTAAGCTTGAGAGTTGCAGGATTTTTCAGTTCTTCTTTTCATGATACTTTTCAGCACTAATCCTTGTATATTTAATGATCCAAATTGTAATTATTTTATACTTAGAGGTCCAAAAGATATGATGATATCCCCACATGCGTGTACATCGCACTACCTACTGAATATCCTATAGACAATATTACATAATGTGAGAAACAATAATTTGTATAAATATGACAGCTAGATATAAATTTTAAATAATAAATTAAAAATTGTTTTTATAACTATTGGAGAGTCATAAGAATCAGTGTCTCATTAGCATCGGTCTTTCATCATTGGAGACTCTTTGTATCGGTGAGTCCTTTCCATCATTATCAGTGACTCTGGGCATCGATGAGTCGTTTCTGCTATCAGTTTATCCGGGCATCGGTGAGTCATCATCGGTGACTCATTTTGAACTAACGGTGTGTCTCCCATCAGTGACTCATTCATCGGTGTGTCTCCCATCAGTGAGTCATCATCATTATGTTTCCCATTGGTTAATCTTCATTAGTTTATCATTTATTCTATCAGTAATTCATCAATTGATAACTTCCTCTATTGGTGATTCCCCATCAGTAAGTAATCCAACAGTGAATCCTTTGAACTATCGATGTCAGGGACGTTAAATAAATTTACAAGGTGTCTACCTTTTTTTACTACTAAGATTAAATTTTGATTTCCAAAATCACTTTTGAGGAAAATTGGGAAACCATACAAGCCGAGAGCTTTTGGTACAATAATAAATCACAAAGTCGTTAATAGTAAGACTAAAAATATTGGAATTGCTTACCCGATATAGCCCCCAATGAAGGGTGTGGGCATTTGTATTAGGATCATCTTTGATAAGGTCTTGAAAGTAGTTGACAAGCTTGTCCAATGTTTAAATGTACTACTCCGCATTGATTTTTCTTTCATTAAAGCCATGTGCTAAAAGAAGGTCTTGTTTGTAGATCCAGTCCCTTTGATCGTTGCTGAAATCACCCCGAAGATCCCTCTCTAATATTATGTTCTTCTCCTCCTATGACCCCATGAGCTTAATGTACTCTTCCTACATTTCTTCATTTGAATATATAAGTAGCTCTAGTAGATCGTTCCCATTTGTCTCATCCACAGTTCCCAACTCCTCCCCCTGTTTTTGTTTTCTAGGATCTCGACTCTCAGTTTGTTGTTTTCCTTTTTGAAGAACCATGCTCTTCTTACTACCCTAAACCTGGTCCGCATTTTCATTGACCTTAACCTTGGCATTACTAGCTCACCTTGTCTCCATCAGCTTCGGAAACCGAGAATAGTCATTCTGGCCTTTGGATTTCTTCCCCTCAACCACAATCCACCCCCCTGCATCACTTGTCCACTTACGCCCCTTCTTCTTCCTCGGACTATGAAGCCCTATGACTTGACTACCCTCCTCACAATCCATCGAGTGTTGACTATAGAGATATTCCTCATAATCATCCTCAGATAAAATAGTGGAATGCACTTCCACTTCCTGTTGCATCTCCTGCATCTCCTGCCCTGAGATCATCCATAGCTCAAGTTCAGACCCTTCGTCATCCAACCCATCAAAAATGATTACATAACATTAGAGACGGATTACACTGCTTGGGCCTCCTCCTTAGCTCTGCCTCCATCAAGCGTGACTCTGGGGATCCACTCCCCTTTCCACAATTCAACACACACTCAGAAGGAGTTTGAATCATCGTTGCAGGTCGATTAACACTATCAGACCGCAAGAACCCCTGTATAAGAGATAGGACTCCCCACCACCTTATGGACCGAATGGGAATTCCCCCGTGGCTGTGGACTATCCAGATCATTCCTCAGACGCATAAATATACATTTTTAAATATATTAATACATAAATATCTATAATAATATATTGACTTATTGAAATGTATTATAAAACGTGACATAATATATTCATATTAAAATATTAATTGGAAAGATTATCATGAGTTAAAAATTTATATATGAATTGATAGGATTTTTGGATTGGAATGATTTTTGATTATAAACACAACTATTTCACAAAGGGTCCAACAATCTCTCCCTTTTCGGCAATCACAAATCATTTCATTAATGAGTTATACAAACTGGTAAAGAATAAAGATTACATGACTTACCATTCCGAATAGTGAATGTGAAATCTCAATATGACCGAGGTATTTCCTTTTAAGCACCCCCACAATTAATATTTTTGAATAAATATATATAATGTTCCTTTTATATCATAGGGTTGTATTAGAACAGTCTGAGTGATTTGTATCAGAGGTGAGATATATATATACTTATATGCATATACTGATTAGATTCTATGTTTCTTATGCCATATTTTCACCCCCATAGATTAAAAAATTATGGTTATATACCATATATATATTTCTCCCCCTTTCGGGATTATCAAAAATGGTAAATAAATGAGAAAAAAATAAAAAATCAATAACACAAGGAATTTTGGAAATAAATGAAGGAAAAAGTGATATTCATCAACGTTAAAAGAGTAAAATCATAAAAAGAAAGATACAATGTACCAAGCCCTATCAAATAAACAATACACATCTAAGGATATGGATTCTAAGGTGCTTTTCCTATAGATTAAGGGTCAAAAGCAGTTTAGGAGGTGGTGTTGGGGTTGTAGGAAGGGCTGGTGGAATGTAAACACTAGGTAAACCCATACTTGTAGGAACATTGGCTACAATGATTGGTTTCCTCTATAATAGTACACAACATTGAGGTTTATCTTTGATCACTATATGAATCCGAGATAATCCCAGAGATACTATCATTTGGGTTGGAGGAAGAGAACCAGAAGCAATGGAAGTGGCTACTAGGACCATTATTGCTTCAGCTTGCACATGAAATTAGGGCTTTAAAAGCATGATGAAATCATTGATTATTTCACTCCATACTACATTTCCTTATCAGAATATAACATTTCTCCATGAATTTCTCCAAGGTGGGTGTGGACTTCCTCAACTGACCCACTTTCCTCATGAAATATTCTATCACTAGGGGTATTTTGAGGTTTTCAGTCGATTAATTGATGTTTTTTATCATGTCATACTTTGTATAGATTTTTGATAAATACTTATCCACCTTTTCTCTGATTTAATTCTATGTAGAAGAGGCTTCATTGGTACACTGTCTCACCATATTATAAACACGATTGGTGTTTCTATGAACTCTTTCAAGGGTCTCTATATTAGAATGACTTTGAATACCCTTGAGCTCTTATCTTACCATTTTCCTGAGGGACTAAATATCAGCTTTATGTCTGGTACATCTCAAACTGGATGCACTAGAGATCATTTTTCCAATATCCCTCCTCAGCTTCTTCAAATCTATACTCAGCAGATATGTAACCAAGTTCTTTAGAACCTCTATAACACCACCAAGTGTGGTCTTAAAATCAGTGGTCATAGATTCCAACTCATTACGCATTCTCTTCACTTCTTCTCTCAGTATTGTATTATTTCTAAAAATTGTCTCACCTATAGTAATTATGTAAGGCTGAATCTCTTGAATGACCATTCTTGCAATCATCGCAGCATCAGTCTCTGAAATGTACATTGAAGTAAAAGATTCATTTTAGAATCTAATAGCAGATCTCACTGAATCCCACATATTAGTCTTGAAGTGATCTAGATCATCCTTCATGACATAGTCACAAGGAACTAGTTGTACAATAGGGTCATCAGCAAGAGGTAATATAGTTGAAGTTGGAGAATTTAATTCTACATTATCTGGTTCTTATGGAGCAGGAGGAGGAGCTACTATCTCCACATCAAAATCATATTCCAGCCCAAACAGAATGAATCATGGATTTCTATTTCATTCACGAGAATAGATGCAGTCCCTGGGCATTACTATATTAATCCAGACTCTTCTTCCTTGAGGCTCTGGTACAATCTCAGCATCCTTTTCTTCTTCTTCCTATCATATATTAAAAACAACATTTTGAGGCACTAGAATAATCTAAACTTCTTGTTATGCTTCAAATCTAGACACTCTAGCTACTCTAGGTTCTTCCTCAATCTAAGGCATAAGGGAAATTTGATCCTCAACCTTTTCATATTAGCCTCCATCCATAATTTCATTATGCTCCTAAATGATTCCTTAAGCATCGACATCAGGGTGGTCATGCCTCTCCTCATGACCACCATCTCCATCACTATCTCTATCAGCATCCTGTCCAATAGGATCAGCATTACCCAACCCATCAGCCTCTTCCTATTCTCTATGCACATATTCCTCCACGGAACTATCATCAACTTGTCAGGATTTTATTGTGTCACTCACATGTTCACCTTCATCTTCTTCATAATCACCATCATCATCCTCATCATCAGCATCAGTTTTTCTCACATATCCTTCTACTCCAGAGACCTCAGTCTCTTCCTCATCTTCATCACCTAACAAAGAAACTCAAGAGGGTAATTCCAAGGGTTGACTGATAGGTCCATAAGACATATATTTAGGGCTCTTTTCTATATCTCAGTGACTCTTATCATCTATAAGAGACCCATATTCCAGTTCTAGATCATGTTCATCTTCTTCATTAGAATAAATGGATTCCTCGCTAGTTTTATACATGGATCATCTTGATCCCTTGGTCTGGTAGGATGATCAATGAGATTGTAATAATCATACATTTTTTCCTCATCATTGACCCACATTATTCTCCATGGGTTCGAAAATATCTTAATACTCTTGAAAATTTCCCCTTGTTGGAAAAGTTTACTACATTTAGTGATTACATCATCTCTATCCTCTACACAAACAAACTTATTTAGCACTGTAGAAATCATCCTAGGGTAGTTTAAACAAGTAGAATTTATGGATGGTGTGATCATATCATATAATTGTACCATGAGATACCTACAAATGTTCACCTTCACCCATTATTCAAAATTTAAATCAAGAAGACATGATGATACTTCACAGCTGCAAAATCTCCCTTCTTTGGGAATATTTGATGTTGAATAAACTTCAAATACCTTCATCCATATCCATATAAATCAGTGGGAGTACCTATTTTTGATGCCTCATTTTTAGTCAACTCCTTCAAAGCATTTTCGTAATAAAATAAGTCTGAGGTTGTATGAATATTACCATTATAATCAGCATAAATTCCCTCTTGTGGAATTAATAAACACCCAGCCTATTCTTTTGATGGAAAATAAATCTCATTACCCTTCACCACTGACTTCATCTTAGCCTCATCGGCTTCTTCAAAATATACATTCAAATACAAAGAAAAACTCATATTCCATATTGGGATAAAATGGTCTCTTATTTTTGGTAAACCAACAGATCCAAACTTGAGATTCTAATACTTTTAGGAAAAGTGACCTGCTCGACAACATCCACTCAGAAGACACTTCCTTCTCATAAGTTGCGACTTCGGTTCCCAATCCTGGATTCACAGAACCTACTTCACCACTTGATTCTCTTTTCTGATTCTTGTTTGATGGTGATTCACTCGGTTCATCCATCACGCACTTCATCCATTCTATTCTGATGGTTCGAGTTTGAATGGAGTTGAAGGGTTGAAGGGTTGAAAGGTAGAGTAAGGGTAGTGATGGTTTGAAGTGTGTATTTTAGTAATTTTATCATTTAGGTATTATACTACATAAAATATAAAATAGAATAATAGTATAAAGAAAAGAAAAAAACGGTGACATTTTATTTTAAAAAAAGTAGTCAAATTTATATTTTAAAAAAACTTTATCAGTTTCATACTAACGATATCACACTATCAGCTTCATGTGATCGACTTCATATTATCAGTTTCACATGATTGGTTTGATATATTAGTTTCACAGAAGGGTTTGATAAATAGGTTTGACAGATCGGTTTGATAGATCGGTTTCATAGATTAGATTGACATTAATCAGTGCCATAAAAAATAGAATTTTTCTAAGGGGAAATGGTAAAATAGTCTTTATAGATTTATCATTCATAGTTCATGTTTGAGGAATCTTATTCACTAATATGCTAAGGTTTTAGTGAAAATGTTATCAAATTAATGTTTAGTTCAAATAAACACAAGAGTTATATCACCTTTTTGATAATGGTCTATCAAAAAGTGATGTCTTACATCAATATGTTTTGTTCTTGAAGGAGAAATTAGATTTTTAGAAATGTTAATATCACCTATGATATCAAATTTTATAGGTAAATAAATAAATTTAAATCCATAGTCTTGAAGAGTTTGTTTCATCTACAAAAAATGTGCACAACATCTACCAACAACTATATATTCAACTTCAGAAGTAGACAATGGAACCATATTTTTTTCTTACGACACCAAGCAACCAAAGACATTCCCAAAAGGTGGCTTGTCCAAGAGGTTCAATTTATATCTAACTTACATCCAAATAAGTTAGTATCATAATAACTCAATATATCAAATGATTTTCGTTTAGGGTAAAACATACTTAAATTGATTGTATGTTTGTGATATTTGAATTTTGTTTTAACATAATTTTTGTGATATTATTTTGGATTAGATTGCAAATGGGCACACATACACACACTAAACATTAAATCTTTCCTACTAGTGTTCAAGTAGATAAATCCTCCAATCATTAATTTGTAAGTTGTTTGATCAACAGATTTACTATCTTCATCAAGATGCAACTTATAAGTAGTACTCATGGGAGTGTCACTACTTTAAATGCTAGAAAAGAAAAATATTTTTAAAATATCATTTGTATATTTAGTTTGTTTTAAAATGATACCATTTTTATTTTAAAAAATCTTAAATTCAAGAAAGAATTTGAGTTCACCCATTAAACTGCTCTCCAATTGATTTTACATCATCTTTGAAATCTCAATATATAAATAATTTTTACAAGATCCAAAAATAATATCAACTACATATATTTGAGCTATTAAAACATCTTATGAAATTGTTTTTAGAAATAATTAATGATATACAAACCCTTTTGTAAAACATTATAAAGAATAATGTTACTTAAGCTTTCAAAATAAGCACTTAGAGTTTTTTTTCAAACCATATAAATATTTAGTTAATTTGAAAACATTATTTGGAAAATGAGGATTTATAAAACGTAGGGGTCTTTAAAAAAACATCATCAATTAAATAACCATTTAAGAATTCACTTTTGATATCCATTTAATAATGCTTGAAATCCAAGTGCGCTACATAGTCCAGTATAAAACTAATGGCTTCAAGCCTAGCCACTAGTGAAAAGTTCTCTTCATAATCAATTTCGTGTTCTTGAATATAGCCTTGTGAAACCCATCTACATTTTTTTCTAATTGTATTTCCAAATTCATCTACATTATTCCTAAACACCCACTTAGTTCCTATGGTAAAGGTATATTTTGGTCAATCAATAAGCTTCCATACATTATTTCATTCAAATTTATTAAGTTCATCTTGCGTATTATGTACCTAAAAATTCATATCTAATTGAATCCTTAATGTATTTAGGTTCATGTTGTCACAAGAATGCTTGATGTTTAATAGGATTTCTCAAAGAAGCTGTAATTTGTGTTCCTCTATCTAAATCTATATTTAAAACATCAATGTTATGGTTTTTAAGGGTCTTAGTTGGTCTGGTAAAAGTAGGATTAGTTATTCCATGTTCACCCCTTAGTTCTGGTTCACTATGGCTTGAATCTAGAGAATTTCCAGAATTGAAAGTTTTAACAGATTCTTTTATAGGATGGTGTGATGGTTTAAAATTAAATTTCAGATTAGACAAATCCTCTTCAAGATCTCCTAGTTATGTCTTAGGTTTATGTGGATCTATTTCACCAAAATTGACATGTATAGATTCCTCCACACATTTGGTTCTTTTATTAAAGAATCTATAAGATTTTCTGGAAGTAAAATATCAAAGGAATATTCATTAATCACTTTTAGAAGAAAATTTATCTTAATTATCTTTAGGGTTAAGAATATAAACATTACAATAGAATATTTAAAAATAAATTACCTTAGGTTTACTGTTATTCCATAATTCATTAGGAGTTTTCTTAAGGATATGTCTGATTAAGACTATGTTTATAATATTACAAGATTTATTAAAAGCATCAGCCCAAAAATAAATAGGTAGGACATATTTATTAAGTATTTTTTGGGAAATATCCTTTAAGGTTATATTTCTTCTTTCTAATACACTATTCTGTTGAGGTGTCCTAGGGGCAGAAAAGTTGTGACTATATCCATTTTTTGAGCCAAAGATTCAAAGACTTGATTTTCAATCTCACAGCGATGGTCACTTCTTAGAGATTTAATGGAACGACCCAATGTTTTCTATTAGAAATTACTTTATTATAAATATGTCATGAAAAAACAACATAATGATCTACTATGTGATAAGTGTCCTTCGAAAATATGTTTGTCACTTCTGTGTTTGGAATTTCAAAAATCTGACACACACTGTTATAATCAGTAAGTTATTTGAAGTCCCATAAGAAAAACATAATTTTTTGTGAATAGTGACCTACACCTGTGAATATTAACATACCCTTAGGAATATTGATATACCCTTATTAATAGTAACCTTAAATTTACTAAATATATAAATAATATTCAATTTGAAATTATGGTATACCTATATTTTAGAATAACTAAATGAATGTTTTAAAACTGGTTTTTGATAAAAAAAAATTATGATTTTAATTATTATTAAATTGATACTTTTTAGAAAATTATTTTTGATAATTGGAATTCATTTTTGGATTATACACATTGAAAAATGGTTTTGTTTAATCTTTTGTATTTTTATGGAATACTTCAATTTTCAGGTGAATTGTAAAAATACAGATTTTCATATAATTGGCGTATCTTAAATTGCATCATTCATGATGTAATGATGATATAAATTTTATAAACATTAAATTTTGCCAAATTATACTTAATTTCATAAATTTTTCCTTAAAATACAATAAAATCAATTTCCAAACCTAAAACAATTTGGAAAGCCGAAATTCAAATGCTGATTCCTTAAAGTAGCTTTTTCTCTTTCTTTCACTTTCATTTAAATAAATCAATGAATTAAAGTTATAAAGATGATTTAAAGTCAAATAAAATAAAATTATATTAATATATGATTTACGATGTCAAAAACTACTATTACAATTCTAACATTTGATATATTATTTTATTTTATATTTTATTCTAAATACACCTCCCTCATCATGTATAAATAACCCCTCTCCCTCCCCTTACCAAACGACACCTCTCAAGCTTCATGAATTGTCTAAAATCTACCCAAGAATATTTACTAGCCTCTCCCCACGTCCAAGATCTTCTGTTCTCATCAAAATACAAAGCCTAGGTCCTATAAGGGGGATCTCAAGAGGAGGATTCAAGTGGTAATTTCCCTTCCTCTTTCCTTTAATTTCCATTCAATTTCAAACACTTTTCTTAATCTCTCCCCACCAATATTCATCCACATGGTATGGAAACCCCATTATTATAAATATACATGAATTGTATGATACTAATGTGATATTATATCAACCAACCCACTTCTCCACTTCTTTTTATTTTATAAAAGAAAACGTTGTTCGTGAGGTGTTAATTTTTCACCTTCCCGAACGACATGTTTTCTTCTTCCATATATAATTTTAGATCTAGTAGGGAAACCATTTGTATGGTCGAACTAGAACATTTTATATGTATTATATCCTAATTAATTTTCTATAACTAACTTATGTACATATTACTAAATGATTAAACAAAACAAGATTATTGTGGTCGAAAAACGACCCAAATTAACCCAAACAATCGACATTGATTTCTTATCTAATGATTCATCCACATGGTATATAATATAATAAATTATAAGATAATTTAAAATCTTGGAATACAATTAATAACATTTAATTTCAGTTCTGTATGTTTACCCATGTTCTACCCAAACATCATTATATGAATACAAGTGAACCGCTTAAGAAAAACCATAAAAACAAACATCACGAACAATGTTATTAAACACTATAACTCATCCAAAGGCACATAAAATAACTTAATGAAACCATAATAAACCATATTAATGTAAATAAGGTTCTATAATTGTTAATTAATGAATCTAATGTGGTTATATAGGACATTAAAGTGAATTAAGAATTCGGATATAAGGTAAGGGGAAATTCTTGAACCCAACTTTCATCCTTCAGGTTCACCCCTATCACTCCTTTTTTGACATGGTTACTACTTAAAAATAATTTTTCCATAACTAGATTTCCATTTTTGGGATATAAGTGTTTTTAATTTGTTTTTATTTCAAACAAAATGTTTTCCAAAATAACTCTTCTTTTAAGAACACACCTTTTACTTCTCATTCATGGTTAACGATTCTTGTAACATGTATGTTATTCCCCCATTATTTTGTGAACCCATTGTTTATTAATGTGATAATATGAGATGAAACCCATTCATTATGATGGGTTATTTATGTTCATTTATGATATATGTTCCTTGTTTCATTCACGATAAATGATAATGTTTTGATGTGACGGGTGCGCCTAAAATTATATAGCGCAATATTAATGTTTCAGTTTGACGACTGCACCCAAATTTATAAATAGCTCCAATGATTTTGGTAAACTAATAAATCTCATGAGTTAATGTGAAATTATTTTTGAACAATATGGTAGCTTTGTTCACAAGTATGTGTGTTAGTTAACTACTAATACATGATGTTTCATTTTTTTATGTGTTGCCTCATTTCAAGTCTCTTATTAATGCTTCCTCTCATTTTAATGACCATTTCACTATGTTATAGTTATTCTCAACATTGTTATATTTTTATTATATATCTTCTTACTAGGATTTTTTCTAACCCCTTTTGATATATATCCCTTGGTGAGTACATGTAATAAAGTGGGTCTAAGTGCCAATAAGAAGCTTGGGAAGAAGGAATTAAATAAATTATTACACTTGATGTTGTAATTTTTATGTACGGTCCTAGTTTTCCCAAGTCAATAAACCTTTGGATCCTGTATGTGTAATACTATTATGTTGTTAATCACTAAAATGATGTAATAGTAATGTAATAAATGGCTAGGTCACTATAGTTAGTATCATAGGCAAGGTTTAGATAATTTGAAAATTAGGATTAGTGAACCCTAGAGAAAACATCTAGTATGATACTAAATACAAATATTCATACAAGAAGATTTACATAGGGATCCCATATTTTATGCTTTTAGTATAAAAATTGAAAATTAATAAGTTATTTATTCATGACTTGTTGACTTATGTTTTGTTCTAACCTTTTCTATTTTAGAAAATGGTGGGAACCAAGAGAATCCACGCCAACAACTCATGTGAGGGCCAATGAAACGATTGTTTGAATGACATCACCAATGATTTGGGAGGTGGAGTTCCAAACATCATAATGATTCTTACCCAACTATCTCAGGTTACGAATAATAACAATATTAATGGAGAACTTCCTCCATTACCAAAGAGGTAAAAGCTTTCAGTTGAATGTTTTATGAGGCAACGACCACTAAAATTTAGTGGATCTTTCGATCCACTAGTTGTGGAATAGTGGGTAAACTTTATGGAAAAAATATTTTATGTGATCCACTATTCTGAGACAGAGATGGTGATGTTATCTTTTTATCATCAAGATAGAGAGTCTGATCAATGGTGGTATTTGATTAAGAACACCAATCCAAGAAAAGAAATTAAAAAGATATAATATGAAGACATTAAGATAATGTTTCTAAACAAGTATTTTCCAAGAACTTTTCACACAAATATGGAGAGATAATTAATAGAGATCAATAAAAAAGAAGGACAGTCTATCACAAACTATGAAGAAAATTGCACAAGGCTTGCAAGGTACACTTCGGGTTTTGTAATCAATACTGATAGAAAAATTGATAGATTAATTAGTTGATTAAATCCACACCTTCAAAAGGATCTTTCAATTCGAGACTTTGGGAGTTATGAAAAATTTTATCGAAGTGCACACAAATTGGAGATAGAGTTTGGATAATCGTCCCATGACTATTGTGATAATAAATGAAAGTTGGACTTTCAAGAATGTGGATCTAATGAGAATGGTGGGAAGAAAAGTGAATGACCCCATGCCAAAAATGTGGGAAGTTACACGATGGGAACTGCCACAACGGGATGGTGAATTGTTCAAAGTGTTTGAAAGAAGGAAACCATGATCTAGACTATTGAAAAGACATGAAAAGGAAGGAGAATGTGGTGGAAGAATGGAGAGAACCACCCATAGTTCAGTGCTACAACTGTAGGGAGCTAGGTCACTATGCAAGCCAGTGCACTAAACCTCAAGTTCTTGAAGGTAATCAGTGTTAGCAGCCACCAAAGCCAAAGGAACAAGGGAAGGATTATTCCATCACTACTACGGAAGTGTAGAAAGATAATAAAGTCATACAAGGAACACTTCCTATTCACTCAATAATGGAAAAAGTATTATTTGATTCTAGTTATTTGAATTCCTTTATATCTTGCATGTTTTCTATAACTATAGAATCAAAGCCCTGAAACCTTGAAGTAGAGATATCTATAAAAAACACCAAGCGGTGAATGCACTGCAACCTAATTGTTTGAATCTTCTCCTATTGGCGTATGTGGGATGATTATTATAGAGAATCTCATAATAATTCCCTTGGTAGATTTCGATGCTATAATGGGAACGGATTGACTCTCGTTATATAGAGCGTGTCTCAACTACCAGAAAAAGGAAATATATTTTTATATTCTAAACTATCCTATGCTTCTCTATAAATGCAAGGAAGATCAGGAATCTTCGTTGAAAAATCCTTTATCTATGTGGTTGTTTACTCCCTATGAAGAATCATACCTCTACCAAATGGTTGGGTCAAACGAAAGGATCATCCTTATGGAAATTACCCTCGTGAGGGAATACAGTGATGTATCTCTTGAAGAGTTACCCAGAATTCCCCTAGAACATGAGGTAGATTTCTCGATAGAACTCGAACCCAGAGCTAGTCCTATCTCAACGTGTCCCTATATGATGGCTCTTATCAAACATGATCAGTTAAAGATGTAGCTACAATAGCATCTTGAAAAATGTTTCATATGCTCGAGTGCATCGCCTAGGGGTGTGCCAGTGCTCTTTGTGAAGAGGAAGGATGAAAAAATGCAGTTGTGTATTGATTATCAGGAACTCAACAAGATTACCATAAAGAACATGTACCCTCTTCCAAGGATTGAAGACTTGTTTGATCTATTAAGAGGATATAAATACTTCTCAAAGGGGGATCATCATTCTGGATATCATCAGTTAAAGGTGAAGAAGGAACTTATTCAGAAGACTGCCTTCCGTACAAGGTATGGGCACTGTGAGTTTCATGTGATTCACTTCGGACATAATAATTCCCCTATAATATTCATGGATTTGATGAATACAGTCTTTAAACATTACCTCATCAAATTTGTGGCAGTGTTTATTGATGATATTCTCATCTACTCCAAGAGTAAGGAGGAATATGAATAACATCGAAAACTTGTGTTGGCAACATTGAGAAAGAATAAGTTGTATGCCAAGTTTATCAAGTGTGACTTTTGGATGAATCAAGTCACATTATTGGGATATGTGATCACAAGTGAGAGAATTTCTATGGACCCTTACAAAAAAAAGGTGATTGAGGAATGTCCTAGGCCCCCTAGTGTAACATAATTCTGTAGTTTTCTTGGATAAGCTAGGTACTACCAACATTCTGTGAGATATGTATCATGATTTTCAAGCCTGCTAACTAAGTTAACATGTAAAGGGGTAAAGTATGTCTAGACGGAAGAATGTGAGGGAAGCTTCAAGGAGGTAAAGAGAAGGCTGATCACTACACACATACTCACACTACCAAAAAGTTGAGAATGATTTGTGATATACAATGATGATTCAAATAAAGTCTTGGGTTGTGTACTCATGAAAAATGATAATGTGATAGCCTATTCCTCACAGTAGTTGAATATCCATGAGCAAAACTACCCGATACATGATATAGAGCTGGAAACCATGATTATTTCCATGAAAATATGACGACAGTACCTTTATTGTGAGAAGGGTGACATATAAACTGACCATAAGAGCCTAAAGTATGTCTTCACACTAAAGGAGCTCAAAATTTGTCTAAGGAGATGGTTAGATCTAATCAAGAATTACGATTTCTCTATTCACTATCATCCTCGAAAGGTGAACAAGGCAGCTGATGGTCTAAACAAAAAAGAACCTGCTACTCTATCCATGTTACGGATTGAGAAAGACCCTATATTCATGGATACTCAAAGGATGGATTTAAACCTCATAAGGTAAAGGGATACATCCTACCTTTTCCAAATGATTGTGCAACCATCCATCTAAGATAAGATCAAGGAAGCACAAAGGGATGATGAGAACATACTAAAGTAGGTGAATTCAGTAAAGGAAGGGAAGTTGCAAGAGATCCATATCGACGATGAGGGTGTGATTCAGTTTTTAATGCAACTTTTTGTGCCTTCATCACCCTAAATAAAGAAGGATCTATTTGAAAATGAACATAGATCAAAATTCACTATCCATCCTTGGAGTACCATGGTGTACCGTGATCTCCAAGAACACATCTGGTGGGATAACATGAAAAAGGAGATTGTAGAATAAATATCAAGGTTCTTGGTATGTCAGAAAGTTAAAGAAGAGTGACAAAATTCCAAAGGGATGAAGAAAACACTACCTATACACATGTGGAAATGGGATAATGTTACATTGGACTTTTTCATGGGTCTCCCAAATACACCAAGAGAAATAATATGATATGGGTTGTGGTTGACTGACTCACCAAGACTACCCATCTAATCGTTATTCGATAATACCTCTCACTTGAACAACTTCAAAGATATATGTGAAGGAAGTGGTGAGACTTAATGGAATTCCACTCTCAAATGACTGATCATGATATAAGGTTCACATCTAAATCTTGGAGGATCCTTAAAAATGCTTTGAGTACCGAATTATATATCAGCATGGCCTATCCACCCCAAACCAATAGGCAATTAAAAATGACTATTCAAATGAATAAATATATGCTAAGATCCTTCTCTCTATAATTCAAAGGTGGATGGGATCAGCATCTCCCATTGGCTGAATTATCATACAACAATAGCTTCTACTCAAGTATTCAGATGGCTCCATATGAAGCTCTGTATAGTAAGCGATGTAGAACTCCAACCTACTCGGATTAAGATGGATAAAGAAAGCTACTTAGACATGATGTTGTGAAAAAGATGAAAGAGAATGTTCAAGTCATCTAGAAACACATCAAAGCTACTCAAAGTCAGAAAAAGAGCTGTGCTAAAAATTGTTGAAGGGACTTAGAGTTCGATGTTGGAGATAATGTCTTCCTTTGAATATCACCATGTAAGAGAGTCATGTGGTTTAGAAATAAAGGGTAGCTAATCCCAAGGTACATTGGCCCATTTAAGATCCTTGACCTCGTAGGATTTGTGGCCAATCAGCTGGCACATCCACTGAATGTCGATCAAGTTCATGATGTGTTTCATGTACCACTCCTAAGGAAGTACATACTAGATCCCACACACGTGTAGAGCTCATAGGTGGTATAGCTATAAGATGACCTCTCCTATGAGGAGAAAGTATTAGAGATTCTGGACAGGAGATATAAGGTTCTACACAACAAGAGAACCAACCTTTTCAAAGTGTTATGGAGGTACCATAAGATTGAAGTAGCTACTTGGGAACAATAATTGGAAATGAAGGATAATTACCATCACCTTTTTGTGTAAAGGGAAATTTTAAGGGGGAATTTTAATAATGGGGGAAGAATGTAACAACCTAATTTTTTTCAATGGAAATTACCTTCTTATAAATATTTCATGAAAACAAAAACTAATGAACTACTATGTGATAAGTGTCCTGCAAAAATAATTTCTTCACTTCTGTGTATGGAATTTCAAAAATCCGACACACACGGTTGCAATCTTTAAGTTATTTGGAGTCCAATAAGAAAAACATAATTATTGGTGAATATTAACCTAACCTTGTGAAAAGTAACATACCCTTATGAATAGTGATATACCCTAATGAGTATTAAACTTACCTATGATAATATATAAATTATATTCAAGTTTAAAGTATTATATAACTATATTTTTGAATAAGTAAATGAATGTTTTAAAACTGGTTTTTGATAATAAATTTTGATTTTAATTAAATATTAAAATAAAAATTTTCAGAAAATTATTTTTGAAAAATGGACTTAATTTTTGGATTCTACATGCCAAAAAATGGTTAGGGTGTATTTTTGGTATTTTTATGAAATACTTCAATTTTCAAGTGAATAGTTAAAATATAATTTTTCCCATAATTGGTGACTCCTAAATTGTATTATTCATAATGTAATGATAACATAAACTTTATATAAATTTAAATTTGGCCAAATTGTAACTAATTTCACAAATGGTTCCTTAAAATAAAATAAACTCAATTTCCAAACCTAAAAAAACTTTCATAAGCCTAAAGTCAAAAGGTGATTCCTTAAAGTATCTTTTTCAATTTCTTTCACTTTCCTTTTAATAAATTAATTAATTCAAATTATATAGATTATTTAAAGTCTAAAACAAAGTATAATATATTAATATATGATTTATGATGTCTAAAAAATACTATTACATTTCTAACATTTGATATATTATTTTATTTAATATTCAATTAAAAACGAATCTCCCTATTAATGTATAAATAAGCCCTCCCACCCCCCCATTCCAAACCATATCTCTAAAACTTCAATAATTGCCTAACATCTACCCATGGATATTCCCTATCCCCTCCCCCACGTCCAAGAGCTTATGGTCTCATCAAAAGGCCAAGCCTAGGTCCCATAACGAGGATCAAAAGAGGAGGATTCAAGAGGTAATTTCTCTTCATCTTTCCTTTATTTTACTTTCAATTTCAATCTCTATTCATATTATATACCCACCTATCTTCATCCACATGGTATGGTAGCTCCAATACTATACATGTACTGAAATGTTATGATACTAATGGTATATTATATCTTCCAACCCCCTTATCCACTTCTTTTTTATTTTATAAAATAAAAGGTTGTTTCTGAGGTATTAATTTATCACATTTAAGAACGACAGGTTTGATTCTTCCATTTCTACTTTCATATCCGGTCATGAAACCATTTTTATGGTTGAAACAGAACATGATATATGTATTATATCCTATTTAATGTTCTGGAACTGTATTATGTACAAATTAGTAAATTATTAAACAAAATAAGATTATTGGGGTCGAAAAACCGCCCAAATTAATCCAAACAATCATAATATATTTCTTATCTAATGATTCATCCACATGGTATATAATATAATCAACTATAAGATAATATAAACTCATGTAATATATTTAATAACATGTAATTTCAGTTCTGGATGTTTTCCCATGTTCTACCCGAACTTCAATTTATAAATACAACTGAACAGCTCAAGAAAACCCATAAAAACAAACATTCCCGAAAAAAGTTCTTAAAATATGTAATTCATCCAAAGGCACATAAAATAACTTAATCAAACAATAAGAATAAAAATTCATGTACACAAGTTTCTATAATTATTAATTAATTAATATATTGTTGTTATATATTTAAATTGAAGAAAGCGTTCAGATATAAGGTAAGGGGAAATTCCCGAACCCAACTTTCATCCTTTAGGTTCTCCCTCTTTCACTCCATTTTTTGATATGGTTACTACTTAAAAATAAATTTTAAATAATTTTCGTTCTTTTTCTTGGATATAAATTTTTTTTCACTAGTGTTTAGTCAAACAAAATGTTTTCCAAATGGACTCTTTTTTAAGAACACACCTTGTATTTCTCATTCAAGGTTGACTGTTCTTGTAACATGTATGTTATTCCCTATTTCTTTTATGAACCCAATTTTTATTAATGTGATCTTATGAGACGAAACCCATTCCTTTTAATGGGTTATTTATGTTCATTTTTTATATATTTTTATTGTTTCATGCATGCTAAATGATAATTTTATGATGTGATGGGTGGGCCATAAATTATATAGCACAATATGAATGTTTTAATGAAACGGGTGAGCCCAAAATTATATAGCGCTCCAACGTATTGGGTAAAGTGATGAATCTCATGTGTTAATGTGAAATTTTTTGTGAACAATATGCTAGAGCTATTCACAATTATGTGTGGTAGTAAACCACAAAGGCATGATGTATCATTTTTTTTATGTTTCCACATTACAAGTATCTTATTAATGATTCCTCTCATGTCCATAATACTTTTCATATGTCATTATTATGCTCACCATTTTTATATTATTATTATATATCCTTTTACTCGGATTTTATCTTGACCGTTTTGATGTATATACACAGGTGACTACATGTACTAGGGGTGGGATTTCCAATAAGATGCTAGGGAATAAGGAATTAAATAAATGTTTATTATTGATGTTGTAATTGTTATGTATGGTCCTATTTTTTCATGGACACGAAACCTTTGGATGCTCTATGTCTCATACGATTGTTTTGTTTATCTTTAATATGATATAATTGTAATGTATGAAATTTATAGGTTGCTATATTTAATTTTATGTCCACAATGATTTTCTACAGTCCTAGCATACATGTTAAAATGAGAGAAAGTTCACTTTTGTGAGTTAATAAAAAGATCCAAGTATACCAAGATAAGTCATCTAGAAGAAAATAAACACAGTGTTTCCAGATGATACATGAAACTCTATATGGTCTAAAAAAATCCATGTGAACCAACTCAAGAGGTTGAGAAGTAGTAACTTATTTCTTTGGTTTGAAAGAGATTTTATGTTTCTTTCTATTCTAACAAGGGTTGCACGCTTTATTGTCTGGAAACTCTGGTTTGGATGGGTCTTTAAATAAATATTTTCTTTTTAAATTATTAAGGTAGTGTAAATTACAATGTCCTAGTCTTATGTTCTAGATCCAAAACCATATGTGAAAGCCACTTTGACAAGAATCATTATGTGATGCTTGTGCGTCTATGTTTATAGCATATACATTATAATTTCTAAGAGAAGTAAATACTATGTTATTCTGGGCATCAAAAACATGGAATGAATCATTTTTTAATTTTAAACTAAATACATCATCTCATAGTTGAGATATTATAAGCATTTTATACTTTAATCCATCAATATAATGTACTTTTGAAATATAAATAGAGTTAGGGTTACCAATCTGGCCTAAGTCGATGATTTTTCCTTTACCATTGTCACAAAATGTGACATTTACTCAATCAATATTGATGAGACTCTTGATGCTTGATTAGTCCCCTATAATGTGTTTTGAACATGAACTTTCCAAGTACCAAATATTTCTACATGACCTCTTTTGGTAGTTTACCTACAGAACAATTTATCCCAGAAATGATCTTGGAACCCATATTTGTCTGGGTCCAGATACATTAGAAATAAATGATTTAGTAACCCAAAGTTGTCTTATGGGTCTCCTATATATAGAATATAAGGTATATGAAAAATAAAAATTGTTTGGTCAAGATATACATGAGGCAATAAAATATTTTGTAGAACTAGAACTTCAAGTAAAATCAAGAATTTTTGGAAAGGAAGAAAATTTTATAGATTTTGGTATAAAATGTGTTTTTGATAAATTCATTTGTCCTGGCTAATATCTTATATGAGAGGTGTACTTAGGAGATATCTATTTACCAAGAATTTGAGTAAATTTTTTTTCCCAATGGTAAAATTTTCAAAATACTTATTTAATTTATCACTAGACATTTTTAACTCATTGTTTTCCTTGAGTAGTTGAGCATTATTTTCTTTTTAAGTAGTAAGTTCATAATTAAATGTTACAGTAAGAGTCTAATTTTTCTTTAAGGAATTATACTAATCTTTTAGTTCATTACTGTCTCTTCCATTATGTTACAATACTCAAACTATTCCTAACTTGTTATATTTTAGACTCAAATTAATTATTAGAATAATAAGAATTGTGTGTATGTGAATATAAGGTTACCTCAGATGTGTTTGTCCTAAAACATATATTTTCAATATCATATTTCCCATAATGATAAGGATAAGAATCACTGGAGTTGTCCTCAAAGGTACTCAAGGTAGCCTTTATAAGTTTCTTATACATTCTATCCTTATTCTCAAACTTTGTTTTCTATTTTAACTTTGGACAGTCAGCCTTAACATTTCCTCTCCAATTTCATTCATATTAAATAATTTCCTCTGATATTCCATTTACTTTCCATTCCATTTTCTAGTTCCCCTTGTTTTTATACTTCGATTTGTAGTTTTTCTTTCTGAAAAACTAATTATTCCTATAAAATTTCATAAATATTATAGCTAGCTGGGCCATTTCCTTAACACATTCTAAAGATGATTCTTCACTCCTTGTGCTATCAATAGTATCTTGGACTTTCACTTTGTCCTTGCTTTTGGAAGTGGTGGTCTTGAAGGCTATAGATTATCTTTTTAGCTCATTGTCCTCTTCCTTGTTGACTTTTAGGTCTTTTTCATACATCATCAAATTTCCAATGAGTCTTTTGACATGTTATTTGATGATATAAGCAGATCCTATAATTAAGACAGAGGTTACTCTACATCTTTAAGGTAGGAAACTAAATATCCTAATGCTTTTTTATTTAGTTGTAACATCTCTTCCCAGAGTGATTACAGTGTTCACTATTTCATTGAACCTAAGATAATATTAGAAATAGATTCATTAGGATTCATCATAAAATTATCATATTTAATAGTATAAGTACTTAATCTCATCTCTTTCACATTTGGTGTTCCCTCCTGGGAAACAGACAAAGTGTCCCAAATCTCATGGGAAGTTCTACACGAAGAAATGTGATTAAACTTTTCATCTCATAGTGCACAGTATAGAGAATTAATTTATTTATAATTACTGTTATTTGATGTCTTGTTAGGTTTATCCCATGTATTTACAAAAATATTAGGGATTGCATATTGAAATTCAATAGTAGTCCAGATTTTAAATCGCACGATTTTTAGATGTATTTTCATTTTGAGATTCCATTGATGGTAAGGTTTTTAATTTAAAAAAGGTGGTCTATTTGTAGCAGATCATTCTAATATATTGTCCATAATATAAATTGTGAATATATTTCAAAAGTATATAAATTTAGAAATAAAAGAAAATTTGAGATCTTTGAAATACATCTACAATCACAGTTGAGATGGTTTTAAAAGTATTTAAAAATAGGAAATTTCCAAAACAAATTTGATACCAAATGTTGGTTGGAGTAGAGTTCTCAAGATGGGGGTTAATTGAGAATCTATAAAAATCAATTCTAAAATTTGTTCATTGAAAATTTCTCCTAATTAAATATACAATCTCTGTTAGTTTGTAGTTAATTTATAATAGTCATTAATGTTCGATTAATTTCTCAAAATATTTATTGGTTCTCATCTATATCAATCTAAAGATAAATATAACATTGGAAACAAATATACTGGTTCAAAAAAATTATAAACACTTGCTAAAATAACTATAAAAGTTCAATTTAGTTTTATGAAAAATGTAATAAACACAAATTAAAACTAAAAGGTAAAAAAACAACAGATATAAATAAGAGGTTCAGTCTCAAGCTGAGACTTAGTTGTAACACCCCAAGATTTTATAGTGTGTTATTTCTTCAAAATAATTCAATAACTTTAATTACACGCAAAACCGATTTCAATTACACCATGACTTACCAAAAAAGCCATTCAAAAGAGGTTATGAATAGTATTAGATAAATTTTAAAGTTTATGTAATCCTTATAATTTTAGAATCCATATTATGAGTTTCTTAGATATAATGCAAGAACAAATTCATTTTCAGTATTGCACTTTTATCAACTTTTAATAGTGAACCATTTTTAAATACTATATTTTAAACTTTTTGACTAAATGGGGACATCAAAAATTTAAAATGAAACATCTCAAGCTTCCACGGTATGCTTTCCTTTGAATAAAATAGTAGCGTGTGTTGTACGCAACCTTGAGTTTTAACACACGCCACAACCAATCAAACTAGCCATTATGAATAGTAATACCTAAATTTTGAAATTATATATATTTTATATTTGAAAATGGACTTCATTTTTGGATTCGGAATATCGAATTTAGCCTAAGGTGAAATTTTGGTACATTTCGGATAACTTTCATATTTTGATGAATAGTGAAAATTACTAAGTTTTAATTAAAAACAACTTTTTTAATCAAAATAATTAATAGTGATAAATTATGAATTTGAGGGATTTTAAAGTATATTTAGAATATATCTTTACCATTTAATATAATGTTGGTCATTGGACATAATTTTACAATTAAACCGAACATAAACGAGTGTCAATCTTTTGATAGTTATTATCTCTTAAAAACACGCTTTTTGTTTTGACAGCGGGAAATAATTTTAAATTAATTTCTGCCACTTCTGTGTTTTAAATTTAGGAAAATGGATTCCATATTTGGAATCAGGATGTTCAAATTGTGTAAATAGGTAACTTTTATTTTTAGACATTTTGAATAATTACTGCGGTAAATATTTTATTTATCATGGTTAAGGGTAAATCTAGTAAATAAGGGTTAAAAAATAATATTATAATAATACTAAATTACCCTAAAACGTGTCTTAACCCTATTGGTTGATACATGGTCGACCATGGGAATCTTTGGGTCTATTTTGGGACCCCATGGATCCACTTGTAAGTGATAATGACAATTTATTTTAATTAAGTTAAAATGAATACAAAAATGACACAAGCATATATCTTTTAGAAAAACAATTGTTACATAGGGTTATATATGTTGGATTTTAGATTATAAATATTCATTAGAAAGCTAAAAAGATTTCCTACATAATTATAGTTTATTTATAATTTTTAGACATTAAATAATTTATTTTATTTATGACACAATGATGATGCAGTAATTACTATAATAGTGAACAATTAAAATAATTGATATTATAAATACCCAAATAAATATAATATGAAACTTTTAATGAATTAAACTAATTTTATAGGATAATATTATATATTAGGATTGATTTAATTGACTTTGTTCGAAGTAATAAATCTGTTATGAGTTTCACAAAAATCAACTATTGAATAGTGTCAAAATTGACATAAAAGAGTTCTTAAAACAAATATTATATTATTAATTGATATTAAATTCCTAAAAATATAAGGTTCGGCCAAGAGACTTATATCATGATAGGTTCATCATTAATGTACCACTTGGTGGTCGCTTGGATGTATATAGTAAGTTTATTAACCATATTATATAAAAATACAAAGAGACATTGTAAAAGTGAAACTAATTAACTTAGAGTTAATACTTAAAGATAAGGTTAATATAAGTACCCAAACCTGTCTAAATCCTATTTGTTGAGTAGTTTTAGACCTATCCCCACCTTAACCTTTGAATAATAAGCTTTGGAGCCATTAGAAACAGAATATAAATTTATTATAAATTAATATTTCTAGCTTTTCCAAAGGTGCCCCTCACCCCTCTTATAAAAGGGCACTCCTCCTCCTCATTTCTTCACACCTTCAAAGCCTTTTGGTTCGGCAAAACTCTGCCCAAATACTCTCCCAACATCCCTCACTACAACCTAGAGGCCTTATTTTGATCAGAAAGCCAACCTAAAAAGCCCTTTTGATCAAATAAAAAGGAAGAACCCGGAGAAGAGGTAATAATTTCACCACCCTTTTCCAAGTTCCTTTCTTCTTCCACTTCCTCTTTCTTTGTTCTTACCATTCTAAAATAATAACTCCAGTATCATACATATACTGTGATGTTATTATAAATATGGTACAACCATATTCAGTATTCTATCCACCCTTTGAATAACATGTCACCATACGTGCGTACGTACGGCTTACCGTCTCCACGTCGTGGTGTAATTGTTATTCAATATATTATTATTTGGATGGGTATAATAATGATGTTTAACTCATGTAAATAATACATATAACATGTTAATGATTCTGTATATATGATATACCATCCATTTATATATTATTTTAATATCAAAAGAATGATATTGTCGCTCGTGCGTACGTACGGACTACCGTCTCCACGAACGCGATGAGATTCATTCTCCATCGTATCCATTCAAGTATAATTATCATTTGATGATTTAAAAATGATGTTTAAGGACTTGATATCATTCTGGATATGAATAATATACAACCTATCCTTTACAAACATGTCTTACGTAACAAAACATATAAAAGAAAACAAGTAAGTTAACACCCGAAACGACGATAATTCTAAGATGTTATTAACAAATCAATGTTAAAAGATCATATATGATATCATATTAATATATATGATTCTTGTATAATTTAATAACAATTATTTCACCATTATACAGGAGGTTAACCTACCCCAACCAAGGAAAAGTACAAGGTAAGGGTTATTTCACAATCTCTTCATTATCCGAGGTTGTATTATACGTAATAATCTACTGGGATCTCTTTATCATCCACATCCATGTTTCTTTGAAATGTATTTCAAAACATTTTTACTATTTACAAGAATATGGGTTAAAGTCATTTATACCCTTTTTTGACTTTTTATAAGAGGTTTATAAAGGAATCTTTCCGTCGTTTTCAAAACAAGGTCCTTTTTAACCTTTTCGACTGAATTGAGGTAAGAATGTTTTTTTTTAACTTATACGGCGGGTGCGGTTATTTTCCGCCGTTATAAAATCGTCGAAGCTTTCCATACAAGCTTATAATAATATTTTCAAAGAAAATGTTTTATTTTATATGTATCTTAAATGATTTCAAAATAAAAGGAGATACTTCTTTAAAAAGAATTTTGATTTCATCTATGTCAACATCCTTTGATGGATTTTAAGATTATTTGAAGTTGATTTATTATGATACAAAACTTCTATATTGTATTGAAGGTTTTGTGATATGTTTGACTGTGTATGTGCTATTTTTATACCATTCATAGTTTATGGTGAAATTATTGACATTTCGTATGCTAGTTTTAATACGAATGTTTATGTTATGTTTAAACCTTTTCATATGGGAATGCATTGGACTTAATAAGTGACGGGTGGAGCCCGCTATAGCTTCTCGATGCATCGGTAGGTCTCATGAGACAAACTAGTGTCTTGGCACAAGGCCTTGACAAAATCTTATTTGTAGTCTTGGCACGAGGCCTTGGCTATGTGGTTATGATAGTATGGCATTATGCATTCCAACATTATGAAAGTGGTTATTGATTTTGCATGTGATTATTCGATTAGTAGAATATCCATGTGAATAAGTAAATGGAATTATTTCATTTTATTTATGTCATACTATGTTGAAAGTTCAAGTTTGAAAGGATTATGTTTTAGTTATACATTGCCTTAAATGTTTATTCTTATTTATGAAAGTTTCCGCTATATTGTTATCCTTACTGGGCATTTGAGCTCACCCCTTTTCTATGTTTTATTTTTCCCAGGAAGTGAAGAAGTAAGTTATGAATGACCTGCAGGGATATTATGAGGGGTTAATAGTGTGGATATGAAGACTTTGTTGTTGTATTAGTTTTTCACTTTGAAATGTAATGTAAAACTTTATGATTATATCTAGTGTTTCCAAGGCTACTAAACCAATCGGTCTTTCGGGATTTGATCTTTCTTGTGATCATGCCAATGTTACGAAGTAATGCACCGACTCTGGGTAGCTGGGGTCGGGGCGTTACAGTTGGTATCAGATGAAGTTTAGTACAAACCTTGGATGCTAGATTTAGATAAACTCTGATTAGAGCACGTAGACCCAAGATAAACTTTGAGGATTAGTATAGAAGAACTTCCTAGAATTTTGGTATTGTAGAGATTTTGTGAGTTTTCCGAGCAATACATCCTTGTCTGGATACGAGCAGGTAGAGGCGGCTCTGGCACAGATGTACCTAGGGGTAAAACCCAAAAACACCGCTTTGAGCTAGACTCGAACGGGAACTGGTGCACGACAACGGGCCTTGCTGCACTCTTGGTTACGACACTCCCGGGGGATATGCTTAGGATAATTCTCATTTTCTTTACAAACCATTATGAAGGGTTTATGATTATATACATCCTCAAAGGAGACATTTTTATATGGATTATATCCATAAATAGTTCAATTTATGTTAAGTGTTTTATAAGTATGGGATTATGTATTTTGATTCATAAACTGATCTAGTGTATTCCATTGTTTAGAAATGGCGCCCAGTAGAAGGAATGAGAACTCCAGAAATGCACATGATCCAAAGAGAAGGAAGGATCTTATCTTTCATGGTCTTAAGCTAGAATTTATAAGAGAAATAGTCTCCCATGTATTATCATCATATGAAGAAATAATATCATGTGTTGATAAGATAAGTAAAGAGTTTACTGAGTCCTATGGCTTTGAAGGGAATCAAGAGAAGAAAAGAATGGAAGAGAGAAAGATGGATAAAGGGAAGAGGGAAAAGAATAATTTTCCCATATGTGGTAACTGTGGAAAGAAACACCCTGGAAATTGCCTGAAAGGAATGGGAGTTTGTTATAAGTGTAGAGGAAAAGGGCACAAAGTACGTGACTGCAAGGGTAAGAAAATGGTTTCAAATGTACAATGCTTCATTTGCAAGGAGTTTGGACACTATGCGAACCTATGTCCCAGTCATCAGAATATGTCTCAAATGATGTTATTGGATAATAATCAAGTTATGATACTACCACAGATGAAGAGGAATGATTAGAGTTCTTATGTTGATTATGTCAATTGAGTGTTGTATCAACAATGTACTTGTTATAATAATTATGGAGTATATAAGGATTGTACTGCAGTACTATTTCATTAAGGACTTGAGATTGTGTGGAACAAAGAAAGGTGACTCAATAGCAGGATAAATTTTTTGGAAAATATATGGTTGAGAGAATGATAAACCATAATATAGTTCTGATACCGAGTTAGTGATTTTGGAATAATACATGATTGTTTTGGATAAATTATATTGGATATTCTTGACTACCTTGGAACTGATTAATGATCTGTACATTCCATTATTGTTGGGGTTTAAAAGATTTTTGGATTGATGAGGTATATCCAGCATTCTATATGGAATAAGGGAGCATGAATGTAATCAATAAGGGATATAGTAATTCAGGATGTTTCAGTGTATTAAAAGAATACATGATGAAGGTATTCATATGCTATTACGTGGTAAAAAGGATCTACATTATGTTTACCTTCCTTATAAATGTTGTACTGTGAGTTTGGACATAAGTATTTTGGATAGTTCTAGTTTGGATTATTTTGGATTGCCATAAAAGGACAACCCGGAAGTCGGGCGGCAACCCGTCGCGTCCGGCAAGGCTGTGAGACTTGAACCCGCAACCGAAGGGCGACAAGGGTGTATCACCTACCACTGGCCCACGAGATGTCCTGGATTAAATAATGTAGTTTTTATTAAAAGATCTTGTAGATGAATTATAAATTCGTTTA
Organism: Viscum album; assembly: GCA_963277665.1. Taxonomy (NCBI): domain Eukaryota; kingdom Viridiplantae; phylum Streptophyta; class Magnoliopsida; order Santalales; family Viscaceae; genus Viscum; species Viscum album. The sequence continues at coordinate 335,823,359 of OY728163.1, forward strand.
TTTTGGAACCCTATACGAATAGTGTAAATAGAATTTTTTTTTTACATTCTATTATCTTTTAGAGTGAAAGATGAGTTTGTGGTAGAAATTTATTAATGGATAAAACTCTAATTATAAAGTAATTATATCTCCTTATGATCTTATCCAATCTCATAAATAAATTCCACAACATTAAGAAAAGGAACTTAGAACAAAAATGTTGTCCTAGATGGTACCTTAAATCATCACTAATTTATGGCTTTGGGATTGTTGGCCTTTTCATAGCCATGTTCTCTACCACTCTCCATCAGATAATTGATGGTTAGATTTCTCCTCCATATCCATATTTTCCTAAATGGAACCCTAGTATGTGTTATTTTCAGTAATCTTCATACTTTCCACTCTTTATTTTAAATAGAGGCCTCATTAATTCATTTTTCGATGTGGGATTTCAACTAAGATATTTTGAAACGTCAAAAATGTGTTATCCCAATACCCTATATTTTGTTGAACCGATGGTACTTCAAATCATCATAGATTGATGAGTTTAAGGACCTCAATTTTATACTTGTTTTTGATTGATGACCTCAATCACTACCTATAAATATTTACATTTTTCCTCCAATTATATGTCTCTAATTGCCACCAATGTTCTCCTAATCGAGATCATAATTTGGTGGTGACCCTTTCATTTCTCTTTTCCTCATATTAAGACTAAATTTTAGTAACCCAATTTCTGATGTGGGTTTTCCCACAAAGATATTTTCTTATTTTCAACCTTTTATTTTCGAAGAACAATTTCAAATTGCGAGGACGCAATTTATTGAAGGAGGGGAGAATGTAACACCCCAAGATTTTATAGTGTGTTATTTCTTCAAAATAATTCAATAACTTTAATTACACGCAACACCGATTTCAATTACACCATGACTTACCAAACAAGCCATTCAAAAGAGGTTATGAATAGTATTAGATAAATTTTAAAGTTTATGTAATCCTTATAATTTTAGAATCCATATTATGAGTTTCTTAGATATAATGCAAGAACAAATTCATTTTCAGTATTGCACTTTTATCAACTTTTAATAGTGAACCATTTTTAAATACTATATTTTAAACTTTTTGACTAAATGGGGACATCAAAAATTTAAAATGAAACATCCCAAGCTTCCACGGTATGCTTTCCTTTGAATAAAATAGTAGCGTGTGTTGTACGCAACCTTGAGTTTTAACACACGCCACAACCAATCAAACTAGCCATTATGAATAGTAATACCTAAATTTTGAAATTATATATATTTTATATTTGAAAATGGACTTCATTTTTGGATTCGGAATATCGAATTTAGCCTAAGGTGAAATTTTGGTACATTTCGGATAACTTTCATATTTTGATGAATAGTGAAAATTACTAAGTTTTAATTAAAAACAACTTTTTTAATCAAAATAATTAATAGTGATAAATTATGAATTTGAGGGATTTTAAAGTATATTTAGAATATATTTTTACCATTTAATATAATGTTGGTCATTGGACATAAGTTTACAATTAAACCGAACATAAACGAGTGTCAATCTTTTGATAGTTATTATCTCTTAAAAACACGCTTTTTGTTTTGACAGCGGGAATTAATTTTAAATTAATTTCTGCCACTTCTGTGTTTTGAATTTAGGAAAATGGATTCCATATTTGGAATCAGGATGTTCAAATTGTGTAAATAGGTAACTTTTATTTTTAGACATTTTGAATAATTACTGCGGTAAATATTTTATTTATCATGGTTAAGGGTAAATCCGGTAAATAAGGGTTAAAAAATAATATTATAATAATACTAAATTACCCTAAAACGTGTCTTAACCCTATTGGTTGATACATGGTCGACCATGGGAATCTTTGGGTCTATTTTGGGACCCCATGGATCCACTTGTAAGTGATAATGACAATTTATTTTAATTAAGTTAAAATGAATACAAAAATGACACAGGCATATATCTTTTAGAAAAACAATTGTTACATAGGGTTATATATGTTGGATTTTAGATTATAAATATTCATTAGAAAGATAAAAATATTTCCTACATAATTATAGTTTATTTATAATTTTTAGACATTAAATAATTTATTTTATTTATGACACAATGATGATGCAGTAATTACTATAATAGTGAAAAATTAAAATAATTGATATTATAAATACCCAAATAAATATAATATGAAACTTTTAATGAATTAAAATAATTTTCTAGGATAATATGATATATTAGGATTGATTTAATTGACTGTGTTCGAAGTAATCAATCTGTTATGAGTTTCACAAAAATCAACTATTGAATAGTGTCAAAATTGACATAAAAGAGTTCTTAAAACAAATATTATATTATTAATTGATATTAAATTCCTAAAAATCTAAGGTTCGGCCAAGAGACTTATATCATGATAGGTTAATCATTAATGTACCACTTGGGGGTCGCTTGGATGTATATAGTAAGTTTATTAACCATATTATATAAAAATACAAAGAGACATTGTAAAAGTGAAACTAATTAACTTAGAGTTAATACTTAAAGATAAGGTTAATCTAAGTACCCAAACCTGTCTAAATTCTATTGGTTGAGTGTTTTTCGACCTATAACCACCTTAACCTTTGAATAATAAGCTTTGGAGCCATTATAAACCGAATATAAATTTATTATAAATTAATATTTCTAGCTTTTCCAAAGGTGCCCCCCACCCCTCTTATAAAAGGGCACTCCTCCTCCTCATTTCTTTACACCTTCAAAGCCTTTTGGTTCGGCAAAACTCTGCCCAAATACTCTCCCAACATCCCTCACTACAACCTAGAGGCCTTAGTTTGATCAGAAAGCCAACCTAAAAAGCCCTTTTGATCAAATCAAAAGGAAGAACCCGGAGAAGAGGTAATAATTTCACCACCCTTTTCCAAGTTCCTTTCTTATTCCACTTCCTCTTTCTTTGTTCTTACCATTCTAAAATAATAACTCCAGTATCTTACATATACTGTGATGTTATTATAAATATGGTACAACCATATTCAGTATTCTATCCACCCTTTGAATAACATGTCACCATACGTGCGTACGTACGGCTTACCGTCTCCACGTCGTGGTGTAATTGTTATTCAATATATTATTATTTGGATGGGTATAATAATGATGTGTAACTCATGTAAATAATAAATATAACATGTTAATGATTCTGTATATATGATATACCATCCATTTATATATTATTTTAATATCAAAAGAATGATATTGTCGCTCGTGCGTACGTACGGACTACCGTCTCCATGAACGCGATGAGATTCATTCTCCATCGTATCCATTCAAGTATAATTATCATTTGATGATTTAAAAATAATGTTTAAGGACTTGATATAATTCTGGATATGAATAATATACAACCTATCCTTTACAAACATGTCTTACGTAACAAAACATATAAAAGAAAACAAGTAAGTTAACACCCGAAACGACGATAATTCTAAGATGTTATTAACAAATCAATGTTACAAGATCATATATGATATCATATTAATATATATGATTCTTGTATAATTTAATAACAATTATTTCACCATTATACAGGAGGTTAACCTACCCCAACCAAGGAAAAGTACAAGGTAAGGGTTATTTCACAATCTCTTCATTATCCGAGGTTGTATTATACGTAATAATCTACTGGGATCTCTTTATCATCCACATCCATGTTTCTTTGAAATGTATTTCAAAACATTTTTACTATTTACAAGAATATGGTTTAAAGTCATTTATACCCTTGTTTGACTTTTTATAAGAGGTTTATAAAGGAATATTTCCGTCATTTTCAAAACAAGGTCCTTTTTAACCTTTTCGACTGAATTGAGGTAAGAATGTTTTTTTTAACTTATACGGCGGGTGCGGTTATTTTCCGCCGTTATAAAATCGTCGACGCTTTCCATACAAGCTTATAAGAATATTTTCAAAGAAAATGTTTTATTTTATATGGATCTTAAACGATTTCAAAATAAAAGGAGATACTTCTTTAAAAAGAATTTTGATTTCATCTATGTCAACATCCTTTGATGGATTTTAAGATTATTTGAAGTTGATTTATTATGATACAAAACTTCTATATTGTATTTAAGGTTTTGTGATATGTTTGACTGTGGATGTGCTATTTTTATACCATTCATAGTTTATGGTGAAATTATTGACATTTCGTATGCTAGTTTTAATACGAATGTTTATGTTATGTTTAAACCTTTTCATATGGGAATGCATTGGACTTAATAAGTGACAGGTGGAGCCCGCTATAGCTCCTCGATGCATCGGTAGGTCTCATGAGACAAACTATTGTCTTGGCACAAGGCCTTGACAAAATCTTATTTGTAGTCTTGACACGAGGCCTTGGCTATGTGGTTATGATAGTCTGGCATTATGCATTCCAACATTATGAAAGTGGTTATTGATTTTGCATGTGATTATTCGATTAGTAGAATATCCATGTGAATAAGTAAATGGCATTATTTCATTTTATTTATGTCATAATATGTTGAAAGTTTAAGTTGGAAAGGCTTATGTTTTAGTTATACATTGCCTTAAATGTTTATTCTTATTTATGAAAGTTTCCGCTATATTGTTATCCTTACTGGGCATTTGAGCTCACCCCTTTTCTATGTTTTATTTTTCCCAGGAAGTGAAGAAGTAAGTTATGAATGACCTGCAGGGATATTATGAGGGGTTAATAGTGTGGATATGAAGACTTTGTTGTTGTAGTAGTTTTTCACTTTGAAATGTAATGTAAAACTTTATGATTATATCTAGTGTTTCCAAGGCTACTAAACCAATCGGTCTTTCGGGATTTGATCTTTCTTGTGATCATGCCAATGTTACGAAGTAATGCACCGACTCTGGGTAGCTGGGGTCGGGGCGTTACAGTTGGTATCAGAGGAAGTTTAGTACAAACCTTGGAATCTAGATTTAGATAAACTCTGATTAGAGCACGTAGACCCAAGATGAACTTTGAGGATTAGTATAGAAGAACTTCCTAGAATTTTGGTATTGTAGAGATTTTGTGAGTTTTCCGAGCAATACATCCCTGTCTGGATACGAGCAGGTAGAGGCGGCTCTGGCACAGATGTACCTAGGGTTAAAACCCGAAAACACCGCTTTGAGCTAAACTCGAACGGGAACTGGTGCACGACAACGGGCCTTGCTGCACTCTTGGTTACGACACTCCCGGGGGATATGCTTAGGATAATTCTCATTTTCTTTACAAACCATTATGAAGGGTTTATGATTATATACATCCTCAAAGGAGACATTTTTATATGGATTATATCCATAAATAGTTCAATTTATGTTAAGTGTTTTATAAGTATGGGATTATGTATTTTGATTCATAAACTGATCTAGTGTATTCCATTGTTTAGAAATGGCGCCCAGTAGAAGGAATGAGAACTCCAGAAATGCACATGATCCAAAGAGAAGGAAGGATCATATCTTTCATGGTCTTAAGCTAGAATTTATAAGAGAAATAGTCTCCCATGTATTATCATCATATGAAGAAATAATATCATGTGTTGATAAGATAAGTAAAGAGTTTACTGAGTCCTATGGCTTTGAAGGGAATCAAGAGAAGAAAAGGATGGAAGAGAGAAAGATGGATAAAGGGAAGAGGGAAAAGAATAATTTTCCCATATGTGGTAACTGTGGAAAGAAACACCCTGGAACTTGCCTGAAAGGAATGGGAGTTTGTTATAAGTGTAGAGGAAAAGGGAACAAAGTACGTGACTGCAAGGGTAAGAAAATGGTTTCAAATGTACAATGCTTCATTTGCAAGGAGTTTGGACACTATGCGAACCTATGTCCCAGTCATCAGAATATGTCGCAAATGATGTTATTAGATAATAATCAAGTTATGATACTACCACAGATGAAGAGGAATGATTAGAGTTATTATGTTGATTATGTCAATTGAGTGTTGTATCAACAATGTACTTGTTATAATAATTATGGAGTATATAAGGATTGTACTGCAGTACTATTTCATTAAGGACTTGAGATTGTGTGGAACAAAGAAAGGTGACTCAATAGCAGGATAAATTTTTTGGAAAATATATGGTTGAGAGAATGATAAACCATAATATAGTTCTGATACCGAGTTAGTGATTTTGGAATAATACATGATTGTTTTGGATAAATTATATTGGATATTCTTGACTACCTTGGAACTGATTAATGATCTGTACATTCCATTATTGTTGGGGTTTAAAACATTTTTGGATTGATGAGGTATATCCAGCATTCTATATGGAATAAGGGAGCATGAATGTAATCAATAAGGGATATAGTAATTCAGGATGTTTCAGTGTATTAAAAGAATACATGATGAAGGTATTCATATGCTATTACGTGGTAAAAAGGATCTACATTATGTTTACCTTCCTTATAAATGTTGTACTGTGAGTTTGGACATAAGTATTTTGGATAGTTCTAGTTTGGATTATTTTGGATTGCCATAAAAGGACAACCCGGAAGTCGGGCGGCAACCCGTCGCGTCCGGCAAGGCTGTGAGACTTGAACCCGCAACCGAAAGGCGACAGGGGTGTATCACCTACCACTGGCCCACGAGATGTCCTGGATTAAATAATGTAGTTTTTATTAAAAGATCTTGTAGATGAATTATAAATTCGTTTATTTTGGAACCCTATACGAATAGTGTAAATAGAATTTTTTTTTACATTCTATTATCTTTTAGAGTGAAAGATGAGTTTGTGGTAGAAATTTATTAATGGATAAAACTCTAATTATAAAGTAATTATATCTCCTTATGATATTATCCAATCTCATAAATAAATTCCACAACATTAAGAAAAGGAACTTAGAACAAAAATGTTGTCCTAGATGGTACCTTAAATCATCACTAATTTATGGCTTTGGGATTGTTGGCCTTTTCATAGCCATGTTCTCTACCACTCTCCATCAGATAATTGATGGTTAGATTTCTCCTCCATATCCATATTTTCCTACATGGAACCCTAGTATGTGTTATTTTCGGTAATCTTCATACTTTCCACTCTTTATTTTAAATAGAGGCCTCATTAATTCATTTTTTGATGTGGGATTTCAACTAAGATATTTTGAAACGTCAAAAATGTGTTATCCCAATACCCTATATTTTGTTGAACCGATGGTACTTCAAATCATCATAGATTGATGAGTTTAAGGACCTCAATTTTATACTTGTTTTTGATTGATGACCTCAATCACTACCTATAAATATTTACATTTTTCCTCCAATTATATGTCTCTAATTGCCACCAATGTTCTCCTAATCGAGATCATAATTTGGTGGTGACCCTTTCATTTCTCTTTTCCTCATATTAAGACTAAATTTTAGTAACCCAATTTCTGATGTGGGTTTTCCCACAAAGATATTTTCTTATTTTCAACCTTTTATTTTCGAAGAACAATTTCAAATTTCGAGGACGCAATTTATTGAAGGAGGGGAGAATGTAACACCCCAAGATTTTATAGTGTGTTATTTCTTCAAAATAATTCAATAACTTTAATTACACGCAACACCGATTTCAATTACACCATGACTTACCAAACAAGCCATTCAAAAGAGGTTATGAATAGTATTAGATAAATTTTAAAGTTTATGTAATCCTTATAATTTTAGAATCCATATTATGAGTTTCTTAGATATAATGCAAGAACAAATTCATTTTCAGTATTGCACTTTTATCAACTTTTAATAGTGAACCATTTTTAAATACTATATTTTAAACTTTTTGACTAAATGGGGACATCAAAAATTTAAAATGAAACATCCCAAGCTTCCACGGTATGCTTTCCTTTGAATAAAATAGTAGCGTGTGTTGTACGCAACCTTGAGTTTTAACACACGTCACAACCAATCAAACTAGCCATTATGAATAGTAATACCTAAATTTTGAAATTATATATATTTTATATTTGAAAATGGACTTCATTTTTGGATTCGGAATATCGAATTTAGCCTAAGGTGAAATTTTGGTACATTTCGGATAACTTTCATATTTTGATGAATAGTGAAAATTACTAAGTTTTAATTAAAAACAACTTTTTTAATCAAAATAATTAATAGTGATAAATTATGAATTTGAGGGATTTTAAAGTATATTTAGAATATATTTTTACCATTTAATATAATGTTGGTCATTGGACATAATTTTACAATTAAACCGAACATAAACGAGTGTCAATCTTTTGATAGTTATTATCTCTTAAAAACACGCTTTTTGTTTTGACAGCATGAATTAATTTTAAATTAATTTCTGCCACTTCTGTGTTTTGAATTTAGGAAAATGGATTCCATATTTGGAATCAGGATGTTCAAATTGTGTAAATAGGTAACTTTTATTTTTATACATTTTGAATAATTACTGCGGTAAATATTTTATTTATCATGGTTAAGGGTAAATCCGGTAAATAATGGTTAAAAAATAATATTATAATAATACTAAATTACCCTAAAACGTGTCTTAACCCTATTGGATTATACATGGTCGACCATGGGAATCTTTGGGTCTATTTTGGGACCCCATGGATCCACTTGTAAGTGATAATGACAATTTATTTTAATTAAGTTAAAATGAATACAAAAATGACACAAGCATATATCTTTTAGAAAAACAATTGTTACATAGGGTTATATATGTTGGATTTTAGATTATAAATATTCATTAGAAAGATAAAACGATTTCCTACATAATGATAGTTTATTTATAATTTTTAGACATTAAATAATTTATTTTATTTATGACACAATGATGATGCAGTAATTACTATAATAGTGAAAAATTAAAATAATTGATATTATAAATACCCAAATAAATATAATATGAAACTTTTAATGAATTAAACTAATTTTCTAGGATAATATGATATATTAGGATTGATTTAATTGACTTTGTTCGAAGTAATCAATCTGTTATGAGTTTCACAAAAATCAACTATTGAATAGTGTCAAAATTGACATAAAAGAGTTCTTAAAACAAATATTATATTATTAATTGATATTAAATTCCTAAAAATCTAAGGTTCGGCCAAGAGACTTATATCATGATAGGTTCATCATTAATGTACCACTTGGGGGTCGCTTGGATGTATATAGTAAGTTTATTAACCATATTATATAAAAATACAAAGAGACATTGTAAAAGTGAAACTAATTAACTTAGAGTTAATACTTAAAGATAAGGTTAATATAAGTACACAAACCTGTCTAAATTCTATTGGTTGAGTGGTTTTTGACCTATCCCCACCTTAACCTTTGAATAATAAGCTTTGGAGCCATTAGAAACCGAATATAAATTTATTATAAATTAATATTTCTAGCTTTTCCAAAGGTGCCCCTCACCCCTCTTATAAAAGGGCACTCCTCCTCCTCATTTCTTCACACCTTCAAAGCCTTTTGGTTCGGCCAAAATCTGCCCAAATACTCTCCCAACATCCCTCAATACAACCTAGAGGCCTTATTTTGATCAGAAAGCCAACCTAAAAAGCCCTTTTGATCAAATCAAAAGGAAGAACCCGGAGAAGAGGTAATAATTTCACCACCCTTTTCCAAGTTCCTTTCTTATTCCACTTCCTCTTTCTTTGTTCTTACCATTCTAAAATAATAACTCCAGTATCTTACATATACTGTGATGTTATTATAAATATGGTACAACCATATTCAGTATTCTATCCACCCTTTGAATAACATGTCACCATACGTGCGTACGTACGGCTTACCGTCTCCACGTCGTGGTGTAATTGTTATTCAATATATTATTATTTGGATGGGTATAATAATGATGTGTAACTCATGTAAATAATAAATATAACATGTTAATGATTCTGTATATATGATATACCATCCATTTATATATTATTTTAATATCAAAAGAATGATATTGTCGCTCGTGCGTACGTACGGACTACCGTCTCCACGAACGCGATGAGATTCATTCTCCATCGTATCCATTCAAGTATAATTATCATTTGATGATTTAAAAATGATTTTTAAGGACTTGATATCATTCTAGATATGAATAATATACAACCTATCCTTTACAAACATGTCTTACGTAACAAAACATATAAAAGAAAACAAGTAAGTTAACACCCGAAACGACGATAATTCTAAGATGTTATTAACAAATCAATGTTAAAAGATCATATATGATATCATATTAATATATATGATTCTTGTATAATTTAATAACAATTATTTCACCATTATACAGGAGGTTAACCTACCCCAACCAAGGAAAAGTACAAGGTAAGGGTTATTTCACAATCTCTTCATTATCCGAGGTTGTATTATACGTAATAATCTACTGGGATCTCTTTATCATCCACATCCATGTTTCTTTGAAATGTATTTCAAAACATTTTTACTATTTACAAGAATATGGGTTAAAGTCATTTATACCCTTGTTTGAATTTTTATAAGAGGTTTATAAAGGAATCTTTCCGTCGTTTTCAAAACAAGGTCCTTTTTAACCTTTTCGACTGAATTGAGGTAAGAATGTTTTTTTTAACTTATACGGCGGGTGCGGTTATTTTCCGCCGTTATAAAATCGTCAAAGCTTTCCATACAAGCTTATAAGAATATTTTCAAAGAAAATGTTTTATTTTATATGGATCTTAAATGATTTCAAAATAAAAGGAGATACTTCTTTAAAAAGAATTTTGATTTCATCTATGTCGACATCCTTTGATGGATTTTAGGATTATTTGAAGTTGATTTATTATGATACAAAACTTCTATATTTTATTGAAGGTTTTGTGATATGTTTGACTGTGGATGTGCTATTTTTATACCATTCATAGTTTATGGTGAAATTATTGACATTTCGTATGCTAGTTTTAATACGAATGTTTATGTTATGTTTAAACCTTTTCATATGGGAATGCATTGGACTTAATAAGTGACGGGTGGAGCCCGCTATAGCTCCTCGATGCATCGGTAGGTCTCATGAGACAAACTAGTGTCTTGGCACAAGGCCTTGACAAAATCTTATTTGTAGTCTTGGCACGAGGCCTTGGCTTTGTGGTTATGATAGTCTGGCATTATGCATTCCAACATTATGAAAGTGGTTATTGATTTTGCATGTGATTATTCGATTAGTAGAATATCCATGTGAATAAGTAAATGGCATTATTTCATTTTATTTATGCCATACTATGTTGAAAGTTCAAGTTTGAAAGGCTTATGTTTTAGTTATACATTGCCTTAAATGTTTATTCTTATTTATGAAAGTTTCCGCTATATTGTTATCCTTACTGGGCATTTGAGCTCACCCCTTTTCTATGTTTTATTTTTCCCAGGAAGTGAAGAAGTAAGTTATGAATGACCTGCAGGGATATTATGAGGGGTTAATAGTGTGGATATGAAGACTTTGTTGTTGTAGTAGTTTTTCACTTTGAAATGTAATGTAAAACTTTATGATTATATCTAGTGTTTCCAAGGCTACTAAACCAATCGGTCTTTCGGGATTTGATCTTTCTTGTGATCATGCCAATGTTACGAAGTAATGCACCAACTTTGGTTAGCTGGGGTCGGGGCGTTACATTAGTCCTCACCACTTAGTGATCACCTCTCACCAAGCAGTTTAAATTGATATAAAAAATAGATCCCCACTATGGATCGGGGTTCACAAAAGCACACATGTCTTTCCAAGTTACACTTGACCTCTACAATATTTATTCATTGTAAATAAACAAACAGGCCACACTTGACGTCTTCCACTATTTTACTTGGAATACAATGAATAAATAGAGGGAAAGTTTGAGGATATCATGTATCATTTAGTTATTCACAAGCGTCAGTGTGTGTATGATAGACAGATACAAACACTGATCAAAAGGTAAAAACCTAAACAAAACAGAGATAAAGATGTAGGGAATGGTTTGGAAGGCTCTGGTTGTTAGGCAGTGCTACTATAGACTCAATTGAAGTAGTGAAAATGAAGATTGTGTCCTCTTATGGATGTTGGATCCAAAATAGAGTATCGCAGTCTCTATACTCTGGCTTCCAAGAGTGTGAAATGTTTAGCTTCTTGTTGTTAGGATGTTCAGGTTAGTTTACCTGGTTCATCTTGTCTTGTTGATCCCATCGTATGTTCTTCCTTTGAGTTCTTGGGATTTTAATGTAATCTCGAGAGTTGCAGGATTTTGGTACTGGTGAGTTGTTTTTTATATCGCTCTGTCTGGGCATCAGTGAGTCATCATTGATGACTCATTTTGAACTAACGGTGTGTCACCCATCGATGAATCGTTCATCAGTGTGTCGCCCATCGGTGGGGCGTCATCGGTGTGTCAATCATTGGTGGCTCATCTTCAGTTGGTCATTTGTTTTTTTGGAAATTCATCTGCCGGTGACTTCCTCTATCATTGAGTACCCATCAGTAAGTCATACAATGGTGAATCCTTTGAACTATCAGAGTCACAGACTTTAAAGAAACTTTCAAAGTTTCTGTCTTATACATAACAATAGTATATCAAGTGAAGTTCACAATTACATGTAAATGTACATTTTTAAATATATTAAAACATATATATCCATAATAATATATTTAATTATTGAAATGTATTATATAATGAGACATAATCTATCCAGTTATAAATATTCATGGATAGTAATATCATGAGTTATAGCATAATATATGAATTAATGGGATTTGTAGATTGGCATGATTTCTGATTATAAAAACAACTATTTCACAAAGGGTCTAACATAGAATAATTTATGAAATGTACAATGCTTGATGGGAGTAAAGAGAAGAGGGGAGTGTGGTTGGTTTTTTATCATGGAGGGGAGGAGGGTTTTTTAAATATTTTAAGGAATAGTTTATTATTTTTCCATAAGACAATGAATAGAGATGATTCCATGACCAAAAATAGTAATATGTTAATGTGAGTAAAATCCAAGGGTGCTTACCTCAGTGATGATTCTAGTAATAGTGAATTTAAGATATTATTTATATATAGAGTAAATTACTATATTTTATAATTCATCAAAAAATTCATGTATTTTAGAAAAATATCAAAAATTCACCCTAATTTTTTTTAATGTGTAGAATAAAAAATTAAACGAACTTTTCAAAAATAATTTTCTAAATACAATTAATATAATTTTATTTAAAATCATAATTTACACAAAAAATAAAGATGATAAAACTAAATGTGAATTTATAATGTTTTCAAAAATTATATAAGGTCTTATAATATTATATTATAACCATAGGGAATAAAATTATATATTTGTGAACACCTTTTAGAAAAATATATTTTCTTTTAATTAAATTAATTAATTGTAATTAATTATTTATGAATTATAAAAATACCAATGTCACGACCCGTCCTCCGGGGCCCGTGCCCTGACTACCCCAAGCCCGCCTTCCCTATGCCAAGGGATGTCGACTAGCACGAGAAATGTGTATCCCTACAATGGGAATGTGTTTCCATTAAACCTGTAAAAACATACAATCCTAGAACACAACAAGAAGAAAACATGAAGTAAACTACTGTAGTAAAAAGTGTACTGAAAGTAATGGGGCCTGAATACAAGCCCAAATGTAAAGTAAATGTACAACTTAAAGTGTAACGCCCCGACCCCAGCTACCCAGAGCCAGTGCATTACTTCGTAACATTGGAATGATCACAAGAAAGATCAAATCCCGAAAGACCGATTGGTTTAGTAGCCTTGGAAACACTAGATATAATCATAAAGTTTTACATTACATTTCAAAGTGAAAAACTACTACAACAACAAAGTCTTCATATCCACACTATTAACCCCTCATAATATCCCTGCAAGTCATTCATAATTTACTTCTTCACTACCTGGGAAAAATAAAACATAGAAAAGGGGTGAGCTCAAATGCCCAGTAAGGATAACAATATAGCGGAACATTCAAAATAAGCATAACCATTTAAGGCAATGAATTACTAAAACAAAAGCCTTTTAAAATTGAACTTCAACATAGTATGGCAAAAGTAAAATTAAATAATGCCATTTACTTATTCACATGGATATTCTACTAATTGAATAATCACATGCAATATCAATAACCACTTTCATAATGTTGGAATGCATAATGCCAGACTATCATAACCACATAGCCAAGGCCTCGTGCCAAGACTACAAATATGATTTTGTCAAGGCCTTGTGCCAAGACACTAGTTTGTCTCATGAGACCTACCGATGCATCGAGGAGCTATAGCGGGCTCCACCCGTCACTTATTAAGTCCAATGCATTCCCATATGAAAAGGTTTAAACATAACATAAACATTCGTATTAAAACTAGCATACGAAATGTCAATAATTTCACCATAAACTATGAATGGTATAAAAATAGCACATCCACAATCCAACATATCACAAAACCTTCAATACAATATAGAAGTTTTGTATCATAATAAATCAACTTCAAATAATCTTAAAATCCATCAAAGGATGATGACATAGATGAAATCAAAATTCTTTTTAAAGAAGTATCTCCTTTTATTTTGAAATCATTTAAGATCCATATAAAATAAAACATTTTCTTTGAAAATATTCTTATAAGCTTGTATGGAAAGCTTCGACGATTTTATAACGGCGGAAAATAACCGCACCCGCCGTATAAGTTAAAAAAAACATTCCTACCTCAATTCTGTCGAAAAGGTTAAAAAGGACCTTGTTTTGAAAACGACGGAAAGATTCCTTTATAAACCTCTTATAAAAATTCACACAAGGGTATAAATGACTTTAACCCATATTCTTGTAAATAGTAAAAATGTTTTGAAATACATTTCGAAGAAACATGGATGTGGATGATAAAGAGATCCCAGTAGATTATTACGTATAATACAACCTCGGATAATGAAGAGATTGTCAAATAACCCTTACCTTGTACTTTTCCTTGGTTGGGGTAGGTTAACCTCCTGTATAATAGTGAAATAATTGTTACTAAATTATACAAGAATCATATACATTAATATGATATCATATATGATCTTTTAATATTGATTTGATAATAATATCTTAGTATTATCGTTGTTTCGGGTGTTAACTTACTCATTTTCTTTATATGTTTTGTTACATAAGTCATGTTTGTTGTATCTTATTCATATCCAGAATGATATCAAGTCCCTAAACATCATTTTTAAATCATTAAATGATAATTATACTTGAATGGATACGATGGAGAATGAATCTCATCGCGTTCGTGGAGACGGTAGTCCGTACGTACGCACGAACGCTACTTCCATTTAATTTTTATTTTAAAAGAATAGAATCCAAATGATACATAGGTATATTAATATTCCAGTATAATATAATATTTTATATATGTTACTTAAGTTCATTAACCCCATCCTTTATACGTTCCATGTGTGGTATGAACGAGTCATATCATTTTAAGGGGGCGGTAGTCCGCACTTCCTCAAATGAAATTATCGTATGTATATACAACATGAAATGAATAATGGTATGAAATAAAATGGAATTACAGAAGCTTATATATAAAATATATATCATTAATATCATATTTAATTACAGTGCCATCATAATGGCCACCATGAAAGGCGGTACGATGTATTTGAACAATCATCGTTTCGTGAGGCGTTAGTTTGCCTTCCACAGAAACATTATGTTCATCATCCATTAGATGGATTTGTGTTTATGTGTAGTTTGAATCCTTCTTATAACAACATCCTAGTATATTGATGATACTGGTGTTGTTACAAAAGAAAGGAAATAAAAAGATTTTGGGGGTTGAAGAAGAAAAATAAATGAAAATAATTTAAGAGAAAACGTTACCTTTAATTTAGGTAACTCACTTTGGTTGGAACCAAAGGACTTGTTGAAATGCTTTCTGCCTAAGGGAAAGCTTCAAGGAGGAGGAGAGGGATGTGGGGAGCTTAGTTGGGCAGAGTTTGGACGAGCCAAGTGGCTTGAGAGGTGTGAGGAATGAGTAGAAGTGGTCTCCTTTTATAAGGGAGAGGAGGGGCTCTTTAGGAAAGAGTGAAAGTATTACTTTATAATATAATTATATTCGGTTTATAATGGTCCAAAAATCATTGAGGTCGAAGATAAGATGACTCATATTCTAAATAACATCAACCAATAAGAATTGAACAGGTTTTAGATAATATTTTAATCATTATAATCTTATTTATTTAAATGATTTATTAATGAGGTAAACATTGCATCATTATTGTTTCATTAATAATTTAAATTATTTGATGTCTAAAAATTATAAATAAAATATCATTATGTAGGAAATCTTTTTAGATTTCTAATGAATATTTATAATCGAAAATCCAACATGTATAACCCTATGTAAAAATTGTTCTTCTAAACGATGTAAGCTTATGCCATTTTTATTTTTATTTTAACTTTATTAATATAATGTGTCCCTACCACATACAAGTGGCTCCAAGGGGTCCCCAAATCGACCCAAGGATGCCCATGGTCGGGTATGTGTCCACCAATAAGGTTAGGACACGTTTTAGGGTAATTTTGTATTATTATAATATTATTTTTTAACCCTTATTTACCGGATTTACCCTTTAACCATGGTAAATAAAATATTTACCACAGTAACTATTTAAAATGTCTAAAAATAAAAGTTACCTATTTACACAATTTGAACATCCTGATTCCAAATATGGAATCCATTTTCCTAAATTCAAAACACAGAAGTGGCAGAAATTAATTTAAAATTAATTCCCGCTGTCAAAACAAAAAGCGTGTTTTTAAGAGGTAATAACTATCAAAAGATTGACACTTGTTTATGTTTGGTTTAATTGTAAAATTATGTCCAATGACCAACATTATATTAAATGGTAAAAATATATTCTAAATATACTTTAAAACCACTCAAATTCATAATTTATCACTATTAATTATTTTGGTTAAAAAAGTTGTTTTTAATTAAAATTTAGTAATTTTCACTATTCATCAAAATATGAAAGTTATCCGAAATGTACCAAAATTTCACCTTAGGCTAAATTCGATATTCCGAATCCAAAAATGAAGTCCATTTTCAAATATAGAATATATATAATTTCAAAAAGTAGGTGTTACTATTCATAACGGCTAGTTTGATTAGTTATGGTGTGTTAGAACT
Organism: Viscum album; assembly: GCA_963277665.1. Taxonomy (NCBI): domain Eukaryota; kingdom Viridiplantae; phylum Streptophyta; class Magnoliopsida; order Santalales; family Viscaceae; genus Viscum; species Viscum album. Next base: position 335,840,492 of record OY728163.1, read on the forward strand.
CGGTGTTGCGTACAACACACGCTATCACATTATTCAAAGAGAAGCGTACCGTAGAAGCTTCGGGTGTTACATTCTCCCCTCCTTAAAATAATTGCGTCCTCGCAATTTCTAGGGTATTACTGCATAAAAATACTCGGGTGGTTCTTCATCATAAGTTCCTCGGGTTCCCACGTTGCCTCTTCCATCTTATGGTTTCTCCACAAAACTTTTACCAGACGTGTCGTCCGGTTTCTCAGTACTTGTTCTCTTGTATCAAGAATCTTGACGGGCTCTTCGCAATAAGACAGATCGGGTTCCAGTTCTAATTCCTCATAGGTGAGTACATGCGTCGGATCAGGCATGTATTTCCTCAATAGAGATACGTGGAACACATCGTGAACTTTGGAGAGACTTGGCGGCATTTCCAATCGGTAAACTACAACCCCAATTCGTTCTAGAATTTCGAAAGGTCCGATGTACCTGGGACTCAATTTACCTTTCTTACCAAAACGTATGACTCCCTTCCACGGAGATACCTTCAGAAAAACATGATCACCAACTTGAAATTCCAAATCCTTCCTTCGATTATCGGCATAGCTCTTCTGCCTACTTTGAGCTGCTTTGATGTGATTTTGGATTACTTTCACCTTTTCCACCGTTTCCTCCACCAGCTCTGGGCCTACAAGTTTTCTTTCACCAACGTCATCCCAACAGGTTGGTGTACGACATCTCTTTCCGTATAACGCTTCATATGGTGCCATCTGTATACTCGAATGGAAGCTATTGTTATAGGAAAATTCTACCAGTGGTAAATATTGATCCCACATACCCTGAAAGTCAAGTGAGCAAGATCTCAACATGTCTTCTAAGGTTTGAATAGTCCATTCTGATTGTCCGTCTGTCTGAGGGTGGTAAGCAGTGCTCAAATGAAGTTCAGTATCCAGGGATTTCTGAAGACTTTTCCAGAATCTTGAAGTAAAACGGGGATCACGATCAGAAACAATCGATAGGGGTACTCCATGAAGTCTCACAACTTCATTAATGTATAGTCTTGCTAGACGTTCCAGGGGTAGATCTTCTCTTATAGCAAGAAAATGTGCTGTCTTAGTAAGACGATCAACAATAACCCATATTGCATCGTTCCTTCTAGGAGTCTTTGGTAGCCCCATGACAAATTCCATCGTAATATTGTCCCATTTCCACTCCGGTATGGAAAGAGGTTGCATGACTCCTCCAGGCTGTTGCCTTCCAGCTTTCACTTGTTGACAAACCATACATCTTGACACAAAATCAGCAATCTCCCTCTTCATGTTGTCCCACCAAAAATGTTCCTTCAAATCTCTATACATTTTGGTGCTCCTAGGGTGTATAGAGAAATTGGAACTATGAGAATCATCCAGCAATTCCCTTTTTAGATCAGGTATATTGGGAACACAAAGTCTCTTCCCGAAATTCAAAATTCCATCTTCATACACAAAGTCTCTCAATATCCCATCATTCACAGCTTTAATCTTCTTTTGGAATTCTTCATCATCGGTCTGAGAACTCTTAATCTTTTCTAGTAAAGATGGTTTGGCAACCATTTGAAAAAGCATTGATGTTCCACCTTCCCTGGTTATTCCCATGTCCATCTTCTCTAGATCCATGAAAATTGGATCCCTTTCAATTCTCATCATGTTCAAAACACCATGGTCTTTTCTGCTCAAAGCATCTGCCACCTTGTTTGCTTTCCCCGGGTGGTAGTGTATCGTGCAATCATAATCCTTGATTAATTCAAGCCATATCCTTTGCCTCATGTTGAGTTCTTTTTGTGAGAAAATATACGTCAAACTCTTGTGATCAGTATAAATCTCACATTTTTCACCATAGAGGTAGTGCCTCCATATCTTCAAAGCAAAGATCAAAGCTGCTAACTCAAGATCATGAGTAGGATAGTTTTGTTCATGAATTTTCAACTGTCGTGATGCATTGGCAATAACTCTATCATTCTGCATAAGGACACAGCCAAGTCCTTTCTTTGATGCATCACTATAAATAACGAACCCATCATTCCCCGATGGTAGAGTTAATATAGGGGCATTGACTAATCTTCTCTTCAGTTCTTCGAAACATTCTTCACACTCTTTTGTCCAAACAAATTTAACCCCTTTATGTGTGAGCTTCGTTAATGGGTTAGCCAATCGGGCAAAATTCTGGATGAAACGTCGATAATAACCTGCCAAACCAATAAAACTGCATACCTCAGTTATACTCGTAGGTGCTGGCCATTCTTGGATTGCCTTGGTCTTAGAAGGATCAACAGAGTTTCCATCTTTTGAGACAATATGGCCAAGAAAAGAAATCTCCTAAAGCCAGAATTCACACTTGCTAAACTTCCCATATAATTCATGCCTCCTCAGAGTCTTCAAGATAATGCGCAAGTGATTTTCATGATCATCGTAGGTTTTGGAGTATACCAAGATATCATCAATAAATACCACCACAAATTCATCGAGATACTCCTTGAAAACACTATTCATCAGATCCATGAATACAGAGGGTGCATTAGTCAATCCAAACGGCATTACAGTAAACTCGTAATGCCCGTACCTGGTTCGAAATGCTGTTTTCGGAATGTCTTCCTTCTTCACACACAACTGATGGTATCCATATCGAAGGTCAATCTTTGAAAAGTATTGAGCTCCATGCAGTTGGTCAAATAAATCATCAATACGAGGTAGGGGATACTTTTTCTTTATCGTTATAGCATTGATCTCCCTGTAGTCGATACATAACCTCATAGATCCATCTTTCTTTTTAACAAAAAGAACAGGGGCTCCCCATGGAGAAACACTTGGGCGAATAAATCCCTTATTACTCAATTCCTCTAGTTGTTTCTTTAGTTCGACTAACTCTACAGTGGCCATTCTATAAGGGGTCTTCGATATAGGCCTTGATCCAGGAATCAAATCAATGGAAAACTCAACTTCTCGTTCTGGAGGATGTCCAGGTAAATCTTCCGAAAATACATCTACAAATTCTTTCACAACAGGTACATCCTCTATTTGAACATTCCTTTCCTCACCGATAGTTATTTCATTCTCTTCCTCCCCAATAATTGAATTTAGTTGAGCTACTGGGGGTGGATCTAAATAAGAATTAGGTGGTGACGATTCTGATCTAAAAATAAGGTGCTCCTTATCATTATCATCAAGAATCGTAACCCTTTTCTTCTTACAATAAATCTTCGCATCATATTCCGAAAGCCAGTACATACAGAGGATTATATCAAACTCAATCATAGGTATGACGATGAGATCAGCAGATAAAGAAAATTTATGTGCTCTAATGGGGACTGATTCACAAAACTTTGTTGCAATGATACTTCCCTTAGGAGTTTTAACTGACAACTCCCTTATTAAATCAAATTGTAAATATCTAATTTTCTTAGCAAACTGGGAATATATGAAACAATGCGATGATCCAGAGTCAAATAATGCATTTGCTAAACTTGAGGAAACCATTAAATTACCTGCCACCACGTCTTTTGGAGCTTCTACCTCTGCAGTAGTGATAGCATAAGCCTGGCCTTGATCCCTTGGCCTTTTCTGAGGTAAGTTCTCCTGACGCTTAGGACATGCATTTGCATAATGCCCCATCTCCCTACAATTGTAGCACTGAACGTTGGTAGCTTCCTTCTTCCCCTTGCAATCATGAGCTTGGTGGCCTTTTTCACCACACTTGTAACAGACTCCCATTCCCTTCAGGCAAGCACCGGGGTGTTTCTTCCCGCATTTACCACAAGATGGATATTCAACCTTTCCCTTCTTCCCCTTATTTCCATTCCCAGATTGATCAGCAGGTCTCTTCTTCTCTTGCTTTGCTTTAAAGTCATAAGACTTAGAGAATTCCTTTTCGGTCTTGATAGCACATGAGACAATGTCTTCGTACGATGAAAAGGATTGTGAGACTAATGCTCGACGGAGAAATGGTTTTAACCCATCAAAGAAACGATCAATCTTACTTCTTGGGTTTCGAATATAATCTCCAGCATACCTCGCTAACCTTGTAATGTTAGCCTCATACTTTGCGACATTCTCATCCTCCTTCTGTCTCAGACTTAGAAATTGCCTTTCCATATCTGCTCGATGGTCGCGAGGAAAGTATTTTTCTAAAAACAGATCTTTGAACTCCCTCCACTCCATATTTGATACTTCATCATCTTCCTTCATGTTTTGAATCAATGACCACCATTGATCAGCATCTCCAGTGAGGCGGTAAACTGCCATGATAACTTTTTCCCTTTCACTGCTCCCCAAAGCCTGAAATATTTTCTCTAGGGAATTTATCCACTGCTCGGCTACTCAGGGATTTGTATTCCCATTGAACGTTGGTGGTTGTTGCCTCATGAATCAATCTAAAATTGATCCTCCACGCTGCGGATCAGGGTGCTCCATACGGGTAAGGTTATTATTCATAACCTGAGTAAGTTGTCCCAGTATGGTGATTAGCTGATCAGCACCAGTTACATCACCAGCCCCACTATAATTATCTTGAGCAGGAGGGCAATCCCTACATGGAGTGCGTGCATTGATACGGTTTCCATTTCTTCCGCTAGGCGCCATTTCTAAACAATGGCATAAACTAGATCAGTTTATGAATCAAAATACATAATCCCATACTTATAAAACACTTAACATAAATTGAACTATTTATGGATATAATCCATAATCATAAAAAAAATTTCTTTGGGGAAGTAAATACTCATAAACCCTTCATAATGATTTGTAAAGAAAATGAGAGTTATCCTAAGCATATCCCCCGGGAGTGTCGTAACCAAGAGTGCAGCAAGGCCCGTTGTCGTGCACCAGTTCCCGTTCGAGTCTAGCTCAAAGCGGTGTTTTCAGGTTTTACCCCTAGGTACATCTGTGCCAGAGCCGCCTCTACCTGCTCGTATCCAGACAGGGATGTATTGCTCGGAAAACTCACAAAATCTCTACAATACCAAAATTCTAGGAAGTTCTTCTATACTAATCCTCAAAGTTCATCTTATGTCTACGTGCTCTAATCAGAGTTTATCTAAATCTAGCTTCCAAGGTTTGTACTAAACTTCCTCTGATACCAACTGTAACGCCCCGACCCCAGCTACCCAGAGCCGGTGCATTACTTCGTAACATTGGCATGATCACAAGAAAGATCAAATCCCGAAAGACCGATTGGTTTAGTAGCCTTGGAAACACTAGATATAATCATAAAGTTTTACATTACATTTCAAAGTGAAAAACTACTAAAACAACAAAGTCTTCATATCCACACTATTAACCCCTCATAATATCCCTGCAAGTCATTCATAATTTACTTCTTCACTACCTGGGAAAAATAAAACATAGAAAAGGGGTGAGCTCAAATGCCCAGTAAGGATAACAATATAGCGGAACATTCAAAATAAGCATAACCATTTAAGGCAATGAATTACTAAAACAAAAGCCTTTTAAAATTGAACTTCAACATAGTATGGAAAAAGTAAAATGAAATAATGCCATTTACTTATTCACATGGATATTCTACTAATTGAATAATCACATGTAATATCAATAACCACTTTCATAATGTTGGAATGCATAATGCCAGACTATCATAACCACATAGCCAAGGCCTCGTGCCAAGACTACAAATATGATTTTGTCAAGGCCTTGTGCCAAGACACTAGTTTGTCTCATGAGACCTACCGATGCATCGAGGAGCTATAGCGGGCTCCACCCGTCACTTATTAAGTCCAATGCATTCCCATATGAAAAGGTTTAAACATAACATAAACATTCGTATTAAAACTAGCATACGAAATGTCAATAATTTCACCATAAACTATGAATGGTATAAAAATAGCACATCCACAATCAAACATATCACAAAACCTTCAATACAATATAGAAGTTTTGTATCATAATAAATCAACTTCAAATAATCTTAAAATCCATCAAAGGATGTTGACATAGATGAAATCAAAATTCTTTTTAAAGAAGTATCTCCTTTTATTTTGAAATCATTTAAGATCCATATAAAATAAAACATTTTCTTTGAAAATATTCTTATAACCTTGTATGGAAAGCTTCGACGATTTTATAACGGCGGAAAATAACCGCACCCGCCGTATAAGTTAAAAAAAACATTCTTACCTCAATTCTGTCGAAAAGGTTAAAAAGGACCTTGTTTTGAAAACGACGGAAAGATTCCTTTATAAACCTCTTATAAAAAGTCACACAACGGTATAAATGACTTTAACCCATATTCTTGTAAATAGTAAAAATGTTTTGAAATACATTTCGAAGAAACATGGATGTGGATGATAAAGAGATCCCAGTAGATTATTACGTATAATACAACCTCGGATAATGAAGAGATTGTCAAATAACCCTTACCTTGTACTTTTCCTTGGTTAGGGTAGGTTAACCTCCTGTATAATAGTGAAATAATTGTTACTAAATTATACAAGAATCATATACATTAATATGATATCATATATGATCTTTTAATATTGATTTGATAATAATATCTTAGTATTATCGCCGTTTCGGGTGTTAACTTACTCATTTTCTTTATATGTTTTGTTACATAAGTCATGTTTGTTGTATCTTATTCATATCCAGAATGATATCAAGTCCCTAAACATCATTTTTAAATCATTAAATGATAATTATACTTGAATGGATACGATGGAGAATGAATCTCATCGCGTTCGTGGAGACGGTAGTCCGTACGTACGCACGAACGCTACTTCCATTTAATTTTTATTTTAAAAGAATAGAATCCAAATGATACATAGGTATATTAATATTCCAGTATAATATAATATTCTATATATGTTACTTAAGTTCATTAACACCATCCTTTATACGTTCCATGTGTGGTATGAACGAGTCATATCATTTTAAGGGGGCGGTAGTCCGCACTTCCTCAAATGAAATTATCGTATGTATATACAACATGAAATGAATAATGGTATGAAATAAAATGGAATTACAGAAGCTTATATATAAAATATATATCATTAATATCATATTTAATTACAGTGCCATCATAATGGCCACCATGAGAGGCGGTACGATGTATTTGAACAATCATCGTTTCGTGAGGCGTTAGTTTGCCTTCCACAGAAACATTATGTTCATCATCCATTACATGGATTTGTGTTTATGTGTAGTTTGAATCCTTCTTATAACAACATCCTAGTATATTGAGGATACTGGTGTTGTTACAAAAGAAAGTAAATAAAAAGATTTTGGGGGTTGAAGAAGCAAAATAAATGAAAATAATTTAAGAGAAAACGTTACCTTTAATTTAGGTAACTCACTTTGGTTGGAACCAAAGGACTTGTTGAAATGATTTCTGCCTAAGGGGAAGCTTCAAGGAGGAGGAGAGGGATGTGGGGAGCTTAGTTGGGCAGAGTTTGGACGAGCCAAGTGGCTTGAGAGGTGTGAGGAATGAGTAGAAGTGGTCTCCTTTTATAAGGGAGAGGAGGGGCTCTTTAGGAAAGAGTGAAAGTATTACTTTATAATATAATTATATTCGGTTTATAATGGTCCAAAAATCATTGAGGTCGAAGATAAGATGACTCATATTCTAAATAACATCAACCAATAAGAATTGAACAGGTTTTAGATAATATTTTAATCATTATAATCTTATTTATTTAAATGATTTATTAATGAGGTAAACATTGCATCATTATTGTGTCATTAATAATTTAAATTATTTGATGTCTAAAAATTAAAAATAAAATATCATTATGTAGGAAATCTTTTTAGATTTCTAATGAATATTTATAATCGAAACTCCAACATGTATAACCCTATGTAAAAATTGTTCTTCTAAAAGATGTAAGCTTATGCCATTTTTATTTTTATTTTAACTTTATTAATATAATGTGTCCCTACCACATACAAGTGGCTCCAAGGGGTCCCCAAATCGACCCAAGGATGCCCATGGTCGGGTATGTGTCCACCAATAAGGTTAGGACACGTTTTAGGGTAATTTTGTATTATTATAATATTATTTTTTTAACCCTTATTTACCGGATTTACCCTTTAACCATGGTAAATATAATATTTACCACAGTAACTATTTAAAATGTCTAAAAATAAAAGTTACCTATTTACACAATTTGAACATCCTGATTCCAAATATGGAATCCATTTTCCTAAATTCAAAACACAGAAGTGGCAGAAATTAATTTAAAATTAATTCCCGCTGTCAAAACAAAAAGCGTGTTTTTAAGAGGTAATAACTATCAAAAGATTGACACTTGTTTATGTTTGGTTTAATTGTAAAATTATGTCCAATGACCAACATTATATTAAATGGTAAAAATATATTCTAAATATACTTTAAAACCACTCAAATTCATAATTTATCACTATTAATTATTTTGGTTAAAAAAGTTGTTTTTAATTAAAATTTAGTAATTTTCACTATTCATCAAAATATGAAAGTTATCCGAAATGTACCAAAATTTCACCTTAGGCTAAATTCGATATTCCGAATCCAAAAATGAAGTCCATTTTCAAATATAGAATATATATAATTTCAAAAAGTAGGTGTTACTATTCATAACGGCTAGTTTGATTAGTTATGGTGTGTTAGAACTCGGTGTTGCGTACAACACACGCTATAACATTATTCAAAGAGAAGCGTACCGTAGAAGCTTGGGGTGTTACATAAAGAGAAAACAACTTCTTGAAAATCCACCAAGGATACAACCTGAAGGGTAGCTACAGATCACGATTAGTAGTCTCTACAGCACGTCGCGTCTAATGGTCCACCTCTAGGCACTATCCTATCCTAGCTCCCTTAGCCTTGATCAACATTGTCTATTGTCTGTACAAGACATAGCAAGGTGCGAGCATAGCCCTTGTAGGGGCGAGTATAACAACACTTAGTCGGGACCCCAAGACCCCCAAAGGTCTCCCAGAGTTCCACAAAGGATAAACCACAAAAAAGACCTCAAACAAAAAGAACGAAGTAGTAATTAACTCTACTTATGTATATGCCCATAAGTATACCTAGGTTATCAGCATATACATGTCTCATACATGAGGAAACATAAGGCTCCAACTTTTATGCCTTTATAACAACTAATCCAAGAGGGAAGAATACCACAAAGGTAACACCACGAAGGTAACACCAGCCAGGTAAAAGTAAAAAAAGGTGACACCACATAGGTAAAAGTACTGTAAAGGTAAAGACTCCACTCACACCAAGTATATAACTTAATTATAGAAGTATAGATTATTAGTCGTAAAACTAGATCATCTTATTTTGTTTAGAGGCTCTACTACTGACCCACATAGGATCGATAAATACTGACCCACAGAGGATCACTAGGCACTGGCATAAACATGATCGATAGATACTAATCCAAATAGGATTGCTAAGTGCTGACCCACATAGCATTGATAGATGCTGACCCACATAGGATCAATGTTATTTCTTCACATTATGACCAACCACTAGATTCATGCACTAAGCACACTTGATTCCAAGAGGATCCACTCCTCAAGACATCGGTTATACCTCAATGACCATGAAGATCCACGAAGAATTATCCTAAAGTACTGCCATGTTGTAAGGATTCCAATGCGATAGACGGCCCGTCAATCAGATGCTCGGTCTGAACATCATAAGCATTTTAGTACCAAGGGCCTGGTTGGATTTAGGTTCGATCCATCCTAGACATACTCTAACATTCTCCAAAACTAAAGTGGAATATTCTAAAAGGTCTGTCTCACTCCAAGGATCTCATCATCGCAGATGGTTTGTCAAACGGATGACCTTTTCACAAGTTAGTGAATCTTTTAGTGAAACTTGTCCTAGTAGGGCCCGAGCATGGTTCAACCCAGTCGGACCAACCAGATCCGGTTTGGGCTGACCCAATCTGGTCCAGGTCGAACCATGATCGACCCGAACCATCCTGGGCCTGCATGGTTGTGTTGGGCTGCAGACGGACACAACCCGCTTGGGCGGTGCATCCCTCTGGACTGGCACGACCTGGCCCACGAAGGGGCATGGCTGGGCCCGCGAAGTGAATGGTCTGATGGGCTCACGCGGCCTGACCCATGGAGGGGCTCATCCCAAAGAAGGTGCGGCATGCTGGAGCGAGGCCTTCCCTAGCTGGCACGGGGGGGGGGGGGTCCCCGTTCAACAATCGGTGTTGTAGTGCCACGGGGCGCCGCCAAGTCCCCCAAGGGACCCATAAGGAGCGGGTCCCGACCCTCCACCACAGCTTCTGATCTATGGTCGACTTTAGTAGTGCATGACAGAGAACCCCTCTCCTCTACCTTGGGTCGGCTGGTTTCGAAAGCTGTTGTCCTCCGTAGCTTTATGTTGCGACCCTCTATCTAGCGGCATGTCGTTGCGTGCCATTCTATCTTCAACGATCGGCTCGTGCCAGCCTCCCTCTTCACCTGTTACAGCTACGGACGCATCCTTATTCTCATGTGGCACACGATGGTGCACCACTATCTCCTATGTGGCCGGCAAGTTTCGGCCGCCGTCATCACCTCCTTCGCTGGCGCTAGTTTTCGGCGGTCTACGTAGGTCTTCGGGTGAGCTCTGGTGGCCCAATTTTCTATTCTAAGGTGCCAACGAACTCCTTGAGAAGCCATCATTGTCCATAAACCCACCATTACTGGTTTCATCCAACCTTAACAAATCGCTTGTGAAGAACATGTCAAATTTAAACAAAAGGAAAAGGGTCTGGGCCTTGATCATTTGGCATGTGCCCTCCACGTTAGCTTGATAGAAAGAGGGTAGTATAACGATTCATCAACTCTTGAAATTAGAGAATAAATAAACCCAACCTCTAGATTGTTATAGAACATCTGCATTTGAGGAACAGTCGGTGTCCGTTGGTTTGTGATTCAGTGGTGCTCGTCACCACTCGCTGGAACCAGTTTTGTCCTCCAATTAGATGGCATCGTGGTACATTTCCAGAGATTCGTCTCTTGGTGAAGTCATGCCAATATTGTACCCCCGAGCTCCATATACATGGGATAGGGGGATTGTGAGAAATGCTGTTGGCAATTTATGAGGTTTATTTAACAATGATCCTTCCTAATTCCAATGGTACCATTACAAATATTGAGTAGTCAAGACAATTAATATCTTGACATGTCATTGGTCCCTCCACTACCGCTCGTCCATTGAAGTAAAATAAAAGAGAGAAATAAAATAACCATGTTATTTTATTGTTCTTTTAAAAGTCCAAAAACCTGTCTTTATCTCCTGACCTACTACGGTTAAAGTGAAGCCCCCCTTAAGCGAATCATGGTGTTGCGGATTCAACAGTGCTCTCAGATTTTTATTCCAGGGACCGGTTCAAAAGATAGAAAACTTCACCCATGCGTTTACTAAACGTACCTTAAAAAAAGTTCAGATATTCATTCCAGGAAAACTGGACCTTGGAATCACGCACCATCAATTTTGGAAGACTCGTAATAAGTCCATCTAATTTAAAAAAAATTACATGGAAAATGCAGGTATTTACAACCAATAATTTTACCATGGTAATATTATCACTTCTAAGATTCTTAAATTATATTTATACTTTCAAGGGTGATGTTAAAATTCTTTTGGGAAATTTACTACTCACAATGGGCATATTACTATTCATAAGGGTATGTTACTATTCCTTAAAATTTATTTTTTTCCTATCCAATCCAAAAAAATCACCCTGAACACAACCATGTTTGAAATACTTTTGAAATTTGAGACACATAAGTAGAAATATTATGTTTAATGGTCACATAGTAATTATTATCATGATATTCCATTGTGTTTCCTAATTTGATTATACTGTTAGGGATAATTATATGAAGGTAATTTTATTGATAAAACATTGTGTCGTAATATATAATCACAAATCTCTCATTAAGAACTAAATCTATATTTATATCTTTTTAATACTAACAATTGTTTTAAACATAAATTATTCTATTATTATTAGTTAACAATAATAAAAAAACCCCTTACACTTATAAAATTTCATTGAAATTAATAATTCAAAAAAAATATATATTTAATCAATAAATGAATATATATATATATACATAGTGAAATGATAATTTTTTTACTAATACATAGTTTTTCAAAAAATTAATATGATTATGTGTTCAATTATTATTTTTAATTAAACAAGGTATAATGAAATAATATAAAAATTTATATATATATATATAATATATTTGAAATAAAATATTTATAATTTATAAGTCAATAATATTTCATAAAATAATATATATATATATATATATATATATATTATAAAACTATCGATAACATAAATCAATTAAGGATATACCTGTAATTTCTAAAAAATATAGTTATGTGATAACACAATGACTTGATGAAATGTACATTTTTCTGTAATTTACTTTTTTATTAATCAAATTTATTTTTATTATTTATTCGTATTATATTAAAATTTATTATTCTTAATAAAAGTAAAAAAACACACTTCGGAAAGGAAACCTTTCGTGTGAATGGCTACCCACTAATTCAGTACCTTGAAATCATTAAAAACTAGAGAAATATAGCTCTGTGAGTCTGGTCATGATTCTCTATAGAAATTCTACGAAACTATTTCAATGCTTCTCCATTAATTAATTACCAGGTTTGTTACCCCTTTATGTCTTCCATTTTTCCCCATCTCAAACCTCCCCCACTCATTCTCTCTTATTCCTCCGCCTTAAAATTGTTTACCAGTAATAGGTTATCTTTTGTTTCAGCGATCAGCATCCTCTGGTAAAAGGTAGTCTATTTTTTAAATTTCTTATCTTTTAGTTCTTGGTTGTCTAATATATATTTAAATCCTTGTCCCATCATATTGACTTTTAACATCTTAAATAAAGTTAAAATAATCTGAGATAATCTCAAGGATTCATCGATAAGGTAAATCAATTGTGGATGAGGAAAATGTTCATAGCCCATCTATTTTTTAAATGAGACAGAAAATGTAATTTATTGAAAATATTTGTTTTTTATGAGCTTATAATTTTATTTCATGACCATACATTAGAGCCTCATGCTAATATTAATTGCATTTTCATCTCTTCAACATATTGATTCTTTTCTTATCTCATATGAAATCTATATTTGAAGGGAATTATTTTTTCATTAATATATACTCTATTGTATGTTATCAAATTGAATTTTTTTTATTTTTAATCCTTTATTTTATCTATTAATGATCCATTTTAAAAAATTATTGAAAAAAATTAAAATGATTTTAACTTTTGATAATAAATTATGCACATTTATTTATGAAATTACTTATTGAAAAAATAATTTCCCCAAGGTTAAACCAAATTTCATTTGTGATTTTTGATGTTCTTTTGAATGGATGTAATGATGGGGTCCAAACATCTGAGTCATGTTTATTGAGCATTATCATATTTCTCTATTGTAACACCATAATATTTCATAGTACTTTATCTCATTAAAGTAATTCAATTACGTGCGCTACACACAACACCGAGTTCGAGGGCACCACAACATACCAAACTAGCCATTCAAAAAGCGGTTATAAATAGTATTAACTTCATTTTGAATCTTATAATTGATATATAATTTTAGCATCTATATTATGTGTTTCTTAGAGATAATATAAGAACAAATTCATTTCTTCATAAAAAATAAGTATTTCTCAAAAAATGAAATTTTACCGCCTTTTAATGGTGACACCTTTTTCAAACGAATATTTGACACTTTTATATATTCAATTTAATGAAAATAAAATTTTCTTAGAAGAGGGACATAAAAAAAAATTGGATAAATTTATTTTACTTTTATGATAACTTTCATTTTTTGGAAAATAGTGAAAAATAATATTTTTTAATTGAAAACAACTTTTTTAATTGAAATAATTTATAGTGATAAATTATGCATTTGAATGGTTTTTATGTATAATTATATTATAATATTTTCATTTAATAAAATTTAGGTCATTATAAGTAATTTCACATTTAAATTTGACATAAACACATGTCAATCTTTTGAATGTTTTTATTTTAAAAAAATCCCTCCTTTCGGTTTTGAAAATGAGAATTAATTTTAAATTAATAAATGAAACTTATATGTTTTTAATATGGTAAAATATATTTCAATTTTGAATTCAGAATATAAAAATTATCTTAGGGAGAATTTTTGGTATTTTTATGAAAACTATCAATTATTGATGAATAATGAAAACATTGTGTTATTATTTAAAACCTACTTTTTATTTAAATAATTATTTATTTTATTTTAATTCATTTTAATTAAAAATAGATATATAATACCTATATATGTTCAATTTAATTAATTTGAGTCATTTTTTAACAAAAATAGATGTATAAAAGTTTATTGAACTTTTTAACGTTTTTACTCACCTTCTGGGAGCATTTTAAAATTTGCATAAAACCTAATTTTACTTCTTCTGTGAGTTGAATTTAAAAAATCCAAGAGACACGGTTAATATAATTAAGTAAAATGTGTTTTCATAAGATGAAAATAATTTTTGGTGAATAGTATCTTTTGACTTTTATTTACCACGGTTAAAAGTAATAGGGTAATTTAAGGTACAAATGATATTATAATTACCCTTAGACATGTCCTAATTATCTTGGATAAGTGTAATTTGTCCAAGAAAAACATTAGGAATAAAATATGATCCTTAGGTCCACTTTTATTAGATTAGGACATTTATTATTATTTTATTTTAAGAAGAGTTAAAAGTGTTAAATTCAAAGTTTAATAACTAAAACTTTTTTATATAGAGTTATACATAAGATAAATTTGACTATTAATATTAATTATAAAGATAAATATATTTCCTACATCATGGAATTTGTTTTATAATTTTTATAAATTTAATAATTAAATTTATTAATGACACAATGATGATGCATTAATTACCTTATTAATGAAAGAATCAAATAATTTGTATTGTAAATATCAAAATAAATATAATTTCAAGGTTTTAATAACATCCAAAAAATTTATAGGGGAATATGACATGTTAGGGTTGATTAAATATATTGTTTTTGAAGTAATCATGTTGTGATGACTTTAAAAAAACCAAATACTAAATAGTGTCAAAAGTTTCATAAATGATTTTTTTGAACAAATATTATATTATTAAATTATAAAATATTCCTAAAAATTTAAGTTTTAGACAAAGTGATTAAATAATATTATATATTAAATTAATGAAAAACTTGAGGTTATCTTGGAAGTTTAGAGTATTCATATTAACCATATAGTGTAAGAATACAAGAAGACACGGTAAAAGCTAAACTATTTAACTAATAGTTAAATATAAAAGATAAGGTTAAAATAGAAACCTCAACTTGTATAAAACCTATTGGTTGAGAGTATTTAGACCCATAACAACCTAAGTCTTATAGTAAATTTATTTTGAGCCATTATAAACCGAATATTATTGTATAATAAATTAATATCTTAATCTTTTCCAAAAGTGACCCTCACCTCTCTTATAAAATGGAACTTCCCGTTCTCTCAAAATCACACCTCCAAAGATATTTGTATAGGCCAAAACCTACCCAAATAACCTCAAAACTTCCCTCAAATGAATCTAGAGTCCTTAAATTGATCATAAATTCAACCTATGGAGCCCTTTTGATCAACTCAAAAGGAAACACCCAAAGAAGAGGTAATAATTTCACCACACTCTTTAAAGTTCTTTTCTTCATCTAGTTCATGTTTGTTTGTTTTTTCCATACCAAAATTGTAAATCCTGTACCTTCTACATACTGAGATTTTATTATAAATATGGTACAACAATATTCATTATTCTATCCATCCTATGAATAATAATGTCACCGTGTGTATGTACGTACGGCTTACCGTCTCTACGTTGTGGTGTAATTTGTTATTCAACACTATGTTATTTGGATGGATATAATGATGAGTAATATGTATATAAATAATGAAAATAACATTATAATGTCTCTATAAAATAAATATACCATCCTATTCCACATCTTCTAATCATTAAGGAAATGACATCGCCGCTCTTGTGTACTTACGACTTACCGTCTCCACAACAAGATGAGATTCATTTCCACATTCACCATTCAATGATGATTATAAAATATATATTATTAATAAGTATATAATATATGACATAATAATGATACTGAATATATATATATATATATATGTACTTACATATATCTTATTTACTTACTTCCATTCAATACGATATGATAACAGAAGAAACATTTATGCGTACGTACGACCTACCGTCTCCCTAAACGATGTTTTACATTTAATATATCTATCTACTATACCTATATATATTCTAAATATATATGATTTATAAATCATGTGTTATATTCTATAATTATTTAAATCATGATCTAAATTATACGATCAAGAATAACAAGTTAAAACACGTAGGATAAAGAAAGCGATTATTACCCGAAATTTTAATTTAACATGGAAATAATTATTAAATAGTTAGTATAAAGTCATAAATGGATCACGTATGATATAATAAATAGGAATATGGTTCTTATATAATTTAATAACATACTATGGTCATTATACAGAAGGTTAAACGTACGCTCGACCAAAGGAAAGTGAAAGGTAAGGGTTAATTCCTTAATCTCGTTTTTATTTGAGATTTTTTATGGGCATGTTTTTACTAAGACATATTTATTATCCATGTCCATGTTTCATAAAAGGGATTTCAAATGGATTTTTTAATGGAATCTTTTTTTAAAACATATTTTTGAATGTTTTACAGATTTATTCTTCTAAAACTTTCTCATTAAAGTCAATATTTTCAAAATGGTATTAAGTATTTATTTATATGGACATTAATGTTTTAAAATGTTAATTCCTTTCTGAAGATTCAATGTTGCATGGGACACATTGATTTAAAAATATCTTTAAAATTACTTCATTTATAAATTGTGTGACTATTAAATTATTTCATGAAAAAGTTATATTTCTCTTAATGATTTTTACTTATTATTTTGAACTATATCATCATAGTTTACTAGATATTATTCTTGATTGAGGTTGATTTACTATAATACAATATTCCTTATTGTTTTGAATGATTTTTGATATATTTGACTGTGGATGTGTTATTTTGATACCATTCATGGTTTATGGTTAATGTATTAACATTTCGTATGCTTATATTAATACGAATTTTTATGTTGTGTTTCATCCTTTTCATATGTGGAATTTATTGGAATTAGTAAGTGATGGGTGGAACTTGCTATAGCTCCTCAATGCATCGGTAGGTATCATGAGACAATAAGATGTGGAATTATCTGAGGCCTTTCCCAATTTGATATATGGTTTTGGACAAGGCCTTAATTATATTTAGACGTCTTGGTCGAGGCCTTGAAACAATGTTTCAAAATGTCCCGCCTTATACATTTCCTCGTTATGAAAATAATATTGATGGTTCATGTGAGTATTCAACTAGTAGAATCCATTGACTGTGTTTTATTATGGCGTTATTTACTCATATCATATTCCTACCATAAATTTTTCATGTTTATTTTTTTGTAAAGGAATGTGTTTACAATTATTCACTATGCGTAATGTTTATGTTATCTTCTGCTAAATTATTTACCTTTACTGAGAATATGAGCTCACCCCTTTCTTATGTTTTATTTTCGCAGGATTCTAGGAAGTGTATTATTATTGATACGTAGGGTTGAGCTAGCGGATTAACAGTATTCTCAATGGATCATTTATGTTTTGTTTTTTTAATGTGTAATGTAAGGTTCATATATGTTATCTATTTTTTGAGACTATTTAACTGATCGGTCTTTTGGGACATTATTCATTGTAATCATGACAATGTATTAAAAAAATGCACCGGCTCCAAGCTTCTGGGGTTTGGGAATTACAGTTGGTATCATAGGAAGTTTAGCTCGAACCTTGGAAATAGATTTAGAAAAACATTGATTAGAGAACATTATTCTAAAATAGAATTTGAGGATTAGTATAGAATAGCTTCATAGAATTTTTGTAATGTATAGTTTTTGTGTATTTTCCAAGAAATACATCCCTTTCTGGATACAAGAAGGTAGAAGCGGCTCTGGCATAGATGTACCTTGGAGTGAAAACACCAACAAGGAGTTTCGAGCTTGACCCGAGGTATTCTCATACACGAAAATGGGCTTTGCTGCACTCTTGGTTGTGACACTCCTTAGGGATATGCTTAAGATAACTCACATATTTATTACAAGCCATTATGAAGAATTTAAGAGTAAATACTCCCTCAAAGAAATTTTTTTCTGATTATAGATTATATTCATAATCTTTTCAATTTATGTTAGGTATTTTACAAGTTTGGAATTATGCTTTGCGATTCATAAACTAAACTAGTGTATACCATTGTTTAAAATGGTTAGTTGATGGAATGAGAACTCTGACAATACTCATGATACAAATATTAATAAGGATCATATCTTCCATGGTATTAAGACAATATTTTTAAGGGAAACAGTATCCCACGTATTCTCATCACATAAAGAAATAGTATCTTGTGATAAAAAAGATATGTAAATAATTCTCTAAGTCCTATGGATTTGAAGGGAAGCAATATAAGAAAAGGATGGAAGAGAAAAACATGGATAAAGGGAAGAGGGGAAAGAATGATTTTCCCATATGTGATATCTATGGAAAGAATCACCTTGGTAAATTCTTGAAGGGAATGAGAGTTTGTTATAATTGTGGAGAAAAAGGACACCAAGTATGTGATTGCAAGGGTAATAAAATGGTTTCAAATGTACATTTCTTCAACTGTAAGGAGTTGGGACACTATGCAAATAAATGTCCAAATCAACAGAGTATACCCCAAATGATCCTATTAAATAATAATCAAGTTATGATACCACCGAAGATGAAGAGGAATGATTATAGTTTTTATATTTTTATCAAATTGTTGTGTCATTTGAATATTGTATTAAGGATGTACATGTAATAGGAAATATAGAGTATATAAGGACTATACTATAGTACTATTTTATTAAGTATTTGAGATTATATGGTTCAAATAAAATTGACTCAATATCAAGTTAAAATTTTTGGAAAATAAATGGTTGAAGGAAAGATAAACCTTAATATGGTTTTGATACTAAGGTAGTGATTTTGGAAAAAGATATGATTGATTTGGATATTTGATATTGTTGAATACTTTGAAATTAATTGATTTTTTGATTATTCCATTATTGTTGGAGTTTAAAACATTTTTGGATATAAGATGTATGTCAATTATTATGTAAGGAATAAATAAGTACATATATATTCAAATATGGTTTTCTGGTAATTCAGTTTATTACCATGTATTATGAGAATACATGATGAAGGTATTCGAATGTATGTTATGTGACCATCCTTATTAATTTTCGATTGCGATTATGGACATTAATATTTTCGATAAGTCTCAAGGTTTGAATGGATCATGTTAACAATGGATACTATTTTTTATGGTTAAAACGTTTCTTAAGATTATTTTTTGATTGTTATAAAAAGAACAACTTGGAGGTCTGGCGATAACCCATCATGTCCAGCAAGGCCACGAGACTTGAACCTACAACCGAAGGTCGACAATGGTGCATCAACTACCACTAGACTATGTGATGTACTTATTGATATAATTTATTTTTATTTTAAAATGGTCTGAAAGAGAAATTATAAATTCATTTTTTTGGAACCCTATACGATTAGGATAAATAGAATATTTTTTAATTATATTATTTTTTGGAGTTAAAGATGAGTTTGTGGTAAAAAATTATTTGAAGGATGAAACTCCACATGTAAAGTATATATATATGTTTTCCTCTTATTATATGAATAAATTAATTCTTAAACTTTAGGGAAGTATCTTAAAACCAAAAATGTGTTATCCTAATACCTTATATTTTTTTGAACTGATGATATTTTACATCATCTTTAATTGACGGCTTTGAGGCCCTCAATTTTACAATTTTTTGTGATTGATGACCTCAATAACTCCCTATAAATATTTACATTTTCCCTCCAATTATGTGTCTCTAATTGCCACAAATTTTCTCCTATTCGAGATCATAATTTTTTGTGACTTTTTCATTTCCCTTTCCCTCTTATTAAGACTAAATTTTATTAACCCAATTTCTGATGTGGGTTTTCCACAAAGGTATTTTTCTATTTTTAAACATTTATTTTTGAAAAATAATATCAAATTGCAAGGAAAAAATTTTTTTAAGGAGGGGAGAATGTAACACTCCATGATTTCATAGTACGTTATCTCATTAAAGTAATTCAGTAGCTTGTCTTACACACAACACCGAGTTCGAGCGCACCACAACTTACGAAATTAGCTATTCAAAAAGAGGTTATGAATATTATTAATGACATTTTGAATATTATATACACTATATAATTCTAACATCCATATTATGTGTTTCGTAGACATAATTTAAGAACAAATTCATTTTTTCAGATAAAAGAAGTATTTTTAAAAAAAATACAATTTTACCACCTTTTAATGGAGAACCCTTTTTAAAACCAATATTTGACACTTTTATATATTCAATTTAATGAAATTAAATTACTCTTTAGAATCAGGACACAAAATTTTAGTTTGGATAAATATTTGGTACTTTTCTAATAACTTTCATATTTCGACGACTAGTGAAAAATACTATGTTTTAATTGAAAACAACTTTTTAAATCGAAATACTCTATAGTGATAAATTTTGAATTTGAATGGTTTTTAAGTATAATTAAAATATATTTTTATCATTTAATACAATTTAGGTCATTATAAGTAATTTCACATTTAAATTTGACATAAACATATGTCAATCTTTTGATAGTTTGTTCTTAAAAAACCCCTTTTTTGGTTTTGACAATGAGAATTAATTTAAAATTAATAAATTCAACATAAATGTTATTAATTTGGTAATGTAGAATTAATTTTTGAGTTCATAATTTCAAAATTAGCATAGGGTGATGTTTTGGTATTTTTCTAAAAACTTTCAATCTTTGATGAATAGTGAAAAACACTACATTATTATTTAAAACCGACTTTTTGTTTAAATAACTATTTATTTTTTTAACATTATTTTAAGTCAAAATATATATATAATATATTTATTAGTTCATTTTAATTCATTGGAGTCATTTTATAATAAAAATAGATATATAAAATTTTATTGAACTTTTTAACATTTTTTACCCACCTTCTTGTAGCATTTGCTAATTTGCATAAAACGTAATTTTACCTCTTTTGTGAGTTGAATTTAAAAAATTCAAGAGACTTGGTTAATATCATTAATTTAAATGTGGTTCAATAAGATGAAAATATTTTTTCGTGAATAGTAACTTTTTAATTTTTATTTATCACGGTTAAAAGTAAAAATGGTAATTAACAGTAAAAATGATATTTTAATTACCCTAAAACTTTTCCTAATTCAATTTAATAAGTTTAATTAGACAAAAAAAAGCTTATAAATTAAATATGATCCTTTAGGTTAACTTCAATTAGATAAGGAAATTTATTATTATTTTATTTAAAGTAGAGTTAAAAGTGTTAAATTCAATGTTTAATAGCTAAACAATTTTTATTATAGGGTTATACATAAGATAAATTATACTATAAATATTAATTAAGATGATAAAAAGATTTCAAATATCAGGGTAGTTTATTTATAATTTTTAGAAATTAAATAATTTATTTTATTTTTGACACAATGAAGATGCAGTCATTACCTTATTAATGAAAGAATAAAATAAATGGCATTATAAATATTAAAATAAATACAATTACAAAGTTTTTATGACATAAACGAATTTTGTAGGTGAATATGACATGTTAGGGTTGATTCAATGTATCTTGTTTGAAGTAATCATGTTTTGATGACTTAAAAAAACCCAATACTAAATAGTATCAAAATTGACATAAATGAGATTTTAAAATAAATATTATATTATTGAATAATAAAATATTCATAAAAATATAGGGTTCTGCCAAAGGTATTAAATAATATTATATATGTAATTAATGAACCACTTTAGGTTCTCTTGTATGTTTAGAGTAATTATATTAACCGTATATTGTAAGAATACTAGAAGACACGATAAAAGTTAAACTATTTAACTAATAGTTAAAACAAATAGATAAGGTTAAAATGGTAACATAAACATGTCTAAAACCTATTATTTGATATGATTTAGACCCATAACCACCTAAGTCTTGAAATAAATTCATTTTAAGCCATTATAAACTGAATATGATTGTATTATAAATTAATATTTTAACCTTTTCCTAAAGTGGCCCTCACCCCTCTTATAAAAGGGCACTTCCCCTTCTCTCCAAATCACACCTCCAAAGCCATTTGGATCGGCCAAAACCTGCCCAAATATCCTTTCAACACTCCTCATATCATCCTAGAGTCCTTAAATTTATCAGAAAGCATACCTATGGAGCTATTTTGATCAACTCAAAAAAACACTCGAAGAAAAGGTAATAATTTCACCACCTCTTCCAAGTACTTTTTTTCTTCCACTTCCCATTTCTTTGTTGTTTTCATAAAATAATAATAAATCCAATACATTCTATATACTGTGATTTTATTATAAATATGGTAAAACCATATTCAATATTATATCAATATTATGAATGATACTGTCACCATGCATGCATATGTACGATTTACCGTCTCCAAGCTGTGGTGTAATTTATTATTCAGCACTATGATATTTGGATGGATATAATGATGAGTAATATGTATATAAATAATTAAAATAAATTTCTATTTTATCTGTAAAATTAATATACCATCCAATTCAACACCTTTTAATCATTAAGAAAATAACATCGTCGCTCGTGTGTACGTACAACTTACCGTCTCCAGGACACGATGAGATTAATTTTCACAATCATCAGTCAACGATGATCATAAAAATATATATTATTATTAAGTATGTGATATATAACTTAATAATTATACTTAATATATATTTATATTTATATTTATATTTATATTTATATTTATGTACTTTCATATATCTTCTTCACTTACTTCCATTCAATACGATATGAAAACAGAAACATAATTTATGCATACGTATGACCTATAGTATCCATAAACGGTGTTTTATATTTCATATATCAATCTACTATACCATTTTATATTATAAATTTATATGATATATAAATCATGTGTTATATTTCGGATTTATGTAAATCATGATCTAAATTAAATGATCAAGAATAACAAGTTAAAACACGTACGATAAAGAAAGCAATTATAACCCGAAATGTTAATTTAACATGTAAATAATTATTAAATGGGTATTATAAAGTTATAAATGAATCATTTATGATAAAATAAATATTAATATGGTTCTGGTATAATTTAATAACATATTATGGTCATTATAAAAGAGGTTAAATGTACCATCGAACAAAGGAAAGTTCAGGGTAATCGTTAATTCCACAATCTCATTGTTATTTGAGATTGTTTATGGGTAAGTTTTTACTAGAACATATTTATTATCCATGTCCATGTTTCATAAAATAGTTTTCAAAGGGATTATTTTTAAGGTACTATTTTATTAAAACATAATTTTAAATGTTTTAAAGATTTATTCTTCTAAACATTTATCATTAATATCCATGTTTTCAAAATGGTTTTAAGGATTTATTTATATGGACATGAATGTTTTAAAATGTTAAATTACTTTCAAAAGATTCAATGTGTTATACAACACATTGATTTAAAACTATCTTTTAAATGACTTATTTTATAAATTGTGTGACTTTTAAATGATTTCATGAAGAAGGGATATTTCTCCCAAAGAGTTTTACTGATCATTTTCAACTATATCATCATCCTTTACTAGATATTATTATTGATTGAGGATGATTTATTATAAAAAAATATTTCATATTGTATTTAATGAGTTATGATATATTGTACTGTGGATGTGTTATTTTTATACCATTCATGTTTTATAGTTAAAGTATTGACATTTCGTATGCTAGTTTTAATATGAATTTTTATGTTTTGTTTCAACCTTTTCATATGAGGAATGTATTGGACTTAGTAAATGATGGTCGGAGCCCGATATAGCTCCTCAATTCATCGGTAGTTATAATGATACAATTAGATGTTTAATTTTGTCACGACCCATCCACCAAGACTCGTGTCGTGACTACCCCAAGCCAACCTACCATAGGCCAGGGGCTGGAGACTAGCACCAAAGGCATAAATCCCTAAAACTGGGAAGGCATTGCCTTTATAACCTGAAAATGCACACAACAGAGTACAAGCTGGAAGAAAAACACTATGTAAATCTATATTACAAAAGAGTACTGAAAAGTAAATGGGGCTGGAAATACAATCCCAAATATAAAGAACAAGGAAATGGAAGGTACAACTGAAGAAAAGAAAAACTGTCGCTGGCTCATCCTCTGAGGTTCCTACCTGAAGGGTAGGTACGGATCACCTCCTCAGCACTCCAGGTCCGTCTGTATCCTCTTTGTACTATCACACCATATGACCACCTCCGGGTACCATCCGGTCATGATGTTCTCAGCCTCAGTTAGCGATGTCTGTCATCTGAATCCAACAGAACAAGGTGCTGGCATAGCCCGTGCAGGGGTGAGTATAACGATACTCAGTAGGGACCCCGAGACCCTCAAGGTACCACAAAATCCAACAAGGATAAACCACCCAGTATGAAATCAACAGATAACCCCACTTAGGTATGTGACCATACATATACCCATGTTATCAAGTAATACATCTCAATCATGAGGAAAATAGAAAAGTTACTGAATCATATCACACAGGTATACAACCTTTGTAGAGAGTTATAGATGATTAGATGTTTCCACTAAATCATCTATTCTGTCGAACCAATGTAGGATCCTGGTATAGAAATCAGAGATGTCGAACCCACACAGGATCCATGAATAGTATTATGAGCTGTGGAACCCACACAGGATCTTGGAACATTATTCAGACCTGTCGAACCCACACAAGATCCAAGAATAGTATTTAGAGATGTCGAACCCACACAGGATCAAGGAACAGTAGGTAAAGAGTAGCTAGCCACCGGGTTTCCGCACAAAGGACACTTGATTCTGGCAGGGTCCGTTGTAACAGCCCAAGATTTTATGAAAAATATTCTTTTTAATTTTATTAATGTCTTGTGTTGTACGCTACACCAAAAGGAGCTTGCACAACACGCATCCTTGACTTGCCTTGCATTACACGCAATCGCAACCTTCCTCGATAGTGTGTGTAGTACGCAATAACGAGTTTCACTAAACAGCGATATGCTATTAAAACTAGCCGTTATGAATAGTAATAACCACTTTTTGAAATTTTTTAAATTTTATTTTTCAAAATGGATTTCATTTTTGGATTCGGAGTATCGAATTTAGCCTAAGGTGAAATTTTGGTACATTTCGGATAACTTTCATATTCTGATGAATAGTGAAAATTACTAAATTATAATTAAAAACAACTTTTTTAATCGAAATAATTAATAGTGATAAATTATTAATTTGAGTGGTTTTAAAGTATATTTAGAATATATTTTTACAATTTAATACAATGTTGGTCATTGGACGTAATTTCACATTTAAACCTGACATAAACAAGTGTCAATCTTTTGATAGATATTGTTTCGTAAAAACACGCTATTTGTTTTAATAGCGGGATTTAATTATAAAATTAATTAATTCAACTTCTATGTTATGAATTTGGTAAAATAGACTTCATTTTTGAATTCGGAATATGAAATATAGCTTAGGATAAAATTTTGGCATTTTTCTAAAAACTTTCAATTTTTGATGAATAGTGAAACCGCTAAGTGGTAGGTTAAAAACTGAATTTTGCATAAAACTTAATTTTACCACTTCTGTGAATGGAATTTCGAAAATCCGAGAGACACGGTTAATATCAAGGACTAAAATGTGGTTCAATGAGATGAAAATAATTTTTGGTGAATAGTAACTTTTTACTTTTTTTTACCGCGGTTAATAGTAAATAGGGTAACTAAGGGTAAATATGATATTACTATTACCCTAACACATGTCCTAATTCTATTGGACAAGTGTAATTCGACCAAAAACAAACTTAGGAATAAAATATGACCATTTAGGCCCACTTGGATTAGATTAGGACATTTATTATGAATTTATTTAAAGAAGGGTTAAAATAGTTAAAATCAAAGTTTAATAAGTAAATCATTTTTAATATGGGGTTATACATAAGATAAATTCGATTGTAAATATTCATTAGAAAGATAAACAGATTTCCTACATGATGGTATTTTATTTGTAATTTTTAGACATCAAATAATTTAAATTATTTATGACACAAAGATGATGCAGTAATTATCTTATTAATGAAATATTCACATAATTGATAATATAAATACCAAAATAGATGTAATTTAAGACTTTTTATGAATTCCACTAATTTTCTAGGTTACTATGATATATTAATGTTGATTTAATCAACATGGTTCGAACATTTAGTTCTGTTATGACTTTCACAAAAATCATGTATCAAATAGTGTCAAAATTGACACAAAATAGTTTTTAAATCAAATATTATATTATTAATTGTTATTTTATTCCTAAAAATCTAAGGTTCGGCCAAATGACTTAGATAAGGATATATGTATTAATAATATACAATTTGGGGTTCGTTTGGCATGTTATAGTAAGTGTATTTACCATATAGTGAAAGAAAACAAAAAGACACGGTAAAAGTTAAATTATTTAACTTAGAGTTAAATCTAATTGATAAGGTTAAAATAATACCCTAAACTTGTCTAAATCTTATTGGTTGATAGGATTTCGACCCATCCCCACTTTATCTTCGAAATAAGACCCTTTGGAACCATTATAAACCGATTTTGACTTTAATATAAAATAATATTTTGAGATATTCCTAAGGTGCCCCTCTCCTCCCCTATAAAAGGACACCTCCTCCCCCTCCTCCTCACACCAATTTGAGCACTCAAGCTCGGCCAACCCCTGAAAATTTCTCCTCTCCACTTCCCTAGAAACATCCTAGAGGTTCTGGTCTTCCTCAAAGACCAATTTTAGTGCCCTAAGAGGAGGTCTCAAAGAGGCACTTCAAAGAAGAGGTAATTACCGTTACCAATTCTTTCATCTTTATTTCTTCTTCCACTTCTTCTTCTTAGGTTGTTTCATTATGAAGTAATAACATCAGTATCACTCATATACTGATATGTTATTATAAGTATGAAACAACCCTATTTCACCATCTATCCATCCTACGGAAAAAGAAATCACCGCGCGTGCGTACGTACGGAATACCGTCTCCACGCTGTGGTGTAATCTATTTTCCACCACCACCTTACATGGATGGGTATAATGGTGTAAAGAATAACTATACATAGTTATTACAACATCATATTGATTCTGATATATTGTATAATCCACTCCAATTCAATTCAATATTTATATAAATGATATCATCGCTCGTGCGTACGTACGGACTACCGTCTCCACGACGCGATGAGATTCATTCTCCATGTTAACCATTTAAGAATGATTATAATGTATATATAAGAAATAATAATGAAATATATGACATTTTAAAGCTACTGGATTTATGTATATATATACATATGTATGTCATCTACTTACTTCCATTTCAAGACAATAAGGAAAGGAAAACAGCGTTCATGCGTACGTACGGACTACCGTCTCCATGAACGGTGTTTTTCATTTCATTTATCTACCTATTATATATATATATATATACTGAATATATATATATATAAATCATATTTTATATTCTGGAAATAAGTAAATCATGATATAAGTAATAATGATGTCAAGAACAACAAGTCAAAACACCTACGATAAATGAAACGATTTTACCCAAAACGCTTCTTTAACATGGAATTTACAAAAGAACGGGTAATATAATGTCATAAGTGAACCATATATGATATCATAACAATGAATATGATTCTGTAATAAGTCAATAACATGATTTAAATCATTATACAGGAGGTTCGGACACTTACAAAGCCAGTTGGACCTAAGGTAAGGGAAATATCACAATCTCATTTTTATCCGAGATTGTTTATTCGTAAGTATTTACTGGGGTGTATTTTACCATCCACATCCATGTTTCTTCAATATGTAATATTATTTCCATCCACCTACAATTGTTTAAATCAAATTTTACCCTTTGGTGAGTTTTTAGAAAAAGATACGAAAGGAAACTTTTGTCGTTTTTCGTACGAGGTACATTTTGACTTTTTCGACAAAAGTAAAAAAGAATGTTTTTTTTAACTTATACGGCACGAACGGATTTCTACTGTTTTATAAAGCCTTATTTTCATGAAGCTTCCTCTAAAATATTTCATGACTATTTTCAATAAAATCTCTTTCTTTTAAAGTTGCATGATGTTTTGTGAAAAGAAATTGATTTTGAAGAAGAAAGGATATTTTCCTCAAGAATTCAATTCAAGTGTTTTATCAAAATTATTTTCCATCTAAGATAATAAAGAGTTCTGTTTCTATCCATATTTTTACATTGATTTGACTATGTTGTGATGGAATTATGTTTATGAATTCCTTTATCTTATATGAATGGTTTTATGATGTCATGTTGTTTAAGAATCCCATTTTTATTACATGGGTTATGAAATGATGTATGATTTATGATTTTGTGGCACACATAAGAAAGGATTCATTAAGAGATGGGTGGGACCTATATCTCCCTCCAATGCATTGGGTAAAGATTTTATATCTCATGAGATAGACATGGCTGGAATGGTAGGTTATACCGGTTCAGTGAAACAGGACTGAAACTAGGATTACTCGATTCAGAAAGGGACTTTGTCCACTAAGATAGTCTTGGCAATGAGTCTTGACTAACAAGAAATGATTCTCTATGATTATGTGTGTATGCCACAATGAGTAATGTTTTAAGTTATGATTTCATTTCACTACTATGATTTATCCCATGTTATGAAATTATGCTCTCTTTTGCAGGTTAAGATTTCCAAAAATGTTATGTTCTTATGAAAATTATGTGATTGATATTTCCTTTGTTTACCCTTACTGAGCATTTGAGCTCACCCTTTTATGTTTTCTTTTCCCCAGGATATAAAGAAAGGTTATAGGTAAAAAAAAAGGGGAAGATCTTTATGGGAGATATTGAAGATCTTTCACCACGTTTAGAAGATTACGATCCGAGTTTCCAAAGACACTAAACTATTACGATCCTTGTGTGTGTGTTTTTGTTATGTACTAAGTATTCCGCAAAAGTAATGTAATGTCCATGTACGTCAGGATACGGGTCTCTACAGTTGGTATCAGAGGAAAGGTTTAGTCAACCTTTGGAAACTAGGATGCGAGAACTTTAGTGAGATCCCTAGAGATATTTCTAAGGTATGTCTAGGGATGTCTCTAAGGTTAAGTATACGTATAGGTTATAGTCCTAGAATTACGCTAACGATCTTCGAATTTAACCTAAGATGTTAGATATTGAGGGTACTAACCCTTTATTATGTTGTTTTCCCTAGCATGATTTTTGCCTCTCACACAATTCTTTTGGGGTTTTAGACGATGGCTGGAACCCGAAGGAACCGTGTTAATGCGGAATGTGATGGGCAATGCAATGATTGTACCCCTGAGCAACCAAACGATATAGGAGCTGGAATGCAAAATCTTGTAGCCATGATCACACAACTTTCTCAAGCTATGAATCATGCAGGACTTCCAAACGAGCAAAGGAAGGAGCAACATTCTGTTGAATCCTTCATGAGGCAGCGTCCACCTTCTTTCAGTGGGTCTACTGATCCATTAGTTGCTGAACAATGGATCAGTACCACTGAAAAGATATTTTCAGTTCTTCAATGTTCTGAACATGATAAAGTCATCCTAGCAGTGTATCGTTTGGAAGGAGATGCTGATCAATGGTGGAATCTTATTAAGAATACAAGGCAAAGGGATGAAATTGAGTCTATGGAATGGGACGAGTTCAAGAACTTATTTTTCAATAAGTACTTCCCTCGTATTCTTCGAACAAAGATGGAGAAAGAGTTTCTTGAACTGAAGCAAAGGGACGATGAATCTGTTGGTACCTATGAAGCAAATTTTACAAGACTTGCAAGGTATGCTTCTGGAATTATCATCCAACCTGAAAGTAAAGTTGATCGATTTTTCAGTGGCTTAAAACCAAGTCTTCGAAGGGCATTAGCTATAAGAGACTTCAGTAGCTATGAAGAAATTGTGCGTTGTGCTATCAAGGTAGAAATGGAAGTTGGTGTTACATATCCATCTCATGGTTTTGACAAGAAACGAAAGATGGAGTTCAAGGAGAAATCTCAGAATAATGGTGAAAAGAAGATGAATGTTTCCTTATGCACAAAGTGTGGAAAGAAGCATGGTGGAGATTGTCTAAAAGGGACTAGAAAATGTTTTAAGTGTGGAAAAGAAGGTCATCGAGCAGCTGAGTGTCGAAGTAATGGAAAAAGGGTTTCTAATGATAAAGCAAACACTGCAGAGAACGCACTGCCAACACTTCAATGCTTCAAGTGCAAGGAAATGGGGCATTATGCTAATAATTGCCCTAATCCAAGGGTTAGTGATGATCAACATGAGCAACCACTGAAGGCAAAGGACAAAGGGAAATCACATGCGATCACTATTGGCAATGTTGAATATGACAACGATGTGGTGGAATGATTAAGTGTTTATGTAATGGGATTCCAAAATAATGTTGTATCATTGAGTATTGCAATATTTATTGATGTGGTATTCAAAGTGATTGAGATATTTTTTTTGGAAATAAGATGATATGCGCATAATGAAGACGAGAAAATGAAATGTTTAATAGTATTCATGAGCTCATGATTGATATAAGGACTAAGTGATATCATGGTTTGAGTATAAATAATTTTGAGGATTTTGGTATGTGTAAAGTGTTAACTTTTAACTGCATTCAAGTTTTCACTAAGGTTCAATGGGTATTCAAGAGTATACATGATTAAGGACTTTGAATGTTTGGAATGTGACCAAAAAAAACATATCTTATGATATATGGGGATCAACGATGATATTAAATCTCTGGTAATTGTTTTCACTATGTTATGAGAGTGGACTGCAGTATTATGGATAAGCCTAAAGATTGGAATGGATTGTGTTGGACGATATTATTGATGGGATGTTATAGTAGTTTTGGAAAAAGGACAACCTGCAGGACGGGCGACAGCCCATCGCTTCGGACAAGGCTGTGGGAATCGAACCCACAACCAAAGTGCGACTGGCCTTTATCGCCTACCACTGACCTACAGGAAGTCCCTATTTAGTAGAAACTAGTTTTATTATATTAAGCAGTATGATATATGAAGTATAAGTCCATTTTAAGAACCATATATGATTAATATCACTATAGATTGATTTATGCATATAATTTTTGCTAACCTTTTGTTTGAGACAGATGGAATGACCCGTCATTCTATCACATTATCTGCTAACACTTCACGAATAACAAATTCAACATCATTTATTTAAGAGATGAAGTGGAAATTGTTCAAGGCACGAACAACAGTGAGATTGTACCAAAATAAAGTAAGTATTTATTCTAATTCAAATTTTCAACTTTAGGGAAATGATCTTGAAAACCAAAAATGTTGTCCTAGTGATCTTATACCTGAGGAATCAGATGGTACCTTATATCATCACAAATTTATGGATTTGTGATTTTTGGCTTTTCCATAGCCATGTTCTCTACCACTCTCCATCAGAACATGATGGTTAGATTTTTCTTCCATATCCATATTTTTACCTATGTGGAAACCCAACAATTAGTTTATTTGGGTAATCGTTACATTTCATACTTTAGTTTTTAAAGCCAAGTTTTGGTATTCCTTTTTACGATGTGGGAAACTTTCGAATAGAAAACCATTTATAACCCCGACGAATTTCGAGGGCGAAATTCATTTTAAGGGGGGTAGAATGTAACAGCCCAAGATTTTATGAAAAATATTCTTTTTAATTTTATTAATGTCTTGTGTTGTACGCTACACCAAAAGGAGCTTGCACAACACGCATCCTTGACTTGCCTTGCATTACACGCAATCGCAACCTTCCTCGATAGTGTGTGTAGTACGCAATAACGAGTTTCACTAAACAGCGATATGCTATTAAAACTAGCCGTTATGAATAGTAATAACCACTTTTTGAAATTTTGTAAATTTTATTTTTCAAAATGGATTTCATTTTTGGATTCGGAGTATCGAATTTAGCCTAAGGTGAAATTTTGGTACATTTCGGATAACTTTCATATTCTGATGAATAGTGAAAATTACTAAATTATAATTAAAAACAACTTTTTTAATCGAAATAATTAATAGTGATAAATTATTAATTTGAGTGGTTTTAAAGTATATTTAGAATATATTTTTACAATTTAATACAATGTTGGTCATTGGACGTAATTTCACATTTAAACCTGACATAAACAAGTGTCAATCTTTTGATAGATATTGTTTCGTAAAAACACGCTATTTGTTTTAATAGCGGGATTTAATTATAAAATTAATTAATTCAACTTCTATGTTATGAATTTGGTAAAATAGACTTCATTTTTGAATTCGGAATATGAAATATAGTTTAGGATGAAATTTTGGCATTTTTCTGAAAACTTTCAATTTTTGATGAATAGTGAAACCACTAAGTGGTAGGTTAAAAACTGAATTTTTCATAAAACTTAATTTTACCACTTCTGTGAATGGAATTTCGAAAATCCGAGAGACACGGTTAATATCAAGGACTAAAATGTGGTTCAATGAGATGAAAATAATTTTTGGTGAATAGTAACTTTTTGCTTTTTTTTACCGCGGTTAATAGTAAATAGGGTAACTAAGGGTAAATATGATATTACTATTACCCTAACACATGTCCTAATTCTATTGGACAAGTGTAATTCGACCAAAAACAAACTTAGGAATAAAATATGACCATTTAGGCCCACTTGGATTAGATTAGGACATTTATTATGAATTTATTTAAAGAAGGGTTAAAATAGTTAAAATCAAAGTTTAATAAGTAAATCATTTTTAATATGGGGTTATACATAAGATAAATTCGATTGTAAATATTCATTAGAAAGCTAAAAAGATTTCCTACATGATGGTATTTTATTTGTAATTTTTAGACATCAAATAATTTAAATTATTTATGACACAAAGATGATGCAGTAATTATCTTATTAATGAAATATTCACATAATTGATAATATAAATACCAAAATAGATGTAATTTAAGACTTTTTATGAATTCCACTAATTTTCTAGGTTACTATGATATATTAATGTTTATTTAATCAACATGGTTCGAACATTTAGTTCTGTTATGACTTTCACAAAAATCATGTATCAAATAGTGTCAAAATTAACACAAAATAGTTTTTAAATCAAATATTATATTATTAATTGTTATTTTATTCCTAAAAATCTAAGGTTCGGCCAAATGACTTAGATAAGGATATATGTATTAATAATATACAATTTGGGGTTCGTTTGGCATGTTATAGTAAGTGTATTTACCATATAGTGAAAGAAAACAAAAAGACACGGTAAAAGTTAAATTATTTAACTTAGAGTTAAATCTAATTGATAAGGTTAAAATAATACCCTAAACTTGTCTAAATCTTATTGGTTGATAGGATTTCGACCCATCCCCACTTTATCTTCGAAATAAGACCCTTTGGAACCATTATAAACCGATTTTGACTTTAATATAAAATAATATTTTGAGATATTCCTAAGGTGCCCCTCTCCTCCCCTATAAAAGGACACCTCCTCCCCCTCCTCCTCACACCAATTTGAGCACTCAATCTCGGCCAACCCCTGAAAATTTCTCCTCTCCACTTCCCTAGAAACATCCTAGAGGTTCTGGTCTTCCTCAAAGACCAATTTTAGTTCCCTAAGAGGAGGTCTCAAAGAGGCACTTCAAAGAAGAGGTAATTACCGTTACCAATTCTTTCATCTTTATTTCTTCTTCCACTTCTTCTTCTTAGGTTGTTTCATTATGAAGTAATAACATCAGTATCACTCATATACTGATATGTTATTATAAGTATGAAACAACCCTATTTCACCATCTATCCATCCTACGGAAAAAGAAATCACCGCGCGTGCGTACGTACGGAATACCGTCTCCACGCTGTGGTGTAATCTATTTTCCACCACCACCTTACATGGATGGGTATAATGGTGTAAAGAATAACTATACATAGTTATTACAACATCATATTGATTCTGATATATTGTATAATCCACTCCAATTCAATTCAATATTTATAGAAATGATATCATCGCTCGTGCGTACGTACGGACTACCGTCTCCACGACGCGATGAGATTCATTCTCCATGTTAACCATTTAAGAATGATTATAATGTATATATAAGAAATAATAATGAAATATATGACATTTTAAAGCTACTGGATTTATGTATATATATACATATGTATGTCATCTACTTACTTCCATTTCAAGAAAATAAGGAAAGGAAAACAGCGTTCATGCGTACGTACGGACTACCGTCTCCATGAACGGTGTTTTTCATTTCATTTATCTACCTATTATATATATATATATACTGAATATATATATATATAAATCATATTTTATATTCTGGAAGTAAGTAAATCATGATATAAGTAATAATGATGTCAAGAAAAACAAGTCAAAACACCTACGATAAATGAAACGATTTTACCCAAAACGCTTCTTTAACATGGAATTTACAAAAGAACGGGTAATATAATGTCATAAGTGAACCATATATGATATCATAACAATGAATATGATTCTGTAATAAGTCAATAACATGATTTAAATCATTATACAGGAGGTTCGGACACTTACAAAGCCAGTTGGACCTAAGGTAAGGGAAATATCACAATCTCATTTTAATCCGAGATTGTTTATTCGTAAGTATTTACTGGGGTGTATTTTACCATCCACATCCATGTTTCTTCAATATGTAATATTATTTCCATCCACCTACAATTGTTTAAATCAAATTTTACCCTTTGGTGAGTTTTTAGAAAAAGATACGAAAGGAAACTTTTGTCGTTTTTCGTACGAGGTACATTTTGACTTTTTCGACAAAAGTAAAAAAAGAATGTTTTTTTTAACTTATACGGCACGAACGGATTTCTACTGTTTTATAAAGCCTTATTTTCATGAAGCTTCCTCTAAAATATTTCATGACTATTTTCAATAAAATCTCTTTCTTTTAAAGTTGCATGATGTTTTGTGAAAAGAAATTGATTTTGAAGAAGAAAGGATATTTTCCTCAAGAATTCAATTCAAGTGTTTTATCAAAATTATTTTCCATCTAAGATAATAAAGAGTTCTGTTTCTATCCATATTTTTACATTGATTTGACTATGTTGTGATGGAATTATGTTTATGAATTCCTTTATCTTATATGAATGGTTTTATGATGTCATGTTGTTTAAGAATCCCATTTTTATTACATGGGTTATGAAATGATGTATGATTTATGATTTTGTGGCACACATAAGAAAGGATTCATTAAGAGATGGGTGGGACCTATATCTCCCTCCAATGCATTGGGTAAAGATTTTATATCTCATGAGATAGACATGGCTGGAATGGTAGGTTATACCGGTTCAGTGAAACAGGACTGAAACGAGGATTACTCGATTCAGAAAGGGACTTTGTCCACTAAGATAGTCTTGGCAATGAGTCTTGACTAACAAGAAATGATTCTCTATGATTATGTGTGTATGCCACAATGAGTAATGTTTTAAGTTATGATTTCATTTCACTACTATGATTTATCCCATGTTATGAAATTATGCTCTCTTTTGCAGGTTAAGATTTCCAAAAATGTTATGTTCTTATGAAAATTATGTGATTGATATTTCCTTTGTTTACCCTTACTGAGCATTTGAGCTCACCCTTTTATGTTTTCTTTTCCCCAGGATATAAAGAAAGGTTATAGGTAAAAAAAAAGGGGAAGATCTTTATGGGAGATATTGAAGATCTTTCACCACGTTTAGAAGATTACGATCCGAGTTTCCAAAGACACTAAACTA
The DNA here is from genome assembly GCA_963277665.1 of Viscum album. NCBI lineage: Eukaryota > Viridiplantae > Streptophyta > Magnoliopsida > Santalales > Viscaceae > Viscum > Viscum album. The sequence goes on from OY728163.1 coordinate 335,876,611, forward strand.
TTACGATCCTTGTGTGTGTGTTTTTGTTATGTACTAAGTATTCCGCAAAAGTAATGTAATGTCCATGTACGTCAGGATACGGGTCTCTACATCCGCTCTTCAAGCCAAGTGTCTATAAATAATCTTCCTCGAAGTCCCAAGTGGATGTATCAAAAATATCTATCTTTTTCCATAAGATACCCAATGCGATAGACGGCACGTCAATCGGATGCCCGGTCTGAGAGTTATTGACATTTCCCTTCCGAGGGCCCAGTTAGATTTACCTTCAATACAATCCAGAGGTACCCCAACTATGTCCAAACCTCATGTGGGGTATACCAAAAGAACCTTCTTCCTCCAAGGTTTCTGAGGCAACAGACAGTTTGTCAAATGGACGCCCGTAGCTCAAGTTACGGGCAGAAGAGTGGAAACATGTCAAACAGGTCTGGGTCCGGTCCTGCCAAATCAGACCGACCCAGCCTGACTTGGGTCCAGTCTGGAGTCTGACATGGTCCACGGGCCCGACCCAGCCCACGAGGGTGGCCCATCCCGCGGGTGCGGCCCGACCCGCGCTGGGTGCGGCCCGCCCGTGCTGGGTTCGGCCAGGCCTGCGGGGGCGGCCCTGCCCGCACTGGGTCCGGCCCGTGCTGGGCTCAGCCCACATGAGGCCCACTACTGGCGGACCATGGGGTCCTCCATAGACATATCCATGGGAAATCCATGCCCCTTGGATTCCCGAATGACTTAGCCGTTCGGGGGGGGGTCAAAACTGGTGCCACGTGGCGCCGATCTGTGTCATATGGGACCCACGCGATGGGTCCCGCTCCTCCTGGTCGGCCGAGTGGCCCGCCGCCTCTCATGCAACGCAGTTTCACCCCACCTCCTCTGGCGACCCAGTGGCTTGAGCCGCCGGTTTTCCTTGCGGGCGGCCTTGTACCGGTCGCCACTGCACCGCCGCAACCCGTCGTCCTCGGCCTTCTCCTCCGGTGGTACGGTTGTGCCGCTGTTGTCCACATGGCCGGACTGAGTGCCGACCACCCTTACCTTCATCCATTCGGTGACGTTCGTGGGTTCCGAGCACCGGTGAACATTTTTCTGGTCACTAGATGAGTTCTGGTGGCCCGATTCTCATTCCAGAAGTAGCCGCACACTCCACAGGATGTCGCTTTTGATCCACAATCATTATTGATGAAAATCAATCAACCCTAACTCATGCAGCATTTAGCAGAAAAATCCACAAAATAAGGAAGAGGGGTTAGTCCGTGTTCGTTCAGACCATACCCTTAGTTTTAGAGAGATAGCATGCGGCTTAAATTCTTAATCCTTGAAGTAAAATGAAGAATGTGCAACAATTGACAAAGCCTAAACCACTGCATTTGTTCGTTGTTCATTGATGGAGTCGCGGGGAATAAGATGGTTTTTTCGTCGTTCGTCACTTCTACCATGCACTTCAAATCCAAGCTCGTGCATCGTTTTGTTGATGACAATGTGGAGGGAAGATCCTTCAATGACGTCCGACATCGAAGGGGGTTCCAAGGAAGAAAGTCGAAGATGCTTCATGTCGACATTCGTCATTGGAATAACGCGTTCTTCATTCTTCTTTGGCGAGAGATTTTCTCCCTTAGATCTCTTCTTTCTCCCAAGATCCACAAAAATACAGTTGTCTACCAAACATAAGGGATTAATTTAATCTATTATTTGATTGTTGGAACTAAATTCATAATGAGTGGATTAATTAAATTTGAAGTATTTTTCACATTAAGTGTTAGGGGAGTCTAATAGGCTCTACTACACTTAATGGATGGTGGAGGGTTTCTCCCCATTAAAGGGGAGTTTCAAGGGGGTTTAACCCTGGCTCTTCCCCACCACTATAAACAACATGAGGAGGTTTAGACCTCAGGTGGGCCCAACCTCCATAACCTCTCATGGGAGGTTAAGTTGTGGTGGTCCCCATCTCCAACCTTCACATGAAGGTTTTAACGAACTAATCAAAAATAAAGTTTACAAGAACCTTATTTTTATTTAATTCATTCACTAAAACCCCAAACTCTAACATTTATTATTGACCAGCTACAGTCGAGGTGAATGTCTTATTAAGCAAATACCAGCACTGCGAGTTCAACGGTGCCCTCATATTTCAATTCTGAGTAGCGGTTCAAAGGTTATAAAAACCTGCTCATACGTTTAATGAACGTACCCGAAAAAAACATCAGAAATTGATTCTTGGCATACCGGGCCTTAGAATCATGCACCGTAATTTTTTGCGGACACATAAAATTCCCATGTATTTAATAAAAAAAATTCCACCGAAATTATGGGTCTTTACATTCTCCTCACCTCAGGGATTTACGTCCCTATAAGATACAACTCGCACTAAGGGAACAAGTGGGGTTACTGAGCATGCATCTAATCCTCATACTCCCTTGTGATCTCATGGAGGATCCCATGCTGCCAAGAAAAGAACACTAGAGGTATCGACCATCCATGAAGGACCTGCTCCGGTCGATCCTTAATCTCCACTGGAACCTCCATAAAATTCGGCTGATCGTCGACGTCCAACTATCCATGGTCTATTATGTGAGAAGGGTCATGCATGTATCTGCTCAGCAGGGATACATGGAAGATGTCGTGTACCCGATGCAACTAAGGTGGAAGAGCTAAGTGGTATGAATCCTTACCAACTCTTCCGAGGACCTGAAGGGTCAAATGAATCTCGGAGATAACCTGCTGGCTCGGCCAAATCTCTGTAGACCTCGTTGAGGTGAGACCCGTAGAATGATGTGGTCGTCATCATTGAACTCCAGAGGTCTCCGTCTCCTATCATCATACGACTTTTGCCTACTTTGTGCCATCTTCATCCACTCCTAGATTATTTTCACCTTCTCTGTGGTAGCTCATACCGTCTCTGGTCCCACAAGTGCTGACTCCCCTGGGTTAGTCTAGCACAAAAGTGATCTGCAAGGTTGCCCGTACAACGCCTCAAAAGGTTCCATCCCTATGGTGGAGTGATAAATGTTTCTGTATGAAAACTCCACCAAATGTAATTGATCCTCCTAGCTACGACTGAAGTTGAGGACACAAGAACACATCATGTCCTCGAGGGTCTAAATGGTCCGCTCAGTCTGGCCATCCGTCTGAGGATGGAAGGCGGTGCTCAAACGAAGCTACATCCTGAAAGCCTCTTAAATTCCCTTTCAAAGTTAGGAAGTAAATTGTGTATCACGATCAGAGACAATATGATAAGGTACTTTATGTAGCTGCACAATCCTCTACACATAGACGCATCCCATGCTCTCCACTGAACCCTGCTCTCTAATTGGTAAGAAGTGGGATGACTTGGTGAGTCGGTCAACTATCATCCAAATGGAGTCGTGACCCCTGGATGTACGTGGAAGTATTATAAAAAATTCCATGGATATTCCATCCCACTTCCACCCTGGGACCTCTAAAGGCTGAACCAATTCTTCTGGTACCTGGTGCTCTGCCTTCACTTGCTGACAAGTGAGGCAACAAGAGAAAAACTCTAGAACTTTTTTCTTCATTCTCGACCACAAATGCTGTCGTCAGAGGTCCTGATACATCTTCTCCACTCCTAAATGTACCGCTAGAGGGGATGTGTGGAACTCCCTCAACACTTCCTCCTGAAGTGACACTGGTACCATGATACGTCTTCTGAAGAGGATGATGTGCTCCCTAGCATTAGAAAATCCATCAGGTGATTGTCCTATGGATATCTGAGAACATCGTGTATCATAGTCAGTTTCCCCACATTGTGCCTCTCTGACTCGCTGATGGAGTGGGGGAGTGACTGTAAGAGATAGAAGGAAGGCCGCTCCATATCTATCCACAAATTATATCTTTAAAGTAGCTTGCTGCTCTGTCACCTCGCCTAGCAGTTTTATACCAGATCTCTTATTAAGTGAAACTGCAACAATGTTCCCCTTCCCAGGAGTATAGACTATCTCAAAGGCATAGCCCTGTAGGAACTCAATCCAGCATAGCTCGCTCAGGTTTAGGTCCTTCTGAGAGAAGATATACCTGAGACTCTTGTGATCAGAGTACATGGTAAAATGACTGCACAATAGATAGTATCGCCACATATTCAAGGGGAAGACCAATACTGCTAACTCCAGGTCATGGGTAGCATTGTTCTGTTCATGTTGTCTCACCTATCGTGAACCATAAGAGATAACTACATGCTCCTCCATCAAGACACATCTGAGTCAGTTCCCTAATGTGTCACAGTAAACTATGTACCCTATGCCTTTCTCTGGAAGCCTCATGATGGGGGCACTAGTCAGCCTCCACCCCAGCTCTTGAAATCTCTTCTGGCATCTCTCCGAACACACAAATGGTTTCCCCATCTTCTTCAAGGAAGATAGTAGTGTTGCAACTCTGGAGAAGTCTGGTACGAACCTCCAATAATATCCAGACAAACCCATGAAATTTCCTACATCTGTCACACTTTTGGGTGGCTCCCAAACAAGTACTGCCTCAATCTTCAACGGATCCACGGCAACTCCAGCCTCTGTGATGACATGTCCCAGAATGTGAACCTCTCGGATCCAAAACTGGCACATCGAGAGCTTACCATAAAGGTGGTTCTCTCAGAGTGTGTCCAGTACTAACCGTAATTGGTACAAATGGTCCTCCTCAGTAGTCGAGTAGATCAGAATGTTGTTGATGAAGACTATGCAAAGAGATCTAGGTATGGCTAGAAAATCATGTTCATGAGTACCATAAACATTAATGGAGCATTGGTTACGCCGAAAGGCATAACCAAGAACTCGTAGTGGTCGTACCAACATCTTAAGTCCATCTTCTGAGTATCCTCATCTCAAAATCTGAGCTAGTGATAGCCTGATCTGAGGTCTATCTTCTAGAACCACCGTGCTCCCTTCATTTAATCAAAGATGTCGTCAATCCTTGAGAGTGGGTACTTGTTCCTCGCGGTCACCTGGTTCAGGAAATGGTAGTCAACACAAATCCTCAAACTCACATCATCCTTCTTAGCGAATAGAATCGGGGATGCTCGAGGAGATTCACTAGGCCAGATGAATCCCTTCCCCTGCAAGTCCTCGATCTGTACCCGTAGCTCACAAAGCTCCACAGGAGCCATCCGATATGATGGTGAAGATATCAATGCTATCCCGGTGTAAAAGTTATTGTAAAATCCAACATCTCTGTAAGGAGGTATACCTAGGACATCATCAGGGAAAACATCTGTGTAATGGTCCACCACTACAGGATATCCTTAACTCTCCACATCAACTGCTCTGAGGGTAAGGCTAGCCAACTGATGAGTGATCGGCTGCACCCTCCTCCAGGTAAGTCCGTCTTATACTGCAAAGGCTCCCTTCTCGACGGTGAAGGTATAACTGGTCCCATCCATGTGGACACACCATAAATTGTGCCTAATATTGTCTATCTAAGCATGAAATGTAATTAAACAGTCTATACCCAAGATGTCATCGTAAGGCCATGACACCGCTACTAGAAGATGCCAGCCGAATCTCTCGTCTCCTAGAGTAATCTCACAATGTCTTCACCAGTGCGTAATTGTCGAATATGCTCCCATAGGAGTCTCTGGTCATAAGGATCGAGCCAACATCTCCATCGGAATCTCTGATCTCCAAACGAGGGCAGTGACAATGAAAGAGTTACTAGAACCTGTGTCTATAAGAACTACAACTAAGGTGGAATAGACAGAGATCGTACCTTGAATCATCTCTAGAGTACCATTATCATAAGCCTTAGCTTCCTGAAGATGATCTCTTTCCTGTCAACCTACTCCCTGAAGTCGGGGTGGACCTCCTAGTGGTGGTGGTGGCGGTAACACCTCAAAATGTCATCCACCACCAGCTCCACGACCAACTCCTCTGCCACTTCTGCCTGCTCCCTGCGAACTGCCTTGATCGAACCTCTGTCTCTACCTGGGAGGTCCCTCAACTGTCTACTGATCATCTGAATGGTAGGTTGGACAGTCATGAGCCATGTGACCCTTCCCACCGCATGTGAAACATTTCATGTTCCTCATATGAATGGATCTTTCTCACGTGTCTCGCACAACTGAACCTGTGTCCTAAGGTTGTCCACCGAATGTCCTGGTCCGCTTAGATCACTGCGACATCTGTCTACTACCTACTGCAGAATACATTGCTATGTGACGTCAGGTGGTGGGTCTCACTGCTAGTAACTGCTCAGGAGGAAAATCTCCACAAAGAGGGCTCACTCAAACACCCCTTCCTGCATCGGGATGCTGAGGGAGATCATCGAAGCCCTGATCTCTCGCCTGAGCCCCTGCTCGATGTTCCGAGCCCTGAAGAATGGGTCATGTACCATATCAGTAGAGTAGCGCAAGAGGTCATTGAACCTTGCTGAGTACTGATCCACCTTCATGCTGTCCTGCTGCATGTGAAGTAGCTCCTATATCTACACTGCACGAAGGGTGGCTGAGAAAAATTCAGCTCGAAATAGGCTCCCGATGTCTGCCCTGAGTAGAGTCATCTTGTCATGCACTGGTAGAATCATGATCCACCATCAACCAACATCTGATTGAAGGAGACTCACGAAAATTATCACCATAAGGCCGACGGGTGTCCCTAACAGTCTGAAGACTCTCACCACAGCCCCCAACCAATCCTCAGCTGCCTGTGGGTCTGTCTTTCCCTGGAACCTGGGTAGCCTCTGGTGCTGGAACTCGTACAATGCGCTCAAGCGGCATGCACTTTCTACTGTTGGGGCTGGTGGCATCAGTGGCCCAACGGGGAGTGGTACCACTGGTGCCTCCGCTGGAAAAGGCCCCTGCACTGAGGCCTCATCGCTCGGTGGGCTATCTGTGCATACAAATCTCGAAACCCTAACTGGTTGTCTTTGTGGAGGCATCCTGAAACTAAATAGGTTTTCCACGGTCAATAAGTTATACCTCATAAACTAACTCAAGATATCACAAAGAAAACTCTCGAAAAACACAGGCAATCAGTGTTTTCTTGCACTGAGCCGAAAATCAGAAGTCAGGGTCCTTGTGTCTGGATATGTCGACTGCCACACCAACACTGGACTCCCTGAACTGAAAACAACACTTACTACCATTAACACTATTGGTTCAAAGAAAAGATCATAGTCTTATGTTATAAGGTAGAACCGAATCCTCTAATGAAAATTTATCATGAACCATCCCCCAGGACCCATTCCGTGACTACGCCAAACCCGCCTTCCACAGGGCAGGTGCTAGAAACTAGCACCAAAGGCGTAAATCCCTAAAACTGGGAAGGCATTTCCTTTATAACCTAAAAGCGCACACAACAGAGTAAAAGCTCGAAGAAGAACACTATGTAAAACTGTATAACAAAAGAGTGATGAAATGTTAAAGGGGATATAAATACAACCCCAACTATAAATAACAAGGAAACTGAAAGTAAAACTGAATAAAAGAAAAACGGCCCCTAGGTTGTCTTACGAGGTTACTACCTGAAGGGTAGGTACAGATCACCTCTTCAGTACTCTTGGGCCGTCCATCTCCTCCGTGTACTATCACGTCGTATGATCACCTCTGAGTACCATCTGGTCCTGATTCTCTCAGCCTCAGTCAGCACTTTCTGTCATCTGCATCCAGCACCACGAGGTGCGGGCATAGCCCATGTAGGGGTGAGTTTAATGATACAAAATACGGACCCCGAGACCCTCAAGGTCTCAAAAAATCCAACAAGGATAAACCACCAAGTATGAAATCAATAAATAACCCCAATTTGGTATATTCCTATATATACACCTATGTTATCAAGTAATCCATCTCAGTCATAAGAAAAATACAAAAGTTACTGACTCTGCTCACATAGGTATACAACTTTTTTAGAGAGTTAGAGATGATTAAATGTAGCCACTAAATAGTCTATCCTATTGAACCCATGTAGGATCATTGTATAGAAATCAAATATGTGGAACCCACACAGGATCCAGGAATAGTATTCAGAGCTGTATAACCCACACAGGATCCAGGAACAGTAGTAAGAGCTGTTGAACCCACCAAGAATCCAAGAATAGTTGTTAGAGCTATCAAACCAACACAAGATCCAGGAATATTATTCAGAGCTGTCGAACCCACATAGGATCCAGGAACAGTATTCATAGAGTATCCAACCATAAGGTTTCTACACAAAGCACACTTTGTTCTGTGAAGGTCCACTCCTTAATCCAAATTTCGATACATCAACATCCAAAAAGTCAAAATTTGATGTATCCAAAAGGTATGTCCTACCATAAGATACCCAATACGCAGATGACGCGTCAATTGGACGCCCGTTATGAGAGTTATTGGAATTTTCGTTCTGATGGCATGGTTGGATTTACGTTTGATCCAACCCGGTTATACCCCAAATGTGTCCAAACCATGAGTGGGTTATTCCAAAAGAATTGTCTTCCTCCATGGTTTCCATCGCCGCAGACTGTTCGTCAAATGGATGCTCGTAGCTGATGTTACGGGAAAAAGAGTGGACACATGTCAAACGTGTCCAGGTCCGGTCCAGCCCAGTCGGACCGACCCGACCCAACCTGGGTCCGGTATAGAGTCTGACCCAGTCCACGGGTCTGACATGGACTGCGAGGGTGGCCAAGCCTATGGGGGTGGCCCGATCCGCCCTGTTTCCTACCCGGCCCTTGGGGGTGGCCTGGCCCGCCATGGGGCTAGCACGCGCTAGGTCCGGCCCACACGGGGCTCATCCCGCGTGAGGCCCGCGGCTGGCGGCCCATGGGGTCCGCCCTAGCCACATTCAGGGGGAAAGCTGTGCCCCCTGGATTCCCAAACGGCTTAGCCGTTCAATGGGTTCAAAACCGGTGCCACGTGGCGTCGGTCCGTGTCATGCGGGACCCACGCGATGAGGTCCACTCCTCTGGGCTGGCCGAGCAGCCAGCCAACTCCTACGTGGTGCAGTTGCGTCGTGCCTCCTCCAGCGACCCGGCAGCTTGAGCCGCTGGTTTTCTTCGCGTCCAGCATTGTGCCAGTCGCCGCTTCACCACCGCGGCCTGTCGGCCATGACCTACTCCTCCTACGGTGCGGTTGCACCTCCGATGTACACGCGGCCATCCGGAGTGCCGACCACCCTTACCTTCATTCCTTTGGAGACGTTCTTCGGTTCTGAGCCCCGACGAACATTTCGTGGGTCAACGAACGAGTTCAGGTGGCCCAATTCTCGTTCCGGAAGTAGCCTCGCACTCCTCGGGACGTTTCCTTCTATCCACAATCATTATTGACAAAAATTACTCAACCCGGACTCATGCCGCGTTTGGCGTCAAAATCCACAAAATAAGACAGAGGGGTCGGGCCGTGTTTTTTCGTCCCACACCCTATGTGTTAGAGAGATAGCATTCGGCTTCGATTCTTAATCCTTGAAGTAAAATGAATAATGTGCAACAATTGACCAAGCCTGAACCCCTAGCTTTGTTTGTTGTTTGTTGACAGAGTCGTGGGGAAGAAGATGGTGTTGTCATCGTTCGTTGCATCCACCACATACTTCCAATCAATTCCCATGCATCAGTTCATTGACAATGATGAGGAGTGAAGATTGGTCGAAGAAGTCCCACGTCGAAGGGGGTTCAAAGGAATAAATTTGAAGACGCTCCATGTCGGCGTTCTTCGTTGGAAGAACACGTTCTTCGTTCTTTGTTGCCGAGAGATTTTCTCCCAAAGCTTTCTTGTTTCTCCCAAGCTCCACCAAAAGACAAATGCCAACCCAACATAATGGATTAAATTAATATATTATTTAATTTTTGGTACTAAATTTAAAATAGTTGGATTAATTTAATGTGAATGATTTGTAACATTAAGTGTTATGGGAGTTAAAGAGGCTCCCCTACACTTAATGGAAGGTGGAGGGTTTCTCCCCATTAGAAGAGAGTTTCAATGGGGTTTATCCCTGGGTGGTCCCCACCAATATAAAAAAAAGAAGAGGTTTAGACTTCGGGTGGGACCCACCTCCATAACCTCTCATGGGAGGTTAAGGTGTGGTGGTCCCCACCTCCAACCTCCACACGGAGGTTTTAACCAACTAATAAAATATAAATATTACACAACCTTATTGGTTTTAATTCATTCACTAAAAACCCAAAAACTAAGTTCTATTCTTGATCAACTTCCATCAAGGTGAAAGTCTTATTAAGAGAATATCGACACTACAAGTTCAACGGTGGCTTCATATTTCAATTCTAAGAACCATTTCAAAAGTTAAAAAAAACCACTCGTATGTTTACTGAACGCACCCGAACAAAACGTTAGAAATTGATTCCAGGCACACCGGGTCACGGAATCATGTGCCGTAAATTTTCATGGACTCGTAAAATTCCCATGTATTTATGAAAAAACATTTCCATGGAAATTCCAGGTCTTTAAAAATTGTTTGTGGCCTTTCCCAATTTGATATATGGTTTTGGCCATGGCCTTAATCAATTTTATACATCTTGGCTGAGGCCTTGACAAAATTTTTTAGAATGTCCTGCATTATATATTCCCTTATTATGAAAATAATATTGATTTTTCCCATGTTTATTCGACTAGTCGAATATCCATGACTATGTTTTATTATGGAATTGTTTACTCATCTCATATTCCTACCATAAAGTGTTCTTGTTTATTATTTTTAAAGGCATGTGTTTTCAATTATTCACCATACATAATGATTATGTTTTCTTTCGCTAAATTATTTACCTTTACTGAGCATCTCAGCTCACCCCTTTCTTATATATTATTTTCCTAGGATTCTAGGAAGTGTATTATGATTGATATGTAGGGTTAAGCTTGGGGATTAACAGTGTTCTCAAAGGATCATTTATACTGTGTTTTATTTTTGAATGTGTAATGTAATGTTCAGGTATGTAATCTATTTTCAAATACTGTTAAACAGACCGGTCTTTCGGGACTCGATTCCTTATAATCATGCCAATGTATTAAAATAATTAACTGGCTCTGGCATTATGGGTTCGGGGTGTTACATTTATTCTTTTTGTACATGATTTTTCCCATTACATTCTTTTTTCTATTGTTTTTTATATAGAACCATTATACAACAATTTAAAACATTTGTAGCACAAGAATCTATTGTAGGTAAAATATAAAATTATATGTTATGAATGTTAATAGTATAGAAAATTTTGGACAATTTGAGTATTTTAGAAATAAATAATAGTAGTCATAACTTAATTAATATTGTTTTATTTATAGCCCTATAATGGACATGTATGTTTTTGTAGATTTTAGCTTTGTTGTATATTATAGTGATTTAAAGGAAAAAATTGATTATTTTTATTATTTCTACCCTATAATTATTTTTCTTAAACCTATTATACACTAGGGTGTGTTTATTATTGATTATATAAGTCTTTATGACATTTATAACTTTAATAATTGTCTAAAAAAGTGAATGTTTTTCGATTTGGAAAGAATAATATATCTTATATTTATAAAGAAAACATTATATTACATATCATGTTTTTTAATATAGTGATTTTAAACACCTATATAAATAGAATTTATACGAGGATATGTTTGATATCACTTACTGAAATTTTTTTATACCACTCGCCACTCAAGGTAAGAAGCTTGAAATAATTTTTAGTGCATTTTATATTCCTAAAAAAACATTGCACACAAAGAATAATAAATAAATTGACATAAATAATTATCATAAGATACATATTCAATAAAAAATATGGATTAATTTATATTGAGGGACATATCTATAAGGTTTTTCTTTTATAAGTGATGTATTAGGAGAAATTTTATTAATTATTGATAAAAAGAGCCTGAAACAAGATATATATATTTTGATTATAGTGAATAATGTTTCCCTAATATAGTACACTTATTTTACAAATTTTTAGGAATGCATACTAAAAATGTCACATGAATTTCATTATAAATGAATGTAAAATCCTAAAAAAACTATAAATTTACAAGCTCATCAGAAAAGTTTATATTATATTAATGTATTTACATATTCTATCATTATGATATATATTCACATATTGAAACAAGTGATAAAAATTAAAAAAATCAATACCTCACTAATATAGATTTCTTTTAGAATCTATTTATTTTTTATGTGTGATAAGAGATATAAACCATGTGGTTGATTCTTTCTCTATTCTTGTCTGATATGATATCAATGAATCAATGATTCATTTATTATTTTAAACTATTAAGTCACATATTTTTTGTGTATTATTAAAAGTATTGTTTTTATTAATTAAATGAAATTTTTTCTATGTTTTCCAAAAATACTTATTGATAAATGTTCATATCACAAATTACTTATGATAAGTTATTTGATATACATGTTTCCAAATAAGTATCATTAAACACCACAAATTAGGATATTCTCACAAAAATTATTACATATGAAATATGATTTTATATATGATTTTCAATATTGTTTTTCAATTAGAGTCATGATATTGTTTTCAAAAAACTGTTTTCAAATATAGTAGAAATATAGTTTATTTATCTACGTTCTGAGAAACATTATTTTTAATGTGACCAATTGAAATATTCTCATAAATTTTTTTACTTATAATAAGTGATTTTATGTATGGGTTCTTAAATTGTTTTTAACATATAGATCCATAATATTGTGTTATATCATTTATTTTAATAATAGATTTATTGAAAACAACAAATTAAGAATTACACATAACACATATGAATTTTATAGTTTATTTTGTATATGTATTTTTAAATAAGTGTTCTAAAAAACTGTTAATATAGAAATTATAATAAAACATTTACTTATCAAAATATACATGTATACGAATTTCAATATTTTTTATTAATTTTTTTTACTCTACTAATTTTATTGGACTTATTATGACTTATAAGTGTAAGGGTTTTCTTTAAAAAATAGAACAAACAAAATCCTATTATTTTATCTTCTTATCATATGTTATAATGTTAAAAAGTTTGATAATATTGTTAATTTCCTTTGTTTCTAAAATTATTACTCGAATGATTCTAATCCCTGAAGTTTTTGCATGTATTGGTATAAAAGTGAATTTCATGAATATTTCCTTTTTTGGGTTAATCAATGAACCTGTAAAACTCCATGGATGTAATCTATGGTGGATGGTTGGATAAAAATTTATGTGAACTTATTATTTAATATATATAGAAAGGGTTTTTTTTCAAAAACAAGACAAAATCAACTTAATTATTTTAACTAATTATCATAAGTTATAAGTTCCACAATCATTTTCCAAATATGTTTCCTTTTAGTGTTACATAATTTAGTTTTTTTCCTTAGAAATGAAAATATTACCCGCATAATTCAAATCCTCACTATCTTTTTATATTAATATAAAAGTTCACATTGTGAATATTTCTTTTTTTTGGGGTTAATACAAGTATGTATGAAGTACGTTGGATGTGATCTATGGTTATTATTACTTATCCATTTCGTCTACATTCTAAGTAATAATTCTTCTCTGTAGTTGTAAATATATTTATTCTTGGTGAATTTTGTGGTATAAAAGTCTTCTTATTCTGTATTTCATTTTTAAAATTTTTATCTATTAAAATAATCAAACATGTTTTAAAATACAATTAAAATAATGGGAAATAGATTTTTTTTCAAAACCAAATTCAATATTAGATATTTTTTATTGTTTTATTTAGTTGAATAACTATTTTTATCCTTTATGTTATTTGAATTTAGTTCTTAAATAATGAGTTATAATGATCAATGATTTATACTATAACTTTATTAAAAAAATCCAACTTTTTACATAAAAATAAGACACATTTTGTGATTTTTTTCATTCTATTTTTAAATTTTATTTCAGGATGTAGTCATTTTATTTAATCAATTTAAAATTTACAATGAATAAGATTAAAATAATCATGGTATTTATGAATTCATTCTCACACTCAAGTTTAAAAAATAAATTTCTACACAACCATAGCCATACCAATGACCAAATCCACCTTAGCACCTACAGTGTTGTAGCTTTAACTATTTAATGATCTTTACATCAACTATAACTATTGAAATTTCACAAAACTAAATCTATAGTAACCTATTAACCAAATGAAAATAACTTTCAAAAGTAGAATAAATGAATAGACCAACTAAATATTATCAAATGGATAAAAACACTTTTCCCATATGAATATATAAAACATTACCATGTACATGTCAGGGTAATCTAGGAAACTAGATTTCACTATGAATGAAAAAATATCTCTTAATTTTAATCTAATGCAGTCCAAACCAGATGAGAAGTATAATTTGTTTTTTGTTTAATTATTTCATATTTTTATAAAGTTAAAAATTAATGAAAAATAAATAATACAAAATGACTTGAAAAATGATAAAAACAACAAAAGTAGAAATGTAAAACTAAAATATACATACAAGAAGATTCTTGATAATGAAATAAAGTTCTATTTAAAATTAAAGAACTAGAACAGTAATAAAAATGATGGAAACTCAGTTATGGGTCAATTGATATTTATATTAGTATATGTTTTTTTGGTAATTATTTGATATTGAAATTTCTATTTCTACTTATACTTAAAAGGATCCTTATTTTTAACGCAAGAAAACTATATATGATCTAATTTCATCTAATTAGATATAAAATTATTTTTTTAAGTATGCATGATAGAGATTCAAATGTTTCCATGTTTCTAGATTTCAATTTTTTCTTGTTATAAAATTTATGGCTCCTAAATTTGATATTTTACTAATTTTAGTATACATGTTTCATGGATTAATGTTATATGTTTTCAAATTAATTTTTGGGGGTTTAATGGTTTTATGGATCATTTTTTTTATAGTTTATGTTTCTATATTAGTGGTTACAAGTTTATAGTTTTTAGGTTTTTATATGTTATCATGATAAAAATTAAGTTTTCATAGTTTTCATTTTTGTAGCTCTATATGTTAGTGGTTTATTGGTTCCATGATTATTTTTTATTGTGATTTTATGTATTAAAGACAATTATATTCTAGAGTTTCTCTATACAAGGTATAAAAAATTGAAATCATTGTAATGTTAAGATCTTGTATGGGAGATAAGAAATATATTAAATCTACCTTAGATGTCATGAAGTTCAGTCACTGGATATAAAATATATTTGATAACATATATTTGGAATCAAATACTTTTTTCTATTACATAAAGAATAGAAATTATCCTTTATTTATATAGTAAAATTTACATCTCAAAGACTTTAATAAAATTTTCTTTTCATATTAATACCAAACAATACAAGAATAATATACATTCACCAAATTTAAATATCTTTATTAACATTTTTGTATATTAATATTGAGGTTATTTATTCATTTTCATAGATATATAATTTTCTCTACCTCTTTATATTTTGTATTGAAAACTAATAGGTTCATATATTTATTATGGAGAAATTTAATATATGGTTTTGTAATGAAAATAACATACCTCCAATGGAAAAAATATATCACACCCAAATATGTTACAATTGATATCATAGATGAAGTGAATTTCATTAA
This sequence comes from Viscum album, assembly GCA_963277665.1. Classification (NCBI taxonomy): domain Eukaryota; kingdom Viridiplantae; phylum Streptophyta; class Magnoliopsida; order Santalales; family Viscaceae; genus Viscum; species Viscum album. Next base: position 335,892,108 of record OY728163.1, read on the forward strand.
AAGTAATTTATCAATCTACTCTAATGAGACAAATATGGATATATTTGATGTTGGAGATGTTATGATTCATGATCCTATACTAGATTTCATTGAAATCCATTGATGCACCTTGAGAAGAACTCTTCAATTGTTGTGAGTAAAATTTTCATCTATGAATTGGTGTATCGTGTATTTTGTGTGTTTTTTTGTTTTTATTGTTATTTCCTTTATAAAATGATTTTTTGAAATGACAGACTAGTTGATAATAATTTGTTCTACATTCTTGGTACTCGCAAATTTCCATTTACTCCATTTTCATTTAAACTGGATCATTGATCATGATTTTTGATCATCTTTATAGCCTATAATGTAATATAATTCATAGAAGTGCATAGAATTCTTTGACATGGTGGTTACTTGGTAATATCTAGCCCCATGTATAGTGGATAATTCAAGATATGTGGTGGTAAGAAATTCAAGTTATAGAAAGAGTGGTGTGTTATGAGATGACTTATGTGGATGGGAACACAATCATTTGGATGATGCCTATTAGAGACTCATATCTCCCAAACAACCATTAATTTGGACAAGAATTGATTGAATATAATTATCTAAACTCTGTAATGCGTTTTAGGATATTTTTTAGTTGGATATCCCATATCAAGGGAGAATGTAGTGATGAGATAATTCGAAAGTGGTATGATAAGTTTAAAAAATCTCTATCAAGGACCAATATCATAAAAATTAGGGATCATATGTTTGAGGTTGATACAACATAGTGGGATAGGAGGATCTAATACTATAAGATATAATTGAAATTGAAACTGGGGATTCAATATATACATAATTTCAAGGAAATGAAAATATTTTTTAGAGGACTTTTTATAGAAATTGAGTCTGATCTTGTCTTTGTGATGAATATAATACTTCCTTTTAAGGCATTGACCATAGGCTATACTTTAAGCATGGATTTATTAGTTCCTCAATGAATAGAAAGATTTTACTCTATATTTATGTCTCAATATTTTGTGAGAAAACATTTATTTGAATTTACTAGTTAATTTTTTTCATTTAAGGTTAATTGATGTGGTGGGTCTCACTATACCCATAAATGATGTTTTCCGGTAATTATATACCGATATATGTGATAAATTATCAATGTTTCTATTGAATTGTATCTTTATCCATGTATCGTACATTGATTCACACACTAAAGAACTATTTTCTAATAAGATCTGGTATAACCATTACTAATTTCGTAGATTTTTTAATGTGTTTCAATGGTAATAATTTTCTAAACTAAACCAAAACTTTATTCCAAATAATTTATAGTCATTTGGATTTTTTGTTGCTGGCATATTCTAGCTGATCTGATGTTGTATATAGACCAAATTCTATTAATAGAGGGGATAGTGGATTTCAAGGTCTCTCTCGAAGTCTTTATCAATGATAGTTGCATTGAACATCCTCTATAGTAGACTCCTATCATAGAAAAAGGGACCAAAATCACAAGGGATGATATGATTATAGTCACTGAAAAAATATTCATCCTCCAATGAAAATATATCAAAAACAATACAGGTATAAGTTTCTTTCTCCAATGTATCATTTGAGACCATGCTGTGAAACAAAATTTTGAAATCTAACTAAACCGGTAAAATGTATTGGAATAATCAAAATTGTTTTTGTGATATTGTTATGATCTCAATGATTCAAAACAGAACCATTAGTAACTATATATAACCTATTTGAAATTTCTATATTAATTTTTAAAATGAAATCGTGTTTTACTATTTGATGATTTATATGCATCTTTGTTTTTGTTTCTAGTGTGACATATAAGGCGAAATTATTCTATCCCCACGTGTATGAAAGGAGAGATGTTTACATATATGGGGAACCATGATAGTAAAAACCATCTCAGATCCATCTTGTTTTATCTAAAAGTAATGTTCATGAAAGGAGACCTGTAATGGACATGATGAAAGGGACTTTATTGGTGAACCACACCATTGACATCCATCTCACAAACATTTACTTCCACCCACAAGTATATGTGAAAGAAAATGGACCTTCATGAAATGTAACATTCTTACATTTGTGGATCCCACCACCTGTGTGAACCAGTATAGTGTCACCAGATGTATGTTAGTAACAAATTAAATATTAACATGTTTTTAAACTATGTTTGGACATGTTTTTTCTCATAAAACCTCAATTTTTGGGAATTTTATATAAGATAATTTTATAATTATTATATAATAAATATAACAAAAATATTAAATATTTTAAGATTAATAAGTATAATATAACATTCTAGTTACAAATATTGGAATATCTATATAAAATATTTTATTTTAAAAAATTCAAATTAATATTAATTGTAGGTATTACTTATAATGTTGTTAATAATATTATCGATGGAATGATAAATTTTGTTAATAATATTATCAATTGATAAATCTATTGTGTAAATGTATTTCTAAATAATTTAATAACATATATATTATCTATTGATGTTATTATAATTTCAAAATACCTATTTTATCAATCAAAACAACATTTAATAACATAATTTTTTACTAACAATTTAGTGACAAGATAAATTTTTTGTTAAAACACTTTACCAAAAGAAATTTCACTTTTAAAATTTGATATACCCTTATTGGATAATATAATTATATTTATCATTTAAATGATGTTTAAAAAACATAAATTATTTATTTAAATAAATGTGAGAATAATAAAAGGAAATCATCGATTAAAGACTATACATAATTGTACTGAGTATGAATCAATTGGATATTTCGTAATAAATATTCATAAATTGAAAAAAAATTATGTTTTTGATGATAAGGATGGGGAACCCATATGTTCAGTAGATAAGAGTTCATAAAAATATTATTCAAATTGGAACGGTAATAATTTCTCAAAATTTAGGATGAAAAATATCATATCTATGTTATAAAATATTGATAGTGGCGAGGATGATGAATAAGTAGATATATAAAGTGAATTTGATGAAATGATGCTAATTTAAAAGGTAAAAACGGAATAATACACATGTGATAAGAGAAGTAATTATTAATTTGATGATAAAACCCAAAATTTTCCCATTCTAATGTGGGAAATCGAACAATATCTCCTCAACATTTCAATTGGAAATGAAGACAAAAATGTTAATGAAGGTTTTTTAATTATCTATCACTAATGATAGTGATAAAAAAGGGTCATATTTGAGAAGTAGAACATATAATTGAATAAGTTTCGTCCAAAATTGATGTAGTTGAATTTTACCTAGAAATACAAGTAAATTAAATGGAGAATGTGATTAATATTTTATAATAAAAATTTATATATAAAAAATGGAAATGGAAAAGTAAGAATACAATTTGTAGAACTATAATCATGACGTTATAAAATTCTAAAAGGATATGTTTTTTGAGACATTGAAGTCTCATGTAATTATGAAATTATTTTTTGAAAAAATAGCATAATAATTTTTTGAGAATGGTATTTGAAGTGCAGGTTAAAAACTACATTCAAAGACTTGAATTAAGTAATGAAAAATTATCCATAATATAATAATAATTAGAAATATTAAAATTAAGATAACACTAATTTGAAAGTAAAAAATGTGATAAATTTTTAATTTAAAATGGTTGGAACAAACTCTATAGTTAAGAAGAATTGTTTTAGAATCTATCAAAATTTTGATTCACAAAAAGGATAGAGAATTGTTGAAAAAAAATTATTGAATAAGATCATGTGTATGCACTAGAACATCAATTAAAATTATGTATTATTTAGGAACATGATTACAATATTATGGTTTTATTATCAATATTACTATAAGTATAATTGTTTTTGGTAAACAAATTAGGAGAGTTATTCATCTAGAAGTTGTAATTTTCAAAACTAATTAGAGAAATATGGAATGAAGGTTGAGAACATGTTCTAACTATAATAATAGGCTTATAAAAGATATTAAAATCTAGTTCACTTTTCTAAATATTGTCTCACCATTTTACCTACCCATTTGAGAATGAATTCTAATACATAAAATTATGAGAATAAGAAAGTAAATGGGAAGTATAAGGAAATTATTATTGAAGTGGAAAACAAATAATTATCAAAGGGATATATATATCTATTATATTGTATGATCCTCACTTAAGATAAGATATCTAAATATAAATAATGGTGTATAGAAGTGAAATTAAGGATTTATTTCTATCGAAAATGGTGGGTCACACAAAACTAAAGGAGTTGGTTCAATAATAATTGGAAAAGATAAGTTGTAATCAAAGAATAAATTTTCAATTGATTGGTTGAAAATTTAATTTTCATTATGACTCAGCTCTGTTATGTAGGAAATAAAGTAGTAATTTTATAGACTTTTTTTTTGAAAACATTGAATGATAATGTGTTTTGATTAGATGATAATGAACACAGAGCATATTTTAGTGGTCTATGAATCTATGATGATGGAAATACATAATAGGAAGAACAAGAAGTTGTTGAGAATATATTAAAGATTGCTAAATCTATAAATGATGAACAAATAAATCTACTAAAAAATTAATGATAAAGAAGTGATTTTAAGTAGATTATATTATCAAATTAAAGATGAATATGGAAATTTCATTTCTGTATTATAGTGTTAATGTTATGAAAATAAGTAAGTAAAGATATGAAAGAATAAAAAATATTTGGAATGTTATTTTTCTAAAGAGGAGAATAAGAAGAGTTCTTCAAATTTAAATTGCAATTTAGGTATTCATTCTTTCATCAATGTGATTTTGTTTAAAGTAAATGTTTATGATCATTCCCTCAAGAATAAAGAAAAAATATCATTCTTTCTTTTTTGATGAATATGATATGGTGAAATTATCCCGTATCTAACTTATTATATATATTTTTGTCATCAATGGGAGATAAAAAATCCCTTTAAGTTTATATCATATAAATTATTAACTAAAGGGGAGAAAAACAAATATAAGAGGATAACCCAAAGATATGTGTTTATGTAAATGGGGGGATATCTCTTATTTAGGGAGATCAATTATTTAGTGTGAGTTTTTAAATGGGTAATGTATTGAAGCCAACATGATTTCTTGAGTTTTTAATTTTTCTAACATGTTTGTTGAGTATATATTCATGGAATTATTACACATAGTTTTGAAAATTGCGTGAAATTATTCTCAGTTGATATTAAGATCTATGAAGATGTTCCTATAATTCAATTTCATGTGAAACATGATTTTTTTGTTCAATAATTTTGTTTAATACAATGATTTCACTCCATTAGTTTTAAAAATGATAAATTTTTATTAATTACTAGGCATGATGAGATTGAAAAGTTATTAAAGTTAATTTAATGTAAACAAAATGTGGTATTATAGGGATAATAAATGATTTTGTTTTTGAAAATTGAAAAATAAGTGTTGGAGAATTAAATATGTTGATATGGTTTTTCTATTTTTTGGACACAAATGTTGTCAAACCAGAAGAGTTACATGGTGTTTCATTTTATGTTATGTACATTCCATAATATTGATGTGATTTAAGGAACATGGTTGTATTTTTGAAGATAAATATTAGTATTAGAGTATATATGACCACATAATGTCATGGTAAATCATAAAAAATGCATTTTGATGTTATGGAAAGTGTATTGAAAAGGAATCACATGAAAAATTTATTTTAGTAAGACAATGTATATGAAATATAATCCAACTATATTTTTGTGAACTGAAGTATTGTAGAGACCCAAAGCGTGACGTACATGGACATTACATTACTTTTGTGGAATAAATAATACAAGACAAAAACAGACGCCCAAAGACCGTATTAGTTTAGTGTCTTGGGAAACTCAGAATGTAATCTTCTAATCATGGTGAAAGATCATCAACATCTCCCATAAAGAACATCCCCTTTGGTTTTATTACCTAAAACCTTTCTTTATATCCTAGGTAAAAGAAAACATAAAAAGGGCGAGCTCAAATTCTTAGTAAGGGAAAGAATAGATAACATAAATTAATCCATAAACATTTGAATGCAAAAACATGAACATAAAATCTAAACAACAAAATCTTGAGCAAAGACATAAATCTTGGAAGTACGTAAGGAATATATCATAATGTAACATCAATCATGATAAAATATCATGGGAATAAAAAATTTAATTGTTGAGAACCATTAATCACATGATATGATTTCCATAGCTACCAAGGCATTGCTACCAAGACCATCTTAGTGGACAAAGTCCCTTTCTGAATTGAGTTCACTCCTCATTCCAGTCCTATATCACTGAACCGGATTAACTTACCATTCCATCCATGTTTATCTCATGAGATATAAATTGTTACCCAATGAATTGGAGGGAGATATAGGTCCCACCCATCTCATAATGAAATCATTCTTACTTTTTCCACAAAATAAAAATAAAACATTAATCATAACCTAAAGAATAAAATGGGTGTTATAAACATCATCCCATCATCACATAATCCATATAAATGAAATGGATATCATTTCATCCTATGAAAATTGAAACCATGTAAATCATAGAGACATTATACTTGAAACATACACATATTAAATAATGTCATCTTATATGGAAAATGGTTTTGATAAAACACTTGAAATGAATTCATGAGGAAATTATCCTTTCTTTTTCAAAATCATTTTCTTTTCAAAAAAAATCTCATGAAATATTAAAAGAAACGCATTTTGTTGAAAATAATCATGTAATCTTGTAGAGAAATCATCATGAAAATGAGGAATTATTAAACCGTAAAAATTCATTCACATCGTATAAGTTAAAAAAAAATTCTCCATGTACTTTTGTCGGAAAAGTCAAAAAAGTTCCTCATGTGGTAAAGAAAAGTAAGATTCATTTAATAACAGGTGGTAAAATTATAAAATGGGTAAAAATCCATTAAAAATACATGAATACATTTTTAGAAAATAGGTACATGGATGATAACAAAACCCCCAGTAAATACTTACGAATAAACAATCTCGGATAAGAGCGAGATTGGAAAAGTTATCCCTTACCTTATGTCTTATATGCTTCATATGTATCCGGACCTCCTGTATAATGATTTAAATAATGTCATTGACTTATTACAGAATCATATTCATTTTTATGATATCATATATGGTTAAATTATGAATTTATATTACCCGTTCTTTTGTAAATTTGATGTAAAAGGAGCGATTTGTGTACAATCGTTTCATTTATTGTACGTGTTTCGACTTGTTGTTCTTGATATTATTACGTATATCCTGATTTGCATAATTCCTAAATGTAAAACATGATTTATATATAATATATATTCAGAATATATATATATATGATAGATCAATAAATGGAATGAAATACACCGTTCATGGAGACGGTAGGCCATACGTACGCATGAACGTTGTTTTCGTTTCCTTATTGAATTGAATGGAATTAAGTAGATGACATACATATATATATATACATAAATCCAGTATCATTATTATGTCATATATTTCATTATTATTCATTATATATACATTATAATCATTAATGAATGATTAACATGGAGAATGAATCTAATCACGTCGTGGAGACAGTAGTCCGTACGTACGCACGGGCGATGATACCATTCCCATGATCGTGGAATTTTATTGATGTGTATGTATAATATTTCAGAATCAATATCACTTTACAATAATCATATATAGTTTTTTATTTACACCATTATTCCCATCCAAGTAAGGTGGTGGTCGAAAAGAGATTACACCACGGTGTGGAGACGGTATTTTGTACGTTCGCACGCGTGGTGATTTCGTTTTCTGTAAGATGGATAGAAGGTGAAATATGGTTGTTTAATATTTATTATAACATATCAGTATATAAGTAATACTTATGTTATTACTTTATAATGATACAACTAAAGAAGAATAATTAGAAGAAGAAAGAAACTTGAGAGGATCGGAAGAAGAGATTACCTCTTCTTCAACGCACCTCCTTTAAGCTTCCTCTTAAGGAAGTAGAGTTGGTATTTTGAGAAGACCAGAACCTCTATAATGTTTCTAGGGAAGTGGAGAAGAGAAATGGGTAGGGGTTGGCCGAGCTTCAATATAAGGCCATGGCCTTAAACATTACTTAATATTTAATTAAGTGAATAATTCACATTGGGGATCTTTTCAGGTATAGAGTTTTAGAGAATTAGGACATAACTATTACATCTCAAAATTTTACAAAGTAGACACTTCTACAAAGTTTCCTTTTTTTTACAAAACATGAACTCTTGAAAAAAAATATTCATGTCTAGTTCCATGTTTAAGATAGCATGACCTTTCCTTGATCCCATCCTTGAACCTATTCCACATTATGTCCTGTGAAAAAAAATTCAATAAAATCTTGGGATGAGTATAAAAATATCAGTAAGGGATACACAAATAAGGAAAACTGTTAGTTTTTCAAAACAACAAGTAAACCATGAATACTTTATCAAAGTAATACTTTTCACCTTTATGAAGTATTAAAAACTCTTCACTGAATAAAAGATCATTACTTACCCTTTTTTGCATAATAGTTTCCAAAGGTTAAATAAACGGTAGATCTGATACCAACTGTAGAGACCCAAATCATGACATACATGGAAATTAAATTACTTTTGTGAAATACTTAATACATGATAAAAACAGACGCCCAAAGACGGTATTAGTTTAGTGTCTTCGGAAACTCAGAACCTAATCTTCTAATCATAGTGAAAGATATTCAACATCTCCCATAAAGGTCTTTCCCTTTGGTTTTCTTAACTAAAACCTTTCTTTATATCCTGGATAAAAATAAAATATAAAAAGGATGAGCTCAAATTCTCAGTAAGGTAAAGCATAGAGAACATAAAAAAATCCATAAACATTTGAATGGAAAAACATGAACATAAAATCTAATCATCAAAATCTTGAGCAAAGACATAAATCTTGGAAGTATGTAAGGAATATATCCTAAAGGAACATAAATCATGATAAAATAGCATGGGAATAAAACATTTAATTGTGGAAAACCATTAATAACAGGATATGATTTCCATAGTATCCAAGTCATTGCTACCAAGACCATCATAGTGGACAAAGTCCCTTTCTGAATCGAGTTCACTCCTCATTCCAGTCCTGTATCACTAAACCGGATTAACTTACCATTCCAACCATGTCTATATCATGAAATATAAATCTTTACCCAATGAATTGGAGGGAGATATAGGTCACACCCATCTCATAATGAAATCATTCTTACGTGTGCCACAAAATAAACATAAAATATTCATCATAACCCGAAGAATAAAATGGGTTTCAAAAACATCATCCCATCATCACATAATCCATATAAAAGAAATGGATATCCTTTCATCGTAAGAAAAGTGAAACCATGTAAATCATAGATAAATTATACTTGAAACATACATATATTAAATAATGTCATCTTATATGGAAAATGATTTTGTTAAAACACTTGAAATGAATTCTTGAGGAAAATATCAATTCTTTTTCAAAATCATTTTCTTTTCAAAAAAATGCCATGAAATTTTAAAAGAAAATGATTTTTTTGAAAATAATCATGCAATATTTTAGTGTAATATTATTGAAAATGAGGCGTTATGAAACCGTAAAAATCCATTCACACCGTATAAGTTAAAAATAACATTCTCCTCATACTTTTGTCGGAAAGTCAAAAAGTTTCTCGTGTGGTAAACAAAAGTAAGATTCCTTTCATAACATATGGTAAAATTCAAAAATGGGTAAAAGGACATTAAACATGCATGAAAATATTTTTATAATATAGGGACATGGATGATAACAAAAACCCCAATAAATACTTACGAATATACAATCTCGGATAAGAGCGAGATTGGAAAAGTTATCCCTTACCTTATGTCTGATATGCTTCGTATGTATCCGAACATCCTGTATAATGATTTAAATAATGTCATTGACTTATTACAGAATCATATTCATTTTTATGATATCATATATGGTTTACTTATGACTTTATATTACCTGTTCTTTTGTAAATTCAATGTAAAAGCAGCGATTTGGGTAAAATCGTTTCATGTACTATACATGTTTCGACTTGTTGTTCTTGATATTATTACTTATATCCTAATTTAATTATTTCTATAATGTAAAACATGATTAATATATAATATATATTCATTATATACATATATATATGATAGATTGATAACTGGAATGAAATACATCGTTCATGGAGACGGTAGGCCGTACGTACGCATGAATGTTGTTTTCGTTTCCTTATTGAATTGAATGGAATTAAGTAGATGAATTAAATATATATATACATAAATCCAGTATCACTATTATTTCATATATTTCATTATTATTCATTATATATACTTTATAATCATTCATTAATGGTTAACATGGAGAATGAATCTCATCACGTGGTGGAGATAGTAGTCCGTACATACGCACGGGCGATGATATCATTCCCATGATCGTGTAATTGTATTTAAGTGTATGTATAATATTTCAGAATCAATATCAATTTAAAATAATCATATATAGTTTTTTATTTACACCATTATTCCCACACAATTAAGGTGGTGGTCGAAAAGAGATTACACCATGGTGTGGAGACGGTATTCCGTACGTTCGCATGCGTGGTGATTTCGTTTTCTATAGGATGGATAGAAGGTGAAATAGGTATGTTTAATATTTATTATAACATATCAGTATATAAGTAATACTTATGTTATTACTTTATAATGAGACAACTATAGAAGAAGAATTAGAAGAAGAATGAAACTTGAGAGGATCGGAAGAAGAGATTACCTCTTCTTCAACGCACCTCCTTTAAGCTTCTTCTTAAGGAAGTAGAGTTGGTCTTTTGAGAAGAACAGAACCTCTATAATGTTTCTAGGGAAGTGGAGAAGAGAAATGGGCAGGGGTTGGCCGAGCTTCAATATAAGGCCCTGACCTTAAACAATACTTAATATTTAATTAAGTGAATAATTCACATTGGGGATCTTTTCAGGTATAGAGTTTTAGAGAATTAGGACATAACTATTACATCTCAAAAGTTTAAAAAGTATACACTTATACAAAGTTTCCTTTTTTTACAAAACATGAACTCTTGAAAAAAAAAGATTCATGTCTAGTTCCATGTTTAAGACAGCATGACCTTTCCTTGATCACATCCTTGACCCTATTCCACATTATGTCCTGTGAAAAACATTTCAATAAAAACTTGGGATGAGTATAAAAAGCTCAGTAAGGGATACACAAATAAGGAAAACTGTTAGTTTTTTAAAACAACAAGTAAACCATGAATACTTTATCAAAGTAATACTTTTCACCTTTATAAAGTATTAAAAACTCTTCACTGAATAAAAGATCATTACTTACCCTTTTTATCTAAAAGATTACCATAAAACCCATATAAAGAACAAATAACATATAAAGGTAACTTTGGACATAAACATACTTAAATGGAATAACCATACAGTCGACATACACACATATCACTAAATGGAATATCCATACGGACGACTTCCATAAATAATGCATTGGAGATTATAACGTAACCACCCATCCTGGTATATAAGGCACCACCCGTCATATGGTTTATCACATAACCACTGGTCAAATGTCCAAGTACTATTATAAAATCATAAGACATAAAACAAATATAATGGAAAGAAAAAATTCCAAAATTTCGATCACAATATATCACTTAAATATATTGACATAAAATATCCATTATAAAAACCATTTTCAATACCAAAATATATAAAAGATTATATAGTATTTATTTCATTTTAAAAACATTACGGCTTTTTGAGGAAGCCAAAGACCAAATAATACTCGCGGCGGCGGAAAAGGTAATTGTCACCACATACATTAAAAGAAACATTATCTTTTTCATTTGGTAAAATGATTCATAGAAAAAGATTCCCCTTGTATAAAATTAAAAGTCAAAGGGGTTTATACACCGTATAAAAGAAAGTCTTGTATTATAACAAAATATGCCTCAATGAAAGGAGATTGAGATGAAGTCCCTTACCTCATGTCCGACATGACTCGATTGCTCTTTAATCTCGTGAATAATAAACTAGTGTTAATTTCTACTTTCTTGAGAATATTTTTCAAACTTATTATTCCTTTTATATCACTTATTTCCATGTTATAAACATTATGTAATCATTTAAGTAAATAATGTTAGTTTTGTCGATATTTGGAATTTAAGTCAAAAATAGACTTCTTACAATAACATGTTGTTCATGTGGTCAAAGGTTCATTATATAAAAAACCATATTCATGATTTGGATATCGTATATATCATATATATCCAGTATATACATGTATTTATAATAGTATATAACATTTATAGGTAAGAAATCAAATTCGCCGTTCATGGAGATGGTAAGTCGTACGAACGCATGAACGCTACTTTCATTTCTATGTCATATTTGATGGAGTGAAATCATAATGATATAAAGTTATATTATAATTCCAGTATAATATAATATATAAAATCATTAACTCCATCCTTTATACGTCCCATATATGGCATTAACGAATCAATTCACTTTGAGGGGGCAGTAGTCCGCAGTTCCTAAAATGAAATTATTGCGTTTACCCATAATGGAAACCATAAAGGAATGACATAAATGAAAAATTCAGAAGAATAAGGAAAACATAAACATAATATATATCATATATAAATAGAGTGACATCTTAATGGCCACCATGAAATTTGTTAAAAGAATATTGAACAATCATCGTTTTGTGAGGCAGAAATTCACCATCCACAGAAACAGTATGTTCTTTAACCATTAGACAGAGGTGTGTGTAAGTGTAAATCAAATACCTCTCATAACAACATCCTAGTATATTTAGGATACTGTTTTTGATACAAAATAATTGAATAAAAAGAGTTTAGGGGGTTGGAGAAGCAAAATCAAACAAAATAACACAAGTGAAGACATTACCTTTAAATAGGGTAACTCCCTTTGGATAGAACCAAAAGGATTTCTTGAAGTGCTTTATGCCTAAGGTAAGTCATCTAGGATGAGGAGGGGGATGTGGAGAGATAAAATGAGCATATTTTTTTTGAGCCAATGGCTTTAGAGGTGTGGGTAAGGGGGTAGAGGTGGGGGCCTTTAATAAGAGGGAGGAGGGGCACTCTGGGAATGTTATAAAATGTTACTTTATTATGTAATGAGTTTCGGATTTTAAAGGTCCAAAAATTATATATTTCTAGTATAAGGTGATAAGAGTTCTAAATACACCCATACAATAGTTTTTTTACAAGTGTAGGTCTTAGATTTTACATTATATTTTCATTTTATTTAAATCGTTAAATAATGAGGTAATCGCTGCATCATTGTGGTGTCATAAATAATTTAATTTATTTAATGTCTAAAAATTATAAAAAATATATCCAGATTTAGGAAATATTTTTATCTTTATAATGAATTTTTATAGTAAAAAATAATACTTTTATAACCCCATGTAAAAATTGTTTTAGTAAAACAACACATGTTTGTGACATTTTTATTTTAACTTTAAATAAAAACTTATTAATGTCATTTTCTTACCCAAGTGGCTCCATGGGGTCCCCAAGTTGACCCATGGATTTTCTTGGTCGGCCATGACACATCTAATAAGGGAAGGACATGTGTCTAGGTAATTTCATATTATTAAAACATTAATTTTTCCTTAAATTACACTAATTACATCTAATCGCGATTAATAAAACTTAAATGTTACTATTCACCAAAAATGTATTTTCATCCCATTGAACCACATTTTACATCCTAATTACTACCATGTTTGTCGGATTTTTAAAATTCAAATCACATAGGTGGTAAATTTTAATTTAAATGAAAAATCGGTTTTTAACTACCACTTAGTGGTTTCACTATTCATAAAAAATTGAAGTTATTCAGAAAAATTCCAAAAATTAAACCTAAGATATATTTGATATTCCGAATTCAAAACTGATGTCTATTTAAAAAAATTCAAAATATATAAGTTTCATGAATTAATTTATTAATTAATTCTCGTTTTCAAAACAAATAGCGTGTTTTTAGGAAACAATATATATCAAAAGATTGACACTAGTTTAAGTCTAATTTCAAATTGAAATTAATTATAATGAACACCATTGTATTAAATGGTAAAAATATATTCTAATTTCACTTTAAAACCAATTCAAAAGATAATCTAATCATATAAATACATTAGATTAAAAAAGAGGTTTTGAATTAAAATACAACATTTTCCACTAATTCATTAAAAATGAACTTTTTCGGAAAAATAACAAAAACATACACATAGAAAATTTTGATGTACCGATTATAAAGATGGATTTAATTTGGTCCAATAGAATGTATAAGAGTGACCAAAACTATTTTTAGGAGGTTTCACCATCAAAAGGCGATAAATCGACCTTTTAGTGAATATTAGAGTTTTTATGCTCAAAATTGAATTCTTTTCTTATTTTAAGCCTTTATCTTTTATTGGATAAACGTAAAAACATTTGAAAAACATATATAATCATATTTTATTTATTTCTATTCATTCCCACCAATACAATGGCTACGTGTTAACTACCATTTAAAATAATATTATTATCTTACTAGTGTGCAACGTACGATTTCAAAGAAACTTGTTGTTGAGTATCGGGTAGGCTATCGAACATAGCAACCCATTTAATGTAAAATTAATATTTAATTTGAAAATATTAATAAATATATAAATGTCTTATTCTTTATTTACCTGGGATGTTACATCCTTCCCCCCTTTTGGGAATTGCGTCCTCACAATTTTATTCACTTATCAAAATAAGTGGGGGTATTTATCCCTCATAGCATTTTCAGATTCCCATGTTGCCTCTTCAACCATATGGTTTTTCCACAAAACCTTTACCAAGTGAATTACCTTATTCCACAACACTTTCTCTCTATGGTCAAGAATCTGGACTGGTTGTTCCTCAGAAAAGAGATTCTCTTCCAACGGAACTACCTCTGGGCTCAAAACATGAAATGGATCTGGCATATACTTTCTCAACATCGAAACATGAAAAACATTGTGTTCCTGAGATAAACTCGGAGGTAAAGCCACTTGGTAAGAAACTGATCTAACTCTCTCCAGAATTTCATATGGTCCAATGAACCTTGGACTCAGCTTTCCTTTCTTACCAAATCGCATCACACTTTTCCATGGTGCAACATTGAGAAAAACAAGATCACCTACCTCAAAAGATAGATCCATCCTCCAGTTATTCGCATAACGTTTCTATCTGCTTTGAGCTGTTATCATGTGTTTCTAAATCAACTGAACTTCTTCTGCCATCTCTTCTACCAATTCTGGTCCCATAAACTTCCTTTCACCCACTTTATCCCAAAAATTTGGAGTTCGACACCATTTACCATATAATGCTTCAAACGGAGCCATCTGTAAACTGGAATGAAAACTGCTATTATAAGAAAACTCAACCCAAGAAAGTTATTGGTCCCAACTTACCTGATAATCAATCGAACAAGAACGTAGCATATCCTCCATGGTCTGAATTGTTCATTCTGACTTCCCATCTGATTGCGGATAAAAAGATGTACTAAAATTTAATTCAGTACCCCACGACTTCTGAAGGTCTTTCCGAAAGTTAGACGTGGACCTGGGATCACGATCAGATACAATGGAGATGGTAAATCCATTCAACCTGACTATATATTTAACATACAACCGACCATGTTGATCTAGAGACAAAGTATCTCGAATAGTAAGGAAATGAGCATATTTAGTCAATCGATCAACAATAACTCAGATTGCATTATTACCTCGAGATGTCTTTAGTAATCACACAACAAAGTCTATGGATATATATTCCCATTTCCAATATGGCACCGATAATGACTACAACATCCCTTTCGGGAAATTCCACTCTGCTTTAACCTGCTAACAAGTCAAACACTTCACAGTAAAATCAGAAATATCTCTTTTCATTCCATCCCACCAGTAATACTCCCGCAGATCCTTGTACATCTTAGTACTGCCAGGATGAACTGAAAACGGGTAACTATGAGCCTCACATAACAACTCATTATTCAACTGTGAATCACAAGGAACACATAATCTCTTCCCAAACCTCAAAATACAATCATTATCAAGGTTAAATTCAGGGAAATTACCCTTCTGAACGAGCTCTACCTTTTTCTGCAACCCACTGTCTTTCTTCTACGCTTGCTTAATTCTGTTTGATAGAGATGATCTCACTGACACCTGAAACAAAACAGAAGAACTACCTGCACCAACAACTTATATGCTAAATATCATCAAATCAAAAACCAAAGGATCTTGTTCCAAACATAGCATGGTTAATGAAGCATTACATTTTCGACTCAAAGCATCATCCACTTTATTTGATTTTCCCGGATGGTAATGAATTGTACAATAGTAATCTTTGATTAATTCTAGCCATCTCCACTGTCTCATGTTCAATTATTTCAGAGTGAATATATACTTTAAACTATTGTGATCGGTATATATTTCACACTTTACTCCATACAAATGATGCCTCTAAATTTTTAAAGCAAAAAAAACAATAGATAATTCCAAATCATGTGTAGGGTAATTTAACTCATGAGTTTTCAACTGACGTGAAGCATAAGAAATTACCTGATCATTCTGCATGAGGACACAACCAAGTCCCTTCAACAAAGCATCACTGTAGATAACAAACTCACCATTCCTGGAAGGAAGTTCCAAAAATGGAGAATTCACCAATCTTCTTTTCAACTCCTGGAAACAATCATGACATTCTTTTGTCCTGATAAACTTAACACCCTTCCAAGTTAGCTTAGTAATTGGAATAGATAACCGTGAAAATTTTCAACAAACCTTCGGTAGTAACCTTCCAAACCAAGAAAACAATGGATCGCAGTTACATGTGTGGGTCTTGGTCATTCTTCAACAACTTTTGTTTTAGCAGGATCAACAGTTATACCATTTTTTGAAACAATGTGACCAAGGAAAGAAATTTTTTGGAACCAAAACTCAC
The DNA here is from genome assembly GCA_963277665.1 of Viscum album. Classification (NCBI taxonomy): domain Eukaryota; kingdom Viridiplantae; phylum Streptophyta; class Magnoliopsida; order Santalales; family Viscaceae; genus Viscum; species Viscum album. Next base: position 335,909,155 of record OY728163.1, read on the forward strand.
ACTTGATGAATTTTCCATAGATTTTCTTTTCTTTTAAGGTTTTCAAGATAACCCTTAAATGACTTTCATGCTCCTCTTTACTTTTAAAAATCACCAAAATATCATCAATGAAAACAACCACAAACTTATCCAAGAACTCATGGAAAATTCTATTCATAAGGACCATGAATATAGAAGGTGCATTGGTTAACCCAAAAGGCATAACTACAAATTCATAATGGCCATATCTAGTACAAAACGCAGTCTTAAGAACGTCTGCTTCATTTACTTTCAACTGATGGTACCCCGACCTCAAGTTAATCTTCGAAAAATACTAATCTCACTGGATATGATCAAACAAATCATCTATATGAGGCAAATGATACTTGTTCGTAATAGTTATGTTATTCAATTCTCTATAATCATTGAAAAGTCTCATTAAAACATCATTCTTTTTAACAAACAAGACAGGATCACCCCATGGTGATGTGCTAGGTCGAATGAAACCTTTATCTAATAACTCCTGAAATTGCTTCTTTAACTCTAAAAGTTCACCTTGAGCCATTCGATTAGGGGGTTTTAAAATTGGGTTAGAATCAAGAACTAATTCAATAGTAAATTCAACTTCCCAATCATGAATAATACCAGGAAACTCTTCAAGAAAAACATCAAGATAATCATTTACCACTGAAACATCATTATTATGAACAGTTCCTTTATTTTCAACAATATGTGCAAGGTAACATTCATTTATATCTCATACTAGTTTCTTAACTTCTTGATATGTTATCAAATGCAAGGGTTCATTCTTGTACACAAACTGAAAATCTTTCTGAAATGAAACCTCTTTAGCTCTGTAGTCAATCTTAACATGATAAACAGAAATCCAATCCATGCCCAAAATAATATCAAACTCTACCAGAGGTAAAACAATAAGGTTTTTCGGAAGATTCTTTCCGCACACAATGATAAGAAGGTTCTTATAATTTCTTTTTGTCTCAACATTTCCTCCAGGTGTTTTTACCATAAGTTCAGGATTCATATCTTGAGATGGAATTCCCAATTTACTAGAAAACTTCTCAGAAATGAAATAATGTGTAGACCTTGAATCAAACAACACATTGGCATGATATGAACAAAAAAACAGTGTACTTGATACTACTTCATTCGATGGCCCAACATCTGCTGAAGTAGTTGCAAAGGATTTCACCACCCATTTCATCCTGTAGTATGGATGATTTCCCCCATTTGAGTTATTTTTTAGACACTCATTTGCATAATGACACCCTTCATTACACTTAAAACATCTTATCGATGGATTTTCATTGCCTGGTTGATCATCTTCTTTATAGTTACGAGAAATATGACCAGACTTACCACACCGAAACCACTTTCCAGACTTGGATAAACATTCTCCAGAATGAATTTTACCACACTTCTCACATGATGGATATTTGGTTTTCTTACCTCCTTACTTCTTTGATGAATTCTTCCCCTTTTCCTGCCCATTGTACCTCTTATTCAATTGTTTGTCAAAGAACACATGATCATCGGCAAACTCCACTTCCACCTTCTCCGCACATCGAACAAGTTTTTCCTAACTTTTGAACTCACGAGAAACTAAAGCCCTTTGATACAATGACATTAACCCTGAGTAAAAATGTTTGATTTTACTATTAAGATCTCGTATGAAATTTGGAGCATACCTTCCCAGTCGAGTGAACTTTGCTTCATAAGCAGTCACTGAGTCATCCTCCTACCTCAATTCCAGGAATTGTTTTTCCATCCTATGATGAACCACCCTAGGAAAAAATTTCTCAAGAAACATACCTTTGAATTCATCCATGTGAAGATCATCAATCTCATTACTATCCCTGATATTTTTCATCATCGACCACCACTGATCAGCTTCACCTTCAAAACGGTAAACAACAAGACTAACCTTTTGATGTTCTGAACACTCCATGACATAAAAAATCTTCTCCAGTGCTTTAATCCACCCTTCAGCTAGCACAGGGTCAGATGATCCTCTGAATTATGGGGGATGTTGCCTCATGAAATGTTCCACCACTGACATGTTCCTCTGCGGTTGATCTGGATGATCTTGTGCATGGATACCACCTCCATTTATATCCTGAGTCAAATGTGTCATCACTGAAACAAATTGTTTAGTCCCAATTCCGACCATCTTAGGTTGTTGATTAGGAAGGATGTCTTCCTCAAGATGTCGTCCCAACAAAGCTTCCTTGTTTCCTCTGCGGAAAACCATTCTGAACACAGAAATATATTAGGCGAAGCAACATGGTAATCTTTAAATTCTCTATCATTTCAATCATACCATAAATTAATTTATAAATTTAACAATTTTATAACTCCTAAAGTTGTCTAAACTGACCTCTGATACCAACTATAAGGCCTCAGAATTAAACATTCCTTAATATTGAATTAAGTGAATAATTCACATTGAGGATCTTTTCAGGTTTATAGTTTTAGAGAATTTGGAGATAACTATTATATCTCAAAAGTTTACAAAGTAGACACTTCTACATAGTTTCCTTTTTTTACAAAACATGAACTCTTGAAAAAAATGAGTCATGTCGAGTTCAATGTTTAAGACAACATGAACTTTCCTTAATCCCATCCTTGACCCTATTCCACATTATGTCCAATGAAAAACATTTCAAAAAAAAACTTGGGATGAGCATAGAAAACTCAGTAAAGGATTCACAAAGAAGGAAAACTGTTAGTTTTTCAAAACAATAAGTAAAACATGAATACTTTATCAAAGTAATACTTTTAACCATTATGAAGTATTAAAAACTCTTAAATGAATAAAATATAATTACATACCCTTTTGTAACCAAAATATTACCATAAAACCCATATAAAGAACACATAACATATAATGGTAAATTGGGACATAAACATACTTAAATGGAATAACCATATGGTCGACTTCCACACATATCACTAAATGAAATATCTGTATAGCCGACTTCCATACCCAATGCATTGGAGGTTATAACATAACCACCCGTCCTGGTATTCATGGCACCACCCATCATATGGTTTATCACGTAACCACCCATCAAATGTCCATGTACCATTATAAAATCATAAGACATAAAACAAATATAATGTAAAGAAAACATTCCCTCATTTCGATCACAATATATCACTTAAATATATTGACATAACAAATCCATAACAAAAACCATTTTCAATACCAAAATACATAAAATATTATTTGGTATTTATTTCATTTTAAAAACATTACGGCCTGTTGAGGAAGCCAAAGACCAAATAATACTCGCAGTGGCTGAAAAGGTCGTTGTCACCACGTACGTTAAAAGAAACATTCCATTTTTTCGTTTAGTAAAAAACTTCGTAGAAAAATATTCTTCTTGTATAAAATTAAAAGTCAAAGGGGTTTATGCACTGTATAAAATTAAGTATTGTATTAGAACAAAATATGCCTCAATGAAAGGAGATTGAGACGAAGTCCCTTACCTCTTGTCCGACGTGACTCGATTGCTCTTTAATCTCCTAAATAATAAACTAGTGTTAAATTATACTTGATTAAGAACCTTTTTCAAGCTTATTAATCATTTTATATCACTTATTTCCATGTTATAAACATTATGTAATCATTTAAGTTAATAATGTTCATTTGGTTGATATTTGGTACTTAAGTCAAAAATGGACTTCTTACAACTACATGTTGTTCATGTGGTCAAAGGATCATTATATCCACAATTATATTCATGATTTGGATATCATATATATCATATATATCCCGCATATACATGTATTTATAATACTATATAACATTTAGAGGTAAGGAATGAAATGCACCGTTCATGGAGACAATAAGTCGTACGTACGCATGAACGCTACTTTCATTTCTATTTTGTATTTGATGGAGTGAAATCATAATGATATAAAGGTATATTATAATTCCAGTATAATATCATATATAATATCATATATAATATCATTAACTCCATCCTTTATACGTCCCACATATGGCATTAACGAATCAAATCACATTGAGGTGGCGCTAGACCGCACTTCCTAAAATGAAATTATCACGTTTACCCATAATGGAAACCATAAAGGTATGACATAAATGAAAAATACAGAAGCATAAGTAAAACATAAACATAATATATATCATATATAAATAGAGTGACATATTAATGGCCACCATGAATGGTGTTAAAATAATATTGAACAATCATCGTTTCATGAGGCAGAAATTCACCATCCACAGAAACTGTATGTTCTTTAACCATTAGACGGAGGTGTTTGTAAGTTTAAATAAAATAACTCTCATAACAACATCCTAGTATATTTAATATACTGTTTTTTTATAAAATAAAGGAATAAAATGAGTTTAAGGGGTTGGATAAGCAAAATAAAACAAAAGAACACAAGTGAAGACATTACCTTTAAATCGGGTAACTCCCTTTGGTTTGAACCAACTGGGTTTCTTGAAGAGCATTCTGCCTTAGGTAAGGCTTCTAGGATGAGTAGAGGGATGTTTAGAGATAAAATGGGCAGATATTTTCTGAGCCAATGGCTTGAGAGGTGTGGGTTAGGGGGTAGAGTTGGGGGCCTTTTATAAGAGGGGGGAGGGGCACTCTTGGAATGTTATAAAATGTTACTTTATTATGTAATGAGTTTCAGATTTTAAAGGTCCCACAATTATATATTTCTAGTATAAGGTGATAAGAGTTCTAAATACACCCATACAATTGGTTTTTGACAAGTTTAGGTCTTTGATTTTACATTATCTTTTCATTTTATTTAAATTGTTAAATAATGAGGTAATGCCTGCATCATCATGGTGTCATAAATAATTTAATTTATTTAATGTCTAAAAATTATAAAAAAATATCAAGTTTTAGGAAATCTTTTTATCTTTCTAACGAATTTTTATAATAAGAAACTTAGACTTTTATAACCCCATGTAAAAATTCTTTTATTAAAACAATACATGTTTGTGACATTTTTATTTTAACTTTAAATAAAAACTTATTAATGTCATTTTCTTACCCAAGTGGCTCCATGGGGTCCCCGAGATGACCCATGGATTTTATTAGTCGGACATGACACATACAATAAGGGCAGGACAAGTGTCTAGGTAATTTAATATTATTAAAACATTAATTTTGCCTTAAATTACACTAATTACCTCTAATCGCGATTAATAAAACTAAAATGTTACTATTCACCAAAAATGTATTTTCATCCCATTAAACCACATTTTACATCCTAATGACTACCATGTCTGTCAAATTTTTTAAATTCAAATCACAGAGGTGGTAAAATTTAATTTAAACGAAAAATTGGTTTTTTAACTACCACTTAGTGGTTTCACTATTCCTAAAAAATTGATGTTTTTCAGAAAAATACCAAAAATTAAACCTAATCTATATTTGATATTCCGAATTCAAAAATGATGTCTATTTTAAAAAATTGAAAATATATAAGTTTCATTAATTGATTTAATAATTAATTCCTGTTGTCAAAACAAATAGCGTGTTTTTATGAAACAATATATATCAAAAGATTGACACTAGTTTAAGTCTAATTTCAAAGTGAAATTAATTCTAATGAACACCATTGGATTAAATGGTAAAAATATATTCAAATTTCACTTTAAAACCAATTAAAAATATAATATAATCATATAAATACATTAGATTAAAAAAGATGTTTTGAATTAAAATACAACATTTTCCACTAATTCATTAAAAATGGACTTTTTCGGAAAAATAACAAAAACATACACAAATTAAATTTTGATGTCCCAATTCTAAAGAATGATTTTATTTGGACCAATATAATGTATAAGAGTGAACAAAACTAGTTTTAAGTAGGTTTCACCATAAAAAGGTGATAAATCGACCTTTTAGTGAATATTAGAGTATTTATGCTCAAAATTGAATTCTTTTCTTATTTTAAGACTTTATCTTTTATTGGATAAATGTAAAAACATTTGACAAACATATATAATCATTTTTTAGTTATTTCTATTCATTCCCATTAATACAATGGCTACGTGTTAACTACCATTTAAAATAATATTATAATATTACTAGTGTGCAACGTAAGATTTCAAAGAAACTCGTTGTTGCGTATCGGGTACGCTATCGAACATAGAAACCCCTTTAATGTAAAATTAATATTTAATTCACAAAGAATAATAAATATGAAAATTTTTTATTCATTATTTACCTGGGATGTTACATTCAAGGCTCAAAAGGGTGTGAAGAGAAGAGGGAAGGAGTGCCCTTTTTATAAGGAAGGAGAGGGGCACCTTTGAAAATACTCAAAATATTATTTTATAATAAAGTCATATTCGGTTTATAATAGATCCAAATTCATTTATTTAGAAGATAATGTGGGGATGGGTCTAAATCCTTTCAACCAATAGGTTTTATACAAGTTAAGGTTATTATTTTAACCTTATCTTTTAGATTTAACTCTAAGTTAAAAAATTTAACTTTTACCGTGTCTTCTTGTTTTCTTACACTATATGGTTAATAAAATTACTATAAAAAGACAAACGAACCCCAAGTGGTTCATTATTAATATATATAACCTTATATAAGTCATTTGGTCAAACCGTAGATTTTTTGGAATATAATAACAAATAATAATATAATATTTGTTTGAAAACCTATTTTATGTCAATTTTGACAATATTTGGTAATTAATTTTTGTGAAACTAATAACAGCATTATTTGTTCTAAAAACTTTACATACATTACTAATAACATGTCATATTAACCTATAAATTTAATTTAATTCATTAAAAGTCTCAAATTACATTTATTTGGATATTTATAATATCAATTATTTTAATATTTCATTTTTTAGGTAATTACTGCATCACCATTGTGTCATAAATAACTTAACTTATTTAATGTCAAAAAATTATAAATAAACTTCCATTAGGTAGGAAATTATTTTATCTTTCTAATTAATATTTATAGTCGAATTTATTTTATGTATAACCCTATATTAAAAATGTTTTAGTTATTAAACATTGATTTTAACTATTTTAACTAATTTCTAAATAAAATAATAATAAATGTCTTAATCTAATCCAAGTGGACCTAAATGATAATATTATATTCCAAAGGTTGTTTTAGGTCGAATTATACTTATCTAATAGAATTAGAACATGTGGTAGGGTAATAATAATATCATCATTACCCTTAATTACCCTATTTACTTTTAACCATGGTAAATAAAAGTAAAAAGTTACTATTCACCAAAAATTATTTTTATCTTATTGAACCACATTTTACTCCTTGATATTAATCGTGTCTCTTGGATATTTGAAATTCCACTCATAGAAGCGGTAAAAGTATGTTTTATGTAAATTTTCAAATTCTCCTAGGAGGTGGGTAAAAGTCAGTGAAAAGTTCAATAAATTTTTTATATATCTAAAATTATTATAAAATAACTCCATTGAATTAAATTGAATTTATATAGGTATTATGTATAAATTTTTGACCTAAACTAAATTTAAATAAAATAAATAATTATTTAAATAAAAAGTCAGTTTTTAATAGTAACCCAGTATTTTTACTATTCATCAAAAATTGAACGTTTTCAGAAAAATACCAAAAATTCACCCTAGCCTAATTTCGATATTCTGAATCTAAAAATGAAGTCCATTTTAAATGATAAATTCATAAAATTTCAAAAAGTGGGTATTACTATTCATAATGTCTAGTTTATATAATATTTTAATAACATATCGTTGTTTAGTGAAACTCCGTATTGCGTACAACACACGCTATCATGGAAGGTTGTGATTGCGTGTAATATAAGCCAATTCAGGGTTGCATGTAGTTCAAGATTCCTTTTTTGTTGCGTATAACAGAATCCAACCATATTTCATTTATAAATTGAATATATATATACACTCAATGTTGCGTAGAATAACTACTATCAAATGAGCTTGAAATTGTGTGTAACATGATCCAAGAATAGTGTTGCGTATACTGCAAGCTAATACAGTGTTCCTTATAGCGCAAGATAATCTTGGTGTAGCGTACAACAAAATAAATCAAAGAAATTAAAAATAATAATTCTCATAACATCCCGGGTTATTACATTCTACCCCCCTTAAAATGAATTTCTCTCCCAAAATTCGTTGGGGTTATAAATGGTTTTCTACTTGAAAGTTTCTTTTATTGAAACCCACATCGTAAAATGGAATACCAAAACTTAACATTAAAAACTAAAGTATGAAATGTAACAGTTACCCAAATTAACTAATCACGGGGTTTCCACATAGGAGAACATGGGTGAAAATATAGATATGGAAGAGAAATCTAACCATAAAGTTCTGATGGAGAGTGGTAGAGAACATGGATATTAAAAAGCCAACAATCACAAAGCTATAAATTTGTGATGATATAAGGTACCATCTAATTCATCGTATATGAGGACAATAGGACAACATTTTTGGTTTTCAAAATCATTTCCCTAAAGTTGAAGAATTATAAGAAATAGTTACTTTATTTAAGTACAATCTCACCGTTGTTCATGCCTTGAACAATTTCCACTTCATCTCTTAAAGAAATGAAGTTGAATTTTTCATTCTTGAAGTGTTTCCAGATCATGTGATAGAATTATGGGTCATTCCATCTATCTCAAACAAAATTTTAGCAAAAGTTATAAGTCCATATTATGGTGGGATTAATCATATATGGTTCCAAAAATGGGCTTATACTTCATCTATCATAGCGCTTAATAAAATAAAACTTGTTTCTACTAACCAGGGACTTCCTATAGGCCAGTGGTATGCAATAAAGGCATGCCGCACATCGGTTGTGGGTTCGATTCCCACAGCCTTGTCTGACGCGATGGGTTGTCGCCTGTCCTACGGGTTGTCCTTTTTCTAAAACTACACTATTATAACATTACAGGAATAATATCAAAAAAAGTTCTAGCCATAAACAATACTATCTGATGTCTAAAAAAATCCATTCCAATATTTAGACTTATCCATATGTCCAATATCATAGTATAAAGAAAACGATTACTGTAAGGTTTACATAACAAGGACGCGAATACCATCATTTATATGTCATATGATATATCTTTTTGATCGTATTCCAAACATGTGAATACCTCAATAATGTATTATATTGAAACATGAATTACCATAGAACCTTAGTGAAAATATGAATTCTGTCAAAAGTCAACTCTTTCTGCATACCAAAATCCCAAAATTTCGATATACTCAAACCATGATATCACTTTTTCCTTATATCAGTCATGAGCTCATGAATAGTATCATATATATTATTTTCTCCTTATCCCTTCATTATGCGCATATCATCTTCTTTCCAAAAATATTTGAATAACCTTTCATGGTTACCAGTACCATTCAACATATACTTTCAAATACTTTAGAAAAAAATAGTGTAAAAATCCTTAGATTATTTCTTATTCCATAGTACCATTAACTATACAACATAACTCTTGATAAACATAAATCATTCCATTACCTTATTAAACCATTGAACAAGCCTCAACACTTCTTTCATCTCACATATCATTTGTAATCTCCTAATCATCATCCACATAAATACTACCCATTTGACCATTCTGATTCTCTTCATGATATTTTCCCTTATGGAATTGGTTTGCATAATACCCATACATTAAACATTTAAAACATCTAATCATTTTTGATGTCGTAGAAATACCATTATCCTTCTCCATTGTGTTAATTGAACCTTTTCCATTGCACTTACTGGATTTGTGCCATTATTTTCCGCACCCAAAGCATATTCCAGTTCCTTTTAAACATTCTCCTTGATGCCTCTTTGCACAAGATTTACATGAGATAAATTGAACTTTCTTTCCTCTATGATAATTATGAAACTCCATCTTTCTCTTATTAGCTGAGTTGGGAAACTTACCAAAGTTGAGATTATTGATCATGTTATGAGATTTCTGATTATGTATAATAACGATGTTTGGACATCCAAATCCCGTTTCATTTGGTTGCTCATGAAGAATATCATTCCATTGTCCATCATATCCTCCATTATCGTGAGTCTTCCTGTTTCCAGCCATTTTCTAAAACCCAAAAAAGACTAGTGTGAGGGGAAAAAATCATGCTAGGGAAAACAACATAATAAATGGGGATTACCATCAATATCTAACATATTAGGTTAAATTCTAAGATCGTTACCATAATTCTAGGACTATAACCTATACATATACTTATCCTTAGGGACATCCCTAGACATACCTTAGAAATATTTCTAAGGATTTCACTAATGTTTTTGCATAACAGTTTCCAAAGATTAACTAAACCTTAGATCTGATACCAACTGTAGAGACCCAAAGCATGACATACATGGACATTACATTACTTTTGTGGAATACTTAATACATGATAAAAACAGACGCCCAAAGACGGTATTAGTTTAGTGTCTTCAGAAACTCAGAACGTAATCTTCTAATCATGGTGAAAGATCTTCAACATCTCCCATAAAGATATTTCCCTTTGGTTTTCTTAACTAAAACCTTTCTTTATATCCTGGGGAAAAGAAACCATAAAAAGGATGGGCTCAAATGCTCAGTAAGGGAACGCATAGAGAACATAAAACAATCCATAAACATTTGAATGGAAAAACATGAACATAAAATTTAATCATCAAAATCTTGAGCAAAGACATAAATCTTGGATGTATGTAAGGAATATATCCTAAAGGAACATCAATCGTGATAAAATAACATGGGAATAAAACATTTAATTGTGGAAAACCATTATTCACATGATATAATTTCCATAGTAGCCAAGGCATTTCTACCAAGACCATCATAGTGGACAAAGTCCCTTTCTGAATCGAGTTCAGTCCTCGTTCCAGTCCTGTATCCCTGAACCGGATTAACTTACCATTCCAACCATGTCTATCTCATGATATATAAATATTTACCCAATGCATTGGAGAGAGATATAGGTCCCACCCATCTCATAATGAAATCATTCTTACGTGTGCCACAAAATAAACATAAAATACTCATCATAACCCGAAGAATAAAATGGGTTTCATAAACATCATCCCATCATCACATAATCCATATAAAAGAAACGGATATCCTTTCATCATAAGAAAAGTGAAACCATGTAAATCATAGATAAATTATACTTGAAACATACACATATTAAATAATGTCATCTTATATGGAAAATGGTTTTGTTAAAACACTTGAAATGAATTCTTGAGTAAAATATCCATTCTTTTTCAAAATCATTTTCTTTTCAAAAAAATGCCATGAAATTTTAAATGAAAATGATTTTTTTGAAAATAATCATGCAATATTTTAGTGTAATATTATTGAAAATGAGGCGTTATGAAACTGTAAAAATCCATTCACACCGTATAAGTTAAAAATAACATTCTCCTCGTACTTTTGTCGGAAAAGTCAAAAAGTTCTTCGTGTGGTAAACAAAAGTAAGATTCCTTTCATAACATGTGGTAAAATTCAAAAATGGGTAAAAGGACATTAAACATGCATGAATTTTTTTTTAGAAAACAGGGACATGGATGATAACAAGAACCCCAGTAAATACTTACGAATATACAATCTCGGATAAGAGCGAGATTGGCAAAGTTATCCCTTACCTTATGTCTGATATGCTTCGTATGTATCAGAACCTCCTGTATAATGATTTAAATAATGTCATTGACTTATTACAGAATCATATTCATTGTTATGATATCATATATGGTTTACTTATGACTTTATATTACCCGTTCTTTTGTAAATTCGATGTAAAAGCTGTGATTTGGGTAAAATCGTTTCATTTACTGTACATGTTTCGACTTGTTGTTCTTGATATTATTACTTATATCCTGATTTACATAATTCTAGAATGTAAAACATGGTTAATATATAATATATATTCATCATATACATATATATATGTTCGATTGATAAATGGAATGAAATACACCATTCATGGAGATGGTAGGCCGTACGTACGCATGAACGCTGTTTTCGTTTCCTTATTGAATTGAATGGAATTAAGTAGATGAAATAAATATATATATATACATAAATCTAGTATCACTATTATTTCATATATTTCATTATTATTCATTATATATACTTTATAATCATTCATGAATGGTTAACATGGAGAATGAATCTCATCGCGTTGTGGAGACGGTAGTCCATACGTACGCACGAGCGATGATATCATTCTCGTGATCGTGGAATTGTATTTATGTGTATGTATAATATTTCAGAATAAATATCACTTTAAAATAATCATATATAGTTATTTATTTACACCATTATAACCATCCAAGTAAGGTGGTGGTCGAAAACAGATTACATCACGGCGTTGAGACAGTATTCCATACGTACACACGCGCGGTGATTTCATTTTCCATAGGATGGATAGAAGGTGAAATAGGGTTGTTTCATATTTACAATAACATATCAGTATATAATTAATACTGATGTTATTACTTTATAATGAGACAACTAAAGAAGAAGAATTATAAGAAGATAGAAACTAGAGAGAATCAGAAGAAGAGATTACCTCTTCTTCGACGCACCTCCTTTAAGATTCCTCTTAAGGAAGTAGAGTTGGTCTTTTGAGAAGACCAGAATCACCATAATGTTTCTAGGGAAGTGGAGAAAAAAAATGGACAGGGTTTGGCCGAGCTTCAAGACTCAAAAGGGTGTGAAGAGAAGAGGGAAGGGGTGCCCTTTTTATAAAGGAGGAGAGGGGAACCTTTGAAAAAACATAAAATATTATTTTATAATAAAGTCATATTCGGTTTATAATAGCTACAAATTAATTTATTTAGTATCTAAAGTTTTTATGGGTCTAAATAATGTCAACCAATAGGTTTTAGACAAGTTTAAGTTACTATTTTAACCTTATATTTTAGATTTAACTCTAAGTTAAATAATTTTACTTTTACCATGTCTTCTTGTTTTCTTACACTATACGGTTAATAAACATACTATAACAAGCCAAAAGAACCCCAAGTGGTTCTTTATTAATATATATAACCTTATCTAAGTCATTTGGCTGATCCTTAGATTTTTAGTAACATAATAACAATTAATAATATAATATTTTTTTAAAAAACTATTTTATGTCAATTTTGACACTATTTGGCAATTGATTTTTGTGAAAATTGTGAAAGTATGATTAGTTCAAAAAAAGTTAATTAAATCAATAATAACATGTCATAGTAACCTATATAATTAGTGTAATTCAGAAAAAGGCTCAAATTATATATATTTGTGTATTTATAATATCAATTATTTTAATATTTCATTATTTAGGTAATTACTGCATCACCATTGTGTCATAAATAACATAAATTATTTAATGTCTAAAAATGATAAATAAAATAACATTAGGTTGTAAATCGTTTTATATTTCTAATTAATATTTATAGTCAAATATATCTTATTTATAACCCTATATTAAAAATGTTTTAGTTACTAAATGTTGATTTTAACTATTTTAACTCTTTTTTAAATAGAATAATAATAAATGTCTTAATCTAATCCAACTGGACCTAAATGATAATATTATAGTCCTAAGGTTGTTTTGGTCTAATTATAATTATCCAATAGAATTATAACATGTGTTAGGGTAATAATAATATCATTTTTACCCTTCATTACCCTATTTAATTTTAACCGTGGTAAATAAAAGTAAAAAGTTACTATTCACCAAAAATTAATTTTATCTTATTGAACCACATTTTACTCCTTGATATTAACCATGTCTCTCAGATTTTCGAAATTCCACTCACAAAAGCGGTAAAATTAATTTTTATGTAAATTTTCAAATTCTCATTGGAGGTGGGTAAAGGACGGTGAAAAGTTCAATAAAATTTTTATAAATCTAATATTATTATAAAATGACTCCAATGAATTACATTGAACTTATATAATTATTATGTGTCAACTTTTTATATAAAATAAATTTAAATAAAATAAATAACTATTTAAATAAAAAGTCAGTTTTTAAATAGTAAACAAGTGTTTTCACTATTCATCAAAAATTGAATGTTTTTAGAAAAATACCAAAAATTCACTGTAGGCTAATTTCAATAATCCGAATCTAAAAATGAAGTCCATTTTGAAAGATAAAATTCATAAAATTTTAAAAAGTGGGTATTACTATTCATAACGGCTAGTTTATATAATATTTTAATAACATATCGTTGTTTAGTGAAACTCGGTATTGTGTACAACACACACAATCATGGAAGGTCACAATTGCATGTAATGTAAGCCAAGTCAGTGTTGTGTGTAGTGAAATACACCTTTGTTGTTGCATATAACAGAATCCAACCATATTTCACTTATACATTGTATATATATATATATATACTCTCAATGTTGTATAGAATTACTACGATCAAACGTACTTGAAATTGTGTGTAACATGATCCAAGAATAGTGTTTCATATACTACAAGATAATATGGTGTTGCGTATAGCGCAAGATAATCTTGGTGTAGCGTACAAGAAAAGACATCAAAGAAATTAAAAAGAATAATTCTCATAAAAGTTCTGGTTATTACAAGTATAATCAATAGTTTAGAAATATGGTGATAATCTTCAAAACAAAAATTTCATAAGGTGTTTAAATTAATAATTTATCTATGATAATAATTCATACTTTTAAATGTTGGGGATGAATTTTTAGTGGTTCATGTGTGATTGATAATGTATGATTTACCTATAAAATTGAAAAGGACTAAAATATGTATGTTTTTATCTATGATTAATTAAGTTTCATAATTTACCAAAAATATAGTTTTTTGGGAATCCAAATAATGGTGAAGACACTATGGTTCACTTATGGTAATTATTTTTAGATGTCCTAAAAATAATGAGGTGTCTTATTCCTAAATATGGGAAAATGGATTAGAAGTTTTCCATGGTTTGAAATAGGGTATCCTACATTATGTCACACATCATGGTATTCGAATAATATTTCTATCTAAACTAGTGAGGGGAGAACAATCCATGACATTAACCACTTTTAAAATCTGTTCAAGAAATGTTTCAATTATTTTAAATGATATGACATATATCACACCATGATGAAGGTGATCAGACCCCAGTTAAAGTGAAATAGAATATAAATGTCCATGATGAAGGTGCTCAAGATTCAATGAATCCTAAATAGTATACAATGAACCATATTGAATTTTATATTTCTATGAAATGTAAAGTGTTGTGCGTTTTATGTTTTCTTGATAAATCATGTAGTTTTCTAACTCAAGGGATACTCATACTTAGTATTGGAAGTCATTAAGTGCATCAATTGTTAATATCAGGTCTTGAATAATTTAAAATCAAAAAAGTTGGTTTGGGAGAATGTGAGAGCAGTTAATGAAAATTATATATATAAATTTTATATTTGA
This sequence comes from Viscum album, assembly GCA_963277665.1. Lineage (NCBI taxonomy): Eukaryota > Viridiplantae > Streptophyta > Magnoliopsida > Santalales > Viscaceae > Viscum > Viscum album. The sequence continues at coordinate 335,924,594 of OY728163.1, forward strand.
TGTTTGATTAAGTAGATGGACAACATGTTGAAACAATGAAATAAAAAATAAAATAGGAATATTACAGTAAATATATTGAATATTCTCAAGGGGGATTTAATAGAGAAGGAATAATTAGGAGGATTTTTTTGGAGAGGGAATGTTTGAAGTGAAGTGTGCCTAAAAAAATAATAAGAATAATAATAATTTTATTAGTGTGAGTAGTAAATGAAAAAGTGAAAGGGTACACACCTAGAAAAAATAATAATAATCACATCAATATTATATATTGATGAAGAAGGATTTTACAACCCTATTTAATTGTGAAGAAGTGTGGGAGAACTATACAATTGTTAACAGACAATCATATTATAGGAATAAGGATAATCCATACCTATTTAAATCATAATACAACAATACAACTTTTCATGAGAGGTTTTGGGAGGAAAAATTTTTTATGTTCATGTATTACACGTTTATTATATACCCATCTATTTTTTATGCTCCATGGTGATTCTAATGGATCATATGGTCTTAGTTGATTTTCAAACATGCTATAGATTAACTAATCATTTTTAGTTATGAATTATTTACACAATGTGTCACTTTTTTTGATAGAAAAAATTCATTGGAACCATTTTGGTTTGTGTTTGTTGACAATTTTAGAGTGTTTTGACTTCAATGATATCTTATATAGGCATGGAAAAAACAAAACAAGATTTTTTCCAAACTACATGGAACTTTAGTAGCTCTATTTTCAAATAGATGTATTATTGTGACAGTCTTTTTCACACAATGAATTTTATTATTTAGGGAAGGTAAAATTTCATGTTGCAATCATTAGAATAATTAGACCATAAGGGGAACCCATGTGAATTAAGATCAAGAATATTTTGGAGAAAATAATGTTTTCATGGCATGAAGATCTTGGTCATGCCATTATAAAAGTTTCTTACGAAAAACAAAAAGGATTGGTCTTCACTATTTACAAAAAATTCATTGGAATAATATTTGAGAATACTCTTTTAATTATTTAGGATCTATATCATTTCATTTTGGAGAGGGTAATTGTTCATATTAGAGTGGATGATGATTAAACCAAGAAGGGGGTATGAATATTTGGGTGGATTTGACTTATTGAAGATCATAACACCATGGGTGGGACTGAAATTATATATTTTTAGAGTATAATAGATGGAATTATAATAGAAGGGTGACTATGTTATGCTAGTGATACCCAAAGGTGTTCTAGTCAACAAAAAATCCTAAATTTGAATCCAATATGAGTTTTGTGGGTGATTTTTCTTAATGGTAGATCTTATAGTCCTATATTTTGGGGTGAAGTGACACATTATGTGAAGGTGGAGGTTTTTGGGATATTTACTTCAAATAGTAAGGGTATTTACATTGTAATGGTGCCAAATCAACAGAATGAAATATTGATATTTATTTTTTTAGGATATGGATCTATAAATTAAATGGGGAATCTTGATTTTTATGGAAGTAATTTAATGAATTTTACTAAATCAATTATGGATATTTTAATATCAATATAATTATAATATAGAGATTTTATATGGATATTATAGACATATTTATCTTCACTAGTGAAGGACAAGGATCTTGTAATTGAATTGTTATATAATATATGATAGATGTGTTATATAATATTACTATAAATCCAGGAGGTTCCAAGAGAATATCTCCCTGAAGGTATTGAAGATATTCATTGTGGATAATGGTCGAGTGGATTTATACACCCTTATTAATATAATTTCATTTTTCTGTAATGACCAAGACTATAGCATTTGATTAAATATATTTTTGATTATTGTGGTTGCAAGTGGTGTGTTATTTCTATTATAGGGGTTATAAAGCCAGAGGGCCAGTATTAAAACTCAAAATTATAATGAAAATTAGTGTACTAAGTCTTTTAGTGGAATCAACATATTTAAATTTAATTTTCTATAGGAGAAAAAAAATAAATAAGGAATGCACCTTTGTAATTTAATTTATCACCTTCTGTGTGGGGGATAAGAGTATTACTAGTATAATTGGAGTAAATCATTAGTTATTTTCATTTGTTGAAGATAGAAATACCCTTATTCAACAATGTTCTTAGAGTATTCAAAATTTATTGGGAATGGAAATTGGTATTTGATCCCAAGGTTTTTAGATGAGTGATCTCTCTATAATGTGATGACAGTACCCATCCACCACAAGGGAATATTGATCTTCGATGGAATTAGTTTCCAATTATATACGAAATTTATGCAATGACATTTCTAATATTTTTTAATGCATGTGTAGATGGATTTTAAACATGGGGTTTCCGGAATAATGAAGTATAGGGAATTATCAAAAAAATAAAAGGGAGATTGATGTTGAAAACAAAGGAGTCAATACATTAGGAGGTTTTTTATACAATATTATATATATGAATTTTATGTCATGTAATTCCCCTAACACAATGTAGATGAAAAGTTTAAATATTAATGAAGGAGACTCCATGGAATAACAAGATAAATTATTGGTTTTTTGAATGAGTTTGTGGATTTATAGATGCACCTGGATGAGTCCATAGATTTATTTTTTGATATTATTAATGTCAAAAAAGATCGCATACATAGGATAATAGAAAAACATAATTATCTTCAAATCATAAAGAGTATAATTGGAAGATAATCCTCAGGTTTAAATGAAATGATCGCAGTTCTTGAAAAAAATGAACCATTGGAGTTTACACTAAATAAAATACCAAATAGTTATATTGTATAAGAGATGAGGTATAATGAAAATTATTTTTGGAAAAATAAGAATTATGAGGACGTTTCATTCAAGGATATGAACAACCATTCATTAGAATATGGTCCTTAAGAATGAGAAATTGATGAAGTGATGTATTTATATTCCTCAAATATCAAAAAAGGTAAATAAACACATAAATTAATGTATCCAATTGGTTTCTTCAGATGTGTGAAATTTGGGAATTTCATAACATGGCTTTCTAAAAAATTATGATATTGTGATGAAGATAAAGTGATCGTAAAGATGTTCTCTAAGGATGAAAAGGGAAATGAGGAATTTTTGTACATTTTGGTGTTTTTCTATCCTATTAAAATATATCATATGTTTTGATTCTAAAAATCATCATTTTTTGTATGTCCATCATAGGTGGCTCTATTTAAATAATTTATAGAGTTTCATTTCGAAGTATTTTATTTATAATCGATTTTATTTAAAATTTTGATTACATTTTATTATTGGATTTATCTTTCATTATTGTCAAGAATATATAATTTATCCAATGCACTAAGGAATTATCTTATGTTTACTAGAATTAAATTTTTATAAAGAAGACTATTTTATGGGGAAAAAGTGTCTCGTGCAGAAAGAAATTATTTAATAAAATAATTTATCTTATGAAGTATCTATAAGTAAATTATAGTATGAGGGGAATTTGTAATAAAAATAGTACATGAATACATAAAGACAGCATCGATATGTTTAATGTAGTTTATCCTATAATTTTTATAATGGAAAATAACTTATATTTGATTGTCCTTTTTCTTATGTGTTTCAAAATAATTATACACATACTAAATTTTAATGAAAATACTATATTTACCCTATGATGGAAGATTTTTCATATAAAATACTATTTACAAATAAATATATCTTATGAAATAATAATTATTAAAGGAAAAACAAAGATTTCATTTCCTAAATAGTAGAAAATAATTTTATTTTTTATTAGAACTATTATTCATTGATATCATTAAATATATTAATTAAAAGGAAATAAAACATAAAAAAATAAGATCTATGTAGAATTAATAACAAAGACTATCATTTTTAATATTTGATTTTTTAGAAGGTTTGTTCAATTTCATTATTGTGAGGAAATTATAATCATATTTTGGACACATCAAATTTTTTTTAATGAATAAAGGTTAATTTAAATGCACAAAATTTTCCATATAATGTATATAGTACTAAGGAAGGCTATAGTTTCTAAAATTTTATACCTTTATGCTTTTTATTTTTGGAACATATGGGCACACATAAGACCATAGAATTTATTTTTATAATATTGTATTCAAATTACCATTATCATATGTATATGAGAGTTAAAATTCAAAACAAAATGAGAGAAAACTTGTTTATAAGTTGATTTTTACATTGAATAAAACAATCCACATACTCTATTATTACTGAATGCTCTTTCAACCTGACTATGAATAAAAATCTATTACTGATGTGTATTAAAATATAATTATCCACATTCAAGGATCATTGGAGATACTATTCAATGTTATATTAATTCTTTATAATATTTATTCACCAACTTTTGGTTTCTTCTTGAAACCATGTGCCAATGATATTTTCATTTCAACATATCTTTTACTTGATGAAAGTAAGTGTACGCACCTTTTACTGAGTGTGATTGGAGGCTATTTATAAGACTTATAAATGAGATCTTGGAAAAATATATTGTATATTATACTACATGGTATCTTCTTCCACTAAATAGGGAAATCCCTTGGCCAATGGTTGGAATAATGAATCTCCCTAAACATACTAAGAGAGAATCCGTGGAGTGGACTATATGATATTTTGCCCAAAACCTTATAAAATTACCTTGTACAAATTTTTGATATATGATATTTTATTTCCACTAAATATCTACTTGAGATATTTTAGATGATTTAATAATATATTTTAAAGGGTCTTTTATGGTGGAATTATTTTTGAGAGCCCAGTTTACCCCATCACATGAGTATTGGGCATTCATTTTAGGAAAATAGTATCAAAGAAATTCACTTTCAATGTTCCCAATATTTAATAGTTTAAGGATAAATATTAATATATATTACCTATATTATGGATGATTCCAAATATGGAATTTTTTGGATTTTTAATCCGTACATTAATTAATAAATTTATTATTTCTATAAGGATCAAATGATTATATACTTGAAAAAACATGGTATTAAAATCTATCTAAAATCTATAAAACCATAATTCTTTTAAGTAGATCCTAAAAAATATGTTTATACAGTATAAATTGAATATGATCTAAAATCTAGATCCATAAATGGTATTATAGGTAGAATAAATACAAACGAGTTTAATTTTTTTTTCACAATATAGTATTGATCAGAAAATATGAACCCTTATTTGTGTTTACTGTGAAGGAAAAAAAAATTTAGAGAACCCAAATATAATAATTACAAGATATAATTTAATACATTCTGAATTTGGGAAGGAGAAAATATTAAGAAAATCATTGGGGGATTAACAGATATTGTGAATGATATTACTAACTTATGGACCTTTATTCCAAAATCAGATCAAGCAATAAATGTTCTCATAAGTTCACCATTAATGTAGTGTGAAATATTTTCTATGATAAAAAAATATACAACATTATAGGATATGAAATAAATTTTCTGATAAGTGCTATTATTATGTATCTGCTATATATTTAAGATGAATTTAAAGATAATATGTTAGTCTAATAGTTATATGATTCCATGAAATTATCCTCTTCAAAGGATGGGGGGAAAGATAAATAAAAATTCTTATCTAACACATTAAATGAAGAAAGGTGAAGACGGTCAAAATCAGATGAAGTATATAATCAATTTGAATGAAAATTAAATTTAATTATAATAAGATTAGTGGATTCATGAAAACCGTTAACAATTATAAAAAATTTAATAAAAATTTAAAGGATGTAAGTTTCTATTAAGGAAAAAAAAAGATGGTTATATCAAGCCTAATTTTAGTTAATTAAAAGATACTAAGAAATCAAAAAATATGTTTTATGGAATGTATAACTACAAGAAAAAGGATAATATTGAAATAAGATCCTCATGGAGTGCTTCTAAAGACTCTATTAATGATTCAATTAATATTTTTAATACAATAAAATCTAGTAATAAAGAAAACATATTCTTTATAGCTTAAGAAGAAGACATAAAACTTGATTACTATTCATCTTATGAATCCGGTTCTTAAAACTACATATATAAGGAATTAAATGAGTATTTCAATATGCTATATAAAAATATGAATCTTTTAATTTGATGAATAATATTCTTCAAAAATATGTTTTGTTTCTTACATGTGAACATAAAAAAATTATCAAAATAAATTTCATAATATAAATACATTTTATTAAAATATACTTCAAGTTATATGTCCCTTGAAACAAAATATAGAATTGATGGTTAATGTTAAAGATCTAATAGATAATTCTATTTTCTTTACTAATGGGGAATTTCCACACCAAATTCTTAGTAATAATAAATCCAATATTGTTATATATAGAATATATTGTAATGGAGAAAAACCTAATACTTACAAGAATTATTTTGGTTCCCATTTCCAAGAAGAGAAACATATCTAATATTACTTGTTTTAACTATGGAATAAATGTTCATTATGACAGTAGGTATTACATATTGTATCTTCAATTTATTGTGGGGGGGGGGGGTTAAAAGGCATTTATTTCAATAAATTTATCAAATTTTAATTCTATAAATTATTAAATGTATAGATATATTTTGGTTCCCAAATATTTAATATCTAAAACAACATAAACATAGAGAATTTGGGTACGAAAAATATTCCTGTATAATTTATTTATAGGAAAAGATCTAAATTAACCACAATAAAAAATTGTTTATGGAAAGTGGTTGTTTAAGAAACATGGGTGGATAATTTTATAACTTTCACTAACTATATTAAATTAATATAATCTAGGACATAATTGGTGATAATGAAAAAGAAATATTTTTATAGTTTCATCTAATATAGGCCCTCATTTAGTACTCTTCAAAAAAATTCATTTTGTTAAAGGATAAAATCATACACTTATACATATTTTTCATCATGGTGATAATTCATTTTCTAGGAATTTTTATAGAAATTCATATTCTAATATTAATGATAAATTGAATAAATTTAAAGCACATAAAACTATAAATTCATAAAATCTATAAATTAATTCATTATTTATATTTAATGTAATCTATGTAAAGTAAAAAATTAATGAATCATGGATTTGGAATAGAAGGATGGAACACTATATTTTTTATTACGTGAGAATAGTTTCTAAGAAGATTTTTCTTTCATATTTACCCAATTTAAATTTGTCTAAAATAAACTATGGGATACTTGAAAATGGGAATAAAACAAAATTAATATTTCAAACCAATAAAAGTTGTTTCAATATCTATACCCTTAGAATATATCAATGTGGATATATTTGGTACCTCTATAACTACAATCCTAGGTTGAAACTAATCATCTCAGGTTTTACTTGATTATTTTTCAATATTTTCATGGGTTCAAAATCACGAATTCATTTAATTTTTTTCAAACATGTTATTTAATGAAACAAGAAAATTTATGTGATTAGAGTTGGGAGGTTTCCATAAAAGATGAATTAAAAATCATTAAAGAGGAATAATATAGGAACAGTTTTCCCCACGATTAACATGTTATGGTAACAAAATAGGTATTTATAAAAAATTAGTTATTCATGGTGTGATCAATAGAAATATGGTTTGGTTAGTGGATAAAGGATAGAAAAATAGTAAATAATAGGCTATGAAGAAGATTTTTCCCTATTTTAAGTGACAATATATCAAAATAATTTTAGTGATTGTATATTTTATGAATTTTACAATATTTTAGAGCGATGAAAAACCTATTTTTTTTAAATATATATCTCGTTGACGTAATTTATATTGAACAAAAACCGTGTTTTGAAAACCATTACTTTATAAATTTAGATTTTAAACATACATATATATTTATAGTTTTAAACAAGAACCCAAATCATGGTACAAATGGACTTGTAAATTTATATTATAAAATGTGTTTACCATGGGATTTTTAGACCCTTCTTCATTTAATAAATTCACAAAATATATATATTTTATTACTTCAATTTTTTTATTAATGAAGTAATTTTTTCTCCTATAATCAAAAAAATGTATAATAATTTTCCCAAAAATAATTCCAAACGAAATTTATATAAGTGTGATGTGTGAGTTTGACATTTTCTTTAATTTTGAGATTTTAAAAAAAGAAATAAAATAAAATATATACCTGACTTACTAAAAAGGATTGGAGTTGATAATAGTAATATATATTCAAATTTCAAGACTTTTAACATTAAAAAATAATTATATGATGCTGGTAAGACATTTAAAAACAAGTGATATTTCGGAATTATAGCAGTCTTTTCATATCTAGTTATAAATTTACCATAAATTTTGTTAGTCTTCTACAAATGTGTTAGTTTTTTTGAAAACAAAAATGTTTCACATTTAATAGCTTCCAAAATAAATTTATGGTATTTGAATGTTATTATTTAATATTCTTTGATTTTTAAAAAACTTCTAACATTATTTCTGTCTTATATTATATTGTTGAATTTCAATGTTGTGGGTTATATATGAAGGGTACAGTAAGAAAATTTATCTTTAGAGGAACATATTTAGTTTCTTATTATATTAAGAATTAACACTTAGTTTCATTGTCATCTTTAGAAGTAGAATACATTATTGTTGGTTGATTTTGTGAAAAAGTGTTTTGGTTGAAACAAATATTAGTGGATTTTGGATTTGACTTTTATTATATACCAAAATAATGTGATAAGACCTCTAAAATAAATATTGTTTACAATATCATTGACCTATTTTAGGACCAAGCATACTGACCTAGGAATTATTTATTGATGGACCAAACACAAAAGGGCGAAATATATTTATATTTTATTCGAGATAAAAATAAAATAGTATATATTTTACTATTACTTTTTCTAGTGATTTATTTGAATTTATAAAATGTTTGTAAAGGTTTTTTTAATTGTTTTACTCATTATAAGTTGGATACAGTTAACCAATTATTCAAATTTATTCTATTTTGTACTTAAGTATTTATTAATTCAAAATAACTGATGATCTTATTCCAATACATAAATTATGATTTATTTACATAGATATGAAAACCAATTAAATTTTATAATTTTATTTAATTTATTTTTAGTGTGATACTGTTTTTCACTTTTCACATTACCCATAAGAGAATATATATTTTTTTTATTGGAAACCTCATCCATTTTCCAACCACTAAATCAATTCTCTCTCAAATATTTTTTTACTTAAACATAATTTTTACATCCTTAACATATGCCGATATTATAAATAATGTTTAATTAGAAAATAATATTTTGTGTTTCTTTAGGTATCATGAATAGATCTAAAGTGGTTTAGAAGGTGTCGACTAGAAATGTTGTAGAGTTTAGATGGAATGAAATAATGCATATATTATTAAATAATATTCTAAAATATAAAATATGATATATTTTCTATGATGATAAAATAATGTTTTTCTTTAATGGGAATGAATTTAGAGTGTTTTTATAAAATTATTAGTTTATCTTTGATGAGACTATTGACTTATTAGTTCCAAATATGAATGTTATGAACATCTTAATATTATTAGTTGATCTTGATGGAGTCATTCATTCCCATCTCAAAGGGGGTTTCGAAATTAATAACACTAAGTATCAATGATGTTTTGCAAATATATATCATGAGTTTTATCTTTAGAGGTCAACTGGTCGAGAAGAAGGATAAAAAAAATTAATCCAAAGACTTATTTCTTAGTAAATTCAATTTGATGTTTTATTGCTCAGTGTATAGGAGAGTGAATTTTTTTCCCATGTACCATTTCATTTATCATCAACTAATTGAAAAAGGTAAATATGTTAAGTTATAATCTGAGATATATGTAACAAGTGAATAATATCATGTTATATTTTGAACATTTGGGATGACATTTAACGCTTATGCTTGAATAATTTAAAATTAGGCTTAGTGAAATGATGATCACCATGTTTCATTGCTCAAATAGGTTAGGTATTAGAGTATTTAAATGGAGTTGGTATTTATAGATCCCTACCCTGAGGATGCTAAGGGATATTTTCTTGCAATAGTAAAAGTTAACCCTGCTTATTTTGAGGGGGAAAACATATTAGGAGATTGAGAGATTGTTGGAAGGTGCTTGAGTTCTAAATTTTGATTTTTCCTAGTAATAATGACATAAATGATGTAATGTAAAATGATATTTTTTATACAAAGGAGTGGAAATATAGTAATATCAAATGTGATTCCCTCCTTTAATGTTTAAGAAAAACAATATGTTCTAATAAAGTTTCTCTAATAGAACATGTTAATACTACTTAATTTATGCCAATTTGTGGTGATCAGGAAGAGATTCATGTGGTAGATGAAAAGTTTTTTGAGACAAGGTATCATAATTATTTTATATAGATTTCATCCCCCTATTATCCCCTCACATAGAAAATATTCCTTTTATCAAAGGAGTGGTTATCATGGATGTTGATGAGAGGTGGATTCCTATATTTTTCGTAGTTCTTTTTATTTTTTATATGCATATAGTCAAAAAAACTATTGATAGTGTTTCTTACCACATTAATAAATTCATGTTAAATAATAATTCTTTTTCTGAACTGAATTTACTAGAAGTAATGAAGAAGAAATAGATGAAACTTCATTAGTTTTAAATTCCAAATCAAGTGGTGTGGAGGCTGAACATTCTCTAGAAATATAAAAAATAACAACAAGAAAGTGGTGGAAGATATAAAATTATTTAATGATCTAAAATCACAATATCATATGATCAAATTGAAACCATTTTTGATTGGGTGTTTTTTGTATTCAATTGAATGAAAAAAGAAATAGATGATTTGGGGAATGCTTTTCATATATTTTTGGAAGTAATAAGAATTATAATGTGTGTGAAGTCTTTCAAAGAAGATATTGATTTCATAAAAAAGGTGTTGGTCACTAAATTAGAGTATATTGAATGGATTCCCACAACTCTTATTGTGAAAACAATTCAGTCTGATTCACCATGCCTTTTGTATGTTCTATTTTTCAAGGAAGAAAAATTGGTTTTTTTCTAATCCAATTTAGATGACCTGAATGGTTAAATATATTCATTTAATGTTGGATTTATGTATTGATATAGCTTCCAATATGTGTTAATGGTTTTCATTTATCAGATCAAGAGTGGTCAAGAAAAAACATTGAGTGTTGTACAATGTGTAGCTATAACATTACATGTTGTAGTCATATTTTTCAAGGAGAATATAGACTCTATATTGGATACATCAATGATCAATCTTATAGAATATCATGTTCTTGGGAAATATATTAAATACACAGCTTCTCATGATAAAAATTTAATATTTTGGCCACAAATTTGATAATACTTTTTAATAATATAGAGGCATCACTTACTTTTAATTATGATGAATCTTCCAAGAAGGATACAGAAAAAGAAGTAGAGGTTTAGAAAGTTCCTTCTATATGATATGTAATAACTATCACTAGTGAAAACATTATATGAAAGTATCTTATGTAACCACTCATATATTTTTTTTAATCCTAGGTATATATAATATGGACTCTATTGAAAATATATTTACAGAACTCAGACAGAGTGGTCAATCAGAAGCTCAGGCTTAGTTATTAAGGTATCCTATAATTTTTTAAAAATTGTTTTTTAAGATAATAAATATATGTATAGATTCTATTTTAAAAACAGATACAAGTGATAATATTTCATTCACTTACTAATAAATATCCAACCGAAAAATCAAAATATATATGTTTCCTCTAAACCATCTTCCATTTACCAGAAAGAGAATCCAAACAATGGAGACCACGCTAGAAACATTTATCTTCGAACCTCATATACCATGTTACTATTATGTACATCTAATAATAATGAAAATGAAAAATTTATGAACACCTAAGAAAAAATAATAACAAGAAAAAATGTGACTTTCTTGGAGTTATAAAGTTTGTATTTTAGGGGATTTTGATTTAAAAGTTTCCTTTAGTTAGAACAATCATCTAAATCCAAAATTCATTTATATTCTTGACCTAGATTCTTCGTTACCTATTTTATTAAAGAGGTATCCTCTTAAACCTACACTTACAAGGATTCTATGTGGTAAAAACCATACTTATAATCTTAATAATTGATAAATCCTTTTTATATATTGTTTTATATTAATAAAAAAAATTGATCTTGATTTCAGTTTTCTATCACTATTTAATATTATACAATTGAATTTTTTACATATATGTTCATGAAAAAAATATGTTTTAATATATTCGTACAATTAAAATCCAAATTTATAATTCAGTTTATAACTATATATTCACAAAAACATTTCTCAATTCAGGGTGATAAATTGAACTTGTTTTCTATTAATCCCTTGTATTTCTTTTTGATATCCTAAAACCTGAAAAAGTATAAGATTAAGAAAATTATCTTATCCAAATTATTATCTTTCATATATATATATATATATCATACCATTAAATAAATAAATTTTTTATTAATGTTTATTTGGGTTTATTGATCATAAAAGGATGAGAATCATCGAAATATAATTGTTATTACAAAATTTCCTAATATTTCATTTTTTGATGATAAAAAATCTTTATTTCTTTTGAATAAGTTTATCATAAGTGATTCAAGTTAAATAAATTATTGTATTTAATATTGAATTCTTTAATTTCACTTCTAATTTATTTAATAGTTGGAAGAAATTTTTCTAAGGGATTTTTCTTATATAACTTTCATGTGTGAATGATGTATCCTATGTGGTATAGAATTGTCTTATGGTAATTAGAATTTATTTTCTCCAAAAGACTTTATCTTATAGAGGTAAAAAGTTATTTTTATAGGAATTCATTATTTGACAAATGAATTTATCTTACTATATTCTACATATGAAAATTATCATATAAGTGGACTTTATATTTATTTTATTCTAGAAATCTAGAAAGGGATGGAGAAAAAACATTTCATGTAGTTTATCCTTTGAATATTAGAAATTCAAAGAGATGATATTTGATAACCATTTTTCTTATCTAATTTTGAATCATTGTATGTGTGTGTATGGAGGATAATGGATTCCCTTTATTCATATGATAACGTTCCCCATGTACCACCAGTGGATTCAAATTTTCATTTTGTCTCTCTCTCACCTTCTCAATATCCGACTGCGTTGTCGCATTTGACATTCGAACCTGGGTGTGCCTCTTCTTCACTGCCCCCTAGATTTCAATGGTCCCTCTATGACCCCAATCTAATCATCCTAGAATTTGGTCCTCGGATCCCCTCGTCAATGCTTCTACCTCTGTGCACCTCCCCCTGGCTCCCTGACATGGCGTTTTTAAAGTATCCCTTTGTGGATCACAGCTCAGTCCCTCCCAATTCTGCTTCACAGATGTTCATGTGGTTCCCCAGAAGGCCTCATGAGATGACAGTTGTCGTTATGTGGAGATTCCGGTGTCTTCCTTTTTGGAGGTAGAGGCTTTCTGAGATTTGACTCTAGTTTCTTGTTTTGGGGACGAGAAACATCCACTTATGTATTTCTAGTGCTTCATCCTCTCATGGGGCCTTCGAGCGTCAATGCAGATCTTGGTGGTACATAGAAAATATCTTTGTATCATATTGGATTTAGAAGAAGATTTTATTCATTCATTGTGTAGAGACCCCTATTATTTCTTCCATTAGAGGTTTATTTTACCGCAGTGGTCTTTAGATGATCATAGGGGAACATAAAGCCCTATTGTTGCTATCTGGCTTGATCTCCCAATTCTTCCTCTTCCCTTTCATAACAGAGGATTCATAATGGTGATAGGATATTCCCTTGGTGGATTTATTTTTTCTGATGACATGACCTGGATCTATGAGGATATGTCTGTGGATCATATATGTGTGGAGCTCGATATCTCCCTCCTCGTTCCAGACAAGATTTCTCTTTGGGTGTAGTAATCCTTCAGCTGGAGCATGTCCATTTCCTATTTGACCTTCCCTATGTTTTGGTCCCATTTTATCCTACAATGTCTCTCCATCCAGGTATACAGGGGTTTCTGTTAGGGGGATACGAACCATCCCCTCAAGGGCACAGACCCCATAGTCAGGCTGAGGCCTACACCAAGAGTCTTTCCCCCTGAATCTCCTTCATTGATAGCTCCTTTGTATAAAGAGGATTCAGGGGCAGTTATTCCTTTATCTCTGGGATATGTCTAAGCATGGACTCCCCATAAAATTCTAAAAGGCACATAGATGTTAAAGATGTTTTCCTCCATTCCAACATACTTTTCCATCCATCAACTTGGCGTGTATTTACCTCACCTTCTCGGTTCCTTGTGGCCAATAGATTCCAACCCGAATGAGTGCCAGTGCATCTCTCTACCCTCCCTAGCAGGTATCATGGCCTTTCCCCTCCCCTTTCTCCCCCTACATGCATCCCCCTCAAAGGTATAAGTCTTTACAAATAAGAACCTATGCATCTTCAATGCCCCCCCCCCCCCCCCGCCGGGTGGGTTCCCCAATCAGCTACTGATCAATGTCCCTACATAGCACCCAAGGAGGTATCCTCGCCTCAAAGCCTCAAAGACTCAGGTCCAATCCCTGTTCCATCATCTTAGGAATGGAACCAGTCCATCTCCTCCCCAAAATACCCTAATACTCCCTCTTCAATGACATCATCCAATAATGAGGTTGTGTGAACACGTTCAAGATCACAGAACTAGAAAGAGCATTCATCTTCCCACTTTAAGAAGGTCACTTGCTCTGAATCCAATGCCAAAGATCATTCATATCAATGATTAATATTATAATATGGAATGGATAATGTCTCAGGGCAAGGTATAAGGCAGATTTACTCGCCAAAGAAGTTAGTAAAAATATGGTTACGATTGTTGCAATCCTTGAGCACAAGAAAAGTTGTTCCAAGATCAATGATTATGAAAGGAATATTAAAATGCTGGGATTTATGCACACCGACCCATCCAATCGCCACATATGGACCTTCTAGCATAAGATCCTTTCAATTTACATGGTGGAGGCTGGTGACCGATACATCACAACCAATGTTACCAAGGGGGAAAAACCTTCCTCGTGTTTTTTGTCTCTGGGAGTTATAACCATCATAAAATCGAAGAGTTTTGGAGTGATCGCGATGCCTTTGATATGGAAAACCTAACCTGGATTGTTGGGGGATAATTCAATGTTATTGTCACCCGAGAGGAAAAAAATGCAAGGTTCCCTTCCAAAGTAAATTTATTATATAATTTGTTAAATTCTTGTCTGGGAAAGGCTGCATCGACCTAGGATTCTCAGGAAACCACTTCACCTGGTGCAACATCCAAAGGGGAACCCACCGCTCATAGAGCCTCTTAGGAAACTGTATGGAAAAAATCCAAGCCACTACAGTTTTCTCTAATGTGAAAGTAAGCCACCTAGTTCAGATATTATCATACTATTCCCCTCTTTTGGTAATATTTTCTTGAAGCCACGATATCATTAAGAGATTTTTATTTCATCAATAATTGGCCTCAACATTAGGATACCATACCCTAGTTAGAAATGTCCAGAATGACCCTTCCTAGGATCACATGTGGGTCGCCATTAAAAAAACATCATGTACCATTTGCGGGTGTTGGTGGAGGATATTCTCCTCTGCGAAAATGTTGTTGAGTGTGCCATGAGTAATGTTGAAAGGTTGTAGAAGAATATGGGGTATGGTTGGAATGATCACGCTTTTGAGGACCTCACAAGAATGAAATATCTCTTAGTACAATTTCTCCTGAAACATGAATGCATGGAAAGGGATAAATCAGGGGTCATGTCTCTCAAATAGGGAGATAAGGACACCATGTTTTCCACACATGAATCAAAGAGAGAAATTTTCCAATCAAACCCAATTTTATTTTAGATGATGGATCCTACCTTGGGAAAAATGGATTTGTGGGAGAAAAATCACTTTCCTACTTCCGTGATCTAATTGCTAGTCCAAGTATAATGAGGGACAATGGGTATCCCGTAAATTATAAAAAAAATTAGGTGATCTCAACCATGTTCTCTACCCAGGAAAATAAGGGAATGAGTTCCATTCCTGATGAATAGGATGTACATGAATCCATGATGAGCCTCAAACCATACAGTTCCTCGAGACCTAAAATCATCCTTGGTTCATACTATAGGGCTTTGTAGATGGTAGTGAAGGAGGATGTGGTTATGGATCTCCAAGAATTCTTACAAGGGGGAATCATTCCATGGAATTCTTGTTCCACCACTCTTGTTCTTCTTCCAAAAACTATGAACCCAACCTCGGTCTTGAACTACTGCCTAGTAAGCCCATGCAACCCCCCATATAAAATCCTAGCCAGGGTCATCAACACCTGATTATCTAATAATCTCCCTTAGTGGGTCTTAATGGAGCATCATAGTTTTGTGAATAGATGTTCAATACGAGGCACAATTTCTCTTTCATAGGATATGATGAAAGAAATTAAATTCAATACTCGTAGCTCCATCATGGCCACCATGTTTGACATGAACAAATCATACGATCATGTGGAGTGTGTCTTCATCATCATGTATTTTGAAGGTGTGGGCACTGACTCTTGAAACATTGATATATTATTTAGATGCCATAGATCCTCGTTGTTAGCGATTTTTTATTGTAGTGTCTTACAGGATCTTCAAGGCTACCCGAGGACTCATGCAAGGAGATCTGATTTTCCCAATCCTTTTCATCCTCACCCAGAAATTCCTCAGCTACCTCATTAATAGAATTTTAAAAAATGAAAATATGATTCCTTTTAGATGGTGTATGATATCCCATACCATCTCCCCCTAATGTATGGGGATGATACCCTCATCTTTATGAATTCTGGTATTAAATCAATAAAAGGCCTTATGAAGGTAATATAGGAATACTCCACTAGAGTGGCTAGGTGATTAAAAAATACAAGAGAAAATTATAAATTTATAAAATATTCATTCCAAGATGAACCTATATTGTCCATCAGAACATTGACATGAACATAGGTGTTTTCCATAAGGAATTTGTTAGGGACCTCATTTACCTTGATAGACTTTGCATCAGAGATTTTGATTTCCTCTCCTACAAAATCACAGAGTGCATCCTCAACTGGAAGAACAGGTATCTCTATTTCAAAGGCTATATTTCTCTCATTACCATATTCCGTATTGGTACCACAGTTCATGCTCTTTCTTTCATCAATATTTCATAGGGGGTTATCCTAAAAATTCAAAAGATTATGGAAGGATTCATCTAGGACCCTATTTCAGAAGGGAAACACCACCGAGCTTCCTAGATGAAGTTGGACAGGCCAGTTAGAGAAGGCGGAATCAATGTCCAAATCCTTGAGGACACAATCCTCTAAATGCATCATAAGTATTCATGGGAAGCACTGGAACAATGAACACTTTGGGGAAGAACCATGGTCTCCTCCTATTTTGGTTATCCTTCCTCTGGTGTAATTCAGGTCTCTCTATTCAGGTCTATCATATCCCCCCTCATTCATAACCATCTAACACATTCTTAATGGATGGTGGGGAGAGGTGAGATCTCATTTTGGCATCACAACTGGGATTGTGAGGCCATTGGGTTCCCATGATGCCCAAATCCTACCATTTTCTTTTGGGAATCTAGTTGTTACCATGCGTTCATCAAAGCGGTTCTAGATAAAGATCAGCATGGAACCTTTAATCTCTTTGAATTGACCCCAGAGCCAAAACAATGTGTTTCACTCCATATTCCATAGGGGACTTCTTCTCTCAAGAATTTAGTCATACAATGAGAACCTAGGAATTTTTAAATATCTTGATCAAGACCCCTTATCCATAGTTTCTATCTGTGATGTACAACTTCTTATCATGTCATATCAGAAATAGAGAAATCCCAATGGATGATAATATTAAATGTTGTGGAATCCCATTGGTGTCCTGATTTAACAACTTCAAGAATATTAATGAGGATTGTGTTGATCACCTTTTCTTCCAGGTATATTGGGCATGTAATGTGTGGAGTGCTCTCAGTGAGTTTACAACTCTCATCGATCATAATATGGCTGACCTCCCATTCTTGTAGAGGTGGTTCCATGGATCAGGAGATAGGGGGCCATAGAAGGATGCCCACACCATAGACTTACATAAAGGGTTCTAGAGTATTTGTAAATATATGAATAAGGAGAGGAACGATGGGGTCCCATCATCCAAAAAAATTCATCATCATCAAGAACAAAAATATTATCCTAGATCTAACCCGGCTCTCCATCAACTAGCCGTAGGATCCCTCCCTCCGCTCTCATTGAAGGAGCTCTGACGATGGCTATCTAGATTATGGAAATTCCAAAGGTTAATGGTTTCCCTAAAACCCCACTCTAGTGGTCTCAAATTAAATATAGATGGACCTTGCTGCATGGGAATCTAGCGTGGTGGAGGTGTGGTTTAGGAAGACAAAGGGTATGTAATTCAAGATTTCTCATCCCACTTGGGTCATGGATCATCCCTACAGGCTATGTCAAAGGGTTTTCTTCAGAGAATTAGCATGTTCCATAAGGGAATCATTGGGCTATCAGAGTTTGAAACCAACTCTAATATCTTCTAAATCATTTTAAATGACCTACATCCCCCTAGTAAATTACATATACCATCAGAAAGTGCAAGGGAGTTCTAAACAATAATAACAAAGTGGTGAAATCGTGGTGAGAGGGTATCCAAGTCATATATCACCTTTCTTGCCTTGATTTTCTTGGTACTAACCCTATTTTCCTTCACAATATAATGTCATTGAAACCCAAGGGGGTCATCCTGATTAGATTGGATTCCCTCAGCCTTCTCAATTTCAGGACTCCGTGAGACCTAGTGTCAGTGGTCCCTATTTCATTATATCCTAATAAAAATTTACTAAAATTTGAGGATTATTTATGTGTACATAATAATCAATTTTTTAAAAAAAATAGAATATTATGTTTGATAGCATATGTGATACACAACGTCGAACCCCATAAAATAATGATTATTTAAAAATGACCATATTAACATATCCATTATATTTTAGGATATGATCATGATTAACTATGTTATGAAATATATATAAGTCATACCCAACATAATGATACATATTAATTCATAGAAAATAGTCTCTGAAGTTTTTCTAAAATATTTTGGTTCTTCAAAAAATGCTTTCTTTAATAAAATTTTTTATTTATTTTTGTAGAAAAGTATTGTATTTAATTTATAGAAAATTTTCAAAATGTATTTGATAAAAGTTGATAAACTTATAATACCATCATATAAAAATTAACTAAGGGTAGAATTTTGGAATTTTTCATAAAAATATTGACATTTAAGTGAATATTGAAAAATACTCATTTGTTTAAAAATGCAATTTATTTTAATCTATTATGTAATTTAAAAGTCAAATTTTGATGAAAATTTTATATTAAATCCATATAAATATTATTGAGTTAAATTTATGCCAATTAATTTCATTAAAATCGTCTTTATATAGGATTTTAGAATAAGATTACCTATATGTTTGAAAACACATTTTTTTAAAACCGTTTTAAAATAAATAAAGTGTCTCAATATTAAATAAATAAAAATATAACATAAAAGGTAATTAAATAAATTTAATTTATATATTTTATATCTAAAATTATTTATTGAAATTCATATTGTGAAAATTTCAAGTTATAGAGTTCGAGTAAAATAATATTTTCCTTAAAATGTGCATTTTTATGAAAAATTGCTTTCCATCGCACTTGGGATTTTTATTTTAAATTTTTTTATTACACAAATATAAATTTATTTTAAAGGATTACATATTTATAATAATCAGAATTAATATTATGTTATATTTTAAACATAGTTTTTGGAAAATAATAATAGTAACTGTAGTTAACATTTATTACAACGGTAAAAGGAATATAAGTTTATTAACTGTAAAAGAATTTAACAAAGACCCGAAATAGAGTAACCCTAAATGTATGGATAATGATATATCATTTTCAATGAAATAAATATTACATTTATTCATTGTTATTTTTAATTTATAAATGATTACATAAGGAGTTTTTGAAAAAATAAGTTTTAATATGACAAAACTCAAATTGTATTTTTCTGTAATATGGAATTTCAATTTAAACATTCCTTTTTATGAATTCATGAATTTTTAAAATAAGATATTTTTAAATAACATAATACTATTACTTAATCTTTATAAATTATAAATCATAATATAATTTTTATGAAGTAAAATGTAATTGTTATAAGGGTTCGAAAATTGTAATTTTTCAGAAAAACATTATTTATTAATAAATATAGATTTATATTTTAAAATATGAAAATAAAATTTTTATGTAATTATATTAAAAAATTGAATATTATTTTTTGAATCAGTATGATGAAATTATCCAATTATTAATTTTTAAAATTTTTCTGAGAAAGTCGAATTTTCGGGTAAAAACATAAATGTGGATTAAATATACAGTGCATATTTTGACATAATAATGACCCAAAATTGACGTAATAAATGTTATAAAGGTAATATACCACCATATTAATATTTTTAATTTAAAATAATATGATTTTAAGGTAATTTGACAAATTTTATAAATCATTTTTCATCCTCTAAAACCTACATTATATTTTAAAGTCAGAAAATCATTTATTTATGAACATGTCTCTCTTCAAAATCGGAAAGTGTAGTATTTTAATGATTTTGTACCCTGAAATTATTAAATATTTAAAAATACTCCCATTTGTAATGAAACATGGACAAACAACCTGGGAAGGTTTGTGGTTTTTATTACTTTATTATATAGAGACGAAAACCTATGTTTGAAAAATAATAATGAAATCTCCACTCTTTTCATATATAAATCCACCTATGATCCCATTACTATACACTAAAAAAATCATGGACCATGACATTTCTTTGAAATCATCCTTATAGAGTCCTCCTAGGGTTCCTCTTTCTCTCAAGAAGCTACTACCATGCATTTGGAATCACCCTCTCTATGTAAGGGATCTCCCTCACTTCTTTTTATTCAAGCCTTGCCTTTATGATATGATTATTAATTTAAATTATTAATCTTATGTTATGTTTTTATATATCCCTACTAATTCAATTTTTATTTACACGTGTTAAAACCCCCATTTCACTCTCATTAATCCCTCACATGAACATTTATGTACAATAGTTATGTTGCCAAAATTTTCCAAACCCAGATTGAGTGATATCTCCATCTTCTTTATGATTCATGAACAATACTTATATTTATTCTTTTAATTTCAATTTTTTATTTTTTCATTAACTTATGAACATAAATCTATTATCGAGTTTTTAAAAAAAAAATTATAGATCATTTATCCCCTCATATTATCACGTTTAAATAAGTCATTACTATGTTGAAATCCTATCATTCTCCTCTTTATTCAAGCATCGTGTATAGTTTATACCTTTCCTTCCATTTAATAATGTTGATATATGTTTGCATACCCCATATTATATATAATTTAATGTTTAAATTAGTAGTGACCTCTTGCACTCTCATTTATCAACTTAATGATCCTTTATTTATTGTGGTTATGCTTCCAAAATTTCATTGTAATATTTCTATGACAAACATTTTTGTTGCTAATACCATCACAATTTTCACTCAAGGGTATTCATATATACATACAAATAATTATTTTATTAGTGAATTACAAGTATATAACCAAAATCATTAATAATGGGATTAAATTAGAGGATTTTGTTTGTTTTATGTTCTCTGTAGAACTCTTATGTATGTCTATGATATGATTATGATGGGTGTTCCCAGATAACACTAGGTGATCCCATTATAGCATACATGATGGGTGATACCAGATAATACTCCAATGAATTGGGTAATGTTTTAGTCTCTTGAGATTCCATTTATAGTGTATGACAGGTTATTCTAAGAACATTACCTTATGATGTCCTGGTTGTTAACACTGACGTATGTTCATAATGTCATGTTTAATGATGTTGCAACATTTACCATGTTACCTTTATATTACCATGCTATATCTTTCTTTATTTTTTTTTATTATAAACCCTTTAATTCCCCATTAATAATACTATTGTATAAAATGTAATAATTTTTTATGTTATACTTTGTTTGTTATATTAATACCCTAAATAGCTCTCCCCTTTGTTATGTACATCCCTAGGTTATCCCATTTAGTTTTAGAGGACCAATAATTTATAGGATCATGTGAAGGGTTTTCTCAATAATGTTGACCAACCCCGATTAATATGATGTTTGGTAATGCACCTATTCACTAAATACACAATAATAATCAATCATTTGGGTTTTATTATGTGTCAAATTATGTAATAAATCATGAATTAATTTGTAATAAAGATACCGGTTGTAATAGTTGGTAACAATATGAGGTTTAGTTATTTTTCATATTAGGATAAGGAAACTATTGATATATCCTTAGGTATAATACTAAAAATACAAAAGCTTCCCTAAAATTTTGTAATGTATAGAGTTCTTGGTTTCTAATAAAATAAATATATGTTTAGACAATATAAGTGGATATGGATTGGAATAAATGTACCTTGGTGTAATAACTGAAAACACCATATTGTTCTAGACCTGATCTGGAACTGGTGCATGAATATGGTCCTTGAGGTACGCCTTATTTGACACGCTCAAGGGATATTTTTTGGAAAATTCACATGCTCATTAGGAAACATTATCAAGGGAACAAGAATACCAATAATAGCCTGTGTTGGAAAATAGATAATTAATAACAATGATTGAATCCTAGATATTTTTATGTTAAAGAAATATAAGTTATTTATAAGTTACCCATTTAATGTTATTGTATTCCATTTGTTCTATTTAATAATTTGATGTACTCATCCCTAGTTTTCTCTTCATAATTTTCAATTGATAAAAATAGGAGGAACCCAATAAAAAATCAATGTGATGGGTAATGTGATGAATTACCAAATGAGATACCAAACATAATAGGAGCTCAAGTAATACATTTTGTCATTATGAAAAACAAGATATGAAAAATTACAATTAAAAATTTTCACATGGTTGAATGTATAAAGACAACAAAGAACCTGATGATAAAGTCTCAAGGATGTTAAACTATTAATGATGATAAATGAAAAAAGATTAAATTTACCTAATGTAAAACTTTTGGGAATAGAAAACATGGGAAATGCCACAGAGGATATCAAACATGTTTTAAGTGTATTAAAATAAAGAATAAAACACATTGTTTTCATAACAATGAAGAGCATTCTCTAAGGAAATAGGTTACATCCTATGGAAACCTTATTTATTTAATTTGTTATGTGGGGATAATATTGGGTTTATCTAAATTAATTCCATAATACAAGGGTTAAATACTATACTAAATAAGAACCTATATTATATAAATAATTGAAGTGTAATTATTAATATCTTTTTGTATTGGTATTTTATAAACATGTTGTTTAATTTGTATATAAATGAAATAATGGATATAAGAATCACGAAACATCTAAGTATTTTTTCAAAGTATTTTTTCATTAAGGATTTGAAATATATGTTGAATTTTACTGATAACCTAGAAAATTGATTTAGTGATAAGGTTATTGATAACCGTTTATATTCGTTTCCTATGTGGATAAACCTAAAGATTATTGGAATGATATGTCTAAGGATAATATTAGGTTTAAAATAAATGATATAAATTTTTAATAGTTATGTGATAAAATTTTAGTATCATTTAGGATATTTTGGGAAAGATATTAGTGGATCATCTTTAGGTGATTAATGATATTTTAGAAGATGTTTTATTGGGATCAGGAATATATACACGGTTGGTTTAACATAATGTGTTTTTTGAGAAGAATGTTCTAATGTTTTTGGAGGTTTATGTTGAAGTGTCTAAGACATCCATTGAGGAAAAAAATTATATAATACTGAGGTAATTTGGGTTATCTGGGATATAAGAGTATTTATTTACGGAATGATCTATGATAAACCATTGGGAAATTTTTTGTTGAATTTTAGAGTTTAATTTATTATGGTTTATTAAATTTTCGATATGATTTTATTTTTTTGATATCTGTTTTAGATTTAGTTTATAAACTAATACTATCTTTTTTTCTTTGGTGGATTATGTGATTATTTATAAGATTACTCTAGGGATTATGAATAATGTTTTCTCTTGAGTATTCGTGATTTGGAGAAATTATTGAAGTAAAAAAATTATTAAAGGATGAAATTATACTTATTGTGAATACTGATTTCATTATGTAACAAGTCTAAATGGAAAATTAATTCCTTAACTATAGGAAAAAATCTTGAATTTTTAATAGTACAATCATTTATATAGAATTGTTAGGATATTCACCCAAAACCATTTCATTGGGTTATAATATTTTACATTCTACTGACAATGTTATATATCACACTTTATTAGTTGTTTGTTGTTAGTTTTCTCTTCCATGTCTATGTTTTCACTTCCCACTAATGCTCTAATACATGCAAACCTGTTTCTGTGATGAACTTAATATTTCCCTTTCTCTCTTTTCAAGTGGATGTCTATTAACAATTTTTAAAATGATGGTTTTCAATAGATATATTATCAAGTATCCAAACATTGATTATAGATATAACGAGGAAATTTTAATGAATAAATTTATTAAAATGAGGGATAATGTAACATTTTTTGTTTTTGAAAATAGAAAACTATGTTTGATAGTGTATGTGATACACAACACCTAAACCAGACAAATAATTATTATTCAAATATCACCATTTAAAACTAGTCATTAAATTTATAGATGTGAATATTATTCACTAATTTACAATATATATATATATATATAATTCTATATTAACACATATTTATTGAAAAATGGTTAGCAAATAATCAGCCAGTTTTTGGTAAAGCCTTTTTTTCTTCCAAATACGATTTCTAGAAAAATTATATTTATTTATTTTTATGAGCAAATATTATAATTTATATTTATAAATTTATGAAAAAAAAATTTATAAAATTATTTCTATTTGTTATATCATCATATGAAAATTTTCTTGTGGTTAAAATTGTGGATTCTTTAGAAAAATATTGTGCTTTTTGTGAATAGTAAAAATACGCACATTTATGAAACTATCATTAATTTTGATAAAAAATGTAATCTAATGTTTCTATTATAATATTAAATTTATTAAAAAGTAACATGATTATTATTGAGATATATTTACTCCAACTAATTTAATTAAAATCATATTTATACTAGATTTTAGAATCAGTTTATTTTTAGATTTGAAAACACATTTTCTCTCTGAAAACTGTTTTAAAATGTAAAATGTTTCTCAATTAAAATTAATTACAAATAACACATAATTGGTGATTATTTAAATTAAATATATATATGATATATATAATTATTACCTAAAACTAGTACACTAAAAATGAATAGTTATAGATTTAATGTAAAATCATATTTTCCTTGGGAAATTCATTTTTCTAAAAACAAATGATTTGCATTGTGTTTGGAAATTATATTTTAAATTATATTATATCATAAATGTTAATTTATATTTAAATATTCCATATTTTTAATAATAATAATAATTAATATTAACTAATATGTTATAATTAATTTTTTGACAATATAAATAGTAATTGTATTAAACATTTATTACAATGGTTAAAATAATATGTTAATTAAAGATAACAATTATTTAGAAAATAATAGAAACATATTAACCCTATATATTTGAATATTTATATTTTATTTTCAATGGTAGAATGATTATATTTATTTCTTATTGAATTTAATATATAATTTTTAATGTAATTACTTTGATAAAAATTATATTTTAATACGATAAAACTCAACTTGTTTTTTATGTTATATGAAATTTCAATTAATATATTCCATTTAATGAATTAATTAATTGTTAAAATTAATTATTTTTTAGTTAAATAATACTATTAATTAATATTTATAAATTATAAAATATAATATAATTTTTATGAAGTCAAATGTAATTTTTATAAGGGTTTGAAAACTTTTATTTTCCAAAAAACTAATATCTCTCAATAAATGTTTATTTCTATTTTAAAAGTGAAAATTAACATATTTATAGAATTATTTCGATTAAAAAATATTATATTGGTAATCATCATGTTTAAACTATCCAATACTGAATTTTTCATAGTTTTTTAGGACAGTCAAATTTTAGAGTAAAAAATTAAATACGACTTAAATATACTGTTTGTATTATAGAATCCTAATGACATTAAATTTGTGTAATAAATGATATAAAGGGTATAAAATAACAAATAAAATTTTCCCCTTTAAATTAATGTTATTGTTAAGTTATTTTATTAATTATATAAAGCCGTTATGAATCCTTCAAAACATATATTATATTTTAAGGTCTTAATATCATTTCTTTATAAACATGATTTACTTAAACATCACCAAGGGAAATATTTTAATGGGTTCAGACATTATCATTATAAATTAATTTGTCGAGTCCATAGTTATTGATAAAAAAAGAATAAAGAACTCCCCTCTATTTTTAATATATAAACACGCCCATGATTCGATTAATATTCAATAAAAATTTATAAAATATCCTTAATTTTACCTACCGTCTCTATAGTCCTCACAAGGTTCCCCCAATCTATCAGGAACTTCCTACCATGATTTTGGAATCAGTATCTAAAGGTAAGGGATCTCCCTCTCTTCTTTTTATTCAAGAACCACTTTTATGTTGTGCCTCTTAATAATAATTTAATATTTTTTGGATATTCTATTCTAAATAATTATTAATTAAATTTGTATTTTAATGTGTTTATATACACTTTTAAATCTCATTAGTCCCTCCCATGAACCTTTATATACAACCGTTATGTTGCATAAATTGTCCTATGATTTTTCAAAACAAAAGGGAGGGACCTCTCCCACTTCTTTAAAATTAAAGAACCCTCATTAAATATATCATTTAAAAAAAATTGTCTATTTTCTCATGTCCTAATTAATATCTCTTAAATATACCTTTTTTTTTCTTAAATATTAGAGATCATTTATCCTCTCTCATTATACATTTTACATAAGTCATTACTATGTAGAAATCGTTTCCTTCCCCTCTTTATTCAATAATGTAAATCATTTTATTCCTTTAATTTCTAGTTACTAATTTTGGGATATATTTCACCACATCCCTCTTAATGAAAATTTTATTTAAAAATGATTTGACACCCTTTCAGATCATATTAAACCATTTCATGAACCATTATGTACTGTGATTATCCTGTCAAAATAGCACTGTGATTTTTCCATGCCAATAATCTTTATTGTGAACAACATTTCTATTTTCACTAAAGGTTATTCACATAGATATAGCTATAAAAATTTAATTGCGAATATCCGTGTATGTATCCCACAATCCCTAATAATAGGATTACTTTTGATGAAATATTTTTTATGTTATATGATCTATGTGGCACAATTATAAATGTACATGATATTATTTTAATGGGTGTGCCCAGATTGCATAGGGAGAGCCTATTATAGATTACATGATGGGTATTCATAGATAGTACCCTAATGCATTGGGTAATGTTTTAGTATCACGAGATTCCATGTACATTGAAATACATGTTTTCTTAAGCACATTATATTATGATGTCTTAGTGGTTAAACATGACCTATGATTATGATTTAATGTTTAATGTTATTTCCACATTTTCCAGGTTGCCTTTATGTTACCATGCTATATCATTCCTTAATTTTTCATATTTATTATTGTCACCCCTTTAAAGTCCCATTGATATGAATATTTTACTACATGTAATACTTCATTGATGTTATGGTTTGATTATTCCCTTACTGTGTATTATAGCTCAACCCTTTATTAGGTATGTCCCCAGGTTATCCCATGTAGTTTTAGAGGCCCAATTATATCTAAGATCATGTTAATTAAGGTTTTAATAACTTCAATGTAGCCCCAGTTTTTCATTGTTGTGTAATATGTCTAATTCTCAATGGGACCAGACTCCTTGATCTTCTGGTTTGTATTATTTTTATTATTTTGAAATAAATCATAAATTAATATTTAATAAAATCATGGGTTTTCATAGTTTAAATAAATTACCTTTTGTGCACCGAATTTACGCTATGATGGATGAATTATTTTATAAAATAATGTTTCGAAAGTAATAAATCTTATAGAAATAGAATTATCATATGAGGAATAAAAATATCAGTACTTGTCTAGTATCTTCATAGAAAAGTATATTTGTATAAGGAGAACTACAATTCATCAATATTAGAAAAATTTATTAATTTAGTGGCCCTAAAAAATAATGCATGTTTTTTTAATGAATATACCTTAAAGATATACTTAATTTTCCTTATTAACTTTCTATTTCAAGAATTTTAAAACAAATACATTATTTTTAGTGAAGAATAATATTGATTTAGTTTTATCTAGGGAAGAGATGTCTGGATGAGGAAATTTTGATTTAAATAATGTTATTCTTTACAAGAAAGTGTATAGCTCTATGGAAGACCATAACCTCTAAAATTATTTAATTTTTTTCTTTCTATTTTTTTTAAAAAAAAATCACATGAAATGTCACATAATTTGTTGCAAGAATATTTTATTCAATTGATCATTATTATATATCTTTGGGAATTAAATTTAAAAAAACTGGAGGAATATTTTGTAGAAGTTACTATTTACATGGAACAATATGACACACATACTCAATTTTTCATGACCATTATTATTTTATGAATGTGTTAGAAATAAATATTTATTCTATGAATTAAAATATTATTATCTAGAGATAGATAACCTCAATAGATACTCTTAAAATTTATATTCATTCTATAATAGTGTTATTCATCAACTATCAGTTAATGCTTGCAGTTGTGCACCAAAGTTTTTATGTTTTATACATGTAATTACCTTAATAATTTTATTTTAACACTATTTACACTATATATGATTAAATAATGTGTATGATTATTTCAAAAAGGATACCACAAAAGAACCTAGATAATTTACCATGTGATAGTTGATTTCACTCAGCCTGGAATCCCCAATAAGGAGGGATGGTATAGTGAAAATCATCAAGCCTGTTGAGTTTTAATTAGAGTAGTGGTTCAGGGGATCTTTGTGTCATGAACCACTATAAAAACATTTCTCCCTTATTTTAATATTTTTTCTATTTCTTATCAGATTGAGATGTGAGGTAAAATATCAAAAAAATTGATAGGGTTGTTTTAATTGGTAAAACTTATTAGATAGTCAATATATACCCCCCCCCCTATTGAGTATTTTTTAAACTATCTTGGGAAACATGGATCACATAAAAAATTGTTTAAAAATAATAATATACATTCACAAGAAAATGTTATATTTGAAAAAAATGGTAGTGGAAATTGTTATAGAATGAATTTACCCCAGTGAGTAAATCTGTGTAGTTAATATTAAAAAACCATGGTATAAGGATATTGAAAGACCCAAAAATTATGGAGGATCTAACATTAGTGTTTACCTAGAAACATCAATTAAATAAATAGATATTTGGAGTATAATATAAATAATGAAAAGGCAGGGGTATTATGTTATAAACATTATATATAGTAGTAACAAGAAGGGAAATCCATGTGAATGTTAAAAATTAAATGATTTAAATTGGACAAGTGAGACCAATTAAAAATGGTGACAGAGTATTATTTTAAAATTGAAGCTTATACCTACATTATAGATGGATTTAGATATTTATTAAAATATAATGCCAAAAATATTGAGGATATTGATGCTACTTTCATTAACATGAGATGAAGGATCAATAAACTCCCATAATTATATTTGGATTTTTATTTTTATGTGTTATATAAAATATTAAGGATGATCATGAGGGGCCAATTAAAAATGTAGAAACCTTCCCAAAAGTGAAATAGATAAAAGTGAAGGGAAAACGGGTTGAGGGGATTGACCATAATAGAAATATATTTTTTAAAATAAATCATAAAGAACACCCACCACTAAGGAAATTTTATTTTTATGATACATATAAGACACAAATGGTCACAAGTGGTGTAATGAAGATACCTAACAATAAAAAATATAGTGAAATTATTTTAAAATAATGGGGGAATACAAAATATGTGTGTTCTATATGAAAATTATTTTAATTTCATAAGGGAAACAAATTCATTTGGTTATAAATTAATTCACTCGGTGTATCTTTAATGACTATTGTTTTTTATGTAATGTTTATGCACACAATGATGTCAACCTTTTATCAAAGTAATAATGATCTGTGCTAATAGTGACCTATAAAAGGATATCATTGAAGTTGTAATAATAATTAATTGGAATTAGAAATCCTAATAAATTCTATTCCTTGTAAAAAGGACAATTCGATAGAGTTGGGTATGGAACAATATAATTATTCACCAAATGAAAAAATAATTTGAACATGGATCAAGAATGGAAATTATGAAAGGGAAAATTCCTCGATTATTTTTTTAAAAGTTATTGAGTTGGTTCAATATTGGATCATTAATAGTGTATGCACATCCTATATTAAAGGAACCAAAAATAATTATATTATATTTAAATATGATAGATAAAATGTTTTTTAGGTTAGAAATTATAAAGAATTAACGATCATTAGCTCTAAAAAAGAAAAAATTGAAATACAAAGCTTGAGACATATATATATCATATTGAACTATATATATAGAAAACAATTAATATGTGTATGTGAAAGTTTCAACTTTGGGAAATTTGTGAATTTAAACAATAATATTTTAAACAATAAATGAAAACATGACACTATTATGTTGTAAGGGAAGTGAACTACGTGGAATATCTACCTCATTGGTGGAGAGGAGGAAACTATTTTCTATCATAGGAACTAGAGAACAACCAATGAATCAAAAGGATTTTTTACATGATATAAAATTCCATAAAGTACTTGGTAAATTATTAAGGATACATTGATTTCCCTAAACAATAATGTGATTAAACACAAAAATGTGTTAATTTCCAAAAGGTAAAATCCTTTGGATGACATGAAAAGAAAATGTTAATAAGTCAATTGTTTGAGTTGGTACACATTAATGTGTGAAAAAAAAATATCAACCAAATTTAATGATAGAAAAGGTTACTATGTAACATTCATCTAAGATTATTATAGGATTGAAGGGATGATAGTTATCTCTCACATTTTTAGAGAGTTTAAGTATATTATATAATATCAGAGGTTGGTAGATATGATTATCTAGATAAAACTATAGATATTAAAAACTAAAAATGATATATGATTCATTAATAATTCAAAAAAACAAAATATGAATAATTAAAAGATAGGACACCAAGTTTAAATAGTGGAAAGTCATCAACAAAATAGCTTCACAGAGTAGAATGACTAGATTATCAATAACATAGGTCAGTCAATTCTCATTGAAAATGACCTAATATATACATATTTGAAAGAAATAGTTCAAAAATTATTTTATATCTCATATAGGGACTTTATGTGTCTAAATGGATAGAAAATACTGAACAAGATTTTCTAAGGGAAGAAGCCACCAGTAAAGTACATTTTAAATTTTTGAAGTAAATTATTTATTCAAAACAAAGATAAGATCCATATGTTTAAATATTAGGGTAAAGAAGGTATTTTAACTAGTTATTAATAAAAAAAAAGGAATGAAAATTTTATAATAAAAGGATTGAAAAATTGTTGATAATCTCCACATATAGACTCTGGAAAATGTGAAAATTTCAAAATATTGTAAGAAGATTTCATGATCCACTGAGCATTTTTCATAATAAAATAGTCATGAAATCTTAAAGGAAATTGATGATGAAGTAATCACACTAGAAATAAATTGGGTTTTATAAGACTCTATGTAAGGAAATGATTATGAGTAAATAAAAATAGGTTTAACGTCTAAAAATAAAGGATGATGCAAGGTTTAAATCATTTAGGGGAATATCATTGGTGGTTAAATAGGTATAGTGCAAACATGGATGATGATGACCCAAATAAATTCTCCATTATCTCAAGTAGATACTAGGAGTTTTAAAGAAGATTGGGAAGATGAGAACATAGTCAGAATGATGAATTAAGTAGTTAAACTGTTTGAGAATAATGAAAGATGAGAATATTTCCAGAGGCTGGAAGACCAAAATGTCATTTGAACCATGTTTGGGTTTTATAATGACCCAAAACATCCTTAATGTAATTTCACTTATGATTATATAATTGTCTCTTATTTATTAATGTAGTATTATATAAGGGTTATTCACCACGTGAATACATTAAAAAGTTCTATTATATTTATATGAAATTATATTTAGGGAATACATATAGCCATATGAATTAAAAGTGGTAAAATGGGATAAATATTAGAAATTATGATACCTATAATATTAAAATTTGTATTATATCTATCTCATAGAATGATCACACTCATGTAAAAATAGTATAAATGAAATAGAATATTTGTAATAAAGTTTTGATTTTTAAAATTAAAAAAATATAAAACCTTGAGAAAAAATTGTAGTGAATGGAGAATGAATGAAATATAAGGTATATCTAGATATTAGTAAACGCATATAACACATACAAATATGACCATTAAGAATAGAAACCAAACGATTTGAAAATTCACCTCTCATATGTCATTTTTGAAATAATATTTATTTATCTTATAATATAAGAATATATAACAT
Organism: Viscum album; assembly: GCA_963277665.1. Classification (NCBI taxonomy): domain Eukaryota; kingdom Viridiplantae; phylum Streptophyta; class Magnoliopsida; order Santalales; family Viscaceae; genus Viscum; species Viscum album. The sequence goes on from OY728163.1 coordinate 335,957,293, forward strand.
TTATCACATGGTATAAATAAATGAATGTTTAAAAATTTGCAAAATAAGTGTTTAGATATTTTGTAAAACCCTCCAATTTTATTAATGATTTTAGAAAATAGAAAAAAATTAAAAGATATTTTATGTTCATGAATTGAGTTTATAAATAAATATAATGTTTCATTATAGTGATAATATAATTATATTAGATCATAAATAATTTTTTCAAAGGGTCTTGAAATTGATCATAATATAAAAATTATTATTTTTCAAATAAAAAAGATATTATTTAAAAAATCTATGTCTCAAATTTTAAAAAATTGTTTGTATAAAATTTATTTAAATTTTTGGAATCTACATGTTGGAGAATGGTTAATGTGGATATATTAATTTTTTTATAAAATAGTTTAATATTATTGAATAATGAAATATTGAAAAAATTGAATATTAATGTTATAAAATAAATACATGAATCAATAATCTTGGATGATGTAAGAAACCATTAGTTAGAACTAACGTACACTGATTACTATATTTATTCATAATAATCATCATTATTGATAGTATTCAACAAAATAATAATAAACTAATGAATATTTTTTCAATGTCCAAGAAATCCATGTGATTTTTTTGAAAATTAAATGGGATTATTTTGAGACCAAGATCAGAGGAAACACATGATTCTAAGGCCTTGTGTGGCCGGAATGTATTTTTGAACTATTTTTAAATTTCATTAAACAAACATGTGATCGGGTTTTTTGAACATTCAAACCGCTACAAGGATCAAAAATCTGAGGGCACTGTTGACCATAGAGTTTTAGGATTTTCCTAAAAAGAGCCTAGCATTGACCGGCTTGGGTCGACCAAAAAAGATAGTTTTCAAAAATTTCAATGAAAAACAAAAAAAACATAAAAAGTTATTTTTATTATTTTTTACTTCTTCGTTATGCAGCGAGTCATCAGCGCTATGGTGTAGTGATGATCCGATGCCGGATCCAATTAAATAACCTCACGAATGAATCAAAATGGTGACTGGTTGCGCCCAAATTTACCCTACTGGTAAAAGCGGTCGATGTAGTACATGTAGGGGTCGAATCCACAGGGACCGAAGAAGTAACCTTGAGACGCTATGATTTGGTGAAGGTTGGGATATGAAGTATCCAACTTTGGGTTTGATTTTGGATGGTTTAAAGAACACTAATAAACCTAAGTGAATTCAATTCCATGAAAATGGGTTGATCTTAAGATTATGCTCGGGGTGGATTGAATGAATTTTACTTCTTTATACAATTTTGGTTTTTTTAATTCTTGATGAATCCATTCTTCAAAAATAACACTACCTTCATAATTTTCCAGTTTGGTGCTTACTAAACACAATTACTAATCCCCTATACACTTAGAAAACCAAATTCATGATATCTCCGATGTATATGGTCATTTAGTAATTGAATTTAGTTTTCTCAAATACAGTAAATATGAAGAGTAGAAATAACTCAAAAATGGATGTCTTAAATTAATTATCCAATTAACAACAAATTTATTCATAAAATAACATTCAATCCAGCCTTTTCATCCTATTAAGATCAATCCATTAAAGGGTTATCCCTCCATTGATGGTATACTCTCAATGGTGGGAAGAATATGGCTAACAAGAATTGGACTGAGGAAATTAAAACCGTGGAAATAACGAGCACTCCTCTATGTGTGTGAATGAAATTCACACCTATGTGTGAACTAATTCACAACAACACAGAGATATCATTGTGCATTGTGATAATAAAGTTTTAGTAAATGAAATGGAAAATATAGAAGAGAAATAAGTTGATTAAGAACATATAGATATAAAAAAGAAACTTACATGGAAATGGAAAACATTACAAAGGAAATATGGAAGCATAACCTTACAATGAAACAAGCAACAAAGGATGATAATAAACATATATAACCCTATTCCCTTCACCAATATCTCCTTATATAGGCATATTAGGAGCCTTAAGTCCATACCCCAACAATTAATTCACCCCCCAAAAATTAATAGAGTCAAAAGGAGGGTGAATAATCAAAAGGAAATTGATGTTTCGAATTTGACCCGGAAAACTGCCAGATTCGTCCACCATATTGACATGTGAATTTGTAATTGAATAAGGCCGCGTCAGGAGAGTTTGTATAAGAGACATATCTTCTTACATCTATCCTATAGGAGATGTAAAAATTTTAGGAAATTTTCCTCATCCGTTTGGAAGTTATGGTGGAAATGGTGGGATGAATTTATGTGCAGTAATGTCGGGTCCACCATTTAAATCTCAACTTCAGATCCCTTTATCATCATGAAAACATCAGAATTAGCTCCATAAACAGTTTAATAACATGATCCTCATATTTTTATCTTTCTACTGTATAACTTTGAGCTTTATTGGGCTTGGTCTATGGGCCCCACATTTGTTTGATGGGCCTTAGGCCCATTATGCTTTTTCCATCAAGTTCCTGCCTTCAGGTGCAAAAATCTACATCTTCACTTGTGATTCATCCATCAGACCTAAAGGAAAAAATGTTCCAAATAAAGTGATGAATCATATACCAAAATATCAAATTAAAATGATGAATATTGTAATTTACACAAGAAAATTATTGTGTTTGCCCAAATTGACACTTTAAGCATGAATTGCACAATGGTGGGAAATGAAGTTCAATGGCTGAATTGGACTAAAATTAATGTTTATGAACATTTAAACACAATAATATTAAGATCATAAAAATGAATATTATCCACTTTTAGTGACTAATCACACCCCCCAACTTGAGTTTTGCTAGTCTCGAGAAAAATATATTACAAATATGAAATTCAAATCCCCTTTTCCAAAAACATTTTAATACACATTGCTCACCCAAATATCTCATACCAAAAAATTATGGAACCCATCAAAATAATTTAAAAAAATATAGGTCCATAAGCATATCCCAAGCCCAATCCAATTCCTTTGTTCAAATTCATCGCCACATTTCATCCAATTTCAATTAAGCATGATAAAGTGTTGTGCATCACAAAAGATATGGGGGACATTTTATTGTTCAAGGGGAAAAAATAGAAGCGCTAGGTGGGAATCACATTAAACCTTAATATGAGTATCCATTTTTTTAATTTTTTTTATTGTTTTTTTTTTATGATTTTTTTTTACCATAATAGTTATGAAAAGACTAACTCTGGGAAAGAAAACTATGGAGTCACGATCCCCAAGTGTCGGACGCCAAACATATTGTCAATTTCATGCTCTACAACAGAGATATAAAGCCTAACTCTGGGCAAGACAACTATGGAGTCACGATCCTCAAGTGTCAGACACCACACATTTGGAGAAAACATTGCTCTATGTGGTCAATTTTTTTTTTGTTTTTTTTTATACTCAAATTAAACTAAAAGTGACCCCAGAACCCTACGCTATAATGAAAGGGACCCAAGAACTCAAATTTACACCCACGATCCAGTAGACGTGCATTGTGGAATTTTTATTAAGAGGATGAAAATGTAAACATTAAAAAATCACATCGGACAACCGCACTTTCCAAAAACTATGCTCATGAACTTAAACATGCCTTAAAATCATAATCAAGGCATGCAAAATTTATTTGATATCCAATTTTAGAGTTTGAAATGTGTGTTATCATGTTTATGGTTAATAGAATTTTTCTTTTCATGGATGTTTTTATTAAAAAAAATCATTTTTATCTCCCCCCCAACATAGAATAACATTGTCCCCAGTGATTGAAGAAAAGAAAATTTAGAAGGGGGTAAGATAGGAGTTAAAATATGAAATTGAGAATGATAAACATGGAAAATTTCACCTGGTTTTTGTAGTTTAATTTCATGATGCTCTAGATTACTCCTTTGATCTCTTGGGGGATGTAGGCACCTCCTTGATTTAACATGTATCACCCAAAATAGTTCTTGAACCATAAAAATAAGGACAAAGCAGATAAAACAAACAACACAATGATTTATTTAATTCCAAGTATCATCATTTTTATGGGTTTTCAAGTTTTTTTTAAATCAAACTGATGATACATTGTCTTATTTATATTTTCTTGGTAAGGTATTACTCAGGTATCACACTGCGTGACACGGATGAATACGGTGCTCCCCTTTCATACCCATCCTTACTCATAAAAGAAGAATAGGACAACAATATTTTTTTTAAATACCTACAAAAACATAAAATAAAATAAAATAAAGTAATGATACATTGTCTTCTTTATATTTTCTGGGTAAGGTATTACTCAGGGATCACACCGCGTGACAAGGATGAATACGGTGCTCCCATTTCATACCCATCCTTACTCATAAAAGATGAACAAGTAAACAGTATATAGTAATTTATTATATTTTTAAAATATAAAAATTATTTATTAATCCTATTTGAAAAAGAAATATGATTCCAAAAATATTGGAAACATGAAAACCACGGGTTGCCTCCCGTGCAGCGCTTTTGTTTAACGTCGTTAGCCCGACTTGTACCCCCAACTTATCCAATTCCAACTTTTTACATTATAAATAACCCATCTTTTTCCACTTCAAAAATATTGAGATTGATTATTTATTTGAAAGTTGTTTCGTGAAAAATCCTATTTTCTACAATGATTGGTAAAATCCAAGAAATATCTTAAATGGTTGATCAATTTGCTTCTATAGTCTTGCAAAAGACACCAAGGATCATACCTACATTATTGGTTTCCTGAGATGGATAAATGAAAACTAAAGGGTCTTGTTTGTACCCTATAAAGCGATAATTAAGTGAGGATGAAAGGTTAATAATTTTGAGGTTGGGTTGATTGAATTTTCCTAAAAAAGATTGTAAATTTGAAAAAAATCCTTTCTTTTTCAAAAAATTTAGAAATAATCGGTTCATTTTGAAATTTTGATTCCTCTTGAAAATTGTCTAGTTGAATGTCAAGAATGGGTATAAACTCAATGTTTGTGATTTCTCATAGTGGTTCAATGATTGGTGCTTTTGAAAATTTATTAATGGAGTTATATTCAGGAAACTCAATCCATGATGCCAAATTTTCCACTTTTGAATCCAAAAAATCAATTTCCTCCTGATTTAAAGACCCTTCAAAAACTCTTTGATCCTCTCCAATTATCCCAAATCCTAAGGTTGTTTCTTCAATAAAGGAATGAGGGGTTTGTGGGTTACAATATTCTTATATCAATATTGAGGAAGGGATGGTTTGAGTGGGAATGGGTCCACACAAGTTTTAATGCTTTGTAGTTCTAGTCTAAAACTTGATACCTCGGAATTCATTTTTTCCATTTGATCACACAATTTTTGAATAATTGTTTCTGGATTAGGATTGATAGATATTTGGAAATCATGGACTTCTTCATTATTCATCTTTTCAATCATTCTTGATAGGTATGGAAATTGATCTTTTAAACATTCATCATTACAAATTTCGTTCATATTATCGGGTGTGGGGTATTCATTCAAAGGTTGATTAAAAAAGGTTGGTGATTCCCAATGTGGATTTTCAAACTGATTCCATCATGAGTTTTTCAAGGTATGTTGTTTATTATACTCCATTAGAGTCATTTGGAAATTTGGAATCGTGATTTTCGGGAGTAAAAAAAATAGAAAGGGGAAAAGAGAAGAGAAATGGGGATGAGAATAGAAGAATGGGGGTAAGAAAAGATGGTTTTTTGTCTAAGGAACATACTTGGTCCCTAGAAACGGCGCCAAAATTTTTTTGGGCCCAAATTTACCATACTGGTAAAAGTGGTCGATGTAGTACATGTAGGGGTCGAATCCACAGGGACCAAAGAAGTAACCTTGGGACGCTATGATTTGGTGAAGGATGGGCTATGAAGTAGCCAACTTTGGGTTTGATTTTGGATGGTTTAAAGAACACTAAAGAATCCTAGGTGAATTCAATTCAATGAAAATGGATTGATCTTAAGATTATGCTTGGGGTGTATTGAATGAATTTTACTTCTTTGTGAAATTTGGGTTTTATTAATTCTTGATGAATCCATTCTACAAAAATAACACCACCTTCATCATTTTCTGGTTTGGTGCTTACTAAACACAATTAATAATCCCCTATACACTTAGAAAACCAAATTAATGATCTCTCCAAGGTATATGGTCATTTAGTAATTGAATTTAGTTTCCTCAAACACAGTAAAGATGAAGAGTAGAAATAACTGAAGAATGGATGTCTTAAATTAATTATCCAATTAACAACAATTCATTCATAAAATAACATTAAATCTAGCCATTCCATAATCCTAAGATAAGTACATTAAAGGTTTATCCCTCCATTGATGGTATACTCTCAATGGTGGGAAGAAGATGGCTAACAAGAATTGGATTGAAGAAATTAAAACCGCGGAAATAACGAGCACTCCTCCGTGTGTGTGAATGAAATTCACACCTATATGTGAAATAATTCACAAAAACACAGTGATATCACTATGATTTGTGACAATAAAGTTTTAATAAATGAAATGGAAAATATATAATAGAAATAATTTGATGAAGAATATAAATATACAAAAAAGAAACTTACATGGAAATGGAAAACATTATAGATGAAATTTGGAAGCATAACCTTACAATGAAACACGAAACAAAAGATGATAAGAAAAATATCCACCCCTATTAACTTCACCAGTATCTCCTTATATAGGAATATTAGGAGACTTAGGTGCATACCCCAACAATTAATTCACCCCCCAAAAATTAATAGAGTCAAAAAAAGGGTGAATAATCAAAAGGAAATTGACGTTTTGAATTTGACACGGAAAACTTTCCAGATTCGTCCACCATATTGACGTGTGAATTTTTAATTGAATAAGGCTGAATCCGGAGGGGTTGTAGAAGAGATATATCTTCTTCCATCTGTCCTCTATGATCTGTAAACATTTCAGGAAACTTTCCTTGGCAGTTTGGAAGTTATGGTCGAAATTGTGGGACGGATTTCTGTGCATTAATGTCGGGTCTACCATTTAAATCTCAACTTAAGATCCCTTTATCATCATGAAAAAATCAGAATTATCTCCGGCCACAGTTGAATAAAATGATCCTAATATTTTTATATTTCTAATGTATAAATTTGAGCTTCATTGGGCTTGTTTTGTGGACCCCACATTTGTTTGATGGGCCTTAGGCCCATTATGCTTTTTCCAGCATGTTTCTGCCATCAGGTGAAAAAATATCCATCTTCACTTGTGATTCATCCATCAGACCTAAAAGAAAAAATGGTCCAAATAAAGTGGTGAATAATATAACAAAATATCAAATTAAAATAATGAATATTGTAATTTCCACAATAAAATTATTGTGTGGGCCCAAATTGACACTTTAAGCATGAATTGCACAATGATGGGAAATGAAGTTCAATTTCTGAATTGGACTAAAATTGATGTTTATGAACATTTAAAAACATTAATATTAAGATCATAACAATGAATATTAGCAACTTTAAGTGACTAATCAGTGACAATGAAACATGCACACGTCATCCTTCTTTAATTAAATAGGGAATTCAAGGTGGATGAAAAACCCTGGAATTCCTCTGACAAATAATGAAGGGAACCTATGCAAAGACGAATTCCAGTGAATGGGATGATGGTGACGACATTCTTGGACAGTGGATTCAGGATCGTAGATCAACAGAAAATGAAAAATTATCATCCTCAAGAAATATATTTTCCCAGTTAGATGTTTAAATCTGTGTGATTATTATTTCCCATGTTCTTCCATTCTAAATGAAGAAAGCAGATCAACTCACTAACTAGTAGATTCATAAGGATTTATTCTTACGGGATTGGGAATAAATATTGCGGGTTGATGTTGGGAATTAAAAATCTTTGGTATGGAATTAATCTTCATGACCCCATTGACAAGAATAGATCTAGGACAAAACGAATGTAGGCCTAGATTGTTCATTGGGTATTCTTTGTTACCCCCCACTCTCTATCCTATTACTTTTTTTCGATGGACCCATGTGATTGCATGATGATTTTCTAGGAGGTTCCGAGCATGAACAGACTACCAGAGTGACAAAATGGTAGTCTTGAGTCCATATTGCTAAAGGCGATCACCTGAGGATTACAATGGTGGTTTCAGAACAAAAACCAGACCACCAAACTGACAGTGGCACCCCGCGTAATGATGGTCGCCTACGGCGGTGCAGCTAGCCTGCAGCGGAGGCCACCATCTCGATGGCTGGTAGAGGTAGGGACCTGGGAAGACATAGTGGTGGGTTTTGATGAGGTTCGTGGTAGAGTAGGGGTGAGACGACACATCGCCGCATCGCAAAGTGGCAGAACATTGTGAATGGACCACAAGTGGAGGACCCGGCCGACCCCATGTCTGCCACGTGGGGTCGGAGGTTGTGGTTGGATGTCACGGCAGAGGGGGATGTGACTTCATCGAGCCAGGTCAGCAGAGCAAGGAAGTAGTGCCCACGAGACCCAGGTGGATGGGACAGGCATACCAGTGGGTCTGGCTAAAGCAGTAGGTCGAACCCAGCATCAGCCTGAGTCGGTGGAGTGCACCAGGAAGTTGGGAAACCCATGATAGAGGAGAATCAGACTGCCATTGAGGGATAGTCCATATGGAAAACCAGTCTACTTGACATCCTAGCTATTCAGAACCGGTCTGATTGTGTCCGACCAGGATGGATTAATTGGACCGAGTCGTTAGGATACCCGTCGGGCGGGACCCACAGCCAAACTGGGCCAGGTCCAGCAAGTCCCAATGGGACTGGCCACTAGTAAAGGCTTGATCGGGGTAGCCCATACCAAATCGGGTTGGGTTAGGTCAGCCGAACTGGGTTGGCTCATGCGGGACCCCTGTGTCGGGTTGGTCTGGTCAGTCCAACAAAGTCGTACTGATCTCGGATGAAACCGACCCTTTTTTACTAAATGCCAATATCATTGAGAATAGGCGTTTGATTATCGCATCGTCTTCGGATTTTGGATCCTTGCGATGAGACATTCCTTTATGTATAATCTATGTGAGTTTTTGTGGTATTAATTATATGACCGATGGCTTGAGGAGTAGATTATGTCACAATCAAGGTCATTAGAGATTGGGAATCCTATGGATGCCTATGATACAAAGGATATGAATAGGGGAAATAAGTGGTATAGTTGGTTAGTGGTACATTATCAGAGAAGATGTCAGTGGTCTAGTAGCTGAGCAGACCTCAGTGTTGTTGTAGCACAGTGGACCATAGTGGTCTAGTAGCCTAGCGGACTTCTGTGGTATAGTAGCCAAGCTGGCCTTAGTGGTCTAGTATCTGAGATAACCTCAATTGTCAAATATCCAAGCAAACTGTGGTTACTCATCAAGGATGAGTCCCTCAACCGTACAAGATGATTTATCTTTAAAAATGATAAATCTTTCTTTCTACACATTGAGTTATACCTGCTATGAGTTGTCTTAGCATTATGTTCTTTTTTGTGGTCTTGATTTTTTTGTTTTTTCTTTGTGGTTTTTGGTCCCTATTGAGCATTGTGTTACTCACCCACAACAGGATTCGACTGCACGTGTCGTGTCTCATGTAGCTGATCAACGCTTAGATGCAGAATTTGGTTGTCCAGGACCAGGTGGTACTTAGTGAGACAGGATGAATGTGCATACTTCTATTTCTATTGGATAATACCCTACACATGTACTCCACCTACCCTTAAAATAGGGTCTCGATAAAATTGGCCATGGTAGTTATAATTTACTTTGTGGTTTTTGGATTGAATTCTGGCCCCTTTTTTCTTCCAGTTCGTATTATACTCTCAATAGTTATCTTAGTGATAGGTGACTTTTTCATTTTGTTTACTTTAACCAGTTGGATATTTGTGCATGTGTATAGGTTTAAAGGAAAATGAATTCCATTTTTGGGATATCCCTAGTCAGTTCTAGTTGGAATTCCCTACTCTATGGAAGGAAGGCTTGGGGTAGTCACAACATGGCCCATGGGGGATGAGTTGTGAAAAAGTGGTATTCGAGGAGATCATGGGATGCCTTTACATACAAAAAATAGTTAGAATCCATGGAGTCCCATCTAAAATAGCCTCAATTTATGATGAATAATTTAAATCCTTATTGTGGAAGGGACTGCAAGAGGCTTTTGGGACATAGTTGTGCTTGAGCACAACCTTTCAGCTGCAGTCGGATGGTCAGACGGAGTGGACCATGCAGACCTTGGAGTAAATAATTCATACTTTCATTCTTGATTTTGGTTTTAGTTTGGAGGACCACCTACCACTAGTGGAGTTTTCATACAACAAAAGCAACCACTCCCCCACTGGTATGGCACTATTCAAAGCACTGTATGAATAACCATTTAGCTCACTATTATACTAGATAAACTCATTGGATTCAACACTCATGGTTCCAGAGAGGGTACGATATACCACTGAGTAGGTTCTTGTCATACGAGAGTGAATTAAGAAGGTACAATATTGAAATATATCCTATGATTATAGGCGATAGAGACCCTTGGAGTTCGAGGAGGGGGACCATGTATTCCTATGGGTGTATCCTTTATGAAAGATACACATATATGGCTAGGGAGACAGTTCATCTTTGAGGTTCGTCAGACTATTCCGGATAGTGAGTAGAGTGGGCAAGGTGGTATACCAGTTGGCTCTACCACCGCTGTTAGGGAGGGTGCACTATGTCTTCCACAAATCCCAACTGAGGAGATATGTGCATGACCCTTATGACATCATCGACCATGTTGAACTAAATATTATCAAGGGGTAATAATTCACAGAGTGTCCGGTGGAAATAGAGGATCGCTAGGAGATGACCCTTTATGGACGGTCGATTCCTCTGGTGCAAGTTTGTTGTCAGCATAGAAATCTTTATGAGAGAATGTGGGATCAGGTTTCTTAGATTCGTTCTTTGTACCCCCCCCCCCCCATTTATTTTACTATCCCTTGTTTTGTTTTACGAGGACGTAAATCCATAAATGTGGGGGTAATGTAATGTGTTGGAATTCGTTATAATGTATTGGAAATTTGAAAGGGATTTTTTTGAGACCAGGCTCTGAGATGACACATTATTTCGAATCCTGGAGTAGCTAGAATGTATTTTAAAACAACTTTTAATGTTTATTAAATAAATGTGCATGCTAGTTTTTCTATCATTCAAAAAGGTGTCCGAGTCAAAAAATATGAGGGAACCATTGAAAATTGAGTGTCAGGATTCTCCTAGGAAGGGCCTAACATCGACGCGCATAGGTCGATCGAGAAAGATAGTTTTCAAAAATTTCAGATGAAAAATAAAATAACATAAAATATAATTTTATTATTGTGAATTATTCATTACGTAGTGACTTGTCAATGTTGCGGTGTAGAGATGAGGTGACTTAATCCCAATAATTAACCTCATTAATGAATCTCCCTGGGGACGTTGAAACATGCACACATCTTTGTAATGACCTAATAACTTATTAATTAAAATTTCACTTGTTCAAATTAAATGTATTACTATGTAAAATGGTTCTATAACATATTAAATTACTTGTTTTAATGTTTTTCGATTTTAAAATACCTTGAATAATTGTTTCCATTACTAATATTTTTTGTGAACAGTGACCACATAATTAGTATAAATATAGAGCATTAACAAATCCAATTTACCCATACAAAGGAAGCGATGACCTCAATTAGTAGAATTTATCCATACTAAGCCCATTTGTTGGAGGTCAGAAAGGAGGTAGCATCACTAGGATTATCTCTTTACTAAGACCAAGTTGAAATTCAACATGTTAATCTTGAAAGGAATCACCTATGAAAGAAGTGGAAGTTATTAGGGATTACCACGCAAGTGATGTTATCTGAGCCTACCCAAGAGTCTGTCACCATCGCACACCATGCCCCTAGGTCTTATGTGGGTGTTATAAGGGGTTACATTACAATACCCCAGAACTATGATTATGTACATTATTTTTGTATATATAATATACATTCATTCTATTATTGTTACTTTTTGAATAGTTTTTAAAGTAAAAATAGTAATTTTAGTTAATATTCTATAAAAAATATATTTTGATGAATTAATGGAAATTTGAATTAAATAATATTTTAATGAAATATTATTACTAAATTACTTTTTATTTAATATAAATGATCATATAATTTTTATGAATTTAATTATTATTTTTATTAAGGTTTGAAAGTTGTTTTTGTCAAAACCCATGAATTTTCGATAAATGTCAGTTATTATTTAAAAAGTAAAAATTCAAATATTAAATAAATTATTTACATAAAATTAATATCATTTTCGATTCGGGAATTGAAATTATGTAATGGTGAAGTTTTCATAATTTTCTGAAACAGCCGAATTTTCTGATAAAATTTAAATACCGTTTAATTATATAATGTGTTTTATAACATTATAATGACCCAATAGTGATGTCATAAAATACTATAAATGGTATGTCTGGTAAATATATGTTTTAATTTTAAAATAATTTGATTTTATATTTGATTTATTAATTTTATGGTGCATTAGTGGACCCTCTAGGACTTATAAAAACATTCAAACATTTAAAATGATTTCTTTGAGAGTGTGACTCACCTCTACAAAAAAAGACTAATATTTTAAAACGTTCGGCCATTTTACTTATAAAATAATGTCTTATACTACCCTTTGGAAGAAAACCATGGGCAAAAACCATGGGTTGGTTTGTGGTTTTGATTAGTTTAATGTATTGTGTCTAAAACCTACATAATAAAACATTCCCTCTGCTTTCCTCTATAAAACCACCCAATATCTCACTTTTCATCACTCAAAACCATTGGAACACGTACCTACCCTTCCCTCCTCTCCCTAAAATCCTCCCAAATTACACATAACTCCAAATAATCCTCTCTCAATCCCCCTCCCATTCCTTTTGGATCACTCTTCCAAGTAAGGGATTCCTTCCTATCTAATTTTTGTCTGAATGTTATCATGTTGTTATAGCCTTTGTTTCAATTAATGATGTTGGGGTATACTTAATAACCTCCCCCATATTTCCATACTTATGTTTTAATTATGGTAGACTTATTTTTCTCTCATTAAAACTTCCCACGTACACTTTTCACCATTCCAAAATTCCATAAGAAATTTCACTATTCACATTTATATTCATGAAATTTTTTGTATTATGAAGCTAAATTCCATTACATATGTTGGGAGATGTATGTATATGAACCTTTACTATCAATTTCATGTAAATATTATGAGACACCCCTTAATCTCTCATCAACCATTTTTATGAATTCTAATGTCACACCGTTGTGCTGCCGAAATTGCACCGCCATTTTCCAAGCCAAAGTCATTGTGCAGTAAATAACATGCCCCTTTCTCTATCAAGAATATTAACCTTTGTTCACATTTAATTATTTATTATAGGTTTTCATGTATGAATTATACACTACTTTATCATGTAATAAATTATGATGTTTAATGAATCCATGTTATATGATCCATGTGACACACTTATGCATGAAATGAAATGATTAAGAAGGGTTCTCCCTGATAGCACTCCAATGCATTAGTTAAAGATTAGTATAATGATACATCAAGATAAATGAGAGTTAAAACATGATAATTCTTGTGAAATGATGGTTTACTCATGCTCCATGTGCAATGATCCTTGGATCATACTGATATCATGTTAAATGTTGATTCCACGTTTCAATGTTATGATAATCAAGCTATATCACGCCTTTATGTTCATGTTTATCTTATGATCCATTGATATTACTATATCCTAACATGTATTGTATTATTCATTTTATTACTTTTCTACTCCCTTAATGGGATTTATATATACCTGTAACACCCGAGACTTTTATGTTATATAAATCATCAAAGGAATCTTTTTCTACACAACACTTTCTTGGCTTGCTTTACACGCAATCGCGACCTTCCTCGATAGCTTGCGTCGTACGCAATACCGAGTTTCACTAAACAACAATATGCTATTAAAACTAGCCGTTATGAATAGTAATAACCACTTTTTGAAAATTTATAAATTTTATTTTTCAAAATGGACTTCATTTTTGGACTCAGAATATCGAAATTAGCCTAGGGTGAAATTTTGGTATTTTTCTGAAAACTTTCAATTTTTGATGAATAGTGAAACCACTAAGTGGTAGGTTAAAAACTGAATTTTGCATAAAACTTAATTTTACCGCTTCTGTGAATGGAATTTCAAAAATCCGAGAGACACGGTTAATATCAAGGACTAAAATGTGGTTCAATGAGATGAAAATAATTTTTTGGTGAATAGTAACTTTTTACTTTTTTTACCGCGGTTAATAGTAAATAGGGTAACTAAGGGTAAATATGATATTACTATTACCCTAACACATGTCCTAATTCTATTGGACAAGTGTAATTCGACCAAAAACAAACTTAGGAATAAAATATGACCATTTAGGCCCACTTGGATTAGATTAGGACATTTATTATTAATTTATTTAAAGAAGGGTTAAAATAGTTAAAATCAAAGTTTAATAAGTAAATCATTTTTAATATGGGGTTATACATAAGATAAATTCGATTGTAAATATTCATTAGAAAGCTAAAAAGATTTCCTACATGATGGTATTTTATTTGTAATTTTTAGACATCAAATAATTTAATTTATTTATGACACAAAGATGATGCAGTAATTATCTTATCAATGAAATATTGACAAAATTGATAATATAAATACCAAAATAAATGTAATTTAAGACTTTTTATGAATTACACTAATTTTCTAGGTTACTATGATATATTATTGTTGATTTAATCAACTTGGTTCGAACATATAATTCTGTTATGACTTTCACAAAAATCATATATCAAATAGTGTCAAAATTGACACAAAATAGTTTTTAAATCAAATATTATATTATTAATTGTTATTTTATTCCTAAAAATCTAAGGTTCGGCCAAATGACTTAGATAAGGATATATATATTAATAATAAACAATTTGGGGTTCGTTTGGCATGTTATAGTAAGTGTATTAACCATATAGTGAAAGAAAAAACAAAAAGACACGGTAAAAGTTAAACTAATTAACTTAGAGTTAAATCTAATTGATAAGGTTAAAATAATACCCTAAACTTGTCTAAATCCTATTGGTTGATAGGATTTCGACCCCTCCCCACTTTAGCTTCGAAATAAGACCCTTTGGAACCATTATAAACCGATTTTGACTTTAATATAAAATAATATTTTGAGATATTCCTAAGGTGCCCCTCTCCTCCCTTATAAAAGGGCACCTCCTCCCCCTCCTCCTCACACCAATTTGAGCACTCAAGCTCGGCCAACCCCTGCCATTTTCCCTTCTCCACTTCCCTATAATAATCCTAGAGGTCCTTGTCTTCTTCAAAGACCAATCTTAGTTCCCTAAGTGAAGGATTTAAAGAGGCGTTTCAAAGAAGAGGTAATAACCATTACCGATCTTTTCAATTTCTTTCTTCTTCAACTTCTTCTTCTTTAGTTGTTTCATGATAAAGTAATAACATCAGTATTACTTACATACTGATATGTTATTATAAATATGAAACAACCCTAATTAACCTTCTATCCATCCTACGGAAAAATGAAATCACCGCGCGTGCGTACGTACGGAATACCGTCTCCACGCCGTGGTGTAATCTATTTTCCACCATAACCTTACAAGGATGGGTATAATGGTGTAATGAGTAACTATATATGATTATTATGAAGTAATATTGATACTGAAATAATATATATATATACTCCAATACAATTCCACGATCATAGGAACGATATCATCACTCGTGCGTACGTACGGAATACCGTCTCCACGATGTGATGCGACTCATTCTACATGATCTTCATTTAATAATGATTATATAAATGAATTGAATGAATGAATATGGTATATACTACACTAATACCATTCTGGAAATGAATTATCTATAACCTAAAGATAAGAATAAGAATTTACTCGACAAAACACGCATAAGAACAAAAAGTTATAAAGACCCGAGTAACAAGTAACAATGAAATATTACTAACAAGAAGCTAATAATATGACCATATATGATATCATATAAATATGTATGATTCTGGAATAAGTCAATAACATTATTTAAACCATTATACAGGAGCTTCGGACACGTACAAAGCTAATCGGACCTAAGGTAAGGGAAAATATCACAATCTCACTTTTATCCGAGATTGTTTTTACTTTGGTAATTACTGGGGTGTATTTTATCATCCACATCCATGTTACCTCGATATGTAATATTATTTCCTTCCTTCTACAATAGTTTATATCCAATTTTACCCTTCGGTAAGTTTTTTTTAAAAGATATGAAAGGAATCTTTTGTCGTTTTTCGTACGAGGTACTTTTTGACTTTTCCGACAAAAGTTAGAAGAATGTTTTTTTTAACTTATACGGCATGAATGGATTTTTAAAACATTATTTCCAAGAAGCTTCCTTTACAAGTTTTCAAGTTTATTTTTAATCAACTTCTTTTATTTTAAAGTTGTATGACATGTTATGAAAGGAAAAATGTTTTTGAAGAAGAAAGGATATTTTCCTCAAGAATGGAGTTCAAGTGTTTTATCAAAATTATTTTCCATCTAAGATAATAAAGGGTTCTGTTTTATCCCTGTTATTAAATTGATTTGATCATGTTGTGATGGAATTATTTTTATTAATTCCTTTATCTTATATGAATTTATTTATGATGTCATGAGGTTTCAAGAATCCCATTTTTGTTACATGTGTTATACGATGATGTATGATTTATGATTATGTGGAACACATAAGAAAGGATTCATTATAAGATGGGTGGGACCTATATCTCCCTCCAATGCATTGGGTAATGATTTTATATCTCATGAGATAGACATGGCTGGAACGGAAGGTTATTTCGGTTCAGTGATACAGGACTGAAACGAGGAGTGAACTCGGTTCAGAAAGGGACTTTGTCCACTAAGATAGTCTTGGCAATGAGTCATGACTAACAAGAAATGATTTTCCATGATTATGTGTGCATGCCACAAAGTTTCAAGTTTTATGTTATGGGGATCTCATTTTCACTTCTATGATTTATTCCATGTTAAGATATTATGATCTCTTTTGCAGGTTTTGATTTTCAAAAAGATATGATATGATTTTTATTTCCTTTATTTGCCCTTGCTGAGCATTTGAGCTCACCCTTTTATGTTTTCTTTTCCCCAGGTCAGGAAGATGGATATTAAGTAGAATATGCTAAAAGGGACCCTAGATATGATGAAATAAATGGGAGACACTGTAGAAGATTTATGAACCAGTTGTTTATGTTTCCCAGTTTCTAAAGACACTATACCTATACGGTCCTTTGTGGTTTTGTCATATGTTGTAATAAGTGTGCTTCAATTTTGAAGTATTAACAATGTATGTAAAGTATGGGTTGTTATAGTTGGTATCAGAGGAAAGGTATAGTCAACCTTTGGAAACTAGGATGTGAAAGCCTTAGTAAGAACCCTAAGGATAAGTCTAAGCATAGAACACAATCTTAGTGTTTTAGAAATGGCCTTGAATAACCTAGGATAAGACCTTAAGCATGAAAATTTTATTCTTGAATTATGTGGTTTCCTATTATAATTAGTGTTGCTCACACTATTCTTCTTGGTTTTAGTCAATGGCTGGAACCCGAAGGAACCGTGTTAATGCGGAATGCGATGGGCAATGCAATGATTGTCCCCCTGAGCAACCAAACGATATGGGAGCTGGAATGCAAAATCTTGTAGCCATGCTCACACAACTTTCTCAAGCTATGAATCATGCAGGATTTCCAAACGAACAAAGGAGGGAGCAACATTCTGTTGAATCCTTCATGAGGCAGCGTCCACCTTCTTTCAGCGGGTCTACTGATCCATTAGTTGCTGAACAATGGATTAGTACTACTGAAAAGATATTTTCAGTTCTTCAATGTTCTGAGCATGATAAAGTCATCCTAGCAGTGTATCGTTTGGAAGGAGATGCTGATCAATGGTGGAATCTTGTTAAGAATACAAGGCAAAGAGATGAAATTGAGTCCATGGAATGGGACGAGTTCAAGAACTTGTTTTTTAATAAGTACTTCCCTCGTATTCTCCGAACAAAGATGGAGAAAGAGTTCCTTGAACTGAAGCAAAGGGATGATGAATCTGTTAGTACCTATGAAGCAAATTTTACAAGACTTGCAAGGTACGCTTCTGGTATTATTATCCAACCTGAGAGTAAGATCGATCGATTCTTTAGTGGCTTAAAACCAAGTCTTCGAAGGGCGTTAGCCATAAGGGACTTCAATAGCTATGAGGAAATCGTTCGATGTGCTCTCAAAGTCGAGATGGAGATTGGAGTAACCCATCAGTCACATGGGTTTGATAAGAAGAGGAAGATGGAATTCAAAGAAAAATCTAAAGAGCACACGGAAAAGAAGATGAGCTTTTCCTTATGCTCAAAGTGTGGAAAGAAACATGGAGGGAGTTGTCTTAAAGGGACAAGTAAATGTTTTAAATGTGGAAAGGAAGGCCATCGGGCATTTGAATGCCGTGATAATGGGAAGAAGATGTCTAATGATGCAAACAAAGGAAGGGATACACAGAATGAACCTACTACACTTCAATGTTTCAAGTGCAAGGAGATGGGGCATTATGCCAATCAATGCCCAAATCCAAGGGTTGATGATGATGGTCGACGTCAACAAAATCTTAAGGCTAAAGACAAAGGAAAGTCACATGCAATTTCTATCAGCGATGTGGAGTACGATAACGATGTGGTGAAAGGTACACTTACCATCCACTCTAAAGTAGCAAATGTTTTATTTGATTCTGGATCCACCCACTCTTTTATTTCTGAAGACTTTTCTAAGGGTATCACCGTATTACCTCAACAATTAGATGTTGAGTTAGCTGTGACAACACCTAATGGCACATCAATCGCATCAAAAGTTTATAATTCTTCTCCGATCGAAGTTTGTGGGAAAGTGCTTCCTGCAAATCTTGTGATCCTTCCTTTAGTGGAATTTGATGTGATTCTTGGCATGGATTGGCTTTCTCTACATGGAGCTCATATCAATTTCCAAAGAAGGGAAGTCACATTTCATATTCCAGATCAATCTACGATCGTCTATCAATGCAAGGATGAATATAACCTTCCAGTGGAAATTTCTTCCATCTTATGGGTCTTGATACCACTAAATGAAGGTTATTTATCTCAAATGGTTGGTGAGAAACTCACGATTAAGAATATGCCCATTGTACGGGAGTTTGATGATGTCTTTCCGGAGGAATTGCCGGGTCTTCCACCAAATCGTGAAGTTGAGTTTTCAATAGAACTCGTACCGGGTGCTTTGCCTATTTCAAAGACACCTTATAGAATGGCCCCAATTGAGTTGCAGGAATTGAAGAAGCAACTCCAAGAGAATCTTGATAAGGGATTCATACGACCTAGTGCGTCACCTTGGGGAGCACCTGTTCTATTTGTTAAGAAGAAAGATGGATCAATGAGACTTTGCATTGATTATCGAGAACTTAACAAGATCACTATCAAGAACAAATATCCTCTCCCACGCATTGATGACTTATTTGACCAACTACGCGGAGCTCAATACTTTTCCAAGATTGATCTTCGTTCAGGGTATCATCAATTAAGGGTCAAAAGGGAGGATATACCAAAGACGGCTTTCCGTACAAGGTATAGACACTATGAATTTATAGTGATGCCATTTGGTCTTACTAATGCCCCTGCTATCTTCATGGATCTAATGAATAGAGTCTTTAGAGACTATCTTGATCAATTTGTGGTAGTCTTTATAGACGATATTCTTGTCTATTCAAAGAGCAAGGAAGAGCGTGAAGATCACCTGAGAATTATATTGAAGACCCTGAGAAAGGAGAAGCTTTATGCCAAATTTACCAAGTGTGAATTTTGGCTTCAAAAAGTTGCATTTTTGGGTCATATAATCTCAAAAGAGGGGATATCTGTGGATCCAGCAAAAACAGAGGTTATCGAAAGATGGTCAAGACCAACAACAGTAACTGAGATCCGAAGTTTTCTTGGTTTGGCTGGATATTATCGACGTTTTGTAAAAGATTTTTCACGATTATCTAATCCACTCACCAAGTTGACTCGAAAAGGAGTTATGTTTGTCTGGACAGAGGATTGTGAAGAGAATTTCAAGGAGTTGAAAAGAAGGTTATCCAGTGCACCTGTGCTCACACTACCTTGTAGTGGAGAAAGGTTTGTGATCTACAGTGATGCATCCAAGAAGGGATTGGGGTGTGATCTTATGCAAAATGATATGGTAATAGCTTATGCCTCACGACAGTTGAAAATCCATGAGCAAAATTACCCAACACATGATTTGGAGTTGGCTGCGGTAATCTTTGCATTAAAGATTTGGAGGCATTACCTTTATGGTGAAAGGTGTGATATTTATACTGATCATAAAAGTTTAAAGTATATTTTCACACAAAAGGAGCTGAATATGCGCCAAAGAAGATGGTTGGAGCTGATTAAGGATTATGACTGCTCAATCCATTACCACCCTGGGAAAGCAAACAAGGTGGCAGATGCATTAAGTCGATAAGACCATGCTAGTTTATCCATGATGAGGATCACAAAAGATCCAATATTTATGGATTTACAAAGGATGGATCTTGGAATTATAATGGAAGGGGGAAAATCTTATCTTTCTCAAATGAATGTTCAACCATCTATACATGTGAAGATTAAAGAGGCACAGAAAGAAGATGTCGAGTTACAAAAGAAGGTGAGAAATGTTCCTGAATTCAACCTTGATTGTGATGGGATAATAAAGTTCAGGAATCGGGTTTGCGTTCCTCCCATCCCCGAATTAAAGAATGAGCTGCTGGATGAGGCTCATAGTTCATCATTTTCTATTCATCCTGGAAGCACGAAGATGTATAGGGACCTGAAAGAGTACTTCTGGTGGGATGGCATGAAAAGAGATGTTGCTGAATATGTCTCTCGATGCTTGGTTTGTCAACAAGTTAAAGCTGAGAGACAGAAGTCTAAGGGGATGTTACAACCATTACCCAAACCCGAATGGAAATGGGAAAACATCACTATGGACTTTGTCACAGGACTTCCTAAAACATCCAAAGGCAATAATGCTATCTGGGTCATAGTTGATCGTCTTACAAATTCTGCACACTTCATTGCTATTAGAGAGGATTTCTCTCTAGATCAGCTTGCCAGGATATATGTAAAGGAAGTGGTGAGATTGCATGGAGTACCACTTTCTATTATATCTGATCGAGATCCGAGATTTACCTCGAAGTTCTGGCGAAGTCTTCAGCATACTCTGGATACAGAGTTGAGTTTCAGCACTGCTTATCATCCCCAGACAGACGGTCAGTCTGAGAGAACAATTCAAACCCTAGAAGATATGTTGAGAGCTTGCTCTATGGATTTCAAAGTAGGTTGGGATCAACACCTACCTTTGGTGGAATTTTCTTATAATAATAGCTTTCACTCCAGTATTCAGATGGCTCCTTATGAAGCTCTCTATGGAAAGAAATGCAGGACTCCAACTTGCTGGGATGAAGTTGGGGAAAGAAATCTATTAGGACCTGATCTCGTTGATGAAATGGCAGAAAAGGTCAGATCTATTCAACAACACATAAGAGCAGCTCAGAGTCGACAGAAAAGTTATGCCGACAACCGAAGAAAAGACCTAGAGTTTGAAGTGGGTGATAAAGTGTTCTTACGAATATCTCCCTGGAAGAGGGTTATGAGATTTGGGAAGAAGGGGAAGTTGAGCCCTAGATATATCGGTCCTTTCGAAATACTGGATCGTGTTGGGAAGGTAGCTTACCGATTGGCGCTTCCACCGAATCTCTCTCAAGTTCACGATGTGTTCCATGTATCTCTCCTGAGAAAGTACATACCAGATCCTTCACATGTACTCAGCTCAGAAGTTGTACCGCTGGAGCAAGATCTTTCTTATGAAGAACAGCCGATAGAGATTCTGGATCGTAGCGAAAAAGTCCTACGAAACAAGACCACTCGCTTGGTGAAAGTTTTATGGAGGAACCACCAACTTGAAGAAGCTACATGGGAGCTTGAGGATATGATGAGGGAGAAGTATCCTCATCTGTTTGTTACAAAGTGACGAATTTCGAGGGCGAAATTCTTTTTAAGGGGGGTAGAATGTAACACCCGAGACTTTTATGTTATATAAATCATCAAAGGAATCTTTTTCTACACAACACTTGCTTGGCTTGCTTTACACGCAATCGCGACCTTCCTCGATAGCTTGCGTCGTACGCAATACCGAGTTTCACTAAACAACAATCTGCTATTAAAACTAGCCGTTATGAATAGTAATAACCACTTTTTTAAAATTTATAAATTTTATTTTTCAAAATGGACTTCATTTTTGGACTCAGAATATCGAAATTAGCCTAGGGTGAAATTTTGGTATTTTTCTGAAAACTTTCAATTTTTGATGAATAGTGAAACCACTAAGTGGTAGGTTAAAAACTGAATTTTGCATAAAACTTAATTTTACCGCTTTTGTGAATGGAATTTCGAAAATCCGAGAGACACGGTTAATATCAAGGACTAAAATGTGGTTCAATGAGATGAAAATAATTTTTTGGTGAATAATAACTTTTTACTTTTTTTACCGCGGTTAATAGTAAATAGGGTAACTAAGGGTAAATATGATATTACTATTACCCTAACACATGTCCTAATTCTATTGGACAAGTGTAATTCGACCAAAAACAAACTTAGGAATAAAATATGACCATTTAGGCCCACTTGGATTAGATTAGGACATTTATTATCAATTTATTTAAAGAAGGGTTAAAATAGTTAAAATCAAAGTTTAATAAGTAAATCATTTTTAATATGGGGTTATACATAAGATAAATTCGATTGTAAATATTCATTAGAAAGCTAAAAAGATTTCCTACATGATGGTATTTTATTTTTAATTTTTAGACATCAAATAATTTAATTTATTTATGACACAAAGATGATGCAGTAATTATCTTATTAATGAAATATTGACAAAATTGATAATATAAATACCAAAATAAATGTAATTTAAGACTTTTTATGAATTACACTAATTTTCTAGGTTACTATGATATATTATTGTTGATTTAATCAACTTGGTTCGAACATATAATTCTGTTATGACTTTCACAAAAATCATATATCAAATAGTGTCAAAATTGACACAAAATAGTTTTTAAATCAAATATTATATTATTAATTGTTATTTTATTCCTAAAAATCTAAGGTTCGGCCAAATGACTTAGATAAGGATATATATATTAATAATAAACAATTTGGGGTTCGTTTGGCATGTTATAGTAAGTGTATTAACCATATAGTGAAAGAAAACAAAAAGACACGGTAAAAGTTAAACTAATTAACTTAGAGTTAAATCTAATTGATAAGGTTAAAATAATACCCTAAACTTGTCTAAATCCTATTGGTTGATAGGATTTCGATCCATCCCCACTTTAGCTTCGAAATAAGACCCTTTGGAACCATTATAAACCGATTTTGACTTTAATATAAAATAATATTTTGAGATATTCCTAAGGTGCCCCTCTCCTCCCTTATAAAAGGGCACCTCCTCCCCCTCCTCCTCACACCAATTTGAGCACTCAAGCTCGGCCAACCCCTGCCATTTTCCCTTATCCACTTCCCTAGAATAATCCTAGAGGTCCTGGTCTTCTTCAAAGACCAATCTTAGTTCCCTAAGTGAAGGATTCAAAGAGGCGTTTCAAAGAAGAGGTAATAACCATTACCGATCTTTTCAATTTCTTTCTTCTTCAACTTCTTCTTCTTTAGTTGTTTCATGATAAAGTAATAACATCAGTATTACTTACATACTGATATGTTATTATAAATATGAAACAACCCTAATTAACCTTCTATCCATCCTATGGAAAAATGAAATCACCGCGCGTGCGTACGTACGGAATACCGTCTCCACGCCGTGGTGTAATCTATTTTCCACCATAACCTTACAAGGATGGGTATAATGGTTTAATGAGTAACTATATATGATTATTATGAAGTAATATTGATACTGAAATAATATATATATATACTCCAATACAATTCCACGATCATAGGAACGATATCATCACTCGTGCGTACGTACGGAATACCGTCTCCACGATGTGATGCGACTCATTCTACATGATCTTCATTTAATAATGATTATATAAATGAATTGAATGAATGAATATGGTATATACTACACTAATACCATTCTTGAAATGAATTATCTATAACCTAAAGATAAGAATAAGAATTTACTCGACAAAACACGCATAAGAACAAAAAGTTATAAAGACCCGAGTAACAAGTAACAATGAAATATTACTAACAAGAAGCTAATAATATGACCATATATGATATCATATAAATATGTATGATTCTGGAATAAGTCAATAACATTATTTAAACCATTATACAGGAGCTTCGGACACGTACAAAGCTAATCGGACCTAAGGTAAGGGAAAATATCACAATCTCACTTTTATCCGAGATTGTTTTTACTTTGGTAATTACTGGGGTGTATTTTATCATCCACATCCATGTTACCTCGATATGAAATATTATTTCCTTCCTTCTACAATAGTTTATATCCAATTTTACCCTTCGGTAAGTTTTTTGTAAAAGATATGAAAGGAATCTTTTGTCGTTTTTCGTACGAGGTACTTTTTGACTTTTCCGACAAAAGTTAGAAGAATGTTTTTTTTTAACTTATACGGCATGAATGGATTTTTAAAACATTATTTCCAAGAAGCTTACTTTACAAGTTTTCAAGTTTATTTTTAATCAACTTCTTTTATTTTAAAGTTGTATGACATGTTATGAAAGGAAAAATGTTTTTGAAGAAGAAAGGATATTTTCCTCAAGAATGGAGTTCAAGTGTTTTATCAAAATTATTTTCCATCTAAGATAATAAAGGGTTCTGTTTTATCCCTGTTATTAAATTGATTTGATCATGTTGTGATGGAATTATTTTTATGAATTCCTTTATCTTATATGAATTGATTTATGATGTCATGAGGTTTCAAGAATCCCATTTTTGTTACATGTGTTATACGATGATGTATGATTTATGATTATGTGGCACACATAAGAAAGGATTCATTATAAGATGGGTGGGACCTATATCTCCCTCCAATGCATTGGGTAATGATTTTATATCTCATGAGATAGACATGGCTGGAACGGAAGGTTATTTCGGTTCAGTGATACAGGACTGAAACGAGGAGTGAACTCAGTTCAGAAAGGGACTTTGTCCACTAAGATAGTCTTGGCAATGAGTCATGACTAACAAGAAATGATTTTCCATGATTATGTGTGCATGCCACAAAGTTTCAAGTTTTATGTTATGGGGATCTCATTTTCACTTCTATGATTTATTCCATGTTAAGATATTATGATCTCTTTTGCAGGTTTTGATTTTCAAAAAGATATGATATGATTTTTATTTCCTTTATTTGCCCTTGCTGAGCATTTGAGCTCACCCTTTTATGTTTTCTTTTCCCCAGGTCAGGAAGATGGATATTAAGTAGAATATGCTAAAAGGGACCCTAGATATGATGAAATAAATGGGAGACACTGTAGAAGATTTATGAACCAGTTGTTTATGTTTCCCAGTTTCTAAAGACACTATACCTATACGGTCCTTTGTGGTTTTGTCATATGTTGTAATAAGTGTGCTTCAATTTTGAAGTATTAACAATGTATGTAAAGTATGGGTTGTTATAATACCTATTTTCTTATGAATTTTTTCAGGTTATCCCATGAAATACTTAGTGTGAAGGAATGTGTGTGGTCATGTAAAAGAGGTTTTTAATAAAGTTGTGTATTTCATGTCTGAAGTTATTGGGTAATATTCCAAGTACCCAAATACACTAGACATATGTTTATTTTATGTAGTATCAAGTGACGATTTAATGTAATAAATTATGTTTAATTATGAAATATAGAGCACAGTTGTCATAGTTAGTATCGAAGTATAGGTTTCGTTATTTTTGGGATTAGGATTAGAAAACCCTAGTGAAATCCTTAGGGATAAGATTAATTAAAATAAAAACATCCATAAAATTTAGTGAGTAATTAGTATGTGGTTTATCAAGAAAATATATCACAGTCTGGATACGAACAGGTAGTGGTGGCTCTAGAACATAGGTATCTAGGGGTAAAACCTGAAAACACAGTTGTGAGCTAGACTTGAACTGGAACCAGGGCACGAAAATGGGCCTTGATTCAATCTTGCTTATGACACTCCTGGGGGTATTCTTTGGTAAATTCATAAGCATAGTATAAAGTATTGTTAATGGAATAAAAAATTCCCCTAAGAATATATGTTGAGAAGTAGATGATTGACAACATAGATTGAAACCTATAAATTCATATGTTTAGGAAAGAAAAGTAATATTTATGTAATATTTTTTTGTCTTTGGATTACTCTTTATGTGTTACCCCTAACTTTCCTTTTATTCTAGCCAATGGATGGTAATAGGAGGACTCGAACTAGCTGCTGACATCAAGATCAATTTGATGACTGTTCTAATGAGATGCCCAAACTGATTAGAGCATGAATCACAATCTTTGTCATGATACACAATCAGTTCACTAATATTTTGAATAGAAACATGGGTCAAGAGGAACATTCAACCCTCCCAAATAAAGAACAATTTTCAATCACAGGATTTAGGAGACAAAGGCCTCCTACTTTTAATAGATCATTTGATCCCTCAATCGTCAAACAATGGGTCAAATCCACTGAGAAGATCTTATCCATCTTTCAATGTTATGAACAAGAGAGGGAACTTATGAATGCTTATCGTATGGAGGGTGAATCTGATCAATTGTGTAAATTGATCAAAAATATGAATCTATAGGAGGAGATCGAGGCATTGGAATGGAAGGATTTATAGCAAATATTTTTCTATAAATATTTTCCTTGCACCCTCTGACTTAAGATGAAAATGGGCTTCATTTCCCTCAAGAAAAAAACAATGAATCCATCACAACATATGAGGAAAACTTCACAAGGCTTTCATGATAAACCTATAACTTTGTTGTTACCACTGAATGCAAGGTTTACTGCTTCTTTGGTGGGCTAAAAACTATCATTTGTAAAGCCCTAGAAATCTGTGAATTCAAGTGTTATGAGGAAATTGTACGATGTGACCTCAAGGTCAAAATTGAGATCGATAAATCTCAGGGGTGTTACGGGGATAAGAAGCGTAAAGCGGACTTTAATTCTGGTGGTTTGATGAATAAATCAAATAGTTCTAAGAAAATTCAGCACCCCACTTGAAAAATGTGTGGAAAGAATCACCATGGAAATTGCCTCAAGGGGATGAGAAAATGCTTTAGGTGTGTAAGAGAAGGGCACCTGTCCATTAACTACTGAAAAGAAAAATCTGTGACTTCGGCAGATGAGAGGAACACTTTGTTCAGTCATCAATCCATTTTTCATTACTTCAACTGCAAAGAACCATGAAACATTGCAAACTAGTGCCCAAAGCCACGGGTTTTCAGATGCAACCAACAATATCCAAGGTAGCAAGGGAGATCTTTTTCCATCACTATTGCTGATGTGAACCCCAACAATGAAGTGGTGATAGGTACGCTAGTTATTCATTCAAGAATATTGAACATACTTTTTGATTCTAGTTGTATGCAATAATTTATATCCCAAAATATTAGTAGAACAATCTCAACACCACCACAAATCATGTAAGTAAAGATGCCATTGAGAATGGAAAATGGGGAAATAATAGTATTCCATGAATATAACTCCTCCCCTATCATAATTTTTGGATTGAACTTCACAGAGAACCTCTTAATACTTCCTCTAGTGGAATTTTATGAAATTATTTGAATGCATTGGCTTTCCCAATATAGAGACAACATAAATTACTTTGAGAGGGAAATCACTCTCTATACGGAGAATCGACCCCCAATTCTGTATAGGTGAAAGGGGGAGGATGAATATTCCTTAGCACCATGATCTCAAATGTGGATATTACTACCCTATTAGTACACGTATCGTGCTTAGATAATTGAGTCTAAGGAAGGAACCATCCTTGAATACATGTCTATTGTTAGGGAATTCTTTGACGTGTTTCCCACGGAATCTCCTAGTCTTCCTCCTTGAAGAGATGTTTAATTCTCAACTGATCTTATACCTAGTGCATTTCCAATATCAAAAAATCTATATAGAAGGGTTGTTTTGGAGATTTATAAGCTAAAGAAATAACTACATGAGAATATAAATAAAGGTTTTATACTCTCATGTGCTTCACCATGGAGAGCACCAGTCCTCTTCATCAAGAAGAAGGATGGGTCAATGTGCCTTTCCAATGATTATCATTAGCTCAAAAAAATCATGATATAGAACAAGTATCCGCTTTCATGAATTGATGAATTTTTTGATCAGCTACATGGAGCACAATACTTCTCCAAGGTGGATTTGTGGTTGGAGTATTACCAAGTAATGGTGAATAAGTAGGATATCCCCAAGACCACATTTCGTACATGGTACGGGTACTATGAATTCATAAGAATGCCTTCAGGACCCAGTAATGATCTATAAATATTCATGTACTTGATGAATATAGTCTTTAGATATTACGTCGACAAATTTGTGGTATTATTTATAGAAGATATTATAATATACTCCAAAACCAAGAAGGTGCGTGAGGAGAATCTATGAACTATACTAGAGACCTAGCGAAAGGAGAAGATCTATGCAATGTAAAGAAAGTGTGATTTCTAGTTGAAGGAGGTATCATATTCAGGTCACATCATCTCAAGAAATGGGATATCAAAGGATACCTCCATGATAGCTGCAATTGATGGATTTCTGAGGCTAACATCGTTAACGGATATCCATAGATTCCTGGTGTTAGTTGGATATTATCACTAATTTGTGATAAATTTCTCATGATTGTTCGACCTTATTACCAAGCTAACTCTGAAGGGAGTTAAGTTTTGTTGGAGTGATGAATGTGAAGAGAGCTTCATGGAGCTGAAAAGGGGGCTAATCATTATTCCCATGCTCACACTACCCAACAGTGGAGAAATTTTTGTGGTATTTTGAGAGGATTAGAAGAAGGGACTTGGTTGTGTGTTGATGCAAAATGAAAAATTCATTGCCTGTGATTCAAGGAAATTGAATGTTCATTAGAAAAACTATCCCACACAAGATCTAGAGATGGTTGTAGTAATCTTCACATGGAAAATTTGGCACCATTACCTCTTTGTGGAAAAGTTTTAAATATATAAGGATCACAAAATCCTCAGTTATATATTCACACAGAAGTATTTGAATACACTTCAAAAAAGATGGTTAGAGATGATCAAAGACTATGACTGCTCAATCCATTACCACCTTGTGAATGTAAAACAAGGAGGTGGATGCTCTAAGTATAAATGACCCAACAATTCTATTATTTATGTGAATTTAAAAGGATCCAATACTCTTATATTTGATTAAGATGGACATGGGAATCATAAAGAAGGGAACATCTTCAATCCTTTCACAAATTATTTCCCAACCATAATTTTGTAAAGGTTAAAGGATGATCAAAATTATGATGTGGGAATTCAGAGGAAAATGGAAACTATAAGAAAATGGAAATCCTCATAGTTCAATTTTAATGAAGAAGGAATTGTGAGATTTGGGACAAGACTATGTGTTCCATAAAATCTTGATTTAAAAAGTAATCTTTTGGATGATGCAAATAATTCAAATTTCACCATTCACCCATGAAATACAAATATGTATCGAGATATCTGATAGAATTATTAGTAGGATAAAATGAATAAGGAGATCATTGAGTATACATCAAAGTTCCTGTTATGTCAGAAAGTGAAGGATGAGAGGCAGATGTTTAAGGGGATGATTCAACCATTACCCATACCAGCATGGAAATGTGAGTGCATCACCATGGAATTTTTTACGAGACATCTCAAGACATCCAATAGAAATAATGATATTTGGGTTTTTGTGGATCATCTTACAAGGACTCCACACTTCATTTCAATTCGAGAGGATTTCGTATTGGATCCACTGGAATGGATATATATCATAGAATTAGTAAGGATTCATGGAGTAACACTATCTATTATATCTGATCGAGATCAAAGATTCCCCTTTATGTTCAGGAAGAGTCTCCAACAAGTTCTAAATACTAATTTGAACTTCAGTATGACATGTTATACTCAAACTGATGGCCAATCTGAGTGGACTGTCCAAACTCTTGAGGACATTTTGAGAGCATGATCAATATACTTAAAAGGATTTTGGGATCAATATATTCTTCTGGTTGAGTTCTCTTACAATAACAATTTCCACTCATGAATCCAACTGGCTCCTTATGAAGCCCTGTATGGGAAGAGGAGTAGAATACCGACTTGTTTGGATAAATTTGGGGAGTGAAAACTCTTAGGTCTAAAAATGGTCAATGAAATGGTGGAGACGGTTAATACCATCTGAAAAAACATTAATGCTACTCAGAGTTGAAAAAAGATCATTGACGATAATCATCGAAGAGACATATAGTTTGATGTCGTAGATATGGTATTCATTGACATATCACCATGGAAGAGAGTTATGAGATTTGGGAAGGGAGTACTTAGTCCAAGGTACATAAGCCCTTTTAAGATCATTGATCGCATTGGATCAGTGGCCTATCTACTAGCACTCCCACCGAACCTATATCAAGTGCATGATGTATTCTATGTATCACTCTTAAAGAAGTACATACCTGACCCATCACATGTACTCAATCATGAGATGGTACCATTGGAGAATAAACTATCCTATGAAGTGAAGTTGGTGAGGATTTTAGATTGTAGGGAAAATTTCATACGAAATAAGACAATGCCCATCATCAAGGAGTTGTGGGGAAACCACTTGTTCGAAGAAGCAACGTGTGAATAAGAGGAAGTGATGAAGTAGAGTTTCCCACATCTGTTTTGGTGTGGGAAAAGAAAATTTCTACAGAGAAATTTCTTAAGGGGGGAAGATTGTAACGACCCAAAATATTATTAATAAAAATTAATCTTTATCTAATTAAATTTTATATTATGTGAAATGTTTATATAAAATTTTCACTTCCATTGTTATATGTTTTTGGAATTTAAAATACATTTACGATTTGTTACTGTTGCTAATTTTTCCATTGAACAATGACCACATGATTTGTATAAATATAGGGCCTTAAAAATACTATTTACACTGACAAAGGAAGTGATGTCCTCATCCAGTATAATTGATCCATAAGAAGCCCATTTTTTGGATCTCGGAAAGGAGGTAGCATCACTGGGATTCACTATTGACCAACCCCAAAATGAACTCCAACATTTTAATAATGAACAGAATCATCTATGAGAGAAATGGAAGTTAATAGAGATTACCACCCAAGCGATGTAATATGAGACTTCCCTAGAGTCTATCACCATCACACACCTTACCCTTAGGTCTTATGAGGGTGTTATAATGGGTTATTGAACAAGACCCTATCACTATGATTATGTACATTATTTTTGAATAGAGAATATACATTCAATTTATTATTGCTAATTTGAAAATTGATTTTAAATCCAAAATAGTATTTTTGAGAAAATATTAAATTATGAAATCTATTTTGATTAATTAATGTATTTTTTAATAAAATAACACTTTAATGAAATATTACTACTAAATTACTTTTTATTAAATATAAATGTTTCTATAATTTTTATGAATAGAATTGTAATTTTATTAAGGTTTGAAAGCAGTTTCTTTCAAAACCCATGATTTTTTGATAAATGTCAGTTTTTATTTTAAAAGTAAAGATAAAATTATTTATAAAATTATTTAGATAAAATTAATATAATCTTTTTATTCAGAACATCAAAATTATCTAAGACTGAATTTTTCATAATTTTCTGAGACAATTGAATTTTTGGGTAAAAATTAAATACCGTTTAATTATATAATGTGTTTTATGACATCATAATGACCCAATATTGGTTTAATAAAATACAATAGATGTTATAATCGTCTAATATATTATTAACCTTTAATATAATGTTATTTTATATTTTTGGATTAATTTTATGGTTCCTTAGTGGACCCTCCAAGACTTATAAAACATTTTAACTTTAAAAAAAATTTCCTTGAGAGTGAGACTCTACAATACATAATAAATCCTAATTTTTTAATATTTTTAGCCATTTGAATTATAAAATAATGTTTTCCACTCCCATTTTTCAAAAACCATGGGTTGGTTTGTGGTTTATATTAGTTTAATGTGTGGTGTCCAAAACCTAAATAATAAAGCATTCCCTCTCTTTTCTTATATAACCCCAACAAAGTTCCCACTTCTCTACACATGAAACCCTTTGATCATTTACCTACCCAGAATTCCTCTCTCTAAAATCCTTCCATGTTATCCCATTCTCCCAATAATCCTATCTCAATCCCCTCCCAAGCCTTTGGGATCACACTTCAAAGTAATAAATTCTTTCTTTTCTCATTTTTGTCCAAATTTCATTATATTGTTATACTATTTTTTCAATTAAAAATGTAGGGGTATGTCTTAGAACCTGCACCATACTTCCCCCATTATGTTTTAATGATTATGGACCTCTTTATCTCTCATTAATTTCTCCCATTTACACCCTTTACCATGCCGAAATTCCTTAAGTAATTTCTCTCTTTTCATTTATATTCAAGCAATGTTTTCTATATTATGAATAGAAATTCCATTAAATCTGTTGGGAAATGTACCTATATAACGCACTTACTATCCATTTCATGTAAATATTATAAGACACTCATTTATCTCTCATCAACGATTTTTATAAATTCATATGTCACATCGTTATGTTGCTGAAATCGCACAGTGATTTTCCAAGATAATGTCATTGTGTAGTGAATACCATGCCCATTTCATTATCAAGGGTATTAAACTTTATGTACATTTACTTATTGATTATATATTTTCATTTATTAATTCCACATTCCTTTTTCATATAATAAATGTTTATTTTTAAAGAATCCATGTTACATGATCCATGTGGCACACTTGTGCATGAAATGAAATGATTAAGAAGGGTACGCTCTGATAGCATTCCAATGAATTGGGTAAAGATTAGTATCATGATACATCACATGAAATTAGGGTTTACTCATGATAATTCAAGTTAAATGTGGGTTTACACATGATCCATGTTCAATGGGCCTTGTCTCATGCTAATATCATGTTAAATGTTGATGCCACATTTCCATGTTATGATAATCATGTTATATCATGCCTTTATGTTCATGTTTCTCTTAAGCTCCATTGATATTCATATTGACTAACACATACTATATTATTCATTTTATGCCTTGTTTACTCCCTTAATATGATTTATAGTTCATCATTTTCTTATGGATGTCCTCAGTTTATCCAATGCAATGATAAGTATGAAATAATGTGTGAGGTCATGTAAAAAAATTCAATAATGATGTTTATTTCATGTTTTAAGTAGTTATGTAATGTCCCTAAGTCCCAATGACACTAAACCTCCTGATATTATTTGTTTTATCAAGTTATAATTTTTTATAATAAATTTTGAATAAGTGTGAAATAAAGATCAAGGTGGTTATAGTATTCCTTTTTTAATTAAATAGGGAAATTAGGGTTGATGAGAAACCCTATAATTCCTTTAATGAATGAAGAAGGAAGCCTATCCAACGACAAATTCAAGTGAATCAGTCGATGGTGATGTAACCCTTAGAGATGGGATTCAAGACCAATGATTGAAATATGATGACAGATGACCATCCTCAAGAAATCTTCTTTCCCAGGAAGGGGTTTAAATATGTGGGATTATTATTTTCCCTGTTCGTCCCTTCTAAATGAAGAATTCATATCAACTCACTAAATAGCTGACCTGAATAAGATTTATTCTTGCAAGATAGGAAATAAATACTATGGGTCATTGTTGGGGATTATAAACCATAGTGATTGAATTATGCTTTTTGACCTGTTGGGAAGAAAAGATCCACGCCAAAATGAACAAAAGCCCGGATTGTTCATTGGGTGTTCTTTGTGATCCACCATCTCTCTCTGATTGTAATTCACCGATGGACCCAAGAGGTGAAATCATGATTATCTGAGAGTTTTTGAGAGGGAAATTACCCCCAGAGTGATGACAAGGCATTCATGAGTCCATAGTGATAGTGACTGCGACCTGAGGATCACAACAGTGCATTGAGAACGTAAATCAGACCACCACACCGACAGTGGATAACCATGGAAAGAGGGTCACCGGCGATTGAATGGATACCAAGCAGTGTAGGCTGCCTACTCAGTGGCTGACAGATGCAGGGACACGTGGAGGCATGGCCACAGGTGGCAACAAGTCCACAACCAGGGCGGGATGGGTCAAAGCGGGGGTGATGCGGCGTAACGTCGTGTCCCCAGGTGGCAGCATGTGGTCAACGGACTGCATGTCGAGGAGCTGGATGGCCCCAAGGGAGTTGAGTGGCATAGGATGCCACATTGGAGGGGAACATGGATCTATCATGCCACGTCAGTGGAGTGGGGACGCGGTGCCTGCCGCATTCTGAGAAGATCAGAGAGGCCCGCCCAATCGGTTTGGTTAGAGTTGCAGGCTAGACCCTTTATTGGGCTAGGACACTCGGTGGACTTGGATGAAAGAGAAATGCATCGCCATTATAGACTAGGATGAAGGTTATATCAGGATGTTGGGCAGTCCGGATTGTCAGAACCAGTTTGCCCGAGTCGGACTAAGCCGGAGGAATTGGACCATATCGCTGGGCAACCCGAAGGGCTAGACCCCTGGCCGAACCGGTCCGGGTCCAGCAAAGTCCAATAGTCCAAGCCAGACGGGGTAGGCCCAAACCCAATTGGGTTGGGTCTAGTAGGCTGAACTGGTTTGGGTCATGCGGAACCCCGGGGCAGAGTTGGTCAGGTCGGTCCGACCATATCGGACTAGGCCCGAACACAACCGACCCTTATTTACAAAAACACCAATATCATTCAGATTGGGCATCTGATTGAGACGTCATCTATGATTTTGGAACCCTTGATATGATAAGGTCCTTTAAGTATACTATAAGTGAGTTTTTGTGATAGTTGAGATACGACCTATGGCTTGAGGGTTAGATTCTCCCCGAATCAGGCACACTAGAGAGCCGGAATCCTACAGCTGGCTGTGACACAAAGTATTTTATGAGGGGACCTTAGTGGTCTAGTAGTGGAGCAGACCTCAGTGGTCCAGTAGTGGAGTAAACCTCAGTGGTCCATTAGTAGGGCAGACACCAGTGGTCCAGTAGCAGAGTAGACCTTAGTGGTATAGTAGAATAGCCGATTTAGTGGTCCAGTAGGTGATCAGACCTCAGTGGTCCAATAGCTGAGTAGACATCAGTGGTCTAGTAGACAAGCAAGCCTCAATGTTCTAGTAGCTAAGAAAATCTCGATGAATCATTAGGGCTGACTCCCTCAGTAGTACAAGATGATCTAGCTTTACTATTGATATATATAATTTCTATACTTGGAGTTATACCTGGTGTTATCTGTTTTAGCTTTGTGGTCTTGCTCTGTAGTCTTGATTTTTGGTCCTTCCTTTTTGGTCTGGGGTCCTTAATAAGTATTGTTTTACACATACTTACAAAGGCTTCACCTGCACATGTCATGTATCGTGTAGGTGATCGATGCTTCGATAGTGACCAATGTTGTTCAGGACTAGGTGGCACTCAATGAGATGGGACAGACGAGTGTACTTCTACAGGAACAGGTAGCTTCCATTCACTTAACCTTCAGGTAGGGTCTCAATAAGATGGAAAATGGAATTTTTTACTTTCATTTGTGGTTTTGTTCATTAATTCATACCACTTTGTACTTATAGTTCATACTATACTCTCTATAGTTGACTTAGTGACAGTTGTGTTTTACTTTTTGTCCACTTTCTGCATTGTATTCTTCGTGTGGGTGTATAGGTTTGAAGGAAAATGCCTTATATTTTTTGGGATATTCTTACTCAGTGCTAGTATCCATCCCCTAGACTATGGAAGGCAGTCTTGGGGTATTCATGAAATGGGCCGTGGGGGATGGGTCGTGAAAATTATATTTGAAAAACACCACTCCCTTCTTGTTTTAATTACCACCCTCACCACCCCTTCTCTTAACATATTATAAGAAATGGATATTTTCAAATTTATTGATATTTTTTTTTGAAAGTATCTCCCCCACATCCTCACATTTATGGTCTCACAAAAAGGGATAACCAAGGTTCCTTGAGGTGTACTTCAAAAGATGAAATTTTTGGATATAATATTCTCAATATACCAATTTTATATTATTTTCTTCTTCTACCTCCTTCTTAATCCCCCACACAACATGAAATAATAAATATCATAAAATAAATACAATATATTTTAATTTTGTTAATTTTATATCCTTTATATATCCTCTTCTCATATCATTCTAAAACAGAAATGGTATTCCCAATATGGTTTATTCACCACCACCTTAAAAAATGTACTTCATTTTACACCACTACAATCATGGTTTGATTCATTACATTTATTTTGGTAAAAAATTATCTAAATAATTATTTTATATTTTTATTTAAAATTATTTAATTTATTTGTATTCATGATATTAATGTAAACCCAACAAGTTCATCATGGTTGGAAAACTACCTTAAATGGTCTATGTGTATAAAAAAACACCTATACTATATAAATCAATTTTATTGTTGAATAATATTTTAAAATAATAAAAGTGTTAACTTTTTGATAGAAATTAAAATTATAATATTATACATGTATACTTATGGATCCATTTTTTAAAGAACTTGCATAATAATCGACCAATGATATGCCCTTGGAACCATTAAACAAGCAACCTTTGGAAAGTGAATAGAAAACCAGTATCTCAATTAAATAAATATAAACTAAAAAAAAATTTAATAAGAAACCAACTATATTTTAGTATGTTTACCAATAATGTGTTCAATAAATATAATTTTGATTATTCAGGATATTAAGTGAAATTTCATTGTAAATCCTGATGTGTGGTATGGGAACTCTACAAACAACCCATTTTTAATGTTAGGAATTTGTCTCTATGTATCATTTTATATATTTATTTAATGTTATGTGATGATTCTAAATTCTCTATATATTTTTATTATATTAATAACTTTCATATTCTCCCATTATGTGTGAGGTTTATACATCTATTACATTCATTTCAACATACATTATTTAAAATCAAACTCGTATAAGGGAAAAATTTATACCCCTTAATGATTTCATATAACACAATTTTAATTTATTTTACATTTTCATAGATCCAGAAAATAAAAAATATTTTAGGCTTATCCATTTTTTCAATAACTAGTTTCAATGACAATTACATATTCATTCCTTTTTAAATGTGTTTTACTGATTCCATAAAAAACAATTTCAAAAGGTTAAGTTCTATACCCAATTCTCCAAATGTTATTATGATTTTGTTTCAACTAAACATAATATTTAAGAAATATTATTACTAATTAAAATAGTATTGTATAAAATATTTAATTCATTCCACTCTTTGGAAACATTATGATATATAAATTTGAATATTCTTTGAGGCATGATTATGTAACTCATTACTTTACATGGGTATTTATAATGCTGATGTATAATGTTTGGTTATCTTATGGTTAAAAAAAATTCATATAATTGTAATTATGGTAGATACTAGATAGTTCTGCAATGAATTGTGTAATGTTTACATCTCATGATATGGTATACATGGGATTAAGGAATAAACCTCATGCATGATAGAACTCTATACACCTTGTTATGTTGTCTCATTGGAGAGCCTTGGCATATGTTTTTGTCATGTTTTATGTTTTTCCGAAATCATATGATGAAATGATTATATGATTACATCATATTTTCTTCTTTCTTCTATATTATTATTCATGATCCTTTCATTTTATCTTATTATTCTACACTATTTGAATCATATTCTATGATTCATTATCATGACCATTCCCTTACCAGGCTTTATAGCTCACCTATGTTTTTTTATGTTTTTCATAGATTATACTATGTAATTTTAAAATTTAAATATAATCTATGAGAAAATTATAGAGACTAAAATAATAGTTTTTTTATTTTAGTTTCATTCTTATGTTTTATGAACATAGTATCCAAAAGGAACTTGGTCTCTCGATCAGTAGGTTGTGTTTATAGGATATTTATTTTAAAAACATTAAATAGTATGTTTCAGAGGATTGGGTCTCTATAGTTGGTATAAAAGGATAATTATAGTGATTTTTTGTGATTATGATAATAATATATTATTAAAAACCCAAGGGAAAAGTCTAATTCTTGTAAAACCACATGAAATTGTGATAAACTATAGAGAGAGTGGTTTCCATGAAATGAAATCCTTGTCTATATACTACATGTATGTGTTGATGTAGGATAGATGTATTTATGGTTAATAAAACCAAAAGGGATCTTCAGGTATTAACTCGACCTATACCTAGAAAATTACAAAGAGGAATTACTACAAACCTTGTTTGATACTCATGGGGGATATTCTTCAGTAAATTCAAAAAACTCTTTATGAACCATTATGATTGAATTTTGTGTTTTTTTAGGTAAGAAAAACACAATAGTGATATTATCATTGATAACATATGTTGAAAAATAGATACTCGTATGTTGGTATATTCAATCCATTAAGGAGTTATTCCTTTTATGTTCATATTTTCCCTTTTATATTATTATTAATTTGATTATTTTCAACACTAATTCTTTTTGGATATAGTAAATGACTAGAAACTAAATAAAATTGTGAAAGGTGTGATCATTATCAATTCATTAACTTCCAAGATAATATATGACCATTGATATATATATTCTTTATTATAATGAATGTTTAGTATAACTATTGAAATACCACAACAAAACGTATTGTTTGACTTATTTGTGAGAAAAAATCGGGAAATTAGTACATACCAAGTATGTAGATCCTCCCTTTCCATTGTATCTGGACCGAAAGTACCAAAATATATTATCATAATTTATTTAATGGATTTTGATGTATTTTAGGAATTTAATGGATTTATTTATATAAAAAGCATCAAATATTGGGAGAGGGAATTCAGTGTCCATATTAAAATTTATCATTTGATTATGTAAACGTGTAAGGATGATGAAAAGTCATCATTCGAATATTGTTCTCAATCAGGGATATTATTACCTTATGAGGAAGAAAATATTACTCAAATGAGGGAGACAATGGAGTGCATAATACCTAATGACATTCCCATTATAAGGGACTATATTTATGTATTTCTTGAAGAGTTGAATGATCTTCCTTCCAACTAAGAGGTTATGTTCTCAATTGAACATATACCTAGATCTATACTCATATTCAAGAATCTGTAAAGAATGACAAACATGATGTTGGAATAAATGAGGAATATGTTACCAGATAATTTTTACTAGGTTTTTATATTTCCGAGTGCTTCACCATTGTCCATTTTAGTTCTCTCCATCATGAAGAATGATGATTCGATAAGCCTCTACATTGATTATTAGGAACTCAAAAAATATCCTGACAAATAATAAGAATCCTGTGCCATAGATTGAAGAATTATACCTTGTGGGGCCTAATACTTATCCAATGTGGACCTCTAACTAGTATATAACCAAATAATGTTGAAAAAATTATTAAATTCTCAGTAATTTCTTTCAAATAATGTATGTAAACTATTAATTAATAGTTATACCCACTAGACACACTAATGAGGAATAAATAATCATGGGTTTAATAAATTGACTCTTCAGATATCCCCTTGAAAAATTTATGGTTGTCATTATAGATGATATTTTGATATACATTAAAATCATGAAGGATCCTTATTAATATCTGAATATTATTCTAATGAATTTACGAAAGGATTAAATAATTGAAAATTATATTAAATATGAGTTTTAGATGAAATATTTATCATTATTGGGGTATGTTATGAAAAAAATGATATATTTGGATCCTTCTAAGACAAAGGCGATTAAGGAGTGGCCCATACCAATATCTATGATAGATATCCACAGTTTCCTTCAAATATATGGGTACTATCAATGATTTGTGAGGAAAGTTTCATAATTTTCATACCCAATGATGAATCTTATTAATAAGGGAGTGATGTTTTTAGACCATTTAATGGAGATATAACTTCATAGATTTGAGAAAGAGGCTTATAACTACATCAATACATACAATACCCTCAATCGGGGAAACATTTAGGGTATTAAATGATGATTCAAATAACTTATTGGATTGTATACTAACACAAAATGACAATGTGATAGCGTGTGACTCATGGCAGTTTAAAGTACACGATTAGAAATATCCAAGGCATGTTTTAGAGTTATATGTAGTGAATTTTTCATTGAATATTTAACAAAATTATACCTAGGGAATAATTCATATATATATATATGAATCATAAGATACACAATTATATTTTCATATATAAGGATATTAATATATACAAGTGATGATTTTTAGTGATGATCAAGGACTATGACTGCTCTATCCACTACCATCCATGGAATTAAATTTCACTATAAGATTATCTAAGTAGAAAGGATCATGAAACCTTATCAATGAAGAGAATTAAGAAAGACACAATATTCTTATACTTTCAAAATATGGAAAAGGAAGTAATGACGTGTGGAACAACATCATAAATAACTTAAATGATATATCAACCATAAATTTTGGGGAGGATAAAGGATAAGAAAAGGGTTGATTTTGAAGTAAAAAGGATGATAAAAATATAAGGAAATAAAAACCATGGACTTCAAAAAATGATGAAAAATATGTTTTAAGATTTAGTTCATGACTATGCGTACCAACCAATCCTTAGATAAAGAATGAATTTTAGAATGATGCCCATATCCCATCATTCCATATCCACCCAGGTAGCATGAAGATGCATCTATATCTCTGAGGGAAATATTGGTGTGGAAATATGAAAAAACGATATCATAATATAAAAAAAAGTCCTTGTCAAATAAAAAAGTGATTTAAATGAGGAAAAATATAAGAGAATTGTGCAAATATTACCCATTCTAATATGAAAATTGGAAAACATCACCATGAACATTTTAATATGTCATTAAAATATATCAAGTGGAAATAATTTCATATGGGTGGTAGAGGATTGTACATTAAAGACTTATAACTCCATTAAAATTTTGGTAGACTTATTAATCGATAAAATTTCATGGATATACATTAGAGAAGTGGGGAGGCTTCATGGGACACTAATTCCAATTATACCTTATCAAGATTATAGATTCACCTCACAATTATGGAAAAGTATAAAATATTATTTTAAAACATAATTGGATTTTAGTACAACCTATCATCCTCACAATGATGGATAATTTGATAGGGAAATATAAACACTTGAGAATATGTTCATACAATGATTTATGGACATTAAAGTATAATAAAATAAATAAATTTAATTTGACAAGTTCCCAAAAAATATTAGATTCTAATAGAGCATGTAAATGGATCCATATGATAATCTTTATGTGAATATGTGTAGGACACCCCTATGCTCAGAGTAATTTGGTGAATGTAAGCTATTGAGGCCTGAAATGGTAATTTAAATTGTAGGAAAGGTAAATACCATTTCGAATCATATACAAAAATCTCAGATTCAACAAAATAGCAATGATAATAACTATCAAATAGTCCTATAATTTGAGGTTAGAGATAAATTATTCCTCTAAATATCACCAAGTGAAGGAGTAGTGAGATTTAGGAAGAAGGGAATGTTATTTCCCAGATACAACATACCCTTTTAGATTTTTATTGCATCAGAGTTTTTTGCATATGGACTACCGGTCCCAATAACCATATATCAAGTATATGATGCGTTCTTTATATCCCTTTTGAGGAATTATATTCAATATCTATTACATGTTATGAATCTAGAGGTGATATAGTCAGATCATGATGTATCTTATATGTAGAAGATGATAATTATCTTGGGCTACACAGATAACATTCTGTGAAATAGTACTACTCACCCATTCAAATTACTATGGTGGAACTATAAGTATATAGAAGTGGTATGGTAACTAAAGGAAGTAATTAAACAGAACTAACCTTATCATTTTTCAAATTGGTGATTAAAAATACATTTTGATAGTGAATTTTATAAAGAGTGGAAGTATGTAACAATCTGTATTTGTATCGATAGTATTTAGATTATGATTAAATAATTCTGCTATATCTAGTAATTTAGTATTATATAAATCACATTCACCCACATGACGGAACAAACAAAATTATATTATATTAACTTGAACATTACTTTTAGAGAGTAAGTATATACATTAGAATTTATTGTGTTACAATGAGACACAGAAGAAGATAAAATATCTATAATATTAAAATTTGAATCTTGTCAATCCCCTTGAATGATCAAACTCACTAACAATAATGTAGAAATAAAACAAAATATTATTAATGAGATATTCTTTTTGAAAAATATAAAATATATAACCTTTATAGAAAATGAATGTGAATGATGAATGAATGAAATATAAGGTATATATATTTGGAAAAAAATACATTTGAAAATTGTCAATCTAACCATTAGAAGTAGTAACCTAATTGTTAGAATAATATCTTCATCTATGTAATTGTAATATAATAATTACTTATCTTAAAAAATAAAAATATAGAAGAATCAAAATATTATATAAATATATATATATATAATTTAAATATGATAAAATAAGTGTTTGGATTTTTTATAAAGCACATATATTTTATTTCAATTTTTATGATAAATATAAAAAGGTAAAGGGAATTTTATTTTCATAAAATTATTATATAAAATAATATTAAGATTCATTATAATGATAATATAATTTTATGAGACCATGAGTAATTTTTTTAAGGTCTAAAAAATTGGCCATAATATAAGAATTTTCATTTTTCTAATAAATAAGAATTTTAATTACAAATTATATTTCTCATGTCTAAAAAATTATTTTCCTAAACTAGATTCCATTTTTTGAATCTACACATCAAAAATGTTTTTGGTGATTTTTAGGTATTTTCTAAAAACGTTGATTTTTTAAGGAATAATAAAACATAGAAAATATGGTATTCAAAATTATAAGAAAATATATGAATTAATTAATCATGGATGATTTATGAAACAATTGATTTTGAACCCATGTGTAATAATTTCTACATTTAGTCAGAAGAATCATAACTATTGGTAGTCTTAATACAAAATAATAAACTAAGGAATATTATATTCAAAAATACCCATCTCCTTAACTTATAAATATAACCCCTTATTCCCACATAATACAAGATTTGGAGCTTGCCATATTTTCCCCAATTATCTTCCTAAACCAATCTCGCATCTCCAAATATTTCTGATCACACCAAAAGGT
Organism: Viscum album; assembly: GCA_963277665.1. Taxonomy (NCBI): domain Eukaryota; kingdom Viridiplantae; phylum Streptophyta; class Magnoliopsida; order Santalales; family Viscaceae; genus Viscum; species Viscum album. The sequence goes on from OY728163.1 coordinate 336,000,809, forward strand.
AAAACAAATGTTTTTGAGGTGTATATCAAGTGGAGACATTCAAAGTTGTAATGTTTTCAATATTTCTCTTATAAATTAATTTATTCTCCCACCTCATCCTTACTCCACCATCCTAATTAGAATAATAATTAAATTATGATACATAAAATGGAATGTAATTATGTTAAGGAAAAATCTATTATCCAAACACTACTCATTTCATTCTAAAAACAATATTGTTCACAATGTGGGCAGTTCACCACCTCCATAAACAAAGTACTTATTCCTTCACGACAACATTCTAGGACAATTTTAATACATTTATTAGTGTAAAATATAATATAAATAAGAAATTTATTTTTTCATTCACATTCTATAATGAATATATATCCATAATATTAATGGAAACCCTTTAAGTTCTTTATGGTATGAAAACCCTCCAAATTGATCTAAGTGCATAAAAATAACTAATATAATAAATGAATCATTATTATATTTTAGTTATATTTGATAATAATATCCTATATAACATCTTGAAACATATTATCTTAATACCATTATAATTATACAATTTATTTTATAAATTCCATAGAGAACATCCATAATCATTCACAAGTGATACGCCCTTGGAAGCATGAAATGAACAACCTTGTGACCATGAGTACGGACCCAATGTACCAATTAAATGACTTTAAAATATTATATAATCTTAATTACAACCCAAATATATTTTAATTGTGTTCTAAATTAAATTTTTAATAGATATTATTCTATTATTAAATGTGTAAAGGGAATGTGTAGAGTTAATCTTCCACCAAGTTAAGGGACTCTTCAAACCACACACCATTGTTTAAGTTTTTTCATTCTTTATTTGGATCATTTTATCAATATATTAATTTTTATTTTAATCATGTTAATTATTCATATAAATCTATAACATATTTACATACATAATTCTCCATTGTTTTTCCCTGATTCTGCATGTCTTATGTTCATTTATCAATAACTTATTTTAAGCCGAACCTGATTACTGGGAACATTTCTACCCATTAATCCTTTCATATAACACACATTGAAATCCTTTTACCAATTTAGGATTCCATAAAATAGGAACTATTTTATGGTTAACCATTTTTTTACCTTTTTTCAATGAATATTCCATATTGTTTCATTATTTAAAAGTGTATTACTTATTACTGAAAAACACTATTTTAAAAGGATCTATTTTATACTCCATTCTCATCCATTTCTCATTGTTTTTTTATAAAAATAAACTCCATATTTGAGATATATTATCATTTATTCAAATACGAATGTAAAAATTATTTACTTCCTTCCACTCTATGGAATATTTATCAAATATCCATTGAATATTCTTTCAACAAATATTATGTAACCCATTACATTACTTGACTATTTATTAAGCTTATGCCTTATGTTTTATTCTTTTGTGTGGATAAAATATACATGTAATTGTTATTATGAGTGTTCCCAAAAAACTCTCCAATTCATTTTTTAATAGTTATATCTCATGAGATAATATATATGGGATTAGGGAGTAAACCTAATCCATGGGAGGAATATTTCCACCATGTTATGTTTTCTTGTATGTGATACTTGAATTATGATTATATCATGTTTTACGTTGGTTTTCATATTCCAATTATTCCATTATCTTATGATTCCATCTTCTTTATGTTATTTTTCCTTAGAATTATTCATGATCCTTTACTATTATGATATATTTTTATTCCCCTAGACTCATGTACACTATTTATCTATCATGTCCATTCCCTTATTTGGCCTTATTGTTCAATAATTTTATTTATCTATTCATTATGATATCTTATTCTGTTTTAGATATTCAAATGGATCTAGTAAGATGGTGTGGAGATAAAAAAATATTTTTTATTTTAGTTTCATGTTTATGTTTTATGAAAATTTTCCCCCATAGAAACTACATCTCTCAATCCATGTGTTGTGTTTATTGGATATTTATGTAAAACATAATGTAATAATATACATAATAGAATTTGGTATCGTTATGATTATTAAAAAATACATAAAATATGGAAGTGTGACTCTAAAAAGGTCTTGATATTGTGTAATGGGTATTCGAAAATTGACTTAATTGATTTTTATGAGACATTTTCCCATAAAGCACTATTTTAAACAATTCAATTATCATTTTAAATATACATTCAAAGTTAATTATATAAAAATAAGTATATGTATACTAAGAATTTATATTTCTTATAGATAAATATGGGAGGAAATATTTACAATTAATGATGGCATTATAGAAGCTGATGTAATCACATAGGTATGATATGATTAACTAGTACATGAGAAATCATAGATTCCAATGATATAAAGTTAATAATAATACCTACATCATGAATTATAGTGATCAAAATTTATTTTGAACATTTATATTAATGGCATAATTTTTGGGGATTGGACCATGCATGATTCATGTTGTTTGAAAAATAAATGAGGTACAAATTAAAAAAATTCCACAATTAGAGAGATAAAAGATTTCCTTAGTTTCTAAGATACTATAGAAAGGAATAAAAAATTTATTTATAAATTTTAGTAATCCAAATAAGTACACAATAGGTTTCTAAGGGATTAATCGATAATGGTTAAAACATTTGTGGTGTTGAAGATAATGTTTTCAAGAGACAATGATGGATCGATGTTCAATGTAATTGAATATTGGGATATCATTAGAAGCATGTAATGCCCAATAATGAAATAACCTAGAATTTCATTTTAAAAATATAAAAATATACAAAAGTTTTACCTTGTAAATACACTTACGAGTAGTGAAATGGATTATTTATGACATCAATAACACGAATAATTTATATAAATTTTATTAGAAAAAATTACAATTTGACTTTTTGGGATACATGGATTTTGATTGTGGTCATTCAGTGGATGATATGATGGAAGGATCAGGTGGTGTATTTTTTCATATAAGTATATATATTTTTTGGTTATGTAAGAATTAAAACTGAATTTTACATTTTATTAAGGAGAATTTTTGTTCTGTAGCCACTCAATCTTGTACACAATATATATTGGTTAAACAACAGTTTGAGGATGTCACAGTCGATATAAAATCTCTTATTACAAAAATATGTGATATATCGATTACTATTAATAGTTCTAAAAATACTATTCATCACTCTAGAAAAAAAACATTGATAGATAGTATAATTTTATTATAGAGAAGGTTCAAAATGGGCAGGGGCATATTTAATATACATAAAAATAAGATCTTCTTACAAATATCACAATGAAGGAACTACCTAGGGTAGAGTTTGAGAAGAAACCCCATATCTCTTAGAGTCTAACCATATCCAACAAACTTAATGGTTTAGAGAAAGGACCCCCACTCCCACATGGGAAGTTCTATTTACAAAATGATATGGTCACAATAATAGATTAATTTTTAGTATTTATAATAACCATGAGTGTACTTTTAAATAAGTACTCTTTGGGTCCATTTACAAATGGAGAGAAGATATCAATATGTTATATGGTAGAAACTATACATTTTTAGAGATTCAATGTAAATTTATTTAATATTTAAAAATGGGATCAATTAGAATCATTCCTATTATAAAATGGGTTGAAATTCAATGATGTTGTGTTGGAAAGGATGAGAGTATTTGATTATCTATTCAGGGGGAACAAGATCTTAGAGTGTGTGTTGATGATCATGTAGATCAAGAATGTGTTTTCATAATGAAAATATTATTTTACTCCTATTTCACATGAAAAAATCTACACATTTGGTCTTAGAGTTTTTTATTAGTTATTCATTGATTTTGTTTCTAAAGGTTGATTGTTTTATAATGAGTTTATATTTAGTTCAAACATATTTAGATAAAGATTAATTATAACTTGTTTTAAAGAGGTTTTCAAAAAAATTAATGGGGGATATGTAACAAAACAACTCATTGGTGAATTTTTGGGTTGGGGTTTTTTGAAAATGTCAATGTGGCATGACTTCTAAAATAGGTTATATAGGCATAAATAATGAACAAATATCCTCATGCAATTTGGGTTGAACTTTAGTAGTTTATTCTATAAGAAATAACTCATGTCACGACACTCAATGTCATAATGTGACACTATAGGTCACTCTGTGACTTGGATGACATAGAGAATCCATCATTGTAATATATTATCATGGTCAGTATCACATCATGAATAAAACTTATATGTTTTTTTTATCAAATCTGTTTCGGTGACAGTTATGTATTCACGACACGACATTCTTTCTCATGTAGTTAGAATATTTTTTAGAGAAATGATACATGCTTGAACATACTTACACACACACATATATATATATATATATTATTTTTTCGAATAATATATAATATTACACAAGTAATTCATGAGGTTTCACCCTTTTCCATTTTGGATAGGAGAAAAAGTCATGCCACAAACTATTATGGCATTTTCTTGAAAGGGGGTAGGTTGGTTGGGTGGATCTTCCTTTTTCAATTTGTCCATTCCATTGGTGTAATTTACAATATGGAGTTATTGTGTTTAGTTTATGGAATTCCTATAGAGATGGAATCATCTTTTAACTAGTGATAATCAAAATGTGGAGTCCTAATGAAAGAAGAATCGTAAATTTATTGGCATGATGTGTTTTAAAATTGTGATCCGTTAAAATTATATATTTCATGTTACATATTGGGATGAAGACTGAAACACAGTACATGATTAGTGGTTTAGGATTTCAGGTTCTAAATAAGACATGGATCATTCCCTGAGTATGATACTCATATTGTGATAAATTTGATCTCGGAAAATTCAATATTCATATTTCCAATATTTCTGATGGGATATCCATCAATTAAATTAAGAATATTGACTCTATGTTAAAAGAAGTATTCAAATATTTTTTTTACCAAAATATTAATTTAAATTTATGATAAATTGGATAGATGTTTTATAATCATATAAAAATATAATATATATCTTTATCTTCGTTAAATAAAATGGAGGATTGTGAAATTTTTGAGTTAGAGAAGAGAGAATAGAGGGGTAATTGACATATTCTGAATCTCACATTTAATCTAGGATACTATCTCACTATATATTTTAAATTTTTTTCATTTTATATGAATGTAGAGTCAATTAATATTCCTATTCTAGTGTAGACTCACTAATGTTTTTATGAATAAGACTAAAACACTTGATGAAGAAACTAGATGTTCAATTGGTTGAGAGAAGTGAATTTATTGATTTTTGAGGGTTGAAAACCTAAAGAATCTTTATATACCTTCAAAATCATAATAAAAATATATATTATTAATTTTTTAGGTGCTTTATCACATTTTTATTGCATGATCATTATATTCAAGCAATTGGGGTGACCATGTGAATTGCATGTGTCCTAATAGAATTTCATCTATTTATTTATAATAGTTTAGAAGGAGAGGAGTGTTCTTATTAGTGATTAAATAAGAAAGTTAGTGAGGGTTGTTATTAAAGTATTTAAATAACCTAATTCACTCCTTTTCTCAGGGTATTTTACCTTTCTTAGGGAAAATTTTTCCCTTAGTTTGTGTGTGTGTTAAACAGTGAAATTAATCACTCAAACAAATTAATGAATGAATGGTAAAATTTTTATTGATTTTGGAAACATATCAAAAAAATATCAAAAAAAGAACAGCATGGCGGTCTAAATTAGTGGAGCCCCAATTCATCACTAATAACCAAAAATACTTCCACCTGACAGAAAAGTACCTATGTTAAGGATGAATGATAAGCTTTGAGTTGGAGAAGCTTGAGATGCCAAGAAATCGGAAACTTTATTCCCCTCTCTCCATTTGTGGGTGATCTCCATGTGGACTCCCAATAGTTGTTTTCACTTACAAACATAATATTCTATATTCCAAGGACAAGTACCACTTTGAGGGAGTTCTTTATAAAGAATCAAGGAGTCTGTTTCCACTACCTTCAAATTTACATTTCTTTGCTCACATAAATTACATCCCTATTACCATCACCTTTACCTTAGCCTAAAGGGAACCCCCTCTGCCATAAAAGGCTGATAAAGTAGCCACTACATATCCCCTATGATCCCGACTGACGCCTCCACCCCCCATTTCCCCCCTTTTGAGGGAGCCATCTGTATTGAGTTTTAACCTAGTTCTTTAGCGGTGCTGGCATACCCAATTCCCCTGAACTATATTCCCCGTCTGATTATGCACCCCTGGGTTGAAATCCCTTACTAACGGGGTGCCATAGCACTCAGTACAGACTCCAGACAAATCAATCAAGGTGTTTTACATCTTGAAGAAAATACTTGTTCTGGTGCCGCATATGTTCCTGTGTGGAGCGTCATTCCTAGCTTTCAAAATGATCCAACAACCCACAACAATGATGATCACCCAAAAATTCCACTCTGGATTGTGCTCGCATGTGCCATTTATCCACAGATTGAAAAAGTCCTCCTGAATCCCGTTTTGTTCATGCCAACCAGAGAAAACTCTATATGCCTGCCATGTACATCGTTCCCATTCACTGTCAAAGAATAGGTGCTTCACCATTTATTGTTTGGGATTTTTGCAACACTAGCATCTGGAAGCCATGAACACCCCCATATTCTAGATATTATCATTAGTGGTCATCACATTATTCGTTACACACCACCTCAGAAAGTTAAATTTGGGTGAAATCCCCCTGCACAAAAGTGTATCCCCCAACTGATCACCTATGATCGGGTCCCACGTTCTCTTGTATACACCTTGATTTAGAACTCATATGAGGAGGATTCTGTGAATATAAGTCGGTCTAGTATGTCACTGAGGAAAATTTAATTGAATAAAACATGTTGATTATCCTCGAGAGTTGCCCGAATGAAGCCTGGGTGACAACACGCATCACTGAAGGACATATCCGGTGTGGGGAAACCAGGAAACCACAACCTTCCTCCCCCAATCCTGACGCCAGAAGTTCACATCTCATCTCACTATCAGCCACTTGGTGTGAGGACTCATGACCTCTGTATATGGGTGAATATGCTTCCAAATCCTCAACAACTGAGACCTCTGCACCGCCACATCCAGACCATATTTATCTTGCATAAGAATTCCCTTGAGAGAGAGGCCTTCCATAGCCTCCCATTAAACTTTGGCATGCGTCCTGTGCATGGTCAGGGAGACACTCTGTATATTGATTCATCCATCTTTAATAAGCCTTGTAAGTCACTTCCCCGCTGCCCAGTGATGTTTTCCATCCAGCTGACTATCCCATATAAAGGATACTGTGATCCTCTCCATGTTAGGAACCGGACTCTTTGGGGCCTTCACAGTGGATAGGATATGCACGGGGATATAAACCGGGATGCTATTTGCAAGGGTAATGCTCCCTCCAAAATAAAGAAGCGTGTTTTTCTTGTTGAAGATGCGAACCGTAACCTTTCCCATAATCCTGTCAACGTGATGAACACGAATAGAGTATGGACTGGCCAGCGCTCCAAGGTACTCCATGGGAAAGTATCCTCTCCTAATAATAAGGTATCATCTAGGACCCTCACCCTCATATCCGAGAGTACTTTGGAAGTAAAATAAAGGCTTTTCTCTCTATTAATCACATGTACAGTCCATTTAAAATATTCCTCAAGAAGCCCCTTCATTCCAACCACTGATCTAATACTGCAATTAATGAAAAGGATAGTGTCATCTGTGAACATCAGATGATATATTCCCTCAATAACATGCATATCCCGATAAGGATGGAATTTTCTTGTGTGCAGACACTTCTTTATATAGTGACAAAGCACATTTTGAGATATAATGAATAAAGTGGGAGAAAGATGGCACCCATGCTGAATCCCTCGATAAGCCATAAAGAAACCCAACTGCTTAACCAGAAACAAGGTGGAAATCCCAGCAATGAAGCAACAAAATAGAATATCATGAGTGCAATTTGAGAAACCCATGTAGCCCAAAATCTTTAATATAAACCCCATTCCAAACCTATCATAGGCCTTAATCATGTCTAGTTTAATCACCAGATTAAACCCGAAGATCTTATTGACAATCCCACGGATTATTTATTACACCACTCCAATCGCACCTTGAATTTATCTCCCATTGATGAAGCCATGGTACCCCACTTACATCCATGTATTTATGTGGGATGTTATCCTTTTGTTAAGGATGCTAGCTGGAATATTGCAAGGCATGTTTCACATGCTTATTGGCTTGTACTTATCAATGGACTAGGGGTTACCCACTTTCGGTATCAGGACCACCTTAGTTGCACTGGCTATGCGCAAAAGGTGCCCTCCCTAGAGGAAATCCCTCACAGGTCGCACTAAATCCCCTTTGACTATGTCTCATGTCGCCCTGTAAAATGAACCAGATCTACCATCTGGCCCTAGTGCACAGTCTAGATTCAGAGTCCACACCACCTCACACCCTTCCTCCTCTTCTAGAGACCTTCTAATGCACTCTTCAATCTCCCACGTAACGCTTCTAGGCATGCCCTCGAAGTGGTCTGTTGCCTCACTTGGATAACCTCCTTACATATCAGGATTAAGTCTTTCAAGTAAATCTATTACAGTTGGATTGACCATTTCCCCAACCCATCCTAGTCGTTGGAATATGAACCATCCTCCCTAAGAATATTTGGCATGGGCAACCACTACCTCTCTTTTATGCATGCATGCAAGTAGCCGGTATTCCGGTCCCCCTCATGGAGCCATCTTACACGAGCAGTATCACTAACAATCCTCTCCTGCCTCAAAAGAATATCAGCGAGGATAACCTTTTTGGTCCTAAGTTCTTCTAAAACATTTTCATCCCATTCTTGCTCTAGGCTGGCCTCCATGCGATTGACCTCCTTACTAATCTCAAGTAGATCCTGATCATGTGCGGGAATAGACTTCCCCCACCTATGAAGCATATGTTTGAGCCACCTTATCTTATTGTGAACAGAAATCCACAGGTTCCCAGGGAGTGAACAAATCAAAGATCCACTGACCACATCATTGAGGCCATCCTCGTCCACCCACGTCCCAGAAAACTGATTGTGATCAACTCTTGCTGAACAGAAGCTCAGGTCTAGATGAAGCAGAGAGTGATTAGATAAGCACCGTGCCAGGTGGGAGACTTTTGCATCCAGAAAAAGGGAAACAACGGCTTCATTCATCAAGCAACGATCGATACAACACCAGGCGAGCCCTGTACCCCTTTGGTTGATATTCCGGGTGAAGCTATCACCCACAAAAACCACATCAATTAAACCTATTTTGGCCAAGAAGGAAATAGAGGCCTGACTATCACTCCTCAGAAAAGCCCCCCCCCCCCCCCCCAAGATTCTCCGCTGGAGATGCTATAGTATTAAAATCTCCACAGACTATCCAAGGAGTACTATCATCGATAAGATCATCTATGTCGCAGCACAGGCTCTCCCTCTCTTTAACATTGCATTTAGCAAATCCGAAAGTGAAAAAGAAATCACGAGCACCTACCGATACAGTCTTAGAAAGTTACTGATCTGACACGCTCAACAAATTGACAAAGACATGGTCCTTCCAGAACAACCAGATATGGGAGTTAGAAGGATTCCCGTGCAGACATCCTCTAACTCTGAGCCTCTGCAGGAAAATCTCCAGTTTTCTTGATGCTTGTTTTGGTTTGAGAATAACTACCAAAGAAACTAAATGGTTAACAAGTTCATTGACGATGAAATCAGTCTTCACGAACAATCCTATCCCTCTTTAATTCCAAATGAGAAATCTGGACATCAAACAGAGGGCATCTGGTTTTGGCCCAAAAAAAACAAGCCCTTGGCATAATAAGATAGGATCAGAGAGCTTGAAGCACTATGCTTGGACTGAGAATGATTGGACATTACACTCAGCACCTTCTTGCAGACGACCGCTGGAGTTCACCCTCCACTTTAAGATTACTTGTAATAAGCCACTGGATAAATGAGATGCTTCGCATCCATTAAAAAGGGACCTAGAGATGCTTGAGGTGAGAGAAGAGGGGGCGATGGCATCACCGAGGATTGAATCGGGGGAAGATACGTCACCATTTCCAGTGAGGGAGAAGGCACAGGGAGGTTCTCACTGGGCAAGGAAAACTGAGAAACAAATGCTACATCAGATCCACGATCCGTTGGAACAATCTCTGAAATGCTGATACGGGAGGAGACCCACAAGAAAATGCCGCCCAATCGTGATACGCATACTGAGAAACGTCCCTTCGAGAGGTGGACCCACTCCAAAGGTTTGAAAATGCAAATTCCCGCTCATGCATAGGTTGAACAAAATCAAAACCCTGAAGGAGGAAGCGTGCCCGACAAAGCACGACTATGAAGAGGTAGCCTCTGAGTCCTGAGAAAAATGACAACGCCCCACCCAACGGGGACTCCTGGTCCACGCTGTCATGAAATCCGCCTGAGAAGCGGTGACGATACAGAACGCCTTCCGATCTAGGATCAACACTTTCCCGAGAAGACGAGGCCCCATCGTTTCACGGAATCCTAGAAAACAAAGAGCGAAAGTTTGTTGACGCCGAATCTCACAATCAGGGTCCAATGTAGGTTGCTCGCAGCAGCCGCAAAGGATGCTACAAAAAAGGTGAGGACGGGGCATCCATCTTCCATGAATGAAGAAGCATCCATGGGATCCTCCAACGGCCCTTCCTGACCTTGGCATCCATACAGAGAAAAACGCATCAGCACCTCCTTTGAGTATTACTCAAAGGATATTGGAAATTTGAAATAAGCATCCACATGATTTTTGTTTTGACTTTATTATAGAATGGTGGGGTTGACTAGATGTTACAACATGTAGAATATTTTGTAATTTTATTTCATGTCTTTAATCCATTATAGGAAAATATATCATAAATAATATACATGGGATAAACATGGATATATATTTTGAATCATATAATTATTTTTTCATTAAAAATACGTAATAAAAAATTATTTGTTCTATGAAGAATTATATAATAAAATATGTTTGAATTGTTAATTTTTTAAATATACGATATATAAAAAATATTCAATTGAAGAATTCATACATATATGTTGTAGATGATATGTTTGAAGAAAATATTTATAATTTTTTAAAACCCTTAAAATATTAAAGTATAGGGCTCCATCAAAATTTAATACTTATCAAGAACTCAATCATTCAATAGGGGTGACCCAAATGGTTAGATTCACATTGATTATCTTATGTACGGTGAGAATAATATTTGAGAGAACAACACCTAAGTTCCTATATCTTATATAAAACATCGGTCTACACATAGTTTGGGGACTACAGAACTCTTATATTGATATATATAATCATTCCCCATTGTTTTGTTTGATACTGGATAAAAATGTAATGTTTTAGGAGGATTTAAGGATGTTCATTACGAGTGAATACTTAAATAAATATGTGATAAAATGTTGTATCACAAAAACAAGTATAGTATTTAAATCATTGTTAAATCCAAAATTAAATAATCATTCATGAAAACTATGAATTGAACGATTTATGTGGTAGTGTGGAGTATATGATTAAGCTTATAGTTAAATAATCATGACTTTGAATCAATATTTTTAGTAAAATATGGATAGTTAGAATCCATGGTTTGGGCATCTCTGCATCCTAACTACCAATTTTGGGAAAATTCATGTTTTTAAAGGATCTATATTATTTATCACAATTATAAATATAAAATAATTGTATTGGGATTATATTATATTTAAGGAGATTTTTTATCTTTCTATATTGAATGATAAATCTCCATTGATGATCGGGTGTATCAACATTGGATCAAAGGTAAATTATTTTCAATTTCATTTTTTTAATATCCCCATTTACATCCATTTTATCTCCTAGAAATTCAAATGTTGTTATGTTGGATATAGTGATTGATTGAAGATTCTTGTTATTAAATATTGAATGATCAGTGTTCTTTGTCAGTCCATGATAGGATATATTAATGTATTCAGGATTGATACATCTTGGTAGGTGGATATGATTTGATTCTATAATTTTTATATTATTTAATTTTATTTTGAATTCATATAAATAATTATTGATAATTTATTTCATTTTTTTTTCATAAATCATATGTGATAACTCTAAATTTTTTTAGGGAAACTATCATTCTTAATGAAATTGGGTATTTTGGAAAATATCATGGTTTTAAATCAACATTAGCGTGTTTTATATATTCTGAATATTTTTAAAGATTTTTTTTTAATTTTAAATGATTATTGAAAATATTCCACATGTTATGTTACATTATTAATTACTAATTCGTGGTTTTCCAAGATTTATAGAGTCTCATTTAATATTATGGATCCTAAATAAAATATGAGTATTTTGATAGATTTTTTTGGATTCTATGGATTATTTTGGTCAATTGGGGTTTAAATCGTTAGGTTTTATAAATATTGTTTTATGAAATACCATTAGAAATGAAAATATTTTTGGGATTCACTTTAACCTGGATAATGGTTTATCATTATATTGGGATGGTTAGGGAGAGTGAATAAATGTATGAGTATTCCTTAGGTGACTGGGTATATAAGAGAAACTCCAATTATTTACTATATTAAGGTACTTGTGTTGTTGTATCAGAAAGAGAATATATGGATTCTTAATTGGTTTGGATGCTCGTGGTATACAGATACACATATTAGATTATTACTGAATGTTATTAATAATTTCATTTTAATATTTGTGAAACTATAAAATTTTCCGAAGGATGAGATAGAATAGAAAGATAATTTTTCTCAAAAGAATTGTTTTTGGGAATGGAAACAATATATTTTTTAATTAAAAATCAAATATATTCAAAAAGAAGAATATAATAGATGATTCCATGGATTTTTTGGGTTCTCTAATTTTGTTTTGGAAAGAATGTCTTATTATGCCATGTTTAGAAAAATAGTATTTGATAAAATATTTTTTACTTGATCATTATAATTTTTTTGTAAATATTTTACATGAAATATTTATTTTAGGTTGTATTGAATTATTCATTGAATAATATTTCAGTAATTGGTGAAATCCTTTTTTGCTTTATAATCTCACCAACATATATCTATAAGATTACATGTAGAAATATTTTGTTGCAATACAGTTATGAAGATGACTTCTTTAATTATTATCAATGATCTATAGATCTTCTAACAGAGATTTTGAAAGTGGACTTGTGGGTTTGTTTTTATATATACTTGTGTTATTTCCATTAAACATGTATAAATATTATAAAATTTGATTAATTTTTATTAATAAATTTGTTTAACATTTTGAGATATATCACATTTTAATTTCATTTAAAAATTTAATAATGACTATTTAACATTTTGATCTTATTAATAATAGTTTTTAAAGGGAATATAATTCCACATTAGGGGTGTTTCATCCCTTTATAATAGTATCTAGCTACAATTGATCACATAATACGCTTTTTGTAATGTGGAAACCTCATATTTGATCATTGGATTTCAGTATTTTAGATGGGAAGAGATAAAATGGTATTAGATTCTTGTTTATATATAATTCTGTAGTGTATGTGGTAGGAATGTCGAATGGGATCATTGGGAATCAAAACATACCAATAGGAACATAACAACCCTGCTCTTTATTTCACACATACACATAATTCATTACATAAAATATTCACTTGATACAACGTAGAATATCAAAAGGTCTAGTGTCTTTAGGACATAAGAACATTATATAACAACTGAAAACATGAAATACACATGTTTTACACATTGATAATTCTGTCATGTGCAGAGACCAAGAAAAATGTTTATATATAAGAATATCGAATGACTCTCGAAACCTGTGGTGTTCCTCTTGACGGTCTAGTCCTTATGATATCATCTACTTAAGATCCCCAAATTAGTTCATCCCGAGAAGAATTATTATTGCTTATGGGTCCCCAACACTTGATAATCATACATTATCTATATCCTATCTGTATCATGTGTCATTATAATATGACATCAATATTTAAGTTTACTTTGATAGTATCTTGAGGTTATTTTTAATGCTAGGAACTATTATAACCTATTGATATAACATGTATTCTAATGAAATTACCATGTAAACAGTGGATACCTAAGTAGCATAACTATTATAGTAATTTTTAATTAACAAACATAAAGGATTTGGGTATAGGAAACCCACTAACAATACTCCCACTTGCACTAGATCCAACTATTAATAATTCTTAGCCTGAAAGCTCTGACATGAGTATCATGCTTCTACTGAGATATGGATTTTTTCATCGGGGTCTACCAATTTATCCTCTTTAGCTACTCTTCTAATTATGACTTCACTGGTCCAAGTAAAACCCCTCAAGAGTTGAAACTTATGATGTATAGTCTTTGTCATATGGTGTGACTTGGGATCAATGGAAAGTAACACTACTGCAGTATTATCACAGTACACTGAAATAGGGAATGCACTACTTGGTACAATTCCTGGCTTACAAAAAGATGCGTGTACAAACTACATCCATATCTTCATAAGAATATTCTATGTACAATAAATCTACTATAGAATCATGAAACACAGATTTCTCCAAATTCATCCACCTCACAACACCACCATTCAAGAAAAATAAATATCCTTGTTCCAAATTCAAATCATCATGATATATTAGGATGCTAGAATCAATATATCCCCTCACACCCATATCCTTATCTTCTCAATACACCATGAATAGATCCTTCATATTTTGTAGGCAATTTATTATAGTTTTTACACTTCCCCATTATATATCTTACGGATTGAATTAATATATTCCCACCATGCATAATGAAAAATCACCATCAACCTTAGTACATATCATGGAATACAAGATATATCCCACTACTGAAGCATAATATATTGCACTCATTATTTCATTATCCTTCCATTTTTGTGGACACATATTCATATAGATTCTAATTTCATGTGACACTATAAAAAATACAATATTGGATTATTATATGTTATACCTTTTGAGTAACTTGTTAATATATTTACTTTGACAAAGCCCATGATGAATATGAGATATAACTTGATAGATATTCATCCCTAAAATATAAGTTTCATAACCTATTTCTTATAGGTATACACATTTATTTAACAAAGTATCCACTGTCTATAAGATATTCACTTCATTTCCCATTAATAATATGGCATCATCATATAGTACTAAGAAAATATGGCACTTCCACTAACCTTCATATAAACACATGGGTAACTTTCAGTATTAAAGAATTAGAATTCTATTATGGCCTCATCAAAATGAATATTCCATGATTGTTATTCCAGCTTCAATCTTGAAATGGATATCAATATATTTTCACAAATTATTATAACTGTAACATCCCAGGTAAATAAATAATAAAATTTTTTCATATTTATTAATATTTAAAAATTAAATATTAATTTTACTTTAAATGGGTTTCTATGTTCGATAGCGTGCCCGATACGCAACAACAAGTTTCTTTGAAATCTTACATTGCACACTAGTAATATAATATTTTTTTAAATGGCTGTTAACACGTAGCCGTTGTATTGGCAGGAATGAATAGAAATAACAAAAATATGATTATATATGTTTTTTAAATGTTTTTACATTTATCCAATAAAAGATAACGGCTTAAAATAAGAAAATAATTCAATTTTTGGCATAGATACTCTAATATTCACTAAAAGGTCAGACTATCGCCTTTTGATGGAGAACCCTCTTTAAATATAGTTTTGTTCACCCTTATACATTATATTGGACCAAATAAAACTCTTCTTTAGAATCAGGGCATCGAAATTTACTTTGTGTAAATTTTTGGTATTTTTCCGATAAAGTTCATTTTTTTAATGAATAGTGAAAAATGTTGTATTTTAATTTAAAACCTATTTTAAGTCTAATTTACTTATATGGTTTGATTAACTTTTGAATTGGTTTTAATGTGCAATTAGAATATATTTTTACCATTTAATCCAATGGTGGTCATTTTATTTAATTTCACTTTGAAATTGGACTTAAACTAGTGTCAATCTTTTGATACTTATTGTTTCATAAAAACACGCTATTTGCTCTATCAACGGGAATTAATTATTAAATTAATTAATGTAACTTATATGTTTTGAATTTTGTAAAATAGACATCATTTTGGAATTAGGAATATCAAATACACCTTAGGGTGAAGTTTTGGTATTTTTCTGAAAAACATCAATTTTTGATGAATAGTGAAACCACTAAGTGGTACTTAAAAAATTGATTTTTTGTTTAAATGGAATTTTACCACATTTGTGTTTTGAATTTAAAAAATCCAACATACATGGTTTTCATTAGGAAGTAAAATGTGGTTCAATGGGATGAGAATAATTTTTTTGGTTAATAGTAACTTTTAAGTTTTTAATCACGATTAGAGGTAATTAGTGTAGTTTAAGGTAAAAATAATGTTTTAATAATATGAAATGACCTTGACACATGTCTTACCCTTATTTGATGTGTCATGGCCGACCATTAAAATCCATGGGTCAACTTTGGGACCCCATGGAACCACTTGGGTAGGAAAATGACATTAATAACTTTTTATTTAAAGTTAATATAAAAATGTCACAAACATGTATTGTTTTGCTAAAACAATTTTTACATGGGGTTATACAAGTCATATTTTTGACTATAAATAGTAATTGGAAATATAAAATTATTTCCTACATCATAGTATTTTTTTATAATTTTTAGACATTATATAAATTAACATATTTATGACACTGTGATGATGCAGCGATTACATCATTATTTAACGATTTAAATAAAATGAAAAAGATAATGTAAAATCTAAGACCTACACTTATCAAAAACCTATTGGATGGGTGGATTTCAAACTCTTATCACCTTATCCTCGAAATATATAATTCCAGGTCCTTTAAAATCCGAAAAGCATTTTATAATAAAGTAACCTTTTATAACTTTCCAAGAGTGCCCCTCCTCTCCGCTTATAAAAGGCCCCCACCTCTACCACCTTAACCACACCTCTCAAGCCTTTGGCTCGTCCAAAACCTGCCCATTTTGTCTCTCCACATCCCTCTATTACTCCTAGAAGCCTCACTTTGGGCAGAAGTCTTTCCAAGGAAGCCTTTGAGCTCAAATCATAAAGAGTTACCCGATTTAAATGTAGTGTCTTCTCTTGTGTTCTAATGTTTTATTTTGCTTCTCCAACCCCATAAACTCTTTTTATTCCTTTATTTTGTAACAAAACCAATATCTCCAATATACTAGGATTTTTTTATGTGAAGTATTCGAGCTACACTTACACACACCTACATCTAATGGTTAAAGAACATACTGTTTCTGTGGATGAAGAATTTCTGCCTCACGAAACGATGATTATTCAACACTCATATAACACCTTCAAATCTGGCCATTAAGATTTAACTATATTTATATATGATATATAATATGTTTATGTTTTACTTAAGCTTCTGTATTTTTCATTTATGGCATAACTTTATGGTTTCCATTATGCGTAAACACGATATCTTCATTTTAGGAAGTGCGGACTACCGTCCCTCAAAGTGATTTGATTCGTTAATGCCATATGTGGGATGTATACAAGATAGAGGTAAAGTTATTATATATGATTTTATACTAGAGTTATAATATACCTTTATATCATTATTATTTATTTTGATTAAAGTATGAGATAGAAATGAAAGTAGCGTTCATGCGTACGTATGGATTACCGTCTCCATGAACTGTGCATTTCATTTCTTCTCACAAAATGTAATGTACTATTATAAGTAAATATATATAATGGATATATATGATTTATGTTACATCTATATGATTAATAAAAATATAGATTTAAAATATACATATCTATCATTTAGTTTTAATTCCATTCATATGACATAGAAATGAATGTAGCGTTAATGCGTACGTACGACTTACTGTCTCCATGAACGGTGCATTTCATTTATTACCTCTAAATGATTATGTAATATTATAAAGGAATGTATATACTAGATATATATGATATATATGATATCTACATCATGAATATAATTCTTGATATAATGGATATTTTACCGCATGAACAACTTGTAATTATAAAGTGTTTATTTTTTAGTCAAGTACCAATGATCGAAAAAATGACCACTATTAACCTAAATAATTAAATAGTGTTAATAACATGTTAATAAGTGATATAAGAGGAATAATTAACTTGAAAAAGGTTCTTAAACAAGTAGAAATTAACTCAAGTTTATTATTCAAGACGTTAAAGAATGATCGAGTCAAGTCGGACCCGAGGTATGAGACTTCGTTTCAATCTCCTTTCATTGAGGCATATTTTGCTTTGTACACAACCTTCTTTTATACAGTGTATAAAACCCTTTGACTTTTACATTTATCCAAAATGAATCATTTTTATATGAAGCGTTTTACTAAACAACAAAAGGGAATGTTTTTTTCGTATGTATGCGGCGACAACAACTTCTCCGCCGCCGTGACCATTATTTGCGTTTCGGCTTCCTCTACAAGCCATAAATTTATTTTAAAATGAAAAATAAATACCATGTTTTACTTTTCATTTATTTTGTTATTGAAAATAGTTTTCATAATGTTTTTATATCAATGTGTTGTATTGATATCTTGTGATTGAAAAGTGGAAATGTTATGTTTCCTTTATGCATGTTTTATGTGATATGATTATGTTAGGGTTCTTGATAATTATTATGAAGACGGGTGGTTCCGTGATAAACTTAGGGAAGGGAAGCTCGATATAGCTCTCCAATGAATTGGGTAACGCGAAGGAGTTAAACATTATGTTTTCTCCGAAGAGATTTAGGGAATATACTGTGATGGCTATTCCAAACGTAACCAAGAGGGATACTCCCTATGTAAGAATGTTATGAATGCCTCAAGTTACCTTTATGTCTTGTGATTTCTAGGTTTTATTCATGATTTGATGAGGTATGTTAAAGTGCTTATGTTTTATGAGTAAAGTATGATTTCATACATGGACTAATGTTTTCATTTCATACTTTTATATCCCTTACTGATCTTTTTATGCTCATCCCAAATTTTTGAAATGTCTTTCACAGGTCAAGGGAATGGTACATGATGTGATGATAGTGTCAATGAAGTGTCAAGAAAGAATCCATGTTTTATTTTAAATAGGTTTCTGTTGATGGGAAAAATGAGTACTATGTTTTATCTAACCACTTTGTTTAAATGTGGAATGTAATTCATGTTTTATGATCTAATTCTATAAAACTCTAAACTTGAAAAGATCCTCAATATGTATTCTTGAAGTAACTCAAGATTATGTAATGTTTAAGGTTGGGGCCTTATAGTTGGTATTAGAGGTCGGTTTAGACATCTTTAGCAGTTATAAAATTGTTAAATTATAAATTAATTTATGGTATGATTGAAATAATATAGAATTTAAATATTACCATGTTGCTTCGCCTAAAATATTTCTGTGTTAAGAATGGTTTTTCATAGAGGAAACATAACAGATTTTCTAGGAAGGCATACAGAGGGAAATGACATTTCAAATCAGTATCCTGAGATGGTCAGAATCAGAATTAAATAGTAGGTTGCAGTGATGGCTCAGTTGACTCTGGTGAAAAATGTTGGTTGTTTTTATTGATGATATTTTTTTGTTTTATAAAAGTAAATAGGAGCATGAAAGACATTTAAGGGTTATCATGCAAACCATAAAAGAAAAGAAACTGTATAGAAAATTCAGCAAGCTTGAGTTTTGGTTACAATAAATTTCTTTCATTGGTCACATTGTTTCAAAAAATGGCATAACTATTGATCCTGCTAAAACAAAAGTTGTTGAAGAATGGCCAAGACCCAGAAATGTAACCGAGATCCGTAGTTTTCTTGGTTTGGAAGGTTACTACTCAAAGTTTGTTGAAATATTTTCACGGTTATCTAGTTGAATGACTAAGCTAACTCAGCTGGGTGTTCGGTTTATCTGGACAAAAGAACGTGGTGATTGTTTTCAGGAGTTGAAAAGAAGATTGGTGAATGCTCCAGTTTTGAAACTTCCTTCCAGGAATTGTGAGTTTGTTATATACAGTGATTCTTCGTTGATGGGACTTGGTTGTGTCCTTAAGCAGAATGATCAGATAATTGCATATGCTTCACATCAGTTGAAAACTCATGAGGTAAATTATCCTATACATGACTTGGAATTAGCTGCTGTTGTTTTTGCTCAAAAATTTTGGAGGCATAATTTGTATGGAGTAAAGTGTGAAATATATATTGATCACAAAAGTTTAAATTATATATTCACTCAGAAAGAATTGGACATGAGGCAGAGGATATGGCTAGAATTAATCAAGGATTATTATTGTACAATTCATTACAATCCAAGAAAATAAAATAAAGTGGCTGATGGTTTGATTCGAAAAAGTAATGCTTCATTAACCATGCTACGTTTGGAACGAGATCCTTTGGTTTTTGATTTGATGAACTTTGGCATAGAAGTTGTTGGTTCATGAAGTTCTTCTGTATTGTTTCAGGTATCAGTGAGATCATCTCTATCAGACAGAATTAAGCAAGAGCAGAAGAAAGATAGTGGGTTGCAGAAAAAGGTAGAGCTGGTTCATAAGGGTAAGTTGCCTGAATTTAATATTGATAATGATTGTGTTTTGAGGTTTGGGAAGAGATTATGTGTTCCTGGTGATTCACAGTTGAAGAATGAGTTGTTATGTTAGGCTCATAGTTCCCCATTTTCAGTTCATCCGGGAAGTTCCAAGATGTACAGTGATCTACGGGAGTATTACTAGTGGGATGGAATGAAAAGAGATATTGTTGATTTTACTATGAAGTGTTTGACATGTCAACAGGTTAAAGCAGAGTGGCAGTTACCGAAAGGGATGCTTCAACCTTTACCAGTACCAGAGTGGAAATGGGAGAATATATCCATGGACTTTCTTGTGGGATTGCTGAAGACACCTCGAGGTCATAATATAATCTGGGTTATTGTTGATCGCTTGACTAAATATGCTCATTTCCTTGGAATTCGAGATACTTTTTCCCTAGATCAACTTTACCGTTTGTATCTTAAAGTTATAGTCAGGTTACATGGAGTTCATCTCTACATTGTATCTGGCCGTGATCCTAGGTTCACTTCTAACTGTTGGAAAGGCCTTCAGAAGTTGTTGGGTACTGAATTAAATTTTAGTACAACTTTTCATCCGCAATCAGATGGGCAGTCAGAACGAAAAATTCAGACCTTAGAGGATATGCTATGTGCTTGCTGTATGGATTATCAGGGAATTTGGGACCAACATCTTTCTTTGGTGGAGTTTTTATATAATAAAAGTTTTCATTCCAGTATACAGATGGCTCCGTTTGAAGCATTATATGGAAAACGGTGTCGAACTCCAGCTTTTTGGGATGAAGTAGGTGAAAGGATGCTGATGGGGCTAGAATTGGTAGAAGAGATCGCAGAAAAAGTTCAGTTGATTCAGAAACACATGTGAATAGCTCATATCAGACAGTAAATTTATACAGATAACCGGAGGAAGGATCTATCTTTCTAGGTAGGTGATCTTGTCTTTCTCAAAGTTTCGCCATGGGAAAGTGTGATGCGATTTGGTAAGAAAGGAAAGCTGAGTCCATGGTTAATGGGACCATATGAAATTTTGGAGAAAGTTGGATAAATTGCATATAGAGTGGAATTACCTCTGAGTTTATCTCAGGTACACAATTTTTTTCATGTTTTGATGTTGAGAATGTATATTCCAGATCCATCTCATGTTTTGAGCCCCGAGGTAGTTCAGTTGGAAGAGAATCTCTCTTATGAAGAACAACCAGTCTAGATTTTTGACCATAGAGAACTAGTGTTCCGAAATAAGGTAATTCACCTGGTAAAGGTTTGTGGAAAAACCATATGGTTGAAGAGGCAACATGGGAATCTAAAAATGCTATGATGGATAAATACCCCCACTTATTTTGATAAGTGAATAAAATTGTGAGGATGCAATTCCCAAAAGGGGGGAAGGATGTTACATCCCAGGTAAATAAAGAATAAAACATTTTCATATTACTAAATATTTGCGAATTAAATATTAATTTTACTTTAAAGGGGTTGCTATGTTCACTAACGTGCCCGATACGCAACAATGAGTTTCTTTGAAATCTTACGCTGCACACTAGTAATATAATAATTTTTTTTTAAAATGGTAGTTAACACGTAGCCGTTGTATTGGCAGGAATAAATAGAAAAAACTAAAATATGATTATATATGTTTTTTAAATGTTTTTACATTTATCCAATAAATGATAAAGTCTTAAAATAATAAAAGAATTCAATTTTTGGCAAAGATACTCTAATATTCACTAAAAGGCCGAACTATCGCCTTTTGATGGAGAACCCTCGTTAAATATAGTTTTGGTCACTCTTATAAATTATATTGGACCAAATAAAACTCTTCTTTAGAATTGGGACATCAAAATTTACATTGTGTAAATTTTTGGTATTTTTCTGATAAAGTTCATTTTTAAATGAACAGTAAAAAATGTTCTATTTTAATTCAAAACCACTTTTTAGTCTAATTTATTTATATGATTTTATTATCTTTTGAATTGGTTTTAATGTGAAATTAGAATATATTTTTACGATTTAATCCAATGGTGGTCATTGGAATTAATTTCACTTTGAAATTGGACTTAAACTAGTGTCACTCTTTTGATACTTATTATTTCATAAAAACACGCTACTTGGTCTGACAACGGGAATTAATTATTAAATTAATTAATGTAACTTATATGTTTTGAATTTTGTAAAATAGACATCATTTTTTAATTCAGTATATAAAATATATCTTAGGGTGATGTTTTGGTATTTTTCTGAAAAACATCAGTTTTTGATGAATAATGAAACCACAAAGTTGTACTTAAAAAACTGATTTTTCGTTTAAATGGAATTTTACCACCTCTGTGTTTTGAATTTCAAAAATCCGACATACATGGTTTTCATTAGGAAGTAAAATGTGGTTCAATGGGATTAAAATAAATTTTTTTGGTGAATAGAAACTTTTAAGTTTTTAATCGCGATTAGAGGTAATTAGTGTAGTTTAAGGTAAAAATAATGTTTTAATAATATGAAATGACCTTGACATGTGTACTACCCTTATTTTATGTGTCATGTCCGACCTAGACAATCCATGGGTCAAATTGGAGGCCCCATGAAGCCACTTTGGTAGGAAGATGACATTAATAACTTTTTATTTAAAGTTAAAATAAAAATGTCACAAACATGTATTGTTTTAATAAAAATTTTTTTACATGGAGTTATACAAGTCATATTTTTTACTATAAATTATAATTGGAAAGCTAAAAAGATTTCCTACATAATAGTATTTTTTTTATAATTTTTAGACATTAAATAAATTAACTTATTTATGACACCATGATGACGTAGCGATTACCTCATTATTTAACGATTAAAATAAAATGAAAAGATAATGTAAAATCTAATACCTAAACTTGTAAAAAACCTATTGCATGGGTGGATTTGGAACTATTATCACCTTATCCTCGAAATATATAATTTTTGTACCTTTAAAATCTTAAAATAATTTTATAATAAAGTAACATTTTATAATTGTCCAAGAGTGCCCCTCCTCTCCTCTTATAAAAGTCCCCCACCTCTACCACCTTAACCACACCTCTAAAGCCATTGGATGGTCCAAAACCTGGCCATTTTGTCTCTCCACATCCATGCATTACTCCTAGAATCCTCACATTGGGCAGAAGTCTTTCCAATGAAGCCTTTGAGCTCAAATCAAAAAGAGTTACCTGATTTAAAGGTAGTGTCTTCTCTTGTGTTCTTATGTTTTATTTTGCTTCTCCAAACCCCTAAACTCTTTTTATTCACTTATTTTGTAACAACAACAGTATATTCAATCTACTAGGATGTTTTTATGTGAAGGTTTCAAGATAAACTTAGACACACCTACATCTAATGGTTAAAGAACACACTGTTTCTGTGGACGGAGAATTTCGGCCTCACGAAACGATGATTGTTCAACACTCATATAACACCTTCAAAGGTGGCCATTAAGATGTCACTATATTTATATATGATATATAATATGTTTATGTTTTACTTAAGCTTCTGTATTTTTCATTTATCGCATACCTTTATGGTTTCCATTATGGGTAAACACGATATCTTCATTTTCGGAAGTGCGGACTACCGCCCCCTCAAAGTGATTTGATTCATTAACGCCATATGTGGGACGTATAAAGGATGGAGTTAAAGTTATTAGATATTATTTTATACTGGAATTATAATATACCATTATATAATTATTATTTCTTTTGAATAAAGTATGAGATTAAAATGAAAGTAGCGTTCATGCGCACGTACGGCTTCCCGCCTCCATGAACGGTGCATTTTATTTATTATCCCCAAATGTAATGTGCTATTATAAGTACATATATATAATGAATATATATGATTTATTTTACATATAAATGATGAATATAATTATGGAATTAAAATATACATATCTCTCATTTATTTTTAATTCCATTAATATGACATAGAAATAAAAGTAACGTTCATGCGTACGTACGGCTTACCGTCTTCATGAACGGTGCATTTTATTTCTTACCACTAAATGATTATGTAATATTATAAATGCATTTATATAATGGATATATATGATATATATTATATCTAAATCATGAATATAATTCTTGATATAATGGATATTTTACCATATGAACAACTTGTAATTATAAAGAGTTTATTTTTGACTCAAGTACCGATGATCGACAAAATGACCACTATTAACTTAAATAATTACATAGTGTTCATAACATGGTAATAAGTTATATAAAAGTAATAATGAACTTGAAAAATGTTCTTAAGAAAATAGAAATTAACACATGTTTATTATTCAGGATGTTAAAGAACGATCGAGTCATGTCGGACCCGAGGTATGAGAATTCTTCCCAATCTCCTTTCATTGAGGCATATTTTGCTTTATACACAACCTTCTTTTATACGGTGTATAAACCCCTTTGACTTTTAATTTTATCCAAAAGTAATCTTTTTTATACGAAGAGTTTTACTAAACAAAAAAATGGAATGTTTTTGTCGTACATATGCGGCGACAACGACTTCTCTGCCGCCGTGACCATTATTTGAGTTTCGGCTTCCTCTACAAGCCAGACATTGTTTTTAAAATGAAAAATAAATACCATGTTTTACTATTCTTTTATTTTGGTATTGAAAATGGTTTTCATAATGTTTTTATATCAATGTGTTGTATTGATATCTTTTTATTGAAAAGTGAAAATGTTATGTTTCCTTTATGCATGTTTTATGTGATACGATTATGTTATGGTTCTTGGGAATTATTATGAAGATGGGTGGTTCTGTGATAAACTAAGGGTAGGTAAGCCCGATATATCCCTCCAATGCATTGGGTAACGTGAAGGAGTTAAACGTTAAGGTTTCTCCGAAGAGATTTAGGGAATATACTGTGATGGGTATTCCAAACATAACCCAGAGGGTTACTCCCTACGTAAGAATGTTATGAATGCCTCAAGTTACCTTTATGTCTTATTATTCCTATGTTTTATTCATTATTTGATGAGGTATGTTAAATTTCTTATGTTTTATGAGTAAATTATGATTTCGTACATGGACTAATGTTTTCATTTCATACTTTTATATCCCTTACTGAGCTTTTTATGCTTATCCCAGGATTTTTAAATTTTTTTCACAGGACAAGGGAAAGGTACATGATGTGATGATAGTGTTAATGAAGTGTCAAGAAAAAATTCATGTTTTATTTTAAATAGGTTTCCATTGATGGGAAAAATGAGTACTATCTTTTATGCAACAACTTTGTTTAAATGTGGAATGTAATGCATGTTTTATGATCTAATTCTCTAAAACTCTAAACCTGAAAAGATCCTCAACGTGTATTCCTGAATTAACTCAAGATTAAGTAATGCTTAAGGTTGGGGCCTTATAATAATTCTTTGGCACAATTAATTCTTAGAGATGTATCACATAGACATATTCAAATAAATAACCATTTTGGAAATTAGTTTTGAAATCCATTTTCCCAATTTCATAATCCTGGAATGATTTGATTACACGTAATATTTTGATGTATTTTAGTATTTCAACTGGCGATAAGGATTAATAAAAGGCTATTACTTAATGTTTCTTAAAACCCTTCCCTAAATTCCATTCCTTATTGGTGCTTAATTGACCATCCATGTCCATATTTTTGTTGAATACCCATCAAAACTCAATAATATTTACATATGGAATTGGGCCCACCAAAACAAAAATTCATTTTGGTTTGTGGAATACATTTTAGAATTCACATATTCTTTCCATTTGATAGTATAATTCCAATCTACTACATCATTATGGGTTATAGGTTCATCATTATCTAGGAATAATGTTTCACCTGACTCAGAGACAATAAAATAATACCTCTATGGTTCTCTAACCTCTCTAGTAGATCTATGTTTACTTGTGTATTAGGAAAATATTTTTCTCCAAATGTCACTTATAATGATTTATCCTATACAAAATATTATTTATAAGAAGTATAAACTTCTTCAAAGGAAATCTTTCTCCACTATTTTTACTGGAAATGTGTTCCTTTTCCAAACATATGACATGTCTTGCTACAATCACTTATCTATACAATAGTTTATATAAGTAATATCTCTTAATCCTGTTAGGATGTTCTAAAAATATTCACACCATTCTCTAATATTATAATTTTTTTCTAGGTATTATCATGAAAAAACGATCACATTCTCATACCTGTATGTGTGGAATATTGGGTTTTATTCCTAACCACAACCCAAAAAAATCACATCTTATTCTTTAGTTGGCACTCATTACAATGTATATGCCTTATTTTGAAGTGCATATCCACAAAAGGATAATGATATAGTTTCATGATTCATCATAAATATTACCATGTTATAAGGGTATAATTTCTCTTTTCACTATTAGTGTTCTAGTGATATTTATAAGGAGAAGATATTTAACAAGTTATACCACACTCATTTAAATGATAAATTTAAACTTGATTGTGATATTATCCACTATATCCTGAGTGGAGTTTCTTAATCATCTTAACTTGTTGATTCTATAATTAATTTTGGTATTCCTTAAAAATGTAAAAAAAAACTTGACATATACATCATCAATTACATATATCATTATATACTATAGTCATTGGTAAAAGAAATGAATTAATAAAAACTGCACCTCACCTCTACTAGGAATAGACCACAAACATAAATATGAACCAATTAAAATGTTTCTTTGGATATTTATCCTTTCCCAGAAAAAGGTTATGTATTTATTTTACTTTATTAATAAGCACGGAATGCATTCAAGTGTTTTAACTATGGGGAGTATAAATACCCTACTTGATGTAGTTTTTATAAATTCTTATTATTTACAATACCTAGAATGATGTGATAACGGAAGGTAGAATATGATTCATTATCGATGGATTTTTAGTTTATTTCAAGTACTATATTTTCTAGTTCTTGTATATACAACCCACTATTAACATATTTTATACCATAACATATGTTTTCCTTATATATAAAACAAAATTTCTTTCCAAACATGAAATAAAGAACCGTAGTTTTTAAACCCAACATTGAAATTATGAATTTGGTTATATGTGGTAAATAATAACAATTATTTTTATTAGATATTTCCCACATAGAAATGTAAGATGGTAGTCTCTCACTCATCATGTTAGTTGTATTAAACCATTTTTACATGGATATCTACTTCACCTATTGCAATTGTATTTAATTTAATTTTTTATTGTATTTGAATGAAAATGTGTGATCAAGATGGAGTATCCAATACCAAAATTGTAGAATTAAAAAAAATTTATTTTTATGAAAAATATACCTGAACTAGAAGCATAGAATTTGTCCTTCTTCCCATCTACGCAATTATTATTCCAATGGGTTTAACTACAACATGAAAAGATGACTTCATACTGATCATTTATCTCCCTCTATATATTTGTCTTCTTGAAAAAGTTTTATATTAGGGTCTTTTACATAGACTTAGTAGTTAATAGATTATCTTTTCCTTTCCTCTGGTTGTTCACCATAATTAGTGATGAGTTTTAATTCTTAATATCCTTATCATCATGGAGAAATTAATCCCTCAAACATGGGAGAGACATATTCATTTTATTCATATTATAATTAACAATGAGTTTCTATAATATATGTGGTGAAGTAGAATGAATGAGATCTATTTCCAAATTTTGTTTCATATTTAACATAAGGAAATAAAGTAACTTAATGTACCTGATCATCTTGATAACAAGAAGTCTTTTTTTATTGCCTTATGCTAACCTTCATCTACACAGATCACTTCATAAAAAATATATTTCAAGCCTATATCTATCCTAGTATAAATCTTGGAGAAAATTTAGCATTTGGAAATAATATTTGGCCACATTAAGTTTCTACCTCTCACTAGATATAGATGAGAACATAAAACACTGAATATTTGGTTCATCATCCATATGTTTCTTATATTTATCTATTTTGACCTTTCTTACACCAAAATATGGCATATAAGGAAGTGGGGAGTCAAACACATAAAGCTTCCTCTATGGGTGTAGTACAATGAGAAATATCTTATACAACTCTTAGAAGTAATACATGGTGATAATATTCTCTCTATCTGATATTGTTATATATGAAATTGAATTGATGGTGTTTTCCATTTGATATATAACAAATAAACATAAGAGATTATTACTTTTTCTTTATTAATGGATGAAAAAATCAATGTATATATTTTAAATGACTCTCACTATTTTATTAAATTATAGTATCCCTCAACTATAAGATTTAGAATCCCTAGTCACCTGATTATTCTAGTATAAAGGATAATTGAAACTTCTCTTCATAGTCTACATGTTATGGATACTCTCATACAAGGATAATTTCATAATATTCATATGATTGGACAAGTAAATAAACTTGTAGCTCCTTGATCTATTGAGTGGAGTCTGATCTCCTAAAAATAATTAATTTTCATTACCCAATGGTTTCCCACTAAATTTTCTACAATTTAACTATGAAAAATTGGTCTCTACCAACATTAGTTAAATCAATCCAATTATCAAATATGAACTCCCTGGTAGTAATAGGTGTACTCAACTAGGGAGTACGAGTGGCTCAATCCAACGTTTGTGGCCAAATTAAAGAGATGGAAGGAATTTAATGACATAACATTTTCCTTGATGGATTTGGAGAATTTAATACATGTGAATGAAATCATTTTCTATTTTACATGATTATTCTATGTGATCACACTCACAACATAACCATGAATTAAATAGAAGACATTCACCACACATGTTCATTTAATCTTTCCATGATTTTTTATTATTATATTATTTGATCGTGCGTAATAAATCCATATTCTCAAAATAATAAACCATGGATGACATAAAATAAATAAATTATGACTTGATCATGAAAAGATAACTATTAGTTAATCCATTAAATGAATAATGGATAATTCAATACTATAGGGGAATTAATTTTATTTATACTTGACATGAATTTTAGTGCCCACAATAACCATACAATTCATGTTTTTGGTTTATACCAAATCTCCACTTGATCTTCTTTTCCATGAACTAATCTGATATTTACAATGTATACTCACACACATGTGAGGGAATATCTGGGTTTGAAAATATATTTTATCACATAAATATGGAAACACATTCCCTTAAAAATTAATTATGGAGGGATGATGTGTAAATCATTAAAATTAAATAATTCTTACCTTTTAAAAACTCAAATGCAATAGTTAAATTAATGAAATATTAAACCTAACATGCATAGTCTGGTTTCATCTCATGATCTATCAATGTGAAACTATATTTCATTTGTAAAATTAAATTTTCTAAAATTCAACTCTAGATTATTCATAATGTGTTCGCCTATAAGGAAATAATTTTAACTAATTATCGATAAGTACCATAACACCAGATTTAACTTTATGTAATTCTAGTAAATTAAATTTTATTGTTGATTTTGTTTCGTAAATTTTCGGCCTATTTGGACATAATATAGATCCTTAGAAATTAATTTACGACCTATTATGGGTTAAATGGGTTATAATAGTCAACCCTTGGCCGAATAGGTCCATCCCAAGATGGTGAATCCTTGTTAGGATATATATACACACACAATATATATATATATATAATGATATAATATCTATAATATATAATATATAATATATTACATTACTTAATATAATATATATATAAACAAAAGTAAAAATAGGTCATGTTTTTTTTATGCACACCCTGGAGGATTGTATAAGCTTCCCATGGAACCTTTGTGCATTCATCCAACGAAATATTTTCATAATATTTCGATGGATGATTTAGGTAAGAATCACATAGATATTTTATGTTATATTACCATGAAAGCTATGAGTTCCCATATTTTATATTCTTCTTTTCTACTAAATTAAGCTTCCATATCATGATTATATTGTTAGAAAATTTCCCCATCCAGATTCCAATATATCGGACATACATGAAACATACTCACATCAAACTACAAATAAAAATAATTCATACCAATATCTATAAAATTAAAAAAATTACTTTTCATCTAATATTTTACAAAAAAACACATTAAATTTCAATCAAACATATCTTGGTAATAAGAACACAGAATGATGTGTTGTTTATTGAGTTGGGACTTTATTGAAATCCACTTTCTTAATCATAGTAAATTTTGTTTGAAATATTACATTTTTCAACTCAAATAATTACATGTTCTCTAAGCTACCAATTGAAGGTACCCGAGGTGCAACTGAAGTGTAAAAAACACTAAATCCAAAAAAAACCCCAAATTTCATAAAGGATCATGCCTAATTCATTTTATGTTAGAAAACTAAAATGAAATGAAACCATAAATGGTTCCCTGTTTGTTTGAAGTTGTCAGTTGGATTATGTCACTGCCAACATGTTGTAGCTAGAAATATTCATGCTACGAATTCTGTAGATCATCCCCACTGTTACCACATATCATGGATATTCGATCTATGTTTCCTAGGGGATATAATTATATCTTAAATATATTTACAATGTCCCTCCTATCATATAAAAATAAATACTCGATCAGGAATACAATATCAATCTGGTATTTTTCTTTCATCAGAACCACTCTATATGATCATTAAAGGAGAAGAGAAGATATAATTTCTCAAAAAATCATACAAATGGTCTATCTTACTATTTAATAGGCTAAAATGAGATTTTATATCTAGTTTTTACTTACAAAATTTTACTTGGGTCCTTGGAATGTAATGACCATCATTTTGGACCTTTGTTCACTAGTATGAATTAATAAAATGTTCACATGTGTCAAAAAAATGTAACTCAATTCTAATACTATAAAATTTTATGTGATAAAAGAAAAAAACATTAACTCAGATCATAATCTCCCTAAATATTTTAACAAACCTTTAACATCCTACATTCATTTGAAAAATTTTATTTTCTCATATTTATGTTTAGGATCAAACAACTTCTGAATAACTCATGAAATAAATTCATTCATAATTATTTTAACATTAATAATATAATTGAATTTTTTTCGCACTTGAAAATTCACCAACCCCCAAATATGGGTCACAATTCTTCTAAACTCTTATTCATTTAAATTATTGGAACATGTGGATAAATATAATGTGTGACTCTCTAGGTCCTTATCTCAATTGTATCGAGTCTAACCTATAGACCAAGAGCATATTCTAGAAACCCATCATGGGCCCTATGTTGATAAACAAATTTCATATCTGTTACTACCTTCTACAAATATGTTTTATGAAATACAATCTCTTTGTTTTATGGTATCTCGTAATGCTGGATGCACACTTGTGTCATCATCCTTATATTGCCTTTGATATTATATTACCTCACTAGATGAACGTACCTTCTTATACCATGGAAAAACTTTAATGAAGGTACCACCATCTTATTCTTCCAGGTCCCATGAGATAACTCTTCCTCAACCCAGAAGTGAAAATTTCTATCCTAATCATTCAACCAATTTCATACCACTAATATCTCACCAACACAAGATTCCACTACATGTTAATTCAATGTCATCAGATTTACCTTGCATCAAAGTACATGATCAAATTGTACACATTGATAATGTTATTAGGTTTAGAGATCAATATACATTTTTAAATATAGTAAAACCCAATGAAACATGGAACATGTAGTGTTCTTATTGGAAGTTCAATCCTTAGGATCACATCTACTTCATATCATAAAGTAACAACTTTACAAGAAGACGTGTTGATGTTTATAAGCCCCCAACACCTGATAACAAGAAATAATATATGGCCACTCGGTATGATATATCTATACCAAATGAAATAAATATTTAAGATTACTATCATTGTTTATAGAGAATATCATAATACATAAGAACTATGATAAACTTTGGATATGACAAGTATTCCAAGGAATTTACCCTATAAATGGTGAATACTGTTGTATCTAAACAATTATTGTAATAATAAACATGTGTATTTATAAAAAGTTATACATGTAATGGAAATTAAATTATATAAATGAGTTTGTTATTAGTAACCCAATATATAAGTAAAATTCTCCCATGTATATATCAAACATTATACATTCGTGTTCTATGAAGTAGGTAGAACTATCCTCCCATGTTCAATGATCTAACCCCTATAATAGGTACAAAATTTCCTTGATGTCCACTCTCTTCCATTATATGAATGAACAAACTTTAGTTTCATTGTATTTTTATGGTATTACATCTCATGGAATATATATTTTTTCATTTAGTACCTATTCTTTCAATCTCAATAACACCCATAGCTTCCAAGATGCAACATTAATAAATTGTAGTATGTATTTTTTACCTCATAGTGAATCCTCCCCCATGTGACAATATATATCTGAATGCACCAAATGTATCATCTCTGATCTCATTAAAGTTTTCATGTTGAATGGGAATCCATTTTGCTTCCCATAAAAGTAGTATTTTCATGGATCATGTGATGAGTCCATTTCAATTCCGATGTACATCATATTTTTGAGAGTATATAACCCTATTTCACTCATGTGGTCAAATATATTATGCCATTAATTGGATGAAATTCCCCCTTCCACCATTTTGAGGCTATCCAAAGATATCTTCATATGTGTTATATACAATGTAACACATATTTTCCCTTGGGTTATGATGATCACTACCTTCATCATCTTCTACGCTCTATTACAATTGATATTGTCGTTGCATTTTCGGTCAAATTCTATCACTGATAATAGGTTGAGAAAAATACTTAAATCATGATAAAAATTCGTTATGGTGATTATATATCCAACAACAATCATGAATTTATATCACCAATTCCATGTATATTCATGGAAATGGTATTTCCTATCATGATTGAACCATATTTTCCATCTAGATAAGTCATGAAATACTGAAAATGTGGAATGATGTGGTATGCTTTTGTAGCATCAAACACACATTCTGTCTCCTGGAATGATTTATGGAAGAATTTATATTCATGTTAATTGGATCAAGTCCAATTTTCTCTCATAACCGTCCCATATGAATCTCCAACTATTCATTATTTTATAATGTCTTGGTCTTTCTGTTATAGTATCATTCGATAATTCTTAGTCAATTGTGCCTCCATGCCACAATGGTTGCATTTGTATATTGGAATTCTTTCATCCATATACTTTACTCTATTATTTATTTTATCTCTTATTCATTCCTCTCGACCACCTACTTTTTTTCTCCCTCAATTATTTATTTAGTGAGTCTCTATCATGTTGTAATTTATATCAATCCTTCAGTCGCATTCATTGAATAATTAATATTTTTACCAATTCTAGGTATGTTTTCCTCCAGTTAATATGTTACTAAGAGTGACTAAAAATATATCCCAACTATTGGTAATTATGTAAAGTAAATATTTTAGTTCATATTCATTTGTAATAATGTTACTAGTAGTCAGTCATTAATTCCCAGGCTCTGGAACTCACTGATGTTTTAGACTATCTAATTCCAACACTACAATCAATGATTCATCACCTACATTAATAAGATAACATTGTTTCATAACCTCTTGAATAGAACATATTCTGTAACTATATCTAGATCTCATAAGTTATATTATCTTGATAAATATGTTTGTAGATTTTATGATCAATCCATTGGAAAATTATATCGATCTTTCCCTTATTTGACCTCTTCCACTTGGATTTCATGGTTTAATAGGTGATCAATTCCCTAATCTAGATGGAGTCAAAGAGATATTAAGAATTCATGAGGTCTTACATTCAAGACTTACAAATTTTAGTAGCTTGAGGATGTCAACATGATAATTCCACTAATAGATAGTCCCTCCATTGAATTTAAATTTTTTACAAATTAGAAATGAATTTTAAAAAGTAGAGTGTACTCTTTAATCTGGAATAGTAAAAAATGGTGGAATAAACTCACGGATTGCTGAAATCATACAAAAATTGATCAATATGTGATAAAAACATTATCAATGGTCACAGATGTAACACACTAAATAACCTATAATAAGAATCCTTGGAAATGTAATTGGAACTGGAATGGTGTGGTCTCACTGTAGTTTCATAATTAGACCACCAATGATACACAATATTTTGATTCAATGATCACAATTAAAGGGAATATTTACAGAAAATGAAATTATATTTCATGGATAAGAATTATTACATGAATTTCTCAACCAGCTCCACCCTTTGTATCACTCAGAGATCTCAAGGATCTCATAATTCAATGAAGCTATTTGGATTTCCGTGGATAATAAAGGATTCTACTCAAGGACTACTTTTATAGTTGTGGAAAACATGTTTCATTTAATGAGAAAAAAATATGACATTTTTAAATACATATATTTTTATTGACAAATATTAATTGAATGTTAGAGGGATTTAATCCATTTTATTCATGCAGTGAAATATGAAATGAATATTCTAGATAGAGAAAAAAAAACATCTCTAATAAGAGGAGATATCTTAGAGACAATAATGTATATATGGGTTATAACATTTCTTGAAATAGTATTTTTCAATGCTTAAAAATATTTAATGTTGTAATCTTATTTAAAACATGATGAATTTTATAAGTACAAATAGTAGTAAAGATATAACGGTCATTCATCAGTACCAGATAAATATTGATAACTGTGGGACTTTATCAGAACTTTTCCTAGGACTAATAAAATCCATACATCCTGAGTGGGCTTCTAAAAGTAGAGAATATTAGAGAAAAAAATATAAAATTTTACTTCAACTAAATTTACATTAAAAATAAATGAAAAATGACTACATTAAAAACATTTTGAACATATGTTTTTACAATTACATTGGATTATAGAATCTATCACAAAAACTAAAAATTAAAAAACAGGAATTACTCATTATATTTAGCTCTAAACCCCCCTCTCATAAGAGTCTAACCATGCTACCAATTTCTAAAAAACCACCCCGACTCTAGTCAAAGAGTTCGCCAGTATAAAACACGATTCTTTTGTTAGTAATACTATAAAGAGATAAATTATACATAAATATGAAGAAATACATTAATAAAATATCTCTTTTAAACTAAAAAATATACTTCAAGTCACACCAAGAACATTTTGTGTCAAATTAATGTGTAGTTAATATCTACACAAAAAAAATTATTTATGGAACATTATTAAAATGTATTATGAAAACATGAGAACATTTTATTTGTTTTAAGTATGTGATGTGTGTTTAAAAAAACTAATATTAACATAACAATATAAACTTCAAGTCATTCATGGTTCACAATATATTAGATTAATGTTTGGTTCATTCCTACATGTCAAAATTTATTTATAAATCATTATATTAACGTATCAATGTAATCTGAGTGCATTTGATTCTTTTTAAGTATGTGATATGTGTTTTGAACTAAACATCTTATTTTAAATAAAAACACAAACATTATGCTATAACGATCCGACCATGTGTCAAATAGATATCTGATTGATTCATACACAAAATAAATGACTTAAGAAACATTTCCATAATGTACCAACACAATCCAAATGTTTTTTTTGGTTTTTTAGTTAGTGACACCTGTTTTTATCTAAAATATCACTTTAAATCTAAAAGCATGAACGTTGAGTCATACCAGACATATTGTGAGATATAATGATGTAAAACTACTCCCTACACATCACAAAATACTTTTGTTGCTTTTTTAAAAATTATTAATACAATTTTATTCTGTTTTATTGATTTTCAGTTAGTGGCACACATTTTTTCTCTCAAAAATATCATTTTTAAAATGAAAAAAATCCTTTCAAGTGATATCAGTCCCAAAACATATTAGATTAAGTTATTGATTATTCTTACACATTAAATATGACTTATGAATCATTTTCATAATGATTCAAAACAATAAAAATATGTTCTCTCAATTTTGAGTATGCCATGAATCTTTTTAACTAAAATCTAATTTTAAAACTGAAATAAATTTTTTCGAGTCAAACCAATCGCACAATTTATCATATTGATGGGAGTATAATTCCTACATGTATCAAATAACTTATGGATCATTGGTATAGAACATGAAAACAATATTATTATGTTTTCATGGTTTTGAGTATGTCACAATTCTTTTGAACTAAAATGTCAATTAAAAAGAAACACACAGTTTTAGTCATACCACTCACACGGAGTGTAAGACTAGAATGAAGCTGACTCATACACATTTAAAATTACTTTTGGATCATTTTCATAATGTATTAATAAATTCTGAGTGTATTTTCTTTATTTTTAGTGAGTTACACATGTATTCAAATAAAAATCTATTTTTAACCTAGAAACAATCATTGGGAGTTATTAAAATCACAATGTGTGTAGGTTTGAGGTATGGATAATTCATAGACATAACAAAAGGCTTATGGATCATTATTTCTAAGTATAAAAACAATCTGAAGGTTTTTCCACATTTTTGAGTATTTAATGCATCATTTTAACTAAAATAAATCTTTTAAACTTAAACCACACAATTTGTGACATATTATTCACATCATGTATAATATTTATGTGTGGATGGGTTTTTTGTGTCACAAATGTGTTATGGATATTTTTTTCTAATGTATCAAAAACATATGAATGTGTTTTTTCATTTTTGATAATGTCACATACCTTTTGATCTAAATCATAAATTCTAAATAAAATCACACACATTAAGTCATATAGATCACTCCTTGTGTCATATTAAAATAAATATTACTCCTACACATCAATAATGACATAAAGATAATTATAAAAAAGTATAAAAAAATAAGATTTTTTTCAGGGATTAAGTTAATGACACCTCTTTTTAACTACAATTTAATTTTTAAATAGATAACCCACACTTTGTGATACACTGGTTACACTGTGTATTAGATTGATATGCGACTAATTCTTACACATCATAAATGAATTATATATATTTTTACTATATTTTTAACACAATTTCAGCTTGTTTTCTTGTTTTTCGGTGATTGACACATGTTTTTTACTAGCATGTTACTTTTAAATTGAAAAAAAATCATTTTGAGTCATATTGGTCACACCATGTATCATATTGAGGTAATAATGATTCTTATACATCAAAAATTACATATGTGTTTTTTTTTCAAAATGTATCAAAACAACATTAATGCATTTTCTTGGTTTTGAGTAAGTCATTTGTCTTTTTGAAAAAAATGTCATTTTTTTCTAAAAAACCAATTTTGAGTCATACTAGGAATACTGTGTATGAATTCGAGATACATATGATTTATACATGTTAAAAATCACGTATGGATCATTTTAATAAAGAATCAAAAAATATGAATGACATTTATTTGTTTTGAGTATGCGACCTATGTTTTGAACTAAAATTTAAATTTTAAATAAAAACACACACTTTGAGTAATATCAGTCGAAGTGTGAATCTCATTCATGTTTGGTTGAAACCTACACATTAAAATGACTTAAGGATCATTGTTATATTTTATCATGAAAATAAAAACATGTTCTCATTATTTTCAAAGAGTGACTGAAGTTTTTAAAAACAAATGTAATTTTTAAACTCAATGTTTGTACTTTGAATAATATACGTAAAAATATGTATTAGATTGACGTGTGACACACTCCTACACATAAAAAATATTTTATATATCTCTTTTATAAATAATTAAGGAATTCAATGTGTGTTTTCATTTTTTAGAGAGAGAAAGGAATTTTTAACTAAAATTTCATTTTTTTAATCTAAAATTCATACCAGTCACACCGTATATCAGATTGAGGTTTGGTTATCTGATAAATTTAAAAAATTAATTATTAGTTATTTTTATATTGTATTAAAAAGTAAGAATTCATTTTTTGTTTTTTTGGGTATGTCACATGACATTTTTAATTTAATGGAAAATTTTAATATGAACTCACACTTCGAGTCAAACCAGTGATGCCATGTGTCAGATTTATGTGTGGTTGATTCAAATATATATAAATGTATCAAAACAATATAAATGTGTTTTCATGGTTTTGAGTATTACAGGAATCATTTTAACTAAAATGTCAATTTAAACTAAAAACATGTACTCTGAGAGATACCAGTCATACAGTGTGTGAGATTGACATGAAGATTATTCCTACATGTCACAAATGAATTATGGAAACTTTTACTATGGTTTCCTATAAATCCTACTATTTTTTTTGTTTTTTAGAGTTTCAAACATATTTTTAACTTAAAGGTCATTTTTAAAATAAAATAAACTCATTTTGAGGTATACGGTTCACACCATGTGTTATATGGAAGTAAGAATGATTCCTACATGTCCTAAATGACTTATGGATGACAGTCACAAAGTATCAAATCTATATGAATGTTTTTTCTTGGGTTTGAGTATGTCATGCATATTTTAAATTAAAATGTCATTTTAAAATGAAAACATATACTTTGAGTCATTCTTAATCTAAAAAAACATTACTGAACATAAAAAGCTAAAATAATGAAAAGATATCAGATTAATGGGAAAAAATTATACATGATTGAATCATCCTTGTTGAATACATTCCCAAGAATTGATTTTTCCTAAAGAATTCTGTTCTCTTTATATTGCACAAAATTATTGGGTAATAATCATTTTTTTACAAATCCACCTCTTGATTATATCTATATAAATTATCTAAATACTCAGTAGATGAAAATGATAATAGAAAAAAATATATTTAATGATAGGATAATTAAAAAATTAATTAGTATGAATTCACTTTATAATGATGTCTACATAAATGATGACACATTGAATTCTACAAATTCATTTATAAAAATATTATTTCCTCTTTTGAATACATAGTCTGTTGACAATCATTGTAACATTTCAACAAATTAATAATATATATTTTGAAATTAAATTATAATTATCATAAAAAAACCTTTATTCTAGGATTAATGTTTATTGGTGGAATATTATATCTTTTATAAATTTAGGAATGTAATAACCATAATATTTGTCATTTTATTATTTCAAACATTGTGGAAATATAGATAAAAAAATTTAATTGTATTGATATATGTTTTTATAGTGAAATATTTTTATATACACCCTAATACTCCACCAATTGTTTAATTAAATATTCTTGTTGTGCTCATAGATTGTCATCATTCCATGATTTTGAAGATATTTAAACATAGCCATATCATCATAAACGATTCATTAAGACATAAAATAAAATATTTCACTATAATTTTCTTTGTAAAGTTTTTTGTATTGTATAAAAAATTGATAAACCTCAATATGTGTGGGTGATTTTTCAATCTATGGACTGAATACGAAAAGTAAATTTTTATAGTATATGATTTGACTTCAATAGGAATCAAATTCTCCCTTAAAAAGTAATAGGTAATGAATTGAATGAAAATATATTTGATATAATAAAACTATAGAGATGTACCCCTACGTCATGGGTATTAAGTAGAGTCTATCAATTTTATGTTTTTTAAACATATTGGATAGTTTTACCCCATTAAATATTTATCATCTTCCAAATATATTTTTTGTGTAGAAGTAATGAGATGAATAAGGAATATATAATTATGTTTACATAGTTTCCCCTTCAAAAAGTACTGATATATATATTCTTGTAAAAACATGAAGAGTATATATGTATAATTAAATAATTTGATTATCCATTGGATTTTTTTTATCAAAAATGCCTCATGCATACATTTAATACATATAATAAAATATATCTATGTTTAGTATGTCATCTAAATTCTAAAGATAAAGAGAGTCTATAATGGGATCTCTATAATTTTGTTATTTAAAAAAATTAATGGTCATATCACAACTTTGAATGTCATATCCACAATAACATGTAATATTATTAAATGTGTAAGTAGAACTAGAAGAGTAAAGGTATTTTATAAATTCATTTTTAATAATGTTTTGATACTTTAGATCATTTTTTTGAACATATATTTCTCATTCATTATCTCAATTTGAAATAACATTCCTTGATTTAAGACTTGTTTAATTATATTTTAGTGTTTTTTTATAAAAACTAAATTGAAAACAAATACCTCATTTTCAACATTTATTTTTAATATTTAAAAAAAACCATACAATGAATGTTCAAATAGAATGTTTGACTATTTTAATATCCATGTCATCAAGGGGAATTAGTAGCTTTGTACTAGTCTCATGAGATATGTGAATAACCACTCTAACATGACGTTTTTGGATGTTTTTTATTTTAAGTAATATTTTCATGGATTATTGTTAGGTCCACTAGGCTGGATACCCTGAGAGGGGGGGGGGGGGTGAATCAGGGTATGGATAATTAAAAATTAATGCCCGTTCTGATCTTGTTTCGCTGTTAAGCAAAACACTCTTCTCTCTTTTTCCTGCTGCACGATATAAACAGAAAGTAAAGCAAGCACAGGACACAACAATTTTACTTGGTTCACCGCTAAGGGCTACGTCCAAGGAGCATACGCCGACAGGTTGCCGGTCGTACCAAATTCCACTAATCTTCACTAGCTGTGGATTACAAGGTTCGGGCTAGATCACTTCTATGCCCAGGATCACTGCCTTTACAAAGTTTAGGGTCAGCTCACTGCTTTCCCAAGGGTCACTCCCTATTTCTCTCTCTCTGGCTCACTGCCGGTGGAGAGGATCACCTTCTTCCTCTTCCTAAGCTCACTGCTCTTGGAAGGAATCCACTCACAGTTTATAGACCTGTAGGTCTCTTCATTTGCATGAATGAATGCATCTTTCTCTGTGTGTAGATGCTCTTTTGAAGTACAACTTTCACCCGTAGATGAATATCTCTTTGCACCGAAGGTATCGGGAAAACTTCCAGCTTCCACGCAGCCCGAAAACACTGCTGGAACAAACCTTACTTGACGCGCAAGTCAACCACGGCGCGCAAGTATCGGCGCGCAAGTCACAACGGACGCGCAAGTCCTCCTCTGACACTTGCGCGACACAAGCTCCCTCAACTTTAAACCTGCGCGACTCTCTTCCTTTCACGCCCAAACCACTATTGGCGCGTAACTGCCAACCGGCGCGCAACTTCTAACACCGGCGCACAACTTCAACCACTGGCGCGCAAGTCCCACCTGCGCGACCACACACACCACTTGCGCGACCACCACACCTGCGCGACGGGAGCTCTCGTCTTGAACTCCGGTAGAAAATGAGGAGGGGTGGTCCAGTATTTATAGGCAATCTGACCACCCTGCGCGACGGTGCGCAAGTCACCTGCGCGACCCAATCTCGGCGCGCAAGTCTTCTCTCCTTTTAGACACTTGCGCGACCAACTCCCAAACTTGCGCGAACCTATTTCCTTAGCCATATTTTGATCTTCTGAGCTTGAAAAACATATGGTGCGCAAGTTTCCTATACTCCAAGTCCACGGCGTGCAAGTCCCTTTGCCAAAAACACTTTTCTTCATTTGCCGATTTTCAGGCCCAAAAATTTGGCAAACACTGGAAAACGGCGCCACCTTTTATCTGTTCTTTTGTACCGCCTCCAGATCATCCATTCCTTTTATCGACGTTCTTGAATCAAACATGGATCGTTGACCTCAGCTCTTGAACTCGTCATTCCACCATGAAATCCTCTTTGTCAACAATCACAACTCAGATGTCCACTTTGTCAACAAACACAATCACCTCAAAAATGCTTCAATGATACCTTGAGGGATTTTTTCCCAACAATCTCCCCCTTTGGGTTTGTTGACAACTCTTCCAAACAAAGATACGTCATTGATTCTTCAACCTCCATTCACCTAATTGCGATTCTGATAGCAACCAAGGATTTACTCAACACATACTCTAAGCCCACATGAGCAATGCTCGGCGTGAGAAACAAGAGTAAATGAAAAGTTCATCAATGAATCACTTTATCTCTGACATCCACTGTTGACACCAGACGCTGTCCAACACCACTCTTCTGCTTTTATCACGATCCTCAGCTGTCGTGATATCTATTCTTTGATCGATCACTTCTAGCATCGTCAGATTCAATACACTCCCCCTTTCTCATTTCTCCCCCTTTCTGGCTGCTCCACCTATCAGCTTCTCCCCGTATCAATTATGATTTATCAAATCTCCGCACTGTCTCCCCCGTGAACAAACACTTTTCTCCCCCTTTGTCAATGAACCCAAAGGACACTCTTTTGTAGTCTGTAACATAGTAGAGAACACATATCAGCATATGAGGGAAAAACACATCATACCTCGGGGAGAGGGGTGGGGGTCCCACATCCACACTATTTCAAGTGCGGGGAATCGACTGAACTCCCAGAGCTAGTCGATG
Source organism: Viscum album (assembly GCA_963277665.1). Taxonomy (NCBI): domain Eukaryota; kingdom Viridiplantae; phylum Streptophyta; class Magnoliopsida; order Santalales; family Viscaceae; genus Viscum; species Viscum album. Next base: position 336,043,766 of record OY728163.1, read on the forward strand.
CCTCTCAAAAGCTTCCTTGGGTAAGGCCTTTCTCAGAATGTCTGCAACCTGTAGCTCTATAGGCACATACTCCAACTTCACGATGCCCTGCTCAACCTTCTCCTTGATGAAATGATACTTGATCTCAATGTGCTTTGTCCTGGAATGATGGACAAGATTTTTGCTAAGATTTATAGCACTTGAGTTGTCACACTGGATTCCGATCGGAGACTTCACTTCAACTCCCATATCTTCAAGCTGCTGCTTCATCCACAATAACTGTGTGCATGCTTGAGTGGCCGCAATATACTCAGCTTCTGCGGTGCTCAATGAAATGCAATCTTGTTTCTTGCTTAACCAAGAAATACACAATCCACCAAGATAGAATGCACCACCTGACGTTGATTTTCTATCATCTGCTGAACCAGCCCAGTCTGCATCAGTATATCCCAATAACTCTGTCTGATATTTGTCGTTGTATGTCAAGCCGAAGTCCACCGTGCCCTTGATATAACGAAGTATTCTTTTCACTGCAAGCATGTGACTTTCCTTGGGATTACTCTGATATCTCGCTGCTTGGCATGTGGCGAAAACAATATCAGGCCTTGTTGCGGCTAATTACAACAGACTTCCAATGATTTGCCTGTATTCTGTGATATTAACTACCTTTCCATCCTCATCCTTTGATAATTTCATCCGGGTAGCAACCGGAGTCTTCATTTCCTTGGAATTATCCATTCCAAACCTTCTTAGAACCTCCTTGGCATATTTGGACTGAGAAATGAAAGTTCCATTCCTTCCTTGTGTCACCTGTAGACCAAGGAAAAACGTTAGCTCTCCAATCATTGACATTTCAAACTCATTTTTCATGAATTCGGAAAACTGTCTGAACTGAGCTTCATCTGATCCGCCAAAAATTATGTCATCGACATACAATAGCACCATCATCCTTTGATTACTGTCATTGCTGAAATAGAGGTTGTAGTCAAATCCTCCACGCTGGAAACCAAGCTTCTTCAAGTACTGATCAAGCCTTGAGTACCATGCCCTTGGTGCTTGTTTCAGCCCATACAACGCCTTCTTCAGCCTGCAAACTTTGTTCTCATCCTCATGAATGAGAAAACCATCTGGCTGCTCAATATAAACCTCTTCTTCCAGAACCCCATTCAAGAATGCGGATTTGACATCCATCTAGAACACTTTGAACTTTCTTTGCACTGCTATGGCAAAAAATAATCTGATTGTCTCCAGCCTTGCAACCGGTGCAAATGTCTCATCAACATCTATTCCCTCTATCTGGGAGTATCCCTTGCACACTAGTCGTGCTTTGTTCCGAATCACTATGCCATCTTCATTCATCTTATTGCGATAGACCCATTTAGTCCCGATGACATTCTTGTCTGCTGGCCTCGAAACAATCTCCCATGTCTGGTTCTTCTCAATCTGATCAAGCTCTTCGTTCATGGCCTGAACCCAGTTTTCATCTTCAGCTGCATCAGAAAAACATTTCGGCTCCACTTGAGACAAAAACGATGCTTGCTGTGATGATTTCATTCTTCGAGTCTGAACTGGAGCTGTTTGATCACCAATGATATTCTGCCTATCAATTTTAGCTCGACTCTTTGGCTTTCTCACAGACACCGACTTGACACTTTCCACTTCATCGTCAGTATCTTCTTCTGAGTCAGCTTCTGCCACTTCTGCTCCCCCTGGGTTGCTTACCTCATCATCACTTTCATCCAGGAACTGTTCACTGGATCGTTGAGTATTCTTCTCATTTTCAACTATAGTGACATCATTGCTTTCAATGATTTTTCCCAGCCTTTTATTGAAACATTTATATGCTTTGATTTTCCCGGAATAGCCAAGGAATATCCCTTCATCTCCTCGTGCCTCAAACTTCCTATGATGTTCTTTGTTGAGAATGAAACACTTACTTACAAATATTCGAAAGTACTTCAACGTTGGCTTCTTTACATACCACAGTTCATATGGAGTCTTCCCTTGCTTCAGACATAACAGGGACCTGTTTGAAACATAGACCGATGTCAAAACTGCTTCCTTCCAAAATTTCTCTGGAAGGTCCTTATCAATAAGCATTATTCTGGCCATATTGTTGATGATCCGATTTCTCCTTTCAACTACTCCATTCTGTTGGGGAGTTCTTACTGATGAAACTTGATGCCTTATCCCATGTTTCTTGAGATAGTTTTCAACCTGACTGTTTGTAAATTCCGTACCGTTATCAGTACGAAACTTTAGAATTTTCTACCCAAGCATCTTTTCTGATTCCCTCCTGTACTGCTTTATGCAACTGAACACCTCTGTCTTATGGGTTATGATGAATACCCAGGCCATTCTGCTATAGTCATCAACGAAAAGAACATAGTACCTTTGCCCATTTATAACTCGTGGTGAGATAGGTCCACATACATCAGCATGCACCAATTCGAGCACTCGAGTTGATTTCTGTTCCTTTGGCCTGTATGTCTTTCTGATGATTTTCCCTTGTTGACAAGCATCACACGTATGAGTGCGATCACGTGATAGTTTGGGAAGGTCTCTAGCAGCATCACATTTAACGAGATCCTCCATAGATGGTTGGCATAGATGACCAAGTCGCTTATGCCACAGCTGGTTTTCATCCTCTCTGGATAAAAGACAAGTATCTTCTTCCCCACCTACAAGATAGAGATTTCCCTTTGACCTTTTTCCCTGCAGAACAACTGCTCCATCTTTTCCTTTCACAACACACATCTTCTTGGTAAATTGGATAGAGTGCCAAGAGTCACATAGTTGACTGACACTGAGTAGGTTGTGACTGAGACCCTATACTACCAAGACATCAGCACGTCTCATCTCTTTGCCCCCAAACTTGGCTTTCCCTGAGCCAACAATCTTCAGGCCTTCATCATTTCCAAATTTGACAACTCCTTCTTTTTCATATTTGATGCCTGTAACAAGATCCTTATTACCCATCATGTGGGATGTGCAACCACTACCAAGGATCCAAACACCAGATCGATCTGATGCTTTAAGGGCAATCTGCGCCACCACAGCCTTCTCATTTTTCTTCTTCTTGGTCCATAATTTTTCTTTCACACTCGGCATGGATTGAGGATTCTGTTCTTTCTCAGAGTATGATGGACCAGCTTCATCTTGTAGAGCAGCAAATCTGTTCTGAATTTTTAACTCACTTGTTTGTTCATTGATTGTCTGCTTGCGAACATCCTGATTCTTCTTTGGCACATTTCTCTGAATGGTCGAAGTGCAATACCTAGCCATGTGTCCAAATCCTCCACACACAAAACAGTGTCCTTCAAAATATATTCGAGAAAATCGTCCTCTGTTTGCCTGCCATCTCTGTTGTTGTTCCCTTCTATATCTCTTGGCTATGGAACAAACATACTGTGAATGACCCATCTTTCCACAACAATAACACCTGATATAAGGTGCATTCTTCCATGTTACTTCAGCACTACGAGTTTCCCCTTGGAATCTCTGAGTATTCTGATTCTGCTTTGTGCTCAAATCCACTTTCAATCTCGAGACCGGTGCTTGCGGTCTAACTTCAGCTGCCACGGATTTTTGTTTCTGATTAAGCCATGACTCAGCCTTAACATCTGAGTTCAATTTCTGCTTCTTTTCTGCTGAACTACTAGTCTCTTCTTTCTTCTTTTCAGTCTTCGTAACGACCTGATTTCCCAAGAATGTGTTGGGATTCAATGGTTTTTCCTGGTCTTTAACTTTTCTCCGCAGACCGACAACTTCCTCTTCAAGATCTTCAATACGCTTGACGTGATCTTTCACTTTTCGACTCAAGCAATCGATCTCCCTTTTCTGCTCTTCAATCTTGAGCTTATGCTCATCACCCTTTTCTCTGCGCTCTGTCCTGGAAGACTTAAGATTTTCAATTTCTTTCTCAAGCTCAGACTTCTCTTCTTCTTGTTGTTGCATGTAGAGTTTGGCATCTCGTACTATCTTGTTGGCTTTCTTTGTTTTTGCTCTCCAAACATCTATCTCTTCAAGAGCTGCTTCTAATTCAGCTTCCATGTCAACTCTCCCTTCAATTTCTTCTTCTTCTTCATCAGTTTCGGTTTCTTTCTTTTATAGAGCACTACTGGCAACAACCACCATCGCATTTTGTCCACGATCTCTGCAGTTTTCTATTTCCTCAACTTCTTCATCCTCAGACTCATCTGAACTTTCAAATTCTTGTGAAAGAAGATTCTTTTTCTTGAAGAAATTTCTCTTGAATTGTTTCTTCCCTTTCACAAAAGATGAAGTCTTCTTTTTGGGAATTTCAACGTCATCATCATCATCATCATCTTGAAACTTCTTGGGGCATCTTGCCGCAAGATGACCAACCTTTCCACATCTAAAGCATGCTAGTGGAAGTTTACCTTTAAACTTTCCTCTTCCTCTTTGTAGATTTGAAGAAAGGAATGTCATCACCTCATCTGTCTCTTCTTCTTCATTAGAATCTTCAATGGTGAGCTTCTTCATGGCCTTAAATGCCACCTCTTTAGACTTCCCCTTTTCCACAACCTCATTATCATCGTTCCTCATTTCATATGCAACCAAGGTACTGTGCAAATTGTCCAATGTCAGCTCTTTTGGATCTTTATCTTCTAGTACTGAAACTTTCGGATTGAACCGAGGTGGAAGTTTCCTCAATATGCGCTTTACAATCTTTATGTCTTCAATGACTTCTCCAAGACCTCGCATATATTCCACAACAATGTTTACCCTATCAAAGAATGCGTCAACAGACTCATTCGGGTTCATTTTCAGATCTTCATATTTGTTCCACAACACCTGCAGCTTTGCCTCTCTGACTTTTGTGTCCCCTTCATATATATTCAGAAGCTTTTCCCACATGGAATGTGACGTTTTGCATGACATCACCTTTGTGTAGATGGGATTGGAAAGGGCTCCCCCTAAGGCATTGATTGCCTTGGAATCAGCATCCAACTCTCTATGCTCAGCCTCTGATAAGGCACCACTATTAATATCAGCTGTGATACCATGCATAGCTGCTGAAAACACATCCATTCCCAAGGATCGGAAATAGTGTTGCATCCGATTCTTCCATATCTGAAAATTATATCCGTCGAAGATCGGAATCCCTTTATGATTGGTTACCTCCATTGAGAGAAGAAAAACTTTCAACCTTCGCTCTGATACCACTTGTTAGGTCCACTAGGCTGGATACCCTGAGAGGGGGGGGGGGTGAATCAGGGTATGGATAATTAAAAATTAATGCCCGTTCTGATCTTGTTTCGCTGTTAAGAAAAACACTCTTCTCTCTTTTTCCTGCTGCACGATATAAACAGAAAGTAAAGCAAGCACAGGACACAACAATTTTACTTGGTTCACCGCTAAGGGCTACGTCCAAGGAGCATACGCCGACAGGTTGCCGGTCGTACCAAATTCCACTAATCTTCACTAGCTGTGGATTACAAGGTTCGGGCTAGATCACTTCTATGCCCAGGCTCACTGCCTTTACAAAGTTTAGGGTTAGCTCACTGCTTTCCCAAGGGTCAATCCCTATTTTTCTCTCTCTGGCTCACTGCCGGTGGAGAGGATCACCTTCTTCCTCTTCCTAAGCTCACTGCTCTTGGAAGGAATCTACTCACAGTTTATAGACTTGTAGGTCTCTTCATTTGCATGAATGAATGCATCTTTCTCTGTGTGTAGATGCTCTTTTGAAGTACAACTTTCACCCGTAGATGAATATCTCTTTGCACCAAAGGTATCGAGCAAACTTCCAGCTTCCACGCAGCCCGAAAACACTGTTGGAACAAACCTTACTTGACGCGCAAGTCAACCACGGCGCGCAAGTATCGGCGCACAAGTCACAACGGGTGCGCAAGTCCTCCTCGGACACTTGCGCGACACAAGCTCCTTCAACTTTAAACCTGCGCGACTCTCTTCCTTTCACGCCCAAACCACTATTGGCGCGTAACTGCCAACCGGCGCGCAACTTCTAACACCGGCGCACAACTTCAACCACTGCCGCGCAAGTCCCACCTGCGCGACCACACACACCACTTGCGTGACCACCACACCTGCACGACGGGAGCTATCGTATTGAACTCCGGTAGAAAATGAGGAGGGGTGGTGCAGTATTTATAGGCAATCTGACCACCCTGCGTGACGGCGCGCAAGTCACCTGCGCGACCCAATCTCGGCGCGCAAGTCTTCTCTCCTTTTAGACACTTGCGCGACCAACTCCCAAACTTGCCCGAACCTATTTCCTTAGCCATATTTTGATCTTCTGAGCTTGAAAAACATATGGCGCGCAAGTTTCCTATACTCCAAGTCCACGGCGCGCAAGTCCCTTTGCCAAAAACACTTTTCTTCATTTGCCGATTTTCAGGCCCAAAAATTTGGCAAACACTGGAAAACGGCGCCACCTTTTATCTGTTCTTTTGTACCGTCTCTAGATCATCCATTCCTTTTATCGACGTTCTTGAATCAAACATGGATTGTTGACCTCAGCTCTTGAACTCGTCATTCCACCATGAAATCCTCTTTGTCAACAATCACAACTCAGATGTCCACTTTGTCAACAAACACAATCACCTCAAAAATGCTTCAATGATACCTTGAGGGATTTTTGCCCAACAATTATGTACATGGTACCCATCACAATAATGTGATTCATGGGTGATATTATATATAAATAAAAATTATTTTCACCCTTCATGATATTAGTACATGAATTTTTTTAGTGTCTTCCTGATTCATATATCCTAGAAATAGCTGTGAAAAAATAAATTCCCTCTATTAAGGAAGACATTTAAGTGGAATGTATCACCTCCAAGATTGATTTATTCATGTATTTGTTCTTATTATTTTGTTTATTATCTTTGATGTCTCCCCATAACATTCATAACAACTCATACTGCTAATTAATTTTTTCTTCTATAATGATTATTCGGGTATGCACCTTTCTTATTTTCTTATCTTTATCCCCTTCTGCATTCATTTACTAAATATATGTTTAGGGTGACACAAAAAAAACCCATTTATGGATTATATTTATTTTTCCATTTAATGTAGTCATTCATCAGGTACAACCGATGATGATTATTTTATCTAAAATAGAAACAAAATATAGGAAATCAATTAATCATTAATATGCAATTCTGATTTAAAGTATATTATTTTAATATTTCATACATACAAATGACTAAAATAATTTTTTCATGTATTCATATATTTGTATTCCACTTAAATTTATAGAATCCTCATTCCCAAGAACATGTTGTGAGGTCGAAGTGGCATTGGATTTTATTTCATCAATTTGCATGATGGTTATTTTTGTCACCCAATTTTTGTTGCAGAAATTAAAACTTTTTAATCAAAGTGATTAGTGAAATTATTTTTAAATAATTTATTATCAATAATAATATACATAATTATGGTTACTCTTGATAAATAATTAATATATTCCTCATTTATTCTTTTATCATACGTGTATAATTTTTTTTGGTGTAGTTTTACTTTCCATTCATCATCCCCCAAATGATGCTTCATAAGAATTTTTTTAAAGCCTCTACGATACTTTATAGTGAAAATCTTAAAAAAAACAACCAACTATCATCCATTATAAATAAAATCTGAAAGGGATAGTGAATTGTAAATCAATGTTTCATTTTTACATTTTCTGCACAATATAATTTTACCCTAATATTCCATAAAATTAGTTCATTATCCCTGAACATAGAATTTATCCATGTATCTATATTAATAAACATATTTATTTGACTGATAAACCTAATTTAGCTATTAAAAATGAACTTTTAGAGTTAACATGATTGTCATGTGCATTCCATCCAAACTCAAATTTAAAATTTATTCCTCTCACATTAAATTTTATTACACTATCATGATATGGTTATTATATATTTATAGAAAATTGGTTTTTTACCATATAACATTTCATTGAAATCAAAATCATCAATATGTTGTTCCTATGTATTGGTAGAATCAACAAGTTGAGAACCTTTTTGTTCCTCTATATTATGAGCATAAATATGTTGAGAAAACTGTTGTTCCTCTGGATTGGGAGTATCAATATGTATAGAATCAATTATCTTCATAAGAGGTTTAACATTTAATTTAGATTACATAAATGGTTCACTTAATTGATAATAATATGATTTAATTTAATTTGTGTTACAAAAAGATATTACTTGATTATTGAAATCTTTTTTTTGTTTAATGGGTGAATTGATTTGATGCCTTTATCATGTATCCATGTCCCATAATTATAGTTTCCTATTATCTACAATAACCCGTATATAATTGGTCTAAAATGAAATTATTGTGACATCCCAATTAAAGGTTAATCCTCAGTTTACTTTAAATATGACCCTTTAGTAGTTATGGTCGATAAAAGAACCATTAACTACATTATTTTTACAAGATCAAGGATATAACATATTTATATTTTCTCTGAATCCATTATGAATGGGTTTTCCTTGTAACCTTCCATACCAAAATCCACTTTCTGGAATCATAATTCATTAAATTTAAATTCACTATAGTTTTCAACCCACTTTATTTTAAAAATAAATACTTGGAATGTTTTTTACTTTAACCAATATATAATTTCAATGATAAATATTATGACATATCCGCATAATTTAGATTTTTTCTTTGGTACCAGATTCATGCATCATATTATCCACAAGTAAAACTACACTATTTTTCGTAGTATTTCATTCATAATGATACTTTTTATAGAACTTATAACCATTTATTATATAAATACAATATTATAATACAAAAAACATTTGGTCCTTTGGCTAGCCATTAAAGTTGTTTTGAAATCTATTTCATATTTTCAGTTGAATCATTTAAGGAATGGCCTCAAAACTACTATATAAACTGTCCATTATGTGTATTTTATATCCATTTTTAATCCATTGATGAATTAAAATTCCTGGGTATTACATTATATATTTCATCATATGGAGAATCTTCTAAAATATTATGTGAAATGTAATGCTGATCCAACCCACGATTTGTAATAGTAATTGAGACAACATATACCCCGGAAATAACTTCACCCACAAGTTCCTCAGTGTGAAGAGATTTTGGTAGATCAATGATTTTAACATCAAACTTGTTTTATATATAGAATTAAATGGATTCATAAACAATATATCACTCCACAATAAATTTTTTTTTCGAACTTAAAAATTTAACATACCCTTTCAGAATCATCATATTATAATAAATGGGGTACATCATCCTATATTGTTCAAAACAATTAATCTAGATCTATTTAAAAAATTAAACCATCAAGTGAACCATTTTATCGAAGAATAATAGTGTGAAGAACATCTCTAACTCAAATAAAATAAAAATAATTTTCATTTTCATATTTGGAAAATCCACCAAGACTATAAATTAAATACATATGGCTTTGAAAAAGTAACAAGGCATGGTAATTTTATGATTTGAATTCTTATAAAAAATAAAATATAAATATACAAACATTATAACTTACATCAATACATGGAATTCATGTGATTTCAAACCCTTTACCTTTAAATCAGTCATTGAAATAATATTCTTGATATTTGATGGATAACCCTTTGAAAGCATTACATTAGTAAGGAAGTTTAATTTTATTATATCTTTACTAGAAAGAGTGTATTTAGTTGGATATTGAAAATTTCATCATTCATTCTTCACTGGCATCATCTCTTCCTCGATACCCATTTCAAACATTTACACCTTAGCCTTAATTCCATCATTTTTTAAGGTACATATAGGAACATACCAGTGACCTAATCAGATAGATTTTCCACAACATTCATGATAACAAGAAAATTCATATTTTAAAAATAATTATAATAAACTAATACAAAAAAACTAATAACGTTTTCTATTTAGTTTTCATAATGTTTTTCAAATAAGGAATTATAAATGTGGTGACCATATCCTTTACTTCCTCAATCAGTTGATCACATATTATTAGAGATGGTTTTGTACCTTCTTCTAAATTCCCATTGAATGATGTCATCCAAGATTGGTATTTATGACAATGGGGTTGAAATATATTATTTCCTATAAACATTGTCATCAATGAATGTTTCAACCCAACTGAGTGTGTTATTTTTTAATAAATAATAAACCATTGAGCTCTATTAATTACGTATCCTAATTTTTTTTACATAAATAGTAAATTTAATTATCATCCAAGACAACATGGTTCTTAACATGAAATTCTCTTTTCAATAAAAATCAGACAATATAACACCAAAATCTCCAATTAAATTCACATATTCAATCTATGTATCCAAATAAACATCAATATCAATATCCACTTTTCCCACTAATATATGTTATTGGAAACATAATGTATTTTTTTATAGGAATAACCACAGTGGAAAGTAATAATTCACCAACATAATATTCCATGCCCTGTGAGTTTTTCATTATAAACAAAAATTATTCTGTTTATTTGTAGATAAATAAAGAAGATGGTTTTTAATATTGTTTATGAATTAAGGATACTCATGATCAATTTTATTCCACTACGGAGAGTCTTCTAGGTGTTGATGTTTCCTATCATGATTTAATATTTTTGTGTGATATACCAATTCCCTTCAAATATTCTCATATCCATATTGGAACCTAAACATTGGAATGATTCAAATGTGACATAAATTTTTTGAAGGACTTGATTCATCATTTTTATATCGACACACATGAAACTTTTGGGATTTTTTAAGTGATTCAGGGTCATTCAAAAATATTATACAATAATTTAGAGAGGCATGTATTATTTTAGAGATCATACACATTGAACACATCATTAAACTAGCATCATATATATAGAATGGATTCTCATTGTCTTCTCATAGGATATAATTAAAGAGAGAAAGTAATTTAGTAATGATGATGTCACTCCATCATTTTCCTGCTATTAAACTATATTACATCAATATTGCTTGTTTTGTTATATATATTGTATAATCACTATTCAATGAAATATTTCCACAATGCTTTATCTTCTGATATATGTTTGGAAAATCAATAATTTCATATTCAACTATCATTCTAATTTTCTCAATAAGATCTTCATCATCATTCACACATGTAATCATATCATCGATATGGGATTCATCATCATTAAAATTTGAAATCATATCAGATGATCCATAAAATGTAGTTTTATCCCATTCACTAGCAACATCTAGTTCTTCCCCTCATTTAGTACCATATTTATAACTGTAATCTGTTTTATAATAGATCAGGTGTTCTTCTAACCCATTTGGACTAATATGCCTTGAATAAAAATAACATAAATGAATATAAAGGATTTGATAAGGGTTATATGCGTATTCCTTTTCAAACTTTTTGGGATTTTTCACCCAATCCTCATAGTCTTTTGGAATACCATTGTAATCCATCCATTTTTTATTCACATATATTATATTTTATTCAATAATAATCATATTTAATAAAATTAAATAAATACACCAAATGTATGATCTTATAACCAAAAAGGATATTGTTTATACACACACATATATATTCATTATATCTGATTTAAATTATCATTCTGTTAATAATAATCTAGAACAGATAATGACAAAGAATTATATGAATATATTACATTGAAATGCGTATTTTTTTATTACAACAATTCACATATATGAAATAATTCCATTTTAAATGGGTTCATCAAGGGAGATAATTCACTCTTTTTCACTCTTAGTATAAAAAAGGGACCTAAGGATTTCTAAAACTGGATAAGTATTTGGGTATATAAGATAAAATTTTAATTTTAAAATAGATTAATTATTTTTTTACAATGATTTTGTAGTGATTGGAACAATGTAATCACATAAATTTTGGTTATTATGTTTTTACATTTATGAAATATATCATATTTGAATTATTCATTTGGTAATAATAAAAATAAAATTTTAATATTTCACTAAATTTTGTAAATATATAATAATAGATCTATCATGCTATTCTTTGACTATAAAAAATCATTTTGTGTGAGCAACTTCCTTAGATCAATTTACCATATTTGATTAAATAAGCAATCTTTTGGAAATAAAATTAAAAAATTAAACTCAATTATGACTAATAAAAGTGAATGATAAAGTGTTAATTTACATTATTCAACATTCAATGAGAATTGGGTAATTTATAGAGAATAGATAGAAAAATTAATTATTATACCAAATTCTATAACAAAATTATCATTATTATAATTTTTTTAACATTCCTCTATAATGTACTATAGTTTCAACTTTTAAAAAATTATTAACTTAATATTTTGATAAGATGTTAAAAAATATATTTTATCTTAGTCTTTTTAATTAAAATGAACATTCAATTAATCTTAATAATTTTTTTTTATTTAGCTACTAGACTCTATGATCATTTTGATCATCTCAAATAAAATATTTGTTTTAATTTAATAGTCATTTAAATGTAAAATATTCTAATTATTTATTTCATTATAAATATTTTATGTTCTAGATATTTAAATGGTTAATTGTAGATTCCCCTTCAATAAAAGTTAATTATTTTATATTATACACTTTTTATCACAAATACTTTCAGGGATGACTTAACATTATATTATATAAATTACTATCACTACCGAACATCAATCATCCTTTCACTTTTTAATAAAAGGATTACCTAACAATATTCATCAGCCATTATGCATATATAATGAACATTTTCTTCTCCAATGTCTTCATCAACATCAAAACATAATAAAATATTTTATTTTATGTAGAAAAAATCTTAGGAAAATGATATTAGACAAGGAAAATATTCACAGAAACTATTAGTGTTTAAAAAAGTGAAAAATTACTAAAATATGGTTATTTTTATACTATTAGAAAAATATAGTTCCCTTAAGGATTTCTTAAAAATGTGTGCGTAAATATGGTCAAGGGAAGATAAATGATTTCGTTTTCTAAATGAAGATTATAAAGAGGATATATATGTTTTAGTATCACATGATAATTTTAAAAAATGTTTTTGGAAGCTACATGTAGACGATAAAGGGAAGATAAACTCAAAAACATTATCAAAAAAACTGGAAAGATTGGCTTAAATTCCTTTAAAACAAGAATAAATTTAATTCATTTGGGTTTGATGTTTGGTGTTTCCATGAAATCGAATTTAGATATAGTAGAGATTCAATTTCTCTAGAGCTTGAATGTTGAATGAGGAAGAAGTGATCTGTAATGCAGGTTTTTCAAAGACGATAAAGAGTTTTATCAGCGATTATTGAAAAGCAATGATAAAATTGTGTTTTATCAGTGCTAAAAACAAAACATCTTAGAAATACTACAGTTTTCAGTGCTTTTTTATCCCTTATAAATAATCACTTTTATCGGCACTAAAAATTCATTCACATAAGTGTTATTTCTCAGCACTTAAGATTTAGCACTCATCAAATAACCATTTTTCAGTACTTAACCTAGCACTAAAAAATTGCAATTTTCTAAATAAAACTAAAGTAATAAATAATTTTAATTATATAAATAATATTAATCCAACGATAAATAATATTAGATATTATATTAAAAAAATATTCAAAAAGAATTTAAATAAATAAATTAATTAAAGTTAAAATATATTTTAAATATTTAAACGTAATAAAGAATATGAATAAATATTATTCATTACAAAAAATTGAAAATAATATGTCGTTAAATAAACATTTATAAATAAATATAACAAATAAATTATTAAAAATAAAAAAATAATAATAAAAAATTTAAAATGAAAGATTATTATTAGATCAAATAAAACTAAAATTGAATAAATATAATTTAATATATTACAAAACAGTTTTAAAAAATTAATTCAAAAGATTAATTACACGAATTGTGAAAATAAAAAAAATAAACAATAATGAATAAATTAATAATATAAATCATATAAATAACAAAATTATTAAAAACTAGTTATATAAAGTATTTAAATTAAAACCAATATTAAAAAATTATTGGAAGAAATAATAATATATATTTTTGACATTTTGAAAAAATTAAAAATTATTAAATAAAATTGACTAAATATTAATCCTATAAATTCAAAACAAACTAAAAATAATAAAAATTAATAAAAAAACGTGTATATATAAATATAAAAAAATAATAAAAAATAATAAATATTAAAAAATGAGTAAATAATATTAATCCAAAGAATTTTAATATTGAATAAATAAAATTGAATAAATTGAAAAATATTTAGAAAAAAGAAATCAGAATATTAATTGCATTAATTACAAACATATATAAAATAAATAAAAATGAATAAATAAAGAATATTAGATATATAGAAGGCATAATTATTAAAAATAAATTATATAGACTATATAAAAAAATTAAAATTAAAATACTTCTATATAAATCAATGATACATGTTTCAAAAAACATAGATTATAAATAAGTATAAGTTATGAAACATGAATAAATTCAGCTAATATTAAAAAAAGTATTAATATAAAAAAAGAAAAAAATTATTTAAAGAAAAAATATTAAAAATGAATAAATATACTTACAAAAATTTCAAATTTTTTTTTATAAAATTTAATTCATGAAATTAATTACATGATTAGAATATTTGTAAAAAATGAATTAATAATACTGAATAAATATTAATACTATTGTTAATTGTTGATGTATGTATTATATTGATTGTATATAATATATATTATTAATTATTAACCATGATAATTTTAAATAATAATTAAATATATTAAATTTTTTGTAAATGTATAAATATTTAAAAATGTATAAATATCTAACAAAATTGAATATATTAACAAAATATATAATAAATATATAATAAAAATGATGAAATATTAAAATGAATAAATTATATAAAATAATAAAAATAAGGAAATATTAAAAATCAATAAATTATCTACAATAAGTTCTGGGGTTGTGGTATAAAGAAAAGAAAGAGGCATATGCAGAGATTCGAAACCAAGACCAGGAGGTTCAAAGCAAGACACAAAGGTCTAGGGGTGGGGGTATATAAGCATAGACATACATGTACACATACATATACATACAAATAAACATACACATGAAAATAGACATGTAGATACACAAACACATGCACATCCACAACCACATCCACATCCACACACACACACACACACACACACATAAACACACATAAACATACGAATGCACACACATATACCGACACTATGAAAAAACCAACAATAAAACACACACACGTTTGTATACACATACACAAAAATATTGTTACATACACATGTATGAACATTCATACACATACATATGCATATATGCATATACTACATAAACATAATACACATGCATATACACATACACACATATATATGCACATAAATACATGTACTCACACATACTCATTCGCATACATAGACATGCACACACATAGACGTACTTACATATACACACACATACAAATATGAATACATGTACATATATATATATATACATACGTACAAAAACTACATAAACATACAAACACATGCACATGAACATACAAATACACATATACACTTACATATGCAAAGATATACATGAACATATGAATGCACATATACATACATAAACACAGACACATATATATACACATACACATACACAGACACACAGACATACACATACACATTCACAGATAGATACCCATACACATACCCATACCCATACACGTACACATACAAAACAACATACACATACACATACACATACACATACACATACACACACACACACACACACACACAAATACGTACACATACACATACACATACACATACACATACACATACACATACACATACACATACACATACACATACACATACACCTACACATACACATACACATACACATACACATACACATACACATACACATACATGTACAAATACACGTACATGTACACGTACACGTACACATACACCTACACATACACATACACATACACATACACACACATACACATACAGGTACACGTACACGTACACGTACATGTACACGTACACGCACACTTACACATACACATACACATACACATACACATACACATACACATACACATACACATACACCTACACATACACATACACCTACACATACACATACACATACACATACACATACACATACACATACACATACACATACACATACACATACACATACACATACACATACACATACACATACACATACACATACACATACACATACACATACACATACACATACACATACACATACACATACACATACACATACACATACACATACACATACACATACACATACACATACACATACACATACACATACACATACACATACACATACACATACACATACACATACACATACACATACACATACACATACACATACACATACACATACACATACACATACACATACACATACACATACACATACACATACACATACACATACACATACACATACACATACACATACACATATACATACACATACACATACACATACACATACACATACACATACACATACATGCATATACATACGTGTACATATACACATACACATAAATATAATTACATCCTTGTGCATACACATGCACAGATGCATACATACTCATATACACATTCCATATACTTACATACTTAAACCTACATACATATAAAAATACACATATATACTTATAAAAATTCACATACATACATCTAAAAATACACATACATATACACATATACACATATAGATACATATACATGCTTGTAGATATTCCCATGCACACACATACACATACACATACATGCATACCAGTATATATGTACATACATATGCACACATACATATATATATACATATACACATAAACACACACACACACAACACACACACTCACCACACACGCAAACACACACACACACATACATACAACACATATATACTCACACATACAAACATACAGATGCATTAATATACATACACATGCATACTCATACATACAAATATATGTATATAAATTTTAAATTATTTAATACGAATATAAATATATGAATTCAAATAAAAATCACTTATATAAATGTTATTCATCATTTATATATTCATATAATTATTTAAAATATTAATATATCATATTTATGTTTCTGTTTACATATTTTAATTATATACATATAAATAAAATATTAATCATCTGGATTGGTAAATATATATTTGATAATTATGTATAAATATATATATATTTGAGAATAAAATTGATATATATATTTTATTATAATATTGATATATAAATAAAATTTATATATCATATTTATACATATATATTTATGGTTATATATATTTTATTTTAAATTAAATAAATATGTATATATAAATTAAATTATATGTGGTTATCTTTATCAATTCCTAGAAAAGTTCTGATAAATGGGAACATTTCTTAGTGCTAAAAAAGCACTGAAAAAGGTACACTTTTACCATAGTTTTTTAGTTCTAATAATGAACACCTTTATAAGTGAATTTATCTAGATTTGATCAACATCCCCTTTTATCAATGCATTTTTAGTATTGATAAAGGTTAGCACTGATAAAATAAATGATTTATCAGTGTTAAGAAAGTACAGAATAAGTGGTATTTCTGAGTGATTATATTTTTAGCACTGATAAAAATTTTTTATCAGCAATTATCCATAAGTGATGATAAATCCCATAAACATATTTAAAAAAGAAGGATAGAAGATTGAGTCTTCTCCACCGTTCATTCATGTTCTCTAAAACCAAATATATGATACTGTCGAATTCGAATGATTTTGACTAATTGAACCTCGAAATCGAGGGAATGAAATTAGAAACATATTTTTAAGGAATATCATTTGATAATTAACGTGTTTTTAATGATATATTTGATTTAATATTCACTTTATCATATTCATGCAGTAGTGTATTTGTCATGAAAGTATCTGGGGAGAATAATATTGAGAGATTCGTTATTTCATTTACCTTTACATTTTTTTCATCAAGTAGTAGTCAAAATATTTAAAATTCACTTGATCATATTCATGAATTTTTATTGTAATACAATAATAAAGTGTCTTTTTTTAGAGCCTGTTGTATCATAATGTAACATCATAGTAATTGTACAACAAATAGCCAGTTTTGGGTTTTTTTTATTCTTCAAAAATCTTATATTTTTTGTGAATATTTATTTTCTAATTTCATTTCATGATAAATTTATAAGTGAAAACAATAATTTATTTAGTTTCTCTGTCGATGAATTGATTGGATATGAAAATGTGAATTGTATATGTATATATTTTGAAAAATATTTTTAGGAAACCCATTTACAAAAAAGTGAAAAATATGTGTTGGGTTTCATAATGATAGTAATTAAAAAAAATATTGTTAAGACATCCATAAAAATAGTTATAATAATATATAGTACAATAAATAGATAATAAATATTATCAATGAGGAAATAATGATTTAAAATATAAATATATATAAAATAAAGTATTTATAAATAAATAATTATTTATAATAATTTAAATTTAAATTAAATTACAATTAAAACATATATATTATTTAAGATGAACAAAAAGATCAAAAGTATACATGCTAAAACAATAAACCACCCTTATTATGAGTAATTTAATGGTTATTTTTAGTATAAGGACCAAAATTACATATATTTTTCAACATCATATAAAAATATTTAATATAAGATTTTATAAAGGTTGTATCCATGGGAACTAATAATAGACTAATCCAAAAAATTATAATAATGAGAAGCGTGTTATCAATTTTGGAATATTAATTATTTTTACATTTTATGTGAAATATATTACCCAATACTCATTTAATTTTTCATAAAACAAATTAGAAGTATATCCATCAATTTTATTAGTTATATTATGAATTACCTTTTTTAATTTGAAATATCTATACCTTTTTATTCAATCTGTTAAGGTAAAATGAAACCATAAAATGGATTTCATAGAATTATTGTTTTTGAAAACAACTCCTCGATTCAACCCTTGTTAAAAATATTCAAAATATCATGAAATATTAAAAAAATTATTTAGATTATTAGAAAATAAAAAATATGAACAAGATATTTTTAAAAAATTTAAAAATATAATAACCATAATTGATGTGAAGAAATTCATTTTAAAAAATTGAATAAATACTGTGCAAATTAAGGAGTTTGTTTTGATATATTCTTTTATAGTGAAATCCTATTATATATAGCATAATACTTATGTTGTTATAAAAATACATATGTTTCTTATGGAAATTGATAGTGAAATTAAGTGAATTATCTCCCTTGATGGATCTATTTAAATAATAAGGAATCACATACGATATGTGCATTTTTATAATAAATATAATATGATTTATAATACATTAAATTCATAAAATTCTTTATATTTATATTTTCTAATTTTTTTTTGAATGAATTATAATTTATAAAAAATATGATGACAATTTGTGTTTATATATAAAAATATCTATTGAGGGTTATAATCTCATACCTTCTATAAATTAATTAATTTATTTATAAATATTAATATTACCAAATCAAATAGGGTGGAGTGGAATTGAAAATGAAAGGATTACAATCGTATAAAAAATAATATGAGGATGTGGTAAAAGATGTCATGATGTTCGAAAAATATCATTCATCTGACCCATCTCAAATCTTTTATCCTTGTTTACATAGTTTGTTTTCACGACTAATTACTCTAGAAGAGTTGGAAGAACTCTTAATCTAACATGGAATAGATAAAAGTCATAAAATTTAGAATAAACATTAGTAAAAGATTATAGTAGTTAGTGACTGGGATGACACTATGTTTTATAGATAATATGATATGATTATAAGTGTGAACGATGACGAAGAGTGTATCAAGAAGATGACCATACATATGAATTATGATGAAGTTCATACTAGGAAAATGACAATAACTATTGAATATGAACTTTATGATTATCCAAGACTTTTTAATATATTAAATAGTTTTAAAAAACTCCATTGTATTCTGGTTTTACTAAATATACAAAAGTTTCAGCAATACAAATCTATTTAATGTAAAAAATAGAAAAAAATGGAGTTACACCAGCTTTACATAACTATATGATCTCTTGAATTATATTCTCTCAGAAGACAATAAGAATCCTTATTGAAAATATGATTATAAATGAATGCTACATTTAATGGGTATGATATCTAAAAGAATTAATCCATATCCAAATTATTGTACACTAGTTTCTCAGACTATGAATAACTTAAGAAACTCTGAAAGTCTATTTTGTATCGATACAAGAAATTTGAATCTAGTCTATCAAAATTTGTATGGTACTTTCCAATCAATCCATGTTTAAGGGGCCTACTTAGATTTTATGATACTATAAGTAAATTGATAAGGAACATAAATACAACATATAAATATGGGAAACTTTTTTACCCATAAGAATATCCTTAGTGGATGAAAATCAATCACAAGAACCCTGAATCTGGAAACGAGTTGAGAAACCATTATATTGCGCACTCTATAGATAGAGTGAATATTTTTATCTTCAAAATATCTCATAGTAAATTAGATGTTATTTTGGTAAATTATAACTTTCCACAATGTTTATTTATATATAGAAAATTAATTATGTTCTCTATACTTTTACCAGGACCAGAACAATCAGGGTAATAATATTGAATTTTATTTTTCTCTATCGATCATAGATTCCAAATTAATGTTTCATTCAGGATTTAAATTGTATGGTGATTAAAAATAATGAAGATTTTATGTTGAGAAAAAATTTATATAGGATGATATATTACATTCGTTCTTATGAAAAAAATTTCAAGATATACCATTAGAGGAACTAAAGCGTTTACCATTTTTTAAATAAGGAACATTATGAAGTTCGGTGGAAGCATTATTTGAATAATTTGAATCCTATAAATCATATATTTCTACATAAATAATATAAAAATGATATTATATGATATAATTTTATAGAAATTAAACAGATGGAATAAATCCATCTCCACTAATAGGTGATCAACTATTTTTGAATGTAAAGGATATGGACACCAATTTTGGTAAGCCTTTTTTGAAAAAAAAAATGAAAACAATCTGGACAAATAGATCATTTTTATTGAATTACCATAATATAATTTTATATACTTCAAGGATTTTATTGAATTCATGCATGTGAAATATAGTTAAATCATAGTATCATTGGAATTATACAAAGTAAATTTAGGAAAAACTGATGGAATTAAGGTTAGGTTAGACATTATTTACAAGGGGATATGATATGTGTTAGCACTAGTGAAGGGTGAAATATTTACTTCTATTTATCTATCAACATAAAATATTTCTTGTAGTGAGATATATCTATTTTTAAACTTCCAAAATAATGTAAAGGATCTTGAGGGGAATTCAAGAAACGATCCATATGATCGTGTCAATAACTAAAATAAATTTAATGTTCCTAAATCACATGACTTATATATTTTAATGAAAGATCTTATGAATTTAGTTTTAAATTTCCCTTTTTCCAAAAATTTCAATTAAATATTAATTGAAAGTTGTTTATATTTTATAACTATATTAAGAGAATTTATAGAAATAGAAAAATTTCCATCTAAAGAAAAGGAAAATGAGTTCATATGATGTGAATAAAGGTGTTATTCATGCCTCTATTCACTGATATGATGGTTAAACTATTCATAGATATCTCTCTATGTGGTCCTATAAAATATATATAGATGTAATACATTAAAATATATATGAATATTTTTAAGGGGTATGTCAAAAATCAAAGTCACCTAAAATTATGTATTGAAGAGTGATATAATATTTAGGATGTTGTGGAATTCAGTACCGACTTCTAGTATAATATGGAAAGAATTGTTTCACCAAAATCAAAGAGCACATGATGACTTGTGGGTGAAAGAATTTATAGAATAAATTTTCTCACAATTACTATTTTAGAGTGAGATGAAGTGCACCTTTAAGATTTACATAATAGTTTAGAGGTAAAACCATATATTGAAATCCAAATTATAATTTTTTTTAAATTCATAAAGGGATGAAATTTCTATATCAAAGAAACATTATTGATAGTTTATATGATGGTTTCAAGTCAAAATTTATATGGAGTAAACTAAAAATCTAGTTTTAATTTCAGAATGACTTCAATGGATATCTATGGGACCAAGTGAGAATATATAATCTTATCATGGTTTTATAATTATTGGTTTTAAATTATATAAGATGAAAAATATTGAATCTACTAGATTAAAAAATAGTGGATTTACACTTGTGGATGAATCAATGCATGTATCTTTTAGCATGGAAGAAATCCAATTTATGTGAATATGTCATACTTTTGCATCATTGAAAAAATATGGTATTTGGATTATACGATATTCTATGTTATGATTTTCCAATAAAAGTGCATTAATAATAGGATCGCAGTAATTTGTTTTTTGAATTGGGACACATGATGTTGGATTTCTATAAAGAAGGATATATGAACAAACCATTTTTAATGGTATAACCTAGAGTACAAGTAATTTCTATTTGGAACTAAAAATACATTATGACCAATTATTTTGTTATTGACCCAAAACACTAAAAGGTTAGGTGTAAATTTAACTGAGTATGACCCTTTTATTAGAAAATTGTGATCAATTAGAAAAAAACCAAATACTGAGGAGATTTTTTTATGTTTATGGAGAAAACAATGATTGGATTTAGATACTCAATAAAGGGGTAAAATCCCTTTAATATTTAAAGAAAAAAACTCTTCAATAAATAAGTTAATATTTTTGTAATATACATTATTTAATGTCATATTGTTATCTTTTCACATCCATATTTACATATTCTAAATTAAATGATAAACCAATTCTACAGATAATGGATTTTATACCTACCAATGCTCCCAATCTGACGGAAACTCACTTTTTTCAACATACCAATACTCCCAATGTCGTGGCACAACACGTTTCTTTGTATGTGGATGATACTAATCCTATAGGGGAAACATGTTGATGATATTGAAGGAATGTAAATTGATGAAGCTGAAAACCCCACGTCCTAAAAAATAGAGGAATTGTAATGTGATGGTGTTTGAAAAAATATCAGGAAAATAATAAGAAGCATCAAATTCATGGTTGAATGGAATGAAAAAAACCATTTTTATCCCATGGAAGTACATTTTAATTAGTTAAATTGGGTTCCACACTCAAATGTATGTCCTGATTGATGTAGATACATTACACAATGTAATATGAACTGTGATGGAATACATTTGGGAATATATTAGGGAGAAATTATTTTAATCATTATTAATTAAAATAAAATAGAATAATTAATTGTTTATTTACTCTTCATTATTCCTTGTAGAGTTAATTTATACTAGATACCAACCAATTGTTTTATTAATTTTTCATGGAAATGATTATAGAGTCTTTCTAAAAATTCTAATGAAGCATTATCTTTGGGATGTTGAAGGGAAAGTAAACCCTCACCCACCATAAATGTATGTACACCTGATAAGCCAAAAATAATCGAATGCATTTATTGTTCATCATGAGAAGGAATCTTTTTTAGGTTAATTTATTAGTAATAAATTATATGAAAAATATGTGTATTAATCACTTTGATTATGAATTGATAATTTTTGAAATAACAAATGAGTATTGAAAATAACCCTCATTCATCAAAACCAACATACCCTTACCATAAATCAGGTATTGAGTACTCTTCATGAGAGTAATGTTATGTGTTTTAATTCTATAGAAATAATTTTTTGTTTCATGAAACAAAAATATTAATATGTTCATTTTCTTATATAATGATTTATGAAACAAAATAAAATCCTACATATATCCCCCTTCATATTATAAGGAATGAGTCTCATGAAAATAAATATGGAATTCTATTTAATTGAAACACCTAACAAATGGAAAAAATGTTTATGTATGAAAAAATTATGGGTATTTTATAATAATTATTACTTATTTATTATATTTCGTAACCAGTTAAGACACAAAAGTCATCATTATCTGTACCCAATGTATGACTAATTTTAGTGGCCTTGAAGTGTCTAGAAAAACATAGATCCACTTGAGGTGTGGGTCTTGGTGTGCTACCTTTATAATATTTTTAGAATTGAAATTCACAGTGTGATTAAAATAAGAAAATAGAGAAGATTTTGTCAGAAATAACCACTATAGATGAAAAACATATTTGCTATTCCAAGATGTTAGATTATGGTATTGGAAGAGATTAAAGAAGATAAACCACACAAAAATAATCACTATATAAAGATCCTCCACAATCATTTAAGAGACCCATTCACCTCACTGGTCTTCCTTACCACTATTAATAAATTTTCTCATAATTGTTTCTAAAATATGTAAATAAATAAGTCACTGATTACCTTCTATACTAATAATATATATGGTAAAAATAATTTTGATTTATTTATATAAGAATCCACACATTTCTTTGTTATGTTCAGTACAATTTACAATATCCAATGGAATATTCTCCACAAAAACTTTATATAAGCTAATCTGAGAGTATGGATTCACATCACACATGATATGAGCAATGAGCTACCTACTCCCAATGATGATACGGATGTTCACATGGTTGAATGTAATATTGAAACTTGTATACTATCGATGTTTTATATTTTTAATATATATTTTATCATGGTTGAATTATATTATTGTTTATGTTTTATGTAAAACTAATAACAAATAACAAAAAAAGGTCCAAATAACTTTTTTTATTACAGATAGAGAAAATGAAGGAGAAACATAAGGTCAAATTTAATAAATCAATACGATCTACCAGTTGATAAAAAATCCTTCTTAAAATACATTTAATCCTCCAATTGAAAATTAAAATATTATATTACTCATATTCTTTTTGAAAAACAAGTCAAATTTGGTGATACAACCATCATGGATTTTGAAGAAAAATTTTTCGGGAGCGGAAATTCTAGAATTTATTGGCCTTGAGAATGCACATGAAATCCTAAAGCATGGATGTCTAGGAGTCTTAGTGGTAAATGTATAAAAGAGGGTAATTTTCATTATATTTTGTTCCAAAATATTCTCTAATGTGTTAATTATAGTTAATAATTATTTATATTATTTATATGAGTATATATCAATACTATTTAATAATAAATGAACATTGGACATCCATCCATCAGATTCCTGATCCAACCCTCCATATACATGAAGAGCATCCCTAATGCCCTTAGGTAGACTATTGGCATCAAGGGTATCACACATAACCATTTTGTATGGTTTGACCCTCATGGAACCAAATAAAAAAACCCAAACAAAGAATTATAGTAAAAATAAAAAATACATGTCAAGAGACATATCATCCAAATAAACATCCAATAATAGATACAAGTATACAATGGATCTGAAATCAAAATAAATAATAAAATAATATTGTGAAAATCTTGACCCAACCACTTCCATGAAACTGAAGGTATTATCCCCAAATTGGTGTGTATCTCTGGTTGCCACCATCATCTATACAACACCTTATTCCCAAGGAAGATGGAACCAAATCCAACCTAAAATCCAAAACCAAGAAGAACTTACATAGGACCTGAAGACTATATACCCTCAATCATGAGTTTTTAGTATGCGAGATAAAGCTAGTATGTTAAAATCACGAGTCCAATTCATTCCATTTATGAAGTAATTCAAGATCCATTGTTTGGAATAAGTAGAAAAGTAAGGTTTTTCATATTAAATTACAAAATATTGGAATATATGAAGCATGGTACATGAAAATTTTCAAAGCACCACTTTAATAGAATATACCTTGAAAAGGTTTTAACAAAAACTAATCCATTTATAATGGATAAAAATTTATATTTTATAAACTCCATGCTTCTAAAAAATAAACCCATACATGGTTTAAAAGAATCAAACATCATTACAACCCATAATTACACTCTAAAATCCATTTCCCTATTCTTCCTTTAAAATCCCTTAAACACCCTATACAATGGGAAAAAATAAAACAAGGTAAATTATATTAAGACACAACCATTAAATGTTATAAATAAATTCATTAAACAGATGGAATAAAACTACTCCAAAAATTGTATAATACAAGGGAGGATCAATACAATAACCAAATCCATATTACCAATAAGCCGCACACAACACAATATATATAAAAAAGTCATAACAAATTATATACTGAATTATTAAACCACATGAGGACTAACATAACAACACAATCATATAAAAGTAGACCTAACTTACATCATATTTAATGTCACACATCCATCGAACACATATCTATAAGAAATATTCTTGATAAAAAAACAAAAATACAAGGGTTACTTGCAAAAAAATGGCCTATCTAGTGTAAACCTTCAACTGGCATAGAAATTAACCACTACTCCCCACGTAGAAAAAAAGGTCTTCTCATGGAATAACAATATAGGTGGGGAAAGAGTAGTAATATTTTCACTTGAAAATAAGATGAACATATCTTTAAAACGACAAACACACCCTTCCCAACTCCCTTGATAGCCTTAAAATGATCCATATCACATAATCCCCACATGAATCATATAATAGAAAATACAACTTGTGGATAATCGCACACATTAACAAAATCCAAGTGTCCTTTGAAAGGGAATAATCAAAATCACATCACAAAGTTCCAACCGAGCCTTCACATATCATATATAATACATATACCATTGGAAATCCATTTTTAAAACCATTGGGAATCCTAAAACATTCCAAGAGAAACCATAATCAATTATAAAATCAATTAAACAAGTCAAAAGAAATCCATTTTCATTATAAAATTATGACATCACTAAAAATAAGAAAACACATTAAAAACAAAATGACAGACCACATTAAAAATCCCATTTCCCAAAATCCATGAAAAGATGTTCATTTCTAAACGAAAATTATATTTTCGATTTTATCAAACAAAAATAATTTATAAAACACTATTTCTGAACAATGAACTATTTTTTTAAAGTAATTCACTCACTCTTTCCATAGGGAAAAAACATATTATGAATGTAAAACCATTCTAAAACCAAAATATCAAGAATATACTACTTTAATTTAATTCTAGAACTAATTTAATAAATAAATCACTCATATAACTATTAAATTAATTGAAATGAACAAGAAACACATACTTAAAGTGTTCGAATCCTGTCACCTTCGATGAAAACTATTGGAAAGAGACTCATACTAAAGTCCAAAATCATTAAAAATATAAATAACCAATTTTAGAATAAATGTTGGCATGAAAATCAGACAAACATGTCCATACGTTTTAGAGGATACAGGGAAAAGAGAGGGACCCAAATGAAGAGAAGTGATGTTATATTTCCTCTTGAACTCAATGAATGTTCACTAAGAAACCACTTAAAAATCATCTTGAAGGATATTTAGAGTCGAAAAAATATCTATGGAATGAATCCAAGTCCACTTAAATAGACTAGGGTGGACAAGGGAATAAAAATAATTAATAATATAGATAAATTACAATAATACCCCTCATTGGGTGGGTTACATAGTTTACTCACACAGTTAAACAAACCATGAGGTAAAATTTTGTATCCACACTTTTTTTATCTACACGGGCTACACAGTTTGGATGCGTAGTTATTTTAACAATGAACCATCCAAACGACCTAGATAAATCTACTATAAGAGGCTAGAAAATTTGGAGGTATAATCAAACTAATAATGTAACTTAATCGTGAAACCTGGAAAACAACCTCAAGCATCATCTTTTTATCCCAAAATAACCAAAAATTTTTTTGTACCATCAAACAAATACCGTAATATAAATGTTACACTAAGGGTGTCAAAAATAACAAACATTTCCACTATCTACCCCTAAAAATTCTTGAGTCAATATAAAATTTAAAATAGCAAGACATAATGCACCCTACATAATGGAAGATGAGTTAGTCTATGAACCACTAGAGAATACCTTAGGAAGAAAAACTAGAGAAATGTTAATTTCCCAAAACTGAACCACTAAATCCCAAGGATACCAAGAGTCTCTAAGGAAAAAAACTAGGATTACTAGTATAATACAAAAAATGATACTGAGACAAGGCTTGGGTCTCCCCACCATATATAAATCCCTTAAATGGTGTAACAGTAGAGAAAACATAAAATAGAATCCTCCACTATGGGAAACATATCTAAAAATATCCAATGGATGCTTAGAAACAATCTCTCACATCCTCAATGGAAAACCAACCCAAAAAAATAAACACCCACATTGTCAACCCATCAATATGATTAATAGTCATCTTCACATGGGTTATCCTCAAAGAATTCCAATGGAAGTGAAAACATTATCCCTTGACCTGGGTCACTATACACTAGTGGAAAATGATGAAATTATGACGAAACACCATACCATAGTGAACCACCCAAAACTAGAACCATCGAGTTCTCAATGGCCCAAATTCATCATCAAACCTAATTACCGAAAGGTCTCTTATTACAAAAATAAACAAGAAACTGACCATAAAAATAGTCAAGGCACAAGAAAACACTAGAGGATTCCAAAAAATATTACTGAACAACAATATATAAATTTAATCTAAAAAACGTAAGACATATCATAATCCAAATGTTAATCACACCAATAACAAGAAATAAAAATCCAAAACACACAAAATCATTTCACAAAATACTCCCAATTGGTTTAAATTAAAAAAATTAAAATTACCTTTCTAGTTATTAACCCCATTTGATTAAACAATGAAAAAGGTTGATTTACTAAAAACCATATTGTAATAAAAACTCATTTTGGCCTCTATTAAAACATATTCTAAAAAACAAGTTGAAGAAATATGCCTTTTTTCGAAAATGATTTCCAAATCATTTTCTTAAGGTTATTTCTATGTGAATTGAATATATCACCAATTCCATTTATGAAATCACCAAAACATAAATGTTTAATTGGTTGAAGTTACACATCAAACCATTTATTCAAAAACATACTATTGAAATCAATTTTGGGAAGCATCCTCAAAATGAGTTTTCAAAACCCCAAAGAATAAAAATTAAACAAAAAATAATTCTAGTATTTTTACCACTAATGTGATTAAAACAAACCATTTAATTTTTCAGAACATGGCCTAATCGGGCTAAAAAATTATAAATTATCAAACTCATGATTCACCCAAGAAAAACCTTTGTAAGTTTAAAACCATAAATTTTATTTCATTTCATGACCCAATAAAGGTCAAATCTAATTTAAAAATTCCATATATAATTTTAAATCATCATTTAAAATTTAACACTACATTTTATTCCATTTCTAACTTGTAATTACAAGTGGAAAATATTATTCAGTGAAATAAAGTTCACATTGAACATGTTTTAAAAATCATAAACAATCCAACAGAAAAGGGTTTAACCATAAAAATATTTTATTTTGAAATTATAAAGAACTTCAGGCATTAAATCCAAGAAATATGAGGCTTAATCCATTGGAAGAAATGCATAAAAATAGAACCCGTAATAACAAAAATCTCTCCTCTATCAGGACTTATTGTAGAGGCACTTAGATAACAAAATAAGACATAAAACCAACCACTGATTCTCTTCAAACAATGTAAGTGGTACAATAACCATGGTAAAAAAAACACCATTTCAAAAAATCATTTGAAAAAAAATTAAAGTACTTTTAAAATAAAATTTGAAAGATCAACAATTTTCACCAATATTTTTTAAAAATTCAACCCATTTCTAAGGCCCACTCCTCTCCAAATTTAATTTTATCCATGGGGTCAGGAGCCTTAATTTTCAAAATAATTACATAACTTTTTATAATATGGAAAATCTCACACTTCTTTAAAAAACAACTTCAAAACCCATATTTTAAATAAACCATATTGACAATAAACCTTCAAAAATAAATTATTAAATAATAAAATTTAATAATAAAAATGTTTCATAAAAAAATATACAATTTAGGTTAAAATTATTTTCAAATAATTTTCTTTTCGATAACACTATTTTAAAACAAAACACACATGGTTTTCAAAATTTTATAAAATGAGTTTTCCAAAACAAGAACTTCTCTTCCATTTTTACAATTAAATTAAATTTATAAAAACAATATTCCCATGGGAATAATCCAAGAACCAAAAAAATCTTAAACCAAACCATATTCACCAAATAAAATTACATAAAGATGTGAATTAAAACTCGCCTGTTGGATAGTATGCCAATGAAATACTCCATTGTAGTCAATTCGAAATGAAAGGGAGGTAAAATATTAATTCCAAAGGAAAAATGAAATATGATGATTTTAGACATAGGAGTTGGTAAATCACACACCAAAAATGCTACATGAACAATAATAGTTTTTAGAACAATGTTAGAAGGGAACCACATGGTTTGCTATACAATGAATTCTAATCGGGAGGCCATTGTTTTTATACCATTTTTTCTTATGAAATACTAACTGTCCCCCAAAATCAATGGTGTACTCAAAATTGATCAAAGAATCATACCAACACATAACAAATACATCAAAATATCCAAATACACACTCAATATCAAGACTCAAACATGATACTCCCACAGAAACACAAGATTTGTTGTGATAAAGAGCTGACTAGGACATTTCTAATACACACCACAAGAGCCCTAATGATAATTCCAATCACCAGAATACCTATACACACCCAAAATAACAAATTTGGATTCTCTATAAACTAGTCCCATTTTAATGAAATCTATAACCTCCCCCCGATATCATATTTTTAATGAACTAACCCAAGACATCCATCTATTAGATTCTATAGTCAGCCTGACACATACATGAGGAGCTTCCAAACCCCATGGGATAACAAAAAGCATCAAGGGTATTGAAATTATTGTTGGGGATGGTTTCACCATCAATTAACAGAATAAAAACATCCTAACAGGGCAAGAAATTAAAAATACATGATAAATTCTATGAGAAATCACATTAAATAAATATAACAGATAAAATACTACAATGGATGCTAAAAAAATACTGAAGAAGATGAAAACAACATGATCCACTTAGTTCTATAAAACTGAAGGTCCTACCACCATCTATATTTGACTCTTCAGTCAACGCCATCATCTATACAAAACCCCCATCCCATGGAATACGAGATAAAATCCAATCACAAATCCCAAACCTTTAAAAACCTATACCAGTAATGAATATTACATGTCTGATAATGCAAGTATGTTGGGTGTGAGTTGAAGCCAACAAGACAGATTCATGATTCCATTTAATTTATTTTATAAAAGTAACCAAACTCAATTTTTTGGAAATAATAGGCATTAAATAGGTTTTCATTTTTCTTTAAAAAATGAAGGAATAAAAAATAACGGCACATGTAATTTATCCAAGAACCACTTTCCAAAAAAATCCATGAAAAGGTTTTTCCAAAAAACAAGTCATTTTAGAGGTTTAACTATTAATTTTTAAATGTACCAATCTTATGGAAAATAAACCCACACCTTGTTTAACGCGTTTTGTAGGAATGAAAACCAAGAATTCCACTCCAAAAAATATTTCTTCAATTTTATATTTAAATTTTTATGGACCCAATAATATAGTAACTACGGAAATAAAGGAAACAATAATGAAATACAGACACACAAGGTTATAAAGAAAATACAATAAATGAATGGAATAAAACTAATCAACAACATAACTAAGACATATGAGGATTGAAACATTAAAAATTTGTTCAAAGAAATAAATTTCATACATGAAAATATTTATAAAAAATGCATAACATATGATAAAAATCATGATTAAACACCAAAATGAATAATGGAAAGAATAAGACACACTAAATTGGTTCTAACTACCACCAAATCAATTGTCACACATCGATTAACCAAATCTTTCTATGTAGTCTCATCGGTGAAGAAAACTAAAATATAGGCATTTCATAAGTTCAAGGGGGTATATGAAGTTAAAACCTCAAATATCAATGAAATTTCACACTACTTCTCAATTAGTATCCCCAATCTCCTCATAGAATAAAAAAAGTGGTGGGACATAATAAATAAAGTCATCACATGACGATGAAAATACCTTAGATATGAACAACCACTGAGTCATTTCCATATCCTACATTACCCTTAAAGTGATCCCCATAACATAATAACCACATGAATCATATCACAAAACTTTTATGACATGGATAAGAAAGCACATTAACAACAACCATGGTGGATCAATAAGGAAATAATCAAAATCATATCACAAAGTGCCAACAAAGCCTTTACTTATCATATACAATACATATACCATTTGAAATACCTTTTGAAAATTATGTGGAATAGATATATAATTCCAATCAAAAACATATTCAATTTCACACATAATCAAACAATTCCAGGGAACTCCATTTTTCATTATAAAATGATTCCACCACATTGTAACATGGAAACCTATTAAAAAAAGAATGTGATGCCACTTTCTAAACCCCCTTGGGCCTAAACCCTAAATAATAAGTGAATTTTTCATGTAAACCCTACATTGTTATCTTATCAAACTGGAACAAATCATAAAACCACATCTACAAACCATGTTCCATTTGTTGAATCAATTCACCAACTTTTTTTAAACAAAAAAAACCCAATTTGGCATGGTAAACCATTGTCAAACAAAATTGGATAGGATAAAATACATTACTATCACTATAATAATAATGTATAGAATCACTAAATCATATAGCTCTTAAATAAAATGAAATTAACAAGAAACACCCACCATAGGTTGTGGAATCATGTCATCTACAGAAAAACAATCTGAAAGAGACCCCTACTATAGGTCAAAACCATTAAAACCAATAATCCCCAATTTATAATAACCATAGGAATTAAAATAATCCAATAATTTGAACTAGGGTTATAAGATAAGGTTAAATAAGAGAAAACCAAAGTGTGAGAATATAAGAACACTTACCTCTTGAATACAGTGATGATTTACCATAAAACCACTTCCAAATCACTATAGAGGGGAATTTTAGAGGGAAAATGGTTTATAGAAGGTATCCAAGTCAATGGAAATTGAGTGTTTATTTCAATAAAATAAACCTCACTTAGAAATATAGAGGATGGAAAAATACATCTCTTTAGGTTTGTTGTATAGTTTACTCGTACAGTTAAACAAACCATTCCAAAACCATGAAGATCCCTAGTTTTGTAGAGATGCGCCGGTGGCACACATTGGATACAAGATTATTTTAACCATGTTCCTACCATGAAACATAGATAAATCTACTGAAAAAGGATTCAAAATAAATCTTCATGGTTAAACTAACCATGAAACATGGAAAAAGTCCCCAAAATTTATCATTTTTATCCAAAAACACCCCCAACTCAAGGGAATGAACCAAACAACAAATACCTCCACATAATAGTGAAAAAAGGGGTATCACATAATTGATAAGAAAATCCTATTCCATATTTTTACTCATTAGTCCTGACATCACTTCAACACAAATAAAGATCAATGGGAGAGGTGGAATATTAAGTTAAAATTGAAAAATAACTTCAATTCTTGAAAAAACATAAAAACTAAAAACTCTAATTAATACCCATGATTCAAGTGTAAAAAACTTCAATTTAATAATTTCAAATATATTTTACTATTTCATTGGTTATTCATTTTTTATGAGACCATTGGTTTTTCATTTCAATCAATTTAGATGATCCCAAAATTAATTTTTTTGATTCAATGCATATATTTCTAAAAAATCATCCATATATGATGATATTTATTTATTTTTAATAAAATATATCCAATATTTTACTAATAAAAATAATTTTAGTTTTTTATATTATGTTCTAATGAAAATATTTTCATTATAGGGTGTAATTAAAATATTTCCAAATCATGGTATAATATAAATCTACGACAACAACGAGCCTATAAAATTCAACAAAAGGATATATATTATGGTATATATAATTATATTTCACTATAAAAACATATATAAAAATAAATTAGATATTTTTCTAAATAAATTAAATGTGTTAAAAAAACAAATGGAAGACATTGTGGTTATTACATTTGAAAATATACAATGGATATTGTAATCTATCAATAAAGAAGATTCCCCAAAGTGATATTTTCGATGATAAAAACAATTTCATTAAAAATATTTATTAATAACTTTTTATTTATATTTTTCTAATAAAACATAGAATATTGATAGTCCACATATTAAAAATAGGAAATATATTTGTTTATAAAAAAATGGTTGAAATACATGTTGTTAGAATGTATGTAGACATTATAATGATGTGACCTAATAATACTTATTTATTTAATTTTCTAATCATTTAATTTTTTTTAGTTAATTGTATTATCATTTTAATATATTATTTATTCAATTTATTCTTAGATAGATCATAACACGGTGATAAAATAATGTATTTATTCTTCTATAACGACTTCTATATCTATGTATTCCAAAATTCTCAGAGAAAAATAGATTATTGATAATATATTCAATAGGTAAGATGAACCCATTAATTTTTCTATAGAGGTATTATGTCTTTATTTGTCCTCTTTATCTTCAATAGTGTGTGTTTTCAGATTGAGAATTACTAGAAGTGTGTGATTTTAGTTTGAAATGAAATTTTAGTTAAAATGACATGTGACATATGCAAAATTGAGAAAACATATTCAAACTATTTTGATACATTGGAAAATTGATCTATATGTAATTTGTGATGTGTAGGAATAATTCATACCACAATCTAATATACACTGTGATTCATATAACTCATAAAGTTTATCTTTTGTTTAAAAATTATTTTTTACAGAACAATGCATGCTACTCACTAATACCCAATAAAAAGAACTCATATTGTCTTCATACTTTAGTAAAATGATCTATATGTCATTTCTAACATGTGTGGCTTATATTAACTTCAATATGACACATGGTATGACCAGTATGACTCAAACTATTTTCTTTCAAATTAAAATAAAATTTTAGTTAAAATATGCGAGACAAAATAAAAATTGAGGAAATGTATCTGTATTGTTTTGATACATTAAGAAAAAAATCCATAAGTATTTTTTCACATATAGGGAAAAAACACACTTCAGTCAAACACACGATGTGACTATACAGAATTCAAGTTTCAATTATTATTCAAATATTAAATTTTAGTTATAATATGTGTGACATACCCAAAAAATTAAATAATATCAAAATTATTTTGACACTGTAGAGAAAAAAAATATAATTCAGTTTGTATATGTTGGAATTTTTTACACATCCATCTAATACTCGGTGAGGATAATATGACTCCAAAATAGAGGTTTTAGTATAAATAAATAACGCTTTAGTTAAAAATGTTTTTCACACATTGAAAAATATAAAGACACAATCTAATTGTCCTAATACATTTATAAAATGACCTATATGTTGTTTATGATGTGTAGAAGTTAGCCGCACTTCAATATGACACACAATGTGACCAGTATGAATCAATGTGTGTGTTTTCTATTTAATAACAAAATTATAGTAATGAATGGGTGTTAGTAATTCCAAATAAAGAAAAATAATTTTCATGACCCAACCCAATATTAGGATCCAGTTATAACAAACCCAAACCCGCCTCCAGAGGCCAAGGGTTGGTGATAAGTGCCAAATGTATAACTAACTAAGGGACAAATTTTCCTAAGTACCTATATGAACACACACAACAATTTCAATGATTAAGTGAAAAGGGAAGTTTTAAAAGATGAAATATGGATATTATGTAAATCGAGCATGTATAAACCGCTTGAATGTTCAAAATTATAGTAGTGAAAACTAAAAAGTAATGGGGAAAAATACCCACCCAACCAGAAATATGTCTTGACCTAAAAAACTAGAAAAAAATAACTAAGAGATCCCTTACTCCTAAATCCCAATCTATGACCATCATACCTGGACCAAGCACCTAGTATCCCAAATCTCATATTAATTCATGACCGACTTGCCCATCATCTATGTAAGTCACAACATGTGTGGGAAAATCCGATAAAGGGGTGAGTATATATATACCCAATAGGATGCCACTAATGCTAAAGGGGGAGTAGTAAGAGATAAAATATGAAGACAAATGATATATTAAGGATATCTCTATCTCAAATAGCAGCCCATGAAAAATAGAATCCAACAATTCCATAAGTCAATCAATGATGCTCAACATCTCACACGTCTTCCAAAAGGTGACTATAACAGTCTAAGAAAACCTTATCATTGTGCCATATAGTCTAGGGGCCATAAAGTCAAAGAAGAGTACCCACACCCTAGTTTGTTAGGGGGTTGTACTATTTAGTCATTGTGGTCTCTACTTCCCAGTCATAATGGAGGGTCAAATCGATATCCCTTGAGGACTCCACTATCCAGATATCCAATAGGGTCAAATCAGTATCCATCAATGATGCCACTTCCAATCTATTCTAGAGGTTCAAATTATTATCTGTCGAGGAATCCACTGCCCAACTATGTTATAGGGACTACTCAATAGCCCTTGAGGACTCCACTGACCAGATATACTAGTGGGCCAAATTGATATCCGTCAAGGAATTCACTTCCGAACTATACTAGAGTACCAGTAGGGTATATATTGAGGTACCCACTACCTAGATATACTATAGGGCCAACTCCATATATATTGAGGAACTCCACTACCCATCCCAGCTAGAGGGAATGACTCTAAAATGTCCTGGTGATCATACGCAATCAATGTCATCATCAGACCTTGCCTTATCAGGCATCGTTCCCTTAAAATTTTATATCATTATGAAAAAGATAAAACAGATGTAACCATCTCATTTTATATGGAAATAAACTCAAGATAAGACACCCATGAGACAAAATACAAGTTCAAAAGAAGGAAATATGAATGGTTAAAAGTTCGTTAAAAAGGAACAATGGGTACACAATATGTAAGAGGACCCCCAAGAAGTGTGTTCCTGGTTCAAATAATATTCATGTCCCTAGATAGTACATGGATCCCATCCCATGTGGTAGTACACTCTACGTTGGTGGACTATACTGTGAATCAAAGATAAACGGATCCAGTCCGTTTCCTGCCCACTATGGCCATGTGTAAGACCAAGTGTCTATGTACTGATGTACAAGGTTGCATTCATGGATATGTTCTTACATGAAGTTTTTCTCTGATGTGGTTATCCACATGTGATTTCCATATTGGAAGGGGGTACATGGTGTGTAGAAGGGATACAAACAATGTAATACGTTTGTTTTCTAAAACCCTAGCCACTACCACTAAGGGGGATATATGCCATATATTCATCCCATTATAGGACGCGTAGCTAAGATTTCGATAGTTTTTCTAGATCTCTAGATTATAGCACTATGATTCACTTCAATACATTTCACAATCGATCCAGCCATGAATCCGCTCGAAACTTATGAATCTTTCCACCGATCATCGTTTCCGATTTTCATTCACTGGAAATCAGTTTCGGTGCTCCTGAGGAATTTGATCGCATGTACCGCATTCCTCGTAGCCTTATACCTTTGATTTATTGACCTATAACCACTAAAAAAATATCTTTAACATGAAAACACTCTAAATAAATTCTATGATTGTCGATCCAATCCACATTCTTGAAATTTGAATGAATCTAGGGGTCTGATCAAGCTTATTACCACCCGAAAAAGCCAAACTCAGACCGTGGGGTCCTATTATTGAAAAAAATGAAGAAAAAATTGTGAAAAAGAATGATAAAAAAGTTTAAATGTTATTTTTAAATAATTCATTCCAAATCAATCATGAATGGGTACCCATGGATAGAAAAAATTGAAATTAATCATTATTTCTGTACTAGAGCACATGAAATGGCTATAAATTTATTCATATAAAACAAGAATTATAGAACCACTCAATATATTTAATAAAAGGCTATAGAAACACCAAATGAAAATTTCTACCTCAATTATGGATCATTCGTTGATGAATAAGGCACTCTCCAATGATGGTAAGAAGCTGTAGCGTTTTTTGTGTCCTGATCTGAATTGATATACCATTTCATCATCGTTCGATGAGATTTTCCAATGGAGGGGGGGGGGCATATCTCTATACATTCTCCTAGGATGTATGTGGATAACCTTGGAGAAATAATCAAGCAAGTTATCTTATATAGTTATCCACTGAATTGAAAAAATGAATTAATTAACTTGATAATCAATTAACTCACGGAATGTACCACCAATGAG
Source organism: Viscum album (assembly GCA_963277665.1). Classification (NCBI taxonomy): domain Eukaryota; kingdom Viridiplantae; phylum Streptophyta; class Magnoliopsida; order Santalales; family Viscaceae; genus Viscum; species Viscum album. Next base: position 336,082,099 of record OY728163.1, read on the forward strand.
CGATGAGTTTGAACACCCCAAGCTGACCAATTTTATGTCATGAATAGGGTAAAAAAAACATTACAAACACACCTGGGGTCCCTAATTTTTTTTATTATAGCTTCAATTTAATTGTCATTCTATATTTTTTAGGAATGTTCATTCTAAAATATAAGATATATTTATGTTTTTTATAAAATTATTTCTTCGTACACCATGCCATGGAATTGAAAGGAATATTAGTACCTAGATTTGGAAATATATATAGGAATATTTAAAAGTTATAAAAGGATATAATTGGGTCTTGAAATCATTCCACCTGTCAATATTTTCACAAAAACAATACTGACAAAAATCAGGATATTGAGCCCTCACTTGTCTCTCCCACTCTCAGAAACACTAATTCACCTTTCCATGATGTGACAACATGGAATACAAGGTGATGGTCCATCTACACAAGTTTCTCTCTTGTTGATCCTCGATCACCACTAGGTGATCTGCACAGTTGGATCCATCCTCAATGTTCAACTCACCCCAATCAATGGGGTGTGTGAGTTCATGAACGTATCGACTTAGCTACAACCCATTGATGATGGCATTCACTTTCTCTATCTGTGGGTGTTGGTGAGGTGATAAGAAACCTTACAAACCCTCTTTATGCTCTTGAATGACCTGATGAATCATGGGGATAACATAACTCCCCTGAAGAACCTATAAATTCATCTTTATGGGAAGAATCTTAGAAAGAACGTTGTCTGCCTACTCGAGCAATAATTTCTTGCTTCAGAAATTTGTGTATGAGTTTTTTCTACTCTGTGATGTCCCCATTAACTCATGAATGACCTAGAAATTCTCCATCATCACCAACATAATCTATAGGACCACAAGAGATGTGACACTAGTTTTTTTCCATCACTAGGGTTACATTCAAGGTCTCCCATATAGAGCCTCAAAATGGTCAATATCGATCACAAAGTGGTAGTTGTCATTTTATGCAAATTCTAACAAGGGCAGGTGATCCTCCCAGATTCGAACAAAGTCCAACACGCTTTCCCCTAGTATATCCTTCAACACCTAGATAGTGCACTTGTTTTTCCCATAATTATGGGAGTGAAAATATATATGAAATATCACAAGGATCTTGAGTTCATACTACAGTAATATACATAATCTCTATGTAAACCACACATTAGGATCAGAGATAATTATTTAGGGAACCCCAGGATAGTGAACGATCTCCTATATATACAGATACCCCAAAATCAAAACCGACTATACTACATGATAATAAAAAAGTGTTCATATGCCACAAGTCAATAAACTATCACCCGCATGATTTCATGGAACTTCACAGTGAGTATAATCCCTGTTGAAATGTCCATGGCTTTGCCATCCCATTTCTACTCTAGGATCTCAAGGGGCTGTAACAAACCTCACATAACACGGTGCTTAGAGTTTCCAAACTAAAAAGTGAACAACTAAGTGACTAAAATAAATTTGATACATATTATGGGAGACTACAAAAATTTATGTTTAAGGTATCTTTACATATTCCCCACACTAGTATGTATCGCTAGGGGAGTGTTAGGGAAACCTCACAGCATCTCATCCCGCAATGTTACTGGAACCACTGGCCTTCTTTGGAAAAGTGTGAAAAGATTCCCTCCTTAATATTATCGATTTAGATAGTCTCTGGTGGATATATGATAATGTATAACCTCATATTAGATGTGTCCTAACAATGAATCTCTCACAAACTTGTGAAATGAAGCCAACACCATCGACAACAAAAACGCTGTACTCTCCTACTACACCAGGGTCAACTTCAAATAGTGAAAATTCTCCAACACCTCCTTCACTTAGTGATTATAAGACATCCTAATATGGTAATACACTCCAACATTTCCCTTACATAGAGTATAGACTATCATGAAGTCATAATCTTGTAGGAACTCCAACAAGTGTCGTTGTATCATGTTTAGGTCTCCTTATGTGAAGGAAAAATGTGACTTTGGTGGTTTGTGTAAACCAAAACAGGATCTCCTTGAAGGTAGTGCACAAACATACTCATAGTGAAGATTTGGATACTATCTCTAGGCCATGAGTTATGTAGTTTTAATAATGGCTTCTTAACTACCTTTACCCATATGTGATAACTTCCTATTGCTGCATCAAAACATAGATGAGCCCATATCCTGATGCATTACAACATACAATGAACTACATTACCTCCTCCAATAGTCTCAACACTGGATTAACTATCAAGATCCACCTCAACTACTCAATGTCCTTTTGAAAATACTAACAACAGGTAAAAAACTACCCTTTTCACATTAGGGAGGTCCAATGATCTGAGATTCTATAGAAGTATACCACAAACATCCTACAATACAAAAATTATCCAAGAAATATTAAACCTCTGAAATTATCTTGGGTGGTTCCCATGAAATCACATCATATATCTTCTCCACTTCTATAGATAAACCATACTCAAAAATTACATGCCCCAAAAATTTGAAAACATGAATATATAATTAGAACATTTAGACACATATCTAAAGTTCGTGCTTCCAAAGAATGTCTAGGACCATCCTCAAGTTCTCATCATGCTCATCCTATGAAGAAAATTATATGAGTATTTATTATATATAGAAAACAAAAAACATGTCCCAATATGTCTAGAAGGCCAAGTTCATCAAAGACATAGATATGAAGGGGGAATTTGTCCCATCGAAAGGAATCACTAGGAACTCACGATGTCCAAAGTGATATTAAAATGATAAATTTGGAATATCAGTCTCGTGAACCCTCAAATGGTGGTAGCTGAACCTATGATTGATCTTGTAGAACCATCTAACACCTCAAAACTGGTCTATGTGGTCATCAATCCTCTTAGAGTGGTAAATTTTCATTATCATGGCCCAGTTCAGGAGAACATAATCTATAAAAACCTACATGCCGTCGTCTGAGTACTCCCCAAAAAACACTGGAGCTACCTAGGGTGACACACTGGGTCAGATGTAACATTTCTCTCTAAGGTCCTCTAATTGAAATCCTAGCTCCTAGATATCTTTACGGGACATATGATATGAATCATAAGATTTCAAAATAGTACCAAGAAATAATTCAATTAAAAACTCCATCTCCCACATTAATGGTATTCCTAAAATTCCCCCAGGGAAGATATCAATGAAATCCTTTAGAAATGTAGGAACCTAGATGCCTGAAAATTATAATGCACAAAGAGATATAATAAATAACTTATTGGTTATGGGTTTTAGTATTCACCTTATAGAACACAATTTCCCTTCCACGAGATCTCTCTCACCTGGAAAAGAGAATCTCATCCCATTACTATGTCAGTATCTAAAATGTCTATGGTGATTGTCACTCAAGGCTTGGACCATGTTCAACCAATCCATACACAAGATGACATCTTATGGTTTCATCATGATGACCAAAATGTACCACTTCAACCTCTCTCCACCAAGAGATAACACACACTACAAGAGGATAAAAGATATGGAAGAAGAGATCCCCATTGAAAGATCATGGCAATGCTATTGAGATAGCTCCTTAACTAGGATCTCCATATGATGCATCAGTATTATAGATATAAATGAATGATAGGAACCTATGTCTATTAATATAGTGTCAAGTTTATAATTAACATATATTATAACACTAATAATATTGTCCATTTCAGATCAATAACCACCTAAGCCTACAGCTATCTGCGACCCTGACCGCTAGCTTCTTAATCCGGATATGGTCTACCTTGTGGTGTTGGTGAGAGGATCATGTAGCAACCTCTACTACACATAGCACCTCATGCTCCAGTACTATATTAGAATCAGAGGGGACCACCCTATCCTCTATTGGGAGATCCCTGATCATGGATATGCCTCTACCATGGTTTTCCATCAGCTATCTACATGTGTTACTCAACACATCTGGTTAGTAAGTCTCACATTATGGGACCTTACTATTAATATGAAATGCATAGACCCTCTCAGCACTACCTTGGTGCTTTGTGACTTCCCAACAAAACATGATCTCATGCCTAATCATAATCAATAAATGGATTACTACAGCAATATCATAGAACCTATCACCTGATAGTTGCTACAGACAACTCACCTCTGTGGTGCCACTACAAAATCCATATTTCTGGTATGCCTATGACAAAAATATCTTTGTATCCGGTGCCAGCTCCAACACCCCGACATAGGGGGCGATACATAATGGTACAACTCTGGAACATATCTCTCAGTGTAGTTCATTATCAATAATCCATTAACATAAGTATCCATCACGGATTATGTTATGGTTGTACCAGGTAAGGTCTGGAAACCTTGTTTCATGATCAGCCATCATAATCCCTCCCTTCTATAGAACTAGCAACTCCAAAATCTGAATTAAGTGCAATAAGGAGGGGTAGTACTCCTCAGAAAACATATGATGGAGTTTGGTCCATTAGAGTGTTAAATAATCATGCATGTACATAACAAGGCTCCACCATCAATCAAATGATCCTTGAAAAATTCCAGTTTCTCATGCAACCACATGATATGTCACTGTCTGGTTGAGCCTGAAAAGATAGTACATTTACACTAGACAATTCTCTAATTTCTAAGGATTTACCTTGTCATAGAACCTTAGCAACCTCTGGCCCTAGAACTATAAAGTCATGTTAATCCTACATGCGTCCTCATCCAACTCTACTAGGATTATTTTCTACTCAATGGGTGGAGGTACAACTTACTTTCCACCTGGAGGAAGGGGTTACAGGATGGAACGTAAAATGAGGCCCCGTCACTCATTGGGTCATAATCATGATCAGAGGTCGGGTTCTTGGTTGGTTGTCACCATGGAAGAATCATGAAATTTATTAATGAGTACTATAGTTAGATAAGTAAATATATAGAATCAGGGATATGGATCAAGAAGGATATGCAAATAATAATCCCAACATTATGACTGTACCATTTTATCCCTTCATCTGATGATTCGACATGCTTAGTTGCCAAGCAGGTAGTCAAGGTCTGGGTAAATGGATACATCAACCACTGCACCATCAATTGATTCCTGGGACTGAGATTTGCACTTGAGACACATTGGCACTTTTAACCTAAACCCAATCAAATAATATTAAGGGGATTATTCCAATAAACACCCAAGGAATGTACATACTATGATACCAATAATTCATGACACACTCCTATTTGGGGCTCATGATGCAATAACCCAAGCTCACCTCCATATTCCAGGGGTGATATGTTCCAGAGGAATAACTAACTTGAGGGGCCCTTTTCCCAAGTACATGTATGGGCACACACATACATATCATTATAGAGGTTAAGATGTAAATATTTGAAAATGATACAAAACTATAATGTAAACCAATAATTCATGAACTACTAAATAGTACAAAATACGATAATGTAAGAATAAAAGTAAATGGAAAAAATACATTCCCAAGAAGAAATATGTACCAACCTAGAGAAACTTATAAAATTAATTAACTAAGAGAGCCCTGACACCTGAATCCCATGATATGACCACCATATATTTTTTAAGAACCCTATATCCCCAAGATCTAATTAATTCATGCTTGAAATATCCATCGTATTAGAATGACATGACACGTGCAGGAAAATCTAATGTTGGGGTGAGTATACACATACCCAGTAGGATTCCCCAAAAGCTAATGTGGAAGCAGTGAGAGATACAATAGGATGATAAGTCCACTAGATATCTCATTTTAAAGTGAAAGAGTCCACCAAAACCCAAACCTATAGAGTGAAGTAATCTTTTCCAAGCAAAATTGGTTAATCATGGTGAGTAGATGAACTTATAGTTGAGTCTTCTCCACCTATAGCATGAGGTTAGATTCATCCAACCACGGAGAAGCTAGAAAAAAAAGCACATGGAATACACCTTGGGTCTTTGCCTCTCCTAGAAGGAGAGTAACCAAATCCATGTTTTGGATATAGAAGAAGAATATCAATATGACCAGTCAATAGAATCCTAATGAAGAGTGTAAGGTTCTCTCCATCTCATAGTTCCACCCAAGAAGACGGGTACCAAATAATTCCCAAAGTCCATCAATGATGCCTAAAATATCATGCCTCTTTACAAAAGTAATCGTCCAAATATAATTATGCCACATCACTTTTCCACACAATAAATGGTGAAAAAATCCAAACTAGTAGATCTATGACCTATTACGTCAGGGGGTTCCATTATGTAGTCATTGAAGAAGTTTAACGACCCGAAATTTTGAATAAATCTGATTTCCTAATTTTGTGTGTTATTCTATTTTTCATACTCAACAAAACTGATTCATTTGATAACATGAGTATAATTAAAATGGGACTTTTGGGTTTTGATTATTATATGACCGTTAGTCAGTATGACTGTTGGAAATGGAATGTTGCAACTATTGTATCTATATACAAGTGATCTTGGTTAATTAATATAGAAAGAAGATTCGATGGCCTCATCCAGTAGTCTTGGACCGATTGATGCCCATCTAACAGAACTTGGGAAGGTGGTAGCACCACTGGGATTTGCTATGGACCAAACCCAAGATGAAATTCATCGTGTGACGCTAGAACGGAATCGCCTTCGCGAGAAGTTCAAACTGATAGAAATTAATACTCGTGCGATGTTGGCTGAGCCGCCCTCAGATTCTCTCACCTTAGCACACCTTACACTTAGGTCCTATGCTGGGGTTATAAGGGGCTATGTAAGGAGACCATAATCCTTTGTTATAAATAAAATTGTGTTTCCTTCATATAGTGAATTTTGGGAGTTTTCAATAGTTAGAATGAATATAGGATGTATTTTATTGATGTATTTAAAAAAAAGATATTCTAAAATATTTATGTAAACCTTAGATAATTAATGATGTGTAATGATTTTCAAAAAATGGTCTTCGACAAATGTGTTCAGTAAGAAATCTAGTGTCTAATAAGATCAACGTAATTTTTGATGAATAGTAAATTATGAATAGTGATTTCATGCTTAGGATTAGTAATGTGACAAAATGGATTAGTAATCTCATTTAAAGAAAGTATTAATATAATTTAGGCACCTTGATTATCTAGTGTGATTCAATAAAATTGGTAAATAACTGTTTCATTAATTATTAGTGAAGTATTAGTTTTTTCAAGTGAATAGTATTTTTTAATTAAAAATTAAATTAAAAATATTTAGAAAATTATTTTTATAAACTAGAATTTTTTTGAACTTATAACATCGATATTATGTTAAGGTAATTTTTGGGGTTTTTTCTGAAAGAAATGAATTTTCGGTGAATAGTGTTTTTATTTAAAAATTAAATTAAAAATAATTAGAAAATTAATTTTATAAAATGGAGTTTATTTTTGAATTCAGAGCATTGATATTATGTTAAGATATATTTTTGGGAGTATTCATAAAAAGTTGAATTTTCAGGGAATAGAAAAAATACAGTTTTAGGGTTTCAGTATGTTTAATGACATCATGACTGCATCCTGATGACGTCATGAGATATTTTAAGGGATGGACGACTAAAGGGGATGAATTATTGTATGAGGGGTCCCATGGGGCCAAAACCATGGGCAAATACCATGGGCAAGCCTATGGTTTTTCCAAAACCACTAGTGAGGTGTCCCATGAAATTATTAAAGTATCACCTCCCTTTTCCTATAAATACCCACCCTTTACTCCTTTATTTTTCACTACAATATCTCTCCCAAAAAATCTATGGTCTCATTAACTCACAAAGAGTCCTCCCAAGGTTCCCCCAATCCCTCAAGGTCCAAACCTTTGAGTTTTAAGAGTTACGTTTTAAGGTAAGGGATCCAACCTCTCTCTTTCTTTTCAAATTCTCTCTTTTAAGTCATTCATTTTATGCTCCATGTTCTTATATTGGAAGATGTTATTTTATATTACCATTAATTCCATTTTCATGTTCATATAATTAGAGATCCCCTATTACTCTCATAATTTCATTTTATGAATGTTTAAGTGGCGTCGTTAGGTTGCCGAAATTTTTGTAACGGATTCTTTCACCCTTCTCATTTTGAAGTTCTATTTTCTTGTCAAGTCTTTCAAGTTCCTTTTTATTATGTTTGTGTATTATCTCTATATCTATCATACTTATCTTTTATGTTCATATTATGAGAGACTCTATTTGATCTCTTCAATTCATTTTTTTGAAGTTTAAGTGGCGCCGTTAGGCTGCCGAAATTTTTGTAACGGATTCTTTCACCCTTCTCATTTTAAAGTTCTATTTTCTTATCAAGTCTTTCAGGATCCATTTTATTATGTTGGGGTATGATCTATATATCTATGATACTTATATTTTATGTTCATATTATGAGATACCCTATTTGATCTAGTCAATTCATTTTTTTGAAGTTTAAGTGACGCCGTTAGGCTGCCAAATTTTTATAAGAGAAATATTATTTTTGTCTTCCTTTCATGTTCTTCATTTCATATGGTATATCTTTATAATTTCATTACCATGTTCTTAAATCCTTTATATTCTGTCCTCGTACTGTTTTATGGATCATTTATGAGTGAGTGACCCATGTCCCCTCTCTTTTCAATGTTTTCTAAAACCCTACAACATAACTGTTGTGCTGCCGAATTTCAGTCTCAAAATGTCTCTCTCTTTTTCTCAAATTCTTTTATTTTATCAAGTGAATACTTAAAGCTCAATCTTATAAATGGTTATTCAAATATATAAAAAAATTTTCTATTTTAAATTCTGGGATTTACATACATGAGACCCTCTTTCCTTTTCCGTGGGTTTAAAGTGACATAAAGAGCATGTCTTTAAAGAAGTTTTTAAAACGATATGATTATGAATTGAAACCCATTTCTTTTATGCTATATGGGTTATTTATGGAATTTTTGATGATTATATATGTGGCTCACATGATAAAAAAGGAAAATTTAAGGGTGCGCCCTGATAGCACTCTAATGCATTGGGTAATGATGTAACCACTAGAGATTACAATTTTAACGATACCTTGGTGAATGACCTTGGTAATTTTTAAATGAAACCTTGGGGATAGAACATGGTGATATGTTCATGATTGTATAAGTTAAATGTTGTAGCCACATCTTCAAGTTATGAAATATGTTATTTTTATTATGATATGCCTCATGATTTCTTTTTCATGCCTTAAAGTTCTTTTTCATGTCTTTATTGATGTATCTCAAGTTCACATGTTAAATGTTTCCCTTGTTTCCCTTACTGGGTCTTCTGCTCACCCTTTCGTTTGATGTATGTCCCCAAGTTATGAGATGCAGTAATGAACATAGGATGAAGATAAGGGGAATCCTTTCAAGTCTTTAAGAAGAATTTTTTATGTTTTCATGTTTTGAGTTCCTGGTTTCCAAGACGCTAAACCTTAAAGATCCTCGGTTTTGTATAATGTAATGAAAGTTTATGTGATAAAAAGATGGGATGTCATAGTTGGTATCAAAGTATGGTTTAGTTATTTTTGGAAATTAGGATATGAAAAAATTAGGAATAACCCTATAGAAAAGTTTAAATATAGGAAATATTCCTAGTATTTTCGTGAGTACCGAGTAAGTGGTTTATCAAGAAAATACATCCCTGTCTGGATATGAGCAGTAGAGGTGGCTTTGGAATAGATGTACATAGGGGTAAAACCTGGAAACACCACTTTGAGCTAGACTCAAACGAGAACTGGTACACGACAACGGGTCTTTCCGCACTCTTGGTTACGACACTCCCGGGGGATATACTTTAGTAAATTCATAAGCTTAGTATGAACCATTATTAAAGGAACAAAGATAAAATAAAATAAAGATTCACATAAGAATATATGATCATGGATAATCTAGATTGGAACCTAGGGGATCACAAGTTAGGGTATAATTTTCTTCTACAAGTTTATCCTTCTATGCTTTAAGTTTCCTTTTCATGATTGTTGGCCAAGTATTTAAGCCCCATAATTATACTTTCTTTTCTTAGTTAATGGCGGTAAATGGAAGAACATGTCCCAATAACCAATGTGATAGGAAATGTGACGATTACCCTATTAATGTGATAGAGATGACAAGAGATCAAGTCGAACATATTGTGATTATTCCAAACCAGCTATCAAAACCACAATTAATAATTGGTACCTAGTTGAATACCCAAATTCATCAAGGAAGAAGAAGACGATGTCTCAAGGATGTTCATCTGATAAAATTGATAAGGGAAATAAGACCCAATTTCTTTTGTGCAAAAAGTGAGGAAAGAGGCACTAAGGGGAATGTCACAAAGGAACTAGGGGATGGTTTAAGTGTGGGGTGATAAGGAATATAGTAGCTAATTGATTTAAAAAATGGATAATGTGATGAATATATATAAGGTTCGATCTAATGTACCTTATAGTTTTCAGTGTCTTAAATGTGGAGAAGTCGGATATTATCCAAGGAAATGCTCTCTTGGAAGGGATGAGAAGCATAATGAGCATAAAAAATCTTCAATGACAAGGGAACAATGCAATTCCTATGCTGAGATGGATCTTGATGACTAAAGTACATGTGAATTCTTCGCAATAATTGTCTATGTCATGTTGTTTTTTAGTTCATGCCCTATGATCATATATTTAATGTTTTCTAAGAACATAGAGTCACTACCTAAGATGGTTTTATAAAATTAAGGAAAACATCTATTGTTATGTACCACATGTTGATATTGTGAAGTTGTTATTCTTGAAAAAAAAGATGATTAGGGGATTAAAAGATGATTTTTATTTTGGAATACATTCACTATTTTGGGAAACCTATATGATAGAGTTAAATAGATTACTATGGTATTTTCTTTGAGGAATAAAGGTTGACTTATATTTTAAAGAATCAAAGAATTTAAGGTGAACTTATGTTAATATAGGATACATATGGAAATGACTAACCTATCTTGGGGAAAATATGTTTAGGTTAGATACTTTTGTTATAAGATGTTAGGAGCGGTTGATGTTGTTTGGAGATGAACGATAAAGTTTATTTTTGAAGACTATGATATCAAATCCTTCTTGTATTTGGGTTTCAATCTTAGTTTGGTTTATTTTGAGGAATTTTAAGGATAGTTATTTATGGAATGGTCTATGATGAACTTTGGGTAGTACCGTGGAATTTTGAAGATTTTAATGTAGTTTCCCTTCCTATGGGGTTCTTTATTTTGGAAGAGTTGTTTTATCTTACCCTTTCTGTTTTTGGGATGATGTTTAAAGATAGAAGAAATATATAGTTAATATTTGGTGGATTATTTGATTCTCTAGAAGATGGTTCTCATGCTTTTGATGAGACCAAGTGTTTTTTAATGCTCATAGTTTGGAGAAAAGATTATTTTCAGTAGAAACTTATTAAAGGATGAAACTCTACTTGAAAGTAAATATATTTCCTTGTGTTTTTATTCTATGTAGTAAATGAATTCCTCAAAAGTATGAAAAGGAATCTAAAACAAAAACGTTGTCTGCTAAAATTTCCTACTGGGAAATCAAATAATATTTAACCCATCATAAGTTTGTGATTTTTTGTTGTAAACTTTCTCTTAATCATGATTTCTATCACTCTCCCTCAAAACATGACCCTTTGTTTTCTCTTCCATGTCCATGTTTTCCTACATGTAATCCTAGTATAGGGTAACTCGGTTGGCCTTTGTACTTCCTTTTCTTTCTTTTAAAGTAATAGTGTTACTGACTCTTTTTCTGATGTGGGACTTTCAATGAAATTTCCAAGCCCAATTTTAAAAATTGTGAGGACACAATTTCTTAAGAAGGGAAGAATGTAACGAACCAAAATTTTGAATTAATATTATTTCATAATTTTGTGTGTTATTTTATTTTTCATACTCAACAAAACTGTTTCATTTGATAACATGAGTATAATTAAAATGAGACTGTTGGGTTTTGACTATTATATGACCGTTAGTCGGTATAACTGTTGGAAATTGAATGTTGCGACTATTGTCTCTAAATACAAGTGATATTGGTTAATTAATATAGAAAGAAGATTTGATAGCCCCATCCAGTAGTCTTGGACCAATCGAAGCCAATCTAACAGAACGTGGGAAGGAGGTAGCACCACTGGGCTTTCCTTTGGACCAAACCCAAGCCGAACTTCATCGTGTGAAGCTAGAACGGAATCACCTTTGTGAGAAGTTCAAACTGATAGAAATTACTACTCATGCGATTTTGGCTGAGCCACCCTTAGATTATCTCACCTTAGCACACCTTACACTTAGGTCCTTTGCTGGGGTTATAAGGGGCGATGTAAGGAGACAATAATCCTTTGTTATAAATAAAATTGTGTTTTCTTCTTATGGCGAAGATTGGGAGTTTCCAAATGGTTGAATGAATATAGGATGTATTTTATTGAGGTATTTTGAAAAAAAAAAGATATTTTAAAATATTTATGTAAACCTTAAATAATTAATGTTGTGTAATGATTTTAAAAAAATGGTCTCCTTCAAATGTGTTCAGTAAGAAATTTATAGTCTAACAAGATCAACATAATTTTTTATTAATAGTAAATTATGAATAGTGATTTTTTACTTAGGATTAGTAATGTGACCAAATGGATTAGTAATCTTAAATAAAGAAAGTATTAACATAATTTAGGCACCTTGATTAAGTAGTGTGATTCAATAAAATAGGTAAATAACTGTTTCATTAATTATTAGTCAAGTATTAGTTTTTTTAGGTGAATAGTGTTTTTTAATTAAAAATTAAATTAAAAATATTTAGAAAATTATATTTATAAAATTGAATTCATTTTTGAACTTATAGAATTGATATTATGTTAAGGTAATTTTTGTGGTTTTTTCTGAATAAATGAATTTTGAGTGAATAGTGTTTTCATTTAAAAATTAAATTAAAAATATTTAGAAAATTATTTTTATAAAATGGAGTTTATTTTTGAATTCAGAGCATTTATATTATGTTAAGATAAAGTTTTGGGAGTTTTTGGAAAAAGTTGAATTTTTAGTGAATAGTAAAAATACAGTTTTAGGGTTTCGGTATGTTTAATGACATCATGACTGAATCATGATGATGTCATGAGATATTTTAAGGGATGGTCGAATACAGGGGATGAATTATTTTATGAGGGGTCCCATGTGGCCAAAACCCTGGGCAAATACCATGGACAAGCCCATGGTTTTGCTAAAACCACTAGTGAGGTGTCCCTTGAAATTATTAAAGTATCACCTCCCTTTTCCTATAAATACCCACCATTTTCTCTTTTAGTTTTCACTCCCAACTCTCCCCCAATGAATATCTGTTCTCATTACCTCCCAAATTGTCCTTCCAAGGTGCCCCCAAGCCCTCAATATCCCATCCATCGAGTTTTAAGAGTTACGTTTTAGGGTAAGGGATCCAACCTCTCTCTTTCTTTTCAAATACTCTCTTTTAAGTCATTTATTTTATGCTCCATGTTATTATGTTGGAGTATGTTATTTTAAATTCCACTTACTGTACATTTCATGTTTTTATGATGATAGATCCCCTCTTACTCTCATCATTTCGTTTTATGAATGATTAAGTGACGCCGTTAGGCTGCCGAAATATTTGTAACAGATTCTTTCACCCTTCTGATTTTCAAGTTCTATTTTCTTATCAAGCCTTTCAAGTTTCTTTTTATTATTTTGGGGTATGATCTCTATATCTATAATACTTTTATTTTAGGTTTATATGATGAGATACCCTATTTTATCTCGTAAATTCATTTTTTTGAAGTTTAAGTGGCGCCGTTAGGCTGCCGAATTTTTTGTAACAGATTCTTTCACCCTTCTCATTTTCAAGTTCTATTTTTTTTCAAGTATTGGAAGTTCCTTTTTATTATGTTGGGGTATGATCTCTATATCTATCATAATTATATCTTATGTTCATATGATGATATACCCTATTTTATCTCGTCAATTCATTTTTTTTGAAGTTTAAGTGACGTCGTTAGGCTGCCAAATTTTCATAAGAGAAATCTTATTTTTGTCTTCCTTCCATGTTCTTCATTTCATATGGTATATCTTTCAAATTTCATTACCATGTTCTTAAATCCTTTATTTTCTTCCCCCTACTGTTTTATGGATCATTTATGAGTGGGTGACTTATGTCCCCTCTTTTTTCAATGTTTTCTAAAACCCTACAACATAGCTGTTATGCTGCCAAATTTCAGTCTCAAAATGCCTCTCTGTTTTTCTCAAATTATTTTATTTTATTAATTTAATACTCAAATATCTTTCTTCTAAAGAGGTATTCACATATATAAAAAATTTTTCTATTTTAAATTCTGGTATTTACATACATGAGACCTGCTTTCCTTTTCCATGAGTTTAAAGTGACATAAAGATCATGTCTTTAAAGAAGTTTTTAAAACATTATGATTATGAAATGAAACCCATTTCTTTTATGATATATGGGTTATTTATGTAATTTTTGATGATTATATATGTCGATCACATGATAAAGAATGAAAATTTAAGGGTGCGCCCTGATAGCGCTCCAATTCATTGGGTAATGATGTAACCACAAGAGATTACAATTTTCACGATACCTTGGTGAATGACCTTGGTAATTTTCAAATGACACCTTGGGGATGGACCTTGGTGATATGTTCATGATTGTCTAAGTTAAATGTTGTATCCACATCTTCATGTTATTAAATATGTTATTTTTATTATGATATGCCTCATGATTTCTTTCTCAAGCCTTAAAGTTCTTTTTCATGACTTTATTGATGTATCTCAAGTTCACATGTTAAATGTTTCCCTTACTGGGCCTTCTACGCACCCTTTCTTTTGATGTATGTCCCCAGGTTATGAGATGTAGTAATGAACCTATGATGAACATAAGGAGAATCCTTTCAAGTGTTTAAGAAGAACGTTTTATGTTTTCATGTTTTGAGTTCCTAGTTTCCAAGACGCTAAACCTTAAAGATCCTCAGTTTTGTATAATGTAATGAAATTTTATGTGATAAAAAGGTGGGATGTCATATGAATCCACTAAACAACTTTAATGGAGGTTCAACTTGATATTTGTTGAGGATTACATTGACTTACCAAGTTGGATGGTCAACTCGATATCTGTTGAGGATTCCACTTCCCAACTATTTTGGAGGGTGAACACGATATCTATCGAGGAATCCACTACCTGGCTCTACTAGAAGTTCAAATTAGTATTTGTTGAGGAATCCTCTTCCTAGATATGCTGGATTTTCAAATCATTGACCATCAGGCACTCTAATTCCCAACTATGTTGGTGGGTCATCTCCGTACTAATCAATGACTCCACTACCCAACTATGCTGGAGAGTCAACTTCGTATCCTTCAAGGAACTCCACTACCTGACCCTAATAGAGGGCACCACTTGAAAAAAGTCATGGTGATCCTACACAATCACATCCATCATAGTGAATTTACTTAACATGAGATGTGCCTGTAACATTTCACATCATAACTTTGAATCCATAAATAAGGGATCCATCATGTTCAATGTAGAATAACACTCAGGATAGAGTACTTCTGGTCCAAAATACGTGTTAAAACAACAGAGATATGGATGGTTGATGTTTTTAAAAAAATGAACAAGGGGTACATTACAGGTGAGGGGGACAATACATCGTGTGGCCTCACTTCACATTTTGGTCATGTCTTAGGAAAATACAAAACTCTCATCTCATGTATTAGTATATGTGGGGTAGGTGGACTACATAGTGTGTCTAGGCTATCCTAGATTGGTCCATCTCTTGCTCACTGTGTCTGTGTACCAGACCCCAATTCTTTGTAATCAAGTACACGGTCATGTGTTTGGTTGTGTACTTCCTCACATATCCATTCGTGTGTGGTTCTCCACACAGGTTATCCAATTGGAATAGAGTTACATGTTTGTTGTATGGATATACTCTGTGTCATACTGATTATTTCTGAAACCCTATATTTTTTCACTGAGGGGGTATAGGCTGTGTGTTCATTCCACCACACGGAAAGTAGTTAGGTTTTCTATGGTATTTACAAATCTCCATATCTATGATATATGATTAATTTCAAGTCATTTCACCAAATATCCCTCTATGACTCCTCCTGAAACTTTTGGATCTAGCTTCCTCTCATCAATTTTGGTTTTCGTTAACCAGAAATCGGCTCCAGTGGTCCTCAAGAATTTGGTCGCATGAATCGCAAGCCATTTAACCTTACACAATCAATTTTTTGACCTCAAATCACTAAAAAATTGTCCACAACATAAAGACACTCCAAATCTATGCTAATATCATCGATCTTATCCTTTTTCGTAAAACCGATATGAATTTGGGGGACTGATTGGGCTCTATAAAACACCGAAAGGTCGAATCGGGACAAAGGATTCCTAGTAGTGATAAATTTAAAGAGAAAACGGGGTAAAGACTAATAATGAAGGTTCAATGAATTATGTTGAATTTTTTTTCTAATCAATAAACAATGGGGAAGCCGACATTAGAAAAAAATTGAAATTAATCACGATTTTAGTACTCGAGCACATGAAAAGGCTAAAAAGGGATGCATATAGAGGAACAACTATTGAAATGAGTAATATATTTTATCTAAGGAAGTTATAACACCAAATGAATAGTCCTAACATGAAAAAGGATCATTATTTTATGAATAATTTTCTCTTTAATGACCATGATAAGAAGTTTCATTTGTTTGGTCCTCACCTGATTCGATCTGGCGTTTTGTTGTTGTCCAAATGGATTCACCAAAAAAGGAGGGAGGAAGGTCTATGAATTTTATCCTAGGGTTTATGTGGCCAAAACAAGACAAATAATCGTCAAAATGATTTTATAAATTTATACATCACATTGATACTAATTAATTAATTAATTTAATAATTATTTGACTCACTGAACCTTCCAATAATGAGGAAGGAATCCGAACTCCCTTCCCCGACCCATTTTATTTCATGTCTAGGGTAAACACCGCATAAAAACTCAAATGTGGTCTCAAATTTATGATCAAGTATTATTATTATGATTTATAACATTTTCTTTTATAATATGCATGTGTGCATTATAAAATATATAAAATATTTTAAAAAATTACTTTCAGGTACACCATGCCTCAAAGTTGCTTCCCGTTTCAGTTCCATGCGCTAGAAATATATATAGAAGTATTTTGAAGTCATAGAAAGGAAAAATAAAAACTCTACAACATTTTTTATACTGTTACATTAGTGAAATCATCCTTAAGACATTTATGACATGTAGTAATCAACTAAAAATCAATCAGATACATGGTGCGACTAGTATGTCTGAAAGTGTATGATTTTATTTAATGTTAAAATTTTACATTTATTCACAGGTCACATACTCAAAACAAAGGAAAAACATTCAATTTTTTTATATTATTAAAATGACCTGAATGTAATTTTTTATTTGTAGAAATCATTTATACCTCAATTCCATACACAGTTTTCCCTATATGACTCAAAATTATTATTTTTGGTTTAAAAAATGGATTTTTAGATTAAAAGATACATGAAATACCTCAAAATTATTGAACATGTTAATATTAATTTGAAAATTTATGGAAATGATTTTTATTCTATTTGTGATGTGTAGAAATTAGCTTTACCTCAATTTGATACATGGTCTGACCAGAATGAGTTGAATGGGGTGTTTTTTGTTTAAAAATGAATTTTTTGTAAGAAACATGTGTTACTAAAATAATCGTAATAAAATATTCTTGGGATATAATCATAATTTAGTAAAATGATCATTTGGTCATTTTTACTTGTAGGAATAACTCACACATCAGTCTTAACCATGGTGTGAGTGATATGACTCAATGTGCACATTTTCAGTTTTAAAAAGTTATTTTAGTTAAAAAAATATATTAGTCACTAAAATTCAATAAAAACACTCACATTGTCTTGATAAATTAGGAAAATAAACCTTAGGTGATTTTATAGGCGTAATAATTGACCACACAATAATCTAACACATAGTGTGGCTGGTATGACTCATAGTCTGTGTTTTTATTTTGAATTGTCATTTTTATTCAAAAGAAAAATTTAAATAATGATAAAAATTGAACACATTTATGATGTTTAGATGATTTTTTAAAAGTATAAAAAATTCATTTTTTACATGTAGGAATTATCCATAGCTCAATCTGATACATGGTGTGACCAGAATGACTCCAAATGTGTTGTTTTTGTTAAAAACTAACATTTAGTTAAAAAACACATCACATAGTAAAAAAATATGAAAATGAAACAATATTTTCCTTATATAGTTGTAAACTGTTCCATATGTATTTTTTGAAATATAAGATTTATCTACACCTCAATTTGATAATCAATGTGACCGGTATGACTCAGAATGTGTGTTTTTAATTTCAAAATGAAATAATCGTTAAAATGTATGTTAATCACTAAAAACCATGGAAATACATTCATATTATCTAGAAAATTTATTAAAATTTTCCCTGTGTCATTTTTGACATGTATGAATCTAACTCACATCAACCGTACACATGTTGTTACCCGTATGACTCAATGTTTGTGTTTTTTAAAATTATTATATCATTCTAAAAGATTCATGACATTTTCAAAACCATGGAAATTTTTTTATATTATTTTAATATTTTCGGAAAATAATAAATAATTAATTATTGACATATCCAAATCAGTCACTCCTTAATCAGATACATGGTGTTACTGATATGACTCAAAATGTGTGTTTTCAATATAAAAATATATTTTAGTTAAAAGGATGTGTGACATACTCAAAACTATGAAAATTAAATTATACTGTCTTAATACATCATGAACATCTTCCACATGTAATTTATGATGTATAGGAATTAGCTGTACATAATTTAGATACATAGTGTGATCAGTGGGACTCAAAATGTGTGATTTTAGTTAAAAAATAAAATTTTAGGTAAAAAATGTGTCACTCACTAAAACTCATGCAAACAAAATTAGAATTTCTTGATAATTTAATAAAACTATCCATTAGTAATTTTTACATATATAGAGATTCCTCATGCTAATCTGGAATATAGTATGATAGTTTCAACTCAATGTATGGTTTTTCATTTAAAAAAAATATTTTATATTGAAATATGTTTCACACAATAAAAACCCAAGAATATACTTGGATTCTCTTGTTACCATAACAAAATGATTATTATGTCATTTTTCATATGTAGGAATAAACTTCACATCATCTAACAACCAATGTGACTAATATGACAATGTTTTGGGTTTTTTATTTAAAATTAACAGTTTAGATCAAAACAATCATCACATACATAAAATTGATAAAATCGGATCAAATTTTATTCACACATTATGGAAATGACCCATAAATTATTTTTTTCATATAAGAATAAAAAACATAGTAATCTGTCACATTGCAATCTCATGTATGACTCTAAGTGTTCATTTTTAGTTTAAAATTTCAAAACACACATCGGATACATAAAACCGAGAAACTTCACTGGAATTTTATAGATACATTAGTAAAATTATCCATAAATCATTTTTTACATGAATAAATTAACCACACCTTAATTTGAAACACGATGAGCCAAATATGACTCAATATATTTTTTTTATTATTTAAAGGAAACATTTTATTAAATTATTGTTCCTCATTTATGTATAACTAATTTATTTATTTTTTTAATAATAAAAGAAAATTGTTTATACAGTTTCATCATTTTTCTCAAGTAGGGGTTGTTTTTTCAGAAACTTATAGCATGATCAAGATCTATTGAGAGGGGAATGAGGTAAAACAATAAAAAACATGAATTTTTTTGAATTTTTTTATGATTCAAATATATTCTACAGACTGATGAAATTGTATAAATAAAATTCTGAAATGGTGTTAATAAAGTTTTCTTCATGTATTTTTTATGTAAATTTGATTTAAGTTTATGTTTTATTTTCTCCTGTAGTGTGCTATAATTTTAGTAGTACACTATTTAATCATGAAATTTATCATTTCATGGAGTAGCACTGATAAAATACGACAATAAAAATGATAAAAATATGATTATAAAGGCTCCCATTTATCATATTTAAAGAAGATCTGATAAAGTACCCCATTTAAGAACACTTTTTTTAGTGTCGATGATAGACCTTTAATTTGATATATTTTTAGCACTGATAAAAGCCATCATTTTTTAAATATTTCTACAACACAAAAACTTTTTTTAGTGTTGATAAAGGATATTTATAGTAATATAAAATCCCACATCTACAACATTGACTTCTGTAGAGGTATTCGTGTTTCAGAGGATAAAGTCATTTAATAGGAGTTTATTCAACTAGAGTGGTACTGATATTTGGTTTGCTTTTAATTTTTTTCATTTACATTTTAACTTCCTCAAGATTAGAATTAGTGGATGACTTAATTTAGTAATAATAATGTAATAAAGGGTATATTTCATAATGATGTTATTCTTATAGGATCAAATATATATAGTTTTTTGAATTTATACCATTCTTCTAAATATCAAAGTTACTATTTTTTGAATGACCATTGAGTGTGGTTGTTTTTAATCATTTTTAATGCATTAACTATCTTAATATTATTATTCACAAACAATATTGTGTTTTTAAGTCCCCTGGTCGATATGCTATATCATAGGGCAATGTAAAAGCATTTTTAAGAACAACATCCAAATTCTTCACACCTGGAGAGAGGGGAACAAGGTTGCTGACTACTTGGCCTCGGTGGTCCTTAATGGCACAGAGAAGGTGTTTCTTCACTCTGCTGCAAGTATTAATCCTAATGGGATTGACTTTATAAAGGGGATGCATTAGGGATGCATCATTTTGGGCCCCCATAGTTTCTTTTTTGTGCGGGGGCAGGGGTGGGCGAGGGGTTTCCTTCTGTGCTTCTCCTTTTTATATATTTCCTCCCTATCCCTTTATAAAATTACATAATGATGATGATATACTATCAACTAACCAATGTAATCATGAGAAGAAACATTATTCTATTAGAGTGGAGATAAGGTACCTTGACCATTGGTTTAGTTTAGAATTTATTCTGATGATATTTTGTATTATATAACATTTTTTTTCTTCACTAAAAGATAAAATCTAATTTTCTAGGTTTGTTATTTTTTCTATTTATCGATTGTTTCTAAAACCATTCATTATCCAATTTTAAATCATTTATAGTATTTCATTGTCTCTCTTACCTATATATTTGGGTTCGACCTTGAACTTCTCACATGGTACCCTTTTTTAGATAATTATTCAATTATTTTGATCATAAAGTTTATAAACATTAATAACCATTAAAATCAATCATGAATCATTGGCCGTTAAATATTAGGCATCATTGTTAGTGTTTTTTTCTTAGGAACTTTATAGAATTATGATTTTTTCATTTTATTTTTAGTTCAATTTATTTTTGTTATGCTCAGTTTATTTTGTGTTGTGTGTTTTAATAGATATATTTAATTAACAATTAATCCACATAGGGTAAGGGAAATGATGTTCTACACTATAATATCATGATAGAAAAGATATTTAGGAATTTTAAGAGGGAAGATATGGATATCATTGGATCAAACCGTGGTGCAGACTAAGTGGTTCAAGGGAGTGATCTAGGGAAATAATTCAAATGGAGTGTTTTCAACCCCTAATATTGTGGAATAACTGAATTATTATAGTGCTGATGGAGGATGTTAATCCCTTCAAGATAAATTTAACTATAATTAAAATGATCTTAAATTCAATTCAATTTTCATGGTTACTATATGAAGATTTATAAACTCACTTGGGAATTTTTTTCTTGATCTATGGGATACCTTATAATTGAACAATGTTTCAAGCAATGTAGTTAGACTAAGTTTTCCACATATTAAAAAAAGATAAATATTGGGAATGGATCAAATATATATCTTCATTATCCATAAAAATGTAAAATAAATTATCTATAATGTTTCAAATTTCATTCTGTCATCACACTAAATATATGAACCTTCACCTAAATATTCTACACATCAATATGTTTGATGAAGAATCACTCTATAATGAACGATAGAGGTTTATGGACTAATTAGAAAAATGTATCCATAATGGTATTGAGTTTTGGTTACATAAAAATATTTTTTTTTCATTTTTTATCATGGGGTTGTAGGTAAAATTTATATACTTCCACTAGAGGATCATTGATTACGAAATCCCTATAATAAAAATATAACTAATAAAATAAAAAGAAAAACAAAAATATCTATTGGAAACCCAAAAGATAATAAAATATAGACGTACCCATAGTTGAGAAAAATGAATGTACTTAAGCATAAATAGAGGTTTCTCAACGAATATTAATTTTATTATGGTCATGCATAATCTACATGTTTTATTTGTAGAAGATGAAAATTACATTAAGTATAAATGTTAAAAAAGTTTTCTTGGATGGAGGAGACAACTTAGTCAAGGGTACTTGCAAAGATAATCAGGATTCCAATTTTTACAAAGTAATTATTTCCAATGAAAGGTCACTACCATAGAGAATTCCTTGTTTACCTCAATTTAATGTGAATAAGTTTTATTTTTCGATAGTGTTCCTCATTTTTTACAAGGATGATGATAAGACACTCCATATCATAGGAAGGTCCTTCCTAGGGGTAAAGCATAAAATGATGTGAAATATAGTGAGTTTTATATATGGGTACATTATAAAAATTTGAGATTCAACATTCACCAGGAAATAAATTTATATTAATGAAAACAAAAATTAATAAAGAGATGAAAAAATATGTAATTTGGGGACTATATTTTAATGAATGAATATAAAAAAATAGAAACTATTGACAAAAAATAATAGAAAAGAGGAAAACAAGTGATTAAAGCTATTGTAAATGATATTGTAAAATGAGGGTAATATTTAACAATAAAATTTAATATAGGTCGAATAATTATATCTAGTACATTATTTTATGTTTGACATTATTTAGAGTGGCCAAACATTAGTTTATTATCCCCATTGATGTATAGAATGTGTTTCCATATGCTAGTGTTAAAGTAATATTAGAAAAATGAAAAGGACACATCTATGTGGATAAATGAGAAGTTCAAACATTTTTTGATCAGGACTAGGAAATATATATATATCCCTATATTACATAGATTTCTGAATTATGTTCAATCCAATGAAATTTAAAAAATCCAACTATTGGAGTAAAATTGAGTTTTTTAATTCATTCTTAGAAATTAATTTT
This sequence comes from Viscum album, assembly GCA_963277665.1. Lineage (NCBI taxonomy): Eukaryota > Viridiplantae > Streptophyta > Magnoliopsida > Santalales > Viscaceae > Viscum > Viscum album. The sequence goes on from OY728163.1 coordinate 336,105,317, forward strand.
CATGACTTAGTTTATGAATTTATTTAAGAATGTGGTTTCAATAACCATTTATTCTTAATTATAAATTCATGAATCATGTTCTATAAGTTGGTCTACTTCTTATATAGCTATATTATTATGACAATGTCATAAAAAGAAAGGTGTAAAATAAGAGATACATGTTGAAATTGTAGTATTTTTCAAAATTATTTATTTTTCTCACACCAATAAATTTTAATTTATAGTTTTTAGGTATTTAAAGAAGCTTCTTTCTACACAAATATATATGAATAAACATTAATCTATAATATAAAAAGTAACTAAGGAATCCCTTCATTCCATTTTTAGATTTTACTAATTAATAACATTGAATGTGTAAGATGTGGATTGATTGATTAATGATAAGAATATTGGTATCCATTTAATGAATCTTAATTTTGGGTGACTAGTTGTTTAATGTGGAAAAAATTTCATTTCTTATTTTCTGTAACACTCCATGATCTTTTGAAGTATTGTTTTTCAGATTAATTTAATATTTTTGATATATTTCATTTCATGTAATAATTAAAATAGTTTTTATATATATAGTACTATATTTTTCATTCATTATATGAAATACCAAGCTAATAATGATCTATAAGAAATATAAAGGTTATAATTCTCTATATTTAACTAATATTACCTTATACTATACGCAAGACTCTCTTTCTTTGATGAATTACGTAACACAGAAGACCGAGTTTTACCAAAGATAAATATATTATTAAAATATTATTATTTAAAAAATTAAGAATTAATATAGAAATTAATTTAGTAGTTACTAATAATATATACTCACTTATGATAAACTATAGTATACACTAATATAAATTGGTTTCATTAGTTACAAAGAACAAAATTGAATATAAAGAGAATATTTTTATAGAAAATTATGTTTATGATCACAAAGGTGTTTTATCATAAGATCATAAATTAATTTGAATGAGTGAGTGATGTTTATGTTATATATATATATTATATTCAATTAAATATATTTTATATTCACCCTATAGATTATATAGGCATAAAATATAAACAAATCAAATTTTACATATAAAAACAATTATTTTTGTTAAGGTAATTCTATCTCCTTTTGATGAAGAACCTATTTTATAACTATTTTTTCACATTTATAAATTTTATATTAAAAAATTATCATCTATATTTAAATTTAACACTAATAATTTAATTAGGGAGAATTTTTGTATTTTCTGTAATGTTTCATTTTTAATGAATGTTGAAAATACTAAAATTTAACTAAAAACTGATTCATCATCTAATTTATTTATAAGGATAAATATTTTTTGTAATAGATTTTAATATTCTTTTAGTTAAAGTTTTTATTAATTTATCTAATTGAGGTCATTGGAAACAATTTAATACTAAAATTGATTATAAAAACCAAGAAATCCTTTGAACATTTTTACTTTAAAAACCGGTTTTGTCATCCCATATATGGGATTATATTTTAATTAATTTATGACAATTATGTGATGGAAATTTGTAAAAATGGATTCCATTTCTGAAATCATCATAATTTATAGTGTCTAATATAATAAAATTAGTTTTTAACCAAAAATATTTTTGGAGGTAATTAAATTTAATCAAAATGATTAAGGTGAAATTAAACTTAACAAGAGACTAAACCCTAAAAATAATTCCTAATATGACGTAAAATATCTATAAAAGTAATTGTATTGACATATTTTGACCAAAATATCCATTTTCTATACTTTGTTTCATTATTGGATCAAAATTCAATAAAAATACATTTGTTGTGTTTCCCTTTACATAAATTTTACATGAATGACACTCCTCCCATATAAAAACTCATATCCTCCTCCCACTTCCACACACATTTTGATGCCCTTATGTTCATCCAGGATATAGAAATTAGTCTCATAAACATCTATATATTAGTAATTAATGAATAACTTTGTATATAAAACCATCAAAGGAATCCCTTTGTTGCAAACCAAAAGGAGTTACCAGAATAAGAGGTAACATACTACGACAAGCTTTTTTATATTATTTTATTTCTCCACCCCTCCACTATTTTCATTACATGATTATAAAACAAAAAAAAATTATTAAATTAATTGAGTTGTTTTTATTCCAATGGTTCAACCAACACTTACACACACTTCCATCTAATGGGTAACGAACACACATTTTATGTGTATGAGAAATTACAACCTCACGAAACGATGATTGTTTATTTTTTCTTTTATTTTCTCTCAGGTGATAAATTATGATGGAAAATATTTTTTTATATAATAAATATTCTATTTATTCCATATTTATGATTTTTTAAATTATTTTATGACAAATATCCTTATAAAATCCATCATGTGTAAATATGATAATTTTGTTCGGTGAAGTGTGGACTACCACCCCCAAAAGGAAATGTAATTCATTCACACACTATATAGAAAGTATTAAGGACATGTTTATAGAAATTATACATATATATGATATAATAATTCTTCTAGAATAATGATATATACACACTCATATATACATATACATATGTAATTTAATTTCTTTCTTCCAATATAAAAATTAAACAGAAATAACCTTCATACGTACGTATGACTTACCGTCTCCATGAATGGTTTATTCAACTTCATAAATCTATATCCTAAATATTATTATAATAAAAATATAATTAATATAAATGATATATATATATATATATATATATCATTTTTTACATTCTGTAAATCATGATATATGTATAAGGACCAAATCTATAACAAATTAAGAGACATGGTAAGATCTAAGTATATATTACCCTATGTAAAATTGTGGCATATAATTGTTAACAAGAGGGTAATATAAGGTCACAATAAAACCATATATGGTATTAGATATAATAATTTATTCAATAAAACATTTATAATAAACATACAATGATTATACATGAATCTTGTATGAGCACAAAGAGAGTCAACACATGAGGTAAGAGTATTTCATCTCACTTTTTATTTTAGTGAGATATTTGATTTATTAACCACCCATTCCATTTATGTGGTGTGTATACTACCCATGATTTTATATATGATTATTGAAGTCAAATTTATGTTTATTCACATATAAATTTTATTTTATTTCTTTCATGGGTTTTATGTTTTAGAAGGTACCTAATCGGTAGTGTAATTTTGCCTCAATTTGACTTCTTTTAGAAAAATGAAAACTTATGCACCTATATTGTTTCATATGATGTATATAATTACTTTTAAATTATATATCATTAATATCATTTTTTAATGAAATTTGAATCTTCATTTAATTTAATTTTCAAAATTGGGGATTATGGTTCAATGTTTTCAAGTTGTAATAGTTTGTTGAAACAATCTCATTGCTTTCCACGATTTTTTATGATTATTCTTAATTTGATGAAATATTATTATTTATATCTTAATAAATATCATGAATTTTATTCTCTTATGGTTATTCAAGATATATTCATGTATTGGTACCGTTTTACCTCTATTTTTCACATATGATAGTTAAGAAAATGTTTTTAAGAAATCCCGACATTACCTATCTCTTCAGTCAGAAATCTGGGTTACTTTAAAACCATATTTTATAAATGGAATAAAAAATATTATACTATTATAATGTGATATTTAAATTAAATTTGTACCATTTTTTACATTTCATACAAAAATTTATATTAAAAAGATTCTTCTTGTTGCTTTCAGGTGAAAGAACTTTTATAAACTTCTTAAGGTGAAATAAGAATGTTCAACATGTACGAATTTACCTTTTTTCATTTCTTTGATGCTTCCATTTCATGTTTAAATGGTTAATTTTGAATAAAATTATTTATAATAAAATTAAAAAAAATGTTTTTCAAATGTTTTTCATGATTCTTATATATGTTTTCGTGGAAAAATGGGTTTCAAATGGTTTTCAATCTCCTATACATGTTTTCAAAGGAAAATTATTTAATTTTTTTTTCAATGTTAAATTTATAAATTTTCAACTTCTTTTACATGAAAATGGGTTTTAAATGTTTTTAGATTTTAAGGATAATTTTTCAAAGAGTAATGTATTATTTATCCATGAAGTGTTTTTAAAGATATTTCAAAAATTATTTCCTATATAAGTTAATATATATTGGTGTTAACAATTCCTTATTGAGGATATGATCAAATGTTACATTCAATTATTTATTTGGATTGTTTTTGTTTTAATATCAAGATGTTAATTAAACCCATTTACCTTTTCAGGGTTTATATTCTTATGGAACTCTCTTCTTTTCATGGGTTATTCTTCGGTGAAATGATTATAAAACATTCCTCTTTTCCACAGGATAAGATATGATTACATGTTTATGAAATGAATTTTATCTGATGGGTTATAATATTTTTTCTTATAATATTTTGGAACATGTATGTATGATTTAATTTTGAGATGTATGGTACATATATCTCCATCAAATACATTGGAGAAAGATTTATATCTCAATAGATAGACTAAGGTGGTATTGGGAGTGATCTTTAACTACTAAGATGGACATATAAGTGAACCATGGCATCTAAAATGGTATGGGGGTGAACTCAGACTACTATGATGACCATGTTAGTGAACCATGAATACCATGATTTTATGGGTATTGAACCCATACTACTATGAAGGCCTTATATGTGATGTGTTGACTATTATGAAAATCAGTTTTATATGCTTTGGGTCTTCTAAAAATCTATGTCTTATTCATATATTATGCTTTCAAGGATAATATTTTTTATTCACAAATTATTCATGTCTTATTAACTTCCCATAATTTTTCCATGATTTGTATTTTTGATATTAGATATGATGGGTATTATCTTCTATTTTCATGATCCCATTCTTATACCCTTATGATCATGATTATGTTTACATATCTCCCTTTTCAACCCATATCGAGAATCTAATATCACCCCTTTTTATGATAAATTTATCCCATTTTAGAAAGATATTTATTATATTTTTGTGCATAATAAGAATGCTAGTTAATAAGAACTTATTTTGAGTTAATATAGCTCACATATGTACCAAGGTTCAAGTCTCCATGTTTCTAAATGCACTAGACCGATATGGTCTTTGGGTGTCTGTTTTTTAAATGTTTTATGTATTTTAAAAAATTGATGTAATTCTTATGAATGATATTTAAGGGTTATTATATTTGGTATTAGAGAATAATGTTAGATGCTATTTGAAACTAGGATGATAAAAACATAGTGGGAAATCAACGGACATCTATAAGGATAACTCTAAGGATTATGAAAATTATAGGAAAATGTATTGGTTTTTGGTACAGGATACAGTGAGTTGTTTCCTAGAAATACATTCATGTCTTGACTATATAAGTGGATTTGGCTCTTACATAGATTTTTTAGGGAAAAATCTCAGAAAATATGTCCCATTCCTGATTTTGGGCAATTAGGTACATGAAAATGTGCCTTCCTGTACCCTCAGTTTGAAAATCCTTGGGGATATGCTTTAGAAATTGAAAAACACATCATGAAATTATTATGACGGATTTAAATAGATGATTAATATGAATAACCTATGATAAAACTATAGAGTAACACCCCAGTAATTTTTTTAATAATTTCAAATAATTGAAAATTGTTTTTTTAATTAATAATTATACATATAAATAATTATAATTTATAGATTTCAAATTTATTAATTATATATGAAAAAAATATTAAACAAAATTATTTTTAGTAAAAGAATATTTTAATATCAATATATATTTTATTACTTTTAAAAAACTAATTTTCATCAATACATTATTTAATTAAATATAATATATATATTGACTATTATAATTATTTTGATAAATAGTAAAATTTTTAATGAATATGTTCACTATTAATATGACACCCTGTGATTTTATGGTATATTTATTCATAAATAAATTAAATTAATTAGAAAGATTATATACATAGAACATTGTTTCACTATAAAACAACACTTTTTTATAGTTATAAACTAGCCATGAAATATAATTTTGCCACTTATGTTATTTGAATTTCAAAAAACAGACATACCACATTGCGATCTGTATGTTTTTTAGAGTCTTATAGGATCAACATAATGGTTTAGTGAATAGTAACATAACACTTATGAATTATAATGTACCCTTATGAATAGTAATGTTACATTTATGAATTGTAACATGACCCTTATGAATAGTAACCTCACCCATGAAAGTAAAAAATGAAATGTAGGCACCTTATAAATGAGAGTGAATGTTTTAAAAATAAGAAAAATAATTGTTGGAATTTCCGTGAGTAATAAATATTTATATACGGTTTTAAATTCATGAATTTATTTTAAATAAAAATTTTTTTTATAATTTTTTTTTAAATAAATATTTTTTTCCTTATGATCTTAGGATAATTTTAGGAGAATAGAGTTAATTTTTGAATGTATTATAAAACCAGTTTTAAAATTTATATTTTTATTTTTGAAGTAAATAATGATTTTATTTAAAAAATGGAATTTCACATATATACAGAATTACTTTTTAAAAATGGATTCCATTTTTTAATTATATATGTTGAGAAATGGTTAGGGTTAATTTTAGGTATTTCTCTGAAATTCCTGAATTTATGGTTAGTAGTGAGATTTAATAATTTATAAAATATGTTAAATAAATGAATTTATGACTCATTATTGATCCGTGGACTATTTTAATGGCCATTTGGTCAAAATAAAATTTAATTATTTCTATTTTTATTATAAAAAATATAAAAAATTATAGTCTTGATCCAAAATAGTAAAATAATGATTAAATTAATGGGACAACCCTCCTCACCTCCACTTTAAAAACCACCACTCACTCTCATTTCTCTTCAATCAATAAGACATGATGGTTCACAAAGATCTTCCAAAAAACTATTCCATAGTCCCTCCCCACCTCTAGGAGGCGTTTTTCATTCAAAAATTCCAAAACCCCTCTCTCTTAGGCATGTTTTCAAGTTGGATATTTCAATAGGTAAACCCTCCCACTTCTTCTTTTAATTTCATTTTCCAATTGTTTTATATTCTGATCTTCTCCTCACCTCATTTGTCCAAATAATCATAATAACCTTTTTATAATATATATAATGTAATTATATCCTGTTAATGGAATATAAATAATCAATATCCTTACACTCTCACTTTTATTTTGAAAACAAAATCATCATCTCGGAGGTGCCAATTTTCAACCTTCGTGGACGACGAACCTTTGTTCATAATTTTATCCTTCAATTCTAGACATAAAACCGTTTTTATGGATGAACCAGATTAAAAAATATGTATTATATGTTATGTAATGGTTATGTAACAATCATTATTACCTGATACTAATGAATATAACAAAACAATTTCATTGTGATCGAAAAAACGCTGTAAAAATCTAAACAATTATCACTAAATGACTTATCTAATGATTCATCTGCATACCATGTAAACAAATGATATATATATATCCATTTAAAATTATTTATGTTCATTAATAATATATAAATTCAATCATGTAAAAATATATCGAACCATAAAAACATCCATACTTATAATCAAGCGAACCGATCATGAATATCAAGAAATGAACAAAACGGAATAGAGAAATTCAATATTATAAGTTATAAAAAATCCATAAATTTACATATTAAAATTATAAAAAATTATATATATGTGTAATAAGTTCTTAATATAATTAATAATTGGTTTAATTTTATATTCTAGAAACATATGGTCTTGTTAAGAACACATTTAGATATAATGTAAGGGTTTTCTCATCCCACATACACTTGGGTTGAATATTTCTTATACCCAAATAGTTATTATGTATGTTGTATGTATATTGAAAATTTATGTATCATATCATTAATACACTTATTTTCATGTTATTCAATGTATCCTTTTATTATTATTAGTTTTGGATCATATGATTAGATTGATTACAAGTGTTAAGGGATTCTACCAAAACCTTCATTTTCCCTTCGGGTTAATCCTTCACTATCCTTAACCAAATATAATGATTATTAAATTTTTGGAACATATTATATATTATGTTTTTATCTCCCTAGACCATATATTCAGATCATTTAATATTTCTTTTATGGGTATTATATGTTTAAAAATAGTTCTCTTCTGAATTATTTCTGATAAACAGGCCAGATTCAAGGGAACATCTCGAATTCATATCCATTTTTAGTTGCACTATATAATATGATTTAATCCATGATTTTTTTGTAGAGTCACAGATTTTATCATTAAAATAACTCTGGGTTCATTTATTATTTTATGAAAACATACATTCCTTTCCTCTTTAAAATCTCAATAATACTTTCCTTAAACCACAATAAAATAATTTATTAACTAAGAATTATTAAAAACGTTTTAACATTATTTCACTTCAGTGGGAAACAATTTATCCACCAAATATAATTTCAATGTTGTTATCTTTTATTTCTAGGGTAAAAATGTTTAGAATCTTATTTTATGACAAATAAAAATGGTTTTCCATAAAAACTTTTCTTTCCAAAATAAAAGGTTTTTTCTCGTCTCACTTTTAATTCCTTGAGATTTACGAATTGTTTACCACTTATTCCTTGGATGTGGTATATGTATTTCCCTTTTATATATCATATAATCAGTATTATTATTCTTATGATATTATATGGAATTAATAATTAAAAATTTTAATGTGTTATGGACACTTTTGAATGTTTAATGATAATTTTCTTCAAGTGTTTATTAATGTTTTAATTAGAGAATTTTCATCAGTGATTATGATTCAAATATTTCAATGTGTTATGAAAAAATATGATCAAAATATATTTTTATTTGACATATTAGTAATTAATTGGACTTTTTATGTAAAGGGGACCCCGCTATATCCCCTCGATGCATTGGTAGGTCCCATTAGACATTAAAAAATTGGGTTTGTCCAAGGCCTTACCCTAGTATTTTTAGATGTATTGGTCGAGGTATTGACAATAGATTTATGATGTCTGGATATGTATTCCCTCATTATGATTTTAATAATAGATAAATCTTGTGATTATTCTACTAGTAGAATATATATCATAAAGTTTCATGTGATTATTTATATAGAATTATTAATTCAATTTTAATTCTTCCATATTATGCTCAAGATTAAGTTTTAGTGGCATAATTTATTCACATTTACTTATTTTTTATGATTTATTTTCCGGTAACACATACTCTAACTAATCAACTGATCATAACCCTTTCCTATGTTTCCTTTCCCAAGGTTATATAGAAGAATACATTGAATATGATTTCAAGGATGTGTTTTATTTCATATTGTGTCATATTTTATTTTATTTTTCCAATGTGTTATGGGTATCATAACTGTAATATAGACTTACAAGACTGCAAAAATTATCAGTCCTTCAGGATTTGATTCGTTTTAATCATGAAAATGTATTAAAATTATGCACTAGATATAGTCCTATGGGGTCAGGTTGTTACATATGGTGTTGTCGATTAAAAGGTCGGTGTCGTGATTTAGATATCCTATTAGTAAATTTCCATGATTTTATTTTATAATATGTGTTTATCACCCTATGATTTCATGTTTTAGTCAAGAAAGATAACTATATGAAACATGGTTAAAGTTGAATTTTTCATATGTGGAATTTATGGGATTTATACAACTTTATTTCCCAAGTGGAAATCTCATAAAGAGAATCAAGAAGGTGGTATGATTATTTCTTATACTTCTAAACATAAATAGAACACAAAGGACATGTGAAAGGTATGTTATGTTATCCTAGTACAATTTAAATTGATTACAAGAAGAACAATATCATTTAGGTTATGGAAAATTTTGGAATAAGTTGATAAAGCTTGAGTAAGGTTTTAAGAATAATTTTGGATGAATAAAGTACTTTTATTTTAGAATTCAAATATTATTTTATTTGAATCCTGGAATATATAAAATTTTTCAGTATAAGTTTTCATTGAGGATTTATTATAATATTTTTAATGGTTATAAATATTTTGAAGAGTGATATCTTTTTAAGGGATGGTAACCCTTAATGTGATCATGCTATTGAGAACATTTTTTTTTCTCTTGGATAAAGTGTTGATTGATTTGGTTGTTGTAAATTGGATAGCACTGATTACCCTGGATCTGATTATTGATTTGATGATAAATTGGTATATTTATAATGTATTATGTTTACAACTTCTTTGATTTAAGTTATGTATCCACTAAACTTTGGAATATGGAGTCATGCATGTTTTTTAAAATTATTTATAGTTATTTAGGTTATTACCCTGTATTAATAGAATATAAGATGAGGGTATTCACATGATTAGAATTTGACAACCATGGGATATATTGTGATATATGGGGGATAAATGTTAAGACTATTTTTTGTATTTATTTCTCAATTTTTTTATTTTGAAATTTTTTAAGGTTTATAAGGTTAACCAGTTATGAAAAGTTTATTTCAAACTATGGATGGAGTATTTATGTAGGGAGTTTGTATTGAAAATAGTAGTTAAATGGCTATCTAGTGATTAAAATTATATCAAGGATTTATAGTATATATATTTTGAAAATTTTATTTATGTAGATATAGAAAAGGACCTTATATATGATGGGTGAAATACAATCAATTCCAAAAAGGCTAAGGGTCTTGAACCCATGAATTATGGATGATACAGGCTTCACACCTACCACTATCCTACGTGAAATCCTAGTTAATGTGAAATTTTTATTAAAAAAATTATAAATAAATATATTTTTTGTGATTGATGATCTAAATCAGTCCCTGATATTTACTTTCATCCTCCAATTCCATATTTTCATTTCTCACCTATGTCATCATATCTGGAAACTAAGTTATATGTTACATTGGAAAACTCTCATGTTTCCCTCTGTTGTTTTTCTAAAATAATATTTAGTATTCATTTTTACGATGTGAGATTCTATGAAATAAAATTTCACGTATTAATCCTTTAATAACCTAGAAAAATTTCAATGGATAAATTCATTTTAAGGGGGGTAAAATATATCAATCTTATATTTGGTTAAATATATTTTTTCAAATTATTTAAGGATTTTTAATATTTTTATTTTCAAGAAACTATACTAATAGTTATAATATATCAAATCACGATGTTTTTCTGGAATTATATGTAAAACCATGTCAATCATGAACTACAAAAAACTTAAATATATCTTTCTCTACATGGATTACTATGTTTAGATTATTTTATAAACAAGACTTACATTCCTTGATGACTTCTGTAACACTAAAGACAGAGTTTTCCCAAACAAAAATATATTATTAAAATTTTATTATTTAATACATTAAGACATAATGTAGAATTAAATTTAGAGGTTATAAATATTATTAACTAACTTATTAAAACTTATGGTTTATTTTAATAGAAAAAAAATTAATTAGTTACAATAAAAAAATTTAATATAAAGGGAATATGTTTATTGAAAAATAATTTTATTCTCAAAAACCTGTTTTACCATAATAAATAAAATTAATTATTATTAGTGATTGATTTTATTGTAATATATATATATATATATATAATATTCAATAATTTTTATATTTTAATTAAATATATTATACAGGCATTAGATAAGTGGAAACCCAATTTTACTCATAAAAACCTTTATTTTAATTATGGTATTTTTACCAAATTTTAAATATAAGTTTTGGAAATTTAAAAAAACTTTTCAAAATAAGATTAATTTTTTAAAATTAAACATAAAAATTATGATAGGGGGATGTTTTGGTTTTTTCTGTGAAGTTTCATTTTTGAATGAATTGGGGAAAATACTGAAATTTAACTCAAAACGACATTTTCAAATAATATATTTATAAGTTTATATTATATTTTTAATTTAATTCTATATAATTTTTTTTCTTAATTTAGCCCAATTTTCTAATTGTGGTCATTGGAATCAACTTCACATTGAAATTAATTATAAAAACCATGATATTTTTGGGAATGTTTTAACTGTAAAAATTTGCATTGTCGTCCTGTCTGTGGGACTAAATTTAAATGAATTTTGGGCACATATATGATTGAAATTTTGTAAAATATATTTCATATTTTTAATAATGATAATTTAAAATTTATTAAATGATCATATTAGATTTTGAACATAAATATTCCATACTTGTGGGGTTTCCCTTTCAATTATTTTACAAAAAATATCACTCCTCCACTATAAACAATCCTCCTCTCCTCCCCATTCCACACACCTATCAAGACACTTAAGATAACCAAATATAATCCCAATTAGATCATAAAAATACATATCTTCCTCTTTTAATCTTCATTTTGTTTATAAATCTATCAATGTAATACCTTTGGTTCTAACCAAAAGGACTTACCCAAATAAGTTGTAGCATCCTTCCTCAAGATCCTTTCATTTATTTCCTTTATCCACCCTTCCACTCTTTATATTCCATGTGTATACAAAAAAACTAGTATCCTAAATATAAAGATATTTTTTATCTAATGCTTTTAACCTACAATTACACACACTTTCATCTAATGGGTAACCAAAATACTTTTTATTTGTGTGGTGAACTACCGCCTCACGAAATGATTATTATTTGTTTTCCCTTTACTGCCTCTCATGGTAGAAATAATTAAAGAAAAATTTGTTTTTATATAAAATATAATTTATTTATAATGTATTTAATTTTATGTAATTATTTTAAAAATCATATCTTTTTTTACTTTCTATCTTGTTTAAATATGAAAATTTCGTTTCAGGAAGTGTGGACTACCACCCCTTAAAGCGAAATGATTTTTTCTCACACCACATGGAATGAATTAAGGATATTTTTAAAGAAATTATATGATATAAAAATGAAACTTTAATAATGGTATATATAGATACTTTTTTTTTTCATTTACTCTCTTTTCTCCAATACATAAATTAAACCGAAACAACGTTCATGTGTACATACGACCTACCCTCTCCATAAACGGTGTACACCGTTTCATACATATATATAAATTTTTTTATTAGAATACAAATATATGGAATATTAGAGATATATATCATGGTTTAAATTTTTTAAATCAAGATATAATTACAAGGACCAAATATATAACAAATTAAGACATATACGAAGAATAAAGAAGATATTACCCTTAGTGAAACCTAAAAAAAGAATTGTTAACAGGTAGATAATTGTAAGAACCAGGTTTTTACTGCGAAAGACTTTGGAATATTCTTGCTGATATTCCAGAGCAGCGCCTTCAGACGACGTGCGATTCCGAGCCCCGGAGTGGCCGGAATTAAATTTTCAGTGCGTTCACACTAGAAACGCTAAATAAATAGGATAACTCCTAAACGGTGCTTCCGATCAGGGATCCGAGTGTACGAACGGGTTTAGAATGTGGTTTTTACCTTAGGGACGACATAAAACATGTCGGCGCGGGATGTTTGGACCCCTCACTCGCTTTCGGAACGTTAAACGGGTAAATTAATTAATTAATTTATTCGTTTAACGACTTAACTTAGGTATCTCTTAATCGGTGGCTCGGATTGGAAAACCGAGGGCACCGTTGAGTTCAGAGCATGTCGTTTACCCTAGAAGGGGTGTATCTTTCGCGGGTGCGACTTGTCTGTGAAAAATGGCTCCGGGGGCGTTTTCGTAATTTAGCGGCTTCGGACGTTAAATTTGATAACTTTTGAACGGGGCCTCAGATTAAAATTCTGAGACCTCCGTTGTGGTCGGGAGGTGATGTTTACCAGAAGCGTGACCTATGTTCGACTACGTTTGGGGTTTTGGACGCGGATATAAATTTAAGATGAGTTTTTAATTAATTAATGGTTTAATTGATTTTCTTTATTTAATCCCTTCATCCCCTTCATCCCCTCTGAATCCCCTTGACGAAACTCCCTCAACCCTTCCCTCTCAACCTCCTCCGATCCAGGTGGCACCAAGGGGGGAGCAGTAGCATCACGTGCAGCGAAGCTCCGGGCTACGCCCAAAGAGGTAGGAGATTTTGTTTTACGTTTTAAATTCTAAACCTTTACTTGAGCTCAATTTATTGCGTTTAAATGCTATTTGATTGTCGATCAAATCCCATAGTTGCGTAGTATAAATTCTGCGCTCTCCGACGCATGTTTCAGATTTAAATTTAGAGTCTGGAGGTGTCCGCCACCGAAGATCCGCGGGTTTTTGGAATGTTTATCAGCGAACCACGGTTTTCCGGCGGGTTCAGCTAGTCCAGGAAGAGGATCCGCCGTCTCAGGAAACAGATCAGAGAGGCGGACGACGGAGGCCTTAGTCAGGCGGGGCGGCTCGGTCCAGGGCGGCGCGGGCTCCCTCCAGTGGAGTCGGTCGGCGGCTCGGCTGGGCGAGCAGTCGGGGGAGACAGCGGCCGAGCAGAGGCGACACCAGACCTCGGCGCGAGCGGCTGTGGGTAGCGCTCATATGAGGGCGAGCTGCAGAGGAGCGGCCGACCAGTGCTGGGGTCTCCAGACTACCAGGGTTGCGCGACCCTCGTGGAGAAGAAGAGAACCGCAGATAGCGGGTCTCTGTGACCTGCAAAAGGCAAAGGCAGGCGCACAAAAAAAAGAAGAAGAACTTAATGGGAAAAAAAGGGATGCGACATTGAATTTGGGGGCTCCCTCTCTCAAATCAAGGAGAGAGGATATAAAAAAAACATAAAAAAAACACCAAATGTTTCTGCGTGGTGAAAAAAAGAAGGGGTGACCCGCACGGGCCGTCGTTCGAGCTCTGTGCAACGTTTTAGCAAATTTTTCATTGGATGTCCATTTGGGGCGTGCGAGCAGTCGTTTTTGGGTGTTTTTACGAGGGAATTGCATTGGTGCAATCCGCATGCTCTAATTCTGCACGCAGGAGCGGGCCCTACGAGGTCCATTTGGGGAATTGTCGGTAATTTCTAACTTTATCACCGGGTGTCCATTTTGGAAAAGTGAATAGTCCATCTTGTGTGCTTTTTTGAGAGGATCGCAACGGTGTGATCTGTTCGTTGTGTTTCAGGACCGGGTTGCAGGTCCCATGAAGCATTGCTCGTGTGCGGTGCATCAGAATGCACCTTTTTCTCCAAATATCCGTTGCACTCATGTGAGTAGTGCTTTTGACATGTTTTCCCAAGGGGATCGCATTGGTGCAATGCACCCGACTGTTTTCGGGGCCGAGTCTTGGGTTCACGGGACACCGTTCGGGCGTGAGGCGGTGTTAGCGACTTTTCCATCAAATATCCGTTAGAGGCGAGTAAGTAGTCGATCTTGCATGTTTTTCCACGAGGATAAAAAAGGTACGATCCCATTTGGTTGTGCAGAACCTCTTACAGGATCTTATTAAATGTGGAAATGTGAAGGTGCCCCGGGGGTGGTTCTTCTACTATGTTCATAGCAGACCCTTGACGTGTGATCACGTGCACTCCCGTGTGAGTGAAGTAATGCTTGAAAAGATGTGGTTGGTCGTGCCCCAGTCGTTGAGGCGGCAAGTTGGAGATGTTACGTCATGCCTTCGTGTTGACGTTGGGTGCCGGGTGCACGATAGCCCTTGGGCTGGAAGTGAGGTATACTCTAGGAGTATACGGGAGCGCTTGGAGGTACGTGTGGTTTGTACCTGAGACGTTAGTGCGCTTGGTTGGGGTTAACTTGGGGCCACACGTCGTGTGGGCCCCAGGTGCGTGTCGAGCTCTGATTTGCGTACTTTGACCTCTCACGACATAGAGGGTCCCTCTGTGCTCATTTGTTTGACCAGCAGGGTTGAGTGGTCTCCCCCTGGTTTCGTTCTCGATGGATTGGCCGGTAGCGGTGCTACTAACACCCAGTGATGGAACAGGCACTGAACCTCTTATGGGAGAGTTATTCTGGAGTTGGGTGGTTGCGCGATACTCACTCTGTGTTCGGTTGGCCAGTGTTGTACCATCCTGTAGAGATGGCCATAGTAGTTCTAAGTTCTACCCTCCAGCGGGGCTGGGCAGTGGGTTACTCATCAACTTCCTCGGGCTTACCCTCCAGCAGGGCTGGGTAGTGGGTTGCTCACTGACTTCTAGGGTCTACCCTCCAGCAGAGACTGGGCAGTGGGTCACCCGACGCTATTAGGGTCTACCCTCCAGCAGAGACTGGGCAGTGGGTCACCCGACGACCTCTTAGGGTCTACCCTCCAGCAAGGCTGGGCATTGGGTCACTAGTCGTCTGGTTCAAGGTCTACCCTCCAGCAAGACTGGGCAGTGGGTCGCCTGCCGACTTATTCCAGGTCTACCCTCCAACGGGGCTGGGCAGTGGGTCGCCTGATGATATATTAATGTCTACCCTCCAGCAGGGATGGGCAGTGGGTCGCCGGATGATGTATTATGGTTTACCCTCCAGCAGGGCTGGGCAGTGGGTCACCCGATATCATATTATGAATTACCCTCCAGCAGGGCTGGGTAGTGGGACACCTGTTGGCATTATAGACTCAGTCCTTTCTACTAGGCTAGTCTGAGGCTTTCCTCCATGATTACCAGAGCGGGACCCTTGGTTATACGGTTCAATGTTGTGATGACTTTGATTTTGAGGAGACCTCTCGACTGCAGGGCAGTGACGAGGCGGGGTTTGACTTTCCCTAGAACTCTCAAGCACAAGAGGCACATTCCTCACCAAGATGTGTTCTTGTGACGTGATCTAAAACCATGCGGGTGAGTCAGTGCCGCCCAAAGCGGATAGTGTCGAGGTGCGGTGATTGAGCCCATTGGCTTGTAGTTCGGGGCAGATGTGCGGGATGCTAGACATCAATGATTTACTTCTGGGACTGTTGTCGACTGTTTTCTTGGGCTGAGCTACGGGACGGAGATCCCCTTACGAGCTTGTACGGGCTTCTTGTAGAGCATATATATATGTATATACCTTGTTCGAGTACCCACTTCTTGGGCTTGGTTACTCTCCCTCCAGGAGAGGCGATGACGCATGGGGTATGCCACATTCTTTCCGTGTCTAGATTCTTGTTGTTAGATGAGTCTACTCTCCTGCTATAGGTAGCGAAGACTCGACGGGAAGTTCATCTTCTCACTGTTTCTATCTCCTTGTGCATGGATGAGTCTACTTCCTTTCTCTTGTTGGGTTGAGCTAAACTCTTTACTGCACTTTCAGTTGTACTCCTCTACTTTCCCTGTTCGCTCTACTGCTCACCCTTCGATACCTCCTTTGTTTCTCTCTCGAGCCTTCGGGGTATCCTACTGAGTATTTTTATACTCACCCCTACTTGGGCTTTGCCCGCACTTGGTGTGCCCTTACAAATGACGGACATGTGGAGCGTTACTTCGGTGGAGCGTAGGAGCTTGGGAGCTTGGACCGCGTGTGGTGGTCATAGCCGGGTTCCAGGTGGGGAGACCCATCAGCTGTTTGTTTTGTTTACCTGTTACTGGGTTGTGGCACTTTTTTTTGGTTGGGCGTGTGTTTTGCCCCTTTTTCCTTTTCAGCACTTACTTGTACTGTTTAGTGGTCGATGAACATTTGTGGGTTTTATATAGCAGTTTCCCTTTTTTCTGCTTGTTCTTTCTTTTACTCTGCTCTTGCATTCAGTGTGCTGCGTGTGTGTGTACAGGTGCTTAGGCAAAGGCCTCCCCGAGTTATTGTGCCTTCGGCGCTGGTCGCCAGCACCTGGCCTATGGAGGCGGGCCTAGGGTAGTTGCTGCCCGAGCCCGAGTAGGGTCGGGTCTTGACAATAATATACGAACCTAATAAATCAATATATGGTATTAGATATAATAATATTACTCTATAAAATATATATAATAAAATTTCATATATTATATAGAGATATTGTATGAATATGAAGAGAGTCAAGACACAAGGTAATGGAATTTAATCTCAATTTCTATTTCTCCGAGATATATTATTTATTCACCACCCATTTTTTGTGTTGTGTGTATAATACCTATGGATGTATTATTTTATTAATATAATTAAATATATGGGTATTTACATATCTATTTTATAATCATTATTTCATGCTATTTATGTTTCAAAATTTCCCAAACTTGTAAATTAAATTTGTCCCAATTTTCTTTTTTGAGACACATGCCATGTTATGCCCATATATTTTTTCATAAGGTGTATATACATCCTTTGAAATGTCATATTATGAAGATAATTTTTTTCATGATATTTTAGATTTATTTCAGCTAAATTACTTACATAGAGAGTATGGATCATAGTTACGTTATGGTAAGAATGTTTGGAAACAATATCATCTCTCTCCATGAATTTTTATGATTATGATTACTTTGATGAAATATTATGATCCAACACTTAATAATGTTATAAATATTATTATATTTTTGATATTTATGATATATTAATTCAATGGTACCATTCTCCCACCCTTTGGTACATAAGGTAGTTATTAATTTTTTTTAAGAAAGCCCGACCTTACCTCTCTCTTCAGTAAGAAAGTTATGTTCCTTCAAAACCATGATTCTTAAAAGGCTTCCAAGAATATTATAATATTATGCCAGGTTATTTAAACGACAATTTTAACAATGTTTTAACTTAAACAATTGTTTTTAAGAATGTAATATTCTTGTCATTTTCTGATCGAGGAAACTTTTGATACTCTTTATAGTGAAAAAGTATTTTTCAGCATGAATGGATTTTCCCACTGTCATTTATCAAAAGCTTCCTTTGAATGATTAAAAGGTTATTTTTTAGGATTTTTTTTGAAATATACCTTCAAATAAATTATTCTAATATGGTCTTAAATCATATTTTGCATGTTTTGAGGAAAAATGTTTTTTAAAACGATTTAAATCTCATCTACATGTTTTCAAAGGAAAAAGGAATTTAAAATGTTTTTTTTCTTAATTCATAAATGTTTATGTTTATTTACATGAAAATGGTTTTCAAAAGGGGTTATGTTTTAAGAATAATTTTTAAAAATAAAAAATATAATTTTAAAATGAAGTATTTTTTAAGATATTTCAAAATTATTTCTAATGTAAGATGACATCTGTTGGTTATACTCATGCCTTATTGGGGGTTAATTCCAAGGATTCATTCATTTCTTTATTTAGATGGTTTAAGATATAATAGTAAGACTTTTATGAAACCAATTTCCCTTTTCATAGTCTATATAATTTTGAAACCCACATCATTTAATAGATTATTATTTTGTTAAATGATTATGAAGCCTGTGAATTTTCAATTAGTTAAGATATGATTAAATGTTTATGAAACCCATTTCTTTTCACGGTCATTGATATGATTGTTTATGATCGCATGGACTAAGTATGTATTATTTAATTTTCATATGGGTGGGTCCTATATCTCTTTCAAATTCATTGGGTAAAGATTTATATCACATGATATAAATTATGTAAATCAATTTTATATAGAATTGTGTCTGCCACTATTTTATGTATTATTCTTATATTATGATTTTAGCGATCATGTTAATTATTTACTTATGATTCATTAATTTTGAACAGTGAATCATTATTTCATGATTCATTTTTATGACCTATGATTTGTAGGGTCTAATATTATATTTTCACTATCATGTTATCAGACACTTATGACCAGGATTTTGTTTCCATATCTCCCTTGTTTAACCTTAATGTTCATCTGAGTTAACTCATTTTATGTATCCTTTCCAACAGTATATGAAGATACCTATTAAGAATTATATTTATAAAAAGTGTCCTAGTCATGAAGAACACTATGGGAGTTAATGTAGCTTACTTACGGACTAGTGTTCATGTTCCCATGTTTCCAATTGTGTTCGACTAATATGGTCATTGGGAATCTGTTTTTGTATTTTTTTATGTATAATGCAAATGTGATGTAATGTCTATGTTCATTAATTATGTGATATTATATTTTCCATTATTAAATTTTATGAAATATATTCAAATTATATTATTATTATTATATTTTCCATGGAAGATTGTTTGAATGATATTTTTTCCATTCCTGATATAGTTCTATGAAAAATTTCCCAAATTCTTTCTAATACCAATTTAATGAGAGAAACATATGTCATGAAAACCAACAAAAATATGTATTATATCTTATCAAATATATTATTATATATAGTCGTACTTAATATGATTAATCAATTTTTATTTTTAATCCCTTATCCTTGAGAAAAAATGGACATTATGTCTCTTATAGGCCTATATTATCCATAAATAAAATAATAAATAAGAGATATTTTTTACCAAATATATCTCTCTTCTCTTAATAAATGTTTTTTCATGACATTCATTTTTTCACATGTAGAGGAGAGGTTATTCATAGTGGAATTGGTCATGTCCACTTAAATAGAATATGTTTTATGTGTTTCAGTTATATATAAAAGAAGGTTAACGAGTCAATTTTTTTATCTATAATTATTAATGAACTCAATTTAAAAAAAATCATTGTTTAAAAAAACATGGAAAAATAATATTCATTGTTGAAAAAATGTTCATAAATAATAATGATATGAAAATTCCTCCTTGAAAAGTGTTTATATAATTTGTTGTGATTTTTGGACTTTTAATTTGTGTTTTAGGTGTGAGGTGATGTTATACCAAAGAAAAAAAATTTTATTTAGCTATTCTTATAGAATATCATAAATTGTGCTTACAAGTTTATCCTCTATTTTGATCTTTAATTTATTTTGACATCAATCACCTACCTATCAAAATAATTAAAATAATTTTATCTTAATGTGAAGTCCTCAATGAAAGTCAGGATATTATTATTTATCGGGAGGAACCTTTATGATCCGTTTCAATAATATGGTTAGAATCCTCTATTTATGGTATATGCATGACCCAATTTAAAATGTTACTTTGGGTGAAGATAGGGAAAATTAAAATTTGGAGACACCATAGAAAGACATTACTAGTAATATTGAATATAAAAAAATTAATAGTATCAATGAGGATGATATAATTTCAAAAAGGGTAGATTAAAAAAATTGAGTTTCTTTAACAAATGAGGGTTTGAAATGATTTATAATATGTAAAGATTGAAATTATGTATACATATCGATAGTTATTTTAGTTTATTGATAATTGAATTTGAATATTAATAGAATGGGTACCACTTGTATTTTAGTGAAGATTTGTGGCTGAAGATAAGAAATTACAAATTGTTGTGGATTTGATACCTCAAATATCATACATATGTTTTTGTTATTTAATTCATCAATTTAAAAAATTGTTTATATTTTTATACATTTCATCCAATCAAATGATATTATTTCATAGTAGAGGAAAATAAAATTGAATTTATAAAAAATTGTTTATATGAAATTTTGAGAGATCTTTAAAGGTAAATAATAACTTTGTTTTAATGTTAAGAAAATAGATCCTCGCATGAGTAGGTAGATAATACGTTGTAAGAGGAAGACACAACGTGTGTTAGTGAGTTGTAAAATGAACTAGGAGGGGTATCCCTAGGGATGATCATATCATCCAATCCACTTACTCCACATCAAATATTGGTTATAACTTTGTGAAGATGTCATTTCATCTGTTAATGCTAGTAGACACACAACAATAGGTGATGCCTCTAATATCGTTAAAAATGGTTTTTTAACAAAAAATCACTGAATACTTAAGATCCTTTAAAGGTTCCTGACCATTATTAGATCTAGAAATAGTTATGATAAAGGAACCCTTTATCAGTGCTAAAAAAGTGTTGATAAATGGAGAATTTAGCAAAAAAATGTTTTATTACCGATGAAGGGTTCCTTTATCAGTGCATTAATTTTAGCACTGATAAAAGTACTATTTGTCACCTCTTTCAATAATTCTGATAAATGGGTCCTTTATTATCACTTTAACAATTATTGATAATATCCATATCAGCTTCTACATATATGTCTTCTTATGAAAACCATGAAATAGGTGTAAAACAAACAAGAATTAGAATAAATAAACTAGAATATTAATGTACAAAAAATTGGATTTCAACACGAATATCACATTGCAACATCATTTCAATTAATAATTTATATAAAAACAATTAAATTGAAGCCATATTTATAATTAATGAAAATAAAATGACAAAAAATATTAAAAATTAAAACTCAGAAAATATTTCCAATGATCAACCTTCTTACAAAATCTTATACCATTAATAAACCCATTTTTTATTACAGTAATAGTAAAAAAATTATCATTTTAATGGTGTATAATCCACAAATGATAAATTATAATGTTAATTAAAATATATAATAATGATATTATCAATAAATCATGAATTATATTGATATACAGTTAATTCATAAACATCACAAATGAATTATGGATAATTTTTATAACGATTGAAAACAATCCAAACTCGTTATCTTAATTTTTTTAATTAAAAAAAATTATTAAATTAAATAGAAACATTATTTTGAAAACATGAACTTTTATTTATACTGGCCACATCATATGTTGGATTGACGGGTGATTAATTCCTACCCATAAAAAATAATCTGGGAGAACTGTCCTAAAGTATGAATATAATCTGCAGTCCTCTTCACATTTTTGCTACAGGTCCATGTTTAAAACTCAAATGACACTATGATATGAAAAAAACACATATAGAGTCATAACATCTACATCGTCTATTAATTTTATTTGTTGTTGATTCATACCTGGAACACAGTGTATCTGATTGAGGTGAGGTAAATTCTTACAAGTCACAAATTAATTACGGATCATTTTCATAAAATATCAAAATAATTTGAATGTATTTTCTCAGTTGTATATTATGTCACATGTCTTTTGAACTAAAATATCCATTTTAATATAAAAACATACACTTAAAGTCATACCAGGAACACCATGTATCAAATTGAGGTGAGGTTGATTTATATATTCCAAAAATGACTTATAGATCATTATGTTATATTTTGAAAACAATATGATATTTTTTTGGGCATAAGTGATGCATATTTTAAACATAAATGGAACTTCTATACAAAAACAGTCATATCAAGTCATACCTTCCACATCATCATTTTTATTGATTTATAGTAAATTCTTACATAACAAAATATTATGAGGGATTATTTTCTTATGGTTTGAAGAAAATATGATCTTAGTTTCCCATTATTGGTTGTGTGATGTTAAATTTAAAATAAAATGGATCTTTTATATTGTAAAAGAGTAAAATGTTTCATACATGACACATCACGTGTCAGACTGATGTGTTTCCAATTCCGAAATTTCAAGAATTAATTACTGAGTATTTTCTTAATGTTTGAAAACAATCTGAGCTCATTTTCCTATTACTGGCTAGTCACACATGATTTAAACTAAAATGACAATTTAATATTATAAATAAACACATCAATTCATATTTTCTACATCATATGTTAGATTGAAATGGTGTTTATTTCATCACATTAAAAATAAATTATGCATTATTTTTCTAATTTTTTTAATCATATATTAGTCAATTTTCCGGGTTTTCAGTATGTGACGTGTATTTTGAAATAAATTGCCAATATAAAACCAAAAAACATATTTTTTTGAGTTATACTAGGAACACCATGTATTAGATTGAGGTGTGATCGATTCCAACATGTCACAATTGAATTATGGATCACTTTCATAAAGTATCAAAACAAATTTGAATGTGTTTTATCGTGTTTGAGTATGTCATATTTTTTTGAACAAAAATTTAAATTTTTAACTAAGAATGTACACATTAAATTATACTGGGAACACAATATCTCACATTGAGTTATTGTTTATTCCTACGCATCAATAATGACTAATAGATCATTTTCCAAATGATTTAAAAAAACATTATGACTATTTTATATATTTTAAATTTGTGTTGTGAATTTTAATCTAAAATGATAATTCTATATTGAAAACACAAAATTAAACAATGATCATCCAAAACATTTTTCATATTGATGTACAGTAAATAACTACACATTAAAGTTGAATTATGGATCATTATCAAAATGTTTGAAGTAAGTCAAAAATCATTTCCGTTGTTTTTTCTAGGTAATCCATGTTTTAAGGTAAAATTGAAATTATATATTGAAAACACACACATCAAGTTACATCAGCCTCATCAAGTTTCATATTGACATGAGGTCAATTATTACATGCCATAAATGAAAAATGGAGTGTTTTCATAATGTTTGAAAACAATTTCTTATCATTTTATTTTTTTCAGATAGTGATTTGTGTTTTCAACAAAAATGACCATTTTTTAAACACATAAACATTGAGCCATACCAGCAACATAATTTGTTAGATATATGTGAGATTAGCTCCAAAATGTCATAAATGAATTATGAATTTTTTCCAATTTCTTTTTAACAACCTTAGATCATTTTTTATTGTTGAGTATATGGAATGTGTCTTGAACTAAAGTATAAATATTTTCTTAAAACATATAAATCAAGTCATAATAGGAATAATTTATTTCTAATTGAGGTGTAGTTGATCACTAAACATCAAAAATGAATTATTGGTCATTTTTATAAAATATAAAAAAATTGATTTTGTTTTCTCAGTTTTGAGAATGTCATGTGTGTTTTGAACTAAAATATCAATTTTAATCTTAAAATGTACCCTTCGAGTAATAAAAAGCACACCATGTATCAAATTGGGGTGAAGCTTATTACTACACATCAAAAATAACTTTTAGACCATTTAAAAAAATATTTAAGACATTTATTTCTTGTTTTTATTGTTTTTTCTATATAAAATACATTTTAAACTAAAATGACAATGATATATTGAAAAAATGCACCTTGAATGTTACCTGAAACATCATCTGTATAATTTATGTGAAGTAAATTCATACTCATAAAAAATTAATTATGGATTTTTTCTAACGTTTCGAAGACAATAAAATATCCTTTCCTTAGGATTGTCTATGTGATGTGAATTTTAAACTGAAATGTAACATGTTTATTGAAAAAATGAACATCAAGTCCTACCAGCTTCATAGAGTTTTAGATTGATGTGTGGTCAAATCCAAAATGTCAAAAATTAATTATGAATAACTATCCTATCTTTTGAATAAAATATAGTCCCGTTTTCTCATTTTTGGCTAATAGCATTTCTAAACTAAAATTAGTCTTTTATATTAAAAAAAACAATTTTATTCACACTATTCACATTGTTTATCAGATTGATGTGTAATTGACTCCTACATTCCAAAAATTAATTATAAAACATTTTAAAAATGTTTTCAAAAAATGTGAGCTCATTTGATTGGTTTTCAGTATGTGATTTGAGTTTGAATATAAAGTGTCAACTTTAAACTAAAAACATATACTTCATGTCATATTGGGAATAATTTGTGGTGGATTAAGGTTCACATATTTCCTATTTATCACACTATTTATTATTATTTTCAAAAGTAGGTTCTCATTAATTTTCTCACATCCATGGTGACAAGAAACTGTCACCATGGATCTTAGCCAATTTAAGAGCACATGCTTTTGAGAACAACCAGACTTCAACCGAAACACCATTTATTTTTTGTATTCAAGCATTATTGTGATTAAAATGAACTAAATAAGAAGTAGTATGTTAAATTTTCATGATGTATATATACATTATTTAATCATTTCCTTATCACCCATATCATTGTTGTATCCCTGAAGTCCAATATCACACGATAATAACCAACTTTAGACATGTTACTATCCATGAAAGAATCCAAAGAGTGTAACCCTATGTAATAATTCGTAATGGGAAACTGGTCAAAAATAATATATATAAGAATTACGATACTAATTATTCAGTTCCCAAACATCTCTATAGGGTCATATATAAGAGTAGATCGCAGATATAATAGGTAATCACATAAATTTAATGTTGGAAAATAATTTTACACTATATACACTACCCAATCATATTTAATTTTTTTTTCTAATATTGAGTATGTTGATTTTGGAAAATATCGGTAGAGCTAAAAATATATATCCATAATAATGATTAAAAATTATTTTTAATTAAATTTTAATTACATTAAAAAAATTACATTTTCGGGGATGCCAGTATATTTTTGTAATATGACATCCCTGATAATTTTAAAATGGAATATCAAAAATCATTGTCGTTATATTTCAACATATACTTCAGAAAAATTGGCAAATAAGTAACCTATATTGATATATGTTTTTATAGTTAATCAACACTATATATACAATAATTTCATTCAATCTAAATAAATCTAAAGAATTCTAATTTTTTGTCACCAACCTCATACACTGATTCAACCTATATTTATTGATCTCTTTATTATGAGAAAAGTTTAATTAAAATGGAGAATAAAAAGTATAATTCGATGTTTACATAAAAAATTTTGATTTTAGGGGATTATAATTTCCCGATAGTAATCATTAGTGTCTGGTTTGAGAGAAATCCATGCATTGGATCCATAAAATAAATATTTTTGATATCTGAACTGATTGCAATGAGGTTCTATTACTTCTTAAGAAAACAAATGGTAATGAAAATAATAAAAATAAATTTTATATTCTTAATGTTTATGGTTTTCCCCCACAATATAGGCATCTAGAGTAGTCTTTCATCTGTTCTTTTCTTCTAAAATGACTATGCTTGTTCAACATTTTTACGTTTAGTTTTTTTCAATTATAATGAATGTTTTTGTGTAAAAATTATACAGGGAGTATTAGGTCCAAATCACAATTAATAGGGTTTTACCATTAACCAGAAATTCTAGTTAGAGGAAAAGTCTCTGACCATTTATTAAAATAAAGGAAAAGTGTTGAATGCAAGAATCACATGCTATAAAAAACAACTAAATATCCTAAAAACAATATTCATCACCATAACCATGCCCGGTTTCTTGATCCATAGTGGCCAACTCCCATTCTGAACTTTCATACTGCTTCAACATCTTAACATATTTCCTTTCGAGGTTTTACTCTTCCATATAAAGATACTCCTCAGAAGGTTGCGACCCTTTTCCTTTGATGATAGAGGACCTGGTGGGTATCAACTTTGGAAAATATGAATAATCCTTCCTTTTCCTTCTTTTTGGTGGAGCAGTCTTAACTTCCTCCTTCCCTGATATAATTTTCATTCCACCCTGAACAATGTCACTATAAGAGGTCCACGTCCTCCCACCAGCATTCTCCTTTCCACTATCAGATATATCCCCCCAATCTCCAGTGATAGTCAACTCCGGATAACTATCATTCAATCCCTATTCATGATCAAAGTGACTATTAGCATCAACCGATACTAAACATTGTGGATACTTCATAGGTTACTTACTACCATGAATCCCCTCATGCAGAATACCTTTTTCTAGAGATAACATCATGGGGCTGTGATTCAGACTGCAAATTGACAACTACACTCCTTGTATAATCCTCCTCAACATTGGAAACCATACCATTCTTCAATCCCCGAAAACAGTTTCCACTGGCCGATTCTTGATACTTCCCAACCCCACTGTTATTGTGGTCACACTTCTTACCCAAAAAAAGAAGCCTTCTATCATCCAACTTAGAAGAAACATCAACCGACACCCTTCCAGGAGATAAAGAAGAGGCAGTATGAGCATAATACAATGCCACCCGATCCAGGACTGGTTCCACTTTTTCATTCACCATACCCACAAAACAATTCCCAAGCACAATACAGACTGCCTATTGCTCAATGTGTGTCTTCCGCCCATCTGCAACCTTCACCCACCCATCAAAATCATCCAGTGAGTCACCTGCATGAAGATATATAATAGGTTTAACCCTCACTATATCATTATCCACACTAGGTTCATTTTCTTGGTTTACCACATCCAAAATTTCTCTTGTGTTTAGAACCTCAAGGGCTACAACAGTATTCCCAGCTGATTGCACTGCATCATTCAACTTTTCCACCAAACCTTCTATATTGCACACAATAAGATCACGCTTTATCTATCCAAACACCACATCCACCATTGGATTCTAATGTACCCCGACTGCCATCACATCATCCAAAAAAACACAACCAACAGCCCTGCCATCATTTTTTTGAAGTCCTGCCTCATCTCCAGGTGACACATCATTCGCCCCTTGAGTAAACACCACCATCCACTACTTTAACTTACCAGCCATACTCCCACCTTCACTCCTACAGTTCACCAATTCATGACCCAACTTGGTCGCTCTATTGGATTATATTGACCGAACCTTCTATTTCACCAGAATTTTATCCATAATAACACTATTCAATATTTTATACTTTTTTTAATAAACTTTTAATGGTTTTTCAATTGAAGGAAAATTATAAGGTATACCACTTGTATCATTATATGATTAGATAAGAATTATATGAAATATAGAATAGTATTACTAACCATTCTAACATTCGGATAATCAAGTGAAATACGAAACCCATCACTCAACTCATGATCTACTTTAATCCCCACTCATATTTTCTCTTTTTAGTGTTTTTTTATTGTGAAGCATATCTCCTAGGATATTATACCTCATACCTATTTCAACAATGTGATGTATGGGAATTGAAAGATATAAACTAAATACCAATTCACCCTATATAATTTTGATAATAAAAATATATCATTTTTTTGAATAATGATTTTGAGACAGAGAAACAAAAAAACTAATTACCTCATGTCGGGTAACCAGTTGAGGGGAATGGATAGACTCAAATATAGTGGGGATATTTCTTTATTCATGTATGATTTTTTTTACTGTCGGTTCAATTTGATCCTTTCACATATATTGGTCTTCTAAACATGATCCAAAAATAATATAATTCACATCACAGACACACACACACATATATATATATATATATATATATATATATATATATATGTATATAATTATTTCTAGAATCCATTCATTATCTCATTTGTAGCTTCTTGGGGATTTTTCTTCCCAAAATATGTTCATGGTGAAACTCCAAAACCCACAGCACAAAGGTAAATATAGACGCCGAAAAAGTCTGTAACACCTAGACAATGTTTTGAATGAACGGAGTGAAGTCATATTCGGAATCAGAGGCCTGGTCTAGAGGACCTGGAAGTGGAAGTGGTATGTGAAATTAAAGGGCACCAGCGTGAAAAAATCTTTGTTCGCGCGAAGGGATCCTGTGATATGCGAAAATAAACTGGCGCGGCACACAATTTTGCTCACCGAGTACTGCGCGGGGAAGCCTTGTGCGCCGATGGGTCCTGGCGTGAAAGATTTCGCGCGCCGCCCTGTTTCTGCGATGACGAATGCCTATAAATAGAAGGAGACCTCAACCTTTTCGGGGTTGAGGAATTTGAACCGGCTTCCGTGTGCGTAATTGCTCATGCAATATGGTCTCGAGATAGGGTTCTTTTCCACGCCAAGTCTCCCCAGGATCCGCCTTTGCGCGAGATCCCTGTGGCTTAGACTAAACTACAACCCCTTCGTGGTCCACCCCTTGTGCACAATTCCTTCGTTTGCATGCAGACCAGTCATGTGGCGCGCAATCCAGCCTTTTCACGCACACCCCTTCCATTGCACGGAACTCCTTCTTTTGCGCGCAATCCCTTCCTTTGCATTCCGACCCGACCTTTTTCACGCGCATCCCTGAATTGTGCGCTAACATGGTGTTTTCCGTACAGCAGCCTCAATTGCGTGCATGACTGCCCTATTGCGTGCAGACCTTCCTTATTGCACGCAACCTATCCTGTGTGTCACTCCTATTACGCACAAATTCATACAGGTTCACACCTGCTGGTGCATACCACGGGGGCTGAGCCCCCACACCCCCGCTCAGGGTATGTGCCGGGCTTCGGTCCCCGCCCTCTGGGCCGGGCCCTTCGCTACCGTCACAGAGCCCCATGAAATATGGAGAGTCGCACCGTGGAATTTTCTGGCCGGGACGTCAGTATTTTCCATTGTGCCCTTATGTGCACCCACCTTCATCCTATGGAATACCATGATTTAATATACTCCACCGTACACTGTGAAACACCTTGAGTTGACATATTCCTCTTGGTTCATTTCCTATGTCGTGAGTTGAGATTCTTATCATCAATTCCCCTTAGAAGAAAGCCCTATCATTCAATAATAGGATGCATCTTGTTCCAAACAAGAGATGCCATATGTGACAAGCATAAGATACCTAATGCCATGATTATAGTGGCATAGTTTCAAGAGCATTGGAATCCATTCAAACATTCCATCACTCCACCTCACACTTTGTGTCTCCTTTATTCGGATCTACTTCCACTTCCAAGTCTGGAGGGACCCCCTAAAGGTCTGGTCACATGCCGCATCGGCTCACCTACCGTCCTGGGCCAACGCCCCAGAATACTTTGGGTGACACTTTGAGTCAAGTACTGTGTCTCGAACACGGTCAGTAGTCGACCCCTCATTTGTTTGTCCCCATTTTAGGATAACGCGACAGGATGCTGTGTTGCGACCATGGTCAACAGTTATCCTCTATTTCCATGCCGCTCTCATTGCATTCCGAATGTCAGGAATGTGATTCACACTTTTCATATCCCTTTGTTCGGGCCGATTCCAATGCCCTTGGCATTACCCGCTTGTGCACTTGCACATAGCTTCATACCTCAACACATCAGTGAGTTGGGATGACCTCATGCCTAGACATGAGGAAGAAATTACGAGTTGCTTCCATGAGTAATCCCCGTACATCATTGCCGCTCCTTAGTGGCACTCGGGCTACTTCAATGCGTAAGCCCCATCCACCATAGCCACTCTAACGTGGACCCCTCGATGGTTCGCCCTACGACCCATTTTCACCATGGCCTTGCCAATGTCTTCCCTCCCACAAGGGGTAGAGGGTGTTGGGAATGTAAGCCCTAGGGGAGTAGAGTGAACCCAACTCGTCCGAGTTACAGGATGTTAAACTACCATGCACCTCATCCTTAACACATGATGTTAAACTGTGGTCTGACCCCGTGCCTCGCACGCAGGGTCCCCCCGGCTCGAACATTCTTTACGCCTCTTGTCTCCATGGGAATGGATTATTCCTCACATGGAATGAGATCCTCCTTTTGGAGTGGCATTTGTCTACGGGGGAAGGGCTGCCTCAGAGAGTAAGCCCCTAGACTCTCTTGCAGAAGGTTTCACCCATGCACCTCCGTACTTCACCACTGCCAAGGCCAGTGGATCCCCTTTCACACTATGCTTTTTCGCACCACGAGCCTCCATCCTAGAGTAAGCCCTGACACTAAGGGCCTCTAACCACGCGTAATCCCCTGTTTCCTATTTGGGCCGCTCAACGCGTAAGCCCCATTCCGCTTCTCACAGACGCATCCTTCACGACATGATCATCTGGTCCCCGCTGTCTCTTGTTTCTCACACTGAGCATGACTCACGTGAGTTTAGAGAGAGCATCGACCATGACATCCTCCTATGGGCCACGTCAGAGCATAAGCCCCATCCTAGCGAACTATGTGGACTTTGATCTGTGCTAGCGCGCGGTACGTAGGAAGCCTCCACGAGGTTAAATCCCACCACCCGGTCGTTCCAACTTCTTCATGTCGGTTCACCAACACTTTGGGCCGTCTCAGAGCATAAGCCCCAAATTTCTCGTGCCGTATGACGTTAAACTGTATGCCCTCATCCCGCATGACGTTAAACTGTATGCCCTCATCCCGTATGACGTTAAACTGTATTCCCCGAACTACATGGACTTTGATCTATGCTAATGCATGGTACGTATGAAGACTTAATGAGGGTCAAGCCCATCACTCAGTTGTCCCGACCCCTCCGCGTTGATTCACAACCACTATTATGGGCCGCCTCAGAGCGTAATCACCATACCCACTATTACGGGCCGCCTCAGAGCGTAAGCCCCATACCTCACACCCACGTCTTATCCTGACCACTCCCTTGAGCCCACGTGGCTCGGGAACCTCATGCCCTAGCCCGGAGGTCTTACATCCTCCAGGATCCAATCCATGTGTTCATTCTCATGGGTTACCTCTTTTGGTGTCCCACCATATCACCGAACTACGCAGACTTTGATTCCCTGCCATGGGGATACTTAGGAAGCCCCCACGAGGTTTAGGCCCCACTTCACTCCATCACCCATCCTGATCCTTACCCAGGACGCCACATCCCAATGGGATCATGCCACCTCATTCCACTCTACAACATCTGGGAAGCCACCCATGTGCTGGACCCAACATCGGTCTTCCCCCAAGGGGGTCCTTCAATCTGATCCACTCTCAGTGTTCCGATCATTCCGATCCGTCTCCGCCAGACGTTAAACTCGCGACATACCCCGTGTTAAACATGAGAAGATAAGGAAAACCTCAGATGGTACAGAATTCCCCGCGTTAGATGTGGGATGCCTCGGGCTTCCGCGCCCTCGAGAAGCCCTATAATAAGGGACAGAAGACAGACATGCCAATCCCCCAGCATTAAGGTGTGCCAATGACGCCCCAGTGTGACCATTCTCCTCACCGAAGGTTGCTGCCCCAACCAGACCCGTTGGAGCATCTCGATGGAAGCGGCGTAATTAACTGGCGTCCATGAAGATATGGCAGCGGGAACGAGCTTCACGAACATGTCTCAAATCTAGGAGGGAGACCCGGACTAGATGACGAGCTCTGAGGAGGAATCCACGGAAGGAAGAACTGACATACCATCATCCCGATTTTGATCAAGGAGAAGACGTCCCTGGACAAGGAATGAATGCCGCCCACCTTTTGAATGTGGAAATGCGGGGCCTCAAGCCGTGCATCCTCCACCGTGTGAAGGATGCGCATGCGCCCCGACGTAAAAGCATCGGAAACAGTGACCATATATTATGGTCCCTTGAAAGTTTTTGAAAATAGTTTTTCATTAGGTATAGATGAAGTTGATAATTGAG
The DNA here is from genome assembly GCA_963277665.1 of Viscum album. NCBI lineage: Eukaryota > Viridiplantae > Streptophyta > Magnoliopsida > Santalales > Viscaceae > Viscum > Viscum album. The sequence goes on from OY728163.1 coordinate 336,138,134, forward strand.
TATAAACCATATAAAATTTAACACCCCAAGATTTCATAGTATGTTATCTCATCAAAGTAATTCAATAACATGCACTACACGCAACACTGAGTTCGAGCGCACCATGACTTACCAAACTAGCCATTCAAAAAATGGTTATGAATAATATTACATGAATATTTAACTTTATATACTCCATATAATTTTTGAATAAATATTAATTGTTTTATATACATAATATAAGAATGAATTCAATTTTTTTCAGACAATTGAAGTATTTTTTTAAAAATGCAATTTTACCACCTTTTAATGGAAAACCTTTTTTAAAACCAATATTTGACACTTTTATATATTAAATTTAATTAACTTAAATTCTTCTTTAGATGTGGAGCATAATTTTTTTAAGGATAATGTTTTGGTACTTTTCCAATAACTTTCATATTTTGATGAATAGTGAAAATACTATGTTTTAATTGAAAACAACATTTTCAATTGAAATAATTTATTGTGTTAAATTATGAATTTGAATAGTTTTTAAGTAAAATTAGATTACATTTTGATCATTTAATACAATATATTTCATTATAATAAATTTCACATTTATATTTGACATAAATAATGTCAATCTTTTTTTAGTTTTAACATTTTAAAACACCCTTTTGGGTTTTGACTAAGGGAATTAATTTTAAATTAATTAATGAAACTTCTATGTTTTGAATTTGTTAAAATATATTTTATTTTTGAATTTGGAATATCAAAATTACCTTATGGTGAATTTTTGGTATTTATCTTAAAACATTAAATTTTTGATGAATACTGAAAACACTACATTGTTATTTAAAACCGAATTTTTATTTAAATTATTATTTATTGTATTTAAATTTATTTAAAGTCAAAAAATATATATAATACCAATATAATTTAAATTAAATTCATTGGAGTCTTTTTATAATCAATGTATATGTATAAAATTTTACTAAACTTTTTAACGTCTTTTACCCACCTTCTAGGCACATTTACAAATTTGCATAAAACATAATTTTACCGCTTCAGTGAATTGAATTTCAAAAATATGAGAAACATGGTTGACATCAGTATCTGAAATTTAGTTCAATAAGATGAAAATATGTCTTGTTAAATAGTAACTTTTGACTTTTATTTACCACGATTAAAAGTAAATTGGGTAATAAAAGCTTAAAATGATATTATAATTTCCCTAACACATTTCCTAATTGTATTGCATAAGTGTATTTTGACAAAAATAACATTTTAAACAAAATATTATTTTTTTATCCACATGGACTAGATTAGGAGATTTATTGTTATTTTATTTAAAGAAGAGTTAAAAGTGTAAAATTCAATGTATAATAACTAAACCATTTTTAATATAGGGTAAAACCTTAGATAAATTCGACTATAAATATTATTTAGAAAGATAAGAATATTTAATATATCATGGTATTTTATTTATACTTTTTATATATTAAATAATTAAATTTATTTATGACTAAATGATGAAGCAATAATTACCTTATTAATAAAACAATCAAATAAATGATATTAAAAATATAAAAATAAATATAATATTTTTTTGATTCATTACACTAATTTTATAGGTTAATATTACATGTTAGGGTTGATTAAATAAAGGTTTTTCTAAGTGAAATTTTTTTATGGCTTTAAAAAAAATACTAAATAGTTTCAAAATTGACATAAATGAGTTTTCAAAACAAATACAATATTATTAAATTATATAATAGTCCTAAAAATATAGTTTTTGGCAAAAGGACTTATATAATGATATATTTTATATTAATGAACCACATGAGGTTCTATTGACATTTTATAGTAAATTTATTTACACTATAATATAAAAATACAAGGAGACATGGTAAATGTTAAACTATTTAACTAAAAGATAAATCTAATAGATAAGGTTAATATGAGAACCTATACTTATCTAAAACCTATTGATTGAAATTATTTATAACCATAATCACCTTAGGCGCTATATAAATTCATTTTGAGTAATTAGAAACCAAAAATTATTGTATAATAAAACAATATTTCTTATTTTTCCAAAGGTGCCCCTCACCCCTCTTATAAAAGGGAACTTCCCTTTCTCTCAAATACAGACATCAAAAGCCATTTGGAATGGCCAAAACCTGACCAAATATACTTAAAAACATCATCACTTCAACACCAAGTCCTTCCCTTGAGAATAATGCAATCCTAATGTAACCTTTTGTTCAAATGAATAGGAATCACCAGAAGAAGAGGTAATCATTTCATCACCTCTTTCAAAGTTATCTTCTTCATACACTTTCTCTTTCTTTGTTATGTCCATAAAAAAATAATAACTATAGTACCTTCTACATACTATGATGTTATTATAAATACAGTATAAACATATTCATTGTTCTATCCATCCTATTAATGATAATGTCACCATGCATGCATTTGTACTGCTTACCCTCCCCACACCGTGTTGTAATTTGTTATTGAACACTATGTTATTTGGATGGATTTAATGTTGAGTAATATGTATATAGAAAATTAAAATAACATTCTAATGTATCTATAAAATTAATATACCATCAAATTACACAACTTTTAATCCTTAAGGAAATGATATCATCGCTCGTGTGTACGTAAGGCATACAGTCTCCACGACGCAATGAGATTCATTTTCACATTCAACATTCAATGATGATTATAAAAATATAAATTATAAATAAGTACGTAATATATGACATAATAAATATACTAGATATATATATATATATATATTTATGTGTGTGTGTGTGCATGTGTACTTTCATATATCTTATTCACTTACTTTTGTTAAATAGGACATTAAAACAGAAACATCATTTATCAATACGTACGACCTACAATATACATAAACGCTGCATTCCATTTCATATATCTATATTTTATACATATTTATATTCAAAATATATAATATATATAAATTATTTTTTATATTCGGTAAGTATTTAAATCCTTATCTAAATGATACGATCAAGAATAACAAGTTAAAACACGTACAATAACAAAAGTGGTTATTACCCAAAATATTAATTTAATATGGAAATCATTATTACATTTGTAGTATAAAGTCATAAATGAATAATTTATGATATAATAAATATTAATATGGTTCTAGTATAATTTAATAACATACTATGGTCTCTATACATGATTTAAAATGTTCCCTCAACCAAATGAAAATTCAACGTATGGGTTAATTTTTCCCAATCTATTTATTATCCAAGATTGTTTATGTGTAAGTATTTTCTGTGAAATATTTATTATCAATTTACATTTATCAAAAAATATATTTCAAAAAGAATCTCATAAGATACTCTTTAACTAAAATATCATTTTAATGTTTTAAATATTTATTCTTTTAAATCCTTCTCATTAATGCCCATGTTTTCAAATTGGTTTTAAGAATTTATTTATATGGACATGATTGTTTTAAAATATTAATTCATTTTAAAAGTTTCAAAGTGGTATGTGACACTTTGATACAAAAATATCTTTTAAATGTTTTCCTTTATAAATTGTGTGTCTTTTAAATGATTTCATGATAAAAAGATATTTCTCTCAAAGTGTTTTACTGATTATATTCAACTATATCAACATCCATTTTGGATATTATTCTTGATTGATATTGACTTATTATAAATACAATATTAAACACTGTATTGAATGAGTTATTATATTTTTGACTATGAATGTTCTATTTTTATACCATTTATTGTTTATGTTTGATGTATTGACATTTCAAATTCTAATTTTAATACGAATTTCTATGTTATGTTTGAACATTTTCATATAAGGAATGCAGTGGACATAGAAAGTTATTGGTGTGGCCCCCTATAGCCCCTTAGATGCATTGGTAGGTCCCATGAGAAAAAATAGTTTCATGGCATAAGGCCTTGAAAAAAAATTTATTTTTAGTCTTGGCACAAGGCCTAGAATATGTGGTAATGATGTCCAGCATTAGGCATTCCATCATTATGAAATTAATTATTACATGTGATTATTTGACTAGTAAAATATCCATGTGTATGTTTATATGGTGATGTTTGATTTATTTTTTCCATATTATGTTCAATATTATGTTTAAAAAGGATGTTGTTTTTATTACACGTCTTTCTTTAAAATCCTATTGCTTTTGATAAATTATTTTCCCTTACTGAGCATCTGAGCTCACCCCTTTCTTATGTTTTATTTTCCCATGATTCTAAGAAGTGTATTGTGATTGATATGCATGGATAAGCTAGAGAAATAATGGAATATTAAAAGAACTATCTATGTTGTATTTTATATTTTAAATTGTAATGTAATGTTAATGTACATAATCTATTTTACATGATTTATGAAATGATCGGTCTTTAGAGACTTGATTCCTTGTAATCATTCCAATTCATTAATATAATGCACCAGATCCGAGCTTATAGGGTCGGGGCGTTACATTTGGTGTCAGAAGAATTTGAGTAAAAACCTTGGAAACTAGATTTAGAAAAAAAAACATAGATTAGATAACATTACCCTAATATAAACATTGATGATTAGTATAGAACAAAATTCTATAATTTTGGGAATATTGATATTTTGTGAGTTTTCCAAGAAATACATCCCTGTTTGGATACGAGAAGGTAGAGGCGACTCTGATACAGATGTACCTAAAAGTGAAAACACCAACAAGGAGCATCGGGCTTGACCTAGGGTATCATGGTACCCGACAATAGGCCTTACTACACTCTTGGTTATGACAATCCTAGGGGATATGCTTAGGATAATTCACATTTTGTTTAGAAACCATTATAAAGGATTTATGAGTAAATAATTCCTTAATGAATTTTTATTTTATGATTATTAATTATATACATAAACTTTTCAATTTATATTAGGTATATGACAAGTTTGGAATTATGCATTGAGATTTATAACCTAACCTAGTGTATGCCATTGTTTAGAAGTGGAACCCAGTAGAAGGAATGAGAACTCTAATAATACGCATGGTCCATAGAGTAAGAAGGATTATATGTTTCATGGTATTAATCCAAAATTTAGAAGGGAAATAGTCTCCCATATATTCTCAACAAATGAAGAAATAATGTCATGCGTTAATAAAGTAATTAAATAATTCTCTGTGTCTTATGGATTTAAAGGGAAGAAAGAGAAGAAAAGGATGGTAGAGAAAAATATGGATAAAGCGAGAAGGGGAAAGAAGGATTTTACCATATGTGATATTTTTGGAAAGAATCAACTATCTAATTGCTTGAAGGTAGTGGGAGTTTGTTATATGTATAGAGAAAAAGGACACCAAGTACGTGATTTCAAGGGTAAGAAAAAGGATTCAAATTTTCAATGATTCATCTGTAATGAGGTGGGGCACTATGAGAATCAATTTCCCAATCATCAGAGTATGCCCCAAATGATTCTATTGGATAATAATCAAGTTATGATACTACCACAGATGAAGAGGAATGACTAGTTTTCTTATGTTGTTATTAAATAATTATTTCATTTGAGGGTTTTATCTACGATGTACTGGTTATATGAATTATGGAAATAAATAAGTATTGTACTACAGTCCTATTTCATTGAGGATTTGAGATTATATGGTTCTAAAAAAAGAGAATCAATAGGAAGTTATACTTTTTTGGAAATATTTTATTGATGGAATGATAAAACTTAATATAGTTCTGATTTTGAGGTAGTGATTTTGGAATAAGATATAATCAATTTGGATAAATTATTTTCAATAATAATGACTACTTTGAAACTTATTAATTGTTTATTTTTTCCATTATTGTTGGAGTTTACATAATTTGTGGGTATAAGGAGTATACCCAGAATACTATAAGGAATAAGGGAGAATTAATGTAATTAATAAGGTTTTATGATAATTAATGGTGTTACTGTGTTTTAAGAGAATAATTGATGAAGGTATCCACATGTTATTACATAGAAAAAAAGTTCTTCATTGTGTTTACCTTCCTTATAAATTTTGGACTATGAGTTTTAAAAGAATTATTTTGGATAAGTCTAATGGTTGGAATATATTAATTTTGAAATTGGATACTATTGTTAAGGTTACATAATTTCTAAATATTATTTTCGGATTTTTATAAAAAGGACAACCTAGAGGTCGGGCGACAACCCATCGTGCCCAACAAGGTCGTGAGACTTGAACCTGTAACAGAAGGGCAATAGGGGTGAATCACCTATCACTAACCCACATGATGTCATAGGTTTTATGAAATATTTGTTTTTAAATATTATGGGATATGAATTATAAAATCATTATTTTTATAAACCTATAAAATTAGGACAAATAGAATTTCTTGGAATTCTATTATCTTTTGGAGTAAAAGATTATTTTTTCTAGGAATTAGTTAAAGGATTAAACTATACTTGTCAAGTATATTTTTTTCCTCTTATTCTATAAATAAAATAATTATTAAACTTTAGGTAAGGGATATCAAAACAAAAAATTTGTTATCTTAATACATTACTTTTTGTTGAACTGATGATATTTTAAATCATCATAGATTGATGGATTTGAGGTCGTCAATTTTACATTTGTTTCTGATTGATGACCTCAATCACTCCATATCAATATTTATGCTTTCCATCCAATTATGTGTCTCTAATTTCCAACAATGTTCCCCTAATCGAGATTATAATTTGGTTGTGACTTTCTCATTTCCCTTTCCCATTTATTAAGACAAAATTTTATTAACCAAATTTCTAATATGGGTTTTCCCCAAAGGAATTTTACTATTATAAAAATTTTATTATCGAAGAAAAATTTCAAACAGTGAGGACATAATTTATTGAAGGAGGGGAGAATGTAACACACCATGATTTCATATTATGTTATCTCTTCAAAGAAATTCAATAACTTGTGTTACACGCAACACCAAGTTTGAGGGCACCATGACTTACAAACTAGTCGTTCAAACAACAGTTATGAGTATTATTTACAAAATTTTGAAGTTTATATACTCCATATAATTTTAAATTCCATATTATTTGTTTCATAGACATAATATATGAACAAATTCATTTTTTTTCAGTTAAAAGACGTATTTTTCAAAAAATGAAAATTTTCCACCTTTTAATGGAAACCCCTTTTTAAAACCCATATTTGACACATTTATATATTAAATTAAATTAAATTAAATTCTTCATCAAAATTGGGAAATAATAATTCAGTTTGGATAAATATTTGGTACATTTCTGATAACATTTATATTTTGATTAATAGTAAAAAATACTAGGTTTTAATTGAAAACTAATTTTTTAATCAAAAATATTTGTAGTGTTAAATTATGTATTTGAATGATTTTTAAGTAAAATTAGATTATATATTTATAATTTAATAAAATTTAGGTCATTATAATTAATTTCACATTAATATTTGACATAAACACATGTCTATATTTTGATAGTTTTTCATTTTTAAAAACCCACTTTTTGGTTTTGAAAACGGGAATTCATTTTAAATTAATTAATGTAACTTATATGTTTTTAATTTGGAAAAATATATTTTTATTGAATTTGGAATATTAAAATTATATTAAGGTGAATTTTTGGTATTTTTCTGAAAACATCCAATTTTTGAGGAATAGTGAAAAATAATGCGTTATTATTTAAAGAGGTCTTATTATTTAAGTAATTATTTATTTTATTTAAAATAAATTTAAGTCAATGTATATATATAATACCTATATAATTTCAATGTAATTCATTTGAGTCATTTTATAATAAAATTAAATGTATAAAATTTTATTGAATTTTTTAATATCTTTTACCCACCTTGTAGGCACATTTGCAAATTTGCATAAAACGTAATGTTAGAGATTCTGTGAATTGAATTTAAAAAATATGATAAAAACTATTGACATCAGTATGAAAAATTTGGTTCAATAAGATAAAAATAATTTTTATTGAATAGTAACTGTTAACATTTATTTACCATGGTTAAAAGTAAACAGGGTAATTAATGGTAAAAATGTTATTATAATTTCCCTAAAACATGGCCAAAATCTATTGGATAAGTGTATTTAGACCACAGAAAACATTAGGAATGAAATATGATCCTTTTGATCCCCTTGAACTAGATTAGGGCATTTATTATTATTTTATTTAAAGAAGAGTAAAAAGTGAAAAAATCAATGTTTAATAACTAAAACATTTTTAATATAAGGTTATATATAAGATAAATTCAACTATAAATATTCATCAGAAATCTAAAAATATTTCCCACATCATGGTAGTTTATTTATAATTTTTAGATAGTAAATAATTAAATTTATTTATGACAAAATGACGATGCAGTAATTACCTTATTATCAAAAGAATCAGATAAATAATATTATAAATATTAAAATAAATATAATTTGAAAGTTTTGATACATTCCACTAAATTTATAGGTTTATATTACAAGTTATGGTTGATTAACTAATGTTTTTCTATGTGATAAAGTTATTATGACTTTAATAAAAATAAAATACTAAATAGTGTCAATATTGAAATAAATGAGCTTTTGAAACAAATAATATATTATTAAATTACATAATAGTCCTAAAAATATATGGCTTGTCAAAAGGACTTATATAATAATATATATGACATTAATGAACCACGTTGTGTTTTATTGTCATTTCATAGTAACTTTATTGACCATATAATATAAAAATACAAGGAGACATGGTAAATGTTAAACTATTTAACTAAGAGTCAAATCTAAATGATATGATTAATATGTTAACCTAAACAAGTCTAGAACCTATTTGATGAAAGGATTTAAACCCATAAAAAACAATGTCTCTAAATAAATTCATTTGGAGCCATTAGAAACCTAATATGACTATATAATAATATAATATTTCATGTTTTTCATCAGGTTCCCCTCACCCCTCTTATAAAAGGGCACTTTCCCTTCTCTCAAATTAACACATACAAAGCCATTTGGATCAGAAAACCCCTAACAAAATATATTTCCAACTATCCTTACTTCATCCTAGAGTCCATACCTTGATAGGAATGTCTTCATAAAGACCCATTTTGTTCAAATCAAATGGAAGAACCCAAAGAAGAGGTAATCATTTGATCAATTCTTTCAATGTTTTCTTATTCATCCACTTTAATTTTCTTTGTTATTTCCATTAAAAAATAATAAATATATTACCCTCTATATACTGTGATGTTATTATAAATATGTTACCAATATATTCATTTTTTTATCCATTCTATGAATTATAATGTCACCATGTGTGCGTACGTACAACTTACCGTCTCCACGTCGTTGTGTAATTTGTTATTCAACACTATGTTATTTGGATGGATATAATGATGAGTAATATGTATATAGATAATGAAAACAACATGATAATTTCTCTGTAAAATTAATATACCATCCAATTCCACACCTTTTAATCATTAAATAAATGATTTCATCGCTCCTGTGTACGTACAACATACCATCTCCACGACGCGATGAGATTCATTTCAACATTCACTATTCAACGATGATTATATAAATATAAATTATTAATAAGTATGTAATATATTACATAATAATACTACTATATATATATATATTTATAGTTATATTTATGAACTAAAATATATCTTATTGACTTACTTCCATTCAATAGGACATGAAAACGGAAACAACGTTTATACGTACGGACGACCTACCGTCTCAATAAACGGTTCTTTCCCTTTCATATAAAAATATATTATACATATTTATATTCTAAATATATAGGATATATAAATCATGTTTTATATTCTTGATGTATTTAGATCATGATCCAAATGATATGATCAAGAACAACATGTTAAATCACGTACGAGAAAGAAAGTGATTATTACCCGAAATGTTTATTTAACATGAAAATAATTATTAAATGGGTTGTATAAAGTCATTAATGAATAATTTATGAGATAATAAATATTAATATGGTTCTGTTATAATTTAATATCTTACTATGGTCATTATACATGAGTTTAATCATACCCTCAACCAAAGGAAAGTGCAAGGTAAGGGTTAATTCCTCAATTTCATTGTTATCCGAGATTGTTTATCGTTAAGTATTTTCTGATAAATATTTATTATCTATGTCAATTTTTCATTAAAGTAATTTAAAAATTATTATTTTATGTTAATCTTTAACTAAAAAATTATTTTAAATGTTTTAAATATTTATTCATATAAATCATTCTCATTAATGTCCATGTTTTCAAAATGGTTTTAAGGATTCATTTATATGGACATGAATATTCTAAAATGTTAATTCATTTTAATAGTTTAAAATTGGTGTGGGATATATTGAATCAACAATATATTTTAAACGTATTCCTTATAAATTGTGAGACTTTTATATGATTTCATGAAAAAGAGAATATTTTTGTCAAAGTGTTTTACTGATTATTTTCAAGTATCTCAACATCATTTTTCAATATTATTCTTGATTGAGGTTGATTTATTATATATAAAATCTTAAATATTGTATCGAATGATTTATGATATGTTTGACTGTGAATGTGCTATTTTTATACTATTTAGGGTTTATGTTTGAAGTATTGACAGTTTAAATGATATTATTAATATGAATATTTTTGTTATGTTTCAACGTTTTCATACGAGGAATGCATTGGATAGAGTATGTGGTGGTTGTGGCCTGCTATATCCCCTCAATGAATTGGTAGGTCTCATGAGACAAACTAGTGTCTTCGAATAAGGCCTTGAAAAAAAAATATTTGTAGTCTTGGCACGAGGCCTTGACTTTGTGGTAATGATGTCTGACGTTAGGCATTCTCTCATTATGAAATTAGTTATTACATGTGATTATTCAACTAGTATAATATCCATGTGGATGTTTATATGGTGATGTTTGATTTATTTTTGCCATATTATGTTTAGTATTATGTTTTAAAATGCTGTGGTTTTTATTACACATCTTTCTTTAAAATTCTATAGCTTCTCATAAATTATTTACCCTTACTGAACATCTGAGTTGACTCATTTCTTATGTTTTATTTTCCCAGGATTCCAAGAAGAGTATTGTGATTGATATGTTGGTTAAATCTAGACGAATAATGGTGTTATCAAAAAACTATCTATGGTTTATTTTTTTTAATGTAAAGATAATATATGTAATCTATTTTCTAAGACAGCTAAACTGATCGGTCCTTTGTGACTTGATTCCCTTGTAATCATGCCAACATATTAAAATAATTCACTGGCTCAAGGCTTTTGGGGTCGAGGTGTTACATAAAAAATAAACCAGCATATATATATATATTATAAATCATAACGAGAATAATTAATTAATATTATTTCATACATACACATTATTCCCATATATATTTTTTGTTTTCATCAACTAGTTTTCCCCCTTTATTTAAACATACCTCAATCCATAACACATGTTGTGTGATGGAAGTGTATTGAGTTTTAGATTCACTAATATTCATATAAACAAATTATTATATGTTGTTTAATATCACATAAAACATTTATTATTGATTTATAATGGATTACATTTTGTTTTAATGTTTGGCATACCCCATCCATGCTTTACGGGTAGGGTACATTGGTTTTACAACACCATTTTTAATTCTCAACACTCCTGTACTATTTTATAAATTAAAATTTTTTAATGGAAGATTATAAAATATATAATGTAATTTAAAATGTGATCCTCTAACTTGAAATATAACTGATATCTCATCCTGATGACTAATGAAATATTTCCATGTATCCTTTTTTATTATGTTTGCATGCATTAGTAATGGGTGGATGTTTACTTGTCCCTTATAATCCTTAATATGATTATTTATAAGAAGATTTATGGATCCTCAATGATATTTTTTACTGACCATTAATTTATTATAAAAAATACAATTAAAAAAATGAAATATATAAGGGATAATGAAAAGTACATGTACATTTTATTATATATTGCATTGTTGAAATAGAGAAAATATATTATAACATGACATTAATATCTTCCCGAAGGGTTTCCATAAATATTTTCAAGAAATGGAGATTCTAATCTATATCAATTGGCACATGACTTCTCACAATGAGTCTCACATAACTAATGAGCATTATATATTTGGGGTCAACTGGTTGGCCACACTGATTCCAGCCAACCTCAAATTTTATATGATTTATTTTTTCTGTGATAATTTTATTTAATGTATTGATGATACATTATTGTTATTTTTTCATTAAAATGTTCTTGATCCAATAAAAATTCAATTATTTCATAATCCTTCATTTTTTTACATGGGATTAGTATCATCATAATCTTTAGAAAAAATTATATGCATGAGTAGTCAAAATTACAATTTTTATTACATAAATGAAGTTGAGAACACATAATATTATGAGGAAAAGAACAATATATTTAAAATAAATTTATATGTAAATTAGAATTTTCTTTCTTTAAAGATTGAAGGTATTTGGATTATCTAACAACTATCCAAAAACCATCTTTATGGTCCCAGCTAATATACAAGGCATTGTCTGCTTTGGGACCACCAGGAAATGATTATGATCTCCAAATGAAAAGGTCACCCTCTATTGAATTTTCATCTAACATTGTAGTTTCTTTAGTTACCGACATGAATATTAAACAATGATTATTTTTTTCGATCTGAGTTGTAAAATAAATGTAATGGTTGTGATGACACTATGAAATGATCTTATTTATATCCATCCACTCTAAAAATCTCCTTCATGAAGCCTAATTAATAAAATTTCACTGCATTACTATTGTCATCCCATCATAAATGGAATATCATCACATAAAATGTTTTATAATCCAACACATATATCTATTTTGTAATGTCAAAATATGGAATATTTTCATAAATTATATTTTTATCCTTGGAACCAGATAGGTGCATTGTGTATTTAATAAGAATAACTGAACTATTTTTCATTGTACTATATTCATCTTGTTCCTTTGAATAAAATTTATAATCAATAATTTTAAAAAAGAGATTAAGACATAACGTTGAAATTTATTTTCCTAGATGTCTATGGATTCCATTCACCATTGGAAATTAGATTTTCAGATAATCCCTTATAAATATGATCTCCAAACCTTCCTATATGTTGTTAATTATATGTATTTTATATCAATACTTAATCACTTAATGGATTAAAATGTCAATGAATTTATTATTTGGGTTTAACTTATGGATCAAACTCTACACCATTATATAAATGTAATGGTCATATTTCTACTTGTATTTGATGGTAATTAAAGAAAATTATTGTATTGATATACTTTCAACCATAAGGTTTCTCTTATGATTAGAATTTTCAAGATTGATGCTATCAATATTTTATTGTTAATTTGTACAAAATTAAACAACTTCTATAAAAATATATCGTTCCACAATACAACCATCTATCCAAATTCAACTATGTTGTACCATTTTAAAGTATACACATATTTTTTACTGGGGTTGAATTCATATATAATGGAAGGGACCACATTGTTAAACCTCTTTAAATAAGTGAAACATTAGGTGAGACATTATATAAATCAACGATGATCAGAAGATCATATGTAGTTCACATAATAGGATTGAAATATCCTAATTCATGGTTGAAAATTTCATCAGTTCTATGACTTTAATAGTTATGAATTTTAAAAACAAGAAGATTCTTGTTAATTTATTTTATATATTTTAAGAGATAATTTAACAAAAATCAACATGCATCAAAATGTGAATGAAAACATGATAGAAATGTGATTTTAGACCCAATAACATCAAATTAATCATTGGAATGTCACAATTGATATTTTAAAAATACCCCTTCATAACTTTTACACTCTTAAAAAAACTGCAAAAATGAATTTTTTTTATCTGGATAGAGTATAAGATGGTGGGGAAAAATACCATCATTTATCATTCACAAGTGCCAATTCTTTCCTTATACCGATATCAATCATGTCTAACCTAGCCTTAATGATATCTTTTTTTTTGTGAGGAATGTTTAGTTATGTTCCAATTACACTATCAAATTAATTTTTTCAACGTACATGACATTGAGAGAATTTAATAGATACAAACAATTTTAATAGAGTTATTAAAAAAATTGAAATATTTTTTCAACCTGATTTCACCAGGTTTTTCAAAAATTATTTACATAAAATACTGTCAATATATTTTACTTTTTCGAATAGTTGATCACCCATTAGTGGAGACATTGTGATACCTTCATATGCATTATAATCTAATGTAGTCTTGCATCATAAGTATTTAACTTATAGAGGTAAAAAATTATTTTCTAAAATTAAAATCTTAGAAGAAGTTTTCAATAGAATTAATTCTATAAATTCATCATAAATAAGACAATCCAATATTCTATTAATGTAATAGACTGAAAAAATTTCTCTAAGTAAGAATTTAAATTATTATCCCATAAAACATGTCTCTTAATTTAAATTATTATCTTCTATGACCATTATATAATGTAACCCCCATATCCCAAATTAATTTTATATCCTCTGTTAATGGAGAAAAATGTACATCAATATCAATAAAAAGATGTTTTAGTCTAGATATAAGCAGATAAAACAAAACAAATTTATGAATAACTATGGAGGAAAGTTAAAATTTATTAACATTATCAGTCATGTACTATGAGTAAAAATATTTAAATGAATATGATTTATTAAATTTGTATATTTTATAAGATGGATGCTTTATATCTCAATAAAAAATTTAGGACACTCATAAAAAAAATTTCCCTAAGGAGAGCCTTCTAGGGGATATAGTTTCTTAAATTCAATTATTTTAGTCCCATGCATTGTTAATTTTATAGTGTGTTTCTATCCTCTATATAGTCATATAAATTTGGTAGTGGTAGATATGTACCATAAAACATTCAAAGGACTTGATTAATATTTCATATTTTGATTCCCACCACACATAGGGTATTTACTGAATAATTCATAGACATTGGAAAAAATATACAATCATTTGAATAGGAATTTATTTTTTAATGGTCATTCATTTAATCATAACATTTATTTGGAATTATTTTTTTGACTTGGATGATAATTTTCTTCTGATATCAAATCATTAAAGAGACCAAGTAGTTCTCTAAAGATTATTTTTATCCATTTGGCTCTAGCATTCAAATTATATTACCTAAATTCAACCGATAATGTTGTGTATTTAGTACAACTGGTATGTAATGGTATATTAGAACAACTATTTAAATTCTAAAAAAATATTTTACAATCATGAGGTCATATTAAATTTCCATTTTCTTTTCTTACATATGATCTCCATCATAATTTACCCTTGTATTCATATTAAATGATCCATAAATCATAGTATCAACCCAATTAATGTGTAAATTATATTTCTCCCCTTGTTTAGTACATTATTTATAGTTATAATCAATTATGTGACAAATAAATTGTTGTTACAACCCTTCTAGAGTAAAGTTTTTTTTGAAGAAAAACAATTTAAACTCTATCAATGGATTTGATAAGGGCTGTATGCGTGATTCATTAAAAAATTGATAAACTCTTTAACTCCATTCTCATAATATTTTTTCTTCCAATTATTACACATCCTTTTCTAACTCATATCAACCATATTAGGTTATTAAAATATTTATTCTGTATAGTAAATAAATAAATATCAATAGGGTATTCATAATAAAAGGATAATGTTATAGTTAATTATATTAAGGGGAACCTAAAATATAAATGTCCTTTTTTAAGATTCTTGAAAAGTTATGTTTTTACACAAGGGAGATGTAAAAAGAAATATCAAGGGTAAACATGTAGTTTTTGGTCTATGTTTTTAATGTGATGCTTTTTGGGAAAGAGGTTAGTAATTTTGGAATGTTTTTTTTCTAAAATTTCTAGTTGAGAGTTCAAGAAGATGGTGGGGTTTATGTTTTTTCACTTATTCAGTTGTTACATGATTTTGTAAGTGGTGTTTCATGGAAAAAGTTCTTTCGAAATATTTTTGATGATATTTTAAAATACGATGAAGTAGTAAAATTTAACATAAGTTGAATAAGTATCCTAGTTGTATCAGAAGATAATCTCATCTAAAACATATGATAGTAATATATTCTAAACTACCTGGGATCAACTAAAAAATAATAAACATCTGTGGTAGAAATAAAGATAATAAACACTATAAATAAGGAAGAGTATAAACTGGGAGTGAGTATTAAAAATAGACAGAAGCAAATAAGGATGTTTGGAATGGGGTCTGTAGGGGGAAACAAATACTATAACTAAAAATTTAAATTACTTGGTCACTATGAAGGAAAAATTAAGTGAATTAATGTACGTAATAATAATCTGAAACATTTTATTGTGTATTCTTTGATTTTGTATGATTCTTACAAGAATGAATTTTTTATCTATATTCAAAGTAAAAAATTTTGTGTCGTAAAATGAAAATTTTATATGTTCATGGAGATGAAAATATTTAAAGAATTGCGGTTATTTATCCTATTAATGAATGAATATAGGCCAAATTGTTGTATTTTGATCCCTGATAGGGGAATCATACTTGGAACTTGGATTCTTATCCCTCGAATTATATTTTCTATCCAAGACTATTCTTCAAAATTACCTCTGGATATAAAATGGGTGGGAATGTTTGGCCCACTGATGTAGTTCAATAGATAAATGACACATATGAAAAGTATCATTTACCCAAACATTCACACTCCTTCCACATCTTTAGGTGAACTAGGTCATAGGCCAGTAGCATTTTATAGTGGTGTTGTATCAGGAATGGGTGAGGGAGGTGACATGCATTATGGAAAATATCACATATATAAATACACTTATAATGGAGGAAATGTGATGTCGACTAAAAATAATCATTTTTTAATAATGTACATAAATCAATATAAATAAATTTTCAAAATTCTATAAAAAATATAATAATAAAATATTCATAGATAAAAATCCCAGAAATTAGTTAAAATAAAATCTATAAATACTTCATTGGCATGGGGTATTTTAGTAATATGGTTTAAATTTGAAAATATAATTATATACAATTTTTATGAAATTAATCCACATTATTTTATAAAATAATTATCACCCCATTTAATTATTCACTATATATAAATTGGAAAAATTACTATTTGAAACTATTTTTATATGATATATATAAAAAAATTACTAAATATTAAAAGAAAAAAAATCCAAAAAACATTTAATATGAAACACATTCTAGTTAAACTTTAATGTATATATTTGGTGAATATTTCAACACCTCAAACTCTCAAAAAAATGATTGATTATCAGTTTTCATTTTATATACTTCAAAACCAGATTTCAAAACAAATAATCTGTACACATCATGAAACTTCAAAAGATCAATAATATATTTGAACTATGCACCTTTAATAGATAAGAGAACAAACATTTATAAATCAACAATATATTTACTCTTTTAGAAAATCTACTTAGAAGATCGAATAATGATAGGATTATAGACATTCTAATTAGATAGATCAATAATATGTAAAACAATAGGTCCAAACTACTTAGCCTCATTTTAAAATAATAGTTAATAATCTTAAGGGTGGGGGATAGGGTGAAATAATAGTCTCCTAAGGTGAGGGATATTTGGTAGAGAATTAGATTGATCGAGGTAAAATATATCATACTTGTTGTTCAAATTGATTTCAAAATTTAAAAACACCAAAATAAGAGCTAAAATGATTAAATAATTAATGATCTTGAACGAGTCACACACCATGGTTTGTGAAAGCATTCACCATCCTTTGAGATCAATGGAGAGCGACAGTAAAGTTTTAATTATATGAGAGCTTCAATGAAATGCGGGATTCGATCCTTTATTAGGGTTATATTTAATAGATCATAAATATTTTGTCACTGGTTTTTAAAGATTACTGATAAATGAATATATTTATCAGTGATAAATATAATGTCTTGATAGAGTAAACTATTTATTTATATTTTTTAGTTCTGAAAAAACCTATCTCTTTCAAAAAATTTCCAGAAACCACTTATAAATATAGGTTATGTCAACGCAACCAATTAGTTTTAATAAAGATATGTATTTTTCAGTGTTTTTTTGTGATGAAAAATTTGATCATTATCAGAGCATTTCAAAAAATACTAATAAAGATTGGTCTTTTCGGTGTTGTAATTTTAGAGCCATCAAAACCTTATTTCATAAAATCCATACAAAATACATTTAAAAATATTAATCAAATATATATTAAAAATGAATAAATAATAAGAAGGATAAAATTAATTAAAATTATTAAATAACTCTAATATGTAATTCATGAATGTTATAAACGAGTGAAATTTTATAAATAAAAATGGATTGAATTCAAAAATATAAAAGAACTAATGAGTTTTATTAATTATATAAATTATTTAAAAAAATTTAAGGCAAATATATATATATATATATATAAATATATAAAATAAAATGAAATGAATTCATATTAAATATATAAATTACAAGGCAATTTAAATTTTTAAATGCTAAAGACTAAATAAATATAAATAAATGTTATGTAAAGTAAATTAGAAAAATAATAAAAGAAAAATTATTAAAAGTGAATAAATTATAATAAAAAGTAAAAAATAAGTAACATTATTAGTGGTTAATAATAAAAAATATTATTAAATGAATGACTGTTAAAAATTGTAAAATTTCATAAATATAAATATAGTATATTGCAAAAAAATATAAAAAAATTAAAAGGCGTTATTATTATATAAATGATAAAAAATGTAAAAATGAATAAATTTTAAAATTAATATGAATACATATTAATTATATAATTTTTAAAATTATAAAAATAATTATACTTTTATGAATAAACATGTAAAAATAAATTGATATAATTACATAAGTATTAAAGAGATGAAAAATTGAAAATGAATAAATTTCAATGATATTAAAAACATTTAATATTACTAATAAATAAATAATACTAAAGATTAAAAAATTCAAAAAATTATTAAAAATTATAAATAGTATATATTGAATAAAAAGATACAAAATGAATAAAAATTTCAAATATAAAATATAAAATATATTTAGCATGTTATGTTAATAAAAAGTAATTCTAAAATGAATATTAAAAACAAAATAAATGATAAAATTATTCTGTGGGAAGGGTCCAATATAAAAATGATTTAATTACATATATGTATGTGTGAATAAAGGGAAAATGTAATTACAGGGATTTTCCTGAATTTATTTTTACAATTTTTGAGAGAAACCTTTGAGACTAGGCACTGAGAGAGTTTGTGATTCCAAGGCCCATTGTGTCTAGAACAGTTTGTTGAAAAATGTTATGTTTGTAATAGCACACAAATGAGGTTTTCATGAAAAAGTTGAATAACTCATAAATAGGTGCTCAGATTATAAATTAGACGACCCCGATGGGTTTAAAAATTGTGGCTTCACTTTACACAAGGCCTAGCATCGACCAGATTGGGAAAATTTTAAATGATAGTTTTCTGGACGTAACTGTAAATAAAATAATAAAATAAAAATTATTTGATTTTCATATTCTAATAACTCAATAATTGAGATTCATATTGGAAATCTGAAATTTCTATTGAGTTCATAATGTGATGTTTTCCCTAGGTGCAACTTAACTTTAATCTTCCTGGGACTTCTTTGGAAAAACCAGAAAAGGACGTAATCCTCGTTAAATAATTAAATGATAAATAATATTATTGATGCAGTGATGATTTCCAATAAAAAATCACTATGTAGAAATCCTAGAGAAAGAAACATAACCTTGTGAACATCGAATAATCGCTAGGGAGAGTATGGGGAAAGAATCCTCTCAAGGGAACGACGATATATTGAAAATCATAACATTGATTGTCGCGCCAATGGAGTTTGGGAATCTCTTAAATGAAGAAAACACAACCATTCCCCATGAATGAATAATCCAAACCTGAGGTAGGATGTTTGATTTCATTGTGATTTTCCTTGTTTAGATATCTATGATGAACGCAAAATAATAGACCAAAAGATTAGCCCACAGATCGGTCGTTTGTTTCGGGATGGATTTATTACTGGATATCAAGATTCAACATGATCTATTTCTAAACCAA
The DNA here is from genome assembly GCA_963277665.1 of Viscum album. Lineage (NCBI taxonomy): Eukaryota > Viridiplantae > Streptophyta > Magnoliopsida > Santalales > Viscaceae > Viscum > Viscum album. The sequence goes on from OY728163.1 coordinate 336,158,282, forward strand.
ATTCCCCAGATCTGGATAGTTTTCCAAGAACAATTTTCCAATGATTTTAAACCAGTACAATGTTTATTTCCCCCAAAATTCAAAATTATCTTCCCCTTTAGAACCCATACGGCTCCCGGGCTGACATTGCTGGGTGGTTTCGAGCACGATCAGACCCCCGAAGAAAAGGAAATCCACATAAATCCCCTAAGTAGTGATAAATGATACTTGAGGATTGTGGATCAGACTCTGTTTTAAAAAATGGAGCACTTGAGCAATAGGGGAGCCCCGTAGAACTAGGGCCACTGGTGGCCGATGACAGAATCTGTGTGGGATATGGGCCAAGGAAGACGATCTTGATGCTGATGGGGGATGTGGCTCGAAGAGGCCGTGTACATAGTAGGATGGCCATGTTGAACCTATAGTGGCAGAGTGGGAAGGCCGATTGCATGAAACATGGCACGAATCCACATTGAATGGTGGTATGCGGCCATGGTTGGTGGCGTTCGACGCAAAAAAACTAGTCTGTATTAGGTGGGTAGAACCATAGTTGTCGGGCCACTCCAGCGGCCCAGTGGGATGGGTACCGCCAGACCAGTGGGCTGAGCCCAGTAGTAGAGGTTAGTTTAGGCTAGGATAGATCAGGTTGGATCCAGATCCTGACGGGTTGGATCTGGACCGAACATTGGTCAGCCCTTTTAAGAAGATTGACCGTAACTTTCAATCTATGGGTCTGTTTGAAAAGCCTTTTGTGGTGTTGTGACCCTTTCAATGAGAGATACATTTTTAGATACACTATTTGAGATTTTGTGGATGTTGTTTTAAGACATAGTGTCTTGTGGTGTCAGTTGCCCCAGAACAAGCGCTCTACAAGCGAAATCCGACGGTTGGTGGTGACATGGTGACTTGGTGACTTGGGTGCTGCATGGCCTATATAAGATAAATGCACCATCGATTCTCTAGGGACCATAAATTATCTGTGTTCCATCAACTCAGCACGCACCATCGATGCTCTATGTTCCATTGACACTATGTGCGATATCAATGCTACGTGAACCATCCACACCCTATTCACCATCGACATTCTGTGTGTCACGAAAATTGGGGTTTAGATATATAGAATACATCTAATAATCTTGCATTCTATTCTAAATAATATTACCTATGTGATATTAATGTAATTTTTCTATATGGTATACTACATGTATTTTTGTGTGACATATTTTGTGTATTTTTTTGTATTTTTTGTGTATTTCTATGTTGTAATACATAGTGTGTTTCTATGCTATGTACATAATGTATTTATGTGTCACATGCTTCATGTATTCCTTTTTGATGTTCAATCATTGTGGTCCTTCATGGTGTTCCTTCACGGGGTTCCTTAGTGATGTTAATTAGTGGTGTTCCATTGTGGTGTTCATTCATGATGTTCCTTAGTGGCATTTTTTCATGGAATTCCTTAGTGGCCATCCTTCATGGTGTTCTTTAGTGGTGTTCCTTTGAGGTGTTCCTTCATGGTGTTCCTTTGTGATGTTCCTTAGTGGCATTCCTTCATGTTTTTTCTTAGTGGTGTTCCATAGTGTCGTTCCTTTGTGGTGTTCCTTCTTGGAATTTCTTTATTGTGTTCCTTAGTGTTGTTCCATAGTGGTGTTCTTTCATGGCATTCCATAGTGGTGTTCCTTGGTAGTTTTCGTATATGGTTTTCCTTAGTGGTGTTCCTTCTTGGTGTTTCATTTTAGTGTTCCTTCGTTTTTTTCCTTCATGGTGTCCTTTATTAGTCTTCCTTAGTGGCATTCTATCTTAATTTCCAATGTATTATATTTCCTTTGTGTTTTTGGGGTTCCCTACTGAGGATTGTTTTACTCACCCTTAAATGTGCTTTTCCTGCACATGTCATGTCTTCTGTAAATGATCGATGCTTTGAAATATTCTTTTGTGGATTAGGTCCATGTGGTTCTTAGAAAAACTAGACAGTAGAGGTGTTCTCCTACGACTTTAGAAAATTGTCCATGTACATACCCTTCAGGTAGGGTTTTCTATGGATGAGATTTAGGAACATGTGTGTTCACTTTTATAGACTCTTAATTTTGGTGGGATTGTATTCTTGCCCAATTTACATTCATGTTTTCTACTCTCATACTCTAATTTTGGTATCATAGTGGCATGAATTATAGTTTACATTGTTTTTTTACATTTGAAAAATTTGTTCTTGGAGATGTTGCGTGTGTAAAAGTACTCAAGAAAATGCCTCCCATTTGTGGGATATACCCACTCGATGCTAGTCACCAGCCCCTATCCTTTTAGAGGTGGTATTGGGGTATTCACAGAACGGGTCCCTCTTAGATGGGCCATGACAGAGTGGTATCATAGGGGGTTGGTTCTACTTAATGATCGAGAGTCTATGAGGTTGGATTGGGGATACAATGTTATGTGTTTTGAGTTTAGATTTCAGGATAGGGAATCCAGTGTTGGTGTGGTGACTGATGTATCCATACAATAAGACTCTGAATTCTTATTTTAAACTTAGTACATGAAAATACTAGTTTTAGGGAAAACAATCGTACATGAAACCTATAGGATTTGGGTGTGATCTCATGTCCTTATTATGTCAGATTATTAGGTATACACAATTGATTGTGGTACATCTTGTTATATTTCAAGATTCCTCAATGTAGATAGCCATATAGGATTCCACCCCATGATCACAAGGATGATCTAACAGGTGATGATACATCATTACATGTATTATTATTGGAGATAACACTTACTTATGGTGGAAAAGATATACCACAACTTATAGAGTAACACATGGTACCGGTAGTACCAGCAGATGAGGAGTGCAGGTTGAGGGAACCTAATAAGTCTCAGTGATTGATACCCCTCATGTCTGATGCGATCCTGACACAAAGTCATTTGAGGACTGCCTTTAGGTGCCGATATGAGTTTCCCATATAGTTAGGACACCAGTATATCAGATGATGGTTCGGACAATGAGCCTTTTATATGTCTTAGCAGGGTGATGGTGGGGTTTGGATAACTGATCTTTTGATGAGGTGAATTTTACGTGGATGGAATTTCAGAACCCTTTTCTGAAAGCAGTTCTATACTTATATGCTATGGGTTGTGTGTGTCCATGAGATTTTAAATCTTTAACAGAATGATGTGTCAGTATATGAGTATTCATTGAGGTACACAATCCTTTTTAGGTACTTGACTGATGTGATAAACGACCAGTACTTCAGGGGTCAGACCTTCGAGAATGGTCTACATAGGGAAATTCAAGCCAGTGTTATCCATATATTCATTCAAACCTATTATAGGGTTTTAAAGATAAACATTATGCTAAAGTATTCATTTGATGAATAAATACAAATAATGATAATAAATAGTGGGAAAGAAGGAGTATATAGATCTTCATGGCGACAAATGTGGAATAGGAGCCCAGAAAACAACATGAGGTGGTAGAAACATCATCATGTTACCACCACCACCTAAAGGTGGTCAACACCAGGCTCAGGGAGATGGAAGACAGGGGAGGGGGACAACTGCATGCAGATGAGGTTTATGAAATAGGTTCTCTAGGAATGATTCGATGTACGATTTGTTCCAATTATAAATTAGTTGCATTATTGATGGACACATGTAGTAGAAATTAATTTCTTTCCATGAATCTTGTTTGAGAATAAGAGATTTAAATTGAACCGCTGACTCTACCCTTACACATGGATACTCCTACCAGAATAGATCCAATGATTATGCATTAGTGCTGTCAGTATGTACTCACTCTTATAAGTGAGTGTTTTGGTAGCAATCTCATGGAAGTGGTACCGATTCCTTACGACGTCAATCTGGGTATGGAATGATCACCTAATGTTCATGCTCATATTGAGTATTTAAGTATAAGAATGTGTTTTTTCTATGGTGGTGGAATAAATATTTCTTACATGGTGAAAAGGGAACCCGAGAATAACTTAATGGACTCACACAAAGAAGGGTGCAATAGATTTCTCATCAATTTCCTGGCATAACCCTTGATGCAGTGGGCATTATGAGTCCTCAATTTCATGTAGTGGTGGTAGAGTTATAGTGGATACAGTAAAGGATGATACAAAATCATTAGAACGAGATCCTTGAGGATTATGACATTGAGATTTTCTGTAATCCTGGGAAGGGGAACGTGGTAAGAAATTCTCTCAGAAGGGGATATAGTTTACAGATTCTGAATAAGGCATCAAAGCAGTTGGCCTTACTGTAGTTATCCATTGAGGATGGAGATGGAACCTTGTAGCTCCAGTAAATGGGTTTTATCCCCACACTCATACAGAAATCTAGGGAGTCACAAATTAGAGATACCGACAGTGAGACTTTACATGGTCAGTTGTTTATAGGGTATACCCCTAATCGATATTTGAAAGGTGGGGAGAAAATCATTCTTTTATGAGGGTGCTTAGTAGCACCAATGGCATCGTGGGAGGAGGTTTTGAGAGAGTTCCATAGTATTTATTTGGCAGTACATCCTGGTTTGGAGAAGATGCACCAAAATATCCAACATCAATTTTGGTGACTGAGGATAAAAAAGAAAATATAAGAGTTTGTCTCTACATTTCATAGGTGTCATCAAGTGAAGGAGAAGCACCGGGTTTCAATGAGATTAATCTAACACCTTTAGGTGCTAGAGTAAAAGTAATATGTTATATCAATAGACTTCATGTTTAGTATACCATGTACATATGGGGGAAATGATACGCACATGAGACATAGCCCGGTTGGTGAGGACTCATTAAGTGCATCCAAGAGACCTATGATCTCATCTAGGCAAAGGCTAATTTCTAGGTATTGTAGAAGAACTGTAGTAGGAACTGTGAAGAAATGTAGCAGGTACTGTAGAGGGATTGTAGCAAGCACTGTTTTCCACTATAGAAGCTGGGAATATAACCCCATTTTGGCCTTCATACCACTGATTTTGTCCCTGAGTCCTTTAAGGACTTCAGACCACCCAAGACTTCAGCTCAGTAAGGCCTTTAGGTCACCTCATGGATTTCAGGCCACCTTAAGTGAAAATGAAGACCATAAAACCTACAAGGAACAAGCTTCAGAAGGAGGAGGAGCAATGTGCTCTCACCAGAATAGAAGCTAAAATGGATTGCAAGAATGAGAGGGTATGGAAACTGCCCTCGGGAAAAGCCTATACATGCACGAGAAAGTCTAGCTGAACAACCATGTGAAGGTGGAGAGCTTATTTCATAATGAAGATGCTGGAGAGGAGCATTTCCAAGTAGTCAGTCTTGGTTGTATGTAATGTTTGAAGCCTATGGGAAATAAATTCCTCTAAGGCCTATAGGCCATGTATTACATACCACTATGATCCTTGTAAGGGTTCCTCCTCATCTGTTGAAAGTGGATTTTCAAAAATCAATAAAAAATGAAGTCCTTCAGGCCATTGGAGGTGGAGGGGAAATGATACTATCTAGGTGATTGTTGAATGACTCACCATGTTATCCCACCCCCTAACTATTCAGGATAAGAATTCAGTAGAGAGTTTGGGGAACCTCTATATTAAAGAGATAGTTCAACTCTATAGAATTCTATCGAAGATAGTTTCAGATCATGATGATCATTTTAAATCTTTATCATGGAGATCAATGATCGATAAGGGTGGATCCTTTGTGGGTGGAAGATTCCTCTAGTTCATGTCTGGTGACAGCAAAGAAATCTATAGAAGAGAACATGGGAGTGGGAGTCATAGGTTTGTGCTACGTAACCTCATATGTTTGGGAAGGCCTTGGTTTGGATTTCAAGGATGTAAATCCATTAGGTGGTGAAAATATAATGACATGGATTTTCCAAAAAAAATATTTTTTTGGGAAAATTCCAAGACCAAGCACTAAGACACCATGCAATTCTGGGGCTAGGTGTTCCTAAAATAGTTCATTAAAAAATGTTATTTTTTTAATAAAAATGGTGCACTGTTTTCATAAAAAAATGAATACCTCTTAAAAATTATCAGTATCAGAAATCCAAGGACACCATTGTGTTCGGAGCAGCAACATTACCTTAAGCGAGGCCTAACATTGGCGGGCGCAGGCTGTGTGTAAAAGATTTTTATTGGAATGTAATGTATATAATAAAATTAAATAAAAATTACATTATTAGAAAATACTAATAACTAATTAATAGTCACTCAAATTGGATAAATGATACCACTATTGATTTCATAATGTGATTTTTTCCCTAGGTAGGAATTAACTTTAGTCGGTGCATGTCTTTTGTGGAAAACCCCCAAAAGGATGTAATGGTTGTTAAATAATTTAAATGTAAATTATTTTGTTGATGTAGTAGATATTTCCATTAAATAAATATTTGTGCATAAATATTAGATTTAGTCACATAACCTTGGGAATGTTGGACAATCACTTGGGAGAGCTTGGGGAAGGAATCCTCTCGAGCGAATGCTGATGGGTTAAAGATCAATTTGTAGATTTCCCTGCCAATGAAGTTGGAGGATCTCATCAACGACAACCACAAAAGTTTTTCTCATGAATGAATGATCTGAACTTGAGGATGGGTATTTTATTTCCTAGTTATTTTTACTAATTCATGATATCTAGAACAAATAAGGACTAATCCAGGGATAAAATACCCCGCAGACTGATTTTATGTTATAGGAGGGATTTTTTGTGGGTTAGTGGGATTTAACATGTTCTATTTATAAAATAAATTCCCTATATCTCTACTTTTGGCCATGAATTCATAGAAAACAATGTTAAACCTTTTTTATGTTCATTTTTTCATCCTTTCTATAGGCTCATCTCCATTGCAAACCCAATAGTTCTCGACTCGATGTTGTTGGGTGGTTCCGAGCAATATCAGACCCCTGGATTGATGATAATTCAGATCAAACCCCAAATAAATTAATATCATAACATGAGTATTGTATAAAAATCACTATTTCAAAAAATGTAGCATTGAACCAATAATGTAAGCCCACATAACCAAGGTCACTGGCAACAGGCGCACAACAGTGCCTGGTGGCATGCAGTTGTGGCAGCATACTGGTGCGTAGAGCCACCAGTGGAATAAGGACGCGAACCAAAGAGGATGCATGGGAGATGAACCCAAGGAGGAATATATGGTGCTAAACGTGGATGTAGCTAGAGGATGACATGTATAAAATGGTTGTCCATGTGGAACCCACAACGACGGTGAAGCCGTGGGAACTGGCCAAGGAGTCTGACCAGCTATGTGAGTTGCTTCCCAACTCAGCGTTGACCTGAGGGACGCGACCAGGGTGGGTCGTGTCTAACATAGACAAAACAAGACACATGTGGTGAGATAGATCGATGTTTTTGGGCTACTCTATTAGCCCAGCAGGTCAGCCTGGGTTGGGTCGGATTCTGACAAGACTCGGGTCATGACTTTTTAGAAATACCACCATAACATTCAAACTATTTGTCTATTTGATGAGACGTTTATGGTGTTGGGACCCCTAATAAGAGATGTTCCTTTTGAGATACTATTTTTGAGATTTTTTGATGTTTTATTTTTTACTTAATGTCTTGAGTGTTAGGTTATCCTAGACAAAGTGCACTATGAGAAGAATATTGCGGTTGGCTGTGACTTGGTGACTACATGACCTGGGGGCTATATGACCTGTCAATGCTCCATGGGCCATCAATTATCCATGATCCTTCAACGTTCCATGCTCCATCGAAGCTCTGTGAACCATCAATGATTCATTCAAAAATGACGCTCCTGACACCATCGATGCTCTGTGCGCCATCGACGTACCTTGAGCCATCAACGCTCTGTTTCCCATCAACACTCTATTTGTCATGAACATTGGGGATTAGATATCTAGACTTAATTTGATAATAAACCTTTCTGTTTTATAGAATAATACCTATGTAATATAAAAATACTATTTATATGTGTTATACTACATTTATTTTTGTGTGGTATACATTATGTATTTCATTGTGGTATTCTTCTTGTATTTCTATGGGGTATAATTCGTGTAGTTCTATGTGTTATACATTGTGTATTTTTGTGGGTTATGATTCATGTATTCCTTTGTGGTGTTCCTTCATGGGGATTATTTTTTGGTGTCCATTAGTGGTGTTCCTTAGTGTTGTTTCTTTTTGGTGTTCTTTAGTGGTATTCATTTGTGGTGTTCTTTAGTGGTGTTCATTCATGGTGTCCCTTAGTGGTGTTCCTTCATGGTGTTCCATCATGGCGTTCTTTCATGGTGTTTTATCATGTTGTTCCTTATTGGTGTTACTTAGTGGTGTTCCTTAGTGGTGTTCTTCATGGTGTCCCTTAGTGGTGTTCTGGAGTAGGGTTTTTTAGTGGTATTCCTTCATGGTGTTCCTTCACGGTGTTCTTTAGAGGTGCTTCTTAGTGGTGTTCCTTCATGGTGTTCCTTCATTGTGTTCCTTAGTGGTGTTACTTGGTGGTGTTACTTCATTGTGTTCATTGGTGGTGATCATTCATGGGGTCCTTTATTGGTCATACTTAGTGGTATTTCTTTGTTATATCTTATGTAGTATATTTCCTTTGTGGTTTCGGGGTTTTATACTGAGTATTCTTTTACTCGCCCCTACATGGGCATTGCCCGCACGTGGCGTGCCGTGAACAGAAGATCAGTGCTTTGATATAGTCCTAGGTGGAAAAGGAATAGGTGGTGCTTAGAGATACCAATAGTCAAGGTGTGCTCATGTGGCTTCAGATAGTTGTCCTGGTACCTTCCCTTCAGGTAGGGTATTATATGGATGATCTTTAGGAACTTGTATGTTCACATTTATAAAATCTTACTTTTGGTTGGCTTGAATTTTAGACCTGTTTACTTTCCAATTTTCTATTGGAATACTCTATTTTCGAAATATTAGTGATATCCATGATTGTTTACGTAGTGTTTTCTTATATTTAATAATTTTGGTCTTGGAGTTGTATGCGAGTGTAGAGGTACATTGGAAAATTCCTCCCAACTGTTGGATATGACTACTCAGTGCTAGTCACCAGCCCCTAGCCTATTATAGGCAGACTTTGGGTAGTCATAGCATCAACCCCTATAGGATGAGTCATGATAGAAAACACATATGATATAGGTTAAATTGAAAAAAATCACATTTAATTAAATGTTCATTACTCGATGTAATTATTCAATATTTTTCATTAATAATAATTTTTAATTATAAACCATTTTCACTAAATTTAGGACTTATTTAATATAAATATAATTATATTTTAGTATATAAATAATATTTAATAAAATATTATATGTATTGACGTATATATATATATTAACTTTTTTCTATATGAAAAATATTAAATATTAAAATTAATAATTTAGTATAAAAATCATTGAAATTAAATAAATTACAAAAATATTAAATGAAAAAATATTTAAAATATCAGAATTATAAGAAATGTAAATAAACCATAAAATTATTTATTAATTAACTAATTTAAATGAATTCATTTTAAAAATGAGTTAAATTTAATTAATAAATGATTTCACTGATAAAATACTTAAAAAATTAAGAATGGTTTTTTATAAAAAGTTTTTACAATAAAAAATGAATATAGGATTAACTGAAAATAAATTATATATTAATTACCAGTAATTTATGACTCCATTAAAAATATTAAATGTAAATTAATAAATATAAAAAATATTAAAAATTAATAAAATTAAAAATTTAGTAATATAAAAAAATAAATTAATCAGACCAATATTAAAACTTTTATTAATGAAACAAATATTTATAAATAGGAATAAATTTAATAAATAAAAATATATTTTAATGATAAACAGTAATAAATAATATATATTAAGTATAACTATAAAAAAAGAAAAAATGTGATAGCTAATAACATATTGTATTAAATTTTAAATATTAAATATTGAAAAAATATATTCAATGATTATATTAAAATTTTAAATTATTTGTTTATGTTTGTCTATATAAAATTGAATTAATTTCGTATATTAATACATGTAAAATTTATGATACAATTATATAAAAATAAAATTATATGATTTATAATACATATTCCATATTATATAAACAATATTTATGAAAATTATATATATATATATATATATATAATTTTAATTTTATATGAAATTTTAACTAAATATAAAGTGCACATATATATTTAGTCATATAAAAAATCAAATTTAATAAATTATGTGATATTTTTATCAATATTAACGTATTAATATATTAATATATTATTTTTAGTGATATGTTTTTTATTTGAATATACCATTTACCAGTCCAAAAGAAAAGTTATTATAAAGGGTTAACTTTATCCACACTAAAAAGAAGTGCTGATAATGTTTGATATTTATCAATGCTATAAAAAAATTGTTAATAAAGATCTTTCTATCAAAACAATTTTTACCGCTTAAAAAGGCTTCCATTATCCGCACATTTATATTGGGATAATTAAGGCAACCACTATTTATTAATGGTTTTTTAATAGTGACAATGAAGATACCCTTTTTGGGGATGTGGATTTCAAAAAACATTAATTGAGCTCATGTCCAGTTGTTTTAAAAGGGGAATGTTCCACAACCTATATAATTTATTTGTGGAAAAATATGACTAGAATAGGCCTTCAAAATAATTGAAAACTGACCAATCTCTTACACTACATTATGTATGAATGGAGGATGCTCATGGGATTCCTAAAAATGTTGCAACATATCATTTTCCTAGTGATGTGGGGGATACGTGGGGAGGTAGTGGCTTTGAGTTTTTTGTTGGATAAGTATTCCTTCGTATGAAATAGTGTTTCACCATAGTTTATAGAATTTCATGAATAAATAAAATGGTTTTAATATGATGTTATTTCTTTCTTTAGGGATATGCATTTTATGGGGAAGAGTATTTTAATAAAGAAGATGACTATGGTGTGGTATTGTGTTACAATATGTAGATCATGATGTGGAAGTGACTTGAATATTATGTTGAGGAGCACTACATCATGGTTAACCATTTAAAAATTTATCTTTATGTTTAGGGATTCAGGTTGAGCTACTAGCACTTTTTATGCACTAATTTTTATAACCACTAGAGATAATGTTGTTTGACAAGACCTCACCAGGAATAAAATAAGGGGAAACTTTTTAGGAAATATATGTGTTACTATATAAGGATTTTATTTATTTTTTGAGTAGATATTGATATGGATTTACATTGAAAAATATATGGAGTATTGATATGATGTGATCAGAAGTGATATCATTGGGTGTATTTTTCTATAAATATAATAGTCTAGTGATGTTGTAAAGCTATCAAAATTTTAGAGGATCATGTTGGGGAATATGAGTTCTTTTTTCATGATTGATGCTACTATTTGGGTTCCTTTTCTATTTTTTACTTATATTTTTTCACTTCGCCATGAATATATTGAGAGGGTGAGTTATTTTACTACCAAGGTTGTAAAGAAAGGGATTTTATCTGGTAGAGTTATTATTTTCTAATCAACTATAGATGGGTATTTGCATTCATGCTATTATTCTAAATCAAATAATTCTTCTTCCATGTATAACCATTGTATATTGAGGTAGTTATTATTTTTTATTTAATTAACTAGATTATTATTACAATGAAGAAGCATTGGTTATTTTCTGAGTTATTTTTATATATTATTTTGAGTTACCTACTATATTGACTAATCGAACTACTAGATAGAAGATAATGTAAAATATTGAAGAGGAGAGAATGTACCCTAGCCAATGAATTGGTTTAGAAATTATTATATTTTAATATTATATTTGTAATTATATTTTTTTACATTACTAGTATATTACATTTTATTTACAATGATTGGAATATTTTAACATGATTCATTTTTTTAATAACCATTCGTTCTCCTATTTCAAATCATACATAATCAATCTATGTGTATCTAAAATGTCTCTATGGGTTATACCTTGAAATTTACACATTCTAGTCTTTCATGGATAGTTTATAGTTAGTTATAGATTTACATTACGGTACTTGATAACCCATGTGATTTAATTATACATAAAAACCATTCAATAGTAACCTTAAATAATAATAATAATAATAAAATTGCACTTCATATTATTTTATTAATTTAAATGTAAATCCATAAATAATTATATAATACCTAAAATGTTATATGTTTTTTACCATATTTTTTCCAATATATTTTTTTTCATCATAAATCCGTATAATTTCATCATCATGAATCCTTATAGTATGAACCACATAACAGGTGGTCATATGTTTATATGATTAAAGGGTCATCTATGTATCCTAATCTATTTAAATCCATAATTTTAAATATGAATTCATCTTGTTTAACATTTCAATTACCAAGATACCATTTAAACATTAACATAGTTCATCAAAATTTGATACAAATAATCTCCCAATTATCATTAATAATTAGATAATATAAAATTTGTATAGAGATTTATTTTTTTATATTCCATGAGAATAATGAATTGTTCTCTAAATATCATTAGGAAACAATTAAGAATGGGAATGTTCTTTTCCTAGTATTTGATATAAAATATGTTGACATTAATTACACTCATGTAAAATGTCATAACATTTATATATGAGTCTTCCACTAATAATCTTAAAGGATTTAGTGAAATTGAATTATTAGTAAATTACATTATAAACCAAGAAATAACCTTTTATCCTCATTTATGAACATCATATCATTATTATTTATAAAATTTTATTGATATATATAAACATGTGATATTATATATGTATGGAAGTCATATTTGTTATTGAATATGTACAATTGTGTATGTACTATTTGTTAATGAATTAGTGAATTTATTTTAAGGACAAAAATATGATTTTGTTTAATATCGACTCTCTAATAGAGAGATAATGGTAAACCCATGTGATCCACTAATGAAAAAATGCTAGATAGAAAACATAAACCTTCTTATAAATATAATTTTAAAAATAGAGACCTTTGGTTGATGTGGGTTACTAATCAACCAATTTATTATCTCTATATAATGATTAAAAAGATACATCCAAAATATGTACACGATCCTACATAAAATTACTTATCGTTAAGAATAAATCATTAGATGTTCCACGATATTTAGAAAATATAGTGGGAAGTACATTTGTAGTTTAAAATGTATACCTTCTTCATTATTATTTAATTTTTTTTAAAATGCAGACATTCATGTTTTTAAAAATATAATTTAATAAATAGATTACATTAATGTTATCCATTCTAAAATATATTAGTAGTTTTCCATGTAGTGTAACTGATTAATGTTTTTTACTCAAATAATCTTTATATTTCATGCCTATTAACATTAAAAAATTTCATGACAAAAAAATTTCACTTTGGAAGAATAGCCTATATTAACCTTAATCCCATGTAAACATGAAAAAATGAATTTATCTCATTTGGATAATATAAAACATGCTAGAGTGTAATATGGTTTTTTTAAATTAGGTATGGGAGATAAATCATCGTGTATTCTCATTGACTGTAACTATTATCTTTCATTGAAACTATCTTAACCCATTTCTTTAAAATCCATGGTATTGCATAAAAAATTGTGAAATATATTCTTTGGGACATGAATTATATGAATTTTTTACTTAACATTTCCATATATCTTCATTTTCCATATTGAATTTTTTTATTATATCACTTATATATATTTTTATAACTAAAAGTTGTTTGTGTCCTCCAAAATGTGACCTTATTGTTTATTACCCCTTATAAACTAATCGCATAAATATGGTTGAGAAATATAATAAATTCATTAGACTGATTGAATAGAAAATTTTATCATTGATAACAGTGACCATTAAACATAAACATGCAGTTACTCTTATATATTGTTTTCCTCTCATTTTGTACTTGATAAAATTTACTCCCCTCTTTAGAAATTAAAAAACCTTTATGACCATTACTACTATATATAGAATCATTTTCTTGTGCCAATAATATTTTTTTATTATAAACATAGTCATGAAATATGACTAAAATTTCGCTTTTTATAAATATTTAACACATTAGTAACTTCACCTCCTTGAAGACTAAAATAACTAATCAATGATTCCAAGTAAACATAAATACCATTTCTAGGGTTTTTTAGTATAAATTTCATTAAACAAAATATAATATGTTTTTATTTCATACAATATTCTAGGGACAGGTTGCAAATTATGAAAATAAGAGTTGATAACCTTTTATTGATAACGAGGTAACGATATAGATGAATTCCATTTTATTAGAGTTGAATTTAGATAATTTCATTTTTTTAAATATACGAAGTCAATCATCATTTTGATTCCACGATAGAGAATCAGTTAGACAACTTATTTCTCCTTTAGATATTCAATTAATTTCATGATATATTGAACATTTTGATATTTTTTAATTTAGAGACTGATGTTTTTTATTGATTAATTAGTGATAGATACCAAATTTCCATCATAATAGTTTTGGTAGTTGGCAAAACAAAATAATCAATTGGTTATATTTAATTCCACTTATACCATGATGTCCCAATTTAAGACACCCTTACAGGTTTTCAAATTCTTTTCTATACAACACACAATTATTATGGAATGAATATATATTCTTATATCCTATTCCTATTCGATTTATTATTTTTTCACTATTATTTAAATATTTTATATCATTGTTTTATTGATTTATATCATTAAAAAAAATCTTGATATTATATAAAACTCATTCCATTCAATACATTCTAGGAATTGAAGTTGAGAAATATCAACACTATCCATAAAACCATATATTTTATATAACCAATATATAATGGGTTCTTAACATTTATATATAGTCACTAAAAAATAGACATTTTATAAATTTCCTCCACATCATTATTATAAATCAATTCTACAATTTGAATAAATTTATAAATTTTAAAATCTTCATCATTGTTTGACCACAAAATTTTATTTATTTCAATATGCCAAATACATGGACTATATCATTGATAAAAACCATTGAATGATAAACAATATGTAATTTCTATGGATCCCAATTTCATTATATTTAATGATTTCACCCATATATAGTAATATTGGTCATTTCTTAAAAAAATATTCTTAGAATAATTAGAGAAATAATTAATCCCATTCTAAACTTCATTTCATATTTTTAATTAAATAAGAATGTTCTGATTCATATTCACAAATAAAAATTTTCAACTAATTAATAAGAAGTTTTTATACTATAATTGTAATGTTAAATTCATATATATTAAAAATAAGACAAGAAAAATTTATATTTTATAATAAAATTAAAATATAAATTAAAATAATTTAAATAATTATAAGAATAACCATACATGAATGAAATGATAGTAATGTTATATATTATATATAGGTTCATATTTTTAAATATTTAACAACTACTATTTAGTTACTAGTTCTTATATAGATATCACACTAACTTCAAATCATTAATATTTTATGTTTAAATATCTATTATATCAGAATATATAAAGAATAAAAATATATAACTTTTCCTTCATATGATATTTAAATATATATATAAATACATATTTCTAACATATTTTTACATTGTAAACAATATCATATATTTTTTAAAACAAAAAACAATATTAATTATAATATCAATAATTTATTAACCTTATATAGTTAATATACTATAAAAAACAAATTTTCCTTTTTAAAATTATAAAAAAACATGAATCATATTATAAAATATTTATCCAAATTAAAATTAAAAATATAACATTAAATTATTATTAAAGCCATTGATTTTTTATAACAAATATACCTAGAAATACAAAAAAAACATATGTACAATAATCTGATGATAAAGTTTCACATAAATAAATAATTTACGTCTGAAATTTTTAAAATTCATAAAAATTCAATTAACAAGGATAAATATAGATTAATAAACAATAAGAAGGCAAATCATTCATTATAGGATTCCATGAATTGAGGTATAATTAAATTTATAATAAAATATAAAATATAAAATATTTGTAACTAGGGATTGAAAAAATAAAACTCTCAATTGTTAAAAATGTGGATCATAAGTTGAATCACTTATGTGGAGATGATAGTGGAGTAAGACGAATTGTGGGGTGATTAAATAATCCAGAAATATTTATTCATCCAGAGTGTTCAATGGCAGGGTTCAATAATCACGATGGGGAATTAGTTGGAGGCATGAAAGAGATTTTTTTCCAAGTATCTAATGAGTAATTTAATTTTTAATGGTTTCTAATATATGGTATTCATATAAACAATTTTAGATTCCAATTATTAATACAATTTATTTTTTAGCTTTCATTTTTAAAATGATTTATTTTTAATATAAGTTATATTATTAAAGATGCATAATATTTTTTAGTGTTGGTTATAAAAAAACTGATATTATATATGCGATAATTTTGATACTTTCTATACAAGCGTGAGATTACTAATGGGTTACTAGAATAGAATTCTTATTTTATTCAATAATTTGGTATCTATAATTGAGTTTGAGGTCAAAATTTTTATTTGGTAAGAGAATCTTCGATTTTTCATGATTATAGGATACCTATTTAATAATATTCTCATTTATCTAGAGATGACAGTTTAAGATTTTTAACAAGTGATTTTGGTACTCAACTATTTCTCTTATGTTCTAATTGGGTATTATGTGTATTGTTATTGAACTTTTCAAAGATATCAGTTATAAATAATGATAAGTGTAACAATAGATTGTCATTCCATTAGATTTTGATATCCATGTAGTTTTTCATTCATCGATTGTGAAATTATTTATTATTAGTTTGTTGATTATATGAGGAGATGGGAATAGGAGGTAGTATGGTGGTATGAATTAACATTACAATCTAGGTAGAATTTCAAGTAGGTGGAAGAGCTATCATGGTGGAGCAATTGGGATATATCAGTTTAATATAGTTAGGGATACATATTTTCATAGACTAAAGGTCTTGTGTTATATAATCTATGAGTATTCAAACCATGAATCATTTTTATGGAAGTTATTTTTTATTCTACCATCCCCTTATATAATGGTTTGTTTAAAGAGATATTGAGTTGAGAACTTGAATTGTTAATGCCTATTGGAGGTCACTCATGGATTTTGGAGATATTTTAATTTCATGTGTTTCTTTAGGGGAATTTTTTTTCCTCAAGGGATTATTTCACTCAATATTTAATCTTATTATGTGATCCATGATATTATTTGGTTATTCTAATAATGTTCAGGTATCAATTAATATCATTGTTAGGGTGTTTTATCTTGTATGAATAGTTAAATTTATATTTTTATTTGATATTGAGAACATAGTTTTACTTATATATTTTTTACAAATAAGTTATTTTTTATTATTAAATAGAATATTTTATTTTATATATTATAGATTCATAGGTGGAATGTTTTCCTTATATGTTTAATATTTTATAGATATTTTATAGGGGAGTGTGTGTGATTTTATAGTGTTATGAGGAAGAATTTATTGTTTAGAGATATATTTAATTCAAACTACAATTATATTAATATATATAGGGTAACCCCTATAAAAAACAAGTATTTTATTATTAAATGGTTAATTTATTAAAATATTGTTTCATTCATCAAAGAATGACACCATTGGGTGAAATGGATTTGTTTACCAATAATTTGTATGGTAATTTGAGATTTTTATTGATTCTTGTTAGATGATTCAATACACTATAATGAATCACTACCAGCTTCCATGGATTGAATAAATTCTTTAGTAATTTGTTTTTGTAATTATTCTTCCAAAATATGATCTAAAAAATATATGTCATTTATTCAGAATTTAAGAGGAGGCCTTTTCTAAGATGGATTTATATTGATTTTATGGTAATTATATGTTTGTAGTGATATTATTATATTTATCAAAGATGATTACAATACTTGTGAGGGTAAAAAATGGTATTTTCACCGTTTTTATCAATTTTTTATAGTTTTTATTAATAATATGTATGCAACCCCTATTTTATGTTATTTATATATATATTTTTAATGTGTTCTTATTCTATGCGGATTTTGGGGTTTCTTTTTTGAAGTTTAAATTTTATTTTATTTTTTAGAGTTTTTCTATGGTTGTATTGTAGGAGAATGATTATTGTAAACTATATAAAATATCTTACTAATCTATACATTAAGATAATAGGAATCAAGGTGGTTCCTATATCTTATTCTAAAAATTTATTAATTGAGGATTTTTTTAAAAAAAGGTTTTTGTAGTGCTTTAAAGTTTACTTGGTGTGGAGTTGGTGTGAGTATGTGTTTTAAATAATTGTGTTGATGAAGTGTGTATTTGAGAGATATATTTTTAATGATATTTTTAATTTTAAATTTCTCTGAAATTTGTATTTTTTGTGTAAGTGCATTTTGAATATGTATTCAGTGTTGTTGGATTGCTCATTGCTTCCAATATTGAAATTGAGGCACTTTTATTGTACAAAAATTTAACGAGTTTACTTAGCGTGGTTGGTTTTCTACTCATGAAATTTGTTTATACACTTAATTATAATTATATAAGGGATTTATTGGGCTATTTTCAAAAAATTTCTAAGGGGTGGAATTTGAGCATTGAGTGAGAGATAGAGTTTGTGGCCTGGGTGAGAGAGTTTTTTGGGTGGATTTCATTGAGAAATAATTTGTGATATCAGTTGTTTTTTTAATATTTGTTTATATAATTTTTATATGAATTTTGATTTAATGTGTTTCAATATAAAATTTTCGATACCTTTTTTTATTATAGGGATATTTTTGGGAATCTTGGGTTTTTAAAATTGGGTTTTTACTCACCGTTCATATGAATTGTGGTGTATATGCACATATTTTTATATGAAATAGGTAATTTTGAAATGATTTTTTCAATATAGTGGAATCTTGATGTTTTCATATTGAGTTATATATCTAAAAAATGGAGATAGAAATATCATGGAGCTTTGGTTTGTTACACATTTGGTATTTTTTCATTCCTTTTGTGTTTTATGGTATTTTAGACTTTTTTCGATTTAGTGATGACTGAAACTATTATTTCGAGCTAGTAATGTTATGTTATAGGAGTGTTTTCTTTTATTCACATCCTGTAATTATATATACATATTAGTGTCTGTGTGTGTGTGTTTATTTATTTTCATTAGAGTCCTTTCAAATTAGGTTATGTTCCATGTAATGGTAAATCATCACTTAAAGATATGGTCAACCATAGGAATTTATTTCCAATATTTGCGGAATATGGGTTTTATATAAGGTTAGATATGTTTCTGATTATTTTTATTATGTTAGTGGGTTTATGATGTTACAAATGGAATATTTTTTTATCTAATCCATCAGTGGGGTGGTATGTGTCGACATTAGACATTTTGGGGTTCGATGGGGCCTAATATGAAATTGTGAAGCTGATTTATTTATTTATAATGTCATGTTATCAAGGTGTCCCTAGTATTAGACTTATTATTAAAAACATGTAGGTAACTTTTCATTTAATCATCATGGGTTCAGATAATGATCTATTGGTATCAAGAAATAGTTGAGAGACATGCACTTTCATCTCATAAGGAATTTTATATTTTATTGGTCATGGTTTTTTAAATTTTACGTGATGAATTTATTAACATTATTGACTTATATTTTTGAACATATAAGTAGAGTAATGTGTGATTCCTTGTGTTAAATTAGATAACATTTTCAATGATTATCGAATGATTCTACAAGTTAGTATACATAGAAACAAAGATTTTGGGACTTATCATAATGTTATTCAAAACAAAATACAAGTGAATGAACAATTCATAAAAATCACCATGGAAAAATCCTAGGTTGAAGAATGGTTGGAATCAAATTGAGGAAGCATTCTATGTGATGTTTTATTTTAATTTTCAATAAAAACTCACAAACATGTCAAGTTGATTCTAGATGTAATTAAATAGATTAATGGATTAACTAGATAAATAAAATCATTTAGGTCTTTTGAAAATGATTAGACACTAATGTAAATATAATAGTTTATATTATTGAAATACATTCACAAAAATTGTGAAATAAAGCCATTAATGTGAAGGTCAAATAGGGAATTACTTGGTAATGATTTAAGGAGTTATTTAATAATTTTTTTTGCATATACCACATTCCATGTATAAAAGATAGTATAGTTGATATATCTTAATCTAAGAGATATTTTAGTAATGTAATATAAAGATCATCTTATTAACCATTCTTTCATAATATAATAAGTGGTTTCTTATGACATTGTTAGTGAAAATATATAAAAATTAAGAATATGTACTGATATTTCGTCAACATTTGTTATTTTTTATATTTAAAACTACATTATGATCAATAAAAATTTAATTGTGGTCGAAAAATACATTACGAGGCCCCCATGTCATAGGGAACACCTTCAACCGCCACAATGGAAGTGGGAATTTTTTTAGCAGATTAATGTTAAAGGATAAAAATTACCCCAAGGGTAATAGAGTACGATAGAACCATTAAATTAATTTAGTTTCTATTTATTTATACCAAAATAAACAATATATTTTCTCTGAACTTATCTATATTATTCTCACAATGATAAATTTTATGAAACTATATTATGGGTGTCACTACTATGACAAAATATTCAATATGAAGTGCTTTTATGGATATATTTCTTCAAAAAATTGAGAAAAAGTTTCTATCTAGAGTCAATCATATCACACTTAATAAAACTGATATTTTTTGAGAAGCTTTACTCCTTTTCATTGTTCAGTACTTATGATTCTACAAAATCTGAAACATCTCTGTATATATTATCTTATTATTAGTAAATAACTCATTTCTATATAATTGAATTCCACATTTTCAATAATAAGTAAACCATGGTGAATGAGGATGATATTCCTTTAATGTTGTGAGGATCTATTCTTAAATTATCATCTTTAATAGATCAATTTTCAAAGTGTATGAATCACCTTTTATCATTTCACATAGAGTGTTAAATTGAATGATTATTCATGTTCAAATGGTTTCTCATGTGATGAAATTGATTGAGTCTTTTTGGGAAATTAGAGATATGATGATTTAAGTGTTCAACATGTTTAATCACCATTGATATAATCTAGATTTTATTGAATTTTACTATATTGTAAAATGATATCATAGATGTAATTTTGTTGTTGTATTGGTTGGAATCAGACAAAACATATATTGACTTTTATTCATGAAAACTTAGTTTTTCATTTCCTAATTTAGTTTCTCATGTTTCAAAAGAGTAACGAGACTTTATTGCTCTTATAGTAGTGACATTATTGAAGGATGTTAAAACCATGTCTTATCTTCTAGAAACTATAAAATTGGGGGTTATTGATGAAACATAATGAAGAGTTATTCCTAACATAGTATACTAATACCTTAATGTTTCCTCGCAAAAAAAACTATGAAATACCCCCTAAATTAATAGTTGAATTTTTTATGCATATACTCTAAGTAATAATCACTATTTCAATTCTATTATATCTAATAGTACCAACTGAACTACGTTAATTAATAATTTAGTTGTGTGACTTTGAAATAAAGCAATTATTATACTGGGTATATCACTATGGGACACTATGATTGTTTTTTAAACTTAAGGAACATATTAATGTTAAATTTTTTGTTAAATATAATTAACTAAATGATTTCTTGATAAATTTTTTTGACCCACATCATAAATTTATGATCGGTTTGAAAATTAAAATGATAAAACTAGTTTTTATAAAATTAACCATTACTGGGGGGACACATGATTTGCATGAAGAAGGTGGACATTTGAAATAAAAACCTAGAAGTCCCTATGACCATTATGAGTAATTGGTCATTCCATTTAGTATTATAAACCCACTAGTTATATTCCTTGCATTGATGAAATATGTTATTCAATGATACCTTGAAACTTTCCTCATTGTATGTGTTTATGATATCTTGGATTATTATTGAACATGGTTTGACCAAGAAGGCACTTATAAATTATATTAAGAACACCATGAGATCGATGCCTTTATGAAAAGATAAATAAATTTAACTTATTTTCACAAATATATTAATTCTAAGGGAATGTAATTTCTAAAAAATATATATTTAATGAACATAAAAGTATTGAGATAATATTTTCTTCAGATCCTTAGAATAATTTATTTAATTTAAAAGTTTTTGTGTTTAGTGTGTTATAACTCCCACATTGTTTTTGATTTTTCATTCTTGTCTCACTATGGACTACTTTAAAAAAGAGGGAACTCCATTTTACTGGACCGATGATTGATAAAAATACATCATATAACTCAATTATTTACATAATTCATGACATATTCCACATTTTAGAGAACCAAATGAAGAATATTTAATTTATATCGATGGATATAAATTCTTAATTAGGTTGTTTTTATTCAAGGAAACCATGTCATATATTAGAACTCACCACAATCGATGAAATATGAAAAAAAATATCTACTAATTGATTTTAAATTAATAAAAGGTGTATATAGATTAAAAACATGGTGATAATATCTAAGTGGTGAAATGTTTAAAGTGATTAATTATCAAGAAATAAAATAAAACATTTTTTAACTAAAGGATGTAAACCATAAGAAGTGATGTTGGATAGATTACCTTGAAACATTAAAATTTGAATGGTATTACAATTCTGATCTTGGAAATTTGGTGGAATGTTACTTATTTCATAAATAATAAGATTTTAATTTCAACTAAATGTGATATAAATGTCAATTAGTGGGTTTAATTGCTGATATAAACCTAAATTTAACTGACCAAGATGAAATTATTTATCCCATTTCAATAACACTCATCCTTAATTTGGTTGATCACCTATTGGAATTTACGATGTTAGAATTTTATCAATTTATAATTATGTAAATAATCAATGTTATGGAGACCATTAATAAATGGAAAATGGTTGAAATTTAAATATTTCCTTATGGGATAGAATCATAGTTCCCACTTAATGAAAAAATACTTCTAACTTATCATCACTCAATTTCATTTAACCTTTTAAGAAATGTAATGAAGTATAAGGAAATGAATGTTTACTTTGGGTAGTTGGGTATGATGGATGATGTGGGAGAATATATTACATAGTGCCTCCCCTTTTAATTATTAAATAATGAACACAAATTCCCAGTACTCTTATTATAATAGTTACTTATAATGGTTTTGATGTGGGAGTATATAACCATTGATTTTTTCATCATCCTGTCTATTATTCTTTATAAAAATGATTACATTTTTATTATTATTGAAATTATCTCCTTATTAGTTCATTTTGTTCAAATACATGTGAATAATTCTGTTCTGAATTTGGAAAATTTATATATCCAAGAAGTAATGAAGTTCCATGATTTGTTTTTTCTATTATCTATGAAAGAGGGGGAAGATTTACTAAAGAGTGTTGTAGTAATTTTGAAAATATTTGTAACCCCAACTATCCATTATAATGGATTAATTTTATTAAATAAATGGGATATTAGATAAAATATTTCAGAAACTAGAGGATATTCTCAGACATGGGTAATGGTTTGGGTGGTTTATAGGAATACCATTTGACTTTTATAATAATAGTATATAAGTAATTATTTTTATGGAACTGTTTTATGAATTTTATGATCTTCTATAAAATCCTTATATTGCTCGATGGAGGTTGAATAGTCTTATTTGATTAGACCAAGTTTAGTGAAGGATAATACTAAAAATATTAATTTAATAAAGAAAATTTTTGTATCGACCTACTGAAATTTTAAATCTCATCTGTATTTTTCCATTTTCAAGGGTCCTATGTTTTTTGAATTTTTATAGTACCTCTTTTCAAAGGTATTCAATCAGCCATTGGTTACACATTGGTCGAGATGGTGGGAAACCGTGCTCCTCTCTCCATTTTTAGGTTAATTGTTTACAATAATGATACTGTCATATATATTTCAGATATGTTCATGAATTATTCATATTAAAACTACCTTTTAACCATAATATATTGATTAAAAAATGATATATATTAGGGAGTAAACTACTAATTGAAAATATAGACTCTCTTTTTTGATATAGTATTCAATCACTCTATAGTTTGGATACACATAGGTTTGAAATGTAGAGTTTATTACAATCCAATTAATCATTAGACTCATATTAAAGGGGAAAGAGATTTTGGAGAGTTTGTGTCTATTCGAAACTAGGGAAACCATACACATCCTTCTGAAGGGAGTCAGAACCTGCATATTATGATGCCACATAATGAGTCACATTACTCAATTTAAGGTCTTGTGAGAAGGTCCTTTGTTGTCCCTTTTAATTTCAGATATATATGGTCATTTGTAATCAGTTTATATTCATATAGAGAGAAATACTAGGATGATGGTTCCTATAAATTGTTGGTTAGAATATTATACAAGAGTGGCCCTTTTTAGATTATTATGTCAACTGGTAAAAAGATAGCAGAGTGTGGTTGTGACTTACTCCCAGTATGGGGATGTTATATATTCCATATGTTAGGCCATGGGAGAATCTTATGCTTCTCAGAAGTAGTATCACATGATCATCACAGATGGTTGATTAATACATATTCACATGAAATAATATAGCTAGTATATTATTTGTTATACAAACTCTCAAGGAGGGGATGATTTGTTAATAGTGTTGGGATTGAACCTTAGATAGGAATCCTATAAATTGATTTGTAATTGAAATAAAAAATGGAATTATTTGTGTTTAACAGTTTAATGTCATGTGATAATATAACCACCTATAGTTTAACATAGTGTAAAAAAAACTATGTTATCTTTGTTTTAAACTCATAAATCTTGGAATACTAAGTGAAATATTCCAAAAATTTAACTAGTGAGGGACTTATGCCATTGTTTCCCTTTTGGGTTTATTATGTATGTTGTGGTTGGTATATAAGAAGAACTCTCCGAATGACTGCGGAGAGCACTCTCCATGCACACTTTCCCCATTCATCTAGGGATTCATCCCCTTCGCTCTTGGCTTTTCCCCTTAGCCCTCGGCTCCGCCCCTTGGCTCTCGGCTTCCCTATGGTTCTCTTGTTTCACCCGTCGAAGGTATGTATTTTGGACGGCCTCTGTTTCCTGAATAGATCTGGCCTCAAGTTTCTTCATGCTTCTCTGTTTCGGGGATGGTATGGAGGTAACATGGAGGATTTGGGATTGTGGTTTTGTGGAGGTTGGGTTTCCAGACACTACCAAAGTCGGTATTTATCCTTGGCCTCCCAAACCCACTCTGACCAAGTGTTCCACCGCTCCTCTACAGGCCATAGTTAGAGCGATGAAGACACATGAATTTAGGATTATAGTTTGTGGTTACAGATGTTTCATTTTGGGTTTCATCCCCTACCCTCTTCAAGTTTAATTTTCTGGTATTTTTCAATGTTCTTCTTGGGATTAGTGTTACCTATTTGGACCTTTTTCACGATTTTGGATTTATTTTCGATGATGGTCTCTCTTTCTGGTGTGGGATGTTTGTGGTTTTTGTCTATGGGTTTCATCATTCTGGATAGGTACAGAGACGATGGTGTTGATGTTTGAGTGGAGTCGGTGAACTTTATATGGTGACTTAAAATGATATGATATCGATTTAGGTGGAGCAACGGTGTCGTGTCGTGGTACCGATGATGATGATGACTTGTTTCTACGACCATGGTGTTCTATTTTGGTGGCATCAGTTATTTTGCAGGCGATGGACTTTAGAGAAGAGGTCGGTGGCCTTGTTGATGTGTTCATGTTGACGGTGATGGTGTTTTGCTAGATTTGTGACATTGGAGGGGAAGTGATGGATGGATGGTGTCTCAGTCAGAGCACGACTTGTGGTTCGTGATGGATTTGTGGGTTACATTTTGGTTTGAAATCTGAAAATTTTCAAGCGCGTTTTTTAATTTTGAATGCATCAGGTTTTGAGGAAGTTAAAAAATAGTGGTGGTACTAGGTTAAGGTTTGTGTGTAGTTAAATATGAAATTTTAACTTTCTATGGTATTGATAGTCTAAATGGGGTTAGTACCGGTGGTTTGTGGAGGTTTTGTATGGTTCCCACTTACCCAAAAAGTCTCTTTATAAAAAAAATAATAATGGTTTGTGGAGGTATGGATTTTATGGTATATGATGTTTTTTAGGAAATATGGGGAGTATCATGACAAAATTAATTTAAGGAAACCAATTAGAGTATCTATAACCAAGGAATATGATTAAACCAAAAGAATTATTTATCTCAATTCATATATATGCGGCTTATATAAGTGTGCCACCATTTATCATTCATCCCAATTTCTTGAAAGAAGATAGGAGAATATGTTGAATCATATGGGAAATGGAAAATGAAGAGGTGGGGAATTCTCAGGAGAGAAATATATGGATCCACCTAGAAGATGATTTAGCTAGAGATAGATTTAAGAACATAAATGAATATACTGTCTCAAGGATTATATGGAATCTAAGAAGAGTGTCTTGGATCAAATCATTGATGTGGGTTCTATAAATTATTCACTCATATAAGAAATATTTCATGAAATTGGATAATCCAATTCCCAACATATTTAGTGGTGGACAATTTCAAATGGGGAAATGTAAGAAAGAATATTTTAGTTCCCCATAATATATTTGGTTCATGAGAATGGTTGGTTTTCTATAAAAGAATTTTTGGAAAAAAATAAGTATAATATTTCATGAAGTGGTTCAACATTAAAAAATATTATATATATTTTTAACATTATACATAGTAATAAATTTAAATTTGTAAACCCCAATTTCATACATCATTTCATTTTAATGAAATTGGGTAAATTTCACTATAGACATGGTTTTTATGGTATTTGGTTCATATATGTTCATATGAAAATGACCCACCATGAACAAATTTCATGGGACTCCATCAAAAAGGACTTTTGTAGGAGTCATTTGAGAAAGGGACTCACTTTATTCCTTAGATTATCATAGAAGTCCATCAAATAAAATATTCATAGCATTTCTTCACAACAGAACTTATTGAAAGACTATATAATCTTTGTACATCGGTAGGGAATTAAATAAAATATACTTTTCGACCCCTATAAATTAAATTTTTGGTAAACATCAATGTAACTAAAGGATACTTATTGTATGTTACACGTGAACAAAATGACTTATTGAAAATATAATGTTTTGATGAAAAAGAGAAAATATCAATCTTGCTTCTCCATTATCTATCATTCCATTCATTAAATGTCTGAAAAATATTTATAAGAAGTTATTAGTAACTAACTTTATAATCTATGTAGATATAAAAGAATACGTGTCAATAAATTATTATATAACCTTGAAGTTTTACATCCACTCTTTAACAAAATGATTTCCCTCTATGCAAATGGTGTGCGATCACAAATTTTTATCAAATTTCTAACACAAAAGGATGCTTGTTGCCTAATACATTTTTTTTGATAATAATCCCCTTGTAAATTTTACAAATAATGGCTGATCATGAACATTTTATATAGTTACAAAGGAATATCACCTTAACTATTTAAATAATTCTCATCCATGATGGGAGTATACCTTTTATATATGAAAAAAAAACTCAGTTATAAATACTTTACACATCAATATGTTATGTTGATTGGATATTTATAAATGTAAATAATCCATGAGTGATTTTATACAATATATTAGGATGTTATTTTCATAAAGGTGAGATTCCTAAACATTAAAATTTTATTTTCCTCATCCCTTCATGATAAAATTAAACCAAATATAAAATATACATAACTTTTAATATTAAAGTATATTTTACCTAAAAGAACATTCAAATGAAATAATATAAAAATTAATTATCCCTAAAATATATGGTACTAAAATTTATGGTTTTTTATAAGAAAAAAATTTGTATAGATGTGGAAAAATGAATTTAATGGTGTCTACAATCCTGTTCATAAATACAGGGTGAAATACATGGCCTACTCAAAGTAGGATGTTCTCACAAAAAAATCATGAGAATGATAATATTTTTTATGAATATTTATCCTTAGGCAAGTGATAAATAATTAGACACATGGAAATAATATTTGAATTTTATCCGAGCATAGAGATACGTTTCTACAAGATCTTGAAATTATCTATCTGATTAATTCTTGTACCTTGGAAATTATGGAAATCGGAGATAAACACATTTTTCAATTCCCATAAATATAATAATAATTTTAAATTTTCATTTATTATGTATGTTCATGTATTCTAATGGGTATCTTAAATACTGGTATACTACCACCTTAAAAGGAAGTGAATTTTATATCCCTAACACATCAAATAATCTGCGACTATTGAGTTATCAACATAATTTCATATAAAAAATATTTATCTATTGGATTCAGTTTAGTGCATAATGTTTTATATATATCTCAATTTATGATTTATGAGCCTACGATACACTTATTATTAGTTATGATAACATTACAATTGAGGTAGATATAACATTTATCTAAATCTACATTTATATCCATAATAAGAATGAATATTTCTTAAAAGGTTAAATCATCTCCTTGATACACATGTTGTGGAAGAATTATTAGGTGTATGACGAGGCTTGGGTTTGGGATATTTTTATAAAAGGGAACTTTATTATGTTTTTTATGAAATAACCATCCTTCCACAATTTAATGAAACATATCTTAGTAGAGGGTTAAATTAATAAAACTTGATTTATTGTACTTATTTTTTTAAAATCCCTTATCAAGATATGTTTAGGTTGGGGAAGTATTTAGTGATTTTAAGGGGTTCCTTATGACTTATAGGATTTATTATGGGTGTAAATTTGTTTCATGTTTTCAGTAATCCATAATAAAATTCAAATGTAACTATTCTGTGAGAAATGAGGATTCATATAAGGTTTATAGTCAGTTAAACATATTTTAAAACCATATACTTACCATGTGGACCATGAAGATATCTAGGAAGTGGAGATTCATATGATTTATAAAACCCTAAAAATAGACCATAAAACCCTAGATATTTTGTGGTAGCAATCACATGTCCTCCTAAAATATGTAGAAAAACTATGTAGAAACATATAAAATACCTAAAAAATATATTTCAACCCAATTTATTCCCAAATATCTCATTAATACTCTCTGGGATATGTCTATTAAATAGTAGCAATTCCTTGTGATTTTCTAGTGAAATTACTCATTTCAGATATAAATCTGTTCATATATTTCTGTAGTTGTACTAGGGATTGAATATATAGATTCTACCTCTACTTATAATCTCTTATCTTCTCCATTTTATTTGGGATAAACCATATGTTAGGTATTTAGTGCCAAGATATGTTATTTATTTTATGTTTTCATTGGGATATTTTTCTGAACCATTATATCGGTTTCGTAAGAGCCTAAATCTATGAGAATATGGTGATGTTTATCATCATGAGCCTATTTGAGGTTGGTGCCTTTTATTCACTTTACTAATGTCAAAAAAATGAAGGAATATTAGTTTTAAAGAATAATTCTTGTGGTTATTATTCTAAATGAAATGGATTAATCTTGGTTTAGGGTTATTAGAGAAAAAACAAGGCTTTTTTCATTTATTATGGGTGATTACCACAATGTGTTTGGTAAAATGTATAAATAGTGACTTGATTTTAAAAATAGTAAATTTTGAATGAGTTAAATTTTAATAGGTGTAATGATTAATTGATTGTGTGTATTAACTCCTTGAGTTTATCAAGGGTTATTTTAGGGAAATAAATTTTGAAATAATTTTGTTAGTATGGAATTTATACGTTAGTGAATTTTTTTTGGAGTTTACGATGAATTTTTATGGGAAGTTATTAGTTTAGCGTTAGCTATTAGAACTAAAATTTGAGAACATGTATTATACTATTGAGTGACTAATTGGTTCCAGAAAGGCAGTTTTTTCTCATGAGTTTGGGTAATTTATTTAGTACCACAATGATGGTGGATGCATTGGAATGATGGAGTGACTTCTATATTAGGAGATTTAGTGCATTTCAGAGGTGACTGAGTTCTTTACATTAGGGTGTGATTTGTGGTGTTTTATACTTATTAAATAATAATAAAAGGTTTGTTTCATATTATTAATTATCTTATAATTTATATTTATTTCTTCTTTTGTATATTATGATTTTTAGATGTTTTATATAATATTTGATCTAACATTTTTTATGTGGTGTTCCTTAGAAGCCTTGAGGGTTTTCCTAGGGAATTTGTATACACACCCCTTTCTATATAAATAATAGTGAATATTAGATGTTATATGATGTGATATAGGTAAGTGGAATTCCCCTTATATCACTACATATGTGTTATGATATTTTAATGTTCAGTGATAGAGTTAGGGGATTGATGATTTTGGTCATGTGAAGCTTGGGATTATGCCACAATTGGTATGTTTCAAAACATTTTTAGTTTTTTGGTTCATTAAACATATCTGTAAATATTAATGGGTCATATTTTTTTTCTCTTAAAGTTTATATTATTTTATTAGAGTGTTATATCTTTTTTAATAATACATATATTATATATATTCTCTTTATAGCTCCTCTATTACACTGTATATTCCATATATGGTTAAATAATCCCAAAAAGGTGTGTTGATCCCTATGAATTCATTGAAAAAAATTTGTGTTCTTGATATGCATCTATGGTTAGTTTAATTTTGATCTTATTCATGGTATTAGATTTGTAGAATATATCTCAATATCTTGCTATCATCGAGATCAAAGAATTAACATATAATTTTTTTAATGCTTATCTCAGGGAAATTAAATGGGAATCAACTATGATAAAATATATTTATATGATATTTTTTGATGTATGAGATTCATTTACTAGAAAATTTCAATTTAGAAAGTGGGTTTTTATTAAACCAATAAAATATGTGGTGTTGCCATCTTGATTCCACCTAGGAATTTTTTTAGGTGTTCTTTTTTCTTGTTCAAACTTGATATAATAGGAGTTTTTTCTTGATATTATAGATTAGAGGCGTATTGTAATGATTAACATGGTAGGGTCTCATGTTTTATTTTTATATAGGATAATTGGGATATTTTTGATTATATGAAGGTGATGTTGTAAAATTCTCATATTTTGAGGTTTTCCAATGATAGTATATCTTTTGAGGAATATTATGATTCTTTACATAGGGATTTGGTTTTGTTTTCATGATTCAACATTTACTGATGTATTATAGGAATATACTATTTCAAAATTCTATGAGTAAGTATATTTATCATGATATGGAATTGGATGACATATTATTTACCTGGAAAATTTAGAGGCGTTGTCTAATTAGTAAGAATGTGATGGTATATTTGTATCTTAAGTGATTTTACTATATATTTTGTATCAATCCTAACTCTTGTAACATAGAGTTTGTGTTTAATTTATAACATTTTTAGTGATATAGGGGATCTATCCAAGAATTTTCAATCAATTTACTAGTATTGAAGAACTGGATACATACAAGATTCCTTGATTACATTAGAAATTTGTAATACGTATCTTAAGAAATATTCTCGAATCATTGATATTTTAAAACAAATCATATTCATATCTTTGGGAAAGTATGAAAAATAAGGTGTGGGCTCAGTATATTAGTAATATTTTCATATAATAGAACCAATCAAGAGTAACAAGTCATAATCAATGTGTTAATAACACTTGTTTTCTAATAAAAACATGAGAAAAAATGCATCCAAGGATAATATCAATGCAGTAATATCAATGATAATAATAACTGAGTCCTCAATAGGGACAAGTCTCAATATGAGTGGGAGACTGCTGGTGATTCTGATTATGGAAATGACATGTCTTTTTATGATCTCTAGACTTGCTCTTGGGGATGAGGGCATGTTTGTTGTTTGACCCCATCTGCCGCTCTGTTGTCCTTTTTTCTTTCTCTTAATAAATGCAGATGCTTTGCCCCTCTATTTCCCCTTTGGTTAAAAAATTTCTAATACATTACTCATATTTTTAATTTAATTTAAATTATTATTCTTTATCAATAAATATATGTATGGGTTAATGAATTTGGAATATAAATATTTTCTTATTCAATCATATAACATTCAGAGTAAACCAACCAATTTAAATATGATATATGGTTTCAGAAATATGTATATACATGATGGATATTTAATATAAATTTGATTTACAATAAAAAATATCATAATAATTATAATATTTAAATATAAAATATAACCTTAAATTCATCACAAATATTGTTTTCGAGAAAAATTAAAGTATTTTGAAGAATAAAAGAAATTATATTGAAATAGTATTTACTAAAACAATATTTATAAAACCTTTTGAGACTTATATAATAAGCTAAATAATTTAAAACAATTATGAAAAATTGTTAAATAAATTGATTTTGTATATGTTAAAAAATCATTCATTTTGTTATTTTATAAAGAAATTCAAAAAACCAGTTTTCGAAAATATTAGGAAGATTCCTTTTAGAAACAGTTAAAAAATCATGGAAGACATAAATTAATATTTTTGTAAAAAAAATATTCATTTCAAATATTTTTTTTGAAAAATATAGGAATAGAATAAAAATATACCCACTGAGAGAGAAATAAGAGTAGCTTTTCTTTTAATTATTTCTATTCTTTATTGAAGTTCCAAAGAGGAGAAAAGTTGTAAGAAACTATGGGATATCCTTAAAAGTTCAATCTTCAATTAAAAACATAATCATCAAGAATACATATATATTCATGTTAAATATATCAAAGGGTAAATATATACACCACATAAAAATAAATATTTTTATAATATAAATTATGTCTCAATAGAGTAGAAATTGAGACAAAATCTCTTACCTCTTACTAGAATTTCATTGTATGTTACATTAAGATCTTGTATTTACATTATAGTTCCATAATATTCACAATTTTATTCATTATAACGATATCATATAAATTCAATATTTAGATATTTAGATTCATCTATAAATTGTAAATAAAAAATAAATTACACCGTTCATGGCGAAGGTAGGCCGTACATACACATGAATATTTTTTCACCTTTCAAAGAATAGAAAAGAAAAAATGAAAATAATAAATTACCATTAAAGAATCCATAAAACACCATATATTTATTATAAAATCATTAAATATACCCCTATTAACATCCATATAAAGTGTAATGAAAAAATACATCACATCACTTCGTGGATGTGGTAGTCCACACGTACGGACGAGCGACATTATATTTTTAAAAAATGGAAGGTAAGAATAAATAAATGATATAATAATTAAAAAATAATATTTATTTAATAAAAATATTATATATTCATTATTTCTATTTTTATAAAAATCCATTTATGGTGGTCATGAAAAATTAATTACACAGTTATGTGGAGACAGTAAACTGTACATATACACATGCATTGTTTTAAATTTTTATAGGATGGAAAAGATATTGAATTTGGTTTTACCATATCCATAATAAAATATCAATATATTTATTAAACTTAATTTTTTTATGGAAGGTTACAACTTATTAAGAGGAATTAGAATGAATAAACTTGAAAGAGTCAAAAAAGATGATTAACTCTTCATCGGTGGACATGCTTTAGATATCCTCTGACGGAACCAAGGGTTAAATTTTGGAAGGCTCATATCCTATAGGACATAAATAAATATGTTTATACGGGAATTTTTATGGTATTATTAAATATAGGTTTCTCATAGTTTTTAAAGAAATGAGATAAGTGGTGTCCTTATATACGTAAGTGGGGTAGTATTCTTGTAATTTCATTAAGTATTATGTTAATATAAAATTTTTATGTAAAAATAGATAAAAATAGATACAACTACACTATAATATTAGTTTGATCCTATATAATATTATCAAATAAAATTTTAACATCTTTTGTTAATGTTTTCTCCCTTAACTTTTAGTCATGTTCTTCCTTTTACCCTTGTTGATAATTACCACTTTATAATCAATTTTTATAGTTTAAGGGTCAAGAATATTAACATTAAATGGATAAATACGCATAACTAGACCATGAATAATGAATAAAACCATGTAAAATTCATGTACATGAATATAATATTTTTATGTAATTTAAATCGTTTAATAACATATATTTTATTATAAAATATCATTAATGTCATTTTGACAAAATTTATATAATTTTAAATTAGATAAATAGAGAATAAGTATTTTTAATATTATACATTAAAGAATCCATAAAATTATATATATATATATATATATATATATATAATTCTTTTAACATAATAATTTACCCGATTTGTATTAATTTTAATATTTTTCAAATTACTTATTTAATTTTTTATAAGTTGAATAAATACCATGTTGGTGTAGCATAATAATTTGAACTAATTATTCAATCAATAAATATATAAAATAAATTTAAATGATAAAAATAAACCAATCATACTTGAAATATCATTTTATAACAGAACATAATATGTATTTATAACTATCGAAAAATATTACGGATATTAAAAGATGAAAAGTGACATTTCCGTCTTTTTCTATCTCTTAAATACAATAAATATTCAAATCAAAGAATTATAGAACCATGATTCCATATATTTTAAACATGGATGATAATTATTGAAATAAAGCAACAAAATCTGATAATATAAAGTTTTAGAGTCATCATTCAATCCTTATTTTGTTTATTTTATCGTTAATTACCCGATTAACCCATAATGTTGTGGTAATTATTTATTTTGGCCACTACAAATAATGAAAAAATAGATGGAAACAATTTACCAAATTAATATCTCCTGATTTGGAATATGGAATACATTTTAGAATATTAAATATCTATTATTGAAAGAAATTCATTTAATATTAAAAAACTAAACATAACAAAAAAATTGTTTTTCAAAAAAATTTATAAGTATAAATATTTTTTTAAACAAAATTTAGTAATAAAATAAATTCCAATGAACATAATTGGATTAGTAGTAATATAATAAAACTAATTTTAATTTTAAACAAAAACAAATTTGAACACAAAACATTATTTAAAAACAAATATTTATTTTATAAAAACAATATTTTTTACTATTCACTAGAAATTAAATCTTTTTAGAAAAATCCCAAATAATCACTATAACATAATTTCCATAGGATAATTTTAAGGTATATATAATTTTTAGAAAATTATTTATGTATGTGTTCTATAGAAAAATTATTACAATGATTAATTGGAAGCAATATAATCTATCTTGAAAAATTCATTTAAGGAAGAATAATGTTTCTTTTGTAAAAAATGTAGATCTTATTTATTAAAAATTAATTAATACATTTGAAATGAGTAGTTCCAATATATATATCTCATAATGTAGTCAATCCTATTTAGACCATCTAATTTAATGGAAATGTTATAACCATCATAATTAAATAATACTATTTATAGGCATGTTTAAGATTAGTGTTATATATCTTATACATTATCTAACATAGAATTAATAAAAAATCTATGGGTATTACATTATACACCGTTTAATATATATCACCCTCATAATTTTAAAATTTTCTTTGATAATCATATTTATTAAATTTTATAATTAATTTGTGGAAAACCCACATGGAAAAAGAGTTAATAAAATATCCTCCTGAAATGCATGAAAGGGAAATACGAATTTCATCTTAAATTACACAAAAATTGATTTACAAATATGAGAACATTAGTTTTAGATGAATATATGGATATATATATAAATATATATATGAAATCTCGTTTCCTAAAATAGAGGAGTGATAATGCAAATATTTAGAGAAAAGCTAATTACCACAAACAATAAATCTATTATGTTTGAAAAGACCACTAATTCATCAGAAATGACTGTACTAGGATAAAATTTTTCTATCAAGATTCTTTTTTAGAGTTTAGGAACTCTTTTATCATACAAAATAAGAACAAAAAAAAGTTTACTTACATGGAAATGAATACATTATTATTATATCAAATTGAACAACAATCTAATAATTTTATCTATATGATAAGTATTAGAGATAATTTTTTAGGATTTGAGCACTAAAGTAAAATTTTATTTGATCTTAAGATACATAATGGAATAATAATTCAATCATTATTTATTTAAATATTTAATAAATAATGGTTAGTATAATTTATCCAATGCAATACATTATTATATAAAACTCTAACAAAAACATGACAAAGTTCACCATTATCCATTCCATAAAGAGTAAACATTAAGAATCCTCTAAAATATGTCTAAAAAATTCAATAATAAAAACATATTTCAGTAGAAATTTTTCATCAGAAGACATAATATAGATTACAATGTCCTATACCAAACAAATGATTACCTTGATCATATATTCATACTAATAATCAGAACCACGATAAAATCTAAATGAAAAAAATATCATTCTAATAAAATTAATTCTACCCAATTTATGTATAAATTATCAAATATATTCCATAAATAAATAAAACTAATAAATTTAATCTATTTTTCATCAAATCAATAATAACATTAAATTATTCTAATACTATCTCTTTTACTTCATCGATTCCAATCATTTCATTATCCCAACTAAACATTATTTATTCAAAATATGGAATATATTAGTGGTCATCTTTACCTAATTTATGAATTGTAAAAAAATATTATGTTACCACTAAATCTACTTTCTTGGTTGTTAGTAATTTCCCACATATTCTTCCAAATCATTAATGAAAAACTAATGCAGTTAAATGATTATATATTTTTATGATTCTTATAAGAAAAAACAAATTGAATAAAATAATTATTGAATGTGTTTTGAATAGTGACCATTCTCTTTATTATTAAATAAATGGATAATGGTTCTTTTTTTATTCATTATATTATTTATCAATATGACCCTTATATCTAAACTTATAACAATCTCCCATACCCATTAATCATTTTCTAGGATATTCATTTCAATAAATTTCATATGATGGGAATTTCTTCGCACCCATCTTCTCTAACACTTTACCATTTTCTTTGTTCTCAACCAACTCATTCTTCTATGTATTTATCTAGAATATATAGGTTTTATGAAATCCCTTATCCATATCAATGGGACTTCATACTATATTATTATATGATTATTTTTCATGAGAAACTAGTTTCCTAGAGACACTTATTGTAATCCCATAAAATAAAAGATCAATATTTATCTTTGGTTTATGTGTGTAGTCTGATGCAAGACCGGATATTAGTGTAGGGTTTATTTCATATTCCAATGTACATACTTCTATTTTATTCTTTTATGTGATAAAATTACTCTCCATTTCACCTCATTATTTTCAAGGGAATTATTTTTCAAAGAAACTCACCTAAAGATTTTCTATTACTTAATTTTTTT
This sequence comes from Viscum album, assembly GCA_963277665.1. Taxonomy (NCBI): domain Eukaryota; kingdom Viridiplantae; phylum Streptophyta; class Magnoliopsida; order Santalales; family Viscaceae; genus Viscum; species Viscum album. Next base: position 336,195,667 of record OY728163.1, read on the forward strand.
GTTTCATTAGAGTCTTGGACTAAAGAACTTGACTGATTAAAATATTATATAAAATATTAAACTACTAGAATTAATATATCACTTTAATTATATCACACAATAATGAATATCTTATCTAGATATTAATTATATTAATCAAATAACAATGGACAATGACTTCCAAGAAATTATTGAGGATTTTATCACATGAACCTATACAATATAGTTGAATCACAAAATTGAATAACAGATTATTCCATATAGGAATGGTAATTTTTCATAACATGATTTAACTAACCAAATATTTCTAGGATTAATAATTTACCATACTATTTTTATTGTTTTTTTAATAGGGAAATCACATCACTGTTTATATTTTTTTAATAACTTTCATTCATCATGTTCCATCACTGAAAAATTGAAAATACTTAGTTAGATCATAATTATCATGACTACTGATCCATAAAATAAAATACCTATAACGATAAATGTTATGAAATATTACAAGGGTTTATCATAATTCTCATTTTATCTACATATATTTAAAATATTTTCCACATGGTTTCAAATAAAACTTATCTGATATTCATTGTAAAAACCTCCACTGAAATAAATCAGTACTGCTGTTTAAATTATTATGTTGTTATATATACAATGAATTTAATCTTGAATGATAAATTAGTTTGACAGTATTGAAGAACAATATACCTATATAATTTTAATTAATCATGGTAATTTAAATTATATAGTATAAGAAATATTCTAGAATAATTTATATTATTCATAATATCATTCATTATATCATGAGGAATGGAAAAAAAATAAATGGGGATTTGAAGTGATTAGTAAGAGTAACATAATGTATAATCTTTCATGAGTAAAATGGCACAATCAATATTTCATGGTAAATAACTGAAATCAATTTCAATTTAATAAATAAATTGAGAATAAAACTCTTCTATGGAAAATATCAACACAACAATATCATAGATAATTCAAAATATATTCTCAAAGAGGATAATGATTAATGATGTATTTAATGATATCAAACATCATTATATCTCTACCATCAAATCCACATTCCTTGAATGTTTAAAAAATGGGTAGGTATACACTAAAAAACCATATAATGTGGTAATGCAATTTGTCTCATGGTAAATATTGAGGTATCTAGGTGTTATATAATTATATTTCACTCAAGGCATTTAATGTCTAATGCATTCCTCATATATTTAATTTAATTCAAAACAATATTCTTAAATGATAAATGTTCATACTGACTAAAGAATATGAAATACCAATATTTCCTTAGTCAATCATATTACATTCAATGGTTAACAGAATATGTAGAAATGAAATAATGTTTGTTAAAAAATAATATCGATAAATTATATTGAAAACAAATTTAACCTCTAACAAAAAAATAATCAATACCAAATGATTGTTTCAAGATAAAAAATTACCATAAAATAATAAAAAAAATGCAGATTTAAATTAATATTTGTCTTTTAGAGAAGAATAAAAATGGATTAAAATAAGATTTAATAAATAGTTTCCTTTAAAAAAAATTATAATAAGCTAAATATAATAAATTGTATACGTGATTAAAAAAATCCATTAAATCCATTTACATTAAAAAATCCACTTTGGATTTTTTATAAAGAAAGGTGGAAATAACCCTTTTAATAAAAATTATACAGATTCCACTTAAACATATTTAAAAATTAAAGGATTACATACTATTAAATTCATGTAAATAAAAAGGTTATTTCATAATTTTTTAAAAAATATGTACATGAAAGAAAATTATACTTAATTAAAATTGAAACAAGATCAACTTTTTATTTAATCATTTATATTCATGATACAAATTCCATAAAAATAAAAGATGGATGAATATATGGAAAATAAATAAAATAATAAACATTAGTTTAAAATTAAATCATCTTGGATAAATATATATTAATATTAGATACCTCAAAGGGCTATAATATACACCACTTAAAATATAGGTATATAATACCAATTATGTCTAAACGGAGTAAATTTTTTGACAAAATCCTTTAACTCACATTTGATTTCCATCATAAGTTATTTTAACCCCTTGTATTATAAAGTTATATTTATTATAATCACCTAAAATATCCATATATATATATTTATAATACCATTTTTGATTCTTTTAGGACATATTATCATCCGTTTGGTGGAAGTCATTTATTATTAACATTTTAATTGTGTGTTAACTACTTCGTTTTTCATATATGATTTAATTTGATGGTTTTAAAACATGAAATTTTGTTATAATTCAATAATATACATAATTTAAATCATGATATAAATATAATATATTTTTAATATATATATACTTATATTTTGTTTATAAAACATAAAGATTGAAAAACGAATTACACTATTCATAGAAACGGTTAGCCATACATACATATGAACACTATTTTAAATTTTAAATGGATTGAAATAAGTAATAGAGTATAATAATTGGAAATTTTTTAATCATTATTTTATTCAATATATCTAATATATTCATTAAATCAATATTTATTACAATCCACATAAAGATAGAATGAAAAAGGAATCACATCGCTTCATGAAGTTGGTAGTCTACATGTACACACGAGGGACATTCTTATTTTCCAACAGATTAGAATGTAAGAATGTATATGTGAAATTATAATGAAATAACCATATTGTTTTCATAAAAATAATATATTAATTATTTAAATTTTTAATACCACCCAATAAAAGTGGTGTTGAAAAATTAATTACACCGCTATGTAAAGAAAGTAATCCGTATATACACACGAGTCTTGTTCTCACTTTTTTTGAGGTAAAATTGATTAAATATTGTTTTAACATAATAATAATAACATATTATTACATTTATTATACTTCATTAATTTTTTCATGATGTTTACAACATATAAAGAGTAGTTCGATAAAAAATTATCTTGAAAGAATCGGCAAATGTGATTACCACTTCATTGATAAACACTGTTAGATATCCTATTACGGGACCTAGGGTATATATTGTGGGTTATATAAAACCTATATAATTGGATAATTATGTTGATAATATAATTTTTTAGGTATTGTGTAATATATGTTTCTAAATTTGGTGTAATGATTGGAGATAAGTTGTGTCCCTTTATATGTGAGGGTAGGGGTATTCTTGGAATTTCATAAAGTATTAAATTAATATAAATTATTATTTCAATTTAAATGTATCCAAATTTATATAATTTTACTATAATATGATTATTATTCTAAAACCACTAATCTGATAAAATTTTTATGTGTTTTGGTTATGTTTTTACCCTTATCTTTTGTGTCAACCCCCCATTAACCCTTTTGATAATTACCACAACATTAATGTTTTATAAACGTTAAGGGAAAATAATGGTAAAATAAATAAACAAGAAACTCTTAAATGAAACATGGATGATATTTTCAATGATATCCCATTAAGTTTATGAATATAATATTTTTGTAAATTTTAAATCATTTAATAATATATAATTTATTATAAAATATCATTATGTAATTTTTTACACTATTAATTTAATTTGATTTTAAATAAATCATTAAAGAGAAGTAAATCAAATAAAATCCTTTAAAATTTACCATAAATTTTATATGTGTCCTTCAATTTTATGGAACAAAATAATTAAACAAAATAATTTTATTTTCAAATATTTTAAAATCATTTTTTATTATTGGATTAAATATTGTGTCAACGTTTCTTAAGAATGTAGGCCAATAATTCATTGAGTAAAACATTAAAATAAATTAAAATGATACCTATAATTCCTTAATTATTCATATAATCTTTTATAACCTACCTTGATTTTTATGTACACATATAATAAATATTATATATATTAATAGATGAAAGGTGACAATTTTGTCTTTATCATTCTTAAGTAATGTAAAGGTCAAAATTCAAGGACATATAGAACCAAGAATCCAATTATATTATATTTTTTTTGGAATTACGAAAATAAAATAATAAAATTGTATAAATGAAATTTTTAGTGTCCTTTTTTAGTACTTATATATTTTATCCATAACTACATATCTTACCCATACCATAGTGACAATTATTTACTTTAGATACTATTCATACCTAAAAAAATGAAAGGTGCATTCTTAAATAATTTTTAACCCCAAATTATAAATATTGAAACCATTTTTTAATATGAAATTTATAATAGTATAATACATTAATTTAAAATGAAACATCAAAACACAATGAAAAACAATTTTTCAGAAAAATTGATTTATTGAGTATTAATTTTTTTATTCTATATTCAATCATAAAGTTTATTCCAATTAACATAATTTTAATATTAAAAATAAAATATATTATGAAACCATTTTTAACAAAATTGATCTGTGTACATACTCAAAAAAATATCACTTTCAATGAAAATCATTATTTTTTCTATTCACTTAAAAATCTCTCTGTTCAGAAAAATCCCAAAAAATATTATAAGGTAACTATGACGGAATGATTTAAAAATTTAAATCCCTTTTATCAAATTATATTTATAAATGTTATAGAAATTAATTATGATATTCTCTTATATGAGGCAATAAAAAATATTTTTGAATAAGACATATTTTTATTAATAAAATATATCTTAAAATTTTATTTTTAATTTTCATAACATTAATAAATACATTTTTGTTGTAAATTTATATTAATATTATAATTTGGTTAATATTATCTCTACCTAAAAATTCATTGGGTAGGTTATAAACAACGTATTTGGAAAATAATATTTTAGGGTTCCTTTAAGATCAGTGTTTCTTGTTTTATATGCTATCAAACATAGTGTTTTTTTTAAAATTTTGCAGTGTCACATCTTTTCAAAATGGGAGTAAAATTTTTAGTAGAGGATATTAATTGGGTTACATCAATGAATTTATTTATTTTTAACATTTTCATTGAGAAAAGTTATTTTTCTTATGTATGCTTTTAGTGATAGGTGTTTTGATGAAGTAACTTAGGATTCATTAGATAAAAATAATAATAAAGGATTTAACCTTTTTTATCTTGAATTTTAAGGAGTGTCATTTTTATCTTTAAAACACCATATACTGATAGAATCATTCATTATGTATTAGGTTCTTGTGTTTTAATTGAGAGATACTAAGATAACTGTATGGTAAAATAATATTACATAATATGATTCACCAAATGGTTAGTTTATGGGTTGGAATCACTAGGTTACATGTCAAGGGAATATATTAGAGTGAAATAATTCTTTATGTGTGTTTTTATAGTAGTATTAGGGTTTTAATTCATTTCTTCATCATTCTATGGTAAAGATGTATTCAACTTTAAGGTAGCTATTTTTATGGTCATTTTGGGAGAAACGTTTTTTATATTTGTGAGAAGGAATATTACCTATCAATGGGAAAAGGTTTTACATCATGTTTTAGTTATTGTGCATCATAAAATATTTATTTCACTATGTATGTGGTAGGATAAAATTTAGGATTTTGGGACAATTTTTTACCATTCACTTATGGGAGATTAAAATTTATAGGTGATTATTAACAGGTTTAAAATGTTTGAACATTTTCTTTAGATCAGATATAAATTTTTGAAAATTATTTGTTGTATTAATATAAATGTGATGTTTTAATGGATTCAAAATTTAATTATTTATGACCATGACTATTATATTACATCATAATTGTGGATGATATTGTAGAATACAATTAGAATTTTTTTTTCATATTAATTTATTTCATCCATAGATAAATAGTTATAAAAGTATAAGATTCATACATTTAAAGATATGATTCGAGAAATTATTTTTTAATTTTATGTCTTGTTGAATAATATTATAATATTTTTATTTTTTTTATTATAATAATATTAATAATTATATTATAGGAAGGGTACCATTTTTTTGTTGATTTATTCATGTTTCAGTCTCATCTATTTTTGGAATATATTGATGAGACATAAGTGGTTATCCTTGTTTTATTTTATAGGACATCTAATCAAGTTCATTTTATTCAAAATTGGATAATGATAGCATTCAGTTCGAAAAATAGTAATATTGATCAAATTTATAAGATTTTATATTTTATAATTAGTGATCATGGTTTTTTATCAGTTTCACCATAAATAGAAATTTCATTTTTGGCAACAAATTATACGTTGTCCTTGAAGTTTGTTTGGAATTTTTTGGTTTTATTATGAGTTGGATAGGTTCTTTATAGGTTTTCTGTTCTTCCTCAATTGGTGAGTGTTTATGATTTTCTCATGATTAATAGTATATAAAGAAATTTTTTTATCCTTACCCTATGATTTACTAGAGTTAATAATAGTTTTATACGCATATATAATTCATTCCGGATTTAGTTGAGATTTAGAAACTTCAATAAAATATTTTTCATTTTTATTTTATTTCTAGTGTGTGTGATTTGGTAGAGTGGTTGAGTTCATAAGATCATATAAGAATGAAAGTGCAAGATTCAATTTAAATTTTATTATTTTTTATATTTTTTTTATTTTGTCAGGTTTTTATTTTAGTTATTGGATATTTACACTAATTGATTACCATCCAGGAGGAAACATTAATTCCACATCGAGGAAAATGTTTAGAAAAATAAAATGATCAAACCAACAATAACTAATAAAGAATAGTATAGTAAAATCATTGGCTCCATCCTATATGGAATTGTGAATCCCAGTAACAACTTTAACCGAGATGTTGCAAATAAAAATTATTATAAGAATATGAAATAAAATCATAACCAGACAAAACTAGCAAGTGGGTGACTTAAAGACATAAAATCATTTAGAATGGGGGATCAATATTAAAGGATGGTATCCCAAATAATAAAAACTCAACTTCAAACAATAAATAATAATACTCAATAGATCTCCAATTATAAAGGTAATTTATATCCATTTGGTTTACTCTAGTTAATAATACTTAAAAAAAGTAAAAAATCATAATAATAAGAATAAAAATAGATAAAATTCATTAAGACCTAATCCTAAAAGAAATAACATCAATCCAACTCATAGTTAATGAAATAATTTCCAATAGCGTTCTTGAGATCATATATTTATAAAAACCCAATATATTAAATTAATAATTATTATTATGAATACATTTTTTTGAAATATAATAGATTTGATAAAAGTAATCCCATGAGAATGAATACCCAAATATTATCTACCCTACCCCTTCTATTGCCCACACTCTCTATGATGGGTATATCCTCTCATCACTAATGATTCATTGATAAAAAATTAACTATAATCTATAAAATAGAGATTAGAAATAATAATGAAGAATTGAATAATGTTATATAATATAACTAAAAGATTAATCATCAGAAGTCGTAATCCCAATATCAAATATTGAAAAAAATTAAAAATAAAACGAATACCAAACTATGTAACGTCATGTGGTTGGGTAATCCTCCATGGTTGATACTCTCCATAATTTCATCACTTAATATTTAATACACTTATCAATAAAAACTAGGATATCTCATAAAATATGGAAAATATATCCCAAGAATAGAATAATTTGTTTTTTAATCTATTCCAAATATTATTGTCATAGGTTTACAACATGCACCACAAAATGATCCTATTTCAAATACATTATTATTTCTCCATATTATAGGCCACACACCACAACTATTATGTACTTATTATTCCATAAATGGGTTAAAAAATTAATATAATTGAGACACAAAAATATAATTTTCAGGGGAATTGTAACAGCTATATCATCCATCCCCTCTGAAATGTCATTGTTCACAGCATGGATAACATATTTCAGTGAAAACAATCATGGAAGAAACGATTAAAGTAACCCCCAAGACTCTTGGAAATTTACTATATCATTTCATATATAGTACCACATATATAAATTTATAAGACATAACACAACACATCTTGGTATCCCCTCATTGACAGTATGGTAATAGCCAAAATGGCTGATCTACTTCTCACATCTCATCAACAGGATAATGATTCTCTATTTCTAAAGTGTTCGTAAATTTATTAAGATCTTCAATTCATAATAATTTTTTTATTATCCCTGAAGAGTGATTATCCTTGTGATATATTCAACCTACTTTATTCCTATATTGTATGCATCATCAAATTAATGGCCTTAGATAAATCCTCACTAGAATATGATTTGAGTTTTCCTTTGAACCCAGACCATACTCTACAATGCCATAATAATCACTATTACTATCTATATAATAATTACATTTAAATTAAATCATCGCACCATGATGGATTTATTCCATGGAATTGGCCATTTTCTATGTTCTTTAGAGTGTCGCAGGTCATGGAAAAATGTTCTATGTTTTAGCACATACAACCACTTCAAGAGAATAACACAGGGAACCACCTTTACAGCTAAACTGTAAAGGTATCATCACTCTTATATATCAATGTAATATTTTTTATGGTGTTAAATTATTATGGAGTCTATGAAATACTATTAAATAAAAATAAATCTTTGAGAAACTCATTATAAATACAAGGATCCACCCCATATTTTCCAAAATTTCACTACACCCACACAAAAGAAATGTTCATTTTATATCTCATCCCCCAATTGAAACATTTATAATTTCATAACTCAACTATAATAATATATGGGTACCTAAGATAGGATTCTATGAATTTTGTGTTTTAAAACTCAAAGAATCGTATTTATTAAGCATACAGTTATGTATGACACATTCCTTTTGAAATATTTTTATATTAAAATATATTTCACCCAAAAAATACCAAAATCATACAAAGTCCTTAAAACACTAATAAATAATTTAATATAATATAAAAATCCATATAATAAAAAGTTAATTAATAACTTATTTTTCTATCAAAATACATTTAAATAATATATTTAAACATTGGTATCAATCCTCCCCACATAAATATTTCCTTTTCTTCAAGTAAAATCTCAACATCCCATAAAAACTAATTGATACCCAAAAAAATATTCAAATTATCATGCTTAAATATATAAATTTATAATATAAAATTTAAAAATAACAAATCATACACAATAATGTGATCCAAATCATGATTCATATCCAATTCATATCCAAAACCATATTCCTTTCCACCCATATTAATCATACTATCATTAATATCCATGCCATTCATGATTTAGCTTAATAGTAATTTTCTCATGAATAACTCATGATTTTTATTTTATATTTATACCCAATATAAATCCAACACACTAAATACAATCCCTTTAAATTTATCTACATATCCTATAAAACAGAAACCAATAAAAACATGGAAACTTTTACCAAAGATGAAATATCTATATAGATAATAAAATGAAGACATAAATTTAGAGAACATAATTCATAAGGATTTAAAAATAATGATAAGAATTCCATAAATAAAGGATGATATTTCAGTAATCCCAATGAAAAATACTATCATTTTACAACTTCACATAAAATTAAATAATGTACACTTTCTTCTCCACATTATCATAAGATCATTATACAAACATCCAAAAAACTATATACTTGTCCTGTTTTATTTTCAATAGAACTTTTTAGTATCAAAATTTTTTCTAATGCACTTTTTCCATGAAAATGTGTCACAACACCTTAAGACAAAAATTTAAACAACTGTCTCCCCCATAAAACCATTGTTGACCCTATCTGTAAAAGTTAGATTAATAAAGGTTATAGTGGATGGAAATAGATCAGTACAATGAATAAAATTGTTTGTTTATATTATATCATTTGTCTTTTAATTTATATGATATAATAAAATTAATCATAAGATTTTCTACACATTTCCTCAAATAATAAATAAATAAACCCAATTTTTGAATTTTAATACAGAATCTCCATCAACATGATGAAATTACCCAACCACCTCTTTAAGATCAAGTGAACAATCATACATTTATAATAATTAGATATGGTAATCTTGGAAAATAATATTGTAATATGTCTTCGTATATAGTAAAAAATGGTTTCAATAGATTTTTAAAAGATCAAACTTTGGGTAGAACTCAAATAAAATATTTCAATCTATAATAAATTATTAAACTCAATTTTTTTAATAGTGTTCAACATCATTAGGATTTGATAAAAATACATGAATTTTATTATAGATATGTATATACCATGTAATCATTACAAATATGTTATAATATAGAACATGAAAAAATTTACATATTATATATAATGAAATATATTTATGAAAAACTTTGATAATAAATTAATGGAGGGGATAAAAAAACCACTTAATTAAATGAAAATTTTCAAAAATAAAAAACATAAACAAGAATAATATTAGTAATAATTTTTAAAAAACATAAAAACTATAATTCAAATTTATATTTTAAAATTTCCACATATGTATTAAATATTTATGATCTTTATTAATCATAATTTTCAGACATATAAAAATATTTCTTTCATGTAATGATGGATTATAGATTAGTGAGATCAAAAAAATATCTCTGTATCCCATGGGTGAATTTAATTAATTCCCTATTTTTTTCTTATTTATTAAGATAATTTTTATGGTAATGTGAAAGTAAAAAAAAATGCAATATATAAAAATTCATCACATTCCAGGAAATTTCCACCTCTATTCATCTTTCATCATTTATGATTATTCTTCTTTTGAATATAATTTTTTAAAACCCAATATAAAATGAATGGTTTAATCCATTTGAGCTCGATAGGCTAATGGAACAATAATTTACCATTATAATATTCCAAATATATTTCCTAATTTTAATTAAAAGTAATGAAATAAATTTACTTTTGTCTCAAAAAATCTATTGATTAATTTTCATTCAATAGAACATACATCACATATTTTAATATATGAGAGTAAAAAATAGTTACATGGTTTAGATTTAAAAATTATTATGAATTCTAATTATCTAGGAGATGTTCTCCTTTTTCTCTATTATAGAAACAAGACACTTGTTTTTCATAAAATCGATATTTTGTAATGTCGTAATTAATGAATCGGAAAATAAAAAACAGACCAAATGTTATAGTTCTCCTCTACCCCAACTTCTTATTGATTCTCCAAAATTGAATTATAGGATATATCCTATAGTTTTATGATTTTATCATTATATTATTCTAAAATTATATGTTCTTTTTACATTAAAATATGATGAAATTCCAATCATTCTTCTCCCTTACCTACTCTTTATTATTTAAAACAAAAACCTTTCACTACTATACTATATATCTCTCATCCTCATTACCATCATAATAATGTAATTTTTTTTAATAAAAATGAATATAACCTCTTATAATTTTTTAAATATTTTTCCATCACAACATGATCCTTGAGAAGTGCCTCATGTTCATTGATCATCGTATAATTGATTATAATGTACGTTATGAGTGTTTTTATAAAACATTATTGTGAATTATTCACTTTAGGAACTTGAGATCCATAAAAACCCTAATATTATTACTCATCAAATTATCCAACTTGGTTGTTTTAAAATAATGGATTTTTTAATGTTTTATAGTAGGTGTTACTCAAATATTGTTTACTAAATTTATCATCCCCATGAGATTGAATAATTCATTCTATCTAAATTTTTTATTCCACTATTAATATTTTTTTGTGTTAATAAATAATTAGGATAATATTAAAATCATGTACTCTAATATGGTGTTGCATTGTACCCAAACATATTTTAATCCATCATATACACACCACATTTAAAAAAATTTATCTAAGAAAAAAATTAAACCAAATCTGAAATTAGAAAATATAAATTCAAAATGAAAAATATTTCATCTAATCAATTTGAATTTAATTGAAAGTTAATTAACATTATTACTTGAAATTACTTCTAAAAAATATTAATCGGGAGAAAAAATTTATTACACATGGTTTACAATGTATAAAAATTTAAAATACTCGAACAAATAATAATTAATAATACCAATAATAATGAATTAACAATATAAACCCATGATGAAATGGCAATCCCAATGGAAACATTTAAATAAATGATAGACCTAAAAATATAATCAAGAAAATTAATTATAGTGTAAAATAAACTAAACTAACATTCTATTGACTCAAATAAAAAACCTAAGATTGAACAGAGGGGAATAAATATCCTTGGATGGTTTCCATAAAAAGAATATATTTTTAAGAAAGAACTAAAATAAATAGTTTCATGATTATAAATGTAATATATTTCAATTTTTTCAAATTCAACCAATAATAATTATGTATTTGAAAAAATGATGATAAGATTAATCAAAATTGCTAATGTGAATTATGATTTAATTAAAAAATCTATCGAATGATCAAACTCATTGTTAAAAAATTAATTAAGACTACTATTTTTGGGTTTTCCATTTTTAAAACCACATGAGATGTGATTTATTATTTTATAAGATAATTATAATAATTTCTTGAATGATTATTATCCATAATACATATCCCAAAAGCACATAATAAAATCATAAATAAAAATAAATGAAAAATCCTCACTATGAAACCCCCCACAATTGGATGATCTTTGTTAGATGTTCATGTCCATGAAGCCTTCTATAACGATTTAAGGCACTTCAAAATGTCACATTTGATATCCTATCACATTGGTCTCATAATTATCAAAAATATTGGAGAAATAAATTCCTAATATTCTATTAATATTTATTTAATGGTGTGAAAAAATAAACCATGAAAAAATCAAATTTGTTTTATAATTTATTTCTATTAGATCATAGTCCATGATCCATGTCATTTATGTCCTCAAACATCCCCAAATGACTCTTGTGGTGAACATAATATCCAAAATTCAATAAAATTTTATTTAGCACCAAAACAACCTGTTATTTTATCTATAACACAATATCATCATTCCTACCGTGGAAATATTTTTCCCTTAAAAAAACATCAAGCAACAAAAACATGACATAAAACACTTGAATCTTAATCCCGACATGTTTTTATTTATTCTCAATAACTATGGTCATAAATTCATGATCCATAGTGAAAATACCCATGTTTTTTCTTATGAAACATTGAAACATTTCTATATATATTTCCAAAGCGTAGGCATTACAATGGTGTGTGTTTCTGAGTCCAGGTGTGCCCAGGATTAATATTATAAAAATTAGTACTTATATATTATATTTCATGTATGTATATTCTTAAAGGAAACAAGTGAAATCTTAAACAAAATATTATATTATAAATCTGTGACCATGGGTGGTTCATGAACAAAGTGGTTACTTTAGAAGTGATATAAAATGGGTTGGTGTGGGGAATTCTGACTCCTTATTCGTTGTCATTGGGTCTAGTGAGTTAATTAATTATTTAATTCATTTATTCATTCATTTTTTACAACAAAACAGAGAACTCTATAATATAAATGTGATGCATATTTCTATAGGGGTTTCCATATAAACCTTGGGAGAAAAACTAGATCTCTTACTCCCTCCTCTGTTGGTGAATATCATCAGGTGATGAAAAAACCCTTTATTGGATCAGATCAGGATGAATAAAATGGAACAACTTCTCTCAAACATTGGAGGGAAAATAATTAACCAAATAATGATCCAAATTCAAGGAATGACTCATAATTTGTTTTTTACACCCTTTTCCAAAATATTTTGAGTAGATTGACCATCGTTATTCAATTTTTGTACATTTTCATACTTTTCATGTTCCAGAGTACTGAAATATTTATTAATTTCATTGGTTTTGTAAACTCAGTTTCCTGATTATTGATTGATTGGGAAATAAATCTTGTCATTGATCATATACCATTTGTTGTGGTTCTTTTCCCCTTATTTCCCTTAACATTTTATACTATTAGGACCTCACGGTTCAATTCTGACTTCAATGCGTGGTACCGAGCCTGATCAGACCACTAGATTCGTAGCTGTTTTGAGAATGAGGAGGGGATAAAGAATCTAAGCATCGATATAGAGTTGTTTATTAGAGATTTGGATTTTTTCAGTGATTATGGTTCAAGAATTTGAAGGTGGAAGGATTAGTGGTGTCAGGATCATGCACTAGAACTTCTGAGGACAACTGGAGCTGATTTCCGGTGAATGAAGGTGGGACATGACGAGAGGTGGCCAAATTCGTAAGTTTCAAGTAGATTCAATGTGAGATCAATGGAGAGAAGTCCTAAAATTAATTATAGAACATAGATTAAGAGATCGTAGAAAACATTAATAATCCTATCTATACGTTGTATAGTGTTATGAATAGCCAATGTGTATGACCCTCAATGTTGGGAAATAGGGTTTTTTAAAACAAAAGGATAACGAGACATGTGGCCTTCCTACACAAACTGTATCCCCTTCCCAGTTGGACAACTCATGTGTAGAACCACACAGGTGAGATCCTATGTGGATGTATATGGCTAGGCACATGGATTTTTAATCATGTACAGAAAAATGGTGTTTGGTACATGGACACGATGAGTAGTACAAAGCCCAATCTCAATTATCCAAGACACATCTTGTATTATACCTACAAGGTGTATAATAATAAATGGGATGGGTGTTGTGTACTAGCGAAGAACATGGTTAGCTATGATGTAGGACCCCAGGCTGAGTGGGTCCCCACACATGTTGTGTACCCCCTTTTTCATTTCGAGTATACATCAACCATCCACATATCCTTCATTTGTGCCCATATTTTTTTCTAGTGAATCTCCTAAGCTAATTATTTATTCATGTATAACGTGATAGTGCCCTTGGTTGTGAATTTGGAGTTATAATGTGAAATGTTCAAATAATCATTCCCGATAGAGAAATGTCAGATGATGATAGTGATCGTGAAAGATCATCATGACCTTTCAAATTAGTACCCTCCAGTAAAGATATGATATGGAGTTCCTGAACAGATACAAAGTTGAACATCTAGTATAGTAGGGATGTTATGTCCTCAATGAATACCGATTTGACTATCTACAATAGCTGGAAAGTGGATCCCCGATTGATACTGATTTGAACCTCCATCGTAGGTGGGTTGTGGGGTCCTCGACTGATACTAAGTTAACCATCCACCATAGTTAGGCAGTGGAGTCCCTGACTAATAATGAATTGGAAATACTCAATATTATGTCAGTAGAGTCCTCAACAGATATCAGTTGACCCCCATCATAGTTGGGATTTGGTATCCTTGATAGATACAGTGTTTACCCTCAAGTATATCTATCCAGGGGCATCCTTGATAGAAACCATGTTGATCATCTAGTAGAGTGGGGTAGTGGATTCCTCATCCACTACAGAGTGGAACCCCCTGATGTGATAGGGCGCGGGTCCCCTTTTCCTTGTTTGTGCCCCCTGAAATGTGTTATATAGTGATGATGCATGGTTAGACATGGATGGTTACTTTTGAGAAGAAACACGAGATGTTGGACACTTATTATTGAGTTTTGGAACTATTGGCTACTTTTATTCATTGGTTTAGGTATGATAAAGAGATCTACTTCCTCTATCATGTAGAATTCATTTGACTGAGCATATAAATATTATTTTTCGGTATCTATAGATTGGATTAAGATTCTATCATTTTAGGAGAGGCTAAGACATGTAGTGCATTCCAATATATTTCAATGTATATTTTCATGTGGTTTGATTAATATAATATCTAAAAATAAGTGGCAAACACTCTACATTTAGTTTATCTACTCACCGTGTTTATCATGTTGTGTTTACACGAGATTACATTCACTCACTTGGTTTGGGTTGAGTTGTACTATTCCACTACTTCTTGTGCTATATATTTTCATTCTCTCCCTGTTATATCTCTTAATTCCACATTTAAATTTTACGACATTATACTAGGTATGTATATACTCACCCCTATTTGGTTTTTGGTTGCACATGGCATGTCATATGCATAAAAATGATAGGTTGACCTTGACTTCAGAGGAGCATAGGGAAACTCCGTGCTTTGACCTTGTTCGATGGTCAAATATTTGGATTCAATATTCGGGGCTCTCTCAATTATTTAATTTTACCTTTTTCTTAAGTTGGGACATATTTTTGGTTTTTTCATTTATTTTCCCCTTAACATTTAAGTTTATGCTACAATAATTTTTGTAGTATCCGGAGGTTCATGTATTTTTGGTTTAATTTATTATGGTGTTGCATATTGACGCTTTCCCTCTCTACATCTGCATTGAAATATATGTTTGTTTGCATACAGGTACTTATGAGAAGTCATCCCAATGTTAGTTATGCCATCAGTTCTTTTCTCCACCCCATCTAATGATGGTGGGATTGGAGTATTTGTGGATAAAGCTATGGATTTAGTCAAGTCCTAATAGATTGGAATTAGTGATAGATCATTCCTTGGGACTTTGCTATGGAATAATTACCTTAAGGGTATTTGGTTGTGTGTAGGGAATCTATGTTGATGTGTATCTATTTCGTATCTCATACAAGAGAATCCAGTGACAGTACAGCTTCTAACGTATCCATTCACCAGGACCTTTAATACCCACATGTCGACTTAGTATCTTTAGACATTGGTTGTAGGGATCAAATGGTGTATAAATAATTTAGGATCATGCCTTTGACTATATTTCTTAATTCATCTCACCATTTTTGTGGTTATATATATATGTGTGTGTGTTTTCATCTGAATGCATTACTCTTTGTTAAATGTCACGATGCCTCTGCAGTGATAGGCAAGAAGGATACTACATCGAGATTGTGACGATTACCTGATGAGTGATGATGCATCGGGTCAAGACCAATCCTATGAACCAAATACTCAAGGTGGAAAGGTTTCACTTGATTCACCTAACTTGTAGTATATCATTCCAACATATTAGGATGAGGATTCATATAAGCTTAGCATGGTCTGTGAGTTCCAGCATCAGGGGCCGCTGTGGTTCCTTGGCAACCCAAACCCTCAGGTTGTAATGAATTGGTTAGAGTGGGTTGTCCATGTCTTTAGGCTCATCCGGATAACGCTGGATCAAGTGGTTTCACTGGTATATGGAATTTTCCATGTAGTATACAACAACTAGTGGATCCTTGTTACATAGATGCATGATGAGTTGACACTCTCATGGACCAACATCTAGAAGCTATTATCTGAGGTGTACTACCCCTCTTTCATGTACTCTTTTCAAATTTAATATCTTCAAGAGATACAGTAGGGATAGATTATAGTGGTTGATTACATGGAGAGGTTCAAATAACTTATCATGTACTCCATTGACTTTATCTATGATGACTACTCCCGATCACGATAGTCCGAGTAGGGACCCCAACAAGGAATCAGGGACAATGTAGTACCCTTGTATATCCCCATGTATATCAAAGTTTTAGTGTGGTAAATGATGATCAAGATATTTTTATTAGAGGGATGAATGATAGTTGGTGATAGCAATGGAATCCATAAAGTTGTGTTGAACACAGAAAATAGTAGAGGGAAGATGTTGGGATCTTGGCATAGGAATCCCATTCGTGATCAGTCTTAGGAATTTGTTCATGTGGACAATGGATAAGGAGAGAACCAAGGTATCCCAGATAGGGTTGGTGCCTTTATTTTGGAGGGATATGATACATTAGGAAATACCTCCCAACCAGACATGCTGAGCTACACATACAGATAGATTATGGATCACTACTGCATAGGATTCACCGTGATCGGGGATCTCCCAAGGGAGGACAAGGTGGTCCCTAGGGATCATAGATTTAAGAAGAGTATGGTGCAATTTTTGTGGGGGAAACTATTATGAAATCCTTCCACAACCCCCACAAGGCTACCCACTTCACCCTCAAGGAGTTAGATGTTAGTGCGGTGGACAAATACATGCCTTTCATGGTTATGATCCCAAATTTTACAAGATAGATAGAGGCGTGATATGTGATTGTCATACTCATTATTGAGTATTAATATTTTTAGGTTCCAAACATTACTTTATCTCTATATACTTATGGGGTGAAGGATGGAGCTCATACTTGAGGCGCTAGCCCACCAGATTCATCTTAATGTTTCTATTGGGAACACATCCTCAATATATTTTATATTCTAGTAGTGTGAGCTATCACTGGATGGAGATTGGTTCATGTGTGACCTTTTATTCATCATGGTGGAAGACTATGAAAAGATATTGGGTATGTATTAGTTGATTATATTTTAAAACCAGATTGAATATCACCATAGACAAGTAAGATTCCTAAGCACTGTTGGGACGCGATTTCTTCATTCTCAGTGAGAGAGATCTAATAGAATAAAAAGTGAGTTCTTAAAGTAAGAGACTACAAATCCTCACCTATCAATTAGAAATTATATAATTTAGGTAAGCGGTCCCTTTAGGTTTTTGGATTCCTTCAATTGTGTAGGATTCCATGGATGTCTTCCCTGAGGATGCTCCCAGACTACCTATGAGGCTAGAGGTGGGGTTTTGCATTGAATTTTATACAAAAACAATTATTACAACTTATATGTCATATCATATGGACCCTAATAATCTATGAGTTCAAGCGTTGTCGTTGGAGGACCTTTTAGATAATGGATCCATCAGAACTAGAGTGTCCCCTAGGAATCTCCAATGTTGTTCCTGAAAAAATTAGGATTGGATCTTGCATATTTTGATGGATTATCATCATCACAACCAGGACTAAATAAATAAAAAGTACCATGTTCCCTGGATTGATGACCTATTTGACAAGATAAATGGAATGATTTAATTATCATAGATTATTCTCAAGTTCGGATACCACCAATTGATGGTTCATGATGTTGATATTATAATATTATAATTAAGATCTTGCTATAGACACTTAATGTTCATAGTGACGCCATTTGGTGCGATGAATCCATTTTCCTTGTTTATATCCATGAAAAAACCTATCCACCAATAGTACATGGATCAGTTTATTGTTTTCCTCTCTTATGGCATACTAATCTAATATTATTCAAAGGATAAGCATGCATGTAACTTGTGGATGGTGCTAGACTTTCATTGAGAGAACTAGCATTACAAACACATATCAATGTTCTAGTTATGGATTCTTGTGGTTCAAATTATAGGGAATATAATTTGTCAGAATGTTTTATCCATATACCTAGTAATAATATATTCATTTATTAATTGGGTTCCACCAAAGGTATTGTTAGAGGTGTTGAGGTTTATTGGAATGGAGGTGTACAACAAGAGTTTTTTTTTGAAAATTTATCCAAAATCGTAGATTATTTGAATACCCTAACACATAAAAGGAAACTATTTACCTAGTCTGATAAGTTCTAGAAGACTTTTGAAATGTTGATACTTAGTCTAATGAGTGCTCCATGGTTGAGACTTTGAGAAGAGGGTATGGAGTTCGTAGTGTATTGTGATTCCTTAGGAGTTGAGCTCGACAATGTGTTGATGAGGTAATAGGTAGTAATCGCATATGGGTTATGAAATTTGAGACCCCATAATAAATAATTTGTAATTTATAACCTAGATCTAGTATTTGTTGTTTTATCAATGAAGATGTGGATACAATACCTTCTAGGATATCACTTTATGGTTTACTCAGGAACCCAGAGTCTTAGGTATGTCTTCACTCAAAGAGACCTGAACATGATACAACGATGCTGGTTGGAATTCATATTGGACTATGAAATCATGATATTCTATAGCCCAGGAATGGGAATCATTGTATTAGTTTCTCTTAGTAGGAATCCCCAAGCTATTTTAGTGCAGGAGGATTCAGAGCTGTTTTCCTCTTTATAGCTGACCCTGGTGGAGCAAGAGAGGACATGTTTTTTTTAGTAAATGGTGTTGAATCCACCACTTCTCCAGTGTGTGATTGAATCCCATATAATAAGAATCAACTATGAGGTCTCATGTGATTATATATCCATAGTAAACTCACCATATGGAATTCTAAAAGAGTTAATAATTTCATCCATTTCTATGGATGGAAAGTTGTTCTAGTCACATTACAGGAGAAGGTGATGTGATATTTCCACACCCTCCCATAGTTGTATATATGGGTGTATGGAACATGTATGGAGACCTTAAATATTTGTTTTTATGTTCTAGTATGAGGTGAATAGTATCTAAGTTCATCTCTCGGTGCCTCATTTTTTCGAAGGTGAAATCTAAGCACCATGTTCTGGCAGGTTTCGTGTAGCCCCATGAGACGTAGAATAGTAAATGGGATGGCATATCCATGGAATTTGTAATAGACATTTCATTCCTAGATAATTTACATTATTCCATCTATGTGATATTTGAATGACTGTTTAATTAGTCACACTCCATTTCTAACAAGGAGTAGAGTTTGGTAGAGAATTTGTGGCAACCATATATACATGATATCGTTCTCTTTGAAGGGGTTCCCTTGAAGAATGATGTTGATCATTAGTCATGGGTTGGGTCATGACTGTTTATATTCCTACAGGATACATTTGGGACCCATACGAGGATGAGTATAGCCTTTCACACCCAGAAAAATTGGTAGTCAAGTTCACTATCTAGGTGTTAGAGAAAATTTTGAGGGCATTCATGTTATACTTTGGTCATATCTTGGAGGGTCAACTTCCCTTGGTAGTATTTGCATAATACAACAACTAACACTAACCACCATCATGAATGTTTTAGAGGAAATGTGGGGGAGACCCTTCTGGTCACAATTATGCTGGATAGAGATCGCTAAGATATCTCTAGTGGGACCAAAGATGGATCCTATGATGACGGAGAAATTATAGTTCATACATGAGGAATGAGTATGTATCAAATCAGACATAAATCATATGTATATTTCCTTCACAGGACCTTGGGGATTGAGAAGTTAGATAATGTTTTCTTGAGATTTTCCCCATGAAGAAGAATGTGGAGGTTCAGTTGGAGAGTCAAGTTATCCCCATGATATATCAGGTTGTTTGAGATCATGATGAGGTGTGGAGAGGTATCTTACCGCCTCACCCTACCCCCACTTCTAGAGGGGGTGCACGATGTCTTCCATGAGACATAGATGAGGTGCTATGTGCATGACCCCAAACACATCATCGACTGGGGAAAGATAAACATTAATGTCGGTGCCATCTTCGTAGATCACCCGATGGTGATCAAGGATTAGTAGGAGAGGAAACATCTTGGAAGGAACATTCCCTTGGTTCATGTGAAGTGGTAGTATAGAAACATTCATAAGAGTTCTTATGAGCAGGAGAACCAAGATAAAGCTCATTATTCTATGTTGTTTGTTTTTTTTCTTTGAGGGAGAAAATATTGAAGGGGGAATTATGTAGAGACCCAGTTATTTTTTAAGACTATGACATATTTCAATATATAATTTTAGAGCCATGCATTGATATGACATGTGATTCTAAGACCTGGTGTTCCCAAAATTAATTTTATAAAAATATATTTATTATATTTTATATTGGAAGCATGAAACTTCTTAATGAATATTCTATAACACTTAAAATAAATCTCATATCCAAAATACAAGACCCCGAGTGAGTTAGGAACATGAATTTTACAATATATAAAACATAAAAAGGTTTATCATATAAAGTTTTGACAACTCACTCATTGAGAGTATCTTCAATGAGTTAATTAATTATTAAATTAATTATTTAATTTGTTTCAATGCAATTGATAACCTTATATGTTCACTTCTAGGATGATTTCTAGAGGGTCAACGTTATAAGTCATGGTTGAAATATAGATATATTCGGACATCTTCCATTGGTGAATCTCATTAGGGAATGATAAAACACTGGACTATATAAGATCCATACAAACCAAATGAAATGGATTTTCTCGATCATTGAGGATAATGTTTGTTATCAATGAATGATACATATTTGATATAAGAATTTTTATTTGGTCTTTTTATGCCCTTTGATTAAATAGATTGATCATATTGATCATTGTTCTTCAATCTGCATCCTTTTAAAGCCTTTTCATGTCCCAGAGTACATAATTCATGATTAATTTCAAATTTTTT
Source organism: Viscum album (assembly GCA_963277665.1). Classification (NCBI taxonomy): domain Eukaryota; kingdom Viridiplantae; phylum Streptophyta; class Magnoliopsida; order Santalales; family Viscaceae; genus Viscum; species Viscum album. The sequence goes on from OY728163.1 coordinate 336,217,630, forward strand.
CTAAAACTGGGTTCTTTATTGTTGATTTATTTTCCAATAAATAATTTAATATACCATTTAACTTTTCATATTATTCTTTTACCACAAGTTTCTCTTCGCATGTTACACCAATAGAACCCCAAATTTCTTGTTTGACCTTGGCGGGTGGTACAAAGACTGGTCATATGCCTACAGTCTTTGGGGGTTCTTGAACTAGGAGTATATTGATGATCATATGTTGATATGGAGTGTGTATGAGATATGGATTTCTATTTCTATGATTCGTGTTCATTAAATTGATGGTGGAAGGATCATCGGTTTCCGATCCATCGAAGGACAGTAGAGCCGATTTCCATAGAATTCTAATCAGAAATGATGAGAGGAGGCCATATCCATAAGTTTTATTTGGATTGAAGGAGGGATCTATGGAGAAATTTCTTTAAACAAACCATAGATCACTGATATGGAGATCTGGAAAAATTGTCAAAAACACGACAAGAGACTTTATAGTGGGATGATCAGACAACATGTATCCTCTACAATAGCGGCATATAGGGCTTCATATAACATAAGGATAACACCGTGTGTATCCATCCTAAAATCCATGTACCCCCATACTGATTGTACAACCCATGTGGAGAGCTGCATGAGTGGTAACTTGTGTGGAAGTACAAGACCTGGCACATGGTCGTGTACATGACTACATAGACATGGGTTCCAGTACACAGACACATCGATCATGATATAGACAAGTCCCAATATTCATGGATACACTTTATAATCCACCAACATATTGGGTAATACTAAATGGGATGGGATCCATGTCTTATATAGGGACATGGATGGGATGTGATGTGTAACCACATGGTGTATGGGTCCCCTTACATGACATGTACCTCTTATTCCTCTTTGAGGAAATATAAAAAATCTGTATCTCCATCATTTGAACATGGATTTTCCCCAGGAAATTCTTATCCAGAGTGTAGTTCCACATAGAACGTGATGGTTCCCTTAGTTATGTAATTGGAGTTATAATGTAAAATGTTCCAGACCTGATTCTTGATAAGGAAACACCTGATGATGGAAATGATAACACATGATCACTAAGACATTTCAGAGTGGTACCCTCTAGTAGGGATAGGCAGTGGAGTTCTTCAGTAGATGAAATATGACCTTCAAAAAGAGGTTGGTAGTGGATTCTTCGATGGATAACAAATATAAACTATATAATACATTGTATGTGGAGTCCTCAAAGGATATCGAGTTGACCCTATAACATAGGTGGGTGGTGGAGTCCAAGAAAGATTACAAGTTAACCCTCTAGCATTGTTGGGGAGTGTATTCCTCAATAGATACAAAGTTCAAAATCTAGTATAGCTAGGCAGTGGAGTCCTCAATGGGTACTGAGTTGACCCTATATCACAACTAGGGAGTGGAATCCTCAACAGATACTCAGTTGACCCTCTAGTATAGCTTAATAGTAGCATATTTACAGGATGGTGCATTTACCATCCAATAGAGCTGTGTAGTGGCATCCTCAATGACTACATATTGGAACCTCATGACATACTAGAAAATAGTTTATATACATAATGTTTATTCCCACATGGCTATGACACATAGTAACGAGCCATTTTTAATCATGGATGGTTACTTTTTGGAAGATGCATGAGATGATGGTCATTATTGTAGGACATTTGGAAATTTTTGCTACTCTTCTTCTTGACATGATCTAGGAGAAGGATATACCCTTAATCTATCATTATCAATTATTTTGACTGATCATATAAATATTATTCTTTTGTATGCCCACATTGGATTTTGTTACTCTCCTTCCAAGAGAGGTGATGACTCGGGGGGTATTCCATGTGCCTATTGGGTTAAAATTCTCATGGTTGTATGAGTCTACTATCCAACTCTATGTGGTGATGACTTGAAAGGTAGTTTATATAATCATCATGTATATCCTTGTGTATTTCAAAGAGCTCAGTTTCAATTTTTGGTTTGGGTTGAGCTGTACACTATCATTATACCTTGCGATATCTATTTTATTTCTCCATCTATTATATCTTTTTCTACCCCCACTTCAAATTTTAGGGAATCCTACTCAATATGTATATACCCACACCTACATGGGATTGTACCATATGTGTTATGTCATATACATATGAAGGACAGGTCCACCATGAATTCAAATGAACTTAGAGATAGTGGGTGTTTGGACAGTGTATGCTGGTCATAGATTGTGATTCATGTTATGGGGCTCACTTAGCTATTTTCTTTTTCAGTTTTTTCGGGTAGATACATATTTATAGTTGGACATGCAATTTCCTCCATTGCATGAATGTCCCGATGACCTTTTTTATAGATTTTTGATAACCCCCCTTTTCAAGGGATGAGGGGGAACATTTATAATGGTAATAGGCATAGAGATTATATGACCCATAGTTCTTAGGAAATATATAGACTATAAGTGTAACTGCTCCTCCCTAGCTTCATCTTCCTAATATCAGCGCTCCACCTTCACATGTCTTGTTCAGTTTGGATTACCATGTATGAATAGGCTGGTCTTGATGGCAATGCCATACCCTCTTATTCGGACAATCTACATAGCTTCTGCTATGGTGAATGAGCCTACTCAGAATCCTCATCTAGATTTTGTTCCTTGTAATGTATATATGATCCTTATGAAAAATATTAGGTTTCCTGAAGGCCTTTAGGTGGCCCAAATTCCTTATTGGCTCGAAGGCCTTGGGTATCCTGAAGGACTTAAAGGCCCCAAGGCCCAAACTGGTGGCCCTAAATCCCAAATGGTTTAATAGTTCTAGCTGCTATAGTACTAAATAGTGTTTACTACAGTATATGCTACAATCTCTCTAAAGTACATCTACAGTACCTGGAAATTAGGTCTCTACCCTATTTTTAACTCGGGTCTCTTGGTTTCACTTATTGAGTCCTCACCAATTAGGATGAGGATCTTGTGCCATTTTCCACTTTAATTTTCAGTTTACACTACTTCACTTTTTTTATATCTAAAGGTTCAAGAAGTCTAGGTTTAAATTATAAATTTGTTTCAACCTTTTCTCTTTCCTTATTCAAATATTCATTTTGATGGTTGTGTATGTGTGCACATGTACTTTGTAAAAGGACATCCCAAGTTATTTATACCTTAATCACATGTCACCACACCCTGTCCTATAGACACGAGCTTGGGGTAGTTGTGGCTAGAGCCCCAACTTATTTTGGGTCTTTATACATAGTGTATCATATATGATTATCTATTTATCTACCTCTTGATATTATAAGAAATTCGTTCCACTTCACCCTTCCTCTAACCACACTAATGATTTACTATTATCATGGAATGAATAACATTGTTCTTATTCTACATTCATCAAAATGGAATTCCCATCCACCATGGGTATTTTAGTTAGAAATATACAATATTTTTTTATTTCTGACCCTATATATATGACTAAATTGAACAATATTCCAAAATATTAACCATAATGTGATTTTAATTTCAATGTAAACCGTAACCATCTGCTTCTATAACATGAAAATAATTATTTACCTCTACATACATACTCTATCATGTTTGAATCTCCCCAAAACCATAAATTCATGTCATGTACATCACCAATTTATATTGTGTTTCAAAGATTTCTAGTCATTGAGAAAATATCTTAGTTTCAACATGAACCTACATTTCATCCCAGTAGAAAAGCGAACGACCTTTAAACATAAAAAATGTAACTTTATTCAATATTTCATATTAAGTTCATCCATACCACAATTTTAAATCCGTGACATGAAAATGAAATAATAATACATTTGAAGATAAGATGTGAATATAACTTTTACGTACAAATGGTTCCACTTAAACATTATCAATATTTTACTATTTCACCACAGGATAAAACTTACTTTTACCTATCATTCATTTGTAGGGAATTTTTGAATATTCTTAGTAATGTGGAACATTGATTCTTTATATGATAGTATTCCAAATTTCCTACTTCATTGCCTAAAAAACTCTTTCATAATGAGAATGACCTTACATGTTAAGCACAACTTTTTTAAAATTCTAGTTGTCGAATTCATTTCTCCCAAAAATGAACAACATCATCCAAACTAATTAAAATTCAATAACAATAATTTTCATACCATAAAACAAATAAAACAAAAAATATTGGTAAATATTAATTTATGCTTTAAAATAATAATCCAATTAATATATATATATAACACTTATATAAATTTTAGTGATTATTTTTTAAGACATATTTATTTTTGGTTTTATGATTTTGATTATTCTTTTCTAGGATGATGTTTTTGATGTTATATAGAGATTAAATGACCTTGTTTTTATATTTTTAGAGTATTTCTAGTTTTAAATTTGGTTTAGTTTTTAAATGTTGAAAATAATTTCCTGGTTTATATTTATGGAATGATAAAATACTTAATTAAATTGTTTATTATAGTATAAGTGTATTTAGGTGGTGGAGATCAAGTTTCAACAACTTTGGATGCAATTTAACTAGGATTTTGTAGCCATTGATAGTCCCAATGTATAACCATTTATTTATTTTAGATATATAATATACTCTATAAATGGGTAATTTGAAAGCATCTAAAATGATACATATGAATTTTATGTATTTTCTATTTTTATAATTCGTGGAAATAGAAAAATAGAAATTTTCCTCTAGTAATTTAGAGTAGTTCTTCACTATTTTTGGGTGGTTTTACTTTATGAAAGTTGTGTAGGATCCTTATTCATATATATAAAATATTGGAATTTTAGTTTTAAAAGTGGGATATTTTTAAAATAAGGAGTTTTGATTAGATATTTTTCTTCGGATTTGGATATTTTTCCTTGAGTTATGTGATGGAGGAATTGTTCTAAAATTCATCATTTATTAGTATTAACATGTTTTTATTTGTATTTATTTTATAATTTAATTTTATTATTGTGATAATTAATATTTTTTAGATTTATTTAATTTAATTTATTATTCATATTATGTTTTAGAAAAAATTGTTGGGTTCAGGTTCTATTCTAGATAGTTGGGACCCTTCAAGATGTTTTTCTTCTATTGAAAAAAGATGGATTTCATTGGTTTGAAATATGATTGACCAAAAAATTTATATTAATGTATAATATTGTTTTTATGAAATTTGATGATCCAGGAGAATATATATCTTCCTAGGATGTATTTTAAAAAATTTATTTATTTCTAATATGTTTGGATGTATGGTTTTACATTGTGACATTATATGGGTTCTATAGATATTTTGGAGGTTGTATTATATTAAGTATTTGTATACAGTATGTTTTTAATTAAAAAATATTTTGGTTAATTACTTATGAGTAATTACCTAAGTAAACTTGTATAACATAGTTTAGCTGGGTGGAGGGGTTATTTTATGGGAAACTACAAGGTCAATTCCTCAATTATTTTCCTTCCCATTACTGGATGATAGTTGTAGAGTGTTCTTTATTTGGAGACTCTATGGGGTCATGTTTTCTTGAAGGGATATGGCTAGAAACTAAATTTTTTATTCTGAATATTGATGTTAATTAAACCAACAACATGTTCCACATTTTATTTTATACATCCTTGATGAATTTTCTAGAGGGTGATATATCATAACATGATTTTTGGTTACAGATTTTTAATTTTATTACCTAAGAGATAGTTCTAGTAGATACAGTGTATCGCTAGGGAATTTATTATTAAAAAAGATTATTTTGGAAACAAATTATCCAAGGGTTCAATTTGGATGGTGTTTTTTTCTAACATGATCTATTTTTTATGGTATGTGTTTTATATATTTCTATCACAGATATTTGATTCCAACATAGTGTATCTATAATTATTTTCTTAAATTTATATTTTTTTCTCCCCATTTGGTTAGAATTAGGATATTTATCATACGAAAATACATATTCTAGTATAAGTGATATGTTATCATCTCCTCCCCATGGGTTGATTAATGATGTCATGAATTTAGATACTACTAAAAAAATACATATATTGAGATGAATTACACGGTGACTTAAAATGTTACATTGTTTATACCTATATTATTTATCATGTTATTTGATTTATGGATATTATTCATTATCAACCCGAATCACCAATCTATTGTATTATGTATTAGTGTATCATAATATTTTGAACGAGTGGGTGTCATCTATTTATACAAATAAATATTCCATGACACCTAAAACATAACATTTCTCACAAATGTTTACGTTGATGGTTATGAATTATAATATTATATCACTATTTATTGGTTTGGGAAAGAATTTTTAACATGAAGGGAGGTATGATACTGTAGTGTGAATGGTTTTTTGGTGGCCTTATTTTGAAATATTTAATTTTTGGGAGTAATTTAATATATTTACACATATGGTTATAGAAAGTGTGTCTATGTTGAGTTAGCGGGTATCTATTGACATTAGACATAGGGAAATCCTTTTTATCTATATTATACTTTATTTTAATAGATTAATTTGTATTCTTTGATCCCATAGATATATTTATATACATGATTAGAAAATTATAATGAATATTATACTCACCCATAGTTTTATATATGATTTTCAAATATTTAAGAGAATGATGGTAGGGATAATGGGAAATAATATCATGGTTGGGGCTGGGATCCGTTATATGTGTAGATTAACACAATTATATAGATATAGTATATGATTGAGAATTGATTATTTTTTAGTGATTTACAATTATATTTTCTCTTGATAGGATCTTGATTTCTATTTTGTAGTATGATGTTAGATTCATTGATGATATACAGGAAATACACATAGAGATTTAATTTGTTCTATATTTTTTTATCACATGTTTTTATTTACATTATGATACATTATTGTTATGGATAATGTCTTTAATTTATGAATCTATACCCTTAGCTTATAACTCTAGTCCCTGGATAATTGGACATGGGATTGGGTTTTCATATTGGATTCTTACCATTTATATAGGGATGGGTGTCAACAATAATCAAGTTATGCAATTTAAATTTAATGATTTTTGAAAATATATAATAAATAATCATTTTTAAATACTTTTTTATAATATTTGGTTTACCATGATCAAAATATTATTTTAGTTAACCATTGAAATTGAATAATATTTATTGAATATTCATATAATTAATGATTTTAATTCTGAGGATGCTTTTTGTGATAATATTTTATGATGGGTGGGCCATAAAAAATGGTGTTCTTAAAAAACTTTTTGGAAATGAGAACTTGGTGATGAAATCATAGAATAGAGACCAAAATCGAAAATTTAAATGAGATGGTTGAGTGTGTGAGTGATTGTATAATTAATGGTAAAGTAACTTATTCTACAAGGGAGAATTATTATTTTACTTATAGAGGGACACTAAAGGGATTATATTAGTGTTTTGATACATGTATGAGTTATGGATCTTCCCAAACATTGGGATGAACAAGTGATAACTCGTTTTAGTTGGGCTTCACTCACTAAAAAGTAGGTTATCTTATATTTTTACAGGGTCTAGTTATACCTAGAATCATATGAATTTTTATGTGAATGATTTTGAAAATGGGATATGAATTTTAGGAAAAGTAATGAATTTAAAAAATTTAATTAGTAAATAGAGAGTTCCTCATGGAGGTATTTTGAGGGATGATGAATATGGTTGTCTCGCGGTGCACGATGGGTTCGTGGGGGAGAAATGTGAGCTACCCAACAGTTGATTAGAGAAGATTCGGTTCTGTAAAATTACTCATATTGGGTGCACCGTTTTCACCTCAAAATCCCCAATGGTTCCATATCCAACAATACGTGGACCTTCTTTCCAAAGATAGGAGTTCCTTGGGTGGTTTGACCGCTGATGCTTAAAAACTCACATTGATCGAGAGGATGGGATGTCGGGATCATCGCGCCCTTTTGGGGGGAATTATTTCATGTTCCGGTACTCTCTTATAGATTTAAGACGTATTTATAAGTTCACAAATCATTGGTTTATACCCAAGCATAGTATCCATGGATTACTCCGGGTCAGAAATGGTCAGCTGGACGTTGGGGTTCAGAATCATTTATGACTGAGGTTTACCATACCTCATTTGATTAATGACCCCGAGGAGTCTGGATTCATTGAGACGACACTGGTTTAAAGCCTCGTAACCAGGAACTTTGGAGATTATTGTCATCCAGGGGGGACAGATAAGGACTTGAGCATTTGGATCGAACCCGTGGTACGAGCCTCCTACGTATCCCTGTGAGAGGAATCAGAATTCACGTAGTTCAGTTTGGTATGGGGCTTACACTCTAGGCTGTCCAGGGTTAGTGCGGTGAACCGATGTGAAGACGGTCAGATCGACCGGGTGTTGGGCTAGATCCTCGGGGAGGCTTCCTACCTACCCTACCTAGGAGACAAGAACCAATATCCATGTATTTCAGATAGGGGTGTCGGAGAAATGACGTGAATGTGGACCCGGGGGTCCGATGGTGATCGGGCTTGAGCCTCTTGGAGGCTTCCTACGTATCCCTATTGTGGGGAATCAAAGTCCACGTAGTTCGAATTGGGATGGGGCTTATGCTCCGAGGCAGCCCAAGGTAACAGATTATGGATTACACTCTGAGGAGGCCCAAGAGAGGATGTCATGGTCGATGCATACTCCAAGCCCACGTGAGTCATGCTCGGTGTGAGAAACAAGAGGCACCAGGGACCAGACGATCACGTCATACATGGTGCGTCTGTGGGAAGTGCGATGGGACTTACGCGTGGGGGCGGACCAAAAAGTAAGGGATTACTCCGAGATGGATTCCCATGGTGATAAAGCCTAGTGGGAGAGGGACTTGGCCCTAAAGAAGAATGGAGCACCACCCTTCCCCACTACGCCCTTCCATGGCCATGGCCGTGGGGAAGTACAGATGTGCATGGGTGCTACCTCCTGCTAGAAAGGTTAGGGGCATAAACCTAGGAGGCTGCCCTGGTTCCATCCTCATGTATAACCATGAGGGCACCCCAACTCACTGGTGGGTTGAGGCATATAATTGAGGCCTACACCTATGCCCAAGTGCACAAGCGGGATAACACCAAGGGCGTTGGAATCTGCCTGAACAAAGGGAGATGAAAAGTGCGAATCACATTCCCAAAATTTTAAAAGTGGTGAGGGCTGAATGACGATGGAGGATAATTGTAGACCATGTTCTAAACACAGAATCCATATCGCGTTAGCCTGGAATGGGGGTAGACAAGTGAGGGTAGGCTTTTGACCGTGTTAAAAACAAAGGACCTGACTCAAAGTGTTGTCGAAAGTCTTCTGGGGGTGTTGTCCTAGGATGGTAGGTGAGTCAAGGTGGCCTGGGACCAGGCTGTTAGGGGGCCCCTTCAGACATGCAAGGGAATGAAGATCCCAATGAAGGACGTGCAAAGCATGGGGTGGAGTGTGGAATATTTGAATGGATTCCAGTGCTCCTGAAATTATGCCACTGTAAACATGGCATGGGGCATCTTATGATTGGAGCATAAGGCATCTCTTTCATGGAGAAAGAGGCATCCAATTATTGAATGAAAGGGGATGCTACAATTTATAGTCATGTAGAGAGGACTGTTTCAATATAGTTTAACGTCATATGGATAGGATGAGGGCCATATAGTTTTACATCATGTGGTCAGGACGAATAGGTAAGAGATACCTAGAAATGGTTGGTGTGGGACTTACAAATGGGAGGCACTTTCTAGATTAAACTAGAAAAATGAGCTAGGTAATGGGGTTATAGGAGAGTCATGTGGAGTAGCTCAACTCGGGGAATTTATAGGAAGGATATTGGGGTGGCGTAAGGGTGCAATGTAAAATACAGTTGACCCAGTCTGAAAAGTTTGCGGTGCAACTCTACATTTCTCATGGGGGTCAGTGACAGTAGTGAAGGGACCGGCACAAAGGGCGGGTACCGCAGCCTGGCACAGACCCCGAGAGGGGGTGCGGGGGGCACAGCCCCCACGGTATGGACCAACGAGTGCATGGGGTTTTCCACATGTGGAGGGACACATAGGAGCTGGTAGCGAGGAGTTGGCCGCGTAGGACTGGCCATAGAGGAGTGAGCTACATAGGATCTGGCCGCGAGGAACTGGCCGCGGAGGAGCGAGCCACGTAGGAGCGAGCCACATAGGAGCGAGCCACATAGGAGCTGGCTACGAATAGGGTATCCGCGGAGGAGCAAGCCACGTAGGAGTATCCTTAGAGAGGTTTTCTGTGAAGGGTGTCCGTGAAGGGTTTCTGAGGATGAGATGTCCGTGGAGGAAATGGCCATGAAGGGGGTATCTACGGAGTGGCTGGCGCCCATCCTACTTCACGCCCACGGAGGATCCCTACCTCTGTTCCACAAACGATAGCAGTCTGTGGAGGAGGTTCTTCACGGAACTATCCGCATACCTTTAGTATCGGACGGTCTACAGACTGGTTCATCTTGTGCCATCCTTTGAGTATTCTCCACACTTTTCCCCAAATCATTGGGGGGAAATTGGGTAGAATCTCTTTTATATTAATGGGGATTCTCATTCTCACTTGAGAATTTTTTAGGACCCTACAAATGCCCACCAGTGGAATGGGGTCCGATCAGAACTAAGAGGAGGCTATTCCGATGTAGAGTGGTCCTGAAAATCGACGAGTGATTGTATAATGCTCTAAAGTTTTCCATGCTAAGTGACTCAGCCAACACAGTTTGACTATTGCTAGGATTTTATAGAAAACCCCCACAAAAGTTTTGCATTTTCAATCAATACCCTAATTTGTCCTGGGCCCATTTAGTGTTGACCCAGTGGATATGCCTCATCATTTTCTTAGGTAACCCTTTTCGAGTTTTCAGCCTAACAGGATTTGCGCCTCTTTTTGTGAGTGGTTTAAAGTCTCGCTGACAATAATATCATTACTATTGTTTTAGGTCGAAAAGTTTTGACCAGATATGGTGGGGAAAGGTCCCTGATGAGGTTAGGTTGATTAAAAGATGTCTTGATAATCTTTAGACGCATGTGGGGGGAGCATGTTTAGATTTGAATGACATGCATGGCATGTATCAAGGAATGGAATCCATATCGGTGTGCAGAGGTAGGAAGAGCGTAGCCTAAGGAAATATTGCCTTTGGTAGATGGGCCTGGGGAGATCCATATATAGAGCCACTGAGGGTATGGTATGCATAGTCATGTAAAGGTGTCCTTAAGTCAATGACTCTCCATTTCTGATGGCCTGAGGACTTCATGAATGTCTGGCTTGTGGACACCACCATGGGTGGCTTAGAGGATTATGAAAACCACTATGGGTGGCACGAAAAGGGTGTGTGACATTTGAAAGAGTTTGAGAACATCTGTATTAATCAAGAGTGTGGACTCAGGCTCCCTATCCTATGAATTTATATAGCATAAAAGATGGTTGGAGCTCGGCGTAGTTTGAAGTCATGCAACAAGGATATTATCTAGAATGGAACGACTTCTCATGGTTCTCGATAATCTCATTAGAGACGTTCCACCATATTTAGGCAGGGTCATGAATGATGCTGGTAAACTGTAGATTAGAGGGTTTTCGAATCCCGGGATGGACATGGGGGCTTAGGTGCCAAGAGGTGTATAGAGAGAATAATTTCCTAATGAAATCATTCCTTTGGTAGATGGGCCATGGGTGATCAATATGCAAAGCCACTGAGGGCATGGTAGGCATAGTCATGCAATGGTGTCCTTGGGTGAATGATTGCATTCTCCCGATAGACGAGCAACTTCTGGGAAGTTGAGATTCAAGACCACCTGGGGTGGCTTATGAGAGTTCGGATTTTTCGGAGTATAGAGTATGCTTTATGAGGAGAGGGTGTCAAAATATGGGAGAATCATCTAGGATAAATTTCTCAAGAATGGGTGAAGTCATTACTTCTCATGCTGGAGTGAGATGGTGGTTTGTGATGGTCTAACCCGTGCACTGAGGGATAGTGAAAAGCATCTGTTTCTTACTGAACCCGTGATAGGTTTGAACGTGCAGTTTAACGTCATGCAGCAAGGACGACTTCCGTGCAGTTTAACATCATGAATTAAGGACGAGGAGAATTATTAAAGATTGATGTGCAGTTTAATGTCATGCAATGATGTTGGGGGAATTGTTTTGCCAATACTATGCAGTTTTCACATCGTGCAACGAGGACATGTGGCATTTTTAAAACAGTGAAAATGCTTGTAGTTGGAGGCATTTCCCTGGATGTTTAATGCTTGGTCTTTGCAGCTTTATACCAAGAGGCCAAGATGTTCTGTGCAATTTAACATCATGCGGTAAGGATGTAGTTGCAAAGTCCTCTCTTGATCAAAATGTAACTAGGCTTGAACATCTATGCATTCCCATGTCATGGAGAGTGGTTTATTGGTGTAAATCATGGTTCTGGGGATTCATGGATCTGGAGAAATGATATGGGGGCTCTGAGGCCGGTAAGCATATAAAGCTAGGAAGACTATCACCTGAGGAAATCTTGCCTTTGGTAGACATGCCAGGGGATAACAATATGAAAAGATTTTATGGGAAGGGTATGCATAGTCATGAAAGGTGTCCACATGTCGATAAATTTCCACTTTCGATGGACGTGAATGGTTATGAGGATCCACAATTGCCCGAGCCATGAATTCTGTTGTTTGGTAAGGAAATGTCTGGACATGTCGGGGATGTTCGTCCCTTGTTGTTGTCCAAACATGAAGTGTTTACCCCTCTGATTTATCTTGCGTGCGGGGGTGTGCCTTCACTCCATGCATTTTAACGTCGTGCGGTAAGAATGAAGTACTCTTAGTTTAGCGGTCATAGAGCTCGGACCATTGGGTGACTATTGATGATGTCACTTGAAGGACAACTGAGTTACCATTCTCTAATATACTCTGAACATGGTGGGAGATGAAGGTTGTAAACTCTAACATTTAGGTTTCTTGGATCAGGAGATGTGGTGTGGGGGCTCTGAGGATGGTAAGCGTACGGAGCTAGGAAGAGTACCCCCTGAGGAAATCTTGCCTTTGGTAGACGGGCCAGGGTCTATCAATATGTAGATACGCTGAGGGAATGCTATGAATAGTCATGAAACGTTGTCCCTGGGTCGATGACAATCCACTTCCTATGGCCATGAATGATTATGAAAATCCGAGAATGCCCACAGTACATAGTTCGACATGCGGGGAAAATGGTGTCCAGGCATATAAGAAACATCTTCACTACAATTTTCTGTTGAGTCAAAGTATCCCATCCCTAGATTGATTTTTGTAGATGCAGGTCATCATGTGAACCACTGGCGGATACATAGGCTAACCAGGTAGGGATACCCTAGAAATGTATGTATGTGGAAAAAGGGGAACTAACTTGTAAACCACTGCTCCATAAATTTCTGGATCGGGAGATATGATATGGGGGCTCTGAGGATGGTAAGCATAAGGGACTAGGAAGAGTATCACCTTAGGAAATATTGCCTTTGGTATATGGGCCAAAGGCCATCAATATGCAGATCCGCTGAGGGCATGGTATGCATAGTCATTCAATGGTGTCCCCGGGTCGATGACTTTCCACTTCCGATGGCTGTGAATGGTTATGAGGATCCAAAATTATCAGGGTCTTGGAGTCTGATGTATGGAGAGGATGCATCCAAATGTTCATGGAGTATTTCTATCTCGTTTTACCATATATCTTGGGTGGGTTGTGATGAAGTCCATGCAGTTTTAACATCGTGCGGTGAGGAAGTATTCCATGTAGTTTCACTGTCGTGCGGTGAGGAAGAAGTCTGTGTAGTTTTAACATTGTGCGGTGAGGACGAAATCCATGCAGTTTTAATGTCGTGCGGTGAGGGCGATGTCCGTGAAGTTTTATCATCTTGTGGTTAGGACGAGGTCCATGAAATTTAACGTCGTTCGGTGAGGATGAAATCCAGGCAGATTTAACATCGTGCAGTGAGGACGAAGTCCATGCAGTTTTAACGTCGTGCAGTGAGGAAGAAGTCTGTGCAGTTTTAACGTTGTGCGGTGAGGACGAAGTCCGTGCAGTTTAACATCATGCAGTGAGGACGAAGTCCATGCAGTTTAACCTCATGCGGTAAGGACTAGAGGTGTATATACCTTTGTTTTATTTTCATGGAGACTGGGCTGGGAGATAAGGTCCTAGCATTGCTATGTATCCTGAGTGGGATGGAATCAAGCCACATGTAGTTCTCTTTGGAATACACCTCGTGCCGGTCTGGTCCTTGCACGGGGGGAAGGGGGCACGTTTATTTTATTATTTTATTTTATTACATTTTTTTTCTTATCCGTGCAGTTTAACGGCGTGCGACAATGATGAGGATCACACCCCATGTAGGTCTAGTCCCTACATGGGGGAAAGGTGAATTTTTTAAATCTTCTTATCCATGCAGTTTAACGTCATATAGTAAGGATGAGGATTACACCCCATGAAGGTCTGTTCTATACACGGGGGAAAGGGAATTTTTTACATTATTTGGGGATGGCTGGGCCAGGATGGAGAACCCTAGCAACACTACGTATCCTGAAAGGGCAGGAATCAAGCCGTACATAGTTCTTTGAAATATAATACACCCCCTGCAGGTCTGGTCCATACATGGGGGAAGAGGGAATTTTTCGATCTTTCTTGTCTGTGCAATTTAATGTCGTGTGGTGAGGACGAAGAATACACCCCCTGCAGGTCTGGTCCGTACACGGGGAGGGGGGGGGGCATTTTTTTTAATGGCTGGGCCAAGATGGGGAACCCTGGCATCACTACGTATCCCGCGAGGGCAGGAATCAAGCCTCACATAGTTCATTTGGGAAATACACCCTGTGCAGTTCTAGTCTGTATGGGGGAAGGGGTATTTTTGGGTTCATTTGAGGTTGTTGGGCCAGGGAGTGGAATCCTGGCGTCACTACATATCCCGCAATGGTAGGAAACAAGCCTCACGTAGTTTTTTGAAAGACAATACACCCAGTGGAGGTTTAGTCCGTACACAGGGGAGAAGGGGCATTTTCATATTTTATCCTTATCCATGCAATTTTATGTCATGCAGTAAGGATAAGGAATACACCCCGTGCAGGGCTGGTCCTTTTACGGGGGAGAGGGGATTTTTAACTTTTATTCAGGGCGGGGGGGGGGGGGGGGTGGTCTGGGCCAGGATGGGAAACCCTGTCATCTCTAAATATCCTGTGAAGGTAGGAATCAAGCCATATGTAGTTCTCAGAAAGAAGTACACCCCGTGCAGGGCTGGTCCATACACGGGGGAAGGGGAAATTCTAAACTTTTATTCGATTTGAGAGTGGTTGGGCTAGGATAGGGGATGCCGACATCACTACATATCCTGCGACGACAGGAATCATGTCTTACATAGTTCTCTGAATGAATTACACCCTGTAAAGGGCTGGTCCGTACACAGGGGAATAAAACATTTTTAACTTTTATTCAATTTGGGAGTGGCTAGCCCCGGATAAAGTATCCCAGCGTCTCTATGTATCTTGAAAGGGCAGGAATCAAGCTGTACGTAGTTCTCTAAAATCTTTATAGTTTAACTTCATGTGATGAGGATGGAATACTATTAGTTTAAGGTCATAGAGTTTTGACCATTGGGTGCTTGGCAGTTTAACATCCTGCAGCTCAGACGATAACTGCTTTTAGTTATGCCGGGGAGGACTAAATACTCTTAGTTTAGGGTCATAGAGTTTGGACCATTGGGTGCTTGGCAGTTTATCATCTTGCATCTTGGATGATAACTTCTTTTGATTTCTATGCGAAATACTTCTTCAGGAATCTCACATTTGTAAGAGCGGTAGTGAACTACCCGTCCATGGAGATTAGGGCATACACTCCGTTGGATTAGACCTTGTGTATAACATATGGTCCGTCCCACTTGGGCTCCATATTTGGTGGTTTCATTCCAGGTATCATTAGGGTCCTAAGGACCAACACCAATTATCCTTCCAATAAAGGCCAAAGACTAACCTTTTTATTGAAGGCTCGTGCGATTCGGTTCTGATATACCTCCAGATGGTGCAAAGTGTGCAACCGCTTCTCATCCAGCTATTCCAATTCAGCTAGCTATTTTTTTAATTGTTCATCATTGGATAATTGATCACAAATGGAAACACGAAGTGAAGGTAATTTGAGCTAAATGGGCTGGACCACTTTTGTTCTGTATACAAATGAGTACGGAGTAGCCTGAGTAGCGGTTCAGATTGTTGTTCGATAATCCCACAATGCATGGAGGAGTTTATCCGGACACAATTTCTTGTCTATGTCCACCATTTTCTGAAGAATGTTGGAAAGGGTCTTTTTTGAATCCTATATCTTTCCGTTGGCCGCTGTGTGGTGGCGGGATGAGTGGAAATCCTTGATACCATATTCTTGGTATAGTTTCTAAAATTCAACAGAGCAGAAGTTGGTGTCATTATCCGTTAGTACGGTATGAGGGACACCAAATCTGGTGATGATATTGGTTTTCACATATCTGACAATGTTTCTTGCCCTGACTTCCTTCAGGGGTACAACTTCTGCCCATTTGGAAAAGAAGTCGGTTTATATGAGGATATACTTCAGCTATTTGGCTATGGTCGGAGGATATGGTCCCACGACATCTATTCCCCAGATAGTAAATGGCCAGATGTACTTGGACTGATGAAGTAACTCCATGGGATGGTGTGTGAAGTTGGAATGAATTTGGCATGAGTGGCATTTGGCGGTACAATTCTCACAATCTCTTACTGACCTGCGCCGCTATATAGGACAAAGTTGATTTCCCTTCTCCGTATTTTCTCTTGTTCAGCCCTGTCTGATGGATGTTCTCCCTGTTGAAGGTAGTTTTTAATGGGGGTCATCCTGCTGGTGGCAGGAGCATATGGTTTAGGGAAAAGACGTACTTCATGGATTTCTTCCATTTTAGTTTGAACAAAAGGCAAGACCATTCGACGGTGAGCAATACTTATAACTATTTCTTCCCGGTCTGGGTCAGCTAAGGCTGTGGCCAAAATTTCTAATGCATCGGTGTGGGCATTATGAGACCGGGGAATATTGGTCAATGTTGGTTCTATGGTGAATTCTACCATTAAACCTTGGACATGGTCAAATAGGGGAATCAGATCCACCTTTTTGATAGCATAGTCATCATTAACTTGCTTGATGAATAGTTCCGAATCACTATTCACCTTAAGGTGCCGTACTTGTGCCTGTAGTGCGAGTTCCAGGCCTACAATGAGGTCTTGATACTTCGTTTAATTGTTTGTACATCCTTCTGATAGGAGGAAGGAATATGGCAAGACTTCCTTTTCTAGGGACATGAGTATTATCCCTAAACCCACCTTGTTAAATTTGGGATCTTCCATCCTCTTCTCGGTTGGGCTTCGGGATGCGTCGTTGAAGTACATTTCCCATGCTAGGAACTCCTCTTGAGCCGAGAAGATGTCTTCATCAGGTAGCTCAGCGTCCGTTGTAGTGGTCCTCGTTGAAGGGTTCGCCACTAGAAAATCTGCTAATGCCTGGCCCTTGACGGCTTTCTGAGGCACAAATCGAATGTCAAACTGTTACAGGATGACTGCCCATCGGGACAGGTGCCCAGTCAGCATTGGGCGGCTAAGGATGTACATCATAAGGTTACTACGTGTGACCAAATGGACTTCATGATGCTGCAGGTAATGTTAAAACTTTTGAACTGCGAAGACCAAGTCCAAACAACTCTTCTCGATGTTTGAGTATCAATTCTCAACATCAATCATGGTTCGACAGAGGTAATAGAGACTATTTTCACTTACAGCGTCATTATTTTTTACGAGGAAGGATCCCAGTGACCGATCTAGGGCTGTTACGTATAGGATGAGAGGTCTTCCTTCAACTGAGGTCATGAGCACGGGTGGGATTAAGAGGTACTTTTTTAGGCTTTTGAACGCATCTTTGAAGGAATCTGTCCATTGGTATGTGACTCCCTTCTTCATTAACCTAGTAAAGGACAAACATTTTCCTTCCAGGTTGGCTATGAACCACCTAATGTAGGCCAGGTGTCCTTGGAATCCCATCAACTCATGGAGATTGCGGGTAGGTGGTAAGCCAAGGATAGTCTTTGTCTTTTCAGGGTCGACATTGATGCCATGATGGTGTATGACGAAGCCAAGGAATTTCCCTAAGGTAACCCCGAAGGAGAATTTCAAGTGGTTCATCTTCATGTTATGATGTCGATGTTTGTTGAAGACGGTCTCAAGGTCTGACAGGTGATCTGAGCACTGGCTGGACTTAACCACCAAGTCATCCGCATAGCATTCAATGAATCTCGCCATGAATGTTTTAATGATACGATACATGGCACACTAATATGTAGCGCCAGCATTCTTGAGACCAAAGGGTATAACCCTATAACAGAATATTCCTTGAGGGGCCCTAAAGGGAGTGGCTTCTTTGTCTTCTCAGACCATCCTAATTTGATTATACCCAAAATAGCCTTCCATGAAGGATAGAGCCTCATACCCAGCCGCTGCATCGATTAATAACTCGGTGATCTGGACCGGGAAATCATCTTTCAGACTCTGCTGATTGAGATCTCAGAAATCAATGCAAACAAGGATTTTTCCGTACTTTTTCTTGACGGGTAAAATGTTGGAAAAATAGATGGGGTATTGGACCTCCCGAATTAAGCCTTCTTTAAGGAGCTTATCGACTTCAGCCTCTATTTTGGCAACATGTGAGAGGTGTGTCCTTCTGGCGTCCTGTTTATAGCCCCAGTGGTCTTCTGGCAGACCCAGGTGATGCGTCGCCACTTTGGAATCGAGTCCTGGAATTTCTGTGTAATTCCAGGAAAAAAATCTCAATGTTTTCTTAAGAAAGAGGTATATACCTCGTGCTCCTTTGGGGACATGGCCATAGTAACAAGAGTGGGCCTCGTGTCTTCTTCTGTACCCAGGTTTATTTCCCTGAGCTCTTCTACCATCATGGAGATACCTTCCTCAAATGCGGGAGGTGCAACCCTGAGATCGTCCTCCTCTTCTTCTCCCAAATCCTCATCATATTGTTCCAGCATGGGGAGAGCTCTTGACTCGGACTCTTGGGAGTCCTGAGGTAGGGCATTGTGGGCATCCTCGCTCAGGTATTCACCCCCAAATTGAGGGTTAGTGGAATTTCCCGCATTTTCACACCCGACCTTTATTGCTGAAGTCATTAGGACAGCTGAGTGCGTGTCCAAACATGAACCCATGCTCTCAACATGGTTGATGGGCAGTATGTAGTCTCCTCCAAGCTTCCTGAGGGGGTCATCATGAACCATTTTTAGACCATTTTGACTGGGGATCCAGTCAATACCATTGAGCAAAGGATTATTTTTCTTTTTCTCATAAAACCCAACGCCATTTTAATGTGACTCAGAGAGCTCGAAAGGGGCCTTGTCGGCGTGCAATGTCCCACTTTTCCCATTGATGCAGTACTTAATACACTGGTGGTAGAATGAAGGAACGAAAATGTGTTTATGGAGCCATGGACTTCCCACCAAGGCATTGAATGTTGTGTTCTACCAGACCACCAGAAATTCCAAGTAGGCCACAAGGTCGCCAAAATTGGTTTTTAGCTTGATTTGTCCCATTGGATTTTGTTCACTCTTCTCGTAACCTAGTAGAGTTGTGGCTGAGGGTATTAAATCACCCTCACTGTAGCCCAACTTATGGAGTGTCCGTAGGGGAAGGAGGTTATCTCCAGAGCCATTTTCAATAAAGAGTTTGCGGATCTCAACATCTTTTAGTTTGCCAGACACATATAGTGGTTTGATTTGTCCTTTCATGATGGAATATTCATCCAGATCGGTGAAGGAAATCAGTTCATTTCATTCAGCTGAGCCAGTATACATCATGTAAATCTCGGAGACAGCTACCTCGACATGAAACTCTTGGGGGCAGAGCAAGGCATTTATAAGCGCCTCCCCAAGATCTGCTGACAAACTCAGGGCATCTAGGATTAATAGTTTGGCTGGTACTAACGCCACCTGCTTGAGGATGTTGTATTTTTATTCCAACGGTCGGTGGTTCTCCAGGGGCGAGAGAGTTTTTGCCGGCAGATTGGGAGTTGGAATACGTGATGAGGAGGGACTGGCTGTGGGGTCAAATGCAGATGTTGTCCTAATGTTCTATGGACATGGCCCGACCGGTATGTTTGTGCGCATTTGTGGCTAGGCCCTTGTTCCCCCTCTGATGGGTACTGCAAAATGATGGGGAAAGAGTGGCCACATTTGGAGGTAGAGGGACATTATTTCTCCTACTAAGTCCGTTGAAGTGATCTCCCATGGGTTTCTGCGATATTGACGCTTTGAGATGTGGTCCAACCACATGGTTGGTTTCAGCCGCGACTGCACCTCCCCTGGTATCCCCTGCCTCTTTGATTCCTTATCCCATATCCTTGTGTCGGGAACTCGGGTTCATAACCATACCCTTCATTAGGGAATGATTCCAGAAGATGGATGATGTTGATGGAACCAAATATTGGCTCCTCATCCTCTAACAAGTCAACCCGGTCAGTTGTCCTTGATGGTGTTGTTTGGTGGGTCGGTGCCTGTGGCGCTAAGTTTGGGGGAATAAAATATGCTTGTGTTGGGGCTAACATCGGCCTCATTGAGGACTGATCCTCTTGCACTTTTTTTTCTCCCTTTTTTATTACGCCTGGATGACTGGCCCATGGAGGGTTGTGAGGCTGATATTTTCAGTTGTGCTGCATCAGGGGCGTTTGGCGGCAACACCGGCTACTATAGTTGAGCTCAAAGTATTTCATGGGCTCGATTGATAGTCTTCCGAGTCATCCATTAATCAAAATTCTTGCCCCTTATTTCTAGTGAGTTCCTTCCACCCATCCCCTTTATCAGAGTCGGTGGTAGAAATATATGTCACTTGTGCTGTGGTGGTCCCAGATCTACATGTCCAGAGTCTACCATCCTTTACAGGAGGTCTTTGAAGATAAATAATTCCTGAATATTGTTCCCCAATATTCGATGGTAGGGACAGTAATCTGGCCTGTCATCACAGCCATCATCTTTAGGTTTCCTTGGCTCTGTGAGGTGGAGAAATTTTCAATTCATGGTAGTGATGATGTCGTCATGGATTTGGGCCTCTCAGAACGAGTATACTTTGTGTCTTCATTCCAAAAACTAGTTTTGTTTCGATCCTGTATGATCGTCCCGCTTATGAAGAGGCGGCCTCTGATATACAGAGGGCCCTTGACGATTTGGTGGAGGCCTAGGTGGTGGAGTAGGCATAGGGGCTAGATTGAGCATGGCAGAGGACACTTCAGATCTAACTACTCTCTTTCTAGGATCCTGTGAGGCTATTCAGGACTTCAAATTGGTCTACTACAGGGAGTCCTCAATTCTTTGGGAAATGGAAGAGAGATGGCTAAATCCAGTGGTGCACTCCACTGGTATGAGCGGTGTTCACTGCTCATCTCAAAGATTATCGATGCATATCAAAGGAATCTCATCTTGAGGCATTGGCCGGTTCGGAGAGTAGGTCAGACCATTCCATCTAGCGATGAAATCTGAGACCCTCTCGTTCTCCCTCTGCATGAAGTTCATGAGGATGCTGACTGTTGTTTTAGGCATCGTTGAGCTGATATGGAAGAGGAACTGCTGTCGAAGGTCTTCCTAGCTTTTTATTGACTAGGCTGGAACACTCATATACCAGACAAAGGCAGATCATTTCATGTTCCGTATGAAGCATCTGAGTTTCACTGCTTCTTGTTATTCCAGAGTTCCCATCATAGGGTCGTAATAAGATGGGTAGTGCATCAATTTCTATTCTGGGTTGCCTAATCCATTGAAAATAGGTAATATAGGGCTCCCCAAATTGTGTGGAGGTGGTGTGTTGCACACCCAATCTGAGTAGGGATTCCTCTCTGGCTATATCAGAGCGCGTCGACCTTCCATTGCTTTCAATCGAGCTGTTAGTGCCTCGATGGTGTTGGTGAGACCTTGGTTTACATCATGTAGGGCCCGGTTCTGGGCAGGTGTAGCATGAGGCATTGCTTGAGAATGGAGCTCGGTTGGCACCAGGGGTGCATGTGCCAATTGTGAAACCTTATGAGGTATCAAATGTACTTGATCTGGTGGCTTCCTGAGTGTAGGGAAGTCTCGGTTTTCATCCAGATCCACATTTAGGTAGTTGGATGGGCCTAGTGCCTCATTGGGTGGGAGCCCTGACCGTTCTTCATTTTTCGGGGCAATCCTTGGTCTTTGAGGTGCACTTGCTGGGAGTGCAAGATGTGGCTCTTCTTGGGAAGTACATTAAATAAGATGGTTCCTCTAGAGTATCTTGGAATTAATCCACCTCAATTATTTTATTTACTCTTCTTGTTGAGCGAACAAATCTTTGAGAGTAAGTGGCTCGTTTTTATAAAGAGAAGGAGGCATGTTAAGGGTAACCGGTCCTTTGTTCTTGACCATTCCAAATGCTCGCAGGGTAATCAGTTGAGGGTTAGCTACAAGGGCGGCCATATTTAGGGCGGGCCACTGGTTCTGGGTGTGCACACCTGGTGGTTTGTTGTGAGTCACAGCCTGACCGGAAACATCGTCTCCCGATCCATCTAGATTTGTACCATATTTGGTGTTACCCATGGGGTTAACCTCTATGGTGTTGATGGATTCATATCACGGGGTGGAGAAGATGCCATCTTCCATATAGGAAGAGGATATCCCGCATCTTTTACTGGTCATCCCTTTCATGTCCTGGGATCGATTTTGGACTCCTTGACGAAGGGTTACGTGGAGAGTTCTTTGATGAGACCCTACGGTATGCCTCCCTTTCGAAGGGGATGATGATTAAAACGATGTGATAGGGAAGGAACCTCCTCTTCTAACTATCCTCCCTAGATGAGAGAATACTGATACTCATGGTGGAGGTTGTTGTTGAGGAGGTAAAAATTCCCCCATCCCTAAGGGATGGGGTTGGCTCCATTCCTTGGACGTTGAGTCTCTTCCCATTTTTATTGGTCTTATGGGGGGAATTTGTTGTTAAAAATGCCCCAAGCCCTCTAGGCTGTGGTTGACCTAGGATTTCAGCAGTGGCTACTGCTATCTCTACTTGCCTGATCTTGTGTGCCCCCACTCGGGGGTGAACTGGGTTTGGTTCCGAGTTCTTATTTTTATCAATCCCTTCTGGGGAGGCAGCAAATGACCACTGATTAGCCAATATAAGGAAAGAGTCTTTTTGTATGCTCTCGGTGGCCAGATTAAGGAGTTCTTGGTTGGCTTGTTCCTATCGTTTCTGATGCTTCTGAGACTTACTCAAGGCCTTTCTCTATTGGGTGTGTTGTCTCTCCTGAGCAGGTACCCCACTCTATTACTGTCTGGACATGATGGCGTTGCAGGACACCATGTCGAACGCGTTCTTCTGGGCAGGGAGCAGAGTGAAATTCAAAGCTCCATGTTCTCCCCATCCTGTGATATAGACTCCCATCGGAGCATCACCATTGAGGTGGCACAACTGGGGAAGTTCATGGAGGCTGGATAACTCCATGTTTCCTTTACGCCTCTCAGGTCGCGGTTGCCGCGCCGAAGGAATATCTTCTAGTTCGATGCGATATGAGAGGTCTCTTATTGTCTTGACATGGTCTATATAGCCATCGTAGGGTTGGAAGTTTGATTTCATCCGGCGTAGGGTTGTCCATATATTGGAGCGTATGCTATGCACACATCCTTCTGACAAAGTCTATGGTATGTCGAATTGAGAGGTGGCTGTGGGCCAAAGCATAATTGGTATATCATCCCTAGCTAGTCATTTCCTCAGGTGCAACATGTTGACATACTCCTCCACTAGTGATTCCTCTACCTGGTTAGCCCAACTGAGATGCTCACTCATAGTGTGGTTGGAGGCAGTGGGACCAGTAGGTATCAAATTATCATGTGGGCAATGCTGAGGTGGTTCAGAAGATAAACGTGGCCCTGGAACATCTCCCAGTTGAAGAAGAGTGTTGTTGGTGACTAGTTGAGAATCTGACATTGTTGACCTCGTCTTTCTGAGGGCCTCGGCATATGAGTTCTTTTCTATGCTTGATTTGGCAGGGGGAGGACCTTCCTGTCAATATGATATGTCATTGTGGGGAGGGCCTTCGTAATGGCGGCTGCAATGGTGAGGACTACCGTTACTACTTGATGCCTCACTGCATAGAGGACTTTTGTAGTGCATACCCTGGGGAGGACCTCCATGGCGTGTCGTAGAAATGGGAGGACCTTCTGGCTGCGTATCATTGTTATATGGAGGGCCTTCGCCACAACTTCTATCATGGTGAGGATGACCATTATTGTTTGTCGTTCGATGTGCATCCTGAGGAGGACCTTCAAGACACAATGTGACAAGGGGAAGACCTTCCTGTTGCTTAGGGCCACTACGAGGAGGACCATCGCAATGGCAGCTGTGGTGGAGAGGACTACCTTCACAGCAACTACAATGGAGAGGACTACCATTATATCTCCCATAGGGAGAATATTTGTGGGGTACACCCTGGGGAGGGCCTTCATAATGTACCACAACGAGGGTAGGGCCTTTGCGTTTCTTGATGTCTCTATAGGGTGGACCTCTGATATCAGAGTGGCGAGGACTGCCACTATGATCTAATGCCTGGATACACGGATTGTCGTTGCAAAGTAACCCCTAGGGAGGACCTTTAGTGCATGAAATGAAAAGGGGAGGGCCTTCTTGTCGTGATGAGACGTCACATCTGGGAGGGCCTCTGCAGTTGCGACTATGATAGCGAGGGCTACAATCACAATCTATGGTCCCACTACATGGAGAGTGTTTGAAGCGTATACCCCGGGGAGGACCTTCAGGGTGGACCACAACAAGTGGAGGGACTTCTTGCTGCTCGATCTTCTGGTCACGTAGAGGGTTACCCTGACTCGCATCAAAAGATATGCTCTCGTGATCGATCATTATATTCCCGTGGGGGAGGCCCCAATGGGTGCTCTGGGGAGGACCTTTAGTGCTGCTGGTAGCGACATTGCGGGGATGGCCTTCGAAACTGATAATGATGCTCCCATAATATGGTAATGGTTGGGCAGGGTTCTGAGTCTTCGATATGCGCTTAGAGGCATTGGGAACCCCAGCTTCAAGTAGAGCAGAGTCATGAAACCACTCTTTATTTTCCGGCTGCCTTCGACGTGTTCAGGGCACTTTCTTGCAGGCAGCGGGAACCGTATGCTGTTGAAAACAACCTTCACCTTTGGGTCAATTTCTAATTGGGTCCTGTGATGTTGCCGGGATACGTTGAAAAACATCTTGACTTTTAGCAGGGATATATGCCTGCTCTGGAGCATCCACCGTGATAGATGTGTGTCCTCCAGTTTGAACGAGTGAAGCTGCTCGATCCGGTTGCCCTTATATCACAGAATATGGCTGAAAACACTCCTGGGTGAAAGCATGGTTGTAGATCTGCTTCGAGGTGGCTATCTTGTCTCTTAGATGAGTCGCCTCAATTGGGGAGACGAGCTCACGGGCCCGAGTCCTTGCTATTTTCGCTGATGCAATTACATTCTTTCAAGTCTGCAAGATATGATATGGGATTGATACCTGCTCCTCCATCGTTGCTAGGATATGTAGAGAGACATATTTTGCTGGAATGGGTATGAAGGCCAATTCCATTATCGGAGTAGGAATATCCTGCTCCGGTCTTCCAGTGGTCAGTGGGTACTGACAATTCTCCTGTTTCGAGGCAGGTGAACGAATCTTCCCCCAATGTCAGGATATTCAGGTTTATCTCTTCGTTTGCTGCCACATCAGGATGGCAGACTTTAATTGCATCTGCAGGGATCTAGCCCTACATATTTTGTTTTCCCACCGTATCGAGTCTGTGGCCTTTGTTGGCAGGGAGACATTCCAGCTTATTAGTTGCTGCCACATCTGGTTGGCGAGATTTGTTGATCGCCACCACATCGGGATGGTAGGCATCAAGAGCATCTTATAAGAGATGGTTAGGTAGGCACTGGGTTTCCACCATGTCCGTTTGGTGGGATTCACGACCCTGGGTAGGGAGAGGTGCCAGCCGGGTAGGTGTCGTCCGGTGTGAGCGGTGAGCTTGATGGATCCCGGTGGGGATGCATGCCTACTCATATGATGCCTCCATGTCTGGATGGCAGGATTTGGAGGAGCGAACAAGTGTATGTTCTTGTTCATGATACGCCTCTGTGAATATGCATCAGAGCTCCTCCTTAGGGACAAGGGTGGTGGCTGGTCCCTAGTAGTATGTTTACTGCCCTCGTCGGGTGGTCTGAGGGGCCGGAGCTTGGGGAGTGTGGGCTTGGATCCTTGAGGCTACATCCTCTGTAGAGTGAGGATATTGAGTCATGGCATGACCACGATGATGTCTTCCGGTGGGGGCCATGGAGCGGAACCCCTTTTTAGCGGGGATGAAGTCCTCAGCATCGACCTCATCTGCCTCCCAAAGATAAGGGAGGTACGCGTTGTCTCGTTCCGGGGATAGACTCCCAAAATGGATTGAGACTACAATAGGGGACATCTAGATCCGCTCTTTTGGCCACTGCTAGGCAGGTGACCAGCGAGTCCTGGTGGATTGGAGGGCGTGCATGGCTCCCTCCACCATTGGGAGAGTACCCCTCAAGTGGTACTCTCAGATCAACGCATCCGAGACCCAGTGTTGAAGACACTGGGTAGGTGACAGGGTCCTCCGTTGGTGAGGAAGTCCGATCATTGCATAGTTGGAAGTACGTGCCTGTGGGTTCTTTCATGACACTATTTGATCGAAGGGAGTTCTAATTGGTACGTGTAAAATATTTTAACAAATACAAAAAACAAACCCATCAAAGCATCATCTCATAATCCCATGCATAATTAATGACCTTTCATGGCCATCCTTGTGAGTATACAGGGGGGAATAGGGTGGATTAGGTTAAATCCATCATGATTGGTTAAAAATTCACGTCGGGTTCACCATTTTTTGTCTCACGGTGCACGATGGGGTCGTGGGGGAGAAACGTGTGCTACCCAACGGTTGATTAGAGAAGATTGGGTTGTGCTTGATCACTCATATTGGGTGCACCGTTTTTGCCTCGAAATGACCAATGGTTCCATATCCAGAAATACGTGGAACTGATTTCCAAAGGCATGTGTTTGCTAGGTGGTTTAACCAGCGATTCTTAAGAACTCACATTGGTTGATAGGATGGGATGTCTGGATCATCGCACCCTTTTGAAGGGAATTATTTCCTGTTAAAGGACTATATTATAGATTTAAGACATATTCAAATGTTTATGAATCTTTGGTTTATAACCAAGCATAGTATCAACAGATTAATCCTGGTGGGAAATGGTCAGCTGGACGCAGGGGTTCGAAATCATTTATGCCTGAGGTTTACCATCCCTCATTGGATTAATGACCCCGAGGAGTCTAGACTCATTGAGACGACAATGGTTTAAATCCTCGTAACCAGGCACTCTGGAGTTTATTTTCATCCAGGGGACAGATAACGACTTGAGCGTTTGGATCAAACCCATGGTAAGGTCCTCCTACGTATCCCTATGAGAGGAATCAGAATTAATGTAGTTCGGTTTAGTATGGGGCTTAGGCTCTAGGAAGCCCAGGGTTGGTGCAGTGAACTGACGTGAAGACGGTCAGATTGACCGGGTGTTGGGATTGAACCTCGGGGAGGCTTGCTACGTACCCTACCCCGGAGAAAGAAATAAAAGTCTATGTAGTTCGGATAGGGGTGCCAGAGAACTGATGTGAATGTAGACCCGGGGGTCCAAAGGTGAACGGGCTTGAACCTCTTGGAGGCTTCCTTCGTATCCCTGTTGTGGGGAATCAAAGTCCACTTAGTTCAAATTGGCATGGGGCATAAGACATGAGGTAGAACAGGGTAACAGATTGGGTATTACACTCTATGGAGGCACAGGAGTGGATTTCATGGTCGATGCTTACTCTAAACCCATGTGAGTCATGCTCAGTGTGAGAAACAAGAGGCAAGAGGGACCAGATGATGACGTCGTAGAAGGTGCGTCTGTGAAAAGTGCGATGGGACATAAGCATGGGGGCAGCCCAAAAATTCTGGGCTTACTCTAAGATGGATTCCCCTAGTGATAATGCCCAGTGGGAAAGGGACAAGGCCCTGAAGAAGAATGGAGCAGCACCCTTCCCCACTACACCCTTCCTTGGCCATGGCCGTGGGGAAGTACGGAGGTGCATGGGTGCTACCTCCCGCTAGAAAGGTTAGGGGCATACACCTAGGAGGCTTCCCTGGTGCCTTCCTCATGTCTGAACATGAGGGTATCCCAACTCACTAGTGGGTTGAGGCATATAATTGAGGCCTACACCTATGCGCAAGTGCACATGCAGGATAACACCAAGGGCGTTGGAATCAGTCCGAACAAAGAGAGATGAAAAGTGTGAATCACATGCCTAACATTTGGAACATAGTGAGGGTTGCGTGATGATGGAGGATAACTTTAGAACATGTTAAAAAATAGAATCCATATCGCGTTAGCTTTGAATGGGGGAAGACAAGTGAGGGTCAACTTTTGACTGTGTTCTAAACATAGGACCTGACTCAAAGTGTTTCCCAAAGTCTTTCAGGGGCGTTGTCCCAAGACGGTTGGTGAGCCGAGGGGGCATGGGACTAGGCCATTAGGTGGAACCTTCATACATTAAAGGGAATGTGGATCCGAATGAAGGACGTGAAAAGCATGGGGTGGGGTGATGGAATGTTTGAATGGATTCCAGCACTCTTGAAATTATGCCACTCTAACCATGGCATGAGGCATCTTGTGCTTGGAGTATAAGGAATCTCTTGTATGGAGCAAGAGGCATCCAATTATTGAATGAAAGGGGATACTATAGTTTATAGTTATGTAGAGAGGACTATTTCCATATAGTTTAACATCATATGTATAGAAGGAGGGCCATATTGTTTAATGTTATGTGGTCAGGACGACTAGGTAGGAGATACCTAGCAATGGTTGGTGTGGGTCTTACGCAAGGGCAGCCCTTTTTGGATTAACCTAGAAAAGGAGATAGGTAATGGGGTTTTAGGAGTGTCATGAGAAGTAGCTCAAATCATGGAATTTATAGGAAGGATGTTGAGGTGGCGTACGGGTGAAATGTAAAATACTGTTGACCCTGCCTGAAAAGTTCGCGGTGCGACTCTACATTTTTCATGGGGGTCAGTGATAGTAGCGAAGGGACTATCCCGAAGGGCGGGGACCGCAACCCGACACAGACCCCGAGATGGGGTGCAGGGGTGCAGCCCCACGGTATGAACCATAGAGTGCATGGGGCTTTCCACATGGGGAGGACCGCGTAGTAGCTGGCAGCGAGCAGTTGGCCGCATAAGAATAGCCACGGAGGACCGAGCTGCATAGGATCTGGCTGCGAGGAACTGGCCACGGAGGAGCGATGTAACACCCCGATCTTCCACGATACGCTTCTCATTGAATAATGCAATAGCCTGCATTGTACGCAACTTCGAGTTCTAAAACACCGCGACTAATCAAAGTAGCCGTTATGAATAGTAATAACCACTTTTTAAAATTATAGAAATTTTATATTTCAAATGGACTTCATTTTTGTATTTGTAATATTGAAATTATCCTAAGTTGATTTTTTTGTAACTTTCTGAGAACTTCCAATTTTTTATGAATAGTGAAAAATACTTAAAACAACTTTTTTAATCAAAATAATTAATTGTGATAAATTATACTATTTAGTGGTTTTAAAGTATAATTAGAATATATTTTTACCATTTTATCCAATGGTGGTCATTATAATTAATTTAACATTGAAAATGGACATAAACAATTGCCAATCTTTTGATATAAATTGTTTCTTAAAAACACGCTATTTGTTCAGACAGCGGAAATTAATTATAAAATTAATTAATGCAACTTATATGTTTTTAATTTTGTAAAATTGACATCATTTTTGAATTCGGAATATCAATTATAGCTTAGGGTGAAATTTTGGTACTTTTCGGATAACTTTTGTATTTTGATGAATAGTGAAAATTACTAAATTTTAATTAAAAACAACTTTTTTAATCAAAATAATTAATATTTATAAATTATGAATTTGAGTGGTTTTAAAGTATATTTAGAATATATTTTTACCATTCAATTTAATGTTTGTCATTGGAAATAATTTTACAATTAAACCGAACATAAATAAGTGTCAATCTTTTGATAGTTATTATCTCTTAAAAACACGCTTTTTGTTTTGACAGCGGGAATTAATTTTAAATTAATTTATGCCACTTCTGTGTTTTGAATTTAGGAAAATGGATTCCATATTTAGAATCAGGATGTTAAAATTGTGTAAATATGTAACTTTTATTTTTAGAAATTTTGAATAATTACTGCGGTAAATATTTTATTTACCATGGTTAAGGGTAAATCCGGTAAATAAGGGTTAAAAAATAATATTATAATAATACTAAATTACCCTAAAACGTGTCTTAACCCTATTGGTTGATACATGGTCGACCATGGGCATCTTTGGGTCTATTTTGGGACCCCATGGATCCACTTGTAAGTGATAATGACACATTATATTAATAAAGTTAAAATAAAAATAAAAATGGCATAAGCTTACATCTTTTAGAAGAACAATTTTTACATAGGTTTATACATGTTGGATTTTCTATTATAAATATTCATTAGAAAGATAAAAAGATTTCCTACATAATGATATTTTATTTATAATTTTTAGACATTAAATAATTTATTTTATATATGACACAACGATGATGCAGTAATTACTATAATAGTGAAAAAATAAAATAATTGATATTATAAATACCCAAATAAATATAATATGAAACTTTTAATGAATTAAACTAATTTTCTAGGATAATATGATATATTAGGATTGATTTAATGGACTTTGTTCGAAGTAATCAATCTGTTATGAGTTTCAAAAAAATCAACTAATGAATAGTTTCAAAATTGACATAAAAGAGTTCTTAAAACAAATATTATATTATTAATTGATATTAAATTCCTAAAAATCTAAGGTTCGGCCAAGAGACTTATATTATGATAGGTTAATCATTAATGGACCACTTGGGGGTCGCTTGGATGTATATAGTAAGTTTATTAACCATATTATATAAAAATACAAAGAGACATTGTAAAAGTGAAACTAATTAACTTAGAGTTAATACTTAAAGATAAGGTTAATATAAGTACCCAAACCTGTCTAAATTCTATTGGATGAGTTGTTTTCGACCTATCCCCACCTCATCCTTTGAATAGTCAACTTTGGAGCCTTTGGAAACCGAATATGAATTTATTATAAATTAATATTTCTAGCTTTTCCAAAGGTGCCCCTCACCCCTCTTATAAAAGGGGCACTCCTCCTTCTCATTTTCT
Source organism: Viscum album (assembly GCA_963277665.1). Lineage (NCBI taxonomy): Eukaryota > Viridiplantae > Streptophyta > Magnoliopsida > Santalales > Viscaceae > Viscum > Viscum album. The sequence continues at coordinate 336,248,973 of OY728163.1, forward strand.
CACACCTCTCAAGCCACTTGGCTCGTCCAAACTCTGCCCAACTAAGCTCCTCACATCCCTATCCTCCTCCTTGAAGCTTCCCCTTAGGCAGAAAGCATTTCAAGAAGTCCTTTGGTTCCAACCAAAGTGAGTTACCTAAATTAAAGGTAACGATTTATCTTAAATTATTTTCATTTATTTTGCTTCTTCAACCCCCAAAATCTTTTTATTTCCTTTCTTTTGTAACAACACAAGTATCATAAATATACTAGGATGTTGTTATAAGAAGTATTCAAACTACACATACACACAACTCCATCTAATGGATGATGAACATAATGTTTCTGTGGATGGCAAACTAACGCCTCACGAAACGATGATTGTTCAAAAAAATCTTAACGCCTCTCATGGTGGCCATTATGATGGCACTGTAATTAAATATGATATTAATGATATATATTTTATATATAAGCTTCTGTAATTCTATTTTATTTCATACCATTATTCGTTTTATGTTGTATATACATACGATAATTTCATTTGAGGAAGTGCGGACTACCGCCCCCTTAAAATGATATGACTCGTTCATACCACACATGGAACGTATAAAGGATGGTGTTAATGAACTTAAGTAACATATATAAAATATTATATTATACTGGAATAGTAATATACCTATGTATCATTTGGATTCGATTCTTTTAAAATAAAAATTAAATGGAAGTAGCGTTCGTGCGTACGTACGGACTACCGTCTCCACGAACGCGATGAGATTCATTCTCCATCGTATCCATTCAAGTATAATTATCATTTAATGATTTAAAAATGATGTTTAAGGACTTGATATCATTCTAGATATGAATAAGATACAACAAACATGACTTATGTAACAAAACATATAAAAGAAAATGAGTAAGTTAACACCCGAAACGGCGTTAATACTAAGATATTATTATCAAATCAATATTAAAAGATCATATATGATATCATATTAATGTATATGATTCTTGTATAATTTAATAACAAATATTTCACCATTATACAGGAGGTTAACCTACCCCAACCAAGGAAAAGTACAAGGTAAGGGTTATTTCACAATCTCTTCATTATCCGAGGTTGTTTATACGTAATAATCTACTGGGATTTCTTTATTATCCACATCCATGTTTCTTCGAAATGTATTTCAAAACATATTTATTAATTACAAGAATATGGGTTAAATTAATTTATACCCTTTTTTGACTTTTTGTAAGAGGTTTATAAAGGAATCTTTCCATCATTTTCAAAACAAGGTCCTTTTTAACCTTTTCGATAGAATTACGATAAGAATGTTTTTTTAACTTATACGGCGGGTGCGGTTATTTTCCGCCGTTATAAAATCGTCAAAGCTTTCCTTACAAGCTTACAAGAATATTTTCAAGAAAATGTTTTATTTTATATGGCTCTTAAATGATTTCAAAAATAGAAAGAGATATTTCTCTAAAAAGTGTTTTGATTTCATGTATGTCAACATCCTTTAATGGATTTTACGCTTATTTGAAGTTGATTTATTATAATACAAAACATCTATATTGTATTGAAGGTTTCGTGATATGTTTGACTGTGGATGTGCTATTTTATACCATTCATAGTTTATGGTGAAACTATTGACATTTCGTATGCTAGTTTTAATCCGAATGTTTATGTTATATTTCAAACTTTTCTTCAGATGAATGTGCTAAACAAGTATGTTCCGGGTTGGGGACCGGTAAAAGTAAGCCCTCCAGGTTGGGGACTGGTTAAAGTAAGCCCTCCAGGTTAGGGACTGGTAAAAGTATGCCCTCCGGGTTGGTGTCCGGTTATTAGAGGCACTCCGGGTTGGTGTCCGGTTATTAGAGGCACTCCGGGTTGGTGTCCGGTTATTAGAGGCACTCCGGGTTGGGTTCCGGTTAGAAGTAACCCCTAGGTCTTGGGATGAGGCCTAGACAAAGAAATTAACGTTTAGCATTATGCATTCCAACATTATGAAAGTGGTTATTGATATTGAATGTGATTATTCGATTAGTAGAATATCCATGTGAACAAGTAAATGGCATTATTTCATTTTACTTTTGCCATACTATGTTGAAGTTCAATTTTAAAAGGCTTTTGTTTTAGTAATTCATTGCCCTAAATGTTTATGCTTATTTTGAATGTTCCGCTATATTGTTATCCTTACTGGGCATTTGAGCTCACCCCTTTTCTATGTTTTATTTTTCCCAGGTAGTGAAGAAGTAATTTATGAATGACTTGCAGGGATATTATAAGGGGTTAATAGTGTGGATATGAAGACTTTGTTGTTGTAGTAGTTTTTCACTTTGAAATGTAATGTAAAACTTTATGATTATATATAGTGTTTCCAAGGCTACTAAACCAATCGGTCTTTCGGGATTTTATCTTTCTTGTGATCATGCCAATGTTACGAAGTAATGCACCGACTCTGGGTAGCTGGGGTCGGGGCGTTACAGTTGGTATCAGAGGAAGTTTAGTACAAACCTTGGAAGCTAGATTTAGATAAACTCTGATTAGAGCACGTAGACCTAAGATGAACTTTGAGGATTAGTATAGAAGAACTTCCTAGAATTTTGGTATTGTAGAGATTTTGTGAGTTTTCCGAGCAATACATCCCTGTCTGGATACGAGCAGGTAGAGGCGGCTCTGGCACAGATGTACCTAGGGATAAAACCCGAAAACACCGCTTTGAGCTAGACTCGAACGGGAACTGGTGCACGACAACGGGCCTTGCTGCACTCTTGGTTACGACACTCCCGGGGGATATTCTTAGGATAACTCTCATTTTCTTTACAAATCATTATGAAGGGTTTATGAGTATATACTTCCTCAAAGAAAACATTTTTTATGATTATGGATTATATCCATAAATAGTTCAATTTATGTTAAGTGTTTTATAAGTATGGGATTATGTATTTTGATTCATAAACTGATCTAGTTTATGCCATTGTTTAGAAATGGCGTCTAGTGGAAGAAATGGAAACCGTATCAATGCACGCACTCCATGTAGGTATTTCCCTCCTGCTCAAGATAATTATAGTGGGGCTGGTGATGCAACTGGTGCCGATCAGCTAATCACCATACTAGGACAACTTACTCAGGTTATGAATAATAACCTTACCCGTATAGAGCACCCTGATCCGCAGCGTGGAGGATCAATGTTAGACCGATTCATGAGGCAACAACCACCAACGTTCAATGGGAGTACAAATCCCTTAGTAGCTGAGCAATGGATAAATTCCCTAGAGAAAATATTTCAGGCTTTGGGGAGCAGTGAAAGGGAGAAAGTTATCATGGCAGTTTACCGCCTCACTGGAGATGCTGATCAATGGTGGTCATTGATTCAAAACATGAAGGAAGATGATGAAGTATCAAATATGGAATGGAGGGAGTTCAAAGATCTATTTTTAGAAAAATACTTCCCTCGCGACCATCGAGCAGATATGGAAAGGCAATTTCTAAGTCTGAGACAGAAGGAGGATGAGAATGTCGCAAAGTATGAGGCTAACTTTACAAGGTTAGCAAGGTATGCCGGAGATTATATTCGCAACCCAGGAAGTAAGATTGATCGTTTCTTTGATGGGTTAAAACCATTTCTCCGTCGAGCTTTGGTATCACAATCCTTCTCATCATACGAAGATATTGTCTCGTGTGCTATCAAGACAGAAAAGGAATTCTCTAAGTCTTATGACAACAAAGTAAAGCAAGAGAAGAAGAGAACGGTGGAACAAGGGACAGATAAAGAGAAAAAGGGAAAGAAGGATTTTCCATTATGAGATAATTGTGGGAAGAATCACCATGGTACTTGCCTAAAAGGAATGGGAGTTTGTTATAAATGTGGAGAAAAGGGTCACCAGGATCGTGATTGCAAGGGAAAGAAAGAGGCTATCAAAGTGGAATGCTACAATTGTAGAGAAATGGGTCATTATGCAAATGAATGTCCTAAGCGTTAGGGAAACTTACCTCAGAAAAGGCCAAGGGATCAAGGCCAATCTTATGCTGTGACTACAGTTGAAGCGGAATAATTAATGTATTGGTGATTTTGGACTCAAGGATTATATTCTGGTTATAAGAATAATGTGATATATATATGGATTGTACTGCAGTACTTGTTGATTTCAGTAAGGTTTTAATATGATGAAGGTAATTATATTTTTAGTATGTGACAATAAGAGAAACTTTACTTCGTTTGGGGAATCTGATAAATTGATTTTGGAATTAAGAAACCTTTTAGAGAAAGTCTGGACAGAGGTATTTTGGATAACTAGAAAGGTTGGAGTGGATTAAGTTGATCTTTGGATAGTATTGTTTAAGGTTAAAAAATTTATGAAGATTATTTTTGGAATATTATAATACTATAGTTTTAGGAAAAGGACAACCTGTAGGGTGGGGCATAACCCGTCGCGTCGGACAAAGTTGCAGGAATCGAACCCACAACCATAGTGCGACAGGCCTTTATTTCCTACCACTAGCCTACAGGGAGTCCCTGGTTATTACAAAATAGTTGTCCTATTCTAAATGGTTTGTGGTAAAAATTTATTAATGAAAGTCTACATGATAAGTAAGTATATTTCCTCACATTCTTAGTAAATCTCTTAAATAATTTCCTCACCTCTATGAAAGGTTACTTAAAACAAAAACGTTGTCGATTAACTTTTCCAACTGGGGATTCAATGAATATTTAACCAATCACAAGTTTGTGATTTTCTTATTGTTAACTTTCTCCTAATCCTGTTTTCTAGAACTCTTCATCAGACCATGCTAGTTTGTTTTTCCTCCATATCCATATTTTCATAGAACCCTAGTATGGGCTATCTCGGATTACCTTTGTACTTCTCTTTCTTTCTTTTAATGTTATATTTTTATTAATCTTATTTCCGATGTGGGTTTTCCACAAAGGTATTTTCTATTTACAACCTTTTATTTTCAAAGAAAAATTTCAAATTGCGAGGACGCAATTTATTGAAGGAGGAGAGAATGTAACACCCCGAGCTTCCACGATACGCTTCTCATTGAATAATGCAATAGCCTGCATTGTACGCAACTTCGAGTTCTAAAACACCGCGACTAATCAAAGTAGCCGTTATGAATAGTAATAACCACTTTTTATAATTATAGAAATTTTATATTTCAAATGGACTTCATTTTTGTATTTGTAATATCGAAATTATCCTAAGTTGAATTTTTTGTAACTTTCTGAGAACTTCCAATTTTTTATGAATAGTGAAAAATACTTAAAACAACTTTTTTAATCAAAATAATTAATTGTGATAAATTATACTATTTAGTGGTTTTAAAGTATAATTAGAACATATTTTTACCATTTTATCCAATGGTGGTCATTAGAATTAATTTAACATTGAAAATGGACATAAACAATTGCCAATCTTTTGATATAAATTGTTTCTTAAAAACACGATATTTGTTCTGACATCGGAAATTAATTATAAAATTAATTAATGCAACTTATATGTTTTTAATTTTGTAAAATTGACATCATTTTTGAATTCGGAATATCAATTATAGCTTAGGGTGAAATTTTGGTACTTTTCGGATAACTTTTGTATTTTGATGAATAGTGAAAATTACTAAATTTTAATTAAAAACAACTTTTTTAATCAAAATAATTAATATTTATAAATTATGAATTTGATTGGTTTTAAAGTATATTTAGAATATATTTTTACCATTCAATTTAATGTTTGTCATTGGACATAATTTTACAATTAAACCGAACATAAATAAGTGTCAATCTTTTGATAGTTATTATCTCTTAAAAACACGCTTTTTGTTTTGACAGCGGGAATTAATTTTAAATTAATTTCTGCCACTTCTGTGTTTTGAATTTAGGAAAATGGATTCCATATTTAGAATCATGATGTTAAAATTGTGTAAATATGTAACTTTTATTTTTAGACATTTTGAATAATTACTGCGGTAAATATTTTATTTACCATGGTTAAGGGTAAATCCGGTAAATAAGGGTTAAAAAATAATATTATAATAATACTAAATTACCCTAAAACGTGTCTTAACCCTATTGGTTGATACATGGTCGACCATGGGCATCTTTGGGTCTATTTTGGGACCCCATGGATCCACTTGTAAGTGATAATGACACATTATATTAATAAAGTTAAAATAAAAATAAAAATGGCATAAGCTTACATCTTTTAGAAGAACAATTTTTACATAGGTTTATACATGTTGGATTTTCTATTATAAATATTCATTAGAAAGATAAAAAGATTTCCTACATAATGATATTTTATTTATAATTTTTAGACATTAAATAATTTATTTTATATATGACACAACGATGATGCAGTAATTACTATAATAGTGAAAAAATAAAATAATTGATATTATAAATACCCAAATAAATATAATATGAAACTTTTAATGAATTAAACTAATTTTCTAGGATAATATGATATATTAGGATTGATTTAATTGACTTTGTTAGAAGTAATCAATCTGTTATGAGTTTCAAAAAAATCAACTAATGAATAGTTTCAAAATTGACATAAAAGAGTTCTTAAAACAAATATTATATTATTAATTGATATTAAATTCCTAAAAATCTAAGGTTCGGCCAAGAGACTTATATTATTATAGGTTAATCATTAATGGACCACTTGGGGGTCGCTTGGATGTATATAGTAAGTTTATTAACCATATTATATAAAAATACAAAGAGACATTGTAAAAGTGAAACTAATTAACTTAGAGTTAATACTTAAAGATAAGGTTAATATAAGTACCCAAACCTGTCTAAATTCTATTGGATGAGTTGTTTTCGACCTATCCCCACCTCATCCTTTGAATAGTGAACTTTGGAGCCTTTGGAAACCGAATATGAATTTATTATAAATTAATATTTCTAGCTTTTCCAAAGATGCCCCTCACCCCTCTTATAAAAGGGGCACTCCTCCTTCTCATTTCCTCACACCTCTCAAGCCACTTGGCTCGTCCAAACTCTGCCCAACTAAGCTCCTCACATCCCTATCCTCCTCCTTGAAGCTTCCCCTTAGGCAGAAAGCATTTCAAGAAGTCCTTTGGTTCCAACCAAAGTGAGTTACCTAAATTAAAGGTAACGATTTCTCTTAAATTATTTTCATTTATTTTGCTTCTTCAACCCCCAAAATCTTTTTATTTCCTTTCTTTTGTAACGACACCAGTATCCTCAATATACTAGGATGTTTTTATAAGAAGTATTCAAACTACACATACACACAACTCCATCTAATGGATGATGAACATAATGTTTCTGTGGATGGAAAACTAACGCCTCACGAAACGATGATTGATCAAAAACATCTTACCGCCTCTCATGGTGGCCATTATGATGGAACTGTAATTAAATATGATATTAATGATATATATTTTATATATAAGCTTCTGTAATTCCATTTTATTTCATACCATTATTCGTTTTATGTTGTATATACATACGATAATTTCATTTGAGGAAGTGCGGACTACCGCCCCCTTAAAATGATATGACTCGTTCATACCACACATGGAACGTATAAAGGATGGTGTTAATGAACTTAAGTAACATATATAAAATATTATATTATACTGGAATAGTAATATACCTATGTATCATTTGGATTCGATTCTTTTAAAATAAAAATTAAATGGAAGTAGCGTTCGTGCGTACGTACGGACTACCGTCTCCACGAACGCGATGAGATTCATTCTCCATCGTATCCATTCAAGTATAATTATCATTTAATGATTTAAAAATGATGTTTAAGGACTTGATATCATTCTGGATATGAATAAGATACAACAAACATGACTTATGTAACAAAACATATAAAAGAAAATGAGTAAGTTAACACCCGAAACGGCGTTAATACTAAGATATTATTATCAAATCAATATTAAAAGATCATATATGATATCATATTAATGTATATGATTCTTGTATAATTTAATAACAAATATTTCACCATTATACAGGAGGTTAACCTACCCCAACCAAGGAAAAGTACAAGGTAAGGGTTATTTCACAATCTCTTCATTATCCGAGGTTGTTTATACGTAATAATCTACTGGGATTTCTTTATCATCCACATCCATGTTTCTTCGAAATGTATTTCAAATCATATTTATTAATTACAAGAATATGGGTTAAATTAATTTATACCCTTGTTTGACTTTTTGTAAGAGGTTTATAAAGGAATCTTTCCGTCATTTTCAAAACAAGGTCCTTTTTAACCTTTTCGATAGAATTACGATAAGAATGTTTTTTTAACTTATACGGAGGGTGCGGTTATTTTCTGCCGTTATAAAATCGTCAAAGATTTCCTTACAAGCTTACAAGAATATTTTCAAGAAAATGTTTTATTTTATATGGCTCTTAAATGATTTCAAAAATAGAAAGAGATATTTCTCTAAAAAGTGTTTTGATTTCATGTATGTCAACATCCTTTAATGGATTTTACGCTTATTTGAAGTTGATTTATTATAATACAAAACTTCTATATTGTATTGAAGGTTTCGTGATATGTTTGACTGTGGATGTGCTATTTTATACCATTCATAGTTTATGGTGAAACTATTGACATTTCGTATGCTAGTTTTAATCCGAATGTTTATGTTATATTTCAAACTTTTTTTCAGATGAATGTGCTAAACAAGTATGTTCCGGGTTGGGGACCGGTAAAAGTAAGCCCTCCAGGTTGGGGACTGGTTAAAGTAAGCCCTCCAGGTTAGGGACTGGTAAACGTATGCCCTCCGGGTTGGTGTCCGGTTATTAGAGGCACTCCGGGTTGGTGTCCGGTTATTAGAGGCACTCCGGGTTGGTGTCCGGTTATTAGAGGCACTCCGGGTTGGGTTCCGGTTAGAAGTAACCCCTAGGTCTTGGGATGAGGCCTAGACAAAGAAATTAACGTTTAGCATTATGCATTCCAACATTATGAAAGTGGTTATTGATATTTAATGTGATTATTCGATTAGTAGAATATCCATGTGAACAAGTAAATGGCATTATTTCATTTTACTTTTGCCATACTATGTTGAAGTTCAATTTTAAAAGGCTTTTGTTTTAGTAATTCATTGCCCTAAATGTTTATGCTTATTTTGAATGTTCCGCTATATTGTTATCCTTACTGGGCATTTGAGCTCACCCCTTTTCTATGTTTTATTTTTCCCAGGTAGTAAAGAAGTAATTTATGAATGACTTGCAGGGATATTATAAGGGGTTAATAGTGTGGATATGAAGACTTTGTTGTTGTAGTAGTTTTTCACTTTGAAATGTAATGTAAAACTTTATGATTATATATAGTGTTTCCAAGGCTACTAAACCAATCGGTCTTTCGGGATTTGATCTTTCTTGTGATCATGCCAATGTTACGAAGTAATGCACCGACTCTGGGTAGCTGGGGTCGGGGCGTTACAAGCGAGCCACATAGGAGCGAGTCATATAGGAGCTGGCAACAAAGGGGGTATCTACGGAGGAACTGGACGTGTTGGAGCAGCCGTGGAGAGGCTGTCCGCGAAGGGTGTCTGCAGATGAGATGGTCGCAAAAGAAATGGCCACGAAGGGGTTATCCGTGGAGGGGATGACACCCGTCCTACTTCGCGCCCATGGAGGATCCCCGCCTCTATTCCACGAATGACAGCGGTCTGCAGAGGAGGTTCTTCGTGGAACTGGCCGCGTACCGTTAGTATCGGACCTGTCTGCGGACCGGTTCGTCTTGTGCCGTCCTTTGAGTATTCTCCACACTTTTCCCCAATTATTTTGGGGGAAATTGGGTAGAATCTCCCTTGTTTTAAAGGGGATTCTCATTCTCCATTGTGGATTTTTTAGGACCCTATAATGGTTTTATTAAATTAAAATTAAATAAATTTCAAAGAGTTGATTCCAAGAGATGAAACCATTAATTTTTTTTGGAAACAATTATTTTAATAGAGTGTATTTTTCTTCAATATTTGGTAATGTCTTATATTTGAAATTATTTTTTATTTGATTTGTTATTTGAAAAGGATTTCAAAATATTTGAATTATTTTTCTTATTAACAATGGAATTGAATATATATGTATAATTTGGAAATACCAGTTACTTGTTTCACACACCCACTACATCTACACATTTTTTATATATAGATATTATTGGTCATGATATAGGTAAGGTGAAGCCTTTATGATTTTTCAATGATGATCCAAAATTCATAATTTTGATATAATTCAATAAAACTGATCCTATATATTATTTTTTAGATTTAATGACATATATTCTATTTTTATTATCTTTATTTGACTAATTTTTTCATTGTTTTTTAGATTCCCTGAAATATTTTTTGACATATATTATTATTTATTTTTGAACAAAAATGTTTTATATTTTGGTAAAAAAAATTATGCGGTCATGAATAGATGACTTGAAAGGTTAATAATACTTCCTGACTTCCGTTTTATCCCCTAGTAAGAGTTTACAAGATTTTGATAATCAACAAATGCACCTATGTTCATATAAAAATCACATCTTGGGTCTCAAAATTTGGAAATTAAGGATCAGGAATTATAATGATCTTAATGGTTAGGTTGCTTATTCAGTAGAAAAATTTTGTCAAGATTTTATCCCCTTGACTATATAGGTGTAATAAATTATGTAATTTATTTTTTACTACATAAATAGTAGAATATATAATGATAATATAATGTATATTGAAATAAGGTTATTTCACTAGTGAAAGATATAATATACGAGGTAAAAATTTTAGATGAATAATTTTAAATAAAAGTAATTATTGGATATATTTTAAAAAATTATATTCACACAATATTTATATTTTTTATATTTTATAATATAATGAAACATTACATTAATTTACAAGCCAATACTAGATTATTGTTATATATTATTTAAATAAAATGATTTTTTTTAAATTTAGGTTGAGAAAATCCAGATGTTTGGATCATATGGTTCAGAAATGATGGAGTCAAAGAGTTTTTTGTTGGATAATACTATTACAAATAGATGGAAGGTACCATATATTAGAAAAAACTAAATGGGGTTACCTAGGTATATATTAGAGATTGAGATAATTTCCTTCATTTATCCATCAAGAAAAGTTTTTATAATTATCATTCAATGACAAATGAACTTGGTTCATCCCCTCACTGGATATTTTATAGACTAGTGGATGAGAGTATAAAAATTTAAAATCATTACCAAGAATATTTTATTGGATTACATAAAGTATGTTATGATGTTTTAAACTATATAAATAAGATGACTATTATGAAAGGATTGTGGTTTAGTTATGGGTGGATGAAGATCCCTTTAAAAAGAACATAAATTCATCATAATTTATACCTAAGAATCCTGAATAAGGGTTCACCATTAATTATTTTTATAGAACAAGAATCAATATTAATAATCATATATCAAATAATAGGTATATTTCACACGACCTAATGACCATGTGAAAACCCAACACTACCAATCTGAGGCTAAGACTTTTGGAGGAAAGTGGACACTAAAACTGAATCAATACCATTTCACAACATGCTCAAGTCTAAAATCACATAGAGAAGTACAGGTTTTACGTTTTTGTTACTCACTTAGAATGAATAGTTCTTGGTAACATATCTCACTTGGTAGATGACCCAAAAGAACTCCTAAAAAATAATAGTTTGAGATATCCACTTCATTTAGATACGAAAAATAATATAGAACATGAAAATAAAGAAAATATCTATAAAATTGATGTTTTTTTAGATTCTACTATTTATCCAAAAGTAATTACATACAAATATCACCCGATATTACTAAAAAAATTAGTGATCTAGGATTTCCCAACTGGGATTGATAAAGTAGTAACATTAAAAAACTAATTTTATATCTCAGCGTGGGACCAAATTATCAGTAATTATAGACTTATTACATGCACTCTAGATTATTAATTTATACATAGTATGAATATAATTTTAAAAAAGATACTTTATAATGGACCTAATCCCTAATACTCCTGAATTATATTATATAAATAATAGGTGAAAAAAGATATTGTGGAACGAGAAAAGAATTGAGAGATATAGAGATAATTTTTTTTATTTTGAATCATGGCTAGTAGTGACCAATTATATGTCCCATATTTATATTTTTTAACAATAAATAATTAAATATAAATTAAATATTAAATATATAAGTAGATTAATTTGTTGTATGTAGATTTGGAAATCAATATTTGTGGTAAGAAAAAATTATTTACATCTGCTAAGTGTATTACTTCAAAGAATATAAAACTACTAGGAAGTTTCAAATTTTAACATGATTTTGATTTTTGTTTACTTTTTGTAATAAAAATAATTTTCATTCAGGATTAATAACAACCATTTATTCATATAAACATATATATATATATAAATTGTTTATAGATTCATAAATATGATTAATGGTTTAAATATTATTGAATACGGTGAGTAAAATATACATTATTGTATATAAAAAGGTCAATGTGGATGATTAAAATAAAATTATTTATGAAATTTTCACTTTAGATATATAAAAGAAAAAACTATCATGTAACTCCATAGATATAGATATTATAATTATTTAATTTTAAACCATTATATACAAGTGAATGTATATCATTAAAAAAATGGGAATAGTTCATTTATATACAAAAATGGAAAGAGATTGAAAAATACATGAATTAATGTATAATTATGTGTGTGGGAAAATGGGTATTCAAGCATGATGTAATACCAAAAATCATATTATATTACTTAAACACTTCATCCTTAAATTATTAACCAATATATTTTTTTATTAATTTATAACTAACACATAAATGGATTTAGGTTATATTTTAAATGAAAATTTCATAAAGTATGGAATATTAATTTGATAAAATGGTCAAAATTTTTGAGATTAAATTTTCTATAATACCATTTGGAGATTTGTTTTTGTGTATCTAAAAAAGATGATTTTTGGATGAAATGAAAAAAATTCATGTTTTCGAAGTACCATCACTTCTAAGACACTATCAATATATAATAAACAATTGGTAGTTTATGATAAATTATTTGAAGGAAAAATTTATTTTTAAGAAGTAAAATAAATAATATAACATATTATGTTGAATTTATAATCCTATGGAAGACATATGAGAACCTATTTGATGTTTTATTATAATAAATGAACTATTTTTCATCATTTTACTTAAATAAATAATGAAAAGAATACATTGTTTTTTGTATTTTTTATGGATTTATAAATCTCAGTTTTTTATTTATTAAACATTAAATTTCACTCAAAAAATCAATATAAATGATCTTGGTTTAATATATTTTTTATAATAATTCTTTTCCAAAAAACAGTTTCTCATTAAATTTTGTGTACTTATATTAAAAATAATTTTTACCACCACTATAAATAAAATAATATTAAATGTATTCTGAAATTTTTATTATGATAACAAATATTATTTAACATGATCAACATAATTTATTTCGATGAAAATACATTACCATGGTAAACGTTTTTGGTCATGATAAGGGTTTAAAGGATTAAAAAGGCGGAGTTAAAATAAAATATATGGCCTCAAATATCTATAAAAATTTTCTAATTTTTTTATTGAGTTTCATTATATTTCACCATATCCATTATTTTAAATTATTCCAAATTTAGTCCACTTACCTTGAAAATTTCATTTATTATATTAAAATGTTCTTAATGTTACCGGAGTGTCCTTCCTCTCACAAAAAATGGGAACACTCTCTCTTCACTTATATCGATGTACTGAGACACTTACCTCAAAAAAATCAACTAAAATACCTTCCCAAAACTATTATAAATTACATATATGTTTTTCCAAAATAACCATCAATGATCCATTAATTTATTTTGTAATAGTGGTTATCTAAGGAAGTGGTATAAATTATTTCGATGTATTTTAAAGATTATTTGTTCATAAACTTCCACAAAAAATTTTATGATCATATTAACACAGTGAAATAATTATATTTAATATATTGAAATTTATTTATGTTATTGTTACAATAATTTTTTATCACCATTCTATATAATGGAAAATGAAAATGCTGCTCATGCATACTTTTAGACTACGACCTTCCTATAGTGATATATTTCATTTTACTCAATGAATCTCCTTGATGGTTATATAGATAGATTTAATGAATATATATGATATTTATGACATAATGTATAGTATATAATGTTAAAATATTATCATAATTGTTCCTCTAAGTCAATTCAAAATCTAAATGTCTCTCATGTGAACGTGAAGCCTTCCCCCTCCATAATGAGATGAATTTAATTTTTCGAAACCAATATACATGGATGATTATAAAATATTTACTTTTTGAAAAGTATAATAAATATGTTATCATTAATATTTTATAGGTGGTTAAGCCATGTCCATGATTCATGGTATGGAACCGAAAAATCTAAACATGAATGAGATACATAATAGTTAACAAATAAATAATTGATTTTAACAAAAAATTATGATTTAAAGGACAAATAGATGTTATAAATGATTGATATCAATAGAAAAGTAAAATTTTTTAATATTATTTTTATTATTAATAATTATAAATTATTTATATAGGATTTCGTAATGTGTCTAACTGTGGAATGATGGTACCTCCCTATGTTCAAAAGAATGCACCCTATGCGCCCAGAGCTTTTAAATATTTTTTTTCTAATGATACCTCAGTCATCCAAGATCAGGTGGTGCTCCCAGCATCAACGAGCACTGATCCTAGTTTTCTTGTAGTGTATATCTCTCAACTTCCTCATCATTCCTCAAGTGGAACTCTAGTTCAGTCCTTTCAAGATGCTCTTTGTACTTCATCCAGAGGTTCCCGTAAAATCTTCATCCTGGATGTGAGTCGGGTCTCTCTTGTGAGGTCATGGTTTATCTCTTATGTCCCATTGGAGGTATCCCCCATGGTGTTTGATTAGGTGATGTACTGCCTTATGTGGACCCTAGGAACTTGTTTCGGGGCAGAGAAGCCACCCCTGACTGCCTTTATATGTGTTATGGACTCATGGCGCCTGTGGGGGCGGGTGAAGATCTCTAGGAATCACCATAATTAATTATTCATAGAGTTGGTGTCAGAGTCAGATTTCATTCTTGTTTGTTGAAAATACCTTAGATCATTTTATCGATGACTCTTCATCTTTTCTCCATGGCCTCTGGAGGCCCATAAGGGGAAGAAATTCTCCCATTATTAAGTCTAGATCATTGTCTTGGGGCTCATACTACATTTCTTAAATGGTGATTTACTGAAGGCATTTGGAGATTCTATTGGGGGTTACCTTTTTGTGGATAACCGTACCCTTTCCTCCAAGGATATACTGGTTCCTCGTATATGTTTAGAGTTGGATATTTATCCCATGATTCCGAATAAGATCACCTAAAAGGTGTAGGACTCGGTGCCTTGGGATCAAGATTGAACGTTTCTAGTGTTCCCCAGGTATTGTTCCTCTTGTTTTCTTTAGGGAAATTCAAATCTGGTGTGTATAAATCAAAGGAAAGGATTCCATCGTTATATTCTCAAGGACCCCCCTGTGAGAAGACTTTCCTCCTCCCCAAACGGGAGGACACAAGACAAGCCCTACTCAGGCATATTTCATAGAGTTTGTAGATGAGTAGTCATTGCTAGTGGCTCAAACATGCTTACCTCGACCCTCCTCTTCTCCTAAACGCGATTCCTCCCCCTGCATAGGCCTTGTTCACATCAAAATAGGGGTTCCCTCCATGAGAAATTTGGACCTCACTGCCCATATTCTCAGTCCCCATCAGATGCATTTAACTGGGTGGATGTGTTAATAGTTCATGTCTTCCCATCTACCCTCCTGAGATCACCAGGGGATTTTTCCACCTCTACCTATTCCCCAACCTAGTGTTGCTGAGGTTATGAAGGTTTTGGGATGTCTAACAATTCCTTCCTTTCTCATGATTTTTATCTAATTACTAGCTTAACAAGGATCCTGGATGGAGAATCCGGTTATTCTGAGACTAAGGATCTGGTGGAGAATAATCATACCACCCTATTGTAACTAACGGCGTTCAATGGATATTACACTTTGCCCACCTCACCTATTTCTCACTTAGATACACTTCCCTCATTTCTGACTTCAATATTGTCCACACGTGCAATATCGATACTTCTTAGGGTATGGTATACCTTCCACATAAGCAATATTGAGACGCTAGGGACCAAAGTCGGGCCTTCACTAGATTAATGTTACCAATGTTCATATTGAACTCCCATAGAATGGGATCATAGGTGAAGACTAAATTAAACACCTCATAAGTAAAGAAAAACAATGTTTTCATTATTTTTGTCTTCGGGAATAAACAGAATCCATCTATGATCAAGGATTTCAATTATAATTTTAAAATGCATGATTTCATGCATGCAGACCCTGTGAATTAGTACATCTGGATTTTTTGGAATAGTGAGATTTCATTGGATTTGATTAAGGTGGGTCATAAATTCATAAAAAAAGTAATTAATGGTGCATATAGTAT
Source organism: Viscum album (assembly GCA_963277665.1). Classification (NCBI taxonomy): domain Eukaryota; kingdom Viridiplantae; phylum Streptophyta; class Magnoliopsida; order Santalales; family Viscaceae; genus Viscum; species Viscum album. The sequence goes on from OY728163.1 coordinate 336,265,509, forward strand.
CTTAGTATCATCTGTATATGGAAGTTGTGATGCTTAGGACAAAAATCGGCTATTGCATGAGCTTGGATCCATTAACTCGGAGTATATACCATGGTTTGTGGTGGGGTATTTCAACGTCTTAATTTCTCTTGATGATAGGAATGGGAGAGGATATTTTCCTCATTTGGACATCTTGTAATTTTCTCAATTTTTGGTGAGTTAGGGACTTTTTGACATGGGTTATACTGGAGGTCACCACACATTATGCAACAATTATAGAAGAGGCAGGCACAACTGGAGCCGAATCGATCGTTGCATTGAAAACATCATTATTATCAAATCATTTATGAGTGATAAGGTAAAACATGTTGTTTGTAGCATCTGTGGTAACTCCCCACTTCTAGTTTATTTACATCCATGATAGGATTCCTAGGAGGCTTTCATGTTCAACTATATGTTGTCCAGTTTTCCTAATTGTCAGCAGATTGTGTGTGATTAGTGAAAAGTTCCGACTCAGGGGTATTCATGGGTAGCTCTTCACAAAAAATTGTAGAGGATTAAACTTGGAATTCAGGAGTGGGTTAGAAATTTACCTACCTTAGACTAGAACAGAGAGGATCTAAAATTGAGCATCAGATAACTAGAATAATACCTAGAGGAGGAATGGAATGACCTGATGTTTGAATTGTTATTAGAAATGAAGAGTTTCTTGGTGGAGTTGATTATCAAATAGGAACGAATGGATTGGGAGCACTCTCATGTGAAATGGATGATGAAGGGTGAAAAATACATGGCATTTTTTCATGCTTGTATTAGGGAAATAAGATGTTGGGTTAAACCCAATATTCTACTTGAGGATTTCTCTTACACAAATTATAGAGACACAGTTGGGAGTATGGTGCATTCTTTTTTTAAGGATATACATGTTGGTCCAAACAAGATAATTCTAATAGGGTATGAATATGGTAATGATGATATCATGGATGAGATTCCCAACTTCTTGTATACCCAAGATAATGAGTTCTTGGAGGTGATCCCAAAAGAGGAAGAAATCCACTCGGCTATGATGAATATCAACCCTGACAGTGAACCTGGCCCAGACAATTTCACATGATCTTTTTAATTAGGGTGTTGGATGTTGTTAAGGGAGACATTATTGGAGCAATTCAGAACTAATTCATGGGAGGGATCCTTCCTTGGGTTTCATGTTCTACAACTCTTGTACTAATTATAATTTTTAGGGATCCTTCATCTCTCATACACTATAGACCAGTAAGCTGGTGAAACTTCTCCTATTATATCTTTTAGAGAATTATCAACCAAAGTTTGTCCATATATTTTCCCTGGTAGATCTCAATTGATTAGCACATATTTGTTAGAGGTTGTTCCATTTAGGATGACATTGCCTTGGTGTAAGATGTCTTAAGGGACATCATCTTTAAGACTCGCATATCCAACTTGAAAATTAAGTTGGATATGAATAAGGCTTATGATAAGATGGAAATGAACTTCATTAAGAGATTTTTTTTTGTTACGTGATTATCATCTATGGTTGTGGATATTATCCTGTAATGCTTTTGATCCTCGTGGTTTGTGGTTACTTTTATTGGCAAGACTCACAGATTCATCAAGGAAACTAGAGGTATTTGGAAGCAGGATCCGATCTATCTGAGTATTTTTACAATGAAATAGGATGATCTCAGCTACCTTATTAACGAAGGACTTTATAATGGAGAATTCATCCTTATATAAGAAAATATAATCTCTCTTTTACATCCCACATTATTTTTGCAGATGATAGAATCATCATCAATAATGGTGGTAGGGGATCTCTTTGTGGAATCAAATGAATCCTTGTGGAGTACTGCTATTAGAGTGGGAAGGTAATCAGAAATTCCAAAAGAAACATCTTCATTATTCTTAGGATGGATTCCAGTCGAGTTGAATCACTATGTGGGTGTGTGGACATGCAACGTGGTTCCTTCCCTGTGGATTATCTGGGAACACTAATTTCATCAGGAAGGCTTCAATTTCGAGACTTCAAAAATATTTTTTGGAGGATTAGGAGTTGCGTCATTAACTGGATGAAATGCAACTTATAATTTGGGTGCTGTATTTATCTAGATCTCAATGTTCTATTTGCTATTCCCATTCATGATTTTGATTCTACTAATATACCGTAAGGAGTCATGAACTAAATTGACAAGATTTTTAGTACTTTTATATGGTATTATCTGTTAAAAGTTAAGAGACACTGGGTTTCATGGGAAAGGATGAAAAGACCCATCCATGAAGGAGAAATTAATGTAAGGAGTCTTCAGAGTACACTCCACTGCATGCATGCCATTCAGGCATGGTAAATTCTTATGGAACAAAATTTATGGGGTAAGTCTATGTATTACATTTGAAAAGGGTAATGAGGAAACTGTGCATAGCTATGCATCCCCTCTATGGTTGGTGATCAATCCTCTAACCATACTTCTTAAACAGATCTCTCAATGGCTTGTAGGCGAAGAAATCATTATTTTCTGGTTTCTTAACTAGGGAGGCTCTATGATTGGATTTCTAGGATGTCCTACTCGGATGATAACACTTATAGAACCATGAATTTATCCCAAGTTTAATAATGTAGTACTGGACACAGAAAAAGAAGATCTCCTTACTTTCATTGTGATAAACTATGATCCAGATAGGTGTGTTCTCAGACATTCTTCATCTGGTGCATTCACTAACATGTATTTTCATATAATAATTTATTCGTAGGATCACCATGATAGTTGTAAAAATGTTGTGTGGTGCAACAGGATTCCAAAAAAATTAAATTTTCTTACTTGGCGTATCAAGAAGATTTCCATCACAAGAGATGAAAACGTTAATAAAATTGGAATTATCTTCACTTTAAGGAGCCATAATCATAGCTATATGTAGGAGGAGATCTCTATGAACTTATTCTTAAAAGGAGAATGAGCTTAGGCAGTTTGGTTGTTCATTGAAGGCTTCACTAATTTATCCTCTCATGACCATATGTAAGTTTATTTATTTGAAATTCGGTTTCATTGAACACAAGATCCTAACATCGAATGGCATACTTCGTCTGTGATTTTTTGGGCAGGGTGTTGGAGCATGTGGAAAGATAGAAACCAGTCCTGGTGTGATGGTTCTCTTCCCACAGTGAGGTCCATCAATGAGAGAACCCGTTTCATGATGGTGGATATGGCTTCTCTCATCAATGACTAGAGGGATGCTTCTACCATTTAGTTTCTATAGGTCACTAAGTCATCGGCCCAACCTTTCATTGATAGACCACATGGTAATTAGGTGTGTTGGCATCTTCCAAGAACAAGATACAAGATGAACATGGTGGGATCCTATTTTTTGGGCATCATGAGTGGATGGAGTGTGGTTTGTGGCATTAGGGGGAACATAGTTCCATCCTTCACTTGTTCCTATGGATATGGTACCTCCCTCCTGGATGAGGCCAAGTGATGCACACCGAGATCCCCCTTTACAAAGAGCAAAACCTTGACATCACCCACATGGGGACTGAATCTTTTACACCTTTTTCATTCCCTACACAGAAATTGATATACTCTTTGGTCTATATCCAATATTTTTAGGCAACATAGAGCCCTCTTATTCAAAAAATATTCATGTGAACCACACGTTTCACAATGGTAATAAGTTTACAGACCCCCTTGATTATGCAGCGAGCCTAATCTCTAACACCACTCCCCTATAAAGTATCAATTTCTTGAAGCATGTTGGAAATAATTTCCTCAGAGGGGATGTCCTCAACATTCAGTACGTCATCCCCCTTATCCTAGTGTGTCATTGTGGTCCATTATCTCTTAGAAAAAAAATATGATATGGATGGATGGATGCATCTAACCAAGATGAAATCCAATGTAAGATTTTATTCTACATTAATATTTATATTCAGAATTGTTAAAGATTAAATTTACAATCAAGGAAACACATCTACAATATACATTTAACAATATATTTTTCCTCATATAATTTTTTTTAGATTTATTTATTTTTTTCATTCTCCCCCACTTTTTTATTGAAAAATATGAGAATAATTTTTATAACCAAAACCTAACATCAATCATTTTTAGATAGAAATATTTTTTCTCCAGGGCCATAATTCTTATATTGATTTAAGAAAGATCATTAATATACATAAATAATTTTAAATACCATTTTATGTATAATTATACATAAATTTAAATTGTTCTTAGAGAAATATTATTAATATTTCTTATATGGTATATATTTAACTCTTAAAAGAAGACATAAAATAATGTGTTTTAATTTTTACTACAAGACCTATTTTTCTTTCCATTATAAACCTTTATCTTTTTTAATGTTAATTTTCATGATTCCATAAATTTATAAATAATAATAAATTACCAATTTAATGTGACTATTTAGTTTCATTTAATTTAATTCTAAAATAAAAAAGATAATTATACTCATTTTCAAAAAAAACATCCTATTTATTTATTATGGTGATTTTTAATCACGGATTACTTACATTAATGTTAATATGATTCATTGGAGAAATTATATAATGATTGTATTCACCATATTTCATAGTATGTATTTTCTATTTATTAGATATGAAAAATATTGACATTTTGAATGACAATTTTCAAATATGGATGTTTATTTCTTTGATAAGTTGATTATGTGTGGTATTTCTTATTGAATAGTATCATATAATGATTGAATTTTAGGGAATGTTTCCTCACTCGCCTGGCTCCCATCCAATAGTCTCGATCACACACTCTTCCTTCACATCTCATGCTCTCTTACTCCCCTTAACTCTTACTCTCAAAAACATTCTTTCATATTGAGTTTTGAGTTCTCCTAGACATCAATGGTCATCTCCTCATTATGCTCTATGTTTTCTTCCTTGTTATTCTCATATTTTCTTATATTCTGAGATTTATTTTTTCTCGATCCTCGAGATGTCACACATTCTCGTCTACCACACTGGATCTGCCGATTTGTCCTGACACACTTCACTCTATATTAGTTGGATGAGTTGGTTTTTATATGGGTTAGAGACTGTGGAGGTGGGAGTTGGGGTAACAAGGAAATATCATTTCAAATGATTCTTCCCATGGATTCTATCACCCCTAGTTTCTATTCATTATTTTAGGGTCTCAGCCTCAGTTATTTCTTTCTTGATTCACAGTGGTTCACTTAGGGTTCCAGCCCTTGGGGTTATCTTTGTTCATGATTATTTTAGTGATTTAGTTCTAATTCCCCCTTTCATGATCCATAGTGATTCATGCTTTATGAATTTTTGGATTTACCCTTAGTTTTTCCACTATTAGCTTGTTATGACCCCCTTATTTTCCACTGCTCTCTTTTATGGTTCCCCTATTCATTACTCCATCTAGGTCTGTTGGGTGAGAAGATTACCAATGATGTTTTGGTAAGTGTATGGGGAGTAGTATGAGGTTCTGGTGGCACAACCATAGAAGATATTCCCAGTCCATTTGGATCATGAGCTGATGGTTCTATTGGTGTTATTCAGAGTCATCATTATGTAATGAATGCATCTCATGGTTCAGATGGTCCATGGTGATGGAGTTTCATGACCGTCATGATGGTATCTTATCAGAGCCGAGAATGGTTTCCACTGAAGGTTAATGGTGTTGGTGATGGCGTTGGTAGCTAATAACGGTGATGGGGGTCTGTATAGAAGGTTATCGATGGAAATTTCATTGATAATGATGACAAATTTTTTTGGTAGTGATAGTGAACAAGTCGTGTTAACGACCAACATCTTTGGCCTCAGGTGTGCGTCGTAAGATGATGAAGACCAAGGTGTGATATTGGTCAGACTGCCTTTTGAATTTCAAAATTTGAAATGGTTTTTTTGTGGAATGGTGTATTCGTGGACAACATTGATGGTGGCATATTGTTTTTTCATGTTTGACTTAGGTGGGAATGGGACACAACTTATATATAGATTTGGAAGTTATATATTTTATTGATGCCACATTTGTTTTCTGATTTTGAAGTTGGCAGATTATAGTGGTTTTAAATCTCTTGAATGTTTAATCTACTTGGATATTTTTTATGGTCAACGAATAACCCTAAAAAGTGTTATTAGAAAATATAAAATATAGGTTGTGAGATAAAATAAATAAATAAATAAATAAATTGTAAATAGTATGTTAAGGGTGGGAAGAAATATTATATATACCATTAATTAATTAGCAATTATCTTAAGAAAAACTGGATTGATTATTATTTTTATATGAGTTATTTATTTATGGTTTCATGGCATGAGGAATTTCTAGTCAGATTATAATTTGTAGTATTATGCAATTTGTCACAATGAAAAGATTTATTTCAATGAATTTGATTATGTATGTCTCTATGTAATCCATGGATATATTCTACATTATATATATTATTTATATTCTATATTCCATTATTATTTATCTATTGTATATTATTTATTCATTATTTATTCTATGATTTCTTTTCTTTTTGTACACATTCCCTTACTAAGAGTCGGAGCACACAATTTTATATTTTTCTTTTACATATTGTACCTAGAAAATAATTTTGAATGATGTTAATTATATATTTGAATAAATATAAAATATCTCATGGAAATTATGTATTTTTATTTTATAATATAATTTTAAAATAATGTATGCATCTTTTCAATCAAGATGGATAAACTATTTGATCTTCTAGGATGTGTTCTCTTATATCTTTTACTACTTTAAAATAGTAGACACAAACTATAGACTAGAAGATTTTGGGTTATTACAATTGGTATCAATTAAATATTTTTATAATCATGGGAACTTGTTTATGGAACATTTTTTGATAACATAACCCAATTATATCCTCTAATAATGATTCAAAATATTAGAAAACATCATAAAGTTTTTGAAACTAATAAAGCATAGGGATTACTAGAAGTAACATCCATTTATGATAAATAAAAGTTGATAGAGGCTATAAAATATATTCACCTATTGATAAGAACATATTTTTTTGGTTGCGTATTAACTCAATCTTCACTTAGTACAATAAATTTGGTCTCAAATGCACTTCAAATTTAACAATACTAATGGATAACAAGAACCCCAGACGCACACACTTAGGTATATAATTCATGAAAAAAACATTATGAACAATATTGGATAAAAATTGGGATGAACTATTATAATTATATATTGATTTTGCAAAATTATTATAACATAAACAATAAATATCTCAATAAAGTCACAATTTCAAAAAATAGATATTGTAGTTTCCACAAGAACTAATTATATAAGAAATTTATTTAATTAAATATGATAACATTACTATATAATTGGGAAACACTATAATATCTTATATGATATTTTTTGTAATAATCATATTCATAAAATGGGGAATGAAAAAAGGTACTATAAAATTCTTAGTAAAGGAAAAAATCATAAATATTTCATTAATGGGATAGATCATAAGCATATAAGAAAACATTAGCAATGTAGAAATATATTATTAAATTGAAAAAGGAATAGTAAGAGTTATCTATATGGAATTATAACATGATTTGTAATATGAAATAAGAAAGAATATGCCCTGAAATAAGAGTACACAAAACACAAGAAAACAAATATGATCCATGAGGCCCCATCCTAGGTATAATGATATTAAATGTCCCTAAAATGAATAATAATAATAATATCCTGAAAAAATATAAGCATTTGGAATGATTACATTTTTTCATACGAATAACCAACATACAACACATTAGTGGAAGAGGTTTCAAAAACCTATTATCCACAAGTGAATTAGGTTTTGAATTCCTTTCTTCTATAACTGTTTTTATTTTGAAATCTTACTCACTACATTTAACATAGGTTTGGAAAAACTATAATCCATCAGTAACCTTAGAATCAAAAACATATTGTCTAAGTATCTAATAATATGTTGAACCTTAAATGGTACATTAGAAGGCGATATTGTACAATATATATCATAATTCTTATATATGTGTGCCATAGAATTTCAATCTTTGATCATATCATAAAACACCGTGGAAAGAAAATGGGATTTATATCAAATCTAAATGGTTTAAAATGAGATGATTCCATGTATTATAAGGATTAATACCTTATTAAATCACATAAAAAAGTATTTTATAGATTCATTCATATAGTGATTTACAATACATAACTTTACTTGAGTTTGATCATTTATATATAAAAATATAAGAAACACCATAAAAATGATTTTTTAAAACACTTTATCCACATCCATATAGTAAGATGAAATTATAAATTACTTTTAAAAATAATTTCTAATCATTTCACATGAATTTTTTAAAAACTATTTGAAACAAATCAAAATAATGTATTCTTGAAAAATAGTTATATATTTTCCATATTAGATGTGGATTGGAAGATACAAATATAAAATTAAAAGGGAAATAAGATTATATATTTTAAAAATACTTTTATTGATACCCAGATCATAAATATTGTGATAAATCAATTTCTTGAAAATGGTAATCTGAAATATGAATATCTATAAAGATAAAACATCTTTTGACTTCAAAATAAGAAAATAGAAAATTAGTTAGATGAGTTGATATGGATAATCAATAGAAATAAATTATTTGGGGGATGTGAAGTATTCGTAGCATCATCATCTTTTATAAAGAAAAAATATATAATAACATGTATTTTCTAATAGTAAATATACCATTCATCATAAGACTATTTCACAATGAAAATTTTCATATTTTGTTATAATAGTGTGAAACATATAAATAACACAAAACACTATGTATTTAAATTTATAATTTTATCTTAAACCAGTAACATAAAACAAGTTAAAATGTGTGAACACACCATAATAATGAATTATGGTGGATCATACTTGAAAAAGAATAACATTTTTATGATATAATTTGATATTAAGAAGAAAAAATGAATTTTACTGCATTAAATATTCTAGAAATGATTCTTTAGTTGATTTAATAGTAGAATATTTTAGAAGATTTATATAAAGCGTATTAGATATTTGAAAATTAATAAATAACATCATTATTATTATTGTAACCAACTAAAAAAATTTGAAATCTAGCCAAAAATCATGAAAAATGTGATGATTACCTATATAATCATGATAATGAATTCAATATTGGTGATGAAAAAATTATGTCTATTACTAGAGAACTAACTATGGTTATAAAAAATAACCATTCCCATATAGAGAAACTCATTTTTCCTCCATGAGGATCAACCAAATTGAGTCATTTTATAAGGAACAAACCTAGATAATTTAGTGGAACCAGAAATCCTATGGAGTAAGAACAATGGATTATGTCTCTAGAGAAAATATTTTCCACTTTAAGATAATATTAGACAGAAAATTGTATTATAGTTCTGTATCATTTAAGAGGGGATGTTGACCAATTATGGTTCTTAATAAAAAAATATTAGGGTAGTAGAGGATATTGATACAATTTAATATAATTCATTCAAATTAATTTTTTTCTAAAACTATTTGTTGCATGTTTTATGTGTAGAGATGGAATGTCAATTATTGAATATATGTCAAAAAGAAAAAGAGATGATGGCCAAGTATGATTCCAAATTTAACATCGAATTAAAGTATTATATCGATTATTTTCACATAATGGAAAATATTTTTAATCACTTATTTAATTGTTTAAATCATATTATTTGAAGATACATGGAATTTGTAAAATAATCAATAATAACAAGATAGTAACAAGTGAGATCAGGAATGAAAATGAGTTTTCCAAATACCTTTCATATAATGTGAATACTAAGTGGTAGAGGAGGATACATGACCACCATATGAAATGAGGGTCTACTATATAAAAGAAATTAATATTAGAAGAATATATATGTAATTAATACAGGGAAAACACACAGGAACCAACTTTAGAGGATTGTGAGTATTTTTGAAATGAATAGAGAAATGTCATCAGGATCATGAGTGAAATGGAAAGAGGGATGCAACCAATATAAAATGCTTCAAATACATTGATAATGGGTATTAATCAACTAAATTCACAAAAAAGGTAATATTATATATATGTGGAATATATATCAATTTCCTTCCATTTCCATAATAGTATACAAAGTAAAATATCCAAATAGTGTGATAGAGGGAAGTTAAAATTTACATTCAATGGTAGATATTACATTTTTATTTCTAGATCTATGAATTAATTTATATTCATAAGTTTTTAAAATAATGTTCATCACCCTATACTATACTAGGGAATGTTTTATTATTTAGAATACTGAGTGTAACATTGATTGTAATAAAGGAACACCAGGCAGTTCATATTATTATACATGGATTTTTTATAGTTTTAAAATTAATTATCACGCCTATTGTAGATATTGTTGTAATCATGATGATGTATTGAATCTTTAATTACTAGGATATAATTTATTATAGGTATTATGATGTTATAATTAGTTAGGAGTTCATAGAAATACATGTGTTTTTAGGATATATTTCTTTATCTAAATCATATCATAAACCAGACCTAGTATCTCATCTTAATGAAATTATTTATGATGATACAAGATAAATTCAATATATAGTGAGTAATTATTTTTGGGGGAGTCTCAAAAATGAATTATAAAAAAAGCATAATAATGTGAAAACCTATCCTCCTCAAACATATGGACAGTTAGAATAACCTATATATAAATTGAAAGCCTTTTAATGACATTTATCTCTTTATTTACAAGGAAATTGGGATCATGATTTACCTCTTCCAACGTTTTACTGTAATAATATTTAACACCCCGTAATTAATAGGGAACAATATTAACCCATTTATAGAGTGAGATAATGAACTATGATGTGATGGGATAATGTTAGAGAACCTATAATTTTTTTTCTAGAATTTATTTAATAGACAACTAAGAATTCCAAATCCATCTAAAACAATATCTGGGTAGCCCAATATAGATAGAAATGTTATGATTTAAAAAAAGGTAAGGATATTCATTTCTTGGTAGGGGAATATGTATAATTCAAGGTGTCTCTTTAGAAAGAGTTTGTGACATTTGGAATGAAATGGAAGCGGAGTATAAAATATATTAGGCTGCTTAAGTCGTTGGAGTAGATATGAATAGTAGAATAACATTTCTATATGATACCAAACCTATCATAATTCTGTGATTCTTTCCATATGTAACATATAATTATGTAAATTCTAGACTATTCCCATGTTCAAAAAGTTGATCATGAACAATTGTATCCTGACATATAATATAGTATATTTAGATCAATGATATAATAGAACAATGGTTATGGAATTGAATTAATCATCCTTTGAAGTATCATTGGAGGAATCATTTACTATAAGTGGAAAATTGGGATCTATAATATTCTATTGGAATGTATTATCTTAATTTTTTTAAGAATTACTTTTTTAAATAGAAACTTTTTTTGGGGAGAATGTATTACGTGACATTTTGTAATTGAAAATTGACCATTCATCATATGAAAATTTCACAATCAATAATTTATTATTTCATTATAATTTTAAATCAGAATTTTATACAACAAAAATATAAAGTAATGAAATTTAAAATATAAGAAAAAGATGTAAACAAAAAACCTATAAAAATGAAAACAACAAAATATTATATTATGCTGGTTTGTTATCAAAAAATAACAAAAAATTTATGAGATATATTATTATTAGAAATAAAATAATAACCATTGGAATCGACATAGTGCAAGAATGTGTATAATTACTTGAATGTATTTAAATACTTTTTTATATATTATTATTTATATGACCATTGGCCAATATGACCATTCGTCAATATGAATGTTTGAAAATATCAATGTAGTTTAATATGGAAAATCATCAATATAAATGTTGGTCAATATGAACATTGGTCATCATGATTGTCACTTATACGGTGAATAAGAACTAACTATTATGATTAGTCTATATTAAATGAAATTATGATAGATTATTATCCCATATTGGAGGAATATTTGTATCGACCATAATGAACAACACTTATGATGTATATTTAATATATATTGGTAGGGATGTAATATCTCGGGTATTATCCCTTAATGAATCCCAAGAGGAGCTTCAACACCTGAGGTTGGAGTGCAACCACATATGGGATAAATTCAAGTTATTAGAAATCAAAACCAAGACAATACAAGTCAAAGAGACACATTAAATTAAAGAAATTCTAAACCATAATTTTATAATTTATTATGGTGTAATTATAGGTGATGTATCTAGGGGTTAAGTTATATTAGAATGTAGGTTCCTTAAATAATTGAAAGTTGTTTACTATGATACTAAATTTTTGATTAATTTATCAACCTAATATATTCGTTAAACCATAAGTAATTATAAAATTCATTTAATAAAATGGATTTAATATTTTGTTTCAAGATTCCAAAAATAGTAAAATTAGATTATTTTTGTAACAAATAGTAAAATTTGTTAAAATTTGGCCAAATAAGGTAAAATATGGTATATATGACATAATTTATATTTGAGAATGAATCAATTCGCACTAGGTAGTACAATTTGAAAAAATATGGCACTAATAATTATTTTGGATAAGTTAGGGAGGCAGTGGGTCACTATGGGTGGCTGTGGAGAACTTTTAACAATTAGGAAATAAAATAATAAATAAAGTATTCAATGAAATTCATGTCACCACAAATATAATTATACACCCCATTTTCTTATTATTCCACACTAAATTTTATGTTAACTCTACATATATATCATATTTATTATTTCACATATACATCTCTTCATTAATGATGTATTTGGTTAAAAATACGTTCGATTCTATGCAAAGGGGTTCAAGAGAGGAAAAGGTTATTATTTCCTTGTTTTCATTTCCAATTTGATTTTTATCATTTTTAATATATTTTAAAAAGAAATTTTATATTATTCCTTTATTATGTATCAACTTTATTATTACCCATATAACTATATAAATTTTATGACACCCAAACCCCTTACATTATTACCTTTTATTAAGCCATTATTATAATGAAATATAGAATATATATATTCCTCTCTACAATACCTATTACCACTTCCATTGTTTTTCCCTTATCAATTAAAAAATTATTATCCCATTACTACCTTATGTACATTTAATATTCCATTTGTAAGATTTCTCATTCGAGTGAGTACTCATTTCACTCCCCTTATTCCTAATTGAGAAGCCAAAGTTATGCTTAAACCTACTCATAGACATAAAAGTACTAAATATTTGGTAATTTAAATCATGTGAGCTATTTGATGAAAATAAATCCCTATCTAGATGTAATAATGTTGTTCTGTTTCTTTAAATGATTCAACATGGGGTAAAAACCCTTAATGAGGATTATTCATTATTAACTCATCATCACATGGTACTCGACAAGGAAGATATATTTCACAAAATTAATGACACTTTTGGGAGATATTTTTTGGGTGATTAATATGAGTTATATTAATTAGAATGAATGATTTATATATTGTTTCATTACTTATGTTATTATTTTCTCCCATATAATAGAAAATTTATATTTATTTATTAACCACAATCATTATAAGTACTAATTTGCTACAATTTCATAATGATCATTTTTTTGTACTTCTTTGAAAACAATGAATCAATAAATATTCATTATATGTGTTAAAGTAATCAACTATAAACCCTTATAAAATTATTTACATTGTAATCGGTTGATGGTATTTTCATTACATTAAATGATAAGATTTATTAACCAATTATTCTATGTATTTATATATTTTTTGTCCATGAACATTATTCTATTTATAACATAGGATCATTAATTATGTGATGGAATGGATTTCAAATTTATGTCATCAGTGGGGATCAAACTTATATATCCCCTCATTCTACTAGTAGATCTCATGTTAAAAGTAATATAGGGAAAAGAGTGTATCCTCATAGTTTATGTAGTATGTCTTGGCATATGTCCCAGAAAAAATTTGTTTAATGTATGAAATTATGTATTCACACTCTTCGTAAATGTTATGTTATCTAAATTAATATCTATTTAATTTTATTCTATTTGATTATATAATAATTGATAAACAAAATTTTAACTTTTTTCTGATGTATTTCATATGCCTTACCATGTTATCTTCTATTCTACACTTATTATTACATCAAATTTGAGTTCCCCATTTTCATATTTTCCATATTTTCCTAGGTAATAATGAGGAATACTTCATATGGTCAGCTAGAATTATAAAAAATATTAGTACTTACATTACCTCAAATGATGTAAAATTTCATGTTTTATTTTATATATCTACGTTTCTACACTCTTGAGGACCTATAAACCGGGAACCAAATGAATATAATTTCATGTTTAATGCATACATTGTAATAAATAACCCACTACAACTAGGAAACCTGGTTTAGGGTTGTTATAAAATCTGATAATTTAGTTCCTAAGAATATGTGGAATCAATTCATTAAAATATGATAATATAGTAAATCATAAATGATAAATTTATAACATTTTAGATCATATTTTCCTTATTCTTAATGATTTTTTATGATTTTAAAATAATTCAATAAAACATTATTTTGATAAAATATCAACATTCTCAAGTTTGACAGAAATCATTTCATCGATTTTTCAAAATATATGATGGTAACATGTTAACTTCAGAAAAAATATTTCATTATATATCTAATAGGTCAAGGAAATAGAAAATTATTTGATGAAATTAATTATCTCATATTATATTTATTTTAATATATTGAATAATTTTTTTGATATTTACTTTAATAAAATAATTACTACTTTAGTATTGTGTAAATATTTAGTATATTAATTTGATAAGTAATTAAAAAAATACCATGATTAAGATATGCCTTTTATATTTTTTAATAATATTAATAGTTTAATATATATTCTCTTTAACCCTATAATAAGGATATATTAATAAAAACATGAATGGGACATTGTTAATTTTTTTATTAAATAAAATATCAAACATATGATAATAGTATTTAAGTGACCAAAAAATTCATGAAAAAAGTTATACAACTAGAAAATGATTATTATGTTAAAAATTTATATAGATATTTGTTAATTACATAACTTTTTTACCATGTGGACACATAAGAGATATTAAAGAAAACAAATTTGACATTTTGCATCTTTCTTGAATTTAAATATTATAAAAGTCATTTTCATATAAATCTGTCCATTAAGTTATTTAATTGAGATCCTTAAATGTTTATGGTCAAATTTTATGATAATATAATTTTTTTACATTTGTTAGTGAAATTTTATATTCTTTATAATTTTTTTATCCTAAATTACTTAATTTTCCCTCTACCATGGTAACAAAATTTACCATTGTTACTATTCATAATGCAAAAAAACTAAAATGTGGCTATTTAATAAAGTATTAATTTTTCAATCCAATTTTATTAAACCCAATTTTAAAAATTCAAAACATATAAATTGAGTAATTTAATTTATTATAGAACCTGTAAAAATAAATGAAAATCAAATTTTCAAAAAAAATGTCCTTATAAAAAATAAAATGCTATTATAATAAAATCACGTGTAAAATCATTTTCAAAAAGAATAATTGTAAAATTTTAAATTAAAATGAACTAATTAAAATTAAAAACTAGTTAAAACGTAATATAACCTTGTAAATAAGTTTCAGGAAAAATAGATTTTCTTTAATAAAAAATATGTATTTTAATATAACACAATACTTACCAAAAAAATACTAGTTTTGTATCCAAAGAAAATTTTGATATCCCACTTTCAAATAATAATTTTATTTTGTCATATAAAAATTATAAAAGTGTCAATAATTAGATTTAAAATGGGTTCACCATTAAAATGTGGGAATTTTACCCTTTTGAAAAATACTGTTTTCAGAGAATTAGATTTATTATTATCATATACCTATAATATTTATTGGAAGAATATGAAATATATTTGTTATAATATATAACAAATTTATCTCATTTTTTTCATTCACTAATTGTAATTAATTTAATTTGTAAATACAAAATGTCTTTGGGATCATACAAAGGGAATATTCAATTGGATTTAATTTTATTTTCTAATTCACTAATTAATTCTCAACTGATTTTCATAATTTAGTTATTCATATTTTCTCCCTAATTTAAGGGATACGTTATAATAATCATTTTATACTAACTTGTGGTTCATTTATAATCATGTTTGTGTGCAATGAAAGATATTGAAGAATTAAAATTCCTTAAGGATAAATAATTTTTAAAATATCAGTGTGTAAAATTCTACACCCCTTAAAATGAATTTCTCCCTCAAAATTTTTCACTTGTGTACAAATATATGATGATACCACTGCCTCATCACATCATCAAGAACCCACATAAATTTTTCAAATTTTTGGTTCAACCATAAAACATTAACCAAATGGGTAGTATTTTTTTTGAAGAACTTTTTTATTAGGATCCAAAATCTCAATCGGTCATTCTTCATAAAAAAGATCTTTCTCTAGTGGTATGTACTCTGAGTTTAATACATGGGAATGATCTGGTATTTACATTCATTTCATATATAAAAGTAACACATCATGATTTTGAGAGATATTTGGTGGACGTACCTATCAATAAGCTACCCTTCTAATGTAGTCATGAATTTCAAAGGAACTGATATATCAAGGTTTTGGATTACCATTCTTTAAAAATATCTTTAATCTCTTCTAGGGAGATATTATAAGTAATACATTATCACCCACTTCAATATCTAGGTTTTTTAATTAATTTTAAATATAATGTTTTGGTCAACTCTTAGATGCTATTATGTATTTTCGAATAGATCTGACATTCTCTATCATTTACCAAAAAATATCATGTCCCAATAGCTTTATTTACTCAAATTCATCCCAACATAATGGAATTATTCATATATTACCACATCGTGATTCATAATGATAAATGTAAAATTTTAATTAATATATATTGTGGTAAAAAAATTATACCAAAGGTAGGTGTTGATCCTAATCACCTTTTAAATCCGTAGAGAAAAATCTCAACATGTCTTCTAGAGATTCAATTGTACTGTCAGACTAACCATCTATTTGAGGATGATAAGTGGTGATAAAACATAACTTTGTATCCATAACATATTGAAGACTTTACTATATCTTCAATGTTAAACTAGAATCTTTATCAGATATAATGGAATGTGGTACTCCATGCAATCTAATCAAATCCATTATATATATCCTAGAAATTTGATCAAGATATAAATCTAATCATATATAAATGAAGTGTAATGACTTAATAAGGAAGTCAAATATAATATATTTAGAATTATGGAATATATATGTTTTGGGAAGTATGATGACAAAGTCCATAGTGATTTTTCCCATTTCCATTTTATTATGGGTAATGGTTGTAACATCCTCATAGACTTATGTATCTTAGCATTAACTTCTTGAAAAACCAAGCATCGAGAAATATATTTTTTAATATATATTCATGTAATCCCACTGAAAAATAATATTATAATTCCAATTACGTATTTGTACTTCTAGGATGAATAGAGAATGATTAACTATGAGCCTCATCCAACATCTCCATCATTAACTCTAGTATAGGAGGAATATAAGCATAGTTCCTAAACCTAATTATTCCATCACTAACAATACTGAACACATGAACATTTATCACCTTTATTTTCAGTTCCACATATTCTTTCTCTACCTTCATAATCTATACATTTATAGAAGGTTGAACATTTCTTTGATAAATATGGGATTCCCCTATTCCTTTATAATTTCATGCTACAACTAATGTAATTCCTTAAACATTATATCTTTTCTAATCGTCATTATAGATAGGCTAGAATAGTATTTTAAACTCAAAACATCTTCCACCATGTTTGATTTCCTATGTTGGTAATGTATCGAGAATTAACAATCATTATTGTACTCCAACCATCTCTTTCGATGCTTATTCAGATCATTTAGAGTTAAAATATAATTTAAACTTTAATTATCAGTATATATATCACACCTTTCACGAGAATGATAATTCCTCGATATATTTAATTCCAATATTACCATATGTAAATCTAAATCATCAATTGAGTAATTGTTCTCAGGTATATTCAACTCTCCTGAGGCATAATCTATAAACATATCATTTTGTATGAGAACTTATCCCGACACATTATTTGATACATCACTTTAGATCATAGACCATTGTCTACTAAAATATAGTATGATCATAGTTTCACAAATAAACATTATTTTTAGATCCTTGAAATTTCATTCACATTCCTCCATCCATTTGAATTTATCTTCTTTTTGGGTCAACATGTTGAGTGCATTATGTAATCACGATTTTTTTCAAAAAACATTGATAATATCTAACCAATCCTAGAAAACATCATATCTCAGTTACTTTTTTCGGTCTAGGACAATGTTCAATAACTTATTTATTTTATGGATCTATAAATATCCACTCATTTGAGATTATTTTACCCAGAAACGAATCGTTCAGAGGCTAAAATTCACACACGATAATTGTTTCGTAAAACTTATCCTTTCTTAGGTACATTAATACAATCTCATGTAATATCCACGCTCTTCCTCTACTTCAAATATACATGAATATTTCATATAATGACTATAAAAAAATTATTATGATAGTCTTTGAATAATATATTCATTAAATCCATTAAGATTGATGGGGAATTAGTATGAAAAAAAGTCATCAAAAATAAATTCATAGTGTCTATATGTTTTATGGAATGTCATATTGGTTATATACTCCTTCTTAACACATAATTGATGATACCCATAATGATGATAAATATTGGAAATGTATTGAGCTCCACTTAGATGGTCAAATAAGTCATCAATACAGAGAATAAGATAAGTTAATCTTGATAGAGATATTTTCATGTTCTCGACAATCAATGAAGAGTCTCATTTATCCATTTTTCACCTTAATAAAAAGAACTAGGTAACCCCAAGGTGACCTGCTAGGGAGTTTGAATCCCCTATAAATATCTGGTTGGAAGATTTTCATTAATTTCTGAAAATCACTTCAGACTATTTTGTTAATATTCTTTAGATAGAAATAGCAATTGATATGTGTTATATTAAAACTCAAATTCATGATTTGGTGAAAGACTGATCATTTTTTTTGGATATACATAAAAAACACACTTACAGTAGTCAAGACCCATAGGATGGATGATATATCCATGAGAAGTTCATTTTAATCCATGCATTGATAGATGATCATAGATTAACATGGATTAGGTAATGTGACTCCCTTATTTGGAAATTTATATAACCCCTATCTAGGGAAATCCTATCTATGCCAAGAATCACATCAAATTTCACTAAAGTAACGATCACAATATTTTTAGGAAGCACTTTTACACAAACCACAAATATAGAATAATTATATACTTATGATGCTATTGTAGTTCCCTTAGGAGTTATCATATATAACTGAACATCTAATTGTTGACATGATACAATTATACCCATAGAAAATTCATTATAAATAACTGAATGGGTTGCTCTAGAATCCAATAATTTTTTTTTTACTTTAGAGTTAATTGTAATTTTACATTTTACCACTTCATTATCAATCTCCACAAAACCAATGGATATCACATGTTATTTTCAATTATTGTTGTCCTTATTAGGTTTTTGATGTCAATAATCATTGATACCCCTTGGATTATAGCATTAATTTGTATAACACCACATTTAATTTCACATGTACCATCGAAGTGTCAGAGGTGCATTCTATATATCATTTTCTCTATTTTTATCATTATGTATATTTTTCCATTTACTTCAATAGTCAAATGGCTAATTGACTTATTTATCAAACATAAAACATTTACTAGTCCCATTAATATAGTTTCCTCTATGATTTCTTTAAACCCATTGAGAAAAGGGATGTTTATTTTCTTTTAACTTTGGTTTTTGTATTATCCTTGGAATTCCAATTTACTCTTCTTGAAAACCTATAAGACTGATAGGTAACTCTAATATCTATATAAACATGGATAGAACATTGAAAAAACTTCCCATGGCTATTTAAGCCCCTTATGGAATATTGTATCTAGCGACTTCATTTTAGGCCATTAAATAATCGATCAACATTACACTAATGTTTAATGATATTTCTAAAAGCGTATCTTGAAATTAATTTAAATTTTGTCTATAGGTACCAATGGAATCATCTTCATTTTTATTATGGTCAGATAACTCATTCTCGATCATCATACGAAGAATAAGAGGAAATTAATTATTTAAAAATAATATTATGATCTCATCCCATTCCATAAAGTAAATTTATCTTTTTTGGATGTATTCTTGACGAGATCACACTATTTATCCACTTCACCTTCCAAATACAATAGAGAACCAAAAATACCATTTATATTATTCTAATCTATTATTTTGTCACTAGTGGATGATAAGACCAACTAAAAGAAGGTGGATGTTGTCTCATGAAGGATTCAATAGGATGTTGTTCCTTCATTTTCTCATAGGGAATTACTTCATGATTAATATCTTCAAAATGTTTAGTGATCCAAGTAATAATTTTTTTATTATTTCTCCCATTAAATTTGTTTTCTTTGGTGGATAATTTTTATATTTCCGGTCACATTCACCATTAATGTGGTTCCTTCGGGATCTATCAATTTAATAAAAACATGATGAAAAATTTGAGAAATAATCCTCATAATGTGAAAACAACATAATCAAGGGAAATTGCTCATTACATTTAAATTCTAGACACATTAGGTTTTCTCCTAAGTGATTTAAGATCAATAATATTTTTTTTAAAATTATACAAAGACTTGTCTTTAAGGTTTTTTATAATGTTTTATCATCCAAATTTATCAAGGTAAACTAAAAATTTTCTCAGATACCAACTATAATGGGAAATATTTTCATACATGGTAATTTATTTCAAATAGAATAATTTTCATTACACAATATAGAAAATCCACGCCAGGACCATATAAGATTAGTGACTTTAGAAATTTTAAACATAAATAACTGGTTCAAAATATATCTAAATCATCTCTTACTTATTACTTCATATCTAAAACCCCCTTTTGACACATCTTTCTTTAATGACATTATTCATATCTCACAGAATAGAAACCTAAGAAAGGGTGTGGTTAAAGGCTATATAAGGGTTAAAAGGGGGATATTAAAAATATCATAATCATAAAACAAAATAACATAATCATAAAATTTTAAAATTATATTTTGTGTATCAAAGATCATGATATCATTTCATGGGATAATTAATAAAATATGATTAAATAACATGTTACTAAATAGAATAACAAAAGACATGAAATTTATGGCATAAAAATAAGTATATTATTTCTATATTATACAAAGATCATTCCCAAGAGAATCATAGTGGAAAATGTCCATTACTAAATCAATTTTAGTCCTAGTTCTATCCTTGTATTACTAAACTGGGTTTACTTCCCATTCCTGCCCTATATTACATATCTGTTATCATTTCTCATTCAAGAACTATATATCTCATGAGATATAAATAATTACCAAAATAATTAGAGGAATATATAGGTCTCAGCAGTAACTTAATGAAAAAAATACATACGTGTTCTATAAGAACATTAATCATTAATCATATCATCACCCATGAGAATAAATGGGTTTCTTAAACAACATTTAGTCAAAACATAAACCATTGAATGAAATTTGTTTTATACATACCATTCCACCATAAAAATGAAACAACTATAGGAATAATTGGGATGAAATAATTGAAAAATATTCCCATTAAAAATTACATAACATTGAATATATTACATGAATATAATTTCTGAATAAAATAACCTTTCTTCTATGAAAAATTTATCTTTGTCAAAAAATCCGCATAGTTTTAAAGAACCCATTTTATTTGAAAATAAACCTATAATATTATAATGGAATATTCATAACATTAAGGATTCTTGAAAGTGTAAAAGTCCATTAATTTGATATGTGTTTAAAAATAATATTCTTATACTTTTGAGGGAAAAGTCAAAAACAACTTCATAAGAAAATGTAACATATATTCCTTTTATAAAATTTAGTAACAACATTAAAATGGGTAAAAATAACATTAAATAATTTTAGAAAAATTCTATAAATGTTTTGTAATATATTTTTCAGTAACATGGACAAGGATGATACACATACCCCTTATAAATACTTATATATAAACAATATCTAATAATAACAATATTTGTTAAATTATCCCTTACCTTAAGTATGGGTTCCATTATACATATCATCAACTATTGTATAAAAGATTAATGAACATAATTAACTTATTATATAACTAGGTTTATATTTTTAATATCATATATGATTATATTATCACCCATTTACTAATATTTCATTATTACTCTACTTTCAAGTGTTAACTGCTCAATTATTATACACATGTTTTGTCATATATGTTTCAGTTCATGCATATAGAATATAGTTATTTCATTTCTAGAATTACATTAAGCTAATATATGTCATATTATTCATCAAATAGATTTTTATAATAATTCTTTAATAGATATCATGGAGAATGAATCACATTGAATCAAGGAGACGGTAGGTCGTACGTATGCACAACTGGAGATATGATTTCCTTAATTGTGAAATGATATTTATGTGGACGGTGTACATAACATTAAAGTATTAATATCATTTATAATAATCAAGTATAGTTCTTATTTCAATCATTACAATGATACCAGTAATGTTGTGATAAAAAACTAATTTCACCATGACATGGAGATGGTAGACTGTTTGTACGCACTCATGGTGATTTCATTTTTAATGGGATGGATAGAAGGTTTAATATTTTTTAAAAAAATAAGAAAAACATATAACAATATAATATTTACTGAATTTATTACTTTATAATGGAAACAAATAAATGAAGAGTAATTAGAAGAATAAATGATCTTGAGAGAATCGGTAAAGGAGATTACCTATTCTTCGGCGATCTCCCTCGAGATCTCTTCTTAGGTACACTAGAGTTTTTATTTTTAGAATTACATTAATTATAGAATGTTTACATAGATATTTATATGGAATATGGGTTATATATGGCGGATCATGAAGGCACAATGAGTTGTTCAAAAATGGGGGAGGAGGTTCCTTTTTATAATTAAGGTGGGGGAATGTTTGGAATTTCTAAAAATATAAACATACAATAAATTCAAAATCATTCCAAATATATCAAAAATGTAAATTTTTCATAAATAAGACATGATATGATTTTAATCTCATCAGACAATAAATTTTGGACATGTTTTTGTATTAGTTTAAACCCTAATATTATAATTATCTCTTAGTTAACCTATTTTGATTTTAACTACGGTAATAAATATAATAATATTAAAAGGTTTTGATATTTCCATTCTTGATGTCACATAAATAATAAATGGTCAATATATAATATTTTAGATCATATTATAATTTTAATATATTTTTATAGATGTTATATGATTGTTAAATATTTTATTAAATTATTATTTTGATAAAACATTAATAGTGTCAATTTTCAATTTATTCATTTCTTATATTTGTATAAATAACAAGATAAAAAAGTTTACTATAGATTTTTTTTTATTATATCGATAAGAGGTAAAAAGAATATATAAAATTCCTTTATCACAATAATTATATACAATTACATTTATTTTAATATTTTTAATAATTGTTTTTGATATTTCCATTAATAAAATTATTACAATGTCAGTGTTTTTTTATTATTTAATATATTTATTTTCTCAATAAAAATTAACAATTAAGTACCATGGTGAAGAGATATCTGTTAAATTTCTGAAAAATATTTATAGTCAAATATATATTTTGTTAAACCAAATAAAATAGATATATTAATAAAAAATGAATGTGACATCTTAAAATTTTCTCCAAATAAAATATTAAAAATATGATGATATTATCTATGTGAGCCTAAAATTTTGAAATAAATTTATATCATTAAAATATGATTATTATTATAATAATATACATATATATTTGTTCATTAATTAACGTTTTTCCTTATGTGGTCACTTAAAATATATTAAACACAAAAAAGTCACATTTTGTGACTTTCCTTGATAGAAATGTTATATTAGTCATTTAGTTATAAAAGAATATATTAAATGAAATAATATATATATTTATGAGTTTTAGGGTTAATTTCTTTCATCCGGGGTTTTTGACATTTATTACATTTATTTAATAGTCTTTATAATTTTATTTTTAACCGAAATTACAAAAATTTCATGTTTACCTTGGTAATAAAACTTATCATGCTTACTATTAATAATGGAAAAAAATAAAAGATACCTACTTAAAAATGATGGAACATAGGAATCCAATTTTTGAAACAATTTTTGAAAATTCAAAACATATATGATTTATAATTTATTTTAAAATAAAACCTATAAAATTCAATGAAAATTAGTTTTTCGAAAAAAATGTCATTTGCAAACATAAAATGTTTTTATAATTAAATCATGTATAAAATAATTTATAGAAACCATAATTGTAATATTTTATATTAAAATGAAATAATTAATGGTTAAAAATTATTCAAAACATATTCTGACCGTAAAAACACTTTTAAAGAAAAATAGAGTTTCTTTGGTAAACATTTGTATTTCACTTAAACATGAAACTTACGAAAAAAATACCAAACATTTATCCAAAGTAAATTTTTATGTCACACTTTCAAATAAGAAGTTTATATTATCATATAAAATTTAAAAAAGTGTTAAAAATAGATTTAAAATGGATTCTCCCTTATAAGGTGGTAGAATTATCCTACTAAAAAATATATCTTCTATTCATAGAATTACTTTTATTAGTTAAGTATAACTATAAAATATATTAGGAGAATATAAAAATTATTTTTTTGAATATATATTATATTTATCTCATTATTATTATTAATTAATTTTAATTAATTTCATTTATAAAGACAAAATGATTCTCAGAGTATAAAAATTAGAACATTCAATTGGTTTATATTTTTTTTGCAAATCAAAAAATAAATTCTCACCATATTTTCATATGTTATTTATTCAGATTCATTCCATCAAATTTAATGGATATGTTATAATGTTTAGTTAATATTTTCTTGTGATTAATTTAAACTCATGATTGCATGCAATTAAAGCTATTGATGAATTAACATTCTTTAAATATAAAATATTTTTTAAAATAGTGACGTGTTACCAAAACTATGAGATTATAATAAATTATTATAAATGATATGAATACTATAAGTCATTAATGTCTAGGATTTAATATTTGTTATCCTTTGTGATATTATTATTATTTCATATAATTTAAATAACTCTAAATGGTTTTTAAATAGTGTGTGAGTTTCCAAATTATATCCATATGGCGCATCTGTTCCATAACTTCAACAATATTCCATTACACACATAAGGATGATATTACAATGAAAACACAGAACTAATTTTGTTTAAAAAAAAATCATGTTTTTATCTGATACATATAGACATATATAGGTGTCTCTATAAATTTACCCAATTATAATCCCCTAAATAATGAATCTCTTTTCAAAAGAATACTAAACCTAGATATAAAATAAATTTATTCTCCAAAATCTATAATCCCATGTTTGGTGCAAAAAAATAGCCTTTTTAAATAGTAGAATTGATACAATGTGTGATTTAACAATCTAAACATATATTTAATTAAAATCACTTTTATAACATTACCATTTTAAAAAACATTAATCTCATAATCCCATAAATAGAAATTCATGTGTCATTCTGACCTAGTAACAGATGTCATTTATTTTACAACACTCATGAATACTTATCTATAATTTAGCCACTGTAGGATATAGTCTATAATTATTCTAATATATAACCATATTTATATGCTACGGAAGTGTAGTATATGAAATAGATGAGCTCAAATTCTCTGTAAGGGAAGAACTCATAAAAATGTCTTCAAGGGGTTTGATCATTGGCATCTAAAAAAACATGATCATGCGATAAACATTTTCTTAAAATGAACATGGAATGACAAGAATTATCCATGATCAATTATAAAAAGACATCTATCACAAATAAGAATATATATATCATAGGACAACAGTTCTAAAACTTGAGATAATAAATATGTTCCATAGAGAATAATTATAGGCATAAAGATATGGAATGTTGTAGAAATATAGCTTAAAAGTATTCTATAGTACAACTATTTGGATAGAGAATGATTAAGTGATTTCTTGGGAATAAAAAATCTAAAACCCAATAATGACATAGGGTTTAAAAACCTATGATTCATAAGAGAATTAGGTTTCCCAAAACAATGGTCTATATGTTAATATTCTTTTCAAAACTACGGTCTATAGGTGAAATAACATTCATAAACATATAATCAATAATTGACCTAGGTTTCATGAACCTATATTCAATAAGTGATATAGGTTTCATGATACTATGGTCAATATGTATAACATGAGATGAAAATCACTAACCAGTGTATTACAAGGAGATATAGGGAACCACACATCATTATATATACATATGCTAATAGTAAGATATAAATCATTCATAATATTATGAAAACGTATATAAAAAATGGGGTTTTTTAGTTTGAAATGGTATAAAAAACATAGTTTATGGATTATATCAATTTATTCCATATTAAATTAGTCAAATACATTGTTTCAAAGATGCATTTATATAGTGACTAAGAAAAATTACCCCATTGGAGTTATATATTTTAAATAGTAAAAAGTCTGTGAATCCATGGAAACTTCCTTTTAGAAAAAATTTATTAATATTACCATTATTATAAAAAATTTCAAATGAAACACAAAAATCATTTTCTATATCATGAAAATAATTTTAGAATATCACTTTAACTAAATCCAAATAATTTATCCGGGAAAATTTATTAATAATTTATCATTTTCAATATAGAGTGGAATATAAGAATATAAACATGAAATGTAAATCATTTTTTAATATTCTTATAATACCGTTATAGAATCCCACATATTAAAAAGAATGATAAATATTTAATTTGATTTTTTTGAATATAAATGAAAATATAAGAAGAAAAAAATTTTGATTCCAAAATATTAAATGAGAACATTAACATAAATAGTGAATATGGACATGGGAGAGAACGAGCTCATTTGAAGTGGATGTGAAATATTTTTATCATCATCAAAATTAAAGAATAAATCAGTCTATAAATTCATTTCCTATTAAAATAATAATAAATTATCGAAATATCATCATAAAACATTATAATTCCATCTTGAAAGAAAAATAGTCCAAGAAGAATAATTCTGACCAATGCGAATAAGTTGAGGTAAAAAATCCCTTACAACCAAAGAATTTTTTTATAGATTAAAATTGACAGATTGCGATTATAATATAATATAAATTACCAGGAATAAAATATATTTCATGATATTATATAATCAATAGAAAATATTCACACTATTTAAAATAAATATGGAACATTTTATAAAACATGACTCAATGAAATGAAATTAAGATGAACCTTTCTTGGATAATTGTTATCTTTCGAATTGATAACCCATGAATTGTTGAACATGAGATAAATTTATAAAATCAGTATTTTTAAATAATTTTTTCGATAAAATAAATCCATGTCTATTATATACATAATAAAAAGAAAATTGTTACTGAAGACACAGAACATCTCAATAAAGAAAAACTGTGATGAATAAAAAATTACCATTAATCCTTCTTCGATGAATGTTATCTTACATATAATATAATAAAAATAAATATACTAATCACTTATTTAATAACCTCTTATATAAGTATGTAACTTTAAAAACTTACTTTATATTCTGGGGTTTTCCAATATATTTGTTAGTTATATTTTATTTTCCTTATCCTATGTTATTAGTTTCAATTGTTTATTTAGTACTAGTAATATAATGGTGGAGTTCATTATTGCTAATAGATTTGAATATAAAATTTTAATAAAATTATAGTTACTATAAATATGTTTTATAATTATTTATCATGTTATAATTTTCTTTCATATGTATTTTTGTTATAATTAATGATGAAGAAGTTCGTAATAATAATTGTTTTATGATATAATAGTAATAAGATTAATATTAGTATAACATTTATTGAATCATATATAAAATATTAAATTATCATTAATTTATATTTAGAAAAGTATTTATATTTCTACAACCATACATTATATGAATTTATAGTATTTTTCATGTGGGTGGTTAAACCAACCAAAACAAGAACATGCTATTATATGAGGGTGAGTGTGTTTAAAAAAAGCCTCTTTTTTAAAAAATATAATTATTAATTATATTAAATGATATTTTTTATTTGTTTTATCATTTTTAACTATACATAGATATATTTTTATAAATTTTTTTTTGATAAAATGTGAAATATGTCACATTATTGGAGGCTGTAGTCTGTATGTATGAACGAGTGACGCGTTCATTTACAAAGACCGTAAAGGTCGTAGGAATTGGTTTATATTTTTTAAATATTAAATTTTTTACAAATATAATATTTATTAACTATGTTATCCATATGAAAATTATTTGTAAGGAAATTATGAAAAATATATCACACAGCTTATGAATGTGGGGGTCCACATATAAGCCAAGTGACATTTTCATTTTTTGAATGTTTTATAGGAAGGTATAAAATTGTTATCCCATAAACATAAAATATTTTCCTTATAATTATGGTTATAATGTAATTACTTTAACATGGTTATATTATGTTTGGGGGATATAGAAGGATAAATAATGGAAAACAAATGAAAAAATTAGCAATTGGGAATGTTACCTTATGCCTTCAAAGAGCTCCTTAGAAAAAGAGATTAAGGATTTTAGAGGAGGTAAATTTTTATTCAAAAAAACCCATAAAAATATATAGGAGGATTAGAGAGTTATTTGAATTGAGTTTATCTTTATCTAAGAGGCTTGGTGATTAAGGATAGACTGCATGGTAGTGTCACCCTTTATATGGGAGGAGTGTTTCATTTTTGTGAATATTAATGGTGAAGTCACAATAGAACGTTCCAGTAGATTAAACAATGAAAAATAATGGACTGGGGGAATAATTAAGATATGTTAATCCAAATAAATAAAATTTAACATAGATTTTAACCATGTTTTAAAGTCACTTAAACTTAGATTTTATACTTTGACATTTTTGGTTTTTACCATTGTAAATTTTTAACTACGAAATTTCAATTTAATGGATAAAAATAAAATTGGCCTTATTAATTAAATTTTACCAACATATTAAAAATACTAAATCATAATTTTAATATAAAATTTAAAATGATGATAAATAATAATTTTAATATAATCTTATATAACGAATAAAATCTGATTTTAGGAAAAGATTATTTTAAGCTTAAAAAAATATTTAGGATTTAATTATCTGTGTTTTTCAATTTATTGGGATTAATTATTTTATAAGTAACCAAATGACACACACGTGTCTTTAAAATAGATCTAAAAAATTATTTCACCTTGGAAAAATTAATTAAACAACGAAGAGTAAAAATATTTTTTATTATAAAAATATTTATTAATTTTCAAAAAGATAAACATGGGTTTTCTAAATTCAATATATTATATTTAAATTAATAATTTTAATCCATTAATAAATAATTGGAAATCAACTTTGGTATAATTTTTTTTATATGTTTTATGTTGATAAATTCATAAAATCTATGGTTTTATTGATAAATTTTTTTTTCACAATTCACTTAAAAAATTATTTCACCAGAAAAGTCCCAAAATGTCACCCCAAGATAAATTCCATAGCTATAATAAATAAATAATGATTATTTTTACAAACTAAAATTATATAATTCATAAGATTTACTTTTAAATAGAAATATTAATTACAATAATAAATTTATTTTATTTAGAAAATGGGTTTTTAAATATTAAATATCATTATTATAATAACCATTGAATTAAAAAATAAATTATTATTAATAAATAATAAATTTAATCCAAATTAAAATATAATATAATTATTTTCTTAAAACCAACATACATAGTCTCTCAAATGGGAATGTTTTTTGAAATATGTATTTTAATAATAAAGTGATCTTATTAGTTATTTAACTATACTAATTGAATTTAACCACGAATTGGTATTATAATAGCCAATTTTTTTATAAAAATATTTCTAAATGAAGGTAATTTATTTTATTCCTTATAACTAAATATGTATAATATAATGGTCTCCTTTAACACATACAATATTATATTCATAAAATGTTTCACTATTTCTTTTATGTTTAGTCTTTCATGGGAAACATCATACAAAATACTTTATTTATTTAATAGAGTATCAAATATTAGAATCAAAGGGTGTTATAAATATGATTGGGATGATACATTTTCTCTTTATGATCCATAATGAATGAGTTAAAAATATTTTTATTACTTGATGATATTCCCAAGGAATCTAATATTATGAGTATTTTATTATACATGTTTATTTTTTGATATTTTATTAAGTGTTACATGATATTTTTAATTATACAATATGAGATAAAATTCATAATTTCAATATTAATCTCATTTTAAAACATATTATTGAAATGGTCCATAACATAAAGAATAAAAATTGTATAAATATCCCTAACATATGTAAATATTTATCTCATAATCAATTGAAAGAAGTAAATTTGTGTGGTTATAATATTTTTAATGTTATAACTATATTGGGTTATTTGACTCAATTAATAACCAAAAACATTTCTTACATGGAGAAAAACCGTAATCCCTATCTTGGTGAAAAATTGTTGGATTGATTCATGTAATAAAAACCTCTTTTATTAAATGGGGTTGTTAATACATTTGTATCAAAATATTTAGTAATTTATCTAGAGAAGACATTTCTCACCTTGCGAAGTAGTGAAATGTAGACTTTTTTCATGGTATTTTATCATCCAAAGGGGTATGTTAATAAATGGTGTTCATTGAACAAAAACACTAAAGTGATAAAAGTGATAGGGTTTGTGAAACATAATATTTAAATGACACATTCATCAAAAACATTCCTCATGATAAAATAGTTGATGGAGAAATGTAATTACTTAATCTAAGGCAAAAATATTCATAAAATTCTGAAGAATATTATGTAAACATTACATGTTTATAAACTCGTTCTTATAGTCATTTATATATTCTATGAAGTATTATTGATCACCACTTTTATGGGATAAATGATATCCTTTGAGAAGAACTAGTATCCCCAATTTTATAGAATATGATTTTATATTTTAAAATATCATAATGATGGAGAAATAATTTAAAAGACTCATTTTTTAGAATGACATAAAGAAAATAATAGGTAATTTCGGAACTTGTTAAAAAGAAATATGAAAAAGGGTAATAAGGAATTGGTAGAATTTATGTCATATAATAGTTATGGAATGAAAACCATTAGATTATCCTTGAAGGGATTGGTTGTTCTATTCATGTGTGGAAATAAAGTCTATTAGACGTTTGAGTGAATGTTAATGATTTAATTGATTCTAGATCTACTAATATTTTATATCCCTCATGTTTGTTTAAAATATTAAATCACTTTATAAAACCTTGAGAAAAGAGTTTTCAATCAAGACTACTAGTGGGAATTACATTCCAACAAAGACATATTAGAATGTATGTATTCCGATGTGTACATATTCCCTACATTTTAACAATATTATCATACATTTTATTGACTTTGAAATAATCTTCAATATGAATTATTTCTAAATGTATAATCAATAAATTTTTATATGAGAGAAGATGATTATAATTAAAATAGGGGCATTGAATCCCTTGTTTTTAAAGGAGGGACTTCATTCTCAAACTCTTTTATGAATCCACATCCAGTAGAAAATTTTAATGATATTTTTATATAATTTAATGATAAAATTATATATATGGTTGGGAAAGACGTTCATTTGAAAGATAACATTCTAGTAATAATGTAATATATTGAAAACTTTCTAAAAGGCACACCAGGACGACAAGCTATTCTTACATTGTAATTTATGTTGGACTCAATCCTACTATAGATTCATTATCCAAGACTCCTTATAAAATTACATGAGTTTTATTGGGATATTTATGTAAATAATTATTGGATTTATGTGATAAAATGCTTGTACACCCTAGTGTCTCACCTTAGAAAAACACTATCCTATTTTTGAAAAATACGGATAGTCCTATAAGGATCTGAATGGATTACAGAGGAATCAATACAATTAATATAAATAATAAATATTATTTACCACAAACTTTTGAATTATTTTATGAACATAAAAGAGAATAAAATATCATAAATATCTATCTTTATCTAGGTCATAATCAATTATGAGTAAAGAAGGATGATATAATAAAGAGAAAATTTCATATTTAGAATAGAAATTATGATTTCACAGTTATTACCCATGGGTTTTTCCACTACACCCACTATGTTTATAGATCTGGTGAATAGTGTATTCAAGAAATATCATTATAGTTTTCAATGGAATTTATTAATTATGTATTTATATTGAATAAATGTTCTGAGAATCATGGGAGTCAAGTATGGATTATTTTTGAAATTCATAGAGAAAGTGAGTCATATGAAAATATTTAGTAAGTGTGAATTATTTATATCAATTTTTTTCATGGATATATTATATCCAATGAAGGAAAATTTTTTCCTCCTTAAAAAGAAAATCCAGTCAAATAATGGGAAAATGTAATTAATATTACATTGTTACACAGTTTCTTTCATTCGGTAGGTTAATATTAGTGGGTTTTCAAACATTTTTCTTGATTGGCCAAACCATTAACAATTGTGTCATATAAATGGGTCAACTTTACATGGTAAAAGGAATATAGATATTGTTTTGAGGATCTGTATAAGATGTTAACTATTGAAATTTTATTTTATTTAACACTTTTATATGAAGTATTTTTAATTTATAGTCTTAAATCAATGAAAGTAAATGATTTTGTATTATATAGAAGGATATGCTTGTTTATACTGTATGATGGAAAATAATGATCCATGGATAGAACAATACAACTCATGATCTTAATATGGATTCTATGATCATTAATTTAATGATATTGATGCACTATATCCATGGTATAATATGTGATATATATATGAAATAAAAAATATTAAATTATATATTCTCTCAAAAAACTAAAAATGAGGAAAATGATATGGATGAAACAACCCAAGGACCATGATATGTCATTAAATATCACAATTAAAATTTTAACAAGATTGTTTATGCATTGATTTAGAGGAATTATACCTTTTCTCCAATGATAAGGACAAACCAGTATCCTACATTTAGTTATTTTTCATGTTTTATATGATAATTTTTAGTTAAGTGGAAACCTATTTCAGCTTCCAATAAATTGAAAAAAAATATTCACTATAAAAAATTGAGATGTATTAGTAAGTTGAAAATGATTTACATGGGAAGATATATGCATTGAATAATGGGAAATTAATAGATATCATCTATAAAGATGGGGTCTTCATCATTGGGAAGTGTTTTTGTGTTCTATCCATACAGGAACTAAATATGGATATACTATATGAGGCCCACAACTCAAATTTCTATACACACCATAGTAAAAATGATATTTATAAATATTTACAATAATATTTTTTGTGTGATGGTTTGAAGTGTAAAATTGTTGAAATTTCTTCTAGATTCATAGTTTTCCAATAGTTAATGGTATAAAGATAATATCCTAATAGATTCATGAAACATTTTACTATAAAAATGGTCACAAGAAATGTTATAGTTGACCATTTCACTTGACATATGAAGAATCATTTGAAGAATAATTCTATTTGGGAATTTTTTTATTTCCAAACAATATCTAAATATTTAATAGTCGTTAGGGAATATCTTACCATTCAGTTACATGTCAAGATCAATATTAAATGTATTTTGAGAGATCATGGTGAAAATAAATCCTTTATATCTAATCACGGACCTAAGACCACATTGAAATTTTTGAGATGATTTTTGGAGGCTCTAAATAGTGAAACAATTGAGCACTTCTAATCATCTTAATGTTCATAAATACATTTAAAGGAATAATCATGCATTATATTTCATGAAGATATCATTTAATTATTAATTTTAATGTACATGGAATCATTTTAAATCTACTTTTAAATTTTTATATGATAAAATCTTTTATCTATGAATATTTATGGTACCATATGATGTATTGTATAAGTAGATAATTTATACATCAAATTTTTGAAATGATGTTATTAAATGGAATCTTGTATAACATAGATATATTGAAGAGAAAAAAATGAAAGTGAATACTATTTAAATTTACAATGAAGCATCTAGATGTAGAAAAAATGGAAATGATGATAATCTAAGGATGTAATTTTAATTTCAATTTTGGGATCAAAATTCATTTAATGGTTTGGAAGGGTGTTATAAGATTTAGTAAAAAATTTAATCTAACCACTAGGAACATTGGGCCTTTAGAAATTTTAGTGATAATTGGAGTTTGGGTTTACTAATTGGTTATACCACCCAACCTCTAAAAGTGAACTACATCATCCATGATTCATTTTTAATGAAATAATGTATAGATCCAATGACTAATCATAACAATATGAAAGTAGAGTTGTAACATAAAATTATTTAGAATGATGTGCCCACCAATATTCTGGACACAATATAAATATTGTAGTGGAATTATATAACTCGATTAATGAAATATCATCGGGGAAATCATAATTTATTAGACACAACATAGGATCCTGATGAAGCTATGAGGAAGGATTAAAAACATTTGATTAAAAAAATAAATATATATATAATTTCTATGATGAATATAATTAATATATTTTAGACAAATTAATAATCGACATCATATTATATCATGAAAACAAAACCTCATTAAACTATTACACAATAAATAATCTATTATTTTTAATTACAATAAAAATGAATCAGAGTTATATTTAAAAGTAAAACAAGAAAATTTTAGAAATTTTATTTCATAAAATAGATATAAATTTTTGAGGTTATAAGGCCAAAATTGTCTTGGTGTAAAATTTTGATATTTTTATAAACACGATGATTTTTATGTGTGAACAGTGGAAAATATTATTTTACAAATAACGTCTCTTTTAAGACACAATCTACATATATGAATGTATTAAAAGTATATGTGACCTTTTTCATAGGTTAAATATGGGTTCATGGAGTAAAATAAAGCCTATAAAATTGTAACTTGAATTGGGAAACCTATGTTTGAAATTTTAGAACATAAAGGATGTTTTAATATTAAAAAAGAACCAATTTTAATCATTTTTTGTTACTTATGTAATTACAAGGTTATATATGGATTATATCGGTTCCATGGTGAAATAACCCTAATTATTTTTTTATAAACTAATAAATTTTAGGGTAGGAAATATTTTACAAGATTTTGGTGTAAAATAAATTTTAGGCATTAAAATACATTAAAAAACTACATTCACTTATTTTTTTGTATTTATATTTGAATTAATTTTTACCAAATATTAAATATTAATCTTATAGGATTAATTAAATATAGTTAATTATAAAAATAAATAGTATTTAATATGTGTAACCTAATTTTGGGGTCTAATAATATGTTACGATGGTAAACGTTTGTGACTATAATAAGAGTTAAAATAGTATGGGTAAACTAGTAGATGAGGCTGCAAATATACAAAAAAAATTAGAATTTTTTTGAGTGTATTTATGCCATAATATAACCTATATTTTAAATTTTACTAAAATGTATCTATTATTTCAGAGTATGATTTATTTTATTTAAAATTTATTAAAATTGAAAAAAGTGTCAATATGCTCTATTATGAATGGGAACCTCCTCTCATTAATTATTCACAATATTTGAGATCAGTAACATTATTTATGACAGAAAAAATATATTAAAATAACCATTATTTGTGAACTATTGGTTTTGTTCCTCCCAAATGTCCCATTTTGGAATCCTTATGGTGTTACTTAAAGGATATTATCCAAGGAATGGGTACATGTTCTTACCATGTTTTTTTAGGATTCATGATTTGTAAAAATCCACCAAATATTCAATAAATATAATTACAAAATTAAATAAAAATATTTTCTCTACATAGGTGATTTTAGGTTAATGTAAAAAAACATTTCTATCTCAATTCCATCTAATTTTATATGAAAACATCGCTCAGGTGCATATGGCGATTACCACCTCCATGATGCAATGTATTTAATATTCCATCAAAGAAACTAATGGATGGTTATATAGATTAATTTAATTAATATATATATTTATATGATATTTATGAAATATTTACGTTAACATAAATATAAAATATTATCTATTTTCTTTCACTTCTATCTGTTTGAAAAAAAGTAACATCACTTATATACAACCTCCTTGAATTGATGCAATTAATTATTCATTATTAAATTACATGAATGTTAATAAAGTATTTTTTTATGTTTATATAATATATATGCCTTGTTTAATTTTTTAGGATGTGATTAAACTATATCCATGTTTCAAGGATCATAATTTTTGAATCAAACATGTAAGAAAACATAATAGTTGACACATAAACAGTTTATTTTAGCAGTGATTTATGAGTAAATTAGTAAGAAGAAGATATTAATAAATAATATAAAGAATAATATACATAGATATTTATTTGATATAGACAAATAATAGAATTAAATTTATTAAATATGAGGTTAGAACCCATATGACCCAGTGGGAATCAATGATAATGGTTTATTATGTATCATCTTTTTTATTTTGGGTTTTTAATATTTAAATTTTCATATGACGAATTATATTAATTATACCTCTAGAAAACAAAAATGTCACTATATTATGGTCATTCAAATGTTTTTATTTTATTTGTTACTTTTCCATATTATTGGTATTCAAAATGTCTCAATGAATGGTTTTAAGAAAAACCAACCTTATTCATTTTTTTGAATCGAATTGTTTTCTCCATGTAAATATTATTAATTATAAATCATGAATGGTTGTTTATAGACATAAATTATTTCATATAGTCATTTTATGGTATCATAGAGATTAATTTCCTTGATTTTATAGAGAATATTCTAAACATTTTCAATACAGGTCATATTTAAAATTATACAAAAGTGTGAAATAATGTTTTTTATCCATTACAACATGAATTCCTTTTCCTGCCACCATTAATGTTATTTATCATGACGACTACCATAAAAAATTCCACGGGTTCAAAAAAATATTATATTTTTATTATCATGAGAATTTAATTTCGTAAAAAAATGTTACCAATGAAATATGATACTTCTTGTTGTTTTCAATGTGACTACCTATGTCTTTATAAAAGTGACTTTTCATCTATGTTAACATCTTTTAATGAACCTTTTCTATCACTAGGGATATTATCTAATAATGAAAACCACAATATTTATATATATGTATTATGATCATGTTTTACTTTTAACTGAATGGGGTAAAATATTTACATTATGTATTCTAGTTTACATATATGGACTTTTAATCTAAAGACATATTTATTAATTATTATATCACTTAGTCACTCCTTTAATATAATTAATTAGTTGAATAAAATATATGATGAATAAGGATTAATATTAAATTACCCCTTGATTTATCGGTGGGTCATATGAGACCAACAAGTTTGGGTATTTTTTATACGCCCGACCAATGTATGTTTGATTTCATGGAATGAGGCCATAGTGAAAAGATTTTGAGTTATAAAATTATTAATTCTATCATTACAAATCAAGTTATTTAAATCCATGTGAATCAAAAAATCTTTTACCCAAGTGGTAAAGGTTCCTACTTGGCATCCAAATGACCCCAGATCGAATTCAGGCTTGGACACATTTCCAGGCACTATAGAAGCACTGTAGTAGATTTATAGTATTAATGTAGTAGTATTGATATTGTAGTAGTAGGGGAACTGTAGTTGTAAATGTATTGGTTCACTATAGCATCACGAGTACTATAGTAGTACTATTCCCTGAAGGGCCCTTTGGGCAAAAAATTGGATTTATGGCCTCGTATTTAGGCTTTCATGCCCCCATGCCAACGAGATATGTGATGGGTCCCCTCTACCCAATCTTAAAAAAGAGGTCTTAACACTAATTATAAAAATGGGGCTTCATCCCCAACCTTTAAAAACAATTATATCCATGTGACTATTTTTTCCTTCTATCATACATGGTTGTATTAAAAATTTATGATATTTATTAATTTATATATATGATTATTGTTTATATCTGCCACATTGTTGATTCCTTATTCCTTATATGAAATATTCCATTGTATACTTTTCCCTTATCCCCTCAACTAACATTTTTTTTATTTTTCATATCTGTAGGGTACCAAAGATTCAACATTGAATGATTTTAGGAATATACTAGAATAAATAACTTGGATTTTATAGAATTTAATTTGAATTCCACATTTTTTAATATAGTGTGGTAATATGTATGTATCTAGTGGTTTAAGATTACTAAACAATTAAATCAAATGGGATTCAGTCACTTGTATCTCATGCCAATGTAAAATAGTACTCAAAATCATTGGGATAATTTTGTTGTTTTTTTCAATATGTTGTCATTGTATGTACTTTATAATCATAAAAAATTATTTAAAATAGTATGGTTATAATATTATTATAAGGCATAAGTATATTATCTTTTATATTTTAAATTAGTCAAAAAATAGAAACATAGATATTGGTTCTTTATCATGGTAGGGAATATATAAGTTTAAATATAAGTGATTGAGTAATTATATCATTATTTTCAATTCTAGGAATACCGAAATATTTTTTTTCAAATTAAAGAAGGAATTACACCTTTTTAGACATTGTATGATCAATGAAAATACTATAAAACGTTTTTATATATTTATAATGTTATGATATGGAAATTTATTATTTCATATTCAACCACATCCATTCGAAAGTATTTATGAATACACTATATTAGATATGGATTTCAAAAATTCCCAAAATGTCGTTCAAGAGAAATGTGGGTTGTGGAACTTATGTGAAAGGTAGTATTTTAGATAATATTTTTTCCTTTATTATAGAATATAAACTAGGGGTGAGTCATTCTATTATAGAATTATAATTATTTTTTGATGTTGTTCTCTCTACATAAGGAATACTTAAATCTCTCATTATATATCTCTATAGTGACAATAATTTAGTTAATTAAATAGAAGATTTTATTTGGATCTCTTAAGGTAGGCCACATCCAAGTACCATGAATTATAATGTTCCCAGGAATAGTTCATAATTAAATAACATAGATTAAAAATTTACATGATTGAAGTGGTATAACTGACACTTTTTTCACTACCATGAATGTTTTAAAGGCTCACTGCTCTCCTACACAAGGTAACTGACTTGTATTCCTTATATTGTCTTATTATTAAAATGGTGATGAAATTTTTCCCCCATATATGGTTTTTCATTATTAGTATAATTGTGTTAAAATGCAGGTGTGATATTAGAACTCATAGATTATATTATTCTTCTAACACCCCAATACATTATATGTATTTCTTTAGAAATAATGTTTAGGTATTTGATATCTTACATTAAAATAAACCTCAAGTCTATATGAAGCGTGATATAGAAAATAATTAAATCATAGCTATTATATTGGAAGGCATGAATAATAATAACCACATTATTTAAATTATTTATAATTTTTTAAATAGTGAAAATATTTTTATTAATTACTAATAAATGTGTTTGAAATTTTCAATAATGCAATATTATGCTTCAAAAGTATGATTTCTTCAAAAAACGGTTTATATTACATATATTTTCACAAAAATTATACATATTTAATATAATTTTTATAAAATTTATATAATAAAATTAATAGGTTTTTTAAATCAATAGGCCAATATTATCTGTAACACCTCAGGATTTCATAGTGTGTTATTTCTTAAAAATAATTCAATAACTTGCACTACACGCAGCACCGAGTTCAATCACACCATGACGTACAAAAAAAATGCCATTAAAATAGGTCATGAATAGTATTAACTACATTTTGAACTTTATATAATCCTTATAATTTTAGAATCCCTATTATGAGTTTCTTAGCCATAATGCAAGAACAGATTCATTTTCAGTATTGCACTTTTATCAACTTTTAATAGTGAAACCTTTTTAAATAAAATATTTTAAACTATCTGAATAAATTGGGACATCAAAAAATTTAAAATGAAACATCCCAAGCTTCCACGGTACGCTTTCCTTTGAATAAAATAGTAGCGTGTGTTGTACGCAACCTTGAGTTTTAACACACGCCACAACCAATCAAACTAGCCGTTATAAATAGTAATACCTAAATTTTGAAATTATATATATTTTATATTTTAAAATGGACTTCATTTTTGGATTCGGAATATCGAATTTAGCCTAAGGTGAAATTTTGGTACTTTTCGGATAACTTTCATATTTTGATGAATAGTGAAAATTACTAAATTTTAATTAAAAACAACTTTTTTTATCAAAATAATTAATAGTGATAAATTGTGAATTTGAGTGGTTTTAAAGTATATTTAGAATATATTTTTACCATTTAATATAATGTTGGTCATTGGACATAATTTTACAATTAAACCGAACATAAACAAGTGTCAATCTTTTGATAGTTATTACCTCTTAAAAACACGCTTTTTGTTTTGACAGCGGGAATTAATTTTAAATTAATTTCTGCCACTTCTGTGTTTTGAATTTAGAAAAATGGATTCCATATTTGGAATCAGGATTTAAAAATTGTGTAAATAGGTAACTTTTATTTTTAGACATTTTGAATAATTACTGTGGTAAATATTTTATTTACCATGGTTAAGGGTAAATCCGGTAAATAAGGGTTAAAAAATAATATTATAATAATACAAAATTACCCTAAAACGTGTCCTAACCTTATTGGTGGACACATACCCGACCATGGGAATCCTTGGGTCGATTTGGGGACCCCTTGGAGCCACTTGTATGTGGTAGGGACACATTATATTAATAAAGTTAAAATAAAAATAAAAATGGCATAAGCTTACATCTTTTAGAAGAACAATTTTTACATAGGGTAATACATGTTGGATTTTCAATTATAAATATTCATTAGAATTCTAAAACGATTTCCTACTTAATGATATTTTATTTATAATTTTTAGACATCAAATAATTTAAATTATTAATGACACAATAATGATGCAATGTTTACCTCATTAATAAATCATTTAAATAAATAAGATTATAATGATTAAAATATTATCTAAAACCTGTCCAATTCTTATTGTATGATGTTATTTAGAATATTAGTCATCTTATCTTCAACCTCAAGGATTTTTGGACCTTTATAAACCGAATATAATTATATTATAAAGTAATACTTTCACTCTTTCCTAAAGAGCCCCCCCTCTCCCTTATAAAAGGAGACAACTTCTACTCATTCCTCACACCTCTCAAGCCACTTGGCTCGTCCAAAACCTGCCCAAATAAGCTCCCCACATCCCTCTCCTCCTCCTTGAAGCTTCCCCTTAGGCAGAAAGCATTTCAAAGTCCTTTGGTTCCAACCAAAGTGAGTTACCTAAATTAAAGGTAACGATTTCTCTTAAATTATTTTCATTTATTTTGCTTCTCCAACCCCCAAACTCTTTTTATATACTTTCTTTTGTAACAAAAAAAGTATCCTCAATATACTAGGATGTTTTTATAAGAAGTATTCGAACTACACATACACACACCTCCATCTAATGGATGATGAACATAATGTTTCTGTGAAAGGAAAACTAACGCCTCATGAAACGATGATTGTTGAAATACATCTTACCGCCTCTCATGGTGGCCATTATGATGGAACTGTAATTAAGTGTGATATTAATGATACATATTTTATATATAACCTTATGTAATTCCATTTTATTTCATACCATTATTCGTTTTATGTTGTATATACGTACGACAATTTCATTTGAGGAAGTGCGGACTACCGCCCCCTTAAAATGATATGACTCGTTCATACCACACATGGAACGTATAAAGAATGGTGTTAATGAACATAAGTAACATATATAAAATATTATATTATACTGGAATAATAATATACCTATGTATCATTTGGATTCAATTCTTTTAAAATGAAAAATTAAATGGAAGTAGCGTTCGTGCGTACGTACGGATTACCGTCTCCACGGACACGATGAGATCCATCCTCCATCGTATCCATTCAAGTCTTATTCTCATTTTAGGGATAAAAATAATGTTAATATCATTCTGACTATGAATAAGATATAATATATCCATTACAAACATGTCTTACGTAACCAAATATTTAAGAAGAACGAATCGATTATCACCCGAAACGACGATAA
The DNA here is from genome assembly GCA_963277665.1 of Viscum album. Taxonomy (NCBI): domain Eukaryota; kingdom Viridiplantae; phylum Streptophyta; class Magnoliopsida; order Santalales; family Viscaceae; genus Viscum; species Viscum album. The sequence continues at coordinate 336,308,066 of OY728163.1, forward strand.
TACTAAGATATTATTAATAAAGAAATGTTAAAAGATCATATATGATATCATATTGATGTATATGATTATTGTATAATTTAATAAATGTTTTAATTATTATACAGGAGGTTAACATACCATCGACTAAGGGAAAGTTCAAGGTAAGGGATTTTCTTATCTCACTTTCAGTTCCGTGATATTTCCATTGTTCGCCACTAAATTATATAAAGTGGTGTATTGTGTACGACCATTTGATATATATTATCATGATTCTATTTATATTCATGTTATTCTGTAAATAATTTGGTGGTTATTAACTTTTGGACATACGACTCAGTTGATTAATGTGGTAAGGAGTTTCATATCTCACTCTTAATTTCGTGAGAATTCCATTGTTCACCACAAAATTATTACATGTGGTGTATGTGTACTGCCCATGATTGTATTCATTGTGTAATATACATTAATTTATGGGTACTTACATATTCATGGTATGATCCTTCTTTCATAGTTGTATGTTTCGTATGTTACCAAATCGATAAGGGAATTTGACATTTCAATTTCCACTCATTCGGCTTTTCGCATATTTCATTGATTATATTACTCCAAGATTATGTGTGGAATCACTCTTCATTTGATTATGTCATAATTTCCACTCCCCTTCCTGTGGATATACTTTTGATACACATAATCACTCTATTGATAATTCTCAAGTCATTAATATGAATTTGATAAGAGTAATTTTAACTCTTTCACCATTTGTTGAGTTAAACATCCTATTCGTTGGTGTTTTTTCTACAAGAATATTTGTGAATATCCTTTGATTATTTTACACTTAATATACAATAATATTTAGTTTATTTATATTTTCACACATAATTATGTCGTTGATTTATCCTTAACCTAAGGATACGACCTTTATGAGAGATTTCATCTCAATTTACATTCAATTGGGACTTCTTTGTTGATATACACCAAATCACTTTTATGTGGTGTATATAATGTTCTTTAACATAGTATATCATGAATCCCTTTATTCTCATGATATTACAAAGTTTTGGTTACCTCAATTATTTGTACTCAAGTGTCTCTCTTTTGGTTAGAATCTCTAACCAAAATACCATTTTAAAATGTTTTAAAGACTTATTCTTCTAAATCTTGCTCATTAATGTCCATGTTTTAAAAAATGGTTTTAAGGATTTATTTATATGGACATTAATGTTTTAAAATTAAAACTCATTTTAAAAGTTTCAAAGTGGTATGGGACACTTTGATTCAAAAATCTATTTTTAATGGCTTCTTGACAAATAGTGTGACTTTTAAATGATTTCAAGAAAAGGGGGATATTTCCCTCAAATAGTTTTGATGATTATTCTCATCTATGTCAAAATCCTTCATTATTCATGATTGAGGTTAATGTGATACAATACAATCTTCCATATTGTATCAAATGAGTTATTTTTGACTGTGGATGTTCTATTTTTATACCATTCATGGTTTGTGGTTAAAGTATTGACATTTCGTATGCTATTTTTAATACGAATGTTTATTTTATGATTAAACCTATTCATATGAGGAATGCATTGGACTTAATAAGTGACGGGTGGAGCCCGCTATAGCTCCTCGATGCATCGGTAGGTCTCATGAGACAAACTAGTGTCTTGGCACAAGGCCTTGGCAAAATCTTATTTGTAGTCTTGGAACGAGGCCTTGGCTATGTGGTTATAATAGTCTGGCATTATGCATTCCATCATTATGAAAGTGGATATTGGTATTGCATGTGATCATTCGACTAGTAGAATATCCATGTGAGTAAGTAAATGGAATTATTTCATTTTACCTTTGCCATTTTATGTTGAAGTTCAAGTTTAAAAGGCTTTTCTTTTAGTTATAAATTGCCTTAAGTGTTTATGCTTATTTATGAAAGCTTCTGCTATAATGTTATCCTTACTGAGCATCTGAGATCACCCCTTTCAATGTTTTATTTTTTTTCCCAGGATTATGAAGAAGTAATTTATGGATGACCTGCAGGGATAGTATGAGGGGATATGAAGACAAGATGTTTTTTTAATGATGTAATGTAAAAATTTATGGATGTATCTAGTTATTCCAAGGCTACTAAACTAATCGGTCTTTCGAGACTTGATATTTCTCGTGATCATGCCAATGTTATGTAATAATGCACCGACTCTAGGAAATTAGGGTCGGGGCGTTACAGTTGGTATCAGAGGAAGTTTAGTACAAACCTTGGTAGCTAGATTTAGATAAACTCTGATTAGAGTACGTAGACCTAAGATTAACTTTGAGGATTAGTATAAAAGAACTTCCTAGATTTTTGGTTTTATAGATATTTTCTGAGTTTTCCGAGCAATACATCCCTGTCTGGATACGAGCAGGTAGAGGCGGCTCTGGCACATATGTACCTAGGGGTAAAACCCAAAAACACCACTTTGAGCTGGACTCGAACGGGAACTGGTGCACGACAACGGGCCTTGCTGCACTCTTGGTTACGACACTCCCAGGTGATATGCTTATGATAATTTACATTTTCTTTACAAACCGAATTAAGTAATATATACATGAGATGAGAGTAAATGACCTTGGTTGATCCTAATATGTTTCAAATTGAGAATATGGTGACATTTTAATCTCTAAATGATTTTACGACTACTATTACTCACACAATGCTTTCTGGTTTTAGTCAATGGCTGGATTCCAAGGAAGTCATAGTGACTTTGAGAATCATGTACAAGGTGGGAACGGTGGTGGCGATGAGCAACAAAATGGAATGTTGATAGGCGTAAAAGATATCGTCTTTATGCCAAATCAGTTTTCCGAAAATATGATCAACAACATATATATTAACCAACTCCCAGACTCAACAAGGAAGAGAAAGGTGATAAATGATAAGATCTCCAGCAATGGAGACCATGGAGAAAAGAAACCTCAATTTTCATCATGCAGGAAATGTGGAAAGAGACACCCAGGAAAGTGTCTCAATGGGACAACGAAATGTTTTACAAGCGGGAAGGAAGGACATAAAGTGAAGAATTGCCGAAGAAAAATGAAGAGTACAATTGAAGAAGATAAAAATGGTCCCAAGAGTCCATTTACAGTCATTTGCCGTAAATGTAGGGGACCTGGCCATTACCCGAGTGAATGTCCTATTCTATAGGATATTTTATTGGTCAAAGAAGAAGCTATGTGGAAATAAATGGTTGGAGAAAAATTTAAAAAGTATTAGCACTCCTTGTTGATGGGTTTACTTTGGAATAATTTTCTCTTGTATTTGTAACCCCGCAGTTTGCCATGTGAGAATGATATTTGAGGAAGAATTGTCTCTTCTCTTGTGGATATAGGTATAAATAACCATTTAGTTTTATATGATCATTGGGGTTTGAGAAAATTATAAGTTATTATAATTTGGGATGAAAATGAAAAGTATGATATAACATTTGTGGTTAAATTATGTTATTTTGAGGAATTTATCTCATTTTGGTAATATTATAAAATATAGTTTTTGAAAAAGGACAACACGTAGACCGTGTGACAACCCATCGCGTCAGACAAAGCTGTGGGAATCGAACCCACAACCAAAGTGCGATTGGGATTTATTGCCTACCACTGGACTACGTGAAGTCCCTGGTTAGTGTGACTATTTTTTTTGTTAAATGATTTTATTGATCAATAATAAGATGATTTGGGTTCTTATGTCTTATCAAATGAATACCCTTGGTATAGGAAAATGATTTGGTGATTAAGTGATAAATGTTATTTTGGAAGATGTTCGTTTTGTTAGGAACACTATATGCCCAAGGAAAATAGAATACAATGAGGTTTCATTTGTAGAGTAATGGTGGATTTTTATCTACGTTTTTATTGTTGATTTATAGTGATTTGGGTTATTTATGGAAATGATTAACCTATAACAGAGAATATGTGATGATGTTAATTACTTTTAAGTATGTGAATTTAAGAGTATTTGATGTTATTTGGAGATACAATGTAACATGGGAGACTACATAATCAAATTCTTCTATGTTTTGGGTTTCAATATTAGTTTTTATTATATTAAAGGATTGTAAGGACAATTCTTTATTTAATGGTATCTATTTAACTTTGGGGTATTGTTGGTTTAATTTTAGAAATTAAGATTAGTGCATATTTATCTCAATGAATATCCTTTTGGGGGATCATTAGATCATTCACTAACCATTTTGGTTTTGATTAATCTTCAAAGACAATGTAAATATATGGTTTATCCTACATGGATCATGTGATTCTATAGAAGTTTATTCTAGTTCTTCCAGTGTGACCAAGTCTTCTTGAATACTCATCATTTAAAAAAAAATTGAGTTAGTGGTGGAACTTTATTAAAGAATGAAAATCTACTTAAAATTTAAGTATATCTCATAATGTTCTTAGTCAATATCATAAATGAATTCCTCTTCCTTATGTAATGTAACTTTAAAAAAAATGTTGTCCTAGATGGTACATTAAATCATCACTAATTTATGGCTTTGGAATTGTTGGCCTTTTCATAGCCATGTTCTCTACCACTCTCCATCAGATAATTGATGGTTAGATTTCTCTTCCATATCCATATTTTCCTACATGGAACCCTAGTATGTGTTATTTTCAGTAATCTTCATACTTTCCACTCTTTATTTTAAATAGAGGCCTCATTAATTCATTTTTCGATGTGGGATTTCAACTATGATATTTTGAAACGTCAAAAATGTGTTATCCCAATACCCTATGTTTTCTTGGACCGATGGTATTTCAAATCATCATAGATTGATGAGTTTAAGGAACTCAATTTTATACTTGTTTGTGATTGATGACCTCAATCACTACCTATGAATATTTATGTTTTTCCTCCAATTATATGTCTCTAATTTCCACCAATGTTCTCCTAATCGAGATCATAATTTGGTGGTGACCCTTTTATTTCTCTTTTCCTTATATAAAGACTAAATTTTAGTAACCCAATTTCTGATGTGGGTTTTCCCACAAATATATTTTCTACTTTAAACCGTTTATTTTCGAAGAACAATTTCAAATTGCGAGGACGCAATTTATTGAAGGAGGGGAGAATGTAACACCCCAGGATTTCATAGTGTGTTATTTCTTAAAAATAATTCAATAACTTGCACTACACGCAACACCGAGTTCAATCACACCATGACGTACAAAAAAAATCCATTAAAAGAGGTCATGAATAGTATTAACTACATTTTGAACTTTATATAATCCTTATAATTTTAGAATCCCTATTATGAGTTTCTTATTCATAATGCAAGAACAGATTCATTTTCCGTATTGCACTTTTATCAACTTTTAATAGTGAAACCTTTTTAAATAAAATATTTTAAACTATCTGAATAAATTGGGACATCAAAAAATTTAAAATTAAACATCCCAAGCTTCCACGGTACGCTTTCCTTTGAATAAAATAGTAGCGTGTGTTGTACGCAACCTTGAGTTTTAACACACGCCACAACCAATCAAACTAGCCGTTATGAATAGTAATACCTAAATTTTGAAATTATATATATTTTATATTTTAAAATGGAATTCATATTTGGATTCGGAATATCGAATTTAGCCTAAGGTGAAATTTTGGCACTTTTCGGATAACTTTCATATGTTGATGAATAGTGAAAATTACTAAATTTTAATTGAAAACAACTTTTTTAATCAAAATAATTAATAGTGATAAATTGTGAATTTGAGTGGTTTTAAAGTATATTTAGAATATATTTTTACCATTTAATATAATGTTGGTCATTGGACATAATTTTACAATTAAACCGAACATAAACAAGTGTCAATCTTTTGATAGTTATTACCTCTTAAAAACACGCTTTTTGTTTTGACAGCGGGAATTAATTTGAAATTAATTTCTGCCACTTCTGTGTTTTGAATTTAGAAAAATGGATTCCATATTTGGAATCAGGATGTCCAAATTGTGTAAATAGGTAACTTTTATTTTTAGACATTTTGAATAATTACTGTGGTAAATATTTTATTTACCATGGTTAAGGGTACATCCGGTAAATAAGGGTTAAAAAATAATATTATAATAATACAAAATTACCCTAAAACGTGTCCTAACCTTATTTGTGGACACATAACCGACCATGGTCATCCTTGGGTCGATTTGGGGACCCCTTGGAGCCACTTGTATGTGGTAGGGACACATTATATTAATAAAGTTAAAATAAAAATAAAAATGGCATAAGCTTACATCTTTTAGAAGAACAATTTTTACATAGGGTTATACATGTTGGATTTTTGATTATAAATATTCATTTGAAAAATAAAAAGATTTCATACTTAATTATATTTTATTTATAATTTTTAGACATCAAATAATTTAAAATATTAATGACACAATAATGATACAATGTTTACCTCATTAATAAATCATTTAAATAAATAAGATTATAATGATTAAAATATTATTTAAAACCTGTCCAATTCTTATTGGTTGATGTTATTTAGAATATGAGTCATCTTATCTTAGACCTAAATGATTTTTGGACCATTATAAACCGAATATAATTATATTATAAAGTAATACTTTCACTCTTTCCTAAAGAGCCCCTCCTCTCCCTTATAAAAGGAGACCACTTCTACTCATTCCTCACACCTCTCAAGCCAGTTGGCTAGTCCAAACCCTGCCAAAATACGCTCCCCACATCCCTCTCCTCCTCCTTGAAGCTACCCCTTAGGAAGAAAGCATTTCAATAAGTCCTTTGGTTCCAACCAAAGTGAGTTACCTAAATTAAAGGTAACGATTTCTCTTAAATTATTTTCATTTATTTTGCTTCTCCAACCCCAAAATCTTTTTATTTCCTTTCTTTTGTAACAACAAAAGTATCCTCAATATACTAGGATGTTTTTATAAGAAGGATTCGAACTACACATACACACAACTCCATCTAATGGAGGATGAACATAATGTTTCTGTGAATGGCAAACTAACGCCTCACGAAACGATGATTGTTCAAATACATCTTACCGCCTCTCATGGTGGCCATTATGATGTCACTGTAATTAAGTGTGATATTAATGATACATATTTTATATATAACCTTCTGTAATTCCATTTTATTTCATACCATTATTCGTTTCATGTTGTATATACGTACGACAATTTCATTTGAGGAAGTGCGGACTACCACCCCCTTAAAATGATATGACTCGTTCATACCACACATGGAACGTATAAAGAATGGTGTTAATGAACATAAGTAACATATATAAAATATTATATTATACTGTAATAATAATATACCTATGTATCATTTGGATTCAATTCTTTTAAAATGAAAAATTAAATGGAAGTAGCGTTCGTGCGTACGTACGGACTACCGTCTCCACGGACACGATGAGATCCATCCTCCATCGTATCCATTCAAGTCTTATTCTCATTTTAGGGATAAAAATAATGTTAATATAATTCTGATTATGAATAAGATATAATATATCCATTACAAACATATCTTACGTAACCAAACATTTAAGAAGAACGAATCGATTATCACCCGAAACGACGATAATACTAAGATATTATTAATAAAGCAATGTTAAACGATCATATATGATATCATATTGAAGTATATGATTATTTTATAATTTAATAAATGTTTTAATTATTATACAGGAGGTTAACATACCATCGAATAAGGGAAAGTTCAAGGTAAGGGATTTTCTTATCTCACTTTCAATTCCGTGAGATTTCCATTGTTCGCCACTAAATTATTGAAAGTGGTGTATTGTGTACGACCATTTGATATATATTATCATGATTCTCTTTATATTCATGTTATTATGTAAATAATTTGGTGGTTAATAACTTTTGGCCATACGACTCAGTTGATTAACGTGGTAAGGAGTTTCTTATCTCACTCTTAATTTCGTCAGAATTCCATTGTTCACCACTTAATTATTACATGTGGTGTATGTGTACTGCCCATGATTGTATTCATTGTGTAATATACATTAATTTATGGGTACTTACATAGTCATGGTATGATCCTTATTTCATAGTTGTATGTTTCTTAAGTTACCAAATCGATAAGGGAATTTGACATTTCAATTTCCACTCATTCGGCTTTTCGCATATTTCATTGATTATATTACTCCAAGATTATGCGTGGAATCACTATTCATTTGATTATGTCATAATTTCCACTCCCCTTCCTGTGGATATACCTTTGATACACATAATCAATCTATTGATAATTCTCAAGTCATTAATATGAATTTGATAAGAGTAATTTTAACTCTTTCACCATTTGTTGAGTTAAACATCCAATTCGTTGGTGTTGTTTCTACAAGAATATGTGTGAATATCCTTTGATTGTTTTACAATGAATATTCAATCATATTTAGTGTATTTATATTTTCACACATAATTATGTCGTTGATTTATCCTTAACCTAAGGATACAGCCTTTTTGAGAGATTTCATCTCAATTTACATTCAATTGGGACTTCTTTGTTGATATACACCAAATCACTTTTATGTGGTGTATATAATGTACTTTGACATAGTATATCATGAATCCTTTTATTCTCATGATATTACAAAGTTTTGGTTACCTCAATTATTTGTACTCAAGTGTCTCTCTTTTGGTTAGAATATCTAACCAAAATACCATTTTAAAATGTTTTAAAGACTTATTCTTCAAAATATTGCTCATTAATGTCCATGTTTTAAAAAATGGTTTTAAGGATTTATTTATATGGACATTAAAGTTTTAAAATTAAAACTCCTTTTAAAAGTTTCAAAGTGGTATGGGACACTTTGATTCAAAAATCTATTTTTAATGGCTTCTTGACAAATAGTGTGATTTTTAAATGATTTCAAGAAAAGGGGGATATTTCCCTCAAATAGTTTTGATGATTATTTTCATCTATGTCAACATACTTCATTATTCATGATTGAGGTTAATGTGATACAATACAATCCTCCATATTGTATCAAATGAGTTATGTTTGACTGTGGATGTTCTATTTTTATACCATTCATGGTTTGTGGTTAAAGTATTGACATTTCGTATGCTAGTTTTAATACGAATGTTTATTTTATGCTTAAACCTATTCATATGAGGAATGCATTGGACTTAATAAGTGACAGGTGGAGCCCGCTATAGCTCCTCAATGCATCGGTAGGTCTCATGAGACAAACTAGTGTCTTGGCACAAGGCCTTGGCAAAATCTTATTTTCAGTCTTGGCACGAGGCCTTGGCTATGTGGTTATAATAGTCTGGCATTATGCATTCCATCATTATGAAAGTGGATATTGATATTGCATGTGATCATTCGACTAGTAGAATATCCATGTGAGTAAGTAAATGGCATTATTTCATTTTACCTTTTCCATTTTATGCTGATGTTCACGTTTAAAAGGCTTTTCTTTTAGTTATAAATTGCCTTAAGTGTTTATGCTTATTTATGAAAGATTCTGCTATAATGTTATCCTTACTGAGCATCTGAGCTCACCCCTTTCAATGTTTTATTTTTTTTCCCAGGATTATGAAGAAGTAATTTATGAATGACCTGTAGGGATAGTATGAGGGGATATGAAGACAAGATGTTTTTTTATGATGTAATGTAAAAATTTATGGATGTATCTAGTTATTCCAAGGCTACTAAACTAATTGGTCTTTCGAGACTTGATCTTTCTCGTGATCATTCCAATGTTACGTAATAATGCACTGACTCTAGGTAATTAGGGTCGGGGCGTTACATTATCTTACAGTAATTTTTTATTACTTTTATAAAAAATTTTAATTTTTTAATTAATAGTTAAGAACACTGATTTTTTAGAACTATCAATTATTTTCATGTAAAAAGTACCATTATGTTATTAATTTTATTTTAATTAAACATATGAATAATTTAATTATAAATAAAATAATTTATTAAATAATAATTTTCCTGATATTCGATTTTGGTATATGTTCATTTTGGCTATAAAAAACATTTTTCTAAAAACTATTATTATGTGTGAAATGTTATTTTTACAAAATAAAATAAATTATATTATATTTTCTAAATGTTTTAATCAAATTTATATATTATATATTTAATATAACATTTTTACATTCATTTTATGGGTTTTAAGTGGCAGGTAATAAATTTGAACTATGTTTTATTCTCAAAAATTCAATTGTGTAAAAAGTGTTTTCATTCTGGTATTCATGGTAACATAATATTAAATTCATCCACTTATAGAAACTGAATATGATAAAATTGATTCTATAGTTCTAATAATAAATACTAATATAATTTAATTTGCTGAGCATAATTTCTTTTCGTAGTTAATAGTAAAAACAACAAACATTAATTATAACTGTTTAGGTTAAAACATGTTTACTAGGGGTTAATCATTAATATAAGGGTATTATTTCGAAAAAAAGATATCTAATTATTATTTCATGAATATAATTAATAATTATCTTATCCAAAATTATAATCCTTTTCAATTTTAAGCCTCATTACCATGAATTCGAACTTATATAACTGAAATCTTATAAGAAATTTCATATCTGTCCCTCCCCTAACTTTTAAAAGGGGACCTCCTCTCACTATTTATTAAAAGTCATTGAGAATTTTATATCACCCAAAAAATTACCCAAAACCTTATCAAATTTTTTACATTAATCATAGTTCCTTTCTTCTTCCACTATAACTAATATTTCAAGACATAAGTTGTTAGCCAAAGGATGTCTCTCAAATAAGAGGTATAAATCATAACAATGTTATTTCAATCATAGTTATTCTATCACAAAATATATAGATGTATTAAATTTAAAATAATTATGAATTAAAAATAAGAAATATATGGATATGTTATTATGATGATGGCACAAAAAATTCTGACCTTTTCTATATCAAATGAGAGATGAAAGTATTGCTTATGTCTACATATAGGATAACACCTCCATATCGTGATATGATTAAATTTACATTACCAGACATCATGGATGGTTATTATGATGGATTTAAGGTTAATATATTATATTTTTGTAATAATTATTATTATTCTATTATAATATATTATCCTCCATATAACCTTGTGATCTTTTGAAGACTGACAATGTTTCTCATGCTTCTATGAAATGATATGATTTATTTTTCATTTAGATTTTATGTGGGTAGTAATAATGATATAGTTTATAAATATATATAATATTTATGACATAATTACTATATTTTAAATACCAATTCTTATTTATCATCATATTTTAGAAAACATCACTCGTGCGTGCATACCGACTATTATCACCGCACAATTATGTAATTCACTTTTCCTCACCAATTTATATGAATATTTCTACATATATATTTAATGAACATCTATAATATTTATATAATTTAAAAATACTATGGAAAAAAAATAATCCGTGAAAAAATAAATGGAACTTAACTGCCAAACCAAATCAGTCATGATAAATCGATGTAGTTAACACCAAAAATGATGGTGATAATGAAATATTATAAAAGAATTATTGATAAGATGTTATAAGTAAAACATGAATCGTTTTATAGGTAATAATAATGATATTTTATATATGTACAATAAATATGAATTTATAATATAGTATGTCATATTTCATTTGAATTAATACAGATTTCGGGTAATAGGTTTATGTCACAGTGTCCTTTCTACCATAATTGTTTTCTACGTAAATTTGTTATAACGAAATTATATGATATTTATATAAAAAATTATTATTTATTTTATTTTCACCATGATATTTATATAAATAAATTTTTTCCATTTAACTAATTTTATCTTTATGTACTCAAGAGAATAGATGAATATTTTTAAGAATTTTTATCATGTCTTTCCTCTTCCATGGGTAATCTTTTATTCCATGTCAAATTTTATTAAATTGTTTCCCAAAGTGTATTTACAAATATTGAAAGAATATTTAATGTATTTTTTATTATATTTTAAATTTTTTAATATTTTGTAATAGGAATTATCTAATCCATTTACAAAAAAAATAAACTTTTCACTTTTTATAGAAAATGTGAAAGGATTTTTTGGTTTAACATACAATATTTTAATGCATTTCCCCACCATCATGAAAATAATATTCATAAAATCTCATCTTAGAATCATTTAATGTTATTTTCAGAGAAAATATTTTAAATAATATTAGGGAAATCATTAGATTTTAATTTTTTGTTTTCAACATTTAAATATAATTTTCCCCAAGTAATATTTTACTGATATTTTAAAATTACTTTTCATCTATAAAAAATAAAATTATATTTATTATGATTTATGGAGGATAAGATCTAGTATTTCCGATTTTAATCTTTATTGATTTTTTTATTATTATGAATGTCAAATATCGATTAAATCCATTTTCTTTTCAAGAAGTTAATATTGGTTGTAATGATAAATGATTTCATTGTATTGTTCCATATGTATGGATGAATAATGTTTATTTGATGGGTATTTATATTATAAAAAAAGGATGAGTGGATATTTTATAAACCATGTATGGGTGGGTTTATTTTGACCTCCATTGCATTGGGTAATATTGATGGAGTTCAGAAAAACCTAAGAGAAGATAAAGTTAATAAAATCTGATGATATAAAGAAGTAAACTAGATAAATATTACTCTTAAGGGAATGTAGGAAATAACTAATTAGGGATTTCTATTTTGGTACATTCTCAACAATTATTATTTTGGGAGTGAATGGTGGATATCGTATTGATTTTTTATTCTTATCTTAATGATAAAAACATATCCCTTATTCTTATTTTATGTTCTCAATAATTAATATTTGTTATTTATGTTATCAAATTATTATATATTATGTTTTTTTTGAAAAAACATTATGCAATGTTTAATTATTATATATCATTTAATAATTTGTTGTGATTATTGGTAGGCATGGTCTTGTTCCCATTCCCTTATTATTAGAATATAATCACTCATTATCATTGATTGATATCTCATATGTATATTCAAAAATAGAATTTGATCTCACACAATCATATGATTCCCTTCCCCATATTATAAATAATGGGTCTATGTATGATATGTATCACAAGGTTAAATTTTTTGGAATACATCAATGCTAAATTATGTAGATCATTTTTTTTTCGAGTTTTCTATATATTAATGTTTTTAAATAAACTTAATATTTATGGTTATAGTGTGGATATTACTTTACATGTAAGGAATATTACACTAATATGATAAATTATTAATCTATATAATGTTTGGGGTTGCTATAGTTCTCCAATATCTCATCTAAGGAGAGGATATTGAATAACACATTTATCATCCACTATATACTTCATATCATAGAAGAAAAAATGGATCTCACATTAAAACCTATATTCAATATTAATTCCATACATTATAACGAATGCATGAAATTAAGGCCTTGTAAAATTGACCAAAAACTAACATCATACGAATGTTGAAACTGATAATGAAATCCATGAAAGTTACAATAGTAATTTTACACATTTATGGAATAAAATATTGAAATATCTTGAAATATAGTTTGGTGAAAAACACTACATGGTTTGAATTCCAAAAATGATCACCCTATCTATAGATTTTTTTATTGGATACTTTTTTATAGGAAAACATACTATAAACCATGAACTATAAAATGCCCAAACATGGTTGTAGCATGATTCCCTATATTTAATTAATGGATTTCTAATCCACCATGATCTTCTCTAAAATAGTTTTGTGACTTCCTAGGTTTCACTAGTGGATTCCTAATCCACCAAACCATGTGAAACAACATATTTTATTTTAGTGTTTTTATTTTTAACTCACCACTGTGATCAAGAGGCATATGGAACACATTCGAATTTTTTTCATTTGAATTTCAAGATAAATATTTACATAGCTATAGGTGTGGTAACAAAATGTAGCCATAACCATCTCTAACATGGGCTAGATGAATTCAAAACTAAATGGTATAATCAGTTTTAACTACCTTATTCATTAATCTAAAAAAATACATGAATGATAATTTTTTTACCAACAAATTCAATATTTGGGAAAACATACCCCATCAATATTTTCAAAAAATACCCAATTATTCTAGTAGGGTTTTTAGTAATATCCCCCTTTGGGACTGTTGACATATCCCAAACACAACAACTCCCAAATTATCTTTGTGATAACAACATCCTCAATATTTTACTTTTGAATAAATGAATCAATGAATTACTAGCCACAAAATATATGACCAAATTATCCATGTTCAATTGGAGAGATAAGATTTTTATGAAATAATTCTTATTATAATACCCATTATGATAATAAATAAATCCAAACAACTTATCACCTAATTCAACATGAAACACTTTCCCACTTTAAAAAATAATTTCATATCTTTTACATAAAGATATTTCTCCTTCATTTGTTAGTAAACAAAAATTGATCACTACTATGAAAGATTAGATGAAAAGGTATAAAATATAACAATGTAATTTAAAAGAGTTTGAAGCCATGATCTTGAGAGAAAATATTTTAGAGGATTGGTGGTACACCATATTCCATTTGGTAAATTGACTCATTTTTCTTTAGAGATCTATTTGATTCATCTTAAACTCTACGTTGGGTTGTTCCATTTTCATTATATTCCCCATTTTTTCATGATTGGACACATAAATAAATTCAAAAAATAATACTTCTCAAACATAACCTTTATTAAATGATTCTTAATCTTGATATTCTTTGTCCTTGATTAATATATGGTATTTTTATATTATTAATAGAACATGAGATGTCACACATGATTAGAATATATGACCCAACATCAATTAAAATGTCTTAAATCTTTTGTTTCATCTATATAAATATAGTGCATACTTGAGTTGCAGCAATATACCAATCCTATATGGTTATTAATGATAGAAAATTACATATTGTGATGAGGAATAAAATTAAACATTTAATAAGATATAAGACTACACGAAACAATAATTTTTTGTTAACCAATCCCACCCGATCTATATATGAATATCCTAGTAACTACTACTACTAGTTTCTATAGGAAAGAAACCAATATTCCATTGTATGATTGATATGGATAATTTTCCTTTTTTAAAATTCTCATGAGTCTTTCTTTGGGATAAATTTTATATCATGTGGCATAACATGTTGAAAACATGATACATGATTGAGTTGAAGTAAAATAGAGTAAACAAAAAATTATCTATATATAAATCGTGACATCGACCTATTTACCTTCTTCATCCTTTAAAAAATTTGGTCTTGTTTGGAGTTTCTATCAGTTTCAAATTATCCAACTGAACTCTTTTCATCACCTCCTAGTGATATTTCATTTTTGATATATAGATCCTATAATTTTTTTATTAATGTGTACTTTAATGAAAAATGATGATTCCCCAATTAGATATTTCTCAAATATTCAACTCATCAGATATGAAAAGTTATGTAATTTGATTTCATATGATATTACAAGGATAATTAAATCCATGTATACAAGAACCATCATCCTTTTCTCATTTTCATTCATAACATAGAGGTTTGTGATCAACTATTCCCTTTAAAATAAAATACTCTTACTATATTTTTCTTACCTTGAGTACCATTCTCTTTGGCCAATCTTTATCCCATACAAGTCTTTATTAAACCCTCAAAAATTATTTTTATCATTACCAATGAGAAATATATCTCGTTTCTCGATGATAATAGCCTCTTTATAGAACCCATTAATACGAGAGATTTTTACATCTATTTAGCACACCATGAATAATTTATTGACCACTATGGTGAGGGATTTTATATTATTTTTATTCCACAGAAGGGGTGTGATTGTCATATATATATATCCCATAAATTTGGAATACCCTTTATATAAAACTCATGTTTATAAATTGTAAATTGTTCATCTTCTTGTAATTTATTTTTAAAAAAAATTTTCTACATGATGTTCTTATCACGTGACATTAGAAAAACATTCAATGTATTATTAGTTTCTTAATATTCATGATCCTCATGAAATTATTTGCAAAATTATTCATTTTTAGCAGTTTCATTAATAAATTTTGGTTCCTATAGAGATAAAAGGGTCACCAACCATTGTTCCTCCATTATTTCTAATAGAATGAGGACAGATTGATCTAGAAAATGTTATATTCATTAATATTATCCAAGTCCAATATTATTTTTGGTATGTTTTCCTAGAATTTTTTTTTCATCATTATAGTTGTTATGTAGGTTATTTGTGTACCTCATAACCCCCCTGATCCACAAACATCCTCATAACATTCAACATGAAAAAGCCAATAATTTTCAGTATATTCTAGTTTTATTATATTATGTTTATTTACAATTACAATAACATCATTACTTTTAATCAATTTTTTGACCTTTTATTGATGAATTGGTATGCTATACATTTTTATTAAACCACAATTAAAATTCTTTATTTATCATGACGTTTAATAATTCTATCATTTTTTATTTGAGAAAGATATTGTAACTTCAAAATTCCCAGAAATACATATCTATAAGATGATTTTGCATACTGGATTTAATATAAGGTTTTATATTTAGTGAAAATATTAAGACTCTATTATATATTTATATTATTATATTCATTTAATATTTTAAATATTTCTACAATAATCCTTTCTTAATATGAATATACTTAGAAATATTGTTAATGATTCAATTATTTTTTTAAACTCTATTATGTGGAGGAGTAATAGCCAATAAAGATTAATGTTTAATTTAATTCTATATAAAACATTATTTGAAAATTTTTAGTTGAATAAAATTCTATTTTCAGTTTTAAATTTTTGAATATTTATGCCAAACATATTTTTATCCAGTCTTTGATATCATTTAATGAAAAAAACACTTAATATTTTTTATATATAACCATAACCCATTCCATTATAATAAAATATTTTAAAAAATATTTAATAACTTTTTCATGTATATAGTTGTGTTTAATTAGACCACTTAATCCATATGGTTGGGCTTGATTAGACATAATGAATTCGACTTCATTGGATCATATATATTTTGAATAATCTTATACTACTGAAAACAATCACATGTTTGGGTTTGATCATAAGTAATTTTAGTGATTTATAGAAATTAAAAAGGGTAAAAAATAATATCAAAGAATTTTTTCTCAAATTAATAAGTAATTTGTGCCATATACTATTTTGATCTTCTTTGGATGTAATAGAGAAATAATATTCAATAGAAATATAGATATTAATTTTTTTTCAAATTACTTGCATACAATTCTCAAACTATGCATACCTTATTGTTGAACTCCACAACATCCCATCAGTATCACAACAATTAAAAAATAACTATATTATTACATAGGCCGTCATCCAAGAACACATCTATTTTCCAAATATCATTACTACCAACATTATATTTCCCATATCTAATGATCATTATACCTTCATTATTTCAAAAATTAACAACGACATATTTATTCAATTTGATTCCCATGATGCATTCTTAATTTATGGTCATGGGAGATGTATATCTACTATATAAAATCCAGAAACATTTTTATTCCTTTACTCTGAATAAAATATCATCTATATTATATTTATCCAAATTTATTTTATTTATTGAAAACTTTTTTAACACCTATGATGATGATTATAAGAATTTTTTTTCTTCTACCTCCAACGAATATTCTATATCATGAAAAACTATGAAAATAATATGAACTTTTAGTTTGGTAGATGAATATTCCAAATGTTTTTTCCACTATTCCAAGATTCTTTCGGAACCATTTAGATTTCCCTTAATTCACAATAGATAGATTTGCACCAAAAACATCATAATAGATTCAAGACCCTTTAAAATTATATGAAATGTTGGAATTCTACTTAACTAGTTTTATAAATCCTCTTGTCATTGATATCTCTTTTTTAAAAAAGAAAAATCTTGGGAGTTTCCCAAATTTCTATATTAAAAACATCTAATTTTTCATCTTTATGTCATCATTTTATTCTTGAAAATTACTTTTTATTTATACAAAGATCCACTATCCTTTGATGTGTTTTGGTTGAGTTTTGTCTATATAAATAGATATCTTCTTCATTAAATTAAGATAATCAATAGATTTACCTTTATATTTGATGTGATTTCTATGTTGAAATGGAGTAAATTCCTTAATTAATTCCACATACATATTTATATAATTAATAAGAGAACCATTTTTTTCAATGTGTTTTCATACTAGGTATGAGAAGCCTCCCTTTATCATCACACTAATATTAACATTTTATGAAATATTATTTTATATATTCAATTCTATTAATTTGTTTATATAACTAATGTAGAAAAAACATTAATGATTTGTTCATTCCCCTCATCTATGAGTTTCAACTCAATATCATTCAATAAATATAATAAATTTATAGATTTGGGTTTTTATATTTCAGATTTTAATTATTAAATTTATCTCTATTTTCATTGCATATAAAGTCTAGAAATAGGAAAAAATTTACAATCTTAATTTATCATGGTTCTCAAGCCTTAATTTTCATCAAGGGATGTCGAGAGTTCAAATTAAATATCAACTATGTTGATCAAATTATTTTTTCATCAATATCATTGTAATGTGTAACAGATACTAGTGAATCATGAGTAAGATCCTTTCCATCTTGAACCTATTTAACATTTACTTCATTAAAAATAATATATTCCTCGAGAGAAATGTTTTTCTTTTGAAAATCATTTTTTCAATTCACAATATCCTCATTAAAATTATAGTTTTTTTTGGGAAATATAGCCATAAGATATCCCAAATTTCAACATTTGAAACATGAAAGATAAATCTTACCATAAAATATTGTTTTTCCTCTTCTAATCTATAGGAAATAATTGAAATCATCCAATAAATTTATTCTTTCTTGAAATAATCCTTTATAATGACATTGTTCTTTGATTTAGAATCTAATTAATTTGAATATTCCTTCACCCTATACTCATTATCTTCACTCTTCATCTCATATGTAATGAGAGTTTTATGCATGATTTCGAGAGTCATTTTATTCTGATCATATTTCTTTAAAACAATATGATTTTCATTGAAATGAGGTGTAATTATTCCCATGATTCAATTAACAATAATATCAGCATATATATCCTTACTAAGACTGCATGTGTCACTAATAAAATAATTTGGTCTATTCAAAAAGGGAATGATCATCGCACTTAGACTGATTCTCTTGTCCTCATATTTATTCCATAGAACCAGTAACATGGCCTTACAAAACCTTGTATCTCTATTATATATATTTTGATGTTTTTTACATAACATGAGTGGTTTTAGGAGACACTCCCTTTTTGTAAAAGGGATTATACCAAGTACTTCCATTGGAAATTATTTCCATTATATCTTCATCTAATACTCCATTATCAGTTTTTTACTATATTACTACTATTCATTCTCATAAAAATACCATTCATGACATTCAAAAAACAAAAATTACCTAATATCCAAAATTATATGGTATATAGCTCTTCCATAACAAAACAAATATCATCAATAACTAGAATGACATTTTGGATTCTAATTATTATCATTATTTAGATAGAGAGACATAGAGATAGGCAGTCACCCTAAAAACTTACCCTTTAATACTACTTGTTCAATGTTTATTAAGGAATAAGCATTGGGGGATGCATAAAGTTATTTTAGTTTTATCCTAATTTTTCACTATTGTTCTCAAAACATTAAACACACTTTAATATGTCACTTTCTTCCCCACTATAGTGAATAAATAAATAAATGTCATAAATCATTTTACCCGGTTCATCCACATAGGTCTATATCCAAGAAACATTCACGAAAATGTTTTTATTAATCTATTAAAATAAAATCACAATGATTCAATGGATTTAGGTTTGGTGAGGTATCATTTACCCTCCCAGTTCACTACATCTAATGTTTGTAAAGATACTTACTCTCATTCAATGGGGAACTCATATCTCATAATTATGTAATATTCATCTTTAAATATTGATAAATGTATTAACCAAAAATGGGTTTTTTCTTTGGAGTGATAGTTTTGATCATCCAATGTGATATTAGAACTCATGGATCACCTTGTACATAAGCCTCTCCATTCCAAAATTTATCTATAATTATTCTTTTTCAACCTATGTGCACTACATGTACTATAGACCCAAAATATATTCTCATTAAATCTTAAATTCAATGTACATTCCATCATTTAAAATGAATTCATGAAATTTTGGCCTTCAAAATTTATTCAAGAACCACTCATTAATATAATGTTACAACTTACGTAAAATACAAGAATTTCAATACAAAAAGTTTCAATATTTAGGGACTCGGATGTATAAATTTATTACAATACAATGTGGTAAAAAAAATTCCCATATTGAAATCAAAACATTGAGATCCATGATCATAGTATTATTTGTTGTTTATTTTGAATAGGTAGACTTCCTTAGACACATGACCTCTAATTAAACTAGAAATTATCATAGTGTGGCCTACTATGTTTCATAGGTTCATTCCATATCAACCATACCTTGATCAATTACTATAGTGTTAATCCATGTGTTTCATATGTGGATTACAAATCCACCATTCCTTGTGAAAAATGTGAATTTTAATTCTCCATTTATCACTCACCTAGACCTTCAATATGCATATAGAGGATTTGGATATTCTATATAGTTTAATTCACAGAAAAGAATAATTACTGATACAAGAGTGGTCACAACGTCAGGGCACAACTATTTTCAACATGACTTAGTTGAATTCACCATAGGGTGGTCTAATCCATGGTGATGACTTTATTAAATAATTTTTACTAGACTATCAAATGATAATTTATTAAATTAATATAATCTTTTTTCAAAATATCTTATATATGATTTATCAACAAACATAAATGAAAAATCCAATTTTTGGATTTTTTTTCGTTCAATAAAATTAGTCATAAATCTAAAAAGATCTAATTTTTTAGATATCTATAGGAAATATAGCTATTTAATTATTTTATAAATTAGAAGAAAATGTATTATTGGCTCACTGATTAGTATTTTATGAGAATGACTATTCTTCATAAGGATCTAGTGGGAGAGATAAATGAACTTAGTGAATTATATGAAGAGAAACATTGAATATTTAATGAGGTGAAATACGGTATGGTTCCATGGATATGAACACCTATTGGACATAAATGTCATCATAACCTCATTGGGGTAGCATGATTCTTCCTGATATTGAGTGATATAAATTTACAATTATAAAAAATGACTATGTTGATATTATATAATATGGTCTAACAACCAATCCATATTTCATAAAATATTTAATAATAGATAATAGTTATATGCCATATGAGATGACCCAACCATAACATAAATACAGAATAATAACTATCTGTATGTATTCTTTACAAGTCATAACAAATCACACCAATAAAACCCTATGATTTATCATATTTGAATATTTTATACATAAATGTATATTTTGTCAATACAATGTACATTTCATACATAATTTCAATACAATTGACCCTCAAATAATATGTTATATTATTATTACAAACATATGTAATTGAAATATAATAGAATGAGTGATATTAATTGAATATGTATATATGATGATAATTACCATCATAATGGAGAAAAAATAAATTGAATATATAAGTATGAGAACAAAATTATAACATCATACTAAATAATGTAACAAGAACAATATAAATCAAAATAGAACCCATTGCTATAATATAGGAATTTTTTATTCCATATAAATGTGGAATATGAAAAATCATAGAAAATTATATATTGTTTTATGGATCTTTACATGGAACATCATCATATAATGGAATAACATAACCCTTAATAACGTGCACTAGGTTAACCTACCATATCGTACAGGAAAAATTTTATTGAGAATATTTTTTTGCTACTCCTTAAATTCATATAAAATTATAATACCACCTATGACAATATTATAAACCATACATATATGAGACAAAATAATATAAAGTCATTTGTAAATCTATAATATCATAACAAGCCCTTGCGAATGAAATGGGTTCTAGAAAATTTTCACAATACATAAAAGTAAACCACCCATAAAAAGAATGTAAATGATCCCATCGGAATATATAACTATTAAAAATAATAAAGGATATTTTTGTAGTTGAAAAAACTATACATAAATAATAGGTTGTCATTTATAAAATAATAATAAATGTACATTACATTATTTTGACTTTTTATAAAGATATGATTTAAGAAAAAATAATTAAAATCAATGAGAAACAAATAAACATTAATTTATATAAAAATGAATAATTATATAGGAATATTCATAAATAAAAATAAATAAAATTTTGATGGATTGAGACCGTGTAAAAAACATAACAGAAAAGATTCCATAAGCTAGTTGATGTGATTACTCACCTGGTAAATTCTATATAAAATATCTAGTCTCACATTTTAGAGGGATTTAATATTTAATAAGATCCTTGGAAGGGTCTGCCTATATTTTTTCTTGGTTGTGTATTATGATACAATGGATATGGAATCATGTGGTGAAATATATTGATTCTCCTTTAAAAGAAAGAAGAAATTGGAAACCAAATTGAATAAAGATAAAGGATTCCCTTTAATATTTTTATGATAAGTAAATGTCAATATATAAAGACCTTAAATAATAAAATAAATATAAATAAATAAGTAAATAAATATTTACTAAACAATATAAGGAATACATATTTGGAGGATTGAAATTACAAAAAATTAAAATAGAGAAAATAAAATTCACCCTATAAATATAATGATCGATGGAAAATGAATCGATGAGAGTGGAAATGGTGGGAAGAAATGTAAAAAAAATAAATAAAAATAGGGGAAGAATATTGGGGATTTATATGGAATGTTAATGAATATGATTTCATTTGATTTTTCTGTATATACAAATCCATGTAAGAAAACTGCTAGGGAAAGATACCCTTATCTTTAATCCTTACTCCGGAAAATGCACTACCCCACTTGGAATAAAAATAATATCTATTTAAAAAATTACTATATTAACTTTTATACCATTGAAATGTATTTATTTATAACATACTTTATGTTAGTAATAGATTTTTTTAATTATTAGATGCAATTTGTGTATATTATTTTTTACTAGTTTCGGTATGGTGATGTAGATCCTCATTTTATTCTATTAAATTATTGACTAAAATATTATATATATTATTGGAATCATAATATTATAATTATTTTTAAATTCTCCTTTAATTAATAAGAATATATGGTTATGTTTTTTAAGAATCAATTAGAAGTCACTTTTTTTGGGTAACATTAAAAATATTAACATGTTTTTTATGATATTTTGTTTATATTCCAACATTTTAGAAATATATAAATCACATATATTAATCATTAACTTAATATATTACTCTAATTAATTTCTAGACACTGAAAAATGATTATAATAATAAATATTGTATAAAAAATGATCATGTTAGTGGTTAAACCAATTCAAAAAAGATCATTATATGCTAATTAATGAGTAATAGTATATAGTTATATTACATTTACATAGCTTTTGATGATGAATAATGATATAAATATTAGCTAATTAAAATTCTTTATCAGGTTTATGAAGAATATTTAATAGAATGTAAACGAAATGGATGTAAAATACATTGTTACTTACATTGACTTAATCCCTCATTCTTATAATAAATTACATCATAATAAAAGATTTGGGACTACTTATTGGGAAAGAAAACAACCCGAAAAACAATACAATGTAAGAGGATATTTTTGAAGGAATTATAGATAAAATTCAACAATATAAGTTTATTTTGTAGAGATAGAAAATGAAAATATTATAAATGTGTTTGAATTTTTTGTTTTTAATTTCTCATTCAATATTGTTTTAGGTAAGACATCTTATAAAAAAGGCATATTTGTGGAAACAATGTTTCATATATTCCCTCAGTTATATAAATACAGTTTTATATGCTTTAGAAATAGTTCTAGATATGTACTATATTTTTATATTTAATATTTCAAAACCATTATTCAATATTCACCCACATTACTTATTTTTCCACAAAAAAAACTACCCTATGAGAAAATTATAATTCTGGAATTCTAAAAATTATATTCAACAGATGAAACTTAATCACTAAAATTTTAAAATCTAACCTTTAAATGAAAATTAATATAACATTAGAATAATATTTTTTTCTTAACTAAAAACATTATTTTATCTGACAAATATTTATAATTTTACTTTTCAATAAACAATAGATTTTTTATATTAATTAATTATTAATTATTATTTTTAAATATTGAATTTATATTAAATGTTGAATTTATTTAGAAGAAATTTTATATAATATTATAAAAGTATCAATATATTCATCGATCATATTTATTCCCAAAGTCCATATATATTTTCATTGGTCATTTTGTGATCACATTTCTTATTTTCACTCATATATATATTTTTTAGAAAGTCAAACCATTAATAAAATCAAAATAATGTTTCCAAGAGTCTGAAATATGGGATCATATTACAAACTTTTTCATGTAAGGAAATAAGATCAATGGGGAGGTCTTCAAACCATGTGATGTCTTGATTTACACTCATGTTGGCTAGGCCATCAAAAATAATGTTGCCTTCTTGATAAACATGGTTGATGATATAGTTGAGATCGATGTGAATGGGTACATTCCATCCAACGAGTAGTAATCGAACAGAAAAGATGAATAATTCCATTTCAAATCACTTGCATGATGGTCATCGAGTCGCTTTCAATATAGAGATTATTCCAAACAAAGAGATTGGTGAATGCGATATCATGAATTAGTCTCATCATCTCACCTTCAAGAGAGGTGGTAATACCAGAACTACCCATTAAGAAACCAAGGATCTGACAAGATTATTCTTGAAGATAACACCACATCCCACAGGGCCCAAATTTCCTTTGGAGGAGCCATCAATACTAATTTTGATCTATCTAGGAAGAGGAGCATATTAGAACACATCTTGAGTGTGGCGAGTTTGACATAAATTTCCATTAATTTGAAGACGTTATGAAATTCCAAATCCATGCAATAGTGTGGTGGAAATGTCCCTTTTTCATCAGATTTGATTCAAGTATGGCAGTGAGTATCCACATTTGACCTGAATTTTGATCGTATTAGTGATTCTTAGGAATAATAGAATTCAGATCATACCAGATCACATTGTGGAGATCAACAACTACAACAAGGAAAAGGTTCTTCATTTTTTGAGAGCGTTCTATTTGTGCACATTTCTTTAGTTGAGTTTTGACAGAGTCAAAATTTAACCATCTGTAGTCAAAAATGTCAAGAATATATTTACAAAGAGTATAAGATGTAGCATGTTAATGAAATATTTGGTTAGAATCATCTCTATGTTGATTACTGAAATTCCACTTAGAGTAGGGCTGAATTCCAAAATAGTAAAGGCAAATATTTGTGGTAACTTTGTTATGAGAAAGACGCCATATGAGATTGAATTTAGAATGTTTTATACAAGGATTGTGGAAATTTTTTAACCAACTATAATCATTTCCAGAGTTAGAAAAAAATGATTATAGAACTTTTTGGAGTTTAGCAGAGCATTGTGAGAAGGTTCCCAAATTAAGAAATAATTAGAGTAAGTGAAAGAGTAATTTTCCATGATATTCATTATAGTATGAGAGTGTTGGTCGAGTTGAGAGTTAAAGTTATATCTAATAGAGTATTTGATATTATTATGGGTCTGATCGGGAGATATCATAGAAAGTAAAGTCATGCCCACCCATTTATCCAATCAGAATTTCATGGAGGATTTCCTGGAGACCATCCATCTGGAATTATTTATGATTTTGGAGAAAGAATTTTTGATAGAGTTTCAAATGGAGGAGTTAATGAAATTAAAATTTCCCTTCTTAAGATTATCCAGTAATTTATTTTTGAGGTAGGTAATATCATTTTAAGTATTCTGAAAAAGGTTATAAGTGATTATATCTTGATGGGATTCATTAAAGTGTTTTATATTTTTAAAGTCTATACCACTTTTCTCAATGGTCCTGTAGTAAGTTAACCAGGGGATAGTCACAAGATTTATTTCATGAAAACTGCCAGTCAAGATGAAATTATTAATATTGGTGTTCATTTTTTTGATAAGACCAAAATTCCATTTATATACCATCATGGAGTAGACCATCTTGGAGAAAATGGTTGATTTTAAAAGATAAGTCTTACCTACCATAGAGAGAGAATTTTCTTTACATTATGATAGATGGTTTAGAAATTGGTCAAATATAGTCACAAAGTGGGATGCCTGGGGTCTACCCCAAAATATGGTAACACTAAGGTAAGTGAAAGGGATCATACCTTATTTCAGACCGAGGTCACCAATAATGTATCATTTTATAATGGTAGAGAATTTCTTCTCAAAAAATATGCAACATTTTTACCAACTAATGATTTTACTAGAGACATGTTCATTATGTGAGAGAGCAGTTTTGAGGATAAGAATGTTTCTTTTGTCTGCTTGAAAGAAAAAGGTGATTACATCTACATACAAAAAATGTTTAACATCATTTACATTTCTGGAGACATGGATGAGTTTTAGATTTTATGCTCCACCAGATGAGTGATCTGATGTATAAGATAATCTTATAATATTGAGAATAGAATGGGAGATAGAGGGTCACCTTTTTGAAAAATTTTCTGTAATTAATGTAGCCTTTGGGAGAGTCCTTGATAAAAATGGAGATAGATTCTGAGATGTACAATGTTTTGATTGTAGGGATAAATGTTTCACTGAAACCCAAACATTGGAGAACATTAATGATAAAGCTCCAATCCGTGGTGTCAAAATCTTTTCAGATGTCATGTTTAATGGAAATATTCCTTCCAATATTACCCATGTTCAATTGATTACACACTCAGAGGAAAGATGGATTCAGTTTTGAATGGATCAGCCCTTAATAAAACCTAATTGGTCCTCAAAGACAAGTTTGTCTATGATAGTTAAAAGTCTATTTGATAGGATTTTAGTAATGATGTTTTAATGTTTATTGATAAGTGTAATGGGTAAAAATACATGAATCTGAGGGGCATTTTCCACTTTTGGAATCTAGGTTGGAAACTGGGCATTAAGAGTATGAGGAAGGACACCATTGGATAAAAACGATTTGAAAAGTTTACAAATATCGATATAAATCATATCCCAATAATGTTGGAAGAAACCATTATTGAAATATCCAGGACTCAGGGAACTATCTGGATTCAGACTAAAGTCATTGTCTTTGATTTTTTGATCCAAAAGAGTGTTGAGAAGGAATTTGTTGTCTTCGTCAGTGTCCACCATAAGAATGATCTCAGGAAAAAGGTCCTTATTAATATCAGGACAATTAAAAATGGTTTCATAGTGGGAGAATATATAATGAGCAATGTCATTCTCAATGTTGAGCTACTTGTACCCATAATTTAGGCAGTTTAACAGATTCCAGGCCTTCCTGATTCATTGAAGATAGTTAGAGAACATAGTATTTCTGTCTCCGTCTATTAACCATTTTTCTTGAAATGACTGTTTCCTCATATTTTATTTAAATGTTATTAGGTATTTGAGTTTAACCACAAGTATTATTTCATGAGTTGAATCATTGATAAGGTCAGATATGGTGTTTTTTGTTTTTAATATCATTGAGTTCTTCCTCATGAAGAAGGATTAAATTATTAATTTGTTTGTCTTTGGAACTACACAAACTCTTCAGTACATGTTTGAGATGTATTAACTTGAAAATATAGGCAAAGGCATTGTTATTATGATACAATAAATCCCAATAGTTTTGGATGAAAATAATGAACTTGACATCAGAGAACCACACATTGTAATATCTGAAGGGTAACTAGGGATTCATGTTTTTGGTGGAGACAATGACAAGAATAGGTTGATGGTCGGAGTTTATCCTATGAAGGTTGGCGCTGGAGATAATGTCACATTTGTTTAATATAGGGACATCCATGAAGGATCTATATAATTTGGAAGCAACCACTAAATTGTAATGTTTTTAATACCAAGTGTATTTTGCACCCGTGAGATTAATTTCAAGGATATTATAGTCTTCTATCGATGCTTTAAATTCTCTTGTGGAAAATGAAGCATAAAAAACTCTAATATTCTCACTTGAGTAGAGAACGGAATTGAAGTCTCCATGAAGAAACCAAGGGGAAATAATATTAGTTCCTAGATAATAATGTTCATTCCAAAGAGTTCTTCTTTCTTGGTATCTATTTGTTTCATAGAAAAAAGAGAAGAGAGGTGTGTGCCATCAGTAATGAAGTTCAATGTAAAAATATGATCAGAGACATAAAAAATATTAACATTATAAAAAGAACAGTGAGAAAAAATCCATAGAGATTCATCATTATAGGTATTTTAGATTGTGTGAGTAAAAGTATAATTATGTTGACACAAATCAGAATATTTAAAAGAATATGTATTTTTTGGCCCAACAATAACAAATAACATAATAGTGTGTGTTAACTATTCTTTTCAGAAAATATATTGTGTAAAAGTTGAAAATACCCAGAAAATTCCAAAAAATAATATTAATTTAAACCTGGTTTTGGAATTAGAACTCCTCGTTTTCTTCTTTCTAGAGCCTTTTTTTCTAGAATACCTTCTAACATTTTGAGCATTGCTCACCCATATATATAACCATATATACATCATTAAAATTCATTTATCCCAATATTATATATATATTTACAAATTTATTTCATACTTATAATATTTTAACTTCATTAGATTGGTATAATTTTGGGTATTATATTGAAGAAAAACATTGAGGATCGAGATTTTAATTCATTATTGTTTTTATATACATTTTTATTATCATTACAAGACATGGTATATGGATGTAAAAATTAGTATCTACAATAGGAATATTTTAGAGGATGATTATTTTTCTGAAAAAAGCATTTTTAACGACTTAAATAATAATACTATGGTATATAAGATTCAATATTCTCTTTATGTATTTAAACACACATCTCAGTTTTAGAATAATAATTTCGATAATGGAACCAAAAAATAGTTTTGACATAAAATAGAGATGATACCAATATATATATATAAGTATATTATTGAGTCCATAGTTATATTAAAAATATTTTATGTAGATTAAATAGTAGTCATTAAATACTATGACCCCAATTTTATATTTATAATAATTTTTTAAAAAGATACTTATTGGTGAAATACATGGTTAAAGTGGATAACATTACTATTTTGAAGAGATATATATATATATATATCTAATAAGATTAATTTTTTCACTAATAAAAATATAGGGTTTATTATACCGTTACATTCTATGAGCCTTATGAAGGCTCAATGTCCTTCAACGTATATATAAACTAGAGAGCTGAATGTGATTAACTATACTTTTGAAATAGGATGAAACATATATGTCATGTGGTATACTCCATCAGTTTTCATTTTTGATATTATCATAAAAATTAAATATTATTAAAATCATATGAAAAATTATGGGATCAATATAAAGAATTTATCGAAGTAATTTAGAAAGAATAAGGATGTATTATTTCTATATATAGCTAAGGAAGAGTTTGGTGTAAATAATTACATATATAATAAAAATAAATATTTCATGGATGATTCAAGATATTAGTTGGGATTTTTTTTCTTCAATGTAGAATTCAATATCTCAAAGAGTTTTGTGTTTACCAAATGATAAATTTAAAATATAATTATAGAATATAATTACATAATATGGTTTAAATGAAGATACTACAATCAAGAAGGATATAAATTATATTGGGGAATTTCCTCTCATATTAGGCTTGGTAAATCTATCTTATAAAAAATGATTTCTCATCCAAGATAATGAACTATAATCCCACAAAAAAGACATTAAAAATAATAATATATCATTAATGAAATTATTTGTACGGGAAATATAATTGGTTTAGTATTTATAATTAGTAATGTAATAGATTAATTGAAAAAACATTAGTAAAAAATATATTGCAATCATGTATGGTACTTATTTATATGATATATCCAGGAATAACTTAATTATATATAGTATTTTCTAAATTAAGATGATAATTCATGTAATCCAATGTTTGTGGTAACAAATAGATCATGGTTTTACAATATTGTTGATCAATAATTATAAAAAAAAATTATACAAAACTAAAGACTTGTTTACTGAATTATTAGATATATAAAAATCAATGTGTCCAAGTAATTGTAGAGCATATACCATAGAAAATGATTCAAAACCACCAAACTCTATATTAGAGTGTGACCTACTCTATAATGAGTGTGTGTCCTCATCATGGAATATCAGCCACACCATGGTCACTTCCATGGGACTAAAACCCATTTTCTTATAAATATACCCTTTAACACCCTAATTCAAGATATAGGAGATAAAAAATGAGTGGATGAAATACAGGTGAAAACACTCTAGTTATAGCATATCAAAGCTAAATGTAGTATTGTAAGTAGTAACTGTATCACTTTCCAAATAGGGAATAATGAATATGGGAGAATTTGATTTATCATATAGTTTGATACATGATATCATTATGGAAGACCACTACACACATGCCTAAAATATAAACCAATGTAGAAGAATCCCATAATGAATATTTTTTGAAAATAAGGGAAAATAATATCTTTTTTCAGTTTTAATATTTTTATATCATTCCTTTTATGTTACTATTTTTGATTTTTTTTCAGGGGACCTTTTTTTTGATCATCATGAATCACTTCCTCTTCAAAAAAATTGGTGTTGGAAAGTTGAATTGATATCATTTATTGTTGGTCAAAATGATGGTTGGTTAAATAATCCCAAATGCATACATAATATGTATCTTTTGGATCTATATTTTATTTAAAATAATTTTATGAAATTCATATATATAATAATATCGATCACCCTTTTGGAGAATTTGATTTACTGGAAAAAAGAATTTCATTACACATGATAGAAAGTGATTATACACTCATAAATTTTATAAAAGTATTTTATTCTATAGGTTTTAAATACATATGGAATGTTACTCATGATTCAAACTCCAAATGATAAGGTCTTTATATCCTATGAATATAGGTGATATGTGTTGTGGGGATGAAATTTGTCCAATTAAATGGTCTTCAAACACATCTGTCTAAATGAAAAAATTCACAAATTATTCAATTCCGTATAATTAGGCTTTTAATACCATTTAATGTCATGTTATAAGAACCATAGTGTTTTATTTTATATTCATGATTCCATGATCACTTTTTAGTAGTTTGAGAACTTTCAAATTAGACTACAACATAAAGGGTACCATGTAATGGTTTGGTGTGGGATATACACATAAAGTGGGAAAAACATTTTTAACCTAATGGATTATTTAAGAGATGGTATTTTTTTGGTATTATGATATAATTATATCAACTCATTTCATTTGGGAAACAATGTTTACTATCTCAAATCAAAGAATTTTGGGAAATCTAGAGGATTGTCTTGATTTTATTAATTTTGGGAAACCAAGAGGTGTATCGCAAGTGAAAGTATTGTGGGAACTAAAATGTTGATATCCAAACAAGAAATACTTGGAAAAAAGATGAGAATAAACACATGTTATTTGGTAAAACAATATGAGTATCTTAATTCAAGGTATTTTTCCTATCATAGAGATGATATTTGGTTTCATGGCCTGAATCATTTTTTAACTAGACTGAAATGTTTTGGTGTGACCCATGAAATTTCATGGGATTTAGAGATGGAAATAAAATGAGTGAGACAAAGGACTATAAATATATTAAAAAACTTCTCCTAATCAATGTTTTTTACTCAAAATCACCATGATATGGATTAAATAATTGAAGTAGGGCATGGATATGATAAGAATCTGTCTCGGTGCACAATTTTTTACCTCTTTAGTTGTCAGTTACTTGATCAGATTGAATTGATATGGGAAGTAATATATTTCAACCTTATTGAAGTCTAAATGATAGATAAGGTTAATATAATTTAGGAAATATGTTCTTATACACAATTTAGGGTCTTCATGATTGTCTTGGTTAAAGAATCGGGGTGTTTTATAAATTCGAATTATTAAAAACATTGAGGATGGGTGTGGCTCTAAATTAAAGGAACTTGAAGCAATTATCTTGGAATATCCTATTCTATTTATCTATATAATGGCTTTACTTTGGTAAAATTAGAAATTAATTGCAAAATAAAAGTATTATAATCCTTTTATCTAATAATGAAATCCAAGACCTACTCTTGATAGGAGGTTCCCCATGCCGCATCACCATATTGTGAAATAGTTTCTATGAATCTCCATGCACTGGTGTGTGAGTTTTCTTGTGGAATATAAAGATCCCTGATTTTATTCTTCTAGAAGTTTTCAAAACCTCAAAAATCAACTAACTCATAAAATATTAGTGAGTACCATATCATTGTATCTAAAAGACTTTTTGTGCCATGTTTTTTGGGTTTCAACAATCACCAATGGTTATTCTTTTTCCTAGGTCATTTACTTCGGTGAATCCCTTAAAAATAAGAACATTTTTAATATATCACTAATGTATTAATTTCACCCATATTTATTTTAAAAATATATATTTTTCTAAACCCTTATCCTCTACAGCCATACATCCATATCATAACAATTATTTACATTCGTTTGAACTATGTGACTAATAGATAATGAGAATCTTGTATCTTGTAAACGATCTCCACCATATAAATCTGCTTCTAAAGATGAATCCATAATAAATAATGAACGATGTGTCACTTTAATAATTACCATCCTTTTTATTATATAATTGAGGTTATTTCACCCATCGTTAAATTCCTTGATTCTTATTTAGGTTGTGATTTACATTCCAAAGAACCATTTCTATCCAAATCCATATACTTTCACTCACATCCAAATCATATTACTTAACATTATTTTTGAATTTTTGTCCCTTAAAAATTATAATAGACATGTTTTTCTATTATCACTTCAACACATTTCACATTTTGACCTTATTACATGGAATAACCACTATCATGTTTATCTAAATGTGAAAACATCAAGGGCCATTCAAGCACAATTTCTATTCAAAAAACTATTTTTTATAAAAAAATATCAATGTGGACCCAGTTAGATATGCTTAAAAAATAACTACCATTGTTTAGTGTTACACTAGCATAAAAGGATCAACATTTTGTTTAGTTTCATGAACATAAAATTCACAACATTCGACATTATTTCATGACATTAAGAGGAATAATATTCTCCATACTCATATAGAATTGAAATTTATATTATTTCATAACTATTTGTATAAAATCAATGTCATAGTCCATTTGGGTATCATGTATATTTATATGGATTTAAACTATGATAGTGAATGATAAGTATTTTTATTCTTCTATGTGGGATATAATGTAATCTCATTGTGAGATGAATCCAAATATATTTGAACCTTTTACTGACCCTTATGTAATACAAACTATAGGATAGTGTTATATTTTATAGTTACTATATATATTGATTTAAAATACATATTAACAAATATCATTTTTTAAATTTGAGTTTTCATAATTTCATATGAATTGTTTTTTAAATTCCTTTTTTAGAATCAGTCACTTTCCATAAATATTTTAATTATTATTGTTTCTAGAGAGCATATCATATATATATATATATATAATAGAAACTAGAAATATAAAAAAATCACTTTCATATGGTGGAGTAAAACTCCATTCCTTATCGGTTTAACATGAAAAACCAGTGTAATCGAACATTATTTTGTGTAAAAAAATTAGAAAAAAAGAAACTGTGACCTATCCTAAAAAATTTACATTTTAAATATATTTACTGGATGATAATAATTATTTATAATATTAAAACTGAAGGTTGTATTGTTGAATTATATATAAAAATTCAAGTATATTATATTTCTAACAGATTACATGGTCTCAAGATCCTAAACCTATATATATAAAATATGATGGATATTATGGTTACAATCAATCATTGACTGTTATCTTCATGGACCTATGCTACTTTCTTAGATACCACATTTAAATTATCACTAGGGATCCAATGCACACATTCACATACACTATGTTTATACTAACCTATTATGAACACCACAATGAATGACTATTTTTATAGTTGAATATATTTAAACATTGAAACAACTTAAGAATACAGGGATGGTATAAAGAAACAATAGGAAATATTAAATAAAAAGGATAATAAAGGGTATGATATACCCATAATAACGTAAAAATATACCAACATTCTCTCTATGTAGTGATTATATGATCACTTGTGATATGGAAAACCGTGAGTGTGGCAGGGTGAATCTGTGTTGGATGGGTTTTTACCAATTTAAAAATATTTCCATATTACAATGCACACATATTTGGTGAATGGATATGTCCCTCATTTTCTAAACAATATTTAACATGGATATCTGATAAACAGGAAAAGATATGACAATATAAACAGGATATTACTAATATGGTTCACCTCGAGGATGGATGACTGTGTCCCTAGTGTGTTGTGATTGTAATCCATCATAAACATGGAATACCATTAAATATCATCTAAATGATCATTCAAGGGTTTATCGTTGGACCTATATTCATATCCATAACCAAATAAAATGTATGAACTAACATGAAACTTCATAAATGTAATAATTAGTTTTAAACACCATAAAAATGATCAATGATAAAGGATTTGTTTCTATCAAGGAGAGAATGAATCTTATCACCATCATAAATGAGACACAATCAAAAGGGATAATTCAAAATTCTATCAACCATAATGTATAAGAATATGATATGATTGAATCTATAAAACTATTATTCATCTTAAATAATGATATAAAAATTATTAACTAATATACCACTCTTATTCCTATCATTATTCATTGCATTGGATAAATACTTCATAGTAAAACTAGTTTTAATATATTTCTCAACAAAAAGTATATGATGTTATGGTGTAGTATCATGTGCCACCTATTTCTTATTTTCACGATCACATATAATATTCATGATTCTTCTATCCTAGAAGTAAAATAATTGGATTCTTATTTCATCCTTATATATTAATATTAATGGAATAGTATTTTATTCATAATATTTAACACATTATTTTTTTGACTTTATTGATATAAAAAATAATCAAATAGACCCATTATAATTTCAAATTTTAATGTTGATAAACACTATATTTATTCCCTATATGGTAACAAAATGAAACATGGAATAATATCTCCGTTAATTATCCTCAAAACCACTACATCATATTCCATTATATATGTGGAAAACATTAAAAAAATATATTAAAACAGTGTGTCACCACAAGTTTATGTAGAAATATCCCCCAAAAATATATTCATCAATCACAACTATAGGGTTCTCACTTCATGATGAAATTAACTATCAAATAGAAAAAACCAACTTCAGGTTGATTTCTATATAAATAATATTGGTATTGTGATCGTATTATTCATCATTTGTATCCAAATCATCCTTCGTGAACATAATTATCAAATTAATTGGATACTAATTGTAATGATAATAATCTTCTAAAATAGTTATGAATTTTAATAAATTATTATAAAAATTTTCCTTCTTATAAATACTTATTTTGGATAATGAACTTTTTATGATCATAGTTTACTTATTCAAACCTCAAATATTCTAAAAATAATTTAATTTTTCCTAAGATAATTTTTCAATTCTTTATATAGATATATTCTATTTATTTTAAGAAATTTTAGACTTTACATTATAAAGTAATTTTATGTTTATTTTATATTGGAATAATAGATTAGAAAATGTATAGAAATAACTATTATAAACAACCAAATGAGGCTTTTAAAATTAATTTAATTTTCATTTCCCCTTATATGGATCAATGTTAATTTAGGTGTCCTTTTGGATTACTAATATAAAAATTCAATTCCTTTGATGATTTGTTGGTCTTTCATTATATGAAACTTTAATGAAGCTTTATATGATTCTTAGTTAAATAAAATACCATTTTTATTTTTTCACAGTTATTATATAATGATACATTCAATAATTGTATTCCTTTTATCATTTTTAACATTATCTCAGAATTCAATAAATCACAGACTTAACACCATAATTATCATCATAACCTAAACACTTAAAATTTCATTATATCAATGTCAAATAAACATCAATAAAATCAAGACCAATTTTTTAGTCTCTATGTAACATGTAACTAATACTTATAGTTTTCCAATGGTATTCCACTACCTTAAAAATTTTATATTTTATATAGGGATCATAAAACTAAATTATGGAAAGAAATTTCATTATAAACGATATTCCCACGGATAATAAATCATCATAAAACCATTTCAGATTTCTAATAAACATCCATACTTCATGGAACATAACTCCACATAAATTTATTCAATTTTATTAATCAAATGTACCAATGAAATTCAAAAAAAATTACACATACTATCAAAAAAATGTGAGTCAAATGTTCATAATTAATCTTTATGAAAATTTAACAACTTACCCAATATATTTTCTATGTTAATGGATCCCCAAAAATAATATTTAATGGAATCATATTACTTTAAATGGTAGAAGTCCACTAACATATTCATTTCAATTTTTAATATATCTTATTTTCTATATAAATAGTTGAAACAACTGAATCAATGATCTTTATATTGAAAACAACCTCACTTAAGATATTTATATTTTTCCCAAAAACTCATAAAAAATTCACAATACACCATCTAATGAAACATTTATTAGAAACTCTCATGCACCCTCCCATTTTTCATTAAATATTCTTATTAGTTACAAGTGTTTATTCATTAATAAATATTAACATCAAATATATTTTCATGATATTAATTTATAAAAAATGAATAAACACCCGGTGGGTTCAAAAATATCCCCCTTAGTAATTGTTGTCAATAAATATATTTAAAATTCAGGTCAATATATTCATCATCAATTTTTTTTATTTCTCCCCCTTAATCATAGTTAACAACAACATGAAAGTGCATTGTATTAATTAAATTAAAAAATTACATCAATTAATCTAATTTAATTCACATGATCCATGGTTATTTTATAAAAAAACATTGTCTAATAAAGATAATAATTCATTCCACGACGTAATAGAATATAGTTTCAACATAAAGTATTAAATTATTGTATGTTCTGGGATTTTTTGACTGAAATAATGTTTTACAAACTACACATGATGCTAAAATAATCTAAAATTTGACCATCATCATAATACATATATTGAAAACATCTAAAATAGAAATCATGTAATGCATAAAAAATTATCAATTTATTTTCTCATAATCAATTCATTGAAAAACTGAACATATCACATTTAACATGATATATTATTTTATTTTTAAATGGATGAAATAATATTAAAACATACATCAATAATGAAATTTTATATGATCAATAAAGAAACTATAGATTTGAGGTTAATTAGTTATTTTGAAAACATCTCAAATGAATCTCCATTAATGGACAAACTATATCTCATTTTCATTATGGTAGTTCATTTTTATTTAAAAGGCTCATAAAGATTTAATTTTTTTGTCAAATCAATGATGGTGAATTTTTATTTACATTCCTATTTTTAAATCATCCTCATCATCTCATTTCACCCCTGCAGATCACATATCACCTCTAATTCCATAAAAATAGATGGAAAAAATAATGTGAGTTAGTTGGAATTCCACATATCCTTATCTAGAGAGTGGTTAATAATTTATTCTCATACATGATATCCATTTATATTCTACTTAATATTTATGAAAAAAATTATTCATTAATTTCTGTTTTTTATGGATTTTTTAGGAAGTATGCGGTTCATTCCATTATTAAAAAAATTTTGTGGAATTTTATTCAAATCATTATTTATCATGAAATATGGGAAGTTTTTCTATATTTATATTTATTTTTATTCCATCCAAATTAGGTATAATGATTAACTAATCCTTTGTAACGTGAAGAACTTATATTCACCTCCCACTCAATTTCTTGTAAGATCTTATGTTATTACCTTTTGGAAGCCACTCATGAAATTCCATTTCATTTTATGTATTTACCTCCTTTTATATAACTATATCTATTTTTTTATGATTCATATAATTTTCATTCATTTTCTAGTTGTAAGGATATATTGAACATACACATTTTAAAATTTGGGTTATCTTTCTTATAACATTCACATATTTTCTTAAATGTTTCCTCTCCCAAACAAATGATTCCAATTATTTATTTTATTATTTCTACATTTTCCATCAAATTAATTCCAATCATAATAACAAAAAATTATTTCATACAAAAATCAATAGTGATTCCCCTTCTACCACAATAAAAGTATCTTTTTATTTTTGGGGTTTCAAACATCATAAAATTCATGGATTTAATTTGAAAATAATTATTCATTTTATTATAACCAAATGTTAACTCACCATTCATCTTAAATATAATTTTATTTATGATGTTTTCCTTATCTATTTTGATCATCTGGGTAAATGTTTGGTTGATTTTCTAAATAATGCATCTTTAAATTGACCAATTTAGTTAGAAATTCAATATATTTTTCCAATATAGTAAAATATTATTAAGATAAATAGATCTTAATTATTATTCTACATATTTTTCATCAGGTCAGTGTACCCCTTGAGATAGGATTTCTTAGACATAAATGGGGTAAAATATTATTGAGAAAAGTAATATCCTTTTGGTGTAACCATTTATAGAAGAAATTTTATCCATAAAAATTAATATTTTATTACAAACCAACCTTTATAAGATATATAACATGAATTATTATTATATTATCCATCAGTTAAGAATCTTTTAGTAATTAATTTCTTTTGATAACTTTTTATCCACCGTATATACAATTATTGGTTCTTCATTAATTATCCTTCTTCATTTTTAAAAATATTTAATTTTTTAACATTCATTATACATTGAAACATAAATAGAAAATAATATTTTTTTTGGAGTAGAGGGAATATTTTCCATTAAACATATTAAAGGATAATTATAATATAATATCATGTTATTATAAAATAAATCTATTATTTTTATCATAATATTACTCATTATAACATTGGTTTATAATAGCTCATTTTATCCTGTTTTGAAGACATAATATATTACACTTTGACATTTGAATGTATAATTTAAAATTATTGATAGTTTATGTTATGGATATTTTTCCATCCTGTAATAAATTAAATCATTATTAAAATTATCTTATTATGCCATCAAAAAAATTCTAAACATCATCAGGAATTTTGGCATTCTCTTGCATTGATTTTTCTATATATTGTATTCAATTTTCATTAATATATAATTGGGAATTATCAATATTAAAGTAATACTTTATATTTTATTCATCAAAATTGACTAATTATTCAACATATTTCTATTATTATTATTATCCCATGTAGATTTTATTGATCAAATAATTACCAATAATATAGTTTATGTATTCAATATTATCGTGGTAACTTAATGATTGTACATATTTTATATATATTTACACTCATAAATACCCATTTTTCTAGGTATTTCAATAAACACTATGATTAAACCTCAATCTATATAATCTCCTCTTATATAATAATAAAATAACCCAAAATAAAATTGACTCTATATATGATATAGTTTTATAGATATCCTTTAAAGGAAAAAATATTTATCATGTGATTCCATAGAAATATATCCTTCTCTACTTGTTCTTCTATAACACATAAGGAAATTATTGTGATAGATATTAGTTACATTATTGAAATAGGATTTCATTGGAATTTTTTATTGATTAGGGTTTTAATATTGTGGTTAATAGATTAAATCAAAACGAATATTGTTCTCTTATACTAGATCTATCTTCATTATAATTAAAAAATGGGAACTGTGATTCTTGTTCATCCTGGAATAAGATGAATTCATTAATATCATAAGATTTTTTAAGATATAAATTTCTATAAAATATAAAATTATGAACTCTAATTTATTTAAATTTATCTATTAGAGATTCATTTCTATCTCCTTACATTAAGTAGTCCTTTACAAATTTCAATAAATCAATTTTATTCATATTCAACAATGTCTTGGAAGATGTTTCTTCCATGGTTTTTTTATTAGGTGACTTATAGACTTCTTCAATTAAAAACTCTATAAATTATTTTATAAGAGATACACAGAACAACATATGCATAAAATATATAGAAATTATGATATACAATCCGAGGAGGAATTCATGCTCTTATTCTAACTGTTAGGATTAATTTTATTATTACTAACACTAATGGAGGGAGGGGTGAATTATATATGGATCTCTTATTACAAACCAAAATCATTTCCACTATAAACCTCTATAAAAATTCTATAAATAAATAAATTATTCATTTTCTCACCATTTTATTCATTCATATAAAATAAAAAGGAAACCAAAAAATAAAAGACACCAGGTTTTGTTAATGAGGTTCAAAAACCAGATGATTGATGTCTCAGGTGTGTAATGGGTTCCACCAATATACAAATGACATTAATTTTTTAATATTCAGATAAATATTGGGAATCCTTATATATTTAGATATATATTCCTTAAACATACTAGGTATATTTCATGCATAGACTTGAAGTTAGCTAAATATAGTAATTATATTATACATAGAATTAGTAGATCGACAGTGAATGATTTTTTCTCTCTAAGACACAATTAATCTATTCACCTTACTCAAATTGAAATAATATAAATGAATTACCTAACTTCATAACACCTTATAATATAACAAAACCATTGGAGAGAATTCTAAAACATCTTCTCCATCTTGAATAATGATTTTAGGATG
Source organism: Viscum album (assembly GCA_963277665.1). Lineage (NCBI taxonomy): Eukaryota > Viridiplantae > Streptophyta > Magnoliopsida > Santalales > Viscaceae > Viscum > Viscum album. The sequence goes on from OY728163.1 coordinate 336,349,049, forward strand.
ACAAACTGGCCTATCATTGTTTTTTCACTACCTCAATGCATAAGAAAAACACTTCACATAAACAATAGTTTGTTATTTTTTTTAAAAAAATATAAATTATAGGATGGATGTTGTGTAGATTTTATGTTACTTTTTTTATTAACTCATATAGTATTCATGATGGTTGTTGTGTCAATCCCATTAAATGTTTTATTCACTATTTATACATATATAATAATTGTATAGAATGAATATTTACTATATAATATTTTTTAATTTAATTCGCCTAAATTATTAGAATTTAAACTCAATAAACTTATCCTTAATAAAATCATAATTTAGTATTAATAAAACTATTCTCGTTCTGAGCTTGAAATAACTAAAATAATAATGACATTCTCTGTATCTTTATATTCTCCTAAAAAAACGTGTCATCATAATCTAAGTATTCTAGGGGTAAATATGACTTAATCATGTTTTAGAATCATATGTCGTGGTATGAATCTCTCTAAGAACAATATCTTAATCATGCTCTCTAATGCGGATCATTCCTTGTAGCATTAATTCCTCTCAAATAGAATAACTATCATTTGCATGATTTAATTCTTAAAAAGAATTTTTAGAGTGATATTTGTCTTCCTAGTGTGAATCCATCCCATTTTACAAAAAAATCAACATCGAATAGATTTAATCACACATATAATAATAGTGATATTTAGATCATTTTGTATCATTACAATATGATAAAAAAATCGTTTTTCTAGATACCTGTTCGATATATTTTATTTATAAACATATCAATTATCATTAAAAAAACTGATTTATTTCTGATAAAATTTGAATCCTACATAAGAAATTCTTACAGTTATGTTCTTTATAGATGTTCTTAGTAATTTTAAAACTTTTTGTGGGAATATTATGAATGACCCTTAAATTTCAATATACATTATAAAATTACTTTTATTAATTGTATAATGAATCTTATGAACTAACAAAGGTATTTTACAAACTACAATGTGACTCTTATAATTTTTTTTGATTATTTTTCCACTAATATGTATTTGATTAAAATTATGTATTCTAAAAATGAGTCTTACACATATGTATCAACTTTTTTGATTAATTAGTTATTCTGTAAATAAATATTAAGTGTAGCTCAATACTAATATTAAATATAACTAATGTCTTATTCATTTTGTGATTTTTCTATTATTGTAATACTTTTATAAATTCAATTTATTTTTTATTTTTCATATTATATTTAAGAATTTTAAAATTTCCAAAAATAAATCCATATTTTCTTATTCAACTAAAAAACAAAATTATAATAGGAAAAATTCAAATTAACTTTAAAATATTATATAATAATTCTAATTTTTACCGGTCATGTAAGTTTCCCTTAAAGTATATTAGTGATATTTAACTACCATTGTTATTATAGTTTCTCCATAGTAGTTATAAAATAATTGTTTTGATGAATAATTGTATTTATATATATTATTCTCAATGATGTATCTTTATCAAAATACTTTCATATATTATTCATATAGATCCATACACACTAAAATATAACTCCATTATAACTAATTAAAATCCACTCAAAACAATTTTACACATGAACATCCATATAGCTTCCCCATTATTTAAAATAGATTTTATAATATATTGTTGAAATGTAATATCAATTAGATATTAGATGAAATTTATCAAATTATTTTATTATGGTTAATGGATCACTATGACAATCTCAAATGGATGTAAATTTCTATAAATGGCATCATTTTAGTCAATTATTCTATTCCATTTTTATATCATCAAATATTCAATATATCCAGTGGGAAAAACACCCCATTTCATATTTATAATGATATCCACCTCACTTCAAAGATATCATGTGTTTACTAAATTCTAATTCAATATTAAAATGGAACCATCTAATGAAACTTTTAAAAGAGACTCCAATTTATACACTAATTTTTTTGGGAAATTCATATTCCTTCATAGGTTCGCCTCTTCAAAATATATTGACATCATGAATATTTTCTTCATCTTCATAGAAAATAAATACAACCAAAATCCCACTATATTCAAAAAATGAGACAATATTTAAATTATTTATCTAGGGAAGTGGAAATGGATGTATCCTACTTCACATAGACTACTTAAGTGTAACCTTTGATGGATCCTATAACTAATGGATGTCACCGTATATATAAAATCAATATTTATATTAAATATTAAAAAAATAATTATTTTGAACCAATGAAAAGATCCCACTATGAGAAAACAATTACAAGAACCCAAAACAAAGCCAATGTTCCTTCCACTGCTTTCACAAATGATGCTCAATGTTAATTCTTTATAATACCTTAAGGATAGATTCGGGATTCTCATAGGAATAATAAATGACAATATTAAATACAGGATTTATAGACACCACTAACTAACCCTCCCCTTGAGGTAATTAATTAATTATTAAATAAGTCCTCTCTTTAATAACATCATTACAAACCAGGGTTGTCTAATTCATGGAACCCACAATGGAGTTTCTCCACAAAATAAAAAATAGCCAACCATGGAGGTCATCCTTTTGTATATATGGTCTTAAAAACATATAGGTGATTCCCATGTAACCACCATATAGGGCCTACCTATACAAATAAAGAGAAAATTAACAGTGGTGATCCTTCCTATTAAACTATCCAAGGAGGTCCTCCCCATTATGGGACAATAATACACAATATACATTCTCCCTATGGTACCCCAAATGAATTTCCTTCCCTTGATGAAATGTGTAGTTAACAAAAAGGTCCCATCCATAGAGAAAATCAAAAAAGAAACATAAATTAAAAATCATGAATATTATATGGGATTGGTAAAAAAGGGAATCTCCCATATAAGAACAAACAGATTTTAGTCTTTTTTTTATAATTTTTCATGGAAAAAAATAAAAAATCCATACCCATTTTTAAATTATCCAAGACTACGCACTATGATTCTAATTTTTATATTATATCTTATAACAATTATATATATATATTCTATTCGAGTATAATAAAGTATTTTTGTTGGATTAGGGATATTACTTTAAGATCTACACCCACCATAGTGTTGTGTCCCTATTTTAAGGTGAGGCACACAGTTGTTTTCCACTTTATTTAAAAAAGATATAGCTTATCCGAAGAGTTGCATCACCACATTCTCTTTCCGTGAGAGATGAGTAACATCATTACTTTCATGAGTGTGAATACCCCACCCTTAGAATTTAAGTATTACTTCATGAATGATCTCCTTAAGATGTGTGATGTTTCATATTTCTTCATTCTATGTTGATAAAAAAATAATGATTGATAAAATTTTCATTGTGATGTAACCCACTAGAATAAAATGAAACACTCATGGAAAATAATATATAACATAATATATTTATAATATACAAAAAAATTTAAAACAACCAACATAGAGAATATTATAATATAAATAATATTCATAAAATATCTATTACAATAAAATAGAATAAAAAATTTTAATAAGTAAAAATAGTATTCCGAATAACATATATTTTTTTGGAAATGTATATTAAATTACCATGGAATAAGAAAAAATATATTTTTCTTTGTTTTTATTTTCATTAAAATTTAAGAACAAAATATAAAAATACAATTGGATTACTCATGATGCAAGAAGGGATAGACCCATTTTTCATGTGTAGTTACGTAGGATCCCTCTATGGTACTCAAAATAGAGTTCTTCCCCATTATGTGATAATAATACACCACAGGGTCCCCCTTCCTGGTGATCAATACTCAGTTAACCAAGTAGATTTTATACATGAAACATTCCAAAATATAATTTATCCTTATTATTTGTTTGTAAAAAACATAAAGAATCTCTTTTTTATATTGATAAAGAAAAATATTATTGTTATGATATTATGGAATATATTTAGTTTATTTTAAAAAAAACATGTTATCATTATCAGTTCAATTATGTATATATTTTTGTAAGGTTTCTTTTAAGATAGTAAATTTTTAATCAATCTATTTATATTAAAAATATATGAATATTTCATTGAATATCTGTTAATTTGGTGAATCCATAAATGATGGGGCCTAAATTGAGAAGTATAAAAACAGATAATAATAAATAATTTTGGGAAGGTTCCATTAAATATGTTAATTGAGTTATCAATTGAATTTAAAGACAAAAAATTTAGGTCCATGTTATATGGAATTCATTGAGAAACTAAATATAGGATATTTTATATATTTGATAATCATTGAATGTTAACCATCAAATTACTGAACTGAGATGATATTTTTTTCATTTGATAACTATTTTTGTTGGGGTGAGTTTCATAAGTTCTTTTGTACCCGATGAGATCAATTCAAAGAAAATATTTTTCTATAGAGGAATTTTTTTTTAATCTATGCTTAATTGATTCTAAATTAAACTAATCATGTGTGATTAATCATTTTTTATACTATTTTAAATCAAGTAATTTTTTTGTGCTTATTTTTTCACTACTTGTTTCTATAGATCATATCTTAAGTGAGTGCTAAATTTTTTAGAATAATTAAATAAAGACAATGATTGAATTATTTTAATTTTAATTTTCCATTATATACCTATGAATAGTCTAGTACATTGTTGAAAAACTGAAAGTGTTGTGCTGGTAATCCCAATTAGAGACCAAGTGGCCATGGACCATGATGGTTTTGGGAGTAAAACCATCATATATGGAAACTTTCAATTGAAAAACTAACTCTTGTTGGATATATATTAAAAGATTGAGATGATAAATTGTTTGTGTACTGTCCAAGATTGGATCACTCCTCAAACAGTAAATAAACTATTTATTCCAATTACTATAGAAGGACCTCCCTGAACACTAGAGGCTTCCAACTAGCCGTGATTGTATATTGATGTACCATTAAAGGACTACACCCCTAGTTTAAGAGTATCAAAAAATAATAAAAATAAATATGGATATTTAAAAATTATAAATGAACGGTGTAAAGAATAATTAAGCACTGAACAACTATAAATGCAAGAGAGTAAAGGCCCAAAAAACCATTCCATTCATACAAATGACCTCCTTCTAGTTATGTGATATATAGAAACCATAAAAAAATAAATTATCTGATTTGATCAATGATAACTCTAGTCCATACCACATCCCAATATCCTGATGTCATTCAAGTTGGCCTTCTAATCATTCAAAAACATGATCCACATAATCCGCTATAATCATGCATGAAATTTCCATGTGAATGTTTCTTGAATAATGTCACATCTCGACCCAATAGGGCTCAAGATGAGACTCCCCAAGGCCGCATCCAATAGGCCAGGGGCTGGAGTCTAGCACCGAGTAGGCTATCACGTACAAGGGAGGCATTAACCTAAGGTACATGTACACACGCACCCACATACACCTCCTTGCAATAGTGTAGATATATATAAAACTAAAAAGAAAAATGCATACATACATCTATCCCAAACCAGAGTGCAATAGCAGTACAAAAAGTGAAAAATAGGTCCCACCAAAAAAATCTACACAGGAGTCCAACCTACTCGGAAGAAGGGGTATGCTACCAAAAGCACCATCGGAAAGCTCCTCAACATGGATCCGGTAAGCCCCAATGGTCAGTCCCGCTCACTCAGATCCTCCTGCTCCGGTTCCCCCTACAACTCCGTCGAAAGGCATGTGGTCTGTATAAGACACAAACATGTTTTGTCAAATCTCATGCATGGGTGAGTATAACAATACTGAGTAGGCACCCAAGAAACCCAAAATAAAAGAGTGCAACTGAAAGGCAACCATCCGCTCATCCCAGCCAGTGGGAACCCAGACGAGAGGGAAACTTTATCTCGTGACCATCCTCTTCTAAACCCAACTAGTCAGCTTAGCTCAGGTGTATTCCCATACATACACTATGAACAATCCAGATATACTCAGCTCACGCACCAAGCCACATGAGGTACCGACCTCATCAACATCAATGGTTCACAACCAGGAGAGCACACTCCATGATCACTATCATCCCAGATGACACTCATCCGAGAGATACAGTCCATTAGGTTCCACACAAACAACTCAGACACTCACCCAAGAGATCACACTCATCACAAATCGTCACTAAGGAAAAATCACTGAAACATCATAAATACCAAACTCCTCGGATAGGGGATCACTCTTAGGTTCTCATAGTGGATACCCGAACCCACACTAGTATATTAAGATCTCACAGATAGAGGATCACTCTTAGAGTCCGCAGGGGGATACCACAACCCAATCTGGCATTCATAGATCTCACAGATAGGGGATCACTCCCAGGATCCACTGGGGGATACCACAACCCTATTTGGCATTCGTACAGAAACACATCACTCAGATAAAAGATTGTCACCTGTGTCACGATGGCCAGGACAATACCGAAACCCTATCTGGTACATCTTGTGCTGTAGGCGATTGATCTGACTATGTCACAACCCTATAGAAACCACGCGCTAAGTAGAAGATCGTATAACCAATGATACTGGAACCCTACAATAATCCTCATGATGTGTAGTAGATCGTATACCCGACGATGCCACAACCCTACTAAGCACGGTCCACTGCGTTGGTGATCATATTCCAGAAGATTCCACAAACCCTATGGGTTGAATCTGATAGATCGGTGATCACCGCCCGTGAATAAGCGGTCACAGTGATACCAAGAACCTAATATAGGGAAACAATGCTTGAGGATACCGCTCCGAGCCCACCGAGGGGATGCAAAAACTCAAACAGATTAACTATCCCATTGAGAGGATCACAAACCAATACTAAGGTTGTAATGTCGCGCAAACCCTCGTAAGAATGAACCAAGGGAGTAACCTCAACCACTGCTTGTCCAAACATCACTAACCTGAGTGACCCGCAACAACATCACATCGCACACCTCCATGGATGATACCGAGGCCACCATCATGATCTACATAGAAAAACATGCAGGATAGGCTGTTTTCTCGCACGAAACGGAAAACATGTAAAAACTACACTATTCTCCATAGCTAGCATGTGCAGGGCCCACACTAAAATCCCGAATCTCATCAAGCGGATCATACCACCATGATCTCCTCAAAAAAACACTCGAGATCAACTACTCGTTCGTCCCAAACAGACACGTGGAGGAAATGGTATTATTCACCGAACCCATCCCTGGTGGGACCCATGCCTTGATCCCAAAACACATCAACCGGAACAAACCATTGCGAACCTCTCAGAAAATCACACAAGATCAACTATTCATATGCTAATATTGGACTCCTGGTGAGAAAGTTGTGTTTCTACATAAACACCCAAACCCGCCCTCGTAGGGCCCGCACCCCAATCTCAATCCCAACACTCGGAATCCATCAGGAAAAGTCCTCCATACCATTACGGTCTCAATGCCACTGACGACATGTCAATTGGACGCTCTGGGTAGAAGATACAATGGCCCCAAGTCCAATAATAATAAAAATATTAATATTTTATTCAACGGTTCATGCTCCCGGGCTAAAATACCAAAAATTTAAACTCACAAACCCACCTCAAAGTGTATTCCTTATTGTCAGGGTCACGTTGCAGTAGAAAACACGCAAATATGAATACATGATTGTATGTAACGGGTGTTTTAAAACCCCCGTGTACAAGGAGAGGGGCAGACCGGCCTGAACCGCCCGACCCAGCCGTCGTCACCGTCGGCCGCTCCGGCCGGCAGACCATGCCGCCGCGGCAGGGCGCAACAAGCGCGTGGCCGACCCCTATTGCAGGGTTGCTGCAAATTGGCGGCCAGACTACCTCCCCTAAGGCTGTCCAATGATATTCCCACAGCCTGTCATCGCAGGCTGGCGGACCTTCCGAGGGCCATTGGGGGCACCTCGGGGGTCCAAACGCGCATCCGAATGAATTTGCGCGCCCCCGGGACAGGATCTACACATCTGCAGGCTCAAAATAGGGATAAATCTACCAAATCAGGATCCAGGATTTCTATACACAAAATTCCTAACTGTTGGTGGATCGTTGATGATTTGGGTGCAAAACAACGTGCTGAAGCTTGATATGTTGAGGATCGGGGCTGAAAACGGACGCCCGTGGCTCGATTCGGCGAAGAGCGGTGGGAGAGGGGGAGGGTTTTCCACCTGCGCATACAAGTTCAGGGGGGGGGGGGGGGAGATTGATTTTGTAACACCGAAATATTTTATGAGATATGTTATTTTTTCACATGTTTTTTTGTACGCTACACCAAGATTATCTTGGTCTATACGAAACACCGTATTAGCTTGCAGTATACGCAACACTATTCTTGGATCATGTTACACACAATTTCAAGTTTGTTGGACAGTAGTTATTCTATGAAAATTGAGTGTATAAATATATATATATATATATTTAATGTATAAATAAAATATGGTTAGATTCTGTTATACACAACAACGAAGGAGTCTTGCACTACACGCAACCCTGACTTGGCTTGCATTACACGTAATCATGTCCTTCCTCGATATCATGTGTTGTACGCAATACTAGGTTTTAGTAAACAATGATATATGGTTATAATATTATTATGAAATAGCCGTAATGAATATTATTAACTTCATTTTGAATTTTATAACATTATTATTCATCTTACACATTTTCTAGAACATGTAATGAGAACAAAACAAATTCTTCATGTAAAATAAGTATTTTTTAAAAAAATGCAGTTTTGCACCTTTTGTTAGAGCACCGATTTTAAATATAATTTTTGACAAGTTTATAAGTTCAATTTTACAAAATAAAATTATTCTTTTGAATCAGGATATTAAAATTAACATTGGATAAAGTTTTGATATTTTTCTGACAACATTCTTATTTTGATGAATAGTAAAAATACGATATATTTTACTTACAATTTTTTTTTCATGAAAATAATTTATATGGATAAATTATCATAGTAAATTTTTTTAAAACATATGTAGAATATATTTTTAACATTTAATTTAATTTATGTCATTATCATTGATTTTACTTATAATTCGTATGTTAAATCAATTCAATCTTCTGCATTGGTTTAAATAAAAACCCATTTTTTTGACAACGGGATTAATATAAAATTAATTACTGGAACTTCTGTGTTTTGAATTTGGAAAAATGGATCCCATATTTGGAATCATTAGGTCCAAATTATGTTAATAGGCCACTATTTAATTTTGGACATTATGAATAGTAACTACGGTAAATTTTATTTACCATAGTTAATGGTAAATTTGGTAATTAAGAGTAAAAGAAATATTATAAAATTACCCAAAAACATGTATTAATATAATTGGATGATTATATTTTGTTCTAATGAATATTTGGGTAGAAATAAAATCCATTGGAGCCCACTTGGATGTGATTAAGACATTTAATTTATTTTATTTTAAAGAAAGTGAAATATATCTCACTCAAACATTAATAATTAGATTATTTTTAGTATAAGGCTATACCAAATATAATTTAGTTTATTAATACTCATTTTAAAGCTAAAATGTTTTTATTTATCATGGTAATTTATTTGCAATTTTTTAGAAATATTTAATTTCCTTAATATCTTATACATTAATGATGTAGAAATTATTTATTTAATGGAAAATCAATAATATAGTTTTTTATTAAAATAATACTACCTATCAAAAGGACCAGAAACTTGACCGAACCTTATTGTACGAGTACATATATACCCTAAGAATCCAAGGGTCGATTTGTGGACCATTTGGATCCTTGTAAAATAGATTAGGATATTTATATTATTTTAGTTTAAATAATGTCAAAGATGTCAACTTCATAATTTAATAAATATAAAAATTTAAATAATGTGATTTTAAGATGCTAAATTCATGTAGAAATATTATTATGAAATTTATTATATTTATCTTAATTGAAGTATTCTATTTTTAATTTTTATGAAAATAATAATTATTTTAAATGATTATACAAAAATGATGTAGTAATTGTTTTATTAAGAGAAATATCAAATAAATGGTTTTAAAAAATAGTAAAATAAACATTATATGAACTAATTAATGTTCTCCACAAATTTTATAGATGAATATAAAATGTTATAAATCTATTAAAAATTTTGGTTCGAATATATCCTCTGTGTGGATTTTATCTAAATTCAAATAAATGAATAGTGTCTAAATTAACACTATTGTTATTTTATAAAAATAGCATATTATTAAATTGTTTAAAAATCACATAAATATTTAAAAATTATAAATTGTAATTTATATGGTCTAAATTATCATAAATTACCAAATTATGGATAATTCACAACACATAAGTAATTATTTATAATAATTTAAAATTTAGAATATTATTACCACAAATAAGATTAAATATATTAATTAAAGAGAAATCAAATTGATAAGGTTTAAAATAAATTCCAAACATGTCTAAATTTTATTTTCTAATGAGATTACAAACCTATCTCATCTCATATATAGATTTAAGTCATTTTTGTAAGTTTTTAAGGGGGTTTAATTTATTATAAATTAATATTTTTTATGCTTCCAAAGGTTCCCCTCTCCTCCCTTTTAAAAGGACACCTCCTCCCTCTCCTCTTCACAACACTTTGAGAATTCATTCTTGGTCAAAAAATGCCCTTTTTTCTTCTCGAAATCCCCAGAACCATTCTGGAGGATCTGGTCTTCTCAAACAACCAAATTTATTCCCTTAAGAGAATACTTAAAGGAGGTGCGTCGAAGAAGAGTTAATCTCTTCTATTGATTCCTTCAAGTTTCTTTTTTTCTTCAACTTCTTCTCCTTTAGTTGTTTCATTATAAAGTAATAACATCAGTATCACTAATATACTGATATGTTATTATAAGTATGAAACAACCCCATTTCACCTTCTATCCATCATATGGAAAACGAAATCATCACGCGTGTGTACGTATGAAATACCGTCTCCACGCCGTGGTGTAATATGTTTTTCCACCCCCACCTTACATGGATCGGTATAATGGTGTGAAGAATAATTATATATGGATATTATAACATCATACAAATTCTGATATATTATATCATCCACTCCAATTCCATTCAATAGTTATGGGAATGATATCATCGCTCGTGTGTACGTATGGATTATCGTCTCCATGACGCGATGAGATTCAATATCCATGTTAACAATTAAAGAATGATTATAAATTATATATAATGAATAATAATGGTATATATTATGTAATAATTCTACTGTATTTATTTATATGTTGTTAACTTACTTCCATTCATGTCAATAAGGAAAGTAAAACAATGTTCATGTGTATGTACGACCTACTGTCTCCATGAACGGTGTGTTTCATTTATTTTATCTATCTATTATATATATATATATATACTGAATATATATGATATATAAATCATGTTTTAAATTATATAAGTTAGTAAATCATGATATAAGTAATAAAAATATCAATAACAACAAGTCCAAACACGTACGATAAATAAATGATTTTACCGAAAACTCTACTTTAACATGGAATTTAAAAAAGAACGGGTAATATAAAGTCATAAGTAAACCATATATGATATCATAACAATGAATATGATTATTTAATAAGTCAATTTCATTATTTGAATCATTATAAAGTAGGTTCGGATATATACGATGCATATCAGACATAAGGTAAGGGATAATTTTTCAATCTCATTTTTATCTGAGATTGCTTATACGTAAGTATTTACTAGGGTATATTTTTCATCCATGTCCATAAAATGTTTTTCATAAAGTGTTTAGTATTCTTAAATGTATGTTTAAATTCATGTTTACCCCTCTCTGACTTTTACTTTGTGTTATGGAAGGAATCTTTTTTTTGGTTACCAAACGTTGTACTTTTTGACTTTTCTGACAAAAGTACGAGGAGAATGTTTTTTTACTTATAAGGCATGAACGGATTTTTACGGTTTAATAACGCCTTATTTTCATAAGGCTTACTCTAAAATATTTCATGATTATTTTCAACAAAACCTTTTTCTTTTAAAATTGAATGGAATTTTGTGATAAGAAAATGATTTTAAAGAAGAAAGGATTTTTTCATCAAGAATTCATTTCAAGTGTTTTGTCAAAACTATTTTCCATCTAAGAAGACATTATTTAGTATGGTTATGTTTCAAGTATAATGTCTTCGTTATTCACATTGTTTGATTCTTTTTATGATGAATTGATATCCATTTGTTTTATATGGATTCTGTTATGATGGGATGATGTTTATGAAACCCATTTTATTATTTGGGTTATGATGAATGATTTATGTTTATTTTGTGGCACACGTAAGAATGATTTACATATGAGATTGGTGGGACCGATATCTCCATACAATGCATTGGGTAAGGATTTATATCTCATGATATAGACATAGCTAGAATGGAATGTTAATTCGGTTCAGTGATACAGGACTGGAACGAGGAGTGAACTCGATTCAGAAAGGGACTTTGACCACTAAGATGGTCTTGGAAACAATGCATTGGCTACTATTGAAATCATAATATATGGTTAATGGTTTCCATAATTACATGTTTTATTCCCATGATAGTTTATCACGATTAATGTTCCTTTATGATATATTCCTTATGTACTACGATGTTTTATGTCACTCCTCAAGATTTTGATGTTTAGATTTTATCATCATATTTTTACATTCAAATGTTTATGGAATGTTTTATGTTCTCTATGTTTACCCTTACTGAGAATTTGAGCTCACCCTTTTTATGTTTTCTTTTCTCCAGGATATAAAGAAAGGTTGTTGGTAAGAAAAAAAAGTGGAAGATCGTTATGGGAGATGTTGAAGATGTTTCACCATGATTAGAAGATTATATTCCGAGTTTCCAAATACACGAAACTATTACGGTCCTTGTGTGTCGGTTTTTTTGTTATTCCGAAAAATTAATGTAAAATAAGTGTACGTCATGTTCGGGTTCTCTACATATTTAGTTATTATTATTATTTTTTTAAATAAAACATCATCTTAACTCCCCTCCAACACGCCTCCAACCCAGCTCCTGGTGTCGACCAAAACTATGTATCACCTAGGGTAAACACGGCGTTCTGAACGGAATAGAGGACTCGGAATTGTGATTTGAGACTCAGTTCAGGAGTTATTTGAACTAACGCTCATAAATTAACTTTTCTATTTATTTATGAAAACACCCAAGGTGGATGTTTTCACAGTAGGTCTGTGCCCGCAATGTTTATTCCCCGCCTAGGGTAAAAAACATGCTCTGGATGCAACCGTGCCCTCAGATTCCCATTCCGAGAAAATATTCTGGAGATAAAATATCCCATCCATGTGCATAATATAAAAATACTTAATATTTTTATAAAATAAATTTCGGTCACACCGGGAATCAGAATCGCATGCCATATTCGCACCTAGATCTGGAATTATTCATAGAAATATTCCAATGTCTGACAGGGCAAAAACCCGAGTCAATACATCTTTTCCACCTTAGAACTTGTCGTCCCCGAAAATCTATAAGAATAAGGAAGGCCGATGAACACTCACCTAGGTCTCCCACTCCAGTGAGTTTTCAAACAAACACCCCTACCAGAATGCATATGTTATAGGGACTCATCCAACACACCTCAACACTATCCTATTTGGGTGGAACTGTCTCACCCGCATGGTTTTAATCACGTCACAACAAAACGCATCTTAGCTGGGGAAGGATACCTCTTCCTCACGCATTTGAAGCACACCGAACAACACCCAAAGAGGGTCTTACCAACACCCTGAACAAAACATGATCAAGCAACGGAAAGGGAAGAGTACCGCTAAATAGTGTCTAACAAGATACTGTAGAATTTAGAAAAGAAAAAAGGCGTACCTATATCCTTCCGTGGAGCCTCTGGGTCAATAGACTCCAAGGAACACAGTTGTCCTCTCCCTAGTCCCCCAACTCATTGAGCTTGGCATGGACCACATGTGGGTGGGGGCGGTGGCAACTGATACTACCTACCATGCCCTACTGTTTCACCAGCTCCATCGCAACATCTGCCACCCTACTGACCTCCCTGCTCGAGACGCTGCCTCTTCCAAAGCGGTCTATTGACCGGCTCCCTCTCAACAGAACGATGGGTCAGAAAATCTCTAGAAAGATGTCCCCGACCATCGCAAGCGTAGCACCGCCTCTCCTACGGCTGACCAAAACTGGAATGCGAGCCCTGTAAGCCCTTAGCCTCAGATCCTCCATCCTGGGGTCGCCTTGTGAAATATCTGCAACGCCCAGAACCTTGTGCCAGCAGCCGACTTCCAGATGTCGATCCAACTGATGAAGTCTCACCTCTCGTGTGCCCAGTACTAAAAGGCAGGATTTGCTCAGCCAGAAATCTCTCCACCACCAATGCTCTCTCTAGCACTCCAGCATAGGTGGCTAGACACAAAGAAACCACAGCTTCCCAGATATCCCTACATAGGCCCGGGTCGAAGGTCTGAGACCTAAAAAACAGGTCTCGAACCATATCCAGGGAGTAGTGTGATAGGTCTGTAAACCTCACTGAGTACTCCGACAAGGTCATGCCCTCCTGCTGATGCTTCAGAACATCCTGAATCCACACTGACCTCAGTATCACCGGATAGAACTCATCCCTGAAGAGATGCTCAAACACTACCCATGTTAGAATCTCCTCATCATAGGACTACGTCACCAAACTCCACCATCACCCGACCGAACAATGTAGAGGGATCTCCGCTAGGACCACCATCTGATCTAGGGGTGTCCTCACTAGGCGGAAAACTTGTGTGACTGCTTCGAGACAGTCATCACCTGCCTGAGGGTCTGGATCACCCCAAAACCTCAAAGGTTGCTGCCTTTGGAACTCATGAAGTGCACTCAACCAGCGCACAACCTCATCCTACACCCCCAGCACAACCAGCTGCTCGACAGGTGGTGGATAAACTGGAAGACCACCTGGAGGTGCAAACTATGAACATGTGCCCTATTATACAACCTCTACATGGGGTAGATCATCATCACAATCTAGCTGTGAAACCCTCACTGGCTATCGTGATAGAGATATCTTAAAATACAGTCAAGATGCTCTATGGTCAAAGTGTATATCTGGAGAGCTGGCTCAAAAAGAACAAGGGAAACCCAAAAAACCCAGTCACTACTGGAAAAATGATTTTTCCCAACGATTCTATACCAACGGTTTGTCAAACCATTGGTATAGGTGCCCTTTCCCAATGGTTTGGCCAAACCATTGGGAAATCCCATGTTTTTTCCAACATTCCCAATGGTTTGGCCAAACCGTTGGGAAATCCCATATTTTGGCCACCTTTCCCAACAGTTTGGCCAAACCATTGGGAAAGGTTGAATTTTGGAGGCCCTTTGCCAACAGTTTGGGAAAACCGTTGGGATAGGCTACCCTTTCCCAACGGTTTGCCAAAACCGTTGGCAAAGGGCCTCCAAAAATCAACATTCGGCCAAACTTCCCAAACAAAATCACTACACTTTTCCCAATGGTTCTCAAAACCGTTGGGAAAGGCCTTTCCCAACAGTTTTGAGAACCTTTGGGAAAAGTCTAGTGATTTTTTTGGCATCAACCTACAGAGAACATTATATATATCAAAATTTAAAATAATTAGAACAATACATATATATTTTTATGGAATTATGTTAACAAAAGTCATGTTAGGTTAGTGGTTAAGTCTTTTAGTTATAAACTAGAGGTCCTGGGATCAAATCCCACCGGGTGTTTCTTTTTTGAAATACATATACCAACGTTTTTGAGAACTGTTTGTATAGATTTTCTAATTACTTATACCAACGGTTTTCAAAACCGTTGGTATAGAGCCTATACCAACGGTTTTCCCAAAACCGTTGGTATAGACCTATTGTCACGGCTTACTTGCCAACGGTCCCCCAAACCATTGGTATAGCCTATACCAACGGTTTGGGGACCTATACCAACGGTTTGGAACTGTTGGTATATGGTATTTTTCCAGTAGTGTGTCCTATATGATGTATGTACCATTATTTTTCCCCTGTGACCAGCATACAAATGACCCAAATTGAAAAGAAAGTTCATAGAGTCCTAGTGAATGGATACGTCGGCCGCTGCACCAACACTGGAGTCCCTGGCTTGAAATCCAAACTCAAAACATCCTAAAACTTCCTCTATGAAACATGAACCAAACTCACAGCTAGACCAGCTACGCTCTGATATCCCAAAGGTGGAATCTACATTGATTCCACTCTATCTCATCCCGAACCAATGTGGCTCAAGCCGTGACTCCCCAAGCCCGCCTTCAATAGGCCAAGGGCTCGCGTCTAGAGTTGAGTAGGCTATCACACATAAGGGAGGCATTAACATAAAGTACCTATACACACGCACCCACATACACCTCCATGATACAATGCAAAGATATATAAAACTAAAAAAAATGCATGCATACATCTATCCCAAACCAGAGTGCAATAGTAGTACAAAAAGGGAAAACTGGGCCCACCAAAAGAAACCTACGAAGGTGTCCAACCTTCTTGAAAGAATGGGTACGCTTCCAAAAGAACCACTGAAAATATCCTAACCACGGCTCCGATAAGACTTCTCGGTCAGTGCCTCTCACTCAGCTCCACCTACTCCAGGTCCCCTTGGGACTCCGTCGAAAGGCATGTGGTCTGCACAAGACACAAACATGTGTAGGAAAAGCCTGTGTGGGGCTAAGTATAACAATACTCAGTAAGAACCCCAACAACACCAAAACAAAGATACTGAATGAAAGGAAAGAGTCCACTCATCCCATCCAGAAGGAACCCATATGTGAGAGAAAATCCATCTTGTGACCATCCTCGTCTAAACACAACAAGTCAGCATAACTCAGCTGTATTCACATACATACACTGCGAACAATCCAAATACACTCATCTCAGGCACCAAGACACATGAGGTACGAACCTCATCACCAGCAATAGTTCACAACCAGGAGAGCACACTCCATGATCATTGACATCCCAGATGACAATCGTCCAAGAGATACACTCCATCAGGTCCCACACAAACACCTCATATTCTCACCTGAGAGATCACGTTCGTCAGATGTCGTCACCGAGGAAAACTTACTGAAACAACATAAACACCAAACTCCTGAGATATGGGATCAGTCCTAGGGTCCACTAGGGGATACCAGAACCCACACTAGTATAAGAAGATCTCACAGATAGAGGATCACTCGCAGAGTCCCATAGGGGATACCACAACCCGATCTGGCATTTGTAGATCTCACAGATAGGGGATAACTCCCAGGATGCTCTTGGGGATAGCACAACCCGATCTAGCTTTCGTATAGAAGCATGTCACTCAGATAGAAGATCGTCACCCATGTTATAACTGTTATGATGATACTGAAACTATATCTGGTACATCTCGCGCTATAGGGGATCAAACTGATGATGTTGCAACCCTACATAAACCACGCGCTAAGTAGGGGATCATATAACAAACAATACTGCAACCCCAAATATATTCCTCATGCTGTGTAGGGGATCATATAAGCGACGATGCCACAACCCTACTAAGCATGGCCCACTGCGTAGGGGATCATATTACCAATGATTCCACAAACCCTATAAGGTTAACCTACTAGATAGGGTATATCCACCCGTTAATAAGTGGTTACAACGATACTAAGAACCCGATCAAGGGAAACGATGATAGCGGATCCCGCTCCGGGCCCATTGGGGCGATGCCACAACTCTTACAGATTAATCATCCCATCAAGAGGATCATAAACCTATACTAAGGTTATGATGTCACGTAAACCCTCATAGGAACGAACCAACGAAGTACCCACAACCACTACTAGTCCAAACATCACTGACTCATGCGACCCGCAACAACGCCACACCGCACACCTCCAAGGCCGATACTGAGGCCACAATCATGATCTAAGCAAAAAACACGCAAGATAGGTTGTTTACTCGTCTAAAAGAGACAACCGGTGAAAACATGCACTATTCACCATAGCTAGATCGTTCTTAGCCCACAATATGATCCTAAATCTCATCAAACGGATCATACCACTATGATCCCCTTGAAAAAACACACAGGATCAACTACTCATTCATCTCAAACGGACACCTGGTGGAAAAGGTACTATTCACCAAAGCTAGGTCGGGTGCGGCCCATGCCTCGATCCTAGAACACATAAAATGGATCACACCATTGAGAACCTCTTGGAAAAACACACTGTATCGACTATTCATCCACCAAAACCAGACATTTGGTGAGAAAGTTGCATATCTACGTAAATGCCAAAACCCCGCCTCATGGGTCCTACACCCTAATCTCGATCCCAACACACAGAAGCCATCAAGAAAAGTACAACATACCATACGGGTCTAAACTCCACTGATGGCACGTCAATCGGACGCTCCCGGTAGAAGATACAAGAGCCCAAAGATGAATAATAATAAAAATATTAATATTTTATTCGACGTTTCAGTCTCCCGGGCCACGATCCCAAAACATTAAACTCCCAAACCTACCTAAAAGGGTTAGACTTATTGTTAGGGTCATGTTTCCACACACATCACGTGAATCCAACTCCTAGATTGTATGAAATGGTGTTTTAAAAACCCCCTTGTAAGAGGAGAGGGCCAGACTGGCCCGCACGGGCTGACCGTGCCGCCGCCGCCGTCGGCTGCTCCAGCCGGCGGACCATGCCACCGCCATGTGGCACAGCGAGGGCACGGCTGAACCCCACAGTGGGGTCACCACTAATTGGTGGTCGGACTACCGACCCAAAGGCGTTCTGATGATATTCTTGCAGAGAGCTGCGGCAGGCCGGCACACCTTCTCAGGGCCGCCAGGGGCACCCTGGGGGTCTAAACACGCATCTGAAGGCATCTACGCCCCCAGGACCAGATATACATATATACAGGATCAAAATAGAGAAAAAACAACCAAATCAGGATCCTGGATTTCGAAACTCAAAACTTCTACATGTTGGCAGATCGCCGAAGCTTCGGGCGCATAACGACGCCTACGACGCGCTGGAGCTTGATCTGCTAACGATTGGCGCTGAAAACAGACCCCCTGGGCTCAATTCGGCGAAGAATGGTTGGAGAGGCCGAGGGTTCTCCACCTATGCATACAAGGTTTAGGGGGAAGATTTATTTAGTTATTATTAATATTTTTAAAATAAAACATCATCTTAACTCCCCTCCAACACGCCTCCAACCCAAATCCCAGCACCGACCAATACTATGTCGCGCCTAGGGTAACCACGACATTCTGAATGCAACAGAAGACTCGTAATTGTTATCTGAGACTTCGTTCAAGTGTTATTCGAGCCTACGATCGTAAATTTACTTTTCCATTTATTTACAAAAATGCCCCTAGTGGCGTTTCTCACAGTAGGCCCACGCCCACAGTGTTTACACCCCACCTAGGGTAAACGACACGTTCTAGATGTAACTGTGCCCTCAGATTCCCATTCTGAGCAACCGTTTAGAAGATAACACATTCCCACCACGTGCATAATATAAAAATACATAATATTTTTATAAAATTAATTCCAGGTACACCGGGCCTCAGAATTTTACGCCGTCTTCGCCCATATCTCTGGAATTATTCATAGGAATATTCCAAAGTCTGACAGGGCCAAAACCTGAGTCGCTACAAATACCCTTGAGTAATGGTGTCTGAAGTAGGCTATCATAAAAAATAGCTATATTCCAAAACCATTGTGCTCTCATAGTATTTTCAATACATTCTGATATTGTCTTGTGATATAATCTGCTGAATTAGTTTACACAGTAATTGTGGAGATATAAATTAAAACTACCTATTTTGGCGTGACACGAAAATGTATTCAAGCATGAAATCGTTACCATGCCCACATAGTAACTCATGTATATTCTTGGGTCCAAGCCCTCAATATACTATACATTCTTTATATAGTATTAAGATTTCTTTGAGTACATCATAAGGATTGTTCTATAAACATGTAAATATTTTTATCCCTTGAAAATCCTAGGTTATTCACCAGGCACAAGCTTACATTGGGTAATATCTGCATCCCTTGGAACATATGAATACCCAAATGGGATTATTATATATAATCATATTCTAGTGATCATCCACATTAGGAACAATGCCACATTGGTAAAATATATCGATCACCATATCATCTGGGGAGAATATGTCCACCTAGAGTACTATATATATCCCATGAAATGAGAGATTATCAAACCAAGGGAAATATACATATAACCATGGAATTGTTAGGCACAAGTGGTAATATTATAATAATAGGTACAAACATAATTAGATTCCATGGAATAATATACATCCCAAGGACAAGAATAGTGGCATATAAGAAAAACACCATCCATAGGAATTCATCATCTAGGGATGCCAAGAAAATATATAAATCAAAATAATCATAATAGAAGTGCTAGATGAACACATATGACTATCATCATAATCCCATCCCCATAAGGATTACACATAGTTCCATGTTATAGGGAGAAATACACAACCTCCACTATTGAACACATGCGCATGCTAAGGGTCGATCAATCATTGGGCACCCACTGGGGTCCCCACAACCAATAAAAGAGGAGAGACTTCACTTGGAGTCCTTGGTCTCAAACTAGGTCGTATATCAACATATTATTTTTGGAGGATACTATGAACCTCATATATTCAATAATATAAAACATCCTCTCCAGCTATAAAGGGTATTCCACACTAGCATCAGTCAAAAATATGTCTCACAACCCATCTCAATCATAAAAGTCCCAGTAGGTCAGTCTGATCAACCAACCATGTCCATGTCTACCTATGGTATACCAAACCAAAAATATACATGGTATAAAAAGTCACATTATTCCCAAAAGAAACCCATATCATAGACTAGAATCCATTACATAACTAAAATGACCCACTCTACCATATTTGTCATGCTACTCATGTTACAACACTCCTCCCTCAAGAGGTTATCAGAAGCCTCTCCAAAAGGGTGAATAAGCCTCATTAGATTTGTTCACTCCCCCCTCAAGGGTCTATATGTAACTAAATCTCAATGGTTAATTAATCATACATCCAAGATGAAGGATTCATGATAGTGCATTATTTTTTTATGGCCTATGCACTTTTGTCATCTCATCTAAGGAATTCGATTTTTCTACAATTTTAATATAATTTAAACTTTTAATTAAATAAAATTATACATTTCACCATTGTTAGACATCTAAAGTAGAAAAACCAACCAACATTCCACACAATTTAAAGTATATTACCATTTTTATGGTTCTAGGAACACCATTATCTCGGTGAATCAAATTCCCTTTAAATTTGTAGTTTAACAGCTCTCCATATACTCACTAAGATAAGGCCAAGCTTGCTCAACCAAAACCCATATCCATGAGGCAATAACTCATATAGGAACGTATAATTAAAATATTTTTTATTATGTATAATTAAATATAAATATAAAAATTAAATAAACTTTTAATTTAATTTTTCATCTTAGCTAAAAACACAGTAGAAGTCATCACTATGCCAAAACCACAACCAATTTTATGCCAAAGACCCATGGTGTGCCCAAAACCCAATCTAAGAAATATACTAATTGTATATCACAAATTATATTAGAATTAAAACTAATTTTAAATTTATAATACAAGGAACTCTTCTATGGAAACATTATTTTTTTAAAACACTAAGTTCCTGCATGGAGATGATGTGTTGAGATGTCCAATTATGAGGTTAAGAAAACTTACCTTCTGAATTGGATGATTCAACCATGATTCGAGGTAATTTTATAAAAAATATGACTATAAAAACCATGTAATTTTATAAGAGGGAAGAGTATTATAAATAATAATAATAATAAAATAAGAGACTCACCTTCAATCACTGGAAGATTCAAAGGAATCTCCCAAATTACAATTGGAAACAAATGAAAAAGGGTTAATATATGGGTAGGTTCAACTTCCAAAATAACGAAGAAATATTGGATTGCTATCTTAAAAAACATAGTATAAAATTAGGTAAAATTCCCCCATTTAAAAAACATAAAATATAGATGATTTTATTCCACATGTTTCTGATGGATTCCTAGTCAAAAGATGTGGGATATATATTTTATCCATTCGATACATTTCTATATCCAATATTATCCCAAGCTAAAAAAATTCTTAGCCTTTTTACTCATTAAACATATTTTAATATTTATTTAGACTCTAAAATTTGTATTTGGAAGTCTAAATCTAAATTCAACCCAACCTCTAGTTTGAGAAATAAAATTTCTCTCTGAATTCCAACTTCTAGTATGGAAAACGACATTATAATCTCTCCATCCTAACAATTATCATTTCTACGAAGTCTCATTGATCATTTAATCATTGGTCTCAACCCATGAAGGTCCCAAATTATGATCTAAGGGGTTTCATTCCACCCTAAAAAACCTAAGAAAATATTATTTTGAGTCTTTAAACAGAATCCACTATAATACAAAAATATGACCCATCACTCTAATTTATTACTAAAACACTGACAATACTCTTACCATGGTTCTCCACACTATATGACATATAATAGAATCATATTCCGTTGTACAATGCCTTCACATTATCAAAATTAAATGTTGAACTATGATCCTGAAGATCTTATGAAATTATCCCAATGGTTTCAAACATCCACACTAAATATAAATAAAACCATTGGTCTAGAATTTGAACCATATTTAAATTGTAATTTTCCATGCCAAAAAGACATAGTTTCCATCATTTAAATTGTAATTTTCAATAAAATAACCCATCATATCAAAATTATGTTCCCAATGCGGTTTCATTCTCATGATTTTCAATTATGTGTAAAACAATTGTTCAAAACTCATCTGTAAAACACTTCTAAAAAACAATGTGGTTCCGCTATAGAATAATTAATAAAATAACAAATCAAAATGATTTTTCGATGAAAGGAATCTGATGATAATACAAACCAACATACCTTATTTAATACATCATAAACTATATTATTTTATGAATAAATCATCATCCATACCAAAACCAACATTGTTCCCTACCACATTATCGACACACCTTCAATAGAAACACACCTAGTTCAATTTAATCCATTCCAATCTAATTAAAATTGAGAAGTCTCCACTTGATGATGTATCTATATTTGTACCTAGAATTTACAGAGGAACATAGATTTATCTGAGACATTGTTTTGTATTAGAATTCCAAATTGATCACATATCAAATGATCCCATTCTCCCACCACCCATTTGACATGAATTTCATGTTTCATTGACAACAATTCAACATCAAATTCCCTCTCTAACCAAGAACATGTTAAATAAATACAACTAATCTCACACATAGCTGTGTTCATTATGAAAACAAAAAACTCAATCCAATTCGAGACTCATAAAAACATAATTCATGGAATATTATAAATTTCTATCCATAATTTGGTCCACACCATCAAATGAACAATGGTTTTCCAACAAATAAAATGGAATCAATTATTTTACTCCTTGAGCACAACCCAAAATGTTCTACTTCCAGAAAAGAATTTATCTCTTCCCTTCCATAGTAATTTCATCTCATCAATACCATACCAATATTAACACACAAAAAATTAATAAATATTTATTACTCTATGGGATATTTCAAAATCATCACCAGAGCCTTGTTTCATCGGGGTTGTAAAAGATGAACTGATATCCTCATCCCACATATTGCACTCGGTTTTTCACTAATCCTAGATTCTATTACACCAATATTAAATAATGTGTCTTTCCCTGTCCCATTAAAAATAAAGGGGTATATCTTTCCTAACATCAATATTATAATCCCTAACATATGATCTAGGGAGTCACACATCATCAAACTAGGATTAATTTTATCCATGAAATTTTAATTCCATCTAAGAAGATTACCCTAGTACTCTTATTCAAAATCAAAAAATTTACTTGTTCCATGGTCCATAAAACCATCGTTAGTTGATGAAATCATTTTATAACAATTTTCAGTTATACACACACTAAACATGATACTATGATTCATTCATAACCAACATTTCCCAACACTAGAAACCATCATCCCCTTCAAATCCCGAATCAATATCATTGTACTAGCACCCATGGTGATATATTATACCAAACCCACAGTAAAATCATTCCTTTGTCATGAAACAATTATACCCTATCAGACATTAATAAAATATCTCAATGCTCCCACCTATGATTAATTCTTGAAAGGCAGCAATAATATTTAGTCAAACCTTATCACGTTCTTCCCTTAACCATCGAAAAGGATCTGAATAACTATTCATTGAGTCATATCCAAATGGTCTATAGGTTATATAAATTGGACCGGAAATCTAGTAATCTCTAAATGTTAAAATCCTAAGTAACATATCATGTTCCCATCCAAACCCATATAACCTCTTACTAAGGTCACATTAACATAATTCCATACATGCTCCCAAATAAATACATAACACTGACATACAAAAACACTAATATCAAGAGGCTACACAAACAACATACATCAATAGAAAACTCATCCACCCACAAGGGAATTGATTCTCAGGATCATCCACAGATGAGGCTACACCCTTGAAAATCATATTATTTGGCTACTCACTAATGTCATTGCCCATGATGATCTTTTTCTAGAAACCAAGAAAATTCTATTCAGTTAGATAGATCAACATTCAGTGTTATATGGATAAATTTCATATATGTTATTACTAGATCATTAAATATCAAAACCTATAGGTTCAGAAATCACATAGGGTATTAATATATGAAATCATTTGTGTATACAAACTCACTCTTTGGGAGACCACCCTCTATGGGAATCAAAACATCATACTTATCTTAGGATGGTTTAGTCACATCACTGATACATACACATTCAATCAGCATCACCCTATGATTGTTCACAGTTAGAAAACTATCATCACATCGTTCCATTAAATAGGGTTCCATTTAGTGATATATATAAAAATAAAATATAATTTTTTACTAGAAAATTATGGAACATTAAATAAATAATAAAAATATATAATGAGATATATCTAAGGCATAATGTTCAAAAAAAATTGACTGGGGTCTGTACACCTCATGTGAAAATGGATCCATACGATCATAATCGTTAATGGGTATTCACAAATATATCCAATTGAATTACCATTAGAAATATAGGTATGCAAATGTTAAATTAATGGAGTTGATTTCAACCATGTACATAAAAAAATAGAATAACACATCAGCAGTTGCTGAAACCTTAAACTACCAGACCATAATCATCAGTGAAATTATTTACACTAGATATCTATTATCATGTCAATACTTTATTCCAGATAAGATGGATTAGATGCCTCTTTATTCTATAGTCCAAGAGTTAATAGTATATTAACTGACCTCTTTAAGAGTGTCCAATTTGAGGAGTCCATAAAACATAATTCATAAATCTCAAAAAACCCATGTTTCATAAATAGTGAAAATCAAAAAAAAATATAACAACAGAATCCAAGAAACTCAATCCCATAACTATTATAACATGGAAATCCATAGTAAAATGTTTTCACATTTCATCATCTAGGGTTCCATAAAAATTTCTAAAACATTTCTAAATCATCGTTCTACCAGATCTCAAAATATTCATGCTAAAATACAAAAATCTCTATTTCCACATTGTAACATTCTGACATAACTCACTCTATAGAAATTAACGAGATCCATTCACCACATGACCATAGGAGAACCTCCATGAATTTCAGTGGCTAATGACTAGTAGAAAGGTCCTATGGAGGTAACATGTGGAGTCTTTACCCAGAGTAACATAGTAAAAAATTATAATAAAATTATTCTTGGATAATCCAAAATAGTAAATAAAAATAGTGTAAAAATAACTAAACATCCGAAACCAAATAAGTAAAATATAGTAAAGTCCCTATAAATATTTCCATCAGCACAACTAACCACATATTAAGAAATTTTCATATACAAAACAAGAATAAAATGAAATAAACATACTCGATTCCTAAAATATCTAAGCCACTATTAGATTTTGTTCCCTATAACCAAATTTTTTAGCACTTTATTTCATTTTTACATTATAAATAAAGTTTTATTATAATATTATAAATTTTTCTGTGCATAAAAATTTTATCTCATAATTTCATAAGAATATATTTCATACTATAATGTCATATTTGTTCCCCATAAAGATAATAACCTAAAATATTTCATGACATGACTATTGTAACATGATCTATGGTTGGATTACATTTTTTTATTATAAATGGATGATAGTAGATATCAGGGGTAGGATGGTCATAGTACATTGAAACACATTATCATGGTGTTCAACATTGGTTATCGCAATGATATGTGGTTATAAAAAAATAAAATAATAAATTCATATTTTGGTCTATCATTGGAATATCTTATATACAAACTTATGTATTTAACATTGGAATTTAAGAATATCATTAATGGACATCATGAATATTTTTATATAATGTATTGACAGAAATCAGTATGAAATATCCTTTTGTTGAGGTATGATACATTGGGTGTATCACATGTGATATAGAATTAGGGGATAATGCAAGATAATATTTACCCATTCAATCCTGTGAATTATGTTGATATCTCTAGACATTTTATGGGAATGGAAATTCCTATATAAATCCATTTCCATGGTGTTGAGTGGGAATTTTCATTTCCAAAAAGTAAAATATAGTGACATTGATCATATAGGTCTATAGAGCTGATATGAAACCCTATTAAATTGAGATATCATGGTAAATAAATTACATTACACATTTGAAATTTGTAGGAGGTTGGATTTAATTGTGATATTAGATTCTTTTTCTATTGAATCCTTAGAGTGTTGCATAAAACCAACTTTTTGTCTTAGGTGGTTATAAATAATAAAATTGATAAATATTCATAGAGGGTCACACACATAGTTCACCTAAAATATCAATTAAATCCATGTAATGAACATAAAAAGTTATGATGGTTTAGAGGAGAAGGATGGATCCCCACTATCCTGGTTCAGAGCCTCCTATCCTAAGGGTTTAGATATCTGATATATAAATCTTTCAGTCCTGCTAGAGTAGTTTGTTCATGCTTTTCTACTATCTAGGTATGTGTTGATGAACTTATTGTATGCAATGTTGTCCCATTGCTTCCTTAAAAGTTACACTCATCACTCTCTCTATCCAATATCTTTGAAGACTTCCTTAGATCTTGTATTTGGGGGTGTGGATTACACTATCCCTTAATCATCGTCAGATCTGGGCTCCACCACATTTCTTTTTGTTTTTTATGGTCTTTTTAATTATTGTGTGACAGTTTTGTGACAACATGGGGTTGGAATCATGGATGATTTTTACGTAAAGTGGTGGTTTATGATATCTTGCGATGTGGGCCTCCTTGAATGGTAACGAGCCTGATGGATGGTCGAATTGGTTCGATAGGGTCTGGATTTTTCAAAAGTGTCGATGGGAGGATATAGTGGTAGGGTGGGAGATGATCTAGTTTCTTTACTCGTATCAATCACCGATGTGATTGCAGTTGCAATAATTGTGTCATTGCATCAGATATGTTATTGTTCATATTATTTTAATTAATAGTATTTGGCTTTTTGGGAGTGTTTTCACTAGTCTTGTTGGATTGGTTTGTTCTCAGGGTGAATATTTCATCACGGGTTCTAGTTTATATTTTTTATTTGGATGTGGTGCTCCATTTTTCAGGTGTCTTTGGGTGGGAGACCTCTAGAGAAGGATGGGTGTGATTTCACACTCCATTCATCCTTGTTTAATCAATTTTATGGATGGATGGGTACCTTGATAGGACCTTTTATCATTGTTTTCCAGTCTTATTTTCCATTGCAATAGGAGGGCATCATTGAAAGTTTATTTAGTTGTTTTTTGGGTAGGAGAATCGAAGGAGATAAGAGTGTGTTGTCACATTTTAACCATATCTCCTCTATATTTATTTATAGGTTAAGGAGGTTCTCTTTCGTTTGTTCTACCGACAAAGTGAAACTTCTTGATAGAGGGGGTGACATGTTTTTTTGACTGATCATAGTTTTTCACTATCTTTCAAGGGTGTGATGAGGTTTTCTGGTGCCGGCTTCTTTTGAACTTATAGGATTTTTTTTCATTTTATTATTTTCTTTTTTAAAGCAACTTCCCTTATTATAATGTGTTCCCACTTTACCAGTTCTAAAATAGGTTTTATATTCATTATGTTCAATAAATTGGGTTTAACCCTCAGCCATTTCAAAAAAATATATATCATGTTTGAATAAATGAGATTTATTTGGCATGGATTATCGCTTTAATTTAATCAGATTATATTTGAAAGAATAAGTGAGTAAAATAATAAAAATAATTATTTATTGGATTTTTTTGTAGAATATAATATTTATTATATTTATTATATAATAATTAAGTGTCATTTCTTATTAAATAGTGATTATTTAGATATTAGTAAATTTCGATGAAGGAAAGAAGATAATGATTAATGGTCTGATTATAAATGATATAAAGGAAATTTATTTATATTATTACTATGTTTCACGTATCAAGAAGTAATTATTATTGTTTTTGTTATTTATACTATTGGAAATTTTTTCAACTCAGAATACTAAATATGGTTTAGGAATTGTGTATTATTTTAAAACCCTTAACCTAATATAATAAGTGACAAATTATGACTCATGTATAGTTTATGATGGTGAGATATGGATGCTTGGATGGAATTAAGATAAATTGAATTAATTATTTTAATTCATGGATCATTATCATAATTAATGAATGAATCAAAGTAATTGAATACAATATTGAAAGTGTTTTCTCATTGGGTGTTTTCTATGGATGAAGATGAAATTAGAAATTCCATTTCTATGTGATCATTTTCTTTTAATTTATTTTGATTTCATTAAAATAATGCCTTGTTATTCATTCCCTCCCCCTTATTATGTATGGGTTTGTGTGATTTTAGATTATTTTTTGTAATCCCCATTTATCCAATCCATTTGATTCCCTGACACATGTGAGAGTAAAGGGTTTTTAAGGATAGATCTCTTGATTTTTGAGGAGGTTGTCAGAGTTAAAGAGACAAGGTGAATCCAATCAGTGTCATATATATGAGAAACATTAGAATACTACAACAAGAACCCCACTATGGTTTTAGATGATTTCAGCCTATGGTATAGGAATAATTTATCATGTTCTAAATAACGAACTATTATAGAATCTCATTTTTATTCAAATTATTTTTTAGTAATGATAGTTGTATAGTTAATTTCTTATGTTTTTGAATGATATTCTCTCACATAACAATTGGATTAGAATGAATGAAATTTGGAATAATGAATAATCTAATTATGTGTAAATTTTTCATCAATAATTGGTAATAATTAAAGTAAAATAATAATATTAATAAGGAATGTGAATGATTAAAATGGTAATTTTTTATAATTAAAAAACCCATAGAAATAAAGTATTATTTCAATATATCATTACACTACATAAGATATAAATAATGTCATTTTCCAAAATAATTGACCACACCAAGTTGGTGTTATTTTATTTTTCCTGGAAAAAATTTCAAGGATGTTTTTGGTTGGCATCAATTGGATCACATCAATGGTTTAGATACCAAAAATTACTATCCTTAACTAATGGGAAAATTATATTAAAATAATAAAATAGGATTTCATGATTGGAGAGTCTACATAGGAGATCCATGAACCTTAATTTACTATATTCAGAATGTTATACCAACCAAAACCCCTACAAATAGATTTTAATTACTGTATATAGGTAATGATAAGGGGAATATGGATCCTTGGAACTGGAATATCTACAAAATAGGAATTTTAGAAACATATGGTGAGGGATCTTTGGTTTCAAAACATTGTGGGAGATTAATGGAATTTAATTAATTCATTATTTGTTATGTCTAATTTTGTAATAAAAAGTTACTAGGTATTACCCATTTATTAGTAGAAATATAATATAAAACGACTTTTACAATATTAGTATGATCCATACATGAGAAGGATAACCTTCTCACCCTTACAAATTGTGAGGAATGTTTATAGGATCTTTCACATTATACTACACTATGAAAGTAAATTTTATATGATGAATACCCCACATCTTGATTTCAATTTAAATGTGTCTAATGAGAAATATATATCTCTCTATTTTAAAAATGTGTAAGATTCCATGGATTTATAATGTTTTTTGTTATCCTCCATGTCCAATAATGTTCTAATGGAATATGATGATATGGAAGAGTGCATCATAATTTCTCAACTTTTGGATCTATGTCATTAGAATAGATGATAGAGATATGAGATATCCAATGTATAATTCATGTGAACAATTGAGATTTTACACCAAGTGGAGAAACTTTAGTTATGATGACTAGCCACATTGAGCACATAAGCATACTGGGTTTGATGATCTTTGATTACCTGTGAAAAGACCTCATTTTTTCACACTGCAAAACATTTCTCTAGTTTTATTGTGATGTATAATATGGTAAAAAGTGGGAGGTTACTTTCATAACATCTTATAATTTTTATCCATGTTGATAAAGATAAGAGGTATGACAACCCCGATATCCATATCCTTAATAAGAAGAGGAAGAATAAGTAAAAGTCACAGTATAATTCCATGTATAATATTTTTGGATCACAATCATTCCAAGTATAAGAAGATCTAGAGGAAATGAATGTACTATGATGTGGAATGATTTAAATGTGAAAGAAGGTCCATTGGAAGAGGAATTGTTCCTAGTTATAGAATAAACAGTAAGATTATCGTATGATCGTTATGGAGTGAAATAATTACATATCTACAACTTTGGTTTTAGATAATTCGTTTGGTGATAAAATTTGTTTTTAAGGATAGGAGGAATGTTGATTTTGGAAGATTGACACATATGAGGTGGATCTATGGGATTCCAATAATGAAAATCTGGCTACTCAAGCCATTGGTTACTATCATCTTACATGTTTTATGTAATTGATGTTGGTCTTAACGAAATTTTATTATGCTCAATGTGTTATCAAGTATATTATTTATGTATTAGTTTATATATGGATGGCTTTATTTTAGGATCTGTAAATAATGGTTGAAAATTTTATTAAGAAAACAGATGTTATGGTTAGGAAAAACTGAATAATGGCCATTTTTTATGTTAAGTTATGAAAACCAATATTTAAAATGGATAATGAAAAAACGCATTCAACTAATATGTCACCCTTTTATGGAATCATCATCATAGCCATATAAATTAGACGTTTTTGAAAAAGCACTAAAAATATGTTTACTTAGACTATTTTGACCTTCATCCACCTGAATGTTTTCACGATTATCTACAAGGTAAGATGAAAAAATTATATTTTATTAGTTATGGTGAAATTGAAAGAACACATATTGATTTTTTTCACAACTATATATGTATACTTTTTTAGTTATAGGATATATGTGTATTATAATCTATTATTACTTTTACTAACTACATGAACAGTTGTGGTTATATTTACTTAATTATGTATATATCTAAATCCTTTGAGAATATAAAAGAGTTGCAAATGAGTTTTATAATTCACCATGACTGTAGATAAAAACCCACCAATTAAATAATGGGGGTGAATATCCAAACAAAGTATTTATCAGCATTCTATGGGAGTGTGTTAATTTATCACTACTCACTCCACCATATTCAGTATAGTTGTTTAATGATTGTTAATGGAGGAATCATACCATATTGGACATTGATAGGACATTGACGAGTAATGGAATCCTTCCATTCTAATTTTGGGGATATTTATTATTGAAAATATTACACATACCAAACCGAGTTCCAACAATATAAGAAAATGTTATTCCCTTTTATTTATGTAGTAGATGAAACATGTTTTTATCATATTTTTTCATGGGGTTTCAATGTATATTGTAAGGCTATCTCAAGTAAACAATAGAACCATAATTCATGAACATTGTCATTAGAAGGTATCCCAAGTATACAAGGGGATACTACCTATAAAATCCTTTACTTAGGAAAGATATTTTCATAATAAATTTCATATTTATTGAGTGTAAGAAAATCCAAAAAGAGGAAAATGTAATAAAAATTAACTTCGATGAAGACGATTCTCATGATACACATGACTTGGTACATTAACTGATTCTACACCTCCCTATGGAAACTGTTTAAGAAAAATAACTGATGCCTTGGATTTACAGGGAAGTGAGTGAAACCTATATATATATTTTTCAATACAATAATGGAAATAAATAATTATTGGTTGATAATTATGGAACATTATCCAATATGGAGATAATAAAGAGATAAGAATATTCAACATGGAATGAATCCATGAATTTTGTGACAGATTCCATGTATCAAGACTCATTTTGGTTTTTGATTGAATATCTAGTTGATACAAATCATATTGTATGTAAATGGGTATTCAAGATTATGATGGACATGAAAGGTAAATTGAAAACTAATATATCATGAATATTTTCTAATGGGTTTTGAAAAAATCATGGAATTTACTATAATAGAAAATTTATCTAGTTTACATGTCTAAATAGACTATAAATGTGTTATCCATAGAATCTGATAATGAATTTGAGATATTGTAAGTTTATTTAATAATATATTTCTTTAATAATAAACTTCAAGAAGATTTGTATATGAATTAACTAGAACAGTTTGTGTATCCAGGAAATTAAAAGTTTATACAAGTGATAGAGATTCATTGATGGATTAAAGAAAGAATCCATGACAGGGATCATTTTATTTTATAATGACATTAATAAATATCATTTCATTGAGAATAAATGTGAGTAATGTGTTTACAAGGATTTTAGTTGGAGTAAATTTGTTTTAAACATAATATATGTTGATGAGATATTACCAATTGGAAATGACATGGCAGACAAACAAGATGTTAAAGAGTGATTGGATATGTTCTTCCAAATGAAGTACTTAGGTAATGTATCCTACATTATTGGGATCAAGATCAGGTATGATAGATCGAAGAGGCTGGTCATACTATATCATGATACATAGATTAACCTGATACTGAAGAGGTTTTTTATGGAACAATCCAAGCGCGGATTCGTTCCACTGTTACTTGGTACACATTTTTTCAATAAAATGTGTACTTGAACACTAAATAAATGATAGATAATGAGTATTATCCCATACAATTCTATGATAGGATCCATTATGTATGGCCTGTTATGCATGGGGCTTAACATTGCCTATTCATTGTTAATGGTAGTTAGATATCAAAAAGATCCTGCTGAAAAATATTGGATTTTACAAAATTCAATCCATAAATATTTTTGAAAAGATATGAATATATTCCTAATCTATGAAAGTGATAATGATCTAAGAATCTGGTTAAATAAATATTCTATGATTCGGATAGATCATAATGATAAGAAAAATGTTTGGACATATATTTTGTCTCAACGAATGAGATGTAACATAGAAAATATCAAAGAAGATGGTTTTCAATGATTCTACTGTGGGGTTTAAGTATATTGTTACATCTTATGTTGTCATGGAATCAGTATGGATTCATAGCATTTTTAATGAACATGATGTTGATCATAGTAGTAAATAACCTATCATAGTTTACTATGATAACACTGAATCAACTACTCTCTCCAAGGATCTATGGAAACACTAAAGGTAATTCCACATACTTCAGAAGTTTCATCATTAAATGTAGTTTTATCAATGATGTGAAGTTGTATCTAGTAGTGTATCCCCAGTAGAAAAAATCATAGACACCTTTATCTGGTATTTATCTCAATGGAGGAATGAGTATTCTTGCAGATGTAGTAGACTATGATTTGTTGGATGTTTTCTCTAATGCGTTGGGTTCTATTTGAGTTTGTTCCATATGATCAACTTGTATATTACTTGATTATTTTATTTCCTTATTAATGATTTTTTATTATCACATTATTAATTTTACACTAAATTTAATTTTTATGAGATAATTTACATGGAATATATGTCATGAAAAAAGTTCATATCATTTCCCCACTATAATGAGAACTTACGAGTTCAACAACATTATACATAATAATAATTCTATGGAGGGATGATATTGTATGATATTTAATAGATGAAATATGGTATTATGGGTAAGAGGATCATAAAAAATTGAGACAATGTCTCATGGTTTTTTATGTCGGTAGTCTCTATGATAGGAGGTTATAAGAACCAATCCATCAAATAGAAAATCCACAGTTCCATGTGTCATTGGATATTCTTATATATAGACAAGTGTGTTGATCCTTATAATTTAATATTATCATTTATTTATATCATGAATATAATGGTTTGATGTATTTATTAAACCCATGATGAAATATTCTTGTGGCATTGCATGATATGTTGTGTGCAACATGAGTGGTACTTCATTTATGGATAATGAAAAAAAAGGATTTTTCAATTCTGTCTCTTGATGTAAGTTGATATCTCATGAATATTAACATGAATGGATCTAGCCCCATATATCCATGTCCATGGTATTTAGTCGTCAATTTTATGTACTTATATTAAATTAAATAGACATTGATCATATAGGATGATGGCACTGGAATGAAACCTTCATCATTCGAGATATCATGATAAATGGATTATATTACATGTTACAAATTCATGGGAGGTTAGATGTCATTCTGACATTAAATTCTTTCTCAATGAGAGTCTTGGGATGTTTCTAGACACTAAACTAGTATATTATGTGGTTATCCATAATTCCACATACAAAGAGGCCTAGATGTTCAAAAACATGGTCTATCATCAATGTTTTTTTAATTCATGTATTGATTTTGTCAACTTATAAAAAATGATATTTATTTCATTTGTTTGATCACTATAATTTAATAACATATTATATGAATTCATATGGAAGTTTAATAATAAAAAATATATTTATTTTAATTTTTTTAAATAAATTATTTATTAAATTAATCAAATAATATTTTATTGACATCAATTTATTAAAAATTAATTATTTGAATATCAATAATTGTTGAAGATGGAAAGTGGACCGAGCTTAATCGTCCAATTAGATTTGGTATAAATGATATATATATATATATATATATATTAATAATACATTTCACATATTAATAGATGAATAATATTATTTCTAATACTAATAGACATGGGGTCAACTAGGAATATTAAATATGGTTAGGGGTTTATATGGGATTTTACAACCATTAACCTACTATAAAAAATATTTAATGATGATTCATTCGTAAATTAATTTATGAAATCACAACATATTAATTGATACTTTCTCAATCCCTATAGTAAATTATATCTTCCTCCACCCTCAATTATTTGAGATAATACTAAGAGTTTTTCTTCTATTGAGAATAATACTACTTACATCAACCACGAACAACACAATTGATCTAGATTGGAAATGATATCCCATGAAAATTATATGAAGAGTGCATATATTTTCATCTACATGTGGGTCACTAATAGTTTAACTATACTTAGAGATCCTATAGAAAAATGATGGAATGATGAGATCTAGTCAACTGAATCATAAAAAAAAGTTGAATTACATGTTGGGGTAATTGTATATTTTCTCCTAAATTGATTATAAATTACACATGAAGATCGACATATCCTATTGTTAATTAATATTATATTTTTTTTGGATATGGTGTGTTTATCATGGGAATAAGTTATTTCATATATATTAAGACTAAAATCGGATTTGGTAATACAATTAAATGATGCTTTCACTGAAATCGGAACCTATAAGCACCCAACATCCCAATTGTTCGTTGACATATGATTTGGCCTTGTCTATGGAAAATATAATGTTGATCCTAAACCCTATATGTACATAAAATTTACATTAGTATGATTCTTCAGTACCCATGTAGAATGGATTCCTAACCATGGTGTGATTATATTGGTTAGTAGGAAATCAACAATGTGGTCCCCTAATAAAAAATATACTATGATACGTGGATATATCATGATGAAATGAAATATTAAAAAATGTAATATGGATGTCCCGACCCCACCCACTAAATCCAACCTGGCTAAGAGAGTGATGGTCTAAAACTACCCCAAGTCAACCTCCATAGTCTTAGGGATAGTGACAAGCGTTGAAAGGCATAATTAAAATTGCATAAATTTTTCAAAAAAAAATTAATGAAATAACCCAACCATATCCATGTGTAAGTGTAGAGGAACCAAAGAAAACATAGTAACATATAGAGTAAACACCATTCATGTAACAACCTCTAGGGAGAAAAAAAGAGTAAGACAATGTGACCAAAGAAGTAAGATGAAAAAGAAGCACAAATATAACGAATTACCAAATAGAAAATAATAGGAATAATTAAATGATGATATAGGCTAACTATAGTTCTATAATCCACAACCACTATACGTGCTCAAATAAATTAGGGAATCCATTTTATTATCTGAAATAACTGATGAACTAGCCTAAATGTGTACAAGACATGACACATGCAAGTAATTCCCATATTGGGGTGAGTACATACATACCCAATAGGATGCCCTGAAAGTTGATGGGGAAGAAATATGAGACATAATAGAAGTAAATATCTTAAAACATGGAAGGAGAGAAATAAAAACCAACCAACAATTATATATTCTCATAAAATAAACCACGATGGGAGAGAAAGGGGATCTCCCTCTCATCACCCAGACTTGGAAAACCGTTTTACATTAGATCTAAGGGGTCTATCAATGATTCTTGTCATCTCTTGTATCTTTTGGATGAAGTATCCACATGATTCCAAGCCTCACCACATTTTTTTACAACTGGGGGGACATAATCTCTAGGTAGATGAACTATACCATGGTAAAATAATAGGCATATATTTAATATATATGATTCATTACCTATCCTAGAATCAAGGTTATACTCTGTTGAGAGAGGACTTATTCTTGGTCCCAATATGTGGGTTTGTAACACCCCAATATTTTGTAAGATACTACTTTCAAATTAATTTAATATTTTTGACGTTTTTCATTTCATGAAATAATAAAAATATTGTTTATATATCAAATCATTATTTTTGGATTTTATTATATATAATAGGAAGTAAATCATGCACTATATGAAACATAATGGTTATCTTTCTCTACATGTAACTCTAAGGATGGCTTACATTATACGCAAAACTGACAATTCTCGATGATTTCTAAAACATTCAAGAACATGTTTTACCAAATAACAATATATTATTAAAATATAACTATTTAATACATTAACACTCAACCTAATTTTTAAGTTAGTGGTTATTAATAGTATTAACTAACTTATGAAAGCCTACAGTTTAAGAAAATTTAAAATTAATTCAGTAGTTATAATGAACTAATTGAATATAAAAGAAATATTCTTTTAGAATACTATATTTATGCTCAAAAAGTAGTTTTATAATAATGAATTAAATTAATTACAATTAGTGGGTTATATTAATGTAATATATATATATATATTCAATAAAATATTTTTTTATTCATCTAATATATTCAATAGGAATAAGATAATAACTAACCCAATTTTACACATAAAACCCTATATTTTTATTTCCGTACTTTTACCACCTTTTGACAGTGAAACTATTTTTAATGTAATTTATTGAAATTTTATAAATTTTATCAGTAAAAAGAATCTTCATTTTTTAAATTTAAAAATAAAAATTAGGTTAGGTTAAATGTTTTTTATTTTTCTATGATGTTTCATTTTTAATATATAGTGAAGAATTTTTTAACTTAACAAAAAATTCATTTTTCACCTAATTTATTTATAAAGATAAATTAAATTATTAATAAATTTTAATGTTTATTCACATAAAATTTCTATTTATTTATCGAATTTAGGTTATTTGAATCAATTTCACATTGAAATTGGTTATAAAAACAATAATTCTTTTAAACATTTTAACATTAGAAACCCGCTTTGTCATCCCATCTATGAGATTAAATTTAAATTAATTTCTACCACTTATATGATTGGAATTTGAAAAATGGATCCCATATTTGGTATCATAAAAATATATAATTTTTAAATTGTTTCCTTTGTTTTTTGTCATAAATATTAGTGAATTTAATTAAAATCAATTACAATGATTAAGGAGTAATTAACCTTAACAAGGGACTAAACCCTAATTTTAAGGCCTAATATGACCTAGAAACTTGTCAAAAGGCCCATTTAGGGGCAATATTTAGACCCCATAATCCATTGTATTTATTGGGGTTCATTATTGGATAATGATTCACTATAAAAACCATGGTGGGGTTTCCCTTTTCAATTTTTTTACATGAATTCCACTCATCCTCCACTATAAAGAAGCTTCATCTCCTCCCACATCCACACAACTGTCAAGACTCTTAATTTTAGAAAGGATCTTCCCAATTATCTCCTAAAAACGCATCCCATCCTACTTGAATCCTCAATTTAGATATAAATCACTCAAAGGAATCTTTTTGGTGCAAACCAAAAGAAGTTACCTGAATGGGAGGCAACATCCTTCCTCAAGCTTCTTTATTTTGTTTTCTTTCTCCACCCAACATTCTCATTATTACATGATTACACAAAAAATTTATCTTAAATATAATTATATTTTTAGATAATAAGGGTTCTGCATAAAATTACTCACACATCCATCTAATGGGTAACAAACATACTTTTTATGTGTACTGTGAACTACCGCCTCATGAAATGATAATTGTTTGTTTTTCATTTACCGCATCTCATAGTGGAAATTATGAAGGATAGTACGTTTTTATGTAATATATATGAAATTTATAATTTATTTATTCTTATTTATTTATTTTACAATAGAAGTATTAATAATTTTCATCATGTGTATATAAGATAATTTTGTTTGAGGAAGTGTGGACTACTACCCCCTCAAAGCACATGATTTGTTTACACACTACATGAACTGTATGAAGGATGTATTTAGTGAAATTATAGGATATATATTATATAATAGTTCAAATTGAAAAATTACATATATAAAAGTTTGTGTGTGTTTCATTTACTATCATTCTTCTAATACAACAATAAAACAAAAACAACGTTAATGCGTACGTACACCCTACCATCTTCATGAACATTATGTTAATTATTGTACTTATATATTCAATAGATTATTTTAATACACAAATGACACATATAAATGATATATATATATATATATATATCATAGCTTATATTCTTAAAATATTGATATTAGTATAAGAACTATATATAAAAAAAATTAATACACATGTAAAGAATAAAGCATATATGACACGAAGTTAAACCTTAACATAGAATTGTTAACAACAGGGAAATATATTGTAATAATAAACCCATATATGGTATTATATATAAGAATATAATTCTATAAAATATGTATAATAATTTTTTATTTATTATACATTAATCTTGTACAAGTATGACGAGAGTCATGACTTAATATAAGGGAATTTCATCTCACATTTTATTAATGAGACATATAACCTTTATTCACCACCCATTACATTGGTGTGGTGTGTATACTAACCATGGATGAATTATGTGATTATTATAATTAAATTTATGGGTATCCACATATCAATTTTTTGATATTTATTTTATTGTGTTTATGATTCATATGTTACAAAATACTTAATGTAATTTTGTCTTGATATTCATTCATTGAGACGCATGTCATGTTATGCACATGTAATTTTACATTAGGTGTGTAAAATGCCTTTGAAAAGATATTAAATGAATATAAATATTTAAATTATATTTTATGCTTCATTTAATTTCATTTTCTTACATGAGGAGTATGGTTCAGAGTAATCAAGGGGTATGAATTTGTTAAACCAATCTCATCATTTTCAAGATTTTTTACAATTATGATTCCATTGATAAAACATCATGATAAATATATTAATAACTCTCATAAAATTTATTTTCCTTTGGCTATTCATGATATATTCATATATTGGTACCATTTTCCCGCACTTTGGTACATAATAATGTTAAGAATGTGTTTTTAAGATAAACTGACATTACCTATATCTTCTGTCATAAATTTGTGATCTTCTAAACCATGTTTTTAAAAGGTTTACAAGAATGTTATATTATTATCCTATGATCAATAAAAGAAATTTTTACCCAAATATTACCTTTTATAAAAAAATGTTTTTAAAAATGGAATATTCTTCTCATTTTTCATTTGAGACAATTTTTAAACCTTTGTATGGTGAAAAAGAAATTTTTATCGTGTAGGGATTTACCCGCCATCCTTTATTTGATGTTTCATTTTATTGTTTAAAATTTTATATTTTTAAAAAAAAATTATAATAAATTTTGAAAGAAATTTGTTTCGAATTTTTTTTCATGCTTATTTTAGAGTTTCTTTTAAAAAAATGGTTTTCAAAATATTTTCAAGCTCATTTACATGTTTTCAAAGTAAAAGGGGTTTAAAAATGTTTTATATGCTTACCTTATATGTTTTCAAGTTTAATTTCCTGAAAATGGTTTTCAATAGGTTATACATTTTAATAATTATTTATGAAAAGAGAGATGATAATTTCTTAATAAAGAGTTTTCTAAAGATATTTTAAATTTATTTCCCATCTAAATGACATGATTGGGGTTTCTAAGCCCTTATAGGGGATATGATCCAAGGATATATCCAATTATTAATTTTAATGGATTATTTTTTAATATAATTATATTTATGAAACCTGTTTCCCTTTACACAAGTTATAATTTTATGAAAACCGCTTATTTCCACGAGTTATACATTAGCGAAATGATTATGAAACCCATCTATTTTTTCTAGGTTAAGATATGTTTTCATGTTTATGACACCCTTTTCATTTCATGGGATATGATTTGATTGTTTATAATCTTATAGAACATATATATATATATATTATTTAATTTTGAGATGGTTGGGACCTGTATATATTTTGAATGCATTGGGTAAATATTTATATCGGGTTAGATTGAATAATATGGTCTAGGGAGAGAACCTTTACAACTAGGATGGCCATGGGAGTGAACCATGACTACGAAGATGGTATACGGAGTGAACTAATTCTACTAAAATTTCCATAAGAGTGAACCCTGACTACCATGTAGGTATTATGAGTGAACCCAAAATACCAATATGGCCTTGGTAGTGACGCCTTGTCTATTTTGGAAAAAAATTTAATTCATTATGTGTCATACACAATTCTGTGTCTTATTTAAATATTATACAAATATAGATCGTGTTTTTTATTTCCTCATGATCTATTTCTTTTGAACAATAAAAAGTTATTCCATGATTCATATTTATGTTCATATATATTTAGATTATGATCTTCTATTTTCATGATCCCATTATCATACCCTTATGCTCATGAATATGTTTTCATATCTCCTTTTTTACCCTTACTGAGAATCTGATCTCAGCCCTTTTTGTGTTTTCTTTCCCATAAGTTATGATGATATGTATTAGGATTTATTTTTATAAGAACTTTTCTGGTAAAGAAGAACCTAGTGGGAGTTAATGTAACTCACTAGTGTACAAGTGTTCCTATTTCTATGTTTCAAAATACACTAGACTAATTTGGTCCTTGGGTGTTTTTTTAATGTTTTATGTATTACAAAAAAGTGATTTAATGTATATTTATTTCAATCATTGTAGTTATAGTTTGTATTAGAGAAATGTTTTAGTTAACATTTTGAAACAAGGAAGCTTAATCCTTTGGGGGATCTCTAAGGACTAGTCTATGGATAAGTCTTGGTATAAGGAAATGTATACAATAATGTGTTTGTAATTGGTAAAGGGTAAATTGTGTGGTTTCCAACCAACACATCCTTATCAGGATATTACAAGTGGATGTTTATTTATGAAAGATGTACCTAGGGGTAAAAAATTAAACATGATGTACCATGTCTGGCTTAGTATCACTTGTTGTATGGAAATGAGCCTTACTACACACCCAGTTTGACACTCCGAGGGATACGCTTTTGAAATTTATAGAATCATCACCAAATTTTTTAAATTATTTGAATAGAACATTACTATGAATAACATAGGATAAACCTAATGAGTCAAAGAATTAAATTTAGTTGTCCAAATTTTTACATCCAATAAGTAAATTTTCATTATTATGTTGTTTTCTTTTATGATTCGTGTTTCTCACCCTATGATTTTTGGTTTTAGTCAATAGAGATAACTAGATGAAACAAGGTTAACATTAAATGTTTCATATGTGGAATTTATGGGATTTCTGAAAATCAATTTCCCAATTTGAAATCTCATAATGAGATTCAGTAAGGTGGTATGAATATTGGTTATACTTTTGAACATATAGTGACAACAAATGACATATTCAAGGTATGTAATGTTCTTCCTATATTTTTGACATTAATAATAATAATAGTGATTAGATTGAGGTGGTGTAACCTAAAGGCATGATTAATATTTCATATGATAGGAAAGTGATATTTTGAACTAAATTTATCAAGCATGAGTAATAGTTTAAAAATAAGAATGGTGCATGATGTACTAATGTTTTTGAATTCAAATATTAAGTTATATGAATAATGAAATATAAAATTATTTTCAGTATAAGTATTAATTAATGATTTAAATGATATATTAATGGTTATGAACACATTGAAATGTGATATATTTATTAAGGGAAGGTAACCCTTAATGTGATCATGATGTTGAGATAATTTTGTTTTTATTAGATAAAGAGATGACAGATTTTGTTATAATAAATTAGATAGAACTGGTTACCCTGAATCTGGTTATTGATTGGTAAAAAAGTTGTTTAAGTACTAAAAGATGATTTTTGAAACATATTTTATTTATGGAATATATCTAGTAAAATTTGGTATAATATGTACGCTTCTTTTGAAAAATTATTTAGGGTAATTCAGGTTACTTCCATGTATTAAGAGAATATATAATGATGGTATTCACATGTTTAGATTTTGAGAACCAAAAGTTAATTTTTGATATATGGGGGGTCTATGTTAAGATTATTTTGTGACTTTATTTATAATGTTATTGACATTTAAATTTTTTAAGAGTTATAAGGATATGAAATTATATAATGTTTAAGTTAAACACCAGATGAAGTAAATATATAGTGATTTTGTATTTAAAAGTTACATAAAAGGATATATATCGATTGAATTATTTCAAGGATTACAGCCATATTTATTTTAAAAATTATATTAATTTTGTT
The DNA here is from genome assembly GCA_963277665.1 of Viscum album. Classification (NCBI taxonomy): domain Eukaryota; kingdom Viridiplantae; phylum Streptophyta; class Magnoliopsida; order Santalales; family Viscaceae; genus Viscum; species Viscum album. The sequence goes on from OY728163.1 coordinate 336,392,369, forward strand.
TTAGAGGTGTACATCCTATATATCTGGAGATAAACAATCTTGTTCGGAATGGCCACAATTCTTAAACCCATAAACGAAGAACAATAAAAGTTTCACACTTACCATTGCCTATGCACAGTCCAAGTTAATGTGTAATTTATTTAGTTAAAATTTTGATGAATAAATATATTTTATGTCATTGATGACCACAATAAGTCCCCAATATTTAATTTTTTCCACCATGTCCATATTTTCACTTCACATAGAGGTTTTCCTATCCCCTAGCCTAGTTATATGTTACTTTGGGTAACCTCCATGTTTCCAACATTCTTTTTTTATAATGGAACCTTAAGTATTAATTTTTATGATGTGGGTTTCTATGAAAGTAACTTCCACATATTAAAATTTCGATAACCCATAGTAATTTTGATAGTGAAATTCATTTTAAGGGGGGTTGAATGTAACACACTGATATTATTGGAAATAAATTTTTTGAAATTAATTTAAGAAGTTATAATTTCTATTTGATAGAACAATGAAAAAAAAATTTATTTATCAAATCACATTGTTTGGAATGAATTTTATAAAATACCTAGTTAATAATTCAATAAATGCAGCATAATGGTTAGATTCCTCTACATGGAACACTAAGGTTAGTTTATGTTATATGCAAGACTAACTTTCCATGATGACCGTCGAAACATGCAAGATTGAGTTTTATGAAAGAAATTTTTTTTTATAAAAATATTACTATTTAACACATTAAGACTTAATATAGCTATTATTTCAATGGTTATGAACATTATTAAATAACATATGAAAACCTATGTTTGCAACAACTATAAAATGAATTCATTAGTTACAATTAACTAATTGAATATAAAGGGAATATTTATATATAAATATATGTTTATGATGAAAAATATATTGAGTCCTAATATATTAAATTAACTATAATTAGTTACTAATATTAATGTAATATATAATATATATATATATATATATGAAAAACTATTTCATAACAATTATATATATTTGTTAGGAATAATATAAGAACAAACATAATTTTACACATAAAAATAAATTTTTATTAAAAAATGTTTTAAACATTTTTGATGGAGAAACTGTTTTAAATAATTTTTTTGAAATTATATAAATTTTAATTGTCAAAATAAACATCAATTTTAATAGAGAAACATAAAAATTAGGTTAGGGTTAATTTTTTTTTTATTTTTTTGCGAAGTTTTAATTTTTAATGAATAATGAAAATAATGAATTTTAACTCAAAGTTACATTTTCATATAATGTAGTTATAAAGTTAAATTGTTTTCTAATTACTTTTAATGTTTAATTAGATAAAAGTATTATATATTTACCCAAATGATTTCATTAGAATCAATTTTACATTGAAACTGTTCAAAATAACATGGAAAACCTTTTAAATGTTTACTTTAAAACACTACTTTGTTGTCCCATATAGAGGATTAAATTTAAACTACTTTATTCCAATTATATTATTTGAATGTGGAAAATCTGATTTAATATTTGGAATCATCATAATTTTACAATTTTTAATATTATAAACTAGGTTTTTGTCCAAAAATATTTGTGAATGAAATTAAAATTAATTAGAATGAATAAGGTGAAATTAATCTTATCAAGGGACTAAACACTAATCTTGAGGAATAATATGTCATATAAAATAGTAAAAAATCATTTTTATTGGAATATTTAGACTCTATTTTCACATTAATATACTATTTAACATTATTGGATCCACATTAAACAAAAAATATGAGTGGTATTTTTCTTTTAAAATACATTACATGAATGCCACTCCACCTCCACAATAAAAAAAACCACTTATCCCCCCAATTACACACACCAATCAAGCCATTTAAGTTCATCCATTGTCTTCACACTTATCCCATAAACATTTATGCTTTCCACATTAAATCCTCACTTTAATAATACATTCATCCAAGGAATCCATTTGGTGTAAAACAAAATGATTTAACAAAATAAGAGGTAACACCTTTCCTCAAGATCCTTTATTTTATTTTCATTTTCCACCCATTCCAATATAATCGTTCTATAATTATACAAAAAAAACTATCCTAAATATAATTATATTTTTTATTCTATGGTATCATGCTACACTTACAAACAGGTCGATCTAATTTTTATTGAACATACTTTTTATGTGTACGACGAACAACCACCTCACGAAACGATGATGAATCATTTTTCATTTAACACCTATCATAGTGGAAATTATGATAAACATTAGGTTTTTATATAATATATATGATATTAATAATTTCTTTAATATTATTTAGTTATTTTGTAACATATATCTTTATACATTCCATCATGTAAAAATAAGAAAATGTTGTTTGAGGAGGTGTGGATTACTACCCCCTCAAAGCGATTGAGTCATTCATACACTACCTGGAATGCATTTAGGATGTGTTTAGTGAACTTATATGATATATATGATATAAATATTATAATTTAATAATGATATATATACATATATATACATAAATTTCACATACAATATTTCCTACAATACATCAATAAAATAGAAACAATGTTCATGCTTACGTACGACCTTTCATCTTCGGGAATGGTGCATTACATTTTGTAATTATATATGATATAGATTATTATAATAAAAATAAAATGAATATAAATGATATATATCATATTTAAATACATTAAATCATGATATGATTATAGGGACTAAATACATAACAAATTAAGACATATACGAAGAACAAAGTAGATATTACCCAAAGTGATACCTTAACGTAGAATTATTAATCAATGGGTAAAATATGGTAATTATAGAAAGAATATATTTTATTGGAAATAATAATATAATTCAGTAAAATATTTATAATAAATTTAAATTTATGATATAGGATGATTGGATGTGTATGTAGAGAGTTAAAACACATTGTAAGGGAATTTCATCTCACTTTTTATTTGCATGATATATATCCTTTATTCACTACCCATTATTTTTTTGGTTGTTAAACTGAAAATAAGTGAATTATATGATTATTATACCTAATTATGTGTATATTTACATATCCATCTCATTATATTTCATTCATAGGGGTTATGTTGCAAAAGTTTCCAAATTTGTAATGTAATTTAGTCTTAATTTTCCTTTTTGAGACACATGCTGTGTTATGAAACTATATTTTTTCATTAGGTGTGTATAATGAATTCGAAATTTTATATAACGAATATATTTCATATTATGATATTTTAAGCTTCATGTAATTTCTTTTTCTTAAATGGGTATTATGGTTCAGAGTTATAAAGTTGTAAGAATTTGCTGAAACAATCGGATCACAGTCCACGGTTTTTTTATGATTAGGATTACTTTGATGAAATACTATGAATCATATATTATGAACTCTCATGAATTTTCATTTACTTAGGTTCTTATTGATATATTCATTTATTGGAAACTTTTTCACTCTTTGGTACATAAGATTGTTATGAGAGTATTTTTATGAAACCACGACTCTACCTCTCTCGTCAGTCGGAAATCTATATTCTTGAAAAACCATGTTTTCTAAAATGTTACCAAGAATATTATACTATTAATATACTATATTTAAATTAAATTGTTACAATATTTTACTTTTAATAAAAAAAATTGTCTTTAAAAAGGAATCTTTATTTCATTTTTCAGTTGAAGAAATTTTTAAAACATTTTACGGTGCAGAAAGAATATTCATCATATGTGAATAACCCAAAATTATTAATTTGAATCATCCATTTCATGTTTAAAAGTATAAATTATAAAATAATTATAATAAAATACATTTCCAAAGAAATGGTTTTAATTTTTTTTTCATGGTTATTTTATAAATTTTCAATGAAAAGAATTTTCAAAAGGTTTTCAAGCTCCTCTATAAGTATTCAATGGGAAGTGTCTTTCAAAATGTTTTCAATGGTTACTTTATTAGTTTTCATATTTATTTTCAGGAAAATTATTTTCAAAATGTCATTCTTTTTTATAATCATTTTACAAAAGGGAGAAATAATTTCCCCATGAAGGGTTTATTTAAAGATATTTTTAATGTTATTTCCAATCTAAGATGACATATATTGGTGTTAATCTTTATTTATTAGGGATATTAACCAAGGTTCCATTCAATTATTTCTTTATATGGTTTATTTTTTAATTAAATGATGTTTATGAAACCTATTTCACTGTAACGACCTAGAATTTTGAATAAATCTTATATCCTAATTTTGTGTGTTATTTTATTTTTATACTCAACAAAACTGTTTCATTTGATAACATGATTATGATTAAAATGAGACCGTTTGGTTTTTAATGTTATATGACCATTGGTCAATATGACCGCTGGAAACTAAAAGTTTTGATTATTGTCTCTAAATACAAGTGATCTCGGTTAATTAATATAGAAAGAAGATTCGATGGCCTCAACCAGTAGTCTCGTGCCAATCAAAGCCCATCTAACGGAACTTGGGAAGGAGGTTGCACCACTGGGCTTTTCTCTGGACCAAACCCAAGCCGAACTTCATCGTGTGAAGCTAGAACAGAACCGCCTTGGCGAAACGTTCAAACTGATAGAAATTACTACTCGTGCAATGATGGATGAGCCGCCCTCAGATTCTATCACCTTATCACACCTTACGCTTAGGCCCTATACTGGTGTTATAAGGGGCTATGTAAGGAGACCGTAACTACCTTGTATAATCCTTTGTTTTACATAAAATTTTTGATTTCTTCTTATGATGACGTATATGAATTTTTAAATGTCCGGATAAATATAGTATGCATATTTTTGATTAATTTTAGAGAATGGATATTTTAAAAATGTTTATGTAAACCTTAAATAATTAAAAATGTGTCATGATTTTCAAAAAATGGTCTTCTACAATTATGTTCAGTACGAAATTTAGAGTCTAATAAGATGAAATACATTTTTGATTAACAGTAAATTATGAATATGGATTTTAATCTTAGGATTAGTAATGTGACCGAATTGATTAGTAATCTCATATAAAGAATTTATTAATATAATATAGGCACCTTGATTATGTAATGTGATTCAATAAAATGGTTAAATAACAGTTTCATAAATTTTTAGTCAAGTATTAGTTTTTTTGTGTGAATAGTTTTTTTTAATTAAAAATTAAATTAAAAATATTTCAAAAATTATCTTTATAAAATGGAATTTATTTTTGAATTCAGAACATCGATATTATGCTAAGGTAATTTTTGGGGGATTTTTAAAAAAAATGAATATTTGGTGAATAGTGTATTTGTTTAAAAATTAAATTAAAAATATTTAGAAATTTATTTTTATAAAATGGAGTTCATTTTTGAAATCAGAGCATCGATATTTGGTTAAGGTGAAATTTTGGTATTTTTCTAAGAAAGTTGAATTTTTGATGAATAGTGAAAATACAGTTTTTAAGTTACAGGTGTGTAATGACATCATTAAATGATGTGTTAAGTATGTAATAAATATGGTCGACTTATGAATTGTAAGATAAGGTATGAGGTGTCCCAAATGGCCAATACCATGGGCAAGCCCATGGTTTTTCCAAAACCACCAATGAGGTGTCCCTTGGCCATTAATGCCTTGTCCCCTCACTTTCCCTATAAATACCCACCCTTCCCTCTTTAGATTTCACTCCCAAATCTCCCCCAACTAAGATCTGTTCTCATTACCTCCCAAGGAGTCCTCCCAAGGTTCCCCCAATCCCTTAAGGTCCCAACCTTCGAGTTTTAAGAGTTATGTTTAAGGTAAGGGATCCTACCGTACTTTATTTTCAAGTAATCTCTTTTATGTCATTTCATTTATGTTCCATGATCTTATCTTGTGGGATGTTCTTTTATATTCCTCTTAATTCCCTTTTCATGTTCATATTATGAAAGACCCCCTCTTTCTCTCATCAATATATTATAAGAAAGTTTAAATGACACTGTTAGGCTGCCAAATTTTTAAAGGATTCGTTCACCTTTCTCATTTTTCAAAGTTATACGTTCATGTAAAGTCTTCCAAGTTCCTTTAATATGTTGGGGTATGATCTATATATATATCATACTGTAATTTTATGTTAATATTATGAGATACCCTATTTTTTCTCATCAATTCATTTTTTTTTGAAGTTTTGGTGACGCCGTTAGGCTGCCAAATTTTTAAGGGATTCGTTCACCTTTCTCATTTTTCAAAGTTCTACTTTCATGTAAAGTCATTCATATTCCTTTTTATTATGTTGGGGTATGATCTATATATCTATCATACTGATATTTTATGTTCATATGATGATAGAACCTATGTTATCTCATCAATTCTTTTTTTTTGAAGTTTAAGTAACATCGTTAGGCTGCCGAATTTTCATAGGAGAAATCTTATTTTTGTCTTCCTTTCATATTATTTATTTCCTATGGTATATCATTCAAATTTCATTACCATGTTCTTAAATCATTTATATTATGTTCCCATACTGCTTTATGGATCATTTATGAGTGGGTGACCCATGTCCCCTCTCTTTTTAATGTTTTCTAAAACCTTGTAACATAGTCGTTATGCTGTAGAATTTCCGTCTCAAAATTTCTCTCTCTTATTCTAAAATTAATTTATTTTATTAAGTGAATAATAAAATATATTTCCTATAAAGGGGTATTCACATATATACTAAAATGTTCTATTTTAAATTACTGGATTTATATACATGATACCTGCTTTCCCTTTCCATGGGTTAAAGGTGACATAAAGATCATGTCTTTAAAGCAGTTTTTAAAACATTATGATTATGAAATGAAACCCATTTATTTTATGAAATATGGGTTGTTTATGAAATGATTAATGATGATATATGTTACTCACATGATAAAAAATAAAAATGAAGGGTTCTCCCTGATATCACTCCAATGCATTGGGTAAAGACTTAATCTCTAGAGATGACCTTTTTTAATGACGCCTTGGTGAATAACATTGGTAATTTTTAATGACACCTTGGGGATGGACCTTGGTGAAGCAGAAATGGTTGTCAATATTAAATGTTTTAGTCACATATTCAATTTATGAAATATGTAATTTTTATTATGATATGCCTCATTATTTCTTTCTCATGCCTTAAAGTTCTTTATCATGACATTGTTCATGTATCTCAAGTTCAAATGTAACTTGTTTCCCCTTGTTTTTCTTACTGGGACTTCTGCTCACCCTTTATTTTGATGTATGTCCCTAGGTTATGATATGCAGTAATGACCCTAGTATGAACATTAGGAAAAGACTTTCATGTTTTTGAGAAGAATGTTTTATGTTTTCATGTTTTAAGTTCCTGGTTTCCAAGACACTAAACCTTAAAGATCCTCAGTTTCATAAAATATAATGAAAAGTTATGTTATAAAAAGGCGGGATGCCATAGGAGGTATAAAAGGATGGTTTAGTTATTTGTGGAAATTAAGATATGAAAACTCTAGGAATAACCCTATAGAAAATTTTAAATATATAAAATATTCCTGGTATTTTGGTGAATATTGAGTAAGGGGTTGCCAAGAAAATACATCTCTGTCTGGATACGAGTAGGTAGAGGTGGCTCTTGCACAAATGTACATAGGGGTAAAACCCAAAAACACCGCTTTGAGTGAGACTCGAACGGGAACTGGTACACGACAATGGGTCTTACTGCACACTTGGTTACGACATTCCTGGGGGATATGTTTTGGTAAATTCACAAGCTTAGTATGAACCATTATTAAAGGAACAAAGATAAAATAAAATAAAGATTCACAAAAGAGCATATGATCATGGATAACCTATATTGGAACCTAGGGGATCACAAGTTAGGAGATACTTTTCTTTTACAAGTTTACCCTTCTATTCTAAAAGTTTCCTTTTAATGATTATTGGCTAAGTATTTAAGCCCCCTAATTATACGTTCTTTTCTTAGTTAATGGCGGGAAATGGAAGAGCATGTCCCAAAAAACAATATGATAGTAAATGTGATGATTTCCCTATTAATGTGATAGAGATGAAGAAATATCATGTTTAACATATTGTGATTATTCCAAACCAACTATCAAAAATCACAATTAATAATTGGTACCTAGTTTAATTCCCAAATTCATCAAGGAAGAAGAAGATGAAGTCTCAAGGATGTTTATCTGATAAAGTTGATAAGAGAAAGAAGACCCAATTTCTTTTTTGTAAAAACTGTGGGAAGAGTCACCAAGTAGAATGTCACAAAGGAACTAGGATATGTTTTATGTGTGGGAAGATAGGGCATAAAGTAGCCAATTTCTTTAAAAATGGATAATGTGATGAATGGAGATAAGGTTCGATCTAATGTACCTTATACATTTTGATGTTGTAAATGTGGAGAAGATAGACATTATCCAAGAAATTCTCTCTTGGAAGGGGTGAGAAGCATGATGAGCATCAACAATGTTCGAGGACAAGGGAACAATGCATGTCCTATGCTGAGATGGATCATGATGACTGAAGTACATGTAACTTCTTTACAATAATTGTCTAAGTCATGTTTTATTTTAATTTGTGCTCTATAAGAATATATTTTATGTATTATACGATAATCGAGTCACTAACTAAGATGATTTTATATCATTAACGAAAACATCTATTGTTATGTACCACATGTTGATGTACTGAAGTTATTCTTCTTAAAAAAATGGTGATGAGGGGATTAAAAGATGATTATTATTTTGGAAGATGTTCATTATTTTGGAAACCCTATTTGATTGAGGTGAATAGATTACTACAGTATTTTATTTGAGGAGTAAAGGTTGACTTATATTTGAAGAATCGATGAATTTAAGGCGAACTTATAGTAATTTAGGTTACATATGGAAATGATTAACCTATCTTGGGGAAAATGTGATTTGGTTAGTTACTTTTGTTATAAGATGATAAGGGTGGTTGGTATTGTTTGGAGATGAACGATAATGTCTATCTTGGAAGACTATGATATGAGATTGTTCTTATAATTGGGTTTCAATATTAGTTTGGTTTATTTTGAGGAATTTTAAGGACAGTTATTTATGGAATGGTCTATGATGAAATTTGGGTAGTACCATGGAACTTTGAATATTTAAAAGTAGTTTCCATTCCTATGGGATTCGTTCTTTTTGAAGAGTTGATTTATCTTACGCTTTCTATTTTTAGGATGATGTTTAAAGATAGAAGAAATTGATAGTTAATCTTTTGTGGATTATGTGACTCTCAAGAAGATGATTCTTGTGTTTTGATGAGACCAAGTGTTTTTAAATGCTCATCATTTTGAGAAAAGATTAGTTTTATTAGAAAATTATTAAAGGATGAAACTCTACCTGAAGGTAAATATATTTCCTTTTGTTTTTATTCTATATATTAAATTAATTCTGCAATATTATTAAAAGGAACGTAAAACAAAAATGTTGTTGGTTTACGTTTCCTACTAGGTAATCAAAGAACGTTTACACACATCATAAGTTTGTGATTTTCTTATGGTTAACAATCTCCTAATCATGTTTCTATCACTCTACCTTAGAACATGACCCTTTGTTTTCTCCTCCATGTCCATGTTTTCCTACATGGAATCATAGTGTGGGTTAACTCGGGTGACCTTTGTACTTCCCTTTCTTTATTTTAATGTAATAGTTTTACTGACTCCTTTTTTGATGTGGGATTTTCAATGAAATTTCAAAACCCAATTTTAAAAATTTTGAGGATGCAATTTCTTAAGGGGGGAAGAATGTAACGACCTGAAATTTTGAATAAATATAGTTTATTAATTTCGTGTGTTATTTTATTTATATACTCAACAAAATTGTTTCATTTGATAACATGAGTATAATTAAAATAACACCATTGGGTTTTGACTGTTATATGACCATTGGAAAATATTACTACTGGAAACTAAAAGTTTCTATTATTGTCTCTAAATACAAGGGATCTTGGTTAATTAATATAGAAAGAAGATTCGATGGCCACATATAGTAGTCTCGGGCCAATCGAAGCCCATCTAACGGAACTTGGGAAGGAGGTAGCACAACTGTGCTTTGGTCTGGACCAAACCGAATCAGAAATTCATCGTGTGAAGCTAGAACAGAATATCCTTCGCGAGAAGTTCAAACTGATAGAAATTACTACTCGTGCAATGTTGGCTGAGCCGCCCTTAGATTATATCACCTTAGCACACCTTACACATAGGTCCTATGCTGGGGTTGTAAGGGGATATGTAAGGAGACTGTAACTGCCTTGTGTAATCCTTTGTTTTCAATAAAAAATTTTATTTCTTCTTATGATGATGTTTATGAATTTTCAAATGTCCGGATAAATATAATATGCATATTTGTTTTATGAATTTTAGAGAAAGGATATTTTAAAAATGTTTATGTATACCATAAATAATTAAAAATGTGTAATGATTTCCAAAAAATGGTCTTCTACAATAATGTTCAGTATAAAATATAGAGTCTAATAAGATCAAATTAATTTTTGATGAATAGTAAAGTATGAATAATGATTTTATGCTTAGGATTAGTAATGTGAACAAATGGATCAGTAATCTCACATAAAGAAATTCTTAATATAATCTAGGCATCCTGATTAAGTAATGTGATTCAATAAAATGGTTAAATAATGGTTTCATAAATTATTTTTCAAGTTTTATTTTTTTCATGTGAATAGTGTTTTTTTAATTAAAAATTCAATTAAAAATATTTAGAAAATTATTTTTATAAAATGGACTTTATTTTAGAATTCAGATCATTGATATTATGCTAATGTACTGTTTGGGGAATTTTCTGAAAAAAATGAATTTTCAATGAATAGTGTATTTATTTAAAAAATAAATTGAAAATATTTATAAAATTATTTTTATAAAATGGAGTTAATTTTTGAAATCAGAGCATCGATATTTGTTTAAGGTGAAATTTTGGGATTTTTCTAAGAAAATTTAATTTTCGATGAATAGTGAAAATACAGTTTTTAAGTTACGGGTGTTTAATGACATCATTAAATGATTTGTTAAGTATGTAATCAATATGGTCGACTTATGAATAGTAATATAAGGTATGCGGTGTCCCAATTGGACAATACCATGGGAAAATACCATGGGAAAGCCCATGGTTTTGCCAAAACCACCAATGAGGTGTCCCTTGGCCATTAATGCCTTGTCCCCTCACTTTCCCTATAAATACCCACCCTTCCCTCCATTAGTTTTCACCCCCCAACTCTCCCCCAATGAAGCTCCGGTCTCATTACCTCCCAAGGAGTCCTCCCAAAGTGCCCCCAATCCCTCAAGGTCCCAACCTTCATGTTTTAAGAGTTACGTTTAAGGTAAGGGATCCTACCTCTCTTTCTTTTCAAGTAATCTCTTTTATGTCATTTCTTTAATGCTCCATGCTCTTATGTTTGAGGATGTTATTTTATATTCCTCTTAAATCCCTTTTCATGGTCATATGATTAGAGACCCCCTCTTGCTCTCATCAATTCATTTTAAGAATGTTTAAATGATGCCGTTAGACTGTCAAATTTTTAAGGGATTCGTTCACCTTTCTAGTTTTTCAAAGTTCTACTTTCATGTCAAGTCATTAAAGTTATTTTTTGTTATGTTGGGGTATGATATATAAATCTATCATACTTATATTTTATGTTCATATTATGAGAGGCCCTATTTTATCTCTTCAATTCATTTTTTTGATGTTTAGGTGACGCCGTTAGGCTGCCGAATTTTTAAGGGATTCGTTCATCTTTCTCATTTTTCAAAGTTATACTTTCATGTCAAGTCTTTCAAGTTACTTTTTATTATGTTGGGGTATTATCTCTATATCTATCATACTGATCCTATATGTTCATATGATGATAGAATCTAATTGATCTCGTCAATTATTTTTTTTAAGTTTAAGTAACGCTGTTAGGCTGCCGAATTTTCATAAGAGAAATCTTATTTTTTTATTCCTTTAATATTCTTCATTTCATGTGGTATATCTTTCACATTTCATTACCATGTTCTTAAATACTTTATATTATGTTCCCCTACAGTTTTATGGATCATTTATGAGTGGGTGACCCATGTCCCCTCTATTTTCAATGTTTTTTGAATCCTCGTAACATAGCCGTTATGCTGTAGAATTTCCGTCTCAAAATATCTCTCTCTTATTCTCAAATTCATTTATTTTCATAAGTTAATGCTCAAATATATTTATTCTAAAGGGGTATTCACATATATACCAAAATTTTATATTTTAAATTCTGGGATTTACATACATGAGACCCACTTTCCCTTTCCGTTGGTTTAAAGTGACATAAAGATCATGTCTTTAAAGCAGTTTTTAAAACGTTATGATTATGAAATGAAACCAATTTCTTTTATTCTATATGGGTTGTTTATGAAATTATTGATGATGATATATGTGTATCACATGATAAGAAATTCAAATTAAGGGTGCGCCCTGAAAGCACTCCAATGCATTGGGTAAAGACTTAATCTCTAGAGATGACCATTTTTAACGACGCCTTGGTGAATAACCTTGGTAAATTTTAATGACTCCTTGGGGATGGACCTTGGTGAAATGGAAATGGTTTTCAATATTAAATGTTGTATCCCCATATTAAATTTATGAAATATGTTATTTTTATTATGATATTCCTCATGATTTATTTCTCATTCTTTAAAGTTCTTTTTCATGAAATTGTTGATGTATCTCAAGTTCACATGTTAAATGTTTCCCCTTGTTTCCTTTACTGGGCCTTTTTCTCACCCTTTCTTTTGATGTATGTTCCTAGGTTATGAGATGCAGTAATGAACCTCAGATGAACATAATGAGAATCCTTTCAAGTGTTTAAGAATAATGTTTTATGTTTTCATGTTTTAAGTTCCTGGTTTCCATGACACTAAACCTTAAAGATCCTCAGTTTTGTAAAATTTAAAGAAAAGTTATGTTATAAAAAGTTGGGATTCCATATTCACTTTCCATGGGTTATATTCATTTGAAAACTATTTCTTTTCAGTGGTTTTGATTTGGTTAAATGATTATTAAACTTGTCTCTTTTAAATAGTTTAATATATTGTTACATTTTTATGACACCCATTTCGTTTTATGGGTTATAGTATGATTGTTTATGATATTTTTTAACACATTTTTATGAATTCATATTGAGAAGGGTGGGACCTATATCTCCCTGCATTTTATTACTTTAAGATTTATATTTCCTGATATATTATAAAATGGTCTTGGTAGATGACCTTGACTACAATGATGGCTGTGGGAATGAACCATGACTACCAAGATGTTATGGGGAGTGAACACATACTACTAATATGTCCTTCGGAGTGAAACATAACTACCAAGATAGTGTGGGGAGTGAATCCATACTACCATGATATCCTTAGAATCCAAGACTCTAGTAATATTGAATTAATTTTTATATGCTTATGTGTTTTCCATAATTCCATGTAGTATTATTATATTATGCTTTCATGGATCATGTTATTCATTTATTTATGATTAATGTCTCATAAACATACAATATTTATTTGATGATTCCAATTTATGATATTTGATATGTATGGTATCATCTTCTATTTTCCCGATCCTGTTATCATACACTTATACTCATGATTATCATTACATATCTCCTTTGTTTACCCTTGCTATGAATCTGACCATTCCCCTTTATATGTTAAATTTTTTCCTAGTTTATGAAGATATATAATATGTTTTATGTCTCTTTTGAGGGTTCTAGTCAAGAAGATCATAGTGGGAGTTAGTGTATCATAATTATTTACTAGTGTTATTGTTTCCATGCTTCCAAAGGCAGTTGAAAAATCCCATCTTTTGGCATCTATTTTCATAATGTTTTAAGTATTCTGTAAAAGTGATGTTATGTATATGTATATTAATTATCAGTCGTTTTAGGGTTAACAATATGTATATAGGACCCATACGATTCCCTAGTAGTATTGGTTCACTATGTGGATAGTTGACCCATTCTATGATATTGAAGGTGGGTTTCAATCTACAGAGAGAGGACCCATTCCATGATACAATAAGAGGGTTCAACTCCTTGGATAAATGAGTCATTTTTCATACTAGTAGAAAGATTACACTCTTTGAATAAAAGACATATTCCATGATATAAATGGTGGGTTCCACTATATGGAAAGAGGACATCATATCTAACTCAACAGGAGTGTTCCACTCTATGGATAGATGATAGATGCACTAATAAAACAAGTGAATTCTACATTGTGTTTAGAAGACCTAATTAATTTCCCAGAAAATGGGTTTTAATCTATAGATAAAGGACCCAGGCAATGATATATAAGGAGGGTTCCACTCTATCGATACAGGAATCATTCAACATTCCAACAAGTGTGTTCCACTCTATGGATAGAGGACCCATTCCCTGATACAATTGGAGGGGTCAACTCTGATGATACTTTCTGATCCATAATATCATTGAGCACTACCTAAAGGAAAATAATTCTAATAAAATTAATCATTATATCTCAAAATAAATTAATAATTCCGCCATCACATTCTTTTGAAAAAAACGCATGATCAGTTATGCTTAGGGAGAAATCCATGTAAAAAAATATGAGATATGATGGTAGAAGTTTCATAAAAATTAGGTACAAAACATTTAAGGGTTCCACATGACATGTGTATCCTATCCTATACCTAGCCATGTCCTCTCCATCACATGATTCACTATCCATATATTACTACATGGGGTGTCTAGGCCACCAAGGTCCGATCTATGTTCTCCTAGCCATTCCCATGTCCTTCTGGCTATGTCTATGTACACTAGCCATCTTCCAGTACAAATCATGTATCCTTTCCATTTCTATGTAAGTTTACTCCCAAAGTACATGGAGGGAACCTATCTCTAGTTCACATGAAATTTTGGGACTCCACATGGTATGTCATACTTATGATCTTCTGGAAACCCTAGAGATTTGAATTTCTGAATAACTTGTTGTGTGTTATTTAGAACTACACATCATGTAGTTTCAATTTTCATAGACATATTGGATATCCATATGATTCTCTAGATTCAAATCTACCATTTTGAATCATAAAATGTTTCCACC
The DNA here is from genome assembly GCA_963277665.1 of Viscum album. Taxonomy (NCBI): domain Eukaryota; kingdom Viridiplantae; phylum Streptophyta; class Magnoliopsida; order Santalales; family Viscaceae; genus Viscum; species Viscum album. The sequence goes on from OY728163.1 coordinate 336,407,459, forward strand.
CATAACCAAAGGTATTCACCAGTATCCAATGATTTCAGACCATTACTGGCTAGAAATGAGTAACCCTATATGCCAGCTTATCTCTCATACACCCTATGTGCCCCCATTAATTTTTAAAATGGGCACAGATCCTAGATGAATGGGAATGATCACTCATATCCAAAAAATATTCTGTATTCATCCCGAAATCATCAATCCATCCATCACACACACATCCTTCACCAATACGGGGGTTGAATTACACTCGAACCTATATAGAAAAGTCTAAATAGGGCCCCACACGACTAAAAAAAAGAACACAATGAATTATGGAGAAAAATAAAAAATAAAAAAGTTGAAACCATTTTTTTACAATAAAAATTGGATAAGATATATAGACTATGGGTAATCTGGGTGAAACCCATGGAATAATCAGAAGAAATTTAATTAACTACTAAAATCTGAAACATCGGCTCATGTAATGGATTTATTTTTAATGCAGATCAATGGATAAAAAATTGTATCATGCAAAAATAATTTATTCATAATGTAGGAATCCAAAAATAATTATTCCAACCTTTTTATGGGATCATTATTTACTAAATATTTCACATTCTAAGGATGTTGAAGATCCATTACATTAACTGCACCTCGATTCACATTAATGTAGTTGTCATTCAATCCACCAATCATGATTCACTAAAAAGAGTTGGCAAACTTCCTCTTAACAATCCGAGGGTTATGAATCTTACCCTATAAATTTTTCATAACCACATATTTATAGAGTAAAAATTGTTTACATCTTTTAATGTATTGAAATAAAAAATTATTTTGTTAATAAATTTATCATAATTGCTGAATATTGATTTTTATGGACACCCCTCAAAAATAGGTCTTGCATTGGGTAAATAACATTATAAAAATTCATATATAAATATATTTCCATTTAGAGACTCCATTCAAGAGATATAACATTATTCATGATTTTTTCCCCATGATATATTATACATTAAATATTTTTATAAAATTAATTTCTGGACCAACAAGCCTTAAAATCTCATGATGTCTCAGTTCTTTGATATTAATATATTCTATGAAATATTTTAAATTATTAGAAAAAAATGGTTTCAAAATTATTCCCTCCATGAATTATATCCAGGAAAAGAAAAAACGAATGAAAAAGGTGGGATGCTGAACATGCATCTGTATCTCCTTCTCTAAGGATCTCTCTTTTATGCTATCATATAAACACAAATAATGAACCAAGGGAATAATATATCCAAACTAGATTCTGGCATATAGATCCTCAATATCCACTATGTTCTGTATAATGGGGGGTGCATCCTCTATTTCTAGCACTCCCCAGTCAATAATGTGTGTTGGTTCATGCATGTATCTTATCAACTAGGACACATGGAATATGTTGTGGACCCACTCCGTCATTGAGTGTAATGAGTGATGGAGAGAATCCTAACTAACCCTCTACAGGTTCTCAAACTACTCGATAAAACATATTGATAACTTGCCTCTCTAGAAGATTAACTACAATCCCCATCATGGGGAGACTCTTAGAAAACCTCGGATTTCATTCTTGATTTACAAGGTCCTTTGATGTCGATCTGTATATGATTTTTTCCTGATCTAGTTTATCCTCATCCCCAAATTGATCAAATAGACAGTTCTTATCACTACTTGAACCATCACTATCCTAACAAGATATACATCACCGAACTAATTGAAGTATAATTGTGATCAGCTAGTTCACCATTATAGTACCTCTAAAGGATCTAAGAATTTAACAGAGTTGTATCTACTATTATTAGAAAACTATAACAAAGGTAAGTAATCCTCCCAACTTGGGAAAAAATATAACATGAATACCCTCAAAATATCCTCCATCACCTGGAAAATGTAATCGACATGTTCATCTGTCATGGGGTGAAAGGGTACACTCATCCCCATCAGGATCATGGTTACCTCATGCATGCCTCTCACCAACCATGACATAACAACACATAACTGTTAGAGAAAATAATCAATGGAACCCCATGAAAAAATATGATGTCATACACATTCATCTACATCCAATTCTATATGAAACACTCCTTCCCGTAAAAAAGAAAGTGAAATGAAATCATAAGTTGGTCAAAAATTTCCCAGAATTCATTGTGAAAACTCAATATTCACAGAATCCAAGGAAAAAAATTCATGGCCCATTTCCCCTCCGGGATATCAAGATGCTGCATCAAACCTTCAAGAACCTAGTGATCATCCTTCCCCTACTAACACCAAATGAACAGAGAGAAGAATTCATCCATGATCTGTCTCTTTCAAGACAACGATGATTTTCATTGAAGGTATCAAGACATCTTTCCCACACTGGAATGTATCTCCATTGGAAAAGGGTGAAACTCCCTCATCACCTCCTCCAACATCATGACAAGGACTATAGTCCATCCCCAAAATAGAATGATGTAATGCTATCCTTCAGAAATTATTTCTAGAAAACAGAATTAGGATATCTAGTCACATATGACCTCACATTCTATGCATTATAACTGTGCCGCCAACACATGGTGGAGAAGAGGAGGAGTCAAAACCATTCAATGAAGAAAAGATGAACACTCCTTCTTGAAGGACCCCGAGACACCCTGAGAGGGGAGGGGTGAATCAGGGTGACAAATTTTTCTTTTAAAGTGATGGATCTTATTCCCACGTTGGTAGGAACTTGTTGAACCTGTATGATGAATATGATCAGAAAGAAAACATTCACATGCACAGAGAAGACACAACACTTTTCACATGGTTCACCACTAAGGGCTATGTCCATGGAGCATATGCCTACAAGTTTTCGGTCATACCAAATTCCACTGATCTTCACTAGATGTAGATTAAAATGGTTTGGGCACAGTCACTCTATCCCAGGCTCACTGCCTTTACAAAGGTTCAGGGATAGCTCACTGCTTCACTCGGGTCACTCCTGTTGACTCCCCCTGGCTCACTGCCCTTGGTGAATTCACACTCAGTTTGTAGACGTGAATGTCTCTTCATCATTGCATAATAATGCATCCTCCGTTGTATGTAGATACTCTATTGAAGTCCAATTCTCACCAGAAGACGAATCTCACTTTTCACCGAGGGTACCGGACAATCTTCCTGCTTTCGTGAAGTTTCAAAAGGACAGATGTACTTTAACAACCCCAGAACGCTTCTCCAAGCCCGACACACAAGTTTCAATTTTGACGCGCAATTCACCTGCGCAGTACAAATTTGGCGCAAAGGTGACACAAACCCACTTGCATGACACTACATATTTTAACTCCGAACTTGCGTGACGTTACGCCTTCAACTCCCCAACTTCCTTGGTCGCGAAGTCAATAACCGGTGCGCAGCCTGTACTTGCGCGACCCAACAACCACTTGCGCGACTCAACTAGTTGCGTGACGAGAGCTCGAAAAATCGCTAAGTCATGAACTTCATTACAAATGAGGAGGGGTGGTCCTCTATTTATAGGCAAACTGGACCCCCTGCGCGGTGTGGCGTGCAAGTCTTCCCTCAGCGCGCAGGTTCTGGCACACAGCTCATCCTTCCTAGCCTCTATCGTGCTACTCACTTGTGAGACCACAAAAATACTTGAGCGACCTTCTTTCCTTTGACATATTTTGAAGTTATAATCTTGAAAAACAATAGACGCTCAGGTTTCCAATTCTCCTAGGTATCGGCGTGCAAGTCTCTTCACGGCGCATAGGTCACTTGCGCGACCAGCCCAAAACATGCACTGCCCTTACCCCTTTGACATTTTCCCATGTTCTGATCTTGAAAAACATATGGTGCAAAAGTTTCATCTCCTTCATGTACACAACGTTCATGTCTCTTTGCCAAAAACACTTTTCTCCATTTCTCGTTTTCAGGCCCGAAAATTTGTCAAACACTGCGAAACGGCGCCTCCTTCAATACTGTAGTCTGCTTGAACTATATGATCTCTTTGCTGGTACACATTCTGAACTTCCACAGAGGATTGAAAACTAACACAAACCATACTCCAAATCATGCATAGAAGACCAGGGTTTCAACAGTTCTCATCCTGGTTTGGTTGTATGGATGAAGACTACATAGATTCCTTGTCTGCTAAGGTAGAATGATACTTTATGCTTTGGGAATATGTCACCATGATTTTCTTCCGATGAGTATAGAAAATCTCAAAGTCATAGTCCTATTGAAAATCCAACTAGTAACTTTATCTTTTGTTTATGTATCTCTATGTAAAAAAGACCCTAAGACTATGATGGTCTGAGTACACAAAAAATAACTTACATTGAAGTTTGTGCCTCCACATCCTCATATAGAAAACTATAAATTCCAACTCTAGTTCATTAGTAATATATTTCTTCTCATGGGGTCTCAAATTCCAAAACATATATTTGATCACTGCCTTCCTCTACATTAAACTGTAGCAAAGCCCATTACAAGAGGCATCAAAATAAAAAACATACGCAATGCCCACCTCCAATAGTCTCAAAATAGGAGCACTCGTCAACCTCATCCTCAACTCCCCAATGTATGTTTAGAACTATTTAGTTTAAGTAAAAGGTCTCCCTTTTCACATCTTGTAAGTTAAATGGGATGAAATACTAGTGAAGTCTACCACAAACCGTAGGTAATACCCATCCAAGCTATGAAAACTCCTCACCTCATAAATATTCTTGGTTGTATCTCAGAAAACAAATGCATAGATATTGATTTAATCCAAAACTAATCAATTTTCAGAGATGACATTCCCTATAATTTGAATGATCATGATCCATTAATGACACCTCAAGGGATTTCTATAAATATGGTTCTCCTAAAATAAGTCTAAGACCATCCTTAAGTGGTTTTTATAACATTCAAATGATTCATATCAGATGAGTATCTCGTCAATGAAGACAAAAATAATATATCCATGTATTGATGGATGATCAGGTTCATCAAATACATTAACATAATGGGGACATTCATCACACAAAAATGAAATACCAAGAATCTTGTTTTCAATAGCACCATTAGAATGTTATATTTATAATATCATCCTCACAACCTATCATCTAGGGATAACCGAACAATATATAGATCCTCTAGAACCATACAGTGCCACACGAACAATCAATGAGTTTTTCAATACTTATCAAGGGGTGCATTATCTTTACCTAAAACATATCCAGATGAATATAATAAATACAATTATGTATGGTATAATTTTACTTTTTCTTGAAAAATTTCGATATACTAAGGGGGACACAATGGGTATGATGAATCCCTTCACAGGTAGGAATCTTAACTACAGCTACATCTCTTGACGATTATTAGGGGTCATCCAATATGCTGCAAAATATATTAGAGATGTCCCCAAGTGGAAGTAAATGTTGAAATCCATCTCTCGGCTCAAAGGTAGTCCTAGAATTTTATTGGGGGACCCATATAACCATGCATCATGAAACAAATATAGATGCCTGAAGAGATAACTACAGTAAGGTATAAACTCAAAATATGATGGCTAATGGGTTGCATATTCATACTCAAATAACCCACAGTCTCTATTAAAAGATATCACTAACCCATAAAATAGTATTTGATCCCATCAATATGAAGGAAACTAAATCATCTATAGTGACAGATAATCTAGGGTTAGACAGTGGAAAACTAATTCATACCCATAACAATATTACATGTTTTCATCCTGGAAACCAAGAAGTACCATTATAATATATATCTACTAAGACATAACTCACACTACCAACACATAAATGACATTGAAGAAGTGTTTCCTTATGAAAATCATGTAAATGCTCATGGGATAAATCCTCCAATGGCCCGAAGGCCTTAATGTTTTATTGATTTTTGATAATCCACCGTTCAAGGGGTGAGGTGGAACCCTTACAATTCCCTTAGGCATAGGTATTACATGGCCCATAGAACATAGAGGAATTCATTGCCTGTAGGCTTCAAACATTACATACAACCCAAACTAACTACTTGGAACTGCTCCTCCCCAGCATCTTCATCGAAAAATCAGCTCACCACCTTCACATGGCTATTCAGATAGGCTTTACTGTGCATTCATAGGCTCGTCCCGATGGCAGGTGTCGTACCCTCTCATTCTTGAAATTTGTTTAGCTTCTCTTATGGTGAAAGATCCTTTCTCCTCCTCCTTTTGATGCTTGTTCCTTGTAGGTTGTCTGGTTTTCATATACACTTAAGGTGGCCCGAAGGCCTTGAGGTGGCCGGAATGCCTTACTGAACAGAAGGCCTTGGTGGCCCGAAGGCCTTAAAGGACTTGGGGATCAAATCGGTGTCCCGTAAGCCCAAACGGGGTAATATTCCCAGCTGCTATAGTGCCAAACAGTGCCTACTATAGTTCCCTCTACAGTTCTCACTACAGTTCTGCATAGTTCCTGCTACAGTGCCTACTACAGTGCCTGCTATAGTACTACTACAGTACCAGAAATTATCCCTCACCTGGATTTGATCCCGTGTCTCTTGGATGAAGTTAATGAGTCCTCACCAACTGGGCTGAGGCTCATGTGCATGAGATAAATCCTGAAATGAGAGATATATCTCTGACACCAAGAGTAAGTAGATGAAGGAATAAATTCCTGAAATTTCTCAGTTGGGGTTTTGTATCACTGAGAGTTAGGGAGGGGTGAATCAGTGATAATATTTTTTTATGTTTCATTTCAATTGAAACAATCCTTGACTCCTGTTAAGGATTTCAATTCTCTATTGAGATAAAAATCAACACACATTTAAAGAAACAAAAAGATATACAAGGTTGTATATTATATAAGAATACCTACATCCATGGTATGGTTTATAAATGATTCAAAACCATACAATCTACTAGAAATCAATCCAATAATTAAAATGGAGTAGGATTTACCCTTTCACTCATGTAGCACTATCAAACAATCCCACTAGTTCATGTGCATCCCCTAGGCACAATAGGGTAATACAATTGTTTTGTAACAACACTTGTTACCTTCTCTTCTTTTCATTTCAACAAATGTATTCAAATTGTAATATTATTCATCAATTTTGTACATATAAGAATGGTAAGACCTACATAAACATTTTTATGAATCACCATGTCTAATTCCTCCATGTTTGATTCTTTTAAAACAATGCACCCTCTCTTATTCTTTCAAAACAAATCTCTCAGTCTAATTTTTTGATAAAAACATTGGATCAGAATTGGAACCACATCATTCCCTGATTATGATGAAACCTAGTAGGATACTTCCATAATATGGAAATATTTAATATGTAGGTACCCAATATTGAGAATCATGTTCCGATTAATTCATTCTAATACCAAACTGAGATGAATGAAATCCCTATAGAAATGAATTCATTACAAAACTAAAATGAATCGCTTTAACTCACTAAAACTCTCAGAGATTCTATCTCTTTTGTGATGAATAGTGAAAAATCAACAAGTACGATGTACATATGTCCCTTTTAAAGGTGGCCAAAACATGTTTATGTTGTAATCCCAAAATAATTTCCCACTCACTTAAAATCACCCAAAGAGGAATTTCTCTAGAAATATCGATGCAATTATGACTTCATTTATTATTATCGAACCTTCTAAAAACTTCTAAAATATTCATATGTTATTTTCCTAACTCCCATTTCAAATGTTAATATAATTACTAATGATGAGAAATACGTGGCTCTGAATCTGAATTTCTCAGGCTGATTTCTTAAAAACAATGCTTGATACAATAATAATTGAGTATGATTGAGTAAATTAATTTTCCTACTTGAGATAAAATAACCCATTTAAATGAATGGAACCCCCCTTCGAAAATTCATTCATCAATATCCACATTCATTTTTTCTCCTCTTGAACCACTTGAGAAAACACATCCTCACATTCAAAAACCAGGGCTTGGACCACGAATAGCTTCGTGACCTTAAATTCATTGAGGATCAGCTTTTTCATTGTCTAAATTCAATAGGAATGTATTATAACATTCCATTCATTTCTTCTTATTTATTTTCATCTCATCGCCTACAAGCTATTCCCTGAATACAAATAGTTTGGATATTATTTTACAAAATATGATCATATCTGGTTACGATCATTCTGGTTATGATCCTTCATGTTATGATCATTCTGGTTATGATCATATTGGATACGATCATTCTGGTTATGATCTTTCTAGATATGATCATTTTGGATATGATCATCATGGATACGATCATTCTGGTTATGATCAATTTTCAAATGATCATTCTGGTTATGATCACCTTGGATATGATCATTATGGTTATGATTATTCAGGATACGATCATTCTGGTTATGATCTTACTGGATACAATCATTCTTTTTTTGAACAGGATCACCACTTTGATTTTATCTAGATCCAATCAATAAAATATGAATATGATTCATTCTCAATAGACACCAACTCATTCATTTTCTTCTACTCCAATATGTTTTTTTGAAAAAAGAACATTAAATTTCTCATCTTCCATCCGGATCACCTCTTCCATTGGAACCACCTCTTCATCGACACCACTCTTTATCGTCATCACATTAAAATCGGTACCCCTATCATTGAAACCACATTTCCATTGGAACCTTTTTGATTGTTTTGAAACACAATCAACACCACCTCTTTAATCTGGATACGATTGTTTTCTGATTATTTGGAAAAACAGTTGGTACCATTTCTTTTCTGATTGTTATAAAAAGCAATTTGAATGAAATTATTTTCTAATTGTTTTGAAAAACAATATGAATACGATCATTTTCAGATTTATAGAATATCTTTCACTACCTTTCCTTCTATCGTGATTTAATCACAAGTTTCCAATACAACTCATGATTTATATGAATAAAAATCATCAAATCATCTTCACAACTGAAACAAAATTTTCAATTAAGTTCTAGTGTGAATCCAATAACAATTAACTTCCAACATGATACGTTCTACTATGACACATATTCTTCATGAAACCAATAAATTTATTCATAAAAGAAAATCTCAAAACAATCATTTCCAGAACAAATTGAGGTGATATTTTTCTTCAAAACCAACCTTGAAAACAAAATAAAACTCTTCAAACCATGATCAACTTCATCAAAATCTTGGTCCCAACAATATCCCCCTTTGTATTTTTTTCTCAACAAAGTTTCATAAATCACTGAAATTTGTAAACTCAATTAATTGATTACATATCAATAATTCTATTCATATGTTATCTAAATCATTATCAGAAACAAGAATCACTATTAGAAAAACTAAGCTATCAAAATAATGATCATGGAAACTTCTTTATGTTCACATTATATTATGATTTATCCCAAATAAAATTTAACTTATTTCCTATATCCACTCCATCAAACCGTTAGTTCAGCCACTAAACAATGCTGAATTTTGTGCAATAGATTTATGGAAGAAATCAATTCTACCCATTGACAAAACAATCCAAAGGTTAGATGATAAAGGGGACATATAAATATACTATAGACATTATTATAAAGAGGATAGAAACCCATGTTTAACCTCATTTTTTAGAATAATTCATTCGATACAAGTTTTGTGAATAAATTAGAAAATTGTTCTATTGTTGGAACGTACTCAAGATTCAATCCATTCTTCCCCATAATCTCCTTGGTAAAATTATATTTGAGATCAATATTTCTATAACGAGAATGTTTCACTATATTTATGGTGAGATTGATTGTACATTAAATGCCACAACTCAATAGAAAGGGTAACTTAACTTCAACAAGTAAATATTTTAATAATGTTTTCATCCACATAAGTTGAGTAGTGGCTTGAGTAGCAGCAACATACCCATATTTATCCATTCTAAGAGTTACAAAATATTATTTCATTGAATGCAGACTAACACAATTAGTTCCCAAAAAGAATACACCACCTGATGTGGATTATCAGTCATCAATACATCCTACCCTATCTGCATTAGAATACCCAAATAAATCAATACTATCTGAGCTGTAATACATTATTCTGAATTATATTATGCCTTTGATATATTTGAGAACTATTTTTCAAGAAATAAGATGTGATTCTCTTGGAGAACTCTAAATTATTTCACAAAAGGTAACATAATAAAAAATGTCGCGTCTTGAGGCAGTAAAAAACAACAGAAATCCAATCATCTTTTGAAAATATTTATGATCCACTTCTTTCCCATATCAATATTTACTCAAAAATTTTCCTACTGAAATAGGTGTCGAAACAAGTTTTTAATTTTCCACTCCAAACCTCTTGATATGTTCTTATACATACTTGTATTGGGATATTAAAATGTATTCTTTCTTTCCTAGATTTTTTACCCATGAAACTATTCCATTTCACCCAAAATATACATTTCAAATACATTCTTCATTTATTAAACAAATCTCTAACATCTTCCTTCATCATTCTCAACAAAGATAATATCATCAATATAAAAAATTACAATGAGGAAATACTCTTGACTTTCTATGATGTAGAGATTTCAATCCACTATTCCTCTGATAAAATTCATAATTCTTAATAATGTATCCAATTTGTAATTCCATTCCCTCATAGCTTGTTTTAGTCTATATAATTCCTTTTCTGTCTGTACACATAACATTCATCTTTTCCAATGACAATTCCACAAGGATGTTTAATATAAAATTCTTCTTCAAGATAACCATTTAGGAATGCCTATTTAACATCTATTTGAAAGATCTTATAGCATTGTTGTGCAGAAATAGTAAGGAATATTATGATTATTTCATCTTATCCACATGGGAAAAGGTTTCATAAAAATGAATACCCTCAATCGGTGAATACCCATTTAAAAAAAATCTTTCATTGTTTCTTATAAAACTACCGTCAATATTCATCTTGTTTCAGAAAAACCCTTTTATGCCATTGATGTTTATGTTTTTAGGCTTGGGTATAAGTACCCAAGTATTGTTCTTTTCAATATCATCCATTTCTCCATTCATGGACTGAACCCAATTTGGATGCTCAAAATCTTCTTTCATATCATTCGGTTCCACATTTGAATGCACAAAAGTATGTGTAATGGAATTGGTTGTTCTTCTTGATTGAACCTTTTGATGTTGATCAACAATTATATCATGTGCTTCAACATATTTCCTTAGACTTGGATAAGATTTTTGATTGCCTTACTAATCACTAGTAATATCTGAGTCTAATATAAACCATTATAAGGATTACAATGTTTTGTATACTAATAAGAAATGTCTTCTTTAACTTTCTCAACTTTATTGTTTTCCGGAACAGGTAACTCTTTCTTAGATACTTCAATCACATTAACATCAATTGAATCAAAAACAATTTGTGCTTCTTTTTTGAAGAATGGAAATCATATTCCTTCAAGAGTGTAGCTATGAAATATTCCATCCTCACATTTCTTCTCAAACTTACCATAGTTTCTACCTTTCTTCTTTATAATACATAGACTCCCGAAAACTCTAATGTGATTCAAACATGGAGTTTCCCATAAAAAAATTTATATGGAGCCATACCTAATTTAGGACTATTGAAACCATAGTTCTGAAAATAAATAGCAATACTAATGGCTTGCATCAAAAAGTAATGAGAAAGGCCATACATAAGTAACATGGTTCGTCCCATTTCCACAAAGCTTATATTATTTCATTTATAAACCACATTTTTGGTGGAGTGTATAGAGATCTATACCCATTGTGAATTCCATGATTATCAAGATAGTTTTCAAACTCATCACTTCTGTATTCACCACAATTATCAGTTCTCAACTTCTTCATAGAATACTCAAATTCTTTTTCAGCTTTTCATCCGAAACTTTTAATCATTTTCAAAGAATATTATTTGTGATTCATGTACCTAAAACAAGTAATGTGAGTAAAATCACCAATTAAAGTTATGAAAAAATTATCTCAATGTGTATATTGTTTACTCATTAGCCCACATATATCATAGTGGATTAGATCTAGGGGTTGTTTTGAACAAATATAAAACTTCTTAAGCACAACATTTGTAATGCTTCCTTTCTGGCAGATAGTGAAACAAAAATCTATTCTTCTTGGAAAATCAAAAATTCCCCAAACACTGTATCTTTTAGATATATTACTCATATTTCTCTGAATCATATGCCCATTCCCTTTATACCATAACTAATACTCTTCTACCATACTCATGTAACAATAGTTTTGTGAATCACCAACCTGAAACAAATTTCCTTTCGTACATTGGCCTCTTATAACAATATTTCTATCTTCTTCACTCATTACAAAAAATCAATCATTCTTGAAGATAACCTTGTTACTCTCATCACACAATTGTGAGACACTTAGTAGGTTGTGTTTTAGCCCATAAACATATAAATTTTTCATATATTTCACATTTTCTTTTCCAATAATAGCTGACCCAACTCCTTTTATTTTCAATGATTCATCATTTCAAAATGTCTCTGTGCCTTTTTATATCATGAGAGAAGAATACCCACTATCAATTATCCAGGTTCGTTCTCCTTTCATGGATTTTAAATCAGTTTCAACAAATTTCACCATTTCTCCATTATTTTCATTCTTCAACTATAACTTTTGAGAATTGATAATGTTTTGCTGAGTCAATAACAAAACAAGTCATCCTTTTACATGTTTTCTATGTTTTTCATGTCTTTCACAAATAGATTTCAATGGTTGGAACCAATTTCAAATCTTTACTTCATTCCTTTTATATTTCTTCAAGACAACCTTCAAATTTTTATTGATATGAGGATATTAACACCCACTCAATATCTTCCTTCCATAACCTGTGGGATAATAGTAATATTTTTCATTGAACCAACAAATACTTGATTTGTTCCCAATTCTCCAACAATGCTTGTAATACACATAGAAATATTATTTTTTTATGAAACCTACATACTAATATGAATCTTGAAAACATTTATCAACCATCTTCTTTTCACATTCTATAGGAGTATTGTTCTTCTTTTTAGCCTTTATAGGATCAAAAGTATTTGGAAATGTTCTGGATCCATGATGTTTTGAAACATATATAGATTTAGGTTTCCATAAGACTTCATAACTTCAAAATATATTTTTTGTAGAAACAACTTCATTATTCTTCTCAAACATTTTAGGTATCTTTTTTTGAAACTTATCAGGGTTCCCATTATGAGAACATTCACCAACTTCAGTGATAGAGTTTTGGAAACATAACCTTTACATTTCATATTTATATAGTTTTTTGGACAAATTTCAAGTCTCCTTCTTTTACATTTAACATCACATCCAAATTCACAATACGATTCCTTTAATCTTAAAAAGAATTATTCAATTAATCATTCTCCATACGAATGTTTTATTTCCCTCCATGAAATAATTCTTGGTTTCTTGATCATTCATCTTCCAACTTTTTCTTTATTTTCAACCCTTCTGATCTTTCTTAAACAAAATTTCAACTCATCTATAAAATTTATTTCAAGTTCAGTTTATTCTTCTTCAGAACAACTACTTATGAATTCTTCACCATTCACCATTTCAATGAAATAATTTTCCTTACCAGACTCAATGGATTTTATAGATTCAGCATCACTCTCTTCTTCCTCAACATCTTTTAAAAAAACTTCTTCTTCCTGATTTGAATAATTTCATTTCTTTTGCATTGTCTCTGTTTTTCTTCCATGATCTTCTCATCATTCGTTCTTTAATATCAAAATCTTCTTCTTTATTTCATTGAGTAAAATCATCTGCAATGTGACCAATACCTCAAAATTGAAAACATTTCAAGGGAATTTTCCCTTTGTATTTCCATCTACGTGGTTTCAAATTGTTAGAAAACAAAGATAAGATTTCATTGATATTTTTACATACCACATTTTCAGAATTAGTATCACCAACATCATCTTTAGTTACAATATTCTTTTAATTTTCATTCTTTTTATCCTTGAAATACATGTATCTATGAAACTTGTCTGTGATCTTCATAGAATTCTCTCTTCTCATTTCATAAGTGATAAGAGAGCTATGTAAATTATCAAGACATTATGTTTCAGGATCTCTATCATCCAAGGAAGAAACAATTGCATCGAATCTGTTAGGCATGATTCTCAAGATCTTTTCAATAACTATAGTGTCTTTTACCTCATGACCAACACATCTAATAGTAATCACAATGTCATTCACTCTGGTAAATATTTACCTAATAGATTCATGCTCACCTATATTAAAATCTTCATACTTCAATTTATATTTGATAATTTTCTTCTTCACTATTGTATTTCATTCGTATATGTTTTTCAATTTATCCCTTATTCCTTTATATTTGGAAATAACTTTCACTCTCAAAAATTCACTTTTAGCACGTGATGATAATATAGAATTCTTGGCCCTTCTATAATTCTCAATAATCGTTTTGTCAATAGGTGTAAGAGGAGAACTAACATCAATGGGAGGAAACCCAACTTTTGAAGCTTCAAGAACATCATAACTGATAGAAATATGATATGGAAACATTCTATATTTCTAGATATGATAGTTCATTCCATCAAATATGGGAATACATTTACTGTTCACATAGTTCATGTTCTCCATCAATAAATAAAAGAGAAGGGAACCTGGCTCCGATACCAATTGAATGATACTAGTTGATGTATTATATCGCTGAGAAGGGGGGAGTGAGTTCATGATACTATTATTCTTTTACATTTATTTTTCAATTTTAACAACCATCACCTCTAGTTAAGTATTTTAATTCCCTACAAAGAAAAAAATAAACACACATCTAAAAGAACCCAATGATTTACAAGGTTTAGTATTAAATAATAATATCTACATCCTTGGTATGGTTTTGAAATGTTCCAAGAACATAAAATACAATAGAAATCAATCATTATATTAGAATGAGAAGGATATACCTTTTAACTCTTGTAGAACTATGAAAGAATCTCACTAGTGCATGTGTATCCTCTTAGGACAATGGGGTATATAGTTTTTTTGTAATAACCCGTGTTACCAGTGCTTATTTTCAATTCGAAAAATGTATTCAAATTGAAATATAATTCATCAATTTGTTATTGAGAAGAAATGTAAGAACTACCTGGACATTGTTATGATACATTGAGTCTAATTCCTCCAATATCGAATCCTTAAAAACAAATATCACAGTATGATTCTATCAAAACAAAACGCCCTATCCAATTTTCTGATAAAAAACAGATCAGAATCGGAACCACTTTAATCCTTGAGTATGATGATACTTAGTAAGATACTTCCTCAATCCAAAAATCCTTAATACGGTGATACCTAGTACCAAAAATCTCATTTTGATTAATTCATTATAATATCAAACTGAGATAAATGCAATCCCTATCGGAATGTATTCAATACAAAAAAAAATGCTATCATTTCCTCTCAATGAAACACTAAGATATTCTCTATCTTATGTGATGAATAGTGAAAAATCACCAAGTACAATGTACTTGTTTCCATTTTATAGGTGGCCAAAACATTTTTAGGTGGGAATCCCAAAAAACATTCCTCCTCACATAAATTCACACAAATCTAAACTTATCCAGATATATTAGAGCAATTATGACTTCAGCAACACTTCTCAATCATTCTTGAAATATCGACAATCTTCACGTCTTATTTTCCAGATTCCCATTTCAAATTCCAATAAGATTACAAATAATGAGAAATATAGGGTATGAATCCTATTTTCTCATGTTGATTTCTTAAAAACAATGGATAGAAATGGAAAACTGAATATTAGACACAGATGCTCATGGAATTTATGGGATTTATAATTCTATCTTAGGTCAAACAACTATTGATAAAATGTTGAATGAGTTTGAGGATAATGAGGCGGTGGAACATCGAACTAGGTAACCAATGAGAAATACACCTATGGGAAAAGGTAATGAAACTTCTTGTGGATGCTGTCCACAATGCTCCACACGCCTCCTCACTACCTTCCACACAGGTGTCATATCATGTGGAACCTAGAAATCCTTTTGAAACATTGCAAGGAGAGGTGGAGAAATGTACACACTCTAAATACAATGAATCTTTACCTGATACCTGTGATAAATCCTGTCAACATGAGGAAGAATAATTGAATTAAAGCTCTAGAAAAGGAAAAATGTCAATGATTGATCAAGATGGCTATATCACAGTGGATCCCAAGATGACTTGGAAACATAAAGACTAATCTAACATTGAACAAAAAATTGACACTAGGTAATTTGATGCTGCCAGGTCACAAAATATCAACTCCTCTTAGCATACTGATGTTGTTATATCTGGAACAAAAGCTAATGATGATGATAGAAAATAGTTATATTTTGGTGAGGATATTGATCCTACTCTAAAATTTGTATATAAGGTCACTATTGGCATGAAATAAGAATTATTATCTTGGATGTAATAACAAGATGCAGTCTTTCTGCAATAATACAAGGATGGTAAAATCACTGCAGATACATATCTTCAAATCAGAAAAAGAATTCTTTCCAAAATGGAGGAGGAATTCAAACGACACCCAGACTTCAACTATAAGGAAATTCCATGGAAATGAATCTATTCCATTCTCTTTTCTTATCTAAGGAATGTGGAATTCTCTTCTTTTGGATCTTTTTTTGGATTATTGAGCAACCTTCATGAGTTAATGGAGTAGTTGACTTCTATGATAAAGGTTTACTACTTTTTTTATAATGTTTTTCGTTTTTATTAGATGGGGTTCATGATAGCGGCATGAAATTGAGGGATTCTGCACTGAATCTGTGACTATCAAGAAGGTTCATGATGTTTTGTTTGCGTATGTTGGTAGCTGTGATATTTTTTACCTTTATATCAGTGAAAAATGTACTCCCCTCAATCCCTTTATGGTGTAATCTTATTACACCTCATGTTTGTATTGTTTATTTTTCATTTTAATAATGTTCTTTTGGGAATGCATTGGATTTCCAGTTCGTGTCTCAATTATTCAGTAAAAAATAAAAAAAACATACCAATTGAATTCGTTTGAAGAAATTAACTTCTCTACATGAGATACAATCACTCTTTTAAATGAATGTATCCCCCTTGAAAATTTATTCATCAATATCTACATTCCTTTATTTTTTATTGACCCACCTTAGAAAACACATCATCCCATTCAAAAACCAGTGCTTAAATCATGACTACCTTCATGACATTGAATTCATTGAGGACCATCTTTATAATTGTCTAACTTGAATGGTAAAGTATTATCACTTTCCATTTATTCCTACTTATTTATTTTTATATAAACCAATGAATAATATTTTCGGAATAAAAATGGTGTGTATACTATTATCCTAAATATGATCATATCTGGTTACAATCATTCTAGTTACGATCATCCTGGATACGATCATTTTCTACAATCATTATGGATATGATAAATCTGGTTACGATCATCCTATATATGATCAATCAGATTATGATTATTCTAGATATGATTATTCTAGTTGTGACCATCCTCAATACGATCATTATGGTTATGATCATTCTTGATAGAATCATTCTGGTTATGATCATGCTAGATGCAATCATTTAAGATACGATCATTCCTTTTTGAATGGTATCACCACTTCTCTTTTACCTAGATCCAATCAATTATAGTCTAGATACGATTCATTCTCAATCTATACAACCTCGTTCCTTTTCTTCTACCCAAATACATTTTTTTAAAAAAATTATTCGATGTCTCATCATCTGTCGACATCACCTATTCTATCGTCACAACCTATTCAATCAACAAAACCTCTACATCGGAACCACCTTTAATTAGAACCACTTTTTATCGGCATCAATTTTCCAGTGGAACCACTTTTCCATCAATACCAATTCAATTCATTAGAAGCAAAATTATCACTCCCTCTTCAATCTAGATATGATTGTCTTTTGATTTTTTTGAAAAACAATAGGTACCACTTATTTTCTGAATGTTTAAAAACAATCTGAATATAATTCATTTTTGATTGTTTTGAAAAAAAACATATGAAGATGATTATTTTCTGATTGGAAGCATCTGTTTCACTCTCCTTTCTTTCTACTATTCTAGCAACACATGTTCTTAATATAAATCATTATTTATATGAGGTAAAAATCTAAATACAATCATCATAATTGAAACAACAATTTCACATTTTTTCTAGTGTGAAACTGATGATAATTCATTTCCACCGTGATACATTCTCCCTTGAAACTCATTCTTCAAGAAACTGATCAATTCCATCATTAAACAAAATCTCAAAAAAAATGTTTCCAAAACAATGTGTTGTTATTTCGTTTCTTCAAAACCAACCTTGATAACAAAATACAAATCTTGAAGCATTCATCACGTTCATCATAATCTCTTTCCCAAAAGATTCACATGTTATTACAAGTAATAAATAAATATTTAAATAAACACATATCGTACCACTACAAATATCAAAAGTGGTCATGTCATAATACTTCATCACTTGTAGCTACCCGTAGCCCCGACCAGTAGCTCCCCGAGCTTGACATAGGCCAACATGTGCTGGCGATGAAATAAGCTTATAACTCCATCCACCAAAAGTAGATACTCTTATATAAGATCCCTAATCACCACTTATAGCTCCACCAACTATGTAGAACCATCATAAAAGAGATTCCTCTACCATATAGTTCCATACACTATCATTCTACCCTCTAAAGAAAATTGACTGGGGAAATCTCATTCCATGTGACCTCTCCCATCACATGCATAACATATCCTCTCTGCATGATGCGATAGACCTCTATATATTACTTTTTTCTCAAGACCATGTGATTAAGCCTGGTCTTGGAAATATCTCTTGCATTGAGATCATATCAAATGGATCCTTATACCTACTTTAGATGACTCAGCCCTCTGACACCCACTTCCACCACCAGTGAGATGGTGTCCCTCATATAGGAGTCTCCCTATAACCAATGACCTCCCAACTACTAAAAAATACATCGTATTGCACATGATTACTACACTAACATGGATATAGCTACAAATTCCCTTCTCAAACTACCAATCTTGTAATTTTCCATCACAAATCATGCTAAGGATGTACTATGTATGGTTATTGAACCTTGTAGCACTCAAAAACTATCATACCTCATGAATACTATTACAACCCTTTCTTTATTTCACATTAATTTATTATATAGACATGCACTTAAGACAAAACATAGTATTTATAGTTCTAGTGTCTTGGGAAATTAGGAACATTACTTAAAAACATAGAATATAAAACACAACATCTTTATTTAAAACCTCTCTTACATGACCACAACATTCCTTCATACATAGAATTGCATGGGATAACATGAGGACATTCATAGGAAACTTTTGAGCTATAAATCCAAGTAAGGGATTAAAAATATTATAAAATGAATAATATAATAATGTTATGAAATAGTCATATCAATGGAACACAACAGAAAAATGAACATAAAGGCATGATATAGCATGATTATCATAATATGAAAATATAGCAACAAAATTTAACATGATATTAGCATGAGCCAAGGATCATTGCATATTTACAATGAGTAAACCGTAATTACAATTGAATTATCATTAGAAAACCCTCATTACCATTGATGTATCATAATTCCAATCTTTACCCAATGCATTAGAGCACTATTAGGGAACACCCTTTATAAACATTTCATTTCATGTATAAGTGAGCCACATGGATCATACAAGACAGATTCATTAAACATAAAAATTTATTCTCAGAATAAAGTAATTTGTAATAAATACATTAATATATATAATATATAAGTTTATGTTCATAAAGGTGGATATACATTATAGGGAAATGGGCATGGTATTCACTACATGATGATTTTTGCATGGAAAATTGAGGTACTATTTCATCAGCATAACAACGTGTCATACTTATTCATAAAAATGGTTGATAAGAGAGAGAGGGATATATAATCACATATATGTTAAATGGATAGTAACCGTGTAATGCCCCGACCCCAGTTACCTAGAGTCAGTGCATTATTACATAACATTGGTGTAACGTCCCGGACCCGAGTGCCACGCAACGGGTGCCCCGAGCCCAGTTCGCGATGTGACCTCAAGCGCATTTCCCCAAACGCCAGAGGCTGCTGACTAGCAGTGAGGGCCAAGGTATGATAGTGGGGAAACTATTCCATCATTTTTCAAATTGTAGCGCAGCGGAATACAAAATAAACATACAATGACAACAGAAGTAGTAAACATACACAAATGAAATAAACTACAGTAGTAGATATAACCAACATCATAGAAGTGATGATTCTAAATGTTTCAAGTTCTATGAAAACATACAGAATATTTTATACATCAATGTAGTACAACCAAATACAATGCACAAAAAAATAAGAAAAACAGCTGGCAGCGACATCGTGAGCCTAGGCTCGGTCACATGCCCTCCTACTCCTCAGCAACAGTCAAGTACCTGTATAGGGACTCTTGCCCCTATCTACACCTGCAGAAAAGTAATCTGTTTCGGCCGAAAAGCATGACCCAAACAGGGTGTGAGAAATAAATCTCAATAGGCACCCACAAAAGGCTCGTGCCCAACTGCGTGTAAGCATGCAACAACAGTGTGCAATAATAAAATGAAATAAAGTAAGCAGTACTAAAAAGTAACAAACATAACAATTAAATTGCCATTTTATTATTAATTTAGTTCATTTAATTTAGTAACATTCTTGTGCTCAACAGCACCAAGACCTCAGGCCAACCAAAACTGTTACCTCAGACTAAAATAGTAAACCACTCCCTCAAGATTTCCCTCAGGCCATACATAATATAACCCGTAGGTGTTTCCCTCAAGCATAACAGAAATTGCCCTCAGGCGTAGGAAGTGTCTCCCTCAGGCACAGAAGTCAAGCGCTCAGGCACGAAAGGGTTCCCTCAGGCGAAATACTACAGCCCTCGGGCTAAATAGTGCAGTGCCCTCAGGCTAATCACAACAACGCCCTCAGGATAAACAGGTAACTAGGCCAAGACCAACATATCAAAATGCAGTAAGCAAGCAATTCATTTTAATGCAATTCTATAATTACTACATTTAAGGCATACCCTCGGGTATCCTGGCCAAACTGCTAAATAGTGAAACACAACCTGGGGGTGGTTCCATATCCAAGAAACGATCCCAACCGGCATTTTATTATCACAATTTAATCACATATGAAATTATAGGCATTAAATATTGCAACGACCTCAGCCACATGACACCCCAACGTGGGTTTGTGGCACGAAAAGGCACAAGAAATGCACGACAGTTGGAAATTTAAACCAATCCACCTTCCTTATATGCCAACGAACGTTATAACCGAATGCCAACTCCAGAAATGCCCAAGAACGGTGTAGATCTGACAAAGAACAAAGCACATTCAAATGTAAATAAATTTCCCTTGGGAAAGAATTAGTAAGAACGGTACCAGGAGAGGAGAGGGATTACCCGTGCGGTTCCAACGGGATCATCCGAGGTGGAAACCGATTCCAGATGAACCCCCGTCAGATCTTCAAATGTCTGGTCATCCTCTTTGGCTCCAAAATGGATCAAACACCTCCTTTACCAAATGAGGAGGCTACTGCCTGTTTTAAGCTGAAAAAACAAAGTACACAGTGTGTACGTCTAAGTACACGACGTGTACTTCTTTCATTTAACTGTTCCTATGGCGGCACCACCACACTGTTCATCCGTTGACATGAATACACGACATGTACTCCCAAGTACATGGTGTGTACTGTCACCTAGATGGCGAAGACTCCACCACCTTACTGTTTAGGCCTGCTGATTGACTACACGGCATGTAAGTACCACTACACAGCATGTAGTTTGTTCCTACACCCCGCGTTGCCGACATGGCCACACGCCCTGTGTACTCATCCCCATACGGCTAGAAGTACATGGTGTGTGGAAAAAGTACATGACATGTACTTCCAAAATTTAGGATTTTTCCCCATTTTCCATATTTTCTCAAAACACTAATGGAAAAGGAAAAAGAAGAAGCCCGTACCAAAAAAATAAGAACCAAGTTCTTACAAACTTCCCCCATTATATCAATTCGTCCCCAAATTTCCCTACCCAGGGTTGCGAAGAACAAGCTCAAAACAGCTCTGGCCCTGAGCACGTACATCGGCCTCCCGCTCCCAGGTCTCATCCTACACTCGGCCATGCTGCCATAACACCTGTATGAGAGGAACTGACCGGCCTCGGAGAACCTTCGTGCTCCTGTCAACGATACGGATCATATGATCCTCAAAGGACGCATCATGATAAAGCTCAAACTCCTCTAGCTGAAAGGTGTGAGACAGGTCTGAATGGTCGCGACATAACTGAGACATGTGGAAGACGTCGTGCATGGATCGGTACCACTGCGGTAACTGTAACCGATAGGCAACCAGCTCGACTCTCTCTGGTATCTCAAATTGTTCCACATACCTCAGTGATAGCTTACCCTATCTCTTGATCCACTTGTGTCCCAGCCTCGGTGAAACACGTAGAAAAACCTGATCCCCAACCATGAACTCCAAAGGTCGTCTACGACGATCAGCATAAGACTTCTGACAAGACTGCGCGGTAGCTATCCGCTTCCAAATCAAATGGACCTACTCAGATGTCTCCAACACAAGCTGTGGCCCCAGTAAAGCTGCATCACTTGTCTCTAACCAGAACAAAGGTGATCGGCATGGCCTACCATATAAAGCCTCATATGGTGAAATCTCAATAGTCGCCTGAAAACTATTGTTATAGGGTAGCTCGACTAAGGGTATATGCTTCTCCCATGAGCCCCCAAAGTTTAGGATGCATGCGTGCAGCATGTCCTCTAGCACTTGTATTGTCCGATCCGACTGGCCATCTGTCTGAGGGAGGTATGCTGTGCTCAGAAGCACCTGTGTACCCAGCGCCCTCTGAAAATTCTGCCAGAAATGATATGTAAAGCGGGCGTCCCTATCTGAAAAGATAGAATGAGGGACCCCATGAAGACGTACGATCTCTCAGATATACAGCCTTCCGAGCTCGTCAACCCCGAAGGTCCCCTTGATCAGCAGAAAGTGAGATACCTTCGTGAGTCTATCCATAATAACCCACATAGTGTCATTGACTCATGGTGACCTCAACAATCCCGTCACGAAATCCATGGTGACATCATCCCATTTCCACTCTGGAATGGGCAACTGCAGTAATATCCCAGCTGGCCTCTGGTGCTCTGCCTTCACCTACGGATAGGTGGAACACCTCGTAACAAAACCAGCTTTCTCTCTCTTCATACCCGGCCACCAGTACTAACATCTCAAGTCTTGGTACATCTTGGTAACATCGGGATGAACTTCCCAAGCTGAAGCATGAAACTCCCGCATCAGCTCCTAGCATATATCCCATGGAACCCATACACATCCATGGAAATGGAAAACCTCACCATCGCATATCGTCCAACCGAGAGGAGGGTCCTCACTTTCCATTGACTACCATAGAACTAGGCCTTATAAATCAGATAGTTTTCTCATCCTTACTTTGTCCACGAGGGTATAATTCACAACTAATGAGGAAAGATAAGTCTTTCCCTGACTATCATGCACCTCAAGATGCATCTCAGAGAACAAGGCCATAAGCTCCCACTCACCACTAGCCTTCATCATTGCCTGTATCTGATTCTTCCTGCTCAGTGCATCATTTACTGCATTACCTTTACCAGGTGTGTAGGAAAGCTCAAAATCAATGGACTGTAGGTACTCAACCCACCTTCTCTACCTCAGATTAAGGTAACACTAAGTGAAGATATACTTGAGGCTTTTGTGGTCGGTGAAAACCATAGAATTCTCTCCCAATAGATAGTGTCTCCAACAGCCCAACACATGGACAACTATAGAGAAATCGAGATCACACATTGGGTAATTCCTCTCATGTGGACTCAACTGCCAAGACCCGTATGCAACAACTCGGTCGCCCTGCATCAAAATGGCCCCCAGCCCAATCCATGATGCATCACAGTAAACTGTATAGCTCTTCCCTTACTCTGGAAGTATCAGGATCAGTGCTGATGTCAACCTTTTCTTTAGGCCCTGGAATGTTGCTGCGAAACCTTCTGACCAAACGAACATCACACCCTTCTTAGTCAGACCTGTCAACGGTGCTGCTAAGCTGGAGAAGTCCAATGTGAAGCGTCTGTAGTAACCAGCCCGCCCTAAGAAATTCTGTATCTCAAACACGTTCTTAGGATGCTCCCAGGAAACTACTACTCTCACGTTTTCTTGGTCTACTGCAACTCCTACCTCTGAGATGATATGACCAAGGAAGTGAATCTGGTCCATCCAAAAGTGGGACTTAGAGAGCTTAACATATAGCCAATGCTATCTCAGTGTACTCAGTACGATCTCATGATGGGTGTCATGGTCATGTAGAGTGTGAGAGTACAACAATATGTCATCCATGAAAACCACCACAAAGGAAACAAGATACAGATGGAACACACGATTCATCAGAGCCATGAAAACCGCTGGCGCGTTCGTGAGTCCGAACATCATAACCAAGTACTCGTACAAACCATATCTTCTCCAAAAGCTGTAAGTGGTATATCCAATGGTCTCACGCATAGCTGATGATATATAGATCTCAAGTAAATCATAGAGAACACTCGTGCTCCACGAAGCTGATCAAACAGATCATCTATCCTCAGCAAGGGGTATCGGTTCTTAACCGTCAACTAGTTCAGCTTCCGATAATCCACTCAAAGACTGAGGGTACCATCCACCTTCTTCGCAAAAAGGATCGGAGAACCCCAAGGAGAAGTACTGGGTCGGATAAAACCCTTTGCCTGAAGCTCCTCTATCTACCTCTTGAGATCCTGAAACTTAGGCGTGGCCATCCTATAAGGAGGAATGGACACTATTGCTGCTCCTGGCACAAGCTCGATAGAGAAATCCACCTCTCGCACCGAAGGTAGACCTGAAAAGTCGTCCAGGAAGACATCCCTGAAACGATCGACAACTAGAGGGAAATCCGTCTGACAAGTCCCCTGATCATCTAGATATTAGCTCACAATCTGGGCTGTGAATCCACCTCACCAATGATGATTTGGTCCAGCTCGACTCTCCTGAACACCCCACTCGCCCTTGTATAGAAACTCTTTTCCCTCTGGTGACGTGAAACACACCCTGCGACGATAGGAGTCTACAATGGATCGATAGGGAACCAACCAGTCCATCCTGAGAATGACGCCATAGCTCGTCATCTCCAAGAAATAGAGGTCCCAAAGGAAGTGACACCCACCATCCTCAAGGGGGAACTCCTTGTACTGGCGCACTCCAGCCGTCCTGGTCCCCAACAGAGTGTCTATCGTGATGTTATTAGAAGAAGAAGAAACACGGAGCCCAAGGCTCTCCACAACAGGCACATATATGAAGCTATGTGTAGCACCCATATCAAAAAGTACCGAGGAAAAGACAGAAGCTACTAGAATAGTACCTCTGACTGTAGAAGGTCTGGGATCCTGCTCTTGCTGGGTCTGTTTCACTGCATATGCCTGCCCAGTGCCGTGGCCCTACGACACAGCCTGGCTACCCTGAGCTGTCCCGCCCTACTGCCTCTATGATCCTGTTGTCTGGCTACCACGACCCCGACCACTATCTCTGCCTGCACGCCCTGATGTATTCGAGTTCCCTGACTGGTAAGAAGCCACTGGTCTTGTTCCCGCACGCGGAGTCTGCACAGAACCCCTATCACTATCCACTGGTAGAAACCCCTGGCAAAAGCGCTGCAGATGACCTATCTTTCCACAAGCTTGGCACTCTACAGGATCACGTGGACTATGTGGCCTCTTGTGCCCCTCTATACCACACTGGTAGCTCCTGACCGGTCCAACTGTAGAAGCTTCCTGGCTGGTACTACCGCGCTGAGAGAAGTCCATCTGTCTCTTCCTCTTGCTAGCAGAAATGATTCCAGTAACTGGTGCTGAACCACCCTGTCCCACGTCACTCGATTCCCACAGGTTCCTCTCTGTAATCAGCGCCTGATTCACGATCGCGTGTAGAGTAGGCAACCTGAAAACATTCACCAGCGCCTAGATGTCATACCAAAGACCATCCTCAAAACTTCTGGCTCTCAACGTCACATCACCCACCAGCACGGGTGCAAAACACTGAAGCTCCGTAAAACGAGCATAATAGTCCATCACCGACATAGCGCCTTGCTGTAGATTCATAAACTCTTGAGCTCTATCTTCCCTCAGAGTCTCAGGAAAGAAGAAGTCATAGAAGACTTTCTGAAAATCTTCCCATGCCATGTCTCTGTGATGCCCTGACAGGGTGGTAACATCCCACCACCTCATGGCGGAATCACACAGCATGTATGTCGTGATCTTGACCCTCCGCCCGGGAGGCATCTCAAGATGCTAGAAAATAGTTTGCATCGACCCCAACCAATACTCCGCAGCCTGAGGTCTGTCATCCCCTAAAAACGTAGACTGATGCTACTACTGAAAGATACGAGTTAGCTCAGCCATAGATGTAGCAGCGTACGGTGCTCCCTGAAAGGTCTTCATGAACCGCAAAATGCATTCACGGAATTGCGCCTCTGCGCCTGTGTCCGGTATAGCAGCTGGTGCCGCATCTGGCTCTGTTGGTGGATCGACCGGTAGCCCATGGCCCACCATCTCCAGAGTATAATCGTCTCCGCTATCCTGGTGATCAACTCGCGGTCGTCTAGGCGGCATGAGAGTACAAGGTCAAAAGCATGCCTCAGATTCAAGATTATTATGATTGAGAAGCAATGGAACCACAAAAGAAACAAGAAAAAGAAGGCATTTCAAAAATGGAAAAACAAGACTACACGGCGTGTACACTGACAACACGGCGTGTACTTGACTTTCCTTCCCTTACTCGGGTCCTTCTACACGGCTAAGACACACGACTTCCATTGAACAAAACTACACGGCGTGTATAATATCTACACGGTGTGTATTGGGTTATTTTCCAACTACTCGTGTCGTCTGTGACACGGTCAACTACTCAGCTTGACACTACACGGCGTGTTGCAACCGCACACGACGTGTACACCACCCCGTTTTCCAGCGACACGGCTAACTCCACACAGTCTGTCCGCGGACAAGATTACACGGCATGTCCCACAGGTACACGACGTGTTCAGGGAGATGTGACACCGGCCCATGTTGTTAATTACACGGCCGAGTCCCAAGGTCACACTACATGGCGTGTCCATAATTGACACGGCGTGTTCTCTCAAGGAGTTCACTGACCCGTGTTGTTAGTTACACGGGTGGACTCCTGGTCAACACTACACGGCGTGTACAAAAACTACATGGCGTGTTTTACCCAAGCCCTTCCCTACCCCATGTCGCCGCCCACACGGTTTGTGACACGAGAAGAGACTACACAACATGTACTTAGGGTACATGGCATGTACGCAAAAAGTTCATTTTTCTTCCTGAACAGAAGAGCATAGACGGCGTGTATAAAAATACAACACAACGTGTATACTAGGTTTCCGGACAGTATACCTCAGAAACTTCTCCAGAACATAGAAAATACCGTAAAACAACACCTAAGTGTCAAATTCTGATCTGTGGGGACCCATACTCACCACAAATCAATGTTTGACATCTCATATCTATTAAAACCAATAAATAGTCAATGATCTACCAAATTTCGGTCAAGGGGGGCCCATAATCCCCAAAAACTGAAGTTTGGTGTTCATTATATAAACAAGCTCACATAAAATTACCCTATCACATAGCAGGTATTTTATCAGAGCGGCTATCACAACAACATTATTTTCTAGCACAACATCTATCACAACAACATGCGAATTTCTAATGCACCTACATGGCATGGAAACTATTCATGGCATGTGATATATAGTATGTGCCTATATGATGCATGAGATGGCATACCCTCATCTCATTGGGTTGCAACTAAATAGAACCCACAGACAAAATATAAATAGAACAATCTCAAGTGCATCACCCAACGGTGAAAACAAATCAACTATAAAACTTTAAAAATCAGTAAAATTGAAATATGAGGTAGACTGGATTTTCCCTATACACGGGTTAGCTACGCCCATGCACAAATTATTACCAACTACCGTTCGTCCTATCCCTTACTACAACACCAAATAGTATGTCAAAGAAAATAAATCCACTGATACCACTTTGTAACGTCCTGGACCCGAGTGCCACGCAACGGGTGCCCCGAGCCCAGTTTGCGACGTGAGCTTAAGCGCATTTCCCCAAATTCCAGAGGCTTCCGACTAGCAGCGAGGGCCCAAGTCTGATAGTGGGAAAACTATTCCCTCAATTGTCAAAGTGTAGCATAGTGCAATACAGAATAAACATAAAAAGATAGAGGAAGCAGTAATCATACAAAACTGAAATAAACTACAGCGGTGGATATAACCAACAGAATAGAAGTGATGATGCTACATGATTCAAGTTCTATGAAAACAGACATAACATGTTATACATGAATACAGTACAACCAAATACAGAGCACAACAAAACAAGAAAAACAACTGGCAGCGGCATCGCGAGCCAAGGCTCAGTCCCATGCCCTCCTACTCCTCAGCAACAATCAAGTACCTGTATAGGGACTCTTTCCCATATCTACACCTGCAGAAACGTAATCTATTTAGTCCAAAAAGCGTGACCCAAACAGGTTGTGAGAAATATATCTCAGTAGGCACCCACCAAAGGCACGTGCCCAACTACGTGTAAGCATGAAACAATAGTGTGCAATAATAAAATGTAATAAATTAAGAAGTACTAAAAAGTAACTAACTTAACAATTAAATTGCAATTTTATTATTCATTTAGTTCATTTAATTTATTAAAATTCTTTTTCTCAAGAGAACGATGCCCTCAGGCCAACAAAAACCGTTCCCTCAGGATAAAATAGTAAACCATGCCCTCATGCTTGCCCTCAGGCCATACAGAATCTAACCCGCAGGTGTTTCCCTCAGGCGTAACATAAATTGCCCTCAGGCGTGGGAAGTGTCACCCTCAGGCACAGAAGTCAAGCCCTCGGGCATGAAAGGTTGCCCTTGGGAAAAATACTACAACCCTCGGGCTAAACAGTGTAGTGACCTCAAGCTAATCACAACAACGCCCTCAGGATAAATAGGTAACCGGGCTATGCCCAACATATCAAAATGCAGTAAACAAGCAATTCCTCTCAAGGAAATTCTAGAATTACTACATTTAAGGCATACCCTCGAGTATCCTGTCCAAACGGTTAAACATTGAATCACACTCTGGGGGTGGTTCCAGATCCAAGCAATGATCCCAACCATCATTTTATTATCACAATTTAATAACCTATGCAATTCTAGGCATTAAATATAGCAACAGACTCAGCCACATGACACCCCAACGTGGGTTCGTTGCACGAAAACACACAAAAAATGCACGAGAGTTGGAACTTTACACCAAGCCACCTACCTTATTTTCCAAAAAATGTTATACCCGAACGCCGACTCCAGAAACGCCCAAGAACGACGTAGAACTGACAAAGAACAAAACCCATTCAAACGTAAATGACATTCCCTCGGGAAAGAATTAGTAAGAACGGTACCAGGAGAGGAGAGGGCTTACCCATGCGGTTCCAATGGGATCATCCAAGGCGGAAACCGATTACAGATGATCCCCCGACAGATCTTCAAAGGTCTGGCCATACTCCTTGGCACCAAAATGGCTCAAACGCCACCTCTACCAAATGAGGAGGCTACTGCCTGTTTTAAGCTGAAGAAACAAAGTACATGGTGTGTACTTCTGAGTACACGACATTTAATTCTTTCATTTAACTATTCCTCTGGTGGAACCACCACACTGGTCATCCATCAACATGAGTACATGACATGTACTCCCGAGTACACGACATGTACTGTCACCCATCTAGTGGCGAATCCACCGCCTTACTGTTTAGGCCTGCCAACTGACTACACGACGTGAAAGTACCATTACACGGAGTGTAGTTGGTTCCTACACCCCGCGTTGCTGACATGGCTACACGCCTCGTGTACTCATCCCCACATGGCCAGAAGTACACGGCGTGTAGTTCCAAAATTTAGGATTTTTCCCCATTTTCCATATTTTCTCAAAACACTTAAGGAAAAGTAAAACGAAGAAGCCCGTACCTAAAAAATAAGAACCGGGTTTTTACAATTGGCATGATCACCAAAGATCAAGTCTCGAAAGACCAATTAGTTTAGTAGCCTTGGAATCACTAGATACATTAATAAAGTTTACATTACATCATAAAGTGAAAAACTACAACAACAAATTGTCTCCATAGACCACACTCATATCCCCTCATACTATCCATGAAGGTCATTCATAAAATACTTTTTCACATCCTGGGAAAAATGAAACATATTAAGGGGTGATCGTAGATGCTCAGTAAGGATAACAATATAGCGAAAACATTCATAAATAAGCATAAACATTTAAGGCAATGTATAACTAAAAACAGCCTTTTAAACATGAACTTCAACATAATATGGAAAAAATAAAATTAAATAATTCCATTTACATATTCACATCGATATTCTACTAGTCGAATAATCACATGCAATATCAATAACTGCTTCCGTAATGATTGAATGCATAATTCCATACTATCATAACCCCATAGTCAAGGCCTTGTGCCAACACTACAAATAAGATTTTATCAAGGCCTTGTGAAAAGACACTAGTTTGTCTCATGAGACCTACTGATGCATTACGGAGCTATAGCAGGTTCCACCTGTCACTTATTAAGTCCAATGAATTCCTTATATGAACAGGTTTAAATGCAAAATATACATTTGTATTAAAACTAGCATAAGAAATGTCAATACTTTCTACATAAAATATGAATGGTATAAAAATAACACACCCATAGTCAAACATATCACAATACCTTCAAGGAAATATTAATTTTTTGTATCATAATAAATCAACTTTAAATAAGCTTAAAATCCATCCAAAGATGTTGACATAGATGAAATCAAAACTTATTTGAGAGAAATATCTCTTTTTTTAAATAGTTTAAAAGTCACATAATTATAAAATAAAACATTTAATTTGAAAATATTCTTATGTGCTTGTATGGTAATCTTTGACAATTTTATAATGACATAAAATAGTCGCACAAGTCGTATAATTTAAAAAAAGATTTTTTCCTTTACTCTGTCGAAAAGGTTAAAAAGGACCTTGTTTGGAAAATTACGGAAATATTCCTTTAGAAACATATTATAAAATGTTAAACAATGTTATAAATGACTTTAACCCATAGTCTATAAAATAGTTAGAATGATTTGAAATACATTTTTAAGAAACATGGATGTAGATGATAATGAGGTCCCATTTTATAATTACGTATAAACAACCTCCGATAATGAAGAGATTGTAAAATAAACCCTTAACTTGTACTTTTCCTTGGGTGAGGGTAGTTTAACATCCTGTATAATGGTGAAATAATTTTTATTAAATTATACAAGAATCATATACATTAATATGATATCATATATGATCTTTTAACATTTCTTTATTAATAATATCTTAGTATTATCATCTTTTCAGGTGGTAACTTACTCATTTTCTTTTATATGATTGGTTACATAAGTTATGTTTGTAATGAATAGAATATATTTGATTTATATACAGAATGATATTATGTCATTAAAAATTATTTTTAACCATAAAATGAAAATTATTCTTGAATGGATAATATGGGGAAATGAATCTCGTCACATTCGTGGAGACAGTAATCCGTACGTACGCACGACTGCTATTTCCATTTAATTTTTCGATTTAAAAGGAATCAAAACCTAATGATACATAGGTATATTATTATTCCAGTATAATATAACATGTTACTTATGTTCATTAACAACATCCTTTATATGTTCCATGTATGGTATGAATGAGTCATATCACTTTGAGGGGGCGGTAGTCCGCACTTCCTCAAATGAAATTATCGTATATATATACAACATGAAAAAAATAATGGTATGCTACAAAACTAGAATTACAAAAGATTTTATATAAAATAAATATAATTAAAATAAAATTTAATTATAGTGCCATCATAATGGAGACCATGAGAGGTGGTAGGAGATAATTGAACAATCATCATTTCGTTAGGCACTGGGTTTCCATCCACAGAAACATTATGTTCTTCACCCATTATATGGAGGTGTGTGTAAGTAAAGTTTGAATACATCTCATAAAAATATCCAAGTATATTTAGTATACTGGTGTTGTTACAAAATAAAATAATAAGAAGAGTTTTGGGGTTTGAGAAGTAAAGTAAAAGAAAAGAATCTAAGTGAAATCGTTGCCTTTTAATTTGGGTAACTCTCTTTGGTTTGAACCAAAAAGGACTATTGAAGTAACATCTGACTAAGGTAATGCTTCTAGAAGGAGTAGATAAATGTAGAGAAGCTTAATTAGGCAGAGGTTGGATGATCCAAAATTATTTAGAGGTGTGAGGAATTGGATAGAGGTGGTGTCCTTTTATAAGGGGGAGGAGGGGATCTTTAAGAATGATTGAAACTATTATTTTATTATATAATGATATTCAGTTTCTAAAGGACAAAAACTAATTAAAGTTGAAGATAATATGACTAAATGTCGAAATGAAATCATCCAATAAAAATTGTACTGGTTTTGGGTATTATTTTAGTCTTTATAATCTTATTTATTTAAATCATTTATTAATGACATAAGCACTACATCATTATTCTGTCATAAATAATTTAGTTTATTAAATTTATTAAAATTATAAAAAAATACCATGATGTATGAAATCTTTTTATCTTTCTAATTGATATATATAGTTGAAACTATAACAAATATATCCCTATATAAATATTTTTTTTCTAAAAGATATATTCTTATGTCATTTTTGTATTTACTTTAACTTAAATAATATAAAGTGTCCTTATCATTTATAAGTGGCTCGATGGGGTCCCAAAATCGATCCAAAGATGCCCCTGATCAGACATGTATCAACCAATAGGTTTAGGACATGTTTTAGGGTTATTTAGTATTATTATAATATTATATCTTACCCATATTTACCGTATCTACCCTTAAACCATGGTAAATAAAATATTTACCGAAGTAGTTATTCAAAATGTCTAAAAATTAAAGTTACCTATTTACACAATTTGGACCTCTTGATTCTAAATATTGTATCAATTTTTCTAAATTCAAAACACATATGTGGCAGAAATTAATTTAAAATTATTTCCCATTGTCAAAACAAAAAGCGTGTTTTTAACAAATAATAACTATCAAAAGATTGACACTTCCTTATGTCCAGTTCAAATATGAAATTATGTCTATTGACCAAAATTGGATTAAATGGTAAAATTAAAATCTAATTATACTTTAAAGTCACTGAAATTCATAATTTATCACTATTAATTATTTCGATTAAAAAATTGTTTTTAATTAAAATTTAGTAATTTTCACTATTCATCAAAATATGAAAGTTATCAGAAAAGTACCAAAATATCACCCTAATATAATTTTGATATTTTGAATCCAAAGTTGAAGTCCATTTGTAAAGATAAAATGTATAGAATTTTAAAAAGTAGGTATTACTATTCATAACAGCTAGTTGATTGGTTTTGGTGTTTTAGAACTCGTAGTTGCGTACAACACACGCTACTGTAATATTCAAAGAGAAGCGTACCATGGAAGCATGGTGTGTTACATTCTGCCCTCATTCAAATAATTTCATCCTCAAAATTTTTATGATATTACCGCATAAAAAGACTTGGGTGGTTCTTCATCATAAGTTCCTCGACTTCCCACATTGCTTCTTCCATGTTATGGTTTCTCCGTAGAACTTTTACTAGACGAGTCGTCTAGTTTCTCAACACTTGTTCCCTCGTATTAAGAATCCTGACAGGCTCTTCTTAATAAGATAGATCTGGTTACAGTTCTACTTCCTAATAGGTGAGTACATGCGTTGGGTGAGGAATGTATTTTCTCAATAGTGATACGTGGAACACATCATGAACTTTGGAGAGACTTGACAACATTTCCAAATGATGAGCTAAACCCCAATTCATTCTAGAATTTCGAAAGGTCCGATGTACCTGGGACTCAATTTAACTTTATTACCAAAATTTATAACTCTCTTATATGGAGATACCTTTAAGAAAACATGATCTCCTACCTAAAATTCCAAATCCTTCCTTCGGTTGTCAGTATAGCTCTTCTGCCTACTTTGAGATGCTTTAATGTGGTTTTGGATTTCCTTCACCTTTTCCATCGTTTCCCCCACCAGTTCGAGACCTATGATTTTTCTTTCACCAACATCATCCCAACAGGTTGGTGTGCAACATCTCTTTATGTATAACGCTTCATATGTTTCCTTCTGAATAATGGAATGGAAGCTATTATTATAGGAAAATTCTACCAGAGGTAAATATTGATCCCACATACCCTGAAAGTACAGTGAGAAGGATCTCAACATGCCGTCTATGGTTTGAATAGTCTGTTCTAATTGTCCATCTATTTGAGTGTGGTAAGCAGTGCTCAAATGAAGTTCAGTATCCAAGGACTTCTAAAGACTCTTCAATAATCTTGAAGTAAAACAAGGATCATGATCAGAAACAATCGATAGGGGAAATCCATGAAGTCTCACATCTTCATTAATATATAGTATTGCTAGACGTTCAAGTGTTATATCTTCTCTTATAGAATGAAAATGTGTTGACTTGGTAAAAAAAGGAACAATGAACCATATTTCATCGTTCCTTCTAAGAGTCTTTGGTAGTCCCATGACAAAGTCAATCGTAGTATTAACCCATTTCCACTCCAGTATGGGAAGAGGTTGCATGAATCCTCTAGGTTGTTGCCTTCCGGCTTTCACTTGTTCACAAACCATACATCTTGACACAAAATCAGTAATCTCCCTCTTCCTGTTGTCCCACCAAAAATGTTCCTTCAAATATCTAAACATTTTGGTGCTTCCAGGGTGTGTAGAGAAATTGGAACTATGAGCATCTTCCAACAATTCCCTTTTTAGATCAGTTATATCGGGAACACAAAGTCACTTCCCAAATTTCAAAATTACATCTTCATACACAAAGTCACACAATATCCCATCATTCATAGCTTTAATCTTATTTTTAACTCTCTTCATAATTGGTATGAAAACTCTTTGTCATTTCTTGAAAAGATGGTTTGGAAACCATTTGAAAAAGTATTGATGTTTCACCTTCCGTGGTGATTTCCATATCCATCTTTACTAGATCCATGTATATATGATCCCTTTCAACTCTCATTTTGTTCAAAAATCAATGATCCTTTCTGCTCAAAGCATCAGCCACCTTAATTGCCTTCCCCAAGTGGTAGCGTATCGGGCAATCATAATCCTTGAGTAGATCAAGCCATCTCCTTTGCATCATGTTGAGTTCTTTCTGTGAGAAAATATACTTCTAACTCTTGTGATCAGTATAAATCGAACATTTTTCACCATAGAGATAGTGTCTCCAAATCTTCAATGCAAAGATTACAACTGATAACTCAATATCATGAGTGGGATAGTTTTTCTCATGAATTTTCATTTGTCATGATTCATAGGCAATAACCCTATCATTCTGCATATGGACACAACCAAGTCCTTTCTTCGATGCATCACTATAAATAACAAACCCATCATTCCACGATGGTAGAGTCAATATAATAGCATTGAATAATCTTCTCATCAGTTATTCAAAACATTATTCCCAATCTATTGTCCAAACAAATTTAACCCTTTTTAGTGTGAGCTTCGTTAATGGGTTAGCCAATCAGGAACAATTCTGGACAAAATGCCATTAATAACCTGCTAAACCAATAAAATTGCGTACCTCAGTTATACTCGTTGGTGCCGTCCATTCTTGCATTGCCTTTTCCTTAGAAAGATCAATGAAAATTACATCTCTAGAGGCAATATGGCCATGAAAAAAAATCTCTTGAAGCCAGAATTCACACATGCTAAAATTCAAATATAATTAATTTCTTCTATAAGTATTTAGGATAATGCGTAATTGAATTTCATGATCTTCGTAGCTTGTGAAATAATTCAAGATATCATCAATAAATACCACCACATAATCATCGAGATATTCCTTGAAAACTCTATTCATTAGATCCATGAAACCAAAGGGTGCATTAGTCATCCCAAAAGGCATTACTGTAAACTCCTAATGCCCGTACATAGTTCAAAATGATGTATTCGGAATGTCTTCTATCTTCACACTCAACTGATGGTATATAGATCGAAGTTCAATATTTGAAAAATATTTTTCACTATGAAATTGTTCAAAAAAATCATCTATAAGAGGTAGTGGATACTTGTTCATTATTTTTATAGAATTGATTTCCCTGTATTCGATACATAACCTCATAGATCTATCTTTCTTCTTAACAAAAAGACATGGGATCCCCATGGAGAAACACTAGGGAGAATAAATCCCTTACTACTCAATTAATCTTGTTTTTTCTTTATTTCAACTAATTCCACAGTGGCCATTCTATAAGGGTTTTTCTATGTAGGCCATGAATGAGGAATTAAATCAGTAGAAAACTCAATTTCTCATTCTGGAGGATGTCCAGGTAAATCTTCTGGGAACACATCTACATATTTTTTCACTATAGGTACATCCTCTATTTGAACATTCCTTTCCTCAGCCACAATTATTTCATTCTCTTCCTCCCTGATAATTGAATTTTGTTTAGCTACTAGGGGTGGATCTTGATAAGAATTAGGTGGTGACGATTCTACTCTTATGATAAGGTGTTCTTTATCATCATCATCAAAAATAGTAACCTCCTTCTTCTTACAATAAATCTTCACATCATGGTCTGAATGATAACCCATATCGAGGATTATGTCATATTTAATCATGGGTATGACTAGGAGATTAGTAGATAAAGAAAAATTATGTAATCTAATGGGGACTGATTCACAAAACATTCTTGAAATGATACTTCCCTGAGGAGTTTTGACTGACAACTCCATTGTTAAATCAAATTGAAAATATCTAATTTTCTTTGCAATCAAGGATGATACAAAACAATGCAATGATCCAGAAGCAAATAAAGCAATTGCTAAACTTCAAGAAACCATTAAATTACCTACCACCACGTCTTTCAGAGCATCTACCTCAGTAGTAGTAATAGCATAATCTTGGCCTTGATCCCTTGGCCTTTTCAAAGGTAAGTTCCTCTGATGCTTAATACATTCATTTGTATAATGTCCCATCTCCCTGCAATTGTAGCATTGAACATCAATAGCTTTCTTCTTCCCCATGCAATCACGAGCATGGTGGCCTTTTCTAACACACTTGTAACAGACACCCATTCCCTTTAATCAAGTACCATGGTATTTCTTCCCACATTTATAGCAGGATGGCTATTCAACTTTTCCCTTGATCCCCTTATTTCCATTCCAATAGTGATTAGAATATCTCTTCCTCTCTTTCTTTTATTTAATGTCATAAGACATAAAAAATTCTTTTTCTATCTTGATAGCACATGAGACAATATCTTCGTACGACGAGAAGGATTATGAGACTAATTCTCTATGGATAAACAGTTTTAACCCATCAAAGAAATTGTCAATCTGACTTTTTTGGTTACATATATAATCTGCAGCATGCTCCTCTTACCTTGTAAAGTTAGCCTCATACTTTGCAACACTCTCATCTTCTTTTTGTCACATACTCAGAAAATACCTTTCCATATCTACTTGATGGTCACTAGGAAATTATTTTTCTAAGAAAATAACTTTAAACTCCCTCCATTCCATATTTTATACTTTATCATATTCCTTTGTGTTTTGAATCAATGGACACCATTGATCAGCATCTCCAGTGAGGCGGTAAACTACCATGATAACTTATTCCATTTCACTACTCCCCAAAGCATGGAATATTTTCTCTAAGGAATTTATCAATTTCTCATCTACTAATAGATTTGTACTCCAGTTGATTGTTAGTGGTTTTTTTCTCATGAAATGATCTAACATTGATCCTCCACGTTGTAGATCATGGTTCCCCATGCGGGTAAGGTTATTTTTCATAACTTGTGTGAGTTGTCCAAGTATGGTGATAAGTTGATCAGCCCCAATTGTAACACCAGCTCCACTATAATTATCTTGACCAGGAGAGAAATACCTACATGGTGTGTGTTCATTGATACAGTTTCCATTTATTCCACTAGGATCTGTTTCTAAACAATGGCATACACTTGATTAGTTTATGATTATCAATACATAAATCCAAACTTGTAAAACACTTAACTTGAATTGAACAGTTTATGGATATAATCCATATTCATAAAGATGTTTTTTTGAGGAAGTATATACTAATAAACCCTTGTTAATTGTTTGTAAAGAAAATGAGAATTATCTTAAGCATATCCCCAAGGAGTGTCATAACCAAGAGTAGAGCAAGGACCATTGTCGTGCACCTATTCCTATCAGAGTATAGCTCAAAGCGGGGTTTTCAGGTTTTACCCCTAGGTACATTTGTGCCAGACCCGCCTCTACCTGATCATTTCCAGTCAGGGATGTTTTGCTTGGAAAACTCACAAAATCTCTACAATACAAAAATTCTAGGATGTTCTTATATACTAATCCTCAAAGTCCATCTTAAGACTATGTTCTCTAATCAGAGTTTATCAGAATCTAACTTCCAAGGTTTCTACTAAAATTTATCTAATACCAACTATAACACCCTGAACCCAGTTTCCTAGAGTCAATGCATTATTACATAAAATTGGTATGAGAACCAAAGATCATGTTTTGAAAGACCGATTAGTTTTGTAGCCTAGGAATCACTAGATACATTCATAAAGTTTACATTACATCATAATGTGAAAAACTACAAAAACATCTTGTCTCCATAGACCATACTTATATCCCCTCATAATATCCCTTTTGGCCATTCATAAAATACTTTTTCACATCCTAGAAAAAATAAAACATAGAAAGGGGTGAGCTCAGATGCTCATTAAGGATAGCAATATAGCAGAAACATCTATAAATAAGTATAATAATTTAAGGTATTGTATTACTAAAACAAAAGACTTTAAACATGGACATAAGCATAATATGGAAAAAATAAAATGAAATAATTCCATTTACTTATTCGCATGGATTTTCTTCTAGTGAAATAATCACATGAAATATCAATAACCACTTTCATAATGATGGAATGCATAATTCCAGACAATCATAACCACATAGTCAAGGCCTTGGGCCAAGACTACAAATAATATTTTGTCAAGGCCTTGTTCCAAGACACTAGTTTTTCTCATGAGACCTACTGATGCATCGAGGAGCTATAGGAAGCTCCACCCATCACTTATTAAGTCTGTTTCATTCCTCATATGGATTGGTTTAAACAAAACATAAACATTCATATTAAAACTAGAATACGAAATGTCAATAATTTATCCATAAACCATGAATGGTATAAAAATAACACATCCATAGTCAAACATATAACAATACCTTCCATACAATATGAATGTTTTGTATCATAATAAATCAACTTCAGATAAGCTTAAAATCCATCAATGGATGTTGACATAGATGAAATCAAAACTTATTTGAGAAAAATATCTCTTTTTTTTAAATAATTTAAAAGTAAAATAATTATAAAATAAAACATTTACTTTGAAAATATTCTTATAAGCTTGTAAGGGAATCTTTGAAGATTTTATAATGGCGGAAAATAGCCGCACAAGCCGTATAAGTTAAAAACTTTCTTAACTTAATTCTGTCGAAATGGTTAAAAAGGACCTTATTTGGAAAACGAAAGAAAGATTCCATTATAAACATCTTATAAAAAGTCAATCAAGGTTATAAATGACTTTAACCTATAGTGTTTAAAATCGTAAGAATGATTTGAAATACATTTTTAAGAAACATGGATGTGGATGATTAAGAGGTCCCAATAGATAATTACGTATTAACAACCTCGGATAATGAAGAGATAGTAAAATAAACCCTTACATTGTACATTTCCATCGTTCAGGGTAGTTTAACCTCCTGTATAATGGTGAAATAATTTTTATTAGATTATACAAGAATCATATACATTAATATGATATTATATATGATCTTTTGACATTTCTTTGTTAATAATATCATAGTATTATCATCTTTTGGGGTGTTAACTTACTCGTTTTCTTTTATATGGTTGGTTGCGTAAGTCATGTTTGTAATGAATAGAAAATATTTTATTTATACACAGAATGATATTATGTCATTAAACATTATTTTTAACCATCAAATGAAAATTATTCTTGAATGGATATGATGGGGAAATTAATCTCATCGCGTTCGTGGAGACGGTAAATTGTATGTACACACGAACGCTACTTCCATTTAATTTTTAATTTTAGATGGAATAAAAAAAATGATACATAGGTATATTATTATTACAGTATAATATAATATGTTACTTATTTTCATTAACACCATCCTTTATACGTTCCATTTATGGTATGAACAAGTCATATAACTTTGAGGGGGCGGTAGTCCGCATTTCCTCAAATGAAATTATCGTATATATATAAAAAAAGAAACGAATAATGGTATTCTATAAAATGGAATTACAGAAGATTATATATAAAATAAATATCATTAATAAAATATTTAATTATAGTTCCGTGATAATGGTTACCATGATAGGTTGTAGGAGATAATTGATCTATCGTCGTTTCGTGAGGCGTTTTGTTTCCATCCACAGAAACATTATGTTGTTCACCCATTAGATGGAGGTTTGTGTAAGTATAGTTCTAATACTTCTAATAAAAATATACTAGTATATTTAGTATACTGGTTTTGTTAAAAAAGAAAATAATAAGAAGATTTTAGGGGTTGGATAAGTAAAATAAAATAAAAGAATCTAAGAAAAATTGTTACCTTTAATTTGGGTAACTCCCTTTGGTTTGAACTAAAAAGGATTCTTGAAATGCCTTCTGCCTAAGTTGAGGCTTCTAGGAGAAGGAGAGGGATGTATGGAGCTTAATTGGGAAGAGTTTGGCGGATCCTAAAGGCTTGAGAGGTGTGAGGAATTTATTATAATTTGTGTCCTTTTATAAGGGAGAAGAGGGGCTCTTTAAGAAGGATTGAAAATATTATTTAATTATATAATTACATTCGGTTTCTAAAGCACCAAAACTCATTAGAGTTTAATATAAGATGACTCATGTTCAAAATGATATAATAAAATAAGAATTTGATAGGTTTTGGGTATTATTGTAGTCTATATATACTTATTTATTAAAATCATTTATTAATGAGGTAAACATTACATCATTATTGTGTGATAAGTAATTTAGTTTATTAGATGTCTAAAAATTATAAAAAAAATACCATGATGTAGTAAATCGTTTTTTATTTCTAATTAATATTTATAGACGAAAATATAACATATATAACCCTATGTAAAAATTGTTTTTCTTAAAGATATATTCTTATGTCATTTTTGTATTTACTTCAACTTAATTAATATAAAGTGTGATTATCACTTACAAGTGGCTACACGGGGTCCCAAAATCGACCCAAAGATGCCCATGGTCGGCAATGTATCAACCAATAGGGTTAGGACATGTATTATGGGAATATAGTATTATTATGATACTATTTTAACCTTATTCACAGGATTTACCCTTTAACCATGGTAAATAAAATATTTACCGAAGTAATTATTCAAAATGTCTAAAAATAAAAGTTACCTTTTAACATAATTCGACCAACTAATTCTAAATATGGAATCTATTTTTCTAAATTCAAAATACATAAGTGGCAGAAATTAATTTAAAATTAATTCACGTTGTCAAAACAAAAAAGCGTGTTTTTAATAAATAATAACTATCAAAAGATTGGCACTTTCTTATATCCATTTTTAGTATGAAATTATGTACAATGCTCAAAATTGGATTAAATGGTAAAATTATAATATAATTATAGTTTAAAATCACTCAAATGCATAATTTATCACTATTAATTATTTCAATTTTAAAAAAATATTTTTTTAATTAAATTTTAGTAATTTTCACTATTCATCAAAATATGAAAGTTATCAGAAAAGATCCAAAATTTCACCCTAATCTAAATTAAATATTCAAAATCCAAAAACGAAGTCCATTTTGTAATATAAAATGTTTAAAATTTCAAAAGTTAGGTATTACTATTCATAACAGTTAGTTGATTAGGTTTGGTGTTTTAGAACTCGAAGTTGCATACAACACACGATGCTGTATTATTCAAAGAGAAGAGTACCATGGAAGAATGGAGTGTTACAAATAGTTTCCTATAGATTTATGTCCCAACACATGTAATTTTTAAATAGACAGTGTATTATAATAAATAAACATGATGAAAAAGTATAAATGGAAAAACTTTTATGAAATTTTGGCATGGTAACAGGTGTACATGAGTGGTATTAATGAGAGAAAAAGAGGTATATCAGTATGAAAAGATAAATAGATATTTATGGGGAGGTTATAGATAATACACAAACATTTTTAATTTAAAATAAATGGGTATAAAATCATTATAAAACATGGAAAAAATGAGATTGCAGGAAAAAAACCTTATAGAAATTTGGCATGGTAACATGTATACATAGGACCCATTAATTAAAGAAAAAGGGTATATAATCATTAAATAATAAATTGGTCATTATAGGGGAGGTTAAAAATCATAAACCAAAATTTTTAATTGAAAATAAAAGGTCATAAATGTGTATGGAATCTAGGAGA
Organism: Viscum album; assembly: GCA_963277665.1. Classification (NCBI taxonomy): domain Eukaryota; kingdom Viridiplantae; phylum Streptophyta; class Magnoliopsida; order Santalales; family Viscaceae; genus Viscum; species Viscum album. Next base: position 336,450,258 of record OY728163.1, read on the forward strand.
TAAATAAAGAAGGAATGAAAGTGGGGATCCCTTAGATGGATGTTTGATCCCAAAGGCTTGGGAGAGGCCTGAGAAGGAATTATTTTGAGAATGGGGAGCCAAGGGAGGGTTCTATATATTGGACTATATTTTTTCATAAATCCCCAATGTCTTTGAGTGTATAGGAATTAAAGATTGATATGGTTTATATAAGAAAAGAGAGAGAATTATTTATTATTTTGGTTTTGGGCACTACACATTAAAAAAATCATAAACAAAAACATTCAAAAACTTTTTGAAAAAGTGGAGTGGAAAAATATATTTTATATCCAAATGGCCAAACATAATAAAAAATTACACTTCCTTATATGGAGGTGAGTCACACTTTCAAGGAAATCATTTTAAAAATATTAAGATAGTTTATAAGTCTTGGAGGATCTATTTAGGCATTGTAAAATTAATCAAAAAAATATAAAATCACATTACCATAAAAAAACACATATTGGAATAATATATCATTTATAGTATTTTATTACATCACTATTGGGTCATTATGATGTCATAAAACACATTATATATTTAAACGCTAATGAATTTTTACTTACAAAATTTGACTCTCCCAGAAAATTATGAATAATTCCCCATTAGATAATTTTGGCATCCTGAATCCAAAAATAATATTCATTTTATATAAATAATTTTCTAAATATTTGAATTTTTCTTTTAAAATGAAAAATAACATTTATAAAAAAATCATGGATTTTGACAAAAACTGCTTTCAAAACATAATAAAAATTAAAATTGTATTCATAAAAATTATATGAACATTTATATTTTTATAAAAATTAATTTAGTAATAAAATTTTATTAAAATATTATTTAATCAAAAAATCCATAAATTCTTCAAAATAGATTTCTTAATTAAAAATATACTAAAAAACTATTTGTTCTTTAAAAACCATTTCCAAAGAAACAACAATAAAATGAATGTTTATTATATATACAAAAAATAATTCACCTAATCATAGTGCTATGGTCTTGTTACATAGACCCTTATAATACTAGCATATGACCAAAAAGTATGGATTGTGATGGTGACAGACTCTTGGGGTGGCTCAGATAACATTGCTCGGGTCGTAATATCTATCAACATCCACATCTCATGTAAGTGGTTTTGTTTGAACATAACTTGTTGAATCTCAGCTTGGGATTTGTCAAGAAAGAATCCCATTGATGCCACCTCCTTTATGTGCTCTAAAAATTAAGATTCGTATGGAGTAACTCTACTGGATAAGGCCATCACTTTCATTGTCTGAGTATACTGGATTTGTTAAAGTTCTATATTTATAATAATCACATGATCATTGTTCAATGTATATATTAGAAAAGGTAACAATTATTAAAGGGATTTTTATATCTGAAAACATAAAACCAAGTAAGTGAATGTTTTTTATTTAACTATATTACATAATAAGTCATTTAATTAGATCAATAGTAATTTTAATTAATAAATTTTTGGGTTGTTACAATCTTCTCCCCCAAAGAAATTTTTCCCTCGAAATTTACTTTTCTAACAATAAAACAGATAAGGGTGATTATGCTTCATCACCTACTCTAATTCCCATGTTTCTTCTTCAAACTTTTGTTTGCTCCACAACACCTTGTTGATGGGTATTGTCTTCTTTCTCAGAAATATTTTCCTACGGACTAAGATATTTAATGACTTCTCTTCAAAGGAGAGGTCATTATACAATGGTACCACCTTAATATTGAGTACATGTGATGGATCATGTATGTAATTCTTCAAGAGTTATACATGGAATACATCATGTACTTGATAAAAGTTTGGTGGGAGTGCTAGTTGATAGGAAACTCATCCAATGACACCAAGGATCTCAAAAGGGACAATGTAGCATGGACTATGATTTCCCTTCTTCCCAAATATCATAACTCTCTTCCACTATGATATGCGGAGTAATACCATATACCTAACATCAAAATATATGTCTTGTTGAAGACTATCATCATAGCATTTTTGTCGACTCTGAGCAGCATTTATGTGTTGCTTGATGGTCTGAACCTTATCAACCATTTCATTGACCATTTCTGGACCTAGGATTTTTTCACCCCAAATTCATCCCAACATGTCATCATCACTTCCCATAAAGGGATTCATAAGGATCCATTTTTGATTATTGAGTGGAATCAGTTTTTATAAGATAACACTACCAGAGGATGATTTTTTATCCCATCCTCCTTTCAATTTCATTGAGCATGCTCTCAAAAACTGGTCAAGTGTTTGGATAGTCCACTCAGATTAGACATCAGTTTGAGGATGATAAGTCGTACTAAATTTCAAATCAGTATTCATAGCATGTTGGAGAATCATCCAGAACCCGAATGAAAATCATTGATTTTGATCAGATACAATAGACAATGGTACTTCAGGAAGTCATACAACATATCAAATATATATCTGTTCCAGTTAATCCAACGATAAATCCTCTCTAACATCAATGATGATTTTGTTCACTCTAAGAAGATCCACATAAACCTAGATAGCATTGTTTCCATTGGATGTATTTTGATGTATGGTGAAAAATTCCATGGTGATGTTCTCCCATTTCCATGTTGGTATGGGTAATGATTGCATCATCCCCTTGGACATCTTCCTCTCAGCCTCCACTTCTTGAAATACTAAGAAAATGGATTTATACCCAGTGATCTCCTTCTCCATGTGATCCCACCAATAATTCTCTCAGACATCTCGATACATCATTGTGTTTTTGGGATGAATGGAGAAATTTGAACTATGTGCATCATCCAAAAGTTCATTATTTTACTCTGGATATTAAGGAATACATAGTCTTGACTTAATTTCACAATTTCTTCTTCATTAACATTGAAATCTGAGGAATTACCTTTCTTGTTAGTTTACACTTTCTTTTGAAATCCAACATCATTCTTTTGATAATAATTTATCTTTTAAAAATAGGTTGTTGAGAAATCATTTGTGATGGTATATATGATTTTCCCTTATTTTTGATTCTCATGTCTGTATTCATCACATCTAAGAAGATTGTATACTTCTCAATTATCATCAATGATATAATCATTGGGTACTTTTTACATATAATATCTACCACCTTATTCTCTTTCCCAAGGTGGTAATGGAATGAGTAGTAGTAGTTTTTGACTTGATCTAACCATATTCATTGGAGCATATTCACCTCTTTCTGTTTGAATATATACATGAGAATTTTGTCATATGTATATATTTCAAACTTCTCCCCAAATAGATATTGTCTCCAAATTTTTAAAATGAATATTAATGCATCCAAATCCAGATCATGTGTTAGATAGTTTTTCTCATGAACATTCACACGCCTTGAATCATAGGTAATTAATCTTTATTTTTGCATAAAAAAATAGCCAAGGCCATTATTTGAAGAATCATTGAATACCACAAAAGGTTCCCCAGTTGTGGGTAGTGTGGGTACACACGCAGTGATAAGCCTCCTTTACCACTCTTTGAAGCTCTATTCACATTCATCACTCTAAGAAAAAATTACTCCCTTCTGAGTTATCTTACTAAGAGGGTTTTGCAATCATGATAATTTTCTCAAAAATCTGTGATAATATCCAGATAACCCTAGGAATGTATGGATATCTATAATCAATATTGGCCTTGACCATCCCTCAATTTTCGATGTCTTGGAGGGGTTCATAGATATCTCATTGCTTATGATGACATGACCCACGAATGAGACTTCCTTCAACCATAACTCAAACTTTATTCACTTTTCATAGAGCTTATCCTTTCGCAAAGTATCCAGTATAGTTCATAGATACCCTCCATGCTCCTCCTTGGTTTTGGAGTATAATAGAATAGAATCTGTAAGGAATATAATCAATTTTTCGAGGTAATCTCTAAAGACTCTATTCATCACGTCCATGGATATTTTTGTAGCATTAGTGACTTTGAAAGGCATTAATATGAATTCATAGTACATGTATATTGTACGAAAATTAGCCTTGGGGATATCCTCCTTCTTCACCCTTACACGGTAATATCCTGACCACAGATCCACCTTGGAAAGTTATTGGGATCCATGTAGCTAATTTAACAAGTTATCAATTTGGGGTAGAGGATACATATTCATTATAGGGATTTTTTTGATCTCATGATAATCAATGCAAAGGCACATTGACCAATCCTTCTTCTTGATGAAGAGGACTAGTTCACCAAATGGTGAAGCATTTGGGCATATAAATCTTTTATCCATATTCTCTTGTAGTTGTTTCTTCATCTACTGAAGCTCCAAAATAGCCATTATATACAGTGTCTTGGATATTTGAAATTCCCTAGTTATAAGATAAATTGAGAATTAAACATCTCTACTAGGAGGAAGACCAAGAAATTTCATTGGGAACACTTCAACAAATTCTCTTACCGTAGGCATCTCTTTAAGGATGGTTGCTTCTATAGACTCACTCATCTGAGCAAGATATGCATGCTCATAGTCCAGTAATATACATTCTTGAGATGACGATGCTAAAAAAGATTCAACTGTATCCTTGAACATGTACGGAATTGGGGTTCAATTCTACATATGGTGAGTTATTTCCCTCCCATGGAAATTTATATTGGCTCTATATAGGGAAATCCAATCCATGCAAACAATTGTATCAAATTCCACCATAAAAAGTATGACACGGTTTTCTAGGATGTTCAATCCAAAAATTATGATAGGGGAGGGTTTATATTCATGGGTTTCAATGATTTTCCCATTCCCTTTTCTAACCAAAATATTTACTCCATGATTTTTGGTGGTGTGAGGATTGCTTTACTAAACTTTCGAAATATAAATCAATGGGTAGAACCAGAATCAAAATATTCATTTTCTATTCATGAATGAATAACTAGCTTACTTGTCACCACTTCATTGTTGGGGTTCACTTCAGCGGTAGTGATATGAAAAGATCTCCCTTGCTTCCTTGGAGGTTGTTGGATTCTTCTAAAAACACTTGGATTAGGTCACTGGTTTAAAAAGTGCCCTGATTATTGGAGTTTAGGCAATGAAACATTTATTGACTATTGAACAAATTGTCACTATCCTCTATTGAATTAGTGGGTTTTTATTATTGGAAGTTAATTTCTAGGTTACCTTCTCTTCTGCACCTAATGAAATTCCTCATCCCCTTCAGGCAATTTCTAGGGTGCTTCTTACCACACCTTCGGCATGTGGGGTGATGGAATTTCATAGCACCATTGGATTTATCCATTGGACTGCCAGAATTAAAGTCCACTTTCCGCTTTTGATCCCCATGATTCCCCTGGGATTTTCAAATCTCTATTTTTAAATTTAGGTATCATTAGACCATTTCCTCATAGCTATCAATGTCATGGATCACAAGGTAATTACATAGGCTAGGATTTATCCCACCAAAGAAGCATTAAACCCTGCATTCAGGTGTAATGACGAAGCAAGAGGTGTATCTTGCAAACCATGTCAATTTTTCATCATATGATCTGATGGATTTGTCACATTTTTTCTTCAAGGAATAGATGCTCCTTTCCATATTACGTCAAAGGATGAAAAAAAATATTTATAAAAAAACATTTTCTAGAAATCCTTCCATTCCAACACCTCAATGTCCACATCATGCTTTGTATTTTTTATTAATGTCCACTGTTGATCAGCTTCAACCTCCATATGATAAGAATCCAAAAGAACCATCTCCTTTTCATTACATTGAATGATGGATAATATCTTTTCAATGAGTTGATACATTTTTTTGGAAATTGAGGGAATAGATGATCCATAAATAGTAGGAGTCCTTTGTCTCATAAAGATCTCGATTTTGAATTTTTCTTTCTTGGGGGGGGGGGTGATCATTCTTCTTGAACCATGTTTTTATTCAAAACAAGAGTGAACTAAGAGTGTATCATGACAATGTGTGTGATTCTCACTCCAATCAGATTGGGCATCTCATTAGAACAGAAAGCACATTGATCTTCGCATCAGTTGTTAGCCCGAGTCCTCCTATTACCGAACATTGGATGGAATAAAATGAATGTTATTGGAAACTCATAAAGTTTAATCCAATGACAAAATGGATAACATATAAATTAAATTCATTTCCTTAACTAATTAATTTATAGGTGTCAATCTATGTTATCCATCATCTACATCCCAAAATATATTTATAAGGGGGATTTTTTTATTACCTTAATAATGGTTCATACTATGATTATTAATTTACCAAGGAATATACCCTAGGAGTTTCGTAACCAAGAGTATATGAAGGCCCACTATCATGCACCAGTTCCCATTTGAGACTAGCTCAAGGTGGTGTTTTTTGGTTTTACCCCTAGATACATTTTTTCCAAAGCCACCTCTACCTGCTCGAATCTAAATAGATATGTATTATCTAGATAAAACACTTCCTCAACACTTACCTAAATTTATGTATGTTTTTATTATAATTAGTCTCATCCCTAGGGCTTACACTAGGGTTTTCTAATCGTAATCCAAATAAATTAGACCTTCATCTGATACCAACTATCACAACTGTGCTATTTATTGCACAATTAAACATGATTTTTTACATAGATATGAACATTTCAAAACTATAAGGATTACGAGGTCTAGTATCTAGGGAAATTAGGAACATTAAATAAAAAATTAGACAATAAAACACAAAATCATTATTGAAAAATTATTTTACATGACCACAACATTCCTTCGTACTTAGCCGTGCATGGGAAAAAATGAGGACATTCATAATAAAATGGTTAGCTATAAAGCCTAGTATACTAGTAAACAAGGAATAACATGAAGAATATAGTACATGTTAGGAAATAGGGATATAAATGGATAACAAGGTAAACATGAACATAAATGCATGATATAACATGATTATCATAACATGGAAATGTGACAACAACGTTTAACATTATATTAACATAATCCATGATCATTTCTCATAGATCATGAGTAAAACCTCATTTCACATGAATTATCATGAAAAAACCCTCATTTCATCTGTTTTATCATGATACTAACCTTTACCCAATTCATTAGAACTCTATCAGGGCACACCCTTTATAAACATTTTATTTCATGAATATATGTACGACATAGGTCAAGCAACATAGATTCATTAAACATCATAATATATTAATTGAATAATGGAATGTGGAATAAATATATTAAACTATATAACCAATAATTATATATGCATAACAGTGAATACCCATGACAGTAAAATGAGAACGGTATTCACTACACGATGATTTTGGCATGGAAAATCATGGTGCAATTTTGGCAGCATAATGGCATGACAGAATTTTTCATAAAAATTGTTGATGATAGAGTAGATGAAATATAATCACATGTAAATGAAATTTATAGTCAGTGGTAATATAGATATATGTCCCAACACAAGGAATTTGGATATAGAAGGCGTAAAATAATAAACAAAGTTGATGAAATAGGAGAAATGGAATAACTCTTATGAAATTTCAGTATGGTAAAAGGTGTACATTGGTGGGATTAATGAGAGGGAAAGAGGTATATAACAATTCTAACATAAAGAGGGAAGTATGGGGGAGGTGGTAAATCAAACCCCAAATTTTTTAATTGAAAATACAATGGTATAACAACATGAAGAAACATGAACAATAATGAGAAAGGAAGAAATAAAGTATAGAAACATGGCATTGTAATGAGTGTACATGGGATGAATTAATGGGAGATAAAGGGGTATATCATCATTAAAATATAATAAGGGAAGTATTGGGGGGTTATAAATAATACCCCAAAATTATTAATCGAAAATAAAAGGGCATAACAATATAAGGAAACATTGACATAAATAAGGAAGGAAGGAAAGTGGGGATCCCTTACATGGGAGTGTGACCCCAAAGGCTTGGGAGAGGATTGAGGGAGGACTATTTTGAGATTGAGGTGCGTTTTGAGGATTTTAGAGAGAGGAGGGTATAGGATGGTTGAGATAATGAGGTTTTTAGTTACTAAGAGTGATAGATTGAGTGGTTTTATATACGAAATAAGAGAGAATTATTTAATATTTAGGTTTTGGAAAATAAACATTAAAATAATCAAAATGAAAACCATCCCATAGTTTTTCCAATTGTTCATTCAAAATTGGATTGGAAAAAAATATTTTATAAGGCCAATGTCCGAACATAATAAATAATCAGGCTTTCTTATATAGAGTTTAGTCACACTCTCAAGGAAATAATTTTTAAAATTTTAAAATAGTTTACTAGTCTAGGAGGGTCCACTAGGGAATTGTAAAGTTACATTATTTTAAAACAAAAACATATATTGTCTATATATCCATTTTATAGTATATTATTACATTACTATTGGGTCATTATGATATCATAAAACACATTATATATTTAAAAGGTATTAAATTTTTACATAAAAAATTCCACTATCTCAGAAAATTATGAAACATTCACTATCAGATAATTTCTACATCATGAATACATAATTAATATTCATTTTATCCAAATAAGTTTCTAAATATTTGAATTATCACTTTTGAAATAAAAACTATCTTTTTTAAAAAATTCATAGGTTTTGACAAAAACCACTTTTGAACTTTAATAAAAATTACAATTGTATTAATACAAATAATATGATAATATATATTTAATACAAATAAATTTAGTGATAATAGTTTATTAACATATTATTTATTCCAAATATCCATTTATTCATCATAATATCATTATTAATTTAATAATAAATAAAAATTCTATTTGTTCTTTAAAAATAATTTACAATGTAACAATAATAAAATGTATGTATATTATTTATAAAAAAATAATGCACATAATCATAGTGATAGGGTCTTGTTACTTAACCCCTTATAACATCCATATATGACCTAAGGGTATGTGGTGTGATGGTCATAGACTCTTGGTGTGGCTCGAATAACATCGCTTAGGTGGTAATCTCTATGAACTTCCACATCTTCTGTAGGCAGTTCCGATCGACCTTAAAGTGTTTAATCTCAGCTTGGGATTGGTCAAGAGAGAAGCCTAGTGATTCCACCTCCTTTCCGAGATCTAAAAAATGAGCTTCATATTGAGAGATTCTACGTGATGATCCCTTCACTTCATTTTTCTTAGTAAATTGGATTTGTTGAAGACCTAAATTTATACTAATCCTATGATCATTGTTCAACGAATATATTAGAAATGGTAACAATTCATTATGGTATTTTGAAACACAAAGACATAAAACCAAGTAATTGAATATGTTTTATTTAACCATTTTACATAATAAGTCATTTAATTAGATTATGAAGATTTTCCATTAATAAACGTTTGGTTCGTTAGAGCTACAACATCAAAAGATCATGAATCTGAACATAGAAATATAATTAGGGGTAATAATCCACATTAACTAGCTACTATAAGTCAATCCATGAGAGTGTTGACTCATCATGCATCTTTATGTCTAGACAATACCAGTGGCATACCCTAAAGCATTAGGACCGGGCCCAGACATCTGTTCTGCCTAGGGATTACCACATGATAATGGAACACGATTTAGGATGAGCATATATTTCTATCAATAATATGGAATCTAATTTTTATGTTTTGGTAGCTTCTCAGTAGCAGGCTAATACATCCGAATCAATAGACTATAGTAAAAAAGTTCTAGAAACAATCATACAATATGTTCATATCTATACACAATTTGAAAGGGAAGGTCCGAATATACCACCCATGTTGTAGAATGGGGATCATATACCAAATATACTCAACTCAAATGTCCTTTAGGTTGTTCAACACACATTATCAACACCCAAAGGGTCTGTTATCTATGCAACTAAAGAAAAAGATAATCGCCACTATGATATTCCTCCTCAATGTAGTGTGAATATTGACCTCATAGACTTTATGCCTGACGTCATCCATGGTCAACCTTCCCTTGGTGATATCTCCAATATATAAGGAAATTCTATCTTTTACCATACAACATAGTATGTATATTTTTCCCAAATATAGATTCCTTTGTATAGAGAGGTGTTTGAAACATCAAGGTCATCTTTATATATTTCCCCATCAACTTCATTCTGAACTCCACTCCAATTAGTAGGTGATCCCATGTTTTCTGAATGGATAGTCATGCGTATGTATGAGGAAGATGAGGCCAAAATTAAAATATGAAAAATTTAACCTGAAACAACCTCTCTTCCATGTTCTAGACTTTATTCACTTCTGACTATGAGGTCCCATATGATCTAGAAAAGGAGTGATAACTATATGAATACCAAAATTATAGGGATACTCAACATTTTCTAATAGATTGATATCCCCCTTATAAAAAATATGATTGTAACCATTCTCTATTAAATACACTCTATTCTCAACTGGGCATGGCTACCTATTTGATAGATAGAAACATAGGAATGGAGGGGAATGAATAATAGCTCTGTAGTGTTTGTCTCCACACCACAAAAATTATCTATTGACTGATATCCATACCAGATGTGCATATATGAGGATGGGTGAAATATGGATAATTTCACTCCACTATGCCCCCAGAATTATATAAACCTTCATATAAAACATAATGTAAAGTGATATCCTTAAAAATCAGATTTATGAGTAACACATGATCTAGTTTGTCACTATAATATAATTCCCTGGCTTCAGCGATTTCCAAACATCACGAATGAAGGGAGTTGATAGCCAACATACCTTTGAACTGGGTCCCTCAAAGTAATGGAAATTCATTTCAGACAGAGATTCTGAATATGTGTTCAAATATACAACTTCCCACAAGGAATCATTCCCATCATGGGAAACCATCACACCCATATCTTACACGATAACAACTATTAAACATCAAATTGGACACAATAGAAACTATTATAACAACCATCCCTAAGAGAAACTAGACCACTTGGTTAGGGGAATATATACCACTACCTCCATCCCATGGATCATCAATTACAGAGAGTAATTAAGACATATCATCATCATTTACAAAGAAAACCCTAGCGCAATGGGCTTGGTTAATTATTATATCAATCACCACCACTGGGTTCAACATCCCTTGAGAGGGTCCTGGGGAAGCCAATCATGATTCACGATCAACCCCATCCCATTGGTCTGTGGGCATTTATATACCACTATCCATCCTATGAGTCATCAAATCTGTGATTAGAATCATTGGATCCTCACGAAAAGGATAAATCAATATTGATTATGTCCCTCAAAACCCCCACCCCATAGGTATGGGGTAATTTTCATCATCATCATAACCATAGATAGAACAAATATTCATTAGGTTGGGTGGAAAATATTGATTGATGGTATCCTAGCTGTTTCTCCTACCACAATACAAATGACTTACATTTGGGATCCATTTGACAATATTGACCAGAACCTCCCTCAATGTCATTAGTCAAAGTCTTTGTTAGGAGGAGCATATAAAGAATGAAATCAGACTCAACCAAGGTGAAAAAACTCCCAATACGGACATGGGTTCATGAAATGACCCGAATGAAGGTAGTGCAAAATCATCCTATTGTGTTGAAAGTAATAAAAAATCATCATTTACTTGTATGCATCTGTGAATATCATCACTATAAACAAAATAAATATAGTGGATCAAAAAACAAATGAAGAGGGTTGAATCATGGAAAATATACAATGAAATGTGGGTTATTTTGTTGTACCAACTATGGAATTACACACCCAAAACTGAAGATGTTTCCAAATTCTCGAAACTCTGAATATTGAGTTTACACCGCTATGGAGGAATGCCTAAAAATATTAAGGTAAAGGTGTGGCTATATACCAATCCATAAACAGAAGAGTTTAGCTACCTTCCACAGAGGAAAAATTGTAACAATATGATAATGGGATTCATAACCTCAGACGACCCAATGAGGAGATACTTAGGGGTAATATTCCCCTTGTGTATCATCTTTAGGATAAGGAAAATATTCATAATCCTTTACATATAAAACAATATTATTGTCTTTAAGGAGTGGTATTTGAGTATCAAAATATATATAGATCTAGTAATCCGGTCCATATAAATGTGGAAGTATAAAATGTGCATTACATCCTGCCATTTATGTGACACCCTCTCCCTCTCCTTGCTGACCATTCAATATTGGGATAAATTGATAATTTTTCTAAGAAAAAGGTGTTTCCACCTCATAAACACCAACTTGTTTTATGTTAATGGGAGTTGGAAAATATAGAAATACCCATGGAATATCCTAACATCATCAAGTCCCTCACTATTTAATGGAATCCATGTAAGGGTGATGCAAAATTGTTCCACAAGAGAGGAATCCATATCCCATATGGGAGGGAAAATATTTTACACCACCCAATTTTATAAATCCTATATTATCTACCAATTAATTTTTAGGAAACCCTAAAAAACATATCATACACTTCATATCCTAATGTTGTCCCATGATCGGCCCTCAAGATTAATAGGATGCAATAAAGTTATATTGTTTTTCATAGACTCTGACAGGTCCGGAAATTTTTTGATAAAATACTCCGGATATAGGATCTATATCTATATTTGATGAAGCTCATCATAAATTCATTTATTATTTAATATCCACTCAAAATAAAATTAAAATATTCATCCTAAAGAACTGAAAACAACCTAAAAATGAGATGTTTTTTGACATCATATCCATATGGAATAGTTTAACCTGTTCAATAAAAATCCCTCACTTATAGGATCAATTAATAAAAAATTGTTCTTAAGTCCTCAAGAATGAGTTTCAAACACCTATGATCCCAATAAACATTATAGTTATGTCTAGTGCTTTCATAGAAACTAAACAATGTTTAGAAGATTCCATTTAGGAGACCTGATCCAAATATTAACTATTTCCCATAGAACATGGGAATGTTTTAGGCATAGTAGAATCTATATTTGTCACTCTCAATCCAGTAACAATGCTCATCAAAGAACCTAGGTAGGTCCTAAACTACCCAACACCTCATGTCGAGTGGAAATAACCAAAAAGTCGGCATTTCCCAGAAGTACACACAAAAGGGGGTCGCACGAGATTTAATGTTTGGATGAACAAAGAATACTATTTCTAAAAAGAACATATCATCGATTATTTCTTGTCACCCATGAAGAATAATCTTCTCAATCTTCCATAATCTTGAAATCCCAATAAGGTCAAACTAAATTAATTTCTAAACTAGTTACCTTTCAATATAATTATTGATCATAATATCCAAGACATCATTAAAATTTAATATTCCCTCCAAGGTATGTTCAGTTCCGGACAGGTAGTGTTGGATAACCCCTAATAGAAGGTGTAATGTATAAGAATGTCTTTTTCAAAAGAATTGGGTGGTTTTTATAAATCCCTAGTCAGGCTTCCACATAATTCCAACAACAGGCTAACTAAAAAAATGTTGAACGATCTCATGACACAGTATGAGAATAGTTGTGCAAAACCACAATAGCTCCACCACACAAGAAGGTGGGATCATATATTTCTCTCCAAATTGGTTTTGACCATAAAAATAATAAGAAATAGACGGGGAGGAGTCAATATCTCTTCCATTTCAAGCTATTATTTTTTGATATTTTTTCCATGTAACATCTAATGAACAATCACCACCTCACCAAATAGATCCATCATCAAACAAAGAGCTCATATTTGTTTTTTTCAATGTGTTACACTTACAATAAGCCTTATCATATTACAAATATTCCTTCAACTATGATTTAACTACCCCAATACAAGGAATATGAGGCCCCATGAGAGGGAGATGAGGATATAGGGGACAACACTTTTGTGGTCCAATATAATATTTTAATCATATCACCACATATAAAATATTTGTAGCTGAAACCCAAGGGAAAGTGATCCATAAAGACTAGTAATGATATAGAGGATTCTTAGAAACATCCATCAATCATCTTCACTCATTCATCATACAGAACTACCTAGATGGTTGTGATTATCTGACCAACCATTTAATTGTGGAAGGCCAGAATGACTCATGCCCCTGGTAGCAGATGATCCCATTAACTCTACCTAAGTACCAATAATATCACTCTCTAATTCCTCCATTCCTGAGCATTTTTTTAGGATAAACCCCAATCAATGATATTCTGACCTCTAGAACAAATGTACAACATTATGAAAAAATTTAGTGATTGTCCCATCCAAGATCTCAATCCTCATTGATCTCCATCATTTAAAATAACATAGAGAGGCACTCGCTAAATCCCTTTAAATAACATAATAATTTGAGATAGAATTCTCCACTTCCCAGTCTTATAAAATGGTGAAATGTTTAGTAGAATTAAACATCTCCATCTCATTCAAAGAGTTTGATCCTGAAGAGGTCATCCAAGATAAAAACGTATCCCAATATGTTTTGGGGAGACCTAATAATTATGAAATATAAAGGTATTTGATTCATAATGGTGTGATGATCAACCTCATCCAGACTTGAACCCTGTGATTTGTGTGGTATTGTGAAGGGTATTTGTCTACCATTAAGATGACCATTCGGGGGTTTTATTTTCATGAGAAAATACCTCTTGTGGAGATAAATCCCAAATCTCTATTTGGGGATCACACATTAGATCATGAGTTTGTGGTTATATAAATAGTCAACATAGACAATCTCATACTCAGAAATGCCTAGCTCCATAGACACAAGGTTGTAACTTCAATATTCCATCCATATTTGAAATACCCTGATGATAGATAAGTAAACATACTACATGGTAAAAATCCCCCCCCTTCAAGACATGAGAATAATAATATACACAATCAGGTTTCTACAAAAGGGGAGGAAGACAACCAATAGTGGATAATGAAATACATGTTGGATCCCACTATGGCTTGGGGACCACACCTAAAAATTCCCAGAGTATAATTGATAGCAACTGTGTGCTCTTTATAAATATAGTTAAGGTGATAGACCTATCCCTAGAGGACAAAGTCCATCCTTTTCCCCAATTACATTGTAAAATAAAATTATCTCGAACATCTCTCTATAGCTACACAGATAGTAGGGGATACTAATTTTACTTATCAAGACCTCTCTCACCAAGAATGTGATAGAGGTGCCCCGATATTTCATCTTCTATATGTGAATGCTGGTATAGAATCATAGATGTAATAAGAATAGAATGACCAGAGGAATGTTCCTCTTGAATTCGAGTAAGGTGTTTCCCCCACTATTGATGTGATTTGGTATCTGAAATAGGGAATAGAATAAGACCTATGAACAAAACTGATTATTTCCACTATTGACCTTGAAGAGAAAGAGATGTATATATTATTTATAAATATTACAATGATTTTTAATCACTTGGAACAATACAAAAATGCAAGGTCTAAATCTAGAAGTGGACACAAAAAATATTCACTTCCTTGATGCCCACTGAGGCCAAAATCAGGCATTTAAGAGAATTCACCCTGCTCATGCCACCAATTTTGAGTCAAGAGTTGACAAATTCATCTAATCATACATTGTATGAGCAGTTAAATACCGAAGATGGATTTATAATAATTTCACCGTAATGAAAAATAATGGGTAAATTAGGATCTGCGTCAATTTTATAGACCTTTATAATCAATTCACAAAGGTTGATTTCTAATTGACGACCACCAAACCCTTTATCAATGAAACTACTATATTCCTTGTCCATTACTCCATAAACGAGCATTCAAGGTACAATAAAATAAATATGACCCCAGAAGATGAGGGTGACACTTCCATTAGTGTTTCTTAAGGGATATTCTTCTATTAGGTCATTCCCTTTTGTTTATTGGACACTAGTGTTATGTATCAACTCACCATGCTACATTTCATTATGGCGTTTTTCGTAAGAATAGTCTAATTATATGTCAATTACTGGGTGGTCAAATCAAAATAGTGATGTGCCCACTTCATGGATCTTCAAATGAACATTCATAAGCTGTGATAGCACAATCTAAAGATGAATTTACTAAAATTCACATTCGAGGTAACATCAGGGAAGTTACTTGAATTTTTGGTATGCCACCATGAAGTCGAGGTCAATGAAGAGATGACTAGTTCTATTTTAGTATATTCACCACCACAAGAATCTCAAAGAATTGAAAGAAATCCATGGGTGTGTTGCCTATATTCAGTGTTTCATATCCAATTGTGTTGGTAATGGTCTCCCCTTCACTAGGCTAATGAAGAATGGAATTTCCTACCAATGGGATGAGGACTTATAAGAATTTTTCGAAAGTATCAAGCAGTATCTACTGCACACTATGGTTCTGATGCTTCCGGCAGAAGGGTGGCTACTCATCTTATATGTTCCCTACAAGGAATGGTCACTAGGTTACCTCCCGTCACTAATGAATGACATAGGGAGTGTGACTATTCTCTATTACCTCGTCCACAAAATGCTAGTTACTATGACCTGATACTCAAATTTTTTAAATAACTGACTTCCACTAGTATTTGCATTGCGTAATCTGAGGAAGTAATTATCACACTGTGAAGTCCATTTGGTCTATTGTTTTTATCCTATAAAGTATATCCTTGGCCAACCTATTCTAACTATGCGTATAGCCCAATGGGATATCATTTTTCAATAATATAACATCTTATTCATGTCACAAATAGAGGTGAAATGGAACACCATAGATGATTTTTTCATAACATCAAAAAATAAACTAGTGGACAATGAACACCAAGATGAGGGGGTCATTGATTCCCATGAAACTCCCTAGAAGTGGGAGATGTATTTTTATGGTTTCTCTAGATGTATAATATGTATAATATTGGAAAACCCAATTCTTAATCAGTTTCATATAGGGATAATTTTTTTATCTCCAAAAAATATAATTTTTCCCTAATATTTCTCATTATCCAAATACTCCCTGAATAATGAGTACGAATAACAATCCCTTACCACTGGGTTAGAAATTTTTCTACAACTTTCTATATCCAACATGAATATCGAAGGGGATTCCAAACTAGTGATAAAGTAGATAAATGGCATATATTCAATCAAAAAGGAAAACTAATTCCTCATAATGGACGCATTAGAGGAATAATAAAATATTTTCCTTTTGATACCACATTTCGTATTGTTCCCCAATCATAGAATGCAAGCCTCGACAAGTTGGCTAATACAGCAATAGTCCATGTTGACTTTGATCCAGAGGACACAATATTCTATATCAAACACTAAATAATGTTCTCATTGATCTTCTTATATTATATGGAATAAATAAATCAGGTTAACACCACTACAGAGCATGATGAACCAACACCCACCCTATGATAGACAGAGCCCGTATTCCGAATTCTCTAAAACAAGACTCTCTTAACCGACTGAGATAGAAGAGAACATATTCTGAATTTTGAATCAAACTCAGCCCTTTAGAATGATGTAAATCAGTAGAAATAACACTATAAATGTAGATATTATAGAATAATTCTCATGTTTTTATCATAATGTGATATTCACACATTCATGTAATAATTCAATGTTTGATCCTGCATCACTCATCAGTTTGGGAACACGATCTCCCAAAAAATGAGGAAGATCATATATTACTTGTAAAAAAACATTTAAGAATAGGAAATGTCATGTGTGCCATATCCATGAAATCATCATCCATAATCCCCAAAAAGTTTTACACATAGATAAATATTTGTTCTCATTTGTCATTTGGGGAATAGATGTTGTGGGGATATATCCCCCAATAAAAACTAACCAATTTATTTACATTGATATTACTACCGATATCTTAAAAATAGTTTGAGGAAATACCCTAAGTAATTAAGGAAGAATAACATCATAAATATCATAATTTCCAATATCATCACCAGTTCCAAAGTCCCTAAAACAACATTGATGGACCATGACACCATATTATTTTCTACAATGTTGGAGAATCTATACCAGGAGTAAAATATTGAGTATAATCACTCAACACACTATCACGTAGAAAACATTTTTTGATTTTGGCCTTCAATAAGAACAACTCAAATATACTCCAGAATATGGTGAACAAGGATAATCATTCTTGGTCAGACAAGCTCCTCCATTCTCTATGGGCATACCAAACCACCACATGAACTACTACACAGGAAATAAAATATTCATTTCTATTAAAGTGAAAGGATGTTTTTCCCAAAGAATTATAGATTCCTTCACTCTAAATATAAAATTTTCGACAACCCTTAGATCACAGGAGAACACAAAAGTGGCTTGATGAATTTGATAGACATAATGAGAACATGTTTCTTACATTGTAAATCCATGATATACCTCGAAATTGGATTGTATGAGCCTTTAATAAAATGGTTCTACTCTATTAATTCCTCCAAATAAATTTTTTGCAAGGTCTCGATACCCCAATGATACAAGACAAGATGCCTCTGAAGATGTAAAACAAATGGGAGGGGCCATACATCATATATAAGGTCAATCACAATAGATCTTACTCACTGGCCATAAGGGATGGGGGAAAGTGTCACAACCCCCACCAATTATATGTTTATCAAGAAATAATTTTCATTGATATCATCAAGAATCCTTATCCTAGATTCATGACACTATATTGTGTAAGACCATCCAGGTTTCAGGACATTAAACTATGTGTGATTCTCCTAGATGCATGATGCCAAACTACACAAAATGTTCCAAATTTCAAGATGTTAATCTTAGAAAGCTTATCCTGGATTCATGAAGTTAAAATGCACAAGATCATTTTGG
The DNA here is from genome assembly GCA_963277665.1 of Viscum album. Classification (NCBI taxonomy): domain Eukaryota; kingdom Viridiplantae; phylum Streptophyta; class Magnoliopsida; order Santalales; family Viscaceae; genus Viscum; species Viscum album. Next base: position 336,469,016 of record OY728163.1, read on the forward strand.
TTTCATGAAGTTAAACTATGAAATCTCATCCTATTTTCATGATGATAAACTAAGCATGATCTGCCTTTTTTGGATGTTAAACTACAAATGATCATCTTAATTGGAGGATATTAAATTTCACAAGTTCATCCTCAAATAAAGACATTAAAATGAATAGAACCTCAAGTCATAGACACATGAAATTAATCTAAATAGTTACCCATATCATTGATGCACCACATTAAACATCATATTTTGTTTCCTTACATTATGAAATTAAACAACACAGGTTTCTAGAACTACATTTTCCTTGATTCCCGTTATCACATGATACATAGTGATGCTCGAGCCTCATTTCTAGTGTCCAATTGTAAAATTCCATTTAATTATTCTTGGGTTATTCTCTTCCTTACTATATAACATTAAACTACATGTTATATTTCCCCAATGAATGACATTAACCTAAATGGACCCCCTAATGGTTTATCATCATTCATGTCGGGAAAAATATGTCCTTAAACTACAAAACTGATGTATTTATTGAATGATATTAACATATATAGGTATATAGAACTATGTATGGATTTATTCTAATTTAAATGAGATACAAAACTGATGTCTTCATTGGTTCTCAAACTAATAATAGCTCACATGTGATTAGGAATTCATGTATGGTCTTCCCTGGAAAAAAGTAATAACAACTACTTGGAGGATCATTGTGTTATTGAATGAAAGAGATAAAAATTTATACAATTAGTCGCTTATTAATGATCGTAAAATTCATGGCTGATGTCCCTCACATGACATAAAACTGCACATTCATTTAGACGTCTCCTGAGAGGAAAACTATTTTTGTTTTTCATATCCTACCACACCTCCATTGAATAACTACATATATACTGATTCTTATTACTATATAATATGTTGTCATTCTCATATTTCCATCATTGGGTCCACCCACAATACCCCTTTTCTTTCCAAGAAGCCAATGGCATTTTCTGTGTGATGTAAAAATATATTGTTTCTAAATAACAATGTGTGGATTGATTCCTATCATCCCATGGTACCTCGCGATGCTTAGAGGCCAAATATTTTTCCCATCTTCAATAATAATTGGAACCAATGCCCACTTATATATATAGTTCAGACCTACATAGAGAGTTCTACATTCGATGAATATGTGTGTCTTTATTCCTATCATCACAGGATATGTAGTGATTCCTATATCTCTAACCCAGGGACAAGATAAAAGAACTAAAAAATAAATTCACCCCAACTGCAAGGGGGTGATCAATAAAAGACAATTTCTCCCTTGTATAATTCAAATCGATGTACAACTTTTTTGTGAATGTAATATAACTTACACAATTTTTCATGATTAATCCAATATCTAACCACATGATGATTACACTATAAAAGAAAATTTCCTTAAAACATGACATTAAATTGCATGGAATAAATTACATCCCTACGACATGAAGTTGAACTGTGAAGACCATAATCTATGGTCAACATTTAACAGAGGGAGACAGGAGCCTTACCCTGGTTATCCACACTACTAGGTGCATCCACCATTTTCCAGAATCTCAATTCATAAAAAAAATAATGTCTTAGGAACATCAATTTTCCAAAAACCTTTTATGGCCCCTATAAAGGAAAATATATAACTCTGATTGATCAGAATATTAATGCATTAAGACTCATTCCTACCTACCATAAAAAAATTGCTCTCCAAGGAGGGATTTGTAATCATTTTGGGCCATATGGCATCATGGAGAAACTTAGCAGCATAGGGTGTTCTGGGCCATCCCTAGTATGATTATTACATAACACTTTTCATGGCATTAGAACATCGAGCAATGATTTATAACATTTTCATATCCCATCCAAAATTATGGTGGAGTGATCTTGACCCTGGGTATCATAATTGGTCCCCTGTGTATCATCCCAAAAATTAGTTTCATTTGTGTCACAACCTTAAACATAATTGACATTGGTTAAATCTGCAGGACCATAAACTCTATCCTATAATAGTCCGAATCACAAGACCTGAAACTGTTAGTGAAAGATACACAAAAATGTTTAGTTTGAAAACCCCCAAAAGGTTGACCTAAGAAAATTTCATGTATTTACTTGCTAAACACTTTATATCTAGAGTTTAGGAAACAATTACAACATAAAAAAATACAGAATAAGTCTCACACAGTCTACTCAATAAACCTAGAAAAATCCAAGATAAGATCACAAGACCCTATAGTTCAAGAAAAATGTAGTGTAATGATTTTTCATATCTCTTCACCATAAGAATATTCTCTCTAGGTTGTGATACAACATTTAGGGTTCAAAACCCCTTCATGGATATTATAGATTCCCCAAATTAGACTTCATGATTTGAGAACTCAAGATCACCATAAACCATCCATGGTCCTTAAAAAATGAACCCCACTTCAATAGACCATTTTCTGAATATGCAAGATTGTATATGACTATTTTATATGAGCCTATGGTCATTAACAAATGTGACACACTAAAAAAGGTGCTTTCTGATCATTGTGAGCCCTGACGTCATTGTGGAAGAAATCATCGCCTTACAGTGTTATGAGATATTCCTGGTATGATTTTCCAATATCATCCTCCTTAAATAAAAACTTTTTCCCACGATCTATAATCCCCATACCAAAATATATGGGTGGATTCAATATCATCTTTGTTTCATCACTGTGTTTGGTACTTTTTCTCAAAGAAATAATGTGACACTTCATTCCCTAGCCTTTGATAGACCACACCTTGTGATTTTAATTCATAGGAAATAAGGATTGAGCTTCATAATTATTAACTGAACTACTCTAATGTGTTATAACCCTTCTTTGGTAGCATTCCCCCATACCCAACCTCATCATATAGATGTTTAATTATCTATAAATCATTCATGGTTCTAAAAAAATACTTAAGACCATATTTTCTTGACCATGATATCAATGAATAAGAGATTTACACAACCAACTAAATGAATATACTCCTTGAAATAAAAGAGACCCAAACCTTGTGATACATAGAAACACTATGGTGGAACCACAAACCTTAGGGTGTTATGGGTCTTCTATAGCATGTCTAACCCATCCATATTTAGTAATATAAAATTTAAGTTATGAATTATATCCCCCTAAATCCAACTATCTATGTTGACCTAACATCCCTTGTATTTCAACGTCAACAAATATCCCCCACATGAATATTCTTTGACCAGTGGAAAAGAGTGGATAGTCCTTTTTTGACAATGATATCAACACATAATGGATTTGACCTACCAAACATAGGTATATCCTCCTCACAGAAAATATTCTCGTATCCTCATGATCGTCAGTAACCCCATAGTATTACTAACCAACCTAGGGCATTTTGGGTCTTTACTATAATTCATGCACCATATTTCAAGATCAACGATCATGTCCTCCCAGTTGGACTTTAAACATCATGGAATCCTAAGGATTGACTAAAAAGGCCCAAAAATATAATGATATAAGATCTGATCTAAAAGCTCCAAAGAAATATAAATATAATGTCCAATATAAAAGACCATAAACTATAGTGATAGATGGTATGAGCTAAAAGAACCTAAACTATAAAAGTAGAATGTATGATCTAAAATACCTTAAACATAGATAGTAGTTCTATGTTAAATGACCCTAAAATAGTTTTATAAAAAGCCCAAGATAAAAGACCCTAAATTAAAATTATGGAATGTCTAAGTAAAGATACCCTAAACTACCTCAATAGAAGGTATGAGATAAAATACCCTAAACTATAGCACATTAGCGACTTACTCGTTATGAATAGAGAAGCTTGTAATGCCCACCATATAGCCTCGAAAAAAGTCAAACTACACTCCCCAAGACTATTATGTTTGTTAAAAATATAGATAACTATCCTTCAAAGAAATTAAATCCACCCAATCATCCATTGATAAAGTAGGTAATATCGAGATAACTGGATACAATATATCACTATGGAATAAAATGTTATTGTAAATTCATGAGAACTTCATGAGAAGAATCTATTATGATTTAACAATTCAGATCTATACTTTCATGTTTAATTGATATTATGAAAAGGATGGGTCACATTTGTGATTCATATAACATTTGATCAGTGAAAATCCACACACATTATGAGTGTACGAAAAAAAATGATAGGAACATGAAAGGAATATAAAATCCACTTATTGATATCATTCAATCAGATGAATATCCACATTTTATATTATCTCTAAGAAACTCATCAAAAATGGAGTATATATAAATAGTCAACTACAATAATATCTGAATGGATGACCAAGACATGTCATAAAGGGTCTAGTGATAATTTTTAATTGAAGGATGATGTTCTGCTTGCCCAAAATCTTCTTCTTTCCCCCTATGAGGAGAGTCTCGACTAAAGGAGTCTTCTCCTAGACTCTCGTTTGAGTAGTTTATAATGAGGATGATGATGTTGAAATGTCAATCCTCAAGGGAGATATGATTTCCAAATATCTCTATATTTTCATGGTCTATAAATCCATCTAGTTTTTCATGTTATATATAATATACTGACTCTATTCTAGTACCCTTAATGCCTCCTTCATCTGTTCAGTAAGGAGAGCCTCATCTTCATATTTCATCAAGCCCTTCTCATTGGTGTACAAGTATTTCAAATTTAGGATAATTTGTATCATAATTTTTTATAATTATTTAATATCAAAACCATCTACCTTAATTTATTTAATAGTTAAGGAATTTGTTCACCTTAGTACAAAAATGTTTCCAAAGGATTATCAGTAATCAAGGTGTGAATATAGTTATAGATCATCCTACATTTTTTCCTGAGACTATATTACTGATAGAATGGTAAAACCAAAAAGAGGAATAGCCATCTAATATAGAAAGGAAATATGAGAGGAGTCTTTTCCTCTCCTCCCCTCGTTAAAGGAATCACCCCATTCATGGGCCCACTTGCTGATTTCCAGAACAAAGTTTCTCCCATAATCGGTATTTTCATCACAAGGATGAGCCTGCTTCGTTGAAGTCTCATCCATGCCATGCACCAACTACATTATCTCCATGGATATATGGGTTGGTGAGGAAAATCTAATGTTCACATGATGAACTAATCAGCTTAGCACACCACCGAGGCAGGCTACTACTGAAGAATGGGAATAATCCTTAGTAATAAAGGAAGGAGAGTTAGAAGAAAGAAGAATTATATTATCACCAATGTATTAAAGCACCAACCACCTCTATAAATGATAGATAATCTTGTTGTTTCACTATCCATGTACTCTGACTTGAGGGAGATGGGAGACCATTTTGGAGTAGCCAGAATAAAGAGAAAACTAATAATGTGTATATGGCTTGTAGATGACTAGCTCATCCATCATGGATGCAAGAACCCCTTCATATTGAGAAATCATTCATGGAAATTCATCAATAGATCCACTCTATTTATTATTTATAAGTCTATAAGGTGTAGGATAAGGGCTGAAATAAAAGCTATCAGATCATATCAACACCTTAGTAACTTCGTCAAAGAATAATGACATTTCCCCAACCCTAGATATGTTCAGAAACTTGGGAGAGATATGGCCCCGAGGATCTTGGTGGCATTATGGTTTTTATAGAAATGGAAAATATATCATATCCATCAAATAAACTAGAGAGGACCACTAATCCAATAGGGGATGATTCTTTATTGAATGGGGACTAATAGTTTTTATAGGAATGCAAGGGATGACACAACCATATTAAAACATAGTACCTCTACTCGTAGTACCACCATCAGCAGTGTAATGACCCAGATTCATGAACATGCATCTTGAACAGGTCAAATCATCTTATTTAAGAACATGTCTATGAAACCCTCCAACCTATGGATTGAATATATCTTATTCTTCACTTGATATACCAATGAATAATGATCATTGGATTCCAAAAATGGTCCAATACAAACCAAAACATTAATGATCCTTCTGTGAAAGGCACGGATGGGGGCGTATAGAAGTTGTCCTAAATCTACAATGATAAATGAAAATGTTGATCCAATATTTCAAGGAGATAAGTCCAACAATATTTAGCTCCTTTATAAAATTTTCATTCATAATGATTATTATGTCCCTCTTCATGACTTAGGTCAGCAAAGGATCATCCTAGACATATGTATTTGGAAGGAACTCATCATACATTTCTCCAGGAGATGGGATCCCATATATTTGGTAGATATACCATTTGATGATTCCCACCTCACCATGGTAAAGATGAAATGAGTTGGTTTGAGGACCCCAATTTCTATATCTTAAAGAATATTAGGCTGGTGATAGACAATAAATTGTAACATACATACTTTTTAATAAATATAGACAATATATAACTAGAAATCTAACTATAAGTATCATTTATGGAACCAAAATAGTCAGGTCCATTCCTCTTAAAAACTACCACAATGATGGAGATCCCATTTTGAGGTCCATCTGCTTCATGGGTTATTCAGATAAGAGAAAATATACTAAAATAAATCTAATTTATGGGATGTTTAGTGAAATCGAATCCATTCATACCCAAGGGAGTGTTTTCCAAAATATAAGATAATACATGGTATCTAGTTACAACCAATCAATAATCTTCATAAATTATCATTTAATTAAAGTTAGAGAACTTAACACCCAAAAAGATGGAATATTTAATTCAAAAGGATGAGTGAGAACATCATATATCAATACAAACCCATATAGTGGAATCCAGGGTGATAAAGGATAATTTTCAACCTCAAATTGATGAAGCTATTTAAGAATCTTCTAATGAAAATTCATGTTATATTTTTGGTCACTGTTACAGTTGATTAAAATCCTCTTCCTTGGGTTAGACCCAATAAAAGAAGCTTGAAGGGAGATAAAATCTATCTAAGCAAAACAACGTTGAATGTGTCCAAAAATAAAATAAAATATTTTCAAATGAATGTAGTAAAATTGGAAGTATCATGAATATAACATAAATCATCACAAATAATTTATGGTCATTTAGGGATTCAAAAATTCTTTAACTCTTAATGATCTCACTGATTTCATAACCCTTAAAGGTTTTTATCAACCGCATGACCCCTCAGAATACTCAAGATCATGTGACCTGGAAATGGTCACTCAAGATGAAAAATAGTAAAAGGATAATATAATCAAGCCATAAGATCCTAAAACACCCTCTATTCCACCATGAATCACCGTATAAAAAGATAAATAAATTAAAAAAGATAGCTATTTGGATTTATTTTAGAATGAGTCTAGGGAAAAACGTATTGGGACGAAATTAATGAAAAATGGGATCAGAGGGTGGTATCACGTAGGGTATATAAAGGAAGGTCTTCTCATGAGGGACTATGATGGAAGCAACATGCAAGATCTCTGGAGAGTAGAGTAACATGTGAATGAATCCCTCTATGCTCCATTATTTCTATGGAATCTCGCATAATGCCAAACATCACTTGATATGCCAAGCATTACCCAAAATGCTCCGATCAATGAAATCACCAAATCCTTAGGCGGGCATTAACATTCTTCAGATGTGCCCCCTTTTCAATGCGAGTAGCATTCCAGAATAAAGAAATTTGTTGATGACCTCTAAATAAGAATATAAAATTCACTAAGGAAAAAATAAAGGGATATAGGAATTATTTTCCCTAAAAGTTAAAGGTAGAAGAATTTTTTTAGGATCAATATGGTCATGTGAATCTCTAGTAGACACGTAATAGCCTGCCTTATGTAAGGGCAGGAAAACGGTCATGTGTAGAACATGGCCTACAAAAGATATCATGAATATATTATGACAAAGGCTCATTGTTCATGTGGATTAATACAAAATCATTAGTGACCAAATGCTGTATTTAATAAGTGAAACCCCAAGTCATGAGAATTAATAGGCAACAGGTTCCTGAGAGGACATCCAAAACACAATGAAAATTGGAGGGAAAAATGAAAAAGGTAGTAACCTCTTACGGTCATAAATATCGCAATATTAATAATATATATGTAGATTTATTTTCATTGAAAATATTAACAAAACCAAACTATATAACAAACCTTTGTGAAATTAATAAAATAAATAAAAAAGGCAATGTAGGGAGCATCTTGATGTCATAAAACTCAAATGATGCACCCAAGTACCCATAAGACACTACGAAAGCCCTGCTAAAATGTCTTCCTAGACATGGAATATCCCACTATCATGTCACCCCTTTCATGTGAATTTCTTAGTGCATATCTATGGGGACTCACGCTCCACCTTTATCTCTAAATAAAAGAATAAGGGTTTATCCAGGAAGTTTTCAGGCTTCACGTGGAGGTATTGTTTGGACATGCACTATACTAATGATGGGGAAATTGGTTATCATTGGAAAAACCAGCACAAACATAGAAGATCCCTAATCCTCCAGAAAATCAAAATAATGAAATAAAATTTTAAATTTATGAGCATCTTGTAGTCATCAAACTCTTATGATGCACCCGAAAAGACTCAAAACCCCTTGAAATGCTTGTTTTATTTCATTAAAGGATCAATGTAAATCCAAACTTATTTATTATATATTTACACATTATTTATGTGGATTTAAATATGTTCACATAATAAATTCAAATATTAATGATCTATTTTAATGTTTTTTTGTTTACAATGGTTTTTTGTATTCAACATTAATTGGAAAATGATTCATTCCATGCATGGTTATTTACGTGAATATGAACATACAACCTCAAAAATGAATTTTGAAATATTACTTCATGAAATTTATAAAATTAATAGAGATATATAAAAATCATTATTTTAATGAATTTTACTTATAATGTAACCAAAGTTATAACAGATATATGTTACAAGCTTCTTTCTTTTCACGATTTCTTACAATCAATGTTCCTTTTTAGAAAATCATATACTCTTATTTTAAGGAACCACATATTTTTAACCTCTAGTTATGATTTTGCATACATTTTTAGATTCCATTTCCTCCTTTATTAATTAAATTAACATCATGAACGTTTTTATGTGATAATGATCTTTTATTTTCTTTTAGAGAAATAATATATCTCTTAAATGCACAAGTTTTTCTTAAATATTAATGAGAATGATATTTTTTACTATAATAGTGGACTCATAAAGGTTAATATATGATCCAAAAAATTATTATTGAAATAAAAGGAAATCATACAAGAAAAGAAATATAATCTAGGTACTAATGATAAACACCAATGTAATCCAAACATATATTAGCCTCTGTTTCTGCCACCTCTTCCACCCCTTTCATGATGACCGCAACGTCCTCTTGAATTCTTACCTCTTCTCCACTGAATCACAGTCATCAATGCATCACCCTAATTATCTACACCTCCATCATCCATGTCATGGTCATCATGCTGGGTACCAACTAAAGTATCTATAGAGTTATCATGACTAACATCATGAACATTGCAAGCAGTTCCTTGATCCCCATCATCCATACTCTATTCGGTATATGGTTGTTCAACCTACTCATCTCTAGCCTGTGAAACCAATGTAGGTGCATCAGTAACTAGATTTTTCATTCTAGCATTAGATTTCCAGTCACTGCTCTCCATATAATGCAAATTAATGTCGAGGGTGTTCATTGAATCGAGCATGGAAAAGAAATTTGCAGCACCGATGTTATTTGTCAATGCCACAACACCAATGACAGGAGAACTACCATTTGGGGTAAAAATTCATCCAAAGGAACCTAGTGAACAAGTGACAAATTGGAAGCTCTTTTATCCAAGGAATGTGGATCCTTGGCATCAGAAGGAGTCATAATAGATTGCTGCACAATAGAGGCCTCTATTTTGGCTGTGATATTAGTGACTGGTTCACCCAATGTCATAGAAGCATGCCCATTAGGGGTCTCAAAAGATGATTCTATATCATCTATATGGGCAGTCTACTCATTGTTGAAACCAGATGAAGCATGGACATCCCCCTTGTTTCCAGGTGACACAACCATCAATGTGAGGACAACAACAGGAGGACCAGAAGCTTGTGAGGCCCCTAGTGTATGTACAACAATATGAATAACAATAGTCTACATAGAATTATAATCTTTTACACCTCTTTGTGCAAGATTATTATCAAATTGTTTTCGTGACATTAGTGCCTCGACCACTAGATGGAAAGCTACACATGTTACCTTTAGAAAAGAATTATTTTTTCAGGAAACCAACATTATCCAGATTTTGATCGCTATCACCACTACCATAATAAGTATCACCACATTTATAGGGCGCACCATTTTAAATTTTAGGTAAACTCTAAATAGGGTGAGTTCCATTAAAAAGGATTCGACAACACACCCCCACATTGTAGACAATCCAGATGTCTATCAGTGAGATTCTTACCAGATAAAATATCAATAAAAGAAACAAATACCCCATTCCTAGATGTAGTTAAATTATTTTTCCCCAAATTCCCCTTGATGGATGAAGGTGAGGCACCCTTCACACCATCAAGGGTACCCTTCATCCTAGACAAAGGAATTGGTATGTATTTAGAGACACCCATCCCCCAATCAGGGGTCCCCCCATCCCATAAAAATGCGATGATGGATCAAGAGCACATGGTACTTTGGATTTACAACTTTGAACAAGGTTTCCATAATGTTTACAATTGGAATATAGCAATACTCTATTACATTATTCTTTATCATGTCCTTTATTTGAAAAATTTATACACAAAGCACAAACATGCTCAAACACAATATCAATATCAAACTTAAAATAACTAGTAATTACAATAACTATCTCACCAAGAGGCAAAGTCATGTCAAACTCAACTATAATTCAAGAAAAATGGCCATAAAAACTGATATATTCTCCTTATCTAGTTTAATTAGAGTTCTTACATCCAAAGAAACATCCCCAAGGATACTTGTATGCTAGAATACCCAGATCAATCCTCTGATCCAGATCCAAGACTGAGCTACAATATTCTTAGCATGAAACATATCCAAATAGGGGTGCCAGTTCTGAAATTTATGAATCCCAGGCTTAAGATTCAGAAACCCACGACTTCAAGACCTCATTTTTAGACCGCTAGACTAAAATATATAATGGTAAAATTTCATACTAATGGATACCATCTATCATTCACTTAAACCCTAGATCTATTTGTGACATTTTCTATGGTCTTCAACCTTCCACAAAGAATGCATCAAGCTTAGTCGGGAAATAATTGAATGTTTTAAAGAGTCAATTTCCTCTTAAAATAATATGGGGTTCACTTTAATAACCACAAGTTTTCCATTTATCGAAATCCAATTAGTAGAAGTAGACTCACAACATCGAGAATTTGAGAAACAATTATCAGAGCCACTTATCTGAAGTGAATTTGTACGAGAAACCCTACCCAAATCAAAACACACAGGCACTTGAAGCAACTTCGAGCCAAATCCTCCATCTGTATTCTTTGGAGGTCCAAAAAAAAAATTCATCATGGTTGAATTAATTGACCAAAGCCATTGTGGTAGAACCCTAAACACCATTTTCGTAGAGAGAGAAACTCTTAACCCTCCACATCCTCTGATGTTTTAAAAATAAATAATTTAATAAATTTATTTTAAATGATATTTTATATTCTATTAAAAAGTTTTAAAAGGAAATTTCTTAATATCTTCCACATCGGTTTCTTTTGACTCTCCATATGAAATCAGGGAAAGAATATTTTATTTTTAACTATTAATCCATGAATAGATTTCACCACCATCTTGATATTTATTTTATATAAATAATATGTCATAATTTGTAAGTTTATTTTCAAATTAAAATATTATCATAATTTTTTGTGAGTTTTTTAATGTGTTTCTTAATGTCGAATGGATATTTTTCTCAATAATGGTTTTTATTATCATTTAGTTATAATAATGTTAAATTATTACATCAAACCGTGATAATAATTATTCTTCAGTGAGAATATGATTTAATAATAACATCCTTATTCCTTATCGTGATGTATTGTTATTGTTTCAAATATATTTTCATGGAACATATTTTTATCTATATAAAAATAAAAATGGGAATGAACAAAGGTTTATTATATTGAAAAATTAAATATTTTAAAATTTTATGATTATTATATGGTTCTTGGAAATCATTTATAATAATAGATGGTCCAAATAATCTCTCAAACACATTGGTTAAAGGTATGGAATTAAACGGTTATAGGTTTACCCTAAGAGATTTCTAAAATTTACATGGTATGTTATTCCATTTGTGAGATTAATTTTTTGCATGATTGGAAAATTTTGTTTCATGTTACGATGAATTTTTCATTATGATTTCATGAAATTACTATTAAACATCTATTTATGAATTTTTTCACATGTATAATGGTTTTTTACTTATATTAGTCTTATATTATGTTAATTTTTTTTCCATGTTTCATGATTTGGGATCTTTATTTATTTTTATTTGAATTATATTATGTTATGAACATGTACTTTTGATTATGTACTCATACCGTTATCTTATGCTTACTAATGAAATTAAATAGTTAATTCTTATGTTTACCATAAATTTTAGTTTTATCTCAATGTTTTTATGTCTTATTTTTCTCCAAAATGTGAATAAATATGTTAAATGTATTATTTATATAAAGGGTTAATATGTGGAGAATGTTATGATAGATGTTAAATAATTAACGTGGTATAAGAAAAGATGTGTAAAGTTGAAAAAATTCTAATTTGAATATGTATGTGTTTTTATTTAGTATTTTTTTTAAGAATCTAAAAATATAGACCTAAACCTTCATTGGGTATATAAGTGGTCAAATATTTCCATTTTATTTTTCATGTTTTGGATGGTTGAAATTCGTCCATTTTTAATGGTATAAAATATATTAAATTAAATTAAATTTTTTATGAACCAGATTTTGGAGTTTGGGTTGGGGGCTATTATACTCCTCCCCCAAGAGGTAGTTAAAGGATTCTCCACTACATCCATGAATTATATTGAAGCATAGTCACTCCCCTTAGAGATCTAGAAGTCAAAACATGTCAATGGCCAATTATTTTACCGTTAATGGTTATGGAACCAAGCTAATACACAAGAATCATTTCTCTATAAGAATGTTAGTTTACTCATCAATGGTATTCAGTTTATTAAACCATTATAATTTATTATAAAATTTCAAATAAATTATATAATTTTTTTAAAAAAGGTAATGAAATAAGTTTGATATCCCCCAAAACATATGATACATTGTTTAAATTATAAAACAATTGGATTGGTTCTAGGACCATGTACTACATGGTGAATCAAAATAACTTCCAATTCCTCTATCTAATAACTCTACCTATGATCTCTTAGACCCATCCATGTTATCCGAACAAACTCCCATATCAATGAGGCCCCAAATAGAATAAATAAATATGTGTGGAAATTAATTATTTTCAATTATAAATAATTAATTTTTTTTTAAAAATATCTAACTATTTAATTTAAATTTTTATCTCCATTGAAAACTCATTAGAATTCATTTCTATGAGAGAACCACATCCAAATGGATACTATAGACCCATGGAATACACTTTACCCCAATCAAGGAAAAATACCAAATGAATATAAATAATTACATGATAATTTAATATTAATTTTTAAGAAAACCCAATGAAAATTCCCAATGGTGACATAGAACTATAAAAATTACATAGAAACTACATGAAGATGACATCATAGGATGTCCTCTTACAGGAATGAGATAATTATTTGTGCTAATTATATTATTCCACCATGCATTCGACGAATTATTTGAAACCCTAATTGAAGGAATGATCGAGTTAGAGATAGAGGAGGACGAAAAAACTGATGCTAAATGAGGAAGCTTTCTACCTTCAATCGTCAGAAGAAACCCATGATACACACTAATCCCTAGGATAAACTGATCTAAAAGGGAGATGAGTGGGGCTCCATTATAGACCATAGTATAGGAGACAAAGTGACTCAAACTCTTAAAAAAAAGAGGTAGATATTTGGTAAAATTTAATCATTTAAAACACCTATCATCTCAATGATGGATATAGACTATAGCTTCAAAACATGAGGCACTAATCGCTACTCTTCTATTCATTCAATGAATATATACATCCCACTCCTCATCCAAAGTTATTCATTGGGAATATCCATGAACATGGAATTGTACTCTGATTCTCAAATGAAAATAAAACCCATCATATATTTTTAAAACTTAAATTCTACCTTGAATTACAAATTCATACACATACAAGTTGGGTATAAATTTACTACTACATAAAAATGGAATAGGGAATAATGATACATTAGTGATGTTATGGATCGAAGATACCTGATTTTGTTTGAGTCTAGAATATTTTATTTTTACTAGTTCATTATTATGATAAAGATTATTTTATGATGAATATTATGGTTTTCTATATGTATTGATTACCAGGTGTTAAGGGTTCATAAATGTGTCATTCTACTTCATAAGAAACTATAATGATTCCAGTCCAGAAGATTAACTCAGGTGGGTCTGTTCATTTAACATAGATTGTGTTTCAGGTATATAATTGGATTAAGGAGTTGTTTGATTGGGATTAGGTAATGTGATGTTTTTTTTATTATGCAAATTTGAGTCAAATATTCTAGATATGGTTAGTTTGAAGTGATGTTCTTTGAATCATCTATGTTACTCAACAATGAATCGATTATCATGAAACTAAATTAATACAAGATTATATCTACATGATTCAAATGAGAAGATGAAATTTTATTTAAATTTGCATCCTCTTCTATTTGACAGGTTTTCACAAGTCATTAGAGAAAATATAGATACAAAAATAGATTTCACATAGTGCTTATAATTGTTAATTAAGGGAGAATACATTACCATGGGGTATCTGTTTTATGGTATTAGAATTAAGTTTTAATTATTATATCCTGATATATAATTCCACAATCCTATATAATTATAGTTTAATTATATTTTTTATGGTTTAAATATAGAATATATCACTTTTTAATGGTTTAACAATTCCAGTAAAGAGTATTAGTGGATATATCTGGAAATAATCAACAGTGATATCGATTGGTACCTAACTCTTTTTGTTTCTTGTTTTATTTCCATTAATTAAAATAATATATTTTAATGAACTTAATTTTATTGTTTTTTCATTTTGCTAGATTAATTTTACATTTTTAATTCATTTCCTCCACCTCAATAATGTATATCATTTAATGTTAAATGGTTTATACTTATTAAGTGTGTGGGTTTTTATTGGTTGTTGTATGGAGAGTCAATTAATATTAACTTTTATATTTAAATATTTCTCTCTATTGGTAATTTATTAATTTTTTTATAAATCATATCATTGTATCTAGAGAATAATAAACATACAGATAATATCTTAAAAATAATATGAGATATCTAACTTTATCTCTATAAGAGTACTCCAATTTTAAAATGAATTGAATGTTCAATGTATAGTTATGGTTAAATAACTATTGTTTCTCTACTAAAATTCAATATTCATTAAGAGTTTTCATTTCCAAATCTATATTTATTCATTAATCCACGATTAATTAAAATAGAGGAAATGTAATTATAGCTCTAATTTTTGATGCATCTAGGATATATTAACATTTTGGTTTTCACTACACTCTATAGGTTATAAAACAAACATAATTAGCACACTATAAAGATATTTAAAAAATTTTCTTTCAATTATATTGATTTTCCTAGAGCTACATATTTTCTATAAAAAAGTGTTTCATTCTAACATTATGTTAATACTATTATTATTTGAATTGATTTAAAGTTTCATATTTATAAAACTATGTTTATTTAATGATTACTATATAATTTTCAGTCAGTTCCTATAATATTTATATACACTCAAACTTGATGAAAATAAATATTTTTTTAAACTTGTTATGGTAAAAATATTTACATAACCAACCTGATCCATCTACTACTCTTATTAAAATATTACACAAAATTGAGTTAAAAACCTATAACACTCATATAAAAAAAATAACACTTATCTAATTAATTAGATAAGAAATATATTGTCTTCAGAACTACTTATAACACCCAAATTCGGATACTTGTTCAAAGTTAAAATTTGGGTTTTCACACTAATAATGAAAATTCAATATTCTTATTATAGAAGATCCATATAAGAACTTAAAATTAATTCAATTTTTTTATTATAATAAAATAATTCTTGGTTAGTGAATAAAACATTAAGATGATGATTTTTATATTTTCTATAGATGGAGTAGTAATGGAGTGGTTTTACTACTTCTAATATTCATCAAAAAGAAATTGGAAAAAAATTGGAAAATATTTTCAAAATATATATTCCCTGTAGCTAATATACCATATATTTGGAAAACAATTTATAATTTTATAGAAAACAAAAGGGAAACCATATATTAATATTTGGTGTAGTTTACAAAATTCTATAACTATAATCCCCACAATCACATTAGTGAGAAGTTATTGATTCAATATTATTAAAGGCAACTGTTACTTATGGAATTGTTTATGATTGAGTTGAGGTAATGGGTTTTTTTTAGAGAAAACCCCTATATTCTAAATTGAATTTAATTTAAAATATGTCCAAAAATTGTATATAGTTAAGAATTAAGATTATTATTGGAAGGATACTTTCTAAAGAATTGAAAACATCAAGTCTTAAATATATATTAACGTTCCATATGTTGGGTGATCATACAATCATGGTGAGTTCAATGATGTTGGTAATTTCTGCAAAAAAATGATAACCAAATATAAACCTAGTTTGTTTACCTAAAATACACTATGTTATTTTTGATTTACTAGAATAATTAATTTATTAGTTACCTTTAATATTGGATTTTCAATAATATGAAAATTTAATGTTTTTAGTTAGGGTTTTTTAGCCTATTACACAATCTAGAACCATTTAATCCAAAACTATTTATAAATATGTGAGATTTGATCAATAAAATAACAAGTTTAGACAGTTTAAAAACATTGTTATTTTTTCCAAGGGAAATATACCTATTTATACTATTGTTTTATTTGGATGAATATAATTAATAGCATATTATAAAATTCATTTTATTCAAAAATTATATTAATCAACCTGAATGTTAATGTCAACACTAACAATCACATCATGAATTTGAATAAAATTGAGTCAATATTTTGGAAAAATATTTTTAAATTATAAAGGGTAACTAAAATATGATAAATGGAAACAGATATCAATAGCCTAAAATATCAAATACATTTCATCATACCTTCATAATATATAATTAATCCCTCAAAAAAATTAAATATAATATTTATAAAACATAATCATGGAATGGAAATCAATATCTCATAGGATATAGTTTTAGATTAATGATAATTCAACCCTAATTATCTCTTATTTGGGACCATTGTAAACTGTTATATCATTTTTAAGCCTATTTAAATTATTGAAAACACTATTTGAGACAAACATATATCAATGGTGAGACATTATATTGAGATAAACCATGTATATTTGAACATTATAATGGGATCTTTATATAATAATACCTAAATGATCACTTCGTTACCATCAAATAACTCTATTATTGAAGAAAATTAACTTGAGTAAGATAGATAAATAAATTTTTGAAACATTTAGGAATGTTTCTTTTAAAATTAACTTACATGAACCTAAAAAATTTAACAAGATTGAAAAAAAAATCAAACCCATAAGTAGAAGCTAAATGAAAAAGGGGATGTCCATATTTTAAGGAATGTTTATTTAATGGTATAACATGTCATCTATATCATGTACATATATCTTAAAACCTATACCGTTCAATATATAATATGGTATATGTATTTTAAAAATATATTTTTTATATTTATTATCATCAATTGAAGTGAATCATCAGGTATTTTACTCCACACAACTGGTTAGAGAACTAAATAATTCTTGTATTGTGATCCATATGGATAATTGTAGAAAAAATCCACTCAATGATATAATTTAAGATTCTCTTGAAATATTACATGGACATATATTTATTATTATTTTTATAATTTATACATAATGGAGGATATATTTATTACACATGAATCAAATATATTTAGAATATTTTTCTAACAAATTCAAAATAAATTATAAATATTAAGAATGAAATATTATCATTACAATTTTAAAAGAGAAATGAATAATTTATCAAATTTTATCTGGAAAAATATCTAGTGAATAATCACTATTTTCCCTAGTATAATATAATTTATTGGTTCTTTATTTATTAACATTAAAAAAATAAAAAAATATCACAACTATTAGACGATTTTGAAAATTATAATTTCCCTTAGATTAAATATTCTACGTTTAATTTTGATTAATAATTTTACTGATGAAAATTTATATACTAAAATATTTTCATATTAATACTCTATAAATAATTATATAATGGGTTAGTACATTGAAAATTTTCTTAATTATACATTTCAATCTTCTTCTAGTTTCTAAAACAATTTACATATTATATTTAAAAATAAAATTTTGACTACTCATGTTAATTATTCATATTATGTTGAACATGAAACACGTACGCAACATGAAGAAAAAATTTTTATACTATTTTTATATTAAATATACTTGTGAGGAATGTTTTTAGGGGACAAATTGAGTCCCATTTTTTAATGAAATTAATTAAATGATGTGTTTATAATACTGTAATCATTGAGATTCATTGGATATTTAAATATTCCATATTTGTGAATGAAAATATTTATATTTTCCCTACCAAGAGATTTTATTTATTACAATAAATGTATAATATTTATTTTTAACGATAATATGAATTCTATAAGATTAAAAATAGATGAATCGTATAGAATAAGCCTGTCGATTTCCCTACGTAGGTTTATATTTGAAGAAGATGATAAATCATTTAGGTATGGTGAGATAAGTTTAAATATAACTATTTTATAACTATCTAAAAATGATTCTATCAACTTTTTAGGAAGTAAAATAATTTTTGAAGTCTTATATAGCTATTCAGTCAACCCAATTGAAATAATGCCTTAAAGGTGTAAATTTATAATGGTTAATAATGTGTTTGGTATATTTTCTTATCATTATAGTTCATAATAAATAAAGAGTCTTTATAAAAATAATATAATCTTAACCTTGTGAATATAAAGAGAATTTAACTGTTGTATTTCAAGAAGATAAAATATAGTCACTTGTTAGAGATTCTTATTATTAATTTTAGGATGGATTTTTTGGGTAATTTTTGATCCATATGAAACATGAGGAATAGATAAATACATATTTAAATTTTCATTATTGTACTTTTACATCAATGAAAATTTCTATTAGATTATATAATTATTACAAAATCTTTTAATTGTGTATGATTAGAATGTGTGAATACTTTTTAGAGGAATGTATTAAAGGATTCATGAATTATTTTTGTGTTTATCGATTGTTTTTTCATTGTTATTATAAAATTTAATGCATTGTCCTTAGAACAAATATTAATAACTACAATTTTTTCTACTCCAAAATGTTTCATTTTTTGATAGAGTTTTCTATTTTTCTATGATATAAAGTATCAAGTTATAAAATCCTAGATGATATGTCTTTGTTAGATATTATATCCACACTTACTTAAATAGTTATAATGATGGATATAATATTTTTTCTTATCCATTAAAATTATTGTATAACATTACTTAAATATTTCAATTATATTTTCATACCATTAATAACGTTTCTATAAAATGTGTCATTTTTTTATAGTTTATTACACTATATAGTAATCCATTAAAGAGTTAAAATACATGCGTGTGTTACCACCTATTATATAAAAACCTTGATTGGATATTCTCATTGAACATATGACTGATGTATCTTATTTTTATCATGGGTATGCATTATTTTAATGATAAATTTTTTCTGATGGCATATTGTATACATCAATAACTATATATTAAACACAAGATATCTATTCATCCACTATGAAAAAGATGTTATATTATTTAAGTTTATTTAAAGAAGTATAAATGTCACCTATTTGAATATAATGTTCTAGTTTTCAGTATCTTTTCTTCAATCAGATATCTCATAATGAAATAATAATTGCGACCTAGAATGTTTGGGTAGATATTTTTATTATTGTAATTTAGGGTAGAAATAAACGATAATATGGGTTGTATGAATTTAGTGGATAATAATTCTAGTATAAGACACACAATCTTAAGAATGGAACCCCCAATATATCAACCTATTAATGAAAAAATTTTAATGAAAAATTATTTTTTAAAAATGCATAATCCCATCATATATTGACCATGAATAATTCTTTTAATCCAATAAATTACCCTTATATCATCCATAATAGTTATCCTCCAATTAAGTGTGTGAGGCAAGGAATTATAAATGGGATGTAACTTACCTATTGCACCGTGGGAATAAAATGTTCCCTAGGGGTGTATTCAGGATTTATAACTCCAATCATTTTAGATTCTTATCATACATTTACTTGTGTTCTACACATTGAACTATAAAATAGATCATATATTCAAGGATATTATTTTCCACATTTTTCTTGTAATATTATGTATTTCAAAAAAAATGGAAAGCTATATTGTTTCACTAAAACTTTACATATATAAATCAGATTCCACATGATTCCTTCTTAAAATATGATATATTTAATGTTTTTGGATGGAATTCATCGATCCATTTTTAGATTTTTTCAACTTAAATATTGTCAGGTTTTATTTTACAATGTGGGTAGAAGAAATCTCAACTAATATTGATGATGCTAAAGTGGTTTTTCAATTTATAAATAGTATTATGTTTCATATGGTTTTATATCCTAGTTTCTTTCTAACTGACTAAGGAATCCATTTCCATAATAAATCCTTTTATATGATGTTAAAAAAGTATAGAGTAATATATAAAGCTTATATAGTTTATTAGTATTAAAAGTAGAATGGATTAATAGAAATATAAAAATGATAACAATTCTTTAAATAATAGCCCACAAAAAAAGAAAATGGATATATTAATAAATTTTTATTATTGACATTATATAATAGTTTTCATCACTTTAATGTCACTTTATTGGATAATATATGGGAGAGCATATCAGTTTCTATTTTATTAGGAATAATAGGTATAAAATTTTTTTAAGAGTTATAACACATACCTATTTGAGGTATTAAAGGAAATAAAATATTAATTTAGTAGGAGTTAAAAGAAATATTGAATAATTACTCTGAAAATGAAAAGTGTTATAATGAAAACAAACTAATAAGGATGATTTAATCATCAATCATGAGTTTTAGAAGAAGGATAATGTGTTCTTGTTTGATTATATTCTACAATTTTACATAGGTAAATTTCAATACAAATGGTTTAGACCCTTTATTTTTACTAATGTATTTCCATTTATTATTTTACAAGTAATGTATGAATTAAAGAATTAACTATTTATATTGATTAGGAATCAGCTAATATAGTTAATGGAAAATTTATAATATCCCCCAGGATTTGAGGTTCTTCTTCAAAATTCTACGAAAATTTGATTTCAAATTTTAATCTTATTTTTTAATTGTATATTCTAATGTAATTTTGGTTTTAAAAATAGTTTTGATATATAATATATTTATATTAACGAAAATATATTAAATATATATCTGAGAATGTACTCTTATTTAATTATTATTATTATTCTTATTTTTATTATATTTCTACTCTATTAAAAGATTTGATAGGAAAATTACTAGTTGATGAATTTTATTACACTAGGTTTTCATTCAATATATTGAAATTTATTTCACTCCCAACTGGGTATTTTTTCTATATGTGGGTATTTATAGAAATTTTTTTCTAAACATCAAATAAATACAAAAAAAAATTATTTTCAATGTATTACATTATGTTATATAAATATCTCTAATTAACATTATATCACTTTAGAATCATCATTTTCTAATATCAAATTCACTAACCTGATTAGTCATGATGCTTATTATGTAACACAGAACTTACAACCTCTTCTTTTTAAAAGTATTTTATTTTAGAAAAATTCAAAATTGTAATGATCATTTTTCTTTTATTGACCACATTTCATTTTTATTTTCATCTTCTTTTTTAGTATTCGCTATTTCAAACCAAATCACACATTAATGACCTTTATAGGAGCTATAAATCAAGATTAATTTCATTCCCACCTTAAAATTAAGGGTTTGTAGATATTTTTATGTTTTCTTTTATATGAAAAGATGGTTGGTAGAAATATTTTTGCACAAAATATATTTATAAAAAACACATAATTAATAAATGATACCATTTATTTTAATAAAATTAAAAATTCATTGTAAAATTTTAATCTAATAAAATAGGATAATTGAGTTTCTCTTTTACAAAGCCTTGAAAAGATGGGTATTTTATAGTGATATATAACCAATAATATTTATATTTTGAAAAAGAAAAAAAATACTCTTTCATTATTTTTTTATTAAACTTCCATCCCAATACACAATAATGTTTATTTTTAAAAAACCATTTTATTTCCATTTTATTTTCTCAATTTAATCGAGGAATGAGTTTTGTTTCAAGACTATAGAAATTTGGTATATTTAACAAGGATGAATAAAACATTTCTGTAACAACATGAGTTTGAGTGAAATAATACCTTGGAATTTGGTTAAGGGAATACTTTTCCTCAATGAAAAAGAATTTTTTGTTCTTCAAAGATGAATTGTTTTTTTGACATAAATCATGATTTTGAGGGGTTTTTTAACATTTTTTTCAATAGTAGGTATCGATCTATATCCATTTTCAATATAAAATATATTAGATCCATAATATAGTGAGTCATGTATGGTTTGTAAAACCTTCTATGTACTTTTATAATCAATAGGGTTTGGATGTATTTTTTACTACTAATTTGAGATGAGCTATGTTCAGTATTCCTACACCAGAAGAAAGAGCGTACAATATTTTTTATGAAGGATTTTGAGGATGAGGAAATAAATTAATACTCTATATAAATTTAAATAAATTAACTTTTTCATGTTGATATAAGATAACCAGTTAAAGGTAGATAAATATTAATGATTCTAGAGAGTTCTTTGATCCAATGCTACTTAATAACGAAAGATAGTAAGAGGTTTCCTTGGTAATTGTACACATTAAAGATTATTTTCTCATGGATTTTAGAAGAATAAGTGTTTTCTTCCCGAATGGCAAGATTTCATCCTTTTTTATTTTATTATGGATAATCCCCCTTTTAATGGATGAAGGGAAACACATACAAGACCCGTAGGCCCCATGCCCAAGGCTTGACTCTCCCACAATACATGACCCAAAGGTCCAGAGGCATACAATGACCAATAAATGACCCATAGGCCCAAACCCCTTGAACTGCCCCTCCCCAGCTTCTAAATCATTGATAACCTAGCTCCCCACCTTGAATTGATGATCGACTAGCACTGCCCCATACAAAGCTGAACGGTGCCTGGTCCCGATGGCGGATGCCATACCCTCCCATTCTTCCAATCCGGTTAGCTCTTCTTCTGGTGGATGCTACTCTTGTTGCTATGATCCTCTTCTGGGGCATGTTCTATGTGAACTAGGATACTCCATTTTCTATGTGGCCTGAAGGACCTATGGCCCAAAGGTCATTGATGACCCAAAGGACCTTGAGACCTGTAGGCCCAAACCGATGGCCCGAAGGCCCAAATCGGGTGAATAGTTCTGGATGCTAAAATACTGAACAGTAACTTCTACAGTACTTCCATAGTACCTTGAAATTAACCTCCACCTGGGTTTGAACCTGGGTCTCTTGGATGCCAAGCCAGAGCCCTTACCACTCAGGTATAAGCTCATTAGAAATAAGGGTTTTCTGGTTCATTATTTCACATGATATTCTTGGTTGATTATGGTTTTTTGTTTTTTTCCTAATATATGTCATAGGTTCTTAGGGTTCAATTATATACATATTTTCTTTTGGATTTAAATTACATATTATTTTTGAAAAAACTAAACATTGACTTGTTTCTATTTGTGAATTTGATTTTAAATGAGATATGGAGTTTGTATTATATGTTATCCATCCAATATTGGTTGAATAATAATTTTACAAAATGAATCATTTTTCAGTTGATGTTGTGAAACTTGTTGTGTTGTGACTAAAGTACATTACATAGTTTCGATAATTAATTTCGTAATAGAATAATTTTAATATAAATAATTTTTTTATTAAAATGAAAATAATCTAACGAGGTGTTAACATGGAGTCATAGAAATTATCAAATTTTGTTTGAGATGTTTTTTGAGTTTATGAAGAATATATAAAGAATAATAAAAAATACCATATAAATAATATAAATATAATATAGATGATAATAAGTGAATTTTATGTATCTACAATGAGGTATTGAATTTATTTTTTGATTATTATATATTTTTAAATAACATTTTTAACAATTAGAGTTATTATTTTGAGTTATTTCATGATTTATAAATATTGAAGGTGAATATTTTTATTTACGTATCAATGTTAGTTTAATCTATTAGTGATTGGATCTAGTTGAAAACTCTAGTAATATCATATCATTGTCATTATATTATTTTGATGTATATAAATTTATTAAACAATTATAATGAAATGAAATATTTTTTGTTATTTTCTTAATATGAAATATTTTAAAATAAAAACATTAATTTATTTAATTCATATATTAACCATTCAAATCCTCTATAGTGAAATTATTTCAACTATTGACTATGTGGTGTGTGTTTTTTAAGATTCATTGATTATTAAATTGTCCTTGAGTTTTAATTGAAATTCCATTATATTGGATTAGAGTTTGAGATAAGTTTTTCTTGGATTCTTGTTAGTAAAAGGTGATATCTGAATATATTAATAATCTATCCATCAGTACATTTCTTTTTCTTTATATATGGATATGAATTTTCTTCTTCTTAAATAGTATTACAATTTAGCTTTTGTCTATGGGGTTAAAAAAATGATTAATATAGTGATGAAATACTTTTTAGATATTGAAGAAGTTATTTTCTAGGGAATTGGACTTTTTCATGTCACTATATAATCATCACATTGTATATATTCTGTTTCATTATTTTTATTTACTATTATTTCATATTTTTTGTATTAAATCCCAATTCTATCATTAAAAATTAGTAATAATAGAATAAATTTGACAATCGACTCTTTAGTGGATCAATAATATGATACTATCCAAAGAGATACATTATTACACTATTTTAGGGGTATGACATTTAAAAGAATCACAAAAAGGATCCATTATTAGTTCCAAATACATAGGTCCTCCTTTTGATGAAAATCCCTTCCTTAAAATTTATCCCCCCATGATAATCAAGTCTAAATGACCAATAGAGATCCCCCTCATTTTATAATTCATGAAGGTCCTTACAGTGATGAATTATCCTATCAACATAAGGTTACTTCCCATACTGATAATCAATAATTAATTATCCACAAAGGAAATATTTGTGGGACATTCTATAATGATCCTCCCTTCGAAATAATTCATCTACCCAGAACCCAATCCCCCCAATTTACAATATATGTAAAAATAAATTGAGGTCCTTTCAAAGTTATATATCATATATGTCCTCACTATAATGAAATATAAATCCGACCTGAAGATTGTTCTAATGTAAAAAATCATGGAATCAATATTAATGTAATTCATCCTCTTTGTTCCTTCCATGAAGGTCCTACCAATAATTAAATAGTAACCACCATGGGGGTCCACCCTATAATGAAACATGGAAACAATTAAGAGGTCCTCTACCTATAATAGTCACTTCAAAACCTCTGAATTATTAATATATTCTCCTAAAACCTGATATAAAATTATTAGGTAGTCTATAATTATCCAATAGTGATTCAATAAATTAATAACATTTATGAATCAATGAACATAGTTAGTTCCTCCACTAAATCACTGAAACTTGAGTAGAGTTGATGATTCTCAAAATAATCTTGTACCAAATAATAAAATATATATAAAACTTCCTCAAATATAACTTGACGCGACACCCAATTCAATTGAGAGATATTTCAAAAACATTTAATATATTTTTTCATTAATAAATAACCACTAATGTCTCAACCCCATTATAGATATTAATATGTACCAACCCACATATTGTTATCAAAATATTATTTTTAAATTCATATTATATATCTATATATATTCAGTAAATTATTATCTAAAAATTTATATTTCTTTTAAAAAAATAAATTATATAATCTGTTGGATACTCACTATGCATTAATTTTTTTAAGTTTACAATATGAAAAGGGGTGGGGGTTTAAATGTTAAATATATTTGTAGAACATGATTCCATAAAATCATTTATTTGATGTATTATTTATCTTTCTAGATATGATATAAATGGATATCAATTATCATTTAATGGATTAAAAATGATATTTTTTATTATGATAATCTTATAAATTATTATATAATGCAGTGGAAATAATATGGGTTTTCCTTTATGAATAAATATTTTTCCATCAAAAAAAATATTTTGATATTAATATATTATGAATTTTTAATATAAAAATATGACCATTAATAATTATATACATATTTAAATAAACTAAATAATACAGTTTTAATCAACATGTTAGAATTATATTGGTTGTACCTTATTAAATAGATTATTGTATAAAAATAAAAATATACATTAAAGGAGCTATATAATCATTGTTATTTATAAACAAACATTGTAAATGCTCATATATATTTTTTTAAATTTAGTTTTTTAATGTATTAACGGCTTGAATTTGACAGTTTATATTCTGATTCAATGTGGTCATAATTTTGCTGATACATTTTAATTTTAAGGTTTTGAAAAATATGTTTGAATGGAAATTGAAATATATTGATTATTAAATTATAAATATATATAATATTTTATACAAATGGATATATATATAATATAACTGAATATTTTACATGTAAGATAATATATTTTAAAATTTCAATTCAAAATTTCCATTTGATTATATGTTGTTTAAATAGATAAACTTTTCAGGGTTTGAGTAATAGATATTAATTTCTTTTGAAATAAGAATTTATTTTCATGTGGAAATATCATTCTAATTTTGTATGTTTTTAACTATAATGATATAGATGATATTTTAAAACTATACATAATATTAAAATAATTTGGCATAAAAAAATAATATTCCGATTCAAATGGATTATATAAATTTGTTAGAGATTTGGAAAATGTAACGACCCAAAGTTTTTCAATGGAAATTACATTCTTATATTTATGTCATAAAATAACATGAATTCACAAAATAATGACATAGTAAGTGATAAGTGACCTTTACACATAATTTTGTCACTTCCGTATTTGAAATTTTGAAAATATGACATACACGGTTGTGTTCAAGATTATTTTTTGTGTCTAATGAAACAAAAATAATTTTTAGTGAATAGTGATATTCCCTTATGAACAGTAACATACCCTTATGAATATTAATATGATCCTTATGAATAGTATATCATCCAACATAAAAGTAGCATTACCTATGAATAATTAAACAAAATTTAGACATCTTAGAAAGTGACAATTTGACCTTAGTAAATGTTTTGGTATTTTCTAAGTCATAAATAATTAATTATAATTAATTAATTAATTTAAAGGAAAATATATTTCCATAAAATATTCATTAATTATTGAATCAATGTATTATAGTTTTTAGATAATTTTATAAGACCCTACATAATTTTTGAAAGCATTATAAAATCAGTTTTAATCTTAAAAACATTTTTTAAGTAAATTATGATTTTAATTAAATATTAAATTAATAATATTTAGAAAATTATTTTTGAAAAATTGACATCATTTTTGGATTCTACACGTTGAATAATTATTGGGGTAAATTTTTGGGATTTTTCTGAGATACTGGAATTTTTGATGAATAGTAGAATCCGATAATTCATAACAAATGCTAAATAATGGATTAATTTAGTCATTGATTATATTCTGCTGATGTAAGACCACTTGGTTCAGGATAACATGATAAAATTACTATTCTTGGTCATTCAATACTCTCTATTCCTTGTCTTAGAAGAAATTAATAAACTAATGAATTTTATATTAAGGAAACTCCTCTCCCCTCCACTATAAAAGCCACCCTTCACACCCTCATTTCCTCACACCTCTCAAGCTCCAATAATTCTATAAACACTGCCCAAACAGCTTCCCTAGCCCATCCCCCACATCAACGAACTTCCGGTCTCATCAAAATACCATGCTTATTCCCTTAAGGAGGTTCTCCAGAGGATGATTCTAGAGGTATTCTCCCTCCCTCTCCTCCTTTATTTTCCTTTCAAGTTCAAGTTAATTTCTTGATCTCTTCCCACCTATCTCCATACAAATTGTATTGTACCTAAAGTATTATAAATATAATTTAATTTTATTATTCTAATGGTATATTATATCCTCCAACCCTCTTTCCCTCTTCCTTTTATTTTATTAATGAAAACGTTGTTCTTGAGGTGTTAATTTATCACCTTTAATAACGTCATGTTATCTTCTTCCATTTCAACCATTAGATCTGGTCATGAAAACATTTTTATGGTTGAAACTGAATATATTTAATGTATTATGTTTTATTTAATGTTCTGGAAATAATATATGGCTATATTACTAAGTGATAAGTTAAAACAATTTCTTTGTCATCCAAAAACCGCCCAAATTGACCCAAATAACCATCATTTAATTATTATCAAATGATTCATCCACATGGATCTAATATAATTAATTATAAGATAATTAAAACTCCTGAAATATCATTAGTTACATGTAATATCATTTCTGGATGTTTACTCATGTTCTACCCATACTTTAATTTAAGAATACAAGTGAACCACCCAAGAAAAACCATAAATACGAACATCCCCGAACAATGTTTTTAAACTCTATAAGTCATCCAAAGGAACATAATATGACATAATGAAACCAGAATTAACCCTATTAATATAAACATGGTTCGTTATTTCTAATTAATTGATATAATTACATTATACGGGACATTAAAGAGAAGCAAGCATTCACGTACAAGGTAAGGGGAAATTCTCGAACCCAACTTTCATCCTTCGGGTTATCCCTCTTTCACTCCATTTTTGATATGGTTACTCCTATGAAATCATTTTATCATCATTGTATTTTCTTTTATGAGATATACATGTTTTCCACTACTATTTATGTCAATAAATTTTTTTTCCAAAAGAACTATTCTTTTAAGAACACCCATTTTACTTCTCACTCAAAGTGGACGGTTCTTATAACATATATGTTATTCCCTCCTTATTTTGGGAACAAAAAGCTTATGAATGTGTTATTATGATATGTAACAAATTCCATTCCATGGGTTAGTTATTTAAATTTTGTATATGTGTTATATGTGGCAATCATGATGATGATAATGTTATGATGTTATGGGTGCGCCTGAAATTATATAGCGCATTATGAATGTTTCAATGTGACGGGTGCGCCTGGATTATATAGCACTCCAATTCATTGGGTAATGTGATTAATCTCATGAGTAAATGTGAAATGATGTGTGAACAATATGCTAGCTCGGTTCATAGGTATGTGTGGAAGTTAACTACTAAGACATGATGTTTCATTTTTATGCATTTCCACATTTCAAGTCTTATATTTATGCTTCCTCTCATGTTCATGATCTTTTACCTATGTTATTATAATGCTCACCCCATGATATATTTTTCTCATCTATCCTCATACTGGGCTTCTAGATCACCCCTTTTGATGAATATCCTCAGGTGGCTACATGTACTAAGGAGAGGACAAGTGACAATAAGATGCTAGAGAAGAAGAAATTAAATAAATGTTTATGCTAGATGTTGTATTTATGTGTGGTCCTAGTTTTCCCAAGACACTAAACCTTTGGATCCTCTATGTGTAATACTATTATGGTTTTTATCTTTTAAATGATGTAATAGTATTGTAAGAAAAGGTAGGGTCACTATAGTTGGTAGCATAGGTAAGGTTTAGTTAATTTGGGAATTAGGATTAGTGAAACCTTGAGAAAACCTCAAGCATGAGACTAAGTAAAAATATACACAGAAGAATTTTCACATAGGGATCCCATATGTTATGTTTTTTGCATAAATTTTTTATATGAATAAGTTATTCATGACTTTTTTACTTATGTTTTGATATAACCTTTCCTATTTTAGAAAATGGTGGGTACCAGGAGAAATAAGGCCAACAACTCGTGCTAGGGCCAATGAAACGATTTCTCGAACGACATCCCCAATGATTTGGGAGTGGATTTCAAGACATCATGGAAATTTTCACCCAATTATCACAGGTTATGAACAATAACCATTATAATGGGGACCATCCTCCTTCACCAAAGAGGGAGAAACTGGCTACGGAATGTTTTATGCGGCAATGACCACCATTGTTTAGTGGATCTTTCGATCCACAAGTTGCAGAACAGTGGGTCTACTCCATGGAAAAGATCTTTTTTATTCTTCACTATTCCTAGATAGAGAAGGTGACCCTATCCGTTTATCATCTAGAGGAAGAAGTCGATCAATGGTGGGCTTTGATTAATAACACTAATCCAAGGGAGGAAATTTAAGAGATAGAATGGGAAGACATTAAGATAATGTTTCTTAATAAGTATTTACCACAAAATCTATGCACCAAGATGGATAGAGAATTCATAGAGCTCAAGAAGAAAAGGAGAATCTGTCACAACCTTTGAAGTGAATTTCACAAGGCTCGCAAGGTATGCTTCAGGTTTTGTTATCAATAATTATGGAAAAATTGATAGATTCATTAGTGGATTAAAACCACACCTTAGAAAGGATCTTACAATTCAAGAATTTGGGAGTCATGAAGAAGTTGTTTGGTTTTCTCTCAATGTGGAGATGGAGTTTGTAGAATGGTCCCATGGCTATGGTGATAAGAAGATAAAGATGGAGTTTCAAGCTGGTGGATCTAATGATAAAGGTGGGAAGAAAAATCAACGACCCACATGGAAAAAATGTGGGAATTTTCACAATGGGAACTACCTCAATGGGATGGGGAAAGGCTTCAAGTGTGGGAAAGAAGGAAAACAGGCTCAAGAGTGTCGAAAATACATGGAAAGGAAGGAGAATGTAGCTGATGAATGGAGAGAACCAATCATGGTCCAATGATACAACTATAAGGATCTAGGGAACTATACAAACCAGTGCACTAAACCTCAATTTCTCAAGGGTAATCAGTGTCAGAAGCCACCAATGCCAAAGGAACAATGGAAGGCTTATTCCATCACTGCTGCGGAGGTGGAGCATGATAATGAAGTCATACAAGGTACACTTCCTATTCACTCATGAATGGGAAAAGTATTATTTCATTCTGGTTCTACGCATTCCTTTATATCTTGCAAGTTTTCTAGAACTATAGAATCGAAGCCCTGAAACCTTGATGTAGAGATATATTTAATAACACCATGTGGTGCAATCATTGAAACCCAAGTGTTTGACTCTTCTCCTGTTGGCGTATGTGGGAAGATTATTCTGTAAAATCTCGTAATACTTCCATTGGTGGAATTCGACACTATAATGGTAATGGACTGGCTCTCGTTATATATAGCGCATATCAACTATCGGGAAAAGGAAATATATTTTCATATTCTGAACCATCCCATGATCCTATAAAAATGTAAGGAAGATCATGAATATCCTTTGAAAAAACCTTCAATGGTGTGGGTGTTGATTCCCTATGAAGAAGCATACCTTTCGCAAATGGTTGAGTTAAAGAAAAGTTCCAACCTTGAGGAAATTCCCATCGTGAGGGAATATGGCGATGTATTTCCCGAAGAGTTACTTAGAATTCCCCCGGATCGTGAGGTATATTTCCCAATTGAACTCATACCCAAAGAAACTCCTATCTCGAAGTTCCCCTATAGGATGGCTCCTATCGAACTAGAGGAGTTAAAGAAGTAGCAGATAGATCTTCTAGAAAAAGGGTTCATACGCCCTAGTGCATTGCCTTGGGGTGCACCTGTGATCTTTGTAAAGAAGAAGGATGAAACAATGTGGTTGTGTATCGATTATCGGGAACTCAAAAAGATCACCATAAAGAAAAAGTATCCTCTCCCAAGGATTGATGAATTGTTCGACCAGTTAAGAGGAGCTAAATAATTCTCAAGGTGGATCTTCATTCTGGATATCATTAGGTAAAGGTGAAGAAGTAGATATTCGGAAGACTGCCTTCCGAACAAGGTATGGGAACTATGAGTTTTTAGTGATGCCCTTTGGACTTACAATGGCCCTGCAATCATCACAGATTTGATGAATAGAGCCTTTAGACATTACCTGGACAAATTTTTTGTGGTGTTTATTAATGATATTCTCATCTACTCCAAGAGCAAGGAGAAACATGAAGAACATCTAAGACTTGTGTTGGCGACATTGGGAAAGGAGAAGTTGTACGACAAGTTCAGCAAGTGTGACTTTTGGAAGAAGCAAGTAACGTTCTTGGGACATGTGATCACAAGTGAGGGAATTTCTGTGGATCCTTCAAAAACAAAGGCAATTGAGGAATGACCCAGACCCTCCAATGTCATGGAAATCAGTAGTTTTCTTGGATTAGCTGGGTAATACCAACGTTTTGTGAGAAACTTCTCACGATTGTCAAGACCACTAACTAAGATAACATGGAAGGGGGTAAAGTATGTCTTGAGGGAAGAACATGAGGGAAGATTCAAGGAGCTAAAGGGAAGGCTGATCACTGCACCTGTACTCACACTACCGAGAAGTGGAGAAAGTATTGAGATATACAGGGATGCTTCAAAGAAAGGCTTGGGTTGTGTACTCATGCAAAATGATAATGTGATAGCCTATGCCTCATGATAGTTGAATATCCATGAGCAGAACTACCCCGCACATGATCTAGAGCTGGTAGCCATGATTTTTTCCTTGAAAATCTTGCAGCACTACCTTTATGGTGAAAAGTGTGACATATACACCGACCACAAGATCCTAAAGTATAAATTCATTCAAAAGGAGATCAACATGTGTCAAAGTAGATGGTTAGAGATAATTATGTATTATGATTGCTCTATTCACTATCATCCTAGAAAGGAGAATATGGTAGCTGATTCTCTAAGCAGAAAAGAACCAGCTACTCTTTCCATGTTGCGGATTGAGAAAGACCCTATCTTCATGGATATGCAAAGGATGGATTTAGAAATCATAAGGGCAGGGGATAAATCCTACCTTTCCCAAATGATTGTGCAACCATCCATCAATGAGATGATTAAGGAAGCACAAATGGATGATGTGAAGATACAAAAGAGGGTGAATGATGTAAAGGAAGGGAAGCCGCAAGAGTTCCATATCGACGATGATGGTGTGATTCAGTTTGGAACGTGGCTTTGTGTGGATTCATCACCCGGGATAAAAAAGGAGCTATTGGAAAATGCGGATAGCTCGGCTTTCTCAATCTATCCTAGGAGTACCAAGATGTACCATGATCTCCAAGAAAACTTCTGGTGGGATAACATGAAGAAGGAGATTACGGAATATATATCAAGGTGCTTGGTATGTCAGCAAGTTAACGATGAGTGAAAAAAGTCCAAGGGTATGATGCAGCCATTGCATATACCCATGTGGAAATGGGAAAACATTACTATAGACTTTGTCATGGGTGTCCCGAAGACGTCAAAGGGAAATAATGCGATATGTGTTGTTGTTGACCGACTCACCAAGACTGCCCATTTTATCGCTATTCGGGAAGATCTCTCACTTGAACAACTTGCAACGATATATGTGAAGGAAGTGGTGAGACTGCATGATGTTCCACTCTCAATTTTCTCTGACCGTGATCCATGGTTCACATCTAAATTTTGTAGGAGTCTTCAACATGCTTTGAGTACTGAATTAAATTTCAGCACAACTTATCACCCCCAAACTAATGGCCATTCTGAAAGAACTATTCTGACGCATGAAGATATGTTAATATACTACTATCTTGAATTCAATTGTGGTTGGGAACATCATCTCCCATTGGTTGAGTTCTCATACAACAATATCTTCCACTCGAGTATTCAGATGGCTCCGTATGAAGCTCTTTATGGGAAGGGGTGTGTAACTCTAACCTGTTGGGATGATGTTGGAGAAAGAAAGCTGCTTGGACCCGATCTTGTTCAAGAGATGACAGAGAAGGTTCAAGTCATCCAGAAACACATCAAAGCTTCTCAATGTTAGAAAAAGAGATATGCTGACAAATGTCAAAGGGACTTGGAGTTCGACGTTGGTGATAAATTCTACCTTCGAATATCTCCATGGAAGAGAGTCATGCGATTCGGGAAGAAATCGAAGCTAAGCCCAATGTATATTGGCCCCAATGAGATCCTTGACCGCATAGGAGCCATGGCATATCATCTTGCACTTCCACCAAATATGGCTCAAGTTCATGATGTGTTTCTTGTATCACTATTGAGGAAGTACATACCAGACCCCTTACGTGTACTAAACTCAGAGGTGATGTAGCTGGAAGATGATCTCTCCTATGTGGAGCAGCCAGTAATGATTATGGATCGAAAAGATAAGGTTCTACGCAAAAAGATAACCCATATTTTCAAAGTTTTGTGGATGAACCATAAGTTTGAGGAAGCAACTTGGGAACCCGAAGAGTCAATGAAAGAGAAACACCCTCACCTGTTTGGGTAATGTGAAATTTCCGGGGGAGAATTTCTTAAGGGGGGAATAATGTAACGGCCCAAATATTTTCAATGGAAATTACCTTCTTATATTTATGTCAAAAAATAAAATGAAATCACAATATAATGAACTAGTAAGTGATAAGTGACCTTTAAACATAATTTTCTCACTTATGTATTTGGAATTGTTAAAATCTGACATACACAGTTGTATTCAAGATTATTTTTGGAGTCTAAGGAAACAATAATAATTTTCGGTGAAAAGTGACCTACCCTCATGAATAGTAACATACCCTTATGAATATTAATATGACCCTTATTAATAGTATATCATCCAACATAAGTGTCATATTACCTTTGTATAATTAAATAAAATTTAGAAATCTTAGAAAGTGACAATTTGACTTTAGTAAACATTTTGGTATTTTATAAGTCACAAATAATTAATTATAATTAGTTAATTAATTTAAAGGAAAATTTATTTTCATAAAATTAATTCTTTAATTATTGAATCAATGTCTTATATTTTTTAGATAATTTTATATGACCCTACGTAATTTTTGAAAGCACTATAAAATCAGTTTTAATCTTAAAAACTGTTTTTTATGTAAATTATGATTTTAATTAAATATTGAATTAATAATTTTTAGACAATTATTGTTGAAAAATGGACTTCATTTTTGGATTCTAAAAATTGAAAAATGGTTGGGGTAAATTTTTGGGATTTTTCTGAGATACTTGAATTTTTGATGAATAGTAGAATCCGATAATTCACAACAAATGCTGAATAATGGATTAATTGGGTCATCAATGATGTTCTGCTAATGTAAGCCCACTTGGTTTGGGATAACATGATAAAATTACTGTTCGTGTTCATTCAATACACTCTATTCCTTGTCTTAGGGTAAATTAATAGACTAATGAATTTTATAGTAAGGAAACCCCTCTCTCCTCCACTATAAAATCCACCCTTCACACCCTCATTTACTCACACCTCCCAAGCTCCAATACTTCTATAAACTCTGCCCAAACTCATTACCTAGTCCCTCTCCCACGTCCATGTTCTTTTGGTCTCATAAAAATACCATTCTTAGGCCCTTATGGAGGTTCTCAAGAGGAGGATTCTAGATGTAATTTCCCTCCCTCCTCTCCTTTATTTTCCTTTCATGTTCAAGTTCATTTATTGATCTCTCCCCACCAATCTTCATCCAAATATTATTGTAACTATAGTATTATAAATATAATGTAATTTTATGAATCTAATGGTATATTATATCATCCAACCCCATTTCCCTCTTCCTTTTATTTTATTAAAGAGAATGTTGTTTGTGAGGTGTTAATTTATCACCTTCAAGAACGACATGCTTTCTTCTTCCATTTATACCTTCAGATCCGGTCATGAAACCATTTTTATGGTTGAACAAGAATATATTTTAGGAATTATGTTCTATTTAGTGTTCATGAAATAACCTATGTACATATTATTAAGTGATAAGTTAAAAACAAGTTCGTTGTGATCCAAAAACTGCCCAAATTGGCCCAAATAACCATCAATTAATTATTATCTAATGATTCATCCAGATGGATCAAATATAATTCATTATAAGATCATTAAAAATCCTGTAATATCATTAATGACATTTAATATAATTTCTTAATTTTTACTGATGTTCTACCCAAACTTCAATTTAAGAATAAAAGTGAACCACCCAAGAAAAAACATAAAAACAAACATCCCTGAACAATGTTTTTAAACTCTATAAGTCATCCAAAGGAACATAATATGACATAATGAAACCAGAATTAACCCTATTAATGTACACATGGTTCTATATTTCTAATTAATTAATATAATTTCATTATAAAGGACATTAAAGGGAAGGAAGCATTCTGGTACAAGGTAAGTGGAAATTCTCGAACCCAACTTTCATCCTTCTGGTTCTCCCTCTTTCAATCCATTTTTGAAATGGTTATTCATATAAAATAATTTTATCATCATTGTATTTACTTTTATGAGATATAAATGTTTTCCACTACTGTTTATGTCAATCAAGATGTTTTCAAAAAGAACTATTCTTTTAAGAACACCCCTTTTACTTTTCACTCAAAGTGGACGGTTCATGCAACATAAATGTTATTCCCTCCTTCTTTTGGGAAACAATGCATATGAATGTGTTATTTTGAGATGTAACCCATTAAATTCCATGGATTAGTGATGTACATTTTTTATATTTGTTCTTTTTGGCAATCATGATGATGATAATGTTATGATGTGACGGGTGCGCTTATAATTATATAGCGCATTATGAATGTTTCAATGTGACGGGTGCGCCCCGAATTATACAGCACTCAACTGCATTGGGTAAAGTGATTAACATCATGATTAAATGTGAAATGATGTGTGAAAAATATTCTATCTTGGTTCACAAGTATGTGTGGTTGTTAACCACTAAGACATGATGTTGCATTTTTATGCATTGCCACATTTCAAGTCTTATATTCATGCTTCCTCTCATGTTCATGATCTTTTAACTATGTTATGATTATGCTCACCCCATGATATATTGTTCTCATCTATCCTCTTACTAGGCTTCTATCTCACCTTTTTTGATGTATATCCTTAAGTGGCTAAATGTACTAAGGAGAGGACAAGTGACAATAAGAATCTAGAGAAGAAGAAATTAAATAAATGTTTATACTAGATGTTGTATTTATGTGTGCTCCTAGTTTTCCCAAGACACTAAACCTTTGGATCCTCTATGTGTAAAAATATTATGTTGTCTATCTTTGAAATGATATAATAGTAATGTATGAAAAGGTAGGGTCGCTATATAAAAACATTTGAACACCAATTTAAAATTAAAGTCTGAATGAAAATAGAAATTTACAATATATTATTATATTTGTCACTAAAATGGAATATTGTGTTACAAAAACCTATTGAATATTTCTTGTGATATATGATACATTAATTAACACACACATATATATACACACATTATCCAATTAAAACATACTAATTATTTTTCAAGATATATATGAAAATACATGTGAAATCTTGACATAATTCATGTCCCAAAAAATAAAAAAATAAAAAATAGTGACATAGTGGTAATATTTAAAATAGAATAGAATAATATCACTTTATATATATATATAACAATAATAATTTTCTAGAATTATAGTAACTTGAATTTCATAATTCTCTAGATAGTTTAAATTAAATTGTAAAAACAACATATAGATTATATTTAAACGAGATAATATTGTTAAAAACTATCTTTATATTAATAAAAAATTATTAAAAACTAAAATTAAGTCTTTTGGGAATGTTTAATGGTAAAAAATATCTCATTTCATCTATTTATAAACCAATTTCCAAAAACAGAACATTCTTAATCCTTAATAATTAATTTTTTTGAAGGTTTTGTCAAACCTTGTCTATTAAAGGTATCTCAATCAACCATTTCCAAAAAATGTTTATTTTTATCCTTCTATTATGGGGAAATACCAATTTAAAAATCCACTTACAAATAAATTTGGGTTTTTATAGATAAAACTCCCTCTTCCATTCGGTTTAGACTCAATCAATTTGAGGTGACTCATAGAGAAATTCAATGTTTACCAAGTTACTCTCACTTTCTTATATAAGCACATTTTACATTTCAAATATTTAAAAAATAATATGATTTTGTTTCAATAAATCATATAAAATAAACATGTTTTTTGATCTATTAATGAAGACATATTATTAATTATCTATCATAAAAACATTTTCATATGTCATTGGAGTAATGTTGTATGTAAAGAGTTCTACATATTTTATTTTCTATTATCTGAATACCACATCAATCATAATAGAATAATTACATGTAAATATTAAATATTATTAAAATTATAATAAATTTATTTTATAAAACCCAAAACATTTATTATTTTTTCCTGGCATTAATGTCTTTAAAAACAATTATGAGATCGTGGTGGGTTTACACTACCTAAATGAATTGAAATGAATTTTTAATGTCTTCCATTCATAGATTTTCTTAAAATTTTAATTTTAAATTAAATAGTACAATAATAATCAAATAATTACTTATTTTTAATCTACAATGTTCAAATATTCATAATAATTATTATATTAAAACAAAATAGTCAAAGTCAATTATCAACATCTAAAACAGGATTACTAACAGATATTTATTATATTGTAACTATATACAAAACAATTGAACCTTTTTTCATATATAATAACATAAAAACTATACTGTGACACATATATAGATTATAAAAACAATGAAAAATGATCCTTCTCCATTAGAATTATACCAATGATTTTTTCGAATTATGAACCAAACAACCACCAGAGGTCTGATGTATGAACAATTAATCATATAAATAAATTTTATTTGATAATAAATGTATAAATTGGAATAATAAAAAAGAAATAAAATTAAAAATATTTGATATAACAAAAAAAATTAATATGATTTCATTATTCAATAAATGGGAGGATAAACGTTGTGTCTCAAGACTTAATATTAATGGATTCTTATCATAATTTCCTTCCATTATGAAATTTTCAAAATTATTCATCTATTTTTTATTGTTTTTATATTAACCCATTGATGAAACGTTCCGTTATATCAATTAAATTATGAGTAATTAAAATTTAATTTCATGTTCTCTCTTTTATTAAATTTTACTCTGACAATATTATGGTCATTACAGGAATCTAGGCTCAATTTCCTTTCATTGTGTTATATCATTTTTTGTTGATTCTATTTATTAATTACTGTGTATATTCTAAATGACACCAAATTTTTTATAGTCACCCAAGATAAATTTTAATTGGGGTGACTTATTTATTATGATTCTAAAAATTAAAAAAATTATTCTTTTGAATATCACATCAAAATCAAAAAATTTAATATATATTATGATATAAATAAATTTGTTCATATTTTACCCTTCAGGCCACAACCACATGTTTTTCCAAATTTAAACTAAAAGTGTATGAAAAAGTTTATTTAAAAGATTCAATACCAATGCTTATACCTCCTCCTTAATGAGAACTATTTTAGATAGGGTCATAAAGTATTCAATAGAATGAATCATTAATTACATTTCAGTAGGAATGTATCATCCTCTTTCTACATATGTCTACAAATAAATAATTATCTAAACAAGTATGAATTAAAATATTGTAGTTCCTCTAACCAGTTTATAAAAATTAAAATCCTCTTGAATACGGTCACCAGTTAAAACTCTATGCCACTAAATAAATGTGATGACATATTTTTTTTGGTTGATCCTTCTGATACATGTAAAAAATCTGTGAAACCACTTGTGATCTAGCCTCTATAAGAATAATTGATATAATTTTTTAGTGGATTCAATTATTTGATTTTATAAATATAAAATTAAATTTATTTGACTACCAAATGAGTAATTAGAGAAACTCTACAGACATTATCCTCCCCACTTTTCATTATTCTTTATTTTGTTCCCTCTCTTCTGAAAAAATGGTATCACATTAAAGATTAAGAACTGATTTATCCTTATTAATACAATATATTTTATACATGATATCATCTATTAAAAATATTACTAAACTCTTCTATTTCTCCTTTCATGATACATGATATGTACATCTACCAAAATGTTCTATCAGATTACAAATTTTTCCACAGTAATTTCTCTTACATCATCCTTCATTTATATTATATAATAATAGGTATATATTTTCTATAATTTTAATATAGAAAAAATAATTTATTCTATAAATTGTAATCAAACTAGTTAGTCTTTAACCGAACCACCTGGTTGTTCTTGAATGATCTCATGAATATTAAATTTTCATATTTACTTGGATTTAGTAGTATTCTTAGAATGTAATTCATCTAAATTTAATCTCATTTAACCTTCACCATGTCAATTTTTTTTAATTTTTTGTTCAAAAATCATAGGATTAATCTACATAATATAGTTCATCCAAATATTTCAATAAATTGGTCTTGAAATGTGTAAAAATATATGGAACGAAAATTCAGTTGGGATGTGTAACTTCTAATTCAAAACATGACAGTCTCTAAAATTTGAAATAATGGATCAACAATAATTTTAAATATAAAAATACACCATAGAATGATATTATTCTTCACAACATATAAATAATATTTCTCAAGACTATTATTTCATTTTACTCTTATTTTTTATATTGAATACACAAAATATATTTCCATAAATCACCTGATTTTTTAAATTTTGATGATAATCATAAATATTTGATCACCAAAATTTCATTTTCAAATATTGATATGTAAAAAT
Organism: Viscum album; assembly: GCA_963277665.1. Classification (NCBI taxonomy): domain Eukaryota; kingdom Viridiplantae; phylum Streptophyta; class Magnoliopsida; order Santalales; family Viscaceae; genus Viscum; species Viscum album. The sequence goes on from OY728163.1 coordinate 336,510,111, forward strand.
ACTATATTTATGTCTTCCCTCTTAATATAATTGGATTATGAAGGTGGTGGTACATTAATTGGCGTTAAGAAACATCACTAGGATATTAAAGGCTAGAAAAACAATAATATGACTTCAATGCATGTGGGCGATTATTTTCCATTTAAGAATAAAAAAATAACCAAACTATCCATAACCAAGAAAACTGATATATGATGCATGATTAAAAGGAGTAGAAACTCAACATTTCATTTATCAAAATCAAACAAAATTTATGTACCAAAATTGAAGACTACAATATCAATGTACATAATGAATGAATTTGGAAGAAATTCCTCTCTCTACTCGTGATAATGCACCCTACGTGCCACATAATTTTCAAAAAAATTCCACCATTTCCCTCTGACCCATTGATCATGCTACATCACCTCTGCTTCTATTTACCTTCGATCTGGGTTCTTTTAGTGGTGTTGATGCCGCTTTGGCAGCCTCTTCTTCTTTTTGTCCCATCCTTAGGACTCGTCAGCTGGTTATCTCTTTCAAGGACTTAGTGGGTGGCCCAGATCTCACCCATTCCCACCCATTCTTCTTGATTTAATCCTTGCCTCATCCACTTTTCTGCCTAGATGTATTTGAATTTTTTTGTGAAAGCCAATGCTTCTGAGTTTGTGGAGGCAGCATCCTACCTCAAATGGACCTTGATTTCAAAATTTGGTAGAGAAAAACCTCTAAACGTGGTCTGTCAATAGTTTTTCAAATCCTAGGAGATCCTCTCTCCAATAAATATTTCAGTCATCCAACAAAATGCATTCTATTTGGTTCTTGGATCAGATATAGATTTCATTCATGTTTGTATCAAGGCACGCCATTATTGGGGGAGATGGTGCTTCAACATGACTCGCTAGTTTCTATGGGATCACATGGGTAAAAAAACATCTTTTGAATGTATGGATCATTCTCCCTAGTATTTTATTTCCCTTTTATAACGGTGTCTTTATCAAGAAGAATGATGATTCCCTGGGTGGTTTTCATTGCATGGATGATAGCACCTGGTCCTATGATGGTTCCTCACTGGCGTGTATTTGCGTTGAAATAGATATATCCAAGACTCTTCCAAATAGTATCTCTCTCTGGGTAAATGATTATTTATTCCGTCCTAAGGAAATATTATATCATGTCTTCCTACAGTTATTCTCTTCTTGTCTCCACCATTGGAATACTCTTTAGTTCTAAAAGAAACAACACAAAGGCGGGCGTCTATGCCCTCCCAAGGATTCCTCTATTAGCAGCCCCTTATCAGGCCCTTTGGTGGTACCTCTCCATGATCTTATAGTGGGGGTATCTGATGTCTTTCTAGCTCCGGACTTAGCTCATCCTCTAGGACCCAGACAAGTTAACGACATTGTGCCTAGATCTGTCTTGATTTTTTTCTTCCAACAGGTGGTTTTTTCCTTCCCAATATTACCATTAAATTTCATTAGTTTTCATGATTCGGTTGGATCTTCACTTTGGGGTTATGCTGAATTTTAGGGGCCATTCCACTACCCTTTCAACTTTCACTACACCTACTCCTACTAGTCCCATGCCCTTTGTTAGGAATCATCTCTATCCAAGATAAAGAATTTTATGTCAGCCCTTACCCCCTTCTTGATCCTTCAGTAGTGAATGATTTTTTCTCCCCCCTTGGACCCTCTCCAATATTATGGATGGATCCCAAGAACATGTTTTTACTTTTAGGCCTTGTTCCCTAGCCTTAGTCAGAAAAGTGGAATCCCCTAGATCCCAAGATTTTTTCACCACCACTACTTCACCTCCCTCCAAGAATACATGTATATGTTCAAAATACAAGTCTAGGAAGTTAATGGAAAAGATATCCTCACATCATAGAAAGGCTAATTACCCGGAGGCCAATTCTAGGGTTCTCTTTACTTTAAGATATTCATCACTATTTGGAAATCATGTGTTCTTAGTTTCCAGTTCAAAACATATTTCTTTTCTTCTACTATTTACAAACTAATGGTTTCTCTTGTTTCTATACTAGAACAAATGCGGAATATATCCAATATTGATGTGTTATATAGAAGAATTAAGTTGAATGGATCCACGCATGAGGACCCATCAATCCTCCATATATGGATCTTTTGGAACATTGACTTCTCTTTGGACCTGGTCTAAATAGGAAACCAAAATTTCACCAACATGGTTATGCATGACAGTGGCTCCTTAATTGTGTCCTAAAATTATGGGAGTTGTGATGCCCAACATAGGGATATTTTTGTTTTATGATTTCAATTTCATTGATCTTGGAAGACCTCTTTAGTTTGTTGGAGGATATTTTAATATCATCACCAACCCATACGAGAATCAATGTAGGGGGCCTTTCCCAAGGAATTATAGTTTGGACATTTCTCAATTCCTGTCAAGAAAAGTCCTCGTGGACCATGGTTACTTAGTCGATGATTTCACATGGCTCAATAACCAACGTGGGGATCTTTTCTTGTGGATCTACTTGGACCGATACATTGGAAACATGTAAACCATTACTTTCTATCCAAAAACAATGGTCAGACACCTGGTGTGTGGGATCTCAGAACACACTACTGTAATGGTATCTCTCTCTATGTTTCAGATGATCCATGATCGATTTAGATACATTCAGCATTGGACAGGCCTCCCAAGTTATCAACAGTTGGTTAGAGACACTTGCAGTGAACCCACTCAGGGTAATTATTGGTCTTCCATACATAACAAATTAAGGAGGCTCAAAACCAAGTTACATGATTGGGAGAACGACATCCTCTACAATGATAAAGAAATTGAATCAATATTTCAAGATGTTGACTGTCTAGAGTCTAGTTTGGTGGAGGCTAGAATGACAGGATAATTGATGACCTTGACACTAGGAAGGATGCTCTCCCAGTTATGATCCTTAAATAGGAACACCTGGTGAGAGAGAAAGTGAGGATCAGGTGGCTTGGTCAGGGTGATATGAACACTACCTATTTACATACTTGTATCAAAGAGAGAAAGTATTTTTATGAGCCAAATATTTTGATGGATGATGGTACTTATTTAGATGACAGGGATATTGTGGTGTCCCTTGCCCATTCCTTCTTTAAATATCTTTTTTCCCATAAAGAATATTTGGATGTTTAATGGCTACCCAAGAGGTGATGAGGGTATCCTTGATTACATTTCCAATCATGTTTCTATTTTTGATAATGGTAGGGTGGGGGCCATCCCTGAGGATAAATAAATCTACAAGGTAGTTATGAACCTCAATGAGAAAATCACGACATGTACATATGGTTTCCATTGAATGTTTTATCGAGAATCTTGGTGTGTGATTAAAAATGACTTATCAGAGTCTATTAGTGACTTGTTCAGGTGATGTCGCTTACCTAGAATTGAATGTTCCACTACAGCAGTGTGCATTCCAAAAATAAAGAAACCCTCTTACAATTTTCATTACAGACTAGTCATTAAGTGCAACTTCCCTTAAAATGTTCTTGTGAGCATCATTATCTCAATAATTTCCATTCACCTTCCCAACTGGGTCTCCATTTAACAACATGGATTTTTTAAAGGCCTATCTATTCAAGGGGATATTTAATTGGCCTAAGAGATGATGAGATATGTCAATAAAATGACCCATGGTTCAAACATGGCCATCAATCATGACATCAGTACGACATTTGATAAACTTGAATGGATACTCATCAACATGGTGATCTCAGGTATGGGTTTCTCCCCTTGGGATACTAAACTCATTTTTAGATGTGTTAGCTCCCTAGTTCTGAATGTTACATTTATGGGGGGTCACATGGTTTCATCAAGGAGAACCATGGCCTAAGACATAGCAATCCATTATCCCCAAGTCTTTTCTTCCTCACAGAAGATATCCTCTATATCCTTATCAATTGAGGCATGAGAAATGGTGAGATCCTTACGTTTTGAAGAAGGATTAATCATCCACCCATCTTCCACTTCATGTTGGAAGATGAAACATTAATCTTCATGAATACCAATAAGAAGTTAGTCCAAGTCCTTCTCAGGTTGAAAGAGGAATATTTCCATTTGAGTGGACAAGCTATTAATTGTCCCAAGAGAAACTTTGTCATCTCTAGAAAATGTTCTTCCAGTGAGGTGTCCTCCGTGGACCATATTATGGATTTTCAGAGAGGGAGTTTTCCCATGGAATATCGTGGAGCTCTAATATCATTTGGCCGTCTTCCAAATTGTGACTTGGATCGTACCACCAAAAAGATCACTAACCAGATCCTCAACTGTAGGATCATATTTCATTCTTCAGGGGGTTGGATTTCACTAGTTAATAGCATTCTTCTGGCCTTTCTCATATATTCCCTCTCATACATAAACGTACCGAAACACTCATCAGAAATACTGAAAACATCATGGACCACTTTATATGGGATTCTATCTCTATGTGAAAACACCATTTGGAGTCATGGGAGAAGATTTTGAGGCCCACTCAATAAGGTGGAATTAATGTTTGATGCTTTGCGGACACTCTCTACTACAGACCTGAAAAAGTGTCCTAGGAAATCCAAGAACACCAATCTCATTGGGGAAGGGTCATGTATAAAAGATTCAATGATTTCCCGGAGACGAATGGAAGTTACACGTCTCACTTCATGTCAATTATTATCCCTCGTTTTACATCCATGATTCCCCACCCCTGCTGGATTATTAGAGTGGAGCATCTTTCCTTCTGGCATCAAAACTCGGCTGGAATGGTGCTCAGATATTTGGGATGCCCAGCCACCAGCATTTTATTCAGGGAGGTGAGTAATTAATCGAAATTTACTAGGATATTGTTGAATCCACACCACCAAGCCACCTTTAACCCTATCAAGCTCAACTTTGATCCGAATATGTGTGTGTTTAGTTTTTCCTCCTAAGGTACCTTCATTGCAAAGTATTACCATCATTATATTTATCTCCAGGGGATAACTGATAGTTGGAAAAAAGTATTATTGAAATTAATTCCCATGAAGGTCAACATTCTTACATGTCAGGTTAGGAAAAAATATGATCCCCACCGATGAAAACATTCGAAGATGCGGGATCAACATGGTTTCCCAATTCTCTTGCTACTCCAAAAACTAAGAGGATTGTGTGGCTCACCTGTTCTTAGAGGGTGAATGAGCATCTGATTTCTGGTCCTTATTTGGGGATTTTTCTGACTTCTCACCTTAAAACTATGTAAAGAACCATTTCATTCCATCTGGTTCCATGGATCAGGTGATAGGGTTCTAGATAAAATGGTGTGTTCCATCATTTTTAACGCTGGATGTTGGTGCTTATGGTAGGCTAGGAACAAAGAAATTTATGAGGGGATCCACTCCAAATAAATATACATAACAAATATAGTCATAAACCTCATATTTGACCTTTCTAGGCTCTCATGCAAATGGAAAGATGACCCATCCCTCCATCTTATTACTTCCTGCATCCAAGCCTCTCATCTCGGAGGCTCCGCTTTGCGAAGCCAATAGATCTGATGTATTTTTCCTCCAATGGGTCTAAATATTAATATAGATGGGTCTTATATACTAGGGGTCATGAAAGGATTAGGTGATGTTCGTGACAATAGAGGCTCAGTTATCTAAGCATTCACATCTCATTATGGATGCGACTCTTCTATACAGGCAGAGGCTCACACACTCCTCACTGGTCTTTGCCATTTCCTCCTGGGAAACAACTCAATTTCTAAACTAGAAACTAACTCCATTATCCTCTTTAATTCCCTTCAAGGAATCAAATATACTCATTGGTTGATTTCCTATATCATCAAAAAGTTTTGTGGCATTCTATCCACCAACATTCTAATGGTCCACACATCATGATAGGGGAATAAAGTGGAAGATCACTTAGACTCTCTATCACCTCATAACTCTTGAGATTACTTCTTATATTATTTGAAATTTTTGGTTCCTGATGGGGTTCACATCATGAGATGGGATACCCTTAGTTTTCACTATATTCACCCCTATCATCTTTACTATTTTCCCTTTATTTTACTTTTAATTTCCTTAACCTAATAAATAAATAACCGATGATGATGAAGTAGATAATGAAAAGATAAAAAAAGATTCCTACAATCACTCCAAGATCCATGTATGTTCCATTATCCAACCCCATGAAACCACCCAGTATCACGATGTACTTCTAATGATGTGTGATATAATACATTATCCCATACTTGACAAAAATATCTACAAATGAACTATAGTTCCAAGGTATTAGTGAGTAATAAAACTCAATAGGTTTTCCCCAAATGACTTCCCTACTCAATCCAATAAGATAGAATAATTTATCACATTCATATAAAGTAGATTATATATAAAAAAACATTTATATCAATATATATATAAGTTCTAATAAAGTAGTTTTTTTAAGATAACCAAAATTTCATGAAAAGAATCCAAACAAGGTTCTAAAGCAATTTCATAAATTCCACATTGGCATAATCCCTTAAATTCTACAAATACACTCTGCCAACAATGAAGGAAACTTGGAACACTCTTTTCTCAAGAGTGATGATTCATCCGTTCACTAAGTCATCACTTGATGAACCATTTGATAGGGGATATCCCTACCCCTTATCTATCCCACTAATTAAGGGTGAGCCTTGTTACCATTATCCATCCCGAATGAACATGAACACAGAAAACCAATATAACAATGACCAATTCCAAAAAAAATATTTCAACCATTTCCATAAAACCGTACTTTTATTGTAAACCTTTCTAAAAAAATTAAATAAAACCAAACTTTTATGGAAACCACATTTCCATGCACACAAAACCAAACGATCATTTTAAATCATCATTTTAAAATAATGTTACTAATTTCATGATCCAAACAAATTCACAATTTCAATAATTCTATAAATAGTTAACAAAGATGGTTTCCCACAAGAAATTTATATCCATGTCAGAACCATGTTCATTCATATAAAAAAATGGAAACTAAGCCTTAAAGTTTTAAATTGAGGTGTCGTGAGTGATGTCGCAAACATAATTAAATTCTAAAAAACAATAAAAAACATTAAAAATCCCAATAAAACTTGTTTGGATCTGCAAAAATACATATTAGATATCTTACCATTCCAAAAAAATTAATTATATTTGGCATTCACTATCACAGATCTATCCCCATTAGATGTGCATCTATGGACTGATAGATATAGAGAATAAGATCTAAGAAAACCAAAAATATTATATCCAAAAATGAACACCTATCATGAGAATACAAATTAAATACACAATGTAACACCTTCGAATTGCTTCCAAAAGTTTGGGGAGATGTTCTCTAACCATCGAGAGGAGAAAATCCCAAGTTAGGGGTTTCTGGGTCCAAAATGATGCATGAAAATATTAATCCAACCTAGATCCACATTATTCATATATAGATGTTAAACAATACATGGTTAGTCATGCAGTTAGGAAAACATTTTGGTAACCTTGCGCCAATAACTACCTTAATAGTTAAACCCAAAGAAAATAGATCACACAGTTTCTAAACCATATTCTAGTCATTCCAAATCCCACTATCTCATGTTTCATGGTTTATCTTATGATACCGAATGTTTTTTTCAAACTATATTGAGCCCATGCACCTTCCTATTAGCCTCTTTCTCAATGTAGATGATTTCTAATAGTAGTTTCATTGTTTCCCCAAAATAATGCTCAAATTGTTCAACTATATAAATCCCCCAAAAATATTCCAAAATCCCCCCCCCCAAAAATTCGAAAACATAACCAAAACACTTTATATACATACATCTCGAAACTTTAGGGTTACATAATTGAATCTGGGGGTGCTACATTCCCCACACTATTAGAAATTCTGTTCCCATATAGTAGAAAAAAATCATAATTACCCTCAATAAGATCCGTCCATTTCTATTTCATTTCATTATCATGTACCCATGTCTCGTCTTCAATCTCACCATGTTTACAAAAAAACCCATACTAGAATGATGATTTTTCAACACTAGTGATTGTATTTAATATCTATAACCTCCTTTGGCATGTGCACCCATAAAGGAACCAGATCTAGTTCAATATGATCCCATCAAATCACAAGGTCATGATTATGATGATACATTTTTCAATTGAGATATGTGTAACACATTTTACCATGGTGGAATTAAAAACTGATATTCCACCTCACATTATCATTCTAGTATCTCAAAAGGTGCTACGTGTCATAGAGATAACTTTCTCTGCATTCCAAAACAGAGATTTCTAAGTCTTTGAGATATCCTCATGAATACATGATCACCCACCATGAACAAAAATATCCATTGATTAGGATCTTTAACTGATTCCTACCAACTCTAGGGTACCTCATACCATTTCTTGATCATCTTAATATTTTCATTTTTCTCATTATCAAGGATCATCCCAACTATTGATGTTTATCATATTTCCACCCAACATATGGGAGTATGACATGGAAACCAACACAATTATTCAAAAAAATCCTTACGAATCGAGGCCTAAAAGTTGTGGTTATACTATAACTCCATCAATGTAACATGCCCTTCCTATGAGCCACCAAAATCCTTCACACAAACACATTGAATTTCTTACTACATTTTTATCATCTATTTGAATTTTCCATATGTCTGAGGATGATATTTCATTATCATTGTCAAATAATCCCTAAGGGATTTCTATAAGGAATTCTAGAAATTAGATGTAAACCTCATATCTCTATATGAAACTATTGAAACTGGTACACCATTCCACTTTACCACTTCTAGGATATAGATCTTTGAAAATTTCTCCACTGTATGAGATTCAAAAATAAGGACAAAATGAGCTAACTTTATGACTTGATCCATTATCACCCATATGGAATCAGGATTATGATATATTCCTAGAAGCCATCTTTCAAAATCCATGGCTATATACATCGATTCCCAAAAGGAAATTGGTAATTACAACAACATACCTACTATTCAGTGAATTGCTACCTTAACTAGCTAACAAGTTAAGATTCTGGAAACAAACTCAACCACATTTTTCCATACTGATCAACCAGAACTGTGCTTTCAATGCCTTAAACATTTTTTCTTTTCCAGGATGATAAACACATTTTTAATGTTAATAAGCATGAAGAAGTTATTCTAGAAAAACCATAGGTATTACCAACCAATTTCAAAACCAAAAAACTATACTCTCATCCATCATCTAGCTTTCAATGGTTTCCCCACTTTAGAGATTTTACTCATTACCACACATTTTGAATTTGACTTATATACATCTTTAACATTATTTTCCCAATTAGGAACCAAATAAAATCAAATGAAAACCGAAACACCAACTTTTTATTTACAGTCCAAGTCCATTTCATCCATCACTAACATAAATGACCACTAATCTGAGGCCTCTCTTTCAAACTGAGCATATTATTTTCCGCTTAGTTCATTTTCAACTAAAGTTCCATTACCCGGTGTATACATTATTTCAATATCAAACATTTAAAGATACTTTATGCATAGTTTTTTAACATATTCAAATCCCATTGTGAGAAAATATGTTTCAATATTTTATTATCCATAAACACATTAAATTTCTCACCATGGTGATAAAGATGACACTTCTTAAACGCTTGGATTGTGGTAGCTAAATTCAATTTGATTGTTGGGAAGTTCTTCTTATAAACTCATAACAAGCTTGATCCATAAGCAACAACATGATCTCCATGAGTATGAACAGATCCCAATCCAGATCATGAATTATCCCTGTACACTACGTACCCTTGTTTGAATTATGAAAAATTTGACATTGGTTCTGATGTAAGGAGAATCTTTGGATATTAAACATTTTTAATTCTGTGTCCCATTTTAATAGAGCATTATTATATATCAAATATATCATAGGTGAATCTATTCAGGATAATTCAAGAAAAAAGTATCAGTAATAACATGATAGGCCAAGGAAACTCTGTATCTTGAAGATATTCTATAGTGGCTTCCAATAAATAACAGCTTATATAATTTATAGATCCATGGATAAACATTTTTCAGAAATTATATTACTAAGAAAATTTAACTATTGTATAAAAAATCACACTTAGATAATTTGGATTACAGATGATGATCCCTAATGATTTCATCATTGTGGCCAAGTATTGATTATGCTCATCCCTTATCCTCGAATACCCAAATATATATTCTATAAACCACAACAAATAAGATTCTAGATATTTTTGAAATATAAGATTCATTAATTCCATAAATACTACCAGTGCATTCGTAAGACTGAAATGCATTACCATAAATTAATAAGGGCCATATCTTCTCCGGAGAGATGTTTTTGGAATATCCTCCTTCCGAACATGGAATTGGTGATATCCTAATCAAAAGTCAATTTTTCATGGAATTGGATACATATTATTTATCTTAACATGGTTATGTTTATGATAATCTTCACATAGAAGATGATTTCAATCTTCGTTCATAATAAAAAATGGGGCCTCCCATGGAGAAATGATCAATTGAATGAAACCATCTGTTGTCAACTCTTCTAATGGAACTTTCAATTGCCTTAATTGTTTACATTATATCCTATAAGATGGAAGGGAAATAAAACTGGTACCTCAAAGTAGATCAATCTGAAACTTGATATTATTTATATGTTTTAGCCTAGAGAAATTATCTAGAAAAACATCAAAAAACTAATCAACCATTACTGAAAAACATTCATTCTCGATATCATCCATTTATTCCAAGGAAAAAAATATGCTCTGAAATGTTTTCTACTTCTTGTGCCAAAAGTCCCTTTGCACATAATTTTAAGTTATGGTCTCCTCGAAAGAGATGTTTGATGCCATAATCAGGTGTAAAACTGACATTTCTTGTATAATAGTCGATGTGTGAATTGAACACAATTGACCAATTGATACAAATGATTATATAATAGACATACATTTCAAGAATAGAAAAATTTCATACCAACTCAAATCCATTGATAGATAAATAACACGTTGTACACACAATGTATCAACATTCTCTTTGACCCCAAAACAATTTATGTTTTAATTCTTAAGGATTCATATATACTTTAAACATAAAAAGTAAATAGAACTCAACGATGTAATGGAATTTCTTGAACCCATATAAAAAAACATACATAAGGGTAGAATTAAAAATAAACCTACCTCTCAATGTTGATGGTTTGGACTAATAATCCATTATAACCTGATCACCTTCATATAATTTCTTACTTTCCACATGTTTTTCCTTGTTTCTATATTGATATATTCCACAATGAGGACTGATTGTATTCCCAGAAGCACCATAGAGGTATCTACTTATATGATAGTATTGATAATTTTTCCCTCATCCCATCGAATCATATGAAACTTGCGACAGAGTATGAGAATTCCAAGAACATGACCTCAGAGTACTATGACGATTGTTTTAAAGATTCCCCATCTTTTTATAATTGCAGAATTCCCTCAGTGATTTGTTATACTTTCATTTTATTTGAATTACGATACCAAATTGGAAACATCGATGCATGATTTTGGGGCTTGGAGGAAGGTTACATTATTCTATGGTCTTATTTCAATGGGTTCCACCACCTTAAGAATAGGTGTCCATATCCCTATTTCTCTTAGTGCTAGAGTTATCTCCTCCTCTCATGAATACAACCATACTTCCATCACTTGGATTTTCCATAGTGACAGATATCATAAAAGGGGTATATTATTTTAGTCCTGACTCAACTGTTTGGAAATCCTATGCGATGATTTGGACCAACTTTTGGTTCACTTATGGATCAAGTGAAACCACATTATAAACAACCTCTTTTGACTGGTTCATATGACACATACCATGATCCTTTTTATAGAAACAAAAAAACCCATAAGTCTAAAACTCAATAAATTAGAGGCTTAACATTTCAAATTATACCACATCATACTATCACAATAGTTATTTTCAAAATCAACAATTATTAAAAAATATTTAATTTCATTTGAAAATAAAACCATTTTCAAAATACCACAAGGATGCAATTTTTAAAAATCATCCATTTTAAAACAAGGTCAACATTTTCCAAAAATCAACACCTTTCACCCAATTATATATAATTATTCACTCCAATTGGGAAGTATTTTTTTAATGCATGTCATGCTCGTCTAATTTTCGTAACCCATAAAAATGATATTTCAAATCCTATATGTTTCTACGAAAAACATTTTTACCCAACTCCCTTTTAACATAAAGATTAACATTAAAAGGTAGGATTCTATTTTTATGATCTACATTTTATGTTCTAGAAATCATACTCATTTCTACTAACCCGACACATGTAATAGACCAGTATTAATATCAACTCGAAGATATAGATAACTAAAGACCACTTGATAGGTAAAGGCCAAGCAAGATGATACCACTTGTACCATCCCTCTTATTCTCATTTGATTAAGAAAAGTAGGAACATAACTTTTCCTTAATTGAAACCCCAAGACACAAAAGGATATCGATAAATGCTGAAGGGCATCAATACACATGGGGATGATATTACCTTTAATAATAAAACAGATAATCAAACAATACAAAACCAATAAAAGCACCTTATGATTTATGATAATAATGAAAGACAACTGAACATTAAATTTATTAAAATCAAACTATGACCAAGTACCATAGAGGAAGACTATAATAACAAAGTACACAACGAAAAGAAAAAGTCAAATACACTAATGAAAACTCCATGGTCCTAACATTATCTATTCTCTAACACCACAATACTACCCATGTATCACGATGTACTGCTAATGATGTGTGATATTTACATTTTCCCTTATCCTAGTAAAAAACATCTACGAAATAATTAAAATTCCAAAGACAAGGTGATTACTAAAACTATGAGGGTTTTCCCTAAATGACTTATATACACATGACACTATGATAGAATAAGTTAGCACATTTATATAAAATAAATTGTATAAAAAATTTCTCAAAAAATTATATCAATATATAAAAACGTTCTAATAAAACCATTTTCTATATATATCAACAATTTCAATGGAAAGCAACAAAACAATGATATAAAACCATTTCATAAATTCAAATTTCACAAAATCAATTCCATTCCACATATCCACACCACCAACCATGCATTCATCTTGGTCTTACTTATACTCATGAGTGGTGATTCATCATTTCACTACGTCTCCACTTAAAAAATCATTTGAAAAGGGAGATCCTTATCCATTATACATCCCACTAATGATGGGGGAGACTCATTACCCTTATCTATCTAGAATGACCATGAACACATAAACCATTATTCTAAAATCTTTTTCTAAAGAAAGCATTTCATACAATTCAATAAAACCAAAATTTAATTGAAAAAACATTTCCATACACACAAAAACAAACAATGATTTTAAAATAATCATTTAAAAATCATGATACTATTTTCAATTTTCAAAAAAAATCACAACTTCCACAATTTTATAATCTCTCAACAAAAAGGGTTTATAATAAGATATTCACATTAATTTAATATCAAATTCCATTAAAAAAAATGTGAAACTAGTCCTTCAATATATAAAAATAAGAGTTGATATGGGTGTAACTTGCCTCTAGAAATTGGATATAATGATAAATGGTACGAGAAACAATAATGAAATCGGGTTTGATATCCAAAAACCCATCATAGATCTATTACCCTATAAAAAAGCTAAATTTAATCTTATTTGGAACCAAATATATTATATCTATCTAAATAGTATATAGATATAACAACATATAGAGATAGAGAAGATGAAATATAAAAACTCAATAAGAAGTACCAAGAAGAATGACTTACTTCGATAATTCGGCTTCAGAACACCAAGGAACGCCTCTGGATAACTTCCAGAATGATGGGGAGATGATTTTTATCCTTATAGTGGGTAAATATTTAGTTAGTTAATGTAGGGACATAAAAAGGAATTATAAAATTAAATCGGACAAGATCAACATTTTTGGGATCCAATTTTTTAACCGTGCATGGTTAATCATATGGTTAGTCAAAGAATGTGCTAACAGTGTGCTAGCTACTACCTCAATGGTCGAACCTCACATAGTTGACTCATATGGATTCTAAACCATGCACCAGCAATACCAAATCCAACTCTCTTATGTTTCATGGTTTCTTCTAGGATGTCGCATGATTTGGAAAAATCGTGTGTAGCCCGTGCACCTTCCCCTTAGCCACTATCTCATTATGCATGGTTTCCTATTAGAGTTCCACATTTTTTCCAAACTATTCTCAAACTTTTCACCTATAGAAAACCCCAAAAACAACCCAAAAGGTCCACACACCTTCCAAAAAATAACCCAAACACATTATATACTAAAAATACAAAATATAAGGGATGATTACTTAGACATTTGGGTTCTACAAGATTAACTGATTGGTAATATTTTGAACCCCTTCTAATTTCCATGTATATAATTAAATTCTCAAATACTGGATTATCTAAGAACCATAAAAGTTTAATAACAATGTTTTTTTAAGTATCATCATGTTTTTTATTCATATAATGTATTTGGACATGAAAATATAATTTTATATAATTCTCATTATCCTCATCGATTCTCCCATTTTTTATAAATATTTGAATCATACATATAAAACATAAATTCTTATGCATCACAATTGATGATCTAATTAAATTATTCATACTAATGAATATTTAATGCACCATGTAGGGTTTTAGACATAATAATATATTTTTCAATTCCTGAAAAAGACATTATTTATGCTGAAAAAATATTACTTTTCACTATAAAACATTCAACTATTTTAGAACTTGTCTGGAAAATATATTATCAGTAATTGAAATAACCAATTCTTGTGAAATATTATATTCATTCCTTAAATAGAAAATTTACCAAATGAAAACTTCAAAAAAATATTAAATATCACTCTGAGTGATTCCTCCTTTTTATTTATTATATTATGCATTATCTAAAACATGTTTTGAATGCATCATAAAATTTTAACCATATAAGGAAGATCTAACACTTTTACCTTTCATCCGTTCTTAGTGAAACAAAAATATATTAAATATTAAATGCCCAGGGAAAATCCCATCTTATATAAATATATATAAATACATACATATGTATGTAGAAGATCTATACTAATCTAATTCTTAGATAAAAATCAGAAACTTGTAAAATATATTAAAATAAAATCAAAATATATTTTATTCATCTTGGGTAATTAACAATCATTTAAAAAAAATCTCAAATTACATCAAATAACATTAAATTTTTTAAAAAATTTGCAGTTATTATCCACAAAACTGTAAAGTGTTTTATAGTATCTAATTAATCAATTTAGAATAAATTAATGTAAATAAGTACTACATTAATTATACACTTAAATAAAACCAATCTATCCTATATTCATGTTACACTAAACACTATAAGTAGCAATATTTCTACTAGAAACCCAAGGATGAAATATTAAAACATAATACATGTATTTTACTTTTTTGAAAACATCCTTTAATATTATGATTCAAAATCACACTCATAAAACATATCTAAAATATTGTTTAAAGTTTTATCTATATTACATCAACACTTTTTTAGTAATTCCAATTAAGATCATGTCTAAAATAAAATTTAATATACATAATAGTCCATTTAATAAGATTTTATTTGAAAAAAAAACACCATCATATTCACATCCTTACTATTTTCCCTTTATAATTAAAAACAATTAATCCATGGTATATTCTTCAACCACAAAACTCACATACTCCAATGATTAAGACAATAAATAGAACCATAGTAAATAATAATCTTCATTCTACCATTAGATTTTCTAATACCATATGTTTCTTTAAAAAATCAATTTAAATAAATGTTTAACAGATTTATATTTCCCATTTAAAAAAATACATAGGTGTTGTGTAGGGCAATTTTTTTATTTATTTAACATCTTTCATTTGAAAAATATTCTTATCCCCTATTTTATAAACCTTTTCTTGATCTTCCCTTTCTCTGGAGATACTACATGAGTGAAACAAAAAACTAATTTTTATGACAGAAATATAGAATCCATTTATATAATATGATATATTTATTAATCTAACATTAGTATACCTCAGTATTTATGAATGTAAAATATAATAGTGATAAAACTAGACATCAAATATATTAAAAATTATCCAAAAATTTATACTAAATATGAATCATCTTTTTAAGGGGTTTTCAGAGGGATTTTAAATTAAATTCAATACATACACTCAACTTCAACTAAAATATATAAAACATCTTATTGAATTCTTGATAACCCCCTTTTACATTATCTTTCACTATAAAAATCACTTCTCATTAATTTATCAGATTTCATATAATAAAAAATAAAACTAGTATTTGGTCTTCATAACTCAATCTATAATATTCATTACATTATTTCATAATTTATTGGTTCATAATAGAATAATGGATCCCTAGTAACCCATATATTTTTATATCACCCTCATTGGTTTCAACCTAAAATATATTCATTATGTTTTATTTTCGTAAAAATAAACTTCAATAATATTGTAATTCCCATTAATGTGTTATAAAGGGGTCATAACTTCAAAAACAATACGTAATGGTTGAAATTTAGAGATGTATAATTATTTATAAAATTCACTAGTTCCCCTTTACATTATTCACAATTAATTCCCACAATAATGTAGTAAAAATAAAAAAGTATGAGAATAATGTGAGCCTCCATTAGCTCTTTAATGATAGAAACCTAATAGAGATTTGGATCTCATTCGATGGTTTATTTCCATTCAAATCCATAGTGGTGATAACTCTTCATTCTATTACGTTATTTTATTTTCATATCATTAAAATTTATAGATAAACAATACCTATTACATTTTTTATATTTCTAATTAGATGGAAGATTCTATGTCAATTCATCTTGAATTCACTCCGACAACTATTTTTATGATTTATTTTATCAAAGAATTCATCTGTGATGGAAACATTATCAAGCCTTCCATAAATAAACAGTTGAATTCTTTTTGTTTGAAAAATGTATTATCATAATATAATAGTTGTCTTAATGATTAATTATTTCTTTATTTATTTTAGGTAAAAAAATATTTTTTTCTCTAGTATAACTATCATGAATTCAGTTAGAAGTGTTTCTATTTTGGTTAAACCCCCTATATTGATTTTCAACAACCTTATATTCTCCCGTTTTAGGAAATTTATGGGGTTATTCTTCAAAAATTTATATTTTTTAATCCATTTAACTTATTTATTTCTTTGATTGATTATTATTTTGAATCTAGGTTATTTATTCTTTTAAAATTCAGGCAAATTTTAAAATGGCTCATTTTGTGGATTTTACTTCCAATGTTGAAGAACATTCACATTTAATGTGTGACATATTTTATAATTATTTTTTTAGTTGTACTTGGTTTAACACTCTTCTTCAATTTCCTCCCAAAGGAAAAAAACTTTACATTTAAATTTTTTGCTTCATTTTGATGTACATATTTCCACAAAATTATATGATATATTCAATATAAACCTATAAATTTGAAAAATAAATATTACACATTTTTACATGAATATTAAATATAAATAATATGATCAATGTCATAATTATATATGTATAACTTATTTAGAAACATAGATACCCAAAAGAAATTACTCAAAATAGATCAATACCATATCCCACAATGATCTCCATAACTGGTATAATTCTTAGTAATACAAAACCTAAAATATTTCCTTCTATCAAGCGAAATGGAATCAGAATAAATGGTCAGCTAAGATCCTCATAAATGGAAACAAAGATAGATATTAATGATCACATAATCATAAAATGATCATTACGCTATGATACCATGATATTTACAATTGATAACCATTCCCAACATGTCATATATCATAATATTGAGTCATGACATATGTCTTAGAGATTTATAATACATTTACCATAATGGAATCAATTAACATCAGCAATGGGATGGAAATATTAACATAAGACTATGGTTTTTCACATACATATAAGCATAGAAAATCATTTTATTAGTCCTGGATTAGTGTGAAGAATATAGCTATGAAATTACACATAATATAAAATATAATTATCATAAAATGAATTTTTGGATGTATATACACCACATAAAAGAATCATGTGGTTAATATGACATGTATCTCCCAAAAATAAAACTGTGATTAAAATTCCTTAACTCAAGTGGGATATTTTTTAATGTTCCGTAAACTACTGTATAATAATTTTGAATTTATTATATTTATATAATATAATAACATAATTACTTATAATATAATATGCGATCCACTTATAATATTTATACATCAATTTTTTAAAATTTCATTATAAAATTAATCATTTTTAGGTGCTAATTGATTCCTTTTTCATAATAATTTTGGATTGTTAGTTCCATTAATTGCACTATTATCAATATCACATAATATATATATATTGTTAACAATGATTTAAATATCATATATATCCATTTTTTTTAAAAATTTATAGTCATTTTTAAAATGTATAGGTAGAAAAATTAATCATTCCTTTCGTGGATATGGAAGGTCGTATGTACGTGTGAATATTGTTTTCTCTTATCGACGAATGTAATGAATGAAATGTAAATAATAATTCAAAATTATAAAATAAATATTATATAAGATATAATTATTAAATATATTGTTGTTATTATTCATGTAAATCAAAAATTAAAAACTGAATCACATCACTTCGTTGAGGTTGTATTCCACACGTATACACAGGTGATGTTTTCGCCTTACATCAGATGAGATAGTAAGAAGGTATATATGATATTATAATAAAAAAAATATTATTTTTATATTGAATATCATATATAAAATCAAACCTATCATAAAACCATCAATAATATATGGTGATGGAAAATTAATGTAATCTCTACGTGGGGGTGATAGTCTACACGTATGGATGAGAAATACATTCACTTCACATTTGATGGAAAAGAGGATTAATAATGATGTTTTATAATCATAACAACCATTATGTATACATAGGGTAATAAATTTATTATTTTATGTCAAATGATAAATAGTATTAGGATGTTTAATAAGATATAATTTTCAAGTGGTCGGGTACGATGATTATATCTTCATTAGTAGGCCTCATTTAGATAATTTCTTAATGAGCATTGGAATGATATTTTTAGAAGACCATAGATGCTTAATCATGCATAGTGAAATTAATAATATAATTTTATATGGGCTATTCATGCTATGTGGATCAATTTGGTGTTATGAAAAGAAATGAGGTCTGTCATTTTATAAGTGAGGGAGATGAAACATTGGTATTTCAAGAAATAATAAAATATAATAATTTCATAATGAATAAAAATGCTTTCCAAGGATTATATAATAGATGGTTGTGTCAAATTATCTTCAAATATGGGAATAAAATCGGATTTTTATTATTAAAACTAAAAAATTGTTTTATTTATTTGCTTAACTCTCTGATAAACGTGTTTTAACCCATACCTTGGAAACTGATTTTGTCATATTTTTTAATTAGTGATTAGATTTTATACAACCATACTAATAGATATTAATTTTTTGTGTTCTAAATATATAATCTGTTTTATCAATTTCAAATCACATAAGTGGAACAATTAAATTTTAAATTAATCCTGAAAAATTAAATAAGAAGTTGTTTTCTAAAAAATTATGTTCCAATGTATAAAATTGTTCTACTCCAAAATCAAATTTAAATATAAATATAAATATATAAATTGGAAATTTATTATATAAATAAACTAAAATTAATTTTAAATCAATTTCAAAAGAATTTTGATTTTTCTATTTTTTAACTGAAATGATAGTTTAAAAAAATTATTATTATTCACTATTCGATGAAAAGTCCATCATTTCAGATAATTTGGAAAACATCACTACAATGTTATATTGAATAAAATATTTTATAAATGAACATAATTTTTTAAATTTTTAAAAACTAATCATATTATGATACCACAATAAAAATAAAATCTTTTTATGGGAAAAAGTATTTTGAAAGCATATAATGGTTGTAATAAAAATTGATCAGTAATTTATCAATATATATTCATTATATAAATCAATTTGAAATTATTTTAAATTTTTTTTATTCATATTATATCAAAGAATTTAGAGGTAGGATTATAATGGTATACTATATTATGGTTCTCTTACACTCATATTTTAATGTATCAAAAAATATCAAAGAAATTAAATAAATTTGAAGAGAAATATTTCATTAAATTTCAGTGATCCACATTATAACCACCTTCAAATGAATTTCACCATAAAAATATAATCCATCCAACAAAAAAAGAAGGATATCTCTATTTCATCACATCCTTAAGTTCTAATGTAACTCCATCTAATATATAATTCATCTATATAAAATTAACTAGAAGAGTGGACTAATTGTTTTACAATTTTCTCTGTGTTCCAAATTTTTTTAATTTAATTGGTTATATTAAATATCATTTTTAAATTATATAACATATTCTCTTATTATTCGTCAAGGTTTATGCATGTACTTCCTTACAAGTGATACTCGAAACACATCATGAACTTAAGAGTTATTGGGTGGAATCATTGAGTAATATGTTATTGTCCCTACATGATCAAGAATCCCAAATTGGAAAATATATATAGTGATCATATTTATCTTATTTTTGAATCACATAACCATATTTTATATGGAAATTTCTAGGTTCAACTTATCTACAATTTCAAATTTCATATTTCACCAATGATTTCCAATATAAATTATCTGTTGAATCTGAGATTCCATGATGTCCAAATGAATGGATCTGACTCTCTCTACAATTTAGACAACTAAATTGGGTTCTATTAGCTTACTTTCTCTAACTTCATCCCAAAATGTTAGATTTATAATCAATTTTTCCAATATAATTCTTCTTATAGATCTTTTTAAATACTCAAGGGAATTATATTGTTATAAGAAAATTAAGTAATATGAAGGTATTGATCCTATCCACCTTTAAAATCCCCAGAGCAAGATATTATCATACCCTATAGGTTTTGAATAGTTTTATCATATTGACCATCCTTATGATGATGATATGATATATGAAAAGACAACTACGTATACCGAAAATGCTAAAGGCATTTCCAGAACATCAAGGTAAACCTCAAATCCCAATCAGATACAATTAAACATCAAACCCTATTCAACCATACCACTTCCATAAGGTATATTATTGAAAACTAATGAATATTGAAATATTTTATAATACAAATGATGTTTTATGAAATTTTAAGGAGATTTATTATAACCAATATTGAAATATGACTTTTATATTTTATGAGGACCCCAAAAAAGAAAATCCATGGTAACGGTTTCCCATTTTCATTATTGTATGGGTAATGGTTTTAATATACCCTTATAATTCTTTCTCCTTGACTAAACATTCGGAAATACCGCGTTTAGAAATACATTCTCTTTAATATCTACAATCATATAGTCATAATAGAAATAATATGTCACATCTTTATAAATCTTCTTACGTCTATGATAAATGGAGAATGATAAAAAAATGATCACAATCATATAAATAATTTTTTAATTATTATATTAGCATGACGCATATATGTTTCAAGAGCCTTATAATTCCATCAAAAACCTGTTTTAACATAGGAAAACTTCCCACCATCTTTTATAGTTCTACATATTCCATTCCATCATCCTTAATATCAAACGGTATGAACTATTGAACAATAATTTTCAAAAGATAATATTTATATCTTCTAGACAATATTTTCATATCCATATTTTTTCAATCAATAAAATTGGAATTTTTTTGATCCATAATGTTGACAGTCTTGTAGAAGCATTTGGACTCAAGTCAATTACCACCTTGTTCAAATTTCTAGGGTAGTAATGTATTGATAAGTAATAATCTAAAATCAAGTCCAACCATCTTCTCTAGTTCATATTAAACTATTTTTTAGTGAAAATAGTATTTTGGATCACTATATATATCACACATTTCTCCAAAATTATGACGCCTTTTAATGTTTGATGAAACCATTAACACATATAACTGAAAATCATGTTTTGCATACTTATTCTCAATGACCTTTGATTGGTGCAAGCAATAATCTATCACTATATCATTACAGATGAGGAATAATTCTATTTTATTCTTAAATTCATTAGAAAAAATAAAAACATTCTCTAATTTATTTATTTTTGTATGCATAAGTGTGTCAAATAACCTTATCTTTACTTCCTTGAATTTTTACATACATTCATCTATATAAAGGATTTTGTCTCGCTTCAATGATAACATGGTTGGTGAATTAATCATACATGATAAATTATTCACAAGTATTTGATAATATCTATCCAATCTAAGAAAACTATAGATCCCAATCCGGTGGTGCGTTTGGGAAAACATTCAATAATTTTTTTAATTGATAAATCCCACTGAATAAAAATTACATTAGTTTATATTGTTATATATATGATACTTTCTATAACCAAAATTCACACTTTTTTAGTTTTTCATAAAACCTATACTCTCTAAGGGTCTTTATTATAATTATCATGTGGTCTTTGTAATATCCCTTTAATCAATATAAAATTATTTCATCAATAATGTCAACCGCAAAAAAATAAAGTAAATATATAAAGACTCTATTAATTAAATCCATGAATGAAGTAGAAAAATTACATTGAAAGAGTTGAATAAATATGAATTTATCATGTTTATACCTTATACGGAACAATTCCTTATGTATGTGTTCACTTTGATCCTCAACTGATATTATCCCAATAGAAGACCAGTCATAAAAAATAGATCTTCTAAAAATTGATTGAAATAATTCATAAATAAAGGATATAGGATACTTATTGTCCAGTATCACGTCTTTATGTCCCTAAAATTAAATTTAGATTCTTATTTATATATATTTTTCTTAACAAAAGGAATTTGTGCACCACATGGTGATGATCTTTGCTGTATTAATCCCTTATCATGATTCTCATAGAATTTATTCTTCAATTTCTACAACCCAATAGGGTACATTATATATTGTTCCTTTTAAATATGTGTAGCACTAGTTAGATATTCTTTTAAAAACATATCATAATGATCTAGAGGCAGACTAGTAAATTATTACAAAAAAATCTATACAATCTTCCAAAAAATAGAAAAATCATTAATGTTTTGTTTCTCCCCAACCATTTGGGGAAAAAACATTTTAATAAGAATCAAGACCTATATAATGAATTTATTATAATTTGGAATTCTATCTTTATCCTCACACTGATATAGAATCACAGATTGGTTTAGAATTACAAATGTGGCCTCCCTTCCATAGAAATTGATGAGGGTTTTTGTAAATAATGAAAATCTGTGAGAAAGATTGAATGAAATTAAACATTGTTATGCTTTTCATATTGTAAATTCTAAAAAACATCACTATTATATATTCCCTTCCTATGTATAAGAGTTTTACAATAGTATATGGAAATAACATGGATAACGCCTAGGTTATCCATATTTAAAAAAATGATCTATATATAGTACAATGTGAAGAAATTTATTTCAATCCATTATAATATTCATTTTTCCTTAATAATTCTTCAATATATTCCCTTATATTCCCCATATATAAAATTTTCCCATTCCTTAGTGGCATTATCTAGGGTGTCTCATTCCATATTTCTAACACGAAATAAATCAAGCATTTTCCTACCATTTCCCCACCATATAACCACTCAAATATCACTTTTATTTTCGTCTTTTTTGAGTCAAAGAGATGAATCATGGGTATGTAGTTAATAATATCTCTTGATAACTACTTACGTATAATAATAAACCTAAATAAATTTAGTCATAAACCCATTTGGTTTGTTATAATCACCTCATTTTCCCACCTATTCAATGTTAACATGGTTTCATTTGGTTCTTACCATTAAATGAAACCAAAAGTCATAGTGTAAGAAATAATAATCAATGTGGAAAAACACATAATCAAAAATAATTATTCATAGTATCTCTAAATCATAACAGCCACTTATCAGTCCATGAAACCATAGGTGTTTCTTAGGTAATTCATGGTTATAACCCATTAAAATGAATTATAATTATTCATAATGAGAATGTGAGTTGATCCAATCATATTCCATAGGAGTGTCAAACTATGTTTGGAGTAATAAAACACTCACAATGCACTAGAACAATGGGTGGGATATAATTAAATAACCCCTTTCATGGGTATTAACCTACAATGAATTAGTACTAAAGAACATCCACTTGTAGTATATAAACATCAATGTTTTCATGGGAACCCATTCACTATTATGGATTATAATATATGAAATTTTACTATAAGTAGAATTATCCTAAGTTTTCTCAATAAAATATTCTCATCTAAGATTCCAATGGTAACTAATCATTACTCTGATACCAACTATAAAAATATATACTTTATATGAAAATTTTAAAACATCAAATAAGATGAATATTATATTCATAACATTATGAATCACAACAGAATCATGTAGGTATAGTTTCTACAGAATAATTGATACATAGATAACATGTTCATAATATATCCAAATCATCTCACACTATGCTATTTATAACTAGAATCATTCTTAGACACATCATAATTAAAACCATTCTTCGTAACCTGAGGAATGGAAAAATAAGAAAATTTGTTCATAGATTCTCTATAAGGATAAAATGAAGAGATTTAAATGATAACATAAACATATAATTGGAATAATTTTATCATAAAATTATAATTATATTTTTAAACCATACCCAATATATTTTATATCTTAATCTTTAGTTTTAAAAAATAATGCTTTTTCATATGAGATAAATCATAAAGGGATAAGATAACATCATCCATGAGAGAATAAAATTAGAATAATACTATCATAATGGATTTTTTTTCACTACATGTTCCATTATATTATCTTTTTATGTTCACTCCATGGATTACCGTAGTGTAAATATCCCCTTACCAAACTAGGATTATTCCCCATTCTAGTCTTTATGATCTTATGAGCTATCCATCTGTAACGAATGCATTAGAGGGATGTATAATTCTGGGCCCACTCATCACATAATGAAAATTATACATATTATTTCAAAAAGATCATAAAAAACATATTTGTATTATTAAACATGGAGAGGAATTATTTTTCAAAGACATTTAGTCATATCATCATAGCATAAACTGTGGAAAACAAATGGGTTTCATAAAGGTTTTATCATAACATAATTAACCTCTCAGGAAAAAACCAGTATTATATTATTATCATTAAATCATCATCATCATAAGATTTACAATCAATTAACATGGATGTTATCATTGTAATATGTACCTAGTAATGACTATGTAACATCAAATAATATTATTATATATTAAAAAATCCTATAAAATATTACTACAAAATTTATATATAATAAAATAATTTTCTTTATAATGTAAAATAATTAAAATATAAAAAACATAAAAATATTAAAGAAAACAATTTCATTGAAAAGAAACATGTAAACATGTATGGTAATCATAAAATCATTAAGCAATAATGAGGGTAGAATATTATGTTCATCCCAATTACGTTAATGCGATGGTTCCAATCCCATTTTCAATAAAATGATAAGATTACCGCATTTAGAAAATCCTAAGAAGATTCCCTTAAAAAAAATTTATTTAAATTATAGAATTTGTTAAAGTTGCATTAAAATATATTAAGAAATATTTTATTGAAATCATGGATAAGGAAGTAAATGTATTTCCAACCGAAGAGATAAATAATGTATGTTTTCCTTAAAAAATATCATTTCATTATCATAGGTTCATAATGATATAAATATGAAATGAAAACATTTAATATAATAAAATTGATATAGGATAATAAAGTTCACAGGATTATTGAGATACAGGTTATAAAATTTGATTATCAGAAACATAATCAGACACAATACAAATAAATAATTATATTGTGATATAAATCCACTACCACTTTGGTAATTATCGGTTAAACCTAAAAAAAATATAAAATCATACTTGGATATGTAAATACAAATTATTTTTCATAATAATAATCATAAAATACAGTCATGGGTAGTATATACACTATATAAAATAAATAAGTGGGGAATGTGGAATGTATCTCAGAGAAATAAAAGTGAGAAGAAAATCTCATACCTGAAATTCGATCGGTGTTGAATAAAATCTATACTATTTTATATTAAATTTAAATGTATTATAATTATATAATCAAAACATTTACATACTTATATTATCATATATGATTCAATATTTACATTTAAACATTAATTTATTGAAAATTTCTTATTAAAATTATTCTTTGTTAGTGTCAACAGTTTCATTTTCTTGAGAATTGTAGTTCAGTAGTTCACATTTTTATAAATTTATCATTTTTTCACCAAATTTAGAAATTTAATAATTATATAAATATTATATATATTAATTATATATATATAAATGTATATTTATATTCATACATAAAAGTAAGAGACAAATGTTAATTTTCTGGTCTATAGAGTTTGTAGACCACACATGCACATGAAAACTATTTTCACATTTAAATAGATAGAATTTAGGAAATTTGAATTATTATTCACCTTTAAAAATAATAAATATACAGATATATCGTATTATATATTTAATCTATCTAAATTACTATAAATTTAAAGGGTAAATGAAAAATGAACCACATTAGTCTCTAGAGGTGGTAGTACACACATGCACATGAGCGAGGTTATCATCTTCCAATAGATGATAACGTAAGAAGATAGATCTGATATTATAATTATATAATCATAATTAGTTCATAATTGTAATATATAAATAATGAACACATCATAATAACCATATATGAATGGTGGTTGTGGAAAATTAATTGTACCTCTACGTGGAGGTGGAAGTCCCCATATAGGGATAAGTGATACATTCACTTTTCCTTTGAAGTTAGAGGTGGTGAATAATGGTTTTTAAATAATAATACTAATTTATATCTAAATTTAGGATAATTATATAATTTTTTTATTTTTAATACCACAAATTTAGATGAGTAATGAAAATATATAATTAGAAAGTGGTCTAGCATAATGATGATATAAATCATTGAATAAATTCCAAGTGTTTCATCTTTCTAAATTATAAAAGGACACTAGACATTTTGGTTCATTATAAAACATTGATCCTTCAAGATAGAACATTCCCTTCAAAAATGTATTCTAAATTTGCAAATACTCTATGTTTAGGAATTTTTTTTCTTTTAAGACCATTCCATGGGTCATTAAAAATGGTTTTAATGGATGCATAAGAAACAATAAGTTAACACTATTTCATAATAATATTCATTGAAATTGATATAATTTTGATGGTGGGCTAGCATGAGGACTAAAATGGATATAAAAGAGGATTTAGACATATTTATTTGTTAAAATTGCCCTTATATTTTCATTTAACATACAATGAATCAGTTTTCACCCTAACCATTGTAAAAATTTTCTATAGTATATACCATTAATTTAAAATAATATAAAAATACGAAGTTATTAGAAAATATTAATTTTTTTATAAAAAATACAGAATACATTTTATCAGTTCATTGGAGTGGAAAATTTTAATTTACTATAAACCTTATGAAACAGGATAAAAAGAAATTTTCCATAAATTTTGTTTTCCTATTTATATTTTTTATAT
The DNA here is from genome assembly GCA_963277665.1 of Viscum album. NCBI lineage: Eukaryota > Viridiplantae > Streptophyta > Magnoliopsida > Santalales > Viscaceae > Viscum > Viscum album. The sequence continues at coordinate 336,537,895 of OY728163.1, forward strand.
AAAATTGCAATATAAAATTTATTATAATATGTTTAATGTTGTTAATTTTAATGGAAAGGTTCTAATTTATCTTTTGAATTTGTTTTAAAAAAATGTAACTTGTAAATTCTTTAACTGAATAATAGTATTTTTAAAAAAATTGTATTTGTCACTAATTATAATAAAATAATTTTTATAAAATAATTCAAAATTAACTCTAAATGGTTTTTTTTAATACGGTTTTAAAATGTATTTTATCTTTTCAAATAATCTCTCTAAAATTAAAAAAATTTAAATATTGTATAGTAATATAGATAAATAAAAAATATTTTTGAAGATTTTTTTTAAATAACATAATGAATTAATTAAAAATTTATTACTTATTTATCAATATATATTATTTATAGAAAACATTTACAACCAATTTCATAAATGTCTTTATTCATATTCACTCAACTAATTTAATATCAATAATACAATGGTATACTATATTGTGGTTAATTTAAACTTGTGTTTCCTTGCATTTCAAGAAATCAATGAAATTAAATTTGTTTGAAGAGAAATATATCAAAAAATATAAGGATGTTAAATGTGATTCCTTGAGCCATACTAGAACTCTTCACTATAGTGAAATGATTTTTATTGTACTAGTAGATGTTTTTTAAGGTATCTAAATCCATTCTTGATGGAGAACTTCATTTTCTACAATGAAAATTAATTTTTTACATAAGATCTTATTTTATTTTTATGTCGACCCCCCTTATTTAAGGCCTTACATAATTTTGGTAGGTTGAAATATTATGATATCATTTAGTATCCATATTGCAAAACACTTTACTATACTAAATATAAAAAATAAATCATCCTTATTTTCCTTTTTATAATACACATGATCCTGAACTTCTTGATCTGGTGATAAAAAATCATTATATTTGATTATTTTATATCGATAAAAGTGAACCAACTACAGCCATCCAAATCATACACCACCGTGGGGAAATATTTGATCACCTACATAACCAAAATCCTATTAGTTTTATAGTTTTAGAGAAGTAGTAGAAAGATACAAAATAATAATTATGAATTCAAATGAGTATTCATCCACTACATTGATTTTATTATTACATATTACATATTAAATATGTCCCACAATGTTCTTAACACATGAAACCATCATTCAAATAATTAATTTTTCCCTCATTCTTCAAAACCATATAAAATGGAAGACATAAGAAGGGTGATATAAAATTATCCATAAAGGTAAACATAATGATTAAAAATTGAAATTCAATTGTGCACATAAGATTATTATAAGGATATGATTAAAGAACCAATGTGAAAGATCATAGAATAATAGAATTATTTCCCAAAAAAGATGGATTAGAACACCTGTGACATGGATGTAAAAGTTAATATATTACAAGAGTCATAACATTCAATAATCATGATGCATGTAAATACAATCCTTAACCATATGATACATTATAACATGATACAAAAATAAATAAAACATATTAGTAATAAAGAAAATAATTTTCATATGAATCATACAATCACTATTGAAAATGGAATAACCTACCAAGTAAATTACAATAATAACTTAATAGGAACCTATAACTTGTTAAACTCATACCTTTTCCATATGTATTAAAGAACTATAATAGGATCACCCATTATCATGATATATTTTTTTGACACTGGTCATCCTAAACGATATACATAAACCCAAATATAAACATGAAACATTAATGATTGTGTTTTTTGAATCATAATAATAACCATATTTTTATATATTAGGATTTATCGTTGGAAAAAGAAACTAGATCAATGACAATTTAATGTAATCATATCTTGTGGCGTCCTGACCTGAGTGCCAAGCAATGGTGCCCCATGTTGGTCACTCACATGACCTCATGTTCACCTTCCCATACTATAGAGGTTGTCGACAAGTAACGAGGGTATATTACGTATTGATAAAGATATTATACCATCTTTTATCAGAGAAAATTTATAGAAATAAATAAATAATTGCAGAAGCATATATAATCATAACATTATGAATGTCACAAGAAAAACCAAGACATGAAATACAGAACACAATTGAATGGAAAACATGTCATGCAAAAGTAAGTGTCAATGTGTCTAATATCAAACTGAATGTAATGACAATAATGACTCCCCATAGGGACCCGGACCATGTCTGGTTCCCTCAAACGAGATCCACCCCCCCATCAAAAATCTAATCTAGGGCTATTACCCATAACCTATCCTAAAACAGTGATGTTTATTTGGGTACCAATCAGGCGTCTCGAATAATGTGTGAATACAACTCTGTAGGCCACCACCAACAGTGTCTAAAACAAATATAGTCAATAAAACTCTCTCCAATTTTAATAAGAATAATTATTATTTACATATTAATAGTTTTTCACATTATTTAATATTCTTTATTTAATCGCATAAAATAACCAGGTTCCCATAGATACCCTTACCTCAATACATTCATTAGCCTATGCCAGAATTTGATCTTTCCCCATGGTTTACTATTCATTTAAACAAAAATTTTAACAACCATGTTACCATTCATAATAGTTGTCTGAATAAGAAAGTAACTATTCACCATGTAATAAAATCATTATTAATTAGAATGTTACCATTCATAATATTTGGAGGAATGAGCATGTTTCCATTATGCATTTAATAGTATATTATTAAATGACAATGTTACCATTCATTATAGTTGGCTGAATGAGAATGTTACCATTCATCATTTAACAATAAATAGTCGAATGACCATTTGAACATTCATAATAGATGGTCGTATGATAATGTTTCCATTCAACATTTAAAAATAAATAATTGAATAAGAATGTTAGAATTCATAATAGTTGGCTGAATGATAATGTCACCACTCACCATTTAATAATATATAATTTAATTAGAATCATGCCATTCATAACAGTTGTTTGAATGAGCATGGTACCATTCACCATTTAATAATACATAATTTAATGATCATGTTACCATTTTGAAATGTTTTCCGAATGAGCATGTTACCATTCACAATATAATAATACAAATATCAAATGTATCTCATTTATAGAGATTAATTAACATTAACCACATTATCACATATAGAACAACATAAAATAATGTAGGATTAATCAACATTAAATCTCATGCCACAATATCACATTACTTTATCAATTAATTACTTATCTAACACTCATTTCTAATTTGACAATTAGTATTCACATAAAACCCCTTAATTAATTGTCTAATTAATTATGAACATAAATCTCTTTAATTAACCTAACCGTTAATTAATCGCTTAGTCATAAGTAATTCATCAATTAATTATCTAAATTTAATACATCGATAACATGTAATTATTTCCAAAATTAATTACCCAAATCTTCCATCTCAATTTCATTATAATTAATTCTCATAATTAATTATTATTATAAATCATAAAATATAATTATTAATTTTCTAATTAATTATCTCATTCGATGATCCCCAAATATTATAATTTCCTAATTATCTCAATTAATTAGTTTTTAAAATTAATTAATTTATTAGGGGTTATAATTTCTATAAAAATATAAAAATTCTATAACTTGCATATACACAATGAAATAACGACTACATGAATTATATTTTAGGCCGCCAATATCAACTCGTTGATATAAATTCACTTAAATAACATCCTCTAAATCCAAGCATCAAAATGATATAAATTCAAGATCTAGATCTTATCCATAAATTAGAATAAAATATATGAAGATCAAAACAATCTAGATTTTGACTTACAATACTAGATGTGGATCTCACCAATATGGTTTGGATCTAAAGAAACTAAGAATAAAATCCACTAGAAGATCAACAAAAGAATGTATAATAGAAATAATAAATAATCGGATGAGATCCACATACTTGGACAAGAGTGGATATAGATTTGGGCATTGAATCTTCCATAACAGAGATTAGATAGCCTTTTAACCCCTCTATGAAAATGTAAATAATCCCTAAAATGTTAAGTCCCAAGATAGGGTAAAAATGATTCTATTTAGGGGGTTTTGGGGATTTTAAAATATATTTATTGGTAAAATAAAATTGGACATGTTTTTTCTTTGAGAAGAGGTGTATGATTTCCTAAACTGTGCACCATCTATGTAGCCCCTCAGTGCTTGGGATTAAACTGATAGTAGGGTTGTAAGCACATGTTTCTCAAACCATGCGCCGACCATGCATAGTCCCCTTTTCTCTAAATTCTCTTAAAACTCCACCCGAATGAACCCCAAGTCATAACTCCAACCAATTGTACAAAAATAAAACAAAAAGTATTTGAATTTGTGCTTGAGATAACTCCAGAAAAGGCCATGATCTTACAATATCCCAAACATATAACTGCTCATCGTTGAACTATACTTTCATGCTTTTATATGATTCAGATCCAAAAATATCAGGTCCCTAAGAACCCATATCTTTTTATCCTTCCTATGATTCTTCTTGTAAACATTTCTGTTTCCATAACAAACAAAATGTCAATACAATAATTCCAGAAAACACCTTCTAATTGTGATCCTACATACGTATCCAATTCTACTCAAAAGACGCATCTATCTCAAAGTCAAACTCATCCACATCAATCACATGAGAAGAATCGTGTTGATACCATCATAGTTTTGACACATTGAATACATAATGCATTGTACTGTATTTATGTGAAAGATCCAATTGCTACAACACTATCCCAATTCACCCCATGCTCCCAAAAGGTCCATTAAACCTGGGTGATAACTTGCCATGTCTCAATATCTGGTGGTGAACCAACATGGGTTACACAAAAATGAATATATGATCACCCTCTATAAATTATAGGGATCATCTTCATCTACCTATATACATGTTCTCTTTAATTTAATCTATATCCATATGTTTCAGAATAAATTGCAGTAACTCTCACATCTCCTACATGAGACTCTTACCCCATAAAATCTATCTCACTAGCCTCCTTCCAATATAGAGGTCAAGTATGTGGACTACAATAAAGAACCTCATATAGGGCCATCAATATTATTTCCAGATAACTGTTGTTATATGAAAATTCCTCTAAAGACAGGTGATTTTCCCCATAACCACCAAAGTCAAGTAAACATGCCCTCAACATATCTTTAAAGACCTATATAGTTTTCTCTAACATCCCATTCGTATATGGGGGAAAATTTGTAGAAAAAAATAGTTTTGTACCCCTCAAATTATGAAATACCCTCAAGAAGTGGGAAATGAAGCATGAATCATGATATTAAACTATAGTGTGTGGCACCCCATGTAGATAAACTATCTACCAAACATAATGTTCTCCTAACTAATATTTTGTAATGGTTTCTCGTATTGGAAAGTAATGTTATACATTTTTCATTCGATACAAAACATCCTCGATAAAATCATTATTCCTATGATTTTTAGGAAGACAAACCACAATGTCCATAGTCACATCATCCCACTTCCACTTAGTCATATGTATCAATTATATGAATCAACCAAGTTATTGATGCTTTACCTTCACATGCTGACAGGTGAAGCATCGTGTCATGAATCCTACTATATATTTTTTCATTCATGGACACCTAAACTATCATCATAGGTCATAGTAAATTTTTGTCACAACTAGTTGTACCACCAACTTATAACCCATAAATTTTTTTCATGAAATCATTCCACATGCTCATAGGTATGAAAAAATATATCCTTCACATAGATGATCTCTTCTTCATCCATCATCAAATATAAAGGTTTCTCCATACCTTCAATGATTTAACTCATGTTTGAGAACTCTGGATTTTTGTACTCTCTGTCCACGGTCCTTCTCAAATATTTGGACTCCACTGCAATAGAAAACATAATCATTTTCACCTAAATCTTCTAAACCACCACATTGATTTCATCCATTGAAGTCATTATCTTCCTCTCAATACTCGGTTTTTGTACAATATGAGTCTATGTTTTCCTTATCAAGGTATCAGCCACACTATTTCCCTTCCCTGACATATATTCCATTTTAATGTTGAAAGACTTCATATATTTCCCCATCTCTTCTATTGAAGATTCAAATACCTCAGCATGAAGATATACTTCAAGATCTTATGGTCAGTGTAAACTGTAAAAATTTCACCCATCAAATAATGTCACTAAAACATCAAAGCATATACCAATTCTGCCAATATGAAGTCATTCATAGGGAAATTTTGTTTAGGACGTCTAAAATATTGAGACCCATATGCCACAATTTCACCACCATGCATCATCACATCTCTGATCCAGATCCTAGAAACATCACAATACATTGGGTACTCTTCACCTGACTCTGGAAGGATAAAAATTGGTGATGGAATCAAATACATCTTCATCTCCTGGAAATATTCTCTCATTCTTCAATATACTCAATCTTTATCCCATTCATGGTGAATCCGTAAGGTGGTGATTCAATTAAGAATAATTCTATGAAGAATCTCTTTTAATATCCATCCAATCCAAAAATTCATTTAATATTGAAAACATTCTTGAGTTTCTCCCAAGAAACCACTACTTGATCCATCTCCAGGTTCACACACACACCTTCCTAAGAGATGAAATTCCCCAAGAAGTATCAATGGTCATTACAAATCTGACACATATATATATATATTGGAATATAACTTATGATCTCTCATTGTATTGAAGATTATTTCAATATGTTGGGCATGATCGTCTTGATTCTTGGAGAACACAAATATGTCATCCACAAAAACCAAAAAAAATTGATCTAAATACAGATGAATGATCTTGTTAATTAGGTTCATAAACATTGATTGTGAATTTTTCAACTCATATAGAATTACCAAAAACTCGTTGAGTCCATTCCTTCTTCTGAAAGAATTTATCAGTACATCAAAATTCTATACTCTCAATTAATGATACCCTGATCTCAAATTGATATTTGAGACAACCGAAGTCCCTCTAAACATGTTGAATAGATCCTCAATATGTGGTAGTGGACATTGGTTCTTTAAATTCATCTTATTCAACATGTTTTAATCACACACAAATGTAAACTCTCTTCGTCATTATTTGTGAACAATATTGGTGTTCCTCATGGCAGTATACTCAGATGGATAAACCCTCTTTCCTTCAACTCATGTAGCTGTGTCTTGAGCTCTTGATGCTCTACCTATGGAATTATCTACAATAGAATAGATACTAGCTCATCCCCTGGCATGATCTCAATAGTGAATTCCACATATCTCTGAAGTTGCATCCTAGAGATGTCTTTTTGGAATGACATCCTAAAAGTGTTCTAGTACTAGTGGAAGGAAATATTTACTAACACCCCCATCATCGGGAAATATACATGGATCATGGAATGTGATCTATCCAAGTTGTATTGTAGTTGGCCCTACTCGACATTCCTACATATCTCACTCTCCTCAGTGAATGTAATGGTCACTGTTAGCAAATGTATATTTAACTCTCCCATGGTAAAAATCATTGTGGGATCGGTATGAAACTATCCAGTCCATACCCATAAGCAAGTCAATGCCAATTATATCAAGAATATAGATATCCCATAGAGAATTAAAGTCTCCAATATCAAGAGAACATCCATTTCACGCACAGATACCTCTAGACCATAAACGCAGAGGTTTATCTACTGGTATAACCACGTTAACAGACATCCCATATAGGATCAAACCCTTAGCCTGTTTAGAAGATATAAAGGAATAATAGGCAGTTGTGTCATATAAATTAATAGAAAATATAAAAGCTAACATAATATTTCCCCTCAACATTGATTGTTGACACTCATTGTACACATGTGTAGGATACACCACATGAAATTACCCAATCCCTATTACTTGTGATTATATCATACTCCCCCAATTTCAAACACTCTACTGATATAGGTGATATTTCCTAGAAGCAGCACATCCCATATATTTTCCTCATCTACTTGTAGAACACCATATATTAGACTGATATGGTACATAATATCCCCTTATAATACCCCAATTATATCTAGCTCATCCATTACTAATTGACTTCTTTGGTTTCCTACAGAACCAACGTATATGTCCCATATTTCCATAATATCATCACTTTACTAGAGTCTGGTAATAGTTCTTATGATAATTTCAATCCCGACACACTAATGACATAACACTATAGCAAGGCCTTGTGAAATAGACCCTCCTATCTGTGTACTGTTCTTCCCACTACCTTGTCTAATGTTTTCATAATAGTGCTTTCTACTCATAGAATTCACACACCATGATTATCCTGTAGAAACTATCTTTCCCATACTAGAACCCTCCCTAATGTTCTCATAAGATATGATATCCTGATTGACATTCATAGATTACTACATTAATATAAATACATTGACTTGGGATTTAATCTCACACATTAGTCCATCATGGAAACGCCCAACTGTAGCCATCTAATCTCCCACCAATGTTGGAGAAAATCACTATAGATCTATAAAGAATCCTTCATATTCCATCATGAAGATTCTTTCCTCAGTCAACCTCATGAACTCCACTACTCTTTCCTACCTCAGCATCTCTAGGTAAATGTGCTCCAAGAATCTCTCCAATATTACCTTTCGTAGTATGTCATTTTCCTATCAATTCCATATTGAATGTTCCTCAAGAATTTTACTAATACTCAAAGAATATAAGAAGTTAACTTTACCTTTGTCTAAACCGAATCATCTAGATGGTAATGTATCATCTCACCGGACTCAACCAAAAACTCTGTTCCCTTAGGTCCCTCAACTACATTAGAAATCAGAGGGTGCTGCAAGTGAAACACCCTCATTAGATTAGAATTTCTTTTCAAAACCATCCCTAGGTCTCATTCCATCAATTTCATTAAACAAGTTAATTTTTCTATGAAATTCACTCATGAATTGTCCCCCAACACTATCAGTGCCTTAGGTTCACCACAATAGGATCACCCACAACCATTTCTTCTAGTTATCCTCTCTATAAGAACATTCATAGAGTCCTACAGACACAATCCAAACACAAAAGATAGAACCTGGATTCACAACACATCCTATCACATTTTTACATTATTGGAAATATAAAAAATATATATCCACAATACTTTTACCATAAAATATCTTTGCGGTCGAAACCGATTCATTATCACTATCCTTAACCATACTACACCACGATCCGGTTAACAAGGGTATCTACAATATCATATTCATGTGGTTAATTTAAGTACCTTATTATCCAAATTTTGAAACATATTCATGTTTATCATGCTAGGCACCATTTTAATTTTAATTTCACAAGAAAGGAAAAAACTTAGTTCAATGAATTACCCATATACTATTTTCCCATGAGTTCCCAAAATGACTCATGTCATAATAATTGTAAGTGCCTAGAATGATGCATGCAGACTTGAATATCATTACATTTTTGTCTAAAAATCAATAAAAAATAATTATCAGACACATTAATAAAATCACACCACAAGTGCATCACCCAAGGTGAAATAATATTAAATTTTATCTGAAAACTAAAATAACAACAACCCCACCGTAAGTACATAGGTTTTCACTAGTATATCGGTTTGAAAATCCTATACACGAGATAATTACCATGAATAGACTTTTCTTAGTCTCATGTGTACCTTTCCACAAATAGTAAGAAAAAAGGAGAAGAAAAAAAACTCTTTCGAAACAACTTTGGGACATCCCAGCCTAGGTGCCATGCAATAGTTCCCCGAGTCGGTCGGCTACATAACCTCAATCGCACCTCCATATACTCTATAGGATAGTGACTAACATGTATGGTATGGTAAGTCATGATGGTGGGACTATAACTTCTTTTATCATAGAAAAACATCAGAATAAATAAATACAAAAAATACATAAGTCTATATAATCATCACATTATGAATGTCACAAGAATAATCAATATTGGACATATAATAATCAACAAAAAGGGAAACATGATATGCCAATGTTAGTGTAAAAATGTACAAAATACAACTATAAATAAGGGCACTGACGTCTCCCACATGGGACTTGAACCAAATCCAGTTCCCTCACCCAAGCTCTATCTGGAACTAGCAATTTGTTCTATCTCGCTTTCCTTATACATATCCAATAACAATAAAGTTTATTCGGGTGCCGATTAGGAGGCCTGAATAGGGTGTGATTACAACTCAGTATCCCACCACCAATGGTGTCGAAAACAATTCTAGTCAATAACAATGTATTAAATTGTAATAAGAATGTGTATAATTTAAAAATTAATAGTTTAACTTGTAATTAAATATTTCTTGTTTAATCACATAAAAACCATGGTTCTTGTAGATTATTACACCTCAGTACCTACATTGTCCTATACCATAATATAAGATTTCCTTAAGGATTACCGTTAATTTAAACACACTATTTGAATGACCATACCACCATTCTTAATTTTTTATCGAATGATCATGTTACCATTCACTATTTAATAATATATAACTTAATGAGCGTGTTACCATTCATAATAGTTGGTTGAATGAGAATTTTACATTTCACCATTTAATAATACATAATTGAAATATCATTTTACATTTCATAATAGTTGGTAGAATGACTATGTAGCCATTATTGATATAATAATACGTAATTAAATGAACATGTTACCATTCATAATAGTTTGAAGAATGAATATGTTACAATTCAATGATTAATAATAAAAAATTGAATGATCATTTTACCATTATAAATATTCGGTTGAATGAGCTTGGTTTCATTTTCCCGTTAATAATACATAATTTTATGTGCATGTTACCATTTCTTATAGTTATCCAAATGATCATGTCAACATTCACCATTTTATAATCCATAATTGAATTAACATGTTACTATTAATAATAGTTTGCAGAATGAGCTGGTTACCATTACCTTTTAATAATAGACATATCTCATTTATCTCATTTATCGTGGTCAATCATCATTGACCACATTATCACATATATCACATCATCTCATCAAGAAGGATTAATCGAAATTATTCTTCTTACCCAAATATTAAATTAATTTATCAATTAATTAATCATCTCAACCTTATTAAAAATTTTATAATTAGTCTTCATATATTACCCCTTACACAATTAATTTCGGAACATCAATACTTTTAATTAACCCAACCATTAATTAATCAATTAATCATAATTAATTAATCAATTAATTATCTATATTTATAACATCCAAAACCTGTAATTAATTCCACCATTAGTTACCCAAATCTACCATCTCAAATCCATCATAATTAATTACCACAACTAATTATTATAAAAAAAATTCTTCGACTATCATAATTAATTCTTCAATTATTTATCCTAGTCCATGATCCCCAAATCTCCAAATTTTATAATTATCTCAATTAATTAATTTATATAATTAATTAATTTATGAAGCTATTATAAATTCTAAACAACACTTTCAATTATACAACTTTCTTATATATAATTAAATAAAGTCTAAAAGATTTAGATTTTTTACCAACTACCTCGATTCATTGATTGAAATTTTCTCAACAGAAATACTGAATTTTGGAGCAGCACAACGACGTAAATATGAGATCCTGATCATAACCCTAATCCAAGATCACAAATATCAAGATCTAATCAATCATTATTTAGATCTATAATCCATGATCTAGATATCTTCAATTAGGTTCATATCTAATTAATTAAATACTACAATCCACCAAAAGATCATGAAAAGAGGAAATAATAGATAGAATAATGATCATGATGAATTCCATTTATCAATATAAGAGATGATCTTCGATTTGGGCTTTAAATATTGAAGAATGGATTTCATATGGCCCTAGAACCCCATTGAGAATCTTTGGAATTCCCCAAACATTTAAATTAAAAAGACAAGGTTGAAATGTTGGTGTTTCAACGGTTTGGGGGATTTTAAAATAAAATTTTGGGTGATATAAAACCATGAAAATTATTTTTCTAGGTAGGGGTGAATGGTTTAATAAACCATGCACCAACTGTGCAAGACCCTAGTGTCTGGGTCTGCACGGTCAGTTGGGCTAGTTACACGGTTTACTCTAACTGTGCGCCAACCATTCACAACCCCCTTTTCTTAATGTTTTCTTTATATCCACACAAATACACCTCAAGTCATAACTCTATCCAAAGGTACTTATATGAAAAAAAAGTGTCATAATTTTCACCTAAGATAACTCTAGAAAAGGTCAGGATCTTACATAACTCATCCTGAGAAATAATAAGTTTGGTATCATTAAAATATACCCCCAATATATAATAATTCAAATCAAGTGTGGTATTAACTATTAAATAGAAATAATACAAAAATATCTCCAATAATATTCTTGAGTAATGTATCTTTTCACAATTGAATATAAAAATTAAAGACTAAAAATTTAAAAAATATTTTGAAAATAATTTTATTTGAAAATAATCTTGGAAAAATATAATGGAATAAATAAATAAAATAGTTGACATTATAGAAAATATATTGTATAAATATTGAAAATAATTATTTTTTGAAACATTTATAGAGAGAGTCAAAATAAACCAATGCAGAAGACGTAGAAAAAATTCCATTGAAATTTTTTCAAAAGAATGTAAAAGATCATGTAAAATTACTTTATAAAATATTTATTTTTATAAAATAAAATTAATTGTTTTATAGAAAGCTTCGATATAAAATATAATGATTCCCAGTCTAAAAGAAAAAAAAAGATCAAGATCACATAAAAAACATTCATTATGTAAATATAATCTATACAAGGGAAAATATAATCTCTACACATAAACAAATTTAAAATGTAGAGTATAGTAAAATATATTTCTTTCATGAATATAATATCTTATAGTTTCTTCTAAAGGGTCCTTCAACATAAATAACCATGAAATGAAAATAGATTGTGTATTACGGCTAGTTTGAGGTATGTTGCCTTTGTTTATTCTGTTTTATGTGTTTAAAGAGGATGGGATGAGTTGCTAAGAGGTTGGGAGAGTTTTGAATGGTTTTGAATATGTTTCGAGGGTTTTCTTAGGGATCACGACTTGGGAACGGTTAGGGGAAACCATGTGGGATCTCTAGGATACCATGTAGGGGGTGTAGTAGGCTTCACACAACCAGTGCATGGTTTGAAAACCCGTGTGAGGCAACTGTCCAACCCCCTCCTCTTGAGACAGTGGCATGCACACGGTTAGTGCACGATTTGTCAAAATTTGCAGACTTACCATGAGACCAATTAAAGGAAGGGGTTATCAATTAAGGATCCTTCAGGATTGATCGATTTCACTCCCAATCTTCTCCCACTCGAGCCTCGCTTAGACTTTTGGGTTCTTAGAGGTTGATTGTGCACTCCCACTCGTTTTAGAAGTGATTAGAAGGGGTTTCATGGTGGATCAAAGGTAGTTCTCCTCTAGTAAGTCTCTATTTTGGTTCGTTGAGGTTTTGGTTGGGGTTATCCATCTACCTCTCTTAGATTACTAGATCTACAAGGGTTTCATGTAGATCTAGGGTTGTGATTCCTTTGTGTGTTAAAGTTTGAGCTTTTTTCTGATAGGGGAGGAAGTGTAGAGTGCTTTTCATGAAGCGTTTGCCCGGATTGGGGTGCGGTTCCTTGGGGGTGAATTTTGCCAAACCCTAAGAGGTAGGTGGCTTCTCTCTCAACTCCACTTTGTTAGAAATTGAAGTTTGGTTGCAATTAAGTTTTCTATTGGAATTAATTGTGGTTTTTAGGTTCTAAATTGTTTGGAAGTCCCTTTGGTGATGTTTTGTAGATTCTTTTGGGAAATAGGATTTTTACAGTTAAATGTTCTTATTGTTGAATTTTAAAATGTATATTTTAAAGTTTGTTTCTTGTCTTGGGTTAAGGAAATGGTTTATAAAAATGGATTTCAATAAATAAGTTATTTTATTGAATCATGGTTTTGACATAGAAAATGATAAACGTGTGATTTCAATAAATGGGTGATTTATTGAAGTGGATTGACATGTGATGGAAATGGGTAATTACATATTTTTGAGGACATGGTGTGTTATGTTTGGTTATGTCTTGTAGAAATGTTGTGGTATAGTGGGTGGGAAGTCTCACAAAAAAAGGTTATGGATAGTGTTCTTAAGAACCTCCACATTGGATAGTGGTCAGGAAGCACCGCTAGCTGAAAATTGGGTGAACAGGATTGGTGTAAGTCCCATCGTTGTGGTTGCATTTTTCTTCATTGCCTTGCATAGATAGAATTTGTTTTGAAAATTTGAAATGGTGAATTGGCTTATGGAATGGTTTTTTGGAATTCCATTGATTTTATTCGATTTTTAATGGTATGTTTGGCTTATAGTAATGGTTTCACTTGTGATTATTTTATATAAAATTCTTTATATTAATGTGTTAACTGTTTTATCCTAGTGGCATGGACAGGGAAGTCAATTGGGGAAATCATACTGAGTAGTTGTAGTCACCCCCTACTTTGGACCTTTAGTGTCTTTGCAGCTGTCGTGTACCATGACATGGGAAAAGGTAAGGCATCACACTCCTTTAGTGGTGCACTGTGATGTTTTGGTAGATCTTAGAGCATAGAGCTTGGTGTGGAGTTGTGGGGGTGACATGGCATATGGTGTTTTGTTGTTTAGTTTCTACTTTGTACTCCGATGTTTTGTGGACATGTCTAGTTGAATGGGTTTGGGTTTGGGATTGAATTATTAGAATCACATGTTTGGGTTTGAATGTTCATGCTTCTTTAGTTGTTGGTTGGTTGAGTTCGGTTATCTTCTTAAGGTAAAATTGTTCCCCACTAATATTTTAAGCCCTCAGAATTTATTTCTAGCCTTCGGCACCTTGGAAATGTAACTTATGGCCAAGTAACCCTCACCGCCTCCTCATTAAAATGAGGTGGGGGCGGGATGTTACAAGTGGTATCATCCTCTTTGGTCCTTTAGAGATGATTCTTGTATTTGGATTTGACATTAGTTGTGGTATATTCCTTGCATCGGGATTGTAGCATGGCATAGGAATGTAGGAACATGGAATGTCACTACTGGAAAACAGCCCTATACCAACAGTTCAAAACCCTGGGTATAGCCCCCAAAACCCTATGTATAGGCTATACCCATGGTTTTGGGAACCATTGGCTGGAACGACATCGGGATAGGGGTCGGCCTATACCCACAGTTTGGAGAACCCATGGGGATAGGATTGCCACAACGTGGTAGGTGCATGGCCACACTGGCACAACATTGACCCAATGGTTTGAGAACCATGGGTATTTAATCTTCAAAAAATTGTGGCCATTGGGTTTTGAACCCTTGCCTCGCACTACGGCTGGCGAATGCACCCAACCAACAGACCACCCGAGCCATGACTTCAATCTGTTATATATACATGTATTTTCTTATATATATTAATATATAGTATTAAAATTCCAAAAAACACCTGGCATGTTTCAAACCCTTACCTCACGCAGAGTCTCTCAGCCACACCCCAACAACTAACCAACTGAGTTATGATTTATATTTGTTATATATAAATACATTTGTATATATATATATATATAAATATATTTAACGTGGGTATTGAAATTCAAAAAACGTGGCCAATGGAATTTGAACCGGTGACCTACAGTAGATGCGGAGAACTATTTTCCACCTGAGCAACTGAGTTTTTGATATTATATATTTACATTTACATAAATATATTAATCTAGACCGTGAGGAAATTCATTCCTGCCAAAAAATTTTCATGTCCCGCCTAATTTTATTTTCCCACCATAACGTGGGAAAGATATACCCACAGTTCTAGAGAACCTTGGGTATAGGTCTTCAAAACAAAAATCCCAATACCCACAGTTTTGATGTACCATCGGTATACATCTTCGGAAAATACCCTAACCCATGGTTTTCCCCAAAACTGTGCGTATAGGTCTTAAAAGAAAACTATACCCACAGTTTTTGAAAAACGTTGGTATAGGTTCACATACTATCCCTATACCCACAATTTTTTTAAAAATTGTGGGTATAGAACTATTTTCCAGTAGAGTTTATTTCTTAAAAGGACATAGCTAAACCTTATATGTTGAACATACAGTTACTAGGGATTTGGGATCATAAGTGTTTTGGAGACACATATATACATTTACAATCTCATTGTCATGGGTGTAGCGAATGATATGTTCATGGCATATATGGTAAAAATGAATTCCATCTAGGATGAATATTTCATTGGGAATAAAGATTTATGGTTTTAATTGAGAAAATGTTTTTCAAATGTGTGAAATTTTAATGTTAATAAATTTTGTATTTTTGAAAATCGTTTGGTTTTCAAAAATGATGAAACATTGAAAATGTGAAAATGTGGAAAGACTCATTGTGATAGTGTTGTGTAAGTCAATTTGAAATGGGAATTATTGATGTCTAGGGAAGTGAGATTCACGGTTCATTGTTTTCTGTATACATAAATGGCACCGGGTAGGCGTCGTAGAGTCCAACCATAAGTGGCCGATGAGAACGTGGTTGCACCTGAGCCCCAGGTGAACTAGAAGTTAGTCTAGAGCATAGTGAAAGCTTTCCCAGCTGTGGAAGTGTGAATAGAAAGGAAGATACATATCATGTTGATATGTGGCTAAGTTTTAAAAGTACGATCCACCTATCTTTATGGGAGATTCTGACCCAGAAAGGGCAGAGGTGTGGCTATCCAGAATGACCAGAATTTTCGAATTCATGGGGACGCTTGTAGAGGTGAAAGTAAAGATATAAACATATATTCTAGAGGATCTTTCACTTAAGTGGTGGGATTTGTTAGTACAATCAGGGAAGGAATAAGGAATTATGTGGGAAGGCTTTGGAGAATTGTTCAACAAAAAATTCTTTCCACATACATTCAGAATTCTTCGCACAACTGATGTCTTCAGTCTGAAGAAAGAGCATATGTCGGTGACGGAGTATGCAGCTATGTTTATGAGCATAGTTTGGTTTGCACACGAGGTGGTGGGTTTCACATCATTTAAGGAGAGGATCTTAGAATCGGGGTAAAGGTAGGAGATCCATTCAAAAATTTCATTACTGTGTATCGGTGATTACACAGAGATGGTGAATCAAGAATCGATGGCTGAGCAGGATCTGTTGGGAGCTCCGAGCAGAGGAAGCATGTTAGTATCCAAGGTGAATTTGGGGAAATCTAATTCTAGGATCAATAAGAGGAGGGACACTTATTCCCAGGGTGGGATTATTTCATATAATCCAATGGTAGGATTGGTAAATCTTCCTCTGATGCCACAGAGAAATCCAGGATGTTTTCAGTGTGGATCTACAGCACACATCATTCGGGACTATAAAGAACAACCATGATCATGTCACAATTGAAATAATATGGAGAATATTCTATGCTATTTTAGGATTTTTTTCGAGGTCGGGAGAAAGTAAAACTCCTTAGGTATCGCAGACGTCATATGCTTTGACAGGACATGGACAACAACATACCCCTCGTCAGTAGAGCAAAGTCAGCCAGGGTGATTATCAGAACACAACAACTCCTCGGTAGGGCAATAAAGAGCAGAGTGTTGAAACCAAGGTGTTGTTTAGTGATGAGTATATTATGGTGGATGATTATTCAGGACCATCCATGGTGTGAGGTACTATTATTTTAAATTATACCTTGATTCAAGTGCTATTTGGTGCGAGTGCTTCACACTCTTTTACTCTTGCACTTGTGGTTGAGTTGTTGGGTTTAGGTGTATAAATAATGCCTCGGGGTTTGAAACTTCAAACACCTCTAGGTTGAAGAGAGTGTTGAGCCTTCTTGTGTAGATCATGTTGTATCATTTTGGGTGAGGTTGAGATAATGTGGAATTTCTCAGTGCTTGAGATGGATGTGTATGATGTAATCCTTGGAATGGATTAGTTGGTGGTGTTTATGGCTCACATCGACTATAACATGATAATAGTGTCTTTTACAACACATTATGGCATTAGACAACTCTTTAGAGGAGAGAGGCATAAATGGTAGGGTGCAATAAGTTTGTTAGAACTAGCAGCGGTCATGTTATCGTAGAAGTTGGTGGTGTTGTTGTTGGAATTGGTAGAGGGTGTTGAGGAGATTGTTCCTTCGGTAGTGGTGGATTAGTTCATGGATGTTTTTCCCAAATAATTCTTTGGGTTACCTCCCATATGATAAGTGGATTTTACTATTGATCTCTTTCTGGGGACCAGTCCTATATCACTTATATCTTATCGAATGACACCAACTGAATTGAAAGAATTGAAAGTCAAGTTGAAATAGTTAGAAAACAAAGGGTTTGTCCGGCCTAACACATCTCTGTGGGTAGCGCCGGTCTTGTTTTTGAAAAATGAGGATGGAACTTTTAGGCTCTGTGTTGATTATCATAGAATCAACCAAGTTATGATAAAGAATAGATATCCCCTTCCACAAATTGATTATTTGTTAGACTAGTTGAGAGGACCCCAGTGGTTCTCCAAGATCAACCTGAGGTTTGGATATCATGAATTGCAGGTGAGGAAGGATGATATTCCTAAAAAATATTTCAAAAGTAGATATGGCCAATATGAATATGTTGTTATGCCCTTTGGTCTAACAAATGTGCCAACAGTGTTCATGGCATTGATGAATCAGATATTTTGGAGATATCTTCATTCATTTGTGGTGGTGCTTGTATATGATATTCTAGTGTATTCCAAGACAAGGGTGGAGCATGAGAAACACGTGGCGACACTGCTGGGGATCTTGAGGGACTATCGGTTGTATGCCTAATTTTCAGACTGTGAATTTTGGTTACAAGATGTCCATTATCATGGCCATGTGATTTCTAAAAGGGTTGTTTTAGTGGATTTTGAAAAGATAAAGGTTGTTATCTCATGGAAACCGCCAAAGAATGTGTTTGAGGTGTGGAGTTTCCTTGCTCTAGTTGGGTATTATTGACGTTTTTCTCATCATGTTTCATGATTGGCTTCATCGATGACAGCTTTGACAAGAAAGAATGTCCCTTTCTAGTAGAATGAATAGTGTTAGTAGTGTTTCGAAGAGCTAAAGGGTCTCCTTACAGCAGCACCAATATTGGTTTTTCCAGAACCAGGAAAAGGGTACCTGGTGTATTGTGATGCATCTGGATCAGGGTTGGGGTGCGTTCTCATACAAGGGAATCATGTTTTTGTGTATGGATCATGACATTTAAGGGTTCATGGGAATAACTATCATAACTCATGATTTAGAATTGGCAGCAGTGGTCCATGCTTTTAAAGTGTGACATCATTATCACTTCAGTGAGAAATTAATGGTATATATAGATCATAATATCTTGAATCACATTTACTTAGAAATATATTAGAACGTGAGGAAATGGATATGAATAGAATATCTACAGATGTTTGATTTTGACTTGATGTACAAATTGTGTAAGGGAAATTTGGTGGCAGTTGAATTAAGTAGAAACTTTTATGCCCAGGTGGTGAAATAGGCATCAGACCAGTGGCAGATGATGTCTGTTATAGTTGACATGTGGTTGGAATGTGAGGACTGGGGTGATAGAGCAGTCTTATTTCCGGTTTTTTTGATTCCTGATATGGTTGGCCTAGTTCAAGAGGAAGATATATCTGATTCTGAGTGTCTTACCAAGAGTTTGTAACTCAATGGTGGGGAGACCATATAGTGTTGGAAACTGAATGGGGATTTAGTTTTGTGTTTTTGGAATAAGATAGTTGTACCAGTTTCTTTTTAGGAGGATCTTCTCAAGGTGTATCATCATGCCAGGTGGTATTTTCATCCTAGAATTCAAAAAATGTATAAATCATTTAAATCATAGTTTTTGTTGGATGGTAAGAAAAGAAGAGTGTATGAGTTTGTTTCAAGATGCTTGATTTTCTAGCAGGTTAAGGCAGATCATTAGACGCTAGTGAAAATGTTGTAGTCTTTACCATTCCCTGTTTGGAAGTGGGACCAAATAGCGATGGAATTTTTCACCGGTCTCCCAAGAATGGTCAGAAAGCATGATTCCATTTGGGTGATAGAGGATCGACTAAAGAAGTTGGCCCATTTCATTCCATTTCGTGAATCTCATACTGTGGAGGATCTGTCCAAAATCTATATCCGGGATTTGGTAAAGAGTCAAAGTGTTCCAGTTTCGATCATATACGATAGAGATTCGAGGTTTGCATCTCGTTTTTGGAAATCCATACAGCAAGCACTTGGAACTAAGTTGACCATGAGCATAGAATATCACCCTCAGACAGATGGTAAATCCGGGAGGATGATAAAAACATTAGAGGATATTTTTCAGGCTTGTTTCGTGGATTTTTGTGGATCATGGGAGGAGAACTTTTCATTGGTTGGGTTCTCTTACAATAACAGTTATCAGGAATCCATATATATTTCACCATTTGAGGTGTTGTATGGGAAGTCATGTTATTCTCCAATATGTTGGGTGGAAATGGGTGATTCCTCAATGGTTGGAGTGATCCTTTTCTAGGAGACTACGAAGAAGATCAAGTTAATTAGGAAGAGAATAGAGATGGCTCAGAGTCGTCCTAAATTGTATGTGGATCATCATCAACGGCCGTTTTCATTCAAGTTGAGTGATCATGTTTTCTTAGGGATCTCTCCTAGGGTGGGACATCGTCAATTTGGAAAGCATGGAAAGTTATCTCCAAGGTATATTGGACCATTTGAGATTTTCTAGAGGGTTAGTGATGTGGCTTATCATTTTACTTTTCCACCTAGGTTCAGTGTAGTGCGTAATGTGTTTCATGTGTCGTTGTTGAAAAAGTATCAGATAGATTTGGGTCATGTTATTAGATGGGATCATGTTGAGCTAGAGTCCGATGCTTTGTTTGTGTACATTCCAGTGCGGGTTGTGGATATGCAATAGAAAATCTTGCAGGGTAAAAGTATTAGACTAGTTTAGGTTTTGTGGCAGCATGGATAGATCCAAGAGGAGGAATGGGGGCGGGAGAAAGAGATGGTCGAGAAACATCCTGAGCTCTTTCGGAAAAGGGTGTCTTCACTACTTTTTGAGGATGGAATGTCCAATGGTGGGTAGAATGTAGAACCTCCTGTTTGAGGTATGTATCATGTTATTATGATCTTTTATTTTTTTAATGTTCATGGGATGAGTTGAGAAGAGGTTGGGAGAGTTTGGAATGGTTTTGAATAAGTTTGGAGGCTTTTCGTAGGGAGCACAGTATGATCACGTTTAAGGGAAACTATGCGGGTTATCTGCAAAACCGTGCAGGGGGAGGCAGTAAGCTTCACACAGCCTACGCATGGTTTGACAAACCATGCGAGGAAACCATAAAACCTCTCCTTTCCAGATAGTGTCATGCGCATGGTTAGCGCTCTGTTTTCCAAACCGTGTAGACTAACCATGCGACCACTTAAAGGACGTGTTTTTAAATTGAGGCATCTTCGAGCATGACCTATTTCACTCCCAATATTCGTCCACTCAAGCCTCACTCGGGATTTTGGGTTCACATAGGTTTAATGTTCTCTCCCACTCGTTTTGGAAGCGATTTAAAGGGGTTTCTTAGAGGAACGAAGGTGGTTCACCTCGAAAAAGTATATCTTTTGGTTCTTTGAGGTTCCTGTTAGGGTTAGCCATCTCCCTCTCTTAGTTTCCTAGATTGATAAGTGTTTCATATAGATATAGGGTTTTTTCTTTTCTGTGTTATATTTTGAGCTTGTTGATGATAGGGAAGGAAATCTAGAGTAGTTTTTGTGAAGCATTTGCCGGGATTGGGGTGAGGTTGCTTATAGCTCAATTTCACCAATCACTAAAAGGTAGGTGACTTCTCTCTCGACTCCACATTATTAGAACATGAATCATGGTTGCAATTAATTTGTTTTTCTTGAAATTAATTGTGGTGTTGAGGTGTGAAATTGGTTGGAAATCCATTTGGGGATGTTTTGTTGATTCTTTTGGGGAAAATGTGTTTTACGGTTGAATGTTCCTGTTGTTAAATTTTATAATGTAGATTTTGAAATTTTCTGCTTGAATTGGGTTATATAAATGGTTTATAAAAATAGATTTCATTAAAAAATTAGTTTTATTGAATCTGGGTTTTGACATAGAAAATGAAAAATGGGTGATTTACATAAATGGGTGACTTATTGATGTGGATTGACTTGTGATTGAAATGTGTAATTGCATATTGTTGTGGAATTGGTGTGTTATGTTTGGATATATATTGTTGAATGGTTTTGGGATATTGGGTGGGATGTTTCACTATAAAAGGCGATGGACAGTGGTCAGAAGAACCACCATATCATATAGTGTTCTTGAAGCACCGCTAGCTGAAAATGGGGTGAACAAGATCAGAGAATGTCCCATTGTTATGGTTTCTTTGTTGTGTGTAGCGTTGCATTGATGGAATATTTTGTGAAAATGTGAAATGGTTAATTGTCTTACGACATGGTTTTTTGGATTTTCCTTGGTTTTCTTATCCTGGAAATGGTATGTTTGTCTTAGTGTAATGGATTCACTTGTGATTATTTAATATAAAATTCTTTATATTAATGTGATAATGGTTTTATCCAAGTCACGTGTGTTGGAAAGTCAGTTGTGTAAATCCTATTGATTAGTTATACTCACCCCTTTCTTTGGAACTTTGTTGACATTGCAGATGTCGCGTACCATGACGTGGGAAATGGTGATGAATACCCTCCTTTAGTGGTGCACTATGATGTTTTGGTGGGGCATGGAGCTTAGAGATTACTGTGGAGCTGTGGTGGTTACATGGCTCATGGTGTTTTCTTTTTGAGTTTCCCCATTGTACTCTGATATTTTGTGGATATGTCTAGTAAAATGGTTTTGGGGTTTGTGATGGAATTGTTAGTATCACATGGTTGGGTTTGAATGTGCATGCATCTTTAGTTGTTGTTTGGTTGAGTTGGGTTATCTTCTTAAGGGAAAATAGTTCCCCACTATTCCTTGAATCTCTTAGCATTTCTTTCCAGCCTTTGGCGGCCTAGGAACGACACTTAAGTCCAATTAACCCTCATTGCCACCACAAGCCAATGAGGTAGGGGTGGGGTATTACAGATTGTAAAAAAAGCCTTCCCCTCTTCGATAACATTCGAAAAAAAATTCATTTAAATAAATAACATGACATGTATATTTAAATATTATATATTAAATGAATAAATATTCTAAAAATCATTAAGTGGGGTGTGAACACACTATATAAAATCACTTTTTATAATATTAATTTTGTCTCAGGAAAAAGAAATTTAGAAAAATAAAACCCATAAAAAGATCATAAGTGATAATTAAATATTTATTTTATTTTTTTTCACTTATTTACATCCAAATAAAAGAGTATAAATATTTCATAAAACAATTTAGACACAAATTCCCACAAAATAATTGCCTAAAAAATTCAATGAAATAAATGAATATCCCAATGAATGGAAATTGAATTAAGAAACCCCAAACCACATGGTAACATTAATTTAAAATTCAAATGGATGAAATGATTTGAATTGAAGCATAAAATACCATTATATATGAATTATTAATTAAATAAAATGTAAAATTGGTATTATATACACAATACACATTAAATATGGTGTAAAACATTAAATAATTCCCTAGTCAAGGGCTATTGAGATGAAATATCCTACCTCGAGTTTAAGCTTTAAATGTTTTTAATATTACACATTTATAAATAAGATATATCAATTATTTGATTTGTTAATAAAATTTTATATGACTGATACCGTATCATTAAATCATTAATTAATTTAGTTTATTGACATATATTATTACTTAATTATTTATGTCCTTTTCAGGTGGCTTGAGTATCTCCGATTCATAATATCAAAATAGCTTCACTTTGTTGATTATTGTATAAGAGAAAATTGTTCCACCATCTATAGAATACTGACAATAATATTATAATAATTTTTATATATTAATTATACTTTTAAAACTATCCATGAAATATTGTTATGAAATATGAATTACGTTATAATTATGCGGATAATAGGTCGTACATATGCATGAGTGATGTTTTTATTTTAATGTAGTTGGATGGAAGAATGTAAGAATAATATTATTATTACAGAATTATTATTATATCATAAATACTATATTATATATTTCAAATAAATTATATATACAATCCCTACGATATGGTGATGATAAACGAATTATATCACTTCACTAGGGTGGCAATCTAAACATATGCATTACTGATGTTCTCATTTTTTAATGAATGGAAAGGTAAAAAATAGATGACTAATAATCTTTAATGATTGAAAATTAATTTATTTATATCATATATATACATGAAATCCATCATGATAACCATTTGTGAGGTGTGGTGATGTAAAATTAAAGAAATTGGTTTGTGAGGCAATAGTCCCCCATAAACCAGAATGGTGGATTAATTTTACATTTGATGTATGAGGATATGGAAATACGTTACTCTATAACAACCCATCCCCGGGGGGACCCGTTCCGTGACTAACCCAAGCCCGCCTCCTGAAGGTCAGGGGCTGGTGAATAGTGCCGAAGTCATCAACCTGTATGTGAGAGGCATTTCTCTAAGTACCTGTATGCACACACATGCCCAACCAAGACCCACACAATGCAAAGAGAAAACAATTCACTAAATAAACACTGATTAAAAGTAAAATTAATATAGGGGGGTAGAATACAAACCCAAAAAATAGAACTAAAAACAACAATGTATAAAAAAGGAAACCCTGATGGCCATCTGTAGAAAACCCACTCCTGATCACGAGAGTAGAGTAGCTACTGGAAGCTAAAGTAGAATGTCTTGTCCACCCGATCCTACCAGGACACGGTTGGTGCTAGGCCACCAATTCCGCCATCATTGCCTCTATCAGTCCTGTATCCCTGAGCACCTCTAGGTACCAATCCACCAAAGTCTCTCTTGAAACGTTGATCGCCTGCACGGAACACAACATGAATGGGCAGATCATGTACAGGGGCGAGTAATGTGATACTCAGAAGGGACCCCAAAACATAAAGTAAAGACCACACAAAATTCCTCAATTTATAGCACAAAGTAGAAAACATCACACACCAGATATA
The DNA here is from genome assembly GCA_963277665.1 of Viscum album. NCBI lineage: Eukaryota > Viridiplantae > Streptophyta > Magnoliopsida > Santalales > Viscaceae > Viscum > Viscum album. The sequence continues at coordinate 336,562,981 of OY728163.1, forward strand.
AATTTATGGTAGTTATAGAAGAAACATCAGTTACATCATCGAACACCTCGTCTATAGGAGAACTCCTCCTCTATCTAGTACAGTGGGATTTCTGGGTAGGATAAATGCTACTCCCCACTGACATTGGACTTCTTTGGTGCTCATATTGGATGAGTATTTTGGGAATGATGGGTCACAAAGAGCCACTCCCAGCCGTGGGCCTGCCGGGTCACACAGATCAACTTCCCACCTTGTCCATGCTGAGGTACACCACCTGTCGAGTACCATTGGTCTACCGAGTCACACAGAGCCACTAACCACCATGGGAATGTCGGGTCACACCAATCCTCTTCCCACTGGGTCATCGTCGTGTCACATAGAGTCGATAGTTAGTAGTATTCAGGTCTCATCCAACCGTAGGGTTCTGTACGTAGCGTGCTTTGGAGAACCACTCCACAAGCCGTTCGTTGCATCTCAACATCTATGAAAGTCACCATTGAGCATGTAAAAATATCCGCTTTGTCTAAGGGGACCCAAAACTGAAAATTGATTGTCAATGTGATGCTTAGTTTTCATGATAAATTTGATTTAGAAAATAGAGTATGGTTGTGTCTGGGCCCAGTCCGTCCCAGTCGGATCGCCCTGACCAACCTGACCTGAGGGTTCCAGATACCCCAATTTAATTCTACCAACTCAACCTGACCTAGTCCATGTCTTGGTCAGTTTGATCTGGCCATGCCAATCGGCCTGGCCCAGTGGGCCTTGCTGAACCTTCCATGGTTTGATTGAGGGTCCAGGTACCTAGGTCACCCGATGACCCGTTCTAGTCTGGCCCGCCGTCATAGGTCTGGCATGCCTGCGCAATACTGGACCACCACCCAGAAGCCCATCCAAATGAGTGTCCAATGGTGTATCGTCCAACCGAGATGTGGATAGTTGCCACATCCAGCATCTGCTGCCCTGCAGACACGCGGGGCCCTCCTAACGCAGTCGAGTGACATCATCTCGCTAGCTACCTGGATGACCCAGACGTGGGACATACCTCCACACCGTGCCAAGCGGGCGATGCATCTCCTCAATACCAGCACAACCACCTTGCTATGGCCTCCTACCACCGCAGCGTGCCACCCCTCCACCCCCGACCGTGGCCGTGGCCCACTGCCGGTGCGCCAAAATATTGTTTGAAGGACCACCAGACGCACTCTAGTGGTCCATTCTTTGAGTTGTCTGCATCTATGCTCTCCGGGGAACACCATATTCACTGTAAAGTTCACATAACCAAATTGTCACCACTTTTATGGTTCTTCCACAAAGAACGCACATGATGGAGGTGCTCCGGCCTAGGTCTCATCGGCCTAGGCCATCCGCATTATAGGCTTAAAGCATGGAAGGTTTTGGTGGGTTTAGAATAATCAAAAAGTGATAATTTCAATCCCAGATAAAAAAATCTCAAAAAGTTAAAATCCTGCATAAACACACGATTTTGGGATCAACCTCTTTGTGGAATGATCCACATTCATTATTATAGAATAATAATGGGGTTGAACTCGAATAAATAATACCCCCACCTCTTTGACGTTTAATGCCGCAACATTTCTTCCTTGAGGTTTCAAGACGTCGACATCATTCGCCACTTCCAAGTCCATTCTTTGAGGTGCATCAAAAATGCTTGAAATTCGTCAAAATTAGTTGTTCTTCATTAGAGAGGAATTTCATCATTGGTTATTCATCAAATCCTAAAATTTTAATTCCTCGTTCCAGCAATACATCAAACATAATAAAAATAAAACACATCAAATCATATTTGTAATGATGTGATGTCGCATCATTAAGCTATTTCATTTATTAAATAGAGTCACTATTACACGTCATCAAAGCATCGTAAGATAGTGACTTAATGAGCCTTTAATGGGTCTCATTAATCAACCTTATCGATACACCATAGCATCATATTGTGCCCCTCATAAAATGATAAAAGAAAAAAAATAACTCTTTAAAATTATTTTGTTATTATTTTAAATGTATGAAAAATAAATTTTCCATTCGACCCTTGCCGCCGAAGTTATGTCCTTTCTATTCAAATACATGCGTTCAGAATTCAATGATTCCCTCAAATTTTTAATCCAAGAACTGATTAAAAAATTATAAAAACTCACACGTATGTTTACTTATGAGAACTAAAAAAATCAAAATTCCGTTCTGGGCCAACCGGGCCTCGGAATCATGTGTCGTCAAAGTGTACGGACTCAAAATAATTCTATATATTTAAATTTAATTCCTAGATATTCAAATACATTACATTATCCATTAACATAATAATCCCCCAATATATATATTACCTATTTATTATTATTTTTATTATTATTTAAGAAGATTTTAATGATTTATAATTTGAAAAATACTAAAAATGTTGATTAAATGTTATACAACATTTTCGTACAATGCCCTTTATTTTACAGCTTAATCCCTTTCAGGTTTATATTATGCCTAATCAAAGACATATATGACATGAGTAGGGATCTGATGATCAGATTTAGGAAAGTATTTTCCAATCCAAAAGTCTCTTAAAGTCATTAGAGTAGAGAAGAAGGGTTGTCCGTATATAAGTGATGGGAGAGTCACTTTTGGAAATACATGATATATTATAAAAACATATGGGTCTAACTAATGTAAAATGCATCTAAAATGACATGTATTATAATATAATATGTATATTAACATAATATAATCATCCAATCACGTTTCCAAGGCCTTTGATATCACATTAAAACATCTTTTTGAATTAACACTTCAGTTAACCCTTGTTAACCTTAACCATGATTACAATATTAAAAATATGAATCACTTTTAAGCATACATATAACATGAAAATTGTATTTTAAATGGGAATGGGATGAATGGTATGACCTTTTTTCATCCTAATTGTTCTCTTAAATGTTTTTTTATTTTTAAATAATATAATATAATATATTTAACATAAAATACTATTAATCTCAGTCAAAAAACTATTCACATGATAAAATGGAGTTAAAATATAATAAAATTAACCATAAGAAATAAATTATTATTGACGGTAAAATTCATGCAACCACGTATATCATCTAAAAAATATTACTTTTATTGTTTTCAAAATCATTTACTTCTATTTTCTACTACTTTCATAAACCTTATGTCGGTGTTGTGAAAGCATTTACAATAATTATTTTATCACAACAAATTAAATATAAATTTCCATCATAAAAATAATTTTATTATGCTTGAAATAAAATTTAATAATAATTAAAAAAAATTATCCTTTTATTAATATATAATCCAATGGTAAATGATTGAGATGAACATTTACTGTTTCTCTAGATAAACAATAATATAGAAGTTATTTTTAAAAAATTGCATAATATTTCAATAAAATAAAATAAATAATAATGAATATAAAAACACAATAATACAATGAAAAAAATTATCAATATTAAATAAAATATGTAGTTTTATTTTAATCCCATAAAATGTAATTTTCAATGTTAATTACTCGATTTACTCTTGATTTTTTTAAAATATTTACCATAGTTAATATTCAACTTTACCAAAAATAAAATGGAATAATTTAAAAAGAAATTAAATATCATGAATTGTAATATTTAATACATTTTTCATAATTAAATATCTAGAATTTCAAGAAAAAAAATTAATTTTAAAACCCCAAAATCTATGAAAAATAGGTTTTCAAAAAAAAAAAGAAATTTATAAGAGTGATTTTTTTCCAAATTCAAGTATAATGTTGAACATAAAAACATTTATTGGATTAAATATAGTTAAAAGGAACTAATTTTATTTCTAATAATAATCTAAAATAGAATTTTACATAGTAAATACGTGAAATGAAAAGATAGTTTTCCAATAAAATTAATGTTCTCAACTATTAATTGAAAAATAAACCATTTCAAAATATTAAGATAAAAAATGTTAATATAATTTTATCTTCATGGTTTATTTATTTATTTATTTTATAAAATTAATATTCTATATTCTTGGAATATCTAATTTAAATAAAACCATATAATGTATGAAAATCACATTTGGTTTGAAATAAATCTTTTTTCCTTTTGATAGAAAAATTTCCAAATATTATTATAATGAATTTAAATATATAAATTCAGAAAAATAATAATAATATGATTAGAAAATTATTTATATTAATAGTATATATGGATTTACACTCATACTACATCATGAAAGGATTTATAGCTAGTATACCCAATTGCCATTAGACAAAATTTCTCTTTAGTGGATCTTTCTTAAGGAAGGTAATCATCTAAATATTTTCAATGTAAATAATTGATATTGTGGTGGATATTTGGAAATTTTATATAAATATATTTTCCAAATTTTTGTTTGAAACCATAACTATAAGATTTTGTTTCATTAGAATAAACACTACTAACCAAGTAATGGGTTACTTTTTCTAATATCTTACAATGGATGTATCTCTAGATGTTATTAAGATATGGATTTTTTAATATTATCTCATTTCTTGGTAATAACATTGAATGAACCATTCATTGAAGTATATTGTTCCAGTTATTTATAAAAATTCTTCCTATGTTAATTGTGATTTAATATCTTTATTCATTGTTTGTGTTACAATAAGCTAAGTACATTCTTATCAAAGTTAATTGATCAAAATATATATTTTAAATATATATCTACATTGTAAATATGATTTTAATTTATCTAATAAATACTTTATGTCATTGTGATTATCCATGACATTTTGTAACATTAATTTTTTGGTTTAACATTCTATATATCCATAACTTTATTCAGTTAATTAAGTCATTACCATTTTTTGAAAAAAATCTCAAATATTCCTTTTAAACTATTTTTTATCTGAGAAAAAATATTCCTTGCAAAGTGGTGAATATTTTTCATTTTTTTATCAGGGTTTATGAATGTGATAAAATTTTAGATGTTCCATTTTCCATTACATCATCTTCCAACTCTAGGTATGATTTTTCATGTATTAATCCCCAGATAAATGTAAATATATTATTGACCAACTCAAGAGGAACATTAATAAAATCCTAGAATTTTGAGTTGAGTTATTAAATGATTTCCATAGACTAATTCTCATCAGACCATTCAAACCCTGATATTGATTCATTAAGCAAATTTATATCAATAAATTTAACAAATAAACAACAACATCGATTAAATTCATGTTATAGTGAATATTATTTCTGTTTCAAACCTTTTATCAACTTCTTCACCCAAATTTTCTTCCAATTTTTAATGGTTTTGAAGGATCTTATATTTCTTATATGATAAAGATGAAAATATAATTTTCCATTTGAGTATATTTTTAATTCATATAACAATTCAATAACACCCAACTCCCAGTCTTATTATCTCTTAGTGTCTTGATTTTTTAGTTTATTATAACATACTACGTTATGGTTCATTTTAGAATGATCCTATATTAATTAAATTCAGATTATCATTTGCAAACATTGTCATTAAAAACATCATTTGAATATTTCCACAAAAACAATCAAATTATTTTAAACAAACATTGATTTACACATGAAATATGATTAAATACAATTATATGAGAATTTTGTTTTGATTTTATAACTAAAATAAATTTAAAATATTTTCATTTAAAAATATTATAATATTTAAATAGTTATTTTTAATTGTAATCATCCACAAAACTGGCTTGAATAGTAGTATAATCATTAGTTCATTATATTTTATAATTAAAGAACATTAAAATGACATTATAGATAACTTTTTCCTATATCTTATACATAGTTTTTTCATCAAAAATATTTCTAACTATAAAAATTAAACATCTCATTATGTATTCGAGACATGTGTGAAAACAATTCCTTCAATATTCTCTATATTATTAATCCATGCACATGATTTAAAACCCTTTTCCATTATGTATTTTTTTTCCATTTTCCCCAAATCCAATTATTTCATAAATCATATCTTATATAGTATCTAAAAACATAAATATAAAAAACATATTTTACATAGCATGTCTGATTCCTGACATAAACTTAATTTTTTTCTAAGGATCAACAAATATTTCACATATTCTACACAAATATTATGCATCACTATAGGCCAATGATTTTTTTTATATTTTTCCACTTCCCAAAAAATATAATTTAAACAATGATATATATTTGTTTAAGGACACCTTTTCTGATCTCAATTCCACACCTAAGTGAAAGATATTATGTATCATATAAAATATATTTGACATAAAAAGGGACTCCCATAATTTTCCAAATTATTAATTTAATGAAAATATTATATATCTATGATGATAATAAATAGGCCCTATACCCACCCTCCAATTCTTATAACTAAAAATAAAATAATTAGTCACTACCACTGATACAATGTGAGATGATCTATGTGAAAAAATATACATCCAATTTATAATCATTTTATATTTAACGCTCCGACCCAGTTACCCAGAGTCAGTGCATTATTACATAACATTCGCTTCATAAAAAATGATCAAGTCTAGAAAGACCGATTAGTTTAGTAGCCTTATAAATACTCGATACATTCATAAGTTTTATGTTACACTATAAAATGAAAAACTACAATAACATAGTCTCCATAGGCCACACTCATATCCCTTAGACTATCCCTACAGGTCAGTCATAATATAATTATTCACATCCTGGGAAAAATAAAACATAGAAATGGGTGAGCTCAGATGCTAAATAAGGATAACAATATAGCAGAAAATTTCATAAATAAGAATAAACAGTTATGGAAATGTATAAGACTAAAACAAATGACTTTTAAATTTGAAATATAGCATAATAGAGAAAATATAAAGTCAAATAATTCCATTTACTTGTTCACATGGATAATCTACTAGTCAAATAATCATATGCAATATCAATAACCACTTTCATAATGATGGAATGCATAATTCCAGACTTCATAACCACATAGTCAGGGCCTTATTCCAAGACTACAAATATTATTTTATCAAGGCCTTGTGCCAAGACACTATTTTGATTCATGAGACCTACTGATGTATTGAGGGGCTATAGCGGGCTCCACCAGTCACTTACTAAGTCTAATTAATTCGTTATATGAAAAAAATATAAACTAACATAAAAATTCATATTAAAACTAGCATACGAAATGTAAATACATTATCTATAAACCATGAATGGTATAAAAATAACACATCCACAGTCAAACATATCACAAAACCCTCAATACAATATGGAATATTTTTATCATAATAAATCAAGTTCAAAAAAGTATAAAATCTATCAAAGGATATTGACATAGATGAAAATGATTTGTAAAACTCTTTGAGAGAAATGAGTTTTCTTCATGAAAACATTTAAAAGTCAAACGATTTAGAAAGGATGACATATAAAGGAATTATGGAATCAATGTTTCCCATAAAACATTGAAATTTTTTATAGGAATTAACATTTTAAAAACATTCATGTTTTTATAAATATATATTTATAACCATTATGAAGACATGGAAATTAATGAGAATGATTTATAAGAAAAAATATTTAATACATTTAAAATGATTTTTTATCAAAAAAGACCCTTAAAATTAATCCCTTTGAAAACTTTTTTATGAAACATGGACATGGATAATAAATATGTCCCAGTAGATACTTACGTAAAAACAACCTTGAATAATAAAGAGATTTCCAAATTAACCCAGACCTTTTACATTTCGTTAGTCAAGGGCATGTTAACATTCTATATAATAGTTAAATAATCGTAATTAAATTATACAATAACTATATAAATAAATATGATATCATATATGATCTTCTAATATTAGTTTGTTAATAATATTTTGGTATTATCATCATTTTGGGTGTTAACTGATTTTTTTCCTTCATATGCTTTGTTATGTAATTAATTTTTGTTATGGATAGAATGTATCTTATTTATATTCAAAATGATATTATGTCTTTAAAAATAATTTTTTAATCTTAAAATGAACATTAGTATTTAATGGATATGATGGGGAATGAATATTATCGCATTCGTGGAGACGGTAATCCGTACTTACACACAAGCGAAAATATCATTCTATTGATAATAAAATCGTATATAATTGGATGTTATATCATACATACTGAATAATTATCATGTTATATTAATTATTTACATCATTTATACTCATTATTATACCTATCCAAAAGATGAAGTGTTTGAATAACATGATACACCACGATGTGGAGACGGTAATTCGTATGTCCGCATGTATGATCACTTTGTCATTTAGAGTATGGATAGAATAATGAATATAGTTGTACAATTTTTATAATAACATAAAAATATATAGAATATACTGGAGTTATTATTTTATAATGGAAACAACAAAGAAATAGGATGTGGAAGAAGAAAATAAGTTGAAAGTGGTGATGAAATATTTACCTCTTCTTCAGGTTTTTTTTGATTTGATAAAAAGGGATCCTTCAGTTGGCTTTCTAACTAATGGAAGGACTCTAGGATTTAGGGAGAAAGTTTGGGAGGATATTTGAGTAATTTTTGGAAGAACCAAATTTCTTTGATGGTGTGACATTTAGATAGGGTGAAGTGCCCTTTTATAAGATATGTGAGGGTCACTTTAGGAAAATCTTGGAATATTATTTTTATTAAAATATTTATTGGTTTATAATGGCTCCAAAATGAATTATTTAAAGGCTATGGCGGGTATGGGTCGATAAAACCTCAACCAATAGGTTTTATATAGTTTTAGTTCATCATATTAATCTTATCTTTTTGACTTAACTCCTAGTTAAATAGTTTGAAATTAACCATGCCTCTTTGTATTTTTATATTTTATAGTTAATAAACTTACTATAAACTTCCTATAAAATCCCAAGTGGTTCATTAATGACATATATAATATTTTTTAAGCCCTTTGAAAAAACCTTATATATTTAAGAATAGAATTCCAATTAATATAATATTTGTTTTAAAAACTCTTTTTTGACAATTTTGACACTATTTGATATTTTTCTGTTAAATTCGTAACAACATTATTACATCAATAAAAATTCATTTAATCAACCCTAACATGTCATATTAACCTATAAAATTAGCGTAATTTATTAAAAGTCTAAAATTAGTTTTTTTTTGAAAATTTTAATATCAATTATTATAATATTTCAATAATAAGTTTATTACTGCATCATCATTGTGTAAAAAATAAATTTAATTATTTATTGTCTAAAAATTATAAATCAAATACCAGTATATAGGAAATATATTTATATTTATAATGAATATTTATTGTTTAATTTATTTTATGTATAACCCTATATTAAAAATGGTTTAGTTATTAAACATTGATTTTTACTCTTTTAACAATTCATTAAATAAAATAATAATAAATGATCTAATCTAATCCAAGTGGACATAAATATTCATATTTTATTCCTAAGGATGTTTTTGGTCGAATTAAACTTATCCGAATAGAATAAAGACAAGCGTTATGGTAATTTTGATATCATTTTTACCCTTAATTACCCTATTTACTTTTAATCGTGGTAAATAAAAGTAAAAAGATAATAGTTACCAAAAATTACTTTCATATTATTGAATGACATTTTAATTACTGATATTAAATATGTCTCTCGAATTTTTGAATCTCAACTCACAGAATTGGTAAAATTATGTTCTATAGAATTTTGCAAATGCTCCTAGGAGGTGGGTAAAAGACAATAAAATGTTCAATAAAATTTTATATATCTAATATTATTAAAAAATGACTCCATTGAATTACAGTGAACATATATAGGTATTATGAATCTATTATGACCAAATATAAATTAAAAAATTGACTAATTATTCAAATAAAAAGTCAGTTTTAACCAATAATGCTGTGTTTTTCACTATTCATAAAAAAATGAATGTTTTCTGAGAAAAACAAAAAATTCACCCTAAGGTAATTTTGATATTCTGAATCCAAAAATGAAGTCCATTTTGTTATATAAAATTTATAAAATTTTAAAAAGTGGGTATTACTATTCACAATAGCTTGTTTGATTGGTCGCGGTGTGTTAGAATCCCAATGTTATGTAAAAAGCAAGAAATTGCATTATTCAAAGGTAAATGTACCATGGAAGCATGGGGTGTTATGTTCTTCCCTCCTTCAAATAATATAGTCTTGGAAATATCTATAATACTATTGCACAAAATTATTTTGGTGGTTCTTCATCATATGTTCCTCTGATTCCCACGTTTCCTCTTCCATCTTATGGATTCTCTATAGAACCTTTATCAAATGATTCATTCTGTTTCTCAGTACATATTCACTTGTATCAAGAATTTAGACAGGCTATTCACAATAATATATATCATTTTCTAGTTCCATTTCATCATAGGTGAGTACATGCCTTGGTTCAACCATGAATTTTATCAACAGTGATACGTGGAACACATCATGAACTTTGGAGAGACTTGGGGGCATTTCCAAATGACAAGATACAACTCCAATTCATTCTAGAATTTTGAAAGTTCTAATGTACTAGGGACTCAATTTATCCTTCATACAAAAGCATATAACTCACTTCCATTGAGATACCATCAAGAAAGCATGGTCTCCTACTTGAAATTCCAAATCCTTCTTTTGGTTATCGACATAGATCTTTTACATAGTTTGGGATGCTTTTATGTGGGTTTAGATAATTTTCAGATTTTATATTGCTTCCCCAAATGGTTCTGGGTCTACTAGTTTTCTTTCAACAACATCATCCCAACAAGTTGGTGTGCAACATCACTTTCCATATAATGCTTCATATGGTGCCATTTGAATACTTGAATGGAAGCTATTATTATAGGAAAATAATACTCGAGGTAAATATTATTCCCACATTCCTTGAAAGTCAAGTGACCAATATATTAACATGTCTTCTAAGGTTTGAATGGTTTGTTCTGATTGTCCATTAGCAAGAGGGTGGTTGGAAGTGCTAAAAAAAAGTTCAGTATCAAGTGATTTTTAAAGAAATTTCTAGAACCATGATGTAAAACAGGGATCATGGTTAGAAACAATCGATAAGGGTACTCCATAAAGTCTTGAATAATAATTAATATATACTCTTTCTAGATGTTCAAGTGGTAAATATTCTCTTATAGCAAGAAAATGTGATGACTTGGTATGACGATCAACAGTGAAACTTATGGCATCATTCCGTCTAGGAGCCTCTTGTACCCCATGAAAATGTCCATCGTAATATTATCCCATTTCCACTTTGGTTTGGGGAGTGGTTGCATGATTCCTACAGGTTGTTACCATCTATCTTTTATTTGTATTCCAACCATACATCATGACACAAAACCAGAAATCTCTCTCTTCATGTAGTCCCAAAAAAAATGATCCTTCGAATCCCTATACATCATAGTGCTACTTGGGTGTATAAAGAAATTTGAGGAATGAGCATCATCCAACAATTCCATTTTTAGATCAGGTATGTTGGGAACACAAGGTCTTTTCCCAAATGTCAAAATTACATCTGCATATATAATGTCACTCAATCTCCCATCATTCACAGCTTTAATTTTCTTTTGAAATTTCTCATCATCAGTATGTGAACTCTTTATCCTTCCTAGTAAAGATAGTTTGATAACCATTTGAAAAAGAATTTATGGTTCACCTTCTATGGTTATTCCCATATCCATCAATACTAGATCCATGTAAATATGATCCCTTTAAATTCTCATCTTGTTCAAAAATCCACGATACATTCTACTCAAAGCATCTACCACCTTATTTTCATCCCCCGGTGGTAGTGCATAGTGAAGTCATAATCCTTGAGTAGTTCAAACCATATCCTTTGCCTCATGCAGAGTTCATTTTATGAGAAAATATACTTCAAACTCTTTTTATCATTATAAATCTCACATTTGTCACCACAGAGGCAGTGTCTCCAAATTTTTAGAGAAATGATTATAGATACTAACTCAATATTATGAGTAGGATAGTTTTTCTCATTAATTTTTAGGTGTCGTGATGCATAGGCAATAACTATATCAATCTTCATACAGACACAACCAAGTCCTTTCTATGAAGCATCACTATAAATAACAAACCCATCATTCCCCATTGGTAGATTTTATATAATAGCTTTGACTAATTTTCTCTTCATGTCTTCAAAAAGTTATTCACACTATTCTTTTCCAAAAAAATTTAACCCCATTATGTTGGAGCTTGGTTAATGGGTAAGCTAATCAGGAAACATTCTGGAAAAAATGCTGTTAATAATATGCTAAACCAATAAAACTTCGCACCTAAGTTATACTCATTGGTGTTGGCCATTCTTGGATTGCCTTAGTATTTGAAGGATCGGTAGATATTCTATCCTCAGAGATAATAAGTCCAAGAAAAGAAATTTTTTGAAGCCCAAATTCACACTTTCTAAACTTCTATATAATACAATTCTTCTGAGGGTTTTCTGAATGGTGCGAAAGTGATTTTCAGGGTCTTCATAGTTTTTTTGAGTATAATAGTATATCATAAATATATACCACTAAATATTTATCAAGATATTCCTTGAATAATATGTTCATTAGATCCATGAAAAATAAGGTGCATTAGTCATCCCAAAAGGCATTACTGTAAACTCGTAATGCCCGTACCTGGTTTGAAATTTTGTTTTCGGAATGTCTTCCTTCATCACACACAACTGATGGTATCTAGATCGAATGTCAATATTTGAGAAATATTGAACTCCATGATGTTGGTTGAATAAATCATCAATCTGAGGTAGAGGATACTTGTTCTTTATTGTTATAGAATTGATATACCTAGAGTCAATGCACAACCTCAAAGATCTTCCTTTATTCTTAATGAAAAGGACAAGGGCTCCCCATGGAGAAACACTATGGAGAATAAATACCTTATTACACAATTCCTATAGTTGTTTCTTTAGTTCCACTAATTCCAAAATGGCCATTCTATAAGGGGACATTGATATGGGCCTTGAACTAAGAATTTATCAATGGATAACTAAGTTTCTCGTTATGGAGGATGTCTAGGTAAATCATGGGGAAACACATCAATATATTCTTTTACAATAGTTATGTCCTCTTTTTTAACATTCCTTTACTCACCAATTTTTATTTCATTATGTTCCTCCCCAATAATTTAATTTAGTTGAGATACTGCGGGTGGATATAGATAAAAATTAGGTGGTGATGTTTCTGCTATAAATATAAGGTACTCCTTATCATCATCGAGAATTATAACCTACTAATTCTTAAAATAAATTTTCATATCATGGTCTGAAATCCAATCCATTCCAAGGATTATTTCAAATTCAACCATGGGTATGATGATGAGATCAGAAAATAATGAACTTTTATATTCCCTAATGGGGACTAATTTATAAAACATTATTGTAGTGATACTTCTCTTTACTGTTTTGAATTACAACTCCCTTGTTATGTCAAATTGAAAATATCTAAATTTTTAAATAAAATGGGAAGATATGAAACAATGTGATGCTCAAGAATCAAATAATGAAATTTATAAACTGGATGAAACCATTAAATTACCAACCTCGACATCTTTCTGAACATAAACCTCATAAGTAGTGATAACATAAGCTTGGCCTTGTTCTCTTACTTTTTCCGAGGTAATTGTCTTTGGAACTTAGGACATTCATTTGAATAATGCCCATATTTCTCAACAACTGTAGGATTTGACATTGAAATCCTCTTTTTTCTCCTTGAAATCACGAGCTTGGGGGCCGTTGTCACCACACTTGTAACAGACTCCCATTCCCTTCAAGCAAGTACAAGGGTGTTTCTTCCCACATTTACCAAAATATGGGTATTCAACCTCTCCCTTCTCCACATTATTTCCATTTTCATAGTGTTCAGAAGATCTCTTATTCTCTTGCTTTACTTTAATGTCGTAAGACATAGAGAATTATTTTTCAATCTTGATAGCACATGAGAAAATACCTTCGTACAATGAGAAGGATTGTGACACTAATTCTCGATGGAGAAATTGTTTTAATCCATCAACGAAATGATAAATCTCACTTCTTTGTTTATGTATATAATCTACAGTATTCCATGCTAACCTTTTAATGATAGCTTCATATATTACGACATTCTCATCCACTTATTTCCTCAGACTCAGAAATTGACTTTCCAAATCCTCTTGATGGTCAGAAAGAAAGTATTTTTCTATGAAAATATCTTAGAACTCCATCCACTCCATATTTTATACTTCATCATCTTCCTTCGTGCTTTGAATCAATGGCCACCATTGATCTGCATCTCTTGTGGGGTGATAATATTCCCTGGAAACATTTTCTATTTCACTACTCCTCACAGCATGAAATATTTTCTCTATGGACCTTAATCATTTCTCAGCTACAAATGTATTTGAAGTCCTGGTTAATGCTGGTGGGTTTTCCCTCATGAAGCATTCTAACATTGATCATACAAGTTGTGGATCAGGGTGCTCTATACGGGTAAGGTTATTATTCATAACCTGAGTTAGTTGTCCAAGTATGTTGATAAGTTGATCGACACCAGTTGAATCAGTAGCTCCAAAATAATTATCATGTGTTGGAGGGAAATCCGTACATGGATAACATGCCTTGATATGGTTTGTATTCCTTCCACTATGCACAATTTCTAAAAAATTCCACACACTACATTGGTTTATGAATTGCAATAAATAATTCCAAACTTTTAAAACACTTAACATAAATTAAAGAGTTTATAGATATAATCCATTAACGTAATAATGTTTTATTTGAGGAAGTATATACTTATAAACCCTTCATAACAGTTTGTAAAGAAAATTAAAATTATCTTAAGAATATCCTTAGGGAGTGTCTTAACCAAGAGTGAAGTAAGGCCTGTTGTTGTGCACTAGTTCCCATTAGAGTCTAGCTCAATGTAGTGTTTTTGGGTTCTAACCCAAGGTACATATATGTCGGATCCACCTCTACCTACCCGTATCTAGACAGGGATGTATTGCTCTGAAAACTCAAAAAATTTCTACAGTACCCAAATTCCAGGAAGTTCTTCTATAATAATCCTCAAAGTAGATCTTAGGGTAATGTTCTCTAATCAGAGTTATTCAAAATATAACTTCCAAGGTTTGTACTAAACATTATCTGATACCAACTATAATTCTGTGACCCTAGTTACCCAAAGTTTGTGCATTATTACATAACATTGGCATGATCAAAAAAGAACAAGTATAGAAAGTCCGATTAGTTCAGTAGCCCTGGAAATACTAGATATATTCATACGTTTAACATTAAATTATAAAATGAAAACTACAAAAACATATTATTTATAGGCCACACTCATATCCCTTAGACAATACCTACAGGAAAGTCAAAATATACTTCTTTGCAACCTGGGAAAAATAAAACATAGAAATGGGTCAGCTCAGATGCTCTGTAAGGATAATAATATAGCGAAAAATTTCATAAATAAGCACATAAATATAAAGAAATGTATAAGAATAAATCAAATCCATTTTAATCATGAAATTCAGTATAATATGGAAATGATAAAATCAAATAATGACATTTAGTTATTCACATGGATATTATGCTAGTCGAATAATCACTTGCAATATCAATAACGGCTTTCATAATAATGGAATGCATAATTATAAACTTTATAACAACATAGTCAAGGCATTGTTCCAGAAATACAAATAAGTTTTTTTCAATGCCTTGTGCCAAGACACTAGTTTGCATCATGAGACCTACCAATTCATTAAGGAGCTATAGCAAGCTCCACCCATCACATACTAAGTCCAATGCATTCCTCATATGAAAATGTATAAACATAACATAAACATTCGTAATAAAACTATCATATGAATTGTCAATACTTTATCTATAAACCATGAATGGTATATAAATAACACATACAAAGTCTAACATATCACAAAACTTTAAATACAATATGGAAGATTTTTATCATAACAAATCATCATCAAATGATGTTGACATAGGTGAAAATGATTTGTAAAACTCTTTTAAAAAAATATCACTTTTTCATGAAAAAATTTAAAAGTCACAGAATTTAGAAAAGAAGACATTTAAAGAAAATATTTACTCAATGTATCCCTTACCACTTTGAAACTTATGAAAGGAATTAAAATTTTAAAATGATTCACGTCCATTGTAATAAATCATTAAAAACCACATTGTAAACATAGAAATTAATGATAATGGTTTAGAATAATAAATATTTGAAACATTTAAAATGATGTTTTACAAAAAAATACCAATAAAAATAATCCATTTGAAATATCTTATAGGAAACATGAACATAAAAAATAAATATGTCCCAGTACATACATACATAGAAACAACATTAGATAATAAAGTTATTGTGAAATAAACCCTTTCCGTGTTCTCTTACATGGTCAAGGGTATTTTAACTTTTTATATAATAGTTAAATCATAGTTATTAAATTATACAAGAATAATATATGTAAATATGATATCATATAAGAACATCTAATATTACATTGTTAATAATATTTTAGTATTATCATCATTTCGGGTGTAAACTGATTTGTTTTATTTATATGATTTGTTACGTAAGTAAAGTTTTTTCTAGATAGGATGTATCTTAATAATATTTAGAATTATATTAATTGTTTAAACATTATTTTTTAAACATAAAATTAGAATTATTCTTGAATGGATACGATGGGGAATGAATCTCATCGCGTTCGTGGAGACGGTAATCTGTACGTACGGATGAGTGAAAATATCATTATTTTGAAGTTAAAATAGTATATAATTGGATGGTATATCATATATAAAGAATAATTATAATGTTATATTAATTATTTATATCAATTATACCCATTATTTTACCCATCCAAATGATGATGTGTTTGAATAAAAAACTACACCACAACATGGTGACGGTAATCCATACCTATGAATGTATGGTGACATTGTCATTTATAGGATGGATAGAATAATGAATATGGTTGTAAAAATTTCATAACAACAACGCCGTATATATTAGATATTGGAGTTATTATTTTAGAATGGAAAAAAGAAAGAAAGAGGAAGTCGAAGAAGAAAACTACTTGAAAGAGATGATGAAATATTTACCTCTTCATCGGGTTCTTCATTGTGATTTGATCAAAAGGGCTCCATAGGTTGGCTTTTTGGATAAATTATGGCCTCTAAAAAGTAGGGAGTAATGTTGGGAGGATATTTGGGTAGGGTTTGGCTGAGCCATATGGATTTGAATGTGTGAATTTTAGAGTAGGGTAATTGTCCTTTTATAAGAGAGGTGAGGGTCACTTTAGGAAAAGCTTGATATATTATTTTATAATAAAATACATTTCGGTTACTAATGGCCCAAAAATCAATTATTTAAATGATAAAGTGGGTATGGGTCAAAATCCTCTCATCTAATAGGTTTTATTCAGGTTTAGGTCATCATATTAACCTTATCTTTTTTATCTAACTCTTAGTCAAATAGTTTGACATTTTCCTTGTCTCATTGTATTTTTATATTATATGGTTAATAAACATACTATAAACTTCCAAAGGAATTAAAAGTGGTTAAATAATGACATATATAATATTATTTAACACCTTTGTATGATCCATAGATTTTTACGAATAGAATATCAATTAATATTAAAATTTGTTTTAAAAACTCTTTTATGTCAATTTTGACACAATTTGGTATTTTATTTTTTCAAAATTAATAAAAACATTATTACATAGAAAAAAATTCATTTAATCAACCATAAAATGTCATATTAATATAGAAAATTAGTTTAATTCATTAAAAGTGGAAAATTAAATTTTTTTTGGAAATTTATAATATCATTTTTTTAATTATTCATTAATAAGGTAATTACTACATCATCATTATGTCATAAAAACATAATTATTTAGTATCTAAAAATTATAAATAAAATTCCATTATGTTTGAAATATTTTTATCTTTATAATGATCAATTATAGTAGAATTTATCTTATTTATACCTCTATTAAAAATGGTTTAGTTATTAAACCTTGATTAAACTCTTTTAACTCTTCTTTAAATAATATAATAATAGATGTCCTAATCTAATCCATGTGGGCCTAAAAGATCATATTTTATTCCTAATGTTTTTTGGAACTAATTAAACTTATAAAATATAATTAGGACATGCGTTATGATAATTATGATATAATTTTTACCTTTAATTACTCTATTTACTTTTAATTGTGGTAAATAAAAGTAAAAAGTTAATTTTCACTGAAAATTATTTTAATCTTATTGAACAAAATTTTATTTAATGATATAAACCTTGTTTCTGGTATTTTTTAAATTCAACTCAACGAAGCGGTAAAATTATGTTTTATACAAATTTTCAAATGCTTCTACGAGGTGGGTAAAAGATGGTAAAAAGTTCAATAAAACTAAATATATCTAATATTATTACAAAATTAATCCAATGAATTACATTGAGCATGTATAGGTATTATGTATATATTTATACCTAAAATAATAAAATAATATAACTAATTATTTAAATAAAAATACGGTTTGAAACAATAACGTAGTGTTTTTCACTATTCATCATAAATTGAAAGTTTTCATAAAAATACCCAATTTTCACCCTAAGATAATTTCGATATTATGAATCTAAAAATGAAGTACATTTTGAAAGATAAAAATTATAAAATTTTAAAAATAAGTATTATTAATCATAATAGCGAGTTTGATTGGTTGTGGTGCGTTAGAATCTAGAAGTTGGATACAATGAAAGTTATTGCATTATTCAAAGGGAAACGTGGTGTGGAAGCTCAGTGTGTTATATTATATAAAAATAATAAAAAAAATCCATGAACATAACATTACATGTATTTGTGGAACATTTACATAATAAACTTATTTTATGATACTTTTGAACATTACACAAAAGTGTATCCACATTACACACCCATGTACAGTCCTCATATTTTATACTTATCATTATAACCTCGGTAATAAAAACAAAAGTAAGGTGTGAGCTCCAATTCCTAGTAAGGAAAAAACTTATCAATATTTCATGAAGGGATTTTTCACAAGTATTTGAGAATCAATGATTAAGGGATAAATATATTAATAAAAATAACATGGAATGATAAGAGTTAATCATAAGTAATTACAGAAGGAAATGTAAACTCAAATCAACAAATATATTCAATGGATAAAGACTTTATGTCATGTTACATTAATTATGATACATGGGGAATAATGATAGGAATATAACATGGAAATATTCCATAAGTAAATAAATAAGGGACTATAACATTGTGAACCCAGCTAATCACAATATACCCACACTTAATATTGTTTCCCAAGCTAATCCACTTTGGGTTCATGATCAGTCTTATGAATATAGATAATTATCATTGGGTTTTTTCTCAATCTTGTGAAACTAGCTAATCTGTAGAGTGTTCATGGTCGATCTTGTGAGCCCATCTAATTTTCAGCATGTTCATGCTCATTACTATAAGCCTAGATCAAATGCATTGGGTTCACAGTCAACATTAATATTGTATGAGTTATAAATATTAATCCAATGCATTAGATAGTGATCTTAGACCCCAACCATAAATAATTTTAATAATTATGTTTTAATGCGAAGGAATCATTCATCACATTATAAATAACACTTGGATAAAAATTGGGTACCTAACATTTCTAGATGTTATCACCGAAATTGTCCTCAATAATGTTAGTAGATGATACCAAAAATTCAATGACCCTAAATTGATATTTTATATTATAACACATAGGGTTATTCACTCAATATAATTTAAATGTAAATAATTCCCAGCAGAATAAATATAAAAAAGGAATAGAAATAATTATTTTGTTTTTAGAAAATAATTATATCTTCATTGTAAAAGATGAAGTTATAGTCACCTAGAAAATCCATTTTGAAAAATTTAATGTTATTGTTTTTGGAAATATTTACATGGAAAAATAATATTATGTTTCGAATAATTGAAAAAGTTGTAAATATTTCAAAACTATGAAGTGAAACAACTTTAAACCTTTTTCTTTTTAGAAAAATATTCAATAATGGATTATTAAAAAATATAAAGGGTTCAAAAGGGTGAGGTGAAGAATTTTATAGTTAGACATAATCTTAAATAACATATCTTTAAAATATATATGGGTATTATAAACTTAATGTGTTTTGGGGGATAAAATGTTTGATTAAAAAATAATATAACACCTTTTTAATATTTTGAAATAGCATTGCTAAAAAACATTATAAGAAGAGTGAAAAACATTATTTTAAAAATTAGAAAAAGATAAATACGAAGGTCACATGAAATAACATATAATTTGGGTTCATAATCTAAAGAATAATAATTTTTATATTAGACGATATGAATATAAATGTGAATCTATAATTAAAGGGGATAATAATAATTCTCTGCAATGATATAATTTTTAGGAATAAATTCATTAAGATAAAATTTTTGAAATAAAAACCCATTCTCCCAATATAAGAGGAGAATGTGTTATGTAATAAAATATAACTATGGAAGAAACAATGTATGAATGAAATGATATCTTACAAAATCCATATAACTCAATAAAAAGAGTCGAGTTTTCCAATACCCGTACAGACTTTGAATGTATTGAATTAAATTCCAATTAAACATAGAACATGATTTAGGTTTGACAATTCCTATATTTAAATTGAAATTATGAGAAAAATAATTCAATTTAAAATATATAGTCCACAAAATGAAAGAAGTGGTGAATATGAGTCATATCTCAATGAATCAAAATTGATATGAACAAAACCTTACTATGAATTCAACAAGAATGGGCATGTTCAAACCACTTATTTAATAAAAATATCTACTGTAATCTATTATTTACTAAAATTATTAATTTCTATAACCATATATTAACTTCATTTAATTGTTTTTACAAATATAATAATTTTTTATATTTTATATTCATAATCATACAAATACAAAAACAAGTCAATTAGAAGAATTTTTTTTCATTAGTGAAATTTTACAAAATTGGAAATTCATTTACCAACATTTTTATGAAACATTGATAAATGAAACCTCATTTAAAAAGGTCTTTTAAAATTATGGTAAATGACTTATAAAACATAAATTTCTTTTGAAATCCATAATTTCATTTAGCAATGTTTATAAACATCACTAATTTGGGTCATTTATGAATACCCCTCATTAGCGACACCATATTTACTAATGTTTTTTTTAGAAATACCAGTTAATAAAAATTCATTATTTACATTTATAAAATCATTAGTAAATATGTTCAAAAAATATTTTATTTTACTTTATTTTAATTCATAAATGTTGATGAAGAAGTTCTAAAAACATTAGTTCTAATTTTTGAAATTAAATTTTTTTTATAAATATTTATTAAGCCCCCACCCCCTGGTTCTCCCCCAACACTTCCTAACTCTAAATATATATGTGAATATATATATATATATATATATATCTGTGTGTGTTTATGTGTGTGTGTGTGTGTTTATGTGTTTGTTCACATACACGTATATATAAACCAATGTTTTTATATTTGTGTCTATATATATACATATGTGTGTGTGTGTGTGTTTTTTTTAAAAACATATATATGTTATATATATAATGATATTTAAATATATGTTACTTTATATTTATATCATTGAATATTTATATATTCATAATTAAAATAAAAATTATAATTTTTTATATATAGGAAAATTAATAGAATTATTATTATATAAATATATATAATTATTAGTGTTTTAAAACACAAGTAAAAATGTCACGAAAATAGGTAATGTTCTAAAAAATGTGCCAAAATTGAAAATATATATGTGTTTTTTATATATAAATTTATGTTTATAATTTTTTGTTTGTGTTTATATATATGTATGTAAATATATTTATGTGTGTATCTTTATATTTATATAAACATAATATCTGTATGTATAAATTATTTATTAAAAAAATAAAAAAAATATTTATGTGTATATATAAATGTATATATACAAATATTTATATATATAACTCTCTATGCGTTGTTGTTGTTTTTGTTGTTGTTGTTGTTGTTGTTGTTGTTTATTTCAAGTATATGATATTATGAAACCAAATCTCCCACCCTCTATGATGATCCCCACACTATACACCTGCACACCTTGGACTGCCTCCATGCGTGGAAAGAACCCATTTATTAAATCGTCCTAAGCAAGAATTCGAATCCAATGACCGCGTTGTCGAACACGTCAAATTAGTTGTTTAATTTTGACTAGATTTTCTGCAGTATAGCAGCATCCCTAGGTCGTCTCTCGATGGAGCCTTAGATCATTAATTCAAAAATGTGGTTCTGATTATGAAATTAAAAAGGGAAATGGGGTTTTATAATACTTGGGTTTGATAATTAAAGATGACAATAGAAAATAGAAGCTATAAAACAAAGTAGATATTAACAGAATTATTTAAGCGTGATCAACCCGGGGTACTCGTATGATGTTTATCCTTCATTGCTTCATGATATAAGGTTATGATCTTTTAATCCCTGGTTTGTAACACCTAGAACTAGAATGTTACTGAGTTTATACTAGGATACCTCCTAGGGTTCAGTCAAAAAGACACAATGATTCACCGGACACCGCCGATGATTGAATGAATTGTGTTTGACTTCATAACCAAAACTCACCAAGGAAACACACGAAAAACTCGATGCGCTGTCCAGATTTTTATGTTATTTCTTTGTGATACCATGACATAAATTTACATGGCCTTGACAGTTCTTGTGTGAGTTCAATTGAATAATATAAACCACACAAACACCGCAATTGAATGGGGGAAAGAAAGTGGTGAATGGTGTGTGAAACATCACATGAATGGGTACCCCCAAACATGATCATATGAGTTGAGCATGACATACCAGTACACAACTCAATAAAATAAGAATAGAGGATTATGAAAAACAACACAACAATCTGGAATTTAAAATATCATTCAAATATTACAAACATGAAGCTCGGGATGTACATCACATTCCTCTCTAGGTGATCACAAGGGGTTTAGAAACCCATGGGAGAGGAGGAAGAGAAAAATGTTGGGGTAGAACTTCCCATAGCCTCCAGAACCTCTAGGGATGTTGAGAAGACTCCTTGGAGACTCCAAAATGGCAGCACCATGCCTCTTGGCTGAACTTGCAAATGGGGAGCCCAAGGTGCCATTTTATAAGAAAATTGGAAGGTGGTTTAAGGCACACAGATTTCTTTAATCCACTTGTACCACGCGTTTTGGCCTTCTAGCAGTCTTATCTCGCTTTGGAGAAAATAGAAAAGTTTCATCCCTACCTCTTTATATCTCCACCTAATGTTTGGCACTATTTGGACAACTACAGCTCACGATATTGATAAAATATAGAACACCACATTTGACTTGGTCCAAATTCGGTAGCTTGGACAGATCAGTTCGGATGGGCTCTATAGAAGCCGAATAAAAATTGGGTTCCTTAACATGAAATCTAGAATATTAGGTTTTGGAAAGGCCCACAAAATTTCAGCCCGTTTGGATAAACAGAGTTCGTCTACTATTCAAAACAATGGACAGATTTCCATGGATCCATGCAATTTTGGCCCATTTTTCGTCCACTTCATCAAAAGCCCTCCAAATCACCTCCACCTACATTAAAACAATAAAAACAAGTAACATTTTCCATTATAATATTGATTAAAATTAATTGATTTATTAAAACCTGAAGTACAATTTATTATTATATTTGGAATATTCATTACAAAACTAGTTTAAAACTGCGGTGTAAGGGTGGAATAAAATAGTGAATCGTGGTACGATCACACCCCCACACCTAAAAATTTGCACTCCTGGGAAAAGTCACATATCCAAATACAATGATTCATATATATATATATATTTCCAACATCCTAAATATTTTTCAATTGAGGAAATTTTATTTAAATTAAAGTGATCAATGCACGAACCACACCAAGGAGTTCTTCCTAGAGAAAATATAAAAAGATGTCTCATAAATCATATCATAGTGAAATTCAAAAAGATTGAGGATAACCAATTGGGAAAGGAATTCAGAAGTAAACCATGACATTAAATCTCCATGTGTGTGTGTGAAAACCATTCCATGCTATTCTTTCCACTTACTATCCAATAAATATATGTTATTTTAACATTTTTCAGCTTAAATGATTTTGTCACCGAACCTGTCCTACATCCTTTGCCATCATATTTCAAGACCCACTCATTTAGGCATTATCATAAGTCAAACCATAAGCTCCCGACCTTGATATCCCCATATGTTGCACATTTCATCACTCCCCTCACTTATTATTTTTTTGAAGTTGCAATTGGAACAAATCTCACACTAATCTCTCAACCCTTGTTTGATCTCCTCACGACACTAATTGAAATAGTTATAACAAGATCAAAGGTTGAGGAGGAGTGGTTTTTGACCTTCCCAAGACACACCAGTCTTTTGAGGGTGTACAAGAGTCGGACATTAGGTACACATGCATAGGTCAATATGGTACAGTAATGAAATATATCAGACACGGAACGAACGTATGGAAATATCATTTAAAGGTGTAAAATATTAACCCAACATATATTTACCTTATATTAAGTAAGAAATAATCACACTTTGTGGTTTGGTGCAAAGATTTGTGGAGATATTAGTGACACAGTTTTCCAAAAAAACTACTCACACAAAGGGCATCAATCATCTCAACGGTTTCACATAGATACAACCATTTATATCACTGACAGAAAACCAATTCACTAAAAATCACTCCTTGATGGTAAACTCATACTCAAATTCTTTTTAGCCTTCATTATGGTATTTTGACTTTCCCCACTTTACGGTCGCCACATTATGGAATTTCAAAATTGTTGATGTGGAAAAATAAAAATACCATAAAGAAGGCCAAAAAGGGAAAACAAAATGAGAAAACGATGAAAAATCCTATCTAACCCAGGAATGTATCCACCCCCCCACACCTAGAAAGTGCAGTGTCCTCACTGAAATAATTTAAAATGTGAGAAGGGAGGATAAAACCTGGTGTGTTTTATTGGTATGATGCGTCTAGAAGGTGGATTTCCTCCACCATATTCTTTGGAAAATCCTCATAGAGGTGTTTAAGTCGCTACCCATTGACGGTAAGACTTCTTCCACTCTGCTCATGCAAAACCTGTATTGCACCAAAAGGGTAATCATTAGTAACAGTATAAGGACCGAGCCATCGGGAACGAAGCTTACCTGGGTGGAGCATAAGCCTGGAATTGTACATGAGGACTTTCTAACCAATATGGAACTTCTACTGGTGAATCATTCTATCATGAATATCCTTTGTCTTCTCTTTATAGATTCGGGAGTTGTCATATGCATCACGTCAAATTTCTTCCAACTCTTGAATATGCAGCTTTCTTTTCTCACTTGCATTTGAAAGGTTCATATTACATTGTTTAATAGCCCAATATGCACGGTGTTCTACCTCCACCGGGAGGTGACAAGATTTTTCAAACACAATCCTATATGGTGACATTCCGGTCGTTGTTTTAAAAGCAGTACGGTATGCCCAAAGTGCATCATCCAAGTGCAAACTCCAATCTTTTCTATTGGGTTGTACCGTTTTCTCCAAAATTCGCTTAACTTCCCGATTTGAAACTTCTGCTTGTCCGTTAGTTTGGGGATGATATGCAATGGAGACTTTATGAACAACCCCATACATACGAAGCAAGTTTTTCATGTTACGATTGAAAAAATGTGAACCCTGATCACTAATGATGAATCTTGGTAGACCAAACCTACTGAAAATCTGGGACCTCACAAAATCAACAACCACTCGAGAGTCATCGGTCCTGGTGGAATTTGATTCCACCCATTTAGATACATAGTCAACAGCCAATAGGATGTACACAAATCCAAATGAATTTGGAAAAGGCCCTATGAAGTCAATGCCCCATGCATTGAAGATCTCACAAAATAACATGGGCTGTTGGGGCATTTCCTTCCTCTTGGAGATATTCCCTGTGAATTGACATTGAGTACATGATTTAAAAAACCTATGGGCATCTCTATACAATGTTGGAAAATATAATCCTAAGTCAAGGACCTTTAGAGCTATACTTTGAGAGCCAAAGTGGCCCCACATGCCAAGGTGTGGCAGAAGGTCAAAACAGAGGTGAACTCATGGTCCGGGACAGACCTACGAACAACCTGGCCACTAAAAATTCTCCACAAGTATGGGTCATCCCAAATGTACCATCGAGAGTCATGTTTAAGTCTCTGGGATTATGAAGTGCTAAAATCAGTGGGGACCCTAGATGTTTCTAGAAAATTCACAATGTCCGCATACCAGGGGGTATGGTCAACAACATCACAAAGGTTCTCATGAGGGAAGAATTCTCCAATGGGTAGGGGTGAGTCAACATGATGGTCCAATGGTGTGGAAATCCTACTAATGTGGTCAGCTACAACATTCTCCACTCCTCTCTTATCTCTAATCTCAAGGTCAAACTCTTGGAGGAGGAGCATACACCGAATGAGGTGGGGCTTGGCTTCAGGTTTCTTTTGGAGGAAACGAAGGGCAGCATGGTCAGAAAACACAATCACTTTTGACCCAAGAAGATGTGAATGGAATTTTTCAAAGGTAAACACAATAGAAAGGAGTTCTTTTTCAGTGGTTGTGTAGTTTACCTGGGCAGGGTCAAGGGTACGCGAGGCATACACAATGACATGAGGAACCTTTTCAACCCTTTGTGATAAAACTGCCCCAACTGCAATGTTAGAGGCATCACACATAAGCTCGAATGGGAGATCCCACCTTGGTGGTTGGATTATGGTAGGTGACGTGAGACTCTTTTTTAGTGAATTGAATTAATCATCACAATTTTTATCAAAAAAAATTCAGAATCCTTTTGTAACAACCGAGATAAGGGAAATGTGATCTTACTAAAGTCTTTAATGAATCTGCGGTAAAAACTAGCATGACCCAAGAAAGAACGCACCTCACGAACACATTTTGGATATGGAAGGGATGAAATTAATTCAATTTTAGATTTATCAAAATGAATTCCCTTTTTTAAATGATATTCCCAATAACTATCCCACTATCAACCATGAAATGACATTTTTCATAATTTAACACAAGATCTTTTTCAATGAAGCGGGGGAGGACAGAACCTAGGTTTTCCAAACAATCCCCAAAAGAAGAACCATAAACTGTGAAATCATCCATAAAGACTTCCATACAACTCTCAAGGTACTCAGAAAAAATACTCAACATACATCGCTAAAAAGTACCAGGAGTATTACATAGACTGAATGGCATCCTTCTGTATGCAAATGTACCAAATAGACAGGTAAATGTTGTCTTTTCTTGATCCTTAGGGGCTATATGGATTTGCAAATAACCTGAATAGCCATCAAGGAAACAATAATGGGACTTACCAGCCAATAGTTCTAACATTTGGTCAATGAAAGGTAAAGGAAAGTGGTCCTTCCGCGTGGCTTGATTCAGTCGACGGTAGTCAATACAGACTTTCCAACTGTTTTGCACACGCAATGGAACCAATTAATTCCTTTCATTTGACACAACAATTATTCTTGTTTTTTAGGCACAATTTGCATGGGGCTAACCCATTTACTATTAGATATATGATAAATGATCCCTGCAACAAGTAATTTACTAACATCCAATTTTACCACTTCAAGGAGAGTGGGATTCAACCGGCGTTGAGATTGTCTTACGGGCTTAGCCTCATCATCCAAAAGTATATGGTGCATACAAATAGATGGGATAATCCCGGGAATATCATCCAATGTCCATCCTATTTACTTTTTACACTCTCTCAAAAGTTTGAGCATTTTCAATTCCTGTTGTGAGGAGAGGTTATTAGCAATAATGACGGGAATTGGTCAATACCCTCAAGATATGCATATTTTAAATTAGAAGGAAGTTTTTTAAGTTCAAATACAGGTTGTTTCTGGATTGAGGGAGGGGATATAGGGGGAGTGAGGTCCATGAAACTATCTATCTTCTCAAGTTTATTCTCAAAGGATAGTGAATCTATTGAAATGAGATTTTCAGAATCATCGATAGTCATAGGTACCTCAAAATAAACACACTCATCAATTAAAGCACAAAATTTACATTTTTCTAAACCCACACAACATTCAAAAGAAGAACCAAAACTGAAATCATCCAAGGGTGAAGAAAACAAAAAATAATCAGAGTTTGGGTTGAGGAGAGAATTGTGTGTGTGTGCATCGTTTGATAGCACTTCCATCGAATAGATAGGAAGAGTGGAGTGCTCTTCAATGGGGTGTTTCATAGCCTCAGGGATGTTAAAACTTACCTGTTCTCCTCCGAATTCCATAGACAGCATACCATTGTGAACATTGATGATCATATTTGCTGTTTTTAGGAATGGCCTCCCAAGTATGAGAGGGGCATGTCCTTGGGTTCCCGTATCTTCCATCTCAAGAATATAGAAATCAGTGGGGAAGATGAGATTATTCACTCTAACAAGGACATACTAAATCACTCCTTTTGGATGTGTTGTACTCCGGTTGGAATGTTGCACAATAATTCCTGTTGGTTGAAGCTCTCCAACCTGTAGAGAAGTATACATGGAGTGAGGCATTATATTAATGTAAGCACCTAAATCAAGCATAGCATCAGAAAAGAAGGTCTCCCCTATGGTACAAGGTATGGTGAATGTGCCGAGATCCATGCATTTGGTTGGAATTGATGGTTGAATCAAGGCTGAGACATTCCTTCTTAGGTTGACTCTCTTATTCCCCTTTAGCCTTTATCGATGGGTGCAAAGCTCTTTAAGAAATTTGGCATAAGGGGGAATTTGCTTGACTGCATCCAACAATGGAATATTAACTTGAACATTTTTAAATGTATCCATTATTTCATTTTCAATATCATTATAAAAGTTTTTATTAGACATAGAGTGTCTTTGAGGGAAAGGAAGAGGAATGGATTGTTCATTTGAATCATCAATGACTATTCGATTAACAATTTGTCTTGTTTTTCTTTACATGAAGTTTTTGAAGGTTGGGAAAGAGATTTTTCATGAGGGGGACATACCTGCTGTGCAGAATTAGTAGAAGGAGAAACTTATTTACCACTACGAAGTGTAGCTGCACATAAATTACCTATATCCTTTGGATTGGCAAAGGGTTGGGATGGTAGTTGTCCAGAACCTTGTATCATAAGCTCACCGATGGTGTTTTCCAATTACCCCACTTGGGTTCGTAGGTCTTGAATAGCTGATTGTGTGGTCTGTTGGAACTGAAGGTTTTGGGGTGCCATTTGTTTCACCATGTCCTCGAAGATTGGTTCAGATTTGGGAGGAGAAGGATGATGATTGTTTTGAGAAGTTGAAGGATAAGAAGGTTTCATACCTTGGCCTTGTTGATAACAATTCTGTTTTGGGTAGCATGAGTTTCCTCATTGTCGGTATTGGGGTTGTGCTTTCCACCCTGAATTTGGATTTGGCCTGAATTGTTCTTTCTTGAAGGGAGGAACTTGTTGGAATGGACGCCCTGGGAACACAGCGGCACATGACTCAGATGAATCTTGATGTTGTGGGCAGTGGTCAGAAAAATGAGTGTTATCAGAACAAATCCCACAATGTAATTCAATGGAAGTAGAGAGTGAGTTAGCTTATGCTTGAGCTAATTTCCTTAGAAGGGTATTCATCTCATGAAGTTTAGTATCTACCTTTTGTTATAGGGCTGACTGACTTACCTCATGAAATCCTCGGGTTGGTGCAATAGCTCGTGTACCAAATTGTTGTGCATTTAGAGCCATGTTGGCTATTAAGTCACGTGCGGCAGAATGAGTTTTTTCAACTAGGGAACCACAAGCCGCAACATCAATTATTCCACGATCCATTGGGATAAGTCCCTCATAGAAGTATTGAATTAAAAGTTGTTCACTAATCTGGTGGTGGGGGCAGCTTGAGCAAAGTCTTTTGAATCTCTCCCAGCATTCATGAAGGGTATCTCCTTGTGATTGCCTAATTCCACGTATTTCTTTCCTAATTGATGCAATTCGGGAGGCAGGGAAGAACTTCTCTAGAAAAAGTCTTTTTAGGTCATTCCAGCCCCCAATTGTGGAAGGCAAATAGTATAGCTAATCTTTGGCTACACCATCAAGGGAGAAAGGGGAGTCCCTAAACATAATGAGGTCCTCAGACACATTTTGGGGTTTCATGGTGGAGCACCCTATGTGAAACTGTTTTAGATGTTTGTGAGGGTCCTCTCTGGGAAGACCATGGAATTTTGGAAGAAGGTGGATGAGACATGATCTAAGCTCAAAGTTGGATGCTTCCTCGGGATATTGGATGTATGCAGGTTGGTACTCCACATCAGGGGGTATTAAGTTCTTTTAATGTTTGATTATTTGCAGCCATGTTATCTTGGGTTTGATTGGGTTCAATTTTGGGTTGGTTTAGAACCACTTGAGTATCTAAATAGGTTTCCACAATGTGACTTTATTGACCTTCTCTAGATGCCTTGATTTGTGTGTGATGTGACTTTTCAATTTCAGGATCAAATTCAAGTAGTGTTCCTTTACCAGATCATGTCATGCAACAATGATGTCCAGTTTGATTGATTGATTTTTTGTAGTGTTTTTTTTGTTTTAAGATTGATAAAAGAGAAACATAAGAAGGGTGAAAGAAGAATATAAATTTATACTATAGAATTAGATAGGGAGATGTGGAAGAATAGAGAGATAGAGAGAGAGAGAGAGATAAAGAACACACCAAAAAAAACCAAAAATAAAGACAAAACCCAAAACAAAAAACAATTAAATTGGGGTGCTGTATTTAAAGGAGTAATAATTAAGAAGTAAAATAAATAAATAAAATAAAATAAATAAAAAAATGATCTTGGCTCCCCGGCAATTGCTCCAAAATTTGACCGCGTTGTCGAACGCGTCAAATTAGTTGTTTAATTTTGACTAGAATATCTGCAGTATAGCAGCAACCCTAGTTCATCTCTCGATGGAGCCTCAGATCATTAATTATAAAATTTGGTTCTGATTATGATATTAAAAAGGAAAATGGGGTTTTATAATACATGGGTTTGATGATTAAATATGAAAATAGAAAATAGAAGCTATAAAACAATGTATAGATTAACAGAATTAATTAAGCGTGATCAACCCAGGGTATGCGTATGATGTTTATCCTTCATCGATTCATGATATAAGGTTATGATCTTTTAATCCCTGGTTTGTAACACCTAGAACTAGAATGTAACTGAGTTTATACTAGGATACCTCCTAGTTTTCAGTAAAAAACCCACAATGATTCACCAGACACCGCCGATGATTGAATGAATTGTGTTTGACTTCATAACCAAAACTCACCAAGGAAACAAACGAAAAACTCGATGCGCTGTCCAGATTTGTGTGTTATTTCTTTGTGATACCATGAAATAAATGTACATGGCCTTGAAAGTGCTTGTGTGAATTCAATTGAACAATATAAACCACACAAACACCGCAATTGAAAGGGGGAAAGAAAGTGGTGAACGGTGTGTGAAACAACACATGAATGGGTACCCCCAAACATGATCATATGAGTTGAGCATGACATACCAGTACATAAATCAATAAAATAAGACTAGAGGATGATGAAAAACAACACAACAATCTGGGATTTAAAAGATCATTCAAATATTCCAAACATGAAGCTGGGGATGTACATCACATTCCTCCCCCGGTGATCACAAGGGGTTTAGAAACCCATGGGAGAGGAGGAAGAGAATGATGTTGGGGTAGAACTTCCCATAGCCTCCAGAACCGCTAGGGTTGTTGAGAAGACTCCTTGGGGACTCCAAAATGTCATCACCTTGCCTCTTGGCCAGAAATTGCAAATGGGGAGCCCAAGGTGCCATTTTATAGGAAAATGTGAAGGTGGTTTAAGGCACACAGATTTCTCTAATCCACTTGTACCATGCGTTTCGGCCTTCAGATAGTCTTATCTCGCTTTGGAGAAAATAGAAACGTTTTAGACCTACCTATTGCCTATATCAACCTAATTTTTGGCACCATTTGGACAACTACAGCTCACGATATGGATAAAATACAGAACACCGCATTTGACTTCGTCCAAATTCGGTGGCTTGGACAGATTAGTTCGTATGGGCCCCATAGAAGCCGAATCAGCATTGGGTTCCTGAATATTAAATGTATAATATTATGTTTTTGATAGGCCCACAACATTTCAGCCTATTTAGATGCACATATTTCGTTTACTATGCAAAACAGTGGATAGATGTCCATGGATCCATGCAATTTTGGCCCATTTTTCTTCCACTTCATCAATTGCCCTCCAAATCACCTCCACCTACATTGAAACAATAAAAACAAGTAACATTGTCCATTATAATATTTATTAACATTAATTGATTTATTCAAACATGAAATAAAATTTATTATTATATTTGGAATATTCATTACAAAACTAGTTTAAAACTACGGTGTAAGGGTGGAATAAAACAGTGAATCGTGGTACGGTCACCCAACACCTTTAGAGTCACACCAAAAGACAAGCCCAACTATGCTTCCCCAATGTTGGATATATATAATTACATTGTGGTATATATACATAGATATATTTCAGTATTTAAATAATTTATATATTATATATAAATCAATAAAAAATTTACATATTAAATTATATATATTATTATCTAAATGCTTATATATTATGTTTATATATATATATATTATATGAATATTCTTATATTTTATATAATATATATATATATATTTTAAATTATATATATATGTTTATATTATATGTATACCTATCATATATATGTATATATGTTTATATTTGTTTTATATCATATATATATGTCAATAATTTATGTTTATATATATTCTTATATTACATTTAAATATATGTAAATCAGTTTATATTATATATATATTAACTTTTATATTTATATATATATTTTTATAATATATATATGTTTATATTGTATATATGTGTGTGTGTGTATATATATGTATATGTGTGTGTGTGTGTTTATATATATGTATTTGTGCGTATGTGAGTAAATATATGTGTGCATGTATACATTTATATATTTATAATTATATATATAATTAGCGATGTTTTAAAACAATGGTAAAAAATCATAAAATATCCATATTTTCATAAAAACGTGCCTAAATATACAATATATATCTTCTTATATATATAAATATTATATATATATATAGTAGTAAGTGTGCGTGTGTGTGTGATTAGATATATGTAAATAAATATATTATTTATATATATATATGATTACATATATGTGTTTGTGTGTAAATATATTTATATGTATATATATATATTGTTATATATTTACATCTATGTGGGAATATGAGGTATATATATATAAATGTTTCTTGAAACATGTTTCTAATTTAGCGGCGTTTCCTCAAATTCATGACTAAAATTCCAATGATTCCTAAAAACACAATTTATTTAGAAAAATTATCATGAAACCTCAATAATTTAGTGACATTTTTTAGGACATAATACTTGAGTATTGATTTTTTAAGATATGACAAAAAACATCTCTAATTAAGAATTTTTTTTAAAAAAACGTTGTTAAATTCTGGTTTTCTTCATGTGTATGTCATTAGTTTTGACTATTGGTTTAGTACTAAATTTGTAATGGTAGTGCCAATTAGTTTTTAAGATTAAAATTTCATCATTAAAATATCATTATATGTATTGAAATATATTAGTTATAATTATTTATAAATTTATTATTTCATTTCCTAAATATATTATTTTTGATTTGTGACAACAAAGAATCTAAATACCTTGAGTCTAAAATTTTAAATGAATAAATAGGGGTATTAATAATAAGTAAAATATTAATATACTTTCCCTAAAACAATAATATAGAACATATTTTTTCATTAATATTAATAACACCTTTATTTATGTTTACATAGTCATTCATGATAGAAATTCCTAGCATTGTTCCTGTAGATGTTTAAACCAACCCAAAAAAGAAAATGGTATTCTATATGGATGTTTATGTTTATGAAAGATATTATTTATAGAATAATTTAAATAGTAAATAAACACAATTTTTTATTTATATGTTTCATGGTTTTCATTCATTATATAATATAGTACTCTAAATAAGAAAATACTATAATGAAATGTGAAAAATGTCAGTTTCATAGAGAAGGTAATCCAAACATATACAAGTGTGACAAGATCATGTATATAAAATATAAATGCTGCATGAATTCATTTTTTAGAACCATAATAATGTTATCAAAATAATACTTATTCATTAGTTACTCCCTATACACCATACATCTAATTCGTTTATGAAAAATGGATCACAATTCTTATAGAGGCGTTAGTCTGTATATGACACAACTGACATTTTCATTTTATAGTGGGATTATAGGATATTAAAAAATGGATATCATATTATTATAATAAAATATAAAAATATTAATTATATATATTTTATTATAATTTCAATGATATAAATAATGTTTAGGGTAATAGAATGATATAATTAAAAGGGATCGATTGAGATAATTACCTTTTCAATTGGATATTCCCTATTTGGTGACAACATATGAAATCATAGCTTGGTATTTTAGAATGAAAGAGGATTCCAATATTTTGGGAGATAGTTCCGGATAGACTATGGTGGTGTTATGGTGGAGTTAATGGTTATGATATAATAGATAAATATAAAAACCCATTTTTTATACACATTATTTCATGATTTAATTCCTAAGGATACATATAATAAAATCCCAAAGGATCATGAGTTCTAGTGTCTGTGGACAACATGATACATAAAATCATAAACTAAAATAAGGAAACAAATGTGTTATTTAAAACTCCATAACAAACCCATAAATTTAATTGATCTTATAATACTGCACGAGATAAAAATATGGGATATATAGAAGAAAGAAGTGAGATATAAATCAATTTATGGGAATGATCAAGGCATGGAATAAATAAGAGAATTACATGTAATTTAAGAGGTATAACATGATTACATATGATTAATAGAATCATAATCAGGAACAATTTAGAAATAAAAAATATGATAACATTAAGGAATTATTGGAATATGGAAATAACATAAAACATGACATCATAAAACCTAGTAAAGGTTATCATTTGAGTCATCATATCATAGTTTCAAAGGCTTACCACATAAGAACCATATATGGTATATAATGAGATAAAACAATACATAATGAATTATGGGGATAAATATATCTACACCAACCCATCACATTCATCTGTTGTGCTTGTATTTGTCTATAATATAAATTATTCAACATTGGAAGAGATTTCATCACTTTTAATCTCATTAATAATAAGTATGGGTTAGATACATAATCGAATAAAATAAATTAATGATAACTAAATCTAAGTTAATTCCATTGACTACAAAGGGAATTGTTTATTTACAAGAAGAACGTTTTTCATGGAAAATAACAGGATACTTTTTGTGGTGTAGGGGGTATAAATAACTATCCTGGGAAGGGATTATTGAGAGTGAAATGATTTTTATTATTTATTGGGAATAATTACAACAATAATGGGGTGGGTAAAAAGACATTAAATAATAAAAAATTTTAAATAACATGTATTAAAAATATAAAGTTCTTGAGTAATGATGAAGTGGAAGAGAATTGATTACCTTGATAGGGTGATTCTATAATATTGGGGGGAGCTTCTCAAGAGATTGGGAACAACATATAAGGGATATTTAGATGAAGAGGTATACAAACATCATGATCAATTGGTTTTGAGTGATGATGAATGAGTGGCTGGGTGGATTTTATAGTGAAAGGGGGGACATCATTATTAATTTCTAAACATAGGTTTTCCACTCTAAGAGTTAAAATATTAAAAAAAACAGCCATTATCATTGTTTTAGTGCCTATTTTATAAAAAAAGGATTAATTTTCATTATTTTAATAGAATATGATCTTCAATCCTTAAAATTACATTGATGATGTGGAATTGATCCATGTTCATAAAAAATATTTTTAAAACCATAAAATAAAATATCATTTTTGGAAGACCCATTATATGTTTTTAAAAGTTAATCAAATAACTTCTGCAGAATGGCATTATAAATGGGACATATATTTTTTTGTCATGGAAAACATTTATAGTATAAATTACATCAATTTTTGAAATTTTGATGTCATTAAACTTATCGTGTATGTATACTATATTTAACATTTATCGAAAAAACACAACTCCTTAAAAGATTATGAAATATTCAATATTGGATAATTTTAATGTCTGCATTTCAAAAATAATATTTTTTTTACCATTTTCTTTATAAATATTTGAAATAAAAATTATAAAAAAACTTGTTTTCTGTGAAATACTAGTTTTTATGAATCTAATGAAATTATCACCACTATAACAAATTACACTGGACTTCATAAAATTCTGTTATAATTTATATTTAAATAAAAATTATTTAAATTCGTCTATTTCATGAAAATAAAATTAATTTCATATTTATTTTTTTTATCACAATGAATGTTTTTTTAAACAATTTTTTTTGTAAATTTATTTTTTCATCCTACCGAAATCTATTGTTCTGTTAAAATCATTATATGACATTAATTTTAATGGAATAATGAAAAGAGATAAATATAATAATTATATAATGGAAAAAAAAATTACATATTCTTTGTACAAGGATCTATAAAGATAACCCCTAATTTTACCAATGTATTCTATAAGGGTATGGTTTTTGACGGTGTTACATTCATGGGGTGGATAGATGAACATTTTTTAATCCATGGTCTTGATATGCTTGAAGTTATTCCATAAATGGGATAAATAATGTTTCAATTATTGAATCTCAATATGGTCTTTCTTAAGGTTAAACCCAAGTGACAACATCTCCCTCAGAAGCTATCACAACAGTGTTTCATAGGGTATGATCCCACTGGCCTAGGCTATCAATTCATCCATTAATGTCAAGTGTACCTTACAATAACCCTATATATATAATATTCATAAAGGTAACTATAAAATGATTATATTACCAATTTTTATGATGGTTAATTTTCCTTTAAGTCCATCATAAAAATTTTGGCCATATTTTTTAATGGTTCAAAAAATGGAACGTAATGAATATGATTTTTATAACCAATTTCTTAATAATTTATTTTTTCTTCCAAAATAAAATGTAATTTATTAAATATTAATTTCTTAACAAACAGTAGAAGTGGTGACCTTTTATGTGTGATGAATATGGTTATTTTGTTAATACCCATTAATTTTAAAATTATGTATTGACACCATGAAAGGTTCAATAGCCCCAAAGAATGAAATATTTAATTGTGTAGTGTGATAAGGTAGATGAATCCTCCACCAATCAATTTAAAATATGTTTTTAACATGTTTCAACTAATTTAGAATAATATTTTTTCATATAACCTTACTGATTTGTTTTAACCAAATAATTTATATTTTATTAAAATATTAAAGAACCACTCATTCAAAATATTGATGATTTAAAAATAAATTTAACCACCATATAATAAAATTCTATTAATAAATAATAATAAATATACTATAAAATTAAAACAAGTATTATAAATAAAATATGATTTGTTGAAATATGTCATTTTTACCATTATTTAATTTTAGTATTCAATAACATTAATTACCATTTAGATGAGTGATAATATATTATTATACAAGGTAAAATATCATATCATATTCAATATATCAAATAGATCAATTTGACATATAGGATAAAAATTCACAATATTAACTAAATTATTCTCTAAAATAACCATGTCACTGTCATTAATGTCATTAACATTTAAATTTTGTAATCAAAATTTTATTCTTAAAATTGAAATTAAATTTTTTAAATAATGTTAAAATTATGATCTATTTATGAAATTAATTTTCTTATATTCAATTTATATAACTGTGTAAATCTATTTTTATTACAAGAAGAGAAAAACATGTTTTAGAATAATGTATTATTTACTGTTTCAAAATGTCAAACATTGGTTTTATAAAATCAAGATTGTAATTTTATGTGATTTATTTTCATATATATATATATATATACATTTATATTCTCTAAAATAGTTTTGAAATTCTTTTAATTCGTTTTCATGTTACAATAATGTCCAAAAAGTGATGGAATTTTCAAAATTAGTATTTTATCATTATTTACCTAAAAATCCATTATTTAATAATAATATAAAAAAATTCAAAGAAAGACAGGTTTGATATGTTGAATTAAAAATTTATTTCCTTTTAGAAAAGAAATATTCTAAATATTATAAATTTATCATTTAAAATAAAAATAAATATTCAAATAAAGGCTTATATTATTAGATAGATACCATTTAAAAATCGTTGATTATATAATTCTATATTTTATGTTTTTTATTGTTTAAAATATATTTTTTCTTAAGATATTATTATTATTAATTTTTTTAACTAATTTTAATATATTATGTCATGAATCGTTCTATTTAATAGTTTCATGTGAAATAATCATTCGATACAATTATTATTTAAAGGAAAATGTATCCTGACTCTCACGGTGTGGAATTATCCACCTAGAAATATATTGTTTCATCACAATTATCATAAGGAATGGATATTAAAAAATAAACAAATTGTTTATTTAGGAATGAGTTAGTGTTTTTTCATTCAAGAAAATCACTTTTGGACTAATGTTTTAGATTGTTTGTCCATAACACTTATGTAACTAAAACATATATCACAATGTAGACACTTTAACTGAGTATCCATTTTTTACACAATAATTTTTTTTAAAGATATGACAAATTTTTCAATATATATTTTTCTTAATTTCACCATGTCCTTATCCTTTCCCCTACCCATCCTTAAAATGATTTGAAATTTTTTTAAAATCTTGGTTGAACACAAAATACAAGTAAAGGATAAAAACCCCATTAATGTATGAATACTCATAAATTTTTTTCCATTTATAGAATATACCATGAGCTCAAAATAAAATGTTTCATAACCATGAAATAAACATCTCTATCCAAATATTTTCATAAGAACATTACATAACAAATTTTTAAGGAAAAATTATAATCATAAAAGTCTCATTTAAAAAAATCATGAAAATGTTTTACCAAAGTTACAAATATCACCCATAATAAGAATTATATACTTTCTCTTAAGCATAATATCAATAATTAACCATGTTAAATCATACATGTTCTTTAAACCCATAGAATTAATACTCAAATAATGTAGGTAACATGGGAAATAATTATCATATCAGTCTTATAAATAGAATTAACTATATGGTGAATTCTAATAATACCATAGGTAAAACAAAATTTGTAAATTCATCCCATTTCCCACAGAGTTAGGGAGTCATACATATCTCACCAGTTCTTTGTTTATAATGGCGAGGGAGTAAAAGACTAGTAAAAACCAAAACAATTCAATAATGGGAAGTCAGTATCACTAAAAGTTTCTCAAAACGTGATACATAATGTTGGTTAGGAGTGATAGGTTTATGAAGTACAATCTAAATTCAGAGAGAAATATATTTTAATAATTTTACCTCATTTATCTCAAAGGTTACTCAATTTTATCAATTTCGTTTTTCGAAAGTGTAAATAGTTTGTTTTACAATTTTTTCCATTCAAAATGAAACAAATTAATTTTACCTTATTACCTAATGATAATTATTTCAATTTCAATTATTAAATATATTTAATAAAATTCATATTATATATATGGATGAATTAAATTTTCAATTAAACCAATAAAATGTGTTGAAAACCCAGTTTTCAAGAAATGCATTTTCAACCAATAGATGATCTTCTATTAACTATTTAACTATAAATCATTATTATACAAATGTTATTTTATATAAATATATTTATAATATATTTATTTAATTTAAAATTTTCGTTACTCTGGGTTATTTTAATTTTTAAAATGGATAAACATTAAGAATTGAAAATAATTTTATGGAAAACCACATTTTTAGGCCTAAAAATAAACTTATACCAAAATAAAGAAAATTATCATTTAGATGAAAGTAATCATATTATTCTAAATAAAATGGTTAATATGACACTTTAGTACCAAATCCTAAATTTAGTGGAAACATAAAATTACACTATTTACTAAAAAATATTATAGTATTTTACAAATTAGTCTTTTTCACTGTATATAAAAACATAAATCATTTTAGAAAAATACAAAAATATCACCCTACGTAAAATTTAATATGATTATTTCAAAGCTATTTTTAATTTATTAAAATAAAATGTCTAAATGTTTCAGAAATTAATTTTAATATTTTAGCATTCAAAAATAAATAAAAATAAATTTTTAAGGAATCATTATTTTTGAGGAATAAAATGTATCTATTAAAACCTGATCAATTATTTCGTTATAAATTTTTAGTAAATTAATTATGATTAGTAAATTAATTTATATTTCATAAATTACTTAATAATATTTATACCCACCAAATTAAAAACAAGGTATAAAGTTAATAAGTAAGCATGGTTCATTTTGGCTCGGTGTTTCGTTTCCCACACAATATCAATAGTTTTTCATTTTTTATTAAAAAAACTCATTGTGTTACATTCTCCTCACCATAAAGAATTTAAACCTTTAATTTTTTATATATTAAAAACTGAAAATAGGTGAAAATACATATTTTTTAAAAATTCATTTTTCCATAGGTTTCCACTTTACATTTATGGTTTTGCTATAGCATTGTGACCATGATATCTTTATCACTACAACACATGATCTTTAACGTCTAATACAAATAAGAGCGATCATTTAAAAAATATTTCATCTATGAATTTACAAAATATAAAAGATATTTTATGTACTTTATGAAGTTGAATACATAGAATATTTCATGTACTCGATAAATGGTAGATTGTAGTGCTATTATATAAGCTATAACTCTAATGAAATTGATAATATCAAAGGGTCTATTTTAAATTGAGTATATATTTCCATTGACTCCAAATATATTTACTCTCATTCATGGAAATATATATAGAAGCACTTTATCCCCAACCATAAACACTCGGTTTCATTAATGATTTTAGTAGAGCTCTTCATCTGATACTAAGTTGTCAAGATGTGTTTATGAGTCATCTTGACACTTTCTTCTATCCCAACAAACATTTAATTACCTATCATCTATTTTTTATTTAAATCATATGAATTCATACTTTTTCTACAAATCATTCAAAAAAGGGCTTTATAAATATCCATTTGGATTCTTGAGAGGATGATGTTGTTGTATGAGAACTCAACCAGAGGGAGATGTTTATCACTTCCACTTTTGAAGTCCATCAAAGATGCCCTGAACATGTATTCCAATGAATTAATAGTCCTCATATATTGAACATCATTTTGGGGATGATTATCCATACTAATTTTAACATAGTATTTAGATCATTATAGAGGCCCTTCCTGGCCATGGGGGTAAATATAATATCATGGTTAGATACAAAAAATCGTTGTGTTACATACAAAATCAACACCTCTCTAATGTATATCCTTAAAATTTGATCATGTGAGATGTCATCTCATGTTATAATGGAGTGAGAAACATTTTTAAGGTGACCCACCATAACCCATGTGTCATTATTTCACATTTAATTATTTGGAAGACCACTAATCAAGTCTATGTTAATGTTGGCCCATTTCTAGTTGGGGTGGGTATTGGTTTCATCATACCATAAGAATTTTTCCTTTTAGACTTCCCATTTCAACAAAACATATTAATTTATGTGTATTCCATGACTTAATTATTTATATTCTTATACCAATATTTATCTAGAAGAGAATGATACATTTTTAGGCTTCTACTATTGATGGACGAGGTCGATCTATGTGTAGAATTCAATATCTATTTCTTTATCTCCCAA
Organism: Viscum album; assembly: GCA_963277665.1. Taxonomy (NCBI): domain Eukaryota; kingdom Viridiplantae; phylum Streptophyta; class Magnoliopsida; order Santalales; family Viscaceae; genus Viscum; species Viscum album. The sequence continues at coordinate 336,604,991 of OY728163.1, forward strand.
TTGTATTATACAAATAATCATGTATCAAATCGTAAAAAACAATATTAATAAATTTTGAACACCAGGTATTTTTTTTCCTTACTGATTCCACCTTCTTCTAAATCCCACATGCTCTTTTTTAGAATCCTTTAACTTTTCAAGAATATAATAATTAAAAATATTTTGACAGGGGAATGGTGATGTTTCATCCTTAATTATTCTCATGTATATCATTTTAAACCATTAAAACATTTGATCCTTAAAAATTATCATTATTTATAAGATTATTGGATCCTTTATACACAGATAATATGCCACTTGTTAGTTTCCCATGTTATAGTATATTGATAAATTACAATCCTTAAAAATCTAAAACTATATTTTCTAGAACCTATAAATCACTTTCTATATGAATACATATTTGAGGTTATTATTGTATATATATATTTCACACCTCCCCCCATATATATAATATCCTCATATTTTCAACCCAAAGAACACTACTTTCATCACCATATATTGTGTGGGATTTATTAGGTCACGAAATTTCAACTTCCATAAGGAGTAGGATATCACTTTGGCATTCTTCATTAGTAAATATCCCAAGAAATTCTTTTATTAATAACTTTACACTTAAAATGATCCTTACATAAGGGAATAATATGTACTGGTGTAGTGGTAAGCCTCTTTTGACTCCTTAAATCTTTCTTCTAATTAACTATAACATTCAATGAATACTCCTTTCTTTTTAAGCTTGGTTAGTGGGATAGACAATCATGTGATGTTTTTCATCAATCATAGATAATAACTAAATAGTCCCAGGAAACAGAAAATATCCATTATAGATATTTTTATAGGATAGTTATCAGAAAATATTCTTATAAGGTCCCCCAAATATCCCATTACTGGTGAAAAAAGTCCTCATGTATGACATATCATTCATCAAAAATTCAAAATTATGATACATATCATACATATTATCCTTTATCAATGCCTTTGTCATAGTATTCATGTACTCTTCATGACACTCCATTATTTTTTTAGTAAATTAAAAAATCGTTGATAATGACTACATCATATTTTATTATGAAATATTAAATGATTAAATTCATCATATTTATAATTTTTTATAGAATTATTAGTCCTGAAATGAATCACTTTGAACTTATAGTGTCCAAACCACGTTCGAACCAATGATTTGGTATTATCTTCCTTCCATACCATTAATTGGAGAAATATTGATCGAATTTATCTTTATATAAATATAAGTAACTATGTAACTAATCATACTAGTTCCATATCCTAGGAAGGGTACTTTGTATTTATCATTATTTTGTTGAATTATAGATAATCAATATAGGGGTTCATTTTCCAATCATTTATCATGATGAAATGAAACATTGCACCCCAAGATAAGTCATAATGAAGTGTAAAACCATTTTCTAGATTCTCTTTTAACTTATTTTTATATTTTCTAAACCCAAAATTTCCAATACATATGGTTTCTTAGATATGGGAGGAGATCTAGGTATATGTTCAGTTGATAACTCAACATCTCAATAAAGAGGAAGTCCATGAAACTGTTTGGGGGAATACTTAAGAATAATACCTCAAATTTGAATGTAATAAATAATGTTTCTCTCAATTTTATCAATCATTTGGGCAATAAATCGTTGTTCAAAAAAGAATAATATCTATTCTTAAATAGATTAATATAGTGGAGATTCATCCTCCCCCATACATGTGTATAGAATCATAGGACGACATTTAACATGATGTGTGATATCACTCTCATAATAGTTGAGGCTGGGTTTATATAATGAAAGTCAATACATTCCCAATATAGAATAAATATATAATAATAGATGCAAAAATATATTTTCTATAAGATTAACTCCAAAAACATTGATTAGGGGTGTTATAAACTTCGTATACAATCATTTTCCAATTAATAGTTCTCATAGATAGACAAAAACCGATGATTTGAGGTTGTTCATGTATAGTTATACTAAAAATGAATGATATGTATGAATTATTAGAACTAGAATCAAATATAATCATTTTATTGTTTAATGTATAACTACTGTACCCAACACCACATCATTTGCAGGATCTACGTTAGATGTTGTGATAGAATATGCACTTCATTACTCTTTATCCCATAGAGGTTGTTTTCATTTATTTTCAGTGGAAACCATTGGCTTACAAAATTGGCGCTATTAATAATAATATTCCATGAAATTGAAACATTTCACTAAATGATGAGTGTTGATATGAACCTTCTTCTCTTCTTCCACATTATTGGGTTTATTCATTTACCTTCAGTACTAGAAAAAATGATGACAATCTTTTCCACATTTTAAATGTCTCTCAGTTCTAATTAAAAATCTTCCAAGACAATTCTTCCAACAATATTGTTCAAGTGGGATGTCAGGTATTATTTCATCCATGGTATTTATCTATTAATAATCTAAAATAAAAAAAAAATTCACAGTTTTTTATCAACTCCCATGACACTACTAGGAGTCAGCAATATCAATATCAACATTGAGGGAACAAAAAAAAATCACAATAAAGTTATCAAAGTCCTAAATCAATAAATTGTATTTTTAGACTCAGAATTAATGCACTAAAAATATATCAAGCATACTTTCATCTTTGATGAAAAATTCAGAGCCATACCATTCAAGCCTTCTTTTGTATTCTTCAAACTCACCAATAGATTTGTCTTCTTTTTTTATTCCAACTGAGTAACTCCATATAAATTATAAGATGGAGAGTTCGGGGAAAATATATATGGAAATAAATTTCCTTGAAATCATTCCATTCCATTGGATGTATATACTTATTGGAATTTTTGTTCTTCATTAGTGTCCACCACTGCTTAGAATATCTCTAAATGCGATAAAAATCCATCAGAACATTCTCTTACACTATGTTTTGGAGGATATAAAATATCTTCATAGTAGATTTAATCATTATATCAATGATGATAGCATTAAAAGATTTACTAATGGAAGGTTTTCTTTGTTGCATAAAATAATTATCAACAACTTGGTCCTTCTTAGGATGTGTGGGATTTGTATTAGTTAACTCAGTACTCTTAACTCATGCTAATTGATCTAATAAAACATTGATTGTGTTAAATCTCCCTTAAATAAGGATACACATAAAAATTTGAAAGTTTTCACATTTAATATCAGGTATGTTGTTGGGAAAATTTATCCAATTTTTTTCCCATAAAATAAAAATAACAATATAATGAATTAACATTCAAAATGGAACTGTGAAAATTAAAATGAATAACTTCTAAATGAAAAGTATATACTATCATATGAATATATTATTTTCAATTTGGGTTATCCTTGGTAAAATTTCTTATTAGGATTTCTAAACTAAAAATTATTTCATGTTATTCATAATAATTCATAATGAGTTATATAAATGTGAAAAGCATATATCAAGGGAGTGTCATGCCAGGTATGAATAAAGGCACATTTTCATACACCGCATAGTGATTGACTATAATTCCCTAACACCAGTTACATATAGTAGGTGCATTATTAGATAACATTGGCATGATCACAAAAGATTAAGTCACGAAGGACTGATTAGTTTAGTAGCCTTGGAATAAAAAGATACATTCATAAAGTTTACATTACATCATAATGTGAAAACTACAACAACATCTTGTCTCCACACTCATATCCCCTTATAATATCCCTACAGGACATTCATTAAATACATCTTCATATCCTTGAAAAAATAAAACATAGAAAGGGGTGAGTTCAAATGCCCAGTAAGGATAACAATATAGCAGAAACTTTTATAAATAAGCATAAACATTCAAGGCAAGGTATATCTAAAACAAAAGACTTTTAAACATGAACATCAAGATAATATAGAAAAAATAAAATGAAATAATTCCATTTACTTAATCACCAGGATATTATACTAGTTGAATGATCACATGCAATATCAATAACCACTTTCATAATGATGGAATGCATAATTCCAGACTATCATAATCACTTATTCAAGGCCTTGTGCCAAGACAAAAAATATGATTTTGTCAAGGCCTTGTACCAAAGAACTAGTTTTTCTCATGAGACCTACCGATGCATCGGGGAGCTATAGGGGGATCCACCCATCACTTATTATGTTCAATGCATTACTCATATGAACAGGTTTAAACATAACATAAAAATTTGTTTTTAAACTAGCATATGAAATCTAAATACATTCTCTATGAACCATGAATGTAACAAAAATGATACATCCACATTCAAACATATCACAAAACCTTCAATACAATATGGATGTTTTGAATCATAATAAATCAACATCAAATAAGCTTAAAATGTATCAAAGGATGTTGACATATATGAAATCAAAACTATTTGAGAGAAATATCTCTTTTTTTTGAAATAATTTAAAATTTACATAATTATAAAATAAAACATTTAATTTTAAAATATTCATATAATCTTGTAATGGAATCTCTGATGACGTTTTAATGGCAGAAAATAACTGCACCCACCGTATAAGTTAAAAAGACATTCTTACATTAAATTTTTCGAAATGCTCAAAAAGTATATTGTTTGGAAAATGACAGAAATATTCTTTACAAAACACAAAAGGGTATAAATGACATTAACCCATTTTCTAGTAAATCATACAAATGTTTTGAAATAAATTTTTAAGAAACATGGTTGTGGATGATAAAGAGGTCCCAGAAGATAATTATGTATAAATAACCTCATATAATGAAGATATTGTGAAATAAACCCTTACCTTGTAATTTTACATGGTCGAGGGTAGGTTATCCTCCTCTATAATGGTGAAATAATTGTTATTAAATTATTCAAGAATAAATAAAATAAATATGATATCATATATGATCTGTTAACATTTCATTGTTAATAATATCTTTGTATTATCGTTGTTTCGGGTGTTAACTTTCTTGTTTTCTTTTATATGTTTTATTACATAAGCCGTGTTTGATATGGATAGGTTGTATATTATTTATATCTAGAATGATATCGAGTCCTTAATCATTATTTTTAATCATAAAATGAGAATTATACTTGAATGAATACGATGGGGAATGAATCGCATCACGTTCGTGGAGACGATAATCCGTACGTACGCACGAACACTACTTCCATTTCATTTTTCATTTTAAAAGGAATCAAAACCAAATTATACATAGGTATATTATCATTCCATTATAATATAATATCTTATATGTGTTACTTAAGTTCCTTAACACCGTCCTTTATACGTTCCATGTATGGTATGAACGAGTCATATCACTTTGAGGGGGTGGTAGTCCGCACTTCCTCAAATGAAATTATTGTATATATGTACAACATGAAACGAATAATGGTATGCTGTAAAATGGAATTACAGAAGCTTATATATAAAATAAATATCATTAATATAATATTTAATTATAGTGTCATCATAATGGCAACTATGAGAGGTTGTAGGAGAAAATTGAACATTCATCGTTCCGAGAGGCGTTTGGTTCCCATCCACAGAAACATTATATTCTTAACCAATTTAGTGGTGGTGTGTGTAAGTGTAGTTTGAATAATTATCATAAAAATATCATATTATATTTTTTATGCTGGTTTTGTTACAAAATAATAGTATAATAAGTGTATAGGGGTTGGAGAAGTTAAATAAATGAAAAGAAGCTAAGAGAAATTGTTACTTTTAATTTGGGTAACTCCATTTGAATTGAACCAAAAAGGATCCTTGAAGTTCCTTCTACCCAAGGTAAGGCTTCTAGGAGGAGGCGACGGATGTATGGTGATTAATTGGGCAGAGTTTGGATGATCCAAAAGGCTTGATAGGTGTTATAAATTGGTTAGAAGTGGTATCCTATTATAAGGGCAGGAGGGGCTCTTTATGAAGGATTGAAGATATTATTTTCTTATATAATGATATTCAGTTTATAAAAGTCCAAAACTCATTAAAGATGAAGATAATATGACTCATGATCGAAATGATATCATCCAATAAGAATTGGACTGGTTTTGGGTATTAATTTAGTCTTTATAATCTTATTTATTTAAATCATTTATTTATGAGTTAAACACAACATCATTATTGTGTCATAAATAATTCGGTTTATTAGATGTCTAAAAATTATTAAAAAAAACCATTATATAGGAGTTTTATCTTCTTAATGAATATTTATAGTCAAAAATATAAAATATATAACCCTATGTAATTTTTTTCAAAAAGATATATGTTTATGTCATTTTTGTATTTACATTAACTTAATTAATATAAAGTGTCATTATCACTTACAAGTGGCTCCATGGGGTCCCAAAATCAACCCAATGATGCCCATCGTCGGACATGTATAAAAAATAGGGGTAGGACTAGTTTTAGGGTAATTTAGTATTATTATAATATTATTTGTTACATTTATTTACTGGATTTACCCTTTAACCATGGTAAATAAAATATTTACCGAAGTAATTATTCAAAATGTCAAAAAATAAACGTTACCTATTTACACAATTTTTACCCCCTGATCCTAAATATGGAATCCATTTTTCTATATTCAAAACACAGAAGTGGAAAAAATTAATTTAAAATTAATTACCACTGTCAAAACAAAAATCGTGTTTTTATGAAATAATAACTATCAAATGATTGATACTTTTTTATGTCTGGTTTAAATGTGAAATTATATTCAATGACCAAAATTGTATTAAATGGTAAAAATATATTCTAAATATACTTTAAAACCACTCAAATTCATATTTTATCACTATTAATTATTTTTATTAAAAAATATGTTTTTAATTAAAAATTAGTAATTTTCACTATTCATCAAAATATGAAAGTTTTCAGAAAAATACCAAAATTTTACCGTAGGCTAATTCTGATAATATGAATCCAAAAATGAAGTCCCTTTTGAAAGATAAAATTTATAATATATCAAAAATTTTGTATTACTATTCATAATGGATATTTTGATTGGTTGTGGTGTGTGTTACAACTCGAAGTTACATACAAAACACGCTACTATATTATTCAAAGAGAAGTGTACCATGGATGATTGTGGTGTTACATTTTCCCCACTTTAAAATAATTTCTTCCTAGAAATATCTAGTATACTAATATATAAAAAGACTCATGTGGTTCTTCATCATAAGTTCCTCGGGTTCCTAGGTTTCCTCTTCTTTCTTATGGTTTCTCCATAAAACATTTTCCAGGCGAGTTGTCTGGTTTCTCAACACTTTTTCTCTTGTATCAAGAATCCTGATGGTCTCTTTACAGTAAGATTGACATGGTTCTAGTTCTAAATCCTCGTAGGTGATTACTTGCGTTGGGTCAGGCATGTATTTTCTCAACAGTGATACGTGGAACACATCGTGAACTTTGGAGAGATTTGGTGGCATTGCCAAACAATAAGCTACAACCCCTAGTCATTCTAGAATTTTGAATGTTCCTATGTACCTGGGAGTTAATTTACCTTTTTTAACGAAATGTTTAACTCCCTTCCATGGAGATACCTTCAAGAAAACATGATCACACTCATGAAATTCCAAATCCTTCCTTCGGTTGTTGGTATAGCTCTTCTGCCAACTTTGAACTGCTTTGAAGTGGTTTTGGGTTACCTCCACCTTTTCCATAATTTCCTCCACTAGTTCTGGGACTACAAGTTTTCTTTCACCAACATCATCCCAACATGTTGGTGTGCGACATCTCTTTCTATATAACGCTTCATACAGTGCCCTCTGAATACTTTAATAGAAGCTATTATTATAAGAAAATTATACTAGAGGTCAATATCGGTCCCACATACCCAGAAAGTCAAGGGAGCATGATCTAAACATGTATTATAAGGTTTTAATAGTCCCTTCTAATTTTCCATCAGTTTGGGGGTGGTAGGCAGTGCTCAAAAGATGTTCCGTATCCATGGCTTTTTGAAGACTTTTCCATAATCTTGAAGTAAAATGGGGATCACGATCTGAAATAATTGATAGGGGTACTCCATGATGTCTCACAACTTCATTAATATATAGTCTTTCTAGATGTTCAAGTGGTATATCATCCCTTTTAGCAAGAAAATGTGCTGACTTGGTAAGACGATCAACAAAAACCCATATTGCATCATTTTTTCTAGGAGTCTTTAGAAGTACAATGATAGAGTCCATCATTATATTATCCCATTTCCACTCATGTATGGGAAGAGGTTTCATGAATCCTCCATGTTGTTTCCTTCCAGCTTTCACTTGTTGAAAAACCATATATCTTGACCCAAAATCAGCAATCTCCCTCGTCATGTTGTCCCACCTAAAATGTTCCTTCAAATCTCTATACATTTTGGTTCTCCCAGGGTGTATAGAGAAATTGGAACAATTATAATCGTCCAACAATTCCCTTTTTAGATTAGGTATATCATGAAAACAAATTCTCTTCCCAAATTTCAAAATTCCATCTTCATACACAAAGTCACTCAATCTCCCATCATTCACAGCTTTAATCTTCTTTTTAAACTCTTTATCATTTGTCTAAGAATTATTTATCCTTTCTAGTAAATATGGTTCGACAATCAATTGAAAAATAATTGATGTTTCATCTTCCATGGTTATTCCCATGTCTATCTTCACTAGATCCATGAAAGTAGGATCTCTTTCAATTCTCATATTGTTCAAAACTCCATGATCCTTTCTACTCAAAGCATCTGCCACCTTATTTTCCTTCCTCGGGTGGTAGGGTATCATGTAATCATAAAACTTGAGTAGTTCAAGCCATCTCCTTTGAATCATGTTGAGTTATTTTTTTTTGAATATATGTTTTAAACTATTGTGATCAGTATCAATCTCAAATATTTCACCATAGAGATACTGTCTACAAATATTCAAAGAAAATATCACAGCTTCTAACTCAAGATGTTGAGTAGGATAGTTTTTCTCATGAATTTTCAGTTGTTGTAATGCATAGGCAATAACCCTATCATTCTACAAAAGGAAACAACTAAGTCCTTTCGTTGATGCATCACTATAAATAACAAACCCATCATTCCCTGATAGTTGAGTCAATATAGGAGCATTGACTAATCTTCTCTTCAGTTCTTCAAAACATTCATCACACTATTTTTTCCAAAGAAATTTAACCCATTTACGTGTGATCTTTGTTAATGGGTTTTCTAATCAGGAAAATTTCCAGACGAAATGCCGATAATAACCTACAAAACCAATAAAACAGAATAACTCAGTTATACTTGTCGGTGTTGGCCATTCTTGGATTGAAATGGTCATAGAAGGATCAACAGAGATTCTATCCTTAGAGACAATATGGCCAAGAAAAGAAATCACCTGAAGCCAGAACCCACACTTGCTAAACTTCCCATATAATTCATGTCTTCTAAGAGTCTTTAGGATAATGCGCAAGTGACTTTTATGATATTCGTAGATTTTGGAGTATACCAAGATATCCTAAATAAATACCATGACAAAATCATTAAGATATTCCTTGAAAACTCTATTTATTAAATCCATGAATACAGAGGGTTCATTAGTCAATCCAAAAGGCATTACTGTAAACTTGTAATTCCTGTACCTGGTTCAAAATGATGTCTTTGAAACGCCTTCCTTATTTACAAACAACTGATGGTATCTAGATCGAAGGTCAATCTTTGGAAAGTATTGTGATCCATGCAGTTGGTCAAATAAATTATCAATACGTGGTAGGGGATACTTGTTCTTTATTGTTATAGAATTGATTTCCTTTTAGTCAATACATTACCTCATAGATCCATCTTTATTCTTAACAAAACGAACATGGGCTCCCCATGGAGAAACACTTGGGCGAATAAATCCCTCATTACTCAATTACTCTAGTTGTTTCTTTAGTTCCACTGATTCCATAGTTTCCATTCTATAAGGGGTCGTCGATATGGGCCTTGATATGGGAATTAAATCAATGGAAAACTCAATTTCTTTTTCTGGTGGATGTTCAGGAAAATCCTCTAGAAAAAAATCAATGTATTATCTCAAAATAGGTACATCCTCTATTTGAACATTCCTTTCCTTACCCATAATCATTTAATTTTATTCCTCCCCAATAATTGAATTCAGTTGAGCTACTAGGGGTGGATCTAGATAAGAATTAGGTAGTGACGATTCTTCTCTAAAGATAATGTGTTCCATATCATGATCATAAAAATAGTAACCTCCTTCTTCTTATAATAATGTTTTTCATCATGGTCTGAAAGCCAATCCATACCAAGGATTATATCAAATTCAATCATGAGTATGAGATGATGATATCAGTAGATAAAGAAAATTTATGTGCTCTAATGGGGACTGATTCACAATACTTTGTTGAAATGTTACTTCTCTTAGGAGATTTAACTGACAACTCCCTTGTTAAATAAAAGTGTAAATATCTAATTTTCTTAACAATCTGGGAAGCTAAGAAACAATGCGATGATCCAGAATCAAATAAAGAATTTCCTAAACTTGAGGAATCCATTAAATCACCTGCTACCACGTCTTTCGGGGCTTCAAACTCAGCAGTAGTGATAGCATAAGCTTGGCCTTGATCCCAGGGACTTTTCTGAGGTAAGTTACATGGACTCCTAGGACATTCATTTGAATAATGTCCCATCTCGCTGCAGTTGTATCATTGAACATCAGTAGATTTTTTCTTCCCCTTGCAATCACGAGCTTGGTGGCCTTTTTCACCACACTTGTAATAGACTCCCATTCCTTTAAACCAAGTACCAGTGTGTTTCTTCCCATATTTACTACAGGATGGATATTCAACTTTTTTCCTTCTTCAACTTATTTCCATTCCCATAGTGATCAGTAGATCTATTCTTCTCTTTCTTTGCTTTAATGTCGTAAGACATAGATAATTCTTTTTCTGTCTTTATAGTGCATGATAAAATATTTTCGTTCAATGAGAAGGTTTGTGTGACTAATTCTTGATAGAGAAACAGTTTTAACCCGTAAAATAAATGATCAATCTTAAATCTTGGGTTACATATATAATCTTCAGCATCCCTTGCTAACCTTGTAATGTTAGCCTCATACTTTGCGACATTATCATACTCTTTTTTCCTCAGACTAGGAAATTTCATTTCCATATCTACTCGATGGTCATGAGGAAAGTATTTTTCTATGAAAAGATCTTTGAACTCACTCTATTCCATATTTGATACTTTATCATCTCCCTTCATGTTTTAAATCAATGACCACCATTGATCAACATCTCCAGTGAGGTGGTAAACTGCCAGGATACCTTTTTCCCTTTCACTACTCCCCAAGGGATGGAATATTTTCTCCAGAGAATTTATCCATTTCTTAGCTACTATTGGATTTGTACCCGCATTTAATGTTGGGGGTTTTTGACTCATGAAGTGTTCTAACATTGATCCTCCACACTGTGGATCAGGGTGCTCCATACAGGTAAGGTTATTATTCATAATCGGAGTGAGTTGTCCCAGTATGGTGATAAGCTGATCTGCACCAGTTGTATCACCAGCTCCACTATAATTATCTTGAGTAGGAGGGAAATTCCTACATGTAGTGTGTGCATTGATATAGTTTCCATTCCTTCCACTAGGCGCAATTTCTAAACAATGGCATAAAATAGATCAGTTTATGAATCAAAATACATAATTCCATACTTGTAAAACAAATAACATAAATTGAACTATTTATGGATATAATACATAATAAAAAAATGTTTTCTTTGAGGAAGTATATAATCATAAAACCTTCATAATGGTTTTTAATTAAAATGAGAATTTTCCTAAGCATATCCCCCGGGTGTGTAGTAACCATGAGTGCAGCAAGCCCCATTGTCGTGCACCAGTTCCCATTAGAGTCGAGCTCAAAGAGGTGTTTTCAAGTTTTAACCCTAGGTACATCTGTGCTAGATCCACATTTACTTGTTCGTATCCACACAGTGATATATTGCCAGGAAAACTCACAAAATCACTACAATACCTAAATTCTAGGAAATTCTTCTATACTAATCCTCAATTTCTATCTTAGGTCTATGTGCTTTAATCAATGTTTATCTAAATTTAGCATCCACGATTTGTACTAAACATCCTCTGATACCAAATATAATGCCCCGACCCCAGTTACCCAGAGTCGGTGCATTATTACATAACATTGGCATGATCAAAAAAGATCATGTCCCAAAGGACCGATTATTTTCGTATCCTAGAAATAACTAGATAAATTCATAAGGTTTACATTACATCATAAAGTGAAAACTACAACAAAATCTTGTCTCCACACTCTTATACCCTTATAATTTCCCAACAGGTCATCCATAAAATATTTATTCACATCCTCGGAAAAATAAATCATAGAAAGGGGTGAGATCAAATGCCCAGTAAGGATAACAATATAGCAGAAACTTTCATAAATAAGTATAAATATTTAAGGCGATTTATAGCTAAAACAAAAGCCTTTAAAACTTGATCTTCAAAATAATATGGAAAAAAATGAAATAATGCCATTTACTTATTCACATGGATATTCTACAAGTCGAATAATCACATGCAATATTAATAACCACTTTCATAATTATGGAATTCATAATGCCAGACTATCATAACCACATAGTGAAGGCCATGTGCCAAGACTACGAATAAGATTTTTCAAGGCCTTATGCCAAGACAATAGTTTGTCTCATGAGACCTACCAATGATCGAGGAGCTATAGTGGGCTCCACCCATCACTTATTAAGTCCAATTCATTCCTCATATAAATAGGTTTAAACATTACATAATCATTCGTATTAAAACTAGCATACGAAATGTCAATAATTTCTCCATAAACTATGAATGGTATAAAAATAAAACATCCATAGTCAAACATATCACAAAACCTTCAATACAATATGGATGTTTTTTATCATAATAAATAAACTTCAAATAAGCATAGAATATATTAATGGATGGTGACATAGATGAAATCAAAACTATTTTAGAGAAATATCTATTTTTTTGAAATCATTTAAAATTAACATAATTATAGAATAAAAAATTTACTTTGAAAATATTGTTATAAGATCTTAAGGGATGCTTTGAAGATGTTTTAATGGTGGAATATAACCGTACACACCATATAAGTTAAAAAGACATTCTATCATTAAATTTTTCGAAAAGGTCAAAAAGTTCCTTGTTTGGAAAACGAATGAAATATTCCTTTCAAAACACATAAGGGTATAAATAACTTTAACCCATTGTCTAGTAATTAGTAAATATAATTTGAAATACATTTTTGAGAAACATGGATGTTGATGATAAAGAGGTCCTAGTAGATATTTAAATATAAACAACCTCAGATAATGAAGAGATTGTGAAATAAACCCTTACCTTGTACTTTCCTTGGTTGAGGCTAGGTTTACCTACAGTATAATGGTGAAATTATTATTATTAAATTATTAATTAACAATTTAAATTAATATGATATCATATATGATCTTTTAACATTGCTTTGTTAACAATATCATAGTATTATCGTTGTTTCGGGAGTTATTATACTCGTTTTCTTTTATATGTTTTTTACATAAGCCATGTCTATTATGGATATGTTGTATCTTATTAATATACAGAATTATATCAAGTTCTTAATCATTATTTTTAATCATAAAATGAGAATTATACTTTAATGGATACGATGGGGAACGAATCTCATCGCGTTTATGGAGACGGTAATCCGTACGTAGGCACAAACACTACCTCTATTTCATTTTTCATTTTAAAAGAAATAAAAACCAAATGAAAACTAGGTATATTATTATTAAAGTATAATATAATATCTCATATGTGTTACTGAAGTTCATTAACACCATCCTTTATACGTTCCGTGTATGGTATGAACGAGTCATATCACTTTGAGTGAGCGGTAGTCCGCACTTCCTCAAATTAAATTATATTATATATATACAACATGAAACGAATAATGGAATACTATAAAATGGAATTACAGAAGATTAAATATAAAATAAATATCATAAATATCATATTTCATTATAGTTCCATCATAATGGCCACCATGAGAGGTGGTAGGAGTTAATTGAACAATCATTGTTTCGTGAGGCGTTTGGTTGCCATCAAAAGAAACATTATGTTCTTCACCCATTAGATGGAGGTGTGTTTATGTGTAGTTTGAATAATTCTTATAAAAATTTCCTTGTATATTTATTATACTACTTTTGTTACAAAATAATAGAATAAGAATAGTTTAAGGGTTGGAGAAGTAAAATAAAAGAAAAGAAGCTAAGAGAAATCGTTACCTTTAATTTGGGTAACTCACTTTGGTTTGTACCAAAAAAGACTATTGAAGCGCCTTTTGCCTAAGGTAAGGCTTATAAGAGGAGGAGAGGGATTTAGAGAGCGTAATTTGGAAGATGTTGGATGAGCCAAAAGGCTTTAGAGGTGTGAGGAATTGGATAGAAGTGGTATCCTTTTATAAGGAGGAGGAACAGCTCTTTAGGAAGGATTGAAAATATTATTTTATTATATAATGATATTAGGTTTATAAAGGTCCAAAACTCATTAAATTTGAAGATACGATGGCTCATGATCGAAATGAAATCATCCAATAAGAATTGGATAGGTTTTGGGTATTAATTTCTTATTTTTAATCTTATTTATTTAAATCATTTATTAATGAGGTAAACACTACATCATTATTGTGTCATAAATAATTTTGTTTATTAGATTTCTAAAAATTATAAAAAAACTACCATGATGTATGAATTCTTTTTATATTTCTAATTAATATTTATAGGTGAAAATATAACATATATAAACCTATGTAAAATTTTTTTTTCTAAAAGATATATGCTTATGTCATTTTTGTATTTACATTAACTTAATTAATATAAATTGTCATTATCACTTAAAAGTGGATCCATGGTGTCCTAAAATCGACCCAAATATGCCCATGGTCGGACATGTATCAAAAAATAGGGTCAGGACACGTTTTAGGGTAATTAATTATTATTATAATATTATTTTTTTACCCTTATTTACTAGATTTACCCTTTAACCATAGTAAATAAAATATTTACCGATGTAATTATTCAAAATGTCTAAAAATAAAAGTTACATATTTACACAATTTGGACCCCCTAATTCTAAATATGGAATCAATTTTTCTAAATACAAAACACAAAAGTTGCAGAAAGTTATTTAAAATTAATTCTCGATGTCAAAACAAAATGCATGTTTTTAAAAAATAATAAATATCAAAAGATTGATACTTGTTTATGTCCGGTTTAAATGTGAAATTATGTCCAATGACCAAAATTGTATTAAATGTTAAAAAATATTTTAAATATACTTTAAAACCACTCAAATGCATAATTTTTCACTATTAATTATTTCAATTAAAAAAGTTGTTTTCAATTAAAATTTAGTTATTTTAACTATTCATCAAAATAAGAAAGATTTCAGAAAAATACCAAAATTTCACCCTATGCTAATTTAGATATTCCAAATCCAAAAAATAAGTCCATTTTGAAAGATAAAATCTATAAAATTTCAAAAAGTGGGTATTACTATTCATAATGGCTAATTTGATTGGTTGTGGTGTGTGTTAGAACATGAAGTTGCGTACAACACACGCTACTATATTATTCAAAGAGAAGAGTACCGTGGAAGCTTGGGGTGTTACATTGAATCCAATACATGTCACTATTTTTAGTGCTATTACCACTTGCTAAAGGAAATGTGTCATTGGAAGATTATGTGATAATATATAAAAAATAAACTAAAGAATGATATCCTTATTTTTACCCCATAATGTGATATTAAATTCATTTGATCTCTTATAACTACATAAGAGATCTACTGGAATATATATTTTACATTTCTGAGCTAAAACCCTTTAAGGGAATAAATATTATAAGGAAACATAAATTTTGAGTCAAATGAAAAATATGATATCATAAAAAATGAAGATAAATAATAATCACTTGACAACATATCATAAAGAACAAGGTATTATAAAATCATGGAATAATAGTGAATGTTGTAGAAAAATATGACAAGACATAAAAATGACTCGAGGATACATCCTATATAATATCCCATGGTTGGAAAGGTACCACAATGGATTAGCTTTATTCCTAAATCCCAAACATGACGACTCATGGTACTAATGATTAGAATATAGAATTGAAGAACCATATAAGTGCACATATCATAACATGTCCATGATTTATTTGTCCCACACAATGGAAATCAATAATAGTTACCAATATAATAATTTCTCATGGAATGATAATGGGTTCTATTATCTTTCCTTGTACCATAATCAATGGAAATTTCATAATAATGGAATTCTTAAAATAAAAAAGGTATGTATTACCCAGTCAAGAGAAGATAAAATAAGACAGTTATATAAGTGAGATGAAGATTTGTTAAAGTTATAATAATTATATAATATTAAAAAAATAGATAATGTGAGTTAAATAAATTACAGTCATAAGATAAAGGAAATGGTTGTTTAGAGAGATCCCTTACCTTCCTCCCAATTTTTCTTGTGAGTTATTTGTCTTCCTAAATAATAAAATCATTTTTATTATTTAAATTCTCTCGAAACATTTTCAATTTTATTTGACCATTAATTTTACTCATTATCATATTATATTCAATTACATAATCTTTTAGCTTAAGGTCCAATGTTTTGATGATTTTAAAATCATATGTTCAAAATCCATTTAGGAAGTTGAATAAGGTAAAAGAGACTATTATTTCATAATATATATAATTATAATAATGAAATAATTATAATTTTTATATAGAAAATAAATATTAAAAAAAGTCATGGTGGATGGTTATGGAAATTGAACTATGTAATAATCATGGATAGAGTGGTCCATATATACTAATGAGTAACATTTCCATTTTTTTATGATAATGATAAATAGATGTTAAGTGTTATTTTTTATTTATGATATTATAATTATTTCATAAATATAAATTTTTTTAATTAAATAAACATATATATACCATCTATTTGATGTGGTAATTAACAACTAATCACATCACTTCCTGGAGGTAGTAATCCATACATTTACATAAATGATGTTATGATTTTATTTTTAATGTTATGGTAAAAAAGATATATGATATATTAGTTTTTCGTAATTATAAATATTTAATGAATATTGTATATATATAATTATTAAATTCATCATCATAAAAAACTTTGGAAGGCGATTATTGAAAATTAATTGCATAGGTTTCAAGGTGGTAGTCCTCCATACACAAAAACGATGGTTTTGTTTCCCAATTTATAAAAATGTAGATGGATTTAGTGTATAAAATTAACATATTAACGTTTTAGTATATAGTATATACTATTTTATTTATATAATCATGATTGATAATTATTTTATGGATGTGGAAGAAAAAATAATATAAATATTATTGGTTAATAATGATACATATTCATCGGACAACCTCTTTAAAATTTACCTAATGCCTCATATGATTGAATATTATATAATAAAAAATAATCTAGGAAGTTGGTAAGGAATAAACTATGGTATTTTGATAGAAATTTTCTAAAACCCAAAGATTTTTAAGACTGTAAAGTAGAGGAGATGAGGCATCCATTTATCAGTGAAAGGGGGTGGTAGTTTTTTATAATTACACAAAACATATGAATAACGGTAATTTATATTCAAGAAAAGATTCTTAAAAATTTATAAATACTTCAGAATAGTGATGAAATGTTCAATAAAAACAAACATCTTTAAAAAACACCTTTTGACATGTTATTCTATTTATCTCTAAGGATGCTCAGTTTTTCTTTTTTGTTTTTCATCATGTTGACTGGGTTTTTCGCTCATTCTACAATTTATAAAGATGAAAATAATTTTGAACATATAGACTGGAATTAATTATTTAAATTAAAATTAGGGAACACCTTTAATTAAATTTAAATCATTAAATTTGAATAAATAAATTTAAAATTCAACCTACATAACGTGTTCAAAAATTATTTTTCAATAAATGAATTTTCATGAAATTGATGATCTTATATTAACTTAATGAATGGAAATAATCCTTATCTAAATTTAAATTAATATAAATATATATATATAATCTATTAATATAATTTTTATTTCTCCTTAATAGGGGTAATATTAATTAATTAAAATGGGTAAATTATATGCATTTAATAACAATTTGTAGAAAACAACATTTTTACTAATAAAAATAAACTTTTTACAAAATAAAAAATTAATTGATTAAAAGTTAACTAATTAGATTATAATAAATGAAATGTTTAATTTTTCAATATAATACCAAATAAAAAATATATTATTACTTTTAAATTACATTATTAAATGAAAATAAATGACAGTATTGGAAAAATCTGTAATTTTTAATTATCATAGGGAAATAATTTTATTTAGATTAATCAAAATAACACACCCGTAGTTAATTTTTATTGTCTGATTTCTTGATTTTTATTTATTTTATAAAATAAAATATATTAAATTTTAAAACTTTATATATACAATTTTCTCAGATAATAATAATAAAAATAATTTTTGATGGAAACCAATTTTTTGAATTATAAAATGTCATTAATAAAAAATTGTGTTCATACATCATAATAAATTTTCATCACATTTATAATGATTTAGAAATTTATATTCTATTCATAATTTATTTTATACTATTCATATCCACCATTTTAACTGCTAGTTTAGAATAATTATAAATAATCATGTTACATTTAGCTACGATGTTGCGTGTTGCATTTGATTTAAAGGATAATTTTCCATTTAAAAAAATAGGGTATTTTAAATAATGTTAATAATATGATCATGTAATAGAAAAATTTATAAAATATATCCTTAAAAAAATTAAAAATAGGATTTAAAGGTAAAGTGTCCTTTACCTGAGATCTAACTCATCACATATATTGATTATCTTCCTCAATAAAAATAAAATGTTAATTATTTTCATGGTTAATTTTTTTTATTAATTTGTATTATTTTTATTATTTTATTTATTACCATTTCATACACAATTAATTAATCAGTTATGATCACATCAGGTGTTTTGATGATATTCATCCCATATGTGGAAAATAACATGGTAGTTTAAATACGGTATGGCGGTCATTATTCCATCATCTATAAAATAATAATAACAACATATTTTTAATTTATATAAATTAAATATACATTTAATACCAATCATGAATGGAGTTTTTTAAAATTGAATACATTACAATCATAGAGATGGTTGGTCAAACATACACATGAATAACACATTAATTTTTCAAATAGAATTATGGAATGAATGTAAGAATTATTTTATCTTTAATGATTTATGATTATCTTATAAATATAATAGAATTTAATTAAATAAACTTATATATAACACCCATGAGATGTGGTCATGAAATACAGATCATGTTGCTTTGTCGAGGGGTAATCCACACGTTCACATGAATATAGTTATCATTTTTCAATGAATATACTAGTGAGAAATTAGATAATATTTCATATTTGTATATTGATATGTATTTATTCAATATTTTATATAAACATTATATTTCTAATTAGATCCATATGTTATAGGCATTGATTAGAAATAAATTACATCGATCTATTAGGCAGTAGTCCTCTATAAAGAAAAATGATGTTTTCATTCCCCATTTGATGGAATAAGATATGGATATAGGTTGTTTCATTAATAATATAATATATAATAACAAAAAATATATTGGTGATGTTGTTTCATCATGGATGAAGAATATTTAAATGAGGTAGAAGAATAAATAAAATTAAAATTATATGTTATGAATTTTACCCCTTCTTTGAACTACCACTTTTGTTTTATGCTTAAAGAGTTGTTATTTTCGTTTTATGATAAATCTTGGGACTCTATGAAAATAGGATGGACGAATGGATTGTTTTGTGTTTCTCTAAGATAGGGGGCTGAAATGGTGTGGGGATGAGAGCAGTTTAGGTGCACTTTTTTATGTGAGTGGAGGGGAATACTTTTAATTACCTATAAGATTAATTAATACATATATCATAATAAGTTTAATTAGCACCAGGACAGAAAATATTTCAAGATAATGTGTTATATAGTATTATTAAAATTAAAAATAATATTTATATAGGTTTTGAAACATTTTAATCCCCATCATCGAGTTAAACTATGCAAAACTCATGTTAACTTTAACTATAATAACTAAAAATTTGTCAATGATAAATTATTTATATAACAAAAATAACATTGTTGTTATATTTAAAAAAAATAAATTCTTAATTTTTTTTTATCAATTTTATATGTTTTAAATTATATAGTTCGATGAGATAACTTTTAGTATAAGAACACAAAACACATAGAAAAGAGTTTTTTGTAAAATTCTGGATTAATGTTTAAAAACAATTACATTAAAAACATGTAATATATTGGTTTCTATAAATATTTTTTTTCTAAATAATAAATACAAGATTATTTTTATACTTTTTTTTGAAATCCAACCCTGAATGGAATTTTCCAACCATTCTATTAAATGGATGTTCAATTGTTTTTCTAAAATAAGTCTTCTTTCAAAAAAGTCAAGATTGTGTTCACAAATTAGAACTAATGTTTTAAAATAAAATACTAAAATAAATAAAAATAAATATTTGTTAGAAAAAAACTTATCCCAAAGAACAAAAGAATGTGTTTAAGTAATTCTAACCCTTATCTCTTTATTTTAACCTCTTGGTAAACATGTTGTGACCTTAATTATTGTAATATATTTATATAGATTTTATTATTAATTAAAAAAAAAATTGAACCTATAAAATTATATTAATTATTATGATTATAAATATTGAATTGTTTTTATAAAATTCAATTCATAGAAATAGAAATTTTAATTTTAAATTAAACCCGTAGAACACGTTTTAAAGTGATTTTAAGAAAAATGCATTTTTTCAAGTATAATGTTGATTAAAATGAAAAATAATTCCTTATGTTTAAAAAATGAATAAATTAAATTTAAAAACAAATCATAAATAAAATGTGTCTAAGTAAATACTAAAAAAATATAGTTATTAATCGAAATCAATAATCTCCACTGTTAAATAGAAAATCCATCTTCTCACAAAATTCTCTAAAATTCATTTTATACAAGTTTTGAAATGATGAATTTAAAATTGAAGTTATTTATATCACATTAATTATATATAATTCAAAAAAATCATTCAAAGAGAACAATTTAATGCATAAAACCATATTTCAGTTTAAAATAACTCATTTTCCTTTTTTAATTGAAGAGTTACTAAATTTTATTATTATTAATATAATTCAATAAAATAATAATTAAATAATATAAAAAGTTACTTAAATTGAGTTATAATAAAATTAAATTGGTTGTCTCATTCTTCCCCATTTTGGAAATTGCATAATCACAATTTTATTCATTACTCAAAACAGTGTGGATATTTTGTATTTAAAGCATTTTTCAATTCCCATGTTGGTTCTATAATCATATGGTTATCCAAAAAACACAATAAACCAATGAATAAAATTATTCATTCACACCTACTATCCATGGTAATGAATCTAAATATAAAATTTCTAATATAGAAGCTTCTCTTCCAACTATACTACTTCCAGGTTAAATCATGAGATTCATATGGCACATATTTTCTTAATAAAACATCAAATATACCGTGTACCCAAAATAAACTAAGAAGAAAATAAAACTCATTATGAAATTAAACCAAATTTTTATAGGATTCAATATGGTCCAATGAAAAATCTACTTGGATTTACTTATATATTGTAATGCATAACACCTTTCTGTAGAGATAACTTATGAAATATATTATCACCAATATGAAAATAAAATAATTTCCTTTGGTTATCCCCATAAAATTTCGGCATTTTGTGAGCTATCCTCATAAGTTTCGTGATAATTTATTCTACCATTTCTTATATTAATAAAAATATTTCAAAAAAGCAATCCCAATATACTAGTCTCTTACATCATTTTCCAGGAAAATAAAATATAAGTTTCCATTTTTATGATGGAATGAAAAATGTTAATATATGAAATCTAAACCAAAGTCATATAATGATCCCAAATTCCATGATAATAAACTTTACAATATTTAAGAATATCATTTAAATTCTTAATTTTTCACCCATACACTTCATATTATCTTGAATGTAAATAAAATAAATAGATTTAGTTAATTGATCATTTATTACTGAAATTTAATTTTTACCTTGATATGTATTTGAAAATCCAACCATGAAATAAATGGATATATTCCCCATTTACATTCTAACACTGGAAATCAAAAAATCATACACTTTGTTAATAATATGTTCATATTTAAACCATTTATAAGTAAAAAAATTAATTTTAAAATTTCTAATAAATTTCTTCATTATTTCCTATCCTGAAAAATGTTCTCATTAGTCTATATACATTTTTATGCAAATATGAAGAACAAAGAAGAGAGAACTATGAGAAAAAAAACCATTCTCTAAATTTTGGTCACATGAATCATATAAAATTTCTATAAATTGAAAACACCTTTTTTCAATATTAATTTTTGGAAATTTACTTTTCTTAATGATTTTTTCATCTTCCTATAACTCATGGTACTATTATGAACTCACATAATTCAGTTTGGAAAACTTTATTTTACTAAAATAAAAAAGGAAGTCGCTTCATAAAAAATTTATAATCTAATATTCATCAAATAATTAACCAATTAACCATATACTATACAATGTATAGTAAATGTATCATTATCATCCAGACTCAAAAAATGGCTAACTCTTTTTTCTATTTTTATAAGGTAATGAATTGTGTAGTTCATATCCTTTATCAATTTTAGCCATTTATTTTGTAACATATTAAATTCATTCAAAATGAATATATACATAAATACTTTATGATCATTATATATTTATCAAATTACACCATATAAATGATGTATCCAAATTTTAATATCAAACACTATATCTTCAAGTTAAAATTCACATGTAGGATAATTTTTCTCAATGTGTTTTAATTGATGTGATGCTTGATAAATTGCACCAGTCATTCTGCATCAAAAAACAACACATTTCTTTCAGTAAACCATTACAATAAAAAACGAATTCACAATTTATGAATGGCATGGCCAAAAATGGGGGATTTAATTTTCTTTGATTCATTTATTAGAAATATTCATCACATTACATTTTCATGATAAACCTAATATTTTTTCATGTTAAATTAGTGGGAAGGCTTTATAACCATAAAAACGTTTCACAAAATCATCAGCTATATCCTATTATTCCAAGAAAACTATGAATCTTAGTATCATTTTTTGGTCTATACCATTCATAAACCACGTTAGTTTTATCAAAATTAATAGTTATGTAACCATTATTTATGAAAATTATAAGGAATTAAATATGCTATAAAAAATTGAATTTACTATATTTTCCATATAACTCATTTTTTTAGTTTTTTAAAAATAATATTTATTTTTTTATGATCCTAATATATTTTTGAATAATCCAAAAATTCATCACTAAAAAACAAAGAATTTTGATAATTATCCATTGAAAACACTATTTATGATATCCATGAATAAAATTGGACAATTCTTCCATTCAGATGGAATAATGTAACAACCCAAGATTTCATAGTATGTTATATTCTTAGAGTAATTCTATTGCTTATACTACTCGCTACACCGAGTTCGAGTGCACCATGACCTACCAAACGAGCCATTCAAAATGCAGTTATGAATAGTATTTACTAAAATTTGAATTTTATATACTCCATATAATTTTAGAATCCATATTATTTATTTCTTATTAATAATATAAGATCAAATTAATTTTTAGATAAAATAATTATTTTTCAAAAAAATCAATTTTAACACCTTTTAATGATGAAACCATTTTAAATTCAATATTTGGCACTTTTATATATTCAATTTGACAAAAAAAACTTCTTCTATAGAAGTGGGACATAAATATTTTGTTTTGATAATTTTATTATGTATTCTGATTACTTTAATATTATGATAAATACTGGAAAATGATAAATTTTAATTGAAAACAATTTTTTTAATAAAAATTATTTATAATGTTAAATTATAAATTTTAATGGTTCTGAAGTATAATTTGATTATATTTTTTTCATTTAATCCAATTTTGGTAATTTTAAGTAATTTTACATTTAAATTAGACATAAACACATATCAATCTTTTAATAGTTTTACTTTTCAAAGACCCACTTTCTAATTTTGACAATAAGAATTAATTCTAAATTAATTAATGAAACTTTTATGTATTTAATCATATAAAATAGGCGTTGTTTTTTAATCCATAATATCAAAATTAGATTAGGGTGATTTTTTGATTTTTTTCTGAGAACATTTAGTTTTTGATTAATAGTGAAAAACACAATGTTATTGTTTAAAATTGAATATTTCTTTAAATAGTTATGTTTAATTTTAATTTATATTAAAATACAAATAGATACGTAATACCTATATTAGTCCAATTTAATTCATTGGAGTCATTTTATTTTAAGATTAAATGTATCTAATTTTATTGAACCTTTTTATGTCTTTTACCTACCATCTAGGAACATTTGAAAATTTGCATAAAATGTAATATTACCACTTATGTGAATTAAATTTCAAAAACCTGAGAGACACGGTTGACATCAGTAAGAAAAATTTGGTTCAATATGATGAAAATAATTTTTTATGAATGCCAAATTTTGTATTTTATTTACCATGGTTATAAGGGAATAGAGTAATTATGGTACAAATGATATTATAGTTACCCTAACACATGTATGAAATCTATTGGATAAGTGTTATTCAATCGAAATAAGACTTATGAATAAAATATGATCCCTTTTTATTCTTTTATTATATCAGAACATTTATTATTATTTTATTTAATGAAGAGATAAAAGTATTAAATTAAAAATTTAAAAAATAAAGCATTATTAATATAAGGTTATACATAATATAATTTTTACAATAAATATTAATTAGAAATATAAAAATATTTCATACATCATGGTTTTTTATTTATAATTTTTATACCTTAAAAAATAAAATTAATTTACAACACAACGATGATACATTAATTGTCTTATGAACAAAATATTGAAAGAATTGATTTTGAAAATATCAACATAAATGTAAATTGAGACTTTTGGTTCCATCCACGAATTTTGTAGTTGAATATGACATTTTAGGGTTTATTTAATGCATTTGTTTTTATGAAATAATGTTTTTTTGACTTTTAAAAAAACCAAATACTAAATAGTGTCAAAATTGGCATAAATGATTTTTTTAAACAAATATTATATGATTAAATGATATAATAATCTTAAAAATATATGATTCATCAAAAAAACTTATATAATGGTAGGTATTTCATTAAAGAACAACTTGAGGTCTAATTGGAATTTTATAGTATTTTTATTAGCTATCTAATATAAAAATACAAGAAGGCATTATAAAATTTAAAATAATTAACTAAGAGTTGAATCTAAAAAATAAGGTAAATATGGTGAGATAAACTTGTCTAAAACCTATTGGTTGAGAGTATTTCGACCCATACCCACCTTAACCTTGAAATAAATCAATTTGGAGGGATTATAATCCAAAAATTATTTAATAATAAAATAATATATCAAGCTTTTCCTAAAGTGACCCTCACCTCTTTAATAAAAAGGTACAACACCTTCTCACAAATTCACATATCCAAATACTTTTGGCTCTACCAAACCCTACTCAAATATACTCCCAACTACCCTCACTTCATCCTAGAGCCTTACTTTGATAATAAAGCCAACTTATGGAGCCCTTTTGATCAAATCAAAAGGAAGCATCTGGAGAAGAGGTAATAATTCCATCCCCTCGTTCAAAGATCTTATCTTCTTCCACTTCTTCTTTCTTTATTATTTCCATACCAAAATAACAACTCAAGTACCTTGTATATACTGTGATGTTATTATAAATATAGTACTAATATATTCAATAATTGATCCATCCTATGAATGACAAATTCACTATACATGTGTACGTACAACATACCTTCTCTACGCCATGGTGTAGTTTTTTATTCAACACTTTATTATTTGGATGAGAATAATAAAGAGTATAATTGATTTTAATAATAAACATAACATTTTAATGATTTTTTATATGTAATATACCATCCAATAACATACAATTTGTCTATCAATAGATTGATATTGTTGTTCGTGTATATGTACGAAATACCGTCCCCCCAAACACGATGAGATTCATTCCCTATCATAACCATTCAAGAAAAATGTTAATTTTATGATTAAAATTAATATTTAAGAACAAAATATAATTATTGACATGAAACAAATACATATTATCCATTACAAACATGACTTATGTAACAAAATATATAGAGGAAAATGAATCTGTTAACACACAAGACAATAATACTACTGAAATATTATTAACAAAGAAATATTATAAGATCATATATGATATAATATTTATGTATGTGGCTATTTTATAATTTAATAAAAATGATTTAACTATTCTACAGGAGGTTAAAATACCCTTCAATTAGAAAAATCACATGGTAAGGGTTATTTCCTCAATGTCATTATTATCCACAATTATTTATATGTATGTATTTATGGGACATATTTATCTTCCATGTCTATGTTTCATAAAAGTGTTTTCAAAAGGAATATTTTATGGTTTTATGGAAGGTAATATTTTACTAGATCATAATATTATATGTTTTAATGATTAATTTTTACAAATATATTTATTTAATGGCAATGTTTTCAAAATGATTTTATGGATTTGTTCATATCGACATAATTGTTTTAAAATGTTAATTATTTTCAAAACATTCACAGTGTTATTGGATACATTGAATATAAAATATCATTTAAATGAATTCCTTTATAAATGTGTGACTTTTAAATTATTTCACAAAAAGTTATATTACTCTCAAATATTTTTATTGATCATTTTGAATTATGTCCACACTTTTTACTGGATATTATTCTTGTTTGAGATTGATTTGTAATAATAAAATTTTCCATGTTGTATTGAATGAGTTATTATAAGTTTGAATGTGGATGTTTTATTTTTATACCATTTATGTTTTATGGTTAAAGTATTGACATTTTTTATTCTAGTTTTAATATGAATGATTATGTTATGTTTCAATATTTTTATATGAGGAATGAGTTAGAATTATTAAGTGATGAATAGAGCCCATAATAGCTCCTCGATGCATCTGTAGGTATCATGAGAAAAATTAGGGTCTTGGCACATGGAATTTACAAAATATTTATCTGTAGTCTTGGGACGAGGCATTTACTATTTGGTTATGATGTCCAACATTTTTCATTCAATAAATATAAAATTAGATATTAATGTTACATGTGATTGTTCGACTAGTAGAATATCCATTTGAATAAGTAAATGGAATTATTTGATTTATATTTGAAACATTTTACTGATGTTTTTGGGTAAAAGTCTTGTGTTTTTGTCTTATTCATTAGCTTAAATGTTTATTCTTATTTATGATAGTTCCTGCTATATTGTTATCATTACTGAGCATATGAGTTCACCCCTTTCTTATGTTTTATTTTACCTAGGTTGTGAGGATGTGTAATATTACATATATACATGTTTAATATAGGCGAATAATAATGTTCTCAAAAGATTATTTATGTTGTGTTTTATTTTAGAAATTTTATTCTACGGTTCATATATGTATTTTATTTTCCAAGACTAATAAATTGATCAGTCTTTAAATATTTGATCCCTTGTGATCATGCTAGTGTTATTTACTTTTGCACTGACTCTAGGTAACTTGTGTTGGGTTGTTACAGTTGGTATCCTAGGATGTTTAGTATAGTCCTTGGAAACCAGATTTAGAGAGAACCCTAATTAGAGAACATTACCCTAAGATTAACAGAGAGGATTATTCTATAATAACTTCTATGAATTTTGGTAATATAGATATTGTGTGAATTTTCAAATCAATACATCCCTTCATGGATACAAGTAGGTAGAGGTGTCTTTGGAACAATATTATCTCGGGGTAAAACCTGAATATACCAATTTTATCTATACTTGAACGGGAACTGGTGCACAACAATGATCCTTGACACAGTCTTGGTTATGACACTCCTGAGGGATATGATTAGGATAAATCACAATTTATTTACAAAGTATTATGAAGGATTTATGAGTAAATATGTCAGCAAAAAAACCATTTATATGATTATGATACTAGATGTGTAAAAATATTCAATTAATGTTGATATTTTTTTTTACTTTCTGTATTATGAATTATGATATGATCTAACCTAGTGTACGTGACCATTTATAAATTGTTCCCAATAGAAGGACTGAGAACTCTAGAAATACGCATGATTTAAAGAGTATGTAGGGTCATATATTTTCTAGTCATAAGCCAAAATTTATAATGGAAATATTATCCCATGTATTCTCATAGTATGAAGAAAAATTATCGTGTGTTAATAAGGTAAGTAAATAATTCTCAGAGTTTTATAGCTATGAAGGGAAGCCAGAGTAGAAGAGGATGGTTGAGAAAAATATGGATAAAGAGAAGAAGGGAAAAAAATATTTTCCCATATGTGATAGCTGTGTAAAGAATCTCCTAGGGAAGTACCTGAAGGGAGAGGTAGTTTTCTATAAGTGTGGATTAAAATGACACCAAGTTCGTGATTGCGTGGGTAAGAAAAAGGTTTCAAATATACAATGCTTCAACTACAAGGAGTTGGTACATTGTGTGAATCAATGTACCAATCATCAATGTATACCCCAAATGATACTATTGGATAATAATTATGTTATGATAGTACAACAGATGAAGAGGAATGATTATTGTACTTATGTTGTTATTAAATAAAAATTTCATTTGAGTGTTGTATCAACGATGTACTGGTTATATGAATTATGGAAATAAATAATGATTTTATTGTAGTAATATTTCATTATGTATTTGAGATTATATGGTTCTATGAAAGGTAAATAAACAGGTAGTTAATATTTTTTTTAAATACATGGTTTATGGAATGATTAACCTTAATATGGTCCTAATACTATGTTAGTTATTTTTTAATAAGATATTATTGATTTGGTTAAATTATATTTGAAATTATTGACTACCTTGAAACAGATTAATGATATGTATATTTCATCATTATTTGATGTTTTCCACATTTTTTTGAATTTAATATGTATATCACATATTCCATTTTATATATCAAGAATGAGTAAGAATGAACATATTCAATATGGTTTTCTGGCAATTAATTTTATTACCACATTTTATGAGAATACCTGATGAAGGTATACACATGTATATTATGTGACCTTCTTTATGAATTATGGAATGTGAGTTTGGATAGATGTATTGTGGATAATTATAAAGGTTGGAATGGATTAGTTATGACATTGTATACTTAAGACATTTCTTAAGATTATTTTTGGGTTGTTACAAAAAGGAAAACCCAAAGGTCATATGATAACCCGTCGTGTCTGGCTAGGCCACGAGACTTGAACCAGCAATAGAAGGGCGAGAATGGTGAATCACCTACCACTGGCCTACATGTTATACTAGATTATATAATGTAGTTTTTTAAACGTTCTAACATATGAATTATAAATTCATTTTTTGGAACCCTATACGATTAGGATAAAAAGTATATTTTTGAGTTCTATTATCTTTTGGAGTGAAAGATGAGATTATGGAAAATGTTAGTTAAAGGATTGAAATCTACTATCAAGTATTATTTTTTTTTCTTATTATATAATGAAATTATCTCTTAAACATTATGTAAAGGATCATAAACCAAAAATGGCTTATCCAAATTCCTCATGTTTTTTCGAACTAATAATATTTTAAGTCATTATAAATTTATGGTTTTGAAGCCCTCAATTTTCCAATTATTGTTCACTTGTTTGTAATTGATGATGTAAATCAGTCACTATAAATATTTATGTTTCCACCAATTATGTGTCTATAATTTCCACTGATGATATACTATTCGAAACCATAATTTGGTGGCGACTGTTTCATTTCCCTTTCCCTCTTATTAAGACTATATTTTATTTTCCCTATTTATAATTTGATTTTTCTACAAGGTTCTTTCTATTTTAAAACATTTGTTATTAATGAATAATTTAAAATATGTAGGATTCAATTTATTGAAGGAGGGGATAATGTAACACCCCAATATATCATAGTACGTTATCTCTTTAATGTAATCCAATAGTTTGCGTTATATGAAACACCAAGTTCGAGCACACCACAACCTATAAAACTAGCCGTTGAAAAAGCGGTTATGAATAATATTAAATAAATTTAGAATTTTCTATACATCATATAATTTTAGAATACATATTATGTGTTTCTAACATATAATATAAAAACGAATTCATTTCTTTCAGATAAAAAAATAATTTTTTAAAAAAAATCTGTTTTTAGAGCCTTTTAATGGATAACAAATTTTAAATCCAATATTTGACACTTTTATATGTCCAATTTGACAATGTGAACTTCTTATTTAGAATTAGGACATACAATTTTAGTCTGGCTAAATCTTTGATATTTTTCTGATAACATTCATATTTTGATGAATTATGCAATATACTACATTGTAATTGAAAACAACATTTTTAATCAAAACAATTTACATTGATAAATTATAAATTTGAATGGGTTTGAAGTATAATAAGATTATATTTTAATCATTTAATATAATTTTCATCATTTATTGTAATTTTAAAATTAAATTACACATAAACACATATCATTCTTTTGATAGTTTTTTACTTCTCAAAAACCTGCTTTCTGGTTTTGAAAATGGGAAATTAATTAATAAAACATCTATGTTTTAAATTTTGTAAAATATAATTCATTTTTGAATTCATAATATCAAAATTTACTTAGGTTGATTTTTTTTGTATTTTTCTGAAAACTACTAATTTTTTATGAATAGTGAAAAACATTGTGTTACTATTTAAAAGTTACTTTTTATTTAAATGTTTTATTTTAAATAAAATTTATTTTAAAGTAAAAAGAGATATATAATACCTATATTATTCAAATTTAATTCATTGGAGTCATTTTATAATAAGACTAGAAATATAAAATTTTATTGAACGTTTTAATTTCTTTTACCAACCAACTAAGCACATTGGAAAATTTGCATAAAACACTATTTTACCGCATAAGGAATTGAATTTAAAAAATCTAAGAGACATGTTTGAAATAAGTATTTTAAATTTGGTTCAATATGATGAAAATAATTTTTGGTTAATAGTAACATTTGAATTTTATGAACCATGGGTAAAAGTAAATAGGGTAATTAAAGGTAAAAATGATATTATAATTAACCTAAAACGTGTCCTAATTCTATTAGATAGGTGTATGTAGACCAAAATTAACCTTTGGAATAAAATATGATATATTTTGATCCTCATGGATTAGATTAAGACATTTATTATTATTTTATTTAATGAATATTTAAAAATATTAAATTGAAATTTTAATAACCTAAACATTTTTAATATAGGGTTATACGTAACATAATTTCAACTATAAATTCAAATAATAAATCTAAAAAAGGATTAATAAGTCATGATAATTTATTTATAATATTTATACATAAATTATTTAAATTTATTTATAACATAATGGTGATGCAATAATTACCATATTAATAACAGATTAAAATAAATGGTATTATAAATATCGAAATAAATGAAATTGAGACTTCGGATGCAATACAATAATTTTCTAGGTGAATATGTCATGTTAGGGTTGATTTAATGTATTTTTTTTTCAAAGTAATAATTTTTTTAACTTTCAAAAAACACAAATACAAAATAGTGTAAAAAATGACATAAATAATTTTTTTAAATGAAATACAATATTATTAAATAATGTTAAATTCCTAAAAATATATGATTCATCCAAAGGGAATATATAATGATAGGTATGACATTAATGAACCACTTGCTGTTATACAATCATTTTATAGTATGTTTATTAACCATGTTATATAAAATTACAAGAAGACACGGTAAAAGTCAAACTATTTAACAAAGTATTAAATCTATAAGATAAAGTTAATATGACGACCTAAACATGTCTAAACCTTATTGGTTGAGATGTTTAAGACCAACCCCTACCATAGACTCCAAATCAATTCATTTGGAGCCATTATAAACTGAAAATGAATTATAATAAAATAATATTTCAGACTTTTCCTAAAGTGGCCCCCACCTATCTTATAAAAGAGAACATTCCCTTTTCTCAAATCGACACATCTGAATCCATTTGGATCAAACATACACTAAAACAGTATTCTCAAAAATACCCTAATTTCATCTTAAATTTCAAAATTTGATCTTAAAGAAAACCTAAAAATCCCTTTTGACCAAATAAAAAAAGCACCCGAAGAAGAGGTAATAATTTCATCACCTCTTTCAAAGTTATTTTCTTCTTCCACTTACAATATCTTTTTTTACATACCTAAATAATAAATACAATGACTTATATATAATTTGATTTTATTATAAATATGGAAATACAATATTCATTATTCTATCCATCCAATTAAAAACAAAGTCACCATATGTGGGTACGTACGTCTTACCATCTCCACATCGTGGTGTAGTTCTTTATTCAACACTTAATTATTTTGATGTGTATAATAATGAGTAAAATTGATTTAAATAATAAATATAACTTGTTAATGATTCTGTATATGTAATATACAATCCAATTACCTATGATTTCCCCATCAATAGAATGATATTGTCGGTCGTGCATTTGTACGGATTACTGTCTCAACAAACATGATGTGATTCATTCCCCATCGCAACGATTCAAGAATAATTTTCATTTTATGATTAAAAATAATATTTAAGAACATAAATCATTATGAATATAAATAAAATTAATCCTATACATAACAAACATAACTTATGTAATAAAACATATAAAGGAAAATAAATCAGTTTACCCACGAAACAATGATACTACTGAAATATTATTAAAAAAGAAATATTAGAAGATAATATATGAGAACATATTTATGTATTTTGTTATTGTATAACTTAATAACAATGATTTAACAATTATAGAAGGGGTTAATGTAACCCTGAAAAATAAAATTACAATGTAATGGTTAAATCCTTACTCTCAATATTATCAGATATAGTTTATATGTATGTATTTATAGGGACATATTTATCATCAATGTCTATGATTCATAAAAATGTTTTAAAAAGGAATATTTTATGGTTTTATGGAAGGGAATATTAAACATGATCATTATTTTATAAATTTTTAGGATTTATTTTACTAAATATATTTAATTAATGTCAATGTTATCAAAATGAGTTTAAGGATTTATTCATATGGACATAATTGTTTTAAAATGTTTATTCTTTTTAGAAGTTTCGAACTAGTATGGTAAACTTTGATTAAAAAATCTCTTTTAAATGAATTACTTTATAAATGTGTGACTTTTAAATTATTTCAAAAAATGGCATATTTTTCTCAAATAGTTTTATAGACCATTTTCAATTATGCCAACATCCTTTACTGGATATTATCCTTCTTTGAGTTTCATTTATTATAATATAATCTTCCATATTGTATTGAATGAGTTATGATATGTTTGATAGTGGATGTGCTATTTTTATACCATTAATGGTTTATGGTAAACGTATTTACAATTCGTATACTAGTTTTATTATAAATGTTTATGTCATGTTTCTATATTTTCATTAGAAAAATGCATTGGACATAGTAAGTGATGGGTGGAGCCCACTGTAGCTCCTCGATGAATCAGTAGGTATAATGAAAAAAATTAGTGTCTTGGCACAAGGCCCTGAAAAAAAATTTATTTGTAGTCTTGAAATGAGGCCTTGACTATGTGGTTATAATGCCTGACACTATGCATTCCATCATTATGAAATTAGCTATTGAAATTACATGTGATTATTCAAGTAATAGAATATAAATGTGAATAAATAATTGGAATTACATGATTTATCTTTCCCATATTTTGTTGATTTTTTTGCTTAAAAATATTTTGTTTTACTCATATACATTTCCTTAAATGTTTATGTGTATTTATGATTGTTTCCGCTATATTTTTATCTTTACTAAGCATCTGAGCTCACTCTTTTTTATGTTTCATTTTACCCAGGATGCGAAGAAGTGTATTATGATTTATATACATGGTTGAGATATGGGAATAAGTGAATTCTAGAAGAATTATTTATTATGTGTTTTGTTTTAGAAATTTTAATGTAATGTTTTTATATGTAACTAATTTTCGAAAACATCTAAATGGATCGGTATTTTAGGATTTGATCCCTTGTGATCATGAAAATGTTATGTAATAATGCACCAACTCAGGGTTACTGGGGTCAGGGCGTAACAAATAACCACAAAATCATAAATCCTATTCATAGTATTAATCAATATCTTAGGGATTTTAACCACCTTTACCTTCAACTAATGGAACCTGGACCTCAGTCCCACTTTTGAAAAATACTAATCTCCTTAGAGATGATAAAAAACATAATGATTATAAGGATATATTTACTTATTCTTAAATGAGATATTATTCAATAGTCTATAATAAATTATAATAATAATGGAACCAACGATATCTTTTTCAAATAAAATAGTATTACCCCATGGTGATGTTCAATGAAAAATGAAAGCTTTATCAGGTTATTCTTGTAACTTTTAAATCAATTTCAGAAGTTCTACAAGACACATTTGATAAGGGGGTGGCCCTTGGTGTGACTAAAGAGTTGGAGAGGTCTCGTCTCTCTCCCCAAAGGAGGTTTTTGCTGTCGTTAGTTCACGGAAACGTGGACTCATAGGCTTCGGGCTTCCGAGGTGCTGGAAGACCGTCGCTCCTGGAGGATGACGATGCGGCTTTTAAGAAAGTGATTATTTCTCTTATCAGGAACTTTACAGCTTTGGACGAGTCGAGGCCTCTTACCCGCTCCAAGTCCAAGGTGAAGGGCTTGCTGACCCTTCCTTCCTCTCAGTCCTCCTGTTCGTCTACTGCAAAGTCCCGCAGGGGCAGGTTCTAATGCTATCAGTTATTATTTGGAACGTGCGTGGTTTTGGTGATCAGGCCAAATGTGCGTTTTTGGTTTCGGAATGCAGGAAAGCCAATA
Source organism: Viscum album (assembly GCA_963277665.1). NCBI lineage: Eukaryota > Viridiplantae > Streptophyta > Magnoliopsida > Santalales > Viscaceae > Viscum > Viscum album. Next base: position 336,640,241 of record OY728163.1, read on the forward strand.
TTTCCTTGGTGGTTGTGATGGAAACAAATCTCTCTACAAACAAGTTATCTGGAGTTGCTCGGATGTTGGGGTTTCCTAACTCAGTTCATGGGGGTGATAATAATTCTCAAATCTCGATTGGATGGAAGGATAACATTTCTCTTGAAGTGGTGAATATCTTACCTCAATGTATCGATACACAGATTACTATTGGTGATGCTCAGATCCTCTTCTCATTTGTGTATGCGAGTACTTTGGATATTGAGAGAAGAGAATTATGGTCTCACTTAAAAGGCACCCACACTGGTTCCCTTCCATGGTTTGTGGGAGGGGACTTCAACACCATTGCTGATCCTTCAGAAGAGAAAGGAGGCTCGAGGGTTATACAGGATAATATTTTGGAGTTCCAGGAGTGCACGACACATGCAAGACTCATGGACCTGGGGTTCTCGGGTGCTAAGTTTACGTGGTGTAATAACCGTAGAGGGTCGGACCGCATTTGGAGTAGATTGGACCGCTGCCTTATCAACATGCAGGGTTTGGATTCATTTTCAAAATCTGCAGTCACACACCTCTCCCATATTCTTTCAGATCATGCCCCTATTTTTGTTTAAATAAGACGTGATGTGGTGGTGGGCAGAACCTTCAGCTACTCTGGGGAGTGGCACCGTGACCCGGGATTTTTATCAGTTCTGGAAATGTCATGGCACAGGGACGAGAGAGAGTGCTCTTGGGCTGGGTTGGTGAACCGCCTCAAGCGGTTGAAACTGGACATCAGGAACTGGCTAAACATCCAGGAAGTCGATTCTAATCGGGTTATCAGTATGCAGGTGGATATCGAGAGGTTGGAAGAAGCTCTACAGGTGGCATGGGATGATAACATCTTTATTGATCTTTACGACAAGAAAGTTGCGCTTGCGGAAAAGCTTCTCGAGTTAGAATGAATTGTCAAGGAAAGATCTAGGGTGAGATGGCTCAGAGAAGGAGATCGAAATAATGCCTTCTTTCAAGCTTGTATTAAGGAAATGAGAAGCACGAAGATCAATATTAAAATGGAAAACGGTTCTTTCACGTCGGATGTGAATGTGGCTGGTGATTTAGCGTTGAAACATTTCGAGAACCTTCTGGCGGGATACCCTTCATCCGGTTATGTGAGAGATGATGCGGATGTCTCTGGATTCTTAGGTGGACTTCCGACTTTGTTGGATGTGAATGATAATGAATGTCTAGCCTCTCTCCCCCAGGAAAAAGAGATTAGAGAGGCCCTGATGAGCATGCCCACAGGAAGCGCTCCTGGTCCAGACGGGTTTCCGACGTCCTTTTATATTTTTGCATGGAATACTATTGGTATTACCATTGTGCATGCTATACAAGACTTTTTCAGGGGGGGCTCCTTAAACAGGGGTGTAACGGCATCAAGGGTGGTGCTTGTTCCCAAGGTGAAAGATCCACATCTTATCAGTCAATTCCACCCCATTTGCCTCTGTAATGTGTCTTATAAGCTATTAGCCACGGTGATTGGGAGGAGGCTCGCAAAACGCTTACCCAAAGTGGACTCGACTGAGCAACATGGGTTTATTCAGGGCTACAATATCCAGGGGGTGGTGGGTATTGCATGTGAGCTGGTTCAGGATGTCAACAGGCAGACGGTTGGTTCTAATATCATCATTCATGTCTATATGAACAAAGCTTATGATCAATTGGAATGGAGCTTCAGTATCAGGTTAATGAGGGGTTTCGGGTTCCAGGAATGTTTCTGTGATTTATGTTTCAGGTGCTACTCCTCACCATGGCTCTCGGTGGCAATGATGGGGAGAAGCTTTGGTTTCTTCAAAACTGTCCGGGGTGTGAGACAAGGTGACCCTTTATCCCCATCCTTGTTTGTCATTGCAAAGGATGCTCTTTCTAGGAACCTGACGAAGAGTCTATTAGAAGGAAAACATAAACCGTACGTGGGCAAGGGGAACTCAGGGAATATCACTCATTTGATGTTTGCTGACGATATTCTGTTTTTCATGAATGGTCGGAGCATGTCCTTAAATCATTTTAAAGGCTTAATGGCTAGTTATAATCATCTCAGTGGTCAATCGATCAATTCTGCGATGAGTAGTGTGTTTATCTCTTCGAAGTGCTCGAGACCACACTGCAGAGATATTCAGAGGATTACAGGGTGCAATCAGAAGCATTTTCCTATTCTCTACCTTGGGGTTCCACTGTCATTTGGACGGGTCAGGAATCAACTCTTTTCTGGAATTATGGATCGTTTATTGGGGAGGATCATGAACTGGAAGAACCAACTCCTGTCGTTTGGAGGTCGGATCATGCTGATCAATAGTGTGCTACTCTCTATACCCATGCATGTGTTCTCTGTTGTGAAACCACCGAAGGGCACAATTCAAAAAATGGAAAACATACTGACTGTGTTTCTCTGGGATGCCAAGAGAGAAGGGCGTTGCAATTGGGCCTCATGGAGAAGGATGGCACGCCCAGTTGACGAAGGAGGTGTTGGTCTACATGACATCCGAGACACTATTCTTGGGCTACAAGCACGGCTCGCTTGGGAGGTTATTGTGGGAGAGTCACAGTGGGAAACCTTTTTCAAGGGGAGATACGGCTGGGGCGAGGAATGCAGCTTGCAGGGGGCAACGTGGCTTGCCAAATGTATGTTCGATCACATGGGAGTGCTTCAGGGCTGTTCAAGGTGGATTATAGGCAACGGGGATATCAGTTTCTGGCATGATAATTGGGCGGGTGAGATTCTGGCCTTTGAAGGCTGTCCGCATCCGGAAATGTCCTTCAGGGAAGCTTCTATTCAGTCTGATGTTATACAGACAGCGTTGAGTCCCACTCAGCGAGACCTGTTCACGAATATCGTCTTGAGTAAAGAACCGGATACTTTCTGTTTTACGGAGGCTGCTTCGGGCAGATACAACTCCCGCGACTACAGGAAGATTCTACGGAGAGAGAGACCAGTGGAAGGGGGACAGTTCTTTTGGTGTAAGCAGAATCCGACGAGGATGATTTTCTTGGTGTAGAGAGTTATCAACACTGCATTACCAACAGAATAGAATATACAGAGGAAAGGAATATGTTTGGCATCGCGGTGTTTCTGCTGTGATTTTCCAAGGACAGAATCGGCGGTTCACCTTTTCTTCCAGGGACAATGGGCCTCTACTCTTTGGTCCTCTTTCTCCAACTCACCAGTTAACGACGGAGTGCTTGGGACCTGTTCGGTGTTTGTGGCTGCATGGTTCTTGGGAACCCAAGACAGGACTATGGAAAGGTCCATCAGGGCCGTTGTCTTGGTGGCTGTTTGTTGGGTCCTATGGGAGGTGCACAATCAGGTTAGATTGGGATCCAAAAAGTCTACCTTAGCCCTTTTGATAAGGCTAAGAACTCTCGTTGCGGAGCAAGCGTCCTTGATAAAAGGGGGGAGGGAGTCTGTGGAGGTTTGTAGCTTTCTTGGGAAACCTTGCAGACTCCAAAAGAAGCTTGGTTGTTGGATAAAATGGCAGCCACCTAAACTTGGGCTGAAACTCAATGTTGATGGCTCTTGCATGGAGGGAGTTATGAGGGGTGGAGGCCTACTGCGAGAATGTTGGGGATCAATATACGTTGCCTTTAGTGCTTTTTATGGACCTGGAAATTCCTTGAGATCAGAGGCTCGTGCCCTTCTATCAGGCCTTTTGATCTGCACGGAGAAGGGATTGGCAGTTTCAGAAATTGAATCTGATTCAGAGGTCCTGGTTAAGGTGGTACAAGGAAGGTTTGGGATTCCGTGGGACTTGACTTACATTATACATAGGTGCAAGGCGGAATCCAACCATGGAAGGTTTATCCATCACAACTGGAGAGAAACTAACTTCGCGCCGATCTGCTGGCCCGCCAGGGCAGTCAGGAGGATCCTCTTGTGGTTTTTGATAGTCCCCTCTCTCGTCCCCTCGAATGTCAGCGTGTGGTTAGAGGGGATTCCCTAGGTCTGCACCATTTGTTTCCCCCTTGAAGGGTTTAATTTTGTTGTTACTCGTTCTTGTTTATTATTAATAAAAAAAATAACTTTCAGTCAGATAAGGGGGTTTTAAAATTGGATTATATTTAGATACATAGTCATCAGTTATCATTACTTACAGATCATGTATAATACGATGAAACACATCATAAAAAACTTCTAGATATTATTTTAATAACAACACATCAATAATTTGAATATATCCCTTATTTTAAACAATATGAGTAAGATAACATTCATTTCTATATTTTAGTAGTTTTTCTACTTCATGATATGTTATTAATGTTATGAAGTGATTATTATATACAAACTAAATTTAATTTCATAAAATAACATCATTGTTCTTTCAATCTATCTCCGTATGATAAACAAAAATACAATCCGCAGAAAAAATGACATAAAATTAAACAATGGATTATAAAACGAGGTTTTAGGAAAAAACCTTCCTTATATGATACCAACAAAATATTTGTAAATTATTTTTTCCTGAATACCTCTTGAATGTATTTTACAAAAATTGTGTTCTTAGTTTTATGATGTGAATGGTTCATGTTACCAAAAAATTTATCACATATAAAGGAGTTTTCATACCTTGAATCAAACAGGATATTACAATAATCAAAAGATATAATTAATATTCCTGTTACCATTTTATTTAATGGACCAATATCCACCAAAGTAGTTTTATTGGATCTCACTACACCGTTATGCTTATAGACTTGATTCTTCCCATCATTCATTTTATTACTGAAACACACATCCACATAATGACTTATCTTGTTACATTTAAATTACCTATCCAACTTCTTAAAATTTTTTACCATACCACTACCTTGATCTTTTTTTAATCATAAGGTATACTCTAAAACAGAAAAATCAAAATCAATTCCTAGTTATTTTAATATACTAATGAGGAATATTTGTACTCGACTATTATAAATATTAATCTTGAATTTCTTACCTTCATATTTCCTCGATGGATGTTTCCCACTTGTATTCCAACTGATCCATTTCCTTTTATTATTTTAGTAGAACAACTGATCAATAGAAATGTCAATTTCATTATTCTCATCAAATATAAATGGTTTCTAAAAACCATTACTTTCATGATAGGGTTAATCCCATTGATAAAATTGTTTCAATATGGAGTAAAAATAAATTATTTTCTTATCTATATCATGGAATAAATTTGGTTTATTCAATACTAATATGGTTAAATTATCTTCACAGACAACCACTAAATCTTTCACCTTCTTCCATAATTTCATGAAATTGTTTTCTATAGAATTTCAGAAAACCTTAACACAATTAATATGAAGAAAAATATTTTTAAATATATCATATTCCCTATAATCAATCTACTCTATTTTTCTAGTATTCTTAATAATTGAATACTAATGATTTGATTCACCATTAATCTCTTATATAGAATGAGTTTAATTTTGATTTTATAAACAAACAAAGACATTAAATATCATTTAGAGGGATTTAATCCTTGTTTTTACTACCTCAAGGTCATAAGATCCACTCAATGTTAGAGGGTCGTTTCTCATTAAATTATACATTATGGAAATTATCAAATATGGTAGACTTGGTTTTTTTTATATCTTGGGAAAAAAACATAATTTATGTCATACATCAAGTGATTCATCAAATAAAAAAAATCTCACTTCTATTTCTAACTATTCTAGGTTTAGATTTAGAAGGATAATGTCTTCTTGGAATCATTCTACTATATCTTCCAGGTTTCATCTATGGAAAACTATTTTGAGAAATCTTCCTTTAAATATATTCACATAGTAATAATCAATGGTTATATTATAATGATGGAAAAATAGAATCATTTTATTGTATTTACATATATTAACATTTATTCTAAAATTATTTATCATTTTTTGATAAAAACTATAAGGACCCAAATGTAATAAATCTATACATAGAATCTATGACCCTAGTAGTTGAGAGAATTTTTCTACTTTATTAAATTGGAATATTATATATGGAATTGCATCTAAAATGACCAAATATTATAGTTTTCTTTTAAAATAAATAAACACATGAATTTAAATTACAATTTAATGTATAAAATACTAAAATATTTTCATTGAGAACACAATTTTCCCCCTTAATGTACCCCATCATAATAATCATAAAGAACATTAAGGACTCCAAGGGAAAATAATAGATTAGAGGTGATATTAAATTCAAACCAAGGGTTAGTGTACAATAAATTCTTTGAATAAATAATATATATCCAATATAGGAAGGTAAATAACAAAAACACATTCCATTTAAATAATAAGTTGAGTTTAATATTATATGAATAAATAATTGTCAAATAATTCCATATAAATAATCTCATTATCATGAAAAAAAACAATTGAAATTATAAAGAATAGAATAAACACATGGACAATCAATAAATAAATTCAAAATTATGAATTGAATAATTATGGTAATCGAAAAAATATCATCGGGTCCTGGTTCCAGGACATCTACTCCCTTCGATGTCCCATTTCAAGTCATCTAATACCATCGAGTCCATAAGATGTGAAATATATATAACTGGTTAAGACATCATCAAAAAAAAATTCTAGTTTGTCTCATGATACCTATTGATGAATATACAGTCTATAGAGGGACCCTCCAACCACATATAATGTTTTATTCATTCCTCATATGAATGGGGTGATGAAAAATAAATATTAACACTCGTATTGAATAACTTTCATACAAAATGTTAATACTTTCCCAAATAAAAATAAAAATAAAAAATTATTCCATTTAATATGGTAAGTGATTATAAAATTACACATACTAAGTTGAAGTTATCATAAAACATACAAATAAAAATAATTATGATAACAATAAAATGTATCCCCAATGGATCCTAATTTTAATAAAGGGTTGATGTTTTTGATGAGTAAAAATACCAAAATTTAGTGTCTAGGATTAGATTATGGAAGTTTTTATCTGATTTGGATAAGTAATTTGTAAATACAAGGGCCTTGAATTGGCAAATAAGAGTGGATAGATGGTGGCCTTTTATAATTGAGGTTAGTGGAAAACATGTAATTTTTGAAATAAAATTTTTTTATTCTCATTATGCATATTATAGAAGGGTCAGAAATGGATTATTTAAAAGAATTATACTTTAAAGGTTCAATATATTCCCATAAAATATATATTAAAAAATACTTTATGTCATTTTTACTCTTATCTTTTTATTTTAACCCCATATAAATCCTTTTTTACCTAAACTGTGGTAAATAGTTTTTACCACCTTCACTGTTAATTTTGGTCAAAAGCTATGTTAAAAAATAGATAATATAAAATATGATGATTCAAAATATTTAATCCATTTTTCAAAATTCCAATAACATAATTGGAAGATTTTAATTTGAAAATAATCAACCAGATGTGACGATAATGAGGGTTTCAAAAGACAAAATTCTAAAAGGTTCAAAATTATTTTTATGTCAAAATTCTATATGGTAATTATTAAAATGAAATATAATATATTAATTTCTATATAATTGAAATTATGTTTCATTAAAACCAAATTAAAATATACCTAAAACAATAAATAATTTAGGTGAAAAGGTTGTTTCCAAATAAAATTCAATATTTTCAATATTCATAAAATAATAAATTTTTTCCAAAAAATCTAATGATGTCACACAAATATATGTTTGAGATGATTATTCAAAAAAATAATTTTAAACATTCAAACAAATTCTCATGAAGTGCTATAATTTATATTTTAAATAGTTTTCTCAAAGCACAACTAATTCATCTTTTAGAAAAATTCATTTTTTCAGAAGACATTTCTTTTTCTTTTAAAAGATTATTATTATATTTATAATAAATAGATAAATATAATATTTATAATGTAGTTAGAAATATTTATAACAAACAATTTAAATGGTTGTTTAAAATTGTATTCTATGTTACATTTCAATTCAACATGGGCTTTCTTGTTCATTATAATTTTCAAAAGGTTAAATTTAATGATATATATTTCATGGGTTGTTAAATACTAGTGTTGTATATAAGATAAAAGATATAATAATATTTTATTTCTTTTATAATTTTAATGTGATTAATTCTATCCACCTTAAAAAATTATTACACGTAATTTAAACCTGATCTCATTGGTTAAGGGTTTGAAATTTGGAAATACAATTGTTGAAAATCTCACATTAAAAAATGATTATAAAAAAATACACTTAAAAATATATAAATGGATGTGATGTTTTCATATGGAATAACATATATTGGGTTTTCAAATAGGATAATAAAAGCATTTGTGGAAACGTAGACACAAAGGAGAAAACTAACACCCAAATACATATTGGGTGGGATAGAGGACATGGTTAGTAGGACGTTAATGACCAAAAATACAAAATACAGAGGTATGAAAAAGGACACTGATATAAAAAAGTGAAAATGAGGATAAATTATATTTCAATATTCTTTTCATAAAGCTAGGTAATTTCCACAATAATATGTAAATGTTTTATTTTACTTCATTTCATAAGAACATTTTCATACTTTGGTTTTACTCTAATCAATTTCCTTATCATCACTTAATTTATGAAATGAATATCCAATATAAATATTTATTCCTGATGCACTAAAATTACCTATTAATGGGTCATATTATCCTTAAAATAGTAAAATTTTATTCAACATAAAACCGAAATGGTTAGAAAATATTATTCCATAATACTCAACGTTCAACATAATCCATTACATAAATAGTTAGGCTCATCCATAATATGTTGGACTGAAATTAGAAGGAACATCACTAAATCATCATTATATTTAAAATAAAATATAAAGTGGATATTAATTTAGCACTCCAAATATTTTAATACCATGATATCCCAAAAACCATAATTAAAACACGCAGGATACCAAAAATAAAATCTCAGGTTTTTATATATATTTCATTTATCCAAACATGTAGTAAATTCCAACAATGATGACAAAAACCATCAAAACATTGACTAATTTCATTTTCACCAATATTTTTCCATAAAAATATAATTTTCATTATTATTTCAACATATAGAACATATTAGGTGTTATATCATTAATATAACATGTTTTACAGAAAAATTATAATTTCTAAAGAATCATTTTTGTAAGTACGATTCGACACATGATATCAAATACTTTAATAGATATAAATGTATTATAATCCTCGTATTGCTTATGACATTTATATGGATAATATCATCAATAAAATAATCTTACAACATATTTAATGTATCAAAATACATAATCCCAATTATCATTATACTTCATTTTTATCAATAGTTTAATCTTGACCATGATCCTGTAAGATATTATAAGGTATAGTCACATGAAATTTAAGGAATTAATTTTCAAAGTTCCCCATATCATTATATTGTAAGCACTGAATATTGGAAATTTCTTTATTTAACATTCAATCAGGGGCATGGTTTACCTTCTCTCAAAACATGTTACTAACTTCCATTCCCATAAAGCAGGTACCATGGTGTTTCTTTCCAGAATTATCACATGTCAAAAAAAAATTCCATCCCTTATTCCCATTATCTATTATTTATCTTTTTTTAAATTATTCTCTTACCTCCCTTTAAATCTATAAGACATTGATAATTATTTCTCTTTCTTGATATCCCATAAAAATATTTCATAATATGATTATAAAGTTTGAGAGATTATCTTTCCTTGTAATCATGGATTAATACCCTCAAAAAAATGGTCAATATTTCAATCCAAATTGCATATGTGATCCAACTAATATCTAGATAACCATATAAAGGTAGATTCATACTTTAAAAAAAATTATTATTCCATTTTATTTAATCTAAGTTACTTGCGCTTCATCTCAGTTTGTTTCTGTTGAGGGAAATGCTTTTTGAAGAATATCTCCATAAATTCAATCTATTCCATGAGTTATATTTCAACTTCATACATTTTATTTTGTATGCATGTCCTCCAATGATCAATTTCACTTTAATTAAGATATATTATAAGTTTATCCTTTCATTTTCACAACATCACTTGTCAATAAATATATTATGTAAATCCTTAATCAATTATTCTGCAACAATTGGATTATTAGACCCACCAATGGATGTGGGATTATGTCACATAAATATATCCATCATTTGATAATCTCACCACAGAATAGGTTTCTTCATTTGGTAAAGGTTATTTATTATAACATGATTATTCTTCCCTTCTATATAGATAATTTACTCAATTCAAATTCAAGCTGTGTTGGATTGTTTATTAGGGAAATATCTAAATTTTCCATGAGAAATAATACTATTATTCCTTCTATGTTACATTATAAAATAATGGAATATATTATATATGATTATAAATTTATTAATTTTAAATTATAATGTATAATTACAAATATGGTTTAACACGTACCACTAATTAAAAAAATGTATTCATCATAAACATGGTTTCTTTGGGAATATCTTTATTATCAAATACTTTATATTGTGTTGTATGAAAAATAGTAATTATCCTAAAAATACCCTCCAAGAGTGTCAGACCATGTGGCTAGTAGGGCTATTTTACTTGAAAAATGTGATTATTGGGTCAAAGACTATGTTTTACTTTAAGAGTAATTACCCCTAGGTACATCTGTTCCAAAACCTCACTCACTAGTAGTATCTATAACTATAGGAATTTTATATCAAAAACCACATAATACCTTCCTTGAAAAATCACCAAGATGTTGTTCTATATATATACTCAAAGGTTACTACTGGGTTATGTTCCTTAATCTATAGTTTAATAAATATACTTCTCATGGTTTTTAATAGGAACCTTTTTTTCTAACTATGTGAACCCAACACTAGAAGCCCGAAGTAGGAGTCTACTTTCTTATACAGCCATAAAAGACAAGTAATTTCATACTGAAGGACCAAATAATGTATTATTTCTGGTAAAATAGATATATTAATTAATTTACTATACAACTGAAAGCACAAAATTAAAAAACATTTTCATGAAGAATACCATTATTCACACTAGCATATCCCAACATATCAATAAAAAAACAATATCTGGTATCCTGTGGGAAATAAATCATAAGATATGGGCGAGATAAAGTGCTGAGTAAGGGTAAGCATATAGTAGATGATATTAACAAAAAATTAATAATCAAGATGGAAAGATAAATAACTAAAATATATTACCTTTAATTAATAATATGATCATAATATGGAAGAAATAAATTATAATAAAATAATTTCATTTATATAATCATAAGAGCATGGAACTTAACCATTGATATTCTAACTAATCAAACAATCACAAGTTATATCGATCATTAACTTCATAATGATCGAATTCATAATTATGTAAATAGAAACATATCATTTAGGCCTTGGTCCAAGACATATAATACCATTGCGAACATCTTCCAAGATATCTAAAAACGTCGAGACCTTGTGAAAATAAATTTATATAAATTGGCAAGGCATTGGCCAAAATACAATCTAGTTTTTCTTTTAAGACCTATTAATGCATTTAGAGGCTATAAAGGGCCACAACCATCACATATATAGTCCAGTTAATTACTCATATGAAAGGGGTGAAACACAGTAAAAACAATAGTCATAACGATAAACAATCATATGAACTGATAATACTATACCAAATTAACAAACATAATCATACACCATTCAGATTAATATAGTGAGTGGTAATATGATTGTATATCCTTAGTCAATTGGATCATAAAACATCCATATAATGAAAAAGTATATTACAAATATAATATATCCACATTGTATCATATGTATATTAATGGTTTTAAGATGTTGATGAGTAGAAGGACCATAAAAAGATATTTAATAACATTTTTAGAGGAAATTATCTTTTCCCTTTGTATTGTTTTTTAAAATAAAATGTTCACAAAATATTTTGAAATAAAAATATTTGAATAGTTTTTAAAATATGTAAAAAAATATTTAAAAAATCGATTAGTCTATATGTTGTATAAATAATGATCATGTTGTACACATTAAAACAAATATTAAGTTCTCAATTTTGGTAAATTCTAAATTAGTGTTGTTTTGAAAACAAAAATATTACTCAATTAAATATTTTTTAAAATTTTTATAATGGGCATATATTAATTTAATTGATTATTTATAAAACGTTAAAAACATTTTTGAATTTTTTTATAAAAAATCAGTTTTGATGAAAAGGGATTATTGAAAAATTTGGGAAATAAATACAGATTTTCTTAAATCATCATATCAATAATTTTATATACGAATAAGTGGAAAAATTGGTAATATTATTTGTAAAAGATAATAAATTTAAAAGGTGAATAAAATATATTTATTTTAATATATATATCATATAATTTCCCTACGAAAGATTTAAACCTAAACAGTCCCGAGTAATGAAGAGATTATGAAATAAACGATTACCATTATGGTGACATATGAATCATAAGGCCCATAAAGTAAATAAAATCAAATTAAACAGTAATTTCCATTAGTATAATTAAATTAATGATATACAATATCAAATTGGAAGTATATACACCACAAAAGAATAATAAACGACAAATATGTCATATGTCTGATGAATGTATTAGTGAGATACGAAACCCTTACCTTGATTCTAAATTATCACATACATTTGTTTTCTTCCGAAATAATTAAATTATGTTAATTATTAATGTTGTAAATAATGTTTTAATGATTATTATTCTTTTATTTCACTTATTACAATTTTATGTATCATCAGTTAATCAATTTTGTTTATGTTGGATATTTCACTGATATTTGGATTATGTGTCAAAGATTACATTTGAAGATTGACTATGGTCAAATAGTTCATTATATAAACAAATCCATAAAAATAAAAATTACATAGTTGAAATATTTATACATTGATTATACTTGAAAATGAATTATGAAATATTGTTATGAATAATAAACTAAGTTAAAATCATGTAGACGGTTAATCGTATACACACATGAGTAACATTTCATTTTTCAATGGATATTATGAAAATAAAGTAAGTAATATTTTATATTTAATGTTTCATACTAGGTTCCACAAGAGGATTCCCTAAGATAGACCACGACATGACCTTTGGCATTCCTCGCCCTACGGCAGAAGGTGAATACAACAATGATGATCTAAAATGGATGCCGAAATTAAATACATTAAAGACTCCCATATGGGTCCAAAACAATGTATGGTTCACTAATCCAAAATCCTTTCCCAAATGAGTAATCTATCCCATATTTTTTCCCTTCACAATTCCTATATCAATAAATTATATTTATGTATCAACCATGTATCCTGAGTAGGGTATGAGTACATCTATGTAGTCCACCACCAATGGAATCTAATAATGTATTGTCGATAACCATGTATTACATTGTATAAAAAAATTAAATAGAAAATAAATAGATATCAAATTATCGATTTTTTAATCACATTAGCTATTCAGTTTTCTATGACACCTAACCGTCAATACCTACTTAAGTTGGCACAGGAGTTTGCACCATTACAATTATCTAATTCATAGTCATAATATCTCATAACTAATTCACCAATTAATTATTCAATTCATATCATAAATATCTCATTGTTAATTATAAAATTGATTAACTCAAATAATTATCTCAATCTCACATTTAATTTCACAATTAATTATTTTTTAATTCTAGAATTTACCAATTCCATCATAAATTAATTCACACAAAATAAATAATTTATTCAAGAACATAAATTACTAGAAAAGCCTAGTAATTCAAAAAATTTCATACACTTAATAAAAACCATGACTATTGTATTTTAATATTATACCACCTACAATAATGTTTTTTGAGTGTATACCTAATGGAAACCCCCAAAATTCTATGGCCCAACAATGTATAATGGGATATATATTTATAATCCTAAATCAAGATTAAAAAATTCATGATCGCATAGATATAGATATAATTCTATATTCCTTTATCTCTGTTCATCACATTTATTTAGAGTACATAGAATAACATAAGATAACTACCACCAAACAAAAGAGAGAACAAATGAGGATGAATGAGAAAGCAACAAGACAAGATCCACTTACTGGGAGGGATGCAAATCATTAATATGGCTTAAAAATGTTGAATAAAAAAGAATTGATGGGCTTGTAACACCTATATAAATCTATAAAACTTTTTAAAATTTTAAGGCTCCAATTTTGGGTTCAAATGCGTGAGTTATCAGAGTTCAGTCGAATTAAAAACTAATTCTCATGCGTCCTTAAAAATCATGTACAATATCTTGGGTAGGGGTGAAATGTTTCACATAATGGGATGAAAAACAATCACCTATTATTTTATGGGATTATTGATTTTAATTTTATTTAACATGGTTTGAAAAACCATGCACCAGCTCTGTGGACCCCCCCCCCCAATATTGTGTTACATGGTTTGCTGGGGGGTGCATAGTTTTCTTTAATAATGAAAAACCCTATTTACTTCAATTATTCTTAGTATTCAGAAAAACACAACCCATATTACAATAAAAAAAACATGAAAATACATACAAAATAGTACATGAATAAAATCTGGAGTAAACCCCCAAAAAGGTTGGGATCTTACAATCTTATACCTTATAAACGATCATTCCCGAGCTGCCCCCATGTATCTCTATGATTCTGATACAAAATGATTAGGCCACTAAGCCCCCATATCTTATTCAATTTATCATGTATCCTCTTTCACATGCCCATGTTTTGACAATATATGAACTATCCACACAATCATTCCCTACAAAAATTTCTAACTATAATCCAATACATGTATTGGATTCTCCTCAAAAAAGGCATCTACCTCATGATCAACGTCATCCACATTGATCACATGATGAATGTTGACTTGATACCACCATTGTTGTGACACTTGAAAACAATCATTCATATGACTATATTTCAATGGTAGATCTAATCAGTATTCCACCAACCTAATTGTCTCCACTAGCTCAAATCGTCAAACGTACTTGGGTTCAAACATTCCATTATTATTTATCCTGTGGTGATCTAACTGTGTGACAACCAAAGGAATACATAACCACCATTTATTCACTCTAGGTATAATCTTCATTTATTATCATATTACATTTTCTTACTTTGTTCCATATGAACATGATTCCAAATAATCTAAACCTGATATGATGTCTCCTGCATGAAAATTGGTCCCAACATCTCTAACCGACCAACTTCTATCCATCAGAAAGGTGGTTTGCGTGGACTTCTACAATGAACCTCATATGGTACCATCTCTATCATTTCTTGATAAACATTTTTCAAGGAAAACTCCACTAAATCCAATTGATTCTACCATGATAAACTTTATTTGATAACACACACCTAAATTATAACTTCAAGATGATGAAAAATAGACACTAATACCCATCGATCTATTCGTGGAATGTCATACTGAACAGTACCTATGTACGAAGGACCTTCTAAAATCCATGAAGAAAGAGTTAATTGTAATGTATGTTGTTATATGAAACTATTTTTTCATGGAACCTCATGTAGACAGATGGAATATCCTATTTATCATGTCCATAATAACTACAGGTGCATTCATCTACCCAATGATAAATACAACGAACTCATATATGTTGTACAGAATTATAAAATTATTCCTTGATATATAAAATATATGAACTCTCAACTTAAGCTACTTTAATCTCAATTACATCTTCGAGAACACAAAATCTGCTCTAAAATAGTCAAATAGATCATTGATACTTGGAATATGACACCATTTCAATACATCTATCTTGTTATCCATCCGGTAATCAACACACAAGCGTAAAATCCCATATGCCTTCTTTGGAAACAACATAGGTGAACACCAAGGTGACATAATAGGACGGATAAGTCCACTATCCTTGAAGTCTTCCAGTTGAACCATGAGATATTCAATCCCTATTAGTATCATTAAATATGGTGGGATAAATACTATCACATCCCTTAGAATGATCTCAATAGGGAATTGCACTTATCTCTCAATGTGATGTCCTAAGATGTAATCAATAACAAAATCCTGAAATATTTCCACTAATGTTGGAAATAAATATTGCATAAAATATATATCTTCTCAAAAAATACTAGAAATATTGGTTTTGAGATCTCTCAATTACTGAGTAATTGGTCTTCCTTAGTGCACATAGATATCCCACTCTCTATGGTGAATTTATTTTTCACCCTTTTGATTTGTAAAAGTCACTCTCCTCTGATAACAATCAATGTGGGCTCGATATGTGACTATCCAGTTCATACCCATTATTAGGGTGATGTTGGACATGTCATGAATTTAGAGATCCAATAAAAAAATATACTCACTGATCCCATGAGAATATCCCATGTACACGTATATGTATCTAGACTGTGGAACAAATGGTGTATCTATTACTATTAAAAAATAAGGATATAACCACAGTTTAAAACTGTGGTATGGGCCCAAAAACCATGGGCTATATTTTATGTCCACAGTTTCATAAACTTTGGCTAGTATTGGAATGGATATAGGGACAAACCTAGAGCAACGGTCACAAAAAGTGGCTATATCCCTATAGCCACAGTTTGAAACCGTGGAAACAACCCTATAGATATTGTTTTTAAACCGTGGTAGAATCCTATGTCATGAAATACACATAAACATGGTTGAAAACCATGGTAATAGGCTTGTTTATAGGTTTAAAACATTACTATTACAACATTTCCATGGATTTGAATAGTGGAAAAAGTATACATATTCTTGAAAGACCCATTCACTTGCATCCTCTAATCCTCCCTTCCAAAAAAATGTTCTTCAAGAAGAATCATGGTGGAACACTGAACTCATCACCTACCAATTTTGTTCTGGGTGGTTGGGGTCATGTTAGAATGGTATCAATATAGCATTCATCCAAGGAATGTAGTTTAGAGGTTATGATTAAATTATGATTGGATTGGGAAATTGAAGGAAATGGTGTTAAGGGGTTAATTGTTGGTTTATCAGATCAGAGGACCCAATAATTGTTTTATGGACAATGTATGAATTTAGAAGAACTCTGACAACATATTGATAAATTTAAACCATATAAAACATGATAAAAGGTATAATCAGGATAGTAAATGCATCATATAATAGTTAATTTTGGTTGTCATATCCTTCTAATGTTAGAGAAACCAAATTTTCTCCAGTAATCATGCATTTAACTTATCAAAAAAAAATCATTCCATATACGTGTATCCCAGATATAGAGGTAGGGTATTTACATGAAAATTCTATTATTTCAGTTTATTTATACTGATGAGAGCGATATAAGGTTTCAATTCAATGAATATTTTTGGTGGTATCCAGGTCTCAAATAATGATGGTTGATTCCATATTGTTTTCTATATTGGTTTTCCATCATGTGGAGAGAATGGTACTTCTCGCTGATTAATCATTATATGTTTACTGTGTTGAATTTATGTTGGCAAAAAAGTTCAAAGGATTCAAGATGAGCATGTTCAACGTGTTTTGGATGATTAAATAGAGTTTGAGACTTATGTTTTCCATTGGGTTAAGTCACCAAAAAACAAGATGATGACACTTCTATTTAGTTCTCTATATGGTATGATGGTACTTTAGTAGATTCTCTCTTTATCCAACCTCATTATGAAAGAATTCAATAGAGGTTGGTGTTTAATCCCTTTTTTGTGGGTTGGAGATATTGTCAATTATTTAAGTTTTTGTGATATTGTTCCATTTATAGGGAAACACAACCACACACCACCTGCACACCCCCTGAAACCTCCCCTACCCCTCCCCTAACCCCCCTAGTACACCCCTTTCACCCCCTACTCCCTACCCATTCCCCTTGGAACAGAACCCAACACACCCTTCCCCATACCCCTTGCACAACCCTACCCTTTGCTCATCCCATTCACCATATACTCACCCCATGCACCCCATGCACATACCCTTACACACCCCATTCACCCCTGCACACCCCATGAACCTCTCCACACCCCCTGCCCCTGCCCCAAACACACCCCCTACACACCCATTTCAAACCCTATACCCCTCCCATTCTTATTGAAATAGAACCCAACAGACCATCCCCCCCTTCCCCCAGCACACAAACATACCCCTTCTCCCTCCCCTACACACCCCCTACCCATACACCTTGGAAATTTTACTAGCTGACCATGAACTATGATCTGTTAGAGTTACTTATTAGAAGAATTTTATCTTCATAGGCTAAGTCAATAATCAGTTTATATGTCAATCCTTAATGGTTACTTTTGATATTGTGGAGCCTTTGGACATGAAGCCTAAAATTTCATGTTTAAAATTAAACTACAATGGTATTGGATAATAAGTTTATAAAACAAGTACAAAATACACAATCAGAATTATATTGGTGTATATTCTCAAAAAAAAATGTATTGTGGTTTCCAAAAGAAGTATCTTTGCTTATGTAATTTCAGATTCCAATAATAATATCTTATCTTAATGAATCTTGGACATCCAAAAGGTTTAGCTTGACCTAATTAATTTTAGGATACAAATAGGAGTATCATGAATCTTATAATTCTGATTTTACAAGGGGAATATCCCAACAATTCTTATTTTGGTCACTAAGAGGACTATCTTGACACATGCAATTTTGTGATTTTTGTAATATTTCTCACATTATGATTTATTAAAATAAGGATACTATTATATTTAAAGTGGAGGAAATTTCATTTCTTACAATAGAGTTGAATAAAATTTTCTTCTGACCACATGAATGGAGATTATTGTTTATTCCAAAGATAGAGAATGATGAGTTTTTTATTCCATTGGATTCTATATTCAATCAATTTGAATCCCATACAATCGTGAAGATTCTAATATAGTAATTAGAACATGAATATAAGGTCCTTTTTATGTTAATTTTGGAAGGGATTTCTAAATGTGTAGGGAATTTTTAAAAATTATTGTTTCATGACATGTATTTTATTTATTTTTTAATAAAAGTGGAGAATGTAACTGGAAAAAGTTATATTTTGAGATACACATATCATTTATCACATAGATCTGTAAAAATAAATTTCTATCCTTATAGTTAGGTGCTAATCCTTTTGAATTAAAAGGTATATGATTATTCAAATCATCTAATAAAATGTCATCATAGTTTCATTTTATTATCCAATAAACATAGAATCATTATATTTATATTATATTATTCCATAACAAAGATATTGGTTATAAGAAAATATTTTTTTAAACAATCAGAAAATTATAGAAATATGTTTTTAAATCAATAAGGAAATTATAGAAATTAAATTAACGGTTTTGGTATAGGGAACCTACCTCAGCCTCATGGGGTGCTTATTTTGACAACAACAACTCATATCTTACTTTTTTCCACTTTCATGTGTATGAATCATCACATATATAGAATGAAACTTA
This sequence comes from Viscum album, assembly GCA_963277665.1. Lineage (NCBI taxonomy): Eukaryota > Viridiplantae > Streptophyta > Magnoliopsida > Santalales > Viscaceae > Viscum > Viscum album. The sequence goes on from OY728163.1 coordinate 336,659,705, forward strand.
TCCCCTATGTTTATATTTTCATGGCCAAATATTAACACGTGGGTCCTTAGATATAGGTTTATACTTGCATATACCCTTTTACACTAACACATGTGTGAGTTGTTTTTAATCTATATATAAAGACACCAAGAACCAATATATATATTCATACATCTATGAGTGAATATAAATATGTATACATATGGGTAGTATATTCATGTATATTCCTACCTATTCATACTCATGTAACCCTTTGTCATTGGCAACTCGAATCCCCCAAAACGAGATCCGAAACATAATAAAAAATATAATGATCCGAAAAATCACAAAATCCCTAAATAAAATTAGGACAAAGAATAAAAATAGAATAATCCTTAACCACATCAGATGTTGAACTCATTGTCTTCAATAGTAGGGGATAGAACCATCCTCATCATAAAAACCATCTATAATAAAATAGAGGGAAAAGAAATGAGATGTAACGACTTCTTATATATATATGATCAGTGTGCCAATAGTACATGATCAATTATACTTGAATCCATAAAAAATGAAAAAATAATATTCAGATTGATATGAATATCCCAATACTAAATAACATGATAATTAATAAAGTATTTTTGTACAAATTCAATAATCATATGTGTTGAAAGTTATTCTTTAATTTAGAATGTCATGAAAATTCATTTTTTTTTAAATTTCCAACATCATCTTGGTCATTTCCATCTAGGTCACCCAAACTATGATGAATTCCATTTTTAGATGCTCGGCCTTCCTCTTTTTTGGGTAGTCTTTCATAATAATACATTTTCACATCAATTCAGTGGTTATTCCCCATAAAAGAAAGTAACAATTATTGTTTAATATTATAAGGTTCAAACAATGAGAAAGTATTCAAAGTATAGAATATTAACTCAAACGGGGATGATCTCTCTTATAATGCTATGTATTGTGGTCTCATAAGCGTGATTCACCATCAATGTCCCCCACTACCCCTATGGTATCCCCCTCCCCAACCCCATACAAAACCCCCTCCCCCTTCAGTATCATAACACCCTCCCCCAACCCAATGCATAGCCTCCACCCCCTGCAGTAGCCCCACATGCACCCCTCTACCTCCCCTTGTAGTAGCCCCCTCTCCTCCCACCCCTGCACAACCCACCTCTCCCCTACAATGGAACATCCTCCATCCACATATATCCTTACCTCATACCTCCCCCCATCCAGCCCCCACCCCCTTCAGTAACCCCACCTGCAACCACCACCCCCACTCCCCCTACAGTAACCCATCCTCCCTCATATAGTAGCACAACTCCCGCCCCACTGTAGAACCACCTCCCCCTGTAGTCTTCCCCCTCCCCCACTACCTTCACATCCCCTCCATATAGTAGTATATACCTCCTCCTCCATGGAGCCAACACCTCCCACTCCTCCCCTGCAGTTTCCCCTCCCCCTACTGTAGCTCCCCCATATCAAATCAAAAATATTTTTAGATGTTTGAGACCATGAAGAAAAACTCTTAAATAGATACATTGTATTGACATATTTTATAAAAAAAATATAATTTTTCATCTATAGTTAGAGTAAATTACTGACATTATATCTTAATATACTTTTATATCCTTTTAATGAATAATGGATATCATATTCTAACAAACCCATTAAACTCAGATAAAAATGATTTATGCTTTGATAAACAACATAAGAATGAATATTGGAATATGTAATTTATGTTTGAAACACCACCTTCAATTTCTTATTCAAAAATCAAAAATCACCAAAATATGGGAATAATGTAAACTTCTATAGTCAATAAGTTGTGGGAAATTGGGATGCATCATTTTTCTTAACCTATAAAATCCATTAAATGAATGTATAAAATTCCTAAAACACTTCGTTCATATATAATTATTGATTATCTATATTGAATCCTCATTTTTACCATATCATTATTCTATAATTGACCATTATTCCTTGTTTATATAGGTTTATCATTTTTATAAAGTCGAAAATTTTCATTCTTTTATTCTTACTTAATCTTCTTGGCTTTTTCAAACAAGTTTTCTAATATGAATAGAAAATATTTTGGTGTGCGATCCTTATTCTTTTTTAATATGTATTTTTTGTTTATAGAATCTTTTTTACGAACATGAGATAATTGGGTCATTATGTTTATATTTTCACAATATTTATTATTTTGAAATCTATTTCATAAATTCTTATCAATTTAGACTACTTATTTTTTCCTTCAACACACACATTCATCAGCCTTTACAGTACCCTTTATAGGCACCCCTTACAACTCAACACTATAATTATCAATCAAAAATCCAATCTAACCATCTATATCATGGATGGATTCCATTTATATAATTGACCCTATTCTTGGATCCATATTACTACATTTATATTTGAAACCCATATCTGTATTAGAATAATAAATAAAACTCATATAGATATAATTATTCACAACCTCATTTGATTATATCAATCAATCATTAGATTATTTATTTTGATTTTTATGTTTATCTTAATGTATTTTATCTTATTTTACTTTCATTCTAATTGTGTGCCTTTCAAAACATTCAAAACAGGGTGGAGATATTTGATTGCATGGATTACCTCTTATCATCAACTGTTAATATGATTAGACAAGTGTAGACACACCTGGGTGTGTTTCATATATGGCCCATTTTTACTAAATTCAAATTTAATTTTTTAAATTTAGAAACCCTTTGGAACATTAAACTATGTTTCCAGTTAATAAATATGGATCTTTTCTGGTTTAACACATATTATACTGATATAATGTGAAATATAGAAATTAATGTATGGAATATGTGTTTTAATAAGATTCTAGATCCTCTTGGGAAACTCATTCCATGTTATTATTGGGATTATAAAGTCATATATTTACCACCATATATATGAAAATTAATGATCCAATGGTTTGTACTACAATCATCCTAAAACTTGTATCACAATATTACATAAGTGAGGTATCACTGTATTACTTAGGTGAGGTATCACTATATTATATAAATGATTAAACATAACATCTCAATAAACTTCTTAAAATATATATCAAACATATTTATCATCGTTTAATTCCTCTAATTGAACTAGATCACCAAGATGTCAAGGAATTCCCTACATCCCTAACTAATATCTTTATTTAGTAAAAGAGAGTCTTTGATTTCTTGAAAGTCTTCAAGAACTGCTTATGAAAATTTTCCTCCACTTTACTACCAATATAATCATTTCTTTTAGAAATTTATTATTAGAAAATCTCAACTCAGTATTTAATAATGAAAAACCTCCACTACGTACTTCATGCCCCAACAGACACTCTAATACCTTGCAAACTTTCATCCCCAGGTACACACTCCCTCAACCCCCAGCACACCCCCCTCCAATTGCCACTGCACCCAGCACACCCCCTGAACACAATTACTCCACCCCCTACACACACACCCTACCCATATACCCTACACAACCCCTACACACACTAAACACACATTCCATGCATAACCCATCACAACCCCTCCACCCCATCCACTGCAAACTTTTGATCCCCATTCAAACACTCCATCCACCACTAACCCATGCACCCGATACTCTTCACTTTCCCTCGCTACACACACCCTGTACCCCCACTGCACCCCTTTCACCCCATCCACACCCCCTTGCACCACCTCCACCACTAGACCACTCTTGGTGTCATGTGTTGTTCTTATGTCTTTCAATAATCAGATTTCTTATAATTTTTAAACTATATTATAAATATAAAAAAATCTCAAACATGTATCCTATAAAAGACCATATATATTAAGAAATTTCATAAGATATGATACTCAACCATTTTTATCCTTATATTAAAAATTACATAAGTATTGAAAATAATTTAGGGATTCTCTAAAGAACAATAAAGCCTTATAAAACTCATAAAATAAACTTAGAACAACTTCATATAATAATGGGGGATTATTAAAATAATTCCAAACGCATTTATAATGTTTCCAAGGAACATTAAAATGTAATATAAAATAATTTTTGAGAAATTCAAGAGGATCACTACATTATCATAGAAGACTTGACATAATCCATCAAAAGAATTCATCCAAGTGTGTTTTGATTACTCATTCTTGAATCATTGATGATCAATGCACCGTTAATCGATTCTCCACTCTACCTGCTAGCTATTATCAATTATATCAACAAGTTTTAACTTTTTAATTAAACATACAGATGATTTACAACCTGAATATTCCTTAATTGTTTACCAAATGTATGGGCCACACCTTTATCCACTTTGGGTTAAATATCAATCTATCACTCATAATTTCTAGAACATACATATTGAAATATATAAACAATAAATATAACCGAAACAAAACATTGTGAAATTCAGTTTAGTTATTAAGAAATTTCTACTAATAATACAACATTAATGATATATAAGTTAAATTATACTAAAATGAATAAGATGTTGTATTTAGTGTTTCCTTTTATAGATAAAAAAATCATAGACACAAATTTTGGTTTGTAGAAAAATCTCAAAGAGAATAGATAAGTATAACAAAATTCTCATCCAAAATATAATGAACACAAAATCATTCAATCCATAATTAATACTTGGCCAAAGAATAAAAACAAAAGATAACTTACCCAAATCAGATAACGAACTCACTGCCTTTGATAGTGGTGGAATGAAACAGACTCATCATAAGAAAACACAAGTATGAAAATAATGGGAAAAGATGTGATATATAATGATATCTTTTATATATGTCATCTGTGAGTCAATTGTACATGGTAAATGATAAATGAATCCATAACCAATAATGATAAAAGAATATTTAGATTGATATGTACATACCAATACCAAATAACATGATCCTTAATAATGACTTTTTAAAAAGGATATCTATTTTCATTTAATACATATACCATGGAGTCAACTACATCAACTCTTCTGAGAAAACTCAAACCCATACCAAATTGAAAATATATGAACAAAATATTGGGATTGGTTTCATAATAATATATACAAATAATGAAATAGTGCATACTTATTGGGAATCCAATATTTCATGTCCATATGTTTCAATACCATGAAAGAGGAAATACGTAGTTTTAAATCTAACGGTAGCCAAAAAAATCCGAATTTCAAATAAATAACCATATCACTTTCAAAATAATATAATGGAGATACAACAAAAATTAATATCGATCCAAAAATACTATTCAATATTTATTCTCAAGAATATATACTATAGAAAATGCAGCACTTAAATCTGTAATACTAAACAAGAAATAGACTCAAGAACCTGATTCTTTATCGAACATAACCCATGTTTTCTAATCCAAGAGTATAATGAGATAAGGATTCTAATAGATTATGATTATTAGAATAGTTAACATGTACTTAAAAAATCCACAGAGTCTAGAAGAAATGAGTGGTTTACATGGGGTGTGAGAAATGTTTTCTATTTGGATTATACAGAAACAAATTTGTATTTCTTTTTTCAATAAATTTTATAAATGAATCTATGAAATAAAATAATGAAAATAATGATTTAATTATAAGAAACAACTCATGGTCATTCTCTAAATCATAATTTTTAAATCATGTTGTGAATATATATAAATCTCAACATTTGATAAAAAATTGTTCGATTTCTAATTCCATTGAAGGAAAACATCCATTGAAATAAAATAAGAATCCAAATTTCCATTTTAATAATAATTTTTAATATAACAGGAAATAATTTCATATAAAATAGAAAACAAATAGTTTTATAAAAAATATGGAAAATTGATATACAATGGTAAAAACCAAGTGAGTTATGTACCAAAAAGTCACCATAAAATAATGTTAATTATAATAAATCCATACTATGATATGGAATATATTGAAGCTTCACCATAATAGAGATAAATTAAATTAGTACATATCATTGTAAGTAGTGGATGAAAATAGAATAAAATCATTATTAGAGAGTTGGTGAAAGAGAAATTCGAGGTAAAGTATTTAATATATCATATATAACCATTATAGATAATAGTTAGACTATCCAAGTTGTACAAATTTAGAATAACATTTCATACTATCGAAGAAAAACCTAATATATAATGTCAATGGATTTCTCTAACTATTCTTACCTACATTAATTCCATCTAGAAAGATTCCCTCAACGATTTAAATGATCTGAATATGTATATAAACATGACAAGCATATCTAAAATTTCTCAACATCTCACTTAGATACTCAGAGATCCCATAATGTTTTCTATTGGAGGTGGGGAATCATTTTATAACACATATACTACATATATAAAGTTTAATTCAGAGTATAGAATCATAATATAAATACTTATCTGTTTCCTATAAACCTTTTTTTATGAAAATTCCTTTTCATTCCACATAATATCAAATCACTATCACATTATATTCAAAACATTTAATTACTATTATAGAACATAATATCATTGTGGATTAAGGAAAGGGTATAACTATATAAATGACAAATATTTTCTAAAATTTTTTAAATAGGACTTTCCTTTTCATGTTAATATCAAAATTCATTTGATCCCTTATAAATTTTTTTTTGAAATATTATTTAACCGAAAAACCTCATTGAAATCAATAGAAAAATAATATTAATCCAATAATTCCTAACACTATATTTTTATATTAACAAAACATCATTAAAGACATATAAAAAACATAAATATAAGGTATTTTTGAGAAAAATACTAATATATCCTAAAACGCGTACAATTACAATAATAATGAATAATAATTGGTTAAGAAAACACAAGAATCACATCATTTAAAAAAATTAAATCGTATGGAATCACTCATAAAGATCATGTGAAAATGGAATGAAACCATTAAATACAAGTTTAATAGAAACATTGAAGTAATTTGAATAACCATGATAGTAAGAAACATAATATCTAATCAAAATCTCAATCTAGTGTTTAGAAACCATTTAACCATTATCTAATTGAGACCTAATCTAACCACTATTGGGTCCAAGGAAGCCCAAAATATTTATGAAACCCTATCTGCAAGGAGATCCCACATAAATTGAACCATATGAGTACCTTTGTGTTTGGAAATACACAGACTACATCGTCAAAACTGCTTTCGTAGGGATGTGCAGAGGCCACATTAGAGCCATGTTGGTGGGGAGGTGGTCTTTCTATGGATGAACCGTGTCTTAATAAGTATAAGAATGCCAACAGGGAGGTCAGGTGACCGCATCATTAGAGGAGGATCCTCCCAAGGTGGGTGTATGTGTTAGATGAGTAGATTGATGTGCCTTTTGGTGGTTTTTTCAGGTGAGGATGGCCATTTTGATTATAAATAAATTTGAAGGAGGGGTATTGTGAGCGAGTAAGTGTGGGGATCATGAGTGCATAAGGAGAAAGAGGGTGGAGATCGTGAGTAGAAAAGGATAAATAGGGGTCATTCCATTTGTATTTTATGACTCAGGGTGTTATCATAACCTATAGACACCATTTTTTTAACCATGGATATATAAGTGAGGCATTATCCTCAATTTCTAGTAGTGTATAGTCATAACTGCACTCAAAAACTACATATCTAGGCTCAAAACATTAATAATTTTTCTCATATAAATGACTAAGAGCCACTAGTATCAAATAAGACACTAGCTAATGTAGAACCTATAGGACTAGTACCTCTCATTGTCAATGGTCCAGCCTCACTACCCACAATTGTAGGTCACACTTCATGCAAATCTTGTTATACCCATTCTTACAATAACACATTATACCATCCTGGTCTGGGTGCCACATACTAGTACCCTGATCCGGATAACTAAATGACCTCAGGAATTCCTCCCTATATGTAAGTGGCATTTTAATATTAGCGAGGGTCTTATAAGTATATCATTGGGAGACTATACCCCCTTTAATCAGAGAAATGGGACATCGAAAATAAATAGTCAATAGTGGATGAAAATATATCCAATAATAGTACCAAAAACTCATGATAATCAAAACATGAAATATAATATATAACTACTGAAAAAAATCATTTTAATCTATGTGTCATGTGTCTAAAGTGAAATATGAAAATAAATACATGGATGACTACAATGTGGGTCCCAAACCAATTTTGGTTCTCACATCCAAGATCTATTCCAAAATCACCATTATAACCCATGGCCTTTTCCCTTAACCTGTCATGCAGCAATAATGAATTTTTGAGTAATGATCTGGATGCCCGTGTAAGGTGTGTGTACAAATCAGTAGGCCACAAAAAATAGCATCTATAAAACATCCAATCCATAACTATGAATGAATTTTTATAAATAAATAATTCCAATGAATAAATAAATAGTTATCATATTGTATATTATTATTTTTTGATCACATTAATTTATCAGTTCTCAAGGAATCATGAACATCAATACCACATTCAGCCCATGTCAAATTATATACCATTTGACATTATCAATTCACAACTCAATAAACCAAATGTTCTATCATTATCCATTTTAATTCAATTTACTGCATAGATAATTGGAACCATAGTCAAATTCCAACTATTTGAGTTTAGGTCATCAAGCCTAGGACACCTTGGGAACATAAAAACATCATATCATTCCCAACACAGGATAATTACTACATGCATTAGAAGTAGATGACCTTGTCCCTCAATTATATGATTTGTAAATAGTAAATGATGTCCCACACGTGGTGGTCGAATTGTTCATCTCTACATGCTTTAGAAATAATAGACCATATAACACTCAAGTAGGCTTTTGAATCAGCAGACCATGTCCCACACATGTTTATCAAGAATTTATATATATATATATATATATAACATATATATTTCACCAATATCCCAAAATCATTAGATCACATAAATTAATAATTATCAATATTAATCCTCTTATCATAATACTTTAAATTAATTAATCAGAAAATTAATTAATCAAGCTCATTCAAATAATTAATTCTAATATTAATTATTCGCATAAATTATATAACCAAATAAATTATATTGATATTAATTATTTAAATAAACTCATATATTTCTTCCACGAGGTTTGGTGATGAAAAGAGATTGATACCACTTCATGAAAGAAGTAGTCTACACATGCATGAATGATGATACCATCATAAATTGACTGATACGATTTGAAAGAAAATTATATATTATATTTTAATAATTAGAAATGTTTCATGAAAATAATTTTTGTGCCATTATATCACATATGATAACTAAAAAAATTTGTATCACCTTTCATGTATATCACTAGTGAATGAAAAATCACATAGATTCGTGAGGAGGTAGTCCTCCACACACACGAGGGATGTTGTTGTATTCCCTATAGAATCAGAAGTAAAAATGGAATACATGATATAAATAACCTAGAGGTATAAATATTTTATAATTATCATATATATCTATATATACTTTAGATATATAATTATACACATCCATGATATTTGGTAATGGAAAAATTAATGAGATCAGTATGCGAGGTATTAGTACGACGTAAACATTAATGATGATTTTCTTAACAATTGCTCTTAAAGTATTTATATCCTTAACATAACAACATATAAATATATTATAGATATTGAGGTTATTTAATAATCAAGTTAAAATAATAATTTAACGAGGTGAGGGAAGAAATTAAATAAAAACCCTCATTGAAAGACATTATCTCTTATTCGATTATCATCCCTAGGATTGCCCCAAACAATACTAGGACAAATTAATGACCAAAATAAGGATTATAGAATTCCAAGATGGATGTTGGATATCGATTTTGGAATGTAATTTCTAGAAAAGGGTTTTCCGGGGAAAATATGATAGGACAGGGGTGATCTTTTATAAGTGAGGTGAGTGGCGCACATATAATTTTTTAATACAAAATGGTGAACCCACATTTTTCTTGTGAAAAAAGGGTAAAAATAGAGTATTATATTTCACAATACCTTATTGTGTCGAACTATGTATATAAAATAATTTTTTATTGGTTTCTAAATCATTTTAACTCTTGAATGTTTATTTTAACCAAAGTACAAATCCAGTTTTACCTTAACTACAGTAAAAGGTATTTTCAATATTTACTATTAATTATGGAATGAAATTAACCCAAAATTATAAATTTATCTTCTTAAAAGTATGTAATAAATTTATTAAATATCCATTCATAGAAGATGATAAATATAATTTCTAATTAATTCCACGACAGGACAAGATAAGAGGATTTTAATGTAAAAATGTTAAAAAGTTTACAACATTTTTATAACAACATTGACTATGAAAATTATTAAAATGGTATAAATGGAATTATTTGATATATTATTTAACTAATTTTACATTAAAACTAGTTTAATATATAATTTTACATTATAAATAATTTAAATTAAAAGGATTATTTCAATTAAAATTCACTATTGATTAATATAAATTGTAAAATAAAATATGACGGAAGCATCCCATAAATTAACTATAAGATAATTATGATATAATGATTCTAAAAATGAAGTTTAATTTTTCAATATATTTTATGAAAGTGATAAATATTAGTTTTAAATTATTTTCCCAAAGTGTTACTATTACATATTTTAGAAATATTTAGTTTTTTAGAAAACATTTGTTTTTAATTTTAAATGAATCTCATTATATTAATAATAAATATAAAACAATAAATTTCATAATTTATGTATTAGTATTTATACCTATCAATTTAGTTGCGAGTTTATAATGATATTCTTTAATATGGTTTATTTCAACATAGGGGTTTTTGTTCAACAAGATATCAATGAAGTTAAATTAAATTAAAAATATTATTTGTGTTATTCAAGATCGGTGTTGCGTGTCACATAAACTATCATATAAAATGTTATTATTTATATAATTTTGAGGTATTACACCATAAATATAAACATTATAAAAAAATTACTATATTCCAATCTATTTTTTTGTTTAGAGTTTTAGATAGTTATAAATTATCACTTACATAAATAAACATTACATCATAATGTGGACACTTCCACTCAGTAATAATTTTTTCCACAATACAAATCAATTAATAGATGTAATGGTTTATTTTCATGGAATATCGTTTAAATTTTTATATTTACCTCATATTTGACCCTACTATTAATTAAACCCCTACAAAAACATTCAAAAACATTAAATTTGAAAAAAATATTAGTAAGGAAGTTAGAAATTAAAATAAATATTATTTTTTTCCATGAATACTCATAAAAAAATTTAATTTTTTAAAATATGTTTTGATATGAAAATAAATAATTTCTGGAAAAATAAATAAACCAAACATCCCAAATAATTTTATTAACAAATTAATATTATCTTTTATATGAAGAAATACAACTCATAATGTTATCATTTTAATAAGGATAAAGTCATGAAAAATGATTCAAAAAATTGTAAATTTTACCTATAAGAATAATATATATTACTATAAACATAGGCTCAATAACACACCTTTATAAATCATAATATTTATTTAATCGAATAACTAGAATAATAAAAACTTGTAGGTATTTTAGGAAATCATTCTAATATAAATCTTAAGAATGGAATAAAATCTCTAATAAATTCCAATAAAATATTAGGATTATCCTAACTGGTTACCACTCTCCAATTACAAAATACATTGTATAGATAAATCTATATCACTAATTATTGGAATATAATGGAACAAACATCCTTGTTTTATAACATAACCACACATTATTGGTACATAATGGAACCAACCATCCATATTTTATAATAGAACCACCCATAATCATAAAAAGGTTTCCAAGAACCATAAAATAATCCAGAAACATTAAATATTTCATTTAAAACAAAATATTCTTCCATTATCCAACGTAATAATTTTATTGTATCCAAGAAAATACATACACAGTCTTGGAGGATGAAGGAAATGAAAACAGATTGAATATTCTCTAACAATGTCCACAATCATGATGGGGGGAGTGCCTAATCTAGAATATAATGTAAATTACACATCATGAGCACTCTAAGGAGTAATAAAATATAGAACCTTTTAACTATATAATATATGTGAATCACCTACACCAAGATAATCATGGAGAGATTACTTTTCCAAATGATATAGAAGATATTCTTGGGAATATATGATTACTTTTGAAGGGAGTTGTGATTAATAAATGAATCGTTGTCCAATTCAACTAGAAACATGCTTCTATATAGACATATATTTATATCACTATGAAGAAACATTAATAACACTCTAAGTTAACCACCTTGTCCATTATTAGTAGAAAAAACCCAAAAATAATCCCATGTAATCACGTATCACATCACCTCTACGTATAAGATAATTTTAGTAGGAACTATCAGTTTTAATATTCAGGACACTAAGAAGATGAATTTATTTACCATATCTTCCAATTATATCAAACATAGGATTCAATGAAGAGAATATAATTTTAGATAAAAAAAATTATCTATGATGGATCTTTATCCCAATTTTCTAGATGTAGCCCAAGGTTCACCACCACATTTGACGATCTTGTAGTCATATCCATCTGTGAATTGAAAATAACCAGGTGTTGATTCTTATTACTTCCAAAAACAATGATCCAACACCATGACACTAAAAGAACCAACCTATCTCTATATTTTTGTTTTTTTCTCCCAATATTAATAACCACTCTTTAGATAAAGATTTCAGTCATATGATTTTGGTGCCTGAAATCAAATAACATCCTAAGATTTATCCATACTAAGTTGAACGACTCCCTTGAAAGAATATGTCGTGGTTCATTTATTCCTTTACAATTATGAAATATGGGAACATATAGGTAAGGGTGATACCTATACACTTAATATTTTATCTCTAAGAATGGAATGAGTTAGGATGAGACAATCCAATAATCAAAATATTTTTGGGATTTCACGACACCATATAATACCCACCCCCTCTCATCCCTAATGAATAAACCACGTCATAAAGAGTAGTATAGATTTACATAGAATAATCATAATGTCAAACTCATGAAAACCATATTATCATTATATTCATTCATAGTAATATTTAAAAAATTGTCACACTACTATGGACACAGAACTACTTCAATGAAAAGCATGTATCTACTATCTTGATTGAAGGGAATATTTTGATTTTGGTGCCCTATAAATCCTAGAGACAAACCCCCCATGTTTTGAATTTAAATGTTAATATAACAATTCAATATGGTCCACCATTCGGGTTGGTGGATTTCCCAAACATGTCCATGAATGACGTTAAAAATCCTTCAAGACCGTTATCTTGGCATATCCAGAACCCACCCATATTTCTACTCTATAATATCATCCCACAAGGAATGAAATTCCAGTGCATCCCATACTGACTTATCTTGCATGATGTGTATATAATCCTCCACAAGTCTCATATTAATTCCCCTATAATCCTCTTCTGTTTCAATAATTTCCCATGAATCCCAATGATACCTCCCATACTCCTTCACATCGCATATAAACAAAATCTTATTCATCATTCTTATTAGAGTTTTGGGAAATCTGGGATTGGGTAGAATATGCAGGGGAATGGATGATATAACATAGTTAGCTAGATTAATGTTACCCAAAATAACAAATATTAATATTAACATTTGGTGATTTACGTAAATATTTTTTTAAGAAGTCCCTCAAAATGATGTATCTATATTATACTTTGGGAAAGTGGAGCACCTTTATATTCCATAAGAAAATGATTTCAAAACCCTTTTGGTATATAACCAGAACATAGTTAAGGAGGAGTTCTTCCATAGATATTACATAAAAATTTTATAAGAATCAAAACATTAAATAATTGCTATTTTATTGGGAGATCTCCTATATACTTAATATGATAAAACAAAATATTCCTTTATATTTTTTTTTCAAAAAGTTATGTTTAAATTATAAATAAAATCAATTTTACAGGAAGTTAAAAAAATATAAATTTGGAAAAAAAAATATTTTAGATTTAATTTATTTCTATATAAAGAAATAAATAAAATAATTCTAATAAAATGTAAATAAAATAAAAATATTTAAAATAAAAATATTTAAAATACATAAAATGATATTTTAAGGTAAATAGCTGCTTACCACTATTCTGACTTGTAATGTATATTCTTTTTCTTAAAAATAATAAAATTACGTAAATTATTTACCTTAATAAGAACGTTTTTCTTGTCTATAATAACCATTATTTGATTTATTACCTTGAAATATACAATTAGAATCAATTAAGTTCATATCTGGTGTTTTGATTACATTCACATCATTTTTCCATAATGAATTTTGTAGTTTAGATAAGGTAAAGGGGGTAAATAATAAATCATCTAAAGAATAATGACCATTTACTAATTATAATTTTACTCCTTATTTACACATTTAAAATTGAACATGAATGATGGTTATGTGATATAAATTAAATTATAATAAAAGAGACAGTAGGTCTTAAGTACGCATGAGGAATATTTTCATTTTTCAAAGTCTAGTATCGAATCATGTTAAAAATTATTTTATCTTTATAGAATGATTATTAATTCATAAATATAATAGTATTTCTTATAATACACTTATACATATAATCTATGTGATGTGGTCATGGAAAATGATTCAAATCACATTGTGGAGGTGGTAATCAACACATACAAATGAATGACAATATCATTTTCCAAAGGAGGAAAGTTGTGACATAATATAATATTTGGTCTTTACTGAATGAAAAATATTCCATAGATATAACATGTAAAAATGAAAGAAATCATTATAACAATACGTGATATGTGGTTATGGAAAAACATTTCATCGTTTCATGAGGTAGTAGTCTGTCATAGATAAAAAAATTATTTTGTTTCTGACTTGATATATGTAGGGGTTTATATTGGTTATGAAATCAACATAATAAACTACCATTATATTTATATCCAATGAACATATGAATATTAATACTCAATATGAAGATAAATTTCTATTGAATCTTTCATTTCAATATAAAATACATTTGGTTAAAGAATGTTTGAATTGTATAACCATTCACTCCATTAGTTAAACTAAAATTTTCCACCGTCAATTTACAATTAGGGCTTATCACTAAAGTTGTAATAGTTTACATAAAAAACATTTATTTAAACTCCTCATAATAGTTTATAAATAGATTATAAAATATCCAAATCATATCCTTTGGGATGTTTCTATCCAGGTTTGTAGTCTTAGGACAAATCATGACGAACCATGGGAATATTGAGTTGATACTGAACTATAATTTTCAAGTGATTACCCTTAAGTGTATCTCTACAACATCTTTATCCACATGATAATATATTGATAGGGATGTATTTACCTGGAAAACCATATACTCAATACATTAAAAAACATTTATGATGATAAACCAAAAATATATTAATCTCTATGGTTTTCACTAAATTTATCTAGTTATAATACCAAAAAAACTATACTAATGTTAAAAAAACAATATTAATCATCAAAAATAGATAAAAAATTCTATGATACCAGCAGAGGTAATTTGAGAATGTCCAAGTTAATCACACACATGTGTATATTAAAATATTCTTCTCAAAACAATCATACAATCCCAATAATGTATGGTTACATGTCTTTGTGGATTGGCTACATAAGTTAATTATTTAATGATACTCATGATCATTTCTCCATAACTGAAACATACTAAAATATCATATAGAGTCATCATAGGTACTAATATTTTTCTTTACCTTGGTAATTGAAATAGTAGAAGTGGGGATGTTAACTAATTGTTAAGGGAATTCTTATCAACATGTCATTAAGTGTTTGATTATAAGTATATAAGGAATCATGAGTAGGGATGAAGTATCTTATTAAAAATAAATTATAACAATAAAAGTTATAAATTTTCAAGATATATGTAAATGAAATATCAAATGAACAAATATATACCATGGATTTTTTTGAATTAAAAATACATTAAACATGATCTATTGATCATAAATATTAGCAGATATAATAGAAATATAGAATAATCTTAAGAACAATGAATTATAACATTTTTATCCTAGCTAACATCATCAGCTCAATATTCAATCTTGTGAACCTAAAAAACATTCTTTAGGATCATGATCAATAATGTGAACCTATAAAATTATTATTTAATTTGAGCTCAATATTATTAACATATCTAATATGAATTGAGTTCATGTACACTTTTGTGAACCTAGGTAATCTTCATCATGTTCAAGCCCAATATTTTTAACCAAGCTATGATGCATCAGGATCACAGTCAACATTCTTTTTTCAATGGATATAAAATTTTAACCAATGAATTGGTAGGATATATAATAAACCAACTATCAATATTCTCTATACAAGTTGACTAATTTAAAATAATAATCTATTATATCATGAAGAACTCAAGGAATAAAAATTTATTGTCATTACATCTCCTGATAGTATAACAGAAATAGAAATTAAAAATATAAATTATTGACACCCATATTTAAATATCCTAAAATATAATTTTATATTAATATTATAAATATGATTCATGAATTAATAATTACAATGAAATTAATCCATTAGTGATAAAAAAAATGGAAGCGAAAACATAGTTTTTTAGTAAGTGGTTTTATCCTTAGAATAAATATGACATTACAGTCACTTTAAAAATTAAAATTTAAAATAGATAAGGGATATTTTTTAAATAATATTATTTTCATGACATAATTTTATATTTGAGACAATAACTATATACTATTTTTTCCAAACGTTGAAGTAAAACATCAGGATAACTATTAATTTTTAAAATTATTCATCAATAATTTACCTGAGAAAAAAAATGTTTCAAAAAAGAAGAATTGAAATCTGTTTTGAAACTTTTACTTAAAATAAGTATCATAAAAAATGGAGATTTATAAATACACAAATTATTTTTTAATATTTCGATTAATGGAAGATAAATTGTTTTATTTTGAAAATATGGAAATACTTATTAGTTTTTTCATAAACATGTGTTGAAAATATAGATAATAAAAAGAGTAATAAAAAAACATTTTTCAAAGTGGATAATTGAAATATGAAGGATACATAAGATAACTAATAATCAAGTTTTTAAATAAAATTTATAATAATTTCTGTGAAGGAAAATACAAACAAGGATGTGAAATTTTAATTAGAGGATGGTAATTATTATTGACAATGATATTATTTTTAATGGAGACCACCATTTAGGAAACATAATTCAATTAAAAGTAATTATCCATTTTGAGGAAAGGAATGTAATATAAAATAAAACATCTTGATAGAAGTAGCTATGATTATATCTAATAAGTTCCTAAATAATTATTATATCTCAATTAAGGGAGTAGACATAACAATGATAATAATAACATTGCAATCATTAGAATAAAAATCACATGATAGTTATAATTTAATATAGATATGATTCCACTTAATTTAATTGAAATTATGAAATAAAGAAATCAATGATCAAAATATACACTAGTGTATGGAAATATCTGTTGAATATGAATAATATATCAATGAAGAAAATTTGAAATGAAAAATAATTAACTGTAGTTCCCCTTATGTGATCATGCTCTAGCCTCATATATAACAAAAATACCTATCTTAATAATTTATTCTAGAACCATATTATGACCTATAATGTAACACCACCATTTTTATGAACTCTAATATTTTATTATATATTGTGAGCTTACATAATTTTGGAGTAACCATTGAGGACCTTCTAGTAGGGTCCTAAAGGGGTTAAGAAAATGTTTTAATAGTCAGCAGTGTAGACGATCACACTCAATGATAAGAGTTATCACTATAAACTGAATGTTTTTTTGTGTTTTGTAGGGAAATGTTGATAGATATTTTAATGACACTTCCATTTTATGACATGGATACACCATAGAGATGGGATGAAGTGTAGCACAGGTGGGTTGTATGGTCTGTAGTTCCTAAATTTGGAGATGAGTTTGGGAGGATTAGTTTTGGGATAATTCTTTTAATGGTAGATAAACCAATGAACATGGTTGTGGAGTACCTACCGTAATCATTTTAGGGTTTAATGGTGTAGTGGCCTTAGCTTCACTATGGACCTTTACCCAATTTTTCATATATGTTGTGTCACGTTCATCACAGTTCATATGTGTTACTTCAACTGGAATGAATGTGGAATGGTCCCTTACACCACACTATGGTCTAGTGTGTTTATTGCTTTTCTAAACCACAATAATGTAGCATGTACTGTGATTTTATAAATCATGATCGGTATAAAATACCATATATGGTTGTAAATTCTTCTATTAGTGACTAATCTTCCCCACTCAACTAATAGGGCTACTCTAGGTGTTTTTCGTGAGCATTGATGTTCATACATTGATTATAATAGTTCATCTATCATTTTATAATATAAATAAGATTGGAATATAAGGATGAATTGATAACATTAGTTGTCGATATATCTTATGTTACAATCAATATAGTTCAATGTGGGTTCTTTATCTATTATATCCACTATTCTAGAATAATATTGATTAGTTTTCTTCATTGGTTTTGTATGTATTTTATTTTAAAACATTGTTTTATTTTATGATGGAATCATTTTTTTTATTTTAAAATAATGGAAAATTTCATGGATTTTATAAAATCCACTTTTATAATAATTTTATAATTATTATTTTAAAATGAGTTCAAGGATTTGAGGGCTTAAATGTGTTTCATAAAACGATTTTAAAGGAATAATTTATTATGTGAAATGTATTGTCATGATTGGGTCAGTGTGTGTTCAAGTGGGTATTTTTGTTTTGAATACCCACAATCATGGTAGGAAAAATCATGGTCATGGATTACAACAATCAACGGTAACAAAAATATTTAGTGTTTGGATATGTGTATATGGATGGGGATGCGTGTGTGTGTGAATGAAAACATTTTCTCTACGTGTGAATGGATTGGAATAATATCATTTATTTTTTTTCTCAAATGCATTTCTATTCCGGGTTTTTATAAACTATTTACCTTTATTTCAAATAATTTATATGAAATGTGCTAAAATATTCATGTACGAGTGGTAATTTTTGCGATGTTTCTTTGTAATTCCTTCAATGTTTCTATTATCCCTATACACGGTAATTGGTAAATTTATATGTTTTATATATCATATCACAGGATAAAAAATGGTATCATATTAATTTACTTATGAATCTTGATATCTTAGACATGATGGGTGATGTTGAAGATAAGATCCAATTCTGGTAGAGATTATAATGATGTGTCTTATTTTCCATGAGTGTAGTTTTTTTATATTTTTAGTTGTATTACCATGTTCCATTGTCACCCAAATACTGTTGTATTTATGGTTTGGTATTTGGATTTTTTTACTATACTCATTCATCATATATAAGGATTGGATATTTTTATTTGATAGTTTCCGGTTTTTACCTTTTTAGGGAAAATTATCCCTCATTATTGTTCATAATCACTTGAAATTTATTTTCATCATTATGTGTCTTAGAGATATCACATATGGTTACTAGAACTCATTGTCTTATTATTCTAATTATTTGGGATGGGATGTTACAAATAGTATCATTCTTTGCTGATCCATCTTTTTTTAGGATGCTAGGAAAGAGATATGAATGTCAGTACTTGAAATTTATATATTTGAAAGATGTAGGTAACTTTTTTCATACCAAAATTTATATTACCAGGGTTTAATAGAAAAAATATAAGAAACATATAGGTGTTTTTCCATACCATCATTGTGGGATTAGTCAATGAATGTTGTATTATGTGAATTTTTGTTAAGATATACCACTAGAACTTTATTAATAATTTTTAGTATTATTGTTTTTTAAATTTATAATGGGGGTCAAATTTTGAAAAAATATCTTTGATTCTTGGTTAATTAGGAAATTGTTTATAAGGATTCATTTCCACATTGTGTGATGACTAGATTGAGTTTTGTTATAGATATAAAAAATGGAGCATGGTGGATTTCATAATTTTCAGCAAGAATATTATGATGTAAATATGGTTTGACCTGATCTATAGTTGAACCAACAATTAGTATAAAACGTCATTATATATTTCCAACCATTGGATAATGGAGATCATAATTACTAACCTATACTAGTTAAACACTATGTTTAGTTTAGAATGTATAATCCCCCATATCTTTTCTGGATTATTAACCCAAAAAGTAATGTTATGGATAAATTAGATGAAATAATTCTTTTAATTCATTGGTATAATATTTTCAATGAAATTAAATATGGAAAAATATTTTCATGGTGATCATTCATTCCAAAATTAATATTTTTCTATCCAGGATTAAATCGACTAAGAAATTACATGGGCCGATTATGAGGAATTTTTTAACCAAATATTTTATCCTAAAAAATTTAGTATTATATGAACAACTGACTTCATCAATACTAAACTATAGAACCTATTATTAACTGAGTATATTTATAACATTATTCATTTAGTCATATTATTCAATGAAGATTCTATGATTGAATCTTTTATGGAATGTATCATTTAGTCTGGTCTATGACTAGAAATTCTTTTTAGGATAGTTGTTTTTTTATTACACATTATACAGAAATGGTAAATAAATAAACAAAAGTGGGAAGGTATATATAGTGTTGTATAACTAGAGTTAGTATTGTTATAACCATAGGAAGTAGTGGGAACTGAAATTTTCATAATTAATAGATTAGGGTCACCTACTTCATAGGTGGTGGAGTGATTAAAATCAAACAAGACGATGTTTTAATTTACCTCCTATACATAATATTATACCAAGATATTTTGAATGTATTTATACTTATAATAATAATTGAGTATATAAGACATCACCTTAATCATTCAATAATTTTAATCCCATGGGATATGTTCTCTTTGATTTTCACACCACTCAAAATCTTAGTGTGGGAGTTTCAAAGAAATCCAATTATTATATGAATAGACCTCACTAAAATAATACATTTATATAAAAATTAGTTATCCCCTGTGGTTTTAGAAAAACCAGTTCTACTTAGGCTATTCAACATCACCATGGAAGCAAGGATCATGGATAAGTTACTTTGTGACTTAATAGTGCTGCATAGATAAATAGAGATGATCAATCAATACCTTTGACGATGTGAGTTATGATTATATAGAATTTTTCACCTATAGAAGCCTTGTCATATACTAATTCATCCTGTTGTCTTATTTATTTTCTAATCTTGACTATTTCACCTCCTTTCCTCAGATATATATCATCACTAAGGTTCTTCACATCTTCAATGGAGCCTCGCAAGTGTCAATATCGAATAACGAGTTCACATAAGCATCTTTCTTACTGTATCTAACATTGATATTCTGTTTCAAGGTTCTTCATCCATTTATAGATGTTTTCAAATAATTCTCCCTTGATTCATGTGGCCTTCTAGATCATGCAATAGTTAGAATTCTTGATTCTAAAAGCATCATGATCAGGTTTTCATCGGAAGAGGATCTTATTTTGGCTTGGTCATGTACCCCTCACTCCAATACTTGGTCTCATTTATATCTTTTCATATGGTCTTATGACTACCACATAAAGAAGGATTCCTCTACTATAGTTTCTTGGGGAATACTTCTAGAACATCCCCTTCCATTTTTGAATCCTTCAATTATATGTATGCTAGATAATCTCATAGGTTGTTATTTGAGCCCAGATAGCTGAACATGACCCATATGTCACCCATTTTCACCTAGGATATGTGTTCAGTTTGATTTTTCAAAGAACTTTATTTATTTTTTTTAAGATCGTTGTTGGTGAAGTGTTTAGGTGTAAGAAATCCATTATATTTGAAAATTGTTATGATTTCTCCTATGTGTGTAAGAAATTGGGACATGGAGGGAAGGCATGCAAGCATGTAACATAGGAGAAAGCTAAAGTGAATGATTCTCATTCTGAAATAGTCTTGGGTAATGTGCCTATAACTTAGGATAACACTTTTGGTGTGAAGGCTGTTTAGTTCTTCTTTTGGTTTGGAGCTCGCCCAGTTCGAAGGCTTTGAATCGGTGTTGAAGGCTGACTACAATGATACTTCTATGAAGCGGGGTAGACCATGTTCTGTTTTTATCAATCAGATTGATGGAATTCTGAATTCAAGTGATGTTACATAAGATAGGATGAAATATCTAAGCATATACCTCCAGAATAAACAAAATTCAAGAGTGTTTTTAGTAGGATAAAAGTTTATACCAATGGTCTGAATCTTCCAGTGGTGGTGAGTTCTGAAAATGCACTAGGTTTGGGTGTTTGTAGTGATGCTAATGATGTCTCTTAGTTAGGGATTAAAAGGGGATAAAGGAATTTAGAGTGGGAAAGGGATATAGGTAATATACATTCAACCCATCCTTTGATGGAAAGATATGATCCAGCTAGTGAAAGGAATTCCCATGTGTTTGAGGTATCGTCCGAGAATAACTTAAGACTATTATTTTTTGAGGTGGTGTACTATGGGAAAGGCAATAGGAAAAGGCCATGTATGGAGATTTTATTATTATAATTGGGTAATAATTTTGAATAGTAGCTACTTGGTAAAACCATTAAACATATTGAGGATGAGAGAGAATATAGTGCAGGTGATGTAGAGGGGAGGTTTTGTGAGATAGATCTCCATGCTCGGGGAGAATCCAGAGCAGGAAAGGTATCCATAAATAGAGGAATAATTACTCTTATTTGACTCCTATAATGGAGACACACATAAAAATAAGTTTAAATCTAATAAGAAGAACATAAATGATGCCTTCCAGCCCCAAAAATCAGGTGAGGTGGTTGAGAAATCATTATAATTGCCTATGAGCTCAGAAAAAGAAATGGTTGAACAAACTCTATTTCATAATTATACTGATAAGGAAGATTCCAGAATGATGGGGTGGTCTTTAATGGCAGACCTCAATGAGGAGTAATATAATTATATCGATAGTTAGAACCTAATCCTTGTTGGGGGGATTTAATAGCCGAAAGATTATTATCATAGAGTATATCATGTATTGGGAGAAGATGAAATTTCATTTTGAATAATTTCTAAGGGAGGAACCAGACTCCCAGTTAACGAACCTCTCATGTATTTTTTTGTATGATTAATTATTTTAGTCATAATATGTCCTTAAATTTTTCTACTAAGTCCTTTTGTGGTTGATCTCATTATTTCTCAATTTTTCTTTTAAAGTGTTTGAATAATAAAAATTTATTTTTTAGGAAGTATTAAATTCAATAAATACATGATATTAGTTGTCAGTAAAATGGACTATATCAAACCAGTTAATTATGATTACCTTATAATCCATGGATGTGATCAAAAATAGAGTTTTTTTAACAATCACTGATGAATTTCCTAATGTTTTTTCTAATTATTTATTGAGTTTTCCCCTGAAAAGTGAATTAGAGTTAACAATTTATCACATATTAATTACATTACCTATTTAACATTAATCATAAATGATACAAATAATATAAATTAGGTAAATTAAATACTTTATATATTCCTTGGAATGAAAATTTCTCATTTGAGCGAGCACTTTCCCTTGGGAATCACAAGATCTTTTTCTAAACGAGTAATGGAAATATTAGGATTTGTGTGGATTATTATTGGACGAACTATTTTCTAATAAATAATTGTGGTTATCTTCCAATAATTAATGATACTTTTCATCAATTTAGGGCAACCTAGTGGTTTTATAAAATATATTTATGATTATGTTTGCAACAAATACTTGTGTGGAAAGAAAATATTATGATGATAACAATCATGATCAGATATATAAATTATGAATATATTGTTATTCTAATTTTATTTTCAAATTAACCAAACATATTTATAAATATAATTAATAAAATATTTATAGGTAATAATAATTCCTTTTTTTGTCTCATTAATTTAAGATATTATGATGTATAGTTGGACTAAGGCATTTCTTGAGGAATAATTACAAATAGTGTTGGGAATCTTGTGGGATCATCACATTTATGATATTTTTTAAATGTACTATTTCTTAATACTAGAGGTATGTTTCATTGATCATTAAATTTATATAATAGGACATTTTATTGTTCATGAAAATATAAAACTCTTATTGTATTGGAAACTACCAAAGGGGTTATTCAAGATACATTGTTTTCTGGGATTAAATGGACAGTATTAACACATTGTTCGTGATTGATCATGTATAGACTCAGGGATTATTATAATTATATGGAAAAGTGTTCCTTTATAATGGAGTGATGATTTCCAAAAGTATGTTATAGAGCTAAGGTATGTCTTACATCATCACATATCAGATCATTACTATAGACAGGATAAGTCTATACTTTCTATTGTGATGCATTGGGATATTGGTTTTTTGGTGTTATTATGTAGGGAGATTATTTTGTTTATTATAACTCACAATAGATATGGTTTAAAGATAATAATTATCCTAAAATTAATTGTAATTAGAGGATTTAGTTAATTCTTAAAAAATATTGATTCATTATCTTTTTTGTGAGAAATTTACGATTTAAATAGATCATAACTATATGAAACACATTTTTATAATAAAATGATTTTAATATAAGGAATCCCAAATCGATAGAGTATTTGATTTTAATATACATAGACTTGTTATATAAACTAGGTAAAGAATATTTTGTAGTAGGATAATTAATAATGATGTTATAAATGCAGTTGGCTAATGAGGTTTTAGATAAATAGTACCTAATGTTAGTAAAAATAGAAATGCTTATAGATTGTGTGTAAAATAGTGACATTGTCGTATTCCTTCTATTTTATCATGTTCTTGGGTTATTCGAGCTTGATAGAGATACTTAAAAATAAAACACTAAAATTTTAACAATGTGGTCAAAACTCCGCGATGTAGATACTATTATAGGTTGGAAGATAGATGTGATATCTTCGATGCAATCTAGAGATCATGTTGTTTTCCCCCAACCTATAAAAGACAACATGATTCAATCTACCTCAATTCAAGATGGTATGTTAAACAATGTATCTAGAATATTCATTAATCACTAAGATCATAGTTAGGGTGGAAAAATATGAATAATAATGTGGAAGAGTAAGTATCAAGATTCCTAATCTTTTGGAAGATAAAGGAGGATGAACAATGACCATAAGGTGTTTTATACTCTTTATTAATTCCCATGTGGAAGTGGGGGAAAGCATCGACATAGTTTATGAAAATTTATCCATGAATGGTTCAAAAATACGATTTCATATATGTGATTCTAGATCAACTCACAAAGTCACCTGAATTCATCCCTATTTTTTAAAACAATTAAGTAGAATACTTTATCAAACTGATAAATTTGGAAGTTCTAAATATACATGGAATTCATATTTCAGTTCTGTCCGATCTATTCTACTAGTTACTATCTTACATTTGGAAGTCCTTCCACCAATCCCATTGATGCTAGTTGAGCATGAGCAGCTATTATCATTACAACATAGATGGAACATATGCAATGAATATCTAAATGATGAAATCCATTATGATAGGTTCTCTGATTTACTTTTGTGGCTCATGGGAGAAGAATATACCATTATGGGGGATCTCATTTAATATCAGTTGTCATGATTTGATATATGGATACATTTTCGGAATTATATTTTCATCTATATAATTTTTCACATTGTTGTGTGTAAACATGGGAGACTCCAATTTTTGGACCTACCCTTGTGTTTGAGACAATAGAGAGGAAGTAGATGATTATGAAGAAAATTGGGACATCTCAGAGTCATCAGATATCCTATAGTTATAATTTTCAAAAACCATTTATGTTTCAGGTGGATGATCATTTTCCCTGAGAATCTCTCTTAGGAAAGAGAATCATAATTTAAGAAAACAAATTATTTTCCTCCTTAGTAAATTGTCTCATCTAAGAAACATAAATGGATGAGCGGTATACAAAATCATTTTTGTTTTCTATAATGGTTCAGATTTATGGGAAATGTGTTTCATGAATATCATTTATAGAAGTACCAGCCTATCCTTGAACATGTGATATTATGAGATCATATTTATCTTTAACAAAATACTATATTAATTAATGGTACAGTATAGAGTTTGGATTGGGAATAGAATATATTTTACTAGAAATTCATCTATTTAGTGAGTGTTTTTTTGGAAACATGGTTATATTTAGGATGATATGTGGGTCCCCAAATATAAAATACAGCAATAATAGACCAATATCTTCTAATACAAAACATATTTCATGCTTTCTTGTGATGGAAATTCCAATGGTGGTGAGAATTTAATAACCACTTTTTAGGAACATTACACATCTATTATGTATTCTAGGAATATATAATTCTTGATTTTTGTTCCCAAAGTTTGTAATTATTTTTTAAGGGTTTAGAATTGTTTTTCCATTGGATGTCGTGTCGAGGCTCACACTATTCTCTAAGGGGAGTCGTTTCAGTGTGGTAGTGTGTGCTATAGAATATGGAAAGATAAAAGGAGGTTTTTTTCACTTCCTTTTTTGGAATGGCTATGTTTTGGGGATTATATGTGGAGTAGTGGAATTTTGCACATCATGGCCCTTTCCTCAGTTTTCTCGATATATGGAATGGAGATCACCATTGATACCATAAAAACATTTCGCCGTCACCATTGTAGTTTGGTCACTTCTACTTAGTTATTATTATATGTTTTTCCATATCTTCTTTGACGTGTTAATGTATCCTAAACCATGGAATTATCTTTCAAACTAGTTATAAACTCCAATACTTTGATATAAATTATTCTTCTTTTGACATAAATTCTTTTCATGAATTCCGAGTTTATGTAAGGATTTTTTTTGATAATTGATTTTGAGAATATAATTTATATGTATCCATAATTTGTTTATTTAATAAACCCATGAGGAATATAATAACGATTTATGATTGTTAGTTTTTTAATTAGATCCTTTATGTCAATTAATTGAATTATTAGTGGGGATATTTTCTATCATTTACACTATTGTATAACTTAACGGTTTATTTTACTTAATTGTTTTCTTTATTTTCAATGTAAATACTTTGTTTTTTCATTATTGAGTCTCATTTTGTGTTTTTTTGAAAAAATGATAATTTCATGGATTTTGGAAAATCATATATGATTTTATTTTTAAAATGGTATAATGGATTTAAAGATTTATATGTTATTTGTTGAAAAACATTCAATTGAAGAATTTGTTTATATGAAATGAACTGGAATGTTATTTGGCATGTTTGGGATATTTTTTGTTCAAGTAGAATTTTAGCGTCAGAAGTGCTACTATTATGGTAAGATGAATCATGGTCATGGAGTACCCCCATAAATGGAAAATCTAATACTATGTGTATCATTGTGTGTATAAAAGAGAAATTTTATGAAAACGTTAAATGAATGGAAATATAAATGTTTATGGTTTTATTAAATATATTTTTATTATTTATTTATATAAACTGTATAACTTCTTTTCAATTATTTTATATGAAATGTGCTATCTAGTTCTTAATCTACCTGTGTACTTTGGAAAGACTTTATGGAATTCATACTAATTTTATACCCAACCCCTTCTGGGAAACTATCATTCATTTAAAGATATCATATATCAAGACAGAGGAAAGATAAACGTATAATATTTCTATAATGATGCATCTTGATATCTTAGACTTGATGGGTGATTTTGGAGTTGGGATCCAGTTTGGGTGGAGCAAGGATTCATATATCTTGTTCTTTTTGGGTAATGTTTTCATTGTTTTATAAATTAGATTTCAATGTTCCATTTTCACTGTTATTCTTATGTAATATTTATTTTATCATTGTTTTAATTATTATATACCAATGAATTATGTAAATGTATTGGATTTTAATATTTTAGGTTGTTTGGTTGCTTTATGTTTTAAGGGAAAATCATCCCCCAATGTTTTCACTAATCCCAAAAATTTATTTCAATCCTTTGGTGTCTTTGGAATCTCATCTAAGGTTAGTGACACTTTATCTCTTATAAATACAAGTATTTTTAGAGGGATATTATATATAAACCTTTTTTATATTAATTTATAATCATTTATTATAAATAGTTGAGGTTGTTATATTTTTTTATTTTTACATGTTATTAGTTTTTATTATTCTTAGTACATGTTTTATACTGGAAGTGTTGATTATTAGATATATATTATAATTTCATTATTATGATACAATTATATGTTATAAATATAGAGTTTTAATAATTTATAATTTTTAATTTCATTTCACAAGTATTTTTGTTTTGATTCATGATAAAAATGTTTATGGAGATATTATTTTGGTAATTTTTTTATGAATAAAGAGTGTTATTAATAGTATATTAAGTAATAAAAAAATCATTAAAGAAACAGAAATATTATTTTCATATTAACTTCTAATTAAATTTATTTTAATGATTCTATAGTCATCTATAAAATAAATTTGTAGTATTTTTTATGTAGGTTGTTAAACTTTCCCAATCAAGAACATGTTATAATATATAGATGTGTGTATTGAAAAAGTGTTTATATTTTGAATAATATCATTTTACCAGTACTATAATTATATTATTAAAAAATTTAAGGTAGTGAACCACATTCTAATATATTTACTTTAATATAAAAAAATACGAGTTTGACAAAAAATTATGTGAATTATATTAAGCTGGTACTCTGTATGTACGTAATGGTCACAAGACCAGGTATATAAAATTTTCAGGATACGTGTGTTGGTTCATATTTTAAAAATAATTTAAATGTTTCAAATATTATTTTCACCCACTGAATTTCCCCTTTGAACCAACATTATTGGGAGGTTATGAAAAATTCATCACAACACTAATGTTGGCAGTAGTCCACATGTAACACTATGATTTTTTTTTGAGTGTTGGGGGGAGGGTTGAAAATTGAGATAATTATTTTTAATGGATGGATAAATGTTGATGAACTAATGTCCTTGTATAAGTGAATAAATGTCATTGTTTTAAATAACCATTACATTTTTAATTCATAACATACACTATTTAAGGATTAGTTGCAGAAAGGGGGGAATATAATTTTGTGGGTTGATATGATTTCATGAAATTATCCAAAATTTATTTTTTCCTTATTTTAATCATGTCTCATGTATTTTAGCACTATATTTGTACATTATACCATTATGGTTTTTAAATTGTTAAATAGATTTACCTAATTATTTTATTTTTCATAAAAATATAAGGTTCCCTTACTAACAAATTTTGATTTTATAAAAACAAATTTATTCTCCATATAATATAATTCAATTTCTAAAAAATACAAAATTATCTTTTAAATGAAAATATATAATATATAAAAAAATAGTTCTGTAAAAAAAATATATTTACCATCAAGGATTATTAATACTATAAAATAATTATTAATAGTTATATGAGTGATAAAATATTATCAAATGTGTTTTAAAAAATATCAATGTAACCATATAAAATATATAAAATTAATTTATTAGATAAAAGTTACACAATATTAAAAACATATTCTTTGAAAATAACTATTTCACCATTATCATTGACATTGACATTATTCATCATAATAATAATTTCATAAAAAATAAAAATAACCTTTTTACATAATATGAAAATTTTGATATAATTTTTGAAATAAATTTTACTATATTAAATTTCTATAAGTGGTGAAAGACAACATTTTAAATCTATGTTTATAAAACCAAAATTGAATTAAAATATTACTAATGATTCCAAATCGATAAAAATTTGTCTTATAAAATTACCATAGTACATAAATTTTCATATATTAAAAATATATATTTATTTTTAGAAAAAATGTTCAGAAAATATTTAAGCCATTCTTCTATAATGAAAATCTTTTAAATGTAAATGTATTAACAAAATATATATTTTATCATTATTAACTAAAAGATCAATTATTCTATAAATACAACATTAATTCACACTAAAACATTTAGAATAAAAATTAAAAAAATGAATTATTTTTTTAAAATTTAAAAAATATAAAAATTAAATTTTTAACTTTTGAATTAATATAAAATATATAAACACTTTTATTGAAAAAAATATTTTTAAAATGTAAGTGTTATTTATCCTATTTTTTAGGAACTTCCAAATGATAAAAATATTTTTATTTACAATAGATTTATTTAGTTGTAAATTTTATGAATAAAATTAATTGAATATATCATATATAATTTCAATTTAGTGTTCTATAAGAAAAAATATACTGATATAATTTTTATTTCTAGATAAATTGTAAGGACCCCGACCTTTCCGAACATGAATTTTGAGGAAATATTTTAATATTTTTCATCAGATGCATATATGGGGTAAAATGATCATTTTCTCATATCATATTGTCTCAAATAAATTATTATACCACAATGTTTGTTCTTGAATAGTGTTTTTACCCAAGGATAATAGTTTGGTAGAATTATTAACCATTTTGATTTTAGCGGAATAATTTATATGTAATATTTAATTAATTTTTCATAAAATTATTCATGTAGGTTATTTTGACTATATCTTTTTAATGGAGAGTCGGATTGAGATTTTTTCTCTACCGTTGAGTCTGTAATTTTATCTTTTCTTAATCTAGGCATGTACTCAGGTCAGGCATTGGGGCTGGCTTGGGCCCCTTTTTTATTTTTCTTCATTTCTTCCTTCAAGGAATCTCACCCACACCCCTGGGGCTACACCTTTGACCCAACCTACATGAGAAGGGATTTGTAGAGGTAGAATTAGTGGGGGTGTAACATTGGTTCTTACATAGAGAATTAGACTTGTGATATCAACATGTGGTGGTCGTGGAGCATAAAAATGAGTAGATCTTCGATGAATTCTTCCCAAAGGTTGGCCATTTTTTATTTTTTTAAAGATCCCCACATATTTAAAATTTCTGTGTTTTAATCTTATATTACTCTTTTATAAGGACCCATTTTGGTTCATATATTATTTTTGGTGGGAAAATTAGGGTTTTTGGTGATTTGAAGGATTTCCCCTTTGAGAATCCCTATTACAAGGCATGTAATTGAGGAACACACATCGTGTATACTTCATAATCAGGGAATGTGGTATTTTTCGAGTATATAATGTGTGTGGGATATACACACCATGTACTAGGACTCATCTATGGTACTGAACACCTATCCAAAAAACCTGCGTAGGGTAATATGGTCCTATAGAGTATATGAATAGACTCCATATGGGTAGCATGACATGTAAAGGTATATAACCAGATGAATTACATTGCCATGACATGTGAGGTGCATGAGATAGTACCCAATGTAAGTCTCATTCCACGTACATGATAATAGATATGTGTACATGGGACTTGGTGCACCATGTTCGGATAATGTACTTGCCCATGTGGGGCCACGAGGATACATACTGCATGCTAGGGCTAATATATCAGGTACTACTCTTTTTATAAACATTTATATGGATTTAAAATATTTGAATCATTATTTACAATAGTCCAAATTGGACCCATGAATATTCCATTATGAATATCTTTACATGTAGATCATCATGGTCAAACCCTCGTGGTGATGTGATGTCTCAGAAGTGGCATTTCAATCTTTTTCCTAAATGGAGAATTCTACTTATGGTAATTAAATAATGTTATTTTCTTTGAGTGATAGCCTGATATGACGTAGGCCCTGAGCCATATCCCTGACCAATGAATTTTTTGCTTTCCTTGAGGATTTATCCCTTGAGATATTTACCCATCTATTTTATTAGGTCTTGATATTATTTTTCTTCGAGGATCCCCTTTAGGATTCCTCATATAGATGTTACTAAGGATGCCCTATAGGATGATTTTTATTACATATTGGAATATGTAATCCCTTATAATATCATAGACATGTATATCATTATGAGGATCCGATATAGGATTCCTCAACTTATTACATTGCTTTTAAGGGTCCCATGGAGGACTCCATTTCTTATAAACAATTATGAGGATCCTAGGTATGATTCCTCAATTTTATTACCATCATAGATACCAAACAAGATTCCTACATTTACATTATTTGATGAGAATATGGAGTAGGAGGCCTATTTTTTGTGTTATTTGAGGGACTTAATGAGGACCTCGTTGATTGACTGACCCTAATCTAGTACGTTATATTTCTGTAGAGACAATTGTAGGTGTTAGGTTAGAACTGTGATGAACACGTAAGCTTTTGTGTCTATGGTATTAGTAGTGGTTTTAGGAATTTATCCACCATCACTCTTTACATTACACATTTACATGTTTAATACTAATGAAACAAGGATTACTATAGAATCTTCTGGGTTGTAGCTGATGAGACTGATGGGATGTGACCTTTTTCTTTAGGGAGTCCTAGATGTGTTACCTGAGATCCAAATTATGAGAATTATTGATTTCATAAGACTATACATGATCATTGTGTTTGGATTTTGTTTCATACATGATTACAGTAAAGGTTTTATTAGAAATTTATACATCATAGACCATGACCCCATTGGATTTAATCGATATTTATATTCCATAGATCATGAGTACAGTATTAGATGCCATAAAAATTTATAATCCATGGATACAGATTCAATTAAATTTTATAGAAATTTCTACAAAATGGATCTTGATTAAGTTAGTGGACACCATGGACATTTATACTCCTTGGATCTTAATTCCAATGGATGATGTGGACATTTCTACTCTAAGGATCTTGATTATGGTAGTGGATTTGTTAGACATTTTATCTCCTTAGAGCCTAATTAATGGTGATGTTTTGTACATTTCTACTTTATAATTCTAAATTAATTTATATTCCAAGGTCTTTTCTACCCCTTGGATCTATCATGCTTGGATCGATTTCAAAATTCTCTATAGACATGATCCTTGGGATCTACCCATGTTATCAAAGAGACTATATTGACATTCTCCTGGGATATTGGGGGATTCCTTATTTGTTTATACATCGGATCAGTCCCATGAAACTCTAATATAATGAGGAATACTTGGTTTTTATACATTGGATCCATCCATTTGGGTTTGACATATGATTAACTGAAATAGGAAGAGGAGGATGCATTGGTCTTTATACATTAGATCTAGCCCTTCTGGTCTAGAACTAGATTACATTTGATAGGAAACAATGTATGTTTGTCATGTTTTATAGTTATCCCATGTTTATGGTTTCAGGTTAATATTTATCCTTGATAGGATACAAGGAATCATATTTAATGGTGCTTCCATTATTATATAGTATCTTCAATTATATTGAGTAGATTCCAGTTCAGATGATCCTAGGATTATGACTTCTATACCCCTATGGTGATGTAGCATGCATAGAGACTTTTAGATGCTAAATATTTTCTTACTTTCATGTGTAAGTATGTATATCATAACATCAATATGTATATATTTGTGGGAATTTATATATATCCAGGAATACATGTACTCAATTAAGATGGTGTTTTTTCCTGACGATTGAGGACATGGACCTATAAATCAGTTGTGGAAATATTTCTATTATTTATAACTATTATTTTATCCTTTATAGTTATCTCATATAAGATTATCATATTTCTTGATAATTCACTTAAGAAATGATATTTTTAGGAAAATCATTAGGGTGTCCAATATAGATTATTTCACACCCCTTTATATGGACATTGATGTGACTGTAGTGCTTATTTAATCATTTCTAGATGAGAATAGATTACATGGTTTTTAAGGACGAGTCTCAGAATTGGATGATTGAATGGAGCTGATCGTGGGGATTCTTTATGATTGGGATTATATAATATGACGGTATCTAGAGACTGGGTATGTGGTCTGGCTCAGATTTAGTAGTATATCCCTATAAGTTTTTTTCTGGATTCTTAATTTCTATTTCATTAATGGTTGGCCTAGTGTTTGACCAATTTTTAATATTTTACATGGTTATTTGGGCTTTTATAGTATATCATTTATTAATACAGCTTATTCAATTTCAATTTTTTACTGGTTCAACAGTATGATCATTTAATTATTTGGATGTTATCTTGTTAGTTACACTATTATATACACTTATATAAAGAAAACATATCTCTATGTACACAAGATAGGACCCCACTACTAGTCATTAGCCTCTAGAATATAGAGTGGCATGCATGAGGTCTTGTAATGAATCGGTTTAGAGAACAAGTCTACTGGCATCCGGGTCAGGATGATGTGACGTTGTATCGGATTTCTGCCTTTTCTAATGTATTACTATTTAATATGTGATAGATAAGAGTATTAAAAATGTTTTAGATCTTATGATAGATATCAGACCACTGAACTGATAATACATGTTCCATTAATAATTCCAAATATCTAGGGATATAGAAGTATTTTTCAAATCTATGATGTCACATTTTTATATGATTATCACTTTGAGTGACACACATTTTATGTGGATGTTTTGATTTATTATGGATTTATTTTTCTAGGCCCATCTGAAAGAGGACATGGATTGATTTTGACTTTTTTATAGCAACAGAAAGAGGCATACCATGCATCATATTTATTATGTAGGATTCACAAGATATATTTCCACTAGTGTGTGATTATTACCAACGAAATAGGATAATTTTTTAATGTTAAAAAAACAAAAATATTATTTTTACAAAAAAAATTAGAGTAATTATAATCATTTGGAATGACTTAAATATATATTTAATTCTGATTGAATGTGTTGTTTATATATGATGAGAGGTTTAGTATAGAGGATGATGAATCAATCCTCATCAATGTGAGGTGCAGTGACCCTAGTAAGTAGATTGGGAACATGATTCCCATATGGAATCCCTCTTTTTGATGTTGGTTTTGAGTTTTGGTCATTTATATTTTTATTAGAGATTTATATAGTGTTTTTATATATAGATTGAAATAATATTATACTTAACTAAAAAATGTTTTTGGTTATCCATAATATCACTTAGTACAATTCTGATAGGTACCTAGATATGTATTGTGATCTAAAAATAGAGGGGTATTACCATATATAGATTCCTGGTGATTTTTTTTGCATTATTATTTTCTATGTTGGAATCATAAAATCCAGATATTGGTTCCTTATGATTATTCTTGAAGTGAATTAGGGCCCTCATTTTATTTTTTTATGGTTTTTACCCTTCAAGGTCAATTTTATCTTTAACTTTCTGGGATAGGTTTTACCATTAGGCAAGATATCCAGACATAGACACCCTATTATGATACTTCATTAGTATGTCTATGTGGGAGTCATATATGACATTATTTTTTATACAAAAAAATATAGGTCGACATTCATTTTGATTGAGGGAAACCTACATGAGTGTTTTTATAGCAATCTACAATTAACATACTTGTATATTATATATTTTTATATGTATATTAAGAATAATAGAAAAATACGTACCCAAGGATAGTAAAAGGTTAGTGTCTTTGGAATCATAGAAAAATAAACTTCTAACATGGGGAAAATTATTCTATGTCTCCCATGAATATATTTCCCATTAGTACTCCTACGTAAAATCATTATTTATATCTTGGTTAAAAAATATACTATATGGAGAGATCACGTGATCAGTAAGGTTAGACATTATAGATATGTAAGAATAACACGACAATAATGGGATGATAACATGATCATAACATTACAAGACCATACCCTTCATATCAATGATCATTATCAAGAGTTGTGGAAAAAATATTGGAAATTTACCAGACATTAATGATAAGGGAATTAGGATAATAATCCATAGAATCATAACAAAATAATTATACATAGATGTTTTTGAATAAACAAAACAATAGAAAATACTGTATCAAATATACCTACCAATACCTTCATAACATGTTATTCTTAAGATAATAACCCATGTACCTACATTAGGCCTGAGATTCCTTCCCTTGTACCCTCTTGTTTTGGGATTGGGATTCCCTCACATGTACCCTCTTATTTTGGGATTATGATTCCCTCCCATGTATAATATAACGTTTATATTAGGATTCCCTCCAATGTACCCTACTGTTTCAGGATTGGGATTACCTCCCACATACCATGTTTCTTCAAGATTATGATTCCTACGTGTTTCGGGCTTAGGATTCCCTTATCTGTACCCTCTTGTTTTATGATTGGGATTCTCTCTTGATTTAGGATTTGGATACTCTCCCATGTAACCATTGACCTCTTAAAACATATATTGTTACACAATAAATTAGAGATACATATAGGATCCATATTTTACATAATGAAATCACACATTAATGATCCACAAGATAAAAAATCATACATTATATAATTACCCTTGAAAAGAGATTGATTTTACGAACATCAATTCATAACCCATGAAATGAAATGGGTATCATTAAAATTTAATGACATCACAACCTATGGAAAATATATATGTTTATTAATAATGTCATTAGTTAAAAACCCATGAAAAGAGCAGGTTCTAAAACCATATATCAGGTGTAAGAGAAATGAGTGACGTTATCATCAAACAATCTAATAAATATCATTCAAGAAAAAATATGAATTTTATTCAGGAATCATGTCCCCAATAAAATTAATCTATGTAAAAGGATTCTATCTTATATGGAAAAAATTTGGATATATCTCTTGGATAATTTCTTAAATAAATAAACATTCATTGAAATTCACCTTTTCAATCACAGAACATATTAAAAATACCTTTTCTTAAAAAACGATTTGATAACATATAATGTAATATTTAAAAATAATTGAAATAATTTCTTAAGGAAAATGAATTTTCTTATTCGAAAAATAAAATTTAGAACAAAAATTATTTCACATAACATTTTATATGAAAATATATTTTAAAACATATAATAGAATGTTAAAAACATTTACTATTCCTATTACTTTGAAAATACTTCAAAGACATATAAATTAATATTGAAAATGATTTCACAATGTTTTTCTTTAAAAACATTTAAAATGGGATTAAAAGATCCTAAAACTAATTACAAACATAAAAAATTTTAAAATTCCATTTTATAAAACATAGTTTTAAAAGAGCACATATTTTTGACTGAAACGGGAAATAAAGTCAGATTTTCATAAATTTCTATTTTTAATTATATTAAGTGAAAAAGAGTGAGAAATGACTAAAATACATGAATATATCATGGATAATTGAATTATTATAAAATTCATTATGGTTATTTAGATATAGATGATAATAGTTTCTCAGTAGAAGCATAATGTTAAAGAGTCCGAAAAAATGACGAGATTTTAGCGATAAACTATTACCACATTCATAACATTAAATCATACTATATTAAAGAGAAAAAATTAAATGAATCATAAAATATCAATAAATAAAGATATTAATGATATAACAGGGAAATGTTAAGTATATACACCACATATAAAAATATAGGTGTAAAAAGTGCATGTATCTCAACGAAGGAAGCTTGAGACAAAAATTAAATTACTTATTTTGTTACTTCAGAACCACAAAAAATACAAAATAAATATCATAAAATGGATATGTAAATAACTATAAATTTAATTATATAAATTCATATAATAAATTCATTTTTTGTATATACACCAAAAAAATAAATTAATGGTGAATAATTCATGTATCTCATGCATATAAAAAGTGATATGGAAAAACCCTTATCTTAGGTCTTGACTTTATTTTTACATTTTCAAACCAATTTTATAATAAATATAAGTTTATTATAGATAAATAAATATTCATCAATATAACACCATATATGATTAACTTATTAATTTATATTAACCATTTATTAAAAATCCCATATTAAATCAATGGTTCAGGTAACAACCACATTGTTTTTCTTATGTGTTTTGACATGTTATTCTTAGTCCTCTTAAATAGATCATGATATACTTATTTATAGAACATAAAAATTCAATTATATATCTTATATATTCATTATATAAATATTTATAATAACTTATTAAATATTGATAAATGAAATTCAAAACAGCATTCGTGATGATGGTGGGTTATAAGTATTCATTAATGTTGTGTTGGTTTTCATGTCACATAGAGAGAAATGTTATTTACATATAATTATATATATATATATATTATATTGTTATATTAGAATTATTATGTCACTTATATATATCATATAAATTAACTAAACCCATCCATAACTCATTCCATGTAATGTGTGAATGAATCAGATTGCTCAGAAGAGGCGGTAGTCCACACATATACAACTAAGTTATCATATTTACACACAATAAAAATAATGAAGGTATAGGTCATATAATATTTCATTAAGAATAAATATATCATATATATAATAAATATATCATTCCAAAAATAGAGTTTCCATCATAATTCACAACCATGAGAAGTGGTAAATGAAAAATGAACAACATTGATTCGTGAGGCGGTAGGAAGCTATACACAAGAATGGTATGTTCATTACCCATTAGAAAAATGTGTGTGTATGCATATGTCAAAAGAATATAATAAAAAATTTAGTATATTTATGATATAGAGGTTAATATATAAGCAGGGTATAATTAGTTTTTTTTGGGTGGGGGGATGGTGCAGAATGAAAAATAAAACAAAAGATCTTAAGGAAAGTTTGTACCTCTTATTTAGCTAAATCATTTTGGTTTAAACTAATGGTTTTACTTGGATGGATATGTGCACAAATTTGGGATTTAAAGGTTAAATTATGAATTTTGGGAGTGTTTTTTTTATCATTTTTTAAATCCTAAGGGCTTGATATATGAGAATAATTGGGAGGGGTGATTGCATTTTTGTAGTGGATGAGGAGTGATATCTTTAAAAACATTAATAGGAATTACATCCACATTTTCCCATGTAAAGTAACTCCACTAATTTTATAATTCTATGTGTTGGGATTATAAGGTCTATTTATGAATAAACAATGAATTTTGGATAATTTTCTAGGTCATTTTGGAAATTATGTTTAAGTATTAGTCCATTGATAATTTAATTTTTTCCTTAATCGTTATAATTTATTTTAATCACATTCACTAATTAATTTTGAAAAAAACTATGTTTATAATAAATGATATTATAAATTATTCTGATTCCAAATATGGAATCAATTTTTTTATTTGAATCACATAATTGGTAGTGTTTAATTTTAATATAATCCTACCAGCTGGACGATAAAGTGGATTTTTTAATATAAATTTTTTCAAAAGATTGAGTTTTTTTATATCCACTTTCAATGTGAAATTGATTCAAATGGATTAGATTGTATTAATTATTATTCAATTTATCTATTTAAACATTAAAACAAATTCAAAATATAATTTAACAATATAAATTATTTAGATTAAAATACAATTTTGGATTAAAATATATTGTGTTTTCTCTATTCATCAAAATATCAAACTTATTAAAAAAATTCCAACAAATTATCAATAGAATTTTTTTATATTCCTCATTAAATAATTAATTATATTTTTCAAAGTAGAAATAATAAATGTTTATAAGATATATGTAAAAATGGTTCACCATCAAAAGTTGCCAAAACTACATTTTCTAAATATACATATTTTTATTCATAAAATTGTATTTAATTTTATCTTTTGACTAAAACAAAAATTTTATGTTTGGAATTTTTTGGTTAATATATAATATATGAATTTTATTAATAAAATTCATTAGTTTTAGATTTTTTAATTTTTTGGGCTAAAATGATTTGTACATAGTTTTCATAGAAAATGAATTTCATGATTTTCAAATAGTTCGTACTTTTGTTTATAAAAAAGCTGATAACCAATGGATTAATTTTATATACATATATAAAAAATATTTTCATAATTAAATTAATATTTTTCAAAAAACTAATTCCAATGACTATGTGGTAACTAAAATGATATTTTAATAACAATATTAATAATGTACAACAGTTGGGAAAAACGTGGTCATGTGTGTTACAACATTTATTGAATGTAAATTACATTATGTTTAATAGGACCCAAACATTATGTTGTATGTACTAGAAGCTAATATAATTGTGTCCGTACTACAATATTAACTTGTTTTTTTTCTGAAATTAATGACAAACTTAGTTATTTTATGTAACACGAGCTATATTTAGTGTTCTGTGAAATGAAAAATATCATAAATATGAAATTAATTTGAAAAATAAAAAATTAAAAAAACTCACGGTGTTACATTGTACCCAGTATATAAATATTTTACCCTTAAAATTTTTTATGGGTTATCAATGGTTTAATAATTTAATGTTCCTTCAATAGGAATATACGTCATAAAAATGAATATTAATACATTCTTTAAAAAATTGAATTTTCAAATATAATGGTTACTGAAAGTAACTCATAACTTGGTTTAAACATAAAAGAACATACATGGAATGTTAAAATGTGGACATATAATATAAAGCTAACTAACATGTTCTATTGGAAAGTGATAGAGAAAAATGTTAGGATAAAGTTAACAATCACAAAACCATAACCCAAAGAGTCTTGAAAATGTTATTTTCATCATAAATATGATGAAAACATGAAATGTTTTTATTCAGAAACAATTTCCAAATAATTATGAATTTTCCTTAGAAGGTATGCTTTCATGATTTCAAGAAAATATTACCATTTATTGTTCTTTGATCAATTTCAAATTCATATCTTATTCAATGAAGTGATGTTGAATTTATTATTATTGAATCCTTATTAGATCATGATATTCGTAAATAAAATAATATTTCATTCCATATAACTTTATCAAAAACATAAAATCACCTCAAATGCTATCAAATATACATAAATAATTATATGTCAAAACAATAATTTAATTTCTGAAACCTTATATTAATTTTAGCTTAACCCATTACATAAATGGTAATCCTCATAACACTTCAACAAAATAATACACAATTTATTCCTTAAATGTGAACTTACTTAACTCCAAAAAACATTATTGGAATCATGGGTTCATCCTTGCCCTAATAAAATATTAAATTTGATTTTAAAATTCCACAATCAATATAGATGGAGATAATCACGTAGAAATTCACTAAATGATGCACAAAATGATTTTAAAAGGTATAATTCACATAAAATAAAACATGAAATTCACAACTACAGAGGGGAGGATAATTGTGCCAATATATAATGATTTACTTCATCCATCTTGATTTCACAATAATTATCTTTTCATTTTTTACTTAGAGGTTTTTTCCTCTATTCATCCACATTATTCAATGGATTGGGGAACTTTTTAGCATAATTTTCAAACTCTATGAAATTCAAACAATGAATTGTGTGAGGTTTATTATGTCCTAATTTCTCAATATTCACATAATTTGCTAATATATACCCACTACATATAAATTTAGTCACTCGTTGAACTTCAATTACACACTTAAAATATTTATTTTTTCCCATAAGAAATTCCCTCCAAGTATCTTCCCACACATTGTGCTTAATGGATGGATCATTTTATATTCTCCAAGGTTGTAAGATTTTACATTATACTCTATCATCCATTTCTTGTTAAAACCTTATGATTAACATGAAACTCCAATAATAATTTCCTCAATTATAGCACATCAATGAAATTATTTATAGATATTAATGTCTCTAATATCTAAGGCCTTTAGAAAAATAGGTTTATGGACACCAAATAATCGATCAATATTTCATTCTGGTTGGATGATAATATCGAGGGAGTCCCATTAAGTCATTTTAAACTGGATTAATAAGTACCAACCGATTCATCTTCCTTCTGAATAAGATATATAAATTCTTTTTTCTATATTATTATGAAGAATATGAGGATGTAACTTATTGAAAAATTGGTTCATCAACTCATACCATTCTATAGAGTCAATTTCTTCATGTCGTCTCATATGAATAATAATAATCCACTATTGATCCACCTAACCATCCAAATTTTTTACCACTAGAGTGATTTTTCCATCCTCTAGACACTTGATAATAGGAAATATCTTTTTGGTTATACTAATCCATTTCACAGTAACTAATCGATTATAATAACAACTAAAAAAGGGTGAGTGTTACTTCATGAAGGACTCAACAGTTTCTTAGTCCCTCTTTTTTTGTCTGGATGTTTTCCATGATTCATATTTTGTGAAATATGTGTAAGAATAGAGATGGTGTTTTTATTCCATATCCCGTAAAATTTCGTTTTTCTAGATGATAATAATTTCATCATCTATTTATTTCTTCATTAGCATTTTTCTTTTTCGTTCAATCCATTGACTAAAACTAGAAAGCATATGGTTATCAACATTTATCCTAGTGAAAATCCAAATAATCAAGAAAAAACATTAATTATAAGATTCTTAAATTATTACACCTATATTTAAATCAATTAACCCTTAGGCCTATCCTTAGATAAATCTTCATACATATCCTTAGATATATTTCTAGGCATCTCAATATTGTTTTCTCATTCTAATTTCCAATGCATAACTAAATGTCGCCTTTGATACCAACTACAATGACCTAGTATTAACATACATGGATATTTCATTGCTTATTATGAATATTCATCACATTAAAAAAATAAATACATGAGAAAAATAAACTTGTATTGCCTCTAGATTCGTGGAATCATAATAATTTTATTTGGTGGAAAATCATAAATATCTCCCTTCAAGATATTTTACTTTAGAAATCCTACTTCAAAAATTTATTTCTAACCTTGGGAAATGAATCATAAGAATGGGGTGATCATATATTCTCATTAATGTAAAAAAAAGTTATATATATAAGCACGACATGATACTAAGGGTATAAGAGTCTCATAATAACATTAGAAAATCATACTCTATATATCAATGATCATAATCATGAGTCATTGAATACATATTAACAGTTCATTAGACATGAAACATATGGGAATTAGGAGAATAATCCATGAAATAAAAACATAGGAAAAAGACATATAATTGTTTCCATATACGTAAGAATCTAAAATACTATGTCAAGTCTACCAACCAATACCTTCATAACATGTTAGTATTAGGATAATAACCAATGTACCTGCTTCAGGCATGGTATAAACATTCATGTACCCTCTTGTTTCAGGCTTGGGATTCCCTCACATGTAACCTATTGTTTATGTATTTGGATTACCTTCCATGTAACCTCTTGTTTCAGACTTAGTATTCAATCTCGTTTATCTTCTAGTCTTACTCTTGGGAATCCCTCCCTTGTTTCCACTATTTTCGTTCTTAGTATTCCCCCTTTCTCCGGGATTTATATGACCGCCC
The DNA here is from genome assembly GCA_963277665.1 of Viscum album. Taxonomy (NCBI): domain Eukaryota; kingdom Viridiplantae; phylum Streptophyta; class Magnoliopsida; order Santalales; family Viscaceae; genus Viscum; species Viscum album. The sequence goes on from OY728163.1 coordinate 336,703,010, forward strand.
ATATGCCTTATTGTTTTAGGCTAAGGATTCCATCCATTTCTTTCTTGAGATTCCCTACCGTGTACTATTTGTGCTCATAAAATATTTATCGTTATCCAATTCATTGGGGGGGTATATTGGTCCTACACAACACAATATGAAATCATACATTCAAATTATATAAGATAAAAAAACATTTATCATATCATGATCTATGAAAAGAGACGTGTTTTATAAATATAAAATAATTAACCATGAAATCAAATGTGTATCATTAAAATTCAATCACTACATAACCTATGTACAATAGATATGTTTTCTAATATTTTAATTAATTAATAACCAATGAAAACAAGAGGGTTCTAAAAGCATATAACCCATGGAAGCGAAACGAGTGTCATAAATATCATGTCACCCAAATAGAAACCATTCAAAAAAATATAAATTTTATTATTCTATCTTTTCCTCAGTAAATCATAATCTATATGAATGTTTTAAAACCTATATGGATAATTATTTTTAAATATCACTTGGATAATTTGTTAATTAAACTAAAATTGCTTTGAAATTCGCATTCAAAAACATATAACATATTCAAATTCTTTTTCCAAAAAATATATTTGAAAACATATTATGTACGTATTAATATCATATTAAAAAATGACCAGAAACCTTTCTTTTCCACTTTGAAAACTTGTATTTAAAACATAAATCAAATTTAAAATAATTGTTTATGGAAAATATCTTTTAAATCATATAATGAAATCTCGAAAATATTTTTAATTTTTTTTACATTGAAAAAAAAATTGGAAAATTACAATCAAATGTTGAAGATATATTTAAAATAATTTTCTTTGAAAATATATCATAGGGGATTTAAATTTTTTAAATATAAAATATTTTTGAAAATTATTTTTCAACAATATAGTTTTTAAAGAACATAGATTTCTGACAGATGGAGAAATAACGTTGTATTATGATTATAAACTTTTCGTAATTATATTAAGTAAAATATATTAGAAATTTGGTACTCAAACATTAAGATCACATGTATAACTAAAGGAGTATAAAATTCATGTGTGTTCATGATACTTGGATGATAATATTTCATCAATGTAAGCATAATTAAAGATTATCCTGAGAAATGCCTGTGATTATAACAAGAAATTATTTCCACTTTGGTAACTCTAAGTCATATTATACATGATATAATAAAATTAAATGAAGCTTAAAATAAAATTAAATAATTATATTCATTATGTAACATTTAAAATGGAATTACATAAAACCCAAATAAAAATATAGGTTCATAACATTAATTGAATCTCAATGAAGGAAATCTGAGAAAAGAATCACTTTACCAATTTGGTATATTTTGAACCATAAACCACATGAGAGAAATATGATGAAAAGGGTATGGATATAACCATATTTTAAATTATAAAAATCATATAACATGTTCATTGTCAGTATATACACCATACAATTGGAATGAGTGGTTAATACAACATGTATCTCACTGATACAAAATGTGAGATAAGAAAACCATTACCTTATGTCTTGAATTTAATTGTACACATTCTAATATTTTGTATAAAAAATATGTGTTTTTTATAAATATAACAAAAAAAAAATATTCTAAATTATAAAACTATTTATTAATAACTTATGAATTTACATTACACTTTTATTAACAATTCCATTTTAAAGCAACGTTTCATGTAATTACCAATTTTCTCATCATATGTGTTTTGACTTATTATTCATTATCCTCTTCATAGATCATGATTTAATAATTTAATAATGTTACAAAAAAAATTTATATTGAATAGATATTATATATATATAATAATCAGTAAATGATATATTTATATATATGAAATGGAACACACAGTTCATAGAGAGGGTAGGACACTCTTACGCATGAACATTGTTTTCTTTCTTGTAGTATTGAAAGAAAAGTAAATAATAAATAACAATATATATATATATATATTATATCATTAAGATAGTTTTATTCTTTCATATATATCATATAATTTCACTAAATTAATCTTTAATACATTCCATGTAATATGTGAATTAATCGCATCACTTTGATGAGGCATTAGTCTACACGTCCACAAGAGAAATTATTATACTCACACATGATGTAACTCATTATGTAAGGTGTTATATAATAATTAAAAAATATAAATAAATCATAAGTAAAAAAATATTATTATTTTAAAACCTATTTCCTATGAGAATTTACAATCATGAGAGGTGGTAATGTAAAAATGAACAACATCATTTCATGAGGCAGTAGTTCATCGTACACAAGAACAATAAGTTTGTTACCCATTATATTTAATTTTGTTCAAGTGAATGTCGAAACATTATAGTAAAAAAATATAATCATATTTTTGATACTATGGTTGTTATATAAGAATGGGATAAGAGATTTGTTTTGGGTGGATAATGAAAACAAAAAAACAAAGATTTAGGAATATTGTTACCACTTCATTGGGTATCTCCATTTGGTTTGCTCCCAAGGGATTCCTTTGAGATATTTATGCAAAAACTTATAGGCTTCTCTAAAGATTTTAGGTATATTTCTATTATATTTGGGTATTTTTTGTTGGAGAATATTTTTTGACCTGTTTTAATGAGTGGGATGGGTGAGTACCTTCTAATAGTAGAGGGGTGGAATTCTTTGAAATGTTTGAATATGGAATTCCACCAATTATTTCCCATATCAAGTGGCTCAAATAATTATCCTCGCCAGTGAAAAGGAATTATATGGTCTACATATGGAAAAAAATTCATCTTGAAAATGTTTCTAGGTTATTTCTGACATGTTTTAAGGATTAGACTTTTGTAATCTTAAATTTCGCATAATCGCTGTTCTTAATTTTGATCACACACAAAAATATTATTTTTCGAAAACTATTTTAAACATATTAAAAATAATTAATTATTTTTATTCCAAATATTGAATCCATTTTTCCACATTCAAATAAAAAATTTGGAAGAAATTAATTTAAATTTTATCCCACAAACTAGATGATGAAGAGGGATTTTAAAGTAAAAGTGTGCAATGGATTGATGTTATTTTATATCAAATTAAATTGTGAAATTAATTACAGTAACTCAAATAGGATTAATTGATTTAAAATTAATCTGATGAAACTTTTAAACCAATTCAAAATATAATTTCACCCTACAAATTATTTTGATGAAAAAGAATTGTTTGGATTAGAAATATGTGTTTTCACTATTCATCTATATATTAAATTTAACTAAAAAGTACCAACATTTTAGAGAAATTAAATTATTATATTAATCATTGAAAATGAATTTTTTGAATAAAAATTATAATATTTTCAAAAATTATATTTCGAATTTTTTCTTTAATAAAAGGAGGTAAAATTACAATTTATAAATAGATATATTTTAATTCATAAAAGTAGATATATTTGTATCATATGCCTATAAAGACTATTGGATGATTGAAATAAATAATTGAATATATAATATATAATTTTTATAAAAAACATTCAATAATAGTGGTTTGTTTTATTTATTGAGATAAAATGATGTTTTTATAGAGTTTTTTTTTGAAAGGGAATTTCATTATTTTTAAATTGTACTTAATTTCATTTTTTACAAATTGATAATAAATAGATTCATTTTATATACAGGTATAAATTTTTTTTAATAATTATATAATAATGTTCTTTACTCATATTCCAAAATGTAGGTAATGACTTTAATGATATTTTAAAAACTATATTAATAGTATATTGACATTTCATAAAACTCAACCTCGTGTTTAATGAAAGCTATTAAGGGAACTCATTATTGTGTATAAAATAAGTCATAAATAATTTTTCTTGTACCGAATGATAATATAATTCTATGTGCAGTGGAATATTAACATGGTGTTCCATGAAATTTAAGAAAAACATAGTTCTTTCATATAACGTAATATTTATTTACTGTTTCAAGAAATAAAAAATATCAAAAAGATTAAATTAATTCAAAGAAAATAATTCATAAAATCTCAGGGTGTTTGATGGTTGTCCCAGGTATACAGATTCCTTCTTAGGTATTGAACATGGTTATTCGCTCTTTTTGAGAAAGATATATAAGTATTGGTAGGGTTTTGAGATATGGTAATGTCGACTCCTTCAGATTTTGATAAGAACCTATGGTGATTTGGTACCAAGACTAACTTCAATGGAAATTACTTTCTAGGTACCTCGCTCAATTGAACAGTGTTTCACTATTTATAATGTAGTCAATGAAACGGTATATGATCATGACTAGAATGATTTTGGGTAAATGGCAGTCACGGAATAAATTGTGGCACAACAGAGGTGCCAGATTTTGAAGGATAGTTCCAATAGATATTCTGTTCTAATGAGAATGGCATGATATACTACACAGTTATCATAGCCTTGTATTGGAAAACACATGGGAGTGTGATTTAGTTAAAAATTTATACACATTCTATATGTTGTACCACCAAAAATCATAAATCGATTAGTAGTTTTGTGAGATAAAAGTTCTATTGATTTCAAAATATTTTGTGGGCATGGTTAACTAGAAATTGTGGTTAAATGATGAATTTTTTCAATAGTAGATGTGAAAAAAAATTAATAGTGTATTGAAAAATTGTAGACCTCCGGCCATACCTCAACCCACATATTCCTAAGAAGTGGTTATAGGTTCTGGTTAAAGCAATGGTACCCTATGTAGACCTCAGTGTTGTTTCGAGAGATCTACACACACATTTTTATTTAATATTACTGTATTCATAGTTAGAGACGATCATGATATATATTGAAATCACCTTGAGTGTGTAGATAGAGAATTATCTCTACTTGGGGATTTTTTCTTCTCAATATCCTCCCTCGTTGATGAAGGAACCTTTTGATGTTGTGATCAAGGATTGGTGTAAGGTAAGACATATGGTGGGGAGTAACTAGTCAATCATAGTTAATTATATCCCATGTAAGAGAAATTTTTTCATGTTGTGGGACCTTTCATCATATAGTATATATGGAACTTTTAGTATAAATTATTTGGTTAAGAGTATGACTACTAGTTTTTTCATCAAGGATTTTTGGGGATAAGAAGGTTTATTATGAGTAGATTATAATGAATCTTCTATTTTTAGAGCATAATTTTGTGCAAAAATTTGAAGTGTTACCACCACATTATTATAATGGGTAAAATATACTCCTTCACATAGTAGATAATCGTAGATAAATTTTATGAAAACTTTTTTTTTTCAGAATATGTTTTTTATCCCAGGGCATGAGATTGGTTGAACTCTGATCCATAAAAATTTAGCAGATTAATTAAACATTAAAAATTGATTACTATGTGATTTAATTATTCATGAATTATCATTAAACCATATATTTGTATTGAATAATTGGTTTGATTTTCTTTCTCCTCCATTGAGTATGGAATGGGGAGTTTTTTTTAGGTAGGAATGAGACTCAGGTAGGTCAATTGGGTAGGCCCAAGCATGCCATTTCTATTTCTATTATTTATTATTTATTTATTTTAATTTTTTATTTTCTTACTCCCTAGATTCCTTTTCATTCTACTACATAACCTCCTTTTCTTCGACCTATGAAGAAATTAAGAGTAAGATTGAGAGAGAGGGTGGAAGAGAAGTTATTGTACTACTATAAAGCACGGGATGGACCAGAATATTGTGTGGTCATCGTAGATTATGGAAACAGGCAATGCGTCTGTAAATTCATTCCAAAGGTAGTCCATTTTTATGTTTTGTTGTAAACCCATATATATTAACCGTTTCATTGTTTTAATCCATTATTATTATTAATTAGGTACCCTTGTGGGAAGATCTATCTTTTTTTTTTGAAAAACAAGGGTTTTGGGTGATTTGTTGGATTTTATTTTCGAGAGTCCTGATTACACTACATGTAATTCTGGAACACAGGCTTTGTGTTATTTAGTTTTGGGAAATATGATATTTTCATATAACAAACCATGTGCGAGGTGTAAAAATTGTGTTATATGACTCATTAGTGTAACTAAGTACCTAGTCAAAGAGCCTATGTTAGGGAACATGGCCATGAAGAGTACACTGGCAGACTCTATGTTTTTTTCTCATCATTTAAAGGTACACATATACACTAATTAAAATCGGGCCTTTAACAATGCTAGTAGACACGATTTATTAGTAATATAGATGTGTTGATAATGTAATAAATGTTAAAGGGTCGTGTTTAACAATTCGTGTAAAAAATCACTAATAAATACCCCCTTTAATATCACTAGAAAAAATGCATAACTTTGTAATTTATTAGTGATTTATGTGACACTGTTATAGGCCTCCTTTATCAACACTTTTTATCCCTGACAAAGGCCCCCTAATAAAGGGTAAATTGTTTTCAACGCCCCAATGCCACCATTATAAGCACTTCTCCCACCCATGCTCCTTTTATCAGTACTTAGCCCACCCTTTTATAATTACTTTAGCTAATCCCACCCCATACGTGTGGCCCTACCTCCATCATGTTTTGATCCTAAGACCTTCAGCTTACACAATAGTTCCTTTTCCACTACACTATGCTATTTTTATTTACAATTTAAGATATATATATATATATATATATTAAAACATATATTTTATATTTTTTTATCCATATATATATAAATAGTTATATATGTATATATATTAAAATTTTATATTAACTCCAAAACACTTAAACACGTGAAAATATTAAAAACACTAAAAACATTACCCACATAAAACCATTAAACAACCATAAATTTTAATCTGGAAGTCCATTTTAGATCTAAAAAAATTCAAATCAATTAAAATGTAATGGTATTCAATATAATATATGGTAATGGAAAAACAGACACTTGAAACATAATTTAGAGGCATTTCAATTTTATGAGATCTGGGTTAGTGACAACAGACATTGTTTTGGAGGCCTTCAATGTCATTATGGGGTTTAAAAACTAGAAAGATGTCTTCGACATCAATCTGATTGCGTCTTTGGAATATATATCATAAAAAGCTTCAATTTTAGATGTGGTAAATCCCAAATTAACACTCATGTCAAAAGTTATGGTCGTTTGAAGTTTTAGTTCGATTTATGACTTTTTCAAAATTATAATATAATATATTCCTTTGACTATCAAATGATTTAAATCCCATGTGGTTTTATATAATTTAATAATCTTAGATTTTACTTATTTTGGAGATAAAATAGACTAATGGGTCAAATGTTTTGATCTTTTTAGTGTCTTATGGGTTTTACTGGTTTTTGTGGTTTTAAGAGTTTTCACATTCAATGTCCCTTCAAACGAAAATAATTTCTAAACCGAGCGTCTATTTTTCCTCTAAAATATATAAAATCAAATCTTATGATGAGATATACTTCTCAAGAAACCCAAAAAAAAACCATTAATCACCCCTATTGAGTCCAAACAAATCTCAGAAGGCCTCGAACTGACCAACACAACTACTATAGGTGTCCGTTAATGAATTATAATTTCGTTGAAATATACCTTTTATTAGTGATATTAAAAAAGCACTTATAAATTTGGAATGGCCTTATTAGTGATTCTAAAAAGGATCTGATAATTACCACCCATTTATCAATTCTTTTTTGGAAGTGATGATAACGACCCCATTTATGAATTCTTTTTTAGAAGCATTTATTAATGACCATTTTATCACCGTTTTTTACTAGCACAGATAAATGGGGGACTTTATCATATTTATTAAAAGTGATCATAAATATATCCTTATAATAGTACCTTTTAGTGATATTAAAGAAACCATTTAATAGATCTTTTTCTAGTACTGATAAAAAACACTTCTACAAAGTGATGTAAAAAGCCTAGTGCAAGATAAAACAAATTTTGTAGTAGTGATTGGGAATGTACACATACAAACCATTTGAGGTATATGGTTAGTAACCAAATTTAGGGTATAATACATGTACATATTAAAACCATGTCATAATTTTTTTTACATTAAATGTTCATTTAATGTACAGTCCCTGGTGGGGATGTGAGGGTACACTCCATGTTACAGGGCTGACACATTGTGTACTCCACTTTTGTTACCCTTCTTAAGGGTTTTCCATTTTTTTGAATCCATATACCGATGATTTGTAATTAGACCCATGATTAGTCAATTAAGATTTTCATTATGTGTAGATAAAAATGTTTAATCATTTGAGGTGATTTTAGGAAACCTATGTGTTGTTTTAGTAATTTTATTAAATGGAGGGTTTATTCCTCTCGTAATTTAATCTAATTTTCTATTGAGAGTGACACCATGATATGTGGATGAACCTGAATAATATTTCTAACCATTTCCTTCATATATTTCCTTTTGTAATTTTCCCTTGAGATTTTTCCCTTCTGAACTATGGTCAATGAGAATAGTTGTCTATGAGGATCCCTTATAAAATTCCTCTAATTATGTTTCGACCAAGAGGATCCCATATATGATGACTTTATCAATATAATGTTACCAAGGATACCATATAGGATTCCATTTCATACTTTTTTATCTTGGGAGACTTTTATATTATCCCTTAGTTGTGTACCATTCTAAGGATCCCATGCATGATGCCTCTTCTTCTTATGTTTCGTTCAAGGGTCATGTACCTGACACCTTTTCAAAGGAACCCGAATAAGATGACACTGTTTGATTACATTGAATAACCCCATGTATGATTAATCATTTTAATATTTTTCTTGAGGATCACAAATAGGATCCCCTTTAGTGTGTGACAATAGGGACCTAATCGGAGCCCAGATGTTTGACCAACCCATAGCTAAGACATCGAGTTTAGGTAGAGATGGAAGCATGGGTAACCATAAAACCCATTAAAACATTGTAATCCTATGAGGTTATAGTAGTAGTGGTGGGTTTAGGAAATTTTCCACCTTCACGATATACTTTATACATTCACATGTTTTCTGAAGATTTTGTGATCATTTATAGAGGTTCTTATAGGGTTGTGTTTGATGACCCAAACACAATGCGATGATTCTCTTTAAGGATGCCTATATGTGGTACTTGGGAATCGTGTTCTTGACCATCTTCATTTGGGAAACCTATAAGTTATCCTATGATCAAACTGTTAAGACTTACATGATTATGGTTGTGGATTCCTTATACATTTATACTCCATGGATCATGGTTTGGTTGGATTCCATAGACATTTCTACTCCACAAGTCTAGATTATGGTAGTGGATGAATTGGATGTTTATAGTCCATGGATTTAGATTCCATTGGATTCTATTAACATTTATACTCTATGGATCCCTATTATGGTAGTGGCCACCTTGAACATGTATACTCCATGGATCCTGATTCCATAGTATGTTGTGGCCATTTCTACTCAATTTATCCCAATTATGGTGGTGGATGCCTTAGATATTTCAACTCTTTGGATCATATTTCCATTGGATTCCATGAACATCAATACTCAATTATTCTGTATTATTTTGGACGTTAAGGAATTTTATAACCATGGGTTCATGATTTCTTGGACTTCCATGGAAATGATTTGTAATCTTTTTCCTTGGGCTCCACCCAAGTCATTACCAAGTTTCTATGGAGATGATCCTATGGATTTTGTTGATAAATTGGTCATTTATACCTTAGATCAAGCCCATGCAGGTCTAATATTATGTGGATAACATGGTCCCTTTAAATTTTATCCTGACCATGGGGTCTAAAAATTGAATTACACGACATAAGATGATGATGATTCCTTGGTCTTTATGACTTTAGTTCATCCCTTGTGGTGTAATGCTAGATTTATCATCATAGACCACAATGGATGTTTATAATGATTTAAATTTAACTAATTTTTATATTTTTTAGTTGTCATTGAGCCCTGTTAGTCTTTATAGAATAATATTTATTCGATTATCCATTAGTATATGGTATCCTCGACAATATTGATTAGAGGTGAGTATGGGTGAACCTAGGTATAAGACATGTTTCCCACTATGGAAACGTATCAATCTCAAGGAAATTTATTTGCATATGGATTAACTCCTAGAATTTATGAGTACCTATATAAGAACATTCAAATATATATATATATATATATATCTTTGTGTGGGTGTTAATTTATTTATATTCATACATGATTATACTCGTATAAGATGGTGTTGTGTCCTAAAAATTGGGTTCATAGACCCAAGAGCCAGTTGTGGGCTTGTTTAGTTTATTTATATCTCTTTTTTTATCCACTACATTAGTCTCATCTAGGATGGGAATAGTTATAGAGAATTTACGTATGAAATAAGATTAATAGTTTCATTATTGGGATAAACTTTTGAGATTATTTATCACACCTATATGCTCACCTAAGTGTGTGTGCATACTCTATGTCAATGTTTTCGGTTGATCACAGATTACATAGATTTTATGGATGAGGCCTAGATCTGTGTGATCTAGATCAGCCACTCATATAGGTTCTTTATGATCAGAATCATGTCATTAAACAGTAAATAGAGACCAGGTATATGTTCAATATCGGAGATAGTTATATTTCCTTGTACTTTTACATCAGTTTCTTATGTACAACTACATGTATGGTTGGCCCAGTGGGTCACCCATGTTATCTGCATGAGATGGATGTTCAAGATTTTATATAATTTTATTTATTATTACAACGTGTTCTATATTAGTTTATTTCCTAATTCCCCACTTGATTGATTTACTTCTTTGTATTATATCTAATTATTCCCAATTATTCTTAATATTATTTGAGGAAATAGTCTCTCTACATACAAACCATAGGCCCTCTCTACTTTTCAGCATCGTCTAATATATATATAAAGGATTTATTGAGGTCTCATAACAAACTAGAAAAAAGCACCATTTTAATCGAATCTGTGGCAGGATGTTTAATGAATGTATTCCAAATCTCAATGTGTTAAGAAATATAACATAGAAAAAGAATAATATTTGGTATATGAGTATATTTAAGCACATTTTTGTTAAATATATTTATTTGAGGAAGAAATTAATATATTACGTATTCCAAGAATTTATCGATTTCATCAACCACTATATCTTCTATAACCCTAGAAACAATAATTTTTATAATATAATGATAAAATTATCAACTAAAATAAAAAAAAAATATATGAAACATATAAAAACCATATTCACATAAAAAACCTACTCAAGATTTTTTTAAAATATCAATTATAAAATCAATAAATTGTAATGATTATAACTCATAGATGATAAATAATACAACCCTTTAACAACTATATTTTCCTCTTTAATCCCCCGCCCCCAATTTTAGTATTTTAAACAGTAACAACTCTTTTTCAATAATAATAACTCATAACAAACAGATATCAAAGCATTGAGGGTTATTATTAAAACACTTCTCTATTTATTCATAGTTCTTATCTTTCATTTTGTCTTAATTTTCTCTTTAGAGTTATCTGAGTTTCTTATTTCTTAACTTCGTTTTTTATTTACTAATATATATTCAAAAATATCATACATTTTTCTCTCAATATAGAGGTGGTTAAATTATCATATTTAATTCATAATATTTTCCTACATTAACATTATTTTTTATTTTTATATATTGAAATGAATTTTTTCATGATAATATTTGTTGATATTGTATTAAAAAATGGTTGGCAAAAAATATATCTAAACAATTATTTGGTAATTTTTTATTAATGGGACAATCTATGGTAGAATTAATATGTTTGGAAATTCAGATATGAGTTATTATGAGTTATTGTGGTTGATTGAATTATGAATACATAAGAAACATTCCTGAATATTCAATCATATTTACTCTTTCACTTGATTTTTCTTTATGATATTTTATAAATCAATCGATATATGTTAGATAGTTAATTTCACCATTTAATATAATTTTGTTTGTCTAATTTTAGTTTAACAAAATGTTTTATTCTTATTCATGAGAATTCATTGTTTCTATGCCATGAAGGGATTATTCACTTTGTATAACCTTTGTTGAGACTTATATGTCAAAACAACATTTTATAATGACTTATATATGATCTAAGAATAAATTTGAATAATAATTATGTAAAAAGTAATTTTTTTATGATTTTATTCGTAATTAAAATTTTATAACTTTTTAGGATGATTTTTTGGAAAATATTTTAAATTAGTATAAATAATTTGGGTCATGTTGTGTAAATTATTTCCTAATCATATAAAATTAAAAACCATCTGGTATTTAGAATCCGAGTGTTTTAATATTTATTAGAAGTTATAAAATTGTATGATGGTAATGTTCATAACTTTATAGTAACAATTTGAGTATGGATTAGATAACATTAAATGATATTATATTGTTGAATGAGTATAACTTAACATATTTGGAAATAGTTGGGGTTAATATGTTAGTTATGGAGCATATGTTATAATCAATCGATAACCAAAGAATTTAGCATGTTGAGATTTATCATTGTTATTTTTTGTATATATTTATTGATTTTTGGATCATATGTTTTTCAGGTTAGATAAATTTTGAATTTATAATTTTAGATAGAAAATGTAAAGATGAATTAACGAAATTTAGGGGTTATTAAAAATGTTAATGAAAACATTAATTTTTATTTTAGAAGAAAATTTCAGATATTAATTATTTTATTTTCAATGATTCTAGAATCAAATTTTACAATTTTATTTAATTTTAGAAAATATCAATGGAATTAAATATTTTCTCAAAAAAATCAGTGTATTTCCATTTATTATGGATGAGATAAAATAATAAAATAATTTTTTATCCCTCATATATGATTTTATGAAATTATTATTAAAAACTATTTTAAATTTATTTCATTGCCTTTTTTAATATTCATGTTAGTGGTAAAAAATATTTATAAATTTTCAATCCCCTCTTCTGTATATAAAAATTTAAATTGATCATGGAATTTTTTGAATAAAATATTTTATTTCATAACTTCCCCATTTTCTTAATTTTGAAATTATTATAACTATATGCATTAGTTTAAATCATTTTCTAAATTAAAAACATGTCGTAGAAGTATATTTGTGGATGTAGATGAGGAAGAAGTCTAACAATGATATATCTATATTATTTTAGATATAAATAGTGATTTTTTATTTTGTTAGCCATGATTTGGATGAAACAACAAGGATTATATACCAAATATTTGATGAAAACAATTTCTATGCAACTTCTAATACCATTATTTTTAATATATAAAAACATCATTAATTACATATTTTTTATATCTATTCCAACCACATTGTAAATTTTTTTACAGAAAATATGAATGTGAATTTAAAGATGTTATGAAACATTATCTATATTTTTAATGTTATTTTGATGCACTATGGATCAAATGAATAAAAAATATAATCCAATTCCTGATGAAATTCACTTTGAATGTATACTTGATTTTTCACCTATCTGTCAACATGTGGAAAATTATAGGATGCAATTTAATTTAGTGCGAGAATGAAACAACATATTTTTTTAATAATATATATTTTTTAAATTCATGATATCAATTTATATTTTTTAAAATAATGTTTCCTTATAATTTATTTCACTTATAAAATATATTTTTTATGAATAATATATTTAACATTATTATATTTACTTTATTACAAAAAATTATTCATTTAATGTGTAAATAAATTTTTATATCATGAATCCTTGCATTTGATTAATTTAATGAAATATTGAATTAGTAATTAATTTAAAAATAAAAATTTATATTCTTTTTATGGATATGTAATTATATTTATTATTAAAATAATTTAAGAAAAAATTATACCATAGTTCGAATAAATAATGAGGATTTAAAAAAAGAGAATGGATTTCTATTAAAACATATATTATATTTCTTATATAGAAAATATTTATTTAAAAAATTAAATTTACTAAATTTATATAGTTTTAAATATAATTATTTATATATTTTGAATCACAATGTCATAATTAAGTGAAATATACATTTCCAATGAATTTAAAACAAAATGTTCGGCTAAGTATTAAAAGTCAGGTATAATAGTATTTAATGAAACAATATTATGGAATGATATCAAAAATAGTATTTTTGTTAATAATTATTTTATATATATTTATACATTTTATATTTAATATATGTATTCAAATACAATTTGGTTATATATTAAAATATTCCGTCAAAATTTATTTCTTTTTAAAAAATTGACTTTCAAATTCAAATTGAAATATGTTACTTATTTTTTTTTTATCCATAATAATTAATTGAGGTTAAAAAATATATATAATATTTTATTAAAAAATAAAAAACATTATTTCTTAAAATTTATATACTAAATTAATATTTTATTGGATTTTGAGTAACAATGTTAATTTCTATATAATAATTTAGATATCTTCTTTGAGCGACAATATTTTATGGCCATATTTGGTTCCAGTTCTGGGCGGCTCATGCGATAGATCATGTGGGGATCAGTTTCTTCTTCGAGTGCAAGTATGTATTCTTCGGGCTTTATCCAGTGTCATTGGGTCAGATCCGGCCTTGAGGAATGTTCTTAATCAGGTTCAATCACGTCTTTTACTTTAGGGTTTAATGTATGGATCCTTTTTTTGGCATGTAGCTTACTATACCTTGGTCGAATATCTACTCTAGTGTGCTCATTTGGGGAGGGGGGTTATGCCGTTTAATCTTATACTAGAAATCTGATTTTTACAGTATCATTCGGATTTCTGTTTTGGATTTACAGTTTCAATTGTGATTCTTTTTATGGGTGTTGGTTTTACGATGGTGTTTTTAAATGTTTCTAATGGTATCATGTGGTCAGCTACTTTGATGGTTTTTTTCTGCAATAGTTTTGTGATGAGTGAGTTAATTAGATGATAGTTATGGTGACGTATGGTGCCAAGTCATGGTATCCCCAGAAATATGTTCTTTCTCTATTTTCTTCGTTCTCTACTCTAGTTCCATAATTCCTTTTGTATCTACAAGGAGGAGCGTAGTAGTGGTCTTATTAGTCATTTTGTACATGTGTTCAAGCAACCAGTTTATGGAGATAAATGACGGTTATAATGGATTTTTGGTGAATTTTCGGATTTGAAATTCAAAATATTCCCAGTGGTTGTTTTTGAAATCTACATTGGGAGGGGTTTGAGGCAGTTATTGGTATTAGGATTTATTTTGAATCATTATAGTAAAATAATATTTCTCACTACATGGATAATAACTATATGAGGATACATAGCATAAGCATCCATCTGTCAATGGCTATATGGATATGGATTTATAAGAGGGTATGAATTTTCCTTCGGTACAAAGCATGTGCAACCCTGCATGGGATATCTTTCCAATCGTTCATGTAAGGCGGATGCTTCCCAAAACTTTTTAGTTACTAAGAAGGATAATTTTTTGTAGTATTGTTCTGGGTTATTTCTTATATGATTTTATTTCATGTTACCCACTTTTTCCTAAAAAATTAATTTGGAAAACAAAAAATTTAATGTTCATTCTGATATAAATAATTTAAATGATTGATTAAATTTATTAACATATTTACTATAAATGAAAATATTTTTTAAATTATACATAGATAATCTTAATTTCCTATAGATTTATTAAATCATTTGAACCTATTTTTAAAATAAGATTTTGCATTTAATTGGATTTTTAGTACCTATTGTCACATTATTCATTTAAATAATAGAGATACTTCTAGAAACACATTTATTATGTATTTAAAGATATGATACATAAAATATCAACCACATATTATCTAAATAATATAAAATTATTTTTTTTGTCAACATAAATATGAAAATATATATGAAATACTAACATTGTTCTTTCACAACATATAAAAATTAAAAAAAGAGTAAATTGGTTACAATATTAAGAAAATATAAATTTAATCCTGACTTAACATATAAATATGGTGATATGATAATTATTTAAATATAATTACTTAAATTACCTATTTTTCTATTTATTTTTAAACACAAATAATTATAATAACCCTAAAAATCTATATAAATGGTATTGTATTATTAACCCAGATTTATAAGTTAATGAAAATTAATGAAAACATATTATGAATTAAATGGGGATTATTATTCATTGAATATATTGTATTTTGTCTTATTATGAGCCTCTTTCAACCAATAATTATATTATTAATCTCTAAAGAATGAATATTTTTGAAATGAAATCAAATATTGTTAATAAAGTCAAACTCAATCTACCATTTCAAAAGCGAAAAAATTTAATCTTCTAAAAAAATAACAATATAAGTATCTAAGATTTCCTATCCAGGTTTCTACATATATTTTACATGAAAAAAACATCTTTTTAAGGTTTTATACTCAATCCCTAGGTGTCCACTCAAAGGTAAAGGTAAGGGTTTCCTATCCATTTATAATATCATTTTTCAACAAAAATATTCTAAAAATCTATTTATTTTTTCATTAATAATTATTTCTCTTATTATAAAATTATTTTAATATATTATTGAATAGATATCAACCATTCCATCTTTTTGAACCCCTTTTCATAAGTCATTACATTATCAATGTATGATTTCAAATTCACTAACCTTTTGTTTATATTCCCCTCATACATAAAACATAATCTTGGTAACTGTGAAAAGTAACATCAAAATAATTATATATATATTTTTTAATTATTATAATGATTTAATTTTTGTCTTCCATTCCTTAAATAACATTTAAAATCATTGTTTACCTATTTTGATTTTACACCACCTAATTTAGGGACAGATATTTATTTTTTACTTATTCCATTAATGGATATAAAAAAAGGTTAATTTGATTATTGAATATAATTAGTGATATTAAATTATCATTTATTATTACTTCTATAATGATAAGATTTTATAATAAAAATGATATTAAAATTTGAAAATCAATTTCATTTTTAAATGTCTATAATAAGATCACCAAGGATGAATTTTTAAACCGATCATTTGTATAAAAATATTATATTACAATACATCATTAATGATATCAAATGAATATCATAACATCAATTAATGTTATGGAATCATTCTATATTGATCATTCACCATTACAATTAAATAAATGATATTATGGAATTATGGATTAAGGAACATAAAAATGACTGAAAGAATAAAAATTAGTCCAATAGATAAATAATAAAAGATAATAATTTAATAAAGATGAATAATAATAAAATGAAATTGAAAATGGTTTTGTAGAATGTAAAAAAATAGTATAATTTGATTAATCATGATTTCAGATGACATTATAACATCAGTCCTTAGGTAATGGAGATTCTAATCTCCACTCCCTTTCATTTATTCATGATGAATATTAATGTATTTTTTATATTTTATATATTATGTATTGGATTATATTTATTATTATTTTATTTATTTATTGGTTATTAAAATATCACTTTTTTCACTTTTTATTGATTTTCACTATTACATTTATAAGGTCATAAGATGAATCTTAACTTAGTTATGATTAATTTTATTATATCCCTAATTAATTAACTATACTATTTTATGATTGGTTATATTACACCTTTTTTATATCATAATTATTCTTTTATAATATATTTCTCTTAAACACTCCCTGTATATATTTTTACATCAAGTATTACAAATCATTGTAATGGGTTTTTAATAATAATTTCTTTAATTGGTTATCATTACTTATATTTATGGTTCTCTTAAATTTATATCTAATTGTATCTAAGAGTATTATTATTTATCATTGAAAATATATTTCCATGCTTATCTTATATATTCCCCTAAACTACGAATTTTTTAACTTGTTCTATTTTATTCATATCTTTTTATTAGGTTATCATTAATTATTTTTTCTTATATATTCAAATACAAGGTATTATGTGTTTTATACATGATATTATTCTTGTAAATTCTATATAATTACTGGAAGGCATCAAATTATATATCCCCAAAATAATTTGGATAATGATTTATTGTCTGTAGATGTTATGTTAGAATTAGGTAGTTGGGTTATTCCATTAAGATTGATTATGGGTGATATCAATATGGAATCTGAAGAAAATTTCTAGAATATATTAATTTTCATCTGATTTCATATGATTTTTCAATATATTACTCTTTTTAATACATTTTTAAAAGTTTTATAGTTTCTACATTATGGAATCAAATTTTATGATCATATACTAGTTCAATGTATATCTATATATTCATCATTATAAAATTTCATGTCTCTTAGGACCTAGTGATTTTATTCTCTTTTTTTATCCCTTATTAATATTATTATACTCATCCTAAAATTTTAAATTCTTTTTAAAATATTTAAATATTATTATTATTTAAAAAAACTAAAACATGATGTAATGTTTAGTGATTTTGAATAAAGTATGGGTATAATATAAGTGATTGATTGTGGGGATACAATTTCTATTAAGTGGTAAGAAATATGGTTTTCTTATGTAACTAATTCATAATTATATTAAAATATAAATATAATTATCTTTCACATGTGATTGTAATATGTATTGAAAAAAATTATCAAATGTTTGTTATATTGATTCTTTTACATTGTATATTACCCCTAGATAATTGAGGAAGACTATAAACCCCGTTTCCAGTGAAATAAATGGTATACATAAAACCTATTCTGTTATATTAATGTTCTTTATGATAAGTATTTAGAATATTAAAAGTAATTAGATGATAATTATATCAATTAGGACTTTATCACCTTATGTTATAAGGTAACCTAATTCAAATATATAATATGGTAATCATAAATAATCATGCATAAATATCCTTATGGTTATTCACTAAAAACATAAAATAAGCCTTCTATCAATCACACATCATAGGTTTGGTAGAATTTAATGATTTTAATTTTATCAAACTTATATATTATTTTTATAAAACATGTATGATATTTTATAGTATTATCATTACATATCATGTGATGAAGAGATGAGATGAAAGTGGTAGTCAATCATTTTGATGAGAGCATATGATTCCTAAAAAACAAAAGTGACTTACATTTTTTTATAATGAAATTTATTGAATTATTCATATAGATTATAAATTTTTTTGGGGAATCATACCTAGTATGGTAAATACCTATGAATGTAGGACTAGTTTTTCAATGGTAACCACTCATCTAAAATCATTGAAAGATTCATTGTTTCCAACGCTCATTAGAATATGAGCATGAGAAGTAAGGTGAAATTAATCAACAAAAGAACACTATGGAGGGAACCCTTGGGTATATGGATTAGATTATTTTCACCCTTATCCTCCTCCCCTATATGAACAATCATTATGAAGAAAACATATATCCCAATTATACAGTATAATTTCTTATTATTCATCTATATATGATTCATTTAAATAAATATTATTTATTCTCTACCATGCATCACATGAAACACCAATACAAAATTATAAAAGATATATTATATTAATATTATTATGAAAATATAACAAAAATAAAACAATAATTAGATAAATAGATTTCAATAAATAATAATTTCATTCAATTGAGAATTAAAAAAATTAATGTTTTAAAATAATATTTTATCAATAAAATATTTTTTATATTGTTTTTTATTTTAAAAAATTACTTTATAAATTTTATAATTTTAACTCCATAAAATTTATCTATTTTTTAAATTGATAATAGATAAATTATTATAGTGTTAATCCTAGAATTGTTTATAAAATACTTTATTTTTAGGTGAACAAGGAAATATATAGTTTTTACTAAAAACTTATCGTTCTTAACTATATTAAAAAACATGTTAACATAATAATATATAAAATATTTTAAGTTTAGTTTTTTTATAGAGTGAAATTATTTATTAAAAAATACTATATTTAATTTAAAAAACAAATTTGAATTTTATTGAATCATAATAAATCATTTATTCTAATAAAAAAATTGTTTTATACTTTTTATTAAGTAATTATATCAGAAGAAATAATTATATTTTTTCTTAATTATTAATCCATATAACAATTGTATTTTTAATAATATACTTATACATTTTATGAAATAAAAAAAATAATGATATTTGTATTCAAAATATTAGATTAACCCTAACATATATTATTTTTAAAATTGGGTCATTGAACATTATATGTACTAATATTAAAATTTATTTCACCTAAACCTATAAATATTATTTTAAAATTTAAATTTATATCTATAATAATTAGTTTAACTTTATTTAATATGGTATATTTTACTTTTAGTCATTAAAATTTTATTAATATTTAATAATTTGTTATGAATGTGAAAAAAATTCTTAAATTGAAAAATAATGTGTAAAAGACATAAACACATGTGTGATATTTTTTTAGTTGAGTCTTTATTGATAAAAAACTTCTTAAAATTAAATATTTTCCATCATCAGAACCATATGACCATTTAATAGTGACTTTACCTTTTATATATTATAAAAATATCACTCCCCTCCCTTACGAAAGGATCATTTCCAACCCTACCTCTCTACACACCCAAATCCCATTGGATTTCACAAAAATAAGCTAAAATATCACAAACAAATACTAGACACGTCATAGAGGTTTGAGTTCTCTCAAAAGACTCCTTATCTTTGTCTTAATCCATTTTATCAAAGGTATTTTTCAAGGAGTTGGGTAAAAATTTAGTTATAGTTTATATCAATTTCAATTATTTTATTCCTTCTTCCACCTATTAAATATATATATTATAAATTATTTTATAATAAAATTGGGATTATTTTTAATCTGAAATTTTAATTTGATAATTTACTAATCATTAATTACACTTTCCCCTTTTACATATAAAATAACGCTACTTGGGTTATGTGTGGACTACTACCTCCATATATGTTGTGATTGATTTTTCAGAGACATTATTAAAGGCCGGTAATATAATTTTAATTATGGTATGAAATTGATATTTATTAAAATATTATTATTGTAAAATTTTGAAAAATTCACTACATTCTTAATGATATATAGAAAATAAACAGGTCTCCATTGTGTATGCACACACTACAACCTCCATAATAATGGAATATTTATATGTTCACTCTAGACTTTACATATTTATCAAAAACTGTTATAATTTCATTCAACTCCTAACTATGATATATATATATATAATATAGTTATTATTATGAACTAATTAAATCACAAGTACGTCTCCCTATAATAATATTTGAAATTAATTTACAATTTTTCATGATTTGGCCAGTTTAGAAACAGATATGAATGACTCTTTAAATTTATATCTTCTATGAATTTGGAAAATTAAATAGTTTTATTAATTGGATGTAATGATAATATAATGTTAGGATAATATTTATGGAAATGTTATATCATTTTCATTCATTATTAACACATCAACATTATTCTCGAAAAATTAAATAAAAAAGCATGTGACTGCTTCATCTTATGAAATTAGAACCAATATACTTATGATATTAAAATATAACATTATAAATAAATAAAAATTTATATCCGAGTACAAATAATTGTCTTTTAATGATTAGAGTTGTATCTATAAACAAAATATGACATTTCCATTATGAAACTTGTTCTAAAAAATTCGATACTAATAACATATAATTATGAAACAATATAATTAACTAATAAAAATGATTATAAATGAATTTTAAACTAGGTAATTATTATAATTAGTTATTATAAAATGATTATTTTTTTAAAAAAAAATTATACTAAATATTAGAGAATTTGCTTCTAAGAAGGATTTTATGTAATGGTGTTTTATCTCAATTTTCAATCTTTGAGGCATATAATATTTTATGGAACTCATTTATTTTAAATAGAAAGTATACTACCAAATGGGTAAATAAAAAAATGAATTTTATTTTATTAATTATATCTAGAGTTCAATTTCTTGTAATCTAACTCAATGAGTTTCTTTAAAAAATTCTATTTGGATGTAAGGGGTTTTTAGAATAACTTCTTTGCATAAGCAATAATGATTCCTTTTTTACTTTTCTTTAAGAAGTTATACTCATCAATTTGATGATGATATTATAATTCATTCCCTCTATCTTATCTGTGTAATCGAATTTATTGAATTTGTTCATAATAAAATATTATAAGGATGGTAATTATTTCAATTATCTGCAAACATTATATTTTTCTTTTATATCTATATTTACACATTCTAAAAATGTTTTCATTGTTTTTAAATTACGTTTTATTTATAGTAATCTATAAATTTATCACTACCTCTTTTTGAAAGAAATATTTCTTACAAACTTTAATATGTGGGTTTTATAAGGTATTTTTAAAATAATAAGAAGGGTTTCTATTTCATGTACATATTTTTATGTTATACTAAATATTTTTATTGAAAAAATTAGGTATATTTTAATGTTCTATTATTTGAATATAAATTAATTTTTTGTTTTTAAAAAATGTTATCTAATTAAACATTCATGAAAATTAATATTTTTATGTAATTTTTAATTTTTTTCAAATTATGATAATGTTATGAAATTTTTCCAAAAATTTATTTTCCATGATTTCAATTTTATTTTCCTATATAAATAATCTAACTCCTATAGAGTTATATCATATGAATCTCTATATAAATGGCTCGATTAATTATTCATTTTTTATGATTGTATTTTCGTACTAATTGATGAAATGCCTAGTTCCAATTTAGATTCCACAACTCGGAAATGATATGGAACCCAATTTCATTCCATGGATTCATTATGATATAATGAAATATTTATTTAAAATAAAACCCATATGTATAGATGATGGTGTTTGTTTTCTAATTCCCTCCTCCAAAGCATTTTTTATGGTTTTATATCTTTTGAGATAATGATATTGAGTGAGATATAAACCTTGTGTTTCAAGGTTTACAATATTTAGTATGAACCAAATACAAATTATACATGTTCATAATATTGATCAAGAAACTCATGTTGATTATCTTGTAATATAAATTTTCGTACGAACCAATTGTGGATGATATATATTCACAATATTGAGCATGTATATTATGATCTTAACTGGTTTTATAGTTTTATTTTTCTTTTATGCTTTTGAAATATCCATGATTCTATGTTTTATTCTTATGAAATTCTCTATAGATCTTTATTAATGTCTCATGATTCTATATTATTTTGATATGGTTCATGTTTGTTAATTTGAGAATACATATATTTCTATGACGAATTATTGAAAACTCTTATAATTATATGTTATTTTTAATCATATATTTATCCCATTATAATGTTTTTTATATGATTATTAATTAAAAAAATGTAGATGATTTTTTCCCTTTATAATCATTTGAGATCACCCCATTCTTATGTTTCCATTCTCCCAGTTATGGTAATGATATAGCCCATATTATGTTTAGAAGGGAGTCCATTACAGATATATTTTGTAAGAACTTTCACAAGTGTTGTAAAATTTTATTATAATATATTTTATCCTCAAATAAAATAATACTTTCATTCATGGAATGGTTAAAAAAATACAGTTAAAGGATAATTACATCCTAACAAAAGCATTAATACTCCCTAATGATCACATGTATGAGTTAACTCATTCTCATTTTACATAACAAAAAAAATATTAAGTTAACTAGAATTAATGATAATGTTTAAATTTATTTTTGTAGATGATGAAATATATTTAGTATTATTAAAAATTTTCAGGTATTATAAAACCCATTCATAATAATATTTCTAGTCATATCCAATAAAATAGAGCTCTAAAGAGTCTAAATTTTTATTATATTATAATATTTGTTAACTAATGAGATTAATATTTAATTCTTTTCTAATCTCTACATACCTTTTTGGTAAATCCTCCACGGAAAATAAACTAATTTGTTTACATATATAGGGAATGTTTTTTTGAATAATAGAAATAATATGATGGATAATGGACACTTTTTATACTTTAATAATAATATATAATCTACTTTACTTCAGAATATATAATATAAAGAACATAGTAACCAATATAAGAATAAATATATATAACCTTGTATATGATATACATTATCATAAACTTGGAATGTTTTTAATCATATTTCATTGAGATTATTTGGAATAAAATGAAATACATCTCAATAAATTATGCTTACTCTTTGGAAAAATATCATAAACTCTCTAAAAATTAAATTCCTCGAACAATGAATTAAATTTGTATAAACATTTATTTTTTAAATTAAGAACCCCTCTAAATTCAAACTTATATTCACATTTATATTGAAAATTATATTTTTTTATAAATTATATTTCAAAAAAATAAATAATTTTTTATTTAAATAAATAAAATTTAATTACTATGGGAATATTAATAGAAAAGTATATTATATATTGTATTTTTTATTGAAGAAATATAACGGAAATATTTTTATTTTTTTCAATCATTACAATGTTGCATGCTGGGAACTCATTCACTCATATTTCCTATAATTACATAGGCAGAATACTTTTATCTTATATAAAATACATTAAAATTACCTTCCTAAAAATATATTTTTAAATTAGATCTACCAATAACACATTTATCAAAATTATAATATAATATTATTCACAATATTAGTCATTTATAAATGAAATCACATGAAATATATATGAAAATAATATGAGAATGTAAATATTTTAGCTAGATCCATTAAAGCTATATTACAATACATTTCATCAACCAAATTTATACAGAAAGTAATTTCTTTATCACATAAATGGATATTGAGCTTCTATAAATATTCACTTCAATTCATTAATGAATAATTTGTTTCAATTACATTGAAATATATAATAATGAAATCTTATTATAATAATACATAACATGAACTCACAATGGATTTTCTTAAACCCATTTAGTTATTTATGGAAACTTATTATATAATGTCTAGTATCAATATAATTAAGTAATTTCCCATCATTTGAAGATCCATTTTCAGTTTTAAAAGAATTTCTTGTAGAAACATAACGACTTCTATTATTTTTCAATAAATAGCAAATAACCATTTTTTATATGATATCATCATAGTCCATGGTATTGGACATCCCATTTTCTTCTCAAAAGTGCCTATGTATTGAGTAGATTGGGTAAATTCTGATGAAATTTATTATTGTTGTAATTTATAATGATCAATTGAAAATATTATTGAAATGATAAATGAAAAAATCATGGCTTGATAAAATCAGAGTAAAGAGAGAAGACATTATAGGTAATTTAGATTCCATGTAATATTGAGATGTTGAATTGATATATATTAATCATATTACATTATATATGATAAAATTAATTTAGGCCATTCATCGATTATATATAAATATTAGTTAAAACAACTACACTTTATTTATTCTATCATTCAAAAATAATGTATATTCCATTGTTTCGATGGAATCATAGGATCCCTAAAACCAAGTATTAATATTGATACATCAAGTGAATCATTAAAATTATTATTACAAGTATCATTCACTTCTTGACAAACATTTCTAAATAATATTTTTCAAAAAAATATTATCTAACACATGTAACATTGTTTCATACCTGAGAACTATTATCATGTTCCCATACTAGATAATTAAATTTATAGTCATAAGATTCCTTTTTATTGGTAATGATACTAAATAACATATTCTTAATGAAATTTTTTAATTATAATAGTTTTTTTATCATGTTTGTATCATGTTTTATAATCATTTTGAAAGGAATGTTTATCTATGTACACAAAAAAATGATAAATCTTGTATTATTACACTATAATTGTTAGCAATCTAGGAATCATATTTCACGAATTCTTAGAGTCTTCTATGACATTATATGAATTACATATAAATTCATAAGACCATCATGTAAATAAAATAAAATATTACTATACAATATTTAATTATAAAATTCCATGTCCAAACCAATCATATCAAATACCCAAACACTATTTTGTTGGTATCTTAAGTCATATGAATTATTTTCTAAATATATCAAAAATTGTATTCTAGATAAATACAAGTGAACTAATTATATTCCATAATATTTTTCTTACCATAAAAATATATTTCATGAGAAATTATTATTTGGAATAAACAACTAGTTTTTGATTATCTAGGCCTTCTAATATTTCACTTTTGTTGGAATCTAACCATTAATATTTAGAGGGATTAAATATATCACAATCATATATAGTTGTGATCCCTTAGAGTATTCAATATTCTAATTATTTTTTATTTTACTATTAAATAATTATCCAAGTAAATATGTAAAAAATAATAATATATAACACCATACACACTTAAATATTTCTGTCACATACAAAAAAATCAAAATTTTCATCGCATATCGAAATATAGAATATACATTTGGTATATAAATACCTTTTATCAAATGTTTATAATCATACAATGATAAATTACCTAAAGATAATTTGTTCTCTGATAGAGTGGAAATCCCATTTTTTAGATAGAATAACTGATAAGGAGACATCCCGGATGGATCACACTGCCTAGGAGAATGCACCCCACGGTGGCTTGCGGTTTTAAATTTTCTGCCCATTGCGATCCCACCGGCCTGGCCTCCGGATCCTCTAACCCTAGTGCCCGACCGCAACAACGGCCCCACCGCACCATGTAGTCCCTCCGTCCCTACTCCTCCGGTGATCTCCTTCGATTCTTTGTCATCGCCTTCATGCCTGTTATC
The DNA here is from genome assembly GCA_963277665.1 of Viscum album. Lineage (NCBI taxonomy): Eukaryota > Viridiplantae > Streptophyta > Magnoliopsida > Santalales > Viscaceae > Viscum > Viscum album. The sequence goes on from OY728163.1 coordinate 336,729,697, forward strand.
CGCTCTGGCCCCCAAGATGGGGCCCGTGTCTCTAGAAGCACCTTTGATTATGGAGCCTGTTTTTTCATGAGGCCCCTCGTCTAGGATCGTACAGAGATACGCTACGCGGGCCGCATGGGGCCCCACCGGACCCCTACATCCCGTAGGTCTGCCTATCAGACACAGTTGTTTCATGCGATGGTTCCTGTGTCTCTCTATTCTTTCCCGCGATGGCTTTCTTGGCGGTAGAGGTGGGCCTCAAATAGACCCTTGTTTCACACATCGGTGCCGAGAAACCTCCTCTTGCTGTCTTTCAGCAGTTTGTTGCTGCTTGGGGTGTTTTTTTTTCTGGTGCGGATCTTGCCTATGGACCGAAATTTGTTTTGTATCTCTCTAGAATCGCGAGAGGATTTTGGGTCCGTTTGGTGCAAAGCTCCTCAATTTTTCGGCCGCTGGCAGTTCAACCTGTCACGTTGGTCCATGGAAGTCCACAGGGGAAAAGAGAGCCCGAATGCAGCTCTATGGATTAACCTTCACGGGTTACCGCTATCGTTCAAAAACAGGGGCTTTCTCAAAGCGATCGGTGATTCCTTGGGGGGGTTCCTCTGCACTGATGATAGGACGGAAGGTTGTGTAGATGCGTCGTCGGCCCGCGTTTGTGTTGAGATTGACCTCTCCCAACCCATCCCGGAACGACTCTCTCTTCAGTTGCAAGATGGGTTGGTATGGGACTAGGTCATCTCCTACCCGGTCCTCCCTCGATACTTCTCTTTTTGCTTGCTCCAGGGGCACTCCTTACATGTTTGTAGACAACGCCAACACTCGACGTCTAGACGCCAGTTGGTGGGTCGACACCGGAAGCCTACCCCAGCCCCCGACACCCAACTCGAAGTGCGTTTCATTGCAGTTTCCCCTACCAGGCATGTGGCAGCTTCATACAATGACACACTAGGTTCCAAAGTGGCTTTTATCCCATCGGAAACAAGACCATTTTTCTATCCTGGAGTTGGCAACTCTCCTTCCTGGAGACAGGACCTCAACTCTCGATGGTGTCCATGCCACTATGATGCTCTATTTCTTGCTGTCCCAGATTCCGCTTTTAGAGGGTCGGCTCTCATTCAGGATGGCCAGCCTTCCCGGCCACGCGGCTCTGGCTCCGACCTGTTCCCTGGAAGTGGATCGCTCTTCATAGTATCACGCCTTGACTATTTCGGTCTACCAATCTCAGGAAGCCGCTACCAGGTGGTGGACGGTCATGGATTCGGTCTGCCCCAGGATATCCCTTTTGGGAGGAGGTCAGCCCCGACTGTCCCAAACACCATGCGGTTTGCGGCAGCAGCTTCCACATTCCAAAGTCCCAAGTGTCAAGGGAGGGTACTCAAGTCCCTGACAAGTTCAAGAGGCCATCCCCCCAATGGTCCTAGGACGACTCAATCTATGGATCCTCTGTCGGCGCCCAGGTCAGTAGGAGTATGCACCCGCTGTCAAAAGAGGAACCAAAAAGATTATTCTTCCTATCATATCGATAAGTCCATATATTCTGGGGCCAATTCCAGGATACTATTTGAAAAATGAATCTGGTAATTATCAAGAATGCCCGCGGCATTGGAGCCCGGGTTAAGGAAGACTTCTTCGCCTGAGAAATCATAAGTCACAAGGCTTATGTGATAGCAATTATCCAGCACAAAGTGTCTCCTGCCCAAATCAATGACCTCCCCCTGATAATCAATATGCATGGATGCTTACAAACCTACCCTTCTAATAATAATATCTGGGTTCTATAGAAATTGAGTGTCTCGTTGGATCTGGTTCAGGCCACGACCAGTTCATCAATATGAGAGTGGGGTATGGGAGCATGAATATCTTCATATCCTTCGTCTATGAGAGCTATGATGCAGCCCAAATGTGATACCTATGGAGCGATCTCAACTCTTTTGATCCAGGAAACACTCCCTGACTTGTTGGGGGGGGGATTTCAACATAGTCACTGATGTGGAGGAGAGGAAAGGACGAGGTCCGTTCCAGAGGAATTCAAACTTGTATTTAGTTCAGTTCATGGCTGGGAAAGGGCTCTTTGATCTCGAATTCTTGGGAGTCCATTTCACCTGGTGCAACAACCAGAAGGGGAGGAACCGCTCATGGAGTTGTTTGGACCGTTTCCTCGCCAACATGCATGAAACCTCTGCGTTCTCTGACACGAAGGTAATGCATATGCTCCGGGGGCTATCAGATCACTCCCCCCCTTCTATTTTCTCTTTCCTTCGTCTGGGAGAAACCTGAAAGATTCCAATATTGCCATCACTGGGGTAGCCTCCCAGGTTTCCATGACCAAGTTATTGACACTTTGGGAGAGCCCACTGAGGGTCATTCCTGGATGGTCCTCCATAACAAGCTCCTAAGGCTCAAGGAAAGGCTTCAAGAGTGGTCAAGAGCTCAATCCCTTACGGATAATGAGATTATGGCCACCATGCAGGGCGTGATCCACCTAGAGGAGAACCTAGAGGATGAGTGGAAGGATATAATTTTCGACAATCTTTCCAACAAGAAGAATGTTCTAGCGGATATACTCCTCAAGCAAGAACACCTGGTGAGGGAGGAGTCAAGGATTAAGTGGCATAGAGAGGGTGACAAAAAGACAGGCTTCTTCCATGCCTGCATCAAGGAACAGAGGCATAGAGTGACCCCCAACATCTTACTGGATGACAGTATGTAATCCGATGACAGAGACACTATATGTGCTATGGATTTGGCCTCCTTGAAAGATCTTCTTGCCTATACCAATCCATGCCTTCCCAATGGTTATCCGGTAGAGTATGGGGGTTACATTGATGTGATCACCAACCAGATTTCGGCCCAGGACAATGACGACATGAGCGCCATTCCGGATGATAAATAAATTCGGGGAGCTATGATGAGGCTCAATCCTAAAAGTGATCCTGGGCCCAATGGGTTTCTGGGATCGTTTTAGAGAGCAACGTGGGACGTTGTTAAAGTGGACATTGTCTCTGCTGTTCAGGATTTTTTCCGAGTGGGTTACCTTCCCAGGGGCGCTTGTGCCACGACCATCGTTTTCCTACCCAAGATCAAAAACCCGTCCTCTATATCTCACTATTGGAAAATAAGCCTGTTCAACTTTCCTTATAAGATCTTGGCCAGCCAGATTAATGCAAGTGTGACCGCTCATATTCCCCAATGTGTGTCCCTGGAACAGAAAGACTTTGTGAAGGGGAGGTCGATCCAGGGGACATTTCTCTCACACAAGAGTTGATCAGAGACTTATATTTAAAGATGTGTGGATCCAATATAGAGATTAAGCTCGACATGAGTAAAGGTTACTATCAAGTTGAGTGGGGCTTTATCAACAAGGTGCTGGAAAGAAGTTGGTTATCCCAGTGGAATGTCGACATCATATTTAGGTGCTTCAGCTCTTCCTGGTTGACCATCACTTTTATGGGGAAAGGCTATGGGTTTTTCCAGGGAAATCGAGGGTTGAGGCAGGGTAACCCTTTTATCCCGAGTCTTTTCATTATTTCCGAGGATGTCCTAAGTTGACACCTGCTTAGTGGAATGAATAGTGGGGAGGTCATTGATTATCACCAGAAAAGAAGAGCTTCCCATGTTTCTCATTTGATGTTCGTGTATGACACGTTCCTCTTCACGAATTCCAGTCGCTGGTCCATTAATAGCCTCAACAGGATCATGCAAGAGTATTGTTTTTGGAGTGGGCAGGTCATCAACAAGGCCAAAAGTAACTTCTTCATTCCCAACAGCTGATGTGCTTCTTGGACCCATGATATACAGTAAGGCCTGGATATGCACAGAGGGTATTTCCCCATGGAATACCTGGGTGCCTAGATATCCTTTGGGAGACTTCGTGTACGTGATTTTGACACCATTTTCAACAAGATTACTGAAAAAATCTTCAACTGGAAGAACATATTCCTTTCATTTGGGGTACGAATAACACTGGTTAATAGCGTCCTTCATGCCACCCTCGTCCAGTCTATCTCACAGATCAATGTCCCCAAGATCATAATTCATATGATTGATAAGATTCCCACTGGTTTTATCTAGGATCCACAATTAGAGGGAAGGTATTTTTGGGCCTCATGGGACAGGGTGGCGAGGCCAGTTACGGAAGGCGGTATCAATGTCTGCTGACTCGATGAAACGATAATGTGCATGAATGAAATGATAGCCTGGGAGGTTCTGGAAAAAATGCATGATATGGGGAATTACCATGCACATCTCCTATGTAGGATCTGAGCTCTGGAACACTGGAAAGGTTACCCCTTTTTGGTTTGTTAATTCTCTATTTATCGCGGCATTGGATCCTTAGTCTAGATGGTTCGTGGGAAGGGGGACATCCTTTTCTGGCATCAAAACTGGGCTGGGACCATCCTTGGGTTTTTGGAGTTCCCGGGAACTATGCTCACCTTGAAAGAGGCTAGTGCTCACCCGACTTTCATCGAAGCTATACTGGACGATGACCAACATGATACTTTCATCCTTATCAACATCAACTCCAAACCGGACAGATGCATCTACACTCCCTATGCATTAGGCTCTTTCTCTTCAAGGGACTTCCGACTCTCTATGACCACCGTCGATCAAAGCGCTTCATGGAATGCGATCCTCTGGGCCAAATAATCTCTGATCAAACAGAATTTTCTTACATGGAGGCTGCAACACAAGGCCATTCCCACAGACGAAAACATTAGGTGTTGTGGCATCCCATTGGCTTGGAGGTGTCACCGCTTCTCGAAGCACCGGGAGGAGAGCACGAATCACATGTTCTTTGAAGGAGAATGGGTGAGGGCAGTATGGATTAATTTTGTTGAGTTCACAGCAATCTCTGCTAATCGCATGGTCGATACACCTTTTCTGGATAAATGGTTTCATGGTGCGGTGGAGAGGGGCCCTGAGCAGACGGCCTGAACCATGGTTCTCCAGGTGGGATGATGGACAATCTGGAAAGTGCAAAACAAGGCTCAACAAGAAGGGAATATCTCTTATGGCCAGGGAATTTTACTCCATACAAAGTTCCTACACCTAGACCTAATTAGACCTTTCAGCAAATGGAAGGAGGCGCCCACGCTCCGACCACTTCAGACTTGTACGACTAGCGTCTCTCAGGGTATCAGTGACAATAGAGGCAACTAGGTTGGGTGGAAAACGCCCAGTATAGGGCTCAAACTAAACTACGATGTTTCATGCAATATGGGTGTAATCCGTGGAGGATGGGTGGTATGAAACAATTTCGGGTCCGTTATCATGGCTTCACTGGGCGCTTGGGGCACAGATCCTCTCTCCAAGCCGAGGCAAAGGCAATGTTGTTGGGCCTCCCACTTTGTCGCCAAAAAGGGATCATCCTATCGAAGTTCGAGACTGATTCCCAAATCTTCCACAACGCTTTGCATGGATCTGGTTCCATTCCAGGGTCTATCCATTACACTACAAGGGCATGCAGAGGTATGATCACCAACAACATCAGCGTAACCCACACTTGGCGTGAGGGAAATAAGGTAGCAGACCACCTTGCTTCTCTTGATGTCCCTAGTCCAGCCCACTTCTTTTTCCATACTTTTATCACTATGAAGCCCGAGGGGTTCAAATTGGATCGAGGGGATGCTCTGGGCCTCCACTACTTTCACCCTCCAAATGATTGTCATTTTGGGGCGCTTTGGGTTCTCTTTTCTCTGGCCTTTGTTGTAATTTAATTTTTCATGTAATGAATATATATATGATATAGGATCGAATACAAGACACCATTCCACAATAAAGTTTTCCAGATCAACGTTTTTTATTTATAAGAATATATTTTTAGAACAACATAAAAAACAAAAATATTATATTCATGGTTATTTTTTTAAGCTAAATCAGGGTTTTCATATTGAAATAGTATCCCAATATAATCCATGATTATTTTTTTTATTAAAACCCCATTGTAAAATTTAAAATTTAATAGTCCCTTATATTCATAATTAAAACTCTCTCATATCCTTATTATTGAAAATTCTTATCAACTTTGGTTAATATGATTTTTTCTTCATCACATTCATTGACTTCTCACAGACCCAAATAATTTTTACTCATTATTACCATAGTGTAAAATCATTTTTCCAATTAAATAGTATAATGTTAAAAGAAATCCCAAGGCATGAATCACCCATGTCTAATCAGAATGATACACAGATTGCCTCCTTTAATACTTATTGTAGCATCTGATGTAGATCAGTTCCATGATAATTATTAAATTGTACCAAAATAATAGTGAGAATCTCCAACAAAAATGAAATGAATACCAAAATTGAATAAAATAAAAGGGGAAAAAAATTTTACTTTGAAAAATCCTACAATGCGGTGGATTAAAAAACCATAGGTTGTATCAGAAAATTCCATAAATAATAATAGAGTATAAAAATTCATTATAGAATACAAAATATGAATTTTAAATATAGTGTAAAAAGATGTGTCATAATCCACACCCTTATACACCTCCATAACCTCTCCGATAAAAATCACATAAAAATAAATCAACATTTGAAGATAAAAATCACACATTTGGAATGGTTGTAGCACCGAAAATAGTTCATTGCACAACCCTAGCACAACCAGATTTTTTTGGTGCACAGTTCTGGCAACTGAATGCAGCTACCCATGCCCAAAAAGGATGCTTCCAAATACACTTAGTGTGTCACTTCACACCAACTAATTCATAATACTCTTGATCATCTATCCATGAATGAGTCACTTCCTGCAACCCTATTAAATTCCATCATGTTCATCTCCCAAATCTTCTACACATCTTTATTAAAAAAGATAACAATATGTCTTTAAAGAATAATGCAAGCAATAAAGTATTGGATATGGAATAATTCTAATTTTAAAAAGTTTTTTATCTTCACATATGATAAAAACGCATGTGATATGTTCATTGAACCCCATTCAATGAGGATACATGGTTCTCCCATAATGTTTCATCAAGAATGGAGTTTGATGCATTAGATTCTTGTGTGCAAGAATTTAAAGATGATGTGATTAAACGAATCAAATTGGAATTTTAGATTAATATAAGTGGACATGTGGATTTATGGAGTCTGTAAATTAATTACCAGTGAAATGTATTGATCAATAGTTTCAAAAATCATGTGCATGTTCATGTGGTATATTTAATTAGACTATTTTGATAAAATGATGAGGAGAGACTATAGGAAAGAAAAGTAATTATCTCAAAGGAAAATAATTTAAATAACTTGTTTAATTAATTATATGATTTTAAGGAGGACTAAATAAAATTTCATGGGTAATTTAAAATATTTATTTAAAAATTTCATATTAACATAGTGATCGAGAGTGGATCATTGGGAGAATAATTAGATAGGATTATCTGGAATGTATGATGTGGAGATTTTCAGTGCTATTTCGATGCAGATGAAGTGTTTTTTTCCATATGCACCATGTTCATATTCGACCTTGTTCTTTTTATGGATGAAAATTGTAGTTTTAAATTGTGAATTAATACTAAGTATAAATTTTATGACCATCATACTCTTAAATTCTCTCCATATATATAATATACTGAAATTTGATTGAATGTGGTTGAATATAAGTTTTATCACTTTGTTTATCTCTTCTTTCCATTCAAATATTTGGAAAACAAAAATTAGAGTTTTTCAATTAATGATTGTGTTTTATTATGATAGTAAAATTATGATATTTTTGTGGGATATTATTTTTTAAAATTTTCAATATGTTATTAACTCTTGTGAATATAGTGGGAGTCAACTATGTCTATACACTCGATAATTTTTAAGTGCATTAATTGTTTCTTACTAAATGGAGAATAACAACTATGATTTAATTTTTTTTATTAAGAGTACAATCATAATGAGAAATGATAATTTTTAAAATCATTCATTTATTGTTATTATTTATCAGTATGAATATAATTTTAAGAAATGAAGAATTATTGAACCATGATATCCCCTAGTTTTGGTCTCTATATTTATTCTATCATTTTCATTGCTTCTCGTTTTTGTGTAAAGTCACTTAAAAACTATCAAAAATATATTAAATCCAAAATAAATAACAAAATATTATCGAAAATAATCTCATAAAAGGAAATCTTATTGGGAGAGAAACCTAGGTCATGCTTTACAATAATATATAATGGATAAAACATGATCATAGGATAAAAATTAAAAAAAATCCCATTCTTCACCCTATAGGTGTAATATTTTGAATGTGATTCCAATATGATCCAGAGACACCAATATTAATTTGAGATTCGATTATAGGGTAGAATATGTAACTCAATAAGAGTTGACTCAGTAAGCAGAAGATATCCGACATCATGGATGGACCTTGTAATAAATATAATATATAGAATTTATTTACATATCTACATTTCATGTGGTTTGAACATTCTGAGTAAAATATAAAAATATATATACATATTTTAACCCAAAATAGGGGTAAAAATACTAAAATGGATAAAAATAAAAAATATGACTTTTTTATAAATTAATTTGAAAACACTTTTTTCACAACCCTACTCTCATGTGTTTCATTGTGGTCCACTAAGCATATTGAATCCTATCTAAGAAAGAAATTTCTCTGATTGGAACTATTGGATTCCTAAAAATATATTTGATTTCATGTTTTAAATTATTTTTCATAAAAAAAATTCATTTTTTTCATCTAGTATATAAAATTGAAACTTTTAGATGATTAAAGATTTATCTCTGATGATGTAACTTTCATTCCTACTAAAACATATTCAGTTTCCTATGTAGAGTGTATAAAAAATAGAAAAAAAGAAACACTCAATAAAACTATGTATGTGTTTAAAAAATTATGAGTAAAAACCTCAAACTAAAGTTTATCATAGTGGTATGTGTTTTTATGAATCGATTGATAATGATTCATTAACTGAATATTGATCATGTTTTGAATATTATGATTTTAATGAGTCACTCAATGAATATTTATTCAAAAACGTTTTATTACCCATTAAGGATCAATGAATACGTTATTGAATATATATTCACATACACCAAGTGAAATATTTATGAAAAATCAAAACTAGAAAAATTAGTTCTTGATATAATGGTTTCATAATCAAAGAAAGTGAGTATGTGAGAATTATAAAAAACAACTGAAATTTGAGGAAGAATATATCCCACTCTATAGTGAAAATATTTCATTAGTTTATGAATTATTGGAAAGGGGTATTTTTTAGAATAACATATTTATGAATGTTGTGAAAGAGATGTGGAAAAAATTGGAGAAACATAATAATGGATCTATGGATGTCCAATTATCCAATCATAAGATAAATAAATTAAAGTTAATGTTATGAATATTTATATTATTGTGAAAAGAAAGTGTAATGTAAAAAAATAAAAATATTACGGTGGAATATGATGAAACACTGAAATCAACTATAGATGAAATGAGTACCTTATGGAATGTCCTCGACCCTATTATCACATAGTTAGTGGTTAAATTATTGCATTTCCACTAGATACAAGTTATGGAGTCCCAAATAACTGAATGGGATTGTAGTATTAGAAACCCTAATATAAAATGATTCTTATATTATATTTGAAATAAAATTTAAAATAGTGTGAAAGTAAATATTCTGCATCCATAAACTGATTCAATGATTCTCCTTTCATGTCCTTAAGAAAGGAATAAAAAAAGGTTTAGATAAAAAACATAGTAAGACTTGCGTATAATGAAAACTATCTTGACTAACTATGGAATAATCCATAAGGTGTGATAAATAAAAAATACATTCCATTTATTCAACAACTTGAGCATAAATAATAATATGGAATGAATAAATGATTATAAAATAATGATGTATAAATAATCACATGAGCATAAATATTATCCATGGATAACATAGCCATTCAAATAATTAGATATACATAAATAACTAATTTAATAATGATGTAATGAATAATTATGGACATCTTAAAAATAATTTTTACATGTTATTCCAATACATCATTCATAAATGGGTAAAGCCTTATCCAAATAACCAAACTAATTTTTCTCAATAGACATATTGATGTTCTAAGGGGATATCTGTAACTGAGCCCCAACCATCACATAATAAGTGAAATTCATTAATCATATATTTAATTATCATATTAATTCATCAAAAATATTTCTAATCATTAAATACATGTATTGAGTAATGAATGTGGAATATCAATATTCACTCAGTCATTTATGTTGTAAAACACCATATATAGAAATGATATATGGGTTTTGAAATAAAAATATCCATGATGATTAAAAAATGTAATTTTTTGGTGACACATGTTTTCAAGAATGTGATGGTTTTAATCAGAATTTATTTACCAAAAAATTAATCATGAAGTGAGAAACAAACATTAATTCATCAAAAAAGAATATTATGTTGCAAAATAACGTATTTTAGAGGATAGATGAAAATTAAAGAAATATATTAAAAATGAATTTTTATTATATAATTTTATGATTTGAAATATTTAATACTTATAGACGTATATAAAAAATTTAAAATGGTTATATTGCGGGTAAATTATATTAATATCACTTAACTTAAAAAGAAACACTCATTTTGACTTATTGTAAAGACAGTTGAAAATGAACTATCTCAAAAATAATAAAAATATTCTTTAAAAAACTTTTAAAAAATCGTAGATAACTACATATTTCCTTGATAAATTATTTTAGTAAATTAAATGTATGTTTTTAAATTTTTTCAAAGATATGGTCACCATAGTAAAATACACTCAATCAAAAGAGAAACAAGATCATAGTTTAGTTCAAAACATTCATTTCACTGTTCAAGTTCTAAAAAAAGGAATTGTTGGAATAAAAACATGGAAAATACATAAATATATAAAGGATATGATAATATATGATTTTTTATATGATATATTATAAAATTTTCCAATTAAAAATATTAAGAATCCTAGAAAAATGGGATTGTGATATAAATTTTTACCACTTCAGTTACTTTTAAATTATAACCCCTTAAAAGGTTAACCATGAATTGAAACCATAATAATCATGAAATAATATATAATCATATAATATTCATCATAATATCATTACATAGACAACATAAAAAGATGTGTATGTTAAAAATTATGTCTCAATGGATTTTTAATTGATATTAAACCACTTAAAATGACCCTAGCATTGAAGCGGGAAATAGATCATATTCCCCTCATGTAGAATATCACACCAAAAGGTAATAAACAAAAATGTGGTGTAACTAGAACATAAATATAGGAACACTAAAAAAATATGAGATTTTATATCCTCTCCACCATAGAATATATTATCCCAATGTTATTCTCCAAATTATATTTGGTAAATCCTTGAACATATAGAAGCATTGTTTTTCATATTAGAATCAATATCTCATTTCTCCTCTTTCACATGACCATAGTACAACTATACTCACTCTAGAGGTATGGTCTTCCTATATAAATTATTCTCACTAAGGACCACGAAATAGATCATATTCCCCTCCAAGGACACATCAACACCAAACTGGACTTCATCATTATCTGTTATCTGATGAGGTTAAATGTAATATATATGATGTTTTAAAATTTAAAATATGTGGTCAATGGAATTGTAGAATTTTGTTAGGGTTACATGGTATTCTACATGGATAACACTCTCTAATATCTCAACTGGCCTAAAAACCTAGGTAGAAGATTCCCATTTCTTACTATTATAGAAATTCCCCAGTATAGATGACACCTAAATAAAAACATAATTAACAACCTCCAACATCAATGATTTTTTATATCATTATCATATTATATTTTCTTTAAATGTGTGGTTACCAGACACTTTCTAATCAACTATAGCAACTTATATGTTTATTAGATTATGTTAGGTCTAGAAAGCATTGACCACTTATATATAACTAACAAATATGTGAACAATATGACCTTAAATGCAAATCCATGAAAGGATCCATTTGGATAAATTAATGGAAAATATTATTATAAGAAAACATAATAAGTGCTTGATGTACCTCCCAAGAATGACTGAATTCTAAAATAATGTCATGTAACATATCCTCCTGATTTTGAATCATTCATTCAAATTGTATGTAAGTCAAATGATACTAGTTTGTAATAAAAAGAACCTATGATTCCAAATATTATCAATGTTTTGACCATAATCATGATATTAAATGGGGGATCTTGATTATAAGTAATTCCCATTAGAATAATACGTAATTAAAGAAGATCTATCATGTAAAGACTACCCATTTCATTAATGTTTATGGTATCCTTGATAGGTAAGAAGTGGGATAACTTAATTAGTTAGTCCATGATAACCCACACAACATCATTCTGGAAAGGTGTAGAGGGTAAACCTATCATGAAATCAATAGTGAAATAATCTCACTTCCATTCCATAATGGTTAGAGGATACAGGAACCAGGTTCGCCTTTGATCATTGGCCTTTAGAATTTGATAGGTGAAACAAATCTCCACGAATCCTATTATCTCTATATTTACACAAGGAAAAAATAACATTTTATAGAGATCATGGGATCTCATTTTCAGATATGGATATACCAAACATTTTTAAGTAAGAATCTCACTCATCACTACCACATGAATTCATATAGGAACTCATGCATTCCCTTGGATAAGAAAAACATTACCAGTTCAAATAGAACATCTAAATAGAGGTTTCCACCATTTAAGATGTCACTTATAGGTATGTCCCCTGAATCATATGTATACACTCTCTTGTTCTGATCAAGAATCAATGTAATAAAAAATGTAAAAATCAATTCCATTCATCCTAAGACTGATGAGAATCTATATTTTTGTTCGTAAATATAACCATCAACCACTAATTATCACTAGACTATCATATGTTTTATATATGTAAAATATATAGCTATTAATTTTAAAAAAAAATATTTTAACCTAGATTATAAGAAAACATGAATTCAAATGATGGTTTTAACTTAAACCACATATTTTTACAACGGTTTTGGTCTTTCTAAGAAAGGATATAATATAGTCTCTTATTGTTTTTTTACAAAATAAAAAACATCCACAAGGGATAGTGTATCCAACATCTCATGTCATATAAAAATATTTCTCCCTCAAGACTTGTATTGGCGTAGTTTCTACCATGTTGTATTAACTATTTGGAGAAATAATAAACCGCACTATCCCACTACAGTATAACATATCTAAGGTCATATTTAGATGCATCATAGTTTGCGATGTAGTCCACACCCAGCATATCTAAGGCATGGATTGGTGCAAAATTTATCCAAATATTTAACTCTAAGAAATCAATCTCACTTTCATATATGGGGGAAAAACCACCCCATTTATGGTCACCCTAAACATCAGTGCTTCTAGATACGGGATGTCCTAGATGAAATATCGATAATAGAAAGTTATATAATGAAATATTTGAATCATGATTACATTATTTGGTATGTGAATACCACATGATTTATTATCTCTTATATTCAAATAAAAGATATATGAAGATGGATGATTCATGATTTTCGTAAAATAAGTTCTTTTGTTATAGAAAATATAATGATCTAGGATTGAGTACCATTGAGAAATAACAACATCAACATATGTTTACTTTAATCGATATGGTAAATTCCTAGAATTAATAAATTATGGGAAGCCAAAGATTGCATTCGATGAATGAAGATTGAAGATGATTTTATGAATTTTGTAGATCTAAACCAAAACAAAAAAAACTGTTTAGTTTGGTTGCTTCCAAAAGAGATAAAGAATCTTTAATATTTGATTTATGCAAATGAAACTAGATTCGAGATTGATTTGATGTCAGATATCATCATTCAAGATAAATTACCAATAATTATTTGTATTGACATTGTTGAGATTTTATAATGGAGGTAGATAAAGGATGAGGGTTCCACTGCAGGAAACTAATGTTGTTGAAGAACATTAGGTGTGCTGACCAAGCATATAATGAAGAAGAAAATTCAGGTCTCTAATTCCATATAAATTAGGTGACTATGGAAGATATAGAAATTTATAAACTGGGATGAGTATGAAATAATGAATCCCAAACACTATTGAAGTATGGAACTCATATTTTCTAATTCCACACTATGAACGAAAACCAAATTTTATTCGACCTCTAGTGAAACTTTTGAAAACATATGTGAATATGCCAAATCATTTGTTATGTAATAATAGAGTCTATTGATAGAGACTACTGAAATCATGGTATTCAATTTTTATGTTCCTTTGTTGATTTTTCATCAATGGAACCCTCTATAATGGTTTTTTTATGATCAGGATTTTTAATCCCGATGATGATAACTGTAACCTTTGATATTGTGTGTTTACAACCAGACTTGAGTGTTTGACCTATGATCTATTTTTTACCATAATGATATTGTAATTATATAAGGACTAGAAACACAATTATAATAATCATGATCATTGATATATAATATTAATATCTTCTCCCTAAATGGACTAAAGCTAGTGGTTCCCTATGGATGAGATCATTGAACCAAAACACGACTTAAAAGAATATGGGGTTTCACTCTTGAATTGTAATGAATCTATTGATGATTAATTAATTTTATGGGATTTGATTCATTTTTAGGTTAGTTTATAATATTTATGAAGCCTCATGATTCTATAGATTAGTTTCTTTAGGAATGGAGTATGATGAACCAATTTTTTATGTTCATGAATTTAGAAATAATGTTTTGAAATGAAACTTATAAGTGGGGTTGGTTGATCTAAGCATAAATGTACCCTCATGGATCCTAGAAAATTATTAATAGAAAATTTTAATTTGCTAAAATTTTAGGAACTTATATCATGTGAATGTGGAAATTTTAATTTGATGGTTTTCTTAAAATCACCAGTGAAGTGACCATTGGCCAGAAAACTAATTCTTCCATTGGGAATTCACCAAATTAATCATATAAATCAAGTTGGTGGGTTTATATGATAATAAAAAAAGCACTCATTATAAATTTTTAAGAGGTATATGAAAATTGGATATTATAAATAAGATCAATAAATAAAAAATTTGAGAATGATTCTAGTGGATATTCTTATCTCCACCATTATAATGTTCAACTATGTAATTTTTTAGTGGAGTCATATTACTTTGAATTGTGATTTATTTAAAATATTAATTTTTGTTATGGTCATATTGTAAAATTATCTTCATGTTTACATTACATTGATTTTTTTTAATTTTAATGAATATATTTTCTTACATTTAGTATATCTCATCCTTCCATTCTTAAATTTTCGCTACTCCAATTAGAGAGTGTCAATTGATGAGTTTGGCCTATTTAGTTAGGCCAAATATAATATTGATATAGGAACATACTGATTAAATTTCATGATAATTGATTGAGTATTTTTAGTATAGAGGATGTTGGATTTCTCTATGAGCTAAATGATTATTGAGTGAATCTATCATATCATATAGAAAAAAATGACATATAATATTTTAGATGTTGTTCTCTATATTTCATGCCTTATGAGATATAAGAATTGTGATTATAATTCATTAATTGATATTGTTTTTAGTAAAATTAAATTTTAAATAATGAAGATGGAATGAACAAGGATATTTATTAGTTTCGGATACTAAATTTCTTATATCATTTCCACTACTTTTATTCCCCCATTGGTGGGCCTATAAATCCCCTAAATAATATTTAATATGAATAAATAGAAGAAAACATGAAAAATCTACTAAAATTAAACCACATTGGTATACAACCATGGTTTCAGATTAATTTAATTATTTGCTATATAATAACATTAAGAATGGAAAAAATATATTGCATTAATTGGTTCCATTATCTTGGATTCTATAAATGTTTTTTGAAAAAAATAATAAAAACTCATAATCTACTTATTTTAGATGAATAAGTAAAAAAGTAAAAAAAATTGTTAAAAAATATTAAATTTATATTGAATTATTGATATAGCCCTGGATATTTTATAAGTTTAAAATCCTTCAAAAAAATTTATCAATAAAAATTTAAAAATAAAAAAAACATTTAAAATTAAAAAAATAGAAAAAAATAAAACATTACAAAAAGTATGAATGAAATAAAATTTCATAAAAATAAAAAATTTCAATTATTTTGGTAGAATGGGTAAAAAATTAAAATTAAATGATCAAGTTTCTCCATATTTCACGGATCAATATCATTTTATACGGTACCATAAAATCACTCTTGGTTTTGAGTTTATATAATGTTTGATTCAAAAATTTAATATTTCCATGGTTTTCTTGAGAGGATCACCATAAATAGTTACAAGAATTATAGATCATGTGTATGAACATGAAAACCCAAGGAATAATTTAGTACTAGATAAAAATGATATAATTTCAATTTTAATTTGTTGGCTTGGCCAAAGAGTTGTTTTACTACTTCCAATTCATATCTATAGGGAGTTGGTGACAACATAATAAAATACTTATAGAAATTTTTTTATGACCTTTTAAGATATCTTCATAGAGAAATAAAATTTATGGGATTATTTAGTTATAAGGAGATAATGTTAATAAGTACTGGAATTGATATATTAAACTATGTTCTATCTTTTTTCATCACTACATTTATGATAAAATTATAATTTAATATTTTTATTTATTTTTAGTCAAGATGTATAACAGTATGATATATATTTATTTTTGATGAGATTTAATCGACAATAATCTTATTCACGTCATAAATATCAATTAAAGTGTCTCCTAAAATTCACAATAGTTTTGATCCAATTGTTTAATTATTATAAAATAACCCATGGATGTATCTAATTATAATTCTAAAAGTGGTTAAATTTTGAGTATGCTGATATATATAACCAATACTATGAGGAATATTTTATCTTAAATTATCCATCAATTAACCAAACATAAAATATTTTTCCCATCTAGACTGGTTATGGAATTTTATTAACTTGTGATTAATTTAATAATGAATTTCCTTCATTTCAAGAATCACTTAAATTATAAATTGGGTTATTCTCTGTAAAGAATTTATAGAAAATAAAAATTTATCATTTTCCCAACATGAATACAAAATATAATCCTTCTTAGTCTAAATACAATTTCCCATGCACCTTGAATTAGAAATAAAAAAAATTATGCTTAATGATCAACCAAATATTAATTTCAACTCTTAAAATTTTAATTAACAATACATGAATTCTCAAGATTAATTTAAAAACCAACCTTGTGAGAATTTCATAAAAATATAGAACCTAGATAACCATAACCAAAAAGGTAATCAGTGACGTTATTCACACATTGAGAAGATTTTCTAAAATAAATAAGAAATCTCTCCATAATAAAATTTATTCATAAGATATACTAATTAAAATATGTCGAATGAAAATAGAAATTAGTGGAATGAAAATTCAATGATGTGGTAGTTTTTCATTCAAAAACATAAATCAACCTAAGAGTTAGAGAGATTTTTACAAGAATAACTATAATCAGTTTAAAAAAAATTCAAAATCCATAAATGTAACTAAATTAGCATGAAAATAAAAAACAATAGCCCCACTTTTGAAAGAAATAAAAAAACAATTGATGAAGTCACAAAACTACCTGATTAAAAGGTTTTTGAACCATAAAAATGATATATAGCCTACTATAAAAAAAATATATAACATGATAAAACTAATAAAATAGAACAAATTAAACTAGGAAAAACATATAGGGATTTTAAAATTTTAATAGGCTCTTACAAAGGGAATAAATGAGTTAAAGATAACCTAAAAATGAAAAGATATCCATTTTTATAGCCAATGTGTATTCCTTCTGTTAAAATAATTTCATAACAAAATTGATTTTGGTAGTGATTAAAAATATGTGGGAATTCTTGGTTAACATCACATTTTTGAGGTTGTGAAAAAAATTCCTATATATGGTAAAATTATAATGGAAATGTGAACTCTTAAAAATAATTTCAGCGGATTTGAGAAAGTCAATGTGGGTATAAATGTTTATTCCATTATCCAATATTCAATCCCTATTGAAGAAATGGATCACGATATGTTTTCAAATTTTTTATTTTGGAACTCCTAATTCAAGAATGTAATTTTAGATATATGATCCATAATTAATATTACCCATTTTTCATATTGTAATCGCATGAAATATGGTTATGTCATCGAACTGGATATTATGAATTTTTTAAGAAAAATAGAGAAAAAGATATTGTTTTTGTATGATAATATATGATGTTTTCCCAAATGATTTTTTTGTGTAGGACATGGAAGATGGGTGGTTTAGAAAACATATACCTTTTTTTAGGGAGACCATTCTTGAAAACATATAAATATATAATGAATGTATATAAAAATACTATGTATTGAGATTTTGGAGTTAATATGGTTAATATTAATTTTTTTAGTCAAACAAACACCATACTAAAAACCATTAGAAAAAATTATAATTTGATATATTGGTTTTCTATAATGATGTTTCATGATTTGTTCCAATATAATCTACCAATGAATTCTTCTTAAAAATATACCCTTTTACATAAAAATATTTTGTAACTGAAAATTTAGGAACATCATCAGATGAATCAAAAAATGAATCTATTTTAGTAAAATAGAATGATGCGTACGAATTAATAAACATGATAAGGATCAACCTTTTTCCGAAAATTATATAGTGATAAATGATGATTTTTCTCATATTTTTATATCATATAATGATGCAGATAAATCTAAACTTATATGTGGAAATGATCATGTTATTGTTATAACGTAATTTAAATTTGATGAATATGAAAATTATGTGTATAATGTTTATTTCTATGACCAATCCTCATTTAATTACACTGTATTGAACTTGAAAATTGTTCATAATATTTTTTAAAGAGTCGCCTCATATATGTGAAGACGATTTTAGAATTTTTTTAGGTGGACACATGTTTTTTGCCTCAGAAAAATTTCGTAGCTAATGTATAAGGTTGAAATTATCCTATCTTGGCGAATAATTTATAGGCTGATATAGATATAAAAAAACCCATAAAACCTATTTTTTATGGGGGAAATCTACTCACACATAAACGTTAATATTTTTATGATATTTTAAAATATTACTTCATTGAAGTCATAAAAAATTTCTTATTATAATTGTGAGAGGGTAGTGAATTGGACATAGAAAAAACATTATTAGATTCTTATGGATTATATGAAGGTCATATATGGTATTTAGATAATTTACCAATAATTATCTCTTAGGCACGTATTTTTAGTATGTCTCTAAAGGTAAATTACAAACCTAATTATAAATTTTAGAGTGGATTGAGTACTACCATTATTGAGGTCATTATGTTGGAGGCCACAACCTTGTTGAATGTTGGTCTAATTTAATTAAATTCAGATATTAGACGTGTATGACTTTTCATAAGAAGGGAGGTTTCATAGTTTTCATGAATATGTTTTTTGATTTATTTTCCACTATGATTCCTAATATGTGGATGGTATCTATTGAATGTAAGAGTATTAACATAGTTACTAGGAAAAACAACATACACATGCCTCTTTGTGATCAAATTCTTAAAAGGTAATATGAATAAACCAATCATTTCATAGTGAAATATTTTTTTAAAAATTTAATATTCATATAGCTCCATAGGACCAAGATAAAATATTATTTAAATATCCTTTTCAAACCTTTTATTAGAATAAATGTATGTTGAACTCTTTAATTCCCCTACACCCTTTAGATGATACATGACTATAATTTTCTAAAAGCTTCTATAGGAATGTATATAGGGTTTTATGGATAATATTACAATGTATGGTAAATATTTTGAAAGACTCTTAAGGATTATAGTGGTTTTTATAATAATTCTTATTGAATAAAACCTTTTTCATAACATTGTGAAATTGCATTTTATAGTTGATAGAGGAATTATACATAGACATTAAGTTTATAAAAATGAAAATATAGTAGAAAAATTCATGGGTAAAATTATTTCATCATTAAGTTTTCCAAAGACTATGAAGGATATTATATCATTTTTGGGAATGTTATATTCTATATGAAATTCATAAATGATTTTATTCAGGTTATATTATAGATTACAGTGTTTTTATAGAACAAATTTACTTTTTTTTCTATGATGGGAAGTGCGAGGAAACCTTCAATAAACATAAATATATTCATATATCCCTACCAATAGTTAAACCACTTAATTAGGAAACACATTCCATACTATGAGTAATGATTCAGAATTATCTTTAAGGGCCATTCATGGATAGAGAGGAGAAAGGAAATCACATTTTATCTCTTTTTCATCTTCAACTATAGACTTTTAAAAATTTATTACTCATCAACATAGAAAGAATTATTATCCATTGTTCTTCCATTAATATGTTTAGTTTATATATTTTGGGATATAATATTGGTGGTATGACATACCATTATACTGTTAGATATCTCAAGAAGAAGATATAATAAATACAAATGAAGGTTAAATATATATATATATATTACATCAATATTTTATCATAGTGATAAAAAATAAATTTAGAACACTATGGATAATCAATTGAGTAAGATACATGGAGTTTTATTCATGGAAAATAATCTATTTAAACCATTATAATGTATTCTCAAGATATAGGATGAATTTCTATATTGATAAATGACATTGGTAATCATATATAGTGATTTACATGGATTTTGATTTTCTTCCTCAGTTATTTTTTTAAACAAAATGTTGAAAAATTGATTGGTGAGTCAAGAAAATATTTTTGGGGTGATACATAATAATGGAATAATTTTAGTGATCATATTTATAGGAGAGCTATCCTGAAATAGGAAATTTTTTAGGTAGTGAAATCATTCAAAATATTGATATGTGGATGTCACTTTGGTTCATAGAGTTGGCTTAGAAATTATTAGATATAGCGTTATTTTATCTTACCACATTTAAATATTATCATTCTTTTTATATGATCTTTAAATATTGTAAAATCTAGGGAAATACATATTGGATATATAAGATGCAACACTAATATTTTCTATTTTTTGTGACTTTAATCTTTAAGGAATGGATTTTATGGGCATTTTTGGGAATTCTTTTGGAAATTCATTCTTCCTACTTATTATAGGTTATGCGTTAATGTAGATTTAATCTATAATAACATAGACTAATGATTATAAAGTGGTGTATCAATTTTTCATGATTAATCTATTTTGTAGATTTGGATTTCCACGTTTCACACTAACATTGTAAATAACCCATTTATGTAATAGTACATTGGATGATTTTCTGAAAAGATATGGGGTCTATAATAATGTGTCTACACCATATCATACTCAATAAAATGTGATGGATGAAGGGTAAAATATAGTTATTAAACATATTATCTAATTTAAGTTAACCTACATAGGAAGCATAAGATATTAATCATTATGGATTCATTTTGGGTGTATAAGACACCATATAAGACTCCAATAGTGATGTCATCCTATAGGATAATTTTTGGAAGAGATATTATTTTTCCTATAGAGTTAGTGCATAATTATTGTTGGGATGAAAATTCATGCAATTTGAATCTATTTGATGCTAGAAAATATTAAAAGAGTTTCTTCAAATAGTTAAGAGAAATAAAGAGAAATGGTTGTTAAAATTTTATGGATATAAATAGGAAAAAAATAGCTATGCATGAAAAATACGATTTTAAACAAATAATCCCAAATTGGAGATAAATTGATGTCATAAAACTCTAGGATGAATATTTTACCATGTAAAATTCATTCCAAATGGGATGATCCTTTTATTATAACTCATTTTTTCTATTTTGGTGTTGGGAAAATAGAGGTCCTCTGAAGGATGTTCCATTCACTATAAATTGACATAGGCTTATTCTATGTCGGTAAGTCATTATGGAACCTATGGGGGAGGATTAAGTTATTTTTGAAGATAAATACCCTGAATCATAATGTTTTTTTTATTTTTTATTTGTTTTGTAAAATTAGTATGGAGGAGGTAATTAACTATTGTAGTGTTAGTTTTTCTCTTTTTATTTTCTCATTTGTATATGTAAATAAAGTTTTATAGTTTTTAGGGAGTGAAAATTCTTTCTTATAATTATAAGGAATTCACATGAGGCCAATATCCACTTTATAGAGTAGATAAATTAAAATTTTCTATTGGCCGGAAAAGTTACAAGATAAGGAATCTTGATACATCCAAAAACATTTTACAATCTTGTAACTCTTTTTTTACTTGGGATTAAAATTATTGAATATTATGTTGAAATTTTTTTTCTTTAGGAGCTAAACAGAAGGAATTAGCCAAAGTGAATGTCTAGTGTATTTGACTGCATTTAAAAGATAATAACGATTTTAATTATAGGGATTTATTTTTTTAAAATGTTTCACAATTTTATAACCCTAAAAAATACATACATCTACATGTGATTTGGTTGTTAAATAGTCAAAAAATTGAAATGGAAGAATTTTCTCATGGTGAATTTTTTTATTGAAGTTATTTTTATAGAAATTCACTTTTCATGATGGTAATTAGTTTAATGTCATGCTAACTACTATCAATATCAGAGAATATAATTTTTCAATTTTTTTAACAGAAAAAAATATGAAAAATATTAATTTTTAGAGGAATTATTTAATTAGTGACCTATAGGAATCATTTTAGTATGTTGTGATTTATTGATTTTATATATTTTGGGGAAAAATACTTCATGTTTTCTTATGAATATTTACATATGAATCAGGTATTTTAAATTAAAAAATTATTTACATAAATTAATTTAATTTAAATTATTTACCACCATGCATAAAAATATGGTACAATGTTGATTTTTACTAAGGGGGAAAGGATCATTTAATATGATAAACTGTACAAAAAAATTATTCATATCAAGAACCTCATAATTGTTTTAGAATTTTATTGTTTTTAATTTTTGACAGATCATTTTATAGTAGATTTAAAATTTTTATGAATCTTGAGGCATATTTTATACAATGAAGAAGTTAATTCTATACTACCATTTATATTTAGATGGGAGAATTATTTTTCATTTCACTCATGAAAGGAAGTTGACATTGATAATATATTTTTTTGATTTCATAAAATTATTATTTTCTATGAATTATTATATTTGGATTTAAATTCATAAAATATATATATTCAATTGAATTGCGAAATTAAAATCCTAATCCCAGTTGAAATCATTATTTGATTCATTAATATTTTGGATGATTTATTTTTTATTCCATCCTAATTATTATGATTTCTCATCCAAAAAGGGTGTATTATTATTATGTTTTGTTATCATGTGAATATATTATAGTTGAGTAAAAGAGATTCATGTACTTTTTCTTGAAAGAAAAATGGATATAATCTATTTTCTAATCTTTAATGTTAATTTTTTTAATAACAAGAATCATATTTTTGATTTTGAATATTTAATTTATTGAGATTAATTCATTCATTACATGATGACAATAAATAGTGGAAAATCATTTCAAAAATTACATGTAGTGTCTTTCTAGTATTTCAAACATATGATTCTGTTTCATCAAAGAAAAGTACAAATTTTTGTGTTTAGGACAAGTACAATATTAGTTTTGAAGAAGTTCACATGACCTTTATCTAATATATTACTCCACATTATTTATTTAATTTTATTGTGTTTTAATTTCTAATAATATGTTCTTATTTAATAAAGAATTATTTTTTATGAATTGATTTAAAATTAATAAAAATAATAATTTTATGTAAAAAAACTTATATAATAAGTTAATTTTAGTTTATTTGTTTAGTTTATAGTTGAATATGTAATTATTATAAACCATCAATTTTATTCTTTTTTGATTGTTTAATTTGTGAGTTATCAATCTGTTAAAATTTTATTTATTTATTCCATCTTAAATTTTTGATCACAAAATTTTATTTAAATAGTTTTAAATTATTCTTTCTAAGTTAATAAATTTATTTTTTATTTTATTTATTTTTTGTAATTACTTTATCTATGGTTTTTCTCTAATTTTATTTATTATTTTAATTTTTCTGTAATTTGATTTGAATTTATTTTATAACCTTGTTTCCGTTTTCACAGTCACAAAGTAATTTTACCAAAAAGCCACATATCTATTTTTATTATCCAGAATCATGTCTAAATTAATTTTTTTTATTACTCACATGTCTAAATAAAAATTTTAGTCACATAGACAATTTGCAACATGTGTGAATTCATTCACGAAGGAAAGAAAATATGCATCCATGTTGATAAATTATTAAAATGAGTAGTTCTCATATCAATTTATTCAGGTTATTGAATACAATGTAACTAATTATACCCAAAAATTGTAGAGAAGAAATAAGAAATTGGGTGCTTCTTGAGTTTGGCTGAAGAAGATATTTTTCCAAGAAAATAAAATGAACTTATCATGAGCCCAATTGAAGAAGAAAATCATCGACCAATTTCATTTATAATAATGTTTCTAAATGATCATTATTAAGATAACTAAGTAATTTCAGGATCAATTATAATGAATAAAGCCCAAAAAAATATCTAATCATGGTTTACTGAAACCAAATCATAATGAATAACTCAACAATTTTTCATCCAAAATAAATAATGAAGCTAGTTCGGTTGATCTTAACTGACCAAATCATATCTTAGATTTCTCAAATCCCAAATATATGATGTTAAATATGAATAAAATAGGCTTTTTTGACCATATGTTGAGGATATTGAAGAATGGTAGTTGATCCTGTATAATTTTTCTGCTCTAGGAATCTAAATATATTAAAGATGAGCAGGTATATTAACTGATCTCTTGATAAAGAAGAAGAATTCATAACATTAACATCTTGAGGGGATGTAGATTGATGTAAATTAAATGATCAATGGTCATGCATCTTGAAAATAGATATGAAGAAGAAATATTTAATCTTATAAACTATTGAGGCTTCAAAATTCTAACTAAAATGCCACACTATTCATGGAAGCATGATTATTCCCAAGATCCAATGATACTGTTTAAAAAGAAGGTGACTATTCCATAATAAATTATCTAAGGAATAACTAGTTCCACTAAATGAGAATATCAAAGATATAGGATCAAAGATTTATAATTTAACGATAATTATCGGTCAAGGGGTTTTTTTTAAGTATATTTGAAACATTTGTAGGATATATATTGATGATGTCGACGGTGTTATATAGTTCATTGATGTTGTGGATTTATAAAAGGATTTGAATTCATAAGTAATGGTTGATTACTTTTCCTCAATTATTTTTTATTTTTCTAAGGATTCCAAACCCATGTGGTGCTATTATTATCGTTGGAAGAGAATATTTAGAGTTCTTTGAGAATGTGGTGAAGCTGGTTGCGCCTTCTAGGTGAGATCAACGAATCAAAATATGCTTGTTTAGAATATGGGACATTATAACCAAACTAAATTGAAGATATGGGTGATTAATCCATTTTATGGGTTTCAAGTCATGTGGCGGTTTTTATGGACTGTTGATTTGGCCTCATGGTTCTCTAGAAGAATTTCCAGAGAAAGGGAGTTGGATATACTAGTTTGGTGTGTTCATGAATTTATAGATGATGTGTACACATTTTTATATTTGGAAATATTGTTTGAGCTAAGTGGTCATGAGCCTTATTAGATTATGAAAATTAATAACATGATAAATTTAATTATATTATGTTTTGGCAGTCAGTTTTATATTATTGTTGTAGATTTGATATGGGTGTTTTGGTTAAAATGAAGAGTTCAGTGATTGGAAGACAAAAAACGTAATTCTTCCATTGGAAATACACATAATCAATGGGAGAAACAAATTTTATGATTTTCCGAGAGGATAAATAATATTTCTTGGGATATTTTAGTGAGATATTAGAAAATTGTAGATTAACATAGAGATATAGAGTTGGGCATCGAGAAAAAGACTTCAGATTATTCTATAGAGTGCACGAGGTGGATATATTCGATGTTACATTGATGAAGATGAATTATGAGGTTTCCATATGCACCAAAATCATATTAATCTAAGTTATTTAGTGAAAAAACATGTAAATTCATATAATTATTTAATTCTATGAATAAATTTATTAAATCTCATACTATTAATTTCTATCTAGATTTATAATACATTGAAATTTGATTGCATATTGTTAATTTTTATTTTCAAAATTTTCTTATCTCTTCCATCAATTCTAAAACTTTCGCAACTCTAATTAGATATTTTCAATTAATGATTGTTTCATATTATTTAATGATATGTAGGTGATTGATTTAAAATCTCAATATTTATATTTATCAAACATTGATTGAATATTGTGAATTTAGTGAGAGTAAACAATGGGAATGCACGTGATAATTATTGAGTGCCTAAATAGTCTCTTATTGAATATAGAATGAAAATTAAGATTTTAATTTTTTTTCTTAACATTTAAGACAAATGAGATAAAATAATTTTTATTATAATTAATTAATTTACAATTTTTTTAGTTTGACTATACTTTTTATGTAGTGTTGATATAAATAACCTATTGAACTACTAGTTTTGGCCACTATATTTATTATGGTATTTCAACTTATTTTATTCTAGGATTTATTGTCATATAAATCCTCTGAAATATAAAAATAAAAATAATAATAATAAATAATAATCTTCCAATATGAAACGTATAGAGACCCGACCCCAATAATCATGGAGTTTACTAACATTAAATTAGAATGATTAAAAGAAATAATATCCCTAAGTATTGAATGTTTCACAATTTTTGAAAACAAAATTACATACATGATACCCATTTTACATTGGGAATAGAAAATAAAACAGTACACATATCAAAGATAAATAAAAAATATCATTGAAACTCATTCCAACAACTCATATTCAAATCGTAGGGAAAGGAAACAGAATAAGGATGAGCTAAAATTCACACTAAGGGTATGTGTACAATATGAGTAATCAATAATTAACAAGAATAATGAATATTCAATAAAATTACTAAACAAACATTCAATTTAAGAATATTTATAATGAATGATCATTATGGAATGATATATAACTGAAACACAATTCATTTAATCAATAAACATATAATGAAAGACATCTATGTATAAATTAAAAGAACAAATATCATCTATAATTAATAACAGAATCTAAATGAAGGGAATGTTTGATTATTGAATTCAATTTTTCCTATGTATATAATAACATTAACTTCATGACCTATTCCCTAGATAAATTAAACTAATATTATTTGGCCAAATTATTAATTTTAGGAGTCTATTAATGTAATAAGGGACTTGTATTTAAGGGTCCCCAACCCATATCATAATAGTTTATTCTGCTTGGAAACAAACACAATGCGGTTTTCACAAATATATATTTTCCCATGAGACTACTGATTTATCAAGGGGATATCTATAATTAGGCCCCACTCTTTTCATGCATATCCAATTAAATGCACATATATCATATAATAGATTTATATAACAATAAAATATTTATATTTAAAAAATAATTATTATTTACCAATTATTTTCCTATGTGGGTTAAGTAAAAACATGGTTTATTTACATTGATGAATGGAAATACCATTGAAATATCATTAAAGGATTCTTGAAGAAAATAATATTTATATATTCCAAAGTGTCCAAATCTATGTTGAAATAATTAAATCATAATCCCACAGAGTAATAACATTAAATAAATCATTTAATATCATGATAACAATAAGACTCATTATATAACATCTCATTGTGAATTATATTCACCATATAAAAAAACCGTGTGCATAACATTACAATATTCTCTAATAAAATTAAATTGATAGGAAATACCTTATAACTATGTTAACATTTGAAATAGAAACCCAAAACGTAGTACTCTTAAAATGACACATTTAATTAAACAATGATAAAATATATATGATATAATATAAAAGATTGATATTAATTACACCCCAAAAAATATGTATGTGGTGAATATTACATTTATCTCACATGTGTAAAAAGTGGGTTAAAAATACCTTACTATTCATTTTCTTTATGGTGAAAATCATTTATCCTCTTGTATAATGGTTTTAAGAATGTTAGTAAATAACAAAAAGAAAATAATTATATTTACAATATCATATATTAACTTCTTATAATTTATTATTACATGTTTTATAATAATACTTCATTATTTTCACTATATCGAGTGATAATTGGCTAGTTTTCAGGTATTTTTTACGTGTTATTTTATTCATATTACATAGACAATGGTTTAATAATATATAGAATGTAAAACATGATATAAATATCAAATATCTATATTATATACATATTATTAATAATTCATAAAACATTGATATAAGAAATGAAATACATATTTCATGGACATGGTAGGCTGTATGTATGCGCGAACACTACTTCCATTTCATTTCTTTATTTAATATAATGAAACGGAAATGATTTATATTTATATTATAATACCATAATAGTATTTATGTCATATGGTTCACATATTTTTATTTGAAACCATCCTTAATACATTCTATGTAATGTGTGAATGTACCCATCACTTTTCGGAGGTGGTAGACTACACGTCCACAAACGATGTCATCCTATTTACCCAAAATGGAAATAATTAATTTATATGTCATATAAATATTACATAAGTATGAAGAAAACATAAATAACACACGTATAATATAAAAATAAGTTTTCCATCATAATTCCCAACCATGAGAGGCGGTAAAGGAAAAAAATGAAAAATGTTGTTTCGCGAGGTGCTAGTTCGTCATAAAAATAAATAGTATGTTCGTTACCCATTTGATGAATCTATGATGAGGTGTACATCAAACCCTTATAAAAATAAATTATCATTATATTTAATATACAATATCAATTATAAAATAATTATATAAAATTAACTATAATTGTGTATAGGTAAATAAAGAAAAAGTGATTGTTTAA
The DNA here is from genome assembly GCA_963277665.1 of Viscum album. Classification (NCBI taxonomy): domain Eukaryota; kingdom Viridiplantae; phylum Streptophyta; class Magnoliopsida; order Santalales; family Viscaceae; genus Viscum; species Viscum album. The sequence continues at coordinate 336,758,702 of OY728163.1, forward strand.
GTATGTTACCTCTTATATAGGTAAATCCTTTGGTTTATACCAAAATATATTCTATAAGGATTTAATCCAAATATTAGATTTCTAGGATAATTTTAGGTAATTTGGGATCTTATTGGGGAAATTATTTTGTAATCATATTTTCTTTTTATGGGTGAATTAGTGTTAAGGTAATTTCTATTATATATTCGTGGAGTGTCAGTCTACTAAATTTTTGAAGGAGATAATTCCACAAATACTTTTCCCATTTCTAGTGGATGAAATAATGAAAAACAATATTTAAAAGGGATTATATGATACAAATATTTCTATTGAATTTCTTTTTGAAATAATATTTAGGTCATTTGGCCCTTAGGTTTATGGTTTAGTCCCTTGTTATGTTAATTTTTCTCTTAACCACTATAATTAATTTTAAATACATTCAATAATATCTTTTTTCAAACAAATATTTATTATTGTTAGAGATTATAATTTTTTATTATTCCACATATAGAATATATTTTTTAAACTTCAAAACACATAAGTGGAATAAATTAGTTTAAAATTAATCTTGTAGACGGGACAACAAAGTGGGATTTTAATGTATAAATGTTCAATAGATTGAAATGTTTTTATGTAAAATTTTAATTTTAGATTGATAAAAATGAACAATGTTTTATTATTCTATGTATAATTTATATAATTTCAATATAATACTGATTTAAAAAAATTAAAATTTTCAATGTTTTACTTGAAAAAGCAGTTTTCAATTAACATTCAGTATTTTTAATATTCATCAAAATATGAAGCCTCACAGAAAAATACCAAATATTCACCATAAGGTAATTTTTATGTTCCTTTTTCAAAAATTTAATTTTATTTAGAAATATATAATTTATAAATGTTCAAAAAATGTATTTGAAATAGGTTATTCATTCAAAGGCAGTAAAATTTTATTTTTAGAAACAATACAATTTTTAAGCATAAAACTGCACTTATTCATACCATATAATTATAAAAAATAATTTGTTGATGTAATAAAAGTTTTATTTATTAAATAATATATATATTTCATTAATATCATTCACTAATGGTAATCAATTTAATTTATTTTCATAATAAACTTTCAAATGCATATAAATAGTTTCTTTATACTCGATTGTTTCATATATTCATTTATTATAAATTCATAACCAATGAATTAATTTTATATTTGGTTAAAAAAAATATATTTTAATAACATATATAATCATATTCATAAAATCTAATTAAAAAATAGGTTATATATTATTATATTAAAAAATATTAGTTAAATTTGAAAAAACTTGATCTTTTGTCTAACACAAGTTATTGAAGAATGTATTTGTTGAGTGTGATGCAAGAAAACCTAGTATCACACATGTTACAACATATTAAATACATTTAATTTAAAATATTAAAAATACCAAAAATTCATTATTGGTTATATTACTCTATTCGATTTTTGTAGAGTGTCACACATGCTATAAAATAAAATGTTACGCTTAAAATTTTGGAGGTGTTACATTCCCCCCCCCCCGCACCCACCATAATTAAATTGAATCCTTGTGATTTAAACTTGTTCAATGTAAAAAGAATAATATTTTAAAACTTTTTTTATTACATATCACATTATGAGAATGGTTTTTAAAATATACTCTTGAAAATAGAAAATGGGAAGTATCAAGGTCATAATGAATAACATATAACTATAATTTTATAGAGAACATTATTGGTAAGTGAAAGATATATACATGGTTTAAAAGCATAAATAGATATCAGGTGTTATTGAGGTCATCCATCACAAAAGAGTGAAGGATCAATAGAATGCTGAGAGCCTAAAATCCATAAATATATGACGATTTAAAAGACCATTATTTCAATAAAAAAATTGGTATTAGGATATCTTTTCACTATTTTCCAAATATTTAGAAATTAGTTTACTTCTTGAGAATATTATTAAATATACTTAGATTATATGTTTCAATTTCACAGGAACAATTTATTCTTTTGGTTGTGCATTGATCAAATTCTAATTCATCTCTTACTCTATGATATGGATATTCTAAAATTATCTTTTTCACCAAAAAATATGTAAAATTTTCTTTTAAGGGATTATAATACCCATAAAAAATAATCAAATCTCACTCTAACTATTTTAAAAAAGTAATATGGTCTAGAAAACATTCCCTAAACCATAAAACTAACACTACTTGTTCATCATTAGCATTTATTCTGAAAATATGTATAATAAAAAGAATGTCATTATAACCAGGATATTTTATAGGTTAGTGGTAGTAATTAAACCCTTATCATCCTTCGGTCATGAGTTCATGTCTTGTGACTTTGTCAGACATGATGGTCTTTCTCCAGGCATACATGTTGTCCTTTTCTAAAACAATATTAATATATTTCTTATAATGTTCCAATAAATGTGATGGATATATTTAAAATAAGGTTAATTACTAATGTTATTTTTAACAATGGTTTTAAACACAAACACAATACATAAATACTCCATCAATTTTATTTCAAAATAGGTCCATCCTTGGTCTATGGTTTAACCATGTTTATTCATTTCCATTATCTATTAAAATATTTCATAATGTGTTCTAAATAGAATGTTCATTAGACTAATCATATCTCATGGGAGTGTCAAAAATGATATCGACTAAGGACCATTTTCATATATCGGGTAATGCTCAAGTCAATTCCTACACACCTTTTCAGATTTATTATCCCTAGGTACATTTTTTCTAGAACCACAACCATATGTAGTATCCATATTTGTATATACTTCTATTAATACCCACACAATCTCTACCTTACAAAAAATACAGGATGTTTTTCTATACTAATCATCAAATTCTATATTTGTATTATGTCGTCTAATCTATGAATTATAAAAACTATTTTCCATGGATACTGGAAATCATCTTTTTATACTAAATATATGGACCATTACCTAGTAATCTCATGGATTTCATCAATTACCATTAGATTTTTATTATTCCATGGTATAAAGTCTAGAGGGACAATTTTTTTTTGAAATTTTGGAAAACTAGATTTCATACAAGATACAACTTTTTCATTGGAAAATAAAAAAAAACATAATGCATAAAAAATATAAAAAACTATGTCCTTGAAACTCATTCCAATTATTCATCATCATATCCTAGGGAAAGAAAAAAATAAGGGTGAACTATAATTATTAGTATGTGTAAGTATACAACATATATAATCATGAATTAATAATACTAATAAATATCTACAGGTAAGTAACTAAACACACATTCCATTTTATCAACTATATAAGGAATGATCAATATGGAAAAATATAAAATGAAACACATACTTTTTAATCAATAAATCAGGAATAAAATGCATCCATAAGTAATGTCAAATAATAAATATTAATGAAAAATACCAACAGAATCTAAATGAAAGAAATTATTGATTATTGGATTCCATGTTTCCTAGGTACATTTTACATTTACCATCACGATCTATTCTCAATACAGTTTTAACTACCTTGATTTCTCCAAATGATTGATCTCATCAGACTACTGATGCATCAAGGGGCTTCTATTAACAGGTCCCAAACATGTAGCATACCAGTCTATTGAACATTTATATACACATGAAGTGTGTTTTGGAAAGGATTTCTTCTCATGAGACTACTGATGCATCGAGGGGATATCTATAATCAGGTCCACCCATGACGTACCTACCCAAATAATTCCTCATAAATTGTAGAATCAATTAAATAATCAATAAAATATATGCATTGAATAAATAATATGAAATTTATAAACAATTTCCCAATCGAGGTAAATTTAAAAAAATGGATGTATCCATTGATAAATAGAAACACCATTGAAATATCATTAAATTATTTTTGAGAAAAATAATATTTAAACATTCCAAATTATCTCATAACACTTTGAAAAAGTTTAATCATAATTTCCAGGGAGGTAAAATTAAATGAAAAATATAATATCATGAGAATAAAGAGATTCTTGATGTAACATATCAGAGAGTATTTTATACACCTTATAAAAGATATTATTTAAATTACATTACCATATTCCCAAAAGAAGTGAAATTATGATGAAATCTCTTATGACAATGGTTAGATATGTATGAAAAACCCCAAAAATAATAAACATAAAATGTCACATTTAAATAACATGGTGATAAAATGATTCATGATATAATATAACAAAATGGTTGTTATATAAACTACCAAAAATAATTATGTGTTGAATATGAAATTTATCTCAGAGATGTAAAAAGTGAGATGAATATCCCTTAATTTGTGTTTCCATACAGGTGAACATCCTTTATACTCCTACAAAATGGTTTTTAGAATTTGAATAAATATTAACAAAACTATAAACATTTTATTAATATCATATATTAACTTCTTATAATATCTTATTACCTAATTGTTAATAATTATTCATTATTTTCACTGTTTCATATGTTAATTTCCTTGTTTGTCAAGTATGTTTTAACCAGTTATTTTTGTTCTTTTTATATAGATCATGATTTAATCATCTCCAAAATTTAAAAAAAATTTAACTATGATATATATTTAGTATATATTTATTTAGAATAATCCATAAAATTTGGAGATATGAAACAAAATGCACCGTTCATGGAGATGGTAGGTTGTTAGTACTCATTCACACAACTTTAATATCTTTATCGATTTTAAAAGTGTGATAAATATATTTTATATATGTATCTTATAATTGAAGTATTATATTTATTTCAAATTTCTCACATGTTTTTTTTAAATTGATCCATAATTAATTCCATGTAATATGTGAATATATCATATCGCTTTGGGAAGGGAGTAGTCCACAATTCCGCAAACGATGTAATCATATTCAAATAAAATGGGAAGAATTACGAAATGCGTCATATAAAAATTACATAAGTATGAATAAAAAATAAATATCCAATATATCATATAAAAATATGTTTTCCATTATAATTCCCAAAAATTAGAGGTGGTAAAAGAAAAATGAACAACATCGTTTGGTGTGGCGGTAGTCTACCGTACACACAAATGGTAAGTTCACTACCCATTTTATGGAAGTGATTATAGGTGTAGGTAGAATAATTAACAAAAATAAACTCAATATATTTACTATAATGAGTTTATTATATATGCATTATATAAAAATAATTCAAGGGGTGGAGAGGTAAATGATAGAAAAGTTATTGATAAAGAAGGTTACCACTAATTTGGGTAACTAATTTTGTTTTATACCAAAATAAATCTTTGGTTAGATATCATCCATGAAATATTTTTTGACCTAGAACAAATTGTTTTTACTTTTTTAAGATATATATTTAATGTATTATTACATATTGTTCATTGTTCTTCATAATTACGATGGAATAATGTCCTAGAGTATTTTTTGCGTTGATAAGGTCATGGAAAGTTCCCTACTATGATGAGAACCTTGAAATGATATAAATATATTCTTAAATGTAGTTATGTGGTTCTATGACATGCTATTATGTGATTCATAGCATGCATACCGTCATGTGTGAGTACTCCTAAACAGATGAGACATCCTCTCATGAAGTTCTCACTTGGTAATCTCCAAGATAAGAGAATATGAGAACAGAACTAGTAGTAAGAATTCTTCATGTTTTGGTGTCCTTTGATATTTTTATCTATGAGAATTTATAATGATCGTTAGTCATTAATATTGTCATTAATATGTGTCATGACTTACACACTTTGATTTACTAACATAAACTGTCACCCAGACAGTTTGGGGGATGTAGGGTACGTTGGGTGCATCACGAGTGGCATGTTATTAATGGATTAATCAAGAAATGATTTGTCCCTTCCATTTATGGAAGTTGATTTATCGGCCCTTTTATTGAAATAAAACACTTATTAAAAATTCTATTGTCATGGAGTAATGATGAGTTTATTACAGGTAGTCAAAGAAGAATATATCATGCATAAAAGTTTATGACACCGTCATGAAACCATCATGATGATATATTGTGACAAAGGGATAATATTACATAGTGAGCATCTGTATGTGGATGTCATTATTGTGACATTGTGATATTTTTTTGGGTGCCATGAACCGTTACTAGATAATACTCTTGGACTTTAGGCAAGCCCGCCTATTTCCAACGAGAAAACATCATAGAGGGTCACACACTATGTGTTTTTGATGATCTCAGTTAAATTATATTTTAATTTAATTAAATAAATAAATATTATTCTCAAGATCATGGAATAAAATTATTCAAGTTAAAATGATACAACAAATTAAATTAAATATATTCATTTATTTTATTGAGCATTTAATAAATAATTATTTACTAGTTTGTAAATAAAATATTTTTTAAGATAATAAATTATTTATTTATTTATTATGGTGTTCAATAAATAGAAGTGGTGTTCGAGTGGATTAATGTCAGTCCAGTTGTAATATAAATATTTTCAATATGGTAAATAATTATTTAACTAATTGTCACTAATTAATATAATATTGATATTATTTTTTATGCAGATTTTTATTTATAATTCTATTTTGCGCATGTTGGTGCACAATAAATAATTACGCGGTATTATTATTAAATTCATGGGTTTTATCTACGTTCATGAATGTATTTTATTGTTTCTATGCAATAAAATATTGTAACTGAAATACCATGTATATAAATAAGAAATAACCCCTGTTGTTCCATACACCACACCACATGCCTGGTGAATTTATAATTATTGAGCCATTCAATTTCTCTCTAGAATCCTCTTCTCTCCCCCCTCAAGAATGAGAGACGTCCTTTAAGTCCTAAGAATAGGCGATCAAGAACACCCAACACAAGACGCTCAATTTTCAGTGCTAGAACCCAGAGAACAAGTGGTGTCGATCGGAGGCCATCAGAGCACGTGTGGATCACCTCTAGATGGATTCTAGTTTGGATCATTACAAGCGCAAAGAGATAATTCATAAGGGTTGTTTTGGATGACCAATTTCATCAATAATGAAAAAATACCAAAGATCTAGGTATTATTTTTCATTATGTAATTAATTAAATTAATTATAAAAAATATGTGGAAGATCCTTTGTAAAGGTTTCGGGCCTCTTTCTTATTTATCTAAGTCTTTTATTATATTCTGTTGAGATTGGATTTCATCACTGTATTGATCATAGAATAATCATTGATCATATTAAAAATCAAAATTTGGTGTCGTTATAACCATGCTTCTACTGCACCCAGAACCATCAAGAGGTATTAGAGGGGTTGCATAATTGTTTATAATTATTAATATATTTAAATGATGACTTGTTAATTTAATAATTTCATTGTTCCAATTAATGTAAATAGTTCTACAAATCAGAATCTCATATTCTATTCCTCCTCTTCCATTTCTCATTCACCTTAAAGAAATAATTTTTCTTTTTAATTTTGATTAAAATAAAATAGTGGATCTCATCTAGAGGTGTTAATGCTTCTTGTTCATACAACACCATAACACATGGCATGTATTCAGCAGTACACATCGTGTAGTAAAGATTCAATGCGCCAGACTTGTATGCCAAACCAATCCATGTGTTGGAGTCTTTCTATGTCTTAAATGACACTGTGTGTTGACCAAGAACAAGTGGCATGCAGTGTCTGGATTACACTCCACATGGCCCAATAGAAACATCGTGTATTCCCTTCGTGTTAGGGTTTGACCGTGTACCCCGTACAATAATATCCCAGATGGAGACCGTGTAACGAGGAACTACAAGGTGTGTGGCCCACTGGACACGTCGTGTACTTTGATTATTTCTAAATTATACTCACATAGTGTTTCCCCAGGTGTGTACTTTGGATAGATGGTGAATAATAGTACACGCCGGGTAGTTGTAAGTACACGTCGGGTACTCATAAAAATTACACAGATTTATAAAAATCTATTTTATATTATGTAAATCCTTGAGACGTGTACCATTGTGTAGGCATAAAGATGAGGCACAACATGTGATAGGTGTTCTATATATATGTGTTTAATTTAAAATATGTGTAATATTCATTTCTACCATTTGGTGGTTATGAATAGGAATTCACTGGGTTGCCACCAAGTTACATGTTATGTACAATGATAATTTTAAATGAATTTATTTGTTTAAAATTATGATGGATGATAATCACAAGGAAATTTGGAAAAGGGTTTAAGATAAAAGGATTGATTAATTAAAGATGATAATTAATTGATTTGAGCATGATTTATCTTAAATAATAATGATTAAATAACTGATTGCTATTTTTATTTATGCATAAATATTGTCTCATGAATGGATTATCATGAGAGAGACCAAGATATTCGTATGTGGATGGTTTCATTTAATTTATTTATTTGAATTAAATTTGGTGACATATGAGCCTTGTCCTCATTAATATGTAGGGCCTGAGTGGCGAAGGATTCTTTTATGTAAAACCCCTTTTTACCCCCACCTATATATTAGTTAACAAGGGCATATGTAATGGATGGAACTCCCAAGCTAGTGGAGGTGTTTCAAGCCGGAACCAAGATGAAACTACTCCTATGAGATATAGAGGTGGATAGGTGGAAGCTATAAACACAAACCCAAAAGGATCAAGGTGTTTCTCCCCTAGGTCATGGTTAGTTTATCAACCGATAAATAATCTAACCATTAGAAAAGATCATGATCATTCCATTTACTTTATTCTATTTCTTTCAATTTCATGGTTTATCATTTTGGATGTGTTGTCACGATCCAAAAATTAGTGAACTAAACAGGCATGAAAGATAGAACTAAAATAAACTATAATTATAAAAAAATATTATAAATATATGGTTAATAACTTATGTATGTTCCAATTAATTTTGACAAGCATGTGAAAATGATAATAATAAATTCACATATAAGAGATATAAATCCCTCAAATAAAATATTAAGTCATAAATATCATTTAGTTACTTGATTAAGGGAAAAGATAAATAAAATGATGTGTTTGACAAACCCTTGTTGTGACACATACTTTTATATAGGAAGTCCTTATAAAAGGTTTTGGGTTGACTTAAGCATATTACATCAAGAGGAGTATCTCTTTCTTGACATGGTGTATTATTAGATGCAAGAGTTGAGGAAATACCAATTCATGATTTCAATATTGGGGAGTCCACTCAACATCTCAATGGGCTGCAAGCCCACAGTTGGCAAAGAACTTCCTACCTATAAACCTTCTAATAGCTTGACCAACCCTTTATGGGGTTATGTGAAGGGTAATATGGATCCTTTCCACTATAATGTCATGGAAATTGGACATTTCAAGTTCAATGGCCAGGGATATTGGGACTTGATAAAATAGTGGAAGACTTAATAAAATATATTATTTATTATAAAATGTGATCATGAAAGTACTAAGGATATTCTCTTTTAATAGTAGAATAAAAATAAAGAACTCTTCAACCACACTATACCTACGATCAATTATGGATAAAGACAACATCCTCTCTTGATGTAACTTCCAGGAATGGTTTAGACAATTTCAAGTTATCATAGGCCAAGAAAGGAAGTCTTACGTGATGGAGTCATCATAACCTGATCCACCTCCCAAAGAGGCTAGTGATGAGGAATTTTTGGTCTATGAGATACATCTGATGATTTGGTCAACGTTCTATGTTTGATGATATCATTAATTTCTTGTGAGCTCATGAAGTCTTGTGAAAACATAGATTTTTACTTCATGCTCAACAACCTCCATGGTCTTTACCAGGAAAGTGAAAGTTATGAAAGATTTGAGATCTCTATGGTACGCTTTCAGAGTAATCTTGGAGAAGGATCCCTTTCTGGCCCTCGTGTAGTAAAGCTCATTAGCTACATTGAGCGCCTAGTGGTTCTACAGTTTATACTCCCCTGAATAATAGGGCATCGATCTCATTCTCACATCACCCCCTCATAGTTTCTCTAACATTGTTGTTAATTTCAATATGAACAACATTGAAAAGTCCCTATCTAATTTTATTGTCCTCATTCACCATGTGGTCAAAGATATGAAGCGTGAAATGATTTCTACCCTTACGGTGAATTAGTGGAAAGGGAAAGTGAAGGGATTTAATCCCAAAGCTTCTTCACAGCCTTCCATGAAAAGGAGGGTCAATGGGGAGTCAAGGGAATATAATTATTTTTTCTTCACATGTGGCATAAAGGGCCACTGGAATATGAATTTCACACTAACTAATAAGTAAGTGGATGCTTCAGGTGTGTTTTTTATCGAATACAATCAATCTGTTTATACAAATTGGGAATGATATACAGCTTTCAGTGCTCACATATTTATCCAAATAAAAGAAATAAGTATATTAAAAAAGATTGATCGATGAGAGGAAGATCTACAAGAATCCAACAGATCCAGACTTGATCTTATAGTTGTTGGGGATTACCAACTCATGTTGCCAACTGGGATGATCATGGTGTTAAAGGGTTGTTTTTATGTGCCTTATGTAACCAAAAACATAATTTCTATTTCCAAACTACATATACATCGATTATATTTCATGTTTGTTAATTAATGATCATTCTTATATAAAGATAACATTTGTTTTGATAGGGATCATTTATATTACTATCTTTAAGTGTTGGATTACACCAAACATGTAAATGCAATCGATGTCAATGGTACTTCACTAGACACATACAACACCCAACATGGGAATCACAGGATGGGTCATCTAAATGATAAATTCTTGACAATGTTACATAATGATGGATATTTAGATTATTTTTAACTAAAACCACTTAGCGTATGTCATCCATTTTTACATGAAAAAATGTCCAAAGCCCTATCTGGTGGTAAAGGCGAAAGGGATAAAGAACTACTTAAATTAGTTCATACATTTGTGTGTCTACTATTTCCAGTTAAATCCAGGGAAGGGTAATAATACATCATAACTTTTTCTGATGATTTTAGTAGATACGAATTTATATACTTAATGAGGTATAAGTATGATTCCTTTGATAATTTCAAAGAATACATGAATGATGTTGAGAACCATCATGGTAAGAAGATTTAGAAACTCCACTCAGGCCGAGGTGGAGAATATCTTAATGAATACTTCATTGATTACTTATGAGAGTTTGGGATCCTATCATAAATCACTCCTCTAAACACGCCCTAGTGGAATGGTATGAGCGAAAAGAGGAACTACACCCTATAGGACATGGTAAGATCCATGATGATTTATGCGAGTCTTCTTTTTTCCTTTTGGGGATATGCTTTACAAACAAAAAAACAAAAACTAATCAAAGTACCAAATAAATTGATAAATTATATTCTATATGATATCTATAGTGGAATAAAATCTATTTTATCGAATTTAGATGTTTGGGGTAGAAAAACATTTGATAAGGCCTCTTCAAGAAAAAAACATGCACCCCGAGCAATAATTTGTTCCTTTATAGGATACCCAAAGGAAACAAGGGGATATTACCTAGACATACCCAAATACAAAAAGGATATAGTGGAAAGACATGCCATATTCCTTTAGTGGGAGTACATTTCGAAAAGAGATATTGGGAGTGAGATGGGCTTCGATGAAGTCGAAGGTCAAGGTACACAAGAGTTGGTACATGAACATATTCCACAAATCCCCATGGAATAGGAATTTCGTCTAGAGACACAAGTACGGTGTAGGAGTATGATAAATGTTAGGGAACATGAATGATACGTTTTTCTAGTTACCAAGGATAGTGAATCATTATTAGTTTAAAATAATGATCTTTTAACCTACAACGAAGTAGTAAGTGGCACTGACATTGCCAAGTGGCAAGAATCCTTGAATTTTGAAATGGATTCCATGTACCAAAACTAAGTCTATATTTTGGTATATCATCTAGTTCATGTAAAACTTGTTGGTTGAAAATGGGTATTCAAAATGAAATTGGACATTGGCGGACAAGTCAGTACCTATAAGGCAAGACTGGTTGCAAATGGTTTTAAAGAGTGTTAAGGAATTGACTATGATGAAACTTTCTCACCAGTTGTAACAATAAAATACATCAAAATTATACTTTCCAACATGGATTAACATCACTAAGAGATTTGGAAAATGGATGTAAAAATATCAATCCTAAATGGGAACCTTCATGAATATTTCGACATGACACAATTGGATGGGTTTGAGACTCCAAAGAATGCCAACGTGGTATGCATGTTGATGAAATCCATTTATGAATTAAATTAAACATATAGGTCATGGATCAATTTTTTTTTATAAAGACATAAAATAATTTGGTTGTATCATGAATGAATGTGAGACTTGTGATTACAAATTGTTTAGTGGGAGTGCAGTTATATTTATAATATTATATGTTGATGATATATTACTTATTGGAAACGAGATACGAGTATTAAATTTTGTTTAATGCATGGTGGAATAAATTCTTCTCCATGAAAGGAATGGGTGAGGTAATGTATATTTATGGGATCAAGATAAACCGTGATAGATATAAGATATTTCTGGGCCTATCTCAAAGTATGTACACTGATAATATACTGATGAGACTTAGTATAGAACAATCCAATAGGGGATTGTTTCTAGCATCACATGGAATTCATCATTCAAAGAAAATGTGTCCTCAGACACATGAGGAAAGAAGGGTAATGGTAAGGACTCCATATGAATCCGAAATTTGGTCAGTCATGTATGCTATGGTATGTATTATTCTAGATGTCACCTACGCATTGAGTGTGGTAAGAAAATATCTAGCTGACCCAGGTGACATCCATTGGATGGAAGTCAAGACTATTTTAAAGTATCTGAGGCGTACTAAGGATATGTTCCTGGTTTATATAGGAGATAAGGAACTAGTCATCAGAGGATATGAAGCTGCTAGTTTCCATACTGATCTAGATTACATGAAGTCATAAACGAGATACATCTTCACTTTGAATGGAGGTGAAACGAGATGGAAGAACTCAAAGCAGAGTGTGGTTGCATATTCTACAGCATACTCTAAGTTTATCATAGATTCTAAGGAAGCAAAAGATGAATTTTGGATGTTAAACTTTGTCCAGGATCTAGATGAGATACCTAGAAATAATGATCATAACACACTATACTGTGATAGTACTGCAGTAGTGGATATCGTAAAAGAAATATGGTTCCATCAGCGGATGAAGAACATACATTAGACGTATCATCTCTTGAGAGATTTTATTCAGAGTGGTGAAGTTTCAGTGTGTAGTATTTCCATGCAAGACAACATGGATGATCCTTTAACTAAAGGCTTGGCTTAGCAGAAACATGATCATCATGTGAGGTCTAGTGAATTTAAATCCATAGGTAGTCGGCTCTAGTCCAAGTGGGATTTTGTAAGAGTTGGTGTTCTAGAACGAGGTGGTTTTACTTTAACTACATGGATATTTAATGTATTATTACATATTGTTCATTTTTCTACATGATTTTGATGTAATAATTTCCAAGAGTGTTTTTTGCATTGATAAGGTCATGAAAGTTCCCCGCTATGACGAGAACCTTGAAATACTATAACAATATTCTTAAATATAGTTCTACGATCAGATGACATTCTATGATGGGAAACATGGCCTGAATATCATCAGGTGTGAGTACTCTTAAGTTGATGAGACTTACTCTCATGAAGTTCTCACTTGGTAATCTCCAAGATAGGAGATTTTGAGAACATACCCGCTAGTAGGAATTTTCCATGTTTTGGTGTAATCGAATATTTATATCTATGAGCATGTGTAATGATCCTTAGACTTTATGATTATCATTAATACATGTAAAGACTTACACACTTTGATTTACTGATGAAAACCATCATGCATCCAGTTGGAGGGAAGTACGGTTTGATAGGAGTGTCACAAGTGGCATGTTATTAATGGATAAATTGAGGAAGGATTTCTCATTTCTATTTATTGAAGTTTATATTTTGGACCTTTGAATGAAATAGAACCGTTGTGTGAAATTCAATGGTCATGGTGTAACGATGAGTTTATTTCTAGTAGTCAAAGAATAACGAATCAAGCATAAAATTTGATGACACAGTCATGAAACCTGCTTTATGAGATATTGTGACAAAGGGATTATATTACACAATGAGTGTTCGTATATGGATATTGTTGTTGTGACTTGATGTTCTTTCCTTTGGGTGACATAACCCATTGCTAGAAAGCAATCTTGGACAGTAGGAATGCCTGCCTAATGCAAATGAGAATTAATCCAAGAGGGTCATACACTATGTGTTATTGGTGGTATCGGTTAAATTCTATTTGAATTTAATTAATGAAATAAATATTATTTTCAAGACCATGGAATAATTTAATTCAAGTTAAAATGACTGCATAAATTAAATAAAATATATTTATTTATTTTCTTGAACATTTAATAAATATTTATTGATAAGTTTGTAAAAAAAATATTTAATTAAGAGAATAAATTATTTAGTTATTTATTGGGTGTTCAATAAATAGAAGTGGTGTTCGTGCGGACCATGGTCAGTCTAGTAGTAAAATAATTATATGGAAAATGGTAAATAATTATTTAACTAGTTGTTATAAATTAAAATAATGCTGTTATTATTCTGTGATGCATAATTTTATTTATAATTTCATTATATGCATGTTGGTGCACCATAAATAATGACACGGTATTATTATTAAATGCATGGGTTTTTTCTAAGTTCATGAACGTATTTAATTATTTATATGAAATTAAATATTGTAACTGAAATTATATGTATATAAATAGGCTTGTATGCCTATTATTCTATACACCACACCACATGCCTGGTGAATTGATAATTTTTGAGCCAATTAATTTCACTCAGGAAACCTCTTCTCTCCCCTCTCAGGAACGAGATACGTTCTTCAATGCCGAATAACATGCGATCAAGAACGACTGACACGAGACACTCAATTATCCGTTATTGAATATGGAGAACGGTTAGTGTTAATCAGATGCCATCGAAGCACATGTGGATCACCACTAGTGGGATTTTAGTTTGCATCCTTACCGGTGTAATGAGGTAATTCAGAAAGGTCATTCCAGATGATCAACATCCTCAATGAAGAAAATACCAAAGATCCATGTATTATTTTACTTTATGAAATTAATTAAAATAATTATAAACATGATGTGAAAGATCCTCTCTAATTTTTTTACTCCTGTTTCTTATTTATCCAAATCATTGATTATATTATGTGGAGACTGGGGTTTTTCTTCGTATTGATCCTAGAATAATCATTGACTGTGGTAAAAATCAAAATTTGTTGCCATCCCAACTACTCTTCCACTGCGCCCCGTACCATTAATCAAAACATGAGGCCTATATGATTATTCTAGGAAATTTGGGAGATTACTTTTTATATATTAGGTAATCTAAAGGGCTAGATATTTGTGAATTATTTGGGAGGGGTGAGTGTCTTTTTTACAATGGAGTGGCATTCTTGTAAATTTTTTAAAGAGAAAAATTCATCTATTTTTCCCTAGTAAAGTGGATCAAATAATGACCCCAATAAAATCCATGGAATGATAAAATATAAATTTGGATATAAAATATATTTTTGACATGTTTGTAGGCCAGCATGGGTCATATATTTATGATTTAGTCCCTTATAATGAAAATTATTCTCCAAACCACTGTAATTAATTTTAATTAAATTTATTAATATATTTAATCAAATATAAGTTAGAATAATTATAAATTATAAATTATTTTGATTTCAAATATGGAATCCATTTTTTGAAATTCTAGTCATTTAGTTTTCATAAATTAATTTAAAATTACTCCTAAAAATTTAATATGAAAGTGTATTTTAACGTACAAATGTTCAAAATATTAGAATGATTTTTATATCCAATTTTAATATTAGATTGATAAAAATGAACTGAATTGGATTGATGGATTTATATGTTATATAATATTACTTTAAAAATAAATAAAATTATAATTGAGTGCTATAATTTATTTACATGAAAAATATTTTTTCCATTAAAATTCAATATTTTTTATTATTCACCAAATAATGTAAACTCGATGAAGATTACCAAATAATCACTATAAAATAATTATTATCCTCCCAATTGAAAATTTATTTTTAATTATGAATATTAAAATGTATAAAATTTCAAAAAAAATTATTTAAAATCGTTTATCTGTTAAAAGGAAGCGATATTTTCATTTTTAGAAAACAATAATTATTAAGCATAAAAATGGACGTATTTTTATATTATACTTTTCATGCCTATTGTGTAAATGTAAAAAATGATATATTGAAAAAATTTTATACATAATTTATTAATATAATTCACTTATTATAATTGATTTAATTTATTAGGACAAAACACATTCTTAATAATAAAAACATTTCTTTTATAGTCAAATCGTTCTTATATTCAT
This sequence comes from Viscum album, assembly GCA_963277665.1. Taxonomy (NCBI): domain Eukaryota; kingdom Viridiplantae; phylum Streptophyta; class Magnoliopsida; order Santalales; family Viscaceae; genus Viscum; species Viscum album. The sequence continues at coordinate 336,775,120 of OY728163.1, forward strand.
TTATAATAAATTGATTACTAGTGAATTAATTTTATATTTTTCTAAATGATATATTTCCATAAGTTAGTTAATTTAATTCATAACCCATAATTTAGTGGAAAGGTTATATCATATTATATTAAATAATATTATATGTATTCAGTAAATATTATTTTTTCATGTAATGCATGATATTAAAGAAAGTATTTGATTCATGTATTTCAAGATAACCCAGTATAACATGAATTACAAGATATAAAATATATCAAATTTAAAATATTTAATATACATCAATTTATCATAAGGTTATATTCCTTTATACTTTCTTTTCATGTCTTACACTCTATCGAATAAAAATTTACTCTTTTAAAATTTTAAAGGTGTTACAAAGCATCACTAGGAGAAAACCCTAGGTCATACATTACTGATGTTTTTAATAGATAAAGAACTGAATAATGGAAAAAATGACACAAAATACCATTATTCACTCCATCAGTGTAATATGGTGAAAGTGGTTCCATGATGATCTAATGACACCCATTTTCATTTTATATTTCATTATAGTAGATAATAAATATCTCAAAACGATTTTACATAGTTAGAAGAATGTCTCCCATATCAGGGATGAACCTTGTAAAACAATATCATGCATTGATTGTATTTACATTTCTAAAATTCATGTGGTTGGTATGTCATAATAAAAGTTTAAGATGATTGATATAAGTTTTAACCAAAAATATGGGTACAAATTCCAAAACTGTTTATATTAAAAATGTGTTTTGGTTTTCTGTAACATAATTTGACTAAACCTAGTTCACATCCCCCACACACATTTCTGTCTTTCAGGTTGACTGGGCATCTGAATTATTATTAGAGAAATACTTTCCTATAATTTCATCAATTGTACTCCTATAATTCACATAAAATAGTTTTTTATCTTTTTTTGTACAAACAAAAATTTCCTAGTTGTTTTTATCTAATATATGAGAATTGAAACTTTTAGATGTTTGAAGAAACTCCTATGATGTTGAAACTTACAGTCCTAATTGAAAATATTAAATGTTCTCTAAAGAGACCATGAATAATAGATAAAATAAAGAATCAGTAAAACTAAGAAAATTATAATTTAAATAAGATGAATAATAAATATATGACGGTTTCTAGAGAGGTATGAGTGTTTATGAATTGGTTGATAATGAATCATTAATTTAATGTACCACAAATGTATTTTTTTGTGAAATAATCAGATTATATATGCATTCTCAAGATAAACTAAAACATAATTCTTCTTGAATATATATTGGTGTTAGTTAATATTTATTTATCTTATATGTTGTAATATTTATGTATGAATAAATTAGGGATATAGTTGGAATCATAAGATGGTATAGTTAATATTTGGAGAATAGAATTAAACAAACTCTTCAAGAACTGTGGGGATAATTCTAATTTTATTATATCATTATATTTTTTTATTAAGGGAGAGATTATGTGACATTCCTAGTGATACATCCCTTTCCAAATACTAAAATTATGTATGGATTTAGAATAAATGAATCTTGGAGTAATAACCCTTAAAATAGTTGGATGATTATATCTCAGTCATTATTCTTGTTCAGGGTGAATGGTTCATTACTGTGTTCCTTGTTTCTCACCCCCATAAGATATTTTTGGGGGTAATATGCAATTTTATTATGAATAATTATGATGATTTTGAATACACAATGACCATGGATGATCATTTTTAAATATAAGGATTCATGAATTTAATGAATGTATTATAATAGGAGACATTATGAGAATGATTTTCATAATTAAAGGATCATATTTAATGGATGGATGTTTATGAAAGTACAATGAAAATAAGTTTTTTAATATGAGTATGAATACAAATTCATGGGAGATTTTTATCTCAAATAGTTGGGAGAAAAACTAAACATTAATAATATTCCTATTATATAGTATTATGTATACGTACTTCTTCAATAACATCTTATCCTTCACTCGAATAAAGATGTGTGTTTTGAAAAAAAAACCATTCCTAATGCTACAGATATTTCAAAAACTCAAAATAGAATAACCTCGATTAATTTAAATATTTAAAGAAACAACTCTAGATGAATCTTGATATGGGATTCATACACTCTAGTTCATCACCATGTGGTACAACCTTTATTTAAAAAATGAATTTTTAAATTGATTATAGAGAACTCAAAAATATAACTATAAAAAACAAGTATCCTATAACCTATATACATGATATGCTTAATAAATTGCAAGGATCAAATTTTTTTTTCAAGAATGATATTTGATTTAAATATCATAAATTTCTATTTAATAAGGATGATATAACAAAAATAACGTTCCACGTTAGTTGTGGTCATTTATAGGTTATTGAAATTTCATTTGTACATACTAATACTGCTTCTATTTTCATGGATTTATTAATTTAATTATTTATAGATTATTTTTATTGGTATGTGGTAATCTTTATAGGAGATATTATTTTATATTAAATGTGACAAAAAGATAAAAACTAATATTTGAATATTGTGATAAAGTCATTATGTAAGGATACATGTTATTCATAATTAACCATGTATATATTTTAGCAATATAAGTACTCATTCATGGGTCACATAATCACACATGAGGGTATATCGGTGGATCTTTCAAAAATAAAAGTGATTAAAATATTCCATAATAAACATGGTAATTGATATTTTTATTTTTTTAGGTTTTTATGACACTAGTTATTAATTTTTAGAAATTTATTAAATTTTTTTAATATGATAACTTTGTTGACTCATATGGGAACAAAGTTCCTTTAGAATGATGAATGTGGGTAAATTTTCAAACATATTAAAACATGACTGGTCAATGACCTTATATATACACTGCCATATAGTGGATAAGGGTTTTTTAAAAAGTTTAATGCATATAATAGGGTAATATGATTCATCATTATTCTGAATGATATTTTTATAGCTTTTAAATCATGATAATTGAAAATTTGTGAGAAAAATCACCCAACTAATGATTTTTTATTACTATAAGTGAATCTTTCACTAAAAATATGGATGTGTTATATTTATATTGAATTTTTTGATATATATACCAATAATAAAAATTTCAAGTAGTTAATAATATATAAGAAGTTAATAGGATCCAATGGAGATGATTGTATTTTATTAAATATTATGATTTATCAACACACTACAACTATATGAAAGACAACAAGGTTGATACTTCTTTGAACAAAAAAACACTTCAATTTTTTATAAGTTGTTGATTTAAAGAGAGCCATGGATTTTTGAATTTATATTATACAACTCATGAGATCATTATAAAAGGGAAAATTTCAAATATTTCTCTGATGATTTCTTAATCATCAATCCATGTGATGCTTAATGATGCACATAATGATGATGTGGGACTATAGAGGATTGTGGGAAATGTTCCAGAGTTCGTACATGATTGTGATGCAATGATATGGTTTTGTAACATTTAATGTTTTCCATTAATACGAAATATTATGAAGGATATGTTCGATGAAGCTCATAGATTATCATTATGTATTCATTCTAGAAGTACAAATATGTATAGAGATCTAAAAATGTATTTCTTATGGGAAGCCATAAAGGTATATAATGTAGATTATGAACCTAATTTATTGGTATGATAATAGGTTAAGGATGAGAGACATAATTATAACGGGATTATACAACCATTACCTATGATATAATGGAAATGGGAAAACGTCACCTGGTATTTCATTAGCATACGCACTAGCACACCAAAAGTCTATAATTCACCTTAGGTGGTTTTCAATTTTCATATGAAGAAATAACTACTTAGTTAAAGTAGAAAATATTTCTATCTTGATCATATTTATATGGTATACCTTAATTATGTTTTAAGGTTCCATAGAGTACCTTATTATATTGTATATGGTCATGATCTATGTTTTATCTTGATATTCAAGAGTAGAATTTATCAGGATTTGTTTATAGAGTTTAGTTTTAGTACAACATATCATCCTTAAAAATATAGGTATACTAAGAGGAAAATGCAAACTCTTGGATTAAACTTGAGATATTTATAAATTTATTTCAATGGTGGTTGGGATCAACACATTCCTTTGGTGAAAGTTTCATACACCAATATCATTCACATGATAATTCTGATGTCTCCTTTGATTCCCTACATGGAATGAAGTGAAGAACAGAAAAATTATGGGTTGAGGGTGGAGAATGAAAGATATTGGAACCTAAGCTATTTATAGTGGTACAATAGAAGTTTATATCTATTCTAAAGCCCATAAGAACATATCAGAGTCGACAGAAATGTTATACAATCAATCATTGATAAAATCTATGGTCTGAAATTGGTGATAATGAATTGCTATGAATATGTCCCGGGAAGAATTTTACGTGATTTATAAATAAGGGAATTCAAACCACATATATAATGTTTCCTTTTAAATACTTCATTGTATCAGGATGTTTTCATATATTTTCGAACATCCACTGATTCTATCTAATGGTTAAGAAGTTTTAATGTATATTCCTGATGAAGTACCAACATGAACCTTTAAATGCACTAAACTCAATAATCATACCACCGGATAATGACATCCCTTCTAATGAATAACTATTGATGATTATGGATTTTACAGAGAATGTTCTATGAAATAAGACCACTCACTTATTTAAGGTTTTGTAACGAAACCATAAATTAGAGGAAGTTACATGGGAACATGGGGATCTGATGATGAAGAATCATCCTTATTTTTGATATTATAGTTATATAATTTTTAGGAATATTTTTCAATAAGGGGTTATAATGTAAAAAAGTGATATTTTATGATATATTTCTCTTTAAATAAATATTATTTCAATTCTATCTTATATTACATTCAACTCTGAGTTTCAATGAATATTGATATAAATATTATCCTATTAATGTGACCATCACAACCGAGAATATAAAATTGGAAGTATGAATAGGAATAAACACATTATAGAAAATATGGATATAGGTTTTATATAATTATAATTCAATGATTAATTCATAAAACAATTGCCCAATTTTTAGTAAACTCATTTTGTGCTTCACAAATACATTTTCTTCTAATTTTTTTATGATTATTATTATATATTTTTAGAACAAGTAGAAACTTTATTTGAATAAGTGGATTTATATTTCAATATAATATTATTTATATGAGCCTATGGTGGCATTTTTTTATTATTCTAAATTTATTTCTTTTTTGGGAATAGTCAAAAATATAATTTTTTGTAATACTATCACTTCATTCCATTTAAAATGGCACAAAGTTAATTGAACGTGGTAATAAATTAACATAAGTATAATTTATTTATAAATAATATAGTTAAATACAAATTAATTATCTCTACACATTATTTTTTTATAACATAATTTTTATCCTTATAAATAATTGTATTTTCTAAAAACAAATTGGTGGTTTTACGCATATATTTTAAAATGAATTTCTAGAAAATACAGAAATTGAATATTATTAAATAGATTAAATATTTGAAAAAATAAGAATAATTAAAATAATTTAATAATTCAAACATTATTATTAGTCATTATAAATAGTAACCAGGTACATATGTTTTACCTTGGTAAAGGACCAAAAGGTTGGTCATAATTTGTGGTTTCTGATTTAAAATAACTCTACCACGTTACCATTTAATATTTTATGTGTGGGTATTGAAGACATGTATTTTAAATAATCTTAATAAAGTATTCTAAATAAATTATTTTGACATTTGGGTCCCATGATTTAAATTTTTAATGATATTTAATATTTTCTATGAAGGAGAAAATATTTTTGGTTCTTTGTATTTAATAGAATGGTTAGAAAATTACATTATGTTTTTACCTGATCCAAATTTCAAAACCATTCCTATGTTTATTATTTTTCTAAAATATTTCGTGGATAAACACTAAATAATTTATTCTATGGAGAAGATATTTTTTCTCGCAAATCATTTATTCTCATAAGAATTGGTTTTCACATGTTTTGAGTTATTATATAAAAATATATTTTTACCTATATTGATATTTAATATTATAATATTAATTCCAAATTTTAAGTAATCATGTTTATATTTGGTTATATGTTACCTATAATTCTATTTCATATAATTATATTATCATGGTAAAAAAGTTTACATATCATGCTTAAAGAGAAAATTAGTTTAAAGTGGTTTAAATAGATATGTATTAGAGTGTATCCAAAACATATCTAAATGTGATTTATTTTTAGTTTATTTATAACCTATAAAAAACTTATATATTAATTTTATCTTCAACTATACCACTTACCATTATTTTGATATATATTATTTATGATTTTAAGAAATTCAATATATATCATTTCCCAAACATATAAAAGCGGACCTTGTCATCCCCATTATTTACAGCTTTTGATCCCTCTTTCTTACCCATTTAATAAAAAAAACCCAATCATATATTTCTTTCTTATATATTATATCTTATTTTTATTCCATTATCTCATACTTTAAATTCTAAATGTGACACCTAATAGTGTTTTCTCAAAAAAAAAACAAATAACTCATAACAGAGAAAATTCCATTTTATTTCTTCTTCTAACTCTTATAAATAAGTTGTATTGATTCTAAATAATAAATTTAGTATCTTCAGTAAAATTAATTTTTATTATTATTATAGAATTCACATTGTCTATATCATTTCTATCCTATTGGAAAAGAAACTCTTTCTCATGCATACGTGTAGAATATTTCCTCCTAGAAGCAGTGTGATTCAGTTTTCATCATCATGTCTCATTGATGATTATAATGACACATTTAATAAATTTATATCATATTTAAGATATTGTTAAACTTTTATAAATTTTAATTTTTTTTAAATATTATTTTTTTCTTTCTATAAAAATGTGGAATCATTGCTCATATGTATGTACAGACTACCATCTCCATGGAGTAATGTAACTCATTATTCTCCATTACTTTAATTGAATAGATATAAAATTTTATATAATTATTAAATAAATTATTATTCATATGATTACAATTATTTAGGTTATGGAACCATGGTCAATGTATAGGTACCAAGTTAATTGAAGTGAAACTTGCATGAAGCATAAGGATATTATCAACAAGAATAGTGATTTTAATAAAGAATTGTTAATAAATGGGTGATAATATGTAATAAGTAAAATATTTTTATAATGACTTTTAATCAAGATATTTTTATTCTTTAGTAATATTTATGAAAATATATAATATTTAATTCATGAACCCCTTTTTTTAAAACCCCATTTGGTTTTTTCTATAATTATTATGTTTTAGTACCATTTTTTGCCTCTTTATTACTCAGAAATGTTCCAAAACGTTTCATAATAAAATCCAGCCTTATTTATCCTCATTCTATTAGAAACAATTTTTCATTGAAATAAATATTTGTAAAAATTATTAAAGAGTTATTTTAACAATTATTTAATAAATTTTAAACTCGATCTTCCCATGTATTTCTTATTAATTGTTTTTAAAAAAGAATATTCAATTATTTTGAATTAGGTAATTTTTTTACTCATGGTTTCAAATAAAATTATTAAATGATTACTGTGTGAATGTAATTTCCCAAAATTCTTAATAATAATGTATTTTAAGAATCCTTTACAATTTTCTATAGATATTTTCAATTAATTATTTTTCAATATTATTTATGATTTTTTTAAATAATATTTTAAAAAATGAAAATTGTATTTTCCAGAAAAATATACCAATGATATTTTTTTAAAAATCATTTATGATAATTAGTATTTATTGGGGATACAATACAATAATTTTATCTTTATTGTTTCGCAATATGGTTTAGGAATATAATGATGGGATGTGTATGAAACCCAATTAATTCCCCTGGGTTATTATATGATAAAATGATCAAAATCTAATGAATATAATTTCTATTCCATTGGTTATTATATAATGATAAGATTATTTTTTTGTGATATTGTGGAACATATAATTATGGTTTTCATTATGTAATTGGTGTGCCCAAAATTATATATCCTTCCAATGAATTTTGTAAATATGGATATCTAATTAGCGAATAATAACTAGAATTGATAGTAAACCAAGTTCTGTAAGGGACTCTATACTCTATGATATTCTTAACGGTGAATATAATCTAATGATATTATGGAATGGGGAGTGAAACTAATCCACTATGATAGTCTTGGAAGAGATCCTTGACTGAAAAAATTATTTTATATTCTTATGTGAAATCAATAATATTGTATCTTATAATTATGATTTTTTCCCTATATCATGACTAATCATTGATGAATATAATGACTTTTGAATTATAAATTGGAGAACTCATATAATTACAATTATTGATATTTTGTTTTGAGGAAGTATTAGACTATATATTTGCATATGAATGAAACTACTGTTCAATGATATGCAAATATATAGTCTAATACTTCCTCAAAACAAAATATCAATAATTGTAATTATATGAGTTCTCCAATTTTTTAGTGTACCAAATATTTATGCATATGAATGAAACTACTGTTAAATATATTTTTATGCATGATAAACCCTTTAAAAGCTAAGTGGAAATTGTTTCCCCCAATATTAATAAGAAATAAATATTTCATTTAATCTTACCCACACACACTTCACGATTCTGTAATTATTTTATTTTATATATATATTATTCATCAAGTATGATTATCTTCCCCTACATCAATTCCATCATACCAAGGATTTTAAATGTGACTTTTTCCCCTTAACATAATATATTACATGATGTCTTAGAGGAATCACACAACCCTTGAGAGTTTTTCAGAACTCTGTGTAATATTCAATGTACATTGAAAGTATTTATCATATTCCAAAATCTATTTAGTATTATTTGAACATTAAAAAGTACTTGGAAACTATAACCCCTAAATATATTCTCATAAGAGGATATTCTTAGAAAAAACTAGAGTGAACATAAATTCTTCTTCATGAAGATGGGTGGATCAACAAACCCTCTTCCCCTTCTAGTAGCCTGGGAGTCTTGAGTATTATTTTTCTTCATCACATAAATTAAATATTAGATAATTTTTTTTCTAAAAATGATATCTGTCAAATAAAAATATGAATAAAATCAACTCTCTTGAACTAGATTGTTCTCATTTTACAAGAGTGGCTCACTACCTCCTCTTTGAGATATTAGTCATGTTAAGAATCATTTAAAATCCACCAAAATATCCCATTTTAAACAATGTTTTTGAATTATAGAAAATCTCAATTTTTTTTCAACAAATGTGTCCTTCTTATCCCAAGACATCACACGATTCCTAGAATTATAGCATCTTCACATCATATGATTCATCATACTTGAGTTTTAACTCACATGGAAGAGATCATATCACATTTATCACATCATGTACTAATATATATCAATATTTTATATTCTTCATGGGAATAAAAACTATATTTAAATTAAATGGTTGAAAACATATCAATTCATGCATGAAAATTGAACTATAACAATTATATTTTTCATTCTCATAATATTTATATCTATTTGTTCCTAGGAAATTGTGGAATGTATGTTTTCAAAAAATTGAAGCACCAATTTTGAGTTAGGTTATTTAGAGGTTGATGATGATGTGGATATGTTATAAGATATCTGGGAATGATTTTATTGAGAATACATAGTTATATGAATATGTTATTAATATATTAATTATAAATTATGCTCATGAGTCCCACCTCTACATTGAAATCTATCTCATACTTCTTAAATATACTTCTAGTTCCTTCAACATCCTGAGCTGCGAACGCAGTCAACACATGGAAAACCATCCACACACCCACACACATATTATATGTCATAAAATATTATAGTTCCCAAGGAAACCCATGTGTGTTTGGTCCATATTATATGCACATATTAGTGTATACCCTTATAAGGGATATTTTCCCACCATGATAAGATTCCTTTATATGCTTCTTGTGGTAAATATACTCCCCCATTATTTCACCAAAATCTATCTTGGTCAACCCTCTCTCACATTGTTGACCACTAGATCCCATTTTAGTGGTTGAGTGGGTTGTTGGTTTTCATAGAGCTAGCACATTCTTCGTAATATAGTTCTATTTTATAAACATTGTAAAAACTATGTTTAAACAACAACAAAATAATTATCCCAATTAAACACCGTCTCCAACATAAAACTTTCCTAGAAATAAAGGTATATAATGTAGATTATGAACCTAATTTATTGGTATATATAGAGATCTAAAAATGTATTTCTTATGGGAAGCCATAAAGGTATATAATGTAGATTATGAACCTAATTTATTGGTATGATAATAGGTTAAGGATGAGAGACATAATTATAACGGGATTATACAACCATTACCTATGATATAATGGAAATGGGAAAACATCACCTGGTATTTCATAAGCATACGCACTAGCACACCAAAAGTCTATAATTCACCTTAGGTGGTTTTCAATTTTCATATGAAGAAATAACTACTTAGTTAAAGTAGACAATATTTCTATCTTGATCATATTTATATGGTATACCTTAATTATGTTTTAAGGTTCCATAGAGTACCTTATTATATTGTATATGGTCATGATCTATGTTTTATCTTGATATTCAAGAGTAGAATTTATCAGGATTTGTTTATAGAGTTTAGTTTTAGTACAACATATCATCCTTAAAAATATAGGTATACTAAGAGGAAAATGAAAACTCTTGGATTAAACTTGAGATATTTATAAATTTATTTCAATGGTGGTTGGGATCAACACATTACTTTGGTGAACGTTTCATACACCAATATCATTCACATGAGAATTCTGATGTCTCCTTTGATTCCCTACATGGAATGAAGTGAAGAACAGAAAAATTATGGGTTGAGGGTGGAGAATGAAAGATATTGGAACCTAAGCTATTTATAGTGGTACAATAGAAGTTTATATCTATTCTAAAGCCCATAAAAACATATCAGAGTCGACAGAAATGTTATACAATCAATCATTGATAAAATCTATGGTCTGAAATTGGTGATAATGAATTGCTATGAATATGTCCCTGGAAGAATGTTACGTGATTTATAAATAAGGGAATTCAAACCACAGATATAATGTTTCCTTTTAAATACGTCATTGTATCAGGATGTTTTCATATATTTTCGAACATCCATTGATTCTATCTAATGGTTAAGAAGTTTTAATGTATATTCCTGATGAAGTACCAACATGACCCTTTACATGCACTAAACTCAATAATCATACCACCGGATAATGACATCCCTTCTAATGAATAACTATTGATGATTATGAATTTTACACAGAATGTTCTATGAAATAAGACCACTCACTTATTTAAGGTGTTGTAACGAAACCATAAATTAGAGAAAGTTACATGGGAACATGGGGATCTGATGATGAAGAATCATCCTTATTTTTGATATTATAGTTATATAATTTTTAGGAATATTTTTCAATAAGGGGTTATAATGTAAAAAAGTGATATTTTATGATATATTTCTCTTTAAATAAATATTATTTCAATTCTATCTTATATTACATTCAACTCTGAGTTTCAATGAATATTGATATAAATATTATCCTATTAATGTGACCATCACAACCGAGAATATAAAATTGGAAGTATGAATAGGAATAAACACATTATAAAAAATATGGATATAGGTTTTATATAATTATAATTCAATGATTAATTCATAAAACAAGTGCCCAATTTTCAGTAAACTCATTTTGTGCTTCACAAATACATTTTCTTCTAATTTTTTTATGATTATTATTATATATTTTTAGAACAAGTAGAAACTTTATTTGAATAAGTGGATTTATATTTCAATATAATATTATTTATATGAGCCTATGGTGGCATTTTTTTATTATTCTAAATTTATTTCTTTTTTGGGAATAGTGAAAAATATAATTTTTTGTAATACTATCACTTCATTCCATTTAAAATGGCACAAAGTTAATTGAACGTGGTAATAAATTAACATAAGTATAATTTATTTATAATTAATATAGTTAAATACAAATTAATTATCTCTACACATTATTTTTTTATAACATAATTTTTATCCTTATAAATAATTGTATTTTCTAAAAACAAATTGGTGGTTTTATGCATATATTTTAAAATGAATTTCTAGAAAATACAGAAATTGAATATTATTAAATAGATTAAATATTTGAAAAAATAAGAATAATTAAAATAATTTAATAATTCAAACATTATTATTAGTCATTATAAATAGTAACCAGGTACATATGTTTTACCTTGGTAAAGGACCAAAAGGTTGGTCATAATTTGTGGTTTCTGATTTAAAATAACTCTACCACGTTACCATTTAATATTTTATGTGTGGGTATTGAAGGCATGTATTTTAAATAATCTTAATAAAGTATTCTAAATAAATTATTTTGACATTTGGGTCCCATGATTTAAATTTTTAATGATATTTAATATTTTCTATGAAGGAGAAAATATTTTTGGTTCTTTGCATTTAATAGAATGGTTAGAAAATTACATTATGTTTTTACCTGATCCAAATTTCAAAACCATTCCTATGTTTATTATTTTTCTAAAATATTTCGTGGATAAACACTAAATAATTTATTCTATGGAGAAGATATTTTTTCTCGTAAATCATTTATTCTCATAAGAATTGTTTTTCACATGTTTTGAGTTATTATATAAAAATATATTTTTACCTATATTGATATTTAATATTATAATATTAATTCCAAATTTGAAGTAATCATGTTTATATTTGGTTATATGTTACCTATAATTCTATTTCATATAATTATATTATCATGGAAAAAATGTTTACATATCATGCTTAAGGAGAAAATTAGTTTAAAGTGGTTTAAATAGATATGTATTAGAGTGTATCCAAAACATATCTAAATGTGATTTATTTTTAGTTTATTTATAACCTATAAAAAACTTATATATTAATTTTATCTTCAACTATACCACTTACCATTATTTTGATATATATTATTAATGATTTTAAGAAATTCAATATATATCATTTCCCAAACATATAAAAGCGGACCTTGTCATCCCCATTATTTACAGCTTTTGATCCCTCTTTCTTACCCATTTAATAAAAAAACCCAATCATATATTTCTTTCTTATATATTATATCTTATTTTTATTCCATTATCTCATACTTTAAATTCTAAATGTGACACCTAATAGTGTTTTCTCAAAAAAAAACAAATAACTCATAATAGAGAAAATTCCATTTTATTTCTTCTTCTAACTCTTATAAATAAGTTGTATTGATTCTAAATAATAAATTTAGTATCTTCAGTAAAATTAATTTTTATTATGATTATGGAATTCACATTGTCTATATCATTTCTATCCTATTGGAAAAGAAACTCTTTCTCATGCATACATGTAGAATATTTCCTCCTAGAAGCAGTGTGATTCAGTTTTCATCATCATGTCTCATTGATGATTATAATGACACATTTAATAAATTTATATCATATTTAAGATATTGTTAAACTTTTATAAATTTTAATTTTTTTTAAATATTATTTTTTTCTTTCTATAAAAATGTGGAATCATTGCTCATATGTATGTACAGACTACCATCTCCATGGATTAATGTAACTCATATTCTCCATTACTTTAATTGAATAGATATAAAATTTTATATAATTATTAAATAAATTATTATTCATATGATTACAATTATTTAGGTTATGGAACCATGGTCAATGTATAGGTACCAAGTTAATTGAAGTGAAACTTGCGTGAAGCATAAGGATATTATCAACAGGAATAGTGATTTTAATAAATAATTGTTAATAAATGGGTGATAATATGTAATAAGTAAAATATTTTTATAATGACTTTTAATCAAGATATTTTTATTCTTTAGTAATATTTATGAAAATATATAATATTTAATTCATGAACCCCTTTTTTTAAAACCCCATTTGGTTTTTTCTTTAATTATTATGTTTTAGTACCATTTTTTGCCTCTTTATTACTCAGAAATGTTCCAAAACGTTTCATAATAAAATCCAGCCTTATTTATCCTCATTCTATTAGAAACAATTTTTCATTGAAATAAATATTTGTAAAAATTATTAAAGAGTTATTTTAACAATTATTTAATAAATTTTAAACTCGATCTTCCCATGTATTTCTTATTAATTGTTTTTAAAAAAGAATATTCAATTATTTTGAATTAGGTAATTTTTTTACTCATGGTTTCAAATAAAATTATTAAATGATTACTGTGTGAATGTAATTTCCCAAAATTCTTAATAATAATGTATTTTAAGAATCCTTTACAATTTTCTATAGATATTTTCAATTAATTATTTTTCAATATTATTTATGATTTTTTTAAATAATATTTTAAAAAATGAAAATTGTATTTTCTAGAAAAATATACCAATGATATTTTTTTAAAAATCATTTATGATAATTAGTATTTATTGGGGATACAATACAATAATTTTATCTTTATTGTTTCGCAATATGGTTTAGGAATATAATGATGGGATGTGTATGAAACCCAATTAATTCCCCTGGGTTATTATATGATAAAATGATCAAAATCTAATGAATATAATTTCTATTCCATTGGTTATTATATAATGATAAGATTATTTTTTTGTGATATTGTGGAACATATAATTATGGTTTTCATTATGTAATGGGTGTGCCCAAAATTATATATCCTTCCAATGAATTTTGTAAATATCGATATCTAATTAGCGAATAATAACTAGAATTGATAGTAAACCAAGTTCTGTAAGGGACTCTATACTCTATGATATTCTTAACGGTGAATATAATCTAATGATATTATGGAATGGGGAGTGAAACTAATCCACTATGATAGTCTTGGAAGAGATCCTTGACTGAAAAAATTATTTTATATTCTTATGTGAAATCAATAATATTATATCTTATAATTATGATTTTTTCCCTATATCATGACTAATCATTGATGAATATAATGACTTTTGAATTATAAATTTAATATTGAAAAATTCATTTTCCTAGAATTATGATTAATGAGTTTGGAACCCTTTGGGATAATCACCCTAAGGGGGTAGTGAATTTGAGTTCGATGAATTTTTTCCACTTTAAATATTTTATCCATTTTAATATCTCTATAAAATATTCAGTAAATGATTTTATTATATTCTTCGTGTGATTTTAAAAATAATGAACGTGAAATAATAATCCATAATAAAAACTTGAATTTGTTGAAAAGGATCACCAATAATGTGGATGATTGCATCCCTAGTGTAGGGTTGATATTATCCCACTAGAGCATATATTTCATTTTATTATCATGAAAATCATAGCCAAGTGTATGACCATAAACTTGTTATTATGGAACCTACCTAGTATGTTGAATGATTCAACATTAAATCACAGGGTAACCAGATATCAAACGGTCCCACACAAATAGATCAACAAATATTGGACAAGTACTCTTAAATTAACCCCAATAAAGTAAGATCAAATTCATCTCTTAAAATGAATTTTATGGTCTACCTTGACTTCCCACATCAATTTTTTCAATATTAAATTTATAATTCAAAAGTCATTATATTCATCAATGATTAGTCATGATATAGGGAAAAAATCATAATTATAAGATATAATATTATTGATATGCAAATATATAGTCTAATACTTCCTCAAAACAAAATATCAATAATTGTAATTATATGAGTTCTCCAATTTTTTTAGTGTACCATATAATTACAATTATTGATATTTTGTTTTGAGGAAGTATTAGACTATATATTTTCATATGAATGAAACTACTGTTCAATGATATGCAAATATATAGTCTAATACTTCCTCAAAACAAAATATCAATAATTGTAATTATATGAGTTCTCCAATTTTTTTAGTGTACCAAATATTTATGCATATGAATGAAACTACTGTTAAATATATTTTTATGCATGATAAACCCTTTAAAAGCTAAGTGGAAATTGTTTCCCCCAATATTAATAAGAAATAAATATTTCATTTAATCTTACCCACACACAGTTCACGATTCTGTAATTATTTTATTTTATATATATATTATTCATCAAGTATGATTATCTTCCCCTACATCAATTCCATCATACCAAGGATTTTAAATGTGACTTTTTCCCCTTAACATAATATATTACATGATGTCTTAGAGGAATCACACAACCCTTGAGAGTTTTTCAGAACTCTGTGTAATATTCAATGTACATTGAAAGTATTTATCATATTCCAAAATTTATTTAGTATTATTTGAACATTAAAAAGTACATGGAAACTATAACCCCTAAATATATTCTCATAAGAGGATATTCTTAGAAAAAACTAGAGTGAACATAAATTCTTCTTCATGAAGATGGGTGGATCAACAAACCCTCTTCCCCTTCTAGTAGCCTGGGAGTCTTGAGTATTATTTTTCTTCATCACATAAATTAAATTTTAGATAATTTTTTTCTAAAAATGATATCTCTCAAATAAAAATATGAATAAAATCAACTCTCTTGAACTAGATTGTTCTCATTTTACAAGAGTGGCTCACTACCTCCTCTTTGAGATATTAGTCATGTTAAGAATCATTTAAAATCCACCAAAATATCCCATTTTAAACAAAATTTTTGAATTATAGAAAATCTCAATTTTTTTTCAACAAATGTGTCCTTCTTATCCCAAGACATCACACGATTCCGAGAATTATAGCATCTTCACATCATATGATTCATCATACTTGAGTTTTAACTCACATGGAAGAGATCATATCACATGTATCACATCATGTACTAATATATATCAATATTTTATATTCTTCATGGGAATAAAAACTATATTTAAATTAAATGGTTGAAAACATATCGATTCATGCATGAAAATTGATCTATAACAATTCTATTTTTCATTCTCATAATATTTATATCTATTTGTTCCTAGGAAATTGTGGAATGTATGTTTTCGAAAAATTGAAGCACCAATTTTGAGTTAGGTTATTTAGAGGTTGATGATGATGTGGATATGTTATAATATATCTGGGAATGATTTTATTGAGAATCCATAGTTATATGAATATGTTATTAATATATTAATTATAAATTATGCTCATGAGTCCCACCTCTACATTGAAATCTATCTCATACTTCTTAAATATACTTCTAGTTCCTTCAACATCCTGAGCTGCGAACGCAGTCAACACATGGAAAACCATCCACACACCCACACACATATTATATGTCATAAACTATTATAGTTCCCAAGAAAACCCATTTGTGTTTGGTCCATATTATATGCACATATTAGTGTATACCCTTATAAGGGATATTTTCCCACCATGATAAGATTCCTTTATATGCTTCTTGTGGTAAATATACTCCCCCATTATTTCACCAAAATCTATCTTGGTCAACCCTCTCTCACATTGTTGACCACTAGATCCTATTTTAGTGGTTGAGTGGGTTGTTGGTTTTCATAGAGCTAGCACATTCTTCGTAATATAGTTATATTTTATAAACATTGTAAAAACTATGTTTAAACAACAACAAAATAATTATCCCAATTAAACACCGTCTCCAACATAAAACATTCCTAGAAATAAATATTTTCATGGTCTTCTCATCATGGCCATATTCAAAAAATTACTTTGTGATGATAAATATTTTCAGATTCGTTACCTTTTTCAATATTTTTTATAAATGTTCACTTCTCCCAATTCAATTGGAATAGGGTATTAAAATTTAGCAACATGTTAACAATAATGAAACATAATATAATTAAATTAAAATATAATATATAATATCTGAAATACCTGTCTATGCATCTTCTTCAAAACTGAAAATACTTCTATTATTATTGATAAACCTACGACCATCCTATAAGAAATCATAATGTAGTCCAAAAAATGTTTTGGGATCATCATTAATCATAAATTACTATGATTAGGGAAACTATAATACCTTTAAAACTAGAATTCTTCTTCAATTCATACTGATATCAAATTCTTAATCTCATACTAAATTATTTAAAAAAATTCACCCATATAATGTATGATCATCAATATCATCCCACATTGTTTTATTTCAATACGAATATAGAAAATGGTAATTTAATGTGTTATAATTATTTATTCTCTATTTTACTTTTATTATTTCTCCCTTATTGAAAACAAATACAATTTACCTGATAGAGGATACTATTATTTTATTATTACGTAATGTTGTATCAATTATTATACTATAAGTATAATTTGGCTAACCTATCGAAGAAAAAAGGATATCTAATTGACACATCAATTTAGTTCATTCTCAATTCATAACATAAAGCAGCTATTGTTTCAAAACATGTTTCATTCCAATGATTTTATTCAATGTTTTATAAGTACATAGTAATTTGATGATTCCAATTTATAAAATAAAATTTAAATTTTCATGATACCACTTGTAATGAAAATTACAAAGATACATTCATCACGTGATTACTACACTCATCTCAATATCTGTATTAAAAAAATTCCATTATAATAGGTATGTGTTTTTTTTGAAATTTTTTCAATTACTTACTAAATATCATGTTCTTCATCAATTCATTTATGTTCACCTCTTTATGATCATAATTATTTTTATTTTTCGTAAATAATAATACCATTTTTTCCAACATAACTCATAAATTATTTTATGGATATGAAGCTTCAATATATATAATTTTTAAAATAAATTTATCTTGAAACTTCAATATATACTCTAACTAACATGATAATCCCCACTTCAACTTCACTAAGACTAATCTTCTCATCAACTATTCTTTTAAATTCCAATTAATTTGAATAAAACATATTATGATATCTTATATGATGGTGGTAACAATGTTTTTTATAAACTATGTTAGATGGATCATATTCATCCGGACTGATCTATGATCATTTGAAACAAATAATATTGAATATATTAGTAGATACATTAAAATGGGTTGGTTAATTACAAAAATCATGAAATGAATATTCTAGTGTGATCATATGGAAATATAATTTATTTAACACAAATATTCCCCTGATTATGTGTATCACTTTCAATTACATGATGTAATTAATGAACACTCGATAAATTAATAAGGTTGATCACATTTTATTTTCAATGAGAGTAATAAGGGTGATAATTATTTATCAATCATTAAACTCCATTATTTAATAATTCATGTGAGGATGAACTCATAATAATTAATTCCTGAATATCAGGGATGTTTTTGGGTTATGGAATCTTCACATTATCCTATTAAAACATTTAATGTGTTTTTTATTTTTACACTAGACATATACAAAACAAGATGATTTCTAAATCTTATTCAGTTTTTATTCTTGAGATAGTGTTATGAAAATACACACATCTGAGATATGTACAACCCTTTTCACATTCCACACTAAAGCATTGATATTTTTGGGTCATCATTTTTTTAGTAACCCCTCAATAGGCTCAGTATATTCACTTGAATAACTCCTTTTCATTTATCATTAGTTTTCATCTATGTTTCTTAAAATTTTATCTCTCATTAAAAATTGTCTGGAAAATTTATTTGTATTTCAATATGAAAATGAAATTCATGGTTGGTAGTTCCACATAGATTTAAAAGAGTGATATTTAATCTATTAGTTAGTTTGTTTTTATTTTGGTCTAGTTTATCACATTGTTTCTTAAGATTTATTATATTTTTTTGATATCCAAGTCATGTGAAAAGTGATGCATGGCTTGAAATTTTTTTCTAAAAAATAAGAATCGAATTATATTTGTTGTGAAAAAATTCTTGATCTTCTTGGTTTTATTATTATTGTTCTTTTAATTTTGTCTGAGGTTTGGCTAATTTTTATTATTTGTAAACATAGTTAGAATTGTTTTCAACTATTTTTCCAAATAATGAATTATTTATATTGACTAATTTATTTAGAATCTTTATCTGAATTTTTTTTTTGTGTCATGATAGAATAGTTTATAATTATATACAACTTTACAGTGACCAATTCCATTTAAAATAACACATTGGTTATTCTAATAGTTAAATTAGTTTATAACATATTTTTTCATCTTTTCAATGATTTATTTTTCATCATTTTGATTTTTCTCCCCCTTAATGCAGGAAATAATTGATTTTTAGGTGATAATATATTATTAAATTAATCATATTCCATGATCCTAACTATTATATAGCACCAACATTAGAAAAAAATCTCAATATGTTTTTCTGAGCAATAGTTTGGCCTCAATAAACTGATTTTTGATTCTATTTCATCTATGTTTTCAAATGGGAATATTTTTTGGAATATTTATTTCAAATTTTATATTGATTCACTAAAGTGGTTTTGATATGACCATAATAACCTTTATTACCATGTTTACATCTGCTTTTATTTTGATCTGAGAATATTTATAGAATTATAATTAGTAGAAATATTATTTATAGAGCTTGATAATATATTTTTCAAAGAGGACTATTTAGACTAAAAATTATATGATTCCAATCCACACATTCAATCATATGAAAGATGTTTTATATAATAACACCCTATGATGTTTATGTGTTTGGGTCACCAATAGTAATAGGTATTCTTATAGATTACTTTGAAGACTCTTCGTGATGATTTTAAATATTTTATAGTTTGTCTATAGGTTCAAGAAATTTTAAATTTACAAAGAATTTATCATCCCTTATTGATTGAATATTATTTTCACATATGTTTTTATCTATGAAACACCCTTATTAAACATGTTTTCATAAAACTGTGGGCCAATATTCACAATCTATTTTCCTTTGATCGAATGTTGAGAATTCATGAGAGCAGTGATATCCATATATTTTTCCTCTAATTAATAGGATATTAATTCAAATTAATATGTGGAATAATATTTCTAAATTTTTTTAATTAGTCCATGATATTTAAAACCATTGAATCTTTATTCATGTTTAACATTATTTGATTCATTTTTACTAATTTGTTTTGAGTGCTTATATTGGATTTAATTTTTTCTAGAAAATATTTCTCCATGTTTAGTAGATTATTGTCATTATATGTAATATATTCCTAGATTCATTTATATAAGATCTTATAAAATTGACTATTTATATAGGATAATTATTTTTTATAAATTAAATGTAGAAATTGATTCAGCATTGAATTATTTGGACATGTTATCCTTGTTGTTAATGTTTCGATCATCTTATGGGCAATTTTGGAAAAAAACATTTTTCCTCATTTTAGTGTAGATAAAAATAAATATGTGATGCTAAATGGTTTTATTTCTCATTATTAGTTTTATAAACAATGAAATATTTAATTATGATACATAAATTTTCTTTCTAAAATACAATGAATTCTAAAATTGATACACCATCCTTTCTACACATGAGTAATTTCTTTTTCAAAATTCTCAAAAATATAGTTCTTCAGTTATTCAAAGTATTGTTAAGGTTGTATTATGATCTATAACTGATAAAAATCCTATAAGTATTCATTGTAAATTGATATGATATATATCAATCCTCAAATAACATTCTTTTAGTAGAAACCAATCAGATGTGTAACCTATTTCTGTGATACCAATTGATTGGATCACTTTGGAATAATCACATTGAAATGTGTGTGAATAAATGTGGGATTACATGTTCCCACTTTTAAAAAGTTATAATTTTTATACCTTAATCACTTATTCAGTGAAAGATTATATTTTATTCATAACATTAAATTAGAATCCTATCATATAAAATATGAAATCAAAATAAACTAAAGCATTTATTGATGTGGATCGCCTCCAATGGGGTAAAATATTTCATCAGTGTACAGTGGTTATTATCCTAATCACACACACATTTCCATTTATTATCAAAAAAATAAAATATAATGGTATAAATATGAACCTATTTTCCTACAACCAAAAAATTTCAATGAATGCTTACTCATTTAAGAACAATGCAATAGTATATAGAAATGTCCCTCATTAAGTGACCGGTTAATGTAAAAAATGTACTATACAATAAAAAATAATAAATTAAATAAAATTCATCTAATTGAAAACATCTATTTGGATTCCCAAAACTCAGCAACGAATTTGATAACTCAAATACTCTCACCTAAATTATAATTAATTAATAACTTGGAAACCTCATTCTATACTATTTTTCTCAATGATATTAACTATATTTTGGAACAAAATATCAAAATTTCTCAATACACAAAATCACAATTATAATTATATCAGTTGTACTCGATTATTTTAGTGCACTAAATATTTATACAACTTATTAACAGTACGCATTCAATGATTTTTTTATTCATGATCAATATTACAAAAGAAAAGTGAAACTTGTTTCATAAAATCTTATTATGTTGTGAATATTTCATATTGGCTAATTCTTATATACCTTGTGGGTTTTTCCATGTTATATTTTTGTAATATTATTCATGAAAGTGTATATATCCAGCCCAAGTTCTCTTCTTTCGTATAATAGATTATATATGAGAACAATATCATCCTAGTATAATATATTACATGTTGTCTTAGTGGTTTCATGAAACCATGTTGTGTTTCATATAACTATTTTCAATCATTTTTGTACATAGATTATATTTATCTTCTTTATGTAACCCTTGGGAATTCTTAGAATAATATCAATTATGTCAAAATAAGAGCCTTAGATTATGCGATCACATACAAGTCTTATTCATACAAATATAAGTGTCTGAACTTATTTTTTATGAATTGGAGTGGATTTCAGAAATATCATTCCTATTAATATATCCTATGAGTATAACGTACCTCACTTCTCATATATAGATATTCCATATTAATTGATAAATATTCATTTAATCTTAAACAAACCATCATAAGGATCGTAATGATTCAGTGCCATTAGAAGCATTGATACATAAATAGGTGGTTTCTAATTGAACTAAAACATCTCCCAATATGTTATTCATAACTACCACCCTTCATAGAAATATCATACTCATTAACATTTTTAGATAACCAGAGGAAATGGAAAAAAATAAAGGCTGAACTCAGATTCATTGTGAGAGTAAACAAGGGAGATAAAAATTACAATATACATATAATATGTGTGTAAGTTTATGGGAATATGAGGATAAAATTAAGAAACAATAAAATGAATATAATAGATATTATTATTGAGTAATGTAATATAATATTTTTTTAGTTAACAAGACATGATTTATAAAAGAATCAAAGACCGTAAGCAAGGAGAGCTCAAATTTGCATAAGACTTAGATTTGTGAAATACACATAAGTATAGAAAAACTTATGTCTTGGATACCCACTATGTAATTCATAACATATTAGTTATAGGATCACCACCATTGTACCAATTTTGATCTTAGTATAACATCATGTATGCCTACTTTTGGAATTGGGAAAACCAAATGTGTACCCTCTATAGGTATTAGGATAACCTCCAATACACCCTCTTTTGAGATTTGAATAACCACTTTTATACCCTATTTTGGGATTGTGGTATCCAAAATTAGTTGGATCTATGATGTATAGAGGTTAAGGGTTATGTATTATAATTGAGGTGAGTGAAATACTTGTTTCTTTTCAACGATTTCCAATAATTCCATATATAGTTATTTGTATGGAGGTTCCAAAATGGATATTTCTTAATCTATAGTGAGATAAATAAAAAATATAGATATCTAATAGGATTGGAACAATTTTTATATTTCATTTTAATCATTATCATTTTAGTTTACAATGAAATATAAGAGGTTTAACCTTGAATATGGTAATTAATTTTTTATATTTATACTTCTCATTATAACAAAAAAAATAAGTTAACATTATTACCTAATATCAATTTTGATAATTGAAAATATAGAATCTATTTGACCATATTAATTTCATATTATTTGTAGGATTTAATTTAAAATTAATCCCAAAGATGAGATGAAAATGTAGTTTCTAAAGAATAATGTTCCATGTGTATAAGAATTTTTTTTTATCAAAATTGATCATAAATTTTATTCCATCAAAATTAATTGGATTAATAATATAATTTAAATAATAATTATTATGTAACCATATAAAAATCGGGAATTGTAAAATCATTAAAATATAAGACAATATTTAATAAAAATTTTTAGTTAACAATTTTTATTCAAATTGTTATCTCTTTAGAACATTTTCAAATTTCAATATAAGATACTATTGAATTGTTACATACAATATTATTTTAACATTATCATATAAATTTTATAAATTTAGAAAAAATAAGTTAAATTATTTATTCACAACTAATAATGAAAATATATTTTAAGGAAAATTGAATTTTTGAAACATATAAAGACTTAATAAAATGAATATAATAATTTATGAATATATCTTCTTCATCTAAAATATTTATACCTATTTTTTAAAATGTTTCTATTTATATTGAAATAAAAATCTTTAATGGATATGTTATAATATTATGGTTTAAATAATAATATTAATAGTATATTTTGGTTCGTTAAAACTCGATTATGCATGTAACAACATAAATTAAAGAATTTATGTTTAGTTGAAAAAAAAAATATTTCATAAAATATTAGGGTGTTACATTATACTCGCCAGAAAATTAATTTCTCTATAAAAAATAGAAATTTTGGTTAAAAATAATTAAGATACATCTACATCATCGCATTCATAGGTTCCCACATAGATTCTTTGAATATCTAATTCCTCTAGGTAACTTTGACCATATGGTTATTCACGGTCCCTAGAACATTACCTCTATAATTCAATATTTATACACATTTGATCCTCATATGAAAGATCATAATCCAATGGTATTCCCTATGATTTAATTACATATAATATATCAGGTATGTGCTTCCTCAGGTGTCACGAACCAACCTAGGTTGACCCTGAACCACTCACCCAAGTCGGCATGTGGCATGGAACGAGGGTGTTACCGATCCCCACAGGCTGGAAACTAGTGCAAGGCATCAACACATAAACGTTGAGAATGATTTTTCCCATGAAGAAAATATAAAAAAAAATGATAACCAAAAAAATCTAGCAGAGAAATGGTCATAAACTGTACATACCTAATCGTGACCTCCTAGGTCACCACCCAACTCATAACTAGGCCTTCTCCAACATTGAGCAGTTGAACCAGGAACCTGAATGAGAAACTGAACCTATAACTGGAAAGATATTATAGGCATGAGCACAGAGATACTCAGTAGGGGTGGTGAAAATAAACAAATTAATCCAGTAGTTCTTTTTCCAAAACAGCCCACTAAGACAATTTTGAAATACAGATATAAAACTAGGGTTTTCATATTTTAAAAATTAGCAACATGTTGACCCCATTTAAAAACCCCACACACGCAACAAACCATTTGAAAAATAATTTTTCATTTTATAAACTAGATCCAAAATAAAAAATACCAAAGTTGGATAGAGAAACAAAAGTAAAAAGTGAAAATTGAAAATAAACTAGTGCAACGGAAAGTAAATAAGAAATGTAAATAATATAGTAACAATAGTTGATCCTAAACATCCCTTGATGACCCCTAGACATACTCGGTTAAGGAATCACCTATCCACGAATGGTGAAGCTCTTATGTAGATACCCGAAGCTTAACGTACATTGATATTACATTACTTTTGCGGAATACTTAGTACATAACAAAACACACACACAAGGACCGTAATAGTTTAGTGTCTTTGGAAACTTGGAATAAAATCTTCTAATCATGGTGAAAGATCTTCAATATCTCCCATAAAGAACTTATTTCATTTTCTAAAACCTTTATTTATATCCTGGGGAAAAGAAAACATAAAAGGGTGAGTTCAAATGCTCAGTAAGGGTAAACAAAATAAAAATCAATCACATCATATTCATAAGAACATAACTTTTGGAAATCTTAACCTGCAAAAGAGATAATAATTTCATAACATGGGATAAATCATAATAGTGAAATGAAAACACATTAATCATAACTTAAAACATGAAACTTTGTGTCATACACACATAATCATAGAGAATCATTTCTTGTTAGTCAAGACTCATTGCCAAGACTATCTTAGTGTACAATGTCCCTTTCTGAACCGAGTCACCCTCGTTTCAGTCCTGTTTCACTGAACCGGTATAACCTACCATTCCATCCTTGTCTATCTCATGAGATAAAAATCTTTACCCAATGCATTGGAGGGAGATATAGGTCCCACCCATCTCATAATGATACCATTCATATGTGTGCCACAAAATCATAAATCATACATCATTGCATAACCCATGTAATAAAAATGGGATTCTTAAACAATATGACATCATAAAATCATTCATATAAGATAAATGAATTCATAAACATAATTCCATCACAACATAGTCAAATCAATGTAAAAATATGGATTGAAACAGAACCCTTTATTATCTTAGATGGAAAATAATTTTGATAAAACACTTGAATTGAATTCTTGAGGAAAATATCCTTTCTTCTTCAAAATCAATTTCTTTTCACAAAACATCATGCAATTTTAAAAGAAAAAGATTTTATTGAAAATAGTCATGAAATATTTTCTAGGAAGCTTCATGAAAATAAGGATTTATAAAACCATAAAAATCCGTTCGTGCTGTATAAGTTAAAAAAACATTCTTCGCACTTTTGTCGAAAAAGCCAAAAAGTACCTCGTACTTAAAACGACAAAAGATTCCTTTCATATCTTTTACTAAAAACTAACCAAAGGGTAAATTGTATATAAACTATTGTATAAGTATATAAATATTACATATTGAGGAAACATGGATGTGGATGATTAAATACACCCCAGTAAATACCAAAGTATAAACAATCTCGGATAAAAATGAGATTGTGATATTTCCCTTACCTTAGGTCCGATTTGCTTCGTAGGTGTCCAAACCTCCTGTATAATGATTTATATAATGTTATTGACTTATTACATAATCATATTCATTGTTATTATATCATATATGGTTCGCTTATGACTTTATATTACCCGTTCTTTTGTAAATTATTGTTAAAGTAGCGTTTTGGGTAAAATCGTCTCATTTGTCGTTCGTGTTTCTAACTTGTAATTATTAATATGATTACTTGGATCATGATTACTTATTTCCAGAATGTAAAACATGATTTATATATAATATATATTCAGAATATACATATATATAATATATTGATAAATGGAAATAAATACACCGTTCATGGAGACGGTAGTCCGTACGTACACATGAACGCTATTTTCGTTTCCTTATTGAATTGAATGGAATTAAGTAGATGAGATACATATAAATATACATAAATCCAGTATAATTATTATGTCATATATTTCATTATTACTTATTATATATACTTTATAATCATTCATGAATGGTTAATCATTGAGAATGAATCTCATCGCGTCATGGAGACGGTAGTCCGTACGTACGCACGAGCGATGATATCGTTCCCATGGTCATGGAATTGTGTTGAATTGTATGTATACTATTTAAGTATAAATATCACTTTATAATAATCATATATAGTTACTCATTAAACCATTATACCCGTCCAATTAAGGTGGTGGCGGAAAATAGATTACACCACGGCGTGGAGACGGTATTCCGTACGTACGCACGCGCGGTGATTTCCTTTTTCCGTAGGATGGATAGAAGGTTAATTAGAGTTGTTTTATATTTATAATAACATATAAATATATTATAAATACTTATGTTATTACTTTATCATGAAACAACTAAAGAAGAAGAAGTTGAAAAAGAAAGAAATTGAAAAAGATCGGTAATGGATATTACGTCTTTTTGACGTGCCTTCACTTAACCTCCACTTAAAGAACTAAGGATGGACTTTGAAGAAGACCAGGACCTCTAGGATGATACTAGGGAAGTGTATAAGAGATTTTGGCAGAGGTTGGACGAGCTTGAAGGCTCAAAGTTGTGTGAGGAAGAGAGGGAGGAGGTGCCCTTTTATAAGGGAGGAGAGGGGCATCTTAGGAAAATCTCAAAATATTATTTTATATTAAGGTCAAATTCGGTTTATAATGGTTCCAAATGGTCTTATTTCGAAGCTAAAGTGGGTATGGGTCGAAATAATCTCATCCAATAGGATTTAGATAAGTTTAGGTTATTATTTTAACCTTATCAATTAGATTTAACTCTAAGTTAAATAATTTATCTTTTACCGTGTATTTTTGTTTTCTTACACTATATGGTGAATAAACTTACTATATCAAGCCAACCGAACCCCAAGTTGTTTATTATTAATATATATAACCTTATCTAAGTCATTTGGCTGAACCTTATATTTTTAGGAATAAAATAACAATTAATAATATAATATTTGTTTTAAAAACTATTTTATGTCAATTTTGACACTATTTAGTAATTGATTTTTGTGAAAATCATAACAGAATGATACGTTCGAAAAAAGTTAATTAAATCAATAATAAAATGTCATATTAACCTATAAAATTAGGGTAATTCATAAAAAGTCTCAAATTACATTTATTTGGGCATTTATAAAATCAATTATGTTAATATTTTCTTAAAAAGGTAATTACTGCATCATTATTGTGTCATAAATAAATTAAATTATTTAAAGTATAAAAATTACAAATAAAATACTATTATGTAGGAAATGTTTTTATCTTTCTAAAAAATATTTATAGTCGAAATTATATTATTTATAACCCTATATTAAAAATGTTTTAGTAAATAAACTTTGATTTTAACTCTTTTATCTCTTCTTTGAATTAAATAATAATAAATGTCCTAATCTAATCCAAGTGGGCCTAAATGATAATATTTTACACTTAAGGTTGTTTTTGGTCGAGATACAGTTGTCCAATTGGATTAGGACATGTGTTCGGGTAATATTAATATCATTGTTACCCTTAATTACCCTATTTACTTTTAACCGTGGTAAATAAAAGTAAAAAAGTTACTATTCACCAAAAATTATTTTCATCTCATAGAACCACATTTTACTTACTGACATCAGCCGTGTCTCTCGGATTTTTGAAATTCCATTCACAGAAGCGGTAAAATTAAGATTTATGAAAAATTTAATTTTTTAACTACCACTTAGTAGTTTCACTATTCATCAAAAATTGAAGTTTTTCAGAAAAATGCAAAAATTTCACCCTATGCGATAATTGATATTCTGAATTAAAAAATGATTTCTATTTTACAAAATTCTCAACATATATGTTGCATTAATTAATTTTATAATTAATTTCCGCTGTCACAACAAATAGCGTGTATTTAAGAGATAATAACTATCAATAGATTAACAGTTGTTTATGTCTGGTGTAAATGTGGAATTACATTAAATGACCATCATTGTATTAAATTGTAAAAATCTATTCTAAATATACTTTAAAACCACTCAAATTAACAATTTATCACTATTAATTACTTCGATTAAAAAAGATGTTTTTAATTAAAATTTAGTAATTTTCACTATTCATCAGAATATGAAAGTTATCCGAAAAGTACCAAAATTTCACCTTAGGCTAAATTCGATACTCCGAATCCAAAAATGAAGTCCATTTTGAGAGATAAAATTTCTAAAATTTTAAAATGTGGTTATTACTATTCATAATGGCTAGTTTTAATAATATTTTAATTACATATTATTGTTTAGTGAATCTCGTTATTGCGTACTACACACGCTATCGAGGAAGGTCGCGATTACGTGTAATGCAAGGAAATTCAAGGATGCGTGTTGTACAAGCTCCTTTTGGTGTAGCGTACAACACAAGACATTAATGAAATTAAAAAGAATATTTTTCATAAAATTTCGGGGTGTTACATTCTACCCCCCTTAAAATGAATTTCGCCCTCGAAATTCGTCGGGGTTATAAATGGTTTACTACTTGAAA
Organism: Viscum album; assembly: GCA_963277665.1. Lineage (NCBI taxonomy): Eukaryota > Viridiplantae > Streptophyta > Magnoliopsida > Santalales > Viscaceae > Viscum > Viscum album. The sequence goes on from OY728163.1 coordinate 336,805,076, forward strand.
GTTTCTTTAATAGAAACCCACATCGTAAAAAGGAATACCAAAACCAATCTTTAAAAACAAAAGTATGAAACGTAACGGTTACCCAAATAAACTAATCACTGGGTTTCCACATAGGTGAAAATATGGATATGGAAGAGAAATCTAACCATCATGTTCTGATGGAGAGTGGTAGAGAACATGGCTATGGAAAATCCAGCAATCACAAATCCATAAATTTGTGACGATCTAGGGTACCATATGATTCATCAGATATAAGGGCACTAGGACAACATTTTTGTTTTTCAAGATCATTTCCCTAAAGTTTAAAATTTGAATTAGAATAAATACTTACTTTATTTTGGTACAATCTCACTGTTGTTCGTGCCTTGAACAATTTCCACTTCATCTCTTAAATAAATGAAGTTGAATTTGTTATTTGTGAAGTGTTAGCAGATCATGTGATAGAATGACGGGTCATTCCATCTGTCTCAAACAAAAGGTTAGCAAAAATTATATACATAAGTCAATATATAGTGAGATTAATCATATATGGTTCCTAAAATGGACTTATACTTCATATATCATACTGCATAATATAATAAAACTAGTTTCTACTAAATAGGGACTTCCTGTAGGCCAGTGTTAGGTGATAAAGGCTAGTCGCACTTCGGTTGTGGGTTCGATTCCCACAGCCTTGTCCGACGCGATGGGCTGTCGCCCGTCCTGCAGGTTGTCCTTTTTCTAAAAATATATTACTATAACATCCCATCAATAATATCGAAAAAAATTTATATCCTTAAACAATACTAACTTATGTCCAACATAATCCATTCCAATCTTTAGGCTTATCCATAATACTGCAGTCCACTCTCATAATATAATGAAAACAATTACCAGAGATTTAATACTGTCGTTGATCCCCATATATCATAAGATATGTCTTGTTTGTCACATTCCAAACATTCAAAGGACTTAATCATGTATTCTCTTGAATACCCATTGAACCTTAGTGAAAACATGAATGCAGTGAAAAGTTAACTCTTTCCACATACCAAAATCCTCAAAATTCTATATACTCAAACCATGATATCACTTAGTCCTTATATCAATCATGAGCTCATGAATTTAATCAAACATCTCATTATCGTCTTATCCCTTCATTATGCGCATATCATCTACATTCCAAAAATATCTGAATAACCTTTCATGGATACTGGTACTATTAATCATACACTTTAAAAACTCAAGGAAAAAAAACAGTGTAACAATCCTTAGATGTCTCTTTATTCCATAGTACCATGAGATTACTTATACAACATTACCCATGATAAACATGTCATCATTCCACTAAATTCTTAAACCATTGACCGAGATTCAACAATTCTTACATATCATTTGTAGTCTCTTCATCATCATCAACATAAATACTACCCATACGACCATACTGATTCTCTTCATGAGACTTTACCTTAGGGAATTGGTTTGCATAATGCCCGTACATTCCACATTTAAAATATTTAACCATTGTTGATGTCGTAGCAATACCATTATCCTCATCCCAGGTGTTAACTGAACCTTTTCCTTTGCACTTACTGGCTTTGTGTCCTTCTTTTCCACACCCAAAGCATCTTCCAGTTTCTTTGAAACATTCTCCTTGATGCCTCTTCCCACATGATTTACATATGGGAAATTGAACTTTCTTTCCTCTATGATAATCATGAAACTCCATCTTTCTTTTATTAGCCGATAAGGAAATTTACCAAATTTTACTGTATTGATCATATTATGAGATTGCTAATTTGGCATAATAATGATGTTTGGAATTCCAAATCCCATTTCATTATGAATAATATCATTCCATTGTCCATCATATCCTCCATTATCGTGAATCATCTTGTTTCCAGCCATTTTCTAAAACCCAAAAAGAATAGTGTGAGAGGCAAAAATCATGCTAGGGAAAACAACATTATAAAGGTGGAGTATCCTAAATATCTAACATCTTAGGTTAAATTCTATGATCGTTACCGTAGTTCTAGGACTGTATCCTATACGTATAATTATTCTTAGGGACATCCCTAGACATACCTTATAAATATCTCTAGGGATCTCACTAATGTTCTCACATCCTAGTTTCCAAAGGTTGACTAAACCATTCCTCTGATACCAACTATAGAGACCCGAAGAATAACGTACATAGATATTACATTACTTTTTCGGAATACTTAGTACATAACAAAACACACACACAAGGACCGTAATAGTTTAGTGTCTTTGGAAACTTGGAATAAAATCTTCTAATCATGGTGAAAGATCTTCAATATCTCCCATAAAGATCTTCTTTTTTTTCCTAAAACCTTTCTTTATATCCTGGCGAAATGAAAACATAAAAGGGTGAGCTCAAATGCCCAGTAAGGGTAAACAAAAGAAAAATCAATCACACCATATTCATAAGAACATAACTTTTGGAAATCTTAACCTGCAAAAGAGAGCATAATTTCATAACATGGGATAAATCATAATAGTGAAATGAAATCCCAATAATCATAACATAAAACATGAAGCTTTTTGACATACACACATAATCATAGAGAATCATTTCTTGTTAGTCAAGACTCATTGCCAAGACTATCTTAGTGGACAATGTCCCTTTCTGAACCGAGTCACCCTCGTTTCAGTCCTGTTTCACTGAACCGGTATAACCTACCATTCCAGCCTTGTCTATCTCATGAGATATAAATCTTTACCTAATGCATTGGAGGGAGATATAGGTCCCACCCATCTAATAATGATACCATTCTTATGTGTGCCACAAAATCATAAATCATACATCATTGCATAACCCATGTAATAAAAATGGGATTCTTAAACAACATGACATCATAAAACCATTCACATAAGATAAAGGAATTCATAAACATAATTCCATCACAACATAGTCAAATCAATGTAAAAATATGGATAGAAACAGAACCCTTTATTATCTTAGATGGAAAATAATTTTGATGAAACTCTTGAATTGAATTCTTGAGGAAAATATCCTTTCTTCTTCAAAATCAATTTCTTTTCACAAAACAACATGCAATTTTAAAAGAAAGAGATTTTATTGAAAATAGTCATGAAATCTTTTGGAGGAAGCTTCATGAAAATAAGGCTTTATAAAACCATAAAAATCCGTTCGTGCCGTATAAGTTAAAAAAACATTCTTCATACTTTTGTCGAAAAAGCCAAAAAGTACCTCGTACGAAAAACAACAAAAGAATCCTTTCATATCTTTTACAAAAAACTTACCAAAGGGTAAAATTGGATATAAACTATTGTATAAGGATATAAATATTACATATTGAGGAAACATGGATGTGGTTGATAAAATACACCCCAGTAAATACCAAAGTATAAACAATCTCGGATAAAAATGAGATTGTGATATTTCTCTTACCTTAGGTCTGATTTGCTTCGTAAGTGTCCAAACCTCCTGTATAATGATTTAAATAATGTTATTGACTTATTACAGAATCATATTCATTGTTATTATATCATATATGGTTCGCTTATGACTTTTTATTACACATTCTTTTGTAAATTCATGTTAAAGTAGTGTTTTGGGTAAAATCGTCTCATTTGTCGTTCGTGTTTTTAACTTGTAATTATTAATATGATTACTTGGATCATGATTAATTATATCCAGAATGTAAAATATGATTTATATATAATATATATTCAGAATATACAAATATATAATATATTGATAAATGGAATGAAATACACCGTTCATGGAGACGGTAGTCCGTACGTACGCATGAACGCTGTTTTCGTTTCCTTATTGAATTTAATGGAATTAATTAGATGGCATACATATAAATATACATAAATCCAGTATCATTATTATGTCATATATTTCATTAGTACTTATTATATATACTTTATAATCATTCATGAATGGTTAATCATTGATAATGAATCTCATCGCGTCGTGGAGACGGTAGTCCGTACGTACGCACGAGCGATGATATCGTTCCCATGGTCGTGGAATTGTGTTGAAGTGTATGTATAATATTTAAGTATCAATATCAATTTATAATAATCATATATAGTTACTCATTAAACAATAATACCCATCCAATTAAGGTGGTGGCGGAAAATAGATTACACCCCGGCGTGGAGACGGTATTCCGTACGTACGCACGCGCGGTGATTTCCTTTTTCCGTAGTATGGATAGAAGGTTAATTAGAGTTGTTTCATATTTATAATAACATATAAATATATTAGAAATACTGATGTTATTACTTTATCATGAAACAACTAATGAAGAAGAATTTGAAAAAGAAAGAAATTGAAAAAGATCGGTAATGGATATTACCTCTTTTTGACGTGCCTTCACTTAACCTCCACTTAAAGAACTAAGGATGGTCTCTGAAGAAGACCAGGACCTCTAGGATGATATTAGGGAAGTTTAGAAGAGATTTTGGCAGAGGTTGGCCGAGCTTGAAGGCTCAAAGTTGTGTGAGGAAGAGAGGGAGGAGGTGCCCTTTTATAAGGCAGGAGAGGGGCATCTTAGGAAAATCTCAAAATATTATTTTATATTAAGGTCAAATTTGGTTTATAATGGTTCCAAATGGTCTTATTTCGAAGATAAAGTGGGGATGGGTCGAAATAATCTCATCCAATAGGATTTAGACAAGTTTAGGTTATTATTTTAACCTTATCAATTAGATTTAACTCTAAGTTAAATAATTTATCTTTTACCGTGTATTTTTGTTTTCTTACACTATATGGTTAATAAACTTACTATATCAAGCCAAACGAACCCCAAGTTGTTTACTATTAATATATATAACCTTATATAAGTCATGTGGCCGAACCATATATTTTTAGGAATAAAATAACAATTAATAATATAATATTTGTTTTAAAAACTATTTTATGTCAATTTTGACACTATTTAGTAATTGATTTTTGTGAAAATCTTAACAGAATTATAAGTTCGAAAAAAGTTAATTAAATCAATACTAACATGTCATATTAACCTATAAAATTAGGGTAATTCATAAAAAGTCTCAAATTACATTTATTTGGGCATTTATAACATCAATTATGTTAATATTTTCTTAAAAAGGTAATTACTGCATCATTGTTGTGTCATAAATAAATTAAATTATTTAAAGTATAAAAATTACAAATAAAATACTATTATGTAGGAAATGTTTTTATCTTTCTAATAAATATTTATAGTCGAAATTATATTATTTATAACCCTATATTAAAAATGTTTTAGTAAATAAACTTTGATTTTAACTCTTTTATATCTTCTTTGAATTAAATAATAATAAATGTCCTAATCTAATCCAGGTGGGCCTAAATGATAATATTTTACACATAAGGTTGTTTTTGGTCGAGATACACTTGTCCAATTGGATTAGGACATGTGTTCGGGTAATATTAATATCATTGTTACCCTTAATTACCCTATTTACTTTTAACCGTGGTAAATAAAAGTAAAAAAGTTACTATTCACCAAAAATTATTTTCATCTCATTGAACCACATTTTACATACTGACATCAGCCGTGTCTCTCGGATTTTTGAAATTCCATTCACAGAAGCGGTAAAATTAAGATTTATGAAAAAATTAATTTTTTAACTACCACTTAGTAGTTTCACTATTCATCAAAAATTGAAGTTTTTCAGAAAAATGCCAAAATTTCACCCTAAGCGATAATTGATATTCCGAATTCAAAAATGATTTCTATTTTACAAAATTCGCAACATATAAGTTGCATTAATTAATTTTATAATTAATTTCTGCTGTCACAACAAATAGCGTGTATTTAAGAGATAATAACTATCAGTAGATTAACACTTGTTTATGTCTGGTGTAAATGTGGAATTACATTAAATGACCATCATTGTATTAAATTGTAAAAATCTATTCTAAATATACTTTAAATCCACTCAAATTAACAATTTATCACTATTAATTATTTCGATTAAAAAAGATGTTTTTAAATAAAATTTAGTAATTTTCACTATTCATCAGAATATGAATGTTATCCGAAAAGTACCAAAATTTCACCTTAGGCTAAATTCGATACTACGAATCTAAAAATGAAGTCCATTTTGGGAGATAAAATTTCTAAAATTTTAAAATGTGGTTATTACTATTCATAACGGCTAGTTTTAATAATATTTTAAAAACATATTATTGTTTAGTGAATCTCGTTGTTGCGTACTACACACGCTATCGAGGAAGGTTGCGATTGTGTGTAATGCAAGGCAATTCAAGGATGTGTGTTGTGCAAGCTCCTTTTTGTGTAGCGTACAACACAAGACATTAATGAAATTAAAAAGAATATTTTTCATAAAATTTTGGGGTGTTACATCTTAATTCTATAACCAACTTGCTGCCATAACTAACTAATCCAGTGGAAATGCCTGAATGTCCTAACAAAAAATCCAGGGGGTACCAACCAGCCTAATCGGGGTTGGTAAGCAACTGTCACTTGATCATCTAAATGACACCCAGGATCCCATGGTGGTTATAATAATACTTTGTATGTATGAAGTCCCTCTCAATGGTGGCTCATCTCACCGCACTTGCCTACCCCAAACATAGATTCTTCTTATATATTCACCCATAAAGGGAGCGAATAACATTTATAAATTAAATAAAACACTACAAGTGCCTATGGAAAACTTCAGAAATTGAGAAGGGATGGAAATTCCTACCTCATGATCAAGACCAAATTAACATTTGGCAGTGGACCGATTTATCAGTGACCACATGGAAATACTCCACACACATGCACATACATTTATATAAATATATATATATCTTAATTCAATGCATGTATTCCCCGCACCATGAGGGAATATGTACATGAGAGATATATATTCATACCTTGGTATATGCGTGTGAAAACCTTCAAATTTGTCCAAAACTCACTACGACAATTACAAGGACCATAAAACTTAGTGGCATGGATCAATACACACCTAACAAAATTATTTAGAAATCAAAACCATATTAAGCAACAAATTTTTATAATAAAAACACCATTTGAAACCCCAATTCACCATTTCAAAATCAAATCATGATTACAAAAAACCAAACCATTTCATTTTAAATCACCAGTCATTTCAGGAGGCAACCAGGAAACGTTTACAAAAACATGGAGTGCGCAACATGGAAAAACACAACACACATCATGGTCGAATTTTAAAATCAATCACTGATCAAAATATTTTCCAAAACATGTTTTTCATTATTAATATTATTTAATAAACCATTTACAAAATATAAAAACAATATTTAAGGAATAACTCACAACTTTATACACACAAAACTTGTTTAAAAACTCCTTTTATGGACAAAATCATGCCCATGGTGTATCAAGGCATAAGACACACAATTTTCATTATTAAAATCACAAATTTCATAATTTAATAAATCTATTAAACAATATATAATTTAGTTCCATCAAAACACACCTTATTTCAAAAGATAAAATTATTTGAACAATATCGAGTATCTAACTAACAATCAAGAAAAGTTCGAACACCATAAAATCAAAGAAGCCTAACTTTAAATTATAATTTTAATTCTATACTACCTCAATTGACAATGAAATTGTATAAGTTGGTGAAAACACCATTTTCATCTCAATCGCACCCACGGTAGATTAAATTGAACCTAAAAACTATATCAGACCGTCAATATTAAGACTGGCACGATAAAAAATAAACCCTAACAAGTTGGGTTTGGATAAAACAAAATCGTACCAAAGGTGGAAGGGAGAAAGACTATCGAAGAGGTGGGGTTCACCCGATGGCCGCGTGTGCACAAGGTAAGGTGGAATGGTGACCAGAGTAGGGGGTCTTTGACATTAGAGTAGGCTGGAATAGGGACCAATCAATACCCAAAAAAAAATTAAACATTAAAAATAATAGACACGTGCTAACCCGGTACCATGGAGAGGCTAACTAAAATCAATAATTAATTAAATGAAATATTTAAAAAAAGGTTCGGGTGAAAATTCTCCCCTTCAAAAACACTTTATTCCACAAAAAAGTCACGAAGCCCATAATTGAAAAAACTAGATTCCATGACTAGAACAAACCAGAAGAAAACGAGTGGATCATGGTGACCATTATAGACACACGTGACACCCAACCAACTCAAGAAAAATCACTGACCGAAGTTGGGGGGATAACACAGGAGGGTTCTCCCCACCACAAGAATTTTCTATCACGAAAACCTTTAAACCCAAACACCCCCACCCCCAGGGGTGGAATGAGGGAACTACAAAACTGATCTCATTCATTTCCCCCACATGGACCGAACAATACACTTGAGACATTGATGAGAAGCTCTCTACAGAATAACCCATCAACAAGAGGATGAGAAATTAACTCACCACCTCGCATCAATTTCATGAAACAAACATACCCCAAATGAAAAAAACTAAGACCAAATCAAAATCAGAATATTTCCATCTATTCACAGTTCCACAATATTCAAAGAGACAGAACAATTTAAAACCACACAATGAGCTGATAAGACTGCTTGGATTGTGGGGGAATGACCTCATCACACCACCACAAAAAGGATTATCTTACGACAGTGATGAGAATAAGACAAGGAAATTTGGGATATTTCCATCCCAAAGCTGAATGCATTATCTAGAACGATGTTGCACACACAATCGACAACTCCAGACTATGCATGAGCTTCACCCCAAGACTTATGGTTGGGGACCTGATGGCTGAAGTGTCTCCTACCTCACTGTCAATCGTCTGTGTCCTCCAGTCCCTAACTCCTTCCTCCCAAATGATGCTTCATTCAGAACTCTCCGGTGACCCAAAAAGTCTCATGATAACAAGACTTTGGAGGGATATGACAAGGAAACTTAAAATTCATGAAACAGCCACACTAGTGGCATGTGATAGAATGGTCCAGCAATTCGGCAGTTGATACAGACGAAGATCATTTCCATACAGGGAGCCTTCACTAGAGTGGACCCCCACCAACTATACCCTAGACTCTAGTGATGATGAGAAATCCCACCATTAGTATTAATGAACTGAAACCTCTATTAACTTTGGGATGGTATGATCTTTAACTACCTTGTGAGTTCTCAACAACCCGAATACACACTATCTTTCTGAACAATACAACTACCCCTAACAGACTTCAATTACATTGATAGTCTTGAAACACAAAATGTGAACTGGGAACTATGTATATAAGGATGCGACCATAAAAAATTACATAATATTGAATTAAATGAATAATTTACATTGATGTATTTTCAGGTTTAGAGTTTTATAGAGTTATGCGATAACTATTATATTACATCTCAAAAATTTGAAAGTAGAAACTTCTACTTAGTTTCAATGTTTTTTCATAAAATAAAGGCTTCTGATAAAAGGATTCATTTCCATTTACATGTTTTAGACTACATGACATTCCCTTGATCCCATCCATGATCGTATTCATCTTTAGGTCATCTGAAAAACATTTCAAATCATGGGATGAGCATAAAATTCTCAGTAAGGGTTAAAAAAAGAAATAAAACATGAGTTGATCAATACATAAAAAACATAAGGTGTTAAACATACCTAATGAAACCATAAGATTTATGAATCACACATAGACAACATGAAACATAATGGTACCTTGTGGAATCCATTTCATAATTACATTTTAGCTATCACAAATACGTAGGGAGGTACATTTGGAATACCTATCACAATGTATCCCTAAATTTATTAGGAGAAACATTTACTTTTACCTCTGTCACATTACCCAATGTATTGGAGAGCTATCTCGGGCTCACCCACCCTTTTTTTATAAAGGAACAACCCATATGAATAAACAATGCCCAATAATCATAACACATAAAACAAGCATAATGGAAATATAACATTTTCAAATTTCAATCACAATATATCTTTTCAAGATATTGAAATAATAAATTCTTTCTCAAAATTATTTTAAATAAAAAAACACCTAAAAAGATTTTATAGTATTTACTTTCTTTTAAAAAACACTTTGACTTTTTATGGATGCCAAAGGTCAAATAATACTCGTCGCAGCAGAAAGGTCATTGTCACAGATTATGTTAAAAAGAAACATTATTTTTTTCATTTAGTAAAAAACCTAATAAGAAAACATTATCTTTGAATGAAATGAAATGTACAAGGTTTTTATACATCATATAATAAAATATCATGTATTGAAACAAAATTTTCCTCAATGAATTAAGATTGAGACGATGTCCCCTACCTCATGTCTGAATTGACCCGTTTGTCCATTAATGTCATGTATAATATTAAAAAGTTAAGTTCTACTTTCTATATAACCTTTTTCAAGTTTATTATTACTTCTATATCACTTATTATCATTTTATAAACATTATGCAATAATTTATGTTAATAACAGTCATTTTGTTAATATTTGGTAGTTGAGTAAAAAATTATCACATTATATTTACAAGTTGTCAATGTGGTCAATATTCCATTATCTCCTGAATGATATTCATGATTTAGATATCAAATATATCATATAAATCCAGTATATTTATGTATTTATAATAGTACATAACATTTGAACATAAGAAATTAAAGGCACTGATCATGGAGATGGTAAGTCATACGTACGCATGAAAGAAACTTTCATTTCTATTTCTTATTTTAATTGAATTAAAACATAATGATACATAGGTATATTATAATTTCCATATAATATCATATATAATATCATTATCTCTACCCTTTATACATTCCATATAAGGGAAGAACGAATCATATAACTTTGAGGGGCAGTAGTCCGCACTTTCTCAAATAAAATTATAGAGTTTACCTATAATGAAAACTAGAAAGGTATGATATTAATAAAAAATACAGAAGAATAATGGAAACATAAACATAATATATATCATATATAAATACAGTTACGTCTTAATGGCCACCATGAGAGGTTGTAGGAGATAATCCAACAATCATTGTTTCGTGAGGGGTTAGTTTTCCATCTACAGTAACAGTATGTTCTTCACCCATTATAAGGAGGTGTTTGTAAGAGTAGTTTGAATACATATCATAACAACATCCTAGTATATTTATGATACTGGTGTTGTTATAAAATAAAGTAATAAAAATATTTTAGGGGTTGGAGAAGTAAAATAATACAAAATAAGTTAAGATAAATTGTTACCTTTAATTCGGTTAACTCCAATTGGTTTGAACCAAAAGGACATATTAAAGTGACTTGTGCCTAAGGTAAGGCTTCTAAGTGGAAGATAGGTATCTTGAGAGATTATTTTTTCATGGGTTGGACGATCCATGTGGAATTAGAGGTGTTAGGAATAAGTTATAAGTGATGACTTTTTATAAGGGGGAGGAGGTGATCTTTAGGAAAGTGTGAAAATATTATTTTATTATATAATGATATTCAGTTTATAAAGGTCCAATACTATTTAATGTATATGATAATATGACTAAATTTTTAAATAAATTCATCTAATAAGGATTGGATAGGTTATGGATGTTATTTTAATATTTATAAACTTTTTTATTTAAATCATTTATTAATGGGGTAAATACTCCATCATTATTGTGTCGTAAATAATTTAATTTATTTTATGTCTAATGATTGTAAGAAAAGTACCATGATGTATTAAATCATTTTATATTTCCAAACAATATTTATATTTTAAATGATAACCTATATAACCCCATGTGAAAATTAAATCACTAAAAGATATTTGTTTATGTCATGTTGGTCTTTACATTATGTTAATTAAAACAAAGTGTCACTATCACTCTTATGTGGCTCCATGGGGTCCCAAAATCTTCCAAAAGATGACCATGGTCGGCCATGACCCAAAAAATAATGTTAGGAGAAGTGTTAAGATAATTGAGTATTATTATAATATTCATTTTACCTTGAATTACCCTATTTAACTTTATCTGCTGTAAATAAATGTGAAAAGTCACTATTCGCAAAAAAAATATTTTCATCTTATTAAACCACATTTTAATCAATAATAAAAACAATTTATGTCATATTTTTGAAATTTAAATAACAAAAGTAGTAAAATTTTATTTAAATGAAAAATTCAGTTTTTTTAACTACTACTAATTAGTTTGACTATTCATCAAAAATTGATGTTTTTTAAAAAAATGCCAAAAATTGAGCCTCAGCTATATTTTCTATTCAGAATTCAAAAATTATGTCTATTTTACAAAATTAAAAGCATATAATTTTCATTATTTAATTTATAATTAATTCTCGTTGTCAAAACAAGTAGCATGTTTTTATTTAAGAACAACTATTAAAAGATTGACACTTGTTTGTGTCCAATTTCAGTGTGAAATTAATTTCAATCACCAAAATTGGATTAATTGGTGAAACTATAATCTAATTAAACTTTGAAAACAATAAAAAAGATAATATAAACATATATATATATTATATTAAAAGGAACTTTAGAATTAAAATACAATATTTTCCACTATTCATAAAAAATGAATTTTATCAGAAAAATATAAAAAATTTACCCAAAGTAAATGTTGTTGTCTGAGTATAAAAAAGAATTTGATTTTTTCAAATAGAACATATAAAAGTGACCAATACTATATTTAAGGAGGATAATCCATCAAAAGGCAGTAAATCGACCTTCTAAAGATTATTAGATTATTTATGTTTAAAATTAGATTCATTACATTTTAAGCATCTAAATTCTAATGGATAAATGTAAAAACATTTAACAAAAATTTATAATAATATTTTAGTTATTTCTATTTACTCCCACCAATACAATGGCTTGGAATTAACTAAAATTTAAAATAATAATATTATATTATTAGTGTGCAATATAATATTTCAAAGAAACTCGTTGTTGAGTATTGGGTACGCCATCGAACATAGCTACCCCTTTAAAGTAAAATTAATATTTAATTCAAAAATATTAATAAATACGAAAATGTCATATTTATTTTTTTAACATGGATGTTAAAGGGAATAACTCATTAAATACTTTTGGTGGCTTTCTAGACGGCATACACATAACTACTTGAAAAAAACCATTGAAACTAGCATCAAGTCAAAACACAATCTGTGCAACAACACAAGACAAGGGAAACAGGACCATAAGCCATAAATATAAAAATAAAATCATAAATCCCTTTTTTGTATCCTTTATTTCATTAAAATGTTAGAACTCGCCTATGGAACCTTATGAGTCATCACATGTTCGTTCATTCAATCTCACTCACATCATATGTGAACAAGTTTGTAACAACCAAAAGTTTAATTAATGGAAAATCCTTCTTCATCCAGTTAAATGTCTCTTTATGAAAAATGTTTTTATAAGATGTCAAATTCTTTGGTTTCATGTTATGAATTTTTACCGTTATTAATATAGCCGTTGAACATCGATCACATGATTTGTATAAATGTAAGGCTTTAACGAACCCAATTTTTACTCAGACAAAGGAAGTGATGGCCTCATCCAGTAGAATTTCCCCATACGAAGCCCAATTGTCAGAGCTCGGAAAAGAGGTGGCGTCTTTGGGCTTCTCCCTTGACCAAGCCCAAGCTGAGCTTCATTATGTCAAGCTCGAACGTGACCGTCTACGGGAAAAGTGGAAGTTGATTGAAATTACCACTCGAGCGATGTTATCCGAGCCGCCCCAGGAGTCTGTCACCATTGCACACCTTACCCTTAGGTCTTATGTGGCTGTTATAAGGGGTTATGTAACAAATAACTAGTACTATGTTCATGTACATTTTTTTGTATATATTAATGAATATAATTTCTAGTCATTTTTGATACATTGTAAATAGTTTTTAAAGTACAAATGGTATTTTTAATTATTATTTAATTCAGAAATCTATTTTATTAAATTAAAGTATTTTTGAATTATATAATATTTTAAGAAAATATTATTATTAATATTAAATTTATTTTTATTAAATATAAATGATCTTATAAATTTATGAATGCAATTAAAATTTTTATTAAGGTTTGAAAGCCATTGTTGTCAAAACCCATGAATTTTCGATAAATGTTGTTTTTTATTTTAAAGGTGAAAATTATCATATTTAGAATTTTTTTTAGATAAAATAAATGTCATTTCTGGAATCAAGTCATCGAAATTATCCAACGGTGAATTTTTCATAATCTTCTGAGACAGTCATATTTTTGGGTAAAAATTAAATACCATTTAATTATATAATGTGTTTTATGACATCATAATGACCCAATGGTGATGTAATAAAACACTATAATCCTTATATAACGCCAATATATGTTTTAACATTTAAATAAATTTATTTTGGGTTTGTTTGACTTACTTTTCAAAGCATTAATGAACCCCTCAAGACTTATTCAACACTTTTCCTTTTTAAATTAATTTCCATGCCAGTGTGACTCACCTCCACATAAGCAACCCTAATTTTTCAATACTATCTGACATTGGACTTGTAAAAAATTGTTTTCCCCTTTCCTTTTCCAGAAAACCATGGGGAAATACCATGGGATGGTCTGTGGTTTGGATTATTTTAATATGAGGGGTCCCAAACCTAAATAATAAAGAATTATCTCACCGTTCCTATATAAACCCACCCAAGATCCCACTTCCTCCTCACTAAAATCCCTTGGAAATCTTCCAAACTCTGCCCTACTCTCTCTAGAATCCTCCCAAGGTGCCCCAAGCTCCCAAAAAGCCTCTCACAAGCCTCTCTCTAGCCTTTTGAAGCACACTTCCAAGTAAGGGTTTTTTTCTTCCTTTCTAATTTTTGTCAATTTTCATTAAGATTTATTTCCCTATTTAATTTCAATTATGAATGTTGGGGTATGGGTTTTCACCTCCCCCATACTTCCCTCTTATTGTTTGAATGATGGGAGACCCCTTTCTCTCTCATTAAATGCCTCCCATGTACACCCGTTACTATGCCGAAATTCCGAAAGGAACTTCTCTCTCTTCTTTTACATTCAAGCAATACTTTTGTATCATGAATCTAAATACCTTTTCAATTGTTGGGACATGTATCTATATAACCTCCTTACTTTCCATTACATTTAAATATGATTAGGAACCCATTTCTCTCTCATCAACCATTTTAATGAATTTTTATGTCACGCCATTACACTGCCAAAATCGCACCGATTTACTAAGCCAATGTCATTCTGTAGTGAATACCATGCCCATTTCTCCATCAAGGGCATTCACCTTTATGAAAATTTACTTATTGATTATAAAGTTTCATGTATTAATTCTACCTTCCTTTATCATGGAATAAATTATTATGTTTTATGAATCCATGTTTTATGACCCATGGGGCACACTTATGCATGAAATGAAATGTTTAAGAAGGGTGTGCCCTTATAGCGCTGCAATGCATTGGGTAAAGAATAGTATCATGATACGTCAAGTGCAATGAGTGTTGACTCATGATAATTCTAGTGAAACGAGGGTTTACTCATGCTTCATGTGCAATGAGGATTTACTCATGTTCCATGTGCAATGAGCCACGGCTCATGCTAATTGAATGTTAAGTGTTGTTGCAACATTTCCATGTTATGATTATCATGATTTATCATTCCTTTATTTTTCATGTTTCTCTTATGCTCTATTGACATGCCTATTTCTTAACATGTATTGTAATCCTCATGTTATTCCATGTGTACTCCCTTACTGGGCTTTATATCTCACCCTTTTCTTATGCATGTCCTCAGGTTATCCCATGCAATGCTAAGTACGAGGGAATGTAGTGGTCATGTAAAGGAATTTTTCAATAAAGATGTTTTATTTCATGTTTTATGTTTTTATGTAATGATCCTAAGCCCCAAAGACGCTAAACCTCTAGAACTTCTTTGTTGTATCAAGTGAATTTTTATGTAATAAAGAATGTTTAAGTTGTAATGAAAAGCTGGGTTGTCATAGTTGGTATTAGAGAATATGTTTAGTTATTTTTGGGTTTAGGAAACCCTAGTAATGCCTTGGATACAAGACTAAGTATAATAAAAACATCCCTAAGTTATGGTAAATACTACGTAAGTGGTTTATCAAACAAATACATCCCTGTCTGGATATGAGCAGGTTGAGGTGGCTCTGGCACAAATGTATCCTAGGGGTAAAACCCGAAAACACCGCTTTGAACTAGACTCGAACGGGAACTGGTGCACGACAACAGGCCTTGCTGCACTCTTGGTTATGACACTCCCGAGGGATATGTTTTGATAAATTCACAATCTTGGTATGAACCCTTATTAAGGGAAAAATTCCCCTAAGAATGTATGTTAGAAAGTAGATCATGAAAAGCCTAGATTGAATCCTACAGACTCATGATTGAAGGAAATAATTTTTTTTTATAAGTCATCAACTTTTGTCTTTGGATTACCCTTTATGTGTTACCCCTAACTTTTCTTTTATTCCAGCCAATGGCCGGTAATAGGTGGACTCGGGCTAACAACCATTGTGAAGATCAGTGTGATGATTGTACTAATGAGATGCCCAATCCAATGGGAGCAGGAATCACAAACATTTTCACACTTCTCTCTCACCTAACTCATGTTTTGAATAGAAACACGGGTCAAGAAAAACGTCCAAACCCCCCTAAGAAGGAACAAATCGCTATCGAGAGCTTCATGAGGCAAAGTCCTCCAACTTTTAGGGATCATCCGATCCCACGATTGCTGAACAATGGATCAACTCCATTGAAAAGATATTCTCCATCCTCCAATGTTCTAAACAAGATAAGGTTCTCCAGGAGACTTATCGAATGGAGGGTGAAGCTGATCAATGGTGGACATTGATCAAAAATACGAAGCCTGAGGAGGAGATCGAGGCTTTGTAATGGAAGGAATTCCAGAAGATGTTTTTTGATAAATATTTTCCGCACACCCACCGTCTTAATATGGAAAGGGACTTCCTTTCCCTCAAGAAAAAAGATGAAGAATATGTGGGAGCGTACGAGGCAAACATCACAAGGCTTTCATGATACGCTTCCGGCTTTGTCGTTACCCCCGAATACAAGGTTGACAGCTTCTTTGGTGGTCTGAAGCCTAGATTGCGGAAAGCATTAGTGATCTGTGACTTCGACAGATATGAGGAAATTGTCTGATATGCCCTCAAGGTCGAAATGGAGATCGGAGAATCACAGGGGTATCATGGTGACAAGAAGCGTAAGGTGGACATCAATGCTGGTGGTCCGATGGATAAATCCAACAGCGCTAAGAAGATCCAGCACCCCACTTGCCAAAAGTGTGGAAAGAAGCACCCTGGAAATTGCCTTAAGGGGATGAGAAAATGCTTCAGGTGTGGAAGAGATGGGCACCTAGCTATTAACTGTCGGTAAGAAGGACACGCGGCTACGACAGAGGAGAGGAATGCTCTGTTCGAACCTCAACTCATTGTTCAATGATATAAATACAAAGAACCGGGTCATTTTGCAAATTAGTGCCCTAATCCAAGGGTTATCAGAGGCAAACAACAACTTCCAAGACAGTAAGGAAGAGATTTTTCCATCACTTCTGGCAAAGTGAACCCCGACAACGAAGTGGTTACAGGTATGCTAGTTATTCATTCAAGAATAGTGAACGTACTTTTTGATTCAGGTTCTACGAATTCTTTTATATCTCAAAAGTTTAGTAGAAAAATCCCAGCACCACCACAAATCATGGAAGTAAAAATGTCGGTGAGTACGACAAATGGGGAAATCATTGCATACCATGAATATAAGTCCTCCCCTATTATAATCTATGGATTGAATTTCCAGCGAACCTCGTCATACTCTCTTTGGTGGAATTTGATGCAATTCTTGGCATGGATTGGCTTTCCTTATATAGAGAGAACATAAATTGTGGGGAGAGGGAAATCACATTCCATATGGAGAATCGACCCCCAATTCTTTACAAGTGTCTGGAGGAAGATGAATCCCCTTTATATCCATCATCTCAAGCATGGATATTACTACCCTATGATCATGCGTATCTGGATCAGATGATTGAGTCCAAAGAAGAAACCATCCTTGAAGAAATGCCTATTGTGAGGGAATTAGTGGAAGTGTCTCCCGAGAAACTGCATGGTCTTCCTCCTAGAAGAGATGTTGAGTTATTAATTAAACTTATTCCTGGGGCGCTACCAATATCCAAGACTCCATATAGAATGGTTGTTGCTGAGCTTGAAGAGCTGAAGAAACAACTATAGGAGAATATGGATAAAGGGTTTATACGCCCAAGTGCTTCACCATGGGGTGCACTAGTCCTCTTAGTCAGGAAGCAGGATGGGTCAATGCGTCTCTGCATCGATTATCGTGATCTTAACAAAATCATGATAAAGAACAAGTATCCTCTCCCAAGAATCGATGAATTGTTTGATCAGTTGTGTGGAGCACAATACTTCTCCAAGGTGGACTTTTGGTCATGATATTATCAAGTAAGGGTGAAGAAGGAAGATATCCCGAAGTCTACATTTCGTACAAGATACGGGCACTATGAATTCATAGTAATTCCTTTCGGACTCACCAATTCTCCCACAATATTCATAGACTTGATGAATAGAGTCTTTAGAGATTACCTTGACAAATTTTTGGTAGTCTATATAGATGATATTCTAATATACTCCAAAACCATGGAGGACCATGAGGAGCATTTAAGAACTGTACTAGAGACTTTGCGCGAGGAGAATCTCTATGCAAAGTACAGCAAGAGTGAGTTCTGGTTGAAGGAGGTCTCATTCATGGTCCATATCATCACGAGCAATGGGATATCTGTGGATCCCTCCAAAACAGATGCAATTGAGGGATGGTCGGGGCCAACATCGGTAACGGATATCCTTAGCTTCTTGGGGTTAACTGGATATTATCGACGATTTGTGAGAAATTTCTCACAATTGTCCAACCCTCTTACCAAGCTAACTCAAAAGGAAGTAATGTTTTCTTGGAGTGGTGAATGCGAAGAAAACTTCAAGGAGTTGAAAAGGAGGCTTATCACTGTGCCCGTGCTCACTTTACCCACTAGTGGGGAACGTTTTGTGGTATTTAGTGATGCCTCAAAGAAGGGCTTAGGTTGTGTGCTGATGCAGAATCATAAAGTGATATCCTATTCCTCATGGCAGTTGAAAATCCTCGAGCGAAACTATCCAACGCAAGATCTGGAGTTGGCGGCGGTGATCGTTGCCTTGAAAATATGGCGGCATTATCTCTATGGAGAGAAATGTGAGATATATAATGACCACAAGAGTCTTATATATATATTCACAACGAGAGAGCTTAATATGCACCAGAGAATATGGATAGAAATCATCAAGGATTATGACTGTTCAATACATTACCACCTTGGGAAAGAGAACATGGTGGCGGATGCCCTAAGTAGAAAGGATCCAGAGATTCTATCTTTAATGAGAATTGAGAAGGATCCAATATTCATAGACTTGATGAAGATGGATGTGGGAATCATAAAGAAGGGAACATAATCAATCCATTCTCAAGTGATTGCTCAACCATCTCTTTTGAAAATATTAACGGATGCTCAAAAAGATGATGTGGGAATTCAGGAAAAGGTGGAAGCTATCAAAAAATGGAAATCCTCAGAGTTTAATGTTAATGAAGAAGGAATTGTGCAGTTTGGGAAAAGACTATGTGTTCCATCATGTCTGGAGCTAAAGAAGGAACTTTTGGATGATGCACATAGTTCAAATTTCTCTATTTACCCAGGGAGCACAATGATGTCTCGAGATCTCCGAGAAAACTTTTGGTGGGATAATATGAAGAAGGAGATCCCTGAATATACAACAAAGTGCATGGTGTGTCAGCAAGTGAAGGCAGCGAGGCAGAAGTCTAAGGGGATGATGCAACCATTGCCCATACCAGAATGGAAATGGGAGAACATCACCATGGACATTGTAACCAGACTTCCAAGGAAATCCAAAGGCAACAATGAAATCTGGGTTGTTGTGGATCGTCTTACAAAGACTGCACACTTCATTGCTATTTGAGAGGATTTTTCTATGGATCAACTGGCACATATATATATCAGGGAAGTGGTAAGGGTGCATGGAGTACCACTATCTATTGTGTCTGACCAAGATCCAAGATTCACCTCTATGTTTTGGAAGAATCTTCAACATGCTCTGAATACTGAACTGAACTTCAGTACGACCTATCATCCTCAAACTGATGGCCAATCTGAGCGGACTATCCAAACACTTGAGGATATGTTGAGAGTGTGCTCAATGGACTTTAAAGGAGGATGGGATCAACATCTTCCTATGGTTGAGTTCTCTTATAATAACAGTTTCCACTCAAGCATCCAAATGGCACCATATGAATCCCTGTATGGGAAAAGGTGTCGAACACCAGCATGTTGGGATGAGGTCGGTGAACGTAAGCTGCTTGGACCAGAAATGGTCGAGGGAATGGAGGAGAAGTTGAAAACAATTCATCAGCATATCAAGGCAGCCCACAGTCGACAGAAGAGTTATGAAGATAATTGTCGACGAGACCTTGAGTTTAAAGTTGGAGACATGGTGTTTTTATGCATATCTCTGTGTAAGAAGGTCATTAGGTTTGGAAAGAAAGGGATGTTAAGTCCAAGGTACATCGGCCCCTTCGAGATTCTTGATCGTGTTGGGGCTATGGCCTATCAACTAGCACTTCCACCTACTATGTCCAAGGTGCATGATGTCTTTCATGTATCCCTCTTAAGGAAGTACATACCAGAACCTTCACATGTACTCTCTTCCTAGGTGGTACAATTGGAAGATGATCTTTCTTATGAGGAGCAACCAGTGAAGATATTAGATCGTAGAGAAAAAGTTCTACGAAATAAGACAATGCCCCTCGTCAAGGTGTTGTGTAGAAACCACAAGTTTGAAGAAGTGACTTGGGAGTCATAGGATATGATGAAGCTGAGTTACCCACATTTGTTTTAGTGTGGGAAAAGGAATATTTCAAGGGCGAAATTTCTTAAGGGGGGAATATTTTAACGACCCAATGTTTCATTAATGGAAAATCCCTCTTGATCCAGTTAAATGCCTCTTTATGAAAAATGTTTTTATAAGATGTCAAATTCTTTGGATTCATGTTAAGAATTATGACCGTTGTTAATATAGCCATTGAATAGTGATCACATGATTAGTATAAATGTCAGGCTTTAACGAACCCAATTTTTACTCAAACAAAAGAAGTGATGGCCTCATCCAGTAGAATTACCCCATATGAAGCCCATTTGTCAGAGCTCGGAAAAGAGGTGGTGTCTTTGGACTTCGCCCTTGACGAAGCCCAAGCTGAGCTTCATTATATCAAGCTCGAACGTGACCGTCTACGGGAAAAGTGGATGTTGATTGAAATTACCACTCGAGCGATGTTATCCGAGCCGCCCCAAGAGTCTATCACCATTTCACACCTTACCCTTAGGTCTTATGAAGCTATTTTAAGGGGTTATGTAACATATAAGTAGTACTATGTTCATGTACATTATTTTTGTATATAACAATGAATTAAATTTCTAGTCATTTTTGATACATTGTAAATAGTTTTTAAAGTACAAATGGTGTTTTTAATTATTATTTAATTAAGAAATCTATTTTATTAAACTAAGGAATTTTTGAATTAAATAATAATTTAATAAAATATTATTATTAATATTAAATTATTTTTTATTAAATATAAATGATCTTATAAACTTATGAATGCAATTAAAATTTTTATTAAGGTTTGAAAGCCATTGCTGTCAAAACCCGTGAATTTTCGATAAATGTTGGTTTTTATTTAAAAAGTGAAAATTAACATATTTAGATTTTTTTTAGATAAAATAAATGTCATTTCTAGATTCAGGATGTCGAAATTATCCAACGGTGAATTTTTCATAATTTTGTGAGATAGTCAAATTTTTGGGTAAAACTTAAATACCATTTAATTATATAATGTGTTTTATGATATAATAATGACCCAATGGTGATGTACTAAAATACTATAATCCTTATGTTCGACCAATATATGTTTTAACATTAAAATAAAGTGATTTTGGGTATGTTTGTCTTACTTTTCAAAGCATTAATGAACCCCTCAACACTTATTCAACACTTTGCCTTTTTAAATTAATTTCCATGGGAGTGTGACTCACCTCCACATAAGCAACCCTAATTTTGTAATAAGTTAGGACCTCGGCCTTGTAAAATATTGTTTTCCTCTTTCCTTTTCTAGAAAACCATGGGCAAATACCATTGGATGGTATGTCGTTTGGATTATTTTAATATAAGGGGTCCCAAACCTAAATAATAAATAATTCTCTCACCTTTCCTATATAAACCCACCCATGCTCCCACTTCCTCCTCAATAAAATCCCTTTGAGTTCATCCAACCTCTGCCCTACTCTCTCTATAATCCTCCCAAGGTGCCACAAGCTCCCAAAAAGCTTCTCACAAGCCTCTCTCTAGCCTTTGGAAGCACACTTCCAAGTAAGGGTTTTTTTTCTTCTTTTCTCATTTTTGTCAATTTTCTTTAAGTTGTATTGCCCTTTTAATTTCAATTAAGAATGTTGGGGTATGGTTTAGAACCTCCCCCATACTGCCCTCGTATTTTTTCAATGATGGGAGACCCCTTTCTCTCTCAATAAATTCCTCCCATGTACACCTGTTACTATGCCGAAATTCTGAAAGGAACTACTCTCTCTTCTTTTACATTCAAGCAATACTTCTTTATCATGAATCTAAATTCCTTTTCAATTTTTGGGAAATGTATCTATATGACCTCCTTACTTTACATTAAATTTAAATATGATGAGGAACCCCTTTCTCTCTCATCAACCATTTTTATGAATTCTTATGTCACGCCATTACGCTGCCAAAATCGCACCGATTTTCTAAGCCAATGCCATTGTGTAGTGAATACCATGCCCATTTCTCTGTCAAGGGTATTCAACTTTATGCACATTTACTTATTGATTATAATTATTAATGTATTAATTCCACATTCCTTTATCGTGGAATAAATTATAATGTTTTATGAATCCATGTTTTAAGATCAATGTGGCACACTTATGCAAGAAATGAAATGTTTAAGAAGGGTGCGCCCTTATAGCGCTTCAATGCATTGGGTAAAGTACAGTATCATGATACGTCAATTGAAATGAGTGTTGACTCATGCTAATTCAAGTGCAACGAGGGTTTACTCATGCTTCATGTGTAATGAGGGTTTACTCATGCTCCATGTGCAATGAGCCACAACTCATGCTAATTCAATGTTAAGTGTTGTTGCCACATTTCCATGTTATGATTATCATGTTTTATCATGCCTTTATGTTCATGTTTCTCTTATGCTCTATTGACATGCCTATTGACTAACATGCATTGTACTCCTCATGTTATTCCATGTGTACTCCCTTACTAGGCTTTATAGCTCACCCTTTTCTTATGCATGTTATCAGGTTATCCCATGCAATGCTAAGTACGAGGGAATGTAGTGGTTTTGTAAAGTATGTTTTCAATAATGATGTTGTATTTCATGTTTTATGTTTTTTTAATGATCCTAGGCCTCAAAGACACTAAACCTCTCGATCTTCTGTGTTGTATCAAGTGATGTTTTATGTAATAAAGCATGTTTAAGTTGTAATAAAAATCAGGGTTGTCATAAAGTTCCCCCACACACTCTCCATACATACACATGCATGTGTGACCATACATAAGGAGTTACAAGGTTCAAACACTTATTTTCCTTACAAAATCCAAACACATAACCTTTTTTTCCAAACTGATTCACTTTCTCGTTGAGAAAAAACATTACTAATTTCAAAAACAATTTGGAAGAAACCCCCTTTTTCATTTCGAATTAAATTTCATTTTTAACACAGACTCATATCAACTATTTCCAAAAGGTAACAAAACCAACTACAAACCATCATAATTAGGTACTATTGTATGTGTCTAAACCAAAGACATGGTGGTGAGCCATGCCCCAGTTAAGGAATAACATAAGAGGAACTTATACCGGGCACTTGGATGCCACGTGGGTCACCCCCCCCCCCCACCATGTTAGGCTACAACGTGAACGGATTTCCCCCCATTTTACTTCCTCATTCCAAAACATCCTAAGACAAAATGCTCAAATCCCAAACTACCCCTGGTAACTCTAGTCTCATTGCGAGTGGTGGGAATCAGTTATAGACCAATAACATGCCTTATGAAGCCCAGCAATCCTAATCTCCATCTACTATACACCCCAAATAAAAAGGGCCTCCCTTTAAAACCGTTTTTTCATGAACCAACCCGGGTCATCCCTGAACCAATCACTCAATCCGGCTCATGAGATGGCCCGAGGGGAGATTTCGATCCCCATGGGCAGGAAACTGGTGCGAGGAATCAACACATAACTATTGGGAATGATTTCTCCCCTGAACAAAAGATAAATAGATAAAAAAAATAATGATAAATAAATAAAGATAGCATCGAAATGAACCTAAACTGTACATTCCTCCTTGTGACCTTCTAGGTCACCACCCAACTCAGAACCAAGCCTTCTCCAACATTGACCAACTAAACCAGAAACCTGTATGAGAAACAGATCCTGCAACTGGACTAATATGATAGGCATGAGCACCAAGATGATCAGTAAGGATGCCAAAAAGAAACCACTAAATCCAATAGTTCTCTTTTCCGAAACAGTCAACTGATAGAAGTTTGAAATATAGATCTAAAAGTATGGTTTTCATATATAAAAAATAAGAAACATGTTGATCCCATCTGAAAACCCAACACACAATACAAACCATTTCCAAAATCATTTTTCATTTTATTAATGAGATCCAATAAAATACCAATGTTGGCTAGAGTAACACATGTAAAAAGTGAAAACTGAAAATAAACTTGTGCAACAGAATGTAAACAGGCAATGTAAATAATCCATTATCCATGGGTGATCCTAAAAATAACTAGATGACCCCTGGGCATACTCAGTTTCAAAACCACATATCAGCGTATGGTGAATCTATTAAGTCTATAACCAACATGCCGACCTAACTGACTAATCCAGTCGCAATGCCTGCCGTGCCTAAGAACAAATCCAGGGGGTACCAACCCATCTAATCGGTGTTTGTCAGAAATAGTCACTCAATCATCAAAATAATTCCCAGGAACCCATGGTGGTTATTATAATACTATGTAAGTAGGAAGGCCCTCAGACTCATGACTCATCTCACCGCACTTTTCTACCCCCAAACACGGATGCTTCCTATACGTTCTCCCATAATGGGTGCGGATAACATTTATAAATTAAATGAAACCATGCAAGTGCCTATGGAAAACTTCAAAAATAGGGAAGGGATGGAGACACCTACCTCAACAAAAGCACCAAATTAACATTAGGCAGTCGACCGATTTATCAGTGACCACTTAGAAATACTCTACACACACACTTACCTTCATATAAATATATATCATCTCTCTTAATTCAATGCACTTATTCACCACTCCATGAGAGAATATGTACATGGGATATATATATATATATATATATATAATTCATACCTTGGAATATGCATGCGCACACCTTAAATGTTGGACAAAACTCACTAAAACAATTATAAGGACCATAAAACATAACAGCATGGATAAACAGACACCTAACAAAATTATTAAGAAACAGATAACACATTACACAACCCCTTTTATAATTTAAATCCCATTGGAAACCACAATTCCCCATTTTAACATCAAATCATGTTTACAAAAAACCAAACCATTCCATTTTAAATCACCAGTCATTTCAGGATCGAGATGGGAAACTTTTCCTAAAACATGGTCTGTAAAACATGGAAAAACACCACACACATAAATGTTGAATTTTAAAATCAATCTCTTCACAAAATATTTTCCAAAAAATGTTTTTATTTATTAATATTATTTAATAAACCATTAAAAAATAGAAAAACAATTTTTAAGGAATAACTCACTACTTTAGACACATAAAACTCGTTCAAAAACTCATTTTATGGGAAAATGCACACCTGTGGCATTTCAAGGAAGAACACACACCATTTTCATGATTAAAATAACAAATTTCATAATTTAATTAATATATTAAAAAATATATAATTTATTTATGTCAAACAACAGCTTATTTCATATGATAAAATTATTCTAACAATATCGAGAATCTAATTTACAATCAAGAATGGTGAGAACATCAATCAATCAAATAATTCTAACATTATAGAATAATTGCAATGGTTTCCCACCTCAATTGATGATGAGATTGTATAAATTTGTGCAAAACACCATTTTTACCTCAATTGAACCCAAGGGGGATTAAATTGAACCTAAAAACCTTATCACACCATCGATATTAAGACTGAACCTAAAAAGATAATCCCTACAGACTAGGGTTTGGGTAAAACAAAACACTACCAATGAAGGAAGGGAGGGAGACTACCAAAGAGGTGGGGTTCGGCTGAAGGCCACGTGCACATAAGGTATGGTGGTGTGGTGACCATAGTAGAGGGGTCTTTTCCACTGGAGTAGGCCGGAATAGGGACACACACGCTGGAGGCAGGTTGGATGGGGTTGTCATGTGTCATTTCCAGAAGATCGACCACTAGATAGGGCCACACGAGTAGGATGTTTTAGAGCTGGAGTCGCAACATTCAGAAGGCGTAAGGTGATATAAAATGTCAGCGGTGGGCTTCGTGAAAGGAGGAGGGCTTGGCATACATTGCCTCACGCTGGAGGAAAAACAGTGGGGGTATGCCTCCCCCTTTCGAGATTCAATTATTTTTTCATTAAAATAATAATAATAATCATCATAATATTATTATTAGTAACCTAATTATGATAATTATAAATGTAAGAAGAATAAAAAAAATCTTGTTCATTTGATTTCCCTTTTCTTTATATATATATTAACATCATTAATAATAATAGTATATCATTAATAATTTTAGTAATTTTAATTTAATCATAAAAAATATTAAAACCACTTTTAACAAACAATGAATATAACAATATTTATTACAATGACAATATTGCCAATAATAATAATAACAATAATATCTACATGTTAATTATATTTTTATTATTATGGCACAAAAATTTAACCCATTTTATTTTTATAAAAAATTATTTACTTTAATCATTAGATAACTGCACAAGCGTATAGGTCGACCACGCGGCTATCGCCAACTGTGATGTTCCCGCGCACCAGTCTGAAACCCAATAAAAAAAATTTAACGTTAAAAATACTAGACACGCACTCACCCTGCACCTTGGAGAGGCTAACCGAAATCAATATATAATAAAATTAAATAATTAAAAAATGGTTGGGGTGTGGCGTTAGGAGTGATACATGGAACACATCCTAAAACTAATATAGGTTCTATTGAATCACCAATTCGTAAGATACCATCCTTAATCGATAAATTATTTTGAAGGGAAAAGTATATAAAGGTATAAACCATCCATTCGACCGATATCAAAAAACATTCTCCATTGAGGAAAATCATAGAAACTCCTTCCCTAACACATACATTTCTATGTAAAGATGGTGATTATCATCATAAATTTTTAGCCGACTCTTATATTTTGTGAAGTTATATTGAATGGATCTAATATTCTATACCATTTCAATAGCAAGATAAGATCCCCAAAAAATTTATTTACCTAACTTCATTTATTGCATTCATTTTATTCACTTCATTTAAGATAGGGATTTATAAGGACCATTCCTAATTTTCAAGTTAATGTAATTTCTATTTTGAAACTATAATAGAAGAATTTGTTGATCCCATCAAACATTGAGATCCATAGAATATGATCTCAGCATGTGAGGGTGAATAGTTGTGCTGAAACATAACTCTGTATCAGTATCATACTAATAAAATCAATATAACATTGAGGTAAATATCATATCATTATTTAATACAATAATATATTATAATACATAAAAACATACCAATTTCTTAATATATATTCCAACCAAACTATCCACATAGTTATCCTTTCCAATTGTGATGATGTGTATGGATATTATATAGAAATAAACTTTAACCCAAGTAATATTATACTCATTAAATTTTTTCTGGTAGTTTAAAGACAATATCCATAGTGTTGTTTTACCATTTCCATTCGGCTACTGGTAAGGGTTTTAACATCTCGTTATAATTAATTATATTATCCTAAACATGAAAACATACCATGAAACAACATATAAACTCTACAAAATATATCTTCATTTCATCCCAATATAAATACTCTTTTAATTATATATACTTAATTTTACATAAATGATGAATAGAAAATGAAGATCTAGGATCTTCCTATAACATCATCTAATTGAAATCGAGTATGGATGGAATACATACATGTTTAATGAACTTTATCATTCCATTTTAAAAAATGTTATAATAATGAAAATAAATAACATTATTCTATATCTCTACATTATCCATTTTTACCTATGTAATCATTATATGGATATCTAGCTAAACACTCAACAGGGATAGAACATACTTATCCTCATACATTAAGATATCTATATACATCCTTTGAAAATATATAAATATTTAATCATTTGTAATAATAGCCTTTGACAATCTATCATGATCCTATTAACAAAAATCATCAACCGTCTTGTTCATCTTTGTAACGCCCCGACCCTAATTACCTAGAGTCGGTGCATTATTACATAACATTGGCATGATCACGAGAAAGATCAAGTCTCGAAAGACCGATTAGTATAGTATCCTTGGAATAACTAGATACATCCATAAATTTTTACATTACATCATAAAAAACATCTTGTCTTCATATCCCCTCATACTATCCCTGCAAGTCATTCATAAATTACTTCTTCATAATCCTGGGAAAAAAATTAAAACATTGAAAGGGGTGAGCTCAGATGCTCAGTAAGGATAACATTATAGCAGAAGCTTTCATAAATAAGCATAAACACTTAAGGCAATTTATAACTAAAAGAAAAGCCTTTTAAACTTGAACATCAGCATAAAATGGCAAAAGTAAAATGAAATAATGCCATTTACTTACTCACATGGATATTCTACTAGTCGAATGATCACATGCAATATCAATATCCACATTCATAATGATGGAATGCATAATGCCAGACTATTATAACCACATAGCCAAGGCCTCGTGCCAAGACTACAAATATGATTTTGCCAAGGCCTTGTGCCAAGACACTAGTTTGTCTCATGAGACCTACCGATGCATCGAGGAGCTATAGCGGGCTCCACCTGTCACTTATTAAGTCCAATGCATTCCTCATATGAATAGGTTTAAGCATAAAATAAACATTCGTATTAAAACTAGTATACGAAATGTCAATACTTTAACCACAAACCATGAATGGTATGAAAATAGAACATCCCCAGTCAAACATAACTCATTTGATACAATATGGAAGATTTTATTGTATCACATTAACCTCAATCATGAATAATGAAGGATGTTGACATAGATGAAAATAATCATCAAAACTATTTGAGGTAAATATCCCCCTTTTCTTGAAATCATTTAAAAGTCACACTATTTTTCAAGAAGCCATTAAAAATAGATTTTTGAATCAAAGTGTCCCATACCACTTTGAAACTTTTAAAAGGAGTTTTAATTTTAATACTTTAATGTCCATATAAATAAATCCTTAAAACCATTTTTTAAAACATGGACATTAATGAGAAAGATTTAGAAGAATAAGTCTTTAAAACATTTTAAAATGGTATTTTGGTTAGAGATTCTAACCAAAAGAGAGACACTTGAGTACAAATAATTGAGGTAACCAAAAATTTGTAATATCATGAAAATAAAGGGATTCATGATATACTATGTCAAAGTACATTATATGCACCACATAAAAGTGATTTGGTGTATATCAACAAAGAAGTCCCAATTGAATGTAAATTGAGATGAAATCTCTCATAAAGGTTGTATCCTTAGGTTAAGGATAAATCAACTACATAATTATGTGTGAAAATATAAATACACTAAATATGATTGAATATTCAGTGTAAAACAATCAAAGGATATTCACACATTTTCTTGTAGAAACAACACCAACGAATTGGATGTTTAACTCAACAAATGGTGAAAGAGTTAAAATTACTCTTATCAAATTCATATTAATGACTTGAGAATTATCTATAGAGTGATTATGTGTATCAAAAGTATATCCACAGGAAGGGGAGTGGAAATTATGACATAATCAAATTAATAGTGATTCCACACATAATCATGGAGTAATATAATCAATGAAATATGCGAAAAGCCGAATGAGTGGAAATTGAAATGTCAAATTCCCTTATCGATTTGGTAACTTATTAAACATACAAATATGAAAGAAGGATCATACCATGACTATGTAATTACACATAAATTAGTGTATATTACACAATGAATACAATCATGGGAAGTACACATACACCACATGTAATAATTAAGTAGTGAACAATGGAATTCTCACGAAATTAAGAGTGAGATAAGAAACTCCTTACCACGTTAATCAACTGAGTCATATGGCCAAAAGTTAATAACCACCAAATTATTTATAGAATAACATGAATATAAAGAGAATCATGATAATATATATCAAATTGTCATACACAATACACAACTTTCAATAATTTAGTGGCGAACAATGGAAATCTCACGGAATTGAAAGTGAGATAAGAAAATCCCTTACCTTGAACTTTCCCTTAGTTGATGGTATGTTAACCTCCTGTATAATAATTTAAACATTTATTAAATTATACAATAATCATATACATCAATATGATATCATATATTATCTTTTAACATTGCTTTATTAATAATATCTTAGTATTATCGTCGTTTCAGGTGATAATCGATTCGTTCTTCTTAAATGTTTGGTTACGTAAGACATGTTTGTAATGGATATATTATATCTTATTCATAATAAGATTGATATTAACATTATTTTTATCCCTAAAATGAGAATAATACTTGAATGGATACGATGGAGGATGGATTTCATCATGTCCGTGGAGACGGTAGTCCGTACGTACGCACGAACGCTACTTCCATTTAATTTTTCATTTTAAAAGAATTGAATCCAAATGATACATAGGTATATTATTATTCCAGAATAATATAATATTTTATATATGTTACTTATGATCATTAACACCATTCTTTATATGTTCCATGTGTGGTATGAACGAGTCATATCATTTTAAGGGGGTGGTAGTCCGCACTTCCTCAAATGAAATTGTCGTACGTATATACAACATGAAACGAATAATGGTATGAAATAAAATGGAATTAAAGAACGTTATACATAAAATATGTATCATTAATATCACACTTAATTACAGTTCCATCATAATGGCCACCTTGAGAGGCGGTAAGATGTATTTGAACAATCATTGTTTCGTGAGGCGTTAGTTTGCCATTCACAGAAACATTATGTTCATCATCCATTAGATGGAGGTGTGTGTATGTGTAGTTCTAATACTTCTTATAAAAACATCCTAGTATATTGAGGATACTTTTGTTGTTACAAAAGAAAGGAAATAAAAAGAGTTTGGGGGTTGGAGAAGCAAAATAAATGAAAATAATTTAAGAGAAATCGTTACCTTTAATTTAGGTAACTCACTTTGGTTGGAACCAAAGGACTTCTTGAAATGCTTTCTGCCTAAGGGGAAGCTTCAAGGAGGAGAAGAGGGATGTGGGGAGCTTATTTGGGAATGGTTTGGACGAGCCAAGTGGCTTGAGAGGTGTGAGGAATGTGTAGAAGTGGTCTCCTTTTATAAGGGAGAGGAGGGGCTCTTTAGGAAAGAGTGAAAGTATTACATTATAATATAATTATATTCGGTTTATATTGGTCCAAAAATCATTTAGGTCGAAGATATGATGACTCATATTCTAAATAACATCAACCAATAAGAATTGGACAGGTGTTAGATAATATGTTAGTCATTATAATCTTATTTATTTAAATGATTTATTAATGAGGTAAACATTGCATCATTATTGTGTCATTAATAATTTAAATTATTTGATGTCTAAAAATTATAAATAAACTATAATTAAGTAGGAAATCTTTTTAGATTTCTAATGAATATTTATAATCGAAAATCCAACATGTATAACCCTATGTAAAAATTGTTCTTCTAAAAGATGTAAGCTTATACCATTTTTATTTTTATTCTAACTTTATTAATATAATGTGTCCCTACCACATACAAGTGGCTCTAAGGGGTCCCCAAATCGACCCACGGATGCCCATGGTCGGGTATATGTCCACCAATAAGGTTAGGACACGTTTTAGGGTAGTTTTGTATTATTATAATATTATTTTTTAAACTTTATTTACCGGATTTACCCTTAACCATGGTAAATAAAATATTTACCACAGTAATTATTCAAAATGTCTAAAAATAAAAGTTACCTATTTACACAATTTGGACATCCTGATTCCAAATATGGAATCCATTTTTCTAAATTCAAAATACAGAAGTGGCAGAAATTAATTTAAAATTAATTCCCGCTGTCAAAACAAAAAGCGTGTTTTTAAGAGATAATAACTATCAAAAGATTGACAATTGTTTATGTTCAGTTTAATTGTAAAATTATGTCCAATGACCAACATTATATTAAATGGTAAAAATAGAACCTAAATAGACTTTAAAACCACTCAAATTCACAATTTATCACTATTAATTATTTTGATTAAAAAAGTTGTTTTTAATTAAAATTTAGTAATTTTCACTATTCATCAAAATATGAAAGTTATCCGAAAAGTACCAAAATTTCACCTTAGGCTAAATTCGATATTCCAAATCCAAAAATGAAGTCCATTTTAAAATATAAAATATATATAATTTCAAAATTTAGGTATTACTATTCATAACGGCTAGTTTGATTGGTTGTGGCGTGTGTTAAAACTCAAGGTTGCGTACAACACACGCTACTATTTTATTCAAAGGAAAGCGTACCGTGGAAGCTTGGGATGTTTCATTTTAAATTTTTTGATGTCCCAATTTATTCAGATAGTTTAAAATATTTTATTTAAAAAGGTTTCACTATTAAAAGTTGATAAAAGTGCAATACTGAAAATGAATCTGTTCTTGCATTATGACTAAGAAACTCATAATAGGGATTCTAAAATTATAAGGAATATATAAAGTTCAAAATGTAGTTAATATAATTAATGACCTCTTTTAATGGCTTTTTTTGTATGTCATGGTGTGATTGAACTCGGTGTTGAATGTAGTGCAAGTTATTGAATTATTTTTAAGAAATAACACACTATGAAATCCTGGGGTGTTACATTCTCCCCTCCTTCAATAAATTTCGTCCTCGCAATTTGAAATTGTTATTCGAAAATAAAAGGTTGAAAGTAGAAAATATATTTGTGGGAAAACCCACATCAGAAATTGGGTTACTAAAATTTAGTCTTAATATATGTAAAAGAGAAATGAAAGGGTCACCACCAAATTATGATCTCGATTAGGAGAACATTGGTGGCAATTAGAGACATATAATTGGAGGAAAAACGTAAATATTTATAGGTAGTGATTGAGGTCATCAATCACAAACAAGTATAAAATTGAGGTCCTTAAACGCATCAATCTATGATGATTTTAAATACCATCGGTCCAAGAAAACATAGGGTATTGGGATAACACATTTTTGACGTTTCAAAATATCTTAGTTGAAATCCCACATCGAAAAATGAATTAATGAGGCCTCTATTTAAAATAAAGAGTGGAAAGTATGAAGATTACCGAAAATAACACATACTAGGGTTCCATGTAGGAAAATATGGATATGGAAGAGAAATCTAAACATCAATTATCTGATGGATAGTGGTAGAGAACATGGCTATGAAAAGGCCAACAATCCCAAAGCCATAAATTAGTGATGATTTAATGTACCATCTAGGACAACATTTTTTTTAAAGTTACATTACATAAGGAAGAGGAATTCATTTATGATATTGACTAAGAACATTATGAGATATACTTAAATTTTAAGTAGATTTTCATTCTTTAATAAATTTCCACCACTAACTCAATTTTTTTAAACGATGAGTATTCAAGAAGACTTGGTCACACTGGAAGAACTAGAATAAACTTCTATAGAATCACATGATCCATGTAGGATAAACCATATATTTACATTGTCTTTGAAGATTAATCAAAACCAAAATGGTTAGTGAATGATCTAATGATCCCCCAAAAGGATATTCATTGAGATAAATATGTACTAATCTTAATTTCTAAAATTAAACCGACAATACCCCAAAGTTAAATAGATACCATTCAATAACGAATTGTCCTTACAATCCTTTAATATAATCCAAACTAATATTGAAACCCAAAACATAGAAGAATTTGATTATGTAGTCTCCCATGTTACATTGTATCTCCAAATGACATCAAATACTCTTAAAGTCACATACTTAAAAGTAATTAACATCATCACATATTCTCTGTTATAGGTTAATCATTTCCATAAATAACCCAAATCACTATAAATCAACAATAAAAACATAGATAAAAATCCACCATTACCCTACAAATGAAACCTCATTGTATTCTTTTTTCCTTGGGCATATAGTGTTCCTAACAAAACGAACATCTTCCAAAATAACATTTATCACTTAATCACCAAATAATTTTCCTATACCAAGGGTATTCATTTGATAAGACATAAGAACCCAAATCATCTTATTGTTGATCAATAAAATCATTTAACAAAAAAATAGTCACACTAACCAGGGACTTCACGTAGTCCAGTGGTAGGCGATAAATCCCAATCGCACTTTAGTTGTGGGTTCGATTCCCACAGCTTTGTCCGACGCGATGGGTTGTCACACGGTCTACGTGTTGTCCTTTTTCAAAAACTATATTTTATGATATTACCAAAATGAGATAAATTCCTCAAAATAACATAATTTAACCACAAATGTTATATCATACGTTGCATTTTCATCCCAAATTATAATAACTTATCATTTTCTCAAACCCCAATGATCATATTAAACCAAATGGTTATTTATACCTATATCCACAAGAGAAGAGACAATTATTCCTCAAATATCATACTCACATGGCAAACTGCGGGGTTACAAATACAAGAGAAAATTATTCCAAAGTAAACCCATCAACAAGGAGTGCTAATACTTTTTAAATTTTTCTCCAACCATTTATTTCCACAAAGCTTCTTCTTTGACCAAGAAAATATCCTATAGAATAGGACATTCACTCGGGTAATGGCCAGGTCCCCTACATTTACGGCAAATGACTGTAAATGGACTCTTGGGACCATTTTTATCTTCTTCCATAGTACTCTTCATTTTTCTTCATCAATTCTTCACTTTATGTCCTTCCTTCCCGCACGTAAAACATTTCGTTGTCCCATTGAGACACTTTCCTGGGTGTCTCTTTCCACATTTCATGCATGATGAAAATTGAGGTTTCTTTTCTCCATGGTCTCCATTGCTGGAGATCTTATCATTTATAACCTTTCTCTTCCTTGTTGAGTCTGGGAGTTGGTTAATATATATGTTGTTGATCATATTTTTGGAAAAATGATTTGGCATAAAGACGATATCATTTACGCCTATCAACATTCCATTTTTTTGCTCATCGCCACCACCGTTCCCACCTTGTACATCATTATCAAAGTCACTATGACTTCCTTGGAATCCAGCCATTGACTAAAACCAGAAATCATTGTGTGAGTAATAGTAGTCGTAAAATCATTTAGAGATTAAAATGTCACCATATTATCAATTTGAAACATATTAGGATTAACCAAGGTCATTTACTCTCATATTATGTATATATTACTTAAATCGGTTTGTAAAGAAAATGTAAATTATCCTAAGCATATCCCCCGAGAGTGTCGTAACCAAGAGTGCAGCAAGGCCCGTTGTCGTGCACCAGTTCCCGTTCGAGTCCAGCTCAAAGCGGTGTTTTCGGGTTTTACCCCTAGGTACATCTGTGCCAAAGCCGCCACTACCTGCTCGTATCCAGACAGGGATGTATTGCTCGGAAAACTCACAAAATCTCTACAATACCAAAATTCTAGGAAGTTCTTTTATACTAATCCTCAAAGTTCATCTTAGGTATAAATGCTCTAATCAGAGATTATCTAAATATAGCTACCAAGGTTTGTACTAAACTTCCTCTGATACCAACTGTAACGCCCCGACCCTAATTACCTAGAGTCGGTGCATTATTACATAACATTGGCATGATCACGAGAAAGATCATGTCTCGAAAGACCGATTAGTTTAGTAGCCTTGGAATAACTAGATACATCCATAAATTTTTACATTACATCATAAAAAAAACATCTTGTCTTCATATCCCCTCATACTATCCCTGCAGGTCATTCATAAATTACTTCTTCATAATCCTGAGGAAAAAAACAAAACATTGAAAGGGGTGAGCTCAGATGCTCAGTAAGGATAAAATTATAGCAGAAGCTTTCATAAATAAGCATAAACACTTAAGTCAATTTATAACTAAAAGAAAAGCCTTTTAAACTTGAACTTCAGCATAAAATGGCAAAGGTAAAATGAAATAATGTCATTTACTTACTCACATGGATATTCTACTAGTCGAATGATCACATGCAATATCGATATCCACTTTCATAATGATGGAATGCATAATGCCAGACTATTATAACCACATAGCCAAGGCCTCGTGCCAAGACTACAAATAAGATTTTTCCAAGGCCCTGTGCCAAGACACTAGTTTGTCTCATGAGACATACCGATGCATCGAGGAGATATAGCGGGCTCCACCCGTCACTTATTAAGTCCAATTCATTCCTCATATGAATAGGTTTAAGCATAAAATAAACATTCGTATTAAAACTAGCATACGAAATGTCAATACTTTAACTACAAACCATGAATGGTATAAAAATAGAACATCCATAGTCAAACATAACTCATTTGATACAATATGGAAGATTGTATTGTATCACATTAACCTCAATCATGAATAATGAAGGATGTTGACATAGATGAAAAAAATCATCAAAACTATTTGAGGGAAATATCCCCCTTTTCTTGAAATCATTTAAAAGTCACACTATTTTTCATGAAGCCATTAAAAATAGATTTTTGAATCAAAGTGTCCCATACCACTTTGAAACATTTAAAAGGAGTTTTAATTTTAAAACTTTAATGTCCATATAAATAAATCCTTAAAACCATTTTTTAAAACATGGACATTAATGAGCAAGATTTAGAAGAATAAGTCTTTAAAACATTTTAAAATGGTATTTTGGTTAGAGATTCTAACCAAAAGAGAGACACTTGAGTACAAATAATTGAGGTAACCAAAACATTGTAATATCATGAGAATAAAGGGATTCATGATATACTATGTCAAAGTACATTATATACACCACATAAAAGTGATTTGGTGTATATCAACAACGAAGTCCCAATTGAATGTAAATTGAGATGAAATCTCTCATAAAGGCCGTATCCTTAGGTTAAGGATAAATCAACGACATAATTATGTGTGAAAATATAAATACACTAAATATGAATGAATATTCAGTGTAAAACAATCATAGGGTATTCACACATATTCTTGTAGAAACAACACCAACGAATTGGATGTTTAACTCAACAAATGGCGAAAGAGTTAAAATTAATCTTATCAAATTCATATTAATGACTTGAGAATTATCAATAGAGTGATTATGTGTATCAAAAGTATATCCACAGGAAGGGGAGTGGAAATTATGACATAATCAAATGAATAGTGATTCCACACATAATCTTGGAGTAATATAATCAATGAAATATGCGAAAAGCCGAATGAGTGGAAATTGAAATGTCAAATTCCCTTATCGATTTGGTAACTTACGAAACATACAACTATGAAAGAAGGATCATACCATGACTATGTAAGTACCCATAAATTAATGTATATTACACAATGAATACAATCATGGGCAGTACACATACACCACATGTAATAATTAAGTGGTGAACAATGGAATTCTCACGAAATTAAGAGTGAGATAAGAAACTCCTTACCACGTTCATCAACTGAGTCGTATGGACAAAAGTTAATAACCACCAAATGATTTACAGAATAAAATTAATATAAAGAGAATCATGATAATATATATCAAATGGTCGTACACAATACACCACTTTCAATAATTTAGTGGCAAACAATGGAAATCTCACGGAATTGAAAGTGAGATAAGAAAATCCCTTACCTTGAACTTTCCCTTAGTCGATGGTATGTTATCCTCCTGTATAATAATTAAAACATTTATTAAATTATTCAATAATCATATACATCAATATGATATCATATATGATCTTTTAACATTGCTTTATTAATAATATCTTAGTATTATCATCGTTTCGGGTGATAATCGATTCGTTCTTCTTAAATGTTTGGTTACGTAAGACATGTTTGTAATGGATATATTATATCTTATTCATAATCAGAATGATATTAACATTATTTTTATCCCTAAAATGATAATAATACTTGAATGGATACGATGGAGGATGGATCTCATAGTGTCGGTGGAGACGGTAGTCCGTACGTACGCACGAACGCTACTTCCATTTAATTTTTCATTTTAAAAGAATTGAATCCAAATGATACATAGGTATATTATTATTCCAGTATAATATAAAATTTTATATATGTTACTTATGTTCATTAACACCATTCTTTATACGTTCCATGTGTGGTATGAACGAGTCATATCATTTTAAGGGGGCGGTAGTCCGCACTTCCTAAAATGAAATTGTCGTACGTATATACAACATGAAACGAATAATGGTATGAAATAAAATGGAATTAC
Source organism: Viscum album (assembly GCA_963277665.1). Taxonomy (NCBI): domain Eukaryota; kingdom Viridiplantae; phylum Streptophyta; class Magnoliopsida; order Santalales; family Viscaceae; genus Viscum; species Viscum album. The sequence continues at coordinate 336,843,887 of OY728163.1, forward strand.
AGAAGGTTATATATAAAATATGTATCATTAATATCACACTTAATTACAGTGCCATCATAATGGCCACCATGAGAGGCGGTAAGATGTATTTGATCAATCATCGTTTCGTGAGGCGTTAGTTTGCCATTCACAGAAACATTATGTTCATCATCCATTAGATGGAGGTGTGTGTATGTTTAGTTCGAATATTTCTTATAAAAACATCCTAGTATATTGATGATACTTTTTTTGTTAAAAAAGAAAGGAAATAAAAAGAGTTTGGGGGTTGGAGAAGCAAAATAAATGAAAATAATTTAAGAGAAATTGTTACCTTTAATTTAGGTAACTCACTTTGGTTGGAACCAAAGGACTTCTTGAAATGCTTTCTGCCTAAGGGTAAGCTTCAAGGAGGAGTATAGGGATGTGGGGAGCTTATTTGGGCAGGGTTTGGATGAGCCAAGTGGCGTGAGAGGTGGGAGGAATGAGTAGAAATGGTCTCCTTTTATAAGGGAGAGGAGGGGCTCTTTTGAAAAGAGTGAAAGTATTACTTTATAATATAATTATATTCGGTTTATAATGGTCCAAAAATCATTGAGGTCGAATATAAGATGACTCATATTCTAAATAACATCAACCAATAAGAATTGGACAGGTTTTAGATAATATTATAATCATTATAATCTTTTTTATTTAAATGATTTATTAATGAGGTAAACATTGCATCATTATTGTGTCACTAATAATTTAAATTATTTTATGTCTAAAAATTATAAATAAAATATCATTAAGTAGGAAATCCTTTTATCTTTCTAATTAATATTTATAATCGAGAATCCAACATGTATAACCCTATGTAAAAATTGTTCTTCTAAAAGATGTAATCTTATGCCATTTTTATTTTTATTTTAACTTTATTAATATAATGTGTCCCTACCACATACAACTGTCTCCAAGGGGTCCCCAAATCGACCCAAGGATGCCCATGGTCGGGTATGTGTCCACCAATAAGGTTAGGACACGTTTAGGGTAATTTTGTATTATTATAATATTATTTTTTAACCCTTATTTACCGGATTTACCCTTAACCATGGTAAATAAAATATTTACCACAGAAATTATTCAAAATGTCCAAAAATAAAAGATACCTATTTACAAAATTTGTACATCCTGATTCCAAATATGGAATCCATTTTTCTAAATTCAAAACACAGAAGTGGCAGAAATTAATTTAAAATTAATTCCCGCTGTCAAAACAAAAAGCGTGTTTTTAAGAGGTAATAACTATCAAAAGATTGACACATGTTTATGTTCGGTTTAATTGTAAAATTATGTCCAATGACCAACATTATATTAAATGGTAAAAATATATTCTAAATATACTTTAAAACCACTCAAATTTACAATTTATCACTATTAATTATTTTGATTAAAAAAGTTGTTTTTAATTAAAATTTACTAATTTTCACTATTCATCAAAATATGAAAGTTATCCGAAAAGTACCAAAATTTCACCCTAGGCTAAATTCGATATTCCGAATCCAAAAATGAAGTCCATTTTAAAATATAAAATATATATAATTTCAAAATTTAGGTATTACTATTCATAACGGCTAGTTTGATTGGTTGTGGTGTGTGTTAAAACTCAAGGTTGCGTACAACACATGCTACTATTTTATTCAAAGGAAAGCGTACCGTGGAAGCTTGAGATGTTTCATTTTAAATTTTTTGATGTCCCAATTTATTCAGATAGTTTAAAATATTTTATTTAAAAAGGTTTCACTATTAAAAGTTGATAAAAGTGTAATACTGAAAATGAATCTGTTCTTGCATTATGACTAAGAAAATCATAATAGGGATTCTAAAATTATAAGGATTATATAAAGTTCAAAATGTAGTTAATACTATTCATGACCACTTTTAATGGCTTTTTTTTGTACATCATGGTGTGATTGAACTCGGTGTTGCGTGTAGTGCAAGTTATTGAATTATTTTTAAGAAATAACACACTATGAAATCCTGGGGTGTTACAATCTTCGAAGGGTGGTAATGTAATGAGAATTCATAGTGATTAGTAATATCAAAAAATTTACTCTAGAGCATATTTAACTCTTTCAGTGTGAATATATAATTTAAACTATTATCATCTATATATTTATCACACCATACTCAATAAAGATAATGTCTCCATATCATTAATGAAAACAATCACTATAGATAATTATATATCACGAGCTACGTAATTTTTCCCATGCTTCGTCAATTCTTGTGAGTCATTATATATCACCATATCATTCTTCTAGAGAATATAACCCATCCAATTCTTTGACGCATCACATCATATTTTCAAACCCTTCTCCAATATAATGTAATGTAAGAACAGGTGCATGGACTAACCTTCTCTTCTATTCTTTTATTTTTCCCCACATTTAAATATCCAAATTAACTTGGGTCAAATATAAGTTAACATTGTGATTAGATAGTACATTTGTTATAAATCATCCATAGAGCATTGATAATATCTAGTAAAACCAAAAAAACAATGAACCTTAGTCATCAAGGTTGATCTGTTCTAATATTCAATGCCTTCTATCTTTGGTGGATCCACCGCTATACCCTCACTTAGTATTATATTACCATGAAATGAATCATTTTATGTCCAAAAGTTTCACATTGTAAATTTTTTAAATAGCTTCTCCTTTATATGGTACTTCATTAAAATCATCATGTTATCTTCATTCAATTGAATTATTATTGAATATGTAATCACATAATATATAAGGACAACTACTATCAAATCATGGTAATATATTAAGAAAATATTCATAAAATCCATTAAGATAGTAAGGGTATTAGTATGACCAAATATAATCACTATATATTCATAGTTTCCACACATTGTAGGGAATGTTATCATTGGTACATCATCCTTTTACCCCCCCCCCCCCCACAATTTCTTATATCCATAATGAAGTTCCATATTTTAAAATTACTAGGATATAAGATGTTGATTTAACAAGTCATCAATAAGATGTAAATGATACTTTTTCTCGATTGTGATCTTTTTCAATTCGCTATAATTAATGCAGATTTTCATTTATCCTTTTTTAATCTCCAGAAAATTAATCGGGTCACCCCATAGTGATGAACTTGTCATAATGAAGAAACTATATTGATTCACCATGAGTTTTCTATTAATTTTGAAAAATAAATCTGAGACATTCTATCAGGATTAATTGAAATAGGTGTAGAACCATGTATGAGTTATACTGAAAAGGTAATCTCATGATTCGATGGATGGCTAGGAAACAATTGTAAAAATAAGTAACCATTATATTTTTCAGTGGTAATATCATAAATATTTGAGTTTATACCCAACCATATGAGATTAAAATCCTTATTGAATAAGAATAAAGACCAATAAGATGGTTGCGATATCTTTCAAAAGTTCTTATTTATCATATCACTATTTGATGATCAATGGTTGGATGGGAATATCAAACATGGATTTTCTTCCCCAAAAATTTATATGGGATTTATATAGATAAATCCAATAAATGATTAAGATAACATAATATTCATGTTGAGGGAGAATAACGATAGATTTATAAAGAACATTCCCATAAAAATCAACTGGCGATGAACCATATATATGAGATGTGGTCATCATGCCATTATTGGTTTTCACTACTAATTAAAAATATCATAGTTTAGGACTGATTTTAACAACACTAGAAAACTATTTTATTATAAATCAATTGGTATATCCACAGTTAAATAATACATTAAAAGTTTTATAAGGGATGATGTTTATACCTTTCACCATGTTTTTATCGTACCCCAAATTAGAAATAGGGAAAAAATGAGATTTCCCTTTGTCTCTCAGATTAATATGTTACTAATGTCTATATTTATCATTAACCTATGGATTTGTAAACTGATTAGAATAATTATCATACTCCATACATTTTAAATACTGGAGTGCGGTTGATGAATTCAATATGTATTTCTCTCTATATGAATTGTAATCTAATTTATTAACATCACATTATCATTAAAACACATGATGACCTTCCTTTACCCAATAATGACATTTTCTAGTACCCTAGTAAAAATATCTTCCAATATTCCTTCCACACTTCAATCATGATAGAAATATTGTCTTCTTCTCTCTCTTTTTATTACCAATTTAACTATATGTTTATTTTCTTATCAAAACCATGATATTTATGTGTAGTCCCAATCTCCATTTCTGCCTCTATAGAACATTGAACAATAAATTAATAGATAAGTAAATACCTTAAGGAAAATTTCATTTAGATACTTGGTTTTAATTTACCAAATAAATTACACAACATTAATTTTTTGTTGAATAAAAGTAAAATATATGTATCTCATAACTCCTATAAAATTTACCCCATCAGTTCCAATAGATTCATCATTTGTCGGAATTATCTCAAGGAATTCCTTCTCCTTTTTAATTAAAATAATATGAGGATTAAATATATTGAATATTAAGATATTAAACACATCACACTAAATGAATTTAATTTTATTATTGATTCCTTCTATTATCAACAAGAGTTCAACATTGATATGATTCTTTTTTCAAATGATAGATTGGAAAAATAAATTTTTTATACTCCATGAACTATAGAATAGAAAATATCATTTCAAAGGACCTGGTATGTTTTTCAATAATTGTTGGGTAATAAGAACTAATAAAAGAATGCAGATGTTATATCATAAAGGACATAATGGAACATGGTTCCCTCTATTGTTTGATTGGATGTTCACTATGATTCACAACTTGAGAATGTCCTGTGAGAATCAAAATGAGATTTTTCATTCTTTCTATAATAATATTTTCATGATCTAGGGGAAAATAATTACATTCTACATCGCATTCAACATTACCATTATTACATCCGGTTTCATCCATCTATTAAAACCAAAAATAATAGTGAGACCAATAATAATCATAGTGGAAGACCATATAATTAGAAAAAATATATTATAGTATGTATAAATAATGACACATTATTTTCACTCTATACACATTATGTTTATCCTAGGTTACTCATGTACATCATCTATTCAAATCCTTCATGAAGGATCATAATGATTTTTTGAATTTAAAATAAATAACAGCTTGGAGAGTCAAATAAGGCGTGAATCAAATATTATTTTCATACACAAGGTGATGATTGATTCAAATCCCAATGCATCCTTCTTGAATTTATTATCCCTAGTTAAAACTGTCCAAGATCAGCATTAACTTCTTGTATCTAGATAAGGATGTAATTTCACTAAAACCACTCACTCTACCCTTCACCAAATTCTAGTATATTATCTATTACACAGGCTTATCCTTAAAATCATCCCCAGGTTTTTAACTAATGTTTTCTCATTATAATTACAATTGTTTACTATAACTTCACTCTGATACCAATTATAACGACCATAATTTTTCACAGAATGATATTACATCATAATTTTTTAATATTCATTCATTCTTACAAAAAACGTACATGAGGACCATACAGGTTTTGTGTCTTTGGACACATAAAATCATAATAAACTAGTATGTATGTTAATTACATATCTTCCCACTATTTTATTAATATATAAATCCCTTCATATACATATTATACCTAATACATTTCTTCATTACCTTGGAAATAGAAACATAAGATATGTTATCTCAGATCCTCAATAATGGTAAAAAAGGTTGATGTCAATGATCAGTTATTCATAACATCATAATAAAGGTATGATAACATCGGAATAACATTTTGAAACCACACAATTAATATCATAAATCATAATCAATATTCATGAAATAAATCTAGATATTTCATAAGACATGAATCATAAAGGTATTAATTAAAATAATTCTATATAGAATAACATTGGAATAAGACATATACTTATGACATACACATGAGTGTAGAAATTATTTTTTCAAGGATACCCACAATTACATTAACAATATGTTAGTCTTGGGATAACCAATCATGTACGTCGTTCAAGCTTATGATGACTTCCAGTGTTCCATCCACTGGGTTGGGTATAACCTCTAATGTACCCTTATTTAAGCTTAGGATAAACTCTTATGTACCGAATCTTGGAATAGGGATAATCTCCCATGTAGCCCCTTTTTGTATTGGGATAACGATTGGGTTTTTTTCTTTACGAAGTAAAAATGAGTGAGGCTTCTCTTTTATAATTGACGTGAGTGGCCTCTTGTAGTTTTTTAATGTTCAATAATAATTCCACATCATATTCTTACTCATAAGTTTATAAAATGGATCAATATCAAATATTACATGATATAAGGATGAAATGTTGTGAGGAAATAGTAATTGGGATTCTTTTAATGTCATTTTAACTCTTATGTTTTTATTTTAATCCCCTTTAAACTAATCGTATCATTAATAGTAATAAATAATTATTACTATTTTTACCATTAATTATAAAAAAAATATAAGTTGAATTTATTACCAAATATTAATTATTCTAATTAAATATATTGAATAAATTTTCAAAAAATAAATTTATTAAATTTTCAAAAATAAATTTAAATGTAAAACCATAAACAGGAGAAAAAAATGGTTTTCTAAAGAAACATTTTCACCAGTATAATAATTTTTTATCAAAATAGGACTAAAAATTTATTTTCATTACATAATATTTATTATTTATTATATAATTTAACTAATATTCATTTATAAAAAATATTTACAAAAAATGGCATGTAATTTATTTAAACAAAAAAGTAATTTTAATAAATCATTATTTCTCATATTTATCATATAATTAATTCTTTTAGAAAACAATTACCCTGGAATATTGTTGGCATGCTGATTTAAAAAATCATTTTAATTTTACTAAATAAATTTTCTTTTAGTGTAGAAAATATATTCATTATTTGTTCAGAAGAATCAATAAATATCATTTTTTAGGAAATTGTATTTTTGAAGAATATAAAGACATTACTTAAAATTAAGTACAAATTTACCGATAAATTTCCTTTATTTAAAACCTTTATAATTAATTTTTAAAAAGTTTTTATTAATATCAATCTAACATGTTTACTAGATATGTAATAAAGAACATTTTTAACTAATAATATTAATAGTGTATTTTTGTTTGCTAAAACTCAATGTAACATGTAATGCATACTATCCAAATGTTTATGTTTACTTGAAAAAATATACAACCTAAATTATTGAGAATTCAAAATCATTCTCATAGATATTACTACATCTTCAAACGCATATATGCATGTATATGATATGTTTTTTAAAAATCGGTGCTCTAACAAAAAGTGATTTCATCAACTCTCCATATCATATGTGATTTTTTAATAGGTACAATTAACTCTCTATCCTAAAAGTTACATGTTTCATTAAGTCTCATTTAAAATACTAAAAAATATTTGTTATCAAAAAATGGCATTGAATTCATAAATATATCTTTATTTTTAAAATGTGGGTTTCCTTCCTATCAGACAATGTCACGTGTTGCAGATAATAATGATGTCTCTACACAACAAGACTCTTCCTTTGGGTGTTTAGACTCGTGTACATGTGATCATTTAAGATGCATGATATCATGCAAGAATATATATTGGATGTTGCAGTAATTCCACTCTAGAAAAAAATATCTCAAATAAATATTTACAAACACCTCAAATCATTCTTTGATTTTTTTCAATATCATTCCTATTTTGAATTATCATGACATCGAACTTGGTTGGATAATTGTATGTCATTGTATATAATTTATTGATGAATAATATAACTAATGTCAATCTAAATTAATTTGATATTGAAGTTGACATGAATCTTTATTGAGAAGATAATGAATGACATGATCAAGAAACCACTATTATATTAATATTTTTTAACGGAGTAAAAGTAAAGTGTTCTCATGAGTCCCACACCGGTCTTGAAATATATATCACACTTATTAATAATACCACCCATTCATTCGATATCTCAATTTAACACTAGATCAGCACCCATAAAACCATTCACACACTCTCCCATACAGGTTATGTCACACCCTTGTGTATTACCCCAAATACCCCTATGAATGTACCATAAACACAACTATTTGTACCCATGTGGGTGTTTTGTTCTTTCATCCTTCAGATTACATTGTGTGCTCAATTTTTGAACTATTCTCACACTCTATTCCACCTAATTATATACATGTCAACCATATACCATGTTGTTTAGCCACAGATCCCATATGAGTGGTTTGGGGTCCCTAGGTTCTCTACAGGCTAGCAAAATTTTCTAAATATAATTCTGAATCAGATAATTAGAGAAAAATATATAATAACACTAAAAAATCTTTTACTTCCAAAATCCTTTTCAAAATAATTCCTTCAAGTAAATAAATATTTTCATATTCATCTCCTCATGTCCTTAATCAAAACATTCCTTCACGAAAATAAATATTTTCATATTCTTCAACATCTTAAAATCTCATAGGAAACATGTATTTATGTTAACCATGTTTCATAGTTCATCAAACATTTGTAATCGGTCAACAATTATCAAAATTAAAACACTTCTTCAAAAATATAATGTATCTCCTAAATTTTTTGGTGAAGGATATTCTTCGAAACATTAATTACATATGAAATTCTTAGTGAAACTCAATCTTCATAAAACCAATCATAATTAAATTTAAATAATTTTTTTTCGAACTTCAATTTTCATATATTTCCATGATTTGGTAGACCAAAACACATTTCATAGATATTTTTCTTATTTCATTTGTATTTCCATCATGTGCTTCATCACATACAAACTTATTTATAAATAATAAAACACAAAAAAGTAGGACCATCATAGTGATCATTGACTAAAAAAATATAATAATTGTAATTATTAATATTCTATAATATATATTTTTTAACATATTCTCACTTACGGTCATTGATTGATATCTCTTATATTTACCTTTACTGAACATCTATATGAACCCTTTATGGTGTTTTCATTCCCCATGTCATGATGAAATATTTTTAGTAGGGCATGTCTAATATGGGTTCTATATTTGGTGTTATTTGTGTGATATAATGAATTTATATAATGAAAGGAGAAGATTATGTTTCTATTCTCTAAAGTCACTAAATAATTATAGTTATCGAACGAGATGTAATGTATTTTAATGGATATTAGTATAATTATAGTTACTTATTTTGAATGAAATGTATTGGTCTCTATAAGTTGTTTCCATTGAAGACTTGATTAAATTAGATAATATATGACTAAATAATAGATGACAAGGGATGGTGTTGGATACCAAAATCAGGACCAAACCATATAAAATTATCATATTGTAAACTTTTTTACATTTCAATATTGTATGTGATTGTGTCCGGCTGAGTAAAACATAATAAAATCCATACATGATTTAACGAGTAATATGAGATAAAATGTGAAAAAAATTTACTATAAAAATGTTTCTTGAGTTTATTAAAAAAATAATTTTACAACACTATGTTCTCTCCCACCCCTCTTAGTCTAGTTTGTATAGTCCATTGGGAATCAAAAACATATTATCTAACTAGAAATTGTTTTCAAAAAATATTTGATTATAATAAGATAATCCATTGAAACTATATATATATATTATTTTCATTAGCATGGGCTATTTTATAGCACACAATATATATATAGGGTTTACTAATATTCTAACCATTGATATAATATGGCCTATAAAAACAGTGAAGTTAAATTTTCAAACTTTCAATATTTTCCCTATTGTTCATTCTCCATTAAAATTTCATAGAATAGTTGTAAATGCTCACCAAGATATTCATGTATGTATGAGTATATCAGGATATAATCAGCAAAAATCCCAAAACAAATAACAAAATAATACATGAATCATCTATTCATTTGATACATATATACATATGGTGCATTTTTTCAATCAAAATGTCATGAGCCAAAATTCATAATGCATAGACCTTATGTAAAAAAGGAAACTTCTATATGTCATCACTATTGAATTTTAATTAATGATATCCAAAACATAAATACATAAATGAGAAGTATCGATCCCCTTCCGTTTGATAAAAAAATCATCATTTTGATTTAAATAAAACTTTTCATTATAGAAACGATTTTAATTTATCTACAATTAATAAACATCATGATAGACCCATCCTTCATCATCAAAAATAAGATATATACATCACATGATAAATCTATAGGGAATATTAATCATTTATCACAACACTATTTACGTTTTTTATTTAATTCCTTAAATTCCATAATAAATATTCAATATGGTGACATTGGTGTGGTTTTTCATTATGGATAAGATAAATAAATAATAAATATTTATGGATAGTTGAATTTCCAGGTACTCCCTTGATAATTATGTCAATAAAAAATCACAATAGTTATATCCTTTTATTCTATAGATATAATTCTAATTAAATGTTTAAATGCTTCTTAAAATTCATTAAGATGTTCCTCTAGTGGTGGTTATGAACAAAACTCAAGCAACAAAAGTCTCACTTATGAAAATTAGGGATTCAATTCTAGGATCAGAAAATATAATCTATTTTTTCAATAATAAATTGTTCTATTATTCTTTTATATATAATCCATACAAAATATTTTTTCATGATAAACCATTTGTATTTAAACCTAATATATAGTCAAGGAACCTCTTTGGATTTTAATAGAGACAGAGAAATATGAATTCATTGAAATGATATTTAAATTACGGTTTCTATTATCATATCATTATTTAATATATTAGGGTAAGATTTGGTATTCTAATTAGAAATCAATTATATGAATGAATTCATATATCCATAATCAAATAATGAACTAGTTAACTTTGAATTTATCATTCATACACATTATATAACCAAATTTTGGACTAAAAATTCTATAGTTGGGATTACAGAATCTCGACAATGATCGCGTGACCTCTTCTACGGTATATTATCTTGACGTGAGTGAATTTTATATCAATAGTATCCCATCACTATACAATTACTGAATAGGAAAGTTATGGATTTTTTATTTATCATGAACTCATGATCTTTATGGCCCAAATCCCCAGACATGTCACTAAACCACATTCATTTTAAGTAATCTTCTTGGAGTTTCTTCTCATATTTATTAAAATTTATAAATATTACTGTTCCCATATTTTCCTTTTAAAATTATTTTTCAATATAGAACTCAATCATCCATTAATTCTACTAATTCCATTTTATATTAAAAGATCATTGGAAAAACCATTCTTATTATTGATGGAACTCGTTTATATCCCCTCATATGAGAAATTGTTTTGAGAGACTAATTTTCTTCTAAGGATATCATTAACCCATAAATAAAGTGATCAATATATCTTTCTATATTTTGTAAAAAGTATGTAATATGTGTTTATATAATTTTAATGTTATCCCCATACACCACAATAGAATTTATATTATTTTTTATAAATTTTTAAATATCGTTTCCATGGCAGGTCATTTCACATGGGGAATGTAATTATATAATAATATCAACTTACAATTCTAACATTAAATATTATCTATATTATATTCCTTCGTAGTGTTCTGAATCAATTCATCTTTATATAAATATCTATTTTTATACTATATAAATCCATGATTACCTTCTCCCTTTAATTTTATTCTTGGGAATGGAGAAACGGTTATAGGGACTTAATTAATTACTATAATACTTGTAGATTTCTAGTTCCATTGAAGGATGGAGGTTATTTCCTAAGGAAGTGGTCCACTATTGTAACACCATTCTCTAAAGCATTAGTTTGATATAAATGTTCAATGTTATTTTTTATAACATGAGTAAAATATAAAAATATAGTTATAACTTGTGTTAATATTGTTATAATCTACATCGCTCAAACAAAAACATCATTTACTTTCTTGGATAGAAATATCTACATTAATTATGCATGTTGAAATGACATTTCTTACATAAATCTTAAGTCATTACAGAAAAATGGACTATAATTATTTAGATCATTAATAAAAATAATATCATAAATCATTGTATATAATTTAAATGCATATATTAAAAATTCATGTAATCTAATCATCAAATATTTCCAAAATATCCTAACGTATTTTCACAGAGTTATGTTCTCTATTAATGTTCTTAAAAATATATTTCTTAAGGTGTCTAATAAACATTCTCTAATACCATCTATAACAACCTCACTCCAACACCCAGTAGCTAGTTGTGGTTTTATTAAAATTGTACAAAATATATATATCACAATTCAATCTATATAGATATTTTGTATTCTCGAAAAACTATGTAAACATATGACCATTAATAAACATTGAAAAACTAATATATAATAATGGAATACATTCAAATTTATTATTTCTCCTTACATATATATATGTCAAATGTTTTAATATTCATGGTTTCTTGAAGAAATGAGAAACAATATAAATGGGTGATCTTAGATTCGTAGTAAGGGGTAATGCATACTAGAACTAAGTTGATGGTCAAAGTGATGAAGGTTTCAAGTGTTTCCTTTTATTTTCAAGGAATGTTTTTAACAAAAGAAATCACTTCACATTGTTTTGTGGAAACAATTTTTTTGGGAATGTTTTGAAAAGAGTCAGCCCCATGATAATTGTGATGATGCTTTGTTGATTGTTATTTTCTATAAATCATGACTAGTATTGAGAACTTGTGATGAAAACATGATAGAAGAAAGAGGGAGGGAAAGGGATGCTGGGAATTGGAAAAGAAGTGTATTGAAATTTTTTCAAAATGATCATAAAATAAATAGTGTCGATTTCTTTTCAAAAAAATCGGAAAAAAATCATATCCAGGTTGAAGTGGTGGTGCTGATTGAGTTTCAAAACAATCTATGTGGTACCGATGGAAATGTGGTGCCGATGAATGTTGTACAAGTAGAAACGTGCTTCTGATGAAAGTGGTAACGATGGGAAAAGTGAAACTGATGAAATTGGTAACAATAGAAAGGTGATTCTAATGAAAGTGGTACCAATATAAATGTGATGACAATAAAAAAGCGGTGCCAATGAAAGGTGGTTCCAATATATATGTGATGCTGATTGAATAGGTGGTGTCGATGGAGGAGGTTATGCTGATAGAATATGAGACACCGATTGTTTTAAAAAAACATATTCAGGTAGAAGAAAAGGAATGAGGTGGTGTCAAATGAGAATGAATTAGATTTATATTTTAATTGATTGGATCTAGGGTAAAGAGAGGCGGTGATACCATTAAAAAATGAGCTGTATTCATAATGAATTGTATCGTATCTGGGAATATCCTTATTTTCAGATTTTATAATATTTGGATAGATCATTTTTTCAGATTGTATTTGATCATACTAAGCAATCATAACCAGAAGTGTCGTACCCAGAAATGGTAAGTATAATGATCACACCCATCAATCATAACCAGAATGATCGTAAAAATATTGGTCATATCAAGGATGATTGTAACCAGAATTATGCTCAACAGATATGATCATATTTGGGATAATAGTATACAGACCATTTGTATTCAGAAATAATCATGCTTGGGTTGAGATGAAAATAATATAGCATGAATGAATGGAAAGTTATAATACATTGCCCTTGAAATTAGATTATTCTAAATCTGGTCCTCAATGAATTCAATGGCATAAAGTTTGTCATGATTCAAGTAATGGTTTGTGAATGTGATGATGTGTTATTTCAATAGGGTCAAGAGAAATGAAAATAAAGAGAAGATAGATGAATGAATTGTCAATGGGAGACATTATTTTTAAATAGTGATAATATGTCAAGTGGAGAAGTATATTTCTTTAAACACATTCAATTGGTATTGTATCAAGATTTGTTTTAATGAAATCAATATGAGATAATCGGATTCAGACCCATGTAAATCTCCTCATTTGTAATTGTATTGAGATTTTAAATGGGAGTATACAAAAATAAGAGATGAAAATTTTAAATGATTTTATAAGAACCTATAAGCATTGAAAAAGTCATAATTTCTATATGATTTCATGAGAAATTCAAATTTAGGTGAATATAAGTGAGTGTGAATGTGTTTTGGGATTCCTATATAATCATTTTTTGGATCGCCTATAAAAGGAATGAAGAATATTGTACTTGTGTCAAATGTAGAGACGAAGCTATGGGTTTTTAGGGAGAAAGAGAGTTCAATTCCATTCAAAGTGAAAATTGTCTTGGGTTGTGCCGATTCATTTATATTCTATTCGGCATGATAATTTTATTCAGGAATTGAAGTAGAGTCAATTATACTATATTGTTTTATATCTGAAAATTGGATTGGTAGCATTGTTTTGACAGAATAATACTGAGAAATTAGTTTTGAAAGAATCGTACTGGGAGATTTGTTTTGAAAGAATTAGATGGGAGATGTGTTATAAAAGAATCAGAATTTGAGGAATCAGACATAGTGTTTCATTAAAATGTATAGGTAGTTCTTACATTTCTTCTGGGTAAGGAATTGATTAATTTTAAGTCAATTCACTATATTTGTTTAATTGAAAAGTATTGTACGTAACATGAGTTGTTTCAAAACAATTGTGTAACCCTATTGTTCTTAGAGGGTGCATGTTAGGGAAAATAAGGGCCTATATACCCTGAGAGGGGGGGTGAATCAGGGTATGGATATTCTTTTTCAATGTTCTTTCTGCCCCGCTGGATCTTGACCTCTTTGTTACAAGGGTCACTTTGTTTTCACTTGTGTGTATGTTATGATCACTTACTTGCTCCTTTATCTGATGATGATTCCTTAAATGCAATGCATGAAAATTAACAGGCAGACACAGAGATTTTTACTTGGTTCACCGCTAAGGGCTACGTCCAAGGAGCATACGCCGACAAGTTGCCGGTTCGTACCAAATTCCACTAGACTTCACTAGCTGTGGATTACAATGTTCGGGCTAGATCACTTCTATGCCCAGGCTCACTGCCTATTCAAAGTTTAGGGTCAGCTCACTGCTTTCCCAAGGGTCACTCCCTGTTTCTCTCTCTCTGGCTCACTGCCGGTGGAGAGGATCACCTTCTTCCTCTTCCAAAGCTCACTGCTCTTGGAAGGAATCCACTCACAGTTTATAGACCTGTAGGTCTCTTCATTTGCATGAATGAATGCATCTTCCTCTGTGTGTAGATGCTCTTTTGAAGTACAACTTTCACCCGCAGATGAATATCTCTTTGCACCGAAGGTATCGGGCAAACTTCCAGCTTCCACGCAGTCCGAAAAACACTGCCGGAACAAATCTTACTTGGCGCGCAAGTCAACCTCGGCGCGCAAGTCACAACGGGCGCACAATTCCTCCTCAAACACTTGCGCGACTAAAGCTTCCTCAACTCCAAACTTGCGCGACTCTCTTCCCTTTACGCCCAAACCAATATTGGCACGTAACTGCCAACCGGCGCGCAACTTCTAACACCGGCGCACAACTTCAACCACTGGCGCGCAAGTCCCACCTGCGCGACCACACACACCACTTGCACGACCACCACACCTGCGCGACGAGAGCTCTCGTCTTGAACTCCAGTGAGAAATGAGGAGGGGTGGTCCGGTATTTATAGGCAATCTGACCACCCTGCGCGACAGCGCGCAAGTCACCTGCGCGACCCAATCTCGGTGCGCAAGTCTTCTCTCCTTTAGACACTTGCGCGACCAACTCCCAAACTTGCGCAAACCTATTTCCATGGCCATATTTTGATCTTCTGATCTTGAAAAACATATGGCGCGCAAGTTTCCTATACTCCAAGTCCACGGCACGCAAGTCTCTTTGCCAAAAACACTTTTCTTCATTTGCCGAGTTTCAGGCCCAAAAAATTTGGCAAACACTGGAAAACGGCGTCACCTTGTATCTGTTCTTTTGTACCGCCTCCAGATCTTCCATTCCTTTTATCGACGTTCTTGAATCAAACATGGATCGTTGACCTCAGCTCTTGAACTCGACATTCCATCATGAAATCCTCTTTGTCAACAAACACAACTCAGAAGTCCACTTTGTCAACAAACACAATCACCTCAAAAAGGCTTCAATGATACCTTGAGGGATTTTTTCCCAACAATCTCCCCCTTTGGGTTTGTTGACAACTCTTCCAAACAAATATACGTCATTGATTCTTCAGCCTCCATTCGCCTCATTGCGATTCTGATAGCGACCAAGGATTTACTCAACACATACTCTAAGCCCACATGAGCAATGCTCGGCGTGAGAAACAAGAGTAAATGAAAAGTTCATCCATGAATCACTTTATCTCTGACATCCACTGTTGACACCACACACTGTCCAACACCACGCTTCTGCTTTTATCACGATCCTCAGCTGTCGTGATATCTATTATTTGATCGATCACTTCTAGCATCGTCGGATTTAATACGCTCCCCCTTTCTGCTCACAGCTTCAACACCTTTTTAGTCATATTTCCTGTGTTGTCCAAGCTAAGCTCTGGCTAAGCACGTTCAACTAGCTTCAACTCCCCCTATCTGGATGCTCCACCTGTCAGCTTCTCCCCATATCATTCATGATTTATCAAATCTTCGCACTGTCTCCCCCTTGAACAACCACTATTTTCTCCCCCTTTGTCAACGAACCCAAAGGTCACAACTTGGTAGTCTGTAACATAGTAGAGAACACATTAGCACAGTAGGGAAAACACAGCATACCTCAGGGAGAGGGGGGGGGGGGTGTCCCACATCCACACAATTTCAAGTGCGGGGAATCGACTGAACTCCCAGAGCCAGTCGATGCCTCTCAAAAGCTTCCTTGGGTAAGGCCTTTGTCAGAATGTCTGCAACCTGTAGCTCTGTAGGCACATACTACAACTTCACGATGCCCTGCTCAACCTTCTCCTTGATGAAATGATACTTGATCTCAGTGTGCTTTGTCCTGGAATAATGGACAGGATTTTTGCTAAGATTTATAGCACTTGAGTTGTCGCACTGGATTCCGATCGGAGACTTCACTTCAACTCTCATATCTTCAAGATGCTACTTTATCCACAATAATTGTGTGCATTATTGAGTGGCCGCAATATACTCAGCTTCTACGGTTCTCAATGAAATGCAATCTTGCTTCTTACTAAGCCAAGAAATTCAAAATCCACCAAGATAGAATGCACCATCAGACGTTGATATGCAGAATTGGCCCAATATCCAACTGTAAATCCCAATAACTCTGTATCAGATTTGTCAGTATACGTCAGGCTGAAATCCACTGTGCCCTGGATAAACCGAAGCATTATTTTTACTGCAAGCATGTGGCTTTCCTTGGGATTACTCTGTTGTCTCACTGCTTGGCATGTGGCGAGAACCATATCAGGCCTTGTTGGGGTCGGGTACAACTATCTTTCGATGATTTGCCTGTATTCTGTGATATTCACTGCCTTGTTGCCACTGTGAACTTCTTTAGTCGAGAACCCTTGTTCTCATTCTCATAAATGAGGAAGTCATCTAGATTTCCGACGTTCACTTCTTTATCCAGTACCTCTGTTAAGAATTCCTGAGTTTTCATCCATCTGATAAGCTTTGAACTTATGTTGTACTGCAATGGCTAGAAATGATCTGATTTTCTTCAGCCTTATAACCGATGCAAATGTCTCAACAACATCTATTCCCTCTGTCTGGGAGAATCCTTTGCACACCAGTCGTGCTTTGTTTTGAACAACTGTGCCATCTTCATTCATCTTTGTCCCGAAGGACCCATTTAGCCCTGATGAAATTCTTGTCTGCTCTTCTCGAAACCATCTCCCACATCTAATTCTTCTCAATCTGGTCAATCTCTTCAATCATCGCCTGAACCCAGTTATCACCTTTAGCTGCATCAGTAAAGCATTTCATCTCAACCAATGTTATCTTTCCAATAATTTTCAGCTCGACTCTTTGGCTTCCTTGCATGCATAGACTTGACTCTCTTGTTCATTATCAGTGTCTTCTTCTAAGCCTGCATCTGCCACTTCTACTCCCCCGGAGTCTCTTACCGCATTCTTATTTTCAACAGATAACTTTTCACTGTGTCATTGCTGTTAAGGCACTGTTGATATTCTCTCACAGCTTCTTGGTATCCTGAAAACGGTCAGATGATACCACATTGTTAGAGCAAAATAAATAATCATGAAATGCTTGACTATTGCTGCTTCTCTAGAAATGAGTATTCCCCTATTCGAACACTCCTGATCTGACTTTTTCGGTTGAATGCTCCCCCTTGGTTGTGCACCACTTCCTGGGGTTAGGCCACTGTTTAAACCCATAAGCATTCGTTCTTCTCCTACATCACTTATTCTCAGCTTCCACCTGGAATTGAGCCATTAACAAAATCTCTAAGCCTACTGAGTTGAAACTCGGTGTAGGAAACAAGAGATAGAGTTAGTAACGCAATTTCTTCCTATTGTGCTTCATTGCTCCCTTTCATCTTCAGCTTTAGTACCAGATTTGAGTTCATTGAAATTCTGGAGCATCTAACTTCTTCACTTTGCATCCTTAGATGCCACTTCCCCTTGGATTGTATCTCCCTAAAACCTGAAACACACGGATCATCATTTAATAGCATTTATATACATAGGGAGAGGGGGATTATTCCGGACTCCTCAAGATGAGGATTGTGGTTGATCCTGATGGGTCAACCCTTTGATTCTTTCTTGGAGGGCATCACACTCCTTTCTTGATTCCTCCAACTGCCTGACCAACTTCAACTGTTCTGGCCATATGACTAGGCATTCATTGCCTACATTCTGAGACTTTTTCTGATATGTAGATTTGGTAGGCTCGGCCTTTCTCACCGCTTGGGGTATAAACCCACTAGTACACATTTCCTTCTTTTAGGTTCTACCAAAATTCCATTTTCCTTGATTATTTCTCTGAGTAGGAACCTCTCTATTTGGCATCTTCCATTTCTTCTTCTCCCATCTTAGGGGTCTTCCTCTTTCCTTCACTTCTCGCTGAGAAACATGACATGTGGATTTTCCAATGCGTTCTTTTCTAATCTGCCTTTTATCAGATTTATGAGTCGCCACCCTTTTTTGCATTGGTGGTGGGTCCTCCACTGAACGTTCATTCTTCTTTATCACAACTGGAGTAGATCTTCCCTTAATCTTCCAGGTTTGTTCACATTCTCTCCTTGAGAGCTGTTGTGAGTACGATAGAGGAGGTGACTGATACACCTTTCGATCAGCTCCATGTGACTTCCCCGAGGCTCTAAGCCTATTCTTCTCCTTACCACTTTGTCTCCCAGTACAGGCTTCTTTCTTGTACACTTCCTGTAGTGGAGATCCTTTTTCTTGTTCCTTTCCCTTTCCTGCTTTCTTCTTACTGCAATGTCTCGCCATGTGCCCATAGTGAGAACATATAAAACATTTTCCCTCAAAGGCATACCTCATTTCATCATCTCTCTGCTGAGATGTTGATGCACCTTGAGTTCTTCTATTGATATTGGGATCTTGAGCTTCCTGACACGTACTCATTGTGTGTCCCATTCTTCCGCAGTAATAGCATCTAACATATGCTTTCCTCTGAGAGACTCTTCTCTCTGATTTGTCATTATACCTCTTCATGTTCTCAGATTTATTGAAGTTTCTATTTTCACAGCCTGAGATGTACTCCAGAGCCTCTGTACAGAAGCTTGATGTGTGGCCATGAACTCCGCAGAAATAGCACATATCATCACTCCTTGAAACTACCCTCATAGGCCTATCTCCAGCACCTACATGATTTTTCTTACCTTTGGAATTTTTCACTACATTTTTCTTATCAGCCATAGGAGTGGGATTATCATATCCAATTCCAGATTTTCCCAAAAAGGATGACCTTTGGGAAGATACAATCCTTTCATGCTTCTCCTCTGATGCAACATATTTGGACTTCATTTTATCATCACCTGCTGAAGGATAATCAAATAATAGGTGCAAGGCATCCTTCATTCTAGGATTTCCTTCAGCATTGCCTTTCTCCATTTCCTTCTTCACTGATTTTAGCTCCTCTTCCAACTTTTGAATCTTCATATCCCTTGATTCAAGTTTGACATCATTTTCTTCCTTGAGAAGCTTCCCTCTACTCATCTCATCTTCCAGTTCATGCTTCAACTCATCAACCATGTCATTTTGCTCTTTTACCTTCAATTTTTCGTGAGCAATAGAATCAGAGCAACATGCATTCTCTTGCTGTAGTCTATGATGCTTCTGAACTAGTTCAGATAGTTGTGTATCCAAATCATCACTTTTGGCTTTCAGATTCCGAACTTCATCGGACTCTTGATTCTCTTCATAATCACCAGCCTTTTGTTTTCCTTTCATTTTAGACAGCTTTTGTAGTTGCTCACCTTGAGAATCATTCTTCTTTGTTAGGTCAGTAACTATATCAATAAGCCTTTGATTTAAGCCTCTTAGCTTGTTGATCTCAATTTCCAGATCATGGATCCGAATTCCTTTATATTTAATTTCCTCAGTGGATTTCTGATCCAATTCTTTAGCCTCATGGACAAATTCCACCTTTTTGTTCAGGCCATCAATCTCTCTTTTCTGTTCTTCAACCTTCAGCTTATACTTACTAACTGATTCTGAGTTCTCTGATGTTGATAACTTAAGTTTCTCAATTTCTTCCATCAGCTCAGACTTCTCTTCTTCTTGCTGCTGCATATAGAGTTTGGCATCACGAACAATTTTGTTAGCTTTCTTGGTTTTGGCCCTCCAAACATCTATCTCTTCAAGAGCAGCCTCCAACTCAGCTCGCATATCAATTCTTCCTTCAATTTCTTCTTCTTCACCATCAGTGGTTCCAACGTCACTTGGAAAGTCAGGTTCTTCACTCATTCCATCAGCATCATTGACTGAGTAAGTATTTTTGTGGTATGATTTATCCAAATCATTTTTCTGTTCACTGCATGATTCCTTCAGTAAGCTGTTTGATTCTTTTAGTTGAATCACACTTTTTCCAAAAACACTTCCACACTGAGGGATACCACCTGACTTTTGATTCTTCTTTGAAGATTTTCTTTTTCCCATGGTGGACCGAGATAAGCGCAAACAATATCTTCAACTACACAGATCGATACACCAAGTTAAAGCAAACAAATCTGATAAAAGCAACCTGCCTCTGATACCAATTGTTAGGGACAATAAGGGCCTATATACCCTGAGAGGGGGGGTGAATCAGGGTATGGATATTATTTTTCAAAGTTCTTTCTGCCCCGCTGGATCTTGACCTCTTTGTTACAAGGGTCACTTTGTTTGCACTTGTGTGTATGTTATGATCACTTACTTGCTCCTTTATCTGATGATGATTCCTTAAATGCAATGCATGAAAATTAACAGGCAGACACAGAGATTTTTACTTGGTTCACCGCTAAGGGCTACGTCCAAGGAGCATACGCCGACAAGTTGCCGGTTCGTACCAAATTCCACTAGACTTCACTAGCTGTGGATTACAATGTTCGGGCTAGATCACTTCTATGCCCAGGATCACTGCCTATACAAAGTTTAGGGTCAGCTCACTGCTTTCCCAAGGGTCACTCCCTGTTTCTCTCTCTCTGGCTCACTGCCGGGGGAGAGGATCACCTTCTTCCTCTTCCAAATCTCACTGCTCTTGGAAGGAATCCACTCACAGTTTATAGACCTGTAGGTCTCTTCATTTGCATGAATGAATGCATCTTCCTCTGTGTGTAGATGCTCTTTTGAAGTACAACTTTCACCCGTGGATGAATATCTCTTTGCACCGAAGGTATCGGGCAAACTTCAAGCTTCCACGCAGTCCGAAAAACACTGCCGGAACAAATCTTACTTGGCGCGCAAGTCAACCTCGGCGCGCAAGTCACAACGGGCGCGCAAGTCCTCCTCAAACACTTGCGCGACTAAAGATTCCTCATCTCCAAACTTGCGCGACTCTCTTCCCTTTACGCCCAAACCAATATTGGCACGTAACTACCAACCGGCGCGCAACTTCTAACACCGGCGCACAACTTCAACCACTGGCGCGCAAGTCCCACCTGCGCGACCACACACACCACTTGCGCGACCACCACACCTGCGCGACGGGAGCTCTCGTCTTGAACTCCGATGAGAAATGATGAGGGGTGGTCTGGTATTTATAGGCAATCTGACCACCCTGCGCGATGGCGCGCAAGTCACCTGCGCAACCCAATCTCGGCGCGCAAGTCTTCTCTCCTTTAGACACTTGCGCAACCAACTCCCAAACTTGCGCGAACCTATTTCCTTAGCCATATTTTGATCTTCTGATCTTGAAAAACATATGGTGCGCAAGTTTCCTATACTCCAAGTCCACGGCGCGCAAGTCCCTTTGCCAAAAACACTTTTCTTCATTTGCCGTGTTTCAGGCCCAAAAAATTTGGCAAACACTGGAAAACGGCGTCACCTTGTATCTGTTCTTTTGTACCGCCTCCAGATCTTCCATTCCTTTTATCGACGTTCTTGAATCAAACATGGATCGTTGACCTCAGCTCTTGAACTCGACATTCCATCATGAAATACTCTTTGTCAACAAACACAACTTAGAAGTCCACTTTGTCAACAAACAAAATCACCTCAAAAAGGCTTCAATGATACCTTGAGGGATTTTTGCCCAACAGTGCACATGCACTTGTGGTATAGTTTCATAGTTTTACAACAATGCAAGGTTACATCCTACTCGTTATAATCTAAGGACTTTTTTCATAGTGGATTGTATGATATTGGATCATTTCCAAACCATACCAAGGATGTAGTTATTCATATTGAATAATAAACCTTGTAAATATTTGTGTTCATGTGGAAGTGTGTTGAATGTTTTTTCAGTATAGAATTAAAATATCTAACAGAAGGAGAATTTGGATTCAATTGGAAAAAAGTAGAAGGACTGATTCACCCCCTCCCCCTTTTAGTGATACATTACTCTAACATGTCACTTTCAATTGGTATCAGAGTTAATTTTCCATTAATATTATATTCATATGGAGAACGTGAATTGTGTGAAAAGTTAAGGTATTCCATTATTTGATAAAAAGAACTGTAATATGTGAAAAGATACAATGCTTCCCTATTTTATGTCTATCAGTTATGATATTATTGAATTTATAATAGTTGGGTATCCTCCCACTCACGTTAGTTCTTAACTTACCCCTATTGACAAGATGTTTCTTGAGAATGACAGAAGGGTTAAGAATGTGATATTGTCATCAGAATTAGAAAGTAAATTCTTGAGTGTAAATGTTGTGGCCACAACTAAAGATATATGGGTTAATTTTTAAATCATATACAATGGAAGTTCAAATGTGAATAATGAGATTTTATAAATATAGATATTGATGTTTAATGATTTGAAGATGGGTGAGCATAAACTTGTTGGATAATTCTTTACCAGGGTGAATTAAATTGTAATTACTACCCAAATTATTAGTGAAAATCTTAAAGAATCTATAGTTTTTGAAATTTTTTTGAAAATATGGCCTAACATATTCGATGAAAACGTTTCTTCATTGGATAATAGAGATCTTGAAACATTGTATCTTGATGATTTACATAGTACTCTTATTACCTATGAAATAATAAGAGAAAATTCAAAAAAGTTAAAAACAAAGGCTGATAGAGAAATGTATTTCAAGGGTATTTAGAATGAAAAGTCAAAGGAGATTGTTTTTTAAGATGAAGATGGTGATTCTAACATTTAAAATAATGTATGTAAAAATATGAATAAAATCTTTTCCTTTTTTATAACAATGTAAAAAGATGTACCAAAAAATAAACATCCCTTGAAATGTTTTGAATGTGAAGGTGTTGGTCACATTACGAATAATTTTCCTCGAAGAATTAAAGAATAGGATAATGATATTGAAGAAATAAATACAATAATATCATGGAATAAAAATGTATACAAAGTAAAATAAATGAAATTTATAAAATCAAAAAGAATAAGTTTCTTGTCCAAAGATGATGAAAAATAACAGTGTGATGTTGAATCTGAAAAATCCACTGAGTATGCTGATGGAAATACGTTCATTGCAATAGTTAAGGAAGAAGAATTTGGAACCAGTAGTTATAAATAAGAAGAAACATAACTTTAAATGCATCAGAATGAATAGTTGAAAGAATGTCTGAGAAAGATTATAATTCTTTAAAAGAAAAACAAAAATATTGAATTTGTATTCTCAAGAAACCAGGAATATTTTTTTGGTGATAATGAATAGTTGATTAAATAGATTGATGATTTGATGAAATATCTTGAAGAAGAAAAGAATCATAATGTGCATTTTGAGGTGAAGTAGAATGTAAAAGAATAAGATCTGGAACTTGTCCACAAAACTCTATAAACCTAAAAATGTCAATTTTTTATAAACACTATCACTATATTTAGTGAATGTTCTCATAATGGGAAACCTGAGAAGATTCCACATAAGATAATTTCAATGGTTGAGAAGAATAATGGATTAGTTTTTTATAAAATGAATGCTTGGAATGTTATGTATGTGTCCCAGAGAAACAAGGTTGGGAATGTTTTGAAATAATATGAATTTTCAAATTCTTCAAATACAAATGGTACAGATTATCCAGAAAAGAAAAGATGGAATCTAATTGATATTAGAACATTTAGTGAATCAGAAAATAAATAAAAGAAGGTGGTTGAGAAACACATTCAAAAATCTAATCATTATTTAGGTTTCATAGGAAAATAATCTTTCTATGGGAATTTTTGGTATTGTGGGGTATTCAGCCACAAAATAAGTGGGTGTTGGTTGAATCACCAATATTACTGTTATCCCAGATGATATTAAAGGAATATATTGGCGAGGATTAAATCTCCTCAAGTAAAAAAAATGAGATGGTTGTCAGGAAGAATTCTGAAAAGAATAGAGTAATGATTGAAAATTGGTCCCAACACATGGAAACTATTTGTGAAAGATGTGAAAAACCTGGAATCCTTGCAAAATCATATCTTGTTTTGTTGTCAGATAAAAAAAGATTCTCAATTCTCATATACTGAAGGTGAATAATGAAAAGAATGGAGAAAAGGTACATGTATTTGAAACATTATTAAAATCCACCAAAGAAGAATGACACAAGATACCTGATAGTGGTTGTTCTTCTCACATGATAGGAGACTCAAAATGGTTTAAGGATGTGAAAGATTTTAAATAAGTCATAGTCGCATTTTTAAATGATGAATCATTGAAAATCAAAAGTGTTGGGCCACCATCATTGGAAAAGAAAAGATTAAAGATAAGAGACCATTGTATGTTGATGGGATAAAACCCAATATACTAAGAGGTTCACAATCGTGTGATAAAGGTAAACCTGTTAGAATCAAGAAAGATGGATTTTTTGTAAAGAGTGAAGAAGATGGTATGATTTTTACAAGAGGCCAATGTACAAAAGGAAACATGTTTCAGGTTAGTGATTCCAAAAACTCTTATTTCATGAGTATGGTGGAAGAGAATCAGTTATAGAATAAAAGGATGGTACATATGGGTTATAGAAACATGAGGAAGTTGTTCAAAAGATACAATGTCGAAGAAATTCATGTTTTTCCAAGAAGTAGATATTTCTATTGCACTTTTTTTTATAATGGAAAGATTTAAATTGGTGGGAATAAGAAATTTGATATTTTTTCAAAACAACCCCTAGAGCTAATCTATTCCAATATATGTGGGACAATTAAAAAATAATCAACACATAGAGATAATTACATAATTAATTTCATTAATGATTTTACGCTCATTACTTGTGTTATGTATATGAAACACAAAAATAGAATCTTTGAAACTATATAAAATTTTTAGAAGAAAATCAAAGAAAGAATTTGAGTATTCGGTGAAGATGTTGAGATGATAAAGATGATGAATACAAAAGTAAATATTTTTAAAACAACCTTGAGAAGCAATGAATTATTCATGCATATAGATCTCCATACACTCCCCAATAAAATGGTGTTTCTAATATAATGAATAGAAGCCCGATGAAAATGGGATGAAAAAAGTTACTTGAGCATGGTGTTTCTCATTACATATGGATGCAAGCCATGAGTATTGTTTCTTATATTCAGAACAACTTTTTCTATATGCCTCAATCAGGTAATAATCCCTATGAATATTTTTATGGAAAAACATAAAGTTTAAATCACATTAGAGTTTTTGGGAGTCCTTTAATTATAATGAAGAATATTGGAAACTATGGTATGTTTTTGCAGAGAGGTGAGGATGGAATCTTTCTTTCATATTCACTAGAAGGAAGAATATACAAATTATTCAATAAAGAAACCAAAATAATTTTTGATTCAATTGATTTAAAATTGATTGATGTATCATAGAGAGATAACATTTTTTAGGTGGACAATGAAGTTATGCAATTTGAAGAAGATAATTCTGATTAGGAAACAAACAATTTTAATCCTAATAAAGGTGATGAATCAGAATCAGCTATTTACAGTGATGAGGAAGACAATAAAAAATATTATCCATGGCTGAGGAAACACATGGAAGAATAAAAAATAATTAGTGATCAACATCCGATGGTTCAAACCAAAAGAACAACCTATTACACTACACATACCACTTTGTATTCAAAATTGGAACTGAATTATGTGAAAGAATATTTTGATAATATAGAATGGATTCAAGCCATGAATGAAAAATTAGATCAGATTGAAAAGAATAATACATGGTAACACATACCCATTCATAAAAAGAAAAAACATATTTGGCACAAAATGGGTTTTCTGGAATAAGCTGAATAAAAAAGTTGAAGTTATAAGAAGAAAAGAAATATTGGTGTGCAAAGGGTATTCATATATTAAGGGTATTGATTTCGAAGAAACCTTTTATCTAGTATAATGAATTGAAACATTCATAATATTTCTTTCTATTTCTTTACAATGAGGCTACATGATATTTTAAATGAATGTTAAATCTATATTCTTAACTAGTGATCCTGAAGAAGAGGTTTATATTGAATAACCTTATGGAATTGTTTTTGGAAAAGATGAAGGTTATATGTGTAGATTGAAAAAGAAACTGAATGGAATAAAATAATATATAGTGGAATGGTGTTATGAATTGGATACCTGCTTAAAAAATTAAATTTTAATAGAGGAAGAGTGGATAACAATCTTTACATCAGAGAAATTCAAGAGTATTCCATCATGGTAATTGTTTATATTGATGATATTACCTTTACAGGGAATTATAAAGGAATTTGTGAAATATTTTCTAAAAAAATTAATAATTTATTTGAAATTTCCATGATGGGGTTAATGAAATGCTTTCATGGTTAAAAATCCAACAAAAAAAATACATTTTTCTCTCCCAAGAAATGTATGAAAAACATTTCTCAAGAGGTTTGGCATGGAAAATAAAAAACATTTTGCAACACCAATTTTAGTGGTAACAAAGCTGATTAAATATGGAGAACGAAAAGAAGTGTATCCAATAGAGTATTGAAAGATTATTAAAATCCTATTGTATTTAACTAAATCTATACCTAGTATTATTTATTTTGTAACCATATGTGAATAATTTTTAAGTGCTCTAATAGAATCACATCTTATTTCTGAAAATGAATTCTCAGAAATATTAAAGGCAAAATAGACTTCAGAATCATGTATTGAAGCTCATATAATATTCATTTATTTGGTTATTCTGATGCACATCGGGCAAGAAATGTTTATGATAGAACATCCACATCTGGTAGTGTATTCTTTTTGATAAATAATTGTGCTAGTTGAAATTCGCAGAAAATAACTCAGTAACTCTGAATATGGATGAAGTTGAATACATTACTTCTACTCATGCTGATACTCAACTTATGGGGATGAAAACACAATTGAATGATTTACTTGTAAAGTGAAGTTACACTTTCTCTTTGGTTGTGACAATCAATGTACAATCAATATTACCAGAAATCATCTTCAACATTCTCATTCAAAAAATGTTGATGACAAAGTTCATTTCATCAAAGAGCATGTGGAGAATAATGAATTTAAGCTATAGTATGTTCCAATATCAGAAACATTTGCTGATATATTCCCAAAACCATTATCAAAGGAATCCTTCTCAAAAATGAGGTTGAACATGGGTGTCCAACCTCTTTCTCATCAATGTTGAGGTATGTGTATATTTCCTCTCTCCCATCCTAATTTTTTATTGTTTTTTTAAGAGGATAATTTATTTGATTCATAAATCTATTAAAAAAAGTGATATTTTTTGGGTAATATTTTAATTTTCCATTATTTAGTGTTTGAACTATTCTAACTATTTTTTTGGAGTGGTTGCAGTAAAAGAAATTTAATTTTTTTCTTATATGAATGAATAAAAAAAAGATGAGTTTATGATAACTATTTGGATAGAATGGTTTTTTATTAATGATTCTTGTTTCATATAATGAGTTATCTCATGTAAGAGAACAATTTTTGATATGTGAACCATTTATTAAGCTTATAATGTTCAGTGATTTATGAAACATGGTTAAAAAAATACAAAGGGGGGGATTGTTGGTACCATGATGATGATAAAGGTGATAAATTTTTCAAGTGTTTTCTTTTGTGGTCAAGGTATGTTTTGAAGGAAGGAATTCCCTTCAATTTTTTTTTGGAAACAATAATTTTGTTTTTATTTTGAAAATAATCAGACTCATGTTAATTGTGATGATGCATTTATCATTTTTATTTTATTAAATCATGAGTTGTATTGAGAACTTATGACTCATGATTGATGCTGATAAATGTGGTATTAACAGAAATTTGATCCTGATGAATGTGGTACTGATGGAAATTTGATGCTGAGAAAAAGTGGTGTCGATGAAAGGTGGTTTTGATGCATATGTGATGTTGATCGAATTTGTGGATCGGATGTAGGAGGTGATGCCTATGGAAGATGAGACAATGCTTTTTGTTTGAAGAAGATTATTCAGGTAGAAGAAAAAGAATGAGATGATGCTGATTGAGAATGAATCGTATTCATATTGTAATTGATTAGATATGATTAAAGGAGAAGCAGTGATACTGTTCGAAAAGTAATCATACTCAGAATGAATTATATCATATCTGGGAAGATCGTTGTTTTTAGATTTTTTCATATCCTGGTAGATCATCATTTTCAACATGTAGTTGATTGTTCCCATCAATCATAACCAGAATGATCATATCCATAATGATTTTATCTTTGATTATCTTAACTAGAATGATCATAACAATATATGATCATATTCAGGATAATAGTATCCAGACCATTTGTATTGATAAAAGATCGTGCTTGGGATGATATGAAAAGAAAAAACTATGAGTGGATATAAAGTTATAATAATTTCTAATTGAGGTCATGCGATCCAAGAGATGATCCACAATGAATTCAATGTCATAAAGGTATTCATCATTCAAGCACTGGTTTTTGAAATCATTGATTTGTTTTCTCAAGAGGGTCAAGAGAAAAGAAAATAAAGTGGAGATAGATGATTGAATTTTCAATGGGGGATATTCTGTTAAAAGATTGATTGTATCTCAAATGGAGAATCACGTTTCTTCAAACACAATCAATTGGTATGGTATTAATAATTTTTAAAATAAATAAATATGGGAGAATCATATTCGACCCATGTATTGATCATCAATTGTAATTGTATTGAAATTTGAAATGGGAGTCTAGAAAAGAAGATATGAGGATTGTAGAAGATTCAATAAGAATCATGAATCATTAATGAAGTCATAATTTATCCTAGATTTTAGGAGAAATTCAGATTTGGGTGATTTTTAGTGAGTGGGAAAGTGTTTTGGGATTCTCAATTAAACATGTTTTGGTTCACCTATAAAAGGCATGATATATATTTTACTTGTGTGACGTGCTGAGAGGGAAGATCTAGGTTTCTAGAGATAATTAGAGTTTATTTCTATTCTGAGTGACAGTTTTCTTGGGTGGTTCCTGTTCATTCATATTCAATTTGGCGTGAAAATTTTATTCGGTAATTTAATTGGCGATGATTCTACTCTATTGGTTTATATATGAAAATCATATCAAGATAATTGTTTTGAATTAATCGTACTAGGAGCTTTATTTTGAATGGATCGGACTAGGAGATTGGTTTCGTAAGAGCCAGGTAGGGACCTTTGTTTTGAATGAATCTGACTATGCAGAATCAGACATAGTGTTTCATAACAAAGACAAGGTGGTTCTTACATTTATTTTAGGTAAGGAATTGATTAATTTTTTTACAATTGAATATATTTTTTTAATTAAAAAGAAACACATTTAACATGAGTTCTTACAAAATAATTGTATTACCCTATTGTGCCAAGAGGGTGCACATGCACTAGTTAGATTATTTCATAGTGCTACATAAGTGAAAGGGTACATCCTACTTATTTTAATACATGTATTGTTTTCTTAGTGGATTATATGCTATTATATCATTTCCAAAACATACCAAGGATGTAGATATTCTAATTGAATGTTGAACCTAAAAAATCATTATGTTCTTGTGGATGTGTGGTGAGTCTGTTTTCAACAGGAAATTGAAATCCCTAATCGGAGGTGAAGGATTATTAAATATAAAAGAAACATAAAAGAAAACAAATATCACTGATTCACCTCTTCCCCCTCTCAGGGATACATTACTCCGACTGGGCACATTCAATATAAAATAGAAAATATCATATATAATCCTATAATAAATAACATGGGAAGACTAAATAATCATTTAAAAAATAAAACTAAGAGAATAATATATCCATTTTTTTAGAAAATAATAAATAAATGCATGTATAAAATAACTAATCTCATAGTGATAGAATGAATAATTCAATATATCATAAATATAATGTAAGGGCCTCATGCCAAGACAACATAAATAAGGGGTTAGGATTATATGAAACACACAAGAAAGTTTGTCTCAGGATACATACCAATACACGATGGCGCTGTAAAATTATGAGTTCAACCTACCACAAAATAAGTCCAATGCATCCATCATTTTAAGAGAATGGATAGAAAATTCATTTCTCAATCATTCTTAAAAAACTCATACATAGTCATAGCTACGTAATCAATAATTTTTTATATAGGAATATATATATATATATATATATATAATATCTATATTTCCCCATTAAATATAATGAAATTGAATCCTATGTGAATATTATACAATCAATATTTAAAAATAAAATATTCCAAATGTAATTTAATGTACCCTTTCAAAATGAATGATAACAAGGTAGTAGGGGATTATAATTTTAGGGTATTGTTATATCAGTAGTATATAATAATTCATTATAATTAATAATGAATCCATGAATCCTATAAATCATGCCTCATGTGGGTTTCAAACCAGATGTTCTATTAGGAACATTAGATTAACACAAAGTGAAGATTGAGTTTGAATGAAATCAACCTTTTTCTGGGTTATTACACTATGGTAAATCTTTTCAAGAGACAACATGAAATTTTTGTATCCATATAGGGACATATTTCCTTGGAATCCAAACACTCTTTACTTTACTAAACATTTATCATGTTATATGGCTAATGAAATGATTTATCATTATAATCGCTTATAAATTTTGTATAAAAAGAGTGAATTTGGGACACTCAGTGATAATATTTTATGACATTTATAAAAATGAATCATATAAACATTTTACATCAAAAATAAAAATAATTGGAAGGATATCAAAAATATGGGTATCAAAGATGATATGAAACATTACCTTTAAAAATAGCTTGTTATAGTTTGAGAAGAATTATATAAAACCTTATATACATCTATGTTAACTTTTGAGAGGTACAATTACTTAAAATTTGTTCAAAATTTATTTATTGTTTTTTAATAATGGGATAATTAGTGTGTATTTGTAGAAAATTATGGGGATTTATTTACAAATTAATAATAATAGGACATTAACCTATATTATAGAAAATTTACATCTTTTGACCCTATCAATGTCTAGCCCATACTATATGATATGTAGTTCCTAGTTTTGGAATTTATCTTTTTATGAACCGAACATAAAAAATATAATATTTTGATGTGGATAATGTTTTTATACATATTGAATTGCTTTTAAATTATTAAAATATACATTAGGTTTTGGATGTTTTTTTAGGTTTGGAAGACTAAATTAATTTTTTTATAATTGATTATTTTAATAAGTAAACCCCTTTTCTATATAGAAATATATTTTATAATTTATTAAATCATTTTAAATCAATCTGATTTCATAATACTTGTCATATATTAATACCATATTTCACAGTAAAAAATCAATACTATTGTCTTGGAATATTATAAAACATTAACCATTGAATAATTTTGATGAGATTATTCCAAATTTTAATCCTTATTTATATAAATAAACCTCAATAAATGTTTAAATTAATTACTATATAAAAACACATATATATATTTATTTATTTAAATCATGCATTTATTGCCTAAAGTTTGCGAAATCATCATCTAATAAATATAATTTTTATTTAAAACATATGTGTGTAATTAATTTACTATTCATTGATTATTATACATATTATTAAAAAATTAAATTATTTAATTCATCTTATCATATACTTGAATAAATAATTATTACATTACACTTGTTGAATAATAATTCTTACACATAACATATACTATTCAATTCACACATTTGAATAGAAATCCAATCACCAAAATATTTTGGGTGATTCCAATATGTTCATCAAGATACCATCAAAACACTATATTCAAATTATAATTTTTTTTAGCTATAAGTAATGAAATTTTAAATGTTAAATACAAATTTGGTATAACCAACGTATATTTGAAGACTCAATCTGTCCGATTGAATTTATAATAAAGAATATTATCTTTGATACCACATGTAAGTACTTGAGACACCCAAAGAGTGGGTGAAGAATTGATTGAAAATAATTAAATGTTTTTCTATCTACATGAAAATTTTCTTTAGTATTATGTTTTCTTATAATAATGAAAACAATTAAACACTAATATTTTTATTAATCCACATCAAATACCAATAATATATATTAAAGTTAAAATATATTGTGGTACATTTATTTTACCTGTTTCTCCATGATCGGACTACATTTAAAAAGTATACACTCAGCATTGTACCAGTGAACCAAATCCACTATAAATCAATATTTTTTGGATACCATATTTATGTGATATCACACCTCAAAAAGTATCATGTCCAATATAATGTTTCATCATGTTCAATCCTCACCAAGGGTCACTCGCTTTTCTTATATTGTGAACTACTCCAGAAGATGTTTATTGAGTCAAATGTAGGACACTTATTCATTTAAAGAATTTAAGGTCACCTAAAAATTAATACTAGTATAATAAATAATAAATTCAAGATTTTATTCATTACTTAATCGAAGTAATGTTATTACTTCAAAAAACTAATATGATCAAATCTTATAAAACACTCCTTAAATTATTATTCATTAGGTTGTATCATGAACTATATTTACTATTATATTCAGAGTCATATATTTCCATATTGATTTAACTCTAGGTAATTACATATAATATGTAACTCCTTCTAAAGCTATCATCTTATTTTATAATCATTTTGACCATAATCATTCCTAAGTCATTGGATTCAAAATCATTAGGTATTATCAGTCATAAAAAACAATTATCATTAGAATAATGAAATCAATTTTCAATATACCATATAATAATCATTGATATATTTATATATCCATATATATCTATTAAACATTTCACAATATATTCCATCTGTATCCTATTCTACATCTACATGAATTCAATCTTCACCCATTATCTATAAAAAACCACTTAAAAATTATAACATAAAACATTTTCTTGGTTATTATCATCAATATTCAGTAGTGTATTTTACCATTATACTGTGTAGACACACCTAAGAGGGGGTGAATCAAGTGTTCTCTAGTTTTACAATGTTCAAAATATTTCATTAAACCTTTAAAATATTATTTCAATAATTAGAATCTATATTCATTTATGTATTATGGATAAATTAATTTTAAATTGGCATAATATACCATAATAAAAATAGAAATAAAGTAAAAGTGGAATGTTATATTTATATGGTTTCCCCCTCTCATGAAAATTATTCATTTTCATTCATGGGATATACAATTATATATTTTCATTTAAAATGAAAACATCATATAATTTTGGAATTAGAAAGCTATCATATGAAAACTTGAATGAACATATTACATAGGATTGGGATAAATACATTTTAAAACTGATCTCTTCACCATCCAATTACTCTACATTATATTGGCATCACACAAGTGCATTGGTAGGTCCTCCTTTCACTCCTCAACCAGATCCCAAGTATGCTATATGGATGTATTTACAACCTCATGATTGATATGATTCTATTTCTCAAATTCATTGACATCCTCAAAGACTTCATAAAAAACACATACAATTGAGTCTCTGGTTTTATACATTGTTCACAGTTATTTGGAATATATTAAATTGCTCAAATATTCTAATCAGACTCAACAATACATGATCAGGTGTATAAAATCAGTATAGAACACACATCCATTCATTCTGATTCTTCTTTACTATCATTCTTCTACATCATTTGTATTTAAATTTTTGTAACAATTATGTCACTTAGCATAAAATTGTTATAATTTGTTTACCATTCCTGTTACACAATCTTGGTAATCATTTTCAACCACATTACTACATGTAGAATCATTTAGTTCTTCTTTCTTTATAGTCTCTTATTCTCTTGTCTTCATATTTTTCTTCGACTTCAATTTGAATTATATATTCTAAATTCATTCACATATATACACAAGTGATGTATATTTATTTCTTTTTATTCTTCATCCTCTATTAACTAATCATCTTCTCACATCAATTTCTATAACTATAAAATGATCATTTAATTTTAGAAAACCAAATTTAGATTACAAATAAGAATAAATATTCACCCTCAAAAAGTAAAATTAAATATTAACCATTTAAATATTAATATTTTTTTACTCGTGAAGAAATTTCAAATTTATGGAAATATGTATAGGCCAAAACCATTTTTTAAAATTTTCAAATAGCCACTTTTTGGGTAAGTAGGAACTATACAAATGTGTCAGCTGTTCCAACATACCCACAACCACAGTACATGCCCCATTCAACCAAAAATTTCAACATTAAAATTTCAAATAAAACCGCCACAATCCACCTCGAGCCACAATTCATACAAACTTATCCAATAATATAGTCATAAAAAATAGAAATTAATACTAAATAAATAAATCAAACATTAGTGTGGACGTTTATCACTGTCATCCCAACCAACGATGAAGGCAACAAAAAACCATGGAAATAGGTGTTCTACATGATTCCATTCCGTTAAACAATATCATATGAAAACAAAAATGAAAAGTCACCATGACATATATATAGTGTTAGGAAATTGCCTATTAGGATATAATCACTAATCAATAAAATTTTATTAATCCTAGAATAATTACTTTTATCATTAATAATCATGTTTATAAAAATATAACATTTCAAAAAGCATTACAAAAATTGTATCTCTATTTTGTATCTATATTTTAAAATCTATGATATCTTATTTCGTTTTATAATAATTGATTTAATATGAGATTCATGCCTATTTCACTATTTTATGTATTATTATTGAATGAATGGAATTTTTGAAAATAAAAAAATTGTTCATTCGATGACTTAATGTGGTGCGGCGCAACCCCAGAATATTGAAGGCAAATGCCAATTTCATGTGGATTGGATGAAATCTATTAATGTTTGAGTAAAAAATTTACAAATAGTGTAAATGTTACATGATGTGATTTCATTGGGATATACCGACCTGGAGAATCATTACCCAAGTTATCCATGAACTAGAGATTCATGGATTTTGACAATACATGTAATTTAAACAATACACAACATGAGAGTTTTGAGAGATAATGTTTTGGACACCTCCACTGCCACACATCGTGTAAAAATTACACAACATGAACCTGTTAGAAATATTTACATTAATATGATATTAGTTGATAATTTTATGGAATAAAACTCTATTTATTCAATTACTTAGCTGCACCATGGGGAGATTCATTCCTAGAATAACAGAAGACTACTGTGTTGTTTCTATAAGTTTTTGACCCACAGTGAAGGGGTTTCCTTTTTTCACTTCATTTATTATTATTTTATGTAACGTTGGATTCACAATATTTTAATTTCAGTTTCATTTATTTTATTTCTTTTCCAATCCTTATTTTTAGTTCTATCTCTCCTATGTTGTTGGAGATACCTCTACAACAACAAATTACAAGTCGGGTAAACATTACACAACATTATCCTGTTATAAATAAAAACATTAATATGCTTGGGGTTGAGATTTTTATGGAATGAATCTTTATTTATAAAACTATTCTTCCATACCTTTTAGGGATTCTCTCCTGGCATGATGGTAGACCACAAAGAGGATATTTAATGCTTTTGAACCACTATAGATAGGGTTTAATTTTTTTCTTTTATTATGTTTTTCTGTAACATCAAATTATCAATATTTTAATTCAAGTTTCTTTTATTTTATATCTTTCCCAATTGTTATTTTATTTTATATCTCTCATATGGTTTTAGGTTTATTAATCATTAGAGATAACTAAATGATCATTAGCTAAAACCATGGGGGAGAGATAAATCGTGTGAAACAGATGCATATGAAATAGTTCTACTTCTTTCATCACTTGTATAATGATTCTATTGAATTATTATTTTGTTTTGAATTATCATAATCATATATATTATTAAATAATGAAACATGTGTGTTTGTTAATTGGTGAACCCCGTCACGATAAATGTAATCAACTCACGTCCACTAAATTAGATTATTATTTTATAATAGATATCTGATATTAATGTGCCATTTTATTTTTATTCATCTAGACATGAATTATTAGGTTTTTATGGGGTATTTGTTTAGATTTATTATCTCATATATTGAAAAAAAATTATTGCATAACCAATGAGTACATTTTATTTTTGGTGCAGTGAGAATCTTTTTTTAGTAAGACCTCCCATGAAATCATGTTCACATAACCTATTATTTTTTGCCATTATATCTCCATTTTGATTATTTAATTAGAATCATTGAATTACATTATTTAAAATAATATAAAATTTGGATGGCTCAATATTTTTCAGATTTTTTATCATCATTTTCCCCACTCTATGTTGGATTTACCCCATAATTCCACATTACTATGCCTTTATAGTTACTGTAGTTTTGGATTCATATAAATATCTAATTTGACCATTCTAACGAGGATTTGATTATTGATTAGGAATTCATCAATAAAAAATCAATTTATATTTATATTTAATTTTCTGCTTATTCAAATAAAAAATAACATATAAATCATCATGAATAAAATTAAAGATGGAAAGAACCGAAATAATTCAATACAAAAAAGATAACCAAGTGAGAATTCAAAACAATTTATATAAATGAAACCGAGATAATGAAAAAATGGACTCTAGTATATGGTAATAAATAACACTAATGTAAAAGGAACACAATGTTAGAATAATCCTAAACCCTAAAATATCAAGTCCTTACAAAGACTGTCTGTATCATAACTATATCTTGTAGTGATGCCACACTTACTAATATTTTCATATCAACTCACCCAAGGATCCAAATGTTTTTCAAATGTATCATGTTCTCAATAAAAATCAATAATCTGTGATTACAATTTTATAAAACTTTTTCACAAATTAATAATCAATATTCCTATTCATTAAAATCTATTTTTATGTTTCAAATCCATCATCGAGGAATTTATGTAGGTACATATTGTGGAAAAATATTCTAAAAATAAAATCCCTTTAAAATCGATTTCAAAATCCATCCAAGATGTAATTTCAAAAAGAAAAACATGTGTTTTTAAAATTGATAAATTTCATAATTCAAACTAAATGAAATTACAAGAATATAAAAAAAAATAAAGGGATCAAACCATTACATTGAGACATCAAACTCCCCAATGAATAAAACCTCATCACTTTTTAAAATGATGATTGGAATCCGAGTTATCAGGATCCCATAAACCATGATCCATAATAATAATAATATATTTTCTATAAAAACCTACAGATCCAAAAATCACAACACAAAAGCTATCCAATAGACTAAGAGGAATCCATATTGAGAATATATCTATAAATAAGAGAATATATCATATAGAAATCATATAATACTATGAATAGTTACACCAAAATCAATCAATAAACACTTACAATCCTCCTCTTAATCCTAAAAGACTTTATATTTTTATTTTTTTTTTGATCACCAAGGAACCAAGTAGAGAACACTCTACAAAATCGAGGATGGAATATATAAATCTATTGAGTTATTAGGAGAATATTAGATATGAAAATTGAAAAGGTCATTGGTGTAATTTTCCTATTTTATAAATGTTTATTGTATCCTCTCCAAGGCCAAAAAGTCGGAAAAACTATCCATTGGCCATTCGATATCCAATGTTCATTGAATAATGACTTGAATAATTTTATTGGAATATTTTCATGGTTGGTTTATTTTTGATCAAAAACATGTCAATATACACTATAACAAATATTTCTATATCACATAATTATCACATAATTATAATGACTAAAATTATAAACCATACTCCCTCCTAATTTCTCCAAAAACAAAAAATTTTCATCCTTCAAATCCTAGAATCCTATGAAAACACATAATATAAAAGATAAGCTAAAAATAATACATATTACAAGAAGAGAGTCAAAATAATCAACACTATAAACATTATACCCCTTAAAATTTCTCATTATTCTAGACTTGAAAAAAGAGACCGACATTACAACCTCATCAACAGTTCCACATCTGAGGTCTCATGTCTATTCAACACACACTACCATACAAATAAAAAGAGAATGAATTTTTACCTTATAACACCATCTTTTAGAGATCCAAAATCTGAATTGGATACTAAACCACTAAAGTGATGAGATCAAGATCAATATCATCCCATTGCATCTTATGGGATAGATATGATTGATACCTCCTCAAATGGGAAACATGAAACACATTGTGAATAAACATTAAGAAATATGAAAATTCTAATCAATAATCCACCTTATCAAGTAATTTGATAGTCCCAAAAGTTCTAATAAGTCCCAGTGCCAACATATCCTTCTTACCAAAATGAATATGTACCAAATGAGGTGATTCCCTTATAAAAATGATCTCCCACCAAAAACACAAATGTGTGATGACGATGGTCTATGTAGGATTTATGATGAATACGAGTTGTCACCAACCACTTTAAGATCAAATTATCCTTTCATATTATCTCCTAAACAAGGATTACTCAAAAAATACTCTTATCCTAAATCCACCAAATACAAGGGTGATATGCACTTCTTTATAAAGAATTCTTTAATTGGAACCAAATTAAACAAGGTTTGATATCTATTTTCATCGGAAAACAAAACCAAATGCCAATGCTTTTCCATGAAGGACATATTCCAAAAATACATACAAGAATAATATCCTCACGTTTATAAATGTATCTCTTAGTATTTTAATCCATATGAGGTTTTTGCATTGTGATAAACAACAATTGGGGTACCCTTTTTTTAAATGGTTGGGACTGAAGTCTCAATTTATTATTTAAATCAATGACCTCTTTAGACTGGGTAGAGGTTGCCCCATTACATCGCCCAAAATCCTAAGGCCAAGTGGCCTGAATTTAGGATTAAAATCCCATTAAATGGCCCAAAGGACCCTCGGTGAACGGTACTTCTACAGTACCCGCACTACTACAGTCCCTGCTACAGTACAACCGCCACTATAGTGCTGCTACAGTGCCCGAAAATATTTCCCTACCTGAATTTGATCCTGGGTCATTTGGATGCCATGTAAGAGCCTGTCCCACTAGGGTACATTCTCATTGGCATCAATTGGGGTTACCATTATCTTCATTCAGGTAGAAATGCATACAGCTAGTGATCTCTTTCCATTTTCCCATTAGGATGATATTTTCAATCAAATGGATGGTGAACAACATTGTGAATGAAATTAGTAAATCCAAAAAAAATCATTCCATCAGCTAGAATTTCGAATAAATTGGTAAATATCTCGAATGATGGAGTTAATATTGGTACCCCTCTCAAGGCATTAGGTAGTTGTGGGAATTCCACTTTGAAGGATGCAATATTTGCTAGAAAGGAAAAGGTGATTGACATTGAGGGTTACAGGCTTGTTCCGTAAAAGAGGATACCGAGGAAGGACTATTATAATATACCAGGGATGGGGTCTACCAGATCATTATCAAGGATGTCATTTAAGGAAAATATACAAATCCGTAAGATCATCAATCTGGGTAAGTCTCAATCTATGTGGGAAACTGCAGATGATTTTAAATATGTAAATGATATGTCCTATTATGATCTTTAGATATATCGTATGATGGATGAGGAAAATTTCATTTATTGTACCCCATACTCCTCCTTTATAATCTTTATTTCCCTTTAATAATTGGTTATAAGCTTTGCGTCTGGCTCAAGTTTTTTGGTATATTTAATATCTTTGATAGGTTACAATATGCACAACCCTGATTCTAAATTAACTATAATATATTATACCATTAAAACCTATGAATTAAATTAGAGAAGGAATAATATTAACAATAAATTTAAAATTAGAGATAAATGTATAAAATAATGAAAATATATTCATAAATAAGCGTTTAATTTTATGTAAAGAATTTATATTCTTCAAAAGTTAATTTTCATCAATGAAAAAAATTTAATGGGTTTTTTTAGAAAATAATATAATAAATTTTTCCCACCATTATAAAATTTACTCAAAAAATTAACATCTTTTTTCAAATACACATTTCAACATTATATTAGAGTAAATTTTAATAAATTTCTGAAAACCATGTTCTTTAGATTAATATTGAATAATAATAAACTTTTTTGAAAA
Organism: Viscum album; assembly: GCA_963277665.1. Taxonomy (NCBI): domain Eukaryota; kingdom Viridiplantae; phylum Streptophyta; class Magnoliopsida; order Santalales; family Viscaceae; genus Viscum; species Viscum album. The sequence continues at coordinate 336,884,866 of OY728163.1, forward strand.
CTGTCTTTTCTTATTAATAATATAAAAATTATATTTTTTTAAATATGTTTTCAATTTTAAAAAATTTCATATATATTATGAAAAATCCAATTATGGAAATTATTATAATTTTTATGAAGAATTATGTATTAAAAATTTTATTCTAAAAAAATATATTTTTTGAAAAACCTCATTACCTCATGTTTTTTAGGTAAATTTAAATTAAATTCATCCACTTATAAGAATTGAATTTGAAAAATTCGGTAACATGTATAAATTCATCAATATTATTATTATTTAATAAGTTGAGATTATTTTTTGGTCATAATGTATAGTAAACATAGAAAAACAGTGTTACCACTGTTTACATTAAAGCTTGTTTACGGGGGTTTAAACCAAGAGATAAAGGTTCTTTTTAATTTGAATTTATTAAATCCTATTTTATGATCATATTTAGAAATATTCTGATTCCATATTCAAATATCAATCGATTTTGGAACGTTTTTCAGGATAATGACACTATTATATGTTAACCATTTTTGAAATTACAAGTGTGTCCCCCCTACCACATATAAAGGAAACTATTAATTTCTTTTCTTTTCCCCAAGTTGATCCATATAAAAAAAACAATCCCTTCCCAATTATTATCTCAACATCATTATCCATTATTTGGAGATTATATTATTTTTAAAAGTCTATTCTTAGGGTTCTTAAGAAAGGATCTAATGGATTTTTGTTGAAGAAGTGGTAATCATCCTACACAAACCCTTTCAAATTACATCCTCATCTATCTCTTCAATGTTTTTATTATTAATCATTAAACATTATACTACATATATATATACCTATTTGTTTTAAATATTATATAAACACCATTAATCATCCTCATTTATATCAAATCGTATGTGAAATTATCACTAGTGTATATGTGTGGACTATTACCTCCGTGTTGCGATACACTTAATTTTCCATCACCATATTTATGGAATAGGTATATTTACATGTTTAATGATTATATGAGAAATTTATAACATAAGTTTTCTTTTTTTATTATAATACCAAATTTACCATCTTAACAACCCACTTGTTAGAAAATGATAACATCGCTCCAGCATACATGTGGGCTACGCCCTTCAGAAAATGATGTGATTTGTTTTTCATTTTCCTTTTACATTGATGGTAATAAATATATATTTAATAAATATATATTTTATATATGATATATTTATTATTTTTCAATTTTTATCTATTATTTACCCTTTTAATGTTCAATTAATTAAAAATTGAAAACTATGTCAATTCGTGTGTATAGCCTACCAACTCCATGAACTTATTAATTCAATTTTTATCGATAAATTTTAAAGGTTAATTGAAATATATAATGAATATATTTGATATTTTTATCATTTATAACATAATTTAGATAATGGATCCATGATCAAGGTGCAATGAAGATAAATAACGAACTGATATTCACATGAAAAAAAGTTAATGCCATGAAATGATGATTTTAATAAAACAAAATTATTAATAAATTTATGTTTAAGTGTTATAAGTGAATAATATATGATAATATAACTTTTAAATTATTTTTTTATTAAAATTAAAATATATCATAATTTATTATAATATTTTTGTAGTTCTTTGAATGTAATTTGAACTTCATGTAAGATATTCTCCTCCTAATTTTATTTATATGAGACACATTCCATATTCACATCTTTTTTATTTTATGAGTTAAATGTACTTCCCAGAAATTTATTTTATGATGTGTTCCATGATAATTATTGTGATATTAAAATATATGTAATTTTCCCCCATTCATGAGGTTTTTATTTGAAATTTTTCAAAGTGAAAAGGAAATAATGGTTTAATATTATTTTAACTAGTAATTCCTATGCTTTATTTTTTATTAAAGGGATTTAATATTCCCTTCTATAATAAAACCCAAAAAATTTATTGTCTTAAATTTTCCATCAATTATTCAATTAAATTTTCTAATTTCGTCTCTTTGGTAATTAAAATGACCAGGAAAATGTATTTGAGGGAAAAATAGGAATTTTTACTCTTTAGTTAGGAATCTATTTATTCAAAGTCCATGTATTTTAAAAAATGTTTTCAAAAATGTTGTTTATATTATATTCGGTATTTTTAAGTCATTATTATTGATATTTTGAATTCTATAATTTATATTCAATTTATCATATAATCATTTTCTAAACAAGGTAATTTTAATGTTTAACAAAAAATGTGAATAGAATACTTTCTTTAACATGAATGAAATAAATATAATTTTCAAAGAATTATAAACATCAAATGTTTGGAATAATCCTTTAAAAATATTCATGTTTAATTTAAATTAAATCTGTTTCCAAAAAATGATCAAAACCAATTTAAAAAAATAATTTTATAAATAAAATGATTTTTTCCACATGAAATATTCCTTGTGATCTTTTTGAATAATGTTTTATTTATGATAACATTCATTGATGTTACATATGATTTATTGGGTATATGATCTAGTGATACCATCCTTATTATTTCTCTAGAGGGTTTATGATTATGCTAATGATGTTTTTTATGAAATCCATTTATTTTCTATCGGTTATGTTATTATGAATTAATGAAATGTTTATTAAACCCATTTATTTAACTTGATTCGTGATATATGATGAATGATTTTTGATGCAATGGAAGACATATTAGTGTAATATTATTATATAATATGTGATACTTTAATTATATATCCCTAATGTTCATTTGGTCAAAATGGACATCTCATGAGATAATAAGGAATCAAATGGGGTGTGATCCTAGTTCAGTATGAGAATATATACATTATGAAACTACTTCATTTGAAAAATAAAAAACGATGTCATGGAATAGAGACTAAACCCAATCCACTATGACATTCTTGGATGTTATCTTGGAATAAAGAATGTATTTTCCAGGATTATGTGTATTCCAAAAACCTATTTCTAATTCCAATGTTTTTATCACATATATCATGTTCTTTTATTACATTTTCATTCATATCATATGAACTTAAATGATTTATGACCTGAATCATGATTATGATAAATGATATGTTAGGATTCATTTTATAATTCTAATCACATATTCATATACCCTTTTAATAATGTTATTCTTATGTGATTAATGGTATCTCTCTTGTTTAAAGATAATATGTATAAAATCTCAAAAAAATTTATGTTTCCTTTCCCTATGTAATGAATAATGGTTTTCATTATGACATGTATATAAAGGATTTATATTTTGAAGAAACTAGTGAGAGATTATATAGATATCTTATGAAAATGGTTTTTTGTATCAAAATATTCAAATACATTAAAATAATATGATTATTATGTGTATCACAATTTTATTTTTTGAATATTCATCTAATAAGATGTGATAATTATTAATCAACAATATGGTTCTCTATAGTTATATTTAGATAAAAGTTTAGCTCCAATTGAAAAAATTGGATGAAAAAAATTTATTGAGAACCCTTATGATAATATTACATATAGAATAAATTCATAAATTATGGTAAATAATGTATTTCTGTCTCCCGAGAAAAATAATAATTTTCTAGATACTATAATTTGTCATGGTTTTGGCATAGATACTTCTAGTTTTCATGCCACTGAAAATTTTTAGTTGGTTATATCTCAACTAGAATTCGTGTGCGTGATAAATGTTCCCTACCTAAGAAAATGTTTTGATAATCCCAGGGAATATGATTTGGTTAACTCTTGTTTTCATTATGAACCATTTTTAAGGATTTTAATAGATAATGATCATGGATAACATATGTTAATCCTAAGTTGATATAGAATTTAAATAAGGTTTTCTGACATCGACATACAATGTAAGATTTTTCATTATTGATCAATCAGATTAAAGATACCTTCTTGTTGTGATAACCATTTTGGTTTTAGTAAGGGATTTATGTTATGAATAAGAAGTTGAGATGGTGAATGGTACACTCAGACATCTAAGTATCTTATTTTATATGTTTTATTTCAATTTATTTATATCATTAAAAATATCTAGAAATATAAATTTATATACTCAATTATTAGATATTTAATTAGAATAGAAATCCCCAAATGGAATAATGATCACAACTCAAATAAATGATTCTATTAGAATTAAATTTATTGGGAATTTTCCTCATGAAAATATCATTATTGCAACTATATTTTAATATAATGTTATCATATGCATATATTGGATATATTTACATAAATAAAACATCAATTAATAAGGAATGGAAGTCACATTTGATCTTTAGTATCAAAAAAATATTATATATTGGTCTGAAGATATATATGAACAAACAATAGAAATTTCATCCATTTTTTTGTAATTATTTAATATTAGAAGGGTTTCATATCTGATATGGTGGGGGAGAATATAATCATCCATGGTATTCCATTTTTATTAATTTTGTTTGATGTTTTATGTGAGAGTACTCAAATATTCCTCCAAATCATGAAGTTGAGTTTTCAATAGGACACATACATGGTGATACACCTATTTAAAAAACTCATTATAGAATGGACTCTATTGAGTTATATGAATTAAACACGAAATTGAAAGACAATATTGATAAAGAATTTATTTGACTATGTGTGACCCTATTTTCTTGTACCTATTCTTTTTTCCATGGATAAATATTGATCCACGTTACTCTAAATTGATTATCAGTAACATATCTAGATAATAACCTAGAATAAGTAACATTTACCTTGTATTTATGATTTTTTCAATCAGTTATTAAGAGATCAGTAATTTTGAAATATTTTATTTGATATTGATATTGTCAATTGTGGGTATACATTATATAAATACCCAATAAAACCTCTTATAGGAGGTTTAAACACTATGAATTTATACCTATACCATTTGGTGTTATTAATTCTCCCACTATAATAATTTATTAAATGAATATTTTCTTTATAGATAAAAATGATCAGTTTTTTGTAGTCATTATAGAATAAATTATTATATATTAAAATAGTATGAATTGGCATCAGGATTACTTGAGTGTTGTACTAATGAACCCATTTAAGGAGAATCTAAATCAAAAATTTACCAACGGTGAATTTTAACTACAAAAATTTAAATTTTTGATTTATATAATCACAAATTATTTTATATCAGTAGATCCATAAATGATGGAAGTTGTTGAAAAATGGTTACGACCAACCACTATGAATAAGATCCAGGCATTTCATGGTATAACTTGATATTATTAATGATTTTTTGGAAAATTTCTCATAGATATATATTCCACTAATCGTGTTAACAGGAAAGGGATCTATCTTTATTTTTACAGATGAATGTGAAAAACATCATGGAACTAAAGAGAAGTTCTGTTAGGGAACCTTTGATGACATTATTTATATACCCCTCTTTTTATTTCATTACTATTACATAATATTAATGATAAAAACCAGAAATAATTGTATGAACATGTTCCAAAGGGTTAGTGTCTTTGAAAAATTAGAACTATAAATTATATTTAAAAAATAAAACTCAAGCATTTATTTAATTCCTTCTTCTCTAGCTTCTTATAGGTATTCACATTCTCTTATGTAAAATTAATCACCTGAGGATATACATCAAAAAGGGCGTGCGCTAAAAGACTCATAAGAGGAGAGAAATGAAATCAAAACAATATAACATGGGTTGAGCATAATTATTATCATAATATCATATGTGTAATATAATAATCATGAGAGTAAGAATTAAGAAAAGGCTTGAAATGTATAAATTCATAAAAATAAAACATCATGTCATTGTGGTCAACTACCACCCATAGTTGTGAACAAGGATAGAAACATGTTCATGCATATTTAACATTTCCATTAAGATTTAACATACTAACCAATCCATTGGAGTGATATATAATTCTAGATGAACCCTTAACATCATATCATTTACATTTTGCTATATAATACCAGGTGAACCTATCACATCATAACATTTACATTATCATTCACACTGAATAGAAAATATATAAATCATGGATATAAAATAACCCATGGAAAGGAATGGGTTTAATTTCATTAATAATACATTAAAAATCACGGTTTTCCCAAATGAAATTGGTCATAACATAAGAGTCATCAACCTTTAGTAATAAAGAATCAATCTCTATGTCTAAAACGTGTGGTTTTTGGAAGAACAATTCTTTTGAAAAATATCTTGATTGTCATAAACACAATTAGAAGAAATTTATATCCATGAAAATGTAATATAATGATAATGAAATGATATTTAATTAATATACATACGAAAATTGGTTTAATAAGGGAAACCCAAAGAAAGAGTTCCATGGTTTTCAGGATTTGTGTGTTTGTATATAAGAGTGGATGTTCACATAAAATGTGGACAAATATCCAGAATTTTTTGTATGTGTTATTAATGATGTTCTATATGTTTTAATGAACATATGAAAAATATGGATATATTTTATGATAGTGAATCATTATATAAAAGTTAATGATGATCACTTAATGTTAATTTGGGTGGTTTTTTGATCACAAGAGACTCATTTTGTTTTATCTCTAAGTATTATATAAATATGTATGTTTCAATACATAAAGAGGGTTTTAAAATTATTATTTTTTTTAAATTAAACCATTATAATGTTTTTATGAAAATCCTTGAATGATTTAATGGAAAAGGATTGTACATTGTCCCCAATGTCAGTTAATTGACACTTGACGAGTGATGATTTAATATTGAAAATAAAAGAGAGGGAGGGAGGATTTTATTGGTGGATATTCCATTAGACTTATTGAAATGTAGTATATCAAACATATTAGAGTTATAATTCCATTTGGATAATATAATTTGAGTATTAGAGAAGAAATAAATGAAATTGAAAAAAAATGAAATTAAAAGGAATAGGATTTTACCTCTTAGATTTATCCTCCTTGAGAACCTCCTTAGGAATAATGTTTTGGTATTTTTATAAGACCAAGAGTTTTTGGATGTGGGAGAGGGGATATGGTGGAGGTTTGGGATGAATTTTAATAAGGGTCAAATATTGACATGTGTAATAGGAGAGGTGGTGAGGGGTGGTATTTATAGTGGAGGGGGTGTTTTCTCATTATTTAATTCATTTGTTTATTATTTTTCTCAAGACAAAAAATATTGATGACTGTTATGACTAAACATAGTAATTTTATCTTGTGAGTTGGAAGCAATCGTTCTTACATCAACCATGACTCAATGAATAGTGTATTTAATTTATAATGTATTTATACCATAAATTAACATATTCTTCTATACACAAAAAATTCAGGTGTTTTTGAAAAATCTGAAAAATTCACTATAACAATTTTGTGACTTATAGAATTAAAAAATGACCTCCATTTTATGAAATTAATTTTCTAATTATGAGAAATTTATTTTTTAATTAAAATCATCATTTACTTGGGAAATATAGATTTTAAAATTATAACGGATTTTATAACACTTTTAAAAATTACATAATTTCTAATAAATCTATGATAAAATAAATAGACAAAAAAATAATAATATATGGATAAATTTTATGCAAATACATTTTCTATTAAATTGATAAATTAATCATTAAATTTTAAATAAATCTTTATGACTTTCAAAAATTATAACACTTAATTATTATTTTTAAAACATTTATTTACATATACTATGTTTTAATTATATCATACATTCATTTATATGATTACTAAATTCCATTTATACTTTCATGGGTGATGTTACTATCTATTTGGCCAGTTTACTATTCATAAAGGTTATATTACTATTCTTATGGTAATGTTGTTATTTAATCAGTATTGGTTACTTAATTTCTATAAAAAATTATTATTTAATAAATTATTCATAATGTTATTATTATGGTATATAAGTTATTTTTGGGGATGTATATTATATGAAATTAATAAATAAAGGAAAAAATTCCATTGATAAAATTTTCGGTCATTAGTTTATTATTTTTCATTGGTCTAGAATCATTACTCGATGATCCTCACAAGGGACATCATCTTCCAATAATACCACATCAATGTTTAGTACGTGTGAGGGATCTAGTATATACTTATTCATGAGGGATACATGGAAAAAATCATAAACATGATCCATATTCAGTGGGTGTGAAAGCCAATAAGACGTTACTCTTATGAAGACAAGGATCTCAAAGGGTAAAACGTACCTTGGTGTTACCATCCATTTCATTCCAAAATTCAAGACTCACTTATATGGTGATATTCAAATGAAGACTTTGTATCCAATGTCAAACTCCAAGTCCCTTCAATGGCAGTCAGCATATAACTGTTTTTGAATTTTATTAGTTTATTTATGTTGCTAGATGGATTGAACCATCTTTGTATTCTATTGAACAATATCTAGTTCAACTATATTTCATTCTCCAACGTCATCCTAATATGCTAAATCTCTACATCACTTTCTATATTGATCTTCACATGGATCCATCTAAATATTCGAGTGGAATCTTTTGTTGTATTAGAGCTAAATTAATGGGAGTTGATGATCAAATCCACCATTGAATTCTAAAGAGAAGTTTCTTATTATTTCCTTTATCATCTGAATATTACTTTCAGATTGGACATTTTCTTGGTGGTGATTATCGTGATGAATTTTAGATTAGAACTCAAATCATATTGAAGACTCATCAAGAATTTATATGTGATCCTGGGGTCACGATTTGAGATGATCAAGATAATAACCTCATGTATATTTTACACTTACATCACATATATCTTTTCAAGTTGTACAAGCGATTGATTATCCAAAATAATGACCATGTCGGTTGGATTGGGGAGTCAGTACACCACAACCCCTATCACAATATTTCCTTTTTTTGTCATCGAGAGACCAACGAAAAATCCAATAGTAACATTCTTCCAATTCCAAATGGGTATAGGAAAAAGGTTGCATCATCCTTTTGGACTTATTTTGGTTAGATTTAACTTTTTAACATATTAATAACCTTGAGATATACTCACAATTATCCTTCATAATGTTCTTCTACCAGATGTCTTCTCGATGATCACTATACATCTTGGAACTCTGAGGATGGATTTAAAAAGTTGATCTATGTGAATTTTCCAATAGATTTTTAATTATCCCTACTGATGAAGGTACACATATCCTAATTCCAAACCTAATCACTCCATCATCATTGATATGGATTTCTTTAATATTCTCTTCCTTTATTGCATTCACCATATTTTGTAACTCTGGGTCATCGCTTTGTGCCTCTTTAGTCATCTATAGGATATACAATTGGGAAATTATTTGTAAAGGTATCATTAATTCCATAATAATATGATTTCAAAATCCATAATTTTCATATCCATGAAGATATGGTCTTTATCAATCCACAACATGGACATAGTAGCATGTTCTTCGTTGCTAATAGCATTACATACCTTATTTTCTATTCCATTAAGATAATGAATAGAGAATTTGTAGTTTTTGATCACCATTAACCATATCCTTTAACCCAAGTTGGGATCCTTTTGTGTGAATATTTAATTTATGGTATTGTGATCAATATATATGTTTGACTTCCCTCAATAGATGTAGTGACACACGATTCTCAAGGGAAAAATGAAAGCTTCTTACTCTCGATCACGAGTCAGGTTGTTCTGTTTATGGATATTCATCTTTCTTGAGGCGTAAGATATCACATTATCAATTTTCATTAGTAACAAACCTAATAATTTTATTTAATCATCATGATATATCACAAAACATTCTCCACTTTTTGGTAATGTTAGTACAAGTGCAGAAATCAGACTCTTCTTCTCCTCTATGAAGATTACTTCACATTATTATTTCCATATATATATATTATCACATTCCTTTTGAGCATAGATAGTGGACTAAAAAATGATGATAAATTCCTAAAAAAACATCAATAGTACCCAGATAATCTAAGAAAATGTGGATTTCTTTGACAATAGAGGGTCTGAGCCATTCCTCAATTACCATTGTTTTTTAAGGGTCCATAAAAATTCCCATACATGTGATCACATGTCACCAGAATGAGACTTTATTCATCCAAAATTTATAATCTCTAACTTGGTGTATAATGTATCCTTCCTTAACATCTCCAAAACAAGACTTATATGTTCATCATGTTCCTCCATACTCTTGGAGTATTTCAGAATATTATCGATAAACACTTCCACACATTTTTCAAGGTAATATCTAAAGACTATATTCCAAAAATATATCTTGATTTTGTGGGAATTGGAAAGTCTGAAGGGCATCACCAAAAAATTATAGTGATCCTACCATGTACATAATGTAGTCTTTTATATATCATCATTCATAACCTTTAGATAAAGATATCTGAAACATAGATCCACCTATGAGATGACTGAAAAGATCACAACCGATCGAACAAGTCATCAATCCATAGAGGATGATACTTCTTATTTATGGTGATCTTGTTGGGTTCCCATGAATTGATACATAGCCACATTGATCTATCCTTCTTCTAGAAAAATATCACTGACACGGACCAAGGTGATTCACATGGGTGTATGCACCATTTTTCCAAATGGTATTGTTGTTGCTTCTTTTACTCATCCAGTTTGAAACGATCCATCCTATAGGGACACATTGAGAAAGGAGTATATCTATGTATTAGTTCTTTTGAAAATTATGCCTCATGCTCTGGGGAAAATATGAGTTACTCTTTATATATTACATTATTTTATTCCCTCATTATGTGCATTTATACTAGGTTGACACTTTACTTTAACTCAACCATTATGAACACGGTACGATTATTCACAGAGAATCCAAACCCACACCATTGAAGGATTTTAAAATATAGATTCATGATACACCTTTCATTTTTAGAGGAAAGTGGGATAGATTGGAATATGAGAATATATTTGATTTTCCTAATATTTTATGTATGTACTTGAAAAAGAGAACCAATTTTTCTCCAATATAGAATCAAATTACACCAAGTGAAATAGTAAAAGATTCACTAGAAGAGTCTTCCCACAAATGCCAATAGGAGAAGTGTCCAACACTTGGGTTTCAATGAGTGCAACACTTGGTAAATGCATTATATAATTATCATGTATTTTCCCTCATTGTCATGTATTTTTATGTATATTATTATAGATGGAGTTTTGATAATAGCCTCATGGATAAGAAAACAAAACAATATAACATTGGGAGAGGATTATATTTATGATCATAACATTGGCATAAGATCATAATCATGATTGGAAGCATTAAGAAAATGATTTAAATGTGGAAATACCTAAAAATGAAACGTCATGTATTAGTGGTCTGCTACCATAAATAGTTGTGACCAAATCTATCATTTTCTCACATATTTCACTTATCTCATGAGATACATCACATTACCCAATGAATTGGAGTGCTATATAAATTCAGTCACACACAACACATCAAATACTTTACATTGTGCTATATAATTATGTGTGCACCTGTCACATCATAACATATACATTATCATTTGTTTAAAAAAGAACATATATCAATCTTGTACATAAAATAAACCATTCAATGGAATGAGTTTCACATCATAAAGAATATATTCATAAACATTGGTTCCCATATAAAAGAGGTAAAAACATAAGAATCATCAACCTTGAGTGATGAAGAAACAATATCGAGATGTAAAAGATGTGTTTTTTGAAAGAAGAGTTCTTTTGGAAGAAAATTTTTTTTATATAAAATCATTTAGAAAACATTTATATCCAGAAAAGGTAAGATAATTATCAATTAATGTTATTAAAGGAATATACATACTCGTTGGCTCTCCCCAGTTTTATTTTCCACATATCATGTGAGGTCATGTGTCATAATGTCTTATGTTTTATGTTAAAATATGCTTAATTATTATTATCTATATTCAAATATATATTTATTATATTTTGTTAATGGTTATAATATAAGGTAGAAAAACAGACAAAAATGGCCATGTATGAGCCACTGATATCAAGACTCACCAATTAAAGTATGATCTACCACAAAGGAGTCACTCATAGATGTATCAATTATTGAATCCTAAACCTACAAACTTGTTGAGTCACAGATACATGTTAGAGTCACCAAAATTCTAACTTACCAACCGAATAAATCCGAGACATCAATGACTCACCAACACTAGACATAACGATAGAAGCACCTACTGATAGACCTATCTACTGATAGACCAACTTACTAACTAACCTACCTACTAACTGAAGGATCTACCGACAGACCTACCTAACAATAGAATGACATACCTATAGACCTACCTACCAATAGAAGGACCTACTGATAGAATTACCTATGTATGTATGGACTTATCAAAAAATGACCTACTGATCAACACTACAAAAAAATTCATTACTCATTAATTCAAAAATAATTATAAAGGTTATATTTATGAAACTTAGTAATCTCAATTATATTCATGTCCTCATCTATCTTTTCGAGACATTATCAGAGACCAGTATGAGTTTTGAGGAATCCCTCATTTTGAGAACATGCATATTGTCTATCTCTACAGTATATAATGATATCCCCTATACAAAAAAAAACTAGAAACAATATAGAGATAACTAATGAGGTGAATAAAAATATACACGAGATTAATACTAATTATTTCAAGCTATAAAAAAAAGAATTATTTTCTATGAAGAAAAAAATATCCCAACATATATTCTGTATCAAATCCTTGTGAGGAGAACCATTGAGGTGCATCTCATCTCACTGGAAACCAGAACATAAATATTCCATGATACTATGTTTCAGTGTCTATTTCTAAAAGTGGACTTGAGCTTCACACTTTCTACACATAAGAATTTTCAAATCTTCAAGCACATCACACATATATTTTTAAACATTTTCGCATTATTTAGGCTCTATTGTGAAAATTATTTTAAATTTTATAGCAATGTGTGTATATATAAAAAATACATACTTTCTCTTGATATATTTCGGATAATACAATATATCCTCACTCACTCAGATTTCTACACAATTTCCACCCACGTAAAACTATGTAATAGGTCCTTATGTGACCTGGTTGTATTGTTTTCCCATGAATAATTTTGGTAGAGGATTAGTTTACCTTGAAATCCTTTTATAATATTGTGAACCCTGATGCATTTTGTGTATCTAGTTTACTAATATAAACTTAACGGTGGATATATATCACATATTAGAGGTGATCAAGTATCTTCTTTAGACTCAACCTATTGTTTTTATCCTTTGTGTTTTTAAAATTAAGTTTTCTCTATTTTTACACAAATTTTAAAAAACTAAATATTACATTGATAGTTAATCATAGTTAGTGTTTATAACAAATTTTGTTTTAGTAAATAAATTTCAAAAGTTATATCGATCATTAAATTTTTGTAACAAATAATGGATCAATATTTTGAGAAATTAAATGAACATAAAAGACTCTTATAAATATACTACTTTGGTTAACTAGTATTTTTAGATTTTAAATGGGGGGATTTTTAAATATGGTTTTTAACCTAAATTTTGATAGGAACTCAATTCACCCCCATCATGACTGTCCTACTATGACCAACGTTTAGTTTCGAAGGATTTTTTATAGACTTCAATTTTCAAAATTTTAAATACTTTTTCAAATGTTTTCAACTGTGATTTTATTTATGTTTTAAAGATATTTCAATTTCTATTAATTCTAAATTTTTTGCTCTTTAAATACCTATTATTTATTTTTTGTTATGGATAATATATTTTAAAGAGCCTCTACCAAGAGACCTATATTTTTAAATGGAACAAATAATGATCAGTAGAAAAATTTAGAAGATTTTTTTTTGGAAATTATGGGTTTTAAAATTTGGTCTAAAATTGTACATGAATATAAGATTCATGACAATGATACTAATATATGGGATGAAGAAACCAAGGATTCCTATAATAATTAATACAATGTAATGAATTCCTTATACATTTTTTATGAGGTAAATAATTCAATTGGATTTCTTCATGTAAAACACCACATAAAATTTGGGATACATTATCAGTTTCACATGGAGGAACCACTAATGTTAAATAAGTAAAACTAAATACATATACAATTAAATACAATAACATCATATTGATTCCTCATGAACTTCCCTCTGACATATATCTTAGGTTTAATGAAATATTAAATACTATTATCTCTCTAGGAAATGATGTTACATATAAGGAAAAAGTCATGGGAATTATCATATGTCTAATAGGGAGATGAAAGGGAAACCCAGTGTCAATTGGAGAATCATGTGGAATCATTATGTTTCAATTCATGAAACTGATAGGTATGTTAATGATTTTTATCTATGAATTTAAGGTAAATAAAAAATTGTATGATGAACCAAAGTGAAATTCAGTTGATTTTAAATCTCCTACCTCGAAACAAAAATAGAAATTGAATCTTCATGATGAATTCTCCAAAAAATAAGAATCACAAAGTGACAATGTTAAATAGATAGAACAATTTTTCAAGATATTTTATAATTTCTACAAAAAGATATGTTCTTTTGGAATCGCAACTACAATAGAAAATAGGACATCAAGGGTAACTGGAAAAAGGATTGGAAGAAGGTGGAACCTCAAATGAGATATTATTTTATTAATATAAGATATGAGTACATGTAAATGCTGACTATCCCATGTTAATGTATAAGAAGAAATATGAGGATGATGATTAAAGATAAAACTGTAAATAAAGGCCACAAGGATTTATTCTGACGATAGTTCAAGTTAATAAATGTATTCAAATTATTAGAAAGGTGAAGAAACTAATATGTTGTTCATGAAAAACACTTTTGAAGCAACTCTTTAATCTCCTATATAAATTTACAACTATTCTAGAGATGAATTTGATTTTGAAAACATGAACAATGAGGAAATGTTGGAGTACTGCAAAATGATTGAAGACACATGTAATGAATTAAAAGATAAATATAAAGTTTTGAATAAACAACATGATCTCACCCATACTTTTAAAAATTACCTTACTATAGAGAAAGATAAAAATGATCACTATTTTAAAGAATATAATGAGCTTATATTATCAAATGAACAATTAAAAAGGGATTTAGCAAAGAATACCAATAGAAAGAACACTCACACTCAAATTCTTGGTAAATATGTTTCACCAAAATAACAAACTATTATAGCTTAACAAATAGGAAAAATAAACATTTTTTAAAAATAATTTTGTAACGAAATCTGAAAATTTTGTTTTATACCATGATTAGAAAAAATATATACACGTTCTAGTAGTGGGAAAACTTTTACTACTCCTAGTTTTTCTAGACCAAATAATGTTTATTTTTATAATATTTTAAAAACTCTTTACAAGAAACTTCATAATCATGTATGGGTTCCCAAATAAATAATTTCTAATAATATAGGACCCAATAAAATCTAGGCAGCAACATTTTTTTTGAATTGACTTTATAGGAATCATGCTTGGAAAGATCCTTTAAAATATTATAGTACTTGATCAATGGATGTTCAAGACACATAATAGGGGACTACTCGAGCTTCAATAATCTTATAAAAATTATTGGTGGGAATGTCACATTTAATGACACTGCTAATTGAGAAATAATTGGCCTTGGAAAAATTAGTAACACTATTTCAATTTTAATTTCAATAATACTTATTTTTTAAGGGATTAAAGTACAATCATCTCATTATCTCTCAGTTATGTGATTCTGATATCAATGCTAAATTTTAAGATGTTGCATTTAATGTGTTTAATTCTAAAAATTACTTAGTATTTACTTCTTAATGTTTATGCTGTGAACATGGATTATTTATTTTCTCAAAATGCTTCATACTTAATTTAATTTCATAATTAATAATTGCTTGGGAATAAAATATTAGGAAATTGTAGTGTTCACTCACATATAATGATTTAAGTAAAGGGTTATATAAGGATCTTCCCAAACTAGAATTTATAGTCCGTAATCTATGTAATCCTTGTCAAAATGAAAAACAACACCAGATATCTTTCAAAACAAAGAAAGAAGATTAAACTTCTCCACCACATGAGTTGGTTCACTTGGATTTTTTTGGACCATCTACAGTTTCCAGTATTGATGGGAAGCACTATATCAATGTTCTAGTAGATGACTTCAATAGGTATACATAGACATTATTTTTATCTCAATAGAGTGATGCTTGTTCTTACTTTACTAAGTATGCTACATCTGTAGAGAACACATGTGGTCGTAGAATTAAATCATTTAGGAGTGACCGTGGCTGTGATTTTGAGAATGAAGATATTGAATATTTTTTCTCATAAAATGGATATAGTGATAAATTTTATACTCTTAGGACACCCGAGTATAATGGAGTTGTAGGAATAAATAATAGAACCATATAAGAAATATCCATGACAATGCTTAATGTGTATGACTTACCTGTTTATTTTTGTGCTAAAGCTATTAATACAACATGTTATATAATAATAGTATCTTAATTAGGCTAATTCTAAATAAAAATCCATATGAGATATGGAACAATAGGAAACCCAATGTTCACTGCATTAAAATTCAGGGTTGCAAGGTTTATATTCTCAATACTATTGAAAATCAAGAAAAATTTTCATCTAAATGTGATGATGGAATTTTCCTAGGTTACTCAACTGATAGTAAAGACTATAGAGTTTTAATAAAAGAACTAAATTATTTGAAGAATATATACATATCAAATTTGATGAAATAGATCCACATTAACCTAAACACCCTCCGGAAAATATTGAGGACGGTCTATCCAAGATGGACGTATATTATAGACCCCCTTGTTCTTCTATTAAGAAACCTGTTAAATCATTTAGTTCAAGAAAATATTTATATTCTAATCAATCTGAACCTGATCCTTCAAGTGAACCAAAAATAATTAGTCCATACTTTTCTATATCAGTTCGGGCCCTTAATAAAATTCCTATAGATGTTGTATTTGGGGACTTAGATAAAGGTATAGATACTTAAGATTCTCTTAAAAACTATTTCAAATATCAAGACTTATTGTCACGACATGAACATAAAAACATTAAGGATGCAATCAATGATGAATATTGGATGATGGATATGAAGTAAGATATGAATCTGTATGAAATAAATAATGTTTGGAAAGTAGTGGGTAAACCTAAATACACCATTACCATAGGCAGTAAGTGTGAATTTAGAAACAATGTATAAAAATAAGGCACTATAGGGAGGAATAATGCCTGACTAGTTGCACAAGGATATAGTCAAGAAGAAGGAATTGACTGTGAATTAACCTTTTCACCAGTTTCTAGAATTTGAGACTCTAGAATTCATCTAGCATATGCAGCTCAACTTAATTTCAAACAATATGTGATGGATGTTAAATGTACATTCATAAATAAGTATATAGTTGAGGATGTTATTGTTGAAACCCCATTGGTTTTAAAAACACAAATTTTCCAAATCATGTTTTTTAGATATCCAAACCTATATATGGTTTAAAACAGGCTCCAAGAACTTGGTATGATAGGTTAAGTACATTTCTTATTTCTAATGATTTTACAAAAGGTATAACGCATCCTACTCTATTTATAAAAATAATTTCTTAATATATTTTAATAGTTAAAATCTATGTTAATGAAATTATTTTTTGATCTTCAATGAATAATTTAAGTATTTATTTTATAAAAATAATGTAACGTGAATTTGAAATGAGTTTAATGGGATAACTCCAATTCTTTCATTGATTTAAAATCATCCAAAATAAAGAAGGTATTATTTAAATTCAAGGTAAATATACATAATATCTTCTAAAAATTCTTGGATTTGATAATAAAAAATGTTGTGATACTCCAATGAGTACCACCTATAAGTTGGACCTTGATGAAAATGGTAAATCGATTAATCAAACCAATTATAAAGGGTTGATTGGATGTCAACATTTCATGACTGCCTATCGGCTTGTTACTATGTTTCATGTATGTATGTGTTTTTGTTCTCAAGAACACCCTAATTAATCCCATTTAAATGTGGTTAAAATAATTTCCAAATACCTCATGGGTACTACCATCTTAGGATTCTTATACACTATATGACATGAATGTGATTTAGTTAGCCATTTAGATGGTGATTTAGGGATTATATGTTAGATATAAAAAGAACCTATGGGGAATGTTGGTTTTTGGAAAGTCTCTAGTATCATGGTGTAGTAAAAAGATGAATTATATTTTATTCTCTACTACTAAGGCTGAATTCATAGCTGCTGGTAGTTGTTGTGTTCATAGCCTATTGATAAAACATACTTTTCATGATTAGGGATATCAATTTAGACATTTCCATATAAAATGTGACAATACAAGTGATATTAACATATCAAATATTCTTCTTTCTTAGTCTAGAACAAAACATAATTATGGAAGACATCACTTATTGGGAGATCATTATCAAAAAGTGGACATAACTATTGAATTTTGTGAATTGAAACAACATATTTCTGATATATTTACTAATCAATTAAACTCTGAATGAATGACTAATATCAAACATGAATAAGGTATAATTGATTTATCTATTCCTACTATTGATAAATCACCATTAAAAAACATAATGTGGATGACTCACGGATAGGGAACTGGTAATGTCTTGCTGGCATTGATAGTTTCATGCCAACACTGACAGTGTCATGCTAAAAACGTCATTCTAATAGATTCATACCAACATTAATAGTGTCATGTTTATAGTGTGATGATAAAATTGGGATTATCAAGCTGATTGTGTCTTAATAGCAGTAGTGACGTCTCACCGATGTCCACTCATCAATAAAACTCGAGGAATATTTTTTTATAAAGATTTTTTTAAAATTTTTCATTTTATTTAAACTGGATTACCTAATTTCCAGATTATAAAACCCTAAATTATAAAATTGTGTTCATCCTACTTACATATAAATCTCAGTCTTCTACTCTCGCACCCTTAACATTATGCTATCTTTTCCTTCGACCCTGGCAACTTCTTACCTTAAACCAAACACTTGAGATGGTTATTGTTAAATTATACTCAGAAGGCTGTGGAGATGAGTCAAAACTCATGAAAATACAGAAAGGATAATAGATCAAGTCTAACCCTATTCATCCATGACTTGAAACTGTGTAGTAAAAGATGAGAGATATGTGCACTCAAAATGGTTATTTAAAAGTAAGTCTCTGTTGTTAAATGTGTTATAGATGCAAGAATGGATGTAATGGTTTTCAAATAATAAATGATCTTATTATCCTAGATTGGTACATGAATTTTTTCTCCATTATGTGTTTATTATAGAAGGAACTTAGACATTTTGGATTAATTCCATGGTGAATTGAATAAGAGTATCATTTTCTTCAAGGCATTGGGAAGAATGTATAAAGGTACATAATGATGCGATTTTATATGACTGTTAAGGGATAACTACTCCCACAAGTGATTTTTTTTTTCTATGATACAACTTTGGATGATCCAACTAGTAATGAACAGCATAGAAGACCAATTTCTACTATGTTGGATAGTGAATGCAGGTTGTTATTCATGTTTATCCAACACTAGTAGTGTCCCAAGTAATGGGACTTTTCATCACTCAGGTATCAGAATTTATATCTATTATATTTTCTAAATAAAGTCCCTAAGGGGAATCTATGAAGGTATTTTATTGTCCATATAAGTGAAATGATAAAGATTTATTGAATGATCAATTTTTAATTTTACCCAATAATGATTACGTCCAAGCTTAAAGACAAAACATGTGTACGTAAAGATGAATATACCATATCTGCTTGTAGTGGTATCTTTTTATATAAGATACTTTCAAGAGAATGAGTATAAATTGGAATACCTGTAAGAGGAAGATTTCTGGAGATGAAGAGAAGTTATATGAGAATTTCAACCCTATTAAAAATACATCTTGGCCAAGAGATGTATTTGACCCTCATCTTCCAACATATGTTGATGTTTTATCTTCTAAGGAAGAGGACATGGATTAAAAAGGTAGAGAATATGAGTCTGTTATAGATGATATAAGTGACTATGATATTTGTGAAATTCCAAGGTTGATGAATTTTGGACCTTCTAGCTCACCTTTATCTTCACCTTCCAAAGAACCTATTATAGCTCAAGATGATGTTGATGGGAATAAGGAATCATGCAGCGTGGAGTATAAAATCTAATCTAATGATTTAGATCAGGGAAATCAAGAAGTTGAATCAAATGTTATTGAAATGGAAAGTGGCAGTAAAGCTGAAGTTGGTGGTAGTGAGGAAAAGGATGAAGAATCTAAGGATAAAATGGAGATGGATGATATAAAGCTGAATAGAAAAGTGGTGGACGTGATAGTAGTTCATATCATCATGGTGATGATCAAGATAAAAATTCCAAACCTATTGGTCTTGTGGCTCAAGAACGGATTTCAGAACCTCCTAAATTTGGTGTAAAAAATGGTCAGTAGTTAGTGTTCATGGTCACATAGCAGCATTGGTAGCTCATGTACCAATATTAGATTATGCAACAAAGAGAGATTAAATTGAAGGAAATCATCAATCCCATAAAGTGAGAGTTGAAACCCCCACTACATTTATTGATATTATGGTATCTTAATTGTAAAATCATTTGGGTTATATTTCACTTGATTTGGATTATTTTTATTCATATTCTAAGGATGGTGTAACTGTTCCAAAGAGACCAGTAGTTAAGGAACCTATTCATTATGAGACACCTCCACCAATTACATCTTCTTCTACTCCTACGCCCCCAATGACTTCAATATCAGGTGACTATGTCACCAAATCAGATATTGAATGTTTTAAGGTAGATTTGATATCTTTTATAATAAATTCATCTCAACATCAAAATACTCATCATTCTACTCTAAGTGAATGATATATATTTTTTCTAATAGAAAAAGTGATTTTTCAAGTGGATCCTAGGCTGATTCTATTTATTGGAACTATAGTGAAGGATAACCATAGCATGAGGAATGAGATGACTAAAATGGTTTTTACCATAAACAGATTTACTACTGATTAAAGGAAATCATTGGATAAAGTGCTAGACATATGAGGATGACGTTTCAAGAAATGAAATTGCTCAAAATCATAACCATAATATTGAAATGAATCAATTGAGACAGGAACATAGTAATATTGTGTAAGGAGAATATAGCCCAACTGCTCCAGTTTCACACCCTCTAAGAATTTATATGGTTAGCGATGTGATCAGAGAATATATTTAAAAAAACGATGGTTTTCACTAACTATGACAGTCTCTCCAATGAGATTTTTCTGGGAATGGGATGTTTATAGGTAGGTGGAAACCCACGAATATAAACTGTATTATGGGTAACATCAACTCTTTGTGGATGAACTCAGGTGGAATTTGTCAGTGTTGACCTCAAGCGGGTTTCTTTGTACAAAATCGGCAAGGTGTGCTTGAGTAGGATGTGGACTGGGGAGAGGAGCGGGATGAGGTGTAGAACCCTTAGTGGTCAGGGGCTTCACCATATCTAGTTGACGGAGATGAAGAATTCCACACCAGTGTGGTTAGGCCTAAGATCCTTCTTCTCTTATTCACTTCGGTTCTTCCGCGACATCATCCTCTGGTTTTTCCTTCTCTTCCACATCTTCCAGCAGTTCCCCCAATCTAGATCTCAAAAAAACATCCATCTTACTTCAATAGATCTCCTACAATTTGTCTTTCCACAATAGTGTTTCAAGATGCCACCTCCTTCCACTCCCGAACAATGGTGGACAGATTTGTTGCCGATCCACCATCACCATGTTTTTTTGATATTTTCATCAACTCGACATGGGGTCATCATTTGCAGGCTGTAGTGGGGGGTTTTGGATCACCAGCATTTGAGAATTTATCTTTTTTCAGACGATGATTTTTCATGTGCCTGGTTGTCGGAGCCACATATTTGTGTTAACAGACGGTTTCATCTGTTCCGTTGAACAGTGGACTTCGATCGTGGTTTCTATTTCAAGCATGCGGCAGTGTAGATTCTCCTACCCCGTCTTCCGCTACCCTTTCAGAAACCATCCATGCTCAAAGGTATCAACAACTAAATCAATTTTTTTATTCGAATTGATGATTATACTCTTTGCATGAAGAATCTTAGCTGTGATTGCCTCTATGTTGAGATGGGCCTCTCATTTCCCTTGCCAAATTGACTTCTTCTCAAGGATAAAGGTGAGTTTGGTTTTTGAAAAAATATCCATTATGAGGAAACCTTTGGTTTTTGTTCATTTTGTTGTCATCAAGGGAATTGGAGTTCATTATTTTCTCGACATGGTAGGAGAGGTTGCAAGGGAGTGGTATCATAGACTGAAGCACCCATCGACCTTATTTTTTCTAGTGGAATGCCTCCTGATGATGTTCATATGAGTCCAAGATCTTCACAGGGTGGTTTGGGATCCCCTCCCAACGTTCAATGGGGTCAAGACACTGTGATCCCTAAAGTGTAAGGTCATCATTACCGTGGCATTAGGGGGTTTTGACCCTTCTTATTCCAATGTTGTCTATGGTGTGGTTGTCGACCCTACTAGGTGTGACCCAGTTCTCCAGTGTTCCCCCATGATCTATCATGCCAACAATGTTTTTGTTGGTTCATATGGGGAACAAGTGGTAACTATTACTATGACCCACTCCATAGTAGAGGAGGGTATGATTGGTGTCATGGGGCTTCATGCTGAACTGGATGGCCTCGTGGTCACCAACAACCAGTTTGGTATGCTTGGAGGCGACAATCTTCCAATAAGGAAGGAAAAAATGCTGGCGAATGCAAGAAAGTTGTTCATCCTGTGTGTTCCCCCTGTGGTCATTGGTAGACAGGAGGTGGCTAGAGGTTGGGAAGGATGCGTAACCACTCCATCAGTTGTCAATCTGGTATCACATCTGAGGATTCAATGTTTGACTCTAAGAGAATACATGGTGGTTCTAATGGTATATATGAGGTTGATTTCTGGGTTTGACTTTTTCCTCATGGGTTGTTATTGCAATGTGTGTTCCCATTGGTTTCTATCATTTCCTTAAAAGTGTTTTTATAATAAAAATAGATAATTTTCATTCATTCATGAGAGTCTCTCCAATATTAGCAAGAAATGTGCTCATATATATAACATAGTGATAATCCACACCCAATGTGATATAATTTCACAATAACAAATAAACAAGAAGGTATATTTTTTTCAAGAGAATATACACCGTGCATCATCTCACCATTATTTCAATTATTTTATTGAGAAACTAAGACTTTCTACGGTGGCACATGCTTTCAGAGATCATGTAAAGATACTTAAAGTGTATATTCATATCGTTGAGAAGTTTCTATAAAACAAGGAATATTTCACCAAAGATATGGAATATGGTGGGAAGATTATCATATATTTCATCAACCCTCTGAAGAATTATATACATGTCAAGAGTAAGGTTTTTTTTATACCAGAAACCTCACCTCTCAGAATAGCTCTCCAATCTGCTACCTCTCTTAATGTCTCCTCAACTTTTCAGGTACTATTTCTGAATCAGTCATTGAGGTAGATATGTCCTATCATTTTTAGGGAGCTTACTCTCCCTTCTGCCTTCATTTCCCAAGATTTTCCCCTTCAATGTCATTTCTAAATGATTATTAAATTTAGTATATATTCATTTATTTCTTTGTGCATTGATTTTTTATATTATTATTTAGTCTTTATTATTTGATTCCATTTATTAGTTTTTGATAATCCCAAAATAGGAGAAGGAATTATGAATTACTGGTAACATTGGATAATATGGAAACATGAATTGGGGTAATTATTTTGAATTATTTTATGAAAAATAAAAATGGGGAGATAGTAAGAAGAATCAGCATATTGATCATTATGAAACAATAGACTATTCGTTAAAATTCCTTGATTTTTGATCATCAAAAAGGGATATATTGTTGGACCTTTCCAATTTTAATGCTCAAAAATCTTGTCAAATCATGGTAAATCTTGTCTTAGGATTTATGTTCAAATATTACTAATTATTATTTTCTATGTTCAACTATATGAATAATATATTATGTTATTAGTTATAATATAAGAAAAGAAAACAGACCAAAACAGCCAAGTATTGGCCAATGATATCATGACTCATCGACAGAAGTATGAGTTATCGACATCTAATTAACTGAAAGATGTATGAGCTTCCATATAATCATCTTACCGAAATGTTGAGTCACTAATACAAGTTTGAGTCACCGATAGTCTTACCAACTGACAGAACTACTCACCAACAACAATGAATCACTGATACTGGATATAAATATAAAAGTACCTATCACAAAACCTACTAAATGAGTGATGGACATGCCGACAAACCTACCTACTGATATATGTACCTTCCGACAGAGCTACATACCGACAGAACTACCTACTGATCGAAGGGAATACCAATAGAATGTACTACCGATCAACCCTTAGAAAATTATCATTACTCTTAACTTCAAAATTAATTCTAATTATCATATTTATGAAATTTGGTACTTTATATTATATTAATGACCTTGAATTTCTTTTGAAGACTTTTTAAAAGACAATTAAGATGTATGAGGAATCCCTTATGTTGAGAACATTAAAATTATTGGCCTCTACTGTATATAAAAAATAACAAGAAAATAATTCATAACCCATATAGAGATAACACATGAGGTAGAGAAAAATATGCATGATAAGAACACTCATTTTTTCTAGATATAAATATGGATGGATTTTTGTGAACCAGAAAGAAACACCACATAATTGATGCCTCATCTTGTAGTGAAGAGATCCATCGGGGAATGTCTCATCTCACTAGAATCCAGAGCACAAAGAATCAATGACACTCCCTTTTGTTGTATGTTTGGAGATGTGGACTTGAGCTTCACATATGCTACACCGATGAAGTCATGAAGCATAAAAGAAATCACATAGTGCATTTTAAAAAATTTATAATTATTATGGTATGTTGTTCACATTCTTATTACTTTTCAACCAGTGTGTGTGTCTTTATCCAAAACAAATACTATCTCTTAAGCTAAGATATAGGATTAAATATATCCTCACCCACTAATCTTTCAACCCAGTTGTCACCCATGTATACATGTAGATAAGGTCACGAATTGACATAGTTGTATTTCATTTCTAATGAATAATTGTAGTAGACATCTGGGTGACCTGGATAGCCTTTTGTTTATATTTTGAACTCCAATCCAAGGTTTGGTTCAATTTTATTAATATAAAATCATTGGTGGTAGCTGATCCCCAATTGGAGAGAATTATCTATCTTCTAGAGACCAAACCTCTTGTTTTTTATCTATTTGTTTTTTAAATTTAGTTTTCCCTATTTTCACACAGATTTTTTAAAACTAAATATTATTTTGATAGTTAATATTAATTAGTCTTTATAACAATTTTTTACTTAGAAAATTACTTTCAAAATTTATATCGGTCTTTCAAATATTTGAAACTGAGAATTAATCGATCTTTTGAAACCTTAATTGAACATTCAAAACACTTATAAATCATCATCTTTTGTGAACTTTTTAGTTTAGATTTTAAATTGGGTGAATTATTAAATAAGGTTTTGAACAAATATTATAATAGGAACTCAATTCACCCCACACATGAGTGTCCTACTTTGGCCAACAAAACTAAAAATGGGGTGAAAGTGGGAAAACCCAAAGAAAGGGAGTTGGGTTTAAGAATTCCCATTACCTTTTGACTGAATTATTTCATCACTTTAATTTATTGTATAATTACATTAGATTAATTAATTATCAATAAAAGAATCTTTTATACATGAAATTATATCATTATGGTTTTATTATTTTCATGTACATCATTTTATATGAGTTATAGATTTTAATTTCATCATTCGGGAGCATTCATTTTCATGTTATTCATGATTGGATTGCTTGTATACCATAATTGATGTTCATGAAAAATGTGGATAAATATATAGAATTATTATTATACGTTATTAATTATATTATATAAGTTTGAATGAACTTATGAAGGATATTTTTATAGTTATGATAATGAGTCATTATAAAAAACTAATAATGATCATTTAAGGTTAATTTTGGTAGTTTTTCGATCATAATGAACTCATTTTGTTTTATCATTATACTTTAGGTAAATATGTTACTTACAAAACATAAATAGGGTTATTAATTAAATTTAACAACATATTTATGCTATTATAATGGTTTAATTATAATCATCGATGGAGTTAATGGAAAATGAATGTGCATTGCCCACGATGTTGATTAACTGACACATCATGGGTGATTATTTAATTTTTTAAAAATGAGAGACACATAAGAGTTTAATGACTAATCATATATTGACAATATAGAATTAAATTATATCAAACATAATGGATTTATAATTTCCATTTGGATAAGATAAATTGAAGATAAGGGATGAAAATAAATGAAATTGAAAAGAAATTAAAAGAAAAATGAAGAATATTTTTCCTCATGGATTTATCCTCCTTCAGAACCTCATTAGGGAAAAGGTTTTTGTATTTTTATGAGACTAAGAGATCATGGATGTGGGATAGAGACATGGAGAGAGGTTTGGGTAGGATTTGGAATTGGATCAATATTTGAGAGGTGTTAGTGGAAGAGGTGGTATTTAGAGTGGAGGAAGTGGGTGTTTTGTCATTGTTTAATTCATTAAATTATTATTTGTCTCATGTCAAGAAATAGTGTTTATTTGTGAGAATAAATAAAATATTTATATAGTGTGAGTTCTAAAAAATTGTTCTTACATCATAAATGCCTCATTAAATAGTGTATTTTATTTATAATGTATTTATATCATGAATTATCATATTTTACTATTCACCAAAAATTCATGTATTTCAAAAAATCCCAACAATTCTCCCAAACATTTTCTTGATGTGTATAATTAAAAAATAAACTCCATTTTATGAAAATAATTTATATATGTGTTTAATTTTTGTTTTAAATAAAATCATCATTTTGATTGAAAATACAAAATTTAAAATTATAACTTATATTATAACACATTGAAAAACTACATAAGGTTTCATAAAATTACCTTAAAATAATAATACATCTAAATATTAATTTTTGGATACATTTTAAGAAAATAAATTTTCTTTTAAATTATTAAATTAATCATAAATTTGTTAATAAATATTTTTGACTTTCAAAAATTCTCACACATAATTAATAACTATTAAAAGACTTATTTACATAAACTTGAAATAATTATATCATACATTTATTTATAAGATACCTAAAATTTTATTTATAATTTCATGTGTGAAGTTACTATTCATTTGGCTGATTTACTATTCATAATTTTCATATTACTATTCCTAAGAACAAGATACTATTTCATCGATATTGGTGATATGGTATTACTAAAAATTAATATATTTACTGGTAATTTTATTTAGATATAATGGAATGTCGAGCCATATGTATTATTTCCCCTTCAAGATTCTTGATCTAGTTAAGATTGTCACTTATGGATTAGTGCTTCCATGTAAACTCTCTCAAGTTCATGGTGTGTTTCAATTGTCTCACATGAGTAATTACATACTTTCTCCTACACAAGTAATAAACTCAAAGGCTACACCACTATATAATAATCATTCCTATGTAGAAAAAACATGTATAAATCATTTAGCATATAAATAAATTTCATTAGAACAAGAATACACACGTTGTTAATTTTCTATTGATAAATCATAATTTTGATGACGATATAAATGAATATAATGATTTGATGAAATAAAGATATCCTCATTTGTATTTGTCAATGTGAAAGAATTTTAGGGGTGAAATTATTTTTTAAGGGTATAATTTTACACCCCAAATTTTTTTGATATATTTATATAATAATATATTTTTTATTCGATAGCTAGTGATACATGCCACACCAAGTCTAAATGAATCATAATATAGTATACTTTTATAATCTAGTCATTAAATTACTAGATTAAATATTAATATCAAATATATTAATAAAATTATATAAATCGTTTTGATAAAAATAGAATACTGATAAATTAGTACTTCCTTTTTAGTAAAGTCTTTATATGTTACACAAAAACATTTTTCCTCAAAATGTTTTTTCAGAAAATAATATAGTATCATTTCTGCTCATTTAAGGGATTTATTTAAAAATACTAATATAAAATTTTAAAATCAGTATGTTTAAATAATCATAGAGTTAACTTTAGATAATTTTAAGAGAAGATTTATTTTATGAATACTAAAATAAATTGATTTATATTAAAAATGGAATTTTGTGACAAGAATTTAAAAAATTAAAATTTCATTTGAAAATAGTTTAAATGAATTCTTAGTTTGATTTAATTGACAATAATCCATATAAGGATATTGAAAGCAATTTTACATTGGATTTTTGTATAAAAACATCTTATACTTATAGAATTGTTTTTTAAAATATCAGTTTCGCCATGTGTTATAGGATTCACATTATATTTAATTCTACCACTTACTCAAATTTATTCTAATAAAAATGGATTCCTAATTTTTCATTATCATGATTAATAATACTTTATAAGGTTCAATTATCATTTTACCATAAATAATAGTGATGGTAGAAAACATTTGTTATTGTGGTCAGTGTTAAAACAAGGTTACTAGGGGTTATACCAAGGGATACGAGTAAATTTTCCAATTAAACATGTATAAATACATTTTATATTAATATTTTGTCTTTATAAATTCCCAATTTTGAATATCCAGATATATGAAATCATTCTTCTAGAGTTTTACATTATTATATGTCAATATTTTTTGAATTTCCTAGTGTGTATTCTCCACCACTTAAAAAAGGAAACCCCTACATTCTCATCATTACATATCATTGAGAAATGTAATTATATTAAAACCTATCCAATTATTTTTTCAATATCCTTATATATGATTTAGATATTTTTCTGTATTACATTTCTATTACTAGTCCCCCTATGAAATGATCTCTAGGTGGCTGATCAGAGAAGAGGCAATCAACATACCCATCCTCATTCAATTCATTTCTTCTTCTATCTCAAAAAAATCATTGGTGTTAATTATTAAATATCTATTAAATAATTATGAAATTCTACTTAATATTCTAAAACATTTTTATAATTATGGAACCACCATTTTCCCACCTCTTTTCCATAAAATGCGAAGTGAAAGCATCGCTCTTGCGTACCTGCGGGTCATTGCCACCATGTAGTGATACAATTCATTTTCCAACACTGATTTAATGGTTTGTTAATAATTTTGGTATCATATCTCTATATAATATTTATTAGATAATTATTAATTTGAAATTATAATTTAATATCTTCCTTTTTACTATTCAATCCATTGGACAATGATAAGTTCATTCAAGCGTACGTGTAGACTACCACCTCTACGAAGCAATATGATTAATTTTTCATATACTCATTACATGGATATTAAAAAAGATATATTAAATAAATTCATATATAATATGTAGGAAATAAAATTGATTCATCACATGTGAATTACTATTTAAATTTCTTCATATCCATCCATTGAAAAGTGAAAATAGTGTACATTCGTACACATAACCTACCATTTACATAAACGATGTAACTCATTTTTATTTCTCAACCTTTCATGAATGAATATATATATATATGATATATATGAAATTTATATATTCATTAAAATTATATATATTATGGAACCATGATAAATTTTCAAGTACAAAAATAACCAATACATAATGATCTAAAAAATTGAAAGAGATTAGATACGAAAATGAATATTTTAATCTGTAATTATTAAAAAATGATTGTTAAAATTATATAAGTGAGGCATTTGAGATAATATATTTATGTACATTATTATTTTATATAATCATTGTATATTAATATTTATTATATATGAGGATAAATCTCTTTCAAAACATGTCAAACATGATGTAAGCGATTTGTTTTTAATTTTATTTCTCTAATACCCATCTCTTATTCACCACTTGTTTCTTTTTTGTAATGAATATAATTCCCATGAATCTAATTTTTGAATATTCTATTAAATTTTTTATGTATATTAATATCCATATATGGTTATTTCGTCCTTAAGGTTTTGATTCAAAAGTTACCAAAGAGGTAAGGTATATATATTTTAATATCATTTTTATTTGGATTATTTATTCATGATTTGACATTGAAGGAAATTATATGTTCTTTTTCTAATAAAACCATTTCATTTTATTCTCCTCTATTAATTCATTTGATTTTAAAATAATTGTACCATTTTCTACTCTTTTTGTACTAAAAATGTCTTTCCAATTATCTGAAGATTCCCTTAAAAAATATCAAGGATATATTAAATAAAAAATAATTCATTAATATTTTGGAAATTATTATATTTTATATTAGTGAATTCAAAATTAAAAAGGTATTTTACTCCTGAAATATTACTTAAGATATTTTAAATGAATTTATAATTTAAGATAACATCTTATGATATAACTTTTGATTTACTATGTGTGTGATCCAATGATATCATGCATATTCATTCATTTTAATATTTGTTATTATGATGATGAGATTTTTATATAACATGATTATTTCTTTGGGATATTCTATGATGAATTGTTGAAGTTTTTATGAGACCAAATTATTTTCCTCAGTTTATAATATTTGATGAATAACTTATGATATTGTGGAAAACATATGAATTTATTGTAATTATATGATATGATTTTGTGAAATTATATATCCCTCTATTAATGTGGATAAATATGGATATCTCTAGAGAGACAATAAGTTATAGAATAAGGAGTGAACCCAATTCAGTAAGGGAATTTTTTCTCAATGATTGCATTCAGAGTTAACCATGACTAAGTACATGATGTATGGTGTAGTGAAATTAATCAAATATGATAGTCATATAAGTGATCATTGAGTATGGAAATTATTTTATATGATTATCTATATACTAAAAAATTATTTTTATGAAAATTTTATCCTCCCATGGATAATGTTATTTCATTCTATTATGAATCCTATCTTATTAACCACCAAGAATTGTGCTGTGAATCTTGATTATGATCAATGATGTACATGGTATGATTCTAAAATGATAAGATCATGTTCTCATAAAATTACGGTCAAGTTATTGAAAATAGATCTTTTATATCTACCACGTTTATCCTTATAGAGAATATGAGATCACCCTTTCGTAAATTTCTTTTCCCTGGTTTTTGATGAATGTTTTTAAGTATGATATGTCTAAGAAGAATTATAATTATGAATAAATTTGTTGTATATGATTTAAATATATTACGAATAAGATGTTTATGTATCAATGATTACAAACAAAATAAACCTATATGATTCATATGTGGGTCAAGACGATATTTATTGAATATTATTCTAACAAGATGTAATATTTATGTATGAAATGTATGGGATGATATAATATAATATCCTCAATTCTTCCTCCTTGATTGTAAACATAATAATAATTGAATGATCGAATTTTGTATGTAAATCAATGATCTCCCAAATCATAACTCTCCCACATTGACTTCATGGTAAACCAACAATGGATTACAAAGATAAGTGTCCCACTTCCAAGTCAAAATAGTTATTGTTTTTAACAACCACATTGTTGTATGTTACTATTGTACAATATTTTGAATATTCTAGAATCATGAAATATGGATCGAAATTGATTTCCACATCCTCAGACACCACTACCGACCTCTAAAGTCTAGATACAACATGGTAGTCCGAGGGTGGTAAGATTAACTAGACCAATTTAAACTATTAATTGAATCCTTTTAAAGAGACATATGATTAACCAATATACCTTGGAATCATATAATTATAATGGGGGATATAGACTAAAAACCCAAGGACCCCCAAAATAAATAATTTTTCAGAATTTGAACAATTAATAAATATCACATTCCCAATACAAATATAAAAATAAAGTTATAACTAGTCTTTAAAATAAGCTAAAAAAATTTACATCAACTGCTCCACATCTAAGTTCAACTCAATTAAAAAACTCCTCATTGAGTATTCTTCTTTTGATTCCTTCATGTCTTGAGTAAGTAACATCACAATAAGTTCATTAGTGACCACATTCTATTTCTTAGGTTTATATAGAATATCATAATCAAAATTATGATGATTCTAAATCCAACATCTCTAATACATTATCTAGTCTTTTGGGGTATAATATATTGTATACTCATATGATCTGAATATACCATTAACATCTCTCTAAAAAGATAGTAGCCCTATTTATTGAGAGAATGCATCATTATAGCTAACCTGAGATCATTGGTAGGATGATTATAATTAATATTAAGAATTCAGAGAGTCCCAAAAGCAACCACATGTTTTCCCAACATCATAACACATCATAATAAATCATAATTTCATAACAGATGCATCACATAAAACATCAATTCCAGAGCATGGTTTTAGAAGACTCCGAACTAGAGATGAATTCAATCATATATTTAGTTTGAAATGTCATCTTTGAAACTTTTAATTAAATTATAACTTGAAACCATTATTGACTAACACTATAACACTCTAAAATTTTATATTTATTTCTTTTGAAATAAATATGACTTAATAGGTAACTTTCCTTACATGAAAAATTGATTATATACGAACCATTATATTATAAATCGCTATAACCTAGACATTAAATATGTATGTATGAATAGTAATAACCACATTATAAAAATATATATAAATTCTTTAAATAGTTAATATTTATTGACCAATTAATCATTCATAAGTAAATAATTTTCATTAATTTTATTTTTTTTGTTTATGAAATATGTCATCTATATAAAATCTGTTTATCAAAAAACATTACATGGATATAATAATTAATTTATACCATTATATACGGTAAAAGTTTTATTATTATCAAAATAATAATGTAAATAGTATTTTCATATGAATATTTAGTATTTTTCTGAAAATATTTATTTTTCAGTGAATAGTGAAACATTCCAATTATTTTTTTTAAAATTATGTTAATTGTCTAGTAGAAGTCCAAATATATTTTGAATTTTTTATTTATGTAACTTAAAAATAAATTAAATATAATATATTATTATTAATTAAATATTTATTATCTTAATACATTATTTTGGTATAATTTATGTTTTTCCATAAAACCAAAATTTTCTAAACAATATGTTTCAGCACCAAAAGTATTTTTTCAAGAATAAATAATTTTAATCTATATATATTAATATCTTTAACTATATTAATATATATTATAAAAAATTTAATATTTTAAAATTCATTATATTTTTTTAAATGAAACTGAATGGAAAGAAACTATGTTTTATTCTTAAATATATATTTTTATAAAATTGGTTTTTGTTCTGGATTATGAGATGATTTAAAATTTATTTTATGTAACCTATATAAATTTTATATGATATAATGAATTTTATTTATTATTATAATAATTTATATAATTTCATAGTTTAAAAAAAATTCACATTAAATACTAATAACATTAAAATTTTGATACCATGGTAAAGGTTAATACTGGTTTTCTACAGGGGTTAAATGAAGACATAGGTTTCTTTATTACCACCCAAACCAATCTAGTTATTATTATTTAAATATAGTTCATAATTATATTATACTAACATAAAATATATTTCCTTTTTTAACCACTATTAAATTAAATTTACTTGATATCACTGAAATGTTTTAAGAAATTCCACGTGTTTCCCTCCAATCACATACAAATGGGAACCAATTCTCCTCCATTATTCAAAATTTGTGATAATTTTATCATGGAGAATAAAAAATACAACACTCTAAAATAATAATACCATTTATCATATATTTTTTTTTATTATCTTGATATCAATCTTTTAGGGATTAAGGTGTGAGTTGAAAGAGGTCACTCACAGAAGATGTATAAATCTTAACTAATCTCTTTCAATTTTTTCTATTCTCATACTTCCTATGAACATGTTGTATCTATAATAAATGATGAATATAGTATCATAAATATAAATAAATGTTATTATTATGATGTAATTACCATTTACTCCCTTCTATCAATCAAATGAGAGATAACTGGATCACTCATGGGATTATGTTCACAATAGCCGCCATGTGGAGATGCAATTCGTTTTCCACCACCATCAATTATGGTTAGTTATTATAGAATATTATATATATATATATTTAAAAATAATTATTATTCTTAAATTATATGATATTTTATACATTATTAACATCCAATACACTGTTAAAGGACAATGTCGCTCGTGCGTACATCTGGACTACCAAATCCTTAAAGTGATGAATTTTTTTTATCATATATTCATAACCTATATGGTAATAAGGGTATATTTTTCTAAATTATATGACATTTATTATCCATTAAATATTCTATTAAGTTTAATTAAACTTTACATTTTTCTTCAAACCATCGAAAAGTGGAAAAACCAATTGTGTATTTGTATGAATTATCGTCTTCACAGAGGGATGTAATTCATTTTTCAACAACCATTTCTTAGAAGAGTTATATATATTCAGAAGAAATGTTAAATTTATATCATAATCATAATTTTTTAGTTGGAAAAATTATGATCAGTTTACATGAATCATAACTTTTTAACAAAATCTACATGAAAAAATTGATGTAGTTAACAACGAAAATGGTGATAATAATGAATGATTATTTAAAAACAGGTTATAAGTTGGTATAAGTAAACCATTTATGGTATTATAGGTATTATTATTTTTCTATAATTTATTTATATAAAATATAAAATTATTATATTTTAGGTTAGAGAAATTATGCAGCAAAAATGATAGAGGTAATGGTTTTATGTTGAAATCTCATTTTTACCAGGATTGATTATGATTAAATTTTGCTTTGAATAAATTTTGTGTCATATCACACCAAAATATTTTTTTCGGATATTAATTCTTACACATTCATTTTTTCCCTTTAAATTTCCACTCTTAATGTACTTATGAGACTTCATTAATGTCTTTAAGATAAACTGAATTCATGTTTCTCCCTAATTGGGAATCATTTCTCCCATGTTCATATTATCATTAAAATGTCCTCAATAATGATTCTATTACTATACATGGATTAATTAAATTATCTTTTCCTATATTTTTATTTAATTATCATGTTTTAAAAATTATTCATCTTATGGATTTATGATCATTGTACATTTTATATTTTATCTAAAATATAAAAGTAATTTTTGTTTTAATGATCACCTAAGGAAGATAATTACCTACTATAATGATTACTATTTTATATGTATCTTAATTTATATTTTTTCCATTCTCATTAAGATAAATAAAATTACTTAATATTTTAAAATTTTTTGATTTTAAATATGTAATTTTATAATGAATAGGTGACTTTCCCAAGAAATGATACATTGATATTTTAATGTTATCTTTCATAAATACCAGAAACTGTTGATGCTTTCTATTATATAATGGTGATATAATCCAATATAACCATATTTATTATTTCCCTATATGGATAAGTTTTATGATGATAATACATTTATTAAACCCATTTCATTTATATGGTTTATTCTTTGAGGTAATGTGAAATATTTTCATCATATTGCTGCATCCATATGAATGTATAATAATTAAATGAATAGTTGTAACATTATAAACTAATTATTAGTGGTTATGTTTTTACCCAAAGATGTTTTCATCTATTATAGCTCTCCAGTTCATTAGGGAATGATGATGGAGGTGAAATCCTGATGTGAGATGGAAATTTTAATATTTATATCTATTATTTGTTGAGAATTGCCTTACTATAAATTCAGATATTGGTTAAAATAATGATTTTTAACATAAGTAATCTAGAAATAAATGATTTAATGGATTATTTACTGATATTTATTAATATATTAGTTTCTTAGAATTAATTTCACAAGCCATGCATAAATTGAAATTAGTTTTAAAACATTGAAAGAAATAGTTTGAATTAGATTAAATTCTTAAATGGATTAAGTGTTCTAGTATCAATTATGTTAATAAATTTTTATAAAAATAAAAACCACATTTTAGAATTCGTCAATATGAAAAAAAATTATTGTAATGGATTTTAATTTTATGTAATGTAAAATTTCTACCTAACTGTTCATACACATATTTTAATTTATTTATCATCTTAAATTTTATTTCAGAAAAAATAAAATACTGAAAATGAATTTATTTTTGAATGCAGGAAGAGAAATAATGCAAAGGCCTCACATGGTCATCACATTGAACATGTGTATCTAACAACACCATGAAAATATTCTTACACTAAACCATATACAAGGTTAGTGTACCAACTGTGGAAATTCTACTACAATCTAAAACTCATTGTCATTACACAATACATGAGTCCCCTTCATCCACACTAGAGAAAGTCCCACCATCTTCCTACATCGACATCACTTGGTCACCATGTGACTGTGCATTGAATGACCACTCTACCTATAACATTACCCACATTTCCATACATCAATCTATAATCCCATCAATGGTAACCTCCCTTACTCATGGCTTCCACCATCAACCGAGACCAAAATGACTATAGAATTAATACACCACAAAACTAGATCTCACCTTTATATTATTTTATCTCCAACTAATGAACAAATAAAAAAGCAAATCACACACATCTACGAATAAAAAAATCTAACACCCTATTTTTGGATGAATTTACTCTCCATAATATGGATGCTAGAAGAAGGATATATGTTGTGAACCGACACCACCAATAAAGCATCCCTTGTGGAAAATAATCCAACAACTGCACCATTGACTGAGTTTAAACCTTCCATATGGTGATCTATTATCACACCACTAAATATAAGGAGGATGAAAAATTTTAGGAACATAAGGTTATAACCGAGTGTAACTATTTCATATCTATTATGTCATAACTACTAAGTGATCAGGGTGCCGAAAATCACCGCCCTCATTGGATGTACATAGAATTGTGTACCCATGGAAACCAATGATATTACTTCTAAATGTCCACCACAATGCTATAGGGAGGGATCCTGGAACCACTAGAGATCGCCACACCACAAACCACTACAGATAAGAAGACCATGTTAACCACCCTCCCCTAATTTTATCCAAAAAAATAAAAACTGAAAAACAAAGAAACATTAAACTAAATACAATAAAAATAATTTAAAATTAAATTCTAAAATATATATATATTGAATTTGAAAAGAAAAAAATATTTTAAATATCAAAATAATAATAATAATAATAAATATGTATTTATATTTATATCCCAAAATAATATATATAAATATATATATATCAATATGTAAAATAATACTTATTATTTTCCTTTTTACTGTAACATTAAAACCCATGTCAAAATTCCAAATGATGTCTAATCTACCATTTCAACATTGATCCATTTGATTCGCTATGAGCCAACATGTGTAATAGTTACCAATAGTATATGACTTCTTCTAGATATGTGAACCAATGGAACAAAACTAAATGAGTGTGTGATTAAGAAATTGAGGAACTCCTACGAGAATTGATCTCAACCATCTATCATGACTCATGTACATAATTCACAATAGAAAAAGGAGATTTTTTACCATTATTTAATCTCGCGATATGTCATCATCAATAAATATTTTCACCATATCCTTTTATAAGGGATTAAACATCCATTAATTTAGTTTATCCACCATTGTAACTCCTTTATGTATTTTTAATATAATGTTTCATTACAATATTTCTTTAATCGTAATGTTCTATTCTTTCACACCTCAATTTATTTATGTTTCTCTCCTCTATGATATACCATAAACTCTTATCAGAGGGATGATCTTGAATTTTCTAATTTATTTATTAGTATATCTCATCTCTTATTCATGTGTGATAGTGAACGTGGAATATGGATGAGGTGATTTTCACTCTACATTCCATTAAAATCACCTCAACCTTCGTATATTTTTACAAAAAATAATCTCTCCATTTAGATCTATAATTCAGACAATGGGGTCATGTTGATATATTGGAATAGTGGTATGTGATAAATTTGAGGTGTGTGAGTATGTTCGTTGATTCAATTGGGGAATGTTGTTACTCATTCACAAGGGAGAATACATGGAATAAATGGTCAATTTATGGATCTTTTGATCATATTAGTTGTTTCATACCTTATGAAAAAATGATATTGAATAGGTGAATGATATTTAACAGTATTATTGAATTAAAAAAATTATAATGAAGTTAAATGGTTATATATTTTATTGGAATTCATACTTAGGTACGTTTTCATTTCATGCAATCCTTAACTATACATTTTCATTTCCACTCTCTTCCCTACTTCCATTTATTCAAAAACTAAATGTAATAATATCAAGATATTTTAGAAGTAATAATATAAATGAAACATATATATATTCATGGATAGTGAGACTCCCAACCCTTTCACCTTGAGATATGACAATGATCATCCACTAGGATTCATTAGTAGTATAATATAAATTATATTTAACTGTGGCTCACGAAAATAGATCATATAAATTAGAACCATTACTATGTAAGGAAGGTAATGTTTCCATAGTTCTTTTGCACACTATAACTAGAATTATTATTTTTATTTATGAAATATATAAAATATATCATCACTCTACTTCGATAAAATGGAATAACTAATTTATATACTAAACCAAAGAGATATTAGTGTTACATTGAATCACATTGATGAGATGTTGAATGAATTAGAGAAAACCAAGTTAAATTTTTATACAATTAGTTTAGTAACGTGAATATTCAAGGGTCATGGCTAGAATCCAAAAACACATAAAGAATATATCCTAGAGTTATAATTGATGAATGATATCGTTCTAACACACACTCCTGGGATGATACCAGATGCACCCCAAGAGAAACAAGAGATACAAGATGAACAAAATTAGTTATATAATGATACATGTTTCCCTTTTATTTCAAATAATTCTCAATTTAAATATAAACATGACACCCTTTTATGTTTAAGACTCGTCATTATTGGAGCATGCCTCAAATGAAGATAAATTTCATAATTATTTTTCTTATCATAGAATAATATAAGATAAATTGTATTAAGGACTAATATGTGTTTATCTTATAGGGACAAGTATATTTCTAGATAACCCCAATGAAGAGTAAAAATCCCCTATACATCACATTGAACACTAATTGGAGGGAGGCACGATAAAGAATAATCTCTTAGTGACTTTCTGTGTGGAGACAGAAGCCGAATTCATTTCCTATGGGAAATTAATAAAGCATATATTAGAAGATAAATAAGTGAAACAATTTCTGAAAGAGAAATAGGAAACCCCATAGCTCATCATACCCCCTGGTTATGATATACACCACACTACCCTGGTGTTGTACATACAGTACATTGTCTTAGGGGACCTCCAAGAAAAAGTTGATCTGATACATGGAATAAGAAGAGTGTTGTGATTTTAATCCCCTAAAACCTAGCATTCTATAGATTGGGGTTGGTAAAATGACATTCTAGATTCAGATAGTCAAAATGTAGCACCTCTTGTTGGTTTAGACCAAATAATCTCCCCCTTATTTTCCTTATTATTTTCTTTACTTTAATATTTAATAAACTAGTTTATATTTTTTTAATTTTGTTTCTATAGCTTTACCTAAGTGGGAAACACTTATGCGGAAATCTTAATGCATTCCATAGTAAGAATCCAGGGGAAAGAATACCACGAACCTACTGGATGATAATGTCTAGACCATATTAATAGTTTCTCGCATTTTATTAACTCCATGTTATGTGCATTCTACTGGAACATAAATAAGCAGTGCTGAATAATTGTGTGGGATGATTTGAAAACGTATTTAGACTACATTATAATTACAAAAAAAAATATTTTTAAAAAATATAAATAAAAAAATTTATTTACTATTTTCTATTATTATAAAAAAAATTATGAGAAAAAATTAAAATAAAATTTGAAAAGATTCATATTTTACTATCTCTAAATAATATAAATAATTTATGTAATTTATTTTTATACATAACATAAAAATAGAAATAATGAAATAAAATATAAAAAAATGAATTTCTGTATTCTTTTTATAGGGTTCTATTATTCTTTAATTAAAAATGTATTTTGTACATACCTTCATATAGATATTTGTTTTGTTTTAAAAAAATTCTTACACTTCGTTTCATCCATACCTATGTTTAGAAATATCATGCTAAATTTAAGTAATACATTTATTTTGATAACTATAAAACATTAAATTAATTTTTCATTAGATAAACCCTACCTTTATAGATTTTTTGTTTTTTAACTTCATGCCAGTGGAATTTTGACCTTGATCATAGGAAACAAAACCTCTATAAGACAAAAATCATAAAGATACAGTTTAATTGAAATTGATATATGTCTTTTGAACATAGAAAAAAATTGAAAAAGTGGGAACCCATAAGGGATTTCTAGGACAAGGTCACTAGGTATGTTTCTATGATTAAATTAATCCATCATAATAAGCTCATGTATAAATATTTTCATGAAATTATGGATGGAAAAAATATTTAAAAAAGGCTTTTTCAAGAATTGTTCAATTTAGGTGATTAAAATTTTGACAACATAGAAAGAGGGTAAATTTACTTATGTAAAGTTCAATTGATTTTTTTCAATAATGTGGGAAATCAAACGTTATTTTGAGGAAACAGAATAAAGAAGGATACATGGATTTTCATTTTATAAAAAATTAGTTCCATTTAAATTTGATTCAATCCACTCATGAATTGAATCATTTAATATATTAAAGTATGTAAGCTATTTCATTTAGATATGAGGCATGTTAGATTAAATAGTGATTGATTCTGTGTGTTGTCTTTTAATTTTATGGTAAACATAGATATATGTCGGATGAACTTTGTTTATTTTTCTTTATGATTAATTTTAATTCCATGATAACATTTCCTAGGAGTGTATTATAATTAGTGTAGGTTATGATGTGAGTTCAAAATATCAATATTTTTATTTGTTATTCATTTAAAATATGCTTAATTTATATTCCGATTCCAGAAAAACATTAGTTTTTGTGAACATTAATAATCTATTCTCAAATGTAAAAAACGAATTTATTACTGAGTTTTATTAATTTATTTATTTCATGATGTTAATTTTTGAAATCATAAATATATTCATTTTATTTTTTAATCTTTTAAATAGATATTTTTAAATAATTTAAATTCATAAATTGATTATTTGTTTTAGTGTCAATTCTGTCAAACAACTTTAATTTTAATGAATTCCACAACTTAGAATTTTCCAATATAAAAAAATGTCAGGAACAAATTTGAATTTTATGTAATTTAGAATTTTCAAATTATTTTTGTATATATTTATATTAATTGATTTATTAATTTAATAATTTTTTAGATGGAATACGATAGTGAAAATGATTTTTTTGAATGTTTATTGAGAAATATTATAAAGGTTGTGCACAATCAGTGCACTAACTATGTGTATGTAACCACACTATGTGCACTTCCTGACATAACTCGTCTACAATGTAAGTGTACTGCCCATGGAAAACCTATTGTAATATCCACCTCAATGTAATTACTATTTTTTGATTCCCCCTCATCCACCCTACCACAAGTCCCAACAATCGTGTTTCTCCTCTAACTATTTCCCCTTCCACATTCACCTCCCTCCCTCGTCACTTTCAACATCAACCAAGACTGATCCAAAAAGAGAATTAGAACACCCCAGAACCAGATCTCCTCCTCCCATTGTTTTCATCTCCAACCAACATCCAAATAAATAAATCGAAATTATGAATTCCTCTGAAGAAAAAAACACAAAACCCTAGACATAGATGAATTGAAAAAATGTTGTGTGAAACCTAGAATAAAACTACCACTCAAGCTCCAATTCCAGATATTAATCCACACTAGTAGAAAACAAGTAGATATCCACACCATTGATAGAGTCTGAAATAAACATAAGGAGATTTGTCTCCATGTTGATAAATTTGATGTGAATGACCGCTACCATGAACTGTAGGAGACCACCAACATTCATCTAGAGTTGTTGTCTAAGAACCAATTGTTTTTACTTTGAAAACATTAATATTAAATTTGTTTAAATATTAAACATCCTATTAAATGTTTTTCATTTTTATACATGACTATGATGTAATAATGTCCTAGTATATTTGTCACATTGATAAGAAATTAGTAGTTCTCAAATATGATGATATTCATGAAGTGTTCTGACAAAATTATTAATATTTTTCTATGGTTGGTTGACATACTATGATGGGACACATAGTATATAGACCATCAGGTGTGAGTACTCATAAGAAGATGAGACTTCGTCTTGTGATGCTTTCACTTTGTAATCTTCAAGATATTAATTTTTGAGAACAGACCCGCGAGTATATATTATGCATGTTTTGGAGTCATCGAATATTCCTATCTATGAGCATGTGTAATTATCCTTAGAAATTAATATTATTATTAATACATGTAATGAATCACGCACTTAGATTTGCTGATGAAAATTGGCATGCCATATGTCTGAAGGCTTTAGGTTACGTTGGGTGATTCATGAATGACATGTTATTAATGGTTAAGTAAAGGAAAGATTTTTCCCTTCTCTATTTATGGATGTATATATCTCGACCCTTAGAGTTAAATAGAATCACCACACTAAATTCTATGTCCATGGTGTAATTCCAAGGTTATTTTAGGATGTCAAAGAATTATGTATCAAGCATACTAGTTGATGACACCATCATGAAACATGCTTGTTGATATATTGGGGAAACGGGATTATATAACACTATGAGAGTTAATATTTGGATGTCATCATTGTGACATAATGTTATTTCTCTTGGGTTCCTTGACATGTTTCTATAAATTAATCTTAGAATTTAGGCAATTCCACAAAATTCCAATGAGAAAAAATCCTAGAGGGGCACACAGTAACTCCTTCTAATGGACATGATTAATTTCTATTTGAATTTAAGTAATTGAAAAAAATTTATTCAAATTGAGGAAAAATTTATTTATGTTAAAATGATCTTATAAATTAATGAAACATTTATTCACCTCATCATGAAAAAAATATATTTATTTATTTTATTGAACATTTAATATAAACTTATATACTAGTTTCAAAAAATATTTATTTAAGAGAATAAATTATTTCTTCTGGTGTTTAGTAAATAGAGTATGAGTTCAAGCAGACTGAGACCATTTCCAGTCATAAAATAATTTTTTACAGGTTGGTAAATATTATTCATTCATTTTTCCCAATTTAGAATAACACAAAATAATAATAATTGTATTAATATTATTATTTTTCATGGGATTTAAATAATGTTTATAATTGTATTTAATTGTTGGTATGCAATGAAAGTTTGTAACTGAAATCCCACCTATATCAATATATGGATACATATATTTTGCAATGATGTGATATCAATTTAAATCTAGGAATAGGGAATTGATAAGCATAATGAATTCTCTCTTGACTCCTCTCCTCTCTCCATCTCATGAACAAGAGAAGTACTTCAAGACCGAAGAACAACTGATCAAGAATGATCAAAACAAGGAATTTGATTCACTACACTAGCACCCAATGAATGAGTGGTGTTTCTAGAAGGCTATTGGAGAATGTATAGATCACCACTAGAGGGATTCTACCAATGATCCTCAAAATCATAACGAATGACATTTATAAGGGTCATTCCTAATTATAAAAAATCTTCAATTAAGAAAGTACCTAATGCTATGTATTTAATTTTATATGAAATTCAATAATTTAATTATAAAAATCATGTGAAAGATCCTATCTCTAAAATATAGTGTATCTTTTGTCTGTCTAAATCATTGATTTATTTCTTTGGATACTGGCATTCATTGGCGTATTGATCCTGGATTGATCATCCATCGTAGAAAATTAAATGTTGGGACCTCACAATGTCACGCTTCTATGGCGCCTGGATCCTCCAAGTATTATCAGAGCTAGTACATCATCGTTTATAATTATTTCAATATTTCTTTGATGATATAAACATTAGTAATTTTGTTTTTCAATTTAAGTTCAATCATTATTACAATATGAATCACAGGATTTGTTCATCATCTATTATTTCTCACAAATCTAATAGAATCATTTAATTTTTGGATTAAAATTTAATTTAAGAGCTCATCTAGTGGTGCCGACGATTATATCCAAGAAATAAAATAGTACACGTCATGTAATCAGAGTTACACATCATGAAATCTTCCATACATGTAGTGTAATCCATATTATAAAACATGCAGTTCTATTAATTGCATTAGGAGTAGTTCAAAAATTATTCATGTCATGTCCATCTATGATATGTCGCATAGTTGATTCTTTCACATCATGTTGATGAGGATAGATAGGCACACAGTAAATTGGTTACACACTATGTGGATAACTGGTCAGGGTGTGTAGTCCATTTTTGGATAGGGCCAAATTGTGTATCACATACACGGATCATCTGACCGGTGACCGTATAACACAGAGACAACATGGTGTTTGCCCCACTGGACATGTTGTGTGCTCTGATATTTCTAAAGTACGCCTCACACGCCATGTTACAAGGCATGTACTTTGGAAATACGGTGATGTTATTTCACACCATATAGTCAGAACATC
Source organism: Viscum album (assembly GCA_963277665.1). NCBI lineage: Eukaryota > Viridiplantae > Streptophyta > Magnoliopsida > Santalales > Viscaceae > Viscum > Viscum album. The sequence goes on from OY728163.1 coordinate 336,929,630, forward strand.
ACATCTTGTATAGTTACCAAATTAAACAGAATTAAAACATTAATATTTGTGTAATTTTTAAAACTAAATATCATGTATAAATCATATTACAGGTTGTTACTCTATGCATTAAATCATTACATGTGGACGAAAAAATTCTTTGATTTTTGTAATCATTCATGAAGTACAAGGTGTGACATTAGGTTTTAAATCATGTATTTCATATGTTATGAGAGTAAAACAATATACTAATATAGTTAATGTTGGGTATGTTTCAATGGGTATTCACTATGTTACCTCCAAGGTAAATTTATGTACAAGGTAAATTTTTAATGAATTTATGTTGTTTCAAATTATAATGGATGATAATCTCAAGGAAATTCATAAAAGGATTATAATAAAAAGGATTGATTAATTTAAGATACTAATTAATTTATTTGAGTGCAATTTATCTTAATACGAACAATTAAATAATTGAGTACTAGTTTTATAAAATGAAGAATTCATTGCATGTATTTGGATGATCATGGGCTAGAACATATATTTTTATGTGATTGGTATCCCTTTTAATTTATATATCACATTAAATTGTAGGAATGTGTGTCCTCTATCTTCAGTAATATATAGGGCCTATGTTCCCATGTTTTCTTTTATATGTACCCCATTTTACACCTCACCTATATGTGTGTAAAATCATTTATAATTGATAGATCTCACTTTCATGTGTAGGTGGTAAAATTTAGGAGTCAATGTTAAACCGATCCAAAGAGATCCAATGGTGGACATATGAAAAGTTGTAAACATTATCTTTAAATGTTTAAAGGTCTCTCTTCCCTTGGTTAGTGATTAGTTTATCTAAACCTAGATAAACTAACCATTACAAAAGATCATGATCATGCACTTTATTTTATTTTATTTCTATCAACTGCATGGTTATTTCATTTTGGATGTGTTTTCCCAATCACAAAATTAATTAATTAATAAGAGTGAAATATTAAACTAAAATAAACAATGATTATGCATAAATATTATCCCAGACAAGGGTAATCCCTTAATTATGTTCTACTTAATTTTAATAATGATGTGAAAGTTATAATAGGGAATTGACACAAAAGAAACAAAATACCTCAATAAAATATTAATTCGGAGTAAGCCTTTGTTACTTGATTATGATCAAGACACAATAAAACTATCTGTTTGACCAACCTCTATTGGGGAAATTTCTTTTATATAGTAAGATATTTTGAATGGTTTGGGTTTACTTAACAATTTTACATCATTAATACAATCACTTTTTTTACATGGTGAAATTTTGAGGCAAGTGTTGAGGAAATCCATGTCAGGATTTCAGAATGGGGGAGTCCAATCAAGGGAACAAGGAGTTGGAATCCCAATTTGGAAAAGACCGGCCTACATAAATACCTTCTAAGGGATTCACCAACCATTTTGGGGTTATTAGAAGGTAAATATGGATTCTTTCCACAAGAATGTCCCACCAACTAGAAATTCATATTTCAATGGTGAGGGCTATTGGAACATGATAAAATAGTGGGTCACTTAATAAAATCAATTTATTATTTTTTTAAAAATTGCAATAAAGACAAGTACTAATAATCCTATCTTTCAATTTTAATGAAAATATGACATGCTCATCAACCACACCATAAATACGATCAATTCTAGATAAAGGCAGAATCCTCACTAGCAGTAGCATCCAAGAATGGACTAGATGCCTTCAAGTCATTCTACTCTATGAAACGAAATATTACATGTGTGAGTGCTCATTTCCTGATCCGCCTACCAAACAGGCCATTGACTAAGAGATCCTAGTCTTAGAGAAAAATATAAATGACTATGCTGATGTTTAATGTCCGATGCATTCATCAATTTCTAGTGAATTCATGAAGTCTCACAAAAACAAGGATATGTATATCATACTTGAGAACCACTATTTAATTTACTAGGATATAGAATTATAGGAACATTTAGAGAATTCCAAGGAAATCATTCAAAGTAATATATGAGAGGGTGACCAAAATTGATCTCACGTTGTAAATATCATTATTAACATTGAGTGTGTAGATGTTTCTAGGGTATAAACTCTCCGATTAACTATGCACTGATATCATTCTCACATCACTCCTTCAGATATTGTCCAGTTTTTCTAGGAATTTAAATATGAAAAACATTTTGAAGTCACTACCAGATCTTCATCTACTCCTTAGCAAATTGGATAGAGACATAAAGAGTGAAAATCCTTCTATCCTTATAGTAATGAAAGGGAAAAGGAAGGAAAAGATCATTTAGCCCAATAATTCATCATTCCCTTCCAGGAAACAAAATATTAAAGGGGAGGTAATAGAACATGAAGCTATTTGTTTCACATTTGGTTTGAAGGGCCATTGGAAGAAAAACTACACAAAACTAAAGAAGTAAGGGGAAGTTATATGTGCATTTGTAATTGATTGAAATTTATATGTACATACTAATTGATTATTAGATTTAGCATGCGGTGATCACATATGTATTTAAATAAATAAGTCAATTATATTCAATATAATTACTGAAGTAAGGAAGATCTATAAGTAGCCAATATATCTAGACATTCTACTATAGCTATTAGGGACTTCCACCTCACATTTTTAACTAGGTTGATCTTCATTTCAAAGGGTTGTTATTATGTTCCTTATAAGGACAAAATAGTGTTTCTGTATCCAAACTAGATACATATGGATTCATTTTCAAGATTGGAAATTAATATTTCTTCTTTTATAGAGATATATTTATTTTTATAGGAAACATTTATATACCTATATTTACGTGTTAGATTACAGAAACCAAGTAATAGGAGTCAATAACAGAGTTACATCACACTACATATACCACACCCAACTATGGAATCAATGGCTATGTCATGTAAAGGAGAAATGCTATAAAAAATTATGTTATTACAGATATTTATATTCTTAGAACTAAAACCACTTAGCTTATGTCATGCATGTTTACAAGGAAAATTCAACAAAGCCCCATTTAGAGGGAAAAGTTAAATGGATAAGGATATTTCTCAATTAGTTCATACCAATGTGTGTGGACCGCTTCTTGATGAAGAATGGGGTGGGTAATCATAGATCATAACTTTTATTGATGATTTTAGTAGATATGTATATATTAAATTAATGACTTATAAGTAGTATTCTTTTGATAAGTTCAATGAAAACTAAAATAATATTTAGAATAATATTCATCAGATGATTAACAAACTATGGTCAGAACAAGGTAAAAATATACTAATCAAGATATCATTGATTACATATAGGAGTTTTGGATCTAATCCCAACTCACTCCTCCTCACACACCTTAGTGGAATGGTTAATGTGAAAGGAGGAACCACACCTTTTTGGACATTGTTATATCAATGATGAGTCTTGTAAGTCATCCATTATCTTTTTGAATAAAGGTGTTAAAATAATGGAACACATACTAAACCAAATGCCATCTAAATAAATAAATGGTATTCAATACAAGTTACAGTGAATGAAAATCCATGTTATCATAGTTATATGTGTAGGGAAGCGAAGATTTTGTTAATTCTTCTTTAGTTCTCCCCGATGCACAAAGTGTACCTTTATAGGATACCTCATGGAAACAAGGGAATATATCCTATACCAACCCTTAGAAAAAACAGTTATAGTGGATACAAATTCCATATTTCTTAAGATGGATCACATAGTCAAATACGATAGTGGGAGAAAGATATACTTTGATGAAGTAAAGGCTCCAGGCACACAAGAAATTGTACAAGAGATGATTTATCCAATCCCTATGGAAGAATAATATGATCTAGAGACATAAGAACTATATAGATGTATAAGAGATGTTAGAGAACTTTAATGGTGAACTAATCTAGTTATCAAGGATTTTGATTGATTTTTATTGTATAATAATGATCATATAACCCTGGAGGATGTTTTGTGGGGGATAGATGTTGGAAAGTGGAATGAATACATGAATTCTAAAATGGATTCCATGTACCATAACCAATTTTTAATTTTTTTAGATCCTCTAGTATATGTAAATCCTTCTTTTACAAAGAGTATTCAATAAGAAATTGATCCATGATGGACAGGTCAGTACCAATAAGAAATAAGTAGTTTCAATTGTATTTAAACAACATTAAGGTATCGATTAGGACAAAACCTTTTCACCAATTTCAACATTGGAATCATTCAAATCTATTCATTCCATTTCCACATACTATGACTTTGAGATTTTAAAAATTGATTTCAATACAATCATCTTTAATTAGAACCTTTATGAAGATGTCTGCATGACACAACATAAAGGGTTTGTCACTCCAAAGGATGCTAATAAGATATGAACGATTCAAAAATCAATTAATGGAAAAAATAAACCATTTAAATCATGGAAAATTAATTTTTATTATTTTATAATGGAATTAGGTTTTATAAATAATGAATGTGAGCCATGTTTCTACAAATGGTTTAGTTGGAGTGAAATCATTTTCATTAGAGTGTATATTAATGATATATTTTTTTATAAATGAAATTATAGCCTTATAGTCTATTATGGCATGGTTTAATAAATGCTTCTCCTTGAAGGACATGGGCGTGGAAGCATATATTCAAGGGATAAAGATCCATCATGATTGATCAAGAGGTTTTTCAGAAAAAATAAAAGTACATACACTGATAAGATACAGATGAGTTTCAATATTGAACAAACCAAGAGGGGATTGTTGCAAGCATCACCTGGAATTTGTCTTTCTAAAAAAATTGGTCCTCAGATGCATGAGGAAAGAAACAAAATGGAAATTAATCCATACAAAATAGTGATTTGGTCTTCCATATATGTTATGGTATGTACTAGTCTATATGTAAACTAAACATTAAGTATGGTTGGAAGATATCAAGCTGATCCATGTGACCGCCATTGGATGGTAGTTACGACTATCCTTAAGTATTTGAAGCATACTAGGATATTTTCGTAGTTTTTAAAGGATACGAATAACTAGTAATCATAGGATACAAAGATTCTAGTTTTAAAGTTGAAAAATATGTAATTAAGTCACAAAGGGGAAACATATACAATTTTAATAGAGATGTTATAAGCTAGAAGAGCACAAAGAAAAGTGTGTTCGTAGACTCTACAGAAGAGTTTGATTATATCAATGCTTCGGAGGCTAATAAATAATTAGTTTTATGTGAATACTTTTTCTTGATATGGATGTGGTAGCTAGCAATGAATATCAAATCACACTCAATAGTGATAATACTATAGGAGTGGCTCTCAAAAAATAGTCGAGGTTACATCTGCATACAAAGAACATACATTGGATATACCATCTCTTGATGGATTTTTCATGGGGAGATAATGTTTTAGTGAGAATAATTTCTACAGTAGATAATGTTGCAGACCCCTTTACTAAACCGTTAACTCATAAGAAACATGATCATCATGTGAGTTCTTGCAGACTGAATTTCATAGGTAGATTGATCTAGTCTATGTGGGATTTTATTATAGTTGGTGTCCTAGAACCACTTTTTTGTACTTTGAATAATTGAATATTTAATTTATTTAAATATTATACATCTTGATAATTATTTTTGATTATTCTTCATTACTTTGATGTAATACTGTCCTAGAGTATTTGTCGCATTGAAAAGGTCATAACTATTCCCCGCTATGAAGAGAACCTTGATGTTCTAGGACAATATTCATAATATAGTTCTTTGGTTGGATGACATACAATGATTGGACACATAGTATACATATTAGAGAGTGTGAGTACTTGTAAAAATATCATAATTATTTTCCTAAATATCTCACTACGTAATCCTCTTGACCAAAGATTATTAGAATAGTCCCACCAGTAGGAGTTCTGCATGGTTTGGAGTCATCATATATTCCTATCTAGTAGCATGGGAAACGGTCATTAGACATTAATATTATCATTAATATGTGTCATGACTCACACACTTATATTTTCTAACAAAAATTTACCACCATATATTGAAGGGAAGTAGGTTACATTTGGTGTGTTATGAATAAAATGTTATTATGTGATAATTCAAGGAAGTATTTGTACCTTCAATATTTATGTAAGTTGATATCTCTACCCCTTTATTTAAATAGAACCATTGCCAAAAATTCTATGGCCATGGTGAAATGATGATTTTATTTTAGGCTGTAAAATAATGATGTGTCAAGAATATAGCTTGATGACACCATCATACAACCTTCTTAATGAGATATTGAAATAAAGGGAATATATTACACATTGAGCATTCAGATTTGGATGTCATTATTGATACATTTGGTTCTTTATCTTGGGTGCTTTGATACATTTCTAGAGAATAATCATGGGAATTAGTCAAGCCTTCTTAATACCAATGAGAATTAATCCTAGTGGGTAACACACTAACTGTTTCTGATGCACTTGAAGAAATTATATTTGAATTTTATTAATGGAATAAAGTGTATTCTTTAGATAGAGGAATACTATTAATCATGTTAAAACTATTTCATAAATTAAATAATTATTTATTCACTGGACTGTGCGTAAAATATATATATTTATTTCTTTGAACATTTTACAAATATTAATTTACTAGTTTTTGAATAAATATTAAATTTAAGAGAATAAATATTTTATTTGGGTGTTCAATAAATGGAAGAGTAGTTCGAGTGGACTGAGATAATTTCCTATGATAAAATAATTATTTTCAAGTTAGTAAATATAATTTATTCATTTTGTGCATGTTGGTGTAACAAAAAATAATAACAATACTATTATATTTATTATTATGTTTAATGGGATTTAATTAATGGTTATAGTTTAATTTAATGGGTGTTATTCAATTAAATGTTTTAACTGAAATCCCACCTTATTCAATAGATGGATACATCTATTGTGAGATGATGCAAGATCAATTCCATGTTTAGAATAGATAATTGTTAAGTGCAATGATTTCTATCTCAACTCCTCTCCCCTATACCTCTCAAGAGTGATGGATGTTTTTTAGAAAAAATGAAAAAAAATCAAGAATGATAAACGCAGGGAAATCAATTAATCGTGCCAGCACCTGGAGAACGAGTGGTGTTTCTTGGATATAATTAGTGCATATGTAGATAAATAAAAGTGGAATTCTAACCTAGATCCTGATGAGTGAAAATATGGTTGTCCAGAAGGGACATTCTAGACTATCGACAATCATCAACGAAGAAGTTATCTAATCCAAGATGTTTATTTCTTTATAAAATAAAATAAATTTATTATAAACCTGTTCTGAAAGATTATATATTTCAGATCCAATTTTTTATTTATTTATCTAAATATTTTATTTAATTCAATGGATTCTATATTTTATCATTATATTGTTCCTGGATTGATCATCTATTATGAATAAAACAATTTGGGCCCTACTAACATTGTACTTTTGCTGCTCTCAGATCCTTCAGAGTCACCATTGTAGATATGATCATCCCTCATTTCTGAACCACTGCAATGCTGAAAGTTGACACCCTAACTGGGTTCACATAGACCAATACACAATTTGATGCTCATGATAAACTCACCAACGTTTTTTTAGGCCGACAGAGGGATGGGGAATAGAAATGCAGAAGATCACCACACCAAAAAACACAGTGGAGAAGAAAGCTGTGAGTCCCCCCCCCACAAAATAATAAAAAAAATGAAATTAAGTGAGATAATATATATATATTATGAATGAAAAGATTAAAATTTTTATAAATTAAAGATAAATAATAATATATATATATACATAAAATAAAACTTATTGTTTTTTCAGTAACATCTACACCCAGAACCAAATTAAAAATCATGTACAATATATCATTTCTGCCCTTAACCAAATGATTAAATAAGATCAAACAGTTTTAGTTGCATCATTCAATATTTAACATCCACTAGATCCGTGAACTACTGTAACAAATCTATTGATGAGTGAGATCATGAAACTAAGATGCTCCTGATAAAAGTTTTCTCAACCATCAACCATAACACATGAAACCTGTCCGATGAAGACAATGGAGCATGCACATTATCAATAAATTTTAGGGTGATGTAATTATCTATAAATTTTTTCACCCTCTCCCAGGTATAAGGAATTATTCCACCACCGATTATGTTTTTCCTCCATTTTAATTTCATTCTTTCAGTAGTTTTTATTTAATGTTTCATTCTATTCATTGTTCAATCGTACAATGTTATTCGTTTTCTCCTCCATTTCTTCATGTTTCTCACCGTTCTAATATCCTAGTGACTCATATATCCATAAGCATAGAGAGATTACCCATTTTGGGTGTCCCAAACATAAATCATAGTGGTCATCTTGGAAGTTCTGCATTTATTTCTCAAATCTATCTCATCTATAATTCTAGTGTGATAGTAAAAGAGGAATGTGGAGAAGATGATTTTGAACTCTGCAGTCCATTAACAACATTGAATTATTCGAACCATTATACAAAAAAGTCTCCATCCATTTATGGAAACACTTCATACGATTAGTTTCATGTGGTTCAATTGGAAGGATGGTATGCGATTTCTATCAGGTGTGTCAGTATGTTCATCCACTAGATTGAGGAATATTCTTATCCATTTATCGAAGAGAATTCATGGAATGGATGGTCAATTTAAAGATATCTTTAACATATTAGTGGTTTCATACCAACAATAATATGGGATGGTGAAAAGGTTAATGATATTGAACATATATGTAAAATTAGATAATTTAAACACAAGTAAATAATGATTGATGTCACCAAAATTCATTCTTAGGTCCAGTTTCATTTATTACATGCATTCACTAATCATTTTCATTTCTATTATCACAATAAATAAACATGGATTAAAAAAAAATTATCAATTTTTTTGAAAAACATCAATAAAAATAAATTTAGCAATGTTTTCCAAAAATATTTCTCATTTAGTCAAATTTTCCGTGAAATTTACCAAATTTGTGATGTTTTTTGCAAAATGTAACTACATTTAAAAATATAAATTTAGATATATATATATATTTGATATATATATATATTTGATATATATATATATATATATATGATATATATATATAATTACAACCATGTATATAGATATATATTTAGATATTAAAACACATATCAATATACATATAGTTGAGGTATCTCTCTATAAAAATGGTTTCTTAAGATTTCTAACATCCTATACTAGTAAATAATGATATATATAGAGAGATACACACACACACACACACACACACACATATATATATATATATGTATATTATAAACATATACCATTAAATTTTTATATATATATATACACACACACAAACATATAAATATATAAATATATATATATATAAACATATATATATCTATAAAAATTTATATATTTAATATAAATATATATATAATTTAAATGTATATATATTATAAAAATATATAAACTCATATATTAATATAAACATATATATAATTTAAACATACAGTTACTAATATAAACAAACAAACGCAGACACACACATATATTTATATAATTTATATTTTCATATATATATATTTATATATATTTATATTTATATAAAAAGACCTTATCTTATATTTAAATATCATAATATATATATATAAACACCGTAATGCACACAGATATATATATATGTGTGTGTGTGTGTAAATATTTGTCAGTATGATGCTTAATCGTAGCTTCCCTTGTAGATCTAGGTGACGGTCTCGAGTTCAAGCCTCACTATGTTCTTTCAAACATTTTTGTGTTGTATATTTTTATTGGTAACATAGCTCATTTCCCCACACCAATTTAAATATGTATTTTGCTATATATATATATATTAATATAAACACACAAAGACTTATATAAACATATATATGTAAACACACACACATACATATACATAAATATATATAAACTCATACTCACACTCATATATATAAATATGAAAATAAATATTTACATATATTTATATAAATATAAACAAATGAATAATTTAAATTTAGTCATAATTTTTTGAAAATGTTTAAAATGATATATTTATATATAACTATAATTTTATTACTATACATATAGATATGAATAAAATTTTATAAATATATATACATATATATTAACATATATTTATATATATATAATTAAAATTATATATATCTATATCTATAGACACCCAAATGTGTATTTTTACACACACACAGACACACACACACACACACAGAGATATATATATATATATATAAAATTCCTTTTTTAATACTAAAATTTAAATATATATACACACTCCCAAAAATACCATAATATAGTTTCATAAAAAATATGGTTTAGTATAGTTTGTCAGATTGTTCGGTGAGAGGCTCCAGGTGATGGGTTCAAATCCCATTAGAACCCTATTTTCTGTGAGGGGGTGTGCATTAAGATGGGGAGGCCTATGTTACCCATGTGCATAGGGGAATGGGATAAGGTGGGTTTTGTGGGTTGTGGTGGAGGGGGGGAAGGTTTGTGTGTATGATCTTGATGGAGGTAGAGGACGTCTATATGGGTAGGGGGAGGGGAGCATGGAGGATTCTAACACGGGGAGGGGATGGGAGAAGCCATCCGGGGATTGAGGGAGGCAGAGGTGTCCCACATGTGCAGGGGCACATGCAGAGGGGTAGGGGAGCATGGGGAGGGGGAGGGGAGGAGAGATGATTGTGGGTCTTTAAGGAGGTAGAGGTGGCCAACATTTAGATGGGTAGGAGAGTAGGGGAGGGGTGGTGGGGTGGTATGGTGTGGTTGGTTTGGGGATGGGGATACATCTTCTAGAATTAAAAAATAAAAAATAGATAAATTTTTAATAAATTATAAGCTAAAAATTGAATTTCCAAAAAAAATACCATTTTTTAGAAATATCGGTAAATGATGTTTTATTTACATTTCTTTCTTAGAAATTATGGGAAATAAGTTGTATATTATTATCAATTTTTTTAAATGTCATGAAATTAGTGACACCTCAATTTTTGATATTTTTTTAAAAATGTCATTAAATTAACAATAAATGTTTAAAGTCATTTCTACTATTATAAAAACATCACCAATTAATTTTTTTAGTTTCACTACCTTGTCTCCATTCAATTGAAACGTAAAAAAATAATGTCTGGAGGTTTTGAAATTATGAAAAACATAATAAATAAGTTCTTTGATAATGTGACTCACAAACCATTCTCCATGATATACGACCCTAGTCAGCCACAAGTTTGTAAAAACAATATAATAGAAATATTGTTTCACAATGACCCATGAAAATCGAGTGATCATACATACCCTATAGACTATGATGTTAATAAACACATAATAGATTATAGAGCTAACTAGATGGAATGTAGTCAAAATATAGTATAGAAAATGACCGAGTAGGAATTTTCATTATGGTACTTTTACCAGAATGATCGTTTCAAGAGTGTACCCCTATTATGGAAGGGATTTTTTATGCCTACCTAAATTCCGTTTTTTCATTTTCTAAAAAAAGTCACTTTTGGAGAAGTGATAACCTTAAAAAAACTGAAATACAATACAGACATCACACACATAAAACACCATTCCCATAAACCTGAATCCAAAACCCACATTCAAAACTTAAATTCAAATTCAAGAATTGGAATCTCGGGAAAAGCGTGCCGCCTGAGAAACCCACCATCGAAGAAGACATAACTGCCTCATCACTCGCCGGACAAACATCATAGCACTGTCTATCACCATCATGTCTTCACATCACCATAGTTATCCACTTCTTCGTAAAAATCACCACTTCTTTCTCAAAAAAACATCACAGCTTCATAAAAATAACCACTGCTTCCTCATAAAATCACCACTGTAACATCATCGCACGTTCTTCTCAAACACCAACATGAGATCTTCACGATTGAAAAACCTAGAAAACCAGAATCAAACAGAGAAAGACACCCGATCAGAAATGCGAAGTCAATAAGCTTCGAATCGGCGACTCCCAGAGGAGCAAAACCAATAGTCTCAAATCAACCCGAACTGAGACTCCAAAATGAAATCAAGAAACAACAAACCCAAGATTTGCAGATTTCTAGAGGTCCTTCAATGGGAACCGTCGCGCAGCACAAACAAAAGAATCTGAAACCAAAACTATTGCAAAAAAACGAAAATAGAAATCAATGAAATGCTTAAGGAGGTCCCGTTGTGGCCATATCCCGTCACCGCCTACCAGAACACTCAAAGGGATGTGGCGAACCACCCTACACACCCACTGGAGATGCGATCATAGCCTTAGGTAGTTGAACCTCAGTCACACCGCACTGCCAAAGAAACCCATTCCAGGTATGAGGATTCGGGAGAAGAACCAGCTAGCAATGGGAAGAACCATCTGATCCAGAGAATAACACCAAAAGAGATCTGCCGCCACATCTCACCGAGCGCAAGGAGGATCACCACGCCATCCCAAGGTGAAGAAGGCAGCGACGAAAATGGGGAAAACCTATCGTATAAGGCCCCTTATGGGATCATATAATTAATCTTCAGAAGGGATTTTTTATCCATATGTCAATTCCATAAACATATATCTTATACTTATATTATGTTATTTGGTATCTTGATTGAATCTTGATGATTCATCAATCTTATGTATAATTTATTTTGATTGACAAAACATTATTCCATGATTCAATGTTAAATATATTTGACTAATTATGCATGATTATTATAATATTTGGTCATATTCTCAAACCCTTATGATTTTTTTATTCTCACTTATAATCGTTGATTGATATCTATATGCATCCCCTTACTTAGAATCTTAGATAACTCTTTATTATGTTTCCCTTACCCAGGTTATGAACGATGATTGTATATATGATATGTTTGAGAATGGTGTTATCTTTGAAAACATAATTGGAAAAGATAAATATTTTTTCTATAGTTGTTGTTTATGTAACCATGTTTCCAATTTCACTTAAACATTTTATTTATTGTGTGGATTGTATTGATTTGTAATGAATTTTCATTAATATGATTTAGTATTTATCTATAAATTTTTTTGTTTCATTATAGTTGGTATCAGATGAAGGTATAATAACTTTTCAAAACACTCATGATGATGCTATAGTGATGAACCTTATGATAAGATTATGTCTCTAATAACACATTAAATTTTTGTTAAGTAAGATATTATGGTGTGTTATAATAAATAATTCTATATATGTAAACTATAAGTAGATTTGGTTTTAGAATAGCGGAATATTGGGGTAATAACACAAAAGAGTTGATACAGTATATCTTTACCATCATTTTGGTGCGTGGTGATTTGGCTAATACATGGAACCTGGATTGACACTCCCAAGGTATTTTCTCCGGATAAAATAAATATTACTTATGACATATTATTAATTATTTAGATAGATAATAACCATATATAACATTGGTTAAACCTAATGTGTCATATATTGAAAATAAGGTATCATGAATGAGACATCCTATGAATGTTTTTTTCAAGATTGTATGATTTCAAAATATGATTATTATTACTGATATTATGATATCTATTTTCTTTCAATAAATAAAAATAGAAGTAAACATGTCAATTATGAATGTGAAAAATAATGAAATGATTTTCCTCCTAATCATTCAAATTTTATAAGAGTTAGAATGAAAAATATTATTTTTATGCTTAAGAAACATTATAATGTAATAAATCATGATGAAACTAAAAATTATAAAAGGAGGGGAAAATGTATTTTTTATTTTTTTAAAATTCATTCACAACATCTTTAAATTTTTTGATAATTTAATTATTCATATTAAAGGAATTAGCACCATTGTAATGATTTTTCTATTCACCATTACTAAAAACCTGAAAATGTGTTCATGGTTGTTAATCATATTTAAGTAAAATAAGATAAATGTTATACTCTTATCAAGAATAAAATGTAATGGGTAGAAATTATATCCCCGAGTTGAACGAGTGTAGAAGATTATTTTTCAATAAGTACATTCAATTTATTCTTCATTCGAAATTTGAGAAGTAATTCATTGATATAAGGTGTAAGGATGCAGGATTTATTGGAACATATGATGGAAATTTTACCCATCTTATGAGGCATGTGTGTGGTATTATCACCAAAAAATAATGTAAGATTGATCAGTTCAATAGTGGTTTAAAAACAAGTCTTTAATTGGATTATAAAAAAGAGGGCATGGTATAAATGAACAAATTATTTGATGTGATACCATGCTAGAGATGGAAATTGGAGTCACCCCTCATTCTCATGGTTTTATATGTAAAGAAAGATGGAATTCAATTGATATTTTATTAAATTAAACCATGTAGGGAATAATATGATCATTCCATTATTAAATAATTGGGGAAGTAAACTTTTAGGAAATGGAATTAAGTAGAGTAGTAAATGATTAATGTGTGGAAAGGAAGTTCATTAAGAACAAGTGTGCTGAATGGATGTGAAGTGACCAGTTAATGAATTGAAATATAAAAAATTCCAAAATAACATAGCACCTATACTACAATGATTAAAAGAAACGGAATATGGTAATTATTTAAATAAATGATCCAATCCGATGATTAATTATAATAATTAATGAAAAATAATAATAATCCTAGAGACAAAGGGATATCTCATGTGAACAATACTACCAATGAGTGGTACAAAAAATGAAGTGGTGATAGGTACAATTATTAACCACTCTAAAACTACTAATTAACTATTTGATTATAGGTCTACTGAGTATTTTATATTTAATTTCATTTCTAAAGGTTTCACAATACCCCTACAATTACAAGATGTTAAAATTGTAGATAAACTCCAGAAGGTGTGATCATCGCATATCAAGTCTATAATAATTCCCTAATTGCAATTTACGAGATTTTTCTTCCTTAAATTCTTTTTATTAATCTTCAAGTGGAATATGATGTGATTTTTCACATTGATTAGATTTATTTAAATAAATACTATATTAATTTAATAGGAAGGAATGTAAAATTTGATATTCTAAATCAACATATTATTTTCTATCAGTCAATATATAAATATGATCCTATAATGAAAATTTTATTTATTTCACTTGTCATGATTCATATTTTAATGGGGTATTTTTCCCTAATGCTTAGGGGAAACTCACCATTTTATCTCTACCTAATATAAGATATTTTTTTATTCCATTCATGATTATTTTTTTAGTCCTTCTTAGAACCATAATTTTTAGTTTTCAATAAATCACATAACTGGTACTACATCGATTTCAATGACTCTTTATAGAATGGAATTAATTGAGTTAAATGAATTAAAATAGAATCTTAAAAAGAATATTGATATAAGATTAATTGATCCAACCATGGAACCTTTTGTTGTACTTCTAGTTTTTTTAATTAAGAATGTTGGGTCAATGTGACTCGACATTGATTATTAGGCACTAAGGGTCACTATTAGGAATAAGTATCACTTTCCCCATATTGACATGTTTTTGGAATTATTATAAGGATCTATATAGTTTTATAAAATTCATATTCAATATGGTTAATATTAATTGAAGTTAAAAGTGGGAATATACCAGATAACACCGTCGGATTGAGGTATTGGCCCTTTGAATTTATAGTGATGCCATTTTGTTTTACTTATTCCCCCATTACCTTCATAGATTTAATGAATAAATTTTTTATAGAATACATTAATTATTTTTGTGGTATTATTTTATGAATATATTTATACATATTAAATTAGGATGTACTAGAATGTAAATCACTTGAGGATTGTACAGAAGAGCCTAAGAAGAATATTTTTATGAAAAACTAATCATCAATTACTTTTGGGTATTTCATGTTTCATTTATGGGTCATATTATCTGATGTGATGGTATATCTATGAATCCATCAAAGATGGATGTTACTAAAGATTGGCCGAGAAGAACAAATATGACTGATATATTGTCTATTCTTGTTTTGGAAAGATATTGTTGATTCAATGTGAAGAATTTATCGTGGTTATCTAATCAACTCACCATGTTAAATCATAATATAGTTAAGTTCCATTATACTAATAGAAGTATTGTAAATTTTATGGAATTGAAAATAATGATCATCTGTGTACCTATTCTCACACTACCCTACATTAGAAAATGGTGTTTTATTTACATTGATGCATAGAATAATGTATTCTGCTGTGTTCTCATGTAGCATGACATGGTGATATTTTATGCCTCAAACCTACTGATGATTCATTAGAAAAATTACCCAACTCATGACTTGAAGTTAGTAGTAGTAATATTTAAATTTAAGGCATATAGGAATTTTTTTTGATATAAATGTTCGATACATATATATTAATCCTAAAATTATAAATTATATATTCTATCAAAAAGAGTTCAATATGAAAATAAAATATTAATGGAATTTATTAATGATTATGAATACTAAGTACATTACCACCCTCTAAAATAGAACAAATTGGTTGGTTCATTGAGTTGAATAAATCAGGCAAGCTTACTATTATATGGATAAAAAAAGATCCAATGTTTATGGATTTGAAATGTTTGTAAATTTTAGTCATTATGGAATGAGAGAAATATTATATTTCTAAGATGAATGTTTAACCATCTATATATGTGATGATTTAAGATCCACAAAAGGTTGTTATGGAGTTGAAAAAAAAGGTTGAAAATATTCCATAGTTTAATGAATATTATGATTAAAAAATAAGGTATAATAACCGATTCTGTGAACCATCAATAACATACATGATAAATAATCTATTTGAGTAACATGATAGGATATAATTATTTATTCATCATGGAGATATGGATATTTATAAATATTTAAATGTGTATTTTATGTGGGACAACATAAAGAGTTATATTTTTGAGTATATATCTTTTTTGTATGTTATCATGTTAAGGATGATACATAGGCATCTAGGGGTATTTCAAAACCACTACTAATACCCAAATGTAATTGGACAAAATAACCATGGATTTCATCATCATAAAGACCAAAATATCTAGTAACCATACTGATTTTACGTTCTAGCTGATCACCTTATGAAGTCATCACACATAAATCTTATCATTGAATATTTATATAATGATCATATTTAAATTTTATAAATTTTGTAATTGTAATGGTTTCATGTACTAAAATATTAAACTGTATATAACCAAGATTTAAGGATTACCTTCAAGTTCTAGATAATTATTCAGCACGATCTGGATACAGAGTTTTTTTTTAGTTATTCATATGATCCTTAGTCAAATGATAAAACTGAGAGGACCATTCTATCCCTATAGGGTATGTTGTGATAATTATATCTTTACATCAATGGTGGTTGGTATCAACAAATTCCACTAGTTAATTTTTCATAGAATAATATTTTTTACTCTATAATTTAGATGGATCCTCATAAATCACATAATGAAAAGATGTTTAGAACTACAATTTATAGAGATAAAATTATATAAAGAATCAATTGGGACCTATTCTATATGAGGAAATTATAGATAAGTTTAGTTCCATTCAACAAAACATTAAGGGATTTTAGAGTAGACATTAGTGTTATAGTGATAATCATTTGTGAGATCTAGAATTTGATGTTGGTGAGAATATTTTACCACAAATTGTTTTACTGAAGAATTTTATAAGATTAAGAAATAAGGGAAAGTTGGTACCCATGTATATTAATCCAATTAAGATTATATATTGTGTGCATATGGTAGTTTAACTTTTATTACCCCCATAAACATCTCTCATATTCATGTTTCATTCTATGAATCTATCATTTGCATGTAAATTATAAATCCTTGTTATATATTGAATGTGGTGGTTATAC
Source organism: Viscum album (assembly GCA_963277665.1). Taxonomy (NCBI): domain Eukaryota; kingdom Viridiplantae; phylum Streptophyta; class Magnoliopsida; order Santalales; family Viscaceae; genus Viscum; species Viscum album. The sequence goes on from OY728163.1 coordinate 336,947,468, forward strand.
TAATTTTGTATGACATTTCTTAGTAATAGAAACTAGTATAAATATTGGATCATAGAAGTATATTTATATGGAATAACACTACTCACCATGTGAAAGTTCTTTAGAGGAATCATAAATTTGAAGAAGCAACATAGGAACTCGAGGATGTGAAAAAGTAATTATATACTCATTTCGGTACTAGAGTGATATTTTTCAAGGAAGGAACTCATTTGAAATGGGTCAAAATTAAACATCCCAATATTATATATGTATTTACTTTAAAATAATCTTTAGGTATTAGATAGCTTACCTTACATGAAACCCTGAGCATATATGAATCGTTATTTAGAGTAATTTTATAAAACAATCATTAAATTTGTAGGTATAAATTTTAAAAATATATATATGAAATTATTTTATAAAGCTTTTAAATTTGGAAATTTTTTTGACTAATATATAATAAATAAGCAATCATTTTTTAGTAATATCATCTTATGCTATAAAAATATGATTTATTCAATAATGGGATTTATTGCATATTTTATGAAATCATTATATTTAATTTCAAAAATATTATTATATTAAATAAATAAAATTTTGAAATCCACATTTTAATATTAGTTTATGGCTCATTTTTATTATTTTTCTAAATTGGTTCTCTTTTTAGTTAATTGTAATGATGTTGGAATTTTAATAAAAGAGGATTATTTTGAATTAAAATTCCCATTATGTTTGGAATTTTGTCTTAACATAACATAAGTGTAATTTAATTTATAATAATAATTTTTTTTTGAATTTAATATCAGTAGACATTATTTTGGTATATGTTTATTTTTGGGCATAGAAACAAATTTTTCCTAAAACATTTTTATGAATGTAATGTTTTTTAATCATAATAAATTAAATTAATATCTATTGATTATTGGTCATAATGTGTAACTCTATAGGGTCATGAATTGAGTTCCTAATAAAATGTTTTGTAGAAACATTATGTTAAAATAAACTCCCTTTAATAAAAAAAATATAAAATTAATTAAAATAGAATAGTAAAATAAGATCCATCCTTTTAAAATATTTCTAAAAAAGATCTTATGTATTATTGAAGATGATTTATATGAGTAACATAGATTTTATAATCAATTAACATAGAAAAAACAAATATAAAAACTATTTACAGCTGATTATCAAAGTAATTGTTTTGTATATAGATTAAAAAATATATGATAAGATAAATAAACAAAAAATAAAAATATATCAGAATAAAAAATTTGTTCGGTCTCAAAATGAGACTAAATCCCTTTCACATGGAAATCACCTACATCTGTGAATACGATAATAATAATTAGAAAAATACGCAACTTGGTTTATATAACCAAACAATAGATACATGATGCATCGGTCAAAGTACCTATACCACAATTATACTTGGGATGTAAAGATAACACATGCCACACAAGGACCTCTTCCACAAACATTTTGGTAATTTAAATGTAAAGGAGAGAATATCAAGTATTATCCAATTAAGTGTAGGAGACAATATTTGTTTGATAATATAGTAGGAAAACATTTCTCAAAATAAAAATAATATACACTAACATCAATAAAGAATATATAAATTCTCAGTCTGGTATGATTATAATTTTCAAAGACCTTAGATCAATGTGGGTGAGGAATTTGTGATTTTGTTTATGAAAAAATGTAGAAGATAATAGGATCATAGTAATAAGAAGGAATGTTTCAACTGATATTTTTTAGTTTTTCCATCAATATATATAATGCATTATGTACTTCTGTGTCTTCGATCTTAACATTAGATGAATCAGTGATATTGTACATATTCACGGTTTTGATTGCATAATTTTTTTTGTGTTTTTTTATTCAGTAATCTATGTATATGTCATATGCATCAATTATAGAGATAAATAGGGATGTACCTCACATATATATAGAAATATCTAATGGATAAGATCCACAATCCCTGGATCAGCTTTGACTATATCTTGAAGACATGGTCATGTAATACCTAAATTGAAAATAGTCGTTAAGAAAACCATGTTAATGTCCTTGGAAAAAAATAGTAGGAAGAAGCTTGTGGTGACTCATCATCTGGTGGTCTCGCAGACTAATGGTACCTCTGGCTGATGGTGAATCAAAGACTAATGGTGACTCAGATTCTGACAGTGAGTTAGAGTCTAACTGTACATCAAGATGATGGTGACATAGAGTCAGGTGCTAACAAGCCTCATGGTAACTCATCCTAGAAACAACGGACCTAGTGGGGACTCCTTATTGGTCGTAAGTCACCTCATCGGTAGCTCTTAGCCGACAACAACTTGCCGTAACACATAAGTTAATTATGATAAAAATAGTCTTACTATATTAAATGACTTCATAAAACATTTAGATCATTAGAATTTAAATAATAATGGTTTGTAATCATTAAAATAAAAGAGTGTAAAACTCACTTCACACAAAGAGGTTCCAACATTCTAATTGTTTTTAATGATCAGAAATCATGGAATTTTATAATACATGTACTAATTAGTTAAACAAAGATAATCATATACATATATAAGTTAAATACAATCTACTTTTTATTTTAGAATATATGTGTGTGATATAAAAAACATAAATAAAAAATAGAAATATCAGAATATTCTTATTTTAAAACAAATTCCAATTTTATCTCCCGCATTGAGATTATCAAAAATAAAATAAAAATAAAATAGAAATAGAAAAGAAAATATAATAATATTAAGATATAGAATATAATATTAGCTAATATATTTTCATTACAACAATATAATGATAAAAAGTAAAGGACACGATCCCTATCAAAATACTGCTTCTAATCTGATTCACTAGGTAGAGGTTGGTGTATGATCCAAATTTTCTTTCCCATTGTCCTTATTACTATCCATATAGGAAACAATTGTACTGACAGTTGGAGCATCGGTGGTAATGTAAGGGATTGTTAAGGCTAGAGGATGAGGTTTACAAATATGAAATGGCCTCATGTTTCTAATTTCATCAGCAAGTGATAAACCCATAAGATGCAATGGTTGAGGTAACAGACCATCAAACCGAGTAATCACTGCAGGACAGTATCTAACTGGCCATATAGTTGTATTTGTAAGAATTTTTGACTCGGTAATTGTATATATTACAATAAAATTTGTACAATATACATGTTAGAAGGGTTTAATTTGATTAATAAAATCTATATTTATATGTCATCCCCATTCTTTAACATTGAAGAAATCTTTTTTCCCTTCCAGTAATATCTATAAAACTGATTTGAGAACATTCAATTGGATCAATTTTTATTTGAATTCCCTTGTCACTGGTGGAGACCTCCAATTTCCTACTAGAAATTTGAATTTATTAGACATCTCATGATGTTTATAAGTACTTAACAAATTATATTTCATTTATTTGTTGATGATGTCCTTATCTGTTATGAGATTAGTGGAATACTCTCATATCCATTTAAAGATGTGCTCTCCATGATGATGTATATGTCTTATTTATTCCTCATGATTGGTCATGTCACCTAAATTAATAATGATCTCTTCTCTGATAATCCTTCTTATTAGATATCTATCAATTTGGACTGTATTAGGAGTAGGTGTAGATGATGTAGAGGTAGAGTAGTTATTCTATTCAACATTTGAGATATTGAACTCAAACATTTTGAAAAAGAGGATTCCAGACCCTCTATTTAAGCTTTCAAACTTTCTACATCGTCTAAAAATTATCTATTATCTACTTCATGATCTTGAATATGAAATATAATGCATGGTTTTAAATGAGATGTAACAAACTCAACAAAATATTGAGTTCTTTGTTCACTGATTCTAGAAACTGTAGAGGGTTGTGAGCTATGGACATTTTTAAAATCTATAAATAAATTCCTTCTCAATGATACCAAATCAGAATTGAAATTTCATTTAAAATATTATTAACTAACATATGTCACAACATTAATATAAATAATATATTTAGAATAAATATGACCTATGTGCTCATGAGGCACTTCAGACTCATTTGGTCTCTGTATTTTCATTAGTTTAAAAGGTTGAAACTCACTAGCTTGATCGATTTGATCCACTAAGGATCATTATATTTTGACAATATTTTCAGGTTCATCATATGAAACACTATAATCCATAAGAAGCCTAAAAAAGGATACCTATCACATTTCTGAAAATAACAAACATTATTTCTTGTATAAGGAAGAATTTCGGATTATTTGGGTACTTGAGACAATTGACCAACTTCAGGTACATATGGGGAAAGAGTATGAGTTGTCTTTATGTTTTCTACTGGTTCTAATTGTTCTATTTGTTTTGATAGATCAAAATCATTGGGAGACTTCTCCCCCTTAATATTTGCTTCCAATTATTTTATACTAATATGAGGTAAATGACATATCTCTATATCTTTGCATCGATTCTCATTCCTGTGATAAGATGATAACACTTGTGATGAAGGAGGTATTTTAACCATCTCATGAACATGATCAATAGGATAATCTCTAATTGTATCACTTCCATCATAAATCCATCATCATTATTTCCAACACCATTATCCTTATTATTTTTAATTACATTTACCCATGAATTATAATGATCCATATCATCATCTACTTCTGTAGATGCATTTCCATCACCAGTATTCTCATTAACATTGTCATCAATTGCAATTTAAGAGGAAGATGTTTTAAAGTGATCATATATAGATACTTTAGTTTAGTAATCATAATTTTCATCTAAAATACATTCTCATGTAGTTAAGGAATTTAGTGGACAATAATATCCAATAGAGACCCTAGGAGGAGATTTAAGAATATTTGGACAAATCACCACTTCAAATAAAAAATATTATTATTATTCTTTCAGGACTTTATCAACTTTTTCACTATCATCATTATTATTGTAATCAACTAATTCATTGGGTTCACGGCCATGATCAACTATTTCCATGGGTATGGTTGGATGATTAATAGGGTTGAGGTAATCAAACAATTTTTCATTTTATATTTCACGGGATTTATTCTAGGTATTTCAACTCATATTAACCCTTTTACAAATTGTATTCAATAAGAAAAAAACACAAAACATATCTTCATCTAATTCACATTCTTTAACAATGACCTTAGTATCTATTATGGAATAAATCATCTTATAATATATTAGGGAGTTCGATCTTGGAATCTTATTACAGATATCATACATATGAATCATAGAAAATATGCACAGATTGATCATTTTTCCTTGTTTGATCATAATAAAGAAGTAAACATCCTGATATCTCATGGTATTGAAATCCCTCTTTATAGGAAAATAGCATGTTGTACAAACATGAACAATATCTTAAATTCTCCACTATGTTCTGAATTTTTAGGTCTCTTAATGGATCCATCTTTGGTCAACTATACGAGTTCCCCTTCATATTATAATATTTCAAAATACTATAGAATAATTCTTCGAAAATCCTTTTATACCACTTTATGAGGTAGTTTTACGAACATCTCCCTATTCTTTTTAAGAGAAATGAATCTATTCTCTTTTAATGTAACTTATTATCATATCCACATTCTTTATAAAAACCAACTTAGCATTCTGATGAAAATCATATAATAACCTATGATAATACACACTGTGATTTGGTGTGAACCAATTCATCCATTTATAATCTTTTATAACTTTCACTATAAGCATATGTCTAGAAGGACGATACTGCCCAAAAATTTATTTTTATTCATCGAGAAACCAATTTTTAGATATGGGTTTTGTGAGACAATATCCAGACTACTAGAACACAATTTATGTTTCTTGGATTTCCTTATCTCATTCAGATTTGACTCTACTATTTAATTCACATGGGCCATTCAGATTGGTTTATAGACTAAGGGAGGATGGATGAAATAATCGGTTTATGAAGATGATAATGGTTTGGGATTTCAAGGGTTGAAGAGGCAGTTTCATTGATTTTATTTATCTTTAGTGATATATCATTATGGATTAAAAACAATAAATGAAAATAAATTTAAAACAATAAAAATTTAATTATCAAAAATAAAATAAATGGTAATTAAAAAGTAATAAAAATGGATCGAAGACTCCTTCAATGGTCACTTATCAATGGTGACTCATCAACAGTGACTCGTCAATAGTTACTTAATCAATGGAGTCTCATCAATAGTGAATCATAAATGGTGACTCAACAATGGTGACTCATTAGTGGCGTCCAATTAAGCATGAATCATCAATGATGCATCATCAACAGTGACTTATCAACAGTGACTCATCAATGCTGACTCTTCAATGGTGACTTATTTATACAAAATGTATCATTCTTAATGTCTATTTGATGTAGTTTAATCTCTCATAATTTAACATCTTTATGAAGATATCATCCAGCTACTATTTGGTTCCAATAAATTATAATGTTGTATAGCATTTTGTATAATGATCTCTCGAAAAGTGAGTTCTTACATCATTGTGATTTTTTCTAGAATGAAATACTATATTTTTGGAAATGTTTATCACACATTTGTTATCACATTTTATAGGAACATTTATAAATTGTTTTCCAAAATCATGTAAAAAATGTTCCATCCATAGGATTTTTTCTCATAAACTACCTAATGTATTATTTTCAGTAGTGGATAGTGCAACACAATATTATTTCTTATTACACCATAATGCTTGATATTTTCCTAATAGATGACATGTTCATGATGTGAGTTTTCTATCAAACATACAACCACCAAAATCAGTATCTAAATAATAAACCAAATCATGATCGTATCATCTTGGATATAATAATCTTAAATTGGATGCATATTAGAGGTGTTGAATATTTAATTTGATAGATAATATGTGTGACAGTTTTGGATTTTCTTGAATGAAAGAACACATATACACACTAATCATAATATCAGGCCGACTAGAAGATAAATATAAAATACTGCCAATCATTGTTCTATTAGAAGGTTGATCTACTAATTTCTCAACTTCATCATTATATAGTTTAAAGGAGGTATTCATGGTTGAATCACTAATTTTAGTGTTTTCTAATTCAATTTTTTTTAAATTTTCATTAGTATATTTACTTTTATTTAAGATAATTCAATAATAATATTTGAAAAACCTAAAATCCATGAATGAATTTGAGTTCACACATTAAACTCTTTTAATATTCATTTTTGATTAGTCTAGATAAACTAGTACATAAGGATTCTTTAGTAGATCCGAAAATAATATGATATATATATATAATTAAAACATCTTTTGAAATTATATTTATAAAAAGTGTTGGATCAGCTTTACCTTTTGAAAAAAATGATATAAGAAAAGATGTAAGTGAATCACACCAAGCTCTAGGATTATGTTTTAAACCTTATAATTCATTTTTAATGAACAAAAATATTTTGAAATTTTTATGTTGAAATCATGGGGGTTGTTCCACAAAAAATTCTCATTTATGAATCCATTTAATGATGAACTTTTAACATCCATTTGACATAAGTATAAATCCAAATGTGCTTCACAGGAAAGTAGCTTCCTAATGGATTTAAGTATATCTATAGGTGAAAACGTTTCTTCATAATAAATAACTTCATCTTGATTATATCATTATACAGCTAGTCTATATTTGTTTCTTAATATAGTTCCTAACACATCGACCATGTATCTAAATAACTTATTTGTGACAATAGTTAATGTGTGTGTAGGTCCATCAACAAATTACCAAACATTTTATCTCTCACATTGATTATATTCCCCTTGTATAACTATTAACCATAATTCATCATTGATGGAATCATTAATATTTATAGGATTATGTTGTGACAAGAATACATGGTGCTAAAAATTATTTGTAAGGGAATATCTAGTTTCTGTACCTATAGATATATTTCTTATAACAATATCTAAAGGATGGTTCTAATGAGTCATAATAGGTCTTTGAAAAGTGGGGTTAGTTATCTCAAAATCTTCATCAGGTTTGGGTTTTGAAAATTCACTAAGTGAACTTTTTACTTGATTCAAAGAACATTTAGATGGTTTAGAATTGATATTTAGATTTAAAATATCACCCACAAGGTTATATAATATAATATTAAGTTTACTTGGGTTAGTTTCATAAAATTTATTGTGACCAGACACTTCAATGGTTTTGGTTATTTTATTAAACACTCTAGGGATTTTCCAGATGTCAAATATCTAATTAATGTTCCTTCATCACTGTTAGAAGTTATTTTATTCTGATTATCCATTTTATTACGAATAAATACTTTGAAACCAAAAACATAGAAATAATTAAAATTTGGTTTTCTTTTATTTCATAACTCATAATGTGTTCTATTTAATTAGTGACTAATTAATAATTTATTTTATAATAACATGATATGTAAATAGACTCTACCGAAAAGTATATAGGAAGTTCACATTCATTTAGCATACTCTATGATATCTTTTCAATAGTTCTGTTTTTCTTTCTTGCACACCATTTTGTATGGTGACCATGAAGTAGATAATTTGTGATTATAACCATTTTGAGAACAAAATGAATCAATGTATTTATTTTTTAATCCATGACCATGATCACTTCTTAAGTCCTAAGTTGAATAATATTTTCTACATATTTTCCATGTAAAGACCCGTAAATTTCATGGAAATTTTTTTCTTAATTTATTTGGGATTTTACGAGTACGCAGTTTCTGACAGCACCTGATTATGAGGCCTGGTGTGCCCAGAATCAATTTCTTAACTTTTTCTCGGGTACATTCAGTGAACGAACGAGTTGTTTTTCCTATCTTTTGAATCGGTGCTCGGAATTGAAATCTGAGGGCACCGATGAAATCTAAGTGCCGGTAGTTTCTTATGATGACCTTTTATGGACTTTCGTTTTCTCAGGAAGAGTTTTTTAAAATTGTGGTTTAAGTGTTAAGTAAATAAATTTGTGTCACAACTTTATTTTTTTTCTCTATGTGGTATAACTTCCATGTAAGGGAATATCCTAACACCTCTTTTTAAAATATTAGTGAGGTGGGGCCCACATGATCCCCACCCCTTCAATTTCCCTAAACCCCCTCTTAATTTTGGAAACCCACCATTATTATGTAACTCACCCACCCCACCTCATTATTGCATGTCAACCCTCAAATTAAATTTCTTGATTAATGATATTCAATGAATTTAATTTTGAGTTTGTGTTTTTGAAGTTTTGAAAATGCATGGCATGTGTTAATAAAATAATCCTTCCTTATTTTATTTGGGGTTGTTTAGTTGTGTAGGGATTTTGGGAGAGGATACTCAAAGCCATCAGGATCTTCATCTTATTTGTTGGAGAATGCGAAGAACCCCAAGACTTGGACGGAGAACGTCGTCACCGCAATGAGAGATCGATGTGCCGTCTCTTCTCCTCTAAGCAGCCAGTGTGTGATGGATTTCCTGAAGGAGGATGACACTCCTTCATTCGTTATTCTTCTCGCGTCAAAGGAAGGGAGACGCCGCTCCTCCTCGGACGTTCTCTGTCAACATTTACGGAGCTTCACCTCGCGATGCCACTTTCCCGGGATGATCATCATTCGACAACTTCTTCGAGATAGGGGTTTGATTTTACATTCATGGTTATTTCTGGCGTTCATCGTTAAATAGATGCTTGCTATCGTTATAACGGGTGGAGGCTGGAACGCACAAACACGGCCGACCCTACTCCCCATTGTTTTTGTTGACCTTCTACGTGGCTTGGAACTGAGGTGACGTGGTGCTGTCACACTGTGCAGAAACGAAGGCACCGCGGCCAGTGAGGACTGCGGTCAAGGTGTGCGGCGTCGTCGCGCCACGCCATTGAGACCGAAAGGGGCCGTGGCCGGAGTCGGGCCGTAGTGGAGGGGCGCGGTGTTGTCGCGCCTCACCGGTTGGACAAGGGTCGCACCCTAAGGCCATGGTGGTGTAGAGAGAGGCAGCCGGAACTGTCGGTCGCCGGTGCTACAGGAGGCGGGACCAATAGGTCCCGCGCAGAACAACCGACCGACCGTTACTGCCGTCCGGATCCGGGAAAACCAGGGGTTTGAACCCCCAGCCAGCGTAGCAAGGTCGTACCCCCGCAGGATCACCTTTTGGTTCGAAGGGGGCGGTGGCCTCCCCCCCTTTCACGTCCGCTCAGCACGCGAGCGCCTGCACCGGGCAGAACCGGTCGGGCTGGGATGGACCGTCCGCACCGGGTCGGGCTGCCCGCGCCAGGCTGGACCCCACTCCGGGTCGGGCCACACCGACAGGGCAAGGCCGTGCCATCCGGGCCAGCCCACACCCAACTGGGTCGGGTCGACCAGGTTCAGGCCGACCCAGGGGTATCGGTCTGGGTTGGACCGGGCCCGAACGCCATGTTTTCGGATAGATCCATTCAAACACCCATAACATGGGATACAGACCTCTGATCGATGCATTGTCAGTTGCGTAGTGATCCTTGGATTGAGAAGGTTGTTTAGGTATATTACACTCAAGGTTTCAGAAAACTTTGGCAACAGCCAGGGTGTTTCGAACACGAAACCAACCGGGCCTTTGGAGCGGAAACACTTATAACCTGAGCTCCGGAGGTCCAATTGATGCGCTGACAACTTTGTTGGATTCCACATAGTAAGTCAGCGATTTTTTCTTACTCCACTCGAGTGTTGGACACATTTTTAGTACAAATGGGTTGTTTTTATCTTAAAAACCAACCGGGCTCCGGGTTTGAAAACGCCAATAACTCTCACACCAGGCGTCCGATTGACACGCCGTCTATCGCGTTGACTTCCTATTGGATCATGTAGTGGACACTCCTGGAATCGAGTGTGATGTGTGAGGAAACCCTAGATATGGATGTGACGAAGATGACGACTACCGTACTAGGATCCTTCTTGGGTTCGATGACTGTACTGGTATCCTCCGTGGGTTAGACGACGATGTCTACCATACTCGGATCTTCCGTGGGTTCGATGACTATGTTGGGATCCTCAGTGGGTTCAACGACGATGTCTTCTGTACTCGGATACTCTGTGGGTTTGATGACGACATCTACTGTACTAGGATCCTCCGTGGGTTCGACGACTGTGCTGGGATCCTCCATGGGTTCGACGAAGATGACTAATATACATGGATCCTCTGTGGGTTTGGTAGTGACGACTTCTATACTAGGATCATATGTTTATTCGGCAGAGAGGATGATTCAGAGGTTACATCTAATCATCTCCACCCCTCTTCAGAATTAGTATACATGTTTGACCTGAGTCTTGACTTTCAATCAATATCTTCAATATGATTATTTTGTTATCCTGTGTAGATTGAGTTGTGTTATCCTATGTGGATTGGTTTGTGCTATCCAATATGGACTATATCGAACTTGGGCTCGGATGTTGGAGCTGATCTGGAATTAATGACTTAGGTATATGTATGGGAATATACCTAAGTAGGGTTGGTTGTTACTTCGTGATTGTAATCTTTCCTTTGTGGTTTCTCCTTCGTCGATTCTGGGAGACCATCGGGGGTCTCGGGGTCCCTACTGATTAATGTATACTCACCCCTCCATGGGATACACCCACACTACGTTGTGTTGGATGCAGAAAAAGGACAACACTGACTGCAGTAGGAGCTTGTGGAGCTGGATGGTACCTGGAGGTTGATCACTGAACGGGATGTACATGGAGCGGATGGCTGGAGCCAAGGAGAAAAGGAGACTATCTGTACCCATCATTCAGGTGGGATTTCTAGAGGACGGCTTGGGGTTGCTGCATTACTTTTCTGACGCTTTACTCTCTTTTCAGTTGTACTTTACTTTCAGTTGGGTTTGTTTTATGGCCCATTTTCTTTCTAGCACTAACCTTTGTACTCAGTTTACTTAGTGTTTACTTCTGCTTGCATACTCTGGGGTGTTTTTTTTCATACATAAAGGAAATTCCTTCCCTGATATCGGGATGTATGCCTTTGGTGCTAGTCTCCAGCCCCTGGCCTATGGAAGGCGGGCATTGGGTAGTCACGACACAGGTCCCGAGGACGGGTCGTGACAAATTGTTATCAGAGGAGTTTGGTTCTACCGCAGAACTCAGGACTCTATTTTTTCTTCTATGTGAAGCAATAGTGTTAAGGGTATTGAGTGTGGTTATCAGTCTAGGGAGTCCATTGTTGGTTTCTCAGTAGACGTATCCATACACCAGGACCATGAATTCTGATTTCCGACTCAAATCACGAACACATTGATTGCGTGTATGTTTCAAAGTTATCTTAGTGATTACTTCTGTCAGCTCACCAGGTATACTGTATTTACCGTGGCACACCTGTATCTTTTCAGGATAGCCCCACGACAGCAGCCAGCTAGGGTTCGGAGCTTTGCGCGAGACGATAGTCCACCGAGCGATGAGGCCTCAGTGGAGGGCCCCATTGTAGCAGAGGCATCGGTGGTACCTCTACCCGCCGAGCCACCGATGCTACTAGCCCCAGCAGCTAAGAGTGCACATCGCCTGAGTGCACTGCATGAGTTTCAGCGTTAGAGACCACCTAGGTTCAATGGAGAGACGGATCCTCAGGTAGCCGAGGATTGGCTGGAGGCTGTTGTTCGAGTCTTCAGGTTAGTAGGGACACCAGCTGACCTCACGGGGATCCTTGCGGCAAGTCTCCTGCACGCGACAGTAGGTAGATGGTGGAGCCTAATGATCCAGGTGCATGAAGAGGCATCACTTCTTTGGATGGACTTCGAGAGCCTCTTCTACTTAGAGTTTGTTCTAGCCACCCTCTGTGCGGTGTGCATTCAGGAGTTACTGCAACTGCGGTAATGAAACATGATGGTAGCCCAGTACTCGGAAAGATTTACTAATCTCCCGCGCTACTCCACCGACATGGTACGAGACCCATTCCTCCGGGCCTAGACCATTGAGAAAGGACTGAGGCATGAAATCAGGGCTTCGATGACCTCCCCCAACATCCCGACGCAGGCGAGGGTGCTAGAGTGAGCCCTTCTAGTGGAGAGTTTTCTCGTCGAGCAGTCACCAGCGGCGAGACCCTCCATAGGACGAACCGTATCTGAGTCTTCAACAGATGGCATTAGACAGTTGACGTAGAGGTCCAAGCGGGCCAGACCATCAGATGATCAATCACATGAAATAGGTTTGTTTGTGCGGGGCACACGAAACAAATCCAGCCACACAAGGAGTAGACAATGTTATGGATGCGGCGGCCAGGGTTACATGGATTGTGACTGCCCGACCCGCCCTGCAGATGAGCAGCAGGAAGTAGAGGGACCTCCCAGGCAGAGGTTCGACCAAGGTACTGCAGGAGAAGATAGAGAAGAGAGGGACTAGCTCTAGACATGGAGACTTTTGATCATGTTTCTTCTATCTTTTTTGATGTTTTGTGTCTTTGTACCTTGATCGGTAGTAATAAATGACACTTGTTCTTATGATGTTTTGTTCCCTATCCTTTTTATGTAGTTGATACTAAATGGTTCTGGTTTAAACTGTTGACTTAACCCTCACTTTTGAGATACCTACTGGAGGAGACTATGTGACCACACACTGATGCCGACAGTGTGACTCAACCCTTGGAGGTGAGAGTAACAGTTGGATCTCTGAGTAGTAGCGTCGAGGCCTTACGACGTCATCCATGGCATGAATTAGTATAATTCATGTCAGGTTTGACTGTATTAGTCAAAAAACATGGTTCATCCAGGGGATGAGACCGGATTTCTCTTATCGGAAAAGAAGAAATCTTAGTAGCTTTTGTAGGAGCAGAGAAGGTTCGGTTCATCCAGGAGCAGAAGAGGACAGCTCAGAGCCGACAGTAGTCTTATACTGACAGGAGGTGGAGACCACTAGAGTTCGAGGATGGAGACCATGTTTTCTTATGGGTCTCACCTCGACATGGTTTATGAAGATTTCTCTCAGGCAGTAAGTTATCTCCGAGGTTCATCAGACTCTTCTCAGTCCTCAACAGGGTTGGAGATGTGGTTTATCAGTTGACCCATCCACCTCAGTTGCAACAGGTGCATGAACTCTTCCACGTATCTCAGCTGAGGAGATACGTGCACCACCCGACACATATCATCGACCATGGGGCGGTGGACATTGATGATGGGGTGACTTTTGTGGAGGTCCCAGTGGAGATCGAGGATCGACAGGAGCGGGTCCTACATGGGAGGTCGATTCCTCTAGTGTGCATCGGGTGGCAGCATGGGAACCTCCAGGAGAGGACTTGGGAGTGGGAGGCTCAGATGCATGCTCAGTACCCTCATTTGTTTCCCTAGATTGTGATGTATCTTTACGGGGATGTAAAGCACTAAGGTGGGAGTAATGTAAAGGCCCCCAAATTTCAAGGAATTTTTTTCTTAATTTCATTGGGGTTATACGAGTACATAGATTCTAAAGGAACCTAATTCTGAGGCCTGGTGTGCCTAGCTCGGGTATGTTCAGTGAACGAATGAGCAGGTTTTCCTAACTTTTGAACCGGTTCTCGGAATCGAAATCTGAGGGCACCGATGAAATCGCAGCGCCGATAATTGCTTAAGATGACCTTTTCTAGAGTTGTGTTTCCTTAGAAAGAGTTGTTTAAAATTGTGGTTTAAGTGTTAAGTAAACAATGTTGTGTCGCAACTTTATTTTTTTTTCTCTATGTGGTATAACTTCCATGTGAGGGAATATCCTAAAACCTCTTGTTAGGATATTATTGAGGTGGGTCCCACACGACCCCCACCCCTTCAATTTCCCTAAACCCTATCGTAATTTTGGAAACCCCCCATTATTATGTACCTCACCCACTCCCCCTCTTTATTATATGTCAACCCTAAAACTAAGTTGACTGATTAAAGATATTCAATGAATTTAATTTTGTGTTTGATTTTTGGAATTTTTGAAAATGCATGGCATGTGTAAATAAAACAAGCCTTCATTATTTTATTTGGGGTTGTTTAGTTGTGTGCGGATTTTGGGAGGGGATACTCAAAGCCTTGAAGATCTTCATCTTCTTCGTTGGATAATACAAAGAATGCCAAGAATTCGATGAAGAACATCGTCACTGCAAGGAGAGATCGATGTGTCGTCTCTTCTCATCTCCACAGCCGATGTGTGATGCCTTTCCCGAAGGACGACGACGCGCCTTCCTTCGTTCTTCTTCTCACATCAAAGGAAGGGGGATGTTTCTCCTCCTCGGACATTCTCAATCAACATATAAGGAACTTCACCTCATGACGTCGGTTTCTCATGACGATCATTGTTCGAAAACTTCTTAATGGTAGGGGTTTCATTTTACATTCGTGGTTATTTCTGGTATTCATCGTTGAATATCCACTTGCTATCGGTATAACGAGAGGAGGTCGGACCGCACAAACACGGCCGAACCTCCTCGCACTTGTGGTTGTTGAACTTCTACGTGGCTTTCAATGGAGGTGATGTGGTGACGTCGCACCACATGGAAACAAAGGAATCACGGCTGGTGCGGACCACCGAGAAGGAGTGTGGCGTCGTCGCGCCGCGCTGTTGAGATCGAAAGGGCCCGCGACAGGAGTCGGGCCATGGAGGAGGGGCGCGGCGCTGTCGCGCGGCGCCGATTGGACAAGGGCCGCGACCTATGGTCGCAGCGGTGAAGAGGGCGGCGACCGGAACTGCCGACCGCTGGTGTTACAGGAGGCGACACCAACAGGTCCTGCACGGCACAACCAGCCGACTGTTACGGTCGCCGGATCCGGGAAAATCGGGGGTTTGAACCCCCGGCCAGCGCAGCAAGGCCGGACCCCCGTGGGTCCACCATTCGGTTCGAATGGGGTTCCGGCCTCCCCCCCCCCTTCTGCGTCCGCTCAGCACGAGGGCGCCCGCACCGGGCCGAACCGGTCGGGCCAGGCCGGACCACCCTCGACCGGCTGGGCTGCCCACGATGGACCGGACCCCTGCGCCGAGCCGGGCCGCACCGGCTGGTCCGGGCCGCGCCAGTCGGGCCAGGCGACGCCCCACCGGGCTGAGCGACGCCCAACTAGGCCGGACCTGGACCCGGGTCAGGTCAACCCAGTTTGGGACGACCTAGGGGGATCGGGCCGTGTCGGACCGGGCCCGAACCCCCTGTTTTCAGATAGATCCGTTCAAACACCCTTAACATTGGCTACAGACCTCCGATCGACGCAATGTCTATTGTGTAGTGATCCTTGGATCGAGACTATCGTTTTAGTATGTTACACTCAAGGTTTCAGAAAACATTGGGTACAACCGGGATGGTTCGAGCACAAAACCACTACGGGAAAAATGGGTATTTGCGACGGGTTATTTGCGACGGGAATAAATCCCGTCGCAAATAGTCCCGTTAAAATCTTATTTGCGACGGGGGTATTTACCCGTCGCAAATAATTAGGCTTTTGTGACGGGATTGCTTTCCCCGTCGCAAATAGTTTTCCCGCGATGCGCGTCAAATCGCGGGAAAACTATTTGCGACGGGAAAGTATTCCCGTCGCAAATAACCGACGGCGGTAAAAGGTATTTGCGACGGGAATATTACCCCGTCGCAAATAGTATGTCGGCAGGTGGTTATTTGCGACGGGACCCGTCGCAAATGGACCCGTCACAAATAAGCTAACCTATAAATACCCTCATCCGTTTTTTTCAAATCATTCTCATTCTCTATCTTCTCCTGCCCTCAAACATTTGTTTCTAAAGTTGAGTTTTTTTCAGTTTAATTTTTTTTCTCCGGAGCTGATATTAAAGTTTTGAAGAACGATCAGAGCAGATCAATTTTGAAGGTATTTATGTTCATTTTAATTTAATATTTATTTTTAATTTTTTATTAGTTTCAATTATTCTTAATTAGTTGTAATTTAATTATATTTACATTGTTTTTTTACTTAATAAATTTAAATTATTAGTATTGTTCATAGTTAATGGTAATTAGGAATAATTAGTAATAATTTCTAATAATTAAGAATAAATATTAATAATTAGTAATAAATACCAATAAGAAGGAATAATAACATTATTACATTATTACATTATTAGTATATTTTATTATTAATATTAAAATAATATAATTTTTTATATATATACAATTCTCTTTTCATCTGTGTGTTTACTGTATTCACATGTATTATTATTATGTGGAGATAGAAAACGCACAGATGAAAGGAGAATTGTATATAAATCAGAAAATTATATTATTTTAATATTAATAATAAAATATACTAATAATGTTATTATTTATAAATATTGGTAATTATTCCTAATTATTGGTAATTATTCATTTAATTACTAATAATTAGGAACAATTATCAATAATTATTAATAATTAAGAATAATTAGTAATAATTAGTAATAATTACCAATAATTAGTAATAATTAGTAATAATTAGTAATAATTATCAATAATTAGTAATAATTAGTAATAATTATCAATAAGTAGTAATAATTACCAATAAGTAGTAATAATTACCAATAATTTGGAATAATTACCAATAATTAATAATAATTAGTAATAATTAGTAATAATTAGTAATAATTACCAATAATTACCAATAATTAGTAATAATTACCAATAATTACCAATAATTGCCAATAATTACCAATAATTAGGAATAATTTGAAATAATTAGAAATAATTAGGAATAATTAGGAATAATTAGGAATAATTAGTAATAATTAGTAATAATTAGTAATAATTAGTAATAATTAGTAATAATTAGTAATAATTAGTAATAATTAGTAATAATTAGTAATATTAGTAATAGTTAGTAATAGTTAGTAAAAGTTAGTAATAGTTAGTAATAATTAGGAATAATTAGGAATAATTAGGAATAATTAGTAATAATTAGGAATAATTAGGAATAATTAGGAATAATTAGTAATAATTAGGAATAATTAGGAATAATTAGGAATAATTAGTAATAATTAGGAATAAGTAATACTTACCAATAATTTGGAATAATTACCAATAATTAACAATAATTTGTAATAATTTGTAATAATTACCAATAATTACCAATAATTAGTAATAATTAGTAATAATTACCAATAATTACCAATAATTATCAATAATTACCAATAATTACCAATAATTACCAATAATTACCAATAATTAGGAATAATTATGAATAATTAGGAATAATTAGGAATAATTAGGAATAATTAGGAATAATTAGGAATAATTAGGAATAATTAGTAATAATTAGGAATAATTAGGAATAATTAGGAATAATTAGTAATAATTTGGAATAATTAGGAATAATTAGTAATAATTAGGAATAATTAGGAATAATTAGGAATAATTATTTATAATTATTTATAATTATTTATAATTAGTAATAATTAGTAATAATTAGGAATAATTAGGAATAATTAGGAATAATTAGGAATAATTAGGAATAATTAGGAATAACTAGGAATAATTAGGAATAATTAGGAATAATTAGGAATAATTACCAAAAATTAGGAATAATTACCAATAATTAGCAATAATTACCAATAATTAGCAATAATTACAAATAATTAGCAATAATTAGTAATAATTAGCAATAATTAGTAATAATTTGCAATAATTAGTAATAATTTGCAATAATTAGTAATAATTATTAATAAATACCTAAAATTAAGAAAAATTAGAAAAAATTAGGAAAAATTAGGAAAAATTAGGAAAAATTAGGAAAAATTAGGAAAAATTACCAATAATTAGGAAAAATTATCAATATTTAGTAATAATTACCAATAATTAGTATTAATTACCAATAATTAGTAATAATTACCTATAATTAGTATTAATTTCCAATAATTAGTAATAATTAGGAATAATTACCAATAATTAGTAATAATTACCAATAGTTAACAATAATTAGTAATAATTAACAATAATTAGTAATAATTACCAATAATTACCAATATTTAGTAATAATTAACAATTATTACCAATAATTACCAATAATTGCCAATAATTACCAATAATTGCCAATAATTACCAATAATTAGTAATAATTATGAATAATTAGTAATAATTACGAATAATTAGTAATAATTACGAATAAATAGTAATTATTACGAATAATTAGTAATAATTACGAATAATTAGTAATAATTACCAATAATTAGTAATAATTACTAATAATTAGTAATAATTACCAATAATTAGTAATAATTACCAATAATTAGTAGTAATTACCAATAATTAGTAATAATTACTAATAATTATCAATAATTACTAATAATTAATAATAATTACTAATAATTAGCAATAATTAATAATAATTAGCAATAATTAGTAATAATTAGCAATAATTACTAATAATTAGTAATAATTAGGAATAATTAGGAATAATTAGGAATAATTAGTAATAATTAGGAATAATTAGTAATAATTAGGAATAATTAGGAATAATTAGTAATAATTAGGAATAATTCGGAATAATTAGGAATAATTAGTAATAATTAAGAATAATTAGTAATAATTAGGAATAATTAGGAATAATTAGTAATAATTAGGAATAATTAGGAATAATTATTTATAATTATTTATAATTAGTAATAATTAGTAATAATTAGGAATAATTAGGAATAATTAAAAATAATTAGGAATAATTCGGAATAATTAGGAATAATTAGGAATAATTAAGAATAATTAAGAATAATTAGGAATAATTAGGAATAATTACAAATAATTAGAAATAATTACCAATAATTACCAATAAATACCAATAATTAGCAATAATTACCAATAATTAGCAATAATTAGTAATAATTTGCAATAATTAGTAATAACATCATTACATTATTTGTATATTTTATTATTAATATTAAAATAATATAATTTTCTATATTATATGCAATTCTTTTTTTTCTATGGGTTTTCTGTCTCCACATGTAATATTGGCATTCTTTTTCAAAATTATCAACCTACTCGCCAATGGAGAGGTGAAAGTGAATGCCAATATTACATGTGGAGACAGAATGTTAAACACACAGATGAAAGGAGAATTGTATATAATATAATTTTTTTTATTATTTTAATATTAATAATAAAATATACTAATAATGTAATGATGTTGTTATTATATAATTAATATTTATGAAAAAAAATTATATTAGTATTATTAAAAAAATAAGAAATCAATATAATATTAAAATTATCAATATTTGTAACAGGTTTTGCTTTATTTTCAATATATTCAATCCTTGATTGAGTGTTTTTTCTAACAAATTATTCAAAACCAGTAATGCTTATATATTTTATAGAAAAATATGGAACAACGAGGTCGTCAACACTCATTATTAGATGACCACATATGGATAAATCAACGTAGAAATCCAAATGGTTCTGGTTTAAATCCAGTATATATAGAGGGTGTGGATATTTTTTTTATCATTTGCGGCATCAAATCCAGAATTTGTTTCAGAAGGAAAAATAAAATGCCCTTGTAGAAAATGTGCATTAAGAACGTTTGACACATTTGACAAAGTGGGGGAACATCTCTTGCGTTTTGGTTTTCAAGCAGATTATGTTTTTTGGTATCAACACGGTGAACGCAGTTCCAGAGCAGGTGATACCAACTTGATTCCCGATCCATCCCAGTTTCAAGATTTAGTACATGATGTTGCAGGTTCATCTGTTCAACATACAGAAACTCCGGCTGATATAGCTTCAAATCCTGAGTTGGGACCGTCTGAATTTTATGAGTTGTTGATGTCTGCTGAGGATGCATTATATCCTAGCTGCAAGATAAGTAAATTAGAAGTAGTTGCAAAATTTATGGCTATCAAATCAGATAACGGAATGTAAAACACCTGTTTTGACCAGAAATTTTCTTTGCTGAAAACACTGTTACCCGAAGGAAATGTTTTACCTGCAAATTACTATGAAAGTAAGAGGTTGGTTCGAAATTTGGGACTTACTTGTCAGAAGAATAATGAATGTTCAAATGACTGCATTTTATATTCTGGGGAAAATGAGTCGTTGGATAGTAGTCCCACATGTGGGGAACTAAGATATAAAGAAGGACAACACGGGAAGTCTGGTTTGATTCCTGTAAAACAGTTGAGATATTTTCCGCTTACATCCAGAATTCAGTGTTTATTCATGTCTAAGAATACAGCGACAATGATGTCATGGTATAAAGAGAATATTTCAACCGATAAAAGCTTGAATCATCCAGCCGATGGTGATTCATGGAAACATTTTGATAGAGTGCATCCATCCTTTGCTTTAGAAGCTAGAAATGTTCGACTGGGACTTTCCACTGATGGTTTCTGTCCGTTTGGATCTTATGGTAGTCAATATTCATGTTGGCCTGTTTTTTTAACTCCGTACAATTTACCTCCATGGATGTTGATGAAGGAGCCACATATCTTTTTGACTTTACTAATTCCAGGACATCCGAAGAAAAATATTGATGTTTATTTGAAGCCATTGATTGATGAATTAAATTTATTGTGGAGTACTGGTGTCAGTACATATGATGTTACAACGAAACAGAATTTCATACTGAGAGCAGCATTGATGTGGACAATAAGTGACTTCCCGGCTTATGGGATGTTATCTGGCTAGAGTACACATGGTCAGAAATCATGTCCTTACTATATGGGAGAGAACAAAGCATTTATGCTCATTTATGGAAAGAAACCTTGTTATTTTGACTGTCATCGCAGATTTCTTCCAGCTGATCATCCTTTTCGCAGAAACAGATCTCATTTCATAAAAGGAACAGTTGAAATGGATGGACCTCCAAAAATGCTATCATGTTCAGAGTAAAAATCAGTTGTATTTTCATTACCTCCCATCACTTTTGGTCCCACAATAAACCAACAGAAAATTTCTGGTTTTGGGAAAGAACACAATTGGATTAAACGTAGCATATTTTGGGATTTGCCATATTGGTCTGATTTGTTGGTCCGCCACATGTTAGATGTCATGCATATTGAGAAGAACTGTTTTGATAATTTGTTTCATACAGTTTTGGATACACCAGGAAAGTGCAAAGACAATGTAAATCCACGTTTAGATCTTGCCCAAATTTTCCGGTGTCCAGAATTGGAACTATTTGAGAATGTCAGAACAGAAAGGTTACTGAAACCAAAAGCAGCTTATACACTGTCTAAAGAAAACCGTTTATTATTTTGTCAGTGGATTGCAGATTTGAGACTTCTAGATAGCTGTGCTTCCAATTTGGGTATATGCGTAAAGAATGGTCATATTACTGGATTAAAATGTCATGATTGTCATGTTATAATGGAGAGACTTCTACCCATTGGATTAAGAGGTCTGTTGAATTATGTGATTTGGGATTCCATAACAGACATGTCTCATTTTTTTCGGGAAATTTGTGCGGCTACGGCAGATTATGATGCTCTAGGAAAACTTGAAAAAGATGTTGTAATTATATGTAAACTGGAAAAAATATTTCCGCCGTCTTTCTTCGACTCAATGGAACATTTGATGTTACATTTGCCATATGAAGCCAAATGTGGAGGTCCGGTACAGTTTCGATGGATGTACCCATTTGAATGATGCATGCAAAAATTGAAAAGAAAAGTACGTAACAAAGCATCTGTTGAAGGATCTATTGCAGAAGCTTATTTTCAAGAGGAAATATCTTTTTTCTGCTCCCATTATTTTGAATCTGAGTATCCTTCAAAACACAACCGAATGGGATGGAACGAGAGGAATATTGATGAAATCGACAATCAATTATCTATTTTCAACCAGTCAGAGCTTGGTTTTGGTGGAGTTTATGAACGCTGGCTTTTAGATGATAAACATCAGAGAGCTCATACGTATGTTCTGCTCAACTGTGAAGAGATGACATCAGTTGTACTGTAAGTGTTTATATCACTTATTCTATCATTTGTGTAACAATAAATAACTTTGGTTTTTATAGGTTGTATGATAATCATATCAAGAAACAAATTCCACAAATTACAGCAGCTTCTCTCGAAGAACGTCGACTAAAAAATATCTCTCAGTGGTTTCAAAAACTGGTAACATAAATTCATTATCTTTTAGCAACTCATTCAATGTATAGTTTACTATATTGATAATTATTTCACAAATTTTCAGGTGTCTCAACATGCTGATAAAATTGAAAAATGGCTGTGTGTATTGAGTAACCCACCTTCCAAACTTTTTAAAACTTATAATGCATATGTGGAGAATGGATTTCGATTCCACACACATGCATATGGGGAATCGAAAAAAACAATGAACAGTGGAGTTAGCTTGAGAGGATCTCATCATCGAGAAAATGAAGTTGACTTTTATGGCACACTTGATGAAATCATTGAACTCTGTTATCTTGGACAACATTACATATCCATGTTCAAATGTCCGTGGTTGGATATAGAGAGAGGCGTGCGTGTTCATCCGACTCATGGAATCATCGATATTAAATGTAAAAGTTTTCTCGCAGTAAATGAACCATTCTTATTGGCTCAACATGCATATGAAGTTTATTATGCAAAGTACTGTGCAACATCAAGATACTTGACTGATTGGTGGAGTGTAATAAAAATCAAAATTCGAGACAATTAGTTTAGTCAAAGTGAATGTGCTTTCACGGATGTGCAAAGAATTGAAGTTTTTCAAGAGAGTATTCAAAATCAATCTTTTTTACAAAGAGACATGAGTATCGATGAAGACACCCCACATTTAAGAGTCGGTGATGACGATGATGTTAATGATGTCACATATGAATTTGAAACGGTAAGAGATGAAGCAACTGTAACTCGAATGGATATCGATGATGTTGAGGAGGAATATGAAGATGACATTGACATATATGAAGACGATGATGAAGATGAACACTGATAGCATTTCATGGTATTTATATACAATCATAATATGTATATATGTATATATAATTGTAATTATCAATTATTTGGTAACATTAACATTTTCTGTTTCAGATGGACGACGCCACATTTCATGAGTTGGCGGATGCTGACCTGACTTTTGATGCGGATGAGTTGCTGACAGATGACCCTCAGCCTGCAGGCGCTCTAGGGAGTACACAGAGGGGGCGCGGTCTTGCACGATTGATGATTCCTGACCCCGTCCACGAGCGACGTCCACGTCTTGGGTTTGATCCATGCACACGGAGGTGTGATAACCTGTGTGATAACCTGTGGATTTGTCTAAGATTTCATTAATCTATTCACATAATAAATGTTTATTATTTTTTTCAGTTTTCCGCATATAGTAGTCGGACAGGGCAGCGCTATTTTGCGCAACTATTTCTCTCATCCGTGGACCACATGGGAGCAGATTCCCATTGATGTGAATCAGGCCATGTTCGGCCATTGGTTGGTACGTACGTAAATAAATAATTTTTATTTTGAAAATTATTTCATTTCTAACTTGATATTTTGATTTATTTGTAGGGTTTATGGTATCCGATCGAGGATACCATGCGTGACGCCATCCACGAGGCATGGGAGGTGGCCATGCGTGATCGCCTTCATCAGTTTTTGCACAATTTAAGATAAGCTGCGATGAAGAAAGCAGGAGTGTCTGATTTTGAGGAGTCATGTAGAGCACACCGACCAGAGTATATTTCATCCCATGTATGGGATGGATTATGTGCGCACTGGTTGAGTGGTGCCTTTCAGAGGAGATCATCGGTGGGGAGGCAGAATCGGGGGAGATAGGAGGTGACTCATCGAGCTGGGAGTCGTTCTTTCAGTACTCATAGACAGCATCTGGTACGTACATTATTTATAAATATTTTATATAACTATAAATATTAACAGTTTATTTTTTATTCTTATAGGCTGTCGAGCACCCCGATATTACAGAGTACGACGTATATCGGAGGATGTATAGTGATCCTGCTACTGGGGAGCTCAGAGGTGATCGTCAGCATCACATCGTGGTCAGTATTATTTGTTTTCAAGTTTGAAAATTAACTGCATATAATATATTCACAATTTTAATTTTAAATTGCAACTATAGGAGTCATATGAGGCCGCAGCGGCATAGGCCCGGCCTGAGAGTCATGCCGAGTCATCAGATCAGACCACTGCCCGTCAGTTTGATGAGGCTACATGGATGCAGGCCACCCAGTATGCCTTCGAGAAGGGCCGGGTAGTTGGTATCGGCTCTCGACTGACTCCCGGAGATTATTATGGCAGTGTTGCGATGTCGGCGTCCAGCTCGAGAGGAGCTCGTGCATCTTCTTCTACACAGTATGAGGATCAGTTGCGATCTCATACTGCACAGATAGAGAGTCTCCGACAGGAGCAGGAGCAGATGCGTCAGCAGCATGAGGAGGGGCGTCGACGCCAGCAGCAGCTGTACGAGAAGCAGGCGAGTCGGTGGCAGCAGCAGCATCAGAAGCAGATGGAGTACATGCACCGACTCACTCATGCTTTAGGGATGGAGTTTCCTCCACCACCATCTGCAGATCCCCCACCTCCCCCCCTCCCCCCCTCCTTCAGATTAGAGTTTGTATTTCTGTTATAAAATTTGTGAAATCAAAATATATTTTTTTCTATTCGTAGTTTCTGTCTCATTATAAAATATTAATAATATTATATTTTTAAATAACAATATTAATATGAATAATAATATTATTTATATTTTATAATTTTAAATTATATATATATATATTAAAATTTTATATATATATTAAAATTTTATAATATTATAATTTAATTATTTTTTTTGTAATACTTGAATTATTTTAATATTTGAATGTAAAATAATTCTATTATTTTTATATAAATTAAAATAACTTATTAATATTTTTTTTATTTATGAATTATAATTGTAATATTATTATATTAATTAAATCATTTATTAATATTCTATTATTTTTTATTTTTGAATTATAATTCTACTATTATTATAGTAATTAAAATAATTTATTATTTTCATTTGTAAATTATAATTCTATTATTATATTAATTAAAATAATTTATTAATAATTTATTTTTTTAATTTTTTTATAGTATTTGCGACGGGATACTATGCCCGTCGCAAATACTAGTATTATTAATAGTTTTTTATTTTTTTTTAAAAATAGTATTTGCGACGGGATACTATTTCCGTTGCAAATACTAGTATTATTAATTTTTTTTATTTTTTTTAAAAAATAGTTTTTGCAACGGAACCGTCGCAAAAGAGATTTGCGATGGGTCCCGTCGCAAAAGGTATTTGCGACGGGTCCCGTCGCAAAAACTATTTTAAAAGTTTTTTACAAAAATACGGAATACTATTTGGGACGGGGAGAATATCCGTCGCAAAAAAATGCTTTAGCGACAGGCCCGTCGCAAATACCTGTTTTTCTAGTAGTGAACCAACCGGGCCTTTAGAGTGGAAACACTTATAACTTGAGCTCCGGACGTCCGATTGACATGACGTCAACATTGTTGGATTCCTCTTAGTGATGCAGTTAATTTGGCTTAATCTTCTCGAGGTTTGGACATAGTTGGAGTACGGCCGTGTTGGGTTTAACATAAAAACCAACAGGGCCACTATGAAGAAAAATCCAATAACTCTCAGACCGGGCGTCTGATTGACGCGCCGTCTATCACGTTGAGTTCTTATTGACAAGACAGAACATTGGGATACATCAGCTCCGGACTACGTGTCATTTGATGTATCGACCCCTCTTGATTCGTGGAGTGGACCCTCCCGGAATCGAGCGTGATGTGTGCAGGAACCCTAGAGCTGGTTGCGATGAAGATGAAAACTACGGTACTAGGATCCTCTATGGGTTCGACGACTATACTGGGATCCTACATGGATTCGACAATGACATCTACCGTACTTGGATCCTCCGTGGGTTCGACGACTATGCTGGGATCCTCTATGGGTTCGACGACGATGACCACTCTACATGGATCCTCCGTGGCTTCGGCAGCGATGACGTTTATACTAGGATCCTATGTGGATTCGGCATAGAGGATGATTCATAGGTTACATCTAATCATCTCCACCCCTCTTTGGAAGTAGTATACCTGTATGAGCTGAGTCTTGACTTTCAATCAATATCTTCTATATGATTGTTTTTCTATCCTGTGTGGATTGAGATGTGTTATTTTGTGTGGAATGGTTTGTGCTATCCTGTGTGGACTATATCAAACATGGGCTTAGATGATGGAGCCGATCTAGAATTGATGACTTTGGTATATGTATGGGCATATACCAAAGTTTGGTTTGTTGTTACTTCGTGATTGTAATCTTTCCTTTGTGTTTTATCCTTCATGGATATTGGGAGACCTTCGGGGGTCTTGGGTTCCCTACTGAGTAGCTTATACTCACCCATGCACGGGCTATGCCCGCACTACATTGTGATGGATGTAGATGACAGACAGTGCTGACCAAAGTAGGAGCTCATGGTGATGGACGGTACCGGGAGGTGGATCACTAGACGGGATGCACACGGAGCGGATGACTGGAGCCGAGGAGCTAAGGATACTATCTCTACCCACCCTTCAAGTGGGATTTCCAGGGGATGACTTGGTGTTCCTGATTTACTTTTCTACAGTTGTATTATCTTTTAAGTTGTACTTTACTTCCAGCTGGGTTTGTATTCTGGCCCATTTACTTTCCATCACTTACCATTGTACTCAGTTTACATAGTGTTTACTTCGGCTTCCATACTCTATGGTGTTTGTTTTCTTACGTAAAGGAAATTCCTTCCCTGATATCAGGATTTACGCCTTTGGTGCTAGTCTCCAGCCCTTGTACTATAGAAGGTGGGCTTGGGGTAGTCACAACACAGGTCCTATGGATGGGTTGTGACAATCCATACATAATAATGTATGAAAAAAAATCAATTTTCTGATCTAGGAAAAATAGCCATACATATGAAGAGAAGTAATCTACAAGGACATAGAAATAATGTTTTCCATTTAAACTAGAAATTGTTTAAAGTCCAAATAGGTCTATATGAACAAAATCTAGAGGCTGAGAGGTTCAAAATTACTTGTTATATTTGTAGGAAATCTTGTGAAGTTTCCCTTATTAGTAGGGATCACAAACTCTATCATTTGAGAATTCATGATTTGGTAGATCTCATACTAACCCTTTCCATGTCAGATTTTGATGTAAATGAATATTAAAATGGAATAGTATCATATTACTAAGCCAATATTATTTTTGAATTAAAATAATGTACGAAATACTTTTAGATGTTAATGAATATAAATATATAAAATAAGCATTATAATTTCTTAATGTAGTAATAATTAAATCATTTGTATCATTTAAAATATGATATGAATTGCATTAAAATTTTACATAAAATATATCATCACATAAATTAAAAATTCTATGTAGATTATTTTTTAAACCATCTACATATATAACAATAAAAATTAATACATAATTAGAAATACCTATTTGGCTTAAGCTGAGGGTTTTCCCTTTAGTATTGTCACCAAAGGTGTCATGACCACCATCAACATCAATCAAATTATTGATGTTTGAATACTCACAATACATATTTCTAGAACATCCAATATCCAGAATCTATTCGTTTTTGTTGGAGGTTTTCATACATGTTTCCTACAAAACAAAGATTATGCCAAAAATGATTCCGGTACCCAAATATTTTTGGGTTTATTTGAGTTAGTAATAAGATATTTTGGCACCCATAATTGAATAATCGGTTTATTATAAAAAAATTGTATGATTTTAGAAATAAATACTTCTTTTAGTTCAATTTTAGTATGTATATATAATATATGAATGTTTATAACTAGTATTGGATGTAAATATGGTTTTGAAATTATTATATATCTTGATTGATAACCTATGCTAGTTATATATTTGGGAGAAACGTTCATTCCTATTATTTGAGATAAATAATTCATATAATTATTAATAATTTCTATGAATTTATTTATCAATTAAGTTGATAATTTTAATTAGTATTTCTCCATATAATATTGAATATTTTTCATTTTTTCAATGGTATGGTTGGTTTTAATATTAACTGTTAAATAATGTCAGTGCTTAAGTGACTTATATTTGTTTTTCATCTCATGAACGGTATATTCTAGCATTTTATAGTAATCATCAATATTTTTATTGGTCGTGTTTCCCTCAATTTAATCATTTTCAATCTTCTTATAAATGTTTGAAATAATTGTAGGAGAAGAAGGGAGAATATTTTGTACCTTTGATGGGCTTCCCACAAAGCACATATCTTCCCTGTAAGACTTTTCTTCGTATTAGTGTTAGTATTAGTTGAGCTATATTTTGAGGAACTCTATGATTCTTTCATGGAATTTTTGAATATTATTTACTTATACTCATACTTAATTTTATATTAAATTTTTGGAATATTAGCATTAATGTGTTCTTTCTTCTTAAATTTATATAAAGTTATTTTATTTTGAGTTTCATCCTTTTTTCCAATACTTTTTTCACTTTACGTTTTGGTCATAATTTATACTAGAAATATATTTAATATTTAAATTATTTTTTATATAGAATTTATTTAATCATATATCCATATGGGTCATCTCTTTATCACTTTAATCAAGAGATTCATCTTCACTAGTATCTTTAACTTGTACCTTTTATCTTTGTTTGAACGTTGTATTATTTAAGGTTGATGATTTTATTTTTGGATCAAATTAATAGATTTCATTGTTATGTATAATATCTTCTTTAAAAATCATCTGATTTCCTATGAATTCCTTGACAGGTAGTCTACCCACATCACAATATTCTCTAATTGACACAGATGTTCCTCTCCGTCTGTTTGGTAAGAATTTGATTAATATCTTCACATGATCTTTGTCAGTCACTTGTTTTATAAGTGAGTGCTTAGTATTTATTATTTAGTTGAACCTGAGATACATATCAAAAATTGGTTCACCTATTTTCATTTTAAAATTATCATGATTTAAAGTATTTTTATTTAGTATCATTTCTTTGATATTGGATTTTCCTTCAAGAGAAATATATAAGGTATCCCATATTTCAAAAAAAGAATTGATAATATATATTCTATTAAATTAATAATCATCCAATCCAGATAAAAAATAAATCATATCACTAAAACTATTATTGTAAACATAGTTTGTAGCATCACTCAATTTAAATCTAGTAGTTTTTGGTATTTCATATTGATAATTTTTAATAGTCCAAATATCAAAATACATACTTTCTAAATGAATTTTCACATTGATTTTCCATTGAGAATAACACTAACCATTAAAATAAAGTGTTTTTTGGTAGAAAATCCTTTTTTTTCTATTATCAATAATGTAATAAAATTTATATTTGATTGAAATCTGAGATCTTTATAATATAACTAAAATCCAATTGGAAAAGTAAGTTTAAAAAATCCTTTGATACAAAATGTTTGTTTAAGTGAGTTGCACAAGTGATGGGGGGGGGGGTAATTGAGTTCCCTATAAAAAATTATATTAAAAGACTAAGTTTTAAAAAAAAATCATTAAAAAACAGAATGAAAAATTAATTGAAATATCAAATTGATATAAGATTAGTCCTTATAAAATATTTCTCAAAGGGTGATTATGTCTTAGTTAAAATAATATTTATGATTACCTTATATTTTAAATTAATTTAAATATAATAAAAAAATATAAACACTATTTAAGATTAATTATCAGAGAAAATGTGTTGTTCGTATACTAAGAAAATTATAGGATAAGGTAAAGAAACAAAACACAATAACACAATAACACAATAAAATAAACAAGAGGTTCAGCCTCAAGATAAGACAAAATCCCCATCAATTGGAAATCACATACATATAAGAATATTATAATAATAATGAAACAAATCCTCAATCGTGATCAGTAAAACAAACAATAGATACAATATTTTCTGGATATAGAGCCTTTTTTAGTTATATGTGGGATATAATGATAACACAAGCCTCACAACGACCTCATCTACAAACACTACGGGAAAATAAATGTCAAATAATGAGTGAATATTATGTATTATCGAATTATATTTAATACATAGCGTGTGATTGATAATAAAGTAACAATAAACTTCATAAATGAAAAACAATAAACCCCAATAATAATAATTAATATATTAATGCGCAGTCTAGTATTCTTAAAATGTACAAATTCTACAGATCGGTGATGGTGATGAATTTGGGCTTTGTTCAGGAAAATTTTAGAAGAAAATAGAATCATAAGAATCTGAAGGAATTCTCCAATTGATATATATTACTATCTTTATCAATCAATATAATTTTTTTAGTGCTTCTGTGTCGTTGATCTTCATAGTAGATGAATCAGTGAGATTGTATAGATTCTGGGTTATTATTGCACAAACAAATTTATGTTTTTCAGTCATTAATTGATTTATATGTCAAATGTATCATGTATAGAGAGAGAGAGAGAGATGTACCTAGTGTATATATTTAGGAAAAATTTGGAAAAGATACATAAACCATAGATTAGATTTGACTATTTCATGAAGAGTTGGTCAAATAAACTGTTAATAGAAAATAGTCATTGAGCCATTGACACCAAATTACTAGGACAACCATGGTAGAAAGAAGCTAGAGGTGACCCAAAATATATTGGTATATCAGACTGACGAACCTCAGGATGACGATGATTTAAGATAATGGTGAATCTGAGTTAGATGGTGACTCAACGGATGATGGTACCTCAGGATGACGGTGAATCAGAGCCTGGGAGTAATAATTGTTATGGTCGCTTGTCATGGATATAACTCATTTGGACATGACTCCTACATGGCGGTAACTCAACTTATTAGTAGCTCCTTGATGAAAGAATATCTCCATAACACTTGGCTAAATTATGATAAAAATAGTCCTTTTATATAATATTCTATTATAAAACATGTATATCATTAGTATTAAAATGTCATGGTTTGTGATGGTTAAAATAAGACATTGTTAAATGCACTATATCTAAGGTGGTTCCAACATTGATTAGTTGGTTAAATGAAATGAATATATAATATAGTCAATATATTATTTAGAAATTCATTTTCTTGCTATCACAGTAAATGTAATGGATGAAAATTTTGTTTTATGCTTATAATTTAATTTATCTAAACCATGTTTTCATTGCAGTAATCATGCTTATTTAAAATTAAATTTTACAACTAAAAAAATATTATCTAATAAAATTAATTAAATATTTATAATAATGATAATGCATATTATTTAATAAATATTAATTCATTAATAGTCATAGTGAATATTAAAATCATTAATATTTTGGTTCCACTGTTAAAGATAAAATGGGTTAACATTGGGGAAAAACCAATAGAAAAGAGATGGATTACCACCGACACATAAATAATTCTTATTTTTAGAAAAAAGTTTACAATATGTTGTCATAAGTTCTTATACCTGTCCATTTTGAGCCATGTGTCTATAATATTTACCTTATATCATTGAAATATTTTAATAAATTATTTGTGTGTCCCTCTACTGACATATATGAGGGAACCTCTTCCCCTACCATATTCAAACCATCTTAGCCTTATATCGTAGAAAATTATTACTCTAATTTTTTTTAAATCCTTCCCTTATTCCAAGATCTTATGGATACCTCTTAAGACAAATACCTCAATGCTTATTGTGTAAATAAAATTCGTTTTCTTAGAGAAAATTTATAGGTGATAACCAAGATTTATTACTTTTATTTAATTATACACTTCTTATAAACATTTCATATCCTTAGAAACATGATAAATATAGTATAAATATATACTAAGATGTTATTATGAATTTTTAAAACCCAGTTACCAACTCTTCCCAATCAATTGGGAGATTAATGTTTCGCTCATGTGTATGTATAAACTACCACCTCCATGCTTCGATATGATAAATTTTCCACCACCATAATTAATGGTTTGTTATTATGATAAATTTATTATTATATTTATTATTTATGAAATAATGTATCCTATATAATTATAAAATAATATCTACCTTCTTACAATCATATCCATTGGTAAGTGATATCGTTACTCATGTGTACATGAAAACAACCACATCTATAATGTGTTGTGTATTTTTTAATCATTCTCAAAATAATTGAATGGTAGAAAAAGAAAATATTTAATTAAAATATATCATATTTTTGAACTAATTATTATTATTGAATGGTAAATTATCAATTACCTTTAATTATTATCATTCATAAAAAGGTTGATTCATCACTTGGGCCTACGGGTTACCATCTCTACATAGCGATGTAATTCATTTTCCATCATTGTTTTATATAAATGGTTAAAATCATTTATATAATGAATATATATGATATATATATCATTTTTGATGTTCTATATATAATAAAACAACTTTTTAATTACATGGACCCTAACACATGAAACAAAATATACATGAGTAATCATAAAAATTTACGAACTAAATGATGATAACAAAGAAAACATATTAACAATCTAGAGATAATATCTTCATATTAAAACCATTATTCTATTATAGTTATGAAGATAGTTATTTTAAATAATTAAAAAAAAATTGATTAATTTTACATGATGGTAGAGTTCTTATGATGAAATTTAGAATGTAAATAAGTGTTTTACATTTCAATATCAATTTTAATAAGATTATTAGTGCTTAAATTTTCCGATGATGAGATTATATGATCCATCTCTCCTAAATTTTTTTGTATCTTATAGTTATTTATAAATATCACATATTTCACTTTCATTATCTTCTATTTATATACTTAAGATATATAAATAATTTATTTATGGTAATCTGAAATAATATATCTATTTAATTAGAAATTTTCTATTACAAGTCCATGTTTTCTAAATAATGTGATCAATAATTTTCTTTTCTGTTTTCCAAGGATTATTTAAGGTCATGATAAACTAAATTTTAATTTAATTACTATGTTTTAGAATGTTTTTTTAATGTTTAAATGTTACAGTAATCTTTTCAATGTGTTCTTCATATATAACAATATTCTTTAATATTTTTATGTTCTAGTAGGGATATGATCAAAGATTACCATTTTTTTCTCAAAATGGTATATTGTTATGCTGATGAAATTTTGTAAAACCACTTTTCTTTCCATGGTCTATTAGTTTATGTAATTTTAAATTATTTTAATATACTTTAGCATATGTTTTAATGGATTATGTTTATGTCATGAGTAGTTCTTCTGCAAACTAAGGATGGGTGGTCACATTATAAAACAATGATGGGTTAGTTTTTTATAGACATTAAATATATTTGTTAATGATGAAAATTTTATGAAACTAATAAGATATTATTGGATTAATGAAATATTAAGAGATTATAGTTTACTGAATTACTGTTACTTTAAAGATAATATTGGAAAATACGGGTTTGGAATCTCAATTATTGGAAATTTTCCATAATGATAGTTTTGGGAGTGAACTTTGTCTAAGGATGTGATTTTAAATTCCTATGTGAATGAAAAAACATATATATCATCCTTTTGGTATGATCGCATTCCTCACTATTGATTGTTTATGATTCGACACCCATATGTGTTATGTCCTTTTATTGTAAGAAAAATATTCCATGATTCATTATTAAAGAGAATTCACAAATTCTATATAATTAATGTATCCCTTGATGATGTCATTAAATTATTCTATATATTCTATTCTCAGTTATGACCATTGATTTATATCTCTTATATATACATTTCCTGATCATATGATCTCACACTATCATACGTTTCCCTCACCCTAATTTTGAAAAACATTATTAAGTATGACATCTCTAAGAAAGGTGCTAGTTGTGAAAAATGTAATGGGAAATGATATGGATATTTCATGTAAAAGTTTTTTTTATCCATGTTCCCGAAGTCAAAAAACCATTTTGATTATGATGTGGGTTATATTGATATGTATTTTATATTCCACTAACAATATTTATTCTTTATGTTTGAAAATTATAGTGTCATTATAAACTCAATAATCATTGCTGAAATATCAAATAAATACATAACAAGAATGTCTATTTTAACCAAGGCCAATAATCTCTTAATCTAAGACAAAATTTTTGGTCTCACCCAAAAAATCACTTCATGGGTATTATTATCACCCACAAAGACACACCTTTTAGAGATAATTTTGACCAAAAATTTTACCTATAGTATCTAAAAATCACATTTAGAATTACTTCCATATAAAAGATTACACTTCAGATTTCTAAGGATTATATATATATGGTCCATGTGTAATTTATTCTACTTTGAGTATGAAATCATATCATCCATAAAAGTGAAAAAAAACGTTTCCAAGAAATTACGAGTGATCCAATTCAGCAATGATAAAAACACTATAGGATCATTAGTGATACCAAATGGAATAGTTGAATACTCATAAGGTCCATACCTTCTCATAAATCATGTGTTTGGAATACCATCCTCTCAAACACATACTTGATGGTACCCAGAATGATGATCAATATTTTAAAATCATATGTCTCTCTATAATTGATCAAACATGTCTTCAATCCTAGTCAAAAGAATAATTTTCTTAAGTATCAACTGATTAGGATTTTAGTAATCAAGGTAGAGCTATAGTATTCAATATTCATTCATTTCACAGAGCAACAGTGAGACCTAATATAAATTATAGGATGATTAAATCCCTTAGATCATGATCTTATATATGTACTTTTGGATTCCATAACCTACAAGGTTCCATAATATTAGATTTTAATTATATGACATTCTTCCCCAAGAGAAATTCAATTGAAAACTCAAATTCCCTTTATGAAGGTAACACATAAAAATAAATAGAAATAAAACTCTGGTTACTTATCCTTTATTGTAGGAAGATAATAACTAGAATTATATCTGATGGAGTAAAGAAATAAATCTAACAATGAGAATAAAATCATTCTGTCTTTAGAAATAATATGATGGTCTCTTTTGGATCTAGTATCCCAATCGCCTTGATAGACATGAGTAACCATGTTAGAAGATAGAGAATAAAAATGGGGATACATATATTTAATCTATGAATTAAATATAACCACCCATACTATAATAATTATATGGTAAAATATGTCAATATAATAAACTACAAAATCCCAGAGAGCCTCATGGTTAGTGATCATGGTGAGGTGCTATGAACTTTTTGAACTATTCTTATTCTTTCTTCCCGAGGGAAGTGGAATAATCGATAATTAAATTAATAATTTCCTCGAATAAGATTAACACATAATCTATAATAGATTAATTAAATTAATTCTTTGAACATATATCACACAATTCTTGGTCTATAGAGGAGGAAATGGACACCATACCACTCCCAGTAGTTAACCCAACATCAAATTCCATTAATGTAGACTTTACTATAAAAAGAAATTTTGAATCCCCTATTATATTATATTTATTCATTGTATGGGTATAATATTTTTATTTAGAATTATATATATATATAACTTTTATATGTTCGAATAATACTAAGAGCCTTTTATATGAGTAGAGAAAGGTTGAAAACATTGAGAATTTTGTTTTAAAAACACTTCAGGTGACTATATTATTCACAATGATGGAAATTCATGGGTTCTACATGATAGTAAAGTATTGTATGTATTGGTATATTTTACTAAAATAAAAACACTAGGTTTTGGAAGGAAATATCCCTTGAAACTACTCCTTATGTAAACAAAACACCATTATTACACTTTCTCTTCGGGCTAGATGATACACTATGGATAACATTATCAGTAGTTGAATATCCTCATAATTTCTTTTTTGCTATATATGAATTCCTATGTCATATATTAAAAATAGACCCCCTAAAAAACATTTATAGTAATAATTGAGTTAGAATAAATCAAATAATATCCCTAAAATCCATCACAAACCATTAAGCATGAAGGTAGACATTTGAAATATGATTGGGTGATTGGTGAATCAACTCCGAGAAATTTGCAGTATACTATATAACTGAACATTCCCATTACACTATGGTCAAACATTTATGAGTCCTCACCACTCAAAATTGTCAAGTAAAACAAATAATTGTTTATTACCATCTTTAATGTGATCTAAGAAAGTCCTCATTCAACATAACATACAAGATTGAGGCCAATAATTTTCTTCCAAGTCCATCAAACATATTATTAGATAAGAAAGTTTTGAGTCCAATAGAGGCTTAAAAAGTGGATGATCCTCACAATATATTCATGAAATTAATCATACTAATGGGTTCCCTTATCACTATGTTTGATTTGGGGAATCTTATTTTTAAATTCTAAACCATGATCCACAGTTAATCTTATGTTTCCAACACTCATCATCACAGAGCTTTTATTATACATATAACTTCTTCAACCAATGAAGATTCAATAATTGGGTTTTATTGTACAATTTCTCTCACAACCTCCACTCATATATTCAATAAGCCTCTTCTATGATACAGTTTTTATCACACACAATATATAACATCATATTGTAAAAGAACACCATGATAATACAATAAAGTCGTTTAATGATAATATTGTAAGGAATCGACATATTGAATTGTGAAAAATAAAATAATAAAACGTTCATATAAATAAAAAAAGTTTGTTACATATAAATAAAAAAACAACAATAAAAATTGAGTTAAAAATCCCATATCACCCTTATAACATAGATTTTGATTCCATAGTTTTCTATCCAGAAACCCATATAAACATACAAAATAACTTATAACGATACTTATTGCTATCTACGATAAACCCCAATCCAAAACCATGTAGTTAAATAAAATCTTTTACTTGGTATTTCCTTTGATACCATTTTGTAATTTTCCAAACTATATTGACATGACATTTGAGCTTGTAGAGATCCATTTGGGGGGACATTCCATGTTAATCCAGGTGGGTCATTAAAGTTTTTATTTTATTTTTCTCTAGGATTGGATTCATATTCATATTTATATTAAAAATATATATAATAAAATCCTCTCTCCATTAATCATAGATACTTGATAATAAATAGTTAATATACATACTTTGTGGAACTAATATTATTTCATCAAAAAAATAGATTATAGCATTGATGACTCTTACAATGAAAAACATTATAAATCACAAAATCATTTTTTGTGTCGATAAAAAAATTCAAACAATACATGATTTAGTGAACAACATTACCTTTTATATAAATAGATACACATTATTCTTTTAAATGAAAATAACATCTTTTTCCCTTTCATAATCACATATTAAATCATTTTTTATATCCTCGTTATTAAATTATTCTCTTTTTATATATCATTATTTTACCATGTATCTAAAAATATTTATAATAATGTAAAAACCTGCACACATCTTCAATATCATCATATATATATATATATTATTCAGAATAAATTATTATACAAACTAAATTTATTAGACTGCATCAATATCTGATTCAAACTCAATCCTTTCCCACAAGGGATGATATTTTTCATTCATGTAATATAATTTTATTATGTGGTAGTCAATTAATTTCTGAAACCTGATTACATTAGACATATTCAAACATGTAGCTAAATGTACTTACATGGATCAAGATCTATATAAATATAAATGAATTCAATTATTGGTAAAAAACCTTATCCAAATTTCAAATTCAAATAGATCAATTTACACATATGTTGGAAAACCATACTATATGTAAATTAATTTATATATTCAATAAAAAATCATCATATAGGATATCTAGTGTAAAAATAATTTATTTTTAATACCTCATCCATTTTAATAAATCATATTTCATTGGATATAATTCTCATCATCAATAAAATTATCAACTGAATTAAGATAAATCCCTTTGAAATTCACTCAATCATGAAAAATATATCTTATACAATAACCAATTATCTTCCTAGTATATGAATTATCTAATTTTCTAGATCATGTTACTAAACACCCCTATATTATTTTTCTAAAACCGCTTCACTATAAATCTTGAGAACTCACATATCATATGTGACAAGAAAATATATTCCACATAGATGAATAGTATTATATTATTTCTAGGTTGGATAAATTATATAATCATTTTGAATTTTTGAACATAGAAATTATATTTTTCTCATATAATGAACATTATTAAACTTCTGATATTTTTAATGATTCAAAATCCTTTCCAAATCATCTCCTAACATATATAAATGGTTATATAAATTAATAAATTAGTTGAAAATTAAATCAATCACCTTTACAAGATGTTGCATCATATATAGATACTCTGTCATGAACCAACCCTGGTCAACCCTGAACTGATCACATTATCGAGTCAGCAACATGGCCTGAGAGGCTTTCCCGATCATCTTGGGCTAGCATCAAGTTACAGGTCATAAATTGAGAGTAAGAGGGAATTATTTCACCCTAGGAAAATAAATAAATCAGCATAAAAAGTATAACAATTCAATATAATTAAATGAAACAAAAAAAACATCCAGCAATAAAAAACTAACCTGACCACAACCAAACCTCCTCACACCTCTGAGAGTCGCTCAACAATCCATAGCCAACTCTCACCCATGGTGATCAATCTCGAGTCTAACCTGAAACATAAACTAAAAACAAGAAAACAATATAGGCGTGAGTATTAAAACATAGTATGTGTGCCCAAAAAACTATCCCCAAAGCACTACCATTAAATAAAGAATTAACTAATTATAGGATTGAACTAAATTATATAAAATAAGGGTTTCCACACACACTTGCATTTCTAAAATAAATAATAGTCCATTTACCTTATTAATTTAAAAAAATGTTTAATGTTTTAAGGATAAAGGTGCATTACATTTTAAAAAAAATTCAAGAACAATTTAAAATATAAATGTTTAGTTGTTAGAAAGGATGAAAAAAACCACACACAACACAAAATAAAGGAAATGGGAATATAGAAAATGGGACCAGTAACCAAGAAAGGCCCCTCAATCATCTACTACATATAAACAAACACTAAATAAACGTGAGTCGATCCCAGGAGCTTATGAACAATCCAGAACATACTATACATGTAATTCATCTTGAAGGCATGCCCATTCTCAATGAAGTCATAACACCCAAATGCTTGGTGTTTCCCTACATGGCCTAACTGAGGGTCCCATTCCCCTATTAGATCAAAGTCTATACTAAGGGCCACGAGCCAGTTCATAATCTATAATAGTGCAACAGTCACTCTCAGAAGATTAACTTAATATTCCAATTTCCCATGTCAAAACGTGTAATAAAAATGGGTGAGTGAACAATGTCAATCAAGTTACCAGTCATGATACACAAACACTACACACAACAACTCACACAATCTATCACCCAAAAAGATCACCCTTGATTTACATGGGAAAAAGTTTTTCAAAATAATGTATTTTAATCAATGTTCCAAATGGGCATGATGTAGCTTTTAAAATAAACACCATTTCTTAGGAGAAACAATACCACTTATTCACACATTATAAGAAACAAAATAACAAAAAGCTGGAACAACCCTTTAAAATCCATGAATTATGTTCAAAGGAAAAACGGGCATTCTTGAACTATTGTTCATTAATTCATCCAGAAACAAATTCAAGTGTCGTGTATAAAATAAATAGTTTCATTTACATAAAGTAATTATTTCAAAATTAATTATCTAATACCATATGTCATATATTGAAACTAAATTAAATATCAAGAAATTAATAAATTCTATATTTAATGGTGAGTGTAGTGGGGGACCAACCTCGACTCGCAATTGGAACACAATGAGGTGACATTCCTCGCAAAGGCGCAAAAGCACGCACAAGCTGACGACCACAATTTCATGAAATTACCTCACTAATGTGCTTAAAAAATGCACAACAACTGAATAAAACATAGACGTTCATTTAAAATAATAAAAACAAGAGACAATGAAAAGCTCACCCTAACCCTAGTGCAAGTGAAACTGTTTGAACACAAACCCCTCACCTTCGGCGGTGGATGCTTGTCGTGTGCCCAATTGAGAATAAGGTGTGTGGATGGTTACACGAGTAGAGGATGAATGAGATTTGACAGAATTGGGTGTCCCACATCGGATTGTAGGTGAGGGTCTGTAGGGCATCGACAAATTCACCGGTAAGGGAGAAAAATGGTCAGAAAGAGTTTGCGTCCAGTCAAAGGGCGCACGATGGGTCAGAAGGTGCGCGATAGGATAACATCAGCTGGTCAGAGATGTGAGGTAGCTAAAACGATGTCCCTCCAGTTAGAGATGAGTGTGCGCTGGTCATTACGTGTAATGAAATGGGCCGAGGTTGGTTGTGCTTGATCGACAGAGTTAGGTGACATATTAAACTCGGTGGCACGCACCAGTCAGGAGGGTTGCCGACCAGAAAACGTGGCTAGCATGGATAGAGGGTCACCGACAGGGGTGACATCGGCTAAAAATAGAGACGGTGGTCGAAGGGTGTGTAGTTGAAGGGTGTGGGTGGTAGAGGTAAACAATGGTCTGTTAAGGCTAGAAAGGAGGGTTGTGTCATGCTCATGCATGGAGGTTGGACAGGGGGCAGCCAAAGAGGCAAGGGTGGATGTCGTGGTAGCAGGTTTTCCCAAAAGGGAGAAGTGGTCAAAAGGGGAGGTGAAAAGGCGTGCAGTATATATGAAAAAGGGAGGTGGAAAGTGGAGCAGATATGGGGGCATGCGGTGAGTCTACTCGAAGGAAAA
This sequence comes from Viscum album, assembly GCA_963277665.1. NCBI lineage: Eukaryota > Viridiplantae > Streptophyta > Magnoliopsida > Santalales > Viscaceae > Viscum > Viscum album. The sequence goes on from OY728163.1 coordinate 336,989,045, forward strand.
GTCGGGCAGGGATGGCTTGGGGAAGGAAGGGAGCGACAGACTGGGGGTGCAAGGCCAACATAGGGCTGTCGCACCATAGGTTGTCATTCCTGCCAGTAGAGGGTGTTCTAGTGAGAGGATTATGCTGAGTGAGGGTAGAGGAAACTGGAAAGGGGTAGGGTGTGTTGTCACATTCAGACAATGAGGGGAGGAGGGTGATCGGCTGGACAAAGAGGGGAGGAGGGTTCTCAGCCGGAAAAAATAGGGGGCGTGCTATTCGGGCATGCTAAGGAGGGACATGGCCATAGGAGGGAGGCAACCAGAATACCGGTACAGGGAAGGGGCACAGGAGGCCAGCCGGTGGAGGCGGTGTTGACATGGTAGGAGGGGTGTGGGATTCTAAAGCATGGAGGGTGTCATGGGAAGAAGGGGCACAGATGTAGTGGGGGATCAGGTGGTCGCATCTAGTGTGTGAGGCCGGTGAGAGGGCTCCAGCAGGAGGGCGGTGGGATACAATAGGTGGGAAGCGCTGAGAGGGAGTCCAGATCAAGTGATGGGGTCCTTCTCATGCTGCAATAAGGGAGAAGTGGGGGAGCCATCCCTGTGAAAAAAAATAAATGAAAAAGATGAAAAAATAAAAAATAGATCCAAGTAATAATAATATTATTATTTATACTAATAGTAATAAAAATAATAACAATAACCATAGTAAAAACATAATAATGTTAAAACAATTCTTTTACTAGTAAAATATATTAAATAATAATAATAATAACAATGACAATAATAATAATGTTACAAATTTTAGGATTATTGGTATAAAAATATTTTAAACCATCATTTCAATTATTCGTTAAATTTATTGTTTTCCCCACATACCTGGTGGGTCGCGCGGTGACCAGGGTGTTGTTGTACAGTCCCTCAACCATGTTCTTCTTGAGAACAAATGCTGGAAAACCCACATATGTGCTCTTTTGTCCGCAAAACTCAAATTTTTTGTCCAGGACTCAACCCGAACCCTGATAAAAATTATTTAAGGCCAAAGAAATAATAAAGTACAATAATAAAATAGGTGAAGGTGGGAAAAATCTCAGCACCATAATGATTTCTATCCCCAGAAATCCATGAAAAGATCAATACCCAAAGATGAAACTCTTTAAGTGACACTCAACCCCAAAAGTTTAATCGACTCCATTTGATAGATCCAACCGAACACTAAACTCCCATCACATGAAACTTATTCTAAAAACACAAACACTTTAAACACCACCATAATGAAAAATGAAATGAAACTATGATACTAACACGGGGAGGCCTAAATTAACTCACCATTATAGGAATCATGAAAAAGTGATTTCAAAGAGTTCCGTGATGTGTCTCTCCACCATAAGGACTGACGAGATTAACTGAACTTGATGTCCTTCCACACAGACCAAAAACCCCACCACAAGGGTAGGGGAGGGAATGGTCCCACCAATAGAGCATCAAAACTACTGTCACTGATACATTAATGATGTCATACCCTCGGAAGGAACGAATCCATGCCACACTAAAGAATAAGATTAAACCAAGGCCCTTCTTCACCTTTGGGGTTCTCTTCACTACGTGCCATCTTCGCTTCGGGACATATGGATGGACCTTTGTTGATTGAAGTACCTATTGCCTCATAGTTAGGATTCAAAAATTTCCAATCATAACACACGACACAGAATCTTAACAAACACACTTCCAATAAAATAGTGGTTTCAAAGATGTTTTCCAAAACCATTCATTCAAATGAATGAAAAGAAACACCACTGAATGCTATAAGAGATGGCCACTAAATTCAAGAAACACTACAAAGATAAAACCCCAAACTGATCCCCAAACAATGACTTATTCATACTGATAGGATTAGGTGACCGTCGATGAGCCAGGTCCAGCTTCAGTGCGCTTTATGGAAGCACCTCGACAGAATCACGGTAAGTAACCTAGAATTTCTTGGGTGTGGCAGGGTTTTGGAGTACTCAGGCACATCAGTCTCTTGAGTCCTTTCATACCACACTGGTGACAGATCAAGGAATTGTGCTGTGAGGAATATGACTAAAGGTCTGAAGGCCTCTGGATTCATCTACTAGTTCCACCAGCATGAGGCCACTTCCCATTATTCTTATATCTATCTTCTGCACTACATCCCTAGGTTGAAAAGGATTCTCCACCTCAGGTCCTCCTATTAACATAGCTTCGATGAGGAAAGCTTGTGTCACCATGTCATGGATGGTGATTATGTTGAACTCTTCCACATTCGACTATAGATCTGGATGTAATCCGAGCTCATAATGATGATCTTTCACGAGATCATTTCCAACATACCCTAGTTCATATGGAGCTATGTCCAGGAAGCAACAATTGAATTCCAACACTGATCCAACACCTTACTAAATACGAAACAACTGCATCCTTTTCCTCGCCTTTTTAACCATAGTGAAGTACTGTTGGATGAACAATGACTTGAAGAATTCCCAAGTGAGATTTTTTTGGGGCTTGTTTTGAGACCTGAACATCCACCACTTCCAGTTTGTACCTTTAAGAATAATGTTATCCAACATTACCATTAATGAATAAGGTGGAATAAGGGAACGAATGTTTCTCTCAATCTTCCACAACCACTTCTCTGCCTCAAGAGGATATTCTTTCCCATAAAAGAGGGGAGGGTTCAACTTTAGAAACACAAGGGTATAGTCCATGGGCTGATCAACTTAAGGATTTTCTAAGGATTCACCAACTAAAGCTGCACCTTGGGCATCCATTGAACCTTAGTGGGGGAGAATAGTAAGGAATAAGAAAAACGAGGAGCGAGATGAAAACATGGTCATTTCAATTTCAAATTCTAATTTTCACAATTTCCAAAATAAAACATTACAAATAAGTTTTAGAATTAAATAAGACACAAAAAAATCACAAGGGGAAACAAGTTTTGATGGGTGAATCATACATATTGTTGGCAGCCACACGCCATCACACCACCATCATAAGGAGCACTTGTGGGAAATGTCCCTAAGTCTACATTGCTTTCCAGACCATGAAATTTCAAGGAGGTCACTTTCCCTGCTCCCATTCCATTTCCCAATACCAAGAAAATCATAATAATCTAGGACATTAACAAACCCAAACATCCCATGGTAACCCGAGGTTCGTAACAGGCAAGGGTTCATGATGTCTTTCTCATTCTTATACCTCAAGACCTGAGAATACTTCTAATCCTACAATAATAAACCCAAATAACAATGGGAACTTTGAAAAACAAGGTCTTCTCAAGATCCGACCTACTTTGATACCATTTCGTCATAAACCAACCCAGTTGGACCCTGAACAAATCACCATATCTGGTCTGTGACATGGCCCGAAAGGCGTTTCCAAATTCATCAGGCTAAAGACAAGCACCAGGGCATTAATTGAGAGGAATATGGAAATATTTTTTCCAAATGAAAATAAATAATGTAGCGGGAAATATAGAACAATTAAAATTAATTTAATGAAACGAAAAAAGGAGGAACAAATTGCAACAACAAACTAACCAAACCACGACCAAAAACCATTGTGACTCCGAGAGTTTATCACCAATCCACAACCAAATCTCTCTCAAAGAGAAAAATATTCAGTCGAGCCGGCAAAAGAAACTAAAAATAGGAAAAAATTACAGGCGTGAGTATTAAAACATAGTAAGTGTTCCCAACAAACTATCCCCGAAGCACTACCTTTAAATAAATAATTTTTTCTATTTCCAGGTTTGAACTAAATTATATAAAACATGGGTTTCCACACACACATGAACATCTAAATTAAATATTATTCAATTTCTCCTTTTAATTTAATAACATTTTTAATTTTTGAAGGAAAAATGTGCATTAAATTTTATAACATTTTCTCTTACAATTTAAAATATAATTTTTTTCGATAGTAAGGAGGAAAAAAACCACACACAACACATAACACAAAATAAGGGCACTAGGAAAGTAGAAAACTAGACCAGAAACTGAACTAGGGACCTCAATCATTTACCACATAAAAAAATCACTAAATAATATTGGGTCAATCCTAGGATCTCATAAAAAATTCCAAATATACTATACATGTGACTCGTCCTGAAAAATGCATACTCTTAATAATTTCATAACTACAAAATTCCTGGTGTTTCCCTACTTGGCCTAACCGAGGGGCACAATCCCCTAGTAGAGCAAAGTCGTTAATAAGGGCTACTAGCTAGTTTGTAATCTAAACTAGTGCAGCAATCATTCTCAGATGATTCACTTACTTGTCCAGGTTCCAATGTCAACATGTGTAATAAAATGGGGTGAGTCAACAATTTCTTTCAAGTAACAAGTCACGAGGCACAAACATCACACACAAAAACTCAAAAAATGGATGTACACATCCCGATCACCCCTGAGTTACCCTAAAGAATGTTTTTCAAAAGAATATATTTTATTAAAGTGCCAAATTAGACTGATGTATCTTTTAAGATAAACACCATTCCTCAAGAGAAAAAAACAATTTACTCACATGTTAGAAGAAAAAAATTTACAAAAAAACCAGAACCACACTTGAAAATCCATTAATTATGCTCAAATCCCAAATATGAATTCTTTCACTGTTGTGAATCAATTCTTCCCAAAAATAATTCAAGTGTCATGTATAAAATAAATAGTTTCATTTACATCAAGAAATTATTCCAAAATTATTTATCTAACACTATTTATCAAATACTGAAAATCAATAGAATATTAAGCAATTAATAAATTCTAAATTTAATGGTTAGTGTAGTGGGGGGACCTACCTCGACTTGAATCTTGAACACAACGATGCGACACAACTAAAAAAGGTGCACATGCATGCAGAATATGAGGACTACAGTTTCTATAAATTACCTCTCTAATGTGATGCTACAAATGTACAAAAACTAAATAAAATATAGACATTAATTTAAAATAATAAAATCTAGAGAAAATTAAAACCTTACCAGAAACCAAGTGTAGGTGGAACGACGTGATCCCAAACTTCTCTCCTTCGGAGGTGGATGCTCATTGCGCACCAAATTGCGAACAAGGAGTGCGGTTGGTAACATGAACAGAGGTGGAATGAGAGGTGACAGAACTGTTCGTCTCACGCCGAAAGGTCGATGAGGGGCCACATGGAATCAGGAAAGTCACCAGAAGGGGGGAAGAGTAGTAGGTAAGGGTTTTTGGTTGGTCAAAGGGTGCGCGACTTGTGTAAAGACGCACAACAGGAGGGCATCGGCTCATCAAAGTTGCACGGTGGTAGGAATGAGGTTCTTCCAGTTAGAGACGAGAGCCTGTTGATCAGCTGGAGTGAGGAAAGGGGTCGAAATAGAGGGAAATTGATCAGTAGTGTTGTAGGACATAGGAAATAGGTTGGAGTACACTATTCAAGAGGGTATCCGGCAAGAAAGTGTGGCTGTTAGGGACGTAGGGCCACCGGCAAGGGCTGCGTCGACTGAAAATGGAGACGGCAGTCAAAGGGAGTGGGGTCAAAGGGTGTGGGGCATCCTGAGGTGGACGGTGGGATGGCGAGGCTAGAAAATGAGGGTTATGTCCTACACATTTGGGGCGGATGGATAGGGGGTGTCCATAGAGGTGATCCCATAGGTCACAGTATTAGGTGCGTCGAAAATGGGAGTGGTGACCTGAAGGGGAGGTGGCAAGGCAGTCTGTTGTTTCCGAACATGAGTCAGAAATCGGAGCTAATAGGGGCCGTTTGGAAAGTCTCCTTAAAAGGAAGGGGCGGGGTGTGATGGCTTAGGGATGAAGGGAGTGGTGGACTGGGGGGGGGGGGGGGTTTGAGGCCAGCACCGGGCGGTTGTGCCGGAGGGTGTCGCGCTAGCCAGCAGAGGGTGCGCTGGTGAGAGGCTCGTGCGGGGTGAGGGAGGCGACGACCGGACAGGGGCAAGGTGTGCTGTCGCGATCGGTCGATGAGGGGAGGAGGGTGCTCTCCGGAAAGCTAGGGTTTGAGGGTGCTCAGATAGATAGAACAGTTGGTGCACTGGTCTGGTGCGCTAAGAAGGGATCTGGATAGAGGAGGGTGGCGGCCAGAAGACCGGTGCCGAGAAGGGGTATGGGATGCCCTTCGGTGCAAGAGGTTTTTATGGAGTAGGAGTTGTGTGGGAGGCCGAAGCAGGGAGGGTGGACTACGTAGAAGGGGCACATATGTAGTGGGGGAGTAGCTGGTCATGTCTACTGTGTGAGGCTAGTATTAGGGCTCTAGTAGGAGGGCGATAGGCTGCAGCTGGTGGGCCGCACGGAGAGGAAGGCCAGATCCGATGACGGGGTTATGCTCGCGTTACAATAATGGTAAAGGGGGGATACAACCTTGTGGACAAAGAAAAAGAAAATAAGAATAAGAATAAGAATAAAAAGTAAATCAAAATAATAATATTATTATTAAAAATACCAATAATAAAATAATAATAATAATAAATTTCTTAAAAACATATTAATTATAAAACAATTATTTTACTAATAAAATTTCTTTAATAATAATAATAGTAATAATGTTACAAATTTTATGATTATTGGTGTAAAAATATTTTTAACCAATATTTTAACTATTCATTAAATTTTTAGTTTGCCCCGCATACTGGGCGGGTCGCACGGTGACCATGGTGTTGTTGTACGGTCCCTCGACCGTGTTCTTCTTGAGCTCTGATACTGGAAAACCCACAAACGTGTGATTTATTTCCGTAGAACTCATTTTTTTCATCTGGGACTCAATCCAAACCCAAATAAAAATTATTTAAGGCCAAAGAAATAATAACGTAAACTAATAAAATATGTCGGGGTTTGACATAATCTATGTAGATAATTTCAAAGAACTATTATTCTAATTCTTGTTCATAAATTCTTAAATAAATCACAACCTATCTATTTTAAAATATTCCTTATATATTGGTGTTACTAAATTATTTAATCCAAATTAATCAAAATCACTGATGGATACATAAACACCAAGTATATTCTAAAAAAATGTAAAATTTGTTAAAAATTTGTTAAAATATTTTTTATTCAAGTAATCTAGTGTAAGTTCAGTGACCATATTTTCTAAGATGTTAAACTTTTATAATTATTTTTTTTAATATTTTCCTCTCCCTTATAGCACTTTCACATACTATAAATACAATTTCTATAATTATCTAACTTATAAGACACTATATAGAAAAAATAAATAGAAGATTCCTTAAAGAAATTACACCACCCTGTCATTATCAATATAATTACGTAGAATATTCACCTAACATTGTTTTGATACATTTCTATCAATCAGCTAATTAATTACCTCACACTGATATTAAATATAGAAAAATAAAAAATGTACTTCAATACCCCATTTAAATTGTTGTCAATATCCATTAAAATCCAATATTAATGTCCAATATCATATCTGACTTATTCATAGTAAATGAAAATGGTGTAAATATAATATCCCTCATAGGAATAATTTATTAGGATAACTTATTTCTATACCCCCCTATAATATAATGACGATCTTGTTATTTTAAAAAAACTGAACAAATTTTTTGAAACACATATTCTCGCCAGGTGATTTACATCCAATATTGAAATAATCATTAATCACTATTGGAAAATGGGCATATCCCCATGGTTTTCCCCAAAACTGTGGGTATAGACACCCCTATACCCACGGTTTTTGAAAACCGTGGGTATAGGTGACTTTTCAAGACCTATACCAACAGTTTTGACAAATCGTGGGTATAGGGGGGGGGTCTATCCCCACGGTTTTGGAAAACCGTAGGGATAGGTCCTGAAAAGTCACATATACCCATAGTTTCCAAAAACCATGGGAATAGGGGTACCTATCGCCACAGTTTTCCCCAAAAACGTGGGGATAGGTCTGGGCTAAAATACATATACCCATGGTTATGAAAAACTGTGGGTATAGGTCACTTTTGTGTGCGCGGGAAAAACAATTTCCCACGGGAAGGAATTTTTTTTGGTAGGAACCCTATACCCACGGTTCTTCCCTCTATACCAACGGTTCTTATAAATATATTTAACTAAATATATATACATATACATATAGGTGAAGTTATGGTGGTGGTTATACACGGTGTTTACAGCATAGAGGTTGCAGGATCGAAACTCGGCACATCATTATTTTTGGACCTATACCCACGGTTTTGAAACCGTGGGTAAAATCCATTGACACCGTGGAAATTGGCTATGTTTCGGTGACACAGTGGCAGGACACCTATACCCATAGTTTTGGAAAACCGTCGGTATTGGCTGGTGACTTAAACTGATGTTGTTCCAGCCCACGGTTTCCAAAACTATGGGTTTAGGCTACACCCACGGTTTTGGGGGCTATACCCATGGTTTTGAACCGTGGGTATTGGTCATTTTTTCAGTAGTGAAAGTTACATTTAATGATAGAATTATTTCTACAAGAAAAACTTATAACCAATTTAATGTTATTTTAGGAACATCATAACATTAAAGCATTTACTAATTTATAATGTGGCAACACATTTATCTTACCATTAATTCGTAAACTAATAATTATAAGTCTACTTGATATAACCCATTTTAAAAAAACTTTTTTTAAAGTTTATACATAAATGTTATTCATATTTTAAGTTAAAATAATAATAAAATTCATAAAAACTCTTAGGGTAGCACATATATTTTTTAAATAAATTTTATGAACTCACACACACTAAAACACACACAACAAAAGATTACATGTAACACCCCAGGATTTCATAGTGTGTTATTTCTTAAAAATAATTCAATAACTTTCACTACACCCAACACCGAGTTCAATCACACCATGACATACAAAAAAAAGCCATTAAAAGAGGTCATGAATAGTATTAACTACATTTTGAACTTTATATAATCCTTATAATTTTAGAATCCCTATTATGAGTTTCTTAGTCATAATGCAAGAACAAATTCATTTTCAGTATTGCACTTTTATCAACTTTTAATAGTGAAACCTTTTTAAATAAAATATTTTAAACTATCTGAATAAATTGGGACATCAAAAAATTTAAAATGAAACATCCCAAGCTTCCACGGTACGCTTTCCTTTGAATAAAATAGTAGCGTGTGTTGTACGCAACCTTGAGTTTTAACACACGCCACAACCAATCAAACTAGCCGTTATGAATAGTAATACCTAAATTTTGAAATTATATATATTTTATATTTTAAAATGGACATCATTTTTGGATTCGGAATATCGAATTTAGCCTAAGGTGATATTTTTTTACTTTTCGGATAACTTTCATATTTTGATGAATAGTGAAAATTACTAAATTTTAATTGAAAAAACTTTTTTAATCAAAATAATTAATAGTGATAAATTGTGAATTTGAGTGGTTTTAAAGTATATTTAGAATATATTTTTACCATTTAATATAATTTTGGTCATTGGACATAATTTTACAATTAAACCGAACATAAACAAGTGTCAATCTTTTGATAGTTATTATCTCTTAAAAACACGCTTTTTGTTTTGACAGCGGGAATTAATTTTAAATTAATTTCTGCCACTTCTGTGTTTTGAATTTAGAAAAATGGATTCCATATTTGGAATCAGGATGTCCAAATTGTATAAATAGGTAACTTTTATTTTTAGACATTTTGAATAATTACTGTGGTAAATATTTTATTTACCATGGTTAAGGGTAGATCCGGTAAATAAGGGTTAAAAAATAATATTATAATAATACAAAATTACCCTAAAACGTGTCCTAACCTTATTTGTGGACACATAACCGACCATGGGAATCCTTGGGTCGATTTGGGGACCCCTTGGAGCCACTTGTATGTGGTAGGGACACATTATATTAATAAAGTTAAAATAAAAATAAAAATGGCATAAGCTTACATCTTTTAGAAGAACAATTTTTATATAGGGTTATAAATGTTGGATTTTCGATTATAAATATTCATTAGAAAGATAAAAATATTTCCTACTTAATTATATTTTATTTATAATTTTTAGACATCAAATAATTTAAATTATTAATGACACAATAATGATACAATGTTTACCTCATTAATAAATCATTTAAATAAATAAGATTATAATGATTAAACTATTATCTAAAACCTATCCAATTCTTATTGGTTGATGTTATTTAGAATATGAGTCATCTTATCTTAGACCTAAATGATTTTTGGACCATTATAAACCGAATATAATTATATTATAATGTAATACTTTCACTCTTTCCTAAAGAGCCCCTCCTCTCCCTTATAAAAGGAGACCACTTCTACTCATTCCTCACACCTCTCAAGCCACTTGGCTCGTCCAAACCCTGCCCAAATAAGCTCCCCACATCCCTATACTCCTCATTGAAGCTTCCCTTTTGGAAGAAAGCATTTCAAGAAGTCTTCTGGTTCCAACCAAAGTGAGTTACCTAAATTAAAGGTAATGATTTCTCTTAAATTATTTTCATTTATTTTGCTTCTCCAACCCCCAAACTCTTTTTATTTCCTTTCTTTTGTATCAACAAAATCATCCTCAATATACTAGGATGTTTTTATAAGAAGGATTCGAACTACACATACACACACCTCCATCTAATAATTGATGAACATATTGTTTCTGTGAATGGAAAACTAACGGCTCACGAAACGATGATTGTTCAAATACATCTTACCGCCTCTCATGGTGGCCATTATGATGGAACTGTAATTAAGTGTGATATTAATGATAAATATTTTATATATAACCTTCTGTAATTACATTTTATTTCATACCATTATTCGTTTCATGTTGTATATACGTACGACAATTTCATTTGAGGAAGTGCGGACTACCGCCCCCTTAAAATGATATGACTCGTTCATACCACACGTGGAACGTATAAAGAATGGTGTTAATGAACATAAGTAACATATATAAAATATTATATTATACTGGAATAATAATATACCTGTGTATCATTTGGATTCAATTCTTTTAAAATGAAAAATTAAATGGAAGTAGCGTCCGTGCGTACGTACGGACTACCGTCTCCACGGACACGATGAGATCCATCCTCCATCGTATCCATTCAAGTCTTATTATCATTTTAGGGATAAAAATAATGTTAATATCATTCTAATTATGAATAAGATATAATATATCCATTACAAACATGTCTTACGTAACCAAACATTTAAGAAGAACGAATCGATTATCACCCGAAACGACGATAATACTAAGATATTATTAATAAAGCAATGTTAAAAGATCATATATGATATCATATTGATGTATATGATTATTGTATAATTTAATAAATGTTTTAATTATTATACAGGAGGTCAACATACCATCGACTAAGGGAATGTTCAAGGTAAGGGATTTTCTTATCTCACTTTCAATTCCGTGAGATTTCCATTGTTCGCCACTAAATTATTGAAAGTGGTGTATTGTGTACGACCATTTGATATATATTATCATGATTCTCTATATATTCATGTTATTCTGTAAATCATTTGGTGGTTATTAACTTTTGTCCATACAACTCAGTTGATTAACGTGGTAAGGAGTTTCTTATCTCACTCTTAATTTCGTGAGAATTCCATTGTTCACCACTTAATTATTACATGTGGTGTATGTGTACTGCCAATGATTGTATTCATTGTGTAATATACATTAATTTATGGGTACTTACATAGTCATGGTATGATCCTTCTTTCATAGTTGTATGTTTCGTAAGTTACCAAATCGATAAGGGAATTTGACATTTCAATTTCCACTCATTCGGCTTTTCGCATATTTCATTGATTATATTACTCCAAGATTATGTGTGGAATCACTATTCATTTGATTATGTCATAATTTCTACTCCCCTTCCTGTGGATATACTTTTGATACACATAATCACTCTATTGATAATTCTAAAGTCATTAATATGAATTTGATAAGAGTAATTTTAACACTTTCACCATTTGTTGAGTTAAACATCCAATTCGTTGGTGTGGTTTCTACAAGAATATGTGTGAATATCCTTTGATTGTTTTACACTGAATATTCAATCATATTTAGTGTATTTATATTTTTACACATAATTATGTCGTTGATTTATCCTTAACCTAAGGATGCGGCCTTTTTGAGAGATTTCATCTCAATTTACATTCAATTGGGACTTCTTTGTTGATATACACCAAATCACTTTTATGTGGTGTATATAATGTACTTTGACATAGTATATCATGAATCCCTTTATTCTCATGATATTACAAAGTTTTGGTTACCACAATTATTTTTACTCAAGTGTCTCTCTTTTGGTTAGAATCTCAAACCAAAATACCATTTTGAAATGTTTTAAAGACTTGTTCTTCTAAATATTGCTCATTAATGTCCATGTTTTAAAAAATGGTTTTAAGGATTTATTTATATGGACATTAAAGTTTTAAAATTAAAACTCATTTTAAAAGTTTCAATGTGGTATGGGACACTTTGATTCAAAAATCTATTTTTAATGGCTTCTTGACAAATAGTGTGACTTTTAAATGATTCCAAGAAAAGGGGGATATTTCCCTCAAATAGTTTTGATGATTATTTTCATCTATGTCAACATCCTTGATTATTCATGATTGAGGTTAATGTGATACAATACAATCTTCCATATTGTATCAAATGAGTTATGTTTGACTGTGGATGTTCTATTTTTATACCATTCATGGTTTGTGGTTAAAGTATTGACATTTCGTATGCTAGTTTTAATACGAATGTTTTTTTTTGCTTAAACCTATTCATATGAGGAATGCATTGGACTTAATAAGTGACGGGTGGAGCCCACTATAGCTCCTCGATGCATCGGTAGGTCTCATGAGACAAACTAGTTTCTTGGCACAAGGCCTTGGCAAAATCTTATTTGTAGTCTTGGCACGAGGCCTTGGCTATGTGGTTATAATAGTCTGGAATTATGCATTCCATCATTATGAAAGTGGATATTGATATTTCATGTGATCATTCGACTAGTAGAATATCCATGTGAGTATGTAAATGGCATTATTTCATTTTACCTTTGCCATTTTATGCTGAAGTTCAAGTTTAAAAGGCTTTTCTTTTAGTTATAAATTGCCTTAAGTGTTTATTATTATTTATGAAAGCTTCTGCTATAATGTTATCCTTACTGAGCATCTGAGCTCACCCATTTCAATGTTTTATTTTTTTCCCATGATTATGAAGAAGTAATTTATGAATGACCTGCAGGGATAGTATGAGGGGATATGAAGACAAGATGTTTTTTTATGATGCAATGTAAAAATTTATGGATGTAACTAGTTCTTCCAAAGCTACTAAACTAATCGGTCATTCGAGACTTGATCTTTCTCGTGATCATGCCAATGTTATGTAATAATGCACCAAATCTAGGTAATTAGGGTCGGGGCATTACAGTTGGTATCAGAGGAAGTTTAGTACAAACCTTGGTAGCTAGATTTAGATAAACTCTGATTAGAGCACGTAGACCTAAGATGAACATTGAGGATTATTATAAAAGAACTTCCTAGAATTTTGGTATTGTAGAGATTTTGTGAGTTTTCCAAGCAATACATCCCTGTCTGGATACGAGCAGGTAGAGGCGGCTCTGGCACAGATGTACCTAGGGGTAAAACCCGAAAACACCGCTTTGAGCTGGACTCGAACGGGAACTGGTGCATGACAATGGGCCTTGCTGCACTCTTGGTTACGACACTCCCAGGGGATATGCTTAGGATAATTTACATTTTCTTTACAAACCGATTTATGTAATATATACATATGATGAGAGTAAATGACCTTGGTTAATCCTAATATGTTTCAAATTGAGAATATGGTGACATTTTAATCTCTAAATGATTTTACGACTACTATTACTCACACAATGATTTCTGGTTTTAGTCAATGGCTGGATTCCAAGGAAGTCATAGTGACTTTGAGAATGATGTACAAGGTGGGAACGGTGGTGGCGATGAGCAACAAAATGGAATGTTGATAGGCGTAAAAGATATCGTCTTTATGCCAAATCAGTTTTCCAAAAATATGATAAACAACATATATATTAACCAACTCCCAGACTCAACAAGGAAGAGAAAGGTGATAAATGATAAGATCTCCAGCAGTGGAGACCATGGAGAAAAGAAACCTCAATTTTCATCATATAGGAAATGTGGAAAGAGACACCCAGGAAAGTGTCTCAATGGGACAATGATATGTTTTACGTGCGGGAAGGAAGGACATAAAGTGAAGAATTTCCGAAGAAAAATGAAGAGTACTATGGAAGAAGATAAAAATGGTCCCAAGAGTCCATTTACAGTCATTTTCCGTAAATGTAGGGGAACTGGCCATTACCCGAGTGAATGTCCTATTCTATAGGATATTTTCTTGGTCAAAGAAGAAGCTATGTGGAAATAAATGGTTGGAGAAAAATTTAAAAAGTATTAGCACTCCTTGTTGATGGGTTTACTTTGGAATAAATTTCTCTTGTATTTGTAACCCCGCAGTTTGCCATGCGAGAATGATATTTGAGGAAGAATTGTCTCTTCTCTTGTGGATATAGGTATAAATAACCATTTGGTTTTATATGATCATTGGGGTTTGAGAAAATGATAAGTTATTATAATTTGTGATGAAAATGCAAAGTATGATATAACATTTGTGGTTAAATTATGTTATTTTGAGGAATTTATCTCATTTTGGTAATATTATAAAATATAGTTTTTGAAAAAGGACAACATGTAGACCGTGTGACAACCCATCACGTCGGACAAAGCTGTGGGAATCGAACCCACAACCAAAGTGCGATTGGGATTTATCACCTACCACTGGACTATGTGAAGTCCCTGGTTAGTGTGACTATTTTTTTTGTTAAATGATTTTATTGATCAATAATAAGATGATTTGGGTTCTTATGTCTTATCAAATGAATACCCTTGGTATAGGAAAATGATTTGGTGATTAAGTGATAAATGTTATTTTGGAAGATGTTCGTTTTGTTAGGAACACTATATGCCCAAGGAAAATAGACTACAATGAGGTTTCATTTGTAGAGTAATGGTGGATTTTTATCTACGTTTTTATTGTTGATTTATAGTGATTTGGGTTATTTATGGAAATGATTAACCTATAACAGAGAATATGTGATGATGTTAATTACTTTTAAGTATGTGACTTTAAGAGTATTTGATGTCATTTGGAGATACAATGTAACATGGGAGACTACATAATCAAATTCTTCAATGTTTTGGGTTTCAATATTAGTTTGGATTATATTAAAGGATTGTAAGGACAATTCGGTATTAAATGGTATCTATTTAACTTTGGGGTATTGTTAGTTTAATTTTAGAAATTAAGATTAGTGCATATTTATCTCAATGAATATCCTTTTGGGGGATCATTAGATCGTTCACTAACGATTTTGGTTTTGATTAATCTTCAAAGACAATGTAAATATATGGTTTATCCTACATGGATCATGTGATTCTATAGAAGTTTATTCTAGTTCTTCCAGTGTGACCAAGTCTTCTTGAATACTCATCGTTTAAAAAAAATTGAGTTAGTGGTGGAAATTTATTAAAGAATGAAAATCTACTTAAAATTTAAGTATATCTCATACTGTTCTTAGTCAATATCATAAATGAATTCCTCTTCCTTATGTAATGTAACTTTAAAAAAAATGTTGTCCTAGATGGTACATTAAATCATCACTAATTTATGGCTTTGGGATTGTTGGCCTTTTCATAGCCATGTTCTCTACCACTCTCCATCAGATAATTGATGGTTAGATTTCTCTTCCATATCCATATTTTTCTACATGGAACCCTAGTATGTGTTATTTTCCGTAATCTTCATACTTTCCACTCTTTATTTTAAATAGAGGCCTCATTAATTCATTTTTCGATGTGGGATTTCAACTAAGATATTTTGAAACATCAAAAATGTGTTATCCCAATACCCTATATTTTCTTGGACCGATGGTATTTCAAATCATCATAGATTGATGAGTTTAAATACCTCAATTTTATACATGTTTGTGATTGATGACCTCAATCACTACATATAAATAGTTACGTTTTCCCTCCAATTATATGTCTCTAATTGCCACCAATGTTCTCCTAATCGAGATCATAATTTGGTGGTGACCCTTTCATTTCACTTTTACTTATATTAAGACTAAATTTTAGTAATCCAATTTCCGATGTGGGTTTTCCCACAAATATATTTTCTACTTTCAACCTTTTATTTTCAAAGAACAATTTCAAATTGTGAGGACGCAATTTATTGAAGGAGGGGAGAATGTAACACTCTAGGATTTCATAGTGTGTTATTTCTTAAAAATAATTCAATAACTTGCACTACACGCAACACCGAGTTCAATCACACCATGACGTACAAAAAAAAGCCATTAAAAGAGGTCATGAATAGTATTAACTACATTTTGAACTTTATATAATCCTTATAATTTTATAATCCCTATTATGAGTTTCTTAGTCATAATGCAAGAACAGATTCATTTTCAGTATTGCACTTTTATCAAATTTTAATAGTGAAACCATTTTAAATAAAATATTTTAAACTATCTGAATAAATTGGGATATCAAAAAATTTAAAATGAAACATCCTAAGCTTCCACGGTATGCTTTCTTTTGAATAAAATAGTAGCGTGTGTTGTACGCAACCTTGAGTTTTAACACACGCCACAACCAATCAAACTAGCCGTTATGAATAGTAATAACTAAATTTTGAAATTATATATATTTTATATTTTAAAATGGACTTCATTTTTGGATTCGGAATATCGAATTTAGCCTAAGGTGAAATTTTGGTACTTTTCGGATAACATTAATATTTTGATGAATAGTGAAAATTACTAAATTTTAATTAAAAACAACTTTTTTAATCAAAATAATTAATAGTGATAAATTGTGAATTTGAGTGGTTTTAAAGTATATTTAGAATATATTTTTACCATTTAATATAATGTTGGTCATTGGACATAATTTTACAATTAAACCGAACATAAACAAGTGTCAATCTTTTGATAATTATTACCTCTTAAAAACACGCTTTTTGTTTTGACAGCGGGAATTAATTTTAAATTAATTTCTGCCACTTCTGTGTTTTGAATTTATAAAAATGGATTCCATATTTGGAATCAGGATGTCCAAATTGTGTAAATAGGTAACTTTTATTTTTATACATTTTGAATAATTACTGTGGTAAATATTTTATTTACCATGGTTAAGGGTAAATCCGGTAAATAAGGGTTAACAAATAATATTATAATAATACAAAATTACCCTAAAACGTGTCCAAACCTTATTGGTGGACACATACCTGACCAGGGGCATCCTTGGGTCTATTTGGGGACCCCTTGGAGCCACTTGTATGTTGTAGGGACACATTATATTAATAAAGTTAAAATAAAAATAAAAATGGCATAAGCTTACATCTTTTAGAAGAACAATTTTTACATAGGGTTATACATGTTGGATTTTCGATTATAAATATTAATTATAAAGAAAAAAAGATTTCCTACGTAATGATATTTTATTTATAATTTTTAGACTTCAAATAATTTAAATTATTAATGACACAATAATGATACAATGTTTACCTCATTAATAAATCATTTATATAAATAAGATTATAATGATTAAAATATTATCTAAAACCTGTCCAATTCTTATTGGTTAATGTTATTTAGAATATGAGTAATCTTATCTTCGACCTCAATGATATTTGGACCATTATAAACCGAATATAATTATATTATAAAGTAATACTTTCACTCTTTCCTAAAGAGCCCCTCCTCTCCCTTATAAAAGGAGACCACTTCTACTCATTCCTCACACCTCTCAAGCAACTTGGCTCGTCCAAACCCTGACCAAATAAGCTCCCCACATCCCTCTCCTCCTCCATGAAGCTTCCCCTTAGGCAGAAAGCATTTCAAGATGTCCTTTGGTTCCAACCAAAGTGAGTTATCTAAATTAAAGCTAACGATTTCTCTTAAATTATTTTCATTTATTTTGCTTCTCCAACGCCCAAAATCTTTTTATTTTTTTTCTTTTGTAACAAAAAATGTATCCCCAATATACTAGGATGTTTTTATAAGAAGTATTAGAACTATACATACACACACCTCCATCTAATGGATGATGAACATAATGTTTCTGTGAATGGAAAACTAACGCCTCACGAAACGATGAATGTTCAAATACATCTTACCGCCTCTCATGGTCGCCATTATGATGGCACTGTAATTAAGTGTGATATTAATGATATATATTTTATATATAACCTTATGTAATTCCATTTTATTTCATACCATTATTCATTTCATGTTGTATATACGTATGACAATTTCATTTGAGGAAGTGCGGACTACCGCCCCCTTAAAATGATATGACTCGTTCATACCACACATGGAACGTATAAAGAATGGTGTTAATGAACATAAGTAATATATATAAAATATTATATTATACTGGAATAATAATATAAATATGTATCATTTGGATTCAATTCTTTTAAAATGAAAAATTAAATGGAAGTAGCGTTCGTGCGTACGTACGGACTACCGTCTCCACGGACACGATGAGATCCATCCTCCATCGTATCCATTCAAGTCTTATTCTCATTTTAGGGATAAAAATAATGTTAATATCATTCTGATTATGAATAAGATATAATATATCCATTACAAACTTGTCTTACATATCCAAACATTTAAGAAGAACGAATCGATTATCACCCGAAACGACGATAATACTAAGATATTATTAATAAAGAAATGTTAAAAGTTCATATATGATATCATATTGATGTATATGATTATTGTATAATTTAATAAATGTTTCAATTATTATACAGGAGGTTAACATACCATCGACTAAGGGAAAGTTCAAGGTAAGGGATTTTCTTATCTCACTTTCAATTCCATGAGATTTCCATTGTTCGCCACTAAATTATTGAAAGTGGTGTATTTTGTACGACCATTTGATATATATTATCATGATTCTCCTTATATTCATGTTATTCTGTAAATAATTTGGTGGTTATTAAATTTTTTCCATACGACTCAGTTGATTAACGTGGTAAGGAGTTTCTTATCTCACTCTTAATTTCGTGAGAATTCCATTGTTCACCACTTAATTATTACATGTGGTGTATGTGTACTGCCCATGATTGAATTCATTGTGTAATATACATTAATTTATGGGTACTTACATAGTCATGGTATGATCCTTCTTTCATAGTTGTATGTTTCGTAAGTTACCAAATCGATAAGGGAATTTGACATTTCAATTTCCACTCATTCGGCTTTTTGCATATTTCATTGATTATATTACTCCAAGATTATGTGTGGAATCACTATTCATTTGATTATGTCATAATTTCCTCTCCCCTTCCTGTGGATATACTTTTGATACACATAATCACTCTATTGATAATTCTCATGTCATTAATATGAATTTGATAAGAGTAATTTTAACTCTTTCACCATTTGTTGAGTTAAACATCCAATTCATTGGTGTTGTTTCTACAAGAATATGTGTGAATATCCTTTGATTGTTTTACACTAAATATTCAATCATATTTAGTGTATTTATATTTTCACACATAATTATGTCGTTGATTTATCCTTAACCTAAGGATACAGCCTTTATGAGAGATTTCATCTCAATTTATATTCAATTGGGACTTCTTTGTTGATATACACCAAATCACTTTTATGTGGTGTATATAATGTACTTTGACATAATATATCATGAATCCCTTTATTCTCATGATATTACAAAGTTTTGGTTACCTCAATTATTTGTACTCAAGTGTCTCTCTTTTGGTTAGAATCTCTAACCAAAATACCATTTTAAAATGTTTTAAAGACTTATTCTTCTAAATCTTGCTCATTAATGTCCATGTTTTAAAAAATGGTTTTAAGGATTTATTTATATGGACATTAAAGTTTTAAAATTAAAACTCCTTTTAAAAGTTTCAAAGTGGTATGGGACACTTTGATTCAAAAATCTATTTTTAATGGCTTCTAGACAAATAGTGTGACTTTTAAATGATTTCAAGAAAAGGGGGATATTTCCCTCAAATAGTTTTGATGATTATTTTCATCTATGTCAAAATCCTTCATTATTCATGATTGAGGTTAATGTGATACAATACAATCTTCCATATTGTATCAAATGAGTTATGTTTGACTGTGGATGTTCTATTTTTATACCATTCCTGGTTTGTGGTTAATGTATTGACATTTCGTATGCTAGTTTTAATACGAATGTTTATTTTATGCTTAAAACTATTCATATGAGGAATGCATTGGACTTAATAAGTGACGGGTGGAGCCCGCTATAGCTCCTAGATGCATCGGTAGGTCTCATGAGACAAACTAGTGTCTTGGCACAAGGCCTTGGCAAAATCTTATTTGTAGTCTTGGCACGAGGCCTTGGCTATGTGGTTATAATAGTCTGGCATTATGAATTCCATCATTATGAAAGTGGATATTGATATTGCATGTGATCATTCGACTAGTAGAATATCCATGTGAGTAAGTAAATGGAATTATTTCATTTTACCTTTGCCATTTTATGCTGATGTTCAAGTTTAAAAGGCTTTTCTTTTAGTTATAAATTGCCTTAAGTGTTTATGCTTATTTATGAAAGCTTCTGCTATAATGTTATCTTTACTGAGCATCGGAGCTCACCCCTTTCAATGTTTTATATTTTTTCCCAGGATTATGAAGAAGTAATTTATGAATGACCTGCAGGGATAGTATGAGGGGATATGAAGACAAGATGTTTTTTTATGATGTAATCAAAAAATTTATGGATGTATCTAGTTATTCCAAGGCTACTAAACTAATCGGTCTTTCGAGACTTGATCTTTCTCGTGATCATGCCAATGTTATATAATAATGCACCGACTCTAGGTAATTAGGGTCGGGGCGTTACATTACCTATATATTTTATTAAAAATTTAGTCATAAAATCACTCCCCCTGGAAAATCATAATGAATATGACATTAAAACAATAATAATAGAATAAAAATCATATCACATCTATCCTATTTTGATCATAATTTCAATATTTTCATATTAAAAAGATTTTCGTTAACACTGGTAGCTTCCAATATTTTTAGATATACCTGTCAAGGAATGATTTACAATTATCATTATAACAACCCATGTTAATCATATATTTATTTTACATAATTTATATTTGGATATATTTTTATCTCCCAAAAATTACACAATCTAAAGAATTACTAAATTTTGTTCTTGAAGATCATATATATATGAAAATTATTTTAATTCTCTCATGAAAATTTTTATGTGATAAAAAATTAATAAAAACCCATATAAACATACCATATGTTATAATTATCTTTATTACTTTCATAAAATTACTAAATAACGGGGTGAAATCATATGATCTATAAATTAAAACTCATAAACATTTTAGCAAGGGTCAGATCATAATCATAATTGAAAATAGAAATATGGAGAAATATTATTAAAAATGACATTTAACATTATGAGTTGTCCCTATGTTATGATAGAAGGTCCTTTAATCTCAAATGTAGAAACATATAACATAGGAATAAGAGTAATGTAACATGAAATAATAAACCTAATCAATGAGACATAATACTAGTCATATGACATACTGATGTGGTAAAACATAATAAGGAATATTTGCATAAACATAATAATAAGAAGAAATTACATATTGGATTAGGTTTCAAAATCTAGTGATCCATATATGGTGTCTCATGAATAAATTTAACTAACCCATTTTGACTCAAGAATAAAAAATTATAGCTCATTAGTGACTTGAGTATCACAACTCATGGTCCATATTAACATGGGTTTGGCTAAATCATGGTCTATTATTGGTCCATGTATCACAAAATTTCACCCATTATTGACTCGAATGTGATTACACATCGCTCATTATTGACTCGATTATCAAAAATAATGGCCCATTATTTACTCGATTATCAATTATTGGAGTCAATTATGGAAACCATTATCCGAAAAATCCATTATTCACATGGGTATCAAAACACATGTCCTATTATTTAATTAGGTTCTAAAACTCATATCCCATATTTTACTAATGACTTATAAAACGATAAAAAATATATTGGAGACCGAAATGGGACTGAACTTAAAAATAATAACTTTAAACACATTTTTATATATGAAAACATGTAAAAATTAGTATTTCAATAATCAGTAAATTGGCCCATGTAAAATTGATGTGTTTCATGAAAAAATGACCATGAATATTCCATAAAACTCCAGAGAAAGAAGATATATGGTGTAATAAAAACATATCTTAATTATTTCAAATGTAATATCAGAGGCTATTGATAAATAACAAACATACCATTATAAATTTATTGGATCAATTATATATAAAAAACATAAAGAAAAATCACTTTCTCAAAAAAAAACATAGTAGCTCCTCAAGAAGTTTTATTTCAAAAAAAATCATTAAGAATTACAAATTAGTTTATTTATTTTCAATTAAAACCATAATGTTTTTTTTATTTTAATTTTTTTATACAATAAGTATCATTTTATAAACCCTAATGATTTATTTTGTAAAAACACAAGCCTTTAAAATCAAATTTTTCTTACAAAATTTACTATTATATTTAAAATCAATCATTAGAATTTTTAAAATATAAGAATATCTACTTTTAAATATTACTAAATGTTAAAATTATTTCAATACTATTAAGAAACATGTGAAGGATTATTTTTAAAACACAATACTTATTTGATGAAAAAACCCATAATGTATTTTTTTAGATGTATTCTTTATTCATGAGATAATAGAAAAAAATTCATTCACTTTAAAAATATATTTTTAAAAAAGTGACAAGAATATTTTAAAAAACATTTTCAATAAAAAAATATTCAATAACTAATCATTGAAGATACATAAATTATATAAAAATAAAATCTATATATTATGATAAAAAATATTTTTGGATGATATAAAATATCTTTATTATTTTCAAACACCTGTTTTCAAAATCAAAATCCTAAAAAGTGATAATAAGAAATCCATTTGAAATATTATAGTGTAATATTAGAATAAATCAATATAAAATATATATTTAGACTTTAAAATATTAAAGGGAATCATTTTTGAGAATAACGAATGTTATAATTAAAAAAACATCACTATTTGAGTTGAGTATTTTTCATTAAAATATATCACCTTTATTATGAATAAATTCACCATGAAATAAAATTTGATTTAGAAAAATCAATTCACATATATAGATAATATATGTAACTTATTAAAAATAAAATATAATAATTTATTAATCATATTAGAATGATTCTCAAAGAGTAGTATTTTGACTTGAGTTTAAAAAATCCATTAATGATTTCATAAATCCTTTATTAAGAATCATTCCGAAAAATCTTTATCCACTAAATAATTAAATCCATAGTATGAGAAGATAAAATAGTATCTAATAAATTCAGTAATATAAAGGTTCTAAACATATATGAAATAATTACAAGAACAAAAAACCCATCTCGGTGAATGATGACTGTCTTTTAAAAAAAAACATAACGGTAATGGAAACTTAATAATAAGATTGTTACCAAGAATTTTTTTTGGAAATATAATAAATAAAACATATTAATTATAATTAAATAAATTTTATATTTAATACATTATATAAATGAAATTATGGTGTGAAATATCAATCATGCCTCATGGATTTGAAAATGAGTCAGAAAACCCTTAGCTTGAATTCCCTCTCAGAAGAACACACTCTAAAATCATGTATAGAAAAAATAAATATCTTAATCACCTATTAAAGAATTTTATTTATATGAATATCAATTTATAATATGAAATTATGATCATATTTATAAATCTACTACTTAGTTATTATTTTTTCACCATCATATGTTAGTAATTATAATTGAATCACATGTTCTTTATAATGTTAATCTTGATACCAATTCACTGATAATAAGTTTTCCATCATTATATAATTTATAGTACTTGAATTAATCACTTTTATCCATTTATAAATCAATTATTTAATTCCCAAATAATTATTTATCTTATTTAAAAATGGAGTTAGTAACAGCTTGTTTTGATAATTTTAGTGTCTGAATATGTTATTTTCATAATATGATAAATAATTTATATAACTTTTAATAAAACATAAATTAACAATTATTTTCTATAAAAATAAAAAAATATGAGTATTTATGTTCCCATTTTAATCCATGATAGAGTTTTATATCATTTTTCATGCAGGTGGTCAAACTAACCTAAACAAGAACAAGTTATAACTAAGTGGGTGAGTATGGTTAAGAACATGTATGATATCATTATAAATATGAATAATGATATGATTTATAAATTCTCCATTTATTTAATAATATTTTAATATATTTGTACAACAAATGAAAATACAAGTGATAATTGAAAATTGCTACTTTTGGGAGGTGGTTTCTTATACGTATACATGATCGACATTCTAATAATTTCTTTATTAGTGGATAAGATTACGTTTTTTACAGTAATATTATAATAATTTTTTATTATATTTGTAACAACATGGCTATATTATTATGTTTAATATTTCTTTGTAAGTTAAAATTATGAAGAAGATGTTAAGGATATAGTAATACTCACATTGGGACCTTGATAAATATTATTTAAGTATCCTTGTAAATGAAGGTAATAGGATAACTAATAGAGACCATAGAAAATACGACTAAAAAATAATTATAAGAGAATAAAAATTTAAAAAATTCAGGATGAATCTATGTGTAATATCGGGTGGTTAGAAAGTTTATCAAGAAAGTCAATACTTAAGGGAATGTAATTTCCATCTCTCTTTTTATTTCCATGAGATACATTCTATATTCACTACTAGATTATATTCAGTGGTGTATATAATACCTTATGATCTATTATATAATTAATTTCCTTTTATAAGTATATCCATAATTTTTAAGATGCAAGCCATGTTCACATGATATTTCTTGTACATGGTGTGTATAAAACCCATGGATTTATTATATGATTCTCATATTTATATTTATTTTTATTTATGTATACATTTTATGATGTTCCTTTAATGCGGTTTATTTTTCAACAGATATAAAATGAGTAATGTAATTTTTCACAATTTTTCTTTTTTAAGACACATGCCATGTTATGCACATATATTTTTGAAGAGGTGTAAATATTGACCTATGAAAAGTTATTTCATTAATTCAATTTTATTAATGATAATAAATTCTTTAATTTTGGTTATTATTTCATGGGGATCATGATTCTAATGTTACTCAAGTAGTGTGGTTTTCTCATATCACTTTTATTTTTCAGCGTAAACAAGCCATGTTTAACTTCTATTTATTATATTTGGTGTGTATAATGAAAATATATGTATTATATGATGCATATAATTAAATTTATGTGTATTTAAATATTTATTTTATTATATTAATTTCAAGGGATTTATGTTTAAAATTTACCAAATCAGTATAGTAATTTTGTCTCAATTTTCCATCTTTGAGACACATACCTTATAATACACATATATTTCTCTAAGATGTTTATATTCTAACATTGACATGTTATATGAAGAACTTACATAATTTCATGATATTTTATGATTCCTTTAATGTTATTATTTCA
Organism: Viscum album; assembly: GCA_963277665.1. Classification (NCBI taxonomy): domain Eukaryota; kingdom Viridiplantae; phylum Streptophyta; class Magnoliopsida; order Santalales; family Viscaceae; genus Viscum; species Viscum album. The sequence goes on from OY728163.1 coordinate 337,014,728, forward strand.
ATTTTATTTTGATTCAATGTAACAAAGTGGTAACTATTTATTGATATAATTTCAACATTTATCGAGATTGTTTAGGATTATGCTTCAATTGATGTTATATTATGATCCATATTTAAAGAAAACTCATTATTTTTCTTATCTTATAGTTATTTATTATATATAAAAGTAATTGTACGATATTATTACTCTTTGGTTTTGAATATAATTATGAGAATAATTTTTTGAAAATAATACTTTATTTCTCATGTTGGTCAAAAAATAAGTGTTATTCCAAAACCATGTTTTCTAAAAATGTTTCCAAATTTCTTTTCATATTATTTTATGATGTATAAATAACATTTATACCCACTTATTTCATTTTAAAAATGTATTAAAATCAATCTTCTTATTGTTTTCTAATTAAGGCCCTTTTTAAAACTTTTGTGGTGAAAAATGAATGTTCAGACCATACAGACATATTTGCCACCATGAAAATAATTTCCTCAAAGAATAATTATTATGTCCACAATTATATTTTTAAATAAAAAATTTTCCATTTTTTTGATTTTAATGAGATTTTCAATTAAATGTTTTTCATAAAATGTTCGATGTTAAAAAATCGATCAAAATGTTTTCAAGATTGCAATATAATATTTCATTGAAAAAGGTTATAATTTTTTTTATATTCCTTTATAAGTGTTCTAGGATTATATTTCAATAAAATGGTTTTCAAAAGGTTTTGTCTTTTAAAAATCATTTTTTCATAGAAGATAATATATTTTCCCCCAAAAATATTTTTAAATGTTATTTCAAAATTTAGTTACAACTAAGATAAAATCCATTTATTTTACTCATTACTTTCTAGGGATATGATCCAAGAGTTCCATTAATATTATTTATTTTAATGTTTTATAATTTTATGGAATGATGTATATGAAATTGGTTCTCTTTCTTGGGTTATATGTTTATGAAACATGTTTATATTGCATAGGAAATGTAAGGTCCCAACCCCAGTTGCCTAGAGCAGGTGCCTTATTTGATTAAATTGGCATACATACAAGGAATATGAATCCCAAAAGGCTGAGTAGTTTAGTATTATTGGAAACAGGTTACATACATAAGTTCACCATTACAACATGAAGGGAAATAAAACACTATTTCATTCCACTAGAAACATCACGTCTCCTAGATTGTGCTTCCAAGTCATTCATAAATTTTTTCTTCATGTCCTAGGAAATTGAAACATAAGAATGGGGTGAGCTCAAACGCTCAGTAAGAGTATGTAACAAAGCAAATGATAATATAAACATTAGATATGATGAATATCTTAAAACGCATGTCATTAATAATATACTTGAAACACATTATTGCAGGAATATGAGCTGAGTAAATAATTCCATAATAAAAAATATCCATGAGTATTATACTATTTGAATAACAACGTGATCTTCAAAAACTATCATCATAATGAGGTAAGTGCATATGCCGGACATCATAACCATATCGTCCAATCCTCATTCTAGGACCATAAAATAATCATTTTGTCAAGGCCTCATGCCAAGACCATAGTTTGTCTCATTAGACCTATAGATGTATCGAGGGGAAATAGCGGGCCCCACCCGTCACATAATAAGTCCAATGAATTCCTCATATGATCAGGGATAAACATAAACAACATATACATTTATATTGAAACTATCATATGAAATGTAACTATCTTTCCCCAATCATTAAACATAAAACTCTAACAATTTGGAAGAATATGGTGAATGGTTTTAGGATAGATCATCCACAATAGAGTTAGTCATAAAACACTAAATAAAATATGGTAGATGACTTCATACATGGTTAAACCCTATAATACAATGGAATCAACAGGAGTGTTGAATTATATGAAAACACTCTCATAAAATCATTAAGCAATTCTGGAGATAAATACTAATTTATTTTGAAAAGAAGAGTTCTTTTGGAAAAATCATTGTATAAAACTAGAAGTGAAGTAAGATAGTATTTTCATAATAAAATTAGTATTTTTAGTAAGATAATGGTTTCCAAAAACAGATTATAGAGTTCCCTAGTAAATATATTTGAATTAGAGAAATTCCCTTGAATCGGGCTTGTATTTTGGAAACATTTTGAATGTTCCTTTTTAAACGTGTAACTATCCATAAAATAAGGAATGTTTCTGGTTTTTAAACATATATATGATACTCAAAACAAATATATTATTCGTACATAACAATACATAATAATTTCATTGAGGTAATTAGACAACGAAGGTATCCCAAATGAAAATGGATGTTTGTGTTGGAAAACCATTACCTTAACTCCAAACGTGTTCGGCTCTTGTACTTAAGCTCCCTGAATATGAAATTATACTTGTTAATAACAATTTTTAGAACCTATTATACATTTATTTAGTTTACCATATTTCTGGTTTGTTCATTTATGTCTTTATTGATATGTTATTGTATTGAATTTTATCGTTCTGGAGTGTTCATTTCCTTTATTTTCCTATTCAGTTCACATGTTTTTCAGTAATGAAGTTCAGGTGGAATGGTTATAAATATCATAAATTGGAATTATATATTATTAATGATCATAAATAATTTTAAATGGTAATTTCTATCATTTGGTTACATGTAATGAGGATGAGTCATTAGATGACAACCACTACGATTATTCTGCAGTATTAGGAATATTATGAAATAGTTTTGTCATATAACTTAATTATAAGTACATATTATGGTTCTTGAATATTAATTAGGTTATAAAAAATATATTATAGTATTATTAAACAATGAATATGGTTTCAAGACTAGTAATGAAGAATAAATTGAAGAAGGAAACTTCTTCATCCTCGAAGGTTATAAATCGGAACCTCATGGACGTCGATTTCTTTTATAAAAATCAAATGGAGGGAGTAAGAATATTTATGATGGTTCTTCAATTCACATGATTTAAATTCAGTATATATTTGTTACTGGGGTTATCATGATAATTTGGATAGAGTATGTGATGATATAAAAATAAAAGAGATGATCATGAAAATAAAATAAAAGTTAAGAGATCTCTTATGAAAATTCGGCATCCTAATGACGTCTCGTGAAATTTCATAAAATCAAATGATGAGAAAAATAGGGTATATAATCATATTAAAATAAAAAGTAAAGTAAGAAGAATTAATAAAATCAAACCCCATCATTGGAGAAAGGAATTTCAAATAGATAACATAAAAGAAGTGTCGACTTAAAGAAGAGAATGAAGGATTCCCTTACCTTGTAGAATAACTCCTAGATCTTGAATGATGGGACCATGGGGGATTAGGGACACCATGGGGGGACTCCTAGAGAGGTAAAACCACCAGATATTATAGGATGAGGTATTTTTAATGAATGAAAACGAATGAATGAGTGTGTATTTATAGAAAAAGATAGGTAATTTTTTAATAATTTCAAAGGGACACCTCATTAGTGGTTTTTCCCAATCCATGGGCTTGCTCATGGTATTTTACCATGGTTTAAGCCACTTGGGACACCTCATTTAATATGTTACTATACACAAGTCAACCTTACTTTTATATTTAATTATTACATCATTATGATGTCATTAAACAACTGGAATCTTAAAACTGTATTTTTACTATTCATGAAAAATTCATGTATTTTAGAAAAATCACTAAAATTCACCCATACCATTTTTCATCATGTAGAATTCAAAAGTGAAAACCATTTTTCAAAAATAATTTTATAAATATTATTAATTTAATTTATAAATATGGTCAATGTTAATTCGAAAAATAACAATCTTGAAGTGTAATTAGTTTTATGTGACATTGAAAAATTAATTATGATCCCGTTATGATATTGCCTTAAAAAATAAAATAATAATAATATTTAATATTCATATTAATATTCATAAGGGTATGTTAAAATTCATAAAAAACCTAGTTTGTTCTATCAAACTCCAAATGACTTACTGAACAAAACTCTAAATGACAATTTCTTGAAATTGAAAACATAGAAGAGGCAAAGTTGTGTTTAATGGATAGATTGCATTCTATATTTATTTTCAAAACCATGGGGTGTTACATTCTCCCATCCGTAAAAATATTTTTTCCTTGAAATTTATAGAATATTACATAAAAATATCTGGGTATTTCTTTAACATAAGCTCCTATGGCTCCCATGTTGCTTCCTCCATCTTATGGTTCCTCCATAGAATCTTCACCAGACAGGTTGTCTGATTTCTCAAAAATTGTTCTCTAGTATCATGAATATTGATAGGCTCTTGATAGTAAGATAGATCGCGCTCATGCTACACTTCTTCATAAGTTAGTACATGTGTTTGGTCTTGCATGTACTTTCTTAACATTGACACGTGGAACACATTGTGAACCTTGGAGAGACTTGAAGGAATTGCAAAATGGTAAGCTACGGCTCCAATTCTGTCCAGAATTTCAAAAGGTCCGATATACCTGGGACAAAATTATCATTTCTTACAGAATAGTATAATAACCTTCCATGGAGATACATTAATGAAAACGTCATCACCTTCTTGAAACTCCAATTCCTTCCTTCGGTTATCTACATAGCTCTTTTTCCTACTTTGAGATAATTTGAAATGGTTATGGACAATCTTCACCTTCTCCATTGTTTCTTCAACATGTTCTGGGCCCACAAGCTATCTTTCACCAACATCATCCCAGCAAGGTGGTGTACGACGTCTCCTCCCATATAATTCTTCATAGGGTGCCATCTGTATACTTGAATGGAAGCTATTATTGTAGGAAAATTCTACGAGAGGTATATACTGATCCCATATGACTTGAAAATCACGTGAACAAGACCTCAACATGTCTTCCAATGTTTGAATAGTCCGTTATGATTGTCCACCAGTTTGTGGGTGGTAGGTAGTGCTCAAACAAAGATCAGTATCTAGGGATTCTAAAGACTTTTCCCAAATCATGATGTAAAATGTTGATCACGATCAGAAACAATAAATAGGGGTACTCCATGAAGCCTCACAACTTCATTAATATATAGTCTTGCTAAACATTCAAGTGGTAGATCTTCTCTTATAGCAAGAAAATGTGATGGAATGGTAAGACGATCAACAATGACCCATATTGCATCGTTCTTTCTAGGGTTATTTGGTAGTCTAATGGAAAATTCCATCGTGATATTATCCCATTTCCACTCAAGTATGGGAAGAGGTTGAAATACTCCTCCAGGCAGTTGCCTTCCATCTTTCACTTGTTGAAAAACCATACATCTTGACTCAAAATCTGCAATCTCCCTCTTCATGTTGTCCCACCGAAAATTTTCCTTCAAATTTTAATACAACTTAGTGCTACCAAGGTGTATAGTGAAATTGGAACTATGGGCATCATGCAATAATTACCTTTTTAGAACAGGTATATCGGGAACACAAAGTCTCTTCCCAAATTTAAAAATTCCATCTCCATATAAAAAGTCACTCAGTATCCCATCATTAAAAACTTTAATCATCTTTTTAAATTCCTTATCATCATCCTGAGAACTTTTTATCCATTCGAGTAAATGCGGTTTGGAAACCATTTGAAAATGAATTGATGTTTCACCTTACATAGTTATTCCTATATCCATCTTTACCAGATCCATGAAAAGAGGATCCCTTTCAACTCTCATCTTGTTCGAAATCCCATGATCTTTTCTCCTCAAAGCACCTGCCACCTTATTTGCCTTCCCCGGGTGGTAGTGTATCATGCAATCATAATCCTTGAGTAGTTCAAGCCATCTCTTTTGCCTCATGTAGAGTTATTTCTGTGAGAAAATTTAATTCAAACTCTTGTGATCAGTATAAATATCACATTTTTCAACATAGAGATAATATCTCCATATTTTTTCCAATTAAATTTAACCCCATTACGTGTGAGCTTCGTTAGTGGGTTAGCCAGTCGGGAAAAATTCTGAGCGAAATGCCAATAGTATCTTGGTAAGCCAATAAAACAGTTTACCTTAGTTATATTTGGTTGGGTGAGCCAATATGGGATTGCCTTTTTCTTCGTAGGATCAACCGTGATTCCATCCTTAGAGACAATATGTCCAAGAAGAGAGATCTCCTAAATCCAGAATTCAAACTTGGTAAACTACGCATATAATTTATGTCTTCTAAGATTCATCATGATAATGCGCAAGTGATTTTCATGATCTTCATAGCTTTTGGAGTATATCAAGATATAAACAATAAATACCACAAAAAGATCATCAAGATATTCCTTGAAAACTCTATTCATTAGATATGTGAAATAGAGGGTGCATTAGTCAATCCAAAATGCATTACTATAAACTTGTAATGCCCGCACCTGGTTTGAAATGCTATTTTTGGAATGTCTTCCTTCTTCACACTCAACTGATGATGTCCAAACCGAAGGTCAATCATTGAAAAGTATTGAGCTCCATGTATTTTGTCAAATAAATCATCAATGTGAGTTAGGGGATACTTGTTCAATATTGTTATAGAATTGATCTCCCTGTAGTTGACACATAACCTCATAGATACATCTTTCTTATTAACAAAAAGGATATGGGCTCCCCATGGAGAAACACTAGGGAGAAAAAAATCCCTTATTACTCAATTCCTCTTATTGATTATTTAGTTCCACTAATTCCATAGTGGCCATTCTATAAGGGGTCCTCGATATGGGCCTTGAACCATGAATTAAATAAATGAAAAACTCTATTTCTCGTTCTAGAGGATGTCTAGGTAAATCTTCTAGAAACACATCAACATATTCTCGTATAATAGGTACATCCTCTATTTTAATATTCTTTTCCTCACCCACAGTTATTTCATTATCTTCCTCCTCAATAATTGAATTAATTTGAGCTAATAGGGGTGGATATAGATAATAAATAGGTGGTGATGATTCTTCTTTAATGATAAGGTTTTCTTTATCATCATCATCAAAAATCGTAACCTCCTTCTTCTTAAAATAAATTTTTGCATCATGGTCTGAAATCCAATCCATACCAATGATTATATCAAATTCAATCATGGGTATGATGATCAAATAATAAAATAAAAAACATTTATATTCCCTAATGGGAACTGATTCACTGAACGTTTTAGCAATGATACTTACCTTAGGAGTTTTGACTGACAACTCCTTCGTTAAATAAAATTGAAAATATCTAATTTTCTTAGCAAACTACGAATATATAAAACAATTCAATGATCCACAATCAAATGAAGCATTGGAAAAACTTTAGGAAACAATTAATGTACCCACTACCATGTCATTAGGAACTTCATCCCCTGCAATTGTGATTGCATAAGCTTGTCCCTAATCCCTTATCCTTCTCTATTGCATATTTCCTTGACGTTTCAGACAATCGTTATCATAGTGTCCCATCTCCGGATGACTATAACATTGAACATCATTGGATTCCGTCTTCTAATTGCAATAACCAGAAAGATGGCCTTTCTGACCACATTTGTAGCATACTCATTTTCATTTTAAGCATGCACGGGGATGTTTCTTTCCACAATTGTGACATGGTGGAAATTCAACTCTTCCCTTCTTCCCCATTTCCTTATTTCCTTTCCCAGGGTTTTCAGCAGCCCTCTTTTTTCCTTGATTTCCCTTAAAGACATAATACGTAGAGAATAATTTTTTTGTCTTGATGGCACATGAAACTATATCCTCATATGATGAAAAACATTGGGCGACTAGTGCCCGCCGGAGGAATGTATTTAGGCCATCAAAGAATCGATCAATTTTTCTCCTTTGATTTCATATGTAGTCAACTGGATGTCTTGAAAATCTTGTGACGCTAGCTGCATACCATGAAACATTCTCATCTTCCTTCTGCCTCAGATTCAAGAATTTTCTCTCCATATCTTCTCGCTACTCATGAGGGAAATATTTTTCTAAGAAGATTTCCTAAAAATCCCTCCATTCCATATCTTCTATCTCTTCCTCCTCCATTGTGTTTTGGATTAATGGCCACCACTGATCCCCATCTCCCAATAGACGATATACTTCCATAACAACCTTTTCTCTTTCATTGTATCCCAAAGTGAGAAATATATTCTCAAGGGAACATATCCATTGCTCTGCTACAGACGGGTTTGTAGTCCTGTTGAATGATGGAGGTTGTTATCGCATAATGAAATCTATCATAACTCCTCGATGTGGTGGATCCAGATCCTCTATACTGGTAAGGTTATTATTTATAACCGGAATAATTTGTCCCAGTATATTTATGAGTTTCTCAGCACCAGTCATAGCACAAGATCTAACATTATTATCATGCGTCAGAGGAAAATCCCTACAGGGGACACATGCATTCTTGCGATTTACATTCCATCCACTAGCCTCCATATCTAGATAATGGAATACACTAGATTAGGTTTTTAATCATAATGTATATTCTTAACATAAAAATACTCAGAAAAATTGAGATCCAACACATGGATAATCCCATATTCACAAATATGATTTCTTTGAGAATATTTTATATTTCAATCCTTCATAATGGTTTGTAATGAAAATGTGAATTATCCTAAGCATATCCCCCTGGAGTGTCGTAACCAAAGGTGCATCGTGGCCCGTTTTCGTTCACCAGTTCATGTTCGAGTCTAGCTCAATGAAGTGTTTTTAGGATTTACCCCTAGATACATCTGTGCCAGAGCCACCTCTACCTACTCGTATCCAGATAGGGATGTATTGCATGAAAGATCCACATAATCTATTACTTACCAAAATACCGGGAAATTATTGTTTTATATCTTCAAATATTAACTTAGGGACTATTCCCAAATTCTACATTTTCGGAATCAAGTTTCCATGTATTCTACTAAACATCCTCTGATACCAACTGTAAGGACCCGACCCCAGTTGCCCAGAGCCGGTGCCTTATTTGATTACGTTGGCATACATACAAGGAATATGAATCCCAGAAGGCCAAGTAGTTTATTATTATTGGAATCAAGTTACCTATATAAGTTCACCATTACAACACGAAGGGAAATAAAAGACTATTTTATTCCACTAGAAACAACACGTCTCGTAGATTATGTTTGAAAGTCATTCATAAATTACTTCTTCATGTCCTGAGTAAATGAAACATAAGAAAGGGGTGATCTCAAATGATCAGTAAGAGTAAGAAATACATCAAAATATAATATAAACATTAGACATGGTCAATAATTGAAAACACGTGCCTTTAATAATAAACATGAAAAACATTATGGCAGGAATATGAGATGAGTAAATAATGCCATAATAAAACATAATCATGAGTATTGTAATACTCAAATAACAACATGATCTTCAAATAATATCATCATAATGTGGGAATTGCATATGCTGGACATCGTAACCATCTCGTCCACACCTCGTGCAAGGACCATAAAATAATCCTTTTGTCAAGGCCTCGTGCCAAGACCATTGTTTGTCTCATGAGACCTATCGATGCATCGAGGGGATATAGCGGGCCCCAACCATCACATAATAAGTCCAATTCATTCCTATTATGAGTGGGGATAATCATAAACAACAAATACATTCATATTGAATCTATCATATGAAATGTAACTATCTTTCCCCAATCATTAAACATAAAACACTAACCATTCGGAATAATATAGTGAATGGTTTTAGGATAGATCATCCATAATAGAGTTAGTCATAAAAAACTAAATAAAATATGTTAGATGACTTCATAAATTATTAAACCCAATAATACCATGGAATCAACAAGGCTGTTAAATTCGAAGAAATGACTCTTATAAAATCATTAAGCAATTCTGGAGATAAATACTCTTTTATTTAGAAAAGAAGAGTTATTATGAAAAAATATTTGTATAAAACCAGAAGTGAAGTATGGTAGTATTTTCATAATAAAATGAATATTTTTCTAAAGATAATGGTTTCCAAAAATAGATTATAGATTTCCCTTGTAAATAGATATGAATTGGAGAAATTCCCTTGATCATGGCTTGTATTATGGAAAAATTTTGAAAGTTCCTTTTAAAACGTGTAACTATCCATAAAATAAGGAAGGGTTATGGTTTGTAAACATTTATATGATACTCACACTGAATATATGATGAGTACATAACAATAAATAATAATTTCAATGAGGTAATTAGACAATGAAGGTGTCCCGAATGAAAATGGGAGTTTGGGTGGAAAAGACCTTACCATATCTCCAAACGTGTTCCGCTCCTGTACATAAGCTCCTATAATATGAAATTATACTTTTTAATAACTTATTTCATAACCTATTATACATTTATTTAGTTTACCATAATTCTGGTTAGTTCATTAATGTCTTTATTGATAAATTATTATATTGAATTTCATCGTTATGGAGTGTTCGTTTCCTATATTTTCATATTCGATTCACCTGTTTTTATGTAATGTATCTTATGTGGAATAGTTATAAATATACAAAATTGGAATTATATATTATTAATGAACATAAATAATTTGTAATGTTCATTTCTATCATTTGGTTACATGTAATTAGGATGAGTCATTAGATGACAACCACTACGATTATTCAGCGGTATTAGGAATATTATGAACTAGTTTTGTCATATAACATAATTATATGTACATATTCTGGTTCATGAATATTAATTAGGTTTTAAAACATATATTATAGTCTTTTTAAACCATGAATATGGTTTCATGACCAGTAATGAAGAATAAATTGAAGAATGAAACTTCGCCATCCTCGAAGATTATAAATCAGAACCTCATGGACGTCGATTTCTTTTATCAAAATTAAAGGGAGGGAGTAAGAATATTTATGATCATTATTCAATTCACATGATATAAATCCAATATATATATTTTACTGGAGTTATCATGATAATTTGAATAGAGGATGTGAGGAGAGAAAAATAAAAGAGATGAACATGAAAATAAAGAAAAAGATAAGAGATTCCATATGAAAATTCAGCTGCCTAACGACGTCACTTAAAATTTCATAAAACCAAATAATGAGAACAAATGGAAATCTCATCACATAAACACAAAAGGAAATTAATAAGAATTTATAAAATCAAACCCCAAATAGGAGAAATGTATTTCAAATAGATAACATAAAAGAAGTGTTGACTTAAAGAAGAGAATGATGGATTCCCTTACCTTGTAAAATTACTCCTAGATCTTAAATTATGGGACCTTGGAAGCATAGGGACACTTTGGGAGGACTCCTAGAGAGGTAAAACCACCAGATCATCGAGGATGAGGGATTTGGAATGAATTAAAACGAATGGATGAGTGGGTATTTATAGAAAAAGAGAGGTAATGTTTTAAAATTATCAAAGGGACACCCCATTAGTGGTTTTTGCCAAACCATGGGCATTCCCATGGTATTTTCCCAGGGTTAAATCCACTTGGGATACCTCATGTCATAAGTTACTATACACAAGTCGACCATACTTTTATATTTAATTATTACATCATTATGATGTCATTAAACTAAAGAAAACATAAAACTGTATTTTTACTATTCATGAAAAATTCATGTATTTTAGACAAATCCCAAAAATTCACCCCTACCATTTTTCGATGTGTATAATTTAAAAGTAAAATATATTTTTCCAAAATAATTTTTTAAATATTAATAATTTTTTTTAATTAATGTCATAATTAATTAGAAAAATAATGATCTTGAAGTGATATTAGTTTTATGTGACATTAAAAAATTAATTAAGATCCCATTATCATATGGACTTAAGAAAATAAAATAATAATATTATTTACTATTCATATTAATTTTCATATGGGTATGTTACTATTCATCAAAAATCTAATTTGTTCTATCATACTCCAAATGACATACTGAACACAACTCAAGATGACCAATTATTTGAAATTCAAAATATAAAAGAGGCAAAGTTGTTTTTTATGGATAGATTTCATTATATATTTATTTTAAAACCATTGGAAAGTTACAGGTTATATATTTATGAACACAATTTCATTTTAATGGGTTATATGTTTATGAAACACACTTCTTTTCATAGGTTATGTGTTGATGAAATTATTGTGAAACCAATCTATTTTTTACAGGTTGTGATGTGATTTCATGTTTATATTACCAAATTTATTTCACAGGTTATGATATAAATGTATATATTCTTGTGAACCATATATATATGATTTCATTTTGAAATGGTTGGGACCTATATAAACCTCTAATTAAATGTGTAATGAATTATATCTCTTGTGGAATGATGGAAAACAGGTTGACAAGCTTGATCCAAAATGGAAAAAAGGTGTGTCATCATACACAATGGAAAAAAGGTGTGTCCTAATCTACTATTGGAAAATGGGGACTCCCTATCCACTATAGGATGATGGGAAACCAAATCCCTTTCAAGTAATGGACTATAACTAGGGATGCGGATGTGTCCCACTAAATAGTTGTAGTCCCCATTAAGTTCCCTAATATTTATTTTGGAAATGATCTTTTACATATAGGGAAATATATTACAGATTTATGTGCTTACCAAAAATTCTATGTCATATGCCTATGATACGCTCACATGTCTCATGTTATTGATTATATTATGATTTAGGTCTCATGAAATGCCAGTATTTATTCCATGTCCCATGATTTAAATATTTGATATGTAGGGTATGATCTTCAAATGTTATGCTCAAGAACTCTTATTTCCATGTTCTGATTATGTATTAACTTTATTTAACCTGACTATACATATAATCTAATCCCATTCTTATGTATCCTTTCCAAAATTCATGAATAAATTATTTAAGTAGAAGTACTATATGGGATTATCATTAAAGGAGATATTAAATATCTTTCACCAAACATGAATAATGTGTTCTAAGATTCCAGAGACACTATATTATTATGGTCTTCATGCATGTATTTTTATAGTGTGCTGAATTTTAATCTAAATTGATGAAATATCCACATATGTTAATGCTTGTTTCCTATATTTGAAATTATAGTAGTGGTATTGTCATCATTTGAAAAGTAGGATGAGAAATATTTAGTGAGATGTCGATGGAGATTATAAGGATATATCTAGGGATATCCTTTATGGATAAGTATAATTATGAGATAATGTTTAAGGAAATGGCATGGATGTATTGCATTAGATAGAGTGAGTGGCTTCCTATTAATACACCCTTGTGTGGATACAACAAGTGGATGTGTCTCTGGTACATATATACATAGTGTTAATAACCTTGAACACACTATATTGATCTAGAGTCAATCAGAAACCGATTCACGACAATGAGCCTTACTGCACACCTAGTTTTACACTACAAGGTGATATCATTTAGAAATTAACAAAATCTTTATGAACCATAATGAAGGCTATAAATTTAATATAATTATTAATAACCTAGTACAACCCTATGGTTTTATATATTAAATAAGTATGTCCCATGAGTTATAAATACAATAATATTTTTTCCCCTGATTATGTGGTTTTCTTCTATGATAAGTGTTTCTCACACTACTCTTTCTAGATGAAGTTAATAATAATAACTACAAGGAACTGTGCTAAAATTGAATGATTCAGATATGAAAGCTATGATAATTATACAAATCAATGTCCTAATTTTATATCCCTAGAATATACTTGGGAAGGTTGTATGATTATTGGTCATACAGATGAAGATTAAGAGACAACAAATGACATGTAGAAGGTATGTTATATTCTAACAATATTTTTTAAATTTAAAAAAAGCCTGATTATATTGTGGTTAAGGAACCTTAAGACATGATTTATATTTCATATTCTTAGAAAAGAGTTATTAATGAATAATATGATGAAGACTGAATAATATTTTAAGAATAAATTTGGATGATTGAGGGGTATATGTTTTGGAATTAAATGATTATGTCATAGTAAAGATAAAATATATATGTATTTTTAGTATAAGTTTTTAATTAAGGATCGAAAAAGTTATTTTAAATGGTGATAAAGACAAAGAAATGAGATTTAATGGAATGGGGATATTTTTAAATAAGGTATTGTAATCATCATTGTGTTCAATATGATGAGAGAATTATTTTTATCTTTGATAAATAGATTATTGATATGGATAATGTAAATTAGATAGTATTAATTATATTATAACTTATTATCTATTACTTTAAAATATTTTCTATGTCATAATGGATTATGAATAAATATTCTTGTACTTAAGGATAATATCCAGTAATATTTTATATAAGGAATAATTCATGTTTTCTAAAAGTATTAACTGTAATTTGGGTTATTACCAAGGATTATAGAGAATATACGATGATAGTATTTACATATTAGGAATATGAAAAAATAGAAAAAAAATTATATATGGGGGATCAATGTTAACTTGATTTCATGACCTTCTATCTAAATTTTTTTATTTTCATCTTTTGGAATGGTTATAGGGTTAAAATTTTATGGAATGTTTATGTTATTCTCTATATGATATTTTTTAATTAATTTTAAATTTTACTACATAAGGATATATACATATAGGATAAATTTTTGATTGTCGTAACTGAAGACATATGGGATGACTTATCCAAGATCCCAGGATTTGTTAGAGATTTAGGAATTAAAATATCGCAATACTTTTTAGAGAAAGGGATGAAGTTTAAATTGGCCAAGACATGACCAAAGGGATGGATTTTACATTTAAAATTGAATGAGATAAATTATGTATATCATATTATCAAAAAATATTCATCTTTAGGAAAATGGTCTTCAAAGAAAATGTTGTCTTATTATCATCATTTCTGATGATATCAATTTGATATTTTAGGTTTCTTTGTTTTATGGTTTTTTGATTGTTAATGTTCTATGGATCACCAAATTTCATGTGATTTTGGATATTTATCAATAAATATAATTATCTAAACTTCTAATTTATGTCCACATTTCCACTTCCCATATATGTTCTTCTATGTGGTAACCTTGTTATGTGTTACTTTTGGTAACCATTATGTTTCCAACTTTCTCTTTATGAAGGATGTTTTAGTTTTCAATTTTTCTATGCGAGTTTCCATGAACAAAACTTTTAAGTATTAAATCATTTGATAACTGTGATAAATTTTTAAGGAGAAATTAATTTTTGAAGGGGTAAAATGTAACACCGCGAGATTTTGTGAATTTCAGTCAAATTATTTAAATATTTTTGATATTTTTCATTTTACACAACACTAAAAAAATATCTCTTTTATATGAAATAATTATGTATGGCGAGAAATAAACACAACCCAAAGGCAATATTTCACTAAACAAAACACATAGATTATATTTTGGTACAAAAAAATATGTTTTCATTTTATGAAACACAATACTAACTCCCTTTGATGTCTTCTGTTGCACTCAAGGCCTAGTTATTCTGAACTACAATATAATATTAATAATAATATTAATATATTATTATAGTTACCACCTAACATTTAGAATTTATGTTAGGAATAAAAGTAACTAAACTGTGAAAATATTATTTAAACATGTACATAAAATGAAACTTTTAGTTATTAATTACTACATGTGAATTTAAGAACTATGTGAAAATAAAGAAATCACTTTTCTAATAAAACTATTATTCAATGTAAAAACACAATATTAACACAATAAATTAAACAAAACACTTTCGATTAATTTTTCCACTAAAAATTTTAAATTATATATTCAGAAAATATATTTATACTCATTTAAAAGTCTTTAAAGTTATATGATAATAATAAATCCAATTTTATGATTAAAAAATTATTTTTTCTAAAAGGTAATTTGATGTGCACTATGTTGCATTTGTTGTCAATGAGGTATGTTGTTTTCAAGGAATGAATGGATGGATGTCAAGGAGGTTCAATATGTGAATGACAAAGGATGTGATGGTGTTGGTGAGGAAAGGTGTAACACCCCAAGATTTTATAGTGTGTTATTTCTTCAAAATAATTCAATAACTTTAATTACACGCAACACCGATTTCAATTACACCATGACTTACCAAACAAGCCATTCAAAAGAGGTTATGAATAGTATTAGATAAATTTTAAAGTTTATGTAATCCTTATAATTTTAGAATCCATATTATGAGTTTCTTAGATATAATGCAAGAACAAATTCATTTTCAGTATTGCACTTTTATCAACTTTTAATAGTGAACCATTTTTAAATACTATATTTTAAACTTTTTGACTAAATGGGGACATCAAAAATTTAAAATGAAACATCCCATGCTTCCACGGTATGCTTTCCTTTGAATAAAATAGTAGCGTGTGTTGTACGCAACCTTGAGTTTTAACACACGCCACAACCAATCAAACTAGCCATTATGAATAGTAATACCTAAATTTTGAAATTATATATATTTTATATTTGAAAATGGACTTCATTTTTGGATTCGGAATATCGAATTTAGCCTAAGGTGAAATTTTGGTACATTTCGGATAACTTTCATATTTTGATGAATAGTGAAAATTACTAAGTTTTAATTAAAAACAACTTTTTTAATCAAAATAACTAATAGTGATAAATTATGAATTTGAGGAATTTTAAAGTATATTTAGAATATATTTTTACCATTTAATATAATGTTGGTCATTGGACATAATTTTACAATTAAACCGAACATAAACGAGTGTCAATCTTTTGATAGTTATTATCTCTTAAAAACACGCTTTTTGTTTTGACAGCGGGAATTAATTTTAAATTAATTTCTGCCACTTCTGTGTTTTGAATTTAGGAAAATGGATTCCATATTTGGAATCAGGATGTTCAAATTGTGTAAATAGTTAACTTTTATTTTTAGACATTTTGAATAATTACTGCGGTAAATATTTTATTTATCATGGTTAAGGGTAAATCCGGTAAATAATGGTTAAACAATAATATTATAATAATACTAAATTACCCTAAAACGTGTCTTAACCCTATTGGCTGATACATGGTCGACCATGGGAATCTTTGAGTCTATTTTGGGACCCCATGGATCCACTTGTAAGTGATAATGACAATTTATTTTAATTAAGTTAAAATGAATACAAAAATGACACAAGCATATATCTTTTAGAAAAACAATTGTTAAATAGGGTTATATATGTTGGATTTTAGATTATAAATATTCATTAGAAATCTAAAAAGATTTCCTACATAATGATAGTTTATTTATAATTTTTCAACATTAAATAATTTATTTTATTTATGACACAATGATGATGCAGTAATTGCTATAATAGTGAAAAATTAAAATAATTGATATTATAAATACCCAAATAAATATAATATGATACTTTTAATGAATTAAACTAATTTTCTAGGATAATATGATATATTAGGATTGATTTAATTGACTTTTTTCGAAGTAATAAATCTGTTATGAGTTTCACAAAAATCAACTATTGAATAGTGTCAAAATTGACATAAAAGAGTTCTTAAAACAAATATTATATTATTAATTGATATTAAATTTCTTAAAAATCTAAGGGTCGGCCAAGAGACTTATATCATGATAGGTCCATCATTAATGTACCACTTGGGTGTCGCTTGGATGTATATAGTAAGTTTATTAACCATATTATATAAAAATACAAAGAGACATTGTAAAAGTGAAACTAATTAACTTAGAGTTAATACTTAAAGATAAGGTTAATATAAGTACCCAAACCTGTCTAAATTCTATTGGTTGAGTGGTTTTAGACCTATCCCCACCTTAACCTTTGAATAATAAGCTTTGGAGCCATTAGAAACCGAATATAAATTTATTATAAATTAATATTTCTAGCTTTTCCAAAGGTGCCCCTCACCCCTCTTATAAAAGGGCACTCCTCCTCCTCATTTCTTCACACCTTCAAAGCCTTTTGGTTCGGCCAAACTCTGCCCAACTACTCTCCCAACATCCCTCACTACAACCTAGAGGCCTTAGTTTGATCAGAAATCCAACCTAAAAAGCCCTTTTGATCAAATCAAAAGGAAGAACCCGGAGAAGAGGTAATAATTTCACCACCCTTTTCCAAGTTCCTTTCTTCTTCCACTTCCTCTTTCTTTGTTCTTACCATTCTAAAATAATAACTCCAGTATCTTACATATACTGTGATGTTATTATAAATATGGTACAACCATATTCAGTATTCTATCCACCCTTTGAATAACATGTCACCATACGTGCGTACGTACGGCTTACTGTCTCCACGTCGTGGTGTAATTGTTATTCAATATATTATTATTTGGATGGGTATAATAATGATGTGTAACTCATGTAAATAATAAATATAACATGTTAATGATTATGTATATATGATATACCATCCATTTATATATTATTTTAATATCAAAAGAATGATATTGTCGCTCGTGCGTACGGACGGACTACCGTCTCCACGAACGCGATGAGATTCATTCTCCATCGTATCCATTCAAGTATAATTATCATTTGATGATTTAAAAATGATGTTTAAGGACTTGATATCATTCTGGATATGAATAATATACAACCTATCCTTTACAAACATGTCTTACGTAACAAAACATATAAAAGAAAACAAGTAAGTTAACACCCGAAACGACGATAATTCTAAGATGTTATTAACAAATCAATGTTAAAAGATCATATATGATATCATATTAATATATATGATTCTTGTATAATTTAATAACAATTATTTCACCATTATACAGGAGGTTAACCTACCCCAACCAAGGAAAAGTACAAGGTAAGGGTTATTTCACAATCTCTTCATTATCCGAGGTTGTTTATATGTAATAATCTACTGGGATCTCTTTATCATCCACATCCATGTTTTCTTAAAAATGTATTTCAAAACATTTTTTTATTATTTACTAGAATATGGGTTAAAGTCATTTATACCCTTGTTTGACTTGTTATAAGAGGTTTATGAAGGAATCTTTCCGTCGTTTTCAAAACAATGTCATTTTTAACCTTTTCGACAGAATTAAGGTAAGAATGTTTTTTTTAACTTACGGCGGGTCCGGCTATTTACCGCCGTTATAAAATCTTCAAAGCATCCCTTACAAGCTTACAAGGAAATTTTAAAAATAAAGGTTTTCTATTATAATTATGTTATTTTTAAATGATTTAAAAAAAAGAGATATTTCTCTCAAATATATGAAAATCCAGTGCAAATGTATACGTATTTAACGCAAGCTTAAAAATGTTTTCAGAAAACCTGACTCTCGAGTTTGGTAGATAGGAAGGGATTGGGAGTGGACCCATCATGGCCTGTAATTAGTCGAGCAGTCTCAGAATTAGTTATTTTGTTTTCAGAAGCTTGCATAATGTTTTCAGAAAAACACTGGAGTGTATCTTAGCAATTTTTAACGTAAGTATCTTCTTAAAAAAAATTGCATCGGTAGGTCTCATGAGACAAACTAGTGTCTTGGCACAAGGCCTTGACAAAATCTTATTTGTAGTCTTGGCACGAGGCCTTGGCTATGTGTTATGATAGTCTGGCATTATGCATTCCAAAATTATGAAAGTGGTTATTGATTTTGCATGTGATTATTCGATTAGTAGAATATCCATGTGAATAAGTAAATGGCATTATTTCATTTTATTTATGCCATACTATGTTGAAAGTTCAAGTTTGAAAGGCTTTTGTTTTAGTTATACATTGCCTTAAATGTTTATTCTTATTTATGAAAGTTTCCGCTATATTGTTATCCTTACTGGGCATTTGAGCTCACCCCTTTTCTATGTTTTATTTTTCCCAGGAAGTGAAGAAGTAAGTTATGAATGACCTGCAGGGATATTATGAGGGGTTAATAGTGTGGATATGAAGACTTTGTTGTTGTAGTAGTTTTTCACATTGAAATGTAATGTAAAACATTATGATTATATCTAGTGTTTCCAAGGCTACTAAACCAATCAGTCTTTCGGGATTTGATCTTTCTTGTGATCATGCCAATGTTACGAAGTAATGCACCGACTTTGGGTAGCTGGGGTCGGGGCGTTACAGTTGGTATCAGAGGAAGTTTAGTACAAACCTTGGAAGCTAGATTTAGATAAACTCTGATTAGAGCACGTAGACCCAAGATGAACATTGAGGATTAGTATAGAAGAACTTCCTAGAATTTTGGTATTGTAGAGATTTTGTGAGTTTTCCGAGCAATACATCCCTGTCTGGATACGAGTAGGTAGCGGCGGTTCTGGCAAAGATGTACCTAGGGGTAAAACCCGAAAACACCGCTTTGAGCTAGACTCGAACGGGAACTGGTGCACGACAACGGGCCTTGCTGCACTCTTGGTTACGACACTCCCGGGGGATATGCTTAGGATAATTCTCATTTTCTTTACAAACCATTATGAAGGGTTTATGATTATATACATCCTCAAAGGAGACATTTTTATATGGATTATATCCATAAATAGTTCAATTTATGTTAAGTGTTTTATAAGTATGGGATTATGTATTTTGATTCATAAACTGATCTAGTGTATTCCATTGTTTAGAAATGGCGCCCAGTAGAAGGAATGAGAACTCCAGAAATGCACATGATCCAAAGAGAAGGAAGGATCATATCTTTCATGGTCTTAAGCTAGAATTTATAAGAGAAATAGTCTCCCATGTATTATCATCATATGAAGAAATAATATCATGTGTTGATAAGATAAGTAAAGAGTTTACTGAGTCCTATGGCTTTGAAGGGAATCAAGAGAAGAAAAGGATGGAAGAGAGAAAGATGGATAAAGGGAAGAGGGAAAAGAATAATTTTCCCATATGTGGTAACTGTGGAAAGAAACACCCTGGAACTTTCCTGAAAGGAATGGGAGTTTGTTATAAGTGTAAAGGAAAAGGGCACAAAGTACGTGACTGCAAGGGTAAGAAAATGGTTTCAAATGTACAATGCTTCATTTGCAAGGAGTTTGGACACTATGCGAACCTATGTCCCAGTCATCAGAATATGTCGCAAATGATGTTATTGGATAATAATCAAGTTATGATACTACCACAGATGAAGAGGAATGATTAGAGTTCTTATGTTGATTATGTCAATTGAGTGTTGTATCAACAATGTACTTGTTATAATAATTATGGAGTATATAAGGATTGTACTGCAGTACTATTTCATTAAGGACTTGAGATTGTGTGGAACAAAGAAAGGTGACTCAATACCAGGATAATTTTTTTGGAAAATATATGGTTGAGAGAATGATAAACCATAATATAGTTCTGATACCGAGTTAGTGATTTTGGAATAATACATGATTGTTTTGGATAAATTATATTGGATATTCTTGACTACCTTGGAACTGATTAATGATCTGTACATTCCATTATTGTTGGGGTTTAAAACATTTTTGGATTGATGAGGTATATCCAGCATTCTATATGGAATAAGGGAGCATGAATGTAATCAATAAGGGATATAGTAATTCAGGATGTTTCAGTGTATTAAAAGAATACATGATGAAGGTATTCATATGCTATTACGTGGTAAAAAGGATCTACATTATGTTTTCCTTCCTTATAAATGTT
Organism: Viscum album; assembly: GCA_963277665.1. NCBI lineage: Eukaryota > Viridiplantae > Streptophyta > Magnoliopsida > Santalales > Viscaceae > Viscum > Viscum album. Next base: position 337,036,189 of record OY728163.1, read on the forward strand.
GTACTGTGAGTTTGGACCTAAGTATTTTGGATAGTTCTAGTTTGGATTATTTTGGATTGCCATAAAAGGACAACCCGGAAGTCGGGCGGCAACCCGTCGCGTCCGGCAAGGCTGTGAGACTTGAACCCGCAACCGAAGGGAGACAAGGGTGTATCACCTACCACTGGCCCACGAGATGTCCTGGATTAAATAATGTAGTTTTTATTAAAAGATCTTGTAGATGAATTATAAATTCGTTTATTTTGGAACCCTATACGAATAGTGTAAATAGAATTTTTTTTACATTCTATTATCTTTTAGAGTGAAAGATGAGTTTGTGGTAGAAATTTATTAATGGATAAAACTCTAATTATAAAGTAATTATATCTCTTTATTATCTTATCCAATCTCATAAATAAATTCCACAACATTAAGAAAAGGAACTTAGAACAAAAATGTTGTCCTAGATGGTACCTTAAATCATCACTAATTTATGGCTTTGGGATTGTTGGCCTTTTCATAGCCATGTTCTCTACCACTCTCTATCAGATAATTGATGGTTAGATTTCTCCTCCATATCCATATTTTCCTACATGGAACCCTAGTATGTGTTATTTTCGGTAATCTTCATACTTTCCACTCTTTATTTTAAATAGAGGCCTCATTAATTCATTTTTCGATGTGGGATTTCAACTAAGATATTTTGAAACGTCAAAAATGTGTTATCCCAATACCCTATATTTTGTTGAACTGATGGTACTTCAAATCATCATAGATTGATGAGTTTAAGGACCTCAATTTTATACTTGTTTGTGATTGATGACCTCAATCACTACCTATAAATATTTACATTTTTCCTCCAATTATATGTCTCTAATTTCCACCAATGTTCTCCTAATCGAGATCATAATTTGGTGGTGACCCTTTCATTTCTCTTTTCCTCATATTAAGACTAAATTTTAGTAACCCAATTTCTGATGTGGGTTTTCCCACAAAGATATTTTCTTATTTTCAACCTTTTATTTTCGAAGAAAAATTTCAAATTGCGAGGACGCAATTTATTGAAGGAGGGGAGAATGTAACACCCCATGATTTTATAGTGTGTTATTTCTTCAAAATAATTCAATAACTTTAATTACACGCAACACCGATTTCAATTACACCATGACTTACCAAACAAGCCATTCAAAAGAGGTTATGAATAGTATTAGATAAATTTTAAAGTTTATGTAATCCTTATAATTTTAGAATCCATATTATGAGGTTCTTAGATATAATGCAAGAACAAATTCATTTTCAGTATTGTACTTTTATCAACTTTTAATAGTGAACCATTTTTAAATACTATATTTTAAACTTTTTGACTAAATGGGGACATCAAAAATTTAAAATGAAACATCCCAAGCTTCCACGGTATGCTTTCCTTTGAATAAAATAGTAGCGTGTGTTGTACGCAACCTTGAGTTTTAACACACGCCACAACCAATCAAACTAGCCATTATGAAGAGTAATACCTAAATTTTGAAATTATATATATTTTATATTTGAAAATGGACTTCATTTTTGGATTCGGAATATCGAATTTAGCCTAAGGTGAAATTTTGGTACATTTCGGATAACTTTCATATTTTGATGAATAGTGAAAATTACTAAGTTTTAATTAAAAACAACTTTTTTAATCAAAATAATTAATAGTGATAAATTATGAATTTGAGGGATTTTAAAGTATATTTAGAATATATTTTTACCATTTAATATAATGTTGGTCATTGGACATAATTTTACAATTAAACCGAACATAAACGAGTGTCAATCTTTTGATAGTTATTATCTCTTAAAAACACGCTTTTTGTTTTGACAGCGGGAATTAATTTTAAATTAATTTCTGCCACTTCTTTGTTTTGAATTTATGAAAATGGATTCCATATTTGGAATCAGGATGTTTAAATTGTGTAAATAGGTAACTTTTATTTTTAGACATTTTGAATAATTACTGCGGTAAATATTTTATTTATCATGGTTAAGGGTAAATCCGGTAAATAAGGGTTAAAAAATAATATTATAATAATACTAAATTACCCTAAAACGTGTCTTAACCCTATTGGTTGATACATGGTCGACCATTGGAATATTTGGGTCTATTTTGGGACCCCATGGATCCACTTGTAAGTGATAATGACAATTTATTTTAATTAAGTTAAAATGAATACAAAAATGACACAAGCATATATCTTTTAGAAAAACAATTGTTACATAGGGTTATATATGTTGGATTTTAGATTATAAATATTAATTAGAAAGATAAAAATCTTTCCTACATAATTATAGTTTATTTATAATTTTTAGACATTAAATAATTTATTTTATTTATGACACAATGATGATGCAGTAATTACTATAATAGTGAAAAATTAAAATAATTGATATTATAAATACCCAAATAAATATAATATGAAACTTTTAATGAATTAAACTAATTTTCTAACATAATATGATATATTAGGATTGATTTAATTGTCTTTTTTAGAAGTAATCAATCTGTTATGAGTTTCACAAAAATCAACTATTGAATAGTGTCAAAATTGACATAAAAGAGTTCTTAAAACAAATATTATATTATTAATTGATATTAAATTCCTAAAAATCTAAGGTTCGGCCAAGAGACTTATATCATGATAGGTTCATCATTAATGTACCACTTGGGGGTCGCTTGGATGTATATAGTAAGTTTATTAACCATATTATATAAAAATACAAAGAGACATTGTAAAAGTGAAACTAATTAACTTAGAGTTAATACTTAAAGATAAGGTTAATATAAGTACCAAAACCTGTCTAAATTCTATTGGTTGAGTGGTTTTCGACCTATCCCCACCTTAACCTTTGAATAATAAGCTTTGGAGCCATTAGAAACCGAATATAAATTTATTATAAATTAATATTTCTAGCTTTTCCAAAGGTGCCCCTCACCCCTCTTATAAAAGGGAACTCCTCCTCCTCATTTTTTCACACCTTCAAAGCCTTTTGGTTCGGCCAAACTCTGCCCAAATACTCTCCCAACATCCCTCGCTACAACCTAGAGGCCTTAGTTTGCCCAGAAAGCCAAACTAAAAATCCCTTTTGATCAAATCAAAAGGAAGAACCCGGAGAAGAGGTAATAATTTCACCACACTTTTCCAAGTTCCTTTCTTCTTCCACTTCCTCTTTCTTTGTTCTTACCATTCTAAAATAATAACTCCAGTATCTTACATATACTGTGATGTTATTATAAATATGGTACAACCATATTCAGTATTCTATCCACCCTTTGAATAACATGTCACCATACGTGCGTACGTACGGCTTACCGTCTCCACGTCGTGGTGTAATTGTTATTCAATATATTATTATTTGGATGGGTATAATAATGATATGTAACTCATGTAAATAATAAATATAACATGTTAATGATTCTGTATATATGATATACCATCCATTTATATATTATTATAATATCAAAAGAATGATATTGTCGCTTGTGCGTACGTACGGACTACCGTCTCCACGAACGCGATGAGATTCATTCTCCATCGTATCCATTCAAGTATAATTATCATTTGATGATTTAAAAATGATGTTTAAGGACTTTATATCATTCTGGATATGAATAATATACAACCTATCCTTTACAAACATGTCTTACGTAACAAAACATATAAAAGAAAACAAGTAAGTTAACACCCGAAACGACGATAATTCTAAGATGTTATTAACAAATCAATGTTAAAAGATCATATATGATATCATATTAATATATATGATTCTTGTATAATTTAATAACAATTATTTCACCATTATACAAGAGGTTAACCTACCCCAACCAAGGAAAAGTACAAGGTAAGGGTTATTTCACAATCTCTTCATTATCCGAGGTTGTTTATATGTAATAATCTACTGGGATCTCTTTATCATCCACATCCATGTTTTCTTAAAAATGTATTTCAAAACATTTTTTTATTATTTACAAGAATATGGGTTAAAGTCATTTATACCCTTGTTTGACTTGTAATAAGAGGTTTATGAAGGAATCTTTCCGTCGTTTTCAAAACAATGTCATTTTTAACCTTTTCGACAGAATTAAGGTAAGAATGTTTTTTTAACTTACGGCGGGTCCGGCTATTTACCGCCGTTATAAAATCTTCAAAGAATCCCTTACAAGCTTACAAGGACATTTTAAAAATAAAGGTTTTCTATTATAATTATGTTATTTTTAAATGATTTAAAAAAAAGAGATATTTCTCTCAAATATATGAAAATCCAGTGCAAATGTATACGTATTTAACGCAAGCTTAAAAATGTTTTCAGAAAACCTGACTCTCGAGTTTGGTAGACAGGAAGGGATTGGGAGTGGACCTATCATGGCCTGTAATTAGTCGAGCAGTCTCAGAATTAGTTATTTTGTTTTCAGAAGCTTGCATAATGTTTTCAGAAAAACACTGGAGTGTATTTTATCAATTTTTAACGTAAGTATCTTCTTAAAAAAAATTGCATCGGTAGGTCTCATGAGACAAACTAGTGTCTTGGCACAAGGCCTTGACAAAATCTTATTTGTAGTCTTGGCACGAGGCCTTGGCTATGTGGTTATGATAGTCTGGCATTATGCATTCCAACATTATGAAAGTGGTTATTGATTTTGCATGTGATTATTCGATTAGTAGAATATCCATGTTAATAAGTAAATGGCATTATTTCATTTTATTTATGCCATACTATGTTGAAAGTTCAAGTTTTAAAGGCTTTTGTTTTAGTTATACATTGCCTTAAATGTTTATTCTTATTTATGAAAGTTTCCGCTATATTGTTATCCTTACTGGGCATTTGAGCTCACCCCTTTTCTATGTTTTATTTTTCCCAGGAAGTGAAGAAGTAAGTTATGAATGACCTGCAGGGATATTATGAGGGGTTAATAGTGTGGATATGAAGACTTTGTTGTTGTTGTAGTTTTTCACTTTGAAATATAATGTAAAACTTTATGATTATATCTAGTGTTTCCAAGGCTACTAAACCAATCGGACTTTCGGGATTTGATCTTTCTTGTGATCATGCCAATGTTACGAAGTAATGCACCGACTCTGGGTAGCTGGGGTCGGGGCATTACAAAAGGAGAATGGCCATGGTACTTAGAGGCATGTCACTTAGGAGATTCACTAAGTAACATAGGATGTTGTGGTTGAAACATTCTCTATGAAAATCAGACGATTGATGAGCTGATCTTTAAGTTCAAAGAACTTGTATCCTGATGATACAATGTCACAACATTGATTGAAGACCATGCATTGTCTTCACAATGCATGAGGAGTTGAAAGGAGTTCCATCCACAACTACTAAGTGGATGATGTGCATTAATGAAGTCCATGCACTATCACTTAGTGCATGTGAATTGAAAAAGTTCCAATTGATCTCTGATTAGATCAATAAAGAACATTGAAGATTATAAGTGATTCAGGAGTTCGGTTGATGAAGATGAACCTTTTGAATTCCATATCCTAAGTGAAGATCATATGAGGAGAAGTAATTGAATTCTTAAGAAGAAGAATAGAAGAAGTGGAGAAGAAATGGCTTGAGTGGCACTTGGCATTTTCACTTGGTTACTTTGTTTTTATACAAAGTCCTAAGTGTTTTACTTAGCAAAAAATAGCCACCAAGGAAGGCCAACCGAGGGTCATCACCCAAGGCTCATGTGGGACTCGAGGTCACCACGCCCATGGGGAACCCTCAGGGCAAGGCAGCATATCCCTGAGGCAGGAAGGTCGGGGCCGTGTATAAGCCCCGAGGCTACGCGGTGGTGAAGCTCGCGCAGTGCGCGTGCCCGAGGGCACGCATAGTGGGCGCCAGTGGCGCGCCCGTAGGGAGCAGAGTGGGCGCAGAGCGCGCCCGCAGGGAGAACACGGTGCGGGGCGGCACCGTGGAGGGAGAAGTACAACTGAGCGTTGAGAGGCAGTGCTAGGTTGGTAAGCCGCGGCAAAACCGCGCCCCGTTTCGATGTGGGACGCAGAAAAATCCCCGGGAGCGCATCCTGGCCGCACGATTGATCGCGCGCCAGATCTCCGCCACTAATCGCATCGCGCCATTCGTGATCTGATCTCGGCCGTCTGATGTCTTTCAATCACCCGATCCAACGGCCGCCGAGTCATCTTCTACCTCGAGCTCGGCCGAGGCGCCCGCGACGTCCCCGTTGAACCAGGCGCCTTCCCGACGACGGTTTTTGAGTTCCCGGCCACCTCCGAGCAAACCGAGACCTCCATGGAGATCGTCTGGCTCTACTGATCACATTCATGATTAAAAATACATTTGCATGCAACACATGGGAGATTTCGAGGTTGGACGAAGCAACCGGAGGTGCGAGGCCACGTGATTTATTTTCTGCATGGTTTGGACCTAAACGATGGTCGTGCATGCGTTCTAAGTCGCATGCACGTAGAGGAAATGAAAAATAAATGAGCCCGCGTGAAACAGAGAGTAAATTCAAGATTCGAAAAGATTTTAAAGAACCGAAACTTTCGGGGATTTGAGATTTAGATCCCGCGGAAGATTGGGCATACCTCTGCCTATAAAAAGAGAGGCCGAGGCGCTTGAAAGGTTTGCTGAAAAACTCGAGAGAAGTCCCGTGAGAGCTCTTGTGCCTCGCAAAGAATTACTGCGCGCATCACTTGCGCGGAAGAAGCCCGGAGCTCCCATTAGCTCCGTAAGGATCCTTTTGCGCACCTCTTGCGCGAAAGAAGAATTGAGAGGTCCCCTGCGCGCCTTCCCATTGCGCGGCAGGAAGACCCGAGGCAGCCGCATCACTTGCGCGCTCTCGTGGTTTGTTGAAGCTTGCGCAGCCGAGGTGCCTTGCACCTTTGAGGAGTCTTGCGTGGCAGTGACACTTGCGCGCTGCCTTATGCACCCAAGTGCTTGCGCGACAGAAGATAAGTTGGCCGCACCCATTGCGTGCCTCCTTTGGAGTTCGGGTGGAATAGAAAAAGAAGGCCGAGACCACACCATTGTGTGTGTGTGCTAAAGTGAAGTAAGTAATCCGAGGCCAAGTGCGTGCCAAGTGGAGAAGAGGACCGGAGGCTTTCATGCCTTGTGTGTGAACCAAGTGAAGACACATTTTGTGTGTGCAAAATTGAAGAACAACCTACGGGTTAAGGGTGTGCAACAAGAAGTGGGAAGAGGCCCAAGTCAAGTGTGTGCAAAAGAACTAAAAGGCCGAACCTAGTGTGTGTGCACTAAGTGAAGTGAACACACTTAGAAGAATGAAGAAAGAGGACATCCACACTAAAGTATAACACACATTCAAGTGTGTAAGAAAATTGAATAAAGTGTGTGAAGAAGTGAGAAGCAGGTGTGTGCTTAAAGATACTACACCCCTTGTGGGTTTATTGCACCAAGAAGAAAAGAAGGGGAGTGCATGCTTACATGCATGCACGTGCACACGTGAACAAAGCCAAATCTGGTTGTGTGCATTTGAGGAGTCCAAGACCAGTGGTTCTTGAAGAATTTGAGAACGCCATGCAGTCAGTGCATGAGGATGCAGAGATGCCATGCACCCAGTGCATGAAGTTGATGTGAAGTGAGACTGGACCAGACTGTAGTTAAAGATATCAGTTGTCTGAGTATTCAGTAGTTGGTGTGAAGCCAGGTCATCCTGAGAAGAAGGAGATAAATCCTGAGCAAGACGAGAAGACCTTATCATCACAAGTGATCAGAGGTACAGAGCAAGGCCAGCAGTCTTTATCCCAGACTGCTGAAGACACTTGAAGAAGCTTAACATGAAGAAGAGCTACTCGTGTGACTCGAGGATCCAGGAGAAGCCCCCTGTGAGACTCAGGGTGGAAGAAGTCTTCAGTGGGATTCTGGAGCAGGCCAGTGGGACTCTGGTAACACTGTGGGACGCAGTATAAAGACCCTCCTGTGGGACTCAGGAGAGATACAGTGGGATGCTGTATCGACCATTGTAATACTAACAGATTATAATGGGAGAAACCATGTTGGGGCGTATAACCAACATGGCAAGGACGTAGGCCTTTGGTGCCGAACCTTGTAAATCCTTGTGTCCAGTGCCTTTACATTTACTGCATCATTCGTGGAAAGGTGAGAGATACAATAAGAGTGGATCGAGGCTTTAACCAGCCATAGAGGTTTAATTGATAAATAATCAATTAGTAAAAAGTTTTAAGGGATCACTGATTCACCCCCTCCCCCTCTCAGTGATTCACACTGATCTGGGCACTTCATAATTTTAACCCTTTTTAATGATGAACAAATTTCAAATGTAAATTTTGGAACTTTTATAAATTTAATATGATAAAATATAGTTCTTTTAAAAATATATAACCCCAAATTTAGTTTTCCTTGAATTTATTATGCTTTTTCTTTGAAGTTTTATTTTTCAGGGAATAGTGAAAATACTAAATTTTAATTCAACACTGGTTTTTTGTATAATATTATTTATAAGGTTAATTTATATTTTTGATTGGTTTTAAGGTTAAATTATATCAATTATATATACATTAATCTAATTTAGGTGTTTATAATAAATTCCACTATGAAATTTGATATAAAAACATAGCAAATATTTGTATAATTTTACTCTAAGAACATGTTTTGTATTTTAGTCATAAAATTAGAAAAACGGATTCCATATTATTAATAAAATATTTATAATATATAAAAATTTCACATTAATGTTTTACAAAAAATATTAGTAAAATAGATTAAAATTAATTATAGTGATTAATATGAAAAATTAGCTTAACGAGGGACTAAACCTTAAACTGAATGGCCAAATTGACCTAGAAACTCTTCAAACATAAATAGGATATCTATATTTGAACTCTATTTTTATTTTTATAGTATTTTAAAAATTATTTTATCCACATTTCATAGGTAAAATGTTGGTGGAATTATTGTTTCATATATTTACAAGAATTCCACTCCTCTGTGACTATAAAAGGGCACCCAACCCTCCCATTTATTAAGACATCTAAAGTACATTTTCCCACAAAAAATATACCCCATTAATCTACCAATAACCCTCAATTCATCATATAATCATACCTTTTTGATGTAATCCAACCAATGGATCCCTTTGGTGTAATACAAGAGGAGTTACCATAAGAAGAGGTTACATCCTTCTTCAAGATCCTATATTTTATTTCAATTATATAACCACTAAACTATTATTATTTAATGTTTATATAATAAAATATTTATAAAAAATATACTTATATTTTTTAATTCTATTATTTAGTCCAATACATTCACACACTTTCATCTAATGGGTAACAAACTTATAATTAATTTTTACAGTGAACTACCGCCTCATAAAATGATGTTGTTAGTTTATCAATTACCACCTCTCTTGGATGAGAATTATGATTGAAAAAAATTATATGATATATATGATATATATTATTTTTCTATTCTTCTATAATTATTATATAATATATACCTTAATGGTTTCCATTTTGTGTGAATAAGATAACTTCGTTTGTGCACGTGTGGACTACCGTTATCTCAAAGTGATGTTATTCATTTACAATTTACATAGAATAATTTAAGGAAAGTATTAGAGACATTATATGATATATATATGATATAATAAATACAATTTAATTATAATATATATATATACATACATGTTATTTAATTTATTTCATTCAATACAACAGTAAAATAGAAACATTTTTCATGTATGCATGTGGCATACCATATCCATGAATATTGTATTCCTTATCATATATTTATATTTTGTAGAATATCTTATATAAATATATGATGAATATAATAAATATTTATATAATATTTAATTTTTTTTAAAATATTTAGGCCATGTTCTATGTAAGATGATCAAGAATAAAAAACCAAAACAAATAAGAAAAAAAGTAGATATTACCCGAAACATAACATTAACATGGATTTGTTAATAAATGGGTCATATAAAGTCATAAAAATATCATATATCATATTAGATAAAATAATATTGTTCTATATTAGATTTCTAATAAACTTATATTTATTATACATGATGTTTGAATATATAGGAAGAAAGTCAAGTCTTAAATTAGGAGAATTTTGTCTCACTTTTTATTTCCATGAAATACATGCCATATTCACCACTCGATTATTTTGTGTGGTGTATATAATACACTATGAAATTTTATATAATTAATTTAATTTTTCAATTATATTAATTTTTTTAATTTATGTTACACTTTCTTGGGGATAATGATTCTATGGTTTTTTAATAGGTAAGGGTTTTCTCATCTAACTTTTATTTTTTGTGGGACAGAAACCATGTTCACCTCCAATTTCATATATATTGTGTGTATATTTCATATTTATTTATTATATTATTATAATACATTAATTTTTGGGTATTTATATATAAATTTTATAATATTTATTTCATGGTTTTTATGTTTCTAATGTTACCAAATCGGTAAAGTAATTTTGTCTAAATTTTCATTCATTGAGATACATACAATGTTATACACCTATGTTTTCAATGGGGTGTATATAATTCCCTATGACATTTTATATCATTAATATAATTTATTTAATGATATTAAAATCATTAATTTATTTTATTACATAATGGGGATCATTACTCTATGGTTACTCTAGTAGTAAGGGTTTTCTCATCTCACTTTTATTTTCCATGGGACAAAAGTCATGTTCACTTAATATTTATTATATGTGTTGTCTATAATTCCATTGGATGTATTATATTATTTTATATAATTCCATTGGATGTATTATATTATTTTTATAATTGATGTTATTTCTTTTTCCATATCCATTTGATTATTTTCTTTAATGCATTTTATGTTTCAAAAGTGAGAAAATTAGTAATGTATTTTTGTCTCGATTTTCATTCGTTGAGACACATTCCATGTTATAAACCCACATTTATATATGATATGTATATAATACCTGTGACATGTTATACAATTAATTTACTTCTTGTAATGATATTTTAATATTCATTTAATTTCATTCTTTCCATTGTATTATGATTCAATGTTACCAAGTTTTTGACTATTTAATGCATAATCTCATCGTTTAATAAGATTGTTTTTGGACTTGAATCGAGTGATGAAATATTATTATTATCCATAAATAAATATCATTAATTTTTATTTGCAATGGTTATTTGTGTTATATACTAGTAATTATACCATTTTTACACTCTTTATTAATTAAGATAATTATGAAATTGTTTTTATGAAAATATTACTTCATTTCTACTTTCGGTTGGATATCTATGGTATTTCCAATGTGTTTTATAAATATGATTTCATAAATATTTTAATATTATCCAATTATGTTTAATGGAAAATATTACCCATGTATTAACATTGTTTAATGGGCTAAAAATAAATATTCTAGCATTTTCCAATCAAGGAACTTTTATAATCTTATATGTAGAAAAATGAATGTTCGGCATATAAGAATGTACTTGTTGTCATGAAATTAATTTAAATGATGTTTAATTAGTATGTTTAAGATATTATTTTCAATTAAAATATTTTTCAAATATTCATTATTTTTTCATTTAATGTTTTTTCAAATAAAAAGTTTATAAAAATAATTCAATGTTTAAATATTATTCAAACTGTTTCCAATATTAATTTATAAGTTTTAAAGGAAAATGTATTTCAAAAAAATTTCTATAAACCTTTTTATTTTTTCATAATTTACATTCAAATAAAATTCTTTTAAAAATGTTGTATGTTTTAAAAATATATTTTTGAAGAAAAATTGGTATTTTCCTCCGGAAGTGTTTTTAAAAGATATTTCAAAATAATTTTCTATATAATGTGAAATCCTTTAATTTTACTCATGCATTTATACGGATATGATCCATTAGATCAATTCATATACTTTCTCTGAATCGTTGATGTTTTGATAGAATGATGTTTATGAATCCTGTTTCACTTTCACATGTTATATTTTTATGAAACCTATTTTTCATTCATGTGTAAAATTATTTTGTAACCAATTTCACATTCATTAGTTATATGTCTATGAAAAAAACTTCTTTTTAAGAGTAATTATTTTATTAAATGATAGTGAAACCTATCTATTTTTCAAAGGTTGTGATATGATAAATTTTAATATTACCCATTTCATTTCATGGGATATGATATGACTATTTCTATTTCTTAGAACATGAATGTATGATTCAATAATGAAATTGGTGGGACATATATCTCCTTCTAATGAATTGTGAAAATATTTATATCTTATGAAATTGTGATAAGAAAAAAGTTGAAAATTTTGATCCAAAATGTGAAACATTTGTTGCCTAATCCAAAATGGGAAACATGTGTGTCTTGATCAACTATAGGAATATGGGGAAGCGTGGTCTAGTATGGGATGATGGGGAAACCTAGTCCCATAAAATGAAATAACTTTGACTGAGGATGTTTGTGTCTCCAACCAAGTAGGTGTGGTACCCATGAAGTGCCTATATAAGTTTTTCACAAAGATCCTTGACTTATATGGAAATATATTACATGTGTATCGGTTAGCCCCAAATTCTATGTATTATTCCTATAATATGATCAAATGGTTAATGTTATTTATTAAATTATGATCCATTTCTAATGAAATAAAAATATTTATGCCATGTATCATGTTTCTTATCACGTATATATAGGGTATGATCATAGAATGTTAATCTCATTTTCTTGTGTCATTATGTTCATGATAGTATTACATATTTCATTTAGTTAACCTTACTGATAATTTGAGCCCACCCCTTTCTTATGCTCCCTTTCACTATGCCATGGAGAATGATTTTATGTAATCATACTATTAGGGATGATATCTAAGGGATATTTTGATGTACATTCACCAAACTAGAAGAATTTGTTCCATGTTTCTGAAGACACTTAACTATTACAGTCATCAGTAATTTACTTTTTAAATTTGTTGAATAATCATCTAAATTAATTTAATATCCATGTATGTTAATCATGGGTCTCAATAGTCTCAAAGTAAGAATTCTTTCATGTCCTTGTTCAATATAGATGATACACAACACACTTAGACCATTTTGTTCAATATTATAAATTCATTAGTTCTACATCCAAAGTACATAGGAAATAAAGTGTGTCATTCCCCATGATGTATTCTATCCTTTCTATATATACACAAGGATCCACTTTTATATGATCACTGAGGTAAATTCATCGTTATGATAAGATATTATTAGGATATTCTTCCATGATACACATGTACATGGTGTTTATATTGCGGCACACACCATGTATGATTTTTTTACCTATACGGATCCTTTGGAATGTTCATATTCTATTTTTATGTTTCCTCATTTTATCATAACTCATTATTAGTTATTCTAGTGAGAACAATAAAACACAAGATAAAATGTTGTTAAAATTTAAATATTCAATAGATACAATTTAAAATAAATTGAAAAGACATATCATTCAATCAATTATTAATAATAATTATAAATTGAAAATGTGACTTCTCTAATACCACTGGATGGTTTTTGGTGTAGTGGAAGATTATATATTGCACAAAAAATGCATGTTTTCTATCATAATTTAAGAATTATAATTGTAGTACATAATGAATTATTCCATGAAAAATGGAATTTATACACTAGATAACTCGATTAATTTATAAATATATCCAAAGAGTTGGCTATTCACATGTAATTTATATTTAATTAATGAGAATATTTAAAACTACCTAGACTTATAATTGTTTTTTATTAATGATCTAGTTGACTCCATACAATCGTACCATTTATTTTTTGATGGTTCCAATTAAAGAAGTCCTCTATCCGTGATCCACATGTGTGCCACAATCACTGAAGGTCATTATCAAATTCATAGGAGCATTCATATTCATCCCTGATAGCTTTCATTATTTAGGGTTGATCACAGATTAATTATTCTACGAGGATGAAGAACACATAATGATCTCTCGTTGGATTGAAAAAATAGGAGGATATGGAACACATTATAAATCTAAAATTTTCTCTAATTATTAAGATTGATACTATCTTTCCGTTTTATACAACAAGTGTTCTTATAGAATGTTAAATAATTATAAATTTATTTTGGTAGGTTTTGGGTTGGAATTATTTTCACAAGATTCCTTCCAATTAATTAATTCTTAATATACATTATGCCTTAATAATAATATAATTATTAACCACGTAACAATTAATTAACCTAAGAATAAATAAATATAATTAATATTTTTTTCATCAGACCATTAATCTTAGTCCTCTTATCCTCTATTTAATTTACCAAACATATGATAATGATTTTTTTAAAAAATATCATTGGTTATTCAACAATAAATATAAAAGAAATTATACTCTCCAAATAATGAAAATAAGTAGTAGTTATTATTATTATTTAAAAACCTTATTCTATTGAAGAAATTATGAATAAATATTGATGATCAAACAAACTTAAATATTTATTAGATCACAATGCAAGAATATTATTTATTATAACTTCTTAAATTGAACATTGAATTTGACCTAGATTTTGGAGACACTTAGTGAAAGACACTCTTGTCCCATTTCTTAGTGGAAATGTGTGAAGACACCAAAATTATAATCTTATAATATTGAAAATTTATATGGAACCAATATATAATAATTTAATGTTACAAAAATGTGAAACATACTAAAAATTAATAATGTGTGATATATTCTTTTTACCATGATAAGTTTTGAGAATCATGTTGCACATTGGTTTCATAGACCAATGTTTATGATGTGTTTGTCTTTAACATTCCAAAATAAACATGAACACAGAACACAATGACAATGTATTTTTTAGGATATTTCATATCCACCAAAGGCCTAGTATATAAATATTTCCAAACATATAAAAGGGTTAAATCCATTCTCACATTATCTCTTAATGTAATATCTTTTGTGACTCACCCAATATATTCTCCTTCACAACAAACATATTCTATCATCGATTATTTTGAAAAAAAAATTATATAGGGATTATTATATTAATTAATGATACTATTAACATATAAGTATCAGTAAACATGTCAACATATAAGAACATCCAATGACACATAAAATGTTGACTTCCTATGGGAAGATCCCATCACATAACCTCCCTCGATATAGATTACCAAGGGAAAACACCTTTAAAAAGTTATCTAAAAGTATTATGAGAATCCTACACCGGATATCTTGTATCATCTATGTCTCATCAGAAAATTTCATCCTACTATATAACACGTATCCATGAATACAATCATGGATCTTCTTGGTTATCATCATCATAGAGAACTATTATGACATTTTTGTGTGAAATATATTGTCTGAAAATTATCAACGTACTATGTCATTTAGAGGAACGATCATGGTGTGAAAATATAATTCATTAATATTAAAATAGATAATAAATGTAATCATCAAGTACATAAATGTTGTTTATAGGAACCAAATCTAATAATTATCTCATTCCATTGAATATTTAGACCATGGAAATAATATTTCAAATAATGATAAATTTAACATTATAATTTTTTTATTTTCTAAAAAACCCCTTTAGGTTTTAATTCATATATATATTTTTTAAAATTTTGTAATTTTAAAGTTTTTTACCATTATGTGTGGCACATGGCCATCATAATGTTAATATTTATTCTACCATTATTTAAATATTTTTAGGCGTTTCGTAAGGGAAACTCCCAAATTATATGCATTTTATAATTGTAAACAATATATTGTGTAACGTTAATGGTAATTACTTGCACCAAATAACTGTAATCCCTTGTTTAATTATGTTTTATAAGGGTAACCAATTTTATGTTTAATTGTAGTCCTGATTTTATAATGGTTTCATAATTGTAACATGCCTCTATGAAGGGTAATATTAATTTCCTACATGTTGTGTATGAGTAATATATATGTTGAATATGGGTAAGATAGAGTTTTCAAATACTTCATAAGGTAAACCAACCACTACATAAGGGTAATATGAATTTCCCATAAGTTATGTAACGGTAAACATGAATTTGTGTAAGAGTAGCTCCAAGTTTCTAAAGGAAATGTTATTATTGTTATGAGTGAAGAAAGGGTAACTCATTTTTTCCATCTTTTATTTAAGGGTAACCAAGTAACCTAATGGAAAATTTAAGAGTTTTATAATGATATAATTATGTTACCCTTACATGTTTACCTATTTGAGGAAAACATGTTTTTTCATATTTTCATTTTTTTCCCCAACTCAAACCTATAACATGTTTTTGATTTTTTTTAAAAGACTAAAATTATGGGAGTTAATTCCATGACTCATTAAAGGCCCATGAATCTTACTATGGATGGAAATAAACAATCGATGTTCTTGATAAATTATAAGGAAAAATTAAATAGTGAATTTAATTTTTAGGTATTAATGTTGTGAATCTATATATGTGTTTCATTATTTAAAATATATAAACCTATATTCCCTTTTTGCGTGATATGTTTATATCTAGGAATCCTTCAAATTATATTTTTCTACTTTGGTGAAATAATCTACAAATAATAAATGTTTTTACCTGGTTTCCAGGATTCATGGAACCATCACCCTCTCTCTTTTATTCTTTAGTGATGTACATTTTTCAAAGTATAAAAACACTACTGGAAAAACGGCCTATACCCACGGTTTAAAACCATGGGTATAGCCCCCAAAACCGTGGGTATAGCCTATACCCACGGTTTTGGGAACCGTGGGATGGAACGCCGTCGGTATAGGTCCCCAGCCTATACCCACGGTTTTGGAAAACCGTGGGTATAGGTGTCCTGCCACCGTGTCACCGAAACATAGAGAATTTCCACGGTGTCAACGGCTTTTACCCACGGTTTCAAAACCGTGGGTATAGGTCCTAAAATAATGCAGGCGCCGAGTTTCGATCCCGCAACCTCTTCGCTGCAAACACCGCGTCTAACCACTACCCTAACTTCACATATATGTATATATATATATATTTAGTTAAATATAGTTATAAAAACCGTGGGTATAGAGGGAAGAACCGTGGGTATAGGGTTCCCGCCAAAAAAAAATTCCTTCCCGCGGAAAAAAAAATTTCCCACGCACACAAAATTGACCTATACCCACGGTTTTGAAAAACCGTGGGTATAGGTATTTTATCCCAGACCTATCCCCACGGTTTTCACCAAAACCGTGGGGATAGACCCCCCCCCCCCCTATACCCACGGTTTTGGAAAACCGTGGGTATAGGTCATGAAAATTCACCTATACCCACGGTTTTCCAAAACCGTGGGTATAGAGCCCCCTATACCCACGGTGTTTGCAAACCATGGGTATAGGTCATGAAAATTCACCTATACCCACGGTTTTCCAAAACCGTGGGTATAGGGGGGCTCTATCCCCACGGTTTTGGTGAAAACCGTGGGGATAGGTACATTTTCCAGTAGTGAAAACAATTAATATATATGTAAAATAATTTCAGAATCAATTTGTGAAATAATAATACTAAATAATTTTGGAAAATGGATAAAAAAAATTAATTTCATAATAACTTATAATTAGTTAAAATTAAAAAACATTATTCTTGTTTTTATCAGATTACTCTAGAGATATGGTTTATTATCCCAAGAGGAATTATATTTATTTATTAAGATATAATATGATCAAATAGAATATGGATTAAATAAAAAATTTAAAAATTATCCAGTATAGGTAATATATTATCACATGTAGTTTTTTATTTATTTTTGAATGAAATTGTTTAAATTGTTCCTAGGAAGCATTAGTGATTAGTTGGAACCAAATAATACAATGTTTAGATTTGGGTGATAATTCCTTGAAAACCCATGATGTTCATAACCTTGGGGCCCCCATTTGTCTGGACAACTTTCCATTAATCCCAATTGCTACTCTAGTCACCCTAGTACTTCACCCCTATCTTCTGAAGCATTCATGGTAGTTATTCAACAACTTAATTGGAGGATTTAAGGATGTATCATTGGACATAAGTCTTTTTAGTGTTTGAAAACCATAACAATTGCACGCCTAATGCGCCCAACCTCCCCAAATCAGAAATTCTTCCGTGTCTCCCATTCCTCTTACATGAACATGAGCGCCCAACTTCTTGTATCAGCTCTGAATAGTCGAGAAACGATTGAGAATGATCTCAGCCATGTATTACCATAGAATATTTCCATCTCCTAAGTGAACTTCATGTTTCCCAAGCCTACTTGTGCACCCTTACTTGTGTTCCCTTACGTACTTGTGTGGACATACTTGTCTGACCTTCTCTAGTTGGGTACCCCTCATTGATTCACATAGAGTCTTTACGCTCTTCTGTCTATAATCCATAAGGCCTTCATCAAATCCATTAATGGAAAGGATTCTTCTTCATTTGCTCCCATGTTTTAAAGGGATTCTATTGAGACCTCCACGAAAACCTCCTGATGTATCAAACCTTATGGAAAGACACATTAGTGTGTCTCCTTTTTGGGTTTGTATTTCCACAGTCATAGGATTCCAATGTTTGATTCATGATGGGGTTAGGATTCATGGAGTGTAAGTGGGATTGTATATCCACAGTCACATGGAACTTTCCCAGAGAAACATTGTTGGTAACATCCCAATTTGGAGGAGGGTTGGGTACGGGTATCTCCTTTCTTGAAGAGATGACCCGGAACCTCATGTATCTTATAGGGGATGATACGAATGATACCTAATTTTTTGAAAAGAAAAATGAGAAGTATCCCTCCCCTACTAGGATCAATTTTAAGGCAACCATCGTGGCAAATCCCCTAAAATTTCGTACATGAGGTGGAATCAATGCTCCTCCTCTCTTCTTCGGTGCCAAATTCCAAATGGTAGATGGGAATATGGACTCTTATTACCCTTTCACTCTCCTGTTGTGATTTGTCACCAAAGGAATCCATCTTGGTGTAATCCCCTAACCATCATCCATCCTTCCATCTATTGGACCCCTGTCTGATGTGAAGAGAATATAAGGAGGGCATCTCACCTCTCCTTCTTAACGGGATTCCTCGATCTCTTCCACGGTCGCCTCAACCTCATTCACCTTGGACAACATAGGTGCTCCCTTTTCCACAAACAGAGGAGGAAAATTTTAATGTGTTAATTCCTTTGTTGAATCATTGAAATCTTCTTGTTTATCAAACTGAGCATGACTCATGTGGTCTTAGAGATTTTTCATCATCATAAAATTTTGACAATCGAATTAACTATGAGAACTCGGATTCGAAATCAAACCCAGATACATAGGAAGACTTTTAAGGTACACTATCACTGGACATCTTCTTCAGTAATCCAATCCTAATTCCTTTAATTTGGGTATCCTCCATAGGAATAAGCCCCAAATTAATCCACAAATCATCAAGTCATACTTTTCCAGAAGTAATCTCAAACTCTCCTCTCTCAAATGACCGTACGCTCCTATGACACTTATCAAACTACGTGGGATTTTATTCCCATCCATATGGGATATGTAGGAAGTCTCCTTATGGTTAAAACCCAATAACCTAAATCAATCCTATTATCCTCATCCATATCCCAATAGGGCCAGATCTAATCAGATACCCATATCATTTATGCTGACCTCACCTGTTTTGATAATCCCAATCATGCTTTAATATGTTTTGATAATCTTGATGTGTGATTATAATTATATATATATATATATACTGAATATCAAAATAAATTTTGTAAAATTTAAATCAAGAATAATCTATGTTTAATCATACTTTGACATAATTATAACTCAATATGGATATGATTTGCATAGAACAGATAAGTGTTAATTCACTGATATGCTCAAAGATACTAATACAGACGTACCGGTACTTAGTCTAACGATAGACATAGTCACTGATAAGTAATGTTCATGGATATACAGAGCTACTAGTATGATGTTCACCAATAAAAACAGCCACCGATATAGAAAAAAGCAGAGCTACCGATAGAACAAGTTGACCGGTGTGCACTGTTAGAGTTGGTGGTCTAGAACAAACTACTTTGTAATTTATTAATTTAAATAAATTCCTTATCACATATTGATTGTTCTTTTGCGTGACATGTCATGTGATAATGTCCTAAGGATAGCTGTTTCATTAAAGGGTCGTAGCGGATCCCAACTATGATGAGAACTCGAAAGTTCCATAACACTGTTCTTGAATGTATGTTCTATGGCCGGATGATATTATTTGAGGGACACAAATAATACAGGTTAATAGGGGTGAGGACTCATAAATCATTGATCCACCTTCTGATGGTGTGCTCCCTAGGTAATATCAAGGAAGATATTATGAGAACGAGACCCGCCAGTAGGAAATCCACATTTCATAGTGTCATTGGATGTTCCTATCTGTGGACGCATGTATTGGTCCTTAGACTTTAAGATTATTATTAATGGCTATTACAAATCCCGCACTTAGATGTATTGATGAAAACTGCGAAGAAACACTCTTCACAATTAGGTAGGATACGTTAGGTGCATCACGAGTAATACTGCATTAATAGATAATGTGAGAAAGGATTTGTCCCTTCCATTCCATAACAGAAGTAGATATCTCAGGACCTTTGATGGAATTTATATAGCCTAAATAAATCCATGGCCATGGTAAGGTATGGGCAAGTTCAATTCCGAGAAGTCAAAGAAAGAATAATCAAGCACATGGGTTGATGGCACTATCATGAAACCCGCTTGATTAGAGATATCGAGACAAAGGGATTATATTACATGGTAAGTGTTTGTAGGAGGTGACACGTCATTGTGGCGTTATATTCTTTCTCTATGGGTTCCTTGGCATGTTGCTAGACGCTAACCTTGGACTTTAGGCAGGCTCAACCTAATTCCAATGAGAAAGAGGCCTAGAGGGTCATACACTAAGTGTGTCCATGTATCTCAGTTAAATATTAATTTAACAGGTTAAATAAATATTATTCCAGACTATGATTTAATTATTATTTAAGGATGTCTGATCGCATTTATTTTGACACTAGTTATTTGAGAGAATATATTGTGGACAAAATAATATATTTATTAGCGA
Organism: Viscum album; assembly: GCA_963277665.1. NCBI lineage: Eukaryota > Viridiplantae > Streptophyta > Magnoliopsida > Santalales > Viscaceae > Viscum > Viscum album. The sequence goes on from OY728163.1 coordinate 337,057,247, forward strand.
GTAATGAAGTTACATTTATTAAGAAATAAATAGTCATTCCTCAAGGTCTAATAAATTTGGTGGAGATAAATGGAAAATATAAGTACACACCATGTATATTAAATATACACGCCGTGTAGTTTTATGGAAAACATGTACACGCCGTGTATTAATTATTACACGCCGTGTAGTTTTTCCAGTTGGTATTTTGAGGATTTAATATTGTTTTATTAAATGATATTTATTATAATCAGCGTGGGCTCATGTCAAGGAATTAATAATTCGACATGGGGTTTTTCAATAAGAGTTAATGAAATAAATAAAATGCGTAATGCGTTTATTTATTGTCATAACTCTATTAACATCAAACCCGATTATAAATATCCTCGCAACCCCAACATTTTGACTAGAAATTGTTCTGCACAATGGATTTGTAAATACTCTCAAGCCAAGAGAGAATTCCCTTTCCACCTAGAACGCCCTCAAGATACGAGAGCAAGATCCTCCACCGGATCAAGGTGGTCGAAGGCGGACATCACAAGCGAAGGTTATTCCTCACTAGCACCCAGAGATCCCTTTGGTGACGTCCGGAGTTACGTGACACATGTGTGGCTCACCGCTAGAGGAATCCTACACCTGGATTCTATGACGCAACGACAGTTCACTGAATCTTGACCAGACAAATCAACGAAAAAATAATTCCAACAAGGTAATTCTTATGAATTAATTAAATTAATTATAATAAACATATGATGATCCTCCTTAAGGGTTCCGAGACTCTTCTTTTCTTTTTAGTTCTTCATTCTATTCTGAAGATTCGACGTTTTATATCAGGAAGGATCTCGGATTGAACGTTGTTTATCATTAAAAATAAAGTTGGGCAAACCCACCAACACACTTCTACTGCGCCCGGAACCTACAAGTGGTATCAGAGGAAGGTTATACCATTTATTATAATTATTTAGTTTTTCGTTGGTAATTTATGCATTTAATAATTTTGTTATTTCAATTCAAGTTGAATCGTTCTGGAAATATGAATATTGAGATCTATTCCTCCTCCCTCGTTTCTCGTTCACCTCACAGAACAGATTTTTTCTTTTAATTTTGATTAAAATAAAATAGAGGAACTCATCTGGAGGAGCCAAACGTTTCAGGTCGTATACCACCAGAATACACGGCGTGTATTCAGAAGTACACGACGTGTCATCTAGGTTCGATGCGTTGACCGATCTGCCAAATCAGGCCTTGTATTGGATTCATTCTAAGAATTTAAGACACCGTGCATTGACCAGAAATAGGTGGCACACGGTTTCCGGAATACACGCCGTGTGGTCCAATGAACACAGCGTGTAGTCCCTTCGGGTTAGGGTTTGTTCATGTACTCTGTACATAGCATTCCCAGCTGTAAACTATGTAACACGGAAACTAAATGGCGTGTTTCCCACTTTACATGCTGTGTACTCCGAAAATTTCCGAAGTATTTTAACATGCCCTGTCCCCGGGCGTGTACATCGGATGGACACTGAAGAAAAGTACACACCGTGTAGTCGGAACTACACGTCGTGTACTCACAAAAATTAAGCAGATTTATTAAATTTTATTATTATATTATACAAACCCTTGAGACGTGTAACATGGTGGAGACGTAAAGCTGAGGCACAACACATGATAGGTTTTTTATAAATATGTGTTTAATTTAAAATCTGCATAACAAATGGGAATTCACCGGGTTGCCTCCAAGGTACAAGTTACGTACAAGGATAATTTTAAATGAATTTATTTGTTTAAAGTTATGATGGATGAGAATATCAAGGAAATTCAGAAAAGGGATTTAAGATAAAAGGATTGATTAATTACAGAAAATTAATTGATTCGAGCATGATTTATCTTAATCAAGAACGATTAAAGAATTTAATGCTAGTTTTATTTATGCATAAATATTATTGCATGTATGGATGATCATGAGCTAGACCGAGACCTTTGTATGTGAATGGTTTCTTTTAATTTATTTATTTAAATTAAATTTGTTGGCATGCGAGCCATCTCGTCATTATTATGTAGGGCCTGCGCGTACAAGGATTCTTTTATTTGAAAACCCCTTTTACCTCTCACCTGCATGTGAGATAAATTCATATGTAATGGATGGAGCTCCCAAGCTAGTGGAGGCGGCTCATGTCAGGAGCCAAGGTGAAACCAATACAAGGAGATACAAAGGTGGACAGCTGGAAAGCTGTAAACATGAACTCGAAAGTTTCAAGGTGTTTCTCCCCTAGGTCTTGGGTTAGTTTATCAACCGCTAGATAAAATAACCAAAAGCAAAGCACATGATCATACCATTTATTTTATTTCTGTCAGTTTCATGGTTTATTTATTGTTGGTGTGTTGTCATGATCACACAATTAATGAATTAAACGAGCATGCAATATGGAATAAAAAGAAAACCGGCTTATACGTAAATATTATCTTAGACATGGTTAATCACTTAAGTATATCCCACTTAATATTAACAAGCATGTAATCAAAGATAATAAAATGGAAATTTACGTATGATGATAAAATCCCTCAAAATAAATATTAAGTCGGCATAGCCTTCCATAATCTTGGTTAGAATCGAACCATAGTTCAAAGTGCTTGACCAACCCTAGTTGGGGTGCTTTCAATTATCGTGGAATTCTAATTCAAGGATTTGGGTTGACTTGACTTGGTTCGCATCAAGGGTTGACTGCAACAGCAGGACTTGGTGTGATCAAGAGGAAAAGGTTGAGGAAATCCAAAAAGGATTTCAGGATTGGGGAGTCCACTCAGCGGATCAAGGAGCTACGAGTTAATGCTGTTGACATTTGGAATGCCTACCTAAAACCATTCAAGTTGCTTGACCAACTCTATTTGGGGTAATACGAAGGGAAATATGGATCCTTTCCACTAGAATATTCACGCAACAGAATATTCCGAAGTCAATGGTGAGGGCTATTGGATTTCGATAAAATAGTGTGAGAATAATAAGTTTTAATTTATTTATTTGTCTCAAATTTTGTAATAAAGTACTAAACCTTTTCTCATATTAATTTGAATGAATGGCAAGAAAACGACTTCAAACATATCATTGTGAACCATACTCAAAAAAGAAAACCATCTCACTAGAACCAATTTCCAAGAGTGGCAGACGCATTTACGTGTCGTCCTTCGCCACGAATGGAAATTATATGTGCTAGAAGAGCCTATTCCATTTGCGCATGGGAAAGAGGCTAGTGATAAAGAATTATCTCTATACATGAAACACATGGATGATACCACAAATGTCCAGTTTTTCATGCAATCGGCCATGTCTAATGATCTCTTTAAGAAAAATGAAAACATGGACGCGTATAGCATGATGTCTCACCTTAAAGATCTCTACCATGAGAAGTTAAGACAGGAGAGGTATGAGATCTCCAATGCATTGTTTACGATGAAGGTTGGAGAGTCTGCGCCAGATGGGCCTCATGTAGTCCAGCTTATTGGCTACATTGAACTCTTGGACATCTTAGGGATTAAATTTCCGGATGAGTTGCGTACAGATCTCATCCTATCATCACTTCCCAAGACCTTCTCAAGCTTCATTGTCAACTATAACATGTGCGGCAAAGAGAAGAGTCTATTAGAGCTTCTGACCTTGATTCACTAGGTAGATAAGGACATGGGGAGTGAAAAACCCACGGTCCTTATGGTGAGCAAGAAAAGGAATGACAAGGAAAAGGGGCCAAAGACTTATAAATGGTTTGAATCCCCCGAGCACCGTCCCTCCAAGAAGGGTAAGATCCAGAGGCAGGGCATGGAACAGGAGTGAGTGTGTTTTTCATGTGGCAAGCAGGGACACTGGAAGAGGAACTCCACCCAGAAGCGTGGGGATGCTAAAGGTGAGTTTGTTATCGAGTGCAATCTTTTTATTTCTACACATTGGGTATTAGATACAGCTTTTGGGGATGACATATGTATTCAAATGACGGAACCAAGTATATTTAGAAAGATATCCATAGGATAGGTGGATCTTTGAGCTGCCAATGGCGCAAGGCTGGCTGCGTTGGCTATTGGCGACTACCACCTCTCATTGCCGACTGGGATGATTTTGGTTTTACAGAACTGTTATGATGTGCCTAGTGTTACCAAGAACATAATTTTTGTATATTCTTTGGATATGGATGGATTTGTTTTCAAATTTTGAAATAAGGGTTGTCTCTTTTATAAGAACAATGTATGTTAAGGTATGGCACATTTAAATAACAGTTTGTATGTATTGAATTACGAAAACCAAGTGTTGGAAATCAATAACGAAACAAACTCACATGACTCATACATCAACCAGTAATGGCATCAATGCCTTGGTCATGTGAACGAGAAGCATTTGACAAAGCTCTGCCAAGATGGCTATTTTGACTCTACTGAGCTAAATCCACTTGATAGATGTCACGCTTGTTTATAAGGAAAAATGACCAAGATTACTTTTGGAGGACAAGGTGAAAGGGCCACAGAGCTTCTAGGATTGGTACACACAGATGTGTGTGGACCATTTCCAATTGAAGCTAGAGGTGGATATTCTTACTTCATTACTTTTACTAATGAATTTAGTAGATATGGATATGTCTACTTAATGAGGTATAAGTCAGAGTCCTTAGAGAAATTCAAGGAATTCAAGAATGAAGTAGAGAATCAGCTTGTTAAGAAGATAAAGAAGCTTAGATCGGATCGGGGTAGAGAATATCTGAACCAAGAATTCATCGATCTTCTACGAGAGTATGGGATTCTGTCTCAGCTCACTCCTCCTTATACACCACAGTGGAATGGTTTTATTGAAAGGAGGAACCGCACCTTGTTGGACATGGTGAGGTTGTTGATGAGTCATGTGGATCTTCCATTATCCTTTTGGGGATATGCATTGCAAACTGCAACATAAACATTAAATTGAGTACCATATAAGGCGGAAAATGGAATTCCATCCGATTTATGTAATGGAAGGAAACCCACATTGTCGCACACATGTGTATGTGGATGCGAGGCATTTATTAAGGCCTTCTCAGGAAAAAAACCAGCACCCCGGGGCATAAAGTTTATCTTTATAGGATATCCCAAGGAAACTAAAGGATATTAACTATATAACCCTCAAGACAAGAAAGTGATTGTCGCCAGACAAGCCGTCTTTCTAGAGAGAGAGAACATACTCAAGAAGGATAGTGGGAGCAAGATTGACTTCAACAAAGTTGATGCTCAAGATACACAGTAGTTGGTACAGGAATAAGTTCCACAGGTCCCCGTGGATGATGTTCTAGAAACCCAAGTACTGTGTAGGAGCTCAAGAGAGGTAATGGAACCAGAGATATTTGGTTTCCTAGTCACCGAGAATGGTGAATAATTATTGTTGGACAATGATGAACCTCTCTCCTACAAGGAAGCAGTAGAAAGCTCAGAATCTGCATGTTGGCTAGAATTTATGAATTCTGAGATGGATTCCATGTATCAGAACAAAGGTTGGTTTTTGGTTGATGATCCAATTGATGTAAATCCTGTTGGATGCAAATGGGTATTCAAAAGAAAGCTGGACATGGCAGGTCAAGTTAGCACCTATAAAGCAAGGCTAGTGGCTAAAGGATTCAGACAGCGTCAAGGAATTGACTATGATGAAACATTCTTGATAGTTTCCGTGTTTAAATCTATAAGAATCATACTTTCCATAGTAGCTTACCATGACTATAAGGTTTTGTAGATGGATGTCAAAACAGCATTACTTAACGGGAACCTTCAGGAAGATGTCTATATGACACAACTAGAAGGTTTTGTGACACCAGGTGAAGCCAAATGGGTTTTCATGTTACAGAATTCCATTTATGGATTGAAGAAAGCATCCAGGTAATGGAACATTCGATTTGATGAAGGCATAAAGGAATTTGGTTTCATTAAGAATGAATGTGAGCCATGTGTTTATAAGCGGTTTAATGGGAATGAGGTTGTCATCCTAGTGGTATATGTTGATGACATATTTCTTATTGGAAACGACATACAAACTTTACAGTCTGTTAAGGGCTGGTTGAACAAGTGTTTCTCCATGAACGACTTAGGAGAAGCAGCTGACATTCTAGGGATCAAGATCATTCGTGACAGATCTAAGAGGCTGCTTGGACTAAGTCAGGGTACATACATTGACCAGATACTAAAGAGATTTAGTATAGAAAAATCCAAGAGGGGATTGGTTCCAGTGTCACATGGCTTATATCTTTCTATGAAAATGTGTCCCAAGACACAACAGGAGAAAGTTAGGATGAGCAAGATCCCATAGGCTTCGGCTATAGGATCCATCATTTAAGCCATATTATGTACTAGGCTTGTTGTTTCCTATGCACTGGGCATGGTAGGAAGATATCAAGTAGATCTAGGAGAACAACATTGGACTACTGTTACGACTCTACTTAAGTATCTGAGAAGAAGAAAGGATATGTTCCTGGTGTATGGAGGAGAGGAGGAGCTTGTCATCAGAGGGTATGCTGATGCTGGTTTTCAAATAGATCAGAATGATCTGAAGTTGCAATCTGGATATGTTTTCTATCTCAATGGAGGAGCTGTGAGCTGGAAGAGTTCAAAGCAGGCAGTTGTCCCCGATTCTACAGCAGAGTCCGAGTATATAGAGGCTTCTGATGCAGCCAAGGAAGCCATCAGGACTCGTAACATTATCCAGGAGTTTGATGTGATGCCTAGAAGTAAATATCTCATTACATTTTATTGTGATAATACTGTAGAGGTGGATCTTGCAAAGGAACCAAGGTCACATCAACAGACAATGATCATACTCCAGAAATAACACCTCTTGAGAGATTTCTATCAAAGGGGTGAAGTTGCAGTGAGAAAAGTGTCCACGGAAGAGAATGTGGCAGACCCCATGACTGAAGTTCTATATCAGCAGAAGCATGAATATCACGTGAGAGCTAGCGGGTTAAAGGCGGTTAGCAGTTGGCTCTAGTCCAAGTGGGAGTCTGTTGGAGTTGGTGGTCTAGAACCAACTACTTTTTACATTATTCATTTAAATAAAATCCTTATCACATCTTGATTGTTCTTCTGCGTGACATGTCATTTGATAATGTCCTAAGGAAAAATGTTGCATTAAAAGGTCGTAGCGGATCCCTGCTTTGATGAGAACCCAAAAGTTCCATAACACTGTTCTTGAATGTATGTTCTATGGCCGGATTATATTATTTAAGGGACACAAATAATACAGGTCATTAGGGGTGAGGAATCATAAAACATTGAGGCACCTTCTCATGGTGTGCGCCCTTGGTAATATCCAAGAGGATATTATGAGAACAAGACCCGCCAGTAGGAAATCCACATTTCATAGTGTCATTGGATAATCCTATCTGTGTACATATGTATTGGTCCTTAGACTTTAAGATTATTATTAATGGGTATTACAACTCATGCAATTAGATGTATTAAAAAACTATGAAGACACACTACTCGCAGTAAGGTTGGATACGTAGGGTGCATCATGAGTAATACCACATTAATAGATAATGCGAGAAATGATTTGTCCCTTCCATTCCATAACGGAGGTAGATATCTCAGGCCCTTTGATGGAATTTATATATCCTAAATAAATCCATGCCCATGGTAAGGTATGGGCAAGTTCAATTCCAGGATGTGAAAGAAAGAATAATCAAGTACATGGGTTGATGGCACTAGCACGCAACCCAGTTGATTGGAGATATCGAGACAATGAGATTATATTACACGGTAAGCAGTCGTAGGAGGCGACACGTCATTGCGGCGTTAACTTCTTTCTCTATGGGTGCCTTGGCATGTTGCTAGATGCTATCCTTGGACTTTAGGAAGGCTCAGCCTAATTCCACTGAGAAATAGGCCTAGAGGGTGACACACTAAGTGTGTCCATGTATCTCAGTTAAATATTAATTTAACAAGTTAAATAAATATTATTCCCGACTGTGGTTTAATAATTATTTAAGGATGTTTGATCGTATTTATTTTGACACTAGTTATTTGAGATAATATATTGTGGACGAAATAATATATTTATTAGCGAGTAATGCAGATACATTTATTTAAGAAATAAATAGTGATTTTTCAACGTCTAATAAATGTGGTGGAGAAAAATGGAAAATAAAAGTACATGCCGTGTATATTAAATATACACGCTGTGTAGCTTTATGGAAAACAAGTACACGATATGTATTAATTATTACACGCCGTGTAGTTTTTCTAGTTGGGATTTTGAGGATTTAATGTTGTTTTATTAAATGATATTTATTATAATCAGCGTGGGCGCATGTCAAGAAATTAATAATTCGACATGGGGGTTTTTAATAAGAGTTAATGAAATAAATAAAATGTGTGACGCGTTTATTTATTTCCATAACTCTATTAACCTCAAACATGATTATAAATATCCTCACAACCCCATCATTTTGAAGAGCCATTATTGTGCACAATGGATTTGGAAATACCCCCAAGCTAAGAGAGAATTCCCTTTCCACCAGCAATGCCCTCAATTTAAAAGAGCAAGATCCTCCACCGGATCATGGCGGTCGAAGGTGGAAATCGCAAGAGAAGGTTCTTCCGCGCTAGCACCTAGAGATCCCTTCAGTGAAATCTGGAGATACACAACACACATGTGGATCACCGCTAGAGGAATCATACACTTGGATTCTACGACGCAATGACGGTTCACCAAATCGTGACCGGACACATCAACGAAGAAATAATTCCAACGAGGTAATTCTTTTGCATTAATTAAATTAATTATAATCAACATATGATGATCCTCCTCAAGGGTTCCAGGACTCTTCTTTTCTTTTTCGTTCTTCGTTCTATTCCGAATATTCGGCGTTTTATATCGTGTTGGATCTCGGATTGAACGTTGTTTAACGTTAAAATTAACGTTGGGAAAACCCACCAACGTGCTTCTGCTATGCCCAGAACCTACATGCACAAGTCCACCGGTATGCACTTAATCACTGGTGCATAATGGAGCTACCGGTATACACAGGCTACCGATACCAAAGTCTACCAATACGAGCTACAGTTACACCAGAGCTACCGTTAGAGTAAGTCTACCAGTATAAGCAGGTCTACTTCTATGATATACACCGACATAATGAAGCTCACCGCATGTCATGTATACCGATAGAATTTCGCTGATACAATGATCCACTTACTGGCATAAGAAGCTACCGTTACTAGATGTAACAACCACCGATACAACATCACTATTATAAGGAGCTACTGATTGAAAAACCAGTCACTTTTTCCCTAAACTATATTTCTATTTGTTTATTTAGCAATGATTATATTTGATTATTTTAATTCAATTAATGTAATTTAATGATAGTTGTTGGAATGTCAGGGAACTATACCTCGTACCTGTAAAAAGATAATCATTCCCATTTCTGGAGCTAAAATCTATAAAAGGACAATGGTCGTGCAAGGAGCGGGAAAAAGAATGGCTAAAATGTGCTGCAGAAAAGAAAGAATACATCCATATTGCAAGTACACCAGACATACATGAATCCATTCATTCTAGAGGAGAACACAAGGTGTAGCTTAGTCATGAAGTGAAGAACTACAATGAGCTCTCCATACACTCAATATGATCAAACTAAACTTAAAGAAAACGACCCTCTGTTTTTCAGTAAAAAACTAGAGAAGGACTCAGAACCATTCCTGATCAATCAACGGAGTACAGAGATGCACTTCACTTCACTGGAGCATTATAAAACTCATTTCTACTCTCTTAGTGATTCATTTATTTACATTTTGAGCAGTGTTCATAATTTATATATTTTATACACACACGGTCTCCTATGCTAAACTATAGGATTTCTAAATCCTCAAAAAAACCTTTTATAACTCTTTTATATCCCACTGTGGATAGTGGTAGAGGTCAAGTGGGACCTGGATAGTCATTAAGCTATTTTTTTGTTTTCCACAATGAACTATGGTAGATGTCTTAGTACATGGACAGTATCTGTACTGTTGTTTACCCCGATCTAGGGTGTGGATAAAATTTATATAAATTGTTTGCGAGGGCTAAGTCTCGGCTTGAGACTGAACCTCTTGTTTTAAAAACTGTTGAGCTTACACAATTTCGTTTTGATCTATATTGAATATTATATTTCTAATTACTTTGAAATATAAAATTGTATTAAAGTTTCTTTGATAGTTAATCTATAAAGTGTTTGTAACTATTGTAAATCAGAAGGTTAGTTACAAAAGCTAATTTAGTCTTCTAATTAAATTAACTGAGACCTAATCAATCTTTTAAGAACCTAATCGAACCCTTACAGTTTTACAAATTTACTATAGTTTAACATAGTTTTTAATTGGGGGATTTTAATAGAAAATGTTTTGATAGAAATGTTTAATTGGAAATCAATTCACCCTCCCCCCCCCTATTGAGTATCCTCTCTGACCAACATTCTGTATCAGAGTATTGTTTATTATTAAAGGTTTTCGAAACACTCTGTTTTTCAACTGTGATTTTTGTTGTATCTTAAAGATCTTAAATTTCTGTTAGTTCTAAAGTTTATATTTTTAAATATATATTTTCTAAATCATGATTATGGAGAATAGATTATAAAGTGTTGCTACCAATAGTCCGCCTTTCATTAATGGTACAAATTATGCTCAGTGGAAGCTTAAAATGAAAATTCATTTAGAGAGTATGAGATTTGATATATGGACTGCTATAGAAACTCAATATAAGATTCTAGAAAATGAAAGAACTACTTGGGATGAACCAACTAAAATGGCATACAACAATAACTATAAAGCAATGAATTCCCTATACTGTGATTTAGGGGATGAAGAATTTAATCGCATATATTCTTGTAAAACTGCTTATGAAATCTGGGATACTTTTTCTATTTCCCATGAAGGAACAACTAATGTTATGGAAATGAGATTGAATACCTATAATATTAAGTATGATAATATTAAAATGAAGCCTAATAAACCTATTTCTGACATGTATCTCAGGTTCAATGAGATTGTCAAGACTATGAGCTCACTTGGAAAATTTGTTCCTGCAAAAGAACAGATCATAATAATATTAAGATGTCTGCCAGATAGATGGAGATTCACATTAGTTTCAATTAGATAATCCAATGATATTGGTGATTTACTTTTTAAAGAATTAATTGTCAAGATTATGATGTATGAAGAAGAACTGAAGGTAAAAAAGTAAGAAGATGATGAACTAAAAAGGACGTCGGTAGGATGTATGTCTAATACTTCTAAGAGCAAGGATAAAGAGAAAGTTCACAAACCTACTAAAATCTCATCAAGTGAATGTTCAGATTCTAACAATGATGCTGAGATGGATCTAATAGCCAGGAGATTCAAGAAGTTCTATAGGAAGAAGAAATTCTTCAGAAAATCAAATTATAAAGTAAAGTATAAAAATAAAGGTAATTGGAAGAAGGATTGGAAAAAGTCTGATAAGAGTGATGAAGTTGTCTACTATGAATACAAAAGGAAAGGACATGTAAAAGTAGACTGTCCAAAATTAAAGTTCAAGAAGAAATATGACAACAAGAACAATAATTATAAGAAAGCTATAGAAGAAACTTCGAGTGCTTTAGAAGACACATTGAGTTATTCTGATTCTAGTAAGGATGAATACTCACACAAACCTAATATGTGTTTTATGAAAAATACATCTGAGGTAACATTGGATACTCCTGCTTTAAGTTCTTATTATATTAGAGTTGATTCTGATTCCCAATATGAAAATATGTCTAGTGAAGAGCTATTTGATTAATGCAATATGATAGAAGAAATAGGTAATGAATTAAAGGACAAGTATACGACCATGAAGAAACAACATGCTTTGACTAGTTGTGTTAAAAATCACTTGATATAGAAAAGGAAAAGAATACTCAATTACTTAAGAAAAATACTGAACTGAAATTGTCTAATGAGCAATTAAGGATGAAAATAGAGAAATTCACAAATGTAAAAGATGCACTTACACATATTTTAGGAAAACAGGTAGCCCTAAAATATACAATTGGAATTGGCTGTTATCCTGGAAAGTGGCAAATTTCTAAAAAATAGATTTATTCATAAATTTGGAATGAATGATGCTATTTGTTGTTCTGGAAATTTATATGATTCAACTAGTTATTCATATAGTTATAGATCAAATAAATATTATATTTAAAAATCAATCTATTCTGTAAATTATTTTATACCCATAAGACAAATGTGGGTACCTAAAGCTTTGATTGCTAACCTGTCTGGACCCACGAAAATATGGGTAGCAAAATCATTTTATGTTTAAACCTATTTTGTAGGAGACTTTCTTGAAATGTTTCCATAAGAAGGTATGGTACATGGACAGTGGATGTTCACAGAATATGTATAGAGATTACTCATGCTTCAAAAGGTTAATCAATGTTAATGGAGTCCATGTCACCTTTGGTGATAACTAAAAAGGAACCATTATCGGCCTAGGCCAGATTGGTAACACTGATTCAGTTTTGATTTACAATGTTTTATTTTTTGATGGACTTAAATATAATCTGTTAAGTATTTCTAAGCTGTGTGATGATGGTTTCAATGTTAAATTCGAAAATTATTCTTGTAATGTTTTTAATTCTAAAAATATTTTAGTATTTTTGGCTTTGAGAAATGAAAATGTTTATACTGTTTATTTGAATTCTTTAGCTAAATAAAATGTTACTTATTTAAATGATTTTCATAATGAGTCTTGGCTATGGTATAGAAGATTAGGACACTTCAATGTTTATTCACATAGAAAACTGACTAGAAAAAACATAGTTAGAGACCTACCTATACTTGAATTCACATCAATCAAAGATTGTAATCCCTATCAAAAGGAAAAGCAACATAAAGTCTCTTTTAAATCAAAAAAATAAGTTTCAACTACTCAATATCTCGAGTTGGTGCACATGGATTTATTTGGACCATCTAGAGTTTCTAGTTTAAATGGGAAGCACTATGTTTATGTTATTATATATGACATTTATAGGTATACTTGGGTATACTTCTTAGCTCATAAAAGTGAAGCTTGTTCTTGATTTATTAAATACTCAAAGTCAATAGAGAACCATATTGGACTTAAGATTAAGACTTTAAGAAGTGATCATGGTTGTGATTTTGATAATCTTGATTTTGAATCTTACCGCTCACACAATGGATATAGTCACAACTTTTCTTCCCCTAGGACACCTCAGTAGAATAGTGTAGTATAAAGAAGAAATAGAACCCTTCAAGAAATTGCAAGAACTATAAATAATGAGTATGACCTATCTGTTAACATTTGGGCTGAAGCTGTAAATAGAACATGTTATATTATCAATAGAGTCTTGATCATACCTATTCTAAAGAGGACTGCTTATGAGTTGTGGAACCATAGGAAACCTAAGGTTAAATATTTTAGAGTTTTTGGATGAAAAGTTTTTATTCTCCTGACATAGGATAATCTTGACATGTTTTCTTCTAAAAGTGATGAAGGAATTTTTCTTGGTTATTATTTAACTAGAAAAGACTATAGGGTCTTTAATAAAAGAACCAAATGTGTGGAGGAATCTATTCACAACATGTTTGATGAAACTGATCGACATGAACCCAAATCTTACATTTAAAATCATGAAGAAGACTTTTCTGTTCTAGACCTTAATGTTAAAATCAATGAACCTGTTGTAATGATATCCAGTTCTAGAAAATTTCCAGAACCTGATACTCTTGAACCAGAACGTATATATGAACCTGAAATGTCTAGTCCTACCTTTACTAAATCAACTAGGATTCAAAAGAATCATCCTTCAAATGTTTTTGTTGGTAATCATGATAGAGGGACACAGACTAGAGCTTCTCTAAGAAACCAAGATGAACATCAACCATTTCTTTCATGGTTAAAACCCAAAAATGTCAACGATGAAATCAATTATGAATTTTGGGTAATGGATATCCAAGAATAATTAAATCAATTTGATAGAAACAATGTCTGGAAATTAGTTGACAGACCTAAGGACACATTGACCGTAGGCACTAAATGGGTTTTTAGAAACAAAGTTGTTGAGTCTGGAAATATAGTTAGAAACAAAGCTAGGTTAGTTTCATAAGGGTATATTCAAGAGGAAGGAATGAGGAAACCTTTTCTCCTGTAGCTATATTAGAATCTATAAGGATCCTACATGCCTATTCTCCTCATCTGAATTTCAAGTTATATCAAATGGATGTTAAAAGTGCTTTTCTAAATGGTTTTATAATTGAAGATGTATTTGTTGAACAACCACCTAGATTTATTAATCCCAATTTTCCTAATCGAGTTTTCAAGCTGTCTAAAGTATTTTATGGTTTAAAGCAAGCTCCACGAGCTTAGTATGATAGACTTAGTAATTTTCTTATTTCAAAAGGTTTAACAAAAGGAACTGTCGATCCAACTCTTTTTATTAACAGAATATCTAAATAATTTTTGATAGTACAAATCTATGTTGATGATATTATTTTTGTATCTTCTAAATATTATTTATGTACGGACTTTTCAAAGAGTTATTTAAAATGATTTTGAAATGAGTTTAATGGGAGAACTCAAATATTTTCATGGATTTTATGTTTTTCAAAATGAAAATGGTATTATTTTGAATCAAAGTAAATATAAAAAGGACCTTTTAAAAAATCTTGGTTTGGATAGTATTATGGAAAGTGATAAACCTATGAGTACTGTTTGTAAGTTGGATGCTGATGAAATTGGAAAACTAGTGGATCAAACCAATTACAGAGGTATGATTGGAATCTTAAATTACCTTACTGTTAGTCAAACAGATATTATGTTTAGTGTGTTTATGTGTGAAAGGTTTCAAGCTAGTCCAAAAGAATATAATTTCCTTACTGTTAAAATATTTTTCAGATATCTTAATCATACTGAAAATTTAGGTTTGTTTTATCCAAAAGGACAATATTTTGAATTAATGAGTTATTCAGACGCTAACTATGCTTGTTGAAAGTTGGATTGAAAATGCACATCTGGAACATTTCATTTATTAGGAAAGTCCTTAGTATATTGGTTTAGTAAGAATCAGAATTCTGTTGCACTGTCTACTGCTGAAGTAGAGTATATAGATGTTGGTAGTTGCTGTGCACAAATTCTGTGGTTGAAATGTAACGTCCCGACCCTAATTACCTAGAGTCGGTTCATTATTACATAACATTGGCATGATCACGAGAAAGATCAAGTCTGGAAAGACCGATTAGTTTAGTATCCTTGGAATAACTAGATACATCCATAAATTTTTACATTACATCATAAAAAAACATCTTGTCTTCATATCCCCTCATACTATCCCTTCAGGTCATTCATAAATTACTTCTTCATAATCCTGGGAAAAAAAATAAAACATTGAAAGGGGTGAGCTCAAATGCTCAGTAAGGATAACATTATAGCAGAAGCTTTCATAAATAAGCATAAACTCTTAAGGCAATTTACAACTAAAAGAAAATCCTTTTAAACTTGAACTTCAACATAAAATGGCAAAGGTAAAATGAAATAATGCCATTTACTTACTCACATGGATATTCTACTAGTCGAATGATCACATGCAATATCAATATCCACTTTCATAATGATGGAATGCATAATGCCATACTTTTATAACCACATAGCCAAGGCCTCATGCCAAGACTACAAATATGATTTTGCCAAGGCCTTGTGCCAAGACACTAGTTTGTCTCATGAGACCTACCGATGCATCGAGGAGCTATAGCGGGCTCCACCCGTCACTTATTAAGTCCAATTCATTCCTCATATGAATAGGTTGAAGCATAAAATAAACATTCGTATTAAGACTAGCATACGAAATGTCAATACTTTAACCACAAACCCTGAATGGTATAAAAATAGAATATCCACAGTCAAACATAACTCATTTGATACAATATGGAAGATTGTGTGGTATCACATTAACCTCAATCATGAATAATGAAGGATGTTGACATAGATGAAAATAATCATCAAAACTATTTGAGGAAAATATCCCCCTTTTCTTGAAATCATTTAAAAGTCACACTATTTGTCAAGAAGCCATTAAAAATAGATTTTTGAATCAAAGTGTCCCATACAACTTTGAAACTTTTAAAAGGAGTTTTAATTTTAAAACTTTAATGTCCATATAAATAAATCCGTAAAAACATTTTTTAAAACATTGACATTAATGAGCAAGATTTAGAAGAATAAGTCTTTAAAACATTTTAAAATGGTATTTTGGTTAGAGATTCTAACCAAAAGAGAGACACTTGAGTAAAAATAATTGAGGTAACCAAAACATTGTAATATCATGAGAATAAAGGGATTCATGATATACTATGTAAAAGTACATTATATACACCACATAAAAGTGATTTGGTGTATATCAACAAAGAAGTCCCAATTGAATGTAAATTGAGATGAAATCTCTCATAAAGGCCGTATCCTTAGGTTAAGGATAAATCAAAAACATAATTATGTGTGAAAATATAAATACACTAAATATGATTGAATATTCAGTGTAAAACAATCAATGTATATTCACACATATTCTTGTAGAAACAACACCAACGAATTGGATGTTTAACTCAACAAACGGTGAAAGAGTTAAAATTACTCTTATCAAATTCATATTAATGACTTGAGAATTATCAATAGAGTGATTATGTGTATAAAAAGTATATCCACAAGAAGGGGAGTGGAAATTATGACATAATCAAATGAATAGTGATTCCACACATAATCTTGGAGTAATATAATCAATGAAATATGCGAAAAGCCAGATGAGTGGAAATTGAAATGTCAAATTCCCTTATCGATTTGGTAACTTACGAAACATACAACTATGAAAGAAGGATCATACCATGACTATGTAATTACCCATAAATTAATGTATATTACACAATTAATACAATCATGGGCAGTACACATACACCACATGTAATAATTAAGTGGTGAACAATGGAATTCTCACGAAATTAAGAGTGAGATAAGAAACTCCTTACCACATTAATCAACTGAGTCGTATGGACAAAAGTTAATAACCACCAAATTATTTACAGAATAACATGAATATAAAGAGAATGATGATAATATATATCAAATGGTCGTACACAATACACCACTTTCAATAATTTAGTGGTGAACAATGGAAATATCACGGAATTGAAAGTGAGATAAGAAAATACCTTACCTTGAACTTTCCCTTAGTCGATGGTATGTTAACCTCCTGTATAATAATTAAAACATTTATTAAATTATAAAATAATCATATACATCAATATGATATCATATATGATCTTTTAACACTGCTTTATTAATAATATCTTAGTATTATCGTCGTTTCGGGTGATAATTGATTCGTTCTTCTTAAATGTTTGGTTATGTAAGACATGTTTGTAATGGATATATTATATTTTATTCATAATCATAATGATATTAACATTATTTTTATCCCTAAAATGAGAATAAGACTTGAATGGATACGATGGAGGATGGATCTCATCGTGTCCGTGGAGACGGTAGTCCGTACGTACGCACGAACGCTACTTCCATTTAATTTTTCATTTTAAAAGAATTGAATCCAAATGATACATATGTATATTATTATTCCAGTATAATATAATATTTTATATATGTTACTTATGTTCATTAACACCATTATTTATACGTTCCATGTGTGGTATGAACGAGTCATATCATTTTAAGGGGGCGGTAGTCCGAACTTCCTCAAATGAAATTGTCGTACGTATATACAACATGAAACGAATAATGGTATGAAATAAAATGGAATTACAGAAGTTTATATATAAAATATGTATCATTAATATCACACTTAATTACAGTGCCATCATAATGTCCACCATGAGAGGCGGTAAGATGTATTTGAACAATCATCGTTTCGTGAGGCGTTAGTTTTCCATTCACAGAAACATTATGTTCATCATCCATTAGATGGAGGTGTGTGTATGTGTAGTTAGAATCCTTCTTATAAAAACATCCTAGTATATTGAGGATACTTTTTTTGTTACAAAATAAAGGAAATAAAAAGCGTTTGGGGGTTGGAGAAGCAAAATAAATAAAAATAATTTAAGAGAAATCTTTACCTTTAATTTAGGTAACTCACTTTGGTTGGAACCAAAGGACTTCTTGAAATGCTTTCTGCCTAAGGGGAAGCTTCAAGGAGGAGGATAGGGATGTCGGGAGCTTATTTGGGCAGGGTTTGGACGAGCCATGTGGCTTGAGAGGTGTGAGGAATGAGTAGAAGTGGTCTCCTTTTATAAGGGAGAGGAGGTGCTCTTTAGGAAAGAGTGAAAGTATTACTTTATAATATAATTATATTAGGTTTATAATGGTCCAAAAATAATTGAGGTCGAATATAAGATGACTCATATTCTAAATAACATCAACCAATAAGAATTGGACAGGTTTTAGATAATATTTTAATCATTATAATCTTATTTATTTAAATGATTTATTAATGAGGTAAACATTGCATCATTATTGTGTCATTAATAATTTAAATTATTTGATGTCTAAAAATTATAAATAAAATATCATTAAGTAGGAAATATTTTTATCTTTCTAATGAATATTTATAATCGAAAATCAAACATGTATAACCCTATGTAAAAATTGTTCTTCTAAAAGATGTAAGCTTATGCCATTTTTATTTTTATTTTAACTTTATTAATATAATGTGTCCCTACCACATACAAGTGGCTCCAAGGGGTCCCCAAATCGACCCAAGGATTCCCATGGTCGGATATGTGTCCACCAATAACTTGAGGACACGTTTTAGGGTAATTTTGTATTATTATAATATTATTTTTTAACCCTTATTTACCGGATTTACCCTTAACCATGGTAAATAAAATATTTACCACAGTAATTATTCAAAATGTCTAAAAATAAAAGTTACCTATTTACACAATTTGGACATCCTGATTCCAAATATGGAATCCATTTTTCTAAATTCAAAACACAGAAGTGGCAGAAATTAATTTAAAATTAATTCCCGCTGTCAAAACAAAAAGCGTGTTTTTAAGAGGTAATAACTATCAAAAGATTGACACTTGTTTACGTTCGGTTTAATTGTAAAATTATGTCCAATGACCAAAATTATATTAAATGGTAAAAATATATTTTAAATATACTTTAAAACCACTCAAATTTACAATTTATCACTATTAATTATTTTGATTAAAAAAGTTGTTTTTAATTAAAATTTAGTAATTTTCACTATTCATCAAAATATGAAAGTTATCCGAAAAGTACCAAAATTTCACCTTAGGCTAAATTCGATATTCCGAATCCAAAAATGAAGACCATTTTAAAAAATAAAATATATATAATTTCAAAATTTAGGTATTACTATTCATAACTGCTAGTTTGATTGGTTGTGGCGTGTGTTAAAACTCAAGGTTGCGTACAACACACGCTACTATTTTATTCAAAGGAAAGCGTACCGTGGAAGCTTGGGATGTTTCATTTTAAATTTTTTGATGTCCCAATTTATTCAGATAGTTTAAAATATTTTATTTAAAAAGGTTTCACTATTAAAAGTTGATAAAATTGTAATACTGAAAATGAATCTGTTCTTGCATTATGACTAAGAAACTCATAATAGGGATTCTAAAATTATAAGGATTATATAAAGTTCAAAATGTAGTTAATACTATTCATGACCACTTTTAATGGATTTTTTTGTACGTCATGGTGTGATTGAACTCGGTGTTGCGTGTAGTGCAAGTTATTGAATTATTTTTAAGAAATAACACACTATGAAATCCTGGGGTGTTACATTCTCCCCTCCTTCAATAAATTGCGTCCTCGCAATTTGAAATTGTTCTTCGAAAATAAAAGGTTGAAAGTAGAAAATATATTTGTGGGAAAACACACATCGGAAATTGGGTTTCTAAAATTTAGTCTTAATATAAGGAAAAGAGAAATGAAACGGTCACCACCAAATTATGATCTCGATTAGGAGAACATTGGTGGAAATTAGAGACATATAATTGGAGGAAAAACGTAAATATTTATAGGTAGTGATTGAGGTCATCAATCACAAACAAGTATAAAATTGAGGTCCTTAAACTCATCAATCTATGATGATTTGAAATACCATCGGTCCAAGAAAACATAGGGTATTGGGATAACACATTTTTGACGTTTCAAAATATCTTAGTTGAAATCCCACATCAAAAAATGAATTAATGAGGCCTCTATTTAAAATAAAGAGTGGAAAGTATGATGATTACTGAAAATAACACATAATAGGGTTCTATGTAGGAAAATATGGATATGGAAGAGAAATCTAACCATCAATTATCTGATGGAGAGTGGTAGAGAACATGGCTATGAAAAGGCCAACAATCCCAAAGCCATAAATTAGTGATGATTTAATGTACCATCTAGGACAACATTTTTTTTAAAGTTACATTACATAAGGAAGAGGAATTCATTTATGATACTGACTAAGAACATTATGAGATATACTTAAATTTTAAGTATATTTTCATTCTTTAATAAATTTCCACCACTAACTCAATTTTTTTTAAACGATGAGTATTCAAGAAGACTTGGTCACACTGGAAGAACTAGAATAAACTTCTATAGAATCACATGATCCATGTAGGATAAACCATATATTTACATTGTCTTTGAAGATTAATCAAAACCAAAATGGTTATTGAATGATCTAATGATCCCCCAAAAGGATATTCATTGAGATAAATATGCACTAATCTTAATTTCTAAAATTAAACCAACAATACCCCAAAGTTAAATAGATACCATTCAATAACGAATTGTCCTTACAATCCTCTAATATAATCCAAACTAATATTGAAACCCAAAACATAGAAGAATTTGATTATGTAGTCTCCCATGATACATTGTATCTCCAAATGACATCAAATACTCTTAAAGTCACATACTTAAAAGTAATTAACATCATCACATATTCTCTGTTATAGGTTAATCATTTCCATAAATAACCCAAATCACTATAAATCAACAATAAAAACGTATATAAAAACCCACCATTACTATACAAATGAAACCTCATTGTACTCTATTTTCCTTGGGCATATAGTGTTCCTAACAAAACGAACATCTTCCAAAATAACATTTATCACTTAATCACCAAATCATTTTCCTATACCACGGGTATTCATTTGATAAGACATAAGAACCCAAATCATCTTATTATTGATCAATAAAATCATTTAACAAAAAAAATAGTCTCATTAACCAGGGACTTCACGTAGTCCAGTGGTAGGCGATAAATCCCAATCGCACTTTGGTTGTGGGTTCGATTCTCACAGCTTTGTCCGACGCGATGGGTTGTCACACGGTCTACGTGTTGTCCTTTTTCAAAAACTATATTTTATAATATTACCAAAATGAGATAAATTCCTCAAAATAATATAATTTAACCACAAATGTTATATCATACTTTGCATTTTCATCCCAAATTATAATAACTTATCATTTTCTCAAACCCCAATGATCATATAAAACCAAATGGTTATTTATACCTATATCCACAAGAGAAGAGACAATTCTTCCTCAAATATCATTCTCACATGGCAAACTGCGGGGTTACAAATACAAGAGAAAATTATTCCAAAGTAAACCCATCAACAAGGTGTGCTAATACTTTTTAAATTTTTCTCCAACCATTTATTTCCACATAGCTTCTTCTTTGACCAAGAAAATATCCTATAGAATAGGACATTCACTCGGGTAATGGCCAGGTCCCTTACATTTACGGAAAATGACTGTAAATGGACTCTTGGGACCATTTTTATCTTCTTCCATAGTACTCTTCATTTTTCTTCGGCAATTCTTCACTTTATGTCCTTCCTTCCCGCACGTAAAACATTTTGTTGTCCCATTGAGACACTTTCCTGGGTGTCTCTTTCCACATTTCCTGCATGATGAAAATTGAGGTTTCTTTTCTCCATGGTCTCCATTGCTGGAGATCTTATCATTTATCACCTTTCTCTTCCTTGTTGAGTCTGGGAGTTGGTTAATATATATGTTGTTGATCATATTTTTGGAAAACTGATTTGGCATAAAGACGATATCTTTTACGCCTATCAACATTCCATTTTGTTGCTCATCGCCACCATCGTTCCCACCTTGTACATCATTCTCAAAGTCACTATGACTTCCTTGGAATCCAGCCATTGACTAAAACCAGAAAGCATTGTGTGAGTAATAGTAGTCGTAAAATCATTTAGAGATTAAAATGTCACCATATTCTCAATTTGAAACATATTAGGATTAACCAAGGTCATTTACTCTAATCTTATGTATATATTACTTAAATCGGTTTGTAAAGAAAATGTAAATTATCCTAAGCATATCCCCCGGGAGTGTCGTAACCAAGAGTGCAGCAAGGCCCGTTGTCGTGCACCAGTTCCCGTTCGAGTCTAGCTCAAAGCGGTGTTTTCGGATTTTACCCCTAGGTACATCTGTGCCACAGCTGCCTCTACCTGCTCGTATCCAGACAGGGATGTATTGCTCGGAAAACTCACAAAATCTCTACAATACCAAAATTCTAGGAAGTTCTTTTATACTAATCCTCAAAGTTCATCTTAGGTCTACGTGCTCTAATCAGAGTTTATCTAAATCTAGCTACCAAGGTTTGTACTAAACTACCTCTGATACCTACTGTAACACCCCGACCCTAATTACCTAGAGTCAGTGCATTATTACATAACATTGGCATGATCACGAGAAAGATCAAGTCTCGAAAGATCGATTAGTTTAGTAGCCTTGGAATAACTAGATACATCCATAAATTTTTACATTACATCATAAAAAAAAATCTTGTCTTCATATCCCCTCATACTATCCCTGCAGGTCATTCATAAATTACTTCTTCATAATCCTGGGAAAAAAATAAAACATTGAAAGGGGTGAGCTCAGATGCTCAGTAAGGATAACATTATAGCAGAAGCTTTCATAAATAAGCAAAAACACTTAAGGCAATTTATAACTAAAAGAAAAGCCTTTTAAACATGAACTTCAGCATAAAATGGAAAAGGTAAAATGAAATAATGCCATTTACTTACTCACATGGATATTCTACTAGTCGAATGATCACATGCAATATCAATATCCACTTTCATAATGATGGAATGCATAATGCCAGAATATTATAACCACATAGCCAAGGCCTCGTGCCACGACTACAAATAAGATTTTTCCAAGGCCTTGTGCCAAGATACTAGTTTGTCTCATGAGACCTACCGATGCATCAAGGAGCTATAGCGGGCTCCACCCGTCACTTATTAAGTCCAATGCATTCCTCATATGAATAGGTTTAAGCATAAAATAAACATTTGTATTAAAACTAGCATACGAAATTTCAATACTTTAACCACAAACCATGACTGGTATAAAAATAGAACATCCATAGTCAAACATAACTCATTTGTACAATATGGAAGATTGTATTGTATCACATTAACCTCAATCATGAATAATGAAGGATGTTTACATAGATGAAAATAATCATCAAAACTATTTAAGGGAAATATCCCCCTTTTCTTGAAATCATTTAAAAGTCACACTATTTGTCAAGAAGCCATTAAAAATAGATTTTTGAATCAAAGTGTCCCATACCACATTGAAGCTTTTAAATGGAGTTTTAATTTTAAAACTTTAATGTCCATATAAATAAATCCTTAAAACCATTTTTTAAAACATGGACATTAATGAGCAAGATTTAGAAGAATAAGTCTTTAAAACATTTTAAAATGGTATTTTGGTTAGAGATTATAACCAAAAGAGAGACACTTGAGTACAAATAATTGAGGTAACCAAAACTTTGTAATATCATGAGAATAAAGGGATTCATGATATACTATGTCAAAGTACATTATATACACCACATTTAAGTGATTTGGTGTATATCAACAAAGAAGTCCCAATTGAATGTAAATTGAGATGAAATCTCCCATAAAGGCCGTATCCTTAGGTTAAGGATAAATCAACGACATAATTATGTGTGAAAATATAAATACACTAAATACGATTGAATGTTCAGTGTAAAACAATCAAAGGATATTCACACATATTCTTGTAGAAACAACACCAACGAATTGGATTTTTAACTCAACAAATGGTGAAAGAGTTAAAATTACTCTTATCAAATTCATATTAATGACTTGAGAATTATCAATAGAGTGATTATGTGTATCAAAAGTATATCCATAGGAAGGGGAGTGGAAATTATGACATAATCAAATGAATAGTGATTCCACACATAATCTTGGAGTAATATAATCAATGAAATATGCGAAAAGCCGAATGAGTGGAAATTGAAATGTCAAAATCCCTTATCGATTTGGTAACTTACGAAACATACAACTATGAAAGAAGGATCATACCATGACTATGTAAGTACCCATAAATTAATGTATATTACACAATGAATACAATCATGGGCAGTACACATACACCACATGTAATAATTAAGTGTTGAACAATGGAATTCTCACGAAATTAAGAGTGAGATAAGAAACTCCTTACCACGTTAATCAACTGAGTCGTATGGCCAAAAGTTAATAACCACCAAATGATTTACAGAATAACATGAATATAAAGAGAATCATGATAATGTATATCAAATGGTTGTACACAATACACCACTCTCAATAATTTAGTGGCGAACAATGGAAATCTCACGGAATTGAAAGTGAGATAAGAAAATCCCTTACCTTGAACTTTCCCTTAGTAGATGGTATGTTAACCTCCTGTATAATAATTAAAACATTTATTAAATTATACAATAATCATACACATCAATAAGATATCATATATGATCTTTTAACATTGCTTTATTAATAATATCTTAGTATTATCGTCGTTTCGGGTGATAATCGATTCGTTCTTCTTAAATGTTTGGTAACGTAAGAAATGTTTGTAATGGATATATTATATCTTATTCATAATCAGAATGATATTAACATTATTTTTATCCCTAAAATGAGAATAAGACATGAATGGATACGATGGAGGATGGATCTCACCCTGTCCGTGGAGACGGTAGTCCGTACGTACGCACGAACGCTACTTCCATTTAATTTTTCATTTTAAAAGAATTGAATCCAAATGATACATAGGTATATTATTATTCCAGTATAATATAATATTTTATATATGTTACTTATGTTCATTAACACCATTCTTTATACGTTCCATGTGTGGTATGAACGAGTCATATCATTTTAAGGGGGCGGTAGTCCGCACTTTCTCAAATTAAATTGTCGTACGTATATACAACATGAAACGAATAATGGTATGAAATAAAATGGAATTACAGAAGTTTATATATAAAATATGTATCATTAATATCACACTTAATTACAGTTCCATCATAATGGCCACCATGAGAGGCGGTAAGATGTATTTGAACAATCATCGTTTTGTGAGGCGTTAGTTTGTCATTCACAGAAACATTATGTTCATCATCCATTAGATGGAGGTGTGAATGTGTAGTTCTAATACTTCTTATATAAACATCCTAGTATATTGAGGATACTTTTTTTGTTACAAAAGAAAGGAAATAAAAAGAGTTTGGGGGTTGGAGAAGCAAAATAAATGAAAATAATTTAAGAGAAATCGTTACCTTTAATTTAGGTAACTCACTTTGGTTGGAACCAAAGGACTTCTTGAAATGCTTTCTGCCTAAGGGGAAGCTTCAAGGAGGAGGAGAGGGATGTGGGGAGCTTATTTGGGCAGGGTTTGGGCGAGCCAAGTGGCTTGAGAGGTGTGAGGAATGAGTAGAAGTGGTCTCCTTTTATAAGGGAGAGGAGGGGCTCTTTAGGAAAGAGTGAAAGTATTACTTTATAATATAATTATATTCGGTTTATAATGGTCCAAAAATCATTGTGGTCGAAGCTAAGATGACTCATATTCTAAATAACATCAACCAATAAGAATTGGAAAGGTTTTAGATAAGATTTTAATCATTAAAATATTATTTATTTAAATGATTTATTAATGAGGTAAACATTGGATTATTATTGTGTCATTAATAATTTAAATTATTTGATGTCTAAAAATTATAAATAAAATATCATTAAGTAGGAAATCGTTTTAGCTTTCTAATAAATATTTATAATCGAAAATCCAACATGTATAACCCTATGTAAAAATTGTTCTTCTAAAGGATGTAAGCTTATGCCATTTTTATTTTTATTTTAACTTTATTAATATAATGTGTCCCTACCACATACAAGTGGCTCCAAGGGGTCCCCAAATCGACTCAAGGATGACCATGGTCGGGTATGTGTCCACCAATAAGGTTAGGACACGTTTTAGGGTAATTTTTTATTATTATAATATTATTTTTTAACCCTTATTTACCGGATTTACCCTTAACCATGGTAAATAAAATATTTACCACAGTAATTATTCAAAATGTCTAAAAATAAAAGCTACCTATTTACACAATTTTGAAATCCTGATTCCAAATATGGAATCCATTTTTCTAAATTCAAAACACAAAAGTGTCAGAAATTAATTTAAAATTAATTCCCGCTTTCAAAACAAAAAGCGTGTTTTTAAGAGGTAATAACTATCAAAAGATTGACACTTGTTTATGTTCGGTTTAATTTTAAAATTATGTCCAATGACCAACATTATATTAAATGGTAAAAATATATTCTAAATATACTTTAAAACCACTCAAATTCATAATTTATCACTATTAATTATTTTGATTAAAAAAGTTGTTTTTAATTAAAATTTAGTAATTTTCACTATTCATCAAAATATGAAAGTTATCCGAAAAGTACCAAAATTTCACCTTAGGCTAAATTCGATATTCCGAATCCAAAAATGAAGTCCATTTTAAAATATAAAATATATATAATTTCAAAATTTAGGTATTACTATTCATAACGTCTAGTTTGATTGGTTGTGGCGTGTGTTAAAACTCAAGGTTGCGTACAACACACGCTACTATTTTATTCAAAGGAAAGCGTACCGTGGAAGCTTGGGATGTTTCATTTTAAATTTTTTGATGTCCCAATTTATTCAGATAGTTTAAAATATTTTATTTAAAAAGGTTTCACTATTAAAAGTTGATAAAAGTGAAATACTGAAAATGAATCTGTTGTTGCATTCTGACTAAGAAACTCATAATAGGGATTCTAAAATTATAAGGATTATATAAAGTTCAAAATGTAGTTAATACTATTCATGACCTCTTTTAATGGCTTTTTTTTGTACGTCATGGTGTGATTGAACTCGGTGTTGCGTGTAATGCAAGTTATTGAATTATTTTTAAGAAATAACACACTATGAAATCCTGGGGTGTTACATTCTCCCCTCCTTCAATAAATTGCGTCCTCGCAATTTGAAATTGTTCTTCGAAAATAAAAGGTTGAAAGTAGAAAATATATTTGTGGGAAAACACACATCGGAAATTGGGTTTCTAAAATTTAGTCTTAATATAAGGAAAAGAGAAATGAAACGGTCACCACCAAATTATGATCTCGATTAGGAGAACATTGGTGGAAATTAGAGACATATAATTGGAGGAAAAAAGTAAATATTTATAGGTAGTGATTGAGGTCATCAATCACAAACAAGTATAAAATTGAGGTCCTTAAACTCATCAATCTATGATGATTTGAAATACCATCGGTCCAAGAAAACATAGGGTATTGGGATAACACATTTTTTACGTTTCAAAATATCTTAGTTGAAATCCCACATCAAAAAATGAATTAATGAGGCCTCTATTTAAAATAAAGAGTGGAAAGTATGATGATTACTGAAAATAACACATAATAGGGTTCTATGTAGGAAAATATGGATATGGAAGAGAAATCTAACCATCAATTATCTGATGGAGAGTGGTAGAGAACATGGCTATGAAAAGGCCAACAATCCCAAAGCCATAAATTAGTGATGATTTAATGTACCATCTAGGACAACATTTTTTTAAAGTTACATTACATAAGGAAGAGGAATTCATTTATGATACTGACTAAGAACATTATGAGATATACTTAAATTTTAAGTATATTTTCATTCTTTAATAAATTTCCACCACTAACTCAATTTTTTTTAAACGATGAGTATTCAAGAAGACTTGGTCACACTGGAAGAACTAGAATAAACTTCTATAGAATCACATGATCCATGTAGGATAAACCATATATTTACATTGTCTTTGAAGATTAATCAAAACCAAAATGGTTATTGAATGATCTAATGATCCCCCAAAAGGATATTCATTGAGATAAATATGCACTAATCTTAATTTCTAAAATTAAACCAACAATACCCCAAAGTTAAATAGATACCATTCAATAACGAATTGTCCTTACAATCCTATAATATAATCCAAACTAATATTGAAACCCAAAACATAGAAGAATTTGATTATGTAGTCTCCCATGATACATTGTATCTCCAAATGACATCAAATACTCTTAAAGTCACATACTTAAAAGTAATTAACATCATCACATATTCTCTGTTATAGGTTAATCATTTCCATAAATAACCCAAATCACTATAAATCAACAATAAAAACGTAGATAAAAACCCACCATTACTATACAAATGAAACCTCATTGTACTCTATTTTCCTTGGGCATATAGTGTTCCTAACAAAACGAACATCTTCCAAAATAACATTTATCACTTAATCACCAAATCATTTTCCTATACCAAGGGTATTCATTTGATAAGACATAAGAACCCAAATCATCTTATTATTGATCAATAAAATCATCTAACAAAAAAAAATAGTCTCACTAACCAGGGACTTCACGTAGTCCAGTGGTAGGCGATAAATCCCAATCGCACTTTGGTTGTGGGTTCGATTCTCACAGCTTTGTCCGACGCGATGGGTTGTCACACGGTCTACGTGTTGTCCTTTTTCAAAAACTATATTTTATAATATTACCAAAATGAGATAAAGTCCTCAAAATAATATAATTTAACCACAAATGTTATATCATACTTTGCATTTTCATCCCAAATTATAATAACTTATCATTTTCTCAAACCCCAATGATCATATAAAACCAAATGGTTATTTATACCTATATCCACAAGAGAAGAGACAATTCTTCCTCAAATATCATTCTCACATGGCAAACTGCGGGGTTACAAATAAAGAGAAAATTATTCCAAAGTAAACCCATCAACAAGGAGTGCTAATACTTTTTAAATTTTTCTCCAACCATTTATTTCCACATAGCTTCTTCTTTGACCAAGAAAATATCCTATAGAATAGGACATTCACTCGGGTAATGGCCAGGTCCCTTACATTTACGGAAAATGACTGTAAATGGACTATTGGGACCATTTTTATCTTCTTCCATAGTACTCTTCATTTTTCTTCGGCAATTCTTCACTTTATGTCCTTCCTTCCCGCACGTAAAACATTTTGTTGTCCCATTGAGACACTTTCCTGGGTGTCTCTTTCCACATTTCCTGCATGATGAAAATTGAGGTTTCTTTTCTCCATGGTCTCCATTGCTGGAGATCTTATCATTTATCACCTTTCTCTTCCTTGTTGAGTCTGGGAGTTGGTTAATATATATGTTGTTGATCATATTTTTGGAAAACTGATTTGGCATAAAGACGATATCTTTTACGCCTATCAACATTCCATTTTGTTGCTCAACGCCACCATCGTTCCCACCTTGTACATCATTCTCAAAGTCACTATGTCTTCCTTGGAATCCAGCCATTGACTAAAACCAGAAAGCATTGTGTGAGTAATAGTAGTCATAAAATCATTTAGA
Source organism: Viscum album (assembly GCA_963277665.1). Classification (NCBI taxonomy): domain Eukaryota; kingdom Viridiplantae; phylum Streptophyta; class Magnoliopsida; order Santalales; family Viscaceae; genus Viscum; species Viscum album. Next base: position 337,087,043 of record OY728163.1, read on the forward strand.
GATTAAAATGTCACCATATTCTCAATTTGAAACATATTAGGATTAACCAAGGTCATTTACTCTAATCTTATGTATATATTACTTAAATCGGTTTGTAAAGAAAATGTAAATTATCCTAAGCATATCCCCCGGGAGTGTCGTAACCAAGAGTGCAGCAAGGCCCGTTGTCGTGCACCAGTTCCCGTTCGAGTCTAGTTCAAAGCGGTGTTTTCGGATTTTACCCCTAGGTACATCTGTGCCACAACCGCCTCTACCTGCTCGTATCCAGACAGGGATGTATTGCTCGGAAAACTCACAAAATCTCTACAATACCAAAATTCTAGGAAGTTCTTTTATACTAATCCTCAAAGTTCATCTTAGGTCTACGTGCTCTAATCAGAGTTTATCTAAATCTAGCAACCAAGGTTTGTACTAAACTTCCTCTGATACCAACTGTAACACCCCGACCCTAATTACCTAGAGTCGGTGCATTATTACATAACATTGGCATGATCACGAGAAAGATCAAGTCTCGAAAGACCGATTAGTTTAGTAGCCTTGGAATAACTAGATACATCCATAAATTTTTACATTACATCATAAAAAAACATCTTGTCTTCATATCCCCTCATACTATCCCTGCAGGTCATTCATAAATTACTTCTTCATAATCCTGGGAAAAAAATAAAACATTGAAAGGGGTGAGCTCAGATGCTCAGTAAGGATAACATTATAGCAGAAGCTTTCATAAATAAGCAAAAACACTTAAGGCAATTTATAACTAAAAGAAAAGCCTTTTAAACATGAACTTCAGCATAAAATGGAAAAGGTAAAATGAAATAATGCCATTTACTTACTCACATGGATATTCTACTAGTCGAATGATCACATGCAATATCAATATCCACTTTCATAATGATGGAATGCATAATGCCAGAATATTATAACCACATAGCCAAGGCCTCGTGCCACGACTACAAATAAGATTTTTCCAAGGCCTTGTGCCAAGATACTAGTTTGTCTCATGAGACCTACCGATGCATCGAGGAGCTATAGCGGGCTCCACCCGTCACTTATTAAGTCCAATGCATTCCTCATATGAATAGGTTTAAGCATAAAATAAACATTTGTATTAAAACTAGCATACGAAATGTCAATAATTTAACCACAAACCATGACTGGTATAAAAATAGAACATCCATAGTCAAACATAACTCATTTGTACAATATGGAAGATTGTATTGTATCACATTAACCTCAATCATGAATAATGAAGGATGTTGACATAGATGAAAATAATCATCAAAACTATTTAAGGGAAATATCCCCCTTTTCTTGAAATCATTTAAAAGTCACACTATTTGTCAAGAAGCCATTAAAAATAGATTTTTGAATCAAAGTGTCCCATACCACTTTGAAGCTTTTAAATGGAGTTTTAATTTTAAAACTTTAATGTCCATATAAATAAATCCTTAAAACCATTTTTTAAAACATGGACATTAATGAGCAAGATTTAGAAGAATAAGTCTTTAAAACATTTTAAAATGGTATTTTGGTTAGAGATTCTAACCAAAAGAGAGACACTTGAGTACAAATAATTGAGGTAACCAAAACTTTGTAATATCATGAGAATAAAGGGATTCATGATATACTATGTCAAAGTACATTATATACACCACATTTAAGTGATTTGGTGTATATCAACAAAGAAGTCCCAATTGAATGTAAATTGAGATGAAATCTCCCATAAAGGCCGTATCCTTAGGTTAAGGATAAATCAACGACATAATTATGTGTGAAAATATAAATACACTAAATACGATTGAATTTTCAGTGTAAAACAATCAAAGGATATTCACACATATTCTTGTAGAAACAACACCAACGAATTGGATTTTTAACTCAACAAATGGTGAAAGAGTTAAAATTACTCTTATCAAATTCATATTAATGACTTGAGAATTATCAATAGAGTGATTATGTGTATCAAAAGTATATCCACAGGAAGGGGAGTGGAAATTATGACATAATCAAATGAATAGTGATTCCACACATAATCTTGGAGTAATATAATCAATGAAATATGCGAAAAGCCGAATGAGTGGAAATTGAAATGTCAAAATCCCTTATCGATTTGGTAACTTACGAAACATACAACTATGAAAGAAGGATCATACCATGACTATGTAAGTACCCATAAATTAATGTATATTACACAATGAATTCAATCATGGGCAGTACACATACACCACATGTAATAATTAAGTGTTGAACAATGGAATTCTCACGAAATTAAGAGTGAGATAAGAAACTACTTACCACGTTAATCAACTGAGTCGTATGGCCAAAAGTTAATAACCACCAAATTATTTACAGAATAACATGAATATAAAGAGAATCATGATAATGTATATCAAATGGTTGTACACAATACACCACTTTCAATAATTTAGTGGCGAACAATGGAAATCTCACGGAATTGAAAGTGAGATAAGAAAATCCCTTACCTTGAACATTCCCTTAGTAGATGGTATGTTAACCTCCTGTATAATAATTAAAACATTTATTAAATTATACAATAATCATACACATCAATAAGATATCATATATGATCTTTTAACATTGCTTTATTAATAATGTCTTAGTATTATCGTCGTTTCGGGTGATAATCGATTCGTTCTTCTTAAATGTTTGGTTACGTAAGAAATGTTTGTAATGGATATATTATATCTTATTCATAATCAGAATGATATTAACATTATTTTTATCCCTAAAATGAGAATAAGACATGAATGGATACGATGGAGGATGGATCTCATCGTGTCCGTGGAGACGGTAGTCCGTACGTACGCACGAACGCTACTTCCATTTAATTTTTCATTTTAAAAGAATTGAATCCAAATGATAAATAGGTATATTATTATTCCAGTATAATATAATATTTTATATATGTTACTTATGTTCATTAACACCATTCTTTATACGTTCCATGTGTGGTATGAACGAGTCATATCATTTTAAGGGGGCGGTAGTCCGCACTTTCTCAAATTAAATTGTCGTACGTATATACAACATGAAACGAATAATGGTATGAAATAAAATGGAATTACAGAAGTTTATATATAAAATATGTATCATTAATATAACACTTTATTACAGTGCCATCATAATGGCCACCATGAGAGGCGGTAAGATGTATTTGAACAATCATCGTTTTGTGAGGCGTTAGTTTGTCATTCACAGAAACATTATGTTCATCATCCATTAGATGGAGGTGTGTGTATGTGTAGTTCTAATACTTCTTATATAAACATCCTAGTATATTGAGGATACTTTTTTTGTTACAAAAGAAAGGAAATAAAAAGAGTTTGGGGGTTGGAGAAGCAAAATAAATGAAAATAATTTAAGAGAAATCGTTACCTTTAATTTAGGTAACTCACTTTGGTTGGAACCAAAGGACTTCTTGAAATGCTTTCTGCCTAAGGGGAAGCTTCAAGGAGGAGGAGAGGGATGTGGGGAGCTTATTTGGGCAGGGTTTGGGCGAGCCAAGTGGCTTGAGAGGTGTGAGGAATGAGTAGAAGTGGTCTCCTTTTATAAGGGAGAGGAGGGGCTCTTTAGGAAAGAGTGAAAGTATTACTTTATAATATAATTATATTCGGTTTATAATGGTCCAAAAATCATTGTGGTCGAAGATAAGATGACTCATATTCTAAATAACATCAACCAATAAGAATTGGAAAGGTTTTAGATAATATTTTAATCATTAAAATATTATTTATTTAAATGATTTATTAATGTGGTAAACATTGGATTATTATTGTGTCATTAATAATTTAAATTATTTGATGTCTAAAAATTATAAATAAAATATCATTAAGTAGGAAATCGTTTTATCTTTCTAATAAATATTTATAATCGAAAATCCAACATGTATAACCCTATGTAAAAATTGTTCTTCTAAAGGATGTAAGCTTATGCCATTTTTATTTTTATTTTAACTTTATTAATATAATGTGTCCCTACCACATACAAGTGGCTCCAAGGGGTCCCCAAATCGACTCAAGGATGACCATGGTCGGGTATGTGTCCACCAATAAGGTTAGGACACGTTTTAGGGTAATTTTTTATTATTATAATATTATTTTTTAACCCTTATTTACCGGATTTACCCTTAACCATGGTAAATAAAATATTTACCACAGTAATTATTCAAAATGTCTAAAAATAAAAGTTACCTATTTACACAATTTGAAAATCCTGATTCCAAATATGGAATCCATTTTTCAAAATTCAAAACACAAAAGTGTCAGAAATTAATTTAAAATTAATTCCCGCTTTCAAAACAAAAAGCGTGTTTTTAAGAGGTAATAACTATCAAAAGATTGACACTTGTTTATGTTCGGTTTAATTTTAAAATTATGTCCAATGACCAACATTATATTAAATGGTAAAAATATATTCTAAATATACTTTAAAACCACTCAAATTCACAATTTATCACTATTAATTATTTTGATTAAAAAAGTTGTTTTTAATTAAAATTTAGTAATTTTCACTATTCATCAAAATATGAAAGTTATCCGAAAAGTACCAAAATTTCACCTTAGGCTATATTCGATATTCCGAATCCAAAAATGAAGTCCATTTTAAAATATAAAATATATATAATTTCAAAATTTAGGTATTACTATTCATAACGTCTAGTTTGATTGGTTGTGGCGTGTGTTAAAACTCAAGGTTGCGTACAACACACGCTACTATTTTATTCAAAGGAAAGCGTACTGTGGAAGCTTGGGATGTTTCATTTTAAATTTTTTGATGTCCCAATTTATTCAGATAGTTTAAAATATTTTATTTAAAAAGGTTTCACTATTAAAAGTTGATAAAAGTGAAATACTGAAAATGAATCTGTTCTTGCATTATGACTAAGAAACTCATAATAGGGATTCTAAAATTATAAGGATTATATAAAGTTCAAAATGTAGTTAATACTATTCATGACCTCTTTTAATGGCTTTTTTTTGTACGTCATGGTGTGATTGAACTCGGTGTTGCGTGTAGTGCAAGTTATTGAATTATTTTTAAGAAATAACACACTATGAAATCCTGGGGTGTTACATGAAATATACTCTTTTGGACTATGGATATAAATTTAGAGATGTATATATTAACAGCAAAAACACTAGTGCAATTAACATTTCAAAGAACCTCGTGTCTCACTCTAGGACCAAACACATTGATGTAAGGCACCACTTTTTAAGAGATCATTACCAAAAATGTGATATTACTCTTGAATTTATAGGAACTGATCATCAATTAGATGACATTTTCACCATTCCCTTATGTTCGGATAGGCAAAGTTACATTAGAAATGAGTTAGGAATGATAGATCATCAGTATGAACCTCATAGTTATACCTCACTGGTATGAACCTCACTATTATACCTCACCTGTATGAACCTCACTGTTATACCTCACCAGTATGAACCTCACTGTTATACCTCACAGGTATGAACCTCACTGTTATACCTCACCGGTATGGACATCACCATTAGTAGACCTCACTAATAGATAAATATCACTGTTACGAATTCTCACCGGTATGTATTACTGATGGGGCGCGCTGTTTTCAAAGTTATTAATCATTATCCTCCAGGATCTGTATCATTTATACTTTACTTATTATATTTTAATTATCTATTTTTTGATTCCTAAATTATAAAACACATGTCTTAAACTCTCTCGATCCACCTTGAGCCTCTAACCTTCAAACCTCTCTCAAATCTTCGAACCCTAATCCTTTCGATTGAATAGAAAGAGTAAAGAGACCTTCAATCAGTGGAAAAGAAGATGAACTGAGTGATAAGAGACTCAAAGGCAAGTCTTGCAGTGGAAGTGAAGTCAAGAAACATGCAAACCCACATCTTGTTGAAAGAGAGATAGTAGTTGAAAGGGATCTATGTGCAGAATGGCTAATGTCATGTGAATCGTTAATTATAGAAGTTCTGGATGATCAGAAATGGATAGAATGATTTTTGAACATAAAATGGCCCCTACTATCCAAAATTGGTAAAATATTTCTATGAGTATGTTCAGTTTGAGAAATAAGATGTCGAGAATATGATGGTATATGTTGTGAATGGAAATGAGAGAGCTTTTTATTCTATTGAGTGGTATGAATGCCTGAAGGTTCCACACGAAGGTGTTTTTGGATATTTCTTGAAATCAGCACCTCATACCAGTAATATCTTTAAGTATGAAACTGATTTGGAAGAGCTAACAGGAGATGTCACTCCTAGAAAAGTAGTGGCTACAGAAATTAATGGAGAAAACCAGCTGTTGTTTAAGTTCATTCAGCATGTATTAATTCCAAGGAGAGGGGATTTTGAAAATCTTAAATACCAGGATATTTACTTGATGCATCTGTTGAGACATGTTGTTAAGATTAATTTGTGTAGGATGTTAATGGTTCATGTTGAGGATATGACCAGACCAAAGTCAAAAACCAATGCCTTATTCTTTACTAAGTTGATTTCGATTATGATTAATGTAAAGGGAGTGTCTGATTCTTAGGTTGAGACAGTGGCAGTAAAGAAAAACTTCTGTATCACAAGAACAATATGTGGGTACATGAAGATTACTTAGAATCCATGGAAAAGAGAGTGGGATACTGATTAGAAGAAGTTATATGATGAGTTTAATCCTGTGGATCAACCTTTAAGGCCTAAGGAAGTGAGGGATCCAGGTTTAGGACCTGATGATGAGGAGACAGAGTATTGTGATGACTTAGAACAGGAGGATTCTTCTGTAGTAGATGGAGGAGATCCAAACTTCCCTCCTAGCCCAAATCCTGAAGTTGTGTCACAAGAAAAGGAAGTTCAGCAGAGATCAGATCAGGAAGAAGCTGCTCGACAAAATGAAGAAGAAGTTCATGCAAGTGGAGCATCTATTTATTTCATCTTGAGCATTAGTCCACCGATTGGACACTACTTAATACCTACTGAGGAATTTGATGAAGTTGATAGACCAGTACCTATTCCTAAGGAGCCTCCTGCTGTTGCAGAATTGGAAATGGTTGTGGAGGATTCTGATGAGAAAGACAAAGCAGCTGAGGGTGCTATCACTGTACAAGAGAATTCACCAATTGAGGAGGAGCATCCAACTAGGTTTGGTACTTTTTTAGTGGAAAATGATATTGAAGACTGGGTAGAAGACCTAGGTTTTGTGGTTTGTTGATTATATTACCCTGATTCAGATAACGAGGCATCCTTTCAGAGACCAAAAGTCAATTATGACATTATGTCTGAGTTATTACCTAAATATGTGATAAGAAAACATGATCTGAATAAGTTAATATCTGATCTTAAAGCCAGTTTTTTGGAAGAAGTAATGAGATTGGAATCTTCACTGGTGTCATCTATTAAGGCTGTTATGAATGATTCTGTAGCCAATATAGTATTTGAAAGAGCTCTAGTTGTTGTGCCTACCAATATAACAACCAGGGATGATTTAGAATCTTTGAAGGCTGAAATGGAAGAGTTTTTAAATGCTTCTGTATATGAGATAAAGAATTGTTTTTGTTGAGGAGCTAAGAAGCTTGGAATGATCTTTTGAACTCTCTCTTGGGTTTTGTGTGTCAAACTATGTGTTTGAGATAGTTGATGGAATCACAGCTTTCCAGAATCAGATGTCTATCTGGGGAGAGGATGTTGAATTTCTAAAGAAATCAGTTGTCCCTCTGGAATTCTATATGAGTTCTAAATCTCAAGCACATAAGGATTTGGCCTATGTAAAAAGTGTTTTTAGCTAGGTGGTTTCAATTTTTGAGGGTTTTAAGAAGATAGTGGGGAATCATGTCAGTACTCAGGATTCTCTTGTAAAGAATCTAATCAGTGGTCTAACTAAGAGTTTCAAGGAAACTGTTTGTTTTTCTAATGGTTCTCTTACATACAAACCTTCAATATATTTAGATCATATTAGAGCTTTAATGAAGGAGGATCTTGGTTCAGCTTCAACTAGTGGCTCTGTGGACTCATCTTCTCTATCTCAAGTGGTTTCTATCACTAAGGATATTGAAAAAATCGTTCAGGGTTTTATGAAGGAGGCTACTTGTTCTCAAAAGGAAGTCAAGGACAAAGTGGGTTATTATTTCCAAAGGGTTTACACCAAGCATCATCTCAATAATCATTTCAAGCTTATGTTAGAAAACATGAAAGTACCACCAGTCAATCACGCTTTTAAGGAACTAGTATGAAATATCAGGGAGCTAACTCCAACCTTGGATAAGTTTTTGGAAAGAAAAGATGAATTTTTTTCTTCTATGGATAGGGGAGGATGAATAATTATGGATTTCAGAAATATATTATGTCCTTTCTTGCATGTTGATGCTCGTCCAGTGATTATACCTCCATCTTTACCAGCATCTGCCTCTACTACTTCCCCTACTCAGATGAATCCAGCCCAAGCCATCTGAAACCTTACTCCTATGATCACTCAGAATGCCACATAGTACATTCCAGGAACAGTTTCAGTATCTCATCCTCCTCAGATAATTTCTGGTGTTCTTAAGACTCCTCCTGACCCCAACAGTCTGATTCTACCTCGGATCCGAAAGGAAAATATCATGTGGACATTCATGAGGTGGATTGATTGCAGCCTAGGACCTTTGATAAGATTCATTTGTATTTCCTTGTATTACTTTTTTACCTCACTTGTACTCTTTGCTCCCCGAAATATATCTACGGTCTTGTTTTCTCTTCTCTATTTCTCATTTCCTCTGATAAATTCTTTTCACCCTTCATTCTTTCTAATCACAAAGGGGGAGAATATGTATATAACAGGAAGAATATAAAAGGGATAATATAAAAGGAAAATATATGCATATCTAAACTTCATTCTATAACTCTATCGCTGATATAGAAGGGTTCATCTGTTGAACACAAAGGGAGAATTATGGGCTTAATATGTTCCATTGCTATCTTACCTTTGCTACATTTATTTTTTATTTTCCTCTAATAACATTATATTTTTTTTTATACTTTTGGTCTATAACTCTCTGATAAATTATTGATTCTGTTGGTTTATAATACCATGATTTGTGATTATCAAAAAGGCGGAGATTGTTGACCTCACATGTTTTGATAATCCCAATCATGTTTTAATATGTTTTTATAATCTTGATGTGTGATTATAATTCTATATATATATATATGTGTGTGTGTGTGTGTGTGCTGAATATAAAAATAATTGTTGCAAGATATAAATCAAATATTTTCTATGTTTAATCATACATTGACATAATTCTAACTCAATCTGGATATGTTTTGCATAGAACAGATAAGTGTTAAGTCACTGATATGCTCAAAGCTACTGATACGGACCTGCTGGTACTTAGTGTACCGATAGACACTGTCGCTGACATGCCAAGGACATCGATATACAGTGCTACTGGTATGAAGTTGACCAATATAAACATCCACTATTACAGATATAAGTAGAGCTACCGATAGATCAAATTGACCGGTGTACACAAGTCCTCCAATATGCACATAACAACTGGTATAGAATGGAGCTACCAGTATGCACATGCTACCAATACAAAACATTACCGATATGATCTACCATTACACCAGAGATACAGTTAAAGTAAGTCTAGAAGTATAAGCAGGTCTACTGCTATAAAGAACCCCTATATATAGAATCTCATAGCAATTCAAGTATATCGATAGTAGTTCATTGATACAATGAGCCACTGACTGGTACAAGGATCTACCATTACTAGGAGTAACAACCACCGATACAAGCTCATGTTATAAGGATCTATCGATTGAAAAACCAGTCACTGTTTCACTAAACTATATTTATATTTGTTTATTTTGAAACGGTCATATTTGATGATTTTAATGCAATTAATGTTATTTAATGATATTTTTTGGCATTTCAGGGAACCATACCACATTCCTGTAAAAATGTAATAATTCCCATTTCTGGAGATAGAATCTATAAAAGGAAGGACAAAGGTCGTGCAAGGAGAAGGAAAATGAAGGGCTAAAAAGTTCTGTAGAAAATAAAGACTACATCCATACTGGAAGTACACTGGACATACACGAATCCATTCATTCTAGATGAGAACACAAGCTTCACCTTAGTCATGAAGTGAAGAACTACAATGAGCTCTTCATACACTCAATCTTATCAAACTAAACATGAAGAAAATGACCCTATGTTTTTCAGACAAAAACCAGAGAAAGAGTCATAACCAATCCCAATCAATCAAAAAAGTACAGAGCTGCACTTCACATCACTAGAGAATTCTAAAACACATATCTATTCGCTTAGTGATTCTGTTATTTACATTTTGAGTAGTGTTCATACTGTGTATATTTTATACACACACTGTCTCCTATGCTAAACTAGAGGATTTTTAAATCCTCACACAAACCTTCTATAACTCTCTTATATCACACTGTGGATAGTGGTAGAGGTCAATTAGGAACTGGACAGTTAGTTTGCTATTGTTTTGTTTTCCCATGAAGAAATGTGGTAGAGGTCCTAGTACCTAGACAGTCACTATACTGTTGTTTTCCCCGATCCAAGGTGTGGATAAAATTTATATAAATTGATTGAGGGGACTAGGTCTGGGCTAGAGACTGAACCTCATGTTTTAAAAACTATTGAGTTTACTCATTTTGGGTTTAATCTATATTGAATATTCCATTCCTAATTACTTTGAAATATAAAATTGTTTTAAATTTACTTTGATAGTTAATCTATCAAGTGTTTGTTACTATTTTAAATCATTAGGTTAGTTTCAAAAGCTTATTTAATCTGCTGATTAAATTAACTGAGACCTAATCAATCTTTTGAGAACCTAATCGAACCCTTAATGTTTAAAAAATTCACTATAGTTTAACTTAGTTTTTAATTGGGGGATTTTAATAGAAACATTTTTAACAGAAATGTTTTATTGTAACTAAATTCACCCCCCTCTTGACTATCCACTCCAACCAACAATTTCCATATTATTTAGGTTGCTTCATCATAAGTCCAACACTATGTTTTGAGCAAGAACCTTCTAAAGAGATGTTCTTGTCACATGACCTTAAAATGTATGGTGTTTCATATTATGTTGTACCGAACTATGAGGGTTATGATTAAATTCTCAAGGATATATAGGTAGCCCATTTTATGGGCACGATCCAAAGACCAAACAATCATTCATCTCCTATGATGGCAATAAATTCATGAGTTCACCACTTAGTGGATTAAAAACCAGTATCATCACAACGATGATTAAAAGAACCTATAAATAGTATAGTAGATGATACCATTAATGGGAATCCTCGAATACATATGGATATTTCCATTAATGAAGAACCTTGAATGCATACTGATGATTCTATATTTTACACATGTTAACAAATGATTGTAAATTCCAAGGGATACTTATGATATACATGGTGAATTAATAAGGATTAATGAAACTCTCTTAAATTTACAAAGACAGTCTTGAAGAAGACAATAATTCCCCCCCAAATGGCATGATGAGTCTGACCTCTCATCCTCTCGACCAATGAACGTTCTTAAGTATAGTAAAGTTCAAACTTAACGGATTCCTTCCTTTGGAAAGTATGTCCCCTTTAGATAAAGTATTGTTGGATATTTCTAATTCCATAAATAAATCCAATGGAAACCACCTGGAAACAGTGATTATTAATACTAGAACACACGTTTCAAGGAACAATGAAACAAAAATGGTGGACCCGACGTGAATCCTTAACCATGTTAATAATTTTACCCACTTGTTAGGCCCCTATCAATTGATAATGGAATTCTAGAAAAAGGAATAAATCATTCATGTATCCATATAAAAATATGTTGATTTCATGTAGTTTTTCGCTGTTTTAATGTATTTCTTCTCAGATTTCCCTTTATTCCAAAAAATGGCTTTCTCTAAGACAACATACGTGAACTTCCCAACCATTGCTCAAGATGGATCTACATCCATGGGAAGGATGTCATCACCATCCAAGAATCTTTAATGCGGGGTATCTAATGTGTTGGTAAAGTAATATCACCATTATAGTACAATCATGACTTTGGAGGATGCTCAACAGGCCCTTCAGGTCAGTAACAATCATCCATAATCTGGCCAATGATGACCAATTATCAAGATGTAAATGCGGCCAACCATCATCTCCATCCTTTTCGGGTCCTTATCCTTGAAATGAAACAATCAATCCCTCTCATACTAAAAATAGGTTGATCAAGAGTCCAATCATGGCCTTATTTCAATAATGTAATAGTCAATCCTGAGGACTCCCACTAGCAATCACCACCAAAATTTTGGGGTAGTATACCCCCAACATGATGGGGGTGTTACCTCTAAACATTCCACCCAGGTCTCTCAGACCATGGAACTCAAGACAAATTGCTAGGGACAACATCCTGTCAATAGGGAGCATATTCTAAACACTACCTCATACAAATAATTCCATCAATTTACCATGATGGAAAACAAAGAGTGGGCACACAAACTCATCCGTCCCAATTTCTCTACCTAGTAGACTCGTATGAAACAAATCCACCAATACCTCTAGATAAACATGGTGGAATGATGTGAACAGACACATACACCTTTTTACATGTTATCAGCCAATCAACAAGCTCGTTTGACTACATTTAAAGAATCACACCAAACTAATGTGGTGGAAACTGGTAAATAGGAACATACACATGTTTACAATCACCAATTCTGTCATCAGTCTTGTCTTCCAGTGTTGAAGGATGTTCATCAACAATACTTGATGAAAAATATCTAGAAAGCATATACACCTAACAATTTTTATCAAGCCTGCAAACAGTCTCTTGGTCTCACCAGGATAAGTCCTTCAAAAAGATCTGATGACAAATTTGGGACAGACCCAACTCTCTGCCCAAATTCATGAGTACTGTCAATATCCATTGATAGGAAAATGAGGATACGAGTAGGAAAATAAACCTACTCTAGATTTGGAAAGGATGTTTATTCCAGTTGCGGTCGTTGAAGTCACCAAACACATCTTATAAATGGTGAAAGGTCATATGCAAATCCCTATCAATATTCTGGATGCATGCCAGGAAATTATAACGACTACTTCCTCAGTATCAAAGGTACAGTCACATAAATTTGTCCCCACACATGGGATGACACAACATCAAGCCATCCAATAGTAGATACAAACCTCTGTTCGAGTCTAGGAGGCTCATAGGGCATAATCCCCAATATGATATGTACATCAAGATTAGGAACATACAACCTTTCCAAATTGAGGTAATCGGTCCGTTCTGGTAACCACTCCAAGGCATGAACATAAAATTCCCATGATCACCACTTTTCCAAGAAAGTGTCCCCAAATAAGTATAATAAAACACGCAATAAAGAATCACCATGCACTGTTGGAAAATCAAGAGTCATGCAGTGATTTGGATCTTCTTAATGATGGAGTTCTTGAATCCCTCAGACAATTATCTGTTGCAGCTCATGATTTTATCTATTCATTAAAAAATTATGGGAGTGGTAGTTTTAATTCTAATGTTCCTCATCAGGCACGTCATCATGAATTCTTGATTCATGAGAATTTGGTCAATCCAAAGTTCTTATCATCGGATGAGAGCCATGACAACCATCCTTGTGGCTAGAAAACAATAGAGTCAGAATATTTATCCCTTGATGTAATTTATCATGGTGATCCTACCCATGATGGTATTCACTACGAAAGTCCACTATATATTAGTATTTCGCATTGTCATGAGAATTTCATAATTGAGAATGTAGTGATTATAAAGCCCTCCTATCTCGAGGCACATGAAAACACAAGGCTAGTCATGTTTTATGCCATGTCATTTACGAGTTAAACCCTTTCTCAACTAGATGAAATCTTAAGGGAACAATCATTCTCTATACCACCATTTCAGAATTGGTCTTCTAATGCATAGCATCCACTTTGGTCAGGCCAAGTGGAGAAACCTATAGTGAAAGATGATGAAGATGTGTTAAACATGAGGTAGAAATTAGCTAAAGGAGAAATACCATTCATGTTCTGGCCTTTGGAAAATTCTCAGTATAACATTCCAGAATTGATGACAGAAGATTGCACTTAAGACATCTGTCTTAGCTTATAGAAAACTGTTCACATTTGAAAACCAAAGTATTAACATTTGATGAATATCAAAATAATGAAATGGTAATATAATGGTTTCAATACCAAATTGACATGGAATATCTCTCTGTTTACCAACAACCAAAGATTAAAAAATAGTAGAGAACCCTTAAGATTGCATGTATCAGTGCCCTAAAAAGGCTATGCTAGTTAATTTTTGATTCCCCATCTAGTATTTGTATAAGGGAATGTGGTGCATATGGACCATTGCATTCCACTGAACTCCAAAAATAGTAAAGTCCTCCATAAGTGGTCTCATGAAATGTTATTTACCATGGTTGGCCATAATCAATAGGTTTTTTATGTAATTGAATGTATGCTCAAGAACAGTCCCTAACCCGCTCTTATCAGAGTTAGGCCCAATGAAAAGAAGTTGATGAGTTACTTTTACATCAAGCATTTGTGAATCTTGAGCAGGTGTCTTTCTTAGAAGATGTCAGATGTTATATAATGAAAGTTTCTAAAATTTCACAGTGATCTTCCAAAATAGGTGATTTATGTTGTTGTTGGATGATGCACCCAGCTAATATCTGAACCAGAATTTGCAAAATCCTATGATAAGTTGCATGAATTTTAGCAATAGCTATTTAAGAATCACCCCATATTTTATGTCTAGGGGGTTATTTAATTCAACCTTTAAATTCAATATAAAAGTTCATGTATTTGAAGAAGAAGAATAGGAACAAACCCGACCTGTAGGGCTGGGGGATTTTTCACATCTACAATCCCCTCCTCAAACAAATTCAGTTTTTTCCAAATTAGGAAAAAATCCAAAAGGAGAGCATAAAACTGAACTATTGAGGATTCTCTTCGGGTTACTATCCTCCAAAAAGTTCTAGTGAATTCATCATATAAGATAACGAAGTCTCATGGAAGATATGGAGGTCAACGATCTCACAAAATCACTAATAGAATACCCTCGATGTAGTATGTCTCAATAAATGTCAATAACACAACTACAGAGGATCCTCTAGAAAATGTGTCTAGTTCAGGGGAATCATAAGATGAAGTTCTTTTCCATAATATGGTACACACTGAGGAAAATGAAGATGGTGTGTGAACCCAAAATCAATGGTTTACCCAGAATCTTGGTATTCCTTAAAATAACCATATCCCCCCCCTTCGAAAGACATATAACAAGGGGAAAGGAAAAAAGTTAGATTGCATCTCACTTTTCCATTGGATATGGTCAATATCTTTCACATGAAGAGGGGATTTAACAGCAAGAAGAGGAAATTAAGTAGTTGAAAATACTCAATACAAAGTTACTTCGAAACAACATTTATGCTAGATGTACTCCCCAGGAAGGTCCTCACCTTGTAAATCTTGTAGGAGCTCCTCAACAAAGAGGATTTATAGAAACTACATATGTGGATAAATAATTCACTCCAATGGGTACACAATCAGGATAGGTCCATATACATCCTGATAGACATGTTCCCATAGGATATCCAAGGCAGACATCTGCACCACCGTCAATGGTTTTTCCGGTCATTACACCATCTCAAACACCGGTTTATATACATGCATAGAATCCATCTCATCTAGATAATCCCCAAATTCTTATGAACACAATTGAGGCATTAAAGACTCAATTGGAAGCTATGGAGGAGCGATGTGCATGAGTTCGTCCAGAGAATAGAGCTTACCTTGAATGGGTGGATGTAATTCCTCCACCAATAGATTTTGTGATCACCAAATTCCCAATCATTAATTTGTTGGGAGATATTGAACAACATTTAATTTTTTTTTTCTCTTTGTGATCCCATGATAGGAAATTCTCAACAACAAGAAGCGGTAAAGATTAGGTGTTTTGTGCAGTCATTACAAGGACCAGCTTTTGCCTGGTATACATGTTTAAAATATCAATAAATTTTTGGATGGAATGATCTATGTCATTAATTTATTATTTTAATTTATCTCAACTCTATGAAAGATGGTAGTTTATGATCATACCAATTGTAGACAAAGGGAGAATGAAAGAGTTTCAGATTTCATTGCTCGATGGAAATGATTAACATATTCCTTAAGTATATCACTTCCTTATGAAAAGTTGATGCCAATCTATTTGGAAAATCTTGGAGATGAGATATGCACACCATTGGTCCATGTGAAATGCAGTGGAGGGTTTCAAGACATTAATTTAATCGCTCAACATATAGAAGATTCTATTAGGGAATCTAAGGATAAAACTCAGATAATTCAATCAGCTCTGGGGAGGATAATAGGAAAGGAATAAGATGCTATAGTCACATTTATCTAGGAATTTGTACCTGCTTATACTTCAAGAGCTTCATCATACTGAAGGGATCCACCTCCTGAGCATCGGCAGAAAAAAACTTCTCATCATGATGATCAAAGATAACAAAGGCGGAAAAATTTTGAGGAATTAAATAATGAAGTTTATTCTTTCCAGAATGAAAAAGTTCCTGGTTACATAATCTCTTCTCTAGAAAACAATTTGGTTCAATTTTCAATGCTGAATAAACATAATAAAGAAGGAGATGAAAATCTCCTAAATTATTTTCCATTTCACTAGATGTTAGGACATCCCATATATGAGTGTTTTGTTTTAATGGACCTCCTGAAAAATATGGTAGACTCTGGGAAAGTATAAATGAAAAGATAATCAAATCAAGTATCATGTGTTACCGATAATGATCTAGAGGAAGAAGGTGAATGGAAAAGGTAAATGTAAAAAAGATCAGAAATACGATTATTGGATGATCATGAAAACAATCAACATGACACATGCCATTTTATGAACATAGTTAAAACAACCAATTTTTTCTTCTTCCACTCCTGGAATAAGAAATTCACCTTCATCAAAATGTCAATACTCTAATAAGAGAAGCGATTATAAGGGAAAAATATAGTCAGAAGAAGACGATATCATGTCATGGAAAATGTTTTCCTTGACCCTAGAAGATTTTATGACATTTGTTTCAAATGAACAGGCACCGCCCTGCCATATGGAAAAATAAGAATTAACCTGTGAAGAATAATCATCATCAGATGAAGAATTGATCTTTGGTTCTATTACTGTTATCCATTTAACAGATCCTTATGCCAATGGATTTTTCTAACTATAATGAGACAAAATTCCTTGTACCTAATTTGGGAACTATAAGAAGGGGTCGGTGTTAGAGGATACGAAGGAAGATGTGTGAATTCTAGAAATCACCATTTTTACTCTACTCCAACTCGAACCATATATGAGGAAGAAACTCGTCGAAGTTCCCTTTAGCAGGCTCAACAGGAACAAGTTCATTCTTCTATGAAATACAGGCTCAGTTTTGGGATGATTAATCTGGAGGACCGATTAGAAGTCACACTGTCTTCTTCCCATCAAGTGAATGGATCTATTCGGTCAAATTTACCAAAGCCAGAAGTATTTCCCGCTTCTTCTATAATATAGAGTATGTATACATCAGATGTAGAAACATCAAAATTACCTGAAAACCCACATATCCATGTTGGGAATGACATACCTTTGAACAAAAAGTATGATATCTTGAAATTATTTTCCCATGTACCAGCCATCATGTCAATTCAAGATGCATTGAATCTGTCAAAAGATCTTCGAGAAGCACTCAATGAGGCGTTGTCACATCCCCAAGAGTATGAAACCGATGTTTCTACTACTGAGGTATACCATATAGAGATTGATTCTATATAATTTCATGAGGTCATATATTTTACAAATTAAGATGAATATTATGTTTTACATGGACATATCAAACCCTTGTATTTGTCTGGGAAAGTCAATAACGTAGACATATGATGAGCCTTCATTGGTAATGGATTCGGAGGCAACCAAATTCCTATTCATACACTTCATCCATTGGGAATAACTGATTTTGATTTATCTATTTCCATTATATTGTTGCAAGCGTATGATAATAATGAACAAAAACCTCTGGGATAAATTACACTTAGAACATAGTTTGGTGATCTTCTATCTAATTGATACTTCATGGTTGTTCGTGAGGACACAAAGATAAATATTCTATTTGGATGGCCTTGGCTTCATCAACACGCATCCATACATTTTTCTTACCACCTATTTCTTAAGTACTATTTCAATAGACAAATCAGGACATTGTATGGTGAAAAAGATTCATTCAAAACAGGTGAATATCAATACATTGAGGCAATGTTTTTTTATAGAAATGGAACAAAGTCCATGATAAAATAAATAACATGAGTTAATGCTCTGAATAGATTGGAAAAGATCCCTTTAAATCAATTCAAACATCTGACTACAAGTTATGTGTTACCCATCAATTAATTTAAAAGGGTAAACCCAAATCTGGGAACTCATTCATTAACTTCCATAATGACAGTTACAGAAATTAATCCTGACAATAGGGGAGAAGTTGTTGATCCACCAATTAGTGAGTGAAGTCGAAATGGATATGTCTTCATTTCACCCACTTAACTACAAAAAGCCTCTACTTAGTCAACCATAGTATAAGAGATTTTAGTAATTCTTGAGAAAGACAAAGATGTTTATTCTCAATCATTCATCTCCACCTTGTTACCCAAGGAAGACCCATCATCATTAGTGGGGTTAGATATGGTGGCCTCTTCTTAACGATGTTCAAATACTAACTCTTCCCATAGCTCTGAATGTTTACCCACTTCATCTACTATCAATGTGGAAACATAAGAGGTATTTGTAATGAAGAAGAAGTGGAAGATATCAAGGATGCTCCTCCTGCATTTGACTAAGGTGTCTCTACCATAGTGGATGATCTTATGGAAATAAATCTAGGTTCAAAAGAAGATCAACACCCAACTCTAATTAGTGTAGCCATGACCTTTGATGAAAAATATGTGTATACTTAATTTCTAAAGAAAAATCGAGATATATTTGCGTGGATTTATACAGAAATACCATGTCTTAATCCTAATTTATCCACCCATCATGTGGGTTTTCCAGAAGAATATTTTAGATTCAAGCAGGCAACAAATAGAACACACAAAACTCATGCCTCTAAAATTGAAGCTAAAGTTGATAAATATATAAAGGATGACTATTTCAGGAAATTTTAGTATCCTAAATAGTTGTACAACATTTTCTCGGTGAAAAAGAATAATGGGAAAATTAGAATTTGCATTGATTTCATAGATCTTAACCAGCATTGTCCAAAAGATGATTTTAGAGTTCTGATTACATGCCTTTTAATTGATGAAACAGCTATCTATAAAGTTCGTTCCTTCATGTATTTCTACTCTGTGTATAATAAAATATGTATAGACCTAGAGGATGATGAATCAAGAACCATCATATGCCCTCAAGGAGTGTTTTTTATCTGGTAATACCCTTTGGCTTAAATAATTTTGGTCCAACCGATCGAAGTTCCTTGCACCATATCTTCAAATCCTTCTTAGGAAAATTTATTGAGTGTTATGTGGATGATTTATTAGTCAAATATAGACAACGTTTCTATCACTTGTCTAATTTGGAGACTGTTTTCCATAAACATTAGAAACATAGTTTGAACATTACCCCCTTGAAATGTGCTTTCGGGGCAATTGTAGGAAATTTCCTTGGATATTTTGTACCTTATCATGGTATTGAATTTGATCATGAGAAAAAAGAATTAATCCTTGGTATGTCAACTACACAAAATTTTAAAGAATTAAGTGGACATAAAGGATATTTTTCCTATATTCTGTGCTTTGTCGCCAATTTTGCAGGCAATTATTTTCACCTCACTAGATTAAGGAAGAAGGGAGTCGCCTAAAAATGGAATGAAAACTACCAAGAAGCATTTGATACCCTCAAAAAATATCTCTTGAGTCCACCAGTATTAATTCCACCAATTGAAAGAAAACCACTTATTCTCTACGTCACGGATTTAGAGTGATCATTATGTGTCTTTCTCGCCCAAAACGATGATGTTGGGAATGAAAACAACCTTTACTATCTCAGTTGAACTATGATTGATGCGGAAACATGATATTCATGTATTGAAATGTGATTCCTAGAATTAATATTTGCATTTCAAAAATTGAGGCACAACCTATAACATCATGAAGTCCAATTGATGTCTTGCAATAATCTTCTCAAATTTATCCTCAATTGTCCTATGCTTATACGGTGTGTGGAATGGTGGGAATATATTTTTCAATAGTTTGATATCCATTTTGTGTCCAAAATGACAATAAATTTCCAAGCTCTAGCAGACTTCATTACTGAGCATCCATCTGCAGAAGATACATCATTTAAAACTGATCTTCTGGATGAAGAGGTATCTTATATTCAAGATAACTCCAAATCATTAGAAATGTATTTTGATGGTTCTTCCATAAGTCCAACATGGAAACAAATGGAAAACCCTAAACTCAAAATAGTTGGGTTAAAATTTTTCCTTATTTCTACAAAAAAGGCATTATTGTATTATTACTTCCTGTTATAAAAAGGTGGTACCAACAATGAGAAAAAATATCAAGCTCTCATCGTTGGTTTTGAATAGGCCCTTCAGGTGAAAAGGGAACATTTTAAGGTGAAAGGTGATTTTGAATTAGTAATAAAACAAATTAATAGAGAATTTTTTATTACAAAAGAAGAGTAAATACATTTTTGTGATTATGTTAGAGCGTTAATGGCTTAATTTCCCTTAGATCTGACATTTTATTATGTCCCGTAACCCCAAAATGCTCAAGCAGATGCACTAGCTAATGCAGTTACAACATTGGTATATCCAAATCGGGATAAGGCAGTCATCAGTATAGCCCATCGTTGTGTGGTTTCACCTTTTTTTCAAACCACAATGGAGGAAATTAATGAAATTAGCCCTATTTTGAACCATATGGTCATACCACGAGAGGAAGAACATCCATCATGGAATATCTACTAAATGGGATACTTCCACCAGATAGGACTAAAAAAACAGATATGATGACGAGAAGCCAATTTCACTCTTTATGATAGTATAGACCACCAAAATATCCTCTAAAAGTGAGGCATTGATGGAATTATCTTCAGATGTATTGATATAATATATATTACAACTATCATGAAAGAAGTACATTCAATAGTTTGGGGTTCCCACCAATCTGGGCATAGACTCTCTGGTCAGATACGTAGGTTTGGAAACTTATGGCCTTCAATGACACAATATTGTACTGAATTTACTAAAAAATGTCATCTCTATCTAGTGCATGACAACTTCATTCATCAACCCCCATATTTTCTACACATAGCTAAATACTCCTATCCATTTTCCACAAGGGGAATGGAAGTAGTGGGGACTTATCCTTCAGTCACAACTAAGTAGTTCAAGTATATTCTCACTACAACTGGCTTCTTCTCTAAATGGGCTAAGGAAATACCTCTAAAGGAATTCGAAGCCAAAAGCTTTGTTAATTTTTAAAAAAATAATATCATCCCTCGATTTGGTGTCCATAATACTATTTTGATAGGAAATGGGACCAATTTTTTTTGTTGAGGTAAAAAAGTTATATAAGGAACATAATATCAAATCAAATCATTCATCTAACTATCATGCAGAGGCTAATGGACAGATATAGGCCTTCAATAAGACCCTATCAAATATACTCTTGAATATGGTGGATAATGATACGAAATCATGGACTAATAACGTTTTGAATTCTTTTTTGATTTATCATACAAGTATAGGTACTGCTACCCAATAAACTCCTTATTCATTGGTATATAGAACTAAAGCACCTTTTCTAATTGAAATGAAATATCATTCACTCAGAGTTGCAATCTGTTTTCAGTTATCTACATATGAGAGATCTTTGAAACTATTAAACGATTTAGAATGATTATATGAGAAATGATTTCATATATTGCATTATCTTTAAGTATTTAAAAATATAATAAAAAGAGATTTCAATGATAATGTTCACCTCCATTTATTTCTTCAAGGAGAATTGGTATTGCTCTCTTGGACTCCAATGATACCAGGAAAGAAGCCACGAAAACATAAACCAAGTGTGAACGACCTTATTCCATACATAAGGTTTATTTTATATGGAGCATATGCCTTCATCTTAAAGGAGATAAAACATATTACAACTCCAACCAACACAATATTCTTGAAGAAATACTTTGTGTAGTTTTGAACATTCATCCTCACTGCAATACATTAAACAACACAATACCATGTCCTTGATGTAAGACAGAAAACCATAAATCCCCCATGTCCTAGTTGGAAGACATTAAACTGCATAACAACATAAGAGTTCATGCTGAAAGAGGGTAAAATGCATAGCATCTTCGTCCTTGTCGCATGACATTAAACTGCATGACATCATTTTTATAACTAATGTTTTCTCTATTTAACGTTAGAAGATTCTATATGAAAACACCATAGAAACCATCAGTACTCCCTAGTAGTACATGAGTCCCTCTCTTTCATATGTCAGAGTAATATAATTATAGATACATTGTTTCATGAACTATGTATGGATTGATTCTCATTTTCCAATGAGATACGTAGAGATGCCTAAATCTACAATTTTGGGCCCAGCCATAATAAAAAAGTTTCTTATATTCATTTCTCCTCCTGTATATGAATCAGATAAATACATAGTGTTTCCTTAAGTTATATGATTTGGTCATTGTACCATTTAATGTCTTATGTTTTACCATTATATTAAAATGTGTCAAAGGTTCCCATTCTTCATGTCAAACTCGATTGGCATGAGAAATGATATGTTTCAAGATCTATATACGGCTTGATTATCATCTATTTAAGATGTGTACAGAGGACTAGATCTCCAATACTGGGCCTAGTCATGATTAAAAACACTTTATTTCATGTATAGGAATTAAATTTTTATAGGGAATGTTTAATGAGCTATGTATGACTTAATTCTTTCCCCTGAAAGAACCATATTGACACTTGGGTTTTATCCTTTATTCCCATTACAATATGTCTTTCCATTCACATAATTTTATCTTAATACTTACCGCATGATGTTAAATTGCATGGAATTATGGTACCCATATTCTTCACTTGCGTCTCCTTTGTAGTGTAAGAGAAACCCTTACTAATCCTTTTTTCCCACACCAAGCATAACTCACATGGCCTTAGTAATTGGGTAAATGGCTCATTTATATAAATAAGGTGCCTCAATTTATTATGGGGTTATTAATGTATTCACTGTATGACTTAATACTACATAGTATAATATTCTTGTTTCATGAATTTAAACTGTATGTCATAATATTAATTCAGAGGAAACAAAGAAAGTATTCATTTTAAATATGAGTCAGATCTATTTAAAAAACTTCCAAATCATGGACAATATTGGTTCAAATATTTATCATATGAATTGGACATAAAACCTTTCCATATTTCATGCTATTTGTCATAAATATTTGCCGATCCTCATAATCCTTCATACAGTTTCTGGTGACAGAGTTTCGAATACCTGAGAACTCTTTTAGAAGACTATGCGGCATGTGCCCTTAGGTGGCCTTGCATAAGATGCCTATATACTAGGCCTATCAGTAAACAGAGGCAACTATTTGGGTATGGATAATATGGCCCAGTTATCCCTACATAATACAGCCCCCATAACAGTATTTTCAAATAATGGTAACTTCATTATTGGTTATAGTATCATTGTCCCCTTTAATATTTGATGACAATATACAAGAATCTATATTTTAAAATAGTCATTCATGTATACCTATCCCATTATCTTTCTCAAAATCTAAAATCCTCAAGATCATGGTTTAAAAATTTCCCTCACCTTGTGTTCAATACAATATGAAATAACCTTGAAATCACATGGCCACATATTTTATATTGTTTCCATTTTTTGTTCTAGTTGTATGAATTAAAACTACAGACACCATACCTCTTACATTTGGGTCGGAAATTTGTAAATGTCCTATTCCCCCCTATTATTTGGACATCTTGGGTTGAAATACCCTTTACATATTCAGGTACCTTTATCAATTAACCAAACTCTGTGCATCGAAAAAAATCTTAATCTCCAAAATCATTCTTCATATTTTAGCAATAGAATTTCAAATTTAAAAGAGATCTTTTGTCTGACTATGCCGCATGTTCCCTTAGGTGGCCTTTCATATGTTTCCTTCATAACAAGCATGTCGGTAAAAAGATGCCACTATTTGGCTATGCAACATATTCCCTAGTTGGCACTGCATAATACATTACCCATAACAGGTATGTCAAGTAATGGTAACTTTGTTCTTGGAAAAGAATTCTTCTAAAGATTTTAGCCCTTTTCCCATATCATTCACCTGTTCTAGAAATTACCAAATCCCATTTTACAATTTTACCTTCCATACCAGAATATGATAATATGTTTCAAAATAAATTATAAATAAATATGGGGAATCTCATACCTTTCGTCAGAGTAAAGACCATAAATTAAAGCACATAATTTCCTCACTACATGACTTAAAACTGCACAGTACCAATGTCCCCACTGTATGACATAAAACTGTACAGTACCAATGACTTCACTTCTTGACTTCAATATGCACAGTACCAACGTCCGCACTACATGACTTAAAACTGCACTGTACCAATGTCCTCACTAAATGACTTAAAACTGCACAGTACCAATGTCCTCACTACATGACTTCAAACTGCACAATATGATATTAGAAAATCCCCATTTCATAAATTTTAACAATTACCCATAAACCAAATTTTTATAGGAAAGGGTTTATTATTCATGGCTTATGTCCGTCTAAAATAACACTTTCATTCTTAAAGTTATTTTCCTTAGAAAAACCTCCCACCATGGTCTTGAGTCACCTAAATATTTTTTCCCCTATCTATCAATAGATAAATTTTAAACATCAAAGATATCATTTTCATTAATTTTCAGCACGTTCCCTTAGGCGGCCTTGCGTAATTTACCTACATAACATTCCTATCAGTCAAAAGATGTCACTATTTGTCTATGTAGAATATGCCCCATTTGGACCTGCATAACACAACCCCCATAACGGGTTTTTCATATTATGGTAACCTTATTCTAGGAAAATACACACCTTATGTTGAAAAATGTTTTCAATTTGGTGACCATAAAAATCATGGATTATGATTCCCCATAGAAATATTTGAAGAATATTAAATACATTCTTAGCCACAGAGTTTTGTTTGAGATCTATTTTCAATGTTTATTGTCAATCATATTCGACCTTAAATACTAGACCATTATAGTCTAACATTCAGGACTATAATCTTCCAACAATAATAGACATGGTCCTCATTAGTTTGAGAACCCACAATGGCCACTCTAAACGAATGTTGAGTCCCATATCAGTAAACACATATTTTGGGTGGTTTAGGTAATATTGATCAATAAAAAGTCAAGAGATATAATGTTTCTGGGGATGTCCATATAAGCCAATCAAAAATCAAACTATTCATACTAGGCCCAATGACCTAGGTAAAACAAAAGCAGTTAGAAAAAGTGAAAACCTAAATTATTAAAGGAAACATAATTTTTATTTATGGAAAAAAATTTAATAGAGTAGCATCTACAAATTAGAGTCTCTCTCTGAGAAATTAAAAATGGGTTTCTAAGTAATTACTCATTTTTTTGATAGCCTCTTGAGCCCAAAAAAATGCTTGTTGAAGATTTTCTATTTGACCATCCTCACACTTTTTAGCATGATGAACTGATTCTCTAGAATTTGCAATGTCTTTTTCACCATCCTTATTGACTTCTCTTAATGAGTTATGAAGCTTCTCAAGCTCCCCTATAATGATATCTAACTCCAATTAATGGTGAAGTTGATGAAAATTCTTTTCATAAATTGTCTACTTCAGTCCCATCAACTTTTCATTATGATTATCCTCAGCTTGGGACAATACTTCTTGGAACTCTTCAATATTTATTGATAGTTTGGATTTTGTCATGTCATGTCGAAATTTTTTCTCTTGCTCCCTACTCCAGATAATATCTTTCACTGTAGTATGAATTTCACCGTATTCAAAACCACCAAATCCTAGAATCATAAATAGTGATAAATGTTGTGGAATTCCTGAAGACAGTTCCTCATGGGGAATCCTAGATATTATATTCTAGATTTTTTTTCAGGATTTACGATGAGCAATATGAAGATCCTTCTGTAGTTCTGGGCCTGATATAGAATCATTTCCATAAAGAGGGGTAAATTCTGGGACTAATGCACATAAAGAGGTGTCTTGTTTTATTCCTTCTTTAACAATAGTTTCTCCCCCTTCCAAGGTTGTATGGGATGATGCATAGGCTTCACCTCCAGTCCTATCCATTGATATTGATATCCCAATATGTTAAATCAAGAATTATGGTTATGAATAGATTCAAGATTTAGAAAAAGTGAATGAAATCACAATATCAGTATCTCTTACATAACAGTTGGTCATCATCTTGAGAATAATCCTCCTCAAAGTTCTTAGTTTCATAAATTTGGTTTTATGTCTCTGGATGAGGTGTAATATCTTTATTATTATTAGGACTTTTAGAGTAAATCTTATAAAGACCTACTATCTCAAGATCCACCTGAGCCAATGTCTCTACAATGGTGGGGTTGATGTTAATATCAACACTTCCTTCATGTACCATTGCGACTATAGTTTCATTATATGGAACTACATATTTCAATCAACCATGGTTATAAGGTCAATCAAAAGAATATAAACATGACGAATAATGAGAACTCACATCCAGTTGATTCTACACTAGGAACTCTAAAATCTTAAAAATCATTTGATATATTAACATGTTCCAATAGTTCTTCAAAATACATGCCATGGTTTAACATTTCATCCAATGATATCTCAGATTCCGGGTTAGTCTCACCCGTGGGAGCACTTGGCATGTTTTCTTCACAACATTCCTCCAGAAACCTTTGACACTGAGTATCATTTTCAACAACAATTGTGGGGTTCAAGTCAATTATTTCCTTATTTTATGGTGTTTGTGATGAACCTAAATTAATCACAAAATGAAATTTTCCTATTGTTTCATTTGATGCCTTATGAAGTATTATTGATTTACCAGATGTTTCCTCTCCTTTAATATTAGGAATCAAAGTAGTGCTGGTAAAGGACGTTCAATACTTTGGCTTCAATTACTCTTCAGAAACCACTGGATTTGTAAGAATTTTTGTCTTCTTATAAGAATCTTCAAGGGCTCCTTGAATATTATCATTAGTTTATTTTAAATAAAAAAGAATAGAAGCATGTGTAATCATTAAAATGTATAATTTGTTTTCATGAATACAGACTAAAATTCATTATAAATAGGGAGACATACCACTTCTATGAAAGCGCTTAAACATGGTCTTCTTTCTCTGGTGCTTTTTCGTCTTCTCATTTTTGGGAGGTCTTTTCTCATCATCTATAAAGACAGTTATCATAGATTCTAGTTCCCTATCTATTTCTTCTCCCATGGATAGTTGGCCTGGAGATATTTCTCCTGATTCACAGGGTGACCCAATACCTCTAAGAGCAGTGCCTCTAGGGCTATACTGTGATGAAGTAACTTGAGTTGTATTTTCATTACACAATTGTAAGTTAAGATGAAATTTATCCTAAATAACAATGTTTTGGAAAAATTTCAAGTTGCAAAATTGAAGAGAATGTGATAGAAAGGAATCATACATCCTCAGGATCTACAAATCCATGCCACTCTTCATATAATAAAGGATTGACATCTTCAGTGGTGCCATGATCTATCATTTCTTTTACCCTCTTTATGGTAGGAACTGATTCATTAGTGAAATATATGATCATTTACAGCAATAAAATATAAGTCCTTACATAATTGGGATTATCCTTAAATGAAATGTTAGAAGAATTCTGTAAATCCCTTACTCTTGGAATATGCAGTCCTTCTCACGGATCCATCCACATGGTTTCAGCATCAAATTATAGATTCTTCAATGTTAAAACAGCCTCCAGTAATATATATTCAGAATATATGTATAAGGGTTTGGAGGAGGATCCTACAACCATGGACTTGAGTTTCTTCCCAGCACTCATGGTCACAGATAATGGATTAGAAAATGGGACTTCTTGCTCTTTAGAATGATGTCGACCAGGTCTCCTTTATATGACTTTAGTAGGGATTGATGGAGTGGATCCCTTAATTCTAACAGGAGGTTTATATCTAGCACAATGGCTCTTTGGTGAATTTGGAGAATTGTCGGCTGAACACTCTGATTCATGCTAGTCGGCCCCTAATGATGACTAATAATCTTCCAAACAATGGGGTTCCTTCCTAATACATATATTTATCCCCACTCGAGTGATGAAATTATTTAATACCCCTGAGGGTAAGATGCAACCTTTTATTCCATATACCATATGGTCAATCAGCTTATTGCGTCAGCGATGGGTAAATTAAATATTACCCCAGTCTTCTTTGTAGATGTCAAAAACCATAGTTGCCAAGAAACCATTGTGTGTTTCTCTAATCTCACATGAGCGGGAGGGGATAAAATATTCTGTTATAGACATTTGAATTGACGTGAAAATATATAAGGATAATAAGCCTCACATATGATTTCTTTATTGATTCTGGTGGCCAACACGCCTTCTCTACAAGCTAGCATATATGCCATCAAGTCCAAATTGGAAGTACCATGATCAAAAAATCGCCCTGTAGGTTGATTACCAAAAATAATAAAATGGAACTTTTTATGCTCTCTCATTTTAGACTTGATGTCATAAGAATTCAAGGAAAAGGGTGAAATACATGAAAATTCTTGAACAGATAGTCGGAATGAACATCCAAAAACATGTAATCCACTTTGTACAACATAAATTATAAAGTAAGTAATGATCCATCCCCACAACCCATGGAATGGTCCCACTATTGTAATGTGATACTTCCCTTTGTAAAAATTTAGAAAAATCCTATGAATCTTGGACAAAACAAGAGTAGAAAACCCTATCATCCTTTTCTCAACCATCTTAGCTGCAATAACAATGGTTCTCGGCCTCACGCATCCTTTGGAGTCTTGGAATGGTAATAAATACACACTGATCCACACGGCTAAGATACCATCCAGACGTGTCATTGAAGGAATTTTTTCGGTGATTTCATATCTGAATTTATCAAACTATCTTTTGTCCAATGTTGGCCAAAAGGTGTCTGAAGTGCCTCTCCTTTATTCTCTTGGATAGCTAGTTGGATAGGTGTAAGTGATACCCATTTCCTTCTTCTTTATCAAAAATATTTCCATTAATTACTCCACATGAATATCCCTCCTGGTGAGAGTTTTCGTGGTGATTGAATTCTTCAGTTTTGTTAAATATTTTCATCATCTAATGAACCAAATATTGTTTCTTCATCGAGTCATTCTAAGTTACCTTGGGAGGAAAAAACTCATCATACATGTCTCTAGGGATTGGACCTCCAGAAAGCCTGTAAGCACCCCACAATCTGATACCTACCTCTCCAAGTGTTAAGTGGAAGGAATTCGCCACTAGTATATATTGACTTAATAATTATGGCATGAAAGCATAATTCTTATACACCTAGGTTCGCCCAACCCAGAATGCCTCATAAATCCCGATGATTCTAAAATAATTTTCAACTTATCCACACGTCTTTCACTGCCAATATGATCACATCCAAGTGGGGTTTAGACCTCATCCTAGGTAGAAGTCCCAAAGTTTCTTCAATCCCTTGTACTAATCTGTCTAAGAATATCTAGAGATGGAAGAATACTAGTGTGTATGTATCTCGGGTGTATGTGCATTCAAATCTAGAGCACACGATCTATGATGCATAATATGATCTTTCTCTACTGTTCCAACATTAGAAAATGAGCCCCCAATAGAAACATTTGACGATGATAATTTTGTATAATCTTGAAACCAAGAATGTGGGAAATATTTTTCCTTGGATTTGTAATATTAGCATCATGCAAATGGTCATAGCTATACAAAGCCAGATAGGTGCTTCGAGGAAATTTGAAATGATACTTCTTAAAATAATTTTCGATGTCTGGAAGGGAGTTTTCACAAAAGTCAAAATATTCATGAACAACAACATTCATCATGTCATAAATCCTCTTATTAGGGATCTCATAAGTAGTTCTAATTATTTTGGGAGACATCGAACCTAATAAAAGATAGATATCATCTTGAAAAGGTAAGGTCATTTTAGTGAATTACAAATAATGGAAAAGGAATTAAGGCATCAAAGTTTTAAACTTGGGGTGGAAGTATATGTTGATGCTCATGTACGATGCCCCACTTATAGCATGTAGCTAAAAAACATATAGAAGAAGCACAGTGAAATAGAAGCGCCTGAATAGAAGATGACTTGCGTACTGAGATATGAAAATTTAGAAGTTGTGAAACTTTGTGTGGAAGTGATGCCATTATATATAGGTGGTGTATGTCACCCTGGTCACTATAAATCTTACGCGTTGCAAATTTTTTCACCCAAGTAAACTTTGGTTCCCGCACTTGTGCACCCTAGTGATCCTTTCTTTCTCCTGTATTACTTTGCCTCATTCTAGGATGCTCTTTTCATTATTGGATCCAATTTTTAGGGGGGAATTTTTTTGACTCTCTATTCTGTAAAAGAGTCTAAAAATCATGATGAAGAGAATTCATTCACTACTAGAAATAAGCTCTTTTGAGACGGGTCATTTGCGACGGGGGTCCGTCACAAATGGCTCGTTGCGGAAAACGGCGTCGCAACTAAATCTATTTTCGAATGAACCGTCGCTAATAATATTATTAGCGACATGAATTCTTCCCATCGCTAACACTTGTTGATGTATTTAACAAAATATTTAAATAATCATTTGCGACGGGACTGTTGCAAATGCTATTTGTGTCAGGTTACTCATACCATCGCAAATAATTATAAAAAAATATTCCAAAAATATATTAAAATGTATTTGCGATGGGCCCATCACAATTACCATTTGGGACGAGGTCGTCATCCCGTCGCAAATAAGTATTAAAAAATATTAATATTATTACAATTCATATTAAAAAATTATTATAATTAATTTAAAATATTTGAAAATTTTAATATATATAAAATTAATAATTATTCTATAATATGATTAATATTATTAATCATATTAATATTATAATATTATTTAATAATAATAATAAAAAAATTCATATTATTATAAATAATTAAAAAATTATAAAAAATAAAAAAAATATTAATATTAAAATAATAATATTAATATTATAATTCATATTAAAAACATTATAATTAAATTAAAATATTTGTAAATTAGAATATATATAAAAATATTAAGAATTATAAAACATGAATAATATTATTAATCATATTAATATTATAATATTATATACTAATGTTAATAATATAAAGAATTCAAATTATTATAAATAATTAAAAAATTATAATTTTACTTAAAATATTTGAAACTTTATTGTATTAAAAATATTGAATATGATATTATTAAAATAATTAGAAAATAAAAATATGAAAATTATCAAAATTTGCAAAAAAATATAAAAAAATAATTAAAATACTAAGTATAATATTATTATTAATAAAATAAAGAATAAAATATTAAAAATAAATAGAAATTAAATAATGCAATATATAAGAGAGACAGAAACTCTGAATAGAAAATATTATATATTTTTAATTCACATACATTATAACATCAAAAGAAATCACTGATCTGAAGGAGGAGGGGGAGGGGGAGGTGAGGATCTGCAGGCGCTGGTGGAGGAAACTCCATCCCTAATGCACGAGTAAGTCTGCACATGTACTCAATCTGCACATGTTGCTACTGCTGCCACAGACTCATCTGCTCCTCATGCACCTGCTGATGTATTCGACGCTCCTCCTCATACTGCTGCTACTGCAGACGCATCTCCTCTTGCTCCTTATGAAGACTCTCTATCAACTCAGTCTGAGATCACAATTGATCCTCATACTGTGAAGCGGAAGATGATGCACAAGCTCCTCTCAAGTAGGACGTCAACATCACAGAAGTTCCATAATAATCTCTGGGAGTCATTCGACTGTCGATACCAACTACTCGGCCCTTCTCGAATCCATACTGGGTTTCTTGCATCCAGGCCATCTCATCAAACTGATGGCCACTGGCCTGATCAGCTGTCTGGGCCTGACTCTCAGCCTGAGTCTGTGACGCTGTGGCCTCATATAACTCCTGTAATTGCAATTCAAAAATAAAATTATTAATATATTATAATCAATTAATTTTCAAATTGAAAAACAAATAATACTGACCATAATCTGCTGCTGGCGATCACCTCTAATCTCCCAAGTAGCTGGATCAGTATACATCCTCCAATAGACGTTGTACTCCGTAATATTAGGCTGCATGGCAGCCTATAAGAATATAAAATAAATAGTTAATATTTAATGTTATATAAAATATTTATAGAAAATGTACGTAAAAGATGTTGTCTATGAGTACTGAATGTATGACTCCCTGCTCGATGATTCACCTCACGTCTCCCTCGATTTTGTCTCCCCATCGATGATCTCCTCTAAAAGTCACCACTCAACCGATGTGAACATAATCCATCCCATACTTGGGATGAAATGTACTCTTGTCGGTGCGCTCTATAGGAGTCATCAAACACTAACACACCTAATTTCTTCATGGTAGCCCTTCTTAGGTTGTGCAAACACTGATGAAAGAGATCACGCATGGCCACCTTCCATGACTCGTTGATGGGGTCATGCATGGTATCCTCGATCGGATACCATAAACCCTACAAATAATTCAATATATCATTTTATAAATGAAATAAATTTCAAAATAAATTTTTTTTATTTACATACGTACCATCCAATGGTTGAACATGGCATGCTGCACATCAATAGGGATCTGCTCCCATGTGGTCCATGGCTGAGAAAAATAGTTGTGCAAGATAGTGTTGCCCTGTCCGACTGCTATATGCATGAAACTGTAAAAAAAATAAAACATTTATTATGTAAATAGATTAGTTAAATCATAGTAAAACGCATAGGTTTTCATACCTTCGTGTGCATGCATCAAACCCAAGATGTGGACGTCGCTAGGGGATGAGG
Source organism: Viscum album (assembly GCA_963277665.1). Lineage (NCBI taxonomy): Eukaryota > Viridiplantae > Streptophyta > Magnoliopsida > Santalales > Viscaceae > Viscum > Viscum album. The sequence continues at coordinate 337,120,258 of OY728163.1, forward strand.
TCAGCAATCATCAGTCGGGCAAGACCGCGCCCCCTCCGCGTATCTCCTGATGCGCCTGTAGGCTGAGTTTCAGATGCCACCAAATCGCCATCATCTAAATCTAGATCAGCCTCCAACAACTGATTGATTATGTCCAAATCCATCTGAAACAGAAAATAAATATTGTTAGCGAATAATTGAAATTTATTTTTATATATACATATATATTAGTTATGATTATATATAACTATAATTTAATTGTATAAATGTTCACCTTCATCATCATCTTCATATCTGACGATGTCATCTTCATATTCTCCTCAATATCATCGATATCCATTTGAATTCCAGTTTCTTCATCTCTTACCATTTCACAATCATTTGAGACATCATTAACATCGTCGTCATCACCATCTCTTAATTGTAGGGTGTCATCATCAATACTCGTGTCACTTTGTAAAAAAAGATTTATTTTGAGTACTCTCTTGAAAAAATTCAATTCCTTGTACTTTAGTGATATCACATTCACTCTGCCTAAATTGATGGTCTCAAATTTTGATTTTTATTATGCTCCACCAATCAGTCAAGTATGTTGACGTAGCACAATACTTTTTGTAATAAACTTGATGTGCCTGTTGAGCCAGTGAGATTGGTTCATTTACTTCTAGAACTCTTTTATATTTAATATTGAAGACTCCATGAGTCAGATGAACACACACACCTCTCTCAGTATCCAACCACCGACATTTGAACATCGTTATGTAATGTTGTCCTAGATAATAGAGTTCAATAATTTCATCAATCATGCCATAAAAGTCAACTTCATTTTATCTATGATGTGATCCTCTCAAGAAAACTCCAATGTTAATTGTCTTTTTTGATTCCCCATATGCATGTGTATGAAATCGAAAACCATTCACCACATATGCATTATAAGATTTAACCATTTTGGACGGTGGGTTACTCAATATACACAACTGTGTGACAATTTTATCAGCATATCGAGGCACATGAAAAATTGTGAAATAATTATCAATATACTAAACTATAAATTTAATGAGATGTTAAAACATTAAGAATTTATGTTACTAGTTTTTGAAACCACTGAATATTTTTTTTCTGTCGGTGTTCTTCGAGAGCAGCTGCTGTAATTTTTGAAGTTGTTTCTTGATATGATTATCATATAACCTATTAAATAAAATGTTATTTATTGTAACATATATGATAGAGTAAGTGATATAAACACTTACAATACAAATTATGTCATCTCTTCACGGTTGACCCGAACATTCGTATGAGTTCTGTGATGTTCATCATCTGAAATCCATCATTCATAAAATCCACTGAAACCAAGCTCTGGCTGGTTAAAAATGGATAATTGATTATCGCTTTCATCAACATTCCTCCCATTCCATCACATGCGGTTGTGTTTTGAGGGATAATCATATTCTAAATAGTGGGAGTGGAAAAAAGATATTTCTTCTTGCAAATAAGCTTTATCAATAGATCCTTCAACATATGCTTTGTTACGTACATTCTTTTTCAATTACTGCATGCATCATTCGAATGGATACATCCATAAAAATTGTACCGGACCTCCACATTTTGTTTCATATGGAAAATGTAATATCAAATGTTCCATTGAGTCAAAGAAATATGGCGGAAATATTTTTTCTGGTTTACATATAATTACAATAACAACTTCTTCAAGTTTGTTTAGAATATCATAATCTATTGTCGCCGCACAAATGTCCCAAAAAACATATGATATGTCTGTTATGGAATAACAAATCACATAATTCAATAGACCTCTTAATCAAATGGGCATAAGTCTTTCAATTAAAACATGACAATCATGACTTTTTAATATGGTAATATGACCATTCATTACACATCTACCCAAATTAGAAGCACAACCATATGGAAGTATCAAATCTACAATCCACTGACAAAATAATAAGTTCCATTCTTTGGACAGTGTATAAACTACTTTTGGTTTCATTAACCTTTCTGTTCTAACATTCTCAAAAAATTAGAGTTCTGGACGCCAACAAATGTGGGAACGATCTAATTGTGCATTTACATTGTCTTTGCTCTTTCCTGGTGTATCCAAAACTATATGTAAAAAATTATCAAAATTCTTCTTCTCAATATGCATTACATCCAACATGTGGTGGACTAGAAAATTAGACCGATATGTCAAATCCCAAAATATGCTACGTTTTATCCAATTGTGCTCTTTCCCAAAACCAGAAATTTTCTGTTGGTTTATTGTGGGTCCAAATGTAATGGGTAGTAATGAAAATAAAAATGATTTTAACTCCATACCTGATATCATTTTTGGTGGTCCATCCCTTTCAATTGTGCCATTTCTAAAATGAGATATGTTTCTGTGAAAAGGATGATCAACTGGAAGAAATTTGCGATGACAGTCAAAATAGAAATGTGTTTTTCCATAGATGAGCATAAATGTTTTGTTCTCTCCCAAACAGTAAGGACATGATTTCAGAACATGTGTACTCCATACAGATAACATTCCATAAGCCGGTAAGTCACTAATTGTCCACATCAATGCTGCTCTTAGTATGTAATTCTGTTTCATAGCAACATCATATGCACTGACACCGGTACTCCACAATAAATTTAATTCATCAGTCAATGGTTTCAAATAATCATCAATATTCTTCTTCGGATGACCTGGGATTAGTAAGGTCAAACAGATATAGGGTTATTTCATCAACATCCATGGAGGTAAATTGTACGGAGTTAAAAAAATAGGCCAACATGAGTACTGACTACCATAAGATCCGAATGGACAGAAACCATCAGTGGAAAGACCCGATCGCAAATTTCGGGATTCTAAAGAAAATGACGGATGTGCTCTATCAAAATGTTTCCATGAATCACCATTGGCTGGATGATTCATGATTTTATCAGTTTAAATATTTTTTTTCTGCCATGACATCATTGTTGAGGTATTCTTAGACATGAATAAACATTGAAGTCTGGAAGTATGCAGAAAATATCTCAACTGTTTTACAGGAATCAAGCCAGACTTCCCATGTTGCACTTCTTTATTACTCAGTTTCCCACATATGGGATAACTATCCAATGAATCATTTTCCCCAGAATATAAAATGCAATAATTTGAACATGCATGAATCTTCTGACAACTAATTCCCAAATTCCGAACCAGCCTCTTACTCTCATAGTAATTTGTAGGAAAAACATTTCATTCAGGTAACAGTGTCTTAATCAAAGTAAATATCAATTCAAAACAAGTGTTTTCCATTCCATTATCGGATTTGATAGCCATAAATTTAGCAACTGCTTATAATTTTCTTATCTTGCAACCAGGATATAATGCATCCTCAACAGACCTCAACAACTTATAAAATTTAGACGGTGCAAACTCAGGTGTTGAATCAATATCATCCTGAGTTTCTATATGTTGAATAGATGGACCTGCAACATCATGTACTAAATTTTGAAACCGAGATGGATCCGGAATCATGTTAGTATCACCTTCTCTAGAAATGTGTTCATCGTGTTGATAAGAAAAAACATAATCAGATTGAAAACCAAAATGAAAAAGATGTCCCCCAACTTTGTCAAACGTGTCAAACGTTCTCAGTGCACATTTTTTACAAGGAAATTTTATTGTGCCTTCTGAAAGAAATTCTGAATTTGATGTCGCAAATTCTAATAAAGTAACCACACCCTCAATAAATACTTAATTAAAACCAGAACCGTTTGGATTTCTACGTTGATTTATCCATACGCGGTCATCTAATAATTAATGTTGTTGACTTTGTTGTTCCATGTTTTTCTATAAAATATAAAAGCATTACTGGTTTTTAATAATTTGATATAAGAAAAACAATCTCTAAAAGAGAAAACTATAATAAGTACCACTACATACGAGCGACACAATTTTCAATGAAATTATTACTAATTAGTAACATAATTGACAATATAATTAGTAACGTAATATAATTATGTTATTAATTATATGATTAATATTAATAAAAAATTAATATTAATATTATTAAAATAATAAAAAATATATAAATTATTAAAATTATCAATATTCCTAACAGACGATTCTTAACATGTTCAAATATTAAATAGTCTTTAATTTTTAAATCATTCCCAATAAAATGTTCAATTCAGTCATATCCCATTTAAACTCTATAATTATCATTACATGGTTGATCACCTCCCATGTAGTGTTTCAATATGACGACCCAACTAATATCGTTCTCACCACTAAGAATCACCTCACATGACCGTTTCCATAGATCATTCTTCTTTAAAAATTTAATCCCTTAAATTTTTAAGGAAGAATGTTTAATGTAAAGGGTCATGTGATATTATTCTTATAGGTGAGAAAGACATGAATTGGATCATCTCATTGGAATGCTACTTGCAAGGTGGTCAACCAAGAAAGGACAATTATAGAGTTTACTTCAAACATGACTTATGCAAACTTCTTGTTGAGCATGATCTAAAAATTGATGATCGTTTAACATTTTAACATGTTAATAACATCTTGTTGTGAATTTTGGTAATTTTAATAATTTATAATTTATTTATTATTTTAATAATATTAATATTATTTCCTCATAAATATTAATCATAAATTAATAACATTAGTATATTACGTTACTAATTATATTATCAATTATATTACTAATTAGTAATGAGAAGATATGCATAGAGACTGGTTAACCAAAATAAACATGTTCATCTATCACCTTCACTAATTGTTCTAATTGTTCGATAATTTTTCACTAATTGTTCTCATTATTCGCTAATTGTTCTGCTTATTTGCTAATTGTTCTGCTTATTCACTAATTGTTCTTCTTATTTTATTATTAATATTAAAATAATATAATTTTTTATATTATGTTACAATTCTCTTTTCAGTTCTAAAACATGTCATTCTATCTCCACATATAATATTTACCTTCACTTTCATCTCTCTGTTGGTGAGGAGGTTGATAATTTTGAAAATGATTGCAAATATTACATGTGGAGACAGAATGTGAAAATATTTCTAATTATCTGGTAATTATTTCAAATTATCTAGTAATTATTTCTAATTATATGGTAATTATTTCTAATTATCTGGTAATTATTCTAATTATTTAGTAATTATTCTAATTATCTGGTAATTATTCTATTTATCTAGTAATTATTATAATTATATGGTAATTATTCTAATTATATGTTAATTATTCTAATTATCTAGTAATTATTCTAATTATCTGGTAATTATTCTAATTATCTTGTAATTATTCTAATTATCTGATAATTATTTCTAATTATCTGGTAATTATTCTAATTATCTGGAAATTATTCTAATTATATGGTAATTTTTCTAATTATCTGGTAATTATTATAATTATCTGGTAATTTTTCTAATTATCTGGTAATTATTCTAATTATCTGGTAATTATTCTAATTATCTTGTAATTATTCTAATTATCTGGTAATTTTTCTAATTATCTGGTAATTTTTCTAATTATCTGTTAATTTTTCTAATTATATGGTGATTATTCTAATTATCTGGTAATTATTCTAATTATCTGGTAATTAGTAGATCATTATTTAAATTATTTATTAATTATTTTAATTATTATTTTATTTCTAATTAAATTAGATTATTAACAAACAAATATCATCCGGGAGTGTCGAACCAATAGTGCAACAAGGCCCGTTGTCGTGTACCAGGATACCACGGGTCAGGCCCGAAATTCTTTGTCGGAACATTCACCCCTAGGTACAGCTGTGCTAGAGCCGCCTCTACTTGTTCGTATCCAGACAATGATTACTTGATTGATAAAGAATAAAATTATACCAAATTATATTATTTATCTACTAATTATTCCTAATTATTACTAACAAAATCGTTTTTTAATAAAACTAAATATGAATAATGAATTAAATTAAATTTATCTAAATTACAACTAAATAACAAAAATTAAATTTAATATAAAAAAATTAAAGGAATATAAAAATAAATAAAATAAAAATTCCTTAAAGTTTATGCTAATCTTTTTTACGCCTTCGAATTCCACTCGAAAAAAAATCAAAACTATTAAAAATGAAGATTGTAAAGAGAAAGTAGAGAAGAATTGGATGTTAAAAAAAATAGATGGGGGTATGTATAGGTAAGATTATTTGCGATGGTAGTATTTTCAACGGGTATACCGTCGCAATTAGAAGAATTTTCGACGGGACCTGTCGCAAATACCTCTGCCGCCAGAACTTTTTCCGACGGGTAGCAAGCCCGTCGCAAATATTATTTACCACCGCTTGCTATTTGCGACGGCGAGGATACGTCCCGTCGCAAATACCTTCACCGCATTAATTACAGATTGCGGTCAAAGGGGTATTTGCGACGGGTCCCGTCGCAAATACTCACGGTGTAAAAGGTTATTTGTGATGGGGCCCGTTGCAAATACCCCTATCGCCTGAACTTTTTTGCGACGGGTAGCAAGCCCGTCGCGAATATGATTTACTGCTGCCCGCTATTTGTGACGGGGATGATACGCCCCATCACAAATATCCTTCCCATGTTTTAGCACGAAATCCGTGCCAAAAAAATTGTGACAGGGCATCTCTCACCATCGCAAATAACTAATTATTTGCGACGGGAATACATTCTTGTCACAAATATGTCTTCAGTCGGACCCTTTACGAAGGGATATATTCCCGTTGCAAATGACCCATCGCAATAACACAGTTTTCCCGTAGTGATTAGATTGAAAAGGGGGAATACATAAAGACAAGTCAATGATTTTCAAAGGCATAAGTTTTTTGGCTGCCATAGTTTAGCCAATACTCTGTTGGCGCGCAGCCTACTTGCACACCTATATATGTCGCACAACCAACTTTCATACCCCCATGCTAGAGACGAATGAAGGTTTAATTTTGGTTAAGTCCAAAAGGTATCACCCTAGTATTTCCAATACACTATCTGTGCGCAAGGTACTTGCATGCCCTAATTCGGCACACAAGTCACTTTTGTGCTAACGTTATTTTCACCCAAGGTCACTTTTTTCCTTATTAGTAGACCCTTGGGGCCCCCATTTGTACAGATGAATTTCCAAGATTCTCAATTGCTGCTCAGGTCACCCTAGTACTTTGCCCTAGTCATTCAATGCTTTCAATGTAGTTCTTCAACACCTTGAGCAGAGGATTTAATGGGGGATTATTGGACTTACGTACTTTAAGTGTTTGAAAATCCTAACACATGCGTTCCTAAAGCACCTAAACTCCCCAACAAAGAAATACGTGTGCTCCACCCATTCTACTCCTAGGAACTTGAGTGCCCCACTTATTGGACCACCTATGAATACTCTTTATGGATTGAGCATGGTCTTTCACTTGTATTACCATATATGTTGTTTTCCACCTAAGTGAACATCAAGTCACCCATGCGTACTAGCACTCCCTTACTTGCACGCCCTTACTAACATGAAATCCCATACTTGTGTGCCCTTCTCTACTTGGGCGCCCATCCATAACTCACTTACTTTATTCACTCTCTTCAGTCTTCAAGCCATCATGCATTCATCAAATCCATTTATGGCACAACTTCTTCTTCATTGGCTCCCTTGTCTGAAAGGGAATTTGTTGAGACCTCCACCAAAACCTCCTGACATATCATACCTTTGGGAGAGGCACATCAGCATGTCTCTTATTTGGGTGTGTATTTCAATAGTCATAGGTTTTCCACATTTGTTTCACAGTCGGGATAAGATTAAGGGAATGTCTATCGGATTGTATATCTATTTTCACATGTACCTTTCTCCTAGAAATAGTGTTTGTAAGTTCCAGGTTTGGAGGAGGGTTGGGTCCGGGCCTCTCCCTTCTTGATGAGATGACCTCAAACCCCAGGTCTCTGGTAGGGGAAGATATTGTTCATACTGACTTTTCCTTTTAACGATAATGGAGAAGTCTCTCTCTTCTACTGGGATCAATTTTAGGGAAACCATCTTGGCGAAAGCCCCTATCTTTTCTCGAATGAGGTGTCATAATTGCTCCTCCTCTCTTCTTTGGTGCCAAAGACCAAAGGGGAGATGGGCACATGGAATATTTTTACCCATTCCCTCTCTTGTTGCATTTTGTCTCCATGGGTACCCATCCTAGTGTAAACCCCAAACCATCATCCTTTATTACTTCCGTTGGACCCTTTTCCATTGTGAAGTGACTAGAGGGAGGGCGTGTCACCTCACCCTTTTCCCGAGTCTCCTAGACCACTTCCACAGTCGCCTCAACCTCATTCACCATGGACACCATAGGTGTGCTCTCTTCCACTAGCGGAGGAGGAGATTTTTTAATTGTGAATGCCTTTTTTGAACCATTGACATCCTCTTGTTTCTCACACTGAGCATGAATCGCGTGGGCTTATCGATTTGTCATGGTCACAAAATTTTCAAAATCGAATGAACAGTGAGAAATATGATTTCTATTCAAACCCCGATATGTAAGAAGCCTTTTCAGGGCCTGAACTAATCAGACATCTTCTTAATGAATTCAATCCTAATGGTATTAATCTGGGAATCCTCCTTAGGAATAATTCCCAAATTAAACCCCAAATCATCAAGGAATCCTTTTCGGGAAGTAACTCCAAACTCATCTATCTCTAATGACTATACTCTCTTATGAGACCTATGGAACTATGTGGGCTTTGATTCCCATCCATATGGAATACGTAGGAATCCACCATGAGGTTCAAACCCAATAACCTAAATAAACATCGTTCTCCTTAGGCGATATTCCCAACAGGGTCTGATCTTATTTTGAAACCCATATCCTCTACATGTTCTTTGGGATACTTCATCATAAGTCTCACACTATGTTTGGACCAAGAACCTTCCATTAATAGGTCCTTATCACATGACCGTAAAAGGTATGATGTGTTCTATTATGCATCACTGAACTACGATGGTTCTGATTCCTTTCACAATGATATGTAGGAAGCCCATTTTATGGGCACGATCCCAAGATCAAAACAAACCATTGTCTACCTGGATGACAATAAATTCCAGAGGGCCCCATTGAGTGGCTTAAAAACTTGTATCATCACAACAATGATTAAAATAATCCCTAAGAAATATATTATAGGATACCATTGATGGAAAACCTAGAATACAAATTGATATATCCATTAAGGAAGAACCTTGAATACATACTGATGATTCAAAATTTTACACTAGTTAATAAGTGATTGTAAAGTCCTAGGGATACTTATGATATACTTGGTAAATTAAAAAGGATTCATGAAAATATCATAAATTTACAAAGAGAGTCGCGGGGTAGACAATAATTCCCCCCAAAAAGGTTTGATGAGTGCAACCTCCCATCCTCTCTACCAATGCACGTTCTTATGTATTGTAATGTTAAAACTTAAAGAATGCATACCTTTGGAAAGAAGGACCTCTTTGGATAAAGAACGATTGGATGTTTCTAGTTTCATAAATCAATCTAATAGAAACTACCTAGAAATTGTTAATATAAAACTAGAACATAGGTTTCAAGGAACTACAAAACTACATTTAAAACACATTTTTCCTCAAAATATGTTTTATTACTTTTTATGAATTATTAATAATATTAATTTATTACCATTTTAAAAGCTTTATTTGACCAATTTAAATTATTTTTTTGATATTATCATTTCAATATTATCTCAACATTAATTTTGGATAATTTTCTAAAATGATGTTGTTTTTGATAAATAGTGAAAAAATAATAATTTTTATTAAAAACTGTCTTTTTATATATTGAATTTTAAAACATGCATTTTACAATAAAATAATTTACAAGTAAAATTATATCACTGATATTGATAGTAATCAAATTTAGGATGTTTTAATTTATTTTACATTAGATATTGGTATGAAAACATATTATATCTATAAAATTATTTTTAAGGACATGTTATTTTCATCGCATTTGGAAGGTATTATATTAAATTATATTAAGTTGCTTGTTTGATTTGTATTTGATAAAATGAATTAAATATTTAGAATCATAATAATCATTCTTTTTAAATATGTTCAACTTAATGTTTGGTCATAATGAATACTTAAAACAAAAAAATATATCTTACCACTATTAAGTTGAAAACAGGTTCACCAGGTCATAAACTAAGAGATAAGGGTATATATTCCAATTAAATGTGACTAAATTCAATATCATGTAAATATATTAACCTCATAATATATAAAATTCTAATATCATTCCATTTTTAATAATCTATCTTGAGTATAAATTTATTTTATTTTAAATGATTTCAAATTTTTAAATGTTTTTTCTCCCCCACTTATAAAAGGACCCACATACATACATTTATTTAGTTACTTTTGAGCTATATATATATCAAAACAATCCTACCCAGTTATATAATAAAAATTCAATATCCATGATTTCAATGTTCATTTGTTCTTAAAATAACATATAAATGTTCTATAAGAATTGATCTGAAGGATGGATATTGAAGAAGAGGTAATCATCTTACCCAACCTTTTTCCACCTATTACTTATTCTACCTCATAAAATTATATAGTATTCAACATTAAATAATATCTTTAGTATCCCAAATATACTAAATTATTATTATTATTAGGAAATCACTTTAATTGAAAATATTTTTTTATAATTGGGGAACGAATGTATTTCTCGTGCATGCATGTCGACCATCACCTTCATGGGGGGATACAATTCATTTTCCATCACCATCATTAATGGAAAATTATTATGATGGGTTTCATTTTTATAAATTTTATATAATAAATAATAATTATTTAAAAAATATAATATCATAACTATATTCTTACATAACCATCTTTTTTAGAAAATGATATTGTCGATCATGTGCATGTGTGGACTACGAACTCCATGAAGTAATGAGATTGGTATTTCAATTCCATTTTACTAAGACAGTAATAAGGATATATTTAATTAATAAATATATGTTAGTTTTTTATGTTTCTATTTTTTCATAATGAAACAATAATATATATATATATCTTTCTTTTTCTTTTTTGTTAGAAAATGAAAACAACATTCATGCATATGTATAGTTTACCATCTCAATGAAAAGTGTAAATCACATTTTTAAATATATTTTGTGGATCTATATATATTATGAATTTATATTGTAATTATGAAACTATTGTCATTATTTATCATATGGATCCATGATCAACGTTCAAGGACCAAAACTACCGAATATAAATTCTCATGAAAAACGAAATAGTTAACACATTGAAACAATTATTTTAATAAGAAATTATTAATAAATTAGGGTTTAAACATTATAAGTCGATAATATAATATATTATAATTAATAAAATGGCTTTGGTATAGATCTATAAAAAATAGAACTTATTTTACCCAAGGATAGTGTGATTTCTATAAAAATCGTAATTGAAGTAAGTGGTTTTCGCCTCAGGTTTAGTTATGTGATACCCAAGAAATATTCAACATGTGTTACTTCTATATAGTGTATATAATTACATATACTGTCTTTTTTGATGATTTTGAATATATGAATAGTGAATTACATATCCATCTATCATTCCCTCTTTCATGAGGGATTAATTTTGAATGTTTGTAAAGTGATAATGCATTTATGTTACTATATCATTATTTAGATAGATAGTTTGCGATTGAGTTTCTATTGATAAAATTTTATAAGCTATCACTAAATAATACCATTAATTTTCTTCTCATGTGGTTATTAATGGAGAATAAATTTTTTCTATTCATTTTTCCTCTTTTTTAACATAATAAACCAAAAATTGTTTTTTAAGAAAAACTATCTTTATTATTTCTCTCTTCAGTAAAAATATTATTATATATATAAATTTTATATAAATGTTATTAAGTATTTTTTTATATTATTATAACATAATTCACTTAATACTTTTCCATTATTTAATTATTTACATAATTTATTGAAATTAATATTATTTTTATTATCTAAATAAGGTATTTTTAAATTTTAATAAAATATGTGAAAGGAATAACCTCATTAACATACATAGTAGGAACAAAATTCACTACATTCATGGCCACTCAATGATTTTAATCTTACATTGTAGTTTTCAAAATATCTTGTCAATTATTATTAATTTTTGAACTTTATATATTGTATATATGTGATTTCGAAGTAAAAAAGGTTATTTCCCCTTAGAAATGTTCCATTAATCTTTTAAAATATTTTTGCATCTATGATTACATAATTTTATGTTATATTTAACTTATTGGGTATATGATCTCATTATACCATCGACATTAATTATTGGGATGCCTATTAATTATAATGTTTTTTAGAAGGTTCTATAAAACCCATTTTGTTCCCATAAGTTATTAAGTTATGATGAAACCATTATGAAACCTCTCTATTTTTCATGGGTTAAGTTATGAAAAAATGAGGAGATGTATATGAAATCTATTTAAATTATATTTAATATTCTATGATAAATTATTTATTATCTTGTATGTACATATGTATGATTTTCAATATTTTAGGATGGGTCAATAATTATATAGACCACTAATGTATTGGGTAAATATGGATAGCCCTAAGATGATAAAGAATGGAATTGGGAGTGAGACCAATTTAGTAAGTGACACATTACACAATGATAGTCCTGGGAGTAAACCTTAAGAGATGATTTTATAGAATTATGAGTGAACCCAATCCACTATGATAGTCTTTTCAGTGATCCTTAAGAAAGGAAAATATTTTATATGGTTATTTTTAATCCCCAAATATATGAATTATTCAAATTTAAGCTCCAAAATACCATGTTATATGATTATTTTATGATATATGTCTTATGAACTAAAAATAATTCTATCATGAATAAATATTAGTAACTATGTTAATCTAGTTCTGGTTTCAAAATTTTATATTTAAATTCTCATATACTAATTATTACATGATACATAATTGAACATTTATATCTCCCTCATTTACCCTTACTATGTTCAGGAATTACCCCTTTCTTATGTTTCCTTTACCAAAGATAGGAATATTTTTGTGTGGATAATATGTCTAAAAATGGAGATGGTTATGAATAACTTAGTGGGAGATGATATATATATATGTTATAAACCAATTGATTATGAATCAAATATTCCAAAAAAACTAATCCTATATGATTATGGTGTGTATAATTTTGTTATGTATGAAATATTCATCTAATACAATGTAATATTTATAAATGAAAATAATGGTTTACATTAGTTGGTATCATAGAATGTTTTAGTTACCTTAAATTACAAGGAAAATAAAAAATTAACGAGAACCATTCAAATAATCATATTTATAAGAGATTATACTATGTTATTTTAATTACTGGAGTGTGGTTTTCCTAAAAAAATGTCTATCTACATTAAACAGGTGTATGTTGTTATGGAATAGATTCATCAAAGGGTAATACGACGAAATTTTGTTTTTCAAGTATTTTTCAGCATTAAATCTATTTGATGGTGATTGTTCCCTTACTACGCACCTGTTTGACATTGTCAGTTGATATTATCAGCTTAATTCCAAAAAACATATAAACCATTATAAATGATTTAAGTAGATGATGAACATGGATGGCATTGGTTAACCATAAGTTATAATAGATTTAAATGTTGGTGGTAAGATATATATATCCATTGAATTAATTTTCATGATTTAATGGTTTCTCATTATGATTATAGTTTCTCACATGGTTATTTTTTATTCTAATAAATGGATTTAGCAAGAATCAACCATGTTAATTATGAATGGGTTTTACAATGAAATTATTCTCCTCCCAAAAAACCAAATGTTATGGGAGCTAGAATTAAAAATATTATTTTTATTCTTACACAACATTTTCTTGACATGAATTATATTGATAATCCAAATGAGATAAGTTATGATCAATGTTATATTGATTCCTTAATTAGAAAACATAAAAACTATATTACTTGTTCAGATAATCCATTTGTTTTTGAGAAATTCATCTGTACCACTGAGAAGATATACTCCATTATCCATCATTTATAACATTAAAAAGTTATTCTTTTTGTCTATGATTTGGAATTATAATTATATATATTTTTTAACCTTATCAATTAAATTATGAAAAGGATAAATTGACTCCATAGAGTCAGATTATTTTAATACATTATTTTTTAATAATTATATTCCCCATATTCAATTTAAGAAACTGGAGAAGGAATTCCTTGAGCTAATGTACAATGATAATGAATCAGTAAGTATATATAAACAAAATATCACAAGGATTTGATGTACACTATTAGTATTATCATCCAACCTGAATGAAAGGTTTATTGATCCTTTAATGGATTCAAACCAAGTCTCAAATCTGGAAAATAAATAATAGAATTTAGTAACTATGAATAAATAATTCTATGTGAAAGACAGATGGAAATATGGATTGTTGTGACCCATCAATCGACCGATTCTTAGAAGAAACGAAATAAGTAATTCAATAACAATTCTAATAATAATGAACCTAGAGAGAAGAATATGAAATTTTCTGTATACTATAGTTGTTAAATAAAACATAGGGAAATTTTTTAAAGGGTACTTTTAATTATTTTATGTGCATAAAGGATGGCCACTGGGTAATCAAATGTCAATGTTATGGGACTAAAAATTTATATAATGATAGATATAAATATCCATAGATAGATACACCCACACTGTAGTGTTTCAAATGTAATGAATATGGGAATTATACTAACCAGTGCTAAAATCCATAGGTTATTTATGTTGATCGATGTAAGCAACATCTTCTGCCCATAGAAATAATGAAATATAACATGACCACTATTTTTTATGAGGAATATAATAATTAAGTGGTGGAAGGAAAATAAAACATCCACTATATAATAAAAAATGTCTTATTTGATAGTAGATTGACCCTCTCAATTTAAATCTGAATAATTTTATAATGGTATAAAAATAACTCCTCAATGCATAGATGTTCAATTATCAGTGAAAACCCCTTATTTTATGATGGAAAAAAACTCAAGTATATGTTTCTTCGAAGAATAATGAATGTTTTAATGTGTTTACCAAATATCTTATTATATTATACCCCGTTGAGAATAATTTTTCTCATGGAAGGGTTATATGTATTTTCCAAAATCACACATAAATTACCATGTAAGGAAAGTCCCATTTGGAATTCTAAAACATCCTATGATCATCTATATCTGTGATGACAGATATGAGATTTCATTGTTATTTACATCAATTTTAAGGGTTTTAATTCCTAATAAAAGGTGCATTTATCTTATAAGGTTTTAGAGAAACTCAACATAATATATATACATACTATAATAGAGTTTGTTAATGTTCATACAAATGAGTTTTATAGTCCTCCCAAATATTAGATGTTTAGTTTTCAATTGAACTCATTCTAGTTGATAAACCTGTTTCAAATACTCCCTATATAATAGACATGATTAAGTTACATGAATTCATGAAACAAATCTAGGATAATATATACAAGGGATTCATTCTGCCGAGTTCTACATCATGGGGTTCAATTGCTATTTTTTTTAAAGGAATATTTTTCAATGTGACTCATTATTTATTATTTTTTACACAATAAGATCAAAATGAAGAATAAATATTTTATTCCCTTTATTAATGATTTTTTTCAATGAATTATTAGGAGATAAATATTTTTCAATGATTTATCTTCAAACAAGAAATTTTCAGTTGAGGGATAAAATTGAATCATACATAATAAATCTCCCTATAAAAGGTATGAACACTATGATTTTATAATGATTCCATCTGGACATACTATCCCCAAGCTACCATCCTAGATTTAATAAATAGTATTTAAAGATAACCCTAATTTGTTTGATGTAGGCTTTCGATATAATATTCTTATAAATTATAAAATCGTTTATGATGATGAAGATCACATGATAATTTTAATAAAGATCCTAATAAAGGAAAATTTGTATGGTAAATTATCAAATTGGAATTTTAGATAATTAATTTCATATTTTTGGGTCATATAATCTCTTGTGAGGGAATATTGGTGGACCTATCAAAGGCATAAGTTACTAATCATTATACTATACAAACCATTGTGATTCAGATTAGTATCTTTCATTGTATTGATGGATATTTTAATATTTTCTCATTGGTTTGTAATATTCTCACAAAGTTAACTTATAAAGGGTTCTATTTTTCTTTAGATATATGAATGTTTAATATTTATTAAGAACTAATACTAATTTTTGTTTGTTTATATATTAGTATAATAATATGTAGATGATAATATTCTTTGATTAATAATGATGCATTGAAAAAGGTATTGATATTCACCCTCATGAAGAATGATGTCGTTATTTCTTATGCCTCACTACAATTAAAGGATCATGAGAAAAATTACCCAACCCATGATTTGGATTTAGCCGCATTAAGTTTAGAATTAATGATATGGAGACCTTATCGTAATGGATAATGATGTGACATATATAATGATCATAAAATTTTAAAGTATATATTATATTTAAAATATTTGAATATGTTCCAAATAATATGGTTGAAGTAGATTACTGACTATCAATACACAATAAATTATCATCCGAGTAAAGAAAACAAGGTGGTAAATGATATGATTCTAAAGGACCGTGTTTCCTTGTCAAGGTTAAGGATATGAAATAGTTCAAATAATTATTTATTTTAAAAGAATAGATCAGGAATTCATGAAGGAAGGGTGGAAATTATATCTTTCTCAATAGAGTGTTAAAAAATCTAACATATTGATGATTCAAGAGGCATGAAAGAAAGATGTAGAGTTAAAAAAGAATGTAATAAATGTTCATGATTTAAGACATTACTCAGATGGAATTATATGGATTAGATACCTTATATTTGTTCCATCCATAACATATTTGAAGAATGGGATATCATATAATATTAATAATTCATTATTCTCAAATAATTCTAGAAGTATAAAGATGTATAGAGATATAAAGTAGTATTTATAGTTGGACAACATTTAGAGATATATTGGGGATTATTTATTTTGGGGTTTTGTTTTTCATCAAGCTATAGATGAGGGATAGATGTGTGGGGGAATATTACAACCATTACACATAATATAATGGAAGTGGGAAAACATCACCATTTTTTTCATCAGACTCTACAAAAAAATTTGAAGACTATAACGCTATTTGGGTGGTACTAAATCAGGTTATGAATTAAATAAACAATATTGATATCATATAATATTTATAAATTAATCATAATTCTATAATATTAATTATGGTAGTGGTCTGATTTTTTTGGAGTAACAAATTTTATTATATTTTATATGGATTTAATGTTTAACTCGATATTTTGGTGAAGCCTTTAGCAGAATCTGGATACAGATTTCTATTTTTGTACCGATTTTCATCCTAAAATATATGATTTATGTTTTAGTACCAATTTGCATCTTAAATATAATGTTATATCAATTCAACATCACATTATGGAAGCTCAGAGTTGAAAAAAAACTATACGAACAATAACCAAAGAAATATAAACAATGAATTCAACGAGATGTCATTTATCTTATTATATCCAAAGATGAATGTAATTGTATTCAGATATAAAGAGAAGAAGATACCTATGTATATTTTTCCCTTCAAGATTCATTATTTTTTTGGATGCTTCATATCTCCTAAAGCTTTTACCGAACTTCTATCATGTTCATTATGAGTTCAATGAATGTCTCTTTAGGAAGTAAGTACATGATCCATCACATGTACTAAACGTAGAGGTTATTAAACTAGAGAATGATATTTTCTACGAACATAAACATGAATAAAGTGTAGATTCTAGAGATAAAGTGTTATAGAACAAGGCCACTAACCTTTTTAATGTTCACTAGAGAAAAATATAATGAATCGATATGGTAACCTATGGATGTGATGAAAATGATATAAAATGGTCTTTTTTATATGATTAATGGAATTTAAAGGGAATGATTTATTTTAATGGGGTGGAATGTAACACTCTGAGATTTCTCAAAATATTTTTCTTTAGATTAATTTATTTAATATAATATTATACATGTATCCCATAGTATAAATGAATAGGTATATGAGATAATATTATAATATAGTCATTAAATTTGAATATTAAATATAAATAAACACATTTTCAACAATATTTTAGAAGTTTTAGATAAATTCAATATATTGATAAATAAGTACACATCTTTTAATCATCATTATATTCTTTAAAAATAAATGTTTCCTAAAAAATTGGTTGTATTGAATTCTGTGAGAAAATAATATAATTCAACCTTTATAATTTTATAAAATTAAATTGAAAAAATATTTTTTATAAATAGTCATGTGAAAATTATCTCATATTTAAATTTTAATAATTTTCTATAAATACATATTTTTTAATGAATATTAGAAGATTAATTTTTTTAAGATAACCATTTATTATAAATCATTTAAAATATCCATTTTTTTTAAAAAATCGAATAAAATTAAAATTATTTAATTAAAATTAGGAATATCAAAATTTATGTCATTTTAATTAATTTATATTTTTTTTAATTATCATAATTAATATTTTTTAAAAAAATAACTCATTTTTTGGTCCTAATAAAGAGTAAAAATATTAAAAATCAATTACCCATCAAGTGGTTAAAATGAGGTTTCAATGGGCGTTAAACCAAGAGATACGGCTATGATTAATAATTAAACATCTTTACATAATATTTTATGGATATATTTTGGCCTCATATTATCTAACCTGAATTTATATTTCTATTTAATTGAATTTATCTTGAGTACAGATTTTTTGTATTTTAATCATTTATGATATTCCAAGTCCGTTCTTTTCCCTATTTATAAAAGTACACAGAACTTTTATATTATTTACACTATGTTGAGAAATATAGATCAAACAAAACCTACCTTATTATCTTATATTCTCACCAATACATGATGTAGAGGTTCTATTCTTATTAAAGGTCCAATCCAATGGTCCTTAACAAAGGATCTAGAGGAGGCTACCGAAGATGAGGTAGTCATATTACCCAATGAATTTCATCTTATTTCATATCCTACCACCTAATTTTTTTAATTAATAATAATGTTATATATTTAATATCCTAAATATAATTACACTTTATTATGATTATATAACCATCGTTATTCACTCTTTTATAACAAATGGGAAGCAATTGCATCACTCCTGCATATGTGTGGACTAATTCCTCAACATAGCAATACAATTTAATTTCCATTAGTATAATTAATCGATGGTTATTATACTTAGTTAATTGTTATTAAATTATATTTATTATGTAACTATTTATATTTAATTTTAATGTCATATTTACATTTTTAGCTTCCAATATTTTGGAAATTGATAATGTTGCTCGTGCGTACGTGTGGACTACCATCTCCATCATGTGATGTGATTTGGTTTTCATTTTCATTTTTTAATGATGGTAGTATAGATATATTTATAATATATAAATGGAATATATGATATTATTGTGGATTTTTATTGATAATATAACATATATATTTATTTACTTTCTTTATTTATAAAATGAGAACAATGTTAATGAGTACGTACGACTTAGCCTCTCTAGGAATGACATAAATCAATTTTCTTTATCAAAATTTCATGGATGAATCAAATATATATATATATATATATGTATAATTAATATATATTATATTAATATAATTATTAAAATTCATTATATTATAAAACCATGATCCAATTAAAATAATTTGAACTACCAAACTAAAATTCCAAGGAAAAATGAAATTGTTAATACATGGAGATGATGATTTAATAAGTAATTACTAATAAATGGGTGTTCAAATGTAATGAGTTGATCTTATTCTAAATTATCATGTATTCAACTTTTTTAAATTAAATTTATTATACTATATTTTAGAGCACTTTTCATGTAATCCAAATACGGGTT
The DNA here is from genome assembly GCA_963277665.1 of Viscum album. Taxonomy (NCBI): domain Eukaryota; kingdom Viridiplantae; phylum Streptophyta; class Magnoliopsida; order Santalales; family Viscaceae; genus Viscum; species Viscum album. The sequence goes on from OY728163.1 coordinate 337,140,246, forward strand.
AACAAATTTTCATGTCACATTTATTTCTATGAGTCACATATCATATTTAACTCTTGTTTATTTTATGTTGTATATATAATTTACATGAATATATCTTATAATTCATAACAGAAAAATTGTATAGATTTAAATATTTATGTAAAATTCTATCTTTCCAGAGTTTTGAATTTAAATTTTACTACTATGGTAAGATATTTATATTAAAATATAAAATTTTATTGATATTATTTATGATTATCATTCATATGATGAAATTTTTTGATATATATATCAATAATTTCATTAATATTATTCTTTTATGGTCATTTAAATATAATATACTTTCTTTTAATTTTAATCTCTTTATTAAAACAAGATACTGAATGATTATTTTTAAGAAAAACTGACCTCATTTCTCACTTCTGTCAATGATCATTTTTCTTCAATATCAATGTTTTCTAAAAAACTTCAATAAATTTTTTTATATACTATTGTGATTTTTATAATCATTTTTTTAGTAATACATGCTTAAAAAACATGGATATTACATAATTTTAGATGAATATGCATCTCAAAACAAATGTACATGACTAGGAACCATAATAGTTCAATGTCTTTTAGAACATGGAACCCAATTTTATAACTTGGTGAATGATCATTAATATCTCTCTTAAAGATGTCCCCATTTAGTATTCTAACATAAAACCCTTCTTCATAATCTATGTAAAGGAAACATATGAATGGGGTGAGCTTATATTCTCAATAAGGGTAAAAAAGGGATACATATATAAGAATAACATGAGAATAAGGGTATTAAAACTTGATAAATGCATTAGTGGATCATACTATGAATATTAAAGACCATAATCAAGAGATGTGGAATAAAGATTATCAGTTTATAATAAATTAATAATATGGTAATAAAGAGAATAATACATGAGAGGTCAACGTATGAATAAGACATGGAGTTGTGTAATAAACATAAGAATAGAAAATCCAATGTCAATGTAACCTAATAATAACATCAAAACATGATATACATCGGATAATCACCCATATACCTTCTTTAGGCTTGGGATGACCTCCCATGTACTGTCATGTTACGGGATTATGATTACCTCCCATGTAACCTCTTATTATGGGAATGTCATTCCCTCTTTTGTACACTTCTGTTACGGTCTATGGGTTCCCTCATATATACCCTCTAGTTATGATCATGAGATTTCTTTCATTATAGAATATTATTATGGTCTTGGGAGCCACTCATGGGTACCCTCTAGTTATGGATTTTGGGTTCCATACCATATAAATATTTTTACATGCTTTGGGATTCCCTACCTAATAACCTCTTATTATGAGATTTAGATTCCCACATTTATACACTCGATTTATGAGATTTGGATTACCAACCATTGAACCTCTTATTTTAGGATAGGGATTTCCTCTCATATACACTTTTATTATTTGATTAGGATGGCCTCTCATGTACCATATTCATACGGCTTGGGGATACTCTCCCAAATACCCTCTTTTTATTTTTATTGGATACCCTTCCATATAACATATTTTTATCAAATTGGGATTCACTATAGTATACCCTTATAATATAGTCTTGGGATTCCCTCCCATGTACTCTGATTTTATGGTCTTAGAATGCCTCTATAATACCGTCTTGTTACGGGCTTGGGATTCCCTCTCGTCAACTCTCTTCTTATGGGAATGGGACTCCCTCTTGCATAACACCTTTTTATGGTATTGGGATTCCATACAATGATCTCTCTTTTTACATGACTGGGATGACCTATCGTATACCCTCCTGTTATGGGCATGGTATTCCCTCTCATGTACCCCATGTTGTGGTATTCCAATTCCCTCCCACAATGCCCTCTTTTTACGCGCTTTGGATGCCCCCTATATGAACTATCGTTACAATCTTGAGATTACATCCTATATAACATCTTGTTGTGGTCTTGGGAGTTGTGAAGAAGTGTGTGGGGGTGGGGGTGAGATTCCTTTAATAGTGTAGGCATTGTTGCAATCTTGTAAATATAAATTGGTAAAAATTACTGATAGGTCTCCATTACAAAATGTGGCTTAAATAATAACCTATTTTTATGAATTGGGAGGATATGTTATAAATATGTCCATAACTTGGTTTTTGGACATGTTTCTAGGTTATTTGTCCCCTTATGTTAAAATTCATCCACATAATAAAATCGTTTTTAACTTAATTATAGTAATTAATTTTAATTACAGTCACTAGTTTTTTGGTAAAAAAATGTGAAACATACTAGATATTATAAATAATACTAATGAAAGTATGGAATTCATATTTCCAAATTCTAAAAATAGAAGTGGAATAAATTAATTTAAAATTAATCTCATAAATGGGGAAAACAATATGGTTTTAAAGTGGAAATGATCAAATTATTGAAATATTTTTGTATCTAATTTCAATGTGAAATTGATACAAATAGCCTAAATTGTATTAATATATAAAAAATTTATAAAAATATACTTTAAAAAATTAAAAAAATACTCAAAATATATAAATAAAAATTATTAAAATGTGGGTTTCAATTAAAATTTATTGGTTTCATTGTTAATGAAAAAAATGTAACTTCTCATAAAAAATACCAAATATTCACCCAATGTAAATTTTTATATTCCTATTTAAAAAATGAAGTTTATTTTATAAAATAAAATTATGAAATATACCAAAAATTAGATTTAAAATTGGTGCACCCTTAAATGTTGGCAACATTAACTTTTACAAAAACAATACATCTTTAGGAGTGATACTATATTAAATCATATCTATTGACTAGAGAACACATAAGATGACCATCAAAGTGTTGAATAAAATATATATATATATATATGTCATTATAATCATTTTAAACCATGTTAATTTAATTTATTTTGATAAAATGTGTTTGAATATATAAATATGGTTTCCCATAAAAAGATCTCTTATATTTTCAAAATGTTTTAATTTTAATTTCTACATAATTGGGAATAAAAATAATTCATTTTATATTCGTGTATAAACAATATATTCTTTATTTAATTAATATTATTTATAAACTCTATTCCAGGGACTATGTGTCAACTATAATGAAATATTAATAATAATAAAAATAATAATACATTATAGTTTGGTAAAAAAATTTATGAGTGTAATAAAAGTTATTGAAGGAACTTCAAATTGTGGGTAACATAATCCAAACTTAGTGTTCCATGTACTGAAATCGAATCTATGTGTTTTCTATAGTGGAATATTAACATAACGTTTCTTGTAATTTAAGACAAACCTAGTGATTTCAATAAAAAAATAATTATTCAGGGTTTCGTGAAATGAATAATATCAAAAATATAAATAAATCCAAAAAACATATTTCATAATGTCTTGGGGTGTTAAATAATACCCCCCTTAAAATTAATTTCACCCTAAAAATTCATCTGGTTTGTCAATGGTCTAACACATGAAAGTACCTTTCATAGAACCCCACATCATACAAATGAATTCTAAAATATATTTTAAAAAATGAATGGTTGGAAACAAAATGGTTATGAGAAGTAAATAGTTACGTGTTTTCCACATAGGATAACTTAGTTGTAAAATGATAACATTGAAATAGAACAGAAATATAAATATCATGTTCTGATGGAGAGTTATATAGAACATTGATTAGTAGTAGTGGGTGATCTAGATAGAATTAATAATCATAGAACCATAAATCTATTATTATTCAAGGGACCATTTGATTCATTGAAAATTAAGGTACTATGATCACATTTGTTTCAATATCATTTCCCTTGAGTTGAAGAATTTTTTCTTTTTTCTCTTGATCCCATTACATAGATAATATTTTATATATTTACATAATGTAAAACATGATATAAATATCATATATTTCATTTATATAATTATTTATTATAATATATAAAATATATAAATATGAAATGAAATATATATTTTATAGAGATGGTAGGCCATATATACGCATGAACTCTGTTTCAATTTTCTTATCATATTTTACATTAATAAAAATAAATAAATATATATATATTATCATTATAGTATAATTTTTATTTCACAAATATGAAATATTTTTAATAATACCATCCTGAATACATTCCATGAAATGCGTGTATGAATTTCATTGCTTTGAGTTGGTGGTTATCCTCATGTCCACAAACAACATTACCATATTCACAAAAAAAGAATGAGGTTATATTTAACATATTAAATTAAAATTAATAAATAAATAATAAATATCATATACAATCATTAATTATGTCATAATTCCCAGCCTTTATAGGTGTTAATGGGAGAAAAAATGACATTGGTTTACTAGGTGTTAATCTGTCCTTCACACGGACGATGATTACGTATCCCATTTAATGGAAGTGTGTGAAGGTGTATGTCCTAATTTTGTCATAAAAACATCTAATAATATTTATTAAACATAGGTTATTATATAAGTTTTATATAATAGTAATTTAATGGGTTGATAATGAAATATAAAAAAAATACCTCGTTGAGAAATGTTGCATCTTCTTTTGGTAACTACAATTTTTTGCACAAAAAGATTAATTGGTTGTCTTAATTATAAATATAAGGAAGCTCAATTGGGAGGAGAACATTTCTGAGATTATTTGTGTAGTAGTTTTAAGAGATAAATGTATTTATCGGAGTAAATAAGTAAGGGGGTGAGTACCCTTTTATAGATGAAGAGGACTGGAATTCTTGTAAATATAAAAAGGTAAACAATGTTGATCGGTATCCCTTATATCAATTGCCTCCAATAATGGTCCATTTATTACAAAAAAAATTATTTGATATAAATATGGACATAAAATGGATTTTTTACATGTTTCTATGTTATTTTTTCATTATGTGAACATTCAAGCACTAAGTAAACTCGTATTTACATTAATCATTGAAATTAATTTTAATTAATTTCACAAATAACTTTGGTCAAAAAATAATTTGAAATTTCTATAAATTATAAATTTTATAATTCCTAATATAAAATAAATTTTTCCAAATTATGAAAATGTAATTTTCATAAATTATTTTAAAATTAATCTGAAATATGGGATGAAACAACGAGTTTTTAAAGTGATAATGTTCAAATGATTAAAATGATTTTATATCCAATTTCTCTTTTTAGATGATACCAATGAACTAAATTATATTAATATATGTATTATTGATCTATATATACTTTAAAACCAATTTCTAATATATTTTATCTATAAAAATAAATTAGATGAAAATACAGTTTTCACATAAAATTTGGTGATTTTATATATTCATCAAAAAATAAATCTTCTCAGCAAAATATCAAAAATCTAGAAAAAGTAGATTTTTTTTCAATTTAGAAAGTTAATTTTATATTTTCAAATAAAATTTAGAAATATGAAAAAATATTAAATTTAATATTGCAGCGCCATTAAAAGGCAGAAAAATTATATTTTAGAAAAATTATATATCTTGATGTGTAAAATTATATTTATTTTTATCCTCTATCTAGAATACACATAATATGAATGTTAAATTGGTAAATGAATATAATATATATATATATATCATTAAAATTAGTTTTTAATGCTGGATTAATAACATTATTATGGTAAAATGTGTTTGATTTCACAAATACAATTTTCCAGCAAATGATTCTCTATATTTTCAAAAGGGGTTTTTTTTCATTTTAAGTTAATTGGTCGAAAAATAATTTTTATTGTATAAGTTTGTAAACAATATTTTAATAATTTAGTTAATCATATTCATAACCATTATTCCAATGACTAGGTGACAACTATATTAATATTTCAATAATAATTATAATAAAATATTATAGATTGGTAAAACTAGTTTTTTTATAAAATAAAAGCTATCGAGTGAACTCCTCATTATGTGTGACACAATACAAACATAGTTTTGTGTGTACTTAAATAAAATATAACTGCTTCATGTAGTGAAATTTTAACTTGGTGTTTCTTGTATCACAATCCAAACATATCGCTTTCATATAACACTATCTATATTCAGTGTTGCGTGAAATGAAAAATTTGGAAAGTATTTCATAAATTCAAAAAAAAAACAAAATATATATGGGTGTTACATATAGTGACCCATGTTTAACATAAATGGATAAAATATCATTTTAGATGAATATTTATCCCATTACCAATGTACATCCTTGAGTATCATAATAGTCAATGTGCTTGAGAAATTGAAAATATGATGTTACCTCTGGGTAAAAGATATTTAACATATACCTTAATGATATTACACATTATTACTCCTACATAAACCTTTATATATTACCTGGGGAAAATAAACAAAAGAAATGGGTGGTCTCAGATTCTCAGTAAGGGTAATCAAGAAAGATATGTAAGTATAAAATTATAATAAAGGTATGAGAACATGGTCCTTACATTAAAATATCATACCTTACATATAAAAGATCATAATCAAGATTCATTGAATCATTGTTGGTTCTTCAGAAGACATGAATCATAATGTAATAATGATAATAATCTATGAATACATAACATAAAATTAAGACATGAAACTATGGAATTAACTTGGGAAAAGAAAATCCTATGTCAAGGATACCTTCCAAGACCTTCAAAACATTATAGGCTTGGTATAATCACACATGTACCTTTTACGACCTTTGGATGACATCAAGATTACCATCTTCTTTTGTTATTTGGATTCCCTCATGGGTACACTATTGTTATAGGATTGAGATCCCCTCTCGTGTACCCAATTATTACAATATTGGGATGCCCTACCGTATACCCTCTTGTTTTTGGATTGGGTTGCCCTCCCACAGACCCTCTAATTATGGGAATGGGATGACCTCTCATATACCCTCTTATTATGGGAATATTGTTTCCTCTAATATACCCTCTTTTTTAGGCTTGGGATACCCTCCAGTGTACCCTTTGAGCTCATAAAACATTTATAATTACTAAATTCATTGGAAATATATATTGTTCCCACCAGTCACATAATGAAATCATATGTATATATGATACAAGATAATAATAATTTATAATATCATAGCCCATAAAAAGAGATGGGTTTCATTATCATAATATCACAACAGATGAAATGAAATGGGTATCTAAAAATTTTATCATATCAAAAACTATGTAAATTGGATAGGTTTCATAATAATATAATAACATTTTAATTTTAGTGTGTTTCAAAAGTATTTTATCATGTATAACTCGTGGAAGAGAAACATGTTTCACAAAATACTTGTCATCTTCAACATAAACCATTCAATGAAAGAAAGAGAATGGTTTCCATTGATCATATCCTCAGTAAAGTAGAAAATATGTCAGAGTCTATAATTTTATATGGAGAATTATTTTTTAATATAACATGGATAATTTCTTAAGGAAAATAACATTTTTTTCTAAATAATTTCTCAATGACATAAAACAATTTCAAAATTATTTTCTTTAACAAAGTCATTAAAAATTTATGAAGAAAGTATTTAAATTCATTTAAAAAATTTGTTGATGAAATATCAGTTTTTCATTGAAAGAATATTGTTATAAAAAAACATTTTTGAAAACATTTTTCATAGAAAATATCTTTAACCCATATAAATTATTATTCGAAATCATTGAAATAATATTTTAATTATACATTATAAAAATATAAAAGAATCATTGAAAACTATTTTTAACTATTTTTGAAACATAACTTATTTTGAAAACCCTTTTCCATGAATATTAATTGAAATTTTCTTTTAAAAACACTTTGGAAAACATTTTCAAAAAACATTGTCTCTGAAATAAAATAGACATCTGACTGAAGGGAGGTAAAGTATGATTCCATTAAAAACATTTTATTAATTATCTTAACTACTAAAAAGTTAAAAAAATGATACAATAAAATGTAGATATCATGAATAACTATAGTATTAGAAAATACATGAGTATTATTGAGATATGGTTGATAAGATTTCATCAATGGAATCATAATCATAAATAGCCCTCATAAATAATGAGATTATAATAACAAACTCGTCCATTTTTGTAACTGTAAATCATAATGCATATTAGATATTATAATTAAATGAATAAAAAAATATTATGAAAATAGTTATAGTTTTTATACAACATTTAACATGGTATTATACAAGCCTCGTAGAAAAATATAGTTTCATAGTACAACATGTTTCTCAAAGAGTGTAAATTGAGACTAAATTACATTACAAGTTTAGTGATTTTTTAATCATAAATTCCTGGAATTGTTGATCATAAAATGGATATGTAAATACCCATTTATTTAATCATATTAATCATGTAATACATTTATGGGAATATATACACACACAAAATGAGTGGTTATTGTGGCATAAGCCTTTCAGAAATAACAGTTTGACAAGAAATCCCCTTAATGAATGAATAAAATTTGAATCATGAGATCTGTGTAAGAATAAGATCAATTGAAACATTAAATATAATTTAATAAAGTAAATTCCGGATATAAAATTTCATATGGACATATATACACCACACAATATGACTAACTGGTGAATACATCATATATCTCACAGAAATAAAAATGAGACGAGAAAACCCTTACCTTAAGTCTTGAATTTAATTTTACATGTCAAACATCCTATATAATAGATATAATTTTTTTAAAAATTTACCAAAGAACCATATTATTATATATCATACCATATATTATTATATTATAACATTATATTACCATGTTATTATAATGTCCATGTTTAAGTCTCATCTTAGGTAATAAACCTTTAGTTTTTTTGTATATGTTTTGAATTTTTATTCTTGATACTATTACATAGAATATGACTTAATTACTTACAGAATGTAAAAAATGATATTAAAATCATATATTATAATTAAATAATTATTTTTAATAATATATAAATGAAATTAATATGAAATGTAAAGCACAGTTCCGGAGACGGTGGCATGTTCGTATGCATGAACGTTTTTACTATTTTCCTGTCGAACTGATGGAATGAAAGTAAATGAAATACATGTGTATATAAATATATATTATAATTATTTTAGAATTATTTTTTCTTATATTCCATATGATTTTACTAAACTCATCCTTAAAAAGTTCCATGTAAAGTGTAAACAAATCATGTCGCTTTGAGGAGACAATAGTCCACACATCCACAACCAAATTTATCATAATACCAAAAAATACAATTCATGATAGTGTATGTTATATAATAATCATAGAAGAATAAAAATCATGAATATAATTTATATATATATATATATATCATATAGAAATAGTAATTAAGTCATTATTACTAAACTTTAAATTTGGTAATGGATGAACAAACAGAATTGGTTCGTGAGGCGTAGTTCTCCATACACACAAACGATGATTGTGTATCCCATTTGATAGAATTGTGTACTGGTGTAGGTAAAACCCTTAACATAAAAAAATATAATTATATTTATTATATTTAGTATATTAAATATAATTTAATTAAAATAATTCAGTTTGTGGGGAATGAAATAAAACAAAAGTTATTGTTGAAGTATTTTACCTCTTCTTTGGCTAATTCCATTTCGGTTTACACCAAAGGACTATTTTAGTTTTCTTTCATCCCAAATTAATTCCTCTAGGATGAATGTAATGATGTTGAGTACTTATTTTTGGAGTTTTTGGATGGACCAACTGAATTTTTAGGTGTGTATAAGGGATGGGGTAAGTTACCTTTTATATTGGATGATGAGTGGCTTTCATATAAATATAAAAAGGTAAACACTATTGTTACGTTTCTCTTAGATCATGTGCCTTCAATAATGGTATTTTTTAAGTAAAATTTGTGATTTGTTTTAAATATTTCCACCCAATGGGATTTTTAATAGTTTATATATTATTTGGCCCCTTATGTAAAAATTTATCTACTATATACACTCATTTTTACCTTAATCATTCTAAATAATTTTAATGATTTTCAATAATATTTTTGGTCAAATAGTAAATTTACCTTACTATAACTAATAAATAACTATTGTTAAAAATATGGAATCCATATTTATAATTTTAAATCACAAATGTGGAAAAATCTAATTTAAAATTATTCTCATGTATATGACCAAACAAGGGGTTTTTAAATTGAAAATGATTAAAAGGATAAAATGTTTTTATATCCAATTTAAATGTGAAAATTATTAAAAACCCTATATATTATTACTAGTTTTTAATTATATATATATATAAATAAAATTTTAATTTTTATTTATCCTTATGAATAAAGAAGAAAAAAATGATGTTTTCAATTAAAATTCGGTATTTTTCACTATTCGTCAAAAAATAATACTTCTCAGAAAAATATCAAAAATTAAACCAAAGAAAATTTTGATATTAATATTTTAAAAATTGAAGTCTATTTTTTAAAATAAAATTTATAAAATATTCAAAAATTATATTTAAGATTGGCCCCCCATTAAAAGGTTATAAAATATCCTTTTAGAATATATATATATCATTATGAAAAAATTGATTTATTGTTATATCATTCCTATAAAACACAAAAGATGGAAGTTAAATAATTGGATGAATATAATATATGTATATTACAATAATATAATTTATCAAAATATGATTAATCAATCTATTTATGTAAAACAAGTTTTATTTTATAAATATTATTTTCCAAAGAAATATGTCATATATTTTTAGAAGGGGTTTCTTGTCATTTTTATTTATTGGTCACCAAATAATTATTAATAAATTACTATTTGTAAACCATGTTTTATTAATATAATTAATCTTATTCATATTCATTATTACAATGACTAGGTGAAAACTATAATAATATTTTAATAATAATAGTAGAAGTAAATTGTAGTTTTTTAATACAAGATCTTGCGTGTAACAAAACTTATTGAAGGAACATGGAAATGTTTGTAACAAAAGATAATCGTAGTGGTTCATGTATTGAAATCTAATCTATGTGTTTCCTGTAATTCATTATTAACATTTTTTTGTGTGTAATGCAAGTCAAAACTAGATCTTTCATATCACACAAAGACATATTAAGTGTTGTGTGAAATGAAAAATATCAAAAAGATTAAATTAATTAGAAAAAAATATTTTAAAAAATATTAGGGTGTTGCATGTTTTACCAATGATCTAATTTTTTTTAAAAAATCATTCTAATGGAAAAACTTTTCCAATTGAGGTAATTTTGTCCCTTTTATAGAAATTTTAAATGAATATAAATTTTAACATACATGTCCAGAATTAAATTACCCACTATAAAGTCTTATTAATGATTTGAGGGTACCTTTAAAAGATTCATGTTTTATATTTAATGTAAAAGATTAATATTTTAAATAAATTATTTCAAATTAAAAAGGGTAATTTCGATAATAAATGTTTTAGTGATTTTTTAAAATAATATTTCCTGTATTATAATATCCTCTAATGTTAATTATGTCAGTTCTGGAAATAGTGGATGCATGCAGTGGAGGGAGACATATTAAAATTTATTTTAATAATAATTTCCAAAAACCATGAGTGAAAATAATTCCTTTTAAATATATAATTATTTATATAATATCTGAAGAAATAACTAAACGGTCTTACAATATTTCTTCATTATTTAATGTTGACAATCTGAAAATACCTTTCAGATTCGCATATTACACTGTGGGGATCTGATGATAGAATCACTCCCGCATTTATCCACATGTTCTCTAATGATCTCTGAACAACAGCATGAAATCTATGGGTTCTAGTGTGGAAAATCTAATGTATTTCATTGTTCGTTCTTGATCACTCGTTCATTGATGTTACAAAAATTTCCCTTTTTTCCATTATTAAGAAAGAGATATAATGAGGATTTGGGAGAGAATTTTTTGGGCACCACAATTCTCTGTTCTAAATTTTGGATGATATACACAATATTCCAAATTTTCTATTTATAGAGTTCGAGTTTATGTTTAAATATTATTTAATTTCATGCCAACCATTAAATAGAATTTAAAAACTCTAATAAAACCCATTCCACATAATAATATTAATATTAGTTTTTGGTGATAAAACTTTTCCAAACTGATAAATAACATTTATTGGCTTGTACATAATTATTTTATCACTGAAAATTCTCTTGGTCTATTCAAACCCATAAGTATTTGTTGAATTCCCAAATAAATATATTATTAATAATTAAATAATCCATTTACATCCTAGAGATCAATTATTTATTTAATATTAACTAAAATTAATTAATATATTTTTTTCACATCCATATAGATAAATATTAATTTAATTTTTGCGATCAATAAAACATGAATAAAATTATTTGTCGATTATTTCATTAAATAAATTCAAATAGAATATAACTGAGATTAATAGAAACACTTAGTGCCTAGACCTCTAGGACACATTATCATTAGATTAAGCATAATTTCTTAAAGTATAAGGTTACTATCTAAAAATAGGTTAAGGAACCCATGAGGAATAACTTAATGTTAGGATGATGACAGCCATATGGGAACAATCACAGTGTAATATAATCCATTTGTCTCAATATCTCATAAAGCTTGTTTCAGATCTGCGTCACCAAAATATAGGCTCGATATGAATTTCATTGACTATCTGAAGTAAACATGTCACTACACTATTCTCCTAAAATTTAGGGGGGAAATTATATTCTAATAAAAGGGATGAGATATTAGCTTTTATAAAGACAGAAGGGACAAATATATCCTTAATTAATCCATTAATGACATGTCACTAATGAAACGACCAATGTATCTAAATTATCCATGAATTTTTATCTTCATTGTTTTAAAAATATATCTATGTACATGAGTTGTAACATGCATTAATAATAATTATAAATATTATGGACTGTCATACGTGCTCACAGATAGGAATGTCTGATGAAACCAAGTCACGAAGAATTGTTATAATCATTACACCTTTCCTAATCTCCCATTGGGGAGATTACCAAGTGAAAACATTATGATAATAAGACTCATATGTTTAAATTTACTCACACCTGATAGTATATGTAAAATGTTTCCCATTATTTTACATTATCAAACTTCAAATAATTATTTAAGAATATATTCCTAGCGCGTCAATGTTCTCATCATAGAGTCGAACTTCCTTGTCATTATCAATGTGATGTGTACTCTAGGACATTAATAAATTTGATTCATAAATGACAATGAATAATTTTTAATAATTAGTTTCATTAATATTCAATAACTCAAAGAAACATGTAATCAAAGAACAAAATAGTTATTCCTAGGACACTAAATCCTAAAACTACCACTTGGACTATAACCGCCCACCTACGACCTTCACTCTACTAGAACTCACATGATAGTAATGTTTTGTTAGTCAAGGATTTATTAATGGGTTACACCATTTTTTCTTCTATGGAAATACTAATAACTAAAACTTAACCTCTAAGAGAAAAATCACCTAATAGAGGATACTTATGATGTTTGTGCTTCATTTGATAATTTGAAATTTCTATTTTGGAAGAGCCGCAACATCATTATTATTATAATAGAGCATGATAGGATATTTAATACTAGGTACCAACTCAACCATATGCATGAGTTTTTACATTCATAATGGTATTTCTTCTACCTTAGAAGCCAAAATATTATTATATTCCTCTGTAAAATCTACAACCATAACTTGATCTGAGCTCTTCTAACTCACAACACCTTCATTCAAAGTGAATATGTATCCCCTTTGTGACCTCATTTAATATTTATCAATTTGGAAACATTAATGTCCATATCCTCTTATGAATAGTTCATAATCTTCTCCATTGTCCTGGAATATATCCTTAATACACTTTAGATATTCTTTACTTCCATCCAATGGTGGTCAACATGATTGGTTGTATATACGACCACCACCATCAATGCATAAGAATCATCTAGACTAGAATATAAAATAACATATATGAATTACCCAATCACTAAAACATACAGAATATTATTGATTATATTTATTTTTACATGTGTCTATGAAAAAAAATATTTGAATGATAAATTCCTTGTGATAATTGAAATAATAATTTAATTTGATATCCTATACATAATCTTTTCAATATTTTGTCAATGTATGTAGGTTGACTTATCCGAAGAAACATCACATATCTATCATAATGGATCTTGATCCAAAGAATATATGTTTTCTCTCCCATGTCCTTTATAGTGAATAATTTATTCAAACATACCTTAAAAAACTGTATAACTAGTATTTTTTTTCCAATGAGTAATATGTCACCAACATATACAAAAAATAAAATGACTTCACTCCGACAAAACAATTTATTTTAATATAGATTTTATATTTTCATTATCAAACCAAATTCCTTTATGGACTTATCAAAAATAATTTTCTATTACATGGAATATTTCATTAATCCTGAAATAGATCTTTTCAACAAACAAACCATATTGTAATTCATTGGAGTCACAAACCCTTTATGTTGTGTCATATAGACATCTTCCTTAAGGTTCCTAATAAGTAAGGTAGTTTTAAATTTATTTTTATAAATCTCATAATCCTTGAAGGATTTAATAGAAAGTTTAATTTTGATGGATTTAAAATTGAAGAAGGTAAAAATGATTCATCATAGTAAAAAAATTGAGATTCTTAACACCTTTTGAAAATATTCATTCCTTATAGACAGATACTTGTCCTTCTAGGTCCAATTTTTTATTGAATGAAAATTTTTAATAAACATGATTTAAATGAATTGGATTGTCTTCCCAACTCCAAACTTGTTTTCGTTAATGGATTACATTTTAGAATTCATGGATTCATATCACTTGGAAACATTTTTTCCACCTACTACTTCTTTATAGGTAATACGATCATTAATATCAAATAATATTGAGTCCCCATCCTTGGTTACTAGAGAAACATTCTGATATGGTTCTATAAACTCTCTGGTAAAACCATGAAAAAATTTGGTCTCTGTGAAAGTTTCTTCATCTATATGGATTTGTAGAATTTTTGGATGTACAAAGACTTTTGTATATTTATCCTAAACATCATTGAATTCTATCTCACTCCCACTATATTTTTAAAGATAACACCAACCTTAAGAAATGTGATATTTCTTTTAACCACATCATTTTTATGAAATATTGTATATGTAGTTTCCATATATTACTTCAGGATATCCTATAAATATACACTTTGTGGCTTTAGGTGAATAATTTACATCTCAATAGGACTTAAAAAATTCTTCTCAAACCTACACATCTTAGTAAAAAACACAATTTTCATTCCACTCCATAATTGGTATTGTAAAGATTCTATTTCTTTTGTTGGCACTTGGTTTATTTTGTATACTGATATTTTTAACCTGTATCCCAAAATGGATAATGGAAGAATCAAACGACTCATCAATGATCTCACCATATATAATGAGGGGTGGTTTCTCCTTTTTCTTATTCAATTGAGTTGAGGCGTATAATGAAAAGTGAGTTTAGTTAATATTCAGAACTCCCGTAAATAATCCATGAAATTTTGATTAAGGTATTATCCATCATTGTATGAGGAGAGTCTCTTAATAATCATACCATATTGATTCACACAACCATTCTTGTATTCATTGAATTTATTAGAATAATCTAAAATTTAACTTTCTAAGTAGAGACATCGATATCCACTAAAATCCTCAATAAATGTTATGAAGTATGATTAACCACCCCTTGATTCAATAGGAAATGGTTTGCACACATTTATTTGAACTAATTGAAGGAGATATTTATAACTTTCACTATTCTCAATAAATCTTGACTCTGTCATTTTAACTTATAAACATGCAGGAAATACACCATATTCATTAATTTTAAATGAATCTAAATATCCATCTTCATTTAATTCCATTTGGTTGTTTTCATATACATTACCATTCCAGTGATGCCAAATTTTGATGTTGTATGTGTCATGTGAAGTAAAATCATTATCAATTTCCATTACATTGTTTACATAATCCAGCACTAAAATATAATTATTTAAATTGTTCTTTCCATAACAAATGATAACCTTATAGAAGGAGAAAAATTTATTCACACATATGAAAATAAATACATTTATATCTTGTCCAGATATAGAAATTACATTTTTGGTAACTAAAGGCCCTTAAAAAAAACCCATTAAAACAAAGATCATTCTGGCCATCAATATAAGGGGGTAGTCCCGGATTTGTACAATAGCAATTTTATCAATTTTTTCTACTCATATATAATACTCCCCTTAGTCAATATTTTAAAATCTACTTGGTTCCTATATTTTAATACATTTTTTAGACCCATAAGAAATATCTAAAACAAAAATTAGTAGAAATAGATAAACTGAATTAAACTAAAGACCCCCCACCGCCATCATCTTGGGATATGTGATGTTTTTCTTCCACTAGACCTTATTTCCACATTAAAGATGAAAAAATATTATTCCCATAATTTACCGTTGATATTTACCATCTTGTAGTGACATGAAGAATCTAAGGGATTAAATTTATTCTATTTCCCTTTCTGTTTTTTTTTTCACCATAATGAAGTATGTTTTTTCATGATTAAGTTAATTATATACGTGGTGAAGATGTGTGAGAATATATTACAAATACCTATTAATGTTTTCATATTAAAATTCACAAAAATGACGGATAATCTATTTGGAAGTTATTAAAAAATGTAGTTGGTGTGATGTTATTCAAGTATTTTAAACCACGAAACCTCTAAGCACACAATTTTCCAATGATATTGACTACATGTGGCCCATATGGGGAACCCACTCTAATCATGATCCGAAATAGAGAGTTGTAAATCTAAAATTGTTCATTTCTAGATATATAATGGTAAATACCATGAAGTTTATCAATCATTATTTAGGCATCCATGATTCTCAAGTACATTATTAGTTCACCTAACATTAATTAAATCATAAAACATTGAATGTCAATCACGTACCTCAAATTATTTTCATATAAAAGGAACTCTTCATAACTAACCTCTTTAGTAAGAGGATAAGATACTGAAGATTCTATAATTTAATATTACCTTTCATGGTGTTGCAGAACTCGAAGGAGTCTAAACCACTCTTGGATGTTACTACCAGTAATGTAGTTATCTTTATCCAATATTGATCATAGGGGATAATGTTGATAATGATATTTCCATTCTATTATACTATAAAATAATAATATTATTTATAATGTTTCATGATTTCAAATAATGAGAAAAATAAATAGATAATTTTATTAAATCTACCAATATTTAATCATGTCCCAATATCCCTCATCATTGAACTCACAATGTCTAGTTTCATTACAAATATTGATGAAAGGATCCCCATTACATTTAGTAATGATCCATACTTCCTCCAAGAAAACCATAAGAAAGTAATTATGTATGAATTATTACCAACTATGACCATGAATATACTTGATCAATTGAGTGGATTCCTCTATCCTGAAATCCTTTCAGGGATTTCCTCAACACATGCCTTCAAAATTTTATTTAAAGGACGCTTGATGTTGAAATAAATACATGTTTTGTTTTGTAAACATAAAAATCTCATTATAACTTCTTGATAAAAGTATGTGTCTAGAAATTGGCCATGTGCTACACTTTATTATATGGATTCATTCAAAATCATATTTTAGAAGGCTTAGTTTGACATAATATTAGGTGGACAGATTTTAATTAATTTATGCATAAATTTTATCATTTTTTACGTTTAATTTATTGATAATATTAAGTATATGTTACTTAATAAATTAACCATGTTGTAAAAAACATTTATGAAAAATTAATTTATTTAATTTATATCTTTTCATTTTAATTAATTCATTTATGTGAATGCAGTCTTTCATATATAAAATAAATACTTCATATAATGAAATAAATAAACAAAGTAAATGACTCGATAATGATCTTATCTGGTGATTTATTTAATGGTGAGGTATTTAATAAACCTATAACCTTGGAAAAAAACTCAATTTACTAGCTATATTCTGAGTTACAACATTCCACTAGTATATCAATGTACCACTAAGGAGGAATCGCCATGGTTTGGTCCTGAAGCACCTACAAGTTCGTTGAGATACTCTATTAATTAAATATATTTATGACTCACGTGTAGGTGAGGAGAACCAAAGGTTTGTTTAATTGGGATAACATAAATATCCTTATACATGCATGTCCTATATAATAATGTAGGTAGGGATTAGTCATATGACATTAATTAATTTATAGCTAAATAATTTTAAACTCATGTAATAAATTAAATTAAATAAATAATAACACATACATGGGTATGGTTCAACTCATGATCAATCATACATGGAATTAATACCCAAAAATAATCGGTTGGAATTCATTTCATTATATTTTTCATTAATATTATGATAAAAATTTAGGGATGAATTAATAAATTAATTTTTTTATTAAGTCACTTTCATCTTATTGATCATAAAATATTAATTTGAGATAGAAACCATTTATGTAATTACTTAAAAATAAATGGTATAACTAATAATGACATATAATTTAAAATAAATTAATTGATCATTAAATATTCATTGACCTAATTATTAAATTTTCAAATAGATTTTGTATACTAATAAATAAAATAGGGTTTTAATTTTTCAATTCTTAATTTTTTTTAATATTTAATTCATTACATTAATGGTTGGCCACACGGAGTGTAAAATCCAATTACACACCATTTACTTCAATTGTTGTGTATCTGAGTCACATTCCTTGGGTTTTAGCATTTTAACTTGGCCAGAATACATGATGTTTGAATGTAATATATATTCACTGTTTCTAGTGGTTGTGTGCCTGATGGGATTGGCTAGAATGTGGTGTTCAATAAATATACCATTTGTAATTAACTTCTTAGGATGTAAGGTGTAATGTGAACGGGTAAAAAACATGAACTCAAACTACACTTCGTGTAACCCGGTTTTATCGGCCAAAGAATTAGTACATCCCAATGGAATCCCAAAATAGACTTCATATATTGTTAATCCCATAATAAAATGTAATGCTGAACAATGTTAATTAATATTTTTAAGAGTCTTAATTCAAATTAGATTAAATAATGAATAATAATAAATGAATACTCATCCGCAATTTGAATAGATCAAAAATAAAATAAATAATTAAAAAATTATATTTAATCTCTATATTATACCACTAGTTGGTTCTAGGAATAGCATAAACATGTAGTGGTGGGAGATATACTAAAATTTATTTTCATAATCATTTCTTGGAAACCTGAGAGAGGATCTTTAATTCCAAATTTATAACTTATTAAATTATTATCTAAATAAAAAAAATTGTAATTTCTTCCTTCATAAATGTTTATCATCTAAAAATAATCTTTCAGATTTATTTATTTACATTACGAGGATGAAAGGATACAATCCCTATAGTTCTGATCCACATGTGCTCCCATGATCATTGAATAATTCCACTTGATCTCTAGGTACTACCTTGTAGAATATAATGTATATCATTTTTTTTCTGGATTTCTCGTTCTTCTATCCTGAAGAAATATTCCATTCATTTCTTCTTCATCGAAAATAGAGGGACATAGGGTTCAAGTTATAATTTTTTGTCTGTGATAATTCTATCTTCTCAATTTTGGAATCTGAAAAAAATAGACATAATGATCTACTTAAAGATGTTGGGTTTAGGTTCAATTATTATTTAACTTTATTCCATCCATTAAAAAAATTAAACTTAAAAAACCCCATTCCATTTAATAATAATAATATTTTGTGGTGTTTAAACATTCACAAATTGATAAATAATATTAAGTAGCTTGTAAATAATTATTTTTTCATGGGACATGGTCTAGTTCAATTTGAAGTCCTTGGTGTTTATTGAATATCCAAATAAATATTCAATTCATAAATAAATATTTAATTAACATACCAATGAATAGATATTTTTTAAATATTAAATAAAATCAATAAATATGTTCTTATTCACATGTTGGTGAATAAATATTTATTTAATTTATGAAATCAAAGAAATTAATAAAATTATTATTCGGTCTTGAGAATAATATTTATTCCATTAATTGAATTCAAATATAATTTAATCTAGATCAATATATACACTTAGTGTGGGACCATCTGAGATTCTTTCTCATTGAAATCAGGATAGATTTTATAAAGTCCATGAGTAATATCATGAAATGTGTCAGGGCGCCCATGACAAATAAATTAATGTGAGAATGAAGACAACCACATAAAAACACACAATGTGAAATATAATCCATTTGTTTCAATATCTCATCAAAAAGGTAACATGGTGGTGTCACCAACAGATATTCTCGATACTTTATTATTTTACTATCTGAAATAAACATGTCATTACACCATGGCCATGGAATTTAGGGTTCCAGTTCTATTCTAATTTGTGAGATAATGTATCATATTTCATAAAGATGTAAGGGAAAAATCCTTCGTGGGCATATAAAAAATGTTATGTAATTCATAACACACCCAATATATCCAAATTCACCATGAACTATTATCTTCAAGGTTTATGAAATAAATCTTTGTGAATAAGTTATAACATTCATTTATAATAATATTAATTTATGTGGACCCTCACAGATGCTCTCAGATATAAATATTCAACGACACCAAAACATACAAAATTCCAATTGGTAGGCTTTTTATCATAATCTACAGTCATGGTGATTACCATATAAAAACATATTGAGAATAAGCATGATATTATAATGGGTACTCTCAACTAACATTCCATATAATTTTTGTACCATCATATTATTTTATCCAACCCAAAAAATTATTTAAGGATATCATCATAGCACATCAAGCATTAATCATTGATAGGAACTACTATAAACTTGTCACTTAGATGTAAAATCTACTACATTATTAACTTGAGTCATGTAAAATAAGGAAAACTATATAATTATTAGTTTTATTACTACTAAATACATCAAATATAACTAAAATATACATAGAAAATATTGGTCCTAGAAAACGAACACCAACAGACTCTCACATGGATTACAGCAAGTTGTCTACGAATTACATTCGGCTAGACCTCACATGACAGTCATGATTCTATTTAGTCAAGAATTTAATAAAGAGGTTCACCGTGTTCTCTTTTATGGAAATAGTGCTCATTACAACATCAATTATCTGATAAAAACAATTAATATATGATACTTTAGAATTATATTATTGGCCCATTGATGTGAACTTTTCTCTTTTACTAGAGATACTACTATATAATAATTACAATAAATTGTTATGGGATATTTACTTCTAGGTACAAGTCCATGACCTAGGATGAAGTTGTGCATCCAAAATATTTCTTTAACTTCATAATATTCAAGAATATACTCAAACCATACGGTATAATATATGATCACTACTTGATTTGAGATCTAACAACTCACAAAACATCCATTAAAAGTGGACTTTTATCAACTTTTTGAAATCAGGTCATCTTGTTCAGTTTTGAATCTAGCATCATCATATCCTCTGATGACTAGTTCCTCATCTCCTCTAGAGACCAGGAAAATATCTTTAGTAAAATTCATATACCTAAAAATATTATTAACAACCATCCAATTGTGGCCACCTATATTAGCTTCATATCTTCATACCACACTCAATGTGTTGGAAAAATCTAGCATATTACATAGCATAATATATATAACTGACCCAATCACTAGAGCTTATATAATCCTTTCCATTCTATTTATATCTTCATGCATTTGAGGAAAAATTTTCTTTGAATAATAAATGTAATTTGATGCTAAAAAACTATATGGAATTGTTCCATATTTTATCTCATTAATATATTGTTAACTTATGTACTTTGACATATGCAGAGAAACCTCTTATATCTATCATGATTATTATTGATCACAATAATATATGTTATCTCACCCAAGTCCTTCATAGAGAATAATTTATCCAACCTTTCATTAATATAATATAAGACTACTATTTCATTTCCAATGATTATTTTTTCAACAACATATAATATTAAGAATATGAATGCACTCCCACTAAAATATTTATAGACACATGGCTTGAATTTATTTTTTATGAAAAAGAATTCCATTATATCGTTATCAGAAAAAAGTTCCAAATTATTATTTACCAGATATATGATCTAATTATTCACTCAACTTCTATTATTTGGATAGATATTTATGACAATAATTTCAGGATGATTCTACAAAATTGGTTTATTTATAGATGTTTAATTATGAGTTGATGAAACCATTATTATATTTTTTTTCCCTTTTTACATGTTATTCAAAGATGATTTTTTTATGAAAATAATTTCTTTTCATTGGTTTATTATTTGTTGAATGTTTAATGATATTATGCCACACAAATGTTTGATTTTTATTTTGTGGTTGGTGCAATTTAAAATATATATCCCAACAATGAATTAGTAAAATATGGATATCTTATTAGATAATAAGGAATATAATGGGGAGGGAACCCACCTCAACGTGGGACTATATCCACTATGATACCCTTGGGAGTAAACCCTGGATAATGATATGTTGAAATGGGGATTTAACCCCACCCAATATCATAGTATTTGAATTCAGCCTCAAGTAATTAAATTGTTTCAAATTCTTTTAAGTATGTTTCTAACATATGTATTCTTTCAATATTGTGGTCTCGTGACTCATTTCTCTGATTCATTTATGATTTATGTCTTATTAACTATCAATATTAATGACTTGTCTCATGATTATGGTCAATGATTTTCTTCTTATGGTTTTATAATGATAACAACTTGTTATAATACCCTTATTATCACGTTATTATTATGTTATCACTGATATATCCTATTTTATACATACTAACAATCTAGGATCTCCCATTTTTATGTATCCTTTCCCCATGTTATGAAAAATTATTTTTTAATTATAGTATAAGAATAATTATAGTTATTAATACTATTGTGGGAGATGATATATACATATTATAGAATATTTTTATGTTCCAAACTTTCCAAAGTCAATAAACCAATGTTCTTCTACCCTAGATCATTATTTAATGTTTTGATCATTCATTTAAATAGATGAAATGTTTATGTAGGAAATGTATGGGATACTATAACAAAACATTCTTGTTATATATTTTCATGTGGGTGTGTATGAGTGGTCTTGAGACCAAGTCTTATTGTGGTTAAATATTTGTGTGTAGACTATTGAGATTTTTTCTAAATATTCCTTGTCTTTCTATTCCATAAATTTTTTTCCATTTTGTGTTTCATATAATGTGGAATATTGATCATGTTTTAAAGATGACCTGGTTGTTAAACCTTGTATAGACAACCCCTTATGTGGGAACCATGTGTAAATGAAGATGGATATGGAATGTGTATCATTTGGTGTTATGGGTTTAGTCATGGAAATGATTGTGGACAAAGGAGTAGTGAAAACATGGGATGAGAATCCATCACAATGGGAGGAAGGGTGAGAATTTATTATAAAGGGTATTTTAATTATCCAATTACATCAGAATGTTTCGGTGGTACATACCATCATTCTTGGATAATGACCATAGTATAGTTAGGGTGTGCTACTAATAACAACCTCCGTTAGTGTGGGTCTTGTGATGTCTCCTTAAATTTTGTACTTGGTTTGACATACACTAAAAATACTTACTTGTAATGAGCCAAAGGAGGTGGGGTCATGGTTTGCGACATGTTGGATAGCACATTATTACTCATAAAGGGTGTTATTATATGTTTATATTATAATTTAGTAATGTATGTAATACACGATTATGTATTTTTTTGGAACTTATGCTTAGGACACATTAGGGGTGTTCGACTAGGTTTATTAATCACACAATAAAAATCCATATTGGTTCAAGTGTAGATTTAATAGATATATATCCAAGGATGTTTAAGGTACATATGTTGGGGAGTTAAGGATACAAATACACATATATTTTTGTAACTCCAGGAATTAATTTGGTCATTTCTGTTTCATTTACTTTTCAACACATCATATACTTTGGTTTGGATTTCCAGTTTTGGAGGATATTTATTTACTATATAATGGATTTTATGTCATATTTATTTTTGGTTATTTAATTTTGTTAATTTTTAGTGAGATTGTTTGTTATTTATGTTCTAATATATTATTATTTGTTCTTTGAAATTAAAATGAATGTATAGTATCCACACTAATGGACTAAGAGCCTCCCTACTAGTCAGTAGAATCCTTCCTATATGGAGGTACGCATAAAGTTATGTTACCCTCTGGCATGGACCTATAGTTTCGGGTCTAAGTGTTAAGAAATTTTATGAGAAGAATGTTCATCTTATATTACTTTTGGAATAACCTATGACATATTTTAAAATATATAGTTTTATCGGACTTTGTTATGCGATTTTTCATTTTCCGGGAGAGCACATGGTTAAAAAAACTCTATATTACCAGGAATGGGATTAGTATTACCATTTTCAGGAGATATTGTGTGAATTCATACATATTTATTAGAAACATAGTTATACATTCCATATATGTACCTTTGGTTATATAACATATTAGTTCATTAATTCAATTACATGAATTGTACTATCTATTTGGGATTGACATTATACTATATTGTGTAATGTATCTATTTTATAAAATATTATGTTATATTTTTCTAGAATTAAAAATTAAAACCTAGTCATGATGTTATATATTTATATATATATATTAATTTGACTAACTTTCTAGGATGGAGACAATGATTAGTGAATTGTGAGTTATACCATGGGTTGAGGGTATACACATCTGAGAACCTTTGTGTAATCCCATAGATATCTTATGATCTATCATAAAAATTAAATTTGATTTAATCACATTAGAGATAACATGCTAGATAAATTTTATGGGTACACCAAATGAGGATGCCTTGGATGCTCTTGTTCCACCACCCATGGTGTAAGAAGATGTACCCCTCCATACACCTTTACCAACACAAGTCATTCGGGATGTAGATCCTGTCCAAGTTGAACTCTTTTTTATTGTGGTCATCCAATATATAATAACTAAGAAGACCACGACTTCTCATGCTCCTGATTTCGATCTACATGATTCACAATATTTATTGGTAATAGTCAACTATATTATTTATAGGATTACGTGTACTTTATCAAGTGAATTTTTGTGTTGGTACAAACTCTTGATGGATTGAAAGTGATTAATGAAACCATTGTGTCACAAGGACCAACTTGGAGATGGTGGAATAACCAGATACCAAATGGGATATAAGAGGGTCTTACTATAAAAACCATCATATAGGTGTTTTCAAGTAGTACATTCCACACACAATGACGTTGGCCCATTCCCAGGTGTTCGAAGAGTTACAATAGTGTTCTAGGATGGTCTATCCATATTCATTTATGTTTATAGATATAATTTAGATATCTCCATTTTTTTATATGAACAATGAGTAAATGGTTCAAACGTTTCGGAAAGTACATTGATTAGAGTTAAGATGCAATGTTGTGTGTGTCATTTCAGTGACATATATAGAGGTGATTCATGAGGCTCATAAATTGGGAATGGGCTAGAGGAAGACATATAAAACGGTTTACATGTGTCCCATAGTTGGATACTGATCGATCATTTTCTCCCTAATATGGGATTTTCATATTTATGTAGGAAGTGGAAGGCGAATTTTGAAATTAGGGTAGTAGATATTCAGATAATTTTAGTAATTCTATATTATCCTCTATAGAAGATAGTTCCAATAGCTTCTATAATTATAGGGAAAGGGGTCATTATAACACTGCTTATATTATTCTATATATAGAATGTCATCATTGTGACAAAGTTGGATTTATTATAAATTTTGGTTCAACAATTTATTATAGGGGTAATATGAGAACAAAAAAATATTGGAGTGAAAGACCTCAATAGAGAATAAAGGCTTAAGTGTTTGTCATTACATAGGGGTAGGGCCTTGTTGTTGAGAGATGATGGGATTACAATGTGTGCAAGACTCAATCAGAAGGTTTCGAGGGACCATCTAATCATTGAGGTGTTATTTTGATCATATATATGTTATGAAATGCATTATTTGACACCATTTCTAATAATTCATTAATATATTCACAACTCATTGTAGTACATGACTTACTGATTCTATTATCTTATTTGTTACTTTCATGTCATACACTATTATGTATGAAAGTGGATAATCTAGTAACACTAAGAGTTTCCTATTATTATCTCTACTTATGAACATCAGTGGGACTTCATGATTCCATTGATGACAATTTTTAATGTGATTGTATATATGTAATGGCTAATCATCCTCTGATTTAATGTTGATTTGTTTCATAGATTCGTGTCAATCACTACAAAGAACGGTTAAAATTTCATGTTGACCAACTACTGTTAACTTAGAGTATGTAGAGTTGGTCTATAATTGAGGTATATTGGGACGATCATAGGAAATATGGTAGTATTAGATATAAAAATAGGGTCAGTGAAAATCCCTATAAGTTTACCCCATTTATGGATCTCTATGGGGACATCTATTTAAAAAATATTATAGGGATCCCTCATGATAAAGGAGTTGAATATGGGATAAATTTCATTTTTTTAGTGTAACCTATTTTGAAATACCCTTATCATATAGAACCAACTAAGCTATAGGAGCTCAAGGTTCATCATTATGTCTTAGAGTATAAGTGATTTATCACACTAAGTACTTCACCATGGGGTGAGCATATGTTTTTCACTATGAAGGTGGATGAGAGTATTTCAATCCTCATTGATTACAATAAGATAAACTAGTTGACAGGGAGTAATTTATATCTTTTTCCAAATATCATCAATAGTTTCAGTAATTTATGTGGAGTTTGGTGGTTTTACGTGAATAATCATCGATCGAGATATCACTTTCTATTGGTTAGTGGGGAGGACTACTGAAATATTCCATTTAAAATTAGTAATGGGCAATATGAGTACTTGGTAATGTTATTTGGATTGAAAAATTCTGTTGAAGTGTTCATGGATATCATAAAAAATATCTTCCACCCTTTAATGACCCATTCATGGTATTTTATATTGATTACGTCCTCATATAATCACTAAAACCATAGAATCCTTCTAAATTTCACGATATATTCTTGAGTATACTTTAACCACATAATTATTGTGCCACTATGGTAATGTGTAACTTCTAGATTCATGAGGTGAATTTTATTTTGAATGTTTTTTCTAGGAAATATATATACATAGACCTAGACAATGTTTTGGAAGTGACACGTTAGACACAAACCTAGAAAGTATTAATGATCATGAAAATTTTGGGTTTAGTATGATATTGCTTACATTTTGAATAGTACTTATCCCAATTCTTAGCACACAAGACTAAACTAAAAATAAGGGACTGAAATTTCAATTTTGGGATCAGTGTAAAGTTTATTTACTTTAGCTTAGGAGGATACTGGATACTTCTCTAGTGATGATACCTTCTGGTTCAGGGGTCAAATGTTATATATAGTGTAATACATCATTTTTTTTTCTTGGAGTTGTAATAATACATAGATATTTGTTACTTGATTATGCTTCACATCAGTTTCAATCCCATTAGTGGAAATGCCACCCTCATGACATAGATAAAGAAGGGTTTGTTCATTATATATTCTATTGGTGAAATTATCTCATATATAGTATATTTATACTCTATACTGAAATCAAGATCATCTTTTACATCATCACGTAGTGGGACCTACACCAGAGGTAGAGGAACCAGTTATATTAAGTATAGAATCTAAAATTTGAGATGAATAATTCACCAGGGGAATGTAATGACATTGATTATTCTCATATAATTAAGAAGCATGTTGAGAATGAGTATGTTGAGTAGCTTATCATGGACCAATAACACTTTATGGGATTGTAGTAATATTAGATGATGGATACATTTGAGGACTAGAGTTTGATAAAATTTTATGTAATGGTTTTAATATTTAAACTAGTAGGCCGGATAAATTATGGATATGACAAGGACCTAGAGTGTGTTGTGATTCATGAATAGGTAGTTGGAGGCGACATGATACCCATGTGATCATTGCGCGGAAATGATGTGATCCATATGCATTAGAGATTATAGGTGACTAATTCTATTTGGGAAGACGTGATTCTATACTTATATACCTCTATGAGGGTGGAACATCCCAGAGTGACATTGATGGACCATGAATTTAGTTGAATGACCAGGTTCCAAAGATGAAGAGGGATATAAATGAGTTTTTTTCCCAATTCATTGCATACCGAAGGTTAATGGACAACCACCAGTTGTTGGGAATGAATTGTTTAAAGAATACTCAATAAATTAGTATGATTTTGATTCTCACAAATACCATTGTTTGTTATACTAATAAATTTTTAAGTCAATTTCTATGATTTAATATTCAACATATTTATTTTGAAATTAATTTCATGTTTTTAATTTTCAAGGAATATTTGTCTATGTTTTTTGGATGTGTTCTTAAGTATTCTAGAAACATTATTCATACCCGATCTATTTTATCATAATGTATGGAATCAATCCTAATCCATGTACAGTGTGTATGGATCATTATCCCTATGTTAGTCTTTAACTTTAAGACAAAAGAACACATCAATCCATATTTTAGATCTGTATGTATATTTATTCAACCTTATGTTATCTAGAAACTATGGTTAAAGAACCTTACATTTGAAAAGATCCTTATGTTTGTAAAGAGTTGAATGTATGATTAAATAACCCTACATAGGTAATGAACCTTACGTTCCCAAGAGAGACGTATGGATAATACACATTAATTTTATGATAAACCCTACATTTTCATCCTTACATTAGAAATATGAATGATATTTAGTTAAACCCTGTAGTGAGTATTTTTCCACATTATGTAAGAAACCTACGTTTAACTTTTCAATACTGATGATTTATTTTCATGATATTTTATGTAATTTTAACAAACAATATATATAGAGTTACATACTTTTTTAAAGATCGTTTAGACTATTTTGAATACTATTTTTTGATTAAAAAGATCATATATAATTGAGAAATTAACTCCAATTCTTATGGGAAGATACGACGCCCATGGTAAATTAAATTTTGAATTTCTATGGCTCATTAGACAAATTTTGTGGATTTGGAATTTTCAAAACCAAGATGCTCATTATATATTTCTTTGAATATTATTTTCAATTATAATTGATAGAGATGAATTATAATTCAATATTTATGGTGATCATATACACAATTCTATAGCATACGAATGACTCTGGAAGAAGACTACACTTTGTAGATATACATGCCCAATCTTTTAAGATTGTGACTGCTCTGTTTTAGTTTCCATTATTAAAATAAATGATATCTTGTGTAGTATTTTCTATTCAAACCTGTTTCATTTTTAATATTGTATTTCTTAAAAGAAACATCTATATACTATCAATTGTGTGATGCTGCAACAATGAAGATCATTTTTTAAATCAAATCACTTTTTGAATTATTTGAGTTTTGACTGCTTGTTCTTAGTTAAATTAGAGTAAAAGATTTTCTATCTAAGATATGGATAGTCGGCTCTCTATTTAGAACCATAATACATTGTTTTTAGTCTTAATTTTTATGTTATAAACTGCCTATACGCAATTCTTAGACTTTAAGACTTTTGATAAGATTACCAGACTAGTGAAATTCACTAAGCTCGCATTGAGAGAATATGGTGGAGTGGACTAGTGGATATTTGTTCCTCTAACCACTATAAAATGTCATGTATTATTTATATATTTATCCTCTACATAATCATTAATAATTAGTAAAACACTTCTTGTATGTGTTAATTTAAAGTGTGAGTTTAAATTCATAATTATGGATGTTTTTTTGAAAAGACACAATTCACCCCCCCCCCATTTGTGTGTTTTGTATATTCTAACCTAACAATTAGTATCAGATAAGATCTTTTGGATAAGGCTATATCAAGATGAATGATTAAAGATATATATAATTATGTCAATGGATGATCCAAAATAAGAGATGTATATGGTTCATGCTCCATATTTCAATGGTGAGAATTACAGTTGTTTGAAATCAAGGATGATCATTTATTTAATAAATAATTGATTTAGAGTTTATTAGAATATTACTAAACCCTATAATATTCCTCAGAAACTAAAAACATGGGATTATACAACCAAAAATGAATATGATATGAACTCCAATGCTATGAATGAAATTATCTATGTTCTTGTACTTGATGAATTCAACCATTTCCCATAATGTCCTACTGTTTATGAAAAGAGGAAAACCATTGCAGTTTCCTATGAAGGATTATATAATGTATGAAAAATGAGTTATGTAATAGTAAATAAGAAATTTGTCACATTTGGGATGCTTGATAGAGAAATTATTACATATATTAATAAGAGGATTAAAAATTATGAATAAAATTATAGCCTTTGTTGAACCTATCCAACAATCGGATCAAGCATTAAAAGTGATGACAGTACTGAATTTTTTATGGAATGGGATATCTACTAATATTCTAAAATCATCACATGTCAAAGACCTAACCACGCAAGAACTAATTAGAACATTGATGAAGTATGAAGAGAAAATTCAAGCTGAAGATGTAGATTATAAAATTATTCTGAAAAGAGATAATACATATCTAAATGTTACATCTCAGAATAAAAGTAAAATAATGCTGCAAGAAGTCAGAAAAGATAATAATTGTGATTCATCATATTCTGAAATGGAAGTAGCTCAGTTAGCTTGAATGTTTAGAAAATTTTATAAGAAATAGAATGGATTAAAAAATTCCTATAAAAAGAATGAGAATTACTAAAGATATGCAATAAATTGGGACATATAAGACCAGATTTTACATAGATAAATGGTGATAAGAGAATTATTGAAAAGAAATATTAGAAAAATTCTAATTACAAACATAGAGTTAGAAGAGAAATGAGAAGAACAAGTACTGTTTCTAATGAATCCATAATCTCATGAAAATATTATTCAGAAAATGAAGAATCATGTGTGAGATAAAATATGTTCTTCATGGCTGAAAAAGATATGGTAAAAAACTATTATTGCTCTAATAATGATATAGATTATAGTTGTTCAAAAGATAAATTGGCTACCCACAATACATTTTTAGAATATAAATTTGAATCCTTAATAAAAAAGAAAAAATCATTAAATAATATTCATAATTTTTTTGGAGAAAGAGATACATTTATTATTAAACATCAAGAGTCAATTAAAATATTTAATTCATCTACCACAAATTTTTATAATCATAAAAAACGGATTAAAAAAATTAAAAGATGAAGTAGAAACTTATAAAATTTCTTCTCTTTTCTTTACAAAAATAGGATTTTTTGAAAGAAATTCTTGGTAAAAATGTAATTAAAAATAAAAGATCTGTAATAGGAAGTAAGGGTACAAAATTTAAACAATATTATAATTATTTTTTTTCCAATTCAAAATGTGTTACTTGTAATTTATTTGGAAAAAAAGGACATATAAAAATTAATTTATCTTTAAAAAATCCTCAAATTAGTGTCAGGAAAAATGATTTTACTTAAAAAAGATTATATGAATATACTTATATGACTTGTGAAAAAACAAGGAAGATCAGAATTACCAGATCTATTCTAGGCTATAGGACCCATGAAAATTTGGGTACCAAAATAAACATTTTTTTATTAATTCTTTGAGCGTAAAAATGGCACCAGAAAAGAAATACCATTGGGTATATGGACATTTTATGATCATATAATATGAGTGGAGATCCATCAAATTTTTATAAATTGACTTAATGAGATGGTTTTCAAGTTACTTTTGGTGATAATGACAAAGGGAAAATATTTTAAATTAGAACAATTAGAGATCCAATGATCATATCTATTAACAATGTATTTTTTTTACATGTATTGATGAAAAATTTGATATGTATTTCTCAGTTTAGTGATGATGGTTTTTATGTAAATTTCACTAACAATTCAAGTAAAAATTTTGAAAATTAAATTATTAAATTTAAAGCATCTATAACTGATAATAATTATACTCTGGACTTACATTTGTTATGTAAACAAAAAGTTATCTATTTATCATCTAAGATAAGTTAGTCATAGATATTACGTAGAATACTTGGTCGTTGTAATATTTATGATTTTCATTGAATATATAAAAATCAACTTGTTTCTAATTTACCCTTTCTAAAATTTGATAATGATAGATTTTGTAATGCATGATAGATTGTAAAGCAACACAAAAATTCTTTCAAATAAATTAACAAAATTCTACATCTAAACCATTAGAAATTATCTGTTTGGATTTGTTTTGACTATCAAGTCTAGTAATTTCAGCTAGTATATTTTATGTTTATGTTTTAGATGATGATTATTCCAGATTTACCTGGGTTTATTTTCTAATTCTTATGAGCTAATTTTTCTATATTTTTCAAAATTTCTGTAAAATTGTAAAAAATGAATATGGTTTAAAAATAATTTCACTAATAATTGATCATGGTGGTGAATTTGAAAATCAATAATTTAATTATTTTTTCTCCAATCTGGGTATCAAACATACATTCTCTGCACTAATAAAACCTCAAAAAATGGAATTATCAGAAGAAAAAATTGAACTATTCAAGAAATGGCTTGGACTATAGTGAAGGAATACAATCTACCATCATATTTTTGGGTAGAATTTGTATGCAAAAAATGATATATCTTGAATAGAATTTTAATAATGTATATTTTCCAGAAGAATATTTATGAACATTTGAATAATATAATGCCCAAAGTTATATACTTTAATGTTTTTGGATGAAAGGTTTATATCCAGAACACCAAGAATAATCTTGGTAAGTTCGATCTAAAATATAATGATATATTATTTTTAGGATATTCAAAAACTTCTATAGCTTATATAGTGTTTAATAAAATTTCAATGATTGTTAAATAATCAGTTCATGTGATGTTTGATGAAACTTAACCTTTCAATAAATAGAAAGATCAAAAAAATTGATGTCACGTACTCTTTAGATAACATGATACTAGAAACCTATAAATTTATTTTGATTCTTATTTTGATAAAGAACATTATAGTTCAGAAGAACTTGAAACTAAAGAACATATAATTTTTCAACCTAAATATTATAGATTCTTAAGGAACCACCATTTAGAAAATTTTATAGGAGAACTATATAAGAACAAGAACTAGAAGAAGTATTGGAAATATAGTTGAATTATCTACGTTTATATACTATCTAGAACCTAATACTGTTTAACAAGCCTTAGAATATGAATGTTTCAAGATAGCTATGCAAGAATAATTAAACTGGTTCAAGATAAATAAATTTTGGGAACTTGTAGAAAGACCAACCAACAATGAAGTTATAGAATTCAATTGGTTTTTTAGAAACAAACAGGATGATCAAGGGATCATAACTATGAATAATGCTATATTTGTATCCAGTGGTTATAATCAAGAAGAAGCTATACATTATGATGATACATTTTCCCTCATAGCTAGATTAGAAGCAATTATAATTATTTTAGATTAGGCATATCATCTGAATTTTAAATTATATCATAAGGATTTTAATTATGTCTTTTTAAATTGGTATTTAATGTAGTGTATTTATGTTGAACATCCTACTACATTTGAAAATCTTGAAAAAACAAATTCTTTGTTTAAACTTACTAAAGCTTCCAATGGCCTTCAACTAGCACTTATAGATTTTTATGAACGATTATGTTTTTTTATTTTCAAATTTTGTTTACTATGGGTATGGTAGATCCACCACTATTTAAGAAAAAAGTTAGTTATAATAAATTATTTGTTCCAATTTATGTAGATTATTTTATTTTTGGATCAACTATAAGAATTATTTTTCATGATTTTTAAAATCTAATGTAAAAATATAAGAGATGGGTATGATGAGAGAAATGAATTTATTTTTAGGAT
Organism: Viscum album; assembly: GCA_963277665.1. Classification (NCBI taxonomy): domain Eukaryota; kingdom Viridiplantae; phylum Streptophyta; class Magnoliopsida; order Santalales; family Viscaceae; genus Viscum; species Viscum album. Next base: position 337,174,280 of record OY728163.1, read on the forward strand.
TTAAAATTTATCATAAAGATTATTGAAATATATTAAATCAATGTAAGTATATTATATAATTATTGGAAAGTTTAGGAATGAAAAAATTAATACATATACACCTTACATGTGTACTAATATAAAACATGATTTGGATTAAGTTGGGAAACAAGTTGACAACAACTTATATTGAAATATGATTAGTCTTTTGATATATCTTACTACTAGTGGACCAGAAATTATGTATATAGCATTTTTCTATGATAAATCTCAATCAAATAAAAAATAATCACATCTAATAGATGATAAATTTTTTTTTAGATATTTAAAAGGAAATGTTTTTTAATATCTTCTTTGTCCAAAAACTTCTGATATTAATTTAATTTCATATTAAGATGCTGACATTAGAGGTTTTACATTCTATAAAAAATTACATCAGGGACCTGTCACATTTTAATAAAATCATTAATTTGATGTTTGATTAAGAAGAATCACCTAGTTGCTCTGTCAACCACTGAGTCAGAATATGTTTCTGTTGGCAGTTATTGAGCACAAGTATTATGGATGAAAAATAATCTACAAGACTTTGGGGTAAACCTTAATAGTGTTCCTATTTTATGTGATAATACTAGTTTTATAAATATTACTAAAAATTATACAAGTCATTATAAGACTAATCACAAGGATATAAAGCATAATTTTCTAAAGGACTATGTCCCCAAAAAGGATATATATTTTAAATTTTTTAATTATCGATATCAATTAGTTGATATTATTGCTAAACCACATCCCACTAGTAGTTTTGATTTCATAAATGGGGATTTAGGTTTATCTAATTTCTAATATATTTTTGCCAATTTAATGATTATTTATCTCCATAAAAATATTCCTCTTTTTCCACTATTTATTTTTGTAGGTTTTTTTAAAATTCAAGCGTTTTCATTATATTTCATAGTTATCTTACCTTATATAACAAGAAAAAAGTTATTGTTAGGAACAATTTTTTGTATCGAAATGTTTTGTCTTCCCTTACTTTTTAATTTCTCAAAACATTTCGCATACTGTAACCGTCATCTACTATCGAAATCATAGAACCCAAGAACCTCAAAGATTTATATTTTCCAAAATGGGAAAACATAGTGAACTAATGAGGGTGAACCATGTCACACAAAGCATTAGTGAGTTTCTTCAAAAAAAATTCTGAAAGTAAAAGTCGTCAATTTCGAGTGGCTATATGAAATAGATTTATCGCTTATGTAAGATCTCAAATTTAAAGGTATGGAATTTCTATTTAACAACGTTAATATAGAATTTTTATTTGAGATAGAATTGAAGTGTTTATTTAATCATGGTTACATCATTATTTTTGAAACATAAGACATTATATCTACAAAGATAATGGACAGGGAATTTTTGATTTCCTCAGTATAAATGTATAATATTTTAAAAATGTCCCCATGAAAGTATTTTTAATTTCGACATACATTCTATTGGTAATAAAAATTACAATTCTATTGAAATTATTTTGTTTATGTTTGAAACAACCCATATTTGGAAAATGTTTTCTAAGGACTTTGATACTGATCAAAATGTTTTTTGAAAATTTATTTAGACCACATTTACTCCTAGAGTAGATAAGATGGAGAACATTTTATATCCATACATGTATATTATATTTTTGTTCCAATTTCATATCATTTTAATTTAAAAAGGTATTTCTTGAGGTATTTCAGCTATATTTTTCAAATAGAGGCACATATGTATTTTTATTTTTATGGAAGGATAATATCATTAATTCTGTTCAAAAAGAATATGGTTCGTCTGTTCTACACAAGAATTAAATGCCATAATAGTAATGTTTTGAACACTGGACCTCTTATAAAATTTGGTATTTACTAGAGTACAGGGAAAGGAAAACAAATTCTTGTTAGTGCATATGACCAACAAAATTCAGAATCATTTCCCTATGGGAAGAAAAGTGCTATTGGGAGTGAAAGGATTATATAATATAAATGTGAAGAATATTCTAATGATACTCAATAAAAATATATATTTATTAAAAAAGAAGAGGAATAAAAAAAATTTCTAAAGGAATTGGTTAGTAAATAAAGGAAAAGAGTATATCTGTCTACTGAAGAACCAGTGTTGGTTTTAGGTAATGCTACTGGTTAGTTCATCTCAAATAACCTATTATTTAGGAAGACCAACATGTTGAAATTCTACTATGATATTTGTAGGGTGTTGATATTCAAGTTTTTTAGGAGGAAAAGGAATATATTCAATAAAAACTATATAGTAAGAGAAACAAATGATCTGATTAAAATATTTTTCTATAGAAATTGTGGAGAATCTTATTTTCTCACTTTATAATTATTTAGTTTAGAGAAAACAATCTTTTTCTAGAGGCACAAACATTCGTGATAATATATCTTTCTCAAGAGATTAATTAATTCATAAACCTGTAGTGAAGTTTTGTTTAAATACTTTAGGATGTTTGGCTGTTGATTAGTTTCAAAATCTAGATGAATGGATATATTATTCCCAAAATAATCAGGTTGAAGATCTAGTGAAGAATTTTAATAAAGTTAAAGAATCAAATTTTGTTCTTAAGTAGGAGTTGGAGGCATCAATGAAATATTATGATGGTTTTAATAATTCATCAATTCCAAGGATAGAGTTTGAGTCAGTTTAGGCTCAGCTAAGAGAATTAGAAGAGAATTACTTGTCAATGAAAGATATTTATGATTTAAATAGATAAATTCTAGCCTCAATTAGAAACATTAAATATTAAGTGATTTCAAAAAATGATTTTTGAGACATAAATTGGTGTTTAGGAATCTAGTTTAAATCCATTAATGTAAGTATCTCTCAAAAAAATTCTTCAACCTATTCCCCTTCTATCTCTCCAAATCTAATTTGTAGATTTCAATCAATCACAACTGTTATAGATGACCTGAATGACTATCTACAGAACCTTCCATACAATAGTTCTCCATTTTTAGTTTTCTTGGGTAATCAATGATATATTATTGAGGAATTGACTTAAATTTAATCATGTATTAGGATTATGCTCAACAAATTCATAGATAAATTATACCAGATAATGAAGAATGAAGAGATTTTTCATGACTTTTTGAAAGTCAATCTGGTTTAAATGTTTCACACTAGTCATGATTCATGGTTTTGGGTTATGGAGATTTTAGATTTTCTTATGAGGAAATTGGGGGTATATATGGCAGAGATGAAAGCTATTCTTAGAGATTCTCAAAATAATACAGAACCCAGAACTGATCCAAATATTACACAACCTCTTCTACCCTAACCATATCAGTTGGATAACATATTTCTTAGTCAAAATGACCAATGTACTTATACAATTTATTTTCAATAATTTTTATTATTCTCATTTTCAATGCATTATTTCATATTATTTTATGTTTATGTAAAATCTAGTCTTATTCATCTTAAAATATTATTATAACATTCACATACTGATCTATTCAAAATAAAAGTGTTTTACTATTTTTCTATATTTTATCTTTGATCTCACAAAAATGTTGAGACATTTGAATAAACAAAACGTTTATGTTTTTTTAAATAACTATATCAAACTGAATTTCAAATTATTTTCATTAATTTTTTTAAAATTCTAAATTATGCTAATGATGTTATGCATTTTGTGATTATCAAAAAAGTGGATATTGTTGGGATTTTATTTTTTCAACAATAATTTATAAATTATGATGATTTTAATGCCCACAAATAACATTTTTTATTTTACTAATGTTTTTTCCATTTAGTGTAATTTAGGGATTTAAGATTAATCTTATTTATTCTGAAAGCAATTAAATGTTTTTAATTCTCATAGAATAATTTTTAAAGTGTTCAAGACATGTTTTTAAGTATTCTGGAAACACTTTTCAAACCCTAGAATGTTTATCATGACGTATGGAATTAACCATACACTATTTATAACGCATGTGAAATGTGATCCCTAACATAGTATTTTACCTTACGCAAGATGAAGAAATCAACCCAACATTTAGATCAGTACATATGGTTAATAATCCATATATTATCAATAAATTATGGAATAATAACATTAATTTTGAAAAGAACCTTAAATTTGGAAGGGGAAGACAGTATGGTTAAAGAAACCAACACAAGTAATGAACATTGAATTCTAAATAGATTCACATGGATCATTAACATTACTTTAATTATCATACCTACAATATCAACCTTACATTTTAGTGATTAACTTTATATAGTTGGACCCTATATTGAGTATTTTGTTGAAGAATCCTACATTTGTCTTTTCAACATTAGAGATTTATTTTTATGATATTTTTTGAAATTTCTACAACGGAATTCACCGAGTTATATGCTATTTGAAGGCTATTTTTCACTATTTTGAGGATTGTTTTAATTTATTCAATGGATCATATTTAATGAATTAATTAACTCATTTTCTTAAGGGTTGTTACGAATCCCCTGGAAAATTCAATTTTGAATTTATAAAGCTCATCATGCATATTTTGCAGAACATGAATTTTCAAAAGTAGTATGATCAATATATATTTATTCGAGTATTATTTTCAAATAAAATCAAGATGGATGAATTATAATTCAATATTTCTAGTGATCATATACATAGTGATACAATGAGAGAACGAATCCAGAAGAAGACTACACTTTGATGATATATATGTTCAATCCTATAAGTTTGTGACTGATCTCTTTTAGTTTCCAATCTTAAAATCAAATACCTTTTGTTCAATTGGATCTCTTTAGACCAATTTCAACTTAAAGATTTTATTTCTAAAGAAAACGTTCCATTTACTATTAGTTGTGTGATACTACAACTCTGAAGATCGATTTGTTTCAACAAATCAAATATTTTTTTGATTTATTTGAGTTTTGACTTCTCATACTCATTTTAAGTGCAGTGTGAGCTTCACGATCTAAGATTTGGAAAATAATTTCTCTATTTAAAACTAGAAGATTTTATTTCTTATTTTAAAGGTATCAATTTCTTGAATTGAGTTGATGGATATTTTTCCTTATTATAAGAGAATGGAACTAGTGAAATATTCCATGAACACAGAGATAACATCTGGTGGAGTGGACTAGGAGATATTTCTCCCCTATCCAATATAAAAATCAATATATTTTATTTATGTTTATCCTCTTATTATTCTTCGATCATAAGTAAAACACTTCGAATTATGTGCTAATTTATAGTGAGTGTTTAAATTCAATATTTTGGGAGAGTTTTTGAAAAGACACAATTCACCCTCACCCCCTCTTGTGTGTATTTTATTCCGATCTAACACCAGTGTCTTACTAGTGTTATATAACCCCTTTTAATTCCAATGTCAATGTGTGAGGATATAATGATAGAATTTGTGACAGGGTTACCCAGAACCATTATGATTCATTATGATCTCTGGGTTAATTTTTATTATATGATGTCGGTCACTCCCTTATTACCTATATGAGACTCTCACTCATCAGATGGGGTAGGAAAGATATATGTCAGTGAGTTATTATCCTTAAAATTAGTTAAAATGGGTATTATTTTTATTAGGGATACAAATTCACATCATGATTTTAGTATGGATGGTATAATTCCCTATCAACTATTCTTATGATGAACCAAACATACCTTCCTCAGACAGATGGATAGTCAGAGAAAAAAATTCTTATATTGGAAGATATTCTTTGAGCTTTTATCCAAGACCTTTCTGGAGCTTGGTTTGAGAATATTACTGAGGTGTATTACATTTATAATAGAAGCATCTATGATTCTATATATACAATAATGTTTGATGATATGTATGCATGGTCATTACACTAACTAATGTGTTTGATTGTGGTGAGTCAGGAAGTATTTGATTGTCCATGTGAATTAAAAGAGACAACATAGAGTGTGTAGTTGATCAGAAATTGGTTTTTGACTAATTAGATTAGGAATTGATTCCATATATATCTGAGAATAAGACCTTTTGAGTTCACTATTCCTGACTATGATTTCTTCCATGTGTCACCTTGGTTGGGAAATAGTTGTCTATGGAATGAAGGGAAACTAAAACCATGGTTTTATATACCATTTTAAATAACCAAATAGGTTAGGATAGTGGCATAATGTCTATAAATATCTTCATTTTGTTGATGCATCCATGATTTGTTCCATGTTTCTCACCATTTCATGTACACCCCTGATCTTGTTCATGTAATAGACTTAGAGAAAATTCAGTTAGAGATAGTTCTATATAATGTAGGGTTCAAAATTATGATCACTGACTAGAGAATCAAATTCCATTGAGGAAATATGGTACCACTTTTTCAGATCCATTAGTATCGTGGATAAAACTAAGAGGATATGTGGGGGTGGGAGTCTGATGTTCGGGCTTAGTAGCCTGAGTTTTTTTAGAGAAACTACTATAGATACTTCAAAGGTATTAGAACACAATAACATTATTAGTTTTTGATATTCTAAAAAACCCCCCCTTTGGTTTCAATCTAAATTATCTTTGGTGTAAAATTAATATTTTCCCATTTTGTACTTGTGTGTAAGGTATAAGGCATAAATAATGGTAAAAAGTATCATGTACTCACACTGTCTATTTTTTGGGATATGTAGGGGAAATTACATTATTATATGAGTAGTATAAGGGAAAACCAACCACTATATAATGTTAGGTAAGTGTATATATATGTGTACGGGGTACCACTATTTACTTAAGCCATGTAATGTTATCCTATAAATTGTGTAATGGTAAGCCGTATTTTTTAATGGTTGTGTAAGGGTAACATACCATTTTATAAGTCTATGTGGAAATTTCTATACATTTTCTAAAGGTATGATATACACTTTATAAGGGTAATTTATAGTTCCTAATTTTTTTATAATGATTCCCTTCAAATAAATTGGAGTAAGTTAAATTTTATACACACTGTGTAAGGGTAACCTTGGAGTTGTGTAATGGTAGATCATGGTTCCTAAATGATACGTAAGGGTATTTATTTTTGATATAATTGTAAATAATACTTCCCAAAGGTTATTTGAGGGAACTAGAGGTCCCCCCACATAAAACGTAGGATCTGTGTATGTATAAAATCATGTTACCCTCATGCAACACCCTTTTTGTGAAAAACATGCATTTTCTTCATGGTTTCATTTATTCTTCCCACTATTTTTACAATAACATGTTTTATACTCATTTAAATGCCTAAGGATATAGTAATTGACACCATGAATCATTTAAATTTCTCCAGTCATAATATCATTGACAATAAATACTCTCACAGAAGATATAGTTTAATGAAAAATTAATGGTGAAATTTATTTGTGAGTTTTATTATTGTGAATCTGTAATATGATGGAATTCTTAAAAATATATAAACCATACCACCTTTTATTTTTGGAATATCTTTTTGATTTCAAGAATATATAAAATTCTATTATTCATATTTTTTTAACCATTATATGAAAATATACGTTTTTCATCCATTTACTAGGAATGGTAGAAACCTCATCCTCTCTCCTTTATTCTTGGGTGATCTGTTTTTTTTAATGACAAAACATAGGAACTATTTCTATAAATTCATTTCATAACTTGTTTGTGAAATTAAACTTCTCAAGAAATCTATAAATTTATAAGGAACTATTAAAATTATAGTAACCAATAATTAATGAAAATAATAATAAGAATTATTCTTCCTTTTCACTAATTATACTATAGAGGGGATTTATTGTTGGAATTTTAATTTTATTTATTATTTATGAAATAATTCATTGACATGTGATATAGATTAATGTGATAATTTGGAAATTATCAAGGGGTAATTTGTTATCACATGTTTGTTTATTACTTTATAGAAATGAAATACACATAATAGGTTCAAGTAATCATCAGTGAGTGGTTAAAATTGAATAATTCATGGAAGAGATTTAGGTGGTGATTCCTTAATGAAACGTGAATTTCATGGTTATGGACATTAATATAGGCATTTTATCACCATTTGTGGACTTATATATGACATTTCATGATATTTTTAAATTCTTAATAACCCGTTCTTGTTATATGATGAAATTTATGTGTCTTTGAGAGGCCTTAAGACCTTGTTTGATAGTGATAATATCATTGTGTTTGGCCATTGAGAATTTTTCTTGATAAGACTTTTTGTTTATTTCTATGAAGTTTATTTACTATTGTACTACATAGTCTTAAGAATCATTCTCTGTGTATCAAGATGGGTATATTGTTCAACCATGGATCGATGAACCCTTATAGGGTAAGATAATTGAAATGATGAAGTAAATAGACTATGGATCATTTGGGGTTATGGTTCAGATCACATATATTCTTTTTGATGTAGGATTAGACAATTTATGGGCTGAGAAACTATTGTCTTGGGCCAAAGTGGGATAATTCCATGTTGGTTTTTTTAGTTATCCAATTATGTCAAACATGAAAGGTGTAACTTACAATCATTTGAGGTTGATGTTCACTATCAGGGTGAGGTGTGTGCCATTACTAATAACAACCACCATCAGGGTGGGGGTTTCAATGCATCCTTCAATTATGTACTTGTTTTAATTTACCCAAACAGTGTTACTATCAATGAGCTAGAGAAGAAGAAGTCATGGTCTCTAGATGGCGGGTTAGGGCATAATGACTCAACACATGTGATATTATGTGTTCATTTGATTATTTACTTATGTTTTTTCACCCACTGTAAAATATATTTTGTACGCTTCTGTAAAAGATAAATTCATGAGATCCTGCTGGATTTATAACACTCTAAAAGCACAAGAATTTATGTGTGCATGAAAACATCAAGGATAATGATCTATTTAACAGAATGGTCCCTATGATGAGTAGTTGAGGAGATAAATCCATGGAGATGTAGGTGATATCATGGTATACACTAGCCATTACGATTTTCTTTTCTTTTCTGTACATGATATACTCTAGTTTGGCTTTTCACTTTTGGAGTATTGTTACTAAATATGTAATGAAATGTATTCCATCTAATCTTAATTTTATATCTATTTCCACATATTTTCCATGATTATTTTTTATTTATATTCTATAATATTTTTTATCATATTGTGTGATATTTTGGGTTTAGTATTAAAAATGTCAAAAATAGACCACAACTATTAGTTTTCAGCCTCGTATGTGCGGGGTGGGGTATATGAGGTCAAGTGACCCTTTAGCTTAGACCTCGTGGTTCAGGTTCTGATATTATTTTAATTATTTCTCTTTCCTTGATAATTTTATTTTTTTATCTGATAAAAAGAAATTTAATATATTATTATATTATTTATCTTCTTAAATTTAAAAAACTTCAAAATATAGTATTTTGCTGATTTATATGATCTTACAATTGAAAACTATTTGACATTATATAAATCATGGAAAAAATTCTTGTGATAAACAATTTATATCACTTAAAATTACATGAATAATATTAAATTATCACCCATTCAGTTGAACAAGGTATAATGCCTTATTTACATTCATTTATTTATATTATTCCATTTTTATTTTTTACACAACATTCATTCTATCTTCATCCTTTGGAATTTTCATGTCATCATATAGTATTTGATCATTTTTTTTAAAATTTTATCTAATTATGATTATTCATATCCATTTAAAAATGAATATAAATAATTATTGTTTCATTTTTTAACATATTGTTTAGGATAACTATCAGACCCCTTATCCAAAAGAATGAATCTATCAGGTACCCTATCAAAACAATTAAAAAAGACATAGAGATATTTATATACAACTGGTAAATCTTTGGGGAAGCCATAGACGTTTTTCAAAAATGTTTGTAAATCAGGTAAGGTGGGGAGTAGACCACTCAAACTGTAATGAAACAAGTAAAGACTGAATCCGTATATGGAAACTCATTTGTATGATTCACATATTTTTTCCGTAAAACATTGTCAATCATTGAATTTATTCAAAATTTAATTAATATTTAACTCAAATCATTATTTGAATCCATTTAAAATCCTTTAAAAGTATTAATATAATGTGAAAGGGTCAAAAGGTATTTAATAATTAATTTTATTTATACAAATCTTTGAAATCATGAAAATGAGTTGTATAGGAGAAATTATATGTAAAACGGTATGCTATTGTAATTTAATCAATACCCATATTCCCAAACCAAGGGATGTTTCGGAACATGGATTTAGAATTATGTAATTTTTTTTCTTACCTGAGGATGAGAATCCACAATATACCTATATGTGAGCTTTGTATTACACATATGTGATATTCTAACATACACAACGTCTCGTACAATGTAGTGTAGGTACCCTTATGTTGCATTTAGAAATCATGAACTACCTTTTCAAGGTTAAGGAATGAAGGAACACAAAAATTATTTTGGTAAAGGCTTGACTTACCTTTATATAAAATTTCAAATGTCTCACTTAACTTTACAAAAATCAAGAAATTGAGATCTAACAATTAATTATGGTTTAAAAAGGAGTTCCTATACACACGCATCTAATAAAAAACAATCACTATAACAACATGAGGTTTTAAAAATATTAAAATTATTGTCCAGAGTGTAAAAAAATGAAACACAAGATTTATCTTGCGTCGCATGAAAAAAACTATTTTTTATGCATTACACACAACATTGATATTTTTATGTTCAATAGCTTGTTGAACACACAATAATGAACCAAATAAACCCATGACATATATTAAAATTATTACATATCTATAGTAATGAAAGATACTAATATTATAAATATGATTATAAAAATATTTTTACATATATTTTTTGGTAACTAATTAATTATAAATCAATATAAAACCCTTTGAAAATAAGAGGAAATATTTTTCAAAATAACTATTTGAACAAGTGTGTTTTATACCTGTAAATTAAAAAACACCCTTTTTGGATTATATTTATAAAATTTATTTTAAAAATAAAAATCATTTTGGGAATTGTAATATCAAAATTTACTTTTCATGAAATTTTTGTATTTCTTCAAAAAATACTGATTTTTCTGTAAATAGTAAAAATATCATTTTTTATAAAAATTATTTCATTTTTTATAAATTTCATAATTTAAGTTTCATAATATTTTTTGAATATTTTTCAATTAAACTAATTATTCTTTATTAATATATAATCTAACTAGTTTATTTTTAAATAAATTAGTTTTTTGGTTTTAAAACACGTTTTTCTAAAAACCATTATAAAATAAACAACGTTTCTCCATTTTAAATAATTAAAATGATACCTAATAGTGAATTTATAAAATGAAATTAATATAATATACATTATTAAATATTAATTTATTATCATAAAATGATTATTATTATACATTGAGTTAATATATGATCAATGTTTTCTAAAAAATATTTTTATTAAAAACATGTTGTGTCACCAAATCTATGGGATTAATATTAAATTAAAATTTTACACTTCTATGAAATGAATATAGAAAAAATGATTTAAATTTTTTAACCAGAATAATTTAGAATTTCTACTATGTTAAAATTATTTTTGACCAAAATTATTTGTGAAAGAAGTTTAAATTAATCAAAAAAATAAGGGTAAAATTATTATACCAATTGACTAAAATTTAAAACTAAGGGGTAAAATGACTTAGAAACATTTCAAGAACCTATTGTACGGCCATATGTATACCTTATCGATTACAGTTTCTAGTTTGGGACATTATCTGATACACTTTATAAGGAAATAATTTGGTTAAATTGTCTCTTTAAAAAATTTATAGTTTTTCCACTCACCCCACATATAAAAGCCACCCCATATCCTCCTCTCTTCACACTACTCAAGACCGTTGGATCATAAAATACCTTTCAAAATAAATTCAAAAATTCCCTCTTGTAATTCTGTAATCATTATTTTGGTTTGAAATCTATCCAATAATGGTCACCTTTGCACACCAAATGGAGTTACACGAAGAAGATGTAATGTTCATAAAAAACATCATTTTTTTATTTATTCCTAAATCCCATTTATTTATTTTTATATCATTATAAAATAAATATATCATTATAATAAATATAATTAGTTTTTTATGTTAAATTTATTACCTACCTGCACATAATCTTTCATTAAATGTGTTATGAATTCATCATTCGTGTGTGCGATAGACAACTGACTCACGCACTAATGTTGTTAATTTTTTCATTACCACCTATAATGGTTTGCAACACTAATGGAAATTATGTTTATATATTATATTTATAAAATTTATATCATAATTATACATATGGATTAAATATATGGTATACACCCTTTTTAAGATCCATCGCTTTGGTTATACAGCAAAATCACTCGTGTGTACGGAAGACTAATGCCTCGCAAAGTAATGAGAAGCGTTTTTCACTAACATATTATGTTGAAGGTAACTAGAGTAAATATAATGAATATTTAACATATAAATGATATATATCTTATATTAATTAAATAATTAACTTTCTATATATATAATATATCATTTTCTTTTTACCATTTCACAAACTAAAAAAGGAGTAATGTTGTTTATAGACATGTGGACTACCACCTCCTCAAAGTGATGAGATTCTTATTTTTTTGTCACCACATAATAATAATGATATATATTATATATAAATAAATAACAAAGTATTAATAATATAATTATCATTATAGAAAGTTAAATGGTGTATACCTTCTTTCCGAAATGATCATTGAGAAAATGGAATCTTTAATGATGCGTACATAACGCTTACCGTCTCCATGACTGTAACGTTAGTAAATTTTTCATAACCATATTTCATGATTAGTTTTCAATTTCTTATTGATATATAAATATAATTTTTATGTAAATATTTTTATTTATGTATATGTTTATTTAATGACCCCTTTAACCATTGTCGACCAACCAAATTCATTTTTGTCACATAATCATAATATGGTCAACGATTTTGACTTAAAGTAAGTAAATGTATATAAAATTGTAATAAGTGAAAATAAAATAATAAAAAACATGAAAAATGAACTAAAACATTAAATAATTAACATAATTTTATTATTTTTGAAAATATAGACACACATGATGAATCTAACTCACGGTAAGGGATATCATCTCAGTTATCTTTCATTGTGAAATTTTATGATGTTCTACACCTATATTCATTTTTAAGGTGTCTATAAAGTCACATTAACAATATTAAATATGAATTTATATATTCTCATGGTATTTAATAGTTTGTGTGTTGTTAAAATTTCCTAGAGATTATGATTCATTTTTTTCATGTGATAATATAATTTGCCTTTTATAAAATCATATTATAATGTTTTTCCATAAAACACTCTTTTGAATATATGTACACGTTTTAAAAAAAGTTATTCTTAAATATTTTATTTAGAATTAAGAATGTTTGAAAATAAATTTTACATCCCTATAATTTATTAAAAAAGTTTTCAAAAAAAGAAATTTTTTTACTTATTTGAAATGGAACATTTCAACAAATAACAAAATGGATGTTTATGATGAGAATCGATTAATCATTACATATTACATGAGAATTATATGAAATAGTTGATCTCGATAAAACTTATACAAAGAGTTGAGCCCCATTATAGTTCACAGGTGAACCCAATATATCTTATAAGAAGGTTTAATCCCCATTATATCTTATGATTTTATATGAAGTGTTGAGCACCATTATAAATCAAAGGTGATCTGGATGTGGCTTATAAAAATAGAGATCAAAATTATAGATCCTCAACTCATTGGGACATTATAAAGTTGAAATTCGGTCGTATGTTTATTCCAACTATAATTGATTTTTTATATGATGCTCTAAGTCAAAAAATTTGTTTTTCATTGCATATTATGGGTTTAAAAGGATTTATTTGAGAAAAAAATGTTTCTATTTTCTTGTGAAATTTTTTAAATTATTTCCATCAAAGAACATTGATGTAAGGATAAATATTTCATAGTTATTCATGATTTTACTACGAAAATGGTTTCCTTTCATTTATCGCCTTCTGATAATTTTGTTCTCATCCTGTGTTTTGAAAATATTTTTAGAGGATTTTAATGATGTGTATGGAAAAATAATAACTCATGTTTTAATTCATATATATTTTCCATGAAAAAAAGTTCATGAATTTTTATGAAATATTTTTATTATACAAAAAATGGATTCTAATCAGAAATTTACAATTTGTATTTTATGGAATTATAATTTTTGAGACGTGTCCTAATTCATTAAAACTTGAAACCTAGAAATATCCATAAAAATAAGATAATAAATTATTGACTAAATGTAATCATTATGTATTTTTTATGGTTGAGCCCTTATATTTGGTATCAAATTATGATTTAGAAAATACTAATGTCTAGTATAGTGTTAACAACATGCCCTTAGAAGATATTAATTTATGGTTATTTTAAAAAATATAATATTTAATATTACCACAATATGCTGACTATAATATTTTTATTCAGAATGGGTTTCCATTGAGTAACTAAGGAATATGTAGTTAGATGAAACCAGGAGGAGAATACCCTTTCAAATAATTATCTATAGATGGGTTGAATTGGAACATAACAGTTTGTTATAGAACTGGATCAGTTTACACAATCAATAAATTGAAATGGTATCCATGCTATATAGTAACAAAATATACGGAAAGAATCTATCTATAGTGGATAATTAAATGAGAAAATAACCCCATATTTTAATTGATCATCTAAACTAGTGGTAGTTTAAGGATGGATCAATTCCCTAGAGATGATATTTGAAGTCAGGGGATGATTGGACTTTCAAAAGGAAACTCCTAAAAAATATTTTTTTGATGGTGATGTTGATAAATAATGGTATTTGTTTTGGAATAAATAACAGAAAGATGATCTTGATTATATTCAATGTGACACATTTAAGAATATTTTCCTTGGGAAATATTTCCCAATGGCCCTTGGTCTTAGGATGGAGGAAAATCTTGGAATTGAGGAAAAAATGATGAATTTTTTGATGCATATGAAGAAACCATCACAAGATTGGTCATATATGTAATGGAAATAATTTGATTAAATGATAGTAAAATTAAAAGATTTTACTCATGGTTAAAACCCAGCTGTTAAGGATCATTGGCCGCATGATAATTTAAAGGTTGTTATAATGTTTTGCATTATACTGGTAATGTTGAGATGGATTTGTCGGACAATTATGTTCCATGAGATAACAAGGTTAATAAATGGTCAATGTGGTAGGAAATTGAGAAGAAAAAATTTATTATTTCTATTCCTAAGAGGGAAACTTCTTCCAAATGAGGAAAAATAAATTTTGAGTAATGTATGTCATGATTTGGAAAGTTTTACGATCGTGGTATGTTTATTTAAAATGTTTTTGACTGTAAATAAAATATCCATGAACAATAAAAGAATTATATAATAGAAAACCAATAAAAAATAAGATGATTTTAGTTTTAAGGATTTGGTATATTATGTTATCATTTGTATGAATTTCCTTTCTTATACTGGAAAACATCATGATTAGAAGAAAAAAGGTGTAGAAAAATCATTTCCACATCTTTAGTTGATTTTGGTCCATTTAGTGAAGTTGTAGTCTCTATAGGGATCTCATTATTTTCAAATGTTTGATTATAATATCGATAACATTGGAACCACTCATTTGATGTCTAATGTAATGGAATTAATTTTTGGGAAATTTATTCTGTTTTCAGAGATATTTATAATATATGGTTTAGTTTAAAATTTGAATGAATAATAATAATTTATATTTTTATTTAAATATGTTTTATTATATTGACAACCTTTATGATTAATTATATCAATAATGAAATTGTTTGTAGTAAATGTTTTTGGAAAAAAATTAATAATAAACCATTGCTGTTACTTTTGATTTTTAGTGGTTATATTATTATATTACATAACTTATTATAATAATATTGATTTCGAAAAATGATTAGAGAAATATGAAAAGAATTTTCAATCATTTAAAGAGATTATGGTATGTTAAAAGTGAATTTTAGTGCTTCAAAAATAATTTTTTTGGGATATTAATTTTTGGAGTAATGGATCGTTTGGATATTTATTGATGCATAACTAATGGATGAAATTATAATGATGAAATATAAACTTATCAAGTAATTATATTCAATTATATTCATATATTTTAAAATAATTCTGCAACTATATGAAAAGGATCTTCAATGATATATTTTATCCTATTATATTAAAATCCAATGAATTGGATCGCATTTTAGATCATCAAAAATGTATGGTTTTGAGTCCCTTAACCTTCAATTCTTCATTCACATTCATGTGAGAAATGACCTCAACCACTCTTCATAATTATTTACTTTATTCTTCCATTATTACCCATGTTCTAAAATTTTGAAATGTTATTATGTGTTATTCATTATGAATATTTTTATTCTATTTATCTCTTATTAAGTGGAAATTTATTTAACCTATTTTACATTGTGGGTTTATAATAGAAGTATTTCCAAATGTCCAATAGTTGATTACAAAGATAATATTCAAATTTTGGGGATTCAATTTATTAATGGGATAGGGATGAAAATAAAATTATGATTTTACAAAGAATAAAATTAAATTCAATTATATAAATTACATGTATCACTACATTTATCTTGTGTTATATAAAACACTCACTTTAACATATATTACACACAACCTTGAGATTTTTATGTACAATGGAGTATTCAATATACAAAACCACACCTAATAACCGATGATATATTTTAACATTATAAACAATATATTTTCACGGTGTGTATGATCTTGATTAATTAAATTATGAAAATATGTTTTACATATATTCTATAATGAACAGTAAATTATAAATTAACATAACATCGTTTTGACAATTAAATGATTTTTTTTCTGAAAGCCTATGTGACCAACTGTGTTTTGTAAAAAAAAATAAAAAAATAACACTTCATAGATTGTATTAATTAATATTATGTATAATATATATTCAGTCTTATCATTAACAATGATCGCAATTTCTATATAGATATGATATATAAATAAACCCAATTTTAATCATAAATCTATACATTAGCAAAACAATTTGAACTCCTTTAATAGAACGATTATTTCAAAATGAATTATTAAAAGTTTTTTAAAATTTATTTCCCAATATAAGGATCATTTTTGGAATTATTATATAAAAATTTAATTCTGTATAAATTTGGGAATTTTTCAGAAAATATTGATTATTCATTGAATATTGAATAGTACCAATTTTGAAAAATTATATTATTTTTAATATGTCATTAGTTTAAGATCCCCAATATGTTTTTAATAATTTTTCAACAAAAATATGTATTATTTATTTATATTTGATCCCATTAATTAATTTTTGAATAAATTTTATGGTTTATTGAAATATAATTTTGTTTTTTGGGGTTGAAAACATGTTTTTTCTAAAAAATGTTTTAAAATTCATAAAGATTCTACATTTTAATTAATTATATATATATATATATTGGGGAATCTTTTAAATTAAATATAGGGGCCATATATCAATAAATATTAATTTATTTGTATAAAATTATATATATTAGTCATAGAGTTAATATAGAATCATTGTTTTATAAAAAATGCTAATATTAAAAAACTCTTATCTAGTCGCATTTGTAGAATTAATATTAATCTTAAATTTTCCAGCTCAATTATTTTTATTTTTAAGAATTTATTAAACAATTTTAATAATAATAATTTTTATTTATTAGTATGGTAATCTTATTTTTGACCAAAAACTTTTTGAAATAAATTAATATTAATCACAATGGTTAAGGTAAAAATCAGTTTATAAAATGACTAAACATAAACGTGGTGGGAAAATGGCCTAGAAACATGTAAAGAACCCATTTTATATCCATATTTTGAACTTACCCATTATATTACTTATTTTGGTTCATTATTGGAGAGACGTTACATGTGGAAAATAATGTTGGACTTATTTATTTTAAAAATTTACAAGTTGGTTAGTCAACCCACTTATAAAAGGCCAACCACTCTTCGCTTCTCCTCAAACCTAAAAATATATTATTATTGGAATGTAGCTCACCAAATCACTTCTCCACTTCCCTAAAAATATCTTACAAGATATAAATTTT
Organism: Viscum album; assembly: GCA_963277665.1. Classification (NCBI taxonomy): domain Eukaryota; kingdom Viridiplantae; phylum Streptophyta; class Magnoliopsida; order Santalales; family Viscaceae; genus Viscum; species Viscum album. The sequence continues at coordinate 337,192,424 of OY728163.1, forward strand.
TCAGAAATCTAACCAATTAAGTCATTTGGTTAATACTAAAAAATATTAACCGAAGAAGAGGTAATGTTCATCAATGAACATTTTTATTTTATTTGTTCTTAAACCCCCTTTATTTAATTTTATATCATTATTATTTAATAACATAATAATCTTAAATATAATAATTTTTTTTTTTGTTTAATACCTATACCCACACATGGAAACTAGAGAAAATGATTCATCATAGTCAATTCTATGATGCTGTTTGAATCCGTTAGCCACTAGCCTTGCTTTATCGGTACTAACTTGACCATCCATGTCCAGTGTTCTCATGAATACCCATTTGCATCCAACATGCATTGCATCAACGGGCTCATTGACAAGAACCAAGACTTGTTAATGATTTATGTAATCCATCTTAGAATTCATATCTTCAAGCCATCTTACAACTTCTGAGATTTTTACTGCTTCTTTATAGGAAAGAGGTTCAACATTGTCTAAAAATAATGCTTCCCCATCCTTGGTGACAAGGAAACCAAATCTCTCTGGTTCCCTTACCTCTCTTGAGCTCTTACGCTTGAATTTTGTTTCAAGAACCTCTACTATGGGGACCTATGGAACTTTTTTTCTTGTACCAACTCCTTTGTATCTTGAGCATCAGCTTCATCGAAGTCAATATTTCCCTGACTATCCTTTTTGAAGTTGTTCTCACTCTCAATAAAGACGTCTTGTTTAGAAATAGTCACTTTCTTATCTGAAGGGTTATATAGGTAGTATCCTTTTGTTTCCTTGGGATATCCAATAATGATACACCTCATTCCCCTGGGTGCCAGTTTGTTGCCTGAGAAGGCCTTAACAAATGTCTCGCATCCCCGTACATGTGCGTGCAACAAAATGGGTTTCTTTCCATTCTATGACTCGGTGGAAATTCCATTTTCCTCCTTATTTGGCACTCAATTTAATGTGTATGTTGCAATTTTTAATGCATATCCCCAAAAGGATAACGGAAGATCTTCATGAATAAGCATCCACCTCAAAATGTTCAACAAGGTGCGGTTCCTCCTTTTACTAACACCATTCCACTATGGTTTATAAGGATTAATGTGCTGAGATAGAATCACCGACCCCTGTAGAAGATCAATTAAATATTGGTTTAGATATTATCCCCTATGATCTGATCGATGCTTCATTATCTTCTTGCCAAGATCATTCTATACTTAATTTTTCAATTCCTTAAGTTTTTCTAAGGACTCTGAATTATACCTCATTAAGTGGACATATATATGTATAATCAAATCATCAGTAAAAGTATTGATGTAAGAATATACACCTCTAGATTCTATTTGAAATGGTCCACACACATTCGTGTACACAAATCCTAGAATCTCTGTGGCCCTTTCAACTTGTCCAACAAAAGAGGCTTGGTCATTTTACCTTGTATACATGTGATACATCTATCAAGTGGTTTTAGCTCTGTAGAGTCCAAAAATACATCTTAGTAGAAATTTGTCAATCACTTCTCATTTACATGACTAATATGGTGATGTCACAACTGGGTGATGTATGATTCATGTGAATTTGTTTTGTTATCAATTTTCGACACTAGGTTTTTGTAATTTAATCCATAATATTTTTTAAATGCTCCATACTGTAACATACATTGTTCTTATAAAAGAAGAAAACATTTTCACCAAAAATGAAAATAAATAAAATAATATACAAACATGATATTGAAATTATGTTTTTTCTAACACTAGGAACATAATAACAGTTACGTAAACCCAAAATCTTCCCAGTTGGCAATGAGAGATGGTAATATCCAATGGCCAATGAAGTCAGAATCATAACATTGGCAGCTCAGCGATCCATCTATCCTCTAGAAAATTTTCTAAATCTACATGGTTCTTAAATTTTAATAAAGATGTGAGCCCCACATGTTCTATATAACACCTAATTTGTAGAAATGGAATGATTACAGTCGATAACGAATGCACCTTTAATATCCCCATGCTTCTGGGAGCAATTTTTGTTCCAGTGTCCTTGATTTCAATATGATAAATATACCACCTCATGTTCCTTTCCTAACTTTGGATATTACACTTCTTGGAAGGATGGTTCTCTGGAAGTTCAGACCATTTTTGAGTCTATTTTTCCCTTTCTTGGTCCTTCATTATCTTATTCACCAAAAGGACTGCGGGTTTTTCATGCCACATGTCCTTATCTACACGGTGAATTAAGGTTAGAAGTTTTGATAGACTCTTTTCAGTGTTTCTCATTTTTTTAGTTGACAATAAATCTACCTAAGGTCTTTGTTAGTGATGATATGATGATACATGTACACAACTCATCCAGGAACATATTCCCTAATATGTCTAGGCGTTCAATGTAGCCTATAAGCATGACTAAATGAGTCCTAGATAGGGAAGACTCTCCAATCATAGTTATGAACAAAGAATTGGAGATTTCATATCTCTCATGTCTCATCTTTTCTTTATATAGATCATTAAGTTGGGACATCATGCTATACGCATCCATGTTTTCATGTTTCTTCAAGATCTTATTAGACATGGCTGATAATATGATTCATTATACATCTTTGGCATCATCCATATGTTACATATAGAGAGATAGTTCCTCATCACATGCCTCTTTTCCCGAAAAAACTGGAATAGGCTCATACAACCTCTACAATTTCCTCTCATGGTGAAGGATGACATGTAAACGCCACTTCCATTCATGGAAATGGGTGCTGGTGATAAGGTTTTCCTTCTTGAGTATGGTTCACAATAATAAGATTGAATTCATTTTTCCTGTTGCTTCAACAATTAAAGATGAGAAATGTGTTATTAATTTGTCATGATAAAACTAAGACAAATAAATAAATTAATACTTATTATTCTACCACTATTTTATCGAAATCTAATAGACCTCACCATTGAATTTGGAATATTTGGTTGCCTAAATATTCTATTGGAAGAGACCTATATTTCCCTTTTCTTTACCCCAACATGGGTTGGTCTAGAAACATGAATGGTTTTAAGTAGTCATTCCAGATGCTAACTTCACTAACTCGCATCTCTTTTTTACCATTGAGTGGACTCCCCAATCATGAAATTCTTTTATTTTGGTTTTCCTCATCCTTTTCCTCAAGGTCACAACAAGTCTGGCTGTGGCAGTCAAACCTTGATGCGAACCAAGTCAATTCAAACCCAAACCTTGAATTATAATTCCCCAATAATTAAAATCACCCCAACTAGGGTTGGTCAAACACTTTGAACTATGGTTCGATTCAAATCAAGATTATTGAAGGCTATACTGACTTAATATTTTCTTCAACTGAATTTATCCTAATATGTAAATTTCAATTTAATTTGTTTTGATTACATGCTTGTTAAATTAATGTGGGATATACATGAGTGATTAACCATGTTGAAGATAATATTTTCACATAAGCTGATCTTATTTTAGTTTCATCTTGCACAGTTTTTTAAGTCATTAATATTGTGATCATGACAACACACCCACAATAAATAATCCATGCAACTAACAGAAATGAAATAAATTGTAAGATCATGATATTGTTCTATTGGTTAGTTTATCTAGTGGTTGATATACTAACCCAAGACTTAGGGGATAAACACCATGAACCTTTTGGGTTCATGTTTATAGCATTCCACATGTCCACCATTGTATCTATTTATATTTGTTTCACCTCGGCTCCTAACTTGAGCCACCTCCACTAGCTTGGGAGCTCCATCCATTACATTTACTTTTATCTCATAGGCAGGTGAGGGGTAAAATGTGGTTTTGCATAAAAGAAACCTTGGGCACATAGGACCTACATATTAATGAGGAGAAGGCTCATAGACCAAAAAATTTAAAATAAATAAATTAAATGAAATAATTCACATAAAAAGATCTTGGTCTAGCTCAAGAACATCCATACAAGCAACTGTAGTTATGCATAAATAAATCTAGCATTAAATCATTAAATCGTTTTTGTTTTAGTTAAATTACACATGACAAAATTATTTATCTATAATTAATCAATCATTTTATCATAGAAACTTTTCGTGAATTTCCATGATATTCTCATCCATCATAATTTTAATAAATAAATTCATTTAGAATTATCATTGTTCATAACATGTAACTTGGTGGAAACCCAGAAAATTCCCATTCATAACTACCCAATGAGTAGAAATGAACATTATAGAGATGTTAAATAAAACACATATATAAAAAGCACATATAATGGATTGTGCCTCAGCTTTATGACTGCACTATGGTACATGTTTCAAGGGTTTGTATAATATAATAATAAATTTTAATAAGTCTGTGTAATTTGGATGAGTACACAACTTGTAGTTCCAACTACATGGTGTGTACTTTTGTTCACCATCCATCCGAAGTACACCGCCTTGGACATGGCCTGTAGATGTAATTCAAAAAAAATTCAGAGTACACGGCATGTTTAGTGGGACACACGTTGAGAATTATCCGCATTACACGGGTTCCAACTAGGAAATCTGTGTACATGGTACAATGTCCAACCCTAACCTGAAGGGACTACACACCGTTTTCAGTGGTCCACATATTGTGTAATCCAGAATCCATGTGAAACCTATTCCGGGTCTACAACAGTGTCATTTAATACATAGAAATACTCCAACACATGACCTGATATGGTGGACCAATCCAATGCATTGAACCTAGACTACACAGCATGTACATCCGAATACACGTAGTGTATTCTGGTGTTGTATGACCAGGAACATTTGGAACCTCTAAATGAGATCCTCTATTTTATTTTAATCAAGATTAAAATGAAAAGTCATCATTATAAGGTGAACGAAAAATGAGAGAGGTGGAACCGATCACAAGATTCAGATTTGCAGAATTATTAACTTCAATTAATACAACTAAATTATTAAATGAATAGATTACCAACAGAAAACTAAATTATTATAATCAATGATATGACCCCTATGATACCACATGTAGGTTTCTGGAATAGTAGAAGCGCATTGGTGGGGGACCCAACTTTAATTTTTTTGTTAATAACGATTATTATGAGATTTGTCACAGTAATAAAATGCCGGGTCTTTAGAATAGAATGAAGAACGAAAGAATAAAAAGGGAGTCCTAAAACCATAAAGAGAATCATCATTTTATGATTATAATTACTTTAATTAAAATACAAGAATTTCCTGGATGGGATTCTCTCTGTAGATGTTTTCAGTCACGATCCAATGTGATCCATCGGTGTATCATAAAATCTAAGTGTCTGATTCCTCTAGTGGTGATCCACACATGATCTACGTATCCCTAGACATCTTCGAAGTGATCTTTGGGTGATAGCATGGAATAGACTTCACTTGTGTTTTCCACCTCTGATCACCTTGATTTGGTGGAGGATGATCTCTCTCTCTCTCTCTCTCGTAGCTTGATATTGTTCTTGGAAGAAAAGAATTATCTCTTGGATTGAGAGATTTCTCTAGATCTGTTGTGCACAACCACTGAAAATGGCTAGGCTAATGAAAATTATATAATTTGGATTCTAATGACTTTGAATAATAAAATGAATTAATTAACCAAAATCATTTATTCATTTCATTTACTTCTTAACAATACACCATTTCTAATAATAACAGTTGACTGTTATTATTACTTGAAATTTACCTAATGAATTACACCTAATATTATTTAATTAAATAAATAATATTATTTCTCATAAATTCCCAAAAAAATACAAGGCGTGTATATTAATATACACAGAATGTGTTATTTGTTTCCATTCTCATTATTTCCTCCACTATATTTATTAGACCTTGAATAATGGCTATTTTATTCTAAAATAAATTTCACTGCATTAATCGGTAATAAATATATATTTTCGCTCATAATATATATTCTATCAAATAACCAGTGTCAAAATAAATGCAATCAGGCATCCTTAAATAATTATTAAACCATAATCGGGAATAGTAGTTCTTCAACTTGTTAAATTAATATTTAACTGATATACATGGACACACATAGTGTGTGACCCTCTAGGCCTCTTTCTCATTCGCATTAGGCTGAACCTGCCTGAAGTCCAAGGATAGAATCTAGCAACACACCATGGCACACATATAAAATGAAATTAATTCTGCAATGATGTGTCACCTCCTTTGAATGCTTATAGTGTAATGTAATACCTTTTTTCTCGATATCTCGAATCAAGTTAGTTTCATTCTTGTTCCATCAACCCATGTACTCGATTATTCTTTCATTGACTATCCAGAATTGAACATTCCCTTTCCTTACTATGGCCATGGATTTATTTAGGCTATATCAATTTCATCATCAAAGGGCCTATGATATTTACATTCATTATGGAACATTAGGGAAAAATCCTTTCTCGTGTTATCTATTAATGTAGTATCACTTGTGACACACCCAACGTATCCTACCTCACCGCGAATAGTGTGTCATCATATTTTTCATCAATACATCTAAATGCGTGAGTTGTGATACCCATTAATAATAATATTATAGTCTAAGGACCAATACACACGTCCACAGATAGGAACATCTAATGACACTAGGAAATGTTTATTTCCAACCGTCGGGTCTCATTTTCCGAATATCCTCCAATATATTACCAAGGGTGCTCACTAAGATAAGGTGACTGAATGTTTTATGAGTCCTCACCCCTAATGGAATGTATTATTTTTACCACTGAAATAACATCATCTAGGCATAGAACATATATTCAACAATAGTGTTAAGGTACTTCTGGTTTCTCATTATAGCAGGGATCCACTATGACCCTTTAATGCAACAACAATCCTTAAGATATTATCACATGAATTATCAAGTAGATGAACAATCAAGATGTGATAAGGTATTTATTAATGAATAGAGTACAAATTACACGGTTATTGTCCAGTAAATCCAACAATTAAATTATATAATCCCGTTTTATATTTCATGTCGTAGGGGATATGATGATGTCTCTTGTGTGTGTAGCGAACTACTGCCTCACAAAGAGTTGTGATGCATTTACCCCTAACATGTTACAAAGAAAGTAATAAGGGTAACTATGATGAATATATATGATTTAAATAAAATCATATATAATTTTATGAAATAATTTTTTTAAATATAGTATTTCATTTTCTTTCTATCATCTCACTCACAAAAAATTGATAATGTCATTCGTGTACGTGTTGACTACCACCTCCTCAAAATGAGGTGATTATTCTTCGTTCATAAATAACTCCCAATAATAAAATATTTAATTAAATTATTTTTTATTTATTATAAAATAATTATTATGGAATGGTAAATTTTACTTATCTTTCTTTTCATGATGATCATTTTAAAAAATAGAAACGTTTCTCAGACATATGTACGGCCTATCGTCTCCTTGGTCATAACGTCAGTTCAGTTTTTAATCATATTTCATGATTGGTTTTAGAAATATAATTTATCAATTAATATGTTATTTATTTTTTGATTATTAATTTTGAAGATGATTATTTTTAGAACACTTTGACCATAGTTGACCAACCAAATACATTTTTGACAAATAAGCTATATATAGTCAGAGCTTCTGACAAACACAATGTAATTGTATATAGTGTAGAAAAAAGTGGATTTAAAGTAATAATAAACCTGAAAAAGTTTTTATATTGTATATAATTAACATATACTTATTATTCAAAAATATAAATAGTCACATGACAATTCAGACTAAAGGTATGAGACTTCACCTCAATTTCTTTTTATTAAGAAATTTATTTATATTATCTACAAATATTCTTTTATATGGTGTATATGAAGTCCCTTTGAGCTGTTATATAATTAATTTCCCCATGATCACTATATTTGACATTATTTATAATTTAAACATTCATATGGCTTATGATTCGACACTTTTTTATGGGATGAGGTAATTTTTTATTTAAAATATCCTCTTTTAATATTTTTCACTCAAAATATCTTACTATTTCATGTAAATGTTTTAAAAATTACTTTTATTAATTTTTTATATGTAATAAAATGATATATAAAGTACCTTATATCTATCATTACATTATATAAATGGTAATCAAAAATCAATATTTTTATGTGTTTTATACAAAACATATAGAGAAATATCAAAATAGATGTTTTATTCATAATGTTAAGGGAGACAATGAATTTTCCACTACAGTGATATTTATCTATTTTCTAGATACCTTTGAGAACTTACATGTTTTATTAGAAAAATATTATCTTTCTCTTTTTGGGTATTTGGTATTAGAAATGGGTTTTCAAAGAAAATTAGGTTTTCATATTAATATGGGGTTTTAAAAGAAAAACATATTTTTATATGAATGATTTTTTCTTTTGGGATTGAATGTGTTTTCAAAGTGTTTTGCAGTGAAGTGTTATATTAATGATATGGTACATGAGAATTGGGTAATATACCATAAAATCTAAAATAATTACAGAATTTTTTATAATTATATTATAAAAATAAAACTAAGGATATAAAATAAAAAAAACAAAATAAGATTAACATTTAACATGAATATGTAATGTAAAATATAATTATACTAATAAATAATATTACATTCATTTATTAAAGAATATTATTTTTGATTCTATGAAAAATTTATTGTTTTAAATCTAACAATATTAGTTTTAATAAATTAGAGTGCATTATATTAATTAACAACTATTTCTATTATTATATTTTTAAAATATATAATATTTGAATAACCAAATATTTTTTAAAGTTAAAATAAACATTTAAAATGATTAATTTTCTAAAATATAACATATATATATAATGAATGTAAATAATTTAATATTTATGGTAAAAATTTTAATGATAAATTTAATATTATTTTTTAAATAAAATCATATATATTTCTTAGAAATGTGGAAATCATAAATTTTTTAAAAGAATAATTATAAATAAAATTATATCAATAACAACAACAAATAGTAAAACATATTTTTTAAGGAAAATTATTATTTTTTACTGGTACTATATCGTGATTATTTTTATTTTCTTTTATAAAATATTGAATTATTTGTCTCGTTATAAATATTTTAGAAAACCAAACTATTCTTATCAAATTATTTTAATAAATTTTTTGTTTGTACATATTTTTTATATATTAATAATTATATTTAGGATTATTAAAATATTATAAAAAATAATTTTTTATAAAAAATGATGACTTGTTAAAAAAATAGAGATAAGGGTTTCAATTTTAGGGAATATTAAAACATAGGTTGTCTGTCTCTAGCCGAGGGCCATGCTGCTTAATGGGAGGCACTACGAGCTTCATTTCGGGAACCGAGAAAGAGGTATCGATCAGGACCCGAGAATTCAGAGTGAAGGTCTCTATGTGGTTTGAGGTTTTGTCAAATAGGATTTCCTACATGTTATGTAAAAAATCATGGGGAGAAGTAAGATCAATTCTAAACCACTAGTGATCACTTCTGAAGGCTGATGTGTCATCACCGAGGCTGGCTTGTGGTTTGGGGTTTTGAAGAAAACATCAAGATCTATATATGAGGGTCTCATATATTTTTCAACCTATCGAGGTAGGTGTGTGTTTTCTTATTTTAAGATTATAATTATTTTCTTTGTTAACCTTGATATTCGTCATTTTCCTATTCAATAATTATTAAATATCTTCTATTCATCACTACACTATCCATATATTTGTTTTATGGACTTATTTTTAAAAACATTATTCTTTTTTTATAGTTGCTGACTGTTTTTTCTGCAATATTTTTGATTGGATGATATCCAAAGCTTCTTGTTGAATCATCTGATTTTAGTTTTTCAATTCGTTACCTTCCACCGTGAGTCAGTTTGTAATCATTGTTTTTCCCTTCTTTAATTTTGGTTTTCATACATAGAATTATAATGGAAACAATTCTATTTCAAGGTCTTCCCCGATACTCATTCTGTGGAATTAATTTATATATATGAATATTATATAAACCATAAGATTTAGAATATAAATATTTGTTTCATTAGTATCATACACCACTACCTCCCATTTGTCGTTTTTTTGAATTCATCGCTAAATTTCATGCCTTCTTGAGCACTGCACTGTCTTCTTCACTCTTCATTACATTTGGTTATTCTTGAGAAAAAGTGATGATGGATCAATTTCATGAGGTATGGTATATGTATTATATTTGAATTTTATTTCTTGGTAATTCTCTTACAGAATATATTTTTAAGTCTTTTTATGAATTTATGAATTTCATACCTATATAAGTAAGATATTATTGTATGATAAGTCATTAGTTTTTTGATGTATTCATCTTGGAATTTTTCACAGAATCTTTTTATATTTACTATAAAGGTAAATATTTGGGAAATAATTACCCATGATATATATATTTTATGTGATTTATTAATTATTTATATTTTTTCATGTACTAATTTATTTTTTAAGAGATTATATTTATTTTTATCATGGGTTTATTTAAATATGAATTCATTCTTCTATTATTTGTGTTACAAATTCCATTATATATATATAAATGTGTGTGTGTGTTTTAATGAAAAAATTCATGTTCAAATATTAATTTTAAAAATTTAATTCATTATATATATATAAGTAAGAATATGTATTTATTTAACACATATATTTAAGTATTGTTTTTTATTATCTAGGATTATTTACTTGAAAATTAAGAATTTATTTTTATGGGAGTATTTTATTTATGTAAAAGTTATACTATTCAAACATATATACATATATTTAAGATCATTAGACTTCTACTTTCATGTTTATAATTATGTACCTATGTGTATTTGTATACAAATTCAAGTTTATATTCTTCAAAAAATATATTCATGTACTTTTAATTATGGGCGTACTTTCAATTTATATTTATGTAATGTTATTCACATAAATTATTCATGTGTTTAAATATATAAAAATATGTTTCTTTGGCTATTTCTGCATGATTTTAATAAATAAGAAATCCAAATTAAATTATGAATTTTACTCAAGTTGACGTTTCCAAGTTGAGAAAAGATGTGATGTTTCTTTTATTATCTAATATATAATATATAATTGTTTATTTTTAGGATTTTTATCCATTATTTTATGATAATTAAAAAATAAAATTTCTATTATGTGAAAGGATCATGCATTTACATTATTATTTTATATATAAAATGATATAATCAAATATAATATTTTTTATATCATGTAAATGGGTATCATATATCTTTATTTAATGATGAATATTAAATGATAAAGTGTAACCTTTCATAAAATGGATTTAATGAGGTTATGAATGAAAATTTGAGAACATTGATGTTAATTATTTTTATAAACCGACCAAGAAAAGGATAATTGACATGAGTATTTATTACACCAAAAATAGGATATGATTTCCTAAGAAAGTAAATATTTATATACTTATATAAAAGTAAATTTCATTATGTTTATTTAATTTATGATTATATTTTCAAAACATAAACTCATGTGAAAGAAAGAAATATATATATATAATGCAAGTTCAAATTTTTTTAGGAAAATTGGAACTTGGATATTGTAAACATGATAGGGAGTGGTGAGTGAACCCGTCCCTCAAGGAAGTGGGTAGGCCGAGATAGCTTTCAATGTTTTTGTGGCCTCGTGGTATTGTTTTCACAAGCTTGCATAATGATTTCAAAAAAATAACAGAATTATTTTTAAATCATTTTCAAAATATAATTATTTTCAATGTAATATAATATATTATTAAAGTATTTTACAAATATAATTTTTCCCCAATATTTTAAAAAACTCTTTACTGGGAAAATTAATGCTTCTACCTTTTTTTAAACAATTCTCATAGGTAAATTACATGTTATAATATGGGTGAATTCAGTTATGGAGTAAGCGCACATGAAGTGTTTTATTTGTTTTATTATTTGGATGTTTTGATAAAAATATAATGTTTGTTTTATTATCTAAAACCTAGACCATAAAATTTCATAGAGTGTAAAATATCCTATGTATTTTCTTTTTGTATTTTTGAAAAAAACACACAGTATTTTGATGTATTGATTCCAGAAGTGCGGGTTTGGGCCTTCAAACATGGAATCAGAGTGAATCTCTGGAGAACTTTGGAGATTAAATTTTTTCTAAGTGGCAGAATATAGAATTATAGCAGTTCTACTTTTACTTAATAATGAAGATAGAAATTCATAATTCTTTAATGTATGATGAATGACGTTCGAGGATGGAATTATTTTAAGGGGAAGAAATGTACCATCCCAAAATATCTAAAATATTAACCTATATGTTCCACTATAAACTAATAAAAATAAAAAAATATGTATTATAAATAATAACTATTATATTTCATTAAGAGTTAATTTGAATATTTAAAATTATATATAATAATACTTATAAATAACATTACTTTGAATTATTATATAATATTTTTTTTATTTTTTGAAAAATATATATTTTTAAATCTTATAATAATATTTTAAATAAATTAGAGTCTATATTTTTTTAATATTGTTTGATATTATTATTTTTGTAAAAATTAATAATATATGAATAACCAAATATGTTTATAAATTAAAATTATTATTTGAAGAAATATTTTTTAAGTAGAACATATATATCAAATGAATATATCTAATTTAATATTATAGATAATAATATTAATGAACATTTTACTATTATTTTTAAATAAAATCAAACATATATCTAAAAAATCTGACTATAAAAATTATGTTTTAAAATTTAAATTTTAATGTAAATGATAACAAGAACAATAATAATAATTAATGGTAAAAAATATTGTTTTAAAATAAAATTGTTGTTATTATTTTAAAATGTAATATATATTAATTATATTAAATATGTTTTATAATATTTTGAATTTGGAGTATTATTATAAATATATTATTAATAATAAATTATGATTATAAAATTATTTTAATAAATTTTTGTTTGTAAATTGTTTTTATATATTAATAAATATATTTATGATAATTAAATTTTTATAAAAACAAAATTGATAAAAAAATGATGAAGCCTTAAAAAAATATGAGTGTATTGATTTTGGTGTTAATTGAAACTCAGGGTGCCTCTCTCAAGTAGAGGTCCGATCTATTTCATGGGAGGCACTATGAGCATCATTTGAATAGTTGAGCAGGAGGTCATGACTGGGATACGTGAGGTTGGAATGGAGGTCTTAACATGGTTTAATGCTTGGCCAAAGTGGATTTTCTACCTGTTAAGGACTGAACATCGTTGAGGAGTCTGATCAAGTTTGGTCCACTATATGTGGTTTTGATGGCCAGTGTTTCATCATTAAAGTTCAATTATGGTTTGGAGTTCATAATTAAACATTGAGATCTAGATTTGAGTGTCTCAGATCTTGTTTAACCTAGCATGGTAGCATTGTTTTTTCCTTTTATTGGACACCAATTTTCTTTCATATCAGCATTGATATTTTTTTTCCTATTAAATCATTGTCAAATATCATCTATTTTTCATGGTAAATTATATATATATATTTTCTATTCTGATTTGTCAATAATTTATGTTTTTTTTCTTAGTTTTTACTGTTTGGTTTTACTGATTTTTCAATCGGATGGGATCTAAAGCTTCTTGATGAAGCATCCTATTATTTTTCTATTTGATTATTTCCACATCGAGTTAGTATGGAATCACAATTTTCTTCTTCTTCTTTTTCAGTTTTATTCATCTATATTTTAATTTTTTTATTATGTTTTATTGTCTTCCATGATACTCATTATGTGGAGTGAATATATATATATATACATTATATAAAGATTAAAATTTATCTTCTAAATATATTTCCTATTAGTATCATAAACCACAATCTCTCTACTATATTCTTTTCTGAGTTATCCACACCTCTGTATGCCTGCATAATCACATTATTGTCTTCCACAATCATCTTTCCTCTTTGTTCTTATCAGGAAGAAGTTCTACGGGTTCCATTTCTTGAGATAAGGGGTATGTATTATATTTAAATTTAATTTCATGCTAATTCGGCTAACAAGGGTATTTTATGTCTTACTATGAATTTATGAACAATATGAATATAGAAGAAGGTGACTGTTCAATGTGGACTTATTATATTTTTGATGTTTTCATATTTCTATTTCAAGTATAAGTTTTTTATATTTAGTAGCAAGGGTATTGTTTTTGAAATAATTACCCACTATATATATATATATAATAATATATTTATTTTTTATTTAGATTTTATTCTTATGTTCAAATATATTTGTTAAGGGATTATATTTATTAGTATTAATGATTTTTTTAAATATGAATTCAATCTTCTACTATGTGTGTCACAAATTACATGTTATAAATAAAGATATGTGATATTTATGAAAAATATCAAGATTACATTTTTATTTTAGAATATATATTCTTGTGTTATATATATACGTATATTTAATTTTATTTTTGACACGCGTATTTAAGTAAAAAAGTTATACTATATGATTATTTACTTCAAAATAATGAAATTATTTTTATGGGCGTATTATATTTCCGTTCATGTTTTATTATTCCATAATATATACATATATTCTAGAGCATCCAACATCTTGTATCAAGTTTATAATTATGTATATATATATATATCTGTGTGTGTGTATACATCTTCAAGTTTAGGTTCATCAAAACATACATGCTTTTGCTTCTAATTATAGTATTAATTTCAATTACTATTTAAGTAAGGTTATTCATACAAATGATACATGTATATAAATATATAAGTATTTTTATTCTTGACTATGATTACTAGATTTTAATGAATAATCAATTCATTTAAAATTATTATTTTTATTCAATTTTACATTTCCATGTTGATCAAGGATGAATGGTTTCTTTTACAATTTTATATCTATTAAATAAATTGTGAGTTTTTTTATTTATCCATTAATTAATGAAATTAGAAAATTGAAACTCCTATTTTGTGAAATGTGCATGCATTTACATGTTTTTTATATATAAAATGACATTTTCAAATGGAACATTTGTTATATCAAGTAAAAAAGTACCTAATATCTTTATTTAATGATGAATATTTAAATGATAAAGATTAACATTTCATAAAACATATTTAATGATGTTATGAATGAATGTGTGAAAACATTATTGTTCATTATTTTTATTAACAGTGCATACAATGGTTAATTGACATTAGTTTTTGTCATATAAAAACTCACAAGTTATTTCCTAAGAAATATAATATTTATATACTTATATATAAATTAAATTTTGTATATATATATATTCAATGTTTGATTATGTTTCTCAAGAAAAAAATCCATTGAAATATGTATATATAAATATATAGAAGTAAAACTCAAGAAAATTCAAAAAATTGGAACTTGAACATTATAAACATGATACAGAGTGGGAGTGAACATGCCCCTCAGGGAAGTGGGTAAGCCTAGACAACCATTAAGGTTTCAAGTGACCTGATGGTTTATTTCAAATAAATTATTACATTTTTCTAAAAAACAATATATTGTTTTTAAATCATTTAAAAAATTTACTTATTTTAAAATTATTATAATATTTTATATAGGCATATTACAAATTTATTTTGAACATTCCTATTAGAAAACTCTTTACTGGGAAATTTAATGCCCAGATCATGTCTTTAAATTATTTTCCTATGTCAGATAGAATTTATAAGATGGTTAGAATCTCTTACAGAGTTAACACATGCGATGTGTTTTACATATTTTATTATTTTAGTGTTTTGATAAAAATGTAAGGTTTGTCAGATTCCCTAAAACCTAGACCAAAAAAATCCATGGATTATAAAATGAATTGTGTATTTATCTCTTGTACTTTATAAAAAAATACACATCATGTTTATGTATTAAATTCAGATGCGTGGGTTTAGGGTTTCAAACATTGTATTAGAGAGAAGGTCTACAAACTTTGGATATTATATGTTTTCTAAGCGGTAGAGTATATAATATTTGTAGTTCATAATTTTCTTAATTTTGATGAAGGAAATTAAGAATTACTTTATGTCTGATGAATGAATTGCAAGGATGTATTTCTTTAAAGGGGTAAGAATATTACATCCTTAAAAAACTAAAATATTTTGTGATTTGATTTATAATAAACTAATACAAATAAAATAATGTATTTAAAATAATCAAAATAAAACATGATTAAAATTTATATTAAATATTTAAAATTATATATTATAATACATTTAAATTTCATTAATTTGACTTATAATAGAATAGTTGTGTTTTTATTTTATGAAAAAATTATAGTTTTAAATCATATAATATTTGATTAAATAAATAAGAGTTGATTTTATTAATTAATATTGTATTTTATTATTTTTATAAAAATATCTATGATTTGAATAACAGAATATATGTGAATATAAAAATTATTATTTAAATAATTATTTTGTAAAATAGATTATATATATGAAATGAAAATATGAAACATAATATTTATGATATAGTTTATAAGGAAAATTTTACAATTATTTTTGAAATAAAATCATACTTATTTCGTAGAAATGTTTAAATAATAATTTATTTCAAAATTTTAATTATTAAGGAAATGAAAACAATAATAATTATGATAATATATGGAATATATTTTTTCTTTTAAATAAAGTTATTATTTTTTTAATGTTAATATATTGTAATTATTATCTGTTTATGTTATAAAAATTTTGAAATATGAGTATTATTATAGATATATTAAAATACTAAATTATGATTATTGAATTATTTTAATGACATATGGTTTATAAATTTTTTTCATTTATTAATTATCGTAATTATGATAAATAAATTATTATAAAATATAAATTTATATAAAAGTGATAAAATGTTAAAAAAGATAAAAGCATTTTGATTTTAGGGTAAATCGAAACATAGTGTGTCTCTATAAAGAAAAGGATTGATCCACATCATGGGAGGCACTATGGGCATCATTTTAGAAGCTGAGAAAGAGTTCTTGATATAGACACAAGAAGTCCAAATGGATGTCTCAACGTGGTATGGGGCTCATTCTAAGGGGATCACTTTCCTATCAAGGACTGAACCCTAGCGAGGAGTCCAATCAAGGCTCTACCATTGGTTAGGGATTTTGAAAGTTTATGTGTCTTCATCAAGGCTCACTTATGGTTAAGGGTTCCAAAAGAGACATTGAGATCAAGATATGAGGGTCTCATATATCCTTCAACCTATAGTGGTATGTGTGTGTTTTACTTTTGTAGGTGTCTTAGTTTATTTCGGTTTAACATATACATTCATCATTTTCCTTTTCAATGTTGTCCATTACCATCTTTTCATCAGTTCTGTATTTATAATTTTAAGGGCCTTATTTCTCCAATTTTTACTCTTTTTCCTAGCTGATGCATATTTGGCTATACCAATTTTTTTATTAGATGAGATCTAAAGCTTCTTGATAAAGTATAAAATTATTATTTTTCTATTCATTGCTTTCCACCTCTATTCTGCATATAATCATCATTTTTTTCTTTTTCAAATTCGGTTTGCATACAATATATTATAATGGTTACTATTCTTTTTTAATTCCTTCTTTGATACTCATTATGTGGTGTCAAAATAAATATATTATAAATAGTAAAATTTAGCTTATAAATAGATGTTCTAATAGTATCATTCACAACTAACTCACTATTGTATTTTTTGAGCTTTGCACACCTCTACACACCTGTTTGGGCCCATCACTTAATTTTTAATTCTTATTTACTTTTGGGTCTTCTCAAGAAGAAGTGATTCTAGTGTAATTTCATTAGGTAAGGGATACATATTAAATTTTAATATTATTTTGTGTATGATTGTTTATAAATCATATTTTTATGTCTCCCTATGAATTTATAAACATCATATTTATTGAAGCATTAGATCATTGTAATATAATTCATTATTTTTTATGTTTTCATCTTTGAATTAACCCCAATGATTTTTTATTTTTATTAGGAATGGCATTTTTTCAACTAATTACCCACTATATATATATTTATATTATAAGTGATTAATTAATTATTTTTATTTTATTTTTAAGTTCAAATTTATTTTTTAAGGGATTATATTAATTTTTATCAATGTTTTGGTTAAATATGAATTCAATATACTATTATGTGTGTTAAAAATCCTTGTTATATATATATATATATTTTATTTTTATTAAACAATTCATGTTCACATTTATATTTAAGAATATAAATTTATAGTTTATATATATAATTTTATGTTTATGCTTAGAAATCATATTTAAGTATTATATTTCAAAATCATTGATTATTTAATTTATATTATGAACATATTTTTATAGTGGTATTATATTTATGTACAAAATATATTATTCAATCAAATATGCATATATTGAAGATCATTAGACTTCTACTTTCATGTTTATAAGTATGTGTGAATGTGTATTTATATACATATTCATGTTTATGTTCTTCAAAACATACATGCATGCACTTCTATTTAGGGTAGTAATTTAAATTTAAATTTAGGTATGCTTTTTTATAAAAATAATGCATGTATATAAATATATAAATATATAAATATATGTTTGTTTGGTTATTACAGAAAAATTGTAATGAATAATAAATTTCATTCAAATTATGAATTATATTAAATTTGAAATTTCCAAGTTGATCAGGGTTGAAATGTTACTTTTATAATTTTATATATATTTAAAAAAAAATTATTTATGATTATTTATCCATTATTTTATGAGAATAAAATATTATAATTGCTATTATTTGAACGTTTATTTGATTTACACTATTGTTTTATATGTAAAATGATATTGTCAAATTTCATATTTAAAATATCTAGTAAATTGAATCTTAATATATTTATTTAAGGATGAATATTTAATTTATTAACTTTAACCTTTTATAAAAGGTATTTAATGGGATTTTGAATGAATGTGTGCATACATGGATGTTAAATATTTTTATTTACATTCCATGACAAGGATAATTGACATGAGTTTTTTTTCCACCAATACTCTATGGTAATTTTTTAATAATGTTAATATTTATATAAATATATATGAATAAAATTTTGTATGTTTATTTAATGTATGATTATATTTCTAAAAAACTATAGTAAATGATGTGTGTATATATATATATGGAAATCTAAAAATGTTTTTATAAAATTTGGTACATGGATATTGTAAACATAATATTAAGTGGGGTGTTAACCTGTCCCTCAAGTATATGGGTACGATAAAAATTTATTTAATGTGTGAAGTAGCCTCATTGTTTTTTCAATAGATTTCTAAATGTTTCTCAAAAAATCACTGGATTAGTTTTTAACAATATTGAAAGTATATTTATTTTCAAAGTATTAAAATATTTTATAAAGGTATTTTAAAAATATAATTTCTCACCAGCATTTTAGAAACACATTATGTATAAATTTAACAATCATCTTGTTTTTTATTTTTATTTTCATAGGCTAATTAGAAGTTCTAAGATGGGTGATATCTTATATAGAGTTAGTGCATATGAATTGTTTTAGTTATATTATTATTGTATAGTTTTGATAAAAATTTAAGTTATGTCTAATTCTTCTAAACCTAAACTTGAAAATATATTGGATTGTATAATTTATTCTGCATTTATATTTCAAATTTTATAAAACAAGTATATCATTTTTATTCATTAAATTCAGAAGTGTGGGTCCAGGGCTCCACAATATGTATTAAAGAGATTATCTAGACAACTTTAATGATTAGATGACTTCTAAGGGGTAGAGTAAAAAAGTTTTTAGTTTAATTTATATATAATTTTGAATATATTAATTTGAAATTCTTTAAATTCTGATGAATGAATTTTCAGGATGTATTTCTTTTAATGGGGAATAATGTAACAACCTAGAAAATATAAAAAAATTATTGAGTGTTTAATAATGAAATTGAAAAATGAATCTAATTATATTAAATAATCAAAATTAAAATTAATTAAAAGTTTATGTAAATATTTAATATTATTTTTAAAAATACTTATAAATAATATTAATTTATATTATTAAAGAATATTATTTTTTTATTTTATGAGATATTTATAGTTTTAAATGTGTTAATATTTGTTCCAAGAAATAAGACTTGATTATATTTAATTAATACTAATTTATATTATTTTTATTTTTAATATGTATATGGTTTGAATAAACAAATATGATTAAAAATTAAAATGATTATTTAATTATTAAAATAACATATTTATGAAATTAATATATATAAATTAATATTTAAGATACTATTTTTAATGAATGTTTTACCATTCTTTTTTTAATAAAACATAACATATTTCTTATAAATGTGATTATCATTATTTCTTTTAAAATTTCAATTATAAATGAAATGATTACAATAACAATAATAATATTTATTGGTAAATTGTATTTAAAAAAAATTAATAGTTTTTTCAAAGTAAATATATTTTTATTATTTTGAGTTTTTTTTTAAAAAATTTAATTGTGAGTATTATTGTAAATATATTAAAAATAATAAATTACGATTATCAAAAAAAATTAATAAAATTTTATTTGTAAATCATATTTATATTTTAATAAATATAATTATGATTATTACATTTTTTAAAAAAACTAAATTTCTATATAAATTTGATGAAATGTTAGAAAAATGAGATAAGGGTTTTGATTTTAGGCTCAATTGAAATCCAAGGTGTCTCTCTCTGGTAGAGGGCCAAGCTGCTTCATGGGAGGTGTTACAACATTCATTTTAGGAGCTGAGCATGAGGTCTCGATTGGGATATAAGATGTCTACATGGAGATATTAACATGTTTTGAGGCTCATTTGAAGATGATTTCATGACTGTCAAGGACCGAATTCCAGAGAGGAGTCTGATCAAGGATGTACCATTGTTGAGGATTCCTAAAGGTAGATGTTTCAGTGGCATGATATGCTTACTGTTAGGGGTTCTAATGTAAACATCTAGGTATAAATATTAGGGTCTCGAATGTTATTCATCCTAGTGGGTAGGAATGTGTTTTCCTATTGTAAGGGTCTTATATTTTTTTGTTTAACATTAACATTTATTGTTTTCATATTATATCAGTGTCTAATATCTTTTTTTATTCTCTATCATTTGTATAAATTTTTATGGTCTAATGTTTCAACAATTTATAATGGTTTATAGTTGTTTCTGTATCAGTTATAATGATATTTTTATTGAATGATATCCTAATATTCTTCAAAAATTGTCCGATTTTAATTTTTTTATTCATATCATTCCACCTCGAGTCAGTATGTAGTCATCATTTTTTATCGTTTTCCTTTTTGGTTTGCATACAATGAATTATAATGGTTAATTTTTTCAATGGTTTCCCCGATACTCATTTTTTGGTCTGAATTTATATATATAAATATTATATAAACATAAAATTTAATGTGTATAAATAAATGAATCATTAGTATCGTAAATTGTTACCAATCTACTGAGTATTTTTTTGTCTTCTATACACCTCTGCATGTCTTCTTCAGCACTGAACTATCTTTTTCACTCCTATTTCATTTCGGTTCTTTCGGGTAAGAAAATTTTACGGTTCAATTTCTTTAGGTAAGGGATATTTATTACATTTTAATTTGATTCCATGTTACTTCTACGACGACATATATTTTACTGTTTTGTTTTGTACGAGTTGTTGCCTAACTCTCTATGACTCCAAACCTGAAAGTACTATTTATTGTAAGAGAATAAATTCATGAATAGAAATTTGTGTTAGGTAATTTTTAAGGATGATACCTTATAGATACAATTAAATTACCCTTTAAATAAAACCCTTACCAAAATCCACCCATTTAAAAACACGTGATGCCCATACGGAGAAGCATGACCATTTGTATGGGTAAGAATAACAATAAAATATATAATTTCTATTAGAAAATAATTATATATAATTAATATATGGTTCTATTATCATTTAAAAAACTAACACTTTAATTTGAAAATAAAATATTTTATAAACATTGAAATTAACACTATATGTTTTTAGAAGATTTTATAAAAATATAATAACTAATAAAAAAAAAATTGAACAACGTTACACCCTAAAATGAAAAATGAAGGCCCATGAATATTCCCTAACATTTCAAATGAACATAAATATTATAAAAAAAGTTAAACATAAAGTTTCACAAAAAAATATTTTTATAGTAATATATTTATTTATATATTAATAAATAATTTTCGTATAAATTAAGAATAAATTCAGTGTTAATTCATTATTCATATCCAAATATATTATACATGAAATGAAGTAATTTTTTCATTAAATATTTTTTTAGTTTCTTAGTTTTAGTATTTTAGTCATTATTTAAAGTAATTATTTTTTTTGTTTCTACTTATAAATATACTTATACATATTTTATATTTTTGTTTCCTTTATTTATCCCATTAAAATATATATTAATCTTGTAAATTTATATATATATATATATATATATAAATTTTGACTTTTTCAGGAGTAGAAGGCTTTCATAAATAATTTTTATTTCTGTAGAAGAAACATAGGTCTTTTCATTCATCCCCTATTTAACATAATTTTCCTTGAAATTTTGTTACATGGAAGAAAACTTCTGAGTGTAAATATTTATGAATACATTCCCATATTCTAATGTAGGATCCTCAAAAATATGATTTTAAAATATTACATTGACTATATGGGTGGTCATGTTTATAATATCAGCGTCTCTTCTATCCAAGATTATCATTTAGTCTTTTTCCATATGAATGGTCCTGGTCTAGATGTACAACTTTTGAGATAATAAAATTCAATATATTTTGCATGTATTTTCTCAAAATTTATACGTGGAACACATCTTACAATTATGTTTGGGGTGGAGGATGTTCTATGAAATAAGATATAACCCCAAAAGGATCCCTAATCCTGAATGGACTGTTGTGACAATGTATCAACATCCATTTCTTCCTACATCTCATAACCTCCTTCCATAGAGACATTTTAAGGGACACATTGTCACGAACATAAAATTTTAGATCTCATCAGTGATTATCTACATAAATATTGTTTTGAATTTATGCCACTTTCATATATCACTAAATGGTTTGAACCTTATCGATCATTTCTTAAAAAATTTAAAGACCTCTATCCTTCCTCTAATATTGATATTCTAATGGCTCCATTATAACCCATGAATACAAAATATTTTTATATAAGAACTCAAATAGGTGGAGGTTTTGATACATAAATCCTTATAAATCCATTGATCTAGATTTCAATATATCCTATAGAGCTTTAATTGTCCTCTTAGAATGACCATCATTATAAGGATGATTTGTAGTGTTTAAATTTGGTTCTATATACAATTATTTCTTAAACATTCTCTAGTAAAACAAGGATTTCCTTGTATCCAAATAATATATAATAGATAATGGTACTCCATGTAGCCCCACCACTTACCTTATTTATATCATTATGAGTGCGTCAAGTTGGAAATCCTCTTTCATTGAAATAATATGTGCTAACTTTATTATCTTATTGACATCCACTTAAATATTATTATAAACTTTATATATTTTAAGGAGACCTATTACCAATCACACAATGATTTTCCCACATCTATTCTATTAAAACTAATAGTTGAAAAATTCCCTTATAATTTTATCATTTACATTTAACTTGATGCAATTTTAATCATCGAGATACATATTCTATACTTTATCTTCTCATTACATTCCACAAGAAGTTTTATTTTAGATATCTATAAATATACATAACTCCCTAATGTATAGGGAAGGATGATCTATGTGAATCAACCAAAATTTATTTCATTAATTTTGTTTTTGATGGGAAAGATATCTCAGTTCCAAACCTTTTTAATTATTTTTTATTAATGTTTCAATCTATAATATTTTATGTGATTTATATAGATCTACATTATCTTTGAAACATATTTTGTATCTCCAATAATTATGACTTCTTGATTTATCTTCTAAAAATAAATTATTATTAGATCTTTTTCAATCCTCATCATGGATAGAGTGCATGGTCTCTCCTGCTCATATTATCAACCAAATTATTATCCTTCTTCACATTGTAATGTATTTAGAAGACATGATATTTTCTCAATTAGAACAATATCATTTGGTTCATATTCAATTCCTTTTATGTGAAAAAATATTTCAATATATTTTTATCACTATATTTATCCTACTTTACTCTACAAAGAAAATATATCAAAATCAGTAATTCAAATATCACTCTCTCTAGATTGAAATCACGAATAAGGTTATTTTACGCATTATCCTTTAATTGACATGATTCATAAGAAATAATCATATAATTCTTTATTAGGACAATAAAAAAACCCCTTTTTAAAGAATATCTATGTATTATAACCCTACCAACTATATATTAATGTAAGTATATGAGTAGTGGAAAATTTATTTATTATATTCTTAAGATATTATTCACATTCCATATCCAAACACACTCTACCCCCTTCCATGTTATCATGGTTAGTAATTTATATTTAAATGAGGATTTTCTCCCAAATAATTGGTAATATCATTTTAGATATTTAAAGGATCTATGTTATATTGCTCAATCTGGGTCGTTACGTCCTAACCTCCATCATTGATAGATATACTGACATACCATTATTTTTTATTACAAGACCCAGGAATGATTCTTTATATATCTAAAATTTACAATTTCTAAATTATTCATATAGTCTATCCTTATTTATAATCATTAAAATAATAAATAAGTTACCATTATGCTCTCCCTTTATCATTGAATATAAAATAATATCATTAATAAATGTACCAAAATATTGATCAACATTACCTCTAAATAATCTATTAAAAATATCAAGGAATTGAGAATTTTTACTCATAAGTTCCAAGGGAATAACAATAAATTCCTTTATCCCAAACCTCAGGTGTAATGGTATCTCAGATGTATTTTCCCTTTTAACCCATAATATATGTTATACAGATCATTGATCAATCTTTGAGAAGTATTAATCCTCTCTAAGTTAATAAAATATATCATTGATATGGGGAGATGATTATTGTTTTTATCTTTATTTTACCAATATCATGGTGATCAATGAAAATAATAATTGATTCATCCTTATTTTGGAAAAATAGGACTTGTACACCCCAATGTAAAGAAATGGGTCATATAAAACCCTTGTTGAAATTTTTTGCCCATTATTTTTTATCTCCTATAATTCAATCTGAGTTATTATAAACAAACAATTTGAGATGGAAATGATTCCATACATCAGTTCGATTGAAAACATAACCTCACACTCTGGCAGAAAACTAGTTAGTTCATCGATAAATACATAAGAATATTATTGTACAATAGTTCTATTATGAATGTTGACTTCCTACCCTATAATTTGTGTTAGTATTCCCTAGTTATTCGGTATCACAACCCATATTAGATGATTTTCTTCCATGTGGTGTTTATAATCGTACTTATATTCATACCTGATAATAGGATGATATGGATTTTGAAATGAGAAATCATTACCCTTATAATTGAAATGTGGTTTATTCAAAGATAACCAATCCATTCCCAATATTATGTTAATTTGATCAAAATGTATTATAACTAAATATACATGAATTATCCTCCCATTAATCTCAATAAGGTATGATTTCTAAATATTATTCATGTACACAATTCCATAATCGGTTTTCAATAATAGTTTGACATTCATTTATTTATTTGGTGATTCCACATTATTATAAATTTTGTTTCAAATAAAACAATGAAATGAATTAAAAACATATAGTGTATTATAGGTTCTTGGAAAGTGATTACGTGTACCCCAAATAACATTAATATTTTGATCTACCTCAGTGGTAGTGATCGTTTATACCCTTCAATTTTTCCCTCATTAAGTGAGGTTCATTAGTCCAATTGTCTTTATTGGAATGATAGTTTCACCATTGATTCAAATAATTTAAAAACCCATTGAAATTGGTGAATTGAAATGTGGGTGTATCATTACATGGGACTCTGTTCTATTATATTGTGTTAATAGGATTCTTAGCCATAGATCGACAGTTATTTGAATTGTGTCATACATTTTTACACATAAATATCTTCCATTATCACTTGATACATTTACAAGGGTAATACCTCCCACATTTATGACATGTAGTAAATTGGACTTTCTTACCAGTAAGTGTCTTATCATTAGTGCTCCCATGATACACCAATTTTATTTTCTATTCCAAATTTTTTTTCAACATTCTATAATACATATCAATCATAATATAACATTAAGAAATATACCTATAAATACATAATAATATTATTTCTAAAAACCTATGAAGATTCTGATTTATGTGAGTAAAGATGTGATCAATTTTTCCTTTCGTATCAGAGATCCAACTGGTGGCATGCCTGATGAGTCCTATGAAATTTCATTCATATGATTTAATCTATTTATTTTAATTTTTACTTAAATACCATGAATTCCCAACCTAATATTTCACAAATATCCCTAGGAAAATACTTAGTGAAAACTATTTTCTTTACCACTCTCCATTCCAAATAGTCAACTTTATCTTTTTCATGGTATTCTCAATGAGACTCTTCCAATTTTCGACATCACCTTCCAAATGATAGATGTAAAAAAATAAATTCCTATAGTCTATGAACATGTAGATGGAAAAATATATTTTCATGTTCATTAACCAACTTCTCAGAAACCAGTGGGTTTAATGACCTGGAAAAATTGGGTAGATGTTGCATCATAAATTGATTGATAGTGAGACTTTCCTTAATTGTTGTTTTGGGGTCTTCAATATGATTGGGATTGTCTTCAAAAACCTTTTATAGTTGTGAAAGTATTTATATAAATGTTCTTATTCTAGCCTTAACCACATTTGGTTTCATGTTTGGAGAATCTTCACATTTTCAATTGTACCCATTATTAACATAGTGTTTTTTGGTTCCCTCTAAACCCATTACTAATGTAATATTGGGAATTATGGTACATAAATTAAATAATATACATAAAATGATAAAGTTAACAAAGAATATGGGTTAATAAATGAATTTAATATATTATTATGTGAATCTCTGGGTTTCTATCTAGGTAATGTATAGTGATAATTATAACTAAAACAGTAATATATATTATAATACATTATAATGGTTTATTAAAATAATTTGATAAACCAATGAATATCTATTTTTAATGTAAAACATTGATTATATTTGGGCCGTTTTTTATTCAACCCAGTGAAGGTCATGTTAATTAACAATCTACCCTTTTCAAGGTTGTTACCAAAAGGTACATCTATGTTAGATCATTCATCGACTTATATTATCTTGATAGGGATTTATTTATACTAAAATTACATAATCACTTTGTTACCAAAATTTAATGATGTTATCTCCTATATAGACTTATCACATAGACTTATTCCTAGTTTTTTCATTAAGGTTCAAAAAAAATCCCAAAAAATTTCTAAAATATCACATATAAATTAACTAAAGTGACCCAAGATAAACATGACATGAATAACACATTAGTCTCATGATTTAAATAATATATCTAAAAAATTAAAGATCAAATCATGGTCCCAGAGGATTTTTGTCTTGAAAATTAGCAACATAAACATATTATTTTAAAACACTTGTAATCATATCTCCGTAGTTGTGAACATTTAGACCCTTTTTTGGGCATGTCACATGATTTAATCATTTTCATAACACGGGGAATAAAAATATAAGAAATATGTGAGCTAATATAATCAATAATGGAAACAAAATCATAAAAAAATAAGAATATTAATTATATGTAAATTACAAAATAAAATATCATTTTACCTTTGATGATAATCATAAAACATGTTAGAGTAACATAAGATAATAAAATGATCTGAATGGAAGAATAAAATATATTTAGTATCACAAAACACAACTTAATAAACATATAACATTTTATCATGACATAAAAGTATATACTAATTTAAATATAAGGCATAATCAGGAAAACATGGAATTTGATGGAAATAAAATTTATGTTCAAAATATGGAATATATTTATAAATAGTATGAAAAAATGAATGAACCATAAAATGTGTATTTTTTTTATGATCAAACACATCATTACTATGTCCATGAAAATAAAATCCTTATGTCTACACCAGAAAATTTGAGCAGAACCATCATTTCACCACCCGTGTTAACTCACTCGTTATGTATGTTCAATACTATCTAATGACATATAATATTGATCCAATGTATTAGAGTCTGATATAGTACTCCACCCAAAAATATATATACATATGTGTTCAACATAAAACCAATCAAAAACATATAATAATTAACCCATGGAAAACATGGGTTTTATTAAATATCCAACTAGAAATAATTCAAATTTTTTAGAGCACCCTTGAAAATAAAATATATTTCATAAAAAATCCAAATGATATAAAATTACATCATGAATTAAATCATTTAATAAAAAAATATTTATTGAAATCTACCAAATGACCAAATGAAATTTCAGTATTAGGGAAATATGTGAATCATAGAATTATTTTTTCTTAAATGGGAAGAAATGGGTAGTATGATTACATGGGGATTAAAAACCAGGGTCATATTAATTTATTGACCATAAGGAAATCACAAAATATGGGATATGATCTTTGTGTGGAATATTCAGGATAATGTGAATCTCCACTAAATAGGATTACTGAATATGTTAAGGCTCCCAGAAAATCACTAATGATCATGTGAAAGCTGTTAGATGAGTTCCCCAATCAAATGAAATATTTATAAACAATACTAGATAATTACAAAATACCTTTATAAAACAAATTAAAAAAAGTATGGAGATTCATGTGATGGAAGTTACATTTAATTTCATGTGAATTAATGATGTTTTCTGCATGGTCAGTCCATTGATCATGCGAAGGCCGTAGGTACATTCTTCCCTGATTAGAAGAAGTCCAATGGAAATTTCACATTCAACATGTGTTTGATCTCAAACATATCATTTATATCATGCAATTCCATAATTTAAAATTTATTGGTAAATTCAATAAGATTTAGAAAATATAAACTAAAAACAAGTACCCTTACATAAAGAAGTGTTGCACTATTTTTTAGGTGATGTATTTATGTGCTCGATATGATATTATTACGATCATGTTGAGCCCTTGAGGCATGTCTTCCATGATCTCATAGAGACTCCCATATATTTCCAACATTCATATCATTAAGTTCTTCAAAAATATGTCTAAATATCTGAAGGATCCATCCAAATATAGATTTGATCATGAAAAATCCATTTATAAAGACATGGATTCTATAAATATGGAAATGAATGATTGATCATGTGTTTTATATTTACCACTTGACATTAAGGTGATGTCATGGGTAACCAGTAGTGGCATCATGGGAAATACCTGATGAGATGACCCCTCCAATGACTGGTGTCCATATATATGAGTTATGTAGAGTGTAATGTTGTAACGTCCCGACCCCAGCTACCCAGAGTCGGTGCATTAATTACATAACATTGGAATGATCACAAGAAAGATCAAATCTCGAAAGACCGATTGGTTTAGTAGCCTTGGAAACACTAGTTATATTCATACGTTTTACATTACATCATCAAAATAAAAAAAACTACTAGAACAACATATTGTCTCCATAGTCCATACTATTAACCCCTCATAATATCCCTACAAGTCATTCATAATTTACTTCTTCACATCCTGGGAAAATAAAACATAGAAAAGGGGTGAGCTCAAATGCCCAGTAAGGATAACAATATAGCGGAAACTTTCATAAATAAGAATAAACATTTAAGGAAATGTATAACTAAAACAAAAGCCTTTTAAACTTTAACTTCAACATAGTATGGCATAAATAAAATGAAATAATGCCATTTACATATTCACATGGATATTCTACTAATAGAATAATCACATACAATATCAATAACCACTTTCATAATGATGGAATGCATAATGCCATACTATCATAACCACATAGCCAAGGCCTCGTGCCAAGACTACAAATAAGATTTTTCCAAGGCCTTGTTCCAAGACACTAGTTTGTCTCATGAGACCTACTAATGCATCGAGGAGCTATAGCGGGCTCCACCCGTCACATATTAAGTCCAATGCATTCCCATATTAAAAGGTTTAAACATAACATAAACATTCGTATTAAAACTAGCATACAAAATGTAAATACCTTTACCATAAACCATGAATTGTATATAAAAAATAGCACATCCAAAGTCAAACATATCACAAAACCTTCTATAAAATATAAAAGTTTTGTATCATAATATATCATCCTCAAATAAGCGTAAAATCCATTAACGGATGTTCACATAGATGAAATCAAAACTCTTTTTAAAGAAATATCTCTTTCTATTTTGAAATAATTTAAGAGACATATATTTATAAAATAAAACATTTTCTTTGAAAATATTCTTATAAGCTTGTAAGGGAAGCTTTGACGATTTTATAACGGCGGAAAATAACCGCACCCGCCGTATAAGTTAAAAAAAACATTCTTATCTTAATTCTGTCGAAAAGGTTAAAAAGCACCTTGTTTGGAAAACGACGGAAAGATTCCCTTATAAACCTCTTATAAAAATTCAAACAAGGGTATAAATGACTTTAACCCATATTCTTTT
Source organism: Viscum album (assembly GCA_963277665.1). Taxonomy (NCBI): domain Eukaryota; kingdom Viridiplantae; phylum Streptophyta; class Magnoliopsida; order Santalales; family Viscaceae; genus Viscum; species Viscum album. Next base: position 337,223,131 of record OY728163.1, read on the forward strand.
AAATATTAAAAATGTTTTGAAATACATTTTGAAGAAACATGGATGTGGATGATAACGAGATCCCAGTAGATTATTACGTATAAACAACCTCGGATAATGAAGAGATTGTGAAATAACCCTTACCTTGTACTTTTCCTTGGTTGGGGTAGGTTAACCTCCTGTATAATGGTGAAATAATTGTTATTAAATTATTAAATAATCATATAAATTAATATGATATCATATATGATCTTTTAATATTGATATGATAATAATATCTTAGTATTATCGTTGTTTCGGGTGTTAACTTACTTGTTTTATTTTATATGTTTTGTTACGTAAGTCATGTTTGTAATGTATAGGTTATATATTATTCACATCCAGAATGATATCAAGTCCTTAAACATCATTTAAATCATCAAATGATAATTATACTTGAATGGATACGATGGAGAATGAATCTTATCGCGTTTGTGGAGACGGTAGTCCGTATGTACGCACGAGCGACAATAACATTCTTTTGATATTAAAATAATATATAAATGGATGTTATATCATATATACAGAATAATTAACATGTTATATTTATTATTTACATGAGTTTCACATCATTATTATACCCATCCAAATAATAATATATTGAATAACAATTACACCACGACGTGGAGACGGTAAGTCGTACGTACGCACGTATGGTGACATGTTATTCAAAGGGTGGATAGAATACTGAATATGGTTGTACCATATTTATAATAACATCACAGTATATGTGAGATACTGGATTTATTATTTTAGAATGGTAAGATCAAAGAAAGAAGAAGTGGAAGAAGAAAGGAACTTGAAAAGGGGTGGTGAAAACATTACCTCTTCTTCGGGTTCTTCCTTTTGATTTGATCAAAAGGGCTCCTTAGGTTGGCTTTATGATAAAAATAAGGCCTCTAGGTTGTAGTGAGGGAAGTTGGGAGAGTATTTGGGCAGAGTTTGGCCGAGCCAAGTTTCTTGAGAGGTGTGAGGAATGAGTAGAAGTGGTCTCCTTTTATAAGGGAGAGGAGGGGCTCTTTAGGAAAGAGTGAACGTATTACTTTATAATATAATTATATTCGGTTTATAATGGTCCAAAAATCATTGAGGTCGAATATACTATGACTCATTTTCTAAATAACATCAACCAATAAGAATTGGACAGGTTTTAGATAATATTTGAATCATTATAATCTTGTATATTTAAATGATTTATTAATGAGGTAAACATTGCATCATTATTGTGTCATTAATAATTTAAATTATTTGATGTCTAAAAATTATAAATAAAATATCATTATGTAGGAAATCTTTTTATATTTCTAATGAATATTTATAATCGAAAATCCAACATGTATAAACCTATGTAAAAATTGTTATTCTAAAAGATGTAAGCTTATGCCATTTTTAATTTTATTTTAACTTTATTAATATAATGTGTCCCTACCACATACAAGTGGCTCTAAGGGGTCCCCAAATCAACCCAAGGATGCCCATGGTCGGGTATGTGTCCACCAATAAGGTTAGGAAACGTTTTAGGGTAATTTTGTATTATTATAATATTATTTTTTAACCCTTATTTACCGGATTTACCCTTTAACCATGGTAAATAAAATATTTACCGCAGTAATTATTCAAAATGTATAAAAATAAAAGTTACCTAATTACATAATTTGGACATCCTGATTCCATATATGTAATCCATTTTTCAAAATTCAAAACACAGAAGTGGCAGAAATTAATTTAAAATTAATTCCCGTTGTTAAAATAAAAAGCGTGTTTTTAAGAGATAATAACTATCAAAAGATTGACACTTGTTTATGTCTGGTTTAATCGTAAAATTATGTCCAATGACAAACATTAAATTAAATGGTAAGAATATATTCTAAATATACTTTAAAACCACTCAAATTCATAATTTATCAATATTAATTATTTTGATTAAAAAAGTTGATTTTAATTAAAATTTAGTTATTTCACTATTCATCAAAATATAAAAGTTATCCGAAAAGTACCAAAATTTCACCCTAGGCTAATTTCAATATTCCAAATCCAAAAATGAAGTCCATTTTGAAATATAAAATATATATGATTTCAAAAAGTAGGTATTACTATTCACAACGGCTAATTTAATTAGTTGTGGTGTGTGTTAGAACTCGAGGTTGCGTACAACACACGTTATCGCATTATTCGAAGGGAAACGTACCGTGGAAGCTTGGGGTGTTACATTCTCCCCTCCTTCAAATAATTGTGTCCTTGCAATTTCTAGGGTATTACTGCATAAAAAGACTCAGGTGGTTCTTCATCATAAGTTCCTCTGGTTCCCATGTTGCCTCTTCCATCTTATGATTTCTCCACAAAACTTTTACCAGACGTGTCCTCCGGTTTCTCAGTACTTGTTCTCTTGTATCAAGAATCCGGACAGGCTCTTCAGAATAAGACAGATCGGGTTCCAGTTCTAATTCATCATAGGTGAGTACATGCGTTGGGTCAGGCATGTATTTTCTCAACAGAGATACGTGGAACTCATCGTGAACTTTGGAGAGACATGGCGGCATTGCCAATCGGTAAGCTACAGCCAAAATTCGTTCTAGAATTTCGAAAGGTCCGATGTACCTAGGACTCAATTTACCTTTCTTACCAAAACGTATGACTCCCTTCCATGGAGATACCTTCAGGAAAACATGATCACCGACTTGAAATTCCAAATCCTTCCTTCGATTATCGGCATAGCTCTTCTGCCTACTTTGAGCTGCTTTGATGTGATTTTGGATTACCTTCACCTTCTCCACTATTTCCTCCACCAGTTCTGGGCCTACAAGTTTTCTTTCACCAACCTCATCCCAACATGTTGGTGAACGACATCTATTTCTGTATAACGCTTCATATGGTGCCATCAGAATACTCGAATGGAAGCTATTGTTATAGGAAAATTCTACCAGTGGTAAATATTGATCCCACATACCCTGAAAGTCAAGTGAGCAAGATCTCAACATGTCTTCTAGGGTTTGAATAGTCCGTTCTGATTGTCCATCTGTCTGAGGGTGGTAAGCAGTGCTCAAATGAAGTTCAGTATCCAGAGATTTCTGAAGACTTTTCCAAAATCTTGAAGTAAAACGGGGATCACGATCAGAAACAATCGATAGGGGTACTCCATGAAGTCTCACAACATCCTTAATGTATAGTCTTGCTAGACGTTCCAAGGGTAGATCTTCTCTTATAGCAAGAAAATGTGCTGACTTGGTAAGACGATCAACAATAACCCATATTGCATCGTTCCTTCTAGGAGTCTTTGGTAGCCCCATGACAAAGTCCATCGTAATATTGTCCCATTTCCACTCCGGTATGGGAAGAGGTTGCATGACTCCTCCAGGCTGTTGCCTTCCAGCTTTCACTTGTTGACAAACCATACATCTTGACACAAAATCAGCAATCTCCCTCTTCATGTTGTCCCACCAAAAATGTTCCTTCAAATCTCTATACATTTTGGTGCTCCCACGGTGTATAGAGAAATTGGAACTATGAGCATCATCCAGCAATTCCCTTTTCAGATCAGGTAAATCGGGAACACAAAGTCTCTTCCCGAATTTCAAAATTCCATCTTCATACACAAAGTCTCTCAATCTCCCATCATTCACAACTTTAATATTCTTCTGAAATTCTTCATCATCGGTCTGAGAACTCTTAATCCATTCTAGTAAAGATGGTTTGGCAACCATTTGAAAAAGCATTGATGTTTCACCTTCCCTGGTTATTCCCATGTCCATCTTCACTAGATCCATGAAAATTGGATCCCTTTCAATTCTCATCATGTTCAAAACTCCATGGTATTTTCTGCTCAAAGCATCTGCCACCTTGTTTGCTTTCCCCGGGTGGTAGTGTATCGTGCAATAATAATCCTTGAGTAATTCAAGCCATCTCCTTTGCCTCATGTTGAGTTCTTTTTGTGAGAAAATATACTTCAAACTCTTGTGATCAGTATAAATCTCACATTTTTCACCATAGAGGTAGTGTCTCCATATCATCAAAGAAAACATCACAGCTGCTAACTCAAGATCATGAGTAGGATAGTTTTTTTCATGAATTTTCAACTGTCGTGATGCATAGGCAATAACTCTATCATTCTTCATAAGGACACAACCAAGTCCTTTCTTTGATGCATCACTATAAATAACGAACCGATCATTCCCTGATGGTAGAGTCAATATAGGAGCATTGACTAATCTTCTCATCAGTTCTTCGAAACATTCTTCACACTCTTTTGTCAAAACAAATTTAACCCCTTTACGTGTGAGCTTTGTTAATGGGTTAGCCAATCGGGCAAAATTCTGGACAAAACGTCGATAATAACCTGCCAAACCAATAAAACTACGTACCTCAGTTATACTTGTAGGTGCTGGCCATTCTTGGATTGCCTTGGTCAAGGATCAACAAAGATTCCATCTTTAGAGACAATATGGCCAAGAAAAGAAATATCCTGAAGCCAGAATTCACACTTGCTAAACTTCCCATATAATTCATGCCTCCTCAGAGTCTTCAAGATAATGCGCAAGTGATTTTCATGATCTTCGTAGGTTTTGGAGTATACCAAGATATCATCAATAAATACCACCATAAATTCATCGAGATACTCCTTGAAAACTCTATTCATCAGATCCATGAATACAAAGGGTGCATTAGTCAATCCAAACGGCATTATGGTAAACTCGCAATGCCCATACCTGGTTCGAAATGCTATCTTCGGAATGTCTTCCTTCTTCACACACAACTGATGGTATCCAGATCGAAGGTCAATCTTTTAAAAGTATTGAGCTCCATGCAGTTGTTCAAATAAATCATCAATACGAGGTAGGGGATACTTTTTCTTTATCGTTATAGCATTGATCTCCCTGTAGTCGATACATAACCACATAGATCCATCTTTCTTTTTAACAAAAAGAACAGGGGCTCCCCATGGAGAAACACTAGGGAGAATAAATCCCTTATTACTCAATTCCTCTAGTTGTTTCTTTAGTTCGACTAATTCTACAGTGGCCACTCTATAAGGGGTCTTCGATATAGGCCTTGATCCAGGAATCAAATCAATGGAAAACTCAACTTCTCGTTCTGGAGGATGTCCAGGTAAATCTTCCGGAAATACATCTAAAAATTCTTTCACAATAGGTACATCCTCTATTTGAACATTCCTTTCCTCACTGACAGTTATTTCATTCTATTCCTCCCCAATAATTGAATTAAGTTGAGCTACTGGGGGTGGATCTAAATAAGCATTAGGTGGTGACAATTCTGCTCTAAAAATAAGGTGTTCCTTATCATTATCATCAAGAATCGTAACCTCTTTCTTCTTACAATAAATCTTCGCACCATAGTCCGAAAGCCAGTCCATACCGAGGATTATATCAAACTCAATCATAGGTATGACGATGAGATCAGCAGATAAAGAAAATTTATGTGCTCTAATGGGGACTGATTCACAAAACTTTGTTGCAATGATACTTCCCTTAGGAGTTTTAACTGACAACTCCCTTATTAAATCAAATTGGAAATATCTAATTTTCTTAGAAAACTAGGAAGATATGAAACAATGCGATGATCCAGAATCAAATAATGCATTTTCTAAACTTGAGGAAACCATTAAATTACCTGCCACCACGTCTTTCGGAGCTTCTACCTCAGTAGTAGTGATAACATAAGCCTGGACTTGATCACTTGACCTTTTCTGAGGTAAGTTCTCCTGACGCTTAGGACATTCATTTGCATAATGCCCCATCTCCCTGCAATTGTAGCACTGAATGTTGGTAGCTTCCTTCTTCCCCTTGCAATCACGAGCTTGGTGGCCTTTTTCACTACACTTGTAACAGACTCCCATTCCCTTCAAGCAAGTGCCAGTGTGTTTCTTCCCGCATTTACCACAGGATGGATATTCAAGCTTTCCTTTCTTCCCCTTATTTCCATTCCCAGATTGATCGGCAGGTCTCTTCTTCTCTTTCTTTGCTTTAAATTCATAAGACTTAGAGAATTCCTTTTCGGTCTTGATAGCACATGAGACAATGTCTTCGTACGATGAAAATGATTGTGAGACTAATGCTCGACGGAGAAATGGTTTTAACCCATCAAAGAAACGATCAATCTTACTTCTTTTTTTACATATATAATCACCAGCGTACCTTGATAACCTTGTAAAGTTAGCCTCATACTTTGCGACATTCTCATCCTCCTTATGTCTCAGACTTAGAAATTGCCTTTCCATATCTGCTCGATGGTCGCGAGGAAAGTATTTTTCTAAAAACAGATATTTGAACTCCCTCCATTCCATATTTGATACTTAATCATCTTCCTTCATGTTTTGAATCAATGACCACCATTGATCAGCATCTCCAGTGAGGCGGTAAACTGCCATGATAACCTTTTCCCTTTCACTGCTCCCCAAAGCCTGAAATATTTTCTCTAGGGAATTTATCCACTGCTCGGCTACTAAGGGATTTGTAATCTCATTGAACGTTGGTGGTTGTTGCCTCATGAATCGATCTAACATTGATCCTCCACACTGCAGATCAGGGTGCTCCATACGGGTAAGGTTATTATTCATAACCTGAGTAAGTTGTCCCAGTATGGTGATTAGCTGATCGGCACCAGTTGCATCACCAGCTCCACTATAATTATCTTGAGCATGAGGGAAATCCCTACATGGAGTGCGTGCATTGATACAGTTTCCATTTCTTCCACTAGGCGCCATTTCTAAACAATGGAATAAACTAGATCAGTTTATGAATCAAAATACATAATCCCATACTTATAAAACACTCAACATAAATTGAACTATTTATGGATATAATCCATAATCATAAAAATGTTTTCTTTGAGGAATTATATACTCATAAAACCTTCATAATGATTTGTAAAGAAAATGAGAGTTATCCTAAGCATATCCCCAGGGAGTGTCGTAACCAAGAGTGCAGCAAGGCCCATTGTCGTGCACCAGTTCCCGTTCAAGTCTATCTCAAAGCGGTGTTTTTGGGTTTTACCCCTAGGTACATCTGTGCCAGAGCCGCCTCTACCTGCTCGTATCCAGACAGGGATGTATTGCTCGGAAAACTCACAAAATCTCTACAATACCAAAATTCTAGGAAGTTCTTCTATACTAATCCTCAATGTTCATCTTAGGTCTACGTGCTCTAATCAGAGTTTATCTAAATCTAGCTTCCAAGGTTTGTACTAAACTTCCTCTGATACCAACTGTAACGCCCCGACCCCAGCTACCCAGAGTCGGTGCATTAATTACATAACATTGTCATGATCACAACAAAGACCAAATCTCAAAAGACCGATTGGTTTAGTAGCCTTGGAAACACTAGATATATTCATAAGTTTTACATTACATCATCAAAATAAAAAAATCTACTACAACAACATATTGTCTCCATAGTCCATACTATTAACCCCTCATAATATCCCTGCAAGTCATTCATAATTTACTTCTTCACATCCTGGGAAAATAAAACATAGAAAAGGGGTGAGCTCAAATGCCCAGTAAGGATAACAATATAGCGGAAACTTTCATAAATAAGAATAAACATTTAAGGAAATGTATAACTAAAACAAAAGCCTTTTAAACTTTAACTTCAACATAGTATGGCATAAATAAAATTCAATAATGCGATTTACTTATTCACATGGATATTCTACTAATCGAATAATCACATACAATATCAATAACCACTTTCATAATGATGGAATGCATAATGCCAGACTATCATAACCACATAGCCAAGGCCTCGTGCCAAGACTACAAATACGATTTTTCCAAGGCCTTGTGCCAAGACACTAGTTTGTCTCATGAGACCTACCGATGCATCGAGGAGCTATAGCGGGTTCCACCAGTCACATATTAAGTCCAATGCATTCCCATATGAAAAGGTTTAAACATAACATAAACATTCGTATGAAAACTAGCATACGAAATGTCAATACTTTCACCATAAACCATGAATGGTATATAAAAAATAGCACATCCATAGTCAAACATATCACATAACCTTCAATACAATATAAAAGTTTTTTATCATAATATATCATCCTCAAATAAGCATAAAATCCATTAAAGGATGTTGACATAGATGAAATCAAAACTCTTTTTAAAGAAATATATCTTTCTATTTTGAAATCATTTAAGAGACATATATTTATAAAATAAAACATTTTCTTTGAAAATATTCTTATAATCTTGTAAGGGAAGCTTTGACGATTTTATAACGTCAGAAAATAACTGCACCCGCCGTATAAGTTAAAAAAACATTCTTATCTTAATTCTGTCGAAAAGGTTAAAAAGCACCTTGTTTGGAAAACGACGGAAAGATTCCCTTATAAACCTCTTATAAAAAGTCAAACAAGGGTATAAATGACTTTAACCCATATTATTTTAAATATTAAAAATGTTTTGAAATACATTTTGAAGAAACATGGATGTGGATGATAACGAGATCCCAGTAGATTATTACGTATAAACAACCTCCGATAATGAAGAGATTGTGAAATAACCCTTACCTTGTACTTTTCCTTGGTTGGGGTAGGTTAACCTCCTGTATAATGGTTAAATAATTGTTATTAAATTATAAAATAATCATATAAATTAATATGATATCATATATGATCTTTTAATATTGATTTGATAATAATATCTTAGTATTATCGTTGTTTCGGGTGTTCACTTACTTGTTTTATTTTATATGTTTTGTTACGTAAGCCATGTTTGTAATGGATAGGTTGTATATTATTCATATCCAGAATGATATCAAGTCCTTAAACATCATTTTTAAATCGTCAAATGATAATTACACTTGAATGGATACGATGGAGAATTAATCTTATCGCGTTTGTGGAGACGGTAGTCCGTACGTACGCACGAGCGACAATATCATTCTTTTGATATTAAAATAATATATAAATGGATGTTATATCATATATAAAGAATAATTAACATGTTATATTTATTATTTACATGATTTGCACATAATTATTAAACCCATCCAAATAATAATATATTGAATAACAATTACACCACGACGTGGAGACGGTAAGCCGTACGTACGCACGTATGGTGACATGTTATTCAAAGGGTGGATAGAATACTGAATATGGTTGTACCATATTTATAATAACATCACAGTATATGTGAGATACTGGAGTTATTATTTTATAATGGTAAGAACAAAGAAAGAAGAAGTGGAAGAAGAAAGGAACTTGAAAAGGAGTGGTGAAAACATTACCTCTTCTTCAGGTTCTTCCTTTTGATTTGATCAAAAGGGCTCCTTAGGTTGGCTTCTGATCAAAATAAGGCCTCTAGGGTGTAGTGAGGGAAGTTGGGAGAGTATTTGGGCAGATTTTGGCCGATCCAAGTGGCTTGCGAGGTGTGAGGAATGAGTAGAAGTGGTCTCCTTTTATAAGGGAGAGGAGGGGCTCTTTAGGAAAGAGTGAAAGTATTACTTTATAATATAATTATATTCGGTTTATAATGGTCCAAAAATCATTGAGGTCGAAGATAAGATGACTCATTTTCTAAATAACATCAACCAATGAGAATTGGACAGGTTTTAGATAATATTTTAATCATTATAATCTTATTTATTTAAATGATTTATTAATGAGGTAAACATTGCATCATTATTGTGTCATTAATAATTTAACTGATTTGATGTCTAAAAATTATAAATAAAATATCATTATGTAGGAAATCCCTTTAGCTTTATAATGAATATTTATAATCTAAAATCCAACATGTATAACCCTATGTAAAAATTGTTCTTCTAAAAGATGTAAGCTTATGCCATTTTTATTTTTATTTTAACTTTATTAATATAATTTGTCCCTACCACATACAAGTGGCTCTAAGGGGTCCCCAAATCGACCCAAGGATGCCCATGGTCGGGTATGTGTCCACCAATAAGGTTAGAACACGTTTTAGGGTAATTTTGTATTATTATAATATTATTTTTAACCCTTATTTACCGGATTTACCCTTTAACCATGGTAAATAAAATATTTACCGCAGTAATTATTCAAAATGTGTAAAAATAAAAGTTACCTATTTACATAATTTGGACATCCTGATTCCAAATATGTAATCCATTTTTCCAAATTCAAAACACAGAAGTGGAAGACATTAATTTAAAATTAATTCTCGTTGTTAAAATAAAAAAGCGTGTTTTTAAGAGATAATAAGTATCAAAAGATTGACACTTGTATATGTCTGGTTTAATTGTGAAATTATGTCCAATGACAAAAATTAAATTAAATGGTAAAAATATATTCTAAATATACTTTAAAACCACTCAAATTCATAATTTATCAATATTAATTATTTTGATAAAAAAAAGTTGATTTTAATTAAAATTTATTAATTTTCACTATTCATTAAAATATAAAAGTTATCCGAAAAGTACCAAAATTTCACCCTAGGATAATTTCAATATTCCGAATCCAAAAATGAAGTCCATTTTGAAATATAAAATATATATGATTTCAAAAAGTAGGTATTACTATTCACAACGGCTAGTTTAATTAGTTGTGGTGTGTATTAGAACTCGAGGTTGCGTACAACACACGCTATCGCATTATTTGAAGGGAAACGTACCGTGGAAGCTTGGGGTGTTACAAATGTGGTGTAAATTTAGGTAATAAAAACTTGTAAATCCCCCATACTTTAATAAAACACACATAGTATCATAGATTCAAGATACGACCATAAAGTGTAGAGAACCACACAATCACAAGACTTTTCCATAAGGTAATCATGTGGAAAAGAATAATTGATTATGAATTATGTCTATATGCATCATGTGGTCAGTCCATTGATAACATGAGAGAATTTTGACTTTTTGTTCAGATCTTGTGATGGATTCTCCATGTGTCATCATGATCATGTGAGTTCTTAATAGGTAAAAACCTAGTGATCATATAGTCATTAATGAAATAAAGTCTGAAAATGATATATTCTTTTGATAGATACATTGAATATCATGTGAAGGGGAGGATGTTTCCCATGTGTCCCTTTCATTAGTCACATGATGGAGCCCATAAATGTCATGAGGTTCATGTGATGTCCTCCGGACATGTTAACTAGTTCATGATAAGTACAGTGGACATGTCATTTGTTTTATTTGAAGTCCTCCATACATCCCAAAATGTTCTCATGATGTCCTACAAACATGTCATCTAGATCATATGAAGGCCTTAGGATATGTCATCTAAGTCACATGAGGCCCTATGAACATGCCTATCGGATCATTTGACGGCCTCTAAACATGTCATCCAAATAATTTTATGGCCTCTAGACATGTAATTATGTTCATGCAAGGTATTTCAGACAATTGATTTTGTCCCGAGAATTTCTATAGATATTTTAGTTGGTTCATGTGGATTTCATGATAGTCCCCATACTTGTTGAATAAAATCACATGAATATCCCTATAATTTTCTTGTAGAAACTTATGGAGAATATACATGGATGCTCTATATATCATAATAAGAATACCCTAGATATGTTAGCCCTGTCCAGTAGGGATAGTCAGTGAATTTAACTTGATCTTTGTGAACTCAAAAATTTGATAATTTGGATGAGAATTCCCACTTAATATGGTATGTGTCCAAATAAAATTGGTATATTAAATCATTTCAAGATTATCATGACACTTAACGTCCCCACCCAATACCTCTCAACGGGTAGCTTATGGATATATACCAATGGGCATCCACCTTGGTGTAGTCCATCCATATCCTAAACACTCTTTCTCATCAGACCCAAACACTCCTATAAGTCTAAAACTATCCCCATCAATTGACAGATAGTAAATGGGAACATATATTGGAATCCACTTCATTTTACATTCTTAATATGTCATTTCCTAGTTCCCACCCCATTTGGGTATATAATTCATTTGCATCCATCAGAGGATAGAGATAAAAATTGAACTACATGGACTCTGATTCCTACTACATGTAGTATATATAAGAATACTTCTTTAGGGTTGGTCTCTATATCATAAAATATACAAGGATTTTCCCATTTTATAATTCACATATCTTGATGTAGTATGTCATATTACTTGTTATCCCTAATTTCTTACATTGAGAATGACTCATGTGGGCTTCTATATTTTCAATGATCATATCACTAGCATCATAAATTCTCTCAAATTGGGGAATTATTAGTTTGTAATATCTGTTAAACGAAATGATTAAATTTACACCATACATGGGGAACCACATTGGTGTATGTCCTAAAATAATTCCCAAATCGGTGAACTCTTGGGTAATAACCCTAATGGGTAATAATTTTCTATCATAACCATCATTGAGCTAAGGGTAGACTAAACTATGAAAACACTAACTCTTTTCATATGAAGGATACATGATTCACCATCATAAGGCTCTATCTCCATAACTGATTACTATATTACCTTACATAATTCATTTCTAGAAGATGTTAAACTTCATGGTTTTTACCTAAATTGCTATGTTGGTTTTGATTTGTATTCGTACATTATACATCTGAATCCTTTTTTGGTTTAATCCCATCATTCCAACACCATCCACATTCATGGATGGTACTATACTCTATAGTTCATAGCAATATTGTGTCTAAATAAAAGAAGCTTCTCACTTCAATATTTTAATTCGAAACAATTAGAGAACCATTGATAAATACACATGATCTCACTAATATAAAGCCCTTTACATCTAGAAAGATTCAATACCCAAAAATTTTATCATGGTAACCGATCATATATAATTATTTTTAATAAATTAATTAAAATACAAAAAATATATATGATTGTCTTGGATTATCCAATAATACACACAAAAAGTGTGTTATGATATAGACCTTCCATCCTTTCAACCAATGTCAGTTCATAAGTTTCATTTGGATTGAAGCCCCAAATTACAATCTACCATTGTAATTAAAATTTGTGCCTTATTATGGATATGGGAGACATTATGTGTTTCTATGAGAAATAAAAATGGTAAAAATGGTGAGAATAATTTTGAAACAATACATGAAACCCCCCATAATCAATCTTTGACCCCTCTTTCTAATGCCTTTTCCCGGGCGCCCGTTTCTATCTGTAGAGGACACATAGCTGTTTTCCCACATTCCCACTTTTCAAAGGTGGGCGACATCCGTTCCTTATCTAGGTAAATTTTCTTTTTGATCGAAACAGGATGATGGGATGTTAGATCTTCCTTCCGTGGATTCATTCTCAGAACTCGTTACCTATTCTAGGTCTCCCTTAATGATTAAGTCGTGGTTCGTGAATCTCGTTCTAGGTGCCCTATCTCTGTGGACACTAATTAATTACACTACATCCGTTAGGACATTCCATGGGTTCCTGACATGGTAGAAAACATTGATCAGAATAGATGATATCATCAGGGATGTCGGGGCATATCTGGATGCATGGACAGTGGGGAACATGTATTCTTCCTCATAAGTGGGAATCTGAAGTTTGCAGAACCAGATTCATCCCATGTCGAATGCGGGGAATCAAATGTCATAGGCATGTATCTAAGGTTTTCCTCATCTTCCCATGTCTAACACAGGGTATTCCACAAGATTAACATGTAGCAGAGATGGTTACGCCAAAGGCGTGTATTTCGAGGTTTTCCCCAGGTATCTCATGTTTATCCCGAGGTGGGCCGCGAGATTAACATCCTACGGAGATGGATCAGATAGATCAGAGCAATTACTAGAGTGGATCAGATGAGTGTAACCACTAGAGGACCCACTGATGTAGTTGGATTTACATGACCTCAATAGGATGTGGTGGACCAGGTAAGAATCAAGATGGGTGATGGCTGCTGAATGAAATGGGTGGTCAATGGGGTGGAACCATCGTGAGGATGACAATAATATTGGTATTGAGTATCTGGGAGACATCCTACATATCCCCGTGGAAGGGAATCAATGTCTGCATAGTTCAGGATGGCAATGGGATGCCTAAAAGGTGGTACATGTGAATGGACACGTGGATGGGACCGCGAGGAAGTGGAACTTCTGGGTTAAGGTATGACCTTCCCAAGACACAGAGGATCGAGGGAAAGGTCAGCTGATGATCTTGAATTGGGGTGTACACATAGGACAACAACTCGAAGATTTTTATTGGAATTATGCATGGTTAGAAACCCAGGTTAGTCTGATGCCACTAGGATGGACCAAAGATATGGGTCATGAAAAAGGGGATTAGAATGGCTTGCGGCTAAATTGGGGACCTAGCATCTTACACCACCACAAAAAGGGGCAAGGTCACCGCCACGATTTATCAACGCTAACGAAAAAGCACTGATAAAGGGGGGGTACCATTATCAGCACTAAAAAACACTGATTGAGGTACCCCTTTATCAGTGCTTTTATTTAGCACTGATAAAGGTACCCCCTTTAACATCCCTTTTTTAGTGCTGTTAAAGGGTACCCCTTTATCAGTTCTTTCTTAGTAGCGCTGGTAATGGGGGGTCTTTATCAGCACTTTTACTAAAAGCGCTGATAAAGGGTCTACATCCAAAAAAAACATTAAAAATTTATATTAATATTTAAATAAATATATATATATATATTTATATATATATATATAATATATATTTTTGAAATATAATTCTAAATATATTTTAGATAAGTATAAATATACAGTTACACATAATTTATAAGATATTTAGTGAAAATTCCTTATAATTAAATTAAAAAAAAATAATTAGTAATTTTCTAATTATTATGGAGTAGTAGTCATTTAAAAACAATTTTAAGACTAAAAAAAGATGCAAAATAAGTTGAAAATGCTACTTGAACATAAAACGTCCATAACATTTTATCCGGGAGTTCGTTTGAGCTCTACCACATATGAATTATAAGCCTGTGATGAGCTATACACCCTTGAAAACTAAAGAAACCCCAATCAAGGTTTTTTTGAGGCAAAAAAAGACCAAAAGGTCTCCATAACTGAGTTTTTAGTCGGGATACCCCAATTTTTAACATTTTGTGGATTTCAGCCTCATTTAAGGGGGTATTATTGGATTTGTTTTTTGTGGGGCTGGAATTTATTCCAAGGAATTACCTTCATATTGATATTATGTCTTTGAAATTTTATCGTTTTTTATAACTCACTACTATTTAAAATCAAATATATTACAATATATACATATTTTTTATATATTCACACATTTAAATTTATTTATAAATATAAATAATAAAATATATTTACATATAATATATATTATCTTTAACTAAATAATAACTATTATCCATTTTATTTATAATTCCAATATATAAATATTTATATACTAATATATTAATCTTTAGATTTATATATATTTATATAACTACATATATATTGATATAACTATAAATATATATAATTATATCACTATAAATATATATATTAATATAACTATATATTACTATATGAATAAATATAACTAAATATATATATAAATAATTTGATATGTCATTAACTGGAGAAAAAATCAATATGGAAGACTGGTAAAGGCTTTAGGCGCACAAGGGGGAGTCTTGAGGTCAAATCCTGGTAGAGGCAATGGTGCATGCATGGGGGTGGATTTGGGGGGCTAGTGCTGATAAAGGAAGTGGGTGTAGCGCTGATATATGGTAGAGAGGGTTGCATGCGGGCTCTGGAGGGGTTGTAAAGCACTGTTAAAAGGGGGGGATCAAGTTCTATAAAACCCCCCCCCCAATTGAAAGGATTTTACAATTTTTTTTAAATTTTTTAAATTTTATTACTTTTTTTTCACGAAAAAAATATGCGCCGATAAAAGGGGTCCTTTATCCGTACTAAAAAATGTAACGCCCCGACCCCAGCTACCCAGAGTCGGTGCATTACTTCGTAACATTGGCATGATCACAAGAAAGATCAAATCCCGAAAGACCGATTGGTTTAGTAGCCTTGGAAACACTAGATATAATCATAAAGTTTTACATTACATTTCAAAGTGAAAAACTACTACAACAACAAAGTCTTCATATCCACACTATTAACCCCTCATAATATCCCTATAGGTCATTCATAACTTACTTCTTCACTTCCTGGGAAAAAATAAAACATAGAAAAGGGGTGAGCTCAAATGCCCAGTAAGGATAACAATATAGCGGAAACTTTCATAAATAAGAATAAACATTTAAGGCAATGTATAACTAAAACATAAGCCTTTCAAACTTGAACTTTCAACATAGTATGGCATAAATAAAATGAAATAATGCCATTTACTTATTCACATGGATATTCTACTAATCGAATAATCACATGCAAAATCAATAACCACTTTCATAATGTTGGAATGCATAATGCCAGACTATCATAACAACATAGCCAAGGCCTCGTGCCAAGACTACAAATAAGATTTTGTCAAGGCCATGTGCCAAGACACTAGTTTGTCTCATGAGACCTACCGATGCATCGAGGAGCTATAGCGGGCTCCACCCGTCACTTATTAAGTCCAATGCATTCCCATATGAAAAGGTTTAAACATAACATAAGCATTCATATTAAAACTAGCATACGAAATGTCAATAATTTCACCATAAACTATGAATGGTATAAAAATAGAACATCCACAGTCAAACATATCACAAAACCTTCAATACAATATAGAAGTTTTGTATCATAATAAATCAACTTCAAATAATCTTAAAATCCATCAAAGGATGTTGACATAGATGAAATCAAAATTCTTTTTAAAGAAGTATCTCCTTTTATTTTGAAATCATTTAAGATCCATATAAAATAAAACATTTTCTTTGAAAATATTCTTATAAGCTTGTATGGAAAGCTTCGACGATTTTATAACGGCGGAAAATAACTGCACCCGCCGTATAAGTTAAAAAAAACATTCTTACCTCAATTCAGTCGAAAAGGTTAAAAAGGACCTTGTTTTGAAAACGACGGAAAGATTCCTTTATAAACCTCTTATAAAAGGTCAAACAAGGGTATAAATGACTTTAACCCATATTCTTGTAAATAGTAAAAATGTTTTGAAATACATTTCAAAGAAACATGGATGTGGATGATAAAGAGATCCCAGTAGATTATTACGTATAATACAACCTCGGATAATGAAGAGATTGTGAAATAACCCTTACCTTGTACTTTTCCTTGGTTGGGGTAGGTTAACCTCCTATATAATGGTGAAATAATTGTTATTAAATTATACAAGAATCATATATATTAATATGATATCATATATGATCTTTTAACATTGATTTGTTAATAACATCTTAGAATTATCGTCGTTTCGTGTGTTAACTTACTTGTTTTCTTTTATATGTTTTGTTACGTAAGACATGTTTGTAAAGGATAGGTTGTATATTATTCATATCCAGAATGATATCAAGTCCTTAAACATCATTTTTAAATCATCAAATGATAATTATACTTGAATGGATACGATGGAGAATGAATCTCATCGCGTTCGTGGAGACGGTAGTCCGTAGGTACGCACGAGCGACAATATCATTCTTTTGATATTAAAATAATATATAAATGGATGGTATATCATATATACAGAATAATTAACATGTTATATTTATTATTTACATGAGTTACACATCATTATTATACCCATCCTAATAATAATATAATGAATAACAATTACACCACGACGTGGAGACGGTAAGCCGTACGTACGCACGTATGGTGACATGTTATTCAAAGGGTGGATAGAATACTGAATATGGTTGTACCATATTTATAATAACATCACAGTATATGTAAGATACTGGAAGTTATTATTTTAGAATGGTAAGAACAAAGAAAGAGGAAGTGGAAGAAGAAAGGAACTTGGAAAAGGGTGGTGAAATTATTACCTCTTCTCCGGGTTCTTCCTTTTGATTTGATCAAAAGGGATTTTTAGGTTGGCTTTCTGATCAAACTAAGGCCTCTAGGTTGTAGTGAGGGATTTTGGGAGAGTATTTGGGCAGAGTTTGGCCGAACCAAAAGGCTTTGAAGGTGTGAAGAAATGAGGAGGAGCAGTGCCCTTTTATAAGAGGGGTGAGGGGCACCTTTGGAAAAGCTAGAAATATTAATTTATAATAAATTTATATTCGGTTTATAATGGCTCCAAAGCTTATTATTCAAAGGTTAAGGTGGGTATAGGTAGAAAACCACTCAACCAATAGAATTTAGACAGGTTTGGGTACTTATATTAACCTTATCTTTAAGTATTAACTCTAAGTTAATTAGTTTCACTTTTACAATGTCTCTTTGTATTTTTATATAATATGGTTATTAAACTTACTATATACATCCAAGAGACCCCCAAGTGGTACATTAATGATGAACCTATCATGATATAAGTATCTTGGCCGAACCTTAGATTTTTAGGAATTTAATATCAATTAATAATATAATATTTGTTTTAAGAACTCTTTTATGTCAATTTTGATAGTATTCAATAGTTGATTTTTGTGAAACTCATATACAGATTGATTACTTCAAAAAAAGTCAATTAAATCAATCCTAATATATCATATTATCCTAGAAAATTAGTTTAATTCATTAAAAGTTTCATATTATATTTATTTGGGTATTTATAATATCAATTATTTTAATTTTTCACTATTATAGTAATTACTGCTTCATCATTGTGTGATAAATAAAATAAATTATTTAATGTATAAAAATTATAAATAAACTATCATTATGTTGGAAATCTTTTTATCTTTCTAATTAATATTTATAATCTAAAATCCAACATATATAACCCTATGTAACAATTGTTTTTCTAAAAGATATATGCTTGTGTCATTTTTGTCTTCATTTTAACTTAATTAAAATAAATTGTCATTATCACTTACAAGTGGATCCATGGGGTCCCAAAATAGACCCAAAGATTCCCATGGTCGACCATGTATCAAAAAACAGGGTTAAGACACGTTTTAGGGTAATTTAGTATTATTATAATATTATTTTTTAACCCTTATTTACCGGATTTACCCTTAACCATGATAAATAAAATATTTACCGCAGTAATTATTCAAAATGTCTAAAAATAAAAGTTACCTATTTACACAATTTGAACATCCTGATTCCAAATATGGAATCCATTTTCCTAAATTCAAAACACAGAAGTGGCAGAAATTAATTTAAAATTAATTCCCGCTGTCAAAACAAAAAGCGTGTTTTTAAGAGATAATAACTATCAAAAGATTGACACTCGTTTATGTTCGGTATAATTGTAAAATTATGTACAATGAACAAAATTATATTAAATGGTAAAAATATATTCTAAATATACTTTAAAATCCCTCAAATTCATAATTTATCACTATTAATTATTTTGATTAAAAAAGTTGTTTTTAATTAAAACTTAGTAATTTTCACTATTCATCAAAATATGAAAGTTATCCGAAATGTACCAAAATTTCACCTTAGGCTAAATTCGATATTCCGAATCCAAAAATGAAGTCCATTTTCAAATATAAAATGTATATAATTTCAAAATTTAGGTATTACTATTCATAATGGCTAGTTTGATTGGTTGTGGCGTGTGTTAAAACTCAAGGTTGCGTACAACACACGCTACTATTTTATTCAAAGGAAAGCATACCGTGGAACCTTGGGATGTTTCATTTTAAATTTTTGATGTCCCCATTTAGTCAAAAAGTTTAAAATATAGTATTTAAAAATGGTTCACTATTAAAAGTTGATAAAAGTGCAATACTGAAAATGAATTTGTTCTTGCATTATATCTAAGAAACTCATAATATGGATTCTAAAATTATAAGGATTACATAAACTTTAAAATTTATCTAATACTATTCATAACCTCTTTTGAATGGCTTGTTTGGTAAGTCATGGTGTAATTGAAATCGGTGTTGCGTGTAATTAAAGTTATTGAATTATTTTGAAGAAATAACACACTATAAAATCTTGGGGTGTTACATTCTCCCCTCCTTCAATAAATTGCGTCCTCGCAATTTGAAATTGTTCTTCGAAAATAAAAGGTTGAAAATAAGAAAATATCTTTGTGGGAAAACCCACATCAGAAATTGGGTTACTAAAATTTAGTCTTAATATGAGGAAAAGAGAAATGAAAGGGTCACCACCAAATTATGATCTCGATTAGGAGAACATTGGTGGCAATTAGAGACATATAATTGGAGGAAAAATGTAAATATTTATAGGTAGTGATTGAGGTCATCAATCACAAACAAGTATAAAATTGAGGTCCTTAAACTCATCAATCTATGATGATTTGAAGTACCATCGGTTCAACAAAATATAGGGTATTGGGATAACACATTTATGACGTTTCAAAATATCTTAGTTGAAATCCCACATCGAAAAATGAATTAATGAGGCCTCTATTTAAAATAAAGAGTGGAAAGTATGAAGATTACCGAAAATAACACATACTAGGGTTCCATGTAGGAAAATATGGATATGGAGGAGAAATCTAACCATCAATTATCTGATGGAGAGTGGTAGAGAACATGGCTATGAAAAGGCCAACAATCCCAAAGCCATAAATTAGTGATGATTTAAGGTACCATCTAGGACAACATTTTTGTTCTAAGTTCCTTTTCTTAATGTTGTGGAATTTATTTATGAGATTGGATAAGGTCATAAGGAGATATAATTACTTTATAATTAGAGTTTTATCCATTAATAAATTTCTACCACAAACTCATCTTTCACTCTAAAAGATAATAGAATGTAAAAAAAAATCCTATTTACACTATTCGTATAGGGTTCCAAAATAAACGAATTTATAATTCATCTACAAGATCTTTTAATAAAAACTACATTATTTAATCCAGGACATCTCGTGGACCAGTGGTAGGTGATACACCCTTGACGCCCTTCGGTTGCGGGTTCAAGTCTCACAGCCTTGCCGGACGCGACGGGTTGCCGCCCGACTTCCGGGTTGTCCTTTTATGGCAATCCAAAATAATCCAAACTAGAACTATCCAAAATACTTATGTCCAAACTCACAGTACAACATTTATATGGAAGGTAAACATAATGTAGAACCTTTTTACCACGTAATAGCATATGAATACCTTCATCATGTATTCTTTTAATACACTGAAACATCCTGAATTACTATATCCCTTATTGATTACATTCATGCGCCCTTATTCCATATAGAATGCTGGATATACCTCATCAATCCAAAAATGTTTTAAACCCCAACAATAATGGAATGTACAGATCCTTAATCAGTTCCAAGGTAGTCATGAATATCCAATATAATTTATCCAAAACAATCATGTATTATTCCAAAATCACTAACTCGGTATCAGAACTATATTATGGTTTATCATTCTCTCAACCATATATTTTCCAAAAAATTTATCCTGCTATTGAGTCACCTTTCTTTGTTCCACACAATCTCAAGTCCTTAATGAAATAGTACTGCAGTACAATCCTTATATACTCCATAATTATTATAACAAGTACATTGTTGATACAACACTCAATTGACATAATCAACATAAGAACTCTAATCATTCCTCTTCATCTTTGGTAGTATCATAACTTGATTATTATCCAATAACATCATTTGCGACATATTCTGATGACTGGGACATAGGTTCGCATAGTGTCCAAACTCCTTGCAAATGAAGCATTGTACATTTGAAACCATTTTCTTACCCTTGCAGTCACATACTTTGTTCCCTTTTCCTCTACACTTATAACAAACTCCCATTCCTTTCAGGCAAGTTCCAGGGTGTTTCTTTCCACAGTTACCACATATGGGAAAATTATTCTTTTCCCTCTTCCCTTTATCCATCTTTCTCTCTTCCATCCTTTTCTTCTCTTGATTCCCTTCAAAGCCATAGGACTCAGTAAACTCTTTACTTATCTTATCAACACATGATATTATTTCTTCATATGATGATAATACATGGGAGACTATTTCTCTTATAAATTCTAGCTTAAGACCATGAAAGATATGATCCTTCCTTCTCTTTGGATCATGTGCATTTCTGGAGTTCTCATTCCTTCTACTGGGCGCCATTTCTAAACAATGGAATACACTAGATCAGTTTATGAATCAAAATACATAATCCCATACTTATAAAACACTTAACATAAATTGAACTATTTATGGATATAATCCATATAAAAATGTCTCCTTTGAGGATGTATATAATCATAAACCCTTCATAATGGTTTGTAAAGAAAATGAGAATTATCCTAAGCATATCCCCCGAGAGTGTCGTAACCAAGAGTGCAGCAAGGCCCGTTGTCGTGCACCAGTTCCCGTTCGAGTCTAGCTCAAAGCGGTGTTTTTGGGTTTTACCCCTAGGTACATCTGTGCCAGAGCCGCCTCTACCTGCTCGTATCCAGACAGGGATGTATTGCTCGGAAAACTCACAAAATCTCTACAATACCAAAATTCTAGGAAGTTCTTCTATACTAATCCTCAAAGTTCATCTTGGGTCTACGTGCTCTAATCAGAGTTTATCTAAATCTAGCTTCCAAGGTTTGTACTAAACTTCTCTGATACCAACTGTAACGCCCCGACCCCAGCTACCCAGAGTCGGTGCATTACTTCGTAACATTGGCATGATCACAAGAAAGATCAAATCCCGAAAGACCGATTGGTTTAGTAGCCTTGGAAACAATAGATATAATCATAAAGTTTTACATTACATTTCAAAGTGAAAAACTACTACAACAACAAAGTCTTCATATCCACACTATTAACCCCTCATAATATCCCTGCAGGTCATTCATAACTTACTTCTTCACTTCCTGGGAAAAAATAAAACATAGAAAAGGGGTGAGCTCAAATGCCCAGTAAGGATAACAATATAGCGGAAACTTTCATAAATAAGAATAAACATTTAAGGCAGTGTATAAATAAAACATAAGCCTTTCAAACTTGAACTTTCAACATACTATGTCATAAATAAAATGAAATAATGCCATTTACTTATTCACATTGATATTCTACTAATCGAATAATCAAATGCAAAATCAATAACCACTTTCATAATGTTGGAATGCATAATGCCAGACTATCATAACCACATAGCCAAGGCCTCGTGCCAAGACTACAAATAAGATTTTGTCAAGGCCTTGTGCCAAGACACTAGTTTGTCTCATGAGACCTACCGATGCATCGAGGAGCTATAGCGGGCTCCACCCTTCACTTATTATGTCCAATGCATTCCCATATGAAAAGGTTTAAACATAACATAAACATTCGTATTAAAACTAGCATACAAAATGTCAATAATTTCACCATAAACAATGAATGGTATAAAAATAGCACATCCACAGTCAAACATATCACAAAACCTTCAATACAATATAGAAGTTTTGTATCATAATAAATCAACTTCAAATAATCTTAAAATCCATCAAAGGATGTTGACATAGATGAAATCAAAATTCTTTTTAAAGAAGTATCTCCTTTTATTTTGAAATCATTTAAGATCCATATAAAATAAAGCATTTTCTTGAAAATATTCTTATAAGCTTGTATGGAAAGCTTCGACGATTTTATAACGGCGGAAAATAGCCGGACCCGCCGTAAGTTAAAAAAAAACATTCTTACCTCAATTCAGTCGAAAAGGTTAAAAAGGACCTTGTTTTGAAAACGACGGAAAGATTCCTTTATAAACCTCTTATAACAAGTCAAACAAGGGTATAAATGACTTTAACCCATATTCTTGTAAATAGTAAAAATGTTTTGAAATACATTTCAAAGAAACATGGATGTGGATGATAAAGAGATCCCAGTAGATTATTACGTATAATACAACCTCGGATAATGAAGAGATTGTGAAATAACCCTTACCTTGTACTTTTCCTTGGTTGGGGTAGGTTAAACTCCTGTATAATGGTGAAATAATTGTTATTAAATTATACAAGAATCATATATATTAATATGATATCATATATGATCTTTTAACATTGATTTGTTAATAACATCTTAGAATTATCGTCGTTTCGGGTGTTAACTTACTTGTTTTCTTTTATATGTTTTGTTACGTAAGAAATGTTTGTAAAGGATAGGTTGTATATTATTCATATCCAGAATGATATCAAGTCCTTAAACATCATTTTTAAATCATCAAATGATAATTATACTTGAATGGATACGATGGAGAATGAATCTCATCGCGTTCGTGGAGACGGTAGTCCGTACGTACGCACGAGCGACAATATCATTCTTTTGATATTAAAATAATATATAAATGGATGGTATATCATATATACAGAATCATTAACATGTTATATTTATTATTTACATGAGTTACACATCATTATTATACCCATCCAAATAATAATATATTGAATAACAATTACACCACGACGTGGAGACGATAAGCCGTACGTACGCACGTATGGTGACATGTTATTCAAAGGGTGGATAGAATACTGAATATGGTTGTACCATATTTATAATAACATCACAGTATATGTAAGATACTGGAGTTATTATTTTAGAATGGTAAGAACAAAGAAAGAGGAAGTGGAAGAAGAAAGGAACTTGGAAAAGGGTGGTGAAATTATTACCTCTTCTCCGGGTTCTTCCTTTTTATTTGATCAAAAGGGCTTTTTAGGTTGGCTTTCTGATCAAAATAAGGCCTCTAGGTTGTAGTGAGGCATGTTGGGAGAGTATTTGGGCAGAGTTTGGCCGAACCAAAAGGCTTTGAAGGTGTGAAGAAATGAGGAGGAGGAGTGCCCTTTTATAAGAGGGGTGAGGGGCACCTTTGGAAAAGCTAGAAATATTAATTTATAATAAATTTATATTAGGTTTCTAATGGCTTCAAATCTTATTATTCAAAGGTTAAGGTGGGGATAGGTCGCGAACCACTCAACCAATAGAATTTAGACAGGTTTGGGTACTTATATTAACCTTATCTTTAAGTATTAACTCTAAGTTAATTAGTTTCACTTTTACAATGTCTCTTTGTATTTTTATATAATATGGTTAATAAACTTACTATATACATCCAAGCGACCCCCAAGTGGTACATTAATGATGAAACTATCATGATATAAGTCTCTTGGCCGAACCTTAGATTTTTAGGAATTTAATATCAATTAATAATATAATATTTGTTTTAAGAACTCTTTTATGTCAATTTTGACACTATTCAATAGTTGATTTTTGTGAAACTCATAACAGATTGATTACTTCGAACAAAGTCAATTAAATCAATCCTAATATATCATATTATCCTAGAAAATTAGTTTAATTCATTAAAATTTTCATATTATATTTATTTAGGTTTTTATAATATCAATTATTTTAATTTTTCACTATTATAGTAATTACTGCTTCATCATTGTGTCATAAATAAAATAAATTATTTAATGTCTAAAAATTATAAATAAACTATCATTATGTATGAAATCTCTTTAAATTTCTAATGAATATTTATAATCTAAAATCCAACATATATAACTCTATGTAACAATTGTTTTTCTAAAAGATATATGCTTGTGTCATTTTTGTATTCATTTTAACTTAATTAAAATAAATTGTCATTGTCACTTACAAGTGGATCCATGGGGTCCCAAAATAGACCCAAAGATTCCCATGGTCGACCATGTATCAACCAATAGGGTTAAGACACGTTTTAGGGTAATTTAGTATTATTATAATATTATTTTTTAACCCTTATTTACCGGATTTACCCTTAACCATGATAAATAAAATATTTACCGCAGTAATTATTCAAAATGTCTAAAAATAAAAGTTACCTATTTACACAATTTGAACATCCTGATTCCAAATATGGAATCCATTTTCCTAAATTCAAAACACAGAAGTGGCAGAAATTAATTTAAAATTAATTCCCGCTGTCAAAATAAAAAGCGTGTTTTTAAGAGATAATAACTATCAAAAGATTGACACTCGTTTATGTTCGGTTTAATTGTAAAATTATGTCCAATGAACAACATTATATTAAATGGTAAAAATATATTCTAAATATACTTTAAAATCCCTCAAATTCATAATTTATCACTATTAATTATTTTGATTAAAAAAGTTGTTTTTAATTAAAACTTAGTAATTTTCACTATTCATCATAATATGAAAGTTATCCGAAATGTACCAAAATTTCACCTTAGGCTAAATTCGATATTCCGAATCCAAAAATGAAGTCCATTTTAAAATATAAAATATATATAATTTCAAAATTTAGGTATTACTATTCATAATGGCTAGTTTGATTGGTTGTGGCGTGTGTTAAAACTCAAGGTTGCGTACAACACACGCTACTATTTTATTCAAAGGAAAGCATACCGTGGAAGCTTGGGATGTTTCATTTTAAATTTTTGATGTCCCCATATAGTCAAAAAGTTTAAAATATAGTATTTAAAAATGGTTCACTATTAAAAGTTGATAAAAGTGCAATACTGAAAATGAATTTGTTCTTGCATTATATCTAAGAAACTCATAATATGGATTCTAAAATTATAAGGATTACATAAACTTTAAAATTTATCTAATACTATTCATAACCTCTTTTGAATGGCTTGTTTGGTAAGTCATGGTGTAATTGAAATCGGTGTTGCGTGTAATTAAAGTTATTGAATTATTTTGAAGAAATAACATACTATAAAATCTTGGGGTGTTACAAAAAAAGTGCTGATAAAGGACCCTTTTATCAACCCTTCATTTTAGAGATGTTTAAAGTCCCCTTTTAGCATCGTTTTTTTAGCGGTGATAAAAGGGTCCTTTATCAGCGCTTTTTAGAGAGACGAAAAAGGGGACCCCCTTTAACTTCACTGGTTTTAACACCTCTTTTCTAGCATTGTTAAAGTACATTTTTAACACTGATAAAAGGGGTATTTGTTGTTCTGGTACCATGGATCAGGATACAATGGCTTACTGTTGATCGGGGGACACAATGACTTGTCTTTGACTAGGGGACGCGATATCTTACCATTGTGTGGGGTTTACAATTTAACTTAATGTGATACAAAGGTGAACTAACATGAATTATGACCTGGGGTCTAGATGGTTGGTGGGCATGAACCTCATGGAGGCTTCCTACGTACCTAGCCTTAGCAACGATTGAAGACCACATAGTTCGGGTGGGGGAAATGGAGCATCGATGTGAAGGTAGTCAAAACCAATGGGGTGTTGGGCTTGAACTATAGGGAGGATTCCTACGTACCTCACCTTAGCAAGGATCAATGTCCACGTTGTTCCGAAGGGGTTGGTGAACCGATGTGGGAGTGGTCGGGACCAATGGATGGTGGGATTGAACCTCAAAGAGGATTTCTACGTACCTCACCATGAAAAGGATTAAAGACCACATAGTTCATGTGGTGGGAACGGAAATGAAGGTGGACGGAACCAATGGGATGTTGGGATTGAACCTCGGGGAGACTTCCTACGTACCACGCCTTAACAAGGATAAATGTCCATGTAGTTCTGTATGATGGTGGTGAACCGACGTGAGGATGGTCGAGACCAATGGATGGTGTTCTCAAACCTCAGGGAGTCTTACTATGTACCTCTACATGGGTATGATCAAAGAACACATAGTTTTGGTGGTTCAAACCGATGTGAAGGTGGTAGGAACTAATGGATGGTGGGCTTGAACCTTAGAGAGGCTTCCTACGTACATCACCATGGAAAGGATCAAAGACCACGTAGTTCAGGTGGTGGGAACTGATGTGAAGTGGGTTGGAACCAATGGATGGTGGGATTGAACCTCAATGAGGCTTCTTACGTACCTCTCCATGGCAAGGATCAAGGACCATGTAGTTCGGGAAGGGGTTGGTGAACCGATGTGAGGATGGTTGGGACTGGGTGTTGGGATTGATCCTCAAGGAGGCATCCTATGTAAATCGTCGTGGTAAAGATCAAAGACCACTTAGTTCAGGTATAGGTGTGGGGCTTACAATCTATGTTTCCCATATAGGATTTCATGGTCGATTCTTACTACTCTATGATCATGATAGTCGTGCTTGGTGTGAGAAACAAGACGCAAAAAGGACCTGATGATCATAGCTCAAAGGTTCGGCCCTTGAGGGTGGTGAAGGGGGATTATAGAAGGAACATGCATGAGTGCTGCTATGGAACAAAAATGGTGATTGGGGTTTATGAAAGGAAGCTACCCGAGTGTCGCTATAGAGCGGAAATGGTGGATGGGGCTTAAGAGAAGATGTTCCATGGGTGCCTCTATGGATCAGTACTGGTGGATGGGGCTTATGTGAGGATGTTTCCTGGTTACCACTATGGAGCAACAATGGTGGATGGGGCATACATAAGGATGTTTCCTAGGTTCCACTATAGAGAGGGTAATGGTGCATGTTGATTACATAAAGAAGCTTCCTGGGTGCCATTATAGAGTGGCCTTGGTGGATGGTGATTACACAAGGAAGCTTCCCCGTATGCCTTTATGTAGCAGTAATGGTCATGGGGCTTACGTAAGGAATCTACCTGGGTGCCGCAATGGAACGAAAATGGTGGATTGGGTTTAAGTGAGGATGCTGCCCATGTGACGCTATGGAGCGGCAACGGTGTATGGGGCTTATGCCAGGAAGCTTCCCTGGTGCCATTAATGACCAGAAATGGTGGATGGGGCTTACACGATGATGATTCCCGGGTGATGTTATGGAGTGGCAATGGTGGATGGGGCATAGGCCAGGATGCTACCGGGGTGTCTCTATGGAGCCAAAATGGTGGATGGGGCTTACGAAAGGAATCTGACCAGGTCCCACTATAGATCGGCAATGGTGAATGGTGCTTACGCAAGGAAGCTGCCCTAGAGCCGCTATAGAGCGGAAATGGTGGTTGGGGATTACTCATGTAATCTTTCCTTGTGCCACTATGGAGCGGAAATGGTGAATGGAGCTTACACAAGAATGATTCCTTGGTGCCTCTATGTAGCAGAAATGGTAATGGGGATTATGAAAAGAAGATGCCTGGGTGCCCCTTGGGAGTGGCAATGGTGAATGGGGGTTACACCAGGAAGCTTCCTGTGTACTGCTATGGGGAGGCAGCGGTTAATGGGGCTTATGCAAGGAAGCTACATTGGTGATACTATGGAGCAACAATAGTGAATGGGGCTTACTCAAGTAAACTACCCGTGTGCTGCTATGGGGCTTCAATGGTGAATGCGGATTACGCAAGAAAGATGACTGGGTGCTGCTATCGAGCGCCAATGGTGGATGGGGCTTCTTAAAGGAAGCTTCTCATTACGTCTTTCTCATGTCTGGTCATGTGGGCATTCCAAATCACTAGTGGGTTGAGGCCTTTAACTATTTTCTATTGCACAAGTGGGATAACACCAAGGGCATTGGAATCAGTCCAAACAAACAGAGCTGAAAAGTGTGAATCACATGCACAATATTCAGAACGCAATGAGGGTGGTGTGGTGATATAGGATAACTATTGACTGTGTTCTAAACACAGCAGCCATATCGCATTATCCTGAAATGGGGACACAAAAATTAGGATCGACTTGTGACCAGGTTTGAACCACAGGACCTGAAATAAAGTGTTTTCCAAAGACATATGGGGTGTTGGACGAGGATGGTAGTTGAGCTGATGCAACATGAGACCAGGCCGTTAGGGGGTCCCTTCAGACATGGAAGTGTGTGAAGATTCGAATGAAGGACACACAAAGTGTGAGGTGGAGTGATGGAAGGTTTGAATGGATTACAACCGTCTTAAATTACGCCACTATAATCATGGCATTAGTAATCTTATTCATGGAGCATAAGGCATCTCTTTTCTGGATGAAGAGGCATTTTATTATTGAATGATATGGAATGATACAGTTTAAAGTCATGTTAATAGGACTATTGGCATCTCATGCTTGGAGTATAAGGCATCTCTCTTTTAAAGTAAGAGGCATATTATGTTTGGAATATAGGGTATAGTATAGTTTAGTGTCATGTAGAGAGGATTGTTGGAATCATATGATTGGAGCATATGGAATATCTCTTTTAGAGCAAGAGGAATACTATATTTGAAATACAGGGAATACTATATTTCATAGTAATGTAGAGAGAATTTTTGGCATCTTATGCTTCGAGCATAAGGCATCTCTCGTTTAGAGCAAGAGGCATCCTATATTTTGAAGATAGATAATGCTATAGTTTATTGTCATGTATAGAGGACATTTAGGCATAAGGCACCTAGAAATGGATTATGATGGGACGTATGCAATAATGGACCTTTCTAGTTCGACCTGGCATGGGAGCCAAGTGACAGGGTTTGGAGGAGTTGCTAGAGTAATGGTTCCACTCAAGGTACTCAGAGAATTCATGATTAGAATATCAACTCACGACATGTGAAAGGGACTGAGAGGAATATATAGACTTAAGTTACTTCATTGTGTTTAGAGAGGTATCTGGAATCATGGTATTCTATAAGTGGAAGGTGGGTGCGCATAAGGGTGCAATGGAAAATGTTGACATCTCATCCCGAAATGCTCACGGTGTGACTCTCCATTTTTCATGGGGGTCAGTGACAGTAGAGAAGGGATCGACCCGAAGGGCCATGACCGCAACCCGGAAGTGGCCCCTTAGTGGGGACGTGGGGGCATAGCCCCCATGGTATGGACCAGTGGGCACAAAGGTAGGAGCATCACAAACAATAGGTATTCACAAAGTAGCTTAGCAGAACATGGCCTCATGAAACATGGATAGGTCTTTGAGAATTAACTTCTAGGAACATGGCCTCGTAATTCATGTACTCACGAAGAAAATGTATCTCATTGAGGAAAGATCACTCGCGGAGCAAGGGTGTCTCACAGAGCAAAGGAGGCTCGGGGAAAAAAGGTGGCTCTCGGAGAAAAGGCGGCTCACAGAGCAAAGGTCCCACAAGGGGAAAAGGGATCTCGTGGTGTATGGACTCGAAGAGAAACATCACGAAAGAAGATACTAATAGAGCATGGAATCATAGATCAGCTTCATGAAGGAAGCTCCTCGCTGATCAAGGACTTGGGGAGATGCTTCGTGAAGGAAAGAGGAGCTCTATGAACATGGAGATCAACTGTCCATGTGGAAGAGTGACCCCCTGGAGAAGGGGGTGAGTAGGGTATTTATAGGGGAGAGGCTTTGTGAAGTAGTTCCCATTAAGCATGAAGATGAACCATACCTCACTACGGGTCACGAACGTCAAAGGGGTTCGTGGATCTGTCATGCCTCCTTGCTTCACGGTGAGTAATGAACGTAAAAGTGGTTCACTAAGCCATCCCACCCCCTTGAATCGTGCCATGTTGCAAATGTCAAAGTTTTTTGTGGAGCCTTCATGCCTATTTGCTTCTTGGCAGGGCTCCGCGATCATAGAGGGAGCTTCGCAAATGGGCATTGCGAACAAGTTTTCCAGCCAAACATCAAATACTCATAACTCCAAATCTGTAACTTCATTCGGCCCTACTACCTACCAAATCGAAGCATGAGAAATGGGATATGATCTTGGATCATGTATGGAAGAATTTGGATTATTTTGGGGATTCATTTTGCGGTGCCAACAAATGACACCCCTATGAACAGGGTCCAATGAGGACGAGGAGGGTGAGGCAGACCTCGTTCTGAAGATAAAACTGAGGAAAATGCATGCCTCTATGTCTATTTTACATCAATATCTGTGAGGAAATATCCAACTAAATCTATAAGACTGTATGATCTATGCTCAGTTTGAGAAACAATATATAATAGGAGATCATTCACCTGTATGAGAGTTCTAAACAACCGAAAGGTGTGAGGGGATCAGAATTAGACATCGATCACCATGGGGGGAATCCTAACAATAAGGATTCCAGCTGGTGAATGGGGACCTCTAAAAAACCAATCCGGATTTCTAGGGAGAAAGAGGGAGACCATACTAGAGAATTATGCTCTTAGAACAACTGAGTTACTGTTTTCCCAATGTGTTATTATGCGTGAGCAGGGTAACATTAGGGGCATTTGACTTGCTCCAAACATAGGGGAATGGATGGTGTGAATCACGACACCCAAAGTTCAGAACAGTGTAGGGATGGCATGAAAATTAAGGATAACTGTTGACTATGTTTGAAACATTGTATCCTAATTGTGTTAGCATGAAATGGGGGTAATAGATGAGGGTTGACTGCTTATCGTGTTCAAAACACAGTGCCTGACATAAAATGCTACCCATTAGTCTCACGGAATGTTATCCCAGGGAATTAAGAGAGCCATAGGCCAAAAATCCATATTGTTAGAGGTTTCTTCAAACATGAAAGGGGATGATGGCCTGAATGAAAGGGAACACCAAGCGTGGAGTGGGGAGTGATGGGTTGTTCGACTGGAATCCAACACTCTTGAAATTCATCCACCGTGGTGGAGACCCATTGGGTGGGCACATCGGTCAGAGGTGGGATCAAAAATAATTCCAAAAAGGGCCTCTCTAGTGGGGACCGAAAATGATCAGTAGGTTTACGTCATACCAATAATGAAGAGGACACATATTTTAATGTCATACGGTGAGGACAATGCACATAGCTTAAAGGTCATACTTCCTGGACCAAGATCGGGGCCGAGGGGAAATAAGGGTTAATGACTGAGGGGCTGGGCCCAAGGTGGAATTCCTGGGCATCTCTATGTATCCCATAAGGATGAGAATCAAGACGAACATAGTTCTGAGAGTGTAGTTTAACATCATACGGGACTATGAAATGTATGTGTTGCATGGTTGTGCCAGTACACATCCTACCAAAACTACTAAGCCCACATGAGTCATGCTCGATGTGGGATACAAGAAGTAGTGATGGTAATTTCCTAGAAAATTGAGTAACACATTAGGGATGATGTGACACTAGGTGAATGATGTCCCACTGATGCTGACTCGCTTATATAACTCACCTACATGCACTGAAAGGTAAAGCCGAGTATGTCAGAATTCAACTTGAACATATAGAAGTGGAAACTTGTGAATCATGATGATTGAGATCTAGAACACATGGATGGTGGAATAACGATATGGGATAGATTTTGACCATGTTCGAAACATAGTATCCATATCGTGTTATCCGGGATTGGGGACTGGAAAATGAGGGTTGACTGTTGACCATGTTCGAAACATGGGACTTTTCACAAATGTCATCTAAGATCCTTATGTATGTTGGCCCAAAACAGTAGGTGAGATGAGGCGGCATGAGACTTGGACATGAAGGTGATCCATTCGGATTTATAGGATGATAAGGATCCAAATAACGGGCTCAAAAATCCTGGACATGAAACGAGGGGAATACCCCAAGAAAATTCCACACTTTTGGCTCTTTGTCAAAATGCATCTATGTTTAACAATGAGACATATCAAGTAGAGGGAGTCAATCCCCTTTCCAATGAAAAGGGTCCAGGGGTCGCATGCTTTCAGCTTATGGTCATAGGGTGGACAATTATGGGGGTCTTGATTTTATGGACTCTGTGCATGGTGGAAACACAGCCAAACATGGTGCACTTTTCCCATAAAGAGATCTTAGTATTGGGTCATAGAACTCAGACCATGCTGGGAAAAGAGGTGGGAAGGACATGTTGTGGCTTTGGAAGAACCTGATGTGAATGATAACCTTAGAGGTACTATCCACACCACATGTTCCCAAATGAGTTCAGGCCAAGGGGCCAAAATAGAAGGGACATTATTTGTAGATTCATGGGTTAGGACCCATAGACAAAAAATGCCTGGGCATTCATATGTATCCCATGGGAATTGGAATCAAGCCATACATAGTTCATAAGATGGCACAATGGGTAACCTGTGCCAAATATAATAAGGTTATATGGGTCTGGCCCATACACAAAAAGAAGTGGTATTTGATTGATCTTGTTTGTCATTTAGAATGAATACGTGTTTATTTTTATAGAGATAGACCTAGGACAGAAAGTCTAGGCATCACCACCAAAATCAAGTTGTGTGTAGGTGTTGACACATGGTATGGTTCATCACTGATACTAAAATTTATGCCTCCTCGAGTGATGATATCATGGTGCAGTGCCATTTTTCGTCATGCGGACAGGATGATAATGTCACAGTTTAGGGTCATGTGATGGGACCAAAATTGATATTTTAATGTCGTGTAGGATATATGCAATATTTTAGAGTCATATAGGACTAGGTAGTATAGTCTAAAGTCATATGGATTAGACATATACAAGAATGATGAGGTTCGAAATGGGATTTTCATGGCATGGTAATGCATACCAGACATGAATGAGGATGAGGTCCACAGCATACCGTGCATGATTCTGTAAAAGATAGATTAGGGCGAGGGGATAGAAATATTAGAGGATATGGGACAGGAGAAGTTGGCTCTCAGTTGAGCTAGTCCCAAAGATGATATGTCCGAGTGTTCCTATGTATCCCATGAGAATGGGAATCAAGTTGTGCATAGTTCTAAAAGTGATATTATTTTATGGTCTTAGAGCTTGGACCATAGAAGAGTAAAAACCTTACAAGAAAGTGTAGACCTCAAACAGATCCCTAATCCCATGTGTGTCAAACTCAGTTTTTGAATCTAGGGAGGAGGATTTTTTACAATACTTGGAACACAGTCGAAATGGAAATCAATGTGGAACCTATAATTATGCCTTTACTGTGGAATTTTACCTACTAACATGAAAATGCGTAGAAAGGGATAGTGCCATGAGTGGTGAAATTCTATTTTGACATGATGCGATGGAGAAGGGTGTGAATCATTTATCATACATTCAAGGCTTGAAGGGGATGGTATGACAATGTATGATAACTATTGACTATGTTCTAAACATAGCATCTATATCGCATTATCCTGGAATGGGAACAAAAAATGAGAATCGACCGCTGACCAAATTTGCAACGAGTGACATGTATCAATTTTTTTCAGAACCCTTGTGGATGTTGGCCCATAATGGTAGGAGGTCCCTTAGGTCCGGCATCCATGCCAATCGGGGGGTCCCTTAGGATTTGAAGGTGATAGAATCCCTAATAAAGGGGAACATAAAGCTAGAGAAATAGGTGAAAGCATGTCTAGGTAGAATCTGATAATACAGGTGCTAAACCAGAGTACCCATGAGCACATTGGTGAATCACCGAAGAGGAGTGAGGGGATTATCTTGAGAGCGGCCAATTTAAAAATTTGTGTATAGAACAAGGGGACATAGAACTCTCATGAGAAGGAGGTAAATGGTGTGGTTGTTACAAAACCCGGCCTGAATGAGGACATAATCCCATACCACACCATATACTCCTCTCCCTAGGGGAATGCAGGCCAAGGGATCCTGATGAGGATAGACCTGAAGATTAAATGTCTAGACGGTCTTATGTATCCCATAAGGATGGGAATAAATCCATACATAGTTCTAGAAGAGGGTAATGTGTAGTTTACCATCATGTAGTAAAGAGGCCAATGGGTAAGATACACCACACAAAAAGGTGTACGACATGGGGAGTAACCCGACGTGAATGATGAAATAATCATTCACATCACCGTACATCCCTAAGTGAAAACTTAGGCTAGGGGCCTAGAAAGGCCGAGGGGACTGAGGTTGGGCACTAGAATACCACATCCAATTTTCAGTTTAAAGTCTTGCGGTGATGATGACGGTGATCTTAGTTTAGGGTCATTGATCTCAGACCATATATGCCTAGTTTAATGTCACATACGTGGGCCAAAAAGGGAGAATCATCATGCTTATAGAAAACACAAAGTAGAAATGGTGATTGAGGACAACTGTTGACCAGGTTCGCAACACAGTATCCCCCATTATGTGACCCAAAGTGGAAAGAACAATTGAGCATCGACTGTTGACCATATTCTCAACACGAAATTTGCATCAACATGTCACTCACAATCCATGAGGGTGTTATCCTATAATGGTATGAGATCCCTTGGGCCGAGCATCCATGCCATTTGGGGGCCATTCTGGATATAGAGAGTGAGAGAAACCAAAATGATGGGTCATGTCGAGCATGGTCGGGACTGTGTTCGTAGAAAGGATGATAAATGAAGGAAGGTACATCTCAAGGGGATATGTGGGTTGTGGAAAAATAGTCTGACATGAAGGAGGACACGGATTCCATGCCACATCACACAACCCTAGACAAGAACATGGGCTAGGGGCCAGAAAAGTAAAAGGGAGCTGAGGCAGGGCCAAGGATGGGAAGTTCCAGCCAGTTTTAATTTTATTTTCATTCCGGACAAATGTTTAGGGGGTTTACGTTATTCATTTGGGACGGATCACACAGTTTAACGTCGTCAGATAAGGATGGTTGTGGTCTTAGTTTAAAGTCAAAGAGCTCAGACAATTTTGTAGTTTATTGTCATGCGGGACAATAATGAGCAGTTTAACATCTTGAGAGAAAATGATGCATTTTAATATCACGCATGATGACGCTACAGTTTAACATCATGCAGGACAATCATGAGCAGTTTAATGTCATAAGGGATGATAATGAGCAGTTTTATGTCATGATGGATGAAGATGGATTTTTTTATGTCATTCAGGATGATGATCCAGTTTAAATTCATACAGGATGATAATGAGTAGTTTAATGTCATGATAGACGAAGATGAACAGTTTAATATCATACAAGACGATGATGCAGTTTAATGTTATGTAGGATAATAATGACTAGTTTAGTGTCATGATTGATGAAGATGAACAGTTTAACATCATACTGGACAATGATACAGTTTAAAGTCATGCAGGATGATAACGAGTAGTTTAATGTCATGCTGGATGATGATACAGTTTAAAGTCATGTGGGACGATAACGAGCAGTTTAATGTCATGACAGACAAAGATGAACAGTTTAATGTCATGCAGAATGATGGTACAATTTAAAGTCATGTTGAATGATAATGAGCAATTTAACTTCAAGACAGACGAAGATGAATAGTTTAACAGCATGTAGGATGATGATGCAGTTTAAAGTCATGCAGGATGATATTGAGCAGCTTAATGTCATGAAGGATGAAGAAGAATAGTTTAACATCATGTAGGATGATGATGTCCTTTAAAGCAATGCAGGACGATAATGAGTAGTTTAACATAATGACAGATGAAGAGGAATAGTTTAACATCATGCAGGATGATGACGCAGTTTAAAGTCATGTAGGATGATAATGAGTAGTTTAACGTCATGACAGATGAAGATAAACAATTTAACATAATGTTGGACAATGATGTAGTTTAAAGTCATGCATGATGATAATGAGCAGTTTAACATCATGACAGATGAATATGAATAGTTGAACATCATGCATGATGATGATGAATAGTTTAACATCATTAAGGATGATGATGTAGTTTAATTTCATGCAACTAGGACATGGTGGCCAAGTAGTTTGTTTCCATGCAACTAGGACGTGAAACCACAAGTATTGTGTCGGTAGAGGGATGGTCATCTCTACCCCATTTTAGAGATTTTGGATGAGGGGGGAATCTATATGATGTTATTTCAATAAACTTCCTCAAACATACCAATGGATGTTCTCTGTGTGTGAGCTGGGACACCTCAAAGTGAAACTTCCACAAGCTGGTTCCAGGGCCACAAGGAGGAACATTGTGGTTGATGAAATGTTGTAGTTGGGATGAAACAGAGTACCCATGAGCTGTAGGGATGGCTACATTCCCATAGTTCGGAGGGTCGATGAAGCTAGGATCATGGATACGATGGGGTGATATAGCCCAGAAGAAATGGAAGCAGGGACATCGGTACATCGGGGCAATGAAGAACTGAAGGCATGGAAGCCTAGAATGTTGGAACTTCAGGGCGATGGAGCCCAAAAGGCTTGTAATTCTAGAGGGTCGGTATGATGGGGGAGATGGAGCCCGGAAGGCATGGAGTCTTGGAGCATTGGTACAATGGGGTGATGGATCCCAAAAGACGTGGAAGCATGGATGTTGGTACGTCGGGGGAGATGGAGCCCAGAAGGCGTGGAAGCCTAGACATCGGTATGATGGGGTGATGGACCCCGAAATGCATAGAATCTGTGACATCGGTAGGTTGGGGGCGATGGAGCACATAAGGCCTGGAAGCCTAGACGTTGGTACAACGGGGTGATATATCTCGGAATGTGTGGAAGCATGGACATCGGTACGAAGGGGAGAGGGAGCCCGAAAGGCATGGAAGCCATGAAGTTGGTACGTCTGGGGCGATGGAGCCATGAAGCCATGGAATCCTAAATGTCAGTACGACGGGACGATGGAGTCTAGAAGGTGTGGAATCCTAGACATCGGTAGGACGGGGTGATGGAGCCCAGAAGGAATGGAATCCTAGACATCGGTGCGATGGGGAGATATAGTCTGGAAGGCAGGGAAACCTAGAGAGTCATCTCGTATGGTAGGGATAATTTGTTGATGAAAAGGGACAACCTCCATGACGGTTGATGTCGGGGATGGGGAGAACCTTCCTACAGAATGGTAGACGTGCAGGGGGCACCTCTGTAGTGGCTGTTTGTACTATTGGAAATGCACCATTGGATTGGGGGTGGTTTTCCCTTATGTAGCCCATGAGGGAAGCGAAGATGGCGAGGATCTGATGGATTTGGGGGAGGATTCCCCCTGCGCGGCTTCTTAAGGTTGCAGATTCGGCGAGGATACGATGGAGTCGAAAGAGGATGCCCCTTGTGTGGCCTCTTATGGTGGCAGAGTCGGAGAGGATATGATGGAGTCTGGGGGGGATGCCCCCCCTGCATATCCTCTTAAGGCGGCGGGGTTGGTGAAGAGGCGATGGATTTGGGAGTAGATTCCCCCTGCATGGTCTCTTAAGGTGGCGACGTCGGTGAGGATCCAATGGAGTCGAGGGAGAATTCCCCCTATGCGGCCTCTTAAGTCGGTGGGATCAGCAAGGAGCCGATGCGGTTGGGGGTGGATGTCCCCTATGTAGCCTCTTAAGGTTTCATTATTAGTGAGGAGCTGATGGATTCTGGGGGGATTCCCCCATGCGTGGCCTCTTAAGGAGGTATTGTTGGTGAGGTGTTGATGGAGACAAGTGGTGGATCCCACCTACTTGGTTTCTTAAATTAGTTGTATCAGTGAGTAGCTGATGGAGTCGGGTGGCAAATGCCACCTGCACGACCTCTTAAGGATGCGGGATTGGCAATGAGATGATGGAGTCATGTGGCGGATGCCACCTGCGTGAAATCTTAAGGTGGTGGGGTTAGCGAGGAGTTTATACCGTTAGGGGTGAATGCCCCCTGCATAACCTCTTCAGGTGGCAGGGTCGGCTAGCAGGTGATGGAGTTGGGGGCAGATGCCCCCTGCATGACCTCTTAAGACAGCGAGATCGATGAGGAGTCTGTGGAGTCAGGGGTGGATACCCCCGGCGTATGCTCTTAAATCGGCGGGATCGGTGAGGAGATGAATGAGTCATGGGAAAATGACCCCTGTGTGGCCTCTTAAGGTGGCAGGGTCAGAGAAGATCTGATGGTGTTGGGTGGCAGATTCCACCTGCACGAACTCTTAAGGAAGCATGATGGGCGAGGAGCCTATTGAATCGGGGGGGAGGGATGCCCCCTGCACGACCTCATTATGTGGGGGGGTTAGCGAAGAGCTGATGGAGTAAGGTGGTGGATACCACTTGCACGACCTCTTAAGGCATGAGGATCGGCGATGAGACGATGGAATCTGGGCGGATTCCCCCTATGCGGCAATATAAGGTGGCAGGGTCGGTGAAGAGCCGATGGAGTCGGGTGGCGGATGCCACATACGCAGCCTCTTAAGGTAGCGGGATAGGTGAGGAGATAATGGATTCAGGCGGCGGATGCCACCTGCACGACCTCTAAAGGTGGTGGTGTCGGCGAGGAGCCGATGGAGTCGGGGTCGGATGCCCCATGTGTGGCCTCTTAAGTCGGTGGGGTCAGCAGGAGCCAATTGAGTCTGGGGAGGATGCAGCCTACTTGGCCTCTTAAGAGGAAAGGTTTGGCAAGCAGCTGATGGAGTTGTGGTGGATGCCACCTGCGGGGCCTCTTAAGGAGGCAGGGTCAGGGAGGAGGTGATGGTGTCGAGGGCGGATTCACCCTACGTGGCCTCTTAAGGCAGCGAGGTCTGTGAGGAGCTGATGGAGTTGAGGGGGGGGGGGGGGGAGGGGGCGGATGCCCCCTGCGTGGCCTCTTATGATGGTGTGGTGGTGAGGAGCCAATGAAGTCAGGGGTGGATGCCCATTACGTGGCCTCTTAAGTCGGTGGGATCAGCGATTAGCCGATAGAGTCGGGGGTGGATTCCCTCTACATGACCTCTTAAGGCGACTGGGTTAGTGAAGAGTAGATGGAGGTGGGTGGTGGATGCCACCAGCATGACCTCTTAAGGTAGAAGGATCAGAGAGGAGATGATGGAATCAGGGGCGGATGCCCCCCTGTGCGTCCTCTTAAGGCGATTGGGTCGGCGAATATCCGATGGAGTCGGGTGGAAGATTCCACCTGTGAGGCCTGTTAAGGCTGCGGGATTGGCAATGAGCCGATACATTTAGGTGGGGGATGACACCTGTATGGCCTGTTAATGCGGTGGGGTTGGCGATGAGCCGATGGAGTCACGAGCTGATGCCCCCTACACTGCCTTTTAAGAAGGTGGGGTCGGTGAGGAGCTGATGGAGTTGGGGGCGGATGCCCCCTACGTGACTTCGTAAGACGGCTGGCTCGGCAAGGATCCGATGGAGTCGGGGTTGGATTCCCCATGAGTGACCTCTTAAGTCAGCAGGATCGGTGTAAAGTCTATGGAGTTGGGGGCGGATTCCCCCTGCGTGGCCTCTTAAGGCAGCGGGATCGGCAAGGAACTGATAGAGTCGGGTGGCGGATGCCAGCTACGCAGCCTCTTAAAGCAGTGGGGTCGGGGAGTAGTCGATGGAGTCTGTCGCAGATTCCCCCTGTGTGGCCATTTAAGGCAGTGGTATTGGTGAGGATCCAATGGAGTCGAGTGCCCGATGCCACCTGTGCGACCTCTTAAGGGGGCAGGATCGGTGAGGAGCTTATGGACCATAGTCTTCACACACCCGATGGTATTCATCCTCTCACATATGAAGAAGAGGGAATTCACATGGGTGATGCCTCAATTTTCTCGACATATTAGGTCTTCTATCTGTTTAAGGAGAATTTATTCATGATGGGTTAACCATTTTTGTTTTCGATGCTTTTGGAAAGGTGCGCACGTCCGTCTGTGGAGGACGCGTAGCTGTTTCCCCACATTCCCTCTTTCTAAAGGTGGGTGACATCCGTTCCTTACCTAGGGACATTTCTTGTTTTTCGAAATAGGATGATCGTATGCCAGTTCTTCCTTTGTTTATTCCTCCTCGAAACTCGTTACCTAGTCCGGGTATCCCTTAACGATTAATTTGTGGTTCGTGAATCTCATTCCAGGTGCCATATCTTTGTGAAAATGGGTAATTACACTACTTCTGTCAGAACATTCCATGGGGTATTGACATGGTAGAAACCTTCGGTTAGAGTAGATGACAACACCAGGCTTTTCAGGGCATATCTAGATGTGTGGATATTGGAGAACCTATATTCTTCCTCATAATAGGACATCTCAAGGGTGCATAACCCGAGGCTTCCCACATCTAATGTGGAGAATCATATGCTATAGGCATGAATATGAGGATTTCCTCAGATTCCCATGCCTAACACAAGGTATGTTTCATGTTTAACATTTATCAGAGATGGTTTCCCCAAAGGCGTGTCTTCCGAGGTTTTCCTCAGCTATCTCATGTTTATCACAAGGTAGGCCGTGAGTTTAACATCTTGTGGATATGGATCAGACTGATCAGAACACTAACTAGAGTAAATCAGATGAGTGTAACCCCTAGAGGACACACTGATGTTGGTGTCTTGACATGACCTCAATAGGATGTGGCAGCTCGGGTAAGAATCAATATGGGTGATGGGTGCTAAGTGAAACAGGTGGTGAATGGGGTGGAATCAACGTGGGGGCAATGGTAATGTCGGGATTGAGTCTCTGAGAGACTTCCTATGTATCCCCGTGGTAGGGAATCAAAGTTCGCATAGTTCAGGACGGTGATGGGATGCCTAAGGAGGTGGTCCGTGAGAATGGATGCGTGGATGGGACTTGGAGGAAGTGGAACCTCTGGGTTGAGGCATGACCTTCCTAGGAAACATAGGCTTGAGGGAAAGGTCAGGCGATGGGATTGAATTTGGGTGAACACATAGGACAATAACCCAATGATTTGTATGAGACTTACAAATGGTTAGCAGCCCAGGTTGGTCTGACGAC
Organism: Viscum album; assembly: GCA_963277665.1. Classification (NCBI taxonomy): domain Eukaryota; kingdom Viridiplantae; phylum Streptophyta; class Magnoliopsida; order Santalales; family Viscaceae; genus Viscum; species Viscum album. The sequence continues at coordinate 337,265,298 of OY728163.1, forward strand.
ACTAGCAAAGACCAAAGATGTGGGTCCTGGAGAAGCGGATTACAATGACATGCCGCTGAATATTGGACGCAGTGGCTTACCACTGATCAAGATACAACAGATTATCGCTGATCGAGGGACACAAAAGCATGTCACTGACTGGGGGACATGATGTCTTACCGCTGTGTGGGGTTTACAGTTTAACGTTATGCGGGATGAAGGAGATCCAATGTTAATAAATACCTAGGGTCTAGATGGATGGTGGGCTTGAACTCGTGGAGGCTTCCTACGTACCTTGCCATGGAAATGATAAAAAACCACATTGTTTTGGTGGGGGCATCTGTAGAGTCCCGAATCATGACGTACATAGATATTACATTACTTCTGCGGAATATATAATACATAACAAAAACAGGCACACAAAGACCGTAATAGTTTAGTGTCTTTGGAAACTTGGAACATAATCTTCTAATCGTGGTGAAAGATCTTCAACTTCTCCCATAAAGATCTTCCACTTTTTGTTTCCCTACCTAAAACCGTTCTTTTAATCCTGGGGGAAAATAAAACATAAAAAGGGTGAGCACAAATGCTCAGAAATGATAAGCATGTATAAAATAAAACATTCCATATACATTTTAACTAAAAAACATGAACAAAATGTTTAAACATCAAAATCTTGAGCAACAACAAAAAACATGGAAGTTCATAAGGCATATATCATAATGGTACATAAATCATGATAAAATAGCATTGGAATAAAACATGTATTTGTGGAATCCATTAAGCACATGTAATTATTTCCATAGTATCCATGGCATTGCCGCCAAGACTATCTTAGTGGACAAAGTCCCTTTCTGAATCGAGTTCACTCCTCGTTCCAGTCTTGTAATACTGAACCAGATTAACTTACCGTTCCATCCATGTTTATATCATGAGATATAAATCTTTACCCAATGCATTGGATGGATATATAGGTCTCACCCATCTCATAATTAAGTCATTCTTACTTGTGCCACAAAATAAACATACATCATTCATAAAAACCCAATAAATAAAATGGGTTTCATAAACATCATCCCAAAATCACATAATCCATATAAAAGAAATGGATGTAATTTCATAATAATACAAGTGAAACCATGTAAATCATAGATACATTACACTTGAAACATACACATATTAAATACTGTCATCTTATATGAAAAATGCTTTTGATGAAACACTTGAAATAAATTCTTGAGGAAAATATCCTTTCTTTTTCAAAATCATTTTCTTTCACAGTGTTAGGAAATTTTAAAAGAAAAGGATTTTGTTGAAAATAGTCATGAAATCTTTTGGATGAAGCTTCATGAAAATAAGTCTTTATAAAACCGTAAAAATCCGTTCGTGTCGTACAAGTTAAAAAAACTTTCTTCTTGTACTTTTGCCAGAAATGTCAAAAAAGTACCTTATAACGTAAGCAAAAGAAAAAGTCTTTACATACCATGTAGTAAAAGTGAAAAACTGGGTAAAAAGGACTTTATACATACATGAAAACACTTTTATAAAACATGGACATGTATGATACAAATATCCCCAGTAGATACTTACGAATTAGCTATCTCGGATAAAAATGAGATTTGCAAAATTATCCCTTACCTTAGGTCCGATATGCTTCTTACGTATCTGAAACTCATGTATAATGATTTAAATACTGTCATTGTCTTATTACAGAATCATATTCATTGTTATGATATCATATATGGTTCACTTATGACTTTATATTACCTGTTCTTTTGTAAATTCCATGTTAAAGAGCGTTTTGGGTAAAATCGTTTCATTTGTCGTCCGTGTTTTGACTTGTAATTATTCATATGATTACCTAGATCATGATTACTTTATTTCAGAATATAAAACATGATTTATATATAATATATATTCAGAATATACATTTATATAATAGATCGATAAATGGAAAGAAATACACAGTTCATGGAGACAGTAGGTCGTACATACGCATGAACGTTGTTTTCATTTCCTCACTGAAATGAATGGAATTAATTTGATGACATACATATATATATATAAATAAATCAAGTATCATTATTATGTCATATATTTCATAATTACTTATTATATATACTTTATAATCATTTATGAATGGTTAATCATTGAGAATGAATCTCATCGCGTTGTGGAGACGATATTCCGTATGTACGCACGAGCGATGATATCGTTCCCATGATCGTGGAATTTTATTGGAGTGTAAGTATACTATAACAGAATCAATATCACTTTAAAATAATCATATATATTTATTATTTACACCATTATACCCATCCAAGTAAGGTGGTGGTGGAAAATAGATTACACCACGACGTGGAGACGGTATTCCATACGTATGCACACGCGGTGATTTCGTTTTCCGTAGGATGGATAGATGGTGAAATAGGTTTGTTTCATACTTATAATAACATATCATTATATGAGTGATACTGATGTTATTACTTCATAATGGAACAACCTAAGAAGAAGAAGTGGAAGACGAAATAAAGTTGAAAGAATCGTTAATGGACATTACCTCTTCTTCGAAGCACCTCTTTGAGACCTCCTCTTAGGTCACTAAACTGGGTATTTGAAGCAGACCAGGACATATAGGATACTTATAGGGAATTTTAGAATAGAATTTGGAAGGGTTTGGCCGAGATTCAAGGCTCAAAATGGTGTGAGGAAGAGAGGGAGGAGGTGCCCTTTTATAAATGAGGAGTGGGGAACCTTAGGAAAAACAAACAATATTATTTTCTTATAAAGTCATATTCGGTTTTTAATAGCTCCAAATTGAGTTATTTTGAAGCTAAGGTGGATATGGGATGAAATACTATCATACAATAGAATTTAGACAAGTTTACGTTTCTATTTTAACCTTATCATTTAGATTTAACTTTAAGTTAAATAACTTTTCTTTTACCATGTCTTCTTGATTTCTTACACTATAAGGTTAATAAACTTACTATAACAAGCAAAAAGAACCCCCAGTTGTTTATTATTAATATGTATAACCTTATCTAAGTTATTTGGCTGAACCTTATATTTTTAGGAATAAAATAACAATTAATAATATAATATTTTTTTAAAAACTATTCGATGTCAATTTTGACACTATTTGGTAATTGATTTTTTTGAAAATCATAAAAGAATGATTAGTTGGAAAAACATTAACAAAATAAATAATAACATGTAATATTAATCTATAAAATTAGTGTAATTCATAAAATGTTTCAAATTACATTTATTTGGGTATTTATAACATCAATTTTGTCAATATTTATTTAATAAGATAATTACTGCATCATCATTGTGTCATAAATAAATTAAATTATTTTAAGTATAGAAATTACAAATAAAATACCATTATGTAGGATATTATTTTAGATTTCTAATTTATATTTATAGTCGAATTTATTTTATGTATAACCCTATATTAAAAATGATTTAGTTATTAAACATTGATTTTATCTATTTTAACCATTCTTTAAATATATTAATAATAAATGTCCTAATCTAATCCAAGTGGCCCTAAATGGTCATATTTTATTCCTAAGGTGTTTTTTAGCCGAATTACACTTATCCAATTGAATTAGAACATGTGTTAGGGTAATAATAATATCATTTTTACCCTTAATTACCCTATTTACTTTTAACCATGGTAAAAAAAAGTAAAAAGATACTATTCACCAAAAAATATTTTCATTTCATTGAACCACATTTTAGTCCTTGATATTAATCGTGTGTCTCGGATTTTCGAAATTCCACTCATAGAAGCCGTAAAATTATGTTTTATGAAAAATTCAGTTTTTTAACTACCACATAGTGGTTTCACTATTCATCAAAAAAATGAATGTTTCCAGAAAAATACCCAAAATTAGGCCTAAGATATATTTGATATTATGAATTCAAATATGATGTCTATTTTACCAAATTCAAAACATATCAGTTACATTAATTAATTTAAAAATTAATTCCCGTCATCAAAACAAATAGCGTGTTCTTAAGAGATAATAACTATCAAAAGTTTGACACTTGTTTATGTCTGGTTTAAATGTGAAATTACATCCAATGACCAACATTGTATTAAATTGTAAAAATATATTTTAAAAATAAATTAAAACCACTCAAATTAATAATTTATCACTATTAATTATTTCGATTAAAAAAGTGATTTTTAATTAAAATTTAGTAATTTTCACTATTCATTAGAATATGAAAGTTATCCGAAAAGTACAAAAATTTCACCCTAAGATAATTTCGATATTCTGAATCCAAAAATGAAGTCCATTTTGAAAGATAAAATTATAAAATTTCAAAAAGTGGGTATTACTATTCATAATGGCTAGTTCATAATAATATTATAATAATATCTCATTTAGTGAAACTCGGTATTGCTTACTACACATGCTATTGAGAAAGTTCAAGATTGCGTGTAATGAAAGGAAAGTCAGGGATGCTTGTTGTGCAAGCTCGTTTTGGTGTAGCGTACAACACAAGACATTAATTAAAAAGAATATTTTTCATAAAATCTCGGGGTGTTACATTCTACCCCCCTTAAAATTAATTTCGCCCTCAAAATTCGTAGGAGTTATAAATGGTTTACTACTCGAAAGTTTCTTTAATGAAAACCCACATCGTAAAAATGAATACCAAAATATGGCTTTAAAAAATTAATGTATGAAATGTAATGGTTACCCAAATTAACTAATCATTGGGTTTTCACGTAGGAGAACATAGGTGAAAATATGGATATGGAAGAAAAATATAACCATCAGGTTCTGATGGAGAGTGGTAGAGAACATGGCTATGAAAAAGCAAACATTCACAAAGCCATAAATTTGTGATGATCTAGGATACCATCTGATTCATCAGATATAAGGGCACTAGGACAACATTTTTGGTTTTCAATATCATTTCTCTAAAGTTGAAGAATTTGAATTAGAATAAATACATACATTATTTTGGTAAAATCTCACTATTGTTCGTGCTTTGAACAATTTCAACTTCATCTCTTAAAGAAATGAAGTTGAATTTGTTATTCGTGAAGTGTTAGCAGATCATGTGGTAGAATTAAGGGTCATTCCATCTGTCTCAAACAAAAGGTTATCAAAAGTTATTAAATATACATAAGTCGGTCTATAGTGAGATTAATCATATATGGTTCCTAAAACGGACTTATACATCATATATCATAATGATTAATATAATAAAACTAGTTTATACTAAACAGGGACTTCTTATAGGCCAGTGGTAGGCGATAAATGCCAGTCACACTTCGGTTGTGGGTTCGATTCCCACAGCCTTGTCCGACGCGATGGGTTGTCGCTCGTCCTGCAGGTTGTCCTTTTTCTAAAACTACATTACTATAACATCCCATCAATAATATCAAAAAAAGTTATATCCTTAAACAATACTATCTTATGTCCAACATAATCCATTCCAATATTTATCTAAAATACTTCGGTCCAAGCTCATTGTATAAATAAAATGATTACTTTAAATGTCATCAACCATCCATCATTTATCATCCATTATCTTGTTGGTCGCATTCCCATCATGTCAATACCTTAATAATGTATTCTCTTTAATAATGAATACCCCTTAAAACTTAGTGAAAACATGAATGCTGTCAAAAGTTAACTATTTCCACATACCAAAATCCAAAAATTCTATATACTCAAACCATGATATAACCTTCTCCTTATAACAGTCATGAGCTCATGAATACTATCAAACATTTAATTTTCTTCTTATCCCTTCATTATGTGCATATCATCTACTTTCAAAAAATATTGGTACCATTCATCACACACATTCAAAACTTAAGTAAAGACAACACTGTAACATTACTTAGATGTCTCTTTATTCTATAGTACCATGAGATTACTTATACAAAATTACACTTGATAAACATGTAATCATTCCACTACCTTCTTAAACCATTGACCGAGCTTCAAGAATTCATTCATCTCACATATCATTTGTAGTCTCTTCATCACCATGATCATAAATATTACCCATACGACCATACTGATTCTCTTCAGGAGACTTTCTCTTAGGGCATTTGTTTGCCTAATTCTTGTACATTCCACATTTAAAAATTTAACCATTGTTGATGACGTAGCAATACCATTATCCTCATCCATGGTGCTAACTGCAACTTTTCCTTTGAACCTACTGGCATTATGTCCTTCTTTTCCACACCCAAAGCATCTTCCAGTTCCTTTGAAACACTCTCCTTGATGCCTCTTTCCACATTATTTACATAGGGGAAATTGAACTTTCTTTCCTCTATGATCTTCATGAAACTCCATATTTCTCTTATTAGCCGAGTCAGGAAACTTACCAAATTTGAGTTTATTGATCATATTATGAGATTGCTGATTCGGCATAATAATGATGTTTGGACTTCCAAATCCCATTTCATTTGGTTTCTCATGAATAATATCATTCCATTGTCCATCATATCCTCCATTATCCCGAATCTTCCTTTTTCCACCGAATTTCTAAAACCCAAAAAGAATAGTGTGAGAGGAAAAAATCATCCTAGGGAAAACAACATAGTAAAGGGGGAGTACCCTCAATATCTAACATCTTAGGTTAAATTCTACGATCGTTACCGTAGTTCTAGGACTATGTCCTATACGTATACTTATCCTTAGGGACATCCCTAGACATACCTTAGAAATATATCTAGGGATATCACTAACGTTTTCGCATCCTAGTTTCCAAAGGTTGACTAAACCTTTCCTCTGATAACAACTGTAGAGACCCGAAGCTTGACCTACATAGATATTACATTACTTCTGTGGAATACATAATACATAACAAAAATAGACACACCAGGACTGTGATAGTTTAGTGTGTTTGGAAACTTGGAACATAATCTTCTAATCATGGTGAAAGATTGTCAACATCTCCCATAAATATCTTCCACTTTTGGTTTTCTTACCTAAAACATTTATTTTAAACCTGAAGGAAATTAAAACATAAAAAGGGTGAGCTCAAATGCTTCGTAAGTTTAAGAATGGATAACATAAAACATACCATATATATTTGAACTAAAAAACATGACCAAAATGTTTAAACATCAAAATCTTGAGCAACTACATAAAACATGGAAGTACATAAGGCATAGATCATAATGGTACATAAATCATGATAAAATATCATGGGAATAAAACATGTAATTGTGGAATACATTAAGCACATGTAATGATTTCCATAGTAGCCAATGCATTTCTTCCAAGACCATCTTAGGTGACAAAGTCCCTTTCTAAATCGAGTTCACTCCTTGTTCCAGTCCTGTAATACTGATCCGGATTATCTTACCATTCCAGCCATGTTTATTTCATGAGATATAAATCATTACCCAATGCATTGGAGAGAGATATAGGTCCCACCCATCTCATAATGAAATCATTCTTACTTGTGCCATAAAATAAACATACATCATTCATAAAAACCCAATAAATAAAATGGTTTTCATAAACATCATCCCATCATCACATAATCCATATAAAAGAAATGGATATCATTTCATAATAAGAAAATTGAAACCATGAAAATCATAGATTCATTATACTTGAAACATACACATATTAAATAATTTAATCTTATATGAAAAATGTTTTTTATAAAACACTTGAAATAAATTCTTGAGGAAAATATCCTTTCTTTTTCAAAATCATTTTTTTTCACAAAGTGTAATGGAATTTTAAAAGAAAAGGATTTTGTTGAAAATAGTCATGAAATATTTTGAAGTAAGATTCATGAAAATAAATCTTTATAAAACCGCAAAAATCCATTCGTGTTGTACAAGTTAAAAAAACATTCTTCTCGTACTTTTTCCCGAAAAGTCAAAAAAGTACCTCATAATGTAAACAAAAGAAAAATTCCTTACATACCATGTATTAAAAGTCAAAAAACGGGTAAAAAGGACTTTAAATATACATGAAAACACTTTTATAAAACGTGGACACGGATTATAGAAATAACCCCATTAAATACTTACGAATAAGCAATCTCGGATAATAATGAGATTCGCAAAATTAACCCTTACCTTAGGTCCGATATGCTTCGTACATTTCTGAACCTCGTGTATAATGATTTAAATAATGTCATTGACTTATTACAGAATCATATTCATTGTTATTATATCATATATGGTTCACTTATGACTTTATATTACCCGTTCTTTTGTAAATTCCATGTTAAAGAGCGTTTTGGGTAAAATCTTTTCATTTGTCGTCCGTGTTTTGACTTGTAATTATTCATATGATTACATAGATCATGATTACTTAATTCTAGAATATAAAACATTATTTATATATAATATATATTCTGAATATACATATACATAATAGATCTATAAATGGAAAGAAATACACCTTTCATGGAGACGGTAGGTCGTACGTACGAATGAACGTTGTTTTCGTTTCTTCATTGAATTGAATGGAATTAATTGGATGACATACATACATATATATATATATATATATAAATAAATCAAGTATTATTATTATTTCATATATTTCATGATTACTTATTATATATACTTTATAATCATTTATTAATGGTTAATCATTGAGAATGAATCTCATCACGTTGTAGAGACGGTATTCCGTACGTACGCACGAGCGATGATATTGTTGCCATGATCGTGGAATTTTATTATAGTGTATGTATACTATAACATAATAAATATCACATTAAAATAATCATATATAGTTATTATTTACACTATCATACCCATCCAAGTAAGGTGGTGGTGGAAAATAGATTACACCACGACGTGGAGACGATATTCCATATGTACGCACGCGCGGTGATTTCATTTTCTGTAGAATGGATAGATGGTGAAATAGGTTTGTTTAATACATATAATAAAATATAAGTATATGAGTGATACCGATGTTTTTACTTCATAATGAAACAACCTAAGAAGAAGAAGTGGAAGAAGAAATAATGTTGAATGAATCGGTAACATACATTACATCTTCTTTGAAGCGCCTCTTTGAGACCTCCTCTTAGGGAACTAAAATTGGTATTTGAAGAAGAAAAAGACCTCTAGGATGTTTCTATGGATATGGAGAAGATAATTTGGCAGGGTTTGGCCGAGCTTCAAGGCTCAAAATGGTGTGAGGAAGAGAGGGGGGAGGTTCCCTTTTATAAGGGAGGAGAGGGGAACCTTAGGAAAAACGAAAAATATTATTTTATTATAAAGTTATATTCGGTTTTTAATAGCTCCGAATTAAGTTATTTAGAATTTAAGATGTGGATGGGTATAAATCCTATCATCCAATGGAATTTAGACAAGTTTAGGTTTCAATTATAACCTTATAATTTAGATTTAACATTAAGTTAAATAACATTTCTTTTATCGTGTCTTCTTGTTTTCTTACACTATAAGGTTAATAAACTTACTATAACAAGCCTAAAGAACCCGTAGTTGTTTATTATTAATATATATAACTGTATATAAGTCATTTGGATGATCCTTATATTTTTAGGAATAAAATAAAAATTAATAATATAATATTTTTTTTAAAAATATTTGATGTCAATTTTGACACTATTTGGTAATTGATTTTTTTGAAACTCATAACAGAATGATTAGTTCGAAAAACGTTAACTAAATCAATAATAACATGTCATATTAACCTAAAAAATTAGTTTAATTCATAAAAAGTCTCATATTAAATTTATTTGGGTATTTATAACATCAATTATGTCAATATTTCATTAATAAGATAATTACTGCATCATCATTGTGTCATAAATAAATTAAAATATTTTAAGTATAAAAATTGTAAATAAAATACCATTATGTAGGAAATATTTTTATCTTTCTAATTAATATTTATAGTCGAATTTATCTTATGTATATCCCTATATTAAAAATGATTTATTGATTAAACGTTGATTTAAACTATTATAACCCTTCTTTAAATAAATTAATAATAAATGTCCTAATCTAATCAAAATGGGCATAAATGGTCATTTTTTATTCCTAAGGTGTTTTTTTTCCGAATTACACTTATCCAATCGAATTAGGAAATGTGTTTGGGTAATAATAATATCATTTTTACCCTTAATTACCCTATTTACTTTTAACCGTGGTAGAAAAAGTAAAAAGATACTATTCACCAATAATTATTTTCATCTCATTGAACCACATTTTAGTCCTTGATTTTAACCGTGTCTCTCGGATTTTCAAAATTCCACTCACAGAAGCGGCAAAATTATGTTTTATGAAAAAATCAGTTTTTTAACTACCACTTAGTGGTTTCACTATTCATCAAAAAAATGAATGTTTCCAGAAAAATACCCAAAATTAGGCCTAAGCTATATTTGATATTATGAATTCAAAAATGATGTCTATTTTACCAAATTAAAAACATATTAGTTATATTAATTAATTTAAAAATTAATTCCCATCGTCAAAACAAATAGCGCGTTCTTAAGAGATAATAACTATCAAAAGATTGACACTTGTTTATATCTGGTTTAAATGTGAAATTACATCCAATGACCAACATTGTATTAAATTGTCAAAATATATTCTAAATATACTTTAAAACCACTCAAATTAATAATTTATCACTATTAATTAATTTGATTAGAAAAGTTGTTTTTAATTAAAATTTTGTAATTTTCACTATTCATCGGAATATGAAATTTATCCGAAAAGTACCAAAATTTCACCCTAAGCTAAATTCGATATTCTGAACCCAAAAATGAAGTCCATTTTAAAAGATAAAATTTATAAAATTTAAAAAAGTGGGTAGTACTATTCAAAACGGCTAGTTCATAATAATATTATAATAATATCTCGTTTAGGGAAACTCGGTATTGCGTACTACACATGCTATCAAGGGAGGTTGCGATTGCGTGTAATGCAAGGAATGTCAAGGATGCGTGTTCTGTAAGCTCCTTTTGGTGTAGCATACAACACAAGACATTAATTAAAGAGATTATTTTTCATAAAATCTCGGGGTGTTATAGCATTGGTGCACCAATGTGAATGTGGTCAAAACTAATGGGTTGTTTGGAACGAACATTAGGGAGGCATCCATCGTACCTCGCCTTATCACGGATCAAAGTCCACATAGTTTAGAAGGGGTTGATGAATCGACGTGAGGATGGTTGGGAAAAATGGATGGTGAGCTTGAACCTCACGGAGGCTTCCTAAGTACCTCACCTTGGAAAGGATCAAAGACAACGTAGTTCAGGTTGTGGGAACTGATTTGAAAGTGGTCGGAACAAATAGGGTTTTGGGCTTGAACCTCAGGGAGGATTCCTAGTCACCACTCCTTAGAAAGTATCAAAGTCCACATAGATCGGGAAGGTGTTGGTGAACCGATACGGGGATGGTCAGGTCCAATGGATGGTGGGATTAAACCTAAGGGAGGCTTCCTACGTACCTTGGCTCGGAAAGGATGAAAGACCATGTAGGTTTGGTGTTGGAAACTAATGTATAGGTGGTCAGAACCAAAGGATGTTGGGATTTAACCTTAGAGAGGCTTCTTATGTACCTCGACATAGCATGGATCAAAGAACACGTTCTTCAGGAGGTGGGAACTAATGTGAAGGTGGTCAAAACCAATGGATGGTGGGATTGAACCTCAGGGAGGCTTCCCACGTACCTCACCTTGGAAAGGATAAAATACCACATAGTTCGGGAAGGTGTTGGTGAACCAAAGTGGGGATGGTTGGGACCAAGTGTTGGGCTTGATCCTCAGGGAGGGTTCCTACGTACCTCGCCTTGGTAAGGATCAAAGACCACGTAGTTCAGGAATGGGTGTGGGGATTACACTCTAGGCTACCCATAGAATATGTCATGGTAGTTTGTTACAACTCTAAGCCCACGTGAGTCATGCGCGGTGTGAGAATCCAGAGGCAGCAATGACCTAACGATCACAGTGCAAAGCTGCGTCCATGGAGAGAGATGAATGAGGATTATGTATGGAAGTTTCCCAGGTGATGCTATGTAACTAAAATAGTGAATGGGTCATGCACAATGAAGCTTCCTGGGTCTATCTATGAAGCGGAAATGGTGGATGGGGCTTACATGAGAAAACTGGTCAGGTGCCACTATGGTTCGGCCATGGTAGATGGGGCTTTCGTGAGAATGCTGCCCTGGTTCTGCTACGGAGAAGCAATGGTGGATGGGGCTTACGTAAGAATGTTTCCTAGGTGCCACTATGGAGTGGTAAAGGTGCATGTGGCTTATACAAGGAAGCTTCCCAGGTGCCTTTTTGGAGAAGTAGTGGTGGATGGGGCTTACGAAAAAAAGCTACTAATGTGATGCTATGAAAAGGCAATGGTGCACTGGACTTATGCAAGGAAGCTGCCTGGGTGCCACTATAGAGAAACAATGGTGGATGAGGATTATGCGAGAATGCTGCCAGGGTGCCGCTATGGAGCGGCAATGTAGGATGAGGATTACACAAGGAAGATGCCCAGGTGACGCTTTGGAGTGACAATGGTGGATGGGGCTTATGCGAGGATGATGCCCGGGTGCTTCTATGGAGCGGCAGTGGTGGATGGGTCTTACGCAATGATGCTGCCCGAGTGCAGCTGTGGAGCGATAATGGTGGATGGGGGTTATGAAAGGATGCTAACTGGGTGCCTCAATAAAGCGAAAATGGTGCATGGTTCTTACACAAGGAAGCTTCTCGGGAGACGCTATGGAGAGGAAATGGTGACTGGGGCTTACGCAAAGAAGATATATGTTTGTCACTATAGAGCGACAATGGTGATTGGGGCTAACGGAAGGAAGTTTTCTAGGTGCCGCTATAGAGTGGCAATGGTGAATGGGGATTATGCAAGGAAGATTCCCGGATGCCGCTATGGAGCGTAAATGGTTAATTGTTCTTACGCAAGGAAGCTTCCCATGTGCCGCTATGGAGTGGCAATGGTGAATAAGGCTTATGCAAGGAATCTGCCTGAGGGCTGCTATGGAATGAAAATGGTTGATGGGGATTATACAAGGAAGCTACCCGTGTGCCTCTATGAGGCGACAATGGTGAATGGGGATTACACAAGGAAGCTACCCAGCTGCTGCTATTGATAAACAATGGTGGATGGGGCTTACGCAAGGAATCTACCTGTAATGTCTTCCTCAGGTCTGGCCATCACTGCATCCCAACTCTTAGGGGGTTGAGGCCTTCACCTACGTGCTAGCCCACAATCAGGATAACACCAAGAGTGTTGGAATCAGTCCAAACAAAGAGAGGTGAAAAGTGTGAATCACATTCCTAACATTCGGAACACAATGAGGGTGGCGTGGTGATAGAGGATAACTATTGGCCATGTTTGAAACACAACATCCATATCACGATAGCCTGAAATGGGGACAAAAAAGTGAGGGTCAACTATAGATCGTCTTCTAGACATAAGACCTAACTCGATGTGTTGAACAATGTCTTATGGTTCATTAGACCAGGATGGTAGGTGAGCCAATGCAGCATGGGACTAGGCCATTAGGGTGTCCTTTCACACATGGAATTGGACAAAGATCTGAATGAAGGACACGCAAAGCGTTAGGTGGAGTGATGGAATGTTTGAATAGATTCCAATGCTCTTGAAATTACGCCATTTCAATCATGGAATTTGGCATATTATTCTTTGATCATAAGGCATCTCTTGTTCGGTGCAAGAGGCATCCTATTATTGAATGATAGGGAATGCTACAGTTTAAATTCATGTTGATAAAACTATTGGAATCTCATTCTTGGAGCATAAGGAATCTCTCATTTAGAGCAAGAGGCATCCTATGTTTGGAACATAGGGTACACAACAGTTTAGAGTCATGTAGAGAGGATTGTTGGTATCTTATTCTTGGAGCATAAGGAATCTATCATTTAGAACAAGTGGCATCCAATATTTGGAACATAGGGAATACTATATTTTATAATCATGTAGTGAGGATTGTTGGCATCTTATGCATCGAGCATAAAGAATCTCTCATTAAGATCAAGAGGCATCCTATATTTGGAACATAGGGAATATTAAATTTTATAGTCATGTAGAGAGGACTGTTAGTTATAAGGTTCCTATCAATGGAAGGGTTTGGGATGTATGCAAGGGCATCCCTTTCTAGTTCGACCTGGCATAGGAGCCAAGTGAGAGGGTTTGGAGAAGTTGCTAGAGGAATGGTTCAACTGAAGGTACTCGTGGAATTGATGATGAGAATCTAAACTCTCAAAATGTGAAAGGGAAAGACAGTAATATGTCTACTCAAGGTATTTCATTGTGCTTGTAGGAGTATCTCGATTCATGGTATTCCATAGGTGAAATGTGGGTGTGCATAAGGGTGCAATGGAAAATTTCGATGTCTCGGCCCGAATATTTCACGTTGCGACTCTCCATTTTTCATGGGGGTCGGTGAAAGTAGCGAAGGGAACAACCTGGAGGGTCGGGACCAGAAGCCGGTAGTGACCTCGAGCAGGGGTGCGGGGGCACGACCCCCATGGTATGGACCGGTGGGCGCGAAGGTAGGAGAATCATAAAGGACAGGTCTTCACAATGTAGCTTCATGGAGCATGGCCTTGCGAAGCATGGATTGGTATTTGTGATGTAGTTTCGGGGACCACAGGCTCACAAAGCATGTACTCACAGGGAAAATGTTTCTCATGGAACAAAGGGAACTCGTAGAGCAGGGGCAGCTCGCGGAGCAAAGGCAGCTCCGGAGCAAAGGCTGCTCATGGAGTAAAGGTCCCTCGCATAGAAAAGGGATCTCACTGAGCATTGGTTGCTTGTAGAGCATGGACTCCCAGTGCATGTACTCGTGGAGCAGCTTCACGAAGGATGCTACTTGCAGAGTAGGGAATCACTGAGCAGCTTCCTAAAAGGAAGATAATTGTGGAGAAAGGACTCACATAGCCTCTTCGCAAAGGAAATCGGAGCTTCGCGAACATAGCCTCTTCATGTCTATTTGAAAAAAATTTAAATTAATGAATACTTCAACGGAAAGTAAAATACAAATATATTATAGTATACCTCTGGAGAGTTGGTTTGTTCACAGTTTATTTTTATCGATTTAGTATTGCCTTTAGGAACTAATCTTTATTTCTTTCTTACTATGATTCCATTTTCATGACATTTATTTCTGAAGACCCATTTTACTCTAATTAAAGAATATTCCTTAATTCCTTAAACCAAGTGCCAAACATGGTTTCTTTTTGAATGTATTTCATTCATCACACATGGATTTGATCCAATCATCATCTCCTAAAGATTCATAATTACTTTTTGTTTCTAAAAGGGAATGTAGTTCTAGATATTCTACATAATTTCTTAATGAACATCCAGTCCTTACAGGTTGATTAAAATCACCAATGATACTATCACTGTAATGGTTCTTAACAAATAACTGATTTGGGTTTCGTAAATCATGTTCATTAATATAATGTAGAAATTATTATAGGGTAAATAATTCAGATATATTTTCCTGAGTATTTTACTTATTAGAATAATTTTCCATCAAAGGTTGATAATCAGAATCTGAAAAAACATCTGAATATGTAGGTTGGGGTTGTTTATTAAAAGGACCAATTTCATCAAATTTAATATTTTTTGTTTCTTTAATAGTACAATAATTTTTTTAATAACACTATAATCTTTAAAAGTAGTGGATTAGACTAAGAAAAACCCTTCATCAGATTTGGGTGTGAATTTATGTATGTTATCTTGAGTGTTGAAGATGAATACTATGCATCAAAATAATTTGAAGTAAGAAAGTATAGGTTTTAGACCAGTCCAAAATTCATAAGGTGTTTTATTATGAAATTTCTTGATTAAAACTCTATTTATAGTATGATAAGCAGTAAAAAAAACTTCATCCCAAAAATTCTTTTCAATAGAATATTCACTCAACATGGTTCTAGTTATCTCTTGAAGAATTTTATTTCTTTATTAAACAACACCATTTTGTTGAGGAGTTCATGGAGATGATAAGTTATGAGTAATTCCATTTTTACTACAAAAAGGACCAAAATATGAATTTTGAAATTCACATACATGGTAACTATGAATTGTCATCAATAAATGGTTTTTATCATTTTTAATGTGGGATCTAAATGATTAAATAATAGCTTTAGAATTATTTATTATAAAATATAGCCATGTAAATCTAGTGTAATCATAAACTAAAAAAAATATTATTTTCCTCCAATACATCCAGTTTTTGTTAGACTGAAAAGATTCATATGCACAAGCTATAATGCATGAGAAGTTGAGAATTCATCGATTGATTTAAAACATGACTTATGTTTATTTACATATTAACAAATATCACAAAATTTTGAAGAATAAAATCTACGCTCCAGTAGATCGTTAAAAAGTTTTTTTAGAGTTTCCATAGGTTATTAAGGTCTTCTATGTTATGTGTGTAATCATTATCATGACTATGGCAAGAAAGAATAATACCTTCCTTATAATTGTGTCCTACAAATTTTTTATTCCTATAATTCACAAGGTAACCTTCATCACATAATTGGGTTATGAAAATGAGGTTGTTCTTAAGACTGTTAACAAATAAAAAAATTGAAGTTAATGATTTTACAAGAAGAAAAATATTACCAATACCAACAATTTCTCCCTAAGCATTATATTTGAAGATTACTTTTCCTCCATTCATATTGATAATATTTTAAATGATGTTTTTTGTTACCAGTCATGTGATGAGATTATCCACTATCCATGTACCATATTTTTTTGTTGGACTTTCCATTATTTTCCTAAAACAGAAATAGTTAATCTTTCAGAATACAAACATGCCTGAATCTTGATATTTCAGAAAGTAAAATATTAGGAATCCACAATTTTTAATAAATTTATTCTTTATGAAAACCTAAGAATTTTGTTTTATTTTAAGAATAATTTTCCCCCATTGTCCACCACATCGACACTTAATGAAAAGGGAGCACTTTGGGGAGAAAAATAGTTATAGCGAAAAATTGGTTTTGAATGAGTACAACCAAATCCAAAACTATTCCAAAGAGGATGAAGTTCTGAATACATTTTATCAAATTATATCCTTCACAATGTGAAATTTTATAAATGTTTTTTTAAGGAAACAGTTTCATATTTTAGTCTGATGAGAAAATTCATATCCTCAAAATCACTATTTTTAGAACATGAGTTATGCTTAAACCATTTTTCTATAAAATTACATTTTCAAAATCCTTTGAATCCTTATCCTACCCAGAATTAGTTTCCTTATGGTTTTTAGAAACACATTCAATATCAATATTTATTTTATCATGATCTTAAGAACGATCTGATAATTCTTTTGTTAAAATATAAATTCTATAATTTTTTTCTCAAACTTCTTTTTAAACTTATATTTCATATTCTCAAGTAATTTAGAAAATCTACAAACTTCTTAAAATAAAGGTAAGGAATTACTTTCTAAGGAAGAAGATTCATTATCATAAGATTCATAATATTCTTCATTAAGAAATTTGCATTTAAAGAAATATTGGTTATGGATTTAGCACTATGTACCTTAGCCATAAAAAATGATTTTCAATAAGTATTCTATCTATAATTCCAATATTTTATTCACCAGAACATTCATATTATAAGGATTCATCTAAAGAGTAACCCCTACTAGCACTCCAGGTGTCATTATACGTCAAGAAAATCTTATCCTTAATTTTATAGTAATTATATCCTTTCATTTATAAATGCTTTTCCTTTTGGTCTTTTCTCTTAGGTATAGGACAATCGAATCTTATATGTCCATCCCATTTTCATTCATAAAAATTTACTTAAAAATATTTCATTTCCTTTATATATTTCTCCTTATCTCTGTACTGGAAAACTTTTTTTCCAAAAATCTTGTTCATCATTCATGCAATATTGGTTAATTCATTCTTAGACTGATCACTTTCACTTGATTCAGATATAACAATAGATTTCTTATCCTTAGATCTAGTTACAATTTCCAAGGTCTTGGATTTAGATGTAGTAGTGAAAGTTACACTTCCATCACAGTTCTTCTTCTTTTTGAAATCAACATCTCTCTTTATTCTTGATTCATGTTGATGATGAGTTCTAAATAAATAATCGAGAGTAATGTTCGATACTTTTTTATTTTCATCTGTATCAGTCCTTTTAGATTACCATTCATTAAAAATGATATCAATTATCTTTTCCAAAAGAATTTCATTATCAATACCTTTATCTACAATATATTTAAGACTATTGAAAATCGTCATAAATATTTGTAGTACTTTGAGAATAGGTTCTCCATAAAGAAATAAGAATCCCTGATATTAAGATCTTAACATAGCTCTTCTATTTTCAATCACTTTAGAAGTTCTAAAGAGTGTAACATCATGTTTAATCCATATATAGTTGTCTGATTCATAATAAGATATCTGCCCATATATATTCATGGTAATATAACACAAAAAAGTATTGTGTATAATGTAATTTAATTGATATTCTAGTTTTTCTTGATTGGAGGTGGCTCTAACTTCGTTGTCTAAATTTTTTTAATCTATGGTGAGAATAACAAAGTTTCTTAAATTAGTGTCAATGAAAAAAGTCTTCATCCTACCTATCCAGTACTCATAATCACTACCATAAAATATTTCTGTTCTGGTAGGATTAAGGTTTTTTATAGAACCAACATTTATACCTGTCATTCTATAAGAAAATATCTTTTCCACAAAATTTTTTAATAGTAATTTTTATAATAAAAGGTAAAATTCATTATGAAAACTTTTGAAAGAAAATTTAAGCAATAATTTTTTAAAAAAATACATGAGCAGGAAAACATATATATAAGTATTAGTATTTCATATACTTATTATGAAGCCAATTATAGGATCGAAATAGAGTATGTAGATGCTCAATTACAAGAGGGGCGAATTGTAAGTTTAAAAACATTACCCTTTTAATCCTAAAAGGAAATTAATGTTTAAAAATGTTAAACAAGATAGATTCACAAACCCTATTTATTTCTTTACTAAGAAACTAAATTTCTTGTAATCTAGAAATATGCATCCAGAAATGAAAGTTAAGAAAATTTTACTTAAGTAATGATTCTACAAAAAGAGTATAGAATCTAATTTATCAGAGGATTGATGTATAAGAATGTATAATGAAGTTATACATAAATTATTTAACAAAATTTCAGTGGAAATAAAGACTTATAACGAAATAAGAAAAGTATGAAATATTTTAACCTGAATAGAAGGGTATATGACAACTTTGGATATAGTTCCCAGGATATATATATTAAATAAATTCTTTCTTACACACACTAGGATAAGCACTTGATAAGTGTATCAAAGTCTACCTTTCTTTCCCCACAAGCCCTCGAACACTAAAATAAGTTGGCACCTCTATCTTCCTATCCCTAGAATCCCACAAAATTTAACGTAATCATCACTTCTATCTTCCTATCATTGGAAGCCCTCGATTACACTCAGGAACAATCAGAGTCACAATAAGAAAATTGAACAAGTTGTTTACGATTGAACAAGTTATTTACAAATCATACATGGCATGAGAGCCTTTCACTATCTAGAAATCACTTCATAAAATTTACCCCATGGGATCCCCGATCGATAATGAGCTCATTAAAAAGAGATTCCAATTATAGGAATTGATTCCCATGGTGATCTCCCTCCTCCAACAGTCATATTTTTCCTTGAATCTCATAGGGACTTATACAATGTCATTCATCAAACGATTAGTTAGAAACAAATTTTATGATATTGTTTTATGTAAGAAAAAAACTTTGGAAATATTATCATACGTAATAATCAATAATATATAAGAAAAATAAAGTATCCTAAAAATGTGAATAATCAGAATCTAGGAAATATAGAATTCGGTGTCTATATATATGAACAATTTGATTCTGGAAAAATTCGATATACATATTTTGAATCAATTTGTATTTGGAGTCTGAATTTTGGGCAATTCAGATCCTAAATTTTAGATAATTTGGAGAAATAATTCTAAGGAATTTAGGGTATGGATTCTATGAAAATCAAAGTTAGAATTCTGTGGAATTTAGAGTCTGAATTATGAGAATTTAGAGTCTAAATTTTGGAGAATTGGGAGTCTAAATTTCAGAGAATTCTATGTTTGAATTTCAATGAATTCGATGTCAAAATTTGATAGAATTCAGATTCTGAATTTCACTGAATTAGCAATCTAAATTTTAGAGTATTTTTAGTCTAGAAATAGAAAGACTTGATATCTAAGTATCTCTAAGATTTAGAGGTTTTTGATAAGGATCTTAATTTTTGACCTAATAAAAAATGGTTAGACATGGTTTTGAGATGATATTAAATAATACATTCAAAACCAAGGTAAGGATAAAACTTTTCATATAAAAACAAAATTTTCAGTAAGAAAATAATTCTTAGAGAAAGATAATTTTCATTAAAAAAATGTGTTTGTAATTTTTAATAAATATTGGAATGGAAAATTCACAAGGAAAACTTATAGACTCAACAGTTATCTCCTTTGCCTCTAGGATTTATTATTTTTCTAATTTTGGTATTCACCACAATATCAATTTTAACCTAGTTAATTTATATTTTGTGACCAAAAATGAAGTGGTCCTTTCTATAAAATTTTGTCCTTTTGATTCTAAATTGTAAATCCAATTTTTTTGATTAAAATATTAAAATATATAAAAATATTAATTTTAAAAAACTAAAAGTATATTGTATTAAAAACAATATCCTTTAAAATATAACTTCTATTATAAAATATAAAATACAGGTTTATAAATTAAAAATCATTTTTTAAATTTTAAATTCATGTATAAATTATATATCTTATCTAAGAAAATTGTTTCTTGAATTTATAATTCATGTAGATATATTAAAAACTTCATAAAAGACATGTTATTTATAAAAATGATATTTTTAAATATTCAAAGAAAAACAATTTCATAAAAATCCAGAAAATATTCTTAAGATAATATTTAAATGTAAATTATGAGATGAGGTTAATTTTATAAAATTCAAAATTCTAGAATTTATAAGTATTATTATTATTTAAAAACAAAAAATATTTAAAAGAATTATTTTTATAGGAAAATAACTTTTTGTGTACTATGTATTCTCTCTCATGTAAATTTATAACTAATATAGAATTAATCTTTTACTCATGTGAAAATATATTATATTTGAGAAGAATTAAATTTATGAAAAATTATTATATTAGTTTCTTCAATTTTTTTATTGATTCGATATTTAATTTAATTTTTTTATTTTTCATTATGTAAATATATATATTCATATATATTTTATAATCATGTTATAAATGTTTATACCTAAAAATTATTACTCTATCCTATAAAGGGATATATATTTTGGTTTTGGGGATGTATTTCGGGAATGTTATTGTTTATAGTATTTATTTTAGGAGGAAAAAATCAAATTATTATAATAATGAAATTTTAAATTAATCTATAAATTATAAGAAACATAAAATAATACCATTTTTATAAAAAATTAACAACTAGTTATCAATTAAAAAAATAATTAAATAGAAATAAAATTAAATTTCCACTACCTAAACTATAAGGCCCCAGCCATAAACATTACATAATCTTGAGATATTTTAAGAAAACACCTTGAGGATCTTTTAAGGTTTAGATTTTTATAGAATTAGATCATAAAACATGTATTACGTCCCACATTTAAACAAAGTGGTTACAATAAAAGATAGTATTTATTTTCCCATCAACGGAAACATATTAAAAATAAAACATGGATTCTTTCTTGACACTTCCTTGATAATAGCATCATATCATGTACCTTTCCCTTGACCTATGAAAAAAATTTCAAAAACTTGGGATGAGCATAAAAAGCTCAGTAAGAGATATAAAAATATGGAAAGGAAACCTGAGTACATGTATCCATAAGAATAAATGTAATCATACTTTACTCATAAAACATAATCAATTTAACATACCTCATCAAGTCATGAATAGATCATTGAAATCATAAGACATAAAGGTAACTTGAGGCATTCATAACATTCTTACGTAGGGAGTAACCCTCTTGGTTACGTTTGGAATACCCATCACAGTATATTTCCTAAATCTCTTCAGAGAAATCATAACGTTTAACTCCTTCATGATACCCAATGAATTGGAGAGCTATACCTGGCTCACTCGTCCTTAGTTTATCGCGGAACCACCCGTCTTCATAATAATGCCTAAGAACCATAACATAATCGTATCACATAAAACATGCATAAAGGACACATAACATTTACACTTTTAAATCACAAGATATCAATACAACACATTGATATAAAAACATTATGAAAACCATTTTCAATACCAAAATAATAGAAAAGTAAAACATGGTATTTATTTTTCTTTTTTAAAAAAATGGTATGGCTTGTAGAGGAAGCCGAAACTCAAATAATGGTCACGACGGCAGAGAAGTCGTTTTCGCCGCATTTGTACGTCAAAAACATTCCCTTTTTTCATTTAGTAAAACACTTCGTATAGAAAAGATTCCTTTTAGATAAACGTAAAAGTCAAAGGGGTTTATACAACGTATAAAAGAATTTTGCGTATAAAGAAAAATATGCCTCAATGAAAGGAGATTGAGACGAAGTCCCATACCACGGATCTGACTTGACTCGATCGCTCTTTAATCTCCTGAATAATAAACTTGAGATAATTTCTACTTTCTTAAGAACATTTTTTAAGTTCATTATTCCTTTTATATCACTTATTACCATGTTATGACCATTATGTAATTATTTATGTTAATAATGGTCGTTTTGTCGATCATTTGTACTTGAGTCAAAGTTAAACTCTTTATAATTACAAGTTGATCATGGTGTAAAATATATATTATATCCAAAATTATATTCATGATTTAGATATCATATATATCATATATATCCAGTATATACATGCATTCAAAATATTACATAACATTTAGAGGTAAGAAATGAAATGCACCGTTCATGGAGATGGTAAGCCGTACGTACGCATGAACGCTACTTTCATTTATATTTCTTACTTAATTGAGTGAAATCATAATTATATAAAGGTATATTATAATTCCAATATAATATCATATATAATATCATTAAATCTATCATTTATACATACCACATATGGTATTAACGAATCAAATCACTTTGAGGGGGTTGTAGTCCACACTTCCTAAAATGAAATTATCATGTTTGCCCATAATGGAAACCATACAGGTATGCCACAAATGAATAATAAATTAGCCTAAGGAAAACATAAAAATAATATATATCATATATAAATATAGTGACATATTAATGTCCACATTGGACGGTGTTAAAAGAATATTGAGCAATCATCGTTTCGTGAGGCAGAAATTCGCCATCCACAGAAACGGGTATGTTCTTTAACCATTAGATGTAGGTGTGTGTAAGTGTAGCTCAAATCATTCTTATAACAAAATCCTAGTATATAGATGATACTAGTGTTCTTATCAAAGAAATTAATAAAAAGAGTTTAGGTGGTTGGAGAAGAAAAAAAAACAAAATAACACAAGTGAAGAAAATACCTTTAAAATGGGTAACTCTTTTTGATTTGAGCTCAAAGGATTCCTTGGAAAGCCTTGTACCCCAAGTGAGGATTTTAAGAGAAATAGAGCGATGTATAGAGACAAAAGGGGTCGGTTTTGTCTGAGAAAAAGGCTTGATATGTGTGGGTATGGTGGTAGAGGTGGGGGCCTTTTATAAGAGGAGAGGAGGGGCACACTTGTAATGTTATAAAAGGTTACTTTATTATAAAATGCATTTAGGATTTTAAAGGACCCAAAATTATATATTTCGAGGATAAGGTGATAAGAGTTCGAAATACACCCACCCAATAGGTTTTTGACAAGTTTAGGTCTTAGATTGTACATTATCATTCATTTTATTTAAATCGTTAAATAATGAGGTAATCACTGCATCATCATGGTGTCATAAATAATTTAATTTATTTAATGTCTAAAAATTATAAAAAAACTACTATGATGTATTAAATCTTTGTATCTTTCCAATTAATATTTATTGCCAAAAATATGACTTGTATAACCCCATGTAATTTTTTTTAGTAAAACAATACATGTTTGTGTCATTTTTTCTTTTACTTTAAGTAAAAGCCATTATTGCCATTATCTTACCCAAGTGGATCCATGGGGTCCCAAAAATCTACCCATGGGTAGTATTGGTCTCCCATGACTCATACAATTGGGTTGGGATAAGTGTTAAGTTATTTTCATTTTATTATATTATCATTTTTACCTTAAACTACACTTATTACCTCTAATTGTGATTAAAAACTTAAAAGTTACTATTCACAAAAAAATTATTTTAATCCCATTGAAACACATTTTAATTCCTAATGAAATCCATGTATGTTGGATTTTTAAAATTCAAAACACAGAGGTGGTAATCTTTAATTTAAACAAAAAATCAGTTTTTTAAGTACCACTTCGTGGTTTCACTATTCATCAAAAATTGAGGTTTTTTAGAAAAATACCAAAACTTCACCCTAAGCTATATTTGATATTCCGAATTCAAAAATGTTGTCTATTTAACCAAATTCAAAACATATAAGTTACAATAATTAATTTAATAATTAATTCATGCTGTCAGAACAAATAGTGTGTTTTTATGAAACAATGTATATCAAAAGATTGACACTAGTTTAAGTCCAATTTCAAAGTGAAATTAATTCCAATGACCACTATTGGATTAAATGGTAAAAATATTTTTTAATTTCACTTAAAAAAAAATAAAAAGATAATCTAATCATGTAAATAAATTATATTAAAAAGAGGTTTTAAATTATAATACAACAGTTTTCACTATTCATTAAAAAATGAACTTTATCCGAAAAATACCAAAAAATTACACAAAGTAAATTTTGATGTCCCGATTCTAAAAAAGAATTTTATTTAGTCCAATAGAATGTATAAGATTGACCAAACCTATATTTAATGACAATTTTCCATCAAAAGGCGATAAGTGGACCTTTAGTGAATATTGGTGTATATATACCTAAAATTGAATTCTTTTCGAATTTTAAGCATGTATCCTTAATTGTATAAATGTAAAAACATTTAACAAACATATATAATCATATTTTAGTTATTTATATTCATTCCATCCAATAAAATGGTTACGTGTTAACTACCATTTAAAATAATATTATTTTATTACTATTGTGCAACGTAAGTTTTCAAAGAATCTCTTTGTTGCGTATCAGGTACGCTATCGAACATAGAAACTGATTTAAAGTAAAATTAATATTTAATTCCAAAATATTAATAAATATGAAAATGTTTTATTCTTTATTTACCTAGGATGTTACATCCTTCCCCCCTTTTTGGAATTGTGTCCTCGCAATTTTATTCACTTATCAAAATATGTGGGGGTATTTATCCCTAATAGCATTTTCAGATTCCCACGTTGCCACATAAAGCATATGATTTTTCCACAAAACCTTTACCTATTGAATTACCTTATTCCACAATACATGCTCTCTTTAGTCGAGAATCTGGACTGGTTGTTCTTCATAAGATAGATTCTCTTCCAACTGAAGTACCTCTGGGATCAAAACATGAGATGGATCTGGAATATACTTTCTCAACATCGAAACATGAAAAACATTGTGTACCTGAGATAAACTCGGAGGTAAAGCCACTCGGTAGGCAACTGATCCCACTTTCTCCAGAATTTCATATGGTCCAATGAACCTTGGACTCATCTTTCCTTTCTTACCAAATCGGATCACACTTTTCCATGGTGAAACTTTGAGAAAAACATGATCACCTACCTTGAAAGATAGATCCTTCCTCCAGTTATCCACATAACTCTTCTGCCTACTCTGAGCTGTTGTCATGTGTTTCTGAATCAACTTAACTTTTTTGCCATCTCTTCTACCAATTCTGGTACCATCAGCTTCCTTTTACCCACTTCATCCCAAAAAGTTGGAGTTCGACACCGTTTACCATATAATGCTTCAAATGGAGCCATCTGTATACTGGAATGAAAACTATTATTATAAGAAAACTCAACCAAAGAAATATGTTGGTCCCAACATCCATGATAATCCATAGAACAAGCATATAGCATATCCTCCAAAGTCTGAATCGTTCATTCTGACTGCCCATTTGATTGAGGATGAAAAGTTGTACTAAAATTTAACTCAGTACCCAACGACTTCTGAAGGCCTTTCCAAAAGTTAGAAGTGAACCTGGGATCACGGTTAGATACAACAGAGAGAGGAACTCCATGTAACCTGACTATATCTTTAAGATAAAAAAAGGAAAGTAGATCTAGCGAAAAAGTATCTCGTATAGCAAGGAAATGAGCAGATTTAGTCAAACGATCAACAATAAACTAGATTGCATTATTACCTCGAGGTGTCTTCAGCAATACCACAACTAAGTCCATGTATATATTTTTCCATTTCCACTACGGCACTGGTAAAGGCTGAAGCATCCCTTTAGGTAACTACAAATCGTCTTTAACCTGTTGACAAGTCAAACACTTCACAGTGAAATCCATAATATCCCTTTTCATTTTGTCCCACCAGTAACACTCCCGAAGATCTCAATACATCTTAGTACTTCCTGGATGAACTGAAAACAGAGAAATATGAGGTTCACATAATAACTCTATCTTCAACTGTGAATGAAAATGCACACACAATCTCTTCCCAAACCTCAAAAAACAATCATTATCAATATTAAATTCAGGAAAATTACCCTTCTTAACCAGCTCTACCTTTTTCTGCAACCCACTATCATTCTTCTGCGCTTTCTTAATTCTGTCTGATAGAGATGATCTCACTGATACCTGAAACAAAATATAAGAACTTCTTGCACCAACAACTTCTATTCCAAAGTTCATCAAATCAAAAACCAAAGGATCTCGATCCAAACGTAGCATAGTTAATGAAGCCTTACTTTTTCTACACAAAGCATCAGCCACTTTAGTTGATTTTCTCGGATGGTAAGAATTGTACAATCATAATCCATGATTAATTCTAGTCATCTCCTCTGTCTCATGTTCAATTCTTTCTGATTGAATATATACTTTAATATTTTGTGATTAATATATATTTCACACTTTACTCCATACAAATGATTCCTCCAAAATTTTAGAGCAAAAACAACAGCAGCTAATTCCAAGTCATGTGTAGGGTAATTTACCTTATGAGTTTTCAACTGACGTGAATCATATGAAATTACCTGATCATTCTTCATAAGGAAACAACCAAGTCCCATCAATGAAGCATCATTATATATAACAAACTCACCATTCCTGGATGGAAATGCCAAAAATGGAGCGTTCACTAATCTTCATTTCAACTCCTGAAAACAATCACCACATTCTTTTTCCTAGATAAAATTAACACCCTTCCAAGTTATCTTAGTCATTCGACTAGATAACTGTGAAAAAATATCAACAAACCTTCGGTAGTAACCTACCAAACCATGAAAACTACGGATCTCGGTTACATTTTTGGGTCTTTGCCATTCTTCAACAACTTTCGTTTTAGCAGGATCACGAATTATGCCATTTTTTGAAACGATGTGACCAAGGAAAGAAATTTGTTGTAACCAAAACTCAGAATTTCTTGAATTTCCATACAGTTTCTTTTCTTTTATAGTTTGCAAGATAACTCTTAAATGAATTTCATGCTCCTCTTTACTTTTAGAAAACACCAAAATATCATCAACAAAAACAACCAACATTTTTCACCTGATTCAACTGAGCCATCACTGCAACAAACTGTTTAGTTCTGATTCTGACCATCTCAGGATACTGATTTGAAAGGTCATTTCCCTCTGTATGCCTTCCCAGAATATCTATTCTATTTCCTCTATGAAAAACCATTCTTAAAACGGAAATATCTTAGGCGAAGCAACATGGTAATCTTTAAATGCTATATCATTTCAATCATACCATAAATTAATTTATAATTTAACAATTTTCAAACTCCTATAGTTGTCTAAACTGACCTTTGATACCAACTATAAGGCCCCAGCCTTAAACATTACTTAATCTTCAGATATTTCAAGAAAACATCTTGAGTATCTTTTCAGGTTTAGTGTTTTAGAGAATTAGATCATAAAACATGCATTACATCCCACATTCAAACAAAGTGGTTGTAAAAAAAGATAGTATTCATTTTTCCCATCAACAAAAACATATTTAAAATAAAACATGTATTCTTTCTTGACACTTCCTTGACACTATCATCATATCATGTACCTTTCCCTTGACCTGTGAAAAACATTTCTAAAACATGGGATGAGCATAAAAAGCACAGTAAGGGATATAAAAATATGGAAAGGAAACATGAGTACATGTATTCATAAGAATCAGTGTAATCATACTTTACTCATAAAATATAAGCAGTTTGACATACCTCATCAAATCATGAATAAATCAATGAAATCATAAGACATAAAGGTAACTTGAGGCATTCAGAACAGTATTATGTAGGGATTAACCCTCTTGGTTACGTTTGGAATACCCATCACAGTATATTCCCTAAATCTCCTAGAAGAAACCTTAACGTTTAACTCCTTCGCGTTAAACAATGAAATTGAGAGCTATATTGGGCTCACCCACCCTTATTTTATCACGGAACCACCCATCTTCATAATAATTCCCATGAACCATAACATAATCGTATCACATAAAACATATATAAAGGAAACATAACATTTACACTTTTCAATCACAAGATATCAATACAACACATTGATATAAAAACATTTTAAAAACCATTTTCAATACCAAAATAAAAGAAATGTAAAACATGGTATTTATTTTTCATTTAAAAAATGTTATGTCTTTTAGTGGAAACCGAAACTCAAATAATGGTCATGGCAGCGGAGAAGTCGTTGTCGCCGCATACGTATGACAAAAACATTCCCTTTTGTCTTTTAGTAAAACGCTTCATATAAAAAAGATTCCTTTCGGATAAATGTAAAAGTCAAAGGGTTTTATACACCATATAAAATAAGTATGTGTATAATGAAAAATATGCCTCAATGAAAGGAGATTGAGACGAAGTCCCATACCTCGGGTCCGACTTGACTCGATCGCTCTTTAATCTCCTAAATAATAAACTTGAGTTAATTTCTACTTTCTTAATAACCTTTTTTCAAGTTCATTATTCTTTTTATATCACTTATAACCATGTTATGAACACTATGTAATTATTTATGTTAATAATGGTCGTTTTGTCGATCATTGGTACTTGAGTAAAAAATAAACACATTATAATTGCAAGTTGTTCATGGGGTAAAATATCCATTATATCCAGAATTATATTTATGATATAGATATCATATATATCATATATATCGATTATATAGATGCATTTATAATATTACATAACATTTAGAGGTATGAAATGAAATGCACCATTCATGGAGACGGTAAGCCGTGCGTACGCATGAACGCTACTTTCATTTATATTTCTTACTCAATGGAGTGAAATCATAATGATATAAAGGTATACTATAATTCCAGTATAATATCATATTTAATATAATAAAATCTATCCTTTATATGTACCACATATGGTATTAATGAATCAAATCATTTTGAGGGGGCGGTAGTCTAAACTTCCTAAAATGAAATTATCGTGTTTACCCATAATGGAAACCATAAAGGTATGCCACAAATGAAAAATAATGAAGCATAAGGAAAACATAAACATAATATATATTATATATAAATTGTGTGACATCTTAATGTCCACCTTTTATGGTGTTAAAAGAATATTTAACAATAATCGTTTCGTGAGGCAGAAATTCGCCGTCCATGGTAACAGTATGTTCTTTAACCATTACATGTAGGTGTGTGTAAGTGTAGCTCGAATCATTCTTATAACAATATACTAGTATATGGAAGATACTGATGCTATTAAAATAGAAATTAATAAAAACAGTTTAGGTGGATAGAGAAGAAAAATAAAACAAAATAACACAAGTGAAGACACTACCTTTAAAACGGGTAACTCTTTTTGATTTGAGCTCAAAGGATTCTTTGGAAAGAATTCAACCCCATGTGAGGCTTCTAGAAGTAATAGAGGGATGTGGAGAGACAAAATGGGTAGGGGTTGTCCGAGCCAAAGTCTTGAGAGGTGTGGGTAAGGTGGTAGAGGTGGGGGCCTTTTATAAGAGAGAGGAGGGGCACTCTTGGAAAGTTATAGAAGGTTACTTTATTATAAAATGATTATCGGATTTTAAAGGTCCAAAAATTATATATTTCGAGGATAAGGTGATAAGAGTTCTAAATCCACCCATCCAATAAGTTTTTGACAAGTGTAGGTCTTAGAGTTTACATGATCTTTTCATTTTATTTAAATCGTTAAATAATGAGGTAATCGCTGCATCATCATGGTGTCATAAATAATTTAATTTATTTAATGTCTATAAATTATAAAAAAATACTATGATGTAGGAAATAGTTTTCTCTTTCCAATGACTATTTTTAGTAAAAAATATGACTTCTATAACCCCATGTAAAAATTGTTTTAGTAAAACAATACATGTTTGTGTCATTTCTACTTTTACATTAAATAAAAGGCATTAATGTCATTATCTTACCCAGGTGGCTCCATGGGGTCCCAAAAATTGACCCGTGGGTTTTATTGGTCATACATGACTCATCCAATAGGGTTAGGACAAGTTTCATGTTATTTTCATTTTATTATAATATCATTTCTACCTTAAACTACACTAATTACCTCTAATCGCGATTAAAAACTTAAAAGTTAGTATTTACCAAATAATTATTTTAATCCAATTGAACCAAATTTTACTTCATAATGAAAACCATGTATGTTGTATTTTTTAAATTCAAAACACAGAGATGGTAAAATTTCATTTAAATGAAAAATCAGTTTTTTATGTACCACTTAGTGGTTTCACTATTCATCAAAAATTGAGGTTTTTCAGAAAAATACGAAAACATCACCCTAAGATATATTTGATATTCCTATTTAAAAAATTATGTCTATTTAACAAAATTCAATACATATAAGTTACAATAATCTATTTAATAATTAATTCCCACTGTGAGAACAAATAGCGTGTTTTTATGATACAATATATATCAAAAGATTGACTCTAGTTTTAGTCCATTTTCAAAGTGAAATTAATTCAAATGACCACTATTGGATTAAATGGTAAAAATATATTCTAATCTCACTTTAAAACCAAATCAAAAGATAATATAATCATGTAAATAAATTATATTGAAAAGAGTTTTTAGATTAAAATACAACATTTTTTAGTATTCATTAAAAAAATGAGCTTTATCGGAAAAATACAAAAATTTTACACAAAGTAAATTTTGATTTGCTGATTCTAAAGAAGAATTTTATTTGGTCCAATATAATGTATAAGAGTGACCAAAACTGTATTTAATGATGGTTCACCATCAAAAGGTGATAAGTGGACCTTTAGTGAATATTGGAATATATATGACTAAAATTGAATTCGTTTCGCATTTTAAGACTTTATCCTTCATTGGATAAATTTAAAAACATTTAAAAAACATATATAATCATATTTTAGTTATTTATATTCATTCCCGCCAATACAACAGCTACGTGTTAACTACCATTTAAAATAATATTATTTTATTACTAGTGTGCAATGTATGTTTTCAAAGAATCTCTTTGTTGCTTATCAGGTAAGCTATTGAACATAACAACCCCTTTAAAGTAAAATTAATATTTAATTCGCAAATTTTAATAAATATGAAAAGTTTTTATTCTTTATTTACATGGGATGTTACATAAACCATCCAGACTCAGCTGGAATACCACACGACCTCATCTGTGTCTCCCTTTACATTAGAGGATGTTGACTATATGTGAGGGACAATGGGGTATTATGGGGAGACTATTACCATGGGACCAGGTAAACAATAGATAAAAAACAAGGAAATGAAAACAATAATAAAAAATAATAAATAAATAAAACCA
Source organism: Viscum album (assembly GCA_963277665.1). Classification (NCBI taxonomy): domain Eukaryota; kingdom Viridiplantae; phylum Streptophyta; class Magnoliopsida; order Santalales; family Viscaceae; genus Viscum; species Viscum album. The sequence goes on from OY728163.1 coordinate 337,297,306, forward strand.
TTCATTAGAGTAGTATCATGTATAAATAAATGAATCTGATTTAGTATCAATATAGAATGATATATACATAGAACAAAACCAAACAAAAGGATCCAATGTATGATGTAAATCCACTAAAAACTAGCCAAGGATATCTAGCTGGAATCCTACCCAACATCATTTATATCCTTTTATTAATCAACTCAACTATGCACTATAGCTCACTTTCTCTTCACCACATCCCTGGCCATAAAATATACATGTGAACCAAAATGAACGAATAGTGTGTTTGTATAAGACTTAGTTGGACACCACCAAAACCCATTAACATAATTTCATAAGATATACAGTTTAATTCCATGAGTATAAATAAGATAGCTATAAGAGTAAATATATAACATTTTCATAATAAATATTTTGGGTCCTCAATGACTTGTTTCACTTGTAATGGATCCATGTCGGATTGAACATCCATCAACAACCAAAAACATCCCTCTCAGTAGAATAGCATTAAAGACGTGCGAGTCATCATGCAGACTGGTAAATCCCAAGTACATGCTAACCAATTTCTCAAACATTCCACATAAGAGATAGTTTGATAGGATCAACTTGAAAAATTATCAATTGATGATGTAATAACATCACATTGGATTAATTAAACCAATGATATATCACATCGTATAAAAAGGAATCACAATCATGACAATATACATGTTCGAAATATAAAAAAATTTCTCATATGTTTCATGCACTCCTTATATGATCAAACGTAAAATGTTGTTCTCATGTGATATTAAATAAAACCAAAAAACCGTCAAAAAATGTATGTAAAACATTTAATAATGTCAAAGGATTCCTACCTTATGTATAATGATGTTTAATTGAAAGGGTTACCACCATAGTTCAAAAACAACACCAAATCCTAAAACCAACTCTAATTCAACATGATTTAGAATATTATGATCAAATTTTTGATGAAACCACTACATATAGGTAGATAAAATAGAAACATACTTCATAATATCTGCTGTTAATAGTGATCAGGGTCTAATTAATGTCTGTAATAAAAAACCATGAATTTGGGTGTTGATTTTATCAAATATAAGTAAAAAATAGTAAGATCATACCAAAATCACAATGATCTGATCAATATATCATATATATACTTGGTTCTGATCATGTACAATATTAATATATTTCTCTAGAATGAAGAAGAACACATTGATTTTGAATTGCATGGTCAATCATTGTTTGGGTTTTGAGTAGAGGAGATAGAAGTTAAAGAGAGAACCCAAAATTTCTTAAAATGTTTAATTGGGTATTGGGATCAAATAAAGACTTATATAAGTGAGAAAATATGATTAAGGAAATTTTTTTCATAAAAAAGACATGTATTACTTCATTAACCCTACTGGGCTCTAGATAATGCCATTGACTACATAGTGGCTAACTAGAATATTTTGTTTTATATAGGATTATCATTGAAAAAACCATTTTAAAAAAAAATTTAAAAATTAATTTTTTTGAATTTTTTAATTTTAATTTTGAATAATTAACATATCCTTTTAAGATAATTTATGAAAAATAGCCTTTCAAGGAATTATGATAATACTAGTTTTTATTATGATATGTCATTTCTTTTAAATAATTTAAAAAATGAAAATACGGTTTCTTTGTTTTAAAAGTAAAATCTGTTAAAGGAATTCAATTAATTCATTTTAAGTCATTAGAATCATATTCATATTTAATTTATATATAGAAATATATAAAAAAGTAAAATATTTTTTCTTTAGAAAATTGATTTTTCATCAATTAATAAGGTTTCATTTAAAATTGAAATTCTCAATTTATGTGATTGGTATCTATAAAAATGGTTTGAAAATTTGAATAAAAATATTTTTTATTTTTTAATAAGTTCAACAAAAAAATTTACCATTATGAATAGTAGAAGCAGTAAAAATTAATTACTACATTCCATGTAAAAATGGGTTTATCAGGGGGTTAAACTAAAAATATATGTTATAACATGACCTATAAACTTATAAAAACCCCATTTATTGATATATTTATATACTTTCACCTTTAATATTATAACATATATCAATTTTGATCCTTGGGGGTGTAGAAAACTAGGTTAATTTTTTTTTATAAATCACTAGTGTGCCGCTCACCTCACATATAGAAGGACACCCTCTCTCCTATCCAATTTACATTTCTTAAACTCATTGTTTTGGACATTAAATTACAAAATAAATTACTTAGTTCACTCATATCATCCTAAAATCCTTGTTTTTCTCAAAAATATAACCTAGAAAGGATTTTGGTGCAAACTAAAAGAGGTTTTATGAATAAAAGGTAACATCTCAAACCTTTTATTTTATTATATTTGTTTATAAACAAAAATAAATTATTATTAACCTATTTTGATTTAATAAAATCAATATATTACATATTATGATTTTTTATGTTATGGGTATGACCTACCACTCTCACCTACTCCCAAAAATGAAAAATGAACCCTTTGACCTTGTGTACAGAGAACAACTTACTCATGAACCGACGTAATTCATTTAACATAAATGCTTCTCATTCCTGGATATAATATTGTATATAATTTCTATATAATATATTAATGATATAATTTTAATTTTCTATTTATAATTTCATATATTATTTCTTACAGTCCATTCCCTAGTTAATATTATAACTTCATTCATTTATATAGTGGACTACCGCCTCGTGAAAAGATGAGATTAATTTTTAACTAATTAAATGCATAGAAATTAAATAGGGGATTTTTAATGAATATATGTGATATATATGACATAAAAATAATTCTTTAATGGTAAAACATTATCTATATTTTTTTCATCTACCAAGAAAATGGAAACAATGTTCATGCGTATATACAGACTACCGTCTCCATGAAACTTGTATTTCATTTTATATAAATAAATTTTTTGAATTACCATAAATACATATAAAATGAATATATATGATATATATATCATATTTAAAATTATCTAAATGATGTAAATATCATCAAATTTAGAGGAAAAATAATAACAAATCAAAACATACATGAAAAACAAAGCATTTATGACCCAAAACATGATTTTAAAATGTAATTCTTAAAAATGGTAAATAAAAGGTCATAAGTAATTAATATATGGTACTATATATATAATTTTGGTTTCTTAAAAGATTTATAATAAAATTATATTTATTATTAATGTGATTCTAATGTTTATAATGGAATACGAGACTTATGGTAAGGGATACCCATCTCAATTTTTTGATTCATTAAGACATAAGCCATAGTCACCACCAATTTATTTAATATGGTGTATATTCCAAATATGAATGTATTTTATTATTATTATTCAAAAAATTATTTGGATTTATATATCCATTTTATTATATCTATTTAATGGGGTTATGGTTCAAAATATTCCACGGTAGTAAGGGACTATTCCCACAATTTTTATTCATTCGGCATAAATTATGTTCATCCAATTATATTGTTTTTTAATGTGTATATAAAACCCATTTTACATTTAATATATTTAATTTATTACCATTTTATTTTATGATTTATTTTATTTTATTCTTTCATGGTTATTACAATTCAATGTTAAAAAAGTGGTAATGGTTTTATGAAACAATCTTATTATTTATTCGGAATGTAAATGTCTGTACTTCTGATAATGAAATTATAGGATCAATCCTTAAATAAAATCATGAATTTTATTCTACTATTTTTATTTCAGGATATTACATGTTTTCCCATTATTTTTATCTCATTATGTACTCAATATTTCAAAACAAATGTTTTAATGAAGTATAACTTTATTACTCTCCTAAGTTTAATGACCCTTTTATTCCCAAATATTGTTCTCTAATAATGTTTTGAAAGATGTTTTTAAAATAATAAAAATGGTTTATTAAAGACAATATTACACATTTGTAACATTTATTAAAAAAATTCAATGGAATCTTCAAGTAATTTTCCAAACCATTCAAATTTTTCTTTTACAAAAAATGTGAAATGAATCATTATTTTATTGTATATGACTTGAAAAAGAATTTATACAATCATCAAAAATTATTATTTTAAAGATTATATTATTATATTTCAATTATATTTTAAATTAAACTTATTTATAAATTTTTATATGAATTTTTAGTTTTGATACATGATATTCAAAAAAGGATATTTTCATCAAAAAATGTTTTAAATGATCTTTAAAGAATGAATTATATGTTTTATATTTTATTTTCAAACTAAATGATTTCATATCTAATATATATTATTATTTTAAAAAATTAATTATCTAATAAAGTTTATTTTATTCATGATATTTTTATATAATTTATAAACCTTCATTTATATGTTTCGAATGTTATTTTCCTTGAAAACAAATTTTACAATTTTGTTGTTGTAAAAAGTGTTTTTCCAAAGAGGAAGGGATGTTTTAAAAAATAAATGGTCCAATTTATCTTTTAAAATTATTTTATATCTATTAATACCTCATTTAATGTTATATATTCTTTTCTACGGATATCATAGAATGATACCATCGTTATTATTTCTTCAAATGGTAAATTTTTATGTTGACGAGATGTTTGTGAATCCCATTCAATTTTTAGGGGTTATGCTATGGTTTTTTAATGATGGGATTAGAGTATCTTATAATTATGGAAGGAAATACCTCTTTATATCTGGGAATAGAGACACCCATTACATATCATGTAGTCCCAAGACTCTATAGCCCATGAACATGGCCTAAAGATCCAGTGTAGCGTTATGTCGGTCTCATCTTGCCTGCATCACTAGGAAAGTGTCACGCTTGCATAACCACATGAAACATAAACCCCTTAAGGGGATTAATATGATTAAAATCCATGTATTTTGAATTTAGAATAAAACGATTTACCCCTCAAGTGCCACCCCAAATTACATGGTGAATTAATGAAATTTTTATAAAACCTTTTTTCTTTACAGGGGTTAAGATATGGTGATATGATTCTGGTTTTATTATATTTTGGGAAACATAAGCATAGTGTTAATTATAAGACTGGTGAGAAATATATCTCCCTCAAATTTATGTTTTAATTATTTACATATGATTATATAATAGTGGGAAAAGTTGGTGGTATTGATACACTTTGAGAAATAGTTGAGTCCAGATCCACTATGGGAAATAGTTGTGTCCTGATCCACAAAATGAATCAATTGATAAGTCAAACTCCACAATTTTGATGGTATTGGTAGTCCAAATATAAATTATAAAATTAATATAGGATATGATATATGTATGTGATATAGAATATCATTCAAGAAATAAAAATATTGTGTTTCCAGTCACTAAGGACACTGAACTATTATGGTCATCTGGTATGTGTTTATTAATTGTAGAAAACATTAATCTAAAAGTTGTGAAATTTAGGTGCAAAAATACTTTTTTATTATAAATAGTATAAAATTAAAGGTTAAGTTAATATTTTTAAAATATTGTAATAAAAATTTAGTGAGATCCATATAGATATTTCTAATAACATGTTTAGGGATATGTCTAAGGATAAGTCTATTGATGAGTGAAATATATGAAAATGTCTGGGAATTATGTTATAGGATATAGATAGTGGTTTATATGAAATTAAATCCCTATATAGATACTAAATATGTATGTTAATAAAGAATATAGTCACCCAGGGGTAATATCTGTAAAAGGGGGCCTTTATGTGGAATATATTATCACTAGGTGCATGAAAATTAGACTTTCTTACATTTTGATTGACACTCTCAGGGGATATGATTTGTAAATTCACAACATATTTTTGAGACATCATGACGTTTTTGAATAATGATGCTGGATTGTCTAGGATAAACCCATGGATTCATAAATTTAAAAAAGTCTTCATGAGTTAGACATCCTATAAGTGTTTTTTTCAGAATTATGTGGTTTCAAGCTATGATTATTTTATCTCACACAATTATTTTTGGTTGTATTAGATGGATGAAACTTGAAGGAACTAAGATAATATTGAATGTGATACACAATTTTTTGATGAGAAACTAAATGGGTTGATGACTAGATTTAAGGATATTATCAATATTCCTAATCTTTTATCATGATATATGACTAAAAAAATGCACCTCAGCTAAATCTTGGACTCATCAAAGAAGAGAATAATAGAGTTCACCAAGATCGCGGGTGGTGGAGAACATGGAGGAATGAAGAATCAATTTCCTATAAATTAATTATGTGGGAAGAATCTCTCAGGAGAATGTATCTATGGGATGATATATTTTGATAATGAGAAAAAATAGAAAGAAAAAAATTAATGAGTAAGAATGAAATTTTAATTTAACACAATACATGGGAATAATATTCTCCCTATGTAATAATAAATGATTTAATGTTATAAATTGTGAATGACTATGAATTATACAGATCAATTTCATAGGGGGAAATATCCTGGAGAGAATCAACAAGGTGGTATGGGTAATTGTTATACTTCTTTAATGAAGATACAACATATTACATATTAAAGGTATTAGATTTCCTAAAAATATTTATTATTTTAAATGTGATAATAATGATTAAACCGATTTCAATGAATGTTAAGACATCAATTATATTTCATATTTTTTGAAAGTGTTATTAAGGAATAAAATTATTAATCCTTATTAGTGTTTTAAGAATCAAGAGGAATTATTGAATTTTTTATGCATATAATTCATGATTTATGATAAATGAGTCTTTAAATATATAAGGTTTGTTATGTAGATTTTTTACATTAAGGATCTTAAAGAATATGTAGAATGATACTAATCACATAGAAAGGTGATTTAATAGAAAGGTGGTATGTTATAGAAGACACCTGATTATGGTAAGAAAACATTTAATATGTTTTGGATATTGGTAAAATAGTTTTTATCTTGGTTTAAAAGACTAATGATATAGATATAAAAAATTTAATTGTATTGATGACCTTGTAAGTGATTAATGATTTATTGAAAATTTTGGTTTTAATATCATTATAGTATTTTACAAAAATTTTAGATTTATTGAATATAATCAATAGTCTTTGGTTTTACTTAAGCAGTTCGGAAGAATGTATTTTTTTCAATGAGGTTTTATGATAATTTTGGATATAACCATGATTCAAGAGAATATATAAACAAATTATTCAAATATTTGGTATGTCACTATTAATAGCTACATGATGATATATGGGGGATTAATGTTATGTTTATTCTTGTAAATTTAGTGAAATTATTTATAAATTTTGAATTCTGTATGGTCTATACGGTTTACCACTTATGTAATAGTTCACATTGAACATTGGATAGTTTTTAGAGATTACTATATTATTTCATTATATAAATATTTATGCATATTGGATAACAAGTGCTCACAATTTTTTATGATGATAACTATAGATAGAAAGAATGAATTATCACTATATCATGCATCTTGGGATCAGGTAATTATTTAGGGATAACAAATTCAACTTCATTTCATAGAGTAAGATATAAAGAATACATTCATTAGAGAACTAACAAATAATTTAATTGTTCTTATGGTAGAAAGGAAATATATTCTATAATTATCCAATTGCCTTTAAAATTAATGATTTTATCAAGAACATAGGTTATTGATTAGAAATTCCACCCAACCACTCTCAATTCTATAATTAGTTCCATTTATAACTCCTGATGGTGTACATAATTGATCTTTCACACTTATTGGAATTATATTTCATATTACTGGATCGTGATCATTCTTTTATGGAAAAATATGATGAGATTTTGGATCATACATAGAAATCTATACAAACCATGACCACTTAAATTGTCAATGTTTTTTTTAGAAAAACCACCATCTTGATAATGCAACATTGAAACCCAAGGATATAATTTTGTTTAATTATCCTCAGTTTTTTTTGTTTTAATTTGATAAATTTATAGGGAGAAATTTATTTTAAGGGTGTAGAATATAACTCCTCCATTTTTAATGAAATAATTTATTTCTAGATTAATTTATTTATTTTTAAATATTTTTTGTTACACGCAACACTAAATTTATCTTGATTTACACAAAAAACTATTTTCAGTTTGTTTTACACACAACACTAAGTGTTGCTGGTGTTACACTCAACACCATGTCTTACCAAAATGTTGCATACTATTAAAATATTAAAATTTAATAGGATATTTATCACAAAACCATTGAAATGTAAGTTTATTCAAATATATTTTTATAAATATAAATAAAATTAATTATTTTGTGAAAATTTATTTATAAATTAAAATTAGAACAACATGAAAATAATTTAAATATTTCTCTAAATAAACTATTTTATAGACAGAGACACATTTTAAATTAGAAAATTAAAAAATAAATTTTATTGAACGACTTCAATGAAAATTATATATTATATACTCATACAAATGTTTAACATTCATTATATGTTTTTTCTGATTCAGATATTAGAATATATCCAATTTTAAATTTTAAAACAACAATTTTCTAAAAGGTAGTTTTCTATCCTTTTGAAAACATATATTAATATTAATTTTCATCAATATTAAAATAATTATGTTAAAAAATAAACTTAAATTTTAAAATCATCATGTCAAAATTTATTTGTAGTGATTTGTTTAATTTTATGAAAATAAAAAAAATCAATAAATAGTGAAAAATACTAGTTTTTTTAAGAATTTTATTTTCCTTTAAAGTATTTAAAAACATTCAATTATTTTAATATGGTTATAAAATTAAAATTAGTTCAATTATATATATTAATTAAATTTAGGTCATTTTAATCAATTTAATACAGTTTTTTTATATTAATAATTTTAAATCTTTTGATGATTTTCTCTAGAGAAAAACACGCTTTCATTGCATCTATAGGTTTAATTTTAAATTAAATTTTCCCAATTAATTGGATGAAAATGAGAGAAAGTTTTCCATATTAGAAATCACCATAATATTTATTTCATAATATTTTCAACTAATTTCTTACAGTTATGAATTGTAAATTTAGTAAAAAATATTTAAAGTAGTAATGGTGAAAATTGGTTTATCGAGAGTTAAATTTAAAAGACAAGGTTGAGAATTGCCTGCAAACTTTTAAACCACAAATTTCATGGAAATATTTAAACCATAAATCCTATACTGATTGATAATTTCTAATTTTGGATCCTTTTTTTCATGTATAAAATGTGGGTATACTTGTTTTAAAAAATTAGAATTGTTCCTCTCACCTCACTTATAAAAGGTTACCGCTCTGTATTCTTCTTCACACTTAAAAAAGAATTATTTCATCAAAAAAACCACAAAAATAAAATAATTAATTCTATAATAGAATACTATATTCATTATTTATTTCACAAATCAATCCTAGGAATACATTTGTTGAAAACTTAAATAAGCTGTCTGAAGAAGAGGTAATGTCCTTAAATGAGTATTTTATTTTATTTATTCCTCTAAATACATATATTATTATTAAACCATTTGGACATAATATAAAAAATATATTACTTATAAATTTATTTTTTTCATATTATGATCAAGACCTAAAACTATGTCCTTCTCCATCAAATGTGAAATGAAACAGTTGGTCTTGTGTACAGCGGACTACCACCAAACGAGCTGACGTAACTTGTCTTCCATCACCACTTATCACGAAATTATATAATAAAATACCTAATATTTATATATAGTATTTATTATATAATTATACATATTTAAATATAATATCATTTATAATTCTTACATTACATTTTGTAGAGAATATGATAACATTATTCATGTGTATAGTACTACCTAATGAAGTGATGTGATTTGTTTTTCACTAATTCTATGAAAAGATGGAAATTTGGGTAAATTTCACTAATATATGCTATTTATATAAAATAAAAAACATTTTTAATGGTAATATATTATTTAATTTTCATTCAATTAATTTATAAAATAGAAACAATGTTCATGCGTACGTAAATCATATCGTCTCCATGAACAATGTTTTTCATTTTCCATCTAATTTTTTTTTCAATTACTTGAAAAAAATATATAAAAATAAATAGTATATTTAATTAATGGTCAAAATTATGAATAGTATGGAACCATTATAAATTTAAGTGGAAAAAATAAAAAAATCAAAACAAACATGAAAAATAAAGTAGTTTTTACTTAAAATATATTTTTAAGAAGGAATTATTAAAAATGGGTAATAAAATGCTATAAGTAAAAACATATATGGTATGATATATATAATAATAATTTATTAAAATATATATAATAGAGTTATATTTATCATACATGAGTTATAACATGTTCAGTAGAATTCAAGACAAAGGTTAAGGGATTTCAATCTCACATTTTTCATCTATAAGACACAAGAATTATTCACAACCTATTTATTTTATGTGGTGTATACAACAGCCATGAAAGTATTTTATCATTATTCTCATGAAAATTATTGGGATTTTGAAATATATATTATTAAATATCCTTATCCGGGTTTGTGGATAAAATGATCCAAACGTGGTAAGGGTTTGTGTCAAAATTTGTCTTCTTTGGATATAATTTATATTATGCACCTATCAACTTTTATGAGCTATATATAAATTCCATTTAAAATTTAATATCATGAATCTATTTTAACTATTATTGTTTTTTGTTTCATTTAATTTTATTATTTCTTGGGGAGTACATTTTAATTACACAAATATATTAATTAGTTTATTAAACAATCTCATTGGCGATTGGGATTGTTTAGGATTATACTTCCGATAACGAAATATTATGATCTATATCACACGAAATTCATGACTTTTATTATCAATTGGTAATTTCATGATAATACAAGCTTTGCATTCATTTTAGTCTCATTATCTTCTCAATGGATCAAAATAATGATTTTAAGGAAAATATAATTTATTAATCTCTTCAATAACAAATAAATTTTCTTACAAACAAATTGTATTCTAAATATAATTTCAATTTTTTTAAAAAAAATCTAATAGATTTATTTATAATTTTTTTCACATTTTTTACATAAAATAAATTCAAAATTAAACTTTATTTAATTTTTCAAATAATTATCTTTTCGGATTGTATTAAAATTGTTAAACGAATATTTTTATTATAATGTACTCCATAAATAAGATTTCCACTATCCTGTGAAATAATTTTTTAATGATTATTTTTTATGTTTCAAATATTATATTCAAACAAACTATTTTCCAAAATATTATAGGATTGTTTAGAGTTAAAAATTATATTTAAATGAAATGTTATTTTCCTCATGTAATGTTTTGAATTATATTTAAATATTCCATTATATGTTAAAAAAATTTATTCCCAAATAAAAGGATTTCTAAAATTTATTATGCATTTTTAGTTTTAAATATTTATTTTTAATGAAATTTTATATTCCTCAAGAAATGTTTTAAATAATTTTTAATTTTTCATTATTTGTTTTCATGGTTGTTTTCAATTAAAATGATTTGGAAAATAGTTCATGTTTTAAAAAACTGATTTTTCATATAAGAAATAACATTTTCCTAATGAAATGTTCTAATTGATATTTCAAAATTATTTTACATATAAGCTAAAATACATTGATGTTATATATGCTTTAATGGGTATAATATTAAAATATGCCATCGTTGACCACTCTTTAGAATTTTAATGTTTATATTTATGAAATAATTGTGAAACACATTCATTTTTCATGGGATATGCTATGGTGAATTGAAGAAATGTTTATGAAAAAAAATTATTTACATGAGTTAAGATGTAATGATATGAGAACTTTTTTATGATATTCTGTCACAGATAAGTATGATTTTCATTATAATATGGTTGGGACCTAAATATTCCTCCAATAAATTGGGTAAATATATATATATATTATGATGTAAATAATATGAATCAAAATGTTTGGATTGATATACTAGGAAATAGGTGAGTCATGGTCTGTTATGGGAAACAAGTGCCTCCTAATCCACAATGAGAAATAGGTGATGAGTTCTGATCCACTATTGGGATAGTCTTGTTAATGAACATTGAAATTTGAAATGGTTTTTATATATTTATAGTGTTGTTATACATTTATGACCTAAAATTTTGGCTCGTGATTTATTTTTGAAGATCTATCACTCAGGTAGTCTAGTTTCAGAAGATTATAATGTTTTATGCCATAAATCAAGTTTATGATCATTAAAAACATGGGCATACATTTTTAAATTTTTTCATGATCAAAAACCCTAATAATTATTTTATGGTTTCATATTATCAAATATTTGTATCTTCTATGCTTACCATTAATTAGCATATGGGCATTACCTTTATTAAGTTCCATTCCCCGAGTTATAAACAAATGCATTGGTTGGGATTCACAAATAAGAGTACTATGTGAGATGTTATTTATGGGATATGTCAAATATATTTCATTAAATAATAATATTGTGATTATAGTATCTAAATACACAAAACTATTACATTAATTTGTTGTGTGTTTATGAAATATATTGAATATTTATCTAAAATGATGTGATATTTATGTATGAAATGCCACAGTCATTCCACTTATATCCAGTGGCTTCTACAAACTATAAAGTGACCATTAAATATATTTGGTTCTACAAAATATAACTACTAGCTCACCCAAGGTCTCCACCTACTAAATAGTTTCTATTGAGAAGAATTGATTTTTCCCAGTAACCTCACCGATGATATAGTGGCTTATCATCTGCTAGATGGTGGGATCCTTGTAGATAAAAATGCTACTACAAGTCTGCTAACCCTACCTCAATATAGTCATAACCTCCTAAATGCCTCTAACCCACCTATAAATACATAAAAATATTCACATAAATATATTTAAAAGTTAATAATAGGCATACAAGAAATATGGGTGTCACAAACAATATATTTAAGAAATGAATATGATCTGTAGAGATCCTGAGAGACATATTTATGTAATCGGAAAATTTAGTAAAGATAGTGTAAAATCAATTAACTATGATAAAAACAAAAAATTATAACTATATTTACATATATATAAGGCTGAAATAACTAGAATATGTATAAATTAATACTTCATATCTTATTGAGAAAAGAGTTACAGAAACAATGAAAACAATAGAGACTATTATTTAAAAGAATAATTTCACTATTATAATGAAATGCTTAGAACCACATAATAATATATTTCTTTCAAGATCAAAAAGTTTTAAATTTTATTTCATAAATTTAAATTTATTACAAAACAATTTTTATTAACAATATTGGTTTCAAGATTAATTCTTCATAAATATTTTCTATTTATTATTCTGATATTCACACCTATAAATCAATAAAAAATAGAAGTAATAAAGGAAATAGCTAATTCCCATTAATAATCACATTTGAATGGTTGTTTTACATAGTAATAATAAATAAACAATACTATCTATAAGGTTTATCAAATCATAAAATCAATTTTTGTTAGATGTTAATGGATTTTATATAAATTATTATCATTGATATATCAATAGTTTCAAATATATATTTCATAAATAATTATATTTTTTATCTGATAATATATTAAATTTTTTTAATTAACAGTATTTCCAATATAGTGTGAAATTATTTGGATTAAATTTAAATTTAATCCAAAATAAATGTTTTTATGTTATTATTATTTTATAGTAAAATTTTATCGAATAATACTAATTCAAAATTTTATTGTTCTGATGATGTTCAATCAATGGATGTTTTCATGCCCCAATCCAACACTCTCAAATTCAATGCAACAAAACTATACTTTAAAAAATTTAATTGAATGCATCAGAAAAATTTATGACATATCAATCAATAATTAAAAAATCAAGAAATATTATTGAATTAATTACATAAAAATAATTTTTAAGTTCTAGAGATTTATATAGTTTTGTCACATCAAAAATATATATTTCTCATGACTTTCTAAACCAATAGACATTTCTTCCACTATATATACGAAACTACTACATTTAAAATACGTTTTCAACATATATAATAAATTCGTCCACGCATGTGATCCTAATTAACATTTCATATTAATGAGTTTTATTTGTACCATAAAGAATGGAAATATATGAAAGGGGTGAACCAAGACACCCAGTTAGGGAAACATATAACTAAGGTAATCGTGAATTATAAATAGCCTAAATAATATGCAATAAATTTGGTAAACAACATGAATCCATAATAAACATGAAACCGTTAGCAATTTATATCCTTGATAATAAGTGAAAACCATGATCTCAATAATATTGATCTCATACTAACAGAATACATAATGTTGGACACTAAAAACCTGTTGTCAAGGGCATGTTCCAATAAATTTAATTACTATTTAGACCACATTCAATACATCATCATTTACTGGTATTCCATAAAACAAATACCCAAAAATGAATTGTATCATGAGACTCCTCGATGCATATAGGGTCTATATAATATTGGGCCCCATTCATCTTCTAATTTTATCCAATACAGTCACCATAAGATTCATAAAAACCATTCATTCCATTCCAAATATAAAATATTTCTCAAGTAAACATTTTTTATACATATAATGCGAAATAAAAAATCAAATACACAATCAAACGACATTATTAGTCAACAATCATCAACAATTACGACACTTTTGTCCCATATAAATAAAAGTGATAACATGATCACAACCCAGACATCAAGTAAAGTTATCTATTTTAACATTACATTTTAAAATATCCCATAATATTTTATATTTTAACAACAATATAGAGAATTACAACACTTTTCCTCAGGTAAATAAGTGGGATAACGTTATAATAACTTATCCAAAGGTAGAAGTTTGTTGGTTAAACAACAAATGGTTGACAAGTTAATAATCATCTACAATGGGATGACCACATATAGAACATCAAAACATTTTCCCATGTAAAATGAATATAATTATTTTTGGGTGAACATAATCCCATCCTAATTATATAAAATTTTATGTTTACAACATATATAGTAATGAGTATTTATCTGAGTCAACACAATAATAACATGATCATAATACATCTAGAGGGATAAGGTGAATCGTTTCAAAAGAACATAACCTGATATGTGAGGAATATTCATAAAATGGTAAATGTGGTAAAATATTAAAACAATTAGATATTACAAAAAAAATTAAATGGTAGAAAGTTTCCAAATTATATGAAATATGATTGAAGAACAATGATAACTCAATAAAAAAATCAAGTTACCAAAAATACTTACTGATAGAGAAACAACTGAATAAATAAATTGTATTTGGTTGTATATCTTATGACATACAATAATAAAATTTACAAAACATTCATGTGATATTATGTCAATAGAACACCATATAAAGGATACGTGGTGTATATCATATAACATGTATCAACGAATCCGAATTGAGGACAAGAAAAACCTTACCATATGGGTAAAAATTTAATCATAACCAACTGCTAGAGGGTACTTGTAATGGAACATAAAATGAAATGATTAAAATATAATTCATTACATGATATATAAAATTGGTAGTACATACAACACATAAATAAAATTAAGTTCATAATAGCAAAAATGTCTCAAATACTGGGATTTGTGATGAGAACTCTCAACTCTTATTCTGAATTACATGAACTTAAATTAAAATCCTATATCATATAAATATAAATAAAAATATATATATATATATATCAGTC
Source organism: Viscum album (assembly GCA_963277665.1). NCBI lineage: Eukaryota > Viridiplantae > Streptophyta > Magnoliopsida > Santalales > Viscaceae > Viscum > Viscum album. The sequence goes on from OY728163.1 coordinate 337,313,036, forward strand.
AATAAATTTAGAACCTTATCAATATCAATTTTCATTTGTAATCTATATAAATACTAGTTTTCTTCAAGAATTCAGTCTATTTTCACATAGAGTGTTTAATGTTTTTATCATTTATATTAGTTTATTAATAGTGGTGTATGTATTCAATATTACATAAAATTTAATCATTTATAGTTTAGTAATATAATTTTTGGGGATTATTTATAATAATTTATTTTGTTTTAAATTCCTTTCATTGGTTTTTTAGTCATTAACTTAGATGTTGAAATTGATATTAAGGATGTTTTGGGGATTTTTGAATAATAGGGGTTGTTTTTTTAATTGAACAATAAGATATTGAAATAAAATATCAATTAAAATTTAAAATAGTTATTTATTTATTTCTATAGTATAATTACAGTAAATATGTTTTCATAGTCATCCCAGATATAAATGTATAGAATTGTAATGGTAAGTGGTTAAAGCAACTAAAACATAAACATATTCATATTTAAAGAATGACTATGATGTGGGATTGTTTTAATATAATATAATAGATTACTAGTGATATTATTTATAATTTATTAGTGTGATTTATTATAATTTGAAAACATTATATGAATAATCAATGGACATGAAAATCTTTCATGATGTGAATAAAATTTTATTTTCTCAGCATTCTTGTTTGGAATGACGAAATTAATAATTATCATTTGTTTATCATATCAATAACAGTTTTTGAAATCCATCTTTAAATAAAATTAATGATTTAATAACATCATATTTATCCATTAATATCAATCATATACACATCCTTGTATGGTGGTGAAGTAAAATGAATCATGTTGCGTCGTGGATATTATAATCCTCACAACACAAGAATATTTGGTTTTCTATTATAAATAGATGGAGTATATAAATAAATAATGATAATAAAAAAATATAGTGATACTATAGTATATACATTAAATCAATTTTATCATATTAGTGGGTATGTAATAAATTTTAAAGAAGAAAATTAAAGGTAAAAGCTAAGTAGTTGATAATACTTACATTAGGGATGTGAATATTCCTTGAACATGTCCTTCAAAATGAAGTCCTTATGCAATATAATACAAACCGGAAGACATTTTACAAGGTATATGGTTCTTGTATTATAAAATATTATTAGTTGGAATTAGAAATTCAATGAAATTAGTGATTCTTTGAGTGATTGGGTTGTTAACCTTTTATAGGTGAGGTGAATGGTAGGTTTGGGAGTAAACCTTACATTTACAACAATGTAAGGATAAAATTCAAGTGTGAAAGAACATAAAATGTATAAAATATAATAGTAAAATTATATTAATAAGAAACTAAACTCAAACACTCATTTTTTAGAAAACAATAATTATTTTATATAATTTCTTTACATTTTTTAATATTTACCATAATTAACTTTTACCCTCGTAATTAACTTATAACATTAATAATTAATGATAAAGAAAAATATTAGGATAATCTTTTTTGCCTAATTATAAAATTATGATTTAATATTTGAGCATAATTTTGGCAATAAAAATCCTAGGTATAAAATGAAAATTTTAAATTAATGTCACTAAATCAAATAAAAGCTATTTTAATGGAAATTATGTTTTATGAATTAAATATATTTAGGAGATAAATTATATTGGATATTGAATGTAATGACATAAATTTATTAATAATAAAAAAATAACTTTAATGGGGATTTAAAATAAAGATAAAACTGAAAATCCATTGAAAATACTACATTCAAAGTAAATATAAAAATTAATTTTTAATTTATATAAATTTTTCATTAGTTCTTAAAATGTTGGGCATAAGGTTTATTAGTTAAAATAATATTTTAAAATGAATAATTATATTTCTTAGATTAATATTTGATCACATAAATTGGTATCTAATCACATATATCATTCATATATATGGATAATGTCTTGAATATTAAATTTCTTGTGGAAATTGTATTTTTGAACTAAAACCATCTTTCCCATAATTATCCCAAAAACCGTAAAAAGTCAATATTAATATAAGGAATTTAAATATGAGGTTCATTTTTATTAATTTGAAATTACCTAATTTATAAATTCATATTTAGATAAAAAAATCCATAAAATATATTGAAATCCGCTTTAATTGGTAAATAACATTTTCAAATATTAATAAGTATTATTGTTACTTCATATCATTTAACAAGTTAATTATGGTTAAAAAATTATTGATACCAAACATAATTTATCATTAATAACATTTATCTTGAAATAAAAATGTGTATCACATAAAATAATTATTTTTGGAAAAATAATTTTCTAAACAATAAATAATCATTTTAACCATTATACGTAAACTAAATAAATTTTATTCATATTTTATATAGATTTAATTATTTTGGTTTATATTATTCATATATTAGTTACTCCTATTGATTATTGCTACTTATAAGGCTGGGATTATAATAATCATAATTAATTATTTAAATTTTATCTAAATATATTCTTATTTTTTTATGCTTAGTTTATTTTTGTGGATAAAATTTTGAGACACATTGAAATATTTATAGATTATAATATATTATAATTTTGGGTGATGTATTCTCCCCATTGTAATTAAATTAAATCCTATCAATTTAACTAATATTGACAGATTCAGGTCTATATTGAACACGTAATTAAATATACACAACTAGAAGATGAAGTGTTTTTTAGGATGTTAAATGAGATTTATCTATATGAAAAAAACATTCTATATGATTATTAAAGAGATATAACCTATTCTGAATTTCACATATAATTATAAAATAGGATGTAGATATAGATCCATAGGAAATAAATTCCCATGAACACTAAAAATTAATAATACGGTAATCATACCACCTTGGTTTTTATTTATAACTCAATATCCACTTGTTTGGGAAAATATACATGAAATTGGAAATAATAAAACCTAGATTGAAAATCACTAACCTATTCAGTAATATTATTTTTTAGGTTTTTCCATGTCTTCATAGTTGTTAGTGATTATCTCCGTTGTCAGACCCTCGATTATAAAATTGAGTCACATAATTCCCAACACACATGTAATTGTAGAAGTTGATTTTTTGTAACTTTCTATTTTGATCTACACTCATGAGTTTGATAACCATTATCATCACACTAATATCATTTTCCCATGCCTTTAATGATATTTACCCATGATTCCTCCCAATGATTTGACAAATATAAAATTAAATAGTCTATCATTAAACATATTCACAAATGATCATTCATGAGAATCCCTCTTCACTATTATTAGTGTATTTTGGACATTGAATATATTTATTTTGTAAAATAATTTCATTAAATAGACAAAATACTTTATCCCAAACATTTAGTCATGACACGTTGGATAAAAAAACATCATACATATAACTCATGGAATTGTACCCCAAAAACAAAAATAATAATATAAAAATTGAACTTAGGTGACATAGAAATTGTAAATTCCCTATAGATATTTTATTTTTCATTAAAAATTAAGATTATTCCTTGTTTTAAGTGTGATAGTGGTAGTGGTGGTGGTTGTGGTGTTTTTATCCAATTACCTCATTAACTGTAATGATAATTCATCATTAATATCATCATCCTAATCATTTCCCACTACTGTGCTATCTCCTTCCCTTATTATGTCTACTCCCAGTCTTCAATTATTTCAAACTCCTGAAACTCATCATTGTCATTGAGAAGGACAATTTTCACTTCCTCCATCAGTGTCTTCTCTTTGGTGGCCACATAAATCAAGAACATACCCTTTTAATATGTATTTTGGGTTGAATGGATTGAAATCAATATAGATCAAGCAAGGGGTGATGAATATGCCCTCTAATTTTAAATAATGGAGTAATGGGAGTGGAGATAGATTTTTTTTAAACATAGGAAACCCTTAGGCTTTGGAGATGGCTGAGCATAGAAATGATATTATTAGGGGGACGCTAGAATACCATGTCAATAAATTGGAGGATAAAACAGAAATATATAACATTATTGGCGATTGTTATAATTTATTTATCAAAAATAACCACATGAAATTTTAACCTCAAGATGTGTCTATTTTCAATTAATATAAGATATCATTTATTTCTTATAACCGAACTTATATCAGACTCAGTTTAACATATATCTCTTTCATATATCTTTATTGGAAGAATATAGGTCACTTTGAGTTGGTTTATCATATACATTTTAACTTAATCTTTATAATAGGGAAGAAAAATTACAAGGAAATTTATTAAAATATTTTAAACCAATTAATAATTAAAATAGAACCCCTAAAAATCCAAAATATCCTTCCTCAAACATAATTAATCTTTCAAAAAAATATTATTCCAAATTATGAATATAACCTATTAATAAACTCTAAATAATTTTTTTTTTCTAGAATACTATTTGATTCTCTAAGACATTAATCCCAAATGAGATTATATATTCCACCAAAAAATAACTCTATTTTTACTCCCAAATTACGATGAAAACAAGTCCATATGGTCTCACACTAGTAAATAAATATCATATTTAAAAAAAATTTGATAAGTGTTACCGACACTATTATAAATTCCCATCAATCCTAATGATATTGACACTATATAACATACATTCTCAAAATTAATCATGCCTTTATTACCTCGATATGATGATTTTTTTAGTCAGAATGTTATCAATACATCAATCATGTGTTCTAAAATAATTGTCAATAAAAACCTGTCATAAAATTAATTTTCAAGGTTATTGATAACATTATATATAGGATTCTGAACCATTAATGTATAAATAATAACAAAAATCCATATATGTTTCACATAATACTTAATAACATCTAAAATATACTATAAACCCATCGATAAATAACACATTACTAATTAAAATTGATTATATAATAAATAATTTATCTCTATTATAATATCACCTTCACTAATATAGCACAGATCAGGAAATCTAAATTTTCTATCATAATAAGAATATATGATAATTGTTAACCATTTACATTATATCTCTTATTAGGTTATAAGACATAGTTTTTTCTAGATACATATCATTCATACTTTGGGCTTCGTTATCCAATTTCAACCAAATAGTAAAACCATAATGGTTATGATAATATCCAAAATATCTATATAAAAACATTAACTATAATAGTTCTTGACTTCCGTACACTTTTTTTAACATACAATACTTTTAAATAAAGCTAATAATATTATATGATCAAACCTTTATTATATATTATAATAATTCTACTAGGTATTCTATCCTAGTTAGATAGCACCAGATTTAAATTCTTCATAATGGTTCGTAATGATATTTTAATTAACCTAAAAATATCCCAAAAGATTGTGCCACTATATGTATATTTTTAATCTCACTCATAATGAATTGCACTTATGATCCATTCAATGTATAACATATACTTTTTCATGTGATTTTCCCTAAGTGTATCTATGTCACAATTGTATCCACTTGCTAATATCCTGATAGGGATTTATTTCTTTTAAAACCACAAAGTTTCTACTTTTTAAATTCATTTAGATATTATACAATTCATAGAATTAATTATAGTGTTTTCACCGATTTCTTTTTATTCTAATCCTAAAATAAAACATGAATTATTATCTTCATAATAAATTATATACTATTCTATAGGTCTATCTATCCATTTGAAATCATAATAAACCTTAATATATAAGACCTTAAATTATCTATAAAAACATCATAATCTCTACTTTTTTCTAAACCTTTCATTTTAATCCAACGATCTTACCTCAGATCCATGCTCCCAGAAATGATGTCATAAAATATATACATTAAATACATTCTTTGTTACTAGTTTTTCAATATGGGATATAACCAAACATAAATAGAAAAACAAAAATTATTAATGAATCACTTATATTTAAATAATATTTTTAGGTTTATAGTTCTACATAATAATTGACAATCACAAACTAATAAATCCCACAACATTATAAAAACGGGCCTTTCCATTATATATAAGAAAATAATTATTTTATAATAAGCTTTTGGCATATCTATTGAAATTTTCTACACCTTTGATCAATCTAAACATTTCACTTGAACTTATTTTTTTCAAAACGTGAAGAATAGGGACATAAGAAAGGTGTTTGATAAACACTTTATATGGTAAAAAAAATAATAAAATCAGTCAAGGCTTAAACATGTAATCAAAATTATGGCAGGAACATATAAACAATAATAACCGATAATCATAATGAAACTAAGAGAATGTTGAAACGACATGAGATTGTAGATCTTATAAAAAAATAACACAATGTGAGATAACATTTATTTCACACAACACCTGATGTAAATGAGATAGAATATCTTTTAATAACATTATTAATAAAAATAAAATATTGATCAATTAAATATCATTACATTTGGTAGATAAAATCTTTTTATGAGTAAATCTTGTAAAATTTTGTTATGAATTAAAATATATTTCTTTATATTTTTCATATTCCTTTAAAAGATAATTTTAAATATTTCAGAATTTCAATTAGATAAAATAAATTGATTATTTATTTTATAAGTATTAAATGTAATTATTATGAATATTTGATAATATTATAAAAATATTTATTTTTACACAAAAATTGTAAAAATTAAGACAATTATATTTTCCATGATATTATCTATGTAAGAATGAACTAAAAGATTTATAAAGCATTAAATTAATAAAATATTATATTAAGTAATAATATTATGATTATTTAAATATTATTTGATCTTAAAAACATTTCCATAAATTTCTATAATTAATTTTAAAATGATAACATTGTTATATAAATTGTTTTTCCCTTTCATTAAAATCAAGTAATTTCACATTAAGGATAAGTATTGGATTTACTTAGAACCATAATATAGTTCTATTAAATTAAATAAAAATCAATTTACGCCTTAAAAATCATTATCTAGAATAATTTAATGTTACATTATAATTTAAAATCTTTGTAATGAAATTTTTTTAAAAAAACATTATTATGTTTTTCTAATTATTTATTAAAAAATAACTTTAACTTGATGGAGAAATTTTATTTTAGAAAATGGTTTTAATATTGAAAAAAAGTTCCAAATTTGTTAATAATATAAATTATAATTATTTCTACCATGAAAACAAATCCCATGCCCACTAATTTTTATCCTAATCTCTTAAATTTCCCATATACTTCCAAGGAATGATCAAGTATCCATCGTAAGTATTATGTCCTTATTATGTTTTCCACATAATCATATAATAAAAAATATAGTATAAAAAATTACATTATTAAGAAATTGTCATTATTATATTAATTTTTTTTCCATGTTAATTTAACATCCATGATTTATTAATTTTCATCTATAGAGAAAAATAAAATAATTTCAATCGTGCATATGCGTGAACTACCGCCTCCTTGAAATGATGTCATTCATTTTTATTCAAAAACTCACATGGATTTTCATAATGGTGTTATTAATTAGTAAATATGAAATATATTATGTATTCATAATTTTAAAATTATAATGGATTATCCACCTTCATCCCCTTTCATTTTTTGAGATACGGAAAAGATAATTGTGAATATGTGTAGACTATTGAATCCATGATGAATTATTTTTCATTTTAATATAACATTCAAAAAAATATCTAAAAAAGTAAAATATATTCAAACATGATAAATAAATCAAATTCGTTCCATTATACATATATTATAATTATATTATGACAAATTAAAAAGTATCTTGACCACACCCACCCATCTTGTTTATGCATCTTCATGTTTGGGAAGATACATATGCCTATATAAATGACGATTTATAATCCGATCATGGATTACATTAAGAATATAAATAATTATATAACCACAGGATAATAAGATAAAAAATATTATTTTTTGAAAAAAATTATATGATTTATATAATTTTTATTAATAAATCATATTCGAGCAACAAAATTATTGAAATAATATATTATCAAGTAATTTTTCACATAATGTAACCAAAACACATATGGAGTGAAATAATAAAATTTTAATCAATATAGGTTATATATTAAAGAAAATAAAATGAAATATCAACAACTAACATTGTATCAAATGATGGAAATGGTATGAAAATTACTAAGCCTACTAAAAACATTTAAGGTAATTAACAACCTATATTCATATTATGCTATAACTAATTAATATAAACTTGATAAATAATTATAGAAATTATTATAAAAGTGTAAATGATTTTATTATGGTAGATAATACGTTATTAAATTAGTTGTGTTTGTTTTATTCGATGTAAAATTTTGATCAACTATGGAAGGAAAAAATGAAACAATTTTTGCCTCAATTTTACCTCATTGACGCATGTCTAGTATTATGAACCTATTTTAATTTATTTTATTTATATACTGAATATTTCACATATAATAGAATAAATAATATTTAAATAAATTTGTTTTCATTTAAATTATAATTCCTTTTTTAATGTGTTGTGATTAATGTGTTACTCAAGATGTAAAGGTTTCTTTGTCTCAAATTTTAATCACATCAAACTAGATTTAGAAAATTTGCACCATTAATTTTAGATATTTAAAATACTGCAATATTTTCATATTATATCATAATAATCTTATATATAATGATATTCAATGTTATATTTTATTTGACACCTCTCGTAGTGTCTTGATTCAAATGTTACAAAGGTTGTAAGGGGGTTTTGTGACTCAAATCGTTTCTTTGGGTCGTAATCACTCTTAATAGAGTATTAAAATTAAATATTGATTTAATTTTTTTAATATAATATTATATTGTATTTAAATCTTATTTTATAGTGAAATCAGGTTTTACATCAATGTTTGTATCCTTGAGGATTATATTTCCTTATTAAAATCCTTTTTTTAAATAATTCTCATTACTTTTAATGGAATTTTCTTCCATGACCATGTTTTTATTTCTTGTTAGTATTCTCATAATTTTTTTATTATATTATATTATTATATTAATTCTATTTATTATTATTTCATAAAGAAAAATTAATAATCGTTTTATTGTTGGGAGTTTTCAATTAAGTTATTTCAAAATATTATTCCATCCTTTAAAAATAAAAAACATTATAATTAATTAAACATTTTATTTTGAAAATATTTATTTAATTAAAATATTATTTTCATTAAAACCATTTTTAATGACTTTTTTGTTTATTTTATTTCTCATTAAAAAATGGATTTTATTCTATAATATTTTAAAATTTCAAATAAAAACATGGCATTTTAACTTATATTTATCCTCCATTGTTTAAATTTCATGATGATAAGTTTTGATACTCCAATATCTATCATTATGTTATTATTTATTCTGTAAAATTAGAATTTTTATATAATAGTATTTATTAATCTAATGTTCTTTGGTGTTTCTTTTTTGAAATTTATTTAAAAACCCATAATTTTTCCATGGGTGCATTATGATATAATTAGGATTAATTTTAAGTGGAACAAATTAGTGTAGTTGATGATGGGATGGGTCCTATATATCTCTATAATGAATTTGTTAAGGATTTATATCACATATAAAAATTATGTTATAAATGTAAATTTAGTTCAGTCACACAATAATGTTTTTATTTTTTCCACAATATCAAGCATGGGAATATTTTTAATAATATGTAGCGTGGGCATTTTGTATTTCTATTATATGAAGCATGGATATTATTTTTATTCCAAACATGAAGTGTCTGAATTGTTTTTCTTCAAAACAATAATTTTTAGAGAATTTATTTTTTCATAATACTATAATTTTATTATGATAATAGTTTTAACAAACATCCATATATTTTATAATTTCATTAAAAATTTTATATATTACTTTAATTTATTTAAAATTATATGTTTTCATGATTATAAGTTATTTTTAATTTATTCATACTTTTATATCATAATCAATTTTTTTGATTATTTATATGATTTTTTGACGAGTTCATATCATTTATGTCAATTATATTTCTATTATTTTATTTTTCTTTTTCAAGGTAAATTGTTATCACCTATTATATGATGATATTTAATTATGATATTCATATATTCCTCATGTTTATGTTCTCATTATTTATGATATGATTTTCCTCCACTAATCATTTGAGCTTACCCCTTTCTCATGGTTCAATTTTCCTAGGTTATGAAGCAATGTAAAACACTAGATGTGTCTAGAATATTATATGTAAGAGAATATTTTTTGGTAAATTTGATGACTTTTTATGGATTAAAGAGTTGATTATATAGTAGAATAAATATGAATTATCTGTAAAAGACATGAGTTTTTGTATAATTTTTTGTAATAATTCCCTAAAACTATAATTAAAAATTTATTAGAAATATGTTGAATGAAATATTTTCCTGAATTCATGTAACTATCACATGATTGGGTCTCAGCATCATAGTTTGTGTCAACGTAGGGTGTTGATAACTTTAATGAGTATGATGTTTGTTGAGGATAGCTTAAGTATTTATAAGTTAAGTATTATCAATATTTCAAATGTACAGATAACCCGTTAAGATAGTATATGATTTAATTTTAAGGTAGTAATATACTTTTTATTTGCGAAGAAAGATAAAATAACATTAGTGAAAATGCATGGTATAATTATATGAGGAAATCTATGTTTAGGATAACATGGTGGTATTTTAATAAAGTATATATATTGTGATTATCTATGAAAATACATCCCGATATTTATACTATAGGTGAAAGAAGGCAGTCACACTAATTTTTATTGGGTTTATAAACTTCAAAAAGGAGGATTGGGTCTTAAGTCGTTCATCAACTAGTGCATACAAATAGATCTAATTTCACACATGCTTTTTCACTCGTGATGGTTTTTTTAGTTATTAAAATTCTATTTTCATGACATTGTTAAGGATATATTATATGAACTGATTAGGTTAAGCAGTATAAGTGAAACTAACTTAAGACAAAGTAAATTGATATTAAAATATAAATTGATGAAATTAAGGTTTAATTATAAAATATTTCATGGAATTAAGGTATCATATTCACATTATATTTTACTATGGTTTTTTTGATAATAATTTTTGGTTTTGGTAATCAGTTGAAACACTATTATGAGGGTAAAGGTGAAAATGATATGTATCAAAAAACCAATCTGTCGTATAACTGAATAAGAGAGTATACTTAAATGGTTGATAATATAAATATACTCTATTTATGATGGAAATTATATATTTATAGTCATACCTAGGGTGGTGCAGTTGATATCTTAGATAAATTTAAAACATGATGCTCTTAGATAATTTCATTTGTCACGAAATATATATTGATTAGATTTTGGTATATTCTAAATAATATTGAGGATAACATCAAATAACTTTGGATTATACTTCAGTGGTATTAATTTAATGGTTTGAGGTACGTTCTAATTTTTATTAATACATTTAATGGTTATTTGATGATGAGGTTATATTTTTAGAGGTAACTATTGAGGAACACATTATTATGGTATGCATGTCTTTTAGGAGTAATATATTCTTAAGTTATAATTTTTTTTTCAGAAAATGATTGAGTTAGTAGTTATAACATTTGTATTGATTGTTGGATCATTATATATTTGAGGTTAAATTCATTTTGGGATTATAGTATATATATAATAGTGTATGGTTTTAATACCTATTTATTAATTACATTTTAGGATTGAATATATTATTTCTTTTTAATTTAATATATGATTTTTTGTTGTTTTATGTGTTGAAGATTATAGTGGTTTTCAAAAATTATATTATACAAAATATATAATTAGGGTGTATTCATTCTTGATAATATTATTGAATAATGTTGATTAAAGGAGAAGATAAGTATCTTGATATATTTTATGATAATTAAAGATATATCTCATTAGATTCTATACCATGACCAATATTGTCTATAAAAATCATAATTACTAATCATTGATTAAAATTCTGATGAAGTAATTTATATTTATAGTGTATAATGTAACAACTAGTGATTATAGATATTGTAAAATAAATGAAATGTTCAATAACTAGTCTTTAATGAGATTCCTAGATTAAATGAGACACAATATATTAAAAATAAATTAGTAAATAACCTAATATTAAAAACAATTAAAAATAAAAAACATTATAAGAAAAATAGATAGTTATAGATAATGTTAAAAATTATAACACCTCATTACCCTTATCATAGGTATGTCCTCATGTTTACTATTTATTTTCATTTTTTATTGGGTGAGTGTTGACGACCATGAAATGTGGAGGATACATATAATGGTGATGTCAGGGTACTTTTTTTGATTTTTCTAATTTAACCTATATTTTTTATTATTCACTAGGTAGTTACACAAAATGTAATGGGATAACACAAATTATAATGGTGTCTAGATAAGATCCCATGAACTAAATATACAACATGATAATTGTACATGTCATGTAAGTGTTACACATAATGTAATAAAAAAATATGTATTTAATAAAAAATTCAATGTTATTTTTGGAATAAAATTTAATTGATGAATTTTATGATGTGTGAAGTATTAAATGATGTGAAATTCCATGAGATTCACCATTTTTGGAGTCTTACAAGTTTTCTAGGCATCATTATCGTTTGTAGTCTCCTTCTCTTCGAAAAATATTTTACCCCGGCTGATTTAGGGTGACTCTATTCCCTCTAGATATCTACGTTCGGTAGTCGATCAACAAGTCAAGGGATTACATCTCCTCCTGTCAGAATTCCCATTGGTTTGTTCCATATTTTTGGTAGTGACACTGATTAGGGTAGATATTTTTTTATCAGATCTTGTTTTCTATAAATATTTTTAGCCTATATTTTTTCCTTTTATTCAAATGGCAGATCATGCAGTTTCTAATCCCCATTCTCAACGATTGTAATGTTTTATATGTCCTGGAGGTAGGTGGATCTATCCGGTGTTATATTTTTTGAATTTTCTATTGTTAGTATTATTTCTTTTTTATTTTATTTTTAATTACATTAGTTTAAATTGACAATAGAGTGGGTTAATGTTTTAAAGTGGTTATTGATTTTAAAACTAAATGAACTTGATATAGAGAAAAATAGATTTTTGAACACTGAAACAGATTATCTTTGATTATAAATGGTATTGTAAAAATGTGAGCATGGTTTTTAAAATAGAAATTGATAAACAATGAACAACATGAACCTTGGTTGTGTTGATAATGAAACATGGGTAGCCGTATTCTGTGTGACACCACTTGGAGGTAATATTTTGAATATTTATGGGTTGTGGGAGGACTCAATATTAGTTAGATCCAACTGTATTCCTTTATTTAGGATTAGGAGTGTCTAGTACATTTTTTTCAATAGACTAAAGAATATCTGGGAGATTCATTATTTTTTTGGTTGTTGGTTTCATGACATATTATTTCATTGATGTGGGATCACATGCACTTTTAAATTTAAGTATGTTTAACTACTTTGTATTGTGACTATCTTGTTTTTGGATTTGGTAAAAATGATATGAATATTTCGTAACAACCAACGAATGGTTTATAATTTTTTTTAACATATCTTCATTTAATGAAATTCTTGTAGAACCATTTTCATTTAATGATAGAATTTTTTAATTCTTGATATTATAACTTCTATATAATATTTAGTGTATTCTCATTAGGATTTTTTTCTTACACCATACTTATTCCATTGGGTAGTTGTAGACATCATTTTATAGGATATAGGTAAAAACTAATGGTATTATATAGAATAAATTATTCTTTTACATCGTTTCTATGGGTTTGATTGTTTTTTGGAGGTGATGATTTGTCACATGGAGAATTGATAGCCGAGAAGTTTCATTCATTATGGTTTAGACCATTTTTACTTAGTTTCATCGCCCCTGTTTAATCTTTTTTACTCTGGTTATATGTATTTATTTTCTTATATTTATGAACTTCTTTATCTTAGTTATACCTCAGGTCTTGATAGGATGAATTGGTTGACTAGTTTAGTTGACAAGGGTTATTTTGTTACAATTTTGTATCAAAGTGTTATCTGTACAGGAAGTGTGTCTACACTACCTAATATGGATCTAATTCTTTGTTATATAAGAGTGGTATCATCATAATATGGTTAGTAGGTTCATATCATTGTCATGTCTAGCTTTCTACTATTGTTAAATATTAGTTTCCATGTGTGGTCATAAAAAATTTATCATGTATGAGACCTAGTATTTTGTCACTTTTGAATGAATTGTATGAGAAATCTATTTAAATTGATCTATCTACTATGATTTTGAATTGGTGTTTGTAAGTTAATTTGAATTGACCATGATGATATTTTATTTATATGGACAAGTTCCATTTAAATGGTTTTTTATTATATGGTATAATTCAAAATTTCATTAAATTCATATTATTTTAATGAATTGAATTGTATTATATAAGTTGGTTCAATGTTTTTAGAATTTTCATCCAAATGATTGGTTATTATCCTATTTTTTATAAACATTTATTTATAGATATACCTACCAAATATACGAGGTGATAACATGATTTAGGTTCTGCTGGTGGATCCTCCTGTAGGCCCTTCATTGGCCGATGTAGTAGTCTGTACCATTCAGAGCTTGGGGTCAGTGGGTACCATGAAATTGGGACAAGTAGTTGATAATGGATTTGAATTTTCCATGTAAAATACACATATAATCTATGGTGATAGTGGAACCCCAAGGATCATAAGAGTTTCTTCAATGGATTGATATGATATTCATCTTTTTTAAAACTCGGTATGATTTTCTAGAGGTTTTTTACACGTATCTACTTGAGGGGATATGAGGAAGACATTGGGACTCATTAATTCAATCTATGTTGCACAACTGTCAGTTTGGATTTCTATGAAGAAAATATTTAATTCAAACTTTTATCATGAGACTTTATATACTACAAACACACATCATTATCTTACCTAGAGCAAGGGGAGCATACCATTTTAGATTACTCCACCTGTTTTGATGTGTTGGTGCATCTGGTACCAGATCCTGTCACTAATGATTACTTTTAGTCATAGAGGTTTGATATCGAGATGAGGGATGATATTTTTCTGTTTTTATTTCATTGTTTTTATTTATAGACATCGTAGATTTAGTAGATAAAGAATATTTGGCTGAGGCAGACATACATGGAAGGACAGGTTTGGGCGGAGCATCAGTTGTTCTAGTGGTTAGACAAAGTGCTTCATCTAGTCAAAAAAGGAACTACAAGAGTGGTCTGTTTTTTATAAGACCAATTTCAAGAGATTCTTCATGGTAGGAACTTTTTATCTTATACTGGTGTGGGTGATGTGGCTATACATGGACTCAATGTATGAGGGCTCCTTAGACTTGTAATCATTGTGTGTAATCTAACCATCTCAAAAGTTTATGTGAAATGATTCCCTATAGAAGTATGGCTTGATCCACATTCACCAAGGGATTGCAGGTTCATGTAGATTCTTCTATGGGTGGTGGGTCTCATTCTCATACTAAGGGAGGTGTCCAGGTAGCTACGTTCAAAAGGATTTATAATGTAGAATGTACACAATAGGATTCTAAATCAGGGTCAATTACTATCGTTGGTATGGTGTTTATTTTATATTTTATGGTAATATTTTTTTTAAAATAGGTTATAATAATTTTTTTCATAAACTTTAGTTGAAATGTTGGGTTTTCATTTGGATCTTATTCCATTCTGGTTGGATCATTCCTCTACTTTTGGAAAGAGGTTTAAACACTGTTTTAGGTTCCCCATGATTCTGTGGTGATAACTGACTTCGATGTGGTTAGAATATTCTTAGTACATGATAATTACATCTTGAACATGATTATCATCATTAAATGTATGATCAACATGAAGGCCTATATATACTATTATCTCCATCAAGTATGTTGTTTATCTTCCGATGGAGGAACTCATGTTTTCTAGGGTGAGTTTGACTCTTGATCTGGATTGGAGGGTCACATTGTTTCTTATTCAGGTATAATATAATTCTAGTTGTGATAAAATTTTCTTAATATAGATGTCCGATTCATGATTGGTCAGCATCATTGTATTGTTTGAACATACCCTGAGGAATTTTCAGATTATATTTATGGTTTTCCACCATAGTGAGAGGTAAATTTAACTATTCACTTTATCTATGTAATGATACCCATTTCTATACCATACTATCAAATGGAAAATTCTTAGTTGGGGGAATTTATGGTCTAAAGTTTTTACCTTGAGGAAATATAAAATATTATTCCAAGAGTGTTAATATGGGATTCTCCATTACTCTTTTCAAAGAATGATGATGGAAGTCGTAATATTTTTATTGAATATTGAATGTTGAATCAGGTGACTGTTAATAAGAATCATACATTACATAAAATTGATGATCTATTTGATTACTATATAGGGGATGATTTTTTTTCCTCAATTGACATATGGTCATGGAACCATCAGTTGATTGACCAATATGAGAAAATAACCATGACAACATTTCTAAGTTTATACAGTCATTTTGAGTTTCTCAATATGACATTAAAACTCGCCAATTCTCTTATGGTATTTATGAATTTGATAAATCTTATATTTCATCGCATCTTTGAATTGTTTGTTACTGTGATTGTATATGCTATCTTAGTTTACCAATAGTCATAATTGGAACATGTGGACTATTTATATGTTACTATTTTAATCCAGAAGAACGTTGTCTGTATGTTAAACTTTCCAAGTGTGTGTTTGTGATCTGATAGGTGAATTTCATTGGGGAATTTGATATCATATGTGGGAATCTCATTGAATCATGAAATGGTATAGGTAGTTATATATTAGGAAAATAACATAAAAATGTTTGATATTTGATGCACTTTGGGGTTGGCTAGTCATTACATGCGGTTTGTTCTGGACTTCTCCAAACATGAATCTATTATGAATTCTTTGACCATTAATGGTTCAATGTTTGAATGGGATGCCAAATTTTAGAGATCTTTTGAGGTGTTGAAAGTTATTTTGACTTCAGCACAGGAGTTGATTCACCTTCTATTAGGTTTGGGGTTTTATTTTCTCAGCAATTCCTCATGTATGAGTTTAGGATGTGTCTTCATGGAAGGTAAAAATGTTTTGTCTTATGTATCATGACAGTTACACACTAATTAGAATAAAAACTTTCACTATGATCATGATTTTTTTAGTTAGTCATGAACCCAATATGTGGCATTACTATCTTTTCTAGAGAGATTAACAGTGTATTCTTATCATAAAATCCTAAATTATGTTTTCACTCAGAGGGATCTGAACATGAAATAAAGATTCTATGTTGATTTTCACCTTAAATTTTATTTTAATATCACATATAACCTTGTGAATGTAAATGCGATAGTCAATCTGATGAGAAGAAGAGTACTTAGCCTGTTAGTAAAGTACTCATTTGAAGGGTGTTAGTATATGAGTTTTTTAGCACATATGGTCCTCTAAGAGAAGGAAGTTTGTGGATAAGAGTTCATGGATTCAATAAATGTTGAATCATCTTTTATTGAATGAGTTTTCAATAATTAGATGGAAGACAATAAGATCTTATTCATTAGAGAAATCCTAAATAGTGGGGAGACCTTGGGTTAGTGGTCTTAATCTCCCTGTAGAAATTTGTGCTTCCATAGTAGGTCAGTTGTTCTCTTTTTCCTAAAACAAGAGTGGATAGATAGTGGGAACCGATCTTGTTCGCATGGGAACCCAGGTCTATAATGATATATAATAATTTAGGATATCTATATCGATGTACGTTAATGAGGTGGTAAATTGTGAATTTTGTATCAAGATGTCTTGCTGTGTTCGAGAGTTAAGGTGGAACACTAGAGTCTAGTGGGTTTATTGAATCCTTTACCCTTTTTGGTATGAAATTGGGATGAAATGTCTATTGATTTCATTGTTGGATTACCAAAAACTCTATAACTTCCCCTGATCCAACACTCCCTCATGTTGCCAAAACAGGATGATTGTGATAACTCTTGTGTGCCTCCACATACGAAAGTGACTGCCGACTATAAATGTTGGTTCGATTTGTATATTGGGGAGATATTCCCCATGGTTATATACTTGAAACAGAGTTAAATAATACAATTAAAATAATAAAAAAATATTAGAGTGGAGAAGTAATAGAAGCAATATGATATGACATAAACTAACAAAAATTAGTACTGAGTAATCTAATAAATAATATTGAAATAATGTAATTACATGTTAGAATGTAAATAAATATCATTCTATGAATAATAAAAATAAAATAAATAAAGAATAAAATAAATACTCCAAATTACCCAGTCATGAACCTTATTTCAGTCCCATATCCAAACTCCATCATATATAGTTGACAAACAATAAATAGCAAGGTCCATTTCCCTTATCCAATCATCTATCCAGATAATCTTCTCATGTGAATAACAGAGGCCTGGATAAGGTTATAGTATAACTAAGTTGCTCAAAAACAACATTTCTAAACATAAATAGTCAGATAATTTTTTTAAAGGTTGGGGCTGAAGCCTCATTTTTATTATTAAATCAAAGCAAAGTCCTCTTTTAACTGGGTAGAGGGAAACCCATTACATAGCCCGAAGGCCCAGTGGGCTTGTTGTCCATTACATAGCCCGTAGGCCCAAATTCTAAGGACAATTCACATTATGTGAATAGTAACATGCTGCTATAGTACTACACAGTATCGCCGCCGCTACAGTGCCCTGCCGCCGCTACAGTGCCCGCTGATGAATAGTGCCATCACTAATACAGTACCACTACAGTGCTGCTACAGTACCTACGCCTCATGGGTTTTGAACCCCCATTTTCGATGTAGTATTACGGGGTGCTTACCACTAAGCCAAACCCCAACTATATAAATAGTCAGATAAATAGTGTATGTAATAATAAATTAAAATAATGTAATAATTAATTAATGAGTAAATTAATACCACATAAAACTACTTCAGCTCCATGTTAGAATGTCTCACTACATGTATCACAACAATTCCATCCAAAACCATATAACCAAGGCATGCAAGTATTACAAAAATATAGGTCAAACCTACTATATAATAACTTAGAATGTAATTGTGATTGATCTCAGTATATTAGTATTTCATCATCCATTCAGGGCTAAGCCAGGTATATTAGCATTTTAGAATCCAATTTGGGCCAAGCATATTATATCATCATTTCAGCATCCAATCACGGATAATCCATGTATATCATCATTTAATCATATTTAAGGGTCAAATTAAGTATATACGAATTAAAACATAGAAAACACAACCCATGTCATGGTTACCAGGATATCACAATATCACATCATAAAGATTTATTTTATGAGTTGGTCATAATGAATAAAATTCCATTCATCTCAATAAACAGGCCAATCTCGAATGAATCTATGTCAAGAAATTGCCTAAAATCCATGTCATGCTAAATAAACAATAAGACATTAATAATTTAATTTTCTCTAGGATTCGTTCAACAAAAAGGTAGAGATATGATTGCCTAATAACTATTTGGATCCAAAGGCACTCTAAATAATAATCCAATTTGTCAGTTAAAAAATTAAAGAAATATGATATGTTGGGAAATTACAATATTTCATGTACTCAACAATTATTCAAACAATATGTTTAACTAATAAATCCCAATATTTAACTAACGGTCAACAAAGCTTCTAATAGGATTCACCAATAATAATGATGATACTGATGATCAAAAAAAGGTTCCTAGATCATAAATGATTAAAATCAAGATCATCAATTCTCATGATTAATACATTACAGAACAACGATCAGAGAACAGAGGAAGATAGAGGGTAACCAAATAAAAACAACATACCTTGGTTTGATCGCACAATAGGGCCATTATGAATCAAGGTATGTACTCCAAAATCACGTAGAAGGGTTCCCACGGTTTCGAGTAGAAATATTCATGCGATATGAAACAAGAAAAATCAATTGCATGACACATATTAAAACTATAGTCTAGGGAATTATTCGGGGTGTTATATTGTTACTCATCAAGAAATTATTTTTAGAGGGATACACAAGAAAACATCGCCTCAGATTATTATATATTATTATTTAATATTAGATTATGTTTAACAAAATTAGACATTATGTACTCTCTTCATGTCATGAATCTGTTCAAGACCTGTAACCATTCACAACATGTGTCTGGAAACAAATAAATGGTGTGTATTACAGTTACACATTTTGTAACTATTCTAGAGATAGTTTTTCATCCTTTTTTTAAAAAAAAAATGGGAAACCCCCTTCAGGTTTCTAAAAATACCAAGAACAATTGGTAATACTTGACCCATTAATACCCAATATCCATTAATTCAAACAAAAAATATCAAACTTCTCCATATGTGGATCCCCTATGGTTTTCTTTAGCTTCCTTGCAACCCATGTCTATGTCAATTAAAACAACTAGAAATCCACATAATTTAAGTTATTGACACTAAAACAATATCTCCATCTCATAACAAGACATGACCACCAAGGCTTAGATGAAATACATAAAGGGGGGTGTACTAGGAAAAATATTGGGTCATAAAACCTCCCCACAATATAACATCGAGTATCTAAGCTACTCTATGCATCACTATGGAGTATCTGTTAACAAGTATGGCCACTCTGCTCATATATCAGAATCCATTTCCCATGCATCATACTGAACTATAACATAATTCTACTACACTCGAACAAAAACAGTCACCACAACCCATAGATACTACTCAAAACATTCTAAAATATATATTAGAAGGTCATCAAAGGACACATTAACACTAATATTGACATCTATTATATCAATATGATGATAAGGGTATGAATAATATCTATAAGGCTACAACACATGAAACACATCATGTAAGGAATAATATTACTTTACAAAGGATTATTGATACACCACTTGATCGACATTATACATTCTCTCAAATGGCCATACAAACCATGGTGCTAGCTTTCCCTATTTCCCTATACGACACTTCCCCAACATAGGTCACAACGGGAGGAAAACATGACAATAGATCTTGAACTCCATAGGTTTTATCTCATAGAAAACATATGATTTATGACTTATCATTGTAGTCACCAACCATTGTTTGATCAACTGAACCTGCTCAGACATCTACAACATGAGGCATCTCCTAATAGGTGCTAACTCACCTACCTCCAACCAACAAATATATGAATAGAATGACCTAACATACAAGGCCTCAAAAATTTACATTTGGATAGATTCGTAAAATCTATTATTATATGAAAACTCAGTGAGTCCCATTTGCTACTCTCATGAACCACCGATATGTAAAACATAATATCTTATCATATCCTCCATAACCTAACTAGTCTTTTCAAAATAACCATCTTTATGAGGATGGTAGGTTATACTCAAAATATCCTATGATCACAAATCCTTATGAATACCATTCTAGAACTGTGATGTGAATCAAGATCCTTTTTCTAAAATTATACTCCCCATAACACCATGCAGTCTAACTACCGTATGCATGTAAAGACAACTTAGATAATCAATTGTGAAGTATTCCCTGATAGGTATGAGGCGAGATAACAATTACAACTCTTCAATTTATTACACATTAATTCATGATTTGTAACATAAGATTACACATAATACAAATCATAAGATAAAAATTATAGTCTATTTTTGATTTAGTGAAATTATATAACAACGTAAAATTGAAAATTCATCATCTTTATTGAAAACATCCTTAATTTTATCGTATTTAAAATGACATGGGACAAACTGGCGATATATATAAGAAAGGGTGAGCTATAAAACCAAATAATGGAATAAACATGGGATTACATTGGGTGAGCTATAAATTATATAATCCATGTAGATATTTGTAATATCAATGGGGAATAAAAGGACTTATAAACATAAACCTGAACAATGAGGCATTATATAGAATGATAACATAAATTCAACATGAGAAATGTGGTAACACCATAATAAATGCCTCATAAACACAGGTTAATGATAAGATCGAAGACATCATGATTGAAAAATCTCCATACAGGAATCATGTTTATTAGTTATCCTATAATGACATCTCATGATACTAAACATTACCCAATACATTAGAGCGCTATATAATTTTAGGTGCACCTATCACATTCATTTCATTCCCATTATTGTGTGTGCCACAAATATCATACACCATGGAATCATTAATAAATATATTTTATAAAAAGATCAAGTAATATGTAATACATGCATGTATGTTCCAGTTCATAGAATTATAATTTCATAAATATTAACACACTTGATATAAAATGAGTATGGGAATTCACTACACAATTTTTTGGCATGGAAAATCACGGTGGAATTTAAGTAACATAAATGGGATGTATAAATGTTCATGGAAGGTATTGATGATGGTGAAACGAGTCTATCATAATTTTTTTATCATATGGTAGTTAAATAGATTATGTAATATCTAACATAAACATTATTAATTGGATAAAAAGTGGATAATATAGAAAATATTCTTGAATAAAGAGGAGAAATAAAATAACACATACTAAATTTTGGGATTGTAACAACTTTACATAAAGGATAATTGAAGGAGTTAATATGATTGAAATGGTAATCTACAAATTTAGAATTAAAATTTAATGTATGTGGGATATTTAATAACATATCCCAATATAAAAAAATTAGAAAATAATATTCATAACATAAAATATGATCTTGAATAGAATTGACAAGAGAGAAATGCCTCAACTTGGGTGTATGAATTACAATTCTTTCTTAGGGGACAATAGACACCATAGGAGGACTATAGAGGGTGTAGGTAAGAGTAAGTATGTGAAAAAATAATTTTTATTGAATTTAAATGGGATATTGGGTGGGTTTATATGGGAAATTAGTGGATACTCTTTTTTATTTTTAGAAGTTATGTTTTCGACTCTATATAATAAAATATCCAAAACCAGAACCCTTAACATATATTATCCAATGGAATATACCAAAGATTATTAGTTTTAATTATTAATAAGTCCAAGTGAATAAAATAATAAAATAATACTCTTGTTGATGTGTAAGTGAGTCATACTCTTAAATAAATGATTTTAAAACATTAAAATATCATAATATTATTGGATGATTCATAATGAATTTATAAAATTAATAAAATCAATATAAATCAAATTATTTTAAATTGAAAACATATCTTTAGTCATCTATACCCTTTATAATATTTATTACATTACTTTTAGGTAATTAGGATTTTATAGTACAAACCGTATATTAATACAGTATTTAATTTATACCAAAATATTTTACTCTCTCAAAAAATAATTAAAATTATTCCATTGGTTATTTTCAATGTTCTGATTTTTAAGATAATATTTATTTTTACCAAATAATATTTTAAATATATCAATTTTTACTTACAAAATAAAATCATCATTTATTAATAAATATTTTGCCTTTTTGACAATAATAGTTTTTAAACCATTATAAAAATTACATTTGACATCAGAAAAATTATATGATAAGTTATATTTAATAAAGATATAAAATAATTATCTTCTTTAAAAAATCATTTAATTTATTAATATATATTCCCTAATTTAATTTGAATATTACCAAAAATTATACTTTGTGTTTTGAATAAAAACCAAAATATTTTATAATGTAACAAATAATAAGATGAAAATATATTCATTATACTATAAAATATACATATTCATATTATTAGGGTCTTTATACATATCCCTTTGATAAACTAGAAAACACCATAAGGGAAAGGTGGACAATAGTGAGACTTTCATGGGGTGGTTCAGTGTATATGATTTGGATCATGATCTCGATGAGCTTGAACTTCTCGTATAGACATTCTCACTCATGCTTAAATTTTTGGATCTCATTTTGGGCTTCATAAAGGGATAATCAAAGTTATTTTATCTATTTTGGAAGCTATAATAAATATTCTTTATAGGGTATGATTTTAGTGGTTTAGTATTTCACATCTTTTTTCTTTTTTGATTATATTTGTTAAAACCCCTATATTTATTTTAATCTTGTGATCACTATTCAATGATTATATTATTAATGGTAATAATTATAAAAAAACATTTTAATTTAATAGGATATAATAAAACCAAAAATGTGAACATGTTTTTAAAAACAACAATATATATTAATTCATTTAATTAAATCCCAAGGGTAATTCTATTTATAATAGTTCAGGTCAGGACAATCTTTCCCCTTCAAAAATTTCACCCCTTAAATTTTCTTTTCACAAAATAAAATACATTGGGGTAACTCTGTTTCATTATTTCCTCTAGTTCCCATATTGCTTCACCAAACATTCGTCCTCTCCACAACACTTTAATAAGGTGTATTGTCTTATTTCATATAATTTTTCCTTTAGATCAAGGATTTTCATTGGCTGCTACCCATATGGAAGGTTATTACCCAGCGGTACAACCACTATTTTTAGTACATGTGAGGGTTCTGGTATGTACATCCTTAAGACTTATAAATTGAATAAATCATGTAAACGAGATAGGTTTTGTGTGAGTACTATTAAAAATTCCACCACTCTAACATGATCAAGGATCTCAAATGGTCTGATGCATCTTGAAAAAATTCCCCTTCTTCCAAAATATCATGACATTATTCCTTGGAGATATGCATAGTTATACCGTTTCTCTAACATAAAAATATAATAATCATCGTTTCTTGTATACATAGTTGTTATCTTGACTATGATCAACCTTAATGTGCTACAGAATGGTACTTACCTTTTCAACCATTTCCATGAACATTTTAGGACCTTTTTGTGTTTGTTCCCAAACATCATCAAAACATGAAAGTGTTCAGCACATATTCCAACAATGGTATTCATAGAGATCCATTATTATTGATGATTGGATACTTTTATTGTTTTAGTAATTTACTAGTGAAATATTTTGATCGCATACTCCCTTTAAGTCAATTGTTTATTCTATCTACATGACCTCAAGCGCTCGAATAGTCTACTCATATTGTCCATCTGTTTGAGGGTAACAATCCAGGATGATCTTCAACTCAGTATTCAAATAATATTTAATACTCAACTAGAAAATTTATGTAAAACATGGATCTTGATTGGATATGAATGATTGTGGTGTTCTTTATAGTCTCAACACTTCACTAATGTATATCCTTATAAGTTGATTGAGTGAGATATCAAATCGAATCATACTGAAGTGTTAAGTTTTTATATGATGATCCACCACAACCCTAATAGATTTATTTCTTTGTGATTTATTTATAAGACTAGTGACAAAGTCTATGGTTATTCTTTACCATTTACAAGTTGGTATGGGTAATGGTTGCATCATCCACTTTGATTTCTGAATTTCCTCCATCACTTGCTGACATATAATACATCATAAAGATTATTTTACAATTTCCTTCTTCATATTTTTACACCATTAGTTATTTTGGATATCATTATAAATCTTTTTGATTCTTGGGTGGATGTATAAAGTTGGTCTATGTGCTTCATCCAACAACTCTTTTATCTCATGATTCAATGGTAGAAATATTTGTTACCCAAATCTCACAACTCATTCTTCATTAACATTGAACTCTATGGATTTTATTTTTCTTATAGTTTTACCTTTTTTTGAATTATAATATCATCTCTTTGATCATCCATTATCATCTCCATAAGAGATGTTTAAGAAATCATTTGTTAAAGGATTGATGTTTTTCCTTCCTTTATGATCCCTGTGTCTATCTTTAAACATCTTGGAAGATCGAATCACACTCAATTATAATCAAATATAGAATTTCATTATCATTTAAACATATAGTGACTTCCACTTATTCACTTTTAAAAGATGTAAGTGGATAGAGAAATAGTATTCCTTAAGCAGCTCTGACCATCTTATGTGGAACATATTCATCCCTTTCCATGTGAATATATACTTTATAATTTTGTGATATGTATATATTTCACTATTCTCTCCAAAGAGGTAACTCCACTATATTTTCATAGTGATGGTCAATACAGTCAACTATAGATCATGTGTTGGTTAGTTATATTCATGAACATTCAACTCCCTTGAATCATAGGTTTCCACTTTTTCATTTTTTTTAACACACCACTCAATCTCATCTTAGAATCATCTCTGAATACTAAAAAAATATATCCACTTGTGTGTAGTGTGAGTAATAGTGTAGTGATAATCCCCATTTTTAACTTCATGGAGCTCTCTTAAAATTCATCATTCTAAAAAAATAAACCCCTTATAAATTTTATTGGTTATAGGGTTTGAATATCCTGAGAAATTTCTCAAAAATTAAATACATAACATAGCCAATCAAAGTAATCTACAAATATCTGTGATGGATGTTGGACTCATCCATTCTTCAATTTCTTTTGTCTTTTTAGGTTCTATATATATTCCATTGTTTTTGAAAATATTCACCAGTATTGATATTTCTTTTTAACCTGAACTCAAATTTTAGGTAATTCACACAAAGCTTCTCCCTTCATATGGTTTTTAGAATATTGATCAGATTCTCTCCATGATCCTCATTTATTTTGATGTATATTATAATTTAATATATATAGGATACAAAAACATTTTCAAGGTAATATCTATAGAATCATTTCAATAAATAGATAAATATTTCTATATAATTTGTGTGTCTGAGTGTAATTACTATGAACTCATAGTGCCCATACCTTATATGAAAAGAATTCTTAGGTATATATCCCTTCCTCACCCTAACTTGGTAATATCATGAATAAAGTTCCACATTGGAGAAGCATCTAGATCCATGTTACTGAATGAATAAGTCATCAATCTATGATAGATAATATTTTTTCATTATTGTGATCCTGTTGAGTCCACGATAATAAATGCAAAGGTGCATTTTCCCATCATTCTTACAGGTGAGGAGGAATGGTGCACCCCTAGGTGAAGAACTTGGGAATATAAACCATTTATCTAGATTCTATTACTGTTTATTCTTCATCTCCTCAAGTTCTAGAACAGCCATTCTATATATATTCCTTGATAATTGTAATAGCCCATTTATATTATTGAGTAAAAAATTGACATCTCTTCTAGGAGGAATGCCATGTTTTTTTAGGAAACACGTCAGTGTATTCCTTCATAATTGTCATGACTTCAAGGATGATTAATTCTATAGACTCAATCATTTGTGGTAGATATGATTTCTCATATGAAAATAATATCCATTCTTGAGGGGTTAGTTCTAAAAATATTCATCTTCCTCCTTTTACTTGGACAGAATTGGAGGATGATTCATGATATGGAGAGTGATTTCCTTCTCTTGGAAATTTATGTTGGCAATATATATAAAAAAGATAATTCATTCCTATAATTGCATCTAATTACACCATGGTGAGTATGAAAAGGTTTTATGGGAATTAAATCCCCCAAATTTCAATAGTGTATGATTCATTTACTCCGGAAGCATCAATTTTCTCATTTTCCATTTCTACCGATAGCTCAACTTCCATGATTTGTGGTAATATTTGAATAGTTATACTAAATATTCATTATATAAAAGAATTAGTTGAACCAAAAAAAGTACATTAACTATTATTTAATTAATAACTAGCATACCTATAACCACTTTAATTTTGAGATCCACCTTGGTGGCTATGATGGAGGAATCTCATGCTTGCTACCTTGGAGGATGTTGGTTTTCTACAAAAACCCTTGGTATGGTTCATTGGTTGAAAAACTTTCATCACTCCTTATAGATAATTAAATGAAAAATGTATTGATGTTTTACCAAAACATTCTACTCCTACAACACATTACTGGGATTATTATGTTGGAAATCGTAAGATATATACCCTTCCTTCCCACAACTAACGTATTTCCCCATCCCCCATAGGTGATTTCAAGGTTGAATCGTTCTGCACATTGAAAAAGTGTGATGTTGAAATTTCATAGCATTGTTATATTTCTATACTAGACCACCAAAATTAAACTCCAAGTTTTTCTTCTTATCCCTATGATAGTTTTTTAATTCATCGATATCCATTTCAACATTATGGGAAAATCAGAAAATTTCCTCATAGCTAACAAAGCCTCGGATTACATGGGATTTTCAAAGACAAAATTTAATCCCACTAAAAAAGTGGAAAAAAATTTATTTGGGGGTAACGAATAAGCCAATGGTGTATCATTTAAGTCTTGTGAGATTTTCTTCTATGCCCTAATAGATTTGCCATCTTTATTCTTTAGGGAAAATAAATCCCTATCCATTTTATGTCATATAGTGTGATGAAAACATTTAACAAAATTATTTTTTGGAATTCCTTCCACACCATTTCTTCAATCCCTTCCCCATGATTTGCATTCTTGGTCAATGTCCATCAAAGATTAGTTTCTCTCACTGTATGAGAAAAACCCAGTAGAAACATTTCTCACTCTGAACACCAATGTATTGAGAAGATATTCTCATTGGAATTGATCCATTATTACTTGATTAAGAGATCATATGATCCATTTATATTTGAGGGCCTTTTATTGTATAAATATCTTAATTGAAGCATGTTATTTCTTAGGGGGATTTGCGTGCTTCTCTTGAACTATGTTTGTATTAAAAACCTATGTTCGGTGAGATAGTAACATAATAATGTTTTTGATTTCCTATCCAATCATATTGGGAATCCTATTGGTGTTGTCATCACTTTTACCATCAAATTTATTACTTACCTAATTCATCATATTTATTAAAATTTTACAGACTAAAGAGAAAATTAGGGATGAGTATTTTTAAACTATTAAACACATAAATGGGAATCCTATAACTCTAGAAGATTTTATAGTACGTTATCTCTTCAAGGTAATTCAATAGCTTGTGAAACACGCAACATCGAGTTTGAGCACGACACAACATACAAAACTAGTTGTTAAAAAAGATGTTATGAATAGTGTTAACTGAATTTTGAGTATTTATAAAATATAAAATTTTAGAATCCATTTTATTTATTTCTTAGACATAATATAGGAACAAATTCATTTTTTTCAGATAAAATATGTATTTTAAAAATTGAAATTTTACCGCCTTTTAATGGAAAACCTTTTTTAAATCAAATATTTGACACGTTTATATATTCAATTTGACAAAATAAACTTATTATTTATAATAGAGACATAAAAAATTAGTTTTGAATTTTTTTTTGTTTTTCTGATAACTTTCATATTTGGGTGAATGTTGAAAATTAATAAAATTTAACTGAAAACCAATTTTTTAACAAAAATAATTTATGGTGTTCAATTATAACTTTTAATGGTTTGGAAGTAAAATTATTTTATATTTTTATCAATGAATACAATTTTGGTATTTATAAGTAATTTCACATTTAAATTTGACATAAACACATGTCAATCTTTTGATAGTTGTTTCTTTTTTTAAAACCCGCTTTTTGGTTTTGACAACACGAATTAATTTTAAATTAATAAATGAAAATTCTATGTTTAAATTTTTTTAAAATGGCCTTTATTTTTTAATTTAGAATATCAAAATTATTTTAGGGTTAATTTGTGGTATTTTCTTTCAAAACTTTCAATTTTTGATGAATAGTGAAAACACTATGTTATTATTTAAAACCGACATTTTATTTAAATAATTATTTATTTAATTTCAATTTATTTTAAGTCAAAAGAGGTATATAACACCTATATATGTTACATTTAATTCATTGGAGTTATTTTATAGTAAAATTTTATGTAAAAAATTTTATTTACCTTTTTAACGTTTTTTACTCACCTTCTAGGAGCATTTCTAAATTTGCATAGAAGATAATTCTACCACTTCTAGGAGTTAAATTTAAAAAATAGTAATGAAACAGTTGAAATCAGTAAGTAAAATTTATTTTAATAAGATAAAAATAATTTTTGGTGAATATTGTCTTTTGACTTATTTACCGCGGTTAAAAGTAAATAGGGTAATTAAGGGTAAAAATGATAATATAATTACCCTAAAACATGAATTAATTAGATTGGATAAGTTTAATTAGACCAAAAAACCTTAGGAATAAAATATTATACCTTTTGGTTCAATTGGATTATATTATGACATTTATTATTATTTTATTTAAAGAAGAGTTAAAACTGTTAAATTCAATGTTTAAGAAAAAACCCATTTTTATATAGGGTTAAACACAATATAAATTAGACTATAAATATTCATTATAAAGATAAAAACATTTCATAAATAATGTTATTTTATTTATAATTTTTAGACATTAAATAATTTAATTTATTTATGACACAATGACGATTCAATAATTACCTTATTAAAGAAATATTAAAATAATTTATATTATAAATAGACAAATAAATGTAAATTGGGGATTCTGTTGAGTTTCACTAATATTAGAGGTTAACATTACATGTTAGGATTTATTTGATAAATTGTTTTCTAAGTGATAATGTATTTATGACTTTCAAAAAAAATACCAAATAGTGTCTAAATTTAAATAAAATAATTTTTAAAAAACATTTTATGTTATTGGTTGATATAATATTTCTAAAAACCTAAGATTCAGCAAATGGAATTAAATAATATTATATATTCTATTAATTAACCACTTTAGGTTTTCTTGGAAGTTTATAGTAATTTTATTAACCATATAGTCTAAGAATACTAGAAGACACGGTAAATGTTAAATTATTTAACTATGAGTTAAATCTAAAATATAAGTTTAAAATGGTAACATAAAAATGTAAAAAACCTATTGTTTTAGTGGTTTTATACCCATACCCAAATTTTCTTAAAAAAAATATTTTTGGATCCATTATCAACATCAAATTATTTTATTATGAAATAATATTTTAAGCTTTTCCTAATGTAACCCTCACTTCTTTTATAAAAGGGTACACCTCCTTCTCTTAATTTCACACCTCCAAAGCCATTTGCCTTGGCCACACCCTACCCAAATATCCACCAAAAATTCCTCCATTAATCATAGATTACTTCCTTTTGTAATAAATCCATCCTATGGATCCCTTTTGATCAAATCAAAAGGAAGAACACGAAGAATACGTAAATATTTCATCACCTCTTTCATGTTCTTTTCTTCCTCCACTTCTTCTTTATTTGTTGTTTCCATTATAAAATAATCACTCTAGTATATTATATATATTTTTATTTTATTATAAAAATGGTACAACCATATTAATTATTTTATTCATCAAATAAATGACAAAGTCACCATACCTGCATACGTACGACTTACCATCTCCATGTCATGGTGTAGTTTGTTATTCAAACACTTCATAATTGGGATGGGTATAATAATGAATATATAATTAATGTAATTAACAAATATAAAATATTAAGGATTTTTTATATATGATATATCATCCAAAATCATACGATTTCAGCATCAATATAATGATATTATCACACATTCGTACGTACAGATTACCGTCTCCACGATGCGATAAGATTCATTCCCATGTTCAACATTCAATGATGATTATAAAAATATATATTATTAATAAGTATGTAATATAAAACATAATAATGATACTGTATGTATATATATGTATATATATATATATATATGTACTTACATATATCTTATTCACTTACTTTCTTTCAATACAGTATGAAAACGGAAACAGCGTTTACGCATACGTACGACATACCGTCTCTATAAACAATGCCTTCAATTTCATATATGAATCTATAAACAAAATTTATATTATAAATACATATGATATATAAATCAAGGTTTATATTCTTCTTGTATTTTAATCATGATCTTAATGATACGATCAAGAATAACAAGTTAAAACTTGTACGATAATGAAGGCAACAATTACCCGAAATTTTAATTTAGCATAACAATAATTATTATATGGTAGTATAAATTCATAAATGAATCATTTATGAAATAATAAATATGAATATGGTTCTGGTATAATTTAATAACATACTATAGTCATTATACAAAAGGTTAAACATACCCTCGACCAAAGTAAAGTGTAAGGTAAGGGTTAATTCCTCAATATCATTATTATTTGAGATTTTTTATGTGTATGTTTTTACTGTGAAATATTCATTATCCATTTCCTTGTTTCATAAAAGTTTTTTCAAATGGTTTATTTTAAGGTAATCCTTTACTAAAACATCATTTTAATTGTTTTAAAGATATATTCTTCTAAACCTTTCTCATTAATGTCCATGTTTTCAAAATGATTTTAAGGATTTATTTATATGGACATAATTTTTTTGAATGTTAATTAATTACAAAACTTTCAAAGTGGCATGGGATACTTTGATTAAAAAATATCTTATAAATGAATTTATTTATAAATTGTGTGACTTTTAAAAGGATTTCATGAAAAAAATGATATTTCTCTCAATGTGTTTAACTGATCATTTTCAACTATGTCAACATCCTTCAGAAGATATTATTCTTGATAGAGGGTGATTTATTATGATAAAAATATTCCATATTGTATTTAAGGTTTTATTATCTATTTGTGGATATGTTATTTTTATACCATTCATGGATTATAGATAAAGAATTTCCATTTCGTTTCTAGTTTTAATATGAATTTTTATGTCATGTTTATACTTATTCATATGAGGAATGAATTGAACTTATTATGTGATGGGTGGAGCCTGCTATATCTCATCGATGCATCGGTAGGTCTCATGATACAAACTATTGACTTGGCACAAGGCCTTGACAAAATATTATTTGTAGTCTTGGAACAAGGCCTTGACTATGTGGTTATAAAGTCTGGCATTATGAATTCCACCATTATGAAATTATCTATTGATATTACATGTGATTATAAGAATAGTAGAGTATCCATGTGAATAAGTAAATTGAATTACTTGATTTTACATTCCATTTTATGTTTATGTTTTTGTTTATATTGCTTTTGTTTTTGTTTTAAACATTTCCTTAACTACTTATTCTTATTTATAAAAGTTTCCACTATATTGCTAACCTTACCGAGCATTTTAGATCACCGATTTCTTATGTTTTATTTTCCCAAGATTCCAAGAAGTTTATTATGATTGATAAGTAGGGTTAAGCATAGGGATTAGTGGTATTTTCAAAGGATAATTTTTGTTGTGTTTTATTTTCTAATGTGTAATATAACGTTCATGTATGTAGTCTATTTTCGCAAACTACTAAAATGATCGGTATTTCGGGACTTGATTCCTTGTAATCATTTGGGAGTGTTAAAATAATGCACCGAATCTGGGATTCTGGGTTTGGGGAATTACAGTTGGTATTAGAGGAAGTTTGGAATTAACCATGGAAACTATATTTAGAAAAATCTGATTAGAGGACATTACCCTGAGATATACTTTTACGATTAGTATAGAATATCATCCTATAATTTTGGTAATATAGATATATTGTAAATTTTCTAAGAAATACATCCCTATCCGGATACGAGCAGGTAGAGGCGAATGTGGCACAAATGTACCTCGGAGTGCAAACCCAAATATGGAGTTTTTGGCTTGACCTAATGTATCATGTTACCCGACAACGGGCCTTGCTGCACTCTTGGTTACTACACTCTTGAGGGATATGATTATGATAATTCCTATTTTCCTTACAAGCCATTATGAAGGATTTAGGAGTAAATACTTTCTCAAAGAAAACATTTTATGATTATAGATTATATGCATAATCATTTCAATTTAGGTTAGGTATTTTTCATGTTTTGAATAATGAATTGCGATTGAAAAACTAACATAGTGTATGCCATTTTTTAGAAATGGCTTCTAGTTGAATGAATGAGAATTTCAGAAATACACATGATCGAAAGATTATGAAGGATCATATCATTCATAGTATTAGTCCAACATTTCGAAGGGAAATAGTCTCCCGCGTATTCTCAACATAAGAAGAAATAGTATCATGTGTTAATAAGATAAGTTAATATTTCTATGAGTCTTATGGAGTTGAAGGGAAGCAAGAGAAGAAAAAAATGGTAGAGAGAAAGATAGATAAACGCAAGAGGGGAAAGAAGGATTTCCCAACATGTGATAACTTTTAAAAGAATCATCGGGGTAAATTATTAAAGGGAATGAGATTTTGTTATAGTTGTGGAGAAAAAAGACACCAAATATATGATTGCAAGGGTAAGAAAAAGGTTTCAAATGTAAAATACCTCATTTGCAAGGAGTTGCGACACAATGCGAAACAATTTCTCAGTCATCAGTGTATACCCCAAATGATGCTAAGGGATAATAATAAAATTATGATACTACCATAGTTGAAGAGGAAAGACTACTGTTCTTATGTTTTTATTAAATAATTACGTCATTTCAGTGTTGAATCAATGATATAACAGTTATATAAATTATGGAAATAAATAAGAATTATGCTGCAATATAATTTCATTAAAGATTTAAGATTATGTGGTTCTATTAAAAGTGACTCAACAATATCTAAATATTTTTTGAAAATACATGGTTTAAGAAAACATAAACCGTAATATGGTCCTAATACTGAGGTAGTAATTTTGGACTAAGAGATGGCCAATTTTGATAAATTATATTGGATATTCTTGACTACATTAGAATTGATTAATGGTTTGTTTATTTCATCATTATTGGTGTACTCAAAATTTTGGGATATAAGGAATATATCTAGTATTATATAATGAATAATAGAGAATGAATTCATTTAATAAGGTATTATGGTAATTCAGGGTGTTTCCATGTTTTAAAAGAATACATGATGAATGTATTCACATGTTATTATGTGGAAAATATCGTCATTATGTATAACTTCCTTATAAATTTTTAATATATGTTTGGACATAAGTATTTTGGATAAGTCTAAAGGATGAAATAGATTATTTTTAAAATTGGATACTATTGTTAAAGTTAAATCATTTATTATGATTATTTTTGTATTTTTATAAAAAGACTAACTCGGAGGTCGGGTGGTAACCCATCGCATCCAGCAAGGCTACGAGACATGTACCCGCAACCGATGGGTGAAAATGGTGCATCACCTACCACTGGCCTAAGTGATGTCCTAGTTTATGTAATGTAGTTTTCTTTAAATTTTCTAACAAATGAATTATAAATTAATTATTTTTGGAACCCTATACGATTATGATAAATTGAATATTTTTGAATTCTTTTATCTTTTGGAGAGAAATATGTCTTTGTGGTAGGAATTTGTTGAATGATGATAATCTACTTGTCAAATATATTTTTTCCTCTTATTCTATGAATAAATTAATTCTTAAACATTAGGAAAGGGATCATGAAAACAAAAATGTGTTATCCTAATACCTTATATTTTTTTAACTGATGGTATTTAAATCATCATAGATTTATGGATTTGATGCCCTCAATATTCCATTTTTTGTTCACTTGTTTGTGATTGATGACCTCAATCACTCATATAAATATTTAAATTTTCCCTCCAATTATGTGTCTATAATTTTCACTAATGTTCTCATAATCGAAACCCTAATTTGGTAGTGGCTTTTTAATTTCCTTTTTTCTCTTATTAAGACTAAATTTTATTAACCCAATTTCTAATGTGGGTTTTCCCCAAAGGAATATTCGATTTTTAACCATTTATTTTTGAAAAACAATTTTAAATTACGAGGACACAATTCATTGAATGAGGGGAGAATGAGACGCCCCATGATTTTATAATACGTTTTCTCTTCAAAGTAATTCAATAACTTGTGCAACACACTACACGGAGTTTGAGTGCACCACAACTTACTAAACTAGCCGTTCAAAAAGCTGTTACAAAGAGTGTTAAATTTATTTTGAATTTTATATACAATATATAATTTTAGAATCCATATTATGTGTTTCTTAGACATAATATAAGAACAAATCCATTTTTCCAGATAAAAGAAGTATTTTTCAAAAAATAATATTTTACCACCTTTTAATGGTGAACCACTTTTAAATACATTATTTCACTCTTTTATATATCAAATTTTACAAAAGAAACTTCTTATTTCGATTCAGGATATAAAAATTTAGTTTCGATAATTTTTTTGTGTTTTTTCTGATAACTTTCATATTTGGGTGAATAGTTAAAATTACTAAATTTTAACTGAAAACAAATTTTTCAATCAAATTAATTTATTGTGTTTAATTATACATTTTAGTGGTTTGGAAGTTTAATTAGATTATATTTTTATCATTTAATACAATTTTTTTCATTATAAGTAATTTCAAATTTAAATTTGACATAAACACATGTCAATCTTTTGATAGTTTTTACTTTTTTTCATTCCCACCTTTTGGTTTTGACAATGGGAATTAATTTTAAATTAATAAATGAAAATTATATTATTTAAATTTGGTAAAATATAATTTATTTTTAAATTCATAATATCAAAATTAACATAGGTTTAATTTTTGGTATTTTCTAAAAACATTCAATTTTGGATGAATATTGAAAAACACTACGTTATTACTTAAAACAGTTTTTTTATTTAAATATTTACTAATTTTATATAAATTTATTGTACATAAAAATAGATATATAATACCTATATATGTTCAATGTAATTCATTATAGTAATTTTATAATAAAATTAGATGTATAAAACTTTACTAAACATTTAACGTTTTTACCCACCTTCTATGAGCATTTGAAAATTTGCATGAAACTAAATTCTCCCACTTATATGAGTTGAATTTTGAAAACATTACAGATACGGTTGACATTTTTATGTAAAATTTAGTTCAATAAGATGAAAATAATTTGGGTGAATAGTAACTTTTGGCTTTTATTTACAACGGTTAAAAGTAATTAGGGTAATTAAGGGAAAAATGATAATATAACAACCCTAACACATGTAATAATTCTACTAGATAAATTGAATTAGAAAAAAAACATATCAATAAAATATGATTCTCTTTGGTCCACTTGGATTAGATTAGGACATTTGTTATTGTTGTATTTAAAGACTAATCAAAAGTGTTAAATTCAATGTTTGATAACTAAACCATTTTATATATACAGTTAAATATATATATAAATTAAACTATAAATATTCATTATAAAGATAAAAATATTTCATAAATGAAGGTATTTTATTTATAATTATACATTAAATAATTTGATTTATTTGTGACAAATGATGATGCAGTAATTACATTATTAAAGAAATATTAAATTAATTGATATTAAAAATATCCAAATAAATGGAAATTGAGACATCAAATGAATTCCACAATTTTTATAGGTTAATAAGACATGTTAGGGTTTATTAGATAAATTTTTTCGAAGTGATAAGGTTGTTATGACTCTCACAAAAACAAAATACCAAAGAGTTTTAAAATTGACCTAAATTATTTTTTAAAAAAAAAACTATATTATTTGTTGATATAATATTCCTAAAAAACTAATATTTGTCCAAAAGGACATAAATAATTTTATATATTCCATTAATGAACCACTTTATTTCCTATTGGAATTTTAGAGTATGTTTATTAACCATATAGTGTAAGAATACAAGAAGACGTGGTAAAAGTTAAACTATTTAACTAAGAGTTAAATCTCATAGATATGGATAAAATGGAAACATAAACATGTACAAAACCTATTGGTTGGGAGTTTTTCGACCCATCCCAACCTTATCCTCTAATGAAATCATTTTGTATCCCTTATAAATCGAAAATTATTTTATTATAAAATAATATTTCAAGGTTTTCCTAAAGTGACCCTCGCCTCTCTTATAAAAGGGTACTTCCTATTCTCTTAATTTCACACCTACAAAGAAATTTTTCTTGGACAAACCCTACCCAAATATCCTTCCAACCTTCCTCCTTTCATCCTAGAGGCCTTCCATTGGGTAGAAAGTCAACCTATAGATCCCTTTTGATCAAATCAAAAGGGAGAACTCGAAGAAGAGGTAAATATTTCATCACCTCTTTCAAGTTATTTTCTTCTTCCACTTCCTCTTTCTTTGTTGATTCCATTATAAAATAATTACTATAGTATCTTATATATACTTTTATATTATTATAAAAATTCTAAAACCATATTCATTGTTCTATCCATCACATGAATGACAGAGTCACCATACGTGCGTACATACGACTTACAGTCTCAACGTTGTGGTGTAGTTTGTTATTCAAACAATTCATTATTTGGATGGGAATAATAATGAATATAAATAATGTAAATAATAAATATAACATGTTAATTATTATTTATATATGATATACCATGCAATTACACAATATTTCTCCATCAATACAATGATATTGTCGCTCGTGCGTACGTACGGATTACAGTCTCAACGACGTGATGAGATTTATTCCCACGTTCACCATTCAACGATGATTATAAAAATTTATATTATTAATAAGTATGTAATTTATGACATAATAATGCTACTTTAAATATATATATATATATGTATGTGTGCGTGTTCTTACATATATCTTATTCCCTTAATTCTGTTCAATACGGTATGAAAACGGAAACAACGTTTATGCGTACGTACGACCTACCGTCTCCATAAATGGTGCCATCTATTTCTTATATCTATCTATTATAAATTTTTATATTCTAAATATATATTATATATAAATAATGTTTTATATTCTGGAAGTATTTAAATGATGATCTAAATTATATGACCAAG
This sequence comes from Viscum album, assembly GCA_963277665.1. Lineage (NCBI taxonomy): Eukaryota > Viridiplantae > Streptophyta > Magnoliopsida > Santalales > Viscaceae > Viscum > Viscum album. The sequence continues at coordinate 337,351,738 of OY728163.1, forward strand.
AATTACAATTTAAAACCTGTATGATAAAGAATGAAATTATTACGTGAATGTTAATTTAACATGGAAATAATTATTAAATGGGTAGTATGAAGTCATAAATGAATCATGTATGATATAATATATGTTAATATTGTTTGGGTATAATTTAATAACAAACTATGGACATTATACATGAGGTTAAACGTACCCTCAACCCATGAAATGTGCAAGGTAAGGGTTAATTCTTCAATCTCATTGTTATTCGAGATTGTTTATGTGTAAGTTTTTTCAGGGACATATTTATTATCCATGTCCATGTTTCATAAAATAGTTATAAATGGGATTATTTTAAGGACCTCTTTCACTGAAAGATCATTTTAATTGTTTTAAAGATTTATTCTTCCAACCATTCTCATTAATGTCCATGTTATCAAAATGATTTTATGTATTTATTTATAAGGACATGAATGTTTTTAAATGTTAATCCCCTTCATAAGTTTAAAAGTGGTATGGGAAACTTTGATTCAAAAATATATTTTAAATGAATTCATTTATAAATTGTGTGAATTTTTAAATTATTTCATGAGAAAAAAATATATTTCTCTCAATGTGTTTAACTCATCATTTTCAACTATGTCAACATCCTTTACGAGATATTATTCTTGGTCAAGGTTGATTTATTATGATAAAAATATTCTATATTGTATTGAAGTATTTGTGATATGTTTGATTGTGGATGTGTTATTTTTATACCATTCAGGGTTTAATGATAAAGTATTTACAGTTTGTATGCTAGTTTTAATTAAAATGTTTATGTTATGTTTATAACTTTTCATATGAGGAATGCATTGGACTAAGTAAGTGACAGGTGGAGCCCACTATAACTCGGAGATGAATCGGTAGGTCTCATAATACAAACTTCTGTATTGGCAGAAGGCCTTAACAAAATCTTATTTATAGTCTTGGCACAAGACCTTGCCTATGTTGTTATGAAGTTTGGCATTATGCATTCTATCATTATGAAATTATCTATTGGTATTACATGTGATTATTAGACTAGTAGAATATCCATGTAAATAAGTAAATGTATTTACCTGATTTATCTTTTCAATATTATGCTAGAGATTAAGTTTAAAAGAATTTTGTTTTAGTTTTATACATTACCTGAAATGTTTATTCTTATTTATGAATGTTTCTGCAATATTGTTATCCTTACTTAGTGTTTGAGCTCAACCATTTCTTATGTTTTATTTTCTCAGTATTAAAAGAATTTTATAATGATTGATAAGAAGGTTTAAGCTAATAGATTAATGTAATTCTCAAAAGATAATTTTTTTTTGTGTTTTATTTTCTAATGTGTAATGTAATGTTCATGTATTTAATCTATTTTCCAAGACTGCTAAACTGATCGGTCATTCAGAACATGATTCATCGTAATCATGATAATGTTTTAAAATAATTCACTGAATCTGGGATTATGGGGTCAAGATGTTACAAATCCAATGTAACTAATGAGATAAATTATATATTACATGTATTTTCATATCTTTCGAATTTTGAGCCTTTAGTTTATCTTATCCATAGTTGATATCAAAAACATATATTTTTAGGGGTATTGTTATTCCCTTAATAATGGTTCATAATGTTCTTATGAATTTACCAAATAATATCCCATATGAGTGTCAATCCGGCTGTATAGCACGGCCTGTTGCCATGCACCAGTTCCCAGTTGACACTATCTCAACACTATGTTTTCAGGTTTTACCCCTATAAACATATTTTCGAGAGACACATCCACCTATATTATCCAGATATGGATATTTTTTTAAAAAACAAATAATATATACTTACGAAATTTTAGGTATGTTTTTTATACATAGTCTTATCCTTAAGGCTTTCTCTTGTGTTTTCTAAACATAATGTCACGATTAACTAAACAATTCCTTTTATTCCAACTATAACAAACCTTGTCTTTATTAGAAATTAATTCAGTATTTATTACATTATATTACATAGAATATAAATTGAATGATCATGAAGTATATTTTATTTATTAATTAGGTTCAATAAATAACAACTAAAAATATTAAATACATCATCTTTATAGAAAACTTCCTTAACATGCTCGTAATTAAAACTGCATTGGACAACCTGAGGGCATACATAAGAATGTGGTGAGATATAAATACAGGTATAGTAATAAAAATGGAATAACATGAGTAAAAAATTCATGTTAAATAGTAGGAATATCAATGGGGCATAAAAGGATCGAGAATCAAAAACATGAACAATGAGGCATGACATAACATGATAATATAAATACAACATGAGAAATGTGGTCAAAAATTAAAACATTGTATCATAAAAATAGGTTTTTGATAAATACCAAGAAATCATGATGGAAATAGTCCAATAAATGAATCTGTTTTACTCCCTATTCCAACATTATGTCTCAACAGACTTAACATTACCCATTACATTGGAGCACTATATAATTGCATGTGCACCTATCACTTTTATTTAATTCTCATGGTTAAGTAGACACATAGATAATAACACATGGATTCATTCAACATAATTTCTTATTCCATAGTCAATGAGGGTGGAATACATACATATATTGAACCAAAAAATGATTTATAACTGCATAAAGTAAAACACCATTGATATAAATAGAGTACTTGAATTCACTAGATAATTCTTTGGAATGAGAAATCGCTATTCAATTTCGACAACATAATGGGGGTGTATAAAGGATCATGGAAGGGATTGATGAGAGTAAAATAGGTATATAATAATTCTTGAATCATAGGTGAAGTATGGTGTATATGTGTGATCATATCCAAACATTATTAGTTGGATAAAAAAGGCACAATATAAATAATATACGTGAATAAGGAGGAGAAAGGAAAGAACCCTTGCAAATTTTCATCATGGTAATAGGTGTACATAAAGGTCAATGGATGGGATAATTGAGAGTTTTATTAGTATCTAATAATATACACATATAAAATAGATTAAGGGGATATAGAAGAACATATACCAAAAAGAAAAAATTAAAATTAAGAGGCATAACATAAAATAGGTGCTTCAATGGAAATGAGAAGATATAAATATCTTACCTTGAGGGTGCGACTTCAAATGATTGGGATGAGCTTCTTAAGAAATTTGAAGCACTCTAAGACGAATCTAGAGAAGTGTGGGATATGTAGTTATGTGATCAAATAATTTTTATTGATGTGAAATGGGATTTTAGTGGGTTTATATAAGCAATGGCAAGGAATTCTTTATTATTTCAAAAGCATAGGTTTTGGACTCTATATAAAAACATAACCAAAACCACAAAATATCACATGGTTTCCCCCATGTTTTCAGAAAAAGGGGAGTGGTATTCATTATTTTATATGAAAATGGCCGAACTTAATAAAATAAAAACCTTTTTGATGTGAACGTGAGTCATACTCTTAAAGAAATGATGGTAACCATAAATAATATTAATGGCTTTTAGAGTATTCCAAAAGGCATTATAAAATTTATAAAATAAACATAAAATCCCATTATTTTAAATATAAAACTAATATTATGTTTTAAATATTATTTATATTATTTATTACATCGCTTCTCTGTCATTATGATGTCATAATACACATCATATATTTATATGATATTTATTTTTAGTAAAAAATTTGAAAATAATAGAAATTTCAGAAAAATTCACTATTAGGTAATTATGATGTTCTTATTCCAAAAAATATTTATATTGAACATATAATTCTAGAAAAATATTTTAATTTTTTAATTTGAATGTAAAATTGACATTTATTGAGAAATATTGGTTTTTTAACAATAACAGTTTTTGAACCCTTGGAAAAATTGAAGTTGACTTCATAAAAATTACATGATCATTTACATTTAATAAAAATTATTAAATAATATTATTATAATATTATTTATTTCAAAAATAAATAAATTAATTTTAAATTTTCATTATGTGAATTTGAATATTACCCATAATTACACATTATGTGTTATTGAGTATAAATAAAAATCATTTATAAAGTAAAAATTATAAAATGAAAATATCTTCATTATTCTAAAAAATATACATATTACGGTTATTAGGGTCTTGATACACACCCCTTTCATATACCTGTAAATTCGATAAGTGTAAGGTTCTTGGTAATAAGGCTTTCATTTCGTGGTTCGACATATATGGTTTGGGCCATGATCTCGATGAGCTTGAAATTATCCCGTAAATAGTTTATCTCATGCTTAAGTTGTTTGATATAAGCTTGGGATTAGTCAAAATAAAATTCATGTATTTATATATCCCTTGGAGGCTCTCGTAAATGGGATTTATAGGGTATGATCTTACAAGTGGAGGCCATCACTTACTTTTCCTGTTTCAATTGGATTTGTTAAAACCCAATATTTATACTAATCATATGACCAATGTTTAGTGACTATATTATTAATTGCAATTATGATTAATGGTAATTTAAATAATATAGGAGATAATAAACCAAATAATTTAATTTTTTTTCTCTATCCAAAATATATATTTATTCATTTAATTAAATTATAAGGGGAATTTTATTTAAAACAGTTTAGGTCATTACAATACCTTCATAAGTTGATCCAAAATCACAAATAAAACATCATTATTATGGGTTGTCTAAGTAAATCCTATCACAAAATCCAATGTGACACCATCAAATTTATACATTGGAATAAGAAAAGGTTTCAAAATTACAATTGTCCTATAATAATCATATTTCTCCTCCTAACAAGTGAAACCTATTTCCATATAACATGTTACCTACTTCTTTATTCTGGATCACTAGTACTGTCTATATAGATCAATGTATATATTTTTAAAACCATGATGTACCACCCATAGATAAGAATGAATCTCATTTATTATCTTTGTGCGCATTCCAATATGATCCTTTATTCGTTCACAAAAAAACTAGGCAATTTCCACTTCTAAGAGACCATACGGATCGTGTCTAACAACTACAATAGATGTCTCTCAGAACAAGTCCCTCTAAATAATATAACTTCTTGTTCTTGATCAAGTTCAATAGAAATGGTATAAATGATGTCGAATTCAGAGCTACTCAGTCCAAATATTCGTGAATATATAGATTCATGCTTTTAAAGAGGGCCATTACCCACCTCTCTTTATAGGACCCCATACATCCTCTTACTACATCATTCACCTCAATGATTTAGTAATGAGATTTACCTTACCCAGAGTATAAACAAACCAAAAGTCAAAAGACTATAGATAATCAAACCGCCTCCTCTTTTGAAGGATCAGGTCCCAAATAGAAAATACGTACCCAAGGAACATGTGAACCATGTAACCAGAAACCTCTCCCCCATTAGATAATATCTTTGGAATCTCATGGTATTCACCATTGATTATAACTCTATAAAACGAGTGTGGTAATTCATCTCATGTGTTCTTAACTATCTAGATCCATATGCAACCACTCTATACTACTATACCAAATCTTCTCAGAGTCTTACACTGGATGTGTTATAGTACATGGCATAAGATTTACTCTGCATAAGTAAAGTGATGTTATGTGTTGAGGTCTCGCTTCATTTATGCCCCTTGAAATATCTCTCACAAGCATTTTTATCACATAAAATGCACCCCCTTATTGGGAAACCCTTTCATTATTGCACTTTAACTGAATAAGTACTAGATAAATCTCTTATAATAACCTATTAAATAAAAAATCCCTAAATTTAGAATACATTCTTGGGATTATCCTATGAAACCATGGATGTAACTTTTTATAGGTCAACTAAGACTCATTATTGTGATATTACATGGCCCATGAAGTGAAATTTATCAATCTTTAAATTCCATTTGGTTATCATTTCATATATTCAATGCTCTCTCCTTGCTCTTAAGACAATGTAAAGATGTTTGGCATGATCATATGATGAATGAGAGTACATTATGATGTTATCAAAAAAAACAACAAAATAATAGGTCCTTAAAAGGATAAAATATTTTATTCATCAAGGATATGAATACCACTAGAGCATTGGTAAAACCAACTAACATCACTATAAAATAATACAATACATACCTTCTCCTAAAATAAGTACAAGTTATTACTTGTTGTCTCATTGTTAACTAATAGTATCCATATCTCTATTCAACATATTTTAAGATATTAGAATCTCTCAACCTATCAAAATTATCATAAATATGTGGAAGAGGATACCATATCTAAACTAAAATTTAGTTCAAGATTCGATAATACACACACAAATGAAAAGTCTCATTAGTCCTCTTAGTCAATAGAAACATAGAAACCTATGGAGATGTACACAACCATATAAATCCTTTAGCTTATAGATATTCTTAATGAACACTAATCTCTCAAAGCTCTATTGGTTCTTTTATATAAGGTAGGATTGATATTATCTCTACTCATATCACCAACTCAGTCATAAAATAAATATATCTCTCTCGAGAAGTAAGTTAGAGAACTCATCTATAAAGACATCATGAGAATGGTCTACCATTGAAGGAAAAGAATCATATTGTATTATACCATCATCTACATAAATATTAACTATATGATCCATCATACTATCTAACACTCACTTAATTGGGGCTGTAAAACCATCCTAAAGGTATGACTCACCCTAATGATATTAGCTACCAGTTTCTAGAGATAGAATGGTAAATATCTTCCAGTAAAAGTTGATTTGATATTGGTGTTGAACTAACCAATCCATATCAAGAATCAAGTTGAAGCCTAACATTTCAATCACAAATTATTACCAAATGAAATGATAACCACTAATCTCTAGTTAAAATGTCTTGAAACATTTTATTTTTTCTAATTGCAGAATGAAAGGTGTGTTGATTGTCAAAAAACAATCCAAAAGACTGTATAATTATTAATGTGATGCTCCTCTATCACACAAATCACAAAAAATGGTAAATGATACAAGAATTATACATTAGATAATACATGGCCCTATAACAAAAATATCTATAGTAGTTTCCATCACATGAATGTAACACACCAACTTCCACAGTAAGCTTCTTCCTAATAATTCAATATCATGTGCTACACACAACACCGAGTTCGAGCGCACCATGACCTATCAAACAAGAAGGATAAAAAGTGGTTTTGAATAGTATTATCCAAATTTTGAATTTTATATATCATATATAATTTCAAAATTCATATTATGTGTTACTTATACATAATAAAAGGACAAATTCAACTTTTCAGAAAAAATAATTATTTTAAAAAAATGAGGTTTTCCACCTTTTAATATAAACCCATTTTTAATCCAATATTTGAAAAATTTATATATTAAATTTAAAAAATTAAATACTTCTTTAGAAGTGAGAAAAAATATTATTTTGGACATATTTTTCGTGTTTTCTTTTAATTTTCATATTTTAAAGAATACTGATAAATACTGCATTTTAATTCAAAACGGTTTTTTCATGTAAATTATTTATATAGTTAAATTATCATTTTAATAGGGATGAAATTAAAACTAGATTATGTATTTGTAATTTAATACAATTTTGGTCCTTAGAAGTAATTTCACAATATTATTGGATATAAATAGATTTTAATCATTTGATAGTTTTTTACTTAATTAAAACTCGCTTTCTGGTTTTGACAAAAGGAATTAATGTCAAATTAATTTCTACTAATTATGTGTTTTTGAATTTGGAAAAATGGATTCTATATTTGGTATCAGAAGGTCCAATTTGTTTAAATAGTTACCTTTTATTTTTTGACATTATGAATAGTAACTTTAGAAATTATTTATATATACTATGGTGAGAGGGTAAACAAGGTACATAAGGGTAAAAATAATATTATAATAATATAAAAATAACCTAATATACGTTATAATCCTATTATTTGATATATTGAAAACATGTAGCATCTTTAGGTAGATATTAAGACCCTAATGAGCAACATGGGGGGAAAATGACTTGATATAATAAATAATTTTTGGTAAAGAGAAATGTTAAATAAACATGACTCTTATTACTATAATAATTTTAATTCTAGTTATATAAGTGATCTCTTTAACTATAAATAGTAATTATAAATCTATAAATATTTCCTATATCATGTTATTTTATTTGTAATTTGTATACATTATATATCTAAATTTATTTATGACACTATAATTATGTTGTATTTTCTTTATTAATGAATGAATCAAATAAATGAAATTATAAATACTAAAATAAAGTTAATTTTAGTTTTTTTGGCCATAATATAATTTTATAGATTAATATATAATTTTATAACTTATTTAAATGAATTTGGTTTGGAGGAATCAATTTCTTTTGACTTTAACCAAAATCAATTAAAAAATAGTGTAAAAATTGACAGAAATGTGTTTTTAAAGCAAATACCTTTTTATTAAATGATAAGAAAATAAAAAACTAATAAATTAGGAAAAAATACTTATATAATGTTAAAAGTTTTATTTATTATCCAATTGTGGATTTTTTTTCATTTTATAGTAACTTTATTAACCTTATAGTATAAAAATACCAGAAGACATGGTACGAGTTAAACTATTTAACTAAGGGTTAATCCCAAAATATAAGGTTAATTTCATGATCTAAACAGGTCTAGAAATCGTTATCATAGTGTATTTAGATCCATAATCATCTCATCCAAGAAATAAATAACTTTTTATCTATTTTATACAGAATATAAATTTATAATAAATTAATATTTCAATATTTTTCTAAAGTTCCCATTACATCCCTTATAAAAATAAACATCCCCTTCTCTTTAATTCACACCAACATAGCCCTTTGTCTCATAGAACCCTACCAAATCCCTTACTAGCTTCCCTTACTACATTCTAGATGCCACCCTTTTCTCATAAAACCATCTTAAGGAGTCCTTTTGGGAAAATAAAAAGTTGACACCCAAAGAAAAAATAATTGTTTTATACCTTCTTTCAATGTTCATTTCTTCTTATACTTCATATTAATATGTTGTTACCATACTAAAATAATAAATCCCTAATATACCATATTATGAGATGTTTTTATGATTATGGGACAACTATATTTCTCCATTTACCCATATTATGGAAAAAATACCACTATGCGTGCATTTGTATGACTTACCATCACCATGAAGTGGTTTAAACAGTTTTTCATCTATACGTTATTTTGATGGGTACAATTATGAATATAAATGATATAAATAATAAATATAATATGATATTATATCTTTAAAATTCATATTTTATCCAATTCCACATCCTTACTCCATTACAAATGATATTGTCGTATGGGTGTACGTACGCTTTACCATCTCCACGACGCAATGAGACACATAATCCACATTCAAAATCCAATAATGATTATAAAAATATATATTATGAATAATTATGAAATATATGACATAATAATGATACTGTAATATATATATATATATATATATTTGTGTGTGTGTGTGTCATTACCTTACTTCCATTCAATATGATAAGAAAATGGAAACAACGTTCATGCGTACGTACGACCTACCGTCTCCATGAACATTGTATTCCATTTAATATATCTATCTATTTTAAATATTTATATTATTAATATATATGATATATAAAACATATTATTAATTATGAATGTAATTAAATAATGATCTAAGTAATATTATCAAGAATAACAAGCCAATATGTATACAATAAACAAATTTATTATTACCCAAAATGTGGCATTTACATGGAATTGTTAAAAATGGATAATATAAAGTACTAAAAGAATCACATTTGATTTCATAAATATTATTTTTACTATTATATAATTTAATAATATTGTTAAAACCATCGTATAAGAGATTTGGGTAGATATAGAGAGTATCAGACTTATGGTAAGGTAAAACATAACTCAATCTCCATTCATTGAGTTAAATATCGATGTTATTAGTTTTTTTCTTTAAAATAATATTTTTATAAAACCTCTGATTTTGTTACACTAAATATCAATATATATTGAGTGTATTTTTTTTACACTTCAATTTTTAATTGATTTCTCTTTAATCTAATGATATGATATTTGTAAGGGACTTCGTCTCAATTTCATTTCATTGAGGCATATTATAAAGTTATTCCCCTAGTTCCTTCAATATGTTGTATATTATACTATTGGACATGTAATCTTGAATCTCATTATTTTTATGATATTATGTAATTTCCATCATGGGAATAATTGATATATCCATATTACTCATTCAATATGGTTATTTTATAAGGAAGATTATCTATTTTGGTTATTCAATATGAGAAATACTTTGGAATGGCTATGACAGGTGGATCTCAGACATTATATAGCTCCTCGATGCATCGATAGGTTCTCATAAGACAGATTAGTTATCCAAATGATTTTCTACACTCATTTTTAAATCTTCTTGTGAAATGTCTTGATGGTAACGTGTTTTCATGTGCCTTAAACATGACGTCCTTAAATATATAATTTCCCTCATTTAATTTTAGTTGTTTTTTATCCATGAGATTTTTCATCGAGATATCAATGGAATTAGTTCATTATTAGTTTATTTATTTATGGAATATCATTCAGTATCTTACCATCCATATTTTTTCTCATTATATAGGTTTGAAAAACGAAAGTGTTCTCAGATATTTACATTTTCATATTGATTTAATATTGCTTCTATTGTACATAACCTTACTAAGAATTTGATCTTGCCCTTATTATGTTTCTCTCCTTCAGTTATGGAGAAAAGAACTTTGATTACAATTTAAAGGATTTAGTTTATTTTAGTTATTGTGTAGCATATTTAATTTATCTTCAAATTTATAATGGGTATTATGTATGTAATGTAGATTTCTAGGACTACTAAACTATACGATCCTTCGCGATTTTTTTACTTGTAATAATGCGAATGAAATGTAATAATGCACCGAATTCTGGTGTTCTAGGGTCAGGATGTTACATATTGTATCAAAAGAAGTTTATAAAAAACCCATGGAAATAGAATTAGATAAATTATATTTTAGACAATTACCCTATGATAGACATTTAGTATTAGTATAGAAGAACCTGCAAGGTTTTTGGTGATGATCATGGATAACCTAGGATTAAACCTGTGATGTTATTGATTAAAATTACCTTCCCTTGATTATTTGTTTTTTCCGCAATGAGATGTGTTTCTCACCTTGTTCGTATTGGACTTAGTTAATGGAGGAAACTAGAAGGAATTCTATTAAAATTTAGTTTCATGGAAAATCTATTGATTTTGAGAAACAAAATTGGATAATGACTGTATAGAAGGATACTGTGATAATTTTGAATCATTTATCACGATATATGATTAACAATGTGATCGTTGAATACTTTCCTAACACATTTCTTAAGAGGAAGATGTAAATTTATAAATGTTCGTATTTTAATAAGCATATAGGAAAAAATATTCAACTTCCTAGAGGTCAAGAGTAAGGGAAGAAGAACCTTGCAGCATACCTCAAATGGAGGGGAAGATGTTATCTCTATGTGAAAAATGGTCATAGTGTGACAAATTGTTTTGGATTTTAATTTAATATCTATGGAAATCCTAGGAATTACCCAACTCAATTCCTATAATTAATAATTCTAATCTAAACCAAGTAATGATCTATTCCATTCCAACCATTAAATTTTTAGGATTGAAGTATTTATGTATTTGGATCCATGAATTATGAATAATAAATTACATAAGGAGTATTTAGTTTATTTTTTTCACTAGGGATCTCCAAGAATTTTTTGAATAGTTATAATGGTTGAGAAAATTAATTTAAGGGTAATATAATATTTGAAGAACATGTTATTAAGGAAAATATTACCATTAAAATGTTCCTTATGTTAAGATAATATAAGGACCCGGCCTTAAAACATTACATAATCATGAATTAAATGAATAATTCACATAGAGGATCATTTCAGGTTTAGAGTTTTAGAGAATTAGGACATAAATATTACATCTCAAAAGATTACAAAGTACACACTTCTACCAAGTTTCCATAAAATAAAAACTCTTAAAAAGAAACATGTCGAGTTCCACGCTTTAGATAGCATGTCTTTCCTTGATCCCATCCTTGACCCTATCCACATTATGTCATGTAAAAAACATTTCAAAAAAATTTGGGGTGAGCATAAAAATCTCAGTAAAGGATATACAAAGAAGAAAAACTGTTGGTTTTTCAAAACATCAAGTAAACAATGAAAACTTTATCAAAGTAATACTTTCCACCTTTAAGAAGTAGTAAATACTCTTCACTGAATATAAGATCATTACTTACCCTTTTTTAACCAAATGATTACCATAAAACCCATATAAAGAACACATAACATATAAAGGTAACTTGGGACATAAACATACTTAAATGGAATAAACATTTAGTCGACTTACACAAATATCACTACATGGAATATCCATACAGCCGACTTACATACCCAATTAGTTGGTGGTTATAATGTAACCACTTGTCCTGGTATTCACGACACCACCCGTCATATGGTTTATCATGTAACCTCCAGTCAAATGTCCAAGTACCATTATTAAATCATAACACATAAAACAATCATAAAGGAAAGAAAACATTTCCACATTTCAATCACAATATATAACTTAAATATATTGACATGAAAAATCCATTATCAAATCCATTTTAAATACCAAAATACATAAAAGAGTATATTGTATTTATCTACTTTTAAAAACATTACAGCTTGTTGAGGAAGCCAAAGATCAAATAATACACGCGGCGGCAGAAAAGTCGTTGTCACCGCATACGTTAAAAAGAAACATAATTTTTGTCATTTAGTAAAACCCTTCATATAGAAAAGATTACTTTTGAATAAAATTAAAATTCAATGGGGTTTATAACCGTATTAAAGAAATTTTTGTATAAAACAAAATATACCTTAATGAAAGCAGATTGAGACGAAGTCTCATTTAGAGACGGTATCCTTAGATTAAGGATAAATCAATTATGTAATTATGTGTGAAAAATATAAATACAACCAATATAAATGGATATTAAGTGTAAAACAATCAGAGGTCATTTAAACATATTTATATCATGACATGATCAAGAATTATAGCTTTAACCCAATGAATTGAAATTGTTTTAAGAAGTTCCCTTACAAAAGTTCGACTGCCTAACGACATCATATTAAAATTTAGAAAAATAGTTGATGAGAGATAAAATGGTTTCTCATCATTTGTACAAAAACATTTACTTCAATAAGGATATATAAGAACATATCCCAACATTATATGATGTAAATTAAAAGATATAACAAAAAGGTATCTTTTAAAAAAAGGAGGGTGGAAGGTTCCCTTACCGATTTGGGTAACCTTCAAAACGCACACCCCATGAAAGAAGGGTTATACAATGAAGATGTAAATACCCATAAATTAAATTATATTACACAAAGAATACAATCATTGTCAGTAAATACACCACACAAAAGGAAATAGTGTCAAATGTAGCAAGAATCTCACAGGAACAAAAAGTGAGATACAAACTCTTTACCTCATGGTAATCAATAGAGTCGTATGACCAAAAGATAATAAACACCAAATAAATAACATAATACCTTGAATATAAATAAAATCATGATAATATATATGAAAGGGAAGTACAAAATACACCATGTGTAATAAATAAGTGGTGAACAATGGAAATCTCACAGAATTAAAAGTTAGATAAATAAATCCCTTATGAAAATTCAACAGCCTAACGGCGACACTTAAAACTTTCAAAAATGGTATGATGAGATAAAATAGGGACTATCATCATATGAAAATAAAACTTACAGCAATAGGAATATAAAATAACATCCCCCAACATTGGAAAGAGGAGTTTAAAGTAAGTGACATAAAAGAGAGTACATAAAAAGAAAGAGAGAGGTAGGATCCCTTACCTCATGTCTGACATATCTTGTTCGTCTATTTATATTCCTGAATAATAATCATTGGCCGATTTATAATTGATTAAGGAAATAATTTATATATTATTATTCATTTCATACAACATATTATAATGTTATAATAATTGGTTAATAATGTGAGTTCATATCAGACGTTTTTGTTGATGTTCGGTACATGAGTCAAAATTGAACTTCTTGGAAAAGCATCTTCCATGTAGATATAGGTACATCATATCCAGAATAGTAATAATGATTTAAATATCATATATATCTTTTATATATTCATTTTATACTATTCCATAACATTTTGAGATAAAAAATGAAAAGCACTGTTCATGGAGACGGTATGTCGTACGTACGCATGAACGCTAGTTTAATTTCTTTTTCATATTAATGGAATTAAAAATAAATGAGAGATATATATATTATAATTCCAGAATAATATCCATAATTTAGATGTAATATATTAGATATATATCCATTATATATATGTACTTTTAATAGTACATAACATTCGGAGATAAGAAATGAAATGTATTGTTCATAGAGACGGTAAGCCGTATTTACACATGAACACTACTTTAATTTCAATTTAATACTTTAATGGAATGAAATAAATATAATTATACATAGTTATATTATAATTACAGTATGATATAACATATAACATCATTAAATCCATCCTTTATACATCCCAAATATGGTATTAACGATTCAAATCACTTTGAGGGGGCGGTAGTCCACACATCCTAAAATGAAATTATCACATTTACCCATTATGGAAACCATAAAGGTATGGAATAAATGAAAAATACATAAACATATGGAAATAATAATCATAATATATATCATATATAAATATATTTACATCTTAATGGGCACCATGAAAGGTGTTAGAAGAATATTGAACAATCATCATTTCGTGAGGCAGAAATTCGCCATCCACAAGAAACATTATGTTCTTTAACCATTAGACGAAAATGTGTGTAAGTGTAGCTCGAATCATTATCAAAACAAAATCATAGTATATTGAAGATTATATTGTTATTACAAAAGAATGTTATAAAAAGTGTTTATGGGGTTGGTGAAGAAAAATAAAACAAAAGAACATAAGATAGAACAATACCTTTAAATCGGGTAACTCCTCTTGGTTTGAACAAAAAAGGTTTCTTAAAGAGATTTATGCCTAAATTATGGATTCTAGGATGAATAGAGGTATTTGGATAGATAATTTTAGCAGATTTTGGTCGAGCCAAAGGCATGAGAGGTGTGGATAAGGAGGTAGAGGTGATGGGCCTTTTATAAGACGGAGGAGGGGCACTCTTGGAATGTCATGAAATGATACTTTATTATAAAATGAATTTCAGATATGAAAGGTCCCACAATTATATATTTTGAGGATAAGGTGATAACGGTTTGACATCCACCCATGTTATAGGTTTTTGACAAGTGTATGACTTAGATTTTAAATTATAATTTCATTTTATTTAAATCGTTCATTAATGAGGTAATCATTGCATCATCATGGTGTCATAAGTAAATTAATTTATTTAATGAATAAAAAATATAAGAAAACACTATGATGTAGGAAATCTTATTATATTTTTAGTGAATATTTATAGTCCAAAATATGACTTGTATAACCCCATGAAAAAATTGTTTTACTAAAAAAATACATGTTTGTGACATTTTTATTATAAATTTAAATAAAATGTTATTAATGTCATTTTCTTACACAAGTGGATCCATGAGGTCCCCAAGTGGACCCATGGATTTTCATGGTCAGACATGACTCATACAATAAGGGTAGGACATGTACCAAGATCATTTTATATTAGTATAACATTATCTTTACCTTGAATTACACTAATTACAATTAATCGTGATTAATAAAACATAAAAAATACGATTCACCAAAAATTATTTCCATCCCATTGAACCAAATTTTACATCCTAATGACAACCATGTAAGTCGGAATTTTGAAATTCAAATCAAAGAGCTGGTAAAATATCATTTAAACTAAAAATCAGTTTTTTAAGTACCACTTAGTGGTTTCACGATTCATCAAAAATTGATGTTTTTCAGAAAAATACCAAAAATTCACCCTAACCTATATTTGATATTCCAAATTAAAAAATTATTTTTATTTTAAAAAATTCAAAACATATAAGTTGAATTAATCAATTTAATAATTAATTCTCGTTGTCAAAACAAATGGCGTGTTTTTAAGAAAAAAAATATATCCCAAGATTGACACTAGTTTAAGTCCAATTTCAATGTGAAATTAATTACAATGACCACCATTGGATTAAATTGAAAAAATATATTCTAACTACACATTAAAATAAATTCAAAAGATTATCTAATCATATAAATAAATTAGATTAAAAAGAGGTTTTGAATTAAAATACAACATTTTTTACTTATTCATTAAAAATGAACTTTATCAGAAAAATAAAAAAAAACATATACAATGTAAATTTTGATGTACCTATTCTGAAGAAGGATTTTATTTGGTCCAATATAACATATAAAATTTTCAAAAAGTGGATTTAAAAACGGTTCGCCATCAAAAGGTGGTTAATAGACCTTTTAAAGAATATTCGGATATTTACGCATAAAATTGGATTCATTCGCAATTTATGTCTCTAAAATGTAATAGATAAAAGTGAAAATATTTGACAAACATATATAATAATTTTGCAGTTTGTTCTGTTCATTCCCACAATTACAATGGCTACGTGTTAGCTACCATTTGAAATAATATTATTATATTATTCGTGTGCATCGTAAGATTTCAACGAAACTCCTTATTGAGTATTGGGTACACCATCGAACATAGCATCCTAATTAATGTAATAATAATATTTTTTTCAAAAATATTAATAAATATGAAAATGTCATATTATTTATTTACTTTGGGTGTTACATCCTTCTCCCATTTTGGGAATTGCATCCTCGCAATTTTAAAAAATAATTGGGCTCAAAAACATCATTGAAAGCACCACTTCGGAAAAAGAGTCAATTAAACTGTCACATTAAAAAAGAGAAAGGGAAGTACAAAGATCACCCATGTTAACCCATAATAGGATTTCATATAGGAAAACATGGACATAGAGTAGAAAAAAATAGTCATGTTCTGATTGAGACTGATTGAAAATATGTTTAGGAGAATGTTAACCACTAGAAAATCCCAAACTTGTGATGGGTTAAATGGTATTTGATTCCCTAGTAGGAAAAATTTACAGAAAACATTTTTGTTTTAAGTTACTTTTCATTGAGGATTTTATTTATGAGCTTGACTAAAATATGATGAAACATACTTACTTTTCATGTATACTTTCATCTCTTACTATATTTTATACACAAACTCATATTTTCTCCAAAAGATGAGTATTTAGGATGACTTGTTCACATTAGGAGCACTATAATCAACTTCTATAGAATCACCTAGTCCACAAAATGGAATTATATATTTCCCATGTCTTTAAACCTTATCCAAAACAAAAAATTCTTAGTACAAGATCAGAGAATACACAAAAAGGATAATCCTTTATAAAAATAAATACTACTCTTAATCTCCAAAATTTTTCTAACAAAACCCAAAGTTCAAAAAGACCATTCAATAATCAATTGTCCATAATATTATTCAAAGTAAACCACACTTATATTGAAACCAAAATATTTGAAGGATTTAAATCATATAGTCATTCAAGGTAAATATTTACATTTATCTCCAAATGACATCAGTTGCTCTTAAAGTGTCATATTGAAAAGTAATTAACCAAATCACTTATCCTCTATGATATTCTAATCATTTCCAAAGATAACCCAAAATCAACTTACTCTTTATTAATAAAATAATATAACTAAAAATAATTAGTCAAACTAACCAGGGACATCACGTAGTCTAGTGGTAGGCGATAAATACAGGTCGCACTTTGGTTGTGGGTTCGATTCCCACAGCTTTGTTCGACGCGACGGGTTGCCACATGGTATGCATGTTGTCCTTTTTCCAAAACTATATAATACTCAAAACATTCCCCAAAAAGACATAATATCATCAAAAATAACTATAACATAATTTTAACCCCATGTTTTTCTCATGCCTTTCATTTTCCATCATAACATATAGTAACCCATAATTACCTCAAAAGTAAGGATCATATAAAACCTAATGTTTACCTTTATAAATATTATCTGAACTTCCACATCGAGTTGGATATCTCATACAGTATCCATTGGAGATCTCACAAAGTTTCAAGTGGTTAATCATGACTCTTGATATTTCAGTGAGAAAAACCACATGATTTCTCATTGAAGCTCCCATATCATTCAGTTACTCATTCAGAAAACTGTCACAGTTTCCATTACATCCACTGTTACTTTGGTTCCTACTAGATCCAGCCATTTACTAAAACCAAAAAGGTCGGTGTGTGTATATCAGTAAAATCATCATATAATAATGAGCAGGATAAACACTAAGATATAGTTATCGAAGTTATCTCAAACTCATTCTAACTTTGAAAAAAAAACAAAGACTCTATCAAATATACTACCCATTATGGTTATACACAACTTGTTACTTATGCTTAAACAACACTCTAACCTCTAAAGTTATCTAAACCGACCTCTGATACCAAATATAGAGACCCGGCCTTAAAACATTACATAATCATGAATTAAATGAATAATTCACATAGAGGATCTTTCCAGGTTTAGAGTTTTAGAGAATTAGGACATAACTATTACATCTGAAAAGATTACAAAGTAGACACTTCTACTACATTTCCATAAAATAAAAACTCATAAAAACATTTCTAGTTCAATGTTTTAGATAGCATGTATTTCCTTGATTCCATACATGACCCTATCCAAATTATTACATGTGAAAAACATTTCAAAAAAACTTGGGGTGAGCATAAAAAGCTCAGTAACTGATACACAAAGATGGAAAACTGTAAGTTTTCCAAAACATCAAGTAAACCATGAATAATTTATCAAATTAATACATTACACCTTTAAGAAGTAGTAAATATTCTTCACTGTATAAAAAAACATTACTTACCCTTTTGTAACCAAAAGATTACCATGCAACCAATATAAAGAACACATAACATATAAAGGTAACTTGAGACATAAACATACTTAAATGGAATAACCATATGGTCCACTTCCACACATATCACTACATGGAATAACCCTACGGCCAACTTCCATACCCAATACATTGGAGGTTATAACGTAACCACCCGTCTTGGTATTCATGGCACTACCCTTCATATGGTTTATCACGTAACCACCTGTCAAATGTCCAAGAACCATTATAAAATCATAACACATAAAACAATTTTAAAGGAAAGAAAACATTTCCACATTTAAATCACAATATATCCTTTAAATATATTGACATAAAAAATCCATTATCAAAACCATTTTCAATACCATAATACATAAAAGTGTATATGGTATTTATTTACTTTTAAAAACATTACGACTTGTTGAGGAAGCCAAATATCAAATAATACTCACAGTGGCGGAAAAGTCATTGTCATTGTGTACGTTAAAAAGAGACATACTTTTTGTCGTTTAGTAAATCAATTTTTATAGAAAAGATTCCATTTGAATAAAAGTAAAATTCAAAGGGTTTTATACACCGTATAAAAAATATTTGTGTATAAAACAAAATATACCTCAATGAAAGGAGATTGAGATGAAGTCTCGTTCAAAGATGGTATCCTTAGATTAAGAATTAACCAATTATGTAATTATGTGTGACCAATATAAATACACCCAATATAAGTGGATATTAAGTGTAAAACAATCATAGGTCATTAAAACATATTCATATAATGACATGATCAAGAATTAGAGTTTTAACCCAATGAATTGAAATTGGGTTAAGAAGTTCCCTTACAAAAGTTCGACAGCCTAACGTCGTCACATTAAAATTGAGAAAAAGAGTTGATGAAAGAGAAAATGTTATCTCATCACTTGTACAAAAAAATATACATCAATTAGGATATATAAAAACATATACCAACATAATAAGATGTAAATTAAAATATATAACAAAAAGGTGTCTTTTAAAAAGAGGAGGGTGAAAGGTTCCCTTACAGATTTGGGTACCCTTCGAAAAGTACACCCCATGAAAGACGGGTCATAAAATGAAGATGTAAATACCCATAAATTAATTTATATTACAAAAATAATACAATTATGGTATTTAAGTACACCACACAAAGGGAAATAGTGGCAAATGTATCATGAATCTCACGGGAACAAAAAGTGAGATAAAAACTCTTTACCTCGTGGTAATCAATGGAGTCGTATGACCAAAAGATAATAAACACCAAATGAATAAATTAATACCAGGAATATAAATAGATTAATTATAATATATAATAAAGGTAAGTACACAATACACCACGTGAAATAAATAATTGGCAGACAATAGAAATCTCATAGAATTAAAAATGAGATAAGAAATCCCTTACGAAAATTTGGCATCCTAACGGTGCCACTTAAAACTTCCAAAAATGATTAGATGAGATAAAATAGGGTCTATCATCATATGAACATAAATATTACATCATGAGTAATACAAAAGAACATCCCCTAACATAATAATTAGGATCTTGAAGTAAGTGACATAAAAGATAGTACTTAAAATGAAAGAGAGACGTAGGATCCCTTACCTCATGTCCAACTTGTCTTGTTCATTTCATTATATTCCTGAATAATAAACATTGTTAAATTTATAATTTCATAAGGACCTAATTTAATTATTATTATTCATTTCATATCACATATTATAATGTTATAATAATTGGTTAATAATGTGAGTTCATATCGGACGTTTTCTTCGATGTTCGGTACATGAGTCAAAATTGATCTTATTGGAAAATAATTTTATAGGTAGTTATAGGTACATCATCTCCAGAAGAGGGTTAATGATTTAAATATCATATATATCCATTATATATTAATTTTATACTATTCCATAGCATTTGGAGATAAAAAATTAAAAGAACCATTTATGGAGACGGTAGGCTGTACGTAAGCATGAACACTACTTTCATTTCTTTGTCTTATTGATGAAATTAAGACTAAATGAGAGAGATATATATTATAATTCCATTATTATATCCATAATTTTGATTTAAAATTTGGAATATATATCCATTATATATATTTACTTTTAATAGTACATAACATTTGGATATAAGAAATGAAATGTATTATTCACGGAGACGGTAAGCCGTACGTACGCATGAATGCTACTTTCATTTCAATTTCATATATTAATGGAATGAAATAAATAATGATACATAGGTATATTATAATTAAAGTATAATTTAAAATATAACATCATTAAATCCATCCTTTATACTTTCCACATATGGTATTAACGATTAAAATCACTTTGAGGGGGTGGTAGTCCACATTTCCTAAAATAAAATTATCGTGTTTACCCATTATGGAAACCATAAAGGTATGCCATAAATGAAAAATACAGAAACATACAGAAAACATAAACATAATATATATCATATATTAATATAGTGACATCTTACTGTCCACCATGAATGGTGTTAGAAGAATATTGAACAATCATCATTTCGTGAGGCAGAAATTAGCCATCCATAGAAACAATATGTTCATTAACCATTAGACGGAGGTGTGTGTAAGTGTAGCTCGAATCCTTATCATAACAACATCCTAATATATTTAATATACAGATTTTATTAAAAGAGAATGTAATAAAATGTGTTTAGGGGTTTGGAGAAGCAAAATAAAAAATAAGAACATAAGAGAGAACATTACCTTTAAATCGGGTAACTCCTCTTAGTTTGAACAAAAAGGGTTTCTTAAAGAGATCTCTACCTAAGGTAAGGCTTCTAGGATGAAGAGATGGATGTGGAGAGATACAATTATCAGAGTTTGGTCGATCCAAAGGCTTGAGAGGTGTGGGAAAAGAGGTAGAGGTGAGGGCCTTTTGTAATAGGGAGGAGGGGCACTCATGGAATGTCATGAAAAGATACTTTATTATAAAATGATTTACAGATATCAAATGTTCCAAAATTATATATTTCGAGGATCAGATGATAAGGCTTCTAAATCCACCCATCCAATAGGTTTTTAACAAGTTTATGCATTATATTATACATTATCGTTTCTTTTTATTTAAACCGTTCATTAATAAGATAATCATTGCATCATCATGGTGTCATAACTAAATTAATTTATTTAATGTCTAAAAATTATAAAATAAATACTATGATGTATGAAATATTATTAGATATCCAATTTATTTTCAAAAATATGACTTGTATAACCTCATGAATTTTTTAGTAAAATAATATAGATTTGTGACATTTTTATTTTAACTTTAAATAAAAAGTTATTAATGTCATTTTCTAACCCAAGTGGCTCCATGGGGTCCCCGAATTGACCCATAGATTGTATTGTTTGGCCACGACTCATCCAATAATGGTTGGAAATGTGTAATGGTCATTTCATATAATTATAACATTATCTTTACCTTAAATAACACTAATTACCCTTAATCGCGATTAATAAAACTTAAAAGTTACTATTCACCAAAAATTATTTTCATCCCATTGAACCAAATTTACATCCTAATGAAAACCATGTATGTCAAATTTTTGTAATTCAAATCAAAAAGGTTGTAAAATTTCATTTAAATGAAAATTCAGTTTTTTAACTAACACTTAGTGGTTTCACTATTCATCAAAATTGATGTTTTTCAGAAAAATACCAAAAATTCACCCCAAGCTATATTTGATATTTTGAATTCAAAAATGATGTCTATTTTACACAATTCAAAAAATATAAGTTTCATTAATCAATTTAATAATTAATTCCCGTTGTCAAAACAAATAGCATGTTTCTATGAAACAAAATATATTGAAAGATTGACACTAGTTCAAGTCAAATTTCAAAGAAATATTAATTCCAATGACCACCATTGGATTAATTGGTAAACATATATTCTAAATACACATTAAAACAAATTCAAAAGATGATCTAATCATATAAATAAATTAGATTAAAAATAGGTTTTGAATTAAAATACAACATTTTTTACTTATTCATTAAAAATGAACTTTATCGGAAAAATAACAAAAACATACACAATGTAAATTTTGATTCCCCGATTATAAGGAAGGATTTTATTTGGTCAAATATAACATATAAAATTATCAAAAAGTTGATTTAAAAAGGGTTCGACATCAAAAGGCGGTTAATCGACCTTTTAAAGAATATTCGAATATTTATGCTTAAAATTGGATTCATTCGCATTTTAAGTATCTAACATTTAATGGATAAAAGTGAAAATATTTTACAAACATATATAATAATTTTTTATTTAGTTATGTTCATTCCAACCATTACAATGTCTACGTGTTAACTACCATTTGAAATAATATTATTATATTATTAGTGTGCATCGTAAGATTTCAACAAAACGCATTATTGTGTATTGGGTAAACCATTGAACATAGAATCCACATTAAAGTAATATTAATATTTTATTCACAAATATTAATAAATTTAAAAAATTCATATTCTTTATTTACCTTTGGTGTTACAGATAATGATATTTTGATAAGGATATGGTGTATTTTAATAAGATAATTTGATGATGCTAGTTTCTTGATGACTAATTATGGATTTTTAAATAAGAGGGTTATGCCATCATGGATGACGTGTGAAAAATTATGGGACATAAAAAATAATCCACAATGGTTTGGAACAAGGAAAAATGAATTTTATCAATAATGATATATGATATATTCGGTTATTTCCGTGACTTAATAGAATACATGATTAAGGTGTTCACATGTTTTGGAATGTGACAACCAAAAACTGGCCTATATGATATGGGAGATAAATGTAATGTTTTTTGGTTCACCACTTTTTAAAAATGTAGATTTTTAATGCATGGAAGGATTTTAAGTTTATCCATTTATGGATAGTATAAGTTATACTCCTGTTGATGTTTTTTAGATTAATGTATTTTCTCGCTAAAGGTGTAATTATGAATATGTGATAACCTAGTCTAATAGTTTTTTTGAGATAAATGGAATGACCTATCATTCAATTTATGGATCTTATGATATTCCAACACATTAGGAATATAAAATTCAACATTATTTACTTGATAAAGAGATGAAATGGAAATATATCAAGGCATGAGAAATAGTGAGATTGTACTAAAATAAAGTAAGTGTTTCTTCTCATGTTCTTCACCTTTAGATAAAGAATCATGAAAACCAAAAATGTTATCTTAGTACTCTCTTTTGAGATGAATGAAATGTCCCATTGGATCATCAAAAATTTATAGCTTTCAGATTGTTAACTTTATCCTAACAATATTACCCATCACACTTAATCAGAAAATGATGGCCGTGTTTATCATTCAGGACCATGTTTTCCTCAATGTAACCCTAGTATTTTTTATTTCTAGTAACCTTCATATATACTTTTCAATATTTTACAATAGAGGTCTCATTAATCTATTTTTTGATGTGGTATATCAACTAAGATATTTTGAAATGTTAATCCACTAGATTTAAATACTGAGTTTAAATTACAATGACGAAATTTATTTAACGAGGGGATATTGTAACACACTAACCTTCCATGGTACACTTCTAATTAATAAATCAAAACATTGTGTTACACACACCATCGATCTCAAGCACACCAAAACCTATCAAAAGAATGATTAAAAAGCATTTATGAATATTATTAAAGTAAAATTGAATTTTATCTATCTCATATAATTTTAAAATTCATGTTATATGTTTATTTTAAATAATATAAGGAAGAATTCAATTTTTCATATAAAAGAGGAATTTTTTAAAAAATGCAGTTTTTATGCATTTTAGTGGAGAACACTTTTTAATCCAATATTTGGCACCTTAATATATTAAATTTGACTAAATGAAATTATTATTTAGAAGATATCCAAAATATTAGTTTGAATATATTTTTTGTGTTCTTCAGATAACATTCATATTTAAATGAATAGTGATAGATACTATATTTTAATTCAAAACTGCTTTTTCATCTAGATAATCTATATAGATAGATAATTTTTATAATTGGTTTAAAAGTGTAATTATATTATTTTTTTATCATTTAATAAAAGTTTAGACATATATTGTAATTTCACATTGAAATTGGATATAAAAACATGTTAATCTTTTGAAAGTTTTTACTTCTTCAAAACGTGTTTTTTGGTTTTGGCGATGGGAATTAATTTTAAATTAATTTTTCCCAATTATTTGTTCTTAATTTAGAAAAATATATTCCATATTTGGAATTATAAATTTCAAATTGTGTAAATATTTACCTATTATTTTTTGACTTTATGAATAGTAACTCCAGTATTTATTTTTATTTACCATAGTTAAATGGTAAATCTGGTAAATAAGGGTAAATTTTAATATTATAATAATTTAAAACTACCATAACACATGTGATAATCCTATTAGATAATATATGGAAGACAAAGAGAATCCTTAGGTCGATTTCTGGACCCCATGTAGCTACTTGGGTTGGAAAATAAAATTTATAATAATAAATTTTAAGTAAAAGGATACATAACATAAACATGTTTCTAGTTAATAAAAAAATTAATTCAAGTTATATAAGTTATATCATAAAATAAATATATTAATTACAAATCTAAAATTATTCCATACATCATGTTATTTTATTTTTAAAATTTACACCATATATAATTAAATTTATTCATGACACAATAATGATGTAGTATCTGTCTTATTAATGAAAGAATCAAATAAATGATATCATAAATTTTAATGTAATTATAATTTGACAGTTTTTATGCCATACAAGAATTTTATGTATTACTAGGACATGTTATATTTTATTTATATATATTTGGTATGAAGGAATAATTATTTTAAGACTTTTAAAATAATCAATTACTAAATAGTGTCAAAATTGACATAAATGAGTTTTTAAAACAAATAATATTCTATTTAGTGATATAAATATGAAAAATCTAATATTCATCGAAATGACATATATAATGTTAAAATTTTACTAATTATTCACTTGATATTATCTTGGAATTTTATAGGAAATATATTAACCCTATAGTATAAAAATACAAGAAGACATGGTAAGAGTTAAACTGTCTAACTGAGGGTTAATCCCAAGAGATAAGGTTATTTTAATGACCTAAAATTGTCTAAAAATATTTATAAAAGATTATTTATACGCATACTCATATAATATTTAATATAAATTACTTTTTAGCTATTAAAAACTAAAATTAAATTTATAATAAATTAATATTTCAATATTTTCCTAAAGTGCCTCTCACCACTATTATAAAAGGGATCATCTCCTTACCTTTAATTAACACCTAGAAAGACATTTTACTCAGAAAAAACCTACACAAAATTACTCCCAGCATCCCTCAAATCATCTTAGAGGCCACCATTTGGGCAGAAAACCAACTTACGGAGCCATTTTGTGCAAATCAAAACGAGACACCTGAAGAAGAGATAATTGTTTTATCCCTTCCTTCAATGTTCCAATATTCTTATACTTCCTCTTAAAATGTAATTATTATTCTAAAATAATAAATCCATTATCTAATATATTAAGATATTTTGTTTTCATTAGGTTAATACCATATTCCTCCTTCTACCCATCCTATAAAAAACAATTCCACCATGTGTGTGTCCGTATGGCTTACTATCTCCACATCGTGGGGTAAACAGTTTTTCATTTATAATTTATTTCAATGGGTATAATGATGAATAAAAATGACTTAAATTATAAATATAACATTATGGTATTTTGATAAAATTCATATTTCATCCAATTACATACCAATAAACCATTAAGGAAATGATATCGTCGCTCGTGCCTTCGTACGAATTACCGTCTCCATGATGTGATGAGATTCAACTTCCACATTCACCATTAAAGAATAAATATATATTTATATATATATATTATGAATAATTATGATATATATTACATAATAATTCTAATGAAATAATAAATATATGTATTTATATATATTTTATTCCCATACATCCATTCAATAAGATAAGAAAACAGAAACATCATTCAGGCATATGTACAGCCTGCCGTCTCCATGAATGGTGTATTCCAATTAATATATATATCTATTATATATATTTATATTATGAATATATATGATATATAAATCATATTATAATTTTTTATAAGTAATTAAATCAAGATCTAAGAAATATTATCAATAATTAGTGGTCAAAACATGTACAATATACAAAGAGATTATTAACTGAAATGTTGCATTAACATGGAATTGTTAGTAAATGGGTAATATAAATTCCTAAAAGTATAATATATGAGATAATAAATATAATTACTTTTCTAATATAAATTAAAATATTTTTAAAACCATTATATAGGAGTTTTAGACAAATACAAAGTGTATCAGACTTATGATAAGGGAAATCTTAACTGAATCCCTATTCCTTGAGTTAAATATCCTTGTAATTAGTTTTGTTTTTCAAAAAAATATTTTTCAATGAAAATTAATGGTAATACACTGAATATCAACTTATATTAAATTTATTTTTATTTTCACACATCAAAATGTCATATAATTTTTCATAATATAATGATATGATCATTTTAAGGGACTTCGTCTCAATTTCATTTCATTGAAGAAGATTATAATGTTATGAACCTAGATCCTTTTATGTAGTATGTATTCTACCTTTTTTACTTATTAACATGAATCTCGTTATTTTCATTATATTATATTATTTTGTTCAGGGTAATTATTGATAGATCCATTTTACTCATTCAATGTGGTTATTTCATATGGCATGTTATTTTTTTATGTTATTCAATATGAGAAATACATTGCAATGTCCATGACGGGTGGAGCCTGGATGTTATATAGCTCCTCAATTCATTGAAAATTTCCTAAGAGACAAATATGTTGCCCAAATGGGTTTCTACCCTTAGTTTTAAACCGTCTTAGGAAAGGAATTGATGGTAATGGGTTTTAATGTTCCTGAGACATGACATCCTTAAATAAAGTATTTCCCTCATTTAATTTCATTATTATTTATCCATGAGATTTTGCTTTGACATATCTAGGGAAGTATTTCATTCTCAGTTTATTTATATATGACATATGATGCAATTTCTAACTTTCCATATTATTTGTGCCTTATATATTTTTTGTAAATTGAAATTGTTCTCCGATATTTACCTTTCCATATAGATTCATTATTTCATCCATTGTACATAGCCTTATAGTGACTTTGTGCTCACCATTATTATGTTTCTTTCCTTAGGTTATGAAGAAGAGAACATTGATTAAGCTTTCAATGATATATTTTATTTAAATTATTGGGTAGAATATTTTGTTTTTTCCCAATGTATTATAGATTCCATGTATGTAATTTGGATTTCCAAGACTTTTAAACTGTATGTTACTTTGAGATTTGTTTCCTTCTATTAATTAAAATGAAATATAAAAATTTATTGGCTTTAGGATATCTGGGGTCAGGACATTACATGAAGTTTTCTTGCCCATCTACCATGGGATCCAGCCTAAATCACCTGATATAAAACCTCTGTCTGTTATTTTCATTCCATCAGGGGGGAACCACATCTCCTACCTCAACTAGAGAACCATGTAGAACTCTAGATACATATATGTTGAAAATTAGTTGATTCCTTTCATGATATTGGTACCATTCATGTCCCCCTAATATTGATCGTTTTTTCAATAACCCTAAAAACCCCCATAGGTGGCCCAATATTCCACAATTAAGATACTCTACTGTGGGATATAGATACTGAGGCTATTTGTGGACCATCCTTCCACAACAATGAAACAACAACTGAACATGGTCTTCAGATTGATGCCCACTTCCCCATATTATTTTCTAATTATTTCTGAGGAAAAAACTATCATAATGAATCTTAATTCCACTAGGGGAAGAGTTCACAATTTTCCCTATGGACACATCCTAGACACATATTGGGACCTCTCTCATATTCACTTTTTGTCAAAAGTGGGTGATTCATCACATCGACATAACTAATCATATGGAACATGTTCATATGTGACCTAGTCTCATTACAAATACCATCCTAAAAATGTCACACCCTAGAGATCTGATCATCTTCTAAGGATAGAACAAAGCATCGTAGATCTATGTAACATTAAACATAATCCACAACTGATATTCCCTCCTATTTCAGGTATATGAACTCATGATCCTTCTCATCCCACAACATTTTGGGATGGAAGTGGATCAATAACTTTATCTAAAATCCCTTACAAGAGAACTCCTCATACATCCCTTCCTTCTCTAGACCATCCCGTAAACTCATGGATGGTCCCTACAGTATAAACACAGTAATATTCACCCTCCTATCTATAGGTGTCTCAAGAGGCTTAATGATTGAATGAAACATCATGAACTAGAACTCAGCTGCTTGGGGGCCTCCCTACAAAGTGAACATAGATGAATGTGTTGGATCGAGTTATACCAAATATACACAAGAGAGGGGTGAATTGTGTCTTTTATATTTTTTTTACATAATCGTGATTTGTCAATTTTAATTTATATCAAATATTTAGTAGCGTAATATAAATAGAACAGGACGCACGATGTATAGTGGTTTGGGGAACTGAAGGCCTCTAGTACACTCCACCAACGCTCTACTCCACAAGATTGGTGATTTTAAATATATGGTTCTCTTATCAATAGACCACTCCACAACTGAGTTCAGACAATTGAAACCTTTACAATCATAAGGCTAAATATAGCCTTTTGGTTCATACACAGAACCGAATAAATAGCTTCGTACAAGAAGCTGGGAACTCAAAATAGATGTGTATTGTTTCAGTGAAAATACTTTCCCATTTGTTCTTCACAATTTCAAAAGAATGAAATGGACAGTAGACAGATCATCTTCTTCAGAAATGATGATCTTCGGGTAAATGATGTTCTCAGCTGATCTGGATACAATAGATCATGAAATGTCATTCTCAAGTTTAACAGTATTTGATTCACAAAAATAAATATTATGTAGATCAGTAAATCATCAGTCGTGTTTCTTCTTCTTCATAAAATAGAGCTTTGTCGCTCTTAGTAACAGCAGATCTATAGATCTTCATTGTCTCTATTTTTCTATTTTGTATATTCGTTGTTGTTGTTCATTAGTTCTTGTAAATTGTATCATTGTAGATCACATCTATATTTTGAAATATATATAATAATGACGATAACTTATTCTGCAAATCTAGATCCATAAAATCCACCATTAGAATTGCGATATTCAAAATATTGAATAGTAGAGCAGTCGTAACTACCATAAAAATTCGGAATTAAAAGATCCTCTTAAATTCATCCTTTGAATCACAAATAAACGACATTGAATTAGTCGAAAAATCGCTCTAAATTCGGGAATTTAATGTGGCTTGAAATCATCCTAATAATCCGCATAAATACCACTGCTTTAATAAAGTCATAATTTAAACATCTGTCGTAAAATGTAGGGTCGAACTGCAGAGAATACATTCTCTGAACATAAGGTTCAGAACATAAGGTTGACCTCAAATGTTTCTCTTCAACTCTCAAACGTACGGTATATAATCTATACTTTTCAATAAAACGTACAGTTATTCATAAAAGTAAGTTTGATGATCCATACTTTTATCCTTACCTTTCAAATGTATGGTTGTTTACAAAATAATGTTTGATGGACCATAATTTTATGAAACAAACTTATCATTTCTTACATACAGAATGGTCTTATTCCATACTTTATTGATTTCCAAAATTTAAGATTCCTTCCAAACATGGTGCTCCTTTCCAAACGTAAGGTTCTTTTCAAATGTAAGGTTCCTTCATACTTTGAAGATAATATATGGTTGTTTAACCATACCTTTCTTATATCTCATAGAGTAAACACCACATTCGATCCTTACACTATGCTTCCTAACATATGGTATGAATAGTGTTTCCAGAACACACTAAAAATGATTTCTGAATACTTAAGAAATTTATTTTCGTTGTTCAAATACATAAATACTTCTTCCAAAAATAATAATATAATAAATATTAAATTCTTGATATAAACTTAAAGTTAAATCATTAGAATAACAAATAAGGGTATTTGTGGGCATCAAAATCATTATAAAGAGATAGAGTATTGTCCTCAACAATATCCCACTCATTAATAATAATATTATATTTTTCTGAAAACAACAATTTCCTAACAATATCAACCTTTTTGATGATAACAAAACCCTTAAAATAACCAAAGAGGTTAACATAAATAATTAATTACATATAGTTTTGAATTTTTAAAAGATAAATAAAATATTTTATCTAAAAAAATTATTTTAATAAAAATCCAAAGTCATAAAAAACATAAAATACAGTTTTAGGTTTAACTTAATTTCACCACCTTAAAGGATTAAGACAATACTTAAATTTCTCCCCATTTATGATTTAAAAAATTAAATTAAAATTTTAAATAAATAAAAATATATCAAAATAAAATTTTGTGTTTATCCTAATTTCTCTCCCCTTTTGTGATATCAAAAAGAATGATAGAATAAGGAATATAACATATTTTAATGTATAAATGAACTTAAGTAAATGCTATGTATTCTGTTTATGAATATGTGAATCTGGATTACTGGCATTTCTATCATAGATAGTACAGTAAAGCAAATTAAAATACATGAAAATTTGATGTAAATATTTCTCATTGTAAATATAATTATATGTACAGTAATGAAAAAAACAAGAATCAGTATTGGGTAAGGGTGTGGGATAGAGTTCATCGCCTTTGAAATATTACCTTGATAATTGATAATTGTTCCCTAAATATTCTCATCAATCCATCTCCCAACTGGATAATGAGATCTTTTCTTTCCTGAGATTAATGAATATCTTAAATCAGATTCACTCTGAAAAATACATGAAGCCTTTGTTCCTTCTCCATAAAAAGAGTCAACTTGTATGTGAACTCATTCATCCCAGTTATAATTCTTGGTTCAGTTGAAGCCAAATGATCATCTAGAAAGTCATCATTATCGAACAACACTAAAAAAGGAGTAATGTTGAACTACAAGTCCTACAGTCTGGAATTCATATTCTCCATGAACACTATAATAGCCTGAAATATTTCGATTAATTCAGGTGAAGTACCTGATGTACTGGACACACTGGTCTTAATAGATGCCAACTGTTTCTCTTTGAAAGATATAAAATCCATTAAATATGTCTTCATAACCATATTTGATTTCAACGTTCTAACTTTATTTAACATTTCCTTCTTAAAACA
Source organism: Viscum album (assembly GCA_963277665.1). Classification (NCBI taxonomy): domain Eukaryota; kingdom Viridiplantae; phylum Streptophyta; class Magnoliopsida; order Santalales; family Viscaceae; genus Viscum; species Viscum album. Next base: position 337,384,080 of record OY728163.1, read on the forward strand.
TTCAACTTATTATTTAGAAACTATACTTGCTTTTATCCATTGAAAATTTAAAAATTTCTTTTTGTAATGCTCTTCATAGAGCAGCATTTTCCTTTTTATCTTCATCCAACATTCTATTCAGTTCCTCCATATCTACATTTACTGAATCAGAGGCACCATGTGATTGATTCTCATTTTAATCTTCAGATAGATGAAACAATCCTAGTGGTATGGATTCAACATCTGATCTATCATCCTCCCTTCTCTGTACTAGTTTCTCAATAGATTTTTCCTCCAATTCATTCCCCGACTCATCTAGAGAAAAATAATCATTCAATACCTTAGTACGAATCTCAGAATCATTCACTTCCTGGACTCTAGGTGCTGGAGGTTGCTCCTCATGAGCATCATATGCATGTTCTTCCTCTCTCATTATATTTTCCAACACAATATTTTCTTGACCAGCTTGTACTTGATCGTTTTGAGTTCGGGGCATTTCTTCTCCTTCATCAGGAATTGTCTCAGTTATATTTTCTGTTTGATCCTATGTTTTTGTAACTTCTTGAGCCAAAATTTCTTGCTCTACTAGAGGAGTCACCATATCCTGAGAAACTGATCCATGTATCATCTCTTCCATTGTATCTTCTCTTAAAAACATATATCTTAAGAGATCACCAGATGTTAAAACATTTGATGTTACATCAAACTATTCAACATGATTAGGATTCTTGGTAATTTTTAATTGAATTCCTTCCTGAATTATTTCTTCTGATGCATCCACAACCTCAAACCTGAGTCTTCTTCATACAACACCGACTCTTGATTCAGCTTGTCCTTCCTTTGATTTTGCTGGTTGGGCCTGAGCACTTTCTTCATCCTCTTATACTACTACAGGTAGAAGATTCCTTTGATTGTGCTCAAGAAATATACCATTTTTCACAATGTAAAAGCATTGAAGATATTACTATGGTGAAATCTCACCCGAGCATCCACCAGTCATATCATATCTTTCTTAAACAGGATCATTGAGATGAACCTTCCAAAAGTATAAAAATTCATTCTTGCCTCTGGTTGGAAACACAATCTGATATACCTCACCATGTATCTCAAAAATTTCAATTTGATATCACTCATCAGTAAAAACATTAAATACATATCTAGATAAAGAATCTTTTCCAATTCAGACATCCTAGGTGCAATACCATTTTTCATAAATTAATTAATATCTTCTGGTCTGATTCCATGTCCTTCACAAAAATCATCGTGATATTAGTTGATCTAAATATAAATGACATAATATCTTATTTTTTATGTACACTATCGCTACTATTTTTCAAAAAAAAATTATAAAATATTTCATTAGGGAAATTTATAATTTTTACATTTCCACTAATGAGATCAAAAAATATCGATCCTCACTCTTAGCGATTATTTAATCCTCAACATTTCCCAGACTAAAATATACATAATTTAAGAAATAACGATGTTATAACTCATATAAAAACTCAGTATAATCTTCATTAAATATATGTTCTAAATTCTAAAAGGCTAAGGATATGTTTAACATCAGGTTCATGTAATAGAGTCATTCTAAATCTATGACTTTTCCATAGAATCAATTTCTCCCAGTCGAGCACTACCTCTTCAAAGTTATGGTCTCTAGCTCATTGGTTCTCTTGGTCTAGGAAATATCCATCATAAATCTCTAAATGTTTGAATGAACTAGGGTTTTTATGGTTCAGGTGCGGGGGAAAAGAGTTGTATAAGTTTTCGAGGTTGCGAAGGGTTTTGAGAGGGGAATGGGTTTAGAATTCGAAGCTATTTCTGACATCCTTGATTCTCGTGTCATTACGTACATACTAATTTTTTCATTAATTTTAAAAATAATTAAAATTGCACATGGAAAAAATAAATAAATTCATAAATAAAAAGTCTACTATTTGAAGAAGAAACACAATGACTAAACTATTCTAAACAAAAACATCTTTAATCAAATAAAATAACTAGTTAAAATTAAATAAAACTAACTACCCCTTAATAAAATCAAACCTTGTAGTGGGAATTGTTTTAGTAAAAATATCTAGTAATTGAATTTCTGTATTCAATAATTCTAAAAATATATCCTTTTTGAGTACATAGTCTCTTAAAAAGTGATGTCTAATGTCAATATGATCAGTCCTAGAATTATTAATTATTATTTTTGAAATATTTATAGCACTTGTATTATCCCATAAATGAGGATTACTATTAATAATTAGTCCAAAATCCATTATAGTGTTTTTCATCCACAAAACATTTGCACAACAACTGCCAATAGATACATATTCTGCCACAACTGTTGAGAGAGGAACTAAGTGTTGTTTCTAACTAGACAATGATACTAAGGATTTTTCTAAAAAGTGACATCTTCCTGACATTCTTTTACTACCTAATATAAAACATAAAATGTCTACATCTGAATATAAAATTAAATTAATATCATAAGTTTTTGGATAGAGAAGATATTGAAAAATAGTTCCTTTTAAATATCTAAACATTATTTTAAAAGTAGTTAAATGGGATTATTTAGGATTTGATTGAAATCTTGCACAATGGCATACTGAATACATAATATCTAGCCTACTAGCAGCAAGATATAATAGTCTACCAATCATACCTCTATATAACATGTTATCTACTGATTTTTCAGTTTCATCCAAATCAAGATTAATATTAGTAAACATAGGAGTTGTATATGTCTTGCTATTTTCAAGTCCATATTTCTTTAGTAAATCAGTAATGTAATTACTTTTATTCAATGGATTTTTAAATTATTTTTGAAAAATTTGAAGCCCGATAAAGAAATTTAATTATTGCATCATAATCATAATCATTACAAATTTCATTTGCATTAAATTTGAAAACTCATGAAAAATATTTTTATTTGTTGAAGAAAAAATTAAATCATCAACATAAGTTTGAACTAATAAAATATTAGAATTGATAGTTTTCTTAAATATTATTGGATCTTACATTCCAATAGTAAAATAGTTTTTCAAAATAAAAGAACCTAATCTTTCATACCAAGATCTAGGTGCTTGATAAAGACCATAAAGATCTTTAGTATGTTTAATAACATAATTTGGTTTTTGTGAATTTTCAAAACTAGGAGGTTCCTCAACATCAACTTACGCTAATAAATAACCGTCTAAAAAGTAAAACTTAACATCCATGTAAAATAATTTAAATTTCATATGAGAGGCATAGTCTAAAAGGATTCTAACAGATTCTATTCTAGCTACAGGTGCAAAGGTCTCATCATAATATATACATTCTTCTTGATTATATCATTTAGCTAATAATCTTGCTTTATTCCTAGTTAATATTAATTCATCATCTTTTTAATTTCTAAAGACCTATTTCGTTCCTATTATTGGATAATTATATGATCATTCAACAAATTTCCAAACTTCATTTCATTTGAAATTGTTTAATTCTTGATGCATTTATATCATCCAACTTTCATCAACTAAGGATTCTTCTATAGTCTTGGGTTCTAATTGGGAAAGAAAGGAAGAAAACACAACAAGATTTTTTATGGTACTTCTCTTTTTTACCCCTATGTCTAAGTCTCCGTTTACAGTTTGTAAAGGGATATTCATTAGGGTTCTTGATTGTCTAGGCCAGTACAGTTATAGGTTCTTCAGTGACATGTTCTTCTTGGATTGGACTGAATTTCATTTATATCTTTTTCAAAATCTTTTTCCATGTTCTCAAGTCTCATGTTATCATTAGAGTCGGATTCATCAATTTGATATTTCCATTTCTCAAAGGGATCAAATTCATCAAATTTTACATGAAATGACTCTTCAACCATCCTTGACTTTTTATTAGAAACACTATAATATTTTGAAGTAGCCGAATATCCTAAGAAAATGTCTTCATCGAATTTTGGATCAAACATACCATGATTATCCTTGTTGTTTAAGATGTAAACCTTCTATCCAAAAAATGAAGGTAATTTACTTTAGGTTTTTTATTATTCCAGATTTCATAGGGTGTATTTTTAAAAATTGGCCTAATTAAAACTCTATTCATTATACAGTAGGTTGTACTTACAACTTCTGCACAAAAATAGGTAAGAAGATTGTATTCATTTAGCATATTCCTGACCATTTATTGAATTTTCATGTTTCTTCTTTAAAAAATTATATTTTGTTGAGGTGTTCTTAGTGTTGATAAGGTGTGTTTAATACCCTTATTTGAGAAAAATGAATTCAAATTCTAGATTCTCAACTTCTCTACCATGATCACTTCTTAATAAAATTATTTTAAAACATTTTTCATTTTGAATAGCTTAATAAATAATTCTAATATTTTAAAAGATTCATTTTTAAATTTTGGAAAGAAAATTCAAGTAAATCTACAATATTTATCAACTAAAACATATACATATAATTTATCAGCCAGGTTTCCTACCCTTGAATGTCCAAAGAAATCCATATGGATAAGTTCTAGAGGTTTAGATGTAGAAATTTTGTTAACTAATTTGAAGGATGATTCGTGTTGCTTTCCAAGTTGAAATTCATCACAATATATATCAATTTATATCTTGAGACTAGGAAAATCAGAAAATAATTGCTTCTTAGATAACACATGTAAAGAATATACATTGTAATCTTCAAGTCTTCTATGGCAGATCCATGATTCATTTATCTTAATAGTTAACCAGTTTACTTGTTGTTTATACAAATAATTTAAATCCATGATATGCAGATTATCTATTCTGGGTGATCTAAATTTAAGAAATTTAACATTGAAAACAGAACAACAGTTTTTAGAAAAATCAACAATATAACCATCCTCACAGAGTTGAGAGATACTTATCATATTGTGTGTCAATACTTGTACATAGAGTATTGTATCAATTGAGATAGTTTCTAGATCTCCAAATGTTTCAATTCCAATAATCTTACTTGTGTCATTGTCACCAAATGTGTCCAGTACTCTATATTTTTGCGTTAAAGATTTGAAATTCGATGTGTTTCCACTCAGATGCCTGGATCATCCATTGTACATATACCATAGGGAAGTTCAGCTTCTGTCACCTACTTCCTCATCAATTTCTGCCATAAATCACATATTAGCATTCAAATTTGATTCGTCATTTTCTGAGTCTTACTTTGATGAGCTGCTGGAGTCGTAGATACACTCCATTAAGCTTTCATTATCTTCTTCTATTTCTGCCCATAATCATTTCTTTATAAGAAGTTCATTTTTCTTGTCTTCCTTTAATTGTGGACAATCAGGTCTGATATGACCAAGGTTCTTCCACTCAAAACATATAACTTATTTATCATCCTATCTAAGGACTTTCTAAAACCATTCTTATTTCTATAAAATTTACTGAATTTTTTTGCTATATGAGCCAGTTCCTCATCTGAATTTGATGAATCAGAACATTCTGATTTCACCCTTGTTTCCTTTTTCTTCATCTTTCTGCTTTTACTTTGTGATGACACTTTTAAGGAAGTTTCTTCTATCTTGATCATAATATTATGATTATTTTCTTCATCCTTCATCTCATCTTCATACATCATGATATTTCCAACTAAGTCTCTCATTGTTAAATCTTTTACAGGAGATGATTGTCTGATTATAGTAGAAATTCCATTCCATTTAGTTGGAAGTACTCTTAGTAATTTCAAGGATTAATCAGCTTGTTTTATTGGATATCCCAAAGTAGTTATATAGTTGACTATCTCTATCAATATTCCATTCATATGTGTGATTCTTTCACCTTTAACCATTCTGAATGTGATGAATTTTATCTTAGCAGTAACATACCTCATCTGTCTAACATTGTCAGTTCCTTCATAAGAAACTGCAATTGTCTCCCACATTTGATACCCTGCTGGGCACTATGATACTCTGTTAAACTTGTGTGGTCCTAGAAGACATATGAATGCATTCATATCCCTCCAAATCTTGTCATAATCAGCTTCTATTGTTGTACTCTAAGATTCAGGTTTCTCTAGTATTTCATATGGAGTCGATATCTTTGAGTAGACTCTGTATCTGAGGTTTTTTAAATAGATTATCATTCTTGATTTACTTCATCCATAATTCTCACCATTGATGTATGGAGCTCTGACCATAGATATTCCTTCTCTTTTATCATCCATATTTATTTGAGTATAATCCCTTATATCTTTTAGCTTGTTATTTCATTAACAAAAACTCCAACTCTGAAACCAATAGTTCGATCGAGTTATACCAAATATACACAAAAGGGGGTGAATTGGGTATTTTATAATTTCTTCACATAATCATGATTTATCCTTTGACCTTTATATCAAATATTTTTCAGTGGAAAATAAATAACATAGGACACATGATGTATAGTGGTTCAAGGAAGATAATTCCCCTAGTCCACTCCACAAACTCTCTACTACACAAGCTTGGTGAATTACACTATTGGGTCCTCTTATCAATAGACCACATCATAACTGAGTGTTGGCAGTTGACACATTTACAATATTTAAGGCTAAATAGAGCCTCATGGTTCATATACATAACTGAATACACAACTGATAATGAGAAGCTAGTTACTTAAAATAGAAGAATATTTGTTCAGGGAAAATACATTCCCATTAGTTCATCACAATTACAACAGAATGAAATTTACAGTAGATGGATCATCATCTTCAGAAATGATTATCTTCGAGTAAAAGATGTTTTAAGCCAATCCAGATTGACTATATCTTGAAATTTCATTTGAAACTCTAACAGTAGTTGATTAAAAATAATATTCGATGTAGATCAATAAATCTTCAGCCATATTTTTTCTCCTTTAGGAAGTAGTGCTTTTTCTCTCTTCATATCATCAGATCAGTAGATATTGATTGTCTCTATTTTTCCCTTTTTTATATTCATTTTCGTCATTTAGAAGTTCTTATATATTGTACCTCTGTATATCAAATCTATATTTTGAAATATATATAATAACAATGAGCACTTCTTCTGTATATTTTGATTCATAAAATTCTCCTTTAGAATCACGATATTCAAAAGATTGAATAGTAGAGCAGTCGTAACTCCCCTAAAAAATCGGCATGAAAAGCTCATCCTAATACCACATCAAGCTACACTACCCGCATAATATAATGTCTCTGAGAATGTCTCATTACCATGATAAACATAAAACTAATAACAGAGCAATGTAAATGTTACACAAATCAAGGTTAAACACACTATATAATAATTTTAGCAATCATTCAGAGCTGATCCTGTTATATTAGTATTTCAACATCCAATCCGGGAAAATCCTGGTATATCCTCATTTCAGCATATGTTGGTCTAAATTGAATATATAATCATTATAACATAGTAAACACAACACATTTTATCGCAACCAAGATATCTAAATATCACATCATAAGGCTCAATGGTTAATTATGAAAATTACCATTCAACATTAAATTACACATTTTCTTTAGAAATTTGAAAAAAAATTAACATTATAGTAATATCAATAGACAATCCAAGCCAAGTTGAATCTATATCAGGAAGTAACCCAAAATCTAGGTCATGATACAAAATCTTTAATCCGTCAATAAATTTATTTAAAGAAATGTTTCTCACCCAAACAGTATCCACAAGCGATATCAATATCTACATGGATCCATAGGTACTCCAAAGAGTAATCTAATTCCTCACTTAATCAGTTAATATTAGAACTATGTTAGCTCAATTCAATATTTCATATACTCAATATTTATAAAACCTTAAGGATAAGTTCTAGGCCCCCTACCATTAACTGATGATCAACTAATACTTATAATAAGATTCACCAATAAGAAAGAAGGTGAAGATTATTCAAAGAAGGTTCCAATATCATAACTGAGGAATATCAGAACCAAAAATTATAACCATCAAGATATTACAACACAAAAATTGAATAATTTTGGAAGAGAAGTGGGGGTCCAATGGAAAACAACATACCAAGGATTGGTCGCAACAACAACATGCTTGAAATCAGGGGAGACACTCAATAATTTCATGGAAGGTCACCCAAGGTAGAGAGTAGAAATCTATTCATGAAATGATATAAAAAATCAACTAAAAGAAACATATTAAAAATATTGGTCACAAAATTACATAATTTGTAAAATACTTTCACATTATGGAATTATTTTTTCAGGGACACACTAAAAAACATGTAACCTAAAATTAATATTTATCCTAATATAATATCACGCAATGGGTAATATAATTACACAACGTGTAATATGTTCATTTTTTTAATTAGTTCACAACATATATCCACTCATGACTTGCCTAAGGAAAAGTTATATGGTGTGTATTAAAGTTTCACATCATATAACTATTTTGAAAATAGTTGTTAGGCCAATTTCTTTATAGAAACCTAGACCCCCATAAGTCACCTCAACCTACCATGAACCCTTAGTAACACTTGAAAATTTTATAAATGGAGTGCATTAATTGAAACAGAAAACTAGAACTACTCCCCATGTAGATCCTCTCTAATTTTCTCAAGTTTACTAACAACCAAAGTATGTTTTTATTAAAACAAATAGAAAAATAATAACACTAAGTCATTTCCCCCGAAAAGGATCTTCATCTTCGAAAAATAAATAGCCACCAATGTATAGGTGAAAAAACCAAAAATAGAAACACTTTGAAAAAACTGGGATCTTAAATTCTCTTAATGGAAATGGTATGATTTTTATGACTATTGACAAACTCAGTAAATTAGTACATTTATTACCAATAATGGAAATAGAAAATATGGAAAATCTTAGGGTCATATATGTCCAACATATTTCAAGGAATATTGTGGTTATCTATGTGGTTCTTTATACAGGGGATCATCGATCACATCTAGATTTTTGGATGGTTTTTAGGAGGAAATGGGTCCCTTATTGAAGTCAATCATGACTTATCAAATGAAGATGGATGGATAGACAGAGAAGGATATCCAAATTCATAAGGATATGTTATTGTATTGTGTTCTTGATTTATATGTATCATGGGAAAATTATATTCCATATAGTTGTGTTTTACTATAATAATAGTTATCAGGAATCAATCAGGATAGCACATTTTGAGTTTTTGAATGTCTGACCGTGTAGATCTCTCTTGTGCTGGGAAGTGTTGGGAGAGCGGTACATGGTTGGACCAAGTCTCTTTTAGGAGATGAATAATATTGTGAAGTTGATTTAGATATGTTTTATCATAGAACATAGTCATAATAAGTCTTATTTGGATCGTCTTCATATGATTCTAGAGTTTTTGGCTGGTGATCTTGTATTTCTCAAGGTTTAAGCTCACTTGGTACACCACCGATTTCGTAAACATGGAATGCTAGAACTATAGGTTTTGGGTCCCTCTGAGAACAATTATAGAATAGTTATGGTGGACTACCAATTGAAATGTCTCTCTAGTTTGACTTAAATCCATGATGTGTTTCATGTTTCTCAGTAAATGAGGTATATACCAAATCATTCCCATGTCATTATGGTGAGGATGTAGATATTCAACATGATACCACATTGGTTGAAAGACCAATTTAGATTTTGGATTAAGAGGATAAGGTATTTCATGGTAAAAGGATCCCATGTGTCCGGGTAATGTGGACCCACAAACAGGATCTCTATGAGATATGGTACTGATATTTATTAAAATAACAGTGGTGGTCTTCTCTTTTTTTGAATCCATGATCTTAACAAATTTTTGTGGAATTTTTTTTTAAAGTGGGGTGAATATAATGCCCCTTTACCATTATCTCATGTATTTTATCATCTTCACATTTTTTTTACCTTTTTCATTGGGAATGTGATGTTAACCCTGCAATTGGGAGGATATATGTGATGGTGAATTCATGGATTTGTTAGGATTTAAATCATGAATATATAGTTTCTCTTATTAACTGATTATAGGGAATGTAATGGACACCATATAAATATTTTTAACCTAATACATAGTGTGATTATGGTACCTGTCATGTAAGGGTTACACATCATGTAACAGGTACAGTCCTTTTTAATTGAAAAGTCAATTATTTTTAGCAAAACATGAAATTGAGGAATTTTGTGATGTGAAAATTATTACATGTAGTGTAATGCCTTGAGTTGTGTATTTTCAGGTGTCGTATGGGTGTTTGAGTCTTCATTATATTTTACATCTTACTTTTCTAATTCAAATCTATTACCCTAGGTGATTTTTTGTGACACTTTTCCCTCTGATCACTCCATTTGATAGTTGATCAATATGGATAGGCATTTCATCTCTTCGGGAAAGAATTCACTATGGTTTCTTTTGAGTTTATTGTTATAGCACTAATTGTGGTATATTTTTTTAATGAAATAATTTTTTATATAAATCGATTTTGTATCTTGTTGTTGCTTGCCTTCTTGAGGTAGATCCCCTTGTTTACAATCCTCATTGTCAAAGGAGGTTTGGTTTTATATGTCCTTGAGGATCGTGGATCTATCCAAGAATTATAATTTCTTGCATTACCTATTTTTATTTTTAATTCATTCATATATTAAATGAAATTTAATGTGTTAAAATTGAAAATTCCATGGGTTTATGTTTTAAATGGGGTTTTCTATAAAAATGGAATTTCCTTGATTAAGAGAAATAATATTTAAAAAAAATTGAAACAGATTTAATTGTATTTAAAATGGTTTTATTAAAATTTGAGTATGATTTTTAAAAAATAAAGTTGAAAACATTGCTTAGTGGGGAACTTGGGTGCATCAAGGAAGCTAACCAGGTAGCCTTTGTGGGTGTGAAACAACTAGGAGGTAACCTCTTGTATGTCAATGGACTATGATAAGACTCAATGTTATTTAGACACAAAATAATGACTTTATTTAGGATTTTATGTTTCTAGTATATATTTTCCCAAATGTTAGAGACCGAATCTAAGTAGAGTTGGTGTTTCTAGATTTTTATTGCATGACAGATTATTTCATGGATATTGGATCACATGGATATTTATATTTCAGTTTTCTTACCAACTTTGTTTTAGGAATTTCATGTTATTTGATATTGGAAATCATGTCATAAAAATTATGTAAAACCCAAGTATTATTTGATAAATTTTTTAAACTAGTTTTATTTATATAACTTCTTATAAAACTAATTTTTAAAAATCATTACCTTGTGCATTTAGGATATGAGAAATTATATAAAAAACATTTTTTATCATGCGGGGCTCTGTTTCTAACAACCTACTTCTGCCCTCGGGGAAGTGTATAGATTTTTTGTCAGATATAGTTAAATTAATGTTTATTATATAACATTAATACTTATAGTTATGTTATTGTTCCATTTTTTGATGGTCAGTGGAGGTGATAATTTGTCCCATGGAGACTTATTAGTCTAAAATTGCCTTCCTTCCTGGTGTAACCCATTTGGATTAATTGTATATCCTCATTTTTACTCTCTATACTCTTATTTTATATCATGTTTCTATTGTATTAATGACTTGTTTTCTTATATTTATTCTACCTCACCCCATAATGTGATGACTTGGGTGACTGGTCTGGTTGACTACTGTTGGTCGGTTTCTAAAAATGGAATTTTCAATAAAAGAATTTTCTTTCACTCTTATTTTCTATTAAAACACCAATTTTAAAAATTTATAAATTTAATTAGATTAAATAATACGTATTTTTAAATTCATTATTTCAAATATTTCTAATTTTTCATATTTTTTCTTTTCTAAAAAGGTTGATTTTTAGTCGAAAAATATGGGATTAATGAAAATTATAATTTTAACGATTTTATAATTATATAATCATAACCTAAAATATTTAAAACCCATTCACATAATAATACATGAATTAATTAATAAATATCATAAAAATTATATTTATTTTACATAACAAACTTATGAAATAAACTATATCTAAAGTTAAATGACAATTTAATATTAAATTTATTTCTCATCATCTATTTAAAATGAAGTATTTTCAAGATGAGTATCATTTTTTTCATGCCTCAGAATCCTCATACCTTTTATTTTATCCCTTATATTTCATTTTATGTTTTTTATATATGTAAATATGATAACTTTTTCATATATATAAATTCAAAGTCAAAGTAACAGTTTTTTCATAAAAAATGATTTACACATTTTACTGCTTTTGTGTTTAAAGAATCAACATATTGATATATAAATTATATTTGATATTTTTTTCAAAAAATGTAAATTATAAGATTTAAATTAGGTAATATTTTCAATTTTAAATGTTTATTTCTTTCAAATTTTTTACCAATGTTAAATCTTATCAATCACTATAAAAGTAAAAAGGGTCTACTGAGTTTAACTTAGATTAAAAATCCTGATACATTTTTAAAAAATAAGTCTTTAATGAATGATATATATTTTGGACTAATAATATATTATTAAACATCAAATTTTCTATTTTTTATACTTGTTAACTTTAAATAGACCTTGCTTTATAGAAAATTTAATGTTATTTCTAAAACATACCATTACATTCAATTATAAAAACATACAACTTTCACCATTAAAGTATACACATCAACACTGAATTAATCCTTCATAATATTGTATTTCATAATACCTAGAACCACATATTATAAAAATAATCCACTTTTTACTCCTAGTTATCCTAATCTCTTCAATTTCATGAATACATCTACAGAATTGTTATGTCTATAATATTTGTATTATGTCTTTCTTATGTTTCCAACTTATTCTTACTCATCCAAATATATTATAAATATATTTTTATTATTAACATATTATAATTAGTATATGAATATGTTTTAAGATTAATATTAAAATTCTTATTAATTCATTTTCATCCTCATAGAAAAAAAATAATGCCAATAACATGTTTGTATGGACTACTACCCTCATGAAAAGAAGTCATGTTTTTCATCACTGACAATCATGGATATAATTAGTGGTGGTATTGATGAATAAATATGATAAATATAGTTTATTAATTACAATTAATAAACTATTTATTATCCACATTTACCCCCTCTCTTTTATTGTGAAACAGACTTTGTAATTGGGTGTACGTGCAGACTACCACCTCCATGATAAAACATTTTTAATTTCCATCAAGAATTTCATAAATAATATAAAAATACTAAAATATCATTCAACATAATAAAAAAATTAAAATAATACAATTATATATATTATTGTTATATTTATTCAAATAAAACTCATACATGTCCATACTCAACCATTGAGATAAAATGTGTTCATGTTCTTGATAGATTAACAACCGACCTGAAATATGCTTCAAAATATGATCACGGATTACAATTAGAAACTAAAGACAAATATTAATATATTTTAATAATAAAATAATTTTTATATATTTTTTAAAAAAAATTATATAAGGTATAAATGATATTATTAATAAATCATATTTTGTAACCAATATTACTAAAATAATACTTTATCAATTATGTTTTCCTATTAATTAACCAAAACAATTTGGAATAGAATAAAAAAATAAAAAAATATTATTATTTATATATTATATAATTTTCAATGATATATATATCATAAAATTTGTATAATATAATGGGTAATTATAACACAATTGTTAAACATATTCAAAATAATTTAAGTTATTCATATATTGATGGTCATAATACACTATATCTAATTAATGAACATGTGTTAAAAATTAATAATCAAATTATATATGAATTTTGTTTTTGATAAAGCTTCTATAATTATATTTTATTGTAGTTATGTTTTTTTACAAGAGGTTACACTATTATCATCTAAGAAAGGAAACTTGGTCGGGGTCTTCATTACAAATTCCTCTATTTAAGACCTATTTGGTATTATGGTCCTAATTTATTTTATATTGTTTATAAAATTTATATATGAGATATAATAAGAGGTATTATCTCTTAATCATTTTATTTAATTTTTAATTATATTACCATGACTTTTATTGGTTTTGAATGATGTTTTACTTAAGCAATAGTGGTTCCATTAACTCAAATTAAATCCCTTGAGATATGTTTAAGAAATATGTTTTGTTTTCTTTTCAATGTTTTAAATACTAATATATTTTACTATTTTTCCATGATACTGTTATTTTTTATGATATTAATTTTTGTATTTAATTTCATACTCCGTATAGTATTTTTACTTATAAGATATAATGGTTGTATAAAGTTTTCATGAATCAAATATTTTATTTGGGTCATAATTACACTTCTCTGATTAATATCATTCAATATTTATAGTGAAATAAGTCAAAAATAACTTAAAAAATACATTAATGTCACTATTTCGAAAATACATATCACCGTAGTCACACAACCCAAAGGTGGAAAGGTTTTGTGTCTTGGATATTAAATACATAAGCATCTAATTTTACTAAACATGTGAAAATTTCTTAATACTTATAATCCTATAAACCCTTCAATGATTTCTCACATGATATAATAATAATAATAACATTTTTTTTGTTAATATTATTAATAGATGAGATAAAAAACACATTATAAATAAAAAAGTATATAATGGTTACATTATAATCATATAGAAAAGAACAAATAGGGGAAATATGTGTTTTAAAAGAAAATAAATCTTGAAGTGATAACCATTAAAATAATATCTCAAAGATACCAAAGGTTTAAAAGAAATGAGAAAATACAAGATGATGTATAGAACATGATCCATGTAATATTGAAAAATAATGGTATAATCATAAACATTTGATTTCTTATCATTGTAAACCTAGATATCGGCCAATCCATTCAGTCGTACAATTGTGTGTAGTGCTAAATCCCATAACACTCACCCATTGTGAGATCCACTATATGATAATCTATTCATATAAAATTTCTATCACTTTATATAATCCTTTATAAATTTCATCAAAGGGAGATATAGTTCCCTCTAATCCCATAATCCATACATTTATGTGCCATATAGAAAACAATAATCAAAATATAAATTATCCAGTAGATAGAAATTGAGTTTATGAAATTTATAAATCAATAACAAATAAGTAATGGAAATAAAATATATTCAATATAATATAAAAAATAATACTAATTTAATTTTCATAAGGAACCCATGGAAATAAAACAGGTTTCATTAAATAACTAAAAAACATAATATAATGTACTAAATCATTTGATATTAAGAACATGATTATTGAAAAAAATTAGTTAAATTAATAATATCGGTATAAACATGAAATATAACTCCATTTATGATAGATAATTTTAATATAGTAAACTAAAATCATAGAGAATATTTTTAAAAATGTATTTCTCATTGAAAAAATAATGTTTATGATTCTATTTTCAAAATTTTCATTACTTTTTAAGAAAAAAAATTCTAAATTTGTCATGAAAATAGAATATGGTAAAATCCTGATTTCCCTAGAACTAAAAAAATATATTAATTAAAATGGAATGATTTGGAAAAGATAATTTCAAATAAAAATTTATAAAAAAAATATTTTGAGTTACCATGTCCTTTACAGATGTCATAATTCATGGATCATGTAAAAGGGAATACTATTGAAAAACTCAAGGTAAATATTTACAAATAAAACTTCAATAAATAAAATATTGGATTCAAATAGTTAAATTTAGAATTCATTGAATCTTTTACATTTAAAAATAATCTATAATAATTACATATTTAGAAGGATATTAATTTTATAAAATAAATATATAGGGTGGATGATAAAACATTTAATTTTGAAAGGATAGAAAAACCTTTTGAGAATATTTAAATAATCTTAATGAAATCCCAAATTGATAAAATATTATAAAATTTTCCAATTTAAAAATATGTAAAATTATGAAAATAATATAAAATAATCCTTTTTATATTTCTAAAAAGTAAGTAAAAATTTGTGTGAATAGAATCATGGACATGGAAGAAAATATCCATTGGTAAGAATGAGAGTTATTCTTACCCACACTAAACATATATTTTTGAAAATATTAAATCAATGAATTTTATATCAATAAATAGAGGTAATTTATCCCAAAAAAGGTGTAAAGACTACATAACATCGTCACAAGTTATAAAATATTAATATTTAAATATTATAATCATAGATGAGTGATTATGACATAATAAAGAGATTTCAGTCATAAAAAATACTTCCCACATTTGTAATTTTTGAATCAAAAACAAAATAGAGGGAACATATTAAAGAAAGCATTTAATACTATAAAATATAATATATTAATGATATAAAATTATATTTTGGATTTTATTTACAATATGTAAATGGAAACATGGTGTTAGGTGTAAGCAAGTATCAGGGGATTCAAACATGAAACAAAGAAACCCTGACAACTTGAGAGGTGAATATGTTGATTGACCATATAATAAAGATTGTGATATAAAAATTAATATCTCATAAAAAATGGGGGTTTATTATGATTTAATTCATTTAGGAAGTATTTATAACACATAAAATAACAATAAGTGTAAAACATGAAATCATACCTCGATAAAAGTGAACGTGGGACAACAAACCCATACCATTCTTCCTTTTTTATTTATTGAATCAGTAACCCCTATAAAATAAAAATAGATAACATAATTACCTATTTCATAACATTTATCATTAATATTACCATTTAATAATTTTCATTATAATTCAATATTATGAATACATTAATTAGTTATAGTGTATTATGACTATCGAGTCTTAATTACTTTTAGTGTTTTGGGAATGTTAAATAATTTTGATATCATTTACCATAATTTCATACCATGTTTACTATTGAAATATAATTTATTATTCTTAATAATATAACTTATATATATTTAATATTTTCTTAATAAATTCCACATGTTTTTTGGTTACATAATGTGAACCCCGAATTTATAAAATATTATAATAGTAGTTTTAGAGAATGAAAATGTTACTTGAATAATTAGTTAACGACTTGATATAATATTTCTAAAAATATATAATAGTTTTTATTTACATAATATATTATAATAATATTAGTTTTTATGTTTCCATATTCATACATAATCATAATTTTAATCATTTTTCATTAAGGCCATTATGCTCACGCCGACTAAAACACACTTTAATTTGATTGGTGAGAACGGTTAAGAAGGTGTTTATATGGAAATAATATCATTATAGTATAATCCTAGTGATTTTATATTGATATTTTTATGACGGTGTAATCTATTATAAATGTTTATATAATGTATGAAAATAAAAATGAAAAATTCTTTATCATAGAGTCGGTAATATGCACATGTGCAAGATTAATGTTTTTGATTACCAATGCATAAGATGGGGTGAAGGTGAATATTAAATTCAATTTTCAGGATAATAATTAATATATATATATATATATATATCTGTGTGTGTGTGTGTGTGTGTGATTATTAATCAAAACTACCACCATTATTACCACCATTGAAAATATGTTAGAAAAATAATGACACCTCATTATGGGGGTGGTAGTCCGTGAAATGAACTAACAATATCTTTTTATATGTTGATAAAAATGAATAAATAATTATTGTAGCAAAAATAAAAAAACAAATATCAATAAATTAATGATTATTATTTCATCATATTATAATAGTGGTAATATATTTGTATGATTAATAATAAGAATAAATGCTTATAAGGAGATAAAACTCACATTGGTGACTAGATTTATACGTTGAAATTTCCCTTCAAATTAATGGGATTAATCTAACTCTTATAGGCCATAGTATTTTTTTGATAGGGTAGTATTAATTATTATATTGGTGTATTTTTAAAGGGTGTAAGTGATCCACATTATAATAGAGTAAAAGGGAACTTTGGGAAACACCCTTTATAATTTAATAATGTCATGAAACTATTACCAGTTCAATGGATCAAAAGATTAAGAATTATTGGGTTTGGGGCTTACTTGAGTTTTTAAATGATAGATAAAGTGTTCTTATTCTTATTTTAAACATGTTATAGTATTTTTACCTTCATGTTTTTTATATATTTTACCTTTTATCTTTTAAAATATGTAACTATTTTTTAACTATGTGATTTTATATATTATTAAATAAAAAAAAATTCACATTTAATAAAATTTTAGTGTGACTGATAAAAATTTTAACATATACTTAATCTAATAAATTTTATAAATATTATAAAAATAAATTGTAAATTTAAACATATAATATATAGAAAAATAAATTTAGTGGAAAATCAATAAATTAACCATTATGGATTCATAATATTATTTAGCACTAATTAAAAATTAAATGATTTTTAATATATTTATTTATGTGTTTATAAATACTGATATATAAATTATTTATAGTTAATTAATATAATTATTCCACATAAATTCCTTGAAACTAACAAAAAATTTTTTTAAATTACTCATACATTATTTTTGTGGCGATTAACATTAATCCATATAATATAATTTTTAAACCTAAATATAAAATTGGAAATTTTAAATAATATGATCCTTAATATAATAAATATAATAATAATTTTAAAAATTAATTTTATTTCTGTAAAGAAATAAATATTAATGTTAAATCGTATAACATGTAAAAACACAATTTTTACTAAAAGTTTACTTTTAAGAAGATTTATAATTAAGATATAATTATCAATTCCATTGATACCACTGAACATAAAATTATTAAAATCATTAAAATTTAATTTTTTTAACTATAATATAATTAAAAAATATAATTTCCTCAAGTTATAATATGTTATATAAAATAGTCAACAAATTTTTTTCACTAAAATGCTACATAAATTTTTAAATTGTTGATCATCGGTTCAAAAATTAAAAATATTATTACAAATTATTTATTATACTTTTTAAAATAAAAATTATAAGAAATGTTTTTTAAAATATTCCAATATATTAATTAAATAAAATAATCTCACATAAGTGACGACATTAATCGAAATTTTCACAAAATAACTAAAAATCAATTTTTACAGAAAAATATGATAATTTCATCATTATATTGTTTTTTGAGTGATTAAGAAATTAAATTTACATTATTAAATTTATATTGTAAATTTTTTAAATATATATATTTATGATCAAATATATAATAGAAATAAAATTAATTTTATTTAGATAACATTTTCAATGTTAACTCATCATAATTGTTTACCATATAATATCAATAAAAATAAATGGTTTATCGTATTAGTATTTATTATAACTTCATTAATAATTTAATCATAATATTTTGTGATTTTTTTAATTTTTTGAAGTCTGAGTAACATGTTATAGAACATAGTATGTATTATAAAGGATCCAGAATCATGGGTCATTACATTATAACCACTTAATTAAATTATATACTTTTAATTTAATTATTATGTATAAAATATTTTAGCTAATAGAATTTTTTAAGAAGAATCTAGATTTAGTGTTCTAGATAGGTATCAAATATTTCTATAGAAATATAATAAGAATAATCCCAATAAAGATTTTTTTACCAACCATTTATGTTTAATTCATTTAAAGATATGGTGTTATGACCTATTTTAAATTACCACAATTTAAAAGCTCAGAAATATGAAGAAATTTTATCATAAATTTATTTAATAAAATAAATTTGATCCCTAAGATTATTATTGATAAACCTTACACACGTATCTATTTTCACACGTGGTTCTCAACATGGAAGTGTCGATGCAAAGTTGTGGTTGAATAATGAATTTGATGATAAATTTTCCTGTACCATATAATTATTATTAATATTCATATTTAAAAACTCATTGATCTCTCTATAGTGGTTATATTAAATAAATATTCATTCACCCTCTCTATTTTATCTCCTCCCTTTATTTTGGTAACACCCCGAGAATTTTTTAATTCATTTCAAAAAAAATTTAAAAATCATTATTAAATTATGTTGCACACAACACAATGTTAATAACACCTTACGAAAAACTCTAGGTGTAGCTCTTATTACACGCAACTCTAAGTTTATCTTTCATAAATCATAATTCTAGTTTTACCTTGTGTTATAAGAAATAACTCTTTTTAAGGAATCATAAATTCCTATTAAATTATTTTTTTTAATATGACTGTTATCTGATAGCCATTGAAATAGAGGGTATTAATATTATTAATAAAATAATGAATACATATGGATTAAAAAATATAAAATTAGTTTTTTATAAAAATTAGTATAAATGAAATTAATGATCATTTATTAAAAAATATTTGTATACGCACAAAATTTTTTTATCACTTTAAATTGAATATATAAATTATGTTGAATTATTTAATGAAATTAATTCATTATTTATTCAATATAATATTTTAAAAATCTTTTTAAATGGATTATAGGAATGAGATATGAATAAATATAATTTTACACATAAAAACAATATTATTTTAGAAATATTTTTCCCACATTTTGCAAACATACTTTAAAATTATTCTTTTTCACATTTTTTAAATTTTTTTAAAAAAAATTAAATTCCAATTTTTCAATATAAATGTAAAAATTATTTTATTTAAATTTTTTTAGAACATTATTAAATGTTAAATTTTTCAGAGAATAGTGGAAAATATTGGTTTTTTAAGTATTTTCATTTCTTTTGACGAATTTAAAACACAATTATTTTGAGATGTATTTAAAAGTAATATTAGTTCATTATTATATTTATAAATTCAATTCAGGTCCTAAAAATTAATTTTATATATTAGATTGATTTAAGAATTTTTTTCTTTTTGAATATTTTTTTTGGAAGCCAGCTTTCTCACTTCATCTACATGGTCATTTTTAAATTAAAATTTTCCAATTACGTGAATGAAATTTGTAAAAATGGATTTCCGTTTTGGAATAATTATAATTCATATTATATATTATGGTAAACAGAATTTTTTAAAAATATTAATATTAAAAACTGTAAGCATTATTTATCATGGTTATGTTGAAAATGTGTTTACTGATGGTTAAACTAAAACGTTACATGTTAAATATAACCCAAAAATTTTCAAAAACCTATTTTATGGTAATATTATGACCCTATATATTCTATTATCAGTAATGGTACTTTTTATAGCCTTTCTAATGTGACCATCATGTGTACACCATTTAAATTTCAAAAAAGTACTAGTGTCTCACTCTCCCAACATATAAAAGGCCACCTCATCTCTTCCCATCATCAAACATAAAAAAACCCATTATATTGGAAACCCACTAACCAAAAAAACTTCCTTAATTCCCTCATATCATCCAATAATTATTATTATGGACATAAATCCATACAATGATGCCTTTGGGTAACAAAAGAAATTGGATGATGACAATGTAACATTTCTAACCTAGCATTGTATTTTATTTCATCCTCCACCAAATTCAATTATTATTAAAATATTATTATATAAAAACACAAGTAACATGAATATATTTTGATATTTTTATAGTAATTTAGTGAACTTAAGACATCTTCAAATCCATAAAATTTGGACACGAAACTGTCAATCGTGGGTATGAAGGGCTATCACCTCAAGAATCGACGTAGTTCGTTTTCTATCTCTGTTTTTGGTGGATTGTTATGAAGATGGATTTAAATTATATTAATTCAATTTTTAATATATATATTTTTTAATTATGATATCACATATACAAATTTTAATTTCCATTCACTGAGGGATATGATAACGTCACTCGTGTTTACAGTAGATTGCCACCTCATTAAATTATGTGATTTTTTCTTTACTTACTATTTACATGAAAGGTAATTTGTATAATGTTAATAAATATATGTGATATTTATCGACTAAAAATACTAATGTAAATTCAATATGTCAAAAAAATTATTTCCTTCAAGATTTCTAATAATCAATAGGGCCACCCATGTGCACAGCTTAATACTGCCTCTTAATGCGATTAGTTGTGATTTTAATTTATGTTTTACTTGGATGGAAATAAAGATATCTTAAGTGAATATATATGATATATATGATATATGATATATATTATATATATGATATATGATATATATTACATCATAATTATTCTTTATTTTTTATATATTATTTACTATTCTTATGCCCCATATATCATGGAAATGAAAGATGTTTTCATGCATATATATGACTAACTATCTCAATGATTGGTGTAATTCATTTTATATATATAACTAATATTTATTTCTATAAATACATATATTTTTATTTTATAATATATTTATATCATGTTTAATATTATTTAAATGATATAACCATGATCAAATTATGGGGAATAAATATGACAAATCAAGACATGCATGAAAAGCAATGCTGTTATTGGATAAAAAGTGACTTGAACATGGAATTGTTAATAACATTTTAATAAAATTGCATATGTAAATCATATATGGTTTGATATATATATATATATATTCTATTATAAATTGATAATAAAGTTGTATTTATTTTGCATGAGGTTTGAACAGTTAAGAAGGAATTCAATTCTTAATGTGAGGGATTTCTATTCTCTATTTTATTTCTTGGAGACATATAAAAATTCCTCACTTGTTTATTTTGTGTGGTGTAAATAAAACCCACTTGAAATTTTATATAATGATTCGTATTATTTTCACTAAACATTTTGTTTTTTAATGTTATCATTTCATGTTTTTTGTCATTTAATATTACCAAATTTGTAATGTTTTTATGTTACAATCTCATCTTTTATCTATATTTCTTTTAATTATGATTAAAATGATGAAATATTATCACTTATCTATCAATGAAAACAATAAATGTATTATCATATAGTTATGCCATCATAATACTTGTTTTCCCATCATTAAACACTCTTTATGTATTCAAGAGCTCAAAATAATTGTTATAAAATATATTCATTATTTATATCTTCAGTAGAAAAACGTTTTTCATAAAAATCCATATATTTTAACAAATAAATTTATTTTTTAAATTATTCAAATGACATAATAATGATTATTTTACCCATGTTTTACTTTTTTTATACAAAAATGAACTGAATCTTCATGTCATTTTCCAAACAATTCGCATTTAGATTTTATTTATGTTATGAAAGGAATATTTTTTTCAAAAAGTATGATATAAATAACATTTTCAGATGTCTTGATGAATAATTGATTTAGAGAATATTTTATATGCTTACTTGTTTTTTTTCAATGAAAATTATTTATAAAATGTTTTATGTTTTTATTTTTCCTAAAAGTGTAAAATTTATTTTCCTCAGTAAAATTTTTAAATTATTTCGTAAACTTCCTGTATATATTTTCACGATTATTATAAAATAAGTTAATTTTCAAAATGTTTAATTTTTTTAAATGTGGTTTTAAAAGTGAATAAAATTACATGAAGAAATTTTTTGAATGATTTTTAGAGTTTAATTTATAAGATTCCAAGGTTATTTTCAGTGAAAAGTATTTTAAAAAATATTATGTATCAAATATTGTTTCTCAAATGGAATTTATTTTCCTTAATAAATGATCAAGTTGATCATTTAAAATAATTTTAAATCTTATATGACATCCTTTTATCCAACTTATTTTTTAGTAGGTATATTATCCATGGATACGATTCTTATTATTTCATTATTTGGTTAATGATTCAAACTGTAAGATATTTACAAAATCAAATTCTAATACATGTGTTATACAATGAAAAAATAAATTTGAAACCTTAATATTTATTCATGGGTTATACATTGATGAAATGATTAAATAATTATGAAACCTTCTACATTTATATAGGTTATGTTATAATCAAATGGTTATGTCACACAGTATATTTCATGGGTTCCAATAAGATAAATGTTTTATGATCTTTTGGCACAAAAATGTATGATTTTATTTATATAATGGTGGTTAAGTTATAACCATGGATGGACATTAAATTATAATAAATGATTTTTGGGATCTATATATCCCCCTAATTAATTAGGTAATTATTAATATCTCATGAGATAGAAAGGACTTGAATAATGAGCTAACACAATTTTGTAAGGGAATTTTTCCATTATGATGGTCTAGGGAGTGAAACCTAAATATTATAATGGTATGGAGAGTGAACCCATTGCACTATTATATCCTTGTAAACTATCCTTGACTACTATGGAAATTATTATAAATTCTTATACAAATGTCACAATCTCAAGCATGATGACAATTTTATTCTTGCATGACTCATATTATTTTATTCAGTTTGGATTCATGTCTTATAACATAATTTGATTTATGGCATGTCTCAAGATTAGGATATTTGATATACATGGCATATTTTTAAAATATTAATATTATTTTATAATTCCCTTAAACACTTTGCATGATTATGTGGTCATTGTTATGTCACTTTATTACTCTTATTGAACATCTGAGATCACTCTTTCTTATGTTCCCTTGACCTAGGTTATGAACAAAGGTTTTAAGTAGGGATTTTTGTTGAATATTACTATATAAGAAAATATTTATTATATATTCTGAATATTACTCATTAAATTAGTATATTGTGAACCTAATATCCAAATACACTAAATTATTATGGTCTTCAAGAGTCTATTTGTGTAATGTATTTAATATTCATCTAAAAATGTAATATATATATATATATATAAATCCTGGTTTATATATTTGGTATTAGTGTAAAGGTTTAGTTATTATTTGAAAACTAGGATATGAAAATATTAGTGATAACTCTTAGGATATGACAGAGGATAAGTCTTAGGATGTGTCAAATTAATGGAAAATGTCCAATAATTTTGGTAAATGAGAATGAATTTGGTTTCTATGTAATTACAACATGGTATGGATATTATAGTGGATGTGAATTTTTCATAGAGGTATCTAGGAGTAATAAATATGAAATGGGTGAATTGAACTAGACTTTATTATCACCTAGTGCAATAAAATAGGCCTTACTGCATACCTAGTTTGGAACACACGTGGGATATGATTTTGAAAATCAAAATATTTTTACAAACATAATAATGGATTTAAATAATACACATCAAATACCTAGGTTAAACATAATGTTTCATAGATTTAAAAGACAATGTCATTATATAGAGATCCTATGAATTATTTTTCAAACTATGTGGTTTTTTACTATTATTAGTCATTATCACACAATTAATTTTTGTTTTTGTTAGTGGTAGGAACTAGAAGGGTCTTGGTTAACATTGAATGAGATTGAATACTATATAATGATTATCCAAATGGGATGATGATTAAGGTAAATGATATTGTTATTATTCCTAATCAGCTATCACAAAACATTATTAACAAAATAAACCATAACCAACTCTCAGACTCACCCAAGAAGATAAGGATAGAGTTCACTAAGAGTTCATGTTGTTGATATTATAGAGTAAAGAATATTTAGTTTTATATATATTGAGAATAAGGGATGAATCCATGGAGGGAATGTCTCATATAGACGAGAAGATGTTTTTTGGTGTGGAAAATAATGACACAAATAATGAAATTCTAAAGTAAAAAATTGGAATGTTATGTTGATTCAAGGGATAATAATAAAGCTATCCATAAGGTTTCATTGACCGTTGAGTGTTTTAAATGCATCTGGTATATTGATAATGAAAATTAATTTCCTAAGGGTAATGATAATGATGTGAATCAATAAGGTTTTTTAGGATATATTTAAAATGTTGTTGATGAAGATTGTACAAATTACATATGAATGGAAGGACGTATTAAGGAATAAGATGAGGAAGAATTGTTAATTAAATAAGGATGAGGGGGAATAAATTATTTTCTTATGTATTATAATTCCATAAATATGTAATCTGAATAAAAAGTTATATAATGATTATTTGCATAAGTATTTCATTTTTAATTTTTAAAAACATATAGAATGGTACTGATGACCAAAATAATTGATTAAACCACATAGTGATAGTTTATAGAAAACACATGATTAAGGGAATCCAAACCAAAATATGTTCCTAATGTTAAAAAATTATTTTTAGTTTGGATAAATAGATGATTTATGTTGATAAATTATATGGGATTGTAATGAATTATTTAAAAATGTTTTGTGATATAATAATAAACTGGGGGAGTTTACAAAAATTTTTATTCATGGTATATATTTCATAATCTATTGATTTTTTAAGGAATAAAAAAATATTTAATAATTGAAAGTCTTTATGTTTTAATTATGGGTTTTCTATAATATATATTATTATAGTATTTCTGAATAATATATGATAATGGTATTCTGATATGTGGTATTTGATAATTAATATAAACATTATAATATTTTAGGGATTAATGTTGTGTCGATTTTGAAATCATAATTACCTTCTTCAAAAAAAATTGGGAAATTTCATATGGTTTACATATATGGGGTTGTATTAGTTGATACATATAAAGGTTTTTACATATATATTATTTATCTAAGAATAAAAATATTTATTGATATCTGATGTCAAATGCTAACCTTTTTTGTTTTTATGATTACTAGAGATAGAAGGAACACCTTATCATTATTTAGTGGATCATATGATCCATTGGTGCTATATAAATTAAAAATTCATCTTAATTTCATTGAGTAATAGATGATGTGGAAATTTATAAAGGCACAACCGAAGGATTATATTATTAATATGAAATGGAATGAAATTAAGAAACTATATCTTTTCATAGAAATTATTCACTATTAAAAAAGGATCTTGAAATAAACGTTTAACCATTTACCATCATTTCTGATGAGTGAGTAGACTTTTCAACCATAATGGACTCATGTATTTGAGTTAATTTATGTAAATACTCATATTTTCCATGTATTGTTTTAATTAAATAGAATTATTACGAGTATATGAAAAATAAGGGCACCTGATTCTGAGGCCCAGTTTGCCTGGAATGAATTTCTGAACATTTTTCGGGTACGTTCCATAAACGCGTGTGTGACATTTGATAACTTTTGAACTATTTCTTGGATTAAAAATAGTAGGGCACCATTACATTCATAGTGTTTTGTTTCTCTTAAGGGAGGCTTTACATAGACCACTGTATGTCTGGAGAAAAACATAGGTTTTATGACTTTTTCGAAAAATGAAATAAAATAATTTTATTATTTTATTTTCTTTATTCTCTACCAACAGACAAGAAGAGTGTGGGGCTGATGATTTATAAATCCAATACATATCATGACCTATCAATCATATGTAATAATGAAATTTGGTAAATATGAAGTTTCTTAATTAATGACCCTCCATTAATTCCCCACATCGTTACATACCATCCCCCTCTCCTATATATATGAAGATTGGGGAGGGGTATCGGCACAACATCACCAAGAAATGAAGTGTATCAAGAGTGTCGAGACGCCAATCCCATAACGGATAGAGCTGATCCCAGTGGGAGGTGATGAGTGACACAGAACCACGAACTGAAGGAGGATGTATGAGTGGTATAGTTGGGAACTAGTTGCCGGAATGAAGAACATGATCCAAATTCAAGCGCGGGTGCTCTCCAATGGGTTTAAGAGGTAGGGGTTTTTATTCTCGTTTATTTCAAGTAAATTTATTGAACCCATATATCCTCCCTCTTGTTTACGAGAAAACACAGAGGGGATGTGCTAACAAACACAGCCAGGACCCTCTACAATATTTTCCAAACTCTTACATTCATTGTGGAATACCGCCAGAGCTGAGACAATGAATGGCTACAAATAAGGCATGCACCGATGTACACTGCAAGTGGAGGTCTCATTTCAAAGCCGTAGCGGTCATCGGAGGAGCCAACACCAATCGGATACAGAGAATGTAAAGTGCATCATCGCTCGCTACCAGTGAAAAGGGGGCCAGGACTTGTTAGCTGCAGCAGATGGAGGAGGTGGATGGAACATTAGTCAGCCACAGAAGGAGGGGGGAATGACTGGTGCACCTCTGATGAACATAATCCATGGTCAAATTTGTGGTTGAGGAGGAACCCGCCGCGTGGTTTTCGTGGCGACAGGGTGGAGCCCACGTGGTGCCTCAGTTTTGTGAAACCAAACATCCTTCAGGCCATTCGGGGTTCCAGAGGGAAACGTCCCCCCATTCTAGCTCGAGCATACAATATTCTGGCTACACCCTAAGAGGTCGTGATTCCCCTTGCGGGTCAGGCCTTAAGCGGCCAGACCGCCCCCTTGGGGACCGCCCCGTTGCGGTTCGCCCTATTTGTAACACCCCGAGATTATATGAAAAATATTCTTTTTAATTTCATTAATATCTTGTGTTATACGCTACACCAAAAGGATCTTGCACAACACGCATCCTTGACTTGCCTTGCATTACACACAATCACGACCTTCCTCGATAGCGTGTGTAGTACGCAATAATGAGTTTACTAAACAACGATATGCTATTAAAATATTATTAAAACTAGCCATTATGAATAGTAATAACCACTTTTTGAAATTTTTTCAATTTTATTTTTCAAAGTGGACTTCATTTTTGGATTCAGAATATCGAAATTAGCTTAGGGTGAAATTTTGGTAATTTTGAGATAACTTTCATATTTTGATGAATAGTGAAAATTACTAAATTTTAATTAAAAACATCCTTTTCAATCGAAATAATTAATAGTGATAAATTATTAATTTGAGTGGTTTTAAATTATATTTTGAATATATTTTTACAATTTAATACAATGTTGGTCATTGGATATAATTTAACATTTAAACCAGACATAAACAAATGTCAATCTTTTGATAGTTATAATCTCTTAAGAACACGCTATTTGTTTTGACGATGGGAATTAATATTTAAATTAATTAATGCAACTAATATGTTTTCAATTTGGTAAAATAGACAACATTTTTGAATTCATAATATCAAATATAGCTTAGGCCTAATTTTTGGTATTTTTCTGGAAACTTTCATTTTTTGAGGAATAGTGAAACCACTAAGTGGTAGTTAAAAAAATGAATTTTTCATAAAACATAATTTTACAGCTTCTGTGAGTGGAATTTCAAAAATCCGAGAGACACAGTTGATATCAGTAAGTAAAATACGGTTCATTGAGATTAAAATAATTTTTGGTGAATAGTAACTTCTTACTTTTTTTTACCACGGTTAAAAGTAAATAGCGTAATTAAGGGTAAAAATGATATTATTATTACCCTAACACATGTCCTAATTCTATTAGATAAGTGTAATTCGACCAAAAACGACCTTAGGAATAAAATATGACCATTTAGGCCCACTTGGATTATATTAGGACATTTATTATTAATTTATTTAAAGAAGGGTTGAAATAGTTAAAATCAAAGTTTAATAAGTAAATCATTTTTAATATAGGGTAATACAAAAGATAAATTAGACTGTAAATATTAATTAGAAAGCTAAAAAGATTTCATACATAATTATATTTTATTTGTAATTTTTAGACGTTATATAATTTAATTTATTTATGACACAATTATGATGCAGTAATTATCTTATTAATGAAATATTGACATAACTGATGTTATAAATACCCTAATAAATGTAATTTTAAACTTTTTATACATTACACTAATTTTATAGGTTAATATGATATATTATTCTCGATTTAATTAACTTTTTTCGAACTAATCATTATGTTATGAGTTTCACAAAAATCAATTACTAAATTGTGTCAAAATTGACATAAAATAGATTTTAAAACAAATATTATATTATTAATTGTTCTTTTATTCCTAAAAATCTAAGGTTCGTCCAAATGACTTAGATAAGGTTATATATATTAATAATAAACAAATTGGGGTTTGTTTGGCTGCTTATAGGATGTTTATTAACCTTACAGTATTAGAACACAAGAAGACACGGTAAAAGTAACATTATTTAACTTAATGTTAAATCTAAATGATAAGGTTAAAATAGGAACCTAAACTTGTCTAAATTATATTGGATTAGAGGCTTTCGACCCATCCCCACCCTAACTTAGAAATAAATCAATTTGGAGCTATTTAAAACCGAATTTGGCTTTATAATAAAATATTATTTTTAGTATTTCCAAAGGAGCCCCTCTCCTCACTTATAAAAGGGCACCTCCTCCCTCTCTTCCTCACACCACTTTGTGCCTTAAATCTCGGCCAAAACCTCCCAAATTCTCTTCTCCACTTTCCTAGAAACATCCTAGAGGTTCCGGTCTACCCCAAAGACCAATTTTAGTGCCCTAAAAATAGATCTCAAAGAGGCGCTTCAAAGAAGAGTTAATGTCTATTACCGATTCTTTCAACTTTATTTCTTATTCCACTTATTCTTATTAGTTTGATTCATTATGCAGTAATACCATCAGAATCAATAATATACCGATATGTTATTATAAGTATGAAACACCCCTATTTCACCATGTATCCATCCTACAGAAAACGAAATCACTGTGCGTGCGTACGTACAGAATACCGTCTCCACACCGTGGTGTAATCTATTTTCCACCACCACCTTACTTGGATGGGTATAATGGTGTAATTAATAACTATATATTATTATTGTAAATTGATATTGATTCTTAAATAGTATACATACACTCCAATATAATTCCACGATCATGAGAACGATATCATCACTCGGGCGTACGTACGGACTACCGTCTCCACGACGAGATGAGATTCTTTCTCCACATTAACCATTCATGAATGATTATAAAGTATATATAATAAGTAATAATGAAATATATGACATAATAATGATACTATATTTATGTTTATATATATGTATGTCATATAATTAATTCCATTCAACTCAATAAGGAAAAGAAAACAACGTTCATGCGTTCGTACGGCCTACCGTCTCCATGAATGGTGTATTTCTTTCCATTTACTAATCTATTATATATACATATATTCTGAATATATATTATATATAAATCATGTTTTATATTCTATAATAAAGTAATCATGATCTAAGTAATCATATGAAAAATTACAAGTCAAAACACGGATGACAAATGAAACGATTTTACCCAAAACGCTCTTTAACATGGAATTTACAAAAGAACGGGTAATATAAAGTCATAAGTGAACCATATATGATATCATAACAATGATAATGATTCTGGAATAAGTCAATGATATTATTTAAATCATTATACATGAGGTTCGGACACATATGAAGCAAATTGGACCTAAGGTAAGGGATAATTGTGCAAATTTCATTTTTATCCGAGATTTCTTATTCGTAAGTATTTACTGGGGTTATTGCTATCATCCATGTCCATGTTTTATAAAAGTGTATTCATGTATGTTTAAAGTCCTTTTTACCCATTCTTTACTTTTACTACATTTTATGTAAGGAATATTTCTTTTTTTTACGTTATGAGGTACTTTTTGACTTTTCCAGCAAAAGTACGAGAAGAATGTTTTTTTAACTTATACGGCATGAACAAATTTTTACGGATTTATAAAGACTTATTTTCATAATGCTTCCTACAAAATATTTCATGTCTATTTTCAACAAAATAATTTCCTTTTAAAATTGCATGACATTTTGTGAAACTAAAATGATTTTGAAGAAGAAAGGATATTTTCCTCAAGAATTCATTTCAAGTGTTTTATCAAAACAATTTTTCATCTAAGATGACATTATTTCATATGTGTATGTTTAAAGTATCATGTCTCTATGATTTACATGGTTCCATTTTTCTTATTATGAAATGATATCCATTTCTTTTATATGGATTATGTGATGATGGGATGATGTTTATGAAACCCATTTTATTTATTGGGTTTTTATGAATGATGTATGTTTATTTTGTGGCACAAGTAAAAATGATTTCATTATGAGATGGGTGGGACCTATATCTCCCTCCAATGCATTGGGAAAATATTTATATCTCATAAGATAGACATGGCGGGAATGGCAAGTTAAATCGGTTCAGTAATACAGGACTGGAACGAGGAGTGAACTCGATTCAGAAAGGGACTTTGTCCACTAAGATGGTCTTGGAAGCAATGCCTTGGCTACTGTAGAAATCATATAATGTTCTTAATGTTTTCCACAATTACATGTTTTATTCCCATGCTATTTTATCATTCTTAATGTTTCTTTATGATCTATTCCTTACATACTTCAATGTTTTCTGTCATTTCTCAAGATTTTGATGTTTAAACATTATATTAATGTTTTTAAGTTCAAATGTATATGGTATGTTTTATTTTATCCATGCTTACCCTTACTGAGCATTTGAGATCACCCTTTTTATGTTTTCTTTTCCCCAGGATATAAAGACAGGTTTTAGTTATGAAAAAAAAGGAAGATCTTTTTGGGAGATGTTGAATATCTTTCACCACGATTTGAAGATTATGTTTCAAGTTTCCAAAGACACTAAACTATTACGGTCCTTGTATGTCTGTTTTTGTTATGTATTAAGTATTCCTCTAAAGTAATGTAATGTCCATGTACGTCAAGATTTGGGTCTCTACAGTTGGTATTAGAGGAAAATGTTAGTCAACCTTTTGAAACTAGGAAGCGAAAATGTTAGTGAGATCCCTAGAGATATTTCTATGGTATGTCTAGGGATGTCCCTAAAGATAAGTATACGTATAGGATATAGTCCTAGAACTATGGTAAAGATATTAGATTAAACCAAAGATGTTAGATATTGAAGTTACTCCCCCTTTATTATGATTTTTTCCTCTCACACTATTCTTTTTGGGTTTTAGAAAATGGCTGGAAACAAGATGATTCACGATAATGGAGGATATATTGGACAATGTAATGATATTATTAATGAGAAACCAAATGAAAAGGGATTTGGAAGTCCAAACATCATTATTATGCCGAATCAGCAATCTCATAATATGATCAATAAACTAAAATTTGGTAAGTTTCCTGACTCGGCTAATCAGAGAAAGATGGGGTTTCATGATGATCATAGAGGAAAGGAAGTTCAATTTCCCCTATGAAAATCATGTGGGAAGAGGCATCAAGGGTAATGTTTCAAAGGAACTGGAAGATGCTTTGGGTGTGGAAAAGAAGGACACAAATCCAGTAAGTGCAAAGGAAAAAGTTTAGTTAACACCAGGGATAAGGATAATGGTATTGCTATGACATCAACAATGGTTAAATGTTTTAAATGTGGAATGTACGGGCATTATGGAAACCAATTCCCTAAGGTAAAGTCTCATGAAGAGAATCAATATGGTCGTATTGGTAGTATTTATATTGATGATGATGAAGAGACTAAAAATGATATGTTAGATGAAATAATTGTTGAAACTCAGTCAATGGTTTAAGAATGTATTGGAATGATTACATGTTTATCATTTGTAATGTTGTATAAGTAATCTCATGGTACTATAGAATAAAGAGACATCTAAGGATTGTTACATTGTTGTCTTTCCTTGAGTTTTGAAAGTGTATGATTAATGGTACCAGTATCCATGAAAGGTTATTCAGATATTTTTGGAATGTAGATGATATGCGCATAATGAAGGGATAAGGATAAAATTAAATTTTTGATAGTATTCATGAGCTCATGACTGATATAAGGAGAAGGTTATATCATGGTTTGAGTATATAGAAATTTTGGATTTTGGTATGTGGAAAGAGTTAACTTTTGGCATCATTCATGTTTTCACTAAGGTTTAATGGGTATTCATTTTTCAACTCTATACATGATTAAGGTATTCACATGATTGGAATGTGACCAACAAGATATATGGGGGATAAATGATGGTATTCACATGCTTGGTTGATGACATTTCAAGTAATAGTTTTCTTTATACTATGAGATTGGACCGAAGTATTTTAGATAAGCCTAACAATTTGAATGGATTATGTTGGACATAAGTTAGTATTATTTAATGATAGAACATGTTTTTATTATTATTTATGTGATGTTATAGTAATGTAGTTTTAGAAAAAGGACAACCTATAGGATGGGCGATAGCCCATCGCGTCGGACAAGGCTGTGGAAATCGAACCCACAACCGAAGTGCGACTGGCCTTTATCGCCTACCACTGGCCTACAGGAAGTCCCTGTTTAGTAGAAACTAATTTTATTATTTTAATCAGTATAATATAAGAAGTATAAGTCCATTTTAGGAACCATATATGCTTAATCTCACTGTAGATGGACTTACATATTTTTTGATAACTTTTCTTACCTTTTGTTTGAGATAGATGGAATGGCCCATCATTCTATCACATGATTTGCTAACACATCATGAATTACAAATTCAACATCATTTCTCTAAGAGATGAAGTGGAAATTGTCCAAATAACGACCAACAGTGAGACTATACCAAAATCATGAAAGTTTTTCTTCTAATTCCAATTTCATCAACATTCGGGAAATGATCTTGAATACCAAAAATGTTGTCCTAGTGCTCTTATATCTGATGAATCAGATGGTACCTTAGATCGTCACAAATTTAGGGCTTTGTGATTGCTGGCTTTTCCATAGCCATGTTCTCTACCACTATCCATCAGAACATGATGGTTAGATTTCCCTTCCATATCCATATTTTCACCTATCTGGAAACCCAGTGATTAGTTTATTAGGGTAACCGTTAAGTTTCATACTTTTTTTTTTAAGATTGGTTTTGGTATTATTTTTTTATGATGTGGGTTTCTATTAATGAAACTTTAGAGTAGTAAACCATTTATAACCCTAACGAATTTCGAGGGCGAAATTCATTTTAAGGGGGGTAGAATGTAACACCCTGAGATTTTATGAAAAATATTATTTTTAATTTCATTAATGTTTTGTGTTGTACGCTACACCAAAAGGAGTTTGGACATCATGCATCCTTTACTTGCCTTGCATTACATGCAATCGGGACCTTCCTCGATAGCGTGTGTAGTACGCAATAATGAGTTTCACTAAACAACAATATGCTATTAAAATATTATTAAAACTAGCCGTTATGAATAGTAATAACCACTTTTTGAAATTTTGTAAATTTTATTTTTCAAAATGGACTTCATTTTTGGATTCGTAATATCAAAATTAGCTTAGGGTAAAATTTTGGTAATTTTCAGATAACTTTCATATTTTGATGAATAGTGAAAATTACTAAATTTTAATTAAAAACAACTTTTTCAATCAAAATAATTAATAGTGATAAATTATTAATTTGGGTGGTTTTAAAGTATATTTAGAATATATTTTTAAAATTTAATACAATGTTGGTCATTGGATGTAATTTCACATTTAAACCAGACATAAACAAGTGTCAATCTTTTGATAGTTATTATCTCTTAAGAACACGCTATTTGTTTTGACGACGAGAATTAATTTTTAAATTAATTAATGAAACTGATATTTTTTGAATTTGGTAAAATATATATCATTTTTGAATTCATAATATTAAATTTAGCTTAGACCTAATTTTTGGTGTTTTTCTGGAAACTATCATTTTTTGATGAATAGTGAAACCACTAAGTGGTAGTTAAAAAATTGAATTTTTCATAAAATTTAATTTTACTGCTTCTGTGAGTGGAATTTCAAAAATCCGAGGGACACGGTTGCTATCAGTAAATAAAATGTGGTTCAATGAGATGAATTTTTTTTGGTGAATAGTAACTTTTACTTTTTTTTACCACGGTTAAAAGTAAATATGGTAATTAAGGGTAAAATGATATTATTATTACCCTAACACATGTCCTAATTCTATTGTATAAGTTTAATTCGAACAAAAACAACCTTAAATTAAATATGACCATTTAGGCCCACTTGGATTAGATTAGGACATTTATTATTAATTTATTTAAAGAATGGTTAAAATAGTTAAAATCCAAGTATAATAAGTAAATAATTTTTAATATAGGTTTATACATGAGATAAATTCGACTATAAATATTCATTATAAAGCTAACACTACTTCCTACATATGGATATTTTATTTGTAATTTTTTACGTTATATTATTTAATTTATTTATGACACAATTATGATGCAGTAATTATCTTATTAATGAAATAATGACATAATTGAAGTTATAAATACCCAAATAAATGTAATTTGAAACTTTTTATGAATTACACTAATTTTATAGGTTAATAGCTCATGTTATTATTGATGTAATTAACTATTTTCGAACTAATAATTCTAATATGAGTTTCACAAAAATCAATTACTAAATAGTATCAAAATTGAGATTAAAAAGATTTTAAAACAAATTTTATATTAATAATTGTTATTTTATTCCTAAAAACCTAAGGTTCAGCCAAATGAATTAGATACAGTTATATATATTAATAATAAACAACTTGGGGTTCTTTTGGCTTTGTATAGTATGTTTATTAACCTTATAATATTAGAACACAAGAAGACATGTTAAAGTAAAATTATTTAACTTAATGTTAAATCTAAATTATAAGGTCACAATAGGAACCTAAACTTGTCTAAATTATATTGGATGAGAGGATTGCGACCCATCCCCACCTTATCTTCTAAATAAATCAAGTTGTAGCTATTTAAAACCGAATTTGGCTTTAAAATAAAATAATATTTTAGCTTTTCCAAAGGATCTCCTCTCCTCCCATATAAAAGGGCACCTCCTCCCTCTCTTCCTTACACCTCTTTGAGCCTTCATGCTCGACCAACCCCTGCCAAAGTCTCTTCTCCACTTCCCTTGAAACATCTTGGAGGTTCTGGTCTTCCTCAAAGACCAATTTTACAGCCCTAAACGGAGATCTTAAAGAGGCGCTTCAAAGAAGAGGTAATGTCCGTTACTGATTCTTTCAACTTTATTTCTTCTTCCACTTCTTCTTCTTTGGTTGTTTCATTATGAAGTAATAACATCAGTATCACTCATATACTGATATGTTATTATATGTATTAAACAACCCTATTTCACCATCTATCCATCCTACAAAAAATGAAATCACCGCGCGTGCGTACGTACGGAATACCGGCTCCACGCCGTGGTGTAATCTATTTTCCACCACCACCTTACTTGGATGGGTATAATGGTGTACATAATAACTATATATGATTATTGTAAATTGATATTGATTCTGAAATAGTATACATAAACTCTAATACAATTCAACGATCATGAGAACGATATCATCGCTCGTGCGTACATACGGACTACCGTCTCTACGACGCGATGCGATTCATTCTCCACATTAACCATTAATGAATGATTATAAAGTATATATAAAAAGTAATCATGAAATATATTAAATAATAATGATACTGGATTTATGTGTATGTATATGTATGTTGTCTACTTAATTTCATTCAACTCAATATGGAAACGAAAATAGGCTTATTGCGTACGTATGGCCTACCGTCTCCATGAATGGTGTATTTCTTTCCATTTACTTATCTAATATATATATGTATATTATGAATATATATTATATATAAATCGTGTTTTATATTCTGTAATTAAGTAATCATGATCTAAGTAATCATATGAATAATTACAAGTCAAAACATGGACGACAAATGAAACGATTTTACCCAAAGGCTCTTTAACATGGAATTTACAAAAGAATGGGTAATATAAAGTCATAAGTGAACCATATAAGATATAATAACCATGATCATGATTCGGGAATAAGTCAATGAAATTATTTAAATCATTATATAGGAGGTCCGGACACTTACGAAGCAAATCGGACCTAAGGTAAGGGATAATTGTGCAAATCTCATTTTTATCCAAGATTGCTTATTCGTAAGTATTTACTGGGGTTATTGCTATCATCCATGTCCATGTTTTATAAAAGTGTATTCATGTATGTTTAATGTCCTTTTTACCCATTCTTGACTTTTACTACATGGTATGTAAGGAATATTTCTTTTGTTTACGTTACGAGGTAATTTTTGACTTTTCCAGCAAAAGTACGAGAAGAATGTTTTTTTAACTTATACCGCACGAACGAATATTTACGGTTTTATAAAGACTTATTTTAATAAATATTCCTACAATATATTTCATGACTATTTTCAACAAAATCCTTTTCTTTTAAAATTTCATGACATTTTGTGAAAATATAATGATTTTGAAGATGAAAGGATTTTTTACTCAAGAATTCATTTCAAGTGTTTTATTAAAACCATTTTTCATCTAAGATGACATTATTTAATATGTGTTTTGTTTCAAGTATCATGTCTATATGATTTACATGGTTTGATTTTTCTTATTATGAAATGATATCCATTTCTTTTATATGGATTATGTGATGATGGGATGATATTTATTACACCCATTTTATTTATTGGGTTTTTATGAATGATGTATGTTTATTTTGTGGCACAAGAAAGAATTATTTCATTATGAGATGGGTGGGACCTATATCTCCCTCCAATGCATTGGGTAAAGATTTATATCTCATGAGATAGACATGGCTGGAACGGAAAGTAAATCCGGTTCAGTAATACACGACTGGAACAAGGAGTGAACTCAATTCAGAAAGGGACTTTTTCCACTAAGATGCTCTTGGAAGCAATGCATTGGCTACTATGGAAATCATATCATGTGCTTAATGGTTGCCACAATTACAATTTTTATTCCCATTCTATTTTATCATTCATAATGTTTCTTTATGATCTATGCCTTACGTACTTCCATGTTTTGTGTCATTTCTCAAGCTTTTGATGTTTAAACATTATGTTCATGTTTTTAAGTTCAAATGTATATGGTATGTTTTATTTTTTCCATTCTTACCCTTACTGAGCATTTGAGCTCACCCTTTTTATGTTTTCTTTTCCCCAGGATATAAAGAAAGGTTTTAGGTAATAAAATAAGGGTAGATCTTTATGGGAGATGTTGAAGATCTTTCACCACGATTAGAAGATTACGTTCCAAGTTTCCAAAGACACTAAACTATTACGATCATTGTGTGTCTGTTTTTGTTATGTATTAAGTATTCCGCTAAAGTAATGTAATGTCCATGTAGGTCAAGCTTAGGGTCTCTACACTGTTTTTGTTGGGTCTCCCCTTGTGGGCTTCCCTTTGTGGGATGCCCAATTTTGGGCTAGACCGCCCACTTACGGGCCATCCTTTACAAGCATACCCCCTTCGGGTTGGGACACCCCTTTGTGTGCCACCCCATATGGGATGGGCAGAGCCCACTCTGGCTCAGCCTAGATAGGGTCAGTTCGGGTCAGTCTTACCGGGTCAGATCGGACCCGGGCCCCACCAGGCCCCAAAAAACATAAAAGGGACATATCATGAGAATCAGACATCCATTTGAAGAACCATCTAAGGAGTTGGTATCCTTGTATTGAGGAATTCCTTTTGTCATACTTCTCTTGAGTTTTTAAGACAGTTGGAGTACGGTCGGGTAGAATTGAACCTGAATCCAACTGGTCCCCTAGAGCTAAAACGCTTATAACAAACTGATCAGGCATCCAAATAAAGAATCGTATCTCATGTTGGAACCTATATAACATGGAATTCCATTGGGTAACTCTTTCTAGGAGCATAGTGGTGGTTGAGCTATGACAGATATCTTGAGGGGCAGATGCTACGGAACTCGAGTGCTCTAAGTATGTGGAATACAGTGGTTGGCAGTGAATAGAAGGATTGGGATTGATCTTAAAAAGGTCATTGCTTAGGGATCTTGTGTGGGTTAGTTCATACCAATCCTATGTTGGTAAGATCCTCTTTGGGTCAGAGATTATCAATCCTTTCTAGGTTAGCGCATACCGATCCTATGTGGGTCAGATCATGTGTGGGTCAACGCTCAGCGATCCTGTGTGGGTTAGTGCATACTGATCATGTGTGGTTTGGATCCTATGTAGGTTATTGCGAGGGTCAGAACCTATTGACTCTGGGTGGTTCAGATCATCTGTGGATCATTGCGGGTGTTAGTACTTATCGATCCTATGTGGGATAGACTCCGTATGGTCAGAAGCAGTGCCTCTTGATAGAATAAGATGATCTAGCTTCACGAATAATCATATGTACTTCTATATATCACTAATACCTGTTGTGAGGTGAGTCATTTACCTTTGGGGTGATACATGTTTGGTACATTCACATTCCTGGTAATATCTTCCTGGTGATACCTATGTGGTACTTTTACCATTCTGGTGATATCTTTATTGTGTTACCTGTGTGGTACTTTTACCTTCGCGGTGTTAACTTTTTGGCGTTATCTGTGTCGGACATTCACCTTTGTGGTGTTACCTTAATGGTGTTACCTTTTTTATATTATTCTGTCATGTATGAGATGAGTATATATTGATAACTTAGGTATATATATGGGAATATACCTAAGTATATTTGATTTCTTTCTTTGTGGTTTTTCCTTTGTGAATCTTTAGGAGACATACGGGGTCTCGGGGTACCTACTAAGCATCACTATACTCACCCCTGCATGGGGTTCTCCCACTCCTAAGTGTGTCGTGTGCAGATAGTGTACATCATTTATCGAGACTGAGGGAGCTAAGACTAGACAGTGCTCGGAGGTGGACCATTTGGCGTGACGTGACACATGAACTACTGATCGTGAGTTATACCTACCCTTTAGGTAGAATCTGTGGTGGATGATCCAAGATATAATTTTCACCTTTTAGTTGTTTTTACATTTTAGTTGTACTTGTACTTTATAGTTGGGCATGTATTCCACCCCCTTTTACATTCAACACACTTTTACTACAACAATTTATCTCGTGGATGCTTCTTGTTGTTTTCTTGGACTGTGTGTCTATACAAGGTAAAAAGGTGATGCATTCTTATTTTATGGATTCCCCTTTCGAGTGTTAGTCTCCATCCCCTGGCATATGGAAGCCAGACATGGGGTAGTCACGACAGAGGCCCCGAAGGACGGGTCACGACAACGAGGTATTAGAGGATTCGACACTACTGAAGAACTAGGACTCTGTTCTTTTCTTTGTGGCAGTACAGTTTAGTGTTATGAGTGTGGCTTTTAGTTTGGGTAATCTAGTGTTGGTGCAGTGACTGACGTATCCATACACTAGGACCCTAAATACTGATTTCCAACTCAATGCATGAAAACACCACTTGTGTGTGTTTTTTGAAAGTTTTTCCTTCTTATTTCAATGAGTCATCTCACCAGGTATAACTTCTTGAAAATAGTGCACCTGTTTCTCTCAGGATTCCAGTACGTAGACAGCCATCCAGGATTCCTAAGAGAGTACATGATGATGGCCCACCAAGCGATGAGGCTTTGGTGTAGGACCCTCTTACGGTGTTAGCACGTTCGTGCGGTGCACCAGTATCACCTCCACCCACGTGGAAGTATATACCACTAGCCCCACTAGTAGAGGGTGCATGTCGACTAAGCGTGTTTCATGAGTTTTAGTGGCAGAGAGCTCCGGGGTTCAAAGAAGAGACAGATCCCCAGACTACTAAGAACTGGATAGAGGTTGGGTCTAATGTTTTCCACCTAGTTGGGACACCAAAAAATCAGATGGTGATCCTAGTTGCTAG
The DNA here is from genome assembly GCA_963277665.1 of Viscum album. Lineage (NCBI taxonomy): Eukaryota > Viridiplantae > Streptophyta > Magnoliopsida > Santalales > Viscaceae > Viscum > Viscum album. The sequence continues at coordinate 337,425,389 of OY728163.1, forward strand.
CCTTTATTAGTGAGTGTCCATGGGGATGGTCCACATAGTGATGAGGCCTAAGTATATGGACTATTTTCCAATATGGTACCTTTAGATAGTGTGCCGGCTATATCACTACCAATAGGTCAGTAGTTACAACTGGTAGTACCAATAGATGACACATGTAGGTTTAATGCCTTACATGTGTTTCAGCATCAGATACCCTTCATGTTTTGAGGTGAGCCCCACTCACAGGCGTCTAAGGACTAGCATGAGGAGGTGACTGAGTTTCCATCTATCCAGGGAACGATTAGATCAGATTTCGGTCCTATTAGAGATCCTTTTTCATGGATCAAGATGATGATTACTATGTTTAGATTATCCTAGTCTTGTGAATAGGTGACTCTTATGTGGAAAATCATGAGAACCTTCCTTATAAAAGGGAGTATCATGCCATAAAAAGCTAATGGGTGAGTGTTCCCAAGAGATTCTATAGTTTCGGTGGGATGAAATGTTGGTAGCTGTGTATTTATTGAGGCGTACCAACCATCCCTGGTACTCGATGAATATAGAACGATCAGTGCTTCAAGGATTAGACCACCGAGTGAGGTGGGTTTATGGACATCCAATCAAGAACCATTCCTCTATGAATTTCTACTTATATTAGGGTGATAAAGAGAACCATTGTGGTTGAATTTTCGTTAGCTGACCAGATACAACTGGTGAATGATTGCATTGGGAAAGCATGAAACAGACGCCAGTCTCTAAGAACTAGGCATGTGAAATGTTTCATGAAGAGGAAGTGTTAAGGAAATATGAATTTATAGGGAAACAGATGTGGAAGTGGAGTAGGGAGAGCAGTATAAGGTGGTATGCATTTCTACATGCTACAACCACCACCCTAATGTGGTCCCCACTAGGCATAGGGAGTTGTAGGATCTGGGAAGGGAGTAGCTGAATGCGGTCAAGGAGTGTGACCCAAGGGCTCCAGGAATGATTAGAGGTACTATATGTGTCTACTACTAGCTACTGTATTGATATACATAGAAACTAATTATTCATTCTTTCTACAAATCGTGTTTATGAACTAGAGTTTCTGATTATACCATTGAATTGGCCCTTACGTCTGGAGATAACATTGGGAGGTGACCTGAAAGAAACACTTATGATGATGGTGTGATCTAACCCTTAAGGAGAGAGTTCTGGTTAGAACCTGTTGGTGACAGCATCGAGGAGTTATGACGTTAGTTTGGGTATGGACTGGACATCCCCAGTTCATACTCAGATTGACTGTATTAGGCAAAAAAAATTATGTTTTATCTACAACGTTCGAATTTGGTTTTCCTTGGTCATTGAAAAATTAAACCCAGGAATCATAGGATAAAATCATGCACAGGAGGGTGTAGTCGTTCAATCTTCAGACTGCTAACCAAACCCTTATGGCAGTGGGTGTTTTGGGTTTTCAATTCCCAACCAGAGTGGTAGAGTGTGGGGACATATTTTCAAAAGACGATTCCTTGTTTACCCCACCCCCCTTAAGAGAGTGGGAATACTACATTGTCTAGGTAATACCAGAGTTTCTTGTTGACTTTTCCAAAGTGGCGGCACCCTTGTCAGTTTTAAAGAATAAGGGATAACCATCCATATGGACGTTGATATTTCAGTAGAGTTTTCAGTAGCAGAGGCAGAGACAGATGAGTGCCCCCATCATGTGGCTTCCAAAAGAGGGTGTTAGGTATGTAGTCTAATATGACGCATCAGAGACCAAAATTGGGTGTTTCCTCATGTAGGAGTGAGCAGTGATCCCCAATGGTTCACAATAGTTGAGGAAACATGAGAAGAACTAAGATACCCACGGCCTGCAGCTAGCAGCATTGGAATTAACCTTGATGGTGTGGAGAAAATACTTGATGGGTGAATGATTTATAGTATACTCTAATCACAAGAGTCTCAGGTATATATTCTATCAGAAGGACCCGAAACTGAGATAGTAGTGATGGCTATAGTTCCACTAGGACTATGACTTTGAGATAGTCTATACTCCTAGGATGGGTAATGTGGTAGCAAATGCACTCAACAGGAGGTCTAATCTACAGTTACTGGGTTAGGTGACCGAGATCTTTCTGTGTTGCAGGTATCATTTGTGGATAGATATGGAGTAGCTTACCTCCAGTCTTTGCCAGTCACTCCCTCACTCCTTCAGCAAGTCAGGGAGGCGTGACATGGGGTCTTTAACTAAAAGACTCGACGGGCTCAGATATCTTCAGGAAAGGCACCATAATGATTTTCTGATGTGGGGAGAACATCCTCCTCTTCATAAGACATACCATGGAACCAATGGTGCTTCGGTAGGAGATGTTAAGCGAGTTTCATATGTCCTCTCTAGTAGTACATCTTGGTGTAGTGAAGATGTACTAGGACCTCCGGCATCCGCACTATTGGTGAGGGATGAAGAAGGTTGTAGTAGAGTTTGTTTTTTGATTCCTCACTTTCCAGCAAGTGAACGCTGATCATCAGGTTGTATTAGGATTAGCATAGCCACAAGAGGATATGGAGTGTAAGTGGAATGGGATATATATGGACTTTGTGATAGGGGTTCCACTTACGTCTGGGGGGCATGATTTATTCTAGGTGACAGTTGACCGACTCACTAAGTCGGCCCACATTCTACCCATTTGAGAACAGGGATCTGTAGAGGGCTCACGACACCTCTACGTACTAGATATTATATGACTTCATGGGATGCCATTGACGATCGTCTCTAACTATAATGCACATTTTAAATCTTGGTTACAGAAGGGATTATAGGAGGCATTTGGGACTCCACTACATTTGAGCACCCCATTTCATCCTATGACATATCATCAAATGGAGTAGACCATTCAGACGTTGGACCACATGCTTCGTGCATGAGTCCAAGATTTTGGCCAATGTTGAAAGGATCACTTTCCCTTTGTGGAGTTTTCATACAACAACAGTTTTCACTCTACTAATTGTAACGCCCCGACCCTAATTACCTTGAGTCGGTGCATTATTACATAACATTGGCATGATCATGAGAAAGATCATGTCTCGAAAGACCGATTAGTTTAGTAGCCTTGGAATAACTAGATACATCCATAAATTTTTACATTACATCATAAAAAAACACGTTGTCTTCATATCCCCTCATACTATCCCTGCAGGTCATTCATAAATTACTTCTTCATAATCCTAGGAAAAAAAATAAAACATTGAAAGGGGTGAGCTCAGATGCTCAGTAAGGATAACATTATAGCAGAAGCTTTCATAAATAAGCATAAACAGTTAAGGCAATTTATAACTAAAAGAAAAGCCTTTTAAACTTGAACATCAGCATTAAATGGAAAAGGTAAAATGAAATAATTCCATTTAATTACTCACATGGATATTCTACTAGTCGAATGATCACATGCAATAACAATATCCACATTCATAATGATGGAATGCATAATGCCAGACTATTATAACCACATATCCAAGGCCTCGTGCAAAGAGTACAAATAAGAGTTTGCCAAGGCCTTGTGCCAAGACACTAGTCTGTCTCATGAGACCTACCGATGCATCGAGGAGATATAGTGGGCTCCACCCGTCACTTATTAAGTCCAATTCATTCCTCATATGAATAGGTTTAAGCATAAAATAAACATTCATATTAAAACTAGCATACGAAATGTCAATACTTTAACCACAAACCATGAATGGTATAAAAATAGAACATCCACAGTCAAACATAACTCATTTGATACAATATGGAAGATTGTATTGTATCACATTAACCTCAATCATGAATAATGAAGGATGTTGACATAGTTGAAAATAATCATCAAAACTATTTGAGGGAAATATCCCCCTTTTCTTGAAATCATTTAAAAGTCACACTATTTGTCAAGAAGCCATTAAAAATAGATTTTTGAATCAAAGTGTCTCATACCACATTGAAACTTTTAAAAGGAGTTTTAATTTTAAAACTTTAATGTCCATATAAATAAATCCTTAAAACCATTTTTTAAAACATGGACATTAATGAGCAAGATTTAGAAGAATAAGTCTTTAAAACATTTTAAAATGATATTTTGGTTAGAGATCCTAACCAAAAGAGAGACACTTGAGTACAAATAATTGAGGTAACCAAAAATTTGTAATATCATGATAATAAAGGGATTCATGATATACTATGTCAAAGTACATTATATACACCACATAAAAGTGATTTGGTGTATATCAACAAAGAAGTCCCAATTGAATGTAAATTGAGATGAAATCTCTCATAAAGGCCGTATCCTTAGGTTAAGGATAAATCAACGACATAATTATGTGTGAAAATATAAATACACTAAATATGATTGAATATTCAGTGTAAAACAATCAAAGGATATTCACACATATTCTTGTAGAAACAACACCAACGAATTGGATGTTTAACTCAACAAATGGTGAAAGAGTTAAAATTACTCTTATCAAATTCATATTAATGACTTGAGAATTATCAATAGAGTGATTATGTGTATCAAAAGTATATCCACAGGAAGGGGAGTGGAAATTATGACATAATCAAATGAATAGTGATTTCACACATAATCTTGGAGTAATATAATCATTGAAATATGCGAAAAGCCGAATGAGTGGAAATTGAAATGTCAAATTCCCTTATCGATTTGGTAACTTACGAAACATAAAACTATGAAAGAATGATCATACCATGACTATGTAAGTACCCATAAATTAATGTATATTACACAATGAATACAATCATGGGCAGTACACATACACCACATGTAATAATTAAGTGGTGAACAATGGAATTCTCACGAAATTAAGAGTGAGATAAGAAACTCCTTACCACGTTAATCAACTGAGTCGTATTGCCAAAAGTTAATAACCACCAAATGATTTACAGAATAACATGAATATAAAGAGAATCATGATAATATATATCAAATGTTCGTACACAATACACCACTTTCAATAATTTAGTGGCGAACAATGGAAATCTCACGGAATTGAAAGTGAGATAAGAAAATCCCTTACCTTGAAAATTCCCTTAGTCGATGGTATGTTAACCTCCTGTATAATAATTAAAACATTTATTAAATTATAAAATAATCATATACATCAATATGATATCATATATGATCTTTTAACATTGCTTTATTAATAATATCTTAGTATTATCATCGTTTCGGGTGATAATCGATTCGTTCTTCTTAAATGTTTGGTTACGTAAGACATGTTTGTAATGGATATATTATATCTTATTCATAATAAGAATGATATTAACATTATTTTTATCCCTAAAATGAGAATAATACTTGAATGTATACGATGGAGGATGGATCTCATCGTGTCCGTGGAGACGGTAGTCCGTACGTACGCACGAACGCTACTTCCATTTAATTTTTCATTTTAAAAGAATTGAATCCAAATGATACATAGGTATATTATTATTCCAGTATAATATAATATTTTATATATGTTACTTATGTTCATTAACACCGTTCTTTATACGTTCCTTGTGTGGTATGAACGAGTCATATCATTTTAAGGGGGCGGTAGTCCGCACTTCCTCAAATGAAATTGTCGTACGTATATACAACATGAAACGAATAATGGTATGAAATAAAATGGAATTACAGAAGTTTATATATAAAATATGTATCATTAATATCACACTTAATTACAGTGCCATCATAATGGCCACCATGAGAGGTGGTAATATGTATTTGAACAATCATCGTTTCGTGAGGCGTTAGTTTTCCATTCACAGAAACATTATGTTCATCATCCATTAGATGGAGGTGTGTGTATGTGTAGTTCGAATCCTTCTTATAAAAACATCCTAGTATATTGAGGATACTTTTGTTGTTACAAAATAAAGGAAATAAAAAGATTTTGGGGGTTGGAGAAGCAAAATAAATGAAAATAATTTAAGAGAAATCGTTACCTTTAATTTAGGTAACTCACTTTGGTTGGAACCAAAGGACTTCTTGAAATTCTTTCTGCATAAGGGGAAGCATCAAGGAGGAGGAGAGGGATGTGGGGAGCTTATTTGGGCAGGGTTTGGACGATCCAAGAGGCTTGAGAGGTGTGAGGAATGAGTAGAAGTGGTCTCCTTTTATAAGGGAGAGGAGGGGCTCTTTAGGAAAGAGTGAAAGTATTACTTTATAATATAATTATATTCGGTTTATAATGGTCCAAAAATCATTGAGGTTGAAGATAAGATGACTCATATTTTAAATAACATCAACCAATAATAATTGGACAGGTTTTAGATAATATTTTAATCATTATAATCTTATTTATTTAAATGATTTATTAATGAGGTAAACATTGCATCATTATTGTGTCATTAATAATTTAAATTATTTGATGTCTAAAAATTATAAATAAAATATCATTAAGTAGAAAATCGTTTTGTCTTTCTAATGAATATTTATAATCGAAAATCCAACATGTATAACCCTATGTAAAAATTTTTCTTCTAAAATATGTAAGCTTATGCCATATTTATTTTTATTTTAACTTTATTAATATAATGTGTCCCTACCACATACAAGTGGCTCCACGGGGTCCCTAAATCGACCCAAGGATGCCCATGGTCGGGTATGTGTCCACCAATATGGTTAGGACACGTTTTAGGATAATTTTGTATTATTATAATATTATTTTTTAACCCTTATTTACCGGATTTACCCTTAACCATGGTAAATAAAATATTTACCACAGTAATTATTCAAAATGTCTAAAAATAAAAGTTACCTATTTACACAATTTGGACATCCTGATTCCAAATATGGAATCCATTTTTCTAAATTCAAAATACCGAAGTGGCAGAAATTAATTTAAAATTAATTCCCGCTGTCAAAACAAAAAGTGTGTTTTTAAGAGATTATAACTATCAAAAGATTGACACTTGTTTATGTTCAGTTTAATTGTAAAATTATGTCCAATGACCAACATTATATTAAATGGTAAAAATATATTCTAAATATACTTTAAAACCACTCAAATTCACAATTTATCACTATTAATTATTTTGATTAAAAAAGTTGTTTTCAATTAAAATTTTGTAATTATCACTATTCATCAAAATATGAATGTTATCCGAAAAGTACCAAAATTTCACCTTAGGCTAAATTCGATATTCCGAATCCAAAAATGAAGTCCATTTTAAAATATAAAATATATATAATTTCAAAATTTAGGTATTACTTTTCATAACGGCTAGTTTGATTGGTTGTGGCGTGTGTTAAAACTCAAGGTTGCGTACAACACAAGCTACTATTTTATTCAAAGGAAAGCGTACCGTGGAAGCTTGGGATGTTTAATTTTAAATTTTTTGATGTCCGAATTTATTCAGATAGTTTAAAATATTTTATTTAAAAAGGTTTCACTATTAAAAGTTGATAAAAGTGCAATACTGAAAATGAATCTGTTCTTGCATTATGACTAAGAAACTCATAATAGGGATTCTAAAATTATAAGGATTATATAAAGTTCAAAATGTAGTTAATACTATTCATGACCTCTTTTAATGGCTTTTTTTTTGTACGTCATGGTGTGATTGAACTCGGTGTTGCATGTAGTGCAAGTTATTGAATTATTTTTAAGAAATAACACACTATGAAATCTTGGGGTGTTACATTCTCCCCTCCTTCAATAAATTGCGTCCTCACAATTTGAAATTGTTCTTAGAAAATAAAAGGTTGAAAGTAGAAAATATATTTGTGGGAAAACCCACATCGGAAATTGGGTTACTAAAATTTAGTCTTAATATAAGGAAAAGAGAAATGAAAGGGTCACCACCAAATTATGATCTCGATTAGGAGAACATTGGTGGAAATTAGAGACATATAATTGGAGCAAAAACGTAAATATTTATATGTAGTGATTGAGGTCATCAATCACAAACAAGTATAAAATTGAGGTCCTTAAACTCATCAATCTTTGATGATTTGAAATACCATCAGTCCAAGAAAACATAGGGTATTGGGATAACACATTTTTGACGTTTCAAAATATCTTAGTTGAAATCCCACATCGAAAAATGAATTAATAAGGCCTCTTTTTAAAATAAAGTGTGGAAAGTATGAAGATTACCGAAAATAACACATACTAGGGTTCCATGTAGGAAAATATGGATATGGAAGAGAAATCTAACCATCAATTATCTGATGGAGAGTGGTAGAGAACATGGCTATGAAAAGGCCAACAATCCCAAAGCCGTAAATTAGTAATGATTTAATGTACCATCTAGGACAACATTTTTTTTAAAGTTACATTACATAAGGAATGGGAATTCATTTATGATATTGACTAAGAACATTATGAGATATACTTAAATTTTAAGTAGATTTTCATTCTTTAATAAATTTCCACCACTAACTAAATTTTTTTTAAACAATTAGTATTCAAGAAGACTTGGTCACACTGGAAGAACTAGAATAAACTTCTATAGAATGACATGATCCATGTAGGATAAACCATATATTTACATTGTCTTTGAAGATTAATCAAAACCAAAATGGTTAGTGAATGACCTAATGATCCCCCAAAAGGATATTCATTGAGATAAATATGCACTAATCTTAATTTCTAAAATTAAACCAACAATACCCCAAAGTTAAATAGATACCATTCAATAACGAATTGTCCTTACAATCCTTTAATATAATCCAAAACTAATATTGAAACCCAAAACATAGAAGAATTTGATTATGTAGTCTCCCATGTTACATTGTATCTCTAAATGACATCAAATACTCTTAAAGTCACATACTTAAAAGTAATTAACATCATTACATATTCTCTGTTATAGGTTAATCATTTCCATAAATAACCCAAATCACTATAAATCAACAATAAAAATGTAGATAAAAATCCACCATTACTCTACAAATGAAACCTCATTGTATTCTATTTTCCTTGGGCATATAGTGTTCCTAACAAAACGAACATCTTCCAAAATAACATTTATCACTTAATCACCAAATCATTTTTCCTATACCAAGGGTATTCATTTGATAAGACATAAGAACCCAAATCATCTTATTATTGATCAATAAAATCATTTAACAAAAAAATAGTCACACTAACCAGGGACTTCACGTAGTCCAGTGGTAGGCGATAAATCCCAATCGAACTTTGGTTGTGGGTTCGATTCCCACAGCTTTGTCTGACGCGATGGGTTGTCACACGGTCTACGTGTTATCCTTTTTCAAAAACTATATTTTATAATATTACCAAAATGAGATAAATTCCTCAAAATAACATAATTTAACCACAAATGTTATATCACACTTTTCATTTTCATCCCAAATTATAATAACTTATCATTTTCTCAAACCCCAATGATCATATAAAACCAAATGGTTATTTATACCTATATCCACAAGAGAAGAGACAATTCTTCTTCAAATATCATTCTCACATGGCAAACTGCGGGGTTACAAATACAAGAGAAAATTATTCCAAAGTAAACCCATCAACAAGGAGTGCTAATACTTTTTAAATTTTTCTCCAACCATTTATTTCCACATAGCTTCTTCTTTGACCAAGAAAATATCCTATAGAATAGGACATTCACTCGGGTAATGGCCAGGTCCCCTACATTTACGGAAAATGACTGTAAATGGACTCTTGGGACCATTTTTATCTTCTTCCATAGTACTCTTCATTTTTCTTCGGCAATTCTTCACTTTATGTCTTTCCTTCCCGCACGTAAAACATTTCGTTGTCCCATTGAGACACTTTCCTGGGTGTCACTTTCCACATTTCCTGCATGATGAAAATTGAGGTTTCTTTTCTCCATGGTCTCCATTGCTGGAGATCTTATCATTTATCACCTTTCTCTTCCTTGTTGAGTCTGGGAGTTGGTTAATATATATGTTGTTGATCATATTTTTGGAAAACTGATTTGGCATAAAGACGATATCTTTTACGCCTATCAACATTCCATTTTGTTGCTCATTGCCACCACTGTTCCAACCTTTTACATCATTCTCAAAGTCACTATGACTTCCGTGGAATCCAGCCATTGACTAAAACCAGAAAGCATTGTGTGAGTAATAGTAGTCGTAGAATCATTTAGAGATTAAAATGTCACCATATTATCAATTTGAAACATATTATGATTAACCAAGGTCATTTACTCTCATCTTATGTATATATTACTTAAATCGGTTTGTAAAGAAAATGTAAATTATCCTAAGCATATCCCCCGGGAGTGTCGTAACCAAGAGTGCAGCAAGGCCAATTGTCGTGCACCAGTTCCCGTTCGAGTCCAGCTCAAAGCGGTGTTTTCGGGATTTACCCCTAGGTACATCTGTGCCAGAGCCGCCTCTACCTGCTCGTATCCAGATAGGGATGTATTTCTCGGAAAACTCAAAAAATCTCTACAATACCAAAATTCTAGGAAGTTCTTTTATACTAATCCTCAAAGTTCATCTTAGGTCTACGTGCTCTAATCAGAGTTTATCTAAATATAGCTACCAAGGTTTGTACTAAACTTCCTCTGATACCAACTGTAACGCCCCTACCCTAATTACCTAGAGTCGGTGCATTATTACATAACATTGGAATTATCACGAGAAAGATCAAGTCTCAAAAGAACGATTAGTTTAGTAGCCTTGGAATAACTAGATACATCCATAAATTTTTACATTACATCATTAAAAAAATCTTGTCTTCATATCCCCTCATACTATCCCTGCAGGTCATTCATAAATTACTTCTTCATAATCCTGGGAAAAAAAATAAAACATTGAAAGGGGTGAGCTCAGATGCTCAGTAAGGATAACATTATAGCAGAAGCTTTCATAAATAAGCATAAACACTTAAGGCAATTTATAACTAAACGAAAATCCATTTTAACATGAACTTCAACATAAAATGGAAAAGGTAAAATGAAATAATGCCATTTACTTACTCACATGGATATTCTACTAGTCGAATGATCACATGCAATATCAATATCCACTTTCATAATGATGGAATGCATAATGCCAGACTATTATAACCACATAGCCAAGGCCTCGTGCCAAGACTACAAATAAGATTTTGCCAAGGCCTTGTGCCAAGACAGTAGTTTGTCTCATGAGACCTACCGATGCATCGAGGAGTTATAGCGGGCTCCACCCGTCACTTATTAAGTCCAATGCATTCCTCATATGAATAGGTTTAAGCATAAAATAAACATTCGTATTAAAACTAGCATACAAAATATCAATACTTTAACCACAAACCATGAATGGTATAAAAATAGAACATCCACAGTCAAACATAACTCATTTGATACAATATGGAAGTTTGTATTGTATCACATTAACCTCAATCATGAATAATGAAGGATGTTGACATAGATGAAAATAATCATCAAAACTATTTGAGGGAAATATCCCCCTTTTCATGAAATCATTTAAAAGTCACACTATTTGTCAAGAAGCCATTAAAAATAGATTTTTGAATCAAAGTGTCCCATACCACTTTGAAACTTTTAAAAGGATTTTTAATTTTAAAACTTTAATGTCCATATAAATAAATCCTTAAAACCATTTTTTAAAACATGGACATTAATGCGAAAGATTTAGAAGAATAAGGCTTTAAAACATTTTAAAATGGTATTTTGGTTAGAGATTCTAACCAAAAGAGAGACACTTGAGTACAAATAATTGAGGTAACCAAAACTTTTCAATATCATGCGAATAAAGGGATTCATGATATAATATGTCAAAGTACATTATATACACCACATAAAAGTGATTTGGTGTATATCAACAAAGAAGTCCCAATTGAATGTAAATTGAGATGAAATCTCTCATAAAGGCTGTATCCTTAGGTTAAGGATAAATCAACGACATAATTATGTGTGAAAATATAAATACACTAAATATGATTGAATATTCAGTGTAAAACAATCAAAGGATATTCACACATATTCTTGTAGAAACAACACCAACAAATTGGATGTTTAACTCAACAAATGGTGAAAGAGTTAAAATTACTCTTATCAAATTCATATTAATGACTTCAGAATTATCAATAGAGTGATTATGTGTATCAAAAGTATATCCACAGGAAGGGGAGTGGAACTTATGACATAATCAAATGAATAGTGATTCCACACATAATCTTGGAGTAATATAATCAATGAAATATGCGAAAAGCCGAATGAGTGGAAATTGAAATGTCAAATTCCCTTATCGATTTGGTAACTTACGAAACATACAACTATGAAAGAAGGATCATACCATGACTATGTAAGTACCCATAAATTAATGTATATTACACAATGAATACAATCATGGGAAGTACACATACACCACATGTAATAATTAAGTGGTGAATAATGGAATTCTCACGAAATTAAGAGTGAGATAAGAAACTCCTTACCACGTTAATCAACTGAGTCATATGGCCAAAAGTTAATAACCACCAAATGATTTATAGAATAACATGAATATAAATAGAATCATGATAATATATATCAAATGGTCGTACACAATACACCACTTTCAATAATTTAGTGGCGAACAATGGAAATCTCACGGAATTGAAAGTGAGATAAGAAAATCCTTTACCTTGAACTTCCCCTTAGTCGATGGTATGTTAACCTCATGTATAATAATTAAAACATTTATTAAATTATACAATAATCATATACATCAATATGATATCATATATGACCTTTTAACATTGCTTTATTAATAATATCTTAGTATTATCGTCGTTTTGGGTGATAATCGATTCGTTCTTCCTAAATGTTTGGTTACGTAAGACATGTTTGTAATGAATATATTAATTCTTATTCATAATAATAATGATATTAACATTATTTTTATCCCTAAAACGATAATATGACTTGAATGGATACGATGGAGGATGGATCTCATCGTGTCTGTGGAGACGGTAGTTCGTACGTACGCACAAACGCTACTTCCATTTAATTTTTCATTTTAAAAGAATTGAATCCAAATGATACATAGGTGTATTATTATTCCAGTATAATATAATATTTTATATTTGTTACTTATGTTCATTAACACCATTCTTTATACGTTCCATGTGTGGTATGAACGAGTCATATCATTTTAAGGGGGCGGTAGTCCGCACTTGCTCAAATGAAATTGTCGTACGTATATACAACATGAAACAAATAATGGTATGAAATAAAATGGAATTACAGAAGGTTATATATAAAATATGTATCATTAATATCACACTTAATTACAGTTCCATCATAATGTCCACCATGAGAGGCGGTAAGATGTATTTGAACAATCATCGTTTCGTGAGGCGTTAGTTTGCCATTCACAGAAACATTATGTTCATCATCCATTAGATGGAGGTGTGTGTATGTGTAGTTCTAATACTTCTTATAAAAACATCCTAGTATATAGAGGATACTTTTTTTGTTACAAAATAAAGGAAATAAAAATATTTTGGGGGTTGGAGAAGCAAAATAAATGAAAATAATTTAAGAGAAATCGTTACCTTTAATTTAGGTAACTCACTTTGGTTGGAACCAAAGGACTTCTTGAAATGCTTTATGCCTAAGGGGAAGCTTCAAGGAGGAGGAGAGGGATGTGGGGAGCGTATTTGGGTAGGGTTTGGGCGAGCCAAGTGGCTTGAGAAGTGTGAGGAATGAGTAGAAGTGGTCTCCTTTTATAAGGGAGAGGAGGGGCTCTTTAGGAAAGAGTGAAAGTATTACTTTATAATATAATTATATTAGGTTTATAATGGTCCAAAAATCATTGAGGTCGAAGTTAAGATGACTCATATTCTAAATAACATCAACCAATAAGAATTTGACAGGTTTTAGAAAATATTTTAATCATTATAATCTTATTTATTTAAATGATTTATTAATGAGGTAAACATTGCATCATTATTGTGTCATTAATAATTTAAATTATTTGATGTCTAAAAATTATAAATAAAATATCATTAAGTAGGAAATCTTTTTAGGTTTCTAATGAATATTTATAATCGAAAATCCAACATGTATAACCCTATGTAAAAATTGTTCTTCTAAAAGATGTAATCTTATGCCATTTTTATAACACAAGGATGCCCATGGTCGGGTATGTGTCCACCAACAAGGTTAGGACACGTTTTAGTGTAATTTTGTATTATTATAATATTATTTTTTAACCCTTATTTACCGAATTTACCCTTAATCATGGTAAATAAAATATTTACCACAATAATTATTCAAAATGTCTAAAAATAAAAGTTACCTATTTACACAATTTTGACATCCGGATTCCAAATATGGAATCCATTTTTCTAAATTCAAAACACAGAAGTGGTAGAAATTAATTTAAAATTAATTCCCGCTGTCAAAACAAAAAAGCGTGTTTTTAAGAGGTAATAACTATCAAAAGATTGACACTTGTTTATGTTCGGTTTAATTGTAAAATTATGTCTAATGACCAAAATTATATTAAATGGTAAAAATATATTCTAAATATTCTTTAAAACCACTCAAATTCACAATTTATCACAATTAATTATTTTGAATAAAAAAGTTGTTTTTAATTAAAATTTAGTAATTTTCACTATTCATCAAAATATGAAAGTTATCCGAAAAGTACCAAAATTTCACCTTAGGCTAAATTCGATATTCCGAATCCAAAAATGAAGTCCATTTTAAAATATAAAATATATATAATTTCAAAATTTAGGTATTACTATTCATAACGGCTAGTTTGATTGGTTGTGGCGTGTGTTAAAACTCAAGGATGCGTACAACACACGCTACTATTTTATTCAAAGGAAAGCGTACCGTGGAAGCTTGGGATGTTTCATTTTAAATTTTTTGATGTCCCAATTTATTCAGATAGTTTAAAATATTTTATTTAAAAAGGTTTCACTATTAAAAGTTGATAAAAGTGCAATACTGAAAATGAATCTGTTCTTGCATTATGACTAAGAAACTCATAATAGGGATTCTAAAATTATAAGGATTATATAAAGTTCAAAATGTAGTTAATACTATTCATGACCTCTTTTAATGGCTTCTTTTGTACGTCATGGTGTGATTGAACTCGGTGTTGCGTGTAGTGCAAGTTATTGAATTATTTTTAAGAAATAACACTCTATGAAATCCTGGGGTATTACACAAATGGTATGGCACCACCCAAGGACATGTATGGTATACCATGAAAATTGCCTCTATGCTGGACAGACCTAGTGGAGTCAGCACTTGTGGGTCCAAAGTTGGTGTCAGCTACCATTGAGAAGGTGCATACTATCAAGGAGTGAATGAAGAAAGAAAAGAGTAAGAAAAAGTGTTATGCTGACATGAGATGGATACTTTTGGAGTTCTAGGAGGGGGACCATGTATTCATGTGAGTCTCCCCTCGACGGGGACTACATAGATTTGGTCGAGGAAGAAAGTTATCACCAAGGTTTATTGGACCTTTTATGATACTTTAGAATATAGGCGAGGTCACATACTGCTTAGAACTTCTACCGCAGTTGGAGAGGGTAAACAACGTATTCAATGAATCCATGCTGGAAAGATACGTGCATGAACCTATCTCTCATCATCGACCAGGGCGAGCTGAAAATCGATTATGGGGTGACGTTTACTGAGGTTCCAGTAGAGATTGAGTATTTATAGAATCAGATCCGTCGTGGGTGGTCGAGACCTCTAGTGTGCATTCGCTGGTAGCATGAGAACCTCCACGAGAGGACATTCGGGTGGGAGGCTCAGATCCGTGCTCAGAACCCCAATTTGTTTCTTTAGTCTATGTAGTGTCTTTTGAGGATAGAAATCACTAAGGTGGGGAGAATTTAATGACCAGGATTTTCCATGTAGTTTTTGTTAATTATATGAAATTATTATGAGTCTGTGAAAATTGATGGTGCCTGATTCTGAGGCCTGGTGTGCCTGGAATGAATTTGTGAAGCTTTTTTGGGTATGTTCAATAAACACATGAGTGGCATTTTCTAGCTATTGATCCATGGCTCGAATTAAAAATTTTAGGGAATCATTGCATCTACAGCAGCAGGATTTTCATAAGGGAGGATTTACTTTAACCTTAGTAGGTATGAAGAAAGATTTAATTTTTTGAAACTTCTTTAAATGAAATTAAATAAATTTTTTTATTATTTTATTTTCTGTCTTCTCCACCAATGGACTACCAGAGTGTGGGGCCACTGATTTGTCAATCCAATAAATGGATTGACATGTCAATATTATGAAATGATGTTGTTGGGTAATTAGGAGGTTTATTAATTAATGGGCCCTGATTAATTCCCCACGTCGTTACTTACCCCCACCCCCAGCCCTATATATATATAGTTTGGGGAGGGGTGTAATGCCCCGACCCTAATTACCTAGAGTCGGTGCATTATTACATAACATTGGAATGATCACGAGAAAGATCAAGTCTCGAAAGACCGATTAGTTTAGTAGCCTTGGAATAACTAGATACATCCATAAATTTTTACATTACATCATAAAAAAAACATCTTGTCTTCATATCCCCTCATACTATACCTGCAGGTCATTCATAAATTACTTCTTCATAATCCTAGGAAAAAAATATAAAACATTGAAAGGGGTGAGCTCAGATGCTCAGTAAGGATAACATTATAGCAGAAGCTTTTATAAATAAGCATAAACACTTAAGGAAATTTATA
Organism: Viscum album; assembly: GCA_963277665.1. Taxonomy (NCBI): domain Eukaryota; kingdom Viridiplantae; phylum Streptophyta; class Magnoliopsida; order Santalales; family Viscaceae; genus Viscum; species Viscum album. Next base: position 337,442,027 of record OY728163.1, read on the forward strand.
ACTAAAAGAAAATCCTTTTAAACTTGAACTTCAGCATAAAATGGCAAAGGTAAAATGAAATAATGCCATTTACTTACTCACATGGATATTCTACTAGTCGAATGATCACATGCAATATCAATATCCACTTTCATAATGATGGAATGCATAATGCCAGACTATTATAACCACATAGCCAAGGCCTCGTGCCAAGACTACAAATAAGATTTTTCCAAGGCCTTGTGCCAAGACACTAGTTTGTCTCATGAGACCTACCGATGCATCGAGGAGCTATAGCGGGCTCCACCTGTCACTTATTAAGTCCAATGCATTCCTCATATGAATAGGTTTAAGCATAAAATAAACATTCGTAATAAAACTAGCATACGAAGTGTCAATACTTTAACCACAAACCATGAATGGTATAAAAATAGAACATCCACAGTCAAACATAACTCATTTGATACAATATGGAAGATTGTATTGTATCACATTAACCTCAATCATGAATAATGAAGGATGTTGACATAGATGAAAATAATCATCAAAACTATTTGAGGGAAATATCCCCCTTTTTTTGAAATCATTTAAAAGTCACACTATTTGTCAAGAAGCCATTAAAAATAGATTTTTTAATCAAAGTGTCTCATACCACTTTGAAACTTTTAAAAGGAGTTTTAATTTTAAAACATTAATGTCCATATAAATAAATCCTTAAAACCATTTTTTAAAACATGGACATTAATGAGCAAGATTTAGAAGAATAAGTCTTTAAAACATTTTAAAATGGTATTTTGGTTAGAGATTCTAACCAAAAGAGAGAAACTTGAGTACAAATAATTGAGGTAACCAAAACTTTGTAATATCATGAGAATAAAGGGATTCATGATATACTATGTCAAAGTACATTATATACACCACATAAAAGTGATTTGGTGTATATCAACAAAGAAGTCCCAATTGAATGTAAATTGAGATGAAATCTCTCATAAAGGCTGTATCCTTAGGTTTAGGATAAATCAACGACATAATTATGTGTGAAAATATAAGTACAATAAATATTATTGAATATTCAGTGTAAAACAATCAAAGGATATTCACACATATTCTTGTAGAAACAACACCAACGAATTGGATGTTTATCTCAACAAATGGTGAAAGAGTTAAAATTACTCTTATCAAATTCATATTAATGACTTGTGAATTATCAATAGAGTGATTATGTGTATCAAAAGTATATCCACAGGATGGTGAGTGGAAATAATGACATTATCAAATGAATAGTGATTCCACACATAATCTTGGAGTAATATAATCAATGAAATATGCGAAAAGCCGAATGAGTGGAAATTGAAATGTCAAATTCCCTTATCGATTTGGTAACTTACGAAACATAAAACTATGAAAGAAGGATAATACCATGACTATGTATGTACCCATAAATTAATGTATATTACACAATGAATACAATCATGGGCAGTACACATACACCACATGTAATAATTAAGTGGTTCACAATGGAATTCTCACGAAATTAAGAGTGAGATAAGAAACTCCTTACCACGTTAATCAACTGAGTCGTATGGCCAAAAGTTAATAACCACCAAATGATTTACAGAATAACATGAATATAAAGAGAATCATGATAATATATATCAAATGGTCGTACACAATACACCACTTTTAGTAATTTAGTGGCGAACAATGGAAATCTCACGGAATTGAAAGTGAGATAAGAAAATCCCTTACCTTGAACTTTCCCTTAGTCGATGGTATGTTAACCTTCTTTATAATAATTAAAAAATTTATTAAATTATACAATAATCATATACATCAATATGATATCATATATGATCTTTTAACATTTCTTTATTAATAATATCTTAGTATTATCGTCGTTTCGGGTGATAATCGATTCGTTCTTCTTAAATGTTTGGTTACGTAAGACATGTTTGTAATCGATATATTATATCTTATTCATAATCAGAATGATATTAACATTATTTTTATCCCTAAAATGAGAATAAGACTTGAATGGATACGATGGAGGATGGATCTCATCGTGTCCGTGGAGAGGGTAGTCCGTACGTACGCACGAACGCTACTTCCATTTAATTTTTCATTTTAAAAGAATTGAATCCAAATGATACATAGGTATATTATTATTCCAGTATAATATAATATTTTATATATGTTACTTATGTTCATTAACACCATTCTTTATACGTTCCATGTGTGGTATGAACGAGTCATATCATTTTAAGGGGGCGGTAGTCCACACTTCCTCAAATGAAATTGTCGTACGTATATACAACATGAAACGAATAATGGTATGAAATAAAATGGAATTACATAAGGTTATATATAAAATATTTATCATTAATATCACACTTAATTACAGTGCCATCATAATGGCCACCATGAGAGGCGGTAAGATGTATTTGAACAATCATCGTTTCGTGAGGCGTTAGTTTGCCATTCCCAGAAACATTATGTTCATCATCCATTAGATGGAGGTGTGTGTATGTGTAGTTCGAATCCTTCTTATAAAAACATCCTAGTATATTGAGGATACTTTTGTTGTTACAAAAGAAAGGACATAAAAAGAGTTTGGGGGTTGGAGAAGCAAAATAAATGAAAATAATTTAAGTGAAATCGTTACCTTTAATTTAGGTAACTCTCTTTGGTTGGAACCAAAGGACTTCTTGAAATGCTTTCTTCCTAAGGGGAAGCTTCAAGGAGGAGGAGAGGGATGTGGGGAGCTTATTTGGGCAGGGTTTGGATCAGCCAAGTGGCTTTAGAGGTGTGAGGAATGAGTAGAAGTGGTCACCTTTTATAAGGTAGAGGAGGGGCTCTTTAGGAAAGAGTGAACGTATTACTTTATAATATAATTATATTCGGTTTATAATGGTCCAAAAATCATTGAGGTCAAAGATAAGATGACTCATATTCTAAATAAAATCAACCAATAAAAATTTGACAGGTTTATATAATATTTTAATCATTATAATCTTATTTATTTAAATGATTTATTAATGAGGTAAACATTGCATCATTATTGTGTCATTAATAATTTAAATTATTTGATGTCTAAAAATTCTAAATAAAATATAATTAAGTAGGAAATCGTTTTAGATTTCTAATGAATATTTATAATCGAAAATACAACATGTATAACCCTATGTAAAAATTGTTCTTCTAAAAGATGTAAGCTTATGCCATTTTTATTTTTATTTTAACTTTATTAATATAATGTGTCCCTACCACATACAAGTGGCTCCAAGGGGTCCCAAAATCGACCCAAGGATGCCCATGGTCGGTTATGTGTCCTCCAATAAGGTTAGGACACGTTTTAGTGTAATTTTGTATTATTATAATATTATTTTTTAACCCTTATTTACCGGATTTACCCTTAACCACGGTAAATAAAATATTTACCATAGTAATTATTCAAAATGTATAAAAATAAAAGTTACCTATTTACACAATTTGGAAATCCTGATTCCAAATATGGAATCCATTTTTCTAAATTCAAAACACAGAAGTGGCAGAAATTAATTTAAAATTAATTCCCGCTGTCAAAACAAAAGGCGTGTTTTTAAGAGGTAATAACTATCAAAAGATTGACACTTGTTTATGTTCGGTTTAATTGTAAAATTATGTCCAATGACCAACATTATATTAAATGGTAAAAATATATTCTAAATATACTTTAAAACCACTCAAATTCACAATTTATCACTATTAATTATTTTGATTAAAAAAGTTGTTTTTAATTAAAATTTAGTAATTTTCACTATTCATCAAAATATGAAAGTTATCCGAAAAGTACCAAAATTTCACCTTAGGCTAAATTCAATATTCGGAATCCAAAAATGAAGTCCATTTTAAAATATAAAATATATATAATTTCAAAATTTAGGTATTACTATTCATAGCGGCTAGTTTGATTGGTTGTGGCGTGTGTTAAAACTCAAGGATGCGTACAACACACGCTACTATTTTATTCAAAGGAAAGCGTACCGTGGAAGCTTGGGATGTTTCATTTTAAATTTTTTGATGTCCCAATTTATTCAGATAGTTTAAAATATTTTATTTAAAAAGGTTTCACTATTAAAAGTTGATAAAAGTGCAATACTGAAAATGAATCTTTTCTTGCATTATGACTAAGAAACTCATAATAGGGATTCTAAAATTATATGGATAATATAAAGTTCAAAATGTAGTTAATACTATTCATGACCTCTTTTAATGGCTTTTTTTTGTACGTCATGGTGTGATTGAACTCAGTGTAGAAATAACACACTATGAAATCCTGGGGTGTTATATTCTCCTCTCCTTCAATAAATTGCGTCCTCGCAATTTGAAATTGTTCTTCGAAAATAAAAGGTTGAAAGTAGAAAATATATTTGTGGGAAAACCCACATCAGAAATTGGGTTACTAAAATTTAGTCTTAATATAAGGAAAAGAGAAATGAAAGGGTCACCACCAAATTATGATCTCGATTAGGAGAACATTGGTGGCAATTAGAGACATATAATTGGAGGGAAAACGTAAATATTTATAGGTAGTGATTGAGGTCATCAATCACAAACAAGTATAAAATTGAGGTCCTTAAACTCATCAATCTATGATGATTTGAAATATCATCGGTCCAAGAAAACATAGGGTATTGGGATAACACATTTTTTATGTTTCAAAATATCTTAGTTGAAATCCCACATCGAAAAATAAATTAATGAGGCCTCTATTTAAAATAAAGAGTGGAAAGTATGAAGATTTCTGAAAATAACACATACTAGGGTTCCATGTAGAAAAATATGGATATGAAAGAGAAATCTAACCATCAATTATCTGATGGAGAGTGGTAGAGAACATGGCTATGAAAAGGCCAACAATCCCAAAGCCATAAATTAGTGATGATTTAATGTACCATCTAGGACAACATTTTTTTTAAAGTTACATTACTTAAGGAAGAGGAATTCATTTATGATATTGACTAAGAACATTATGAGATATACTTAAATTTTAAGTAGATTTTCATTCTTTAAAAAATTTCCACCACTAACTCAATTTTTTTTAAACTATGAGTATTCAAGAAGACTTGGTCACACTGAAAGAACTAGAATAAACTTCTATAGAATCACATGATCCATGTAGGATAAACCATATATTTACAATGTCTTTGAAGATTAATCAAAACCAAAATGGTTAGTGAATGATCTAATGATCCCCCAAAAGGATATTCATTGAGATAAATATGCACTAATCTTAATTTCTAAAATTAAACCAACAATACCCCAAAGTTAAATAGATACCATTCAATAACAAATTGTACTTACAATCCTTTAATATAATCCAAACTAATATTGAAACCCAAAACATAGAAGAATTTGATTATGTAGTCTCCCATGTTACATTGTATCTCCAAATGACATCAAATACTCTTAAAGTCACATACTTAAAAGTAATTAACATCATCACATATTCTCTGTTATAGGTTAATCATTTCCATAAATAACCCAAATCACTATAAATCAACAATAAAAACATAGATAAAAATCCACCATTACTCTACAAATGAATCCTCATTGTATTCTATATTCCTTGGGCATATAGTGTTCCTAACAAAACGAACATCTTCCAAAATAACATTTATCACTTAATCACCAAATAATTTTCCTATACCAAGGGTATTCATTTGATAAGACATAAGAACCCAAATCATATTATTATTGATCAATAAAATCTTTTAACAAAAAAAATAGTCACACTAACCAGGGACTTCACGTAGTCCAGTGGTAGGCGATAAATCCCAATCGCACTTTGGTTGTGGGTTCGATTCCCACAGCTTTGTCCGACGCGATGGGTTTTCACACGGTCTACGTGTTGTCCTTTTTCAAAAACTATATTTTATAATATTACCAAAATGAGATAAATTCCTCAAAATAACGTAATTTAACCACAAATATTATATCATACTTTGCATTTTCATCCCAAATTATAATAACTTATCATTTTCTCAAACCCCAATGATTATATAAAACCAAATGGTTATTTATACCTATATCCACAAGAGAAGAGACAATTCTTCCTCAAATATCATTCTCACATGGCAAACTGCGGGGTTAAAAATACAAGAGAAAATTATTCCAAAGTAAACCTATCAACAAGGAGTGCTAATGCATTTTAAATTTTTTTCCAACCATTTATTTCCACATAGCTTCTTCTTTGACCAAGAAAATATCCTATAGAATAGAACATTCACTCGGGTAATGTCCAGGTCCCCTACATTTATGGCAAATGACTGTAAATGGGCTCTTGGGACCATTTTTATCTTCTTCCATAGTACTCTTCATTTTTCTTCATCAATTCTTCACTTTATGTCCTTCCTTCCCGCAGTAAAACATTTCATTGTCCCATTAAGACACTTTCCTGGGTGTCTCTTTCCACATTTCATGTATGATGAAAATTGAGGTTTCTTTTCTCCATGGTCTCCATTGCTGGAGATCTTATCATTTATCACCATTCTCTTCCTTGTTGAGTCTGGGAGTTGGTTAATATATATGTTGTTGATCATATTTTTGGAAAACTGATTTGGCATAAAGACGATATCTTTTACTCCTATCAACATTCCATTTTTTTGCTCATCGCCACCACCGTTCCCACCTTTTACATCATTCTCAAAGTCACTATGACTTCCTTGGAATCATGCCATTGACTAAAACCAGAAAGCATTGTGTGAGTAATAGTAGTCGTAAAATCATTTAGAGATTAAAATGTCACCATATTCTCAATTTGAAACATATTAGGATTAACCAAGGTCATTTACTCTCATCTTATGTATATATTACTTAAATCGATTTGTAAAGAAAATGTAAATTATCCTAAGCATATCCCCCGGGAGTGTCGTAACCAAGAGTGAAGAAAGGCCCGTTGTCGTGCACCAGTTCTCGTTCGAGTCCAGCTCAAAGCGGTGTTTTCGAGTTTTACCCCTAGGTACATTTGTGCCAGAGCTGCCTCTACCTACTCGTATCCAGACAGGGATGTATTGCTCGGAAAACTAACAAAATCTCTACAATACCAAAATTCTAGGAAGTTCTTTTATACTAATCCTCAAAGTTCATCTTAGTTCTACGTGCTCTAATCAGAGTTTATCTAAATCTAGCTACCACGGTTTGTACTAAACTTCCTCTGATACCAACTCTAACGCACTGACCCTAATTACCTAGAGTCGGTGCATTATTAAATAACATTGGCATGATCACGAGAAAGATCAAGTCTCGAAAGACCAATTAGTTTAGTATCCTAGGAATAACTAGATACATCCATAAATTTTTACATTACATCATAAAAAAAACATCTTGTCTTCATATCCCCTCATACTATCCCTACAGGTCATTCATAAATTACTTCTTCATTATCCTGGAAAAAAATAAAACATTGAAAGGGGTGAGCTCAGAAGCTCATTAAGGATAACATTATAGCAGAAGCTTTCATAAATAAGTATAAACACTTAAGGCAATTTATAACTAAAAGAAAAGCCTTTTAAACTTGAACATCAGCATAAAATAGCAAAGGTAAAATGAAATAATGCCATTTACTTACTCACATGGATATTCTACTAGTCGAATGATCACATGCAATATCAATATCCACTTTCATAATGATGGAATGCATAATGCCAGACTATTATAACCACATAGCCAAGGCCTCGTGCCAAGACTACAAATAAGATTTTGCCAAGGCCTTGTGCCAAGACACTAGTTTGTCTCATGAGACCTACCGATGCATCGAGGAGCTATAGCGGGCTCCACCCGTCACTTATTAAGTCCAATGCATTACTCATATGAATAGTTTTAAGCATAAAGTAAACATTCGTATTAAAACTAGCATACGAAATGTCAATACTTTAACCACAAACCATGAATGGTATAAAAATAGAACATCCACAGTCAAACATAACTCATTTGATACAATATGGAAGATTGTATTGTATCACATTAACCTCAATCATGAATAATGAAGGATGTTGACATAGATGAAAATAATCATCAAAACTATTTGAGGGAAATATCCCCCTTTTCTTGAAATCATTTAAAAGTCACACTATTTGTCAAGAAGCCATTAAAAATAGATTTTTGAATCAAAGTGTCCCATACCACTTTGAAACTTTTAAAAGGAGTTTTAATTTTTAAACTTTAATGTCCATATAAATAAATCCTTAAAACCATTTTTCAAAACATGGACATTAATGAGCAAGATTTAGAAGAATAAGTCTTTAAAACATTTTAAAATGGTATTTTGGTTAGAGATTCTAACCAAAAGAGAGACACTTGAGTACAAATAATTTAGGTAACCAAAACTTTTTAATATCATGAGAATAAAGGGACTCATGATATACTATGTCAAAGTACATTATATACACCACATAAAAGTGATTTGGTGTATATCAACAAAGAAGTCCCAACTGAATGTAAATTGAGATGAAATCTCTCATAAAGGCCGTATCCTTAGGTTAAGGATAAATCAAAGACATAATTATGTGTGAAAATATAAATACACTAAATATGATTGAATATTCAGTGTAAAACAATCAAAGGATATTCACACATATTCTTGTAGAAACAACACCAACGAATTGGATGTTTAACTCAACAAATGGTGAAAGAGTTAAAATTACTCTTATAAAATTCTTATTAATGACTTGAGAATTATCAATAGAGTGATTATGTGTATCAAAAGTATATCCACAGGAATGGGAGTGGAAATTATGACATAATCAAATGAATAGTGATTCCACACATAATCTTGGAGTAATATAATCAATGAAATATGCGAAAAGTCGAATGAGTGGAAATTGAAATGTCAAATTCCCTTATCGATTTGGTAACTTACGAAACATACAATTATGAAAGAAGGATCATACCATGACTATGTAAGTACCCATAAATTAATGTATATTACACAATGAATACAATCATGGGAAGTACACATACACCACATGTAATAATTAAGTGGTGAACAATGGAATTCTCATGAAATTAAGAGTGAGATAAGAAACTCCTTACCATGTTAATCAACTGAGTCGTATGGCCAAAAGTTAATAACCACCAAATGATTTACAGAATAACATGAATATAAAGCGAATCATGATTATATATATCAAATGGTCGTACACAATACACCACTTTCAATAATTTAGTGGCGAACAATGGAAATCCCACGGAATTGAAAGTGAGATAAGAAAATCCCTTACCTTGAACTTTCCCTTAGTCGATGGTATTTTAACCTCCTGTATAGTAATTAAAACATTTATTAAATTATAAAATAATCATATACATCAATATGATATCATATATGATCTTTTAACATTGCTTCATTAATAATATCTTAGTATTATCGTCATTTCGGGTGATAATCGATTCGTTCTTCTTAAATGTTTGGTTACGTAAGACATGTTTGTAATGGATATATTATATATTATTCATAATCAGAATGATATTAACATTATTTTTATCCCTAAAATGAGAATAATACTTGAATGGATATGATGGAGGATGGATCTCATCGTGTCCGTGGAGACGGTAGTCCGTACGTACGCACGAACGCTACTTCCATTTAATTTTTCATTTTAAAAGAATTGAATCCAAATGATACATAGGTATATTATTATTCCAGTATAATATAATATTTTATATATGTTACTTATGTTCATTAACACCATTCTTTATACGTTCCATGTGTGGTATGAACGAGTCATATCATTTTAAGGGGGCGGTAGTCTGCACTTCCTCAAATGAAATTGTCGTACGTATATACAACATGAAACGAATAATGGTATGAAATAAAATGGAATTAAAAAAGGTTATATATAAAATATGTATCATTAATATCACACTTAATTACAGTGCCATCATAATGTCCACCATGAGAGGCGGTAATATGTATTTGAACAATCATCGTTTCGTGAGGCGTTAGTTTTCCATTCACAGAAACATTATGTTCATCATCCATTAGATGGAGGTGTGTGTATGTGTAGTTCGAATCCTTCTTATAAAAACATCCTAGTATATTGAGGATACTTTTGTTGTTACAAAAGAAAGGAAATAAAAAGAGTTTGGGGGTTGGAGAAACAAAATAAATGAAAATAATTTAAGAGAAAGCGTTACCTTTAATTTAGGTAACTCACTTTGGTTGGAACCAAAGGACTTCTTGAAATGCTTTCTGCCTAAGGGGAAGCTTCAAGGAGGAGTAGAGGGATGTGGGCAGCTTATTTGGTCAGGGTTTGGACGAGCCAAGTGGCTTGAGAGGTGTGAGGAATGAGTAGAAGTGGTCTCCTTTTATAAGGGAGAGGAGGGGCACTTTAGGAAAGAGTGAAAGTATTACTTTATAATATAATTATATTCGGTTTATAATGGTACAAAAATCATTGAGGTCCAAGATACGATGACTCATATTGTAAATAACATCAACCAATAAGAATTTGAAAGGTTTTAGATAATATTTTAATCATTATAATCTTATTTATTTAAATGATTTATTAATGGGGTAAACATTGCATCATTATTGTGTCATTAATAATATAAAATATTTGATGTCTAAAAATTATAAATAAAATATCATTAAGTTGGAAATCGTTTTAGCTTTCTAATGAATATTTATAATCCAAAATCCAACATGTATAACTCTATGTAAAAATTGTTCTTCTAAAAGATGTAAGCTTATGCCTTTTTTATTTTTATTTTAACTTTATTAATATAATGTGTCCCTACCACATACAAGTGGCTCCAAGGGGTCCCCAAATCGACCCAAGGATGCCCATGGTCGGGTATGTGTCCACCAATAAGGTTAGGACACGTTTTAGGGTAATGTTGTAAGATTATAATATTATTTTTTAACCCTTATTTACCGAATTTACCCTTAACCATGGTAAATAAAATATTTACCACAGTAATTATTCAAAATGTCTAAAAATAAAAGTTACCTATTTACACAATTTGGAAATCCTGATTCCAAATATGGAATCCATTTTTCTAAATTCAAAACATAGAAGTGGCAGAAATCAATTTAAAATTAATTCCCGCTGTCAAAACAAAAAGCGTGTTTTTAAGAGGTAATAACTATCAAAAGATTGACACTTGTTTATGTTCGGTTTAATTGTAAAATTATGTCCAATGACCAAAATTATATTAAATGGTAAAAATATATTCTAAATATACTTTAAAACCACTCAAATTCCCAATTTATCACTATTAATTATTTTGATTAAAAAAGTTGTTTTTAATTAAAATTTAGTAAATTTCACTATTCATCAAAATATGAAAGTTATCCGAAAAGTACCAAAATTTCACCTTAGGATAAATTCGATATTCTGAATCCAAAAATGAAGTCCATTTTAAAATATAAAATATATATAATTTCAAAATTTTGGAATTACTATTCATAACGGCTATTTTGATTGGTTGTGGCGTGTGTTAAAACTCAAGGTTGTGTACAACACACGATACTATTTTATTCAAAGGAAAGCGTACCGTGGAAGCTTGGGATGTTTCATTTTAAATTTTTTGATGTCCCAATTTATTCAGATAGTTTAAAATATTTTATTTAAAAAGGTTTCACTATTAAATGTTGATAAAAGTGCAATACTGAAAATGAATCTGTTCTTGCATTATGACTAAGAAACTCATAATAGGGATTCTAAAATTATAATGATTATATAAATTTAAAAATGTAGTTAATACTATTCATGACCTCTTTTAATGGCTTTTTTTTGTACGTCATGGTGTGATTGAACTCGGTGTTGCGTGTAGTGCAAGTTATTGAATTATTTTTAAGAAATAACACACTATGAAATCCTGGGGTGTTACACTAATGGTATGGCACCATCCAAGGCCGTGTATGGTATACCATGCAAATTGCCTCTATGCTGGACAGACCTAGTGGAGTCAGCACTTGTGGGTCCAAAGTTGGTGTCAGCTACCATTGAAAAGGTGCATACTATCAAGGAGTGGATGAAGAAAGAAAAGAGTAAGAAAAAGTGTTATGCTGACATGAGATGGATACTTTTGGAGTTCTAGGAGGGGGACCATGTATTCATGTGAGTCTCCCCTCGACGGGGACTAAATAGATTTGGTCGAGGAAGAAAGTTATCACCAAGGTTTATTGGACCTTTTATGATACTTTAGAAGATAGGAGAGGTCACATACTGCTTGGAACTTCTACCGCAGTTGGAGAGGGTAAACAACGTCTTCAATGAATCCATGCTGGAAAGATACGTGCATGAACCTATCTCTCATCATCGACCAGGGCAAGCTGGAAATTGATTATGGGGTGACATTTACTGAGGTTCCAGTAGAGATTGAGTATTTATAGGATCAGATCCATCGTGGGTGGTCGAGACCTCTAGTGTGCATTCGCTGGTAGCATGAGAACCTCCATGAGAGGATATTCGGGTGGGAGGCTCAGATCCGTGCTCAGAACCCCAATTTGTTTCTTTAGTCTATGTAGTGTTTTTTGAGGATAGAAATAACTAAGTTGGGGAGAATTTAATGACCAGGATTTTCCATGTAGTTTTTGTTATTTATATGAAATTATTATGAGTCTGTGAAAATTGATGGTGCCTGATTCTGAGGCCTGGTGTGCCTGGAATGCATTTGTGAAGCTTTTTTGGGTATGTTCGGTAAACACATGAGTGGCATTTTCTATCTATTGATCCATTTCTCGAATTAAAAATTTTAGGGCATCATTGCATCTACAGCACCAGGATTCGCTTAAGGGAGGATTTACTTTGACCTCAGTAGGTATGAAGAAAGATTTAATTTTTGAAACTTCTTTAAATGAAATTAAATAATTTTTTTATTATTTTATTTTCTTTCTTCTCGACCAATGGACTACCAGAGTGTGGGGCCAATGATTTGTCAATCCAATAAATGGATTGACATGTCAATATTATGAAATGATGTTGTTGGGGAATTAGGAGGTTTATTAATTAATGGGCCCCGATTAATTCCCCACGTCGTTACTTACCACCCACCCCCAGCCCTATATATATATAGTTTGTGGAGGGGTGTAACGCCCCGACCCTAATTACCTAGAGTCGGTGCATTATTACATAACATTGGAATGATCACGAGAAAGATCCAGTCTCGAAAGACCGATTAGTTTAGTAGCCTTGGAATAACTAGATACATCCATAATTTTTTACATTACATCATAAAAAAACATCTTGTCTTCATATCCCCTCATACTATCCCTGCAGGTCATTCATAAATTACTTCTTCATAATCCTGGGAAAAAAAATAAAACATTGAAAGGTGTGAGATCAGATACTTAGTAAGGATAACATTATAGCAGAAGCTTTCATAAATAAGCATAAACACATAAGGCAATTTATAAATAAAGAAAATCCTTTTAAACTTGAACTTCAACATAAAATGGCAAAGGTAAAATGAAATAATGCCATTTACTTACTCAAATGGATATTCTACTAGTCGAATGATCACATGCAATATCAATATCCACTTTCATAATGATGGAATGCATAATGCCAGATTATTATAACCACATAGCCAAGGCCTCGTGCCAAGACTACAAATAAGATTTTGCCAGGGCCTTGTGCCAAGACACTAGTTTGTCTCATGAGACCTACCGATGCATCGAGGAGCTATAGCGGGCTCCACCCGTCACTTATTAAGTCCAATGCATTTCTCATATGAATAGGTTTAAGCATAAAATAAACATTCGTATTAAAACTAGCATACACAATGTCAATACTTTAACCACAAACCATGAATGGTATAAAAATAGAACATCCACAGTCAAACATAACTCATTTGATATAATATGGAAGATTGTATTGTATCACATTAACCTCAATCATGAATAACGAAGGATGTTGACATAGATGAAAATAATCATCAAAACAATTTGAGGGAAATATCCCCCTTTTTTGAAATCATTTAAAAGTCACACTATTTGTCAAGAAGCCATTAAAAATAGATTTTTGATTCAAAGTGTCCCATACCACTTTGAAACTTTTAAAAGGAGTTTTAATTTTAAAACATTAATGTCCATATAAATAAATCCTTAAAACCATTTTTTAAAACATGGACATTAATGAGCAAGATTTAGAAGAATAAGTCTTTAAAACATTTTAAAATGGTATTTTGGTTAGAGATTCTAACCAAAAGAGAGACACTTGAGTACAAATAATTGAGGTAACCAAAACTTTTTAATATCATGAGAATAAAGGGATTCATGATATACTATGTCAAAGTACATTATATACACCACATAAAAGTGATTTGGTGTATATCAACAAAGAAGTCCCAATTGAATGTAAATTGAGATGAAATCTCTCATAAAGGTCGTATCCTTAGGTTAAGGATAAATCAACGACATAATTATGTGTGAAAATATAAATACAGTAAATATGATTGAATATTCAGTGTAAAACAATCAAAGGATATTCACACATATTCTTGTAGAAACAACACCAACGAATTGGATGTTTAACTCAACAAATGGTGAAAGAGTTAAAATTACTCTTATCAAATTCATATTAATGACTTGAGAATTATCAATAGAGTGATTATGTGTATCAAAAGTATATCCATAGTAAGGGGAGCGGAAATTATGACATAATCAAATGAATAGTGATTCCACACATAATCTTGGGGTAATATAATCAATGAAATATGCGAAAAGCCTAATGTGTGGAAATTGAAATGTCAAATTCCCTTATCGATTTGGTAACTTACAAAACATACAACTATGAAAGAAGGATCATACCATTACTATGTAAGTACCCATAAATTAATGTATATTATAGAATGAATACAATCATGGTCAGTACACATACACCACATGTAATAATTAAGTGGTGAACAATGGAATTCTCACGAAATTAAGAGTGAGATAAGAAACTCCTTACCACGTTAATCAACTGAGTCGTATGGCCAAAAGTTAATAACCACCAAATGATTTACAGAATAACATGAATCTAAATAGAATCATGATAATATATATCAAATGGTCATACACAATACACCACTTTCAATAATTTAGTGCCGAACAATGGAAATCTCACGGGATTGAAAGTGAGATAAGAAAATCCCTTACCTTGAACTTTCCCTTAGTCGATGGTATGTTAACCTCCTGTATAATAATTAAAACATTTATTAAATTATACAATAATCATATACATCAATATGATATCATATATGATCTTTTAACATTGCTTTATTAATAATATCTTAGTATTATCGTCGTTTCGGGTGATAATCGATTCGTTCTTCTTAAATGTTTGGTTACGTAAGACAAGTTTGTAATGGATATATTATATCTTATTCATAATCAGAAAGATATTAACATTATTTTTATCCCTAAAATGAGAATAATACTTGAATGGATACGATGGAGGATGGATCTCATCGTGTCCGTGGAGACGGTAGTCCGTACGTACGCACGAACGCTACTTCGATTTAATTTTTCATTTTAAAAGAATTGAATCCAAATGATACATAGGTATATTATTATTCCAGTATAATATAATATTTTATATATGTTACTTATGTTCATTAACACCATTCTTTATACGTTCCATGTGTGGTATGAACGAGTCATATCATTTTACGGGGGCGGTAGTCCGCACTTCCTCAAATGAAATTGTCGTACGTATATACAACATGAAACGAATAATGGTATGTAATAAAATGGAATTACAGAAGGTTATATATAAAATATGTATCATTAATATCACACTTAATTACAGTGGCATCATAATGGCCACCATGAGAGGCGGTAAGATGTGTTTGAACAATCATCGTTTCGTGAGGCGTTAGTTTTCCATTCACAGAAACATTATGTTCATCATCAATTAGATGGAGGTGTGTATATGTGTAGTTCGAATCCGTCTTATAAAAACATCCTAGTATATTGAGAATACTTTTGTTGTTACAAAATAAAGGAAATAAAAAGAGTTTGGGGGTTGGAGAAGCAAAATAAATGAAAATAATTTAAGAGAAATCGTTACCTTTAATTTAGGTAACTCACTTTGGTTGGAACCAAAGGACTTCTTGAAAAGCTTTCTGCCTAAGGGGAAGCTTCAAGGAGTAGGAGAGGGATGTGGGGAGCTTATTTGGGCAGGTTTTGGACGAGACAAGTGGCTTGAGAGGTGTGAAGAATGAGTAGAAGTGGACTCCTTTTATAAGGGAGAGGAGGGGCTCTTTAGGAAACAGTGAAATTATTACTTTATAATATAATTATATTCGGTTTATAATGGTCCAAAAATCATTGAGGTCGACGATAAGATGACTCATATTCTAAATAACATCAACCAATAATAATTGGACAGGTTTTAGATAATATTTTAATCATTATAATCTTATTTATTTAAATGATTTATTAATGAGGTAAACATTGCATCATTATTGTGTCATTAATAATTTAAATTATTTGATGTCTAAAAATTATAAATAAAATATCATTAAGTAGGAAATATTTTTAGCGTTCTAATGAATATTTATAATCGAAAATCCAACATGTATAACCCTATGTAAAAATTGTTCTTCTAAAAGATATAAGCTTATGCCATTTTTATTTTTATTTTAACTTTATTAATATAATGTGTCCCTACCACATACAAGTGGCTCCAAGGGGTCCCCAAATCGACCCAAGGATGCCCATGGTCAGGTATGTGTCCACCAATAAGGTTAGCACCCGTTTTAGGGTAATTTTGTATTATTATAATATTATTTTTTAACCCTTATTTACCGGATTTACCCTTAACCATGGTAAATAAAATATTTACCACAGTAATTATTCAAAATGTCTAAAAATAAAAGTTACCTATTTACACAATTTGGACATCCTGATTCCAAATATGGAATCCATTTTTCTAAATTCAAAACACAGAAGTGGCAGAAATTAATTTAAAATTAATTCCCGCTGTCAAAACAAAAAGCGTGTTTTTAAGAGGTAATAACTATCAAAAGATTGACACTTGTTTATGTTCGGTTTAATTGTAAAATTATGTCCAATGACCAACATTATATTAAATGGTAAAAATATATTCTAAATATACTTTAAAACCACTCAAAATCACAATTTTTCACTATTAATTATTTTGATTAAAATAGTTGTTTTTAATTAAAATTTAGTAATTTTCACTATTCATCAAAATATAAAAGTTATCCGAAAAGTACCAAAATTTAACCTTAGGCTAAATTCGATATTCCGAATCCAAAAATGAAGTCCATTTTAAAATAGAAAATACATATAATTTAAAAATTTAGGTATTACTATTCATAACGGCTAGTTTGATTGGTTGTGGCGTGTGTTAAAACTCAAGGTTGCGTACAACACACGCTACTATTTTATTCAAAGGAAAGCGTACCGTGGAAGCTTGGGATGTTTCATTTTAAATTTTTTGATGTCCCAATTTATTCAGATAGTTTAAAATATTTTATTTAAAAAGGTTTCACTATTAAAAGTTGATAAAAGTGCAATACTGAAAATGAATCTGTTCTTGCATTATGACTAAGAAACTCATAATTGGGATTCTAAAATTATTAGGATTGTATAATGTTCAAAATGTAGTTAATACTATTCATGACCTCTTTTAATGGCTTTTTTTTACGTCATGGTGTGATTGAACTCGGTGTTGCGTGTAGTGCAAGTTATTGAATTATTTTTAAGAAATAACACACTATGAAATCCTGGGGTGTTACATTCTCCCCTCCTTCAATAAATTGCGTCCTCGCAATTTGAAATTGTTCTCGAAAATAAAAGGTTGAAAGTAGAAAATATATTTGTGGGAAAACCCACATCGGAAATTGGGTTACTAAAATTTAGTCTTAATATAAGGAAAAGAGAAATGAAAGGGTCACCACCAAATTATGATCTCGATTAGGAGAACATTGGTGGCAATTAGAGACATATAATTGGAGGAAAAACGTAAATATTTATAGGTAGTGATTGAGGTCATCAATCACAAACAAGTATAAAATTGAGGTCCTTAAACTCATCAATCTATGATGATTTGAAATACCATCGGTCCAAGAAAACATAGGGTATTGGGATAACACATTTTTGACGTTTCAAAATATCTTAGTTGAAATTCCACATCGAAAAATGAATTAATGAGGCCTCTATTTAAAATAAAGAGTGGAAAGTATGAAGATTACAGAAAATAACACATACTAGGGTTCCATGTAGGAATATATGGATATGGAAGAGAAATCTAACCATCAATTATCTGATGGAGAGTGGTAGAGAACATGGCTATGAAAAGGCCAACAATCCCAAAGCCATAAATTAGTGATGATTTAATGTACCATCTAGGACAACATTTTTTTTTAAAGTTACATTACATAAGGAAGAGGAATTCATTTATGATATTGACTAAGAACATTATGATATATACTTAAATTTTAAGTAGATTTTCATTCTTTAATAAATTTCCACCACTAA
Organism: Viscum album; assembly: GCA_963277665.1. NCBI lineage: Eukaryota > Viridiplantae > Streptophyta > Magnoliopsida > Santalales > Viscaceae > Viscum > Viscum album. Next base: position 337,460,481 of record OY728163.1, read on the forward strand.
CTCAATTTTTTTTAAACGATGAGTATTCAAGAAGACTTGGTCACACTGGAAGAACTAGAATAAACTTCTATATAATCACCTGATCCATGTAGGATAAACCATATATTTACATTGTCTTTGAAGATTAATCAAAACCAAAATGGTTAGTGAATGATCTAATGATCCCCCAAAAGGATATTCATTGAGATAAATATGCACTAATCTTAATTTCTAAAATTAAACCAACAATACCCCAAAGATAAATAGATACCATTCAATAACGAATTCTCCTTACAATCCTTTAATATAATCCAAACTAATATTGAAACCCAACTCATAGAAGAATTTGATTATGTAGTCTCCCATGTTACATTGTATCTCCAAATGACATCGAATACTCTTAAAGTAACATACTTAAAAGTAATTAACATCATCACATATTCTCTGTTATAGGTTAATCATTTCCATAAATAACCGAAATCACTATAAATCAACAATAAAAACGTAGATAAAAATCCACCATTACTCTATAAATGAAACCTCATTGTATTCTATTTTCCTTTGGCATATAGTGTTCCTAACAAAACGAACATCTTCCAAAATAACATTTATCACTTAATCACCAAATCATTTTCCTATACCAAGGGTATTCATTTGATAAGACATAAGAACCCAAATCATCTTATTATTGATTAATAAAATCATTTAACAAAAAAAATAGTCACACTAACCAGAGACTTCACGTAGTCCAGTGGTAGGCGATAAATCCCAATCGCACTTTGGTTGTGGGTTCGATTCCCACAGCTTTGTCCGACGCGATGGGTTGTCACACGGTCTACGTGTTGCCCTTTTTCAAAAACTATATTTTATAATATTACCAAAATGAGATAAATTCCTCAAAATAACATAATTTAACCACAAATGTTATATCATACTTTGCATTTTCATCCCAAATTATAATAACTTATCATTTTCTCAAACCCCAATGATTATATAAAACCAAATGGTTATTTATACCTATATCCACAAGAGAAGAGACAATTCTTCCTCAAATATCATTCTCACATGGCAAACTGAGGGGTTACAAATACAAGAGAAAATTATTCCAAAGTAAACCCATCAACAAGGAGTGCTAATACTTTTTAAATTTTTCTCCAACCATTTATTTCCACATAGCTTCTTCTTTGACCAAGAAAATATCCTATAGAATAGGACATTCACTCGGGTAATGGCCAGGTCCCCCTACATTTACGGGAAATGACTGTAAATGGACTCTTGGGACCATTTTTATCTTCTTCCATAAGACTCTTCATTTTTCTTCGGCAATTCTTCACTTTATGTCCTTCCTTCCCGCACGTAAAACATTTCGTTGTCCCATTGAGACACTTTCCTGGGTGTCTCTTTTCACATTTCCTGCATGATGAAAATTGAGGTTTCTTTTCTCCATGGTTTCCATTTATGGAGATCTTATCATTTATCACCTTTCTCTTCCTTGTTGAGTCTGGGAGTTGGTTAATATATATGTTGTTGATCATATTTTTGGAAAACTGATTTGGCATAAAGACGATATATTTTACGCCTATCAACATTCCATTTTGTTGCTCATCGCCACCACTGTTCCCACCTTGTACATCATTCTCAAAGTCACTATGACTTCCTTGGAATCAAGCCATTGACTAAAACCAGAAAGCATTGTGTGAGTAATAGTAGTCGTAAAATCATTTAGAGATTAAAATGTCACCAAATTCTCAATTTGAAACATATTAGGATTAACCAATGTCATTTACTCTCATCTTATGTATATATTACTTAAATTGTTTTGTAAAGAAAATGTAAATTATCCTAAGCATATCCCCCAGGAGTGTCGTAACCAAGACTGCAGTAAGGCCCGTTGTCGTGCACCAGTTCCCGTTCGAGTCCAGCTCAAAGCGGTGTTTTCGGGTTTTACCCCTAGGTACATCTGTGCCAGAGCCGCCTCTACCTGCTCGTATCCAGACAGGGATGTGTTTCTCGGAAAACTCACAAAATCTATACAATACCAAAATTCTAGGAAGTTCTTTTATACTAATCCTCAAAGTTCATCTTAGGTCTACGTGCTCTAATCAGAGTTTATCTAAATCTAGCTACCAAGGTTTGTACTAAACTTCCTCTGATACCAACTGTAATGCCCCGACCCTAATTACCTAGAGTCGGTGCATTATTACATAACATTGGCATGATCACGAGAAAGATCAAGTCTCGAAAGACCGATTAGTTTAGTAGCCTTGGAATAACTAGATACATCCATAAATTTTTACATTACATCATAAAAAAACATCTTGTCTTCATATCCCCTCATACTATCCTTGCAGGTCATTCATAAATTACTTCTTCATAATCCTGGGAAAAAAATAAAACATTGAAAGGGGTGAGCTCAGATGATCAGTAAAGATAAAATTATAGCATAAGCTTTCATAAATAAGCATAAACACTGAAGGAAATTTATAACTAAAAGAAAAGCCTTTTAAACGTGAACTTCAGCATAAAATGGCAAAGGTAAAATGAAATAATGCCATTTACATACTCACATGGATATTCTACTAGTAGAATGATCACATGAAATATCAATATCCACTTTCATAATGATGGAATGCATAATGCCAGACTATTATAACCACATAGCCAAGGCCTCGTGCCAAGACTACAAATAAGATTTTGCCAAGGCCTTGTGCCAAGACACTAGTTTGTCTCATGAGACCTACCGATGCATCGATGAGCTATAGAGGGCTCCACCCGTCACATATTAAGTCCAATGCATTCCTCATATGAATAGGTTTAAGCATAAAATAAACATTCGTATTAAAACTAGCATACGAAATGTCAATACATTAACCACAAACCATGAATGGTATAAAAATAGAACATCCACAGTCAAACATAACTCATTTGATACAATATGGAAGATTTTATTGTATCACATTAACCTAAATCATGAATAATGAAGGATGTTGACATAGATGAAAATAATCATCAAAACTATTTGAGGGAATATCCCCCTTTTCTTGAAATCATTTAAAAGTCACACTATTTGTCAAGAAGCCATTAAAAATAGATTTTTGAATCAAAGTGTCCCATACCACTTTGAAACTTTTAAAAGGAGTTTTAATTTTCAAACATTAATGTCCATATAAATAAATCCTTAAAACCATTTTTCAAAACATGGACATTAATGAGCAAGATTTAGAAGAATAAGTCCTTAAAACATTTTAAAATGGTATTTTGGTTAGAGATTCTAACCAAAAGAGAGACACTTGGGTACAAATAATTGAGGTAACCAAAACTATGTAATATCATGAGAATAAAGGGATTCATGATATACTATGTCAAAGTACATTATATACACCACATAAAAGTGATTTGGTGTATATCAACAAAGAAGTCCCAACTGAATGTAAATTGAGATGAAATCTCTCATAAAGGCCGTATCCTTAGGTTAAGGATAAATCAACGAAATAATTATGTGTGAAAATATAAATACACTAAATATGATTGAATATTCAGTGTAAAACAATCAAAGGATATTCACACATATTCTTGTAGAAACAACACCAACGAATTGGATGTTTAACTCAACAAATGGTGAAAGAGTTAAAATTACTCTTATCAAATTCATATTAATGACTTGAGAATTATCAATAGAGTGATTATGTGTATCAAAAGTATATCCACAAGAAGTGGAGTGGAAATTATGACATAATCAAATGAATAGTGATTCCACACATAATCTTGTAGTAATATAATCAATGAAATATGCGAAAAGCCGAATGAGTGGAAATTGAAATGTCAAATTCCCTTATCGATTTGATAACTTACGAAACAAACAACTATGAAAGAAGGATCATACCATGACAATGTAAGTACCCATAAATTAATGTATATTACACAATGAATACAATCATGGGCAGTACACATACACCACATGTAATAATTAAGTGGTGAACAATGGAATTCTCACGAAATTAAGAGTGAGATAAGAAACTCCTTACCACGTTAATCAACTGAGTCGTATGGCCAAAAGTTAATAACCACCAAATGATTTACAGAATAACATGAATATAAATAGAATCATGATTATATATATCAAATGGTCGTACACAATACACCACTTTCAATAATTTAGTGGCGAACAATGGAAATCTCACGGAATTGAAAGTGAGATAAGAAAATCCCTTACCTTGAACTTTCCCTTAGTCGATGGTATGTTAACCTCCTTTATAATAATTAAAACATTTATTAAATTATACAATAATCATATACATAAATATGATATCATATATGATCTTTTAACATTGCTTTATTAATAATATCTTAGTATTATCGTCGTTTCGGGAGATAATCGATTCGTTCTTCTTAAATGTTTGGTTACGTAAGACATGTTTGTAATGGATATATTATATATTATTCATAATCATAATGATATTAAAATTATTTTTATCCCTAAAATGATAATATGACTTGAATGGATATGATGGAGGATGGATCTCATCGTGTCCGTGGAGACGGTAGTCCGTACGTACGCACGAACGCTACTTCCATTTCATTTTTCATTTTAAAAGAATTGAATCCAAATGATACATAGGTATATTATTATTCCAGTATAATATAATATCTTATATATGTTACTTATTTTCATTAACACCATTCTTTATACGTTCCATGTGTGGTATGAACGAGTCATATCATTTTAAGGGGGCGGTAGTCCGCACTTCCTCAAATGAAATTGTCGTACGTATATACAACATGAAACGCATAATGGTATTAAATAAAATGTAATTACAGAAGGTTATATATAAAATATGTATCATTAATATCACACTTAATTACAGTTCCATCATAATGGCCACCATGAGAGGCGGTAAGATGTATTTGAACAATCATCGTTTCGTGAGGCGTTAGTTTTCCATTCACAGAAACATTATGTTCATCATCCATTAGATGGAGGTGTGAGTATGTGTAGTTCGAATAATTCTTATAACAACATCCTAGGATATTGAGGATACTTTTTTTGTTACAAAAGAAAGGAAATAAAAAGAGTTTTGGGGTTGGAGAAGCAAAATAAATGAAAATAATTTAAGAGAAATCATTACCTTTAATTTATGTAACTCACTTTGGTTAGAACCAAAGGACTTCTTGAAATGCTTTCTGCCTAAGGGGAAGCTTCAAGGAGGAGGAGAGGGATGTGGGGAGGTTATTTGGTCAGGGTTTGGACGAGCCAAGTGGCTTGAGAGGTGTGAGGAATGAGTAGAAGTGGTCTCCTTTTATAAGGGAGAGGAGGGGCTCCTTAGGAAACAGTGAAAGTATTACCTTATAATATAATTATATTCGGTTTATAATGGTCTAAAAATCATTGAGGTCGAAGATACGATGACTCATATTCTAAATAACATCAACCAATAAGAATTGGACAGGTTTTAGATAATATTTTAATCATTATAATCTTATTTATTTAAATGATTTATTAATGAGGTAAACATTGCATCATTATTGTGTCATTAATAATTTATATTATTTGATGTCTAAAAATTATAAATAAAATATAATTATGTAGGAAATCGTATTAGCTTTCTAATGAATATTTATAATCGAAAATATAACATGTATAACCCTATGTAAAAATTGTTCTTCTAAAAGATGTAAGCTTATGCCATTTTTATTTTTATTTTATCTTTATTAATATAATGTGTCCCTACCACATACAAGTGGCTCCAAGGGGTCCCCAAATCGGCTCAAGGATGCCCATGGTCGGGTATGTGTCCACCAATAAGGTTAGGACACGTTTTAGGGTAATTTTGTATTATTATAATATTATATTTTAACCCTTATTTACCGGATTTACCCTTAACCATGGTAAATAAAATATTTACCACAGTAATTATTCAAAATGTCTAAAAATAAAAGTTATCTATTTACACAATTTGGAGATCCTGTTTCCAAATATGGAATCCATTTTTCTAAATTCAAAACACAGAAGTGGCAGAAATTAATTTAAAATTAATTCCCGCTGTCAAAACAATAAGCGTGTTTTTAAGAGGTAATAACTATCAAAAGATTGACACTTGTTTATGTTCGGTTTAATTGTAAAATTATGTCCAATGACCAACATTATATTAAATGGTAAAAATATATTCTAAATATACTTTAAAACCACTCAAATTCACAATTTATCACTATTAATTATTTTGAATAAAAAAGTTGTTTTTAATTAAAATTTAGTAATTTTCACTATTCATCAAAATATGAAAGTTATCCGAAAAGTACCAAAATTTCACCTTAGGCTAAATTCGATATTATGAATCCAAAAATGAAGTCCATTTTAAAATATAAAATATATATAATTTCAAAATTTATGTATTACTATTCATAACGGCTAGTTTGATTGGTTGTGGCGTGTGTTAAAACTCAAGGTTGCGTACAACACACGCTACTATTTTATTCAAAGGAAAGCGTACCGTGGAAGCTTGGGGTGATTCATTTTAAATTTTTTGATGTCCCAATTTATTCAGATAGTTTAAAATATTTTATTTAAAAAGGTTTCACTATTAAAAGTTGATAAAAGTGCAATACTGAAAATGAATCTGTTCTTGCATTATGACTAAGAAACTCATAATAGGGATTCTAACATTATAAGGATTATATAAAGTTCAAAATGTAGTTAATACAATTCATGACCTCTTTTAATGGATTTTTTTGTACTTCATGGTGTGATTGAACTCGGTGTTGCGTGTAGTGCAAGTTATTGAATTAATTTTAAGAAATAACACACTATGAAATCCTGGGGTGTTACAGGTTGGAGAAGCAAAATAAATGAAAATAATTTAAGAGAAATCGTTACCTTTAATTTAGGTAACTCACTTTGGTTGGAACCAAAAGACTTCTTGAAATGCTTTCTGCCTATGGGGAAGCTTCAAGGAGGAGGAGAGGGATGTGGGGAGCTTATTTGGGCAGGGTTTGGACGATCCAAGTGGCTTGAGAGTTGTGAGGAATGAGTAGAAGTGGTCTCCTTTTATAAGGGAGAGGAGGGGCTCTTTAGGAAAGGGTGAAAGTATTACTTTATAATATAATTATATTCGGTTTATAATGGTCCAGAAATCATTGAGGTCGAAGATAAGATGACTCATATTCTAAATAACATCAACCAATAAGAATTGGACAGGTTTTAGATAATATTTTAATCAATATAATCTTATTTATTTAAATGATTTATTAATGAGGTAAACATTGCATCATTATTGTGTCATTAATAATTTAAATTATTTGATGTCTAAAAATTATAAATAAATTATCATTAAGTAGGAACTCGTTTTAGATTTCTAATGAATATTTATAATCGAAAATCCAACATGTATAACCCTATGTAAAAATTGTTCTTCTAAAAGATGTAAGCTTATGCCATTTTTATTTTTATTTTAACTTTATTAATATAATGTGTCCCTACCACATACAAGTGGCTCCAAGGGGTCCCCAAATCGATCCAAGGATGCCCATGGTCGGGTATGTGTCCACCAATAAGGTTAGGACACATTTTAGGGTAATTTTTTATTATTATAATATTATTTTTTACCCTTATTTACTGGATTTACCCTTAACCATGATAAATAAAATATTTACCACAGTAATTATTCAAAATGTCTAAAAATAAAAGTTACATATTTACAGAATTTGTACATCCTGATTCCAAATATGGAATCCATTTTTCTAATTTCAAAACACAGAAGTGGCAGAAATTAATTTAAAATTAATTCGCGCTGTCAAAACAAAAAGCGTGTTTTTAAGAGGTAATAACTATCAAAAGATTGACACTTGTTTATGTTCGGTTTAATTGTAAAATTATGTCCAATGACCAACATTATATTAAATGGTAAAAATATATTCTAAATATACTTTAAAACCACTCAAATTCACAATTTATCACTATTAATTATTTTGATTAAAAAAGTTGTTTTTAATTAAAATTTAGTAATTTTCACTATTCATCAAAATATGAAAGTTATCCGAAAAGTACCAAAATTTCACCTTAGGATAAATTCGATATTAGGAATCCAAAAATGAAGTCCATTTTAAAATATAAAATATATATAATTTCAAAATTTAGGTATTACTATTCATAACGGCTAGTTTGATTGGTTGTGGCGTGTGTTAAAACTCAAGGTTGCGTACAACACACGGTACTATTTTATTCAAAGGAAAGCGTACCGTGGAAGCTTGGGATGTTTCATTTTAAATTTTTTGATGTCCCAATTTATTCAGATAGTTTAAAATATTTTATTTAAAAAGGTTTCACTATTAAAAGTTGATAAAAGTGCAATACTGAAAATGAATCTGTTCTTGCATTATGACTAAGAAACTGATTAAATAGGGATTCTAAAATTATAAGGATTATATAAAGTTCAAAATGTAGTTAATACTATTCATGACCTCTTTTAATGGCTTTTTTTTGTACGTCATGGTGTGATTGAACTCGGTGTTGCGTGTAGTGCAAGTTAATGAATTATTTTTAAGAAATAACACACTATGAAATCCTGGGGTGTTACAAGGGGTATCATCACATCTTTTCCAAGCAGAGAAGTGATGAAAGAGTACCAAGATACCAAACCATTATATGATAGAGACGATCCCTGTAGGGGGTGACAAGTGACACCAAACCATGAATCAATGGATGAAGTACACGTGTCTTCATTGGGAACCTGTTGCGGGAACAAAGAACATTATCCAGCTTCATGCATGTGCACTCTCCAAATGGTTTACAAGGTAGGGGTTTTGAATATCGTTATTTCATGTGAATTTATTGAACCCCTCTATCCTCCCTCTTTTTTACGAGCTAATGCGGAGGGTCTGGGCTAATGAACATGGCCCAAACCCTTCACAAACTTTCCTATACCATTGTATTCACCGTTGAATACAGCCATCACGGTGACACCGGTTGACTACGAAGAGGGCATGAAACAATGCACACTACAAGAGTAGGTCGCAACACAAATCCATAGTGGTCATCGGAGCGGCTTTCACCAGATGTCTATGAGGAAGTGTGGCACACCGCTGTTGAGTAGGGGCCACGACTCCTCATCCGCAGCAGGCGGAGGAGGCAAGCGACACATCATTCAGCTATGGAAGGAGAGGGGGTGTGACCAGTGCGCTAATGGTGATTAGAAGTTGCGGCCAAATCCAAGAAGGAGGATGAACCCATCGCACGGTTTCCACGGTGTTCGGGCGATGCCCATGTGACGTCCCTATTTAACGAAACTGAACGGCCTTTAGGCAATTTGGGATTCAAGGGGGAAACATCCCCCATTTCCAGCATGGGTGGAAAATGGTCGGGCCAACCCTTGTGGGTTTACCCTATGCAGTCGTGCCATTTGGTACTCTGGGGGGAAACCTCCCCCCTTTACAGCATGGGCATACAATGGTCGGGTCGCCCCTTGTGTTTTGAACCCTCCGCAGCCAGGCCGCCCCTTGCGGGTCGTGCCTTACGTGAACGAGCCACCCCTTTGTAGGCCGCCCCTTGCGGGCCACCCTTTTTATGGGCCGCCCTATTTGGTCTGAGCCTCCCCTTTGTAGGCCGCCCTTTGCGAGATGCCCTATTCGGGTTGGGCCTCACCCTTGCGGGCCACCGTTTAGTGGCCACCCCCCTTTTAGGTTGGGATGCCCCCTTGCGAGCCAGCCTTTGCGGGCCCAGAAACACTTAAAGGGTCATATATTGAGAATCAGACGTCTGTTTGACAACCATCTATTTTTTCGGGATCGTTGTATCATGTAGATCATTTTCGTATACTTCTCTTGAGTTTTGCTGACATTTGGAGTATGGTTGGGTTGGATCAAACTAGAATCCAACCAGGCCGCTGGAGCTAAAATGCTTATAACTCACAGACCGAGCGTCTGATTGACACACCGTTAGTCACATTGGAACCCTTACAAAATGGTGGCCCTTTGAGTTACTGATTTTTGGAGCGTAGTGGCGGTCGAGGTATGACTAATATCTCGAGGTTTAGATACTACGGAACTCCAGTGCACTAGTTATGAGGAATCCAGTGGCTGGAAATGAGGTGGAGGTTGGAGATAGGTCTTATGGAGGTTAGCGCTCAACGATCCTATGTGGGTCAGTGCATACCGATCCTATGTGGGATAGATCTTGTGTGGGTTAGTGATCAGAAATACTATGTGGGTCAGTGCATACCGATCATTTGTGGGTCATATCCTGTGTGGTTCATCTCTTAGTGATGCTCTGTGGGTCAGCGCATACTTATCATGTGTGGGTCAAATCCTTTTTGGTACATTTTTTGGGTTAGTACCTATCAACTTTTCGTGGGTCGGATCTTCTGTGGATCATTGTGGGAGTTAGTACCTATTGATAGTGTTTAGGTCAGACTCTATATGGTCAGACGAAGTGCCTCTTGAATGAATAAGATGATCCAGCTTTGCGACTAATCAATTTTACTTTGACACTTCACTAATACATGGTGTGAACTAAGTGTTATACCATTATTTTGATATTTGTTTGGTACTTTTACCTTCATGGTGATACCTATGTGGTAATTTTACCTTTGTGGTGATATCTTCATGGTGTTACATGTGTGGTATGTTTAACATTGTGGTGTTAACTTCGCGGTGTTACATGTGTGGTACTTTTACCTTTGTGGTGTGACCTTCGTGGTGTTGCCTTTGTGATATTCTTCTATCATGTATGTTATGAGTATATGTTGTTAACATAGGTATATTTATGGGAATATACCTAATTAGAGTTTATTTATTGAATTATTTTTTTTCTTTTCTGGAACATTAAGAGACCTACAGGGTCTCTGGGTCCCTACTAAGAATGGTTATACTAACCCATGCACGGGCTTTGCCCACTCCTTGTTGTGAATTGTGCAGATGATGTACATCATTGATCAAGGCTGAGGGGGCCTGGACTGGATGGTGCTCATAGGTAGACCATTTGGGGTGACGTGACATAGGAACTACTGATCGTGAGCTGTATCAACCCTTCAAGTAGGATCCGTGATGGACGATCTAGGAGATGCTTTTCAGATTTCAAATGTTTGTACGTTTCCGTAGTAATTGTACTTTACAGTTGGGATATTATTCCATCCCCTTTTATTTTCAGCACACTTTTACTACTCCACTTTACCCCGTGTTTGCTTCTTGTTGTGTTCATGGACTATATGTTTTTATAGGTTAAAAAGTAAATGCCTTCCTATTTTAGGGACACGCCTTTCCAGTGCTAGTCTCCAACCCTTGGACTATGGAAGGTGGACTTGGGATAGTCCCTACACGAGCCTCAAGGGATGGGTCATTATAATTAACATTCTCCTCGTCAAGTTCTATATCACTCTATATCAGTATTTGGGTGTTAATTTCCTCTTTTATGTTTATGTTTTAACCTCCCACCTACATTCCCCAATTTGGATACCTATCTTGTGTTTTTTCAAGTGACCCTCCAACATCTATTTATCTTTTCAATAGGATGTTTTATTAACCATTTTTATGATGTTTGTTCCCCACAAAAGTATTTTTAAATTATAAGTGTTTTTCTACTAAAGAGAAAATAATTTTTTTGGAAATAATTTATTTAAGGGGGTAGAATATAATACCACACGATTTTGAGATTATTTTTAAAATAAATTTAAATTTCATTAATATATTATTTTACATGAGATAAAAAAAGTTAAATTTTATTTCTTGCAAAACCATTTTTCTCATGTGTTAAACACAACACTGGTTTTTTCATGCTTTACATGCAACACCTATATTATCAAAATGAAAAAAATATTAAAAACTTATTACATAATTTGATAGTTCTCTCATATCCATTGGATTATTGGGTATGAATAGAATTAAATAAATTACAAAAAACATTGACAAAAATATAAACGTAATTATTTTTGTACCAATTAATAGAAATTAAAATAACGATCAATTAAAAATAATAATAATCCTTTTATGAAAATTTTTTCTATTCACCCAAACACATTTTATCTCACTAATTAAAATAAATCATTAATGGTGATTGTTTTAAACGAAATTTATACATTATATATTAAATATAATTTTTTAAAAATCATTTTACATTTTTTATAGTTATGAGATAATAATAAATATAATTTAACACATAAAACTGAATTTTTATAATAAAACTACTTTATTACATTATGTACACTTATTTTAAAATCATTTTCTTCCAAATTAAAATAATTCATTTGAAAAAATAAATTTTAAGTTTTAAATCTAAATTTTTTTATTATCTTAGAGTAATCATTTCTGAACATTTTTAAATGTTAAAATTTGCAATCCATAGTGAATATATGAGATTCTATTAAGAATTTCCATTTTAATTAAAGCTAAAAAATATAAAATTTATTATAATATGTTTTAAAAAGTAAAATTATTTAAATTATATTTATATTAATAATTTTAAAAGAATTTTTATCAATTTTATATTGAATTTTTATTAAAACCCATTTTAAACTTTCTATCATATTCCCTTTGAAACCAACATTTTTATAGCATCTATATGACTACATTTAAGTTAAAATTTTCTAATTCAGTGAATGAAATTTTGAAAAATGGATTAAATATTTTTTATTGTAATAATATACTTTATCAAATAATTTTATATTAATATATGAACAAAAGTAATAGTAAAAATATTAAAATTTATTTACCGTGGTAAAGGTGGGAATGGGTTTACCTAGGGGTTAAACTAAAAATATAAGCATTAAAAATAAAAAAAGCTTATAAGAACACGATCTCATATAAATATTTATACCTTTTACCGTATATTATCAATAATTTTCCATTTTTATCATTTTGGAAAGTAAACAATATATGTACACTTTTTTATTTTCAAAATATTTTATGTATTCCACTCACCCCAATTATCAAAGGCCACCCCCTCTCCTCTCATAATAACACATCAGAAACCCTTTGTTTCATCCAATACATTCGAAAATAAATTCATTAATTCTATAATATAATCCAAGAATAATTATTTTGGCCATAAATATATCCTATGGAGCCTTTTATTGCAAAATAGAATATCTTGTCTGAAGATGAGGCAACGTCCCAAACCAAACATTTTATTTTATTTCTTCCTCCGCCTCCTATAATTTTGATTAGAAAATGATGATATATTATTCACATTATCTACCATATAAATTTTTAGTTTTTAGTTGATTTGTTTTACCTAAAAACGTATTTATTTCCACAAAATTGTATATGAAACTGTCGATCATGTGTATGACTGACTACCACCTTGGAACTGATATTATTTGTTTACCAACATTTTTTCTCATGGATTGTTAAGATGATATATATATTGTCTTATTATTATATTTTTAAAATAATTATACTTATTTAATAATGATATAACATATATATTTCTCTATATCTATTTTCCATTCCAATACGGATGTGAGAATGTCACTTGTGTGTACAATATATCGTCACCTCTCAAAGCGAAGTTATCTATTCTTCACTTGCACAATACGGGGAATGTAACAAAAAAATTAATTTATATATATGATATATATACACAGAAAATAATTATTTAAATTTAATATCAAATATATCTTCATACCTTACAACATGTTGGTAAATAATAATGCCACTCGTCTGTACGATAGACTACCTCCTCACAAAATGATGTGTTGTGTTTTTTATTTCTGTTTTATATATATTTTAATAAAGATATATTAAATGAATATATATGATATTTATATGATATATATATACACGATATATATGTTATAATATTTATTTAATATTTTTAATATATTATTTATCTTCCTTATGTTCATTCTATCGATGAAATGGAAATATTGTTGATGGGTATATATGGCTTATCATCTCCATGAATGGTGTAATTCATTTTCTATATATAACTCCAATGGATAACTATAAATACATATATAAGGAATATTTATTACATATTTAGAATTAATATCATTCTATAAATGATATTACAAATATTAAATTAAGTAGACAAAAAAATTCAAAACATACACACAAAGAAATGTTGTTATTCACCAAAACATGAAATTAACATTTAATTATTAATAAAATGTTAAGTAAAGGAAATAAGAAAATAAAATTTGGTATTATATATATATATATATATCTTTAACATATTTATGATAACCAATATTTATTATACATGATTTTTTAATGTGTGTGAATGAATTTAAGACTAAATGTAATGAATTTCTAGTCACTATTTTATTTCTTGGATACATATGTAAATTCACCAGTTGTTTATTTTTTTATGTTTTATATGATGAACCTTTGACATGTTACATGATTATTTTAAAAATAATCAGTATATGTAAATTATTTTATTATTTTATTCTTTCATGTCGCTTATGATTCAATATTACTAAGGTCATATTGGTTTCATGATAAAATCTAAAAATTTATTAGGATTGTTTAGGATTATTCTTCCAATGACAACATAAAATTAACTATATACAAAGAAATTCATGAAATTTCTTATCATTTATTTATAACATGAAAATTAATTATTTTCATTCATTTTCATCTATTTATATACTCAGAAGTTCAAAAAAATATTTTTTTTGAAAAATAATCATTAATTTTGTCTACGGTTAATAACTATTTTCTTATAAAACCATGTTTTTTAAAAAACAATTCTTCAATTTCATTATAATATTCAACTGATTAAGTAAAAACATTATATATATATTTTTTTATTTGTTAAAAAAATTGGAATGTTCATATCATTTTCCAAATAATGATCATATATATTTTACTAATATATGAATGAACTTTTTATTTTAATGTGTGTGAAATAAACTATACTTTGTCCCATCATGACCACACATTGTTTTCAAGAATATATTTTTTCACATTATTTTCAATGAAAATGATATTTAATGTATCTTAGGTTTTACAAATTGTTTTTCAAGTTGAAAATTTCTTTTTTTTCAACAGAAGGTTTAAATTATTTCTAAAGTTTCCTTTATAATATTTCATGATTATTTTGAAATAAAATATTTTTTAGAATATATTATTTTAAAAAAAATTCAATGTGAAAATGTTTTTTTTATCAAGAAATGTTTTAAATAATTTTTAAATTTTCATTTTTATGATTTCTAGGGTATTTCAAAAGAAAATTGTTTTATTTTTTTATGGTTTAACGGATGGTATCAATGAATGGTTTAAATCCTTTATAATGTTATAAATGATCCTTAAAAATTATTCTACACATATGATGACATACTTTGTGGATAATTATTATTTATTATTGATGTCGTCTAAGTATTTTATTCTTAATATTTCTCTAGATGGATTATGTTTAGGAAGATTACATGTTTATGAAACCTATTTTTGTTGAAAAATTTATAAAATAAAAAAATTATTATGAAACCATACATGGTTTCTACTTTAATGAAATGATTAAATTATTTTGAGATATATTTCTTTAATATTAGTTATGTTATAATGAAATTTTTATGAAACCCATTTCATTTTAGGGGTGTCGATATGATGAATGTTTTATGGTCATATTGAAAAAAAATGTATGATTTTAATTATATGTATATGGTAATGTTATAACCAAGGATAGTGGTTAAATTATAACCAATGATGGATGGGACCTATATCTCCATCCAATACATTGAGTAAATATTTATATCTGATAGGATAAATATTAATATAATGGGGATTAAACCTAATGAAGTAATGTAATTATTTCACTATAATAGTCTTGGGAGGGAACCATAACTAATAGGATCGTTTGGGAGTAAACCCATTCCCAAATGGTATCCTTTGAAATGAGAATTGAATACTATGGAAATAATTCCCTATGCTTTTTTTATTCAACAAGTCTATATATTATTCTTCTTTTATACCCTCACTAATCATGTTCTTTGACTCCATTTTTATTAATGTTTTATGAACTAGAAAGATTCATTCCATGTAATGGATTTTAATATTTGATATGTATGGTATGGTTTTTAAATATTAATATCATATTATCATACCCTTATGTTTTTTTTCATGCTTGTGTGATCATTGATATCTTACATTCATACCCTTACTAAGAATCTAATGTCATCCTTTATTATGTCTCATTTCCCAATGTTATGATGAAATTTTTTCATTAAGGTATGTTTATAAAGAATAATAAAAGGGAGTATCGATTTTCTAGATGTCTAAGATCTTTTATAAAATTGGATGATTGTGTACCTAGTCTCTAAAGACACGTAAATATCATAGTATTCATTCATATTTTAATAAGATTAATAAAATATTAATCAAAAAGAAATAATATATATGTATTAAATTTATGGTTCTTTATAGTTTTCTACATCACCAGATATTCACCCTAATATTTTCCCACATGTTGTACAAGTCATGTCACTTCATGTTCCATAAAACCCTATGAGAAAACGGTTGGACGAGGATGGATTCCTAAGAATATCCACACTAAGTGTCATTTCAAGTGTAACAATAGGGATTTCCAAGACCCAATTGTTTCCCTTCAGACAATCAAACCTAAATCTTGATCTTACACTAACTTCAAAATCACTTCCTAGACACCCCCTTTTCACCAAACCATTGTGTCCTGTTAAACTATTTTTGGTTGTAGTGTGTTGTATTCTACACCCACACTTCTTATAGAGATTTCATATTATCTAGAAGCATCGTTCCCTACATGCCATAGCAGCTCATTAATGGATGATTTGGAATAAGATGTTTTTTTATCTTCTACTATTATAATAACATTTTGATCTCTCCATGACGATATTTGTTCTTCTCTAGTACCATCTATTTTTATAATGGGGATGATTTTGTGAGTAATATATCCATTATCCATGAATGAGAAGTCCATTTAAATAGTTAGTTCAATATATAAAATAAAATTGAAGGACCAATAGTAATATTTATATTGTTATAAACAAATATTTCATAAAGAAACAACCACTATACTAGATAGTTTATTTGATAAACTATCTATGTGTATTATACAAAGATAACAATATAGGTAACATCGAGAGGATAGAATAAAGATCCCATATCAGTAATTCTAATGTCAATTTCATATTTATCACAATAAACCTCATTATAAGACATTAAATAGGCTCTACTTCGTTACCTCATATTTGGTGTTCATTCATGAAAATCAGTACTATCCTCTTTATATTTATTACACTCACTTGGGTAATATCCATGATTTCCACACATAATAAATTAGACTGATAGGGATTCTTTTGGATTCATGTTTCCACCGTCAATATTCTGACCGAAATATTCATTTTACTATAAAAATTTGATGCTTGATGACCCCATATTCTATAATAAATGAATTTTCTAATCCACTTAATTAAATTCCATGGGTGATTATTAAAATATTTTTTATATGTATAAATTTGATCATTTTCCTTTCATAATATTCATCACATCAACTTTCACGAGACTCTATATTTCTCTTATTTGGTGTGTTCCGCACTTCAACTATGTTCATATTTTTAGTCATATTCTAATATATATTTTTCAAAATAATCACAAGTTTTATCATTTGAACACAATTTATAATGGGTTTATATTTTAGGACACCCTACCAATTCCCATTTAATTCATGGTTCCCTAGAGTTTGAGCCATTAATAAAAACAAAATGGTTAGTATGAGTGAAAAAATTAAAAATATTGGAATAATTATATAAACTATAAAATGAATTTTATATGATAACATATTATTATTATAAATTTCAATGTTTTCCTATAGTTCCTTTAGTTTATCATATATAAATCATAGTTTGACGTTAGTTACATTATGTTAATTTAACATACGACTCTCTACCTAATTACTCAAATTAAGAAGGAATTCAATCCTTGATAGTGGTTCAAAAATAGAATATGATCAACCAAAGTATATCCCCCATGAGTTTCTAGCTAGGTGTAAATTGTTAGGACCACTCATCATGAATCAAGGTGATGATTGATTAATTTCCCAAAAAACTTTTTTTGGGGTGATAACACCTAGGTGAATCTATTCTATTACCTCATCTACATTCAAATTTATAGAAATGAATTTATTTCTAGGAAAAACATGGACTCAATAATTTACCTACATGTCAAGATATCATTCTATAAATATACTCATCTATAACATTTTTATTTTGTTTTTATAACCCTAAAACCATGGGTAAGATAACTAATCTAAAAATATGTCTACTCTAATATTCAAAATAACTAATCCCTAATCTTATAAAAACTGAAGCAACCTAATCTAAAGAAGACATAAACAATACATTAATCTCATGATTGTAAGTATACATATAATAATAGTCACACAAATCCAAGAGAAAAAGGTTTAGTTTCTTGAATATTAGAAACATAAACATCTTATTTTATTCTAGTTGTGAAAATTTTTCAATATTAAATTAACTATAAAGCCTTTCTAGACTTCTAACATGATACAAACATCTTTATTACCTACGGATCATGTAGAAAAGAAATTTCTAAACTCTAACTCTAATTAAGGGATAACATAGTCAAGGACATAATATTTAGATCATAATGATGTGGGAAATAATTTATGAGGAAAAATACATGATTAAAATGAACACACATCATTAAGTGTTTCCCATTATCATAATTACTCGTAACATTTACACGTATACCAATACATGAGGAAATAAAACCGGAATCATATAATGTGATCCATGGATTGCAGAAAACAAATTTTTTAAATCATAAACATAGGATTAATTATCTTTTTGAACTTGGATACCTACCAGCCCATTTACATGTAAAATTGTTAGTAACATTAAATACTATCACACTCACTATTTTTCAACCTACCTTCTTTCTAACACTTTAGCTCAAAATTTATATCTAAGGAGATATAATCGTTTACCCAATTTATTTGAGGGAGATATATGTCTAACCCAATGCAAAAACCATAAATTTATGTGCCAGCGGAAAATATTCATCACATCATAAAATAACCAAGAGATAGAAAATTAGTTTCATGACATTTCTATAATCACATAAATACCCATTGAAAGAAAATGGGTTCCATAGAACAAAAAATGATACCATTAAATTTTCATAAGGAAAACAAGGAAATACATTGAGTTTCATAAAACATAAAAATGTTATAAAATAACATCATCAACTAAATCATTTGATATTGAAATCATGAACACCCAAAAGATAACATAAATAAATTATTTTGGTTGAAACATGATACATAAATCCATTATAGGTTTATCATATGATAATAATCAAAAAAATATATGGAAAATAACTATTGAAAAAAACAATATTTTCCATTGTAAAATTCCTGGTTTTGTGTTAATAATAATTTAGGTATGACCTATAATTCTTTTTAAAATTACAAATAATATTCTTAAAGATATGCACTCAGTTAGTGTGGGAATATGTGATCTAGAGAGCCATAGTTTAGTTATTTTAATAATATTAAATACAATTTTTCATATGTGCGTAGATTCTATTGAAACATGAACAACTATTAACTATTGTCTCATATCATAAATAGGAGGCCGTAGATGAGTCAAAAATAATAATTTTTATCCTAGGAATTACATAATGTTTTCTATATTGGTATTTTTATTGAGAGGTGATTTTGTATAGAATTATGTAAATGTATTGTTAATTAAATTAAAATTGTAATTAATATCTAAACTAATACCTCCCATCATGTTGGGTGCACAAGTCACAATAGTAGTGACTCCTCTACTATCCCATCTTGTGAAGGATGATAACAGAACCATATCAATACAACGAAGCACTACTGATCTATACTTTTGGCATTAATTGTCATAGGATTGAGGTGAAATAAGATCTAGGAATCATTCTACACCCAAAGATTCATCATTTATCCCTCAAGGTTGGAGTTTTTAATTTTTATCCTAGACCTCATTTTTTCATTGTTTTATGTTTTTATAGCCCAATTATGAATTCTATAGATCCCTCCTAGGTTGATATGTACAGTTTGGGGAATCCAAGGGTGACTCTGACATTTTTTAAGGTAATTAACATCTACAATTACTATTGATATAGTGTATAGTTGGGTGAGACATTCCATGAAGCTCTTACTATTTGGGTAATATGAATTTTGGGGACTACACATCATGGTACTGGGTTACACACTATATAGTGACCCCAAACTATGTGGGTAGAGGACATAGCCATGGTAATTCATGTAATAGTACATGGATGTGTAAAATTACATGGCCAAAGTACACGACATTTAGAGTTAGACACGTCAATAGGAAAACCACACAACCAAGTGTCAATTTCTCATTAACATTTCATGTAGTATGAGATACATGACATATAAAGGACACAGTTGGATGGATGTGTAGATCAATTACTCTACTAGAGGGTCGAGTGAAGTGATACATGTCTTTTGCCCCAAAATGGGTTGGAGAAACATGTCGATATGATATATAGCCTTGTTCATGGGTAGGCTCATGCACCATGTGGACCCAAGTGCACACTGTGTTCTCCTTTGATGATCTTCTTGAGATCTTTATTCTTGAATATTTACCTCTTTGGAGTCTAGATTTATGATTTTTAATAGCTTATCCTTAGTATTTTTCCATATAAAAAAGATGATGGCCTACATTTTGTCCTATGATATATGAGGTAGAGTATTTCGATAAATATTCTCGTATAGTAGTGATTATGATTTGTTAGTGATTTGGGTGTATCCCTAAGTTGAATTCAGTGTCAGTACCCTTCCCTTCCAACTTATGACATGGGTCCCCTAGAATCCTTAGATAGGTAGATTAGTGCCCCCCTATGGAATTTGGGAGCGGGTCCCCTACCCATGTAAGTGTTGTGATGATTTGTATGATAATAATGACACTACCTTCATTAGCGGTTGACCAATATTTCAGTTTTGTGTGGTGTATAAAGAGAGACTCTGGGATTGGTACTCCTCTATGGCATCATGGTGCAGGATTCCCTTATGTACTTTTGGTAGAGATGGTACTCCCCAAGGTGTGTGTATAGGCTCTATTCCTTTCGGGTAGTTCTTATAGGGTTAGTACTCTCCTAGTGAATTAGAACATGGTTTCTTTGAATAATTCGTGTTTTTGGAGATAGTGCTCCCCTTCCATGTAAGGGTGTGTTCCCTCCATCCATGCTGGATAGATAGTGTAGGTAATACCATATAGGACTGGTGTGTGGTTCCTCTATTAATAGATTTCTTACTCCCCTATCATTCTAGGGCATGTTTCCCCCATATGAGACATATAAATATAGTGGTTATTTCCCTATCATATTAGTTGGCTGGTCCTATATCATTGGATAAGGAATTCCTCTATCATAACATGGTGAAGGACCATGATACATGTTGTTCTAGTTGGGTCGGTACCCCTATCATACTAAGGATCAGTTCCTATGGCTTGGGGTCCGTACTCCCATGTCGTGTCAGGGTGTGAGTCCCCCATAATAATTGAGCTAGTATAGTGGTACTCCACTATAGTACCAGGGCGATGTTTCTCTATCCACATAGTGGTAATCACCAGATTATGGGATCAGACCCTATATTAGTTGGGTTATAATCCTCTATCGTAATACGGTGCAGGTCCTCACCTATGGAGTCGTACTCCCCCATATCTGAGTAGCTACGGTGAATAGGTCCTCCATTAGTGTTGGAGATCCCTCATTTACGGAATATATTTATGCAGATCATGACCCTATACTTGATATGACTAATTCCTGGCTAAGAGTTAGTTCTCCTTCAACATAATGAGTTACAAGCCACTCTATTATGGAATAAAAAATGTTTCATGGGTTAGTTAGGAGTTAGTACTCCCTCGACTCTAGGATAGTGTAGAGGTGTCAGTACCTCCATTATCTCATGTTAGAGAGTATACACATGATTTTATTTTGGATAAGTGCCCTATCAACAGTGTGTAGTGGTGATGGGAGGGCCTCTCCATGTAGGTACATATAACATTTCACCGGGTTCAAGTTAGAGATGGTAGGACCTCTGGTGTTAGGAATTATAGTTGGACCCAGTAGGTTATTCCCAATAGAGAACATTCTCTTGAAGGTGCCATTAGGAATGATTTAGTTTTTACTAAAGTAGTGTATCTCTCAAATTGGTTCCATCTGGGATGGTTGATATAGTGAAGTTTTTTCTCATGGTTTTGTGTTACTATTAAAGCCTTGAGTAGAATATGGTTACTAGCAATGAGGTCAGATCCTCATGAGACTTGGAGTATGTGATGATTATATATGGGTAATTTATAATAGTACTAGTGGTGTTGTCACATGTATTGTTTGGAACCCCTTTTGGACCAAGATGATGAGTCATGTATAAATAAGGATGGTTTGAGGTTGATTTTCTCTCTCAATTGGGTTTCCTTTGGATTGGTTGAGTGTCCAGTGTCCTTTCATTTTCTCCCTATTCTCTTAGGTGTTTGGGATCGTAATGAGTATTTTCATAATCAACCTTGAATAAGATTTTCCCACATGTGTTTTGTGTTGTGAAGACCATGATCCTTTTGACAGAGTCCCCTGAGTACCAACAACATTAAAATCTTAGTGAGCTTGACCAACCAAGGTGTTTACCAGAGCTGCGCTGAGATGATTTTCTGTAATTGAATTTGACAGCGATCCCATCCTTCTTAGTAGGTTCGATGATTTTAAAGTTTTCATTTTTTGTTCATGTGTTATACCGCATTTAAAGTTTATTACATATATTAAACTCCTTTTTTATGGTATTGTCATGAATTTTAGTTTCCTAATTTTAATGTCTCTATATTATTATGTTGAGTTGTGTTTGGATGCATAGGTACAGTTACATTATAAAAATCCATCCCATCTTTGTGACTTGACTACTCAATTATAGTCACCAAAACATTGAGTATTGGAGGACATCTTGAAGATTAGTATCACAGTCTCCATTGGGTAGAGTTGTGTTGTGATATAGTGGTATCATGGTGGGTTTCCACATTTGGACTGTAGTGTTTTGAGATTGGTTTGGGATTCATACTGATATTGTCTAGTTGTGTTGAGTATAGATCTCATACCATAGGATTCAATTATAGTGTGGTGGACAACATATATATTCAATAGGGCAATAATAAATTGATTTTTAACTCGATGTATTAAGAAAATGGTCACAAAGAAAATAATAGTACATGAATCATTTAGGACTAGGTTATGTGTTACATGTTTTTCATGATTCAACTCCCTATATATAAACTTTATCCATGTTAGATCTAGAATTTTGTATTAGGATTCCATTTTGAATACAACCAAATAGTGTTTTATGGTGGAATTGTGGTGACAATCATCCCCATAAAGAGGCGTCAGTGTTGGGTAAGTTTCTGAGGTAGTACCTCTAAGTGATCTAGCAGTTGAGCCACCACCCATTGAGCAACTGTTTATAACGAAATTCCAGGATGAGGAGGCACATAGGGTGAGTACAATCCATAGTTTCCATAGGTTGTGACCTATGAGTTATAGGGGTGATCCATACCCATAGTTAGTTTATAACTAGATTTAGGTATTTGTGTGTGTTTCCCTCTTATTGAGGACACCTACCAATCCAATGGTGGTCCTAGAGGTATTATTTCTACGTGGTTTGGATGGTTTATGGTGGAGTTTGGTGAAGCAGTCCCATGATGTTGTGACTTTATCTTAGGTGTTGTTTAAGAGACTCTTCTTGGAAGAGTATTACATAGACACATTAAGGTTGGTGCATATCCCAGAGCTTCTACAGATTTGGTAGTGTGGCACAACTATGGAAGAGTACTCAAAATTCTTAACAGACCATTACGTTACTCTATAGATATAAGGACTCGACCTTAAAACTTACATAATATTGAATTAAATGAATAATTCACATTGATTATCTTTTCAGGTTTCTAGTTTTAGAGAACTATGAAATAACTATTACATCTCAAAAGAATAAAAAGTAGACACTTCTACAATGTTTCTGTTTTTAAAAAACATGAACTCATGAACAAAAAAGAGTCATGTCTATTTTCATGTTAAAGACAGCATGATTTTTCCTTGATCTCATCCTTGACCCTATTCATCTTTAAGTCCTGTGAAAACATTTTAAAACATGGGATGAGAATAAAAGGATTAGTAAGGGTTATAAAACATTGAATGAAAATGTTTGTTCACAAATACATACAAAACATGAAATCTTTTACTCACCTCATGAAATCATAAGATTTATGAAAGATGCATAGAAATCATAAATCATAAAGGTAAACTGTGTCATCTATATCATACTTACATTATAGCTATCACAGCTACATAGGGAGTTACTTTGGAATAACCATCAGAGTATATTTCCTAAAATCTATTTGGAGAAACATTCACATTTACCTTTGTCATGTTACCCAATGCATTAAAGAGCTATCTTGGGCACACCCGCCTTAGGTTTATCACAGAACCACCTGTATACATAAATAATGCCCAAGAACCATAACATGATCATAACACATGACATCAGTATAAATGAAACATAACATTTCCACATTACAATAATGAAATATCATTTCAAGATATTTAAATAATAAATTCATTCTCAATTTTATTTTCAATACGAAAATACTTAAAAAGAGTATGTGGTATTTATTTTTCCTTTTTAAGAACATTTCGGTTTATTAAGGAAGCCAGAGATCAAATAATACTCGCGACGGCTGAAAGGTTGTTGTCACCTGTTACTTTAAAAAAAATTCCTTTTTTGTCGTTTAGTAAAACGCTTTGTAATAAAAGATTCCCTTTGAATAAAATGAAAAGTCAAAGGGGTTTATAGAGCATATAAAGGAAAATCGTGTATTAAAACAAAATATGCCTCAATGAATGGAGATTGAGACGAAGTACCTTACCATGATAATTTTGTAAATAAAATAGATTGATTAGGTTTATTAACTATAAGTACTCATAAAGAAAGTATAAACACAAGATAGTACATAATCATACCGTGATATAATTTTAATGTAGAATATTAACCCAAAGAACGAAAATTGGGTTAAGAAGTTCATTTAACCTGTGTCCGACATGACTCGATCGTTCTTTAATATCCTGAATAATAACGTAAAGTTAATTTATAATTTCTTAAAAACCTTTTTTAATTTTATTATTCATTTTTTATCACTTATTACCATGTTATAATCATTATGTAATCATTCAAGTTAATAATGTTCATTTTTTCGATACTTGGTACTTGAGTCAAAAATGAACACCTTATATAACAAGTTGTCCATGTTGTCAATGGTCCCTTATATCCAGAATGAAAATCACTATTTAGATATCATATATATCATATATATTCTGTAAATAAATGTATTTATAATAGTACATAGAATTTGGAGATATGAAATGAAATGCACAGTTCATGGAGACGGTAAGTTGTACGTACACATGAACACTACTGTCATTTCTATTTCATATTTTAATGGAATTAAAACATAATTATACATAGTTATATTATAATTATTTTATAATATCATATAAAATATCATT
The DNA here is from genome assembly GCA_963277665.1 of Viscum album. NCBI lineage: Eukaryota > Viridiplantae > Streptophyta > Magnoliopsida > Santalales > Viscaceae > Viscum > Viscum album. The sequence goes on from OY728163.1 coordinate 337,485,981, forward strand.
AACAACATCCTTTATACATCCCACATAAGGAATTAATGAATCACATTACTTTGATGAGGCGGTAGTCCGCACTTCCTCAAATGAGATTATCGTATTTACCCACTATGGAAACCATAAAGGTGTTCTATAAATGGTAATTATAGAAGCATTAAAAAATCATAAACATAATACATATAATATATAAAAAGAGTTCCATCATAATTTCCACCTTTAGAGGTGGTAAATTTTAATTAAACAATCATCATTTCGTGAGGCGTTAGTTTTCCATCCACAAAAACATTACGTTCGTCACCCATTAGATGGAGGTGTGTGTATGTGTAGTTCGAATCCTTCTCATAACAACATCCTAGTATATTGAAGATACTGGTGTTGTTACAAAAGAAGGGAATGATGAATTTTTTAGGTGTTGGATAAGTAAAATAAAAGAAAAAATTTTAAGAGAAATCGTTATATTTAATTTAGGTAACTTCCTTTGGTTTGAACCAAAAGAACTTTTTGAAGTGCCTTCTGCCTAAGGTAAGGATTCTAGGGTGAGGAGAGGGATGTAGGGATGTTAATTGGGCAGAGGTTGGACGAACCAAATGGCTTGAGAGGTGTAATTAATTCGGTATAAGTAGTCTCTTTTTATAAGGGAGTGGAGGGGATCTTCAGGAAAGCGTGAAAATATTATATTATTATATAATGATATTTGGTTTCAAAAGGACAAAAAAACATTAAAGATGATGATTAGATGACTCATGGTCATAATAAAATCATCCAATAATAATTGGACAGCTTTTGGATACTATTTTAATCATTATAATCTTATTTATTTAAATGATTTATTAATGAGGTAAATAATGCATCATTATTATATGATAAATAATTTAATTTATTTGTTGTCCAAAATTTATAAAAAAATAAAATGATATAGGAAATAGATTTATATTTACAATTAATATTTAAAGTCTAAATGATTATTTATATGAGCCCTTCTAAAAATCAATTTACTAAAAGATATTTCCTGTTGTCAATTTTTTATTTACTTTAAGTTAATTAATCTAAATTATCATTATCACTCCCAAGTGGCTCAATGGGATCCCTAAATCAACACAAAGATGCCCATGGTCGTTGATGACTCATACAATAGGATTAGGACATGTTTAAGGGTAATTTTAAATTAGTATATTATTATTTGTTACCCTTATTTACCTTATTTACCCTTTAACCATGGTAAATAAAATATTTACTGAAGTAATATAAAAAATGTATAAAGATTAAAGTTACCTTTTTACACAATTTGGGCCACCTGATTCCAAATATGTAATCAATTTTTTCAAATTCAAAACACATAAGTGGCATAAATTAATTTAAAATGAATTCCCGCTGTCAAAATAAAGAACGTGTTTTTATGAATTATTATCTATCAAAAGATGGACAATTGATTAAGTCCAATTTCAAAGTGAAATTGATTCCAATGAACAAAATTGGATTAAATAGTAAAAATATATTCTAATTAAAATTGAAAACAAATTAAAAAGTTAATCTAACCATATAAATAAATTATAATAAACAACACTGTTGAATTAAAATTTAATATGTTTCATGATTTATTAAAAAAATAAACTTTATCGAAAAAATTCCAAAATTTTACAAAAAGTAAATTTTGATGTCCCCATTCCAAAGAAATATTTTATTAAGTCATATAAAATGTATTAAAGTGACCAAAAATATATTTCAAGAGGGTTCTCCATTAAGAGGCGGTAAATCGACCTTTTAATGTAAATTATGCTTAAAATTAGATTCACTCAAAACATAAGACTCTAACATTTTTTGGATAAATGTAAATATATTTAACAATCATGTATAATCATATTGTAGTTAGATTTTCTCATTACCACCAATACAGTGGCTAGGTTTTAACTACCATTTAAAATAATAATATTATATTATTAGTTTAAAATGTATGATTTCAAAGAAACCCGCTGTTGCGTATCAGGTATGCTATCGAACATAGAAACCTTTTTAATGTAAAATTAATATTTCATTAAAACAATTAATAAATATAAAAATATATTATTCTTCATTTACATGGGATGTTACATCATGCCACCCTTTTTGAAATTGCATCGTCGCAATTTTTATTCACTTATCAAAATAAGTGGGGGGGGGGGTATTTATCCCTCATAGAATTTTCAGATTCCCAAGTTGCCTCTTCAACAATATGGTCTTTCCATAAAACATTTACCTGGTGAATTACCATATTCCAAAACACTTTCTCTCTACGGTCAAGAATCTGAACTGGTTGTTCTTTATCAGAGAGATTCTATTCCAACTGAACTACCTCTGGTCTCAAAACAAGAGATCGATCTGGCATATACTTTCTTAACATCTAAACATGAAAAACATTATGTAAATAGGATAAAAATGGAGGTAAAGACACTCCGTACGCAACTAATCCAACTTTCTCTAGAATTTCATTAGGTCCAATGAAACTCGGACTCAACATTCCCTTCTTTTAAAAACACATCACACTTTTCCATGGAGAAAATTTGAGAAAGACATGATCACCTACATCAAAAGAAAGATCCTTCCTCTAGTTATCTGCATAACTATTCAGTCTGCTCTAAGTTGTTCCCATGTGGTTTGGAATCAACTGAACTTTCTCTACCATCTCTTCTACCAATTTAGGTTAAATCAGCTTCATTTCACCTACTTCATCCCAAAAATCTAGAGTTCGACAACGCTTTCCATATAATGCCTCAAATTGAGCCATCTGTATACTGGAATGAAAACTGTTATTATATAGAAAATTCAACCAAAGAAAGATGTTGGTCCCAACTTCTCAGATAATCCAGTGAACAAGCACGTAGCATATCTTCCAATGTCAAAATTGTTTCTTCTGATTACCCATCTGATTGAGGGTGAAAAGTTGTACTAATATTTAATTCAGTACCCAACAAATTTTAAGGTCTTACAAAAGTTAGAAGTAATCCTGGGACTACAATCAGATACAATGGAGAGTGGAACTCCATCAAACCTGACTATCTCTTTAACAAACAATAGAGAAAGTTGATCTAAAGACAGAGTATCTCGAATAGGAAGGAAATGAGAAACTTTAGTCAATCCATCAACTATAACCCATATTGAATTATTACCTTGATATGTATTTGGTAATCCCACAATGAAGTCAATGGATATATTTTCCCATTTATACTCTGGAACCGGTAGAGGTTGAAGCATCCCTTTCGGTAACTGTCGATCTGCTTTAACCTGCTGACAAGTCAATCACTTGACAGTAAAATCAGCAATATCTCTTTTCATTCCGTTCCACTAGTAATACTCATAGAGATCTCTGTACATCTTAGTATTTCCAGGATGAACTGAAAATGGAGAAATATGAGTTTCACATAACTACTCACTCTAAAACTATGAATCACAAGGTACACATAATCTCTTCCCAAAAATCAGTACACAATCATTATCAAATTAAAATCAGGCAACTTACCCTTTTGAACCAAGTCTACCTTTTTCTGCAACTCACTATCTTCTTTCTATACTTTCTTTATTCTATCTGATAGAGATGATCTCACTGACACCTGATACAAAACAAAATAATTTCATACACCAACAACATCTATGCCAAAGTTTATCAAATCAAAAACCAAAGGATCTTGTTCCAAACGTATCATGGTTAATGAAGCATTACTTTTTCGACTCAAAGCATCAGCTACATTATTTTTTTTCTAGATGGTAATGGATCATGCAATCATAATCCTTGATTAATTCAAACCATATCCTCTGTCTCATGTTCAATTCATTTTGAGTGAATATATACTTTAAACTTTTGTGGTCAGTATATATTTCACATTTCACTCCATACAAATGATGTGTGAAAATTTTTAAAGCAAAAAATAAAAGAAACTAATTCAAAATCACGTGTAGGGTAATTTAACTCATGATATTTCAACTGAGGTGAAGCACAAGAAATAACCTGATCATTCTGTGTTAGGAAACATCCCATTCCTTTCAATGAAGCATCACTGTAATTAACAAACTCACCATTTCTGGATGGTAGTTCAAAAACCGGAGCATTCACCAATCTCTTTTTCAATTCCTCAAAACAATCATCACATTCGTTTTTCCAGATGAACTTAACACCGTTTCGAGTTAACTTAGTCATTGGACTAGATAACCATGATGCATTTTCAACAAACCTTCGGTAATAACCTGCCAAACCACGAAAACTACGAATCTAGGTTATATTTGTGGGTCTTGTCCATTCATCAACAACTTTCATTTTAGCAAGATCAATAGTTATGCCATTTTTTTTAATAATGTGTCCAAGGAAAGAAATTGGATGTAACCAAAACTCACACTTACTGAATTTCCAATAAAGTTTATTTTCTTTTAAGGTTTGCAAGATGACCTTTAAATGAATTTCATGCTACTCTTTACTTTTAGAATAAACCAAAATATCATCAATGAAAACAACCACAAACTTATCAAAGAACTCATGGAAATTCTAATTATAATATCCATGAATACAACAGGTGCATTGGTTAACCCAAAAGGGATAACTAAAAATTCATAATGGCCATATCTAGTATGAAACACGGTCTTCAAAATGACTACATTCTTTACTTTTAACTGATTGTACTTCGACCTCATGTCAATCTTCGAAAAATACTGAGCTCCCTGGAGCTGATAAAAAAAATTATCGATATGAGGCAAAGGATACTTATTCTTAATAGTGATGTTATTCAATGCTCTATAATTAATGAAATGTCTCATTGAACCAACTTTCTTTTTAACAAACAAGAAATGTGCACTCGATGGTGATGTGCTAGGTCGAATTAAACCTTTATCTAACAACTCCCGCAATTGATTATTTAACTCTAAAAGTACAATTTGAGCCATTTGATAAGGGGTTTTTTAAATTGGCTTAGCATGAGGAACCAAGTCAACAGTAAGTTCAACTTCCTGATCAGGTATTATACCAGGAAACTCATCAAGAAAAACATCAACGTACTCATTTACCACTAGAACATCATCAATCTGAACAGTCCCTTTGTTTTCAACAATATGCGAAAGGTAACATTCATTTCCATGTTTTACTTTTTTTTCAACTTCCTGATAGGTTATCAAAAGGAAGGGTTCATTATTTTATACAAACTGAAAATCATTATGAAAACAAACCTCTTATCTCTACATTAAATCTTCACATGATAAATAGAAAGCCAATCCATGCCGAAAATAACATCAAACTCTACTAGATGCAAAAAAAATAAGGATTGCTGGTAGATTCTTACCACACACAAGGACATGAATGTTCTTTTGTTTTCTTTTTGTCTTAAAATTTCTTACAGGTGTTTTTACCGTATGTTCTATATTCATATCTTGAGATGGAATTCTCAATTTACTAGAATCTTCTCAGAAATGAGATACTATGTGGTCCCTAAATCAAACAACACATTTGCATAATCTGAAAAAACAAACAGTGTACCCGATACAACTTCATTTTATGGACCAACATATGTTAAAGTAGTTTCAAAGGATTTCACCACCACTTTCTGTTTGTAGTCTAGTTTCTTTCCTTCAGTTGAGTTCTTCGTTGCACACTCATTTTCATAATGACCCATTTCATATCAATAAAAACATTTTACTGACTGTAAATCATATTTTGTCTTACCACTACCAGAATCATTTTCTGTGAAACAACGATCCTTATGTCCCATCTTACCACATTAGTAGCACTTACCAAAATTAAAAATACATTCTCCAACATGATTTTTAACATAATTTTCACAAACTACAAACTTAAGTTTCTTACCGTCAGACATTATTGAAGAGTTCAACCCTTTCACCTGCCACCTCGACCTCTTATTCTATTGTTTTTTAATGAATACCTGATCGTCGGAGAACTCCATTTCCACCTTCTCTGCACAACGAACAAGTTTTTCATTACTTTTGAACTCATGAGAAGATAAATCCCTTCGATAATTTGTATTTTATCCCAAGTAAAAATAGTTGATTTTACTATCAAGATATCATAGGAAATTTGGAGCATACCATGCCAGTTGAGAGAATTTTTCTTCATAAGAATCCATTGAGTCATCCTTCTACATCAATTCCATGAATTTTGTTTCCATCCTAAGATGAACCACCTTAGGAAAAGATTTCTCAAGAAACATACCTTTGAATTCACCCCAATTGAGAGCATCAATCTCCTCACTATCCCTGATATTTTTCATCATCGACCACCATTGATCATCTTCACCTTCAAAATGGTAAATAGCTAGACAATCCTATTGATGTTTTGAACAACCCATGACATCAAAAATCTTCTCCAGTGCTTTAATCCAGCCTTCATCTAGCACATGGTAAGATGATCCTCTGAATGATGGAGGATGTTGCCTCATCAAATGCTCTACTACTGAAATGTTCCTCTATGGTTGATCTGGATAATCTCATACATGGATACCACCACCATTTATAGCCTGAGTCAACTATGACATCACTACCACAAACTGTTCAGTTCCAATTCTATGCATCTCAGGTTGCTGATTTGGAAGGTTGTCTTCATCTTGATGTCATCCCAACATAGCTTTCCCTGTTTCCTCTACGAAAAACCATTCTGAACAGAAAAATATCGTAGGAGAAGAAACCTGGTAATCTATAAATGCTATATGATTTCAATATTAATATAAATTACTATATTTATATTAATTTAACAATTCCCTAACTCCTAAAGTTATCTAAACCAACTTCTAATACCAACTATAAGGACCTAGCCTTAAACCTTACATATTATTGAATTAAAGGAATATATCACATTGAGGATCTTTTCGGGGTTAGAGTTTTATAGAATTAGGACATAATTATTACATCTCAAAAGATTACAAAGTATAAACTTCTACACAGTTTATTTTTTTTACAAAATATGAACTCTTAAAAAAAGAGTCATGTCTAGTTCCATGTTAATGACAACACGACTTTTCATTGATCTCATCCTTGACCCTATTAATCTTTATGTCCTGTGAAGACATTTCAAAACCTGGGATGAACATAAAAGGATTAGTGAGGGTTATAAGACAATGAATGAAAACGTTTGTTCACAAATACGTACAAAACATAAACTTTTTTACTTACCTAATAAAATCATAATATTTATGAAAGACACATAGAAATTCTAAATCCTAAAGGTAAATTGTGGCATCTATATCATACTTTCATTATAGCAATCATAGAAACATAGGGAGTTACTTTGGAATAAAAATCATAGAATATTACCTAACATCTCTTTGGAGAAATATTCACGTTTACCTCGGTGACATTACCCAATGCATTAGAGATCTATCACAGGCTCACTCGCCCAAGGATTATCACGGAACCACCCATATACGTAAATAATTCCCATGAACCATGACATGATCATAACACATAACATAAGAATAAAGGAAAGATAAAATTTCCACATTTAAATAAAAAAATATCATTTCACGATATTGAAATAATAAATCCATTCTCAAAATCATTTTCAATACCAAAATAAGTAAAAAGTTTATGTGGTATTTATTTTTCCTTTTAAAAAACATTTCGTCTTGTTATGGAAGCCAAAGATCAAATAATACTTGTTGGAGCGGAAATGTCGTTGTCCCCGATCACGTTAAAAGAATTCCTTTTTTTGTCTAGTAAAATGGTTCGTAATAAAATATTCCCTCTGAATAAAATGAAATGTCCAAGGGTTTATACAATGTATAATAGAAAATCATGTATTAAAACAAAATATGCCTCAGTGAGAGGATATTGAGAAATAGTCCATTACAAAGATCATTTTGTAAATAAAATAGTTTCATTATGTGTATTCACTATAAGTACACGTAAAGAAAGTATAAACATAGGATATTACATAATCATACCATGATATAATTTAAAAGTAGAAGATTAACCCAAATAACGGAAATTGGGTTAAGAAGTTCTCTTACCTTCTGTCCAACTTGACTCAATTATTCTTTAATCTCATGAGTAATAAATTAAAGCTATTTTATACTTGTTTAATAACATTTTTTAAGTTTATTATTCCTTTTATATCACTTATGACCGTGTTATAAACATTATGTAATCATTCAAGTTAATAATGTTCGTTTTGTCGATCTTTGGTACTTAAGTAAAAAATGAACACCTTATATATACAAGTGGATTATGTGGTCAATTGTCCATTATATATATAATTAAAATCCTTATTTAGATATCATATATATCATATATATCCAGTATATACATGTATTTATAATTACACATAACATTTGGAGGTAAGAAATGAAATGCACCGTTCATGGAGACGGTAAGCCATACGTACGCATGAACACTCCTTTCAATTATATTTATAATTTAATTGAAATTAAAGCATAATTATAACTAGGTATATTATAATTAAAGTATAATATTATATAAAATATCATCAACTTCATACTTTACACATCCCATAGAAGGAATTAATGAATCACATCACATTCAAGGGGTGGTAGTCCGCACTTCCTCAAATAAGATTATCGTATTTACCCACTATGGAAACCATAAAGGAGTGCTATAAATGGGAGGTAAAGAAGAATAAGGAAATCATAAACATAATATATATCATATATATATAATGATTCATCATAATGTCCACCATGAGAGGTGGTAATATTTAATTGAACAAACATCATTTCTTGAGGCGTTAGTTTGCCGTCCACAGAAACATTTTGTTCATCACCAATTAGATGGCGGTGTGTGTAAGTATAGCTCGCATATTTCTCATAAAAACATTATAGTATATTGAGGATACTGTTGTTGTTACAAAATAAATAATGAAAAAGGTTTTAGGGGTTGGAGAAGTAAAATAATAGAAAACAATTTAAGAGAAATTGTTACCTTTAATTTAGGTAACTTCCTTTGGTTTGAAACAAAAGGACTTATTGAAGTGCCTTATGCCTAAGGTAAGGCTTCACGGGTGTGGAGAGGGATGTAGGGAGCTTAATTGGGTAGAGGTTGGATGACCCAAATGGCTTTAGAGGTGTGAGGAATTGGTTAGAAGTGATCCCTTTTTATAAGGGAGAGGAGGGGATCTTTAGGAAAGTGTGAAAATATTATTTTATTATATAATGATATTCAGTTTCAAAAGGTCCAAATATCCTTAAATATGAATATAAGATGACTAATAGTCAAAATGAAATCATTAAATAAGAATTGTACAGGTTTGGGATAATATTTTAATCATTATAATCTTATTTATTTAAATGATTAATCGATGAGGTAAATACTGCATCATTAATATGTCATAAATAATTTAATTTAGTCGTTGTATAAAAATTATAAAAAAATACAATGATTTAGTAAATAGTATAATCATTCCAATAAATATTTATATTTGAAAGGATAATTTATATAACCCCTTATAAAAATTAATTTACTAAAAGATATTTGCTTTTGTCATTTTTGTCTTTACTTTATGTTAATTAATCGAAATTGTCATTATCAATCCAAAGTGCCTCCATGGGGTCCCCAAATAGACCGAAAGATGCCCATTGTCGTTAATGACTCATTAAAATGGATTAGGAAACGTTTAATGGTAATTTAATATTATTATATTATTATTTTTTACAATTATTTACCCGATTTATCTTTTAACCACTGTAAATAAAATATTTACTGAAATAAATATTTAAAATGTCTAAAAATTAAAGTTAACTATTTACACAATTTGGGCCTCCTGATTCCAGATATGGGATCCATTTTTTCATATTCAAAACAAAGAAGTGGCATAAATTAATTTAAAATTAACTCCAGTTGTCAAAGGAAAGAACGTGTTTTTATGAATTAATAACTATCAAAAGATGGACAGTTGATTAAGTCCAATTTCAAAGTGAAATTGCTTCCAATGACTAAAATTGGATTAAATGGTAAAACTATATTCTAATTAAGATCTAAATCCAATTAAAAAGTTAATCTAAACATATAAATAAATTAGATTAAAAGACACTTTTTGATTAAAACACAATATTTTTCAGTATTCATTAAAAAATGAACTTTATTGGAAAAATTACAAAAATTTACAAAAAGTAATTTTGGATGTCCCCATTATAAAGAAGGATTTTATTTGGTTTTATTGAATGTATTAAAGTGACCAATAATATATTTAAATAGTTTTCTCCATTAATAGGCGGTAAATCAACCTTTTAATGTAAATTATGCTTAAAATTAGATTCATTCACATTTTAAGCCTCTAACTTTTTTTTGGATAAATGTAAATACATTTAAAAATCATGTTTAATAATATTGTAGTTAGTTGTTTTCATTTATTCCAGTAAAACGTCTAGGAGTTAACTACCAATTATAATAATAATATTATATTATTAGTGTGCAACGTATGATTTCAAAGAAACCAGCTCTTCTGTATCGGGTACGCTATCAAACATAGAAACCCTTTTATAGTAAAATTAATATATAATTCACAAATATTAATAAATATGATAATATCTTATTCTTCATTTTCTTGGTATGTTACAATAGATATAGTGTGATACCCATTCTTTTGAGATCAGACCTCTAAGAAGGGCCTCTAGAGAGTCTTTTGAGAAGGATTGTTCTCCTTTTTCCTCAATTCTTATATAGGGGGTACTGGAGTGAGATTTGGTAGTATAGAGATTCAAAAAAGAGGGAAATAATGATGTGTTCTACAATGGTGGTCTCAAGGATAAGGTGTCTGTAGTTTATAGAAGATGAAAGTTGACTGGATTATGGCAGAAGAGGCATAACCATTACTAAACTCAAGAATGCATGTATGTAGAGTAGGAGCAGTGTCAAGGATCTAGTTTGTATCATGAGAGTAAGTGTTACACTTACGACAGTTTAGGACATCATGATATAGATTTTCCAACCCATTTTTCTACTGGGAGGGATCCAGTCAGTGGGACACCTTAGAGGAGGAAGTGTATGGAGTTGGTTGTTCTGTACGATTGTGGACATGGAGGTGTATTTTGGAGAGAAGTAGTTAGTGGCAGGCAGTTTGAGGTATTTCCACCACTACCCCAGGAGGCCTATGGTAGGCTCATAGAGCTGGATGAGATGGGAGAGAAAAACTGAACGATTTAGAGGCCTTTGAATTCGATACATTGAGGTTTAATAGAGGCACACCCTATGATCTTTCTACTTTATATAGTATTAATTGTCAGACATTGATGTGAGGAATTATTTTCTCTTCAACTATTGCTCGAGGTTTAACCAGGGTGGCACATGCCATCAGTAACACCCATTATGGGTGGTTTACAGACAGAGGGCCTAGTAAGACCTAGTGTGGCAATTTGGGAAGCTCTATTTCTTGTTAGTACCCTCATGCACTAGAATTCATCTTTGTATATGAGACACTCGAGGATGAAGTGGTTCAGTTTGGTGTAGATTTTTACTCATGAGGAAAATGTATTTTTTTCCCACAAATACACATTTATGTGACATGAACAAAACCACATGGGAGAGAAAATTTCACCCAAATCATACAGTGTCGAGGTGTAGTGGATGACTTCCTTATACTTGTGTGTTTAGGGAGAGGTTGTGCAATGGAGTGTTAGAGAATGTACTATAATTTACATTGGATTTGTTTCTTGAAGCTTTTTTCATGGATTCCCTGATGGAGGGAAATAAATTATTAGAATTGTTCCATATAAGAAGATTTAGCCCCTATAATGTTTCTATAAAGTGGATTGGTTTCATACAATCCATACTCACTTTTTATTCCCCTGGTAGGTGTGGTTGTGTTTTTATTTTGGAAATTTATGTTATATAAAGAGTTTCATAGATAAAGTGCCTCATAACACCAAATGATTACACTTTGAAAGATATATTTTTTTCATTAGTACCCTTGCATGATCGGTGTCAACTATGAACACAAGACAACTGAGGATGTCATGGTGTATTTTATCTTGGGGTGGGTGTGGAATATGGGGTTATGTCAGTATCTCTGTCAGGTTGGAGAGGTGGTGTACCACAAGACCCTATGACTATAGATTTAGGATGGTGTTTGGTTTTTTTTTCACCTTTCACAACTAAGGAGACATGTTCTCACATGTTTTATGAGGTCAACCTAGTTTGAGGTGGACATGAGTGTGTACTGGACATGGTGGTTCCCCTAATTCCATGCTTGGCTGAATCATGGGAACTCCTACTGAGCTTGATGAAACAATAGTTCTAGTTGAATTTTCAGTTTCATTCCCTTGTGCCTGGGATTTCACTTTTTGATGACGATAATACCTAATGTGGGGGAATTTAGTTACTCAAGTATAACCAGTAAATTCGTTTAATATTCTTAATAATTTTTCTGAATCCAAAAACTGAGTCGGCATGGGAATATAGGGTATGATGTTCCTCAACATGATGATTTTAAAATTTTTAAATATATTTTTTCATGAATGAAATATTTCTATTAAAATGATAATAACACCCAAATAGTGTCTCTGCTCATATATTTGAGGCCTTAGTTGATTTCAATGCATATATTTCACCCTAGGCATGACATACAGTTGTTCAGACCAAGAGTTTTGGTTGGAGGGGAGTTGACATGGCATTAAGTTATAGAGTTGTTAGTTAAAGGAAAAATATAACTATTATCTAACATAATTCTTACCACCTAACGTTGGGTACAAAATACAAAAGAGAAGAGACTCCTCTCCTCTCCCTTTTGTAAATAGACGAAAACTAAGGCAAATTAAGACAATGAAGTGATATTGATCTACACTCTTGGTGCCAATCACCATCGGATTGAGGATAAGCATTATATAGAAATTTTTGTTAACACTAACCTTTAGTGTTTCACCCTAGAGAGTGGTGTTTTTAATTTTTGGTCTCTATAAAATTATTTTTTTCATTATTTTATGTTTCTAGAACCCAATTTTGAATGAAAGATATCCCTCTATGGCTGATCTACAGGTTTTAGGAAAAAATGGTGTGTATCTATCATTTTCCCTGGTAATTCCCAAATGAAATTATCATCTACATGTTGTGTAGTATAGTGATACATGTCAAGTATCTCTTCATATTCATAGAATATATATTTTGGGGATTACATTTTATTTAATGGGGGTTACATACTATATTGTAACCCCAAACTGTGTGGATAGAGGACATGGCCAGGGTCAGTTGTGTAATAGTGCATGGTCATGTAAAAGTTCACATCCGCAGTATATGAACATGGTGTGCTAGACATGAGAATAAAAATACCACACAACCAGCTGTCCATTTATACAGAACATATTGTGAAGTATGGGATACATGGGATGTGAGGGACACGATAGTCTGGTTATGTGTGAGAGGAACATGGCCTGGGGCTGGATGAAGTGGGAGACAGAATGTATGATATGTATACACTGTGTACCCATAAATGGGTTGGAATAATTTGTATAAATGATACACTAGTTGGTTTTCAGGCGAGTTCATATGTTTTTTGGACCCCAGTTAATGTCATTTACTCTATTGAGGATCATCTTGAGATCTTAATTCATCCATATATTTTTCACTAGAGCTCAGATCCTGGCATGTGCACAGACTATCCTGATCATTTTTTCACCTAGAATGTGTTGGAGATTCCATTTTGTACTAATAGATATGATTGGTTTTGTTTTGAGAAATATACTTGTGTATCTGTGCTTCAACTGTGGTAGTGATCAGGGTGGATCACTGGTTGATGTCAGGGTCGTTACCTTTCCTATCTTCCATAGGATGCAGTTCCATGAAATATTTAGTGCAGTACAGTGGTGCTCACCTGTGGAATCAGAGAATGGGTCCCCTAATCATGTTAGTGTTGTGATGTGAGGTATGATAAGGTTGCCTCTCCTTTCAGTGACACATGACTGATGATGTATATCGGTGTGTTTCATTTAGAGATAAGCTACAACTAGTATTCCCCAGTTGCATCAGGGTGTGGGTTTCCATTACCTCTTAGATTTGGTATAATTAGAGATCCCCTTGTTATGGGCACCTATTCTATTTGTTTGGGGTTGTTCTTCCATGGTTGTTACTCCGCTAATAAATTAGGGCAAAAGATCCCTATATCATTTGTGTAGTTAGAGATAGAACACCCCTACAATGTTAGGGTGTAGGAACCCATACCAATTGGCCAAAGAGAGTAGTTAATTCCCTATTGGTCTAGGATGTGGGTGCTCTATCTGTGGAGTTGGTACTCCACAATCATTCTAGGGCGTGGGTCTTAAATATGTTTTATATAGATAAATTAGGTACTTTTAACCCCCTGATATTTTTTGAATTATACTTTTTGAAATTTATTTAATCTTTTTAATCTTTTTAATTTAACACAACACAGAAATACATTTATTCTATATCAAAGGACTTTTTTGGATTCTGCTATATGAAATAGTAAATTTTCCACACCCTCCACATAACATAATTGTTTTATTTCTCTACCTATAACACCGACGTTACCTTACGTTACACACAATACTGACTTTCTTCGATGTCTAGCATAACACGCAAGATCGAGTGCTATCAAACAATAATTTAATATTAAAATATTATTATATAATAGGATATAACATGGACATTATATTAAACACTATAAGATTAACTAACTTATGAATATATATAGTTGAATTCATTGGTTACCTATTAATTAGAAAAGAATATAGAATCTAACTGAATATCAAGGGAAAAATTTTATAAAATCAATTTTAGGTGAAAAAGATGATTTATTTTAATATTTTAAATTAATTATTAATAGTGAATGATATTATATATATATATATATGTTATATATTCACAGAAATATTTTTTATAATCATCCAATTGATTTGATAGATATAAGATAAGAACAAACACAGTTTTATTCATAAAACTTATATTTTTATAAATTTAGTTTAACGCCTTATAATGAAGAACCCATATTAAATCTAATTTTTAGAACATTTATATATTTTATATGTCAAAATAAACATCATATTTTAAATTGAAACATAAAAATTAGGTAAGGATAAATTCTTTTAAATTTTTTAAAGCTTTCATTTTTCAATGAATTGTTAAAAATACCGCATTTTAATTCAAAATAACTGTTATCATATAATTCGTTTTTAAGGTTAAGAATATTTTATATTGGTTGTAATGATTTATTAGATAATAATTATATAAATTAATTTAACATAGTTCATTGTAATCAATTTCATTTTAATGTTGGGTATAAAAACATAGAAAATTTTTGGATGTTTTTACCTTTAAAACAGATGGTGTTGTGCCATCAATAATCTTCTTTTTAAATTACTTTATACCAATTATGTCATTAGAATTTGATAAAAAGGATTCAATACTTTAAAAAATAATAATTTCTAATTTCTAAAAAGCTGAAAATTGTTTTTTTACCAAAAATATTAGTGAATCTGATACAAATTAATTAGATTGATTAAGAAAAAGAAATATGTTAATAAAGTACTAAAACATAAATTTAGGACCCAAAATGACATTGAAACATGTCCTGAATCCATTTTTTGCCCATTATTTGGACATGAAACTTCCATTATTTTGTTTTTTTAGTTTTTTATTTCTTTTTTAGGTAAAAACGTGGGTACACCTAACATGTTTTAAAAACAATCAAAATGTGTCTTTTCCCTTCCCTATAAAAGGTCACCAGTTATCCCTTTTTTAACACCTATTAGACCTCTTAGGATTGGCCAAGATAGACCCAATATACCTTGTAAAATCCCTATTTTACTACTTTAATCCTCTACTTGTGTATAAATAAATCTAAGGAATCCTTTTGGTACAAACCAAAAGGAGTAACCTGTTTAAGAGGTAACCTGTTCTCTCTTTCATTTATTTTATTTCTACACCCCCTCCTCTATCCTTATTTAATGATTATATAATAATAGAAGTTTCATAAATATAGTTGGATTTTTTATTTTATGGGTTCTACCTACACTTACACACACCTCCATCTAATTGGTAATGAATATACAGTTTATGTGTACGGTGAACCACCACCTCACAAAACGACGATTATTCATTTTTTATATACCGCCTTTCATGGTGGAAATTATGATAGACACACTATTTTTATATGTTATATATTATATTTATTATATATTTAAAATTCATTAATCCTTTTATAGTTCATATCTTTATACATTCTATTTTGTGTAAATAAGATAATTTCATTTGGGGATGTGTGGACTATCGCGATCTCAAAGCGATGTGATTTGTCTATACACGACATGGAATGTAATAAGGATGAGTTTAGTGAATATATATAATATTTAATAAATATAATTTTATAATTTTATATATACATATTTATTTTACTTTCATTCATTCAACATGTCAATTCAATTGAAATCGTGTTCAAGCATATATACGACTGACTATCTCTATAAATGATTTATTTTATTTCATACTTATATATTCTATGGATTATTTTAATACACATATAAAGAATATATATTATGTTTAAATCATGTTTTAAATTCTTTAAATCATGATATAAATATAAGGACCAAAGATATTACAAACTAAGACACATGTGGAGAACAATGCGAATATTACCCGAAGTGAAACCTTAACATATGATTATTAACAACAGGATAATATAAGGTCATAATAGAACCATATGTGTTATTATATATAAGAATATTTTTCATAAAAAGATTTATAATAAATTTATATTTATTACCCATGTGTTTTGAACAAGTACGATGAGAGTCAAGACATAAAGAAAGGGGATTTAATCTCACTTTTTATAACTGTGAGATACATGTCATGTTCACCTCTATTTTATTTTTCATGGTATATATAATGCCAATTAATATATTATATTATTATTAATAAATTTATTTTAATTTATATATCCACTCTATGATTGTTGTTTTATGCTTTTATGTTTCAAGAGTTACCAAATTAGTAAGATTATTTTTTCTCAATTTTCCATCTTTGAGGCATGTGTTTTATTATGCACATACATTATTTCTCGAGGTGTATTTGAAATATTAAATAATGAATATCCTTAATTTCAATATATTTTGGGATTCATGTAATTATTGTTTCTTATATGTATATTATTATCCTAATTTAACATTTTTTACGATTTAATTGATAAAACCAAATCGTTTATCGAGATTGTTTATTATTATTCTTTCATTGATGAAATATTATAATCTATATCACAATAAAAATCATGTGTTATATTATAATATATTTAATTGAGGGATATTAATTTATTATTATAGTTTTATAATATTTTTTACTTATGATAATTAATCATTTGTTTAAGAAAAGTAAAAATGTATTTTTCTTTTCAGTCGAAATATGTTTAATTTAAAGAACTATGTTTTCAAAAATGATTTCAAAATATTTTCTAGAAAATCATTTTATGTTTTGATGGAAAATTATTTTCAACATGATTTCAAGTCATATTTCTATTTTTCTATGTATTTTCAAAGAAAATAGGTTTCAAAAAATTTTATGTTTTAATGACCCATTTTATAATATGAAAGGATATTTTCCTGAAAAAATTATTTCTAAAAGATATTTGAAAATTATTTCCCATATAAGATGTCATCTAATGGTGTTAATCATGCCTTTATAGAGAAATTATTCAATTTATCCATTCATATTATTTATCTAGATGGTTTATGTTTTGATGGAATGATGTTTATGATACTTGTTTCTCTTCCATGGGTTATATGTCTTCAAAACATGTTTCACTTTTATGGGTTATATTATTATGAAACCTACTTCCTTTCACATGTTATGATTTGATGAATTGATTATGAAACCATTATTTTTCTATAGGTCAAGATATGATTAAATATTTCGGATACCCATTTCATTTCAAGGGTTATGATATGATTTTTTATGAATTTGTGGAACATGTATGTATGAATTAATTATGAGATAGGTGGGACCTATATCTCCCACCATTGTATTGAGTAAAGATATATATATATATCATGATATAGACTAATACAGTCTTGGGAGTGAACCTTGACCTCTAATATGGCTACGAGAGTGAACCATGATTACCATTATTGTATTAGGAGTGAACTCGTGCTACTAATATAGATATGGTATAGAACCATGATACCAATATGGTATAGGGAGTGAACCCATAATACTAAGATGGTAATGGAAGTGATTCCTTGGATATTATGGAAATCATGTTAAATGGTTATGTGTTTTCTAAAATTTCATTTTTTATTCTTATGTTATAATTTCAAGTATATTTTCTTTATTTCCTTATGATTAATGTATTATGAAATCTCAAGACTTATACTAGGATTTATGTTTACTATCTTTGATATGTAGGTTATGATCTTTTATTTTCATAATCATGTTCTCATACCTATACACTCATGATTATGATTATGTATCTCACATTATTACCCTTATAGAGCATCTAAATCACCCCTTTTTATGTTTTATTCCCTCGAGTTATGTTGATATGTATTATGGTTTATGAGTCTAAGAAGGGTGATAGTCAAGAAGAACCTAGTGTGAGATGATGTATCTTATTTTTGTACCAGTGTTTATGTTTCTATATTTCCATAGGAACTAGACATGTATAATCTTTGAGATTCTAATTGTTTAATGTTTTAAGTATTCTGAAAAAGAGATGTAATGTTAATGTATAATAATAGAGGGTTTCTAGAGTTGGTAACTGAGTAATGGTTTAGTTATCCATTGGATTTTATGATGAGAAAACCAGTCTGAAAACCTATGAACATGTCTAAGGATATGATTTAGGATATGAAAAGTTTTTATAAAATGTCCTTAAATTTCTGGTAAAGGGTATAATGACTGGATTACGAGAAATACATCACTATATGGATACTAAAAGTGGATGTGGATCTATCATATTTGTACCTAGTGGTCACAACTTGGAAAATAAGTTACGTTCTGGACTTAGGATATTCTGGTACACGATAATGGGCCTTATTTCACACCTGGTCGGACACTCCTAGGGAATATTCTTTGGGAATTCAAGATCTATTCACAAATCATCATAAAGGATTTAAATATATGTTACATACGAATAAAATAAATTAAAATAGGTGTTATAGAATAAAAAGATCTCATTATTTAGACATCCTATAAGTAATTATTTTAATAACTATATGTTTTCCTGTTATAATAATTAATGCTCACACTATGATCTTGGTTTTAGTCAATGTAGGTAACTAGAGGAACTTGATCAATGTTGAATGTGACGGATGATTTTTTGATGAGCAGTCAAGTGGGATGATCACCAGAGTGAATGATGTTATGATCACGCAAATTTAGTTTTCATGGAACAAGATTAACAATGATTACCTTAACAAACTCTCACACTCACTAAGGAAATCAATGAATGAGTTCATTGAGAATCCAGGTAATGGAATCTATGGGAGAAAAGAAGATTTATTTTTATTTTTGTCAATACTGTGTAAAGAATCATCTAGTGAAATACTTTAGAGGAACATCAATATGTTTTTACTATAGAAAAAAAGGACACAAAGCAAGTGGATATTAGGGGAAAAGGAAGAGTTCAGTTAATAAAATGGAAAATATTATTGTCCTCCCTAAGGTATCATTTAATTTTAAGTGTTTTAAGTGTGAAATAAATGGTCAATATGAAACTCAATGTCCCAAGGGTAAATCCCATTATGAGAATTAGCAAGGTGGTGTGAGTAATGGTTATATCGCTGATGATGATGATACTATAGATTCAATTTAGATGGAAATATGTGTTAAGTAATTGGATGAGGTATCCATCTTATGGATTTTGTATGAAGTGTAATAATTTACTTTTTTTTATGTATTCGGGATTCATGAATTGTGTTATATGAATGGTGAAACAAACAAACATATTCTAGTTTATGTTTTTGGCTATGTATTTTAAAGATTTTATTGAATGATTCCAATTGAATGGAAAAGTGATTTAATAACAAGGTGATATTTGGACTAAGGAAAGATGACCCCTAATATGATACTTATGTTATTTTTTGTTTGGACAATGATATGTGAGATATTAATAAGTAAATCTGATGGTACTGATAGCAATGGATGTAATTAAGGACTTGTTCTCAAGTAGTTCATGATGTCATGGATGATGTTTTCAACTTCTGGGATTTATTTAATATATCCAATAATATATGGAATAAGGAAGTGTGGATGTGTTAAAAAATGATTTACGGTAATTCCAGTTGTTACCATGTTCCAATAGAATTTACCATGAGGGTATTAACATGTTTGGAATGTGACGAACGAGTGTTACATTATGATATAAGGTGGATCAATGTTAAGATAATTTAATAAAAATAATTATAATGTTTTGTATTTTCATATTTTAGATGGGTTATTTGGTTAAAAATTAATTAAAAGTTTATGTTAAATTTCAGAATAAGTATTTTAGGATTGTGATTGAATTGAAAACCTTGGTTAAAAAGTGATTTAGTAATTAAACTTATTTCAAGGAAGTCCAAAATATTTATTTTAGAAATTATATTATAGTGGTTTTAGAAAAGGAAATAAATTTTGTTCAGTAACAGATAATCATGTTTGGAAAGGCCACAGGTATTGAACCCATGACCGAAGGACAATAGGGGTATCATTACAACCACCGGCCTGCATGATGTCCAGGTTAATGTAAAAATATTTTCTATGAATAAAATTTTATGATGAAAAAATAGTGTTTATTTTTATATTTAGAGATTAATGTATTGACCATATTTATTTTTAAGAATTATTATAGATAAATAGTTAAACATTTAATTAATTTATGGGCCTCAATATATGTTAAAATTTTATTTTAGAGCTTCGAGCATCGAAGTTTATTTTTATAGGCATTCATTTAATGAAGTATATGGTGAATTGGAAAATGTTAAAATCATAAAAAAATAATGAAATTTTGTTAATAGAAATATATAAAGATAATATATTTCTTTATATTCCTGACCAATAAAATAATTACTCATAGATACGATAATTATAAAAAATGTGTTATCCTAATACATTAATTTTTGTAGAACTGGTGGCCTTTTAAATCATCACAGATTTTTGACTTTGAATCCCTAAACCATTCATTGATCATTAACATTATTGTGATTGTTGACCTCAATAACTATCTATGAATTTTTACACTTTTCCCCCAAGTCCATGCTTTCACTTTCCACCTAGGTTCTCAAATGTGGAACCCTAGATATATATTACATTAGATAACCATTATATTTCTAACATTCCTTATTTAAAGGAAGCTTTAGGATCCTATTTTCTAATGTAGGTTTCTATATAAAGAACGTCCAAGTATTTAAATTTTGATAACCTAGATGAATTTTGATGGAGAAATTCAATTTAAAGGGGTAGAATTTAACACCCTATATATTTTTGAATATTTTTTTTCAAATTAATTTAAGCTTTTGTATATTTTTCTTTTCACACAATGTGGAAAATGATTATTTTAAATCAATAAACTATGTCTTGCCTAATTTATATATAAAAGAATGTTAATTGGGCACTACAAAAAACATACATTTTATCATTCTCTGCATTGAACACTAAATTTATCTTATGTTACATGCAAGAATGACTTTCCTCGATGGCTTGCCTAACACACAAGACCGAGTGTTACAAAAAAATATTTCATTTTTAAAATATTTTTATATAGTAAGATATAACATGGCCATAAAATTGAGTATTATATGATTAACAAACTTATGAATATATATCATTGAATTAATTTTTTACCTATTATTTAGAAAAGCATATAGAAACAAAACGAATTAATGGGACAAGTTTCATTAAAGTATAATTTTTTGTTGAAAAGATGATTTATATTAATATGTTTAATTAATTATTAATAGTGAATGATATTAATTAATTCTATATAGTATATTTTCAAAAAAAATATTTTTTATAATCATTCAATATATTTGATATATATAAGACAATAACAACCCCAATTTTATTCAAAAAAACATATAATTTAAAAATATATTTTTATTTCATTTTAATGGAGATCCATTTTAAATAAAATATTTGGAAATTTTATAGATTTAATATTTCATAATAAACCTCATATTTCAAATCGAAAAATAAAATTTCTTTTAGGATAAATTTTTGGAATTTTTGGTATGGTTTCATTTTTAATTGAATAGATAAAAATAATGAATTTTAGTTCAAAACTACATTTTTATCTAATCCATTTATAATATTAAATTATATTTTAATTTTTTTTAATGTTTAATTAGGAAGTAATTTTATATGTTAATTAAATTTAGGTCATTGGAATAAATTTCTATTTGATATTGGACATAAAAACTTAGTAACATTTTGGAGATTTTAACTTTAAATCTATGCAGTGTCGTCTTGTCCACAAGATTATTTTCAAATTAATTTTTTCCACTAACGTGTTCATAAATTGTAAAAATAAAATAAATATTTGGAATAATAATAATGTATAACAAGGTCAACTGTTTTGTTAATAAAAATTTATTAGTGAATATGATAGAAATTAATTACAACGATTAAAAGAAACATTTGGTTAACAAAGTAATAAACAATAAATTTAATACCAAAAAATACCAATAAACTTGTCCAAAACCAATTTGAGTGACATTATTTGGCCTTGAATCTTACATTAGTAATTTGTTTTTGTTTTTATGTGTTATTTATGTTAAAAATTGGGTAAACCTAACCTGTTTTCAAAAATTCCAAGTGTTCCCATTCCCTTCCCTATAAAAGGCCACTACTTATCCCACTTCTTTACACATATTAAACCACATAGGTTAAAAAAATATCTACCCACTAAAATCCCAAAAATCCATCCCTTACTCTTAGAATCCTCCCCTTTGGATGAAATAAATCCTAAGAATCATTTTTCAACAAACTGAAATGTGCAACCCAATTAAGAGGTAATATATTCTCTCAAGCTCTTTTCTTTTATTTTTTTTCAACACCACTCCACTCTCATTATTACATGATTTTATAAAAAACACTATCATAAATATACAAGTACGTTTTTATGATAATTTTTAAACTTACACTTACATTCACATTCATCTAATGGATAACAAACATATTATTTATGTGTGTGGTGAACTACGGCCTCACGAAATGATGATTGTTAATTTTTCTTTTACCACATATCATCATGGACATTATGATAGAAAATATATTTATAGATTTTAAATATTATATTTATTATGTATTTATGATTTGGTGATAATTGTAAAATACATATCTTTATGCTTTCAATTTTTGGTTAATATGATAATTTCATTTTAGGAAGTGTGGAATGTCGCCACCTCAAAGTAATGTGATTCATTCATACACTAAACAAAATGTATTATGGATGGGTTTACTGAATATATATGATATATATGATATAATTAATCATAATTAATTTTAATATATACATATACATATATATATATATATATATATTTGTTTTACTTTCTTTCAACACAACAATCAAATAGAAATAGTGTTCATGCGTACGTACGACCAATTGTCTCCAAGGATGGTATATTCCATTTCATAATAATATATTATATGGATTATTATAATAAAAATATAATGAATATAAATTATATTTAAAAATTTCTTTATATTTTATTAAAAAAATATGTATTAGGACCAATGACATAACAAATTAAGACACATGTGAAGAACAAAGCGATTATTACCCAAAGTGAAACTGTAATGTAGTATTATTAACAAGTGGGTATCATATGGTTATAATAAAACCATATATGTTATTATACATAATATTATGGTTGTTGAAAATATATATAATAAATTTATATTTATTATACAGGTGGTTTTAATGAGTTTGAAGAGAGTCAAGACACCAGGTAAGAGGATTTTATCTCACTTTTTATATCCGTGAGATACGTGTCATGTTAAAATCTCTTTTATTTTACATGGTGTTTTTACATATCATGAATTGGTTATATTATTCTTATTCATAATTTTTTTTATTTACATATCCACTCTTTGATCGTTCTTTCATGGGTTTATCTTTCAAGAGTTACCAAATTGGTAAGATCGTTGTGTCTCAATTTTCCTTTTTTGAGACGTATATCTTATTACGCACCTACATTATTGACCAAGGTGTATTTGAAATGTTACATCATGAATATAAAATTTTCATGATATTTTCAGAATCATATAATTAAATTTTATTACATTTATGTTATGATCCCAAATTACTATGTGGTAAGAATTAATTGAAACAATCCCATAGTTAATCAGGATTGTTTATAATTTTTCTTCCATTGAAGAAATATCATGATCCATATACCAAGACCACTCTTGAGTTTTATTCTCATATTCTTACTAAATATATATCCTTTTATTAGTAACAATTTGAACTATTCCATACTTAACATAATTAAAAAACAGATAGGAAAAGTTTGAGCAATTTTATTTCCAGTCAGAAACCTATTTTTTTCCAAAACCATTTTATCAAAAAAAAGTAATTTGTTTTCAAGATTAATTTATACGTTTTCAAGGAAAATTATTTTCAAACGGATTTAAAGTCCCCATTCTATGTTTTCAATGTATTTTCAAATAAACTAGTGTTCAAAATGTTTTTGTTTTAATGAGCCTTTTTCAAAGAAGAAAGTATATTTTCTTTAAGAATTGTCTCTAAATGACATTTCACAATTATTTACAATATAAGTTGAAATATATTGGTGTTACTCATGCATTTTTGGGGAATTGTTTCAGTGAATCCATTCATATTATTTCTCTTAATGATTTATGTTTTCTCTAATATGATTTTTATGAATCATGTTCCTCTTTCATGGTTTATATGTTTAGAAAACCTATTTCTCCTTCACAGGTTATATGATTATGAAACCCCATTCAATTCATAGGTGATGATTTGATGAAATGATTATGAAACCTATATTTTCTAATATGTAAGGATATGATTACATGTTTGTGAAACCAATTTATTTTTAGGGGTTATTATATTTGTTTATGAATATTTGGAACATGTATGTAAGATTTAAATATGAGATGGTTGGGCCCCATACCTCTCTCCAATGCATTAGGTAAAGATTTAGATCTCATTAAATAGACTAAGATAGTCTTGTAAGTGATCCTTGATGACTAATATGACTATGTGAGTGAACCATGACTACCAATATGGTATGAAGAGTGAACTGATGCTACTAATATGGGAATGGGAGAGAGCAATGACTACCACAATTGAACGAGGAGTGAAACCATGAAAATAAGATGGTCTTGTATGTGATTCCTCATCTACTATGGAAATCATTTTATTTGATTATTTTTCTGTTACAATTCCACGTTTTATCCCAATGTTATGATTTCATGGATTATGTTCTTTAATTTTTTTATTAATTATGTCTTATTATCATCAAATATTTATTCCATGATTCATTTTTATGAACTTTTATATAAAAGGGAGGATCTTTTATATTCATTATCATGTTTTCATTCACTTATTCTCGTAATTATTCTTAGATATTTCTTACCCTTAATTATCATATAAGCTCACCCCTTTTTCTGATTCCTTCCCCCATGTTATTAATATATGTATTATGTTGTATGTGTCTAATAATGTTTGTAGTTATGAGGAACCTTGTGGGAGATGATTTATCCCATTTTCTACCAAGTTTTATGTTTCCTTGTTTCCAAAGATGCTACACTATTACAGTCATTGGGCATCTATTTTTTTAATATTTTAATTATTTTGAAAAAGATATGCAATGTTAATTAATAAAAATAGATGGTTGATATTGTACTTCCCTATCATGTTATGGAGAATGTCCTATATCATTAGAGTTATAGATCCCCTATCATACCCTGGTGCAGGTCTTACATATTTGTCTTTATAGAAAAGATGGTACCCACCTATCATACCAGGGAGCAAGGCCTTTAGCCTCGAAACTGTACTCCCCTATCGTGTCAGGTTACAGGTCCCAAATAGTAATTAATCTAGTAGAGTGGTACTCTCCTATCATACCAGGGTGTGGGTCCTCTAGCAATAGAGTGGTACTCCCCACGTTGTGGGTGCATGTCCTCTATCCATTGAGTTGTAATTCGCCATCATACCAGCACCCAGGTCCTCACCTACAGAGTAGTACTCCCCTATCTCCAAATAGAAATGAAGAGTGGTTCACCCGTTATAGTTGGATCTCCCTCATATGTTGATTACAATTATGATGAGTGGACCCCTCCACTATATATGAATGATGCGTAGTAAAGATTTAGTACTCCTTGTATGGACTAGGGTGTAGGACACCCCATTGTAGAGTGATGTAGGTTTCATAGGTTAGAAGATTGTACTCCCTCAACTATATGGAAGTGGTGTCGTGTGGTTCCATCCATTCTCTCTCATTAGAGAGGATGCATGTTTTGAATTTTCTAGAATAGTTCTTCCTGAAGTGTTTATAGTGATGAATTGTGGGCCTCTCCACTTGGGTTATTATTTCTTTTTGGAGGGTGTAGGTTAGATATGGTATGACCTATGGTACACGACACTGGAGTTGGACCTAGCATGTTCTTCGCAATAGATCATTTTCTCACGGATATAACATTTGTAATGGTAGAGGTTTTCCCAATGGAGTGTATCTCCATGATGTTGTCCATTTGGGATAAATGATCTCATGATATGTGTTCTTCTGGTTTTGTGTTACCATAAGAGCTTCGACAAAAATCATTTTGTTGGCTATGAGGTCGGAACCTCATGAGACTTGAAGTATGAGATTATTATATCAGGGTGATTTTTTGAGTCATTGTTGTGTTGTCACATATATGGGTTGACACACCTTATGTAAATAGATTAATAGTAATGTGTATCCTATGATTCTTTGAGATTTGGATTCTCTATTGATTAGGTTCTCTCTCCCTCGGTCAATTAGATTATTTCTTTTCAGTTTTTCTCTTTTATTTTCGGTTTTTGGGGCACCTACAGAGTATTTATAAAATCACCCCTCAATTGGATTTTCCTGAACATGTTGTTTCTTATGAATACCACATTCATTTCAATGAATTCCTGATAGGATACGAGGAAAGTAAGAACTTAGTGAGATAGACTGACCAAGGTGTTTATTGGTGCTGGGCCGAGGAGCTTTCCAGTAGTTTCATTTGATTGAAATCCTCCCTTTTAAGAAGTTGGACAATTTTACAGTTTTCTCTTGGTGTTCATGTATCATTCCAAGATATTTATTTAATTATATCTATTCTACTCTAGATTGGGATTGTTTTATTCATGCAATTTAGCTTCTAACATTTTATATCTCTTCATTATTTCATCGAGGTGTATATGGGTCAGTGTATACTGGTACTTTAATAAAAGGACTCCCATATTTATGATATACCTTCATGTCTCTATTGTTCGTCCCCTTTTATATTAGAGATGTGTATTGGGAGTTGCATCTTGATCCCCTTTGGTTCGGGTCGTGATAAGTCTCTTTTCAAAAGTATCCCTTGTTTTCAAGAAAAATGAAAATGAATACATTCATGGATATGGATTTGGATCAATAAATATTTCCCACTAAAATAAACATTTAGCATTATTTGTGATGAATGGTCTTAGAAAAAACGTTTAAATAAAAAATTTTGTAACCAAATGAATTTATTTTGAGTTACTATGTACTTTATCGATGTTATAATTTATAGATCAATTGAAAGAGAATAAATTTGAAAACATTTTTATAATGAGTTACAAATAAAATTGTTCATGTGAATAAAGGATTTAGAAGTGTTATTGAAAGTATTTTGAATATTTTATTTTTGAAAAGAATCTTTATAAATTATAAAATTTAAAAGACATAATGTTTATTAATTTGGAATGTGAATTGGGTGGTAAAACATTTTATTTATTAGGTATTAAAACTCATTTTGGGATCATTGAAAAAATGTTATTGAAAACCCACTTTGATAAAAGTGCATAAAATTTAAATGTTAACAATTGATAAAAAAATAAAAAATAAAATAAAATATATTATATTATATTTCCAAATAGATAGCAGAGAATATATAGGAAATAAAAAATATAAATAATAGAAATTATTTATTGGTAAGAATGAGTTTTATTATTACATACAATGCACTTTTATTTTGGAAAAAAGTAATCATAGAAAATAATATTGATAGAGATGTAATTTTCACATAATTTTTTTAAATAAAATACAAAATATTCATAGGTTAAATTATATAAATCCAAAAATAATATAGTTCAAAAATTGAATATGACCTGATGAAGAGATTCAAGTCAAAAACCCCCTTACTGCCTCTGTGACATTTGAATCAAAAAACCCATGAGAAAAAGAAAATTAATTAAAACTGTGAAAAATCATCAAATGTAATAGAATCATTTTGAAAATTTAAATTGCGAAATTTTTAGAATATTTTAAAGGAAACATGTAGTTTATCATAAAATATTATTAATGGATTTAAATTTCAGACAATAACATCAAAAGTTAATGGATTGGAAGAAAATTTTGGAGAAATTTTATAATAATTATATATATATATATATAATGAATAGTGGGATTTATGATGATTTAATTCATTGTGGATGTACTTATACCACATTAATAATCAACATGTAAAAAGCACAACATCATGCATCAATGAAAGTAAACATGAGATAATAAACCGGTACCTTGATTCTTTAAATTATTCATGTCACTCTATCCTCTTATAAAAAAACATATCTAACTTAATATCATTTTTCATACACATAATCGTCAATATTTAATTTTTCTAATCCTTATTATAATTCAATTTCATGTTTACATTAACTAGTTATACTGTATTATGACTATCTTATGATAATAACTATAACAACTGTTTAATGTTTAATAATTTTTGATATATTACCCATTATTTGATAAAACATTCACTACTGACATTAAAATTAAAATTCTATAATATTTATATTATACTTATTTAAATTTATATTTTTTCATATCATCAGTATTTTAATTATGTTCTGTGAAAGATGAATTCATAATGACCTCTTTTGGTAATTTTAGTGATTTAAAATGTTACTTTAATAATAAGTTAAATAATTATTATAATACTTTCATAAACATATATCAATAATTATTTATATAATATATTATAATTATAGAAACTTCTATGTTCCTATTGACATATATAATTTTATTTTAAAATCATTGATCAATTATTTGGTTTAACCAACCCAGACATGAACATGCTTTAACATGATTAGAGAGTATAATTAATGAGATGTTTCTTCTTAGATAATATAATTACAATAGAATAATAAAGCTATTATTTATATTTCATTATAATTTCTAACAATATTTCAATTTTGTAGATAATTTATGAGAATTTAGATGAAAAAATAAAAATGTATCATCATGGATGCGGTAATTCACACGTAAACACAATTAGAACTCTTGTTTCTATGTGTATGAGAGGGGGTAAAGGTGGGTATTAAAATGAAATTTCATGATCATAATTATATGATATATAGTATATTTATTGAAACTTATAACTATTTATTCTATCTATGAGATGTAGTAATAAAAAAACAAATGGTGTCACTTTGTGGAGGCCGTTGTATGTGAAACACAGTAAGGATGTTCTTTTATTTTTATATGCGGATAAAAATGAATAAATAAGGATAATACAATTAATATAAAAAATATGTATAATAATGATACTTAAGTCATAATATTATTATTTTGATAATATATTTTTAATAGTAACATGAATTAGAAAATATTAAGAGGAGATAACACATACATTGGAGACTTGATTTTTCCCTTAGAAGTTCCCCTAAAATTGATGGACATAGAAACAATGAGTAACCATGGAATTATTTTTTGAGAGGTTTATAGGGATAGTAAAAGGAAATAGTTTCATGTTTTCATTCTATGTATAGGTGTGTTTGAAAGGGTTTAGGTGATCTCCTTTTATAAGAGAGGAAAATGGAACTTTTTGAAACACACTTTATAATTTAGTAGTTCAGGGACACTATTAAAAATAAATTTCTCCAAATAATAAAAAATATTTATATTGGGGTGTATTTGGGTAATGAATGGAACAACCATTTGTTACGAAACATTTTCTAAACATGATATACAGTTTTTACCTTTATTTTTTTTAAATTTTACTTTTTTTCTTTTAAAATATTTAACTAGTATCTAATTATGTGATTTTATATTTAAATAAAAATATATCATAACCCATATAACCAAATTATGTGGATATGAAAATAAATTTAACATCTATTTTTTGGAATAAAATTTTTAATCATAAAAAAATACATAAATTAAAACATATATTATATTGAAAAATATTTTTATTGGAAAATTTAAATTTTAACCTTTATCGACTTTTAATATTATCTAGTATTGATTAAAAATTAAATTATTTTTTCTGTATTTATTTATGTGTTTAAACATATAATTATTTCCATTATTTAGTTTTTTCCAAATTAACTATTTGATATAAATTTCATTGTATTAATTAAATAATATTATCAAAATTATTATTTCATCATTATCAGGGTGATTTGGATTAACTCTTATAATCCAAATATTAAACCTAAAAATTAAATTATCCATTTTAAATTATTCTAAAAACATTAATTTAAATATATGAATCATATTATTAAATTTACACTAAATATGCAGAAAAATTTTTCATAACATTAACATGTGTAATGCGTAAAAAACTATTCTTTGAAAAAGTTTATTTTTATGAAAAACCTTTATTGATTTTGATAGAATTATTAGTTCAATTAATTTAAATTAATCTAAATGATTTATTCAGATTCAAATATTTTTTATTTAATAGTAATATAAGTTAAAATTTTCATTTAACATGTAATAATTAATTAGTTATAATATTTGTAAATTCATTTTTATTAAAACACTACCTAAATATTTCCAATGTTGAGAATCTATTTATAAATTAAAAATAGTATTTTAAATATTTTTTATTCTTATTTTTAATTATTTTTAATTTAATAAAAATATTTTAAAATATTAATTTTGTGTATAATAATGTTATTACATAAAAGTGGTAAAATTAATTGGTAATTTCACTATTCGAATAAGGATCTATAATTTTTTCAAAGTCTCAAAAATTAATCCTAAGATATGTTTTTTCAAGGAAATAAAATTTACATTTTCCCTTTTCAAATTTAAATTATATATTTTTCAAACCTTTTTTTATAATAAAATATATTATATTAGTAAAATGAAATTTATTCCAAATAAACTTTTCAATATTAACACATGTTAATTATTTAACTTCTAAAAAATATATATTAGTGGTTTTCATTATTTATGTTAATTATATATTCATTAATAATTTATTATTAATATTTTGTGGGTTTTTTACATTATGTTGATCATGTGGCACTTTATATAGTAAATAGTATGTATTTTAATGTATCAAAAATCCTGAGTTTTTAGGGTTGATTTTTTCTAACCCATGAGGTTATAATATTTTATTTTAACCTTATTTTATGGGGAAATAATGTTTCACATAAAATTATTCTTCCATGATTATTCTATTTCTTCATTAAAATTCATTTTATTAAATATAATTCTTGTTACGTTAATAGATTTTTCTTGAATGCTTGCGTTTTTATTTTTGACAAATGTTCTCTTGTTTTTTGGATTATTTCCTATATTTTTAATACTTCTCATTACACTTTTTAAAAAATGGAATATAATACACTTTTTTAATAATTTGAAAGTTTAGAAAGGATATTTCAAAATGATCAAAAGGGTTTTCCAAACTTTCAAAATAAAAATCTTTATTATCCACTCCACTTTATCTTTGCATAAAAATTATGTCTTTTCAAGGAAGATTTTATTGGAACTATTTATTTTTAAAAAGTATTACTTTTCTATTTAGAAAATAATTTTCATATTTTAATATTTTTAATTTTTTTTAATTAGTATCTTCATACTTATTTTAACTATAGGGTTTATATTTCCTAAATTTATATTTTTAAAACCCATTATTTTTTTATGATATGATTTATTCCAGAAACATAGTGTCTAGATACCCAATTATTTCAAAAATTCATGTTATTTTATGTTTTTTAAAGATTAAGAAAACACAATTTTTTTCCATGGGTTCATTAAGTGTTGATTCTGATTGATTTTAAGGTGTCATCGGTATGTATTTTTGATGATAATTGGTGACATATATCACTCTACAATGCATTTTTTATTTCTTTATATGTCATGAAGAAAGGATATTGTGTGGAAAATTATATTTATCCACAATATGAACCATGAGCTATTTTTTCATCACAATATAAAGCAATGAATTTTTTTCAATATTATGAATGGTAATTTTTTTTGTTCACAATGTGAATAATAGAATTTTTTTTAAGAGATGAAGTGTTGGTAATTTTTTGTTCTTAACATAAAGAAATAGAATTTTTTTGTTCAATACCTAATGTGTGGAAATTTTTTGTTAAAAATAATATAATTCCTATATTATTATTCTTGTTGTATATTTCTAGGTGTGTATCATGTTATTCCAAATTTTAAAGTTGTATTAAATTTCCTTAAAATGGTAGGATTTCTTTATTAAGCCTTATTTTTAAATTATTTTTCCCTTTTATATCATGATCCCTAGTTTTATGATTATTGATACCATCTTTTATATGAGATCATATATTTTATGGTAATAGGTTTTTATGATCTTGTGTTTTTATTCAATGTTATATGATTACCATTAATGGTATAGTGATACATTATTATGACATTTATATCTTCATCATGTTATCCTTCATTTTTTTGTTCTAATACATTATTATATGTTTTTCATTTACTATGCTTCTGAGATGACCCATTTTTTAGGTTTCTATTTAACCCTTGATATAAAGAAATGTATTATGTATAATTTTTATTTGAATATCATAAGGTAATGATTTGGTTATGATTTTTAATTATTTTTATAGATGAAGTTATTTTTTATATATTTGAAAAAATGTGAATTAATTTTATAATACATGATTTTTTATTTAATGTTTTTCTTAATTCAACAGAACTGTTAGAAAAATTTATTTTTGGAATGTATCGAAAAGAGAGAATTCTTAAAGTCATGTAATTTCTAGATAATTATTTCTAGCCTATCATATATTCTCAATACATGAAATTAATGAAAACATATATATCAATTGTTTCAATCTCATACTAATTGAATACATAATGTCACACATAATAATACTATTATCATGTCCTTATGACTTGAAATTTACATTTATTGATACAAAATTCTAGAAATATTTATAAATATGGAAATCATACACCAAATACCCAAACATGTTTTGTCTCATGAGACCTCTCAATCTCTACAAGGTCTATATAATTTTGGTCTCCATACATCACATGATTATGTACAATGAATTCATTAAAAGATTAATTGAGAACTTTTATATGAGTCCCTAATCAATTACTTAATCCATAATATATTTCAATCTATGTAATGGGAAATATGTAAATAAACTAAATAATCATCATTTTTAATGTGTCAATAATCATCAGAAATTCCAATCATTTTACCAATTCAAATAAAAGGGATTGCATAATCATAACACATCCCCCAAAAAATATAGTCATACATTATGTAATCAACATTACAATAATCATATGTATTATAATAAAAATATATAAATTGAATAATTTTCCACATGAAAATAATATGGATGACATGATGCTAAACCATATGGGGGAAGAGGGTCATAGTTAAACAATGCAACTCCATCATTCTAATAATCATCTAAATTATAATTATATAATATAGAATTCCAGTAAATCTCCCCATAAAAACTAGAATGTCTTTATTTATATATGTACATAATCCAATAAAAGTGGGGTAGCACCCTTGGTTTTAGGTATGTGGCCTTTTTTATGCATTTTTATGTGTTTAAAGTGCATGAGATGAGTTGGGAATCGGTTGGGAGAGTTTGTAATGGTTTTGGATGAGTTTGGAGGCTCATAAAGTGGTGCACTGTAACACCCCATGCTTCCACGGTACGTTTCCCTTCGAATAATGTGATAGCGTGTGTTGTACGCAACCTCGAGTTCTAACACACACCACAACTAATTAAACTAGACGTTGTGAATAGTAATACCTACTTTTTGAAATCATATATATTTTATATTTCAAAATGGACTTCATTTTTGGATTCGGAATATTGAAATTAGCCTAGGGTGAAATTTTAGTACTTTTCGGATAACTTTTATATTTTGATGAATAGTGAAAATTACTAAAATTTAATTAAAATCAACTTTTTTAATCAAAATAATTAATATTGATAAATTATGAATTTGAGTGGTTTTAAAGTATATTTAGAATATATTTTTACCATTTAATTTAATGTTTGTCATTGGACATAATTTCACAATTAAACCAGACATAAACAAGTGTCAATCTTTTGATAGTTATTATCTCCTAAAAACACGCTTTTTATTTTAACAACGGGAATTAATTTTAAATTAATTTATGCCACTTCTGTGTTTTGAATTTGGAAAAATGGATTACATATTTGAAATCCGGATGTCCAAATTATGTAAATAGGTACCTTTTATTTTTACACATTTTGAATAATTACTGCGGTAAATATTTTATTTATCATGGTTAAAGGGTAAATCCGGTAAATAAGGGTTAAAAAATAATATTATAATAATACAAAATTACCCTAAAATGTGTCCTAACCTTATTTGTGGACACATACCCGACCATGGTCATCCTTGGGTCGATTTGGGGACCCCTTAGAGCCACTTGTATGTGGTAGGGACACATTATATTAATAAAGTTAAAATACAAATAAAAATGGCATAAGCTTACATACTTTAGAAGAACAATTTTTACATAGGGTTATACATGTTGGATTTTCGATTATAAATATTCATTAGAAAGCTAAAAAGATTTCCTACATAATGATATTTTATTTATAATTTTTAGACATCAAATAATTTAAATTATTAATGACACAATAATGATGCAATGTTTACCTCATTAATAAATCATTTAAATAAATAAGATTATAATGATTAAAATATTATCTAAAACCTGTCCAATTATTATTGGTTGATGTTATTTAGAAAATGAGTCATCTTATCTTCGACCTAAATGATTTTTGGACCATTATAAACCGAATATAATTATATTATAAAGTAATACTTTCACTCTTTCCTAAAGAGCCCCTCCTCTCCCTTATAAAAGGAGACCACTTCTACTCATTCCTCACACCTCTCAAGCCACTTGGCTCGGCCAAACTCTACCCAAATACTCTCCCAACATCCCTCACTACAACCTAGAGGCCTTAGTTTGATCAGAAAGCCAACCTATGGAGCCCTTTTGATCAAATAAAAAGGAAGAACCCGAAGAAGAGGTAATGTTTTCACCACCCCTTTTCAAGTTCCTTTCTTCTTCCACTTCTTCATTCTTTGTTCTTACCATTATAAAATAATATCTCCAGTATCTCACATATACTGTGATGTTATTATAAATATGGTACAACCATATTCAGTATTCTATCCACCCTTTTAATAACATGTCACCATACGTGCGTATGTATGGCTTACCGTCTCCACGTCGTGGTGTAATTGGTATTCAATATATTATTATTTGGATGGGTATAATAATGATGTGCAACTCATGTAAATAATAAATATAACATGTTAATTATTCAGTATATATGATATAACATCCATTTATATATTATTTTAATATCAAAAGAATGATATTGTCGCTCGTGCGTACGTACGGACTACCGTCTCCACAAACGCAATAAGATTCATTCTCCATTGTATCCATTCAAGTATAATTATCATTTTATGATTTAAAAATGATTTTTAAGGACTTGATATCATTCTGATATACAACCTATCCATTTCAAGCATGGCTTACGTAACAAAACATATAAAATAAAACAAGTAAGTTAACACCCGAAACAACGATAATACTAAGATATTATTATCAAATCAATATTAAAAGATCATATATGATATCATATTAATGTATATGATTCTTTTATAATTTAATAACAATTATTTCACCATTATACAGGATGTTAACCTACACCAACCAAGGAAAAGTACAAGGTAAGGTTTATTTCACAATCTCTTCATTATCCGAGGTTGTTTATACGTAATAATCTACTGGGATCTCGTTATCATCCACATCCATGTTTCTTCAAAATGTTTTTCAAAATTTTTTTAATATTTAAAATAATATGGGTTAAAGTCATTTATACCCTTGTTTGAATTTTTATAAGAGGTTTATAAGGGAATCATTCCGTCGTTTTCCAAACAAGGTTCTTTTTAACCTTTTCGACAGAATTAAGATAAGAATGTTTTTTTAACTTTTACGGCGGGTGCGGTTATTTTCCACCGTTATAAAATCGTCAAAGCTTCCCTTACAAGATTATAAGAATATTTTCAAAGAAAATGTTTTATTTTATAAATATATGTCTCTTAAATGATTTCAAAATAGACAGAGATATTTCTTTAAAAAGAGTTTTGATTTCATCTATGTCAACATCCTTTAATGGATTTTACGCTTATTTGAGGATGATATATTATGATAAAAAACTTTTATATTGTATTGAAGGTTTTGTGATATGTTTGACTGTGGATGTGCTATTTTTTTATATACCAGTCATGTTTTATGGTGAAAGTATTGACATTTCGTATGCTAGTTTTCATACGAATGTTTATGTTATGTTTAAACCTTTTCATATGGGAATTCATTGGACTTAATATGTGACGGGTGGAGCCCGATATAGCTCCTCGATGCATCGGTAGGTCTCATGAGACAAACTAGTGTCTTGGCACAAGTCCTTGGAAAAATCTTATTTGTAGTATTGGCACGAGGCCTTGGCTAGGTGGTTATGATAGTCTGGCATTATGCATTCCATCATTATGAAAGTGGTTATTGATATTGTATGTGATTATTAGATTAGTAGAATATCCATGTGAATAAGTAAATGGCATTATTTCATTTTATTTATGCCATACTATGTTGAAGTAAAAGTTTAAAAGGCTTTTGTTTTAGTTATAAATTGCCTTAAATGTTTATTCTTATTTATGAAAGTTTCAGCTATATTGTTATCCTTACTGGGCATTTGAGGTCACCCCTTTTCTATGTTTTATTTTCCCACGATGTGAAGAAGTAAATTATGAATGACTTGCAAGGATATTATGAGGGGTTAATAGTATGGACTATGGAGACAATATGTTTTTGTAGTAGTTTTTTTTATTTTGATGATGTAATGTAAAACTTATGAATATATCTAGTGTTTCCAAGGCTACTAAACCAATCGGTCTTTCGAGATTTGATCTTTCTTGTGATCATGCCAATGTTATGTAATTAATGCACTGACTCTGGGTAGCTGGGGTCGGGGCGTTACAGTTGGTATCAGAGGAAGTTTAGTACAAACCTTGGAAGCTAGATTTAGATAAACTCTGATTAGAGCACGTAGACCTAAGATGAACTTTGAGGATTAGTATAGAAGAACTTCCTAGAAATTCGGTATTGTAGAGATTTTGTGAGTTTTCCGAGAAATACATCCCTGTCTGGATACGAGCAGGTAGAGGCGGCTCTAGCACAGATGTACCTAGGGGTAAAACCCGAAAACACCGCTTTGAGCTAGACTCGAACGGGAACTGGTGCACGACAACATGTCTTTCTTCACTCTTGGTTACGACACTCCCGGGGGATATGCTTAGGATAACTCTCATTTTCTTTACAAATCATTATTAAGGGTTTATGAGTATATAATTTCTCAAAGAAAACATTTTTATGATTATGGATTATATCCATAAATAGTTCAATTTATGTTGAGTGTTTTATAAGTATGGGATTATGTATTTTGATTCATAAACTGATCTAGTTTATGCCATTGTTTAGAAATGGCGCCTAGTGGAAGAAATGGAAACTGTATCAATGCACGCACTCCATGTAGGGATTTCCCTCCTGCTCAAGATAATTATAGCGAGCTGGTGATGCAACTGGTGCCGATCAGCTAATCACCATACTGGGACAACTTACTCAGGTTATGAATAATAACCTTACCCGTATGGAGCACCCCGATCCGCAGCGTGGAGGATCAATGTTAGATCGATTCATGAGGCAACAACCACCAACGTTCAATGGGAGTACAAATCCCTTAGTAGACGAGCAGTGGATAAATTCCCTAGAGAAAATATTTCAGGCTTTGGGGAGTAGTGAAAGGGAAAAAGTTATCATGGCAGTTTACCGCCTCACTGGAGATGCTGATCAATGGGGGTCATTGATTCAAAAAATGAAGGAAGATGATGAAGTATCAAATATGGAATGGAGGGAGTTCAAAGATCTGTTTTTAGAAAAATACTTCCCTCGCGACCATTGAGCAGATATGGAAAGGCAATTTCTAAGTCTGAGACAGAAGGAGGATGAGAATGTCTCAAAGTATGAGGCTAACTTTACAAGGTTAGCAAGGTACGCTGGTGATTATATACGAAACCAAAGAAGTAAGATTGATCGTTTCTTTGATGGTTTAAAACCATTTCTCCGTCGAGCATTAGTCTCACAATCTTTTTCATCGTATGAAGACATTGTCTCATGTGCTATCAAGACCGAAAAGGAATTCTATAAGTCTTATGACTTTAAAGCAAAGCAAGAGAAGAAGAGACCTGCTGATCATTCTGGGAATGGAAATAAGGGGAAGAAGGGAAAGGTTGAATATCCATCCTGTGGTAAATGCGGGAAGAAACACCCTGGTACTTGCTTGAAGGGAATGGGAGTCTGTTACAAGTGTGGTGAAAAGGCCACCAAACTCGTGATTGCAAGGGGAAGAAGGAAGCTACCAACGTTCAGTGCTACAATTTCAGGGAGATGGGGCATTATGCAAATGAATGTCCTAAGCGTCAGGAGGACTTACCTCAGAAAAGGCCAAGGGATCAAGGCCAGGCTTATGCTATCACTACTGCTGAGGTAGAAGCTCCGAAAGACGTGGTGGCAGGTAATTTAATGGTTTCCTCAAGTTTAGCAAATGCATTATTTGATTCTGGATCATCGCATTGTTTCATATCTTCCCAGTTTTCTAAGAAAATTAGATATTTCCAATTTGATTTAATAAGGGTGTTGTCAGTTAAAACTCCTATGGGAAGTATCATTGCAACAAAGTTTTGTGAATCAGTCCCCATTAGAGCACATAAATTTTCTTTATCTGCTGATCTCATCATCATACCTATGATTGAGTTTGATATAATCCTCGGTATGGACTGGCTTTCAGACTATGATGCGAAGATTTATTGTAAGAAGAAAGAGGTTACGATTCTTGATGATAATGATAAGGAACACCTTATTTTTAGAGCAGAATCGTCACCACCTAATTCTTATTTAGATCCACCCCCAGTAGCTCGACTTAATTCAATTATTGGGGAGGAAGAGAATGAAATAATTGTAGGTGTGGAATGGAATGTTCAAATAGAGGATGTACCTATTGTGAAAGAATTTGTAGATGTATTTCCGGAAGATTTACCTGGACATCCTCCAGAACGAGAAGTTGAGTTTTCCATTGATTTGATTCCTG
Source organism: Viscum album (assembly GCA_963277665.1). NCBI lineage: Eukaryota > Viridiplantae > Streptophyta > Magnoliopsida > Santalales > Viscaceae > Viscum > Viscum album. Next base: position 337,525,531 of record OY728163.1, read on the forward strand.
GATCAAGGCCTATATCGAAGACCCCTTATAGAATGGCCACTGTAGAATTAGTCGAACTAAAGAAACAATTAGAGGAATTGAGTAATAAGGGATTTATTCACCCTAGTGTTTCTCCATGGGGAGCCCCTGTTCTTTTTGTTAAAAAGAAAGATGGATCTATGAGGTTATGTATCGACTACAGGGAGATCAATGATATAACGATAAAGAACAAGTATCCCCTACCTCGTATTGATGATTTATTTGACCAACTGCATAGAGCTCAATACTTTTCAAAGATTGACCTTCGATCTGGATACCATCAGTTGTGTGTGAAGAAGGAAGACATTCTGAAGACAGCATTTCGAACCAGGTACGGGCATTACGAGTTTACCGTAATGCAGTTTGGATTGACTAATGCACCCTCTGTATTCATGGATCTGATGAATAGAGTTTTCAAGGAGTATCTCGATAAATTTGTGGTGGTATTTTTTGATGATATCTTGGTATACTCCAAAACCTACAAAGATCATGAAAATCACTTGCGCATTATCTTGAAGACTCTGAGGAGGCATGAATTATATGAGAAGTTTAGAAAGTGTGAATTCTGGCTTCAGGATATTTCTTTTCTTGGCCATATTGTCTCTAAAGATGGAATCTCTGTTGATCCTTCTAAGACCAAGGAAATCCAAGAATGGCCAGCACCTACGAGTATAACTGAGGTACGTAGTTTTATTGGTTTGGCAGGTTATTATCGATGTTTCGTCCAGAATTTTGCCCGATTGGCTAACCCATTAACGAAGCTCACACGTAAAGGGGTTAAATTTGTTTGGACAAAAGAGTGTGAAGAATGTTTCGAAGAACTGAAGAGAAGATTATTCAATGCTCCTATATTGACTCTACCATCGGGGAATGATGGGTTCGTTATTTATAGTGATGCATCAATGAAAGGACTTGGTTGTGTCCTTATGCAGAATGATAGAGTTATTGCCTATGCATCACGACAGCTGAAAATTCATGAACAAAACTATCCTACTCATGATCTTGAGTTAGAAGCTGTGATCTTTTCTTTGAAGATATGGAGACACTACCTCTATGGTGAAAAATGTGGGATTTATACTGATCACAAGAGTTTGAAGTATATTTTCTCACAAAAAGAACTCAAAATGAGGCAAAGGAGAGGACTTGAATTACTCAAGGATTATGATTGCACGATACACTACCACCCGGGGAAAGCAAACAAGGTGGAAGATGCTTTGAGCAGAAAAGACCACGGAGTTTTGAACATGATGAGAATTGAAAGGGATCCAATTTTCAAGGATCTAGTGAAGATGGACATGGGAATAACCAGGGAAGGTGAAACATCAATTCTTTTTCAAATGGTTGCCAAACCATCTTTACTTGAAAGGATTAAGAGTTCTCAGACCGATGATGAAGAATTTCAGAAGAAGATTAAAGCTGTGAATGATGGGAGATTGAGAGACTTTGTGTATGAAGATGTAATTTTGAAATTCGGGAAGAGACTTTGTGTTCCCGATTTACCTGATCTGAAAAGGGAATTGCTGGATGATGCTCATAGTTCCAATTTCTCTATACACCCTGGGAGCACCAAAATTCATAGAGATTTGAAGGAACATTTTTGGTGGGACAACATGAAGAGGGAGATTTCTGATTTTGTGTCAAGATGTATGGTTTGTCAACAAGTGAAAGCTGGAAGGCAACAGCCTGTAGGAGTCATGCAACCTCTTCCCATACCGGAGTGGAAATGGGACAATATTACGATGGACTTTTTCATGGGGCTACCAAAGACTCCTAGAAGGAACGATGCAATATGGGTTATTGTTGATCGTCTTACCAAGTCAACACATTTTCTTGCTATAAGAGAAGATCTACCCCTGGAACTTCTAGCAAGACTATACATTAATGAAGTTGTGAGACTTCATGGAGTACCCCTATCGATTGTTTCTGATCTTGATCCCCGTTTCACTCCAAGATTTTGGAAAAGGTATTCAGAAATCTCTGGATACTGAACTTCAGTTGAGCACTGCTTACCACCCTCAGACAGATGGACAATCAGAACGGACTATTAAAACCCTAGAAGACATGTTGAGATCTTGCTCACTTGACTTTCAGGGTATGTGGGATCAATATTTACCACTGGTAGAATTTTCCTATAACAATAGCTTCCATTAGAGTATTCAGATGGCACCATATGATGCGTTATACAGAAAGAGATGACGTACACCAACCTTTTGGGATGAGGTTGGTGAAAAAAAACTTGTAGGCCCAGAACTGGTGGAGGAAACAGTGGAAAATGTGAAGGTAATCTAAAATCACATCAAAGAAGCTCAATGTAGGCAGAAGAGATATGCCGATAATCGAAGGAAGGATTTTGAATTTCAAGTCGGTGATCATGTTTTCCTGAAGTTATCTCCATGGAAGGGAGTCATATGTTTTGGTAAGAAAGGTAAATTGAGTCCCAGGTACATCGAACCTTTCAAAATTTTAGAACAAATTGGGGCTGTAGCTTGCCAATTGGCAATACCGCCAAGTCTCTCCAAAGTTCACGATGTGTTCCACGTATCTCTGTTGAGAAAATACATGCCTGACCCAACGCATGTACTCACCTATGAGGAATTAGAACTGGAACCCGATCTTTCTTATTGTGAAGAGCCTGTCAGGATTCTTGATACAAGAGAACAAGTACTGAGAAACCGGACGACACGTCTGGTAAAAGTTTTGTGGAAAATCATAAGATGGAAGAGGTAACGTGGGACCCCGAGGAACTTATGATGAAGAACCACCCGAGTCTTTTTATGCAGTAATACCCTAGAAATTGCGAGGACGAAATTATTTGAAGGAGGGGAGAATGTAACACCCCAAGCTTCCACGGTAAGTTTCCCTTCGAATAATGCGATAGCGTGTGTTGTACGCAACCTCGAGTTCTAACACACACCACAAATAATTAAACTAGCCATTGTGAATAGTAATACCTACTTTTTGAAATCATATATATTTTATATTTCAAAATGGACTTCATTGTTGGATTCAGAATATTGAAATTAGCCTAGGGTGAAATTTTGGTACTTTTCGGATAACTTTTATATTTTGATGAATAGTGAAAATTACTAAAATTTAATTAAAAATCAACTTTTTTAATCAAAATAATTAATATTGATAAATTATGAATTTGAGAGGTTTTAAAGTATATTTAGAATATATTTTTACCATTTAATTTAATGTTTGTCATTGGACATAATTTCACAATTAAACCAGACATAAACAAGTGTCAATCTTTTGATAGTTATTATCTCTTAAAAACACGCTTTTTATTTTAACAACGAGAATTAATTTTAAATTAATTTCTTCCACTTCTGTGTTTTGAATTTGGAAAAATGGATTACATATTTGGAATCAGGATGTCCAAATTATGTAAATAGGTAACTTTTATTTTTACACATTTTGAATAATTACTGCGGTAAATATTTTATTTACCATGGTTAAAGGGTAAATCCGGTAAATAAGGGTTAAAAAATAATATTATAATAATACAAAATTACCCTAAAACGTGTCCTAACCTTATTGGTGGACACATACCCGACCATGGGCATCCTTGGGTCGATTTGGGGACCCCTTAGAGCCACTTGTATGTGGTAGAGACACATTATATTAATAAAGTTAAAATAAAAATAAAAATGGCATAAGCTTACATCTTTTAGAAGAACAATTTTTACATAGGGTTATGCATGTTGGATTTTCGATTATAAATATTCATTAGAAATCTAATACTATTTCCTACATAATGATATTTTATTTATAATTTTTAGACATCAAATAATATAAATTATTAATGACACAATAATGATTCAATGTTTGCCTCATTAATAAATCATTTAAATAAATAAGATTATAATGATTAAAATATTATCTAAAACCTTTCCAATTCTTATTGGTTGGTGTTATTTAGAAAATGAGTCATCTTATCTTCGACCTCAATGATTTATGGACCATTATAATCCGAATATAATTATATTATAAAGTAATATTTTCACTCTTTCCTAAAGAGCCCCTCCTCTCCCTTATAAAAAGAGACCACTTGTACTCTTTCCTCACACCTATCAAGCCACTTGGCTCGGCCAAACTCTGCCCAAATACTCTCCCAACTTCCCTCACTACAACCTAGAGGACTTAGTTTGATCAGAAAGCCAATCTAAGGAGCCCTTTTGATCAAATTAAAAGGAAGAACCCGAAGAAGAGGTAATGTTTTCACCACCCCTTTTCAAGTTCCTTTCTTCTTCCACTTCTTCTTTATTTGTTCTTACCATTCTAAAATAATAACTCCAGTATCTCACATATACTGTGATGTTATTATAAATATGGTACAACCATATTCAGTATTCTATCAACCCTTTGAATAACATGTCACCATACGTGCGTACGTACGGCTTACCGTCTCCACGTCGTGGTGTGATTGTTATTCAATATATTATTTTTTGGATGGGTATAATAATGATGTGCAACTCATGTAAATAATAAATATAACATGTTAATTATTCTGTATATATTATATAACATCCATTTATATATTATTTTAATATCAAAAAAATGATATTGTCGCTCGTGCATACGTACGGACTACCCTCTCCACAAACGCGATAAAATACATTCTCCATCGTATCCATTCAAGTATAATTATCATTTGATGATTTAAAATGATGTTTAAGGACTTTATATCATTCTGATATACAACCTATCCATTTCAAACATGGCTTACGTAACAAAACATATAAAATAAAACATGTAAGTTAACACCCGAAACAACGATAATACTAAGATATTATTATCAAATCAATATTAAAAGATCATATATGACATCATATTAATTTATATGATTCTTTTATAATTTAATAACAATTATTTCACCATTATACAGGAGGTTAACCTACCCCAACCAAGGAAAAGTACAAGGTAAGGGTTATTTCACAATCTCTTCATTATCCGAGGTTGTTTATACGTAATAATCTACTGGGATCTCGGTATCATCCACATCCATGATTCTTCAAAATGTATTTCAAAACATTTTTAATATTTAAAAGAATATGGGCTAAAGTCATTTATACCCTTGTTTGACTTTTTATAAGAGGTTTATAAGGGAATCTTTCCCTCATTTTCCAAACAAGGTGCTTTTTAACCTTTTCGACAGAATTAAGATAAGAATGTTTTTTTAACTTATACGGTGGGTGCAGTTATTTTCCGCCGTTATAAATTCGTCAAAGCTTCCCTTACAAGCTTATAAGAATATTTTCAAAGAAAATGTTTTATTTTATAAATATATGTCTCTTAAATGATTTCAAAATATAAAGAGATATTTCTTTAAAAAGAGTTTTGATTTCATCTATGTCAACATCCTTTAATGGAATTTACGCTTATTTGAGGATGATATATTATGATACAAAACATTTATATTGTATTGAAGGTTTTGTGATATGTTTGACTGTGGATTTGCTATTTTTTTATATACCATTCATGGTTTATGGTGAAAGTATTGACATTTCGTATGCTAGTTTTAAAACGAATGTTTATGTTATGTTTAAACCTTTTCATATGGGAATGCATTGGACTTAATATGTGACAGGTGGAGCCCGCTATAGCTCCTCGATGCATCGGTAGGTCTCATTAGACAAACTAGTGTCTTGGCACAAGGCCTTGGAAAAATCTTATTTGTAGTCTTGGCATGAGGCCTTGGCTATGTGGTTATGATAGTCTGGCATTATGCATTCCATCATTATGAAAGTGGTTATTGATATTGTATGTGATTATTAGATTAGTAGAATATCCATGTGAATATGTAAATGGCATTATTTCATTTTATTTATGCCATACTATGTTGAAGTTAAAGTTTAAAAGGCTTTTGATTTAGTTATACATTGCCTTAAATGTTTATTCTTATTTATGAAAGTTTCCGCTATATTGTTATCCTTACTGGGCATTTGAGCTCACCCCTTTTCTATGTTTTATTTTCCCAGGATGTGAAGAAGTGAATTATGAATGACTTGCAGGGATATTATGAGGGGTTAATAGTATGGACTATGGAGACAATATGTTGTTGTAGTAGTTTTTTTCTATTTTGATGATGTAATGTAAAACTTATGAATATATCTAGTGTTTCCAAGGCTACTAAACCAATCGGTCTTTCGATATTTGATCTTTCTTGTGATCATGCTAATGTTATGTAATTAATGCACCGACTCTGGGAAGCTGGGGTCGGGGCGTTACATGCACGGTTTGATCACAGTTAGAGGAAACCATGCGGGTTTCCCCGGAAACCGTGCGGGTTCCCCAGGATACCGTGCGGGTTCCCCAGGATACCGTGCGGGTTCCCCAAGAAACCGTGTGGACCCTAGATCTCGAGGCAGTTGCGTGCGCACGTATAGCGCATGGTTTTCCAAACCGTGTAGGCTAACCGTGCAGCCACATAAAATTACGGTTATCAAAACTGGGCTCACTCGGGATTGTCTCATTTCACTCCTATCTTCCTCCCACTCATGCCTCACTCGGGATTTTCGGTTCTCAAGGGTTGGAGGGGCTCTCCCACACGTTTTGGAAGTTATTCTAAGGGGTTTCAAGGTGGATTCAAGGTGGTTTCTCTTGGGTAAGTCGGTCCTCATGTTTCTCTTGTGGTTTCCTCTAGATCTACACCCCTCTCTCTTTTGGTATTCTAGATCTACACTTTTTGTGTGTAGATCTAGGGTTTTTGGTTGCCTTGGATGATAATTTTAAGGCGTTTGTTGGTTAGGGAAGGTGATCTTGAGAGGTTTTGGTGGTGCGTTCTCCGTATTTGAGGTGCGGTGGCTTGTGGGTCGATTTCTCAGGTACCCTAAATGTTGGTGGATTATCTCTCAACTTTACTTGGTTTGAGGTAGTGGTTTTTGGTTGCAATTAATTTGGTTGGCATTAAATTAATTGTGTTTTGATGTGCAAAGTTGGTTGGAAATATATTTAGGGATTTTTGGGAAACATGGGGTTTTATGGTGGAATGCTCTTGTTGTGGATTTTAAAATGGGATGTTATTCTTGATTTGTGAATGTGAATGATGGAATGGTTTTCAATAAAATGGTTGTTTTATTGAAATGTGTTTGGCATGGAAACAATTTTCAATAAATGTGTGATTTATTAAAGTGGATTGATATGCAATGGAATTGGTTGGTTGCATGTGGTTGTGCCCTTGTTGAGTTATATTCTTGGTTGTGATTGATGGCAATGTTGTGTATAATTGTTGAGAAGTACCACTATAAAAGGGGATGGATAGTGGATGGATGGTCCACCATCAAGGATAAGTGGACGGGAACTACCGCTAAGTGTGAATGGGTGAACGGGTTGGAAGGAAGCTCCAATTTTTGGTTGTTTTGTTGTTTGGTTGTTTGTTGTTCATGGATTTTCATGATGGAATTGCTGTGCTAATGTGTAATGATGGGATGATTTAGGCTTTTTTATTGGCTTTTCCAATGGTTTCTTGTTTTGGGAAAGATGGCTTGGTTAGAGCATGTCTGGCTTATGAAAAAGGTTTCACTTGTGATTTATTTTTTATAAATAGTTTTGAATAAATGTGCTAACGGTTTTATCCCAGTGGCGTGTTTAGGGAAGTCATTTGGGAAAATCCTATTGAGTTTTAGTACTCAACCCATGCGTTGGCACATTGGTGTCTTTGGAGATGTCATGTACCGTGATGTGGGAAAAGGTAAGGCATCAACCTCCTTTAGTAGTGCATTGTGATGTCTTGGTGGAGCTTTGAGCATGGATCTGGGTGTGGGGCTATGGAGGTGACATGGCTCGTGGTGATTTGGTTGTTTAGTTTCCGCTTGTACTTTGATGTTGGTGGACATATACAGTAGTTTTGGTTTGGGATTGTATTGTGGAACAACTTGGTTGTTTTTGGGAATACATGTTTGGGTAATTGAATTGACATGCATCATATAGTTGCGGTTAGCGGATGGTTTGGTTAGTTTTGTCTTAAGGGAAATTCATTCCCCAACATGATCTTGAAGCCCTTGGCATTCATTGCTAGCCTTTGGAACCTTGGGAACATTGCTTAAGGCCTAGTGACCCTCAACTCCTTCTCAAGCCAATGAGGTAGGGGCGGGGTGTTACAAGTGGTATCAGTTTGTTCGGTCCTTTGGAGTTGATTCTTGGATTTGTTTTTGACATTCATTGTGGTACATTCCTTGAGTCGGGATGGTAGCAAGGTGTAAGAATTTCGGAATGTGGAATATATAGTATAAAATGACGTACCTATCCCTTTTATGCTAAAATTCATGTTACCATGGAGTTGGGTACAGAAGTGTTTTGGAGACACTTATAGGCAATGGATTTCTCATTGTCGTGGGTGTAGCCAATGAGATGAGCATGGCATGCATGGTAGAAATGACTTCCCATTAGGATAAATATTTCATTAGGATATAATGAGCTATGGGAAGAATTAAAAAATGGTTGTTGTGTGAGACTGTAATGTGAATAAATTTGGTATTTTGAAAATGGTTTGGTTTTCAAAATTGTGAAACATGGCACATGTGGAAAATGTGAACTGGTGGAAAGCCTTTTTTTATAGTGTTGTGTAATGATATTTGAAATGGGATTTCGTGATGTCTACAGAAGTGAGACTCATGGTTGTTTTCCGTGTATAGAAATGGCATCGGGTAGGTGTCGTAGAGACCAACCAGAGGAGGCTGCTTAGAATGTGGTTTCACCTAATCCTCAGGTGAACCAACAGCTAGTGCAAAACAAAGTGCAAGCTTTCCAAGCTGTGGAAAGTGGAAATAGAGTGGATGAACCAAGGCACGTGGATCATGCGGTTCAGTTTCAAAAGAAGAATACACCCATCTTCAGGGGTGATTCAGAGCCAGAGAGGGTAGGAGAATGGTTGAATAGAATGAACAAGATCTTCGAGTTCTTGGGAACACCGATAGAGTTAAAGGTGAAGTTGGCCACGTATATGTTGGATGATATTTCCCTTCAATTGTGGGAGTTGGTATTCCAAGCAGGGATGGACCAAGGTATGATGTAGGAACGCTTTGAGGAATTATTTAACAAACAATTCTACCCACATAGGTTAAGAATTCAGCGTACGACTGATTTCTATATTTTGATGCAAGTGCTTATGTCTGTGACGGAGTATGCAACTAAGTTTATAAATATAGTGCAGTTTTCACCCAAGGTGGCAGGTAGAACATCGTTGAAGGCATGGATATTTGAAGCAGGATCAAGGAATGAAATCTATTCAAAGATAGTGGTACTGTGTATAGATGATTACACAGAGATGGTGAATATAGCCTTGGTGGATGAGCGGGATCTGTTGGGAGCTCCAGGGAGGGGAAGCACAATGGTACCCATGGGGAATAGTGGGAACTCAAACGCTGGGTTCATGTGAAGGAGGGACACTTATTCCCAGGGTGGGAATATGATATATAATCTGATGTAGGATTGGTAAATCTTCCTTCGAATCACCAGATCAAGCCAGGATGTTTCTAGTGTGGTTATATAAACCACATCAAGCCGGATTGTACGACACAACCTCAATCATGTCATAATTGTAAGCAGATGGGGCATCTGCAGCGTTATTGTCAGAATCCTCCAAGATCGGGTGTGCGTGACACTCATCAGAGATCGTAGACGTCGTATCCTTCGACGGGATGGGGATAACAGCACACTCGTTGGCAGTAGGGTAATGTGGGTCATGGTGATTGTCAGAATACCACGACCCCTTAGCAGGGAATTAAAGAGCAGAGTGTGGCAAGAAAACCTCAGTTTGGATCTGATCAGTTTATGGTGAATGATTAGTCGGGACCATCAATGGTGCGAGGTAATTTTCTTTTAAATTCTACCTTGATGCAAGTTTTGTTTGATATGGGGGCTTCACACTCTTTTATTGTTGCACGTGTGGTTGATTTGCTGGGTTTCAGGGTAGAAATGATGCCCTTGGTTTTGAATGTTCAAACTCCCCTAGGTCGAAGAGAGTATCAGGCCTTCTTGTGTAGAGAATGTTGTATCGTTTTGGGAATGGTTGAGATAGTGTGTAATATCGCAATGCTTGAGATTGATGGGTATGATGTAATCCTGGGAATGGATTGGATGGTTGATTTTAAGACCCACATAAATTGTGTTGCACGAAAAATGGCTTTTACAACACACGATGGTGTTAGTCATCTCTTTAGAGGATAGAGGTATGAAAGGCAGGGTGAAATGAGTTTTTTGGTACCAGCAGTGGTTAAGTTATCATATCAGTTGGTAGTTTTGTCATTGGAATCAGAAGAGGGTGTTGATCAAAGTCTTCCTTCGGCAGTGGTGGATCAGTTCATGGATTTTTTTCCTTAAGAATTCTCGGGGTTACCTCCCATAAGAGAAGTAGAGTTTACGATTAATCTCCTTCCGGGGACCAGTCCTATCTCACTTCTGTCTTATCAGATGGCACTAGATGAATTGCGGGAATTGAAAATCTAGTTGTAAGAGTTAGAAAACTAATGGTTTATCTGGTCTATCAAATCTCCATGGGTAACACCTGTGTTTTTTGCAAAAAAGGCTAATATAACCTTGATCCTCTTTATTTAATATCGTAGACATAACCAAGTTATGATAAAGAATAAATATCTACTTCCACGAATCGATGATTCATTCGACCAGTTGAGGGTATCCTAGTGGTTCTCTAAGATAGACCTGAGGTCGGGATATCCTCAATTTCCGGTGAGGAAGGAAGATATTTCTAAAACAGATTTCATAAGTAGATATGGCCATTATGATTATGTGGTTATTCCCTTTGGTCTAACGATTGCGCCACCGGTGTTTATGGAATTTATGAATAAGATATTTCAGAGATACATGGATTCATTTGTGGTGGTGTTTGTAGAAGATATTCTGATGTCTTCAAAGAAAAAAGTGGTGCATGATTAGAACTTGGCGACAGTGCTAGGGATGTTGAGGGATCATCGGTTGTATGCCAAATTGTCAAAGTGTAACTTTTGGATTCATGAAGTTTGTTTTCTTAGCCATGTGATTTCTGAAAGTGGTGTTTCAGTGGATCCAAAAAAGATAGAGGCTGTTGTCTCATGGTAACCGCCAAATAATGTGTTTGAGATATGGATTTTCCTTGGTCTAGATGGGTATTATCAGCATTTTGTTTGTGGTTTTTCATGTTTGGATTCACAGATGACCGCTTTGACAATAAATAATGTTCCATTCCAGTGGAATGAGCAGTGTCATCAGTGTTTCGAAGAGCTAAAGGGTTGTCATACATCAGCACCAATAATGGTTTTTCCATAACCGAGAAAAGGGTATGTTGTGTATTGTGATGCATCCGGATCAGCGATGGGGTGTGTTCTCATGAAAAGGAATCATGTGGTTGCATATGGCTCAAGGCAGATGAGAGTGCATGAGAAGAACTATCCAACTCATGGTTTGGATTTGGCAGCAGTGGTCCATGCTTTGAAGGTTTGGCGTCATTATCTCTTCGGGGATAAATTCATGGTTATAAAGATCCTAAGATCTTGAAGCACATTTTATCATAAAGGGATTTGAACTTCAGGAAAAGGAGACAGATGGAATATCTCCATATATTTGATTTTGAATTAATGTACACAATGAGTAATGGAAATTTGGCGGCAAATGCATTAAGTAGAAAAATCATATGCTCAGGTGGTGAAACAATCATCTGACCAGTGGCAGTTGATGTCGGTTATAGCTGATATGAGGTTGGAATGTGAGGACCAGGAGGATAGAGTGGTTATCCTTCCAGTTTCATTGATTCCTAACTTGGTTGTCCTGGCTAGAGAGACATGAATATCCGATTCTGAGTGTGTGACCATGGGGTCGAAACATAATGGTGGGGAGACCATTGAGGGTTGGAAACTAAATGAAGATTTAGTTTTCTGTTTTCAGAATCGGATTGTTTTGCCAGTTGCTTTTTAGGAGGATCTTCTCAAGGCATATCATCATTTCAGGTGGGTTGTTCATCCTGTAATTCATAAAATATATTAAGCACTGAAGGAGCAGATCTGGTGGGATGGTATGAAAAGAAGCGTGGCTGAGTTTGTTTCGAGATTCATGACTTTTCAGCAGGTAAGATCATAGCATCAAAGTCCAAGAGGAATGTTGCTGTCTTTACCAATCCCTATATAAAATTGGGAGTAGATAGCGATGGATTTTGTTACAGGTTTCTGAAGAATAGTTAGAAAGCACGATGCCATATGGGTGATAATGGATCGACTAACGAAGTCGGCCCATTTCATCTTGATTTGTGAATATCATTCGTTGGAGGATCTGTCCAAAATGTATATCTGAGAGGTGGTAAAGAGGGATGGTGTTCCCATTTTGATTGTATCAGATAGAGATCCGAGATTTACATCTCGTTTCTAGAAATCCTTACAGCAATCCCTTGGAACACCGTTGACGATGAGTATGATGTATCACACTCAGACGGATGGAAAATCCAAGAGGACAATACAAACTCTGGAGGATATGTTTCGAGCTTGTGTTATAGATTTTGGTGGTTCATGTGAAGAGCATGTGTCATTGGATGAGTTCTCATACAATAAAATTTATCTGGCATCCATACAGATGGCTTCGTTTGAGGCATTGTACGGGTGTCCATGTCGTTCTCCACCATGTTTGGTGGAAACGGGTGAGTCCTCGATGGTTGGACCGAGACATGTTCAAGAGACTACGGAGAAGATCAAGTTGATCAAAAAGTGAATGGATATGGCTCAAAGTCGTCAAAAATCATTTTCGGATCATCGCACACGGCTGTTTTCATTCGAGGTGAGTGATCATGTGTTCTGTAGAATCTCTCATAGGTTGGGACATTGTCAGTTTGGGAAGCAGGGAAAGTAATATTTGAGGTATATTGGGCCTTTTGAGACCGTGGAGCAGGTTGGTGAGGTGGCTTAACATTTGTCTTTGCCACCTAGGATTAGTGCGGTGTAAAATGTGTTTCATGTGTCGCAGTTGAAAAAGTTTCAATCGGATCATGACCATGTGATTTGATGGGATCATATTGAGCTAGAACCATATGCTTTGCTGGTACACATGCCAGTGCAGGTTGTGGATAGGAAAGAGAAAGTCTTTCATGGTAAAATCATCAGTTTAGTTCATGTTTTATGGAAACATAGTCAGATTCAAGAGGAGACATAGGAGGGGGAGAAAGAAATGGTCGAGTAGTGGACCGAGCTCTTTCAGTAACGGGCGGGTTCACTGCATTCCAGGGATGGAAATTCCAATGGTGGGGAGAATGTATCACCCCCGGTTTGAGGTATGTGGCCTTTAATTATGCATTTTTATGTGTTTAAAGTGCAAGAGATGAGTTGGGAAGAGGTTGGGAGAGTTTGGAATGGTTTTGGATGAGTTCCGATGCTTCTAAAGGGGTGTAAAGTTTGAGCATGGTTAGTGGAAACTATGCGGGTTCCCCAGGAAACCGTGTGGACCCTGGCTCTCGACGCAGTGGCGCGTGCATAGTTAGCGAACGGTTTTCAAAAACCGTTTGGCCACTTAAAAATAGGGTTATAAAATCCGAGCTCACTCAGGATTGCCTCATGTCACTCCTCTCTTCCTCCCACTCGAGCCTCACTCGGGATTTTCGGTTCTCAAGTGTTGGAGGGGCTCTCATACATGTTTTGGAAGCGATTTGAAGGGGTTTCAAGGTGGATTCAAGGTGGTTTCTCCTAGGAAAGTCTCTCCTCTTGTTTCTCTTGTGATTTCCTCTAGATATTCGCCCATGTCTCTTTTAGTATTCTAGATCTACGCTTTTTGTGGGTAGATCTAGGGTTTTTTTTTCTTGGATGTTAATGTTAAGTCTTGTGATGGATAGGGAAGGTGATCTAGAGAGTTTTCGGTGGTGCGTTCGCTGGATATGAGGTGTAGTGGCTTGTGGGTCGATTTCTCGGGAATCCTAACAATAGGTGTCTTTTCTCTCAACTACACTTGGTTATAGCTACTGGTTTTTAGTTACAATTAATATGGTTGGCTTGAAATTAATTGGGTTTTGATGTGAAAAGTTGGTTGGAAATCTATATGGGGTTTTTTTTTGGGAAAATGGGTATTTATGGTGAAATGCTCTTGTTGTGGATTTTAAAATGGAGATTTTATAATGAGATTCTATGGTTGATTTGTGAAAATGAATGATGGAATGGTTTTCAATAAAAGGTTTGTTTTATTGAAATGTGTTTGGCATGGAAAATATTTTCAAAAATTGGGTGATTTATTGAAGTGGATTGATATGCAATGGAATTGGTTGATTGCATGTGGTTTTGTCCTTGGTGAGTTATATGCTTGGTTGTGATTGATCGGAATGTTTTTTGGAAGTGGCGATAAGTACCACTATAAAAGGTGATGGATAATGGAAAGAAGGGACACCATCATGGATATGTGGATGGGAAGTGCCACTTAGGATGAATGGGTGAAAGAGTTGGACAGAAGCTCCATCGTTTGGTTTTTTGGTTGCTTGGTTGTTTGTTGTGCATGGCTTTGCAAGATTGAATTGTTGTTATAATGTGTAATGTTGGGATGATTGTGTCTTTTTTGATTGGCTTTTCCCTTGGTTTCTTGGTATGGAAAAGATGTCTTGGTAAGATCATGATTGGCTTATAAAAAAGGTTTCACTTGTGATTTATTTTATAAAAATAGTTTTATATAAATGTGCTAATGGTTTTATCCAAGTGGCATGGGTAGGGAAGTCATTTGGGTAAATCCTACTAAGTTTTAGTACTCACACCCTGCTTTGGCAGATTGGTGTCTTTACAGATGTTGTGTACCGTGATGTGGGCAAAGGTAAGGCATCATCCTATTTTAGTGGTGCATTCTGATATCTTGGTGGAGCTTGGAGCTTAGAGCTGGGTGAGGATCTGTGGAGGTGACATGGCTCATAGTGCTTTAGTTGTTTAGTTTTTGTTTTTACTCTGATGTTGGTGGACATGTCTAGTTGTTTTGGTTTGGGATTGTATTGTGGAACAAGTTGGTTGTTTATGGTAATACATATTTGGGTAATTGATTTGACATGCATCATATAGAGGTGGTTAGTATATTGTTTGGTTGGTTTTGTCTTAAGGTCAAATTGTTCCCCAACTTGATCTTGAAGCGCTCGACATTCATTGACAATCTTTGGTGCCTTGGGAATGTCGCTTAAGGCCTAGCAACCATCACCTCCTCCTCAATCCAATGAGGTAGGGGCAGGGTGATACTAGTGGTGTAAAATATTATCTTCAAACCATATATAGAAACATGTAAATGACTAATTCTATTCTCAAATAACATTATCATAAGACATCCAGAGAAAGAAGGTGGATGGTTTCAAAAGAACATAACATAAAAAGTGAGGAGTACTCATCAATGGGTTTATGATGTAAATAAGTATTAAATGAAAGGAAACCATACAATAAAATAAAATAGTATAATTTACCAAACCTATATGAAATATAATCAATGAGTGGTCATAACTAAGTCAATGAAAAGCGAGTTATCAAAATCCATCACAACTAATGAAATCATGGAAATCATAATTGCTTGAATACGGAAACATTACACGTCTAGTAAATCCAACTATATAGAAATAAATAAAATATATAAAATTCATTTTATTTTGAATCATCATAACACTGAAGGGGAAATGGTGTGTAACATGTAACATGTCTCAAAGAATCAAAATTGAGACAAAGAAACATTTTCGTCTTGAGTAACACTTCAATAAAAACTAATTCAAAGAGACAGATGGCAATTGAACATAAAATAAAACTATTAAAAGATAATTCATTATAAAATATCTCAAATAGGTATTATATATAGAACATAAATTAAATTATGTGTTCAAAATTAATCATGTCTCAAATATTTGAATTTTAGAGATAACCCCTTATCTTTTTTCATGAAATATGTGATCATAATTTCACTTATTTTGTTATAAAATATACATATTAATAAAGTAATTTATAATGTTATCCATATTCATTTTCATTCATACTCTTCATAAATTATTATTCTCTATAAAAAAATTTCTGATTTTTTATATCTGGTGTCTATCATTTGGTTCTATTTTTAAGCATTAAAATTATGGGGATCATATTAATTATTGTTAAGAAGTTCATATTTTTTAGGTTAATAAATTTAATATTAATTTTTATTATTAGTCATTTATGATTATTTATATTCCATTTGTTAGTGTTTTAGTCTTTACCCTTGGAGATAATATCAATAATAAGCATGGTTTGGTTATTTTTAATGAATAGAGGTTTTTTTTATTATTAGATGAGTTATATATTGATATAACATCTCGCGAACCAAAGAAAATAATTATTTACACATTAATATAACGTGATACCACAGAATAATTTTTCATGTTAATCCATGGAATAGATGCATATTATTCATGATGTTAGTTGTTAATTCAACTCAAACATAAACATACCCCAATTTTATGAATTATTATAAGGTGTTTCTTTTCTTAGATAATTATAATAGAAGACTAATGATCACATATATTGTATATTATTGAAACATATTATAATAGTTTTCATGTAAAATAATAAGTGAATTATATTAAAATGTTAAACGATTTGAATAAAAGATTGCCTTTTTAGCATGCTTGTTTTAAACTACTAAATTAATGAGGATCGTTTGTTGATCATATCATTAATAGATTATCCAATTTATCATTACATAACATAAATTTTAACATATCAGCATATTTAAATATTAATCCCATTAATTTATCCAAACTTTTATTGTGGTTTAAAAAAATGAAACACATTGTGTCATGCATGCAATAGCACGCATAACACAAGAATTATGGTTTTTAAAAGGATTTGGTATATTAAAAAACATTGACAATATCCTTAAAATAGTAAATTTACAGAATATAAATGATAAAAATATCATCTTATTAGTCTATCTATAAAAAATTTGGTATAATATAATTAAATATAAAATCTAAGTATTTTATAATTCTCACATATATTGATTGAATTTTAATTGGATGTATATTAGAAATTAAGGCCTTATGGTAACTAATGGTGATAAAAATATTTTTAAAATTGGAGAAGGTAATAACATGATAATATTTGAAGATTTGAATTTTCACATTATAAAAATAGATGGGTCTGGAGAATGTAAAAATTTCACCCTTTTATATGTGGGGAGAAGGTGGTTTTGGGAGAAACACTTTCATTTCTGATATTTTAAGGTTACAATTCATGTTTCAATGGAATAGAATAGAAAAAATAGAAAATTAATAATATTTTTTTTATCCCAAATAAATGTATATAGTAATTTTTTATATGTTTATTTTTACTAGGTTTTTTAAATTTAACATTTAACCAAATATACTTCTACATATAAAATTAAGTTATAATCTTAGTAATTAATTTTATTAAAAAATATTAACATTTTTATTTTAATGTAATTTTATTAATATAATTTCATATTTAAAAATAAAATTTAAAAATTAAAATTATAAATGTATGAAAATTAATTTTTTCTATGAAATAAACATAGTCAACTAAAAACCATTCTTTAAATGTATAATGTCTTCATGCTTTAAATATATGTATTTATGATTAAATATTATTGGACACTGATTTTGATGAAATAAATTGATTTTAAAAAATATTAATATCAGCTTTTCAATGTAATCCAAAACTAAATCTGAATAGAAAATACTAAATTCAATGAAATAACCTAATATATTATTTTTTATTAAAGTTTTAATTTAATTATATTTTAAAATATTTTACATATGCTTTATAAGATCAAATAAATATTTGAAGATGTATAATGTTATTACATATATTAATATTTTATCACCCAAAATGTATTTTAAACTTACATATCATTCGGATATATATGGATAAACTCAAATAAATTACATGTTTGATGAAGGCCATGTTTTTAACTAAGAACCAACAAATCTAGAGAAATATCAAAATTCATAAAAAGTCAATTCTAATATGGTTAAGTAAAAACAGATTTTTTTATTAATGTCAATTTCAAAAATTTATAAATTTAATATTTTAGTACAATCATAAAATATAATGAAACATTTTTTAATTATAAGATGAAATATTTAAATGTAGTTTGTTATTATTTTTATTTTATTAAAATAACCAGAAAACGTTCATTAATTATTGTAACACCCCAAGGTTTTAAAAATGAAACTAAAATTCTTGTAAAAGGACTCTAAATAATTATATTTTGTTTTAATTATATATTATTAAACTAACTATTTGATATATTCACTTCTATGATATGAATTTCGAAAAATGGACATACATAGTTAAGATAAATAAGTTTTTTGTAGTCTGATAGGAAAAAAATATTTGTTTATTGAATTTTAATACACCATTATGAATATTAAGATGAACAGTAATATGACCCTTATTAATAGAATATCATATTATTAATTTTTAAAGTTATAATATAATGGGATCTTGATTAATTTTTCAATGTGATATAAAATGAATTAGAGTTTTAAAATTTTAATTTTTTGAATAAATTATGATTTTATTTACCAATTAAATTAATCATTTTTAGAAAATTATTTTCAAAAAATGGAGTTAAATTTTTTAATTCTACACATCAAAAATGGACAGGGTGTTTCATTTTTGAATTTTTCTTTGATAGATGATTTTTCGATGAATAGTAAAAGTACAATTTTATGTTTTTTGTGTGTTTAATGACATCATAATGATTAAATAATTCTAGTAGGATCTTGAGGATTAAAAATTGATATTAGTGGTCCCATGTGGCCAATAACAAGGGAATGGCCAAGGTTTTTAAAACACCAATAATGTGGTGTCCATTGAAATTAATTAAAAACTCTCTCGCATTCACTATAAGTACAACCCTCATGCACCTCTTCCTATAAAAACTATAAAGATTGGAGAATTTTTTTAAATTATTCCCAATATGTTTCCCAAGGTTATTCTCCATATTTACGACCTACTGGTATCATCGATGGCCAAAACCAAAGGCCTTAAGGAGGATATCAGGGAGAAGAGATCAAGAGGTAAATGTCCTCTTTCATTTTCTTATCATTTATTATTATTTTATTTTTTCTTCTTATGCTCTCTTAACATTCCATTATCCACGATGTATATATATTCTTTATTTTTACAAAGTTTATGGAAGAATTCATCATCATTATTCCTCGTCTTTTCCTCTTATTCTAAGAATAAAAACACCATCTGTGATGTGTTGATTTATCGACATTGTGGATGATATGTCTTCAATTTCCATTAATTTCTTCAAATATGGTTTTCAAACCATTTTAATGGTTTAAATATATTTTAACTTTTATTATATGACCTATATTATATTGTGTAAATATATTATATACATAATATTAAGGGTATATGATGGAACAAGTTTGTGATAATCGATGAACCGCCAAAATGATTTAAACAAATATCACCAATGATTTATCTAAATATTCATCTTCATAAAATATTACCAAAAAATGATTTATGGAGTAATATAACATTCTATAATAATATTAGCACCATTTCTTTCAATTTTTGCAGATTATCTTCCATTTGAGAAGAAAATATTTTATGAACTGACCATGGAAATCATGTAATGAACGCACCTGAAACAATGAAAATAACAAAATATAGTTAATAAATGGGTCGAATGATGTTAAACAATTATCGTATGTGTGTTATAAAAATTAATATCTTTCTTTAAAATATTAATAACCCCATTTTAACCATTATATAGAAGGTTTAGACAAGTTTTATGTAAGATGAACCCAATGTAAGGGAATTGTTATCCCAATTTTCATTCTTTGGGTTAACCTTAAATATTATTCATAATGTAGTATAAATATTATTTTTGTGATTTTTTTGTTTATAATATGTTTTATTATGATTATTTATATTTTATACACATATTAGTTTTATTTTATTAATTTCTCAAATCAATTATTTTATATTGGTAAGAAAATTTCTTTAAAAAATCATCTTTTAAAATTATATTTTATGAAATTCAAAAGAAATGTTTTTATGAAATTATTTATGTTTTATGATTATGATATGATTATTGGGAATTTTTTATGATGAAGGGTGTTAACTATAAATCCCTCTAATTCATTGGGTATTTGTAAGTTATATGTCTGTCGTATGGTTACTCCATGTGTAACTGTAGTGGTTGCACTAAAAGTTAGTCATAAGGGTTTCATTGTATGGTGACGATGAGGGTTAGAAAATTAAGTAATTAATTCCCCAAGTTACCTTTTTTATCTATTCTTTTTTTTCTATATTTATGGAAATATCATGTTTCACAATGTAATTATGTGATACTTTATGGGTGCTAATTATGTCTTTGTGAAAACTATTTGATATGAATTCATGGGATATTGGTTTATTTGCTTATCTTTATCCCTTACAGAGATATTTATGCTCTTGAAAAGTTTTTTAATATTTTTCACATGTTATAAGGATGTGTAAGATAAATAAGGTATTAAAGATAAATTTTATGATGACTTTTTATAGAAAACATTCATTTTTTTAACAGTTTTATGTTTTGGAAGAAATGGATATTGTTTTAGTGGTAACCACTTTTTATTCCTGTGGGTCTATATGTATGAGTAATCTTATAAAATTCTAAAACATTAAACTTAATAGTTCTTTGTGTTTATAGAGATGATATAACTAGTTGGAATAACTATAATACGTAATGTTTAAGGTTGGATCCTTATAGTTTTTATAAAATCATAGTTTAGATTACTTTAGGAGTTAGTATGATGATAACATAATACAATAAATGATTATTACCTTATTTTTATGCTGATATGATATAGAATTTCAAAAATTAACAAGTTTATTCCTATCATATATGTATGTTAATAATATTTTTCCTTATAATAAATGGGGAAGATGAACTTAGAAGGAATCAAGAGGCTGATATATTTCTTAATCCACAACTGGAAATGGTTGGAATTGTAACCGAGAAGTTTGTGATGCTAATGTATCAGCTGTCACAGACAATAAATGGTGATGTCACCCATGAAAGATATTGACTAGAGCTACCAAAAGTATACATGATGATAATTGAACATTTTATTGGGAAACACCCTCTTTCTTTCTGTGCATACTCTGAGCCATTAGCAGTTGAAGTATGGATTAAATCCCATGAAAATATATTTGATGTTATGGGATGTTCAGATAATAAAAAGGTAAGTCTTTCTATTTTTTTTGAAGATGAAGCTGATCAGTGGGGGTCAATGGTCATGAATATCAGGTATAGAGATGATATTGATGCCTTACATTGGAATGAATTTAAAATTATTTTCATTGAAAAATATTTTCCAAAGGTGTTTAAACTTTTGATGGAGACGAAATTCCATGAAATGAAGCAAAATGATAAATATTTAGTGGTCATGCATGAAGAGAACTTCACCCTACTAGAGTGTTATTATCCAAATATTATTTTTTATTTTGATAGAAAAATCATAATGTTTTTACTCAGGATTGAATTCAACATATTGAAGGTTATTGGATTCCATTGAGTTCAAAAGTTATGAGAAACTTGTCCGATATGATAAGAGGGTAGAAACAAAGGTTTATAATGACCATGTGTTCCTTGAAAACAAATAGAATAGGAGGTCCATATGGAATTTGATATATAATAATCAATCAATGAAATTTTATGGTCAGATGATTCAGTTTTTCTTGTGTAAAAAATGTAATAAAAAGTAGCCAGGGAATTTCCTTACCAAAACTGGGATGTTTTGTGATGTGGTATGTTTGTGCAAATATCCCAAAATTTTAATGAAAATTATCCTAATAATAATCCTAATTATAAAAATGTAATGTGTTTTAAATTTTATGAGATGGTTCATTAGGAAATGGTCTTCCCAGAAAAAGATCAAAATGACTCAATGATTCTAGAATATAAGAAGAAAGTTATAGTGAGATCTGTTAGGACTACATCATCAGACTTCGGGCCATCCAATGAAGTTGTATCAAGTACCTCGTTTGTTTACTCATGTTTATCTAAGGTTTTGTTTGAGATTGGGTGTATGATTTCCATTATTTCTAAGAACGTTTTGTGTAAATTGGAAATATCACCTCAACAAACGATAGTGAAACTTATTATTAAAACATGAGGTGTAAATATTGCAATAAATATGAATTATTAGAATCTTTCAATAATTGTTTTTGGAAAGAATTTACCTTTAAACCTGATTGTTTTTTCCTTAGTAGAGTTTGATATAATTTTGGATATGGATTAGATTTATATTTATCATGTTATGATTGATTGTAGAGATAATGATGTTGTTTTTTTCAGAAAGAGTTTCAGTTTGTAAACAAGAACTAATTTATACAATTAATAATATATCAATAAGTTCAGAAATAATTGAAATATAGAAATGAAATTTATCTTGTTTATATTGTTGAAAACAAGATAACTCTTCATATTAATTATTTTTCGATGGTAAATGAATATATTGATGTTTTTCTTCGTGAGTTACCTACTGTTATATCTCATCGGAAGTTGAATTGAAAAATGACTTAGTTTCGGATGATAAGGGAATTTAAAACCCCCCATATCAAAGGGCTCAAATGGAAAATTTAGAGTTGAAAAATTAGTTGTAGGAATTATTATATAATGGCTTTATCCTACCCAACACTTCATGATGGGGTTACACTATCTTGTTTGTTAACAATAAATATGGTTCAATGAGACATTTCATTGATTATAGACTCTTAAACAACATAACTATTAAAAAAAGTATCCTTTTCCTCATATAAAGGATTATTTTGATCAACTCCATGAAGCACATTATTTTTCGAAGGTGGACCTGAGGTTGGGGTACCATCAATTTAAAGTAAATGAAGCAGAAATTTCGTAGACTGTGCTCCATACTAGTTATGGGAATTATGAATTTTTATGCAATTTGGGTTACCTAATGCACCTTCTGTATTCATGTATGTTATGAGTAGAATAATTCACATGTTTTTTTATAATTTTTTGTTGTAATTATTGATGAATTTTTGTTATATTCTAAATTTCTAGAAGAGAATGAAGAATATCTAGGGGTTATTTTTTTAACCATAAAATTAAATAAACTGTATATAAAATTCAATAAGTGTGAATTTTGGTTGAAAATATTTCATTTATTGGGAATATTTTAAATAAGGATGGAATAATAGTTGATCCTTCCAAAAAACAAGTGGTTGATGAATGGCCTAGACCTAAAAATGTGACATATATTTTTATTTTTCTTGAATTATTAGGTTATTATTGAAGATTCTTTAAAAGCATTATATAGTTTTTTAGAACTCTAACTATGTTAACTAGAAATGGGGATAAATTTCTTTGGATAGAAGAATGTGATGTTTTTTTTCTGGAATTGAATAAGTGATTTGTGAATTATCCATTTTTGGCCCTACTTTCCAGAAATGGTGTGTTTTTCATCTATAGTGGCGCATCTTTGAAGGGAATGTTTTGTGTTCTGATGCAGAAAGCTCAATTAATTTCTTATTCTTAAAGACAACTAAAACATAATGAGTTGAATTATCCCATGTATGATTTATAATTATAAGATGTGGATTATGATTTGAAAATTTGGAGGCATCATTTATATAGATCCAAATTTGAAATATATACTGACCATAGAAGTCTGAAGTATATATTCACTCAGAAGGAATTACACATGAGGCACATTGGATGGGATGAATTTATAAAGGAATATGATTTCATGATCAATTACTATCCAAGATAAGATTACAATGGGTTTGATGCCTTAAGACAAAAAACAACATGCATCATTAAAAATGTTACCATTGGAACATGACTAATTGACTAATGATTTGATGAATTTTGGAATGAAATTTGTTGGTGTAGGAAATTAATCTGTTTGTTTTTCAGTTTTCAGTGTAGAAAGCATTGTTAGACAAAATTAAGAAAGCTCATAAGGAAGATATTGAGTTACAGAAAAATGTAGAACTGGTAAAAATGGGAAAGTTGCCTGAATTTAACCTTGAAAATGATTTCATATTTAGATTTAGGAAAATATTATGTGTTCCTTATGATTCCCAAATGAATAAATAATTATTGTGTGAATATCATATTTTTCCATTTTCATTTCATCCTAGTAGTACAAAAATTTACAAAGACCTTCGAGAATATTAGTATAGGGATAGAACAAAAAGAGATATTGTAGATTTTACTGTGAAATGTTTGACCTATCAATAGTTTAAATAAGAGCAACAACTACCAAATGGGATGATTGAGAATTTACCATTTCCATAGTTGAAATGGTAAAATATACCCACGTACATCATTTTGGGACTTCTAAAAAATTCTTAAGTTATAGATGCAATCTAGGTTATTGTTGATCAACTATCTAAATCCTGTCATTTACTTTGTATTCAAGATAATATGTCTTTGGATCATTGTTATCGAATATAACTCAAATATATATTCAGTTTAGATTGAGTTCTTCTTTCCATTGTATCTGACTATGATCCGAGGTTCACTTCTATATTTTGGAAATCCCTTCAGAATTCATTGGGAACTAAATTAAATTTCAGTATAGCTTCTCATCCTTAATTAGATGGGCAGTCCGAACGGATGATTCAGACTTTGGAGGATATTATTTATGCATATTCAATGGATTAATAGAGAATTTGGGATCAAAATATTTATTTAGTTTAATTTTCTTATAATAATAGTTTTCATTCCAGTATACAGATTTAACCATTTGAGGAATTATATGGGAAGTAGGGTCTATCTCCATATTTCTGGCATGCATTCGAGGAAAGAATTTTTATAGGACGAAAATTAGTAGAATAAGTGGATGATATTGTGGGGATACACCAGAAACACATGAGAACAGCTCAGATCATGTAAAAATGTTATGTAGATAATAGGTGGAAATCCATTCATTTCGAGGTTGGTGAACATGTTTTTCTTCGAATCTCACCATGGAAAAGTGTTCTGCATTTTGGTAAGAAATTAAAGATGAGTACATGGTTCTTTAGAGCTTATAGAATATTGGAGATAGTTGGACTGGTTTCCTATAGAGTATATTTTCCTTTATGTTTGTCATAGGTACTCAAAATTTTCATGTATCGATGTTGGAATGTATGTGCCATATTCATCTAATGTTTTGAACCCACAGGTAGTTTAGAAAGAAGAGAACCTTTCTTATGAAGAGAAAAGAGTTCAAATGCAAGATCAAAGAGAATAGGTTTTTAGGAAGAAGTTAATCCACTAGGAAAAGGCTTTGTTTAGAAACCACATGGTTGAAAAAACAATACGGGGTATGAAAATGATATGAGGGACATGTATCATCACTTGTTTAATAAGTAAATAAAATTTTGTGGATAAAATTTCCAAATGGTGTGGAGAATAAAACACCTTAACTTTTTAAAAATATTAAATTCATGAAACATCAAGTATCTATATAATGAATCCTTTTTTTAAATATATATTTGTAAACTACCTATAAAATATAATTTTTCCACTTCTATGATTCAAATTTTGAAAAAGGGACTTGCACAGTTGCACTGAGAATATTTTTTAGAGTTTGATAGGGAAAACACAAATTTTTGTGAAATATAATATGAATATTAATATAAACCTTACTATTAAAAATCATATTATTATTTTTTCTTAAGGTTATAAGATAATGAGATCTTGATTAATTTTTCAATGTGATATAATACATATTAGATGTTATAATTTTTATTTTTTGAATAATTTTTGATTTTATTTAAAAATTAAATCAATCATATTTAGAAAATTATTCTCAAAAAATAGAGTTCATTTTTTTATTCTACATGCCATTAATAAATTATAGTGTTTTTTGGAATTTTTCTGAGATAGTTGAATTTTCAATGTGTAGTGAAAATACATTTTGACATTTTTGGTGTGTTTAAAGACATCATAATGATTTAATAATAATTCAATCATTCTTGTTGAATTTTTTGAATAAAAATGTGATATGGGGTGTCCCATGTAGCCAATACCATGAGAAACATGGGAAATACCAAAGTTTTTCAAAAACCACTAATGAGGTTTCTTTTTAAATTAATTAAAAACTCCATCACATTCACTATAAATACAACCCTCACCCCCCTCTCCCTCTCACACATCTCAAATTTTGATAAGTGTCTAAAATATTCCCCAATACCATTCCCAAGGATATTACCTATATCCAAGACTTATTGGTATCACTAAAGGTCCAAAAATATAGGCCTTAAAGAGGATCACATGGAGAAGATATCAAGAGGTAAGGATCATCTTTCATTTTCTTGTGTTTTTATTTCAATTCATTTCATTTCATATTCTCTCTTCACCTCCCATTATCCAAGAGGCATGATATATCTATTATTATATATAATCTATATTTTTGTCATGTTTATGAAAAATTCATCATCATTATTCCCCTCATCTTCCTCATATTCTGAAAATTAAAACAGCTTCGAGGAAGTGTCGATTTACAGAGATCACGGATGATGTGTCTTAAATGTCATATAGATCCTTAAAAGCTCATTGTGAAACCATTTTAATGGATTAAAAATATTTTAATGTGTATGATATGACCTCTCTTGTGTTCTGTAATTAACTTATATGCATAATATTATAGGTATATAATGAAATAATCTTGTGAAAATAGAAGAACTGCCAAAATGATCTAAACAATAATCACTAATGATTAATCTAATGATTTATAATTATACCATATAAAAAATATGATTAATGGAATTATTTAATATTTCTAGAAAATATATTAACACTATTTCTAGTTACTTTTGGATTTTCTTTTCAATTTGACAAAAAACAAATTATGAACTGACCATGGAAATCATGTAAAGAATAACCCTAAAATAATAGAAATAATAAAATATGATTAGCAAATTGGTAGAATGATGTTACAAAATGATCATATATTATGTTATAAAAATCAATATGTTTCAAAAAAATACCAATAATCCCATTTTAAAAATTACACATGATGTTTAAACAAATTTTATGTAAGACGGACCTGAGGTAAGATAATTCTTAACTCAATTTACATTCTTTGGGTTAAACTTATACATTACTAATTATGTGGTATTAAAATTATTTTTGGGATTTATTTTATATATATTATGTTTTATTATGTTTATTTATAGTGTATGCCCATATTCCTTTCATTCTATTAATTTCTCACATCAATTATATGATATTTGTATGGGACATCCCATAAAAAGTTTCTTTTAAAATTCAATTTTATAATATTATAAATAAATCTTTTTATTTAATTATTCATGTTTTATAATTATGCTTTTGTTCTTGGGAATTATTTTGGATTAATTTTGGGACCTATATCTCCCTCCAATTCATTGGATATTATTCTGTTGGAGGACATCCATAGGGTTACTCCAAGTGTAACTGTGATGTTTACATCATATGGTAGCTCTTAGGGTTACATTGTAAGGTAGCCACGAGGGGTATGAAATTAAGTAAGTAATTACCCAAGATACCATTATTCTTTATTCATGTTTTATATGTCTGTAGAAAAATATTTTTTCACAAAGTATGTATGTGATACTATATGGGTGATAAGTATTCCATTGTGAAAATGATTTCATATATATATTCATGTACAAATAGTTTATATCCTTCAATTTATACCTTACTGTTTTTCATAGATTATAAAGATTTTTAAGAGAAATAAGGTATTAAATTTAAATGATATAAGGATTTTTCAAAGAGAACATTTTTTTATTTTGAAAGATTAATGTATTGGAAGAAATGGATATTGTTTTATTGGTACCGACATTGTATTCTACTGGGTTGATGTGAATTATTTATGTCTTAACTTTATAAAACTATGACCAAAAAGTTATTTGATTTTGTAAAGATGTTAAATATAGATGAAATAACAAAAATATTTAATGTTTAAGGTTGTTTCCGTATATTTATGATTTTAAATTTTAGTAAAATCGACCCCGATTTTAACCTCTTGCTTCTAGAAAACTCCATCCACCACCCTTACATGAATCCCTTAAGTCCTTATCTTACATTATCAAATTTTACATTTAAATATTCACCAAAGTATGAGATATATCGATGCAAGATACTCCTTTTATCTTCATTCTACATGTTATTCACTCTAAATATATATTTTTTATATAATTTCCATTAAATATTATGATTTAGAATTTCAGGGATTTAATTTCAAAATCATCATATTTTGGTCTTAAGATCTCTTTATAAAAACTCACAATTATATGGAATATCATTTTTCAAAAAATTATTTATCTTAAATATGGTTAATATATGTGTATAAAAATTAATAAACAATGAATAATAGATTATTTCAAATATATTTTGATCTAAATGTGAATTTTGAGGAAATATTTTATGACTGTTATAAGTTATAATCATGTTTTTATTTTGTTTTGAAACTAGCATAGAAAGTGGTTTCTTAAAATTACACATTTGGTTTGAAAATTTATGATTGATATAAGAGGTTTAATAAGATTAAACTATTGAATTTTTATTTAATTCATGGGGTATTTATTTGGGAAATGCCAATAAAATTACTCATGCATTTCATGAATTGTTTAGTGAGGTAATTCAAGTGGTAAACTTATCTCCAAATTATTAAAATATTTTATATTATGATGTTTCTTGGGAACACATGGGTACTTAGTTAAAGGTATATTATATGTAAATAAATATATATTTGATGAGAATCCATAAAACTAATACCCCTAAACAATATGAGACTCTAAATATGTCATTACTGACATAGTAGTTTAAACTAAGGGGATCCACTATAGGCCTCACACTAATTATTGATGAGACCCTCTAATAGACTTCTATAAGCAGTTGAACTTGTTCAATATTTCATTATGATTAGTATAAGAATAATTAATTTCCTTGATCATTTATACCTTTCACTTTTTCCAATGAAAGATGGATGAAATGTTAGCTTTGTTAACAATTTTCCATTCATGTAACTCTTATCACATTCTATTCTTTAAATCACATTTTATGTAGTGTTTTAATTAATATATATGATAATTGTCACCTCTAAATATATTTATTATATAAAATGACAAGAAAATATTTATATATAAAATAAAAACAAGATGGTATTATTTTATTTAATAATGTTAAGACATTGAGTATATTGTGTAAACAGACATGATTGATTATATTCAAACCTTATATACACCCTTTGGGTCTTTATTGACATTGTTTTCATTGAAGGAGGTAAATAAAGGAACCAATTTATTTGGAGAATATTTATTCAATTTAATAAGTTTTTTTAGGAGGTGAAAGATGTAAATTACCTTTTTCACACACTAATTGGTAGTTGCATATTTCTTTTTTATTACTATTTTTTGTTACCTTTTATAAATCAAAATCAAAAGTCGTTCCCATTCATTCCACATTTTTTACTAATTTTGGTATTATATGTTTATAGTTTATGTTTATGATTTGGGTTAAATAAGGATTTATATCATTGTGATGAGATTGTTCTTAATTAATATTTTACTCATATCTTCCAAATATAACATGTTTTTTTGGATAAATTTTAAAATAATATAATTAGTTTTTATGAAAAGGAAATTGTAGGATTAAAATATTTGGTCCATGTAAAAAACATATTATATAGTATAAAATTAATTGGTGATTTAATTCCCTAATATGTATAAATGATGAAATAAAACTAGTTTTCAGGCTGTAGTTATTGATAATGTTCCGCAAGCCCCATAACGGGACAACTTTTGTGGAAGAGTCAGTTAACCCTAGTTTGATTGTGGAAACATTATATTAAAGATCGATTTATTTGAAAAATATTTTTGAATTTGAGGTATTGAATAGATATGACACTCCGATGTTTAGTGGATTGTTATAAGTAAGTGATATGTGAACACCTCTCTGAAAGATACTTAAGTAACCAGTTGTTGATAGGAAAATATTATTTTAGTGGACATTTTTTTAATTTTTCTTGATTTATTAAAATACCATGTTAATGAATGGATTTATAAGTTTAAATTTTGTGTTACATGAGTAGTGTAAATGTGATAAACAAATTCACATTGGCCATTAATCTTCGTAAATGTGTGGTTTCATATGATATAATTTTTTAATGATTCTAAATCATTCGATTTATTCATTATAGGAAAAGTTTAATTTTACAAGACATTTAAAACGTGTTTTTAAATAGATTTCAATATATTAATGAGGTTTATTTTGATTAATTATATTTGATATTTTACTATACCTCCAAAATAGTCTCATTGTGTCTTTATTAGGGAGTGGGTGGTTAATTTACCATGTGAAAACCCTTCATTTTTCACAAACATAATTAAAACATCTATTTAGATTGTTAGAACTATGGAATGATGTCACATCCATTTTTTCTTATGCTATAGAATTTTGATAATATTTTCACTGTCACAAAAATC
Organism: Viscum album; assembly: GCA_963277665.1. Lineage (NCBI taxonomy): Eukaryota > Viridiplantae > Streptophyta > Magnoliopsida > Santalales > Viscaceae > Viscum > Viscum album. Next base: position 337,555,953 of record OY728163.1, read on the forward strand.
TTATTTTATGAGGTTATAAAAATCATCATGACGAATATAATTGTTAATAAATGATATAGAATATACTGTAATTCTTGGAAACTCCTTATACATCAAATATTAAATGTGTTCTTTCTTACACAGTGGACACATATTTATTTTTTCATAGCTAATTATGAATGAGAAATATTAAAATAACCTAAAATTGAATAATTTTAATGTTATTGTCTCATATAAATTACCTTTTAAAATGATTTTTATAGCCATGGAAATTGGATTTTTTGACTTTTACATGGTGATAAAATAAAATATTTAAACCAATTTCCCAATATAGTATACTTTCCATCCAAAATAGTCATAAATAAAACATTAAAATATCATTTCACTGAAATGGGTTCTCGATGTTACATTTAGTCTAATTATTTATTTTAAAGCATTAAAAATATGATAATGTTATTTGATTAGGTTTCCATGGTGAATGTTTATAATGATGAATTGTATAGTATGTTAAATTCTCTAAATTTGTAAATATAATAAAAGGGGGGATTTTTGGAATAGAAGAGGAAGTTGTATGGCTCATTAAGATAAACTGGTGGTTTATTTAGGTATTGATCTCATTATTATTATTGAATACCTATGAGAGGAATACCTCATATCTAAAACCAATGAGGAATAATGGGACTCCTCAAACCATCTTGTTAGGATGCACCTATGAAATGTAATAATTGTGTATAGATAGGTAATCTTTATAAATTTTATAAAAAATTTAGAAATGGGCACCTAGTTAATCTATACAAATAGGATCTCATGTTTTATATTATGATTTTAATATGGAATGAACCTAACCTGAAAATAATATATGTATAGGTATAATATAACATAGCTTGATCCAATTGAGTGGTTAACAAAAAGTTAGAAGGAAATACTAGACTCATAATAAACACATGTAATTGTTTTAGGTTCACTAGTGTCTTTGGTGATATATAGACTTATCAAGGAGAATTAGGGTATCATACATATTATAATTTTTCCAATTAATACTTAACGTCTCACATCTAAAAATTATCTTGAGACACTTTCTAGTAGGTTAGTTAATTTTAACATATATCAATGAGGATTCAATTTAATTTTCACGAATATATTTATTGATCCAATTTAATAATTAATTGAATAAATCACAGAAGATTATTTTTTTTCAAAAAAATCTGTAATTAAATCATTCAAACAAGTCATAATAATTATACAATTTTCACCCTCATTAAGATGATACAAGGTTGAAAAAATGAAATTTTATTAATAAAATAAATCCAATAAACTCTTTGTTTAAGGGTTGGAATTTTCAAGGCTAAAACTATCATAAGTTTAGTCCCCTTACAAGAATTTAGTATTTTTTTAATGACCCTAAAGGTAAACTTCCTCACTGATATTTCTATTCTCATTACTAAATTAATAAAAATAATTGTTATAAAATCTTATACATGCAAAATTTCACCATTTTTTTGATGCGCTGAGTATTGATAGGTTCATGTTAATTTCTATATTTATATTCATCTTTGTAACAATTTTATGAAAACAACTATTAACATATACACACTTTCCATGAGTCTTCAATGGATAACATATTCTTATTCCCCCGAGGGAAGATCTAAAATGTGAATCACAATTCCTTCCAATCTTATTTCTATTCCTATATTTATCTCTTTGTTCATTGAATTAATCTATCTTCCCTCTTTTTTCATGACAACAACAACCTTATAATTTTATATATGGATATCTCATTTATATGTAGAATTTTTTTCCCCTATTCAATTGATACTCATTGTTTTACTCTCATTATATATCATCAAATATCTAATATATAATGAAAATTAAAAAATGAAACTTATTTAAAATTTTCTAAATATTATAAAAACATTCCTTATCTATAATAATATATAGTTTCTATAAATATATCTTAGATTAATGAAAAAAATATCATCATAAAATATTCCTTTTTCCTTCCATGGATACACCAATAATATCTCTAAATATATCAAGTAAAACAAATCAGTATTACTCAATCCCATGAAAATGAAAAAAGATGAAAAATTTATCCTTCAATTAAATATATTCAAAATAATAATAATGACTTCCTTTATTTTACTCAATAATTATTGATTAATTGCTTTTCAAAAAAATATGAATTCATAATTCAACTTACATATTCCACCAAGTAAAATCACATTATATGTAAAATATTTACTACAAATATATCTTTTTAATATAAAAAATATTATATATATATAACATAAATTATTACATGTAGTTAATAAAAACTATTCAAAAATTACTACCCCAATCCTATATCTATAAATTCCTTTAAACTTATCTAGATAGTCTAGAATAAATTCTAAAGGGATGATCCAACATTTTCTCTCAATTAAACCATCATTAATCCACTCATAATTGAGTGTCAAAAATAAATTTAAATTTTATTAATTTATAACTCATAAAATCCATTAAAATTGATATCAATATATTTGATGAATTTTATTTTGTCTTGAACTAGTAGTGGTGGGACCAATAACATCATAGACAAATTATATAATTCAACAAAAACAAAAATTGGGTTATTACAAATTTAGAAATAATCAAATAATTTTCCCCTCCCCTACGGTGTTAAGGTATTCTACACCATGATATAAAAAAAGGATAACAAAATTTTTGGTTCTGTTAAGTTTTTGGAAAATATTTATGACCAACAATAAAATCCTTAAACCCACACTCTTGGATCCAGTGATAAAACATAAACATTGCATTTATAGAATTTTTATTTTTTACATGTGACCCAATTTTAGCCATCAATAACCAATAATACTACAAAAAATTATTATATTTATAACAAACCCAAGGAAAATTTTGGTTCCTAGTTTTTGATAAATAGGAAAGATTATTTCATGCAGTCATTTCCACACAATACCCAATTATCTAATAAATCAAGTTTTTTATAAAGTGATTAAATTATTTGTTCAATTAAACTTCTATATCTAGAACTATGGATTTATTAAATTTTCTACTCAACCTTAAACCTTATAAAAACATATTGAAACTCGGCCTGATTACAAAATTATTAGTATGGGACATAAAACAGGTTAATTCATTAGTCTAGTGAAAAATTTACAACCCATAAAATGTTTACCTTTATCAAATATTATTTGAGCATATGGAATAAATCATATACACTAGAAAAATGAAAATAAATTTTCATAAAATCCCATTAAAACTGAAAGAATTCATTTAGAAATAAATTTTAATTGTATTAGGGAATTATATACATAACTGATATCATAAATAATTGGATCCTGATTAAATCCATCGGAGAAACTACTATGGTTAATACTATCCTTCTTGCATTTTAAGATAAAGAACATTAAAAGAATCACATGGGAGATATAATGGGTCTCACTATTATATAATCTATATTTAACCCTCCTGTTCATATAAAATTTTTCTAGTGAACCATATATTCATCTATAATTATCAACTACATTATATAAAACAAAACTTTTTTATAATTTCACTTTTCATCATAAAACCCTTGAAAAACATTTTTAATCCCATATAAAAAAATTTCAGTTATTGAAATATCATTTAGTTTTGAATAAAAAAACAATTTAAAAATTTAAATACAAAAAAGAATTGGGAATTGGGGGTTTCATTGAAAAAAATTGATGTATTTTTATGGAATCTAATCATCAAATTACAATTATCGAGGAGAGACTATAACATCCCAAAATTTTGAAAGGGGAACATCATAACTGATAGAATGTATAACATACGACACAAATATTTGAAGTGAATCTAATACCTAGATACATTAAGATATTTTTATTTCTAAATTAATTCAATCTCCATGATAGCTTTCAATTCACGCAACACCGGGTTCAAATGAAACATAACACTATATTAGAATATTATTTTTCAAAAATGACCATTATTACCTATATGTTAAGATTACACGTATGAATATTAATAATAAAATTATGAGAAATATATGTTTTAAACATGTGTAAAATATATTCAATGTTTATATATATTTATAAATAAAATAAGAAACATTTTAATGGGAAATAATGTTTCTCTGAAAAACTATAATTTTTAAAAAGTGGATTAGTTGAGAATTTTACACATATTTGAAAATAATTATTAATAAATTATGGAATTTATTTTAAAAAATAAACATCATTTATGAAATATAATTGTCCAATTTTTCTTTAGGTGAATTTTTTTGAATATTCTAAAAAGATAAATTATTTAGTGAATAGAAAAAAATACTGAATTTTAATTGAAAGTGCATTTTCAATTAAATTATAAATAAAAAAATTATATTATAAATTGATTTCTAAGTATAATTAGTTCATATATATGTGAATTAATATAATTTTAGTCATATTATTCATTTTCTTAGTGAACATTGATATAAAAACCTTATAATCTTTTAATCATTTTCAATTTGAAAACTAGCTTTCTCATTGCTTCTATGAGATTATTTTTATACTAACATTTTCTAATTATGTGAATAGAATTTCGAATAATTAATTCTAGATATTTATTCATAATGATTTATATAATATAATAATTTAAAATTAATCTTTTTCCAAAATGAAGACTGAAAATAATAATAATTAATTACAACGGTTCAGGAAAAGATGACTTTACTGGGGGTTAAACTAAAACATATAACAGTTAAAATGACTTAAAAATTAGTATAGAATCTATTTTAGGGACATATTTCAATATTATCATTTTTAATGATAAAAAATTAACCATTTTGGGCACTTTTAGAATGTGAAAAATTTGGGTACATGTTTTTCTTTTCAAATATTACATGAGTGCTGCCCACCTCACTTATAAAAGGCCACTCAATCTTTCCTCTTATTCACAGCTTAAAAAGCTTTTTGTTCAGAAAGGTATAAAAAAATCACATTTATACTTCCATAATATCATCATAAAGGTATTATTTTCTGAATAAATCCATCCTACGATGGATTTGAGGAAATCCTAATGATTATACCCAATGAAGAGGTATTTTTTTTCAACAAGCATTTTTATTTTATTTCTCACTCAACCTCCATATATTATTATTAAAAATGGTTGTATAATAACTTAAAGATATAAAATATATTGATTATTTTTATGTTATGGTAATGAACTTAAATCATATTCATTACCATCTAATATGTTATGAAATAATCTTTCATGTGTACAACAGACTACCATTGTGTGAACCGATGCTATTCATTTTCCAATTACCACTTTTCATAGTCTGGTATGATAATGGATTTAAATTATATATATGATATTTTTAAAAAAATATATATTTAGTCATTATAAAATATATTTCGTTTTAACATCTATTACATAGGGTATAAGATATTTTCGCTCATGTGTACAACATACAATAGCCTTATGAAGTTATATGATTCAATTTTAACTAAATCATTACATGAAAATTAATGAGGGTAAATTTAATTAATATATGTTATATACATGAAATAATTATTATATTATTGAAAATGTATCCTTATTAAAATATAATATATAAATTGATTTCTTGCACTGAAGGATGATAACATTGTTCGTGTATATATGGACTACTGCCTTCATGAAGCGATGTGACACTCTTTTGATCACCACATAAAATAAATGAAATATATAAGTATATTTAAAAAATAATATGGTATTTATGATATTATAATTATTATTTAAATAACATAATTTACTTATATTCTTTCTATAATTATCAATTAAAAAGAAGACACATTACTCATGTGTATGAACATCCTACCATCTTCAGGATCACAATGTACCTTATTATTCATAACCATATTTCCATATTATTTTTAAAATTAAAAATGATATAAAAATATGGAAAATATTTCATTATTATTATTATTATTATGGAGATTATGTAAGTATTTCATTTTAAAATGAACATGATATTTTCACAAAATACATGAATGGGAAGAAAAGGAAATTGATACTAAAAAAAATATAAAATAAAAATGATTATTAATAGGCAGGTGATAAGATGTTATAAAAGGATAATATATGATATTATAAATATTAATTTGGTTATATAAAAAGTTAATAACATTATTAAATAAAATATAATCAATGTTAAATAACTTTATTCCAAAATTAATTGTGAGGTAAGGGAATTTATTTCAATTACAATACATTAAGTAATATTATAATGTCATGGACATAAATTCTTTTATATGTTGTATATACTGACCATTTGACAAGTGATATCATTAATAATTCATGAGAAATTTTATGGTATGTTTAATTTTTTTTCATGAAATTGGATTTGATTTGAAAATATAAATTTGGTAAAACATAATTAAAATTCTTAATGTATTTTGTGATTATTACCTTTCTATTAAATAAATCACTTTATTGTGATCATTTTTCGTTGGTAATTATGTTTATCATTAATTTAAAAATTCTTTTTATGATCTATATCATTATTACAGAAACTATATTCCATTTCCTTAAAAAAAAATTACTTTTAACATTATTTGATTAACTGGGAAAATATAGATAAATATATATCATTTACACAATATGGATATTTTTATATAAGGTGAATTGTTAATGAATTAAATAGATCATTCGATATTTTTGGAATGTTTTTTACATGAATACATTGGTGGGTATCGATTATATATATACCCTTACTACATCGAATTGTTTCAGAAGGAAAATGTTTTGTCTGAACCTGATATGATTGTACAAAATTGTTCTTAATTAGTTGTCCATACTAGATGTGTTTTTACCCAATAGTTTTAGACTATATATTTAATTTTCATGATGGAAGAGGTATCATGTGATTGATATATTACATACAATAATTAATAATTTCCTTCATTGATAATTTACTTCATATTATTATCCATGATATTTTCCAAAATATATTATCCTTGGAAGAATTTCATTCTCAATATATTGATTGAATTGCGTGTGTTCTTAGTTATATGACATGTCATGTTGATTATGACTTATATACACATATTAATGATTAGATAACATGTTTTCTTAGTTAATTTTATTTCCATATTGATTACACCTTATCTTATATTGATGTTAATGTTGTTTTAATGGAGTGTGTGATCAGTTATTTACCATGTAATGATGATATTCTTACTGATATCATGATACCTTTAATTATACTTAACCCTCACTGGGCATTTGATCTCACCATTATTTTGTTTTCTTTCCCAAAAAACCATGATCTGTACTATGAATTAAGTGCAAGGATATTCCATAGGGAATAATTATATTCATTATAACAAAGTATGTTATAATTTTTTTCTTCTAATTTAATATGGTAATCATGTTCATATCTGGTTCTCCAAAACTTCTAAAATGATCGGTACTTTGAGATCTTACCTTTTCTATCGATTCCAATGTAATAAGGTAAGAACCGACTCTGGGAAATCGGGATCAGAACCATTCAAGTATGAATCAAAGGATATTTAAAAGAATCCTTGATAACTTAATTATGGAAAATATATATTTTGGAAAATGATCATATGAATGACATTACAGATGTTTATAGAAGAATATCCAAAAGTTTTCTTTTCAAATAAATTATATTATTTTTCCTAGAAATATATCCATTCCTAGATACAATAAGTGAATTTGATTTTAAAATAGAGGTACCTAGGGATAATAACTCTAAAAAATGAACATTTAGCTTTACCCAATCATCACTTGGTGCATAAAAACCCACCTTACTATTCACCTACATTAACACTATTAGAGGATATTCTTGGGATATTTCTCAATTTTTTACAAAATATTATGAATGATTTAAATATAAAATAATAATGAATGACCAAGGTTAATCCAAATTTGCAGTATATTGAAATATTTTTCATGATTTAATCATCCTATAAATTATTATATTGTTTCCCAAAATGATTATTATTTCTCTTAGTATACTTTTTGGTTTTGTAAAAGGTTCAAACCCAAAGGTAATATGTTCACATTAAATATTAAGGAAAATGTGGTGATAATGAGACAAAAAATTAGATGATGGCTCCTGTGAATCATATATCGAATATTCCTAATTATTTATCCAAATATGATTAAATTATACCATAACCAACTCTATGACTCACCAAATAAGAGATGGATAGAGTTTTTTATGATCATTAGGTGTGTAGACCATGGGGGAATAGAGGCTCAATTTCCATCTGGTGATAAATTTGGCCAGATACACACAAGAAATTGTCATAATGGAACAAGAACATATATGTCTTCATTAAAGTGTATAAGGATCATAAAATGACTAAGGGTTATGTAAAATGACTATGGATTATGTATAAGAACTAGGGATTATTTGGAAAGATACGCAAAAGAGAATGATAGTGTTTTTATTATAAGAAACATAAAATGACTAAGGATTATAAAATATTTAAAAAACATATGTGTCTTTATTAACCTAAGACTTGTGGATAAAATAGTGGGTTTATGAGTTTAATATTGTTTATAATTTTAAATTATTAAAAACCCTTATTTACATTTAATTTGATGGGAGTCTTCCAAGAATGAGAATATATTGGGAGAAATTTATTCCAATACAACCCTTTAGTTTTGTATAATTTTTGACAAAAAAAACTAATTTGAGGTATAATGCCTTTTCATTTTAAAGAGATATGTTTAAAGGTAATTATAACCATTATGGTTAATAAGATAATTTATGACCTTGAAATTATAGTCAAAAGATAGTATTATACTTTTTAAAAAAATGTTGTATTGAAAACCTTAGAAAAAAATATAATTTAATTATTAATATTATTTCAATGATTTCCTTCAAATTTTTTGGAAATTTTATAGAATAGATATTAATATACTTAAAAAATGACAACCCTCACTATGGGTGAAAACATATTGCATCCAGAAAGGCCATGTAGCTTCAACCCATGACCATATGACAATAAGGGTTTAGCACCTACCACTGGACAATGTGATGTCCTAGTTAAAATGTCATTTTTAGTCAAATGATTTAAAAAGTAAATAATAATGATGATACAATTTATTTAATTTTTATAATTAGATATAAATTTATTTTATTTCATAACTTTTGGTGCCCATATTGGTTTTTTAAAATTTTTAGAGATGATTGGAAGTACTTTCCACCCTTATTTAGATTTTACAATTCATTAAATATGAATTTTAGTGCTTCAAGATTAAATAATTTATTTTTGGATATTCATTTCATGGATTGAGGGTTGAATTTTAATTTGATTGTAGTGAAACCGAAGGCTGAAATTGTGCTTTTTAAATAGAAATGTATCAATTATATGTATTTTATTATATTCATAGTGGGTAAAAAAATTATCAAAACAAAGAAAAAGATCATGAAAGAAAAATGTTTTCCTATTATCATCATTTTTATGATATTAATGAAACTATTCACACCACTATAGTTTATGGATTTTTGGTTCCTAACCATATCAAAATCACACAATTTATTACTATAATAAACCTATATCAATCTCCATTAATCCTTGGTTCATAGTATTCTCTTTCATGTTGATGTTTCCATTTCCCTTCAATGTACTTATACTAGGAAGCCTCTTTATATGATTATTTTGTATGAACATTTTATAGCCATTTCACTTTTATTAGTAGGATTATTAATTAACTCTACTTATGATGGGGCTTTTCAATAAAAAAATACAAATGACAAACCATTGATTAATGGAGACAATATGAAATTTTGAGGAAACAATTTATTTAAGGTGTACAAAGTAACACCCAGATATTTTAAAATGGAACATAATGTTTGATAACATGTATAAAATTAAAAAAATATTATAAGATAATATAAAACTTTGAGAATTTATGATATATTTATTTTTAAAAAAACTAATTTATTCGATAGCTTAAAATGCACACACCACCAGGCTCAAACGAAGCTGAATTTTTTTTAAAACATTATTATTTAAACATGACTATTATAACCTATTCATTAATATGGAGGGTTCATATAGAAATAAAAAATATATAATTTTTTTAATTTATACACTTATAATACAATAGTAATATATTTTTAATAAATAACAGAAGAACCATCTGAAAGAGAAAAAAAGGATTTCCCACAAACTATATTTTTCTAAAAGGCATATAAGTCGCGCATTTTGAACATAATATAAAATTTATTTTTCAAAAAAAAATTTTTGATAAAATAAAAAAAATTAAATATACATGTACAAATTATCATTGAGTGCATTTTTTTAATTTTTTGAAATGTTAATATTTTTAGTGAATAGTGAAAGATATTGAATCATAATTGTAAACTGAAATTTAGTTGAAAATATTTATATAGATAAATTATATATTATATTTTTTAAATGTAAAATTTGTTCAACTATGTTTAAATTAATTCTATTTAGGTCCATGGAATATTTTTCATATTAAATTTTGATATAAAAACCTTTTAATGTTTGGATCATTTTTATTTTGAAACCATTCATTATAGTCACCTATAATGGATTAAGTTTAAATTATATTTTTTCACTTCTGAAAATTTAATTTTGAAAAAATGGATTAAACAATTCAACTAATTCTAATTTCTGTTTTATAAAAAATGTAAACATAATTTTTCCCAAAATTGAATTGTGAAAATAATAAAAGTTCGATCACTTATTTATATAGTAAATTCCTTTAGAATCAGTTAATACCTAACCAAATAACTTATAAACTCCCATAATTGTATCCTAGAATACTTATTTTGGGAATAGATCTACACTATCCTGGATATGGTTTAAACCTTAAGTGGATACCTAAAGAATATTTAACGTACTTCAACGAGTATTTTTATTTTATTTATTCCTACAACACCTTAAATTATTATTAAACCATGATTTTATAATAAAATTAGTATATTAAATATACATGGATGTTGTTATGTTATATTCCTGACCTAATACAATAACCACTTCAATCAAATGGGTTATGAAATCATCATTCTTTTGTATGGTGGACCACCACCAAACTAGCATATGTCAATTTTTTTTCCATAACCACATTTAGTGGCTGGGTATGATGAAATATTTAATGTATATATAACATATTTTTAAATTAATTATACCTATATAGAAATTATATCATATAGAAATTTTTTATTTTTCATTATGTAGGGTATTCTATAATGTCACTCATTTGTTCGGTGGTCCGCCTCATTACGAAGCGACGTGATTCATTTTTCACTAATGCTTTAAATCATATGTAATTAGGGTAATGTTAATTAATACATGTGATATAAATTAAATAATAATTATATTAATGAAATTTTTATCAATGTAAAAAATAAAATATTTTATTTTATTTCTTATACAGGAAGATGATATCATCGTTCCTGTACGTGTGGATGACTGCCTTCACGATGTGATGTGACTCTCTTTTTATCACCAAACTAAATGACTTATATATATAAGTATATTTTAAGAAGTAATATGATATTTATTATATAATTATCATTATTTAACGATAAAATGTTTCTTACCGTCTTTCTACAATGATCATTGAAAAATATAAATGTTACTCATGTGTACGTATAACCTACCATCTTTAGGATCACAACCTACAACATTTTCCATAACCATCCTTGAGGATTGGTTTAAAATGTAAAATTTATGTTGAAATATGATATTTGTGTCATTATTATTATTATTATTATTATTATGGTTATGACAGAATGATATAATATGAAAAATTACCAAAACATTCATAAAATACAAAAATGAGAAAACAAGGCACTTAACACTAAAATATTGTAAATAATGATATATTATTAATAAACATGTGATAAGATATAATAAGAGATCATATATGATATTATAAATTTTAATATGGTACTTCAAAAATTTAATAACATGTTTAAGACCACTATATAGGAGGTTAATTCACATTCAAACAGAAGGATTTGTAAGGTAAGGGACTTCATCTAAATTTCCATTTATTCAAGAATGTTATAATGCCATGCACCTAAATTATTTTACATGGTTTATGGAATTCAAACATGATATTTAATATAATTTTATTTTTATATTTTGAATTATTTTATCCATGGGGATTTGGATTGAAATTTATCTAGTGGTAACAGTTATTGTACAATCTCACATTATTTTGTGATTCTTAACTTTCTCTTGAAAAAATTTCCTTCTTCTGATAATTTTTCATTGGTCATTAATTATTTGTAAAATATACATATATTTTATGATGTGAAGGGTTATTTCCTAAACCATATAGCATTTTTATATAGGTTTGTTAATTTTAATGTTATTTTATTTTCAATGTTAATATTGATAAATCTGAATCCTATAATCAGTATGGATATTTTTTTGACAAGAAACATGTTCCCAAATTAAATAAATCATTTGAAATTTAAGTAATTATTTGTACATTAATAAATGAGTGGGTAATATTCATTCATATCCCCTTGAGGATTTTATCGGTTTCATGATACAAAACTGTTGGCCAAACCATATGAGATTGTAATCAGAACATTTAAATTAGTTAGCCAAACTCTATGACTTTGTAACTATTAGTTTTAAAATATCATGTGAAAGTTTTTAATGGTAAAGGTATCATGTTACATAGAAATTAAATCCAATTATTATAAACATTCTTTCTTGATATTTTATTTTTAATTATAAACCATGATATTTTCACAATGAAATTATCTCACGATGCATTTTATTCTTGGTTTATTGATTAAATTACTTATGTTCCTAGTAATTTACATTTCCTTATTAATTATGAATTATATTCTCAATTTATTGATTAAATGAAATTTTTTATACGTTATTTAGCTTTTAATATTGATTATTTATTATGTTATCATGATTTTCATTTAATTTAAATGGAATGTGTGTTTAGTTATTTTCCTCTCAAAGTTGATTATGCATATTTATTCATGATAGATTCAATTTTAATTAACCCTAACTGATAATTCGATCTCACATTTATTTTATTTATTTCCCATGAAAATATAATTTTTACTATTAATGAAATTAAAGGATATTATATACGAAATAATGATATTCTTGAAGAAAAATTGTTTTGTAATTTGTGTTTTTAAATTTAATATGAGAACCATGCATGTATCTAAATCTCCAAAAATGCTAAATTAATCAGAACGCCAAGATTTGAGCCTTAATATCTATGAAAATATAATAAAGTTAGAAATAAGATCCCTGATACTTGAGTATATGTTTTTATATATAAACACCATTGAAGTTGTATAATTTGAAAAAGAACATTCATTTTTTTCCTTTAAAAGAGAATATCAAAATGTTTCCTATAAAATATATAAAAATAATCTTTTTGGAAACCATTGAATGAATGTAAAAAAGGGGATATAAAATGGAATTTATAATTCATTTATTTCCATATAAATACGCCTATAAAATAATTTTAGGAATATAGAAATTGAAGAGAAAGGCTAAAAAAATTAATATTTTAAACATGTAAAATGATGTTCTTAATTAATTTGTCCCTCACCTTGAGTTAACATCATCCACTATATTCAATTTATTTATGAATAATAAAATTATTTCAATTATTTAATTTATAAATTAAAATTTTAATGTTTATTATCCCATTTATTATATTTACTACCATGTTATATATATTTACATAATCACTTAGGTTCAAATCTGATGTTTTGACAATATTCAGATCACTAGTCCAGAATGGATTTAGTGGGTCGAGAATTGTCAACGAAGTCATTATTACATATTCACAAAAATAATAATTGTGAAATTATGATAATTTTTATACATTAATTATAAATTTAACAATAATTATCAAATGAGGTTATGAAAAATGAATTATGTTACAATCATGGAGATGATATGTTTTATGTACGAATGAGTAACGTTTCCATTTTTCAATTATATTAATGTAAAGAAGTTAATAGGTATTTTAAATTGAAATTATGATAATTAAATCATAAATACCATATTATTTATTTAAATATTCTTATATGTGTCATCCATTTGATGTGGTGATGGAAAACAAATCACTTCACTTCACTAAGGTGGTGGTTTACACATACGCACGAATGAGTTTTTCATTTCCCAATGAATGGAAAGGAATGAAATTATAAAATATATTAGTTTTAAAAAATTATGATTATGTAATTAATAAAATATATATACACTAAATACATCATCTTAACCAGTAATTATAGGTGGTTATTGAAAAACATTAAATCTGTTCGTGAGGCAACAGTCCTCCGTACACACGAATGATGGTTTAATTTCCCATTTAATAGAGAAGGATGTATACATATTATGCCACTAAAAAATTACATTCTACTATATAGAATAAAATTATTTAATTATATTATTAATATTATATAATATTTTAATGAGGTATAAAAAATAATTGAAATTAAAACACTAGTTTAAAAACTGTACCCCTACTTTAGGAAACTCCATTATGTTTATTACAAAAGTGTTCATCAGTATGATTAATGATAAATAGAATAGACCTACTATTTTTTAAGGGGTATATGTAAGGTATGTTTGTATTGATTATATAAACAAATAGGTTTTTGAATTGTGAAAAAAGGGATAAGAGATTCCCATTATAAGTGAGAGAATGATATCTTTTGGAATTACTTAATGTATTAGATAAGTATAAATTATTTGTTGTAGAAAATGGGTTAAATGATATAATTTTAAGAAAACGTGAGGATGGCTTGAAATAATCTCAAAAAATACATTCTAAAAATGTATAGATTAATTTATTACCCTTATCATTGTTTCTTAACTCATTTTAACCCTTTTTTATGATTACAGTAATATCAACGTTGTTTATTCTATAAGGGTATTTATAGTTACTATAAATGAAAAATTGGACCACAAATCCACAAAAAATTATTTTCTAAAAAATATATCATTCAAATTCACAAAAAATAGTATTTTATTGTATTATAAATAATTTAATTAATTATTGTTTACTATAAAATATCATTAATCTAATTTTTCGAAAAACATGAAATATTACAATATAATAGTTGTCCAACATCTATCAAATATTTCCAAAATAAAATTGATTCATGTATAATGAGGTTTTGGTTTTAATATAATTATAAAATAATTTTATTATCGGTGTTAACATCATTTTAAACCCTATCATTTGGATAAACTGCTTGGTTATTCAATTTTAATCAAAACAGTGATAATAACTTTTTCAATGTTAATGGGTTTTTTGTATCCTTATAATAATTTAATCAGATCAGAAATATAAAAGAGATGAAATTATCTACCATGTAACTTTTTTATTTTCCATATTCTATATTTATAATTTTTTTAAACAATTTAATTAAATATATTAAACATAAAATACTATTAAATTTATTTTAAGAACTATTCAAATAAATCAATTTTGAAAACAACATGAGAATGACTTAATTTTAATATAATAAATTAACATATATTTAACATTATATAGATATATATATCTATCTATAGCATAGTTTGAAAAAAATATTTCATTAAAACAATGTTACTTTAAATATTTTTAAAATCATTTATTATATGTTTATACTAATTTAATAAATACTATGTCAAAATTATGTATGCATTTAATGTAATTTTTTCCTCAAAAAAATTTAAATATATTTCCATGATAAATCCAAGTTTTAGACTAATTTTTTAGTTATTATCATATTTTTTAGATTAATTACCCAGTTTACCCTTACTGCGGTGAAAATTATTTACTGTGGTTAAGATTCAAAATAACCAAAAAATGGAATATTTAAACCAAATTAACCTAATTAAAAATATAGAATATATTTATTTAATATGAAATTTTTATAAGTGGAAGAAATTAATTTTAAAATAATTCTTGGAAACACGACGTATTGTTTTCTATAAAAATTAAATTTTATTTATAAACATATTTTTATAAAAAAATCAAATTCAAATGTTCATTTCAATAACCATTATAATATTATGGTAAATAAAAATTAAAAAATAAAATTTGAAAAATAAACCAATAATTAATTTGACATTACAAGTACATGAAAAGAAAAGAAACCTTTGAAAAAAAATCTATTTTCCATATATCTTTTAAAAAATATTTTTAGAAAAAATACAAGAATATCACCCTAATATAATTTTGATTTTATAATTACAAAAATCATATCATTTTAAAATCCTAAATTTCAAAAACAAAATAGAAAATCATTATAATATTCACTCAAAAAACAATATAAACCACATCTAATGAACACTGATTTTTAAAGAATAAAAAGACTTTACTAAAAATTATGTAGTTATTTTATAATTATTAATCAATAAATTTTTTATCTTTACCATTATTTTTATATTTTATATTATCATTAATACTATTTATAACCACTAATAAAATGACTAGGAAATAATGGTCATATTTAAATAATAGTATTTTATGATTTCTTTAAACACAGTTTTTTTCTTGTATGTTATCACACATATTGTATAATTAAGAATACATGGATATTACATTCTCCACCCCTTCAAAAAATAATTGTGTCCTCTCAATTTCAACATTAACTCATTAATGCATGGTTTGAATTTTTAAAATACCTTTATTGAAATCTCACATTGTATGAAGGGTTAATAAAAGATACTCTATAAAATAGGTAAAGATAAATAAGATGGCCATTTGGAATAACACATAATTGGTTTCCAAATTAGTGAATATTAGTTAGAAGTGAAAATATGCACTTAGATGAAAAAGTAGTATCGAAATAATAATAGAGAGCTCCAAATAACATTAATCACCATAGTGAATGATCATGACAAATTCAATAAAACACAATCATAAACCAAATAGGTCTGAAAATTACCATTAATTCAAAAGAAATTAATGTTATAGGATAAAGTTATTGTTCTAAGATATATTTTCTATTAATGGGGAATTAAATTACCACATATTCTATGAAATTATGAAATTAATACACCTGAATATTGTAATTTTATCCTTTAGTAAATTTCAACCACAATATCTTCTATTTCTCTAAATAATGGATATTCAATATGATTTTATCATTCGCGAAGCACTAAAATAAAAATCTAATGGATCACATAATCCTATAAAACGATAACAATATATTAATAATGTCTTTATGCATTAACCAAAACAAAAATGGTTAGAAAAATGTAGGATAATTCTCATAATAAATAATCCTTCCTATGACTAAATACATAATTAATCTCTAAAGACTAAACAAGATCACCTAAAGTTTAACATAGATCATTAAATAATTAATTGAACTATAAATTATTCAAAATATTTTATGGCCTTGTTGAATACCCAAATTCAGATGGATGTAGTAAAAATTTTACAAATTTAATTTAATAACTATTTATAATTAATATTAGTCACTCACAAAGTCATATACACAAAATGTATATACCCTAATTGCACAATCAACAATATATGATAACCATTCTAATAAATAAACAAAATCACCATAAATCCACAATAAAATCATATATGCTACCTAATGATAATTAAACCATTATTCCTAAAATGAAATCCCATAATATTATATTTATCGTAATTATATAATGTACTCTAAAATAATAAACTTCTTTAAAAATATGATTATTCACATAGTCAAAAAATTACATTTCAATCCCATAGTTAGCAATATCATATGTTCCCAAATTTAAATAACAAGTAATTACCTCAACATATTTTTGGGAATGTATTGTCTCAACAATACAACATAATTTATTATGATTTTGATTCTCACAAATTCCCTTGCTTTTTTGAATAATGATTTTATATTGTGTGTATTTTAGGGAGTTAATATTTCTTTATGGTATTTATTCCAAAATTATTTTCATGGTTTTAATTTGAAATGAATATTTATTAAAGTGTTTGGGATGTTTTTTAATCATTTTGGAAACACTGTTCATACCCTCCCTAGAAGAGCATAATGTAAAGAATCAACCCTACGATTTGTATAGTGCATATGAATCATGAACCCTATGTTTTTTTTCAACCTTACATTAGAAGAAGAAAGTATGGTATCTCAACACTTTCATTCATAGTTAAATTTTTCGTTAATCAACCCTATGTTATGCTAAATGTATGTTTAAAGAACCTTACGTTTGAAAGGAACATTAGTTTTTTCAAGAGATGAAGGTATGGTAAAAGAACCATATGTATGTAATGAACCTTACCCTCTAGAGAGAAATGTATGGATCATCAACCATAATTTTATGACCAACCTTGTGTTTTCACCCTTATGTTCAAAAGATGAATGCTACATAGTTGAACCTTACGTGTGATATTTTTTTCATGGTGAAGGAACCTTACATTTTACTTTTCATCATCGGAAATTTATTTTCATGATATTTTCTGTGATTTATGCAATGGTCTTGGCAGAGCTATAGGCTGTTTCAAAGATGATTTTCGACTGATTTAACTGTCATTTTAATTGATTAAAAAAACCATATTGAACAGAGATTTTACTCATATTATTATGAATGTTATGAATATCCTAGTCTATTTTGAATTTTAATATATATGTTATATTAGTCATCTTCTGTGGATCTAGAATTGTAAATTAGGATATATTGCATTATATATTTTCTTCAAGTATTGTTTTCAGATATGGGACTTATTTTAAGGGACCTATAATCTTCAAATACAATAATTGTCTAGTAAAAATATTTTTTATAGGTCTAGAGAAAACAAACAACTAAGATATAAGACTAAATTTTTAGAGATATACATGTTATATCTTGTTCTTCTATAAGTTTAAGACTAATATGTTTTTTATTGATTTTAAATTGAAGATATTTGAACAACAAAGATTGATTCATACTAATTATCTCCTCGATGATATAACTTCTGAAGAAGAAGATCTATCTACTGTCAATTTTTCCCACTGAAATGGTAAGTTTAACCATTTTCAAAAAATCAATTTATTTTGATATATTTTTGTTTCAAATACTCATGCTCAGTATTATTAGTGTATCAGCTTCTCAATCTAAGGTGTGTATAAGTGTTTCTTTGTTATATAACTATTATACCTTGTTATTATTATAGTTTCTAATGGTGTCAACATCCTACACACAGTTGTGGAATTTCAGTATAAAGATAAGAGGACCATTATATTGAAATTCAACAATCTTGTAGAGAGAGTATTTAGTAGAGTGGAATATGGGATCATTGTTCTTCTAATCACTATAATTTTTTTTCAATCTATTTATCTAATATATATTTTCATATAGAAGAAAAATTCTACACATCCTGATAAATTACATAGGGTGCTGAAATCCAAAAGTATAAAAGGTTTTTAAAAGACACAATTCATCCCCCTCTTATGAGTTACTTTGTATATTATGACCTAACAATTGGTATCAAAGGAGTTTTTTTTGATATATTTATAGCATGATTAAAAGTATAAGGACTATAAAAGTTGAAAATAGCTGATTCTATAGAAGGGATATTCATGGTTTTTTCTATATACTTATATAGTGGAAATTATGGGTGTTGGAAATCAAGGATGGTTATTTATCTCATGTATCTTCGATTTAGAGTCTACAAATAAGTCATTACACCTTGTAATATTCCTTATAAACACAAAACATGGGATCCAGAAAAATAAGACAAATATGATATGAATTCAAAATAAATGAATTTTATTATGTGTGGTTCTAGACCAGTTGTGTTCAATCATGTTTTGAAATATACAAGTACTTATGAAATGTGGAAAATTATTGCAGCTCCCTTTGAATTAATAAGTAATTTAAGACAGAGGAAGTATGTTATAGACAATTTAAAGTTTGACAGATTCAGAATGTTTGAAGGTGAAAGAGTAAATCAAATTATTGGAAGGATTATAGAAATTACAAATAATATTATTGCCTTAGGAGAACCCATAAAATAATCTTATCATACATTGAATGTACATAGACTACTACCCTAAAAATGGAATGGCATATCTACTGTTTTTCTATAATCATCACATGTCAAAGATCTAACCATTAAATAACTAATTAGTATGTTGATGATGTATAATGCGGAGAAAAAATATAAAACTAAAGATCATAATAATATAGGGAAGAAAAAAATTACTTCTCTAAAAGTAACATCTCATAAGCATAGTAGAAAAAAACAAGAAAGAAAATCAGATGAAAATTCAGATTCATCAGATTCTGAAATGAAACTAAAT
Source organism: Viscum album (assembly GCA_963277665.1). Classification (NCBI taxonomy): domain Eukaryota; kingdom Viridiplantae; phylum Streptophyta; class Magnoliopsida; order Santalales; family Viscaceae; genus Viscum; species Viscum album. The sequence goes on from OY728163.1 coordinate 337,576,177, forward strand.
CAACTAGAAAAAAAGTTCTTTTTGTTTACAAGAATAAAATATTATTCAGAAAATCCATCAATAAGGATGATACAGAACCAATATAATTTCGTTTCTATGAGTTCAATAAATTGAGGCATATCAGACCATATTTTTCTCGACTAAAATATGAATGAAAAAGGAAAGGGAAGAGACAATGTAAAATTATTGATTGTTAATATAATTTCAAAAGAAAAATTATTGCTACATGGTTTGTTTTTGAAGACTCCAGTAACTCATCAAAATATGATTTTTAAAAAGAATAGTTAAAATGAATAGAAAATATGTGCTTCATGGCTGAATAAGAGAAGGCACAAACCAATTACTCATTTATTTAGAATTTTGATATAAGTAGTTGCTCAAATAATAATCTAACTACATACTATTATATTTTAGAATAACAATATTATTCTATTATAAAGATTAAAACATATTTGAAAAAAATTAATAAATCTATTTTATGTGAAAGAGACACTCTGTTAAAACAACATCAATAGTTATTTGATAAATTTAGCACATCTACTATAAACTATGTTGATTATGAGAATAAGATTAAATAATTATAGAATGAAGTATAATCCTATAAGAGTGGTTCAATTGTTCTTATTAAAGCATAAAATATATTAAATGATATTCTTTGGAAAAATTTCATTAAAAAGGAAATATTTTGTATAGGAAGTAAGGGTGAGAAATCTAAACTATATAATAATTATTTTGTCCCCAACTCAAAAAATTAAATATTTCATTTCTGTGGAATAAATGGGCATGTAACTAATAAATATTATTTTAGAAATCCTCAAATAAGTAGAATTAAAAGATATTTTTATTCAAAAAATTTATCAGGATCTAATGATATAATTTCTTGGAAAAAAATAAGATATATATTCTATGATCTCTGCTAGAAAAAACTATTGGACCCAATAAAGTTTGTGTATAAAAACAAACATTTCATTAAATGATTTTTTAGGTAGAAAGACACAAGAATAGAAATTCTATATGGTATATATGTAGTGGTTGCTTGAGGTATATGATTTGGGATCGATGAAACATTCATACATTTTCTCCTATAGATATAATTCATGTTACTTTTGGTGATAATGCCAGAGGAATAATAGTTGGAGTTGGAACTGTTGTAGATTCAATGATCATATAAATCAATAAAGTACATTATGTTCAAGGGCTGAAGCACAAACTGATAAGTATTTCTCATATTTGTGATGATGGTTTTTATGTTGAGTTTTCTAACAATTATTTCTTAGTTTTTAAGGATACATTTCATAAATTTTGAGTACCTAGAACTGAATATATTTTTACTCTGTAAATAAATTCCTTGTGTAATCAAAACGTGAATTGTTTAAATATATAGAGAACTGAGTCATGGATCTAGAATAGGTGAATTGGTCATTGTAATATTTATTCTTTACGTAAAATTTCCATGAAATAATTAGTTTTTTATTTTCTTAGTCTAATTTTTAAATATGACATATTCTCGGATATGTGCCAAACTGAAAAAATGTAAATCTTTATTCTTATCGTTTGACAAAATTTTTACATCTATAATTTTATAAATTATCAACATGGATATATTTTAACCATCAAGAGTAGAATTTTATTGTAAATTATTTTTTAATGTTTTAGTGGATGATTATTCGATATTTCCGTGGGTTTATTTTCTATAACTCGAAGGTGAATGTTTCACTATCTTTTGAAAAACATTGGTCAAAATGAAAAAGGTTTTAACATAATTTCATTATGATGTGATCATGGAAGGGAATCTTAGAATCAATATTTCGATAATTTTTACTCAAATCTAGGTATAAAACACCCCTTCTCTGAACCAAGAACAAATAAAAAAATGGAATTATCAAAAGATGAAAAAGAACTATTCAAAAAATGAAAAGGACTATGCTGAATGAGTACATCCTTCCAACTTATTTTTGGGAAGAAGTTATAAGCACAACCTTATATATAATGAATAGTGTTTTCATTTAGCCTATTTTCACAGTGACACCTTATGAACATTGGAGTAACAGAAAACCTAAAGTATAGTACTTTAATGTTTTTGGAGGTAAGGTTTTTATCTTGAACACCATGGATAATATTGGTAATGTCAATCCAGAATCTGATGAAGGGATATTATTAGGATATTCTACAACTTCTGAAGCCTATAGAGTTTATAATAATAATTCATGTATTTTTAAAGTATTAATTCATGTGAATTTTGATGAAACTTTCCCTTTTATTAATGGAAAATTTCAGACTGATAATGTTACAGATTCATTTGAAAATATGAGAATTTAAACCCTTAAAATGATTTTGAAAATGATAAAATTCAACCTGGTTCATAAGAACATGATATTCAATAATCTGAAAGTGTCTTTCCTAGATATTCTAGGATCATAATGAACCATCCTTTAGAAATCTGTATAGAAGACCATGTCATAGATATTAGAACCATGAGAAATTTAAGAAACAAAACAAGAATTCTATGTCATTCAATCTCAATTAAAACCTAATAAAATTGAAGAAGACTAAGAACATGAATGTTTCATGTTAGAAATTCATTAATAACTAAATAAATTTAAAAGGAATGATGTTCGGGAACTAGTTGAGAAACCAACCAATTATCCAGTAATATAAATCAAGCAGTTTTTTAGAAACAAAAAGGATGGTCAAGGTATCATAACCTAAAGAAAATCAATATTAGTGGGAAAATGTTATAATCAAGATTAAGGTATATATTATGATGAATCATTTTTACCTGTAGCTTTATTTGAAGCTATAAGAATCCTTTTAGGTCATGCATATCATATCAATTTAAAAATATATCATAAGGATGTTAAATTTTCATTTTTTAATTGTTATTTAATAGAAGATATTTATGATGAACAACCTCATATTTTTTAAAATCCCCATAATCCAAATTCTGTTTTTAAACATACTAATGCTCTCTATGTCTTAGAGTAAGCACCTAGATCTTGGTATGAAAGAATTAGTACTTTTTTTTAGAAAATAGATTCGTTGTTGGATTGGAAGATCCAATACTTTTTAATAAATCATATTTTTATGATATTTTATTAGTTCAAATTTATATTTATTATGTTATTTTTGATTCTTATAATAAAACTCTTTGTCCTGAGTTTTCAAAATTAATGAAAAACAAAATTTAAATGAGTATGATGGGAGAAGTTAATTTCCTATTATTATTTCAGATTTATAAAAAAAATAGAAATGTTTTGAATAAAAGTGTGTGTATTATTGATTTAATGAAAAAGTTTGGACTATAAAATAATAAGACATAATCAAAACCCATGTGTATCAATACAAACCGTGAGTTGAAAGAGTGGGAAAACAATTAAAAAACATGTTACCAGACAATAAATTTTTTATGTTTCTATGTTCCATATTTCAATGAAATCCAAAATAATCTCATCTTAATACTATTAATAAATATTTAGTTATTTAAAAATAACTATTTTTCAATCACCCCATTACCCCAAAACTTCTGATTTTAATTTGATTATATATTCAAATTCTAAATTTGATGTTTTTATATTAGATTGAAAAACAACCTTATGAACCTATCAGATTTTATGAAGATAGTTAGTATCTTAGTCCAGAAAGAAATGACACTCATTTTTCCTATCAACAGCAATGGTATAATATGTATCTGTTGAAAGTTGTTTTGCAATTGTTTTATGGATTTAAAACATTCTATTGTATTTTGGAATAAATTTTAATAGTATACTATTTTTGTGTTATAATAATAGTGATATAAATATTTCAAAAAATCCTATAAGTCATTCTAAGACTAAGAACATTGATATAGGACATCATTTTCTAAGATATATTGTCCTTAAAAAGGATATAACTTTATAATGAGTTAATTATAAATATCAATTGGATGATATTTTCAGAAAACCACACCCCACTACTAGATATGATTTTGTTAAGGGGGATATGTTTATTTGATTTTAAATAAATACTTGTTAATTTATTTAATTTTTTAATGAATATTTGTTTTTGTTAAAATTTGTTTACTATTTATTTTACTCTTGATTAATTATTTATTTAAATATATTAGTTTTTAGTTTTTCAGTCACATGTTTTCAAAAAATGTAATCACTAACATATGTAATTTGTATGGAAGACAAGGTTACATAATTGTTTGTATGAAATATTTGGACTTACCTTACCAATTTGTTTCTAAAACTATTTAATCTACCCAAACATTTACCTACCTTCAAATCCCTAGAAATCAAAAAAACAATGAACTTTTGATTCTTAGGAATGGAGACGACTAAAAGAACTGGTGAGGGAGAACCCAGTGACCCAAGGAATCAACAAGTACCATCATGAAATATTCTTCAAGGGAAGGTTGTAGACTTCGAGTTTCTATATGAAATGAAAAATATGGTTAAGAATGATTTAACATTTAAAGGTTTGTAATTTTTATTCCATGAATTAAATACAAATTTCATTTATGAGGTAGAAATAAATAATTTCTACAGTAGCATGTAATTTAGTTTTAGTGAAATAGAAGATGTTGCACTTATGAAAATACAAGACAAGGAATTTTTTATTTATTCTATAGAAATATCTTAGATTTTTAAATTTCCTCATGAAGGTTTATTTAATTTTTATCTTCCATCTATTAGTTATCTAGATCGTAAATCTATAGACATTTTTTCTGTTATATTTATTTTAATAACCATTAGAAAAATATTTTTTAGGGATATTTAGGTCGATCTGAATGTTTTGGTTAAGTTCATTTATACTACAATTTCCCCAAGAGTAGATGAAATAGAGAAAATATTGTACCCATATATGTACATTATGTTTTTCTTCATTAGTGAAACAATGTTCAATTTTTCTAGATACATGTTATTATATATAAATTATTATAGTCATGAAAAGCCTCATTTTTCATTTTATCCATATGGAAGGATAATCTATTTAATTCTGTTCAAGAAGGAGTTGATTCATTTATTTTATGAAAGATTAAAATGTCATCAGAGTAATTTTATAAATGTTTTTACACTAAGAATGTTAGGATTTTACTAGAGTGCTATGAATGGGATGATTATACTAGTTGGTACAGATGACCAATAGTGGTCTGGATCATTTTCTCAGGGGGAGTTAATTGTTGTAAGAAATTTAGATATTGGAGAATACATAATAAATGGTATTTCAAAAATTTATAATTAAAAATTAAGGTTTAATGGTGTAGATGAAGAATAAGAAGAAGATGTCATAAAAGAGATGGATATAAATCCAAGAAATAGTGAAGAACCACCAGTTGATGAACCAGTATTCATATCATGGGAAGATACCTGTTCAGTTCATTTGGAAGAACTAGTACATGAAGAAGATCAATAACCTAATAGTCAGATTCAATATCGTATGGATATTATTTAAGAACAAGATGCAACTGTTTGAGATAAATCTCTTTATGAATAGGCTTACCAAAAAGAACAATAGGTTCATAGATCAAGAAAGTGAGGCTATAGATGTTGTTGAACATTAGGATATCTGAGCCTTTGACCTGTTATTGGAGAGACCGTGATATTTTTTTTGGAAAAAAGATATATGTACTTGATAATGTTTCATTCTCATGAGAAAATTATTTTGATAAGTATTCTACTAATCCTTTATCCATAGGGGATAATGATAAGTCCATAAATCTAGATGAAGGGACCTATGATTCTATGAAATATCAGATTGAGGATCTCATTATTAAGTTAAATAAAGTTCATGATGAAAATTATATTCTTAAACTTGAGATATTAGTAGAAAAATTTATTTGATGATTTGTATAATTAATCATCCCCAAGGTTGTAATTTGAGTCTCTTGAGACTCAACATTATGATTTTAAAGAAAATTATGTGTCCAAAAAATATTTTGATGCTTCTAAGAGGGAGATGTTAGATTAGATTGGAAAGATCATATTGGAGTCTATTTCCAAAATAGATTTTGAATATCTGAAGTGGTAATTAGGAAGACAATTTGAGTCTATCAAGGGGATTGTTACTCAAGTCAGTACTTCTACCACTGCCCCTTCAACTTCACCAGATTTGATTAGAAGATTTTATGTAATCCCAATTGTTATGGCTGATATAAATGACATATTGCATAACATTCATTGCAATAGTTCCCCTTTTTAGTATTATTGGACAATTAGAGATATATTATTGACCAATTGACTACAAGGGAATTAGTTATCAGGTTTTTGATCAATAAGTTATGCGATAATTTGGACAAGATTATACATCTGTAAGAGTGTTTTTTTTACTTTTTTTATGTAAATTTGGTATAAAGTCTTCATTGAGTCACAATTCAAGAGTTTTGATATAGAAGTTGGGAGATAATCTTGTTGAAACGTTGAAGGTAAAATAGTCTAATTGAAAGAAGTGTTTCTAGATGATCATCCTATTCTGAACCAGTAACAGAAACAACCCCTATGAAAACCCTTTTAACGTAAACCCTTCCAGTTGACTAACCTGTTTTACCATAGCCAATCTATCTATTATAATTTTACAATTTTTATTATGTAATTCTCATTATTATTATTTTTATGATATTATTTTATGTTTATATCAATTACCAGAATAAATTTATTATTTATTAATATAGTACACTATAACATTTATTTACAATTTTGTGCCAAATTAAATGTGTTTTGATCGTCATCCTCTATAATTTTTTGGATACCACAAATTACAGGAGAAATTTAGATAAACAAATCATTTCATTTTATTAAATAAACACTACATTTTATTTAATAAAAATTATAATGTAAAGTCATAATATTTTTATAAAAATATTCCTTAAGAATGTAATCAAAATTATCTATTGTGTTAAAAATTGTATGGGTTTTGTGATCATCATAAAGTAAGAGATTATTGGTCATGAGTTATCCCAATAATACTCTATAATTTATTATGATTTTGATGCTCATAAATAACCTTATTTTTTTCTAATGATTTTAATTTATATGTATTTTAGGGAAATAATATTTCTCTATACTATTTATTATAAAATTATTTTATATCTTGTAATTAGTAAGGAATATTTATTAAAGTGTTTGAGATGAATTTTTAAGAATTTTAGAAACATTGTTCATACCATATATGGATAAGTGAAATGTAAGGAATAAACCCTATGCTTTGTACAATGCATATGGATCATGAACCCTAAGGTTGTATTCAAACTTACTCTAGAATAATAATGTATGGTATCTCAACCCTACATTAAATATAGTACGTGTGGTTAAATAACCGCACATTATAAGAAAAATGGGGTTATAGAACCTTAAATTTGAAATAACATTTTGTTTCTCAAGATAAGAAATTATAGTTAAAGAATAATATATATAATGAATATTATGATTTAGAGAGAAGAATATGGAACATCAACCTTACCTTTATAATCAACCATACATTTTTAACCATAAACTATGAAGATGAATGCAACATAGTTGAACCCTACGTATAAATTTTTTTTCTCTTTATAAATGAACCCTATGATTGACTTTGAAATGTTAGAAATTTATTTTCATGATATTTTCCATGATTTCTAAATTGGTCTTGAAATAAATATAGAATATTTCTATACTTATTTTTTCTAATTTATTGCTCATTATATTTGATTAAAATTACCATATTCAAATGATATTTCCACTCCTATTATTAAGGAATGTGATGAATCTCCCCATATAGTTTGAATTTAGAAATTTATAGTATATCATGCTTATTTTGTGGATATGGAATTCAAAAGTTTGATATATTGACTTATATATTTTATTCCAGTATCATTTTAAGATACAAGATTTTTTCAAGGGACCTATACTTTTCACATATAATCATACACTGATAAAAATATTATTATAGTGCTACAACAAATGATCAACTCTAATAGAGGACCAAATTTTGTAGATACACATTTTCTACATTGATCTTCTATAAGTTTACTACTGTTATGTTTTGTATATTCTTTTAAATTGAAGATCATTTCATGACCAATATTTCTTTACACTCATTCTCTCATAAATATTGTTAGTTTTGTTTAAGATATCCACATACTATCAATTACTGATCTTTCAATTCTTATGTTCAACAAGTTGAAACAAATCAATTTCTTTTGATTAATTTGAGTTCCAACTGATCATACTCAGTTGTGCTGAAGTATTAACATCTAGATCTAAGAAATGGATAACTAGTTCTCTATTATATAAATATAAGACATTTTTATAATTCTTGTTTGTGAAGTTGTCAACCTCCTATAATCAGTTGTATAATTTTAGTCTTATAATATGATGGGAATTCCATGGAAATTCACAAAGCTCCCAGATAGTGTATTTATTCGAGTGGACTAGGGGATATTTGTGCCCCAAAACACTTTAAAATGTTTTATTCTTTCATTCTTTATATCTATTGAATATTTTAATATAGAAGATAAATATTACATAACTACTTAAATTATATAGGTTGTCGCAATCAAGAATTGTGGAAGTTTTCTAGAAGATGAAATTCTCCCCCACTCTAGTGTGTTACTTTGTATATTTCAAACTAACACATAAAAGATAAGATAAAATCTAAATGCAACCAATACCATTAATATTACTTCCACTTAATATATAATCATTATTCTATAAATAACACATTCACTAAAACCTATACTAATCCCAAGGGTTTTATTACCATAAATGGATTCCAAAATACACTAAATCATCTTATACTCCCACTAGTTATGACCTAAATTGGGGTCTATATGACTATTAATGTATGATAAATCTTGAACATATGAAATTATAATGGTATCCATAACTCTTAGGTCATCCTATCATGAAAACAATGTATTCAACAGAGTTTTTTAAACCCTTCTATAATTCCAATTACAACATCCTCAAACCTAAACTATTAGATATAGTGCTGAAAACATAAAAAATTACATTTATAGTATTGATACTAATATAGGTGTCCCAATTTTAGAAATGTAAAACATTAAAAAACATTATTGGTTCACCAACATACCCATTGACCATTTAGGTTTAGATATTTAGATAATTAAGAAAAACCCATTCAAGTCAACATTTCCACGAAGTATTCATATTTTCCACAAAATGAGTTCTTTATAATGAAACTCTTTCTTCATTAAATTAAACAGAAATATAAGGAACTCTAAATTTATTAATATTCTTGCAAGTCCTTAAAAGCATATAGAAACATATAAAAATATAAGGTAAACCCAAAATTCTTAGTAAATAACCTAAATAAAAAAAATCTGATAGTCTAGTAAATAACCTAAAAACCCATACATTGTTCACATTTATCAAATATTCATTGATAATATGAAATAAATTATATCCAAATAAAAACAAGACAACTCTTTACTCAATGAAAAACCTTAAAACTCATATAAATCTAATAGATCCCTATTTTAAGTGACAACGATTATAAATTCATTACCCATGTTAAAAAAACAGGTGCTCAATTAAATCCACAATAGAAACCACTTCAAATGACTTCTTTATTAACATTAAATAAAAATTATCTTACCCATTAAATTAGAGATATATAATTCGGTGTGTCCATTCATATATGCTATATGCGGCTCACTCATTCATATAAGTTATATTTCCCTCACTTGATTATTTATACTATATCAAGCTCACACATTCATATAAGTTGATTTTCCTCACCTAATCGTCAACAATTATAATAAAGTGCCATAAAAATATATTTATTCATTCTATTTTCATCAAAAATCCATTGAAAAAATATTTTGACCCTTTATAAAAAATACTTTTGGATTTAATAATTAAAAACAATATTGAAAAAAAAATTAAAACTAAAATTCCATGTAAAAAAGATAAATAGGTTACTGATTTAAAGAAAACCCGAAATATTTTATATTAATAAAACATCGAATATTGGTTATGACAGAAGGAAATACCATTTTATCTGTATACATTGAAATAGAATATTCGTTTTCCTTCAATAGATAAAGTCAGAATGTTTTGTATAAAATACCTAAAAAGATTAATTCTAAAAAACATTGAATAAAATTAAAAGGAGACATAAAATTATTATTATACTTTTTACATTTCTATATAAACACATCGATAATATAATTTAATAATATAAACATGGAATAAAAATACATAGAAATTAAATCTTTAATACATTTAATATAAGGATTTAAGTTAATGTATCAATTCACTCAAGTCCAATAGAAAACATTTTTTATTTGTCATCATAAATTATAAAATAATTTTATTTATTTAATTAATTAATAATAATTTCAATGTTTATTATTTATTTTATATTATTTGTTGCTATTTTATATATAATTACTTAGTTAATTATATTCATGTGAGATGATTTGATGATATTCATCTCATATGTACAATATGACATTAGTAAGCTTACTACAGTCAATAAATTCGATATTCAATCATCTATATAATAATATTCATGATATATTTTTCATTTTTAAAAATAAATTTAATTTTTAAAACCAACCATGTAAGATAATTGCAAAAAATAATTTACATAACAATCATGGAGGAGGTAGGTGGTACGTACGCATGAGAAACATTTTAATTTTTAAATGATCATGATAGATGATGGTAATTTTTTTATAAGATTATAATTATATTAAAAAATACCATATTTTATTTTAAAATATACTTATATATATCATTCATTTGATGTGGTGATGAAAAATGTGTCATATCATTTTGTGGAGATAGTTGTCTGTGTGTATTAATGAACAAAATTATCATATTTCAACAAATTTAATTGTAAAAAATAGATTATATATTACATTTAACAATTTATAATTATGTTAAAATCATATATATATATATATATATTAATTAAATCATTTTTATAAACATTCATGAGGGGCGGTGAAGGAAAATAATTTACATTGGTTTTTGAGGTGATCATCCATCGTTCGCAAAAACAATGGTTTCTATTCTAATTTGATGTAATATGAGATCAATATAGTTTATAACTTTAATATAATAAAATATAATTATAATTCAGAAAATAATTTTATTTTATCATAATTTTTTACGTAATTTTAAGGAAATATAAGAATGGATAAAATATCAATTCTTAGTCAAAAACTGTACCTCTTCTTTAGACATGCCCTTTAGGATTTTATATAAAGCCTTACTATGATGTATTTATAATATAAAAACTCTTATAGGATGTGGTATGGATTTAAGATATGTTTTTGGGTATGGATTTTATGAAAAAATGTTTTTTAATTGTCATGAAAATATGCGAGGCAATGTCCTTTTATTAGTTGGAGAAGGGGAACTTTTTTAATTACATGAAGTATTACATTGACATAAATTAATTTTCATTGAAAAATGTATCCAAAATAATTTAATCCAAATATAATACTAGTATGGGTCTAAATTTTCTCATATATTAAAATTTTTAAATGTTTATATTTTGTTTATCCTTATCATTTTTACCTGTGTTAACCATTTTTTACAATTATTGTGATATCAATGTTATTTTATTATCTATTGGTATAGATAGTTTTTATAAAAGAAACAATGGATTTTAAATGTAATATGGTTTATACTTTCTACCATAAACTATTCACATGGAAGAAGATATGTTTTAGTTATTTGAAACCATCTAGTAAAATATTATTTTTTATAAAATATCTTTAATGTAACTTCTGAAATAATAAGAACAATTATTATAAAATATGTGTCTATATAATGTAAAATTGTTGGAAAATGGCATTAATATTTTTATAATGATTATTTAGTGCTAAAATAATCTTACCATTAAATTTTGATATTTTTTATATCATTTTAAAAAATATATTTTGCATTAACCCCATGGTTACACAAATTAATTGAATCATGATATTGACCTTTTCATTATTAAAGGGTGATAATTTACTTATTTGGTGAAAATTTGAACATGAATGTAAAAGAGATGTAATATATGACTATTTGAATTCCAAATTCACAACTATCTAATTTTTTATCATTTTAAAATAATATAATAAATAATATTTAACAGAAAATATTATTACTATCATTTATAAAAATTAATATAATTTGATAATGAAAACTAAATATTAGAAAATTAAATCTAATTTAAATGTTTAAAATATCTATAACAAGTTTATTTATCTATAAATTCACAGAAAAAATAATTAATATAAATTATATTAAATTAATATTTTAATCATTTATTTTTTTTTATTGAAAAAATATTGTGTCAGTGTTGTGTAAGCATTTAATATTATTATTTCATAATTCAAAATCAAAAATCAATTACCATTACAAAAAACGTATTAATACTTAAAATAAACATTCATAACTTAATATAAGATGTTTTTATCCCTATCATAATATGTTATAGATAATAAAATCAATAAAGTATGATTTTTTACATTATGATGGACTTAAATATTATAAATGCCAACATAAATGAAATATGACAACAAGTTTCAAAATTTCCAAAAATTTGATTTATAGTTTTTAAATCCACACATACAATATTTTAAAATAAATTTTTAGGTCATTTTTTAGTCATCGTCATATTTGATTTAAACACAATAACCTAATTTACCCTTATCGTGGTGAAAATTATTTTCAATAGTTACTATTTTTAAAAAATCAAAACAAAAATGAAACATTTATAAACATTGAAAAAAAATTTAAAATACGGACTTCAATTTTTATTATTAAAATACTATATGTGGTATGATTTAATTTAAGATTATACCTGCAAAACGCATAAAAAGTGATTTTGCAGAACAATTCCTTTTTATGCAAAACAATATTTGTATGCCAAATTCGGTTATAAGGTCAAGACTAATAAAATTTATTGTATTATAATTTATCTATATGGAACTAAAAACATTTTAAAATGAATAAAAAATATATTGTTATATTGTATGTATATTAATGTAAAAGACAGTTTCAATAAAGAATTATATTTTCCACCATTCGTTAAAAAGAAACTCATTTAATGAAAATACAAAAAAAATGACCATAAGATAATGTTCATATACTGATATGAAAAATATATTTTTATAATAAAATAATATTTATAAAAGATCCCAAAATTAAATATAATATTTTCTCCCAAAAGTATATCTAAATCTTTTTTAAATATATTGTACTTTTGTAGAATAAAATTTATTACTAATAATTAAATTCTTATTTCATAACAATTTAGCAATACATTTTTATTTAGTAGAATGTTTATATAAACTTAATAATGTGAAAATTACTATTAATTACATCAAATTCAATGTCTATGTTATAAAATTTATATTTAAATAAAAATAATTTGTTGTTTTATTAGTTCAGTGTTTTATATATTGTACGATATTAAAAATAGATTATTTTAAAATCATTGATATTTCACCAAACATAAACTATCCAATATGCACTTCATGGTATGAAAATAACTTCAAGGAGGGTCAGTAAGCATCAACAATTATTCCTCGTGGAATAATACCTCTACTATGGTGTGACTTCTCATTTAGTGTTCGCTATATACTATTATGTGTTTTTATTTAATCTCAAGAAAGATGACTAAGGAAATGAAACCGAAAATTTATTATGAATATAATAAATCCAATTTAGATATCTCTACCCCATGAATTAAAAAAAAATTGATATTGTGAATAAATCCATGGTTTTTGTGGATTGGTTTGAGAAATGTTCAAAGTCTCATGGTTCTTTGAAAGCATTGGTTATATATTTTTACAATCCAATCTGTTAAATAATTAGTATAATAGATATTTATCTATTTTATATGGTTTTATATATCATAGAAGTATGTATTATGATTCAATAATGTATTTTTTATAAGAACTAGTGCATAGAAGATGTAATTCTATTAGAATTTGTGCAGTTTCCCTGTCAACCTATCCAATTTTATAAAGGGAAGAATCACAAAGTTATTTTTTCTATGTAGCCAATTCGATAAATAAATATTCATATTGCTATTTCCACTTCAAATAAGAATCAGAGAGCCGATTCAACCACATAAATAAATGATCTACATTTTCTAAATTATTGATGTTTCTGAATTTGGAATCTATATAGCCATTTTTTGTCATGTAGATGATTTTTTGGGAATGACTTAGCTATTTTTCTATGTAGTAAAATTAATATTCACTAAGACAATTATTGTACATAATTGATTTGAATTGGGAACCATGTAGCTGATTAATACATACCCATTTATTATCTATATAATCTATTCATAATTTTTACTATGTTGTGCTTCCAACATTCATTGAATGATTTTTCATTAACTCTCTAGAAGATATTAATAGGTATTTTAATACTCAGTAAAATCCTTTATGATACATGATTAAGATATGGCCATTTCCAATAATCATAGAGATCGTGGGGAATTAATAATATATTTTGTAGATTGTAGAGTGTGATATCTTCCGATCAACAAAACATAGAGAGTGCATATCATGGGATGTGTTTCCTATATAGAAAGAAAAAAAGGGAAAATCATGTCAATGAATAATGAATTACTGATAGTGAAAAAAAATGTTCGACACATAGAAGATAGTAGAGGGTTTAGAGACTTATAAAATTAGGGATTAAGTGTTAGTATGTGGTTTTCTTATATAAAATTCAACATATGAGGAATCTTGTGTTATCTAAATATTGAATAGAATTTTGAGAATATTTGGGAAGATCATTCAAGAATACAGTATGAGAATTATTTTATTACATATATTGGAGACTCGTTGATGGAGATATGCTTAATTCATTTAAAAATGGTTTTTAGGAAATCTTATTTATATTTTTTAATCATCTATTGTATTATTGCATGAAGAATATTTTAGAATGTGTATCATAAATTTTATTGTATCAAGCCAAATGATTTCTTGTAAGAGACAATATTACATGGGTTTATAGTGAAAAGTATCCATGGTTTAAGGGAATAACCATCCAAGGTGAGGTGTATGATCCCACACCACATCTGATCCTTATAAAAATACATTTTTTTAGTGTAGTTTTCGTTTATTATAATTGAGAGATGGTGAGTAATCATAAGAGTGGATAAGATCCTAAGAGTTCAGTATTGGTTAAGTGTCAATAAATAAAAATTAACAAAAAAACATCACCAATTCAACCCCTCCCTCTCCCTTCTAAGTTGATAATCACATCCCTCAGCACTTAGAATAGTATCAAAAGAGGTTACATTATCAATATCCAACAATTTATGATGGTGGATAATTTCAATTATATTAAATAAGGTGGAGTTGCTATATTTGATAGAATAAACTATCATAGTTTGATTAAAATTATTTTCCCCTGTCTATAATCTATCTTCCTTAAAAATATAAATACAATGAAATGATAAGATTACCAAAATTTTCTGAAGATTCTCCAATGAAATTTATTGATAATAAAAATATAGAAGTATACGTCAATGCACAAAATACCATTCTGAAATCTCTTTCAGAAAATATTTGAACATCAATTTTGGGACTCAAAATATTCCATGGAAATTTGGGAAAATCTTGAATGAATTAATGAATATATGTGATAAATCCCATTATAAAAGGAACTATCAAAAACTTCAATAATAACAATTCCCAAAGAGAAAATACAACCATAGTATTTAAAATGGAAACTTCACTAACATTAAAGGAAATCGTATTATCTGTAGTGACCCTGACCCTAGTAGCTCAGAGTCAGTGTCTGTATTATTTCATCAGAATAAGATACAAGGAATCACATCCTAATGGAACCAAAATTTTATTATACTTGTAAATTTTGATACATACATTACTCATTCATTCTATTTTGAATATAAAAATTACAACACAGTTTTTTGAAATAAATTATTCCCTCTAGAATATACATGCATATCAATTATTTTATACTTCATGGAATCATTGGGAATGGGAAAAATGGGTAATATAAAATTCAAAATAAGCATTAAGTACAATATAATACATCATTAAACAATAATAATAAATAATATGGAAAGGTAAATATTTTAACACACAATCAATGTTATTGATAAACTGAGAAGGAAGGGCATCTAGAAATAATATCAACACTAAAATATCATATATAATAATCTATATGGAATGGTAAATAGATGAAACCACATTTCATTTAATAATTAATGTGTTTTTCATAACTAGATAGTAATAATCAATATGGAAGGGTAAATAAACAAACACACGTTCCATATAATAAATAATTGAGGATGAAATGCATCGAAATATAATACTATTGAAATAATTTCGTGGATAATAATAACAAAATTTAGAATGAAGGTGATGCTTAATTATTGAATGTAGTGTCTTTCGCACATGATACATACACCATTAAAATCTATCCTGAATAATTTTTAAAACTTCTAGGTATAAGGCCATTGGTCTTGGCCAACAGATTTTATGCATGCTTATTAATTATCCTCATGATATTGTCATTGCTTCGAGGTGATATCTACAATTAGGCACCACACATGTCTGTATGTCCAATGCATACTCATATATCATATAATTAATTTATTTCATTAATAATATGGATTACCATTATATATCAATATTGACGAATGAATAAAGATTATCAATATTTTCCCAATCAATCAGATAACTTTTAGTGTAAGACACTATATGTAGATATCAGATGAGTTTTATGAAATATCCATTTCAAATTTAACTAATATGTATATATATTGGAAATTTAATGCCCAATGATCATAAAAAATTTAATATTTCAATAGAAATTTTATGAATACAAAAATGAATCCATAAATTGAATTTCAACACGTTCCTTGGTAAAAATGATCATAAACCACCAAATGAAATAATAAGGATGGTATCATTTTAGAATATATAAATTTGAGTAATAATAGATGGTTGTTGTAATTTACTAATATAAATTCCCTAAAAAGTCATTTAAAGACAGTCTTAACCAAAATATCATTTTAATTTTAGAAATAAATTTTTAAAACTAAATGATCACAAAACACTCACAATAATCATTGAAAATTATAATAGAATCATTAACACATTTCATTGGTGATGATGGATAGAAATTTCGTTCATTTCATGCATTTTGAAATAAGGATTCCTTTCACCATTATAGTAAATGAAAAATGGGAATTTCTTGGAAAAATATCTAAATATTCATTTTAAATAACTATGAAAAAAATAAAAAGGGGTAAAAATTTATTTAACAAATTATTTGGTAAAGGTTAAAAATATTTTTGATTTTCTATAAACATGGTTTTTTCAGAAAAACTGGATTTTAGAGAAAAGAGATAAATGAACTCGGATTTTTATAAAACATTTTCTTATTTATTTTAAGTATCGTACTATTATATTAAAATATCATGAATATCTAGAGTAAAATAAAATTGTATGTGTTTATTTGAAAATTATCAAATAATTTCCTTCAAAAAAATTCAAGAATAAAATATATCCCCCTCTAGGGTTTATTCTTCTTAGCGGTGAGGGGTATAGATAACCTAAACATCCCCTTCATTCCTCTACACATCCTTACTTCCTTATGACTCATATCTATCATGTTGAGTGGTTTACGGATGGGGTCCCTAAAATGTTCGGTGTTTGTTGTGAAGTTTTCAGCCGATTGGAGTCGTTGATGTGGGAACATGAAATGGTCGTCATATTTCTCTAGGGTCCTTAAACTGTCACATATGGTTACCTCAGGAATGCTCAGACCCAATTTCAACCCCCTGAGAGTTCTTCTCTCAATCCTTTCGTCCGTTCTTCTTGGCATCCCATTTTTTCATCCCTTGGTTCCATTCTCAAAGTATTTTGACGAAGCCTTCACCATCATTCACTATCTGTTATCAGTTTCTGACGATTTATACTTCTTGGTTTGCTTACATCTATGTTCTAGTATGGTCTTGCACTTTACATATTTCCTTTGTTTCATTCCATTTCTTTGGATGGTACTGCCTATCTCAGGATTCCTCTTCTGTTTTTCACTGCCCCGTCGAGCCTGATCCCGATTTAGTCATGTAAGAAGGCTCTTATGGTCTTTTGAATGGTGTCAGTTTCATCAGTGATGGAAGTTATGTTATGGTCATCTATAATGGAAGAATTTTTTCCCACCCTATTCATTTCAATTAATCCCTCCCCATCAGTCATCCTCCATTGATGGTATTGGGTGCTCTAGTGACTCTACCCCTCCATCGAACCTCCTTCAATCTATCTTTTCAACTCTCGATGCGACATTTGTCATGGATGGGTGGTCACTGTTGTAGTTTTGGCATAGTGTCCCGAGGATAGGTAACATATGTGATGGTTCCAAGGTGGAAAAAATGTACGATGGTTTGACTTGAATCCTAGTGGTGATTTTTGGATGGGTCCGTCCTCGGCAGCATTCCTTTCCCGACCTGGTTTTGGTTTTTGGTTTCTATTGTTTGTTTCTCCTTTTGTATGAGTCTTGTATTTGGCTTGGATCCAAGACAGCATTCATATGGAATTTATTTTGTTTATAAAGGTTCTCAATTTTCCAGAAAGTGTATTTATAAAATCAAAAAAACAAATGGTGGATAATAACACCCAATGAAAATAAATAGGGTTATGAAATTCTTTAAAACTTGGTTACCTTTATGACAAACAACCTTGGTTAGACTAATTCAAATTTTAAATTAAATAATCATGATTTATTAATGAATTAGGATAATAAATTTAAAATTGGTAGTATATAAACCACATAAAATAAACTAGACTCATAACATTACAATATGCCTCAACATAGAGAAATTGAGATGAAGTCTCTTACCTCCCAAATCCTTTTAATTGAATTATACATAACATACTTTAAATTAGATTTAAAATTGTTATTAACTTATATCTAAATGATATTAATATTTATAAAATCATATATGACTCTTTCATAATATCTTATGCCCATATCATTAAGAATCTTTCATTATTTTTATTATTTCAGTTATTAATTGCATTGTTTTCTTCTGTGAGTTTCATCATGAAAGATCCAATTATTTAATTTATTATATAGTTACATCATCTATATAATAATAGTCACAAAATAATTATCATAATTTTACATAAATTATACATTTAAAACATATAATTAATTATTATTTTAAAAAATAGACTCTGTTACAATCATGGGGATGGTAGAACTTATAGAAATAGGGGTAAAATTTCTGTTTTCAATAATTGTTATGGAAAGGTGGTAAGTAATATTTTATACTTAAAAAAATAATAATATCATATATAACATATTATATACATAAATATAATTAAATATAACATCTATTAAGTGTTGTTATAAAAATAGAGTCACATCGTTTTGTGAAGACGGTTATCCACAGGTTTACGAACGATGTTATCATCTTTCTGTGAGTGAAAAGGTAAAAAATTAAAATGATGTATTGTATTTTGACAATGATAAATATGTAATTAATATTATAATTATTTCATTTATATCACATATGTTAATCAAATTTACCCTTATCACCTACCCTGTAATACATTAGTGAAAAAATGAATGGCATTGCATCATGAGATGGTAGTTTGTCGTACACACGAGTGACGTTAGCTTATCCCATGAAGAATGGAATGTAAAAAAAATGAATATTTGGTATAATTATGACAGAGTTATAATTATTTTATTAATATTATATATATACTTTATATCCACAATAATACCCAACCATTAGATGTTGTAATAGAAAAACAAATTATATCAATTTGTTAGGCGGTATTCCGCTGTACACACGACTGGTCATTTTGTAACCCATTTGATAGAAGTGGAGATGATTGTATGTTATCCCATTATTATAAAAAAATTATAATTATATGTAATATACTGATGTTATAATATAATCATGGATTAATAATAATTTATAGAGGTTTAATAGAAAATAATATAAAAACTATCATTTAAGAACATTAGCTCTTCTCCACGTAAACTTCACAAGTTTTTACCAAACCCTACCTAGGTTGGTTTTTTACCTAAAATAAGGATTATAGGATGAGAGTATGGAATTTTATACGTGATTTAATTGGGTAATTTCTACACCAAAATTGTATTGATGATTTAAAAAGAGAGGAGAGGGGTGGCCATTTATATGTTACGTGAGTGGCACAATTGTAATTTTTGATAATAAACAAGTTGTACCAACATTTTTTACAATACAAAAGGATCTAAAATAGAGTATTATATTGTACTAAAAATTATAGTCTCTAACCATGTCCTTAAAAGTTATTTTAGACAATATTTTATGCCATTTTAGCTCTTATTTGTTTAGTTTAACCCCATGGAAAATTTATTTTTACCTTAATTATGGTAATTAATTATTACTATTTTCAGAATTCATCTTGGTCAAAAATTTTGTTGAACATATTAAAAAATATTATTTATGATATTTCCAAATATTGAATAAATCTTTTTCAATTTCCATTAATAAAATTGGAGAATACTAATTTAAAATTAATCTGACATATGTGATAAGAATGATGGTTCCAAAAGGGAAAATGTTCAAATGTTTACATAGTTTCTATATATTTTAATTATGGAAATGATCGCAATGAATGAAATTGGTATACTATTTTTATATAATATAATTAGTAATTCATTGTAACATATTAAAATAATAGTTTAATATTATCAATAATTTAAATGAAAATTCAGTTTTAAATTAAAATTCACTATTTTTCACTTTTCATTGAAAAATAAAATATTTCATAAAAATCCCAAAAACTCACACTAGAATAATTTTGATATTATTATTTTGAAAATAAAGTTAATTTTATTAAATAAAATTTTGGAAATTGGTAAAAATTAAGTTTAACACCGGTGAACAAAGAATGAGTAATCTATCTTTTAGAAAAATACAGTTTTTTCGAAAAATATTTATTTTTATTTTAAATGATTCATATTTTGTTAATAATAAATAGATTCACATAATTTTCAAATTTTAGTTAGTACTATTAATACCCTCCAATTTAACGGCATGTTTATAATGATATACTATATTACAGTTCAGTTTAACTCAGGGTTGCATGTTCCTCAAGCTATCAAATAGATTAAAATTACAGAAATATATTTTATATGTTACATAAGCTCATTATTTCTTGTTTAATATTCTTTTGAGTACAATGTTGTCATTTTTTTATTTTGGGGTGTTTCATTCTCCCCAAATAAATAAATTTCTTCCTAACAATTTAATGATGATCTCAATAATCAATGGTTTGATATTGGAAAATTATTTTGTTGAAAAAACATATGATAAAAAGTGTTAATAAAAATTCCTCTCAATATAAGAGATATGGATGAAAAAATGACATATGGAATAACAAAACAAGGATTATATGCTCTAATTATTTGATATTAGTGTGAGTTTATTCAAAATATATATCTATGGGAGGATGTTGAGTTTAATTTTACTTATTTCAACTAATTGGTTGAGAATTCATCAAGTTTAGTGAGGTTTAATATTGTGTTCATGAACATGGACTTTTTTAGTGAATAGATTTTCTTAAAATAAAAAAATTATCATAAATTTTATGTATATATACATTGTTTCTCAACCATGAAAAAAATTATATTAAGAGACTATAGTTTTTTAACATTTTAATAAAATGATGAAATTTATGACTAAATCATTTAAAAAATATAAAAGATTAATAAGTAAGATTTTACATTGGGAATTGGAAAAAAACACATTTTAGGGAATTTCATTTCTTATTTAAATTTATATTCATTATTCTATATCATATTTTTAATTTTAAAAAAATTGAAACAAAACAACTGTAAAAATATATCATGTACAAATAAAAAACTCCATGTTAGAAGTGATCCATGTTTTTTACTTTAAAAACCTAATAGTTTTTTAAGGTTTAGATTATTTTATACCATGATCATTATAAAAATTGGGACATCTTCTGGAATGGAATCATTTCTTGGTGATTATTATGTGTTGTATTTATTTTCATTCTTTCGTTAAACTAAATCCTTATTTCAAAATTAAAAATTCGTTATTAAAATCCATGTACTATATTGATTAATTACTCATGAGAAACTCGAGGTTGCAATAACCATTCTATATCACACTATATGAACTTTTGGGATCTGTGGTGCGATGAAATCGGGGCTTCGGGTGTGTCCTGATTCGGTGTTTTTGACTGATTTCATGGGTGATTGATTATGCTCAGTTGAATAAATTATCTATTTCTGCGGTTCCAGTGACGAGGAGGGATGGCCTCTAGCGCCATAAGCTATCTAATATTGAGTCACTAATGTTTTTAACATTTTACTATGGTCGGCGTGTTTGTGATTGAGGTTTGATGATGTGATGGGGTGTTGTTCTGTGGATCTCGTCGGCGATGTGGTGTCAATGGTGGTTGATGAAGGTGTTTTTTGATGATGGTGGTTCATGTTGAGATGGTATGTGAGTATGATATACTCTATAATTCCAAATGTAGGATCGAAATAATATATATATTGTATGTAGTATCTAGTGATTCTCAAAATACAAGTGGGGGTGAATTGTATACTTTATAGATTCCTTTGGAACGTTTAAAGATTATTATGTTTAACCTGGTTAAACATGGTAATTCACCAAACCTCTTGTTCTACACACTTTCTTGATTCTAGAAATATGGTTCTGAGAATGTGAATACAAAATTATGGTTCCAGAAAATGAATCTTAATGAATGTTTAAATTGATAAAGATTAACCTTCAATCTTATGGAATCTTACTAAATTAGAGTACAGGTATGAGGAATTATAAGACAGTTATACTTTCCTCAATAAATAAAATGCAACGGAAAACTTGAAACAAACAAAAAACCACTAGTAAGTCTTTTAAGCCAAAGAGAAGGGTATCCAACATACTTGGATAAAGGTATCTTCATTTATACATTCAAGAAATTCTATCTTACCCACAATAGGGTAATCCCTAGACACAAGGATCAGAGTCTATCTTGCTATCCCTATAAGCCCTTAACTTCATGGTAGTAGGCACCTCTGTCTTCCTATCCCCAGAAGCCCTTGATTGTAATCTGCAAAATTTGGAGTCGCACAAAGAAAATATGAACAATACATTACGTACGCACTAAACATGAGTCTCTCTCAAGAAATCACCTCAACATCATATAATCTCTATAATCATAGAATAGTTTTGAGATCTTTTAAAATGTGATCCAATTTATTGGCACAACACCAACAGTCGGCTCTCACTTCCAACAATCAAGTTTTTCAATGCATTTTGGAGGTACATGTATATGTGTCACTCAAAAAACGGTTTGTTAGTAACTGAATGCATGAGATTGTTTTATAACAAAAACAAGTGTAAGAAAAAATATGGTTATGTAACCAAAATTCAATATTAGGAATGTAAGAAAATAAAAGTTTGAAGTCTAACCAAAAAATGAATTTAGATTCAATATTACAAGGATATTCATATTCCATTTTCTAATGAATTCAGAACCAAATATCTTTAGAATTCCAATATCTAAATTTCATGAATATTTGAATATAGATTCCTAAGAATTTGGAAATTGATCTTACAAAGCTTAGAGTCTAATATCATTATAATTCAAGTCAATACTCATTGGAATTCGTATCCTGAATTTAGTGTTAGAACTCAGAAAAGTTCCGAGTTTGAAT
Organism: Viscum album; assembly: GCA_963277665.1. NCBI lineage: Eukaryota > Viridiplantae > Streptophyta > Magnoliopsida > Santalales > Viscaceae > Viscum > Viscum album. The sequence continues at coordinate 337,599,852 of OY728163.1, forward strand.
TCAGAGAACTTGTAACCTGAATTCGGATCCTGAAAACAGAATGCTCTTTATCTACGTATTATATGATTCTGATGTTTTATCTACAAACCAAATTTTACACTTAGAGCCATATTGTGATATGATAAATGAAAACATGGTAAGGATGAATTTCCATGAGGAATGAAATTTTCCTTATGAAAGGAAAATACAGGGTAAAATGAAATTTGCCTTGAGATAAGGTGTTTGTGATTTTCAAAAAAAGAATAAATAGTAAAGTCATAAAGAGACCTTACTGACTCAAAAATCTCCACAAACATGAAGGAATGGAAAAGTCATAATGAAAACCTTATTGACACAATAATCTATGTCTTTTTGGAAAGCACAAACAACCTTACGAAAAAGAATAAAAGGACTTTAAAAAAAACTTATCTCCCTTTACAAATGGACAATAATGAATAAGACTAACTCCCCCTTATGATTTTGAACTATAATGATCATAATTTGTATTTCCGGAATAAGATTATTCATAATCATGAATATGGAAATCTTCGTAATGAAAACTCATCGTTAGATAAACTCCCCCTTACTTAGGGACATATAATCTATTCTTGGTACACTTTTTCCTTTCTCCCCCTTTGTGATTTTCAAAAATAATTTTAGTCAATGGAAAATAAATTATAGTACCTAAAATATTAGTACAAAGCATGAAAAAAAAAATGGGCAACCAAAATTTCATTAAGATTGGAAGAATTTGTACAAGGAAAGAAAATACAACAAAAGATAGGATTGGATCTATTGTCATTCCTTATCCTTGGGTATCAATTTATTCACTATGGTTTTTAGCATTTTCAGTTCCTTGTGGTCTTCCTCTGCTTGCTTTAGGTTCTGATCTTGATCCTCTAACTTCTTCTCTAATGTTTTGATCTTTTCTTTCTATGCCTTCAGAGCCTCTGCCTGAGCCATCAACAACTCATATTGCTTAACTAGCTTCTATTTGATCTCTATCTAAAGATCACTTTACCTCTTCCAGCTTTGGGAAAAATAATACAACTTCCCATTCAGATCATTGACCTCCTGAATCTGAGTATTCTTCTCAACAGTTAGCTTTTCCTCAAAGCTATTTATGAGATCCTTTATTTTACCATCATCAGTATCTAAAGCTAACTTAACATCATCTTGAAACATATAAAGCTCCCTCAAATGTTCTACTATATTTTTGGACCATCTAACCATTTTCTCACGAGATCTATTGTGGAATTCATAGTTGATAAGGAATGATTTGAAGTCTACCTCAAGCTTGACACACTTGTCCCTCACCATGGACACTGAATCTAATTTTTGGTTCAATGTATGTTGAAGCATCTGGCATCTGGAATATATGCTTTGGAAAATAAAAATGGTCTCAACAATCTTTTTCAAGGATTGGACTACGAAATCCTGTCCCAAAGAAGATTATTCTGAATCCAAGACTTTGCTTGGTGATGGTTCTTCCTCGAACTCGACAAGCTTCCTCTTAGAAGATCCACCAGCAAACTTCTTCTTTAAAACAACTTTATTTGGTGTATCAACAACCACTTGTTTGCCCTTATTGGTTCTCAAAACAGCTTCTACTTCTTGAGATTCATGCTCATTGTCAGACAGCAGAACAATTCTATCTTCATCTACCTTCTCTCTCTCAGCTCTAACCTTAGCATATTCTGGATGTATGAAATCATGGTTTGAATTTTCTTCCTTGGACATTTCATTTACTTCTTCCTCACCCTTCTAATCTTCACCTTCCTCATACTTCCTAGGATTTGGGTGCTTCGAAGACTCTGTTTTAGAAGTTCAAATTGAAAGATTCTCAGATGGGGATTCCTTTTCATGATAATCTTCAACTAGATTTATAAGATCTTCAGTGCCACCACTACTTTATTCTTTTTGCACTTCTTCAAAAAATTCCTTTTCTTCAAAAATTGTTTCTTGGACATTTTCTATAGTGATAAATTTCATACATGGAGTCTCAGATAAAGCCTCAACAAAGAAAGATTTCAGTACATGGATATTCTCAGATGCAATTTCGTTGTCCTTCAAAAGGGATTGGACAATTTCGGCCTCAGACATTTTCTTCTTCTGTTTCTTCTCTTCAACTTGCTTCTCGAGCTCATCTACTGCCTTCTCTTTCAAAGATTTGACCTCTGCAGAATCCAACCCAAACGATGGCCCTCCTCCTGTCCAATATTTTATCTTCAATCCATTTGGCTACAACCTCATCCGGATAAGCGTTCTGCTTCTTGGGCATTGGGTTTGCAGATTGAGTTTCTTTAGCTTTATGGGTTTTTTCTACTTCTTCTACCTCTTTTAATTATCATCATCCTTCCAGGCTTTTTCAATGGTTCATCTACTTCTTTTTCTTTTAGAGTAGCTTCAGCTTCGTCCTTTGGTAGATAATATAATTCTTCTGATTCCTTAGAAAAACCATATTTCATCCTTTTGAGAGTATCATCTCTAATCAGCATGACTTTGAAATTCCTTGACATTGAACTACAAGGGATTTTGAAAGACTCTAAGCAATAAACAATAAGCTTGGGAAGAATGGTCGGGTATATATGAATCTAAGATTTCATGTTCCCATTATTAATATTCTCAATTTTAATGAGAATATGCTTTATCAAGTTGAACATCGTTTGGTTGCTAATAAATCCAAGATATACATATCACTCTTCTTTAAGGTGTCCTTGTCACCATTTCATAGAATGATAATCCCTTTAAACCAAAATTCAAGGATCCGATTATTTGTAGATAGGTGAGAAATATTTGCAGTCTTGATATCTGTATGTCCAAGATAGTCCATGGCTTTGACATTGATAAAACATAATTGCACATCGGGCAACATATGGGAACAAAATTCAGTTTCCCCTTCAAATGGAACACCAACCAAACTAGCTAACCTTTGTATAAGATAGAGAATATGTATTTCCATATATTTTGAATGAAAACTTCTCTCTACCTTCATCCATAATGAAACTAATTGACTCATAAAACTCGATAAGTAGATCCAGATACACCAAGTCTTGAGCCCCTATCTTTGATATGAAAACTCATTCCCATCCATTGAGCTTGATGTTCTCGGATATTATATAATCATATTTATTGAAGAAATTCAGATGCACAAAACTTTCTCAATATACATTCCACTCTAGAACCAGCTTGACGGTTGACATATCTTGCAAAGGAACATCACCAGACATTCAGATTTGATAATTATTTGAGAGATTTGGAGCGGGCTTTTGAAAGAGGGGAAGAGCTTTGGCATGCAAAGGATTAATATATAATGTGGGGAAACCCTTCAGGGGTCCCTTATATAGTTTTTTTGATTTGATGGTTCATCTTCCCATCTCAATCCAAAACATGAGAAACATTTTAATCAGATCTGACTGTTGAAATGATATCCTCAAGGAATATTTGGTAGGATCCGATCTTTTGAGTTTTTTTTAATTCAAATTTAAGGAAACTAGAATTTGGGAAATTTAAAATAAAAAAGAAAATACCAGAAAGTAAATAATGACTATGAAATCTAAATAAAGGAAACAAACCATTTATATTTCCAAGAATATTATTTGTAAAATGTAGTAATATTCATGATGAAGATTAGATTCTGGAAAAAAGACATGATTACAAAAAAACTTCTATTAAGAAAAAAATTAGAATGAAAATATTCATTACAAAAATCTTAATTAAGAAAATCATCATTACAAAAATTTTCATTACGAAAATCTTGAGTATGATAATATTCATTATAAAAATATCAAGAACTTCATTATGAATTTATTTTATAAAACATCATTACAAAAAAAATATAAAACTTCAATAAGAAAAATTTCAAAAAATAACAATCAAATGTACTCCCCCTATGAAAAAGAGTTTATTACTGTATGGAGATTAATTTTAATATAATTTAAATGAGGAATATTACCTTAAAATTTTCATTCCTAACTTCTGTTTAATTTATTCAAATTTATCAGAGCGTAAAGATTTTGTGAAAATATCAGCAAGTTGATCTTGTGTTCTGATAAATTGAAGAATGATATATCCTTTTTGTCTGTGATCCCAAAGAAAGTGATTCCTAATATCTATAATTTTTTCATGAGAGTGATGTTATGGGTTTTTACTGAGGGCATTGGAATTAGTATTATCACAAAAAATATTTGTTTTGGTAAAACTCATTCGATAGTCTGTGAGTGTGTGTTTCATCCACAACACTTGAGCACAACAACTTCCAGCTACTACATTTCTAGCTTCAACAGTGGAAAGTGTTAATAATTGTTTCTTCTTGTAAGAACAAGAAACTAATGAATCTCCTATGAAATGACAAGCATTGGATGTACTTTTTCTATCTATTCGACATCCTCCAAAGTCAGCGTATGAAAAACTTTTCAAAACAAAATCATTACCAGAAGTATAAAAGAGTCTTAAATCAATGGATCCCATTAAGTAGTGAAAAATTCGTTTCACTACCTTTTAATGAGATTATTTAGGATTATATTGATATCTTGCATATAATCATACTGAAAAAATTAGGTCTGGATGACTAGCTTTCAAGTAATGTAAACTTCTTATAATTCCTTTAGAAAATGTTTGATCTATTGGTTTACTAGCTTCATTAAGATCAAGTGAGTTTGAGGTGCCAATCGGAGTACATATACTCTTAGTTCCGTCATATCCATACTTTTTAAGAATATTTTGAATTTACTTTTGTAGGGATATATATATTCCTTCTGGTTTTTTAGTAATTTGAAAACCAATGAAAAATGTTAACTCACCCATCATACTCATTTCAAACTCGGATTTTATTAGATCCGCAAAGGAATCAGTTAAATATTGTTGATTTGAACCTAATATAATGTCATAAACATAAATTTGAAGAATCAAAAAAAATTTCTTATCTTTATTTAAAAAAAAGTATGGATATGAATTTCCATTAATATAATTATTTTGAAGTAAAAATCTTATAAGTCTATAATACCAAGATCAAGGGGCTTTCTTATGTCCATAAAAAGATTTGGTAAGTCTAAAAAGATGATCAGGATGTTTTTTATCTTCAAAAATATGAGGTTGTTCAATGTAAACTTCTTCTTGAACATAAAAGTTAAGGAAAAAACATTTGACATCCATTTGAAAAAGTTTGAAATTGATGAATGCTGCAAAGGCAAGTAAGATACAAATAGATGCATGTCTATCTACTGGAGCATAGGTTTTTCATAGTCTATTCCCTTTTGTTGATTATATCCTTTAGCAACTAATCTAGCTTTATTTCTAAATATGATTCCATTTTCATCACACTAATTACTAAAAAACAATTTTACTCCAATAACGGATATTTCCTTAGGTCTTTCAACCAAGGTCCAGACATTATTCCTTTTGAATTCATTTATCTCATTTAGCATAGCATTCATCTAATCAACATGACCTAAAGCTTCATCAGTGATTTTTGGTTCTAATTGTGAATGAAATGATAGATGTTATACTTCATTTCATAAGAAACTTATAGTCCTTACAGGATGATTCACACCACCAATGATACTATCTATAGGATGATTCTTAATAAACAACTGATTTGGGTTTTGTAAAACATGTTCATCAACATAGGGTCAGAAATATTTTGGGGTAAATGATTTAGAAACATTATCTTGGGAATTTACCTTATCATAAGGATCTCTTATCAAGTGTTGATAATCAGTTTTTGAAAACACATATGAAGATGTAGGTTGGGGTTTTTTAAAAAACAAAAGATCAGATTCATCAAATTTCACATGTACTGTCTCTTCAATAGTACAAGTGTTTTTATTGAACACTCTATAATCCTTAGAAGTTGTGGAGTAGCCTATGAAAATTCCTTCATCAGATATTGGTGCAAATTTGTGAAGATTATCTTTAGTAATTAAAATAAATACTTTGCAACAAAAAACTTGAAGTAGGAATGTCTAGGTTTTCTAGTATTCCATAACTCATAAGGGGTTTTATTAAGAAAAAATCTAATTAAAACTCAAATTATAGTATAACTATAATTACATACAGATTCACCCCAAAATATTTTTGGCTATTGAATATTCACTCAACATGGTTCTTGTTATCTCTTGAAGAATTCTATTTCTTCTTTCAACGACACCATTCTATTGTGGAGTTCTTGGTGCTGAGAAGTTATGAGTAATTCCTTTTCTACTACAAAAATTTTCAAAATCAGAATTTTGAAATTCTCCTCCATGGTCACTATGAGTAGGTTTCAATGGATTTTTTTTTATCATTTTTAACATGGGATCTAAAACTATTAAAATAAAAAAAATCTTCATACTTCATTGCTGTAAAATAGACCCACGCAAATCTAGTGTAATCATCAACTAAAAATATACATAATACTTTCCTCCAAAGCTTCTAGTTTGTGTAGAACCAAAAATATCCATATGCACTAACTGTAATGCATCAGTAGTTGAGACTTCACCGATTGTCATAATAATAGATTTATGTTGCTTTCAAATTTGACAAGGATTAGAAACTTTTGAAGAATCAAACCTAAGCTTCAGTAGATCCTTAACTAGTTTTTCATAGAAAGTTTTCATAGGTTCTTAAGGTTATAGTGTCCTCAACATCTATGCCACAACCAAGAATGATCTTCCATTGCACTAAGACAAGGTAGATCTTGGCTCCCAAGGTAATCTAAGTTTAGTGTGTATACTTTATCTTGCCTATGGGAAGAAAAAATAAATTCTTCCTTGGAATTGTGTAATAGGAACATTTCGTTCTTAAAATTCAGAAGGTATCCTTCATCCCAAAATTGTAATATGCTGATGAGGTTGTGCGTAAGACCTTTAATAGATAGAACATTTGAAATCAAAGTTTTTCCAAGAAGAACGATGTTACCTATACCAATAATTTCTCACTGATCATTATCTCCGAAAGTTACGTTTCCACCTTTCTTCTTGATAATCTTTTCATTGTTTTTTTACCATTCATATGACGAGAACGTCCACTATCCATCTACCATGTATTTCTATTTGTATTCTCTCTATTTTCCTGAAAAAAAAGAGTTAGACATTCAGAACCCAAACTTTCTCAGATCTGGATATTTCTGAAAGCAAAATTTTACGCACACACATTTTATTAGAATTATAAGATTTATGAAATCCTAAAGACTATGTTTTGTTTAAAAAATTTTTTTTTCCCAATGCCCACTATAATGACACTTAGTACAGAATGAAGCACTTTGAGGAACAAAATAATTTTTACTAAAAATCGATTTAGAACTAGTATAACCAAATCTGTAATTATTTCTTAGTGGTCGGATTTGAGAGTACATTTTATCAATATCTTCGTTACCTAAGGTAATGTTTGAAAAACACATCCTCAATGAAAAAATTTCGGATTTCAGTTTGATAACTATGTTCCTATCTTCTAAAAAGTCGATTTGGAACTACAGTTGGGCTCAAAAACATTTTTTGTAGAAATTACATTTTCTAGATCTTTAGAAAGTTTATTCTTCTTAGACATTAATTCCTCGTGATTATTTGAAATACATTCGAAATCAAAATTCCCCTTATCAAGATCATTTGAAAGATATGATATTTCCTTATAATGAATAGTATTTCTAGACATTGCCTTATCAAGATTTTTCATGAGTTTTGAGTTCTTAATCTCAAAGAGTTTGGAAAACCTAAGAACATCTTCATAGGTAGGTAAAGTATTATCTTTTCCAGAAAAAGATTCTGCATCAGAAGAGTTATAGTATTTATTATCACTATAGTTTTCATTAAAAGAAACATTGGTCATTGATTCAGCATTGTGTGACCTAGTGATTAATCAATGATTGTCAATTGGTAGTCTGTCTATTTGACCAAGATTATTCTATTCATGATATTTGAAATATGATGATTCATCTGAAGATTCACCACCCTAGAACTCCAGGTGTCATTATCTTTCAAGACATTCTTAGCTTTATCTTTGTATTACTTTTTTCTGTTTCTCTCAAAATTCATTTCCTTTATTACTTTTCACTTAACCATAGGACAATCAGGTCTTATATTTCTATCTCTCTTGCTTTCATAAAAAGTGACATCTGAATCTTTGTTATCTTTCTTTTCCTTTTATTTGTAACTTGATTGAATTTTATTTTGTCTAACAATCTTGTTCATCCTTCAAACAAGATTGGAAAATTCATATTCTGAAGACTCACTTCAACTAGATTCAGATTGAATAATAATCTTCTTATATTTGGATCTAGTATGTCTCTCTGGAGCCTTGGCTTTCATATGATTTGATGTTGTAGAAAAATCAACACTGCCATTTTAATTATTCTTTTTTATGTTATCATAATCACTCTTCATTCTAGTTTCATGTTAATGAATAGTTCCAAAAAGTTCATCAAGAGAAATCTGAGTAACATTCTTATTCTCATCAATAATAGTTCTCTTGGATTCCAACTCATTGGGATTGATGTCTATTATCTTATCCAAAAAATATTTATCATCTAATCCTTTCTCACTGGTGGATTCTAAACTATTCACAATATTCAAGAATCATTGTTTCACCTTACAAATGGGTTCTCTATAAGGAAAGAAGAAACCATGATATTCTTCTCTGAGAATATCTCTTCTAATTTCAATAACTATTGAAGTTCCAAAGTGAGTAACGTGATGTTTCTTCCAAATACAATTTTCTGATTCAGAAGATCATATTTGGATATATATATATTTCTAGTCCTGGAATAGAGAAATGTATTGAATACCGTATAATTCAGCTGATACTCATGCATTTATTGATTGGTAAAGGTACTAACTTCCTTGTTAGGGATTTTTTATCCTTTAGTAAGTATAAATTTATTTTCAACTCTAGTATTGGTAATGAATGTCTTCATGTGATCTCTCCAATATTCACAATCATTCCCATCAAAAATAGGTGTTCTAGTTAGATTGAGATTGTCTATGAAACCAACATTGATTCCTAACATATTAATGAAAAACTCTTTCCACAGAAGCATGTTAGTAAAAACGTTTTTAAACAAGGAGAATATTACTCATCAAGGAAAATAAAACTTCTGTGTTTCTATGAAAAACATGAATCCAAACGTTATAAGTCCAAAAAATTGATTCTAAGAATAATAATAGGTAGAATTCTATTCCGAATCTAATCATGAGATTAATTCTAATTAAACCAATTCTCTGATACCAATTATTGATATTGTATGTGAGTATGATATACTCTACAATACCAAATGTATTATCAAAATAATACATATACTGTATGCAGTACCTAGTGATTCTCAAAATACAAGATGGGGTGAATTGTGTGCTTTAAATATTCCTTTGGAACTTTTAAATATGATTATGTTTAACAAGGTTAAAAAATGTAATTCACAAAACCTCTAGTTCTATACAGTTTCTTGTTTCCAGAAATATGATTTCAAGAATGTGAACCCGAAAATATGGTTCCAGAAAATTAAACTTAATGAAAGTTTACAATGATATAGATTCTACCTTAAAGCGTACAGAATCTTAACAAATCAGAGTACAAGTATACGGATGTATAAGATAGTTAAACATTCCTCAACAAATAAAATGCAATGGAAAACTTGAAATAAACACATAACAAGTAGTAAGTATTTTAACCCAAATATTAGGGTATCTAATAACCTTGGATAAAGGTCCCTTGATTTATACTTTCAATAAATTCTGTATTATCCACACTAGGGTAGACCCTCAATTGGAAGATTGGATTCTGTCTTCATATCCCCAAAATCCCACAACTTTAAGGTAGTCCGCACCTTTGTCTTCATCAAAAAGGATGCCCTTAACTTCAAGGTAGTCGGTACCTTTGTCTTCCTATCCCCAGAATCCCTTGAATGTAATCGAAAACATTTAGAGTCACAAAAATAAAATCTAAAAAGTCTTTCTGTTTGCACTAAGCATGAGAGTTTCTCTCTATAAATCACTTCAACTGCATGTAATCTCTAGAGTTATAGAATAGTTTTGAGATATTTTAAAATGAGATCTTATTTATTGGCACAACACCAACGGTTGTCTCCCTCTTCCAACGGTCATATTTTTCCTTTAATTTCGAAGAGACCTTTACACCTATCACTCAAATGAAGATTAGTTAATAATTGAATGCATGACATCATTTTATAACAAAAAAAGTGTAATAAAAAATATAGATATGTTAAAAAAATCCAATATTTGGAATGTAAGAAAATACAAGTTTGGATTCTAACCAAAAAATGAATTCAAAGTCAATAATACAAGGATATTCGGATTCTGTTTTCTAAGGAATTCATACCCTGATCTCTATAGAATTCTGGAATCTGAATTTCAAGGAAATTCAGAATCTAGATTCACAAATATTTGGAACCTGAACATACAATGTTCGGATTCTTAATTCATTAGAATTCGGAGGCAGAACTCATAGGAATTTGTATCATGAATTCAGTTTCAAAACTCCGAAAAGTTCAGATTCTGTATTTAGTGAACTCAGAAACTTAATTTAGATCTTGAAAATAGAATTCTCTTTGTCTAAGTATTATATGAATCTGAGGTTTTGGCTAGAAAACTAATTTTACACTTAGAAGAAAATTATGATATGAACAATGAAAACATTGTAAGGATGAATTTCCTTAGGGAAGTAAATTTTCATTATGAAAGCGAAATACAGGGTAAATGAGATTTTCCATGAGGTAAGTTGTTTGTGATTTTCAAAACAAGAATGAATGGTATAATCATAATAAGGCCTCATTTACTCAATAATCTCCCAAAACTTTAAGGAATATAAAAGTCATATGGAAAACCTTATTGACTCAACAGTTCATGCTGCGTCTCTGGCTCTGATGGGGTTGGTTTTCCCACAATGTGATGATGGGAGTGATGTGGGGTTGGTTTATCGCACTGTTAGATTTGCGGGATTTTGGTATCTTTTTAATTTTGAACATGATCATATATTTGTCTTGGTGGGGTGAATTTGAATAGTATCAATGTGATGTCAGTCTTCGTGTTTTGTATGGCTGTGAATTGATAATAGAGGTAGTTCTTTAGGTATTCACATACCATCAAACTGTATTTTTAATAAAAAAAGATTTTGGGAAGGAAATAATAATATATCATAGAAAAAAATGTAAACAAAAATAACACAACATTTTTCTATAATTAAGTAGTATAGAGTTTTTTTTGGAGAACCGGATTGAAAATTTTAATAAATTTGGATATAATAAGCCTATTTTAGAATAATAAAAAGTGGAAGTTGAAAGAGTAGTAATAGAATCCTCAATGAAATATAATAGTTGATCAACCTGAAGAATTGAAAAGGAATATTAAAATACATCTAAGGTCATTAAGGGGAATTAATCAATATTAAATACACATTATTCTGAATACATAAAAAAATAATCCTATTAATATTTAATTTTTTTTCTTCCTTAGAACATATTCTACATAATCAAGAGAATTAAAATACCTTCACATATATATTATTTTTTTCAGATACAGTGTAGGAATTTAATTTGTTTCCTCTAACTCCAACAATTGAAATTAAAAAATCATTGGAAATTTTGGAATAGTTCAAATATAACATAATTTAAGAAGATATTTGAAACATTAATTCATATTTGATTATTTTTTATCCAATTATATTGAAAAATAAATTTTTTATTTATCTTGGTGTAGACATAATATGTAATATACCAAGTAAGTAATGAATAATAGATATTTTTATCTATGTCTATTTATGAATTAGATAGTGTGTTTGAGGCTTAAAATGAGAATAAATCCAACCTAAAGCATGGAATACTCTAGTATTTTTAAAAGATTTTTTTACAGCCTTTTGATGGAAAACCATTTTTAAACCTATATTTTGAAACTTTTTTAAGCTATATTTGTCAAAATAAACTTATTCTTTATGATTGGGACATAAAAATTTACTTTTGTGAATTTTTGGTATTTTTTAGATAAAGTTCATTTTTTTAATGAATAGTGAAAAATGATGTATTTTAATTCAAAACCACTTTTTAATCTAATTTATTTATATGATTATATTATCTTTTGAATTGGTTTTGAAGTGAAATTAGAATATATTTTTACCATTTAATCCAGTGGTGGTCATTGGAATCAGTTTCACTTTGAAATTGGACTTAAACTGGTGTCAATCTTTTGATACTTATTGTTTCATAAAAACACGCTAATTGTCGTGACAGCAGAAATTAATTATTAAATTTTTTAATGTAACTTATATGATTTTAATTTTGTAAAATATACATCATTTTTGAATTCAGAATATAAAATATAGCATAGGGTGAAGTTTTGGTATTTTTCTAAAAAACTTCAATTTTTTATGAATACTGAAACCACTAAATGGTTGTTAAAGAAACTGATTTTTCATTTAAATGAAACATTGCCACTTCTGTGATTTGATTTTCAAAAATACGACATAAATGGTTGTCATTATGAAGTAAAATGTGGCTCAATGAGATTAAAATAATTTTTTTGTAAATAGTAACTTTTATGTTTTTAATCACGATTAGAGGTAATTACTGTAGTTTAAGGTAAAAATAATGTTTTAATAATATGATATGAGCTTGACACGTGTCTTACCCTCATTTTATGTGTCATGGCCGACCAAGAAAATCCATGGGTCAACTTGGGGACCCCATGGAGACACTTTGGTTGGGAAATGACATAAATAACGTTTTATTTAATGTAAAAGTAAAAATGACACAAACCTGAGATGGTTTACTAAAACAATTTTAAATGGGGTTATAAAAGTAATATTTTTGACTATAAATATTCATTAGAAAGCTAAAACGATTTCACACATCATGATATTTGTTTTATAATTTTTAGACATTAAATATAATAAATTATTTATGACATCATGATGATGCAGCGATTACCTCATTAATAAAATATTTAAATAAAATGAAAAGATAATCTAAAATATATGACCTAAACATGTCCAAAACCTATTGGATGGGTATATTTCGAACCCTTATCACCTTAGACTCGAATTATATCAATGTGGGACCTTTTGAATCTGAAACGCATTTTAAAATAAAGTAACATTTCTTTACTTTCTAAGAGTGCCCCTCCTCTCCTCTTATAAAAGGCCCCCACCTCTACCACCTTACCCACACTTCCAAAGCCTTTGGCTCGGCCAACCCCTGCTCATTTTGTCTCTCCACTTCCCTATATTACTCCTTGAATCCTCACTTTGGGCAGAAGTCTTCGCAAGGAATCATTTGAGCTCAAACCAAAAGGAGTTACCCGATTATAAGGTAACGTCTTCACTTGAGTCCTTTTCTTTTATTTTGCTTCTCCAACCCCCTAAACTCTTTTTATTCATTTTTTTAACAAAACCAGTATCTTCCATATACTAGGATGTTGTTATAATAAGTATTCGAGCTACACATACACACACCTACATATAATGGTTAAAGAACATACTATTTCCGTGGATGGCGAATTTCTGCCTCCCGAAACAATGATTGTTCAACATTCTTTTAACACATTCAAAGGTGGACATTAAGATGACACTATATTTATATATGATATATAATATGTTTATGTTTTCCTTAAGCTTATTTATTTTTCATTTTGGGCATACTTTTATGGTTTCCATTATGGGTAAACACGATATCATCATTTAAGGAAGTGCGGACTACCGCCTCCTCAAAGTGATTTGATTCTTTAATACCATATGTGGGACATATAAAGGATGGAGTTATGATATTATATATGATATTACACTAGAATTATAATATACCTTTATATCATTATGATTTCATTCTATAAATATGAAATAGAAATGAAAGTAGCGTTCATTCGTACGTACGGCTTACCATCTCCTTGAACGGTGCATTTCATTTATTACCACTAAGTAATTATGTAATATTATAAATGCATATATATACTAGATATATATGATATATATGATATATACATCATAATTATAACTCTGGATATAATGGATAGATGAAAAACATGTAATTATAAAGAGCATATTTTGACTCAAGTACCAATGATCGTTAAAACGACTATTATTAACGAAAATAATTACATAGTGTTCATGACATGGTAATAAGTGATATAAAAGGAATAATGAACTTGAAAAAGGTTCTTAATCATGTATAAATTAACTCAAGTTTATTATTAAGGACATTAAAGAACGATCGAGTCAAGTCGGACCTGAGGTATGGGACTTCGTCTCAATCTCCTTTCATTGAGGCATATTTTGTTTTCTAGACAGCCTTATTTTATACAGTGTATAAACCCCTTTGACTTTTAAGTTTATTCAAAAGGAATATTTTTTATATGAATCGTTTAATAAATGAAAAAGGGGAACGTTTTTGTCGTACGTATGCGGCGACAACGACTTCTCCGCCGCCGTGACCATTATTTGAGTTTTGGCTTCCTTTACAAGCCATACCTTCTTTTTAAAAGAAAAATAAATACCATGTTTTACTTTTCTTTTATTTTGGTATTGAAAATGGTTTTCATAATGTTTTTATTATATCAATGTGTTGTATTGATATGTTGTGATTGAAATGTGGAAATTTATGTTTCCTTTATACATGTTTTATGTGATATGATTATGTTATTGTTCTTGGGAATTATTATGAAGACGGGTGGTTCCATGATAAACTAAGGGCGGGTGAGCCCGATATAGCTCTCCAATGCATTGGGTAACGCGAAGGAGTGAAACGTTAAGGTTTCTCCAAATATATTTAGGGAATATACTGTGATGGGTATTCCAAACGTAACTAAGAGGGTTACTCGCTACGTATGAATGTTATGAATGCCTCAAGTTACCTTTATGTCTTATGATTTCTATGATTTTTTCATGATTTGATGAGGTATGTTAAAGTGATTTTGTTTTATGGGTAAAGTATGATTTCATTCTTATGTATATATGAACTCATGTTTCCTTTCCATATATTTATAACCCACACTGAGCGTTTTTTATGCTCATACCAAGTTTTTTTTAAATGTTTTTCACAGGTCAAGGGAAAGGTACATGATATGATGATAGTGTCAAGGGAGTGTAAAGAATGAATCCATGTTTTTTTTAAATATGTTTCCGTTGATGGGAAAAATGAATACTATTTTTATGTAACCATTTTGTTTAAATGTGGTATGTAATGCATGTTTTATGATCTAATTCTCTAAAACTTTAAACCTGAAAAGATCCTCAATGTGTAATCTTGTAATAACTCAAGATTAAGTAAGGTTTAAGGCCGGGGCCTTATAGTTGGTATTAGAGGTCATTTTAGATAACTTTAGGAGTTATAATTCTATTAAAGGATTATCCAAAAATATTTTTTTATGCTTAAATTGAAGTGATGTAGCATTTGAAGATTACCATGGTGCTTCATCTAAGACATGTTTGTTCAGAATGGTTTTCCGCAGAGGAAACAGGGAAGTAGTGCCAGGAAGGCATGCAGAAAGAAATAACCTTTCGAATCAGCATCCTGAGATGGTCAGAATTGGAACTGAACATTTTGTTAAGGTAATGGTGCAGTTGACTCAAGCGATAAATGGAGGTGGTATCCATGCACGATATCAGCCAGATCAACTGTAGAGAAACATGTCAGTGGTGGAACATTTCATGATACAACATCCCCCATCATTCAGATGATCATCTGACCATGTGCTAGCTGAAGGGTGGATTAATGCACTGGAGAAGATTTTCGATGTCATGGGGTGTTTGGAAAATCAAAAGGTTAGTCTTTTTATTTACCATTTGGAGGGTGAAGCAGATCAGTGGTGGTCAATGGTTAAAAATATCAGGGACGCAGATGAGATTGATGCTCTCGACTGGGATGAATTCAAAGGTATGTTTCTTGAGAAGTATTTTCCAAAGGTTGTTCGACTTAGGATGGAAAAAAAATTCCTAGAATTGAGGCAAGAGGATGACTTAGTGGCCTCTTATGAATAAAGGTTCACTCGATCATCAAGGTATGCTCAAAATTTTATCCGAGACCTTGATAGTAAAATCAATCATTTTTACTCAGAATTAAAGCCAAAATATCGAAGGGAATTATCTTCTAGTAAGTTTAAAAGTTATGAAAAGCTTGTTCGATGTGCTGAGATGGTGGAAATGGAGTTTTCCGATGATCAAGTGTTCTATAACAACCACCAGAAGAAGAGACCGAGGTGGCAGGAGAAGGGAAACAATTCTTCAAAAAAGTCTGATGGTAAGAAAACTAAGTTTCTAGTTTTTGATAAATGTTGTAAAAGGCATGCTGGGGAATGTCTTCTGAATTCTAGAAAGTTCTACCGATGTGGTAAGATGGGACATAAGGCTCGTGATTTCACTGAAAAGGTTCAAGGTGATGGTAAGTTCAAATTTGATTTACAGTTAGTGAAATGTTTTAAGTGCAATGAGATGGGTCACTATGAAAACATGTGTCTGACAAAGAGCTTGAGTGATGGGAATCAGTTTGACTACAAGCAGAAACGGGTGGTGAAATCCTTTGCTACTACTTCAGCAGATGTCGGGCCATCAAATGAAGTTGTATCATGTACTTTGTTTGTTTTTTCAGATTATGCTAGTGTGTTGTTTGATTCGGGGTCCACACATTCATTCATCTTTGAAACCTTTTCTAGTAAAATGGGAATACCATCTCAAGAAATGACTCCTTATCTTTTGGTAAAAACACCTGGGAAAAATGTTGAGGCAAAAAGAATTTATAAGAATCTTCATATCCTTATCTGTGGAAAGAACCTACTTGCAAACCTTATTGTTCTACATTTAGTAGAGTTTGATGTTATCCTGGGTATGGATTGGATCTCTATTTACCATGCTAAGATTGACTGTAGAGCTAAAGAAGTTTCCTTCCAGAAATACTTTTAGTTTGTGTACAACAATGAACCCTTACTATTGATAACATATCAAGAGGCCGAGAAACTTGTAAAAGATGGAAATGAATTTTACCTTGCACATATTGTTGAAAACATGGGGAACTGTTCAGATTAATGATGTGCCAGTGGTAAATGAGTATCCTGATGTTTTTCCTGATGAGTTTCCTAGAATAATACCAGATCGGGAAGTTGAATTTACTATTGACTTAGTTCCTGATGCTAAGCCAATTTCGAAACCCCCTTATCAAATTGCTCAAATTGAACTTTTAGAGTTGAAGGAGAAATTGCAAGATTTATTAGAGAAAGGTTTCATTCATCCTAGCACATCACCATGGGGTGCTCCTGTTTTATTTGTTAAAAAGAAATATGGTTCTATGAGACTTTGCATTTATTATAGAGCTTTGAATAACATCACTGTTAAGAACAAATATCTTTTGCCTCATATCGATGATTTGTTTGATCATCTATAGGGAGCTCAGTTTTTTTCAAAGATTGACCTGAGATCAGGGTACCATCAGCTGAAGGTAAAGGAAGAAGATGTTCAGAAGACTGTGTTTTGTATAAGATATGGCCATTATGAATTTGTAGTAATGACTTTTGGGCTAACCAATTCACCTGCTATATTCATGGACATAATTAATAGAATTTTCCATGAGTTCTTGGATAAGTTTTTGGTTGTTTTTATTGATGATATTTTGGTGTTTTCTAAAAGTAAAGAAAAGAATGAAAGACATTTAAGGGTTATTTTGCAAACCTTGAAAGAAAAGAAATTGTATGGGAAATTCCGAAAGCGTGAGTTTTTGTTGCAACAAATTTCTTTCATTGGTCACATTGTCTCTAAAGATGGGATAACTTTTGATCCTGAAAAAACAAAAGTTGTTGAAGAATGGCCAAGACCCACAAATGTAACTGAGATTTGTAGCTTCCTTGGTTTGGCAGGAAATTATCGAAGGTTTGTTAGAAATTTTTCACGGTTATCTAGTCTAATGACTGAGCTGACTCGGAAGGGTGTTATGTTTATCTGGACACAATAATGTGATGATTTTTTTCTGGAGTTGAAAAGAAGATTGGTGAATGCTCTAGTTTTGGCACTTCCTTCCCGGAATTGTGAGTTTGTTATATACAGTGATGCTTCATTGAAAGTATTTGGTTGATTCCTAATGCAGAATGATCAGGTAATTGCTTATGCTTCACGACAGTTGAAAACTCATGAGGTAAATTACCCTACACATGATTTGGAATTAGCTTCTGTTGTTTTTGCTTTAATAATTTGGAGGCATCATTTGTATGGAGTAAAGTGTGAAATATATACTGATTGAAAAAGTTTAAAGTATATATTCACTCAGAAAGAATTGAATATGAGATAGTGGATATGGCTCGAATTAATCAAGGATTATGATTGTACAATTCATTATCATCTGGGAAAAGAAAATAAAGTGGTTGATGCTTTGAGTCAGAAAAGTAATGCTTCATTAAGCATGCTACGTTTGGAACGCGATCCTTTGGTTTTTGATTTGATGAACTTTGGCATGGAAGTGGATTTTGCAGGAATTCATTCTATTTTGTTTCTGGTATCAATGAAATCTTCTCAATCAGACAGAATCAAGAAAGCATAGAAGCAAGACAGCGAGTTGCAGAAAAAGGTAGAGCTAGTTCAGAAGGGTAAGCTGGCTGAATTCAACATTGATAATGATTATTTTTTTAGATTTGGGAAGATATTGTGTGTGCCTTGTGATTCACAGTGGAAGAGAGAGTTGTTATGTGAAGCTCATAATTCCCCGTTTTCAGTTCATCCTTGTAGTACTAATATGTACAGAGATCTGTGGGAGTATTACTGGTGGGATGGAATGAAAAGAGATATTGCTTATTTTACTATCAAGTGTTTGATTTGTCAACAGGTTAAAGCAGAGCGGCAGTTACCGAAAGGGATGCTTCAACCTCTACCAGTGCCAGAGTGGAAATGAGAGAATATATCCATGGACTTTTTTGTGGGATTACCGAAGACATCTTGAGTTAATAATGCAATCTGGGTTATTGCTGATCGCTTGACTAAATCTTCTCATTTCCTTCCTATTCGAAATACTTTTTCCCTAGATCAACTTTCCTGTTTGTATCTTAAAGAGATAGTCAGGTTACATGGATTTAAACTCTCCATTGTATCGGACTGTGATCTCAGGTTCACTTCTAACTTTTGGAAAGGCCTTCAGAAGTTGTTGGGTACTGAATTAAATTTTAGTAGAGCTTTTCATCCTCAATCAGATGGGTAATCAGAATGAACAATTCAGACCGTGGAGGATATGCTATGAGCTTGTTCGATGGATTATCAGGGAAGTTGGGACCAACATCTTTCTTTGGTTGATTTTTTATATAATAATAGTTTTCATTCCAGTATACAGATGGAACCATTTGAGGAGTTATATGGGAAGCGGTGTCGAACTCCAGCATTCTGATATGAAGTGGGGGAAAGGAATCTAATGGGACCGGAATTGGTAGAAGAGATGGAAGAAAAAGTTCATCTGATACAGAAACACATGATAACAGCTCAGAGCAGGCAGAAGATTTATGCAGACAATAGGAGGAAGGATCTCTCTTTTGAGGTAGGTGATCATGATTTTCTCAAAGTATCACCATGGAAAAGTGTGATTCGATTTGGTAAGAAAGGAAAACTGAGTCCAAGGTTCATTGGACCATATTAAATTATAGAGAGATTTGGATCAGTTGCTTACCGAGTGGCTTTACCTCTGATTTTATCTCAGGTACACAATGTTTTTCATGTTTCGATGTTGAGAAAGTATATGCCAGATCCATCTCATGTTTTGAGTTCAGAGGTAGTTCAGCTGGAAAAGAACCTATCTTATGAGGAACAATCGGTCCAGATTCCTGACCATAGGGAGCACGTGTTATGGAATAAGGTGATTAGTCAGGTAAAGGTTTTGTGGAAAAACCACATGATGGAAGAGGCAACATTGGAATCTGAAAATGCAATGAGGGATAAATACCCCCACTTATTCGATAAGTAAATAAAGTGTGGGGACCCAATTTTATAAAGGGGGGAAGGATGTAACATCCCAAGTAAGTAATGAATAATAGATATTTTTATCTATGTCTATTTATGAATTAGATATTGTGTTTGAGGCTTAAAATGAGAATAAATC
Organism: Viscum album; assembly: GCA_963277665.1. Classification (NCBI taxonomy): domain Eukaryota; kingdom Viridiplantae; phylum Streptophyta; class Magnoliopsida; order Santalales; family Viscaceae; genus Viscum; species Viscum album. The sequence goes on from OY728163.1 coordinate 337,619,857, forward strand.
CAACCTAAAGCATGGAATACTCTAGTATTTTTAAAAGAATGTTTTACAGCCTTTTGATGGCAAACCATTTTTAAATATATATTTTGACAATTTTATAAGCTATATTTTTCAAAATAAACATATTCTTTATGATTGGGACATCAAAATTTACTTTGTGTGAATTTTTGGTATTTTTCCGATAAAGTTCATTTTTTAATGAATAGTGAAAAATGTTGTATTTTAATTCAAAACCACTTTTTAATATAATTTATTTATATGATTATATTATCATTTGAATTTGTTTTGAAGTGAAATTAGAATATATTTTTACCATTTAATCCAATGTTGGTCATTGGAATCAATTTCACTTTGAAATTGGACTTAAACTGGTGTCAATCTTTTGATACTTATTGTTTCATAAAAACACACTAATTGTCATGACAGCAGGAATTAATTATTAAATTAATTATTTTAAATTATATGATTTGAATTTTTTAAAATAGACATCATTTTTTAATTCAGAATATCAAATATATCTTAGGGCGATGTTTTGGTATTTTTCTAAAAACCATCAATTTGTGATGAATAGTGAAACCACTAAGTGGTAGTTAAAGAAACTGATTTTTTGTTTAAATGAAACTTTTCCACTTCTGTGAATTGACTTTCAAAAATCCGACAAACATGGTTTTCATTAATAAGTAAAATTTGGCTCAATGAGATTAAAATAATTTTTTGGTGAATAGTACCTTTTATGTTTTTAATCGCGATTAGAGGTAATTAGTGTTGTTTAAGGTAAAAATAATGTTTTAATAATATGAGATGAGCGTGACACATGTCCTACACTCATTGGATGTGTCATGGCCGACCAAGACAATCTATGGGTCAACTTGGGGACCCCATGGATCCACTTTGGTTGGGAAATGACATAAATAACTATTTATTTAATGTAAAAGTAAAAATGACACAAACATGAGATGTTTTACTAAAACAATTTTAAATGGGGTTATACAAGTCAGATTTTTGACTATAAATATTCATTACAAAGATAAAATGATTTCCTAAATCGTGATAGTTTTTTTATAATTTTTAGACATTAAATATATTAAATTATTTATGACATCATGATAATGCATCGATTACCTCATTAATAAAGGATTTAAATAAAATGAAACGTTAATGTAACATGTATGACCTACAAATGTCCAAAACCTATTGGATGGGTATATATAGAACCCTTATCACCATAGCCTTGAATTATATCAATGTGGGACCTTTTGAATCCGAAACTCATTTTAAAATAAAGTAACATTCCTTTACTTTCGAACAGTGCCCCTCCTCTCCTCTTATAAAAGTCCCCACCTATACCTCCTTAACCACACATCCAAAGCCTTTGACTTGGCCAAACCCTACCCATTTTGTGTCTCCACTTCTCTCTCTTACTCCTTAAAGCCTCACTTTTGGCAGAATTCTTCCCAAGGAAGCCTTTTAGCTCAAACCAAAGGGAGTTACGCGATTTTAAGGTAATGTCTTCACTTGAGTCCTTTTGTTTTATTTTGCTTCTCCAACCCCCTAAACTCTTTTTATTAATTTCTTCTTTAACAACATCAGTATCTTCCATATACTATGATTTTTTTATAATAAGGATTAGAGATACACTTACACACACCTACATCTAATGTTTAAAGAACATACTCTTTCCGTGGATGCCGAATTTCTGCCTCCCGAAAGGATGATTGTTCAACATTATTTTAACACCTTAAAAGGGTGCCATTAAGATGACAATATATTTATATATGATCTATAATATGTTTATGTTTTCCTTAAGCTTCTTTATTTTTCATTTTGGGCATACCTTTATGGTTTCCATTATGGGTAAACGCGATATTATCATTTAAGGAAGTGCGGACTACCACCCCCTCCATTTGATTTGATTCGTTAATACCATATGTGGGACATATAAATGATGGAGTTATGATATTATATATAATATTACACTGGAATTATAATATGCCTTTATATAATTATGATTCCATTCTATAAAATACGAAATAGAAATGAAAGTAGCGTTCATGTGTACGTACGACTTACCATCTCCATGAACGGTTCATTTCATTTCTTACCTCTAAATGATTATTTAATATTATAAATGCATGTATATACTGGATATATATGATATATATGATATATAAATCATGATTATAACTCTGGATATAATGGATACATGAAAAACATGTAATTATAGAGAGCAAATTTTGACTCAAGTGCCAATGATCGTTAAAACGACCATTATTAACTAAATTAATTACATAGTGTTCATCACATGGTAATAAATGATATAAAAGGAATAATGAACTTGAAAAAGGTTCTTAATCAAGTAGAAATTAACTCAAGTTTATTATTAAGGACATTAAAGAACGATCTAGTCAAGTCAGACCCGAGGTATGGGACTTCGTCTCAATCTCCTTTCATTGAGGAATATTTTGTTTTATACACAACCTTCTTTTATACAGTGTATAAAACCCTTTTACTTTCACGTTTATGCAAAAGAAATCTTTTTTATATGAAGTATTTACTAAATGAAAAAACTGAATGTTTTTGTTGTACGTATGCGGCAACAACGACTTCTCCACCACCGTGACCATTATTTGAGTTTCAGCATCCTCTACATGCCATACCTTCTTTTTAAAAGAAAAATAAATACCATGTTTTACTTTTCTTTTATTTTGGTATTGAAAATGGTTTTCATAATGTTTTTATTATATCTATGTGTTGTATTCATATCTTGTGATTGAAATGTGGAAATGTTATGTTTCCTTTATGCATGTTTTATGTGATACGATTATGTTATGGTTCATGAGAATTATTAGGAAGACGGGTGGTTTCGTGATAAACTAAGGGCGGGTGAGCCCGATATAGCTCTCCAATGCATTGGGTAACACGAAGGATTGAAACGTTAAGGTTTCTCCCAAGATATTTATGGAATATACTGTGGTGGGTATTCCAAACGTAACCAAGAGGGTTACTACCTACGTATGAATGTTATGAATGCCTCAAGTTACCATTATGTATTATGATTTCTATGATTTATTCATGATTTGATGAGGTATGTTAAGGTGATTATGTGATATGGGTAAAGTATGATTTCATTCTTATGTATATATGAACTCATGTTTCCTTTCAATATTTTTATAAACCACACTGAGCTTTTTTTATTCTCATCCCACAATTTTTTTGAAATGTTTTTCACATGTCAATGGAAAGGTACATGATATGATGATAGTGTCAAGGAAGTGTCATGAAATAATCCATGTTTTATTTCAAATATGTTTCCGTTGATGGGAAAAAAATGACTACTATTTTTATGTAACCATTTTGTTTAAATGTTTTATTGAATGCATGTTTTATGATCTAATTCTCTACTACTCTAAACCTGAAAAGATCCTCAATGTGTAATCTTGTAATAACTCAAGATTAAGTATGTTTTAAGGCTGGGGCCTTATAATTGGTATCAGAGGTCGGTTTAGATAACTTTAGGAGTTAGAATTCTATTAAATGATTATCCAAAAATATTTTTTTATGGTTAAATTGAAGTGATGTATCATTTGAAGATTACCATGTTTCTTTATCTAAGACATGTTTGTTCAGAACAGTTTTCCGCAAAGGAAATAGGGAAGAAGTGCTAGGAAGGAATGCAAAAGGAAATAACCTTCCGAATTAGTATCCTGAGATGGTCGGAATTGGTACTGAATAGTTTGTTGTAGTAATGGAACAGTTGACTCAAGCGAAAAATGGAGGTGGTATCCATGCATGAGATCAGCCAGATCAACCGCAGAGGAACATGTCAGTGGTGGAACATTTCATGAGGCACCATCCCCCATCATTCGGAGGATCATCTGACCCTGTTCTATCTGAAGGGTGGATTAAAGCACTGGAGAAGATTTTTGATGTCATGGGGTGTTCGGACAATCAAAATGTTTGTCTTGCTATTTACCGTTTGGAGGTTGAAGCAGATTAGTGGTGGTTGATGGTTAAAAATATTGGGGATACTGATGAGATTGATGCTCTCGACTGGGATGAATTCAAAGGTATGTTTCTTAAGAAGTATTTTCCTAAGGTTGTTCGACTTAGTATGGAAAAACAATTCCTGGAATTGAGGCAAGAGGAAGACTCAGTGGCTGCTTATGAAGAAAGGTTCACTCGATTGGCAAGGTATGCTCAAATTTTATCCGAGACCTTGATATTAAAATCAATCATTTTTACTCAGGATTAAATCCAAAATATTGAAGGTCATTAGCTTCTCATGAGTTTAAATGTTATGAAATGATTTTTTGATGTGCTGAGAAGGTGGAAATGGAGTATGTCGATGATCAAGTGTTCTATAACAACAAGAAAAAGAAGAGACCAAGGTGGAAGGAGAAAGGAAATAATTCTACAAAAAAGTCTGATGGTATGAAAAATAAGTTTCTAGTTTGTGATAAATGTGGTAAAAGGCATATTGGGGAATGTCTTATGAATTATAGAAAGTGCTACTGATGTGGTAAGATGGTACATAATTCTCGTGATTTCACTGAAAAAGATCAAGGTGATTATAAGTTCAAATTTGATTTACTGTTAGTGAAATTTTTTAAGTGCAATGAGATGGGTCACTATGTAAACGAGTGTCCGACATAGAGCTTGAGTGATGGGAATCAGTTAGACTACAAGTATAAAGGGGTGGTGAAATCCTTTGCAACTACTTTAGCAGATTTTGGGCCATCAAATGAAGTTGTATCAGGTACTTTTTTTGTTTTTTCAGATTATGCCAGTGTGTTGTTTGATTCGGGATCCACACATTCTTTCATCTCTGAAACCTTTTCTAGTAAAATGGGAATACCATCTCAAGAAATGACTCCTGGACTTGTGGTAGAAACACCTGGGGGAAATATTGAGGCAAAAAGAATTTATATGAATCTTCCTATCCTTATCTTGGGAAAGAACCTACTTGCAAACCTTATTGTTCTACCTCTAGTAGAGTTTGATGTTATCCTGAGTATGGATTGGATCTCTATTTACCATGCTAAGATTGACTGTAGAGATAAAGAAGTTTCTTTGCAGAAAGACTTTCATTTTGTGTACAACAATGAACCCTTACTGTTGATAACATATCAAGAGGCCGAGATACTTTTAAAAGATGTAAATGAAAATTACCTTGCACGTGTTGTTGAAAACGAGGGAACTATTCAGATTAATGATGTGCCAATGGTAAATGAGTATCCTGATTTTTTACTGATGAGTTGCCTGGAATAATACCAGATCGGGAAGTTGAATTTACTGTTGACTTAGTTCCTGATGCTAATCCAATTTCGAAACCCCCTTATCGAAAGGGTCAAATTGAACTTTTAGAGTTGAAGGAGCAATTGCATGATTTATTAGAGAAAGGTTTCATTCGACCTAGCACATCACGATTTTGTGATCCTGTTTTATTTGTTAAAAAGAAAGATGGTTCTATGAGACTTTGCATTGATTATAGAGCCTTGAATAACATCACTATTAAGAACAAATATCCTTTGCCTCATATCGATGATTTGTTTGATCCGCTCTAGAGAGCTCAGTTTTTTTCAATGATTGACCTGAGAACGGGGTACCATCAGCTGAAGGTAAAAGAAGTAGATGTTCCGAAGACTGTGTTTCGTACAAGATATGGACATTATGAATTTATAGTAATGCCTTTTGGGCTAACCAATTCACCTGTTGTATTCATGGACATAATGAATAGAATTTTCCATGAGTTCTTGGATAAGTTTTTGGTTGTTTTCATTGATGATATTTTGGTGTTTTCTAAAAGTAAAGAAGAGCATGAAAGACATATAAGGGTTATTTTACAGACCTTGAAAGAAAAGAAATTGTATGGGAAATTCAAAAGGTGTGAGTTTTGGTTGAAACAAATTTCTTTCCATGGTCACATTGTCCCTAAAGATGGGATAACTGTTGATCCTTCAAAAACAAAAGTTGTTGAAGAATAGAAAAGACCCACAAATGTAAATGAGATTCGTAGCTTCTTGGGTTTGGCAGGATATTACTGAAGGTTTGTTAGAAGTTTTTCATGGTTATCTAGTCCAATGACTAAGCTAACTCAGAAGGGTGTTAAGTTTATCTAGACAAAAGAATGTGATGATTGTTTTCAGGAATTGGAAAGAAGATTGGTGAATGCTCCAGTTCTGGTACTTCCTTCCAGGAATGGTGAGTTTGTTATATACAGTGATGCTTCATTGAAAGGACTTGGTTGCGTCCTAATGCAGAATGATCAGGTAATTGCTTATGCTTCACGAAAGTTGAAAACTCATGAGGTAAATTACCCTACACATGATTTGAATTAGCTGCTGTTGTTTTCGCTTTAAAAATTTTGAGGCATCATTTGTATGGATTAAAGTATGAAATATATACTGATTCCAAAAGTTTAAAGTATATATTCACTCAGAAAGAATTGAACATGAGACAGCGGATATGGCTCTAATTAATCAAGGATTATGATTGTAAAATTCATTACCATCTGGGAAAAGCAAATAAAGTGGATGATGCTTTGAGTCGGAAATGTAATGCTTCATTAACCATGCTATGTTTGGAATGAGATCATCTGGTTTTTGAATTGAGGAACTTTGGCATGGAAGTGGTTTTTGCAGGAAGTACTTCTATTTTGTTTCAGGTATCAGTGAAATCATATCTATCAGACAGAATCAAGAAAGCATAGAAGCAAGACAGTGAGTTGCAGAAAAAGGTAGAGCTAGTTCAGAAGGGAAATTTTCCTGAATTCAACATTGATAATGATTCACTACTGGAAATCCAACCTTTCCCAACGGTTCCAAACCGTTGGGAAAGGCTGCAGAACCGTTGGTATAAGTTATACCAACGGTTCAACAAACCGTGGGGAAGTAAGCCGTTGGGAAAGGCTTTTCCCTACGGTTTACACAGAACCGTTGGGATATCTGAGAAAAAATCAGCCTTTCCCAATGGTTTGGCCCATTGGGAAATCAACCTAAAATTTTCTTTCCCAATGGTTTACAAACCGTTGGGAAAGGTTTTTTCCAACGGTTCATAGAATCGTTGGTAAAAACATCAATTATTTGGGTATTCCCAATGGTTTTCAAACTGTTGGCATAGGCTTTGCTGTGCAAATTGCACAACAGCCTGCAATTTGCACAGCAGGTCTCGTTTTTGGGCATTCACCCTCGGTTTCAATTCAATTTTCAATCCAATTATTCCATCGTTTTCAATTAATTTTTAAATCCAATTATTGTACCTGTAACACATATAATGCATACATATAGAGAACAAACCAAGACATACAAATAATGAAAACCAACCAACCAACACATATAATGCATCCTGAAAATATACTCATCCATAATTAAATTAGAATTCATAACATAATTATAAACATACATAATTCATTTAGAATTCATTTTAAAATTTAGATGACAATCATATGTGGAATCCGGAATTCAATTCATAATTTGATTGGTTTTTCATATACAATATATTTTTAATAGAAATGATATCCATTTTAAACAAAATACGTACATCTGGAATGATACCGGTCACATTGTGCCTTGGATTGAGGCGAGGTTAACTCGTACATGTCACAAATGAATCATTGATCATTGTCCTAAAGTATCAACATATTCCAAAATCATTTGGTCGGTTTTGCGTATGTCAGTTGTTGTTTTCACTTAAAATGAAGTGTTTTTTAAATAAAAGAGAGACACTTTGAATGGTGTCGGCCACACCGAGTCTCGTATTGAGGCGGGGTTAACTCGTACACATCACAAATACCCCATGGATTGGTGTGCTAAAATATAAACACAATCAGAATGCGTTTGGTTGGTTTTCCGTTTGAATTTAAAATGTAGTCCATTTTAAAGAAAAGAGATACACTTAGAGTGGTCTCGGCCAAACCGCGACTCGGATTGAGGCGTGGTTGACTCGTACACGTAACATATGACCCATGAATCGTTGTCCTAAATTTTCAACAGATTTCGAATGCGTTTGGTCAGTTTTTCATATGTCAGTTGTTTATTTCACTTATAATCTTGTCCATTTTAAACAAAAGAGACACAGTCAGAGTGGTACCGGCCACACCACGTCTCGGATTTAGACGGGGTTGACTCTTACACGTCTCAAATGACCCATGGATCATTTTCCTAACGTATCGACACAATCCGAATACGTTTGGTCGGTTTTCCGTATGCCAGTTGATGTTTTTCACTTAAAATGACGAACTTTTGAAACAAAAGACGGACACTATGAGTGGTGTCGACCACACCGCGTCTCCAATTGAGGCGGGGTTGATTCGTACATGTCACATATGACCCATGGATCGTTCTCCTAATGTTTAAATGGAAACCGAATGCGTTTGGTAAGTGTTGTACCCCTCTCTCCTGGATTTTAATGATCACAATCACTCTCATCGTGTTCTAACTTGTTTTCAAGTTTTTTTGATGATAGGAAAAAGGTTTCCAAAGAGTTGTCCCAAGAAGATAGGAAAAGGACTCTTTGAGTCCACTGGCCAACCGGTGGATTTCCACCGGCCCGCCGGTGGTCTCTGGCAGAAGCAATGCTCTCTGCCAGGTTCCACCGGTCAGCTGGTACCTGACCACCGGCCAGCCGGTGGAACCAGACAGTAGGCCTTGCCCACTGCTAGGTGCCACTGGCCTCCCGGTGTCTGAATCACCGGCCGGCCGGTGGAACCCAGACAGAAAGCTCTGCCTTCTGTCTGGAGCACCGGCCAGCCGGTGGCCAAGCACCGGTCAGCCGGTAAGCCCAGTCAAACTAGCCCTTGGGCTTTTACCAGACTTGCCCACTTGACCCCCAACGCCTCCGAAAGCCCTCCAACGTCCATATTGAAGTATTTGGGGATATTTCTCCTATAAATAGACGAGGATGGATGCCGGGAACAAACCCCTGATACATTGGAATGATATTTTGATCCCTTGAAGCTCTAACGACAAATCTCTAAGGCTACTTGTGATCCATTTCCATCCTTGAAGCTTGGGCTGCCTCTACATCAACTACTCTCACACTCTTGGCTCTCAAGGCTTCCTCTAGTTTGTTATAATTTATTTATTTCAATTGTTTAGTTCTTCATTGGGTTTGTATTAAAACAACCCATCCTTTTCTTCCTCACTTTCATTTTGGGTTTCTTGCTACAACCTATGGACAACCCCCCACCCCCTTGGATAGCCTTCCCACCCCCCTAGACACCCCTACCCCCCGTGGCCAGCCCACCCACCCCCCCTGGACAGCCCGCCCACCGCTCCTTGACAGCCCAACCACCCCCGTGGACAACCCGTCCACCCTTGTGGACAACCCGCCCACCCCCGTACCCCCTGGACACCCCGTACCCCCCTGGATAGCCCCGCCCACCCTCCCAAATAGCCCACACCCCCCTCCCCTGCAACCCCACCACCACCACCTATACATACCACCCCCCTGGACACCCCACACACCCCTCCCCCACCAGGACACCCCACCTAGACCCCCAGGACAGCTCACACCCCCTAGACAGCACCTCCCACCCCGTGGACAGCCTTTCCCACCCCCGTGGACACCCCCGCCCACCCCCGTGGACAACCCACCCACCCCCGTGGACACCCCCTACCCCCACAATCCATTATCCAAAACATATCAAATTGGTTTGAACACAATGCATAATTCCCACAATCCATTATCCAAAACATGTAAACATCCCAACTCTGATTTACATGTTTTGAACACTCTCCTTCCAAACATAGAATAAAAAAACATTAAATAAGTCTTCACAAACACAAACAATATCCTATTTAGATATTAATTTCAATAATCAATTAAACCACCAACACCTGGAAAAAATCTATTCATTAAAACAACTAAAACAATATGGTTGAGATCAAATTTTACCTATTCGTATGGGGTGTACCTCTTGGGATGGGGGGTGCTGGTGTTCGGATTCGCGAGAGCAGTGGAGTTGGATGGGGTTCGCGAGAGAACCTGAGCGAATAGATTAGGGCTCTGTCCGAATGGGGAGAGGAGATCTCGATCTGCAATTTGGGGGAAACCATTGCCAGCGGTTTGTAAAAATCGTTGGCAAAGGCACACATTTCCCAACGGTTCACTGGAACCGTTGGGAAATGGTTGGGTTCACTGAGTTTTCCCAATGGTTCCACTGAACCGTTGGGAAATGTGTGATTTTAGCACCCTTTCCCAACGGTTCCAGTGAACCGTTTGGGAAAGGGTCCACCGAAATTCTCTTTGCCAACGGTTTTCTTAAACCGTTGGCAAAGGCTCACTATACCAATGGTTTAAGCAAACCGTTGGTATACTGCCGTTGGGAAAAGACTAAATTCCAGGAGTGATTGTGTTTTGAGATTTGAGAAGAGGTTGTGTGTGCCTTGTGATTCACAGTTGAAGAGAGAGTTGTTATGTGAAGCTCATTGTTCTCCGTTTTCAGTTCATCCTGGCATTACTAAGATGTACAGAGATCTATGGGAGTATTACTGGTGGGATGGAATGAAAAGAGATATTGCTGATTTTACTGTGAAGTGTTTGACTTGTCCACAGGTTAAAGCAGAGCGGCAGTTACTGAAAGTGATACTTCAACCTCTACCGGTGCGAGAGTGGAAATGTGAGAATATATCCATGGACTTTGTTTTGGGATTACCGAAGACATCTCAAGGTAATAATGAAATCTGGGTTATTGTTGATCGCTTGACTAAATCTACTCATTTCCTTCCTATTCGAGATACTTTTTCCCTAGATCAACTTTCCCTTTTGTATCTTAATGAGATAGTCAGGTTACATGGAGTTCCTCTCTCCATTGTATCTAACCATGATCCCAGGTACACTTCTAACTTTTGGAAAGGCCTTCAGAAGTCGTTGGGTATTGAATTAAATTTTAGTATAGCTTTTCATCCTCAATCAGATGGGTAGTCAGAACAAAAAATTCAGACCGTGGAGGATATGCTATGAGCTTGTTCGATGGATTATCAGGGAGGTTGGGACCAACATCTTTCTTTGGATGAATTTTCATATAATAATAGTTTTCATTCCAGTATATAGATGACACTATTTGAGGCATTATATGGGAAGCATTGTCGAACTCCAACTTTCTGGTATGAAGAGGGTGAAAGGAAGCTGATGGGACCGGAATTGGTAGAAGAGATGTCAGAAAAGGTTCAGCTGATACAGAAACACATGAGAACAACTCAGAGCAGGCAGAAGAGATATGCGGACAATAGGAGGAAGGATCTCTCTTTTGAGGTAGCTGATCATGTTTTTCTCAAAGTATCACCATGGAAAAGTGTGATGCGATTTGGTACGAAAGGAAAGCTGAGTCCAAGGTTCATTGGACCATATGAAATTCTGGAGAGAGTTGGATCAGTTGCTTACCGAGTGGCTTTACCTCCGAGTTTATCTCAGGTGCACAATTTTTTCATGTTTCGATGTTGAGAAAGTATATCCCAGATCCATCTCATGTTTTGAGTATAGAGGGAGTTCAGTTGGAAGAGAACCTACCTTATGAGGAACAACCAGTCCAGATTCTTGACCACAGGGAGAAATTGTTACTGAATAAGGTGATTAATCAAGTAAAGGATTTGTGGAAAACCCACATGATGGAAGAGGCAACATGGGAATCTGAAAACGCAATGAGGGATAAATACCCCCACTTATTCACTAAGTAAATAAATTGCGAGGATGCAATTTTCTAAATGGGGTAAGGATGTAACATCCCATGTAAGTAATGAATAATATATATTTTTATCTATGTCTATTTATGAATTAGATAGTGTGTTTGAGGCTTAAAATGAGAATAAATCTAACCTAAAGCATGGAATACTCTAGTATTTTTAAAAGAATGTTTTACAGCCTTTTGATGGAAAACCATTTTTGAATACATATTTTGAAAATTTTATAAGCTGTATTTGTCAATATAAACTTATTTTTTATGATTGGGACATCAAAATTGACTTTCTGTGAATTTTTGGTATTTTTTTGATAAAGTTCATTTTTTAATGAATAGTGAAAAATGTTGTATTTTAATTCAAAAACACTTTTTAATCTAATTTATTTATATTATTATGTTATCATTTTAATTGGTTTTGAAGTGAAATTACAGTATATGTTTACCATTTAATCCAATGGTGGTCATCGGAATCATTTTCACTTTGAAATTGGACTTAAACTGGTGTCAATCTTTTGATACTTATTGTTTCATAACAACACGCTAATTGTCATGACAGCAGTAATTAATTATTAAATTTATTAATGTAACTTATATGATTTGAATTTTGTAAAATAGACATCATTTTTTTATTCATAATGTCAAATATAGCTTAGGATGAAGTTTTGGTATTTTTCTGAAAAACTCCAATTTTTGATGAATATTGAAACCACTAAGTGGTAGTTAAAGAAACTGATTTTTCATTTAAATCAAACTTTGCCACTTCTGTAATTTGATTTTCAAAAATCCGACATACATGGTTTTCTTTAAAAAGTAAAATGTGTCTCAATGAGATTAAAATAATTTTTTTGGTGAATAGTAACTTTTAAGTTTTTAATCGCGATTAGAGGTAATTAGTGTAGTTTAAAGTAAAAATAATGTTTTAATAATATGAGATGAGCTTGAAACATGTCCTACCCTCATTGGATGTGTCATGGCCGTCCAAGACAATCCATGGGTCAACTTGGGGACCCCATGGAGCCACTTTGGTTGGGAAATGACATAAATTACTTTTTATTTAATGTAAAAGTAAAAATGACACAAACATGAGATGTTTTACTAAAAAAATATTAAATGGGGTTATACAAGTCATATTTTTGACTATAAATATTCATTATAAATCTAAAAATATTTCCTACATCATGATAGTTTTTTTATAATTTTTAGACATTAAATATATTAAATTATTTATGACATCATGATGATGCAGTGATTACCTCATTAATAAAGGATTAAATAAAATGAAAAGATAATGTAACATCTATGACCTACACATGTCCAAAACCTTTTGGATGGGTATATTTAGAACCCTTATCACCTTTTCCTTGAATTATATCAATGTGGGACCTTTTGAATCTGAAACTCTTTTTAAAATAAAGTAACATTTCTTTACTTTCCAAGAGTGCCCCTCCTCTCCTCTTATAAAAGGCCCCCACCACTACCTCCTTACCCACACATCCAACGCCTTTGGCTCAGCCAAACCCTGCCCATTTTGTCTCTCAACTTCCCTATCTTACTCCTTGAAGCCTCACTTTGGGCAGAAGTCTTCCCAAGGAAGCCTTTGATCTCAAACCAAAGGGAGTTACCTGATTTTAAGGTAATGTATTCACTTGAGCCCTTTTGTATTATTTTGCTTCTCCAACCCCCTAAACTCTTTTTATTCGTTTCTTTTTTAACAACACCAGTATATTCCTTATACTAGGATGTTTTTATAAGAAGGATTCGAGCTACATTTACACACACCTACATCTAATGGTTAAAGAACATACTGTTTCCATGGATGGTGAATTTCTGCCTCCCGAAAAGATGATTGTTCAACATTTTTTAACACATTCAAAGTTGGCCATTAAGATGAAACTATATTTATATATGATATATAGTATGTTTATGTATTCCTTAAGCTTCTATATTTTTCATTTTGGGCATACCTTTATGGTTTCCATTATGGGTAAACGCGATATCATCATTTAAGGAAGTGCGGACTACCGCCCCCTCAATGTGATTTGATTGGTTAATACCATATATGGGATGTATAAAGGATGGATTTATGATATTATATATTATATTACACTAGAATTATAAAATAACTTTATATCATTATGATTCCATTCTATAAAATACGAAATAGAAATGAAAGCAGCGTTCATGCGTACGTACGGCTTACCGTCTCCATGAACAGTGCATTTCATTTCTTACCACTAAATGATTATGTAATATTATAAATGTATGTATATACTGGATATATATGATATATATGATATATACATCATGATTATAACTCTGGATATAATGGATACATGAAAAACTTGTAATTATAAAGAACATATTTTGACTCAAGTACCAATGATCGTTAAAACGACTGTTATTAACTAAAATAATTACAGAGTGTTCATGACATGGTAATAAGTGATATAAATGGAATAATGAACTTTAAAAAGGTTCTTAAGCAAGTAAAAATTAACTCATGTTTATTATTTAGGACATTAAGGAACGATTGAGTCAAGTCGGACCTGGGGTATGAGACTTCGTCTCAATCTCCATTCATAGAGGCATATTTTGTTTTATACACAACCTTTTTATACGGTGTATAAACCCCTTTGACTTTTATGTTTATTCAAAAGGGATCCTTTTTATACAAAGAATTTACTAAATGACAAAAGGTAATGTTTTTGTCATACGTATGCGGCGACAACGACTTCTCCGCCGCCATGACCATTATTTGAGTTTCAGCTTCCTCTATAAGCCATACCATCTTTTTAAAAGAAATATAAATTCCATGTTTTACATTTATTTTATTTTGGTATTGAAAATGGTTTTCATAATGTTTTTATTATATCAATTTGTTGTATTGATATGTTTTTATTGAAATGTGGAAATGTTTTGTTTCATTTATTCATGTTTTATGTGATACGATTATGATAAGGTTTCTCCGAAGAGATTTAGGGAATATATTTTGATGGGTATTCCAAACGTAACCAAGAGGGTTACTCCCTACGTATGAATGTTATGAATGCCTCAAGTTACCTTTATGTATTATGATTTCTATTATTAATACATGATTTTATGAGGTATGTTAAAGTACTTATGTTTTATGGGTAAAGTATGATTTCATTATTATGTATATATGAACTCATGTTTCCATTCCATATTTTTATAACCCACACTGAGCTTTTTTATGCTCATCCCAATTTTTTTTAAATGTTTTTCATAGGTCAAGGGAAAGGTACATGATATGATGATAGTGTCAAGGAAGTGTCATGAAAGAATCCATGTTTTATTTTAAATATGTTTTCATTGATGGGAAAAATGATTACTATTTTTATGTAACCATTTTGTTTAAATGTCTAATGTAATGCATGTTTTATGATCTCATTCTCTAAAACTCTAAACCTGAAAAGATACTCAATGTGTAATCTTGTAATAACTAATGATTAAGTAAGGCTTAAGTCTGGGGGCTTATAGTTGGTATTAGAGGTCGGTTCAGATAACTTTAGGAGTTAGAATTCTATTAAATGATTATCCAAAAATATTTTTTATGGTTAAATTGAAGTGACGTAGCATTTGAAGATTACCATGTTGCTTCATCTAATACATGTTTGTTCAGAATGGTTTTCTGCAGAGGAAATAGGGAAGCAGTGCTAGGAAGGCATGCAGAAGGAAATAACCTTCCGAATCAACATCCTGAGATGGTCGGAATTGGAATTGAACATTTTGTTGCAGTTATGGCGTAGTTGACTCAAGCGATAAATGGAGGAGGTATCCATGCACAAGATCAACCAGATGAACCATAGAGGAATATGTTAGTGGTGGAACATTTCATGAGGCAACATCCTCAATCATTTAGAGGATCTTCTGACCCTGTTCTAGCTGAAGGGTGGATTAAATCACTGGACAAGATTTTCGATGTCATGGGGTGTTCGGACAATCAAAAGGTTAGTCTTTCTATTTACCGTTTAGAGGGTGAAGCAGATCAGTGGTGGTCGATCGTTAAAAATATCAGGGATGCTGATGAGATTGATTCTCTCGACTAGGATGAATTCAATGGAATGTCTCTGGAGAAGTATTTTCCTAAGGCTGTTTGACTTAGGATGGAAAAACAATTCCTGGAATTGAGGCAAGAGGAAGACTCAGTGGCCGCTTATGAAAAAAGGTTCACTCGATTGGAAAGGTATGCTCCAAATTTTATCTGAGACCTTGATAGTAAAATCAATTGTTTTTACTCAGGATTAAAGCCAAAATATCGAAGGGCATTAGCTTCTCGTGAGTTTAAAAGTTATGAAAAGCTTGTTCGATGTGCTGAGAAGGTGGAAATGGAGTTTTCCGATGATCCAGTTTTCTATAACAACCAGCATAATAAGAGACCGAGGTGTAAAGAGAAAAGAAAGAATTCTTAAAAAAAGTCTGATGGTAAGAAAACAAAGTTTCCAGTTTGTGATAAATGTGGTAAAAGGCATGCTAGGGATTGTCTTTTGAATTCTGGAAAGGGCTACCAATGTGGTAAGATGGTACATAAGGCTCGTGATTTCACTGAAAGAGATCAAGGTGATGGTAAGTTCAAATTTGATTTACAGTTAGTGAAATGTTTTAAGTGCAATGAGATGGGTCACTATGAAAACGAGTGTCCGAAAAAGAGCTTGAGTGACGGGAATCAGTTAGACTATAAGCAAAAAAGGGGTGGTGAAATCCTTTACAACTACTTCAGCAGATGTCAGGCCATCAAATGATGTTATATCAGGTACTTTGTTTGTTTTTTTAGATTATACCAGTGTGTTGTTTGATTTGGGGTCCAAACATTCTTTCATCTCTGAAAACTTTTCAATTAAAATGGGAATACCATCTCAAGAAATGACTCTTGAACTTTTGGTAAAAACACCTTGGGGAAATGTTGAGGTAAACAGAATTTATAAGAATCTTCCTATCCTTATCTGTGGAAAGAACCTACTTCCAAGACTTATTGTTCTACCTCTAGTAGAGTTTGATGTTATCCTGGGTATGGATTGGATCTCTATTTACCATGCTAAGATTGACTATAGAGCTAAAGAAGTTTCATTACATAAAGAATTTCAGTTTGTGTAAAATAATGAACCCTTACTATTGATAACATATCAAGAGGCCGAGAAACTTGTAAAAGATGGAAATGAATGTTACCTTGCACATATTGTTGAAAACAAGGGAACTGTTTAGATTAATGTTGTGCCAGTGGTAAATGAGTATCCTGATGTTTTTCCTAATGATTTTCCTAGAATAATACTAGATTCGGAAGTTGAATTTACTATATACTTAGTTCCGGATGCTAAGCCAATTTCGAAACCCCCTTATCGAATGGCTCAAATGGAACTTTTAGAGTTGAAGGAGAAATTGCAAGATTTATTAGAGAAAGGTTTCATTCGACCTAGCACATCACCATGGGGAGCTCCTATTTTATGTTTTAAAAATAAATATGGTTCTATGAGACATTTCATTGATTATAGATCCTTGAATAACATCACTGTTAAGAACAAATATCCTTTGCTTCATATCGATGATTTGTTTGATCAGCTCTAGGGAGCTTAGTTTTTTTCAAAGATTGACCTGAGACCGTGGTACCATCAGCTGAAGGTAAAGGAATCAGATGTTCTGAAGACTATGTTTCGTACAAGATATGGGCATTATGAATTTTTATTTATGCCTTTTGGGCTAACCAATGCACCTTCTATATTCATGGACTTAATGAATAGAATTTTCCATGAGTTCTTGGATAAGTTTGCGGTAGTTTTCATTAATGATATTTTGGTGTTTTCTAAAAGTAAAGAAGAGCATGAAAGACATTTAAGGGTTATTTTACAAACCTTAAAATAAAAGAAATTTTATGGGAAATTCAGAAAGTGTGAGTTTTGGTTGCAATAAATTTCTTTCCTTGGTCACATTGTCTCTAAAGATGGGATAACTGTTGATCCTGCAAAAACAAAAGTTTTTGAAAAATGGCCAAGACCCACAAATGTAACTGAGATTCGTAGCATCCTTGGTTTAGAAGGTTATTACCGAAGGTTTGTTAGAAATTTTTCACAGTTATCTAGTCCAATGACTAAGCTAACTCGGAAGGGTGTTAAGTTTATCTACACAAAAGAATGTGATGATTGTTTTCAGGAGTTGAAAAGAAGATTGGTGAATGCTCCAGTTTTGGCACTTCCTTCCAGGAATGGTGAGTTTGTTATATATAGTGATGCTTCATTGAAAGGACTTAGTTGTTTCCTAATGTAAAATGATCAGGTAATTGCTTATGCTTCACAACAGTTGAAAACTCATGAGGTAAATTACCCTACACATGATTTGGAATTAGCTGATGTTTTTTTCACGTTAAAAATTTGGAGGCATCATTTGTATGGATTAAAGTGTGAAATATATACCGATTGAAAAAGTTTAATGTATATATTCACTCAGAACAAATTGAACATGAGAAAGAGGAGATGGCTCGAATTAATCAAGGATTATGATTGTACAATTCATTACTATCTGGGAAAAGAAAATAAAGTGGCTGATGCGTTGAGTCCGAAAAGTAAAGCTTCATTAACCATGATACGTTTGGAATGAGATCCATTGGTTTTTGATTTGATGAACTTTGGCATGGAAGTGGTTTTTGCATGAAGTCCTTCTGTTTTGTTTCAGTTATCAGTGAAATAATCTCTACCAGACAAAATCAGGAAATCACATAAGCAAGACAGTGTGTTGCCGAAAAAGGTAGAGCTGGTTTAGAAGGGTAAGTTGCCTGAATTCAACGTTGATAATGGTTGTGTTTTGATATTTGGGAAGAGATTGTGTGTGCCTTGTGATTCACAGTTGAAGAGAGAGTTGTTATGTGAAGCTCATAGTTCTCCGTTTTCAGTTCATCCTGGCCGTACAAAGATGTACAGAGATCTTCGGGAGTATTACTGGTGGGATGGAATGAAAAGAGATATTGTTGATTTTACTGTGAAGTGTTTGACTTGTCAATAGGTTAAAGCAGAGCGGCAGTTACCCAAAGGGATGTTTCAACCTCTACCAGTGCGAGAGTGGAAATGGGAGAATATATCCATGGACTTTGTTGTGGGATTACCGAAGACATCTCGAGGTAATAATGCAATCTAGGTAATTGTTGATCGCTTGACTAAATCTACTCATTTCCTTTTTATTCGAGATACTTTTTCCCTAGATCAACTTTCCCGTTTGTATCTTAAAGAGATAGTCAAGTTACATGGAGTTCCTCTCTCCATTGTATCTGACCGTGATCCCAGGTTCACTTTTAACTTTTGGAAAGGCCTTCAGAAGTCATTGGGTACTGAATTAAATTTTAGTACAACTTTTCATTCTCAATCAGATGGGCCGTCAGAATGAACAATTTAGACCGTGGAGGATATGCTACGAGTTTGTTCGATGGATTATCAGGGAAGTTAGGACCAACATCTTTCTTTGGTTGAATTTTCATATAATAACAGTTTTCATTCCTATATACAGATGGCACCATTTGAGGCATTATATGGGAAGCGGTGTCGAACATCAGCTTTCTGGGATGAAGTGGGTGAAAGGAAGCTGATGGGACCAGAATTGGTAGAAGAGATGGCTGAAAAAGATCAGCTAATACAGAAACACATGAGAACAGCTCAGAGCAGGCAGACGAGTTATGCGGAGAATATGAGGAAGGATCTCTCTTTTGAGGTAGGTGATCATGTTTTTCTCAAAGTATAACCATGGAAAAGTGTGATGTGATTTGGTAAGAAAGGAAAGCTGAGTCCAAGGATCATTAAACCATAAAAAATTCTGGAGAGAGTTGGATCATTTTCTTACCGAGTGGCTTTACCTCCAAGTTTATCTCAGGTACACAATGTTTTTCATGTTCCGATGTTGAGAAAGTATATGCCAGATCCCTCTCATGTTTTGAGTCCAGAGGTAGTTTAGCTGGAAGAGAACCTATCATATGAGGAACAACTGGTCCAGATTCTTGACCACAGGGAGCAAGTGTTACGGAATAAGGTGATTAATCAGGTAAAGGTTTTGTGGAAAAACCACATGATGGAAGAGGCAACATGGTAATCTGAAAATTCAATGAGGGATAAATACCCCCAATTATTCGATAAGTAAATAAATTGCGGGGACGCAATTTTCTAAAGGGGGGAAGGATGTAACATCCCAAGTAAGTAATGAATAATATATATTTTTATCTAAGTCTATTTATGAATTAGATAGTTTGTTTGAGGCTTAAAATGATAATGAATCCAACCAAAAGCATGGAATACTCGAGTATTTTTTAAAGAATGTTTTATAGACTTTTGATGGAAAACCATTTTTAAATCTAGATTTTGACAATTTTATAAGCTATATTTTTCAAAATAAACTTATTCTTTATTATTGGGACATCAAAATTTACTTTGTGTGAATTTTTGGTATTTTTCCAATAAAGTTCATTTTTTATTGAATATTGAAAAATGTTGTATTTTAATTCAAAAACTCTTTTTAATCTAATTTATTTATATGATTTTATTATCTTTTTAATTGATTTTGATGTGAAATTAGAATATATTTTTACCCTTTAATCCAATGGTGGTCATTGGAATCAATTTCACTTTGAAATTGGACTTAAACTACTGTCAATCTTTTGATACTTATTGTTTCATAATAACACGCTAATTGTCATGACAGTGGGAATTAATTATTAAATTAATTAATATAACTTATATTATTTGAATTTTGTAAAATAGACATCATTTTTGAATTCTGAATATCAAATATATCTTAGGGTGAAGTTTTGGTATTTTTCTGAAAAACATCAAATTTGGATGAATAGTGAAACCACTAAGTGGTAGTTAATGAAACTGATTTTTCGTTTAAATGAAACTTTTCCACTTCTGTGATTTTATTTTCAAAAATCAGACATACATGGTTGTCATTAAGAAGTAAAATGTGGCTCAATGAGATTAAAATAATTTTTTGGTGAATAGTAACTTTTATGTTTTTAATCGCGATTAGAGGTAATTAGTGTAATTTAAGGTAAAAAATAATGTTTTAATAATATGAGATGAGCTTGACGCATGTCCTACCCTCATTAGATTTGTCATGTCCGACCAAGACAATCCATGGGTCAACTTGGGGACCCCATGGAGCTACTTTGGTTGGGAAATGGCATAAATAACTTTTTATTTAATGTAAAAGTAAAAATGACACAAACATGAGATGTTTTACTAAAACAATTTTAAATGGGGTTATACAAGTAATATTTTTTACTATAAAAATTAATTAGAAAGCTAAAAGGATTTCCTACATCATTATAGTTTTTTTATAATTTTTAGAGATTAAATATATTAAATTATTTATGACATCACGATGATGCAGTGGTTACCGCATTAATAAAGGATTTAAATAAAATGAAAAGATAATGTAAAATATATGACCTAAACATGTCCAAGACCGATTGTATGGGTATATTTAGAACCCTTATCACCTTATCCTCAAATTATATCAATGTGGGACCTTTTGAATCTGAAAACCATTTTAAAAAAAAAGTAACATTTCTTTACATTCCAAGAGTGCCCCTCCTATCCTCTTATAAAAGGCCCCACCTCTACCTCCTTACCCACACTTTCAAAGCCTTTGGCTTGGCCAACCCCTTCCCATTTTCTCTCTCCACTTCCTTCTCTTACTCCTTGAAGCCTCACTTTGGGCAGAAGACTTCCCAAGGAAGCCTTTGAGCTCAAACCAAAGGGAGTTACCCGATTTTAAGGTAATGTCTTCACTTGAGTCCTTTTGTTTTATTTTGCTTCTCCAACACCCTAAACTCTTTTTATTCATTTCATTTTTAACAACACCAGTATATTAAATATACTAGGATTTTGTTATAATAAGTATTCTAGCTACACATACACACACCAACATCTAATTGTTAAAGATCATACTGTTTCCGTGGATGGCGAATTTCTGCCTCCCAAAACGATGATTGTTAAACATTCTTTTAACACCTTAAAAGGTGTCCATTAAGATGCAACTATATTTATATATGATATATAATATGTTTATGTTTTTCTTAAGATTCTGTATTTTTCATTTTGGGCATACATTTATGGTTTCCATTATGGGTAAACGTGATATCATCATTTAAGGAAGTGCGGACTACCGCCCCCTCAAAGTGATTTGATTTGTTAATACCATATGTGGGACGTATAAATGATGGAGTTGTGATATTATATATGATATTACAATGGAATTATAATATACCTTTATATAATTATGATATCATTATATAAAATACGAAATAGAAATAAAAGTAGCGTTCATGCGTACGTACGGCTTACCGTCTCCATGAACAGTGCATTTCATTTCTTACCTATAAATTATTATGTAATATTATAAATGCATGCATATACTGGATATATATGATATATATGATATATATGATATATAAATCATGATTATAACTATGGATATAATGGATACATGAAAAACTTGTAATTATAAAGAGCATATTTTGACTCAAGTACAAATGATCTTTAAAACGATTGTTATTAACTAAAATAATTACATAGTGTTCATGACATGGTAATAAGTGATATAAAAAGAATAATGAACATCAAAATGTTTCTTGAGCAAGTAGAAATTAACTCCAGTTTATTATTCAGGACATTAAATAAAGATCGAGTCAAGTCGGACCCGAGGTGTGGGACTTCGTATCAATCTCCTTTCATTGAGGCATATTTTGTTTTATACACAACCTTCTTTTATATGGTGTATAAACCCCTTTGACTTTTACGTTTTTTCAAAATGAATCTTTTTTATATGAAGCATTTACTAAATGAAAAAAGGGAATGTTTTTGTCATACGTATGCGGCGACAATGACTTCTCCGCCACTGTGACCATTATTTGAGTTTCGGCTTTCTCTACATGCCATACCTTCTTTTTAAAAGAAAACTGAATACCAAGTTTTACTTTTCTTTTATTTTGGTATTGAAAATGGTTTTCATAATGTTTTTATTTTATCAATGTGTTGTATTGATATCTCGTGATTGAAATGTGGAAATTTTATGTTTCCTTTATGCATGTTTTATGTGATACGATTTTGTTATTGTTCTTGGGCATTATTATGAAGACGAGTGGTTTCGTGATAAACTATGGGCGGGTGAGCCCAATATAGCTCTCCAATGCATTGGGTAACATGAAGGAGTGAAGCATTAAGGTTTCTCCAAAGAGATTTAGGGAATATACTGTGATGGGTATTCCAAACGTAACCAAGAGGGTTACTCCCTACGTATGAATGTTATGAATGCATCAAGTTACCTTTATGTCTTATGATTTCTATGATATATTGATGATTTGATGAGGTATTTTAAAGTGTTTATGTTTTATGGGTAATGTATGATTTCATTCTTATGTATATATGAACTCATGTTTCCTTTCTATATTTTTATAACCCACACTGAGCTTTTTTATGCTCATCCCAAGTTTTTTTTGAAATGTTTTTCACAGGTCAAGGGAAAGGTACATGATATGATGACAGTGTCAAGGAAGTGTCAAGAAAGAATCCATGTTTTATTTAAAATATGTTTCCGTTGATGTGAAAAATGAATAATATATTTATGTAACCATTTTGTTTAAATGTGTTATGTAATGCATGTTTTATGATCTAATTATCTAAAAATATAAACCTGAAAAGATCTTCGATGTGTAATCTTGTAATAACTTAAGATTAAGTAAGGTTTAATGCTGGGGTCTTATATATTAGATTTTTCGTTTTCACTAATCATTGAAGAATAGTAAGACACCAAGATAGAATAGATTGTATTATTAGATGAATTTTATGCTCTAGTTGAACAACTAATGGTTAATCTAATGGGGTAATTTTATTATTCAGTGAATAGAGAATGTGATGATGCATGGACCAAAAGTTCATATAGTGGGACTCCTATTAACCAAGAAGAGTGTGAATCAGGCTGTTATTAAAATTAGAATTTTTTATCTCATCCTTCATACGTTTTCATATAATTCCACCATATAATCAATAAAATGTTTCAATGAATCACATTTTTGGATACATACACACTAAATGTGTTATGTATATACAAAAATTTAATCAAAAAAGTGGAAAATATTTTTACTTGGTTTACTACTCACCATGGGTCATATATTCATCCTACATTATACACTACATCAAGGAATGAAATTGTCATTTTATAGGCATCTATCAAGATCATCTAAAATAACTCAAATATAATCCATATCATCAAAATAATGTTGTGAATAATTAATGTAATAAACTTTTCTACCTCCTTAGTTTCATTCCTAATGTGTTAAACTTTTTGTTAAGAGTTATGAATGCTTTTTAAAACAAATATTTATTTTCACGACCAAATAGTTTAATGAGAACTAAAAATGATAAAAAAAATTGATGTAATTTTATTTTATTGGAACCGACATAATTTTTATAATTAGATAAATGTATTATTGATCCTATAAGACTTAGCATCTATGTATACCATAATTTATATGATATGTCAATAAACAATTTATAAGTGGCCACTCCCTCTTCTAAATAAACCATACCAGTCAAAGAAACTATATTAAACCTTTCTCAAACTCTAATATAAGAATATTTAAATAAGGTTCCAATATCCAGGGCCATTGATGTATAATTATCATCAATTAATGTTCTCATGATCCTCTGTATTCATGTCAATTATCACACATAATATTGTATTGAAAAAATTATAAACAATATTATAGAGTCAAAAGATCATATTATTAACCATATCCTTCCATATTTTATCACATATATATATTATATAATTTCTTTTATTACTTAAAAATCATTATTTTCCAAATTAAACCAAAACATAATGATTTGATCAATGGAATGAATTATAAAAGAATGTTTATCATATCATCCATTATTTATTATTCATGTTTCTTCCATATCATTAATTTCATATCTCACCAGCACCAAGACATTGTTTCTTTCCCAAAAAATCCTTATTTGACCTTAAATATATCCTATAAAATTTTAGTTGAATTCTCTCGAGAAATAACTTTCACCATAATCACCACATAGAAATGTTTCATATATTAATTCAAAATGTCATGAGTTCATGACCAGACCTAGTTCACTCTATGATTCATCTAGATACTTTAGAAAATTTTACTTCATAATACGATGAAATTTACAGAGTAGATTCAACTATATTTAAATTTTTCAATAATTTGATTAAACCATGATAAATTAAAACAACCATATTCCTCTTCACTATATGTTTTCCAATATGTTTGTTAACCAATGATAAATATTATATATTGCATATTCCTTACCGAATATAAACTCCATATAAAAGAATACTTCTAAAAAAGAACTACAAAAATCCATTTTTCTTTATAAAACTGTGATTTCAACATGGAATGGTTTCATTACCACTAGTGGATAGTAATCATATAAATAAATTTATTTTAGAAAAAGGTAACAACTATTATGGTAATTTATAGACAACAATTTTTTAAAACCATGATGTGGTCAATAAAGGTTTTTTAGTAGCTCCCACATTTCTTACATCCCCTTTCATCCACCACAATGAAAGGTAAAAATCCTTTTTACCTAGATGTTTTTTTATTTAACATATACATTGTTCAAATAAATATTATCATGGTTTATTGTTATTCAACAACAACAACCCCTATTATCCTCTATACTTCTTCATTAATTTTCCAAATACATATATTTCACAAATAGTCCTAAATGAACACTTTAAAAAGATTAATAATTTTTTAAAAGATAAATTATGATTCATAATTTATAAATCAATCACCAACATCTCAATACCATCACTAAATTTTCTATGCATGGATAGATCATATTATCCATTATTTACAACCAATATTGTCATAGTGGTGACTTTAAAACATTCTTTCCAAAAAAATACATGTTATAAAATACTGAAACCATTTAGTTATTGACATATATCTTAATATAAATATGATATTTGTAAAATTTTGGCTCCAGGATCATAGATTATATGGTTACTTTATTACATTAGTTGTAGATAAAAATAGTCATATCTTAAAGGATTGAATATTTTAGCAGCATTGGGAGACAACATACATACATTATTCTCACATAACATATGAAAAAAATAAATTTAATATAAAAATTCTTCATATAATATTATTTTATTCTTTTAAATACCTAATTTCATTCACTGCATTTATCATGTGAAATTGGTGAAACATAGCCAATTTAATATTTCTTATTGAAACAATAGCATTTTAAATTTGAATAATTTTCCTAATAAATAAACATATTCATAAGATATCGAGAGTAATATGGAAAATGGAATTGAAATAGTACATCCTAGATAAATAATGTTATTTATCAATAAATGATGACATAGATTAATATACTATAAAAATATCACTGGAAGATTTCCTGTTGAAAATACACATTTCATGTTATAATCACTTATTTCAAAATATAAAAATATACAAAATATTAAGGGAAATATTTTTTTTATATGAATATTTGAATTTTTTTAATTAAGCTTCAAATAATTTGGCTATTATGAAATAAGAATGTTGTCTTCAAACCATGTAGGTAAACACAAAAATTCCTTAAAATATTTCTGTAATTATTTAAAAACAAAACATCATCTAGGAAATGAAAAAAATATTTCATTGAATTTTTTATAGAAAGATACACACTGGTTAAAAATTACATTAAAATTTATATTGGAATAATAGTAACATTCTTGTAAACATTTATGATAATATAGATATGGGATCAAAATATTCCTGACTGAAGGGAATGAAAAGTCTAGTTTCTTGATAACATTATACTAGCGTCTTAGGTATATAAATGAGTAAAACGAAATAATAACTTTTAATTTTGAAAAATAACTAGTGGAGAATAAAAATATTCTGTTTATGATACAAATATCCAATAATTTCCCCAAATGATACTTAAAACTAAACAATCTAGAATCATGATGAGACTGTGAAATAAACCCTTACCTCTAGTTGTACTTGTGTCGTAAGTTATTGTATCCTTTTTCAAATTAGATTTAGAGATATTATACTTCTATAATATAAAAATATAAATACAAATAATATTATATATGATAAAATTATTTAATTTCAATCCTATTTATGAATTATTAATTATTAAATTGGTCATTTTTTAGTGGTAAATATTTTTTTCATGATATTATGATTCAAATGTTTTAGTCACTAAATCTCACTCATGGATAAATGTGAACCAAGATGTTAATAATCATTTAAATATATTACTAATTCCTTAAATAAATATTCAGAATCATCCTTGAATGTTAGAGATGTAAAATGAATCACATTGCTTCGTGGAGGTTGTAGTCAACTTGTACGCAAGAGCAGTGTTATGATTATTTATATATTTAAAGGGTGAGGAGGTAGGTAATATATTATTATTATTATTAAAAAAGAAGAAAATACCCATACATATCATATAAAACATTAGATTAAAATCTATAATCATCCATGTAATGTGGTGATGGAAAAATAATTACACGTCTCTGTAGAGATGGCAAGTTGTATGTATATACGAGTGATATTTTCCCTTTTTATATGATAAAAAAGAGATGGAAATGATTTAAAATAGACATAATATAATCTAAGAAGATCTATTTCACATGATTTATTATTCTTGGAGGGGAAAATTAGATTTAGAATAATTTTATTAAGAAATAAATTTGGAATAGTCAGTAAAGATGATTACCATTACTTCAAAAGAGCTCCCTTAGATATTCTTTTAAGAGTCCTAGGGTTGGTGTTTTAGGGAAAAAATACACTTGAAAACCTGGATAAAGATGTGTATAATAGGTTTTAATAGGTATGTTTTATCTAATAGGATTTAGGTGGTGCATAGAAGCGAGGATAGGTTGTGCCATTTTGTAGTGAATGAAATGACACACATGGAATTTATAAAAATATTCAGCTATAATTAATTCATTTTCATGTGAAGGTGGAAGATTGAGGATATAATTTCTAATTTAATATAGTATATGATTTAAATTACACCAAAAAAATTCATGTTTAAATGATATTTTAAACATTAACTGTTGGATTAACCAATTAATTAACATATTTTAACCTTAACGATGGTAACTATTTTTTCACTCTTGAAGGATTATAATTTTACTTCAAATATGTCAATAACCTTATAAATGGCCATGGTATGAAATCATATATTGCATCTTATCCTTCTTGTACTATTTCAATATTATTGTGCTTTTTATATAAATTAATTAAATATTATTTTCTTAAAATATTCTTATGATCATTTTCAAAATCATTCATTTAATTTGAAATTAAATATATCAATAAAAATCAGTAATTTGAATTTAGGAATTTTAATAAAGCTATAACATTTCACATATATATATATATATATATATATTAAATTTGTATGTAATAGGAACTCACTCAAAAAATATTAATTTAAATTTTTTAAAATTTCTATACACTATTTTTCTATAAATTGAATAAATAATATATCGGTGTCCTATAAACATTTAAGGTATTTATTTAATAACCAATAATTGGAAAAAAATTACAATTAATAATATTTCTTATATTTTAAATTAATATCTAAAATTAATATTTTTACATTTTTATCCTTATAATAAAAAATATGGAGTTATTATAATCAAGAGAGTGAGATTTTGTATTTATTCTTTTATTCAATTAATATAAAGGTTGTAATCAAAGAAATCGAGAACAAATTTTACATGTATTTAATAATGGGAAGTCAATGGATGAAATATTCCCATAAAATTTTGTAAACACATGTTTTATGGTTATTTTTTAGTGCATATCCTATTATTTTTAATCTAAATTACAAAATATACCCTTAATGTGGTAACAATAATTTATTATGGTTACTATTAATAGTGATAAAAAATAAAAGGGGTATATTTAACAAAAACATAACTCTATGTTACATTAATGGAATAAATTTTTCAATATTTCATTTTAATATGTTGTAGATATGAACATATAATTATAACACAAAACCCAACAAAAATAGTTTTTTAGAAAAATGTATTTTTTTTATAAAAATGTTATTATTCCAAATTCAAAAAAAAATTGAATCAAATTGGGATATTAATAATATATTAGAACTCAATTTACTTTTAATACCTTTTAAAATAAAATTTGTCTTTTTAAATTCCTGAAATAAATATACAGTTTTTATTAAAAGTATTATTTTTCACTATTCACATGAAAATTATTTATTTCACAAATATTTCAAAATTTCACCGTCAGTTAATTTTGTGACAATTATTTCAAAAAAAATTAATTTAAGAAAATTAAATTTATTAAATTGGACAACTTAGTTTTAAATTACATTCTTGAATAAATCTATATTTATTTTTTAATTATTTCCTCAAATATAAACATATTATAATTGAATCTTTGGTGTTACATTGGTTCCCTCCAAAAAGCAATTATCTTAAGAATATCTATAATTTCACCTCATCGATAGATTTTAGTAGTTCATCGTAATTATTTCCGGATCCCATGCCTCCTCTTTTACGTTATGATTTCTCCAAATTACCTTTACCAGCCAAATCATATGATTCCTCAACACATGTTCTATAATGTTAAGAATTAGGATAATCTCTTCATAATATGAAAAATAATGATAAAAATCTATTTCAACATAAGAGATAAAAAATATTGGATTTCGCTTATAATTCCTTAATATTTGGATATGGAACACATCATGTACTTTAGAGAGGCTGTATTTCATTTAAAAATTTTAATTCTTGACTCCAATTAATACTAAAATTTCAGAAGTTCTAATGTATTTGGGGATCCATATTCATTTCATGACAAATATTATAACACCATTCCCTAGAAATAATTCCAAAAAAACATTATCACCAAAATTAAATTCAAAATCATTCATTCAGTTATTAACATTTCTCTTTTGTCTTATTTGAGGTAATTTAATGTGGGTTTGAGTTGTATTTACCTTTTCCATTTTCTCCTCCATATATTATGGTCATACAAGATTCTATTCACTATATTTATCCCAATAATATTGAGTATGATATCTTTCCATAAAAGGATTCATAATACACTATTTTAATACTTTAATGGATTCTATTATTATTGGAAGACACTACTAATGGTAAATACTGATCACAAATACCTTTAAAGTAAATTAATCACTAACTAAACATGTTTTCAAAATTTGGATAGTTATTTCATACTATCCATCAGTTTAAGGGTTGTAGGTTGTTCTCAAATGAAGTTTGATATACATAGCGTTTTGAACAATTTTCTTTAATTTCATTGTAAATCATTGGTCATGATAATGAATGATTCAAATAGGTAAACCATCAATTCTTGTAACATCATTTATATAGAGCTATTTAAGGTTCTTAATAAGTAAATCTTCTTTTCTGGTGAGGAAAGTTTTAGATTTGATATCGTAATAAACAATAACCCATATTGTCTCATTACCTATTAGATTATTTGGTAGTCCAATTAAAATTTACATAATAATGTCATCCCATTTAATAAAATGAATAAGTTATGGTGGCATGACACCTCTATGATATTTTTTCCTAGTTTTCTTTTTTTTATAAACAAAACAAATTAATAAATCATCACCAATTTCCCACATAATAGTATCCCACCAAAAGTTTTCCTCAAAATATCTAGACATCTTGGTTCTACCAAATTTCATTGTTAAATTCTAGCTATGAGCATCATCTAATAAATCAATTTCATCTTAGGTATAGATAAAACAAATAATATATTTCCAAATTTTCAAATTCCATCTTCATATAAAAAGTCTTTTAAGATAAAACTATTCATGGATTAAATTTTCTAATAATTATTCTCATCATCATATTGGGAATTTTTTATTTTTTAAAATAAATATGGTTTGTCATTAATTTGAAAAATAAGTGATGTTTACCCATTAATAACAATTCATGTATCTATTCTCATTAAAACCAAGAATAAAAAAATTCATTTAAATCGACAATTTTGTCTAGAATCCATTATATTTATATCCAAATTAATATGATACATTATTATCCTTCCTTTGATGGTAGTTTATTAAGAAATCATAGTCCGTGAGTAGCCTGAGAAATCAACATTTCTGCGGGTTGAGGACTTTCTATGAAAAAATATATTTCAAACTCTTGTGAACTATATATATATATATATCATATTTTTCACCATATAGAAAATGAATCTATATATTCACAACAAATATTATAGAATCTAACAAAATTTCAAGGGTTGGATAGTATTTTTTCATGGGACATTAACTGAATAGATTCATAGATCATAAATTTACCATTTTTCATAAGGACAAAACAAAGTTCCTTCTCTGATGTGTCAGTATATAACAGAAATCCATTATTTCATGATGTTAGATTCAAAATATGATTATTCACCAGTCTCCTATTAAATTATTCAAAACCATATTCACATTAATTTATCCTTATAAGCATACCACATTTATGAGTAAGGTTGGTTAATGGGTAATCCATATAAGAAAACTTGGATCAAATTGTTGATATTAACCCCCCAATAAATTGAAATTATGTACCATGGTTATATTTATTGGTGTTAGCCATTCATTTATTGCATTTTTAGTTATATGTTTAACTGATATTCCATCCATGGGGGAAATATTTCCATGAAATGATACATTCTAAATCCAAAACTTTTACTTTATATATTTCCCATATAACAAATTTTCTCTAAAATTATAAAAATTATATATAAGGGATTATCATGGTCATTATTACACTTATAATACAAAAATATATCATTAATAAATTCCAAAAAATACATATCATTATATTTCTTTAACAATCTATTAATTATATCTATAAAAATGGGTTCTATATTATTCATTCCAAATATAATTACTATAAATTACTAATGTAATTTCCTCAAATGAAATGTTTTAATTAAAATACCTTCCATATAAACACCCAATTGATCATATCTAGAAAAAAATTATATATATGAAAAATATCAAGATCCTAAATTTGGTGTAAGAAGTCAACTATGTGATGAATTTCATAATTTTCGATTTTAGTAATATCACTGAATTACCTATAATATATTTTTGTCCACATAGATCCATAAAAATACTTAACATAAATAATAGGGGATCCCTAATGTTAAACACTATGGTGTAAAAATCCATTTTCACACATATCCAACTATTTTTTAATTTACACCACAAATTTCATAGTTGACATTATATATTGATTCATTGATAAAAGAATTTAATCATTGATTAAAATAATTGAATACTGAAATTAAAATTCTTGTGGATGTTATGAAAATTACTTTAGAAAGACATCAATGTATTCTTATATACTATTAACATACTTAATTTCAATATTACCCTTTACATAAAAATATTATGTCTTCTCTTTTTCTACTAAAATATTATTCATAAGTCCTGTGAGGTGTGGATAAATATGTGAATCAAATGGTATAATATCCACTATAAATATAAGAAATTATACATCGTCATCACAAATAAAAATTTCATTATTATTGAATGAAACCTTTGAATTATATGTATAATGTTAATCCATAACAAGGATTATATGAATATTGTTATTATATATTGTAATATATTCTAATAATATTTAACAATTGTGTGTCATAATTGTAATTTATTGACACATCACTATTGTGGTGAGACATCCACTGAGATTCTTGATTGAAAAACCACTTCTTATGGTGATAGTGAAATATATAATTTTAATAAAAATTCAAGAACATACAAAAGAGTGTGAAGATCCATAATCAAAAAAATAATTAGCAAAATTTATGATATGATTAAAGTTCCCACCACTAAATATTAAGGAATTTAAACATAATTTTTAGTGTTTGTATAAGCTTGGACTTTATCCCTTGGCCTTTTTTAAGGAATATACCCTTTATAACAAGGACAATCATTCTTATAATTACCCATATCCCTATAGTTTTAGAATTAAATTTTGTGAAATTATTTCTTTTCCCGTAAATCTTATGACTAATAGCCCTTATCTCTAAACATGATGAAATATCCCATTCCCAGTAATAATGTTCCACATTAATTCTTTATATTTATTAAAATTTAAAATTTTCCCCTTCTATTCATACCATTTTCCTTATTTACATTTCACAAGTTATCATCCTCCTTATTCTTATCTTTGCTTCATTAAAATTCATAATGCATAGAAAAGTTTTTCTTTCTATTTATAGAACATGAGACTATGCCCCTATATAATGAGAAGGTTTTAGAGACTACTTAACTTAAAAGGAATATAAATAACCTATCCATTAAAAGGTAAATCATACTCTTTGGATTATATATCTAGTCATGAAAAGGTATTTTTTTCCCTTGTATATGTGGCTTCAAACATAGAAACATTTTCATCTTCCTTGTATCTTGGACTCGGTAATTTTATCTACATACCTGCTCGATGATCACGATGAAAATATTATTCCGAGAAAATTAATTTAAAATATATATACTCTATGTTTCATATTTCATCCTCATATATATTATTTTGAAATAATAATAACCATTGATAATTATCCCTCATCAGATGATAAACTAGCATGAAAGATGTTTCACTTTCATTACTTCCCAACGGGAAAAATATATTCACTAATAAAATTATCCAATTCAAATATATAAATGGAATTTTAGTTCCTTTGAATTAGATAGTATTCGAATTTATAAATTATTTTGAAATTTGTAAACCCTATTGTTCCTTTATAGAAAACACCTTTTATGAAAGGATAGTTTTCAAAAATACATTCAACTTCCCTAAAATATTTAAACAAATTTAGATCCAACTACCTCTTGGAATTTATTATCTTTTAAAGTATAGAAATCCCTTAATAGATTATATAAATTAAAATGGTTCTCATTACTTCTACTATGATCCATCTCCAATCTAATGGTGCACCCTAGAATAGATCATGCAAATATGAAACAAAATAAATACTTTTAATACTTTTTAAAATAATAACGTAACATGAAAAATTATTCATAGATTATATTTCAATAATAAGACTAGAATTATTGGTAATATTTTCATATATTAAAATTACTCATACTGGATTGTAAATAATTGTGAATTAACCCATCCATATCCCTCAAGAGTGTCAAACAGGGTGAGTAGTAAATGCACACTCACCGTGCACCATAATGATGGCTAAGATATACTAGACCAACTATTTTTTGGGTTTATTACCTCTATATTCATCTCTGCTAAAATTGTATCTTGTTTTATTATCCATTTTGGTATGTATTTCATGGAAAAACTCATAACCTCTTCCATACCAAAACCTTATGATGTTATCATCTACAAATATTTATTATGAAATTCATTTTACGGTTATGTTCACTAATAATGTTTTTACAATATCTAGTTCCCAATGTTTGCACTAATATTTCCCTAATACCAACCATTACACCCTAACTCAAATTTCTTAGGGTCGGTGGTAAATTTCATACACTGGTAATAGATACAAGTAATCACATCCCGAAGGACCAAATAGATTAATAGTCTTTGGATACTAGATACATACATCATTCTCAAATTACACATGAAAACATCATATATAATATAATAATTATTATAAGAACTTTATTATTTATTCTAATAAATATTTTATATCATTCATAGACACCTTCCTACTATATTGTAGATATATAAATATAATATAGGGTGAGTTCTGATGATTAATATGGGAAATCATACAACATGATATGTCATAAGAAAAATAAAAATAGAATAATATAGAAGTGATAAACAATAACCAAATATTCCATATAACCAATACAATAAAAATAAAACTAAATCCATGGATAACATCAAAACATAAATAATCACATGGATAATAATAAATATTATCATAATTATATAATACATGATTTGATAGAACATAATCATAATACCAAGACTTTGTATTTAGAAAACATATGTAAATAGGTAATTCATATGACAAATACCCACATTATTTTGTCTCATGAACCCTAAATATATATTAAGGCACTATTATGGGACCCTCTAATCCCTTATTAAGTCTAATTAATTAACCATATGAAATGGGTGAGACATTATCAAAATAAACATAAACATTAAGAATCTAACATATTAAATGATAGTAATTTACCCTATTAATTAATATAATCACAAGACATCTAGATTAATATATAAAATGGTATCAAAATATTACATCTCAAATAAATAATAATATTCACCAATGAATTTTGACCTATATATATGTACTTTGAAAAGATTATAAGAATATTTATTGAGGAAAGTTCCCTTTTTATTTTCAAATATCATATTATATTTCTAAATATTTCCCAAATATTATACAAAACATGTCAATTGAAATAAAACATTGAAAAATTTAATGAAATATTCAAATCATCATGTTGTTAGGATGGTGGGAAATTTTATTTGTGTATGTAAGAACAAGGATTCTATTCACATTTTCAGTAACAAGTTTAAAAGTAAATCATTCAGAAAAAGAAAAAAACATTCATTGATTTTTTCTTGAAATTCATCTATGGGTAAAAACTAATTTAAAAATAATATTATAATCTAATAATATTAATGATAATATTTTAATGACAATTTTTGCAAGGAAAAATATATTCCCATATTAAAATAAAAGAAATTCGATTTTACTAAAAAAATATACCTTCGGTTTCTTTAGTACTTAATGAGAAAAAAATAAAAGAAAACAATTTAGAAATAAAAAGAGGAGAAGAAATTAGATTAGTTTTATGATATAAATTTCATATAATTTTCCCAATGAAGACATAAACACAAACAATAATGAATAAGGAATTGATATTGAAATAAAATCTTACCTACTGTCAGACATTCATTACATGTTCTTTTACCATCCTGTATAATAAATTTATCTTTTTTATTTTTTATTACTAGAACCATATATATAATTATAATATCTCATATGATCCAATTATAACATTTCAATACCCAGTTTTAAAATAATTATTTATTATGTTTTTCATTTTTAGTGTCAAGTGTTTCGTTTTACATGTAAATTCTTTTTTGATAGTTTTGGTCCTTATATATTTATCATGGACCCATAATCTATAGTATGATAATAATGATATAAATATAATATATATACTTATCATATATAAAATATTAATAATACTTGAAAAGAATACAAGAAAAATCAATCTCATCACTTCATGGAGGTTGTAGTATGCACATATACTCAAGTAACAATATCAATTTTCAACAAGTTGAAGGGTAATAAGGTAGATGTGATGTTCTAATTATTTAATCATACATATACCAGAAATATCATATAAAATCATTAGTTCCATATTTATATCCTTTGAAATAAATTGGTGATGAAAAAGGAAATACACCACTATTTGGAAATGATAAGCTGTTTTGACACAAGAGAAATGTTTTCCCTTTTCGTATAATGGAAAAGATATGTAAAAAGAGAAAGGAATTTTTTTAATGAGTTGTTAAAGACAATTAAATATTATTAGAGAGAGATCCATTATATATTCTCTTAGTTGAATTTGGCTTGGACTTTTTGGATGGAAAAAATTACAAAACACCAATAAGGATGTTTAGAAGAGTTTTGTTTTGGTTTTTGTCTTTTAAGGGGTATAGGTGTTTTATACAATAGATGAGAGGTGGTGCCTTTTTATCATGAATAAAAGGACATGTATGGAATTAATAAAAACATTTAAATATATTACATTCATTTTCATGTAAAATTAGAACAATATGGCTATAATTTCAAAGATAATATAAGATAGTTTTTATATTCCTTCAATAAATAATATTTGTACATGTTTAAGTGGTATTTTATACAATATCTTTCGGTTTTACACCTTTGTTTACCTATTTCATCCATAACTGTGATAACATATTTTATCACTCGTAAAGGGTTATAGTTACACTTATAGGGTACAAATTAGACCATAAATGTCAAAGGGATGATATTTTAGACCATATGTTATTCTAATTGTCCTCTATCTAAATTTTTATAATTTTATAAAAAATTAATACTTTTTTTAAAAAATATAAATTTTTTTTTTTTGATTCATTGAATTTGACTACAATTATATAAATAAAAAGGGTAATTATAATATTTTTTAGAACATATATAATATTACATATATATCTATCAATGTGTTTTTATATGTAACTGACTCAAAAAGTATTCCTATTAGAGCATTCCAAAAAATTTATTTTATTTTTCAATATATTGAAAAATTATTATATCAGCTTTGTATGATCATTTAATTTTGTTATTTAATAAATAAAAATTAAAATTAAAATACCAATATTAGAAAAATTTATTATATTTTAAAAAAAATTTATAATCAAATATTCCCCATTTTTATACTCATAAAAATATTTAGAGTTTTTAATGTCAGTAGTGGGACAATTTGTATTTGTTCGTTTCCTTGATTAATATAAATGCCAAGATAAAGGAAATTTTGTATCAGGGGGCCATATATTATGGAATTTTATGGTAATGAAATAACTAAACACATCAAATAGGAAAAATGAAAATTGTAAAGGACTTTTTTTAGTCTATTCCATGTTATTTTTTACTATAGTTACCATCTTTACTCATATCATGGTGAAAATAATTTACCATGGTTACTATTCATAATGAAAAAGATGTAACAATTTACCAAATTTGGTCCTCCTTAGTAAAAATATATAATCAAATTTTCAAGGTCCAATTTTCATAACTGATAAAAATTAATTTTTGTTTAAAATAAAAAACATAATGGAAAACAATATTTTTTCGAAAAATGCATTTTAAGTATAAATTTTATTAATAAAAAATTTAACCATTAAATTTACTCAAATTAAATTAACTGGGTTATTCATAGTATAATGAAACTAATTTTACATTTACTAAATTTTAAAATAAAATGGAGATTTTAAAAATCCTAAAAACAAAAATATAGTTTCCAATAAAATGTTTTATCTTTTACTATTCACTGAAAACTTATTTACTTCGAAAAAATTACAAAATATCACCTTAAGTTAATTCTTATATGTTGATATAAGAATTTAAGTAAATTTATGAAAAATAATTTTATAAAATATTTGAATTTAGGTTTAAATTATATTCCTGTATAAAATTATTTGTACTTTACTATTATTTATTTAATGAAAAGCGTACTATAATTAAAGCTCATTTGTTGCATTATTCTCTTAAACATTGAATTTTATTATTACTCATTCCTATCAAAGTATAATTCCCATGAATTTACTCGCATTATATTATTTCTAAATATATTTATCATAACAACAGTATAGTTGAAACATATTTCATTTTTATCATTATAAAAAATTCCAAATAATATTAAACATAAATATATAAATAGTTGAAAACAAATAAAAATTTATTATTTTGATTAAATAGTATGACAATTTTTTTATCAATTATACCATAATTCCATAAATATGATTTTAAGACATTTATTTAAAATATGTAATGATATTTTTCTCCCCCATTAATATTAAATCAAAAGCATCACTAAAATATTTATTTCTAGTGAATACTATTCACTATTATTGATTTATAGTGTATTGTATTCTCGTGAATTGATTTTATAATTATGATTTTGACCACATTCATATCTGAAAAATTATTTTGAGGATATTTTACCATTTTTGGGGATTTATATTCTCCCCACATTATGAGGAATAATTCCTCCATATAAATAGTTATCAAGATTTATGTATGAAAGATAATTCAATGATTAAATTTTCATTTTTTAACCCTCATCCCTATCAACCATTTTTTGAATGATTTATCATATCTTATCTATAATTATTCTTTTCTCCCCATGAATATATAATACAACATACAAATTTTTGAATAATTTATATGACTACATATCTATTATTATATAAAATTTAACCTTTCATTCCTATGGAGTAAAAAATTATATCAAATAAATGTAAAGTGTAATCATGATAATGTTGATCACTAAACACACTTACACAATTAATATTAAAAATCATTACCATCAAGTTCCCTCATGAATGTATGTGTTATATAGGACTTCTATAATAATGAACCAAACAACCCTCGAACTATAAATTTGTATGATTCATACTATTTTTTAATACAATTTAATTTTATTGAGCATAATGTTTTCAATTTATATCATTAGAATATTTAAAATAATACTTATCAATTTGGTCGTTTATTTATTTTATTGATCGTTTTGTTACAATAATTTAAAAATAAAATATTAAATGTAATTTTTTTTGTTTTTCCTGATTGGTCATTGATATAATTATTTTTCTTCAAATTTACTCTTCATATGGGGAATTAGTGACCACTATTGCGTCCATAATTATGGTTTTACTCTAGGATTTTTTAATCACTCTACCATTAGAGTCCCTAAGTTTGACCATTTGTGGGTGAAATAAATAAATCAAATTTATTAATTTATTTATTTATCATGAAGGATAAACCTAATTTTTTGATTTAAATTAATCATTGGCATTAATCACTTGGTTTAGTCTTGAACAATTGTAGCCAAAGGGTGGGAAGGAGAAAGGTGTGATATTTTCAGGCAAGACTAGAGGATCTAATGAGTTTATTCTTCAAAAAGGATCAATAACATACCTATAATAATAATTACTTTTTTTATTTATCAATACAATGATGGATAAGACCATTTAATTAATATATTTATTTATTCTATATGTTTTACATCACGGATTACCTATTCATGAATTTATTTTTTTATTGTGTGGCCTTGTGAATTATGTAATTTCTAGTTTTATATGAAATTTAGGATTTTATTTCATACTTACCCTTTTTTAATCAATGGATACTATGTCCAATAAATTATTCATAGACCATAACAATAGAAAAAAACCAATCAATTAAGATTACTCTTCCTCTATTTTTTATTTTATTATTTAATGTTTCACTATCAACCATAACCATGGCTAATGGTTTTCTATTTAAAGACATAAATCGTTGACTAAATTGAGTCTTTGGTTTTATAGTCGATGGATATTAGAGTGAATGAACTTTTTAGGTAACGAGGTGTTAGTTTGAAGTGATATCAAATCATTAGAAGTCATTATGTCATTTTTTTCTTCTAGGAATTCATGTGAAAAGAAGTTATAAGTGATTGAAGACCCCTTATATTTTTGTTTTTTTGTTATGAACACATAAGAATTTGTATTTTGTAGAAAAATAACCATTCATGAGACATATGAAAAAAATTAAGCTATATAAAGAGTGAGAATACTGATGATGATGAGGCTTAGAGCTTGTTGAAAAATCTAGGAAAAGAACATTAAAAAACAATGTATAGTTTAAGAAATTAAATTTGAGTTACCTATTACGTAATCGAGGATAACAATTTAGATAAACATAATTATAATGCGGCATGTATTCTATTACACATTTCATTATCACCTTGGAAAACAAGAAGAGTGTTCACTTATAGTACACACCCTGGTGACTTTTTTTCCACACACATCATATTGGTCTACAAAACTCAGGATTTATTCATGGGCTTACAAGGCGTGTCCTTATTGGAAGTATATTTTATGTGAACACACTGATTCCAAATTCCATGTATTTCATCTATCACATGATAGGGGTTGTAGTGGTATACATTGAGTAACCTTCATGTCCCACCCTTCTTGTAACCTATTATACACATAGTGAATGTATGCCTTTATACTTATTATTGTAAAGCAGAATAATAAAGCATTTTCACCGAGGGAATGTACTATGTTTAATCCTCTAGGATATTTAATGTAATTTTCAATTATTAGTGACATTAGGTATCTTCATATTCGAGTCTTGGTTTTTTCACTAGTGTAGACTATCCTAATACTTTTTTACATATAGAAAAAAAAATTATAATTCCATTTAATATCAATGCTGAGACATGAGGTGACATAAAAAGATTTGTCTCTTTATCTTTGTATAGCTTATTAAAAGGATTAATAATAAATATTAGATCATTCATGAGATTGTTACTATCCTATTGGGATTTTTGTTAAAGGGAGTGTCTCCCCTACATCACAAATAGTTTTTAGTACTCTAAAAAATACATATGTCATGGGACTTTTATCATTAGATTCAGCACCACCCTACATCATGTATAATAGTTTTGTTGGGGAATAAAATATAATATAGTGATGATACTCCCTAAAATAATATGTATCCTTTTATGAAGCACAAGTACCTTACTATAGTTCTGGAGAGTTAAATTTGGTTTCATATTTGTGATATAATGTTAAAGGGTATCCAGTTTAGCTCTTAGGGGATAAAATCTCATGCTGGGAAAGTGGAAAATGTATCCCTTCCAAAGTTCTTATATATACTTCTTATTAACTTAGTACACTATAATGCCAATTATAGAGAAAAATAAATAGTACTTGAATCATAGTTGAATGATTCATTCATTTACAGGTCCTTCCTCAGTCCACTCCACATATATGAATTTACAATAATGGTTCATCTTGTTAAAATATAGGATTATTCCAAGTATACTTCAAACATGGATCTAGATCTAATGGTATGAAATTACAATTGTAGGTATTTCGGATCTTATCTATGACAATATAAGTGAAAAGGTTCTATAAAGGGAGAGGTTTGTGAGAATATTCAACTAGAAATGTGAAGAGAATCACCCTTTCAAAATGTGTAATAAGTAGAACACCTCATGCTGTGAATGTGAATGTAATTATTCATATTGTACAAAAAATTATTTGAGTGGGGTGGTGTGAGTATTCATGTATGGTGAGTGAATTTTATATGTTTTTTTGAAATTTAACATCCACATTTCAAGACTATCATGCCCCACAAGTGGGAAAGAACTAGCTTTATATAGTGGTCCCATTATTCATCCATATACAAATTCATCTTGATTATACGGTCTTGATTTGAGGTAATCTTCCCTTTAATGTGATGATATAATGGAGATCTTTGATCATCCATACTAATGATGATTAAAAACAACCATGGATAGAGTTTGTGCAACATTATTATATTGATTGATTCTATGAAATGATTAGATCCATTCTTATGCACGGTCAATTGGAATTTTAGTATGGAATTATGTGTGTTACTTAATACTCTTCATGATTCCTAGACCTCATAAGGTAATCCATTAATATGATTTGTGATTGATTTTTTTGAGAATAAATATTAGAGAATGAACATTAATGAAACATCTAATGAAAAATTATTAACCTATGTATTCAAACTTCTATTACTATTCTACATTGGGCTTTAGTGATGGAGAGAATCTTTGTAGAGGAGGTATAATTACCACTTTCGGGTGGTTGTCCAAAATTTCCAGAGTTGTTAGATAGTAAAGACTGATGATAGGCGTTATGGTTTTGATTCAATACAAATTTTAATGTATCTTCTAATACCCTAGAAAAAATACCTTATAGATCATGAAAAATATCAATTAAGTTAGGGTATAGGGATTTCCTTGATTATTAAGGACATGTATATATGTTATGTTATAATCTAGACCATATTATTTTATGGGGAATTATTTTTGTCAATATAAATCTACATTTGTGGAAAAACATGAAGAAGTACCTCATAGTGTGGTTAGGGTGGTCCTCAAATAGGAAAATTTAGTGGATGATCCAGTGGTACACCAAGAGGATGTTCTAGAGAGGTATAAATCTAAAATTAGCATCCACCACTATCAAATCATGGTTTTCCATTCCATGCCTAATGGGATAGTGGTCACGGGAATAACCTAATGCTGGTGATGATGTGTTATTCCTAATAGGTGATAAATATGATCCTAGGTACAATTTGTTTCTATATTACTCTAGCACCAATAAAAATTTACATTGGTGAGAGTCATTTCATTATTGTTACATCCATTGTTTAAGATTTATTGATTCTAGTAGAGCACAAATCCCATCACATATAACTAGAAACATCTTTTAGAGGTGATCACAAGCTAGATCACAACTATCAATGGTTTCAACTTATGATTTATAGTGAGAGATTTTTTTTCAGCCTCATAATGATTTTTATAAAGAATTATTAAATAATACTTGATTTGGGATTGTTATCTATAGTTCATATACAGATAAATAAATACCATCATAAAGAGATGTTCCAATAACATGATGGATCAAGATGCTTTATCATGGTTGTGTAAGACCATCTATCATGAGGAGAATTGAAATTTTTTGAGATGTTAAATCCAATCACCCACCATATAGATATTTTGAATCTATAAGAGGAAAACAATGATCCAAATATAATAGCAATAATGGAGTACATGGATAATTAATTTGAGCATTTACTATGATGACCCAATATTTGATAGGATAAAATAAATTTAATTAATCACCTTGTAGATATTATGATATCATATGAATCTTATGAGATATCCCCAAATAATATTAAGGAGTTATAGGTGTAGTTGTATGAATTTATAAAAATATTTCAATAAGATCAATGTGTCTGTAATGGAATATCTTATTTTGTTTGAAAATAAGGCTATATTTTCTTGAGGATTTTTGTTGACTATCTTATCATTAATCAAGTAAATTCCTTGAACATCCACACAATATAAAGGATTTAGGACCTCCTAAATTATAAAATTAAATTGAAGTATTTTTGATAGGTCAATCTTATGTTTTTATTTGTTTAGTTTAGGGTTGGTTATTGAAAGACTCTAAAGATGAAATTCCAATGAAACAATGGTGATCACATGATTCTTATTATTCCCTTTAGAATGATTACTTCCATGTCAATGTTCAAAAACCCAAGGAAATAGATATTTCTATCATTATTAGACTGGTCTATGTTATTCTTCAATGATGACCTCCTCATCTAATTAGTATTATAGGATGAGAATATGAACCATATTAGGATTGTCTTGGACTTAGTTTGGGAGCACCAACTGTATAACATTATCTTGGAGTATCACTTATAGTTCAAAGAGGTACACATATTAGTAAATATAATCTGAAATGGTTGATTGGTAATTAATATTAGGAAGCTCAAATATGTTCTGTCTTGATAGCCTTCCAAGAATTCATTAAAGGTTCCAAACATCCTTA
The DNA here is from genome assembly GCA_963277665.1 of Viscum album. Taxonomy (NCBI): domain Eukaryota; kingdom Viridiplantae; phylum Streptophyta; class Magnoliopsida; order Santalales; family Viscaceae; genus Viscum; species Viscum album. The sequence goes on from OY728163.1 coordinate 337,663,688, forward strand.
TGTTTATGTTTAAATCCCTTGTCCAAAACTCTCAAATATAGTGCCTATAAAAACATACATTACATATATTCTTTGATTCCAACTGTAAAAGAATATATATAACCATACATAATTAAAAACTATATACATATTACTCAATATTTTATATATAAAGGATCATTTTATGTTTTTATATTTATTAAACTATAGAAAAATAAATATATAATAAAGTCTATGTTATCTATTTCAAGCAGAAAGTTTCCCCTATATATGAAAATATATAGGCCATAAAGATTCATTATCATCTTGCTTGTATTCTTCTACAAATTATATTCTTATAAACATGTGATATGTATTACTTTTCTTCATTAACTGGGTAAATGGAAACATAAGAAGGGGCAAGATCAAATGATTTTTATGGGAAAACATACATCTAAAACAATCATGAAATAAACATGGCATAAATGTTATGGAACATATATTATAATGAAATGTTTGTATAATAAACATGAATATTATAGAACTATATATCAATGATGAAAATAAATACATGTATATAATAATATTGATCTCATATAATTGTAATTTATAACAGATTACATAAAAAAATTCATCCTAGGGCTTATAATAAGACAATATCCTATTAGGTAAAGAGGAATAACCCAAAACCCAATGTATTTTGTCTCATGAGAAATGTCAATGAATCAATGGGATATATAATTCTAGGACCCATCTATCACTATAGTTTTTACAATGCATTCATTATAAGATTCAACAATAATTTTCATAATCTTCCCTATAGAACATATTTCTGAATAAAATAATTTATAAATTTAAAATGAATAATCCAGAGTATCAATAACAGATCCACAAGTATTGGAAACTAGTAATCATCAATAATTCCAATACTTATCATTATTTTAGTGAAATAGAAAACATAATCATAAACCATTCTGATAAAGAAGGATGATAGTCAATCAATACATTTTAATATTTATAATAATTGTATGTATTGGAATAAAAACAGATCAACATTAAATAGTATTCCGCATGTATAAATAATTACATACTTTCTAGGTGACCCTCAGATAATATAAATCATAAACAATATTATTTTCACACTATATATAGAAATAAGTATATGACTAACTAAATATTAGAATAAAACGATCACAACCCATAGTGATAAATAAGGTGGATTATTTTAAAACAACAAAACCCCTATGAAACAACAAAAAAATATGAGGGATTTGACATAAATAAATTCCACCCTTACTAAAATAATGTTTTGAATGGGATGAAAAATATTGAATCTAGAATAAAATTGACTTTTATGGTGAGTTAAATCCCAAAAATTATAATATATTTATATATTATAGGGTAATTCATGACACCCAAACCACATTATGTTGAATAATTATTAATATTATAACGTAAATAGATGATAAAAAGTTAAAAACCCTTTTAAAGAATATTTTTAACATTGTAGTGAAATAAAAAATTACATGTTTCTTTCAATGTTAAAATTGGAATAGGTGTTGTGAAAGCCTTTTAAAATATATAATTTTAAATATAATCACAAATAATAGGTCCTTGAAATAATATAATGTCCTTCTTAAGGAAAAAATATGAAGAACAAAATTGAATGTGATTGGAAAACGCATTTTATTAATTTTTAAAATAGAAATGTTTAAAACTCATATTGTAAAAGGTGTAACAGATGTTTCTTTTCTTGAATAACAAATATTCCCCGTAGATGTAGATAAATTAAAATATTATAAAATATTATAATTTTAGAACCAAATAATAATAAATAAAAGTTTTGGAAAAATATGATAACTCAATAAAGGATATTTGATTTATCAATATACCTTTTGAGAAATATACTCCCTAAAACAAGAAAAAATTGAAAAGTGTTTTAAGTGTTCAAATATAAACATAGATATAATAACACATAAAGAAATATGGTTCTAAAGTAATCCAAATAATAATATATAAGTTAAACTGAATGATCATATATTAATGAATGAAAATCTAGTTACCAAGACCTCTTATGAATAGGGTAACACAAGAGACAATGATATTTGAAGAAAATAACATTATTTATATTATTATATACCATAAATGATATGTAAATAAATTATAAAATATACACATAATATTAAATTTCTATGACACCATAAAAATGGAAAATAGAGCGTAACATGTAATATGACTAAAAGAATCGTAATTGAGACCAAGAAAAACATTATTGCATGAGTAACAATTTAATAAATTCACCTTCATATATATGGATTATAATTGAACATAAAATACCAACAATATAATATAAATAGTGATATTATATCTCAAATATTCATTACATACACCATATATGTGACATTTGGTGGATAATACCAAACATGCCTCGAAGAGAGAAATTGTAGATGAAAATCCTTACCTCGGTTTGAATTCATTCTACACCTGAACCAATGATTCTGAATAGATAAATTAAATCCATTAAATAAATAATTAATTTCATTATTCGTAAATAATAACATTTATTATTATCATTTATAAATATTTAAAATATATATATATATATATTAGTTAGTTATTACAAATTTTCAACAGTGGGTGTAAGTAATATTTATTTTTTTAACTGGTTTTAGAAAACTGGTGCTTATATAATTTATTATTACAATGTACATAATTAAAACATAATTAAAGGTACCTAAATATATTTTAAAAGATACCGTATAAAGGCATAATTTCATTTTAAGTTATTGTTTGTTAAGATCAATAGGGTTGAAATTGGCAATGAGCATATTTTTGTATTTCTTAATGGACGAAGGGTGAATTCATAATTAACGTGTAAAATATTGATCTAACACTAGAAAAAGACAAACACAGAAACACAAAAACACACACACACATATATTTTTTCATTTTATAATAATAAATAATTTATCATATACGTCCATGATATAATTTCATATTATTGTTTGTGTAGGCTGTAAAACCGACTAGATTATTAACCTACCATGACTAATGTGTGACTATGAAGTGGTTTATTTGTAAAATCATTATTCCCAAATAATAATGATCGTATTTGGTGATTTTTATTATAGTTATATTAAATAATTATATAGGGAATATAATTTATATACATTTGTTTCCTTAGTAGAATAAAACAGTTTTGTATAGTCCTTGTACTTTAAAAGATTCAATTAATGGTAATTTGTTATTGACCATATCATTAATATGTTATTAAATTTTGAATTACATAAAATTAATGATATAATAAACATCATATTTTTCCATTAATTCCATTATCTTGACCATTTATATATGGAAATTATGAAGATTAAAAAATCAATCAATCTATAGAGGCGGTAGTCCACAGGTACGAATGGTTGGAATGTTTTGTTTTCCATAGAAATGGAAAATCTTATTAAATGTTTGAATGTTTTATAATAAAAAATAATATAAAAATAATGATTTTTTATAAAATCACACTTTTAGATAATCCTTTTATGGTGGTAAAGGATATCAAAACATGTTGTGTCATGGAGGTGGCAGTTCACACATTGCAAGAATGATAGTTTCACATTTCTTAATTGAAAACAAAAAGGATATTAATGATTATTACTATATAATAATAAAATTAATTATATATACCATAAATATGTTATTAAATATTGATTTGAAAATTATAATTGGAAAAGAAAAATAGAAATGAAATGAGTTAAAAAAAATATTTACTCACATTGAGCACTTTCAAATTTAATTTTAATATCTAGTTTAAGTTGATGGAATAAGAAAATATATTATTACTATAAGCTAAATAAAGTGAAATATATTATTGGTTAAGGAAAAATTGTAGGTTTTATAGATGAAACATAACCGTTAGGAGTTATATAATGGGGTGGTTATATAACCCTTTAATAATTGATGAGAATGAGATTTTCCAAAATATTTGAACATTATATAATGGGAGCACATGTTAAACCATGTTTTTGTATCAAAAATTGGGAAATAATTCATTTAAAAATAGATAAGGTTTATGAGAACCTTATACACTGAATTATAGACTTGTTTTTATTATATTTGAAACCCTTTATCCTTTGAATTATTACTTTTATTCGTTTATCTTTTACTATGAAAACTTGTTCATAAATATGGTAACATAATAGTTTTTACAAAGAAATTTTTTAATATTAGATAATTTGTAACCAATAATTATAAATTATAAATCAATTACATTTTATTAAATTTATAAAAAAATTAATAATTAATTTTAAAATAAAAAATTATAATGTATTAAAATAAATTACTAAGAAAATATTCCTTATATTCTAAAACATCAAACATTGTCTTGTAAATTAAAGCCATTAAATATAAAATTATAATGTCACAAACAAAATATAATTTGTTCTTATAAAAACTATTCTTTAATTTCAAATTTACAATTATTTTTTAATATTTTCCTAAACATAATGTTAATTATAAAAATAATAATTTCCATTATTCACCTAAAAATAATTATTTTTTATAAAAAACCCCAAAATTCATCATAAGATTATGTTATAATGATTAATTCAAAAACAATTTTATTTTTTATAAATTAAATTGTTAAATCTTTATAATTTTATATTTTTATGAAATCTCAAAAATGTTTTGAAAAAATTTTTATTTCAGAAGAAATATTTTTAAAGTGTTAAATATTATTTATTTTTATTTCCAATAAATTAATAATTAATATTTTTAATACATTATAAATAATATAATTATATTTTATTGTTAACTATTCATAAAATAATTTGTTTTTTAAAAAAAGATAAATTTCAGAAAAGAATACTTTTTAGAATAAAATGATTTTCTTATTTTTTTAAATATATAAATTGAATTATAGTAATATTAAATGTAGACCTTTTGTTAATCTATAAACATTTAATAATGATATTACTCTATTAATTGCCAATAAATAAATGTAATGGTTTTAATAATCATACTTAATATTTATATTTTTATTATAGTATATCATAGATTCTTTTTAGTTCGTCATTGTTTGTGGAGAAAGATATCAGACATATTAACATATAATAAGGTAATTTTATATTAAAATATCAGGGTGTTACATTATCCCCCCCATTAAAAAATCCCTCTAAATTAGAATCATTACTCATTTAGAAACATCTGTGTTTTTATTCTTAGCATATTCAGTGAATAACCTCTAATATTACATCTACCAACTCTCTTAGTTTATATCAAGTTACAAATTTTTCTTCAAACAATATTATCAATTCATAAAATTACATACCAAAGTATGTGTCATCCATAATCCTATATTCTCTATAAAATAACTTTCCCAAAACAATTCAACTCAATAAACAATAATAATAATATACATTCTTCAAAACATTTCTCTATCTTTATGCCTCAATTGGTATTAACCACTAGTATATGAAGTCACAACTATGTTTATATATATCATAATACAATAAATTATAAACAATCAACATAAATATCATTGATTAAATTTTATTTAAATAAATAATAAATTTTGAGTCTATTAATTCTATTTAACTCAAATTCTAGTCATCCTTTTAAACATACGAGTAATTAATTCTTCAATCATTTGTTTCCAATAGTTATCCCCAAAAATACAAACATGTAACACATTCAATTTTAAAGGATATTTAACCATTCAATATTTGGTTATTAACCCTTAAATTATAACAAATGATTATAAAATATTAAATGGTTATCATAAACCTATTAACATTTAGAATATACTCGAATATCATTGATAAATTTCATTCACTAATGAAAATAGTTATTAGTATTATGATTTAAATTATATTTGGATATAAAATTACCTAAATTTGGTAAGATAATTAAACACCCATTATTCAATCATATCAATAATATACAAAAATTCTCCACTATTTAGGTTTACTTACTTTTTTATTTCTTAGAAAAACTTGATTATAGCTATAAGTCATTGCCATGTTTATTTTCATGATCCGATTTCAATAATATTCTAAAAAATTGGTTATTATAAAAAAATATGGATGTTAAAGCATTAATCTGAATATATATTCCATTATTACACAATTTTTCTAAACATATGGTTCTTTTAGATCAATATATTATACTTTCAAGTAAACATACGACTCTCTTTGACCAATACATGGTTATCCATTTTCATTTTTCTATTAAGTTCTCTAACAAAATTTGTTAACATCATTATTAAATACTTCCTATTGGATAATAAAGAGAATGTGATTAAATGAATCAAATCCCCCATACGTTTTAAAAATTTTGTGCAGTTAGGAATTTTTTTGATTCTCCATGGAACAATCATGTTATTATCCAATCCAGGATTTTTAGGGGTATTGCCCCTATGTACATCTAACCTAGAGTCTACATCCACATGTATTATCAAGAAACAGATGTGAGTTAATGTAAAACCACATAATCATGACCTTACAGAAACATCATGATATTGTATTATAATTATAGTTTTTTCTTAGACTTATACATGGGTTTTCACAAGAGTTCTCTTATCATATTCCCGAAATAAAAACTACATTATCACTTTATTTTGAAATAATCTTCTCTCAAAAAGGGTTAATGATACCTTTCAAATTATGAACAATCCAAACTTATAAAAACGTAGTTTATTCAAAAAAATATTTCATAATCTCTAAAGCTATCTAAATAGTTACATTGATACCATCAATGATTTATCAGACCTACACTCTTGAATATGATGCCCATAGACTCATACTTTACTAAATTTCTTTGAAACCAACAATAATGTCCTAGATATAACCATCTATAATTAAAAAATAAAAAATAAATTTTAAATATCTTACATCCAAATGATCATTTTAGGTTTAAGATTTATATAATTAGGGAACATCATAAAATAATATAACTCGGGTTCATTGTATCAAGTGAAAACGTTTCGATACTGTTTCGCACGGATTTCGGGGATGACCTCCTGGACGGGAGATTCAAACATTCTGATCGGTTTCTAGCAGGTTTGTTCGTAGAACCAGAAACATCCAATGATTCCACATCAGTTTGGACCTACTTTCCAAAGGTAGGTTCTCATTAGATTGTGTACTGATGAGGCTTAGGAATTTCCATTGGTCGAGAGGATGGGAGGTCGGACTCATCACACCTTTTTGAGGGGAATTATTGTCTACTCCGGGACTCTCTTTATAGATTTATGTTATGTTCGTGAATCCTTATTACATTACCAAGTATAAAATGAGCTTTCCTTTAGTTTTAATAATCAATGATTAAATATGAAAGAAATTTATAGAATCTTTTATATGTATTCGAGGTTCTTCATCAATAGAGAATCATCTGTATCTATTTAGAGATTCTAAGTCAATGGTATCCTTCAAAACATTTATATAAAAGTCTCTCGGTCATTATGATGACCAGGTTGGTTTTAAAGCCACTCAGTGGGGAACTTGAAGTTTTTTCGTCATTCTGAAGGATAGGGATTATTTCAAAGTTGGGATCGAACCCATAAATGGGCTACCTACGTATCCTTTGTTTTGGAAAAGGAATCAGAACCCACATAGTTTGAGTAATGGAGTATGATGTTTATAATTGATGGCTCAAAGAAGAATGTCATAATTACTTTTACACTCTAAGATCACGTGAGTCATGCTAGGTGTGAGAAACAAGAGGTATTGGTAAAAATTAGACAATTGTGCCATGAAAGATGCAATCATAAGAAATTGTTTGGGGCTTATGTATGTATGACTGCCCATATAGATGAAGGTTTAGGATTTACTTTTAGGGAGAAAATCCAAGAATAGGGTCCATAAAGGTATATGTACTTTATGGAGATTTGAATAATCTAACTTGGGACTTATTCCTGAAAAGGAAACCCAAGTTAGGAGAGGATTGATAATTGGGTTTTACTCCTGAGAAGGAACCCCATATCAAATGTAATTTAGGACTGGTTACGAGAAATTAAGGGACATGGGGCATACTCCTGAAAAGGAAGCCCATAATTATGACTCGGACTTACTCCTAAAAAAGGAGGCCCAGGTTAGGGGACTTGGGTATTACTCCTGAAAAGGAAGCCCAAGATTATGACTGGGACTTGCTCCTAAAAAGGAGGCCCAGGTTAGGAGACTTGGGGATTACTCCTAAAAAGGAAGCCCAAGATTATAACTGAGTCTTATTCCTGAAAAGGAGACCCAAGTTAGGGATTAAGGTCTGGGGCTTACTCCTAAAAATGATGCCCATATTTGAGATTGGGGCTTACTCCTGAGGAGGATGCCGAAGTTAATGGAATTAAGGTTTGGGGCTTACTCTTGAGGAGGATGCCCAAGTTTGGGAACTTTAAGAATTTGGGGCTTACTCTTGAGGAAGATGCCCAGATTAAAGGACTTATAACTGGGGATTATTCCTGAAAAGGAGACCCAGGTTAAGGATTCTCTCATCTTAAAGAATGAGGTTGAAAGAACGAACTCTCAATCATTGGTGATATAAAGATGTATAAATCACTAGGTTTTGAGAGATATTCCACCGAATTCCTTTCAGATAAGGAAGTCAAATCAAGAAATCATGCCATAAATGGCTTTTAAAAGTATCTTAAAGACTGAATCTTGAATAAGAAAGGTGAAATGGCTTAATAGGGGTAAAATGGGCAAGATGGGCACCCAAAAAGGTAGGGGCGCGCAAGTCTTGAAAGGCGCGCAAGTCTTGCGTGGGCGATCAAGTATTGGTCGCGCCGGTATACCTGCGCTACACATGGTGTACTTGCGCGATTTTCAATCAGAATTTAAATACTTGAGTGACTCTTTATTAAACCCTTTAGAATCCCCATGAGGTTCTTCCAGAAAAGGGACACGCAAATTCTATTGAAGGAATAAGGTGGCGCGCATGTGTGACCAGTTCCCTTAAGGGCTGGCCATTCAGGCGCGCAAGTGTTGATGAGTTTCAACACTTAGCCCTTCCTCTCTCTCATTAGATCTTCCGTTCTAGGTAAGAAATTACCTTAGAAGTGTTCCGGAAGCTTTGATAAGAGACTTGGGCGTCGGGAGCTTCAATCCGAGTTTCTGAAAAAAAAGATCCCCCAAATGGGGGCCCACAGGGTCTATTTATAGGCAGGAGAAGACCCCGAGCGGTTACTGGGCAGTTATCACTTACGTCGCGCAAGTCACTTGCGTGACCCAGGGCATCGCGCAAGTGGACTTGCGCGACAGTGATATAACTTGCGCGGTGAAGTTTCTTTTGATCCTGTGTTCCTGCCTTTGTCAATATTTGATGTTTTCTTCAAAGGATGAATCACTTTGAGCTTAGATATTCCCCTTTTCCGATCTTCTAGATTCTGTGACGAAAATGGGTGTCAACAAAAGCCCCCCCTCATAGATGGATCCAGAGAGAAATGAGGATTTGATGCTGAGGAAATCGAATCCATCCAAAGGAAAAGGGGGGCGCGCAAGTCTTCAGTGCACAGAGGGCAGCGCGCAAGTTTGCGTCGCGCAGGCCTTAAGCGCTCTGGGTACGGCGTGCAGATAGGCCTCCTGGCCTATAAATACATGGCTTTTGGCCGTGTGTAGCATCTGATCCCGAATTTCTCGAGCTCTCGCCACGCAAGTATTCCTCGCCGCGCAAGTCTCTTTTCCACTATTCCCTCGCTGTCTCGCTACTGTAAAGGTAATAGGGCTTGCGCGGTGATACATGCGCGGAAAAAACTTGTGCGGCATATGTAACACTTGCGCGACATCTCCATACAAGCGCGCCTTAATGCCTTAGCCATTTTTTTGATTTCTTTCACAAAGTTTGTGAAAAATTAATTCATTTATAAATTAATTTATTCAAATCTTTGTGCAGAATTAATGGCTCTTAGACCCGGATTAATTGATGAACTGGCTAGCAAGAGGATAGATGATATGATGAACATCATTGGCCATGATTACTATACTATCAAGGATAGTACTCTTATAGATTTGGCTAAGTATCTGAAGAAATATCATCGCAACTTTCCTCAAAGCACTTATCTACCTTTGTATGGCTATGGTCATCTACAAGAAGTCATTATTCCAGAAGTGAAGAATTATCTTCCATTTTCATGGTTTCAGAATTATACCAATTTTGCTTCAACAAATATCTCAGGTGGAGGAGTATTTCTAAATGTTGGAACAGTGGAGAAGGCTTAGGTGATGCATCATAGCCCTTGCACAATAGATCTGAAAAATAATACACCTAAGCTTCAACCAAATTGTCATCCCTCAATCTTCCGAAATGCTCAAATGGAGCAATCCAAAGGCTGGAAGAAAAGTTGGGATTTCCATCCTGGGGGAGGTGTGAAGCCAACATGGATGTGGGCATACTGGGTGCGACAGACTTGGGCAGAGTTTATCGAGGACCTGAAGAGAGCTGCAATATATGAGGTTGTCTGGGTTGGGAAAACATATGTTTATAGACATGATAACTTCATACCAGAGATACTCAGCCACTGGAGCCCAGCAACTAATTCTTTCCATTTGACTCATGGAGAAGTAGGTATCAGTTTGTGGGATGTCCACAAGATTTAGGGGGCTCCAATTTGGGGTGATATGTGTGATGAATTCATTCGTCCCAAGGTGAATTGGAATGACTCAGAGAAGACTCCTGCTTTAGATCGAGAATTATTTAAAATCTTCCACAGGCTCAAGAGTTCAGAGACCTCATTAACTCATTTTAGAAAAGATATTCATCCGGAAGAATGGATTAATGTGTTTCTTACTGAGAAGAAAGGGATGGAGCCAAAAGAAAAAGGATCCAATAAAAAGAAATCCAAGGATACTAGGCCCAGACGTCCTACCACTTGTCCAAAACCTGAGAAGAGAGGAGCTCCTGGCACATTCTGGCCAACTCTAGAAGCAAGAGAGTTTGAAAAGTGGGGATATGAAGTGAATCAAAGAATTCAAAAGAAAACTCGTCTGGAGGATTTCTTGGCAATGTGGCTCAGTGTTTATCTCTTGCCGGTCAGGAATTAGAAGGGAGGCATTAGGCCAGGGACCTTCATCATTGCGGAAAAGTTGGCTGAGGGAAAAATGGTTGGGATAGCTACCCCCATTTTGGCAAATATTCACAGGAGTTTACTTCATGTCTTCTAGGGTAAATCTCCTTTAAGAATAGTGGGACCATTCCAAGTTTTGTGGGGATGGATCGCCACTCACTTCAGGACTTACAATGTACAGAATGGATTACAAATTCCTGGAAGCTCTTTCAGATCGTCAGTGCAAGCATTCTCTGGAATTGCTCCATTAGATGTTAATGGTTATGACATGAAAGTTAGGCTGATCATGTTTAAGGAATTCAACTTCTTTCCCTATGGAAGTCTGCCATCCAGGCAGTATGTTGATGATGGGACAACCCATTTGGATTTGAGGGCATACATACTAGCTTGCAGGGATGGCGTGTTATTATCTAGGATTGATGGAGAAATCATATGTGAGGCCTATGATCCATATAGATTTGCACGCCAATTAAAATGTTTGAAACAGATTGTTGTATCCCCTCTGGTACATGTCAGGTTAGAGAAACATCCGATGGTTGCTCAACAACTATGGTTGCTGACATCAAGAGAGAAGACTGGGGCAGTATTTGATCTACCAATTGAAAAAGCAGCACATAATCTGATTACATTTTATGCCGAACACTGGATAGAATCATACCCCAAAGGGATATTTAATCACCCAGTATATCAAGTTGGAAAGAGGAAGAGGACTATAGAGAAAGAAACCCTTCCTCATGAAGGTGATTCTTCTCCACCTGACATAGGTTCAGCAGAATCCTCTTCGAGAACTGATTCATCGGATTATCATGATGGGGATGATGAGGCACAACCGACAGCAAAGTGGTGTCGTGCCCGATATAATCCTCCGGCCAAAATTAAAAGACCCACTCCATCAACTCCTGGTGAGTTATTTCATTGTAATAATTTCAATCACTGCTACTTTCTAAAGTAATAAGTCTTTCTTTCTAATTCTCTATCTGTAGTTGCAGGAGCTGGGAAGAAATTAAAATCGAAAATTGTAGGACCTTCCTCACTGCCTTTATATCTAAGACCAGAGGCTATTCAGCTATGGCAGAGCTTATACTATGGTACTGAGACCGCCTGGCTAGATTTTTGTGAGGGCCTACAACTTCCTGGAATAGGAAATCTTGAGCTTCTAAAAATCTTCAATACGGAGATAACCCCAAGGAAGTTCAAGCTTACATCAGAGAGCTTGAAATGCTCATATATGCCACTGATGACTCGGTTCCTATCACCAGGCGGGTGAAGGAAATGATCGATCATGGCGCCACTGAGGGGGCTGGTGGTTCTGGAGATGAGGAATGGCAAGAGTTCGTGGCTCCTGAAGATGTAAGTTTTCTTTCCTTATTTTCTTTGCAACATGATTTCAGTTGAAGCTTTTTTACTTAAGGAAGTTATTTTCTTCATCTCGCAGCTTGCACAGAAAGGAACTGGGGTTCCTTCGCCACAGTATAGCCCTGGTGGTACTGCTATCGGGGCAACTGATGATTCTCCTCACGAACCAGGAGAGATATCTCCAGGCCAGGAGTCCATGAATGAGTCACTGGATATAGCCTACCATTTTCCAATCCAAGTGCCTATAAGGGAGACCACTGATACTCTAAAAAAAAGAAAAGGCAACGAAGGAGGAAATCCATAGCTAAACGTTTCACTAGCAGCGGTAAGACCTTCGAAAAATCATGAGTTTATACCCATAATCATATGGTTAATCATATTTCTGAGGATTGCAGGGGCTTCTTCAATTTCCCTGTTGAGGGAAGGGACTGATCCTTCTTCAACGGCCTTGGAGGGTGCTGTAGAAAAATCACAGACCCAAGCTGACTTGGTTGCTCTTGGAGAAGAGCTAGCATCCATTCCCAGTATCCCTCCTACTACTGAAGATGCTATCCAGGGTCAGGGGTTGCAGGACATAAGTCGGCAAGAAGATGTAGCAAATGCTCCCACTGGTGGGACTAACCAGGATTCTGAAATATCATTGGATGAAATGGTGAATCACGGAATGACTTTTGAAGAATTTTATGATCATTCTAAGTTTTCATGTGATTTATAAGACCTTGGGCGTGAATACTACCCTTCGCCCAATTTTTTTTTTAAATATACACTTCTAACCATGACTGAAAACAAAATGCAGTTTCTTTAATAGAAGCTGCTGAACTGCTAATGCCCGAAGAGGGTGTGGACATTGATGTCAACCCTATCATTGCATAAACATTAGCTCAAGTAGAGCTGAATCCAATAAACCCTCCTGAGACCCATCTTGAAAATCCTGTTGAAACCGGGAAAGATGGGGAAAAGTCTTCTCAAGTTGCTGAACCATCCTTGGGTAAGGTATAACAATATTTGTGATTGTACTTTATTCGCAAGACAGTCTATTCTTTTGTTATCCTTTGAAGCTGAACAAATCTTTCAATTAATCATGCAGGACCATCAACTACAATGACTAGATCCAGAGGTGAGGCCTCAGCCTCAGCCCCAACAGAAATTGAAAGTGAAGAAGCACAAATTAGGGGGGGAAAGCATGACAAGGCACTTCTTTAAGTGCACTAATTCCATATTACATACCCCCCTCTGACGATGATATTGAATCAGATCCAGAGATGCTTAAAGCATTCATCTTTTCACGACGTAAGGAATGGAACAACATATGGAACATCATATCTGGGGTGCCTTTAGAAGAGCTACCATCAAAAATTCTTCGATTGTCATCCCAATTTGTTATACTGGGACTTGGTGGTTTTGGGTATGAAAATATCCATGCCGCGGTGAAACAGATCATTTTCAGGAGGGAGCAAGCGTAGACAAGTCGCGAAGATTTGACCAGAGTGAAATTTTCAGTCAACATAGGCGAATTTGAGGCTGTGGTATCCCAAGCTGAGGCTGATTATGCTGCCAAGATGAAGGATCCAAAGCAAAAAATCAATGAAAAGGTCGTCCAGCAGGTGCAACTCCAGCAGCAGTTATATGCTGTTACTGGGGAACTTGATCAGCTTAATAAATCATTGGATGAAACTCATTTGAATGGCATGAAATCCATCGCAGATTCTAAGAAGGAACTTCAGCAAGCTGAAAAGAGTGAAGCTGTTCAAGTGCACAAGCTTCAAATAACTGCTGATAAAGTTCAGGATGTTATACATCAAATGAAGACTTATATTGACAATCTTCTGTAATTCTTGAAAAAGAGAAGAGACTCCAGTTTGTGGATGTCTTTTCTATCTCTTGTGTATCAATGAAAAACACTTTTGTCTTCAATCATTTGTACCTGCATTCTTTCATTACCTGCTTCAATTTTACTTAAGCCAATGGGCCTAGTAAGCATAGTTTGATTTTTACTAGGATTATTACAAATAATCCTATAAACTTTGAACCTTTTAAATGCTCAATATTACCTAAATCATACAAAAATGTATATTTAGTGAGTTGTAACTTGACTTTTATTCAGAGTTCTTTTGTCTTTTGTGGGCAGTTTAAAGTCATGCATGCCGGACATAAAGGGGCTAATGTTTAAGGTCGAAATAGCTTTGACCAAAATGTACTAAAATTGATTCAATTCTTTGACAATTTATCTGAAAACATATTACCATACTCAAGTATGAGAGAAAAAATGTAAACTATGGCTTAAGAATATTTGAATCTGAGGAATGATATGAAAAAGAGCTAAAAGGCATTATAAGAAGTAGTTTCCAAGAATGAAGTTACTATTATTTAACAAAACCCGTTAGGGGTTGAAATATGCAGGGCCACCTAAGGGAATTGGCTGTTTGGTTAAATAAATAGCATCTTTTGGCTGACAAGTTAGTTATGTGGACTGTTTATGCAAGGCCACCTATGGGCACGTGCTGCATAGTCAGGCAAAAGAACTCCCAAAAAGTTACTTTCCTAGTGCTAAAAGCCAGTGAATGTTTATGGAGATTCAAATTTTCTAAAGTATAGAGTTTGTTGTATGGAAAGAGGTACTTGAATATGGAGAAGATATTTCCGAACAAGAATATCGAAGAACTGGATGAATATCACTCCTACGAAGGTCTGACCCAAATGTTGGGAAGAAGAATAAACCATAGACTCGAATACTTTCAGATCATGAAAAAGGATATGGGACAAATATGTTAAGGATGGCTATTTTTTGCGGATCCCTACATACTGTCATTTTAAGACAAATAAGGATAGAAGAGGCATTCATCCCAAGAATGAAGTTACCATTATTTAACAAACCCGTTAGGGGGTTGAAATATGCAAGGCCACCTAAGGGCATTGGCTGCATGGTCAAATAAATAGCATCTTTTGGATGACAAGTCTGTTATGTGGACTGTTTATGCAAGGCCACCTATGGGCACGTGCTGCATAGTTAGGCAAAAGATTTCTCAGAAGTTTCACATTTTTGTGACTAGAAGTCATGAAAAGGGTTATGAAGATCTGAAAATATTTAAGGTTAGGATTATAACAAATAAAGATGGGTATTTTCCAATTTATATAGAGATACATAGGTCAATGATAACCATAATCATGTTGTGGCTGGGTCGTGATTTGAAACTTGGACTTCACTATGTATCTCATAAGAATGAGAATCAAGCCATACGTAGTTCTTGAAATGTAGTTTAACATCATGCATGACGAAAGTATGAGAAATCTTAGTTTAGGGTCATAGAATTCGGACCATAATAATGAATACACAGTGTGTGTTTTCATGAGGATTTTTCAGCCAAGGGACTGAAAGTGAAATTTGGGGTTAGGCCCAAAAGACATGGGACTGGATTCGAGGGATACTCGAACGTTCCTACGTATCCCATAAGGATGGGAATCAAGCCCACGTAGTTCTAGAACTACCCTTTGTACAAATTTGGTTCATACATGTGAAGGGTGAAAGGGGACTTTAGTGCAATGATGGTTTAACCTGAGATAAAAAATTTAGGCATTACCATGTATGCACGTAGTTTTTTTTAAATGAAACATGATTTAAAAATCAATGTCAATAATAGTTCTCTCTGAAGTGAGGAGATCAAAGAATATTATAGTTTATTGTCGTACCAGACAAAAGTGTTGTATAGTTTAACATCGTATAACAAGGACGAAAGTGAATCAATGTAAAAATATTGATTCTAGGGGCAGTTTCACAAATCAACATCATATGAGATGGTGGTGAACCGATGTGAAGAGATTGTTTTCGGGCTTGAACCCTGGGAGGTTGCCTACATACCCAGCCTGGAGGGCAAGGATCAGAGTCTGTGTAGTTCAATTAAAGAATGAATTAATGATCAAGTTGTTCTTGGGGACAACGATCTAATTAAAATGTTGTTGGAACTTACACATGGTTAGTGGCCCAAAGGGAGTGTTATGGTTGATGTTCGCTCTAATCTCACGTGAGTCATACTCAGTGTGAGAAAAAAGAGGTAACAATAACCTTAACGATGCATTGTTTAATTTTATGTAGGACATATAAAGGGACTATGCAGTTTAAATTCTTGCAGTTAGGACTATTGGTGTTGCACAGTTTATCGTCATGTAGTTAGGACGATGGGGATAAAATAGTTTAACATCATATTGGACGAAAGGGGGACTGTGCAGTTTAATGTCATGCAGTATGGACAAAATAACACACCATTTATGTTATGTTGGACGAAAGTGCAAATAGATTAAGGTCATATGCATGGACCATGGATGGTGCAGTTTAATGTCATGCTGGACCTTTGATGATTATATAATTTAACGTCTTTCCGGACGTGAGGGACTTTTATATAGTTTAGCGTCATGTAGTTAGGAAGTCACAGTTTAACGTCTTGCTGGATATAAGGGATTTGCAAATATTTTATGGTCATATACTTGGACCAGGGATGATGCAATTTAAGGTCATGCTGGATGGTTTAGGGAACTTTTTCACAGTTTAATGTCGTGTTGGACTAAGTTGCAGTTTAAGGTCATACTGGACCATTTCTGTATAGTTTAACGTCATATAGCAAGGACGAACTGGTGTTGCACAGTTTAATGTCATGTTGCGGGGACAAGTTCTTTTCTACAGTTTAACATCATTTTGGATGAAATTGCAGTTTAAGGTCATACTGGACCATTTTTGTATGAACCAATTGTAAGAGTCTTGGTTCTGAGGACCATATTTTGTGTTTATACATAATATTTCTTCAGAAATCTGGCATTGGTTGGAGTCGTGATGAGTTTTCCATCCATTGAGATTAATGAATAAGCTCCATTGGAGTAGACATTATGTATTGAATATGGTCCTTCTCATTTTGGTTCAAGCTTGGGAGGCTTCATTCCTGGTATCATTGGTGCTCTGATAACCAATACCAATTCTCCCTGAATGAATGAACGAAGACGAACTTTTTTGTTAAAAGCTCGTGCTATTCGATTCTGATAGATTTCCAAGTGGTGAAAAGTGCACAATATTTTCTCATCTAACTATTCCAATTCATTCAATCGCTTTTGGGATTTCTCATCTATAGATAACTGATCACAAATGGCTACTCTGAGTGAGGGAAATTGAACTTCAATTGGCAAGACTGCGTCTGTTCCATATACCAACGAATATGGAGTTGACCGCGTTGCATTGCGGGTGGTAGTCTGATAAGCCCTTAAAGCATGAAAGAGTTTATCAGGCCATGACCTCTTATATTTATCCACCATCTTTTGCAGTATATTTGAAAGAGTCTTGTTAAAGGCCTCTATTTGGCCATTGGCTGCCGCATGATACTGAGATGAATGGTTGGATTTAATGTTGTATTCATGATACAATTTCCTCACCTCAGAAGAACAGAAGTTAGTGCCGTTATCTGTCAATATGGTATGAGGGACACCAAATCTAGTAATGATGTTAGATTTGATGAAGCTAACAATGCATTTAGAACTGACTTCTTTGAGAGGTACTGCCTCTGCCCATTTGGAAAAGAAATCAGTAGCAGTAAGAATGTACTTAAACTGGTTGACCATAGCTGAAGGGTAAGGTCCCACCACATCCATTCCCCATGTGGCAAATGGCCACGAGTATTTAGCTGTATGAAGCAACTCTGGAGGCTGATGAATGAAGTTGGCATATACTTGGCATGAATGAAACTTCTTTGTGAAATTAACACAATCTTGTATCATTGAAGGCCTAAAGTATCCAAACCTTCGAATTTGATCAGACAGTCTATGTCCAGACTAGTGGGCACCACAGACTCCTGCATGCACTTCTTTTATGACAACCATTGTCTCTCCACCATCAATACATCTGAAGATAACTCCATCAAAACCGCGTTTGTCGAGAATTTTCTCTAGGTGGTTTGGACTATCATAAAGAGTAAAATTGACACACGTCGCCGAATTTGTTCTTTCTCGGCTCTATCAGGTGGAAGTGTTCCATTTTGAAGGTATTCCCTGATAGGTGACATCCATCCTGTAGTATGACCACACGGTTCAGGAATGGGACTAATTTCATTAATTTCCTCTGTTCTGGCTTGAACATAAGATGAAATTTCACGACGGTGGGCAATACTGATGGTTGTCTCGTCCCGATTTGGATCTTCTAAAGCTGTGGCTATATTAGCCAGTGCATGAGCTTGAGCATTTTGTGATCTTGGTACATAAGAAAATGTCGGTTCTGAAGGGAATTCAGACATTAACTCTCTAACGTAATTATACAAAGGGATTAATTCTTCTTTTCTGATGGCATAATCCCCATTGACTTGTTTGATTACCAGTTCTGAATCACCTTTCACCTTTAAGTGATTCACTTGTGCTTGAAGCACTAACTCCAAGCCTGTAATGAGAGCTTGGTATTCAGCTTCATTATTGGTACCACCTTCCCACAATAAAAAGTAATAAGGTAATATTTCCTTATCTAGATAAATGAGCACAATTCCTAAACCAACTTTGTTGAATTTAGGATTTTCCATTTTCTTCCCTGTTGGACTTCTGGAAGCACCATCAAAATACATTTCCCATGTTTGAGGACTCTCTTCAATAGAGAAAACTTCCTCATCAGGGAGTTCAATATCTGAAGACGTGTCTTCCACTGAAGGATGTTCAGCTAGGAAATCAGCCAGAGCGTGGCCCTTAATTGCCTTTTGAGACACATACTGAATGTCGAATTGCTGCAAAATAACTGCCCACCTTGCTAGACGTCCTGTAAGCATTGGACGACTAAGGATGAATTTGAGCGGATTGTTGCAAGATACCAATTGGTCCTCGTGATGTTGCAGGTAGTGTGTTAGTTTCGGAACTGCAAAGATTAATGCCAGGCAGCACTTCTCAAGACTTGAATACCGGGTTTCTGCTTCAATCATAGTTCTACTGAGATAGTAGAGGCTATTTTCATTCACAGCATCATTCTTTTGAGCGAGAAAGGCACACAATGATCGCTCTAGAGCTGTCACATAGAGGATAAGCGGTCTACCCTCAACAGGTGGCATGAGTACCGGTGTACTCAAGAGGTATTTCTTGAGAACATCAAATGCTTCATGACATTTTTCAGTCCACTGTTAAGTGACTCCTTTCTTCAATAATTTGGTAAAGGGTAAACTTTTTCCTGCCAAATTGGTGATGAAATGCCGAATATATGCTAAGTGTCCTTGAAGTCCTCTTAATTCTTTCAAATTCTGAGGACGTGACATACCAAGGATTGATTTGGTCTTCTCAGGATCGACTTCAAAACCACTATGGCGTACAACAAAGCTGAGGAATTTTCCAGAGGTTACCCCAAAAGCACATTTTAAGGGGTTCATCTTCAAATTATGTTGTCAAAGCTTGTGGAATATGACTTCAAAATCAGCCAAGTGATTAGAACGTTGTTTGGATTTAACCACCAAATCATCTACATAGCATTCAACAAACTTCCCTAAATGAAGTTTGAAGATACGATGCACGGCACGTTGATATGTTGCACCTGCATTCTTTAAACCAAAGGGAATCACCCGGTAACAAAACACACCTTGAGGGGCACTAAAGGCTGTAAATTCCTCATGTTCTGGGGCCATTTGGATCTGATTATAGCAGGAATATCCATCCATGAAGGAAAGTACTTCATAGCCAGCCGTCGCATCAATTAAGAGTTCAGTAATCGGAACTGGGAAATCATCTTTAGGAAAATACCGATTAAGATCTCTGAAATCAATACAAACCCTAATTTGTCTGTTCTTCTTATATACAGGGACAATATTAGCCAACCACTTGGGATATTTAACTTCTCTGAAGAAGTTGGCTTTGATTAGCTTATCCACTTCAGCTTCAATTTTGGAAGCATAGGTTGGGTGTGTTCTTCTCGCAGCTTGCTTAAATCCTCGATGTTCTTTTGGTAATCCCAAATGATGAGTAGCAACATCAAGATCAAGCCCAGGAATTTCTGTATAATTCCAAGCAAAAATATCTTTATTTTGCTTTAGAAAAGAAATATACATCTCTTGCTCTTCAAGGGTCATGGCCGCACTAATTAAAGTGGGGCGTGGATCATTCTCTGTACCCAGATTTACTTCTCTGAGTTCATCCACAGTGGTAGAGATACCCTCTTCAAATGCTGGAGGAGCATCTCTAAGATCTTCCTCTTCCTCTTCATCACGTGCTATTTATTCCGTTTCTACTTGCAAAGTAGATGACAAAACGAAATTCTCATGATCATAAGTGATGTCAAAATTTTCACATTTTGAAGAAGAAGATTCCATTTCCGACCCTATTGATGATAAAGGGTCTTCTTTGGGAAATAAAGAGGAGATGATGGATTGAGAATTGACATCATTATCCACCTC
The DNA here is from genome assembly GCA_963277665.1 of Viscum album. Lineage (NCBI taxonomy): Eukaryota > Viridiplantae > Streptophyta > Magnoliopsida > Santalales > Viscaceae > Viscum > Viscum album. Next base: position 337,684,436 of record OY728163.1, read on the forward strand.
TAGTGTTGCTATAACTTCTTCTGGCCTGATTAGTGAAGTATAGACTTGTTGGACTTCAGCAGATGAAATGAAAACGTCACCACTTATGCTTTCATCACTGCTTGGTAGGATACCAATTTCTCCCATGTTGTCTGGCTCGATTTTAGTAATTGACATTATGGATCTTTCCATAAGTGTATTTTGATTTGGGCCTATTTTGTCAATTTGACTGATAGGTAACACATATTCTGTACTCACATGTGTAAATGGATTTATTGGAATTTTCTCCAAACCATATGGAGCATTAACTTTGGTAATTTCCTTCATTGTAGATTTTTCTATTCCCTTCATGTGATAAAATTCCGCCTCAATGTATTGAGACTCACATGTCTTGAACGGGGCCTTATCACCATACAATGTTCCAACTTGACCATTGAAACAATATTTGAGACATTGATGGTATGATAAAGGAATAGCTACATGTTGATGTAGCCAGGGTCTTCCAAGCAAGACGTTGAAAGATGAGTCTTGATCAACAATCATGAAATCCAAATTGGATACAAGATCTCCAAACTGAGTTCTGAGTGTAACTTCTACCAGTGGTTCTTGTTCATTTTTATCATATCCTTGTAACATCATGGTATAAGGAGATAAATCAGATTCTGTGAGGCCTAATCGATGAAGTGTACGAATGAGCATGAGGTTGACTCTTGAACCATTGTCAATGAAAGATCTTCGGATGTCTACACCATTGAATTTTCCAGATAAGTACAAAGGTTTTATGTGCCCATGCACAACATAATCTTCATCTTTATCAGTAAAAGATATCACTGCATGGCATTCTTCAGGATTATTCTCTATGTGATAGACTTCAGCTGCAGCAATTTCAGCTTCAAACTCTTGAGGACTTGACAAAGCTTCGATGAGTGCTTCCCGAAGATCTTTTGAGAGATTCAAAGCATCCAAAATTGATAACTTGGCTGGTACTTGGGCCAAGTGCTTCAATATATCATACTTTTGATCTAGAGGTCTGCATTTCCAAACAGGAATATGCGGTTTAGCAGGTACCTTGGAAGCAGATGCTTTGGAAGCTGATGCATCTTGTATTGAAGTTGGCAACATCCTTGGTTTTGGAAGATTAGAATGATTAAATCCATTTTCTTTCTGAGATAAAAAAGATGGAACCTTTAATTGGTCTTCCAAAATAACTATGCCAAAACTGAGTTGGCCATTGGCAGAAGAACTTGCTTGTTCTTTTTGAGCTCGCTGAAGGGCTCTACCACGAGTTTCTACTGCATATACAGTGCTACCAGGGGTAGAATTAGAGTAGTGGCTTCAGAAAGATCCACATCTTCCCCTGTATCCTGAACCTCTAGAACTTCCTCAGATTCCCTTATTTGATATAGGGAATTCAGTCTCATCAAGACTGGAATATGGATCTGTTAATTGAATCATATTAACAGAACCAAAGATTAACTCTTCGTCTGGTAATGACTCTGCCTGATTAGCCTGTTTAGGTTGTGCCGTTTGGTGGGGCGGTGCCTGTATCTTTGAAGTAGATGGCATGAAATCTTCCAGAGTCAAAGACAACTTAGGCCTCGATACATACTTATCTTCTTCTGATTCCTCTTTCTTCTTTGAATTGCGCTGCCCTTTTGAGGATTTGTCTTTTGATGGAGGCTTCACTGCAGCTTTTGTAGGAGACACAATTGCCTTATTCAATTGTGTTCGCAAAATGGCATGGGTCTGATTGATTGTCTTTCTGACTATCTAATCATCATATTTTTGTGCAGTTTTGCTTTTGACTTCCTGCCACTCACCTCCTTCATCTGGATCTGTAGCGGTAATACACGCTACATGAGCTGAAGAACCCTTCAATTTGACTTGTCCCATGTAGACCATCTTTTGTAAGAGGTCTTTAAAGACAAAACACTCCTGGATGGGATGCCCCAACATTTGATGAAAGGGAAAATAATTGGGACGGTCTTCATCTCCTTCCTTGTTTGGCCTCTTGGGCACTGATAATTGAATTAAATTATTTTCCAGAGCTGAAAGGAAGTAACCAGGAACTTTCTCACTTCGAGAAGAGTATGTTTTACTCTTTAAATCCTCAAATTGTTTTTGTCGTTGATATCTTTGATCATTTTGACGAAACAGCCTTTGTTTTTGGCGTTCAGGAGGTGGAGCCCTTCGAGAAGATGAAGGTTTTGAAGTAGAAATAGGTACAGGTGCTTGTTTAAGCATAACTGTAGCCGTTTCTGCTTTACCGATTCTCCTTCCTGGAACTGATGGAATTACACGAGATTTAACCATAGCCTGTATAAGGGAATCTTCAATCTATTGAGCGATTGAAGTAAGGTCTAGAAACCCTCCTGTGTATTTCATAGGGATCAATGGCGTGCGTAATTTGTCATGAAAATTTGCCACACAGATTGGCAACAGTTCCTCCTGAGGGAGTGCTAAACTAAGGGAATATGTTAATCCCTTCCAACAAGAAATGAAATTAGAGACTCTTTCATTCTCCCTTTTCTTGCAGTTTGTATGATAGAAAACTGTCGTTTTTGGAAAAGTTGAGCTGAACTAAAGAAGGAATTTTTGACGAAGATCCTCCCATCCGATGATTGACCGGGATTGCAAGCTTGTATACCAGACAAAAGCTGGTCCTTGCAAGGTTCACACGAAGCATCTGAGTTTCACTACTTCTTACTGCACTGGAGTTCCCATCTTAGGATCACAACAAAACACGTAATGCGTCAAATTTTGTTCAGGGTCGCCTGATCCATTGAAAGTAGGGAAAACAGGGTTTCCAAAACTGGATGGAGGAGAAATTGATTCTACCCATCCAGGGTAAACTTTCTTTTCTGGTTGAACTTGCGCCTGTTTCCCTTCCATAGTTTCTAACGGAGCTGTTAATGACTCAATAGTAGTTATTAACTTTTGAAAACACCAGGTTGAACTTGGTTTCGGGTATGTGCAATGAATGGAGCTTGGACAGACATGGTGGTTGGTGCTGCAACTGATGGTAGTGCTGCCAACTGTTGTTGCGTTTGACCCGTAGGATTAGACCTCTGAAGGTGTACTGATAATGGAGGATATTCCTGATCCATCTCAGTTGTTACAAAAAATTCCTTCGGCTGTCGGACTTCAGCATTCTTAAGAAGAAGACTACTCTGAAGTAGTTCTGCATTCAACCTTCTTAATTCTTTCATTTCTTCCTCCTGTTGTGCAAACCTTTGCTCTAATGATAGCGAATGACCTCCTTCAGAGGAAGGGTGAGAAGTATCCTGATTCTTTCCTTTCCCCTTTTGGATTCCTTTTGGAGGGAGTGATGTGGATTACCTAGGTTCTGAGTAATCCTTTGACTTCATGTACGTACACCTTCTTCATTTGTATCGGTGCGTACATTTTCTTGAGCAGGAAGCTTTTCATCTGAGTCCCCTGAGTGAACCTCCTCTGGTGGATTAGAAACAACGGAATTGATGACATTGATTGATGCATAATGCATCACATCCATTCTATCAACATTTCTGTGATATTTTCTTCTTTCATGTCTTTGATGAGACATTGCCTTTTGTTGATTCAATCCTTTAGGAACTTCTTGACGTGCTATAATTTGGATGGAACCTCCTGATAATTTGGCTCTTCGTTTCTCTTGGAGCTTCTTCCCTAATCGAGAAAATACCAACATTATCTGAGGAGTGGATTGATGATTTGAAAGAGTCCCCAGTCTTGTGAACTGGGGATGTTCCTGCTGTTTCCGCTTAACTTCTCAAATACCATTTGTTGAATCTGAGGGTTGGGTTAAGGAAGTCCCCAGTCTGACAAGCTGGGTTGCCTCTTGACATGCTACTTCTGAGATCTTCTTAAAAGATCTCTTGATCTTGCGAATCTTAGTTCAGAAATTAGGTGGATGCATTAGCCTGTATCCACTTTTATCACCTGGTTCAACAGACCATTGGATGATTTCCGAGACTTCTATCATTTGATGATTTGTTTGCTCCATACGAGAGGCTTTTGCAATATTCTCGCCTGCTTGATGTAGGATCAATTCAACAACTTGTTCTCTATATGCTTGATTTTGAGAGGAACTAGTAGAAGCCTGTTCTTGAACAAGCTTTTGATTATGAATAAAGCCCATTGACTGTGGATGGCCATGGGAAATAACATTGCATGAGACCATTTTCGGCGGGCTTTGCTGAATGGAACGCACTGTGAAATGTAGTGCTCCGTGAATACCCCATCCTCTGATATGAACATCAGATGGAGCATTGGCAATTAATTGACGCAATTTTCTTAGTGCGCCAAGGCATGAACGTTGATGGGTTCTCTGCTGCTTTTCAGCCTTCGGATACCGAGAGACTGATAGAGATGCCAAATCAATCTGACGTTGTAGCCCTTCTATTATCTTAAGATGATTTTCATATTCATCATAAGATAATACATTCTTCTTCAGTTGACAAAGAGTTTTCTATATGTTGAGATGAATATCATGGATTCCATCATCCGTCAACATCTTTGGAATGTCGTACTGGGAGTCATCCAAAGGCCAAAACATGACTGGTACCTCACCTTTTTCCAGTTTTTTCCTCATGTTCATCATTTCCTCTTTATCATTAAATGAAGATTCTTCTACCTGTTTTGACCAGAGTTGGTGTTTCCATGTTGCTTCATCGGATTCAAAAAGATTGGTAGAGAGATTATTGATCAAACTAGAAGATGCACGACTTAGGGGTGGTTCGGAGAATGACCTACACCCTGGACTATCTTCTGATTGAGAAAGTATTTCACTTGTTAGCGATAAAGCATCAGACATGACTGGTTTCGCATTTGCAAGTGCCTCAAGATAAGAGGGCTTTCTCGGAACTACATTGTCCACTGGAGTATTTTCCAGGCAATGTGAATCACTACTACGGAGAGGAATTTCGCAGGGAAATTCATCCTCATGGGGAGGACCACCATAATGGGTTACAGCAAAAGATGAGATCTCTTGCTCCTTGGTCTTCTGACCACACAGAGGGTTCCTGTGGCTCTCATCTGAAGAAGAAACTTCAAGATTGACCGAATTTTCATGAAGCAAGCCTTCATGAGGAAGTGTCTGTTGAAGTCCTTCAGAATTAATGTTCCCATTATTGGGAACTGAGGGAGTAGAATCTTGAATTCCGACAGATAAATGTCGGAGGGCTTCAAGAACTCCAGCATCGAGCAAGGCCTTGTTGCAGATTGGCCTTTGATCTCCTGACTGTGCTGGGCAGATCTTTTTCTTAGATGCCTTCTTACTCACTTTGGAAACCACATGTTGACGAAAGTGGTTACTCTGAGCAGGTGTATGTGCCTGATCAGGAAATATGGTCAGGTTAGGCTGACGATCTCCTCTCAAATCAGGTGTATGTGCCTGACTTGGTTGTCCGTATGATATGGGGGAGTATGCCCCATAACCGTCTTGGACTGGAACAGATGTGTGTGTCTTTTCCGGAGTTAATCATTGATGTGTCACTCCACTGCTAGGGATAGATTTATGTGTCTGTCCCTGAGATGATGCTGAAGCTGTTATGATATCCTGGAAAGTATCCAAAATATGAGCAGGAATTTTCTTCTACTCTTTCACCATTGACAAAATATGCTTGGTGACTTCAGCTGCCAGAACAGGGATATACGTCCATTCCGGGATTGGAGTAGGTGTATGTGCCTGCTCCTGTCCTCTTTTTCCTATCAGTGAATCCTGACAGTACTCAAGTGTGGAGGCAGAGAGTTGAGTCTGCCTCCTGTTTGTCGTCGGGGCTTTCCGACTGACTTATCAGTGCGCTACCAAGGGAGACTGTTGGTAGTCTTGATTAGTATTAGCAGGTGTATGTGCCTGCTGATTACACTTTGCCAAATGCGGTTGACGAGATCCATCATATGTAGTCAGACGAGCCTGTTGACTAACTGATGATGTATAAGCAGGTGCATGTTCCTGCTTACAGTACTCCGCCGTAATTGCCTGGCGGGATTGGCTTGATGCTGCCAGACGAGTCTGCTGGACAACGGAATTAAAACGGGCAGGTGTGTATGTCTGCTCGTTGTTCTCCACCAAGTTATGTTGGTGGACTCCATCATATGTAGTCAGGCAAGCCTGCTGACTAACTGATGATGCATAAGCAGGTGTATGTTCCTGCCTATAGTACTCCGCCGGAATTGCCTGGCAGGATTGTCGTGATGCTGCCAGACGAGTCTGCTGGACAACGGAATTAAAACGGACAGGTGATTGTTCCTTCTCGTTATTTGCCACCAAGTTAGGTTGGTGGACTTCTCCAGAGATGGCAGGGATGACAACCTGCCTATTTTTAACCGGATTCCGTCTCTGGCGGTTCATCTTGCCTGCTCGGGTTCGAGGAACCTGAGCTGAATGCCTGGAGTCGGTACCCTCATCATGTTGAGGGCGCACTACCGCACGAGTCTGGCGGCGATTGTTGATGGGAGCCCTCGAGAAGGACTCCTGTATTTTTGAATTAAGGCCCTGAGGGACCTGCTCATTTACTTCCTCAGAGTAAGGGAGTGAATGGAAATTACGTTCCGGGGATAACGACCCGAAATGGTTGGAGACGGTAGTCAGCACCGCCAGCTTCTTGATCACTGGTCACTGTTGTCCAGACGACCAGGTAGAGTTGTTAACTTGGAGGGCTTGACGAGCGGCCTCCAGAGTTGGGATAGTACCGTTGCGACTGTACTCCTTAACCAGTGCATTAGAAACCCAGCGTTGAAGACGCTGAGTTGGTGATGTCATCCTCAGAGTGGACGATGTTCCAGCAGGAGTAGCAGCATTGGTTTTCACAGCAGCAGACCTCACAGTAGAGGTGTTCACAGCAGCAGTATTCACAGGGGTGAATTTAAGGAAAGCCATTTTGTAGAAGATCTTGGGAATAGAGTGCCTGTTCCATATAACAGACATAATCAAGATGAATCCGGCCACTGCATCTTTTGAATGAGCACATGTCAATGAATGATTTTTTGGCCCAAGGGGCCTAAAAAATAAGAAGAACATCACTTTAACTTGGTTAAGGATTCACGTCGGGTTCACCATTTTTTGTTTCGCACGGATTTCGGGGATGACCTCCTGGACGGGAGATTCAAACATTCCGATCGGTTTCTAGCGGGTTTGTTCGTAGAACCGGAAACATCCGATGATTCCACATCCGTTTGGACCTACTTTCCAAAGGTAGGCGCTCATTAGCTTGTGGACTGATGAGGCATAGAAATTTTCATTGGTCGAGAGGATGGGAGGTCGGACTCATCACACCTTTTTGAGGGGAATTATTGTCTACTTCGGGACTCTCTTTATAGATTTAAGTTATGTTTGTGAATCCTTATTACATGACCAAGTATAAAATGAGCTTTCCTTTAGTTTTAACAATCAATGATTAAATATGCAAGAAATTTAGAGAATCTTTTATATGTATTTGAGGTTATTCATCAATAGAGAATCATCTGTATCTATTTAGAGATTCTTAGTCAATGGTATCCTTCAAAACATTTATATAAAAGTCTCTTGGTCATTATGATGACCAGGATGGTTTTAAAGCCACTCAGTGGGGCACTTGAAGTTTTTTCGTCATTCTGAAGGACAGGGATTATTTCAAAGTTGGGATCGAACCCATAAATGGGCTACCTACATATCCTTTGTTTTGGAAAAGGAATCAGAAACCACGTAGTTCGAGTAATGGAGTATGATGTTTATGATTGATGGCTCAAAGAAGAAAGTCATAATTACTTTTACACTCTAAGCTCACGTGTGTCATGATCGGTGTGAGAAACAAGAGGTATTGGTAAAAATTAGACAATTGTGCCATGAAAGATGCAATAATAAGAAATTGTTTGGGGCTTATGTATGTATGACTGCCCAGATAGATGACGGTTTAGGATTTACTTTTAGGGAGAAAATCCAGGAAAAGGGTCCATAATGGTATATTTGCTTTATGGAGATTTGAATACTCTAACTTCGGACTTATTCCTGAAAAGGAAACCCAAATTAGGAGAGGATTGATAATTGGGTTTTACTCCTGAGAAGGAACCCCATATCAAACGTAATTTAGGACTGGTTAAGAGAAATTAAGGGACTTGGGGCTTACTCCCGAAAAGGAATCCCATAATTATGACTGGGACTTACTCCTAAAAAAGGATGCCCAGGTTAGGGGAATTGGGGCATACTCCTGAAAAGGAATCCCAAGATTATGACTGGGACTTGCTCCTAAAAAGGAGGCCCAGGTTAGGAGACTTGGGGCTTACTCATGAAAAGGAAGACCAAGATTATAACTGAGTCTTATTCCTGAAAAGGAGACCCAAGTTAGGGATTAAGGTCTGGGGCTTACTCCTAAAAAGGATGCCCATATTTGAGATTGGGTCTTACTCCTGAGGAGGATGCCCATGTTAAAGGAATTAAGGTTTGGGGCTTACTCCTGAGGAGGATGCCCAAGTTTGGGAACTTTAAGAATTTGGGGCTTACTCCTGAGGAAGATGCCCAGATTAAAGGACTTATAACTGGGGATTATTCCTGAAAAGGAGACCCAGGTTAAGGATTGTCTCATCTTAAAGAATGAGGTTGAAAGAACGAACTCTCAATCATTGGTGATATAAATATGTATAAATCACTAGGTTTTGAGAGATATTCCACCGAATTCCTTTCCGATAAGGAAGTCAAATCAAGAAATCATGCCATAAATGGATTTTAAAAGTATCTTAAAGACTGAATCTTGAATAAGAAAGGTGAAATGGCTTAATAGGGGTAAAATGGGAAAGATGGGCACCCAAAAAGGTAGGGGCGCGCAAGTCTTGAAAGGCGCGCAAGTCTTGCGTGGGCGTGCAAGTATTGGTTGCGCAAGTATACCTGCGCGACACATGGTGTACTTGCGCGATTTTCAATCAGAATTGAAATACATGAGCGACTCTTTATTAAACCTTTTATAATCCCCTTGAGGTTCTTCCAGAAAAGGGACGCGCAAATTCTATTGAAGGAATAAGGCGGCGCGCAAGTGTGACCAGTTCTCTTATGGGCTAGCTATTCAGGCGCGCAAGTGTTGATGAGTTTCAACACTTAGGCCTTCATCCCTCTCTTTAGATCTTCCGTTCTAGGTAAGAAATTACCTTAGAAGTGTTCCGGATGCTTTGAGAAGATACTTGGGCGTCGGGAGCTTCAATCCGAGTTTCTGAAAAAAAAAATATCCCCTGAATGGGGGGCCCACATGGTCTATTTATAGGCAGGAGAAGACCCCGAGCGGTTACTAGGCGGTTATCACTTAGGTCGCGCAAGTCACTTGCGCGACCCAGGGCGTCGCGCAAGTGGACTTGCGTGACAGTGATATAACATGCACGGTGAAGTTGCTTTTGATCCTGTGTTCCTGCCTTTGCCGATTTTTGATGTTTTCTTCAAAGGATGAATCACTTTGAGCTCAGATATTCCCCTTTTCCGATCTTTTAGATTCTGTGACGAAAAGGAGTGTCAACAGCTACTATATAAGAAACTACTCAATCCATAATGATTCTTCAACATATCCCATAAATTCTCCCACACAATATATTCTTCTAAACATTTCATGTTTACTAATTATCTTTATAAACGGATGAAATATAAACATTATAAGTGTTGAGATTGAATACTCTATAAGGGAAAACACACAAAAAAAAACCAAGATATAAATATAGCATAAGTATTATAAAGGGAAAACCTAAATGACATGAATCTATTTCAGCTTGAAATTCATAGCATGATATATCCATGAAAATCTATAAAAACAATGAAATCAATAATAATTTTTTAATAAAAGTAAAATCCATAATTACGTAAATAGAAACACTAAATATAATCTCTTATTATAATAGAATATACTTTCATGGGGTGATTCATACATAAACTCTAACATATATTATCTCTAGATACCTATCCATGCATTGAATGGATATATAATCCATGGCATCACCTACGAGCAGATTAATTCTATTATAGTAACCATAATATTCACTCAGAATTTAAATAATTTTATCAAAGGATCATATTACTAAATAAAACATGTATAATATTATAATGAATAATAAAAACTAATAATAAATGATTGATTAGTTTTGGTAGTCAATAATCATCAAGAATTCAAATAATATTTCCTATGTCAGTATAACAGATTACACAATGAGAAATTATTTTTTGAAAGAAGGAGGATGGTTAACAAAATACATTATTAACATTCCAAAAATCATCCATATTCTAATAATAAAATACAGTACCCTGATACTTTCCCCACCTCAATTTAATAATATTCTTTTAGGATGAACATTGTCTAATCTATGTAATCTAAAATGTGATTCTCAGACCATATAGATTAATGTGTTTAGAAATAATTCAATATTAGAATAACATGAATATAATCCACCTAGGTAAATAAAGTTCATGATTTCAAAAGAAGATATCCCACGTAAAATAATTTAAATATGAGAGGGAGTTTAAAAATAATTAAAAAATGATCAAAATAATAATTCTTCGAATGATATCACAAAATAAGGGATCAATAATAGAATTATTGATACCAAGAGTTCAATCCCCAAAATGATAATATATTTAAATAAATTAGAGGGTAAATAATGAAGCCTAGTCCCAATTAGGGTAAATTTTTTTTAACATAATTTGGAAAATGTAATTGAAAACATAAAAGAGATATTAGAATTCATTAATATAATTTATATAAAAGAAAATTTTACTTGTTACTTTCTAATGTTACATTTCTAATTGAAGCATTAAATACAATGAGAACCGTTAATTTTTAAATTAATCCCTAATTATAGATCATAATAAATTTATAATGTCTTTATTAGATAAAAAGTAGAGGAAAATAAAACACGTGAATGTGAAAGAGAAACCCATTTTATTTATTTTAAAAATACCGTTTTCAGAACTGACATTGTAAAAGGAGTAAAAAATATCTTTTTCATCAGAATATTATTTTACCTATATTTGATGAGTAATTAAATTACATTTAATTATTATTATGAGAGAACCAAATAATTGAAAGGTAATTTTCAAGATGAATCTGTATAACATAGATAAAATAGTTTCGAGTTATTAATATCCCTTATGGGAAATATACAACATAAGGCATGAAAATTTTGAAAATGGAATTATGTTTTAAACATTAATATAGTGAGATAATAACACATAATTAAAAAATGGTATAATTTACACAACTTATATGAAATTATATCATGTTAAATAGGACAACTCAATGAATGAAAATTGATTTACTGAGAACTACTGTGACTAGGGTAACACTTGAGTTAAATGAATTTGATGAAAAAACATGATTTGGATTATTCTATCACATGAGATAAAATAAGATAATTTATACAATATTCATCAGATATTAAATAAATATAACACCATACAATGGAAACATGTTTTATAACATGTAATATGTCTAAAAGAATTAGAATTGAGACCAAGAAAACCCTTACAACTTGAGTAACATTTTAAAAAAAACCCTTAAAATATTGACATCATTATTAAACATAAAATATAATTATTAAAATATATTTCATGGTATTATCTATAAAATAGGTATTATATTAACCACATAAATGAAATTATGTTCACAATATCAATCTTGTCTCAAATAGTGGAATTTAATTTGAAAACCCTTACCGTAGTCCTGATTTATTCAACACATACACCAAATATCTTGAATAATTAATTTAATTTAATTAAATAGAGAAAAAACATTTATTCATATATATAACAATTTATACTTCTATATTATATACATTTTATGTTTGTATATATATTAGTTAGTTTTTACCTTTTTAAATATTGATTGTAAATAATCATTATCACTTAGAACATGTTTTGTAAAAACAATATTGGTACTAATTTATGATAGAAATTTAATCATTCTAAAATAAATAATGTTAATAGAATCTCATTTATATGAATACATTACATATAAATAAAAGATCATTTTCCTCTTAATTATATTGTCTAAAATGTTTAGATTAATTAAAATTGATTATTAATCATATCATTAATTGGTTTTCAAATTTTATCTACCATAACATAAATTATATCATACCATTCATATTTAACTTTTGATTCCCTCCTCTTGATCATCCATGTATGGATTTTAGGTAAATAAATATGATAAATATTATTTAGTGGAGGTGGTAGTCCACACATATGCATAGTTGATGACATAATTTTCCATAGAATGATTGAATGGATTAGTATGGTTTAATCTCTTTGAATTAGAAAGATAATATAAATATCATAGGTTTTTTAAAATTCCACATTTTGAACATCATTTTATGGTGATGAATGAAATCAAAAAGTGATGACTTTGGGAGGTGGTAGTACGCATAATGAATGAATGAATGTTTCACTTTTCTTAGTAGAAAAGGGAAAATGTGATTAATGATAATTACCAGAGAATAATAAAATTAATTAAATAAAAAGAATGGATGTTATTATATATGTATTTGAAAATTATAATTATAAATTAAAATTGGAAAGGAATTAGGTTATGTAAAAATAATTACTGATGTTGAGAACTATAATATTTCCTTAGAAGATCACTTGAAAATAGATGGAATATGATAGTATAATTTGACCAAAAGACTAAGGGAGTGAAATGGTATTATAGGTTAAGTAATATATCATGCGTTTTATGATGATACCTAATATTTATTAATTTCTTGAATAGGTGGTGAGAGTCTTCTTTTATAAATGGGGAGAATGGTATTTTTGTAAATATTTCAACTTTATATAAAGGAACCACCTGTTAAACATGTCATGTGGCTTAAAAATAAATAAATAAATTATTATATCAGAGTTAAGTTTATTCAAACCTCATAATCATAATTATAGACTTTTATTTTTTCTGGTTTCATTCCCTTTTGTACTTGAATCATTACATTTACTCTTTTAGATATTACCACGGTAACTAGTTTTTTCTATAGTATCATAATCATTATGCATAAAAAATAATGTGGTTCTTATTAGATAAATTTGACCCAATGATTATAAATTTTATATACATTTAAATTTAATCAACTTATAAAAGTGAAAAAATTTATTTTAAAATATACCTGTATATTTTATGAAAAACGTTTTTAGGAAAATATTCCTTATGTTATAAATTAACAAGTACCAGTTCTTCAAATTAATATAATTTTTCATCAATTATAAATTCATATATAAAATAATTATTTATTTTAGTAAAAAAATTAATGAATTTAAAAATCATATTTATATACTAATAATGTCAAAAAAGTCATGTTATTTATAATATTGATATTTCTCACTGTTCTCCTAAATATATTTATTATTTAAAAAAATCCATTAATATATCTTAATAGTATACTACTATTATAAATAAAAAATATATTAATGTTTCCAAATTAAATTTATGAAATTTTATAATTCAATATTTAAATAAAATCCCAATAAATAATGGAAAACACATTATATTTAAAATAGAATTTTAAAATGTTAACTATTATTTACTCTTTTTTCCCTGTTAATTAATGAATAATTTATTTGACATATTTTATTCAAATTATCAATATATTTTGTTATTATATAATACTAAATGTTTTAGTTTCTTAATGAAAGCCCCAATTTAATAAAAATATATTTTCAAGCATCAACGGATTTTCTTTACTCAATTATCTTTACAAATTGAATTTTAACCTTATTAATAATATTCGTTATTTTAATTCAATAATTTTTTTCATATAGATATCAATCCTATTAATTATTGCTAATTATATTATTTGGGTTTAAGGGTATTATATAATATTTATATTTTCTCAAAATATATCACTATTTCATATTAGTTTGGTGTAACATGAGGTGAATGATATAACACAAAATGGCTCATTAAACATAATCATATACTAAAATATCATAGTGTTACATCATGGGTAACCTTCCATGTGAATGATCAATGTGAAATGTTTGTTATTGATCATTGACCACCCTATCACAGTTTTATCATGAATAATCCAAATAACATAATATCTACTAAACATATAGGCTTCCATCATATAACCTAGACTCTAATACCATTTGTAATGGACCATCACTATCTTCCACTTAAATCCTTTCCTGAATCATATCACCACTATTTAGAGAGGATTTTCTAATCCCCACTTAATTGTAATTAGTTATAGGAAATCAAATACAATAATCAGAATGATATCTCCCTTAAATCAATGTTGAATCACAATGGGACTTTCAGAAAAAAAATTATGGAATTACCCATATGTAAGCCTAATATCCATACCAGATCATAAAAATATAAATATGTAAATAGATATGGAAAGTTTAAAAAATATATATAACAAATAAAAAAATCGAAAATATTCCATCATATCACTCTCAAACATAGACCACAAAAAATAATACTTATTCAACTAAAACCTCCAAAAATATCAGGCATCCACCAATAATTACAGTTGAATGTAATAAAGTCCTATTTGGACTCTAAATCAAATTAAACTAAAAATAATAACTAACTAAATTCCTTTTGATCATATGTCATAATCCTTCCCAGTACAATCAATGCTCCATGAGTGGTCAGGATCTAAACAAATGCCTAAAAATGAAATTATATAATTGTTGTGAGCATATAAATAATTAGTAGGACACACACAACCTCAAAACATGTCTAGATGTTACTTAAAGATATATTATAATCTAGTTTAAAATATAATGTAAAATTTGGTTATCCATTTCATTCTATAAAAAATTCTACATATCATTTATAATTCATTCAAAAACATTACATTTAGTGTCTTTTTGATGAAAATAATTACATTGGAAATATTTATCTATCCTATAAACCATTTTATACACAAAGAACCCATTTCATATATATAATTTATATCACTTTACCAAAAACTATTTTAAAATATGGTTTTATTTAATAAATTTTATCATATAAATAATTTCCCAGAATTATCTATGAAACAGATGCAAATTTCATGAGTAAAAAATCGATTAAAAGGTTACATTTTCATCAAAATAGAGAATATAGGAAATAAAATAAAGAAAACAAGGCTTCATATGCATCAATAAACCACTAGATCATATATAAAAAAATAAAATACCCAAAATTAATACACCACCTTTGTATGAATTATTGTATACTCTACCTTATGCCCAAATGTGATATAGTAATAAAATGTACAAAAATACACCAACCTATCGAAAAACATTGAATTCCAACACCAGAACTCAACTACCCAACACCCCACCTCATTGGAAGAAAACACCACATTTAACCTTGTCACTCTTGAGAGGGTACACAAGTTTCTTATTACTATAAACTATTTTATAATCCTAGAAATCCCACTAATTTACCCATGTTACAATACTAAACTTATTGAGGTTGAGAAAATGAATATTAATTTATAAATAAAAACCTCATATTACATAACACAAAAAATTCCCTCACACCAAAAAACCTCTCAAGAAAACAACCCCTAATAAATGAAAATTGATCACTATATACATCAGTCACTACCCATTTAATGGAAATACAAAATTGGTATCAAAGAGGATTTAATAAATTCATGTTTCTCAAATTTAATTTAATTTTGTTAAATGAGAATTTCTTTAAAAATGAATATGAGTGGTATGTATTTCCATTTAATGTTTTTAAATTTCATTTAATTTCACTACATCAAAAACAAATCATTAAAATACACATAAAATTATATGAAACATTATTCTAAATTAAAAAAATTATCACCCCTTCAAGAATAAATTTATAAAGCCAAAAAACATTAATTAGAACCCCTTGAATCTTTCAAAACCCCATTCCTTAATCTATTTCATGACCCAACATTTCTAAAATGAATATTAATCCACAAATTTAATTTAACATAATCCTTGTAAGTTTTTAACAATACATAACACTTAGAGTATCACCAAAAATGTTAAGTAGAAACATTGAAAAATAAATTCAATATCACAAACCATCATTATAAATTTCCTCATAAATTTGAAATAACAAATTGGGAAATTTATGAATCAGAAAATGTGGTTCTTGTAAAGTCCAAAACATGGTACCACACACTAGTTCCCCAAGCCGGTTTTCTATGTGAACTGAACAGAACGTCCTGATACACTAGAGTCTTCTGACTAGCAGTGATGGTATACTATCAATTATGCAGAGACTATAACCTCCTTGTGAGATTAAAAAACCAACATAAAATAAACAAATATTAACAAAAAATATAACTATAGTTCGAAGGATGCTAATATCTCTTGATAACCAAATATGTAAATGCCATATCAAAATTCAAAGAGTAAATATGCCATGCCAAAGTACATGCATGGTTTGAAAATGAAACTCAAAAGTGAAGACAATTAAAACTACAAAGAGGGTTCCAAACCATGTCTGGTTCCCTCATCCATGCTCCTTCCCAACTTAGTCATATAACACATGGACTTTCCCTTATCATGTCTTACAACCATGAACTCTAATCAGGTGTCGATTAGGACACCCGAGTAGGGTGTTAGTAAAACATAGTAGGCTACCACCAATGATGTCTAAAACAATATCTCGTCAATAATAAATGTATGTTGTTTTTAAAGAATAAATAACAATGAACAATTAAATAAGAATCATGCAATCAACTATTGTTTATTTGAATACATAAACGTCTGAGTTCCTGTGGACACCCATGTATCAATACCTGCTTTGGCCCATGCTAGAGTTTGACCAATTTCCAAATGATATCATGTCTCATAATTCCATTTTCATATTCTTTAAGCCACACCATTGAATGATAATGTTACCATTATTTAATTCAAACTTGAATGACAATGTTCCCATTATTCATTTCACACTTGATTGACCATGATCACATTCTTTATTCCACAATTGAATGACCATGTTCCCATTATTCATTTCAAAATTCAATTAACATGTCACCATTATTAATTCCATAATTGAATTACCATGTTACCATTATTAATTTTATAATTGAATGACCATATTCCCAATCTTTATTCCATAATTGAATGATCATATTGACATTATTCATTTCACAATTGAATAACCATGATCCCATTATTTATTCCATAATTATTTGAGAATGTTCCAATTCATTATTATATAATGAAATAATCACGTGACCATTCATTAACTCATAATTAATTCAAAAATTAATTATCCCCAAAAATTTCATTTCTAATTCAACAATTATTGCATACATAATTACATTTAATTAATTCCCTAATTAATTAAGCACATCAATATCTTAAATGAATCCAACCATTAATTAATAAAACAATTAACTATCTCAATTCACAAACTCAATATCTCATAATTAATTTTTCAATTAATTATTTATGATCTATAATCTGAATATCCCAATTTTACATCTCCCTTAATTAATTAATTTTACCACTAAATAATTTAATCAAGAACACAATTTATAAAATTAAAATAGAAATTATACAATTACATACACATAATTTCAATCAAGACTATGGGATTTGAATTGTAGACCGACTACCTTAATTCATTGAAGAAAGATCACCCAATATACATCCCTAATTTCAATGGTGTGATGATGTAGAATGAGATAAAGATCAAAATCCCAAAATCAAAGATATAAAAAACAAGAGATCCCTTAAATATAATTCTAGATCCAAAATACTAGACCTAGATCTAGAAATATAAATCTTGATCTAAAAATAGGAATGAACAACCCACCCAAAAATTGTGAGAAGAATAGGATATCATTTGGGAAGAAACCACAAAACCGAATATGTGAAAATTAACCAACCCAGCTTCAAATCACTGAGAACATATTTCTAAAGGCCTAGAATCACTCTGAGAGGATCTGGAATATATATAAATTGATTATGGGCCTATGTATGGTGATTGAGGGTATTAGATAGGGGTTGGGAAAATATCATAATATTTTCAGGGGATTAAAATCAAGTACACATGGTTTCTGCTCGGGGCACATGGTTTCCCCTAATCATGAACCTAACTGTGCACCACATTTTAGGGGGTGTGTGGTTTCTCCAATCAAAGAACATGATTTTACAAACCATTTTTTATCCATACAAAACCAATCTATATAGTGTTGCATTTTTTTCCGGGCCAGGGTGCACGGTTTGGGATAACCATTCACCAACCTGGCACTTTTCCTCCTCCTTACAAAATGTACCTTTTTTACCCAAATCCATTCAAATTTAAATCAATTCAAAAAATTAATCAGAACATATATTACATATAAAACATCTCGATACATCTCTAAAAATGATGGGGTTTTATAATATCTCCACCATGTAGTATCTCTTCCTCAAGATGTACCCCCAATAACCTCTAAGATTCTGAGTAAAAAAGGATTAGGAAATTGAGCCCGTATATATCATTATCTCTCCTAGGTTTCTTCCATCACAAAACCAATTTTCCACAATAGATGAACTATCTACACAATCAGTCCCCGAAAAACTTTCTCAATGTGATCCAACACACATACCAGATGCACCCGAATGGATTCATCTATATCAAGCTCATAATCATCTACATCAATCACATGAGAATGGTCAGTGTGATACATAGTTTTGAAACATGGTAAAAATCGTTAATAAAACTTTATCTATATGGAAGGGACAGTTGGTATGCCACCAGACCGATTCTATCCACAACCTAAACAATCCAAAAAACATTTGTTCCAGCATTCTCTGTCTCTATATCTGACACAAATCCAATCAAGGTGACACTTGATGGAATACATGATCACCCTATGTAAACTATATAGATTTTATTATATCAACATACAACTTATGACTACTTTGAACCATATCCATACACTTATAAATAAACTAAACCTACTCTGATGTCTCCTTCCTTAGGCTTGGTCCTAACATCTCTAACTCACCAGCTTCTATCCAGTATAGTGGTGATCTACATGGGATACCATAAAATTCCTCATATAGTACCATATATATCTTATCCTAATAACTATTGTTATATGAAAACTCCAAGAAATCTAGGTACATCTCCCCAGACACACCAATGTAAAAAACACACACTCACATCATATCCTCAAGCACGTGTATAGTACATTTTGACTCCCTATCTATACATGGGTGGAAAGTCATGCTCATTAATACTTTTGAATCAAGTGAATTCTATATTCCATTATAAAACCATGAAGTAAAATGCATATCATGATATAAAATAATATTCCATTCCACCCCGTATAGATACACTATTTATAAGCCAATAGTTCTCCCAAAAACTCAATTAAGAATGACTCTCATATAAGAAATAAATGTGAAACCTTTGTAAAATAGTCTACAACCACCTAGATATAATCATTATTCTATGGTGTGCTCGGGAGACCCAAAAAAAGTCCATATTTAGATCATCATACTCCCACTATGGAGTGGTCAACATATGTAGTAAACCCCATGGTCATTCATTATAAAGATTCACTTGCTGAAAGGAGTACCATAATTCTAAGGAACCTTATATCTCCTTTTTCATGCTCGAACACCAAAAATGTCACCATAGTTCATTGTACATTTTAGTTGTAAAGACCATAAATTTTCATTGAAACTTTTTCTTCTAAATAAATTGTTGTTTTACGAGTCCGTGAAAATTAACAGCGTGTGATTTCGAGGTCCGGAGTGCCCAGAATGATTTTCTAAAGTTTTGTTAGGATACATTCAGGGAATTTTCAAGCAGGATTTTATAAATGTTGAACTGGTGCCTGAAATTGAAATTTGAGGGCACCGTTGAACTTGCAGTGCCTGTATTCTCTTAAGAATACTTTCACCTCGATGGTAATGTGTTGATAATAAAAGATAGTTTTTTTGGTTTTTAGTGAAAGAATTAAATAAAAAAAAATTGTAGCTTAATTTTTATTTTTTCGATTAAAGCCTTCATGTGGAAGTTGGAGGTGGGGACCACCACACCTTAACCTCCCTTGAGAGGTTATGGTGGTGGCACCCACCCGAGGTCTAAATCACCACTTCTGGTTTATTGTGGTGGGGACCACCTACGGTTAAACACCCTTAAAGCTCTCCTTTAATAGGGAGAAACCCTCCAACTTCAATTTAGTGTAGGGTAGAATCTTCAACACCCCAATTGTAACACCCCAAATTCCATGGTACGATTCTTTTTGAATAATACAATAGCGTGTTCTGTACGCAACTTCGAGATTCTAACACACCGCGACTAATCAAAATAGCCATTATGAATAGTAATACCAAATTTTCGAGTTTTTTTAAATTTTATCTCTCAAAATATAATTCATTTTTATATTTGTAATATCGAAATTATCCAATGGTGAAATTTTGGTACTTTTTGGATAACTTTTATATTTTGATGAATAGTGAGAATTACTAAATTTTAATTTAAAAAAATTGTTTTAATCAAAATCATTAATAGTGATAAATTATGAATTTGAGTGGTTTTAATGTATATTTTGAATATATCTTTACCATATAATAAAATTTTAGTCATTGAACATAATTTCACATTTAAACCGGGCATAAACAAGTGTCAATCTTTTGATATTTATTATCTCTTAAAAACACGCTTTTTTGTTTTAACAACAGGAATTAATTTTAAATTAATTTCTTCCACTTCTGTATTTTGAATTTGGAAAAATGGATTAAATTTTTGGAATCAGGATTTCCAAATTGTGTAATTAGGTAACTTTTATTTTTAGACATTTTGAATATTTAGTTCGCTAAATATATTATTTACCATGGATAAAGGGTAAATCCAGTAAATAAGGGTAAAACAATAATATTAAAATAATAATAAATTACCTTCAAATGTGTCCTAACCTTATTTTTTGACACATTTCCGAACATGGGCATCTTGGATTCACTTTTGGGACCCCATGGAGCCACTTATAGGTGATAAGGACACTTTATATTAATTAAGTTAAAATAAATTCAAAAATGACATAAGCACATATATTTTAGAAAAAAAAAATTTACATAGGGTTTTATATGTTGGATATTCGACTATAAATATTCAGTAGAAATATAAAAATAGTTCATACATAATGGTATTTTATTTATAATTTTTGGACATTTAATAACTAAATTTATGTAGGACACAATAATGATGTAGTATTTTCCTTATTAATGAAAGAATCAAATAATTGGTATTAAAAGTGTTAAAATAAATATAATTTGAAAGTTTTGATGACATCCACGAATTATATTGGTTAATATGACATGATAGGATTTCTGAAATTAATTTGCTTCAAATTAATAATGTTTTTAATAATTTAACACAAATCAATTATTAAATAGTTTCAAAATTGACATAAATGAGTTTTTAAAACAAATATTATATTATTAATTGAAATTATATTCCTAAATATCTATGGTTCGGCCAAAGGACTTATATCATGATATGTGTATCATTAATGGACCACTTGGGTGTCTCTTGGATGTATATAGTATGTTTATTAACTATATAATATAAAAATACAAAGTAACATTGTAAATGTCAATCTAATTAACTAAGAGTTAAAACTTAAATATAAGGTTAATATAATCACCCAAACCTATCTAAAATCTATTGGATTAAATTATTTATACACATCCCCACATTATTATTTGAATAATCCACTTTGGATCCATTATAACCCGAATATGAATTTATTTTAAATTAATGCTTTAAGTTATTCCTAAAGAGCCCCTCCCCCCCTTATAAAAAGAAACCACTTCTAACCAATTCTTCACACTTTCAAATCCTTTTGTTTCGGCCAAACCCTGCCCAAATATTCTCTAAACATTTCACGATTCATCCTATAGTCCTTAGTTTGATCAGAAAGCCAACCTAATTAGCCCTTTTGATCAAATCAAAAGGAAGATCCCGAAGAAGAGCTAATGTTTTCACCACCCTTTTTCATGTTCCGTTCTTCTTAAGATTTTTTCCTTTGATATTTCCTTTCTAAAATAATAACTACAGTATCTTATATATAATTTGATATTATTATAATTATGGTACAACCATATTCATAATTCTATCCATCCTTTGAATGACATGTCACCATACATGCGTACGTACGGCCTACCGTCTCCACGTCGTGGTGTAATTGTTATCAATACACTATTATTTGGATGGGTATAATAATGATGTGTAATTAATTTAAATAATAAATATAACATGATAGTTATTCTGTATATATGATATACCATCCAATTATATATTATTTTAGTATCAAAAGAGCGATATTATCGCTCGTGCGTAAGTACGGACTACCGTCTCCACGAATGCGGTGAGATTCATTCCCCATCGTATCCATTCAAGTATAATTATCATTTGATGATTAAAAATAATTTTTAAGGACTTTATATAATTTTGGATATGATTTAGATACAACATATCCATAAAAAATATGGATTATGTAACAAAACATATAAATGAAAATGAGTAAGATAACACCTGTAACGACGATAATACTAAGATATTATTAAAAAACAATGTTAAAAGATCATATATGATATCATATTAATGTATATGATTCTTTTATAATTTAATAACAATTATTTTACCACTATACATGAGGTTAAACTACCCTCAACCAAGGAAAAGTACAAGGTAAAGGTTTATTTCACAATCTCTTCATTATCCAAGGTTGTTTATACGTAATTATCTACTAGGACCTCTTTATCATCCACATCCATGATTCTTAAAAATGTATTTCAAATAATTCTTACTATTTTAATGAATATGGGTTAAATTCATTTATACCCTTGTTTGACTTTTTATAAGATGTTTATAAAGGAATCTTTTCATCGTTTTCCAAACATGTTCCTTTTTAACCATTTCGACAAAATTAAGGTAAGAATGTATTTTTTAACTTATACGGCGGGTGTGGCTATTTTCCACCGTTATAAACTCATCGAAGCTTCCCTAAAAAGATTATAAGAATATTTTCATAGTAAATGTTTCATTTTATAATTATGTGACTCTTAAATGATTTCAAAATAGAAAGAGATATTTATCTAAAAAGTGTTTCGATTTCACCTATGTCAACATCCATGGATGGATTTTAAGTTTATTTGGAGTTGATTTATTATGATACAAAACTCCCATAATGTATTGAAGGTTTTGTGAAATATTTGAAAGAGGATGTGCTATTTTTATACCATTCATGATTTATGGTTAAAGTATTGACATTCCATATGCTAGTTTTAATATGAATGTTTATAATATGTTTAAAACTTTTCATATGAGGAATGTGTTGGACTTAGTAAGTGACGGGTGGAGCCCGCTATAGCTCCTTGATATATTGGTAGGTATCATGAGACAACTAGACGTGGAATTGGCCGAGGCCCTTTCCCAATTTGATTTATTTTTTTCACCGAGTCCTTAATCATTTTTAGACGTCTTGGCCGAGGCCTTGACAAAATGTTTCAAAATGTCTGGCATTATACATTCCCTCATTATGGAAATAATATTGGTGGTTCATGTGGTCATTAGACTAGTAGAATACTCATGATTATGTTTTATTATGGCATTATTTACTAATCTCATATTCATTACATAAAATTTTTTATGTTTATTATTGGTAAAGTCATGTGGTTTCAATTGTTTACCATGCATAATATTTATTACATTTTCCGTTGTATTACATACCCTTACTGAGCATTTGAGCTCACACCTTTCAATGTTTGTTTTTTCCCAGGATATGAAGAAGTTAGTTATGAGTGACCTGCAGGCATATTCTAGGAGGCTTGGATGTTCCAAATGAAATATATTTGTGTTGTATTTCTCTTCAAGATGTAATATTGAACATATGTATTAATATTGTTTCCAATAATACTAAACTGATTGGCACTTCTAGACATGATTTCCTTGTGATCATGCCAATGTTATGTAATAATTCACTGAATCTGGGTAACTAGGGTCAGGGCATTATAGTTGGTATCAAAGGAAGTTTAGTACAAATCATAGAAACTAGATTTCGATAAACTCTTATTAGAACACATAGCCCTAAGATAGAATTTGAGGATTAGTATAGAAGAACTTCCTAGAATTTTGGTATTGTAGAGATTTTTTGAGTTTTCCGAGCAATACATCCCTCTCTTGATATGAGCATGTAGAGGCAGATCTGGCACAGAGGTACCTAGGGGTAAGACCCAAAAAACCACTTTGAACTAGACACGAACGGGAACTGGTGCACGACAACGGGCCTTGTTGAACTCTTGGTACGACACTCCCAGGGATATTCTTAGGATAATTCTCATTTTCTTTACAAACCATTATGAATGGTTATGATTATATACTTAATCAAAGAAAACTTTTTATTATTATTATAGATTATATCCATAAACTGTTGAATTTATGTTAAGTGTTTTAGAAGTTTGGAATTATATATTTCGATTCATATAGTAATCTAGTTTATGAAATTGTTTAGAAACGGCACCTGGTGGATGGAATGGAAATTGTATCAATGCACGAACACCATGTTGGGATTTCCCTCCTGCTCAAGATAATTATAGTGGATCTGGTGATGCAACTGGTGCTGATCAGATAATCACCATATTGGGAAAACTCACTCAGGCTATGAATAATAACCTTACTCGTATGGAGCACCCTGATCTGCAGTATGGAGGATCAAAGTTAGATCGCTTCATGAGGCAACAACCACCAACGTTCAATGGGAATACAAATCATTTAGTAGCTGAGGAATGGTTAAATTTTTTAGAGAAAATATTCAATGCTTTAGGGAGTAGAAAAAGGGAAAACGTTTTCATAGAAGTTTACTGTCTCAACCAGTCCCCCGAGGCCCGTGTCGTAACTACCCCAAGCCCGCCTTCCAAAGGCCAGGGTCTGGCGACTATCACCAAAGGCGTATATCCCGATAACTGGGAAGGCATTGCCTTTGTAAAAGTAAACAAAAACCAAACATAATACAAGCGGAAGCAAACACTAAGTAAAACTGAAAACAAAAGTAGTGATGAAAGTAAAGGGGCCGGAAATACAAGCCCAACTGTAAAGTACAAGGTAAAAGACAAAACAGTCGGAAGGTGACAAGAAGCTCCTGGATCGTCCACCAAGGATCCTACCTGAAGGGTTGGTACAGATAGCATAGCTCCTAGATCGTCCACCACGGATCCTACCTGAAGGGTAGGTACAGATAGCCTCCACAACGCTCTCGCCCGTCAACCTCCTCCGAGTGTCGTCTCGTCGTGAAGTCCACCACCAGATATTGTCTCGTCGTGAGGTCCACCTCCGGGTACCATCCAGTCCTCGAACACTTGGCAACCAACACAACAAGGTGTGGGTATAGACCGTGTAGGGGTGAGTATAATGATACTCAGTAGGGACCCCAAGACCCTCAAGTTCTCACTAAATCCAAAAAGGATAACCACAAAGAATATTTCAACAGATAACCTCTACCTAGGTATATGCCTTAAATATATCCATGTTATCAAGTAACCCATCTCAATCATGAGGAAACACAAAGATTATGAAATCAACGGATAACCACTATCTAGGTATATGCCCATACATATACCTATGTTATCAAGTGACCCATCTCAAACATGAGGTAAACACAAAGATCATAGACTCAACTCAAACCAGGCTTTTCATTATCAAAACCGTAACTGCTGAAGAGCCCCGTCTCTGGAGTGTAGAGTGGTCCTGTCACAACTCCGAGGTACTGCTCACTAACCTAAGACTGCTGAGGTACTCCTCCTGTCGAGTAATATGGGCCTAATACTACAACCAAGAACTTCCCACCATGGGTATTCTACTACAACCAAGCGATCCCCCTCATAGCCTCCCGAGGTACTCCTTCTGTTGAGTACCGTGGGTCTGCCGCTACAACCAAGCGCTCCTCCACCATGGGTCTGCCGTTACAACCGAGCGACCCCCTCACAGCCTCCAGAGGTACTCCTTCTATTGTGTACCGCGAGTTTGCCGCTACAACCAAGCGCTCATCCACCGTGGGTCTGCCGCTACAACCAAGCGCTCACCACTGGGCTATCCGAAACACACCGAGTCGATCGGTCAAGCCGTTGTTAGGTCTCAGCCGGCTACACAGTCTCCGTACTCCGCACGCTCATCTCCAAAAGGGTCCTCTCCACGAGATACTGGTTGATACTCCACGTATCACAAAGTCTCACGAAGAAGTATCTCAAAGGACCGCCTCGTCATAGGGGTCTCAACGCAGCAGACGGCGCGTCAATCGGACGCCCGATCTGTGAGTTAGTAGCCTTTTCGTCCTAGGGGCCCGGTTGGTTTCACGTGCGAAAAAACCCGGCCATATCTCAAATGTACCCCGAACTCTCAAAGGGTATACTCATAGGGACCGTTTATCAACGTGATCACCAACGCCGCTGACGGTTTGTCAAACAGACGTCCGGTCTGAAAGATATCAGCTTTTCCGTTCCAAGGGCCCGGTTTGATTTCGGGTACAATCCAACCCGGCCAACATCCAACTGCATCCAATCCTCAGGAGATGTATGCCAAATGTTCGATCTTATCAATAGAAAAATTCAATGATACAGACGACGCTTCAATCGGACACCCGGTCTGTGAGTTATTGGAGTTTTCGTTCCAGGGGCCTGGTTGGTTTCGTGCGCGAACCAACCCGACCGCACTCCGACGATGTCCAAACCTCGAGCAGAGTAATCTAAAAGTTCCGTCTCATCAAGAGGAATTCAAGGAAGTCGACGTCACATCAATCGGACATCCGGAGCTCAAGATATAGGCGTTTCCGCTCCGAGGGCCCGATTGTTTTCGTGTACGAACCAACTCGGCTGAACCCAAAGTATTCAGAAAACTTGAGTGCGATATACCGAAACGACCGTCTCGATCCAAGAATCGCACCGCAACTGACGGTGCTTCGATTGAAGGCCCGTAACAGATGTTATGGGCGTCCGACAGGAAGAGATTCAGTATTAAGGGGTTCTGGCCCGGTCCGACCCGGCCCGATACCCCTAGGGTCGCCCCGAACCGGGTCCGGGTCCAGCCCGCTTGGGCGCGGCCCAGCCCGGCTAGCGCGGCCCGGCCCAATAGGTGCGGCGCGCTGGCCAGGCGCTCGTCCAAACGGCCAAGCCGTTTGAAGGGGGGGGCGCCTAACCCCTGGCATTTGTAACCGCGGCCCCCATTATGGGAGGCCGCTTGAGCTGGCCGTCGGGGGTTTGTAACCCCCAACTTTCCCTTGTCCGGCCAGCCCGCTCTGGCCGGCCGGCTTCTGCCGCCACGGACCGGCGATGGCCGGTCCACATTTGTTCCGACGCCGGTGGCCCGGAACCGGCCGCCGGTCTCCCTGCTCCGCCGTGGCCCGGAACCGGCCGCACCCTTGGTTCGCCCGGTGCGGCGCGATGGCGCCGCAACCCCACTCCGGCCGTGGGGTCTTCGGGTTTCTCTAATGCGACGTAACAGCATCGCGTCCTTGTTCGATTTCACGGCGCGGCGCGACGGCGCCGCGCATTCCATGCCGCACGATCTTGCGCGGTGCGACGGCACCGTGCCATTCCTGTTTCAATCCACAATAGAAACAACAACATAGATAAGGGAGGAGGTTGGCCGTGTTTGTACGGTCCGGCCCCCTCTCGTTATTCGATAGCAAATGGTCATAATTTACGAAGAACGTCAAGGTAGAAATCACGAACAAAAATAAAATAACCCCTACTTGTCGAACATGTTGAGCGAAGATTCGTTGCAGAGATAACCATCATGGGAAGAGGCATCGCGGAAGGAGACGTCGACCTCCGAGGAATCTGGCATTCTTCGCATTCTTTGCGTTCTTCGACGAAGAATATGATGAAACTCAAGTCTCCCTTAGCTTTTCTCCCAAAGGTCTCAAGAAACAAGCCTCCAACCCAAAATAAAATAAGTCCCTTATTTTATTAACGCAACTTAATGTTTGAAATTCAAAATTTTGAATTAATCCACATAATTAATTAACATAACTTATACTTTTGAAATTCAAACATTCACATTAAACTCACTTAATTAAATAACTTAGGTTATCAAATTAATGGTGAGTTGAGGGAGTTAGAGAATATGAAGGGGTGGGGTTCGTGTGGGTCTCACCACCCTCATAACCACCCAATGGAAGTTGGGTGGTTTCCCCCAACTTCTACCCAAAGAATTAAACCACATAGAGTAAAATAAAAATTGTAGTTAAATTTTTATTTTAACTTCCAAAATTTTTATCAACTTCTCTTGTGAAAAAGCAACTCCGGAAGAGGTGTTCCTAAGCAGTTACCGGCGCTGCGAGTTCATCGGTGCCCTCAGATTTCAATTCCGAGCATCGGTTTAAATGTTAGAAAAACCCGCTCGTTTGTTCACTTAATGTACCTGAGCTAAACAATGGAAAATTGATTCCGGGCACACTGGGCCTCAGAATCATGCGCCGTCAGAAACTGCGTACTAGTAAAATTACAAAGAAGTTATGAAAAAATTTCCGTGAAGTTTCCGGGTCTTTACATTACTCCCACCTTAGGGATTTACATCCTCGTAAAGCTTTAACACAAACTAGGGATACAAAATCGGTACTGAGCACGCATCTGAGCCCTCCGCTCCCAAGTGCTCCCCTAGAGGTTCCTATGTTTCCAGTGAAAACACACAAGAGGAATCGACCGTCCTCATAGGTCCTCCTCCTATCGATCTTAAACCTCTAATAGAACCCCACAAAATTCACCCCATCGCCACCGTCTAGCTCCCCATGGTCGATGACCTGTGTCTGGTCAAGCAAGTATATCCTCAGTTGTGATACGTGGAAGTCGCCGTGCACCCGATGCAACTGTGGTGGATCGGTCAAGCGGTAAACCACCTCGCCTACCCAGTTGAGGACCTGGAAAGGTTTGCTGAACCTCAGAGATTACTCGCCGCCTCAGCTACATCTCCATAAACCTCATTGAGGTGGGACCCGTATAAGAACCTGGTCGCCATTCTCGAACTCTGTAGGTCTCTCTTTCTTTATTAGAACTGAAACTCAAAACTCCTACTGCCACGAGGGTAAGGTTGGCCGACCCAAGAATGGACAGGTACACCCTCCATGCATGAGTTTAACCTGTGCTGCCTGGGGTTCCCTTTTCTCCGACCAAGGAAAACCCATCCTGATGTTGGCATAATACCGTCAATTTGAGTATGGTTAGTGATTGCTCAATCCATACTCAAACTAATGTCGTAAGGCCTCGATGCTTCCACCAAGAGGTCCCAACCGAGACTCTCGCCTCAAGGGTCATATCACACCGTCGGCGTAAGTGTGACTATCAAGTCTCTCCCAAAGGTATCTCCAGATGTGAGGGTCAAGTCAACAGCTACACTGGAAACTCTAGGTCTGGGAATATATTCATGAAAGGAAGGGATGATTCGTATCAATGTTTGTGGCTATGATAGCTAGTAAAATACAAAGTCCGCACTTCAAATCATCCTTAGAGCCCTTTCGGTCACACTCCTTGACCTCATATAGCTACTCTTTTCCCCTGCCCTCCGGTTCCCTGAGCCTGGAGGGGAAAACAAAGGCGGGTGGTTGTAACATGTTGAAAAGTACACCACCACATGCTGCTCTCCTAGCTCTACTTCCACGTTTGCTACTCTACAGATTCATCTTCCATTGACACTTCTTCTTCTTGAAACATTTTACACGTCCAAGTCTCTGAGACTGACGTCAGTTCAAATCTTCCCCCTATTGACATTCACTGGCTAAAACCGATCAGAAAAAGAACATTCAACCACAAATGTTCATTCTAGCACCCTAACATAAGTAGTAATGCATAGATAAAAGAGTGATTACTCGGATATCCCTTAAACACACATCCCTCTAAGGTCCGAGCTCTAAGTACTAATCATATTGTAGTCATCGAGTACCAAAAATGATCGGTACGCCTTGATGATTACTCAACTACTGAAACATCATACTACCGAAGCTGTATAAGCTCTAGAAAAACTCTCAGCCACCTCCTCAAGCCAGTTCTTCGCTGCCTGTGCATCTGGCTCGCCTCAGAACTTGAGGGTATTTGATGTTGGAACACGTATAAGGCAGTAATCCTACATGTGTCACCTACCAGTACCACCGGTTGTAACTGTTGACCAACAGGTAGTGATGTATTGCTGACACACTACCCGAACGCACTATCTCAGGCATCGGTCCACGTACCGAAGCCTCTTCACTATGTGGACCATCCTCAGGGTCATTCACTGGAAAACACTAGTGGCCAAGTCCACCATCCACCCTACTGATGTCTCATATTGGCAGAAAACTCTAGCAATCACCTCCAGCCAGTGCTCTCCTGTCTGGGAATCTGCCTCGCCTCGTAACCTTGGAGGCTGCTACTGCTGAAACCCGTGCAACGCGCTCTTCCAGTGTGCACAGTTCACTAGTTAGGCTGGTGGAATCTGCTGCCCAACAGGTGGTGGTGCTACTGGTACACCACCCGAGGGTGTCAACATAGTAAAAAGGGCCCCACACTAGAGCCTCGCCGCTCGGTGGGCCATCATCGAGTACCCTCTCGGAACTCGAACTAACTGTCTGCGTGGAGACATCCTGAACAGATGCGGCACGGTCAACGATTTATACCTGGTGAGCTGACCTGGTTTGAGCTCACTTAAATCATTGGAAACACACATGCAATCAGTGTTTTCGTGTACAAAGTCAGAAATCAGTAGTCCGGGTCCTGGTGTACGGATACATCGGCCTCCGCACCAACACTGGACTCCCTGAACTGAAGACCACACTCGGTACCCTTTACACTATAGCTTCACTGAAAAAAAAATATCAGAGTCCTGAGTTCTGCGGTAGAACCAAACTCCTCTGATACCAATTTGTCACAACCCATCCCCTGGGGCCAGTGTTGTAACTACCCCAAACCCGCCATCCAAAGACCAGGGGTTGGCGACTAGTACCAAAGGCGTATATCCCGATAACTGGGAAGGAATTTCCTTTAAAAAAGTAAACAAACACCAAAAATAGTACAAGCGGAAGCAAACACTAAGTAAAACTGAAAACAAAAGTAGTGCTGAAAGTAAAGGGGCCGGAAATACCAGCCCAACTGTAAAGTAAACGGTAAAAGACAAAACAGTCGGAAGGTGACATGCAGCTCCTGGATCGTCCACCAAGGATCCTACCTGAAGGGTAGGTACAGATTGCACAACTTCTGAATCATCCACCACAGATCCTACCTTAAGGGTAGGTACAGATAGCCTCCAAAACGCTCTCACCTGTCAACTTCCTCTGAGTGTCATCTCATCGTGAAGTCCACCACTAGATACTGTCTCATCGTGAGGTCCACCTCTAGGTACCGTCCAGTCCTCGAACACATGGCCTCTGTCTACGCTGCCTGTCTTCTGCAACCAACACAACGAGGTGTGGGCTAAGCCCGTGTAGGGGTGAGTATAACGATACTCAGTAGGGACCCTGAGACCCTCAAGGTCTCACTAAATCCAACAAGTATAACCACAAAAAATATTTCAACATATAAACTCTACCTAGGTATATTCCCATACATATATCCAAGTTATCAAGTAACCCATCTCAATCATGAGGAAACAGAATGATTATGAAATCAACAGATAACCACTATCTAAGTATATTCCCATACATATACCTATGTTATCAAGTGACCCATCTCAAACATGAGGTAAACACAAAGATCATAGACTCAGCTCATACCAGGAGTTTCATTATCGAAACTGTAACTGCTGAAGAGCTCCGTCTCTGGAGTGTACAATGGTCATGTCACGACTCCGAGGTACTGCTCGCTAACCTAAGACTGCTGAGTTACTCCTCCTGTCAAGTACTGTGTGCTTTCTGCTACAACCAAGATCTTCCCACCATTGGTCTTCGGCTACAACCAAGCACTCCCCCTCATAGCCTCTATAGGTACTCCTTCTGTTGAGTACCGCGGGTCTGCCGCTACAACCAAGCGCTCCTCCGTCATGGGTCTGCCGCTACAACCAAGCGATCCCCCTCATAGCCTCTAGAGGTACTCCTTCTGTTGAGTACCGCGGGTCTGCCGCTACAACCAAGAGCTCATCCGCCATTGGTCTGCCGCTACAACCAAGCGCTCCCCACGGTGCTATCCGAAACACACCGAGTCGATCGGTCAAGCAGTCGTTAGGTCTCAGCCGGCTACACGGTCTCCATACTCTGCACGCTCGTCTCCAGGAGGGTCTGCTCCACACGCTACAAGTTCATACTCCAAGTATCACAAAGTCACATGAAGAAGTATCTCAAAGGACCGCCTCGTCATGGGGGTCTCAATGCAGCAGACGGAGCATAAATCAGACGCTCAATCTGTGAGTTATTAGCCTTTTCGTCCTAGGGGCTCGGTTGGATTCGTGTGCGAACCAACCCAGTCATATCTCAACTGTACCCCTAATTATCAATGGGTATACTCATAGGTACCTTTTCTCAATTTGAACACCAACGCCGCTGACGGTTCGTCAAACAGACGTTCGGTCTGAAAGATATCAACTTTTCCGTTCCAGGGGCCCGGTTGGATTTCGGGTACAATCCAATCGGCCATTGTCCAACTACATCCAAACCTCAGGCGAAGTATGCCAAAAGTTCGTTCTTATCAAGAGAAAATTCAACGAGATAGACGGTGCGTCAATCGGACGCCCGGTCTGTGAGTTATTTTCTTTTTCGTTCCAGGGGCCCGGTTGGTTTCGTGTGCGAACCAATCAGACTGCACTCCGACGGTGTCCAAACCTCAAGCGGAGTAAGCCAAAAGTTCCGTCTCATCAAGAGGAATTCAACGATGTCGATGGCACGTCAATTGGATGTCCAGAGCTCAAGATATAGGTGTTTCCGCTCCGAGGGCCCGGTTGGTTTCGTGTACGAACCAACTCATCCGAACCCAAAGTACTCCAAAACCTTGAGTGTGATATACAAAACGACCGTCTCTATCCAAGAATCGCATCGCAACTGACGGTGCATCGATCGGAGGCCCATAGCACATGTTATGGGCATCCGACCGGAAGAGATTCAGTATTAAGGGGTTCGGGCCTGGTCCGACCTGGCCCGATACCCCCAGGGTCGGCCCAAAAAGGGTCCGAGTTCAGACCGCTTGGGTGCGGCCCGGCTTAGCTGGCGCAGCTCAGCCCGACCGGCGTGGCACATTGGGCGCGCTGGCCAGGCGCTCGGCCAAACGGCCGAGCCGTTTGAAGGGGGTGGGGGCGCCTACCCCTGCCATTTGTAACCGTGACCCCCATTATGGGGGGCCGCTTCAGGTGGCCGCCGGGGGTTTGTAACCCTCAGCCTTCCCTTGTCCGACCTGCCTGCTCTGGCTGGCCGGCTTCTGCGGCCACCGACCGGCAACGGCCGGTCCCCCCTTGTTCTGACGCCGGCGGCCCGGAACAAGCCGTCGGTCTCCCTGCTCCGCCGCGGCCCGGAACCGGCCACGACCTTGGTTCGTCCGGTGTAGCGCGACGGCGCCGCGGCCCTGGTCCAGTCGTGGTGTCTTCGTGTTTCTCCAACGCGACGTAACAGCGTCACGTCCTTGCTCGATTTCACGGTGCGGCGCGACGGCACCACGCATTCCTTGCCGCACGATCCTGTGCGGTGTGACGGCACCACGCCATTCCTGTTTCAATCCACAATAGAAACAAAAACATATATAAGGGAGGAGGGTCGGCCATGTTTGTGCGGTCCGGCCCCCACTCGTTAATCGATAGCAAATGGTCAAAATTCACGAAGAACGTCAAGGTAAAAATCACGAAGAAAAATAAAATAACCCCTACTTGTCGAACAAGTTGAGAGAGGATTCGTTGCAGAGATAACCATTGTGGGAAGAGGTGTCGTGGAAGGAGACGTCGACCTCCGAGGAATCCAGCGTTCTTCGCGTTCTTTGCATTATTCGACGAAGAGGATGAAGAAACTCAATTCTCCCTTAGCTTTTCTCCCAACGCTCTCAAGCAACAAGCCTCCATCCCAAAATAAAAAAAGTCCCTTACTTATTTTATTAACACAACTTAATGTTTGAAATTCAAATGTTTGAATTAATCCACGTAATTAATTAACATAACATAAAATTTTGAAATTAAAACATTGAAATTAA
This sequence comes from Viscum album, assembly GCA_963277665.1. Taxonomy (NCBI): domain Eukaryota; kingdom Viridiplantae; phylum Streptophyta; class Magnoliopsida; order Santalales; family Viscaceae; genus Viscum; species Viscum album. Next base: position 337,718,457 of record OY728163.1, read on the forward strand.
ACTCACTTAATTAAATAACTTAACTTATCAAATTAATGGTGAGTTGAGCGAGTTAGAGAATATGAAGGGGTGGGGTTCGTGTGGGCCCCACCACCCTCATAACATCCCAATGGAAGTTGGGTGGTTTCCCCCAACTTCCACCCAAAGCTTTAAACCACTTAGAGTAAAATAAAAATTGTAGTTAAATTTTTATTTTAACTTCCAAAATTTTTATCAACTTCTCTCGTGAAAAGGCAACTCCGAAAGAGGTGTTCCTCAGAAATTACCAGCGCTGCGAGTTCATCGGTGCCCTTAGATTTCAATTCTGAGCACCGGTTTAAAAGATAGAAAAATCCAATCGTTTGTTCACTGAACGTACCCAAGCTAAACAACAGATAATTGATTCCGGGCACACTGGGCCCCGAAATCAGGCGCCTTCAGAAACTGCGTACTCGTAAAATTTCAAAGAAATTAAGAAAACAATTTCCTAGAAATTTCTGTGTCTTTACATTTACCACCTCACTGGAGATGATGACCAATGGTGGTCATGGATTCAAAATACAAAGGATGCCGATGAAGTATGAAATATGGAATGGAGGTAATTTAAAGATATTTTCTTAGAAAAATACTTTCCTCATGACCATCGAGCTAATATGGAAAGGTAGTTTATGAGTCTAAGGGAAAAGGAGGATGTGAATGTCGTGAAGTATGAGGCTAACTTTACAAGGTTATCAAGGTATGTTGCGGATTATATACATAACCCAAGAAGTAAGATTGATCATTTCATTGATGTGTTAAAACCATTTCTCTGTCGAGCATTAATATCACAATCCTTCTCATTATATGATGATATTGTCTCGTGTTCAATCAAAACAGAAAAATAATTCTCTATGTCTTATGACTTTAAATCAAAGTAATAGAAGAAGAGATCTGATGAACACTCTTGGAAAGAAAATAAATAAATAGTGAAGAAGGGAAGAATTGGATTTCCAGCATGTGACAATTGCGGAAGGAAGAACCTCGGTGCTTGTCTAAAAGGAAAATGGGTGTTATAGAAATATGTACAGAAGGGCCATCTAGATGGTGATTGTAAAGGAAAGAAAGATGATACTGATGTTCAATGCTAAAATTGTTGGGAGATGGGACATTATGCTAATGAACTCCCTAAGCATCAAGGAAACATACCTCAGAAAAGGCCAAGGGATCAAGGCCAACCTTATGCTATCACTACTACTGAGGTAGAAGCTCTGAAAGACATGGTGGATGGTAATTTAATGGTTTCCTAAAGTTTAGAAAATTCATTATTTGATTCTGGATCATCACATTGTTTCATATCTTCATAGATTTCTAAGAAAATTAGATATTTCCAATTTGATTTAACAAGGGTGTTTTAAATCAAAACCCTTAATGGAAGTATCATTTCTACAAAGTTTTGTTAATTAGTCCCCATTTAGGCATATAAATGTTCTTTATCTGCTGATCTCATCATCATAACTATGATTTAATTTGATATAATCCTTGGTATGGATTGGATTTCGGACCATGATGCGAATATTTATTCTAAGAAGAAGGAGGTTATGATTTTTGATGATGATGACAAGGAACACATTTTCTTTAGAGAAGAATCATCACCACCTAATTTTTATCTATATCCACCCCCAATAGCTCAACTAAATTCAATTATTAGGGGGGAAGATAATGAAATAACTGTGGGTGAGGAAAGGAATGTTCAAATAGAGGATATACCAATTGTGAGAGAATATGTTGATGTGTTTCCGAAAGATTTACCTGGACATCCTCCAGAATGAGAAATTGAGTTTTCCATTTATTTAATTCCTGGTTCAAGGGCCATATCGAAAACCCCTTATAGAATGGCCACTATGAAATTAGTTGAACTAAAGAAACAACGGGAGGAATTGAGTAATATGTGATTTATTCGCCCTAGTGTTTCTCTAGGGGGATCCCCTGTCCTTTTTGTTAAGAAGATAGATGGATCTATGAGTTTGTGCATTGACTACAGGGAGACCAATTCTATAAAAATAAATAACAAGTATCCCCTACCTCGCATTGATGATTTATTTGACCACCTGCATGGAGATCAATATTTTTCAAAGATTGAACTTTGATCTGGATACCATCAGTTGTGTGTGAAGAAAGAAGACATTCTGAAGACTACATTTTGAACCAGGTACGGGCATTAAGAGTTTACAGTAATGACTTATGGGCTGACTAATGCACCCTCTGTTTTCATGGATCTAATGAACAGAGTTTTGAAGGAATATCGTGATGACTTTGAATTGGTATTTATTGATGATATCTTGGTATATTCTAAAATCTAAAAAGATCATGAAAATCACTTGCGCATTATATTGAAGACTCTGAGAAGACATGAAATATATAGGATGTTTAGCAAGTGTGAATTTTGGATTCAAGAGATTTCTTTTCATTTCCATAATGTCTCTAAGGATAGAATCTCTGTTGATCCTTCTAAGACAAGAGCAATCCAAGAATGGCCAACACTGACGAGTACAATCAAGGTACGCGGTTTTATTGGTTTAAAAATTTATCATCGACGTTTCGTCCAGAATTTTGCCTGATTGGCTAACCCATTAACGAATCTCACACATAAAGGGGTTAAATTTGATTGGAAAAAAGAGTGTGAAGAATGTTTCGAAGAACTAAAGAGAATATTAGTCAATGCTCTTATATTGACTCTACCATCAGGGAATGATGGGTTTGTTATTTATAGTGATGCATCAAATAAAGGACTTGGTTGTGTCCTAATGAAAAATGATAGAGTTATTTCCTATGCATCACGACACCTGAAAATTCATGTGCAAAACTATCCTACTCATGATCTTGCGTTAGCTGCTATAATATTTACTCTGAATATTTGGAGACACTATCTCTACAGTGAAAAATGTGACATTTATACAGATCACAAGAGTTTGAAGTATATTTTATCATATAAAGAACTAACATGAGGAAAATGAGATGGCTTGAACTACTCAAGGATTGTGATTATACGATACACTACCACCCGGGGAAGGCATATAAGGTGGAAGATGCTTTGAGCAGAAAGGATCATGGAGTTTTGAACAAGATGGGAGTTGAAAAGGATCCTATATACATGGATTTAGTAAAGATGGATATGGGAATAACCATGGAAGGTGAAACATTGGTACTTTTTGAAATGGTTGCCAAACCATCTTTACTAGAAAGGATAAAGAGTTCTCAAGATGATGATGAAGCCTTTAAAAAGAAGATTAAAGCTAGGAATGATGGGATATTGATTAACTTTCTGTATGAAGATGGAATTTTGAAATTTGGGAGGAGACTTTGTGTTCAAGATATACCAGATTTAAGAAGGGAATTGTTGGAATATTATCATAGTTCTAATTTCTCTATACACCCTGGGAGCACCAAAATGTATAGAGATTTAAAAGAACGTTTTTGGTGGGACAAGATGAAGAGGGAGATTGCTGATTTTGTGACAATATGTATGGTTTTTCAACAAGTGAAACTTGGAAGGAAATAGCCTGGAGGAGTCATGCAACCTCTTCCCATACCTGAGTGGAAATGGGATAATATCACTATGGAGTTTGTCATGGGACTACCAAAGACTCCAAGAAGGAATGATGCAATATGGGTTGTTGTTGATCGTCTTACCAAGTCAGCACATTTTCATGCTATAAGGGAAGATTTACCACTTGAGTGTCTAGCAAGACTATATATTAATGATGTTCACAGACTTCATGGAGTACCCCTATCGATTTTTACGGATCGAGATCCCTGTTTTACTTCACGATTCTTGAAGTGTCTTCAGAAGGCCTTGGATACTGAACTTCATTTGAGCACTGCTTACCACCCTCAAACAGATGGACAATCATAATGGACTATTCAAACCTTAGAAAACATGTTGAGATCTTTCTCACTTGACATTCAGGGTATGTGGGATCAATATTTACCTCCGGTAGAATTTTCCTATAACAATATCTTCCATTCTAGCATTCAAATGGCTCCAAACGATGCGTTATATGGAAAGAGATGTCGCACACTAACCTGTTGGGATGATGTCGGTGAAATAAAACATGTAGGCCCAGAACTGGTGGAAGAAACAATGGAGAAGGTGAAGGTAATCTAAAACCACATCAAAGTAGCTCAAAGTAGGTAGAAAAGCTATGCTAAAAACCAAAGGAAGGATTTGGAATTTCAGGTATGAGATCATGTTTTCATGATGGTATCTTCATGCATGAGAGTTATACGTTTCAAAAAGAAAGGTATATTGAGTCCCAGGTACATAGGACCTTTTGAAATTCAAGAATGAATTGGGGTTATATCTTACCATTTGGCAATGCCACCAAGTCTCTCCAAATTTCATGATGTGTTCCATGTAACATTATTGAGAAAATACATGTCTGACCCAATTCATGTACTCACTTATGAGGAATTAGAACTAGAACCCAATCTGTCTTATTGCGAAGAGCCCGTCAGGATTCTTGATAGAAGAGAACAAGTGTAGAGAAACCAGATGACTTGTATGGTAAAAGTTCTATCGAGAAACCATAAGATGGAAGAGGCAACGTGAGAACCCGAGGAACTTATGATGAAGAACCACCCGAGTCTTTTCATGCGGTAGTATTCTAGAAATTTCATGGAAAAATTATATGAATAAGGGTATAATGTTACACCCCAAGCTTCCATGGTACGATTATATTTGAATAATACAGTAGCGTGTGTTGTACGAAACATCGAGATTCTAACACACCGCGACCAATCAAAGTAGCTGTTATGAATAGTAATACCCACATTTTGAAATATGATAAATTTTATCACTCTAAATGGACTTCATTTTGGATTCATAAAATCGAAATTAGCCTAGGGTGAAATTTTGGTACTTTTTGGATAACTTTTATATTTTGATGAATAGTGAAAATTAATAAATTTGAATTAAAAACAACTTTTTAATCAAAATAATTAATTGGGGTAAATTTGGAATTTGAGTGGTTTTAAAGTATATTTGGAATATTTTTTTTTTCATATAATACAATTTTGTTCAATGGACATAATTTCACATTTAAACCGGACATAAACAAGTGTCAGTCGTTCGATAGTTATTATCTCTTAGAAACACGCTTTTTGATTTAACAACGAGAATTAATTTTAAATTAATTTCTTCCAATTCAGTGTTTTGAATTTGGAAAAATTGATTCCATATTTGGAATCAGGATGTCCAAATTTTGTAAATAAGTAACTTTTATTTTTATACATTTTTAATAATTACATCGGTAAATATTATATTTACCATGGTTAACGGGTAAATCTGGTAAATAACGGTAAACAGAATAATATTATAATAATAATTAATTACCCTAAAACGTGTACTAACCTTATTTGTTGATACATGTTCGACCATGAGAATCTTTTGGTCAATTTTGGGACCCGATGGAGCCACTTGTAGGTGATAAGGACACTTTATATTAATTAAGTTAAAATAAATACAAAATTGACATAAGCATATATCTTTTAAAAAAAACATTTTTACCTAAGGTTATATATGTTGCATTTTAGACTATAAATAGTCATTATAAATATTAATAGCTTTCCTACATAATATTATATTATTTATAATTTTAAACATTTAATTAATAAATTTAATTAGGACACACTAATGATACAATATTTTCAATATTAATCAAAGAATCAAATAATTGGTATTATAAATGTTAAAATAAATATAATTTAAAGTTTTGATGACATAAAAGAATTTTATTGGTTAATATGACATGATAATATTTCTTAAATGAATTTGTTTCAAATTAATAAAGTTTTTAAGACTTTAACAAAAATCAATTACTAAATAGTGTCATAATTGAGATAAATGAGTTTTTAAAAAACATATTATATTATTAATTGATTTTCTAATCCTAAACATCCATGGTTCGGCCAAAAGAATTATATCATGATATTTGTATCATTAGTGGACCACTTGGGGGTCTTTTGGATGTATATAATATGTTTATTAACTATATAATATAAAAATACAAAGTGACATGGTGAATGTCAATTTAATTAACTAAGAGTTAAAACTAAAAGATAAGGTTAATATAATCTCCCAAACCTGTCTAAAATTCATTGGATGAAAGTATTTCGACCCATATCCACATTATAATTTGAATAATACACTTTTGGGCCATTAGAAAATTAATATGAATTTATTATAAATTAATACTTTAAGTTATTACTAAAGAGTCCCTCCTCCCCCTTATAAAAAGACACCACATCTAACCAATTCCTTACACTTTAAAAGCCTATTGGTTGGTCCAAACCTGGCCCAAATATTCTCTAAACTTCCCTCAATTCATCCTAGAGGCCTTAGTTTGATCAGAAAGCCATCCTATGGATCCCTTTTGACCAAATCAAAATGAAGAACCCGAAGAAGAGGTAATGTTTTCACCACCCTTTTTCATGTTCCTTTCTTCTTCAACTTCTTCTTCCTTTGTTATTTACATTATAAAATAATAAATCCAGTATCTTCCATATACTATGATATTATTATAAAATGATAAAACTATATTCAGTAATCTATCCATCCTTTGACTGACATGTCGCCATACGTGCGTATGTATGGCCTACCGTCTCCACGTCTTGGTGTAATTGTTATTCAGTACAGTATTATTAGGATGGGTATAATAATGATGTGTAATTAATGTAAATAATAAATATAACATGATAAATATTCTATATATATGATATAACATCCAATTATATATTATTTTAATATCAAAATAGTGATATTGTCGCTCGTGCGTATGTACAGACTACCCTCTCCACGAACGTGATGAGATTCATTCGTCATCGTATCTATTGAAGTCTAATTCTCATTTGATGATAAAAAATCATGTTTAAGGACTTTATATAAATATGTATATGATTAAGATACAACCTATCAATAACAAACATGACTTATGTAACAAAACATATAAAAGAAAATGACTAAGTTAACACCCGAAACGATGATAATACTAAGATATTATTAACATTGCAATGTTAAAAGATCATTTATCAAATCATATTAATGTATATGATTCTTTTATAATTTAATAACCATTATTTTACCACTATAAAAGAGGTTAACCTACCCTCAACCAAGGAAAATTACAATTTAAGGGTTTATTTCACAATCTCTACATTATCAGAGGTTGTTTATACGTAATTATCTATTGGGACCTCTTTATCATTCACATCCATGTTTCTTAAAAATGTATTTCAAATCATTATTAATATTTTACTGAATATGTGTTAAATTCATTTATACACTTTTTTTACTTTTTATAATAAGTTTATAAAGGAATTTTTCCATCGTTTTCCAAAGAAGGTCCGTTTTAACCGTTTCGACAAAATTATGGTAAGAATTTTTTTTAAACTTATACTGCAGATGCGGCTATTTTCCACAATTTTAAACTTGTCTAAGCTTCCCTTAAAAGATTATAAGAATATTTTCAATGTAAATGTTTTATTTTATAATTATGTGACTCTTAAATGATTTCAAAATAGAAAGAGATATTTCTCTAAAAAGGGTTTTGATTTCATCTATGTCAATATCCTTTGATGGATTTTAAGTTTATTTATATTTGATTTATTATGATAAAAACTCACATAATTTATTGAAGGTTTTCTGATATATTTGACTGTGGATGTTCTATTTTTATACCATTCATGATTTATGGTTAAAGTATTGACATTTCGTATGCTAGTTTTAATACAAATGTTTATAATATGTTTAAACCTTTTCATATGAGGAATGTATTGGACTTAGTAACTGACAGGTGGAGCCCCCAATAGCTCCTAGATGCATTGATAGGTCTCATGAGACAACTAGATGTGGAATTGGCCGAGGCCCTTTCCCAATTTTATTTATAGTTTTGGCCGAGGCCTTACTCATTTTTAGATGTCTTTGCTGAGGCCTTGACAAAATGTTTCAGAATGTCGGGCATTATACATTCCCTCAGTATGGAAATAATATTAGTGGTTCATGTGGTCATTCAACTAGTTGAATGACCATGATTATGTTTTATTATGGCATTATTTACTCATCTCATATTCTTTCAATAAAAGTATTCATGTTTATTATTGGTAAAGTCATGTGGTTTCAATTATTTTCCATGCTCAATATTTATGTCATTTTCCGCTGTATTAATTACCCTTACTGAGCGTTTGAGCTCACCCCTTTCAATGTATTATTTTTCCCAGGATATGAAGAATTTAGTTATGAGTGACCTGTAGGAATAATCTAGGAGTCTTGGATGTTCCTAATGAAATATATTTGTGTTGTATTTATATTCAAGATGTGAAGTTGAACATATGTATGAATCTTGTTTCCAATAATACTAAACAGATTGGCCCTTCGAGACATGATTTACTTGTGATCTTGCCAATGTTTTGTAATAATGCACCGACTCTGGGTAACTAGGGTCGGGGGCATTATACGAACACTTATATTTTGCAAAATCCCCCACATTAATTAAGTGGAGCCAACATAATTAAATCAACCATTTTTAATTTTGTGCCAACAATTAAATAATAGATTAACTTAATCTATTATTTGTCTTGGCATATTCATTTTGGTGGAAACATTGCAGAAGATGGAGCTAGGGAGAAAATCTCGCACCAACGAAGAGCGAAGAATGAAGAATGCATTGTTCTAAAGAATAACGCTGACAACGATCTCCTTAGACCTTCAACCTTGTACTCCTACTGACGTGGGAAGTCTTCAACAAACCTTCCCTCCTCATCGTCATCAATGAACCGATGCACATGCTCGGAAGTAGAAGTGTGTGGCGTACACGATGAATAAAGACAACACTGTCTTATTCCCTGCAACTCCATCAACGAACATCGCTCAAGGTAGGCGTTTATTAACATTTAAGTTTGAATAATTTCTAGGTTCTTCATTTCTATCTAAAATGAAGAACGAGGATGTTTTTCCTATTTCTGGGAGGGTTTTTATGCTTCGTTCTTATGAACCGATTACTATAACCCAAAACACGGAGGGTGTGGGCCAAACTAACATGGCTCGACTCCCTCTATCGATATCTTTGTGGTGTTTTCGATATGGAAATGAAATGATGAGGTGAAGAAGGAGACATACTATGAATGCACACCCCACAGTCCCCCCAATCCGCATTGGCATGCACCTCTCGGCCGCCTGGCCTCTCAGCCTCCCGTGTGCCCTGGCTGAACTGCGTCGGACCAAGCCATGCCACCGCGTCGGCCTGTGCCTCCCGGCCGCCCAGCCGCCAATGACATCCGAGCACCACGGCCGAACCGTGCCACAAGCCGGCCGAGTCGCGCCGTGCCATGGCCGAACCGGCCCTAGGCTGACCCGCGGCCTCTCGGCCGAACTGAGCCGGCGTGCACCCCCATGTCCTTGGCCACCTCCGGCCTCTCGTTCTCCATAGATGAACTGCGCCAACCCACGTGCCCCGTGCATCACTCTTAGCCACTGGCCAAACCGTCTTTGGCCATCCGGGCCGAGCCGCTGAGCCGCGGCCTACACTCACCTGGCCGAGCCAACCTTCCGCGCCCTCGCGCTACTAGCGGCCTTCGCGGCCTATTGGGTCAGGGCCAGCGGGCCGGGAAGGACCCAACGGGTCAGGTCGGGCCATAACTGAGCTGGGTCATCCCAGACTAAGTCTGGCTAGGTCGGTCCGACTGGGTCGGACCGGACTTGCGCCCACTACCGACTCTTTACTTTCATTGGCCATATCATTGGTATCGGATGTCCGTTTGACAAACCGTCAGCAGTGCTGGTAATATTGGATCTTAAAATCCCTTTGAGAATACACCATATGATTTTAGGGAATAGTTGAGATACAGTAATTTAGGATCGTGCACGAATCCAACTATCCCCTGTAGGACTAAAAGGATAATAACTCACATATCGGGCGTCTGATTGACGCATCGTCTATGAGTTGAGACCCCTATGACATGGAAGACCTTCAGGTTATTTATTTGTGGGAATTTATGGAAGTTAACATATTGACACTAGTCTTGAAGAGAATATCCTCTCAGAATAAAGCAAGCTTTGTGTGGAAATCGTATGGCTTGATGCTCTCTGACAACTGTTAATGGATCATGTGTTTGTTCGACAGCTCCGACTACTGTTCCTGGATCCTGTAACGGTTTGATAGCTCTATCTACTGTTCCTAGATCCCGGGAGGGTTCGATAGCTCAGACTACTATTCCTGGATCTTGTGTGGGTTCAATTGCTTTGACTGTTGTTCCTGGATCCTATATGGGTTCAAGAGCTCTAGCTACTGTTCCTTGATCCTATGTGGGTTCGACAACTCTGACTACTTTTTGTAGATCCTCTATGGGTTCGACAGCTCTGATATCTGTACTAGGATCCTACGTGGGTTTGACAGAATAGATAATTTAGAGGCTACAACTAATCATGTCTAACTCTCAACATAAGTTGAATAACTGTGTGAGCTGAGTCAGTAACTTTTGTATTTACCTCACGTTTGAGATGGTTTACATGATAACAAATGTAAATGTATGTGCATATACCTATGTGGGGTTATTTTTTGGTTTCATTCTTTGTGGTTTATCATTGTCGGATTTTATGAGACCTTGAGGGTCTCAGGGTCCCTAATGAGTATCATAATGATCACCCTCGAATGGGATATGCCTGCACCTCATTGTGTTTGATGCATAATATGGACAACACTGACCGATGATGAGAGTACCAGGACTGGACAGTACCTAGAGGAGGACTTTATGGCATGTTGGTACACAGAGGAGATGGGAGGACGTGGATTGTTGAGGAGGCGATCTGTACCTACCATTCAGGTAAGAACCTCAGAGGATGTCCTAGTAGCGTTTTTCCTATTTCCTCAGTTTTACTTGTATTTTCAGTGTCTTGTAATTTTTAGTTGGGCTTGAATTTTGGCCCCTTTTATTTACTATACTCACTTTTCGGTTATTCAGCTTACTCGTGATCATATCTATTCTGTTTGTTTACAAGTTATAAAGTAAATGCCTTCCCAGTTAGGGAATTATACCTTTGGTTCTAGTCTGCAGCCCCTAGCCTATGGAAGGTGGGATTGGGGTAGTCACATCATATGCCTCGGTGGACAAGTCATGAAAAATTGGTATCAGAGGAGTCAGTTCTACTATAGAACAAAGGACTCTCATCTCTATTTTCTATGAAGTAATAACATTAAGTGTAGTGAGTGTTATTTTCAGTTTAGGGAGTCTACTATTGGTGCAACAGACGACATATCCAAACACTAGGACCCAGACTTCTGATTTCCAACTTAGTGCACAAAAACACTGATTGCGTGTGTGTTTTCAGATGTTTTCTTTGAGTGAGCTTAGTAGTTATATTCTTTGGACCATGGAACACCTGTTTATTTTCAAGATATCCCCACGAATACTACCAGCTAGGGTTCCAGGCTTTGCACGAGGTGGAAGCCCACTGAGCAATGAGGCCTCAGTGCAGGTCCCTATCATAATGGAGGAACCAGTGACACCCCTACTCTTTGGTCCATCGATTCCACTAGCCCCAGTAGTAGAGGGTACAGACCACCGTAGTGCATTGCATGAGTTCCAGCACAAGAGGCCACCCAGGTTCAGGGGTGAGACAGACCCGTAGGCGGTTGAGGACTGGTTGGAGGTTGTAGTGAGTGTCTTTAGACTGGTAAGGAAACCATATGACCTTAAGGTGATCCTATCCATGAGCCTCCTTCAGGCAGTAGCAAGAAGATGGTGGAGCTGGATGCTCCAGATGAATGTCGAGGGGACACTTCGCTGGGAAGACTTCGAGAGACTGTTTTGGGGGGAGTTTTCCCAACTACCCTACATGTTGTGGAGGTACAAGAGCTACTTCATCTGTAGTAAGGAAGCATGACGGTGGCATAATACTCAGCGAGGTTCACCGACCTCTCATGCTACTCCAAAGATATAGTGTGGGACCCATTCTTCACGGCCCGAACATTCGATCAGGGGCTCAGGTGACATATTAGGGATTTTATGATCTAACTCAGTATCCCAACATAGGCGAGGGTGGAAGAGCGAGCCGTTTTAGTGGAGATATTCCTTGCTGAGCAGTCACCTGCAGTGAGACCCAACACCGAGCATCACATAGTGGAGTCTTCTACAGCAGGCAACAGATAGATGTCGCAGAGCTCCAAGAGGACCAGACAATCCAGTAAATGACCTCGTGACGCTGGTTTGGTTGTGCGAGTCACATGATACAAAGCTATTCATTCGAAGAACATGCAATGTTTAACATGCATCGGGCAGGTTCACATGGCTCGTGAATTTCTAACCCATCGTTCGGAAGATCAGCAGATAGTTGATAGACCTCCGTGGAAGAGGCAAAGGTTTGATCGAGGTGATCCACTGAGCACAGACGGACGTGGAAGAGGAGATGGTAATGTAGTTGGTGGTGGACGATGTTACAAGGTGTTCCCACCACCACCATCAGGAGGTCCACCCCGACCGTAGGGAGTAGGTGGATAGGTGGTGGTTCAGCTCCAGGCAGCTGAGGCTTATGATCATGGCACTCCATAGAAGATTAAATGTACAATCTATGTCTACTCCACTTTAGCTATAGTTCTTATAGATGTGGTTTCCAGTCACTCTTTCATTGCCACCACCCTCGTTTGGAGTTTCGAGATTCTGACGGAGCCGTTGGCTCTATCATTACAACTAGATACTCCTACAATATTAGATTCAATGACTACAAACTGGTGTCGTCAGTGTGAGCTTACTCTAGGAGGCGAGAGCTTCAGCTAGGATCTCTTAGTAGCGGAGTTGAGGCCTTACGACGTCATCTTGTGTATGGACTGGTTATCTATAGTCCATGCATAGATTGACTATATTAGGCATAATGTTCAGTGTGTCTACACGGATGGGACCAGTTTTACCTTCACCGGTGAGAGGGGAGCCTTTAAATCCTAGGACATACTTATACAGAGGAGGGTGTAGCTGATCACTCCTCAGGTGGATTACCTTACCCTCTAAGCAGTTGATGTTAAGAGTCTGAATTATCCTGTAGTGGTGGACCAGTACTCGGATGATTTCCCTGATGATGTCCCAGGTCGACCTACTCGCATAGAGGTGGACTTTTACATTGAATTTTACCCCGAGACAACACAGGTATCTACTCCAGCGTATCGGATGGCTCCTCCGGAGCTTCGTCAGCTACGGAAGCAGCTGTAGGAATTACATGGGAAGGGATTCATTTGGCCTAATGCTTCTCCCTAGGCAGCCCGGATTCTATTCACCAAGAAGGCGGATGGAAGATTGAGGCTTTGTGTTGACTATCGGCGCCTGAACTAGGGGTCCATGAAGAACAAGTACCCACTCCCGAGGATTGACGACCTCTTTGATTAGTTTAAGGGAGAATGGTGGTTCTCGAAGATAGACCTCATATCCGAATATCAGCAACTCAGAGTTCGAGATGAGGATGTGCATAACAGGTCCTTAAGATGTCGGTACAACCACTACCAGTTCTTGGTTTTGACTTTCAGCATAACCAATGCTCCATCAGTGTTCCTGGGACTCTTGAACAATCTTTTCCATCCATACCATGATCACTTTATTGAAGTCTTCATCGATTATATTCTGATCTACTCGACTATTGAGGAGGAGCATGCCTACCATTTTTAAGTAGTACTGGACACACTCCGAGAGCACCAGCTTTATGGTAAGCTCTCAAAGTAACAATTCTGGATCCGAGAGGTTCACTCTCTAGGACATGTCATCTCAGAGACTATAGTTACTATGGATCTAGTTAAGATTGAGGTAGTACTTTCTTGGGAGCCACCCAGAAGTGTGACAGATGTATGGAGTTTCCTGGGTTTGGCTAGATACTAATGGAGATTAGTGATAGACTTCTCCTGAGTTTCAGCACCACTATCAACATGGATGAAGAATGGGAAACCCTTTGTGTAGTCAGATAGATGCCATCAGAGCTTTCAAAAGCTGAGGTAGATGCTAACTAGTGCCCCCATTATGAGGCTTCCAGAGGAAGGCATAGGGTTAGTAGTTTATTGCGACACATCAAGGACCGGACTCAGATCTGTCTTGATACAGGACAAAGAAGTGATCGCTTATGGTTCACAACAAGTGAGACAGCTTGAGAAGAACTACACTACCCATGACCTAGAGTTATTAGTAGTTGTCTTTTCCATGAAGATGTGGTGACACTATCTCATTGGAGAGCGTTTAAACATGTCCTCTGATAACAAGAGTCTCAAGTATATATTTTATAAGAAGGAACTGAACCTGAGAGAGCGATTTTTGCTTGAGTTCCTTCAGGACTATGACTTTGAGATAGTTTATATTCTTGGAAAGGGAAATGTTGTTGTAGATTCACTCAGTAGGGGATCTGGTATACGACTACTAGATGAGGCGGCAGAGAAGATGGATGATTTACAGATATCATTTGTGGATAGAGAAGGAGAATCCTTCCTTCAGTCACTTATAGTCACTCCCCCACATCTTCAGCATGTCAGGGAGGCAAAATGTGGCGACAATGACTGCGAGAAATGGAATTCTCAGATATCCACAGGGCATGCACCGAATGAATTTTCTGATGTTGGGGAGAACTTCATCCTCTTTAGAGGACGTACCATGGTACCCGTGTCACTTTAAGAAGACTTGTTCAGGGAGTTTCACATATCCCCTCTAGTGGAACATCCAGGAGTGGTGAAGATGTACTAGGATTTTCGACGACAGTACTGGTGTCCAGGAATGAAGAAGGCAGTAGTGGAGTTTGTCTCTCGATGCCTCACTTGTTAGCAAGTGAAGGCGGAGCACCAGATACCAGCATGCTTGATTTATCCTTTAGAGATCCCAGAGTGGATGTGGGAATGGATATCCAGGGACTTGTGACAGGACTTCCACGTACATTTAGGGGTCAAAACTTGATTTGGGAGATTGTTGACCAACTCATGAATTCAGCCTACTTCCTACCTATCATAGAGCAGGGTTAAGTAGAGAGCTTGGGAAGTCTCTATGTACAAGAGATTGTGCAGCTACAGGGAGTACCTTCAATGACTTGCTCTAATCATGACACATGTTTTACTTCCTGGCTATGGAAGGGGTTGCAGGTGGCTTTCGGGACGCAACCTCATTTGAGCACCACCTTCCATCCTCAGATGGATGGTTATACTGAGCGGACTATGAAGACCCTTGAGGACAAGCTACATTCTTGTTACCTTGACTTCGGTCATAGCTAGGAGGATAAATTACCCTTGGTGTAGTTTTCATACAACAACGACCATCACTCTACCATTGGGATGGCACCTTTTGAGGCGTTATGCAGGTGACCTTGTAGATCACCCTTGTGCTGGACTAACCTAGGGGAGTCCACACTGGTGGGACCAGAGATTGTACGAGCTACCATGGAGAAGGTGCAGATCATCCAACAGTGGATAATGACTGCACAGTGCAGGAGAAGTCATATGCTGATAGGATATGGAGGCCTCTATAGTTCAAGGATGGAAACCATGTCTTTCTATGGGTCTCACCTTGACGAGGTATACATAGATTTGGCAGAGGTGACAAGTTATCTTTAAGATTAATCATACCTTTTCATGTCCTAAGTAGAATTGGAGAGGAGGCATACCGCTTAGCTCTTCCACCCCAGTTGCACCATGTGGACGACGTCTTCTATGTATCCTAGCTGAGGAGATACGTGCATAACCCTTCTCACATTATCGTCCATGGAGAGTTGGATGTCGATGATGGGGTGACTTTTACAGAGGTTCCTATGGATATTGAGGATTTTCATGATCAAGTCCTATGTGGACCATCAATACCTTTGGTGCATGTTCACTGGAAACACATGAACCACCAATAGAGCACATGTGAGCGGGTCTATTAGATGCATGCTCAGTACCCCAACTTGTTCCCTTAGTTCAAGTTGTAGCTTACGGGGACATAGATCCCTAAGGTGGGGATAATTTAAAGACCCAAAATTTCCATGTAAATTTTTTCTTCTAATTAAATGGGAATTTCATGAGTCTGTGAAAATTTATTGCGTGTGATTCTATGGTCCAGAGTGCCCGAAATGATTTTCTGATGTTTTCTTCAGGTATATTTTGTGAAACTTTGAGTGGGATTTTATAACTTTTGAACATGTGCTCAGAATTTAATTCTGAGAGCATCGTTGAACTCACAACACCAGTATTCTATTAAAAAGTCTTTCAACTCGATGGTACTGGGTCGAGAATAAATGATAATTTTTGGGTATTTAGTGAAATATTTAAATAAAAATAAAGTTCTGTAGCATTATTTTTATTTTGTTGGTAAAAGACGTCATGTGTTTGTTGATGGTGGGGACTACCAAACCTTAACCTCCAAGGAGAGGTTATGGTGGTGGGGCCCACCAGAGGTCTAAACGTCATCATGTAGGTTATTGTGGTGGGGACCACCTGTGGATAAACCCCCTAGAAACTCCCCTCTAATTGGGAGAAACCCTCCACCTTCCATTAAGTGTAGGGGAGCCTCTTCAACTCCCCAACACTTAATTTTTTCCAAATCCTCCACATTAATTAAGTGGATCCAACTTAATTAAATGACCAATTTTAAATTTTGTTCCAACAAGTAAATAATAGATTAAGTTAATCTATTATTTGGCTTGGCATATTCATTTTGGTGGAAACATTTGAGAATAGAGTGCTTAGGGAGAAAAGATATTTCCAATGAAGAGAGAAGAACAACGAACGCATTCTTCCAACAAAGAACACCGACAATGATCTCCTTTGACCATCATCCTTGGACTCCTACTGACGTGGGATATATTCAACAAACATTCCCTCATCATCATCGTCAATGAACCAATGCATGTTCTCAGGATTGGAATTGTCCAGCGGATGCGATGAATGATGAAAACACCAACTTCTTCCTCGCAACTCCGTCAATGAACGCCGATCAAGGTAGGGGTTATTATCATTTAAGTGTGAAGAATTTCCATGTTATTCCTTTCATTTAAAAATGATGAACGAGGATGTTTTTCATTTTTGTGGGAGGGTTTTTGTGCTTTGTTCTTGTGAATTAATTCTTATCACCATAAATGCGGAGGGTGTAGGCCAAAATAACATAGACCAACTCCCTATACTGATCTCTTTGTGGTGTTCTTCGATGAGGCGAAAAAATGACAAGACGATGAAGGCAACAGGAAATGAACGCCCTCCACGTGGTCTCTGCAACCTGCACCGACCCATGCCTCTCGGCCTTCTGTGCACCCCGGCTGAACCGTTCCTCCCATATGTCTCAGCCAAACCGCGTGACCCACCGGCCCGGCCATGCCATACCCTGGCCGAACTGGCCCCCAGCAGACTAGTGGCCACCCGGCCAAACCATGCCGACCTGTGCCACCCAGTTCCCACCCTCCGCTGCCCTCCCGTTCACCTCGTCTGAACGGTTCCAGCCCGTGCACCTTGCGCACCCCGCATGCCCCCGCGCCACCACTGGATGAACTGGTCACGACCAACTGGGCCGAGCTATGCCCCACGCGCACTTAGCCGATCCCAGCTTCCACGCTCTCGCGACCAGTCTGCGCACTCGCGCTACATGCAGTGTGCTGAGTTGGGCCTAGTGGGCCAGGCCACACCCAATGGGTCAGGATAGGCCGAACCCATGCCGGGTCGGCCCAGACTATGTCGGGGCAGGTCTGTCTGACCAGGTCGAACCAAACCTGGACCTTACCACAGACCCATTAATTTCTTTGGCCATATCATTGGCACCGGACGCCTGTTTCATGAACCATCAAGGGTTCTGGTAATCATAGATATTGACCGTCCTTTTGAGTATACCCCACTGGATTTTGGGGTATAGTTGAGATACAGACAGGTTGGATTGTGCACGAATCCAACCAGGCCCTCGGGACTAAAAGGCTAATAAATCATAGACCGATCGTCTGATTAATGCACCTTCTATTGCATTGAGGCCCCGATGACATAGAGGACCGTCGGTTTATCTCTTAGTGTAAGTTGATTTATCGACACTTGGATTAAAGATCAGCCCCTACTGGAATCAAGCATGCTTTGTGTGGAAACCCTGTGGCTGGATACTCTCTGATTACTATTCCTGGATCCTTTGTCGGTTCTACAGCTCTGACTACTATTCCTAGATCCTGTGTGGTTTCGACAGCTCTAACTATTGTTCCTAGATCTTGTGTTGGTTTGATAGCACTGACTACTATTCCTGGATCCTTTGTGGGTTCGACAGCTCCGAATACTGTTCCTGGATCCTATGTGGGTTCGACAGCTCTGACTACTATTCCTGGATCCTACGTGGGTTTGACAACTCTGACTACTGTTCCAGGATCTTGTATGGGTTTGAAAGCACTGAATACTATTCTTGGATCATAGGTGGGTTTGAGAGCTCTGATTTTTGTACCAGGATTCTCTATGGGTTCAACAGAATAGATGATTTAGTCGCTACAACTAATCATCTCTAACTCTCTACAAATGTTGTATACTTGTGTGTGATGAGTCAGTAACTTTGGTATTTCCCACATGTTTGAGATGTATTACTTGATAACGTAGGTATATGTATGGGAATATACCTAAGTGGGGTTATTTATTGATATCCTACATTTTGTTTAATTCATGTTGAATTTTGTGAGACCATGATGGTCTTGGGTCCCTACTGAGTATCATTATACTCACCCCTACACGGGTAATGCCCATATCTCGTTGTGTTGGATGCAGATGACAGATAGTGCTGACTGATGATGAGAGTACCAGGACTGGACGGTACCTGGAGGTGGACTTTATGGCGTTTCGGTACTTGGAGGAGACAAAGGGATGTGCAGTGATGAGGAGGAGATCTATACCTACCCTTCAGGTAGAAACCTCAAAGGATGAACCAATGGCTATTTTTCCTATTTCCTCAGTTGTAATTGTATATTTCATTTTCCCGTACCTTCCAGTTGGGATTGTATTCTTGTCCCTTTTTACTTACTGTACTCACTTGTCTGTTATTCAATTTACACGTGATCTTATTTTCTGTGTGAATTTACATGTTATCAAGGCAATGCCTTCCCAGTTAGGGAATTATGCCTTTGGTGCTTGTCTCTAGCCCCTGGCCTATGGAAGGTGGGTTTGGGGTAGTCACGGCACGAGCCATAGGGGAATGGTCATTACATTAGTCACACCAAGATTTTTTTCCCACTTCAATCCATGAAATTCCCATATCAACTCTTTTTTATGATCTTAGGAACTACAAAATGATTCCTGAAATAGATGATCTCATCCATATCTATGATCCAATCTGAAGGTCTCTCCCCACCTTCATCGTATTCCATCAAGTTTAGTCATTCTAGATCGTCATACAATCCCTCCATAATCAATATCAAAAGTGTGGACTCTACAAAAATTGATATGGGATTCATATGCTCTAGAATATCCTAAACCACGACATGATTCTCAGCTACTAAGGTGATCATCTTCCACATAGCACTAGAAAAATAAACCATCTGACTCTTTATCTTCTTTATTATAGTATCAACAATACTATTTCATTTTCTGAGTGTATACTCTATCTCAAAATAAAATGACTATATATACTCAACCCAACTCTACTTCTAGAGATTAAAATCTCTCTATGAAAAGATGTTCCTAAAGATATTCTAATTATCATATGTGGTAAACTTATGGTTCTACAAATGTTATCTCCAACACTTTATGACCAAAAAAACTACCACCAAATCATGGTCATATATAGGGGTTTTCTATTCATGTCACCTCAAATGATGAGACCTGTATTCCAATACACATTCTCCAAATATCATCACAACTCGAAGTCCAATTTCAAAAGAATCACAACAAACCATAAAATCCTCATTTGGAATGGGTAGGATCATGATTCGATTTGATGTAAAATGATTATTCATATCCTATAGTTTATTCTAACATGATCCCAACCATTAAATCATTATTCACTTCATGTTTAAGCCTAAATTTGGCAGTTCAAAATGAAAAAAATCTTGAATGAATCTCAAATAATATCCTGGAAACCCCAAAAAACCTACAGATATCAAATAAATTCTTTGGATTCTCCCAAGAAACCACTGCCTAAACCTTCTATAGGTCAACGGAAACACCTTCATGTAAGATGATATGACCCACGAAGTGAACTGGGTCAATCTAACTTTGACACTTATATAGATTTTTATATAGCTGATGCTCTCTCAGTGTTCTGAGGATGACGTTAATATATGGGGCATGATCGTCATGAGTCTTGGAGTACACCAATATGTCATTCAAAGACACCACCACAAACCAATATTGCTATTGATGAAATATTATGTTCATCTTGATCATAATCACTATTAGTGCCTTTTTCACCCCTAACAACATTAAGACAAACTCATATAGGCCATACCTTCTTTTGAAAACAGGCCTTGGTTTATTAGATGTCATAACTCTAAACTTATGATACCTTAATAGCAAGTCTATCTTTGAGAATAATCAATCTTCTCATAACTAGTCAAATATATCATCGATACACAGAGGAGGATGTTGGTTTCTCAATTTCATTTGATTCAATTTATGGTAATCGATATATAAGCACAAACTCATATCATCCTTCTTGGTGAACAATTCTAGTGAACCCGAGTTGACATACTTGGATAGAAAACTATCTTTTCTGCTAACTCTTCTAGTAGAGCCTTGAAATCTTGACAATATTTTGGTTCCATTATATAAGTTGGAATTGAAACTGGATCATCCCCTGACATGCGATCAATAGTAAATTCCACATATCTCTCAAGTGGAATCCTAGATAAATATTCAAGAAATATATCCAGAAATCGGTCCACTGTAGGTGGAATTACATTCTACATTAGACCTCATTCATCCAATAATATACTAGAAAATCAACCTGTGATATCTCCCTATTTCTAAGTAATTTTCCTTGCTCGACCTGCCTGGATATCCCACACTCCAAGGTGATCATAAGTATCACCCTAAAGTGATGTAAAATTTACTCTCTTATGATAACAATCTATGAGGGATCAGTATGCTACTAACCAGTCCATGTCCATGATCAATTCAAATCATGTCATATCTATGATGTAAATATCCCATATAAAACAATACTCTCTAACATCATGAAAGTATCCCATGCCCAAATACATGCCTCTCAACCGTCTTCCATGAGTTTTGTTTATCGTTAACATTCCACTGATGAACTACACTGCCACACACAAAGCATTATTATTTTTAGAAGAAAAAGATTAATAAGAGGAACCAATATCAAATAAATAACTACATAGTGTATAAGATACAAGATATTTCATCTCACTCTCGATGATTCAGCCTCGCTCTCTATAAGAGTAGGATGAATCACATGTAACTTTCATGCCTCTCTTCCCTGTGATGTAGTCAGACTCCTCTGAGTTGCACCACTCTTACGATATGAGTTATCATTCCCCCAATCTCCACATCCACATCCTCTACCACCAAGGAATATAGAACTATAGTTTCTATCCTGGTAGTGTATAGATAATGTCACTCAAATAGTCTGATTCTTCTTAGCTACACCATCAGTGGCTATCAATCAATGGGTCTTGTAGAACTTCTATAGATGTCCCATATTTCCGCAAGACCAAAACTATACCATTGGTTGGGATCCCTATCTATAAGAGTGTTCTGAACTACCACACTAGTCGAATATCACTCAAGTAAGATCCCAAGAAACTAATCCATCATTATATATAGTCTTCTTCCCAATACACTAACTAAAACTGTCATAGTAATTTTGCCTATTCTCATAAGATATTCCTCATGATCATCCAGCTATATCTATCTTCCATGTACTTGAAGCCGCCTTCAGGTTCCCCTTAGCTATGAGAGAATGATCCACCACCCCATTATAATTCATTTACCAACAGAGGTTAGCTTAGGACATAATATCACTTTTATTTCCATCATTGAAATGAATTACTATAGCCATCTCACACCCCATCCAACCTTGAGAAACATTCTGTAACTCTATAAATCTTTCATCATAGTCTATCATAGGGATAATTTGTAGATTCAACTCCATTAAATTATCTTCTCCCAAATACCACATAATTTCTTGATATAAGTTCTACAAGAACCCACACTACTTGAAATAGGACCTATACCAATTTTTTTGGACAATTAGTTAGTATAGGTCACTTATATGGAACTATACAAATGGTTAGGAAAAAACTCTTGGTATAGGTCACTTATATGGACCTATACCAATAATTTTGGAAAAGACATTGGTACAGGCCCAAATTAGTGACCCTATACCAATGTTTTTTTTTCAAACCATCTGTGTAGTTCCGCCATATTCCAATGTTTTCACCAAACATATTGGTATAGCTCAAAAATTCTGAGAACCTATACCAACGGTTCTTAAAACTGTTGGTATAGTTACACATATTGTTTATGGAACATCTTCTCAAAAAACATTAAATAAATAAAAATACAAAATACTTATGAATATATATATATATATGAAATTAATTCACAAAATTAATATTAGGTTAGTGGTTATGTCATAGGATTATAAACGAGAGGTGTTGGGATCAAAACCAAGTTCACTTTTTTTTTGAATTACCTATAAAAATGGTTTAATGAAACATTTAGTATAGGTTTTTCATATGAAATATAACAAAGGTTTGAAAAAACTGTTAGCATATGTCTATGAAAATAGTCTTCCTAACAGCACTTCACAGATCCTCACAACATATTCGCAGCTAACATGACCATCCTCTTAGTATGATTTTCTAAATGATCAAGTATAGTCTCGATAGGCTCACCGAAAAACTCATCTCCCTCAGTTCCAACCTCTCCAGTAAAAGTAAGATGGTATATTGACTAAAAATCCCTTGCCAGATCAGACAAACTCTTCAGATCCCACCTTGGGTCTCCTTCCACAATTTGAATGATGTAGGCAATGTTCTCTCAGAACTTATCCCCTACATCCCAAATTGGCTC
Organism: Viscum album; assembly: GCA_963277665.1. Taxonomy (NCBI): domain Eukaryota; kingdom Viridiplantae; phylum Streptophyta; class Magnoliopsida; order Santalales; family Viscaceae; genus Viscum; species Viscum album. The sequence goes on from OY728163.1 coordinate 337,741,433, forward strand.
TATCGGTGCCTCAGGTCCCTAATGGAGGCTCATTCCTTGAAATTACTTTTGGAAATCCTCTCAATAAGTGTCTTCATGGAGTAATATACCTCGTAATTAAAAATTCAAACATTAGGACCCATAATACAACTTTATCTCATTTACCTAATACAAAAATCACAAAAGGTCACAAATAATATTTTCCCTAAACCTAGAAACATGGTCAAAACTGAGGCGCTATCACTACCCTTAATTATCCAACACTTAGGTCTTGGTTATCAAATGTAATCGTCATTCTCATAACATGTTTCTCATTAGACAAAAAATTATTCTCATCTTTCAACATTTTATAATTCTTTTCAGGTTATGAATATTTTAAATTCAATTTTCAGAAGAAAGGAAGAATAGTTCAAGTTTAAAAACATTGCCAAAATTCATTTTCCCATGCATTCCTGAATTATGCATACCAAAAAATAATCATGAGTTCCTAGAATGATGTATTCGCACTCATCACCCGTTCCATACAAGGCCATGAGTAAAATATAAAAAAATATATAAAACAAATATCATGTCACATAATAAGTTCATCACCAAATGTGAAATAATATTTAATTATAATGGAACCCATCAATAACAGAAATCCCACTATGGGTACTTGGGTTTTCCCACACGCATGGATTTTAAACTCCCATGCATAAGCTATTGAACAAGGCCCGACTCATCCTATTCTTCTTTATAACTTTTCTTAATATTAGAAAAATGAAAACAAAATAAAACTGCATTGATACCTATTTTTGACCTCTTGTCCTGGGTGCCACACACTGGTGCCTTGTGCTAGTTTGCAACATTACCTCAAGTGAACCTCTCTATATGCTAGAGGATGCCATCAAGAAATGAGTGTATTATTGTAACACCCTTAGATTTTATGAAAAATATTCTTTTTAATTCATTAATGTCTTGTGTTGTACGCTACACCAAAATAATCTTGCACAACACACATCCTTGAATTGCCTTGCATTACATGCAATCACGACCTTCCTCTATAGCGTGTGTAGTACGCAATACCGAGTTTCACTAAACAACAATATTCTATTAAAATATTATTAAAACTAGCCGTTATGAATAGTAATAACCACTTTTTGAAATTTTGTAAATTTTATTTTTCAAAATGGACTTCATTTTTGGATTCAGAAAATCGATATTATCTTAGGGGGAAATTTTGGTACTTTTCGGATAACTTTTATATTCTGATGAATACTGAAAATTACTAAATTTTAATTAAAAAGAACTTTTTTAATAGAAACAATTAATAGTGATAAATTATTAATTTGAGTAGTTTTAATGTATATTTAGAATATACTTTTACAATTTAATACAATGTTGGTCATTGGGTGTAATTTCACATTTAAACCAGACATAAACAAGTGTCAATCTTTTGATAGTTATTATCTCTTAAGAACACGCTATTTGTGTTGACGATGGGAATTAATTTTTAAATTAATTAATGCAACTAATATGTTTTGAATTTGGTAAAATAGACATCATTTTTGATTTCATAATATCAAATATAGCTTAGGCCTAAGTTTTGGTATTTTTCTGGAACTTCCATTTTTTGATGAATATTGAAACCACTAAGTGGTAGTTAAAAAAAAGGAATTTTTCATAAAACATAATTTTACTGCTTATGTGAATGGAATTTAAAAAATCCAATAGACAAGGTTGATGTCAGTAAGTAAAATTTGGTTCAATGAGATGAAAATAATTTTTGGTGAATAGTAACTTCTTACTTTTTTTTACCACAGTTAAAAGTAAATAGGGTAATTAAGGGTAAAAATGTTATTATTATTACCATAACACATGTCCTAATTCTATTGGATAAGTGTAATTCCACCAAAAACAACCTTATGAATAAAATATGATCATTTAGGCCCACATGGATTAAATTAGGACATTTATTATTATTTAATTCAAAGAAGAGTTAAAAGAGTTAAAATCAAAGTTTATTTACTACAAAATTTTTAATATAGGGTTATAAATTAGATAAATTTGATTGTAAATATTTATTAGAAAGATAATACGATTTATTACATAATTATATTTTATTTATAATTTTTAGACGTTATATAAATTAATTTATTTATGACACAATGATGATGCTGTAATTACCATAATAGTGAAAATTTAGAATAATTGATATTATAAATACCCAAATAAATATAATTTGAGACTTTTTATGAATTACACTAATTTTCTAGTTTAATATGACATGTTAGTATTGATTTAAATAACTTTTTTCGAACTAATCATTCTCTTATGATTTTCACAAAAATCAATTACTAAATAGTGTCAAAATCGACATAAAATAGTTTTTAAAACCAATATTATATTATTAAATGTTATTTTATTATTAAAAATCTAAGGTTCAGCCAAATGACATAGATAATGTTATATATATTAATACTAAACAAAATGGGGATCGTTTGTCATGTTATAGTAAGTTTAATAACCTTATATTATAAGAACACAAGAAGACAGGGTAAAAGTAAAATTATTTAACTTAATGTTAAATCTAAATGATAGGGTTAAAATAGGAACCTAAACTTGTCTAAATTCTATTTGATGAGAGTCTTTCAACCCATACCCACCTTACCTTCGAAATAAATCAATTTGGATCTATTTAAAACCGAATTTGTCATTATAATAATATAATATTTTTATTTTTTTCCAAAGGAGCCCCTCTCCTCCCTTATAAAAGGGCACCTCCTCCCTCTCTTCCTCACACCACTTGAAGCCTTCAAGCTCTGCCCAACCCTGCCAAATTCCCTTATCCACTTCCCTAGAAACATCCTAGAGGTTCTGGTCTTCCTCAAAGACCAATTTTAGTGCCCTAAAAGGAGATCTCAAAGAGGCGCTTCAAAGAAGAGGTAATATCTGTTACCGATTCATTCACCTTTATTTCTTCTTCCACTTCTTCTTAATAGGTTGTTTCATTATGAAGTAATAACATAATTATCACTCATATATTGATATGTTATTATAAGTATGAAACAACCCTATTTCACTATCTATCCATCCTACGGAAAATGAAATCACCGCACGTGCGTACGTACGGACTACCGTCTCAACGCCGTGGTGTAATCTATTTTCCACCACCACCTTACTTGGATGGGTATAATGGTGTATATAATAACTATATATGATTATTTTAAAGTTATATTGATTCTTAAATAGCATACATACACTCCAATACAATTCCACGATCATGAGAATGATATCATCGCTCGTCCGTACGTACGGACTACCGTCTCCACGACGCGAGGAGATTCATTCTCCACGTTAACCATTCATGAATGATTATAAAGTATATATAATAAGTAATCATGAAATATATAACATAATAAGGATACTGTATTTATGTGTATAAATATGTATTTCATCTACTTAATTCCATTCAACTCAATAAGGAAACGAAAACAGCATTCATGCGTACGTACGGCCTGCCGTCTCCATGAACGATGTATTTCATTCCATTTACTGATTTATTATATATATGTATATTCTTAATATATATTATATATAAATCATGTTTTATATTCTGGAATTATTTAATCATGATTTAAGTAATCATATGAATAATTACAAGTCAAAACACGGACGACAAATGAAACAATTTTACCCAAAACGCTCTTTATCATGGAATTTACAAAAGAACGGGTAATATAAAGCCATAAGTGAACCATATATGATATCATAAAAATATGTATGATTCTGGAATAAGTCAATGACATTATTTAAATCATTATATAGGAGGTTCGAACACTTACAAACCAAATCAGACCTAATGTAAGGGATAATTGTTCAAATCTCATTTTTTTATCCGAGATTGCTTATTCGTAAGTATTTATTGGGGTTATTGTTATCATCCATGTCCATGTTTTATAAAAGTTTTTTATGTATGTTTAAAGACCTTTTTACCCATTTTTACTTTTACTACATGGTATGTAATGAATCATTCTTTTGTTTATGTTACGAGGTACTTTTTTGACTTTTCTGGAAAATGTACAAGAAGAATGTTTTTTTAACTTATACGTCATGAAAGGATTTTTACAGTTTTATAAAGCCTTATTTTCATGAAGCTTCCTCCAAAATATTTCATGACTATTTTCAAAAAAATCTTTTTCTTTTAAAATTGCATGACATTTTGTGAAAAGAAAATAATTTTTAAGAAGAAAGGATATTTTCCTCAAGAATTCATTACAAGTGTTTTATCAAAACCATTTTTCATCTAAGATGAATTATTTCATATGTGTATGTCTCAAGTATAAAGTCTCTATGATTTACATGGTTGAAATGATATCCATTTCTTTTATATGGATTATGTGATGATGGGATGATGTTTATGAAACCCATTTTATTTGTTGGGTTATTATGAATGATGTATGTTTATTTTGTGGCACAAGTAAGAATGATTTCATTATGAGATGGCTGGGACCTATATCTTCCTCCAATGCATTGGGTAATGATTTTATATCTCATGAGATAGACATGGTTAGAACGGCAGGTTAAACCCGTTCAGTAAAACAGGACTGAAACGAGGAGTGAACTCGGTTTAGAAATGGACTTTGTCCACTAAGATAGTCTTGGAAATGAGTCTTGACTAATAAGAAAAGATTCTATATGATTATGTGTGCATGACACAAAGTTTCATGTTTTATGTTATGATTATTGGGATTACATTTCACTACCATGATTTATCCCATGTTATGAAATTATGATCTATTTTGCAGGGTATGATTTCCAAATTGTTATGTTCTTATGAATATGATGTGATTGATATTTCTTTTTTTTACCCTTACTGAGCATTTGAGCTCACCATTTTATGTTTTCTTTTCCCCAGGATATAAATTAAGGTTCTAGGTAAGGAAACAAAAAGTGGAAGATCTTTATGGGAGATTTTGAAGATCTTTCACCACAATTAGAAGATTACGTTCCATGTTTCCAAAGACACTAAACTATTACGGTCCTTGTGTGTTTGTTTTTGATATGTACTATGTATTCCGCAAAAGTAATGTAATGTCAATGTACTTCAAGCTTCGGGTCTCTACAGTTGGTATCAGAGGAAAGGTTTACTCAACCTTTGGAAACTAGGATGCGAAAACGTTAGTGAGATCCCTAGAGATATTTCTAAGGTATGTCTAGGGATGTCCCTAAGGATAAGTATACGTATAGTATATTGTCCTAGAACTACGGTAATGATCTTAGAATTTAACCTAAGATGTTAGATATTAAAGGTACTCCCCCTTTATTGTGTTGTTTTCCCTAGCATGATTTTTGCCTCTCACACTATTCTTTTTGGGTTTTAGACGATGGCTGGAACCCGAAGGAACCGTGTTGATCAATGTAATGGAAAATGCAATGATTGTCCTCCTGAACAAACAAATGTTATGGGAGATGGAGTTAAAAATCTTATTGCTATACTTACACAACCTATGAATCATTATGGACTTCCAAATGAGCAAAGAAGGGAATAATATTCTATTGAGTCCTTCATGAGGAAACATCCACCTTCTTTCAGTGGGTTGTCTGATCCACTTGTTGTTGAACAATGGATCAGTACTACTGAAAAGATATTTTCAGTTATTCAATGTTATCAACATGATAAAGTCATCTTAGTAGTGTATCGTTTGGAAGGTGATGCTGATCAATGGTGGAATTTTACCAAAAATATGAGGCCAAGAGATGAAATTGAGTCCATGGAATGGGACGAGTTCAAAACTTCTTTTTCAATAAGTACATCCCTCGTATTATTCAAACAAAGATGGAGAAGGAGTTTCTTGAACTAAAGAAAAGGATGATGAATCTCTTGGTATATACGAAGTGAATTTTACAAGGCTTGCAAGGTATGCATCTGGATTTATCATCCAACTTGAGAGTAAAGTTGATCGATTATTCAGTGGCTTAAAACCAAATCTTCGAAGGGCATTAGCTATAAGAGACTTCAGTAGCTATGAAGAAATTGTGCGGTTTGCTACCAAGGTAGAAATGTAAGTTGGTGTTACATATCCATCTCATAGTTTTGACAAGAAATGAAAGATGGATTTCAAGGAGAAATCTCATAATAATGGTGAAAAGAAGATGAATGTTTCCCTATTCTCAAAGTGTTGAAAGAAGCATGGTGGAGATTGTCTTAAAGGGACAAGTAAATGTTTCAAATTTGGAAAAGAAGGTCATCGGGCATTTGAATGCTGCAATGATGGGAAGAAGATGTCTGCTGATGCAAAAAATGGAAGGGATACACAGAATGAACCTACTACACTTCAACGCTTCAAGTGCAAGGAAATGGGGAATTATGCTAATAAATTCCCTAATCCAAGGGTTAGTGATGATCGAAATGAGCAACCACTTAAGGAAAAGGACAAAGGGAAGTCACATGCGATCACTATTGGTGATGTTGAATATGAAAATGATGTGGTGGAATGATTAAGTGTTTATGTAATGGGATTCCAAAATAATGTTTTATATAGTATCGTGGAATATTGGAATATTTTTGTATTGGTCTATTGTGGTTTTCAATAATTTTATGGTACCGGTAACCATGGGAAGTGATTGATATTTTTTTGGTAAGAATATGATATGCGCATAATGAAGGGATAAGGAAAAAATGAAATGTTTGATAGTATTCATGAGCTCATGATTGATATAAGGACTAAGTGATATCATGGTTTGAGTATAAAGAATTTTGAGGATTTTGGTTTGTGGAAAGTGTTATCTTTTAACTACATTCATGTTTTCACTAAAGATCAATGGGTATTCATTCTTCAAGAGAATACATGATTAAGGTATTCACATGTTTTTAATTTGACTAACAAGATATATCTTATGATATATGCGGGATAAAAGATTGCATTCACGTGATTGTTATGTGACATTTCAATTAATCATTTTCTTTATACTATGAGCTTGGACCGAAGTATTTTAGATAAGCCTAACTATTGGAATGGATTATGTTGGACATAAGTTAGTATTGTTTAATGATAGAACTTTTTTCGATATTGTTGATTGGATTTTATAGTAATATAGCTTCAGAAAAAGGACAACCTGCAGGACGGGCGACCGCCCAATGCGTCAGACAAGGCTATGGGAATCGAACCCACAACCGAAGTGCGACTGGCCTATATCGCCTACCACTGGCCTACAGGAAGTCCCTGGTTAGTAGAAACTAGTTTTATTTTATTAAGAGGTATGATATATGAATTATAGGTTCATTCTTGGAATCGTATACGATTAACCTCACCATAGATGGACTTATGTATATTTGATAACTTTTGTTAACCTTTTGTTTGAAACAGATGGAATGACCCATCATTCTATCACATGATCTGTTAACACTTCACGAATAACAAATTCACCTTAATTTATTTAAGAGATGAAGTGGAAATAGTTCAAAGTACGAACAACAGTGATATTGTACCAAAATAAAGTAAGTATTTATTCTAATTCAAATTATTCAACTTTAGGGAAATGATCTTGAAAACAAAAAATGTTGTCCATGTGCCCTTATATTCGATGAATCAGATGGTACCCTAGATCATCACAAATTTATGGCTTTGTGATTGTTGGATTTTTCATATCCATGTTCTCTACCACTCTCCATCAGAACATGATGGTTAGATTTCTCTTCCATATCCATATTTTCACCTATGTTCTCCTATGTGGAAACCCAGTGATTAGTTAATTTGGGTAACTGTTATGTTTCATACTTTAGTTTTTAAATCCAAGTTTTGGTATTCCTTTTTACGATGTGGGTTTCTATTAAAGAAGATTTTGAGTAATAAACCATTTATAACCCCGATGAATTTCAAGGGTGAAATTCATTTTAAGGGGGGTAGAATGTAACACCCCGAGATTTTATGAAAAATATTCTTTTTAATTTCATTAATGTCTTGTGTTGTACGCTACACCAAAAGATTCTTTCATAACACGCCTCCTTGACTTGACTTTAATTACACGCAATCGCGACCTTCCTCGATAGCGTGTGTAGTACGCAATACCGAGTTTTACTAAACAACGATATGCTATTAAAATATTATTAAAACTAGCTGTTATGAATAGTAATGACCACTTTTTGAAATTTTGTATATTTTATTTTTCAAAATAGACTTCATTTATGGATTTGGAATATCGAAATTAGCTTAGGGTGAAATTTTGGTACTTTTCAGATAACTTTCATATTCTGATGAATAGTGAAAATTACTAAATTTTAATTAAAAAGAACTTTTTTAATAGAAATATTTAATAGTGATAAATTATTAATTTGAGTGGTTTTAAAGTATATTTAGAATATATTTTTACAATTTAATACAATGTTGGTCATTGGATGTAATTTCACATTTAAACCAGACATAAACAAGTGTCAATCTTTTGATAGTTATTATCTCTTAAGAACATGCTATTTGTGTTGACGACGGGAATTAATTTTTAAATTAATCAATGCAAATTATATGTTTTTAATTTGGTAAAATAGACATCATTTTTGAGTTCATAATATCAAATATATCTTAGGCCTAATTTTTGGTATTTTTCTGGAACTTTCATTTTTTGATGAATAGTGAAACCACTAAGTGGTAGTTAAACAAAATGAATTTTTCATATAACATAATTTTACCGCTTCTGTGAATGGAATTTCAAAAATCCAAGAGACACGGTTGATATCAGTAAGTAATATGTGGTTCAATGAGATGAAAATAATTTTTGGCGAATAGTAACTGTTTACTTTTTTTACCACGGTTAAAAGTAAATATGGTAATTAAGAGTAAAAATGTTTTTATTATTACCCTAACACATGTCCTAATTATATTGGATAAGTGTAATTCGACCAAAAACATCCTTAGGAATAAAATATGACCATTTAGGACCACTTGGATTAGATTTGGACATTTATTATTATTTAATTCAAAGAAGAGTTAAAAGAGTTACAATCAAAGTTTATTTACTACATCATTTTCAATATAGGGTTATACATAAGCTAAATTCTATTGTAAATATTCATTAGAAAGATAATAAGATTTCTTACATAATGATATTTTATTTATAATTTTTAGACATTAAAATAATTTATTTATTTATGACACAATGATGATGCTGTAATTACCATAATAGTGAAAAATTAGAATAATTGATATTATAAATACCCAAATAAATATAATTTGAGACTTTTTATGAATTACAATAATTGTATAGGTTAATAGGTAATTTTATTATTGATTAATATAACTTTTTTAGAACTAATAATTCTATTATGAGTTTCAAAAAAATCAATTACTAAATAGTGTCAAAATTGACATAAAATAGTTTTTAAAACCAATATTATATTATAATTGTTATTTTATTCATAGAAATCTAAGGTTCAGCCAAATGACTTAGATAAAGTTATATATATTAATAATAAACAACTTGGGGTTCGTTTGGCCTGTTATAGTAAGTTTATTAACCTTATAGTATAAGAAGACAAGAAGACATAGTAAAAGTAAAATTATTTAACTTAATGTTAAATCTAAATGATAAGGTTAAAATAGGAACCTAAACTTGTATAAATTCTATTGGATGAGAGTATTTAGACCAATACCCACATTAGATTAGAAATAAATCAATTTGAGGCTATTTAAAACCGAATTTGGCTTTATAATAAAATAATATGTTTAGTTTTTCCAAAGGATCCCATCTCCTCCCTTATAAAAGGGCACCTCCTCCCTCTCTTCCTCACACCACTTTGAGCCTTCAAGCTCGGCAAAACCCTACCCAATTCCCTTATCCACTTCCCTAGAAACATCCTAGAGGTTCTTCTATTCCTCAAAGACCAATTTTATTGCCCTAAAAGGAGATCTCAAAGAGGCGCTTAAAAGAAGAGGTAATGTCCGTTACCGATTCTTTCAACTTCATTTCTTCTTCCACTACTTATTCTTAAGTTGTTTCATTATGAAGTAATAACATTAGTATCACTCATATATGGATATGTTATTATAAGTATGAATCAACCCTATTTCACCATCTATTCATCCTATGGAAAATGAAATCACCGCGCGTGCGTACGTACGGACTACCGTCTCCACGCCGTGGTGTATTCTATTTTCCACCACCACCTTACTTGGATGGGTATAATGGTGTACATAATAACTATATGTGATTATTTTAAAGTGATATTGATTCTGAAATAGTATACATACACTCTAATACAATTCCACGATCATGAGAACTATATCATCGCTCGTGCGTACGAACGGACTACCATCTCCACGACGCGATAAGATTCATTCTCCACGTTAACCATTCATGAATGATTATAAAGTATATATAATAAGTAATAATGAAATATATGACATAATAATATACAGGATTTATGTGTATATATATGTATTTCATCTACTTAATTTCATTCAACTCAATAAGGAAACAAAAACAGCGTTCATGCGTACGTACGACCTACCGTCTCCATGAACGGTGTATTTATTTCCATTTACTGATTTATTATATATATGTATATTCTGAATATATATTATATATAAATCATGTTTTATATTCTGGAATTATGTAATCATGATCTAAGTAATCATATTAATAATTACAAGTCAAAACACAGAGGAAAAATGAAACAATTTTACCCAAAACCCTCTTTAACATGGAATTTACAGAAGAACGGGTAATATAAAGTCATAAGTGAACCATATATGATATCATAACAATGAGTATGATTCTGGAATAGGTCAATGACATTATTTAAATCATTATACAGGAGGTTCAGACACTTACGAAACAAATCAGACCTAAGTTAAGTGATAATTGTTCAAATCTCATTTTTTTTATCCGAGATTGCTTATTCGTAAGTATTTACTGGGGTTATTGTTATCGTCCATTTCCATGTATTCTAAAAGTTTTTTATGTATGTTTAAAGTCCTTTTTAAAAATTTTTACTTTTACTACATGGTATGTAAGGAATCATTATTTTGTTTATGTTACGATGTACTTTTTTGACTTTTCCGGCAAAAGTACAAGAAGAATGTTTTTTTAACATATACGTCATGAAAGGATTTTTACGGTTTTATAAAGACTTATTTTCATGAAGCTTCCTCCAAAATATTTCATAAAAATGTTCAACAAAATCCTTTTCATTTAAAATTTCATGACATTTTGTGAAAAGAAAATAATTTTGAAGAAGAAAGTATATTTTCCTCAAGAATTCATTTCAAGTGTTTTATCAAAACCATTTATCATATAAGATGAATTATTTCATATGTGTATATTTCAACTATAATGTCTATATGATTTACATGGTTTAACATTCCTTATTATGAAATGATATCCATTTCTTTTATATGGATTATGTGATGATGGGATGATGTTTATGAAACCCATTTTATTCGTTGTGTTATTATGAATGATGTATGTTTATTTTGTGGCACAAGTAAGAATGATTTCATTATGAGATGGGTGGGACCTATATATCCCTCAAATGCATTGGGTAAAGATTTTATATCTCATGAGATAGACATGGATGGAACGGCAGGTTAAACTGGTTCAGTAAAACATGACTGAAACGAGGAGTGAACTCGGTTCAGAAATGGACTTTGTCCACTAAGATAGTCTTGGCAATGAGTCTTGACTAATTAGAAATGATTCTCTATTATTATGTGTGCATGACACAAAGTTTCATGTTTTATGTTATGATTATTGGGATTACATTTCACTACCATGATTTATCCCATGTTATGAAATTATGATCTCTTTTGCAGGGTAAGATTTCCAAATTGTTATGTTCTTATGAATATGATGTGATTTATATTTCTTTTGTTTACCTTTACTGAGCATTTGAGCTCACCCATTTATGTTTTCTTTTCCACAGGATATAAATAAAGGTTTTAGGTAAGGAAAAAAAAGTGGATGATCTTTATAGGATATTTTGAAGATCTTTCACCATGATTAGAAGATTACGTTTTGTGTTTCCAAAGACACTAAACTATTACGGTCCTTCAGTGTTTGTCTTTGTTATATACTAAGTATTCCGCAAAAGTAATGTAATGTCAATGTACATCATGCTTCAGGTATCTACAATTATATCCATCATGGGGAGACTATACTCTATTTTTTTAGTGTAAAAACAATGGAAAATAAATAAATAACAACCAAACATATAAAAATAACCAGAAGGATACCTATATCTCATGATAAAAAAAGTTATAAGTACAATATCAAAATTGAACAGCAGATATGCCATACCAAAGTATGTGCTATGTGTCGAGATGCAACTGAAAAGTAAAGACACTGAAAACTCTCATTGTGGTCCTGAAGCACATGTGGTTTCCTCATCATGCTCCATCCCCATGTCATCCATCTAACACTGGGACTTTTCCCTTATCTTATTCGGCAACCCTGATATCTTTTTAGGTACCAATTAGGTAGCCTGAGTATGGTATGGGTGGAACTCAGTAGGCTACCACAAACGACATATAAAACAATATCTAGTAAATAAAAAGTGTATAAAATTGTATAATAAATAAGGAAAATGCATAATTAAATAGTTATCAGATTATCATCTATTCTTTATTTAACCACCTAAACCACATGAGTTCTTATGGACACCTGTATCTCAATATCTATTTTGGAATGTGATAGAGTTTGATCTATTGCAAAAGTTTATCATATCTAACATTTTCATTGTATTTATTCTTTATTCCAGGAAATTGAATGATCATATTAACATTATATAATTATACTTGAATGGATATGCAACCAAAATAAATTTCACAATTAAATAACCATGATACCATTCTTTATTCCACAATTGAATGGCCATGTTCCCATCTTCATTTCAAAATTTAATGACCAAGTTCCCATTCATTATTCTATAACTGAATGAAAAAGTTCCCATTCTTCATTTCATAATTGAATGACCATGTTCTGATTCATTATTTCATAATTTAATGGTCATGTTCCCATTCTTCATTTCATAGTTTAATAACCATGTTACCATTCTTTATTTCAGTACTGAATGTTCATGTTACCATTATTTATTCGATAATTGAAAGAAATTTTTTCAATTTATCAATACATAATTTATTCAAGAATTAATTATACACATATTAATAATTAAATAATTAGTCATCACATAATTTCCCTTAAATAATTATGTAAAATATTAAGCACATTAATATGTTTCATTAACCCAAAAACTAATTAATCGATAACCCATAATTAATTCAACAATTATTTTATTAAATTAAAAATATCAATATCTCATAATTAGTTCATCAATTAATTTTTCATGAACTATAATCACAATATCCCAGTTACATATCTCTCGTCATTAATTAATTCACTAATAATTAATTCAATCATGAACTCAATTTATAAACATCAAATTGAAATTATATAATTACATACAAATAATTTCAATAAAGACTAAGAGATTTAAATAATAGAACACCTACCTTAATTAATTGATGAATGTTCACCCAAAAGAAATACACAATTTCATCGGAGTAACGATGTAGAATGAGATTTGGATCATAATCCCTAAATACAAGAATAAAAAAATCAAGATACCTTAAATCTGTATAAAATAAAAAATTAGAGATCTATATCCTCAGAATTATATCTAGATCTAAATAAAATAAGAAGGAAGAACCCACCAAAATAATGGGAGAGGAATGAGAGATATTTTGGGAAGAAACCACATACCTGAAGAGGTGCAGATATTCCAACCAAGCTTTGAATTTTTAAGAATGGAGGTAAAAAGGCCTTGGAATACCTCTACGAGGATTTGGAATAGAGAGAAAGAAATCATGGGATGATTTATCGAATTTGGGGTTATTAGGGTAGGGTTCAAGAAATATATTACAAATTTAGGGGGAGTAAAATATTATATGTGAGGTTTGCTACTAAGGGTGCACAGTTTTCCCAAACAGTGTGCCTATACATGGGCCTCCTATAAGGGGTGAATAGTTTCTCCTTTTAGGGTGCACGGTTTAACAAACTATGCACTATCTTTGAAAACACACTTTTCCCATTTTTCATGATTTTCCTAGCCATGATGCTTGGTTTGGGAAAACCGTGAACCAACCATGCACATGCCTTCATCCTTAAATTTTTCCAAATTTTTAATCCAAAATCACCAAAAAGTAAAACCCAATGAGACTTATTCAAAACTAGATAAAATAGTATCTATAAATGAGACTGAGACATCTCTATAAATGGTCGGGGTTATAAAGTAATTTTTCGAAACATATTTTTGTATGTTCTAAAATTAAGAATCCATATTCACTGATATAAAAATAAATTTAAAAAGTATTTTTTCCTTATAGATAAATCTTAATCAACTTTAATACTATAATTATAAAACTAAAAACATAATTTAAAAATCTTTTAAATAATGGTTAAAAATTTATTTGTTAAATAAATAGTAAACCCTTCATCAAATTGAGAGGGTAATGTAAAATACATAGATAACAGGATCAAGGATACAAAAAAATGGTATCCCAAACCTTATAAATAATAATGAAAAAAAACATTATAAACTAATGCCCTAGAATTCAACCAAGATGCACACAACAAGAGAAGAAAGAAGAAGAAGAATGAAATTATGGGAAAATATAAGAGGTGAATTAAATTTGGAGAACTAATAAATATTCATGAAGAAACCATAATGATTAAATAAATTGAGAGGAAGCTATATGAGGAAGGATCACACATGGGAGGGGGCTCAGTTGGGGGTGGTGTGTTACAAGATACAGGGAGAGATAGTTAATTAGAAAATTTTTAAATAGAGAGAGGCAGTAAAAAATTTAAAAAATTAATAATTTTAATTAAATAATTCATAAATAATATGGTCTATAATTTAGTACAATATCTATTTAGCATGCACTGGACACCCCAAATAACCATCTCATGCTTTCCACTTCGACCTCAAAGGGTTTAATTGATCGTGAAACAACCATATGTTTGGGTCTACCTTTGGATATTTATTTCATGAATGGTTAGATCTTGGAATGTTTACTTGTTCTTGGTCTAAGGCAAACCAAAGAGAGGTTTTTTATGGAGTCTATTATGGGATTCATAGTTACCAAATGGTTTAGTTAACCATGTTGGTTAACCATGCATAATCCCATTTTCTACTTTTTTATGGAAATTCTATAGTTTACATCTTTTAAAACTAAATCCATAAATACCTCACTCTCCCCTAAAATATTTGGGTGACGCCCTTCCTCCTGACCGAGCCCTCGGCCATAGACACACTGTCCTCCTTAGGAATCACAATCATTGGTAAATTGACATGGTTACTATATTATTTGAGGTTGTCACTCAAGTGTGATAAATACACCGATCTTCTTCATATATTTTTTGAATCTTATAATCCTACCTCTTATTGTTCATGTATCATTTGAACCCAATTGGATTAGGTTTGACTAATTTTTTATTATATTTTGCGGAAATGGTTTTTTGTTCCAATTTTTGGTCTCCTTCATCCCATAATAGAATTCTGGGTCCTTCAAATAATGACTTGATGGTGGACTATCAAATTCTCAAACTTTAAAAATTTGCAACCATTAATTTATTAATTTTGAAATTATTTTTTTAATTTATTATTGTAGTATAAAATTTGTATAATCAATTAAAAATAATAAATACAAGTTTTTTCATTATTTTCATTAGATTCTATGAATGGTATCTAATAAAAATTGACCCATTATTTGGATTCTAGGGAGGGCCATAAAGAATTTGTCATAATGAAATAAAACACATAAAAAAGATATATAAAAAACAAGGGAGAGAAACACACCAACCCATATAACTTTTTTCCTAAAAACATTAAACACACACACACACACACTCACACATATATATATATAACATACAATTTATAATACACATAATTTAAAAAAAATACCATTTAAACAACAATTTCCACAACAATAAGTGTAATCCCTTCATAACATTAAAATCTAGAACCATAATTTGTGAATCAATATTTATAAGATCACCCTAACATTACATGTTTTTAATACACTCACATATATATATAAAGATATATATTTATAGGTATATGTATATTTATTTGTGAATATATAATGTTATAAAATAAAAATAAATTGAAAGAAATATATGCAACCCTTATTGAAGAATATCAAAAACTAGTAAAATAAATACAACCCCATACTAATTTTGAAAATAGAGTTCCATTGAAAATAAATAAATATGGTATCACCCTTTCTATTATTACTATTAAAATAAAATAAAAAAATTCTATGAATATAAATTTTTATTGAAAAACCCTTATAATAGAATATTAAAACAAAATTTAAATAAATAAATTACCTTACATGAATTGCATAAAACTATATTTTATTACTGCTTTATACCATCACTATACTGAGAATTTGTTTTCCAAATAAATTTTCTCATTCATTTAAGGTTTTTATATCCAAAACCTCTACTTTTTATTTAATGGAATAAATATTTACATAATTGGATAATTTTCAGACCAGAGGTGATTCTCTAAGATTTTAAAATAATGAAAAATTAATATTGTATAGAAAGATGGGGGACAAATGTAGACAAAAAAGTATATTATTTCAAAAAACAATTTTAAAAGACCAAAAATGAAAATCCAAATTGGTAGTCAAGAAAAAATGGATTATAACCACATAATTTTGATAATAATGTAAAATAAAACCTATATACAATGACTAGAGGACAGATAACTAATCAAATTGTGGAAGAACAAATGAAAAATGAGATGAAAAATATAGAATGATAATCAGAACCTACAAAAGAAGACACATGCCAACCTCACTAGGTTGAAGAAAATATAGGCCCTCGGATCTTGATCACGATGTTTTCTTTGGAAAACCTAATAGTAAGAGAACACTAGATGTCAGATGATGTTTGAGAAACTCCAGGACTTTGAGTGGGTTTGTGTGATTTGATCTTTGATTCTCCGAGGAGGAGTGCTGAGAGGGGGAGTAATTTACGCAAAGCTTCTGATATCGTGGCATGTTCACAATTGGTTTGGGTTTTTTATATAGATCTGGACACTTTTATCAACTCTTCCAGAAAAGTGCTAAAAAGAGTCCTTTTATCCGCACTTTAGTAATAAGTGAAGATAAATGGTATATTTATCAGTTCTTTTTTATTGCTCATAAATTCTCATCCTTATCAGCAATAAAAAATAACTGAAAAAGATTCTTTTTATCAATGCTTAGTACTTAAGTGCTGATAAATGATTTATAATAATAATTATAAAAAAATTGTAAATATATATATAATTAATAAATATATATAAATATAAATATATTAAATATATTCTGTATGTAAATAAATTTATTATAATTCTATAATTATTTACATATATAATTATTTATTTGTAATTTTATAAATATTTTCAAAAATTTATTTTTATATCATTATATATATTTATATAATTATATATTTTTATATATTTAATAATTAAATATAAATATAAATATATTAAATACATTCATTATTTAAGTAAATCTATCATAAATTTAATAATTATTTAAATATATAATTATTTATAATTATTAAAAATATTAAATTTTTTATTTATAATTATAAATATATAATTTCATAAATATATTAAATGTACATTTATAAATATATTTATTTATTAATATTTTTTGTATTATTTTTATAAATTATTAATGAATGTCAATTTTTAATTTCATGCACGTCAAAAATGAGTGAAATTGAATGAATTCAAAATAAGTACTCTTTAACAATATTGAAAATATGGATAAGATTTGCGTGTGTGATTTGTATATAAAAATGATTTAATTTCATATATTTTAAATCAGGATAACACATATTTGATCTATGTTAAATTGAATAATGAAATGAAATTCAATTATATGTCCTTTACTCAATGTAGTTAGTCATTATTTTTAATTCATATTAATTTTTAATTATAAACCATTATTCACTAAATATGTGACTATTTAATGTAATGTGCATAAATATTTTGTAATATAAAAATAATAATTATAGACATTAATATATATATATATATATATATTTAATATATACTATTTATTAACATTATAAAGAATTGTCTAATAAATGAAATTATTAATATTTTTCTCAATCTAACTATTTTTAATTTTTATTTGTTTAAAATTCATTTTTATAAATCTATATAATTAATAATAACTATTTGTTAGTATTTATAATCTCTATATAGTATAATCAATTTATTCACATTTATTAATAATTATTTTGTTAATAAAAATGTTAATATTTTTTAATGAACTTTTTTTATTTTTTATTTATTTCATTATCTCATTTTACTCTTTTGGACCTTTATCATCATTAAAAATTAACAGGTAAAGTATTCCTTTATGAGTGCAAAAAAATATAGAATTGAAATATGGTGGCCTTTATCAGTGCTAAAAACAATGCACTGATAAAGGGTTCAATTTATGAGTTCATTGTTTAGCACTGATAAAGATGTCATTTATAAGTGCTTTCTTCTAAAGCTGATAAATATCATCGTAGTTAAACAACTATGTTTTATTAGTGATTTTGATATCATCCATGATTGATGTATATGGTACCTTAGTTTATTTCCTATATTTCTTCTATTTTTTAACATGATTACAACATAAAGTTTTTTGATCATTTACTCAAACAAAATGTCATTGTTTTCATGATAATTTTTGAATATGTTTTATAAGAAAATATTTCTAAACAAATAAAGAAATCTAAAAATAATATTTTGTTATCTTATTTCAAAATAGAAATAAAATGAGTGTTTCAGTTTTAAAAAGGGTTGTATTAATTAAAAATGTTTTCTATGTGATTATAAAAATTAATAATATAATGAAGAGGAATGTTTTAATATGATTAATGAATCAAATGTTGTTTTTTTATAGAATGAAATGGAAAAACTATTTTGATGATAAATTTCAGACAATCATAAAATAGATCTGTGATTAACAGTACTGTATGTGGGAAGGTGGGTGGTGACTAAGTGATCATTTTAATTCTCAATCATATTATCTTATTTAACTCAATATTTTTTCAGACCTTGACCACTCATGGAATATTGATTTCCTTAGGATTACATAGAAACCTATTATCAAAAACGGTATTTAAATTTATTTTTCATTTATTTTATATTAAGACATTAGCCAAAATGCCTTTCCCAATATTAGTTATGGTTATATGTGGATGCACTATATCAATAGAGGTTAGAGTTATACAAGGGATTGTTTTGGTGGTAGGGGGTTGATTGATTTCATAGGTATTTTTTCCATATGTTATAAAATTTTATTTTTAAACTAATTGCATTTTTTTTCTTATTTTTTTTATCTAATTTGGTTTTAATATTCAACATATGCTAGGGTTTGGCCAGATATTTTTTAAGAAATTCCTATTTTATAATAACTTCGACTGAATGGGAAATTCATTCCCATTGATTATATTTTATTCCGTTGTTCATATTAGCTTCCCATGTGTAATTGGAATTCACCTTGGGACAGTGAAATGTTGTGTCTAGTGCTGGCTTAGGTGGAAACCTGAAAACGTATATTACATAGGGAATGATATCGGAGATGAGAGATAGGATGTGGACCTGTGGAAGATTTGGGTAATGATTTCTTATGATCTATACAAGAGTAAATTCTGGGTGAAATTATTATTTTGGGTATTTTTCTACTATCATAGATTTATAGAGATATTTTCTATGATTATGGGGCCCATCAATGAAATTAACCAAAAGTGGTATCCATTTCATCATTCATACTAATGATCAAGATCATTCAAGGATACAATGAAAATGTTGAAAAGTTATTCAATTCTATGTATATCAATTTATGGAATCATGTACATGTGGTTCTATATTACCTCAGGAGATAGGATCAGGTGTGTACCGATGTAGAGGTAGATGTGGATTGCTTATGGGTCAATGTAATGAAGACCTGGAAAGGATAGTTATCTTTCCCATTATTCGGATGATTAAGTTGTAGTTTTTTCAATAAATATTTGGATGAATTAACTTTTAAGAAGGAATTTCACAAGCTATATAGATCATATTTGTATCTGGTATAACTTTACAAAGGGAGATATCAACCTTGGATAAATGCATCATTTTGAGTTCCTAATAGATTATAGAATTGGTATTATGTATTCTCTAGGAAAGGTAAATTTGGAGGATGATACCCTCAATAGGAAGTCCAATTTCTAGTTATAGGGAAGGAATATTCTCACTTATTCTTGTTATAATAGTACTTAGTGTACAAGTTAGTTGTTTCTTATATTTGATCAGTTGTGTTTTCCACTCCACATCCTCTCCATGTTAGGGATTTCTAGCTAGGAAACATCAATTTTGATGTTTTTCATGACTTTATATTCCCAAATGATTCATTGGATAAATAGTACAGAGGTTTGGTGCATTCCATCATATTTTTACAGAGGGTATTGGTTTCATTAGTATTGTGGGAGGAGGTGTTTGGGACGTTACACACATCACCCTTTTTCATACATCCCTGATTGGTAAAGACATACTGTGACATCAAGGATTAGATTTGACTGGAAATAATATATATAAGTTTTTAAGAGTTTATCTCATGGCTCCTCACATATTAACTGTTTAATGTAGAGTACCGGGTCTTTGCAGGTTTGACCAAATCATTTAAGGTGTCAATGTTTATATGGCATGACATATCAATATATTTCTTGATGGGTCTTTATCATTCATTGAGTGGTCATGATTCTATCTAGGTTATCATCAAAATTAAGAGTACTTATATATTCATTATATATAGAGTTCGGTAGATATCATGGGATGATTTTATATCTATGGGAATATATGGCCCTATGGGATACCCTTAATGATAGTTTCGGAAAAAGGAACCCAGTTTATGTCCTTGTTTTTCATGAGCTTACATGAGGCATTCCAGATATAGTTATAGATGATTATACTGTTACACCTACATGATAGTGAGAGGAACTACTTAGAAATTCATGTTCATTATGATATATTTAGGACTTGCGTGTTTTATTTTAGTCATATTTAGGGGAATAACTTGCCTTTATTAGAGTTTTCTTACAACGTCCACTACCACACATTAATTAGTCTGTAAGCCTTTATAAAATTGTATAGGGGTACTTTGAAGGTCACTCATACTCTTGAGAGAGGTATAATAGTTTTCACTAAAGAGTATTGAGTTTTTTTTTATGTTCTTGATATGGTTTAGGTGATATGAAATCAAGTAATAACCACTCAAAGCAGTAACATGCTCATTACAACTTAATTATAGAGAACTCTAATGTCTATGTAATGTGATTATGAATTCTTGATGGTCTACTCATGATGTTCCTTATGTAGATTGGTTCATGGAGGTAATCGTTTCTTTGTATTCATTAATCCTTTCTAGATTATTGATAAGGTGGGCGTAGTTGGTTACTACAAAAAATTTCTACCACAGTTAGACCCGACACATGTTTTCCTCAATCATTCCTAGTGGATGAGATACTTGTATGACCTGATTCACAACATTAAAATATTGATCTTGACAATGAATATGGTGATAAAATTTCAGTATATTAAATAGTGATCTTGGAAAGAGATGAGATGACTCATAATGGGTGATATATTACATATCTTTGTAGCCATTTTTAGAATGAAAACCATATTAAGAACTTGTGGAAAGATTATAACTTAATATGGATTCAATAACCTTTCCTTTTTGACTAAGATATTCTTATAATAGAGAAAATTATTAAATGTGTGAAGAATTTAGAGACCTCCTTTGTTGTCATTATAAATTTATGATATTTTCAATAAATATTATATGGTTTATCAATGAGTTTTTTTTATCAATTATGGTTTCATAGTCATATAAAGTGATACATTAAAAAAGTTAAATTTTTATTACACCCAAATTTTCTAATCGTACCAATTATATTTCTATAAAATAAAAGCCTTGAATTGATAATTAAAGACCATAGTTATGTCTATAATTTGTGTTTTTCCCGAAGATCATTATAATATTTAGTAATATAATTAATTAGTTTAAGAGAATTATTTGATATATTTATTGATTGATAATTACTTCTAGACATGATTTTCCAATTTAAATTCATCATTAACCCCTCTCAATAGTGATGACTTAAAAAAACTATCAATATTTGGATTGAGGGATATATGATATTAGATCATCAAGTGAGACCAAGAGATCAAATGAGAACATTATTCGAGATGGATCAAGTGAATAAACTAAAATCATGGTGTAATTCATCATTGATATATCTATTGGAGTGGAGTGACTTCCTAATTTATAAATTAAATCATTCATTTTCATTTTAACCATGGATTATCCATTCTCTAATTTAATTCTCAATTATATAGCCTTGCTATTTTTTTATTTATATTTTAACTTGATAGTTAAATTTCAATGTTGTATTTTCTTTTTTATTCATATTTGGTGGATCAATACTTGATGAACTGTTCCAATAAATTTTATTAGGACAATAACTATTTAGTTTACATTAATATAATTTGATTTCCCCATTATTCATCTGGGTTTCTACAAACGCGATCAATATTTCTAGAAATTCAAAATTTAGAGAAATAGGTTGATTATAAAATCAATACCCTAGTCCTATAATAGACTAATGTTACTAGTGTAGTAAGGATTGGGTTTTATTTTTTTTAAAAGAAGATATTTATTCAATAGAAGGTGACACGACATGGGTTCATCCATGTATTGATTTAAAATGGTGTATCTCCCCATGTTAATTATCCAAGAAAAAATCCAAAGATTTTGGAATTTTTCATTTGTTAAACGAGAAATATATGAATCCAAGCATGAGAACGTATTTTTCTAAGATAAAAAACACTACAATATGTATATTTTATGAAATTAAATTTTTTAAATTGAAATTAAATTGGAATTAAATTAAATGGGGGGTAAATGGAAAATAATAAATATAAAGAAATGTTTTTATAATAATAATAATTATTATAATAACAATAATATTATTTATTTAACTTTAATTAAACCCCATAAGGGGTCTCCCTTTTCTCCCTATCATGAAGTACCCTCCCCTTAGGTGTTATCCATTAGTGCAAAACCCCCTTCATCATGGCCTCCTCCATTCACTAACTTTTATCTAGATTTCCACCATTTTATCCTTCGATCAACCATGGAAAGACCTTGTAACCACATCTCCATCCTTATTCATTCTAATTTTTATCTCCACATCACCCTTCATAAATTATCCAAATATTAGGGTATTGATTTTTCTGATTTTGGATGCCTCTTTTTTTCGATGGAATGTAGTGAGTCTCCTAGGATGGAATCATTTGTATTATAAAAACCACCACTAAAGGTAAAGTGTTTCAGATCATCTCGCTCCAACATCATCATTTTTATGTACGGTTTTACCCCTTTCTTCAACATTGCTTAATTTTAAATTGGTTTCATAGTTCTGAGGTTACCGATATTTTTTCATTAAGTGTGTAGACCTTGTCATGGGAGCTTTTGCTTTCCCATGTTATCTTATGTAGAGTTTTACTCATGCTTCATTGTTTCTCACATTTTAATTTATAGGGTTTAATGTGTTTTTGAGTTCTTATAATTTTATCCGGGTGCTTTGGTCCTTTATGAAACATTTTGAGTTCTTAATAATCTTTGTACAACATTTGAATGTCTTTGTCAATGCGTACAAACATACATAAGTATATATATATATATATATATATATTCCTAAAACATATTCCCTTAGGGTAAGGGGATTATTTATTTTTTATTAAAGTATATATATATATAAGTATGTATGTATATAAATGTATGTGTGGGTGAGGTTGTGGCCGTTTCGAATGCTCACCGACAAATTTGGCAAGTATCGAGTGCCATATTGGTCTAATACCTACAGTAGGGCCCCATTCCTTTTCCATAAAATTTAATTATGAATTAATTAATTACCATATCACCTTTAAATAATGATTTTCCATATATGTTAGTTTTTCTAAAATAATTTCCTTTTGTAAATTGGATATGATCCTAAATTGAGAAAATGATTTTTTTTAAAAACATTTCATGATTTAATAATAAAACCTCTTTAAAAGAGGTGCACTATAATCAATTTAAAAATTAATTCTTTGATATTATTTCTTGCTTGGCCTATTTAATTGGTGTTTCGTTACTCTTATAGTTATGATTGTTATATGAAATGCTTTGTGTATGACCATTTTTTTATAATCATAAATAGAGTTACCCACTTTTTGGAAGATGATTATAAATCAAAAGAACATTTAGTATTAGGGATGTGTTATAAACATACTGGATTGACTTTTTATGGTAATTACAAGTGTAGATATTTCCCCATTTTCCAAAGGCAATTTCTGTTTGACTCGTTTAGCCTTGTTAGTGAATTTTCTATATTATGGTAAATTGAATGAGTTGTTTTATAAGAAATGGAAAATTCATGATAGGGTACCCTCTATTAAAATTAATCGAATGGTATTATATGGATTGACACCAAGTTATGGTAATCCCATGCCCTTTTACTTATTCATAAGTAAATTATTATAGTGAAATGTAATGGATTAAAGGATTTATCCATGAATAATGGTATACATGAGATGCCTTTCCCTCATGTATTTAATTATGAATATTAACATGTATCTTATAAATTTTTACACACTTTATGGTTACTTCTTGGTGCTAACAGTAGGTGGTATAAACTAAATCCATTTTTATTGGATACAATTATTTGTAATACATTCAATATGTGTGATCGTGCCGACATTTAGCGGGAAAAACCATATAAATTGAATAATTTCCCTAATTGCAGACTTATACTATTAAATAAGAATAATGATAAAAACATTTGGTTTATTATGGAATAATAAACTTGATTTTTTTTAGTTATTTGATATATTAACTACCTTATGGTCGAAGTATTAATTTAACATGTATGATATAATTATGAGGATAATTATAAAGCAGGATTAATGAAATGATTTAGTTTGTGAGATATTAATTTTTTATAAATTGATCGTTGTGTCTTATGGTGATAAATATGGAATTTTTGATACTAGACTTGCAACTTTTATTTCATATATTTTGAGATTTTGTGATAACTATGTGATTGATACCTGAGGGTTTGATGCTGATTGCATGTTGAGTTTGTCTAGATATGAGTAATGATTGGTGTTGATGACCACGGGATTAGTTCATGTTTTCATACCACCTGAGGCCCCTATTCACTAGAAATTAATGCCTAAGGTCATAGTATATGATTATGTCATCTAATTGAGGGAAATATACCCAGTTACATGATTCCTGGAAGAGATAGTATATTTATGCGTGAGGGAATTATTTCGGTTATCCAAAGGGTATAGGACATATGTTTATGGTATATTTTGAGTGATTCACCCTTGGAAAGATAATATTCCACCGATTTGGGTGATCCTCCCTAATGTAGGGGGATCTAAACATAGACATAGATACCTTATAGAACATTGAAATAGTTATAGACGTCTTGTGTCACTTGGAAACCTGTACAATTGTTTTTTTATTTAATTATGTATGTTTATTACTTCTCTATAACTTCATATTGATAAATTAATATTGCACTATGTGGATTGTTCTAGATTTGGATGGTGCCTAAAAATTGATATTTATGTCTCACACCCTGCTTGGGCGGCCATTTCACAAGGGTACCCGATAAATCCAACATGTTTGAAGGATCTAGGCTGTTTCCTTATATTGTTTGCTAGTACATAGGAGTTAGGATCCCAGGACCATGATAGATCTCAGGATACTCATGGAGTTCACCTTAGAGATTTTATTTTATTTATTTTCATCATTAATTTACAATTATATATCATTTACAGTTGTATTTATTTTTCACTTAATTATGTGTATTCATCAGGACATGCATTCATGAGTTTTATAAATTTTAGTTTTCCAGTTTTATTCAGTTTCTATATTCTTCCACGACGTTGTTATTCATTTATTCATACTTTCAATACTGTTTTTTGATTATAATAAGTTATACCATATTATAACTTTGATTAATATAGTATAGTCTCCCCACTAAATCACATTCACATCCTCACTACTAGTCGGCAACCTCTGGCATATGGGGAGGCACGCTTAAGGCCATGTGGCGACCAGTCTATCATCCATAATAGTGATGAGACATGTCATAATGTTTCAAAGTGGTATCATAGTCTTATTCATTTCCTTTTTTCATACTATTTTAAGTGGGAATAGATGAGATAAGAATGTGTTGGCTCTTTGTAAATATCCATACATGGGACTGATCACCCCATGTATGGGAAATTACAAAGTGAACAGGGTTGGGATTGTTGTTTATACTATTCAATGTTAATGTTTATATGATTTTACCTTGAGTTAATGGTGTACATTGTGTTGCGTATTGATTTATGAATTTCTGGAATTTTACCCTTGTCCTAATAGGGAATGTTTGAAGCATTAAATTCATCATATAATGCACATAAAGAATTCACATTCCATACATATTCTACTCAATGTAGTAGAATATGTAGGATTATTACTGATTTGATTTGTGTTCCTTGAGTGTTATACAATTAAGGATTATATAACATGCTTAGATATTTATATTCTATGTTTCCTAACCACATACAATGAATTTCCTATTTATAAGCCATGAGTTAGTTTTTATATCATGTTTCTCAATGTTTACTGCTTATAGTAACATGCTAGAATATTTTTTTATGTGAATTTGGTTTCATGGACTAGATATATATGGTGTTTAAATAATTTAGAGCTAAACATCAATTTATAAAGTGTATGGGTACTTTTTAAAATGGGGAATGACAACCCATATAATCCAACTAAGAATATGACCATTTTTTAAAAGGTTATAAATGTGATATATGGTAAAACATTAACCTAAATGAAATTGTATACTTTATAAAACGTGAAATTAGAAACATGTAGTTTATTTGAGACATGTTTCTTATGATATGACCTATTCAGGTGTTTCAAATTTTTAATAAATTAAGAAATAATTATTTATATTCTTTTGGAAGAACCCAGGTTGGATTAGTGGGAACCTTGAAGGTTGTATCATCATTTAAAAATTAATTTGTATGACAAATTTCATAATAAATATGGTATTTGAATGACTTATTAATGTTAAAAAGTAATTAGATATAACGTTACTATTTATCCCCTTGGGGTGTTAGTTAAAATCATGTTTCTAGTGTTTATGTTTTAAAATGGTACATGATTTTTCAAAATAAATTTTTAGATTTTTATATTTTTACATGTGAGTAAATGTAATTCACTTTAAAATGGACCCCATAGGTGGTGTGATTTGATAAAACACTCGTGTAATGGTATATTTAATTTTTCTTTTGAGTAACCTTGTAATGGAAACATAATAATTTTTCATAGATAATTTCCTTTTTAGAAATTACTTAAATGATTAAATCTTAAGCCTAGTGTTTTATTTTTGTCTTGACCTAGTGATGGTGTCAATGCTTTTACTTTTATAAGGGGTTGTTATATAGTAGATATCACACTTAGAATTCAAATTCCTTGCTAAATACTGTGATTTTATGACTTTTAGTGTTGTTCAGGTGCCATTTTTCTTTACTATACTCTCGGCTTCAAATGAAACTATTGTTAGGATTGGTGGTAATGCTATCTTTGATGATTTCTTTTTCCTCAGTGATGGGAAACATGGTATAGTATTGTATATGTTAATGGTCGTATGAGGAAATAAAACTTAGGGGTAAATATCATTTATGAACCATATAATGCTTAAATTCATAAGGCAGAAATCCTATGGATAATATTTAAGATGTTTTTATTGATTCTAGAACCATAGGGTAGCATGAGTTCATGTATGTGGTGTCTGTCAAGTTATAAATATGTAACGAACTAGTTATGTTCAATGTAATCATTGAGCCTTCTGATTTTGAGTATGCTCTCAGTTCATATATTTTGTAGAGTGACCCATGAGTTAAAGAAAGTAGTTCTTCCCAATACTTGGGAAGAATTCCTTATGACACGGTTGTTTTGATATGATGATCCATATTGTCTTGACTTTTATGTATAATTATTGATATACGTGAGGATGGATCTAAGGATCATCATATGTAAATTTAAGATGAATCTGATCTAGCATGATTGTGAGTGTCTATATTTTCTTATTTCAACTACTAGGACTCTTTTAAGGTGGGGAGTGTCACATCAGTTCTAGTGAACTTGTCCTTCTGAGTAGATAGAACACAACATAGAGGACCATTCAGAGAATGTATGTTTTTCATAAATTCCTTGCAAGATTTCGAGTTTTGAATAATTTTTGTTCTTTCTCAACAGCATGACGTTGGTGTGGTTGGAATTTTATACAAACATTGAGAAATATTATTAGTTGTGGGTGGACTTCCATGGATAGGCTTGGGAGACCACATATTCCTCAAGTGGTAAAGGCTCAATGTTCAATTAATTATGGTGCATTGGTAAGTGAATATGAATTTCTTCTATGGTATCAACCAATAGTTGTTCACCCATTTTACTATAGGTAACATTTAAAATCCTTATAGTGTACTATTACTTGATAGATAATCATGGCCTTTATCATTATGTCATCCTTGATACACTAGAAGAGCATGGGTATTATGCCTCACTTTTGTGTAAATGTTCTGGGGTGATTTAAGTGGTCTCCTAGTGTTGCACGCTGAACGCGAGGTTCTTATTGAGGATTGGTTAGTCTTGAGTAAAAAATAGATTTCCATGTAGGAATCCATTGGGTGAACTCCTATACAACAACCATTCATTTGACTTGAACACTAGGACAATGCCTCTATGCACCTAATCAATTTTCTCAAGTGGAGATCTTGGATTTGTACTAATGTCTCAACCATAAACATGGTATATGGGCTACTGTGGGTTAGTTCCTTACACTCTAGTCATTTTAATACATGGTCATCATGGAATTATTGTTTGTATCAGGGATTCATAAATAAACTAATGTCAATGGATGTCTGGAATAGACTTCGTTGGATGAGTTCATGGTGAATCTGATATAACTTGACTGAAGTCATCACACTTCAGTTTTTGAAAATGTTGGCCAACTATTTTTAGAGCATTATTTGTTTTCCCTCTCTAGTTTTAATAATAAAAAATTATGTCCAATCAGGTTCATTTATATTAAATCATGGTATGTTATGTTCAAATATTTTTAATTATGTTTATCTATTTTCTATAATAAGTTTAACATATTCTATTTATGTTTTTAATAGAATTCAGGTAAAATGAAAAAATTGATTAGTATGAGTCACCGATAGTTAATTTACAGACCGACTCACTAAAAGATATAAGACTAACTCAACAATAGTTATAAGACTGAGTCACCAATAGAAGAAATGAGTCACTAAAAGCAAAAATGAGTCACTGATAAAACAAAGAACTCATTGATTAGCTGACTCACTAATAGAAGAAATGAATCATCGACATAAGAAATGACTAACCGATAAAAGTATGAGATAACAACATTAATGAATCACTGACAAAATCAACTCACATATAGAAGGAGTCACTGACCCACTGACCTACCTTGAGATAGAGTCACTGACACACTGAAATACCTACAGATGGGGTCACTAACAGAATCACCTACTATTCAATACAAAAAAAAATTATTTTTACTCTTAAATTCAAAATTAATTCTCACAGTCATATTTATTAAACTCAGTTCTGCATATTATATTAATGAACTTGTATATTATTCGCATACATTATCATAGAACAATACGAGGTACGTGGAATCCCTAATGCCTATTTTAGACCTTTGAAGTCGAAAAAGAAATCACCTAAGAAAAAAACAAAAAGTGCACGATATAGAGATAACCTATAAAGAAAACCAAGAGACATACATGATGAACATGAATTCTTGATAACTGTGAACAAGAAGGCTTTGATGAGAACCAAAGTCTTCACATTCTTGCAAAAACAAACCCTAGTGAATGGAACCATCAAATAACATCTCATATCTTAATGGAAAGTGTGTGTGTCTTTAGCATAACCACACACTGTCTCCTGAGCTATGCAAGAGGATACAATATATCCTCACTCACTCATCTTTCTACACCATTTTCACCCATTCATAACTATAGAAGAGGTCCTTCCATGACCTGGTTGTATTTTGTTTCCCAAGAATAATTGTTGAACATGTCTTGTTGACCTGGATAGCCTTGTGTACTATTGGGAAACTAGATCTAGGTAGTGTATAAAGTTTATTAATATAAACTTCTTGGTGGCGGGTGATCACCATGTGAATAGGATTAGTTTTTTACTTGATATTGAACCTCTTATTTTATCTGTTGGGTCTTTCAAATTTAGTTTTCTCTATTTTCACACATATTTTAGAAAACTAAATTTTACTTTGATAGTTAATCTTAGATAGTGTTTATAATTTTTTTTATTTAGTAAATTAATTTCAATATTTATATCAATATTTCAAATTGTGGAATGTGATAATAGACCAATAATTTGAAAAATTAATTGAATTTCAAAACATTTAAAAGTATACTATACTGGTTAACTCATCTCTTTGAATTTTATAATTAGGGGACTTTCAAATAAGGGGATTAATATAAATTTTTGATAGTAATCCAATTAACCCCTCCTAATTGTCATAATCTGAACAACATATGGTATTAATGGTTTTTTTAAACATATAGTTTCAATGGTTTCAAATATTTTAAGTCTTTTCAACTGTGATTTTAGTTGTTTTTTAAAATTCTATAAATTTATGTTAGTTATAAATTTTTATCTCTTTAAAAACATATTCTATATTTTGAATTATGGGTAATATATTAGAAGTTGATACTACCAATAGACCTTCCTTTTTTTAATGCAACTAATTATGCTCAATGGAACAATAAGATGAAAATGCATTTAGAAAGTTTGAATATTTTAATTTTATCTTCCATTATTAATTAATATAATATTTTTGATACTGTAATAAATACTTGGGATAAACCAACTAAGTAATCTCATAACAATTATTGTAAATCGATGAATTCCTTAGAATGTTCTTTAAGAGATGAATAATTCAATAGGATTTATACATGTAAAAAATCCCATGAAATTTGGGACACTCTAGCTATTTCAGATGAAGGTACCACTAATATTAAAGAAAGAAGACTTCATACATATACTAATAAATATGATAACTTCAAAATGAAACCTCATGAACCTATCACTTACATGTATCTCAGGTTCAATGAAATTGAAACCAGTATGATTTCTTGGGGAAAGAATGTTACTACTAAGGAAAAATTCATGAAAATTCATATATTTCTACCAGATAGATGGAGATGAACATCAGTGTCTATAAGAGAATCCTATTATATCAATAAGTTGCATGTAAAGGAGATGATATGTATGATGATGACGTATGAGTAATAACTAAATGACAACAAAGAATATGATGATGTACCAAAGAGAGAATCAGTGGATTTCAAGACCACTTCTTCATAAAAAAGAAAATAGGAAGGAACAAAATCATTATGACATTTCTAGTAATGAACAATCCCTAATTGACAGTGATGAGGAGATGAATTAGTTTTTCAGGAGAATTAAGATGTTCTAAAAAAGAAATCTGTTCATTAGGAAGCCAATATATAAAGGAAATATTACAATAAGGGAAACTAGAAAAATGATTCAATGATTGGTGATAATTATATATGAAATACACTATTTTGAATGTAAGTGAAGAGGGCATATAAATTCTGACCATCCTAAGTTAATGTATAAGATGAAATATGGGGACAAGGACAAACGGTATAATAAGGAAATAAAGGCCACCTGAAGTGCATCTGAGTGTAGACCGAGTGAGTCAGAGTCTTCACATGATGAGATAGGTGACAAAGATGGCATGTTCATTATGAAAAACCACTTTTTAGGTAACACTAAAATCTCATATACAAAATTACTACTATTTTAAAGATGTATCTAATTCTGAATGCACAGTCAATGAGGAAATTCTTGAGTATTTTCAAAATGATTGAAGTCACATGACATGAATGAGAAGATAAATATAATATTTTAAAGAAACAACATTCCCTCACTTTTACTTTTAAATCTGAGATCACTATAGAGAAAGATAAAAATTTTCAAATTTTTAAAGAAAATAAAGAGATTAAACTATTAAATTATTAGTTAAAAATATACACAGAAAAGTTTACCAATGGAAGAACACTCTCGCTCAAAGTATTGATAAACATGTTTCACAAAAATATTGTAATGGAATATGATATCAAGTTTCACCAATGGACAATCTTTTACTGCTTTTAGGTTTTCCAGACCAAATAGAATTTGTTTTTTCAATAATTTACAAACTTGTTTTTGGAAACCCGTGAAGTCAGTATAGGTTCCCAAATCTTTAATTACTAATATTACAGGACCCATGAATGTTATGGCCCTAAAATCATTTTTTGTATAAATTTTCAATGTAGGATGCATCATTAAAGAGTTCCTAATAAATAATATATTACTTGGACAGTGGATGTTCAAGACACATGACCAAGGACTACTCAAGATTCAAGAATGTTATAAATATTGATGGTGTCCATGTCAGTTTCGGTGATAATTCTAATTAAAAATTATTGACCTTGGCCAAATAAGTTACACTAGTTCAATTTTAATTTCCAAATTACTTTTTTGATGGATTAAAGTAAAATATTCTTAGTATCTCTTATTTATATGATGTTGGTTTCAATGTTAAATGCGAAAATGATGCATGTAATGTGTTTAATTCTAAAATTGAGTTAGTATTTACTAATTTTAAAAATGAGAATGTCTATGATAGAAAATTTTATTCCCTTGGTTCTCAAAATGTTGCATGCCTAAGTGTCTTTTATAAATAATCCTGGATTTGGCATAGGATATTAGGCCACATTAACACTCACTCACATAGAATGTTTACAAGGAAAGGGTTATTTAAATATCTAACCAGGCTTGAATTTCCAAACATTAAAGTCTACAATACATGTCATAAGGGAAAAAGACAAAATATATTTCAAAACCAATGAAATAAATTTCAACATCTCAACCACAAGAGTTTGTTCACATGTATTTGTTTGGACCATCTAGAGTTTCAGTTGTTAAGGGAAAACACATTGTCTATGTTCTTTTATATTATTTATCTAGGTATAAATGGACCTTATTTCTAGCTCTCTAGAGTGAATATTGTTCTCACATCACCAAATATGCTATATCTATAGAGAACCTTAGTGTTATTATGATTAAATATTTAGGAATTAACTATAGTCGAGTGATTGAAAATTAGGAGTTTGGTCTTTTTTTCTCACAAAATGGATATAATCATAAATTATTTGCTCGTAAGACACCTCAGTAGAATGGAGTCATTGAAATAAGTAATAGAAGCTTAAAAGTAATAGCTCGTACATTGCTTAATGGGGATGGCTTACCTATTTATTTGGGGGAAGAAGCTATAAATATAGATCGTTAAATAATTAAATGAGTCATAATAATATCAATTCCTAATAAAACTCTCTATATGATTTGGAATAATAGGAATCCCAATGTTAATTACATCAAAGTATTTTTTTGCAAAGTCTATAATATTAAAACACAGAAAATTTTGATAAATTTTCATCCAAAAGTGATCATGGTATTTTATTAGGTTACTCAACATCTAGTAAAGCCTATAAAGTTTTTAATAAAAGAACCAAATGTGTGGATGAATCATTACATGTAAATGTTTTTGAAACAGATCCACATGATCCAAAAAACCCTCATGAAAATATTCAGGATGGTTTTTAAAATATGGAAATTAATGTCAAATCTTCTTATCATGCTTTTATGAAATATATTAAATCCTCCATTTATAGAAAATCATCAAATTCTCACAACAGTGGACCTGAACATACTGATGAACCTGAAATAACTAGCCATTCTTTTTCTAGATCTGTTAGAATGTTTAAGTACCATACCTTAGATGATATAGTTGGAGACTTGTATCAAGGGACACGGACTAGAGCGTGTCGTAGGAACCAGGTTGAATATCAGGACTTCTTGTCACAACTTAAGACTACAAGATTTAATGATGAAATCAATGATGAATTTTGGGTGATGGATATTCAAGAAGAGTGGAATTTGTTTGAATGAAATAATGTTTAGAAACTAGTGGATAGAACAAAATATATTGTGACCAAAGGCAATAAATGGGTCTTTAGAACCAATGTAGATGAAGTAAGAACCATTGTGTAATATTTGGATAGATTAGTTGCATAAAGACATTTTCAAGAAAAGGTTATTGACTATGAAGAAACCATTTCACCAGTTTCTAAACATAAATCCCTTAAAATCATGCTAGCATATGCAGATCATCTAAATTTACAACTATATCACATTTGTGTTAAATGTGAATTCTCAAATGGGTATATAATTGAGGATGTTTTTATTGAACAACCACCTAGTTTTACAAACTCTGTTTTTTCAAATAATTTTTTTAAGTCAAAAAATATTTATTTGGTTTAAAACTAGCTCCAAGAGCTTGGAATGATAAGCTAAGTACTTTTCATATTTTTAAATGTTTTAAAAAATGTTTAGTTAATCGTAATTTCTATATAAATAGAATTTATAAAGATGTTTTTATAATTCAAATATTAGTTGACGAAATTTTTTAGGATATTAAAAAAATTCATTATGTTTAGATATTTCAAAAATGATGAAAAGTGAATTTGAAATGAGTTTAATGGGAGAACTCAAATTTTTTATTTGATTTTAAATCATTCAAAAATATAGAAGGTGTTATTTTATATCAATGTAAAAATAATAAAGATATTTTAAAAAGGTTTGGCTTTGATGGAACATTATGTTTTTATACTCCAATGAGTACCACCTATAGGTTGGATATTAATGAAAATGGTAAATCTATTGATCAAACCACTTACAGGGAAATGATTGGAAGTTTGCTCTACTTGAATTCTTGTTGGAATGAAATCATTTTTATTGTGTGTACGTGTTCTCGTTTTCTGTAAAACCCCAAATAATCTCTTCTAAATGCTGTGAAAATAATTTTGAAATACCTCATGTATACTAACAACTTAGGATTGTTCTATCCTAGAGAAAAACCATTTGATTTAGTTAGTTATTATGATGCTGATTTTGGTGGTTTTAAGTTAGATAGAAAAAATAACCTCCAGAACATGTCACTTTTTGTGAAAGTATCTAGTATAATGGTGTAGTAAGAATCAATATTATGTTGCATTATCAACTGTTGTGGATAAATACATATAAGCTGTTAGTTTTTAGGCTCAGATTTTATGGATGAATCACAGTTTACTAGATTATGGACACCAATTTAGAAATGTCCCTATAAATAGTGATAATAAATGTGATTTTAACATATAAGAAAATCTTGTTTCTCATTCTAGAACAAAACATATTGATGTAAGAAATCACTTTTTGAGAGATCATTATCAGAATGGTGATATAACACTAGAATGTATTGGCATAGAACATTAGAATGCTGATATATTTACTAATGCATTGATCTATTAGAGGATGAGTGACATTAGACATGAATTAGGGATTATTAACTTGTAATAAACTACAATCAATAACTATGTGTATAAAATTACTATAGATGTCTCACTGTAATGACATAGACAATGTCATGCTGAAACCAACAGTTTCATGTTAAAAATTTCATGATGACACCGATAGTGTTATGATATGTCATGCCAACCCTGATAGTGTCTCAAATACAGTTGTCTCACTAACACTGACATCGATGTCTCACCGACCACGATGTCTCACTATTTTTTTGTCTTCATGACACCAACAATTATGTCTCACCGTTGGACACTCACTAAGGGATACCACTACCTCTATATGTTTTATTTTACCAAAAGGATGTAAATTTTATTATTTCATTTTATTTGAACCCATTATTATCGATCTATGAAATATAAATCCCTAAATAGTAAAATTAAGTCGTTCCATCCTGTTTATTACTCTCGAATTTCTACTCTTACACTCATATCCTTGTTCTTTTTAACCTCGAACCATTATCTTTCCTACCTTTAACCAAACCATTAGAGTGGATCGAGTAAATCACATCCTCTATAGATCTAAAAATAAATCGCAACCCACTAAGAGTCATAAAAGAGATTCAAGCAGATCTAATCATGTTAATTCAGGTCTTGTGAATTGAGTTATAATGCCTGAGAATTAAGTGTCTTGCGAATGGTTATTATATAGTAAGAATCTTTTTTTAAGTGTGTTGAGTTATCAAGGTTAGATATATTGGTTTTAAAATAATGAATGTTTGTATTAACCTAATATCGTGCACAAGTTCTATCTTCATGTAGAGTTCATTCTGGAAGGCACTGACATGTATTGGATTAAATCTATAGTGAATGAAAGAAGAGTTTATTTTCCATCAAGGCAATTGGAAGAATGCCTCAATGTAACACATGAAAGAGTAGTTTATGACTACTCGGGATATAGTCCACCCAATTGTTATATGTTTTGTTGTAAGATAGCTTTTAGGGAGCTGACTAGTAAGGAGGATCATAGAAGGACAATAGTTCAGATTTGGATGGAGAAAGAAGAATTTTATTTAAGTTTATACAACATCAGTTATGTCCCAGGAAAGGGGAATTTTCCTCACTAAAATATCCTGATGTCTGTCTTTTTTTGGCCGAATAAAGGGAATAAAGTGAATTTGTGAAGGTATTTGATAGTTTATATTAGTTAAATTATAAATCCATATTTCAAAACTATTTCTTTTTTCCACCTAAGAATGATATCTACTATTCTAAAGCCAAGATGATGTGTAGTTGAAAATGAAGATACCATTTCTATTTGTAGTGGTATCTACCTAAGGATATTTATAATAGAATGATGATAAACTATAATTTATGAAAGAGGGATTGGGTTTAAGATAATGAGAGACATTATGAAAACATAAATTCTCTTGTGAATCTTACTAGGCCAAGAGATGTGGATGATCCTATTCTAGGACAAAATGATGAGGTTTTTTATTCTTATTAAGAGGAAGCTGAATCTTCTAGAGAATAAGAGAATTTTATCGATGATAGAAGTGACCCAAATATTTTAGAAAGCCTTTGGGGAATGTCATATGGTCAGTATCATCCACGTTTAGCTTTACCATACATGGAACATATTTTATTTGATTATGATGCTGAAACTGAAGAATCTGGTAGTGTGGAAAATGAAATTAGATCAAATAGTTCCGAAGAGGAATCTGTAGAATTAGAAGAAGTAGAAAAAGACGAAGAAAGTGATCGTTGCTCTGATAGTGAGGAAGAAGAGGATGAAGAACATGGTGATAAAAGTAAATGAGGTGATGGAGATGAACCTGATCATGAATGTAATTATATTGGTGAAATTAAAAGTGATTCAAATCATACATGTGATGACCATGGTTCCAATATAGAATTGGATGATCTTGAGATTCCAGAACAGATTATAGAACCACCTGGTCATATAGAAGATGGTGCTGAGGTTGAATAAGTAGTTGAGGTTTTTAATACCGATAGTGCACTGGTTGTCCCAATACCTCAGTTGGTGTATGTTAATAGGAGATCTAAATATTAGGTGGAGAAACAGGTGAGGGGAAATCGATTTAAGGGGGATCCTCATTATAATAATGTGGGAGTTGATACCGTCAATCCTTTTGATACTAATGTATTATCCATGTGGGGAAAGCATACTTGTTATATTTCTCTTGGTCTAGATTATCTAGATTTAGATGATGATAATAGGATAGTTGTTTCAAGAGGATCACTAGTTAGGGAACCTCCAACAGTTGCATCAGCTCAGGTGCTAGTACCTACTAATTATGTATCTAAGACCGACTTTAATGCCTTTAAGGAAGAAGTTTTAGCTACTATGAGATCAGTACCTCAAGATTACAATGCACCTGTAGAACCACATAGTGATTATGATGCATCTTCGATTATAGATAATGTTTTTTCCAATCTCTAATCATGGATGGTATCTGTTTAAGAAGCTATTGAGACATCTCATTTGGAGATGTCTAAATATATTGTCAAGCTTGCAGCTGTTGTCAACCAACTATCCAGAGAATATAAAGCCACTATTGACCATGATCTGCAAATTCATGATATCTCTCCAGAATCTCCTACTAAGGATGCTATTATTGTAAGAACCCGGTTTTTGCTGAGAAAGGCTTTGGAATATTCTTGATAATATTCCAGAGCAGTGCCTTCATACGGAGTGCAATTCCGAGCCCCGGAGTGGTCGGAATTAAATTTTCAGTGCGTTCACACTGGAAACGCTAAATAAATGAGATAACTCTTAAACGGAGTTCCGGATCAGGGATCCGAGTGTACTGATGGGTCTGGAATGTGGTTTTTACCCTAGGAACGACATAAAACTTGTCTTCGCGGGATGCTTGGACCCCTCGCCTGCTTCTGGAACGTTAAACGAATTAATTAATTAATTAATTAATTAATTTGTTTAATGTCGAAATCCTAGTATCTCTTAAACAATGGCTTGGATTGGAAAACTGAGGGCACCGTTGAGTTCGGAGCGTGCCGTTTACCCTAGGAGGGGTATATGTTTCGCTGGCGCGGGCCGTTCGTGAAAAATGGCCCTAGGGGCGTTTGCGTAATTTGGCGGCCTCGGGCGCTGAGTTTAGTAACTTTTGAACGGGGTCTCGGAATAAAATTCAGAGACCTCCGTTGAGCTCAGAGCGTGGTTCTTAGCCTAGGGGAGGCTAAATCCTGACCCCGTCGGGAGTTCGGGTTCGGGGCCGTCGGGCGGGCGTTTAAGTGTTTTGTACTTAAATACCCCCCCCCTTCTTTTTCTTCCTCTTCTCCTCCCTCACACCCTCTCCCCTTCCCTCCTCCATTCTGGCGAGCTCCGGCGAGGCGAGCTTCGGAGAGGCGAGCTCCAGTGAGGCAACGGCCTGGGGCGGATCGCGCGGGAAGCGTCGGGCGAAGCCCCACGAGGTAGGGTTTTGTTTTGAAGTTTTAATTCCCGAACCTCCCTTTGAACCCAATTTTTGCGTCGATTTGTTGTTTTCTCTTCGATCGAAGCCCATGAATGCATAGTAGAGTAAATTCCCTATCCAACGCATCTTTTGGATTTAAATTCCGAGCTCCGTAGCATCCACAATGATCCGCCGAACTTTGAGGGTTTTCGGGTTCCGGCGAGTTCTAGCGGCGGCGCGGCCCGGCGGAGGAGGCGGCGCGCAGGGCGGCGCGGCGCGGAGCAGGGCGGAGGCGGTCGGCCGGGCTTCGGTGGCGGTGGCGCTTCCGGGAGGCGGTGGAGGCCTCGGCGGCGGATGTCGGAAGCCGGCCGCGGCGCCGGCCGCGGGCGCCGGCAAGCAGAGGAGGGGCCACGAGGCGGCGGCCCCGTGCAGCGCGGCAACGACCCGCAAAGCAGGGGTCGTCGCGTGGACCGAGCGACTGGCCCTCGTGGCCGGTTGGTGGCAAGCCCCACGCGGCGGGCGCGCGGATGTGGAGAGGAGCGGGCCACGGAGCGGCGGCCCGCGGCTCGGTTGGACCGGGCCGGCCGGCGAGGGTCGGCCCAGGCAGGGCGGACCGGCCGGTCCAGGCCGGTCCGGCCCAAGGGGCTTTGGCCCTCAGATTTCGGACGCCCGTATTTCGGGCTACGGGCGTCCGTTTTGCACGCCGTCTGCGGCAGCGCAGAGCTTGTGTCGAGGGGAATGTTTTGACGTGGTTTCTGGAATTTTTAATTCCTAAAACGAGGGCCCGCGGAGGTGCGTCGTGTCTTTAAGTAGACGAGCGTTTTCTTCCGGGATTCGTGTTTTGGACGGCGCGGACGCGTCAGACATCCGTTTGGAGCGCCGTCAGTTGCGTTGGGACCCTGGCGTCGAGGCGGAGGTTTGGAAGGTGGTTT
This sequence comes from Viscum album, assembly GCA_963277665.1. Taxonomy (NCBI): domain Eukaryota; kingdom Viridiplantae; phylum Streptophyta; class Magnoliopsida; order Santalales; family Viscaceae; genus Viscum; species Viscum album. The sequence goes on from OY728163.1 coordinate 337,781,377, forward strand.
CAGGCGTTGAGGGCGGAGTTGAGGCGCGGGCCCCACGGCCCGTCTCTTGAGCTGCGTGCGGCTTTTCACGACCTTTTTCCTCGGACGTCCGTTCGGGGCGTGTGAGCAGTCAATGTTGGGTGTTTTTTCAAGGGGATTGCAATGGTGCAATCCGCCAGCTCAAAATCGGCACGATGGTGCGGGGCCCATGAGGGCCGTTTCGGCGTCGACGATGATTTTTCTATCTTAATCACCAGGCGTCCATTTTGGAAAAGTGGATAGTCCATCTTGTGTACTTTTTCGAGAGGATTGCAACTGTGCGATCCGTTCGTTGAGTTTCGGGACCGGGTTGTGGATCCCACGTGGCACCGCTCGTGTGCGGTGCGCCGGAACACACCTTTTTCTCCTGATTCCCGTTCTACTCAAGCGAGTAGTGCTTTTGACGTATTTTTCTGAGATCATCGCGATGGCGTAGTCCGCTCGACCTCTTTCAGAGATGTGGTGTGGGCCCCACCCGACCGGGCTACGATGAATAGTACCTTTTTCACCGGGTGGCCGTTTTGGGTGATTGAGTAGTCAATCCCGTGTGTTTTTTTGAGGGGATCACAGTGGCGTGATCCGTTGGTTCAGTTTCGGCATTCTGGTGTGGGCCCCACGCGGGTTGGTCATGGTGAATAGTACCTTTTCTACCTGTTGACCGTTTCGAGCGAGTGAGTAGTCTAACTCGCGTGTTTTTCCGCAAGGATTACAACGGTGTGATCCATTTGGCTGTACGGAGCCTCTTGCACGATCTTGAGAAATGTGGAAGCACGAAAGGTGCTTCAGTGGTGGTTCGCCCTACTTTGCTTGTAACGGGCCTTTAGCGAGTGATCGCGTGCACTCCCATGTGAGTGATGTAAATGCTTGAGGTGACGTGGTTGGATGTGCCTGGGCCTTTGAGGTGGCATTGTTACGTCACGCCTTCGCGCTGACGTTGGGTGCCGGGTGCACGATAGCCATGGGCTGGAGACGAGGTATACTCTGGGAGTATACGAGAGCGCGTGGAGGTACGTGTGGTTTGTACCTGAGACGTTTGTGCGCTCGATTGGGGTTGACCTGGGGCCACACGTCGTGTGGGTCCCACGTGCGTGCCTTGTTCTGCTTTTCATACTTTGACCTCTCGCGACGTAGAGGGTCCCTCGGTGTGTTTGTTTGACCAGCATGGTGGAGTTTTCCCCTCGCTCGGTGCTTGTTTGTTGACCAGCAGGGTTGAGTGGTCTCCCCTTGGTTTCGTTCTCAATTGATCAGCTAGTAGCAGTGCTAGTGGCCCCCTGTGATAGAACAGACGTTGAACCCCCTTTGGGTGAGTTTTTCTGGAGTTGGGTGGTTGCACGATACCCACTCCGCGTATGGTTGGCCAGTGTTGTACCCTTCAGTGGATGTGTCTAGGGCAGTTCTGAGTTTTACCCTCTAGCGGGGTTGGGCAGTGGGTTACTCATCGACTTCCTCGGGCTTACCCTCCAGCAGGGCTGGGCAGTGGGTTTCTCACTGACTTCTAGGGTTTACCCTCCAGTAGAGACTGGGCAATGGGTCACCCGATGCACTTAGGGTCTACCCTCTAGCAGGGACTGGGCAGTGGGTCACCCGACGCTATTAGGGTCTACCCTCCAGCAGAGACTGGGCAGTGGGTCACCCGACGACCTTTTAGGGTCTACCCTCCAGCAGGGCTGGTCAGTTGGTCACCCGTCGTCTAGTTCCAGGTCTACCCTCCAGCAAGGCTGGGCAGTGGGTCGCATGTCGACTTATTCCAGGTCTACCCTCCAGCAGGGCTGGGCAGTGGGTCGCCTGATGATTTATTAAGGTCTACCCTCCAGCGGGGCTGGGCAGTGGGTCGCCTAATGATGTCTTATGGCTTACCCTCCAGCAGAATTGGGCAGTGGGTCACCTGATATTTGGTTATGAATTACCCTCCAGTGGGGCTCGGCAGTGGGACACTTGTTAGCATTCCAGACTCAGTCCTTCCGACTAGGCTAGTCTGTGGATTTCCTCCGTGATTACTGGAGCGGGACCCTTGGTTGTACGGGTTGGTGATGGAATGACTTTCTCTTAGAGGAGACCTCTCGACTGCGGGGCAGTGACGAGTTGTAGTTTGACGTTCCCCCAGAACACTCAGGAATGAGGGGCGCCTTCCCCACCGAGACACGTTCTTGTGACGCGATCTAAAACCGTGCGAGCGAGTCAGTGCCGCCCAAAGCGGATAGTGTCAAGGTGCGGTGACTGAGCCCCTTGGCTTGCAGTTCAGGGCAAACGTGCGGGATGCTGGGCGACAGTGATGGTTATGTCTGTGACTGTTGGCTACTCTTTTCTTGGGCTGAGCTACGGGATAGAGATCCCCTTACGAGCTTGTTCGGGTTTCTTGTTGAGCATACAGATATGTATATACCTTGTTTCCGGTCCCCACTTCTTGGGTTTGGTTACTCTCTTTCCAGGAGAGGCAAAGACGCGCGGGGTATGCCACGTGCTTTCCGTGTCTATCTTCTCATGGTTGGATGAGTCTACTCTCCTGCTATAGGCAGCGAACGCTCGATGAGAAGTGCATCTTCTCACCGTTCCATGCTCCTTGTGTTAGGACGAGTCTTCTCCGATTCTCTTGTTGGGTTGAGCTGGACTCTTTACATCACTTTCAGTTGTACTCCTCTACTTTTCCTGTTCTCTCTACTGCTCACCCTTCAGTACCTCCTTTGTTGCTCCCTCGAGCCTTCGGGGTATCCTACTGAGTATTTTTATACTCACCCCTGCTTGGGCTTTGCCTGCATTTGGTGTGCCCTTGTAGACGACGGACAGGTGGAGCGTGACTTCAGAGGAGCGTAGGAGCTTGGGAGCTTGGACCGCGTGCGGTGGTCGTGGCCATGATCTAGGTGGGAGATCCGCCAGCTCTTTCTCTTTTTGTTTACCTGTTGCCGGGTTGTGGCACTTTTTGGTTGGGCGCGTGTTTTGACCCTTTTTCCTTTTCAGCATTTTTTCTTGTACTTGTAGTGGTCGATGCACTCTGTGGTTTATTTATAGCAGTTGTTCTTTTTACTCTTCTTGACTTTTCTTTTACTCTGCACTTTTGCATCGAGTTTGCTGCGTGTGCGTGAGTACAGGTCCTTAGGCAAAGGCCTCCCCATGTTATTGTGCCTTCGGCGCTGGTCGCCAGCCCCTGGCCTATGGAGATGGGCTTGGGGTAGTTGCGGCTCGAGCCCGGGTAGGGTCGGGTCATGAAAAAGTGGTATCAGAGGTGGTTTGTTCCTTGAGATGTTGTGCGGACGTCCCTAATAGAGTAATTGGCTGGGATTTAGGGCAACAGTGCTAATGTGTCTCGAGAGCGGCTCTCAGGCCAGGGAGTCCATTGATGGTGCGGCGTCTGACGTATCCATTCACCAGGACCTTGATAACCCGCTTGTCGACTCAGCATGCTAAGACACTTGTTGTAGGGAAATTTGTTTGTGCATCACATAGGATCGAGTCTTTGACAGTCCTTCTTGAGTCAGATCCCCATCGTTGTTGTTGTATTGGTATATACATATATGCTTATCTGACCGCGACACTCCTTGATAATATTCAGGATGTCTCTGCGAGGACAGCCAGCCATGATACCAGCTTTGGTTCGTGACGATTACCCTATGAGCTACGTGGCCACAGTCCAGAACCCATCATGCGAGCCCCTTTCTCCCGGTGGGCCGGTAGCAGCACCCCCACCTGTTGAGAAGTAGACAGTTTCAGCCAGAGTAGGCTGAGTTTGAGCGCTGGTTGAGCGTGCTCCGTGAGTTCCGACGGCAAGGACCGCTGAGGTTCAGTGGTGAGCCAGACCCCAGGCAGTAGAGTCTTGGCTCGAGACAGTGGTTCGCCTTTTCAGGCTTGTGCAGACGCCGACAGATCAGAGATTGGCTTTGGCAGCCATCCTTTTTCAATGGACCGGCTTGGCGTTGGTGGAGTCTGGAGACTCAGTTTCATGACGAGTCGCCGTTTTCGTTGGAACACATTCAGTTGTTGCTCCGTGATGAGTTTTTCCCCTCCTGCTTACACTCCGTTCGGATTCAGGAGCTCCTGTAGTCTCAGCAGGGAGGGATGACGGTGGCTGAGTACGCGGCTAGTTTTGCAGACTGTGCACGCTTTTACCTGGACCTGGTCCGTGACAACAACCTCTGAGTGCGGAAGTTTGAGAAGGGTCTCCGTCGAGAGATTCATGTTGTCATAGTACCCTTGGGCATTTCCACATATGCAAGGGTGCTAGAGCAGGCGTTGGTGACAGAGGGATTCCTGTCATGTTTTGCGGTTGGTAGTGGCAGTGGGCGCGACGGAGCCGGGACGACTGCCATAGCTAGCTGGCACCGGAGGACAGGACCTCGATGCAGGTGGCCTTCCCACTGTCGGTTTCGGAGACGTGGTCGTATACCACTGCGGCGAAAAGGCACAGGGCCTCAGCCGAGGATGCCCATCCGTGAGTGGATCCCGGGCCGTGGTCGTACACCACAGTGGCACCGGAGGGCACCAGGGCATCCCAGAGAGTACAGGTGCTATGCTTCTGACGGACGAGGTCACTTGGCACGAGGCTGCCCGACCCGAGTTGCTGGGAGCATCGGGCAGGCAGCAGGTGCACCGCAACGGCAGAGGCAGCGCCGTGATCGGAGTAGTACCTAGAGAGGGGGGTGATAGCAGAGGATCATGAGGAGCTGGTAGTGGGGGACGACGTTACAAGGTCTTCCCGTCACCACTAGGCGGTCCACGTCAGGCTCAGGGAGCTGACGGTTGGGACCACAGACAGCCGCGGTCTTTGAATGTCTACGATCCTGCAGAGCACGGGATGGTGAGAGGTACCCCTTGCGACCCTTCTACTGCTTGCAGTAGAATTTTTAGGCTCAGCGTGTGAAGGGATTTCTCCCTGCTCCTTGTTTTAGGTGTTACCAGGGTGACGTAGGGCATCGGGTGTAACCTTGTGTTCTTAAGGGAAAAGGCGTGAGAACTTTTCCTTTAGCCGATGGTGTTGGCTCCTTCGCTTCCGAGCGTGTAAGAGAGTCTTGGTAGAGAGACATCGACTGTGGAGCCTAGCGTGACCATATATCCTTGGGTGTTTCACCATATGGATATTCTGAAGGAGGGAATCACCAGGCCTTATTTCAAGTGCGGGCGGTGATTCCAGTTGCGGCGTGCGACGTAGTGGTTGGACCAGGGAGGTGAGCTACCCCCGAGGGCCTTCGGGCTGTTTGAGACCGTGCAAAGGGATGGCGAGGTTCCCTACCGCCTTGCCCTAACCCCAAAGTCTGGAGTGGGTGCACGACATCGACAAGGGCTGACCTAGTGTGAACAGATCAATCCTTTGGTCTGTGTGCGGTGACGTAGAGCTATGTGTGGGTTCTTTTGGGTATGGGAAATCCAGGTGTGGGCTTCATACCCTGTATTGCTCCCTAGTTTTTCTTTTCGAGGACAAAAATATTGAAGGATGAAATGATGTAAGAACTTGGTTTTTTCTGAGAAAGACTTTGGAAATTCTTGATAATATTCCAGAGCAGTGCCTTCAGATGGCGTGCGATTCCGAGCCCCGGAGTGGCCAGAATTAAATTTTCAGTGCGTTCACACTAGAAACGCTAAATAAATGAGATAAATCCTAAACAGAGTTCCGGATCAGGGATCCGAGTGTACAGATGCGTCCGGAATGGGGTTTTTACCCTAGGAACGACATAAAACTTGTCGTCGCGGGATGTTTGGACCCCTCGCCCGCTTCTGGAACGTTAAATGGATTAATTAATTAATTAATTATTTCGTTTAATGGAGAAATCCTAGTATCTCATAAATGGTGTATTTGATTGGAAAACCAAGGGTACCGTTGAGTTCGGAGTGTGCCGTTTACCCTAGGAGGGGTATAAGATTCGCGGGCGCGGGCCATTCATGAAAAATGTCCCCATGGGCGTTTTCGTAATTTGGCGTCCTCGGGGGCTGAGTTTAGTAACTTTTGAACGGGGTCTCGGAATAGAATTCTGAGACCTCCGTTGAGCTCAGAGCGTGGTTCTTAGCCTAGGGGAGGCTAAATCCCAACCCCGTCGGGAGTTCGGGTTCGGGGTCGTCGGGCGGGCGTTTAAGTGTTTTGTACTTAAACACCCCCCCTTTCTTCTTCTTCCTCTTCTCCTCCCTCCCACCCTCTCCCCTTCCCTCCTCCATTCCGGAGAGCTCCGGCGAGGTGAGATCCGGTGGGGCGAGCTCCGGCGAGGTGAGATCCGGCGAGGCGAGCTCCGGCGAGGCAACGGCGCGGGGCGGATCACGCGGGAAGCGTCGGTCGAAGCCCCACGAGGTAGGGTTTTGATTTGGAGTTTTAATTGCTGAACCTCCCTTTGAACCCCAATTTTAGCATTGATTTTTTCTTTTCTCTTCGATCGAAGCCCATGAATGCGTAGTAGAGTAAATTCCCTATCCAACCCATCTTTTTGATTCAAATTCTGAGCTCCATAGCATCCGCAATGATACGCCGAACATTGCGGGTTTACGGGTTCCGGCGAGTTCGAGGGGCGGCGCGGCTCGGCGGAGGAGGCGGCGCGGCGCGGAGTAGGGTGGTGGCGGTCAGGCGGGCTTCGGGGGCGTCAGCACTTCCGGGAGGCGGTGGCGGCCTCGGCGGCGGCTGTCTAAAGTCGGCCGCGGGCGCCGGTAGGCAGAGGAGGGGCCGCGAGGCGGGGGCCCTGTGCAACGCGGCAACGACCCGCAAAGCGTGGGTCGTCGCGTGGACCGAGCGACCGGCCCTCGTGGATGGTCGGTGGCAAGCCCCACGCGGCGGGTGCGCAGGTGTGGAGAGGAGCGGTCCGCGGAGCGGCGGCCCACGGCTCGGTTGGACCGGGCCGGCCGGCGAGGGCCGGCCCCGGCAGGGCGGACCGGCCGGTCTGGGCCGGTCCGGCCCAAGGGGCTTTGGCCCTCAGATTTCGGACGCCCGTATTTTGGGCTACGGGGGTCCGTTTCGCGCGCCGTCTACGGCAGCGCGGAGCCTATGTCGAGGGGAATGTTTTGACGTGGTTTTGGGAATTCTTAATTCCCGAAACGAGGGGCTGCGGAGGCGCGACATGTCTTTATGTAGACGAGCGTTTTCCTCTGGGATTCATGTTTTGGACGGCGCGGACGCGTCCGACATCCGTTTGGAGCGCCGTCAGTTGCGTTGGGACCCTGGCGTCGAGGCGGAGGTTTGCAGGGTGGTTTCAGGCGTTGAGGGCGGAGTTGAGGTGCAGGCCCCACGACCCGTCTCTTGAGCTGCGTGCGGCGTTTCATGAACTTTTTCCTCGGACGTCCGTTTGGGGCGTCCGAGCAGTCGATGTTGGGTGTTTTTCCGAGGGGATTGCAATGGTGAAATCCGCTCGCTCAAATTCGGCACGATGGTGCGGGGCCCACGAGGGCCGTTTCGGCGTCGGCGGTGATTTTTCTATCTTAATCACCGGGCGACCGTTTTGGACAAGTGGATAGTCCATCTGCTGTACTTTTTCGGGAGGATCGCGATGGTGCGATCCGTTCGTTGAGTTTCGGGACCGGGTTACGGGTCCCACGTGGCGCCGCTCGTGTGTGGTGCGCCGGAACGGGCTACGATGAATAGTACCTTTTTCACCGGGTGGCCATTTTGGGTGATTGAGTAGTCAATCCCGTGTGTTTTTCCGAGGGGATCACAGTGGCGTGATCCGTTGGTTCAGTTTTGGGATTCTGGTGTGGGCCCCACGCAGGTTGGTCACGGTGAATAGTACCTTTTCCACCTGTTGACCGTTTCGGGCGAGTGAATAGTCTAACTCGCTTGTTTTTTCGCAAGGATTACAACGGTGTGATCCGTTTGGCTGTACGGAGCCTCTTGCGCGATCTTGAGAAATGTGGAAGCACAGAAGGTGCTCCAGTGGTGGTTCACCCTACTTTGCTTGTAGCGGGCCTTTGGCGAGTGATCGCGTGCACTCCCGTGTGAGTGATGTAAATGCTTGAGGTGATGTGGTTGGCCGTGCCTGGGCCTTTGAGGTGGAGTTGTTACGTCACGCCTTCGCGCTGACGTTGGGTGCTAGGTGCACGATAGCCTTGGGCTGGAGATGAGGTATACTCTGGGATTATACAAGAGCGCGTGGAGGTACGTGTGGTTTGTACCTGAGACATTTGTTCGCTCAGTTGGGGTTGACCTGGGGCCACACGGCGTGTGGGGCCCACATGCGTGTCGTTTTCTGCTTTTCGTACTTTGACCTCTCGCGACGTAGAGGGTCCCTCGGTGTGTTTGTTTGACCAGCATAGTGGAGTTTTCCCCTGGCTCGGTGCTCGTTTGTTGACCAGCAGGGTTGAGTGGTCTCCCCCTAGTTTCGTTCTCGATGGATTGGCCAGTAGCAGTGCTAGTGGCACCCTATGATGGAACAGACGCTGAACCCCCTTTCGGTGAGTTGTTTTGGAGTTGGGTGGTTGCACGATACCCACTCCGTGTATGGTTGGCCAGTGTTGTACCCTTTAGTGGATGTGGCTAGGGCAGTTCTGAGTTTTACCCTCCAGCGGGGCTGGGCAGTGGGTTACTCATCGACTTCCTCGTGCTTACCCTCCAGCAGGGCTGGGCAGTGGGTTTCTCACTGACTTCTAGGGTTTACCCTCTAGCAGAGACTAGGCAATGGGTCACTCGATGCACTTAGGGTCTACCCTCTAGCTGGGACTGGGCAGTGGGTCACCCGCCGCTATTAGGGTCTACCCTCCGCAGAGACTGGGCAGTGGGTCACCCGATGACCTTTTAGGGTCTACCCTCCAGCAAGGCTGGGCAGTGGGTCACCCGTCGTCTAGTTCCAGGTCTACCCACTAGCAAGGCTGGGCTGTGGGTCGCATGTCGACTTATTCCAGGTCAACCCTCCAGCAGGGCTGGGTAGTGGGTCGCCTGATGATTTATTAAGGTCTACCCTCCAGCGGGGCTACGCAGTGGGTCGCCTGATGATGTCTTATGGTTTACCCTCCATCAGGGCTGGGCAGTGGGTCACCTGATATTTGGTTATGAATTACCCTCCAGAGGGGCTGGGCAGTGGGACACTTGTTAGCATTCAAGACTCAGTCCTTCCGACTGGGCTAGGCTTTGGCTTTCCTCTGTGATTACCGGAGCGGGACCCTTGGTTGTACGGGTCGGTGATGGAACGACTTTGACATTGAGGAGACCTCTCAACTGCGGGGCAGTGACGAGTTGTGGTTTGACGTTCCCCCAGATCTCTCAAGTACGAGAGGCACCTTCCCCACCGAGACGCATTCTTGTGACGCGATCTAAATCCGTGCGGGCGAGTCAGTGCCGCCCAAAGCGGATAGTGTCAAGGTGCGGTGATTGATCCCCTTGGCTTGCGGTTCAAGGAAAACGTGTGGGATGCTGGCTGACGGTGATGGTTATGTCTGGGACTGTTGGCTACTCTTTTCTTGGGCTGAGCTACGGGATAGAGATCCCCTTAAGATCTTGTTCAGGTTTCTTGTTGAGCATACAGATATGTATATACCTTGTTTCTGGTACCCACTTCTTGGGTTTGGTTACTCTCCTTACATGAGAGGCGAAGACGTGTGGGGTATGCCATGTGCTTTCTGTGTCTAGCTTCTCATGGTTGGACGAGTCTACTCTCCTGCTATAGGCCGCGAATCCTCGACGAGAAGCGCATCTTCTCACCGTTCCTAGATCCTTGTGTTAGGACGAGTCTTATATGATTCTCTTGTTGGGTTGAGCTGGACTCTTTACTTCACATTCAATTGTACTCCTCTACTTTTTCTGTTCGCTCTACTGCTCACCCTTCGGTACCTCCTTTGTTGCTCCCTCGAGCCTTCGGGGTATCCTACTAAGTATTTTTATACTCACCCCTGCTTGGGCTTTTCCCGCACTTGGTGTGCCCTTGCAGATGACAGACAGGTGGAGCGTGACTTCAATGGAGCGTAGGAGCTTGGGAGCTTGGACCGCGTGCGGTGGTCGTGGCCAGGATCCAGGTGGGAGATCCGCCACCTCTTTCTCTTTTTTTTACTTGTTGCCGGGTTGTGGCACTTTTTGGTTGGGCGCGTGTTTTTCCCCTTTTTCCTTTTCAGCATTTTTGCTTGTACATGTAGTGGTTGATGCACTCTTTGGTTTATTTATAGCAGTTGTTCTTTTTTACTCTGCCTGTCTTTTCTTTTACTCTGCACTTTTGCATCGCGTTTGCTGCGTGTGCGTGTGTACAGGTGCTTAGGCAAAGGCCTCCCCGTGTTATTATGCCTTCGGCGCTGGTCGCCAGCCCTTCTCCTATGGAGGCAGGCTTGGGGTAGTTGCGGCTCAACCTCGGGTAGGGTCGGGTCATGACAATTATAACTCTTAATTTTTCCCTTCTAATGTAAACCCCCAAGGTTTTGAAAATAAATATAGAATACAATCTATCCATTAAACACAGCTTTGCCTCTTCTACGTTTCGAATTTCGAAAAATGGTCATCTAGAGTTGTGTTCAGTTAGTAATTTGGAGTCAGATAGAAAAAACACGATTTTCAGTGAATAATAACATACCCTTATGAATAGTAATATGAATAGTAACATGACCTTATAAATATTAAATAATAATATTATTTTATTTTCTTATGGAAATAGGATAATGTGATCTTAATTAATTTTTCAATGTCACATAAAACTAATTGCACTTCAAGATTGTTATTTTTCGAATTAACTTTGAACTTATTTAAAAATAAAATTAATAATCTTTAGAAAATTATTTTTGAAAATTGAATTTCACTTTTGAATTATACACGTCGAAAAATGGTAGGGGTGAATTTTTGGGATTTTTCTAAAAAGCATGAATTTTTTAGGAATAATAAAAATATAGCTTTGAGTTTTCGGTAGTTTAATGACATCAGAATGATGTAATTATTAAATATAAAAGTATGGTAGACTTGTGTATAGTATCTTTTGACATGAGGTGTCCCAAGTGGCTTAAAACATGGGAAAATGCCATGGGAAAGCCCATGGTTTGGTAAAAACCACTAATGAGGTGTGCCTTTGAAATTATTAAAACATTACCTCTCTTTTTCTATAAATACCCACTGATCTATTAATTTTCATTCCTTTCAAATCCCTCATCCTCGATTCCCTTGTAGTTTTACCTCTCTAGGACCCCTCCCAAGGTGTCCCTAATCCCCCAAAATCCCATAATTCATGATCTAGGAGTTATTCTACATGGTAAGGGAATCCTTCATTCTCTTCTTTAAGTCGACACTTCTTTTATGTTATCTGTTTAAAATTCCATTATCCTATGATGGGGTCTAATATTATTCATTCTTATGGATGTAAATTTGATTATAATATGATAAGATACCCTTTTTTCCCATCATTTTATTTTATGAAATTATATGTGACACTGTTATGCTGCCGAATTTTCATAAGGGATCTCTTAACTTTTCTTTTATTTTCAAGTTCATCTATTTTATTTTTTCTCTCCTCACATCCTCTATCCAAATGATCATTATAATTTCATTAACACATATATACTGTATTTATAGCATATTAATGGAAAAACCATCATAAATATTTTTACTCCCTCCATTTAATTTTTATAAACGAAATCGATGTCCATGAGGTTCCGATTTATAACCATCGAGGACGACAAAGTTTCTTTTTTCAATTTCTTCTTCATTACTAGTCATGAAACCATATTCATGCTTGAAACAGACTATAATATATTTTTTATAACCTAATTAATATTCATGAACCAGAATATGTATATATAATAATGTTACATGACAAAACTTGTTCATAATATTCCAAATATCGCAGAATAATCGTAGTGGTTGTCACCTAATTATTCATCCTCATTCCATGTATCCAAATGATATAAATTACCATTAACAATTCATTATGTTCATTATTAATATATAATTCCAATCTTGGAGATTTATAACCATTCCACATAAACTTTATTACTTAAAAACAAGTGAACTGAATATGAAAATAATGGAAACGAACACTACCGAATGACAAAATTCAATACAATAACTTATCAATAAAGACATAAATGAACAAACCAAAATTATGGTAAAATGAATAAATGTCTAATAGGTTCTGAAATAAGTTATTAAAAATTATAATTTCATATTACAGGAGCTTAAGTACAAGAGGGGAACACGATCGGAGTTAAGGTAAGGATTTTTCCACCCGAACTTCCACTTTCATTCGGGATACTTTCATTGTCTAATTACCTAAATGAAATTCTTATGTATTGTTATGTACTTATTATATATTATATGTGAGTGTCATATATTTGTTTACGAACCAGAATACTTCCTTATTTTATGGATAGTTACACGTTTTAAAAAAGGAACTTTCAAAGTGTCTCCAAAATACAAGCCTAATTCAAGGGAATTTCTCCAATTCTTTTATATTTACATGGGCAATCTATAATCTGTTTTTGGAATCCATTATCTTTATAAAAATTATAATTTTATTATGAAAATACTATCTTACTTCACTTCTGGTTTTATACAAATATTTATCCAAAATAACTCTTTTTTTTCAAAATAAAAGAGTATTTATCTCCAGAATTGCTTAATGATTTTATAAGAGTGTTTTCATCTAATTCAACACTTTTGTTGATTCCATGGTATTATTGGGTATAAAAATTTGTGAATTCATATAACATATTTCATTTAATGGTTTATGACAAACAATATTTTGGATGATCTATCCTAAAACCATTCATCATATTATTCCGAATGGTTAGTGTTTTGGTTCAATAATTGGTGAAAGTTAGTTACATTTCATATGATAGTTTCAATATGAATGTATATGTTATTTATGTTGATCCTAGATCATATGGGGAATAAATTGGACTTATTATGTGACATTTGGGGCCCGCTATATCCCCTCATTGCATCATTAGGTATCATGAGACAAACTATGGTCTTGGCATGAGGCCTTGACAAAACGATTATATTATGGTCCTAGCATGAGGCCTAGACGGTATGGTTATGATGTCAAGCATATGCACTTACCTCATTATGATGCAAGTATTTTTAGTTCATGTGGTTATTCAACTAGTAGAATACCCATTATTATGTTTTATTATGGTATTATTTTACTCATCTCATATTCCCGCCATAATGTGTTCAAGTTTATTATTAAAGGAATGTGTTTTCAATTATTCACCATGTCTAATGTCTATATTCTATTCCGCTATATTTCTTACCCTTAATGAGAATTTTTGATCACCCCTTTCTTATGTTTCATTTTCTCAGGACATGAAGAAGTAATTTATGAATAACTTGCAAGCATAATCTCAGAGACTTGATGTTTCTAGTGGAATAAAATAGTGTTTTATTTCCCTTTATATTGTATGGTGAACTAATGTATGTATCATTTTTCCAATAATACTAAACTACTTGGTATTTTAGGATTCGTATTCCTTGTATGTATGCCAATGTAATCAAATAAGGAACCAGCTCTTGGCGACTGGGTTTGGGTCCTTACAGTTGGTATCAGAGGAATTTTAGTAGAATAATTGGAAACTAAATTTATAAAATGGAGAATTAGGGAAGAGTCCATATGTTAGTCTTTGAGTATATACATACAATAATGTCCTGTATTTTGTTAATGAATAGATTATGTGAATATTTCTAGAAAATAAATCCATGTCTGGATACGAGCAGGTTGAGGTGGTTCTCGCACAGATGTATCAAGTGGTAAAACCCAAAAACACTACTTTGAGCTAGACACAAACGGGAACTGGTGCACAACAACAGGCCTTGCTGCACTCTTAGTTACGACACTCCCGGGGGATATTATTAGGATTATTCAGATTTTATTTACAAGCCGTTATTAAAGAGTTTAATGTAAATATTCCTCAATGAAACCATTTTTGTGAATATAAGATTAGCCATGAAATTTTTCTTTGTATTTTTAATTTATTATTATAAATTAGGATTCATAACCAAATATAGTGTATGCCATTATCTAGATATGGCTTCTAGTGTACGGAATGGAAACCGCACGAAGTCATGTGTTCCCTGTAGGGATTTCCCTCTGATGCAAGATAATGATGTTGGGTTTGTTGCTGAGGAACTCATAACTATAATGGGACAACTTACTCAGGTTATTAAAAATAACCTTACTCATATGGAGCATCCGGATCCACCACGTGGAGGAGCCATGCTTGATCGCTTTATGCGACAATAGCATCCATCATTCAACGGGTCTACAAACCCGTTTGTAGCAGAGCAGTGGATATGTTCCCTTGAGAAGATATTTCTCACCTTGGGATGTAATGAAAGGGAGACGATTGTCATGACAATATATCATCTATCGGGTGATGCAGATCAGTTGTGGTCATTAATCCAAAACACAAAGGAGGGGGAAGAGATAGAAGATATGGAATGGAGGGATTTTAAGGAAATATTCTTAGAAAAATATTTCCCTCAGGAGCAGCGAGAAGATATGGAGAGAAAATTCTTGAATCTGAGGCAGAAAGAAGATGAGAATGTTTCATGTTACGAAGATAACATCACAAAATTAGCAAGACATGGTGTAGACAACATACGAAATCCAAGGAGCAAATTTGATCGATTATTTGATGGTCTAAAGCCATTACTATAGTGGGAACTTGTATCCCAAAATTTTCCCTCATATGAGGATATAGTTTCATGTTACATCAAGAAAGAAAAATAATTCTATATGTCTTATGATTTTAAGGGAAATCAAGAAAAGAAGAGGGCTGCTGAAAACTCTGGGAAAGGAAATAAGGAAACATAGAAGAAGGGAAGAGTTTAATTTTTACCATGTGACAATTATGGAAAGAAACAACCTGTTTAACGCTTAAAAGGAAATGGAGTATGCTACAAATGTGGATAGAAAGGCCATATTGCTGGTGATTTCAAAGCGAAGAAGAATGCCAATGATTTTTAATGCTATAGTTTTCAGACGATGGGACACTATGCGAATGATTGTCCAAAACGATAAGGAAATATGCAAAAGAGAAGTCTAAGGGATCAGGGACAAGCTTATGCAATCAAAACTGTAGAGGTTGAAGTTCCTAATGATGTGGTGGCAGGTACTTTAATTGTTTCCTTGTGTTTAGCCAATGCTTTATTTGATTCTGGATCATGGAATTGTTTAATATCTTCTAAGATTTCTAATAAAATTATATATTTCCAATTTGATTTAACAAGGGAGTTTTTAGTCAAAAATCATAAGGGAAGTATCATTGCTACAAAGTTCTATGAACCAGTTCCCATTAGGGCATATAAATTTTATTCATCTGGTGATCTCATCATCATACCCACGATTGAATTTGATATAATCCTCGGCATGGATTGGATTTTATACCATGATGCAAAAATTTATTGTAAGAAGAAGGAGGTTACAATTTTTTATGACAATGTCAAAGAACACCTTATCTTTAGAGCAGAATTGCCGCCACCTGATTCATATCTAGATCCACCCCCAGTAGCTCAACTAAATTCAATTATTGGGGAGGAATAGAATGAAATAACTTTTGGTGAGGAAAGGAATTTTCAAATAGTGGATGTACCTATTGTGAGAGAATATATTTATGTGTTTCCCGAAGATTTACCTGGACATCCTCCAGAATGAGAAATTGAGTTTTCGATTGATTTAATTCCTGGTTCAAGGCCCATATCAAAGACCCCTTCTGAAAGGGCCACTATAGAATTCATGGATCTAAAGGAACAACTAGAGGAATTGAGTAATAAGGGATTTATTCACCCTATTGTTTCTCCATGGGGAGCCCATGTCCTTTTTGTTAAGAAGAAAGATAGATCTATGAGGTTATGTATAAACTAATGGATGATCAATGCTATAACAATAATGAACAAGTATCCCCTACCTCACATTGATGATTTATTTGACCAACTACATGGAGCTCAATAGTTTTCAAAGATTGACCATCGGTATGGATATCATCAGTTGAGTGTGAAGAAGGAAGACATTCTGAAAACAGCTTTTCGAACTACGTATGGGCATTATGAGTTTACAGTAATGCCTTTTGGATTGACTAGTGCACCCTATGTCTTCATGGATCTAATGAATAGAGTTCTCAGAGAATATCTCGATGATTTTGTAGTGGTATTTATTGATGATATCTTGGTATACTCTAAAAGCTTTTAAGATCATGAAAATCACATACGTATTATCCTGAAGACTCTTAGAAGACATGAATTATATGGGAAGTTTAGCAAATGTGAATTCTAGGTTTAGGTGATTTCTTTTCTTGGCCATATTGCCTCTAAAGATGGAATCCTAGTTGATTTTGCGATGACAAAGGAAATCTAAGATTGGCCAACACCATCAAACATAACTAAGGTACACAGTTTTATTGTCTTAGTAGGTTATTATCATTGTTTCGTGCAGAATTTTTCCCGACTGGCTAAAACACTATCAAAGCTCACACATAAAGGGTTTAAATTTATTTGGGCAAAAGATTGTGAAGAATGTTTCGATGAACTGAAGAAAATATTAGTAAATTCTCCTATATTGACTCTACCATCGGGGAATGATGGGTTATTTATTTATAGTGCTGCTTGAAAGAAAGGACTTGGTTGCGTCCTTATGCAAAATGATAAGGTTATTGATTATGCTTTATGACAGCTAAATATTCATGTGAACAAATATCCTACTCGTGATCTTGAGTTAGCTTCTGTAATATTTTCTTTGAATATATGGATACATTATCTCTATGGTGAAAAATGTGAGATTTATACTGATCACAAGAGTTTGAAGTATATTTTCTCACAGTAAGAACTCAATATGAGGCAAAGGAGATGGCTTGAACTACTCAAGGATTATGATTGCACGATACACTACCACCAGGGGAAGGAAAATAAGGTGGAAAATGCCTTGATCAGAAAGGATCATGGAGTTTTGAATAACATGAGAGTTGAAAGGGATCCTATTTTCATGGATGTAATAAAGATGGATATGGGAATAACTATGGTAGGTGAAACATCAATGCTTTTTGAAATGGTTGACAAACCATATTTACTATAAAGGATAAAAAATTATCAGGGTGATGATGGTGAGTTTCAAAAGAAGATTAAAGCTGTGAATGATGGGTGATTGAATGAATTCGTATATGAAGATGGAATATTGAAATTTGGGAAGAGACTTTGTTTTCCCGATATACCTGATCTAAAAAGGGAATTTTTGGATGATTCTCATATTTAAAATTTCATTATACACCCTTGCAGCACTAAGTTTTATAATGATTTGAAGGAATATTTTTTGTGGGACAACATTACGAGGGAGACTGCTGATTTTGTGTCATGATGTATCGTTTTTAAACAAGTTAAAGTTGAAAGGCAACATGATGGAGGAGTATTGAAACCTCTTCCCGTACCTGAGTTTAAATTGCATAATATCAAGATGGATTTTGTCATGGGACTACCAAAGACTCCTAGATAGAACGATGCAATATGGGTCATTGTTGATCATCTTATCAAGTCAGCACACTTTCTTGCTATAAGAGAAAATCTACCTCTTGAACATCTAGAAAGACTATATATTAATGATGTTTTGAGACATCATGGAGTACCCATATCAATTGATTCTGATCATGATCCACGTTTAACATAAAGATTCTGGAAAAGTTTTCAGAAGGCCCTAGATACTGATCTTAGTTTGAGAACTGCCTACCACCCACAAAATGATGGACAATCTAAACAGTCAAATCAAACATTGGAAGACATGTTGAGGTCTTGTTCACTTGATTTTCAAGTCATGTGGGATCGGTATTTACCTCTCGTAGAATGTTTCGACAACAATATCTTCCATTTAAGTATTCAGATGGCACCCAATGAAGGATTATATGGGAGGCGATGTCGTACACCAACGTGCTGGGATGATGTTGGTGAAAGAAAGCTCATGGGACCAGAAATTTTTTGAGAAACAATGGAAAAGGTGAAGATTATCCAGAACCATATCAAAATATCTCAAAGAATGAAAATGAGCTATGTTGATAACCGAAGGAAGGATTTGTAATTTCAAGAAGGTGATCACATTTTCTTAAAGGTATCTCCCTGGAAGAGTATTATATGATTTGGTAAGAAGGGAAAAATAATTCTTAGGTACATCAGAACTTTTGAAATTCTTGACCAAATTGGAGCCATAGCTTACTGTTTGGCAATGCCGCCACGTCTCTCTGTGGTTCACAATGTGTTCCAAGTGTCAATGTTAAGAAAGTACATGTTAGACCCACACACATGTACTCAATAATGAAGAAGTGGAACTTCAGCCTGATCTATCTTACTGTGAAGATCCTATCAATATTCTTGATACTAGAGAAATGGTATTGAGAAATCAGACAAGTCGTCTAGTAAAGGTTCTATGGTGGAACCATAAGATGGAGGAAGCAACATGGGAGCCTAAGAAGATTATGTTAAAGACATACCAAAATCTTTTTAGGTAATATTCTATACATTTCTACGACTAAGGTTTTGTAAGGAGGGGATAATATAATACCACAAGGTTTTGAAAATAAATATAGTATGAAATCTATCCCTTAAACAAAAATTTTCCTCTTCTATGTTTTGAATTTCGATAAATGGTCATCTAGAGTTGTGTTCAGTAAGTCATTTGGAGTCTGATAGAAGAAACATTATTTTTTGGTGAATAGTAACATACCCTTATGAATAGTAATATGAATAGTATTATGAACTTATGAATAGTAAATAATAATATTATTTTATTTTCTTAAAGAAAAAGAATAATGAGATCTTAATTAATTTTTCAATGTCACATAAAACAAATTGCACTTCAAGATTGTTATTTTTCGAATTTACATAGACCTTAGTTAAAAATTAAATTAGTATTATTTAGAAAATTATTTTTGAAAAATGGATTTCCCTTATGAATTCTATACGTCACAAAATTGTAGTGGTGAATGTATGGTATTTTTCTAAAAAACATGAATTTTTCATGTATAGTAAAAATACAATTTTGAGTTTTCAGTAGTTTAATGACATCATGATGATGTAATAATTAAATATAAAAGTATGATCGACTTGTGTATAGTACCTTATGACATGAGGTGTCCCATGTGGCTTAAACCAAGGGACAATACCATGGGCAAGCCCATGGTTTGGAAAAAACCACTACTGAGGCGTCCCTTGGAAATTATTAAAACATTACCTCTCTTTTTCTACAAATACCCACTCATCCATTCAATTTAATTCATTATAAATCCCTCATACAAAAATATCTGGTGGTACTACCTCACTATGAGTCCTCCCAAGGTGTACCTAGGCCTCCAAGGTCCCATCATTCAATATCTAAGAGATATTTTACAAATTAAGAGAATCCTTCATTCTCTTCTTTAAGTCGATACTTCTTTTATGTTATCTATTTGTAATTACTTTCTCCTATGTTGGGGTTTTATTTTATTCATTATTTTTTCTTTCCTTTTTATTACAATATTATGAGATACCATTTTGTTCACATCATTTGATTTTATGAAATTTTAAGTGACGTCGTTAGGCTAATAAATTTTCATAAGGGGTCTCTTAACTTTTGTTTTCTTTTCAAGTTCATCTCTTTTATGTTTTCTGTCCTCACATCCTCTCTCCAAATAATCATGATAATTCCATTAACATACATATTCCATATTTATATCATATTAAGTGAAGAACCATCATAAATATTCTTACTCCCTCCCTTTAATTTTTATAAATGAAATCGACATCCATGAGGTTCTGATTTATAACCTTCAAGGCCGATGAAGTTTCTTTATTCATTTTATTCTTAATTACTGGTCATGAAACCATATTAATGGTTGAAACAGACTATAATATTGATTTTATAACCTAATTA
Organism: Viscum album; assembly: GCA_963277665.1. NCBI lineage: Eukaryota > Viridiplantae > Streptophyta > Magnoliopsida > Santalales > Viscaceae > Viscum > Viscum album. The sequence continues at coordinate 337,801,143 of OY728163.1, forward strand.
ATATTCAGGGACCCGAATATTTACATATAATTAAGTTATATGACAAAACTAGTTCATAATATTCCAAATACCGCCGAATACTCATAGTAGTTGTCATCTAATGATTCATCATCATTCCATGTAACCAAATGATATAAATAAAAATTACCAATTATTTATATTAAATAATAATATATAATTCCAATCCTGGAGATTTATAACAATTCCACATGAACTTCATTACATAAAAACAAGTGAACCGAATATTAAAATAAAGGAAACGAACACTCCAGAACGATGAAATTCAACACAATAACATATCAATAATGACATAAATGAACTAACCAGAATTTTGGTAAACTAAATACATGTCTTATAGGTTCTGAAAGAAGTTATTAAAAAGTATAATTTCATATTCCAGGAGCTTATTTACAAGATAGGAATAAGATCGGAGTTATGGTAAGGGGTTTTCCACACAAACATCCACTTTCATTCGGGAAACATTCATTGACTAATTACCTCAATGAGATTCTTATGTATTTTTATGTACTCATCATATATTCTGTGTGAGTATCAAATATATGTTTAAAAACCAGAATAATTCCTTATTTTATGGATGGTTTCACATTTTAAAAGGAACTTTCAAAATGGTTTCCAAAATACAAGCCTGATTCAATGGAGTTTCTCCAATTAATTTCTATTTACAAGGGCACTCTTATTTTTTTGGAAACCATTAACATTATAAAAATAATAATTTTATTATAAAAATACTATCTTACTTCACATCTGGTTTTATACAATAATTTTTTAAAAATAACTCTTTTTTCGAAATAAACGAGTATTTATCTCCAGAATTGCTTAATAATTTTATAAGAGTGTTTTCATCTAATTCAACACTTTTGTTGATTCCATGGTATTATTGGGATTAACCATTTGTGAAGTCCTCTAACATATTTTATTTAATGGTTTATGACTAAATTTATTGTGGATGATCTATCCTAAAACCTTTCATCATATTATTCGGAATGGTTAGTGTTTCTCTTCAATAATTGGTGAAAGTTAGTTAAATTTCATATGATAGTTTCAATATGAATGTATATGTTATTTATGTCGATCCCCACTCATATGAGGAATGAATTGTACTTATTATGTGGTGGGTGGGGCCCACTTTAGCCCCTTGATGCATCTGTATGTCTAATGAGATAGTCTATGGTCTTGGCACGAGGCCTTGACAAAAAGATTATTTTATGGTCCCAGCACGAGGCTTGGACGGTAAGGTTATGATGTCTGGCATATGCACATCCCTCATTATGATGATAGTATTTTATGTTCATGTGGTTATTTGACTAATAGAATAACTATTATTATGTTTTATTATGGCATTATTTTACACATCTCATATTCCTTCCATAATGTGTTCAAGTTTATTATTAAAGGCATGTGTTTTCAATTATTCACCATGTCTAATGTTTATATTATCTTCTGCTGTATTTCTTATTCTTACAGAGCGTTTGAGCTCACCTATTTCTTATGTTTCATTTTCTCAGGACATGAAGAAGTAATTTATGAATGACTTGCAAGCATAATCTAGGATACGTGATGTTTCTAGTGGAATAAAATAGTATTTTATTTCCCTTCATGTTGTATGGTAAACATCTGTGTCTAACTTGTTTCCAATAATACTAATCTACTCGGTCTATTTGGATTTGTATTCATTGTATCTATGCCAACATACTCAAATAAGGCACTAGATCTGGGCAGCTGGGGTCGGGTCCATGAATGTAAAGTTAGTAGTTAAGGATGTAGTGAATAGTGCCTCAATATTTATGGCTGCACCTGGCTATGTTTCTCCTATTCAGCCTTCAGATAATGAGTTGATTTGAATTGTGGTATGGGAAGAACATCATTCAAAAATAGGCCGTATGGATAATGAAATCCTAAGAGAGCTATGGAAATATGTGAGATACATTGTTCAAGGTTAATCTAGCTCAACATCTCTAATATCTCACCCTCTAGACGTAGATATGTTCAAGAATGTTATTAAAGAATATTTGTGAACCGTGATGGGAGGAACTAATAAAAAAAATCTACCAAAAAATATGGAAAAATAGTGATCATATCTATGATATGGCTAGATTTTATTCCAACCCAGATACAATTCATGAAGGGAAAATCACTAAGAAATTGGCTTTTTATACCAAGATAATGTACACAAAGCATTATCTAGGTGTTAATTCATGATTTTACTTGAGAACCTGACAATTCCTCCAGTGACTCGAGCCTTCAATGATCAAGTGATGTTTCTCAAGGAGGTTTCTTCTACAATTATAAAGTTCATTGAACATTAAAAAGATTTCACAAAGGCTATGTAGTATGTTTGAGAGATAATCATGGATTTCATGAAACTTCATATGACTTATCTACATGTCTATGGCACTGCCATTGTTTCCCATCCTTCAAATCCTATCAAACATTCTCTAGACTCTTCTATCTCTACTTCTTCCATTATTCCTTATTTCCTAATGACTCATACCTCCTCTATCCCAGACTTGGACCCCATAGTATTTTCTAGAGATTCATTTCCTCCTATCATAATTCACTCTCAACCACCAACCACTAACCACCACTTCTACAAAAACTCCTTCTACCCCTTTAGATTCTAATAAGGGAAATAAAATGACAGACCCCTCCTTGAAGATGACTTTGTTTGGATAACTTCTTAGATTGGGATGAATTTTTATACTTTTTGTTTTTTTCTTTTCCAATGTAATTTCACTTGATTATAAAATTCATTATCTCATCATTTCATTATTTGTGATCTACCTAATTCTATTATTCTTTAGTCATTCATATTTGGATGCAAATTTCATCTTTTTGATAATCCAAAAAGGAGGAGAAAAAGAATAATAAATATAGAATTATGCATTAGTTTACCTTTGGAGATACTGAGCAGAATACCATATTTTATCATTATAAATCAACTGATTATACTTTATAATTCCATAACCTCCATTACGAATCAACTTATTGTACTATATAATTCCATGATTTATGATCATCAAAACAAGGGATATTGTTGTCCCTATCCAGTTTTAATAATCAAAAATCAGGTCCAATAATGTATATTTATGTTAAATTGTGGTTAGTTAAGTTCAAATAACGATAATTATGTTTATCCATGTTAAATTATATGTTTAAAATATTATGTTGATTTTTACACTATAATTCACATAAACAGACAAAATGGATTAGTATGAGTCACTGATAGTTAATTCAATGTGTGCCTCACTAATAGAACAAATGAGTCACCAATAGAACAAATGACTCACCAATGAAATGACTCACCAAATGGAGAAATAACTCAATGATATAAGTATGAGATACCCATAGTAATTTATCAGAGATACAATCAAATAACCTATAGAATGAGTCACCGACACACTGACCTACCGATAAATGGAGTCCTTGACAGACTAACCTTCCAAAAGAATGACCTACCATTCAATGCTTAGAAAATTATATTTACTCTTTAAATAAAAATTAATTTTAATGGTCATATTTATGAAACTCAGTAATACTTATTATATTAATAACCTTTTCTGTATTTTGTAGACATTTTTAGAGAACTGTATGGGGTATGAGGAATCCCTTATTCTTATTATCAACCTCTTCAGTATAAAAAAAATCAGCAGAGAAAAAATAAGAACAACATGATATAGACATAATATTTGATGGAATAAAATATACATACATGAAGAACACTCATTTTTTATAACTATTAAGGGAAATGATTTACTGATAACAAAATTATCCACATTCATACAACAACAATCCGTAGTGAAGAGAACCATTATAGATAATCTCATATCTTTCTAAAAACTAGAACACAAAGCTTTCACGACACACTGTTTTGGTGTCTATTTCCAAAAGTGGATTTGATATTCACATATTCTACATCTAAGATGTACAAAAGAATCAAGAACATCACTTAGTGAATTATTAACCATATCTCATTATTTCATCTCTATTTTTTATAATTTTACTACTTTTCATGAAGTGTGTGTGTGTGTCTATGTTTGGACCACTTTGTGTATAAAGATTGTATTTATTGTCAACAATCTTCAATGCTGGTCAAAATGAATATGAACATGAATAAGGACTCCAATGTTAATATAGATCGGCTAAAGTGAGGATGTCTGGAGAACTGTTATATAATCATAGCATTGGATGTCATGCTTGGGGCATTCTCCAGAAGTTAATTCAGACGATTGTTGAACTAATCCTAAGTGCAAAGAATTGTTTTCAATGGTGACACATTGTTTACAATATTTAATAACGGTGAAGTATCATCCATCGAAGTATGATTGAAGAAGAATGAGGATTTGAAGAAGACCATGCAATTCTTCATAATTGCATGAGAACCATGCAAGAGATTACATGAAGAAAATAATCATATGGTCTTCATTAAGTAGATAATTATGGTTGAAGAAGATGCGATAGTGCGGAAGGGGTTGGTATTATAAGATGGTCATGAATTACATATTTACTTACAATTAGACGATTGTTGCACTGTGCTTAAAAGATCAAAATACATGTATTAAAGGTGATACATTATCTACGACATTGAAGTTTTGGAAATAAAATCAGTCAATGCTTTGGTAATTTGTATTTCAAAAATATAATAAGTTAGGAGAACTTATGTTGAAAGCCTTATGGTGAAAAGGGTGAGTGAAGGTGTTTCCAGTTTTATTGAGTTTTGATTGTAAATAATGATCATGTAGGAAGATAAAGAAGTTTCCGTACTTCCTATTGAAAATCTGATGATACTAAAGTTGTTTGATCAAAGACTATATATCATGATAGATATGTTTCTTGATGAAAGTATTTGTGTGTTGAATATTCCAGATTATAATGAAGCTGCATTGGTGTTCTTGCCTAATCATATTTTAAGGTGGCGTCATTTCCTAGTGTTTTCAAAATTTCTGGGCTTGAAAATCGAGAGATGGAGAAATGTGTTTCGGCAAAGGATGTTGCACGCATGTTTTAAGACAACTCGGTATATTCTGCCCAAGTGGTGATCCATGATCCGAACATCAAAAAATGGAAAATTAAGGAATCACATGTAGGATTCAAAAAGTGCATGAAAAAATAGGTTGGCGTGAATGAGACTTATGCGCCAAAGGCGAACTAAAATTGGGTTTTTCATGTGAGGATTGATTCGAGGTCCAAACATAAAAAACTGGTAAAGAAAGGAAGTGTATGAAATAATTTAAGAAGTGCTCAGAAGGTGAGGTTGGTATAAAAGAGACTTATGCACCCAATGTGATGTCAAATTTGGTTTTTTGCGACGCGTGACTTACACGCCTATGGTGATGTCAAATGTGGTTTTTCCTGAGGTGTCAGGATCTTGCGTGATGCATCGGGGTTGTTTCATGCATGGGGTCAATGAAGTCTATAAATAAGAGGTGAACCCCTAACCTTATAGATGCTCGACACTTATTAGAAATCAGAGCTTTGATGGAAATAATAAATATACCTAAAGTGAATTTCCAAAAGAATTATGAGTTGCGTGCAAGATAGGATAGTTGCGCGCAAGATTTAGTGTTTCTCTCAAGATGACTTCCTCAAAAAAAACTAAAATGTTGCACACAAGTCTTTAATATTGCTCGCAAGTCTCCCAAAACGGGCTGCGCAAAAGATTGGGGTCCTGCAGGCCTTTGACAGGTGCATTGAACTCTCTATGCGGCTTTATGAAGAAGGAATATCTATGAACTATTCGATTTCATAGAGAGAAGTTGTACCACATTAACATGACTAGTGTTTATCACCCTCATTGTGCATTGTAAATAGAAGAAGAACTAGAATTACAATTTTACACTTATATGAAAAGTGGAAGAAGTTAGTGTACCAATACACTCAGGGGTTGGTATTGAGAAGAGAAAGAAGAGAAGAGTAAGAAGAAATGAGTGTGCCAAACTGAAGATTTAAAATTATTCAGGGATGTTAAAATATGAAAATTCTATGCGGAGATGATCCTCATTTCATGAGTAATCATAATGGTATTTTTTATTATAGCAAAAGAAAAAATAATATTAGTGTAGTCAGTTGTTATAATAAAAATATGAAAGTTGAAGAGCTAGTGAATTTGGTTTTTCACTAGAGAAGAAGAGAATTAATGGGATATTTTATTGCCTACAACTTTGAAGGTAACCAAGTGAAGATCATGAAAGGAGATAAATAGTAGAACCTACCTCATTCAAGAAGTAAGAAGACTACATTTACAGGAAGTATAAAGAACAATCTAGAGGCTCAATGTTAGACTAGGTTATCACCTGTCCTGGGAAGATGATTGTTTCCCACCCCCTCCAAAGTGCATGGACTTACACTGGATAGAGGACTGTTTTCCAACCCACTATATCATAATAGAATATCACATTATAGTGGAGAATCCATTCACTTGTCATTCCCATGCATGGTAAGAATGTCACTTCTCTTATTGTGTGGTGAACCTTGTAAAACTATCATGTTCATATTTTAACTGAATTCTATTATTTCATTTGATAGTAAAAAGATAATAAGATAATCAAGATCCAAATAGGTCAAGTTGTACATGGAAAAAAAGTTGGAATTGGTTTCAAAAGTCCCCATCACTGATTCACCCACCTCTCAGTGTAAGGTATATCCCAAACTGGTGCTCTTAGTCAATTGTATGACCACACACTCTCTTATGAGCTATGTATGAGGATATAAGATATACTCCCTCACTCATCATTCTACAATGTTTGCACACACGTATAACTAAATAAGAGATACTTGTGTGACTAAGTTGTATTTTTTTCAATGAATAATAGTGGTAGAGGTCTTATTGACCTGGAAAACCATATGTGATATTGTGAATCCCTATCCAAGGCGTGGATCATGTTTATTAATATAAACTTCTAGGTGGAATGAGACCAATAAGAAGAGAGGATTATGTCTCTTCTTGTGACTAAACCTCTTTTTTTATCCATTGTTTCTTTAAAATGTAGTTTGTTTTCTTTCACACATATTTTAGAAATATTAATTTTATGGTTAGTCATAGAAAGTTATTATAATTTATTTGATTTACAAAATTACTTTCAAAAATTATATCAATATTTCAAAATACTGTAATTGAGAGTCAATCAATTTTTTGAGAAATTAATTGAACATTCCAAAATATTATAAATCTGTAACTTTGGGTAACTGGGATGTTTTAATTTTTTAGTTAATGGACTTTAAACTAAGGTTTCTAATATAAATTTTGATAGGAACTCAATTAAACCACATCTTGAGTTTGCTACTCCGACCAACATTCTTGAATGGTCTGTTGGAGTAGATTGAATAATCATCTCTCTATTTCAATGGAAGTTCAGTGAAGGACCATTTCTTGCATGTCTTCAGGTCAGATGAGTGTAGTTTTTGATGTCTAGGGATTTTCATGAGGAGCTAGATTAACCTATCTAAATAGGGTCAGTGGTGAATCAACCATATGGTAATTTCAAAATCAGGCTAGAGAATCCCTAGAATTCTAGGTACGTGGTTTGTAGGAAATTATAATGATGGGGGTTTTGTGGCTCGGAATTGATCCCCCATTTTAAAGAATGAGACCTATGGTGTGGAGAACCACCAGCTAGCTGTTTCAAGAGATGATTACATGGTCATGCCTCTAGCAAAATGGGCACAAATATGCAATATCTCGATGTTTTAGTGGAAACACAATGTGAGTCTAATCGAATATTAATGGATTAAGTACTTCTTTCCCAATAAATTCTTAGAGGTTCATTGGGAATTTGGAAATGAAACATGACCGTCATAGAGAGACATCACGACCCTTGTAAGTTAGGTGATGTTTTCATTGTTCATGAAGTAATCTCATTGAACACTATGATGTGTATCGTTTGAGAAATTAAAATAATTATATTAAAATTAAAATGGAAATATATTAAACGGATATAAATGGAAAATAATAAGAAGGAAATGTTTTTATAATAATAAAAATAATAATATTATTTTAATTGTTATTATTACATAGTTGATTTTAATTAAACTCTATTAGGGGTGTCCCTTTTCTTAGAATCATTCAACACCCTCCCCCTAGGGGTTCTCTAATAGTGCACGACCCCACCTATGGAGTGACCCTTCCTCATGGACTCCTTTGTTCACAAATGTTCTTCTATATTTTTGTATTTTTCATATTCAACCAGAAAAGGATAGGCATTATTCCTTCATCTCCATCATTATTCTATCGGATTTTGGTCTCCCCCTCACCCTTGTTGAATTGCAAGAACCCTAGGGTTTTGGTTGCACAAATTTTTTATGTGTATTTTGATTCTATGGAATGTGGTGTGTTTTTTGGGATGAAATTGTTCATATTCTGGATATTGCTACTAAAGACGAAGATGTTCATATCATCTCAATCCTCGATCATTGTTTTTGGGTATGGTATTCCTCCTTTATTCATCGTTTCTTAATTTTTAATTGGGGTTTTCATTGTTTTTATGTTATAGGTTTTTTTATTTAAGTGTCTGGACCATGTCCAAGGAATTTTAGGTTGTCACTTCTTTTTGAGGTATGGTTTTAAGTCCACTACATTGATTCACATCATTTAATTTAGGGTCTTTATTGTGTTTTTGAGCCTGTATCATTCTATCTAGGTCTGTTGGCCCTTGCCACACCATTTTGAGTTCTTAATTATTTTTATAGAGAATTTTATCATATTTTTTGATGTGCAATCACATACATAGTTAGGTATATATATATATATCTCTTCATCATACATTTCCTAATGGAGAGAGGAATATATATTTTAGATTAATGGATATATATATATATATATGAATTTATGTGCATGATAGGTTAGAGAAGTTTCTAGTGGTCACCAAAAAATTTATCAAGAGTCGAGTAATGGTTTGGTCTAACACTTATGGTAGGCTCCCATTACTTTACACATAAATGTGATTATGCACTAATAGATTACCATAACACCTTTAATTAATTTTTTTCCATTTATAATAGTTTTATTCTAAAATAATTACTTTAGGTAAATTGAATATAATGCTTAATTGAATAAATGATTTGTTTTATCAACAATTTAATGATTTAATAATAGTACCCCTCTAGAGAAGGTGAACTATATCAAAGATAAAAATTAATTCATATATATTTTTTATTACTTGGACTATTGAGTTGGTGTTTCTTTATGCATCATGTTAGGTTTGGAATATTAAATGTTTTGTGTCTGTCCTATTTTTTATTTTCATAAAAGGGGGTTTCCAACCTTGGGAAGATGTTTATTAATCCAAAGAACCTTTATTATTTATCTTGTCTTATAAACATAAGGTCTTGATTGATAAATGGGAATTACCAACATATGAAATTTCCCTTTTTCCAATGACACTTTCCATTTGATGTGTTGATCCTTGTATGTGACTTTCTCATATTTTGGTAAATTGAATGAGTTTTTTGAAAAGAAATGGTTAAAGCATGATAGGGTAACCTGTATTAGAATGTATCAAATTGTATTAAATGGATTGAACCCAAGGGATAGTAATCCCATTTAATTTTTCTAACACACAAGTAAATTATTATAATGAAATGTATAGCCTTAATGGATTTAGCCTTGACTAATGATATGCATGAGAGGCCTTTGACTACTGTATGAAATTCTGTATATGAAAATGTGTATAATACCATATGCCACACTTTATGCTTACTTTATAGTTTCATAATAGAGTGGTATAAACTAAATCCATTTTTATCTAATACAATCACTTATAGTAATTGTGATTTGTGTGATCATTCCAGCATGTTGCAGGCACAACTGGATAAATTGGATAATTCAATTAATTACTACGTTAAACAATTGAATTGAAGTAATAATAACTTTTTGTGGTGTCCTATGAAAAAATCACATTAAAAAATATTGGTTCATTGATATAATAATTACCTTAGGGTTGAATGACTAATTAAGCAAGTTTTATAAAATTATGATGACAATTAGAAACCTGGATTAATGAAATTATTTGGTTTGATATATCATAATTTTTTACAAATTGATCGTTGTGTCTTACGATGATAAATCTGGCATGATTGATACTAGATATATAATTTTTCTTTATTAGATTTTGATCTGATGTGATATTGACGTGATTGATAGCTGATAGTTTGATGATGAAGGCATGTTGAGTTTGTCTGGATATGACTCATGATTAGTGTTGATGCATGAGGGATTGGTGCATGTTTTTATACCACTTGAGGGCTTAGAGAATTTGTAATAAATGACTAGGGTTATATTATATAATTATGTTGTATTCTTAAGTTATATATACATTGTCCCATAATACATGAGGGTGATATTCGATTAAATCCTAAAGGCATTATGTTTGTTAGCCTAAGAGAAGATTCTGTGTGTTTATGGTATATTCTGATTGATTTATCCCAACTAGGATAATCTTCCACCATTTTGGGTAATATATCATGATATATGAGGATATAACAACACACATAGATACCTGGAAGAGCAATGTAATAGGTATATTCAACATTTGTACCTCATGAACCTACAAGGTTGGTTGTTTGTTTAATTAGTTCTTTTTATTACTTCTCTAAACCGTCACAATACATCATTTATATTACACTGTCTTGTTTTTCATAGTCACTGATGGTTCAATAATACTATGATTCAAGTCTAACACTCTTCTCATGCATATATTAAATTTGGTTTCCTAATAATTCTTACATATTTATAGGACCAAGTTTGATTACTTGTGTTGTTTTATTTTACGTTGGTGTTAGGATCACATTACCAAGCTGGAGCTCATGATTATCATGGAGTTCTCCTGGGATGTTTTAATTTATTATTTTATTTAATCATGTACATTACTATATCATTTCCTAATGTATTTGTTTTTCTTTATATTGTGTATACTAAATATTAAAATCAATAATTCTTTTTATAAATTTTTCTTTTTCACTTTTATTCAGTTGATATTTTCTTCCACTTCCCTGTTATTAATTTATTACTCCTTCTGATATTATATTTCGTTTATAATATGTTATACCATAGGAAAACTCTTAATAAGATGATATAGTCTCCCAACTATACGATCTTTACACCCCCACTACTAGTCAGCAGCCTCTGGCATATAGGGACGTGCTCTTGAGGTCATGGGGTGACTGGTCCAGCCATCATCTTAGTGGTGAGCTGGGCCAAGATGTTACAAAAGGCGATAAGGTGATTGTGACCCCCATTTAAATCATTTTCCTATTATGGAACACCCATTTATAATTTTTTTAACGAATTATACCCATAGATAATGGGTGTGGAGAAGATTCAGGCTCAACCAGGAGTAAAAATTTTCAAAGGTGATATTATTTAGAGAGAATTACAGAATCTGGAAAACAAACATCAATTCACAGTAATTAGTTTATTAGAAAAAAATAAGTTATATATCACACACCGGGTATATTAAGACATATATTTTGTTCTCCTAAGCCTACTAGAATAATATTTATAAGAATTATATTACAATGACGACTTTTAACAACACACACCACGTGGTTCTCGACCATATATTGTATTCCCTTATAATTACATGAATTCAACCTCCTTATAGTACATGGTGAGTGAGTATAATTATTATTTAAAACACATACCCTCATGGACATAGTGTAGTTTTTTTCTCACTAAACTTGGGTTACGGTGGTGCATTCCATGTATATAGGCTACCCTATTCCATGAGTAACCCATTAGACACCCAATGTTGGTAGAATCTTTATTTTTATTTGGAAGGTAAATAAAATTCCATTATTTTAGTTAGGAGAATAATTTATTTACCCATATAGTACATTTCATGTACTCTTTTTATCATGGTAAATTTTATAATATTTTATCTCAAGACTCATATTTCAGATTTTTGGTAGTCTATCTTCAGAGTTTTTTCCCATAGGATGTGATAGTAATATTTTATTTAACATCAATGAGGAGAAGTGAGGCAATATTAGTATATTACCATCCTCAAATATATATATATATATATGTTAATGGGGATTAGGTAGAGTGATCGATGTGTTATCTAGATTGGTACACCCCATGGGGTATGCTTTTGATAGTGTATCATACCACTAAAACAAAGTTAGGGTTTTATTATTCCACCAAAATCTCATGGAATATTTCCTCAATCTTAATATTTGATTCTCCCATGTCAAAATGTTTGGATGGGGTGTGGGTCTTTCTTTATGGTCGATACTCCCTAAATTTATATATATCCGTTGGAGAGTTTATCAATCATGTATTTTAGCACATATATAATAATAAATAAATATTATTTAATATATTATTTCACAAGAAACATGGAATAAATACAAAGTGTCATATATATTTTAGAATTAAATGTAATTATTTTTATATATCCATTGATTTAGATAGTAAACATCATATATACGACATTATATAATATATTCACACAACTTCACGTAATAGTAGTATTATACAAGAGGATTATTTTTCTAGGATTCAGAAGGAGGTGGAGTCATTTGGTTTTTCTATAGATTAAGCACAATTTGAACCTCAATATATATAGCTTGAGTAAAATCTTCATTAAGAGAAATTAATGTTTTTGGAAGTAACAAAAATATTCATATAAGATGAATCACCACCCATGACAACATTCACTATTTATCTTACCAATATATATTTTTAAGAGTTATTAAGGGTGTTTAAAGTATTATTGTGTATAATATAGACATGTTGATATTAAATTAATAAATTATTAGTTCTATTTTTATCATTTCTTTAATTTTAACCATTCAAATACATTTTCTAAAACTTTACTTTGCGGTATATGAGTTATTTTACTAAAAATAATTTTTACCCATATTAGACATTGATTTTATTAATATTAATTTCATTTCTATATTAATCATATAAAAATTTCCCTATTATAATTTATTTTCTATTTTTATGAAATTTTTTATTTTTAATTGAATAGTACAAAATACAATTTTTATAATTTGCATAACATTTATGACATTATCAACATATAATCATGAATTAAAAATATATTAAAAAAATTTATTGACAAAAAATTTAATAATAGGGTACAATAGTTCATTTAAAATTAAATTTTTTTAGAAATAGATTTTTATCATTTTGGAACTAAAGTTGTATTGTATTATAATTGAAAAATTATTTTGTTTTTCTTCATTTAATTAACTATTCATAAGGTTCCATAAGATTTTTTTCATGATTATAAATCCACAAAAAGACATTATATTTAATTATAAATAACTATATATCATGAGAATCAATACTATATATTATTTTTTTATAAATTTTATTTTATTTTTTGAGTGGAACTTTTTATAAAAAAAATTTGTTTTTCTAAGCATACTTTTTTGAAAAATATTATTTAGTACTGATAAAATTTGAATATTGTAAAATGATCATAAAATTGTGATTTATTATATTAAAATTACATAATTAGTTAAATTTAATTTAAATAATTTGAAGTAATATACCAATGTAAAAGACAATCACCCCGGTAAAGGCTAAAATAATGTAATTGTGTTAAATCAAGGGTTTTTACATTAAAATATCACAAACTATTATACCAAAATTTTAATATAGAGGCTTAATAAAAGTCCCAATAGTATCTTATTAAATTTAATCCATTTTGCATCAAATTTACATTAATATTCCTCTTTTTTAATTAATATTTACCTTACAAAAATATCAATCCCCTCACATATAAATGGATCCCCTACCTCTTCAAATCCAAACAAAGAATAGAAATCCCGCCAACTAATATACTACATATAAATTCTTAACATGATTTAACCTTATTCTATATATTTTTATAATTATAAAAATTATGAATCCTATCATTCACATGGGGTCCTAAAAGATAATTGTCAAAATCTCAACGAGGATAGAGTGTGTCCGATGAAGAGGGAATCCATTGTAAGGGGTTTTCCATATAATTTCGCTTAATTTAGTTATGTGACATATTATTAAATTATTTTAAAATTTATATTGTTTATAATAACTCTTTAAATATTATATCATGAATCTCTCTATTTTATTTTCCTTATCAATTTTATTCATTGAATAAGGTTTATATTTTAAAATTCATAGATGGTTTTATATAAATTATTAATTTTAGAAGTTTTTTATAATTTCTCTTCTATGTCAATTTTTTTATATTCCCACAATAATTATAATTTAAACAGTTAAATTATTTATTGAATTCATTTTCCATCATCCTTGATTTTAATTTTTGGCATTTAAAAGAAAATATTTTAAAAATTTATATACGATTTGTTTTTTATAGTCTTTACAAAAGTGCACAATGAATAATTATTTTAAATTTACCATTAAAACACATTTTCCCACCTTAATGACTATTCTTCACTAATAATATTTCATTACATATTTCATGGGATTTTAAATTTAAATCCAATTCTAATTATTCTATAATTTTTTTTTATTTTGTATCAATGTTTTCTAATGAAAATATTATTTCTTCTTAGGTTTTAAATAATGTTTCTACAGAATTTATAAATGTGTTTTCACATATGTAGACATATTTTAATGATTATTACATTTCATTTAATATATGATTTAATGATAACATCAAAAATTTAATGAATATGATTTATGAAGATTCTTTTTTTGTGAAACCCATGTATTTCCTTCGGATAACTAATCTATGGTGAAAATATGATTCTTTCCTGTTCATGTGGAACACATATGTATTATGTTTCTATTATGAGATGGTTTTTTCCATTATAACCTATAAATATTTTTTAAATTCTTATGTATCAGACAATAATAATGTTTTTCAGGGTCATGATGACATTAATCTGTTTTCACATCTTAATTAGTAGTCCTCCAAAGTGTGGTGGGGGTAATAGTTTAAACTACCTTCCACCTCCGGCTACTCTTCCCTCCCCATTGACACATATTATACCCTATAGACCTCCTTACTCATAACGATATCTCTCATGGGTGGTCCCCTGACCAAATCTCTATAATTTCTACGATGTGTTGGAACATCCCCAGAAAAATTCCCCTAACCGTCATTAGATAATCACACCCTCTCCCTAAGATGACTTGAGCTATCCTATGATACATGAGCTACAGATCCTTTCTCCTCGTATCATCTCTTTAATAATCTATATCACATCTATCCCTATGAATATTTTCATTTATTTGTGGTTAAGGTCTCTACTCTTGGGTGATCACTACCAGCAACCAATTTCCATGTCTAATATACCAATAATATCTCTACAAATGATGCCCAATCGAGAACTCTAAAATTGGGGGACATATAAACATATATATCATTAAAGCTCTGACATCTTAACAAAATACCTAATAAAATGTTATTCACTAAACAATTAGTCTCATACCATATCCAAGGAGTATCATGATATATCATTAAACCTTTTCAAAAAAAATACCACATTCAATCTACCCTATCTTAAATAAAAAATATATTTAATGTAAAGTTACCGTAATGTGTCTATATAGAAATCCTCTGTTAAGGGAAACTCAAAATATTTATTAGATATAGGTATATCTTCATGTGATGAGTCAATAGACTACACCAATGATCAAAAAAGATATGATGAAGACTCACTACAAGGACTTCCTTATTATATTTTGGTGTCCTCATGAGTAATAAAACATAGGTGGAAAAATCTTTCTATTCCTCATCCATATAGGGGTCTTTATCACCCAAAATCATACGAGTTTTTTCCTCTGAAAATCATGCTGCACACTCAGCCAACATACATCCTAAGTTGTTACTATAAGTGTTATCCATATAGGTTGTGGAATATCTAGGAAACCACTCGAATGAAAAATCATATGTACAAGACCCTTTACTCTAGCCTTATCCCTCAAAAGATTATCCTTTTAGACATATAGTGTAATTCTGGATGTTTGTATTCATAGAGGAATATATAAATAAACAATATATAAATAGAATAAAGATTATATCTAAAGTGATAACTCAAGGGGGATATAGAATCCACAACACATTTATATATAATTCATGTACCAAAGTTCTTCATTATAAGAAGTTACTACATGTAAATATTCCATGGGATGGTAATCAATGTTCTTTTGAATGAATAAATTGGTCGTGGAAGAAACACTGGATGCCCAATCATGAAATTTGATATTTAAACTCTTTAAAACAATTTATATAATTCCAAATATAGCATCACATCTAGAAAAAATTATATGCTCCATTGTTTTGGTAGAAACATACACTATGTAACCACACCTTCATGAATTAATTCTCATGGGTCCAACTAGAGGGTGATACGACATGTGGGACTAACCCAATCCCTCCTCTAATAGTCCAGGGGATGGTGACTAGCACCATGTAGGAATAGATCCTATAAGGGTGTAATTAGACATATTTACATATAAACATGCACAAGTATCCAAGACCATAAAATGATGAGAAAATAAACAGAAATTGATACCATAAATTCATGCACAACATCTACCCCACATCAATGTTTGAAAAATGAAGTGAAAATAATAAAGGATCAAAATATAATCCCAACCATAAACTGTATAGTGTCGATCCATCTCAAAAGGAGGGTACCATTCTCAAATAAAACCTCATAAAAGAAATATTGGTCTTCCTAGCACATATATGCTCTAATTTCACCCTCTCCACCTAGGATATTATCAAAATTTCTGTCATTTACATAAGACTCGACACATGCTGGTAGATCCAATGCACTAGTAATTATAACAAAACCCAATAGGAAACCCTAAAAACATTAAGAAAAAAGAATCAAGGGTAGTCTTATCATAACAATAATAAAATAATAATCCATAATATAATCATAAAAGGTAGATGACCATAAAAGGCATCATCCAAAACATCCAGAAACATGATACTACATAAGGATTCAATGTAACACTCATTCTCATATTTCTCACTCCACATAGCATTCTATCACTTTTTATGCTCACCCTATAGTTCATGATCATTGAGATTTGTAAATTAAGTACTGATTGGATCTTAGAATATCTCATCATCACATTAGGGGATCACACCCAAGGCTAATGAGTGATTCCATAATACCTAATAGATCACCATGTTAGATAGTGAATCGATTCCCTATTTATGATATTCAAGCTGATACCAGGAACCCCATATAGGAAAGAGAGAGGATCCCTCCCTTCTCCCCAGTGGGAAACACGTACTCTATTAAATATTTAACCACATATAGAGGATCACAACACTATGTTATGGATTTGATGTCACAAAATACACTCATTATAAAAGACAATGGTATCACAATAAACTGATCGTAGCCTATATTGATGATAAAAATGGATCTAATCCATATATGGGGAAGTAAATTACATGTAATTATATTACAAAGTGTGTAATACTAATTCAATACATTCATGTTTCCATTACCATGTTCTTCTAATCATTCATGCGTACTCCCTACATGCATGTATATCTAGATGTGTCTATGTTAACGACCATGTCTAAGTACTGTGTGGTGACCATGTACTCTACCCATGACCATGTTCTTGTTCACGTACAGGACTTTGTACTCCAAGAGTATGTGACAATATACCATCCATGGTTTAAACATACTATCAAAGGAATCACAATTTGTTTTAAATTAAATTTTTACACAAACCATTTCTCCATGTCTAGGGGGTCCCAAACACAAATTTTCTCCTGCTAGAACACTGTGTACCGTGGGATTTCAAGAAATCTACAATTATGTCTCCTTGTATGCCCACACCACCACCATTTGTTAATCCTCTTTGAATCTCCCCTAAAATAGATGATTTTTGTTGACCACTAGTTATTGTCAATGCTCAACATAAACTATGATTTGATCTTCTCATAAATCATTCCATCGAGGTGAATGGTTGCCACACCAAGTCATGGACACATATCCATTAGGAAAATGGAATCCATTATTCCTATCTCTTCCCACTCCCATTTATCCTCTTTTATCAAACATTGATGGCACACTCAATCACGAACCGAACCCATATTATTGATCCATTCCTCGAAGTAATGGTCTCACTATGATCAAATACCTAGTATTCATCGAATTGTGGACCAATTAAATTAACATGAAAATAAAATTGGGAGAAGTTCACAACCCACAAACATGAGGTAACAAAATAATTTTTTTTTATTTTTTTCATTGATCCATTATCATATAGTAGACAAATGAAGATTAATAACAAACAATAAACAAATAAATCATTTATAAAATAAATAAATCCTTGATGGGGTAATCAATTCATGTTTGCAGAATTTATCCATATTTGAAACAAATAAGTAAATGTTATAAAACCACAAATATTAAACATACTAACTTGGATTTGGATTGATCACTGACAAATAATTTTTCTTTTATGTCTTCGTTGGTAATATCCTTGAACTCTATTGGTTTAGAAGATCTATGTTGTATTGATACGATCCTCTGATCTGATGTCATCTGCCAACATTTATCCGGGGGTTACTCTCTATGTATCTCGACATATTTTAATAACCTTGAGATTTACCCATAATTTAATATTTAAATAGGATGGACTGAGGTTGTGGATCAATGTATTCAAATAATTTAAAAAATTTATTTATTTATTTGTAACACCCAAAAAAAACTTATCACAAATGCCTTATGTGAACCAAAGTACTATCACACCCAGTATAAATCCCACATTATGAACTCAATGGTGGCCTCATTTTTCTTATTTGAGACTCCATTTAGGAGTTGTTCCAAATTATTTGGAAAACCGTATTCACATGATATTAATGTATTTAATATTTTTATAATTTTAATTCTATGATCACTAGGCCATTGAATCGAGTTTAGTTTTTAAGACTCGATTCGAAAATATTTGATGATATATTTCAAATATTTACTTGAAAAGTACAAGACATTACATTATATAATTGATTTAGTTTCATATTATGATTCAAAATGTGGAATATATTACACATAAATCCTAAAACATTTTTGGAAAATGTATAGTTTCATGATCAAATAAAAAAGACAACACTCAATTTCATTATAAATAAAAAACATACTACATTATAGGAGATATTTATTTTCACAATTATTGTTGACAAAGTATCGATTTATGTATTTTGAATTCAATTAATGTTATGATTAAATGTTATTGTACTTATTCTATCAACATTTCTAAAATTACAATAATACATTCAAATGTAAGATCCCAACTTTTCTATAATGTATAGACACTTTAATTATTATAATAAATCTTTTTTATCTATATAAGAATTATTAAGGAGGTAATGATGGGTATATTATCATTTAGGTCCTGTTTAGATCCTACAGCTCCATTTTTTGGAGAAACAGAATAAGGAACACAGTTAGAGCATGGTTAGTTCTAACTATGCAGATCAACCATGCTACTAAAAATATATGGGCATGGTTAGTTTAATAATGTGAGTTAGTTTTCATGGATGAGATAAAACTATAATAAATTTTAGGTGTACATAAGAGAGTTGGCGTTCATTTCCCCTAACTATGCACCTATCTTTATGAGGTGTTGGAGTCCTTGGAATGTGAGCATGTATTGTCTATTCATGAATTTTGATCCATGGGAATAACCTTTCAAAGTGATTTTTAACTTAGATCATGTTGGTTCATGGTTGGCACATGGGTTAGAAAACCATGTCTCCAAAGCCTGTTCTATTTAAAAATGTGGGGAATTATGTTTTTAACCCTCTGTCATTTAACCGTTTAACCATCATGTTCATCCCTTATTTCCCATGTAATACCTCTCAAGCTCCCCTCTTGTCTCCCCTTTAGGTGACGTTGGATATCCTCTATCTAGTTTTCAAATCGAGCAACATTAATCATGTTTTAATCCTATTACTAAGGAAATAATTCATCTTAATTAGTTTTATTAGTTGCCCTTTCCATATCAAATGATATCTTTATGATATCTCATTTCCCTATTTTTAGTAGTTATGTATTGTTTTGTAATTTTTCATGTACTAACCCAAATATGAGGTTGATATCATATGAGGATTCATCTAGAGATATAAGGAAAGCGATCTTGTAACATTCACTTAATGTATTGATATAAATATATCATGAACCATTGTGTTGTGGATGAGACATTCCATGCATCCCCTCATAAATATCATATTAATTAAAATTATTATTATAACTAAAATTGGCTATCCATTTAGCATGAAATTTATTAATTGGAAATATTATAGCTCAGCTTAAACCACCCCCTTTTGGGAGTGTTTCTATATTTCCCATGACCTTTATTTCTTATTGATATAAATTTACACCACCTTGGAGGTGTGTTAACTTGACCATTAATAATGTGTTTATAAAAGAAAATTAATGAGATATAATAGGATTGGATGTACCCATATAATACATGACCAATTTCTGATGAACTAAGTAAAAATTTAATAGTAATACCATGCCACTTGACACTTATTAATTAAGGTAGTGGTGTTTAGTTTCACTCTCACCATCCTTCTGTTACTCTTGAATTATAAATTTTAAATTATGAATTGAATTGATTAAATGTCTTAGAGTCTATTTAATTTCCATTTTTAATACCTATTAGTTAATTTACTTCTAATTTTTAGTGGAATTGATAAATAGAAAGTGTTTCATTCATTATCCTTGAATTTAATATGACATTGATGTGATTATATAATGCTTACTTTTCATAATAAAAATGATTCTATTCATATTATATTTATTAAACTAAGTAATGGAAATGTAGTTCCATATTGAATATTCCTAATAAATAGGCAACACATTCCAAATTTCATATATGATTTTAATGGAATAGATGCTCCACATTTCGTATTTGGAAGTAATGGAAAATATTTTCTATATTTTTAATTTTGTAATTAAAAGACATGATGTTCCTTATTATGTTCTTGGAATTTATAGACATTAAAAACCATACGGTTTACAGAAATTAATGGACATCACGTTGATTATTTTCAAAAAAAATATTAAATTTTTGGAAACATTCTAGATTGGTCTAAAGAAGGTTGATTTAGACGGGTACCCTATGTGGATCCCAATACGAAATTGTCTTATTAATTTTGTTCACTATATTTTTTTACATCGCCCACATATAGAATTACGATGTAATCACAAAATAGATAGTTATACACACCATTGATGGTGGCCTACATAGATTAACTCACACTATATTCAGGGTACCATTTGGTACCCATATAGACTTCAAGGATGGAGGTAGGGATAAGGGAATGCTCCTCGATATAGATTCATGGTTTATGTACTTGGATAGATCATGGGAGAGGGGGACCTAACTAGATCTCACGATTCTATAGAGATTATAATTTTATATTTTTTATATTTTATATATCATGTACTATGTATGCCTCCCACGTATTCTCCCTTACACCCTATTTTTAATAGTATCCTGAAATTATCAGTTTATATGATACAATACTAATTTTTTAAATGAGATGGATGGATGGTCATTATTTATTCTACATAATTTATTGTCTCTATTTATATATAATTATTATGAATTAATTGATTTCCTTAGTATTGTACCGTTGTGATAAACTCTCAAAAAGAGGGTATAGTCTCCATAGCACACCATCATAAACCCTTTATGTTAGTCAGTAGACTTTGGAATATGAAGAGTCATTTTTGAGGCCATGTATCTAACTGGTTATGTAAACTTATGGGTGTACTGGGCTTGAAATATCAAAAAGTGGAATGAAAGGTTTCTTTTATTTTCATACTAATTGAAATGCTAGAATATAAATTATAATGTTTCAAAATTTCGTAATGAGACTATTCTATGGAGTAGTATACCCATATATAGAGGAAAATCCATTTTTCCAAGGAAGGGACTTGATGTTATAGTTTTTTCTATTATACTTGAATTGATTCACCATTGCGTTAATAAGATGAATTATGTAAATAATTATCATTATGGAATTGCTTTTACCCTTAGCTTGGTTCAGTAAGGATGTACTATCTCATGCATCATTTTAGCCACAAGAGGATTTGAATGTCATGCATATGACATGTCATGTTTAATTTATTGTGTTCCTTTTCTGCATTAGGTTGTAGTTCCACATTTTTTATATTATTAATTTTAATAACATTTCTATTAGATAAAACTGTTATGTAATTAGTAAATAAATGTGGCTGCATTAAGATAAATTTTTTTTCCCGTATATATATTGATGATGGAATATTAGAAAAACAATAATGATTTTTTTATCCATGAACCATAGGTTTTATTCACTAAAATTTTAATGGTCAAAATTAAATTGATTCAAGTTTACATTTGTAATTTTTATAGACATCTAAAAATTGTGAATGTTGATCCATATAATTATACCATCATAAAAGGATGTTTTGAGTAACATGAAATTATAATTATAACTTATAAATTGTATGTATTATAAGCTGGGAATTTAAGATGCATCTAACTGAACAAACACACACACAACTAAATAATAGTAATTATTAAAGGAAATAGCATTCATTCAATTTGGATTCCAATTAAAACTTCAAGAGAATTTACCTCGGTAACCTGGAATTCAAATAACATATAACATGAAATTATTATTAAATACATGACTAATACCCTTTCCAAAATAAATCAGTCGGTATTTTGGATAAGGTTTCTTGGGTAGCAAGACCTTTTGTTTATCATGATTTCATAAATGAATCTCTATATTCCAGTTATCATGTAGAGATTCCTCAAGCCGTAATGGTTTAAAATAGTAATCTTTAAATTGATGAAAATTATTTAAGTACTTTTCTTGGAATTTTAGTGTTCTACATCAACAACAGTCTCGAGTCAAGCACTAATAGGGTGTCAATGAACATTCTCTAGAGTTAATAGATCCCGAAGCACCAGCATTACCTCTAATAGTTCTACCTGAAAAACCTCATGTTATACCCAATATAAGAACTTATACTATGTTTCAAGAGGTATTCCTATAGATTATGAAAGACATTAAGGGAGAAACAACACATCCCTACTATGAAAAAGTTGATTAAAGAATGTCAATAGTATCCTAAACCAAATTTATAATGGGATGGTGGCCCCTAGGATTTTGGGACATGGATAGTGGCTATATTTTCTATCACCAAGCATTTGGAAATGCCTCCATAGGGGAGGATAAATATAAATTTTTACATGCATCATAGATTCTCCATGTGATAGTGGGATATTTTAAATCAGTCTAATCTTCACCAAGGTATGGTTTCAAGAGATTTTCAACAAACTATATTTGATTACTTCTTTCCAAAATGATGAGAGATGAAAATACATTCATTTTAGGCACCTATAGTATGTTAATATTTATAAGATGAACAATTCATATTATTTTAGTTAGATCCAACAATTAATTCCATCTTTTTACAATGATTAATTAACCTAGTAGATTTGTTTTGAGGATGGGATAATGAAAACCATTCAATCTTAGTTGATGTTTTTCCATATGACTACCATTTATGAAATAGTGAACCAATCCCGCATCTCTATGTGTATCCAATGGTTAATACAGGGTGTAGCGAATGTAAGTTCAATTCATAAGAATTGAAATAATTTTTCTAGATATAGAATTTTTAATTTTATACTTTCTCATAGGGAAAATAGTAGTCATAGTATGCACCCAGGTATCCATGTGTTATTCCATTAATGTTGAAAATTGGGCCATGTTAAGCCTTACTGTGATAGGGAAATAGTTGAATTATGGAATTTCAGAATGATGGGTCATCTAGAATGATTTTTAAATACTATGCAACATGGTTCTAGTGGGAGAGGATTCATACTAGCTCGACCATCTAGAGTGCTATTAGTTGCTCCATGTTAGGTAGGAAGATGGAGTACAACCATCTATTCAGGCCAATGCGGTGGTTATGTTCAAGGTAGATAGACCTATGATATATAGCACCATCATGGTAGAATAACTCAATGTATTCAAGTTGTAGCATATCACTGTATATCACTCTAGATATATGTTGTACATCTTATAAATGAAGATAAGTGTGTCAGTCCATCTATAGTTCGAGGTACGATTTTCTTAGCATTTAGTTTAGTATATAATATTTTAATATAGGCACATCACACTTAATAATATATTTGAGTTTCATGTAAGGTATTGGGGATGGAATTTAGGAATTATATTATGTGATGACCCAGGATAATCTATTGGGATTATGATCAGAAAGTGTAAAAATATGCAAGGATTATCCTCTTAAGATAGGTGGTAACATTTTCTTATAGATCCTTTTCATCCTAAAAAAATGAATATTTGATATAATTATAAGGATGGAATGGTTAGGGAATTATCAATCAAATTAATATTTTATCACCATATGGGGTTGTTTTCATCAATAGAGGGGAGAATCTATTTTCATAGAGTTCAATGTGATGTCAAGGTAAACATAGTTGAACCTGAGCATCATGGGTTGGGAGGAGTTTCAAACCATTTTTCCTATTTTTTTCTAAATGATCCAAGATCACGTATGATTGATTTCTCTTCATTTGTGGATCATTTCAAGAATGTATTTCATAAATAATATTAAGGGATACCTCTAAAGAGAGGGGTAGAGTTTACAATAATGATTATTATTGGAGTAACATAGCTATCCATTCTTCTTTATATAATGGATACCCCAGAGATATTGGTACTCAAGAGACATTTATTGTAACTAGAAGATGAAGGATTTATAAAAACCTGTAAATTAACTAGGTGTTCACCTATCCTTTTCACCAAGAAAGGAGAGAGTGGCTTAGGATTTTTATCGATTGTCGATGTTTGAATCAACGGACTATTAAAATGTGATATATATTAACTTGTGTATTTGATATCTTCTATAATCTCTATAAAGGTTGTATTTTCTCAAATATATATTTGTTTCATGTTATCATCCTGTATGAGTTAGAAAATCTAATAAAGCATATACTAAATAATTTAGTGAATTTGTCTTGTACATGTATTTAGTAAAGTCGTTCAGTTTGAAAAACATGTCATCTATTTTTATGGCCCTGATGAATCATGATTTCCACTCATAACTGGAATTGTTCATTATAGTTTTCATTGATGATATATTGGTGTATTTTCATAAAAAAACATATCCATTCCATTAACCTAGAAATCATATTAAGGACATTTAGAGAACATAAGTTGTATGTAAATATTAGAAAATGCCACTTTTGGATTGATAAAGTTTAGTTTTTTGGTCACATCATATGAGAAACACTATTACAAAAATGGGAAAGGGAAGTGCTACACTTTTATCAGTGCTAAATAAAAGAACACATAAAGGAGCACTTTTAATAGCTCTAAAAAAAGTGCTGTTAAAAGGGGCCCTTTATTTGTGCTTCTTTTATTAGTGCTCAAAAAGGGGGGATTTATCAGAACTTTTTCCTACCTCGGATAAATTTTATGTTTAAAAATAATCATCAAAAATAAAATATTTTTGTATGTGTATATTTATATTGATATATATATATATATAATATATTTTTTTTAAATATGTATCAGATAAGTATAAATAGGGTATTACATTGATATATAACAAATTTATTGAAAAAGGCATTAAAATATTTTAAAAAATATTATTAATTAATAATTTTATAATTATTATTGATTAAAAATCATTTAACTATAATTTGAAGGCACAAAAAATCTTAAAAATTAATAAAAGATCTAAAATAAGTCGGAAATGTATCTCAAACTTCAAACATCCATAACATTTGATCCAGGTGTCTGTTTGAGCTCTAGAACAAATCTAATTGATGCCTACGTTGATCTCTACGCACTAATGGCCAATGTGAAGCTTCTTTCTCTTTTTTCGAGGCCCATAAAGGTCCAGAAGGCCTCCAAAAACGACTTTCTAGTTAGGATACCCAAATTTGTTAACATACAAACACATATAAAATTTGATCTGGATGTCTGTTAGGCCTGTACCACATATCATATCAAATATTGTTCCATTTTCTTCGACTGGACAGGTTATGGAGTTGAAACGGGCTTCTAAATTATATGTTATGGTCGTTTTAACATTATACGGCTTTTCAAATACACATATATATGTATTTATTCGTAAATATATATGTGTGTCTCTGTGTCTGTGTGTCTGTGTGTCTGTATGTGTCTTTGTTGTATATATGTATGTATGTATGTATTTATTTATAAACACACACAAAAATATATCATAAATGTATTTAAAATTAATCATATAATTATATATTAATATACAAATAAATATACATATAAAAATATATAACTAAATATATATATATATATAAATATATATTAATATAGGAATGAATATATATATAATAATATATGAAAAAATATATTTATATTAATAAAAATATATAATAATATTAGAATGAATATATCTATATATATATATAAATAGTTATATCATTAAATAGAGAAACATCATAATGGTGTAGTGGTAAAGGTGCAACTTTGAAAGGGGGGAGGTCGCGATTTCGAGTTCAGGTGGAAGAAAAGAGGTGAGTGCGTGTGGGGTTGCGAGGGAATGGCAGCGTGCCGGAGAGTGTGAGGGGGGGATAGTATTGATACTGGGGGGGGTCAAGAGATGTTAAAAGCTCTCCCCCCCCGCATTATATAATTCTTTTTTTTTATTTTTGACTTTTATTAGTTATTTGTAAAAGTACTGATAAAGACCCCTTTTATTAGTTCTAATAAACATTCTTCTAAAGGGGTCTTTTATCAGCACTTTTTTAGCACGGATAAAGGACCCTTTATCAACACATTTCAGAGAACTAATAAAAGGGAACCCCCTTTATCCTCGCCTTGATTAACAATGCTTTTTTCATGCTGTTAATCGACTATTCTAGCGTTGATAAAGCCATATTTTTATTAGTGGAATCTGAGGTATCTATGGATCCAGGGAAGGTGAGAGTTATATATTATTGTGAGGGGAACAATTTTTTAAAATATATGTATTTTCGTATACATATTTGGATGTTATATGAATTTTATTCAAGATTTATCATTAATTATATCAAAACATATGGGATTGAAAATGACGGGTGTTTCATTTACTGTATCAATATCTTTTGAAAACCTTTCTGGAGAATAATGGAGGGCTTTCCTCAGCTCCAATATTGATTTTACTAGAGCCTTGTAGAGAATATACAATTTATTTTGATGCCACAAGTATCGGGTTTGGATCAATTATGATGTAAGGGGTTAATTTGGGGATAACTGGTTTCATTAGTTGATCCCTCACAAGTGTAATTACTAGATGTATTATATATATCTAGGTAAATAGGTTCATGACTTTCATTATTGGAGCATTATTTTATCATAGATTTATTCATTCTATACATGGATCATAAGAGACTCAAATACATATTTAATCAGAATTATAAATTTCGCAGGTATCATAGATTTGTTGAATACCCATTATCGTTAAAATTTTATCTTGATTATTCACCTTTTAGGGAAAATGTAGTGGCTAATGATCATTTCTAGAAAACTCAGATACGAGCTCTTTAGGAAGCCAGTAGAGAGTGGAAAATGATGGATGTCTTTCCTAAGATATATATTGTAGTTTTTGAATTTCGTTTAATACTTATTCATACATAATTACTAGGGACATCATCACTTCTAGACTAAGTGAAGATGAAATAGATTTCAAATCAAGAATTCTTGTTCCTAAGGGAAATACTTTCAGGTGAGGAGCCACTGCCTAGTTAGGTAATTGAAGAGGATAATATCATTCACATTCAATGGAAGGTATGGTTTTTGGAGACACGTGAGAGTAATTGATGTGATAATATCATTCCTATATGTGGGAAGTACATCCCAGACTCACTAAGATTTACCATGACATATTCCACCAGTATTGATGTCTATGTATAAAGAATTAGATAATAGGGTTAGTTACTAGGTGATCAAATATTCAGAATGTGAAGGAGAAACATAAGTTATCTACTAGTATTTCATTGTTATTACCTATTATAGAGTATAAATTGGTTGAAATTATTATGTATTTTATGATATGTTTACCATAATCACTTTATAAATGTCACATCATATAGGAGATGTTGGATATATTGATGAAGGCTGCCCGTTGTTTCCTATTCAATAGAAATATTCAGTAGAAGTGCTTGGGAGGATATATATTGAGGAGATCATATGACTTCATGGAGTTTCACATACCATTATTTTGGATAATGATTATTGGTTTAATTATTGATTATGGTTGGAGTTGCGAAAAAACTGAGTTCATGGTTTTTTCTGAGTATATCCTTCCACCCTCAGACTGATGGTTAGTCCGAGAATACTATATAGGTATTGGAAGACGTGATCTAAGAATGTATCCTTCATTTTGGAGGTTATATGGAGGAATATTTTTTTATTTTGAGTTCTTTAATAATAATAGTTTATAAATGAAAATACATAAGGCTCCATTCGAGGCCCTACAAAGTAGTTTCTACTGATCACCATTGTGCTAATTAGAGGAAGGGGAGGCAACTGTACTGGGGCCTCATATAATTCAAGATAAATCAATGAATTTACAAATTTTTTAAGAATAATATGGATATATATAAGTATAGGATGAAGTATTATACTAATATTTATCACTTAACACTAGATTTTGATTTTAGTGATTGGGTCTTCTTATGTGTCACTTAAATTGGGTCACAAAGGATTCAGAGACAAGGGATGATAGCACCTAGGTTCATTGGACTATGGATATTTTAGAGATATCAGGGCCAATAGACTATCTTTTAGTGTTACATAATAGGTGATGGTTCATAAAATAGGTCATTAATGTTTAATAGCATCACCAATATCATTTTGACCCATTTCTTATGCTTCAACCAGATGAGTTTGAGTTGGATGTTAATTCTTCCTTAAAGGAGTTATCAGTTTTTATTATTAATTATTTCATAAATGATCATTTTAGAATGATAGTTCCACTATTTTAGATGAAATGGGTGTATAGATATTTACCTAATAAAACCAAGGGGATAGGGGATTGAATATGTACTCATTGGATGGATTTATTTTCATATGATGATGAAACAAGCTCAAGAAAACATGGGAATGAGTTTTTTTTATAGAGGGGAGGTTGTAAGAACCTGGTTTTATAAAAGTTATGGAACCTTTAATTTTCTGTTTAAATTTCTTTATTATCTATCTTTGAATGCATTAGGAAGTCATTATGGGTATATGAGTGTCGAGGGATTTTTTAGAACCCATATATTTAGTTTTTTGAGAAAAACATGAGGCTCATGATCAGTACATAGTCAGTGCTAGCCATACAGACCAATCATGTAGAAAAAAATATAGACTCATGGTATGCTTAACTTTTAAATAGATGATTAAAGGATATGAAATCCATACAATAAATTATAGATTATAACTTATTGATGGTGCATGGTCTGCCCTACTAGTGCACCTAACTGTGTGAGTATAGCGACCCATACATTAAATACATTTTTATTGCTTCAAAATTGAAAGCACACTTATTACAACATATAAAAAACCATGAAAGGACCGTATAGTTATAGTGTCATTAGAAACTGGGAAACATAAACAACTATTTCATAAATCATATACATTGTCTCCCATTTATTTCATCATATCTAGAGTTCTTTCTTGGAATATCCTCTTTAATATCCTTCTTCCTGACCTGGGGAAAAGAAAACATACAAAAGGGTGAGCCCAAATGCCCAGTAAGGGTAAACAAAAGAAATATCAAACATATCATATTCATAAGAACACAACGTTTTGAAAATATTATCCTGAAAAAGAGATCATAACATGGGATAAATTATAGTTGTGAAATGTAATCCCATTAATCATAACATAAAACATGAAGCTTTTTTTCATACATACATAATCATATAAAATCATTTCATAGTAGTCAAGACTCATTGCCAAGACTATCTTAGTTGACAAATTCCATTTCTGAACTGAGTTCACTCCTCGTTTCAGTCCTATTTCACTGAAACTATTTAACCTATTGTTCCAGCCATGTCTATCTCATGAGATATAAATCTTTACCCAATGCATTAGAGGGAGATATAGGTCCCACCCATCTCATAATGATACCATTCTTATGTGTGCCACAAAATCAAAAATCATACATCATTTAATAACCCATGTAATAAAAATGGGAATCTTAAACATCGTGACATCATAAAACAATTCATATAAGATAAAGGAATTCATAAAAATGATTCCATCAAAACATAACAAAATCAATGTAATAATACGGATAGAAACAGAACCCTATATAATCTTAGATGGAAAATAATTTTGATAATACACTTGAACTCTATTCTTGAGGAAAATATCATTTCTACTTCAATTTTTATTTCCTTCCATAACATGTCATACAATTTTAATCTAAAAGAAGTTGATTAAAAATAAACTTGAAAAATTTTAAAGGAAGCTTCTTGGAAATAATGTTTTAAAAATCCATTCATGTCGTATAAGTTAAAAAACATTCTTCTCATACTTTTGTCGGAAAAGTCAAAAAGTACCTCGTACGAAAAACAAAAAAAGATTCCTTCCATATATTTTACTAAAAACTCATCGTAGAGTAAAATTGGATTTAAACAATTATAGGAGGATATAAATAATATTACATATTGTCACGACCCGCCCTCGGGGCCCGTGCCATGACTACCCCAAGCCCGCCTCCCATAGGCTAGGGGCTGGCGACCAGTAGCAAGGCGTAAATCCCGGAAAAAGGGGAAGGCATTGCCTTTGAAAAGTAAACAAGCACCACAGAGTAAGCAAGCGGAAAAGGAAACACTATGTAAAAACTATAACAAGCTGTGCTGAAAGTAAAAGGGGCCGGAAATAGAAGCCCAATTCCAAAGTACAACTGAAAGGGGAAAACAGAAACTGAAAAGAAAAGCCACAACGTCGAGCCGTCCTCTTGAAGTCCCACCTGAAGGGTGGGTACATATAGCCTCCACTGCTCCTTGGGTCCACCTGACCGCTCCGAGTACGTCCCGCCCAGTGGTCCACCTCCAGGTATCGTCCTGCTCCGCAAGCCTCCACCTCAATCAGCGCTGTCCATCGTCTGCAACCAACACAATGAAGTGCGGGCATAGCCCATGCAGGGGTGAGTATAAGCTACTCAGTAGGGACCCCGAGACCCCCGAAGGTCTCCCGAAATCCACGAAGGATAAACCACAATGAAAGATACAATCACGAAGTAACATCCGACACTACTTTGGTATATGCCCATACATATAACTGAGTCATCAATCCCCGTTCGGCTCCAACATCCGAGCCCAAGCACAACCCAGTCCACACAGGAAAACAAACATATACCCACACAGGATAGCTAATCACAATCCACAAAGGAGAGTAAACCGTAAATCCACACAGGATATCTCAACACAATCCACAAAGGAGAGTAAACAAGATTCAGCTCACATAGGATATTTCTTTGTATGACGTTAGAGATGATCAGATGTAACCGCTGATTCATATAAGCCGTCATACCCACAAAGGATCTGTAGGTACTAACCCTCGCAAAGACCCACATAGGATCGATCATGAAGTTGGACCCAAAGCTTTTGGGAAACTCCTTCTCCATCAAGTACAGTGGTTATGCCGCTACAACCGAGCGCTTCCCTCTTACCATGGACTGCTGTAGTTCTCCACCTATCGGGTACTGTGGGCCTACTGCTACAACCAAGCGCTCCTCCGTCGTGGGTCTGCCGCTACAACCAAGCGCTCCCCTGTGCTACTACAACCAAGCGCACCTCTGTCGTGGGTCTGCCGCTACAACCAAGCACACCTCTGTGCGGCTACAACCAAGCGCACCTCTATCGTGGGTCTACTGCTACAACCAAGCACACCTTCGTGCCGCTACAACCACGCGCACCTCTGTCGTGGGTCTGCCGCTATAACCAAGCGCTCCCTTGTGCCGCTACAACCAAGCGCACCTCTGTCGTGGGTCTTCCGCTACAACCAAGCGCTCCCATGTGCCGCTACAACCAATCGCACCTCTGTCGTGGGTCTGCCGCTACAACAAAGCGCTCCCTTGTGCCGCTACAACCAAGCGCACCTCTGTCGTTCGATCAGTAGTCGTCAAGTCTCAACCGGCTCTAGGGTTTCCGCACACAGCAAGATCGTTTGGGAGGGTCTGATCCACGAGCCGAGAGGCTGATACATCAACTGATACAAACTCCGAGGTTGATGTATTAAAAAGTTCTGTATCATCAACAGGAACTCAACAATGCAGACGGCGCGTCAATCGGACGCCCGGTCTGAGAGTTATTGGCTTTTTCGTCCCAGGGGCCCGGTTGGTTTTTAAGGCAAAACCAGCCCGACCATACTCCACCTGCGTCCAAACCTCGGTTGGAGTATTCCAAAAGATCCGTCTCACTTAGAGGAATCCACCAAAGCTGACGGCACATCAATCAGACGTCTGTAGCTCAAGATATGAGTGTTTCCGCTCCGAGGCCCCGGTTGGTTTCGTGTACGAACCAACCTGTCCGAACCCAAAGTATTCCGAAACCTTGAGTGCGATATACCGAAACGACATTCTCGATCCAAGGATCGCTTTTCCGCTGACGGCGTGTCGTTCGGAGTCCCGTAGCTCATGTTACAGGAAAAAGACCGAAAACGGTCCGAAGATGGGGGGTCTGGGCCCGGGCCGACCCGGCCCGACCCCCCCTGGGACGATCACGAGAATATAAAAAAGGGTATTTCCAAAATAAAATCCCTACCTTGTCAAGTGTCGCACACGCATTCTTCACGGAATTGATCGCCGCAGAAGGAGGCGATCGTCGCGTCGCGGAAGGCGTCGCGTCGTCGCGGAAGGTCGTCGCGTCGTCGCGGAATACGGTGCACGTCGACGAACTCCGAGGTTCAAGAACATATAGATTTAATTAATAATAATTAAATCCATATTGTTGTTTTAAGCACAAAGAAATTTAAAGAACCGAAATCTCTCACCCCAACGGATGATCGGAGATTTTTGTTGCGGATTTAGGAACGCCACCGAAGTACTTCGCGGGAGAGGAAACGTCGGCATCGTGGCACACGGCTTCACGTCGTCGATTTCTGCGGGTTCGGCGTTCTTCGCGTTCTTCGCGTTCATCGTGAAGGAGGATGAAGAAATCTTGGTTTCTCTCAAATCCTCTCAATGAGTATTTTTTTCCAGAAGTCGTGCGTTGGTCTTATTTTATTATTACGCCAACGGATTTCAAACAGGTTAAGAAACAATTAAATTAATTCGTAGAATTAATTCAACGAATAAACCGCCCATTTAATTCAACAAAGAAAACCGCCAAATTAATTGGTGCATTAAGAAAATAAGAAAACCCATCAGTTGACTTTCATAATGACGGGTTTTCACGGGTGCGTTACTTAGCGGAAAAGAAACGGTGGGGCTCATGTGGGTCCCACCTCACAAATATCCTACCAAGAGGGTAGGATATTTTTGGATAGCACCCTATCCACATCAACTCAGCTTAAGCTGCTTTAAGTGTCTTCAAGTGGCTTCCAAGTGGCTTAAGTGAAATAAAATAATGTTTGTCAAACAATTTATTTTATTTCTTAACCTTAAGCCCAAAAATTAAATACCACACACGAGCAAACACAACTCCAGAAGAGGCGTTTCTAAGAAAATACCGGCGCTGCGATTCCATCGGTGCCCTCAGAATTTGATTCCGAGCACCGGTTCAAAAGTTAGAAAAACCCGCTCGTCCGTTCACTGAACGTACCCAAGCCAAGCTTCGGAAAATGATTCCGATCACACCGGGCCTCGGAATCAGGTGCCGTCAGAAGCTGCGTTCTTGTAAAATTCCAAAGAAAATTAAGAAAAAAATTTCCTTGAAATTTACGGGTCTTTACATTACTCCCACCATAGGGCTTATGTCCCCGTAAAGCTTCACTACAAACATAGGGATACAAAAGCCGGACTGAGCACGCATCTGAGCCTCCCGCACCCAAGTGCTCTTCTAGAGGTTCCCGAGCTGCCATCTGAAGCACACTAGAGTAATCGATCGTCCACATAGGACCCACTCCTGTCGATCCTCGATCTTCACTAGGACCTCCGCAAAAGACGTCCCATCATCAAAGACTAGCTCTCCATGGTCAAAGATTTGCGTCGGGTCATGGATGTATCTTCTTTGCTAAGATACATGGAAAACGTCGTGCACCCGGCCAACTGTGGTGGTAGAGCCAGGCGATAAGCCACCTTGAAAATCCTGCTGAGGACCTGGAAGGGTCCGATGAAGCGTGGAGACAACTTGCCGCCTTGGCCAAATATCCATAATCCACGTCGAGGTGAGACCCACAAGAAGACGTGGTCGCCATCCTCGAACTATAGTGGCCTCCGCCACCTATCAGTAAAAGAATTCTGTTGGCCCTGATCAGCCCTCATCTGCTCCTGGATGACCCGGACCTTCTCTATCGTGGCCTGGACCATCTCTGGTCCCACAAAAGCTGCTATGATTTCTTCTTTGCCGATAAGAGAAATCTGGTCTCATCCCCTGGATGAACCTCTTCCTTTGCCTAATACAATCAATCCCAACATGGATGTTACTAATCCATACCAAGGATGACGTCGTAAGGCCTCTATGCTACTACCAAGAGATCCAACCGTTGCTCTTGCCTCCAAGGGTTGAGTCACACTGTCGGCATCAGTGTGTGAAACTGGGTCTCCTCCAGTAGATGTCTCACAAGTGAGGGTCAAGTCAACAGTCTAAACTGGAACCTCTTAGTAACAACACAAAAGAGGACAGGAATGAAAACATAACAAGGTAAGCGTCTTTTACTATTGCAGCTCATAATACAAAGACACTAAGCAATAGCAATAAGGAACTAGAAGTACAAAGGACATATCCACTAGTTCCGCTCCTGTCCATCTACTCCCAGAGCTCCATGATCGTAGGCCTCAGCTGCCTGAAGATGAGCTCTCCCATGTCCTCTTGTCCCCGGCGGTCGGGGTGGACCTCCTGGTGGTGGTGGTGGCAACACCCCGAAGCATCGTCCACTTCCAACTGCATGGCCAGCTCCCCGGCCATGGCCTCCTGCTCCTTGTGGCCCACCCTAATCGAACCGCTGCCTCTTCTTGGGGGGTCCTTCGTTCATCTACTGGTCATCCGTATGGTGGGTTGGATAGTCACGAGCCATATAACTAATCCTGCCGCATGAGTAACACTGCCCTCTCATGGAAAGTCGTTGTCCACCCCGAGTGCCTCGCCCAAACGATCCAGAGTCATGTTGTCAACCTCCTATAGGTCTAGTCCTCTTGGACCCCTACGTCATCTGTCTACTTCCCACTGCAGAAGACTCTGCCGCATGCCGGAAAGTGGTGGGTCCGGCTGTTGGAGACTGCTCAGCAAGGAAACTCTCCACTAAGAGGGCTTGCTCCAACACCCCTACCTGAATCGGAATGTTGAGGGAGATAATCGAAGCCCTGATCTCGTGCCTCAGTCCCTGCTCGATGGTCCAGGCCTGGAAGAATGGGTCCCGTACCATATCTGTGGAGTAGCGTGAGAGATCAGTAAATCTCGCAGAGTACTGGGCCACTGTCATGCTGCCCTGCCGCAGCTGTAGTAGCTACTGAATGCGCACCGCTCGGAGGGTGGATGGGAAGAACTCGGAGTGGAAGATACTCTCAAAGTCCATCCAGAGGAGAGATGTCTCGTCGTGCACCTGGAGCATCAAGCTCCACCATCTTCCTGATGCCGCGTGCAGGAGGCTCGCTGCGAGGATCACCATGAGGTCTGCTGGTGTCCTCATTAATCTGAAAACCTGTACAACTACCTTCAGCCAGTCCTCGGCGGCCTGAGGTTCAGTCTCCTTGCGGAACCTGGGCGGTCTTCGGCGCTGGAACTCATATAGTGCAGTAAGGCGACATGCATCATCAGCGGCTGGGGCTGGTAGCATCGGTGGCTTGGCGTGTATAGGTACCGCCGGTGCCTCAGCTGTCAAAGGGCCATGTCCCGAGTCCTCGTCGCTCGGTGGGATCTCGCCAAGCACCACGCTCGGAACCCTAGCTGGCTGCCATTGTGGGGCCATCCTAAAAAGGAAACAAGTGCACCACGGTCAGAACAGTATACCTGGTGAGCTGACACAAGTAATCACAAAGAAAACTTGAAACACACATGCAACCAATGTTTTCATGCATTAAGTCGGAAATCAGAAGTCAGGGTCCTGGTGTACGAATACGTCGGCCGCCGCACCAACACTAGACTCCCTGGACTGATAACCACACACAATACGCTAAACACTATTGCTTCACATGGAAGAAAGATCAGAGTCTGCAGTAGAACCGACCACCTCTGATACCAATTTGTCACGACCCGCCCTCGGGGCCCGTGCCGTGACTACCCGAAGCCCGCCTCCCATAGGCCAGGGGCTGGCGACCAGCACCAAGGCGTAAATCCCAGAAAAAGGGGAAGACATTGCCTTTGAAAAGTAAACAAGCACAACAGAGTAAGCAAGCGGAAAGGTAAACACTAAGTAAAAACTGTAACAAGCTGTGCTGAAAGTAAACGGGGCTGGAAATACAAGCCCAACTATAAAGTACATTTGAAAGGGGAAAACATCAACTAAAAAGAAAATCCACATCGTCGAGCCATCCTCTGGAAGTCCCACCTGAAGGGTGGGTACAGATAGCCTCCACTGCTCCTCAGGTCCACATGACCACTCCGAGTACGTCCCGCCCAGTGGTCCACCTCCAGGTACCGTCCTGCTCCACAAGCCTCCACCACAATCAGCACTGTCCGTCGTCTGCAACCAACACAACGAAGTGCGGGCATAGCCCGTGCAGGGGTGAGTATAAGCTACTCAGTAGGGACCCCGAGACCCCCGAAGGTCTCCCGAAATCCACGAAGGATAAACCACAAGGAAAGATACAATCACGAAGTAACATCCAACATTTCTTAGGTATATGCCCATACATATACCTAAGTCATCAATCCCCGTTCGGCTCCAACATCCGAGCCCAAGCACAACCCAGTCCACACAGAAAAGCAAACGTATACCCACACAGGATAGTTCATCACAATCTACAAAGGAGAGTAAACCATAAATCCACACAGGATAGCTCAACACAATCCACAAAGGAGAGTAAACAAGATTCATCTCACACAGGATATTTCTTCGTATGATGTTAGAGATGATCATATGTAACCCCTGATTCATCTAAGTCGTCGGACCCACAAAGGATCTGTACGTACTAACCCTTGCAAAGACCCACATAGGATCGATCATGAAGTTGGACCCAAAGATTTTGGGAAACTCCTTCTCCATCAAGTACAGTGGTTATGCCGCTACAACCAAGTGCTTCCCTCTTACCTTGGATTGTTGTAGTTCTCCACCTATCGGGTACTGTGGGCCTGCTGCTACAACCAAGCGCTCCTCCGTCGTGGGTCTGCCGCTACAACCAAGCTCTCCCCTGTGCTGCTACAACCAAGTGCACCTCTGTCGTGGGTCTACCGCTACAACCAAGCGCAGCTCTGTACCGCTACAACCAAGGGAACCTCTATCGTGGGTCTGCCATTACAACCAAGCGCACCTTTGTGCCGCTACAACCAAGCACACCTCTGTCATGGGTCTTCCGCTTCAACCAAGCGATCCCTTGTGCCGCTACAACCAAGCGCACCTCTGTCGTGGGTATGCCGCTACAACCAATCGCTCCCTTGTGCCGCTACAACCAAGCGCACCTCTGTCGTGGGTCTGCCGCTACAACCAAGCGCTCCCTTGTGCCGCTACAACCAAGCGCACCTCTGTCGTTCGATCAGCAGTCGTCAAGTCTCAAACGGCTCTAGAGTTTCCGCACACAGCAAGCTAGTTCAGGAGGGTCTGCTCCACGAGCCGAGGGGCTGATACATCAACTGACACAAAGTCTGAGGTTGATGTATCCAAAAGTTCCATATCATCAACAGGAACTCAACAACGCAGACGGCGTGTCAATCGGACGCCCGGTCTGAGAGTTATTGGCTTTTTCTTCCCAGGGGCACGGTTGGTTTTTAAGGAAAAACCAACCCGACCGTACTCCACCTACGTCCAAACCTCGGGCGGAGTATGCCAAAAGATCCGTCTCACTTAGAGGAATCCACCAAAGCGGACGACACGTCAATCGGACGTCCGTAGCTCAAGATATGAGTGTTTCCGCTCCAAGGGCCCGGTTGGTTTCGTGTACAAAGCAACCCGGCCGAACCCATAGTATTCCGAAACCTTTAGTGCTATATACCGAAACGACCGTCTCGATCCAAGGATCGCGTTGTCTCTAACGACATGTTTTTCGGAGGCCTGTAGCTCATGTTACGCGCAAAAGACCGAAAAATGTCCGAAGATGGGGAGTCTGGGCCTGGGCCGACCCGGCCCGACCCCCCTGGGTAGGCCGAACCGGGTCGACCCGACCCGGTCCAGCCAGGGCGCGGCTCGGCCGGTCAGACCGGCCTGGCTCGCCTCAGCTGAGCGGCCGAGCGCGGCATCCGCGGGGCGCCGCCCCCACGGGTTGAGGAAGTGGCGGCCCTCGAAGGGCCGCGCTGGATAAGCGGACGCGGCTTCTACCGCGTCTCGTGCAGTCCAGCCGGACCCGCACGGCCGCGGGTCCGCTGGCCACCGCCGCCGCGGCTGATTCCGCGGTCGCGTGCCGGGGCGCCGCGGCCTTCGGCCTCCCGCACCGCCGGTAGCCTCCGCGGGCCACCGAAGTTGCTCTGGTTGTCCGTTTTCCTTCCCGTCTGCGCCACTGCTCCTCCCGGGACCCGCTCTTCACTGTGGATTCAACAAATCACCCTTGCGTCACATTTTTCCATCGCCCGCCAAATCCGCACCACCACAAAGAACGAAGGAGGGTTGTCGGGCCGTGTTCTTTTGGCCCTCACCCTCCGCGTTAGATAAAAAACAACGGGAGAATTATTCAACACATGAAAACAAAACCAAAACAATTTTAATGAATTAGAATTGTTCTTATTGTCCGGGTTATTCACTTTTAAAAGAAACGATCACGAGAATATAAAAACGGTATTTCCAAAATAAAATCCCTACCTCGTCAAGTGTCACACGCGCGTTCTTCGCGGAATTGATCGCCACGGAAGGAGGCAATCGTCGCGTCGCGGAAGGCGTCGCATCGTCACGGAAGGGCGTCGCGTCATCACGGAATACGGTGCGCATCGACTAACTCTGAGGTTCAAGAACATATAGATTTAATTAATAATAATTAAATCCATATTGTTGTTTTAACCACAAAGAAATTTAAAGAACCACAATCTCTCACCACAACGGATGATCGGAGATTTTTGTTGAGGATTTAGGAACGTCGTCGAAGTACGTCGCGAGAGATGAAACGTCGGCGTCGCGGCACACGGCGTCGCGTCAACGATTTCTGCGGGTTCAGCGTTCTTCGTCGGAGACCGGCGTTCTTCACGTTCTTCGAGTTCTTCGCGAAGGAGGATGAAGAAATATTGGTTTCTGTCAAATCCTCTCAACGAGTATTTTTTTCCAGAAGTCGTGCGATGGTCTTATTTTATTATTACAACAACGGATTTCAAACAAGTTACGAAACGATTAAATTAATTCATAGAATTAATTCAATGAATAAACTGCCCATTTAATTCAACGAAGAAAAACCACCTAATTAATTGGTTCATTAAGAAAATAAGAAAACGCATCAGTTGACTTTTATAATGACGGGTTTTCGCGGGTGCATTACTTAGAGGAAAAGAAACGGTGGGGCTCATGCGGGTCCCACCTCACAAATATCATACCATGAGGGTAGGATATTTTTGGATAGCACCCTATCTGCATCAACTCAGCTTAAGCCACTTTTAGTGGCTTCAAGTTGCTTCCACGTGGCTTAAGTGAAATAAAATAAAGTTTGTCGAACAATTTATTTTATTTCTTAATCTTAAGCCAAAAATTAAAAACCACACCCGAGCAAACGCAACTCCGGAAGAGGCGTTTCTAAGAAAATACCGGCGCTGCGATTCCATCGGTGCCCTCAGAATTCGATTCCGAGAACCAGTTCAAAAGTTAGAAAAACCCGCTCGTCCGTTCATTGAACGTACCCGAGCCAAACTTCGGAAAATGATTCCGGGCACACCGGGCCTCGGACAGGTGCCGTTAGAAGCTGCGTTCTTGTAAAATTCCAAAGAAAATTAAGAAAAAAATTTTCTTGAAATTTACGGGTCTTTACACATATTGAGGAAATATGGATGTAGATGATAAATATTCCCCAGTAAATTTTGAAGTATAAACAATCTCAGATAAAAATTGAGATTTGCGAGATTGTCCCTTACCTCAGGTCCGATTTGTTTCATAAGTGTCCGAACCTCCTGTATAATGATTTAAATAAAGTCATTGAATTATTCCAGAATCATAATTTTTTTATGATATCATATATAGTCATATTCTTAGCTTCTTATTAGTAATATCTCATTGCTACTTGTTATTCTGGTGTTTCTTGCTTTATGTTCGTATGTGAGTTTTGTCGAATAAAATATTATTCCACTTTTAGGTTATAGACCCATCATTTCCAGAATGGTATTAGAGTAATATATATCATATTTATTCATTCCATTCATTAATATAATCATTATGCAATGAAGATCATGTAGAATGAGTCGCATCACATCATGGAGACAGTATTCTTTATGTACGCATGAGCGATGATATCATTCCCCTGATTTTGGAATTTTATTGGAGTGTATGTATACGATTTCATAATCAATATCAATTTACAATAATTATAAATAGTCATTATTTACAATATTATACCCATCCAGGTAAGGTGGTGGAAAATAGATTACACCGCGGCGTGGAGACGGTATTCCGTACATACGCACGCGCGGTGATTTCGTTTTCCGTAGGATGGATAAATGGTGAAATAGGGTTATTACATACTTATAATAACATATCAGCATATGATTGATACTGATGTTATTACTTCATAATGAAAAAACTAAAGAAGTATAAGTAGAAGAAGAAATAAAGTTGAAAGAATCGGTAACGGACAATACCTCTTTTTTTAAGCGCCTCTTTGAGACCTCCTCTTAGGGCACTAACATTGGTCTTTGAAGAAGACAAAGACCTCTAGGGTGTTTCTAGGGAAGCGGGGAAGTGAAATGGGCAGGGGTTTGCCGAGTCTGAAGGCTCAAATTGGTGTGCGGAGGAGAGGGAGGAGATGCCCTTTTATAAGGGAGGAGAGGGGCACTATTGGAAATATAAGAAATATTAGTTTATATTAAATCCCAACCCCACTTAAAAACTTCCAAAATGACTCATATCCGAATATTAGATTATATAGGGTTGTAATATCATCAACCAATAAAATTTAGACATGATAGGAATTTATTTTAAACATTATCATCTTTATTTATCCTTATTTATCAATTTAATTTTATTTGTGGTAATAATATTCTAAATTTTAAATTATTAAACATAATTACACATGTGTTGTGAAATTTCCATAATTTGACACTTTATGACATTTTAGACCATATAAATTTTAATTTATAATTTTTAAATATTTTTGTCATTTCTAAACTGTTTTATAATATGTTATTTTTATAAAATAACAATAGTGTCAATTTTGACACTATTCATTTATTTGCATTTAAATAAAATATATACAGAAGATATGTTAGAACTAAAATCATTAATAGATTCATAAAATGTCACATGTATCTATAAAATTAGTGTTTCACATTAAATAGTTCATATAATATTTATTTTAATATTTTTAAAACCATTAATTTGATATTTTAATTAATAAAATAATTTCAACATCACTATTGTGTCATAATTAATGACAATTATTTAATCCATAAAAATTCTAAATAAACTCCTATAATGTAGATAAGTGTATTAGATTTCTGGAGACTATTCATGTTCGAAGTTTCATTAAGTTTATGACAAAAGTAAAATTATTAAACTTATAAGATTTAAGAAAGTGACATGTTGTCACATTCTTTGGTTTTAATAATAATTAAATTATTTTCATGGAAAAAAGTCCATTAAATGAATCTAATCCGACCCTTAGGTTATATGGTTCGACTTGTAGATGTCCAATATGATTTTAGAAGGTGTTATGGTAATTTTATAATCTTATATTTACCCTTAATTACCTGATTTACCTTTAACTATGGTAAATAAAATTTACTGTAGTTACTATTCATAATTTCCAAAAATAAGAAGTAGCCTATTAACATGATTTGGAACCACTGATTCCAAATATGGAATCCATTTTTCAAAATTCAAAACACATAGGTTGCAGTAATTAATTTAAAATTAAACCCGTTGTTAAGAAAACAGGTTTTAGAAGTTAAAACATTGCCAAAGATTTAAATGTTTTTACCTATGAATTCAAATGTGAAATTAATGCTAATGACATACATTATATAAAATGGTAAAAATATATTCTATTTATACTTTAAAATCATTCAATATTATAATTTAACCATATAAATTATCTCAATGAAAAAATTTGTTTTTAATTAAAAATTATCGTATTTTTACTATTCAACAAAATATAGAAGTTATCAGAAAAATATCAAAAATTTCTCCAAAGTAAATTTTTATATCCGGATTCCAAAGAAGAATTATATTTTATCAAATTGAACTTATAAACATGTCAAGAACTATATTTAATGTGGGTGCGCCATCAAAAGGCGGCAAACTGCATTTTTTGAAAAATACTTATTTTACCCAAAAAATTTATTTTGTTCTCTAACAATGTTCTAGAAAATGTGTAAGATGAATAATAATGTTATAAAATTAAACATGTAGTAAATACTATTCATAACATCTATTCCATAATAATATATCATTGTTTAGTGAAACCTGGTATTGCATACTACACACGCTATCAAGGAAGGTCGTGATTACGTGTAATGCAAGCCAAGTCAGTATTGTGTGTTGTGAAAGATTCCTTTGGTGTTGCGTATAACATAAGACATAAAAAAATATTTTTCATAAAATCTCAGGGTGTTACATTCTACCCCCCATAAAATGAATTTTTCCCTCGAAATTCGTCACTTCATTACAAACAGATGTAGATACCTCTCCCTCATCATATCCTCAAGTTCCCATATAGCTTCTTCCAATTGGTGGTTCCT
The DNA here is from genome assembly GCA_963277665.1 of Viscum album. Taxonomy (NCBI): domain Eukaryota; kingdom Viridiplantae; phylum Streptophyta; class Magnoliopsida; order Santalales; family Viscaceae; genus Viscum; species Viscum album. The sequence continues at coordinate 337,844,263 of OY728163.1, forward strand.
CAATAAAACATTCACCAAGCGAGTGGTATTATTCCGTAGGAATTTTTCGCTACAATCCAGAATCTCTATCAGTTGTTCTTCATAAGAAATATTTTTCTCAAACAGTATAAATTCTGAGCTGAGTACATGTGAAGGATCAGGTATGTACTTTCTTAGGAGAGATAAATGGAACACATTGTGAACTTGAGAGAGATTTTGTGGAAGCTCCAATCGGTAAGCTACCTTCCAAACATGATCTAGTATTTATAAAGGACTGATATATCTAGGGCTCAACTTTCCCTTATTTCCAAATCTCATGACCCAGTTCCAGGGAGATATTCTTAAGAACACTTTATCACCAACTTCAAAATCTAGGTCTTTTTTTCAGTTGTCGGCATAACTTTTCTGTCGAATCTGAGCTGCTTTTATGTGTTGTTGAATAGATTAGACCTTTTTTGCCATCTCATCAAAAAGATCAGGTCCATAGAGGGCTTCATAAGGATCAATCTGAATACTGGAGTGAAATCTATTATTATAAGAAAATTCCACTAAAAATAGGTGATGATCCCAACCACCTTTGAAAGAAATAGATCAAGCTCTAAAAATTTCTTCTAGAGTTTGAATTTTCTTCTCAGACTGACCATCTATCTGAGGATGGTAAGTACTGCTAAAAATCTACTCCGTATCTAGAGCATGCTGAAGACTTTGCGAGAATTTCGAGGTAAACCTCGGATCCCGATCCGATATAATGGAAAGTGGTACTCCATGCAATCTTACCACTTCCTTTATATATATCATTGCAAGCTGATCAAGAAAAAAATCTTCTCTAATAGCAATGAAGCGTGCAGACTTTGTAAGATGATCAACTATGACCTAGATAATATTATTGCCTTTGGATGTTTTAGGTAGTCCGGTGACAAAGTCCATAGTGATGTTTTCCCATTTCCATTTGGGTATGGGTACTGGTTGTAACATCCAATTAGACTTTTGTCTCTCAGCTTTAACTTGCTGAAAAATCAAGCATTGAGAGACATATTCAGCAACATCTCTTTTCATGCCATCCCACCAGAAGTACTCTTTCAGGTCCCTATACATCTACATGCTTCCAGGATGAATAGAGAATGAAGAACTATCAGACTCATCCAGCAGCTCCTTCATTAATTTGGGGATGGGAGGAACACAAACCCAATTCCTGAACCTTATTATCCCATCAAAATCAAGGTTGAATTCAGGAACATTTCTCACTTTCTTTTGTAACTCTACATCTTCTTTCTATTCATCATTAATATTCACGTGTATAGATGGTTGAACATTCATCTGAGAATGATAAGATTTCTCCCATTCCATTATAATTCCAAGATCCATCCTTTATAAATCAATAAAAATTGGATCTTCTGTGATCCTCATCATGGATAAACTAGCATGGTCTTGTCGACTTAATGCATCTGCCACCTTGTTTGCTTTCCCAGGGTGGTAATGAATTGAGCAGTCGTAATCCTTAATCAGCTCCAACCATCTTCTTTGATGCATATTCAGCTCCTTTTGTGTGAAAATATACTTTAAACTTTTATGATCAGTATAAATATCACACCTTTCACCATAAAGGTAATGGCTCCAAATCATTAATGCATAGATTATTGCAAATAACTCCAAATCATGAGTTGGGTAATTTTGATCATGGATTTTCAACTATCGTGAGGCATAAGATATCACCATATCATTTTTCAGGAGAACACACCCCATTCCCTTCTTGGATGCATCACTATAGATCACAAACCTTTCTCCACTGCAAGTTAGTGTGAGCACAGGTGCACTGGCTAACCTTCATTTTAGCTCTTTGAAATTCTCTTCACATTCCTCCATCCAAAAAAACTTAACTCCTTTTTGAGTCAACTTTGTGAGTGGGTTATATAACCTTGAAAAATCATTCACAAAACGTTGGTAATATCCAGACAAGCCAAGAAAACTTTGGATCTCAGTTACTGTTGTTGGTCTCGACCATCTTTCGATAACATCTATTTTTGCTGGATCCACAAATATCCCCTCTTTTGAGATTATGTGACCCAAAACTGAAACTTTTGAAGCCAAAATTGACACATGGTAAATTTGTCATAAAGCTTCTCCTTTCTTAGGTTCTTTAATACAATTCTCAAGTGATCTTCATGTTCTTCCTTGCTCTCTGAATAGACAAGAATATCATCTATAAAGACTACCACAAATGGATCAAGATAGTCTCTAAAGACTCTATTCATCAGATCCATGAAGATAGAAGGGGCATTAGTAAGACCAAATGACATCACTATAAATTCATATTGTCCACATCATGTACGAAAATCCATCTTTGGTATATCCTCCCTTTAGACCCTTAATTGATGATACCCTGAACGAAGATCAATCTTGGAAAAGTATTGAGCTCCGCATAGTTGGTCAAATAGGACATCAATCCATGGGAGAGGATATTTTTTCTTGATAGTGATTTTGTTAAGTTCTCGATACTCAATGTAGAGTCTCATTGATCCATCTTTCTTTTTAAAAACCAGAACAGGTGCTCTCCAAGGTGACACACTAGGGAGTATGAATCCTTTGTCAAGATTCTCTTGGAGTTGCTTCTTCAATTCCTGCAACTCAATTGGTTCCATTCTATAAGGTGTCTTTGAAAAAGTCAAAGCACCTAGTATGAGTTCTATTGAAAACTCAACATCACAATTTGGTGGAAGACCTGTCAATTACTCTGGAAATACATCATAAAATTCCTGTACAATGGGAATATTATTAATCGTGAGTTTCTCTCCAACCATTTGAGATAAATAACCTTCATTTAGTGGAATCAAGACCCATAAGATGGATGAAATTTCCACTGGATGGTTATGTTCATCCTTGAATCGATAGACGATCATAGATTGATCTGGAATATGAAATATGACTTCCCTTATTTGGCAATTGATATGAGCACCATATAAAGAAATCCAATTCATGCCAATAATCGCATGAAATTCCACTATAGGAAGGATCACAAGATTTGCAGGAAGCACTTTCCCACAAACTTCAATTGGAGAAGAATTGTAAACTTTTGATGCGATTGTTGAGCCATTAGGAGTTGTCACAGCCAACTCAACATCTAATTGTTGAGGCAATAAGACGATACCCTTAGAAAATTCTTCATAAATAAATGAGTTTGTGGATCCAGAATCAAATAAAAAATTTTCTACTTTAGAGTGGATGGTAAATGTACCTCTCACCACTTCGTTTTCGTACTCCACATCGCCGATAGTAATTGCATGTGAAATTCCTTTTTCTTTGTCCTTAAGAGTTTGTTGACTTCAATCATCATCATCAACCCTAGGATTTGGGCATTGATTGACATAATTCTCCATCTCCTTGCACATGAAACATTGAAGTGTAATAGGTTCATTCTATGCATCCCTTCCTTTTTTTGCATCATTAGACATCTTCTTCGCATTATTTTGACATTCAATTGCCCTATGACCCTCTTTTACACACTTATAACATTTGATTTTCCCATTAGGAAAATTTCCTCCATGTTTCTTTCCACACTTTGAGAATAAGGGAAAACTCATCTTCTTTTGAGCGTGGTCTTTATATTTTCCTTTGAATTCCATTTTCCTCTTCTTATCAAACCCATGTGACTGATGGGTTACACCAATTTCCATCTCAACCTTGAGAGCACATCGAACAATTTCCTCGTAGCTATTGAAGTCCCTTATGGCTAACGCCCATCGAAGACTTGGTTTTAAGACACTAAAGAATCGATCGATCTTACTCTCAGGTTGGATAATAATTCCAGAAGCGTACCTTGCAAGTCTTGTAAAATTTGCTTCGTAGGTACCCACGGATTCATCATCCTTTTGCTTCAGTTCAAGAAACACCTTCTCCATCATTGTTCGAAGAATATGAGGGAAATACTTATTGAAAAATAAGTTCTTGAACTCGTCCCTTTCCATGGACTCAATTTCATCCCTTTGCCTCGTATTCTTAATAAGATTCCACCATTGATCGAAATCACCTTCCAAACAATATACTGCTAAGATGACTTTATCATGTTCAGAACATTGAAGAACATAAAATATCTTTTCAGTGGAACTGATCCAATGTTCAGCCACTAATGGATTAGAAGCTCCGCAGAATGAAGGTGGACGCTGCCTCATGAAGGATTCAACAAAATGTTTCTCCTTCCTTTGCTCGTTTGGAAGTCCTGCATGATTCATAGCTTGAGAAAGTTGTGTGAGCATGGCTACAAGATTTTTCATTCCAGCTCCCATAACATTTGGTTGCTCAGGGGGACAATCATTTCATTCCCCGTCACATTCCGCATTAACACGGTTCCTTCGGGTTCCAACCATTGACTAAAACCAAGAAGAATAGTGTGAGAAATGCTAATTATAATAGGAAAACCACATAATCAAGAATAAAATTGCACACTTAAGGTCACATCATAGGTTGTTCATGGACATTTCTGAAACACTAAATTGTGTTCTATGCTTAGAAATATCCTTAGGTTTCTTACTAAGGCTTTCACATCCTGGTTTCCAAAGTTTGAATATACCTTTCCTCTGATACCAACTATAACAACCCATTATTTACATATAATGTTATTGCTTCAAAATTGAAAGCACACTTATTACAACATATAACAAAACCATGAAAGGACCGTATAGGTATAGTGTCTTTAGAAACTGGGAAACATAAACAACTGGTTCATAAATCATCTACGTTGTCTCCAATTTATTTCATCATATCTAGTGATCCTTTTTAGAATATCCTACATAATATCCTTATTCCGGACCTGGGGAAAAGAAAACATACAAAAGGGCGAGCTCAAATGCTCAATAAGGGTATGAAAAAGAAATATTAAACATATCATATTCATAAGAATATAACGTTTTGAAAATATTCTCCAGCAAAAGATATCATAACATGGGATAAATCATAGAAGTGAAATGTAATCCCAATAATCATAACATAAAACATGAAGCTTTGTGGAATAAACACATAATCATAGAAAATCATTTCTTAGTAGTCAAGACTCATTCCAAAGACAATCTTAGCGGACAATGTCCATTTCTGAACCGAGTTCACTCCTCGTTTCAGTCCTATTTCACTGAACCGGTTTAACCTATCGTTCCAGCCATGTCTATCTCATGAGATATAAATCATTACCCAATGAATTTTAGGGAGATATATGTCCCACCCATCTCATAATTATACCATTCTTATGTGTGCCACAAAATTAAAAATCATACATAATTTCATAACCCATGTAATAAAATGGGAATCTTAAACATCGTGACATCATAAGACAATTCATATAAGATAAAGGAATTCATAAAAATGATTCCATCACAACATAATAAAATCAATGTAATAATATTGATATAAATAGAACCCTATATTATCTTAGATGGAAAATAATTTTGATAATACACTTGAACCCCATTTTTGAGGAAAATATCCTTTTACTTGAAAAACATTTTTCATTTCCTCACATGTCAGACAATTTTAAACTAAAAGAATTTGATTAAAAATAAACATGAAAACATTTAAAGGATGCTTCTTGGAAATTATGTTTTAAAAACATTTTTCATTTCTTAACATTTTTCTCATACTTTTGTCGGAAAAGTCAAAAAGTACCTTGTACGAAAAATGACAAAAGATTCCTTTCATATATTTTACTAAAAACTCACCGAAGGGTAAAATTGGATTTAAAAAATTATAGGAGGATATAAATAATATTACATATTGAGGAAACATGGATGTGGATGATAAATATTCCCCAGTAAATTCTAAAGTATAAACAATCTCGGATAAAAATTAAGATTTGTGAGATTGTCCCTTACCTCCGGTCTGATTTCCTTCGTAAGTGTCCAAACCTCCTTTATAATGATTTAAATAATGTCATTAACTTTTTCTAGAATCATAATTATTTTTAGGATATCATAAATGGTCATATTCTTAGCTTCTTATTAGTAATATCTCATTGCTACTTGTTATTCGGGTGTTTATTGCTTTATGTTCATATGTGAATTTTGTCGAATAAATTCTTATTCCTATTTTTAGGTTATAGACACCTCATTTACAAAATGGTATTAGTGTAATATATATCATATATATTCATTCAATTCATTTATATAATCATTATTTAATGAAGATCATGTAGAACGAGTCGCATTACATCGTGGAGGTGGTATTCCGTACGTACGCACGAGCGATGATATCGTTCCCATGATTGTGGAATTGTATTGGAGTGTATGTATACTATTTCAGAATCAATATCACTTTACAATAATCATATATTTTCATTATTTACACAATTATACCCATCCAAGTAAGGTGGTGGTGGAAAATAGATTACACCATGGCGTGGAGACGGTATTCCGTACGTACGCACGCATGTTGATTTCATTTTCCGTAGGATGTATAGTTGGTGAAATAGGGTTGTTTCATACATATAATAACATATCATTATATGAGTGATACTGATATTATTACATCATAATGAAACAACTAAAGAAAAATAAGTAGAAGTAGAAATAAAGTTGAATGAATCGGTAACAGACATTACCTCTTCTTTGAAGCGCCTCTTTGAGACCTCCTCTTACAGAACTAAAATTGGTCTTTGAAGAAGACCAGGACCTCTATGATGTTTATAGGGAAGTGGGTAAGTGAAATGGGCAGAGGTTTTTTGAGCTTGAATTCTCAAACTGGTGTGAGGAGGAGAGGGAGGAAGTTACCTTTTATAAGGGAGGAGAGGGGCACCTTTGGAAATATAAGAAATATTAGTTTATATTAAATCCCAACCCCACTTAAAAACTTCCCAAATGACTCATATCCTAAGATTAGATGATATAGGGTTGTAATATAATCAACCAATAAAATGTAGACATTTTTGGAATTTATTTTAAACATTATCATCTTGATTTATCCTTATTTATCAATTTAATTTTATTTGTGGTAATAATATTCTAAATTTTCAATTATTATAAATAATTACATATGTGTTGTTAATTCTCCATAATTTTACACTTTATTACATTTTTGACCGTATAAATTTTAATTTATAATTGTTAAATATTTTTGTGATTTTTAAACAATTTTATAATATGTTATTTTTATAAAATAAAAATAGTGTCAATTTTGACACTATTCATTTATTTGTATTTAAATAAACTATATACAGAATATATGTTCGAACTAAAAGCATTAATAGATTAATAAAATGTCATATGTATCTAAAAAAATAGTTTAGAACATTAAATAGTTCATTTAGTATTTATTTTAATATTTTTAAAACCATTTATTTGATATTTTAATTAATAAAATAATTTCAAGATCACTATTTTGTCATAATTAATGATATTTATTTAGTCCCTAAAAATTATAAATAAATTTTTATGATGTCTATAACTGTATTATATTTCTTGAGACTATTCATGTTTGATGTTTCATTAAGTTTATCACTAAATTAAATTCATTATACTAATATGATTTAAGAAAGTGACATGTTGTCACATTCTTTGGTTTTAATAATAATTAAATTATTTTCATCGAAAAAAGTATATTAAATGAAAGTAATCATACTATTAGGTGATATGGGTCGACGTTTAGTCATCCAATAGGTGTTTCTCAGGTGTTAGGGTAATTTTATAATCTTATATTTACCCTTAATTACCCGATTTACCTTTAACTATGGTAAATAAAATTTACCGTAGTTACTATTCATAATGCCCAAAAATATAAAGTAGCCTATTAACATAATTTGGACCCACTGGTTCCAAATATGGAATCCATTTTTTAAAATTCAAAACACATAGGTTGCATTAATTAATTTAAAATTAATCCCATTGTTAAGAAAACGGGTTTTAGAAGTTAAAACATTACCAAAGATTGAAATGTTTTTACCTATGAATTCAATGTGAAATTAATGCTAATGACATATATTATATTAAATGTTAAAAATATATTCTATTTATACTTTAAAAGCATTCAATATTATAATTTAACCATATATATTATCTCAATGAAAAAGTTGTTTTTAATTAAAAATTAGCTTATTTTTACTATTCATCAAAATATGAAAGTTATCAGACAAATATCAAAAATTTATCCAAAGTAAATTTTTATATCTTGATTCCAAAGAAGAATTTTATTTTGTAAAATTGAACTTATAAACATGTCAAAAGCTATATTTAATGTGGGTGCGCCATCAAAAGGTGGCAAAAGTGCATTTTTTTAAAAATACTTATTTTACCCAAAAAATTTATTTTGTTCTCTATCCATGTTCTAGAAAATGTGTTAGATGAATAATAATGTTATAAAATTCAAAATTTAGTTCATACTATTCATAACGGCTAGTCCATAAAAATATATCGTTGTTTAGTAAAACCTGGTATTGCGTACTACACACGTTATCGAGGAAGGTCGTGATTGCGTGTAATGCAAGACAAGTCAGTATTCTGTGTTGTGAAATATTACTTTATTGTTGCGTATAACATAAGACATAAAAAAATATTTCTCATAAGATCTCAGGGTGTTACAGTGAGGGGGTTGGGTCCTTAGACAATGGGCACATACGGGCTCCACATGTTTTGAAAAAACAATCACTAAACCATGATAAGGGATGTCTCACCTAGAAAGTGGTTGAGCATGTCCAATAAAGAGTTTTGAAAACCATTCAAACAAACCATTAACCCCTCCAAAATTTGATATGTTCCATTTTTACCCGTAAAAACATGAACCATTTAATAATATTATTCTTCCCTAATTTTGTACACATAACTACTCGAGCTCCCTCATTGGCTCTGATAATGGTTTCCTCGGATCAGAATTATCTAATTTCCAAATCAATAATTATTCATCTTTTTCAATCCTCTTAGTATGGCTATCAATCTTTATGATTATTTTCTTAGTTTCTCTCACTATAATGAATGTTATTTCAATGCGAGATAATTTTCCATATTTTATAGGATTTTATAAATTTTTTATTTCTCCAATTATAATATGAATATATACCTAATAAAATTTGGGGATTCATATACTGGTATATTTTAGGTTGTAAATTAACATTTAACTAATGGCTTGTTTATATCACGATTCATAGTACCACACACTGGAATTTTAATGCACCTCAACCTAAATGTAAAATTATTTAAATAAATTATTATTTAATAATTGGGTATCCCAAATCCACAAAATTCATTTATTGTATGTAGTACAAATCAGAACAAACCACCCCCTTTGGGGTGTGTTTCTCATAGGCTAATGGTCCCTATAAATATCTTACTTGAAAATACACTCCATTAGAAGTGTGTTGACATATCCTTTTCATCTAGGTTTATTAAATGTAATTATTGAGATGTTTTTGGAATTAACATACCCCTAGAAAATTTGACCACTTTTAGATTATAAATATAAAATTTTATTTTTATGACCATGTCACTTGACCGTTTTTAAATGAGTTAGTGGAATAAAGTTTCACTTTCCCCACCCTATAATATTCTTCAATCATATAATTTAAATTATGGACTGAATTTACTAAAAATAATGGAGTATACTAAATGGTAAATTTTAACACTTATTAGTCATATTAATATAGTTTATGAGTGAAATATATAAATGTAATGGGTGAAATTACTTATTCATGAGTAAAATATTATAAAGTTGTTTTTAAATCATGATTAATTTATGAAACTGACATGATTTTGCATGTTGTTTATTGATTATATATATACATAGAAATTTAATTACAAATTTAATATTTAGAATAGGTATATAGGACATTAAATATTTCTTATATGAATGTAATAGAAAATACTTACCGTATTATTTATTTATAATTATAGATAAGAGAGTATGATCTGAATGATATACTTATATTTATTGGGTGTATCAAATGAATATTTTTATGAAGAGTTTTATAATATTATAATTTTTTGAATTGATCATTAATGGGGAGAATATATTATTTAAGATAAAAAATTATGCATGGGTGTTTTTTTTAAATTCATGGTTCAATTTTTCTTAATATTTAGATGTTATTAAATAAAATGTGAATTATAGGGACCCATGGATTAGAAATGTATTTTAAATTATATTTAACATAAATACACAATAAATACCATCACTGGATTAAAAATCCTAGTGTATTTGGAATAATATCTTCATAATAAATCAAAGTGGAACAAAAATAGAACAACATCATTTTATTCTCTATTATGAGCTCTTAAATCAATTTCGTATTACATAACTAATTTGGATATCCTTAAGAATACATAAAGTTAATGGGTGAACTAAAAATCTTAGTGAGGTATTACACATGATAACGAAGCATTATTTGTGGGTGAAATGGCATAACATGATATCATAATAGATGAGGTACATTAGTAAGGAAAATAGAGTATAACATATAAAAAATTGTATCATAAGATCATGGAAACATAGAAAATGGGTAGAACAATGTATCATGATCCAAAAATAAGTGAATTATAACTTCCAAGAAAACATCACTTTGTGGACTGAGTCACAAATGTATTAGTTTTACTCATTAATCCCATAAATACCATTTAATTATGCAAAGACATTACCCAATGAAAAGAAGAAATATTTTGGTTCACCCATAAAAATATGTACATGATTATGTGTACGAAAAAATGAAATCAATAATAATTACTAATCATAATATTTTCCCTATAAAATAATGGGTTGCATAATATTTCATCATATCAAAATTAAAAGAGATTTCAAAATAAATGAGTTTGGAAAATGGACATAATGCATCTATTACCTTTTCAAAGGAATAAAGGAAAATATATATATTTATTTAAGAGAAATATAAACAGAATTATATTCATTTGATAACATTTAAGTGAAATAAATAGTTAGATAGAGAGAGTATTTCCATAACCCAATAAAAATAGTTGTTTAGATAGATCCCTTACCTTATATTTGGATATGTTATGTACTTTCAATTAATTTCATAGATAATAAAATTATATTCATTATTTAATTTTCTCATAACCTCTAACATCTATATTTTATTTATAAAAACTCTTTTATTTCAATTTATAAATATTTATGTGATAAATAATGTTTAATTTTGTCATTCTAAGGGAGATTGTTACATGGTTTCATGTTCGTACCACTTTTAAAAAAATATTAATTTTTTTAAATGGAAGTACAACTCCTTAAGTTAAATGAATTTATATAAATTTACTTACATAAATTTAAATGCTCCCAAATATCTTTTTTTCTTCCAACATAGGGAAGATTCTTTTATTAAAATCATTAATGTTGTTCAGTTAGTTCATTTATTCTGATTTAACGATCACAAAAAAACTAAATTAGTTTTATTTAATTAAAATATAATTAAATATTTCCAAAAAATAAATAATTTACATTAAACTTATTATCATTTTATTTAACAATAATAATATTATTATGACCAATAGTGAAGGTGGTGTAGAAAAACAAAGCATGTTGTTCATAGTGGAAGTGAACCAACCAATTTGTAAAAAATATTTTTGTTTTAGAATATAAATAAGGGAGGGTAGAATATGGGTATTTAATTAACATAATAACATTACAATATATTTTTTATATATCAGTCATCATATCATTTTGGATGATAGAGGTGAGGATAAGGTTTAAGAATAAATGATTTTTAAATAGGTAAATTAAAAATATTATCTCTTTAATGTTATCCGATTGAAATGCTCTTGAATGAAATATTAAATGGTCACTAGATAAATCCAGAAGCACTAGGATGTTGTGGAGGGGATTAAAAAGGAAAATAGGTAGAAATTTGGCATTATCAATGGCTTAGAAAATATGAACAGCATGGTTGGTGGGGGTTGGTTTTAACGGGAGAAGATGTGTGTTCTTGAACATTATATTCATTTCTTTATTATTTTGGAACAATAATATCAATAATATTTATTCTGGTTCATATAATTATTTATTGATATATTTAATTTTGAAATAATGGTTTGTTAAATTATCTATGAATCAAAAATTCTTGTATTTAGATTATAATGTTAAATATTTTATTTTATGATATTTCATTGTTCACTATAAAATTATTCTATTTAGAAAAATAAAAAAAATTCAGTCTAAAAATTATTTTATGTGTGTGCTAAAAATTGAATTCCATTTTATGAATATAATTTTCTAAATAAGATAAATTTTATTTTTCAATAAAGTCATCATTTATTTAAAAAAATTCCAACATTAATATTATGATCAATATTATGTCTCTTTGAAATCTCATCCTTAAATTTTCATTTCACATAAAATGGTGAAACTAAATGAGTGTACTTATACTTAATGTATTTCTCTAGTTCCCATGTTTTCTCTTTGTACTTATGGATTCTCTACAGAATAATGACTAATTGAGTTGTCTTGTTATGTTTAACTTTATTCTACAGTCTAATATCTCCAAAAGATTCTCCTCCTAAGAGAGATAATTTTTTAATTGTACTACCTATATTTTTTTTAATGTGATAGATCTATAATGTAGTTATTCATGTTAAATATAGATAAAAGGTCACGTTATTGAGAACCAGATGGTGGGGGTGCTATTAGACTAGCCACAACTCTAATGCAATTGATAGTCTAAAAAGGATAATGTACCTTGGACATAATTTTCCCTTACTCCGAAAGCTCATGAATCTCTTCCCTAGAAATATTTGGAGGAACACCACTTCTCAAACCTCATACTCCATGTCTCATCAATGATTGTTGACAAAGATCTTCTATCATCTTTGATAATAATTATTGTGTTATTGAATTGTCTTGACCATTTTGACTATTTCCTTAACCATTTCTAGTCCCAGGAGCTTACATTCACCCCCCATCATCCATTAATGAGGTGTTCTAAATCATATTTTATAAAGTGATTCTAAAGATCCATTTAGATTGTTATGTGAAATAAATCACTTTATGAGAAATTTACCATTAGTATATGATTATCTCATCCACCATTAATATCAATTGAGCATGCTCTCAATATATCATATAATGTGTAGATAGTCTGCTCTGATTGGGAGAAAATTTCACAGTGACAATCCATGGAAAATAAAAACTCAGTGTTTAGAGAGTATTGGATACTCTTATAGATCATGGAGGTAAATCTAGAATCTCAGATAGATACAATCAACAATGGTTTTCCAGGTAGGTTCACCACTTCTTTGATGTATATCCTTTCATGACTATTTAGTGAGAATGCCTATATAATCCCAATAAACTATATATTATTTGTAATAATATCCATCATTGCCTACCTGGCATTATTAGATTTTTGTATTATCAAAAGACTGCTAAAAACATCCATGGAGATGTTTTACCATTACCAAATATATATGGGTAATGATTGAATCACTCCCTTTTACTTTTTCCTTCTTTCCTCGACTTTCTAAAATTTGAAGAACTTCTCTGTATATTACATGATCTCATTTTTTGTATTGTACCACTAAAAGTTTTATCTAATATCATAATATATATTCAGGCTCCATAGGATGATCGAGAAGGTTAAGTTATGTACATCATTCAACAAATCTTCTTTATCATTGGATTTGATCGTACACATTATTGTAAACCAAATCTTACTATTATTTCTTCATAAATTTTTAACACTAAATATTTCCCTTTTGATATAACATCCACCATTTTTTTATTTCCATAACATATATTGGAACATCCTTTATATTCCTTATAAGGGATGGTTGTGCAATAATTTTAGGGAGGAATTTTGTAATTCCTTCCTTTATGATTCCCTTGTCCATCCATTAAAAGTATTAGAATATTTGAGCCTTCTTAATTCTAATAATTGAAATGGTCATAGAATCCATTACATTTATAGAATTTTCCACATTAATTTAATTCCCATGATGGTAGTGGATTGAGTAGTCGTAGTCTATGATTAGCTATTACCATATTCATTGGAATATATTAAGTCCATTCTATGTGAATATATTATAAATGCACTTATGATCCGTATATATTTAACACTTCTCCCCATAGAAAATAAGAAAATATATTTTTAACATGATGATTACTAAACTCACCTATATACTATGAGTTGGATAGTTAAACTCATGAATATTCAACAACCTTGATGAATAGTCTTTCAAATTTTCATTTTCCATCAACAAATAACATAATACCTTCTTATAAGAATCATTTTGATCCAATAGAAGCTCCCCACATGTGGGTAGAATGGATAATTGGGAAGTGAGACTCATATTTTTCAATTACAAAATATTTCTTTATGTTCCTAAATTTATAAAAATATTTATCACTTCAGAGTCAACTTGGTTATCATGTTCGATAATTATGAAATTATTCTCCCAAATAATCAGAAATACACATCTAGTGCAAGGAAACTGTGGATCTATATTTGAATTATTGTTTTGGTCCACTCTTCGATTGAATTTCTCTTATAAGGGGTTATAGATGTCTCTTTTCTAGTGATATCATTCCCAAATAATTATACTTCATCCAACTAGAACTCATAATTCAATTTCGCTTCCTATAACTTCTTCATTAGGAGATTATTTAGTATAGTATTGAAAATAATCTCATCATCCTCCATTATTTTGATGTATATCATAATTTCATCTATAAAGGCTACTAAAATAATTCTAAATACTCTATATACACTATATTCATTAAGCCTATAAATATTTTTACATAATTAATTAGTTACAAAGGAATCATTGTGTAATCTCAAGTTCCATACATTGTTTGAGAGGAATTATTGGGAATATCTCCCTTCTTCACCTTTAATTAGTGATATCCTAAACCAAGGCCCACCGTATAAAAATATTAGGACCTATGTATCTGATTTAACAGGTTTTCTATCCATGGTATGTGATAAATTTTATTTATCAAATTTTTTGGTGTTAATTATAATAAACATATAGGTACATTAACCTATCCATTTTCTTAAAGAAGAAGATTGGTAAGCCCCATGATGAAGCACTAGGGTGTATACAACCATTTTCCTAATCCTCTATTACCTTCTTATTGAGTTCTTCATATATAATGGTATCCATCCTATAGTTATTCTTAGATATGGGCCATGATCCAGTTATAGTGTTGATTAAGAAATCAACCTCTTTGTTAGGAGGAAGAATAAAAAATTCTTTAGGGGATACAAAATATAATCCCTCAGAATGGGAATTCATTTGAGCATATTTATCCCCCATTGAATAAATCATTTGGGATATATATTCTTGAACATAAGTTTAAAATATCCATTCGTGAGTACAATATTGTGTGGGGACATTAGACTCTACAATCCTTGGTGGTACATTCAATGAAATAAGTAATTATGTATTTATATCATTTTAAACAACCAAATATTACATAAGAGTATTTCATAGGAGAATCCTAAATGGTTATCCATATAAAAATTGGGAGGACTACAATGCTCCTTCTTCATTCAATGGAGAATCACCTCTAACGATGATCAAATGCCGAATCACAACAGATCAGAACATAGAGAACGAAACGAATCATCTCAATTAATGGTGGGTGAATTCTTTTAAGAATGATCTAATATCTAGGTAGGATTCATCAATTGGTATTTTCACCCTTTTTGTTAAACAGACTGGGAATATTCATCAATTTTATCAATTTGTGCCAATTTCGTCCTTTTCATGCACCTGCGTATCAAATTAAATGGATTATTTCAATGTTTTCGTACCCCAGTTGCCCATTCTAGATCATTGTCCAAGATCACTTGTCCAATTATATTCAAAACATTGTTCTTGTTAATTTACTCATCCTTTTCTTTGTTTTCATCATTGGTTGGAACCAACAGTA
Source organism: Viscum album (assembly GCA_963277665.1). Lineage (NCBI taxonomy): Eukaryota > Viridiplantae > Streptophyta > Magnoliopsida > Santalales > Viscaceae > Viscum > Viscum album. The sequence continues at coordinate 337,860,079 of OY728163.1, forward strand.
CCAGTTTGACATATGTCGAGGGGTATTGAGCCCAGTCAGACCCCCAAGAATTGCATCAGTGTCACAAAATAGTGTGGGATCGATAAAGTATGGATAGGTTTTGGAAAATTTATGTATGTGGATGAATTTTTCAAAAACTGCTTGGTGAATCATCATTGAACTAATGTTTAGTTCAAGAAGGTTATATAAAGAACTCATGTGGACCACTAGAGACATATTTCCTGTGAACGATGACTGAAAATAACAATACACAACTAGATTTTCATGTTTTGGGTGGATATAGGCTAAAATTCAAAGTCGAATTGATGGATTTATGGCACCAAAAGAAGATCCGAGATTCTATGAAACCCCCCAATACACACCATATATAGGGATGGAAATATTGTGTGTATCCCCTTAGAAATGGTGGTTAGGGTTTTAGAAAAGTTTAGGATGGAATGATGAGTATTCCTCTTACATGTTTCATAACCCTTCTTCAGATAGAAAACCTGTGTGGAGGATTGCATGGGTAAGATAGAGTGTGAAAGTACACATCCTGGTACACAGTCGTGTACCTTAGTACACGAAAATGAAAATATCACATGAGAGGCATCCCCTAAGAAGAAACACGCCATGTACTAAATTATATGGACAATAATTTAGTACAAGAACATAGGGTCCAGTAGTTGTACATGACTAATAGCACACGACCTGGTCCCAGTTATCCTGGATATGTTGTGTAGTCTACCTACACAACATATACTACTACATGGGTTTGGGTCCATGTGTTGGCCAAGGAATGTACCAGGCAGTAGAGTGAGGCCACATGTTGTGTTTTCCCTTAACACACAATGTACCCCTTTTTTATTTTAATGAATATTAAATCAGCCACATCTGTTTCATTTGGACTCTGATTTGGGCCCATGAGAATCTTATCCTGAGTGTTTTCCCACATAGAATGTGATGGTTCCCTCAATTGTGTATATAAAGATACAATGTGAAATTTTTGGATCACAGTTCTTATTTAGGTGATGCTCGTTGATGAAAGTGATTAAAAAGAATCACTAGAGAGTAAAAATTTATACCCACCAGAATAAAGAGACAATGTGGTCCACAAACATAATGGTGGAACCCCCATCGGCATGGGTTTAGTTCCTCTTTAACTAATTTTTAAGTGGAACCCCCTATTCGGTAGGGAGCTATTCCATGATGAGTAGATTGAAAGCCGATGACGTATCAGGGTGTGAGTCCTTGAATCTCATGTGGAGACCCTATCAAAAATGGTGAGGGTCCTCGGTGACTTTAGGGGGACACCCTGTCAGACCCGGGCAAGGGTCCTCGAACAATATAGTGTAACCCCCCATCATATATGGTATGGGTACTCTACCAATCTAGTGGAACCATGGGTTCTCATTACACAATAGTGAAACCACCCATCGACATGGATACAGTTCCTCTATGGATACATACAGAGTGGAACCCACTATCTTTCTAGGGATTTGAACATCTAATTACTGTTTTTGACCCCTCGATTATGTCTCATAGTGAAGAAAAATGGTTTAACATGGTTGTTAACTTCTAGGTAGACATGTGACATGTTGGGAATTATTATTGGAAATTTGGAATTGTTGGATACTCATCTTCTAGGGATGAGCAATGATTTTGAGATATCTTTACTCTCATGTTTGGGATTATTTTAACTAAACACACACATATATATTCATCTATATCCAGAACTTGGATTTGGTCACTCTCTTTCCATTGTAGGGAAAGAAAGTTTGGGTAATCCATGTTATTTACATGTCTAGTTTCTCGTGATTAGATGAATACACTCTCCTACTATAGGCAGTCAAGACTCTACATGTATTTAATCTACTCACCACTTTGATACCCTTATGTTTGTATAAGGTTACATTCACTCTTGGTTTTATTTTAGCTATTATATTTGATGGTATCTTGTATATAATGGATTTATATTCCAATTTTTTCTCTTAATCCTCACCCTTCATCTTTCAGAGTATAGTACAAGGTATGTATATACTCAACCTTGTATGGGATTTTTTAGCATTTGTTATGTCTTATGAAGATAACAGATAGATGGATGGTGACTTCAGAAGAGCTCAGAGATACATGGTACATTGGACTGTGTACAATGGTCATAGACTGGAAATCTCAATCAGGGCTACCTCAAAAATTTATTTTTCCATTGTTTTCAGGTTGGGACAAATTTCTGATTAGAATGTATTTTTCGTTTTTACTTTTCAATGTATTGTACACTATTATAGAATTGCCTAAAGGATTTTAATGCATTCTTGTTCCCATAGTTTTCATATTCTCTTTTACTCCCTCTACACTTTTTGATAGAGATGTTTTTTGTGTGTGCATAAAGGTAGATATGAAAAGGCCTCCCCATGTTAGTTATGAAGTTGGTGATAGTCATCTGCCCATTGCCTATAGAGGTAGGCTTGGTGTGGTTATAGCTAGAGCCCCAACTTGGGTCATTCATGACTTTATATAATTTTGATGAAATAATTTATTTTTTTTATAATCTCAAAGATAGCTTAACCCCAATATTTTGATGTGGTATTTGAATATTTATAATAATATTCAAGATATGAAAGAACGTGTATAACTAGAGTCAATAGGTACATTACATATTCTTGTCTGAATATCTAGAAAAATTTTCACTAAAAAATGTATAGTATCCACTTGAGTAGTAGTGATAGAATATTCCAGTCCTTAATCTCTTGGACTAGGAGGTGGCTTTAATTGATTATAACGTTAAAACCATGTCTTAGGGTATTGGTTCACATTATTCCCATCATTATTGCATTTTAATCACTTGATTATAGTTTGAGTGTTGATATGAGATTTATTTTCCTCCACCACTAAGGGGGATTCTATATCCCCATTCAGAATTGATTATCTTGATGCACCTTTATTATTAATTTAAAGTGTATCCCAGTTCCCTTAAAAAAGGTTTCCAGGAAGATTCATCAATCATTTTGGTCTTGTGAATATTTGGGTTTTCATCCCTATATGTGATTTTTCTTTAAATCATCCCAAAAAATATTCATTTTACGTTTATTATTTTCAGTCCAATGGGACAACTATGTGTCACCAATCCCTATATTATGCTCCAGGAAAAAACATAAAATATCTCCACTTCTTTAAAATTCTAAAATTACTATAATTTTCATTAAATCATATTTAACTCACTAAATAAAAAGTCCAACCTCATTTCAGTGCTAATGAAAAAGACATTGGTGTATCATTAAAGCCTTATGATGTCTTCCTTGTATTACCTGATATACAAATATTATATTTTTATTATCTTGAGGAAATCCCTCTCCATTTTAGGACTGATATTTCAATTAAAATACATATTAAAAAATAGTTCTTTAATACTCTCCCTTCCATGGAATTTATTTCTTCATTGGACTTTATGTTCAGGACTAGTGTCGACCACTTATTGGATTCTCCATCAAGATGATAGAATTACAAATTGAAATTCCCTTTTTATGGGCATTGTTGGATATGTTATATCTTTTCAATTAAGCTAATCCATTATTCTGTGATGATGGGCTCAGATGATCCCATAAAGGCATGATGCCTTTTCACAAAAAAGAATTAACCTAAAAATTATCCTTCTTGGGTGAAATATGGTGTTACACATGACTCGAGTTTTCAATCACATCATGATTCAACTAAAATAGAACTTTCGTGAAGTTCCTAGGTCACACTCTTATAAGGTTAGGCATATCATTATGGAAATCATCACATTTCATATGACATTTTTTATTAGCTTGTTTCCTCATATTTCACTCCACTAACTAAAATAAATGAAAAATTGGATGAGATTACATTAACAAATACTAATGAAACTATGAACATAAAAGGTATTATTGAAAAATGAAAATTTTGTCCCTACTTATGAATCTAAAGTTTCTAATATGGCTCATCCAAGTTAATTTTATAATTATTTTGTCTAATAGAACAATTCATTTAATTTATTCATAATGGTTCATAAATAATTTTGGATTTTAAAATTAATATTCCCCCTATAATTTCAAACCAAATATTTAACAATGTCTCATTATCATAAAATTATTAAAAATTGTGGCAGTTCCAAATGTTCAATTTTAAGGGTTATTACACCTTGGTGAAACTATTCCAGATCCATAACCACATACAGTATCCACACATTGATGTAATTACTTGTAAACCACTATAGTTATAATTCATTTAAATTTCCGAATATTCTCCTATACGTTGACTAATATATAGGGTTCTCTAGGTTGTATTCTATTCATAATCATAGAAAATAAATATGCCATTCTATGCTACCAACTATAGCTTCCAAATCATTTTACATAAATTATTACATGATTTTTAACATAAATTTCCATTAAGCACATCCAAAGGACTGAAATTACTAGTCTCTTTAAAAGAATATGTTTATGATACATAAAAGTCAAAAAAATATAAAATGAATTTATTTTAAAAAACATAATGATAGATTAAATTCCATTTCTCTCTTAAAACCACATAGGGTAACCTAGGGAATATATAAAAGAGAGGGGTATGCTAAAAATCATAGTTAGAGGATAAAACTGATAGTGAAGAATCACATGTGTGTCGAACGACATTAAATAATAAAATAATATATAAGGATCATGAATAATCACATAGGATAATAACATAGATAATGTTATAAAAATATGATATAAAAACAAGAAACAAGAAGAAATATATGACATTAAATAAACAAAATTCAAGGCTAACCGTAGAGACAACATCACCTTGGGGAAAGATTCCCATCATGGGATTGGTTTTCTCCCTAATCCAATACATAACATCTCGTGGGACAAAAACATTATAAAATGCATTGGAACACTATTTGGGTAAACCAATCATTACGTGAACATTTTTATGTCTGACATAAACGGAAATCAATCCTATGGAATAAAACTAATATTTACCATTTAATGGAATGGGTTGCATAATCATGCCTCTTATCATAATAAAAAGGCTTTTCCTAATAAATTTATTTTCAAAATGAATAAAAGGAATGTATTAACCCTTAAATGGAAGGGAAAATAAGATAATTATAATTTGAGTGTCAAATATATTGAATTAAAATCATTATATAATATTTAATAGCTTAAAAATGTGATTTAGATATTTAAATTCCATAACCTAAATAAAAAGGGTGGTTTAGAGAGATCCCATTCCCTATGTTAGGATATATTCCAAACTTGAACGTAGTGTACTAGATAATCAAACTATATTCATCAATTAATTAATTCATAATGTTTTACATCCTGATTTTATTTTATTAAATTTTATTATATTAATTGATGACCATTTCAATGAGATATAATATTTAATTTCATTGTTCCGAGGTCATTTATTACATGGTGTCAAGGATGGATCACTTTAGGATAACTATTGATGCTATTTTAAAATGATAATAAAAAAAATTAATGTTTATTGGTATTCATTTACTTTCAACAATTTGAACTGTCACAAATATCATTTTTCTCTTCAGAAAGATGGATGATTTTTGAATAAAAATTTCGTTGTAGTTCAATTAGGTCATTTAGAAAGATTTATAGACCACCATGAAGTAAATTTTATTAATTAAATTATATGATCATTAAAATTGTACATAAAATTATTTATGTTATATTATACATTTTATCATCTTGTTTATAAATTATAATTTTTTATGACCAGCCTTGATGGTGGTGGAGTAAATCAAAGTGCGATGTTCATAGAGGTAGTGAACCAACCATATTATAAGAAATCATTTTTTATAATTTCTTAAATAGAGTGTAAAATATGGTCATTATAGTAATATAGTAATATCTATATATATCTATAGTAATAGATTCACTAAATCATTTCAGACGAGGGAGATGTGGAGTAGGTAGAAGAAGAAATTAATTTCATAGGGATAAATTGAGAATATTACCACATAAATGTTATATCCTTTAAATCCTCATTATAGAACTAGTAAATGGTACATTGATGATAAAATAATCACCATTATATTGGGGAGACTGTTGGAAGATTAAATTGGTAGATATTTCTCATGATCTATGTCATAGAAGTTGTAAGGAGCTGGGGGTGATATTTATTAGGGGATTGGAGGGGTGATATTTAATATTATATTTATTCATTTTTAATATTATCACATGAATAAAAATAGAATTTTTTCTTTTGAATATATGCTGAAAATGGTTTCTGTTTTCTAAATAATGAGTTCTTAAATAATCCATGACTAAAAATTCAATCATTTATCTTACAATGTTAAATAAATTATTTTTTCATATTTCTCTATTTACTAAGTAATCATTTATTTTTGAAAATACTATATATTCACCCAATACATTTTTTGATCTATAGATTTAAAAAAGGAAAGCAATTTTTTGAAAATAATTGGGAAATTTATTTTTTAAATAAATTCATTAATTATTGGAAAAATAAAAATTTTAATTTTATGATCAATTTTCTAACAATTTGAAAATTTTCTTAAGGTATCAAAAACATTTATTATACTTATAATAAAAAATAATATTAATTTATAATCAAAATTTTGAACATAAATTTTTTAAATTATTTTACTTTTTATAAAAATTAATATATATATATATATATATGTTTTATAAGAAATAAAATTTATTTTATAATTTTAAAAATATTTAATTTCTTATATCATGATATTAATATGAAATATTCTCATTTAATAAGATACATAAATATTATTTTACAGGTCTATTGGTGAGGATTCTATTCTAATAGCTAGGATATATTCTCAATGGTCATGTAACTATTCTATTGGTAAGATTTATATTACAATGGTTATATTTTTAAACTCCATGTGAGTTCTCTAATTCGTATTAATACTTGATATTTAATTATTTATTCATTCAATTATATTTTATTCTCAAATATATATATATATATATTCATTTTGAAAATTAATATTGTGTTACAAATAGTATTTTTAATTTCTATAGTGTTGTTAATTAGTGAGAATATTATAAGCAATGAAGAAAATGCAAATATTCCTATTATTATTATCTTATTTTCTATCATCCCTATTTGAATAATTTCAATCATTATGTCTATTTTTATTTTCCAAATGTTGTCTTTAGATTATAATACAATGTTATTGATTCTATCATGTTGTTCTTGTGTATTATATAATATTATATTACAAAAGAAAAATCAATTATATATTCAGAATTGAAATTACAATGATAAAAATCTGGGTCGTTAAATATACCAGAAATAAATTACCATTTCATTTGAGGAGATAGATTTTGTATTCCACTAATCCAATTAGGGTAAGTATATTTTCAACCATTGATTGATCTATGATAATTATATATTCTCATTTTTAATAATAAAATCCTTGGTCTCAGACCATGTTGTTGAAATGAAATCTCAAAATGACTAAAAGCCTGATCAAATGGTCATCTATATAAATATTCAAACTATTATAGCTTAGATATTGGGTTAATATTATAGTTTTATTTTCTAAAAAATAATTCTTATTTATTTATTTTTAAATGATGATAATTTTAAATTTTCTTGATTTTTGATCCATTATATTCATCATTGTTTATAACTAAATATGAGGCTGGATTATATCCTAATAGAAGAATCTTGAACTTAATCATCATGAAGAGGAATGTAAACCTGGATGATTCTAAGTTGAACATGTTTCAATGGTATGTCACTTTATATAATGTCCTTCCAAATAAAATTCATTTTCTCCGAAATGATTATGCAAATAAAATGAAAGTGAAAAAGAAAGGGAAAAGTGAACTAGTAGATATTTTTGATGTTGTAGTTTGTGATCATACTGATTGGTATAATATTAGAGTTGTATATAATCCTGATGTAAAATTTGATTCTCATGATTCATGTTGCAATCCAATATAGAGGGATCTAGTTAGAGCAACATTTTTAGATAAGGATACACCTTTAAGGAGTCCTTATACTGATTTAGATAGTGAGTCACCTATATTTGGTGTCCTTTATAAACATAGAATTAATGGTAATGTTGAAGTAAGAGTCTCAATGAACACATTTCCTATATTTTGAGATACTTATAAAGATGATGTGATTTATATATAATATCTGAAGGATATAGACTGTGTAGATTTTAATGTCTCACATTTATGAAGATATCATTAAGATTTATTTAAGAATATTCCATCACCTATTATAATATATATTAGTGAAAGGATTCCTTCATGATGTAACACATAGAATTAACAATATTTTGTTAATAAAGAAATATTTTTCATAATTTTCAATTCAAAATGAAAGATAACCGTAATTTTAATACCATGACGATATATTTTTGTATGATGTATTTAATTAGTTTTAAAATTAAAATATAGAGGTAAATTTTCTAAAGGGTGATTTAAAAGAATCTATGGATGAGTATTAAATATTAAAGGATATTATGGTCTCCAAGAATAATGTATCATGTGTAATTCAAATGAGGTATTGTCAAAAAAATGATATTGAATCTTAAACCCATTCAAATAAATGTGTTTCTAGAAGTGTTATATAAATTATAATCATTCATAGGTCATTTTAGAAAAATTAATGGGATTTCTATTTTAAATATTGAAATTGATTTTATAAGGATGAAGAGAATATATCAATTTGAATTAATCAGAATGATTAATCCTTCCCAAAAAAATACCACCTTTAAGATCAATCTTTATGAGTTAAAATGGTTAGAGAGATATCAATAGGCACTTCTTAAGCATTTTCAACCGCTTCCTTTAGGCATTTCAAATGCATTATTTTATGAAATTTATTATTTGATATTTGAATTTTTAGTAGCTTCATTTGATGTTAGTATGGTGAGTGAAGGTATTAAATCCCTCTAATCTAATGTGATCTATCTATACACTCTTTAATATTTTTCAAGGTACATAATCACTAAAATTAAGAATGAAGTATTTGGGAATAAAAAATCATGTCATTAAAGGAATGATAGAGTAATTTCAATGATAATTTCATTTTTTTTGGCCAAACACTTTAAGGATATCATGATGAATATTTATTATTCAAGGATTTAAACAACTGGAATCCTATTTGGATAAATAGTTCCCAAGCATTCTGACCTGAATAAATGGTAGGCTAACTCCTGAATATATGATGAAGTTGTAAGAATGTTGTGTGTCTCATGATTATCTCACCAGGATGATTCAGAAGTTAACCCATGAAAATAGAAAAAAATGGTTTTTGATTTTACATTTATCCTATGAGCTTGAAATTATGTTGTCTCTAGAGGCCCATTATTGATCTTTATTTGAAATCAAATATTAAAAATCCATTGGACCATGAATTCCTTTCATATATTATAACTACATTCCATGGAATGGTTGTAATTCATTTCTTGATTATTCCAAGGAAGATCTTATGGGAAGGTTGGGTAGAGTTGGAAATATGTATCTGATATGAGAAGTGGAAATTATATAACTGAAATGCCAATAAATAAATATCCCTCATCTTGGAAAAAGATAAAGTAATTTTTTGATATCATCACCGTATACACTGATATTGAATCAAAAGTTTCATCTCTTAAATAGAGCCAATTTTCTACTTCCTCTGGATTGGAACCTATAATATGAAATCTTGTTTACTCTAATGTTTCTACTGATTATCTATAGAAACTCAAGAGAATTTTAGATGTTATTTTAATAGAAAATACATTATGGGGATGATATAAAATAAATCATTCAATCATAAACTATAAAAGGATCTTGCTCACACATAATACAGAGGTTTTTAGGTGAGGAACCCTTGATTTTGGTATCAAAAAAACTCTTAGTTCACCAAATGATCTGATTTCTTCAACTAAACCAGCTTGAATCTCTAATGATGAATCAAAATATAGATTTCTATTTATTATATTAAAAATTTATATTTCATTTCTCATTTAAATTTAATTATTTATTCAAGTTAATTTAGTTGATTTATTTACATTATTCATCAATTCTGTCATGTTTCCATAAATTTCATTATTATATTTAATTTTTTCATTAGAACCTATATGTCAATAATAAATTCTACATCATTATAGTAACATATTATTATATTTATTGAAATCAGTTTTCAATAGTAAATTTTTTACATAAATTCTCTTATTGTTATTTTTTATCCCACAAAACATGGGATAAAAATAGAAAAAAGACACAAAATTGATTTATTATATTATTATAAATTATTTGTCTCTATAAATTATTGAAATATTATTATGTGACATATTATATTTAGAAAATTTATGAACATAATTCATTAAATTTTCCTAGCTATTGGTGATAATAAAAAGGGGGAGATTTTTTTACACACTTATAGTATTATACCAAATCATACACTATCTTATGTTTTAATGACCAGAAACCGTGTTTTTTCTCTAATAATGTTTCTTTAAGTGTGATTACCATTGTTTTTAAGGATCTATTTTGTTTATGATATTTAATATTTGGTTGAATAATTTTTCCTATTGTTTAAGGTATTCATTTAAGGTATATGAAGTACTGAAGTACTTCTATAAAGACATACCGTTAGTATAAACTTAGTGAGAAATTATAGTTTTAAAAAATATTCATAATTATAGAAGCCTCATGATTGTACAAAGTCTTATATTCAATACATATTCTCACTTAAATATTTACACTGATATATGATGATAATAAAGTCCTATAATTATTTATTATGACAAAAATACATTCTCATGGTGAAGTCCCATAGTAATTACATAAGTTCATAGAAATTTAGTTTTAATAAAATAAATTTGTATGATAAAAACATTCAACCAATAAGAAATGTTAATGAAAAATAGATATGTTCATATTCAAATATTCTATGATTAATTGAAAATTAATATGATGAACTGATGTTTTATGAAAATAAGTTTTATGATTTTAAATACTTATAATGATTTTTATTTTTTAGTTTATTTATGTGTATTATTTATTGGTATGATGTGATTATTAAATTTTTTGTATACTGATGGATGGAAACTCATTATTTATTTTTATTAAAAGTAGATATATATAATTAGGAATGGTTTGATTAAGAGAATCATCTATTTATATTATGATATATTGTTCCAAGGAAAACTGTAACTAATCTAAAAATGTCGACCGATATTTTTCTATTTCCAGTGAAAAAAATCAAATGAAAAAAGAAAGATAATTAATTATTGACTATTACACTACTTTCTCAAAGAATTTTTAATCTATAAGGGTGGTTTTTGAATTAAAAATGAGATGTACTGTGTATGTTCAAGTTTCTTTCAAGAATCAACATACACACACATACTATAATTTTATAATCATTCTATATGTCAAAAAATTAAGATATTATGCTATTATTTGTTTTCACAGTATATATATATAAAATATTATACTGAGCTTCTTTATAAATCTACTCGATCTCTAGAGAATTTTGATCATCTTCCAATTTCTATTTGAAAATATGCGCTAAATTTCAAATCCTTTATATATATCCTTTTGTAATGTATACTATCTTTCTATTGAGTTTGTGAATGTAGTAGATGGGTCTTATAGAAGATAGATTGTAGTAAAATATCTAACCACCAATTTTATCAAATTGTATTTTCTTGCACTCAACTATCTAGATCACTAGAAAAAACTTTTTTAGATTATATAACTAGACATGAAGTAAGAGTGATTAGGGGAGTTGAATAAGGGAACATCATTCACTAAAACACTTTATGTTCATTATGATATAATTATTCTCTTATATTATTAATTTACAATTACTAATTTATTTAAAGTAAAAGAAATATTTGTTTTAAGATTCAAGTAGCGTGGTTTTAGGTTAGTGAAAAATTTAAGAACTCAATCCACCACCCTCATCACCCACTCTAAAGTCAATATAAAACACCTACCTAGTCAATATAAAGATCTCATAGACTGATTATATAGGAAATTAATTCTATAATTATTTTAGATATATTAATCCAATGTCTATACATATATAAACCATATATGGACATCTATTATGATTATCCATGGAAACATTTATACACATGTATAATATATAGTGCCCATGGTAAAACCTCGCATGTTGTAGGAAGAACTGGTGTATAAAATTTAAAAGTGTTTTGAAATTTGGAATTCATTGAGTGGCGTATTAAGTCATGTTTTTTAATTAAATAATAATATTTAGATAAATAGTTTCCTTATCATTCATTATTTAATTACTAAACTGTATATATTATAAGGTGTAGAGTTTGGGTTTTTCATAACATAATATATTCGATCATTTGTACAAATATGTTCACAAACTATTTTTAATGTACAAAATGTTAGTTTGAAAAATCCTTGATAAAAACTGAAAAATTAACAAGGGGTTTGGTTCTTTAAAAAAATCAATATGACTTTTGTTTATTCCCATAGTCGTATTATTACTTTTTAAAATTAAAAATTAAAATAGATAAAATATTTATATCATGAAATAGTTTATTAAATCATTTCATGTATATCATGAATCAATGTATCCATTAGTTAGGGATATCCTAAAACATCATTTGTTTTTTATTAGGGAATAACTAGCCTAAATAGTACCTATAGAAAAATAAATAATCCCCTTTTTCAGATTGGTTATTCGCATTTAATATTGTGGTTTGAGTAAACTTTTATAATTATTAAAGATACTATAAAATAGATATTATAGTCTAATACCATACCCTAAGTGGTATAGTGGAAATAGTTTTAACCAAATTAATGTAGGGTATAATCATCAGATTTATCACATTGTTAGTGAAATAAATAAATAAAATAGTGTACTAAAATATTAATATTGGTTAATGATAGATTACGTAGTAAAATTTGAGAGAAAAAACTAATCAAATTCAGTTTTATGGATAAAAATGATTCTCTTATAAGAGTGTTTTTATAATTATTAGGGTTATATTAGAATAATTTCATTAAATAGTTAATACACTAATTCAGTTTAGATTAATAATTCATAATTGATTAAAAAATTATAAAATATGAATAGCTTCCTTAATAAAATCAACCATTTATTGGATCAATACATTTAAAATATTATGGTAGAGTAATAATTCAATACAATGTAAAGAAATGTATTACATGGAATTAAAAAGGATAAACTATTATTCACTAGGTGAATGGATTTATTAAAAAATTTCAGTGATGTTTTTATTTTGAAAACTCATTTAGTGATCAAATAGATACACCCCATGTGGGGACTAATGAGGAAGATATTTTACCTACTATCAATTTAACCCTATAAATAAATATTTACATTAGAAAATAATAATTCATCAATGAAAACAACAAAATCATGATGTAGTAATGACATAATTTAAAAAGGGGTTCCCAAACCATAGATATCTCTATCACCAAGTATATTTTACCAAAAATCATAAAAAAAAAATATAAAGTTAATTCAGTTATGGAATCTATACAATTCCTTCATCCTACACTGCAAATGTATTTCCTGTATATATTTAAATCTAAATAACACAATCACATCACTTTTTATATTTATTGATCCTTTTATTCCTCTAAATTGTTTTAGTTGTCTATATTCACCTTGCCCAATTGGATTAGAATTTATCTCCATCTATATGTAAAAAACAACTATTATTATTTCAATTAACTCATTTTCCTTTACATAGATTTAGATTGAATTTTTTTTCTAAAAAAATTATATTACATGGTTATAACGAATCCTCCTCTACATGTATTCAATAGAGTTGTTTCACATTGATCATTATAAAAAATATCTCTATTAATATGAAAAAATATATTATACATTAACCTAATCCACGGATAGTGACTTGGTTCAATGTGATATCCAAAATAAATTCACAGTTCAATGTTTCTTTAAATTCATTTTCATCATCTATACAAAATATTCAAGGATAGTTAAACTCACATCTGATATTTTGTTGAAAATATATCAATGTTAATTGAAATCCCAACTCATTATCAATTCAAATCCTAACAAACTATCTTTAGAACTGACAACTTATGGCTTGTTAAAATCTTAGTTAATGGTTGGTTTCATACCCAAATCAGAATTACTTACACTCCCATGTCATGATTAATTGAAATTCCAGTTGAAGGTTATGTTAATTTCACGTTCATGAACAATTAAACATCTAACGTGTGATCAGTTATTGAAAGACCCTAGACCACCTAGAGAGATGGGTGGTGTGAATCCAGGTGTAGAATTTTTCTTTTATTTACTAGATCTTGTTCCCACATGGGTGTAAACCCTCTATAAAACCTCTATGATGTATATCTACTGTAATTAATACATTCACATGTAAAATGACAGTGCAACAGTTTTTACTTGGTTCAACACTAAGGGCTACATCCAAGGGGTATACGTCGATATGTTTATGATCATACCGAATTCCACTAATCTTCACTGGTTATAGATTACAATGGTTCGGGCACAGACACTCTATCCCAAGAATGCTACTTCTACACAGGTTCAAGGATAACACAATACTTCCCTCAAATCACTTTTGCTGACTCCCCCTAGGACACTCCCTTGGGTGAGGCCTGACTCAGTTTATCGGCTTGAAGGTCCCTTCAATAGATTGGCATGAAAAGTCTTTGTCTCTATTCAGCATAATAAACTACTTCCATAGATGTCTTGAATTGATTATCTTTTATATTCAGTTTTCTCCTTTATTATAATTACTAAATACACTAGAACTTATTCCATTTTTCATTATAATCAGAAACTCTCTTTTTGATGTTTTCATTTCCGAAAACTATTGCTGATTCTGTAGAGTGTCTCTGATATGCATTCCACTCCTACTCTATGTACCGCATCTGGTCTGTGTACCATGCCTACTCCATGTACTGTACCTTCTCTATGTACTGCCTCTACTCTACGTACCGCCTCTTCTCCATATACCACACACACTCTATGGACCACACCTATTATGCGCATCGCGCCTACTCCACACACCACACCTGCTATGTGCCCAGCCTCTGTGTACCACCTCTACGTACCGCCTATGCGTACCACCTACATATATTACCTTCACTTACCACCTATGCATGCTGCCTTTGCATACCAACTTCGTGCACCACCTCTGCATACTGCATTGGCGTAACATTTCTTCCTTCAGCAGAATTCTTCTTTAATTTCTGGGAATTATTTCATATCCCGCATACCACTTTTTATTAAGAAAAATCTCTTCTCCAGACTACTCCTTCTAACTTCTCAAACCATTTCATCTTTTTCATGCAACATAGTCTTAATCAGAATCTCTCCTATGTACCTCCATCAGCCATAGCCACGTTCTTCCACAATGATAATATTTTCTTATTGAATTCACTCTAACTTAATGATGAGGTCATCACTCCTTATATAGGAAAATAACATCACAAATTTTTCAAATATGTTTTAACCAAATTTTCAATGACGAAAAAATTTCACTACATACTGAACTCTATCCAAATATGGTAATCCTCCACCACGTATGATGATCCACCTTCGAACTAAGAAACTTTTTTTTGTACTGTGTATTTTCCAGTCTGCGTACAACATCTCTTTCGCCAACGATGAGTCATTTCTCATACCTTTAGTCCTTCCACCATGAACCATTTTCGGTACCGTGACCCATTACGCATACCTTTCCCACTGCATGGTATGTGGACGCAAACCATTCTCGGACATTGTACACATTCCATGCTCTATGATACGTGGTTTGCTTCCATTTACGATTTCCTTCTCTGTTCTACATCATGTTCAGTCCTATGGATAAATCCTTCCATTTCAAAAAACAAAATCCCGATTTTGAGGTCCAAAAATTTGGAAAACACTGGGAAATTACACCACTTTAAATATCTACTTCGGAAAGAACACCCCTTAGAATTCACTTTCATATTTATTCATCAAAAATAATCTTCTTTCATCAAGAACCTTATCTGTCGTAACATATAGTCTTTTTTCAATCACCTTTAGCATCATCATAGTTGTCTTGGGAAAGTACTATAACTAATATATCTTCCAACAACATCAGTCTTTCTATTAAAAACTGAATATGATTGGCATCATCTCCTCAACTTTGTATGATAATTCTTAGATCTTCAAATCTCCACATAATCATTCAAGCAATGAAGCATGTCACCTCAGGTAGGATTTTGCAAGGTCTATCTGAATAGTGAGATGTTTCATGATCACTTCATTTTTTCTTTATTGAAAACAATTGGAAATAAATACAAACTTATACAAAAATTGCATCCAAGATTATTATCCCATCCAATTTTCAATTAAACTCCAAAATCACATCTAGTTATACTCCAATATAATGGACTTTTGGGGTTTGTAATATTTTATTTGTTGGGGAAAAGTTGGATGATGATGTTTTCAGATGCCCGAAGTATTGTATTTTTTTTCACGAATGTTTTAGAATAAAGGAAATCACTTCCCTTTGTATAAGTGGGTTTGGAATGATAGGAAAGTTAAATTAATTTCCATGGTAAATCTATAGGTGCATTGTTGATATGTATTTCAAAAAGATCATAAGTTTTTTGGAGAACTGGTCAGGAAATATTCATTATGGAAAAGGGGTAGAAATGATTCTTTCAATTGACATGGTTGGTTTTTCAGAAGCAGTAGTGTAAGGTGGCTTAGTTTACCAGTGTTTTCCAAAATTTTTAGGTAAAAAAATTTGGAGTTGGGATAGTATTACAAAAATTGGATTTCCTAGAATATATAATTATAAAATGGAAAAGGAATTAATTTCACAAATATAAGCTTCACAATGTAGATTTTGTGAAGACATGAATAATGTTGATGGTGTTATTTGCGACTATGTTGAGCATCACGAATGGTAGTGTTGAAGAGCTTTGATAGTGATAGTTTTGGCGGTGAAGAGCATTCTGAGTGGATCATTGTAGCAATAAAAGGGAAGAAGGAGCATCTCAGTGGCACAAAGGATTTAGAAGAATGAATTTCAATTATGAAGATCTTTGTGAATCTGGAAAATATACATGGTGCTTCATAAAAAGGAGTGATTTTATGAGGAAATTTCTGACCTTTGTGATTTGGGGATGACATGGAACAAAGGTGGATGGAAGGTTCTAGAGTCAGTGGGAAATTACTGTAAATAGTCTCCTACCCATTGATAAGAGTATATAGATTTACTGATAATTTTTTATCTCTCAAATTACGAAGATGGATTGTAGAGAATGTAAGCTCTTCGAAGACAGTAAGCTCCATGAAGGAAAGATGCTTCGCAGCAAATGGTTGAGATTTGTGAAGGAAGTGAAAGTCTCAAAGACCAGTCTATGCTTAGAAAAATAGTGAACTCTGAAATCTTGTGAGCTCTGTGAACTAGGGAGCTCGGCGAACAAATGTTCTCTAAAAAGTTAAGAGATTAAAGAAAGATCTCTGCAAAGGATCTCTGAGATCTTAAGATTTTAGTACCTAAATTAAGTGAGAATTACATTCTAGTGGATCAATATATTACTGGGTTATAACACTAAGTATTATTATGAAGTCTAAATTTTTTTATCAGATTCTGGATAGGAAAGAGAATACTTTTTTCTAAAGATCATATTTGTGAATGTTTGTCAAGAATCACAAAGATATTGCATTGTACTATTTGTGCTAAGAGGCTACACACACACTTCAGGATTATCTCCTAGGTACTTCGTGAGTGAAAGAAAATATCCTTCTCATTGTCATCCACATGAAAAGATTTTCTATTTTGTGTATTCTTTGGTATAAGATTATCTCTGTATCGTACCAAGGACTAACTACTCTCATTGAGTAGTGAACCATGTACATTCTTGTGTTCTCATGAATGTGTGTCTAGATTGGGTTTAGCAGGGAAGGAGATCCTTAATAGGAGATGAAGTTTGTTTAATTTGAAAGGAACCATAAAAAATGATATCCCTAATTTACCCCTCCCCCTCTTGGTGATACCTGGATCATGACTTGATAACATCTATTGGTATCAGAGTTCTATGTTCTGTAATGGCTCAGATATTCCTTGTCCATTACATTGTCAAATTCTAGTTTTTAAGATGTTCTATACACCATCGATGGGTCAGGAGGGCATAAATGTTGGTGGTTGGGGGTCACTGTTCTGTCACCTATCAGTGTCTTGCCAATCAGTCTCACCGATCAGTGCCTCACCCAAAATATGCCACCATGGGGTGTCAGGTTTCCTTTACAGTTTCCTTCCTATAACACATATTTTAAGATTTAATACCTCGTTTAAAGTGGATTTATACCATTTTAAAGTTATTAAAGGATATCTTAAATCCTACATGAATTGGAATACCATTCACTTACCCAAACAAGTGTCTTATTAACAAATTTCACACCCTTTACTGTGTTTCCAGTTATGCCCCGGTTATGCATTTTTCTCAGTTTAAATGTAACATATCAACTCTCCATCATATGATGGTCTATCTCACTATCTATAAGGGAATTATGAAATATAATTTAACTCCAACATGTGGAATCACCCAACAACATGGTCAAAACACAATCATCTTTTCAAGCACTTCAATATTACACATGTATTAACTCTAGGATCTATCCTTTCATCACCACAAGATCTTTTTCTTCCTTGGTCTCTTTATTTTTCCTTGGTGTTATCAGAGTCCCTCTCCCTGAGATGAGTCGTTCTTGTGTGAGGGCCCTCCTGTGTTTTTCTTCTTAGTGTTTCCTACAGCACGACCACAGTTCTTATCCGAAGGAGAAAGCATCAATGCCTGATCATCCATGTAGGGATTCTTCCATCATCTCTCTTTAATGTGAATCATACGGGGTGGGTATGATGATGTTCTTCCAAGACATATATAAAACTATGTTTAATGAAGATAATAATCTGACTTTTAAAGAATGAAGGAATGGGTAGAGAAGAAGATGATGATGTATTTTACCTTTGTTTTTATGTTGTGAATTTTATGGGCTTATGTCCACGAAATATAGTTTCTTTTTGTGGTAAATTTTTGCACTATAATTAAGCTATGTTTTTCTGGATGATCTTGTGATTGAATGATTGTAACATGGAAACTGATTAATCGTGTAAACATGGTTGATTAAATGGATTCCTGATGAATAATAACCCATGTGTAATCAACCAGGTTAACAAAATGGAAAGAAGGAACTTAATGAATGGTGTTGGCTAAATATGAAAACATAATTTCTCTATTCTGGTGATAGGCTTGGTTGTTATGTATGATGCTTTGTGGGGTGGCATGATTAGGAATGGGATCTCTCATTGAGAGGTTGATGGTTTGTGAATTTGAGGCAGTGCAGAGCCGACAGTAAATTTTCCAGGCTAGGTAATTTGGGGATTTTTAGTACATCGAGGGATCCCACAAGATCCCACTCTAATGTTTTTTTATAAGAGGACTAGGAGTGAATGATTAAACACCTGATTGGATTCTAATCATTTTGTTGTAGTTTTGGCTTGTTGTTATGCCTATTAGTTTCCCTGTAGTGAAGGAATATTGAACGGTAACTATTTTAACATAATAACATGAATGGGGAGAATGGGATTTATTGTTGTGTTCATACCCTTGAGGTATCAGTGCAACGATAGATGATTGTATCATTTGTTTAAAAGCCATATAATGTGTTGATCACATTGTATAACAATATATCATGTTTTTTATATTATATTTAAATGCACCCCACCCATGTTGGGAACATTGTGTCGAACACCCCCATTTCATGGGGGAGGGTGTTTTATCCAACATTTCTATGAGTAGATGGTTATTAGATCCTTTCTTCCCCCTCTCCCTGGTATCCCGAACTATTTTGGTAGGGTATGATAGCCTGAGGTTTTTTATCGAACAATAATATTTGGCCAGGGTGTGTTGTGGTGGATTTTCTCACATGTGTTTGGGTAGGCTCATTTCCAAAATGTCTTTTGGATGAGGCCCAAGTGTCTATTGGTAGGAAGTGTGGTTGTGGTGTCCCAGGAATCTATGGCTAGGACGTGTGGTTTTGATGGACCATTTGTCTATGGGAGGTATGTATGGTTGTGGTGTCCCAGAGGTTTGTGTGCGGGATAAACATGTGGTTGGTAAGACCCTTATAGTTGTCTGTAGGGGTGATAGTGAGAATTTAGTGGAAACTTTAGGGGAGGTATGATGCATATGTTATTCTAAATAACTAGTGGGAAAGTGGTGTAGGGTATATGAATATCGATGTGCTATTATTATTAATCTACCCGACATGCGTTATTTCGGGATTGTGCCTTTGTGAGGTTTGGTGGATAGTATTCCTTTCTATGTGTTTGGGTTACCTCTATTTCTCATGGTGAATTATTATGTCTCCCCACTTGTGTATAAGAGATTTTGGTTTCCTTACTGAGTATACTTTTATAACAAACCTACCTGTATAAAACTACTTTTTGGTTTTTAAGAGGACTTTAATAACCGTTCCAGACATTACTAGCTAAGGTTCCAGGACAATTTCTATTACCACTTTTCTTTTTTTATGTAATATCCTTCACATTTTTTCTGTGCTTGTATTGTTTTTAAATTTGAATGCATGCCGGAATGGAATTTTTTCCCTTTATTCCATAGTGTCTGGAGTTGTTTGGATTTACCACCTTATCTCCTAGTCACTTTTTTTTCAAAAAAAGGGGTAATGCCTTCCACACTATATGATATTTTATGCCCTTGGTTCTTGTTTCCACCTTAGGGCCTGCAGAAGGTTGGAATTAGGGGTCATTATATTATTTTCATCTTGGGGAAGGAAGGGCGTGACACTGTGACATCCCTTCCCTCGTCTTGCAAAAGACAAGATGTGTTAGGTTCTCTTTGTTTATTCTTTCCTGATGTTTTGAAAATAATTTTTGATGGAGAATATGAATTATGTGAATAGTAAGGGAATTATGATATTTTATGGGAAGAATTATCATATCTAGAAATATGGAATGATGCCTTATTTTATGCCTCTCTAATATGAAGTTCTTGAAACTACAACCTATAGATTTCCTGATATGGATGACAAGGTTCCTCTAACTCTTGTCGATAAGAATTATATTGAGAATAACCTAAGAGCTAAAAATTCATTATTTTAATCTCTTTATGAGATTGAATTTTTATGAGTGTAAGCTATCACTACATCCAAAAAAAATGGGATAAACTGGAAAACATATAGGAAGGAAATACATAATAGAAGAAGAAAAAACATAAATCTTGAAGCAAAATTATAAAGAATTAAAGATGGGTGAGCATGAATCTGTTGGGGACTTCTTTACCATGATAAAAGACATTATCTGTACAATTAGATGTCTTGGTGAAAAGTTGGAGTATTCTATAGTTTCTTATAATATATTAAGAATTCTACCTGATTTATTTTATGTTAATGATACATCACTAGATGTAAGATGCCTTAAAACAATATCTTTTAATGATTTTCATAAATTTATCATCATTTATGAAATGAGAAGTGAGAATAAAATGATGAGAAAATAAAAAATGATAAAGAAATTTATTTCAAGGATGCATTGAAAGAGATTTCAAAGAAAATTCTTATCAATGGTGAATCTAGTTAATTTGACTCTGAAGATGAGGTATGTCAAAATTTGGATGAAATTTTATCCCCGTATTCTAAAAATTTGAAAAGAGGCATATATAAATGTAAAGGGAAAATCTCTTTCAAATGCTTTGAATGTGCAGATGTCGTCTACTTTACTGCTAATTTCACTAAAAAAAGGGAAAGATAAAGATAGTTTTGAAGAATATAGAAGACCAATAATTTCATGTAAGAAACAGGGTGGAAAAGATAAATATTCTAGAAGAGGTAAGGATAAAATGTTCTTTAAATAAAAAAGAATAAGGTTTTTGTCAAAAAATGAAGAAGATGGTTATTGAAAGACTCAATCTGAAAACATTTGTTGTTGAGAAAGGTATAGAGAGTACCTTTTTTTAAGAGTGAATAATAAATATTATGTGAGAAGTAGTTTTGAAGAAGAAGAAACTCAACTTGAATGGTATCATAAATAAGAGATGAATAAATTTTTGAGAAAGATCATAAGTCTTAAGAAGGAAAACAATAAATTAACACATGAAAATTATTTATTAAATGAACAAGATGGTTTTCTAGATGATAAAAAAAATTTGAAAAAGAGATTAATGATATGAATAATCTTCTAGAGTGTGAAAATAATTGTATTGATCATCTGGAAGTAATGTTGAAGGCAAAATAAGATGATTTGGATCTTGTGAAACATATACTTCATAATTCTCAGGAATGGAACACATGGTTCAAAAACACTGTTACAGATGTTGGTGAAAGCTTTTCTATGAATGAACCTAAGAAGGATCAAGAAAATTTTCCATAATATTATTAAACAAAAAATATAATATGTTTTAATACGAAATTTTTTTTACATGATATGTATGTGGTCAAAGGTAGAAATACACAAAAAAATCAGAAGCATCTAAATATCCTGAGTCCAAAATGATTTTTACTAATTTTGGTTCTAGTAATATTGAGTTGAAATCAATGTTAAAGGAGAAAGTTATAATTGAAAAGATGACAAACAATTTTCAGAAGAGTTCTAGTATAATGATTTTTGAGAATCATTATCACAACTCTGATAAGTATAGAAGTTTCAAAAGGAAATATTCATTCTACGGCTACTTCTGGTATTGTGGTGGATTCAGACACATGGAAAATATGTGTTTGTTCAACCAACAACATTTCTACTATTCCACAAGCTTTGAAATAAAATAATTGAGGGAAATTAATTCCATTTAAAATAAAAATCCTCAAAATTAAGTCTAGTTGATATCTAAAAATGTTGGTGTGAATTTTGAGAATAAATTCTAACAACTAAAAACTATCTGTGAGAGATGTCATCGACTTGGACATCTTGCTAAGGGTTGTCTGATTGTGTTAACGGAATAAGAGAAGGGTTTTAAAAATTATCAGAAGCTAGATAACATAAAGGCTAAGAAATATATATCTTCGAGGTCTAAAAATAATGAGTGCTCGGTTGTCTCGCTAGAACACATTAACTTGGCTAAAAAATTGGAGGAATCACAACAGAATATATAATCAAAAGATAAACAGAAAACTCTTGCTGTTGAAGACACTTTGAAATCTATGAAAGAAGAATTACCCTAGATCATTTATAGTGGATATTTGTCTCATATGACAGAATAATAAATGTTTTAAAATAATGTACAATATTTCAAAAATTAATAGTGGCATTTGAAAATGATGAATCTCTAAGGATCAAAGGTGTTGGATTAGCCATTATTAGATAAGAAAATATGAAATCCAAGAAAACACTATATGTTGATGGGCTAAAACAAAAATTATTACATTTGTAAGAACTCTTTGATAAGGGAAAAAAATTCATCTTCATAAAATATTGATAATTTGTGAGAAATGAAGATGATGAAAGGTAGTTACAAGAGGCCGACGTACAAAAGGAAATATGTTCCAAGTTGGTGAAGTTAAAAACTCTTGTTACATGGGTTTGGTGGATAAAATTTGTTGTGTCCTAAAAGTATGGGTCACATGTGTCAATTAATCCTAGGAAAATTATCAACAAATGATAGTGCTTGAGACAATCTGGATTTATCAACATGGAGAGATTGGTGTTTAACTATTTTTAAAGAAGTAAAGATCATGAATATGGTGCATAATAAATTTGACATTTGTTCAAAACAACCATTGGATCTTATCCAATCTGATATTTTTGGGCCAATTAGAAAAAAATAAAAATATATAGATAAGTACTTCATCACTTTAATTTATGATTTTACTCTCATTAAATGTGGTATGCATATGAGGGATAATTCAGATGCCTTAAAAATGATTAATCATTTTAGAAGAAAATCTGAGAAGGAATGTGAGTATTAAATGAAGAATTTGAAAACTAAAAATGGTGGTGAATAAAAGATTAATTATTTAAAAATTATATTGAAAAAACATGGAATTCTACATTATTTCAATTCACCATACACACCCCTACCAAATGGGTTTGCTAAAAGATATAATAAGAGTTTGGTGGCCATGGGGTGAACTATGATACTTGTACATGGTCTCTCTCATTACTATTGGAATCAATCCATGAGTGCTACTATGTATATACATAATTGATGTTTCTAAAATCCAAATTCAGATTTGAATCCATAAAAAATGTTCTATGAAAAAACTCCATGTCTCACACACTTAATATTTTTTGGACGTTCATGCATTATAAAGTAGTAAATTGGAATCCATGGAAAGTTTGAGAAAAGATGAGATGATGTATTTTTTTCTATGATCTAGAAGAAAGAGGATATCAATTTCTCAACAATGAAATATGAATAATTATTTATTCTGTACATGGGAATGTTTTTGAGAATGTTGTGAGTGAAAAGAAGTCATATGCTAATGTAGCAGTTGTGCATGATAGATAAGATTTTGTTATCAATCACGACATGCTATAGATTTTGTTAATCATACTCAATAATAGGAATTAGAATCATCAATATCAAGTGATGAGGATGAAATTAAAACATCTCATCCTAGGATAAGGAAATAAGTGGAGGCTCATCACATTATTGGATATCAACATCATAGGGTTCAAACAAGAAGAAAATCAAATGATATTACACACACTTATCTATTTTTGAATGATGAAAGGAATGATGTGAATGAAGAATTTGATAATCAACAATGGGTTTAGGCTATGAATTAATACCTTGATCAAATATAGAATAATGATACTTTGGATCTTGTACCCAAGACGAACTATAAGAACATTATTGGCACAAAGTTGGTTTTCCGAAACAAGATTAATAAAAATGGTGAAGTGATAAGAAAAAAAGAAATATTGGATTTCAAAGTGTATTAAAAACTTGAAGGTGATGATTTTTATAAAACCTTTTCTCTAGTGGAAATGATAGAAAAAATTAAAATATTTATTGTTATTTCATCACAACAAGGCTGCAACATCTTTCAAATGTTTGTCAAGTCCGCATTCAAGAATGGTAATCTTGATGGGGATGTTTTTACTGATCAACCATGTGGATTTTTTATTTTAAAGGATGGATCTTAATTTTGTAGGCTGAATAAGGATTTTTGTGAGCTAAAACAAGAACCAAAGTCATGGCATTAAAAATAAGATACTTTCTTGAGGAAAATGATTTTCAATAAAGAGTTGATAACAATATTTACACAAAGGAAAGTTAGGAGTTCTCTTTGATCATAATTGTTTATGTTGATGACATTATCTGTGTGGGGAATGGTGAAAAATAATGAGAAATATTTTCTGAGGTGATGAAGAAGTTGTTTGAGGTGTCTGTACTGGGATAAATGAAATACTTTCATGGGATAAAAATTTCACAGAATAGGAATCGCAGTTTTTTGGCTCAAGAAATGTATGCTAATGAACATTGGAATAAATATGGCCTGTAAAATTAGAAACTAGTTTCCACACCAATTTCATGGGGAACCAAGTTGTCTAAATATGGATATGGTAAGAAGTTGACCAGAAATAGTTTCAAAAGAATATTGGAAGTCTATTATATTTTACTGCCTCAAGACCCGATATAGTCTATGTTGTTACCTTATATGAAAGATTTCAGATCGCTCCTAAATAATCATATTTTATTTCTAAAAAAATAATTCTCAGATATATCAATGGAACAACAAAATTTTTAATCAGGTATTACAGCTCAAATAATATGTATCTATTTGGGTATTCAAATGTTGATTGGGCTGGAAATGTTGATAACAGAAGATCTACATATGGTGGAGTTTTTTTGGAAAAGTTGTGTAAGTTGGAATAAAAATAAATAGGATTGAGTAACACTTATCACATCCTAGGATGAGTATGTTGATGGTACTCAAGATTCTACCCAACTAATATGTATGAAGACTCGTTTGGAAGATCTACTTATTGAAGTAAAGCTACCTTTTCTATTGGGTTGCGACAATCAAAGTGCAATAATTCTTACACGGAGTCAATTACAACATTATCGTTAAAAACATATTATCATACATAACCAATTCATCAAAGAGAATGTGAATAAGAATGATTTAAAGATTGAGTATGTTCCTACATCAGAACATGTTATAGATATATTCACAAAACCATGACCAAATTAACCATTTAGAAAATTGAGGTTGAACATGGGTGTCCATCCTCCTTCTCATCATGGTCAAGGTACCTATTTCTATCCATTCCCTCATATTAATTTTGTATAATGTTGTAAAGGGTAATAATTTTCATAAATCTATCATTATGGATTCATACATAAAACGTTGTTGTGGGTAATCTATGAACTCATAATGTAATCTTGTGAACTATTCTAACTGTTTTTTGAATGGTTGTAGAGTGGTTGTAGGATTCAATTTTTTTATTCTGGGATTATTGAAGAATTGAAGAAGGATTAGGAGGAAACCTTATGTTATGCAGTTTTATAGTAACTAATTTTGGAAAACATGGTATTTCTATCAATATTTTTTGTTTCCTACAATG
The DNA here is from genome assembly GCA_963277665.1 of Viscum album. Lineage (NCBI taxonomy): Eukaryota > Viridiplantae > Streptophyta > Magnoliopsida > Santalales > Viscaceae > Viscum > Viscum album. The sequence goes on from OY728163.1 coordinate 337,886,582, forward strand.
ATTTAGCTCATGTAGGATTAGAATAGTTGATAAGTGACCCATTTATTGAGGTTTCAATGCAGAGTTATTTATGAATCCTTTTTGAAACAAAAATTCCGAGGGGGGAGATTGTTGGGACTAAGTTGTCTGATGAATTTTTTAGATTCATTAAGTATTTTCTTTCTTTTCAATGAATTTTCCGATGAAAGGAAATCAATACTTTGTATACGTGGGTGAGGAAAGATATGAAATTTGAAAAAATTTCCATGGTAAATATAAGGATGATTTTATGGTCTATGTTACAAAAATATAATAAGTTGTTTTAAGAACATGTGAATCAATATTTATTAAGTAAATGGGGGAGAAAAGATGTTTTCAATCATCATTGTTGGTTTTGCGGATGTGGGTGTCTATGGTGGCACAGTTTTCCAGTGTTTGCCAATTTTTTGGGGTTAAAAAATATGGATTTGCGATTGCACTGTGAAAATTGGATTTCCTGGAAGATATAGTCATAAAAAAGGAATTAATTTCTTGAAGATGGGATTCATAATGTAGAATTCGAAAATTCAAGAAGAATGTTGATGGTGTTCTTTATAACTATGAAGAGCTTCAAAAAGGGTAGAGGTGAAGATCTTTACAAGAAAGCATTGTGGCGGTGAAGATAACTATGAGTGGAACATTGAAGTGGTGAAAATGAAAAAGAAACATCATAGTGGCATGAAGGATTTTATAGAATGATTCGAAATTACGATGAGAATTGTGAATCTGGAAAATAGCCATGGTGCATTGCAAAACAATGTTATTTTCGATGGAAATTTTAGACCTCTGAGATTTGTTGCTAATATAAATGTGGGGTGGCTATAATGTTCTAGAGTTAGTGGTAAATGCCTCTAAATAGTCCCTTACACATTGAGAAGATTATAGAGTCTAAATGGGAAGTTTATAGCTCTCAAATTGTGAAGATGGATAGTAGAGAAATCGATCTCTATAAAGGCAGTAAGCTCTACTAAGGAAAGGAGCTTTGTAGTGATCCATTGAGCTTTGAGAAAGAAGTGAACTTTGAAAAAACAAATATCTGATTACTGAAACAGTGAGATCTATGATTTAGTGATCTCTATGAACTGAAGTTCTCTGTGAATCTAGGAGCTTCGCGAAGGATCTCTACGAAGGAGCTTTGTTAGAAAAAGATGTGAGTACCCAAATTAAGTGATATGTTCTTTCAGGTGGATCAAGATATGACTGGGGTATATGACTAAGTATTATTACGAAGTCTAGGAAGTTCTTATCGGCTTTTAGATAAGAAATTGGAGAGTTATCTTCAATGATAAATTTTTTTAATGTTTTCAAGAAGCATAGAGATATTGAATTACAGTATTTGTGCTAAGAGGGTGCACACACATTGATAAATCTAAAAATGTTAATATACTTTTTTGAATCTAGAATAGTTAATACACTTTAAAATAATAGACCGAATGAGATAATTTGTTTCATTTTGAGTGAAAAATTAACCAAAATTGATGAATCTAAAATAGTTAATACACTTTATTAAATTAGTTAAATATATAATATTACCAAGACACATTCAAATGTTCTTAAATTAGGTTTCTTTTCACAAAAACCTCTTGAAAATAAGTTTCAAAAACGTTATAAGGGAAAATTATAAAACATTCCCTGGGATAATCATTTAGAAAATGGGTTTTAATGATTTTTTATTAAAATACTATTGGGTCAAAATAATGATCCAATCATTCCCTATTTAATTTATTTTTAAATTAAAATAGTGATATAAAATTGATTATATGAATCCTAAGTGAACATGTTTCCTCTATGACGTTAGTAAAACAATTGATTGTGAACCATCACCAAATCCATCACACTTTTCTATTATTATATGATAATATTTAATTTAAATTTAGTGATTTTATAGTAAATTTTTAACTCATTATATTAATAGAAATAACATTTTTGTGATGAAATACTCCCCCAATGAGTATATATTTCCCAATAGGTTTTAGATGGTTAGCATAAATTCTATCTTCCATAAACGTTCTAAAAAATAGTGATATGATATCATAAAATATCTATGAAATTTATTATTATAAAAATTTAAATGCACATAGAAAAAAACACCCTTAGGCATGGGGTTTCTATCAGGTTTTATTAGGTTTAGAGTCCTTAGATCATATTTATTATATCAAATATTATTTAATGGAAGGAAAAAACCCACTATTATTATATTTACATGTAAAACATTATGTTTTGGTCATTAGCTATCAATTATATTTTTCATCACATATGAAACAATGAGCGATACAAATATTATTTCTTTAAAATTTAAAAAGATGTTTTGACAAAGATTTGAAGAGAAAATTTTTACCACTTTTTAAAACTTTCTTGAAAATGTTTTATAATGTTATTATACAATAATAAATTTTCATATTATTCAATCCATATTTCAGCCAAATCATTTAGGTTTTTTAATATTTATTAAATTTACCTCTTAAAATAATAATTCAAATACTTTACATCACATGATATCTTATATTAATTGTTATTAATAAAATGAAAAGTTATTTAATATAACAGACTACATGAACACATTCATATTGGTGTTTCAAAAACTAGTTGATTGTGGAAAAGTTTTTATCTAATATTTTGGACTGATTATTACTAAATTTAAAAATACTTTTATCTAAATAATATTATAGTTCTTTATGAGAACCTCATTGTTAGTAATGAATTACATTAGAACTCCAGTTCTATAAAATGGTATTTTTCTTTATTAGGTTCTCTGAGAGTTTCATAGAATAAAATAATATAGTCATATAGTAAAAAACTCTAAAATTGATTAATTAGATATAAATTAAGTGGATACCCGAATTCCAAATTTTATCCATCAAATATATCATCTTTACATTTGTTTTTGGGTAATCTTCTAATTCCAAAAAAATTGAACATTCCCTTGAAATTATCAAAATAAATCAAAAATATCATCTAACATTTAAAATATATTAGCATAATATGATCATAATTGAATAAAATTTTGGAATCATGTCTTCATAATTGATTCTATTCTTGTGGCGATGATTCCAAATTCACAATAATAGAAATTATTTCTTACTTGATAAGAAACTACTACATATTCCATCACAAAACAACCTAAATAGAAACTATTATTTTCAGAATTGATATTTTATATCATCCTATGGATTTTAATAGTTACTATATATAAAATAACTATGTATTTATCTTTTTTTACTTATTTTTTTAAATATATTCATACAAATGTAATTGAATTTAATATATAACTTGTAATATTTCATCAATAATATATATCCTAATCATATTTGATTACTTTTTTATACTATGGTATCCCAGAGATATGATTTTACAACTATTTTAATAACCCTTCATGAAATAATTTAGTTTTCAAATTAATATAGTACATTTTTTCATCTAATTGTTTATTCTTTTGAATCATTATTAACCATATGATCCCTCAAACTGTATTAGTTGGGAAATATTATTACTTTAGAACTCACATGGTACTATTTAAATCCATCTAAGATGAACACTATAAATAAAGGATATTTTTTGGTTTTATAATTATTTTTGGAAAAATCCCTAAGTTTAATTGAATAATATATTACATAAATAAATTGGTTAGTTATTCATACATGGATTTTTACGACTATAGAATCACTCATATCCCGCATAAAATTGAATTTTTTTTCTAATTGGTACAATAATAAAGGTTACAAATATATTTTTTCATTATAATATTTCTAATGAGATGATGAATTGATAAAAAATATTATTCACTTACGTATAAATGATTATAATTTTTTTGCGTTATTCCAGAAATCCCTAACGAATAATTTAAAAAATTCATGTATGTTAATAAAACATTATTATAAAACTTTTAAAAATAATTTGGAGGTATGTTACAAATTACTTGACTCGGTGAGTTTTTCACCTGAACACACTATCTAAAAATAATATATCAACATTTAATACTTTCATTAAAAAATTATTATTATATTATTTAGTTTTTTCATTGGTGTAATTTTAAATAAATTCTTGAGTACCAAAATAATTCTTTAAATGACTAAAAAAATGGAGAATTAAACTATGAAAATATATATAATTTTTAGAATCATGTTGAGGAATATGGTCATCGTAAAATTATAGAAAGATAGAGGTGATCCACAAATGTTAAATGACATTATCATATAGTAAAATTATCTAATGGAACATACAAATACAAATTTAACTTGATTCTCAAAGGAAATAGAAATTATTAAATATTTAATTCCCTTATAGGATGTCCATCTAGAAAAAAGAAATATGATTTTGACATAAAAATTATAATATTTTATCTTAAAATAAAATAGTAAAGTGCTATTTCTTTTTATTTTCATTAGACTGACTATATTTTAAAAAATTATAAACAAAGAAACAATTTATTATCTATATCAGCCTATCCATATTATTAATGATCACAATTACTCATCCTTTTTTTCAGTTACACATGATCTAAGATCACCCATAATCCATCCAAAATTTGGTAAATGATGTTTATATTATATTGTTTAATTACTACCTCTAAAACCACCTTATTAATGTCCATTTTATCATACCATTTTTTTAGTAATTAGTTTGTATCTAGATGTATCAATATTTGATGCATAAATTAGGAATTTATAATTCCATTAAAATAAGTTATTAGACAAGTAAATAAATTTTAATATGTCTAGAATTTTCGATAATATTTTCTCCTTCCTATTTTTATAAAGTTTTTATTAAAAGGGTGATATGTTCAAATCACTTATTATATTTATATAATTTATGTGAAATTGATATTAATTTAGATTAGGTGAAAGATATTTCTTTTTTTTAATTTTAATATAATTTTTTGGATATGAATAAAAATTTCATTATTATTTAATATCATAACCTATATAATATAAATATTATTTTATATTATAATGAAAAAAATTATAATAATATAAATTATTATGGAAAACATGTTTTATTGTTAGAATTAATTAATAAGTTATTTATATTGGATTTTAATAGGGTTTTACATAAAATTTTTATTATTTAGATGCTGTAATTACTTCTTAATAGAATCCATTTTTAGAATTAGCATCCTCACTATATAGTGCTTTATTTCCTAGGAATTATCTTATTCTTATTAAAAAACATCAAATATTTGACTCATAAAACAACAAAAATTTTGATATAGAGGTTCTATGAGGCCTCAATCATATATTCTCATAATATAACAAGAATATTTTTGGTGATTCTAGGGGATTACTATGTTTTGATTTACCACTAATATACTTTGAGATACTAGAGAATCAGTGTGTTGCAACCCACTGACAAGATTCTCATTTCTATAAAACTATATATGTGTTATTTTTTCATTAATGGGGTTTCATTATGAATGGTCATCTCAAATAACATGCGTCCTAATATCTTACATGTATATGACATATTTGATTACCATCCTAATCTAATGATTTAATGTTAGATGTTTTGTTCGATTAATTAAAATATGAAAACCCAACATGATTAATTTAATGTCGTGTGTTATAATTTGATATATTTTAAATGCATATATATGTTATATTGAATCATATTATAGGGTCCCTAGTGATTGTGTCCCATTAATATGTTTTCTCATACCCCACACAAACAACATAGTGGATATCCTGACTAAATATTTTCATCTATGTAAGTAAGGTTTTCAAATAGATCAAGATACAGTGTCATGATGTCATTGTAATGATTTGACTGATATGGGGCTAGTAATTTTCTGTTAGATTCATCATGTTATTACATTGATTATTTATTTATTCCTTACATTGTCTTCATAGTTGGTGAAACCATATCGTATGTATGACTATATTTTTTGTGTTCATTTATTATAGAGTGATGATGATTTAATAGTATAGTTATCTCATACTAATAATTTCATTTAGTTCCTCATTATGTTTATTTAATAATTTTATATCACACACACACATAGAGATATATATATATATATATATATGGATTTATTTTTATATTTTACATTTTGATACCAATAGTATAGTCTCCCCTTGGATTCCCAAATAGTTTCCCCACAACTAAGAATCCTCTATCATATAGATATGTATGAATGATGTTATTTTTAGCCTCCAATATGTCCGTTGTGGGGGTATTCAAGTCCAAGGAGATAAAAATCATATTCGATAATTTTTAATGTATTTATACAATATTGAACTTCATAGATATAGATACTACTTATTCAAATTTTTGATATACACTGAGATTTTGTCAAGATAACATTTGTACGGTGGATGGTTAATTTATTCGGATTGAGGGGTTATTATTGTATCATTTGTTTTTCTATAGTCGGTCTTTTATCTCCAATTTATAATGATTCATATTATTATTTATTGTATTTATATAATCCAATTGTGGAAAAAGAATGTGTGCATGAATCATACTTAAAATTTATGATTACCAAGAATTTTAATGACTTAATGTGTTTTGAAATAGTAATGAAAAATATTTTTTGGAGATTTTTTGGAATCAATGTATTACAATATATTACCTATAATATTTAAAATTATGGAAGATCATTTTGTTGGGATATACTAAAATATACTTATCTTTTTAGATTTTTGGAAACAAATCTATTGTTATCTACTAAACAAATATTTATATATTTTTGTAAATATTAATATGGGGATATATTATTACATAAATTTCTTTTAGAATTTAGGGGATCACCATGTCATGGTATACCTATTTGATACTTAGAGATTCAAAAGGATCATTTTGTTGGGACCTTTTACCCAAATTCTCATTTCCATGAGACTATTTATGTTATATTTCCCCTATTATGGTGTTAAAATATATTTGGAAAACTCAAATAATTAATGTTCTTGTCATTTTATAGAGTATGATAGATATATCCCAAATGGCCCGAAGGCCTTCTTTTTATTTTATTTTGTTAGGTATAATTCTCCTTTTAAGGGTTTATGGGGAACACATACATGACCCCTAGGCCTGAGGGACAAATCCCAACATGACCTACAATACATGAAGTGAATGCCTAGAGGAATATAATCCCATTACATGACCTGTAGGCCCAACCCACTAAAACAGAAACTCCTAAGCTTCTACATCATTAATCGCCTAGCTCCCCGCCTTGGATTGCTGACTGCCTAATATTTCCCCGTATAATGCTGCATGGTGCCTGGTCCCGATGGAAGTTTCTATACCATATCATTCTTCTAGTCATGTTTTCTCTGCTTCTGGTGAATTCTTACTCTTGTTGTTCTAATCCTCTTCTTGGGCCTACTATGTGTGAACTGGTCTACTATATGGTGTTTGTGGCCCGAAGGCCTTGTGGCCCAAAGGCTTTGATGACCAAAAGGCCCTTGAGACCCGTAGGCCCAAATCGGTGGCCCGAAAGCCCAAATTTGGTGAATAATTATTGCTTTCATAGTACCAAACATTTCCTGATAGAGTAAATACTACATTACTTCTACAGCAACCGGAAATCCACCTCTACCCGATTTTGAACCTAGGTCTCTTGGATGGGAAGCAGGAGCCCTTACCACTTTGGTACGATCTCGTTCACTGATAGATATGGTTATCATATTTACCTAATTAATTATGGTTTGTTGTTGTATTTTACTAGTTAGGAAACATTGATCTGATGTGATTGGTTTCATTTTACATGTTACATATTTTTTTCACCGAAAAAATATATTAGATTATATAATAGGAACCTCATTAGTGGTTTCTTATCAAGATTTATTTTTCACACCCTAAACATGAACCCTAGTAAAAGTGTAGACCATGTGTTCAAATAAAGGATGGAAAGGTTGTACAATAGTTCAAATTATGAATATTGTACTGAGGTAAGGATCAAAATTATATATTAGAAAATATATTTATTTTAATTATTTTAATTATTTATTTTTTGTATTATCAACCTAGCTGATTATCTCATATCTTATGTATGATAGGTAGTATGGTGTGAGAACATTTATTCTATTATGTTGTTAATATTTTTATCACTATACCATATTTGTAATTCCATTATTATTTTCTTTTGATTTCTCTAATCATTTACCTATATATTCATTACATTATCATATATTGATTTTTATATTATTATCGCCACAAGTATTTACAGAGACTCTCAATGCTTGTCAACAACCTTTATTATTTAGTGTGGCATGATAATTGTCAAAAAGAACCACAAGCCCAGTAATAATTCAATTGATCCATAAAAGAGTGTTATAATTTTTTGGATTCATAATTAATTACTTAATCATAATTTCTCTATTTCCTAGAAAATTATTTTACTACATATTTCCTTAATTTTATCATCGATTTTGTGAAAATAGTTTCCTCTAATATCATAATCAATTATCTTCATATTCATGGGAGTAAATCCTTCTTAGAATGACTCAATTACATATTAATATAGAAAATAGTGATGTGGAAATTATTTTTAAATATATTATAAAAAAATATTCATGAAACTCTATCACCATTTATTTTTTAAATATTGTGATTCAATTTAAATAATCATTTAACAACCATTTTATGTTATATTTTATTTCAAAAGTTATGTATATTTGGTCAAATTTATTTAAAATATGAAAATAATGTTTTAAAAAAATATTACTATGTTATTATATAAAAATATTTAAAAATATAACATTCATAGATAATCCTATATAAAACCTTTAACAGGTAGTTGTTCTACATTATAGGAGGCATTTCTAAAGAATGAAGGAGCACAATTGGATTTAATTCAATTAAATATAGTATATAAATTGAAATTTAATTTTATTAGTTCATATTAATTTTTTCGTAGAGGTACCCATAGCCACATGAATGATGGTGAGAGGTGGTATTGTAGACTATCAAAATGAGGATGACGATTCTTTATGGATTTTGATCTTTGTGGCTTAATGTATTTATTTGATCCATCTTGGGGGGTTCTCCTTCAATGATTATGCTCAATCTGTATCTAAAGATGGTAAACTAGATGAAAGAATGGATTGAAAATAATTTAAGGGAAAGGGTATTTTGTTCTTTGAAGCTCTTACTGGCTTCTTGAATTATTTTGGGGAAGAAACAAAATAAATCCCTAAAATTACCAAGCATAGTGATGGTGGTTTATTGATATTTGTGCACAATAATGCACTTCAATAAATGTTTTATCTCTAAGTTTTATCCATTCATGGATATGTAATACACACAAAGTTATAAAACACATGGTTCTTGGATGATTGTAAATATATGATTGTGTATTGATAGAAATTATAAAACTACAGATTAATTATTATTTGGAAGGGGTTTTTAAAATTCATCTTAAAATGAAAAGAGGAATTCAAGATAACTTTTAACATGTGGAATCTTAATCTCAATCTTAGAGTTAATTTTAAATCTCAATGAGATTATAATTTCAATTGTTTAATGAATAAAGAATCCACTACACAAATCTAGGTAAAAAAATCATAGATTAAACAGGGTAAGTTGGCATCCAAAAATTCTCAATGACATTGCCTTAGGTCTAGTAATACGAGTTAAATTAGAATAGTGAACTATTATAGGGAATTTGGGATTTTATGCTCAAATTTTGGTGGATCCTAATATAGATTTTAAATTAAAATACGTTCTGTTTCTAATTGTTAATTAGAGGAAATTTAATTCAAGGTGGATTATAGAAAAATTCATCTATTCTACGAGGAATATAAGATTTTGGATCATGCAATTTATGATTGTAGGTTTATATAGAAAGAATATAAATAATCGACTATCATATTGTATTTTAAAGAGTCAAACAGGACTCCTAGAGAATAGTAATCAATTTCAGAGAAAGGGGAGTCCTCTAAAAAATGGAAGACCAGTTTGAAACCCACCACGAAGCTATATCCTTAAAGCCTAAATAGAATATATCATGGGATAATAAGGTTGATTAAGAGTAAATGGAAAATAAAAATCATTGCACTACTCACATGTATAAGGATGTGCACCCTTTTCTAGATTATACCAGTGTAAATGATTAATTATCATAAGGAATAAAAAATCTTATTTTTCTATTATAGAATGAATCATATGTAGATTTAAATCCTCTCTTTTATTTTTCAACTCCAATTATAAATAATAACACTCAATTGAAAGGGATAAGTGATTCTATTAATGGTAATACCAGATATGGTTTGAATGAAAATAATAAATGCACTCAAGCTTATTTTAGCTTGTCTCTTAGTCTCTAGAGAACATCATTGGATAAAACCTTTAAGGTTGAGGGTAATGAAAAAGAATTTAATCTGAATTTATGCACCTAAACCCATGCATGATCTTCTGAAAGGACTTAGTTGAATGGATATTTAAAGAATAATGGTTAATTTTCTTCAAAACCCTAGGTTTATTAATTATTTTTAACTCATAACAATAAAAATTTAGTGTATGTTGAGAGAAATGATTTTGGATCAATTTCAATGATTTCATGTCATCACATTAGCCAAGACAAAACTGAAATATTACATGAATGGAAGGTAACAAAACTATCTAATGCCAACTCCTTTTCAGGTGAAGGAAATAATGGTCCTTATATTTATAAACCTACTGTATGTAAAATAGGAATTCTCAATAAATATTCTATATGTATAAAAACGTAATGAAATTATGATTAGCTCTCCACCCTTAATCATCAATGATTATAAATACCATGTTTCAGAACTTCATTGATCTATAAAACATAAAAAATGTCACTACACTTTGGATTTTAATTCAAAATCACAAACCAGATATTCATGAATTTTCTACAACTAAAAATATTATATCTTTTATTATATCCTTATTTTAAGGATTGGGCTACCGTCTTCTTCACACATACCATGTCATTAAATTTTCAAATTCTTTAATTTCATAGTCATTTGATTACGTGGGAGTATTATTTGTAAAAAATGATAACCAAATGGACACTTTTAGTCTAAAAATACAAGAAATAATCATTTCTTTTATTTTATATATGTTTATTATACATATCAAGATAGTACAGATTTATGGAAGGAGATTTTCTCTCTATCATGTTAAAAAAAGACTATGGATTCTTCATAGGGATTTAAACACTATATTTAACGTTAATTAAAATATGATTTTGGTTGAATGTTATATTAAATTTATGTAATTTAAATATTGTGTGAAATAATTCCATTTTTTATGTTAATCATGTTGGAGAAATATAAACACGGTACAAAAAATAACTTCATAAGGAGGTTTCTAGCTTACTAGATAGAGCACTTAAAATCAATGCATCTTTGAATGCATGGAATTCCATATCCTATTATACTTTAGCTAGAACATATTGTTATCATCATACTAGTTTGGTTACATTGATTTCTAACATCAATAATAATTCATTCCCATTCAAATTATATAATTATTGGTCCACACACCATGATTTTGGAAATATTTTTGGGGATACATGGACTTATGTGGACTTTATAGATGATGAACTATATTGTATTATCATGTATAAATTACATTATAGGAATTAAAATTATTATATAAATGTATATTTCTCCTTTATTGATATAGAAATTTCCTCTCTCGAATCCTCTGTTAATTCAATCTAATAAAGAAACACACAACTTTACTTATTTTGTGATTTCAGACATGAATATGAGGCCTATCTTGAACATTCAAGACTCTATACACTTATGGAAAATATAAAAAGGGAATACTTCAGTGTCAAATAGCTCAAATATATTTTTATATTTTTTTAGGTTATTAAATGCTCTGAAAAAATTAGAAATATTAGAAAACCTATGTCCATGTACAACGATGAAGACCTTTTCATTCATAATAGGAAAGATCTTATTATCATGATATTCCTTTTGTATAAATAATTTCAACGGTCCTATTATTGAATTTTATTAAAAGGAAGGGGTACTTACTACTATTACCAGAAATGTTGATAATGATTTGATTACCTATTTTTTTAGAGATAAAAATAAATGATGTTATACTTAATCATAATTGTATGAGCTCTCCAGGCCTATAAAGATTTACAAATTATTTATCCAAATATTTTTATGATATTATTCTATATTATATTATTAGGTCGCTTTGAAAATTCAATAGAGGAGTTCCTCTATGCCAAGGTATTATTTCTAAAGATATTTATTTAGTTCCAAATAATTTATAATGATAATGAAATACATCAATTTAATAATGTTAACCTTGTCGACATTATTTAAAAAATTAGTGGTAAATTTATTTCATCCATAATTGAATGAATCACAAATTATATAACATCTTCAAATAAATTTTAATTCATTAATGGGAGGATCATCTACGATTTCATTATCATAGATTATGAATGTGTCAATATATTGAGAATATCCAATATATGTGGTAACATTTCATTGAATATTGTCATTAAAACAACCATTGAAATACTGAATAGTGAATTTATCATAAAGGTTTTTTCCATGTTTCTCTTTAATGAAACCTTTATTAATTGGATAAAAAATTGTACAGCCTCATATCATATTTCAGTTTTCATTAATGAATCTATGGACATATACTGCACATTTTTAGTGGGTTGAGGTAGTGTGAACCCCTAAAAAATATTAATTCTTCAATTTTATTGGATTACTTATATAGGATTCTTTTGAATATGATTGATAATTAGATAATTAAGTCCATTAGAGCAAACAAATGTATTCTTTCTCCATCCCATTTATTGTCTGATTATGATATTATTATTTTCAAACATAGAGATAAAAATAATTTCAGGACCATAAAAGAGACCTTTTTTCTTTATCATAGGGATTTAGGTCAGGATATTAGCTGGAATAAGTCATTTTTTATTTGGGGATGATCATATATTCAATGAAGAAGACTAAAATCATATATGTGATGGTTATTAAAGAAGGTGTTTATTCTTTGACATGCATTATAATGCTTCAATATTTTGGGTAAGACATCAAGATTCAAACTTGTGCCATATTATGGGTTAAATTAGAAAGAAATTGGATTATTGGAAAGGTAAATCCCATTAATGGGATTAGAGGGATTGCCTTATGAAACATATAATTTTATACAAATGTGTTCAATAATTTATGCTCTAAAAATGTACTTCTTATTTATTATATAGCATTATCACCTCCATTTAAATATTTTTTTGGTGTTGGAGTATATTTTAAAAGAGAATAATTATTATTCATTAGAAGAAATCCTCCACACCTATTATGCATAGAGGTTTTGTAATAAAAATTATTTACACTTTTATCACAATATTCTAGGACATTTCATTGGAGGGATTTTATTGGTAAATTAAAGACTCCTTAGTTTGTTATTTATATATTATTATATAACATAAGGCCGAAAATATCAACTACATGGATTATTCTATATCACCACCACTAAAGGATTCCTTCTCCAACATCATTTAATAAGAAATATAGTTATTTAATAAATAAAATTCAATTCAATTTTGGTTTTATAAATGGATAGTTAAACCCATTTTAAGTATTATTAACTATTGTAATACAATTATGGAAATTAATGCCACGATCAAAGAGAAATTAGACACCTCTGATGTTAACATCTAGTTACAATTATAGAATTTATTAGTAATTATCTCATCATCAATCAAGATGACCATATTATTTTTTTACCATCATTAAATGGAATTATTAATTAAAAACAATTTACCCCAACTAAATATATGTTATTAAACATTTATATATTTTAAAAATGAATAAAAGATAGATTTTATAACTATATTTTTATTCCTATAGATATTTTACTACTCTAAACTACCAGATATTTTATATCAACATGCTATGGGTATAACACATTGTTATAGGTGTGGTTAATGTCATCAAAATATAGATTTAATCGATAAAAATGTTTTTATTTCCAAAACTACATTGATACTTTTCAAATTTATCTTTAACATTTTTGACACGTGGTTGCCTCAGTTTGAATCTTTATAGGTGAACTTGACTGACTGTACCCTGATTTCTCTTTCAATGAAAATATCTAATCTATTTCAGGTGGATTATAATGTACTTACACATATCTTCTATATGATCTATAATACAATATTTAATGAGTGTGAAATTTTCACTTTACAATTTTCAATCTCCTTGAGCTCAAATTTTAACAATAGTGATGACTTCCATCTCTTTGTCGCATAATATATGAGAAAACTTTTTCTATGATATTCTGGTTATTATATGACTAGGAATAACTACATTTTTTCATTTAATTTATGTCAACCAAGAAATAATTATCAATATCAAATTAATTGGATGGATAAAATGAATTTTATATAGGGCTACTGGAGGAATCCTGAGTTCATCAGTATTTAGGCCAGTCTTTAGAGATCATAATGATATCATCATGGAATGTCTTTACGACCCATGTTCGATTTGATCAAATATAGAGGGTTAATTGTTTGGGATGATTAATTTATAGATATGGATAAATAGTGGTGATATAATAATATTTGTTTTGACTGTGAATCTAATATCCTTGTTCAAGTATTTAGAAATGGTATATTTCATCATTCCTCAAAACTCGTGGTATAATGGGTTAAAATTTTGGAAAGTCCATAAAACTAGTGTTAATTCATAAAAAAAATCATACTAAGAATCTAATTTATTAGTTTAATGAGTTGAAAAAGAGGATATATAGTGAAAAACCCAATCTTTCAGATTACGTACTTGATGATATTATGGCCCTTTTCAAATAGATCTTTAAAAAATGTAGTTCTTAGGACTATTGTAATTTTTCTTCTAAAAACTAAAAGGTAAGTTTTATCTTGGTAATTTTCTAACCATTATTCTATTTTAGATAACCAAATGAATTTTGAATATTATTATATTATTTAATTATATAATTCATTTAGTCTAGGTCCTTCGATATTCCAATTCTGAAATTTTTTAACTCCATGGTTCATAATAATTTTATCAAGTATACTTGAAAAATGATCCAAAAAATCATAAATAGTTACACTTCAATTGAATATTAAAAAATAATAACTATGTTAAATTTTATGAATCAATGGTGTGAGTTTGGTTTTAGATGGATTCATATCAGGGTTGAAAATGTGTAGAGAACATAGAAATTTAACAATAAAAAATATATAAATTAGAAATTAAATTAATTGATAATTCCAACAAATTACCAAGAAATAATGAAAAATTATCATCATAATATCCTATAAATACATGTTAGAAAAGATATTTATAATTTAGTTCTTTGAAATTTGAAATAAAAAAAATTTGTTCCATACATATGGATAATAGGTATGATATTCGGATTTTGTGAAATATAAAACAAATAAATAACAAAAATTAAAAGATAAATTTTATTATGGTTTTAGATTAATTATTTTCAAATAGTGAAGTTAATTAAAAGTCTAAAAATAAATTAATGGTTTGAAACATGAGAAACTGAGAAGATTATGTTTTGATGAATTATGGAGAGTTGAAATTAATTGTATGTGACAATCCTAATTACCAAAATTTTTATTTTATTTCTTTATGAATAATTAAACAACTCAAAAAAATTAATATATATATTCATCGAACCAATATCTTACTAAATAAATCCACACATTGGGTGAATATAGTATATTAATATAGAATATAAAAATGGAAGTGAATATAATTTATTAGTTCAGCTAAAATTTTAAACAATTCTCGATTGTTATTTCTCAAATTTCTAACAAACTACATTATTATAAATTTAATTATAAATTATATTGATATCATCCATGAAAAAATTATTTAAGTTTTTCTTATATTAGTTTTCAGTTAAAAATTGATCTATAACTCAAGAAAATATTAAACAAATAAGGAAAAATTAATAGAAAATAAAAAATATTGATACTATTTAAAAAGTATTTATAAAAGTAAATATATGACTATATCCCCTAATGGTTTAGTCTTAATTCATATGAAAAATAAAATGAAGTGAAACTTTGGTTTTGGAATATTTTGTTTCATAAATTTCATAGATGTCTCTTAAAGTCGAATTGGATTTCCCACAGAATTTGTTATTTTTATGTTTTAAATTAGATGTTTTTTTTATATTTCTCAAATTGGTATATTTGATTATTTAATTTGGTAACATGTGATAGTTCAAAAGAATAATTAAAACATTGATGATTTTTTCAATATTATAAACAATTTTGTAAACAAAAATATTTTAGAATTGGTACCTAGTATTGAAATTCTATAAGTATAATATTTCTTAGGGGTGTAGTGTTTCATTTAGTGGGAAAATGAGTTATGTGTGGGAAATAAGACCATTTTTACCATAAATAAAAAATTTTAATAGTTAATCATAGATTATTGGAATAACATTTAAAGAGTTTTTTTGATATATATATATATATATATAGAATAATAATAATGATCTTGTAAAATAATATGGTTGGATTGTTGAGACAGAAAAGATTATTATAATTATACCTTTTAATCTATTCTAATTCTTATGTGATTAATATTATATTGATATTCAATATGAATTAATTAATTTCAATTTTCATTACATCAATATTAAAATTTAATATTTAATATTTAAAAATTAAATTTTATTGAAAATAAAAAAAATCATTAATTTTTTTTAAAATTTACAAATTGTTTTGAATAAAATATGAATTTTTTGATTGGTGAACCAATCAATCGTTATTCTTTCAAGACATAATTATGACATCGATAAAATTATCCAAAGCAGCATCATAAAAATATTAACATCTAGTCTGACCTAATGTAATATAAATTTAATTCCATTAGATTTATATAAATGTGATTAGAGGATAGAGATAAATATTCCAACATGGTAGTGATAACTTAAATCATATTAATTGGTAGTCAAAGCATTGTTTTAAACTATTGGTAGTGTTTTTCAATTTCATTAGTAGATGATGGTGATTGGGTCATGTCGTAGTGGTGATTTGTGGGTGTTGAATAAAATGGAAATATTTCTTAAGGTACTGACAGATGTAATATATATAAAAGGAGATATATTATTATGGGTTTGGTATTCCGAACAATATGAAGATGTATGAAAAATTAAAAATCCACATCCTTCATATTTGTTTATTAGCTAACCAATATAGATTGATTCTTATATGGATCCTCCAATGTTAGGGAATCCAACTCCATGATAGTTATTAGTGTTAATTAATCCATCTAATTATCCATGTTTCCTTCATAAAAATTGAACTTATATTTAAGGTCTATTGGAAATGGTTGGGAAATGGAATCTTGGTTGATCCAATATCCTATATATGGGCCAAATAAATGGCACAGTAGTTCAACCTATTCTATTATATCTCTAAACTTTAGTCTCGTACAATATTCCCTAATGAATGGTTCCCACATATAACCTATACCATGAAGAATACTAATAAAGAGATAACATAAGGAGTTTTCTACCCTGATATCTAAAAAATTATATATTTTTTCTTATTGTATATTTTAATATATTTATAGTCAATTTTAATCCATTTTTTGAATATTATATGGTTATTATATTAAATATATTTGAGAACATTTATTTGTTATTTATAATTTTAAAAATATAGACACTCTATTTGATTAATACATCAGTCCATAAAATTATATTAGTGAAACTTCATTTTAATTATAGTGTATATCAGAATAGTTTTTTGGGCCATTTAGAACACATAAGAATTTTTTTTATTAAAGAATAATTTCAATATGAATATGAGAATTTACAATTTGGTGACAATTCATGTGATACATTATAATATTTGGGTATGACACACTATCATTATTATGAAAGATAAGAGTTGAATTGAATAAGGTTTTATAAGGAAAATTTAATTTTATGACAACATTCTCAATGGAGTGAAATGAGAAACATTAAATTATTTACTACGACGAAAAATTGAAATATATTTTATGAGTAGATGGATAATAATTATGATATTTTGAAATTAATAGTGATAATTGATGTTAACATTTAGTGGAAAAATTACCATAATTATGATATTCTCTACTATATATGGGAAATGATCATAGAGTATGAATTTATACTAGTTGGGATTTATCCAATGGTCCAATAAAAAACAATTTTAAGATATATAATTCTAATATTACCAAGTCCAGATATCTCATTTCAATGACTGCTTATTAATTATTGGTTGTGACCTAGTGATTTTTATCATTTTTTATGTTGTTGAATATATTACCTATTTTTATATTGAATGGACTTTCTATTTATACCAATGGAATATTTTTTTTAAGATAACCTGATAATAATAAAATTGTTACAATGTACTAGATTTAATGGAGATGAAAATGTTATCTCATTACTCTATGTGGTGAATTAATAAATAGGTTAATGTGTGGTTACTAATGTTTCATGATATTTTAGTGATATTTTATCATTATACTACAACATTATGTTCTTCATAAAAAGTGAGATGTTATATCTAATGTAAATACATAAATACATTATGGATAAGGAGTTTAATATACCTATATATGACTAGAAATAATATATTGAGTGATCTTCCATACACTCTAAATAGTGTTTGAGATACCTTCATCCAATTCATCAATAAACATATTTAATCCTCATCTTAATGAAAAATGGATTTTGACTATTACATATTTCTTCTATGATTCTACACCATGTGATCCTCAGTAATAATATTTTTTATTCCTTCATCTATTTTTTGTTTGATATAGACATATACCCCAAATGTGAGAGGGCATTCCTTAATGATGAATTGTGTTTTTTATTTTAGAATAAAGTTTTGGAATAATTTCCTTTATTTGTTATATTGAGACTGATTATTTGTCGTGGAGTTGGATATAATGTTCATTGTTGAGTTAAATTTATGAATAGTTGTTCATAATGTTTTGGGAAGGGATAAATCCCAAATGTTATATCCTGGGGGAATTGAGGATAGAATACCATCTAAATCAATTGATTACCCATTTTACCGCTATGTGATACTCATTAATAATTACAAGAGTTATATACGATTTAATATTCTGTGAGTATTATTAATGAATTGGATAGAATTTTGAATTAATAAGAATATGTTATAAATTAAATGGTTGTTATAATCAACCATACATGGGAATTTTTCATTCCAAATACTTATATTTTTATATTTTATTATATTACATGGAATTTTCAAGATACTTGTATTCTTCTATAAATTGGGGATTGGTTATGCGAGATAGAGGAATATTGATTAAGAATTATATGTATTTGTTTAATGAATTCATATTAGGTTTTATTTCTAGACATGTACTTGGTATTAATTTTTAAATATTATGTCCATTATGTATTATAGTGTTATTTATTTACTAATTTATTATTAAAAACTAGAATGATATTTATATCCTCATTTATGGATTATGATCTATTTTTATATAGAATCATTGAATATGTTATGTGTATTGATATTAATTTTCAATAGTAAAATAGTATAATTTTCCCCATTTTGTGTATTCTCCCTCAACAAACTTCTCACCAACCTATGACCCATTAAGTGTTTTCTAAGGGAGGTACACTAATAATTTTTTCATTCAGGTAGGGTTTTGGTGGGGTTTAGTCACACATGAGTTTTCTTAATGTGAGTCTGTCGTAGGGACATGGTTAGGAGTTAGAGACATGTGGGCTATTGATTTTAGAATGTAGTAAAATTGTTTTAGAGTTACATGAGAATATTATATCTGTATTGAAAAGAATAGGGTATGGTGGATAATGAAATACAACGATCAAGAACATTCATCATTTTAAAAATAACTGAAGTACATTTGGTTTTTCTTGTAGGGTATAGTCAAATTTTTTCATGCATAAGAAAGTGGTAAAAAATTATCAATATTCATACTTTCCTATGATATGGTTACATAATGTTTAATATATGATTGGTGAATTATTATTACATCTTCTTAGATTCAATTAACATTACACTATGAACTTTTAAAAATAATTAATTTATTTTTAATTCATTTAATAATTATAATAAATTATTTTAATAAATTTTAATTCCAGGATAAAAGGGTGTGGACACTGTATAATTATTCAGTGCTCAAACATGGATATGAAAAATAATTTTTTTGACTTTTGGAAGTAAGGAAATTTTTGAACATATTTCATTACAACTTCATGTATGTTTGAATGGAACAAAAACACATATATATTAACTATTACTATTGTTTTATTCGCTATTAATATCACTATATTTTATAACACACATGATTACCATTTCATTATAAACATATATTTGGCCTTACGCATCTACGATGTTGAGACCGTGAGTTGATAATATGAAAGTATTCAATGATTTTGTGACACTAGGTAGAATATTGAAACTCATAAAAAAAATTTGTGTTTATAATTTGAATCATATGTCCATATAATTAAGGTGTTTTAATAGGGATAATAATTTGATATGTTTTAATTCAGTATGTTTATTGTGTTTTATTTTTTTATAACACATAAATCTAATGTGACCTCAATTGTTTTATGGTGTTTTATTTGAGTTGATCTTCATTCCATGTTTTTATAGTGATTTAAATAACATGGAATAATATTTAATTTTGAATGTCATAGTGACATTACAAAACTATTATTGATTAGGAAATGGGTATGGTGTTATTGTAAGAAGTAAAAACGCATGGATGCTCACGAAATGGCCATGTTAATATATGTAGTCCGAGGAGAGAGACCCAAATAGATCATGGTGTGATGAAGATCAATATAGATAAAGAAAAACAAAAATATTATATTTGAAATAGGTATTTTATAAGTTGTTTTAAGTGATAAATTTCCCTATGAGAAATTAAATGGATCATAATATTGGAGATAAAGTAATTGTGGATAGTCTATAATTAATTTAATGAAAGGAATAAAATTTAGTGGTTTCACATATAGTTAATGTGTGTATCATTAACAAAGAATAAAATTGGTGTTTGTGTGATTGAAATATAGGAATTTTGGATTACATGTGATTGGCCTATATGATGTGAAAAATGTCATGGATGGAGAAATGGTTAGTGAAAATAATGAGTGGTTATTTGGGAATCAAAACATTTCTTCCATGCCTTGGTCATGCTCTGGTGGCCTATTTTATAGTATATAAAACATATATGGGGATTTTTCTTAGGGAATTAAAATATATTTTCTTTTTTATGAGGTTAAAAATTGGGAGTTAAGGGTAGTGGAACATTCAATGTTGTGATAAGATAACCCATATTTTAAATGTATGGAGGAGAAAACATCATAAAAGAAGGTGTTTTGAATTTTTCCTCAATGTAGTTAAGAGAATATGCACTAAAATTTTGTACAACACACCGTGGAAAATTAGAACATATTGTGGTCATAATATATAACTCAATTTTGAGTGCATATAATTATTTAGATAATTCAATGTCTTATGTGACAATAACAATAGATATCTAAAATCTTATTATGAAATCAATGATGGCTAAGAAGTGTGAAATGATATAGAGGCTCTAATATAAGTGGAAAAATTTTATGAGTATAAAAATAATGTTTTGAAATCTAATTTGAAATTAAAATTAAAATTTAAATAATGCTAAGGATTTTTCACTATGTAGGCTTTTGTAGAAAGGGTTATTTAAAGAATTAAATGGATATATTAAGGAATATAAAAAAAATGTAGTGATTTTTTATCAATCTTGTTAAATTATAAGTGGAAGATAAAGAATATGAATAATAATAATAAGATTCATAATGACAACTTTATAGGATCCATACTTAGTTGCAAACAATTTTATTGCTAAAAAATAAGAATATCTGTCATTATTTTTGTGGAATAAATTTACAGTTGTTAGGAGATTGATTGTGTTGTATAATTTCTACAATAATACCTCTTTTTATTTCTTTCATGGTTGTGATACCGATGGAATATATCATCACTAGTTTTACATTACCATTCAGAGGAAATAAATTCTTTTTTTGAATAATGAACCTTCAAAAACTCTATTGTGCATATGATGATTATTACATAGAGTGTGTATTACATGAATTTATTATCATTATCATGCACAATAAAAGGAGTAAACTATTATAATAATGAATAAAATTTAAAAAGAGTGAATACAATGATCCTCATAACCATCTTTGTTAATTAAAACTATTCATGATGAAAAAATCAACGGATATCAAGAGCCTCTAGGTTCCCATAAAATATTATTAGATAAACATTGTTTTAATAAACAAATTACTTAATTATTGGAATTAAGGGATCCAAAATTCTATTGTAAACACAGAATAATTTAATTTTGTGAATAGAAAGGGGGTTCCTAAATTCTAAGTGAATAATAACTATTTTCAAATGATCAAATTTTAAAAGGCTTTTTCAATCATTTCCTATGTATTATAGGGTTTCGCATATGGGGATTCCTACTATGTTGATGGTTTCGTAATTAAGAAATTATATTAATAGAATTTGGAGAATTATTTTCATGATTTAAATTATATTTTATCATCTCATTTTGAAATTAAGTTTAATGAATTAAAAAATGATGAAAATATAAATGGAAATTCAAGATTAATTTAAAAATATCCATATATTTAATTTGAAAGTAATGAAATCTATGAATTATATATTTTGATTATAATATATATATTTCAATATTAATAATGATAAAATAGTGTTATACGATATCACTAGAGTTGATGAATTGGTGAGAAAAAATAAGGATATTTTTTGAGAAGTTATATGATCATATGTTTATTGAAAAAATTATATATATTTTCCTAGTAAAGATTCATTTAATATTATCAGTTATTAATGAAATGATCCAATATTTAACTCCCTAAAAAAATTCATTGAATATTAATTGATTATGAATTAGGATAAGGGAGATCCTTAATTAAAATGATCAAGGTCGATTAAGAAATTTCTTTTAAATATTTTAAGGGATAAATGAGTAATAAATTTAAGATAGAAAAGAAAACAATTTTGAAGAAGAATTTGTCATTGAAATAAAATTGGAAAACAATTTTTTTCATTCATTTAAATAAGTTCCATAAGATGAAAAGGATAGTATCAAAGAATTGTTTCTTATATTTGCATTAAATGTGGATATATTTCATAGTTCTCATTCAACTAACCATTGTTGAATGGAGAAAAAGATTATGGATAAGAGGGTGAGAATCCAAGTAATTCATTAATAAAAAAATCCTAATGGTTTTAAAATATAAAAAATATTTTAATAGTGATGTCATGAATATTCCTAAATTTAAAATTGAAAATTCTTAACAAACAAAGAAGATAACGATAGTGGCGAGGGTGATGAATATATAGATACTTAATGGGATGTTGTTAAAAAATATTAATTTCAAAGTAATATTAAGAATAAATTTTGAGTGATGGGAGATGTAATAATAAAATCATAGAGGAAGTTGGCAAACAGTTCATTCTAAAATGAGATCTCAATAAATATATTTCAAATATTTCAGTGTGAGAGTAAAAAAAATAAATTAAAAAAGATTATCACCAAGAGTCAATGAAGCCTTATTTATGGGAACACTTTCATATTCAGTTAATGAAATTTAAAATTTGATGATGATGTATGGTAAATAGAATACATAGATTGTAAAAAATTAATATTAGGTGAATGAAAAGTATAATGAGCATGATATTAACCTATATAAATTATTTAAAATAGAAAAGGAATTGATAATTCCCCACTTCAACTTCTATAATTTTATTCATGAAATTATGGAAAGAATTTAAATTTTTTTGATTGAAAACGTTCATGTGAAAAAATAGGATGAAATGTTGGATTTATAGAAAACTTAATTCTCAAAAAATAATAAAAACTTCAATGTCTACATTTATTGAGAAAACTAGAAAAATAGAGATTAATAAAGTTTATGAAATAATTCAAGATTAGATAAGATAATTTTTATAGTGTACCAAAATATTGGATATGAAAAAGGGACCACAATTAAATGTTAAAAGGTGAAATAACTATGAGAGTCTATTTAAGATAGAACTCTATGTTTAATGTCAGGTATTGTTTTGGGAATATTGTTTATATTTTTAGACTTAATGAATAGGAAAAAAATTAGATTAATTATTTTTATTTATACAATCATATATGATATTGGGGGTATATATTGAGGTGAAGTGAATTGAATAAATTTATAAAACTATTGAAATTGTTAGAAAATTCTAAAATAAATGATAAAAATAATTTTTAGTCATTAGAAGATGTTTTTGGAATGTGTGGAAAACTATGCAACTTTTTAATGATTATCTTACTATTATATTATCTAAACTATGTCATATTTGAAAAAACTAAAGTCTCAAGAGAATAAATAAAAATGAATAGAGACATTATTATTATTTTTAGGTTTCATTGAAAGCGTATCAAAATGAATGTCCACAGATATTGGATAGTGGATGTTATTAAAAAATTAAAGGATATTTGATGCAAATAGAAATTTTTGAAATTTCAAAAAGGGTTTATGATCATTTTAATTCATGGGTAACTCAAAATAAGTTGAGTTGGTTTAGTATTCACTTGAAAAAACGTGATAAATTCTACGAACACTCTATTAATTGGCTGGTTCAAGTGTAATTTCCACAGAGTTTATTAACTATATGATTTATAAAATTATGATATATATTAAAAATATAGTATTTTTTAAGACAATAAAATATCAACATATATTCATGAGAGTATAGTGTATAGTGGAAACTTATTTCATGTTTTTTTGGATAATTCATGATAATTGAGCTGGAAAATGTAAATATATTATGGTATCTAAGAATTAACCACATTTGTCAGAGATATAATAGTATTCCCACCAAAGGAAATAATATTCATGTGTGTCTATATTGAAGAGAGTGATATATAAAAGGTTTTATATGTGATAAATTTATAACACTTGTAATTAATCACATAAGTTTTGATTTATACATATCACAATTTGGCCTCTTTAATTCTAATGTGAATGGTCCTATGGGGAAATTATACTTAAATAGATATAAGTTATATATTTAATTTATTAATTTTTTACTCTTAGTTCACTGATTATGTTTATGAAGTTGAATTCATAGGACTATAATTTTTCCTTTAATATTAAAGTGTGGAAAATAGTGTAGATTCTCCTTGAAAAATTTTGCATACATATAATGGTGTTGAATAGGTAAGTAGAAAGATAAAATCATAAAATGGAAAATTATGGAATTCATCATAAATTCATTACAATATATAACCTAAAACTAGATAATGTGTCCAAAATGAAAAATACAACTTTATTGGGAATAACCCAAACCATGTTTGTGGAGCATCAATCATCTCAACTTTTCTTGAGGCGAGCAATTGGTATAACAATTCAGATTCCAAATTATTGGTTATATTGGAACTATTATGATATGAAACCATATTATTTTCATTATAAGAAAAAATATATTTAAATACTTTAGGGTATTTCGTATATCTTGTATTACAAATGAGATAGGTAAAAATATAGGGAATATTAAAAAAGAGAGTTTATGTTATCTTCCATGGTTTTCATCAAAATGATATTGGATATTGATTAAATGATAATAATGACATGAATATTATGGATAGAACATATGTGAAGGTGTTAGAAAAATAAATTTATGGTGTTTCATGTTATGAAAAATTTTATAGTGGAGAATGATTTGAAAAATAATTGTTTGATTAGTATGACAATTTTAATGGAAAATATATGAATTCAGAAGAGGTGTAGGAGAAAATTGATCATTAATACTTATTTAGTGATGAAAATACACCTTTATCAACTCAACAGAGGATGATATAAAACAGGAGATCTATAATATTGTTATATCTATAAGATATACAATTAAAACTACCAGAACATTCAAGATATTAAACCATAACACTTTGATTTATTAGATTGAATAAAATATTGTGAAATAAGAATTAAAGAATCAAGATTATGTGGATGATATGAATGAGGATTTGGATCAGATTGAGAATAATGAAACTTTGGAGTTGTGACCCAAACAACATAATAATAATTTCATTCAACAAAGTGACTTTTCCATAATAATATGAATGAGAAAACAGTGGTGATGAAAAATAAATAAGGACTCATGTATAATTG
The DNA here is from genome assembly GCA_963277665.1 of Viscum album. Taxonomy (NCBI): domain Eukaryota; kingdom Viridiplantae; phylum Streptophyta; class Magnoliopsida; order Santalales; family Viscaceae; genus Viscum; species Viscum album. The sequence goes on from OY728163.1 coordinate 337,912,736, forward strand.
TTATATCTGAGTGGAAGGAATTTCTTTTGATGAGGATTTCAAACTTGTAGCATTTATTATGTAAATTTTCATTATCATTACTATTATGAAACAAAGGTAATGTGAAATATTTTAAATTGATGTCATTTCATCATTCCTTATTAGAGAATTGATATAGGGAGTGTACATTTAGTATCCCAGTGGATTATTACATAGAGAAAGTAAATGATTTGTTTTTAAGTCGAAGAAGAAATTATATAGATTCAATAACAAATTGAGAGATTGGTATTAAATACTTGATTCATTATTAAAGATTCAAATTTCATTAATGGAGTAATGGATACAACCTTTAAATAAATAAAAATAAAATATAATTTTTTATTATTATCATATATGTATTTTTTATCATATTTAATGTAAATAACGAAAATTCTTGTGAGTAATTTTATTTGGATATGATGAAGGTGTCTCAATAAATTTTTCGTTGATATGTGTGGTATTTATTAGGATTTTTAATTTCTCAAAATTTTGAACATATTTTTCTATATCAATATATTTATACCAAAGAAAATTTTAATAATTTTGCAAAATATAATTAAAATAATTTTTTACCCAAATTATTATGTGAAGAAATCTATAAACTGTTGAATTAGGAAATGAATTAGTTATAAATAAGTTTAAAATAATTTTCAAGAGATTAATTCACTTATATTTTAATAAATTAATCTTATACATGTTATTATACATTAATCTTTTTTTCAAATAGTACGAAATGAATTAAATTTTATTGTTTCAAATAGGACACTCAATTATATGAAAATAAAATTTAATTATTCGTAGAAATATTGTTTAAATATAGGAAATTATCCTTTTTGATAAATCAATGTTGGTTAGACTAGAAATATTGACTATAGTGGTCAACATAATGTGGATTTCTATTTTTTATAGAAATCTATTGGGTATAGAACATAAAGTAAAAATGGTTTAGTATCCTTGAGTACTTTTTTGAAATATTATGTTGAAATATGTCTTGAAACACAATAATTATTTTATATGATAACTAAATCTCATTATATGGTGGTAGATGTGATGTTTTTATAGCCCGCGGTTTATGGTTATTAAGATATTAAGAATATATCATGGTATCATATTCCCCATTTTCAATAAAAAAAATTAATTATTATATAACTTCATCAATGATTATGTGGATAAATATGTGTTGATGGTGTAGTTTAACCTAACAATTAAGAAAATAGGGAATGTTTTCACAAAAAAACTACCCAAGGAATAGTTTCATAATTTGAGGTTTATGATTACATTTACACATCACTCTATTCAAGGATAACATACATTTATTTAGCCCTTTATATTATTGAATTGTTTTTACAATTTTGGTGAAAAATAATAAAAAATCAAGGACTATGACTTCCCATTAAATGAAGTAATCATTTATAGTGAGTTTTTGAAATGGTATGTTGTAAATTTAGAATGTGTGGGTAAGATATTTTGTGATTTAAAATTTTTTAAGATGTTTTATAAGAATTTATATGAGAAATTATTATACACATGTTCAAATAATAGTTTAGTGTGGTGACAAAATAGAAATTCATAAGTGGAGATAATTAACTTGAATGGAAATCTTGTTTGCGACATGAGAGAAGTATAATTCATAAGTGGATATAATTCACATTAATGGGAATTTTGAAATTATTATTTAATGTTATTATTTTTGACACTAAGTTCACTAACAAAGGTTTATAACTTTTAAATAAATAAATACTTCTATGTATGTTGAGCTTGATATGTGATTGTCATTCAATTGTTATTGAAAAAATATAAAGGTCATTTAAAAATAGAAAATAAATTAGATTTTGAGATCAAGGGATTTCATAAACTTGTGTATATTTTTACTAATCGTCAGTGTTTTGTGATCGAATAAGTTGAAGAATACTTCCCATGGTTTTTGATCTTTTTATAGATTTAATATTTTAGTAATACATAGAGTGGATATTATTATTTTGTTTTATTCTATTTTAAACACAAAATATCTGTCTGAATACAATTGTTTTAATATTTTAAATTTGAGGTGAAGTTAAATTCATAGTTTTTAAGTCATTGAAGGATCATAAAAGGAGTTTTTATGTCAAATAGTGGTGTTTCAATTAGTCTAAAGTATAATTGAACTGACTAAACCATTTTCAATTAAAAACTCCTCATAGTACAGGTTTGGTTGGTGAAAAAACATGGATATCTAAGAGAAAGGCATTTTTTATTTGCAAAATATCAGTTAGAAGACCTAACTATACCATAATGAGGTTAAGTTAACACAACACTATATAAAAATTGAAATTTAGAAGCATTTTTTTAATATAGGTTTTTAAAAACACCACTAAACACAACTATTTAGTATTTTTTGATGATTTTTAGCCTCAATTGTGTCTATGAAAAAAAATAGTTTTTATTTATTTTATTGGATGTTTACTAAAATTAGCGCAAATTATTTTATTTAGAAGTTGGTTTAAGAAATATCTCCATGAAATGAATTTCTATATAAAAAATAATAATTTATTTTTACATACATGTATATGTATACATAAATATTGTAAATAATTAATAATTTTTCATTATTAAATATTATATAATTTTTATTAATATTTTATTAGAATTATAAAAATATGAATTTAGTATTAAATAACAGTAAATTTTGATTTTTGAGTCTTTTAATGCACCATAACATTCTAAATCAATGATTATGAAAATGAATACAATGAAATTATATAATTATTTTGTAATAATTAATAATAAAAAATGTATTTATATTGTAATATGATATTAAAAATGAACTTCAACATCAAACAACAATATTTTTTATCTGGGTGACTATTTAGGCTCTCTGACATGTAAAATAAAATATTGTGACACAATATGTGCCAAATAAAACTAGTGGGACACGGTCACTATTTTTTCTTGGTCAAAAGGTCATAAAGACAGAAAAAATGAATTTTATATATGGGATACCCTGATTTTTTAACATTTTTTCGAGATTTATATGATTTTTAGAGGTATTTCTTATTCATATTAAGTCCTAAAGGATTTTATTCTAGAGGTTTTCAATCCTATCGATATGTTTCTGTTTTATTTACAATATACATCACTTTTTTGGAAATTTATTATTTATTATATATATATATATGCGTGTGTTTGAATTTATATATATTAAAATATTATTATATATAATTTATATACAGTTATCTATATTTATTTATTATTACATTTTATAATTGATATTTATATGTATGTAATATTTTTATTTATAATCATTTTGTATTTCTTATTAATAATTATTATCTATATTAGTTAATAATTATTTGGAAAAAATATATACTATTATTTTTGTTAGTATTTATTATTATATGTATATATTTATATATAAAAATAAAGATAAATATATAACTATACACATAAATATTTTTACAAATATTTTTATTGTAGCCAAAATTTCCTAATGTAACTAATATGTTCGGAAAATTTAAAAATCATACATCAATATCAAATGATCAAAACATTGGATTTGAAATCCAATTTTTCTACACATTCATTGTCCTCAAATGATCAACTACTTTTTTAAATAAGATCAAAACCTCTATTAAAATCAATGTTTAGACATGGATTATACTTTAAAGGAGAATCATTATTGTGCCATGAATGAAATTTTGTAAACTATTTCCTCTTGGAGGGATTTCAATAAAAGTAATTATAATATTAAGTTGTCTCCTTAAGAACATTTAATTCAGAATCTTATTATTGATAAATCAGAGACTCTCCACTTTGTTAGTTAATGATTTTTAAATAATATCATGGATATAAATCTCAACCACATGGATTAATATATTTGGCCATCCCGCAAGGATTATTTCTCCATCATTATTTCATTATCCTACTTGTTAGTTAAAAACAACTATTTGAATAATGTTTGGTTTGATAATTGGATAATAATACTTTTTTTGGATTTTATTAACTCCGTTTATCCAATTATGGCCTTCAATTTCATGATCAAAGAGTAACAAGACAACCCAGATGTCTATAATCTAGATGTAGTGAATGAAGTTATTGGAAATTAAATCTGTATTAATAATAATAATAATATGATTTTGGTTCCATACATTCGTTGAATTATTACTTCATAACTCTTCTACTAAAACTCCATAGTAGTGTATAATCGTGGACGGAATTTAAAAATGAACAAAACATGTATTTCTCTATACAGATTTTTGTTTCTATAGAGAATTTACCAATCTAAAATTATTGTTGATGATTTTATTCATGTTGTAGTTGTAAAACTCTATTCAAGGTATGTTTTATGTCATCATTATTGCGAGTAAATAGATTTACTATTTTGAGTTTCAACACTTAATAAACCCTATGGAACATTATCATTTAAAATTCTGATGTTCAGCTTCCTTGGTTTCAATCTGTATAGGTTCACCTGACTGATTGAACCAAAATTTCAATTTACATGAAACTATATAATATATTTTAGGGGAATTCTTATGAAAATACACAAAAAATATAGAAGATATTGAATATAATAATATATATGAAGATTGTTTTCAAATATTAATAGGCTTCATTTCATATTTTGATTGTAGTGAGGAGTTCCAACACTCTATAGTGTGGTAGGCATGGAAACACTATATATGATCATCTGGTATATAGATGGAAGGGTATAACTGCATGTGTTTATCTCAAATTCATGGTATTCTTGAAACTATTTTGAATACCAAATTCATTGGATATATAAAATTAAACTTTTATGGGGATTATAGGGGAAAACCTATATTTATATGGATTCAAGGTATTTTTCAGAGCTCATTTACTTCCATCATGGGGTGTCATTACAGAAACTATAGTACTGCACAATTTTTTGATGTAGAAATATTGGTGAAGATTAATTTAGAGGATATGTATAAATATATAGGATGGAACAAGATTTTATTTGAATCTGAATCTAACTTCCTTGTTCAATTAGTGATAAATTTCCAATTACATCTTTCATAAAAAATCATTATAAAAAGGATAATAATTTTATAAACACTTTCAGAAAGTTGGAATTTCATCACAAAATTTTAGTAATAATATATTTTACAAGATTATGGATTTTCAATTATTTGGATATGTTGTGACAACCTAATTCTTGATGAGTACTGACCTGAGGAGTTTATGTCCCTTTTTAAATGGATATTTTTAAAATTTGATACATATATCTATTTTAAATATTATTTTACATAATAAAACTATATTCCCCTCATGGTAAAATTAGAACCATTATTCACATATATATAACCAAATGCATGAAGAATTTTATGAGATTATTGTAATTTATAATTTTTTATTCTAGGTCGCTTATGATTCTCATTCAATAATTTTTTGACTCTATGTATCAGATTTAGTTTATCAATTATATTTGAAATTCAATACACAATATCCTACATTGTTACAGTTAAATTTAATTTAAGAACATAATAATTATGTTAAATTTTATGAATCAATGTAATATGTTTTGTATTACAAGAATTAATTGTATGTATAAAAATCTATAGAATAAAAAAATTATGTAAGGGAAAATAGGTAAAGTATAAAGTAAATTCCATGATTATTCAATGAAATTTCCGATAAATGATTTTAAATTCTGATTAGTATCATCCATTAAAAAATGTTAGAATATAATTTTATAGTTGAGTTCTATAAACTTTTATCTATATCCATAATGGTTCAATCCATGGGGAAATAGGTTATGATCCTTGAATTTAATATAATCTAATAAAAAAATTAAAAAAAAGTAATAAAAAATATTTATGTATTAAGATGAATTATTTTAAAATATTGAAGTCCCATAATGGTGTAAAAATAAATTTATTAATTAAAAATTGTTAAGGTATTCAGATTGTTTTGACAGATTCAGGAGAGGTGAATTCAATTTTATCTGGTAAACTGGATTACCATAAATGTTTTTTAGTAATTTATGAATTATTTAACCACTCAAAAAATTTGATAAACATATTGATCTTACCATATATTTACTAAATCAATCATCACTCTATATTAATATTGTTATTAATTTAAAAAATTACTATGGAATTCATTATAAGTTATTAGTGAATCTAAACATATAATAAACCCATGAATAGTTTTCATAAAATTGATCAAAAAAATCCATTATTAGTACATTTTTTATCAATTAAATTAAAAAACTCCATGATAAAACCATTGAGTGATATCATAAATTAGTTATTTTAATTATAACCCCCAAACTATAAATAAATAGATTATTAATGAAATCACACTAAGATAATATATACGAAGAAATATTTATGTTATTTTAAAACTGTTTATAAAAGTATATATATTCATATATCCCCTAAGGTTTCAGTAGGAATTAATATAAAAATTCAATAAAGTGAAGCAATTATGGTGGGAGGTTTTTTATAATATCATAGATTTTACCTAGATATGAAATAGTTAGCCCCCAAAATTAGTCTATTCCTTTGATTTTAATGGATTTTTGACTTTTTTATTTCTGAAATTGACCAATTTTAGGGTTTAATTTGGTAACAAGTGATGTTTTAAAGTAAAATGTAAAAAAATATTTTCTTATAAATTATGAACCATTTTGGAAAAACTAAAATAACATACAAATGGTACCTTGGGTTAAAATAACATCAACATAGTGCTTCTTAGGGAGGAGTGTTTCTTTAATTTTTAAAATTATTTCCTTATTGGAAATGATCTTGATTTTATTATATAAATATATAAGTTTCAAAGTTAAAAACTATTTTTATATACTATGTGTATGGAATTTGTGGGTATATTTATAGGGAGAACATGAAGACTTAGGTTTTAATATAATTAGGTAAGATTTTTTGTCATAAAATATAATTATTATTATATCATTTAATATATTTTAGTTAATATGTGATAAATATTATATTGATATTCAATATAAATTAGTCAAATTTTTATTTTCACTCATTAAATATATATAATAAAAAATTAATTTTCATAATTTAATAATTGACAGAACATAATAAATATCATTAATAAAATTCTAAATTTCCATTTTATTTTGAAAAAAATATGAATTTGGTAGTGGGTGACTTAATCAATCATCATTTAATTATGGTAGATCTATAACATAGACACTAGTAGCTACATAACATAAATCATAATATAAACATCTTACATGACATTAGTTAATACAAATCATTATATTGATAATTTATTTAAATCATGAAGCAGTATAGAGATAGAGATTCTTCTGAGTTCGTGATAATTTCAATGAAAAGAATGGGTAGTTAAAGAAGTGTTCCAAAGTCATGATAGTATTATGAGATGTTAGAAGTATAAGGAGGTGGTTGGGTTATGTAGTAGTTGTTTGATCAGGGGTTTTGAATACAATGACTATATAACAGATGGTATTGACTAATGTGAGATATATAAAAATTGATCTATTACAATGGGATATTGATTATTATCATTAAAAAGAGGTTTGAAAAAGGAAAAATCATTAATATTATGGAATATTTCAAGAAATAGATATTGGTCATTCAAGGTAATATCTAATACTGGAGAATCCAACTCCATGAGAGCTATTATTGTTAAGGAATCTAAAAAATTGACTGTGTTTCTTATATACAAATGGACCTTACCATTAAGGTTTGATGAAAATAGTTGTGACCTAGAATCATGGTTGGTCCATTATACCATAAAATGGTCAAATAAATGTCCCAGTAGATCAATATATTCTAACATCAACCAAATTTCTAGTATCATACACTATTCTATAATTGAAGGTTCCTACATACACCCTCTATAATTAAGCATACTACTATGGTTATTCTATATGTCATTTTATATCCAAATATATGTAAAATTATATATTTTCACTTTATGTCTATTATAATATATTTATGGTCTAATTTCATTCATTTTTTGGGAAAATTCATATTGTTATTATTTTAGTTCAAATTGAGGTCATTTATATGGTGTTTTTTTTAATTTTAGAAATCATGATAACAAAATTTACAATACAACAAAATAGGGTAAGGGAAGCACTGCACTTTATCAGTGCTAAATAGAATGTGATGAAAAAGGGTTACGTCTTTATCCGTGCTAGTTAAAAGCACTGATAAATGGTTACATTTATCAGTGCTTATTTTAACGCTGAAAAATGTTTTTCTTATTAATTTATAAAAAATTATTATATTTATCAGTGCTAAAATAAAAGTTCTGATAAAACATACATTTATCAGTGCTTTCAAGGAGCATTGATAATGGTTCTAATGGATTCTATTTAATAACCCTAATAGTCCCTCCTCTCTCACACGCGGTCAAACTTTTTCGAAAGCTGAAACATGCCCCTCTTCCACCACCACCTCTCATCCTCGTCCACCTCCTCTTCCACATCCTCATCCTCCTCTTCCTCCTCATCCTCCTCATCATCCTCATATTAATCTTCCTCCTCTTCCTCCTCTCTGCCACCATTGGGTTTTTCTCCTCCGTCGTGACCACCATTGCCTCCACCGCCGCTGGGTTTTCCTCCTCTGTTGTGATCATCGCTGCCTTTTCCGCCGCTACCTCTGACGCCGCTGCCTCCACCACCACTGCCCACATCGCCATTGGTCTGTGTAGGAGTATGTTTCCTTCTATTGGGATAATATAAATTAGAAGTGATGATCATTGAATGATTATGATGACTTACATTTTTTTATAAGTGAGTTGAACCTATGTATTGGTAGTTGGGGAAAGAGTGAGGGCCCAGGTGGTGATACACGTATATTGTAGGTTGTTTTAGGTAACGTGATGCTATCATGATACATATTTAGTTTCAGCAGTGACACTAATATTTATGATATGTTATGTTGAGTTATGATTACTTATGACCCTTGTGGGTCTATGTCTGACCCAAAAGTGGGTACTACTGATTGAACTCAAATATTGTTATGTGTAATACCCATAGTTGGTTCCCCGGGAAGATAGTACTCAATGATGATATGTATATGGGTGTGTGAAAAACTATAGTAAGTGGTTGGTTTGGTTCACTAGAAGATGTGTCTTTTGAGGTGGGATAAGAGTGGAACCCATTGGATAAGGATTGTGTAAGAACTGATGTATGGTGATTCTGTGAGATCCTTGTGGTTGTTAGAATGTGACTCAGGATGGTAGCGAGTTAGTGAGTTTTTGTTGTTGGGGGGAGACTAATGAGTGGGGTTATATTGGTGTTAAGAATACCTTAGATACATAAATCCAAGGTAGATTTTTTTAAATGAGTAATTGAAGCATATTTGGTGTTATCAAGTTGATAACAAAGGAATGGTCATGCCACATATTTGTATAAGGGAAGCACTCTCTATTCTTGAGTTTTGGTGTTATGACTTGGTTGAGGGACATGATCATTTGGATTCCTAACCCTATTGATTTATAGTATGTTTTTAATGTGACCATCACTATTGAACCTAGATGGATGGGTTTAGGGTAATGAAGCATGGGTATATTCCTTTGGTTTTGGAATAATGTTGGGTAACTGGTGATCATGTGGTGAGTTTTGGCATGGTGTGATGTTAAGATTGGAAAAGAGTACTAGGGGTTACCCATTGTAAATATGTGTGTTCCCCCTAATTATTGTCAAGTTGTATGGGTAGGCTCATTGAATTTGAATAGGTATTTGATCCTACTCACAATATACCATGTGTTGTGTAGGGAAAATTGTTATGGGGATGTGGGGATATAAACCTTCTTCCTATGATCAATATATCTTAATTTCTAGAGAGATCTCATAGCTTTTTGGATCTAAGAGATTAGGGAAGGGGTCTGCATTGTATTTCCCTCAACATGCTTGTAAGGGTTAGTGGTGATAGGATGTTAGTGATAGTGGCGATTGTTAGGATCCCTACTGGGTGACCCTAGAACTGAGTTGAGGTCATGGATGTCTTCTTGATCCACCTTCATAAGATAAGGAATATAATGAATATCATTCTATAGGGATATAATTTTGAATTAATTAATAGTGGTGGTTGGTGCCACTTTCTTTATTATAATTTCCCTTTAATGGGGTGGGTTGTGAGGCTTCAACATGTGAAGACCCTCATATGAAACATCAAGAGTAGGGACAGTACGTTGTTAGTGGTACCCCCTTACCATAATGTCATCCACCTAGTTTTTAGGTCTCCGATGAGGTGAGGTATTCCATCAGATCAATGGGGTCATATATTTGGTAGAAATTGAAGAATGATAACATCTAGTTTAAGGGAAACAAGTTATGGTGGTTAGAAAATATTATACCATGATGTTTAAAGTCATGCAATTTGGATGTATGTGTCGTGAAAGGTGTGATAACAGAACATTGATCATGGATTACTCATTTGGTATATGCTATCTAGAATAAACATGGGGATTATACCAAGTAAGTAGGACCTATTGGTTAGGGCTTACCCATTGTATGTTCATCTTTTATATTTTAAAAATTCTATTGAACTCCTTCTATCGAAGGTGGGTTCTATAATTTCTTGTTACCTTAAGGTGTGTTTAACCATGGTGTGGGTTGATTTCAGTTTTACTGGGTTATTTGGGTTTGTGGGATGTGTTAAATTGTGTACTCAATTTTAGATTATTTTATTCTCATTGGTTTCCACTATTTTATGTTTTTTTTCAGTTGGAAATCTCATCTGTTGTGCTCCTCCCCTCTACCATGAATGCACCTCTACCATGTTCTTAACGACACCTTCGTGGGGAGTTTTCTCCTATTACTCATTGGTTTCCTATTGTTTTCATGTTATTACGGTTTGATATTGATGGTTATAATGTGAAATGTATGGGCAAAACGCCCTGCTAAAAATCAGGGCAGTTGGTGGTCCTTATTTTCTCACTAAATGAATTGCATGTTTGTTGGTTCTTGTTGAACATTTGAATATAAAAATTGGTAATTTATGTATACTTGACTTATGAATGAATGCCCCAGGATGATAAAACTTACGTGATAACCCTTGAATTAAGAAACAAAATTGAATAAGGGATGCTTTGCAAAATCTAAAATTGTGATTATTTGGTTTGTATAGTTTTGCGATTGTGAGAACAATTTTGTTTTTGTATGGTTTTATGATTGTTGGCATGATTGATATGCAATTTTTTCCATGTTTTAGTTCTTATACAATTTATTATTAGTCCAAACTTTACCCATTTCAATGGAACCACCACTTGGTAACTTGAATTCCATGAATCCTAAACAACCACTTCTAGAGGACTCTATGAGAATCATTATGGTGTGAAGATGAGGTTTTTCAGATTCTATATATTTTTAAAATACATGGTATGTAGTCTTGTTAAATGGAACATTCTTCACCATACATGGATTTCATATAGATTTTAAGGCCAGAAAATAGTTATCTCCAAAATTTACACCACATGACTCATCTTCTGACTCAAACTTGGAAAAAGTTTTATTTTAAATGTTACATGTCAACTGAACGTAGGTCACACTCAATGTATCTCCAAGAAATAAAATTCAGCATGAAACCATGTACATGCCATGAAATAACGGTAGAACCATATGATATGTGTTTTACTTCACTCACACCATGTATAGATAGAATAGACACTTGATGTGTATAGACTGTACACCCCTAGTGGTCATGTAAGGACTACACACTGTGTACTCCACAAATATGTGATGCATAGCCGGTGAAGTGACTCATTTTGTATCTAATGTACACACCTTTAGCTCAAGTTGTTGTATATGTCATGTAGTTTCAAAGTCATCATTCAATATTTGTAAGAATAACTTTGAATTAATGTGATATATGTCAAATCAAATCAGGTATCTTTTCAATAGACGATTTTTAACCTACTAGAAACACCTTGTTTATGGATATCACATGTGTTTTGAAATGGTAGTATACAACCAACCTTGACTGAGAACCCTGCACATTTTGTATACATTGAACAAATTGTGTGCTATTTTAATTTCATTATTATTATATATCTTTCACTTAGATGATAATATTTCATGTATGAGTAGCCCATTATAAATATATTCTCATGTATATCACAATATTATGATTCCCTCATTCATTGGAAATTGCACAGGATGTGGTTTGGATATTTTATTTTTCTTCACTCTACTTGAGAGTTGACAAGGGATAAGTGACATACGAAAAACCAATCAAACACGTTATGATTGTTTTGATACTATAGGACAACAATCCATGAGTCATTTATTACGTCTATGTATCGACCACACCTCAATCTGACTCACGGAGTGGATGGTATGGCTAAAATTGTCTGAAATTAGTAACAAATTGACATTAACTTTAGAAAACAACACGAGTTACATAATAAAAACTGAGAAAACGCATTCATATTGTTTTTATACTTTAGGAAAACTATCCATGAGTCATTTTTGAGGTTTACAAATTGACCTCACCTCAATCGGACACATGGTGTGACCAGTATAGCTAAAAGTGCCTGATATTAGTTTCAAATTGACATATATTAGAAAAAACAACACAAGTGACATACGGAAAATCGAGAAAACATGTTCGGATTGTTTTAATACATTATGAAAATTATCCATGAGTCATTTTTGATGTATAGAAATCGATCTTACCTGAATCCGACGCATGGTGTGACTGGTATGGAAAAAGGTGTCTGATTTCAGTTTGAAATTGACATTAACTTTAGAAAACAACACTATTGACATATGGGATACCAAGAAAATGTGTTGAGATTGTTTTTATATGTTAAGACAATGACCCATGATTCATTTTTGAAATTTATGAATCAACCGAACCTCAATCCAATGCATAGTGTGACCGATATGGCTAAAAGTGTCTGATATCAGATTTAAATTGACATTAACATTAGAAAAGCAAGACATATGACATACAAAAAATTGAGAAAACTCTTTAGGATTATTTTGATACATTAGGAAAATGATCCATGAGTCGTTTTTGAGGTGTACAAATTGACCTCACCTCAATCCGATGCATGGTGTGACCGGTATGTCTAAATGTGTCTGATATCAGTTTGAAACTGACAATAACTTTAGAAAACAACACATGTGACATACGAAAAATTGAGAAAACACATTCGTATTGTTTTGATACTTTTGGACAACGATCCACAAGTCATTTTAGAGGTGTTAAAATTGACCTCACCTCAATCTGACGTACGATATGATTAGTATGGCTAAAAGTGTCTGATATGAGTTTAAAATTGACATTAACATTAGAAAACAACACACGGGACATACAGAAAACTGAGATAACGCATTTGTATTGTTTCGATACAGTAGTAAAATGATCCATGGGTTATTGGTGATGTGTACGAATTGACCGCACCTCAATCTGATGCACGGTGTTACCGGTATGGTTATAAGTGTCTGATATCAGTTTCAAATTGACATAAATTTTAGAAAACAACACAAGTGACATACAGAAAACTGAGAAAATTCCTTCTGATTGTTTTTATACTTTATGAAAAAGATCTATGAGTCATTTTTGATGTGTAAAAATCAATCACACCTCAATCCGACGCACTGTGTGACCAGTATGTCTAAAAGTGTCTGATATCTGTTTAAAATTGACATTAACTTTAGAAAAAAACACTTGTGAAATAAAAAAACAATGAAAAAGCATTAGTATTATTTTGATATGTTAGGAAAATGATACATGATTCATTTTTAGGTGTACAAATCGACCGAACCTCAATCCGAAGCACGGTGTGGCCTGAATGGCTAAAAGTGTCAGATATCTGTTTTAAATTGACATAAATTTTAAAAAACAACACAGGTGATATTCGGAAAACTAAGAAAATGCATTTGGATTATTTTGATACTTTAGTACAATGATCTATTAGTCATTTGTAACATGTATGAATTGACCGCACCTCAATCTGACGCACGGTGTGACAGTTATGGATAAAAGTGTTTAATATCAGTTTGAAATTGACATTTACTTTAGAAAACAACACAAGTGACATACGAAAAACTAAGCAAACACGTTCAAATTGTTTTGATACTTTTTTAAAATAATCCATGTGTCATTTTTGAGGCATACAAATCGACCACACCTCAATCAGATGCATGGTGTGACCGGTATGGCTATAATTGTCTGATATCAGTTTGAAATTGTCATTAACATTAGAAAACAACAAAAGTGACATACGAAAATCCAAGAAAACGCTTTCGGATTGTTTTGATACATTTGGAAAATGATGCATGAGTCATTTTCTAGGTGAAAAAATTGACTGCAACTCAATCTGACGCATGGTGTGACCGTTATGGATAAAAGTGGCTGATACACGTTTTAAATTGACATTAACTTTATTAAACAACACTACTCACATACGGAAAACAGATAAAACGCATCTGGATTGTTTTTATACTTTAGGAAAACAATCAATTAGTCATTTTTGATGTTTAAGAATCAAATGCACCTCAATCAAACACACGGTGTGACCGGTATAACTAAAAGTGTCTGATATTAGTTTAAAATTGACATAAACATCAGAAAACAACACAAGTGACATACAGAAAACTGAGAAAATGCGTTTGGATTATTTTTATAAATTAGGAAAATGATACATTAATAATTTTTGACAGGTATGAATCAACCACACCTTAGTCCGATGCACGGTGTGACCGATATGGATAAAAGTGTCTGATATCAATTTGAAATTGAAATTAACGTAATAAAACAACACAAGTGATATATGAAAAACTGAGAAAACGGATTATGATTGTTTTGATACTTTAGGAAAATGATCAATGAGTCATTGTTTATGTGTACGAATCGATTATACCTCAATCTGACGCATGATGTGGCTGGTATGGCTAAAGGTTTCTGATATCAGTTTCAAATTGACATTAAATTTAGAAAACAACACAAGTTACAAATGAAAAACTGAGAAAACACGTTTAGGTTTCTTTGATACATTAGGAAAATGATCCATGATTCATTTTTGAGGTGTACAAATTGACCACACCTCAATCTGATGCACGATGTTACCGGTATGTCTAAAAGTTTCCGATAGCAGTTTCAAATTGACATAAATTTTAAAAAACACAAGTGACATTGAACAACTGAGAAAACACATTTGTATTGTTTTGGAACATTAAGAAAATTATCCCTGAGTCATTTGTGACGTTAAGGAATTTACCTCACCTCAATCCGACTCACGGTGTGACCAGTATGGCTAAAAGTTTCTGATATCAGATTAAAATGGACATTGACATTAGAAAACAAAATTACTGACATATGGAATACCAATAAAACACATTAAGATTGTTTTGAAACATTAGGATAATGATCCATGATTCATTTTTTATGTGTACGAATAAACCACACCTCAATCTTATGCACAGTGTGGCCATTACGCCTAAAAGTGTCTGGTATCAGTTTGAAATTGAAATTAACATTAGAAAACAACACAAGTGACATACTAAAAACCAAGAAAACACATTTGGATTGTTTTTATAATTTAGGAAAAAAATTCATGAGTCATTTTGGAGGTGTACGAAATAACCACACCTCAACCCGACGCACGGTGTGACCGGTATGGCTAAAATTTTCTGATATTAGTTTGAAATTGACATTAACTTTAGAAAACAACATGAGTGACATAAGAAAAACCAAGCAAATGCATTCGGATTGTTTTCATCCATTTGGAAAACGATCCATGAGTCATTTTTGAGGTGTACGAATCGACCAAACCTCAATCTAACACGCTGTGTGACTAGTATGTCTAAAAGTGTCTGATATTATTTTCAAATTGATATTAACTTTAGAAAACAACACAAGTGACAAACAGAAAACCAATAAAACTTGATTTTATTGTTTTGATACATTAGGACAACAATCCATGAGTCATTTTTGACGTTTACGAATCGAACACACATCAATCTGACGCACGGTGTGACCTGTATGGCTAAAAGTGTGTGATATCAGTTTCAAATTGACATAAATTTTAGAAAACAACACAAGTGACATATGGAAAACTGATCAATCACGTTAGGATTTTTTTGATACTTGAGGAAAATGATCCATGAGTCATTTTTAACGTGTAAGAATCCACCGCACCTCAATCTGACGTACTATGTGACTGGTATGACTAAAATTGTCTGATATCAGTTTGAAATTGACATTAACTTCAGAAAACAACTAAAGTGACATATGAAAATCCAAGAAAATGCATTCAAATTGTTTTTATACTTTAGTACAATGATCCAAGATTCATTTTTGAGGTGCACGAATTGACCGCACCTCAATCCGACACACGGTGTGGCCTGTATGGCTAAAAGTGTCTGATATCAGTTTCAAATTGACATAAATTTTAAAAAACAACACAAGTGACATATGGGAAACCAAGAAATCACATTCGGATTGTTTTGATACTTTAGTACAACAATCCATGTGTCATTTATGACGTGTACAAATTGACCGCACCTCAATCCAACATAGGGTGTGACCGGTATGGCTAAAAGTTCTTGATATCAGTTTGACATTGACATTAACTTTAGAAAACAACAAAAGTGACATATTGAAAACTGAGAAAACGCATTTGGAATGTTTTGATACATTTCAAAAATGATCCGTGAGTCATTTTTGAGGTGTACGAATTGACGACACCACAATCCGATGCACTATGTGACCGGTATGGCTAAAAGTGTCTAATATCAGTTTGAAATTGACATTAACTTTAGAAAAAAACACAAGTGACAAACGAAAAAAAAAGAAAATGTGTTTAGATTGTTTTGAAACATTATTACAAAGATCCATGAGTCATTTTTGATGTTTAAGAATTGACCACACCTCAATCCAATGCACAGTGTTACCGGTATGGATAAAAGTGTCTGATATCAGTTTCAAATTGACAGTAACTTTAGAAAACAACACTACTCACATATAGAAAACTGGGAACACAAATTCGGATTGTTTTGATACTTTAATACAGTGATCCATGAGTCATTTGTGATGTGTACGAATCACCTGCACCTCAATCCAATGCACGGTGTGACCGGTAACTATTTTCATTAGATAAAGAATCATTATTTATTAAATGAGATAAATCATCTGAAAACATATTGATTTTACATTATTCCATTTCATTGTTATCAGAATGAAAACATTTGAGTTTATCATTTCCAAATTTTAGTTTCACATTTCCATATTAATTTATTCTTTCAAATTATTGGTTTAATTTATTTCATTATTTTTTTACTAACATAATATTTGTTTTCTTATATAGGTGAATGTGTTTCCTTGAGTTCAGATTCTTTTTTTGGCAACAAATACCGTGGACAACAATTTTACATAGAGGATCACAGATATCAATGGATGAAACATTAATGTTTATAACTATTTTTGGATAATTGTAATTGTAACCTTGTAAAATATTGTTTGAAATGTATATAGAAATGTGATTTTTTGTATTCATAATGTTAAGTAAATGTATATAGAATTTTTTGTCAAAATATTGTGTGTAGGTGCTATTTTGTGTAGTTGTGCAGGTGCTATTTTGTGCAGGTGTGTTGGTGCTAGTTTGTGCTGGTATGATGGTGTTCGTTCTGCAGTTGCAGGGGAAGGTGCCTTTACCAGCGCTTTTTTGAGTGCTGATAAATGGACCTATTATCAGTGCTCAAGATAGCATTGATAAAGGAACCCCTTTATCAGCTCTAGAAAAGAACTATTAATTCCGCAGTATATAAAGGGAGGGTCCCCATTATCAGCGCTCCATAAAGAGCTGATAAAGGGGACCCCCCCTTTATATACGCTGGCATTAACAGCGATTCTTTAGCACTATTAATGTCAGATTTTAGTACTGATAAAAGGCCAAGTTGTTGTAGTGTAATTAATAAATTAATAAAAAATATTTGTGTTGCAGAAAATTTATATTGATCAATAGATCATAATAAGGTTTTTATTAGGCCATTTGGTACATCGAATAAAAATATGTTATAAAATAATTTTATTATATGTATACAATAATGCACCATTATGTGATAGTTTAGGTAATGCTCGAGTGGCATTGGGTATGACCCTCTATTGGGATTCTTTATTTAATGAATTGAAATGAACAAGGTTTCATCCTGAAAATACTATTTTAAAAAATTATTATCTATTCATTGAAATGAAAAACATTCAATTATTCACTCAAATAAATAATATAAAAATATTTTCTATGTGGGGGAATAATAATTATGTTTATTTGAAATTGATTGTTCAATTTGATGTTATCATTCTATGAAAAAATTATCAAAATTATAATATTCTCTATTATATAATGTATATATGCTATGTGTAAAATATTATACCGCTTGGAATTTTTCCAATGGTCATCTACACAACATCATTCAAATATATTATTTTAATATGACCAAGATAAGAAATTTAATTTCAATAATTTCCTATATTTTTTAATGAAAGTTACCTTTTGAGTTTGATCATTTTATTGTGGATGTTGTTTAATATCTCACATATTTAACTATTGATTGAACATCATATTAACCCTTATTGATATTTTTAACATGACATGATTACTAGAAAATTTGTTACCACATTATGGATGTGATGGAGAAGTAAATGTGATCTCATTCTTATATGTGGTGAATTAATAAACATTTTTATGTTTGATTAAAAAAATTTGATGATATTTTAGTGATATTATTTCATTAGAATAAAAAATTATGTTCTTCATTAAAATTATTATGGTATATCCCATATAATTCTATAAATAACATTGAATAAGTATTTTCATATCACTATATATGAAAACACATCATATATTGAGTGATGAATACCTATCATATATTGGTGACATTATCTAATGATGAATAGTTTTTTTTTATTTTGTAACTATTTTTTGTGAATTTTTTTACATGATTTTTTATATTGATAGTGATTCTTTTTCATTTCTTATCATCTAGATTTAATTACTGAGTTTATATTTTGAATAGAGAACCTTAAATATTTGGGATGATATACTTTTTGAATATGATATAAAGGGGAAATTGAGGGTGTGACACAAACTTGATTAATTATATATCTATTTTACCACTATATAATAATGAGTTATAAGGTTTTGACTTATATTATAATTTCATATTCATAGATTATTCTGCAGACAGAAGATAGAATTTGGAATTACTAGAAATATGGAAAATGTAAAGGGATCTTATACTCACCACTACATATGAATTTTTGTGGTTATGTTCTTATATTTTTATATAAATTTTATATTTTATTAGATTATATATAGTTTTTGAGCTAGTGGAGTTAGTCTATTAATAAGGGGAAGGATATGATTGGGAGAGGAATATTGATTGTGAAATCTAGGTATTTGTTTGAAGAATTTATATTATGTTTTGATTTTTGTAGTTGTATTTTGTATGAATTGTAACATTTTAATCACTATATATTATAGTCTTATTTAATTACTGATTTTTTTGTGAACAAATGATATGACATTCAAATCCTCATTTATGAATTATGAAAATTTTATATAGATAGTCACCAAATATGTTATGTGAATTGATATTATTTATTTATACTCTAATGGGAGCATTCATCACATGTGTGTATATTTCCCTTCATGAAAAAAGTCACCAACCTCTATCCCATTAGAAGATAACTGTGGAATGTGAAATCATTTTTTCTATCTGCCCGAAAAGGGGTCTTGGGGAGTTAGGTCATGCTTGATTTTTCATAAAGATATTTTACCATAGGGAAATTCTTATGAGTGAGGCACATGTAGTCATTTGGTAGGGGAAGTTGTTAAAATTGTTGTATAGTTATTTGAGAATAGTCTATCCGTTTAGGGAAATCAACAATATGGTATCGTGGGTTATGAATTATATCTCTTGTGGCCATTCACAATTTTATGAATAAATATAGTAAAAAGATCATTAAATGTAGGGTATAGATGGATTATTGGATTCATCACATAGTGTTTAACAAATGATCAATATGCATAATTTTGTTTGATAGTGTTATTGAATTCTAATTTATTGTTTTTCAATTATAATCACATCTTATCAATTTCTATCAATATTACACTATCAAATCTAAAAAAACGAAATAATTTTTAATTCTGTATATAATTATGTGAAATTATTTAAAAAATTATTAGTCGTGAATAATTGGATTAAAAAAATTTAGAAGTTTTCTGTACTCAGTAGTGAAGATAAAAAATAATTTTATTGTTTTTAGTGGTAAAAGAGTTTGTTCAAATCAATCATGAAAACTTCATTATTTTATGAATGGATTAAAAACCATACCTGAATCCATTTGTAATATGGTTTTAATCATTGTTAATTTGACTATATTCTCCAACCATCATGATTCCCATATCATTATAAACAAACACACCACCCAGCACTTCCACATTATTCAGAACAAAAATTTAGAAGATAAAAAGATCTAGAGTTTCTATAAAATTAGGAATATCCTTCCTACATAGGAGGTGTTTGGTGAGTTTATAATTTAATGAATAATTCCCAATAATTATGGTGTTTTTAAAGATAAAAAATTGATAATAAATAATTTTATTTAGTTTATAAGATTTCTTTCATTACTGACACGTAAATCAATTTTGATCTCAATTTATATATGGTTTTTTATTTTAGGTCATCATTGTTTCATTTTATTTTAGTTATTGAAATAACATGGAATTATATTATATGTTTAAAGTGCGTCATACCAAACTAAACCATGATCAATTAGAAAATTGGTATGGTGATTGTCTAGAACGTAAAAAAGTATAGCTGCTCATGAAATGTACATGTTGGTACTATATATTTTAAGGATGAATATCCATACGAATCATGGTATAATGAGGCATATTACATCAAAATAAAAAAAATATTTGAAATGGTCATTTTTGAAGGTAATTTAATTGATAAATGTTCACTTAATAAATTACATGGTTTGTAGAAGTTAGGGTTGATGTATTGGTGTATAATATATGATTAATTTGAAAAAATATAAAAAACCTCGGCATTAAGTATGACTAACATGTGTTTCATTAACATGAATAAATATGGTATATGTGGGTTTAATATATAGGTGTTTGGATTACATGTGATTATACTAATGGAAGATAATACTCTCATGGAAGGAGAAATGGTTATTGAATGTCAAGTGGGGGTTCTTGGGAATAAACAATTGTATTTCATGCCATTGTAATCTATGTTAGACACTTTCAAGAGTCTTTAAAACATTTGGGGGTTCTTATATAATTTAAATGTATCTTTTTTAAAAAAAAATGGGATGTTTTATGTCGAGGAACAAGATAAGGTGTGAGAAGGAAATCTCAATTTGAAATGGATAGGGGGAAACACCTTACAAAATGTGTCTTTAATGTTGTTCCAAGTTAGTTTAGAAAGCTATATCTTAAATGTTTAAAAAAATCCCTTTTAAATTTTATCATTTTTTTGTCATGATATATTTTCTTTATTTCGAGGGGATTTGTTTTTTTAGATCATTTACTGACTCATGGGATACTCAAACTATATCTCCACAGCCTTATTTTAAAATCAATAATGACTTATTGGTCTTGAATGATATAATGAATCAAAAGGATGTGGGATAAATTTAAGTGTAATTATAGGATGTCTGGAATTTGAATTTAAAATTGAAATTCCAATGTAATTGATACTACATCATTGCAATAACATGGGGTCCTATAAAAGTGATTATTTCAAGCTTTAGGTGGATATATAGTGGAAAATAATGAATAATAAATGTATATAAGTGTTTTGGATTATATGAAAGTTGGATAACAAGAAGGATAATAGGAAGAAGAATAATGTTAACTTTATTAAAGTCAAACATAGTTGTAAACTCTTTTGTTGATATGAAATAAGAACCTTAAAAAATATTAATTGAGAAATTTAAACAAGTTAGTAGATTCAATTTTATGGTAATATTTCGATTATAACTCATATTTATTTGTTATCTAAGTAGTAAATATAGAGGAATTTTCATATACTAGATTCGCTAGACCATTCATAGAGAATCAAAAGTTATTTTGAGTACTAAATTTTGTAAAAATATATTACAAATATTGTTATTATTCTTTATATTGTGTATCTAATTAATTTATAGATAGTATAATGAATAATAGATTGTGTAATAAAATATTATAATGAATCAAAATTAATAAAAGTGTGAATTTTATAAACCCCCCTTCCCACTATAACTAAATTATCACTATTTGTAAGGGAACATTCAACTAATATCAGAGACTCTATGTTCCCCTATAAATGATTAGATATTTTTATTTTGAAAAAACAAATATACATTAGTGATTGAAGATTTATGATTTTTTTTGTTAAAATAGAATAATTTATTTTAGGGAATAACAAGGGGATCAACAATTTTCATGGGAAGAATTATTATCTTTAAAATGATCAGATGCTAACATGTTTTTTATTAATCATTTTTTATGGATTGAAGGGTTCCCCTTTTGGAATTTCTTCCCATGTATAAGGTGTTAAAATGAAATCTTTATTTAAAATTTTTTTAATATTATTTTGATGTGTGAAATTATACTACATCATATCATTCTTAATTTTTGTTTCTTAAATAAACAATAATAAAATTATCAAAGGGGTTTAGGAAAAATTAGAAAATATCTACCTAGTTAATGAGAATGTGATGAAATATAAGATACATATTTTGATATTAAACAATAAAAAAATTAATAATAACAATTATAAAATACATGAATACATTATCATAAGAGTTTATGAAGTGGTGAGTACCATCCTTGAATTTGGTGAAAAGATAAAGGAATATTGGTTGTTGAAAAAATAGTATATAGGTTTCAAGATAGGTTTCATAAAAAGTTATTATTTATTAATGAAATGATCACAAATAAATATTATTGTAAAATGGGAAAATATCACTTCTTCGTGAAGAATATCAACATTGGTATGGAATGTCTACTAAATCATTGAAGGAAGAAACGAGTTGGAAAATGTTGATAAAAAAGAAAAAAATTATGAAGAATACGATGTTGAAATGAAATTGTAAAAACATATTCCATTAAATTATATATGTGTGGGAAGAGTCCACGGATAATATTAGGGAAACAAACCATTAAGGTGCTTTAGAAGTGGATACATTAGACAAATTTCGTATAGTTACCCATAATTGAATGCAGATATAGAGCATGAAGGTGATAATGAGAATCTAAAGAGATCTTAATTAAAGAAATCAGAAATATATTAAAATAAAATATTAATTTTAAAGGAGATGTAAATAAGTTTCCCCAATTAAATAAGAGAATTTTATGTCAAATCATAATGACAATGATATTGGTAATGGTGATGAATACATAGATAAATCGATTGAATTTGGTGAAAATCTATTAATTTCAAAGGTGAATTAAGAAGAAATTATATGTTATGGGAGAAGTAATGATTTAATGAACTAACAGTTTGAATTGGAGTTCCTGATAAAATAATATCTGATGAAATAGCTTTAAAATATTTCATGGCTACAGTAAAAAAATTAAATCATATGAATGTTGAGAGTAAATAATCAAGAAATATTGAACCCTAATTATTTAGAATGATTTTATATTTGATGAAAGAAATTTATAACCCGATGAAGCTATATGATAAGTAGAACTAATTTAATGATTATAAGGAATATAAGGCTAAATAAAAAGATAATTTTCTTGAGATTATCCAATATAAATAATTCAATGGAGAAAAGGAACTGGAAGAGTTATGATTCACCTTAAATAATCTTATTTAAGAAATTATAGAAAGCATTAAAAAGTTGATGAATAAAAACGTTTATATAAAAAAATAGGTTTAAAAGGTTTAATTTATAGAAAAAATACAGTACACAAAAACTTATAGGCACTAGAATGAACAAACATAAGGAGAAACACGCACAAAATAGGGATTTAGGAATTTTTGTAAAAAATTATTGATTAAATAGGTAAGTGTTGAGAGTGTACCAAAATTTTTGTCAAGAATAGGGACCATGGATGGATATTAAAAGGGTAATGATCTATGAGAGTATTGTTATGGATTGAAATATATTTTTTAAGAAAAGAATTCTTTTTATGGACATTTTTGGTATTTTTTATTCTTAGGGAATATGTAAACAAAATATTGGTTTAGTTATTTATATTTATAAAATCATTGTGGATATGAGATTAATATGCTGATTTTAATTAAATTGTATGAATGCATAACATTATTGAAATTGTTAAAAAAATAT
Organism: Viscum album; assembly: GCA_963277665.1. Taxonomy (NCBI): domain Eukaryota; kingdom Viridiplantae; phylum Streptophyta; class Magnoliopsida; order Santalales; family Viscaceae; genus Viscum; species Viscum album. The sequence continues at coordinate 337,937,002 of OY728163.1, forward strand.
TAAAAAAATTATGAAAATAAATATCATTTATTACAACATATTTTGGATGGTGTGGAAAATAAGGAAATTTTTTTATTGATTGTTGTCCCATACAATTTTCTCAAATGTTTTTTGTTTTAAACACATAAAGTCTCATATGAAGAAATAAAAAGGAAATGAGAATGCATTGGTTGTTTATGTTTCACTCACATAATTTGAAAACTTATTTCCATGGATCATTTTTAGTGAATGTTATTCACAAATAAATGAATATTTTTAATCACATAAATGATTTTCAAATATGAAAAATTATAATCTGTTCATTTTTATTAATGGGTTATTCAAAATAAATGTATTCGGTTTAGTATTCACAAGACAAGACAAGATAATGTCTATGAACACACTATTTATTTATTGGTTAAAGTTTAATGTTTATAATGTATATCAACAATGTGATTAATTAAATTAAATTTCATTTTAAAAAGATGTATTTTTATATGAGGAGAATGATATAAGGATATATATATATATATTTATTGGAGAATAGTGAATTGGGGAACCAAATTTTCTGTTCTTAATGTTGAAAATTCTTGTTTGTATAACTTTTAATAAGAAAATCAGTTATGGGATTGAATACATGGCTACATTAGTCAATGAAATAATATTATTCTCACCAATGGAAATATTGTTCATGGTGTTCCTATACTGAAGTGAGATATATATATTTGATGTTCTCTATATGAAATATTATATGATTTTCAATTCATTGTATAATAAAGTGGAGATTTATACATCTCACCCATTTGGTATCATTCATTCTGATGATTGTGGATGTATGAGGAATTAATCAATATATATATATTGTATTTACATTATTAACCCTTCACTTTTATTTTATGAAACATGTTTATGAAAAACAATTTGGAGGACTAAAATATGTATAGGGGTATTAAAGTAAGGGACAAAAAATAGCGTGGACTCTCCTTGAAGAAGTTTCATATAGATATTAGTACTGAATACACTAGTGTAGAGAAAAAAGAAATCCATAAAAAATCATGGAATCCCCATGAATTCATTAAACCATAAACTGTAAAACTAAATAGTGTGTCTAAAATAAAAAATCAAACTTTAGTGAAAATGACCTAAATCAAGTATATGGATCATGATTCCTCTCAATTCATCTCGTAAAACTATAGGTTTTTATTGAATAATTTTTTCCTAGAATTAAATAGTTAAATTAATTATAAATGTATAATGAAATAAGTTGTATTTATAGAAATTAATGAATCTATACTAATGGATTAGTAACCTGACCATTGGAATAGTAATGTGACCATTAAGATTATTAATATGTCCAATAGAATAGTAACCTCACCTATAAAAGTATAAATAAAATTTATTTATCAAATATATAGAAATATGTTATATTTATTTCATGTAATAGTAAATAAATGTTTTATAAAAGATATATTAAGTGTTCATATTTTTTTGAAGCATTAATGTTTTTTTACAATATTATAATTAATATAGCGATTTATTTGAAAATTTATTTTCTTAAAATAAATTTATTATATATTATTTTATTATATAAAAATTATAAGATAATTTTATGATACCCAAATAAACTTTTCAAATTGTCATAAAATTAGTTATAATATCAAAATCGATATTTTTTGAATAAATGATATTTTCAAATAAAAATTAATTTTTCATATTTAGAAAATTATATTGGAAAAATGTTCTCATCATTTTACATTTAAACATTTAACAATGGTTAGAGTGAATTTTTTATGTTTGTTTTGAAATAGATGTTTTTTTGGTGAATAATGAAATATTATAATTTATGGTATTTAACATTATAAGATAAATAAATGAATCTTCGAGTGATTACTAATATAAAAACCCATTAGTTCGAACTCATGTGAATTAGTTACTATATTTAGTCACATAAATCATTACTATTTATAGTCTTTATCCAAAATAATAAACAAATAAATAAAATAATCACAAACACCACTCTTCTATCCCTATAAATAATACCCCCACAACCTCCTCTCATCACACCACTAAATCCTTGTAGAATTACTTAATTCATCCTAATTAAATTCAAAAGTCTCTTATCCATGTCCAAGAGATTCGTATCGCACCAAAATACCAAAACCAAGTTCCTTAAAGAGGTTCTCAAAGAGACTATATTCAAGAGGTAAAATATTTCTTGTCTCTCTGAAAGATTCATTCATTCTTATTTTCTTTTTACTTATTCCTGACCTCCCCAATCTATAGTGACATCATAAATAAATTATCACAAATAGAATATAATTTAATTTTTAATTGGAATATCCATCATTAAAACCATTTTTTCTCCTCTAATTCTATAAATGAAAACATTATCTGTGATGTGTCGATTCACTACATTCATGGATGATGAATTTTTTTTATATTACCACCATCAAGTCACTTATGGAACCAAGTCAACGGTATATAGAGCTACTGATGTAAGTTCAAAAGAGCTACCGATGGAAGTCCCTGCAACACAAGTCCACCATATATATCTACCAATAAAAGGCTACTAATGATTGACCAACCAGTCAAACCCTATTCTCTTCATACTATTTTTTTATTAAGATAACGGTTACATTTGATGTTTTTAATGTTGTTAATGTTATTTAATGATCTTTACTTCCATGTTATAGAATCGTACCTTGTACCCTTGAAAAAAGTAATTATTATTATTTTCCAATGTTGAAAGCTATAAGGGGGAGGAAAAATATCGTGCAGTATAGATTTAATGAAAGAGATAGAATCAAGTAACTAAGAAGACACGCGAAGGGTGAAAGAGACAAGATTTGAACAACATTCAAATGTGGAGCATTTTTTACGAGCCTACATACATACTCCATGAATCCTGTATATACAGGAAGAAACTTATTCTTGAGGATAACACAAGTTGCATCCTGAGTGAAGAACTACAACAACAAGACTTCATGCACTTGGGATGATAAGCTGAACCTGGAACCAAGGAAGAAAACGACACTCTGTTTTCTAAACAAGAAACCAGAGAATGACTCAAAAGTTTTTCTGACCAACCAAATGTGTCCAGAGATGCACTGCTAATCACTAATGCATTTATAAACTCATTCATACTTATCTTAGTGATTCTTTCATTTACATTCAGATCAGTGTGTGTACCCGGTTTATCATACACACACATTGTCTCCTGTGCTAAGCTGAAGGATTCTCAAATCCTCATTGAAACACTATAACTCTTTTGTTTCCCACTATGGATAGTGGTAGAGTTCAAGTAAGACCTGGACAGTTGTAAGCTGTTGTTTGTTTTCCACGAATAACTCTGGTAGAGGTCTTTGTACCTGGATAGTGTGTTCACTATTATTAACCCCCATCCAGGGTGTGGATCAATTTATATAAATTGTTGAGAGGACTAAGTCTTTGCATGATACTGAAGCTATTGGTTACCTTTGCTATGCATTTTAATTTAACTCTATAATCATACTATATATTTATTTCATATTCTGTTGTTGTAACTTTGAAATACAAAGTTATTTTAAAGCTACTTTTATAGTTAAATTAGAAAGTGATTTTATTTATTGTAAATCAGTAAATTTGTTTCAAAAGTAAATTTAATATTTATATTAAATTTACTGAGACCTAATCAATCATTGAGAAACTAATTGAACATCTATAATCTATATAAATTCACTACATTTTAACTTTGTTCTTAAATTGGGGGATTTTAAGAGAAATATTTTTAGCAGAAATTTTAATTGGAACTCAATTCACCCCCCACCTCTTGAGTGTCCACTCTGACCAAAATATGTTATTGGAAGATTATTTTGGTTAAAGGATTTTTGAAATACTCTGTTTTCAACTGTGATTTTAGTTGCATTTTTAATGATCTTAAATTTCTATAAATTCTAAATTTTGTCTCTTTCAAACTATTTTATAAAATCTAGTTATGGACAATAGACTAGAGGGTGCTTCTACTAATAGGACACCTTTCTCTAATGGTATAAACTATGCCCATTGGAAGCTTAAAATGAAAATTAATTTAGAGGGTATGGGTTTTGATATTTGGACATCTATAGAGTCACAATATAAAATTCCATAAACTGAAAGAAATACTTGGGACGAACCTAGAATGACAGATTAAAATAATAATTGTAAAGCCATGAATACCTATACTGTGCTTTAGGAGATGATGAATTCAACATAATTTCTACTTGTAAAACAGCTTATGAAAGATGGGATACTTTGGGTGTTTTTCAGGAAGTAATAACCAATGCTAAAGAAATGAGATTGAAGACGTATACTATTAAATATGATAATTTTAAAATGAAAACGGATGACCATATTTCTGACATGTATCTCAGGCTCAATTAGATATTCAATACAATGAGCTCACTTGGAAAGGTTGTTTCCATTAAAGGAAAAAATTATGAGAATCTTGAGATGTCTACCAGACTGATGGAGGGGCACTTCTGTTTCAATAAGAGAGTCATGTGAAATTGGAGCACTGCATGTAAAAGAGATGATTGGTAAACTAATGATGTATGTGGATGAACTCAAGGTGAATAAGGGGGAAGATGATGAACCTAAAAGAAAATCTGTAGCTTTCAAGTCTACTGCCTCTAAGAGTAATGATAAGGAGAAAATGAAAATAAAAAATTAAAAGTGAAGATTCAGACTCTGACAGTGATGCTGAGATGGCTCAAATAGCTAGGAGATTCAAGAAGTTTTATAGGAAGAAGAAATTCTTGGGAAAATGTAACTACAAAGGAAAATATGAAAACAAGGGTCATTGGAAGAAGGATTTGAAGATAGCTGACAAGAATGATGAAGTGGTATTCTATGAATGCAAACAGAAAGGACACATCAAGGCTAATTGTCCAAAATTAAAATTCAAGAAGAAATATGAGTATAAGGACAAGAACTACAAGAAAGCTATGAAAGCTACTTGGAGCGCTTCAAAGGACAGCATAAGTGAATCTGAAGTTTCTGATTCTGAAAGGAATCATGCCAACATGTGTTTTATGACCAACACATCCGAGGTAACCTTAGATACTCCTGTTTTAAATTCATATTATTGTGGAGATGATGCAGAATCTAATTTTGATTATGAAGACATGCATAAAGCTGAATTATCTAAATATTGTAATATGATGGAAGAGACATGCAATGAACTTAAGGATAAATAAAAATCATTGAAGAAACATCATGCCCCCACTATAACTACTAAAACTGAATTTACTATTGAAAAAGAGAAAAATTCTCAACTATTAAAAGATAACACTTAACTGAAAATGTATAATGAGCAACTTAGAAAGGACTTAGAAATATAGACAAAGGGAAAAGACACACTTACTCAAATGTTAGGTAAACAAGTTTCACCTAAATACACTACTGGATTGGGATACCAACCTGGAAATAGACAGTTCACTAAAACCCAATTTATTCCAAATTCTAGACAAAATTATGCTTATTATAGTTCTGGAAATTCCTATTCATCAACTAGTTATTCATGTGGTTATAAATCAAATGAAGTTTATCTCAAAAATTTATTGATTCTATAAATTATATGAAACCCAGAAGACAAATATGGGTACCTAAAGCATTGATTGCTAACATTTCAGGACCCAAGAAGATCTGGGTACCAAAATCATTTTCTGTTTAAATCTATTTTGTAAGAAACATGTTTTAAGGGTCCTCACAAAAAGGTATGGTACTTGGATAGTTGATGTTCAAGACATATGTCTGGGGATTACTCTTGATTCAAAATCTTAATAAAGCTTGATGGATATCATGTCACCTTTGGTGATAATTCTAAATGAAAAATCATCAGACTAGGCCAGATTGGTAACACTGATTCAGTTTTAATTTCAAAAGTCTTATGTGTTGATGGACTTAAGTTTAAAATGTTATTTATTTCTCAATTTTGTGATGATGGATTTAATGTTAAGTTTGAAAATGATTCTTGTAATGTTTTTAACTCTAAGAATGTTTTATTATTTTCTGCTTTAAGAAATGAAAATGTTTATGTTGTTGATTTAAATTCTTTAGCCAAAAAAATGTTACTTGTTTAAATGCTTTTCATAATGACCCATGGATTTGGCACAGAAGATTAGGACACTAAAACATATATTCACTTAGAAAATTGACTAGGAAAAACTTATTTAGAGACCTACCTAATCTTGAATTCCCAAATGAAAAAGTTTGTAATCCTTGTCAAAATGGAAAGCAACATAAAGTTTCTTTTAAATCAAAGAAAGAAGTTTCTACTTCTCAACCTCTCGAGTTGGTTCACATGGACTTTTTTGGACCATCAAGAGTTTCCAGTTTAAATGGGAAGCACTTTGTTTATGTCTTAGTTGACGACTTTTCTAGATATACTTGGGTATACTTCTTAGCTAAAAAAAGTGTAGCTTGTTCTTAATTTACTAAATATTCCAAATCTATAGAAAACCTTAGTGGACTTAAGATTAAACTCTAAGAAGTGATCATGGTTATGAGATTGAAAATCATGAATTTGAATCTTATTACTCACACAATGGCTATAGTCATAACTTTTATGCTCCTAGGACACCTCAGCAGAATGGTGTAGTAGAAAGAAGGAAGATTACCTTTCATGAAAGAGCAAGAACCACGATTAATGAGTATGATCTGCCTATTTACATTTGGGATGAAGCTGTGAATACAGCTTGATATATTATTAATAGAGTTTTAATTAGACCAGTTCTTAAGAAGACCCCATATGAGTTTTGGAATAATAGAAAACCCAATGTTAGTTACTTTAGAGTCTTTTGGTGCAATGTCTTTATTCTTAATACAAAGGATAATCTGGACATGTTTTCTTCTAAAAGTGATGAGGGAATAATCCTTGGTAATTCTTTTTTTTATAAAATCTTATAGAGTCTTTAATAAAATAACCAAATGTGTGGAATAATCTGTTCACATCAAGTTTGATGAAACTGATCCACATGAGCCTAATACCTCTCTTGAAAATCCTGAAGAAGATCTGAGTGTTCTGGACCTTAATAAAAAATCTAAAGAACCTTCTATAAAAACATCCAGTTCTGGGCATATTCCAGAATCTGCTTCTGTTGAACCCCAACGTATAGATAAACCAGAAATTTCTAGTCCTACCTTTACTAGATCAATAAGGATTCTAAAGAATCATCATTTGGATGTTGTTGTGGTTAATCTTGATAGAGGGACACAGACTAGAGCTTCTCTAAGAAAACACGTTTAAAATAAAGCTTTTATTTCACATCTAGAACCTAAAAATATCAATGATGCTATCAATGATGAATTTTGGGTAATGGATATGAAAGAAGAGTTGAATCAAATTGAAAGAAACAAAGGCTGGGAATTAGTTGATAGACCTAAGGAAACTTTGAAAATAGGCACTAAATGGGTTTTTTGAAAGAAAAAAGTTGATGGGTATGGAAACATAGTTAGAAACAGAGCTAGACTAGTTGCACAAGGATATAGTCAAGAGGAACGTATAGACTATGAGGAAACCTTTACACTTGTATCCATATTAGAATCCATTAAGATCTTTCATGCATATGCTACTCATCTGAATTTCACGATATATCAAATGGACATCAAAAGTGCTTTTCTAAATGGTTTTATAATTGAAGATGTTTTTGTTGAACAACCACCTAGATTTACTAATCCTTATTTTCCAAATTGAGTTTTTAAATATTCTAAAGCATTACATGGTTTAAAAAAAGCTCAAAGAGCTTGGTATTATAGACTTAGTAATTTTTTTATCTCAAAAAGTTTTACTAAAGGGATTACTGATCCAATTCTTTTTATTAAAATAATATATAAAGATGTTTTAATAGTACAAATCTATGTTGATGATATTATTTTTTGATCTTCTAAACATTCTCTGTGTACTGATTTTTCAAGGAGTATGCAAAATGAATTTGAAATGAGTTTAATGGGAGAAATTAAATATGTTATTGGATTTCAAGTGTTTCAAAATGAAAATGGTATTATTTTGAATCAAAGTAAATATACAAAGTATATTCTAAAACGTTTTGGTTTGGATAGTATCAGGGAAAGTGATACTCCTATGAGTACTGTCTGTAAATTGGATGCAGATGAAACTGGGAAACCAGTGGATCGAACCAATTATAGAGGTATGATTGGAATCTTACTTTACCTTACTGCTAGTAGACCAGATATTATGATTAGTGTGTGTATGTGTGCAAGATTTCAAGCTAACCCGAAAGAATCTCATTTACTTACTGTTAAAAGATTTTTTAAGTACCTTAAGCATACTGTAAACCTAGGTTTATTTTACCCAAAAGGACAATCCATTGATTTAATAAGTTATTCAGATACTGACTTTACTGGTTGCAAGTTGGATAGAAAAAGCTCATCAGGAAAATGTCATTTATTGAGAAAATCCATAGTATCTTGGTGTATTAAAAAACAGAATTCTGTAGCTTTGTCCACTACCGAGGAAGAGTATATAGCTGCTGGTTGTTTCTATACTCAAATTCTGTGGATGAAACACACTCTTTTGGATTATGTATATGTCTTTAGACATGTTTCTATTGACTATGACAACACTACTGCAATTAATATCTCGAAGAAACATGTGCCTCACTCTAGAACCAAACACATTGGTGTAAGGCACCAGTTCTTGAAATATCATTATCAAAAAGGTAATATCACTCTTGAGTTCATTGGCACTGAACATCAATTAGCCGACATCTTCACTAAACTATTGAGTTCAGATAGGTTATGTTACATTACACATGAGTTAGGGATGTTTAACCTCAATCGGTAGCTATGCTCACCGATGTGAAATTCTCATCGATGTGAAATCCTCACCGATGTGAAATCCACACCGATTTGAAATCCTCACCGATGTGAAATTCTCACCGACGTAACCTCACCGATCTGAATTCTCGTCGATGAGTGAACTATTTTAAAACCTATGTATGCCGCTAGAATATGAATCGTTTTTTACCTTATGTCATTTCATTTATTTATTCTATGATTCCTAAATGATAAAAACAAAGTCATAGCTTCTTCTCAATCCACTGATCCACAAAACCTTAACCCTCAAACCTTAGCTCCTGAATCGTTCGAGAGCCTTAAATATTTCGAATCTGAGATGGGAAAAACAAAACTACCTTCTTTTAGAGATGTTGTCAATGAGCCTCAAGCAAAGAAGTTGAGGTCAAATCAAGAAGCAAGTGTTAGTGTTTCTAGAACTAGGTTAGGAAGACGACCATTGAATCCTTATCTGCAGAATAGAGTCATCATGATTGAAAAGGAGTTGTGCGTAGAACGGTTTCTGCCTAGCATGTCCTTAGTGCTCGAAGTGCTTGAAGATCAAAAATGGGTAGAGTGTCTTTCGAACAGCAATGGTCCCTATTTTCCAATGATAGTGAAACATTTTTATGAGTTTGTTACCATTGAGAAATTTGAGAATGAAAAAAGAGTAACCTCTTTTGTGAATGGAAACGAGATGTTGTTTTCATCTGTTGAGTTGGCTGAGTGCTTGAAAGTTTTGCATGAAGGTGTATCTAGATACGTCTTGAGAGCCATGCCTCCTACCAGTGATATTTTTGATTATGAGATAGATTTGGAAGAGCTAACTGGTGATTAAAGTCAAAGACAAGTATTTGCTGCATAAATGGATGGAAAGAACAGATTTCTGTTCAAATTTGTTCAATATGTCTTCATACCGAGGAGAGGAGACATTTCCAATTTGGGATATCATGATATCTATCTCATGCACCTCTTAAGACATTTCATAAAGGTGAATTTGTTCATATTGCTGATGATCCAAATGGAAGATATGACAAGGCTGAAATCAAAGACAAATGCCATATTCTTTGCTAAATTGATCTCTGTAATGATTAATGTAGAAGGGGTTGCTGAGTCTCAAGATGAGACAGTAGTAGTCAAGAATAACTTTTGTATTACATCATAGTCTGCAAATACATGAGGATAAATTGAAACCCTTGGAGAGGAGAATGGGTCAATGATGACCAGAAGGTGTATGACAAATTTAATCATGTGAATCATTCTTCAAGACCTATGGATGTGAGGGATCCAGGTCTTGGATCTGATGAAGGTGAACCAGAATACAGTGATGATTCAGAAGAGGAAGAGTCCTCTGCTGATAAATTAGGAGACCCTGACATACCTCCTAGTGCAGCTTCTAAAAATCTTGATCAACATAAATCAGATAAGGAAGAAGCTACTTTAGAGGCTATTGAAAAGGCTTTTGAAGAGGCTGTTGAATAGGCTACTGTAGAAAATGAAGAATATTTTCATGAGAGTGAAGCATCTCTATCAGCCGATTTGAGCCTTAGTCTAGTGATTGGACAATATTTATTTCCTAATGAGGATGCAAATGAAATTGACATACCCTTTCCTATTTTGGAAGAGCCTCCTGCTACTGCAGAGATGGAAATGATAGTAGAAGATTCTCTTTAGGATGAAAGACCTTCTGAGAATGCTGCTGATAATACTTTTGTTTTACTTGAGGATGCACCCATTGAGGGGTAGCATAAAACCAATGTTGGAAGTGTTACAATGGCTTCTAGAATTGAAGATTGGGAATAAGACCCATGTTTTGTATTCTGTGGTTTAGAATATCCTTATTCCGATAATGAGGCATCTCACAATAGAAAAAATATTGTTTACGATATTGAATCTGAGTTGTTTCTAGAAGATGTGGTCTGAATGCATGACCTGGATACTTTAAAGAAAAAGCATTAGGTCAGTTTTGTTGAAGAGGTAACTAAGATGGAAGTCTCTCTGGTATCTTCAATTCAATCGATCATGACTGATCATCTCTTCAAGCCGAAGCCAAGGCCATGCTCACAGGTATCAGCCTTTGCCACCAGCAGGGATTAGATTTAGCTGAAGTTGAAACAGATTCAAAAATTCTGCATGATGCTTTGAAGGATATATGCTCTACTCCATGGTCTATCATCTATATTATCAGAAAGTGTAAAGGTATTCTCTCCAATGATACCAAAATCAGCCACACCTGGCGTGAGGGTAACCAAGTGGCTGATCATCTTGCTTCTATGGAAGTCCTTGGTCCCGATCCGATTTGCCTGCATGACATTTCCACTTTGAAGCCTGAAGGTGTTAACTTGATCAAAGGGGATGCCCTTGGCTTGCATCATTTTAGACCTCCTTAGGGTGCTCTGTTTGTATCTCTTTGTTGTATGGTTTTCTCCTTCTTAATAAAAAATTAACTTATGATGATGAATCGATCATGACTGACTCAGTGGTCAGTTTAGCATCTGAAAGAGTACCCACTGCAGTTACACCTGCTGATATGATCACAAGGGCTGCACTGGAATCCTTTAAGGATGAGCTGAAAGAATCTTTTCATGCCTCAGTTGCTGAGATGAGGCATTGTTTTGCTAAAGAGATGAGAATGTTGGAAAGATCATTTGAACTTTCTCTTGATTGTAATTTATCTACCTTTATGGGTGAGATAGTGGAAGAAATTTAAAACTGTTAGGCTCAAGTTTCATGACTAGAAGCAGATCTTGAAGATCTAAAGGAATCTATTGTTTCATTAGACTCTTACATGAGTTCCAAATCCCAAAATTATAAGGACTTAGCTTATGTGAAAAGTGTTGTAAGCCAAATGGTTTCAGTGTTCGAAATCTTTAAAACTTCCATGAAAGATCTTGTTAAAACCCCTGATTCTCATGTTCAAAATCATATCAGTGGGCTGTCCAAGAACTTCAAGGAATTAGTAACCTTCTCTATTAGTTCTATTGCTTCTAAACCCTTGGTATTTTTGAATCAAATTCGATCTATATTGAAGGAGGAGCTTGGTTCAGCTTGAACCAGTGGCTTTGTGGACTCATCCGAGCTGAGCAGAATTGTGCTTTCTACTAGAGATTCAGATAGAGAAATAATGAAGATATTCTAAGACTACATGAGAGAAGCTTCTGCCTCTCAAAAAGAATTGAAAGATAAAGTAGACTCCTATTTCCAAAATATTTACACAAAGAATCAAATGACCACTCACTTCAAGCTTCTGATAGAAAATATGAAGGTGTCTCCTATCAATCAAGCCTTCAGAGAATAAGTTAGCATGCTAAGAGAATTAACTCTAGCATTGGACACATTTATAGAGAACAAGGATGAATTCATATCTGCCATGGAGAGAGGAGGAATAATCATGTATTTCAGAAATTTGTTTCTACCTTTCCTGCATGTTGATGCTAGACTAGTAATTGTACCTCCTGCTTTGCCTCCCTCTGCCTCTGCTAATTCTCTAGTTAAAATGACTCCTACACAAGCAATTAAAAGCCCCACTCCCATGATCACTCAGAGGAATACTCAATACAGGGCAGGAATAGTGTAAGTTGCTCAGCCTCTTGTGGTCATTTCTGGAATTTCTATTCCTTTACCAGCATCCTCACCTCCTAATTCCTCTTCTGATCCAAATGAAAAATCTCACATTGAGGATGTGGACTGATCAAGTGGCTATGATGTTTGATAGGAATCCTTCTATTTTTTTCTCTCTCTATATTATTTGTTGTACCATTTAATGAAAGTGACTCTCTTTGTTATTTCCCACTTTTTGATTATCACAAAGGGGGAGAAATGTTCTACAGGAATATTAAGGGGGAGAAATATTTTACCAGGATTCTACAAAGAGGAAGTAATATTCACCCAAGTGGAGGAGTATTAAAGGGAGAATAAATAATGGGGAGAAAGTAACAATGGGGGAGAAATTTTATTTCTCTCTAAGGAATTGTTATCATTCCTTTCCCCTCTGATAATAGTGCTTTTACTTTCATCCTTTGATACCATTTTATTTAATTATTTGATACCACTAAATTTTACCTCTGATATCATTGAAAATTATTTTATCTCTGATACTATCACATTTAATTTTATCTCTGATAACTTATGTTCTATAACATACTGTTTTCTATGAGAAAATTGAATTTAATTATATATCATCTGATACAATTTCTCACTATTTTAGAAAAATAATATAATAAGTTGTGATGAACAAAAATGGGGAGATTTTTGACCTCACCTATTTTGATAATCCCAATCATGCTTTCATATACATTGATTACCCCAATTAATGCCAAACCAATGAGATTATATAATCAAGATGATAATAATATTAAAATAATCTCTGGAATATGTTAATCGTTGTTTATACATGTTTATATGAGTTCTGATCTAATTCTATCCCAATTGGATGTGTTTTGTATAAAAATAGATAAATTTAAGTCACTGATTTGCGTTTACCTACTGATAAAGAGCTAACAGTACTTAGTCTACTGATAGACTTAGTCTACCGATAGACAGAGTCACCGATACACAAAGGTCACCAATATTTATAGAGCTACCGATGTGCATGTCTTCCAGTAGTTACCGATAGAGTAAGCCTGATGATTCGAGTACAGACTGTCACCGATAACCAGAGCTACCGATAGACAGACGTCTACCAATAGAACCAGTTCAAAGATAGCTACCGATAGAAACATGCTGATAGTATAAGTCTACCGATACGAGTGCGAATAGATACCGATACAAGGAGCTACCGATGGAGCAACAGCTACTGATGGAGCAACAGCTACAGATGGATCAAGTGCTACTGATGGAACCAAGTCACCGGTATATAGAGCTACCGATTCAAGTTCAAAAGAGCTACCGATGGAAGGCCCTATGACAAAAGTCCACCATATACATCTAAAAACAAAAGGCTACTAATTATTGACCAACTAGACAAACCCTATACTCTTCACACTATTTATTCATTAAGATAACGGTTACATTTGAAGTTTTTAATATAGTTAATGTTATTTAATGATCTATGTTTCCATGTTAGGGAACCGTACCTAGTACCCATGCAAAAAGTAATTATTCTTTTCTGCAGAAGCTGAAAGCTATAAAGGGATGGAAAATGATCATGCAGTACATATTTTATGAAAGAGAGAGAATCAAGGAACTAAGAAGACACCCGAAGGGTGAAATAGACCAGAGCTGAACAAAATTCAAATGTGGAGCATTTTTTTACTAGTCTACATCCATACTCCATGAATCCTGGACAAACACAAATAAACTTATTCTTGAAGATAACACAAGTTGCATCATAAGTGAATAACTACAACAAACAAACACTTCATACACTCGGGATGATAAAATGAACCGAGAACCAAGGAAGAATACGACACTCTGTTTTTTGAGCAAGAAACCAGAGAAGGACTCAAATGTTTTTCTGACCAACCAAACGATTCCAGAGCTGCACTACTAATCACTAAAGCATTTCTAAACTCAGTAATACTTATCTTAGTGATTATTTCAATTACATTCTGAGCAGTGTGTGTACCTTGTTTATCTTACACACACATTATCTCATGTGCTAAGCTAAAGGATTCTCAAATCATCATTCAAACTCTATAACTCTTTTTTTCCCACTATGGACAGTGGTAGAGTTAGAGTAAGACCTGGACAGCCATGATCTGTTGTTTGTTTCCCATGAAGAACTGTGGTAGAGTTCTTTGTACCTGGACAGTGTGTTCACTGTTGTTAGCCCCGATCCAGGGTGTGGATCAATTTATATAAATTTTTGAGAGGACTAGGTCTCGACTTGAGACTGAACCCCTTGGTTATCTCTACTGTGCATTTTAATTTAAGTCTATAAGTATACTATATATTTATTTCATATCCCACTGCTGTTACATTGAAAAACAAAATTATTTTAATGCTACTTTGATAGTTAAATTAGCATGTTCTTATACTTATTGTAAATCAGTAAATTAGTTTCAAAAGTCAATTTAATATTGAGATTCATTAACTGATACCTAATAAATCTTTTGAGAAACTAATTGAACATCTATAATCTATATAAATTCAGTACATTTTATGTTTTTTTTAAATTGTGGGATTTTAAGAGAAATATTTTTAACATAAATTTTAATTGGAACTCAATTCACCCCCCCCCCCTCTCGAGTGTCCACTCCAACCAAAAATGAGTTCTGATCATGTTATGGTTCTTGGGAATTATTCTGATGATGGGTTGTCCCATGATAAATCAATGGTGGTTGATATTTTTTTATTTATTAAATGCATTTGGTAAAGGTATTGAGTTAACCAAATTTGTTTATCCTAACATATAATGTGAATATACTATGATGCTTATTCCAAGTGTAACAATGTGGGTTACTCCATGTGTATCCTGGAGAGATAATTTATTTGAAACAGTTATATAAAAATGCATCCACATGTTATAGTTTTTGATTTATGTATTATTTAAATAATTTAATTATAAAAATATTATTTCATAAGGTAAGATAAATATATTAGGTTTTACGTGTAAAACATTTAACTTTGAGAAAAATCTTTAATTCCTGACTAATGATTTATTTCTTCCTTTCTATGTCCCTTACTAATATTTATCCAATCATCCTACGTTTAAAAAAATCAAAATTTTTATAGGTGTAAAATTAAATGAATAATTCTTTTTTAAAGTCAATGTGTTTTTTTATTGAAAGAAATCATTGTTTTAGTCTAAAAGTTTTATATTTGGAAAAAAAAATTGATATTGAGTAGAAGTTTCTACTTTGTAATATACGAGTTTCTATGTATAATTTATGACCTAGTTCTCTAAAATAAAAAACTGAAATGTTCTTTGGGAATGTATGTAAATAAATTATAGTTTAATTAACTATATTATTTAATGTTTAATGCTAGGTCCTTAAAATTTGTATCAAAGTAATATTTTGATAACATTTGGGGTTAATCTAATGTTAATAGATTACCCATAAATTATTTTTACTTTATGGTGAATTTTAAATTATATGGAATGTAAATATTATAATGAAACTGGGGGTTTTGTGGGGATACTCCTTCTAATAATATCCTCTTAAAATTTAGTATAGTGGTGACCACAGGGTTGTCTCAGGACGAGGTTGTAATCTAAGTTGTCAAACTGACAGTTCGTTAATTTTTTTATTATTAATGTTAAAAATGTAATTTGGTATTTGAAATGATTTAAATTATTTTAAATAAAATTAAATCAGAAAGAAAAAATAAATCTATATTACTTATTAAAAATAAAATGAAAACAGGACTGAAAAAAGAAAACTAGATAAGGAAGTACTGAACAAAAATTAAATCCTAAAGCTGTCCCTTTATCTTCTCAACCATTGTCTTCTAATTCAATTATCCAATTAATAATTCAATACCTCAAATTATACACATATATTTACCAAAATGCATTGTGAGACCCAAATTATTGTTTTTCATCCACTTACATATTTGATCTGATTTCCAAAAGACCTCCATGAAACTGCAAATAATTAACACTATAGTTATCAATGGGGAGACCTCAACTAAAAAAGTTAAAAAAAAATAAGACACATATTTTACTATGATATATTGATAGAAATTTCAGAACAAAAGAGAAGAAAATTAAAAAAATAGGTAAAGATAACTCCTTCAATCATGTAAAAAAATTTCGGGATAATTCAAAATAAATGTGTTTACAATGAAGAACACATACTCCAAATGGGAAATTCTTTTTGATCTTCACTGCCCACCACTACATAGATTTTATCCCTTCATGTATTTCTATAATCCAGAAATAATCCTCTCATATACCATATATTCTCTAAAAAATCCCAATAATTTAATCCAACCCCTTGAAATGATGTTGAGATGATAATATAGAGGAGGAAGGGGGTGGAAATTATTGTCTAGAATCTATTTTTCCGAATGTTTCCGCTTTTTATGGAATTATCTATAAGGAATATACTATGTAGTACATATTTAATGTTTCTTACATATGGAATTTATTTTTCCCCTCAAAATTCTTGGATATTTGGACACATATAGAAAATGTTTTGAATTAATTACAATGATTAACTGTTACTTCCCAAAGTGACTCTTCAACATCCCCTTGTTCGACTAACTCATATATTTACTTAATTTTATAATTTCTCCATTAAACTAATCATTAACACTCAAACACGATTCATCTTGAAACACTAGATGGAATCATATCATTTTGTGTCTTGTAGGACGAGTTATGTCCCATTTAATGAGGTGGTTCCCATCCCGCCAACCAGAAAATAATTACACAATGATCGATTTATTTTGGACATTATAAGTACAAATCAAGAATTGGGACATTGTAATAAAATTTATCCTATGAGAATATAAATCCTGAAAAATTAATCATTTTATTAGGATAAATATTTAAAAAGGTATTCCCAAAATATAGATGTGATATATAATAGTCAAAATTTCAGAATTGTTCAATTTTTAATTTTTATATCAAGACATCCCTTAAATTCAAAAAAATGAAATTCAGATCAAAATGTTCAATTGATAATATTTAAATCATTTAAATATAAATTATAAATAGTAAAAATATTATCTCTCTCAGAACATATCAATCCATTTATGATTTGTCTATTCAGAATTGTGTTCCATAGAAGAAAAAAGGAAGATAAAGTAGGAAGGCCCCTAGAGAATGATATCCTTCCAAATCCATATCTTATATTGGTTGAGTTGGAACCGAGTAGTTTATGATAGTAATGGAATAGTTGATGTAGGCTATAAATGGTAGGGTCTTCCATGATCGAGACCAAATTGATTTCAATAGTGGAAAATGAAAGTGGTGGAGCATTTTACTAGGAACCACCCTACAACATTTAGTGCATCTTCTGACCTAGTGTTAGTTGAATGGTGGATTAAATCTGGAGAAAATATTATCAATTTCTTGAGGATATTTAACATCAAATTTTTTTTCTTTATATTTAACGTTTTGAAGGTTAATCCAACCAGCGGTGGTCGATGGTCAAGAATATCAGGGATAGTTTGGATATTGATTCTTTAGAATGGGAAAAATTAAAAAATATTTTCCTCGAAAAATATTTTGTTAAACTTATTTGACATGGGATTGGAAAATATTTCTTGGAATTGAGACAAGTTGAGGATTTAGTTTCTTAATATGAATAAAAGTTCATTCGATTGGATAGGTACACTCAAAATTTTATCTATAGTCTTGAGAGTAAAATTATTCATTTATTTTCTTAAGATTAAATCAAAAATATCAAACGTCATTGGATTCAAATGAATTCAAAAAGATACAAAAACGTGTTTGATGTGTAGAGGAGGTGTAACATGAGTTTTATATGATAAAAAGTTATTTATACACTAGCATAGAAAAGAGGTCTAGGTGGAATGAAAAAGTAAATAATGCATCAAACTAGTTTGATGGTAAGAAAATTCGGTTTTTAGTTTTTTATAATTGGGGTAAAATATATTTGAGAATGATTTTTTATGTATGAAATTTGTTTATGATGTGTTTATTTGGGGAATATGTCTCATAATTATATTAAAAAACCAATGGTAGTGGTAAGAACAATTATTACATAAAAACAGTAAAACATTTGAAATGTAATGAGATGGGTCATTATGAAAAGGAGTGTCCAAAGTGAAACATGAATAATGGGATATATAAATGCTATAACCATAAAGGTTTCATGATATCCTTTGAAACTAATTTAAAATATATTGGTACATCCAATGAAGTGGTTTCAGTTACATTGGTTTTTTAGAAATGTTTTTCTAATGGCCTGTTTTATTTAGGGTCTAAAAATTATTTCATATCTGAGAATGTTTCTGGTGAATTATAGATTTCACCTTAGGAAACAAGTCCATCACTTATGGTAAAAACACATGAGGTAAATATTAAGGAAAATTAAATTATACAAA
This sequence comes from Viscum album, assembly GCA_963277665.1. Taxonomy (NCBI): domain Eukaryota; kingdom Viridiplantae; phylum Streptophyta; class Magnoliopsida; order Santalales; family Viscaceae; genus Viscum; species Viscum album. Next base: position 337,955,752 of record OY728163.1, read on the forward strand.
TCATATTTTTGATGAACATGGAAATAATTTAAATAAAACCTTGTTTTCATTCCTCTTATTGAATTTGATGTTTTTTGGTACGAATTTCCTTTCTATTTACCATTCAAATATTGATTGTATTGCTAAAGATATTTTTTAATAAAGAGTCTTATTTTTTATACAAGAATGAACACACACCATTTATAACATATCAAGAAGATGATAAACTATTAAAATATGGAATTTATTTTTATCTTTCAAATATTTTTTATAATAATATAATTATTCATATTAATGATTTTCTAGTTGTAAATAAGTATCTAGGTGTATTCAAGATTAGTTTTATTTATTTTATAATGATCAGTATGTTAATTATATTGTTTGTTTAGTCCATGATGCTAAACATATTTTAAACCCCCGTTATCAAATGGACCATGTAGAAATTCTTGGATCGAAAAATCATTTATATGATTTTCTAGATAATGGTTTCATTCATCCGAGTACATCACATTGGGGTGACCATGTTTTTTTGATAAAACAATATGGATTTATGTCTGTTTTTAAGGATTCTATAGAATTGAATAACATCATTGTTATGAATAAGTATCATTTTACTCATATTGATGAATTTTTTAATTATATAAATGGAGTTCAAAATTTTTTCAAGATTAAATTGATATCTGGGTATCATCAGCTGAAAGTGAAGAAGGATAACATTCAAAAAACAACAATCCATACTAGATATGGGCATTATGAGTTTATTTTTATTCCCTTGTGTTTGGAAAACTATCCATCTACATTTATAAATCTTATTAATAAAATATACCATGGATATTTGGATATATTTTTTGTTGTTTTTAATGTTGATATTTTGGTTTATTCTCAAAAAATCAAGAGGATCATGATAAAAATATAAGTATATTTCTGAAAACCCTTATATAATATAAGTTATATAGAAGATTTATAAAATGTTGTTTTTGGTTAAAAAAATTTCTTTTCCTGGGAAAGTATCAAATAAGGACATTATAAGAGTTGATCCCAACAAAAAAAGTAGCTGAAAAATGTTAATGACCTATAAATGTTATAGAGATTCGTAGTTTTTTTGGATTAGTAGAATATTACTGATGGATTGTTGAAAACATTTCAAAAATATCTATCCATCTAATTAAGTTTACATGAAAAGAGATTAAATTTATTTGGGTAGAATAATGTAATGTTTGTAATATAGAGCTGAAAATGACACTGTTGAATGCTCTAGTTTTATCGCATACATCCAAAAATGGTGAGTTTTTTATTTATAGTGATACTTCATTAAAAAGTCATCATTACATTCTGATTCCAAATGATTAGGAAATTTCATACACTTCATGGAAACTAAAACCTCTTGAGGTAAATTATCCCATGCCATATTTTGAATTAGAAATTGTGGTTTTCACATTTAAATTTGGGATAAATCATCTATATGGAGCCAAATGTGAAATATATACTAATCATAAATGTTTTATGTTTATATGTACTCATAATAAATTAAAAATAAGGTAGAGAAGATTACTTGAACTGATCAAGGATTATGATTTCATAATCAATTAACATTCCGAAAAAGAAAATAAAGTGGTCGTTTCTCTGAGTTTTAAAAATAATGCTACATTAACCATTTTTTTGAAACATGACACCTTGGTTAATAATTTCATGAATTTTGTATTGGAATTTGTTGGTTCGAAAAATACCTCTATTTTGTTGCTTGTGTCAGTGTAATTCCCTCTATCATATAGAATTAAGAAAGAAAAGAAAGAAGAGTGTGGGTTAAAATAGTTTAAATTATCTAAATGTGTATGTATTAAAAAAATCATTATAATGATTATTGTTTGAGATTTGGTAAAAGATTATGTGTGCCTCGTGTTTCAATGTTTAATAAAGTGTTATGAATTGAAGCTCTTAATTCCCCGTTTTTCATTTATCATGGAAGCTCTAAGATGTTCATAGACTTTTAAAATTGTTAATAGAGGGCTAGAATGACAAGATATGTTTTAGAATTTACTATGAGATGTTGAAATTATCAATAGTTAAAAGTAGAATGGAAATTAATGAATTGGATGATTGAACCTTTTCCAATGCCAGTGTGGAAAAGGTAAAATATTTCCATGTATCTCGTAGTGGGATTACCAAGAACGTCTTAAGGTAAAAATGTTATTTGGGTTATTATTTATTAAATGACTAAATCATAATGTTTTAATTCTATTTGAGATACCTTCTATTTAGATAACATTTCTTGACAGTACCTAAAAAATATCATAAGGTTATATGGAGGTCATCTCTCTGTTGTATCTGATCATGATCCAAGGTTCACTTATATGTTTTGGAATGTTCTTTAAAAGTCATTAGGAACTGAATTAAATTTTATAACTTCTTTTAATCCTTAATATGATTGATATTTAGAGAGAAAAATTAATACATTAGAGTATATTCTTCAATAATGTTCAATGGATTAACATGGAAGTTGGTATTAATGTGCTTCTTTGTCTGAGTTTTCTTATAATAATAATTTTCGTTTTGGTATACATATGTCTCCTTTTAGAGAATTATATGGAAATTGGTGTAAAACTCTAGAATTCTATGACGGTTTAGGTGGAATAAAGTTGATGGGACCATAATTGGCCGAGGAAATGGAATAGGGAGGTCATTTGAATCGTCAACACTTTAGGATAGCCCATATTCTACCAAAAAGTTTTACAGATAACCAGAGGAATGATCATTCTTTTGAGGTTGGTGATAATGTATTTCTAAAAGATTCTCAATGGAATAGTGTAATGTATTTTGGTAATAAGGGTAAGCTTAGTACATGGATAATTGGTACCAATGTGATCATGGATAAATTAGGATTAGTTTCTTAACAATGGGATTTTCCATCAAGTTTTTCTTAAGTACACATTGTTATTCATGTTTTGATGTTAAGAGAGTATATGCCAGATTCTTCTCATATTTTGAGACTTGAGGAGGTTTAGATGAAAGAGAACCTTTCTTATGAGAATAAATCTATTCAAATTCTTGACCATTGAGAGTAAGTATTTCTATATATGGTAATTCATAGGATAATGTTTTGTAGAGAAACCACAATATTTAAAAAGCAATATGGGAATATGAAAATTATATGAGGGAAAGATATACTATCTTTTTAAATTAGTGAATAAAATTGCTAGATACCAATTTAAGAAGGAGAAGAATGTAATAACCTACGTAATTATTGAATAATTATTTATGAAATAAAATAGATAAATTATATATAAATTTATACTAAAATTATTTGTATTTTTAGAAATTAAGGAAAACTATACTGATGGAATTGTTACCTGGCCATTGGAATATTATTGTGACCATTATGAAGATTAATTGAACTAATAGAATAGTAACCACACCTATGAATTTATAAATAATATTTATGCCTCTTATATATGAAAATATGATATAATTATATCATCGAATGAGTAAATAAAAGTTTTAAAAATAAAAAATTAAGTATTAGTATTTTTATAAAATGTAAATGTTTATTTACTATTTTACAATTAATATAAACATTTAAATAAAAAATTATTTTAATAAAATATATTAATAAATTAATATTTGATTTTATTATAATTATAATATTACATTATGTGACCTTAAATAATTTGTCAATGTTTCATAAAATCGGTTATTATATTAAATGATTATTTTTAGAATAAATGACGATATTAATTAAAAATTAAATTTCACATATTAAGAAATTTTTTTCGAAAAATGAAGTCATTTTTGGAAATCTATATGTCAAAAAATTCTTAGGATGAATTTAATGGAAATTCTGAAAAAGTTGAATTTTTGGTGAATAGTGAAATATGGTTATTTATGATATTTTACATTATAAGTTAAATACAAGAATTCTTGTGCAATTGTTTATCTAAGAACAAATTATTTCAAAATAACATGAACTAGTTACTAAAATTAGTCACAATAATAAAAATTATTGATAGTCTTGAGCCAAAAGTATAAACAAAGGAATAAAATAATAACAAACCACCATCACATCTCACTTTAAATTCCACCCCTCAACACCCCTTATTTTTCACACCTCAAAACCATGTAGATTGTCTAAATACTACCACATCACCTTACCAATACTCTTACCCATTTATAAGACTTGTTGTTCGAACTAGAATACTAAAATTAACTGTATTAATGTGGTTCTCCAGGAGATGTTATTCAAGATGTAAAATCCTCATTTTTCTCTTTTAAATGTTTTCTTTAATTTTTTCCATATCCTAAGCTCCCAAATCTAACGTGACATTATAAATTAAATATCAAACATATATTTTAATTTTATTGTGTCCATTGAATATCCACCATCAAACCTCTTATATTCCCTACATATTCTAAACATGAAAACATTTTTCGTGATGTGTTAATTCACCACCTTCATGGGTGATGAGTTTTCATTTTATATTAAATACTTCAAGGCTAGTCATAAAAACATTATTATGGTTAAATAATATTTTAATATTTATATTGTAACTTTTTTAAATCTCTTGAAATAATTTATAGTCGTGATATTAAATAAAATTAAATGAGTTTTCCATGGTCAGAAAAACCTCCAAAAAACCAAACATTTCTCATTAATATATTATCTAATGTATCAACCTCATAACATAAAATAATTATATATGAATCATTTAAAAATTTAGATTCATATTAATACCATTTCATTCCACTCTTAGATGGTTTCTTCTGTTTTACAAGAATTCCCATAATAATACTCAAGTGTACTGACCATAAAACAGTGAAATAAATATTCAAAGAATGATGAAATATAACTCTAAAACTCAATCAAATTTGCATAATTGAACTAAATAAAATGATAATAAAAAAATAATTGAATAATAATATCTTTATTTAGTAGTAAATTAATATACTTTGATTATCAGTGAAATTATGTACTAGTCCAGAATGATTTCAGACATAATGTATGTGACTTTGTTATTAAAAAAATCCATTTTTCATATGTCAACTCTTTAATAATGAAATATTATTTACATATACAACATAAGTCGATTTTCCCACATTCATGGCATATTATGGGTTCTATTGTTTCAATTACACATTTATTTTCAAATAATGTGTTTTCATTTATATGTGTGCGACTTCATAAAAATGAAAAAGAAAATTCAAAACAAAAACTTTATTTTTCTAAAGAATGTTTCTTTTATAAAATATATATGTTCCATTATCATTTTATAGTTATTTGGAATTTTTATGATGATGGGTGGTTGTATGATAATAAATGGGTTAGTGATCCCATTATGGATCTCCATTGCATTGGCTAAAGCAAGGGAGTTGATAGGATAGGTTTATCCAAAGAGATTAGGGGAACATACTACATTGGTTTTTAAAAGAATAACAAAGATGGTTAGTCCTTGATTATGTGGGAGATATACAATATGTGTAAGTGTGATGTGAAAATTATTCCATAATTTACCTTTTATGATTTATATATTATTAATATATATTTATAATAAACATTTTATTTAATAAGGTAAGATAAATAGATTATGCTTTATATGTAAAAGTTATAACATAATGAAAATGTTTTAATTGATGACTAAAAGTTTATTTCTTTATTTTTTATATTTGTTACTAAGAATTTTTCACTCATCCAAAGTTTTAAAAAAATTTCACAGGTTTTATTGATGGTAAATGGAATTTAAGAATTTAATATTAATGACATGATGTTTTTTATATAAATAAATCATGTCATATTCTAAAAGATTCATATTGTGAAAAATGGACATTGATTGGAAGTGTATATTTTTAATTATATGATTTGATCTGTATAATTTATATCCTAATTTTATACAACCAAAAACTAAAATATTTTTTTTTTAAATTCCATGTATTGAATTCAAGTTGAATCAACTAGATTATTTTTTTGGTCTGTTCCTTACACTTATAAAGGTGAGAAATTAGTATAACGGTTCATATTAAAACTATTGTTTATACTAAAAAATTAATGATATAAAATCAAATGATATTCATTATAATAAGAATAAAATATTTAAATACTTTAGGATATGGTATACCTTGTATTATATTGGTTCATATTTAAGATATAGAGAATATTGAACAAATAAGATTTGAAGTTATATTTCATGGTTATCTTTAAAATGATATATGATATCGATTATATGATAAGGAGATATCGCTTAATGGGGATAGTGTATATGAGAATGTGTTATAACACTTAATTAATGATGTTATATTTCATGAAAAATGTTATAGATTAGAATATGATGAAGCATAATTGGTTGATAAGAAGGATGTGGTTGCTGAAAACATATTAATTTACAATAATTGTGTAATATCATTGATAATTCATCATTTTATAGTGATAAAGATAATCCATTATCAACTAATCATAGGATTATATAGAAATTGGTGGTATATATTATTATTTTATCTCTATGATAGAAAATTAAAACTATGGTAACTATCAAGACAAAAACTCATAAAACATTATTTTATCAGTTTGAATAAAAAAACTGTGAAAAAATCTATAAATAATTAAAAGTAGGTCAACAATATGAATGGTTATTTTAATCCTATATAGAAGAATAAGATTTGGTAGTTTGTACCCAAACAACTAAATATGAATTTCAAAAGAACAATTCGGTGGTTCAATAATAAGTTTAATGAAAAATATAGGTGATGGAAAATAAGGAACGACTTATGATTAAAGGTCACATATATGTGGAAGGAATTTATTTAGATGGTATTATCTCCCCATTTTATAGGCTTGGGTAAATTTTTTATTTTTTGTACTATTATGGTATGATATTAAAAATACAATTGAAATTGACATTAAACCGGTGTTCTTTAATAGAGAATTGATATAGGAAGTGCACATTGAGCGATTAGATGGATTCTTACATTGATAAGGAAAAATATATGTTTCCAAGTTTCAGATGTATTTGTATGGAATTATTGAATAATTGATATAATGATTTCAATATATGATTCATTCTTAAATATATTAAATTTTAGCAAAGGAAGTGGACCAAAATATCTAAATTAATTAGTGTAAAAAGAAATTATTTTCTTATCATATATGTATATAGTATCATATTTAATGAAAATAAAAAAAGTTCATGTGAGTAATTTTCCTTGTAGGTATAAAATATGTTTCAAATTACTATTCTTGGAGAGACAATAGATTTATAAGAAATTTGGATTTATCAAAATGAGGATAATATTTTACCATCATAATAAATTCACACACGATAGTGTTTAAAGAATCTCATAATAGATGATTAAATTTGGGTTTCTACTCTAATTTTAGTGGGAACAAATATATCAAAATAAGTATTAGGTAATAAATTTTAATAAATGGAGATCAAAATACTTATTAGGAGTTTAATCTATATATTTTTAATAACTAAATAACATGTATATTTTATGAATTATTCAAGATTTTATATTATACAAAAGGAATCACATTTTCTTGCTGAAAATTAGATACTTAAATATATCAAAAGAACGATGAATTATAGTTTTTTCATAATATTTAAAAAGAGGGAATGATGTATATTGATATACTAATGTGGATTGGACTAGAACTTTTTTTCTTAATGGTTCATCCCAGGGGTTGTTTTTTAAAATAATGAGGTGTATCTTGGAAAAAATAAAAAAAAATTAGGGGCCTTGAATACTATTAATATAGAATATATTATAAAAAATCATGAAACAACCCAAAATATTAGGATAAAAACTCAGTTGGATGATGTAGTGTTTTATGTGATGTTGTCGCTACCCATAAAATGTAATAAATAAATTTTTAGAAATATAACAAGAATGATACCACATCATTTTCAATCAAAGCACATTCATAGTAAATATATAATCATAAATGATCATGTGGAGCAATAATAATTGATTTTGTATATTATATGATCAAAGAAGAAAATAACATTTGAGTTCACTTGAAAAGTAACAAAAGGATTGATTTTATAATTTTAGGTTGATTATGGGATTTCAACCTTACTACATTCAAGGATAAAATATGGTGATTCAGTCCCCTGTATTAATATATTTTTATTTCATTATAAAGGTGGAGAAGAAAAATAAAAAATAAAAGACTATGATTTTCAATAAAAATAATTACATATTTAGGGGGAGTTTTTGAAATGAAGGTCTTGAAGTCAGCATGTGTGTTTGTGTTTTTTGTGTTTCGAAATATTCTAACAAGTTTTTGTAAAATCTATGGAAAAAAATTTTATACCCATGTTAAAATAATAGTTTTGGTAATTGAAAAAAGAGTCATTAATTAGTGGATATAAGTCACTTTAATGGGTATATTGACATTATTATTCAATGTTATTATTTCATATACAGATTTTATTCACATAGGTTTAGAATTATTGAATAATGAAATATTTGTAAGAATACTGATCTTCAGAAGTGATTGATATTCAATTATATTCAACAAAATAAAAACTAGATGTTTTTTAGGCAAAAAATTAAGAATATATTGACATTTTGTTTTTCATCACCCTGGGTTTGCTTTTATGAATCATTGGATTTTGGTTATCATAGAAGTTTGAGAATAATTCCCTATAATTGTGTTATTTTAATAGGGATAATATTTTATTAATATATTATGTGGATATTATTGTTATGTTGTATTCTATTTTCAACACATAATCCCGGTCCAAAATTGTGTGTCACATAATGTTTCATTTTAGGTTATGTTCAATTCATGGGTTTTAATTCCATGAAAGAACCTAAAAGGAGTTTTGTGGTTAATGAGTGGTGTTTTAATTATTCTGAAGTAAAGGTGACCTCACTAAACCATGGTCAAATAGAAAATTGGTATGGTATTGTTTTGGTATGTGAAACAACTTGGATACTCTCAAAACATGAATTTTTTAATTTGAAATTCATAGGAATAATACCAAACCATATCATAGTGAAGTTACACACCACACCAAAATAAAATTTCCATTTAAAGGAAACTTTTTCACTATGGTTTGAAAACCAACACTAGATGATACAATTTAATATTTTTATTAGTTGTTTTCTATAAATGAACACTATATTCTCTAGAAAAAAATTATATTTTTTATTTTACTAGTTGTTTTCTAAAATACCCATTATTTATTTTATAAATCAATTGTTTTTATAAAACCTCCCCTAAAGGAATTATTTTATATAAAAATTTCCTAGAAATTAACTTAAACATATATGTGGAAATATGTTATAAGTAATTAATAATTATTCATTAATAGTTATTAACAATTAAGTATTTCTTATTAATATTGCAATAAAATTTAAAAATATGAATTTAGTAGTAATTTAGAATATATTTTGATTTAAGTGTCTGTTTATGAACCATGACCAATAAAATCAAATTTTATGAAAATAAATGTAAAGAACATATATAATTATGTTGAAATAATTAATAATAAAAAATACATTTCTATTTAAATATATTTTAAAATTTATCTTTAACTTCATGAATTCAAATCTTTTGATTGAGGTGTCTATTTGGACTCTATTAGATCTAAAATAAAATAATATATATATATATATATATTCCGAATTAAACAAGTGGTAAATTATCACTAATTTTTATTAGTCAAAAAAGGTCCTTAAGGCCTCAAAAATGAATTTTCTAGTTGTAATATCCTTATTTTTAAACATTAGATGGAATTTTAGCGTCATTTAAGAGTGAATTGTTATGCTTATTGGGTCTTCTATGATTTTATTCTTGATTTTCTCATTCATATCAATGTGTTGGTGTTTTATTTATATTATTCTCTCTTTATTGGGTAAATTATTGGATATTATATATATATATATATATAGCTGGGTATTTGTATTTTTGTTTTTTATGTAAATTTATATCTAATTTATATATATTATCTATATTAATTTATCATTATATATAATTGAATATAATTATTTATATTTTTATGTATTATTAATTTAATTTTCAATTGATTTTTATTTATTATTAATAATAATAATATATATTAGTTACTAATTATATGGAAACTAATTATATACATAATTATTTTTTAATAATTATTTACAAATGTATATATTTACATATAAACACACGAAGACAAAAAGAGACATGTATATATATATATATAAATATATCATGGAATAAATTCCCTCACATACCTAATACTATAATAGAAGTTGAAAATCAGACATCAACTTCAATTGACTAAAACATTTGATGAGAGTGTATATTTTTTTAACTCATTCATGGACTAAAAATTCAAATTTTCCCTATTTAGGAATATCAATTCCTCCATTAAAGAATATATTTGTAGTGGGGGTATATAAGAGAGGAGAATAATTATTGTTCCATAGGATAAATATTACAAACCTATTTCTCTTAGAGGCCTTTAAATAAAATCGATTTACAATTTTAATCAATATATTCAAGAATTTTTTTGGTATAATTATTAATTATTAATCATAGACTGTTCATATTGTTTCGCCATAATTTTTAAATAAGCTCTTGTATGGAAATATCAACTACATGTATTATTCTATTTAGACAAAACTCTTTTCTTAATTCTCCAGAATAATTATTTAAGACCACCAGTTAGTTAAAAAACATTTTTTTTTATAATTGGACATGTATAACCTTGATAGTGTTTCTTAACTCTGCTCATCCATGAATAGAAATAAAATACATGAACAAATGGAAATTTAACACCTTAGATATTGATCATCCAAATACATTTAAAGAAGATATTAAAAATTATATCTTCATTAATATAGACAACCTTTTGATTTGGGAACAATAATTTAATTTCTTTCTTACTTAAAAACTCTTTTTCCTAAAATCAATATGAGGGAGTAGTAATGGTTGTATGGAAAAAATGAAAAAAATTCAATATTTCCCCATCTCCATTTTTTCAATGGAGAATTTATCACACTAAACATATAGTTGATTATTGTCTTCATGTTATGGTTAAAACACTCTATTTTATGTGTATTTTATTTCATCATCACATGGAGGAAATAAATCACCTATTTTTGTTCTTCACTAATGTATCTACGTATTGAAATTTTTTCATAATTTTTTTTCCATGTGGTTTCCTTGCTCTAAATATTTATAGGTGTTTTTGACTTGCTTTACACATATTTCCCATTCAATGTAACTGTATAATATGTTTCTGATGGATTATGCCAAACGTATGCACATTATCTAAAGGACCTAAAATATAGAAATTTATAAGTATTAAATTTTCTATTTTTAATAGGGTATAGTTAACATTTTTATAGTAGTGAGGAGTGAGAACTCTCAACATCATAGTATATCAAGAAACTATATATATGATCTTATGATTCATAGACATCTATGAATGACTACATTTTTACTCTAATTTATGGTACTCTTGCAATTATTTTTAATACCCCTTTCTTTTGATAGATATAATGTAACTCATATGAGGCCCCTTGAGGTAGCCCAGATTCTTGGAGATTTCGGACAACCTTCAAAGATAATAATGAATCCAGCATGGGGAGCCTTTACATCCCTTGTTGTACTACAACATCATCAAAAGCTGAAATTTTTGGGTTGATTAATTCATTAGATATGGATAACTAGAGAGTATGGAACAATAATTTTTTTGAGAGTGACACTAAGATCCTTGTTCATGTTTTGAGAAATGTTCAACCATATCTTTCTTGGAAACTCACTCTATAATGTAATACATGTTTGTAACTTCTTTCAAAAAATTTATACATAATCACACATGAATATAGAGAATCAAATTTATTACCTGATGGATTTTATAATAAATGGATAAGTAGTGATAAAATTATTCTCACTAAAAACATCCATGAATGTCTTATTCCACTATTTCAAATGGATATTTGTAAAGTACCATAATTATCCAGTTTTAATATTTATTTTAAATAAAAAATAATAATTTATATATTTGATCAGTTCTCACCTTTATAATGATGGACATAACCATATGAATGAAATCATTTATGATATTATAGGATTATGAAATAATTTTTGTATAGGCCTCTCAGGTTTCAAAATCTATAAATTTTTTACTTTGAGTTTCATATATAGTTGATAATGTATAATTGCAAATTGATCAGAACATTCTGTCATAGTTAATGATCAACTGAATCAATGAATTTAATAATGATATAAATTTTTGGAAATCTATAAAGTGAGTTTTTTATTAGAAAAATTTACAATAGGAAAAATCCACAAAACATTAAAATTAAATATAGGAAAAAATTATGTATAAATAACTTTTTCATTATTCAAAAACCATCCACAGAATTAATTCCAAATTTGGATCTGTATCTAACATAAAAAATTTTATTAATTTAAATTTATAATTCAGTTTATTAAACTATAAAATGTAATAATAATGATTCAATACACATGGAAGCAGGGTATGATATTTGGACATAATATAATCTACAAGAATAAAATTAAATAACATGAAAAAAAATTATGATTGAAGATTAATTATGTTAAAAAAATAATGTCATATAGAAGTATAAAAAATAAATTTAAGGTTTATTACATGAGAATATAATAGAATAATTTTCTGATAGATTAGAGAGTGTTTAAATTAATTTAATATGATAATATTAATTCTCATAAATCATATTTGAGTTCATTAAGAATAATTAATCTACCCAAAAGAATTTAATAAATAAATTAATTCTATAAACCTTTTTTTTAATAAATCGTAAAACTATGTTGTGATAGTAGATTAATATATATAAAAAATGGAATTTACTATATTTTATTAATCATGATATGCATGAAATCAATTTATAAATTTTTTTTCTCAAATTGATAATAAACACTCCATTATCAGCACTTTATATATCAATTAAATTGATATCATTGATGATAAAAAAATTTAAGGTTTTTCATATATTATATTTTATATCAATACACTTGCTATATATCATGACAATATTAATTAAAATATAATAAATTATTAGACATAAAGAAATATTGATAGTATTTAAAAATTATTCATAAAAGTACATCGATACCCATATCCAATAAGGGTTTAGTAGGATTTGATATAAATAAACTTGTGAAGTATAACCGTGGCTGGGGATTATTTTTTCAATAATTATATTTTTCCTATGGTTTAATTGGTTGGTCCAAATATTTTGTTCCCTCAATTGACTCTATTTAATTTTTTTGGTTTGGAAATTATTAAATTGTCCTATTTGATGGTTTAATTATATAAGATGGGATGCTTCAAAATAAAATGTAAAGAATGATTCTTGTTACTAAATTTGGACCTAGTTTCAAAAATGACAATAATTTAACAATTTTAACATGGATTTAAATTCCACAGACATAGTATTTCTTGGGGAATAATGTTTCATTTTGTGGAAATATTGGTTTTGTATGGGAAATGCACCCATTTTTTTACTATAAATAAATATAATCCATAGTTAAAAACTAATTTTATGTAAGATATTTATGAAATTTTTAAATATATATTTATAGATAATAGGAATAATGAGGTTTTAAAATCCCCAACTATGTTTTTAAACACAATATCTAATTAATATTGTACCATTCAATCTATTTTAATTTATATGTGATAAATATTATATTGGGGTTCAATAAGAATTATTAATAATTTAATTTCTTGTTTTTTAGAATAAAAATTTAAGAATTAATTTTTTGGAATATAAAAATTGATTTCACATATAAATATCATTAATAAAAAATGAATTTTTTTTGAATAAAATATAAAATTGTTGGTTTTTGACATAAATAATCAGCATACTCTTATGGTGTACAAACGAAATGGATACCATTATCCAAATCCCCCAGAAAACTAAACATCTAGTGTGACCCATGGTAATAAAAATATTCTTCGAGTCAGTTTATATTAATCATAAAGGAAGATAGATATATAGAATCTACTAATATTGTCAAAAGTTTGATCAAAAAAGAGGTGGTCAAAAAAGTTTTTAGAATTTGTGTTAGTATAATGAAATGTCAGTAGTAGGAGGAGGGGATTGGGTCATGTATTAGTGGTGGGATGTGGGCTGTGGTATATAAAGGGAACCTTTCATAGGGTGTTGATCATTGTGAGATATAGAAAAAGGGGATATATTGTTATGGGTAATGGATTATTATCATTAAGATGATTTTTGAAGAATGATAAAAAATGTCCTTCATATTATGGTATGATTAAAGTATCATAGATTTGATCATATAGGTATTCTCCAATGCCAGGGAATCCATATCCATGAGGGATAATAGTGTTAATTATTCAGATAAATTGTCTAATTTTATTTTATAAAAATATTCAATTCCTATACATCCTATAGAAAAATGATTTGTCCTATAATCCTTGATGATCCTATATCCTATATATTGGATAAATAATCAACACAATAGTTTAACTAAGTCTGGTATCTCACCAGTTCGTATTCTCATATTCTATTATTCATTTATTGATTACCACCTACAACAAATACCATGAATCATATTACTAAGGGTCCAGCACGTTGCATTTTATATCCTAACCTCTATATAATTTTATAAATTAACATATTGTATAGTTTAATATAATTATGTTCTAATTTTATAATTTCTCTATTATTATTTTTTAGTAATTTTTTGATTTCAACTTGGAAATATTTATATTGTGTTTTATAATTTTAAAAATTGAGACATAAATTTTGATTAATACATGGGTAAAAATATTTTAATATTTCCAAAACATTTATATCATATATTATATCAAAAAAAATGTATTTTTTAGAAAATATAGAACTCAAAAAAACAAATTTTTTGATGAATATTTTTCACATGGATATGAGAATGTGCAATTTGTTGATAGATGTAGTGATAATCAAAATATATTGGGAATATAGAGAGCATTAGTTTTATTAAAATACTATTACATCATTATAAAGATATGAAAAATAATATTATTAAACCACGAGGATCCAAAGGTTTAGTGTCTTGGGAAAACTAGGACCCAACATAACATTTAGAGAATCATAAATAAAAATTTATTTAATTAATAATTCTATAGATTCTTATTAAAACATGACAAATCGTTAGTACATGTAGTCACTTGAGGATATACATCAAAAACATATGAGATAAAATCCTAGTACGAGGATAGATAAGAACAATATAGCATGGGGTCAAAATAATCAAAACATTATCATCAAAATCATGAGAGGAAACTTGAATAAAAGGCATGAAATGTGGATATTAATATAAATTAAACATCATGTCTTAGTGTTCATATAACACAAATATTTTTTAACAAAAATAGTACCATGTTCACACATTATTTCAAATTAACTCATGAGGTTCATCACTTTACCCAATGCATTGAAGCACCGTATAATTTTGGGTGCACCCATCACATTCAAACATTTTCATTATCATGCATGACTCATAGAACATATATCAATAATAAACATGGGGAGGAATGTGTTTCAACTATTAATAACACATTCATAAACATTTGGTTCTAAAAATAAAGAGGGAATAACATACTTGATATAAGAACCATCGACCATGAGTGAGAATTAAAAGGTGTGTTCTTGAAAGAATATTTATTTTAGAAAACATTGTGTTTGACATATAATATAGTGGAGAATATTTATATCCTAGAATAGGAAATAAAATTATGATCAAAATATTTTTATGGATTGACCATGCTAATAATGGAGTGAAAGAGGGAGAACCCCAAGAAAGAATATTGGGTTCGAGAATTTCCCCTTAACTTGTATTTGAGTGCTTTATTCACATTAAAGTCATATATAACCACATTAGATACATTATTTAAAATCCCATAACCTTTTATCAATTAATAATATTCATTATGGTTTTATTAGGGTCATTAATAGGAATTTGGATGATTTTAATAACTTAAATACATTTTTTTGGAGTGATCATTTTTATGGTTTTCTTTGGAAGTCCACATGTATTCATAAGTGGAAGTTCATGTAGAACACGGATAAACTTCCAGAATTGATCTTTCTTTTTATTAATTATATTAAATAAGTTTCAATGATCTTATAATTAATTATATTATACACCATGTGGATGAATCATTAGATAATAATTTAATGATGATCATTTTGTATAATTTGGGCAGTTTTTGGATCACAATGTACATGTTTTGATTTACCATTTAGTAATATGTGCATAAGTTAGTTCCAGAACATTAAATAGGATATAATACATATAACATAATCATTTTTAACCAAGAAAATGGTTTCATGTCCAGATCTTGAAGGCGGTAAAGGAAATTGAAAACATGTCGTTCTTGAATATGATAAATTTACACCTTAGGAACAATATTTTCCTTTCAAAAATAAATTCAATATAAGAATGGGGTTGGATGATATAATATCCCATTATTATCATTAAATTACATTATATGTATTATAATGGAGTAACCATACCATTTGGATGAAGATATGTGGGGAGAGAATAAGAAAAGAACAAGAAATTTAAAGGAAATTAAATAAAAAGAGAGGGGGGAATAACCTCTTGAGTTATCCTCTTGAAATCCTCCTCAAGGAACCTTCAATTGGTATTTTGATGATACCAGAAGCTATTGGACGTGGGTAGAGGACATAGAAGATGTTTGGGCATAGTTTATACAATTAATGAAGCTTGATAGGTTTGAGTAAATGATGGTGTGAATGGTGGTATTTATAGTGGAGTGGAGAGGGGTTTTCTAAATATAATAATCATTAATTTATTATTTCTCCACATGACAAGTAATAGAGAGTATACCATGACTAACTATAGTATTTTTTTCATTTTAATCTGAACTATATGTGATTACATCAGTAAGATATCACCCATGACACTATAATTCCTGTATTTAAATTATTTTTGTAATTTATCATATTTCACTCTTAAAAAATCCATATATTTAAAAAAACCAAAAATTCACCTGAACTATTTTTTGACATGTAGAATCCAAATATGAACATCAATTTCCCAAATAATTTTCCAAATAGGATTAATTTAATTTTTAATTGAAATAATAATTTACCTGAAAATAATTGTTTTTAAAATTAAAACTGCTTTTATAATGCTTTCAAAAATTACATAAGGTCTTATAAAATTATTTTAATACCAGAATAAATATAATTGTCAATTTATGAAGGCATTTTATGAATATATAGTTTCTTGTAAATTAATTAATTTATTATAATTAATTATTTTGGATATCCCAAAATATCAATTCTTTTACTATAGTGAAATTGTCCCTTATAAGACTCATAAGTGTTATTTTATCATTCGTGGGTAAGGTTACTATTCTTTTGGAGGATTTAAAATTCATAAAGGACACATTAATATTCATATGGGTCGGTTAATTTTCATAAAGGTAGGATATTATTGACCAAAAATTATGTTTGTCCTGTAGGACTTCAAACATCTTTCTGATCATAATCGTTTATGTCAGATTTTCAAAATTCAAAACACAAAAGGGAAAAATATATGTTTGAAGGTCACATAGTAGTTCATCTCAGAATGATTAGGCATTGGGTTTCTTAATTTTATTAATCTCTTAGGAATTATTATAATATTCGAATTCTGTTTATAAAACATTAGGTCATTACATTCTTCTCCCCTTATGATATTTCTCACTCAAAATTTTGTTTTACATAAACAGGTGAGGGTACTTCTCCTTTGTCGCCTCTTATGGTTCCTAAGTAGCTTGTTCAAACTTATGGTTCCTCCACAACTATTGGACATGGTGGTTTGTCTTTTTGTGTAGAACCATATCTTTCTAGTCTAGAATCATCACCGACTACTCCTCACAAGAGAGATCATCATCCAGTTTCACTGTCTCAGAATTTAGTACATGTGAGGGATCTGGAATGTACATTCTCAGGAGTGATATGTGAAACACATCATGAACTTGAGAAATATTTTGTGGGAGTGCCATATAATAGGCCACATCTCCAATGCAATCAAGGATCTCAAAATGTCCAATGTACCTTTTGCTTATCGTCACTTTGTTTCCAAACCACATGACTCTCTTCTATGGTGATATTTTAAGGAAGACTTTGTCTCCAACATCAACCACCTAGTCCATTTTATGGTTGTAAGTGTAGCACTTCTTCCAAATTTGATATTCATTGATGTTTTTTTATATGACTTGAACCTTCTCTGTCATATGTCACACAAGATCAGATCCGAGTAGTTTCCCTTCTCCAACTTCATCCAAATAGGTTGGCGTTCAACATCAGTTTCTATACAAAGTTTCATATGAAGCCATCTGAATACACTAGCGAAATCTATTGTTGTATGATAACTCAACATATGGGAGATTCTGATCTTATCCACCTTTTAATTTTAAAGATATGGCTCTTAGCATGCATTTAAGCATCAGTATAGTCCTTTCAGGTTGTTCATCAGTTTGGGGGTGAAAGGCCATGATAAAATTTAATTTAGTACTCAAAGCTTATTTATGTATCCTCTATAATTTAGAGTTGAACCATGTATCACAATCAGAGACAATATATAGTGGAACACTATTAATACTCACCACTTCTATCACATATATCGTTGCATGTTTTTCAAGCGACTGATCTTCCCAAATAATGCTAAAATGGGAGGTCTTGGTGAGTGAGTCAACCACAAACCATATCACATTATTTACCTTGGACATATTTGGGATACTTGTGAAAAATTCCATAGTGACATTCTCCAATTTCCACATGGGTATAAGCAATGGTTCCATCCCCCCTTTGGACTTTTTTTCTCTACTTTAATTTTCTGACAAACTAGTCACTTGGAGATGGTATTCTGAAATCTTTTTCTTCATGTTATCCCACTAGAAGTGTTATCAGAGATCCATGTACATCGTGGTACTACCAAGATGGATATAAAATTTTGAACTATGTGAATTATTCAATAACTCCTTATTTATCCCATGTGATTAGGGGAAAAAATCCACATTCCAATCCAAATCACTCCATCATCATCGATATGAGACTAGTATAGCTTCTCTTCCTTTACTGCATTCAACTTATTTTGTAATTACTGATAATCCATTTGTGCATCCTTAATCACCTCTTGGATTCATGGTTGTGAAATCATTTGGGCAAGGTTGGATGTATCCCCTTCCTTTACTGTTTCCAAATCTATCCTCTTTATATCAAATAATATAGGGTCTTTCTCAATCTATAACATGGATGGAGTAGCAGGTTTTCTTCTTCTAAAAGAATCAGCTACCGTCTTCGCATTTCTTGGTTGATAGTGAATAGAGAAATCATAATACTTGATTATCTATAAACATCTCCTTTGATGCATGTCAAGCTCATTTTGTTTGAATATATACATTAATCTCTTGTGATCGATGTATATGTCACATTTTTTCACCATAAATGCAGTGCCACCATATTTTCAAGGCAAAAATCAAAGCTGCAATCTCTAGATCATGTGTCAGGTAGTTTTGATAATGGATCTTCAAATGCTGTGAGGTGTTGGCTATCACAGTATCATTTTTCATAAGTACTCAACCCAATCAGTTCTTTGAAGCATTGATTTGTATCACTAAACTTTCTCCACATTTTGGTAATGTGAGTAAAAGTGCAGTGATTAGCCTTCTATTTATCTCCTTGAAACTTCTCTCAGATTCCTTAATTCAAATATACATTACCCCTTTTCATTGTTAAATTAGTTAGCGGGCTTGACAATCATGATAAATTTATTACAAAACATCGGTAGTACCCAACCAATCCATGAAATCAATAGATTTCTGTGACACTATAGGTCCTTTGACATACATCAATCACCTTTGTTTTTGAAGGGTCAAAATAAATTCCCTCACTTGATATCACATGTCCCAAGAATGTGACTTTCTTCATACAGAAGTCACACTTTCTAATCATGGTGTAAAATTCTCCTTTATCAATGTCGCTAACACAAGTATTAAATGTTCTTCATGTTCTTATTTTCTCTTAGAGTATATGAGAATACCATCATTACAAACAACCACAATTTTGTCAAGGTAATGTCTAAAGACTCTATTCATAAAATCCATGAAGATTACTGGGGAATTAGTAAGTAAAAGGGAATCATGAGAATATCATAGTGCCAATACCTTCTACGAGAGGTAGTATTTTTCATATCTTCTATCTTCAACATTATCTAATGATGCCAAGAATGAAGATCCACCATTGAGAATTATTGTGATCCTCTTAATTGATCAAACAAGTCAGAAATCCTTGGAAGAGGATACTTGTTCTTTGTGGTGATCTTATTGAGTTCCTGATAATCGATACCCAACAACATTATTTCATCCTTATTCTTCACAAAGATCACCAGTGTATCCCAAAGAGATTCACTAGGTCATATAAACCCTTTATCTAGATGCTTTTTAGCTTCTTCTCTAAATCCTCTTGTTCGATAGGATCCATCTGATAGGGAAACATTGAGATAAGAGTAGCTCTGTGTATGAGTTATAAAGAGAACTCTACCTCATGATCTAGGGGGAAGTCCAGTAAACTCTTCAAGAAATACATCACTGTATTCCCTCATGATGGGAATTTCTGTAAGGTTGTCACCTTCCTTTTATTCAACCATTTGGGCGAGGTATGCTTCTTTATAGGGTATAAACAACCACACCATTGAAGGAATTTTAAAAAATGATTCATGATATTATTGGAATTTGTAGAGGATCATGGGATGGTTCATAATATGAAAATATATATACTTTTCTAGACAGTTGATATGCACTCTAAGTAACAAGATCCAATACATTCCCATTATAGATTAAAATTCCACCAAGGGAAGTATTATGAGATTCACTGGAAGATTCTTCCTACATACACTAATAAGAGAATATTCAAACACTTGGGTTGTAAGGATGTAACAAAATTGTGTTCTTACAGATATATGTACTTTATGTTTTCAGGGATTTGATTCTATAGTTCTAGAAAACATGTATGATATATAGGAATGTGTAGAACTAATATTAAATAACATGTTTGCCATTATTGAGTGAGTAAAATGTGTACGTTGTCTGATTTCATTATCTTGATTCAATTCTGGAGTAGTCAAGACATAAGCCTTCCCTCGTTCCGTTGTCTTTGGTGGATGCTGATGCAAATTACCCTCGAGGACTCTAGGTTTAGTGCATTGATTGAATTGTTCCCTTTCTCCCGGCAATTGTATCATTGAACCATGGGTGGTTACCTCATTTCATCTACTACATTCTCCTTTCATCTCATATCTATTAAACACTCTTTATTATGGTGGACTTCATACCCAAACGTGCAATATTTCTCAATATATTTGAGGCAGTTCCCATGATGCTACATTCAAAATTATTGGCATGTGGGTCATTGTGTTTTTTCCCACCTTTATCATTAGATCGTCCCTCTTGAAACTCCATCTTTTTTTCTTATCACCATGGCCATGTGATCATTCTCTAAACTCTATATCCACTTCGAGAGCACTTCGAAAAACTTCTTGATAACTCCCAAATTCTCGAATTGAAAGAGCCTTTCGAAGGTGTGGATTGAACCCATTTATGAATCTATCAGTTTTTCTATCATTTTTTATAACAAAACCTAAATCATAATTTGCATGACATATGAAATTTTCTTCATGGGTTTGATATATTATCCTTCCATTAGCTTGAGATATATGAATTATCTATCCATCGTTTTATGAAGTTTCATGGTAAATACTTGTTAAAGAAGATGATAATAATTTCAACCCATTCTATCACTTCAATTTCATCACATGGCTTGGTGTTCTTAATCAAAGACCTCCATTGATCGACCTCTCCATCTAGATGATAAAAAGATAAATTCACCTTCTATATCTCAGAATAGTGAAGCACTGAAAATATTTTCTCCATGGAGTTGACCCACTGTTCCTTAACTAGTATTTCAGAAGATCCATTAAACATCTGTGGTTGTTGCCGCATAAGACACTCGATACCTAGTTTCTCCCTCTTTAGTGAAGGAGGATGTTCCCCCTTATTCATGTTATTGTTCATAACCTATGATAGTTGGGTAATCATCACAATGGAGTTTTGAACTCCACCTCACAAAGCATTGGGGATATCGTTTGGGCAATTGTTTTATTAGCCCTCACACAGTTTGTTGGTCGGGCTTCTCCTGGTTCCCACCATTTTCTAAAATATAAAATGATTGAACAAAAAATATTTCAAGAATTATTGAATAACTTATTCATTTTTATTATTTACACTAAAATCATAACTTATAGGATCCCTATGTGAAGCCTCTTGTGTGCATATTTGTACATAGTCTAATACTGGAGGTTTTATATAGGGTTCACTAATCCTAATTCCCAAATTAATTAAACCATGCCTCTGATACCAAATATGGTGACCCAACCTTTTTTTAAATTACTTTTAAATTATTATAAAGTTATAAAACATAATAGTATAACCCCATGAGGATCCATTGGTATTGTGTCTTGGGAAAACCAGGATAAAATATAGCATTTACAACATCAATCATAAACATTTATTTAATTAATTAATCTATATATTATTATTTTCACATGACCTATCATTATTATATGTGTTTACGTGAGTATATATATCAAAAAAGGGGTGAACTAAGAGCCCCGTAATAGGAATAAGATCAATATTGCATGGGGTGAGCATAATCATAACATCATCATCAAAATCATGAGAGGAAACTATTATAAAATACATGAAATATGGAAATGAATAAAAATGAAACATAATGCCTTAGTGTTCATATACCCATATAGTTGTGATAAATCAAGAATCATGTTCACACATTATTTCAATTTAACTCTTGATGTTCATCACTTTACCCAATGCATTGGACCACTATATAATTCCAGGCATACCCGTCACATTCCAACATTTCATTATCCTTAATTCCACATAGAACATATATCTATCATAACAATGTAATGGAATGTGTTTCAACTAATAAGAACACATTAATGAACTTTTGGTTCCTAAAATAAATATGTAATAACATACTTGATACAAGAACCATCAACACTGAGTGAGAAGTAAAAGGTGTGTTCTGAAAAGAAGTGTTCTTTTGGAAAACATTGTGTTTGGCATAAAATCTAGTAGAGAACATGTATATCCCAAAATAGGAAAGATAATGATGGAAAATATATTTTTATGGAGTAACTATACAAAATAAGGAATGAAAGTGGGAGAACTTGAAGAAAGAAAGTTTGGTTCGAGAATTTCACCTTACCTTGTATCTGAATGTTTTCTTCACTTTAAAGTCCTCTATAAACACATTAGACTAATTAATTAACAATTTAAAAACAATTTATAAAATAATAATATTCATTATGGTTTTATTAAGATAATTTAGGAGATTATTAATGAGTTATATAGTTTAAAAACATTGTTCGGATGTTCTTGTTTTTATGGTTTTCTAGGGTAGTTCATGTGTATTCATAAATTGATGTTCATATAGAACATGGATGAAAATAAAGAACTTATCATTAATTTTATTAATGATATTACAGAATATTATATGATCTTATAATGAGTTATATTACATAACATTTGGGTGATTCATTAGATAAGAATTTATTGATGATCGTGTGGGTTAATTTGGGCGGTTTTTGGATCACAATGAAAATGTATTGATTAATC
This sequence comes from Viscum album, assembly GCA_963277665.1. NCBI lineage: Eukaryota > Viridiplantae > Streptophyta > Magnoliopsida > Santalales > Viscaceae > Viscum > Viscum album. The sequence continues at coordinate 337,979,415 of OY728163.1, forward strand.
ATTTTGTAATATTTACCTAAGATAGTTATAGAACATTAAATAGGATATAATACAAATAAAATAACTTGGTTCGTCCATAAAAATGGTTTTATGACCACATCATATAGTGTTAATGAAAATTGAAAACAAGTCGTTCTTGAAGGTGATAAATTAACACATTAGGTACAACATTTTCCTTTCTAAAATAAAAAGAAGAGGAGAAAGGGTTTGGATTTTATAATATTCCCTTTTAACATATAATTATATTATATGTATTACACGGGAGTTACCATAACTTGAGGATGAATATAGGTTGAGAAATAATAAGAAAAGAACATTAAATTGGAAAACAAATTAAAGGAAAAGAGGGAGGGGAATTGCCTCTTGAGTTATCCTCTTGAGATCCTCCACAAGGCACCATGGATTGGCCTTTTGATCAGACTAGTAGAACATTGACGTTGGGTAGGGGATAGGGAAGGTTTTTGGGCAGATATTAGACAAATCATGAAGCTTTAGAGGTGTGTGGAAATGAGGGTGTGAATCATGGTATTTATAGTGGAGGGGGATAGGTTTTCTCAATATAATATTCATTAATTTATTATTTCTCCCCAGGACAAGTAATAGGGAGACTCCCATGACTAATTAAAATATTTTTATCATTTTAATCCAAAACATATGTGATTATATCTGTATAAAATCAACCATTACTCTATAATTGATGAATTTAACTTATTTTGTATATTATCAAATTTCACTATTCATAAAAAAATCGAGTATTTCAAAAAAATCCCAAATATTCACCCTAACATTTTTTTTAATTATAGAATCCAAAATTGAACTTCATTTTTCTAAAATAAGTTTCTAAATATGATTAATTCAATCATTAATTTAAATCATAATTTACCTGAAATATATAGTTTTTAAAATTAAAACTAATTTTATAATGATTTCAAAAATTACATAATCTCTTATAAAATTATATTAAAACAAGAACACATATAATTTTTAATTTATGATAAATATTTAGGAAAATAAATATTCTTTTAAAGTTATAAACTAATTATAATTAATTATTTTTGACTTAAAAAATACTAATTCTTTTACTATGGTCAAATTGTCACATAAAACAAAGAATATTTTATTTATGATAAATTTTTTGGAAAATAAATTTTCATTAAAAGTTAGAAATTAATTATAATTAATTATTTTTCACTTAAAAAATATAAATTATTTTACTATTGTCAAAGTGTCACTGATAGGATGCCTATGTTTTATTTAATTATTCATTGGTAAGGTTACTATTTTATTAGAGGATTTAATATTCATAAGGGTTATATTAATATTCATAATGTTTGGTTGATATTCAAAATGGTTAGGTTACCGTTCACTAAAAAATAATTTTGTCTTATCAGACTCCAAACATCTTCCGGATCGCAACCGTTTATGTCCGATTTTCAAAATTCAAAACACAAAAGTGCCAAATTTATACTTAAAGGTCACATTGTAGTTAATTTTATAATAATGTGGCTTTTTGTTTCAAAATTTAATTATTCTTTAAGGAATTACTATAAAAATAGAATTCCATTGATAAAATATTGGGACATTATAGGTTATAACCCACTATCATGATTTTGACAGAGATTTATTGACATGAACAAGGTTTTATTAGGATAAGATAATTGGATGAAATTATTCTGAATGGATTGAAATTAAAAATATTCAATTAATCAAGTTGATGAAAAATTTAAATATATTATATGGGTATAGGTTTAGAAAATATGAAAATTTTAAATTGGTACTGATATTTTATGTTAAAATTCTATGGCCCAATTATCATAATTATGATATTATCATCTATATATTTGAAATTTTCATATAATATGAATTTATACTAGTTGGGATTTATCCAGTGTTCCTCTACAAAGCACTTTTAAGAGAGCTTATTTTAATATGACCAAGGAAATATATTCCATTTTAATTATTATCCTTATCAATTATAGGAAGTAACCTCATGCGTTTGATTATTTTTTATATTGATAATGTTGAGGATCTGACCTATTTATCATTCAAATAAAAATTTATATTAATACCAATATACTATTTTTGGTTATATGAAATGAAAAAATAAAGTTTTTCTTTGTTTTGGATGTGGCGTAGAAGAAAATTTGATCTCATTTCATTATGTGGTGAATTAATAAACTTCTTGATATGTGATTTCTAAAGTCTGACTATATTTTAGTGATATTGTTGTATTAGACTACATCATTAAGTTATTCATGAATACTATAATATTATATCCAATTTTGTTCTATAATAATTTATGAACATGTATTTTAATGTCCATATATATGACTACCCATAATATATTGAGTGATCTTATGTGGACTCTTAATGGTGATTGGTTTACCTTTGTCTATATAATCCATAAAAATGTATGATTCCCAACTGAATGAGAAATTGACTTTAACTAATACTTGTTTCCAGTAAGGTTCTACACCATGTTATCCAATATAATAATATATTATATATTTTGATTAAATTTTTTGATGTTATAGAAATATATCACAAATATAATGTGACATTCTCTAATTATGAATGGTGAATTTTATATCGGAACTATTTTTTTGTGAATAATTTTCCAAGATTCTTTATATTGATTGTGAGTGAATTTGGTGTAATTTAGATTACATTAACTGCTGATTTCAACTTTAAAATAGAGAGACTTAAAGATTTTTTAGGAGATAATTCATGAATGTGATATTAAGGGGACATATTTTAGGAGACACTTTCATAATCAATATTTATCAGGTTTATCTATAAGTGATATTGAGTTGTAGGGTCATGAATTATATTATGATTTATTATTCATTGATTATTATGCATGTGTTACCTAAAATTTGGAATTATTAGAAATTTTTTATAACATATAGGGTTTTTATAATCACCCCATACATGGTATTTTTTGATTTTTTGTACATATGTTTTTATGTATATATGATATTTTTTAGATTACATGTATTTTAGGAGCTAGTGGTTTCGACCTAAAAAGGTGGTCTAAGTGATGATCATAAGTCATATTGATTGGGAATTCTATGTTGTTTTTAATGATTTTTTATTAGGTTTTCATTTATAGAAATGTATTTGGTATGATTATTTATATTTTATTTTATATATATTATAACCATGTTTATTTTTTTGATTATATGTTAATGGATGGTATGACATTACTATCCTAATATTTAAATTATAATATATGTTTATATATAACCTTTAAATATGTTATCGGTATTGTCATTATTTTTTTATAGGCCAACGAGATAATTTCCTCCTTTTTTTCTTGTCTTCCTCATTATACTTTTCACCTTCCTGGGGACCATTAGAAGTCGACTAATGTAGGTATACTTGTCTATTTTTGGCCCAAATTGGGGTCTGGTTAGTTCAAGTCATATATGAGTGTTATTAAAGCATTTCTATCATTGGGACATAATTAGGAGTGAGGCATATGATGTCTTTTGGTTTGGGAAAATATTAAAATTGTTCTAGAGTTATTTTAGAAGAGAATATTAGTATAGGGAACTCAACAATAGGGTATGTTTTCTAGTTAAATCATATGGAAAATAACTTTTATTATTTAAAAAATAAAGTAAGTACTTATTATATTTTTTTAGTATGTATACATTATTTAATGAAACATAAAAAGGTCAAAAAAAGGATTTATATGAATTTATTTTTATGATAGGGTTATAGAATTTCAATTTGTATTTGGAAAATTTTAATTACATATTATCATTTTCTATCATCATTACACAGTGACCACTAATAAAAATGAATCTCATTTAAATCAATATATCTTTATAAGAAGTTATTGTAAAAAATTGTTCATCAATTATAATTGGATTTATACAATTTATAAGTGTTCTGCACTCAAACATGATGATAAACAAATTTACCGTTTTTTAGGAAAATGAGTTTATGAATATAGATCAGCCTAGAATCATTCATGTATAAATGTAAAAAAACCACACATGTATCCACTAATACAATGGTTATATTCACCATGAGTTTCACTATATTTCATAACCTTTCATATTCCCATTTAATTATAATAGTATATGATTTCTTACACATATGCCTCGTCGATACCATGAAATGAATAGATGATGTGATCCACAGTTTTTGTAACATTTAATTGATTATTGTAACCCATATAAAGTTTGTATATTTGATAATTTTAAGAAGAATTTCCTATAATTATGCTGTTTTTCTAGGGAGAATAATTTTAAATTTATGAATTCAACATGGTTTTTTTATTGTCTTTTTTTACTGACACATAAATCATATTCAAAATCAACATTTTTATAGTGTTTCATTTGAGATACTATTTATATATAGTTTTTTTAGTGATTGAAATAACATTTAAGGAGATTTAATATTGAATATGAATGTAACCTCACAACAACATAGACAGTTTAAAAACGGCCAACAGTTTAAAAAAGGTTATAGTGCCTGTCTATATCGTGAAAAGGAATGAATTCTCTTGAAATGGTGTCATGCTGTAGTTAGAGGACTAAGACCAAAATATATCAAGGTTATATGATATAAATTCCATAAAAATTAAAAAAATATATTATGATTAAAATTGTAATTTTAGAAAATATTTTAATGGATAAATTTCCCTACAAGAAAATACATCGCTCGTACACATCAGGTTTTATGTAATGGTGGTTAATGTATTATTGATTTGATGAAAGAAAAAAAATTATGGGGTTTCATGTATTATTAAATTGTGTGTCATTAACCTATAATAAAGGTGGGTTGTTTTTTATTAACCTTTAGGAATTTTGGATTCTATGTGATTTTCTTATAGGAAGAGAAACATTAAATGGATGATAAAATGGTTCTTGAAATAAAAGTGGTAGTTTGGGTGTAATCACGTTTTATATCATTACATATTCAATATATATTGGCTTGGTTAATAATTTTAGAAAACATTGTGTGGGTTTATTCTTATAAAATTGAAATAAATTTCTATTTTAATGTGGTTCAAAATGTTTAGTTCTATGTCATGGAACATTTTATGTTGTGATAAGAAAATCCGTATTTGAAATAGATAGTGGATTAAATGTTTTGGAACAAAGTGTTATTATAGTGATTTCAGATATGTTTATATAAGTAAAACATATAGTTTTTACGTGACCCCATGGTAAATATGATCATATTATATTCATATTAGATTTCTTGATTTTTAGTATATTTGATAATTTGGATTAGTTAATGACTCATGGGATTCTTATACTAGATATCTAAAATCTTATTTTGAAATCAAAAATTACTAGTAGGTCTTGATTTATCTAAAGAATGAATATGAATTTGGATAATTTTAAGTATACATAATGGATGTCTGGAATTTGAATATGAAATTAAAATTAGAATTTAAATGATTCAAAGTATTTTTCAGTATGTGGAATCATGTAAAAATATGATATTTAAATAATTATGTATATATATATATAAAAATAAAGGTAGATAAAAGATCTTGAATTTATAAAAGTGTAAGTGGAAAAAGAATAAGTGGAAGAAGAATAGGAAAAATCACTATAAAAACAAAATGGAAGTGAATCTAAGTTGTAAACTCTTTTATTTATAAAAAATAGAATCTACATAATTTTTTTGTGGGTGAAATTTACATAAGTTATGAGATTTATTGTTTAGTAAAATATCAATGATATTCAATCTTTTTTGTCATCCTATTACTGATTCTAGTGTAGTTTGTAATCACTATTTTCGCTATACCATTATAAGGAAATAACCACATATTTAATGTTATTATCTGCAAAAATATATATTTTACATATGGTTATTATTCCATGGAGTATGTATAAAATGAATGTAATGATATTATCATGCACAATATCAGGTGTAAAAAGTTGTTTTAATGAAGAAAATTTAAAAAGAGTGAATTTAATGATACCCCACCTTCTTTCTGAATTCTAACTATTCATGAGGGTACATTCAATAGATATAATATCAACTATGTTCCCTTAAAATAATTTTGGATATTTAGAGTTGGAATAGATAATTTTCTTCACTGATTGGTGATTATGGATATAAAATGTTACTGAAAACATAATATAATTTAATTTAGAAAATGAAATGTTGGTTCCCACTTTCCATGTAAAGAATTATTAGTTTGGAAATGATCAGATTATAACATGTTTTTTATCTACTAGATTGGATTTATTAGATAGTTTCATATTTAGTTTTTCCTCTTATGTTAAATAAATTATAATGAAAATAATAGATAAATAGAATTTGGAGAATGATCTTCATGCCTAAAAATGTATTTTTCAATCTCATTCTAAAATATTGTTTTATAAAGTAAAATTGTTAAATAAATCCAAGGGAACTCATGATAAATTATAAAATATCTATGTAGGTAATGTAAAATTTAATAAATATAACATAAAAATATTTTGATTGAAATATATATATATATATCAATAATAACGATGATTAAATGGTGGAAGACATTATCACTATAGTTGATGTAGTGGTACGCACCATTAAAAGTTTTTGTGAGAAGATAGTGTATTCTATGTTTGTTGATAAAATATTATATATTTTACTTGATATGTCTCATGTAATTTTCTTAGTTATATATGGCATGATAAAATATCCAAATCATAGGATAATTTTCATTTCATTTTAATTAATAATGAAAATTTAAACGATTGATCCTTAAAGATGATGAGGAAGGATGATAGTGGATGTTCATTAATGCTTTGAAGGGAGACACATGTAAGAAAATGATGATATAATTGTAGAATTCATTTTGTAAGAATATGAAGTTGAAATTAAAATGTAAAAAACAATCATCCATTTCAAGAAGTGTGAAAAGTGAAAATGCATATTATAATAGAAAGTTATATCAAAGGTTATTTAAATTTAGATATATTAGAAAAGTTTCTTCTAGCTGTCAGTAACTTATTGATGATTATGAGCGTGAAGATGAGGATGATAATACAAGGAGTTATTCTAAGAAAAAATAATAATGATTTTTAAATAAAAAATTTATTTAAGTGGATATATTAAGAATTTTCCGAAATTTAAAAATTTGAATTTATAATCATGTTATGAATTCTATGATAGTGGTTAGGTAAATGAATTGTAGATAATTTAACTAAATTTGGTTAATATATGTTAATTTCATAAGTAAATTAAGGAGAATTTATAAGTGAAGGGATATGTAATTATAGAATCAAGGAAGAAACTTAAATGGTTTTCTTGTTAAAGAATGATATAAAGGAATATATTTTAATATTTCAAGGTTAGAGTAAGATAATAAAAACATGACTATATAAAGTAAATCACCAAAAAAATCCTTTATTTTTAGTAATGATTTCATATTTGTGGAATGAAATTTTTAAATTGATGAATATTTATGCTAAAGGGAAAAATGAATTAATGATAAGGGAGATACGACTAAAAAAGGAGAATGATATTGGGATTTTCTAATATGTATTATTAAATAGATAAAAGAAATTTAAAATTGTCAATTTAACTTCTATAATTTTATTCAATAAATTTCGTAATGCATTAAAATAAGTCTTATTGAAAATTCTTATGTGAACAAAAACATAGAAATAACAAATTTAGGAAAAAAATCAGTTCTTAATAACTAACAAAAACAAATATATATTTTGGTAGAAAAATACACCAAATAGGGATTTAAAATTGTTTGAAAATAATTAATGATTATAGAAGGGAGTGTTGGGGGTAAACCATAAATTTGGTGAAGAAAAATGGCCATAATTAATTTATAAAATCAAAATAAGATATGAGAGTGTTCTTGTAGATCGAAATATGTGTATAAATTAAATTATGAATTATTTTTATACTATAGGTTTTTTAGGCCAAAAAAACAAGGAATGAAATTAGAAGTTTAATAATTGATACTTATATTATCTAATAGGATATAAGAGGATGATTTTGTGGTGAAATAAATTTAATGAATGTGGAAGAGTATTGAAATAAAAAAAATGATGATCTAAATTATGAAAATAAGTTTCAAAAATTGGAATGTATTTTTTTAAACATATTTTAAAATTTGGTCACTCTTTAATGATTTTGAGACCATAATAGTTTCTCAAATAAGTTTTATTTTAAACATGTAAGGTTTAAGAAGACGAAATAAAAAGTAAATGAGATGGAATTGGTTTCTAATGTTTCCTGAAATGAATCTCAATATTAATTTCCCTGGATCTTGGATGGTGGATTTTCCTCATAAATGAAAGGATATTTTATGCTACTAAATTATTTTGAAAAATGTAAAAAGCTTTTAAGATATTTTTCATTCATTGGTAAATCAAATTAAATTAATATGGTTTTTAGTTACTTGAATATATAATTTAATATATATTTACACTATATTTATTGATTTGTTGAAGTGTAATTTTTAGAGTGAATATCAACTATGTGATGGTTAAAATTATTTTTTAATTTGGGAATATTATTTTTTGTGAAGATAATGAAATATTAACATATATTTATGGGATGATAGTAAAAAAGGGAAACATAATTCTTGTGTTTAATGTTTAAAATTATTATTATTTGGCATTGGAAGACAAAAATATTTTATGGGATCAAGGACTTGGCCATGTTGGTCAATGAAATAAGAGTATTCTCACAATCTGAAATAATGTTCATGGTGTTACAATATTTAAGAGAGATATATAATATGTTCTCTATATTACAAAATAATAATAATATTAATTCTTCACATGATAAAGTGGTGTTTTTAACATCCCTCCCATTGGGGCACATTCATTTTTCTATTTGTGGGCCTATCAGGAATTCATCCATAAATAGATATAAGTATTTTATTTACATTATTAATTATTTTCTATTATTTCATAGAATATATTAATAAAAAATAATTCATATGATAAGAATATTTTTAATAATATTAAAACAAGTGAAGATAAATAGCATAGATTTTCCATGAATAAGTCTTATACAAAAAATGGTTATATTTACACATGTGGTAAGTGAAAAAAACATAATCATTAATGGTATATGTTCTTCTACTATTATACCACAAAGTGATGAAGATACCATGAGTCCAATTGACCATTTTAAAAAGATTATTACTAACCATGGCATATAATTACATTGTTTCCTCACAAATAGAGGAGTAAAATATAAGACAAGCGTAAAATTAGTGGGGAAAGCTTAAGAAAAAATTGGAATGTAATTCACCTACTACATACCATGTTGAAATAAAATGTGGACCCCACAAAGGTATCACTCACAAAAGGTTATCAACAAATGGGATACCCTTGTTCCCATGATGTAAGCATATCTTTAAGAAGTATGCAGTTCATTTAATAACAACATTTTTAATCTCCATCCAAAATACCAATGTTTGATATTTGGAATAGGGAATCCTTTATTTATTTTTATCTTCCAGGCCTGCTTCCATCTTTACACATATTGTTTAACTGCACTTTTTCCAATTCTCAAACAATCTAATTGACCACAAAATCCTCAAACCAAAACCCTGGAATGCCTTCATTACGAATACCCCCATGATAACTGTATTCATTCTTCCCTGGTGAAAGAGGCACTAGGATGTCCCATATCACGAATTAAATTCTCATGGAAATGAAATCCCCCTATTTTTTATCCCAATTAGGAGATATCCTCATAATTTTTACATTCATGAATTCTTGTGGTAATTAGGATCTGATGCTTTAAGATGGTGTTCGATGGATTATCATCAAAATCAATGACATATTTTGTAGAAAATTCCAAGAGAATCATATGAGAAGACCCCATAGTCATGTGTATCATTGAACAATTGTTCTATTAATCCTTTTGGAATGGAAAAGACATGCTAATATCTCTTAGAGTAAGTCCATAAACTTCTTGGATGTTCATATTCTACCCCACCATAACCAAACACTCATCCACTGGTGGTTAACATAGAACATGTGGCATGGCAGATCTTCCATGTCCTCGTGTTTCTCACACTAAGCTTAAATATTATATTATTAGAAGTTAGTAGCGATCAGATCACTATAATGGTCAAATATCCTCAAATTTATCCTCCTTTATAGGTGTATGACCCAACTTTCTAAACTATTTTTTATTTCCATAGTGCACTCATAGAATATTTAGGAAGAATTCTTGAGGTTCAATCCCAATACATCTAACAAATCATCATCCTTAATGGGACATATACCTAATATGATCATGACCCCTCCATGGAGGTCATATTTCTTCAAAGGCCTTTTTACCTTTTCCACATCAACCCTAATTCTTGGTGCAATCCATCTCATCATTGGTCTATATTCCCTTCAAGATCAACTAAAATAGTATTCTTATGCATAATTCCCATACGATCATTTTCTAGGATCCTTATGACTAGTTATCCTCATCAGAAGGCACTAACCATTCTGGGTTGTTGATTGTCACATGACCCTAAAATGTATAACATTTCCAATTAAGTGGAATTGAACTGTGCTGGGTTTTATTCCTTTCAAAAGGATAGGTAGTAAGTCACTATTTTGGGTCCCATTTTCATATCAAAACTCTAACAGACTCCTTGTATGGAAATAAAAACTAGACCACTCAATCATGGGGATTTAAAATGGGATCCCTTAAATAAATCGTTACTAAGTTAAGAAAGGAATCATATGGAGACAATTTTATGTATATAAGGGAATATCTCAACGGAAGATAATCATAGAATTAAAAATGTTTCCATTGATAGGGAACCGCTAGGACATGTATATAATTACTCCCATAGGTATATGTAATTGGATTCAAATGCAAAGAGAGTCCTAGAGATTGAAAAGTGAAAAGAGTTCCTATGTATCATTAGAAAAATGAAAATTGTTTTGAATGTGACTTAAATCTTTACGATTGTTCTAGAGTATGAAATATTTCCACCAAAAAGGGTGTGAGGAGTCCAACCATCTTATTAACTAATGTGTGTTCTTAAGAATCATCGAGACAAATATTTCAATGAATACCTGCCTCTGGAACGATGGTTCATAAATCATCATAGATATGAAAAACATCTGGTTTTATTAGTTCTCATTATAAAAAAATGGTGAAGATGAAGTGAATACATTCATTATAAAAAATAAATATTTCACACACATCTGAGTATATTTCATAATTTTACAATATAAAAGTGTCCAAACATAGATCCTTTAAGATAGTAAATTATACATAATCTTATTTATTGGGATTTTTCTTTAATCGGTTTCCTTATTCATGTTATATATATATATTTATTTATTTATTTATATAATAACTTAGAACAAAAATATCATCAATAAAAATGGTCTCATATTGCTGAAACAAACATATTATTTAGTTGCAATAGAAGTTGGTTCCTTATCCAGCTAGTGGATAGCGTCTCCAACCCAGCATCCTTAATGTCAGGTGTCAAATGCCCTGATTTGGGCATGTGACCTCTATTGTACTATCCTGAACTAGTATTCCACATGAGAAATCCTTTATGAAATGAATCCCCACCAACCATTCACCCAATGATAGATAATGTAAAATAATAAAACAACACCCCTCATCATATCAAACTATTTTAGGAGCCTTTCCCAATAATTCAACAAGAAAGTATTCCCTTAACATATGGTTGAATATCATGAGGTCTCCTGGTGCCTCATCTTGACACCTCAAGAGTCACTGTAATGGAATCATTCTATAAAACGACTTCTCCATTTTCCACCATAATCAAGTCATCAACATTTAGAGGATTCCTCCTTAAGGGATCTGAATTAGGTCACCCAAATTAGAGCACCCAGGATAGCCTTCCAAGGGATATAATAAATTAAAGAGGAATGTGATCACATCCATGTTTCTATGAGATAATACCACTATCCTAACATGGTGGAAACCTATTATTAGGCACACATACCTACATGTATCAAAAACACTTACCAATAGCATTTTCTAGTAACTGTAGAAACCTTCTAGAACCTCTCTACAAAAAATATAGGGAATGACCCATATCTATGATCAAATATATGATGATTATTAGTATATAATTATAAGAAACAGTGGGTTGGGGAAGGGAAAACTCTTTTCAAACAATGGTATAGGAATATATTCTCATTCTAGCTACATAAGTCACCCCTTACATCTATGAAATTATGTAAAAACATGAATATATTTCTATAAATATTCACAAAAGTAATTGGGGTTATAATGATTTTATTTTTAGTGCTTACTATTTTAGAACACAACTTCATCTTCATATTTTATGGGGGTGTAGGCATGAAATGATAGTCACTCATAAGAATAGTTGTATTCCTTCTCCTATCCTAGTGGGCCATCTGCAAAATCCCATGATTAATCGGAAACACGATCAGGCACACATACTCATTCCAAAAATAAAACTAATGGTCAACTTTAACAGCCTTTATAGTGTAGCAAAATATCACTTCCAAAACCCTATAATACTTTCCACGTATTATAGAAGCAATATGAGAGTCTCTTAGGAAATATCCCATATATAAAAGTCATTTTCTATGAAATGTGACTTCGACCACCCAATGAAGAAAATCAATGAATATGTCTCAGCAAAGTTGACCAAAAATCCAAAATCAAGCCCATGACCCTACTCTAATCAAGTATAGTGTAATTGAGTCAATGAAAATGTTTTCTATGATGTCCAAGGATCATTATGATTCATTAAAAAATTATATAAGTAGTAGTAATAGTTGAAAAGGACCTCCTTGTAACTTTGAAACCATCAAATCTGGTTCCATCCCATATTATATTTATAATTAATGACACCTTTATGATTATGAAACAATAAATCCTGAGAATCAATCTCTTGATTAGGACAATAGAAACCCTCTTCATGGTTAGAAGATCAAAAGGAAAAAACTTTGTTCCCATCTATTGTCTTCCTTGATGGCCCACCCCATGTTACATGCCATAGGAGATCTCCCTAGATTCAGAAGTTAATTTATAGTGGTGGTCCTCCCGATGATGGAATACATTGTTAATTTATTCCTCAAATTTATATTATAGTTCAACAAGAAATTCCTCCTCTTCTTGAATAAATTGCGATAAATCCCACATTCCATGAGCCGATAGATAAGATGAGTCCAATCATTCCTGACGCCTTATCATAGATATTTTAAATTCATTCTCGACATTAATATATCCCAATTCAATAGTCATTATTTTAACAAACCTTATATCTTCTTCTTTTTATTACAGATAAAGAGATTCCACCTATTAATTCAATTTATCATAAATAATCGGGGAAATTTTCACTTCGGTAAAATCAGGTGAAGGAATATTCTATAAAAATAAATAGAATTAATTAACCATTAGGAAATAACTAGCTAAAGAAAATTTACCAATCATGTATTTCCATTTTTCACCCCTCAATATAGAATTCAAGGGGTTTTTCTAAAAGAGTACATGCATGAAATTCAACTAAACATATTAAAAACAATGCATCACTTAAAAGCTAAATATTTTACATATGATGGATATGAATATCTGGTAATAATAATCAAATAAATTCATCATAAATTGGAATTAACATTCCTTATAGATGAATAATGCTCAAAATTATAAAAATAAAGAAAGAGTCCCTAATATGTGTGTATTGATATATTAAAAATGTTATATTATCTAATAAGAGATTCACCATCTTCTGTTCACTTCATGGGATGGGATTTATATGAAGAGTTTATCTTCACCCCACTCTCAGGTTATCAAAGATCACTATATAGAAAATCAGGGGATATCATCGCTCAATGTTACCACTCAGATGAAAAAATCCACTCATGATAGATGGGATGATCAGTAAGAACATTCCTTAAATTCCGGTCATGATAGAGAAAACAATTATAATACTCAATCATGAAGAATCTAAAAAGGTTGATCAATATTTTAGCATAATAAAGGCCAACCATCAAAAAAACAATTACATTATAATCGATTTCCTTTCATGAAAATAATACAACGAATTCATCACATGTTTTTATGTATCTTTTGAAGAAAGAAGGGGGGATTCATTAGTTATAGAAACAAAAATACAAGGGTAGACCCATCCCATAGGGCTGGGAGAGTTTTAACTATAATATCCCACTTATAGACTAGTAAATATAGTTCAAAGTGATTGGGAAATGGATTTAGAGGAATCCTATCCCAAATTGTTGGTTTCATTTTTACCTCAACCTCCTCCATGAAGAATTTCTGTCTTATATCATTTTGGAGGAGAAATGCAAGGTGTACCCATGTTTTTTTCCCATATCATGAATTAACTTTCTCATTGGGGATAGGAATGAGGAAACTCTTAGGGTATTCATTTTAAATTATGCTTCAACAAAATGATCTAAGACGATATTTTATGGTTTTGGTAAATCCCTAGAGTGGTTATAAGTACACCCAATATGTTTAGGGTGCATATTAGCCTAAATATTACATCTCTATGGGATGAAATTTTTATGGAAACGTTACCTAATGTCATTTTTATAATAGTAAGACACCTAAAAATCATTATGAATCATTGAACTTCATTAGTTCAACCGCTGATGATGGTATATAACATAAAGTGAACGAAAAAGAAGTCATAGGATGTTTCAATATCACTAAATTCCATAGATAAATGAAAAAAAAAGTTGTGTGTACTAGAAACAAGAGGCTCAATAATAATTTTGGAATTCCCTAAAATTATCAACAACCACCTCCCAGGTGAGCATAACCTAAGAAAATGGGTAAGAGAATGACCACATATCACACAACCCCAAAAGAGATTCAACCTATCACACTTGTGGAAATAAAATTTCAAAATGTATAATAGATAAAGAAGAAAGGAAATCTCAACTAGAAATTACAATGAGGAAATATTCCTACATAGAATAGTCTTAAAGAGGATCCATATCTTTATCTCACATCCAATGTACCACAATAATATAAGTATAAACAAAACTTTTAATCAATGTAGGATACATACCAAAAATATACATGGACCCCATAGAGGTAGGTTAACATGAATTCAATCCATTAGGAAAAAAACTAGATCTATCCTTGATACATCCCTAAATTCCTTACCCTAAAACATACAAATCATGAAAATAGGTAGATATACCAATTCCAAATCAACCAATTTCTCACCTATTAAGGATCTTTCTAGACAAATTTTCTCTCTGATATTTCCAACACCATGGATTCATTGGATGCTCGAAAAGAAGTTATAGAAGGATTTCCTGAATCAATGTAACAATACCTGAATCATTTACCTTAATGTTCAATTGAAAATATTTCCATTAAAATTTATGAGAATCATATGATATCTAAACTAAATGGATTTGGGAATTTGAAAAATTATATGATTCACTATGTATAACAGTGTGGTCTTAGGATGGGAAATATTGCGTAGTAAGAGGTAGCCAAACTCACATGTCTTTAATAGAGCATAGGATCAAAAAAAATTATATACCAATTTACCTTCCAGATTGTTCAAATGAATAGAATATTTTCTATGATATATTATCTATCAATTCATCTCAACAATGCATAATAATACATTCCATGACCTCTCAAATTGAAAACAATGAGAAAAAACAATGGTATTAGATTTTATCACTAATTGGAAGGGTTTGACTTACTCCATAAACATTAATCTTATTCAAGAGTAATATTTGGGTATTTTCATTGAAAAACATCATAATTATATGTGAACACTTCTTATCCCAGTAAATTATTTAGGTGTGTTTATAGGTCTTTCAATAATTTCAAAGATGATAGAGGATTTAATTTTTAAACACAATCCAAATCCATATTAATTCTAATAGTTTAGGGAAAGATGTTTTTCATAGTGTAAACCTTGAATTTTATTATGAGAGTAGTCTCTATGTTATACCCAGATAAAAAACCCACACCTCTTAACACAATATCTCCTTTTAAAGGGATATATTAGAAGTTATTTCCCTCTCAATTTGAGGGAAAGGATAGTAAATGCTCTAAATTTGAATGTTATATAGAAAAATATTATTCCTTTTGAGATGAGAATGTTCCTCCTACAGTTGAGAATCCCTCAAAAATAACTTATTGAGGTTGTTAGAGAGTATGTGTCATAATAATGTTGATCCTGATTCTGTCCCAAATTACTAGCACAATAAAAAAACATATTCTACATAATCTGAGATTATTTTATATTTAGATACATTCTATAAAATATATTTGATTTTCAGAAACTGTAGATGGGTAAACCATCAGCACATGTGGCATGTGTTTCTACCACCACTCCATAAGACTAAGTTGAATTTAAATAAGTTATGAGTAAGGGTGAAAATGTTTAATGATTGGATGACCGGGAAAACAATCAATTGATCTCATGTTATCCTTGGGGAGTAGTTAAACTAACCAGCTATAGGCTCAATTTATTCGTCTATGATGTGGATATATTTATTTGGCACTATAGCCATAGAAGATATGATAGTAAAAGAAGAATAATAATAAAAAATTAATTAGAAAATTATAGGTAGATGGTCTTATAAATACGTAAAAACCACCCCATATTCCATAGGATTCATGCCTCCAATTCAAATAGTACAAGCACCCTCCCTCTAAATGATACCATAAAAATTATCCATTCCTATGGAATCCTCATCAAATGAAGAATTTATATATGGATTTATCATTTTTATTCAATTAATGGATGTCTTCTTAGTCGATGAGCATGATTACAAACCCGAGTTCCCTATATATATCAGAAAAGAAAAGATAGATTCCACAAGATTGATGGAGCTAGTGGAAGACGTATTCATGGAAAAACATAATATTACTTCCATATCTCTTATATAAAAATTTACAATACTAATACTCATGGAAGAGACTTCAAATGAGCACATAAAGATAATTTTTGTGCACCCACATTGACTATGAGTATTTCAAACTAAATTATTTTTTTATGATTTGTTGGATGGAATGAAATAGTATCATAATCCTAGATGGGTAGAAAGGCATAGATAGCCTAATAGAGAAACCATAAAACTCCCACATAATTTCTCTACCATAAAATTCATCTACCCAAGGAAATTCAACCTCTAATGTGACTTCAAGGGGATAAATCGTATAAGAAAAAATAGAACATTGACTGAAAAATTTGGCATCCATAAGAATTTTTTTGACATATCCAATGAGATTTAATATACTATATGCACTTCACATATTAGATAATATTTGAAAAACCTTTGTAGATGCCCTTATAATCCCTATATAGATCAAATTTTAGGTCACTACTAATGAGGAATACAATGTAGAGATTGACTATGTGTAATGTTGAATGATAGTATCCATTGTAGAATTGGGAAAGATGATGCCATGTAAGGGAACATCAGTACTATGTATGCATAATATAGCGTAGCTGAAATTGAAATCCAATTATCTTTAATTAATAATAGCTTAGGATTCAATATCATTACATCGTGGACATTACACTAATCAAACTCTAATGAAGACGACTTGAATCCTTATCCTATACTAATTAATGTGTATGATAAAATAAAAAATACTTGGTTGGATCAATTTTAGAACTCAATTTGGGGACCCGATATCTATCTCGGAGTTCCTAGTCATCTAGAAGGATATAAACTTCAATGTATTACTTGGTTGATATTTATTTCAACATCATATAGAAATACCTTCATCATATCAACAATACCTTAAGTACTTCACCAATGGAAACAAGGGGATTTTACATGTAGAACAATCTCTATTTGAATATCATGAGTCTCCAAACATAAATGCATGATTTTGTGGGAGAGAAGGGAAAAAACACAAGACTAATCAGTTTTCCAAGTTTACTACCCCAAATGGTCTATAAATGATCCTAACCAACCCATCCATCTTGCTTGGTGATGAGTATGTTCTTCCCCTGAGTGAAATAAAAAATGTGAGTTTGTATTTGGTTGTGTACCCATCCACCCTCATGACATATGTCTTGTCAGCAAAAACCAGAAGTAAAAAAGATGTCATAGATCCCCCTATCAACGATGAAAATTTAGGGTAATATACCCTCCCTATAACCATTAAAATTTAGAATACACCAAAAACATCATCTAAATATGAAAGAATTTTCACATCATGGATAGAGAATAGATATATAAATTTCTTCAAATATCAAAATATTATTATTTTTTCTAACTATAAAAAATCCACATCATCACTCATTCATTATGACAATGGAATGAGGAATATGAATAGTAATATGAATATGGAGAGGAAGACAAAGAGGATTATGTACTCAAATTCACTCCTCCCATATTTGAATAAGTTGTTTTAATTACTTCTAATGAACTACTATAGGTAAATCTAGACATAGAGGAAGATATATGAACTACACTAATCAAAACAAGAATACCACCTAATTAATAAGAGGTATATAAATCCTTATAAAAATAGCATCGAGAATTTTTTTCTTAGAATTTCACATGTTTTCTAGGTATTGATCCTTGTGAGTCTTACCACCACCTAGGCCAGTGAAATGATCATAATGTTTACAAGTAGGCAGCTAGAAGGACACACCCAACTCATTCGACCAAGGTGGAATATGAAGTTGATAAGGTTTTAAAGGAAATATTCATTTGTAAAGTTGACTGGAAAAACATTCATGCTAATATTGTCCTAATAAAGAATAATAATGGGAATATCTAATTGTGCTTTGATTTCAGAGATTTCATCAAGAATTTCCCAAAAGGTAACTTCTCATCCTTGATTATAGAACTTCTAATGGATGAAATGGGTTGAAAATATTCTCTATAATTCATTGAAAATTATTCAGGATACCAAAAATTCTGAATGGCCTCTGAAAATAAAGAATCCACTACCATTAAACCCAAAAAGAATATAAGTCTATCACGTGATTCCTATTATCCATGAAAATACATGGGCTACATACCAACATTTCATGCATCGCATCTCCAACCCTGTTATGGAAAAGGCTATCAACTATTATGTTGAGGATCATGTGTTGAATTATTTAAAATATTTCAAACATCAATATGACCTTGACACTATCTGTAATAAGTTATTACAGTATAGGCAAAAAATGAACCCCTTAAAAGGTTCATTAGGTGTTACCTTATAAAAGTTTCTCATCATCATAGTATGCCATCATTGAATCAAATTCAATCCCGAGAACATAATGGTTATCCTTAAAATTTCCCCACACCAAAATCCTTATTAAATTTATAGGACTACAAAGATTCTAAGAATATGTTCGACACTTTATAGAAATCATTGAAGGAAAGTGTTTTCCTTCCACTATTTTGATAGAAAATTGGGTCGTATATCGATGGATCAATGAATATCAAGAATCATTTAATAATATCGTGAAATATCTAATGATTTCACCATTACTAATCACAATTGTTTAAGAAAATATGATCATATTGTATGTAATAAATCTAGGTTGTTTATTTGGGGATTTTAGCATATTAGAAAATGATGATAGAAATAAAAATAGTGATCATTACCTTTTTTGAACCATGATCTGTAACGCCCCGACCCCAGCTACCCAGAGTCGGTGCATTATTACATAACATAACATTGGCATGATCACAAGAAAGATCAAATCTCGAAAGACCGATTGGTTTAGTATCCTTGGAAACACTAGATATAATCATAAATTTTTACATTACATTTCAAAGTGAAAAACTACTACAATAACAAAGTCTTCATATCCACACTATTAACCCCTCATAATATCCCTGCAAGTCATTCATAATTTACTTCTTCACTTCCTGGGAAAAATAAAACATAGAAAAGGGGTGAGCTCAAATGCCCAGTAAGGATAACAATATAGCGGAAACTTTCATAAATAAGAATAAACATTTAAGGCAATGTATAACTAAAACAAAAGCCTTTTAAATACGAACTTTCAACATGGTATGGCATAAATAAAATGAAATAATGCCATTTACTTATTCACATGGATATTCTACTAAATTAATAATCACATGCAAAAATCAATAACCACTTTCATAATGTTGGAATGCATAATGCCAGACTATCATAACCACATAGCCAAGGCCTCGTGCCAAGACTACAAATAAGATTTTGTCAAGGCCTTGTGCCAAGAAACTAGCTTGTCTCATGAGACCTACCGATGCATCGAGGAGCTATAGCGGGCTCCACCCGTCACTTATTAAGTCCAATGCATTCCCATATGAAAAGGTTTAAACATAAATAAACATTCGTATTAAAACTAGCATACGAAATGTTAATACTTTCACAATAAACTATGAATGGTATAAAAATAGCACATCCACAGTCAAACATATCACAAAACCTTCAATACAATATAGAAGTTTTGTATCATAATAAATCAACTTCAAATAATCTTAAAATCCATCAATGGATGTTGACATAGATGAAATCAAAATTCTTTTTAAAGAAATATCTCCTTTTATTTTGAAATAATTTAAGATCCATATAAAATAAAACATTTTCTTTGAAAATATTCTTATAAGCTTGTAAGGAAAGATTTGAAGATTTTATAACGGCGTAAAATAACCGCACCCGCCGTATAAGTTAAAAAAAACATTCTTACCTCAATTCTGTCGAAAAGGTTAAAAAGGACCTTGTTTTGAAAACGACGGAAAGATTCCTTTATAAACCTCTTATAAAAAGTCAAAAAAAGGTATAAATGACTTTAACCCATATTCTTGTAAATAGTAAAAATGTTTTGAAATACATTTTTAAGAAACATGGATGTGGATGATAAAGAGATCCCAGTAGATTATTACATATAAACAACCTCGGATAATGAAGAGATTGTGAAATAACCCTTACCTTGTACTTTTCCTTTGTTGGGGTAGGTTAACCTCCTGTATAATGGTGAAATAGTTGTTATTAAATTATACAAGAATCATATATAATAATATGATATCATATATGATCTTTTAACATTGATTTGTTAATAATATCTTAGAATTATCATCGTTTCGGGAGTTAACTTACTCATTTTCTTTTATATGTTTTGTTACATAAGCCTTGGTTGTTGTATCTTATTCTTATCCAGAATGATATCTAGTCCTTAAAAATCATTTTTAAATCATCAAATGATAATTATACTTGAATGGTTACGATGGAGAATGAATCTCATCGCGTTTGTGGAGACGGTAGTCCGTACGTACGCACGAGCGACAATATCATTCTTTTGATATTAAAATAATATATAAATGAATGGTATATCATATATACAGAATCATTAACATGTTATATTTATTATTTACATGAGTTACACATCATTATTATACCCATTCAAATAATATTATATTGAATAACAATTACACCACGACGTGGAGACGGTAAGCCGTACGTACGCACGTATGGTGACATGTTATTCAAAGGGTGGATAGAATACTGAATATGGTTGTACCATACTTATAATAACATAACAGTATATGTGAGATACTGGAGTTATTATTTTAGAATGGTAAGAACAAAGGAAGAATAAGTGAAAGAAGAAATGAACTTAGAAAAGGGTGGTGAAATCATTACATCTTCTTCGGGTTCTTCCTTTTGATTTGATCAAAAGGGCTCCTTAGGTTGGCTTTCTGATCAAACTAAGGACTCTAGGTTGTAGTGAGGGATGTTGGGAGAGTATTTGGGCAGAGTTTGGCCGAGCCAAAAGGCTTTGAAGGTGTGAAGAAATGAGAAGGAGGATTGCCCTTTTATAAGAGGGGTGAGGGGCACCTTTGGAAAAGCTAGAAATATTAATTTATAATAAATTCATATTCGGTTTATAATGGCTCCAAAGCTTATTATTCAAAGGTTAAGGTGGGGATAGGTCTAAAACCACTCAACCAATAGAATTTAGACAGGTTTGGGTACTTATATTAACCTTATCTTTAAGTATTAACTCTAAGTTAATTAGTTTCACTTTTACAATGTCTCTTTGTATTTTTATATAATATGGTTAATAAACTTACTATATACATCCAAGCGACCCCCTAGTGGTACATTAATGATTAACCTATCATGATATAAGTCGCTTGGCCGAACCTTAGATTTTTAGGAATTTAATATCAATTAATAATATAATATTTGTTTTAAGAACTCTTTTATGTCAATTTTGACACTATTCAATAGTTGATTTTTGTGAAACTCATAACAGATTGATTACTTCGAAAAAAGTCAATTAAATCAATCCTAATATATCATATTATCCTATAAAATTATTTTAATTCATTAAAAGTTTCATATTATATTTATTTGGGTATTTATAATATCAATTATTTTAATTTTTCACTATTATAGTAATTACTGCATCATCTTTGTGTCATAAATAAAATAAATTATTTAATGTCTAAAAATTATAAATAAAATATCATTATGTAGGAAATCTTTTTATCTTTCTAATGAATATTTATAATCTAACATCCAACATAAATAACCCTATTTAACAATTGTTGTTCTAAAAGATATATGCTTGTGTCATTTTTGTATTCATTTTAACTAAATTAAAATAAAGTGTCATTATCACTTACATGTGGATCCATGGGGTCCCAAAATAGACCCAAAGATGCTAATGGTCGACCATGTATCAACCAATAGGTTTAAGACACGTTTTAGGGTAATTTATTATTATTATAATATTATTTTTTAACCCTAATTTACTGGATTTACCCTTAACCATGGTAAATAAAATATTTACCGCAGTAATTATTCAAAATGTCTAAAAATAAAAGTTACCTATTTACACAATTTGAACATCCTGATTCCAAATATGGAATCCATTTTCCTAAATTCAAAACACAGAAGTGGCAGAAATTAATTTAAAATTAATTCCCGCTGTCAAAACAAAAAGCGTGTTTTTAAGAGATAATAACTATCAAAAGATTGACACTTGTTTATGTTCGGTTTAATTGTAAAATTATGTCCAATGACCAAAATTATATTAAATGGTAAAAATATATTCTAAATATAATTTAAAACTACTAAAATTCATAATTTATCACTATTAATTATTCTGATTAAAAAAGTTTTTTTTAATTAAAATTTAGTAATTTTCACTATTCATCAAAATATGAAAGTTATCCGAAAAGTACCAAAATTTCACCTTAGGCTAAATTAGATATTTTGAATCCAAAAATGAAGTCCATTTTGAAATATAAAATATATATAATTTAAAAAGTAGGTATTACTATTCACAACGGCGAGTTTAATTAGTTGTGGTGTGTGTTAGAACTCGAGGTTGCGTACAACACACGCTATCGCATTATTCGAAGGGAAACGTATCGTGGAAGCTTGGGGTGTTTCATTTTAAATTTTTGATGTCCCCATTTAGTCAAAAAGTTTAAAATATTGTATTTAAAAAGGTTTCACTATTAGAAGTTGATAAAAGTGAAATACTGAAAATGAATCTGTTCTTGCATTATGACTAAGAAACTCATAATAGGGATTCTAAAATTATAAGGATTATATAATGTTCAAAATGTAGTTAATACTATTCATGACCTCTTTTAATGGTGTGATTGAACTCGGTGTTGCGTGTAGTGCAAGTTATTGAATTATTTTTAAGAAATAACACACTCTGAAATCCTGGGGTGTTACATTCTCCCCTCCTTCAATAAATTGCGTCCTCGCAATTTGAAATTGTTCTTCGAAAATAAAAGGATGAAAGTAGAAAATATATTTGTGGGAAAACCCACATCGGAAATTGGGTTACTAAAATTTAGTCTTAATATGAGGAAAAGAGAAATGAAAGGGTCACCACCAAATTATGATCTCGATTAGGAGAACATTGTTGGCAATTAGAGACATATAATTGGAGAAAAAACGTAAATATTTATAGGTAGTGATTGAGGTCATCAATCACAAACAAGTATAAAATTGAGGTCCTTAAACTCATCAATCTATGATGATTTGAAGTACCATTGGTTCAACAAAATATAGGGTATTGGGACAACACATTTTTGACATTTCAAAATATCTTAGTTGAAATCCCACATCGAAAAATGAATTAATGAGGCCTCTATTTAAAATAAAGAGTGGAAAGTATGAAGATTACCGAAAATAACACATACTAGGGTTCCATGTAGGAAAATATGGATATGGAAGAGAAATCTAACCATCAATTATCTGATGGAGAGTGGTAGAGAACATGGCTATGAAAAGGCAAACAATCCCAAAGCCATAAATTTGTGATGATTTAAGGTACCATCTAGGACAACATTTTTGTTCTAAGTTTCTATTATTAATGTTGAGAAATTTATTTATGAGATTGGCTAAGATAATAAGGAGATATACTTACTTTATAATTAGAATTTTACCCATTAATAAATTTCTACCACAAACTCATCTTTCACTCTAGAACGTAATTTTTTTTCTATTTATACTATTCGTACAGGGTTCCAAAATAAATGAATTTATAATTCATCTACCAGATCTTTTAAAAAAAACTACATTATTTAATTCAGGAAATCTCGTGGGATAGTGGTAGGTGATACACCCTTGTCTCCCTTCGGTTGCGGGTTCAAGTCTCGCAGCCTTGCCGGACGCGACAGATTGCCGCCCGACCTCCGGGTTGTTCTTTTATGGCAATCCAAAATAATCCAAACTAGAACTATCCAAAATACTTCTGTCTAAACTCACAGTCCAACATTTATAAGGAAGGTAAACATAATATAGATCCTTTTTACCCCGTAATAGAATATGAATACCTTCATCATGTATTACCATATTCCTTATTGATTACATTCATGCTCCCTTATTCCATATAGAATGCTGGATATACTTCATTAATCCAAAAATGTTTTAAACCCCAACAATGATGGAATATACAAATCATTAATCAGCTTCAAGGTAGTCAATAATATCCAATATAATTTATCCAAATCAATCATGTATTATTCTAAAATCACCACCTCGGTATCTGAACCATATTATGGTTTATCTTTCTCTCAACCATATATTTTCCAAACATTTAACCTGCTACTGAGTCACTTTTCTTTGTTCCACACCATCTCAAGTCCTTAATGAAATAGTACTGCAGTACAATCCTTATATACTCCATAATTATTATAACAAGTACATTGTTGATACAACACTCAATTGATATAATCAACATAAGAACTCTAATCATTCCTCTTCATCTGTGGTAGTATCATAACTTGATTATTATCCAATAGCATCATTTGCGGCATAGTCTGATGACTGGGGCATAGGATCGCGTAGTGTCCAAACTCCTTGCAAATGAAGCATTGTACATTTGAAACCATTTCCTTACCCTTGTAGTCATGTACTTTGTGCCCTTTTCCTCCACACTTATAACAAACTCCCATTTCTTTCAGGCAAGTTCCAGGGTGTTTCTTTCCACAGTTACCACATATGGGAAAATTCTTCTTTTCCCTCTTCCCTTTATCCATCTTTCTCTCTTCTATCCTTTTATTCTCTTGCTTCCCTTCAAAGCCATAGGACTCAGTAAACTCTTTACTTATCTTATCAACACATGATATTATTTCTTCATATGATGATAATACATGGGAGACTATTTCTCTTGTAAATTTTGGCTTAAGACCATAAAATATATGATCCTTCTTTCTCTTTGTATCATGTGCATTGATAGAGTTCTCATTCCTTCTACTGGGCGCCATTTCTAAACAATGTCATACACTAGATCAGTTTATGAATCAAAATACATAATCCCATACTTATAAAACACCTAACATAAATTGAACTATTTATGGATATAATCCATAATCATAAGAATGTTTTCTTTGAGGAAGTATATACTCATAATCCCTTCAAAATGATTTGTAAAGAAAATGAGAGTTATCCTAAGCATATCCCCCAGGAGTGT
The DNA here is from genome assembly GCA_963277665.1 of Viscum album. Classification (NCBI taxonomy): domain Eukaryota; kingdom Viridiplantae; phylum Streptophyta; class Magnoliopsida; order Santalales; family Viscaceae; genus Viscum; species Viscum album. The sequence goes on from OY728163.1 coordinate 338,005,261, forward strand.
CGTAACCAAGAGTGCAGCAAGGCCCGTTGTCGTGCACCAGTTCCCGTTCGAGTCTAGCTCAAAGCGGTGTTTTCGGGTTTTACCCCTAGGTACATCTGTGCCAGAGCCGCCTCTACCTGCTCGTATCCAGACAGGGATGTATTGCTCGGAAAACTCACAAAATCTCTACAATACCAAAATTCTAGGAAGTTCTTCTATACTAATCCTCAAAGTTCATCTTAGGTCTACGTGCACTAATCAGAGTTTATCTAAATTTAGTTTCCAAGGTTTGTACTAAACTTCCTCTGATACCAACTGTAATGCCCCGACCCCAGCTACCCAGAGTCGGTGCATTATTACATAACATAACATTGGCATGATCACAAGAAAGATCAAATCTCGAAAGACCGATTGGTTTAGTAGCCTTGGAAACACTAGATATAATCATAAATTTTTACATTACATTTCAAAGTGAAAAACTACTACAATAACAAAGTCTTCATATCCACACTATTAACCCCTCATAATATCCCTTCAAGTCATTCATAATTTACTTCTTCACTTCCTGGGAAAAATAAAACATAGAAAAGGGGTGAGCTCAAATGCCCAGTAAGGATAACAATATAGCGGAAACTTTCATAAATAAGAATAAACATTTAAGGCAATGTATAACTAAAACAAAAGCCTTTTAAATACGAACTTTCAACATGGTATGGCATAAATAAAATTAAATAATGCCATTTACTTATTCACATGGATATTCTACTAAATGAATAATCACATGCAAAAATCAATAACCACTTTCATAATGTTGGAATGCATAATGCCAGACTATCATAACCACATAGCCAAGGCCTCGTGCCAAGACTACAAATAAGATTTTGTCAAGGCCTTGTGCCAAGACACTAGTTTGTCTCATGAGACCTACCGATGCATCGAGGAGCTATAGCGGGCTCCACCCGTCACTTATTAAGTCCAATGCATTCCCATATGAAAAGGTTTAAACATAACATAAACATTCATATTAAAACTAGCATACGAAATGTTAATACTTTCACAATAAACTATGAATGGTATAAAAATAGCACATCCACAGTCAAACATATCACAAAACCTTCAATACAATATAGAAGTTTTGTATCATAATAAATCAACTTCAAATAATCTTAAAATCCATCAAAGGATGTTGACATAGATGAAATCAAAATTCTTTTTAAAGAAATATCTCCTTTTATTTTGAAATCATTTAAGATCCATATAAAATAAAACATTTTCTTTGAAAATATTCTTATAAGCTTGTAAGGAAAGCTTTGAAGATTTTATAACGGCATAAAATAACCGCACCCGCCGTATAAGTTAAAAAAACATTCTTACCTCAATTCTGTCGAAAAGGTTAAAAAGGACCTTGTTTTGAAAACGACGGAAAGATTCCTTTATAAACCTCTTATAAAAAGTCAAAAAAAGGTATAAATGACTTTAAACCATATTCATGTAAATAGTGAAAATGTTTTGAAATACATTTTTAAGAAACATGGATGTGGATGATAAAGAGATCCCAGTAGATTATTACATATAAACAACCTCGGATAATGAAGAGATTGTGAAATAACCCTTACCTTGTACTTTTCCTTTGTTGGGGTAGGTTAACCTCCTGTATAATGGTGAAATAGTTGTTATTAAATTATACAAGAATCATATATAATAATATGATATCATATATGATCTTTTAACATTGATTTGTTAATAATATCTTAGAATTATCGTCGTTTCGGGAGTTAACTTACTCATTTTCTTTTATATGTTTTGTTACATAAGCCATGGTTGTTGTATATTATTCTTATCCAGAATGATATCTAGTCCTTAAAAATCATTTTTAAATCATCAAATGATTATTATACTTGAATGGTTACGATGGAGAATGAATCTCATCGCGTTTGTGGAGACGGTAGTCCGTACGTACGCACGAGCGACAATATCATTCTTTTTGATATTAAAATAATATATAAATGAATGGTATATCATATATACAGAATCATTAACATGTTATATTTATTATTTACATGAGTTACACATCATTATTATACCCATCCAAATAATATTATATTGAATAACAATTACACCACGACGTGGAGACGGTAAGCCGTACGTACGCACGTATGGTGACATGTTATTCAAAGGGTGGATAGAATACTGAATATGGTTGTACCATACTTATAATAACATCACAGTATATGTGAGATACTGGAGTTATTATTTTATAATGGTAAGAACAAAGGAAGAAGAAGTGAAAGAAGAAATGAACTTAGAAAAGGGTGGTGAAATCATTACCTCTTCTTCGGGTTCTTCCTTTTGATTTGATCAAAAGGGCTCCTTAGGTTGGCTTTCTGATCAAACTAAGGCCTCTAGGTTGTAGTGAGGGATGTTGGGAGAGTATTTGGGCAGAGTTTGGCCGAGCCAAAAGGCTTTGAAGGTGTGAAGAAATGAGAAGGAGGATTGCCCTTTTATAAGAGGGGTGAGGGGCACCTTTGGAAAAGCTAGAAATATTAATTTATAATAAATTCATATTCGGTTTATAATGGCTCCAAAGCTTATTATTCAAAGGTTAAGGTGGGGATAGGTCTAAAACCACTCAACCAATAGAATTTAGACAGGTTTGGGTACTTATATTAACCTTATCTTTAAGTATTAACTCTAAGTTAATTAGTTTCACTTTTACAATGTCTCTTTGTATTTTTATATAATATGGTTAATAAACTTACTATATACATCCAAGCGACCCCCTAGTGGTAAATTAATGATTAACCTATCATGATATAAGTCTCTTGGCCGAACCTTAGATTTTTAGGAATTTAATATCAATTAATAATATAATATTTGTTTTAAGAACTCTTTTATGTCAATTTTGACACTATTCAATAGTTGATTTTTGTGAAACTCATAACAGATTGATTACTTCGAAAAAAGTAAATTAAATCAATCCTAATATATCATATTATCCTAGAAAATTATTTTAATTCATTAAAAGTTTCATATTATATTTATTTGGGTATTTATAATATCAATTATTTTAATTTTTTACTATTATAGTAATTATTGCATCATCTTTGTGTCATAAATAAAATAAATTATCTAATGTCTAAAAATTATAAATAAAATATCATTATGTATGAAATCTTTTTATCTTTCTAATGAATATTTATAATCTAAAATCCAACATATATAACCCTATGTAACAATTGTTGTTCTAAAAGATATATGCTTGTTTCATTTTTGTATTCATTTTAACTAAATTAAAATAAAGTGTCATTATCACTTACATGTGGATCCATGGGGTCCCAAAATAGACCCAAAGATGCTCATGGTCGACCATGTATCAACCAATAGGTTTAAGACACGTTTTAGGGTAATTTATTATTATTATAATATTATTTTTTAACCCTTATTTACTGGATTTACCCTTAACCATGGTAAATAAAATATTTACCGCAGTAATTATTCAAAATGTCTGAAAATAAAAGTTACCTATTTACACAATTTGAACATCCTGATTCCAAATATGGAATCCATTTTCCTAAATTCAAAACACAGAAGTGGCAGAAATTAATTTAAAATTAATTCCCGCTGTCAAAACAAAAAGCGTGTTTTTAAGAGATAATAACTATCAAAAGATTGACACTTGTTTATGTTCGGTTTAATTGTAAAATTATGTCCAATGACCAAAATTATATTAAATGGTAAAAATATATTCTTAATATACTTTAAAACTACTAAAATTCATAATTTATCACTATTAATTATTCTGATTAAAAAAGTTGTTTTTAATTAAAATTTAGTAATTTTCACTATTCTTCAAAATATGAAAGTTATCCGAAAAGTACCAAAATTTCACCTTAGGCTAAATTAGATATTCCGAATCCAAAAATGAAGTCCATTTTGAAATATAAAATATATATAATTTAAAAATTAGGTATTACTATTCACAACGGCTAGTTTAATTAGTTGTGGTGTGTGTTAGAACTCGAGGTTGCGTACAACACACGCTATCGCATTATTCGAAGGGAAACGTATCGTGGAAGCTTGGGGTGTTTCATTTTAAATTTTTGATGTCCCCATTTAGTCAAAAAGTTTAAAATATTGTATTTAAAAAGGTTTCACTATTAGAAGTTGATAAAAGTGAAATACTGAAAATGAATCTGTTCTTGCTTTATGACTAAGAAACTCATAATAGGGATTCTAAAATTATAAGGATTATATAATGTTCAAAATGTAGTTAATACTATTCATGACCTCTTTTAATGGTGTGATTGAACTCAGTGTTGCGTGTAGTGAAAGTTATTGAATTATTTTTAAGAAATAACACACTCTGAAATCCTGGGGTGTTACATGATCAATATGGAGTATCATTATTCAGATATTGAGTATAAATATATGGATTTAATCACCATAATTAAAAATATAGGTTCCACAAGTAGAAACATGAGAACCATTTGGTATCTCAAAATGATCATTACAAATACAATCTTAACAGTCTCATATTGAATGGTCGTTTGGCATAGGGGACAGTAATATTTCCAAAATTTTATATTAACTTTATACAACATAATGTAATAAAGTTGTAATATCTAGATAATTTCATGAAGAGAATCACATATTAGAATAAATTCATGTGAGTATTGAACTGACCGATGAAGAGAGAATTTTATCTATCTAGGGATCCCTCAAATCTTGTGATATTTATTTTTATATTGCATCAATAATCCCAATAAGAAATAAAATGGAAGGGACCAACATTAATGTCGGGATGGAGGTTATTATTATCTCTTCAGAAAAGGATACTTAACCTCATTAATTCCTATTGTCAGAAAGTTATTCCAATAATGAGGAAGAACAACAAGGCCTCATGATAGTATTGTAACTCACAATATAAATACCAATCAAACATCTAATTATCATAGGTGGTTTGAAGTTTGTAATCATGAATGCCAAAAATTATTACACTATCAGAAAATAATAACTAATACACATTATTGAATATATAACCGGATTGATGTCTAAATTACCCTTTAAGATAGTTTCATCTCATATTCCATACTCACATAACGCTTAGGTAGATGTATTATAAAATGCCTATATAGATTAGGTATATCCCTACAGGGATGAAATAGTCATCAACATCGCACATCATAGATTTATACTACTATTTATTCAGAGATTCATGGACTAGTTCAACATGTTAAAATCTACCCTTGAACCATAAACCCTATAAAATGTTGGATAACACCCATCCTAGACTACATTTAAAGTGTAAATCATCCCTAAAATCTAGTAAACAGACAATTTGATGGTGGGTAGCAAACAACATTGTCTATGACTAATCTGGTCATTTGAAGATCCTCTATAAATGGGGATTCGATATAGTAATCCTCTTATGTGTCAATAGAGAGGGGACTATTGGTATTTTCAAATATGATCATGCTAGATCTTGTAGTTACCAGCAGTCAAAAACTATTATTTCTTATAAAATCAGGATACTTGTAAATTTACATCCATCAACAATGTTGTATTTCACATACATCTCCATGAAGCTTCATCCATGTGATGTGAATTTAAATTTCATCTGTCATCCCCCATAATTGTCTCATACTATCAAATACTCCTTGCCATTTGTTATAGGGAATAGATATTGTGTGACCATACCATCTCTCTATAACTAAGTAGTTCAGGTATATTCTTACTACTAATGAATTCTTTTCCGAATGAGCCGAAGAACTACCCCTCAAGGAATATAGTAAAAAATGAATCATAATTTTTTTTTAAAGTCCAACATAATTTCCTAGTTCTGTGTCCCACATACAGTTTTGGAACGCAATGGAAAAAATATTGATCATCCAAATCAAAGTGGTTGTACCAAAAATAAAACATCAAGTCCATCCAATCATCCCACTGCCATATAGAAAATAATGGATAGATAGTTCCACTCCACATAACTATATCAAATATAATCTATAAATTAGTGGAAAGAACAAGAAATCCTATCATGAAAATCCTCTACATTCCTTGTGATCATATTATACCATAACCCATATTGATATATTGAGTACCCCATATTCATAGGTATACTAGAAAAAATAAATTTTTTCCATGAAAACCAATTTAATTCATTATGCATTTCCATTTGTGATCAATTTTTCATAGACGAGATGTCCAAAAAGTATTTGTATGACTTGGGATAGTTCCCTTAGAAGAGTTTATATACCTTACATCAATTATATGGCCATAAAAACCTGATAGAGTGAGCCTTCAACAATAATTATAAACATTTTTCACTCTTATGAGGAGAGTTAGTTTTGTCTCTTAGGATTCCATTGATACATGGGGATAAGATGATGAACTTGAACTAAAATGGGGATATAATTTTGTCATCCATTAGGTCTATATTAATGGAACATATTTTTGGATCACCTAATATGGTGAGCATAGTATGCCCCCTACCTTTGAAATATTTCTCAAGAAATATTTCAGGTTTCTAATTACAATTGTTCCTACTCATAAGAGAAAAAACTAAAAGACGCCACTAGTCCAAACTACATGATGTTAAACTACACATAGTGGTCCATGTCACATGAACCTAAAAGTAACAACCCCTCTATCCAACTCATAATAAGTTATATTGTAAAAAAAATCATTCATAATATTACGATAAAATATAGTCTTACCTTACTCATCAAAAAATTGGATTTCATGGGAGAAAATCTTATAAAACCTCATATGTTGAGCATTAGATGCCTCACATGATATGATTTTCCAAATTACGGGGTAGATTATCTCACATGAGATGATTTATTGAATGATTCTTTTGTTTTTCTCACATGGGATGATTTTTTCAATGCCTATGTATTTTTCCTCACATGAAATGATTTCCCAAATTCCTAGGATGTTTTTCTCATGTTAGTTGATTTCCACAATTCCTAGATATTTTTTCTAATATAAGATTATTTCATGAAATCCTTGGAATTATTTCTCATGTGAGATTATTTTTAAATGCTTAGTATGTTTTAATGAATAATCCCCATATCCCTTGTTTTCACGTTATCCATAACAAAAGATTCCTTTCTATATGACATTAAACTACATGGAATAGTCTATTGTGGATGACCTCAAAAAAACATGACTCGTATAAGGCACCCATCCAACAAAATGTGGGTAAATTCCTCTTAAATGTGGTTAAATATAATAAATACTTGTTGTTTTATTCTTTATTTGATAATAAATGTATTGAATCTGGGATGCCTCATCCTAGGCCCAGTTTAAAAAAATGAATGTTACCCCATTCCATGAAAATGAGTCAGTTCAGTGTAGGGAATCTTTACCCATAATTACATATGGATAGACTCCTATTTCTACAAGATATAAAATCATTCTTATAAATTTTCATAATGAAAACCCGCAAATTAGAAACTCAGTTTTTTTGTTATTCACTAGTTTTTTACACCTTGAAAATAATTCACATCATATTTATCCTTAAAAGCTGAAGAAGCCACTCTATAACTATTTGTGTCAGTCTCTCACTACACCACAATTCTTTGAAGATACCTGAGGAGGTTAGGGAAACCCTAACCATTACTTGTTTCACAAAATTAGAATAATATTTATGGGTTTAGGAATCTAGGTAAGGGGATTTTCATATGGTCATGTCACTTCATTTTCCTAACACCATGACAATAAACTGTGTTTATCTCATTAAAAAAAATCATAAAAACTGAGATATCATACCTTATATTATCATCAAGTCACCAAGAATCCTTTTTTCATTATCTTTTATTTCACAGTTAATGTACCATTTTATACATTGTAAAAAATACGCATGATTGTAGTCATTCCTTGAAAGGACCCCCATTATAAGTGTATATCCCTCATAGAACCATATCTCTAGTACTATTTGTGGAATGACTTCCATTTCAATATGGTATGTAGTAATCTATGGTTTTCTCAACTAGAACTACCAAGGAATAAATCCTCCCCCATATCATGGGTCTGATCCAGATCTACATGGGAGAGTCTTGTATGAGGATTCACTTTCATTCATAGAACTGTGTTCAGTATATAGAGTACCATTTTTATTTACTATATGAAAATGAAAATTTATTTCATTAAATTTCATCCCTTTTAAACTATATATGGATTTAATTCCATCCCAATGTGATATATAGTGATGCCCAGTTCTCAATGTCTACGTCCTGCCACAATATAAATTGAAGAATTTCACCTCCCTACCTACAAGTCAGACATATAGTAATGAATGTTTTTTCTAAGAATAATGTGTGGATTGAATCATATTCCCACATGATACGTAGGTATTCATATATATGAAATCTCATTCCGAATATTTATATTTTAAAATTCTCCATCCCTATACAAAGGGATTGATTGGTGTAGGGATTCCATTTACATAAGAACTAACTGTGTATTTTTCTCTCATATTGACGAGATATTTACTGACACCTTAATCCAATATCCGAATACAAAAAAAATTTAAGAAGGTATTTATAGACATAATTGAAATACATTAATTAACAACACATTTTAAATTTTTCAGTATTCAAAAGAGTATATGTCACCATAGTTATCCATTCCACATAATGTTAAACTATATGAAAAAATCCTCACCATAAGAGATTATACAATATGGTTCATACCCCTTACATATGATATAAATATACACATTACTGTGGGCCTCTCATAAAAGGACCATTGATCTCTATGATGGAATCATATTTCGCCTTTGAGTCATAACTATGTGTGGATTGATTCTCATCAAATAAATATATATAGTGTTTACTTAATCCCACATTTCTAGACCAAATCCTAATAAGACACAAATATTCTCATCATATATATGATTGAGGTCTATATGTGACATTTAACTCTCATTCATGGCTATAATATATCTAAATAGTTTTTTCTTAATCCATATATATTCCATCCACAAATCACAATTCCCTTTTGGGAAAACGTGAAACCCCATAAACATCTTTTTGATATCACTTAAAAATGTATCCAAATTTAATACAAACATATGATTTGACTATACATAAAAAGCACAGATGTGTATTGACATAATATTCCACTAAATCTGGCCTTTCATCTAGATCCACATACATCCAAAAAATATAACCCTTTTTTATCTATATTCAAAATCAAATTCATAGTTGAATATGCGTTTCAAATTTGGTCATTGATCTTCCCCTATGTATTTGACCTATATCATCCCTTTGGATCCAATAACACTAAAAGTCATAATTTTTTTATTCCTTCACTTCATTAACGTCATGTTTGTACTGTGCTATAACATTTTGTGGGCCATTTCCCAGAAACTAGATGGTCTGTTGGATAAAGTATACATGATAAGATAAAAAGTCATAAAAATAACATTAAACTAAGAATTCTATCATAAAATGGAAAATACTTCAATATCGTATTTTTTTATTCTCCTCTTGTATCTAACATTGTACATGACTCACATGATCAAAGAGATTCTGAGTAATCATTGTGTGTTAAAATTTTATTCTAATCTGCCTCACTTGTGAGGCTACGATTGAAACAAAAGGCCTTCTTTCATATATACAAATATAATTTATGCAATTAATTTCCCATTAATGAATAATTATTGTAAAAATTCCCAATTAATACACCAAAACATTAGATTCAGAAACATTACTTCATGGTCCTGATAAATTTAGTTCCTCATAAACCTCACTTGGATATCAGTGATAAGTGAATTCATCTTTCATGGGAATTGTTATTTTGAATATGAATAATATGGCTAGATTCATCTCTATATGAAACTCCTCCTAATGTGGCCTGTCAACCAAAGGAACCTATGTCCTCAGGATACAAATGTTCTATCTATATATTCTATGATGAAATAATATCCTAACCATATATTGATATTTTACATAGTCATCCCTTATATTTATTTTCTTATACCATTTATTCCAATATGAAAATCCTAAGATCATGAATTAAAAAATTACACTAAAAATCCAAAATATATTGTGGAATCCTTGACTAGAAAAATATGTTTGGTTAACTCATGGTCAAAGATGTTTGACCTAAAATGTTATCTACATTTTTACATCTTGCAAGACATTAAACTTACAATGAAACGAGATGTAAATCTCATCAGGGTTAAAGAATTCAAAGGGAAAGCTAATAAAAATTCAATATATTCGAGCTATGTCTTCATTATATTATATTTACGAAAAAATTAGGGAGGTGACATTAAAAGACACAATTTTTTAGTGTTTTTCATGTGATGCTAAAAATATTATAATTCTACATGTTAGGTCCCATTAAATATGAAAAAATTAAATCTGTGTGAATATTCAATTATTTGGTTTCATTTCATGTATTCAGTAGTGTAATAAAATATCATTTAACCTTTTAAAGAGGATATATATGGTCTTTTGGTGAGGGTAATTATACTTATTCCCATCTGTGATCCACACTAAATGAAAAATAAGTGTATTACATTATCTTAAATTTCCCAAATTATGACCACTGTTGTAATTTGTGGGTAAAATAAGTCATAATATCTTTAAATTGTGTTTTTAAATTCTAAAAGATGATATGATATTTTGATATTATAATCAGAGAAGAAAAATTTAGAACATACTGGTTTCCATTCATTTTCAATATTTATCATTTGTATATAAGGGAGATACTCATCATGTCTTCTCCATAATAATAATGAGTAATGAGAAATAGTGATAATAACTCCAATAATTATTGGATTTTTTTCATCAAATCGACTAACTCTTAACATAACGAATTGCGGTATTTCTCAAAAATTTCTCTTTTCCATTTTTCAGCATTATCAAATGTGTGTGTTTTCCTTACATAGGTTTCTAGATAATTATAATTTCATCCATTACATTATAGAACTGTGTTTTCAAATGAGAACTATGTGTTCACTCAGGATAAAAAATCTTCATATATTTTCATTGATATTTAATCTATAGAAAAATATGATCATGAAGTTGCACTTCCTTAGAAGCTATGTGATAAAACTCCAAAATAGTATCTTTTAAGTTTTATTCTTGATGGTTATAAATATTAAATTGGGGAAGATCACGTTTTGAAAATTCCAACTCCTCCTAGAATATGAGAACATAATTGATATGGATTTTCATGTGATTGTAATCAAACCCAACATTTCCCATGAAATGGAAAAGTTAATGAAGCCTATCCACCTTATTAACTAAATTATCATGTGGAGTCTTCATGATAATTTGGAAAACATGTATCTAAGACCATTTCTGTACAGATTTATTTTCTAGATCTATTATAGGATCCAGATACAATTAATCTTCTTTATCAAGTATATAATATAGAATCAGATTCACTATATATAGGATCTACTCGATCAATTATATAATCTATTGAAATTACACCTTCAACCATTACTATTTAATATCAGGAATGAATCCAATAATCCTAATGTCTACCAGTGAGATGGTCGATGCCATTTCATTGGGACTAGTGTTGGTTGAATTTTTAACAGTGTTGGTCGAAACTTTCAAGCCCCTACTGCTTCTAATATGACAGGAACCAAAAGAAGAAGCCCCCTCAAACAGATGAAATGTTTATATACATGAATTTATTCTAATGAAATTATTGTTAAAAACATGATATGCTGGAACATGGATAATTAAATGAATTATTCACACATGTAATTGGTTTTCACATCATGAAATTAGAATAGTTTTCCACCCATGTTTTAGAATCATCCCATGAAAAGTTGGTTGAAGCATCAATGGATGGAAAAATGTGGTCCATGCCAGAATACTCATTGGTTATCAACAACCATAGATGAGGGGGATGGTTGGATTCGATTCCCTATTCACTCTGGTGAGAGGTACATATGTAGCCTCTTTCCCACACTTGAACTATCATGTAAACCTATATGGGAAATAATATTCCCAAACGGCCTCTCAATCTATCTGGAATTCCATATTCCACTATCAAAATGGTAAAATGTAAGGAATTTATCCCAAAGTACCCTCACTATTGTCTATCACCACTTCTAAAGGTTATGAATCAGGAGAAAATGGAAAGCATACATAATCCCTCAGTACCATATTAACACTATCAATGTACAGGGATATCTGGTGAACAATAGAATTGTTATGAACATTAGGCAGAAAAAATTGGGAATCATCACGGTATACTTATACCCATAACTTTGAAAGTGTCCCATTATCCATCCATATAAAAATTTTTATGGGCCTCTTTGGTGAGGCATAGACCTTACCTCTTGTATATAACCTAAAAATTTATAAATTTGAGAAATATTTATTATATCTAGGTTAATAATATGTTCCTCTTAAAATTGGTTACTATCATTAAGCTGAAAACCCTAATGCAAATGTAATAATCGTGGGACTGGAAAATACATGAGCTCATAAACATGGAGAAAAATTATTTAATCCAAAATTCTGATGATATATTTGATTGGATCATGTACCCCCATGTCGTATGTCATCCTACCCTATGATTGGCCTAGTATAAACTGGAAACATATTGTAACTATTGAATTGGGTGAGTCCTCATACACTGAACCTTTCGTCTCAACAGGCCAGATTACAAGAATAATATTATCGAATAAATAAATGTAATAAGCGAATAGATGTTAAAGGGTTACCCTTCTTAATTATCTACCACTATAAATAGGTCTCTCGTCAATGTATAAATCTTCTCGATATCCACCCACGTGTTTTCCATAGAATGAACTCGTCATATATATTATCAAGGATGTGAATTACAACTAATTGGTATATATAACATAAATCTACCCCAAATTTACAATGTGGTAGACAAAAGGTATAGTTACTCAAGCATCAGTGACTGATCATTTCATGTAAAAGCATGGTTAGATGATAAATGAAAAAAATTTAATTCCTTACTAACTGGTATCGACCATAAAACCCTCATTGTTCAAGAATTTCCATGAAATTTTGATTCACCTAGAATGTCTAGTTGCAATCATTAGAGAAACTCCTTCCACACCATAACTCCTACTTTTAACTACACCCCCAGTAGAATCACCCCCATGATCGATAAAAAATGGATGGTTAATCTTGAATAGTTGTGATCAGTGATATGTCATGACTATGCTAGTTTATGATTCTATATGGAATAATTTAGAAGGATGGTTTTCTCTATAATTGATACAGGAATAACATGACCTATAGAAAAAAATTTCACGTGAACATGATTTGAGGACACTTCCAACCAAGTTGGTGGAAGGTTTTCATTAACTTATGTAATTGGAGCATCATATTGTAGCTTAATGTTGAATAATGGTAGATTATCAAGAAATGGATATGCTATAAGATTTAGAGAAATATATTCCTATAGAATATCCCATGGGGAATAACATTGAATCAGGTATTGGTGTCAAAATTTATAAAAATAATAATTATTATTTCAATCAGGGTCATCGAACTGAAAAAATACTACTGATCATGACATATTTTATTTTTATATTAAATAATGAAAAATATTTAAATTTTAAAAATATTTTAATTCGTCATAGCTTTCAAAATGTTATATTGATTCATGGTGTAATTTTATGTGGACTATTAGTATTTATAAATTAATATATGTGAAGAGTTAAGCATTATATTGAGTTTTTTGAAATAACAGTTTTCTTATGGTAATTCCTCAGTTTCTTGAAATTCATGTTCATAAATGTAAAATCACTACACTAAATGGATTTCAAAATACAATGATAGAATGAGTTGAAAAGCACCATTATATTTGTTTATGAAAAAGTATTTTGACCATGATTTTTTAATTACTATGGGCTCTTTTCTAGGTAACCAGGAAAACTATAAAGAATTTAACCAAGCCAAATTCTAACTAAAATGTTCCCCCTATTCATTATTATTAGACCCCAATCCAATGGGAGTATTATTTTTTCCCAAAAACATTTATAATGAATTTGACGACTCTATGATGAATTTTGAAAATCCAGAATCAAGTCAAAAAACCTATTATTAGAGATAAAATAAATAACATACATAGGAACACAAAGAACCTTGCCACTTCCACATATCACAAAGGCTATTTGGGGACACTGCTCCACATAGCATTCCTGCAAAAATAAAATCTCCTATGGGGAAAGTTGTAAATTCCACAACACCAGTGGATAATTTTTTTGTTTGTTATGTGAGGTATGGATTGGAAGACCCCGCAACTTTGTTTCATCATTCGTAGGGATTGGTTGTGAAATTTTCCCCTATAAATGATTTTCTTCATTTTTGGTATGAGGAATCCTTTTTTAATCAATTGAAACAACTTCCAATATTTTAGTGTGAGGTGATCACACTACCTCTCTACAAAGATACCATAATACTTTATCGGTGATGATTTTTTCTTATTTTACCACATGGAACTAAAGATGTTATATAGATAAGCAACCATTTTAGTAAGATAGTTATTTTTAATGCCAAATAAATTCCTAGAATCCTCACTAATTGAGGAGGATGAATGAAGACATATGTATGGATAAAATATAAGAGTATAAAATATTTTGGTAGGTAATTTACCTATTGTATAATATGATGATAACAACAAGCAGACCTCATTAAAGGATTATTCCATAAAGGCTATCCACAAAGGGAATAAACATACACCAATTAAGGAAGCTATCCACAAAAAAATTCCCCTTTATATATGGAGACCATCATGATCCCCCACATATCATAGAAAATATTAGAATACGAATGACTTTTCCTTTAGTGATTTTTCCTACTGCATGCTTTTCTTAAATCTTTTCCCTCATATATGTCACATACAGAACTGTCCAAATGATTTCATAGGAACCATACTATAACTATGTAATGAATCCATTAAGACATTCCCCATGACTGCAAGATACATTAATCCTAGGGAAATAATTCATCATCATGTCCCCCATCCGGTATTACCTTCCCACAATAAAGAAATCCAATCATTTCACATCCCAAGTATATGGGATCATCAGAATATTCACTATCATTAATTCTTGTGATAATGAGGATCCCAGACCTAGGGATGGAAGAATATGTCTTATTGGGATAGTTGACGAGATATGTTACTCAAAATATGAAGAAAATAATACGATAAGTTCCCATTTCTTTACATAGCATCACCCACTTCCCCTATTCCACCAGTCAGAAGGGAGAAAAGATGGGAATCCCTCTTAGAGTAATCCCCTAACCTATCTTACATGACATATCCTTCCCCTCCATACCCTCGCCCTCTTCCACCATTGGATGACTAAGATCATTTTAAATTTCAGATATTTCACTCCTTTTTTCACACACAAAGCATAACTCTCATGGTCGTAGAGGTTAGTGGTGAACATATCACAACCATGATAAAAGATACTCAATGGGCCAACCCATGTATGTGTATGTAACAACATTTTAAACTATTTAGATTTGAATTTTGTACCCACAAGATACTTAGGATGCCTCTACATTGTTCATGAACAACACATCCATACCATCATCATCCTTTTTGGGACACATTTTCAATAATATCATGCCCTCACCTAGGATTACATATTACATCTTGGACCATTTAAAAACATCCTCATTGTTATAAATTATTGATAAATCTCATTTCATTATAGGGAAATATTACCTATTATATCAACCAAAAAAGAATGATCATGTGTGATTATGACACCATCATTTTCTAGGAACCTTACTCATATATATTCTCACCG
Organism: Viscum album; assembly: GCA_963277665.1. Classification (NCBI taxonomy): domain Eukaryota; kingdom Viridiplantae; phylum Streptophyta; class Magnoliopsida; order Santalales; family Viscaceae; genus Viscum; species Viscum album. The sequence continues at coordinate 338,021,018 of OY728163.1, forward strand.
CATGGCCAAAAATTCCATGTTTTGGCCCTTGTCACATGACTATAAAAGTTACTGTGACTACCATTAAACAATGCCAAACTATGTTGGTTTTTATACATTTCACAATGATATATAGGAATACCTCTTATAGGACCAATCCCAAACTAAACACATCAACCACCTCCATACATGGAAATAAACTCTAGAGTTCCCAATCATAAGGCTTACACCATAATCATTTAAATAAATGATTACCATGTGAACAAAAAATTAGATGGGGAACCTCTAATACATATAAGTTAAAATATAAATGAAAGAATATTTGATACATATAGATGTTTCCATTCATGTAGAACCTTTGTTACAACCAGTTGATTACTCCTGCTTATAAAAATGGCTAGCAATTGTTTTTAAGGGAAACAATTTTTATTTTTAGGTTTTTAAATGATTCATAAATATGAATTAAATCTATAATAGAGTCTTAGAGAGAGAATTATCTCTCCCCAAAAGGGTTTAATGAGACTGACCTCCCTTTATCTTTTATAATGTGACTGTGTCATTGAGAAAAATAATTCTATAAATACATGCCTTTGTAAAGAAGGTATATGAACCTTCATCAATATGGGAACTATTAGGTGTTCCCCATTCTAATGGGAAACAAACCTAGAATAGATAAAAACCTTTAAAGAATACATGAAGAATCAATTCGAATGTGCTAATGTAACAAGATACATGAAATAGATATATGTCATTTAATGGTAAATTAGACACCATATACCCATGTTCCACCACACAGTGAGTTCTCCATAATAATCATGACATACTTTGTGGATTGGTACATGACATAATTACACATCATATATTGACTTCCATTGTGGTACACATGTTTACAGGGAGTACATTATGTGCAGATGGTATACACATAATGTAACTCCACATTATTTTTAACCCTTATAAATCTGGGAATGTCTTGAGCTAAATTACACATTGTTACTACACACCGCTTATTCACTACCAATCGAGTGACAAGGCCGAAAATTAATTATATGGCATTTAGATTGTTGTACATTCCATATAACATGAGAAAACCCATAACAGGTACATGAAAATAATTTAGGCATGTCATGTGGGTAAAATCATGTGATATATTATACAATATACAATGTACAGGGAATATAGATGGTTATATACAACATTTGATAGGTTTTGTTCAGTACAAGGTACACACTGAGTGATTTAATAATGACTTCTAGGTATACATGATTAATGATTAATGTATAATAAACTAAAAAAATACATGACATGTAATAGGAAGTGTACATTTCATCTGTTCATATGCGTCAGGAAGACTAATTAGTTTCACCCACTAACTATATATTATGTATATCATGTCACACCATGTTGTAATAAATAACATGTATGTAAAAAGTACACATGAATGAACATGAATAATATGAGTCATAAAATTTTTTGGGTGATAATACAAGTCATGTATATATTAAATTCAATAAATGGATGAATATTTCAAAGAACATAATCTTAATCCACCCCAAAAGTAAATTTTGTGTACACAGTTTTTATAATAGTAAATATTTGTTTTATTTAAAATTATGAGTGATGAAACTTTTATCATATCTCATGGATTTTTTGAATAGAATATTAAGAGAGATAATTAATTAATAAGAATATTTATAAAATAATAATATTATATTTATCTTAATTAGAATGAATACAAATGATTGTTTTAAAATATAAACACACAGTCATTGCAGGGCCTTATTAATAATGAGATTTTCGAACCCTTGACTATGTTATAATTTTAGAATTTAATCATTTATGAAAATTTTTTAATGTGATAACAAACTATTATGTAAAATAAATTTTGTTTTTAATCATCACTCTTAAATTTATTATATATGATCCTCTACTTCCAATGTTTATTTTAAATAATATTAAATCCTCTATATAACTTACATAAGAATGAGTAAAAAATTCTAATAGATGGAACTTCTAGAACGAGGGTATGGATTATTATGCAATGTGAGTAGAATTGAACCAAATAGATACATACGAATAATAAAAAAGTCACAACTCTAGGAAATGATAGAATCAATGAGTTACTTCACCTAGAATCAAGGTAGTATTATATATTATCAATAAACCATACCATAAATAAAATATCATGATCATAAAAGAATTATTTTGTTAATGCATTCTTATTTATTTATTTATTTGATGAATAGTTTATTTGGATTATTCAACATGATCATATTAATTAAATAAATTACTGATCATTCAATGATGAAATAAAATGAAATTATTTCATGTAATTTGTTACCTCATACAATTTTAATAATTTTTTGAACGTCCATATTAAATTAACAAGAGTAGATATAATAAAATAAATAATATATATATATATATATATATATATATTTTTATCAAAATCCATCAATTGAAATATTAATTCATTAAATTACTTCTATCACATGATTAAAAATGAAACCATAATTCAATGTATTTGTATGAATATTGTTAAGATGATTTCAATTAATAGGTAATTGTAATAAAATTCTTTGGATCAATTAACTAAGTTGCAATCTAGGTTTTCTACCTTATAAATACATCGTGTAAATAATGGAATGTTTTTAGGTAGTATTACTATATGATTTTAGGTTTGGGGAGTCCTATCAATATAATAATATGTTGTGAGTAAAAATATTTGGAATGTAATGAAAACAAAAATTCCATAAAATGTTTTTTTCTCATGATCCAACAGGATTATTTGAATGAAAAATTAATATTTTAAATGTTAATATCCATGATATAATATATTAGGAAGCCAATAGTCATATTTTATAAAATAGAGATATACTTGTAAAAATAATTTATTACATCCTAACTAGTAATAATGATAATATATTCAATTATTAATTTTAATTGATAAGGAAATGTCTCATGAAAATGTATTTTAATACTATGATCATTACTAAAAAAGAAAAGGTTTATACACTTAAATTCTCAATTACCACCCTATTTGTGATACTAGAGATATAATTTTCAATATAAATCGATCACTTCGTTATACCAATGATACTTTCAAGTCTATGTTTGGTTGACAGTAGAAGTGGTCATCCAAACGATTTTGGTATATTTTAGCATATTTTTTGAATCACTTATAGATTAAAGAAAAATTCATGAAATCCTTATATATAATAAAATTGTTTAGAATGGTTTTGATATTGATCAATTCTTACCATGTATGAATGTGAACATCTGTATGTATCATAGGTTCTCTATTTAACCTCTACAGGTTAGTTTCACTATGATTTAAAGCTAAATATTTGGTCCCCCTCGAGGTTACTATAACAACACAGTTAATTTTTATATAAATAATTATTATTCCTTATATCATTAATTAATTATATTTTATAGAGTTATATTCATTATAATAATATTATATAATTTATAAATCACTAAGGAAATACTTTTATTCTTGTTAATCATGATTTATTATCTTATAAGGATTTATATAAAAGTAAATTTTCCAAATTATGGCTTCTTAATTAGAGAAATTTAATATTATTTTTGAAACGATCATATCAAAATTATTATAGGGTTAAATTTTGGTATTATTATGAAAATATTCATTTTTCAGTGATTTTTAAAAAAGTATCAATTTGTTTAAAACTGGCATTTATATTCATTGTGTAAATTAATTGAAAAGCTTCATTTAATCATAAAAAATATAAAAAATATTTAATAGTAAATATTATATTTATTTATTTAGGAGTGATTATTATACCTTATTTTGGTATTAGTTCATTTTTGGGATTATAATTCATTGTTCTGAACCCTTTTTTTCATTGTGTTTTTCATTTTAATCCTATTATAATTCCTACCAATTCTAGAAATTGAATTTTGAAAAATGGATTCCAAAATTGGAATCATGATGTCCAAATTTCTTAAATATTTTTATTTTATTGTTTCCAATGTTATTAGTAAACATATGAAATATTTGTCACCTCATTAAGGTTAAATTAGGAAATTAATATTAAAAAAATAATTTTAATGCCTGAAAATATTCATAAAAATTTTCCTTAAATTATTAGATAAATATGTATTGACCAAAACCATAAATATATTTAAATAGTTGAAATTTCATTCCATTTTAAATAGATAAAAAACATATAATAGTTTCTAATAAATAATAAATGCAAAATTTCACACTCTGTTTAATATCTCTGTGTTTTTTTAGTAGGATAAAAAGTGGTTATATTCGGTTTTAAATTTTTACATGAAATATAAATTATTTTTTTATCATGTTAATTTATTTATCATTTTCCAAAATAAAACAATTTCCTTAAATTCCAATACAAAACCGACACATTTTTTTACAAGCAGTACAAAAAGATACTCAATGACAATAATAAAAATAAAAAATATTATTTACGTGATTTTTTTGTTACCCCGATATTTTATATATTAATATAAAATATTAGATATTTGTTATATTTTTATATTTCAATTAATTTCATACCATTATTCCAATAATTTATAATGAAATTAAAGGATCTAAAAATGACATTGATGATATTATAAAATAACTATATTTAATTAAATGATTTAAAAATCAGAAAAATATTATATTCATCCAATTGAATGGGAGATGGTTTAAAATATTATCCATGGTTCATCATTTGGCCACTTTTACTTTTATTGTAACTGTCTTCACTACTATATAGTAAAAAACATTGAAATCACGGTAATCATCAAAAGGGTTAACATGGGTCAGAAAAAGAGATAAGGGTGAATAACTCACCTAAACTTTACCAAATTTTATTTTATGATTTTTTTATTGACTCATAGTTAACATATATTTAAACAATATCTATTTGGATCCTATTTTCCATGAAAATTAATTTATATTAATTTGATTATTTGTTTAATTCCAGGGGATCCCCTCCCCTCACTTAGGATAGGGGACAAAATTTTCTCTCTTCCTCACACATTTTGAGATCTCTAGTTTGGACAGGAACGTGGCCATTCTCTCCTCATATTCACTACCCACATCTTATAGTTCATGGTCTTACCCAAATACCACTCCAAAGAGGATTAATGAATAATTCAAATAATTTTTCCAAGGATAAGTTATATTTCATAACTAGTCTTTTTAATTTTTAATTCATATTACACCTATTTAAAATATTCTATAATAATGATAAAATAAAAACATCTATATATTACAAGTATATTTATGTTATTATTAATATTTCATAACCCTTTTCATATAATTTTCTATTATTTGGGAAATTAAGACATTTCACATTCGTAAATGTGTTTTAACACTTCAAAGAAGTGATGTTTTTATTTTCCATCTCCACCTATCATTCTTATTTATTATAAGGTATTTAATTTGTATTGAAAAAATGAGTCCATGTCCAGCTGACTGGCCTCATTAAAATTAATAAAAAATATTTTATGATTCCAATGTAAGTCATTTTATATTATAATCATCGAAAAAAGAGGTATTAACACAACAAGGAGGGTGTTAGACCTGATTCCATAATCACTACTCACCCCTTTGTTTGAAAGGATATCATCAAGAGTGAAATATTCAATAAACACTTGTGTGATGATGAAAATCGTTGACGATATCTTGTCTACGAATTTAATTCATATTTCTATCTATTTCTTATATATATGCATATTAATAGATCTAATTTCCTACAAAACGGTGTTAGAATCACACTTTATCCATAAATTGTTCTAGTTATATTAGGGTTTCATGTAGACTACATTTACCAAACCATACATATTCACTTTTAAAGATGTTAAAATACCATAGGGGCCATAAAGTCAGCTGTTCACATCTCCATTATGATCTCTATAAATATTCCTAAATCCTACAGGTCCAGGATTACATCTAAAATCTCTATCATAAATGAATTTAAACCATCCATAAAAAGACGAGTACAAAATAACCTCAAATGTACCCATGGGTGGAGGTAAATTACATGAAATTTTTAAATATATCATTCATGTAGGGATTTGAACTACCAAATCCATGAGGTGATATGATTTTTTTATTTCCACATCCCACAGTTGATATATATATATATATAAGTTTATTTCAAACATGTAAAATAATATTAATTATATAATAATTATTATAGATAAAAATAATAATACTTACCATCACTTCACCAGTAGCAGTTTCACCCCATTACTCATATTATGTGAATGGTTCATTGAGTGACAATGACAAGGATGAAGACAACCTTCAGCTTAAATCAGTGGCAAAGAGTGTTTAGATGAATGTGTCAGCTTCAAACGATGGTTTTTGATGGGAACAATCTATTAAGGATGGGGACATCCAAATCTAAGAAGCCACCTCCACATATTTATTGTGGGTTTCCATTGATTATAGATAATCTTATTTTATGTGATTGGTTTCCTCTCAGTGCATTTAAGCTTGCAATATCTCTTTGTGTGATTTGTTCCGTGTAATTTTTCATCATCTTTTTCACCACCACTACTTTCTCATCCTATCGCATGGACCTGTTCTTGGATTCTCGGTGTCTCCTTTCCAAATATGCTTCAATTATAGGTTCCCCATCAATAGTTGTATTGATATGGATGCTTCATCCTAACTTCCTCATAATAGCAGTGGATCAATAGTCGTTTGGCCAATGGATGGATATAGTGGGAACATAGAAGGCGTTGATCCGATTCTTTGGATGATAACCCGAAAATTTCATGTCAGATCAGGGTTCTCTTCTATTTTTCCAGATGCTTCTAATGTTGGGAGTGGTGGTGGTGAGTTTCATCAATGGTGGAATTGTGTACTGGAGCTAATTCAAGAGGGATGAAATATTTCTAGGTATTTTGGATTTCTATAGTTGTACTTTGTCCACTAGCCCATCGGGTCATGTTTGATTACTTTTGTGATTTTTTGAGCATCTCATACATCTATTTTGTAATGAATTTTTACCATTCAGATCTTTGGCCACTAGAAAATTAGGATATGTTATCCTTGAGGTTTTTAAATGGTTCTCCCTTAACCCTATTCAAAAGGGATTCTGATTTTTTCACTTTTTAATAAAGGGGATTTCCCCCAATCGTTTTCGTAAAATTATAATCAATAAATATAATTGATAATTAATTCATGATTATTATTATAATGATTATAGAATAGTGACCTCCATTACAATTTTCTTCATACGAGTATCATTTGGGACCTATGAAATGAATATCATGTCAACATAATATGTGAACTAATTAAATTATGTAATAGAATATATCATGGTGAAACAATAAATGAAAATATTCTTGAGAATGGTTCTTTATAAAGTAAATAATTTATATATTTATGTTATTTATTATGATAAAGAACATACCTGATGAGTCAGACAAAAGGCTGGGGATAGATTAACATAAAAACTTGTTTTATATTTTTTACATAATTATTTACCAAATCATTTTATTACATGTTAATAGTCATAAAATTATATTAGTTGTGTATTTATATATAAATAAATAAAGTTTAATTTAAATTTTATGTCCCCTTTACTTTATTTCAAAGGATTCTAAAAGGAACCTTTTTCAATGGAATATTTTAAATTCTCTACAAAAGGAAAAAAATTATTTTAACATTTATGGAATTAATAGATTATCCCACTAACATAACCATTATATGAGGGTTTTTTTCTTTAATAACATTCCATGATTTATTAAAATTAAAAAAAATCTTCCACTATTTCTATATATTTTAGTTTTGAAAATGTATTTTTGAAAAAGAAGGGGTATTTCTATATCTGGATGTGTTTTTAATATGGGTTCAAAAGTGTTTTTAATGGTTTTATGATGAAAAATATGAATATTAACATGGATCATTTAAGATATGTAACTCATAAATTTTTGATGATCGTGGTTTATCCTGATACATATTTTATGGTGGGTGATCCTTATACAACATAATTGAGGGGTGATACTGATATAGCTTATAACACACTTTATAGGGTTCCTTATCTAAAAAGGAAAGAAAGTGGGAGTTCAAATGGGTGGTTTGTCCTATAGATTTAACTAGACTCATGTTATTTCTCGTACTGCTTCTAAATATAATTCTCTATGTATCCTAAAAAGGTTTAGTTTTTATTTATATGTATTTTAATGTTTTTAAACGAATATTTTTAAAAAATTGATAATATTTTATTTTTTATAAACATAGAATTTTGTTATAAAGGTAATCATTTTATGTTTTTCATTATTTTTATTAGACTAATGTTTTTACTAATTTATGTCCTTTATGAATGTTTTTATGCTCATCCCACATTTATAAATGTTTTTCATTTTGTTTAATGATGAGTAATAACAATTAATAAGTAAATTTTAATGCCATGAAGATGAGTTATGGTAATAAATAATGATTCCTTTATAAAAAATTATATCATAATAGAAATTTAAACTAAGTGGATGTATCATATTTTTAATTTTTAGGATTGTTATGTAAGATTTATGTCAAAATTATCTAAAATTTTAAAACTCAAAGTAATTTTAAATGAAATAAAGTAAATTTTAGTTTATAAACACTTGATATTGTAATGTATAATATTGGTTCCTTATGTTAGGTATCAATGATATTTTTAGATAAAACTAGAGGTTAGAATAATGCTAACATAATAACCTTATGACATTATACACTATAGTTATCGAGAAAATTTATATTATTGGATAATGACTATGTTTTTCCAACTAATTCATGTTTTCTAAAAGTTCCTTCCACATAATAAATATGGAAGATTATGTATGAATGTATCAACTAGAAAATATCCCTCCAAATTAGTATTATTGAATGGTTGGAATTGTTAATGAACATTTTCTTTAATTATGGATATGTTTTCTAAGAATATAAATGGTGGAGGAATCCATGTTAGAGAGAAACCAAATTAACCATAGATGAACATTCTAGTAGATGAGATTTTTTTGAGACAAAACCATTTGACATTCGGTAGAAACTCAGATTCACCTATAGCTAAAGGATCGATAAATGGTCTCCATAAAAATTTGAATTCATGGAATGTTCATATTATCATAAGATAAATCTATCCAATTATTTTTCTGAAGTATAAGCTGATCGATGATGGACTTTAGTAGGAATACAATAGAGAGAGGTGTGTTTGATTCATTGGAATGGGAAATATTTATGATCCTTTTTTTAGAGAAATAATTCCCTAAGGTTATTTGAATTATAATAGAGAAAAAGTTCCTATAATTGATAAAATTAGAATATTAAGCATCTTTATATTAAAAAATTAGGATATTGTCTAGGTATGTACAAAGATTTATTCAATAAATTGATAATTAAATTAGTATATTATAATTAATATTGAACCCAAGTTTAAAAATAGATTTCCTAAAATGAGAATTTAAATTTTTATGAAATTTTTCCGTTGTTTTAATAATGTTAATATGGGGTTTTCTAACACTTATATTCCTCGAGAAGACAAGAGTAAGAAGCTATAAAGGTGAAAAAAAATAAAGAAGCATCCAACTAAAAATCCAAGCAGTAATACTAGTATATTTTTCAAGTGTGGTAAACATAATTTCATGGAATTTTTTATAGAATATAGAAAGTGTTACTATTGTGTTATATTTGGTTGTAGGGATCGTAATTGAAAATAAACGTTTCATAAACAATCCAATAATGGGGAAATTGTTATCCATCCAAGATTCAGTTTTTTAATTAAGATGAGATAAGGAATTATTATAATGTGTCTATGATGTTGGATACAATTGGTTGAAATAATTCAGATAAAAAATGTGTAGAAAAATCATTTTCCTTCTACTATAATAAATGTTAGCCCATCTAATTAAGAAGTGAATGGTTTTTTACATATTTATATGAATTATTATTATTCTATATTTTACAAAAGATATTTTATTTTCTATATTTATGAGAAATATTCATGTAAAATGTGAATATCACCTAATGAAGAGATGATAGAACTTCTGGTGAAAACATTGAGCAAAAATATTAAATCCACCAAGATTTATTGTTATCCTCTAATTATTTTTGTTGGATGATATTTATTATAAATCATATCAGACTACCCATTTTGGAGATTTATTTTATTTCTGGAATGGATTGATGTTTTGTTTACCTTAATAATATATATTTTAGAGATATAAATGTTATATTTAATGATTTATTATCATTTTTAGCATATGATGAAATTTTGAAATTTAGTAGTGTTGGAAGTGAATGGTATAAATCTTATATTGTTAAAAATAAAGAAATGGTTTATATTTGTGATATCCTAGTAGTAAATTAATATATGTATATATTTGAAGATTATTTTCATAGTGTTATTATTGATTGGTTTGTTGAGTTTACTAATAAATTATTTCCTCAGTATAAGGCAATTTGAAAATACATATATCTAATGGATCAATTAGAAAATTTGAAATTAAAAAATTATCCATAGGTTTTATCAGATAATGGATTCATTTCTCCAAGAACTTCAACATGTGGTGCCCATGTTATATTTTTTGTAAAAAGAAAGAAAGTTAAATGATTCTTTTCATTGATTATAAATCATTGATTAACATAATTGTTAAGAATATGTATCATATGACTCATATAGTGGACTTTTTTGATTGATTCATGGGACCATTGTATTATTCATAGATTGATCTCAGGTCATGATACGACCAAGTTAAAGTAAAGGATGAGGATATTCTAAGACGATGTTTCTACCATGATATGATAATTTTGATTTTGAATTTATTACCTTATGGATATTTTACAAACTAGTTATATTCATGTATCTCAATAATAGTGATTAACATGACTATTTAGATAGGATATTTGTTTTTTAATTAATTAAATATTGGTTTATTATAAAATACATGAGTATAGTGAAATATTACTAAAGATATTTTTAAAACATTAAATGGATATGAAAAATATTGAAAATTTCGTAAGTATGAGTTTTAATTGAAATATATTTTATTAATTGGAAACATTTTTTTTAAAACATGTTATATTTATCGACACTCTTAAAATCAATTTTTTTAATATTTTAAAATCCCTTGAAATGTCACATAGGTTCACAATTTTTAAGGATTTGAAGGTGTCTACCAAGAATTATGTTGAAACAACAAACCAATTATCTATCCCACAAACCCAGATAACTCAAAAAGGAGTTAAATTCATTCAGGTGAAAGTGTGTAATTTTTGTTTCTAGTAACAAAAAATATCAATGGAGAATTATATTATTTTTTCTATTCTATATATAAATAGTGAATTATTTACCTACAAAGTTGCTTTAGTGAAGGTACATGGTTATATTCCAAGGTAGAATGATTGGGAAGTTTTTTATGCTCTAAAACAACTAGAACCACATGAGTTAAAATACCCTACACATTATTTGGGATTATCTACTATTTTATTTTTACATTAAATACATAGAGCTATAATTAAAATGGATTAAAATATAAAATACATACTGATAAAAAAACATTGAAGAATATGTTCACTCTAAAATATTTAAACATGAGATAGAGAATATAGATATAATTTATTAAGAATGCTTCCCGGATTCATTACCAACCTTGAAATTATTACAAAATTGTTGATAGTTTTTGTTTAAATGGTAACTCATCATTAAACATGATACATTTTTATCATGATCCTTTGGGAAATTATTTAAGGAATAGTGGGATGGAAATTGTGTAAACATGAACATCCTCAATTTGGCTATAGTTCTCAAATAATTCACCATTGATAGATATAATTTATGAAACATAAAATAAATTACAATTGGTAAATAAAGGTATGTAACCTATATTTATCATTGGTAAGGATGATTTTTTATGATTTGGAAAAGGTTGTGTGTGTCAGTTATCAACCAATTAAAAAAGAATTTTTTTGATTTGATCTCGAAGATCTCTCTTTTTATATTCATCTAGACTGTACTAATACATACAATGTCTTTTGATACTATTACTGGTGGGAGGGATACAAGAAAGATATTGTAGATTCTACCCCAAAACATTTGAATTCTAAACAAGTTAAAGTTGAAAAAAATTTAATGAAAGGGAAGATTCAATATTTCTAAGGTCTATACAGGAAATGGTGAAATATATCTATGTATTTCAAGGTGGTATTACAATAACACCCTAAATATTTTATATATTATGTTCAATAGCTTGTGATACACCCAATCATATGTCCACCTGAACTATAATATAGTATATTATTACCACCTAAATGTTAAATTTATATAACGGAAAGGAAATAAATTTACAATTATAAAGTTGTTATATGAATCAAGATCATCTTTAGTAAAGTATTTACTTCAATTAAAATTTATTTTCACCCAAAAATGTTATTTCCATTTTTTGAATAATTAATATACATTATTTATACCCCTTTTAGATATAGAATTTGAAAAATGAATTTTTTTGAAACCGCATGTAATAATTATCTAGGGTAATTTGTTTATAACATTCTAAAAAGATTTATTTTCTAATTAATAGTTAGAAATATGAATTTTTAATTGAAAATTTTATTTATCATTAGTGAATATTAAAGTACCAATTTACTATAAATGGTTTTAAAAAGTAATAATATTTCATTTATATTATTAAAAATAAAATTAGGATCATTAGAATTATTTATGTGTGGGATTTTTTATAAATAATTTTATGCTTTAGAAAACCATTTTTTATCTAAAACTTATCGATGTCAAATTTTGGGGGTTTAATTTCAAATTAAATTATTCCACATATATCAATAGAATATTGAAAAATTGACGCCAAATTTTTAATCAAGAATGAAGAATTTTATAAATAGTTACCTTTTATTTTTGGTCATAATTAATAATAACCATGATAAATATTTATCAATTAATAAATGGTGAAATGGGTAAAATATAGTGAAAACATTGGAATATAGATTTTAAATTTCTACAATACTCTCTTTTATTCTATTTAATAATTTTATTTTGGGAATTTCCATCCATTATCCAATATATGGACACAAGCATCCATTATTATTTGATCATCACCAAGATATTATTTTAAATAAATAATAAATACAATTTTTCACTCTTAAATTTAATATATCTAAAAATTTTGTATAAAGTTAAGAATAGGATAAGTTCTATTATAAATATATATTTGATAGAAAATTTAATTATTTATCATGGAAATTAATTTTAAATTTTAATTCAATAATTAATTACATTAAAATCTTAAGAAATAATTTCACTTTATTTATTCAAATAATATACAAATAAAATAACTGATTTATAAAGTATAAAATTTATAAAATATGGATGAATATTTTTGATCTATTTTTTTAAATAAATATAACATATTAGAATGTATTTAAAGTTTTATATTCTAATTCCAAAAATATATTGATGAATTTAATGTCAATGTAAATGAATTGTCATATAAATCATATTAATGATGTTTTATAATAAACCATATTTTATTAAATGTTTCCAAATTCATTAAAACTCTATATTTACCCATTTTAATGGGATATGAGTGAAAATATCAACTATGGAGCATATGTTTTTCAAATATCCTTTTAATTGTTTGATTCTTAATACTTTAATAAAAGAAATTTTTGACATGGAAATAATGTCAACATGATTATCAGGGGTAAAAAATAGGAGATAAGGGTTAAAAAATCCGATTAAAATGCGTAAATTTTATTGAACGAGAAGATTTTTACATGTCCTCAACTGATATTATAAATATTTCAATTACTAGTCAAATGAATATAAATGTTAATTTATATTAATTTTATACTTTATGTAATTCAAAGTGTTCCCCTCCCCTCACATATAAAAAGGATCATTTTCAACTATCTTCATAAAACTTTTGTAACCCTATATCTCATCCAATATTTAATATAATACCATCATATATTCCTTTACCACATCCTAGAACTTATTTCATTTCAAAAATAATATCACTTTAATGAAAATTATGTAATACGATAGAGGTTAGTCAATGAAGAGGTATAACTCTTTATACAATTATTACAATTTTATGTATTATTTTAACTATTTTAAATCCATGTTATTTATCATAAAATATTTAATTTTGTATATTGAATAGAATTAATTGTTATTATGATATTTTTATAACCATTTTATACCATATTTCTTCCATATTGGAAGAAAAAACATTGCTTGTGTGTATATACAACATAACGTCACCATATAGCAGTGTAATACATTTTTCTTCACAAAATTAAATTAATTAATATAATTTTGGATTTTTTAAATATATATTTATCATTTTAGTATGATTATAGAAAATTTAATTAATATTTACCTTTCATTTATTTCATCATTCAGAAAATGGAAACAATGTCAATGCATACATATGAATGATCGACTCCCTTAGTGGTGTAATTATTTTTAATATATGTAACTTTTATAGAAGAATTTAAATATATATAAAATGAATAAATATGATATTTATATCATTTTTAATAGTATTTATAATATTTATTGAAGATTAATGTACAAGGAACAAAACATAATAACTGAAATTGTAATGAAAAATGAAATAGTTAACACCTAGAAAGAATGATTTTAATAAATAATTGGTGTTATATAGGTGAATAAATATTTTTAGTAGGTCATATATGGTATTAATAACATCCTCATGATTCTTTTTTTAATTATAATAAATTTAAAATTAATACATAGGATTATTTAGTGCTTTTTATGAAAATAAAGCTTGAGGAAAGGGTTTCTTTCAAAATCTCATCATTATTGGAGATTTTTTTTATGATTATGTAATTTTTAGAGGAATTATATTATATTTTTTTCGTAAACAAAATCTATTTTCTTCAATAATTTATATTTCTTGAAATAAAATTTTTTATTTGAAATTTCCACTCTTATGTAATCAATATACCAAATTATTCTTTTTAAAGAAAGTTGACCATATATTTCATTTAGTAGGGAATATTCCTATTAAATTTATATATATTAATTGAAATATTTTCAATAATATTTTTAATATACTAAAAATATTCATTAAATTAAATTTCCCAAAATTTTTACTTTTTAAATAAAAATTAAAAAAACTTCTTATTTTTTTATAAATGAGGAACTTTTTAACTAATGTGTGAGTAGAATCATTTATTTAATAAACACATCAGAAAGTATTGTTCCCAATATAATGACTAATAGTTTTAGTTAATATTAATTTAAATTTTTCCATGATTCGTTCCAAACAATATGTTTTCCATATAATTTAGTAAATTTTAGTATTTTAAATAAGTGATTTATAATTGAAAAAATTATTTTTCTCAAGAGAAGTTCCAATGATCTTTTAAAATTTCTTTCATAAATTTTAAAATCATTTGATAGATTTTTTGATTTTTTGATTTTATAATATAATAATTCTATCAAAAATATTCTATGGATGGTTTATGATCATTTGTACTGGGTAAAGTAATGATATTACATATTTATTTTTTTAAATATAGAAAATTATTTATTATAAGGCATGTTGATTAAGTTTTAATGTATATTCATATGATTAACGAAATTATCATATTATGTTATGGTTGGGGATTTAATTACATAGAACAGAAATATTTTTATTGGTATCATGATACAAAACAGGTTGAGAATTTGGACAATGCCATATCTATTTATGTAATATGTCTATTCATGAGGCCTAAATAGTATTCATATGATGTATAACCTTATTAATTCCATTAACATAAAATTAGTTACAATTTACCATGTAATTATTAGAATAGTTATGATATCCATAGATAAATTTCAATACCATGAGATTATTTATGTAGTTATTTTGTCATATTTTATTATTTCCATATAATTCATACCTTATTGAATTTATGATAGCTTCCACTATATTTAATGCATCTAAGCTCAATGATCCTTCATGTTTGCTTTCCCTTGGGTACCATGAAGTGACATATGATTTATTTTTAGGGATATTCTTGAGTAAAAAAATGATGTTCTCAATTTAAACATTGTGTTTTATTTTATACTTTCAAATGTAATTTATGATTGATGTATGTATCTAGTTTTCTAATAACACTAAAATATTCAGTCCTTTAGAATTTGATCTGTTGTATTTAGTACACATATAATAATTTAACTTATAGATTTTGGATTCTAGGTTTGGGGTCTTTATAATTAGTATTAATGTATATTTTTTAGAATCCATTGGGTACTGGATTTGGGAGAACATATATTAGGGAACACAACCCTTTTGAAGTACATTGAGGATATGTCCATATATCAAATAACATAAAAAGTTTTTGGAAAGTTTTAGATTACATGGTTTCCCTAGAAACACGTCCCTTTATAGATATTAAAATTTAATATTTTTTAAAAAAAATGTTCTAGGACTAATTACCCAAAAATAGTTGGTCAAATATATCTCAACCACCATTTTGGTTCTCGGTGTGTGTTCCCTTACTTTTCATCTCATTTTACGCTCCCATTGGATATACATGGGCGGAATCACATTTTCATCATGATCTTATATGATGAATTATGAAATAGAAACTATATAATCCTAGGATATTCCATAGTGATATGGTATAAACCTAATGTGTCTATGATTGATAAGTCTATTTTTTTATATGTTTCAAGGAATAGATTCCCATTTTGAGGTTTTAAGAGATCAGAGTTTAACATGATCAAGGATATTTTGGGAGAAATTTATAGTAATAAAACTATTTAATTTAATATATGTTTTCGTGATAAATTAATTTGACGAACAATTCTTCAATATCTTTTAGATGGAAGTTTAATGTTATTGAATCCCTTTAGGGTTATTATGATCATTTATGTCAAGGTAATAAAAGAAAAATTATTTTATTTTATTTTATGAACAAAATAAGTAGTATTAAAATTCATTGTGGTTAGAAAGTGATTTGAAGAACAATATTATTTTTAATTATGTTCATAAAATCTTTCAAAATGATATAGGAAGTATATAAATATATTTTTAGAAAAAAGAAAAACGATAAGCGAGATGATAATCCATCATTTTTGAAGAGTATGTAAGATACAATCCCACATTCAAAGGATGACAATAGTGCATCACCTATAACTAGACCACATGATGTCCAGGTATGTATGAAAATGTTTTTTTATTTTAACGATTTGATTGGTAAATATTATATTGAATTTTGGAAGAACATTATATGATCACTATTTTTTTTTTGAATTTTTGAGATCTCGATGTGATTAATTATATTTGAGGAGATTTTTTTTGGGATGAGGTAATTATAAAATATATGTTTTACATAAAGGATTATTTAGGAAGAATGATATTATGTTTTTTTAGGTGTAAGATTAAGGGTACGAAATAAAATTTTTGTTTTATACATTATATAAATTTTTGGTTATTAGGATTGCTTGGTAGATAGGGTTATATATTTACCTATGTCAAAGGTTTTGTTTTATTATTTTATTTTTGAGATATTGCGAACCCTGATTAATATACAAGGATATTACATAATTTTAGTACAATATATTTCACATTTCAAATGTAAATTCCCAAAGAGTATAATAGTTTAGTGTATTTTGAATCATAGAACAAATTTCTTTAATTTGGTGAAATATTTTAAAAACCTCTATAAAGATCATAACCTTTAGTAATCCTTCTAAAAACAAAAATTTCATAGCATAGGGAAAGGAAACATAAAAATGGGAAACCTTAGATGCTCAATGAGGAAAAAAAGAGATATCATAGCATAATAAGGAGTATAAGGGTATTAGAACATGATTTTATCATTAGGATATCATACCCAGCATATCAGAGATCATAATAAAGAGTAGTCTAGAAATGTTTGATTGTTAAATAGATATGAATGATAAGCTAATCATTAGAATAATACACTGAGGAAAAATATAGGAATAATAAATTTAATTGTGGCATTCTAATTAGCTTATTACATTGAGAACATGTATATGTAGAAACACAGTAACTCAATAAGTTAAGGACATGAAATCAGGCCCTCACATAAACTTATGGAGATTCGACCAGGTTCATACATAACATTTTTCACATTTAATAAGGTTTACACATAACATTGTGAAAATGTAACAAGGTCTACAAAAAGACACACAGTCATGAAACCAGGTCCATCCATAACATTATAACCATGTAATTAGATTCATTAATAACATTTTGAACATGTAATATGGTTCAATCATAATATTCCAAACATGTAATCATGTTCACACATAAAATTATGGACATGAAACCTGTTGGATCGGATTATACTAAATATACACAAGAGGTGGGTGAATTGTGTATTTTAAAAAATCTTCACGAGATCATGTTCTATCCTTTATATTTAATTAGATAGATTAATGAAGTGGAAATATGAAGTCCAGAGACACATGATGTATAGTGGTTTGGGGAATAGAAGGCCCCTAGTCCACTCCACAAACTCTCTACTCCACAAGCATGGTGATTTTAACTATCTATTCCTTATTTTAACAGACCATTCAAGAACTAAGTACAGGAACTTGAAAGAATTACAATCTAAGGAAAAATAAATCCTTCTGGTTTGCTCACAGAACCTACACAGCTTTGTACGAGAATCCGGTCACTCAAGAATTGAAAAAAATGATTTTCGTACTTTTAAAATACTTTCCATATGTTCTTCTGAATTGAAACAGAATTAAATTGACATTAGATATATCATCACCTTTAGAAATAATAATATTCACAAAAGAGTCATTCTGAGTCGATCCTATTGTAGTAAATATAGAAATATAATTCACAACATCAGAAGTAGCAGATTCTCAGTAGATCTTTGATGCAGAACAAGTGAATCTTCTATCGTGATACTTATTCATCATTAAACATAGCTTTGTTTCTACTTTGAATCAGCATGTCTATATTTTTTTATGGTATTTGTTTTTCTTCCTTTTTATGTATGATCGTTTTTTTACAAACCTTCTCCCCATTTTTTTCTAAACAGATAAGATCATATATAATAATAACGAGCACTTCTCCTATAAATTTATATCCAAAAGAGTCGCCTTTTGACTCACGATATTCAAACATTTGAATTTACAGAGTACTCGTATCTTCCTTGAATACTCAGCATAAAAAGATCCTTTTAATTTGATCCATAAACATTTGATAAAAAGTCTTTGAATCAGTCAATGTTACGCTTAAAAAAGCATTAAATTCCGCTTGAAATCAGAGTAATAATCAACTTGGTGATCATTGAAAAACAATATCAACTTTAAACTCTCTGACACCAAACATAAGGTTGAGTTGTATAATATGTATCCTATGAACGTAACGTAGATCATAAATTTAGGGTTGAGGACGTATACTTCACACATAAGGTTTTCAACATATGGTTGATCAAAAACATAAGGTTCATGTCACTTTTGTCATACGTAAGGTTGATAAAATATACATACTTTTATAAGCTTCCAAACGAAAGATACTTGATCCATACCTTTATAAGAACGTATGGTCATTCACAAAAGTAATTTTGATTAACCATAATTTTTATAAACAAACGTAACTTTTAACACTTACATACGGTTCTCCTTCCATACTTTTCTAATATCCCAAACATAGGGTTCCTTCCTAACATACGGTTCTTTTTTATATTTTTTCCATAACATATGGTTGATTAGCCATACTCTTCTCTTATCTCATAAAGAATACACTGCATTTCATCGTTACACTACGTTTCTCCACGTAGGGTATGAACAGTATTTCATGAACGTGCTAAAGCATATATTGAATATGTAGAGAATGAATAGTGTTTCCAGAACATGCTAAATGC
Source organism: Viscum album (assembly GCA_963277665.1). NCBI lineage: Eukaryota > Viridiplantae > Streptophyta > Magnoliopsida > Santalales > Viscaceae > Viscum > Viscum album. Next base: position 338,040,843 of record OY728163.1, read on the forward strand.
GAATACCTAACAAATTAATTCTCATTGTTCATGAATATAAAAATTTCATCCAGAAATAAAAATATAATGAGTAATAAATTCTTGAAATATTCCTAAAAAATAAAATCATTAGAAAATAATTAAGGGTATTTGTGAGCATAGAAATTACCATAAATATATAGATTATTGTTCTCAACAATCTCCCCATTAAATAAAACATTACATATTGTTGAAAACAACACTTTCTCAATAATATCCCCTTTTTATGATCACAAAATCCATAAAATAATCAATGAAATTAACATACAAAAATTAAATACATACAGTTTTGAATTTTGAAAAGATAAATACAATATTATATTTAACTTAATTTCTCTATTTAATTTATACATTTTATTTTATACACCAATAATAATAAAAACTATATAAAATGAAATAGAAAAAAAATTTGTGTTTATCCAAATTTCTCCCCCTTTTTTGATATCGAAAGGAATGAAAAAATATAGAATATAACATTGATTAATATAGCACTGAATGGAAGTAAATGCTATAATTACTTGTTTATCAATTAGTGAATCTAAAAAACTGGCTAGATAAATAATGATTGTAAAATAAAATAAATATCATCGAATAAATTTTCATTGAAATTACAAAATTAATAAACACATGAATCAAGCATTAGTCATCGTTCAGATAGATTCTATCTAATTTGAATGACTTCCTTGATTTCTGATAGCTTCTCACTGAGTCTTCCCATCATTCCATCACCAAGCCTAATAATAAGATCCCAATTCTCTTGAGTCATATTAATTACTGGTATGAGGTTGACTCTGAAAAACTCAAGTAGTCTTTCCTCCTTCTCTAAAAATATCGACAAATTATCTGTGAATTTATTTAAGACAGATCTGATTCCTGGTTTATTTTAGGTGAGATGATCAACCAAATAATTCTTATTGTCTAACAAGACTGATAAAGGAGCAATATTGCATTGAATATCTTGCAATCTGTCATTCATGTTGCTCTTTGCAATTATGATAGCCTGGAAAATTCTGATTAAATTAAGAGAAATAACCGATCCACTAGCTTCACTAGTCCTGAGAGATGCATATTTTTTCTCTATAAATAATTTGAGATTAGATAAATCTGACCTCATAACCATTTCAGACATTAAATTTTCAATCAAATTCATCATATCTTTCTTAAAAATCCAATATTCTTGCTTGGAAACTATACTATTTTGTAGCCACTGGAATTTTAGTTGTTCCTTTTGCAATTATCTCTTCAAAACAACATTCTCTTTATCTACCCACAGCAATTTCGTGTAAATTTCTTCAACTTCCTCAGTTTCTATTTCAGGGGTACTTTCTACTTGATTCTACTTTTTAGAATGAAATGGATGTACCAACACTAGGGATAAGGATTCAGAATCTTTTTTCTCTTTAGCTTCTCAAACCTCTAGGTTCACATAGTTTTCCTCTGAGTCGTTTCCAGACTCCTCCACAAAAAAAATCCTCATGAAGAACCTTTGTTTGTACTTCTGAAGGATTTTCGTTTTGTATATTATCAATCACTCCTTCTATTTGAATATATTGAATAATTTCACTTATATCTAATTGAGTACTGGCCACTTCTACTCTAGGAACTGCCTCTTATTCAATGTTAGCTTCATCTTCTGGTTCTATTCTTTCAACTTCAATTCTTCCAGGGTCATCTTCTGTAACAGCCACATCCTGTTAATGAGTCTCTCCATTAGCTTCTTCTTGACTTCCAGATTTAATCAATGGTCCTTCCACTGGTTAGGACCTCTCAATAATATCTTCCATTTCTTTTTCAATAGCAGCTTCTCTTACAAAACTATAAGAGTAAATCTCGTGTTGTTAGTATGGGTGAAACAAATGTTTCATTAACATTTCATTTTATTTGAGTCTGAAGGACCTCTTGACTTCTTTTTTCATGAGTGTCTTCTATTTCAAATCTTATTCTTCTTGCAGCATTGCTTACTCTTGATTTAGCATGTCCCTATTTGGACTGAGCGGACTGAGCATGATCACTATCGTATTCTTCCGCAACTCATACTCCAAAAGTTTCCATTTTAATGTGTTCCAGAAATAACTAATTTTCCTTAAAGCTCCAGCATTGAAAACATTACTATGATGACATCTTACTCTGGTATCCACCAGTCTCACCATATGCTTTTAGAACAAAATTTTGGAAATGAATCTACCAAATGAGTAGAAATTCATTTTGGCTTCATTATGACAGCAGTAACTCAGGTACCTCACCATGTACTTATAAAATTTTAATTTTATATCACTAAGGAGAAGATACATTATGTACATGTCAGGATACAATATCATTTCCATCTCTGACATTCATGGTGCTATCACTATGTGTAGAAATTTCATAAGAATATTTTGATCTGGTTCTAAATCATTAATGAACATTTTCCTTATATTAGTAAATAAAAACAGAAAATACATAATGTCTTCATATTTATTCATAAAATCTCTTATATTTTTCATATAAAAATGAAGCACTTCCTTATGAGGGCAGTTCAGTATCTGACTAATTTCAACTGAAGAGATCGAAAAATACATATCCTCTATCTTAGCCATCATGGTGTCAGAATGATCTACCAAACTGAATTGAGAATTTTTAAATAAATATAGAAGTTCTACCACATACAAAAATTCCTTACTCTCATTATTGAAGGCCTGTTCGAGTTTCTAAAATGACAGTGCTTGTTTTAAAAACAAGTTCGTCTGAAATAGCCATTCTAAGTCAATCACCTTTCCCTATAAGATTTTCCTTACTTTTGTCCATTGTTTCTTGGCATTGCTTCTCTCGGCATCATACGTTATCTTAGACTTTTCCATTTATAAAAGAATATCTGAAGGTTTGAAGGTTAGGGTTTCAGAGGTTTGAATATTAGTGTTGACAAGTAGTGGTGCAGTTTTGTGGGTTCGAAAGGGTCTTGGTGGAAATAAAATGCTTCAGAATCCGAAAGGTTTCTCATAGCCTTGATTCCCGTGTTTTCATTATTCATTACATAGATTTTAAATATAAATAAAATTTATTACATGGGGAACAGAGAAAAAACAAATTTTTTTTTGAAAAACAAATAACTAAATTTTTTTGAACATTATTAAAATAAAGAAACAACATAGTAAAATAAAAAAATTAAAATTAAATAAACCTAACTCCTCCTTAATAAAATAAATCTTATAGTGGGAAGTGGGTTAGTAAATATATCAGCTAATTTAATTTAAGTACTTACAAATTCCAAAGATATATCTTTTTTAAGAACATGATCTCTTAGAAAATGATGTCTGATATCAATATTCCTAGTTCAAGAATGATTAATAGGATTTTTTGAAATATTTATTGCACTATTATTGTCACATAAAAGAGGTGTATTTTTAAAATTTATCCCAAATTCCATAAGAGGGTTTTTCATCCACAACACTTATGCACAACAACTATCAGTAGAAACATATTATACATTAGCTTTTGACAAGGAAACTAAATGTTGATTCTTACTTGACCATGACACTAAATATTTCCCTACAAAGTGACAAGATCCCAAAGTGTTTTTCCTATCTAATATACAACTCCCCAAGTCTGTATCTGAATACGAATTCAAATTAAAATCAGAAGTTTTGTGAAAAATAAGAGATTGAAAAACAGTTCCTTTTAAATATCTAGAAATTATTTTGACAGTAGTTAAATGATATTCTTTAGGATTTTATTAAAATCTTTCACAAAGACATACTGAATACATTATATCTGGCCTTCTAGCAGTAAGATATAATAAATTACCAATTATACCGCTATATTACCTGTTTTCAACTGCTTTTTTAGTTTAAGCGAAATCATGTTTTATATTACTACACATATGAGTTGTATATGTCTCACTCTTTTCATGTCCAAATTTCTATAATAAATCAGTAATTTATTTTCATTGATTCAAAACATTTCCAAAATATTTTTGATAAATTTGAAGTCCTAAAATGAAATTTAATTCTCCCATCATGCTAGTTTAAAAAATATTTTTCATTAACATTGAAAAGTCATGATAAAGGGATTTATTAGTTGATCTAAAAATTACATCATTCACATAAATTTGAACCAATAAAATATTTTTATTTTCAGTTTTCTTAAAAAGTGTTGGATCTACTATTCCAATAGTAAAGTCATATTTCAATAGAAAAAAACTTAATATTTCATACCAATATTTAGGTGCTTATTTAAGGCCATAAAGAGATTTATTAATTTTATAAATAGAATCTGGATTTGAGAATTTTCAAAACCATGAGGTTGCTCAACATAAACATCCTCCATTAAATAACAATTTAGAAAGGAATATTTACCATCTATCTAAAATACTTTAATGTTCATATTAGATGCATATTTTAAAAGGATTCTAATGGATTCTAATCTATCTACAGGTGCAAAGGTCGCATCATAATCTATACCTTCTTCTTGATTATATCTTTTCTCTACAAGTCTTTCTTTATTTTTAGTTATTATTCCTTTATCATCATTGTTATTTCTAATGACCCATTTGGTTCTTATCACTGGATAATTCTTTGGGCTTACACCTAATTACTAGAATTCATTTAATTTTTCCTGGTTTAATTCGTCTTGCATTTCTATCATCAAGCATTCATCATCTAAAGCTTCTTCTATGGACTTGGGTTCTAATTGGGATAAAAAGACAGAGAATTCAACAAGATTCCTTATATTTCTTCTAGTTTTTATTCCTGTGTCGAGGTCACCTATTATAGTTTCTAAAGGGTGATTCTTTAGGGTTCTAGTCTATCTAGGTTGTACACTCATAGGTTTTTCAGTATCATGTTCATCTGAAATGGACTGAATTTCATTTATATCTTTTTCAAAATCATTTTTCAAGTTCTCAAGTCTCATGTTATCCTTATAGTCAGATTCATCCTTTGATATGTCCTTTTGTAAAATGGATCAAATTCATTAAATTTCACATGAACTGATTATTCAACAATCATTAACATCTTATTATAGAATTTATTACCTTTAGAGGTAATAGAATATCCTAATAAAATGCCTTCATCAGATTTTGGATCGAACTTAACAATATTTTCATTGGTGTTCAAGATGTAAACCTTTCATCCAAAAACATTAAAGTAATTTACTTTATGTTTTCTGTTATTCCAAAGTTCATAGGGTGTATTTTTTAAAAAGGTCTAATTAAAACTCAATTCTTTAAATAGTATACTATACTTACAGCTTCTACCAAAAAATAGGATGGACGACTATATTCATTTAGCATAGTCCTAGCCATTTCCTGAATAGTCCTATTTCTACTTTTAACACTTCCATTTTGTTGAGTTGTTCTTTCTGTAGATAAGGTTTTTTAATATCCATATTTGAGCAGAAGGAATAAAATTCCTGAGTCTCAAATTCTCTAACATGATCACATCTTAATGAAATTATTTTAAATACATTATCATTTTGAACATTTTTAAAAAAACATTCAAATAAAGTAAAAGCTTCAATTTTAAATTCTAAAAAGAAAATCCCTATAAATCTAGAATATTCATCAACTAAAACATATACATATAATTTACCAGCCAAGCTTGCTACTCTGTAAGGTCCAAAAAAATCCATATGGATAAGTTCTAGAGGTTAAGATGTAGCAATTTTCTTAACAGATTTGAAAGATGATTTGTGTTTCTTGCCAAGATGACATGCATCACAAAATCTGTTACTTTCAAATATGAGACTAGGAAAATCAAAAACTAATTGTTTATTTGATAATTTATGTAAAACATATATATTACAATGTACAAGTTTCCTATGCTAGATCTAGGATTCATTAACTTTAGCAGTTAAGCAGTTTAATTGTTGTTTACACAAGGAATTTAAATCCAGGGTATACACATTGTCAGTTCTAGGTGATCTAAAATTAAGTAGTTTCTTTTTAAAAATAGAACTACAATTGTTTTAAAATTAAACAGCATAATCATCATCACATAGTTGAGAGATACTTGTCATATTGTGTTTCAATCCTTGTATATAATGTAATTTTTTGATTGAGACAACTTCTAGATCTCCAACTGTTCCAATTCCAATGATCTTCCCTTTGGCATTGTCACCAAATGTAACTAGTCCACCATACATTTGGGTTAGTGTAGTGAAGTTCGATGAGTTTCTAGTAATATGTATTTTGTTGCCACTTTCCATATACCATATGCCCTTTTTGTTTTTTGACCTGCTTCCTGCAAAGGCATTTACAGAATTTTCTTTGGTACCCATATTTTGTTGGGACTAGGGGTGTTAGCCAGCAAAGATCTGGGAATCCAGACATCCTTTTTTTTCCTAATTTCACAAGTGTCAAATAAATTATTTGTTACAAAATCATTCTTAATACAACTTATTTGGGTTTGTCTTACGAAACAATTTTTATTAATATGTCCCCTTATTCCTTAGTAATTACAATTTAGTATTTTTTCACTTAAAATAAAATAATTCTTGCACAGCTTGGGTTTTTCACCATTACATCAAATTCCAAATATTTCCTTTTTTAATGACATTTTCCCTATGAATTTCAGTTAAATTATTTTCTCCATTAGTAAAAACAAGGGATGGATTTTTATAATTTTCCACTTTAGTTTGAAGTGATTTTATCTTTGATTCATAATCTGTACTGTTAGTGTTAATTGAGTCAAACTTTTCAGTTAACTCCTTATATTGTTTCATCATTGAATCTCTTTAATCAGAAACATCCGTATGAATTTTTTTTAAAGACATATGCATCTTAAATAGAGAATCATATTTTCCATCAAGCATATTGTAGTAGGCTGTAGGTTTTTCATTAGAGTAACTAGATTCATAACTAGAGTTAGAAGAGTAGTAAGATTGTATCTCATTTGTTTCTTCCATGATGTTGTCTTTCAGATTTACTTCTTCCTTCTCTGATTCTGATTCATAAGTGATACTAGAGTCTTTAGATACACTCCATGTATCTGTCATTCCTTTTGTGTCCTTATGCTCATAATCATTTCTTTTGAAGAATTTCTTTTTCTTATCTTATTTTAGCTAACGACAGTCTGGTCGGATGTGCCCCATTTTCTTTCATTCATAACATCTGACTTTCATGTCATCCTTTTCGAAAGGTTTTTATGAAGCACTTATTCTTTCTATAGAATTTTGTAAATTTTCTGGCTAGTTGATAAAATTCCACATTAGTATTTGATAAATCCGATCTTTATGATTTCACTTTTACACTTTTCTTCATCTTTATGTTTTTTCTCTGTGATGACACTTTAAAGGCAGTGTCATCCCTCTTGATAAACTCTTTATGCTTATTAGCTCCATCTTGCATCCCATCTTCATACATCATTAGTGTTCCAATCAGTTCTGGCATGGTTAAGTCTTTGACCGTTGTCGACTATCTGATTGCAGCAGAGATTCCATTCCATCTTGTATGTAGTACGATAAGTACATTTACAGATTGACCAGCTTGTTTAATTGGATCTCCTAAATCGGTTATGTTGTTGACAATCTCTATCAATCTTTAATTCATTTGAGTAATACTTTCACCATCAACTATTCTGAATCTATCAAATTTAATCTTAGCAGTAGCATATCTCATTTCCCTAATATAGTTAGTTCCTTCATAAGCAACAGCAATAGTTTTCCACATCGCATATGTTATCGGGCATTGAGATACTAAATTGAATTAATCAGGTCCTAAACCACATATAATAGCATTCATTGCCTTTGAGTTCATACCATATTCTACTTCAGTAGCTGCACTCCATGTTTCAGGTTTTTATGGTATTTCATACGGAGTCAGAATCTTAGAATATACTCTATATCCATGGTTTTTAGATAGATACTCATTCGTGACTTCCAGCATTCATAGTTTTCTCCATTGAAGTATGGTGCTTTGACCATAGACATTCCCTCTCTTATATCAGTCATATTACTCTGTGTATAATCACTTTCATCTTGATAAGGCTTTATCAGAAAGATAAACCTTTTATACCAATTATTGGATCGGATTATAATAAATATACACAAGAGGGGGGATGAATTGTGCCTTTTCAAAAATCTTCATGAGATCTTGTTATTCCCATTATCTTTAGTCATATAGATTAATGCAGTGAAAATATAAAGTGCCAAGACACATGATGTATAGTGGTTCAGGGAACAGAAGGCCTCTAGACCACTCCACCAACGCTCTACTCCATGAGCTTGGTGATTTTCACTATCTGTTCCTTGTTTCAACAGACCTATCAACTACTATGTACGGGCAGTTGACACCTTTACAATCTATGGCAAAAAAAGCCTTCTAATTCACTCACAGAACCTACACAGATTATTACGAGAAGCTGGTTACTCAATAATAGAAAATAAATATTTTCATACTTTGAAAATACTTTCCAAATGTTCTTTATAATTGCAACAGAATGAAATTAATAGTAGATGGATCGTTACCTTAAGAAATAATAATCTTCACAAAAGAGTCGTTCGGAGTCGATCCTGTTGAAATAAATATAGAAATATAATTCACATCTTTAGTAGTAGGAGATTCATAGTAGATCTTCGATGTATAATGAGTGAATCATTTATCGTGATTCTTCTCCTTCAATAAACAGAGCTTTGTTGCTCCTTTGAATCAGTAGGTCTATGTTTTTGATAGTCTCTATTTTTCTTCCTTTTTATGAATGATCGACTTTTTAAAAACCTTATCCTCTTTTTTTCTTGTTTAGATAATCTCATATATAATAATGACGAGCACTTTTCTGTCAAATTTAGATCAAAAAAAGTCTCCTTTTAACTCATGATTTTCAAACAAATGATTTACAATGTAGTCGTAACATCCCTAAAGACTCGACATAAAAAGCTACTTTTAATTCGATACTCAATCCATTGATAATACAGCTTTGAATTAGTCAAAGTCGCGCTTAAAAAACAGATTTAAATCCAGCTTCAAATCAGCCTAATAATTACCTTGCTGATCGTTGCAAAAAAAATCAACTTTAAACTCTCTGACACCAAACGTAAGGTTGAGTTGTACAGTATGCATCCTCTGAACGTAACTTAGATCATAAATGTAAGTTTGATGATGTATCCTTCACATGTAAGGTTTTCAACATATGGCTGATAAAAAACGTAAGGTACATGTCACTTTCTTCAAACATAAGGTTGATAAAAGATCCATACTTTTATAAGCTTCCAAACAAAAGATATTTTATCGATACATTTATAGGAATATATGGTTGTTCACAAAAGTAATGTTGATGAACCATACATTTTAGAATAAAACGTAACATTTAATAATTATGTATGGCTCTCCTTCAATACTTTTCTATTATCACAACTGTATGGTTCCTTCTTAACATACGGGTCTTTTTCATACTTTTCTGATAAAGTATGGTTGATTAGCCATACTTTTCTCTTATATCATAATGTATATACCACATTTCATCCTTACACTACATTTCTCCACATAGGGTATGAATAGTGTTTCCAGAACACGCGAATGCAGATCCCGAATATGTAGAGAATGAATAGTGTTTCCAAAACATGCAAAATGCGAATACCATAGAAATTAATTCTCGTTGTTAAAGAATTTAAATATTTCATCCGTAAAAAAAATATAATGAATTCTAAATTCCAGTAATATTCTTAAATAATAAAATAATTAGAAAATAATTAAGGGTATTTGTGAGCACCAAAATTACCATAAATATATTGATTATTGTTCTCAAAAATCTCCCCCTTTAAATAACAACATTACGTATTGCTGAAAACAACACTTTCTCAACAAAACCAAGTCCATTAATAACATTGGAAAAATGTAATTAGCTTCATGCATAACATTGTGAATTTTTAATCAGGTTCACAAATAAATTTTTTAACATGTAATCAATTTTAAAAAAATAACATTTATACTCATGTCCAACCATTGTTAGCCAATTCAATAGAGGAAGATATAGTTACTGCCAATCAAATAATAAAAGCATACATACATGCACTACTAGATTTTAATCAATCATCATATCACAACCAATGCAATTAAATGTGAATCATAAAAATTTCATCATATCATTACCTATGTAAAAATGATTTTTCAGATAATCATTTTGTTGAAGCATAACCCATGAAAAGAATCATATCTCAAAAGAATATATCCAATGTAAGAGAAAATGGCTTCTTTAACAACATTCAAAAAAATTAAAATCCATTCAAGAAATAATATGAAAGTAATTCTTGGATTGTATTCTTATTAATGTGTAATCTATGGAAATGATTTTCATCATAGATGTAGATGAATTTATATGTATCACATGTAAAATATCTTTAGGAAAAACAACTTCTTAAAAAAAAATCATTTTTTATTACCATTTAAAAAACAATTTTATTTAAAAAAGTCTTCAAATTTTCATTCAAATATTCTTGAAGAAAATATATTATCCTCATCTAAATACTATTTTAAAAAAATAAATCATTTTGGAAACCATTTTCTTTTAAAATAAATTTTAAAACATATAAATGAAGTCTTAAAATATTTTGAAATTGTTTTTATTTTAAAAAAAACATGAAAACTCATAAATAAATATTGAACACATTTTGTAAACCTTTTACTTTTAATGAATATGAAAACATAAAAATATGTCTTGAAATCATTTTTGAAAACCTTTTAATGAAAATGTTTTTGAACAATATTAAACAAAAAATATAATCATTGAATTTCATTTCATTGAATTTTTTTAGAAAATATAAAGGAATATTTTAAAATAATTTAAAACACTTGTTAAACATGAATTATTTTTGAAAATAATTTTATAAAGAATGGTTTTGACAGAACCTAAATTTCTTACCGAAAGAAGAAATAATGTCAGATTTTTATAAAAACATTTTTTAAATTATTTTAAGCATGTAATAGTGTATAAATTTCACTAATACGTCAATAAATAATGGATAAAAATATCATAAGAATATTCATGAGTTTTATTGAGAGATGGATCCTAATATCTTATTAATGGAAGTATAATCATAAACAATCTGGATAAATGATGAGATTAAAACAATAAAGTATTTGCACTTTGGCAACGTTAAATCATACTCTACAAGATATATAAAATTAAAAGAAGATTAAAACATCAAGAAAGAACTTGGTTCATGGTTTATCATGTAAAAGTGTATTATATACTCCTCGTAACAAATATACTACCTTCATTTCTATGAGATGTGAATGAATCATATCGGTTTGAGGAGACGGTAGGCCCCACATCCCCAAACAATGTTACAATATTTATAAAAAATGGAAAGCATGAAGTTATGCATTATATAATAATTAAAAATACAAAATATAATATATATCATATAAAAATAGAGTTTCTAACATAATTCCCAACCATTATAGGTGGTAAAGAAAAAGTTAATAACATCATTTCACCTGGTAGTAGTTTATCATACACAAGCCTATAAGTTATTTACGCATTAGATATAAGTGTGTGTGTGTGTAGGTATAAACCATAGAGTAAAAATGTCTAAATATATTTAGGATACTTAAGATATTATATAATCATGGTATAAGAATATTTTAAGAGTCATAGAATGAAAATAAAACAAAAGATCTTGATTAAGGATGTTACATCTACATTGGGTAACTTCTTTTTTTTCACCCAATGGATTACGTCGATTTATTTATTCACAAAGATAGGATTATAGGATGAATTTCTGGATATTTTTCGGATGATAGGAAAGATTTTAGAAGAGTATAGGTTATAGGGATTTGTGAACAATTGGGAGGGTGAGCACAATTTTATAGTGGATGAGTAGTGGCATTATAGTAAATTTTTGAAATAGAAATTCCACCCACGTTTTCAACAAGTCACGTGGCTGTAATAATTGTAAAAATTAGTTAATACGGATCATAAGATCAAAATAATAACACCAAATGTATTTTGGTCAAGTTTCTAAATCATTTTGGGCCTTAAGTCTTAAGTCTAGTCCTTTTATAATCAAATGTTTCTCTTAATGGTTGTAATTCATTATAATCACATTCACAAATATTTTTTAGGGAAAAAATAATTTTACCATATTATAAATTATAAATTATTTGTATAAAAAATATGGAATCAATTTTTCAAATTCCAATCACATAAGTGGTATAAATTTATTTAAATCTTATCCCACATACAAGATGACAAAACAGGTTTTTAAACTCAAAATGTTCAAAAGTTTGAAATTTTTTTATATCCTTTTTCTATTTGGAATTTATTCCAATGAATTTAAATTGATAAAATTACGTCAAGTTGATCTAATGAAACATTAAAACCAACTAAGAAAATAATATAACCCTATAAATTATTTAGATGAAAAATCTGTTTTGAAATTAAATTCAGTGTTTTTTCAATATTTAATAGAAAAATGAATCTTCTCAAAAAAATAAAAATAATTGAACCGAAGTAAATTTAGATATTAAAATTTAAAAAATAAATATTTTATTTTAAAATAAAATCTATATAAATGTCAAAATGTATATTTAAAATGTGTTCTTTATTAATGGTAAATAAAATTACCTTTTAGAGAAATGCCAGTTTTTATTCATATAATTTGATTTATTCTTATATTATGCATATAAAATCTATTTTATGAGTAAAAAACAATTATTGAATATATAATATATATTTTTTATATATATAACATTCATAAAATTATTATTTTAGTTTCTTGAGATAAAATAGCGTTTGTACGTAGAAAATTAATTTTCCTATAAAAGGGTTTTTTTTATTCTCAAATAGTTCATTATTTCATTTATAACTAATTGGTAACCAACATATTCATTTTATATAAATGTGTAAACTATAGTCTTCTAATTTAGTCGATATCATTCATATCTTCTATTCTGATGGATAGGTAATAATTATTATATTATTAATAATATTATATTTTAGTTAAGTAAGACCATATCTTATGTGTAACAAAAGCTATTGAAGGGACTTAGTATTGTGTGTAACACATTACAAACAATGATTTTCAATTATCATAAACTAATATATGTATTTCATGTAGAGAAAGAATAACATTTTGTAATGATTAATGCAATAAAAAATTAGTACTTCCATAAAAAAAATATTTTCAGTGTTGTGTGAAATAAAAAAATATTAGAAATATTAAATTAATTAAAAAATTCACAAAATATCATTGTGTTATATTCTACCTCCCTTAAAATGAAAATTTCCTTCATAGTTTTTCTGGGTTATCAATGGTTTAATATTTAAAATATCTTTTCCTAGAAGCCTACATCATAATAAATTAATATTTAAAAAAATTAATAATGGAATGTTTGAAATATTACGGTTACCCAAAGTATCTCTTAACTTGGATTCAATATAAGAGAACATAGGTGAAAAGTGAAAACATTAACATAGAAGAGAAATCAAACAATCAAGTTCAGAAGGAGGGTGATAGAAAACATAGTTTGGAGAAAGCTAACAATCACAAATTGATCACCCAAAGAGGCTTGAAAAAGGACATTGATATCATCGACAATGTTGATAATGAAACAACATTTTATTTCATGACCCTTTTTCTTAATGTTGAAACATTTTCCATGAGAAGCTATAATTACATGATTCTATGACAGCCATAGAAATTTGTTCCCTGATCAATGTTCACATCATCTCTTATTTTATTTAATGAATGTAAAATTTTCATTCCCAAACCATTAACATATCATGAAATCTATAAATAGCATTATACGCCTTTCCATATGTCTTTGTCACAATAAAAATGATTTCAAAAGTTATCAGATATTAATAAATACTTATATGTAATGATAATAAATTAGTCTCTACAACCTCTTCCAATGATTAAATCAAACCATTCAATAACTGGTAATCTTTATAACCCTTCCAAAATATAATTCTCCCTTTATTCCTTAAATAATCTCTTATATTAAACAAAAAAGTTATTATCGGAAACATGGGTTCATCTTTGCACTAATTAAATATTAATCATAATTTTGTTATTCCAAAATCTATGTATACAGATATAATCAAATGAAACATTACTAAAGTATCAAAAATAATATTTTTATACGTATGTTTCATACCAAATAAAACATAAACATCCTAGCAAAGGGGGTATATGGTTTCCCTAATTATCATGATTCACTTCATCCATTGTGGCTGAATTAGATTTCCCTTTTGCTTTTTTCTAAAGAGGTTGTTTTATCTTATCATGCATATTATCCCTTGGATTGGGGAATTAATTCACATAATTTCCAAACATTTTGAACATAAATCACTAATGTGTGGGTGGTTTATTCTATTGAACTTTTGTTATGTTTATTACATTGGATATCCTTCTCACATCACTTAAATATTCTTTTTCTTGATGGACATGATTCCCACACTTGAAACACCTTCATGTTGGTTTTAGTAACTCACCAAAGTGCTCTTTCCCATGGGGTTGGAAAATATAATTTTTAAATATTTTCTTCTCTACATGTGAAATATCATTTCATTTTCCATGAAACCCCATTTTTCTATTCTTATCACCAGAACCAAGGTGGTATATGGATTCACATTCCACATTTAGTGCACATCGAATCATTTATTCATATCATTGAAATCCACTTCTAGATACACCCTTTATAGGGTTAGTTTCAATCTAATAAATAATTTTTCAATCTTACATTCATAATGAATTATAATACCAAAACAGTAATTTGAAAGTCTGATAAATTTTTTTCACAGGCACAAAGAGATTCATCATCTCGCTAAATAAGCTCTAAAAATTCCTTATCCATATTCATACAAAGAATTTTATAAAAGAACATATTAAAAATTATTTTCTTTAAATCATCTCAATCACTAGAGTAAATTATAACTTCTCTCTAAATACTCTTGATAAGATACCACTATCGGTCTAACTCACCTTCCAAATCATGGACAACCAATGTGAACATTTTATGCTCTAAACACTGATGAATAGAAAATATCATTTCATTAGTACATATCCATTTTTTAGAAACCAAATTTTCAATATCTCCACGAAAAGAAGGTAGGTCTTTCAACATTAGGTATTCAATAGAGCATTTTTCCCTCCTTGGATTGGTAATATGTTCACCATGATTCATTGACTAAGAAATCATAACATTGAGGTTTTTTATTTTAGCTCCCATGTCATTTTTTTCTCAAGTGTACAACCATTATGTTTTCCATCACATTAATAATTGTCATGATTCCTTCAGGTTTTATCCATTGAATAAATCCATATAGTATAGTTTCTGCAAAACATATCATAGAGGAAAACCACATAATCATGAAAAATAACTTATAAGGTGTTTAAAACATGACACTTAATTTTAAATATTTTTGATCTCATGTTTCTCCTAGATAATTCAAAGTCATTATATATCTTTATCATTCAAGATGGTTCATATATAGTTTGTGAATTACCAAGGAATATACCTTGAGAATATCTAACTATGTGTGCATTGAGGCCCATTATCGTGCACCATTACTCAATCGAGTACTGATCAATACAATGTTTTCAGTTTTCTTTCCCCTACCTACATATATTCTAAATACACATCTGATTGTACTATCAAGACTAGAATAGATTTCTAGGAAACCACTCTCGGTACTTTTTATAAAGATTCTAGCACACTTTCCTATACTTTAACTCATTGTTATAAATATACATAGTGACATACTTAGGAATATCCTTATAAATATCCCTAGGCATGTCACTAATGTTTTCTCATTCTAGATTACCAAGGGTTTCCAAACCTTTCCTTTGATACCAACTATAGAAACCAAGGATTAACCTACGTGGATACTACATAATTCTATTTGAATATTCAAAAAATGTAAAAAGTACATGCCAAAAGACCATAATAGTTTCATGCCTTTGGAAACAAGGAACTCGTTATTAATTTTTTGAACGATCTTCAAAATCTTCATAATGATCTTCTTCTATAGTACTCCTACTTTAAAACCTTTCTTCAAAACATTGAGAAAGGAAATATAAGAATGGGGTGAGCTCATATGCTCATTAAGGGTAAAGAAGGAGGTATGTAAGCGAAATCATGAGTATAAGGCTATGAGAACATGATCACATAATTAGATGATCGTACCCTACATATCATAAATCTTAGTCAATATTCATTGAATTAAGAGTGACAGTTCATAAGACATGAATAATAAGGTAATAGACTGCATAATCCATGGATTTATAACATATCAATAATACAAGATATTTTTTCATACCCAACATCTTATAAGATTGAGCACATTTATAAGTAAAAATAGGTTCAATAATTATGATATGGGCATGAAATCAGTCTCTCCCAAAAACTTATGGACATACAACCATGTCCATTCATAATGTTGTGAACATGTAACCAGTTTCATGAATAAAATTGTGAACACATAATTAGTGTCACACATATAATTATGGACATGAAATCAGATCCACAAATGGAATTGGGAACATATAATTAGGATCATAAATGATATTATGAACATGTAATATGATTCACTCATTACATTGTGATTATGTAATCAAGTTCAAGATTTAAAAAATGGACATGCAATGATGTCCATGACTAACATTGTGAACTTTTAATCTATCTCATACAAAAAATTTATAATCATGAGTCATCAATCGTTATCTAATAAATTAGAGGGAGATATTAGTCCCACAACTAACATAATAAAATCATATGTACATGGGACAAATGATTATAAAAAGTAATCATATATTAACTCATGAAATGAAATAATTATCAATAATGTTTCATCATATCATTACTTATCGAAAATAGATAAGTATAATAATCATTTCATCAAATCGTACAATGCCCAAAGAATCAGGTTTCAAAATAATATAACCCAAGTATGAGAAACTATTTTTATAAACATGATTATATAAAAACATAATACAATCAAGAATGAATGTGAATGGTATTATTTCTTTATATCCTCAATAAATTATAAACTATAAAAAGGTATGTAATCATAGATGGAGAAGGATATTGAATGATCTTATGGAAAATATCTTTAAAAAATGCCCTTTATTTGAAAACCCTTTTTATAAAACCATTAGAAATACCCCTTTCGTATAAAGAAGCCTTTATAATTTCATTTAAAATGGTTCTTTAGGATAATATATCTTCTTATTTGAAAACTTATTTTAAAACATAAATCATTTTAGAATCATTTTTCATTTAAAATAGCTTTTAAACAGTTTAAATGAATATTAAAAATATTTTGGAAACATTTTTCTTTGAAAATTCCTTGAAAACACATAAATAAAGCATGATTTGTTTTTAAAATAATATTCCTTGAAAATACATTAAAAAATTAAAAATATGGCTTAAATAATTTTGGAAACACTTTTTTAGAAAATGGGTTTTGAAAACATATAATGAAATTAGAAAATCAAAAAAAATTATTTGAAAATAATATATTGATAACATAAAGAAAAATATTTGAAAATCATTTAAGACACCTTTTAAACATAAAAAATTGAAAAACTTTTTAGCAAATATGTTTCTGAAAGAACACATATTTTTCACCAAAATGAATAATAAAGTGAGATTTTTATAAAAAAATATTATCTATATTAAATACCAAAAAGTGAAAAAACCAAACTAATACATGAATATTGTAATGTTTCGATTCTGGATTCCGCTGGAAGGATCCTCGTACCTGGTTGGTGACATGGACTTCTGCATATTTCAACAAATTCCAGAGGCTGCCGACTAATATCCAGGTCCTTGGGTGTGATAGTGGGGAAAATTTGCACTTATTGGTAGAGTATCATAATAGAAACAAATGTATTACAGTAGCAGAAATAGTGATTCCATACAATTAGTAAACAGTGAAATACTGAAAGTAAAAAAATTGCAGTTAATATATGTAAATTATGATTCATGTCACACATATCTAGAAAATTATTCAAACAAGTCGTAATGCTGGAATACAGTACTAAACCAATGTACAAGAAAAACAAATAAACTCCAGGAGAATTGCAAGACTCATCTTGGTTATATTCTATCTAGCTCCAGAGTATTCATGTACTTGAAGTAGAAGGGTTGTTACCCTTATCTATAACTAAAACAATATAATCATTTTGGGCCCAAATGCGTGACCCAAATAGGGTGTAAGACGAATCTTACTAGGAAACCACCCAAAGATATGTGCCTAACTATTAGTGAATATATATAATAGGCAAATAGAAAAAATTAAGTAATAAACCCGGAAGTACTCAAAGGTAAACAATAATAAAATTTAAACTACATTCATTTAAATTTATTAATTATTCCACCAATCATTCACAAGTAACCCTACGGGTCATTTCTCATAGGCTAAACCATATGGATCAACTTATCATTTAACGATAAAGATATAATGTCCCCCTGGGATAACTCCCATAGTCTAACCATTTCTGTCTCATGAAAAAAGAAAGACTCTTTGAGGAATCACTCATCGTAAAATTCCCCTATAGTCATTTAACGATAATTTATAGACACACTGAGGAATCACTCAATGTTAATTCCCCATGTGGTCTCATAATGATTACTATAGACACTCTGAGGGATCACTCAACGTCAATCCCCCCTATGGTCTCGCAGCGTGAAAAGTAAAACAGGTAATCTAGGGAAGCCCTCAACGTCAATTCCACTTATGGTCTCACTATAATAGGTTTTCACATCTTGGTGTAGAGAAATCATGCACAAAAGATATTCTATAACCAAAATAAATCTCCAAAACTATTTGGATAAAAAACTACAATTCATATCACAAGCATGTCATATAATAATCACTCCATACTAACAAAAATAGGCATGAAAAACAAACATCCTAATTGGAATGACTATACCCAACGACCAATATCAAATCAAACATGGGAAATAACATCCATAGAAAGGTAAATAACACTATTTACAATCAAAAACTCAAACTCAATCAAATAAGTCATGACAAGCATTAACAAGGATAAATTCCAAAAACACACAATACGCTGAACTAGGTTGTTGGGAATGTTTTCACATATAATTCAAAGATGAACTAATAAAGGTTCAAACCAACTAACCCAATTTTGTACGATAAATATAGTTGAACCTTAGCCTTAGGAGTTTCCTAGAACTCTTTAAATCCACAAAAAACCTCTAAAACGTTCACCCATGGATTTCTCACGAAAGAGGAGTAATCAAGATATGAGGCTCTAAAAGAATTAAGAACTCACCAATGTCATTCCAATGCAACCAACAATGATTGATTCAGAGCACAGATGATCGTTCAGGGGCACAAAGAAGAATAATTAGCTTCATTCACTCTTGGATGAGATGAATCCAAAAGAAGAGCTTTATGTGAATGAGATGTGACCCAAGTCTGGTTTATAAAATAAAAAAATATAAAACATGTTGGGTTCCCTAATGATACATGTCATGTATTGGACTTAAGTAGATCCCGCCTTAAGTTGCCCTGTCACGTCATCTCACGATCTTGTATGCAGTTATGACACAACAAGACATGGCAAGGACTTAGTGCCAAAGTACAGAATGTGTACAAGGAGATACATGATGTGCACTCCTATAATTTTTCTTCTTCCCTTTTTCCTAAATAAAAAATTTAAATCAAGATCCATACCTAAAATAATACCCTGGTTCCTACAAAAGTCCCTCTTTAATGAAATTTTTCCCCAAATTTCCCTAAGAATGAGGCAAAGAAGAATCCAAAAATAGCTCCAGTCTCTATGATCATAAATCAGAATCCCTCTACCAAGTCATGTCATGTATTCGTCTGTGATGCCACAACACACAAACCAAAGGAACAGACTGGCCACCGAGAAAATTCACATTGTGATCAATACTCCTGATAGGAAGCTCCTTGAATGATGCATCCACCTCCAAGTCAACCTCCTTAGGTTAAAAAACATTAGATGGGTCTGACAAGTAATGTTGTAGCTAGGAAACAAGGAAAACATCATGCATATCTTGGTACATCTGAGGTAACTGCAACCGATAGGCAACTAGTTCGATATATCTTTGTGAAAGCATACCCTATCGTCTAATCCTCATGTATCCCAACCTCGGTGTGACACGTAGGAAAACTTGATATCCAACCTCGAACTCTAGATGTCATCTCCATTGATCAGCATAAGACTTTTGTTGTGACTGTACAGAATCCATCATCTTCTAAATCAACTCCACCTACTCTGTGGTCTCCTAGACAAGACGAGGTCCCAACATAGCTACCTATCCTATTTACAGCGAACATAGGGGTGATCAGCATGACCTACCATACAAAGCCTCATAAGGTGCTATCAGAATTTTTGTACTGAAAAATATTATTGTAGGAAAACTCCACCAGAGGTATGTGATTCTACCAAGAATCTAAAAAATCTGAGACGCATACTAGAAGCATGCCCTACAACACTGGTATCATACGTTTAGACTAGCCATATGTCTGGGGATGGTACGTTGTACTCAGAAGTACCTGTGTACCCAAGCCTTTAGTAGTCCCTGCCAGACCCAAGATGTAAAACGGACGTACCTTTATGAAACAATGGATTCTGAAAATCTTGGTAAACATACAATCTCTTAGATGTATATACTTTTTAGATTATATAAACTAAAGGTATTCTTGATCGGTAAGAAGTGTGAAACCTTCATGAGTCTTTCAATGAAAACCCAAACCACATAATTCCCTCGAGGCGACCTCAGTAATCCTATAATGAATTCCATCATGATATCAATCTATCTCCACTCAACAATGGGTAACTGTTGTGAATGCTTTGTTGTTCGTTGATGCTTCACCTTCAGCAACTAACACGTGGAACATCTCATGACAAAACTTTCAACATATCTCTTCATGCCCGCCCACTAATACTAATAAATGTAGATATTGATGCATATTTGTGACACCAGGATGAACTACCAAAAATGAAGAATAGAAAACCGACATCAGCTCCTCGTGTATGACTGCTAACACCTATACACATCCATGGAATTTCAAGATCTCATCCTTGCCTATGGTCCATCTAAGAATAGGGTCCTCTCCTAACACACTCTCCTATAGGAATTTGCCTTTAGTATCTTATAGTTGCCTCATTCACACTCTCTCAAGAAGATTAGAGGTAAATCTTCAAATGAAATAAATCTCTCTATCTACTTATCTTGAAACTCCAAATGTATCTTAGAGAATAGATCCATAAGATGCCACTCACTGTGGGCATCCTGAACTGTCTGTATCTGAGTCCTTGTGCTCAAATAATCATCCACCATGTCATAATTCCCATGTGTGTAGGCAAGCTCAATGTCAAAGGACCAAAGGTACTCAGCCCACCTTCACTATCTCAAATTCAGATCATGAATATTGAAGATATACTTATGAATTTTTTGGTGGGTGAAGACCAAAAAATACTATTACAAAAGATAATGTCTCCAACAGCTTAAATAATGAAAAAATCTAGCCAACTCAACATCATGCATTGTGTAATTCCTCTAAATTGGCCTCGAATACAGAATCCAGAATGTAACGACTACTTCCCCATGCATAAGAATTGCTCACATCCCGATGCATTAAGCATCATAGTAATGAGTATATCTCATGCATGGCTCTGGAAAAACTAGTACTGGTGCTAAATTCAACCACCCTTTCAGCTCTTGAAAGGCTGAATTGCAGGAATCTGTCTACGGGTAAATTGCACCCTTCATAATCTTGATTTTCAATGGCACGTCTGAAGTGTAAAAATTCCTCTATAAAACGTCTGTAGTAACTATCCATCCCTATAAAACATCATACCTCAACGTCATTCATTGGATGCTCCCATGAAACTACAGCTTTTAAGTTCTCTACGTCTACTGATACTCATATATCTGAGATAACATGACCCAATAAGTGGATCTCCTCCATCTAAAAGTGTCATTTTGAGAGATTATCATATAACTGATTCTCTCTCAGTGTAATCAAAACGTTCTTAGGATGGGTAGCATGGTCATGTCCAGAGTGAGAGTAAACCAAGATATTGTCCATGATGACCACTACAATATAATCTAGGTATGGATGGAACACTCAGTTCATCAGTTCAATTAAAATACAGATGCTTTCATGAGACCAAACAACATAACAATATACTCGTATAGACCATACCTTCTCTGAAAGGTTGTAAGAGGTATATATGATAGTCTAATGCACAACTGATGACAACCAAATCTCAAGTAAATCATTGAGAACACCCGGGATTCTCTAAGATGATCAAAGAGATCATAGATCCCCGGTAAGGGATATAGGTTCCTGATTGTCAACTAGTTCATATTCTTGATAATCCACACAATGTTTGAGGGTAACTTCCCACTTATTTCCAAATAGGATAGACAAACCCCATAGATATATACAAGGTCAGATGAAACCCTTTTCTTGTAACTCTTCTAAGCACTTATTGAGCTCCTGTAACTCTGGTACAACCATCTTATAAGGAGGAATAAACACTATTGCCACTCCTAGAACAAGCTCTATAGAAAATTCCACCTCTCGCTCCAAAGGTAAACCGGAAAATTTTTCTAGAAAGACATCCCTAAAACGATCTACCACTGGAGGAAATTATATCTATGAATCCCCCTGGTCATCCAGATACATACTTGAAATCCGGGCTGTAACTCCTCCCAACCAATGATGGTCAGGTCCAGCTCTACATTCAATGATGTCCCATTCACCCTTATATAAGAATGACATACCATTTGGTGACATGAAACTCACCCTACGATGATAAAAATAGATGAAATCCCAGTAGGGAAACAACTATTCCATTCTGATATTGACATAATAACCTGTCATCTCTAACACATATAGGTCCCATAAGAAGTGAAACCTGCTAATATCAAGAGGGAACTCCTTGCACAGATTTACACTAGCCGTTCTATTCCCCAATCGAGTGTCCAACATCAAGATATATGTAGTAGTAAAAATATAGTGCCCAAGTATTTCCAAAATAGAAAAAAATATGAATCTATGGGATGACCCTGTATAAAAAAGCACAAATGCTAAAATTGTGGAAACTAGAATCGTACCTCTAAATATAGAGGGTCTGGGATCCTTCTGCTATTGTTTCTGATCCACTAAAAAATTCTGAACTGTACAATAACCCTGCAACCCTGTCTGACCACCCGGAGCTGATCCACCTTACTATTGCTAAAATCCTGGAGAATGGCTATGATAGTCATGAACACCACCTTAGCCTAAATGACTATGAGAGCTCCAGTTCCTAGACTGATGAGAAACTGGTTGTCCTAATTCTGAATGAGACTTCATAGAAGAACCTATATCATAAGTTTTTAGTGAGAAAAATTTATAAAAATAATGAAGATCGCCCATCTTGCCTTAAGATCGGCACTCAACTGGTTCTCTCGGGCAGTGTGGACTTGTATATCTTCCCATCCAACACTAATATCATACCAACTAGATTCATGAAGGTTCTTCCCACCTACTCAGATCTCCATGTGTATACTCCTTTTGATGCTTCCTACTATCAGCCGGAGAAGCGCCTACTCTGGATTCTGAACTGCCCTAGCCCACAGCACCAGAATCCCTTAGTTTGTGTTATATGATCAACGCCAGGTTGACTATGTATGATATAGTCATCAACTAGAAGTTGTTCACCTACGATTAGATGTCAAACCTGAGGCCATCATCAAACTTCATTTCTAAGAATAACTCATCACCCCCCAAAATGGGTGTGAAGCACTACAGCTCTAGGAAGCAAGATGAATACTCTATGACTAATAGTGTAACCTTCTCAAACACAAGATCTATCGAGCTTGGTAGACCCTCAATATCTCTTGGTAAAATTAGTCATAGAATGTATGCTAGAAATCATCCAAAGCCATATCTTGCTGGCGTCCTGTCGGTGATATCATATCCCATCATCTCTGGGATGAATCCTGAGTCATGTACGTAGCGAGATTCACCCACCTCTATGTGGGTGTCTTTATATGATTTAAGATAGATAGTATGGCTTCCAACCACGACATTGTGTCCTAGGTCCTCCCTCCCCTGAGAAAGTGGGATGATGATGCTATTGAAAAATCCATGTCAACTCTACCATAGACTGGGCATGATGCAGTGATCCCCTGAATTTCTGTATAAACCTCATGAAGCCTTATCAGAATTGTGAATCGACACCTATATACGAAATGATGTCGGGTTCTAAGGCATGCACGACAAGAGGATATGATGGTATTTCATAATCTACCAAGTACAGTGTCTGAACTTTTCCCTCTATCTGGCATACAAACGGAGGATGTCTTGGTGGGATGACTCTTCAAGTTCAAGCGTAGACCTTAGTTGAAGATTATCAAGGATTGAAGCTTAGATGAGAAACAAAGCAACCTAATAAAGGAATCATTCATGTTTTTCAAAACAGTGATATAGGGCATGTATGACCCCATACTTGACCTGTTCCCTTGTGCCTTTACATGGTAATGTACTTCGGCCAGACCTAGTCGTGTAACACCCTTACACATGGAATGTTCATCCTCTGAAACAACATGTACATGAATTTTTTTCCCATCCTGAGTTTCTATACATTGCTAAAACACATTGTTCTCACATAATGTGACAACATGGTGTGTTTACCCTAAACAAGGCATGTACCACTTATGTTTCGACCATATGTATCATTAGTCACAAAGTTAGAGACATGATTGACACTACCTGATATGTTTAGGCCAGACAAGGTGTGTACTAGAAAGATTTCACTGACCCATGTCATTAGTCACATGGTTAGTTACACAGTCGACTCCACACGGCTCATCCAATATGAGCACGACGCGTACTACCTGATTTTAATCCACCTATATAGTTAGTCAAATGGACATATACATGGTCTCTACAACACGACGTGTACGTTTAGAACACGGTGTCACTACTACAAACTGCACCTTTATCAGCGCTAAAAACCCGCATTAACAGCGCTAGAAAAGCGCTGTTAATGCTGGCATAGATATAGGGGGGTCCCCTTTATCAGCGCTCTGAGAAGCGCTGATAAAGGGGACCTATATTAGCACTAAAAAAGTGATGATAAAGGACCTCCTTTATCAGTGCTTTTTTTTTGCGCTGATATAGGTCTCCTATATCAGCGCTTCTTGGAGCGCTGATAACGGAACCCTTTATCAGTGCTTCTTTTAGCGCTGATAAAGGTCTCCTCTATCGGCGCTTAACGGAGCGCTGATAAAGTCTTTATTTATCAGCGCTCCTCTAGTGCTGTTAAAGGTGTCCTTTATCAGCACTAAAAAAGCACTGATAAAGGCCCCATCGCCTGCACCTACAAAACAGGACCTACACACCTGTACACCAGAATACCTGCACAAATTAGCACATGCACACCTGCACACCCTAGAAACAGCACACAATATTTTGACCGACAACGGTATATACTTTTACTTAACATCATGAATACAAAAAAATGCATTGCTATATACATTTCAAACATTGTTTTACATGGTTACAATTACAATTATTCAACAATAGTTATAAACATTCATGTTTCATCCTTTGATATTCATGATCTGCTCTCGATGGTATTTGTTGCCGAAAAAAGCATCCGAACTCAAGGAAAAAAATTCACCTATATAAGAAAAACAAATATTATGTTAGTAATGTAATAATGAAAGATATTAAAACAGTAATATGAAAGAATACATTAATATGGAAATGTGAAACTAAAATATGAATTTTTAAACTCAAATGTTTTCATTTTCAAAACAATGAAAGGGAATAATGTAAAATCAATATGTTTTTGATTGATTTATCTAATTTAATATATACTGATTCTTTATCTAATAAAAAGACTTACCGGTCACACCGTGCGTCGGTCGGATTGAGGTGCGGTCGATTCGTACATGTCACAAATGACTCGTGGATCGTTGTACTAATGTATCAAAACAATCCAAACGCGTTTTCTCGGTTTGCCGTATGTCATTGATGTTGTTTTCCAAAGTTTATCTCAATTTGAAACTAATATCAGACACTTTTAGCCATACCGGTCACACCATGCGTCGGATTGAGGTTCGGTCAATTCGTACACATCACAAATGACTCGTGGATCGTTTTCATAAAATATCAAAACAATCTGAACGGGTTTGCTCAGTATTTCGTATGTCATTGGTGTTGTTTTCTAAAGTTTATGTCATTTTCCAACTGATAACAGACACTTTTAGCCATACCGGTCACACCGTGCGTCGGATTGTGGTGAGGTCAATTCGTACACGTGACAAATGACTCGTGGTTAATTCTCCTAATGTTTCAAAACAATCCGAATGCATTTGCTCGGTATTCCGTATGTCAGTAGTGTTGTTTTCGAAAGTTTATGTCATTTTTAAACTGATATAAAACACTTTGAGCCATACAGGTCACACCTTGTGTTGGATTGAGGTGTGGTCAATTCGTACACGTCACAAATGACTCGTGGATCGTTATCCTAATGTATCAAAACAATCCGAACGCGTTTGTTCGGTTTACCGTATGTCATTGGTGTTGTTTTTCAAAGTTTATCTCAATTTGAAACTGATATCAGACACTTTTAGCAATACCAGTCACACTATGCATCGGATTGAGGTGAGGTTGATTCGTACACATCACAAATGACTCGTGGATCATTTTCCTAAAGTTTCAAAACAATCCGAACATGTTTTCTCGGTATTCTGTATGTCAGTAGTGTTGTTTTCTAAAGTTTATGTCATTTTGAAACTGATATCAAACACTTTGAGCCATATGGGTCACACTGTGCGTCGGATTGAGGTGCGGTCAATTTGTACACATCACAAATGACTCATGGATCGTTTTCCTAAAGTATCAAAACAATACGAACACGTTTTCTCAGTTTTCCTTATGTCATTGGTGTTGTTTTCCAAAGTTTATCTCAATTTGAAACTGATATCAGACACTTTTAGCCATACCGGTCACACCGTTCGTCGGATTGAGGTGCGGTTGATTCGTACACGTCACAAATGACTCGTGGATCATTTTACTAAAGTTTCAAAACAATCCGAAAGCGTTTTATCGATATTCCGTATGTCAGTAGTGTTGTTTTCTAATGTTTATGTCATTTTGAAACTGATATAAAACACTTTGAGCCATACGGGTCACGCCGTGTGTCGGATTGAGGTGTGGTCGATTCGTACACATCACAATTGACTCGTGGATTGTTGTCCTAAAGTTTCAAAACAATCCGAACATGTTTGCTCGGTATTCCGTATGTTAGTAGTGTTGTTTTCTAAAGTTTATGTCATTTTGAAACTGATATCAAACACTTTGAGCCATACGGCTCACACTGTGTGTCAGATTGAGGTGTGGTCGATTCGTACACGTCACAAATGACTCGTGGATCGTTTTACTAAAGTGTCAAAACATTCCGAACGTGTTTGCTCGGTTTTCCGTATGTCATTGGATTTGTTTTCCAAAGTTTATCTCAACTTGAAACTGATATCATAAACTATTATCCATACGGGTCACACCGTGCGTCGGATTGAGGTGAGGTCGATTCGTACACATCACAATTGACGCGTGGATCATTTTTCTAAAGTTTCAAAACAATCCGAACGTGTTTTCTCGGTATTCCGTATGTCATTGGTGTTGTTTTCTAAAGTTTATGTCATTTTCCAACTGATAACAGACACTTTTTAGCCATACCTGTCACACCGTGCGTCGGATTGAGGTGCGGTCAATTCGTACACATCCAAAATGACTCGGGGATCATTGTCCTAAATTTTCAAAACAATCCAAACACGTTTGCTCGGTATTCCATATGTCAGTCGTTTTGTTTTCCAATGTTTATGTCATTTTGAAACTGATATAAAACACATTGAGCCATACAGGTCACACCGTGCGTCGGATTGAGGTGAGGTCGATTCGTACACGTCACAATTGACTCGTGGATCGTTATTCTAAAGTTTCAAAACAATCCGAACACGTTTGCTCGGTATTCTGTGTGTCAGTAGTGTTGTTTTCTAAAGTTTATGTCATTTTAAAACTGATATCAGACACTTTTAGCCATACCGGTCACACCGTGCATCAGATTGAGGTGCGGTCGATTCGTACACGTCACAAATGACTCGTGGATCATTGTCCTAAATTTTCAAAACAATCCAAACGCGTTTGCTCAGTATTCCGTATGTCAGTAGTGTTGTTTTCTAAAGTTTATGTCATTTTGAAATAGATATAAAACACTTTGAGCCATATGGGTCACACTGTGCGTTGGATTGAGGTGCGGTCAATTCGTACACATCACAATTGACTCGTGGATTGTTTCTCTAAAGTTTCAAAACAATCCGAATGCGTTTGCTTAGTATTCCGTGTGTCAGTAGTGTTGTTTTCTAAAGTTTATGTCATTTTAAAACTGATATCAGACACTTTGAGCCATACCGGTCACACCGTGCATCAGATTGAGCTTCGGTCAATTCGTACACTTCACAAATGACTCTTGGATCGTTGTCCTAAAGTATCAAAACAATACGAACGCATTTGCTCAGTTTTCCATATGTCATTTTTGTTGTTTTCCAAAGTTTATCTCAATTTGAAACTGATATCATACACTTTTAGCCATACTGGTCACACTGTGCGTCGGAATGAGGTGCGGGGGATTCGTATACATCACAATTGACTCGTGGATCGTTGTTCTAATGTTTCAAAACAATCCAAATGTGTTTTCTCGGTATTCCGTGTGTCAGTAGTGTTGTTTTCTAAAGTTTATGTCATTTTAAAACTGATATCAGACCCTTTTAGCCATACCGGTCACACTATGCGTCGGATTGAGGTGCAGTTGATTCGTACACATCACAAATGACTCATGGATCGTTTTCCTAAAGTATAAAAACAATCTGAATGCGTTTTCTTGGTTTTCCGTATGTCATTGGTGTTGTTTTCCAAAGTTTATGTCATTTTCCAACTGATAACAGACACTTTTAGCCATACCAGTCACACCGTGTGTCAGATTGAGGTGCGGTCGATTCGTACACATCAAAAATGACTCTTGGATCATTGTCCTAAAGTTTCAAAACAATCTGAACGCGTTTTCTCGGTATTCCGTATGTCATTGGTGTTGTTTTCTAAAGTTTATACCATTTTCCAACTGATAACAGACACTTTTACCCATACCGGTCACACCGTGCGTCGGATTGAGGTGCAGTCAATTCGTACACGTCACAAATGAATCTTGGATCATTGTCCTAAATTTTAAAACCATCCAAACTCTTTTTATTGGTATTCCGTATGTCAGTAGTGTTTTTTTCCAAAGTTTATGTCATTTCAAAACTGATATAAAACACTTTGAGCCATACGGGTCATACCGTGCGTCGGATTGAGGTGCGGTCGATTCGTACACGTCACAATTGACTCATGGATCATTGTTCTAAAGTTTAAAAACAATCCAAACGCGTTTTCTTGGTATTTCGTGTGTCAGTAGTGTTGTTTTCTAAAGTTTATGTCATTTTGAAACTGATATCAGACACTTTGAGCCATACCGGTCACACCGTGCATCGGATTGAGGTGCAGTCGATTCGTACACGTCACAAATGACTCGTGGATCATTTTCCTAAATTATCAAAATAATCCTAATGTGTTTGCTCAATTTTCCGTATGTCATTATTGTTGTTTCCAAAGTTTATCTCAATTTGAAACTGATATCATACACTTTTATCCATACAGGTCACACCGTGCGTCAGATTGAGGTGCGGTTGATTCGTACACGTCATAAATGACTGTTGGATAGTTTTCCTAAAATATCAAAACAATCCGAACACGTTTTCTCGGTATTCCATTTGTCATTGTTGTTGTTTTCTAAAGTTTATGTCATTTTCCAACTGATAACAGACACTTTTAGCCATACGGGTCACATCGTGCGTCAGATTGAGGTGTGGTTGATTCGTACACGTCAAAAATGACTCTTGGATCATTTTCCTAAAGTTTCAAAACAATCCGAACACGTTTTATCGGTATTCCGTATGTCATTGGTGTTGTTTTCTAAAGATTATGTCAATTTCCAACTGATAACAGACACTCTTAGCCATACCGGTCACACCGTGCGTCGGATTGAGGTATGGTCGATTGTTACACGTCATAGATGCTCAATATGTGTAAAGAGAGATATAAATGACCATATAAAGATAACATAAGTATTAGGAATTCACCTTCATTGTCCTATTTGTTTACATTCTTCCATCAGGTATGATGCCCATTCATTTCTAATGACATTTATATCATCTTCTAAATAGGAGTTTTTGCGACAGTTATAGTAGTACTGAAAAAATATAAATACACAAAGTATTAATAATTATTTTAAATAAAGTATTAATTATTTTCAAAAATACCTCTTCAGGGATGCTAGTTTGTTTATGAAATATGATCTCTTTCATAAATTTACAAACATAATAACCGCAGTCCTTGTCATTTGTTTGTTTCGGACACTACAGAAACATCGAGAAAAATAAGTATTCTGTTTTTATATGTATTTGGATAGTGAAATATAATTATATATACCCAGATACTTCTCCATTTGTAGATCTTGTGGTCATTGTCGTCCTTATGCCCTGGATTCATTCCATCCATTAGACGATATTCATACACCGCCCTATCATAACAAAATCCTCATTAAAAGATAATATAAATTATATAACTAGATATTTAGTTATAAATTTTGGATCTAGTGTATTACAAATTGACAATCTCCATCATGTGTGGTCGGTTAGTTGGATATCCATGCAGTGAATCCAAAAAATAAATCTTTGGAGTATCCAAATTGACTGGAATGAGCATCCAATGTTCCCTAAAAACACAAAAAGAAATAAGTACTGATAGAAATGAAAATATAATTGATATGATTAAAATGTAGAGTTTTACCCTTGAATCGTTGGTATTAAAAAGAGTCTTTCAGTCGTAATTCTTCTTTGAAACGTTCTGGGCAGATTTGACATCAATTTAGCCTGAACATTAGAATCTACTTCTCTTCGTTGTGTAGAAATGGTGTGAGGAATAACAAGTCCAAATTTTTATTCATGGGAAAATCCCTTCAATTGTTTTTCATATATACGCCTGTGAAAAATATGAGATGTATTTATCCATAATTATCAAAGTATATCAGCTTCTGTAAAATCAAATCATGAAAACATACCTCATGTATACATTTATAACTGAGGCGCCTAGCCAGTCATATGTGATGATCTCAGAAACATCGTCTGCACTAACTAAATATAATGTTTCCTCTCCGTACATATATTTTTCACAAACAATTGTATGACTCTTATCGTCTTTCATTTTCGTATCCACATGAGCTTGCAATGCTATTAAATGTGGATATAGAACGGGCGGGGTGAACGCGCTCTCAGTAGATCGTTTTGATCAGTTGGTTGATCCAATTTTGGAGCCGCTCTTTCGTTTTATCTTCTCCATTTTATCCTTCTGTAAAAAAAATTCACCGGTTCAGCCATTTTCAAATTTAATGTTAAAGTTTCTACTTGAAAAATGAACTGAAAATGAATACCTCCTGCTCGACATGTTTTTTTACAAGATTCGACGGCCATGCAATGAATGTTCCAACAACTTTTTCCACTGTATGAATGTCGTCATCGTCATTTGGCATGGGTAGCTCGGCGCTTGGCTCATGAGCTACGTTAATCGACACTTTGACATGACCGCTTGGAAGTGGTATGGAGTGTAGTGTGTAATTCTGCATCTCGAACACCGTAGCCCTCGCTACAAGGCGATGGGTGGGAGTTGATAGATAAAAATCATAGTCATTTTCACCCTACAGAATATCATTACATGAAAGGTATCAGTGTCTATGTGATTCAAATCTCACAAAAACTAATATTATAACATTGATTACCTCGGTTATGTTAGGTCTTTGAGGGTAATCGCTCGCCTCAAAGATGGTGAGGGTTGGATCTTCTCGCGAGGGTTGTTCCTGAGTTGTTTGTTCTCTTCGCCTATCCTCCATAAAACTCTTTAACATCTCTTCCTTAGTTTGGATTTGTTCATCAAGGTTAGCTACTTTATCTCTCATTACATGCAATTATTTAGTTTTTTCATCCTCTTCTTTTTTTCTTAAAATATGCCCGGGGTGATACCCCAAAACCCACACCTCTGATGCGACCATATTGTTCTGCCTGTTTCAAGACCGTTGAAAGTATGTCTGCATCCAGTGCAGGTTTTGTTGATTCCTGCGACTATGTCAAATAGAAAATATGAAAAAATAAGCAAGCATTATTATGTAATAGTTATTTAATGCAAAACAAGTTTATATTATGTTATACTAACACATGTTTCCCACACTTTTTGTGTGTTTTCATCTATCAGTTTCCCCTCTTTATTAACACGATCCTCCTTCCATAGCACATGGTGTGGAATGGAAGTGACTTGAGATTTTGCTTCATCAATCTACATATAAATAGAGAAACATGGTTACAGTGTTGTTTTATGTCACATAAAATTATTACAGTACTTTTAAAATACATACCAATTGTTTTTCAATTGAAGCGTAACCCAACCTTGCTTTACGGTAGAGGTATGCTGGTTTAACTGCCCGTTCCTTATTTTCAGCACTCAGTTGTTGTTTCATAAATAAAAACCTATCAATCAATGTGATGAATACAAGAAACGTTACACAACGTGTAACCAAACACAATGTACCTGCAAATTCTGTTCTGCACGAAGGTTTCAGATGATGTTTCGTTAAAATGGTGCGAAAGCCTCTATGAATCCTTCCTGTCAGTCTTAAAACATATTCTTTGTGCGAAACATCTACTATAAATGCACTCTGGAGGAGATGATGAAGGGTTAGTCAATATTTCAATATTTTATTTTATTTTAATAAATTAAATAGATGATATCGTAATGTTACCGTAATCTATTCCCACATTAATGTTTTCAACCCGCTGACAACATGGTGCCACGACTCTATGTCAATCGGCACGCGTTGTCGAGTGACGATTCCAATGTAGCTACTAAACATGGCTTTGTTGGGATTTACATGCTGTCCTCATTTATTCCATCCCACCTCATATTTGATGCCTTTTGCTTTTTCCTTAAGGATTTTTTCTAAAACTGTCAAACTACGGCGCACCTGTTTTCTTTTGTGTCATTGGGGTTTCATCGCCTACCATTTCCTCAGTTTCTGCATCATCATTATGTATCTCTGAAGCGCTAGCATCGGCACTGACACCAGCTACAACAGGTTGAGAGACCTGTTGTACGTCAGCAGTGGGACCAGCTGCAACAGGTTTAGAGACTTGTTGTCTTTCCTTGGGTGCATCAGTAGGTGAAGAAGTCATTATCTGCAGAACTGGTTTAAAATTTAATTTAGATTACATAAAAGCAACAGCGAATAGATAATAACATAACGTAACACAATCTATATTACAATAAAAATCAATAACCTTATTATTGAACTCCCTTTTTTTAAAAGGCTGAAGGGATTTGACCCCTCTATCAACTATCCATATCCCTTCATTGTGGTCTCCTCTTACATACAAAACATAATCTACATTGGGACCACTATGAAATGATTGCGAAGTCCCAATGAAAGGGTCATCTTTCGTTGAATTTTCATCTGACCCTTCAGCTGTTTTAGTCGATAACAGAATAATTGACTAGTTTTGGTTTGCGGGATCTGGAACATAAAATACTTGCACTGCCTGTGATGCCATTATAAATGGTTCGTCTTTCTCCCCTTCCTTACTGAAATCAACTTTCATGAATCCCAAATCATCTATTTTAACAGCACTCCTATTATTGACCCACTTGCATTGAAATATCGGAACATGAAATTTCATATAATCCAACTCCCAGTGGAGGAGGAGGAGGAGGAGTAGGAGCAAAGTAGGCAGCGGCGGCCGCGGCGGAGGAGGAGGAGGTGGCGGCCGTAGAGGCACCGGCGTGACCGTGGCGTGACCGCGACGTGACCGCGTTGTGACCACGGCGTGACCGCGGCGTGACCGCGGCGTGACCGCGGCATTACCGCGGAGGAGGAGGCGGCCGCGGAGGCACCGGCGGCACCGGCGGAGGCGGAGGAGGCATCGGCGGAGGAGGAGTAGGCCGCGGTGGAGGAAGAGGCACCGACGGTAGTGCAGAGGCAGGGCGGAGGCAGGGCGGAGGCAGCGGAGGCAGCAGAGGCAGCAGAGGCAGCAGAGGAGGAGGAGGATGAGGCCGGTGGAGGAGGAGGAGGAGGAGCTGGGGCAGAGGAGGAGGCGGCGGCCGCGGCGGAGGAGGAGGAGGCGGCGGCCGCAGAGGCACTGGCGTGACCGCGGCGTGACCGCGGCATGACCGTGGAGGAGGAGGAGATGTGGAGGCACCGGCGGCACCGGAAAAGGAGGAGGAGGCATCGGCGGAGGAGGAGGAGGTCGCGGTGGAGGAGGAGGCACCGGAGGCAGCGCGGAGGCAGGGCGGAGGCAGCAAAGGCAGCGGAGGAGGAGGAGGATGAGGCCGGTGGAGGGGAGGAGGAGCAGGAGTAGAGGAGGAGGCGGCGGCCACGGTGGAGGAGGAGGCATAGGAGGCAGCGAAGGAGGAGGAGGAGGCCGCGGTGGAGGAGGAGGAGGCCGTGGTGGAGGAGGAGGCACCGGCGGCAGCGCAGAGGCAGGGCGGAGGCAGGGCGGATGCAGCAGAGGTAGCGGAGGAGGAGGAGTAGGAGCAGAGGAGGCGGCGGTGGCCGCGGCGGAGGAGGAGGCG
Source organism: Viscum album (assembly GCA_963277665.1). Classification (NCBI taxonomy): domain Eukaryota; kingdom Viridiplantae; phylum Streptophyta; class Magnoliopsida; order Santalales; family Viscaceae; genus Viscum; species Viscum album. The sequence continues at coordinate 338,075,549 of OY728163.1, forward strand.
GCGGCGACCGAAGAGGCACCGGTGTGACCGCGGCGTGACCGCGGCATGACCGCGACATGACCGTGGCGTGACCGCGGAGGAGGAGGCGGCCGCGGAGGCACCGGCGGCACCTGCGGAGGAGGAGGAGGCATTGACGGAGGAGGAGGAGGCACCGGCGGTAGCGCAGAGGCAGGGAGGAGGTAGTGCGGAAGCAGCGGAGGCAGCGGAGGAGGAGGATGTGGACGGTGGAGGAGGAGGAGGAGTAGCAAGAGAAGAGGAGGAGGCGGCGGCCACAGTGGGGAAGGAAGAGGCGGCGACTGCGGAGGCACCGACGTGAATGCGGCGTGACCGCGACGTGACTGCTGCGTGACCGCGGCGTGACCGCGGTGTGACCGCAGCGTGACCACGGAGGAGGAGGAGACATGGATGCACTGGATGCACCGGCGGAGGAGGAGGAGGCATCGGTGGAGGAGGAGGAGGCCGCGGTGGAGGAGGAGGCACCGGAGGCACCAGCGGCAGCGCGGAGGCAGGGCGGAGGCAGGAAGGAGGTAGCGAAGGAAGCAGAGGAGGAGGAGGATGAGTCCAGTGGAGGGGAGGAGTAGTAGGAGCAGAAGAGGAGGAGGCGGCAATGGCGGAGGAGGAGGAGGCATTAGAGGAAGCAGAGGAGGAGGAGGAGGCCGTGGTGGAGGAGGAGGAGGCCGCGGTGGAGGAGGAGGCATCGGCGGCAGTGCAGAGGCAGGGCGGAGGCAGGGCGGAGGCAGCGGAGGCAGCGGAGGCAGCGGAGGAGGAGGAGGATGAGGCCGATGGAGGAGGAGGAGGAGCAGGAGCAGAGGAGGAGGAGGCATCCGCGGCGGAGGAGGAGGAGGCGGCGGCCTTGGAGGCACCGGCGCGACTGCGGCGTGACCTCTGCATGACCGTGACTTGACCGTGGCATGACGGCGGAGGAGGAGGAGGCCGCGGAGGCACAGGCGGAGGAGGAGGAGGCCGCGGATGCACCGGTGGCATCGACGGAGGAGGAGGAGGCATCGGCGGAGGCAGCGGAGGAGGAAGAGGATGAGGCCGGTGGAGGAGGAGGAGGAGGAGCAGGAGCAGAGGAGGAGGCGGCGGCCGCGGCGAAGGAGGAGGAGGCGGCGGCCGTATAGGTCCCTACTCTAGGTGGATATATATGGATACTTTCCTTGACTGGTCTCTATATGAAAGAATTCTAAAAGGGTCCCTCACCTTCCAAAGATATATTATTTCTAGAAAATTGTTTTGTGGGAGTAATAATTAATCATATATAGTTGATGTCACTTTTAGATCATATGATTCCTTACTCATCAAGATAAATAGACAAGAACCAAAACCTAAGAGGCCTCAGGCCTATCCAAATCTCTAGAAGTGATGACTTCCCAGTGCTTATTGGAAAACTATGGAAGTGTCGGCTTCCCACATGCACACCCCCCCTCCCCATATCTCCCCCAGCAGACTCCTACACATCCCCCCTCCCATCCACCCACTACACCCCCCCACTTGCACAACCCCCCTCCCCCACCCCCACCTTCACACCCCCCCACTTGTACACCCCCAACCTCACCCACCAATAGACTCCCACCTACCTAGACCCCCCCCCCCCCAACTAGAACACTCTCTTCCCCACCACCCACTTGAACAACCCCACCTCCCACTTGCATATCCCACCCACCCCCAACCTGTACACCCCCCACCTCACACCCAATAGACCCCCCATTATACGCCCCACCTACACATGTTCACCCACTGCACATCTCCCCCACCTAAACACCCCCACCTGCACCACCCCCCCCCACCCACTACACCCCCTCAACACCTGCACCCCCCCCCCACTTCAAATAGAATTGATTCACACAAATCATGATATTTGAAATATAGAACAAAAACAAAAAACAAAGAAAATTACAATTATTGGGCATAGCATACCGCAGAATGGAGGTGGAGGAGGCAACGGAGGAGGAGGAGGCCGCGGAGGCACCGACGGAGGAGGAGGAGGCTGCAGTGGAGGAGGAGGCCGTGGAGGAGGAGGAGGCACCGGCGGAGGAGGAGGAGGCACTGGCGGAGGAGGGGGAGGCCAGGATGGAGGAGGAGGCACCAGAGGCAGCGGCGCGGAGGCAGGGCTGAGGCAGGGCAGAGGCAGCGGAGGCACCGGAGGAGGAGGAGGATGAGGCCGGTGGAGGAGGAGGAGGAGGAGCCGAAGGAGAGGATGAGGCGGCGGCCGCGGCGGAGGAGGAAGAGGCTGCGGCAGTGGCGCATACGAGGGATTCCGCGAGATCTTGATTGTGTGCGGGGAGGAGGAAGAGGACCAGTGGGTTTTTAACAAATCCGCGGGACCCTTTATCATCGCTAGTAAAAAGCGCTGATAAAGGGTGTATTTATCAGCTCTAAAATGAAAAGAACTGATAAATACAACCTTTATCAACACTTTGTTAGGGCTGATAAATAATCCCTTTATCAGCGCTAAAAACGCGCTGATAAAGGCCCGACCATTTATCAGCGCTAAGCCGTTAGCGCTGATAAAGGGGGGCACAGGCCTTGCCCAGTTTTGTGGTAGTGGTGTTCCACTCATGATTTCCCATCCCTGTGTCTCTTTTCACACAGTCAATCCCACGGTTGTGGAATACATGGTGTATACATATAGTACACGACATGTACATATGGAAAATAGTTCCTTCTTGAACATAAGGATACGTGGTGTGTATTAATCACTACACACCATGTATTCAAGGTTTTTCTGGACTGTAATCTTTAGAAACTACCCCAGAATCCCATGAATCACTGAAACAAATGTTTAAAGTGAAAAATTTTGAACCGTGAGGGCACATACTTTCTGCAAATCAATTCTTGTAATCTTATTCATATATATTATAAGGAATAACAGTGCCCATGCTTCCCAATGTTTTAAACTCATTCAATGAAACCTTACACAATTCAATACCCTATCATATAGAAGGTATTCTATCACGAAATCTATCACAACATCATTCATACCTATCACAACATCTATAACAACAATACGAAATTGATAATGCACTCTAAATCTCTTGGAAAAAATCCATGGAATGTGATCTCCAAACAGTTCCCATATAATGAATTAGGTGACATACCCTCATCTCATTAGGTTTCAACAGAAATGGAACCTCAATAACATCAATAATAACAACAAAAAAACTTGTGAATCACCCAATGGTGAAATAAAATCAATTGTAATAATTGAAAAATGCGAAAAATTTCAATATTCGAGTCATATTGTCTTTCCCAATATATAGGTTAACTACTTCTGGGTACAACTTACTAAAAACTGCTTATTCATTCCTATCCCTATTTATAGCCTCAAAATAGTAATTTAATAAAGAAAATAAATCCTCTGATACCACTTTGTAACGTCCCGGTTATGGGTACCACCCAAAGGTGCCCCATACCCTGTTGGTCACATTACCTCAAATGCATTTCCCCAAACGCTAGAGGCTGTCGACTAGAAGTGAGTTCCTTGGAAGTGATATTTGGGAAACTATGCCCTCATTGGCAGAGTAACATAGCGTAAAAAAATGTATAATAGTAGCATAAAATGTAATTCCATAAAATAAGTAAACATTGGAAGACTAAATGTAAATAAATAATTGCATCATATATATCTAAATAATGATGCATGTCAAAGTGCATGATGGACTTCCTCTTCGTCCGGATGTTCTGGAGAATGTGCAACTAAAATCTGATGGTGTTTTGAAGATCACAATTAAAACATGTAACCATTTACAATAATTTTATCATGATGAAGCGGAGGGGATCTCTCTGATGAAGAACGATAGCATGAATATTTCCATGGAGGATGGATTGATGAAGGAGGTGGATGCTGGTCATGCATTTGTGGATCCCCCATAGTTTTTGGCAAAGATTGATCGTAATGGACGTAATGAGCAGGTCAAAGTTACTTTCTAAGATATACTTATCACTGGAAAATTGGTGTATGTGTCAGAGTGTTAAAAATAAATTCATAGTTGTTTGGTTATGCCCTCTTATATGGACGCTGTCAAGGATGGGAACAAGAAATATGGAAAGGAGGAACCTCTTCCACTTATAATATGACTGAGGAAGGACTATTCTGATCATCCAAAACTGGTGTATACTAGTTCCTCTATCATGAAATCCTCTCTAGAATTGATATCTTTAGAGAAACTAAATCTCACAAGGTAGTATTCTAAGATCTTGAAACACTATGATAGCTCGGAATGGGAATCAGCCTCTGTGGATGATTTTCATGGGTTCAGATATGGTTATGACTTTTATGACATGTAATTGGCGCCTCTTGTTTTTTTTCTATCCACTAGACTTTTACTTTCTTAATAAATAGTCTGAATATTTTCCTCTGACTGAGCTTTTATGGCATAATCTCTTTGGGACTAAAAGCAATACCCAAATATGGTGTGAGACGAATCCTAGAAGGCAACTAGAAAAATATCTATTCCTAACTGTTAGTGAATATATATAACATGAAAATATTCAACATGAACTTATAAACAAGGATGTACTCAAAAATAAATAGTATTATAGTTTCAACAACATTCATTTAAATTTATTAAATACTCAACAAATCATTCATAGGTAACCCTTAATAATGTTATGACATCTTAAACCCTCTGGTTTAACTTATTATATACCAATAATGATAAAATGACCCCCTAGGATAGCTCACATAGTCTAACACCTTTGGTCTCAGGAAAAAATCACTTTGACGAAGAACTCACTGTCAATTACCTTTATAGTCTTTTAATGAAAAAATAAAGTCACTCTAAGGAATCACTCAACATCAATTCCACACTCTTGTCTCCAAACGATAACTATTGACACTATGAGGGAGCACTCAACATCAATCCCCCTATGGTCCTGTAGTATGAAAAAGAACAATAGGAACTTTGGGGAATCCCTCATCGTCAATTCCACCTATGGTCTCAGAACACCAGGTTCCCAAACCCTTGTGTAAATAAATCACACCTAAAAGATATTCATCATCCAAATTAAGTCTCAAAAAATACTTGGATAAACTACTAAAATGCATATCATAACCATGTCAAATAGTAATCACTCCATCCTAACAGCCCTAGTCTTGGAAAAAAACAACCTAACAAGAACGACTAGACCCAATGACCATTATCAAATAAAACATGGTAAAATGTATCCATAGTAAGGTAAATAAGTCTATTTATTATAAAAATTTCATACTCAATCAAACAAGGCATGGTAGACATTAACATGGTAAAATTCTCTAAACACGCAATACCCCAAAGTACTGTATTGAGGAATTTTGTTGATATAATTCAATGAAAAACTACGGAAAGTAAAAAACTACCTACCTTGACATTGTATGATGGATACAGTTGAACCTCATCCAATGGACTGATCTAGAACACCCTATATCTATAAAAACATTTAAAACGTTCAACGATGGACATCTCACGAATGACTAGGAATCAAGATAAGAGGCTATAGAAGAAGTAAGAACTCACCGATGCAATTCCAACGCAATTGACGATGTTTGATTGAGAGAACAAATAGTGGTTTGGGGGATTGGAGAAGAATCATCGACTTCGGTCGCTCCAAGATGAGACAGAGCCAAAAGAAGATCTTTCTTTGAACTAGACGCGACCCCGTTCAATATAACGATTAATAAAATAAAAATACAATGTGTGTTTTCTAAGGATACATGGTGTGTATAGGCCTTAACCAGACCCCACCTTAAAAGGCCCTTCCATGTCATCACACGGTCGTGTGAGCAATTGTTACATGCCTAGACATTTCCTGGAATCATTTCCAGTGTTCACGATGTGTACAAGGAGATACATGGTGTGTCCTCTTAAAATTTTACTCCTTCCATTTTTCCTAAAAAATAACATTAAAACAAAATCCATACCTAAAATAAGATCTGAGTTCTTACAATGATATCATGTATAACTAGAGGATAAGAAAATTCATGATTGTTTTTGGGATATGGACCATAACATTTCAATAATGGAAGCATAATCGTAAACAATCCCAATAAATAGAGATATTGTATAAATTAACTATTACCTCTTTGGTAACATTGAAAAATAATGTAAAAGAGATAGTAACATTAAATGAATATTAAGATATAGTTAAATATTGCATGTCATGATATAAAATGTTAATGATAAGTATATATACCCCATAGAAAATATCGGTTCATAACAATGCATGTATCTCAGAGAAGGCAACTTGAGACAAAAAATACATTACCGATATGGTATATTTTAAACCATAAACCAAATGAAATAATGAAAAAAAATTAATATGTATATAACCATAATTTTATGTATATAATTAATTAATGGTTATTATATACACCACACAACTTAAGTGAGTGGTGAATAAAAAATGTGTCTTACCGATATAAAATGTGAGATGAGAAAACCCTTACATTATGTATTCAATTTCTTCATACTCATTAAAAGATCTAGTATAATAAATAAAAGTTTATGATACATATAAAATACAATTTTAAAATATATAAGATAAAATTTTATTCAATTGTGAGATTATATTACTCTTTTATAAACAATTATGAGTTAAATTAACGTTTCAGGTAATAACTGTTGTATTTATCAAACATGGTTTGACTTGTTATTCTTGACACTCTTTCTTAGATCATAATTTTATTTTTTAAATAATTTAAAAGTTTATTTATATATCATATATATTCATTATATAATTATTATAATAATATATAAATGATAGATATGTTAAATGGAATACACCATTCATTGAGAGGGTTGGTTTTTACTAAGCATGAACGATGTTTCTGTTTTCATGTCATATTGAACGAAACAAAGTAAGTGAAATATATATGTATATATATATATTGATTATAGTAGAATTATTTAGAAATATATATAGTATATTAATACTAAACACATCCTTAATACATTCCATGCAAAATGTTAATGCACCACATCGGTTTGAGGAGGCAGTAGTTCACACGTCCACAAACAAAGTTATCATATTTACACGAAATTAAAAGAATGAAGGTATGAATTATATAATAATTAAATAAGAATAAATATATTATAAATACCATATATATCATATAAAAACATATTTTACATCATAATTCTCAAACATTAGGGTGTTTATGTAAAAATGAACAACATCATTTCGTGAGATGGTAGTTTAATGTACACAAGATCAGTATTTTCATTACCTATTAGTTGGATGTGTGTGTAATTATAGGTATAAGACATAGAATTAAAAAATATAAGTATATTTAGGATACTTATTATTTTATACAATCATGGAATAATAATATTTTATGGGGTGGATAATTATAAATAATAAGAAGAGCTTGAAGAATGATATTTTCTCTTTTTTGGGAACTCCTTTTGGTTTGCACAAAATCGATTAAATGGATGGATTTTTTACCAAATTGAGGATTATAAGATGAATGTAGGAATTTTGGAAGATATTTTGGATGATAGAAATGTCTTGATTTGTGTGAATAAATTGTAGTGGTTAGTTCTTTTTTTTATAGTGGATGATTAGTGGTAATATTGTAACTTTTTAAAATGGAATTTCAAATGTATTTTCCCATGTAAATTGGATCCAATAATGGTTACAATAAGATCTAATGGGGGATAGGGTATCCATATGAACAAAAAAATCATTTTTATGATTTTATTGGCCACATTAGGCATTATGATTAATGTTTAGTCCTTTGTGAAGAAAATGTTTATATTAATCTGTCAGTTATCAATTTTAATCATAGTCACATATATATTTGTTAAAAACCCGAGTTAAAATTTTTAAAAATTTAAAATTATTATTATTTAATATATATAAACAACTTTTAAAAATTATAATTTTAGAGGTAGTAGAAGTTAATTTAAATATAATTGCACAGACGGGATGGAAATATGGGTTTGTAATGTCAAAATGGTCAAAGGATTGAAATGTTTTTATAACCAATTTCAATATTGAATTGATTATAATGACGTAAAAAGGTTTATTTTATGTAAAATTTATCTGATTAAACATTAAAACTAATTCAAAATATAATTTAACCCTATAAATTGTTTAGATAAAATACTAGTTATAAATTAAAATTCAGTGTTTTTTCACTATATATCAAAAGAGGAGCTTCTCTGAAAAACACCATAAATTTAAACCAAGTAAATTATTATGTTATGTTTTCAAAATTGAGATTTGTTTTTTAAAATATAAATTTAAAAAGTGTCAAAATTTATATTTAAAGTGGTTTCTCTTTTAAAAGGCTGTAAAAGTGCCATTTAGAAAAATACCTATTTTTTTAATATAATTGGATTTGTTCTTCTCTTATTCCCATAAAATATATTAGATGAGTATAAAAAACATTTATAATATATAAAATATATTAATTTTGTTACCAAATTAATCAATAGTAGGTTTTTATTATTAATGAGCTAAAATGGTGGTTTTACGTAGAAAAACTATTTTCGTAGAAAATGTATTTATTTATTATTAAATTGTTAATACATTCATTTCTAACTATTTGATAGCCAAAGTGTTTATTTTATACACATTTGTAAACCGTAGTTTTCTAATTTAGTCAATATCATTAATATCTTCCATTCTATTGGATAAGTGGAAATTATAATAATATTTTAATAATAATATAAATAATATATTTTAATTCGGTAAAACATTGTATTTTTTTGAAACAAAAGCTATCAGAGGGAGTCATTATTGTTTGTAACAAAATCAAAACATAATATTTTGTGTGTGAAAAGATAATAAAAGTGTTTTGTGAAGTGAAATGATAACATTTTGCTGATTATAATGAAATAAAATTTTATTTCTTTCATATAAAAAAATTTATATTAGGAGCTGCTTGGATTGTAAAATATAAAAAAGATTAAAGTATTTATAAAACAATTTCACAAAAGTATTATTGTGAGAGAATAGATTAGTTTATTATTTCATCATATTTTGATTTTTATATATTCTATAACATATGATAATAATTTTTCTGGTAAATATTTATATAAATAGGGAATTAATTTTTGTTCTTTTATGGATCTTATTATCTTTTAAAAGTCAATTTTAGTTATATATGAATGAATAATTGATCATGAATATTTATTTCATGGAATAAGACAAGAAGTATAATTTCATCAAAGAACAAACAAAGGATTAAATTATTCTTATGTAATAGTAATAAATAAATTTAATATATTTTATTATGTTATTTATATTTATAGTAATAGAATCCCTAAAATTTATAAAATTTATCTTTAAATAAAAATGTTATCTTATTAGCATCATTTCTAGTGAATTAATTTTATATTCAAACCACACTGATTAATGGCTTTATGGCCCATAAACTTCCCATCACCATGTTCTCTTTTACAATATATTACCCCTTGGATGTTTTTTTCTTCTCCATGACTATATTTTAACCTCATATAAATGGTCTTCTTATCAAGGATCCCGAATGTGTGATATATCTGTTAACCTTTTTGTTTCTCCCTCCCACACTTTGAAGGATTTTTTATTACCCCTTATCACGATATGGGTTATTCATAATGTAATTTTTATAAATTTACCCATTTATTATTGATATAAAATATTGATGGTTCAGTTTTTTAAGGGGGTACAATGTAACACCTTGAAAAATTAGTATACTAGGATTGATAGCTTGCGATACACAAAACCTGATTCTAAATGACATATATTATAGTATACCAGTATAAAAAATATGTTAAATTGAAAAAATTAGTATTAATTACAAAATTGTAAAAACATTATAATGTTTTAAAATTATGGAAATGTAGTTTTATAAAATTCATCAAATTATTTAAATATACACTTTTCCTCAAAATGGGTTTTAATGATTTTAATGAATAAATAATATAAATGATTTCAATGAAATATAAAATTTATTTAACAAAATTAAATTAAATTTCTAAATAATTAGTTCATAATTACCCTGCAGTGATTTTTCAATTATTGTCTAAAAAAATTTCTTTTTTAATGAATAGGAAAAATATTGATTTCTAATGAAAATTTCATTTCCATTTATATATTTAAAGGGATCAATTTTATTACATTTTTTAAATTAAAATATTATTTTTTTTATATTATTTATAATATAAATAAATTCTAATGAATTAATTATATGTTGTATTTTTTGTACAATATTTTTCATATATTAGAAAAATGGTTTTATGAAAAATAGATTTTGTCAAATATTGTGTGTATACTTTTAAATACAACATTTTAAACTTATATGAAATGAATATTGAAAATTGGATTCCATAATTTTAATTAAGATGATAAAATTTGAATAATAGGTGTCTTTTTTTTTGTTCATTGCGAATAATAACCTTGATAAATATGTTTCACCATAGTAAGGGTAAAGTAGATATAAATTGTTTAAAAATTTTAGATAATCTTTCAAAATTTCTATAACACATTATTTATACTATTGTATGAGTAGAACTAATCCATTTAAATCTATTCCTATAATATATAGACACAATTTTACATTTTTTTATAAATTCATATCTTATATTTTATGGAAAAAAATAAATACATACTAATAGGAAATAAGGTTATACCCATGGTTTTCTAAAAACCATTGGTATATATATTTGTTTAGAAAATATTTGTATAGTTTTGGTAAAATATGTTTATATGTAGTAATTTTTATCAAATACCCATGTTTTTTGATAACCCATGGGTATATGGTTTGGTTCAATACCTATACCCATAGTTCTACAAAACAATCCATGGTATAGTGTTTGGTTCCAAACCAATACCCATGGTTCTCTAAAAAAATTGGGTATAGGTAATTCAAATAGCCATGAATTTAGTAAACTATGGTTATAGTGTTCCCACGTAGGCACAGGGAAAAAGATTACACCGGAAAACCTAATTGCCACGGATTTCCATATATATATATCCATAGTTTAGAAAAATATATATAAGTAAATATACATTTGTATTCAGAAATCCAGATGTGGTGATGTTTTTAGGGGAATTTATGGAATGGAGTTTGACTAGGGTCTGAATCATAAGGAATGCATGTTTCTTAAATCCTATATCCACGATTTCAGCACTGTTGGTCTAGGGTTTTTGACACAGTGGACAATTTCTCATACACTTATTCTCACAGCTCTAAACCATAGTTATTGAATTTTCAAACTATGGATTTTTCTGAGACATACAAACATATTAATCTCTCATGTATCATTAAACCATGGGTATATCCTATACCCATGAATTTATGGGCTATACCCATTGTTCCAAATCATGTGTGTAGAGTAATTTTCCATTTGTGAAAAATGTACCTCCCTTTATTTAAATAACTCTGAAAATTTGATATTAGTATAAAAAGAGGGAAATTTTAGATATATATGTTTATTATATATATAAATTAACTTTTTATATCATGGAAATTTATTTCTAATTTTTATTGATTGAATAATTATCTTAAATTCTTATGCAATATCGGCATGGTGTTTATTCAATTAATAGAAAAATAAAATTTATGATTTAAAAAATATTAAAAGTGATAAAATTTGGTCAAATTATTATGTTACATGAAATTTTAGATATATATGGCATATTATAGACATGTGAATGGTTTATATGAAAATTTCATCACAATATTGATGACATTAACGATAGAGAAATGAATAGTTCCAAAAATGACCTTAATGATATTTTATAATAATTTATTTAGTAAATGATTAAAAATTATAAAAAACCCACATATAGATAATTTAATGCTGCATAGATGAAAATATTAACCCGGGAAAATTTATGTGTCACTTTTTATTTTAATGACAACATTATTGACCCTTAAATAATAGGAAACCGTGATACAATAATTGTCAAGAAGATTAACATGATCCCAAAACTAGGATATAAAGGTTAAAATGTCCTAAAATTTTTATAAAAGTTAATTTATTAGAGGATTTAAACTTATCCTTATCCTATATTATAAATTTGTAAATTTTGAGTTACTTTACTTTAAAAAATTATTTATATTAATTTAATACTTATTGTAATTCCATGACTGCCCCTCCCCTCACTTATAAAAGGGAACTTCTTCTTCTATCATACTCATACATTTGGAGACTTATAGATCATAAAACCACTACCAAAATATCTTATTAGATAATTTTACCAAATCCTAGAGCTTCTAGTCGTTCAAAGACAACATACCTTATAGGAATAAGGTAAATGACAAAATATGTTTCTCAACAATGAGGTATAAGTATTCGCAGGTCGGTTGGAATTATATTTCATATTATAACTCCTCTTAATCCAAGGTATAAATTAAAAAATAATGCATAAAAAATATTTAATTTAATAAATTATTATTAAGTTGATGTAACAACCATTAGCCACCATCCCTCCATCATAACGAAATTGAGAACATTTTTTGTTCATACATTTGGATTACTATCCCCATGTAGTGGTGTAATTTAAATTTTTATCACCACATTACAAGGATGGTTATAAAAAGGAATTATAAAATATATATTTATGATTTTATTATTATTTTTTAAAGTTCAATTATTATTTATCATTATTTCAGTCTATAATTCAAAATATGGAAACATAATTCAAGCATATATAGGACATACTATGTCCGTGAATGATGATATTCATTTTTATATATCTACCTTTTATGGTTGAATATAAATACATATATAATGAATATCTATATGATATTTATATCATGGCTTACATTTTTAAGATGATAGAGGTGTGATCAAATTATAAGGATCAGAAATACATAGCAAAATCATCCTTGAAAAAATATATTTAACACATGGAAATGATGGTTTTCAAATGTATTGTTAATAAGCGTGTCTTGAATTTATTTAGGTCGATAATATATGATGTTATAATTATGAAAATTATCGTGGTTTATAATTATTGAAATTTTAAATTTAGTGTACCTAAACTTAGAACACTTGAAAAAAAAATTTGATCTTGTTGTAAGGGGTTATTTCACAATCTTATCATTATACAAAATTTCTTATTTTTAAGTCTAAATTTAGTGAATTATATGATATTTATATCATAAATACACTAAATCTTATTCTACAATGGTAATTTATATAAATTAAATTTTTTCTATTCATTTTACTCCCTAAATTATTCTAGATAATGAAATAATGGTATGGAGGAGAATTGATCTTATTTTATTTTTTCATGAGGAATATTATTATTATATGTATATATTTTACATAAAATCTATTCAAGGATTTTTTTTAATATTCTCCAATTATTTTTTAAATTCATCTTTACCCATGTTTTACTTTTGATAAAAATGTTGAAAAATAATCTTCTTATCAATTTCAAAATAATTCATCTTTAACTCAAAGTGTGAAAAGAATCATTATCTTAACATAACCCAAACAAATGAGATTTCCTATATTCGTGACTAATATTTTCATTAAATAATTCTTTACAGGTTCCCAATATTCATTTCAAAACAAAATTGTTTACCTAAAATTCTGTATATTTTTAAAATTTTAATATATTATATCAACATTAAAATGGTTTTTCCTCAAAAAATATTCCATTGATATTTTAAAATTATTATTATAAATATAAAAATAATTTGATAAATCTTATTATTTACTCAGGTTATACGATTTTGATAACATACCACATATTTGTTTAGATGGTTTATGATCAGTTATGTTTGTGATGTTTTTAACATTTAGTATTTTTTTTCAATATTGTTATTTATTAGATTTAAGTAATGATGATTCAGTTGTATTTTTTATTAACAATATTAATATATTAGAATAATTAAGTTATGTTTTTGGACCAAAATTTCATACCCCCACAATGCATTGATAGGTTCTTGAGTCAAAACAGTTTGGATATTTGTTCGAGTTCTTAAAGATTTATTTTAAATGTCTTGGAATGAGGGCTCAATGTTATCTTTATGATGTCTGTAAATATGCATTCCATCAATAATAAATCAATTATTTATGTCCATTTTATTATTAAAGTATTTTTAATAACCATTTATATGTTTCAAACACATGTAATTATTTATATTTTATTTCATTATTACCATTTATTCATGTCATATTACTCTTCCCTTATTCATTTTTTTGGTATCCTTTATTATTTTCATTCCATTTATGAGAATTTGATATCACCCATTTCTTATGTTTAATTTCCCTTAAATTCTTGTAAGGGTATTAAGATTTATATACAAGGATATTTTAGGGGAAAATGATATTCTTGATTAAAATACTGTTTTTTATTTTATGATTTAAAATATAAAGTAAGATTAGACTATGTATCTAGTTTACCAAGTATACTAAACTATTTGGACCTTTGGGATGAGATAACCTATATAATCAAGAAAAATAATATAGTAATAATACACTCTAGGATTCTATTTTTAGCTTCTTTACCTTTAAAATTAAATCTCCAGGTAAAAATGAAATTTTTTGTATTATTGATCAACTGACTAAATATTAACATTTCCTTCCCATTGATGATATTATTTTATTAGATATGATTTATTAACTACATATAAAGTAAATATTTAGATTAAAATGTCATAATCACTCAATTGTATCTGATTGTGATCCAATGATTACTTCTAATTTTTGGAAATGACTTTAGAAGTCGTTGGGTATTGAATTAAAGTTTAGTACAAATTTTCAACATCAATATAATGGATAGTATGAGTGAATGATTTGGTAAATTTAATAAATTATTTATTATTATTAAATATATTTTCTTGGAATTTTGGATTAAAAAATATTATTAGTTGATTTTTCTCATAATAATCTTTTTTATTATAGTATACAGATGAAACATTTTGAGGAATTATATACAAAGTGGGGTCAAACTCTAGGTTGATTGGATAAAGTTGTTGATAAGTTATTTTTGGTATCATAATTGGTAGATTATATGGTTGAGAATTTGAATATAACACAACAACACATGTGTATGGATTGTATTTGACATAAAATTTATACATATAATCATAGAGAAGATCATTCTATAATGGTAGTTGAACATGTTTTTACTAATGTATATTCATGGAAAAGTGTAATGTGTTTTGGGAAAAAGGGGAAGATAAGTCTATGATTTATTGGACCATTTGAAATCATATGATAAATTGGGATTATTTCCCCACCAAATTTTCTTTACTCTGAGTATATATCAAGTACATGATGTACTTCATGTTTCTTGGTTATTAAAATATATGTCAGATGCATCTCTTATTAGGAACCCTGAAGTGGTTTAGTTAGAAGAAAAATTTTCTTTTATGTAATATAAAATACCTATTTTTCATCATAGAGATAATGTTTTGTAGATTCACAAAATATATAAAGTAATTAATTTTTTGTAAAAAACCATATGGTTGAAGAAGCAGGTGGGAATATGAAATGCTATGAAGGAAAAATATCCCCCTCTTATATAAGTAGTGCATAAAATTGAGAGTTTTAATTACAAAAAGGTGCGAATAATTTTAAAACCTATGTAATATTATGATGAATAATTTTCTTAGATTATTAAAATTAATTAATGTGATTTTATAGTGATTTTCATTATAACGGTATAAAGTAATTTCTCAATCTAAAAAAGAAATAGTTTTATTCTTATTAAACTTATTTTATTTTATTATAACATTTTCTTAAAGATTATAATTTCTAAAATTTATAATATTAATACTACATAATTAAAATTATTTTTCAAATCATTATATAATAAAAAATTAGGGTGGGTTTTCTAAATTTTTGAAAATATTTCTATTTTAATCAATGTTGAAAATTACCTATTTTTTAGAAAATAACTATTTTTTCATTAAATAATTTAATTTTAAAGATCGATTTTTTATTAAAGTAACATAATTATCCTTAAATTATAAAAAAATGTATTATTACATAGTAATCATAATTATACAATATATTGGTATCCGTACAATTTTTGGATGAAGAACGAATTTTTCAAAAAACTATTTTTTATTATTCTTTGAATTTTTATCTTATATTAATTTCTCAAACATATAGAAAATAAATCATAAAAAATGGATTATATATTCGGAATCCATAGTTATAAATTTTTTAAATATATTTCATTCATTTTTTTTAAAATTAACAGTAACCATAGTAAATATTTGTGACATCGATTAGGATGAAGTAGGTAATTAATGTTTAAAGTACTATGTTAAGGAAAATAAATATACCTAAAAAATTATTTATTATTTTGGATATATTTTTTCGGACAATGTACATCAAATTCTTTAAATTATGGAAATTGTTTACCCTTTCCATTGATAATGACCTTAAAATATTTTTTAATGAAAAATAAAAACAAAATCTCACTTCATCTCTTTTAAATAGCTAAGATTGTTTCCAAGTGGAAAAAATGTTTCTTGTTAGGTTATAAATGGATATTTTAAATATAAGTGCTTTTTTATCATTTTAAATTATTCTTAATACTTAGAAAT
This sequence comes from Viscum album, assembly GCA_963277665.1. Lineage (NCBI taxonomy): Eukaryota > Viridiplantae > Streptophyta > Magnoliopsida > Santalales > Viscaceae > Viscum > Viscum album. The sequence continues at coordinate 338,092,032 of OY728163.1, forward strand.
GGAATATTTATAATAAATCATTATGTAACTCTGACACAATTCTAATGGAGGTAGTAGAAAAATCAGGTAAGTTATTTTAGAAACATAAAAAGTAATATTATTTTTTTGATATTTAATGTTCCAATATTTTTATAGATTAATATAATGTATTATCTATGTCTAAATGATTAATATTTTGATTAATTACTATCTTGAATCCAATAAAATCAAATTTAGTGTACTGTTTCTAAAATAACCCTAATGATATTTTATAATAAATAATTTTTTAGTAACTGATTTTAAATTAATAAAAATAATATTTTATTAAAATTTAACGGTATATGGTCGACAATATCATCCATGGTTCATTTATTATTCATTTTTCTTTTCATAGTGACATTCATGACCCCTATAGTATAACAATATTTGATATCCTGGTAATCATCAATAAGGTTATCTTAGGGGTAAAACCAAGAAATATTGGTGAAAACATCACATAAACATGTTTGAATTTTACTGAATGAGTTTATTTTTACTCATACATATATAATATTGGAATTAAATTAATTTATATTAATTTTACTTCAAAATTACTATAAACTAATTTAATAATTTATATAATTTCAATCGGGCTACTCCCCTTGCTTATTAAAGTGAACCTCATCCCCTCTCTTCCACACACCTTTCGGGAAATCAATTTTCATTAATACCAACCCAAGTATATCCCCAATTTCACAACCCATATCCTATAGTTCATGGTCTCACCAAAGTTAAAATCTGATTAGTTATATGTTTTTAATAATATAGGGTGTATTATGAGATGGTAAAAGTCATAACCAACCTATTTCTAGTATATTCCATATTTCACCTCCTTAAGATGTTATCTAACCATGATAAAATAATAATATAATTATTTTCAATACACTAATATGTCATTGTGATTATTTTTCGTCCCTTTTCATCTCTTTTTCCATCATATGGTAAATAAAAACATCCCTCATGTACACATGTGGATTTAAAACTCCATGAAATGATGTATTTTTTTTTCTCTAACTGCCTCTTATGGAAGACTATAATTATGGATTAAATTAATATTTTATATCAAAAAAATAAATATACTTATATAAATATAATATATATTAAAATTAATAATTTAAATTCCATTGAAAAATGATATCATCATTTGTGAGTACATGTGGACTGCCACCTACACAAAATGACGTTATTAATTTTTCATATACAGATCACATTAATGATATTTAAATGATACATTAAATATATAATATTTTATTTTTTATATTATAATTATTCAGTAATGATATAATAATTCTTACCTTATTTTAATTAAGATATTTTAAAAATGGAAACATTAGTCATGCATACGTACGACTTACCGTCTCCTTAATTGTTCCGTAGTTCATTTTTCATAACCATCATTAATGATTATTTTTTGAATAATATATTATCTATAAAAATGATAATTATGTCATCAATATAATTATAGATATAATTTAATATCTATATATTTTAACATATTTATCTTTCAAATGTCATTTTGGATATTTGAGTCTAATATTATCCAAACTTCAAATGTGAACTTAATTTATGTAGTAGTTATATATATCATTGTAATAAATAAAACAAAAGTAATATTAAATTTTAAAATGTTTCTTGAATATGTAAATAAATAACCTAAATCTATATTTTTGGAATATAAATAATGTACGTGATGAGTCACACTTGAGCTGAGGGGCACTTTAATATAAAATCTCATATTAAATTTTTTAATGATTTATTTTATAAATATTTTTCATCATTGTGCATATTATTAAAATTATATTATTAAAACATTAATATAAAAAATAAATGAACAATAATGTAAAATATATTTATATTTTTAACTTCTTTTAAGGGTTCCCCAAATTAATATTTTTAAACTGAATTTATGAATTTCTTTCAAAATTTAAAAATATGTTATATGTTAATGTATACGACATCAATAGCTTTTCCCAAATCCATAATTGTTATTTGATATTTTTATTCCTCTAACTAATTATATTATTTCATAAAAAATCATATATCCCTTTTTTCTAGGTTTTTTGTTATAAAAATTTGTTTCTAAAAGGAAAGGGTATTTTAATATTTGAAAGTATTTTGTATATTCTATAAAAATATTTTTCAAAGGTTTTAAATGAAAATCCTCAAGATTAAAATATTTTATTTATGGTGTAGTAGTTTAAATATGATTGTGGGTTGTAAGATTACATTTTATATAATGGTTGAGCTTGATATTTCTTATACAATGGGTGATACCATTACAACTTATACTATGGGTGAGATCAATATAGCTCTACCATTAATTTGGTAATAGTACTTGTCTTCAAAGGCAAGAGAGGAAGAGTTAACTGGGGAGGATTCTTCTATGAATTTAAATAATATCCTGTTATTTATAACATGATTTACTAATATAATGCAATAATTTTTCTAAAATTGTTCTTATTTTCATTATATGGTTTGTAAATATTTTCTTGAACAAAAAATTGCATTCTCATATAGATATTATTTATCTTCCACAGTCAAATAATATTGTGATGAGTATAAAAATTTTATGAGATTTCATGATTTTCACTAAACTAATATATTTATTATTTTTAGGTCCCTTAAATTGATTTTTTACACTCATCCTATTTTTTTAAATATTGTTTATAGGTTTTGAGGATGAGGAATACAATGAAGAATCAAAATTTAAATTAATGAATATCATTACAAAAAATAAATCATGACTTCATTTATAAGTTTATTATGTGGAAAAATATATTGTGAGTGGATGTTTCTACATTGGATTGTATGGGTTATATATATATGTGTGTGTGTGTGTGTGTGTGTGTGTGAATGTGTTAAAACATAATTATCAAAAACAGAAAATATAAAATATCATTTCAAATGAAATAAAGTTAACCCTAGTCTAAATACACTAGATAATATAATTTTTATGTATTGGTCCTTATAGATATTATTATAGGAAGAGGATATAGGTTATTTAGTGTAGTTATTGTAATATAGATAGCGGTTTTCTACCTATCTATATGATGTTTATTAAAACCAAAATAGTTTGTAAAAATTCAATGGGACGCATTATACCATTGAATGTTTTGTGAAAATTATAATTTAAGTTCCTTTTATGGCATGAATCCATGACTAATGAATTTCCATTTATGTTCCTATATCTAGGACTAATGGTCTCTTGTAATTTAAGGTCCTATAACCAAGTCCAATGATGTTACTTTTAAATTTATACATTCAAGAACTATTCAAAAAAAATTTACATAATATGAAATGAAAATATTCTCTCTAGTATTGATTCATGGGTGAAGATTCTCTCCAGTATATAGTCTTGGAAAAGGTTTCTCCATATCATGGATTCTGGATAAAATTTTCTTTTTAGTATGAAGGTATGAATGAAGTGTTTCCATTCTATATATGTCTAGGAAAAGTGTTACCCTAGTATGGTTTCCTAGTTGATTCTTTACCATGTAATGGAAAATATAGGAAAGTTTCACCCTAATGTAGAGGTAAAATAAAATTTTCAGATCAATATATAGTCATGGGAAAGTGTTATGCTGGTATATAGTATTTATGTGATGACTATGAAAAATGGAGATAGATTAGGAGATCTTTGAGGTGTCTTTGGAACATGAATCCCATGTATAGTATTTTGTGATGACTACAGAATGTAGGACCATTAGTCACATCATTGAACACCAAGGGATACTGGAGAAATCCTCTTTAATGAGTTTAGTGGGATTGTTGGGTCAGATACAAGTTGCTTCCCACTAACCATAGACCATTGTGGTACTTATCCTCGATTAGTAACATGGGTATTCTGGGTCACACAGAAGCCGCACCCCATCGTAGGCATTCCAGGTCACATAGAAGCTGCTTCCCACCTTGGTCATACAATGGTTCTCCTCGTGTGTAGAATCATGGGTCTGTCAGGTCAGATAGAAGAGCCTCACCACCATGGGTCTTCTAGACCACAAAAAAGTCTCTTCACATTGGGCTATAATATCTGATCCACACAGGGTCGCTTGTCAGCAATATTTAGGTCTCATCGAACTATAGGGTTTTTATATGTATTTCTCTTTGTTCTAGGAGAACCGCTCCTCAATCCATTTAGAGAATTTCAATATCCATGAAATCCTCCAAACAATATGTCAAAATATCCTACATATTTTTAGGGTTCAAAATACTAAAATGGATCATCAATCGAAGGGCCAATTTGAAATATATTAGCGTTTTCCTAAAACGGGGAAGCTGGGATATGAGTCTGGTCTGACCCAATTGTACCAGGCCAAATTGATATAGGTCTGATGAATCATCACGAACTAGCCCAGGCCTGAATAAGGCCCAGTTCAGCCCATTGTGGTCCAGCCTGCGGGTGGAAGTCTAGCCTGTAGGTGCAGCCCATGCCCTGCCTGGTTCACCAAGTCAGGACGCTTTTGGAGGCCGCATCTAGCTCCCCCTCGCCCTGTAGGTGGTTTGTCAGGTCTTATTATCTATAGGGGTCAATTGGACATGGCCTTACAACTACAAGATATTCCAGATCACCCGTACACGGTTAGGTGACCCTGTTCTCTTGTGAAACACAACTCATGGCCGAGAGCCACTCTACAGACGTGGCCGAGGGGTCGCATCCCTGTCGCCATTTGTCGGCCCAGCCGGCGTCTCATCTAGATTCTCTATGGTCTGAGACAGCCATGGAATCCACCTAGGGCATGTCATCATGGAATGTAGCCACCTACAGTGCACCATCATGGTTTCCTGCACCCTGTCGGCGGCCACTGCCATGAGCCGCCAAGTCTGCATCGGTGGTCCGATTATCTCACTGACTGCGCATCCGGCATCCATGAGGTGTCTCCCCCCCTACGAAGGCCATAGATTTTCCATGTTGACATTTTTATTTTCTGTCTACCAGAATGCACAAGGTGGGGGGGAGTGGTGGGCCTTGTTCATGTCAACTCATGCTCTCCAGATTAGAGTTTTAAAAATAGGGGAGGTTTAGGATCATAGTTTTTTCAACAATAATTTAATCCTACTATAGATATCCCAAGATGAACACCCTCCCACACAAATGGGAAATATGCGGATCAACATATCCATGGGTTGATCCGCATTGGATGTTTTAGAATAAGAGTAGAGAAAACTTAAAACAAAACAAACCCCTACAATGATTGATGTTTGTTGCTAGAGCATACCATTCACGTGGACATATGTTCTGATCGAAGTCGTTGACTTTCTTCACCCACCGTTCCCCTTCTTCATCTATACCTCTAGAGGTTATCTGGCATTATACATTTTTCATTAGAGAGATTTAGTAATTTAATTTCATCAGTGAATTTATGTGTTGTAATTCTCAACTCTCCAATTCACTAACCTATTAAAAAGAAAACACATCACATCATTTCTTTTATGTTGTGTCATCTAGTTGTTACACTATTTCATTACTGAAATATCGTATTTATTTTTCTCTATTTACAATCCTCTAAGGATATTACTTTAATAAATATAGTCTTCATACCGCAGTGCAACCATCCACTCAACCAACAGTTTAGATAAACAAAATAAAATATCTTTTAAGCTATTTTTTTTGAAGAAATCTAAAAATTAACTTTTCCTTCTGACCCTTGATGGTAGAATTTAGGTCTTTTCTAGGTGAATCAAGGTATTATATCTTCAAAAGTGCCCTAATATTTTTTATCCATGTACTGTTCTATAGGTTATAAAAAAACATCTTACACATTTATTTAAATGAACTAAAAAAGTATAAAATTCAATTTCAGGCTCACCGGGCGTTGGAATCACGTGTCGTCAAAGCGTCTGGTCCCAAAATAATTACATTTAAATTGAAAACAAATTTTAAAGACCAAAATATTGACGTACATAGAAATTAAATTACATTTTATGAATACTTCTTACATAACAAAAATAAGCACACAAGGACTGTAATAGTTTAGTGTCTTTGGAAACTCGGAACATAATCTTCTAATAGTGGTGAAAGATCTTCAACATCTCCCAGAAAGATCATCCCCTTTTGTTTTCTTACCTAAAACCTTTCTTTATTTCTTGGGGAAAAGAAAACATATAATGGGTGGGCTCAAATTCTCAGTTAGGGTAAGCATGGAGAAAATAAAACAAACCATATACATTTGAACTTCAAAACATGAACATAAAGTTTACACATCAAAATCATGAGTTGTGAAATAAATATTGGCAATGCGTAAGGCATAGGTCATAAAGGAAAATTAATCATGATAAAATAGAATGGTAAAAAACATTTAATTATGGAAAAACATTAATCACATGATATGATTTCCATAGTAGCCTAGGAATTGCTTCCAAGACCATCTTAGTGGACAAAGTCCCATTCAAAATCAAGTTCACTCCTCGTTCCAGCCCTGTATCACTGAACCGGATTAACTTACCATTACAGCCATGTCTATCTCATGACATATAAATCATTACCCAATGCATTGGAGGGAGATATAGGTCCCACCTATCTCATAAATAAAACATTATTACGAGTTCCACAATATAAACATAAATCATTTATCATAACCCAAATAATAAAATGGGTTTCATAAACATCATCCCATCATTACATAATCCATATAAAACAAATGGATACCATTTCATCATATGAAACGTTAAACCATGTAAATCATAGAGACATTATACTTGAAACATACACATATGAAATAATGTCTTCTTATATGGAAAATGATTTTGATAAAACACTTGAAATGAATTTTTGAGGAAAATATTATTTCTTCTTCAAAATCATTTTCATTCACAAAATGACATGTAATTTTAAAAGAAAACGATTTTGTTGAAAATATTCATGAAATCATGTAGAGAAATATTTATTTAAATATGGAATTATGAAACCGTAAAAATCAGTTCATGTCGTAAATGTTAAAAAAACATTCTTCTTATACTTTTTCTGGAAAAGTCAAAAAGTACCTCGTATGGTAAACAAAAGAAAGATGCCTTACATACCATGGGGTAAAAGTCCAAAAGGGTAAAAAGACATTGAAAATACATGGAACATTAGTATACATTTTATGAAAACATTTTTAGAAAACATGGACATGGATGATTAACAAAACCCCAGTAAATTATTATGAATAAACAATCTCGAAGAAGAACGAGATTGGAATAATTATCCGTGACCTTATGTCCAATTTCTTCCGTTTGTGTCCAAGACTCCTCTATAGTGGGTTTAAACATATTATTAACTTTTAACAGAACCATAATAATATTTATGATATCATATATGATTCAATAATGATTTTATATTATCCTTTCATTTGTCAATTCCATGTTAAAGCAGCATTTTGGGTAAAATCGTTTCATTTATCGTCTGTGTTTTGACTTGTAATTATTAATATGATTACATAGATTATGATTAATTAATTCCAGAATATAAAACATGATTTATATATAATATATATTCAGAATATAAATATACATAATAGATTGATAAATGGAATGAAATACACCATTCATGGAGATGATAGGTCGTACGTATGCATTAACGTTGTTTTTCGTTTCCTTATTGAATTGAATGGAATTAAGTAGATGTAATTCATATATATATACATAAATACAGTAGAATTATACTATCATATATTCAATGATTACTTATTATATATACTTTATAATCATTCTTGAAATGTTAACATGGAAAATGAATCTCATCTCGTCGTGGAGACTGTAATCCGTACGTACGCACGAGCGATGATATCGTTCCCATATTTATTGAATGTAATTTTATTGGATTATATAATATCTTATAATAATTATGATGTTATAATAATAATATATATTTATTCTATACACCATTATACCCATCCATGTATGGTGGTGGTGGAAAAACTTATTACACCACGGCGTGGAGACGGTATTCTGTACGTACGCACGCGCGGTGATTTCATTTTCCCTAGGATAGATAGAAGGTGAAATAGGGGTTTTTAAAATTTATAATAACATATAATTATATAATTAATACTTATGTTATAAATTTATAATGAAACAACTAAATAATTGGAATTATAAGTAGAAAGAAACTTGAAAGAATTGTTAGAAGAGATTACCTCTTCCTCGATGCACCTCCTTTAAACTTCTTCTTAGGGAACTAGAGTTGGTATTTTGAAAATATAAGAACCTATATGATATAACTATAGAGGTTGAGAAGAGGAATTTGTAGGGTTTTTCAGAGCTGAAAGGCTCAAAAGTGTGTGAAGAGAAGAGGGAAGGGGTGCCCTTTTTATAAGGGTGGAGAGGGGCACTTTTGGAAAAACATAAAATATTATTGTATAATAATGTCATATTCGGTTTATAATAGCTCCAAATTGATATATTTTCAAGATAAATTGTTTATGGGTATAAATCCTATCATAAAATAGGTTTTAGACAAGTTTATGTTTCTATTTTAACCGTATCATTTAGATATAACTCTAAGTTAAATAATTTAAATTTTACCATGTCTTCTTGTTTTCTTACACTATATGGTTAATAAACATACTATAACAAGAAAAAATAACTCAAAGTGGTTAATTATTAATATATATAACCTTACCTAATTCATTTGGCCGAACCATATATTTTTTGGAATATAATAACAATTAATAATATAATATTTGTTTTAAAAACAATTTTATGTCAGTTTTGACACTATTTGGTAATTGATTTTTGTGAAACTCATAACAACATGATTAGTTGTAAAAACGTTAATTTAATCAATACTAACATGTCATTGTAACCTTTAAATTTAGTTTAATTCATAAAAAGTCTCAAATTACATTTATTTGGGTATTAATGACATCAATTATGTTAATATTTCATTAATAAAGTAATTAGTTCATCATCACTGTGTCCTAAATAAATTAAATTATTTAATATCTAAAAATTATAAATAAATTACCATTATGTAGGAAATATTTTTATCTTTCTAATTAATATTTATATTCAAATTTATATTATGTATAACCGTATATTAAAAATGTTCATTTATTAAACATTGATTTTAACAATTTTAACACTTCTTTAAATAAAATAATAATAAGGGTCCTAATCTAATACAAGTTGACCTAAAGGGTAATAGTTTACTCCTATGGTTGTTTTTGGTCTAATTACACATATCCAATATAATTAGGACATGTGTTAGGGTAAAAATAATATCATTTTTACCCTTAATTACACTATTTATTTTTAACCGTTGTAAATAAAAGTAAAAAGTTACTATTCACACAGAATTATTTTTATCTTATTGAACCAAATTTTACTCCTTGATATTAACCGTGTCTCCCAGATTTTTAAAATTCCCCTCACAGAAGTGGTAAAATTAAGTTTTATGTAAATTTTCAAAATTTTCCAAGGAGGTGGGTAAAAGACGATGAAAAGTTCAATAAAATTTTTATATATCTAAAATTATTATAAAATGTCCCCAATGAATTACATTGAAATTATATAGTTATTATGTATCAATTTTGACCTAAAATAAATTTAAATAAAATAATTAATTTTTTAAATAAAAAGTCATTTTTTAAATAGTAACCCAGTGTTTTCACTATTCATCAAAAATTGAAAGTTTTTAGAAAAATACTGAAAATTCACCCTAGGATAATTTCAATATTCCGAATCCAAAAATGAATACCATTTTGAAAGATAAATTTTATAATATTTCAAAAATTGGGTCTTACTATTCATAACGGTTAGTTCATGATATAATTATAATAATATCTCGTTTAGTGAAGCTTTGAATTGCATACTACGCACGCTATCGAAGAAGGTCTTGATTGTGTGTAATGCAAGCCAAGTCAGGGCTACCTATAGTGAAATCTCTTATTGGTGTTGCGTATAACATAATCAAAACTTATTTCATTTATACATTAAACAAAATCTATACTTAATGTTGAGTAGAATAATTTCCACAACACGAACTTGAAATTGTGTGTAACATGAGCCAAGAATAGTGTTGTGTATACTACAAGATAATACGGTGTTGCATATAGTACATGCTAATCTTCATGTAGTGTATAATAGAAGACATCAAAGAAATTAAAAAATAATATATCTCATAAAATCTTGGGGAGTTACATTCTACCCCCCTAAAATGAATTTCGCACTAGAAATTTGTCGGGGTTATAAATGGTATACTACTTGAAAGTTTGTTTCATAGAAACCCACATCGTAAAAAGGAATACTAAAAATTCATTTTAAAAAGTAATGTGAGAAATGTAATGTTTACCTATATTAACTCATCAATGGGTTTCTACATAGGAGAACAATGGTGGAAATATGGATATGGATGAAAAATATGAACATCAAGTTCTGATGGAGAGTGGTAGAGAACATGGCTGTGAAAAATACAACAATCCCAAATCCATAATTTTGTGATGATCTAAGGTACCATCTGATTCATCAGATGTAAGGGCACTAGGACAACATTTTTGGTTTTCAATATCATTTCCCTAAATTTGAAAATTTTGAATTAGACGAAATACTTACTTGATTTTGGTACAATCTCACTATTGTTTGTGCCTTGAACAATTTCAACTTAATCTCTTAATGAAATGATGTTGAAATTGTCTTTCGAGAAGTGTTAGCAGATCATGTGATAGAATGATAGGTCATTCCATCTGTCTCAAACATAAGGTTAGCAAAAGTTTTATACATAAGTCCATCTATGATGAGATTAATCACATATGGTTCCTAAAATAGACGTATACTTAGTATATCATACCACATATTAAATTGAAACTAATTTATACTAATCAGGGACTTCTTGTAGGCCATTGGTAGGTGATAAAGTCTTGTCGCACTTCGGTTGCAGTTTTGATTCCTGCATCCTTGTCTGACGCGATGGGTTGCCGCTCGTCCTGTAGTTTGTCCTTTTGCAAAAACTAAATTATTATAACTTTCCATCAATAATATTGAAAAAGTTCTAGCCTTAAACTATAATAACTTATGTCCAACATAATTCATTCCAATCTTTAGGATTATCCAAAATATTATTGTCCAATCTCATATTATAGTGAAAAATATTACCATAGAGTTCATATACCAAGCATGTGAATACCATCATTTATCCCCATATATCAAAAGATTTGTCGTGTTGGTCACATTCCAAACATTTGAAGGCCTTAATCATGTATTCACGTTAAAAATGAATACCCATTTAACCTTAGTGAAAACATTAATGCAGTTAAATGTTAACACTTTCCACATACCAAAATCCAAAAAATTCTATATACTCAAACCATAATATCACTTAGTCCTTATATCAATCATGAGCTCATGAATACTATCAAAAATATTATTTTCTCTTCATCCATTCATTATGTGCATATCATCTGATTTCCAAAATATTTTAATCACTTTTCAAGGTTACCAGTACCATAAAATTATTGAAAACCACAATAGACTAATACAAAAATATTCCAATATACCGTAAAAGTACATCAACAACATTATTCTTGATTACCAATACATAAACACTTCAATCCATCCTCTTCAATTATTGTCTTGGAATAAGTCCTTCCTTGATTTGGAAGTAACCTCTTAGTTCTAGGCATTGAGTTTGTTAATGCCCATGTTCTCCACAAATAAGACATTGAACTCCATAATAGTTTGTCACTCCATGACCCTTTTCTCCACACAGATAACATCTTCCCCTCCAATTGAGTTATTCCACAATGTTCTTCTTCCCTTCTTTATAAATCTCAATCTTCTTTTCTTTATGCTCCCCACCATGCGAACATGCATAAAATTAAATCTTCCTCTTATTTGATGACTTAAGAATACCACCAATGTTCACCTTGTTAATCATATATCGTGATGACTGATTCGTCATAATCACAATATCTTTCTCTCTAGGTATTACACAATTATGTTGATCACAGTCACCAATTTGTCCATAGGAATCTATGTTAACTGAATTACTTCTCATTCCCTCCATTGATTAAAACCCAAAACCATAGTGTAAGAAATATTTAAAATAACTAGGAACCACATTACCATTAAAATTCACTTATGGGATGTCTAACATATCACACATTATTTAATCCATGACACCTTAGTTTCACCCAAGGTTATTCATGATCATCAACATAACTCTAGTTCTGTAACCTATAGTTATATTAAACCTTAGGGACTGTTGAGTCAATAAGGTTTTCCTTATGAATTTTTAATTCCGTCTTGTTTTGAAAATCACAAACACCTTATACTTAAGAAAATCTATATTTTACTTCTATATTAAAATTTCCTTCCTTAAGGAAATTTACCCTAACCTAGATTTCCTTAAACATATCAATATATTTCTTAAGAGTAAAAATATTATTCATATCAAAACCATGGAATCATATAATTCATAGATATGAAGCATTCTGTTTCAGGATCCGAATTCTGGATATGAACTGTAATGAAGTTCCACTCCGAATTCTGGATATGAACTCTAATGAAGTTACACTCCGAATTCTGGATATGAACTCTAATAAAGTTCCATTCCGAATTCTGGATACGAACTCTAACAAAGTTCCATTTTGAATTCTGGATATGAACACTAAAAAAGTTCAAACTCTGAATTCTGGACTCAAAACTTTTATGAGTTCGACTCCAAACTTTTACTAGTTCAACTCCGATCATTTATGAGTTCGACTCCGAACTATTACTAGTTCAACTCCAAACTTCTACAAGTTCGACTATGAACTCTGTAAGTTCATATTCTGAACTCTAATGAAACCAGACTCCGAATTTCATTAGAAATTCAGACTCCATATTTCTACAGAATTCAGGTTCCAAATTCCTTTAAAACATAATCCGAATATCTTTTTATTATAGGCGCTGAATTCCATTTCGGTTAGAATCCGAAATTTTATTTTATTACATTTCGAACATTAGTTTTACTTATGATTACACTTTTTTCTTTATAAAATGATGTCCTGCTTTCAGTTACACATGTTTTGTTATAAAACGATGTCGTCCATTCTGTTTCTAACTAACCGTTGGTTTAGTGACATGTGTACAGGTCCCTCTGAAATTTAAGGAAAATATGACCATTAGAGGAGGGAGTCGATCATTAGAGCTTCGCCTATAAATAGAAGATCATTTGAAAAGAAACAAAAACTTTGATAAATTTGAAAACTTTGACATAACTTTTGTATACATGCAGTTGAAGTGATATCATGAGAGAGAGGCTCTTATTAACTCTCAAGCTTCGTGAATAAAGTTTGAATGAATTGTTCAAACTTTTCCTTGTGTAGTTTGCTATGTGAGACTCTAAATATTGGTGATTACATTAAAGGGCTTCTGGGGATAGGAAGATAGAGGTTCTAACACCTTGAAGTTGAGGGATTCCTTGTTGAGGAAGATAGAGGTTCCAACTACCTTGAAGTGGAGGGCTTGCGAGGATAGCAAGATAGAGACTCTGATCATCTTATCGAGGGATTAACCTGTTGTGGGTAAGACAGACTTGCTTGAAAGTATAAATCAAGGGACCTTTATCCAAGGTTGTTGGATACCCTTCTCTTTGGGTTAAAAGAGTTATTGTTTGTTACTTGTAGTTTTACTACTGGTTTCTCCGCTGCATTTTTGTATTGTAAGGAATGTATAACCTTATTATATTTCCTTACACTTGTACTTTGATTAATTTAGATTTTATAAGCATTAAGGTAGAATCTCATTTTTTAAACTTTGGTTAAGTTTCAATTTCCAGATCCATATTTCTGGAACCAGTTTTTCGGAATCACATTCCAGATTCAAGCAAGAGCATAGAACTAGAAGTTTGTAACTTCATACTTTTTCCCAATCATTCAATTGATGATAGATGTGTTGTGAATTTTCTTAGTTTAACTTTGTTAAACTTATATCTTTTCTTGTTTATGGAAAATTTTAAAATGTACAATTCACCCCCCCCCCCCCCCCACCCTCTTGTATATTGAGCATCTACATTGTTATTTAGATCCTATAATTAGTATCAAAGGAGGTTTCTGAAATACTTATACTCATATATAAGTTTTTCCTTGCTCAGTTTCTCATTGTTCTATATTTTCCCGTGCATAGGAATACTTTCCTTGAATCCGAACTTTTGTTATTAACAAGTTTATGTGTAGAAATATTTTTTTAAGGATGGAAGCTTTAAATGTTGGTTCCATTGACAACCTAAATCCTACAAGACCACTAATTTTTGGTGGCAATGATTATAAATACTGGAGAGATCGAATGAAGACTTTCGTTATCAATAATAGAGTGGATAATTTTGTTATTCTTACAAGAGGTTATAAAATTCCTGATAAGGAAGTGAGTTCATTCACAAACCAAGAGAAGCATGATTATCAATTAAACTATAAGATACGCAATACTCCACTATGTTCAATTACTACGAACATATATAGCCAAATTTCTTCTTGTGAAACTGCTAACCGTATATGGAAGAAACTTGACGTCACACATTTTGGTACATCCAAAGTCATAGAAACAAGAAAATATTTGTTGAGAATAGAATAACATGGTTTTAACTTTCCATATGGATAACCCATTTGTAAGGTGCAACAAATATTTAAGACTATCATGAATAGATTACAATTCATGGGAGAGAAAGGTCAAGATGACGAAGCTCTTGTAGATAAGATTATCGATATTATTCCCACTGAGTGGGAATCAAAGAGAACACCAATTGATGAGAACAAGATGGTTACTCAAATTTCCATAGATGAGCTATTTGGAGCTCTTCTTAAACATGAAACAAGGATGAAGAGAGATGCTGACAACATCAAAAAGAAGAATGGGAATGGTACTGTTGCTTTTACTACAACATCAAATAACAAGAAAGCTAAGACTCCTGAGAGAGTTACTAGATCCAAGCCTAAGAAGGTTAGTATCAAATCTGAATCTAGTGAAAGTGAAGTCTCAGAGAATGAGTTAGCCAATCTTTCTCAATGGATGAACAAGATAGCTGGTCAAAGAATTCTCCAATCCAAGCATAAGAAGAAGGAAAGGAAATATAAGAAAGATTCAGAGGTCACATGATATAAATGCAAGAGAAGTGGAAACATATGACCAGATTTCCCTATGCTTAAAAAGGAAGAAAGAAAAGAGATGCATTCTGAAGGGAACAGGAAGAAGTTTTACAAAGCTAAAGCTAAGAAATGTCTGAAAGCTAATACTACTTGGAGTGATAGCTGTGAAGACTCCTCAGAATGTGAATCTTCTGAATATGATTCATCAGCTAAGAAGAATATGGTATTCTTTTCTAATACTTCTTTTCCACATACATGTCTTATGGATAATGTACGCTCTTCCGAGTCTTTAACAAATTTATCTCTTGATACTAATTACTATTCCGAAAATAGTACTTCTAATTAATATACTTCATCCTCAGAAAATGAATAACCTTCATATGATGAAGTATCTAGATTTTACAAGTTACTTGAATCAAAAAAATTAAAATTTATAAGAAATTGGACAAGGAAAGTACCAGGGAAGAAATTCTTACAAAAGAGATTTCAGATCGTTCTTCATATCTTAAAGATAAAGAAGAGATTTTAGAAAAACTTTCTAAAGACCTTGAGAAAGAAAATTTTAATAGGGATGAACTTTCTAAAGATCTTAAGAATTCTATTTCAAAAATAATTTTGTTTTATAAAATATCCAACTCTATGTAAATGATTCATGAGGATAAGAATTTATTCATTAGACTGAAATCCGGAATTTTCTCTCTTAAGAATCTCCTTGCAAAATTTAATTCTAAGAAAGAAAATGTTGACAAGATGTATTCTAAAATTAAACCTAAAGGAAACACAACTAGAGTAGGTTATACTCACAAAAAACCAGATTTCAAAAACATCTATTTTGTTCCTTCTAGAGCTCTTTTTTTCTTTAAGTGTCAATGTAGTTGGAATTGGAAGAAAAAATATTCTTTGAATAAAGTTCAATCTCTTGGGTTTGATAAAGCGTATTTCTCTAAAAAAATGTGGATACGCAAAAAATTTTTATCATAAAATCTCAATTCCAAACAGGTTTGGATTCCAAAAGTCTTATTCTTTTCTCATTTTCATGAAAATAGGGATAGTTCCAACAAAAACCCTTGGTACATGGATAGTTGATGTTCCCGGCACATGACCAGTAACAAAAACTATTTCAGAGAGATTATCAAGACGAAAGGAAGAAAAGTACCCTTCAGAGATAATGCTCAGGGAGAAATTTTTGGTATAAGTAATATTGTTCTTCTTAGTAAAACTTTGATTTCAAATGTTTTATTTGTTAAGGGTCTCAAGAACAAACTCATTAGCATATGTCAATTATTTGATGAAGGATACCTTGTGAATTTTAGGAATGATAAATGCTTAGTTCACAATTCCAAGGAAGAGTTTATTCTCTCTGCCAACAGGCAAGAGAATGTTTACACATGAAACATAGAAGACCTTAGGAGCCAAGATTTACCTTGCTTATGTTAAATAAAAGGCCATTCTTGGTTATGGCATAGAAGACTAGGTCACTGTAACCTTAGAAAATTATGCAAACTATCTAAGAAGAAACTAGTTAAGGATATACCAGAACTTATATTTGATTCTTCTAAAGTTTGTGATCCATGTAAATATGGAAAGAAACATAAATCTAGTTTTAAATCAATCGGTGAAGTCTCAACAACTGATGCATTAGAGTTGGTGCACATGAATCCTTTTGGTCTAACACAAACTGGAAGCATTGGAGGAAAATACTATGTTTTTGTTCTAGTTGATGATTACACTAGATTTACATGGGTGTATTTTCTAGAAAAGAAGTCTGAAGATTTTTCTTATTTCAAAAGTTTTAGAGCCTATGATAAAAATTATAAAAACATTCCATTGAAAACTATTCATAGTGATCATGGAGGAGAATTTCAGAATTCTGATTTTGAAACCTTTTGTAGTAGAAAAGGTATTACTCACAACTTCTCAGCACCGAGAACTCCTCAACAAAATGGTTTATTTGAAACAAGAAATTGAATTTTTCAAGAGATAAATAGAACCATGTTGAGTGAATATTCTATAGCAAGACATTTTAGCACTAAATCTATAAGTACTACTTTTGATACTATAAATCATGTTTTGATTAGTCCTTTTCATAATAGAACACCTTATGAGTTATGGAATGATAGAAAACCTAGACTCTCTTACTTCCAGGTTTTTGTTTTCAAGGTATTCATCCATAATACTAAATACAATCTACATAAATTCACACCAAAATATAATGAAGGAATTTTTTTAGGCTACTCCAAAACTTCTAAGGATTATATAGTTTTCAACAAAAACACTTGTACTGTTGAAGAAACAGTGCATGTAAAATTTGATGAATCTGATCCTTTTGTTTTTATACCATCCCAACCTACATCTTCGAATGTGTTTTCAAAAAATTATTATCAACATTTTTTATAATATCCTTCTTATAAGGAAAATGTTCAAGAAGATACTTCTGAAACACTTACCCTAGAAGACTTTCTTCCCTATGTTGATGAACAAGTTTTACAAAACCCAAGTCAGTTGTTTCTAAAGAATCATCCGAGTGATAGTATCATTGGTGATGTCAATCAACCTATAAAGACTATATGTTCCATGAGAAATGAAGTAGAACATCTAGCATTTCTTTCCCAATTAGAACCAAAAGGCACTGATGAAGCTCTAGATGATGATGATTGGATAAAAGCCATACAAGATGAGCTAAATGAATTATAAAGGAATAAAGTATGGACCTTGGTTGAAAGACCTAAGGAAACATATGTTATTAGAGTAAAATGGGTCTTTATAAATAAGTGTGATGAAAATGGAGTCATTGTTATAAATAAATCTAGACTAGTTGCTGAAGTCTATAATCAGCCAGAGGGAATAGACTATGAAGAAACTTATGCTCCAGTAGCTAGACTTGAATCTATTCGTATTTTACTTTCCTTTACATTATTATTCAATTTTAAAATTTTTCAAATGGATGTGAAATGTTCTTTTCTTAACGGTTATGTTCAACATGAAGTTTTTGGTTAAAAACCTCCTGTCTTCAAAGATACAAAACATCATGGTCATGTTTTTAAACTTACCAAAGCTTTGTATGGCCTTATAAATGACCCACGATCCTGGAATGATATACATAAATGATTTTTGCTTAAAAATAACTATGTTATGGGATATTAATATCCAACCCTCTTTATAAATAAAGATAAGAAAAAAAAATTGATTGTTCAAATCTATGTTGATTACATTATATTTGGTTCAACTCAGCAATTTTTAACCGATTCCTTTGCAAGTCTAATAAAATATGAGTTTGAAATGAGTATGATGGGTGAGTTAACATTTTTCTATGGTTTTCAAATTTCTCAAAAACCAGAAGGAACCTATATATCTCAACATAATTATATTAAATATCTTCTTACAAAGTATGGATTTGACAACACTAAAAGTATTAGTACTCCCATTGGTACCTCAAACACACTTGATCTTGATGATACTGGGAAACCAATAGATCAAACACCTTTTAGAGGTACGATAGGAAGCCTACTATACTTGACAGCTAGTCGTACAGACTTAATGTTTTCAGTATTCTTATGTGAAAGATATCAATCCAATCCTAAGGAATTTCACTTAAAGGCATTGAATATAATTTTTCGCTACTTAAAGGGAACCATAGATATAGGATTAATTATACATCTGGAAATGATTTTATCTTAAAAAGAATTTAGGATGCTGACTTTGGTGGATGTAGAATGTATAGAAAAAGTACATGTTGAACTTGTCATTTCTTAGGAGATTTATTAGTTTCTTGGTTCTATAAGAAGCAACATTTTGTAGCACTATCCACTGCTGAAGCTGAATATGTAGCAGCTGGAAGTTGTTGTGCACAAGTGTTGTGGATGCAACACTCACTCACAGATTAGGTCTTGAGTTTTACGAGGACTCAAATTTTGTGTGATAACACATGTTCCATTTCCCTTAGAAAAAACCTTTCACGTCACTCTCGTGAAAAACAAATAGATATTAGGCATCACTTTCTTAGGGATCACACACTTAAAGGAGATATCATTCTTCAGTTTATCGGAACGCAAGGTTATCTTGCTAACATTTTCACAAAATCTTTACCCACCAACATATTTGAATACATTAAACATGAGTTTGGAATGATAACCATGAGGTAATCCTTCTTCATTAACATCATGTTGAGTAATTCTATTTACAGTAATAAACTCCTTTTCATAGTGGCAGTACATTTTCTTGTTAGAATAATCAAAATTGTCGTAGTGAGTTGTTTTTCAAGATTTTGCAATCACATTTTTCATAGTCAATTTTTCAAACTATTATAACTAAAATTTTCATAATGAGTTCTTCAAAATTTGCGTATTGAAATTTTCGTAATGGAAATTTTCGGAATGGAAATTTTCAGAACTGAATTTTTCAAAATGAAATTTTTGTACTGAAACTTTCATAATGAAATTTTTGTACTTGAAATTTCGTAATGAAATTTTTTTACTGAGAATTTTTGTAATGAAGTTTTCATACTCACTTTTTCGTAATGAATTTTTTCATATTATGTTTTTTGTCAAATTTTCCTCAAGAAGAATATTACCAATTACGAACAATCTTTCTGGCCAATCCGAAAGGTATGACTTCCTTACATAAGTCTTTGTAATCATATATTACTTGTTGGTGTTTTCTTATATGTTAAAATTTTTCGTAATCTAGTTTTATTAAATTTGAATGTTTTTCATAAAACCTCAAAAGATCGGAGTCAATTTTTCTTTGAAGGTATGTTTTCAACTGTCAGACCAAATCAGAGGGGTTTTCAACTGCTAGATGGTTTGTGGAAGTTCAACGGTAAACTCCATCGCCTATATAAAGGGGACCCCCTGAGAGTATTCCTACATCTGTTTTTCAAAGCTTTCATGTCTCGAAGCCCTAACTCTATTCATAAAGCCATTCCGATCATTCTTAAGCCTATTCTGAATCTTCTAGAATTCTCCATTCCGAATGTATGTTGATGCTACATCCCAAGATATGTCTACCTCAAAACCAATATCAAAATGGTTAGTTTACAGGGAGAGGTTAGTGCATCCAAGTTTCTTCAAGTATGATTATCTTATATCTAAGAATATCAAATTGAATAGTTGGGGGGATGTTTGACTATCCAAGCCATAGAAACGGGATCCGGTTTATACAGAGTTGCTTGTTGAGTTCTACGAGTCTGTTTCCTTCCATGAGGAATATGGTAGAGATTTGTTTTCTTCCAAGTCTTATGGGATGACTTAAAAATTATCCTATTCCAAGGCTGCAAGATTGGTGGGTTTATCTTATCAAGGTGAAGCTGAGTTTTGTTCACATAAGCTTCTGGATGAGCAAGGAAGTTTCAAAAAATTGAAGGCATTGAAATGCCTTGGACTTAATGATGCTAAGACTGCTAAGATTTCTCATCTCTCTCCAAATAATCGGATTCTACAGCTATGGGTACAAGTCTTTCTCGTACCAAGAAGGGGTGAGAAGGATAATCTCAATAAGAGTGACATTTACATCCTAGATTTCATGGTAAATATAATGAATATAAATCTGATGAGGCATGTTTGATTATATTTATGAATATCAAAGAAGGGATTCTGAAAGCTCAGAACATAATGTATCCAGCCTTGATTTCTAAACTTATCATCAGATTTCTTGATTCATTCAACGTTTCTTGCACATCCAAGAAAATAAATTTCAAGGTAATGCTAGTAAGTGATGATACATTAAAGAGGATGAAAATGGGTTTTTTATTGATGAATCCGTAGAATTCTACCCTTTTCTAGAGGGAGAGGCTAAAACCATTCTGGAAAATGTGGAGAAGGTTGAACCGGTGATGAAAGTTACTACGAAGAGGAAGCTTATGTAAGTGGTTACTGAAGAAAAAACTCCCAAATAGAAAGAAACCCAATCGGCACCTCCCAAGCTGAAAAAATAGAAATCATATCCAGATGAGTTAGCTGCTATGTGGAGAGAAGAAAAAGAGAAGAGAAAACAAGGGGATCCACAGTTCGGATTGGACCCTACTGAGGCTATTGACTTAAAAGAGAGAACTACCAATGAGTTATAAAAACAATCAAAAGAAAAAAAGTTGAATAAAAAGATGTCTGAATCTGATCTTGTACAATATTTGTTGAGAGATACTGAAATAGCCTCTGAGAAGATTCCCATTCCGGAAACTTTTCTTACTGAACCATTACCAGAGACTCCAAGAAAGACCTACATCACCCCATAAAAGTCTAGTGGTAAAAATGTTTTTAAAGAAGTAGAAAAAGAAGCTGGTAAAAAATAGAGGAAGAGGTTATTGAAGAAGAAGAAGAATACGAAGGATGTGATGTTCTGGATGACTTGATCAAACAAGTATAAGATTATCATGAAAATGCTGAATCCACAAAATTAGTCACTCAGGTAAAGGGAGTTGAGAAATAAGGTCAGAGAGAAGAAGTTGAGGAAGAATAGAAAGATAATGATTTATCTGATGAGGAAGTAAGTTATGAGAAGCATTATATTGAAGAAGGAATAGAGAAGGAAAAAATCTATGAAGACAAAATTGTTCAACTATCAGAGTGTGAGGAAGAATCTTTAGATGATCAACCCATTCTGAAAACTGATAAAGGTAAGAAAGTTCTCATGGATACACCAAAAAAAGATATTATCCGGAAGAGAGAAGTTGGTAGTTCTTCTAGAAGAAAGCTATTGTAGGTTGAGGAAGAGCAATATCCTAGCAATATCTCTGATTCAGAATCAACAGCACATGATCATGGATTTGTTGTTGAATCTTTGAAAAAGATGGGGGACACCATTCTGATATTTCCCACTATAGACTCTAGATGCCAGATGTTGTGACATAGCTTGAATCAGAAGTAAGAATCCTTATCCATGGTGATGGATAATTGTGTGAATATAGAGTCCGACCATAGAAATTTCATTATAAATTATGATGTATAGAAGAAATCATGCAGCAAAATCACTTTGTGGTATAAGAAAGTTGATGAATAAATGGCTGAGTTTGATTGTTTTCAGAATGAGGTAAAAGATGCCTTTGACACTGAGGGTAACAAGATTAAGAATCTTCAGGATGAGCTGATAATTGAGAAACATTCTCGGAATCAACAAGTGAAAGACTTTAATTATAAGGCTAACTCTCTATCTCAAAATATTATAACGGATAGAGATCTCTGGATAGAGCTATATAAAAGACTTGTAAATAAAGATGAGTTAGTGAAGATGCAGGAAGAGGTCATGAAGGCTCTGGTAGTTGTTTTGAAAGCTCAAGATGAAAAGATAAAAGCTTTGTAGAGGCAAGATAAGGAGGATGAAAGAGATTTGAAGAAGCTGAAAACCTTGTTGAAGAAGCAAATCCTGAAGGAAAAGGAAGACAAATAAATTCAATCTGATATTTTGTTGAATTTGTCTTTCCTTCTAAAAATTTTCTCAACTCTAATGAAATTTTTGGTAGGTTGTATCTTTTGTTGATAAATACTAATGTTTTAGGGACTCTATTTTTTTTCCATTCCCTTAAATTTTTTTTGAAAATCACAAAAGGGGAGAAGGAAAAATAACTACTCAAAAGAGGAGGAGGAAAATTTTAAAATAGAAAAGGAAATATTTCTAAGTGAAGATATCCTTAATGTAAGGGGGAGTTTATCATAACGATGTTTTTCATTCCCAGGATAATGAAAACTCCACTCCGGAAACTCAGAATACAATCCTTAGAGTTTCAATGCCTAAGGGGGGTTTAGTTGTATTTATTATCATCCATGAACAAAGGGAGATAATGTTTAATTTCAAAGTCTAATGAAATTTTTCAAAGTCCTTATATTCTTTTTCGTAAGGTTGTTTGTGCTTTCCAAAAAGGGAGAGATTGTTGAGTCAATAAGTTTTTCCTTATGAAATTTCCATTCCTTCTTGTTTTGAAAATCACGAACACCTTACACTTAAGAAAATCTATATTTTACTTCTATAATGAAAATTTCCTTCCTTAAGGAAATTTACCCTAACCTAGATTTCCTTAAACATATCAATATTTTTCTTAAGAGTAAAAATTGGATTCATATCAAAACCTCAGAATAATATAATGCTTAGATATGAAGCATTCTATTTCAAGATCTGAATTCTTGATATGAACTGTAATGAAGTTCCACTCTAAATTCTGGATATGAACTGTAATAAAGTTCCATTCGAAATTCTGGATACAAACTCTAAAAAAGTTCCATTCCGAATTCTGTATATGAACACTAACAAAGTTCAAACTCATAATTTTGGACTCCAAACATTTATGAGTTTGACTCCGAACTTTTACTAGTTCAACTACGAACTTTTATGAGTTTGACTCCGAATTCTTACTACTTCTACTTTGAACTTTTATGAGTTTGACTCCGAACATTTACTAGTTCGACTCCAAACTTCTAAAAGTTCGACTCCGAACTCTGTAAGATCAGATTTTGAACTCTGATGAAACTAGACTCCAAATTTCCTAATAAATTCATCCTCTAGATTTCAACAGAAATCAGGTTCTGAATTAATATAAAACAGAATCTGAATATATTTTTATTATAGACTCCGAATTCCATTTTGGTTAGACTCAGAACTTTTATTTTCTTACATTCCAAACATTAGTTTTGCTTATGCTTACACTCATTTCATTATAAAAATATGACGTGCTTTCAGTTACACATGATTTGTTATAAAACGTTGTCATCCATTCTATTTCTAACTAACCGTCGATTTAGTGACACATGTACAGGTCCCTCCGAAATTTAAGACAAATATGACCGTTGGGGGAGGGAGTCGATCGTTGGAGCTTCGCCTATAAATAGGAGCTCATTTGAAAAGAAACAATAACCTTGTGAACTTTTACAACTTTGACACAACTTGTGCTTATATGCTGTTGAACTGATTTCTAGAGAGAGGTTATTACTAACTCTCAAGCTTCGTGCAGAAAGTTTGAACGACTTGTTCAAACTTTTCCATGTGCAGATTGCTTCGTGAGACTCCAAATGTTGGTGATTACCTTCGAGGGCTTCTAGGGATAAGAAGAAAGAGGTTCCAAAACCTTGATGTTGACGGCTTCCTTGCTAAGGAAGACAGAGGATCCAACTACCTTGAAGTTGAGGGTTTGCGGGGATAGCAAGATAGAGACTCCAATCTTCGAATCGAGGGCTTACCCTGGTGTGGGTAAGACATACTTTCTTGAAACAATAAATCAGGGGACCTTTATCCAAAGTTGTTGGATACCCTCCTCTTTGGGTTAAAATAGTTATTGTTGGTTGCTTCTAGTTTTACTACTTGTTTTTCTACTGAATTTTTGTATTGTAAAGAAAAAATAACTTTCTAATATTTCCTTACACTTGTACTCTGATTAATTTAGATTCTATACGCTTTAAGGTAGAATCTCATTTTGTAAACATTGGTTAATTTTCAATTTTCAGATCCATATTTCTGGAACCAGTTTTTTGGAATCACATTCCAGATTCAAGCACGTTCAGAGAACTAGAAGTGTGTAACTTCATACTTTGTCCCAATATTTCAATTGGTGTTAAAGGTGTTGTGAATTTTCTTAGTTTAACTTTGTTAAACTTAGATCTTTCCTTATTTAAGGAAATTTTTAAAGTGTACAATTCACCCCCACCTCTTGTATATTGAGCATCTACATCGTTATTTCGATCCAAAAGGGACATCCCTAGACATACCTTAGAAATATATCTTGGGATCACACTAAATTTTTTGCATCCTAGTTTCCAAAGGATGACTAAACATTTCATATGATACAAACTGTAGCGGTCTGGAATTACTTCCAGTGGACTATAATTGATACCTATCAGGGCACTCCAAGGGAGGCTACACCCCCTGGGCGGGACACACCACCATCCCCAGTGGCATCCATTTCCTCATGAAGCCCTTGGGCGGAGAGCCATGATTTTTCCAATGCTCACATATGAGAGTTCCCAAGGTTTGGATTCATTCCTACCTCCTTTGCCTCTGATAAAAACATTAGAGACCAAACGCTTAACGTACATAGACAATAAATTTCTTTTGAAAAATACTTCATACATAATAAAAACAAACACACAAGGACCGTAATAGTTTAGTGTCTTCGGAAACTCAAAACATAATCTTCTAATTGTGGTGAAATATCTTCAAAATCTCCTATAAAGATCTTCCCCTTTTGATTTCTTACCTAAAACCATTCTTTATATCCTGGGTAAAAGAAAACATATAATGCATCTCCTCAAATGCTCAGTAAGGGTAAGCATGGAGAAAATAAAACAAAACATATACATTTGAACTCCAAAACATGAACATAAATTTTACACATCTAAATCTTGAGTTATGAAAAAAATCATGGCAGTACATAAGGAATTTGTCATAAAGGAACATTAGTCATGATAAACTATCATGAGAATAAAACATTTAATTGGGTAAAACAATTATTCACATGATATGATATCCATAGTATCCTAGGCATTTATATCAAGACCATCTTAGTGGAAGAAGTCTCTTTCGGAATCGAGTTCACTCCTCGTTCCAGTCATGTATCACTGAACCGGATTAACTTACCATTACAGCCATGTCTATCTCATGAGATATAAATAGTCACCCAATTCATTGGAGAGAGATATTGTTTCCACCCATCTCATAATGAAATCATTCTTATGTGTGCCACAATATAAACAGTAATCATTCATTATAACCCAAAGAATAAAATGGGTTTTATAAACATCATCCCATGTTAACTTAAACCATATAAAACAAATGGATATCATTTCATCATAAGAAACGTGAAAACATGTAAATCATAGAGACATCATACTTGAATCATACATATATTATATAATGTCATCTTATATGGAAAATGGTTTTGATAAAACACTTGAAATAAATTCTTGAGGAAAATATCCTTCTTCAAAATAATTTCCTTTCAAAAAACGACATGTAATTTTAAAAGAAAACGAATTTGTTGAAAATAATCATGAAATCATGTAGATGAATCTTTTTTTAAATAAGGCATTATGAAACCATAAAAATATGTTCATGCCGTATAAGTTAAAAAAACATTCTTCTTGTACTTTTGCCAGAAAAGTCAAAAAGCACCTCGTTTGGTAAGCAAAAGAATGATTCCTTAAATAGCATGGGGTAAAAGTCCAAAAATGGTAAAAAAAGACTTTAAAAATACATGTAATAACAGTAAAAATTTTATGAAAACATTTTTAGAAAACGTGGACATGGATGATTAACATAACCACAATAAATACTTAAGAAAAAACAATCTTCGATAAGAACGAGATTGGAATAATTATCCCTTACCTTATGCCAATTTCTTCTGTATGTGTTCGAGACTCCTTTATTGTTGGTTTAAAAATGTTATTAAATTGTAAAAGAACCATAATAATATTTATTATATCATATATGATTCACTTATAACTTTATATTATCCGTTCATTTGTCAATTCCAAGTTAAAGCAGCGTTTTGGGTAGAATCGTTTCATTTATCGTCTGTGTTTGGACTTGTAATTATTAATATGATTACATAGATCATGGTTACTTAATTACAAAATATGAAACATGATTTATATATAATATATATTTATAATATACATATATATAATAGATCTATAAATGGAAATAAATACATTGTTCATGGAGACGGTAGATTGTACGTACGTATGAACGCTGTTTTTTGTTTCCTTATTGAATTGAATGGAATTAAGTAGATGAAATTCATATTTATATACATAAATACAGTATAATTATTATGCCATATATTTCAGGATTACTTATTATATATACTTTATAATTATTCTTTATTTGTTAACAAGTAAAATGAAGCTCATCGCGTCGTGGAGATGGTAATCCGTACGAACGTACGGGCGATGATATCATTCCCATATTTATTAAATCGAATTATAGTGGATGATATAATATCTTAGAATCAGTATGATGTTATAATAATCATATAAATTTATTCTTTACACCATTATACCCATCCATGTAAGGTGGTGGTGGAAAAAGCGATTACACCACGGTGTGGAGATGGTATTCCGTATGTACACACGCGCGGTGATTTCGTTTTCCGTAGGATAGATAGAAGATGAAATAGGGTTGTTTCATATTTATAATAACATATCAGTATATAATAAATACTTATGTTATTACATTATAATGAAACAACTAATTAAGAGGATGTAGAAGAAGAAAGAAACTTGAAAGAGTCGGTAGAATAGATTACCTCTTCCTCGACGCACCTCCTTTAAATTTTTTCTTAGGGCACTAGAGTTGGACATTTTAGAATACCAGAACCTCTATGATATAACTATAGAGGTTGAAAATAGGAATTGGTAGGTGTTGACTGAGCTTCAAGCCTCAAAAGGGTGTGAAGAGAAGAGGTAAGGGGTTCCCTTTTTATAAGGGAGGAGAGGAGCACCATTGGAAGAACTTAAGATATTATTTTATAATAAAGTCATATTTGGTTTATAATAGCTCGAGATTGATTTATTTAGAAGCTAATGTGGGGTTGGGTCGAAATCCTCTCAACTAATAGGTTTTAGGAATGATTAGGTTACTATTTAAACCTTATCATTTCAATTTAACTCTAATTTAAATAATTTAACTTTTACCATGTCTTCTTGTTTTCTTACACTATATGGTTAATAAACATACTATAACAAGACAAACGAAGCCCAAGTGGTTAATTATTAATATATATAACATTATATAAGTCTTTTGGATGAACTTTATATTATTAATAACATAATACAAATTAATAATATAATATTTGTTTTAAAAACTATTTTATGTCAATTTTGAAACTATTTGGTAATTGATTTTTGTGAAAATCATAACAACATTATTAGTTCAAAAAACGTTAATTGAATCAATAATAACATGTCATGTAAACCTATAAAATTAGATTAATTCATAAAAAGTCTAAAATTTCATTTATTTGTGTATTAATAACATCAATTATGTTAATATTTCATTAATAAAGTAATTACTGCATCATCATTGTGTCATACATAAATTAAATCATTTAATGTCTAAAAATTAGAAATAAAATACCATTATTTATTAAAAAAATATCTTCTTAATGAATATTTACAGTCGAATTTATATTATGTATAACCCTATATTAAAAATGGTTTAGTTATTAAACATTGATTTTAACTATTTTAACACTTCTTTAAATAAAATAATAATAAGTGTCCTAATCTAATCCAAGTGGTCCTAAAGGGTAATATTTTATTCCTAAGGTTGTTTTTGGTCGAATTACACTTATCTAATAGAATTAAGACATGTTTTAGGGTAATAATAATATAATTTTTACCCATAATTACCCTATTTACTTTTAACCGTGGTAAATAAAAGTAAAAAGTTCATATTCACCAAAAATTATTTTTTTCTTATTGAACCACATTTTACTCCTTGATATTAACCGTGTCTCTCGGATTTTCAAAATTAGACTCATAGAAGCGGTAAAATTATGTTTTATGTAAATTTTCAAATTCTCCTAGGAGATGGGTAAAAGGCGGTGAAAAGTTCAATACAATTTTTATATATCTAAAATTATTATAAAATGACTCCAATGAATTATATTGAACTTATATAGGTATTATGGATCAATTTTGACCTAAAATAAATTTAAATAAAATAAATAATTATTTAAATAAAAAGTCAGTTTTTAAATAGTTACCCAGTGTTTTCACTATTCATCAAAAATTGAAAGTTTTCAGAAAAATACCAATAATAAACCCTAGGCTAATTTTGATATTCCGAATCTAAAAAATTAAGTCCATTTTGAATGATTAAATTTATAAAATTTCAAAAATTGGGTATTACTATTCAAAATGGCTAGTTCATAATTATATAATAATAATATCTCGTTTAGTGAAACATGGTATTGCGTACTACACACGCTATTGAAGAAGGTCTTGATTGTGTGTAATGAAAGCCATGTAAGGGATGCATGTAGTAAAAGTTCTGTTTGGTGTTGCGTATAACATAATCTAAACTTTTTTCATTTATAGATTAAAAAAAATCTATACTTAATGTTGCGTAGAATAATTTCAATAAAACGAACTTGAAATTGTGTGTAAAGCGAGCCAAGAATAGTGTTGCATATATTGGAAACTAATACAGTGTTGCATATAGTACAATCTAATATTTGTGTAGTGTATAATAGAAGACATCAAAGAAATTAAAAAATAATATATCATATAAAATCTCAGGGAGTTACATTCTACCCCCCTTAAAATGAATTTCGCCCTCGAAATTCGTTGGGGTTGTAAATGGTTTACTACTTGAATGTTTATTTCATAGAAACCCACATTGTAAAAAGGAATACTAAAACTTAATTTTAAAAAGTAAAGTAAGAAATGTAATGGTTACCCTGATTAACTCATTACTGGGTTTCTACATAGGAGAACAATGGTGGAAATATGGATATGGAAGAAAAATCTAACCATCAAGTTCTGATGGAGGGTGGTAGAGAACATGGCTATGAAAAATCCAACTATCACAAACCCAAAAAATTGTGATGATCTAAGGTACCAACAGATTCGTCAAATATAAGAGCACTAGGACAACATTTTTGGTTTTCAATATCATTTCCCTAAATTTGAAAATTTTGAATTAGAAGAAATACTTACTTGATTTTGGTACAATCTCACTGTTTTTTGTGCCTTACACAATTTTCGCTCCATCTCTTAAAGAAATGAAGTTGAATTTATCTTCTGTGAAATGTTAGCAGATCATGTGATAGAATGATAGGTTATTCCATCTGTCTCAAACATAAGGTTCGGAAAAGTTATATACATAAGTCCATCTATGGTGAGATTAATCATACATTGTTCCTAAATTGGATGTATACTTCGTATATCATACCACATAATAAAATGAAACTAATTTATACTAATCAGGGACTTCCTGTAGGCCAGTGGTAGGTGATAAAGGCATGTTGCACTTTGGTTGTGGGTTCGATTCCCACATCCTTGTCCGACGCGACGGGTTGTCGCCCGTCCTGCATTTTTTCCTTTTTCAAAAACTATATTATTATAAATTTCCATCAATAATATCGAAAAAGTTTTATCATTAAACAATACTAACTTATGTCCAATATAATTCATTCCAATCTTTAGGCTTATCCAAAATACCACTGCCCAATCTCATATTATAGTGAAAAAGATTACCATAGAGTTCATATAAAAAGCATGTGAATAACATCATTTATCCCCATATATCATAAGATATGTCTTGTTGGTCACATTCCAAACATTCGAAGCCCTTAATCATGTATTATATTAAAAAATGAATACCCATTGAACCTTAGTGAAAACATGAATGCAGTTAAAAGTTAACAATTTACACATACCAAAATTTCAAAAATTCAATATACTCAAAACATGATATCACTTAGCCCTTATATCAATCATGAGCTCATTAATATTATCAAACATATTATTTTATCCTTATCCATTCATTATGTGCATATCATCTACTTTCCAAAATATTTGAATCACTTTTCATGGTTACCGGTACCATAAAGTTATTGAAAACCACAATAGACTAATACATAAATATTCCAATATACCATAAAAGTACATCAACAACATTATTCTTGAATACCAAAACATAAACACTTCAATCCACCCTCTTCAATGATTTTTATAGAATAAGTCCTTCCTTGATTTAGAAGTAACCTCTTAGGTCAGGGAATTGAGTTGGGTAATGCCTATGATCTCCACAAATAAGGCATTGAACTCCATAAAAGTTTTTCACTCTATGACCCTTTTCTCCACACAGATAACATCTTCCCCTCCATTTGAGTTATTCCTCAAGGTTCTTCTTACCTTCATGAGAAATCTCAATCTTCCTTTATCTATTCTCCTCACCATGAAAACATGCATAAAATTCCATCTTCCTCTTATTTGATGACTTAGGAATACCACTAAATTTCACCTTGTTAATCATATATCGTGATGAATGATTCAGCATAATCAAAATATCTTTCTCTCTAGGCATTACACAATTATGTTGATCACAATCACCAACTTTTCCATTAGAATCAATGTTAACTTAATTCCTCCTTGTTCCCTCCATTGACTAAAACCAGAAACCATAGTGTAAGAAATATTTAAAATAAATAGGAGCCACATAATAATTAAAAGTCACTTTTGGGATGTCTAACTTATCACACATTCTTTAATCCATGACACCTTAGGTTCACCCATATTTATTCATGATCATCAACATAACTCTAGGACTGTAACTTATAGTTATACTAAACCTTAGGGACATCCCTAGACAAACATTAGAAATATCTCTTGGGATCTCACTAATGTTTTCTCATCCTAGTTTCCAAAGGTTTAATAAATATTTCCTATGATACCTACTGTAGCGGTCTAGAATTAATTCTAGTGGACTATAACTGATACCTATCTGGGCACTCCAAAGTCAGATACAACCCCTAGGCAGGACACACCACCATCCTAAGTGGCAGCCATTTCCTCATGAAGCCCTTGGGCGGAGATCCATGCTTCGTCCAATGCTCACATGTTAGAGTTCCCAAGGATCAGATTCATTCCTCCCTCTTTTGCCTCTAATACCAACTATAGAGACCCAAATATTGACGTAAAAATACATTACATTACATTTCAGAATACTTCATACATAACAAAAACAAACACACAAGGACCGTATTAGTTTAGTGTCTTTGGAAACTCGGAACAGAATCTTCTAATCGTGGTGAAATATCTTCAACATCTCCCATAAACATCTTCTTATTTTGTTTTATTACCTAAAACCATTATTTATATCTTGGGGAAAAGAAAACATATAATGGGTGACCTCAAATGCTCATTAAGGGTATGCATGGAGAAAATAAAACAAACCATATACATTTGAACTCTGAAACACGAACATAGAGTTTACACATCAAAATATTGAGTTATGAAATAAATCATGGTAGTACGTAAGGCATAGGTCATAAGGGAACATTAATCATGATAATATAGAATGGTAATAAAACATTTAATTGTGGAAAACCATTAATCACACGATATGATTTCCATAGTTGCCCAGTCATTGCTGTCAAGACCATCTTAGTGGAAAAAGTCCCTTTCTGAATCGAGTTCACTCCTCGTTCCAGTCCTGTATCACTGAACCAGATTAACTTACCATTCCATCCATGTCTATCTCATGATATATAAATCTCTACCCAATGAACTTGAGGTAGATATAGGTCCCACCCATCTCATAATGAAATCATTCTTACGTGTGCCACAATATAAACATAAATCATTCACCATAACCCAATGAATAGAATGGGTTTCATAAACATCATTCCATCATAACATAATTCCTATTAAACAAATGGATATCATTTCATCATAAGAAAATTGAACCCATGTAAATAATATAGACATTATACGTGAAACATACACATATTAAGTAATGTCATCTTAGATGGAAAATGGTTTTGATAAAACACTTGAAATGAATTGTTGAGCAAAATATTGTTCTTCAAAAACATTTTCCTTCACAAAATGACATGTAATTTTAAAATAAAACGAATTTGTTGAAAATAATCATGAAATCATGTAGATTAAGATTTATTTAAATAAGGCGTCATGAAACCGTAAAAATATGTTCATGTCGTATAAGTTAAAAAAACATTTTTCTATACTTTTGCTGGAAAAGTAAAAAAGTACCTCCTATGGTAAACAAAAGAAAGATTCCTTAAATACCATGGGGTAAAAGTCCAAAAAGGGTAAAAAATACATTGACCATACATGGAATAATAATAAACATTTTATGAAAATATTTTTAGAAAACAAGGACATGGATGATTAACATAACCTCAGTAAATACTTACGAATAAATAATCTCAGATAAGAACGAGATTGGACTAATTATCCATTACCTTATGTCCAATTTCGTCTGTATGTGTTCAAAAATCCTATATTGTGGGATTAAACATGTTATTAAATTGTAAAAGAACCATAATAATATTTATGATATCATATATGATTCACTTACGATTTTATATTCTCCATTCATTTGTCAATTCCATGTTAAAGCAACATTTTGTGTAAAATTGTTTCATTTATCATCCGTGTTTGGACATGTAATTATAAATATGATTACATATATCATGGTTACATAATTCCATAGTATTAAACTTGATTTATATATAATATATATTCAGAATATACATATATATAATAGATCTATAAATGGAAAGAAATACACCGTTCATGGAGACGGTAGGTCGTACGTACGTTTGAACGCTGTTTTTCGTTTCCTTATTGAATTGAATGTAATTAAGTAGATGAAAAACATATATATATATAAATCCAGTAGAATTATTATTTAATATATTTCATGATTACTTATTATAAATACTTTATAATCATTCTTTAATTTTTAACATGGAAAATGAATCTCATCGCGTCGTGGAGACGGTAATCCGTACGTAAGCATGAGCGATGATATCGTTCCCATATTTATTGAATGGAATTATAGTGGATGATATAACATATTAGAATCTTTATGATGTTATAATAATCAGATATATGTATTCTTTACACCATTATACCCATCCAAGTAAGGTGGTGGTGGAAAAACTGATTACAGCACGGCGTGGGGACAGTATTCCGTACGTACGCACACGCGGTGATTTTGTTTTCCATATGACGAATAGAATGTGAAAGAGGGTTGTTTCATATTTATAATGACATATAATTATATAATTAATACTAATTTTATTACTTTGTAATGAAACAACTAAGGAAGTGTAAGTATAAGAAGAAAGAAACATGAAAGAGTCGGTAGAAGAGATTACCTCTTCCTCGACGTACCTTCTTTAAACTTTTTCTTATGGCAATAGAGTTGGTCTTTTGAGAATACCAGAACCTCTATGATATAAATATATAGGTTGAGAAGAGTAATTTTCAGGGGTTGGCTGAGCATCAATTCTCAAAAGGGTGTAAAGAGAATCGAGAAGGGGTGCCCTTTTTATAAGGGAGGAGAGGGGCACCTTTTGAAGAACTTAAAATATTATTTTATAATAATGTAATATTCGGTTTATAATAGCTCCAGATTGATTTATATAGAATCTAAATAGGGATGGGTCGAAATCCTCTCAAACAATAGGTTTTAGACAAGATTAGGTTACTATTTTAAACTTATCATTTAGATTTAACTCTATGTTAAATAATTTATCTTTTACCGTGTCTTCTTGTTTTCTTACACTATAAGGAAAATAAACATACTATAATAAGACAAACGAATTCCAAGTGGTTAATTATTAATATCTATAACCTTATATAAGTCATTTGGCCGAACGTTAAATTCTTATGAATGTAATAACAACTAATAATATAATATTTGTTTTAAAAATTATTTTATGTCAATTTTGACACTATTTGGTAATTGATTTTTGTGAAAATTATAACAACATGATTTGTTATCAAAACGTTAATTGAATCAATACTAACATGTCATGTTAACCGATAAAATTATTTTAATTCATAAAAAGTCTCAAATTACATTTATTTGGGTATTAATTACATAAATTATGTTAATATTTCATTAATAAGTTAAATATTATATCAGCATTGTGTCATATATAAATTAAATTATTTAATGTCAAAAAATTATAAATAAATTACCATTATGTAGGAAATATTTTTAGATTTATAAGGAATATATATAGTCTAATTTATCTTATGTATAACCCTATCTTAAAAATATTTTAGTTATTAAACATTGATTTTAACTATTTTAACACTTCTTTAAATAAAATAATAATATGTGTCCTAATCTAATCCAAGTGGACCTAAAGGGTAATATTTTTTTCCTAAGGTTGTTTTTGGTCAAATTACACTTATACAATAGTATCAGGACATTTGTTTGGGTAATAATAATATCATTTTTACCCGTAATTACCATATTTACTTTTAACCGTGTTAAATAAAAGTAAAAAGTTACTATTCACAAAAATTTATTTTTATCTTATTGAACCACATTTTACTCCTTGATATTAACTATTTCTATCAGATTTTAGAAATTCCACTCATAGAAGCGGTAAAATTATGTTTTATGTAAATTTTCAAATTCTCCTTGGTGGTGGGTAATAGATGGTGAAAAGTTCAATTAAATTTTTATATGTCTAAAATTATTATAAAATGACTCCAATGAATTACATTGAACTTATATAGGTATTATGTATCAATTTTTACCTAAAATAAATTTAAATAAAATAAATAATTATTTAAATAAAAAGTCGGGTTTTAAATAGTAACCCAGTGTTTTCACTATTCATCAAACATTAAAAGTTTTCAGAAAAATATCAAAATTTCACCCTAGGTTAATTTTGATATTACAAATCCAAAAATGAAGTCCATTTTGAAATATAAAATTTATAAAATTTCAAAAAGTGGTTATTACTATTCATAACGGCTAGTTCATAATTATATTATAATAATATCTCGTTTAGTGAAACTTGGTATTGCGTACTACACACGCTATCGAAGAAGGTCCTGATTGCGTGTAATGTAATCCAAGTCAGGGTTGCGTGTAGTAAAAGCTACATTTGGTGTTGCGTATACCATAATCAAAACTTATTTCATTTATACATTAAACAAAATCTATACTTAATGTTGCATAGAATAATTTGCACAAAACGAGCTTGAAATTGTGTGTAACAAGAGCCAAGAATGGTGTTGCGTATACTGCAAGTTAATATGGTGTTGCGTATAGTACAAGATAATCTTGGTGTAGTGTATAATAGAAGACATCAATGAAATTAAAAAATAATATATCTTAGAAAATCTTGGGTTGTTACAAAAATTACATGGAAATTCAAGGACATTACAGAGTAAGGGTGATCTCAAATTATTTGTAAGGTTTATGTACATTAGAAGCTATCATAAATCAATAAAAATAATCAATATGGAAAGGTATGTAATAGAAATACATTCCATTTAATCTATAACATGATCATATTTTTTTTGAAAAAAACAATGATCAAGTAATTCCATATAAATAATCACATGATCTTGAAAACATAAACTTTTATATTATAGCTAAGATAATAATCACAAGGAATATCAATAAAAAAATTCATAATGGTAGAATTCATAATTTTGGGTGTCTAAACTATCAAGATATGCCATCAAGGCAGTTATTGTCAGGATCTATCCCTAAGATAGATACTATTAAGAGCTATTCCCATGAATGATTAAATCTATGGGTATAACCCCATATAATTTGTTCAACTAATATGTCTCCTAAGACCTATCAATGCATCATGGGTCTATCATTGACTGGTCCCCACCCAACACATACACCGTCTGTTGAATTATTTATATGAATCGGGGAAACATACAAATAAATAAAAAAAATTAAAAAAATCATTTGAAATGTGAATATTTTTTCCAATCAATAAACATATCCATAAATAATCTAGAGTAATATAGTAAATAGTATCCACATAAGACATCCATAGTAAAACTGATCATAAAACATAGAAATAATGGATAAGGATGAAAAAAATATAACTTTTCTCTATTGGATCATAATTAAAATATAGTGTTCATGTTGCTAATATATAGAAATGACATAAAAATTTCTTTAAATTTTTTTTGAGGAAAATATCCTTTTCATTTTGAAAAACATTTTTGAAGACCCTTTGCATTGTAAATTAAATTTAAAAAATAATTTCATTAAAAATATCCTTACAAAAAATGAAATGGAAGAATTAAATAAATCAAATTCATGATCGTAGATAAGTTTTTACATCCCATACAAGTTAAAATGAGCATTAATTTCTCATTTTTAAATGGCAAGGAATGTTTTTTCTTCTGAAAACAATAAATAGTTTCCGTTCACATTTTTAGAAAAATCCAAATAAAAAATATTTTGAAAAAAACATAGTACGACTTTGAAACGTTTTTTAATGAGTAATAATTGGTCAAATTTTATTTATTATTCATATTTAAAAGGTTAATAAAACATTCAATAACATTTTTAAAAATCATTTATTTACAAGAAAACAAATATCTGATAGAAGAGAGAGAAGAATTCATGTTTTATTAGAAACATTTTCTCAATTAATTTATTTACTAAACGGTGGAGAAATTGTAATATTACATTAATATATCATGAATAACCAGATGAAAATAATATTAAATAGGATTATTAGGATATTTTAAAGTAATTTCCTTAACTTATATTAAAGAATAGACACTCTCAATGAGAATGATATTATGAAATAAACCCTTAAATTTATCATAATGTTAAAATGATAATTAAACAATGACATAATTATGTGTATATAATGTAAATACTCATAAAACAATAAATAAAAAATTTGATAATAAAAATACTTTTCAAGAATAATATTATAATTACATAATCAATTAAGTATAAGTTTAACCCCATAAGTGAAAATTTATTTAAGAAATCCCTTACCTCATGATTCCTTTTGATTTAATGTCATATAATGACTTGTACAGTAGTTTTAACCAATTTATTTAAATAAAAACTATATTAATATTTATAATATCATATATGACAATTTTATAACATCCTATTACCCATTCATAAATAATCTATCATTATTTTCATTGTTTTGTGTGTTAATTGCCTTTTTTCTCATTCTTGTTTTCTCTTAAAAGATCATGTTCTTCGAAATATTATATAATAATATCATATATAGAAGAATAATAATGATAAAATAACAATATTATTACATAAATTATAAATTAAAAACCAATCATTAAGGGTGATTATGAAAAATGAATTATATCATGGTCGTGAAGACGATAGGTCGTACATGTTATGAAAAACATTTCCATTTTCCAATGATCAATATGAAAGAAGATAATTAATATATAATATTTTCATAATGAAAATAATATCATATATTACATATTTTATACCTATATATACCATCAATGTGGTGTGGTGATGAAAATTGAGTCACATCACTTTATAAAGACGGTATTCCACAAGTGCATGGACGATGTTATAATATTTAATTGAGTGGAAATGTATGAAATAAAATAATATAAACAATATTTACATAATGTTAAATATTCCATGAATATAATATTTTTATAATTTATATCACATATATTTATTAATATTAAACTCATTACCTTTTATGTGAACAATTAATAAAATAATATTTATATCACCTCGTGATGTAGTAATCTATTGTACACATGACTGAGGATATTGTATCCCTTAAAGAATAGAAATTAAAAAACCATATATAATAAATAATGAATAAATATTTATAAATATGTAATAAATAATATATATATATATATATATACTTTATATAAATTTTCATTCCCAACGTTAAAATGTGGTAACAGAAGAATGAATAACATCAGTTCACAAGCCAATAGACCTCCGTACACACAAACGATGATTTCCAACCCCATTTGATTGAAGTTTATATTGTTATTGGTAATTATATTATTATATAAACATCCTATTATATGTAATCTGATTAATTTATTCTATTAACATGGTTTAATAATAATTTAATGATTTAGAGAAAGTAATAAAATAAAGATGCTCATTCAAGAACATTACATGTTCTTTGGTTATCCTAAGGAGGATTTTACTAAATCCTTCCTAAGTTGTCTTTCATCAAAAACAATAGATTATATGATTAATTTAATTAATGTTTTAAGTTATTTGTGAGGGTCCTATATGATCTAAATGGGTTTTATGGTGTGAAGAAGCGAAGAGAGGGATGACCTTTTATAAGAGGCGGAGAGGACAAACTTGGTATTTTTTAAAAATAATTGACTGCTTCAACGTTTTTCATATGTCACAATGGTACATAATGGACCATCATATATCCTTAGAGGATTAATGTCCAAAATATGTCCATACAATAGTTTTAGAATACATTATATGTCATTTTATACATATTATTTTTTTATAAACATATTTTTAACACATATTTACCTAAACCATGATAATTAATTTTTACAAACATTTACAATTAATTTTGGAATAAAATAAGGTTAACATATTATAAATTATGAATTTTCTAACTCTAAATATGGAATATATTTTTTTAATTTCAATTCACTCAATTCTCAAATTTTAATTTAAAATTAATCCCATAAATGTGACTAAAAGACGGTTTTTAAAGTACAAATGTTCAAAAGAATAAAATTTTTTATTTCTAAATTCAATATGAAAATCATTCCAATTATCTAAATTAGATTAATTGATAAAAAATTAAACTAATTTTATTTTATAAAAAAATCAAAATATATGTTAACATTATAAATTATTTAAATGAAAAGGTAGCTTTCAATTAGAATCAAGTATTTTCAGTATCCATCAAACAATACATTTTTTCAGCAAAATCTCAAAAATTCACCCTAAGATAATTTAGATATTTTGAATTAAAAAATTGGGTATATGTTTTAATATAAATTTTATAAATGTGTTAAAATTTAATTTTAAATTACGTGTGCAAGGAGCAATTAAACCGTCTTGTAAGGAATATAAAGTTTTCATGAAACCATTTCTATTTTTATTTTCATTAATTATTATATTATTTCTAGAAAGTAGAAAAATAATATACCTGTGTAGGATATATATTTTAATAATTTATTTAATCATATTCAAAACCCCCATTCCTATTGAAATGTGATAACTTTCATATTAAATAATAATATTGTTAGTATTTTTTGGTTTAATAAAGAAATATCTTGTGAAAGCTATTGAAGAAACTCATTATTGTTGGTATCATAAGATATAAAATAATGTAAAATTATTATAAAATAAATTTATTGTAAATTATTTGGTTGTTATATTCACATCAATGTTTGGTATTCTTTGTCTCATAATCTATGGAATAAAATTTTATTTTTACATCATTTTTGGGGTTTACATTTGAGATATATTTTATAAATCCTTCTGAAGCCCTACTATTGGAATGGTTACACCTATTTCAATTAATGGATTAAAAGAATGTGTTTATTTGAAAATTTTATGTGTCATACTTACTCCATTATTCTTCTATTAATTTATGATGATTTACTTAATATCGATTTTTGGGAACACTATAATTTATATCCATCAAGAGTGGGGGTTGGTGTCTTTAATATGTGATTCAAAATCTATGAGGCATCTTACTTATCCTGTGAGAATAGGAATAAATTCCCACATAGTTCATTTGATATTGTTTAATGTTTTATGACTGAACTATACAATTCAATTTAACTTAATATGGTAAGGTCTTTTATATATAGTTCCAGATCCTAGAAGAGTATTCCTATTTATCCTATTACTACAGGAATTAGAATCCACATAGTTTGTGTTACAGGTGTTTCTGTTGAAAAATATGTGACAACAGAGGCCATGTGCGGGACCTAGGAATATAAGGTTTCCCTATGCTTCCTCACTAGGAGTACGACCATTTGAGTGAATATGATAAGTAATCTGGATTTCATCTAAATTAAGTTACCAAATAGGGGGCATCCTCACCATGTTATTCATAAAATCATCACTGATCTCTAAGACCATGTGATTAGGTTATGTGTGAGAAACAAGATTTATTATAAGATTACAGACATAACATGATGGAAATTTTGAATGGTAATTACACATTAATGTTTTCTTTATAGATTTATGATTATCCTTATCATGGAGAATATGCTATAGAGATCGAGACTTAGGAAGGAGTCATACATATCCTCATTTAATATAGATTAAGAGTTCTTATTGTTTAGCTTTTTATTAACCTGCATATAGGTTTAAGGTATATGAGAGAACAATCTAGGCATACACATAAGAGGATTTCCATATATAAACCTACCTCCCTTCCACTGATAGACTAGGAAGGATGATGGGTAAAGAAGGTGATTTGGGTTCTATGTGCCTAGGTGATTTGAATATGGAGGGACTAATGCATGGTTGGATTCCCATTGAATATCAAACATTATGTTGTTATCCAAGGTATCTTCTTTGGAAAGGAATAATTGTCCTCATAGTTTATCATGGTGTATATCCTAGTGTGTCTTTTAAAAAGTTCTTACATGTATTAGTGTGTCTTACTTGCTTGTCCATGGTGTCTTCCCAACATGTCTGGACATGTCTTGATATTTTAGTGGATGTATACCTGACATGTATATCTTTTATAGATGAAATTTCTTTCTTTCTTAGCTAACATGGTTGATGTGTCCCAGGATTCTTTTCATGATTGAATCTGACATGGAAATGGTTTTTCATATGAAAATGTTGACATGTCTGATGTGCTTCACATGATCATAGAATCTATTTACAAGGCCATTTTCATTATTAAGGTTTACGTGTCTCTGATGCCCTTATAAGACCAAGTTAACTTGTCTTGGATTTATTCACATGAAAAACTGACTTTTACAAGGCTCTCCATGTGATCAATCTGACACTTTCATGGTTTCATGAGGGTGTTATGAGAAGAATAAAGATTCCTGTGGTCACATGATCCTAAGGGAGTATTGTGTCGGAGTCTCTTAATTATATACCCAATATACTTGTCTAATATTGATGTTTCTTATACAACGGGATCATTACATGGCTATATGTGAAATAATATTCATGTCGGGAGGAGTTCATTCTCGAGGGTACATTTCAAGGGTGCACATAAAAGGGTTTTCCTAGGGAGGGGAGGAAATTTCCATGGGTTCACATGAAAGTTAATAAAAATTCCATGTAGTGTTTACATGATATTGTTGGATGACCATGAGTGCCCAGATTGTACGATCAGGGTCCCACAAAGAAATTGGATGACATGGTATATATTTCTAGGTCCGTATACATGTCAAGTGGAATCTTCATAATGTCATCACATGATATTTAATAGCTCATGAGATCACATAGCCTCAATGGGTCTTGAAAGGGGTTATGTAGACATGTGAAATGGGATGAATATCGGTCCAGAATGTATGGATAAAGGTTTTCATGGAATAAGTTATACATGGATGAGGGTTCATGTCATGAATGCACACCCTATGGTTTTCAAAGAGTAGTCTCAAAACTAGTGGGGGATCACATGATGACAAAATTTATTTTCATGAACTAGTGTCCTCCTAATGGAATCACATGATATTCAATTCATCATTTGATTCCCTGATCTTAATGGATCGCTTTGTGGATTCAAACGATCACCTAAAAAATATCTTAATGTGGTAGGAAATTCTCGATGTTGTTAATTTTCATTCATCCCTTTTCTCATCATCATCTTCCCTGTATTTCCCCCTTATGTGTGTGTTTTTATAGGGGGGAAGGGGGATATACAAAAAAAAATTGTGAAACATTTCAAGTGAGAATACTATATGAACTATCTTGAGGTAGTGGAAAATAATTCATGATCAACATCATGTGATCGCATGTAGGCTTTACATGATGACATGCTTAAACATTGTTAAGGATTCTTATAGAATCTCCAATGACTTAACAAGATAAATTTATTGATTGCTTTATTCTTGATAGATTCCATTGATCAAACATTAGATTATCATGAAAAATTTATAGACAACCAAGGGATTCATGTGATTAAATAGTAGAAATAAAATGTTGAGATATTTCATAAAGAAAATATTTGTTTTTTCTTAGGATAGGTATTGATGATGTCCACACAACTCATTTGATCGTCATCACTCATCCACTTGATCATTAAAAATTTTCTCAATGGATTCATGTTGTCCACATGATGGGTTTTCCTACATCAATCCGATCAAAAGTATCAAATCTGGTTTACAATGTCATGGTGTCCTGATCTTGTGATCAATAATCCCCTTATAGGAAATTTTTTAAAGATAATGGTCCATTTGAAGAAACTATGGATCTTTGATCATGGTGGTTAAGATGTGTCTTTCATGATCCATAATGCATGACATTATTGATTCAAGTGATAGATAATGTTTTTGTTGCAATGTTTCTGGTGATCGTTGACATGTCCCTATACAACATCCTAGGTTTTAGTCTATGTGTGAT
The DNA here is from genome assembly GCA_963277665.1 of Viscum album. Taxonomy (NCBI): domain Eukaryota; kingdom Viridiplantae; phylum Streptophyta; class Magnoliopsida; order Santalales; family Viscaceae; genus Viscum; species Viscum album. The sequence continues at coordinate 338,135,093 of OY728163.1, forward strand.
GATTTTATCTAATTGATCTCATGATTCATTAAACATCATTTGATGGATTCAGATGATGGATTGATCAGTTTTATATGAAAGATTCTATTTTCCAAAAAGGAATGAATGCATGTGATGTAATGTTACATACATGTCTTCATGACATCAACCATGTATCCTTTATATCATTTTGAATATCATAGATGTCTAGCATAGAGGTCATCGAATACTAGATTCATTCCGATGTTGGTTTCACTCTTAGCATCAAACCAAGGGTATCATTAAATGTAGTAGATGAGAAAGACGTTGAATATGATGTGAAAGGTGATCAGATATCATCGAGTGATATGATTTTATGACTATAAATATGTCTATATTTTTTTTACAAACAAATAGATTTGTACTCGGATCGCATCCCACGATGATTTCCCTATACTGTCTAGCTTTGCATAATAATTCTTGTCATGTTTTCCACCAATCAAGATGCGAGGGGGTCGAATTCTACAAAACATGCACCCACACCCTCACCGGTTGTTCCATCCCACTGTATTTTTCATATAGTCACCCCTGACAGATTCTATGCACACAAAATGGGCACTAATATTACCCACCTTCATCCACCTATTGGGTTGGCTAGAAGGCTCATATGGCCTGGTTGAGGTGACTCCCACATGTTCCCATGGTTGATATAGACAACTTGTTAGCTTGGTTGGACAATGTTTTTTCTAAGGGAATACCCAATTAAGTTGAATAATTATTTAACTAAAATGATTAATATAATATTCGAATATAATCACCCTAAAAAAAGATCGGATAATTCTTCTTCAAATATACTCCCACAATGTCAATAAAAATTATATCACTATTTTTTAAATTTTAATCACATTTTTAAAATCATTAATAGAAGAGTTACTAATACACAATTAATTATGCCATAAATGATGTTGTGATATTTTCATTTTATTATTTATATGATATAAGTGTTCATATGTTCTTTAACAACTAAGTTTATGAAATTTTGGAGAAAGTTTTTAAAGTGGTAGATTCCTATAGCACCAAAAATAATATTAATTATTATAAAATAGTTGATAAGAAACCAATGAATTTAACTTAATCCAGATATTAATTTTTAGATATTTAGTGATGGGTAAAAGGATTTATGTTTCCTACATTTACAACTTTGTGGGAACCAATATATATTGGGGAATGTAAACACATATATAACACAATTCACAGATAGGAAAATGCTGATACTCAAAAGTATATTTTTACAGATTGATTTTATATCCAAGTTAACATTCTGGTTAAAGAAGAGCTTATTTATCATGATCCATCAAATGGAGAAGAATCAAAATTGGTACCCATGTTCTTACTTATCTAAAGAATAGTGAAATAGATGAAGGATATATGACTAGATTTCTTTCAAATGGATTCCTAGTTGATGGAACACTATCATAAAGTGTTGTACTAAATGAAATTATTAGATTGATCTATTTAACTTATTCCATCAAACCAGAGCATGGAGATGATCACTATATGGAGAAGGAATAAATGGAGCCATTAGACAGAAGGAAAATAATACAGTGTCAACCAGATAATAATTTTCTAAGAATTGGTTTCTTGACAATGTTACAGAAATATTTTAATATGTTTTATAGAAATATTATATATATATGTGTGTGTGTTTTTTAAATAAAGCAGGATATTAAGATCTCTATGGAATACCATGAGGTTCTTATAAAGACAATGGGGATCTATGTTTCTTGTGGACAAAGAGAAGATCTTTTTAAATCAGATCAGAATAGAAGAAAGAAAGATCTTATAGCTAGGGGGTATAAGCAGTTCTTAATAAGGCTTATTAGATGGGGTTATAACCATCTCAGAAGAAAGGGGATACATTTTGGATAGTTGGGGGTAAAACAAACTATGGAATAATAGGTTATTTATGGGGTTAAAATGAGGGCTAGCTGCTGGAATGATTATTGGGGCATAGAACCTATTTTTTATGTGCCACTGTTATCCTATAGAGAGGGTAAAAGCATACATATTTGGGTGTAATTACAAACATGGAGTAGAGTAGTTATTTGTACATAACCATGAAAATATTGTTTTGATATCCCTTTATATTTTTTGAATATGAAATGTTGGGTTGGGATTTGTATTTTAGTAGATCGTATATTAAACAAATTTTTAGAGGTAAAGAAATTTTTCTTGTAAATTTTTCTTTTGTTGGAAAATTATAATTGATCACTAATTAACCACCCCCCCTCTTACTGATCCAATATATATCCTAGGGGATAAAAAAAGGTATTGTAGTGATTTACCTCTAAATGATATAACTACTAAGGATAGAGTATTTTAATTTAGTGAATAGCAGGGGGTTCCAATTTTGTTTGGTATAAACTATTATATTTGGTAGAATAAGATATTTCTATATATTTTTTGAATTTTCCTTGATTTTATAGATATTTAAATGGTATAATTACCCCCATTAACAAAGTTAATATGGTATCTAACTAAAAAATATATTTTAGTGTATATTGACAATCTAAAAATTACATATTGATTGACCTCGTATAGAATGTGTATAAAAAGAACATGGGGTTTCTAACCACTAAATATATGTCAGAAAATTTTAGAATCATGTATTATGGAATTGATTATGTCAATGAATCTAATATAAAGATTTTAAAGGGTAGTTTTGAAGATATTACGATGGGTGATGAAGCAATTATTGATAAATACTTTACAATAGTTAATGAAATTGTTAGAAATATAGTAAATTTTGCAGTGAAGCCAAAAGATTCTAGTATTGTTATGAAAATGATGGGAAAATTTACAAATAGAATTGATGATAATGTTTTTAAATTAAAATATCATTAATATTTTTCTCTCTATGAAAATTAAGGAATTATTTTGGAATATGTTATGAGGTTAAAAATGCCTTTGATAATAAGGATGTATAAGATATGTATATTAATGGCTTGATAAAAGTGAAAATCAATGTTAAGGAAGATAAATATGAATAAATTTATTCATATTTATTGTAATAAAAATAGTATGTAAACATAATTATTTCTCATTTTTATAGAAAACAATATATAAAAAATTTGAATAGAAATGTGAAGTTTCACTTAACTATTGGAATTTTAATGAAAAATGTAATTTTTCACAAAATTTTACAAATAAAAATATTGATGAATCTAAATTGGGATAATAATATAAGAAGTATTGTTAATAAATTTTTAAGAATCATAAGTCCAAACCTCCACATAATATGAATAAATTTTATTTGATCAGAAATTTTAGGATAATTATTTGTCCAGCAGTTAATCATATTGTAATGTAAATATATTTTCTTGAGTTTTAAAATAAAATTATCCTTCAATAAATGATGATGATGGTGAATATATATTATTTTTTGAGTTGATTTTAAAAGAATGTTTTGAAGCTGTTGTTGAGAAAAATACACATCTTAAACATAAATCAAATAAGATGAAGAATAAATTTTGAGAATTGTTTGAAAATTATAAAGGACTATATAAACCTTACCATTATTAAAGATTATAAAATATATGTTAGTTATATTGAGAGAAAACTAAAAAGTTATGAAGAAACAGCAACTGGGTGTAAAAATATCAACCTTGAAGAAAATACACTAATTGGGGAAAGTAAAAAAATAGATTAAAGTAAGAAGAACTTGAGAAGACTATGAATTTTCATAATATACCTCTAATTAAAAGGGAATAAGTTTTTTTAGGTGAATTATAAATTTTATTTATATAAAAAAGTTATTTAATAAATTTCATCAAACGTTTCAGTGAGTAGGCTAAATTTAAAGCTGAAACATATAATGATTTTGAAAAATAAGGGTTCATAGAAGCATGTTTTTTCTATCCCAAAACAATCACAATATATAATTTATTCTAATGGTAGTATGACTTCCAATTTCAATGCTTTTGAGAAATAATCTTCCATTAATAAAGAGTTGAATTCATCAAGAAATTATTTCCCTGGATAAATTCATTGACATTTTCTAAGTAAAAAATAATAAATATCATATAAGTATTACTATCATTATAAAATATCAAGATCCAAAAGTAACTAGTGCTGTTTATGAATTTTCATGTATAGATACTACTAATTTCAGTACAATATATATATACATTGAAGGAGGTATAAATCTAGAGGTCACTACGATGAAAAAAATAAGAATAATCATTCTTAAAAAAACTTGTCTAATAATAAATATTATTATGTAAATTATGTTACTTCTTCAAAAAAATAAAGTGATTTGTGTAAGAAATTATAACAATGAAATATGTTTATGAATTTTGAGTAGGATAAAAAATTTTAGTAGGTAAAGAAATGTGGGTTATTTTCTTGTACAATCCAAATGTTCATGGATATAATTTTGGATATAGAAAAACATTATGCTTAAGAAAATGTTATGAATCGTGTTTTAGAAGATGGGATCAATTTCGATATATATTTTTGAAAAAATAATGTTTAAGAATAAATTTAAAAGGTGTGAGAGAGATGTGAATGTAAAAAATATTATATGGATATCTTATTATCCCTGGAGTAAATCATGAAGAGGATATTGAAATCTAAAGGTTACAAATATGTAAAAAAATATAAATAAAAATAAAAAACTTCCTCAAAATATTCCTTAGATGTTCATAAGGAAATTATATCTCATTAAAAATCCATACAGAAGATGAAGATGTTTATACTTAGAGAAGCTTATTATTTTGATTATTAATTCTATAAAACAACAAGGATCCTATTTATTCTCAAAATACTTAATTTTTTATAATAACATATATCTAATTAATTTAGAAGAAGTTAAGAAGGTGGGTCAATCCTATAGAATTTTGAGAGTAAGATTGATAAATCTATCGTGGAACATTTCTACCATAATAGTGAGGAAAATAATATTACCCTTAAGTGGTAGAAAAAATTAATACGAGTTTAATAATCACACTTTTCTAAAAAAGGAAGTAATTATCCTATAATAGTTGAGATGTTGCAAAATTTGTTTTTAGACATAACCAAATTTGATATGCTTTTTGAGATAGATACAAGATTTTCCTTAAGAAATTTACATATATGTTCCTAGAAATAAAAAATTTAGAATGACCCTCTGGAATAAATTTTATTAAATGATGTGTTAATTAAAACATTGATCAAATGGATTATACATTATTTTTTATACACTAGATTCACCCATAAAGGCATAGAGTTGTTTAATTAAAGATCTTTATTAATAAACTCATATGATATAATTTTTCTCCAGAAAATTATTTTCATGATTCTGTAATAAATAAATAAATGAATTTTATCCACTATCTATTGTATTTTCAATAAGGTGTAGCTATAAAGTAGGATGAGAAGAATATTAAGATCCATATGGAAAAAAAATTATTCAATAAAAATAATTATGAAGATGTTTTTTACATTTAATAAGGGTATCGAAAAGAAACCAAAAGTCATATATTTATTCCCCAAGTTATATTTGGTTTAATTTCTTATCAATATATCAATATATTTGTAGAGTTAAATTTTAGAGAATTTTTCTTAAGAGATTTACATAATGTAGCTATAGGAACATTCGTTATAGAATATAAGAAATTTTATTTAGTAAATGCGATGATTCTAATCCAATTTTAAAATGTTCTAACATTATGAAAATCTTATGATCCAAGATTGAAAACCAAGGGAGTGTTTGGAGTTTCCAGATCCATACAACTAGATCAATATAACACCCTGATATTATAATAGAATAATATTATATTCAATAGTTTGGATGACACACAAAACCAATCATAGAAGAAAATATTCAACTATGATAATTTAAGATATATTTTTTTAAATAAATTGATTCTATTAAACATCTTTCATTGCCCAAAATGTTGATTTTATCTTCCATTACATGCAACAATGATTTTAAAAGAAATGAAAAATATTGTTAAAATATTGTTTTTAAATTTAATAGTACAAATCATGATGAAAAATTTGTGTGTTGGAATTACACTAACTAAATTATGAAAATATATATTTTACACATGTAAATTATTTATCTATATATTATGAATAAAATAAAAATAATTTGATAGAATAACGGTTTTTGATAAACTCTATTTTTCTAAAAGACAATTTAATCAAAAACTGAATTCATAGTTTAAAATGAATTTATAAAAATTTGAGAAAATTTATTAGAAAAAATAAAATTCATTTCTAAAACATGATTATCAAAATTCTATTAGGATAAAATTTTTGGATTTTCTAAAAAGATTCAGTTTTTGATGAATAGCATAAAATTCTAAATTTTAATTGAAAACTCAACTTCCATTTAAATCATTTATAATGATAAATTATAATTGTAAATATATTTAATATAAAATTAGTTTAATATTATATAAATTAATATAATGTTTTTCATTATAATAATTTTGATATTGAGTTTATATATAAAAATCTTGTAATGATTTAAGCATTTTGACTTCAAAAACCCATTTTATCATAACATATAAAGGGTTATTTTTAAATTTAAATGTTACACTCATGTGAATTAAAAATTTAATAATGTATTCTATAGTTGAAATCCTTATAATTTATAAGTTATAATAAGGTCAATATAATTTTTGACCAAAATTTATGGTGAAAACTGTAAAAATATTAATTACCGTGATTACTATAAAAATGGGTTACCATGGGGTTAAACTAAAATAAAATAGTTAAAATGTCAAAATAAAATAGTACAACAAAAATTTTATGACCATATTTACACATTTCAAACATTATTATATATTTTTATGTTTTTTTGGGATACATTTCACTATATGTTACACAAAAAATTAGTTTGCAATGAAAAAGACAAACTAGAACCTTATTTTAATATTTATAATTTTTTGGGATATGAACAAAAAAACCATGGTTCGGTTATAGATATTATTTTGAAGGATAAATTATATTTTATCATATTAATTTATTTATAATTTTATATTTTAAATAATTACTTAAAATGTTCAAGAAATTCTAATGCAATAATTGTTTAGTTAATAGAAAATCAAATAACATATACTTAAAATAAGAAAAATGAATTAAATTGAATAAATTGTTATATCCCATTAATTTATTAGATGGATATATCATGTTAAAAAGGTTTGAGAATAGTATATTCCAATTTTATAATGTATTGATGTTTTTAAATAAAAATTAATTGAATAAAATCTAAATAGAAATTAATTTTATTTTAGAATAAATGATATTTTATTAAATGATTTAAAATTACTAGAAAGACTATATTCGTACATGTGATTTTTAAATTTCAATAAATATAATAAATATTCCTTTAATGGAAAAATATTATTTTACAATTACTATATTGACACCTGACTAGAAAAAATCTATGTTAGCGTGGTTAAGGGTAAAACTGTGTTTTCCCACGTACATGTGATCATGTAAAAATAAATTTTTAACACATATAGGATTTTCATCTGATAAATTTTATTTAATATTTATAATTACTGGATAAATATTATATAATAATTATCTCATAATTTACTTTTAGTGGATTAATTTTCAAAGATTCAAACTATTAACTATAGTGAAAATCCAAAATGGTAAATTTAGGAATTCTTAGAAATTAAGGGAAAAATGATGAAAACGTGTGTTTAATTATATTTTTGAGGATATTTATGACTATATAATCTATTGTTGAATTTAATTATCAATATTTTTTCAACTATATGTAATATTTACCCCCAATATTGAATACTTTTGGTTATTTATGAAAATGATACTCCTCAACTATAAAAGGGAACTCAAGCATGTCACTTATTCAATCCTACCAATCCATTTGGATAAATAAGAACATAAAAATATTATGAAGAAAATTCCCTCACCTAATCCTATAATCATTATACTGTTAATATATCTAACATAGGAATACATTTGTGAAAACCTAATAAGGATACCCGAAGATGTTGGAATGTTCTTTAATGAAAATTTTCAATTTATTTCTTCTTCCATATACATAAATAATTATTATAGAATTATTATATAATAAAATAATTTTATTCCATAAAATGAGTTGTTTTTATGTTATTTTCATGATCTAAAACCATATCTTCTTCCATCAAGAGGTTTAAAAAATCACTTTTTTTGTACAATAGATCACGAAATGATGTTGATTGTTTCTCCATTACCACCTCTCACATTTGGGCATTATGATAGATCAAAATTATTTATGTTATATTTTAAAATTAATTATACCAATTTAGTAATTAAAATATATATATCTTTTTAAATTTCAATTATTAGGAGATACGATAACGTCACTCGTGTGTTTGGTGGATTATTGCATCATGTAACGATGTTACTCATCTTTCACAAACTCTTTACATGGAAGGTGATAAAGTTAAATTTAAATATTATATCTTGTATATATAACATAAATATCATTTTAATTAAATATTTATCATTATGGATATATAATATATATAATTTATTTTCCATTATTTTCACTAAATGAAATATAATAACGTTATACGTGTACATGTGGACAAACACCTTCACGAGGTAATGTGACTCACTTTTCATCCCCACACCACATGGATGATATATATAAGTATATCTAAAGATATAATATGATATGTATTATATTATTATCATTAGGGAAATATAAAATATTACTTACCTTTTTCCATAATTTTAATAAAATACTTGTAATGTTACCAATGCTTATATACATTCTACTATCATCTTGATCGTAACATACTTCAATTATCAAAACTGGGATTCATTATAATTAAAAAAATTATAATTTATATATAAATATGATAATTATTTCTAGATTATTATTACATATATGATGAAAATATATAATATGAATAATAAAGTGATCTTACATGACGAAGCACAAATAGGAAAACATGGAAGTTGACACTTGAAACATTTAAAATAATGAAATAGTATTAATGAAAAGATTAGCATAATGTTTTAAAAAATTGTATATGATAATATAAATAGTAATAAGATTTTTTATTAAGCTAATAACATTTTTAAAACCACTATACATGACTTTAAATCATGTAAAACCAATAGGAAGCGTGAGGTAAGGGATTTTATCTAAATTTACATTTTATTTAGACATTTTGTTGTCATGAAATAATTTATTTCTATATGGTTCATATATTGCTACTTTGAAATTTATTTTGTTTAATACATTAATATTCATTATATTTTAATTTTCAATTTAAATTATTTTCATCTGAAGTGATTTGAATTGAAAATAACTATGTTTTAAATGTTTTTGTTAAATCTCACTTTCTTTTTTGATTTTTAATTATCTTTTGAGAAAATCACTTTATTGAAATAATTTAAAATTAGACATTACATTTCTATTAAATATATGTATTTCTATGTGTTGGATATCGTTATTTCCAAAACCATATATTATAACTACATCTAGTGTTTACATTGATGATTATTTGAATAAGTGGGGAAATATTGATAAATTCATATCCTTTACTCAATAAGGATAATTTTGGATATGGAACATTGTTTATGAATTAAATATATTATTCGATATATGAGGAATTATTTGAAAATTAATTTCATAGGTTGGGGTACATTTATAGAAATACCCATGATCGATTTATATTTTCATGATATGAATCTGTTTGACTATATCAGATAGGTTTTTACCGAGTTTGTTTTAAACCATTTGTGAAAACTTTTGAAAGTGTAGTTTTCATATTCATGAGAAATAGGTTATCTGGTAGTTAAGAATTTATATTATTTTGAATTTAATTATTATTATCCATTATAATTTAATAATTTTATTATATATGGATTCATTTCATTCATAATTGATTAATTAAATTGACTGTGTTTTTAGTTATTCACCATTGAATATTTATTAGTTGTTATCTAGTTATTAATGTAGCTTTTATATTCAGTTATTCACCTTTTCATTTTGATAATAACTATTGATTCATGATTAATTAAATACCACACAGTCCTTACTGTAAATTTTATCTCACCCTTATATTGTTTCCTTTCCCTATGTAATGAATAAGAATTCTTGGAATGATTTTTCCTGGATGATGAGCAATTTCTTTTGTAAAACTAAAAAAAATTAAATTAGGAACATCATATTAGATAGCATGTTTAACACGCACCACCAAGAGCATAAGGGAATATTATATCTTGAGAATTTATAAATATTTTCTATTTTAAATTAATTAAATACATTCAAAACCATTCAATGCACATGATACTGAGTTAGTGTGGTACATGCCTAACAACTATTTTTGTCAATGGTTTGTGTTACACACAAGACTGAGTTTTACTGAATTGTAATATTTTATTAAAATATTATTATTTGTTATAATAATACATAAACTAGCTACTATGAATAGTATTAACTATGTTTTTAAAATATATTTATTACAAAAATATAACATCGATTCATTAGTTACCAATTAGTTATAAATGAATATAAGAGCCAATTGAAAGTAAATGGAATATTTTATAGAAAACTATTTTTATACTCATAAAGATTTTTACCCTAATAATTTAAATTAATTAAAATTATTGAGTGATATTAAATTAATATATATATATATACAATTCAATGAAAAAAATTAATATTCGTCCAATATATTTGATAAACAGAGGATAAGAACAAACCAATTTTCACAAATAAAAACCTATATTTATATTAAAATATTTTATCACTTTTTAATGGAGAACCTATTTTAAATTAAATTTTTGTAACTTTTATAAATTATATATGTCAAAATAATCTTCATAATTTAAATATAAACCTAAAAATTAGTTTAGGGGTACTTTTTTGTATTTTTATGTTAAGTTTGAATTCTTAATGAATATGGAAAAATAATGAATTTTAGTTAAAAAAATACTTTTTAATACTATTTATTTATAAGGATAAATTATATAATAATTTTTTGTAATTTTATTTTGATCAAAAAATTTCATGTAATTCAGTTTAGGTCATTGTAATCAATTTCACATTGAAATTGACTATAAAAACATTGCGAAAGATTGGTGTTTAAACATTTAAACCCTACATTGCCATCATGTCTTTGGGATTAAATTTAAATTAATTTCTTCCATTTCAATGGTTTTAATTTATAAAACATTAAAAAATATTTGGAATCATAATAATTTCTAATTTCTAATATGTTCAACATACTTTTTGACCAAAATGATTAGTGAAAGTAATTAAAATTAATTACAACTATTAATGTAAAGTTTAGCTTAATAAAAAAACAGTAATATTAAGGACTAACATGACCTAGAAACATGTACAAGAGATATCATATGTCGATATTTCAACACCATCCCCATGTTTCTAACAATTTGTCCATTATGGGTGTCACAAACAATCCAGAGTCGACCCTGAACCGGTCACGAGGGCCAACCCGCGACAAGTCCCAAGAGGCGTTCCCGATCCTCCAGAGATGGCAACAAGCTCTAAGGGAATCAATAGAGTATACAAGGGAATGATTTTTCTCATATATACACAATAAAAAAAATTGTGGAAATAAATGGACAGCCGAAAATACATTTACATTAAAACTGAACTGAACATTATTTGAAAAAAAACTGAAAGTACAACTAAACCAACAACTTATCTGACCAAACCTGATAACAAAATAACTCCATGTGACCCTTCTGGTCACTCTCCAACAAAATTATCACATGTCTCCCAAGGCGATACAAGTCAATATGAAACATGCAGAACGACTAAAAAAATAAGAAGACTATAGGCGTGAGTATTAAAACCCAATAGGTTAGCCCATTATTCTATTCCCAAAGCACATCCTGTAAAATAAAATAAACATAAATTTAATGTTTTAAATCAAAATATATAAAGGTATGTTTTCCAAATTAGGTCCAATAATATATAAAACAAATTACCATAAAAACATTTATTTTTTATAAACAAGAATGATAGTATCAATTTTTAAAGAGGTGAAACTTCAAAATGAAATAGTTTTCAAGAGGGGTGCTTTAAAGAATTTAAGATTCTAGATAAATTACACACACTACTGAATTTTTCAACCAAACACACCTTATTCCAATGGTGAGTTAAAAATATCCAATGAGCACAAGTCATGGAAACACCCCTAGCACTCTTTAGTTGTGAGCCCCAGGTACCTCGTATCTCAGTGAAATTAACCATAATAAATATCTGTTCTCGTGCACACAACCCACTATTTGGTAGAATACCCATAAACTATTAGACCCAAAACATCATCATCATCATAGTTTTGTTAGTTTTTTCATTGTCAAACTTTCCACGTGAAACAGGGGCCAAACCCCACAGGATCACAAGCATACTAGTACACGTCTGCCCACCTAGATACCCAGGATTCCCTTTATTGCTCAATCAAATTACACATATTATTACATACACATTTCAAATCCAGATTCCATTCCCACACCATGAAAACACAAACATCCCAAAAAAGTTCTTTATATTTCATTCAGAATTGAACAAACCACTATAAAGTTTTGTAAAATAATTTCAATGAGTGCATTGAGGCTTTGAACATAAAACTCATTCAAAAAAAGTATTTGAATTATAAACACAAAACAAAACCATACCCAAACATATTTGGAAGCCCTAAAAACATTTAATAAAATAATTTCATGGATGATAAAATAATCTCAATTGACACAACATGGTATATACAATTAAAACACTAATTTTTCATTTTGGGGAAAGGCCAAACAAGCCTTTAAGTGTTTTTACAAAACTAACATTTGAAAAAGTTATCCATTTAAATTTTTTAAAGTGATGTATACACACCATATACAGCATCAAAACAAATTAATAAATCCTATAAAACACTGAGGTTGCATATTCAAAACTCAACCAATTTCATAAGAATGTGAAACATGCCATTTTCCGGCAACTCGGGCCAAAACATGTTGTAATCCAAAACCCATTTATTTGTAAAACCAAAACCAAATATGAAAGGCATAAAAGGATCCCAAAATAATTTTTTACATGCTGCCAATGTATTTATAAATCTAAATAAATCATTTTAAATTGCACTAGACACATAAAATCCAACTGAACAATTTATCGAACACATGTCATGCACTCTTTAACAAAAACAACTTATGTTAAGAACATAAATGGGATAAAATACCATTTTAATGCCATATAGTTATTTAATATACTGAAACATATTCAAAATACCATAAACCATGCGTGAAATATCATTGAATAAGTTATCAAACAAGAGGAGTGAACATTTATACCAAAACAACTATATTTTAAACAAAATAAGTCATAAAACATAATTTGCACACAAAGCCTTTAAAACCAATGTTTCACATCAGAACATATCATATAAATAAGGATATAACAGAATGATAAAGATGAATCTTAAATTATAATGTCTTGCGAAAAGGGATATCATACCTCAAATCCTTGGCGTAATGGAAACGTGCTCCCAAAATGACCATATGAGGGGTTACAAACCCTAAAAATATGACTACCAGCACCCTTAGAAAGGAGAAAGAAGAGCGAAGATAAATGAGAAAGAATCTCACCATTCAATTAGAAAACTCTATGTATGAAATTAGATCTGCACCCTTAGATAGAAGTTAATGGCATGAAACGTCTGGGATAGCCTCCTAATGTCTTGAAGAAACCGTAGAAGAATATTGGTGGCCAAAAGAGTAAGAATTGATTGATTTATGAATGATACAAATTACCTTATGAATTCTGGATGATTTGAGAGACCTTGATAATGTTTCCCCACTCCGTGACTATTCTAAGCTCCAAATAGGGAAAATAGATAATGGGGGTACGTATAGGGATATTGGACTCAGTTCGGAGGTCTAATCACTGAAAAATATTAAATATTTAATTAGATATTAAATAAATAATTTATTTTTTTGAAACTGTAAATGGGCCCATGGGCTGGCACAATGCCTAAATTAGTAACCCCAATTCACCGATATTATGAATTCTTAAGCGGTCCAAAAGGAAATGGAAGTTTGAATATATTGTTTGAGTATATTTGGGGAGTGTAATGGGTTAAAAAGGTTGAAAGAAAAATATTTTATAAAAGAAACAAATGTGGTTTTTAAAACTGAAAATGGGCTCACGGTTGGTCCAAATCATGAAGTAACCACCCTTTCTCTAAAAACACCTAAACAAGCAATGGGGAACCCAAATTATAGTTATTAGACATAGATGAAACTTAAAAACTCAACATTAATCTAACAAAAGACCCTAGAAAAGTATCAAGATTTCAAATGGACCGAATCGAAACAAAGACATGAAAAACGGGGTGTGACATTTCTCTACATCATTAAAGCTTTTCGCCCTAAGAAAGCCATAACACTTTCCAGCTGAAAGATTTACACCTATTGATTCCTTATCAACATGATCCAACATATAAATTTAGTGAAATAACCTTTTCATTCAACATAACTTAATCTTATTTCACAAACAAAACACCAACTCACAACCACTTTATGAAAATCAACGGAAAGGTCAAGCCACTACCTCTACATCCAAGCCAAGAACACGATTGTTGGGACTTCTCCCAATGAAACAAAAAATCACCCAAACTAAAGATAAATCACGAAAACAAAGTAATATAGGTGAGTAAAAAATGTACTCCCCAACATTAATAAACAAATAGCACTAGGAAAGTTCATAGGAGGAAAAATCAACAAGACATGTGGTGGGTCTCCCCACCATTAGAACCCAACAAGAAATGAAAAAATAAGAACTCAAAATTACCTCACTTTCACAAGTCCAAAAAAACTCTCCCATAACAACCCACCAACCCATGTTATGAGGTTTGCAACAAGAACATATAAACAACCCACTCTCAAACAGAGGGAACAAGGAATGGGCCAACACATTCAGCACAGATCTGGACCCCCACCAGTCGGGGAGGGGAGGGAAGAAGACCTAATAATTTAACCACTAGAACCACAAAAGAAACCAAGGAACTACCCAAACCTCCCCACCTACGAATACATAACAACAATACCATGCCATATTTATAGAGTTGGTCTAGAAAGGGACATTTATAGGAAAACCACATCCATGAAAGAATAACCATAGACACTGTGGGAGGGGTAAGTCCACCACACTTATTGTGACAAATGGAAATTCACAGTAATGAGGAACCATATTATATACATAGAAACCAACTTACCACAATGGTGAAGGCAGGATCCTAGTCAAGTGCCCCACACCTCTTTAGATTTTATGACTGCGTGAAAAGCTTCACCCTGAGGCTTATGGATGGAGCTCTAAATCATGAAGCATCTGCTTCCCCACAGTCAGGTGATAAGTATCACAACTCTCAAAAAAATCACTTTCTCAACAAAACACTATCATCTAAATAGGAACACATGGATACATATCAAAATTATATCTCACTCAGAATGAGGAGCATAATGGACAATGAATAAGGCGAAAAGCATTAACTTCAACGAACACAACTGCTATGTCCACACGAATTATCACGAACAGAAAGCACATTAAATTTATCCCAAACAGATCTCTATTTCAACTAATGGGATGAGGAATTATTATAGGAGGTGGATATATTTTGTGAAATATGAGACATAATCCTTAGGTTTAACAATTGGAAATCTTGTAAACATATAAAATTCTATGGCTACATTACAACATCCAACACATCTTTAAAAACCCACTGAACATTACTCCAAAACTGAGCAACGAACAAGATGCCATCTCAAGATGAAAAAAGATTATGAATTCTAGATCATAAATAATAAAACATATTAGAAAATACTTATAAAACATAGGATAAACCATACACATGACCATCAGTAAAAATAAACACCACAATTATTCAGCTAAAAACACATTTAAAAAAACTAACTTGGAGGATTTTCACATTATCCAATTGTGTTTCATCAAGTATCGCTCACATTAACATTTACGTGCCACCCTGAGCACTCAAAAACCATTACATATAGGCCATCTTTCCAAATATCAATAAAACCAATCATGTGAGAACCCATGAAAACAATGAAGGCTAAAACAAAACAACATCATTCAAAAAATCATGTACCATTAAAAGGAACACCAACCACTAAGTGAAAAATGCTTTTCATATTCCAAAAAACAAACCAAACTTCATCAAGAACCATTTGATTAAAAAATCTATTTCATTTAATAGAACTTACAAAAAAAACCATTCTATTCCAAATATCTCTTTCCCATTTTTTAAAAAAAATCAATAAGCTCTCTTTTCCCAATCAGACAACCACAAAGGCCAAAACCTCTTTCCATAAAAACACCAGACGCAAAAAACCAAATTTCCAAAACATATTCATCATATTCAAAAAATATTCAAAATCCCAAAACACCCCATTTAAAACAAATTTTCAAAATTACTTTAAAATTATTTACACTTTCAAAAAAATTATTTCAACAAACCACAATTTTAGATTAGGGAAAATCCAATCCCGTTAAATCATTTCCACTTCCTCCATAAATTGTTTTTAAAAAAAACAACCCTCCAAAACCCATTCTTATATTTAATTTTTGAAAACCCCTTTTCTACTTTTCTAAATTCAATCCTTTATTTAAAATCCATTTCCATAATTCTAACAAAATGATTTTCAAAATAAAAATTCAGAATTCATGAAAGTTCCATGAAACCCACAAAATGGAACTAGTGTCGGTGGGTGACTTGACCATATGGTTGGCGGCCATATGTCAAACACAACACCAACACGGAGAGACTTATTAGAACCATCCCCTATCTCCACATGGATTTCCAGGACCTGCGACCTCACAGATGCCATTAGTCAGACTCCCCTTGTCTTATCCCAACACTAAACAATCATCATGAATAAAAGACACTAATAAAACCAGAATTCACATGGAAACCTAAGGATCAGAATGTGAAAGTGTTCGCGACGCTCTTCCCGCACGTACCCCTCAAGTCCCAACAATACTACTCCATATACCGTTACATACCAAAATAACAAGGGCACTATAAGAAGAATGTTCTGCTAAGAGCCGACCTCCTTTGATACCAATTTGTCACAAACCAGCTCGAGTTGACCCTGAACTGGTCACAAGGGCCAGCCCACGACAAAGTCCAGATAGGCGTTCCTGATCATCCCGTGATGGAGATAAGCACCAAGGGAAGAAATAGAGTACACAAGGTAACGATTTCTCCTATATATAAACAATCAAACAAATAGAGGAATGAAATGGACAGCCCAAAATACATTTATATAAAAACTGAACTAAACATTATTTGTTCAAGAAACTGAAAGTACAACTAAACCAAGAACTTATCTGAACATACCCGATAAGAAAATAACTCCATGTGACCCTTATAGTAACTCTCAAACATAATGATCACAAGTCTCCCAATGTGATGGAACTCAATCTAAAACCTACACAAGGGCTGAAAACAAAATAAGACCATAGGCGTGAGTTTTAAAACTCAATAGGTTTTCCCTATTTTCTATTCCCAATGCACATATTGTAAAATAAAAGAAACATCAATTTCATGTTTTAAATACAAAAATATAAAGGTATGTTTTCCAAATAAGGTCCCATAATATATAAAACAAATTACCAGACAAAACATTTCATGTTTTATAAATAAGAATGCTAGTATCAATGTTCAAAGAGGTGCAACTTCAAAAATAAAATAGTTTTCAACAAGGTTAATTTAAAGAATTTACAATTTTAAATAAATAACACACACTACAAAATTTACCAACCAAACACACCATATGCCGATGGTGAGTTCAAAATGTCTAATGAGCACAAGTCACGGGAACACAAATAGGCACTAGTTAGGTGTGAGCCCCTGGTTCCTCGTATCTCTGTGAATCTAACCATAATAAATATCTGTTCTCATACACACGAGCCAATAGTATGGATCATACCCATAACCTAGAGGTCCCCCAACATCATAATCATCATAGTTTAGTTAGTGTTTTCATCATCAATCATTCTATGTGAAACAGGGGTCAAACCCCCGCAGGATCACTAGCATACTAGTACACATCTGCCCACCTAGATAACTGGGATTCCCTTTAGTTCTCAATCAAGTTACACATATTTTCAAATACACATTTCACATCCATATTCTATTCCCAACCCATAAAAAAAAATCCCATAAACATTCTTGAAATTTCTTTCATGAATCAACAAACGACTACAAATGTTCGTAAAATAATTTCAATGAGTGTATTGAGGCTTTACACATAAAACTCATTCAAAAACACTATTTGAATAACAAACAAAAAACAAGACCATACCCAAATGTATTTGTAATCCCTAAAAACAATTAAGAAAACCATTTCATTGATGGTAAAATAATCTCAATTGACACAACATGGTATATATAAGTAAAACACTTATTCTTCATTTTTAGGAAAGGCCAAACAGATCTTTAAGCATTTTTCCAAAACTAACATTTGAAAAAGTTATGCATTTATATTTTTTAAAGAGGTGTATACACACCATATACAGCATTAAAACACATTCATATATCCCCTAAAACACTCAGGTCACATATTCAAAACACAACAATTTTCATAAGAATGTGAAACATGCCATTTTCTGGCTACTCGGGCCAAAACATGTTTTCCACCAAAACCCATTTATTTGTAAAACCAAATTTAAATAAAAAATCCATAAAAAGATCCCAAAATAATTTTTTTACATTCTAAAAATTTATTTATAAATCCAAATAAATCATTTTAAATCGCACTAGACACTTAAGAGCCAACCGATCAATTTACCGAAACACATGGCATGCACTCTTTAACAAAAAAAACTAATGTTAAGACTATAAAAGGAGATAAAATATATTTTTAATTCCATAATGTTATTCAATCTGCTGAAAAATTTTCAAAATACCATAAAACATGTGTGAAATCTCATGGAATGATTTATCAAACAAGAGGAGTGCACATTTATACAGAAATAGCTACGTTTTTTTTAAAAAGTCATAAATGATAATTGGCAAAAAAACCCTTTAAAAAAATGTTTAACAGCAGAAAATATCATATAAATAAAGTTATATCATAATGATAATGATGATTCATAAATGATAAAGGCTTGTGCAAGGGTATATCCAACCTCAAATCCTTCCCGTAATAAAAACGCACACCCAAAATCACCATCTGAGGGTTTACAAACCCTAAACCTATGATGACCAACCACAAACGAACAAAAACCCCTTAAAAATAATGGGATAACAGAACCCTAGGTCGATCATGATTAGGGGATATTATAAAACCGAAAAATAATTAAAGGAGGAAGAAGAGGGATGATAAATGAGAAGGAATCTCACCTTTCAATTTGAAAACTCTTCGTATTCCATTAGATCTGCACCCTTAGATAAACGTTAATGGATTAAAACTTATAATAGAAACTCCTATGGTCTGGAATAAGTAGGGAAAGAATATTTGTGTCCAAAAGAGTAAAAAAATGTGATTTATGAATGATACAATTTACCTTGTCAATTATGGACTATTTGAGATACATTGATAATTTTTCCCCACTCCACGACTATTTGGAGATCCAATTAGGGAAAATAGATGATGGGGGTGAGGATATGGATATTTTCTTCGGGTGGGAGGTGGAATTACCAAATAATATTAAATATTTCAATAGATATAAAATAACTGAATTATTATTTTTTTAAACTAGAAATGGTCCCATGGGCTGGGCCAATGCCTAAATAAGTAACCCCAATTCACCATGATTATGTATTATTAAGGGGTCCAAAAGCATATGGTAGTTTGAATATATCAGTTGAGACCATATGGGAAGTGGAATGGGTGAAAATGGTTGAAAAAAAAGGATTTATAAAAGAAGCAAACTTGGTTTTTAAAACTGGAAAATGGGCTCACGGTTGGCCCCAATCATGAAGTAACCACCCTTTCTCAAAAAACTACTAAATAAGAAATGGGGAACCCCAATTAGGGTGATTAGACATTGATGAATATTAAAAACTCAAAATTAATCTAACACAGGACTCATGAAAAGTTCCAGGATTTCAAATGGACAAGATCAAAACAAAAACATGAAAAACTGGGTGTGACAATGAGAACCACTTTCATTGTGAATAATGTGTATGTAATTCCATTGAAAAAATATTAAAGAGTGTCACACATCCACCTCTATAAAAGGCCTCCTCAACTCTAAATACTTCACACATCTAAAGCCAAGTTGGATCAACTAATATCATAAAAATCATTTTCTAAACTTTCTTATAATCATCCTGGAAGCCTCACCTTATGCATGAAGAAATCTAAAAAATACATTTCGTTAAAACCAAATGGAGTTTCCCGATTAAGAGGTAACATCTTTCCTTAAACTTTTTTATTTTATTTAAATTATCTACAAATAAAATATTTCTATTAAATTATTATATAAAAAATTTTACATAAATATAGTAGTATTTTTTTAATCTAATGGTTATACCTACACTTGAACACACTTTCATCTAATTGGTAACGAATTAATTGTTTACATTTATGATGAACTACCGCTTCACAAAACTATGATTGTTCATTTTTTCTATTAACCCCTCTCTAGGTGGATATTATAGTGGAAAATAAATTTATATATGATATATATATATATATAATATTTATTGTATATTTAAGCTAATTTTATTTTTTTAAACACATATATTTATACTTTTTGTTTTGTGTAAATGTGATAACATCATTTTACGAAGTGTGAGCTACCACCTATAAAAGGAATTTTAATTCGATCGCATGATACATGTAATTTATAAAGTATGATGTTAATTAAATAAATTATAAATATAAAATATCTATAAGTTATTCATTAAATAATTACATTTTTGGAAATATAATATATATCAATTTCTTTGTTACCATTTCACACACATAAAAATTGATAACATCATTCATTGTTGTGGGGACCATCACATCCTCAATTCAATGTGATTAATCATACATCACAATAATTAAATATATAATTATAATTTTCGAAATATATGGTGTTACTTAACCTCATTCTATAATGATCATTGAATACTGGGAATGTTACACATGCACACGTACTTCTTACCATCTCTATGATTATAACATTGATTATTTTATCATAACCATATTTAATGATTGGTTTTAAATGTATAATTGATGTATAAATATGAAAATAATTTCATTATATTTTTTATGTAGATTATATATAATGAAAAGATTTACCATAGATGACATACTAATGTTTTTCTGGAAACATTAACTATATTTGGTAAAAAAGAGAAGTAAACATTATTTTTTAAGTTGTTTTTTAAAATCCAGTAGTATGTAAAACAAAATTTATAATAAAAATTAAAAAGGTTCTCAAGAAAGTAAATATTTAAGACATTTTTTTATTCAGAAATATAAAGACACATGAGACAAATTTGATTCATAGAATCGTATTTCATCTATATTTACATTAAACATAAACTTATTTCATGTTATTCACCTATTTTGTTTTATATGGTGTATATATTTCCCATTGACATGTTATATCATGAAACTATTTTTTATCATGATATTATATGTTTTATTTAATGTTATTACTTCAAGGATATTATTATAAAAATATTACAAATGTTTTTGGTACACTAGGGAATTTTTGAAGATTATTCTCATTGGAAATTTTTTGAATGACTATCTCATCAATCTCACATTATTTCATGAATGTTAAATTTATCTTAAAATAGTCACTTTGTTGTTATGAACTATATTTATAATATGTGGTTTAAATACTTCAATTTTTATATACAATATCATCCTTCATTCATTCTTCATGATAATTTGACTTTCAATTAAAAATATTTAATTTAAGAGGATTTGAGTTAACTAGTTTACAAGTGGAAAATAATTTCATAACCCAATTTATTTTCATTGGGTTATATTACTTCTACATTTTCATTAAATTTATATGATTAATTGTGTAATGAATTTTAATATCTATTGATGTATTTCTTCTTATATATGTAGAAATAAAGTTGATACACATAATCTATTCATTGATTTATTATCACTCCAAAATAACTATATTTTCAAGGGATTACATTACAATATCATTTTTTCCAGAACTATTTACACTATAATTTCAATTAGTGGAAATTATTTTATCAATGACTAATAAAAACCTTTAATTATAATCTCTCATTATTATTGATGATATTTATTAGGTAATAACACCATTTTCAAAATCGTTAGTGCTCCAAATGTTTTATAATTTTTTTAAAGAAAACCCAACCTCATATCTCTCAATAGTCAAAGAATATATTTTATTCTAAAAACCTCATTTTCTAAAATGTTTTTCCAAAATTATTTTAACATCATTATGTAAAGGCATATTTACCATATTTTACTTTAACCAATTTTTTTAAAGGAGTATTTCTTTCTCTTTTTGATCAAGGCATTTATTCCAACCTTTTTACTATGTAAATGGAATTTTATTTTTACCTCATAAGAAAAATTCAGATTTACATGCCATCATTTAATTTAATATTTTTTACACGTTTAATAGGTTAATTTCTAAAGAAAATGTTATCAAATGTAATTTTCAAACAAAATTTTTTTAAAATTTTTTTTTAAAACAAATGAATATTTTCCTAAAGAGTTTTTTTAAATATAATTTATCATATTTATATTTATCAATGACAATAAACCTTTATTTTACTCTACATGGGATATATTTTATTGATAACATATTTATTCTATTGTTGGATGGTTTATGAAAAAATTGGTGAAGGATAGTATTCACATTCACTTATTAGACCCATTTTTTGGACCCCTTAAAATATTTAATCTCTTATGATCATTGAACATTGAACTATACCGTAATTATAAGTGTTTTTTATCAGTGATATTACTATTTCATATACCATATTATATTTTACATAAAGTTTCTACATTGATTTTTTATTTGATTATTTGTGTAAATAATGATAATTAGGGATTCCTTATTCAATACAGATATTTGATAAGGAATATAATTTATTTAAGATATTATATATAAGGAACAATTTAAAAATTCAATGACTGGTAAAGCTCGGAATTTTTATAGGTCCTATATGCATTGAAAATTTCTCACTATACTAATAAGTTTCAGAAATTACATAGGTTTAAATAAGTAGTTTTAAACCATCTTTTGAAAGTTCTTGATGGTGTAGGTTTTCATGTGCCTAATATATGAATTCCATTAAGAAATAATTTATATAATTTAGTTTCAGTTATTATTCATCCATGATATATTTCACTGACATATCTACTGATACATTTAATTTTCAGTTCATCGATTAAATGGCATGTGTTTAAGTTTCTTGCCTTTCCATTTTTATTTTTCTTAGTCTTGTTATTTTTATGGTATATTTTATAAGTTATTTAACATACCATGATAATTTATCCCTCTTTATATTTAATTTCTTCCACATTACTTACCTTTAATGAGCACTTAATATGACCCTTATTATGCTTCCTTCCCCAAGAATCCAAGTATAGAATGAAATGTATGAAGTGATATAGAGGATGAAATGTTATTATCCTCATATTTAGTTAAAATAATATATTTTAATTAGTGTATTAATTTTAAATACATGAATAATTCATTTATCTGATTTATGAAGACTACTAAACTATTGTTCCTTTAGTATTTGATTCCATGTAATCATTCTAATATAATTAAGAGCATACAACGGATTCAGGATCTCTAGGGTTGGGGGCTATAGTTAGTATCAGAGGATGTTTAATAGCAATATTGGGAACTGTATTTAGGATAACATAGATTATATAACATGAACCTAAGGTAGAATTTGGGGATAAGTGTATAATAACACACTATAATTTTCCTAAGGAAGATATTATGTGGTTTTTTCTAGTAGTACATCCCTTTCTTGATAAAACAAGTGGAATTGGTTCGGGAAGAAATGTATATAGGATTAAAAACTCTAATATGGCATGTTGAGACTGATTTAGTGTAACTTTGTACATGATAGTAATCCTTACTTCGCACCTAGTTTTACACTCGTAGGGTATACATTTAGAATAATTCAAATTCTTTTATAAACCATTATGAAATATTTTGACAATGAATTACCTATTTTAAAACTATGGTCATTTACATTGAAGATAAGGTTTCAATATTTAGAAATCCTAAAAATGATATTATATAAAACAACAGAGCAAGGAAGAACGAATTTTAAAATTAAATGGATGAGGTAATTATGTATTGAAGCTGTATTGAAAACCATGGATAAAATTATATTTGGAGATTAACCTTATTTCAAGTATGTACATCATATTTTTTGGATCTTATAATAAAATGGTATTAGAAATGGAAAACATGTGTATAGGGTGAAAACCATGGAATCGGATAAGGCTATGGGAATTAAAACCACGATCGAAAGTCGATAACAGTTTTACGCCTACCACCGAACAACGCAATATCTTTGTTAATATGTAATTCATTTTAGTTGAAAAAAATTGATTATTATATACAAATGATAATGCAATAAGGTTACGTTTTAGGTTTATAAATTAGTTTCATCACTATATTATTCTTGTATAATAGTTAGAGACAAATAATAATACATTTGACTCTTTTATGGTCCTCAAGATCCTTTAGAAATGTATTTTATATATTCGGGAATCAAAATTAATTTTCAGATGGATTTTGAATTTAATCAATTCACAATCAAAGGATGAAATTTTACATATATATATATATATATTTATCAAGTAAGTATACATACAAAGTAAAATAATTACTCAAAATTATGAAAATGACCTTGAAATTGTTTTTGTCTTAATAAATTTATTTTTAATGATCTGGTGGGCTTATAAATCATCAAATATTAATCGATTCAAGGACCTAAATATTATATTTATCATTTAATTGTATTTAATTGAATACTTAAATAACTCCCTATACATATTTAGATTTTATCTCTAAGTACATTTCACTACCTTCCAATATAGTTCTCTGACTTAGAGATCCTGTTATATATTATTCCATGTGACCCTTGTACTTCCCGTTATCTCTTTTCTATTGGATTCATTATAAACACTTATCATAATGTGGGATTTCAAAAATTTTAAATATCGAACTATATATTTACAATATCATGTTTATATTATGAGGACGTAGTTTAATTAATGTGTGGAGAAAGAAACACCACAAAAATCTAATGTAGGATCGTTATAATTGATAGTATTTATGACACTCAACTACAAGTGCATAATAGAAAATAATATCTTGATAAATCATAATATATTTACTATTCTAAATAAATTAAATAAATTATATATATTTTAATGGACGTGATACAAAGATAGAGTGTGACATATGAAATAATGAATTTCTTCAACGGCTTGCCTTACACGCATGACCTTGTTTCACTGAATGTTAATATATTATTAAAATACTATTATTTAATATCATAATACATAGACTAGAAATTATGAATATCATTAAGTATATTTTGAAAAGATATGGCTTAAAAAAATATAAGATAAATTCATTAGCTACAAATTATATATTAATGAATATAATCCCCAATAGAAAATAAAGTGAATATTTTATAGAAAAACAATTGTTATGCTCATAAAGTTATTTTAACAAAATAAAGTAAATTAATTAATATTTTTGAGTGAAATAAATGTAATATCTATTATATATTCAATAAATTGTTTTTAATATTCATTAATTATATTTGATATACATAATATAAGAACAAACCCAATTTATCACATAAAAACATTTATTTATCTAAAGATAATTGTACTTACTTTTAATTTAAAACATATTTTAAATGAATTTTTTTTAAAACATTATAGATTATATATGTCAAAATAAATATAATTTTTTAACATAATCCTAAAAATTATATTAATTTTTGGTATTTTCTCCTATGTTTCATTTTAAATGAATAGTGAAAAATAATGAATTTTAGTTGAAAAAAAGTTTTTTATCTGATTTATTTAAATGGTTAAATTGTATTTTAATTTATTTTAATGTCTTATATGATAATAATATTATCAATAAATATGATTTAGGAAATTGGAATCAATTTCACTTTTAAATTGAATATAAAATATAAAAAACCTTCAGTCATTTTTACTTTAAAATCCTTAATTGTTGTCACATCTGTAGGATCATATTTATATTAAATTTCCATCACTTTAGTGATTGGAATTTTAAAAAATGGATTCCATATTTTTAACAATAATAATTTATAATTTGAAATAATGGAATCTTACTTTTTGACCAAAAATAATAGTGAATGTAAATAAAATTAATTACAATGATTAAGGTAAAATTATGCTTAATAATGGAATAAATCATAATCTTAAGGGTCCAAATGACTTTAAAAAATGTCCAAGATCCCCTGTCTAGAAATATTTAGACACTCTTCCATTATAAAGAGGCATCATTTCCTCCCATTTCCTCAAACCCCTAAAACAAATTGTCTTAACCAAGATCTTTCCAAATAGATCCTAAAAATTACTCAATTTATCCTTGAATCCTTACTTTTTTTGGAAGAAATCCATAGAATACCTCTGGTTCAAACCAAATGGAGTTACCAAAGTATGATGTAACATCATTCCTTAATCATTTTATTTTTATTTCCATCTGCACCCACACAAATGTTATTATTCCATTATTATATAAAAATCATTGTGTTAAATATACTGTGATGTTTTATGATAAGTTTTCAACCTACACATTCCCACACTTCTATCAAATTTTTAATTAAAATAATTTTTACATATATGACGAACTATCACCTCATGAAATGATGATTGTTCATTTTTCCATTACCACATCTCATGATATACCATATGATGGTAAATATATTTATAAATTATTGATATAATGTTTATTATTCCATTAAGATTCATTAAATCATTTACAAAACACATTTTTATACCTTCCATTTTTTGTAAATTCAATAACATTATTTGAGGAATTGTGGACCACCATCTCCTAAAAAAGTTGTGATTCAATCAAATGATATAAGGAATGTATAAATGATTATTTTATTTTAAAATAAGTGACATAAAAAAATATATTGTATTCATGAAATTATTGATTTTCTTGAATTATAATATATATCAATTTCTTTTTTACTATTTCACACACTTAAAAAGTGATGAGGTCATTTGTGGACATGTGGACTACCGCCTCCTCGACACTATGTGATTCCTTTTGCAACAGAATAATTTTACAAAAAATATATAAGATTAAATGGATTGGTATTTATTATATATTGATAATTATGGAAATATATGGTTTTATGTATATTTTTTATGTAATTATCATTGAAAAATGGGAACATTAATAATGCATACGTATGACATAGCATCTCCATGATTGCAATGTGGATTCAATTTTCATAACCGTATTTAAGGATTGGTATTAAAAGAATAATTGATATATAAATAAAATAATAATGACATGATTATTATTCTATAGTTGTTATATAATTCTCCATTGTTCAGAGTTGACCTACAAATTTTTTTTTGAAATATAAACCAAATTTGGTCAAAACAACCGATGTAAACATAATTATTTAAGTAGTCTAATAATATATAGTAATAAGTAAAATAAAATTATGATAAACATGAAATAGTTTCTAAAAAAATTAAATAAAAAAATTATAATTGTTATTTAGGAATATATAGACACATGATATAAATCAGACACAGGGTAAGGGATTTTATCTCAATTTAAATTCTATTGAGACCTATTTGTGGTTAAAAACCTAGTTTCTTTTATATGGTCTATATATTTAAATTTGATAGGTTGTAACTGGAACATATTTATTTTCATGATATTCAAAGTTTCAATTAATTTTATTACATCAAGGATATGATTATTCTATTATTTCATAGAGTTATCGGACACATTGGAATATCTACATATTGTTCTCTTCAATAATTTTTCAAATGATTATATATGCAATATCACATCCTTTTGTGATTTCTAACTATCTCTTCAAACAATAACATTATTAATGTGATTCTAATTTCGTATATATGGTTCAAACAGTTCCACTTTTAAATATAATATTATGATTCATTCATTATTCATGATATTTTGAGTTTCAATTTGAATTTATTTTATTTAAGGGTATTTGAGTTAAAAGTTACCTAGTGGAAAATAATTTCATAACTAAAATTATATTTATTAGATTATATTATTTCCTCATTTCCATTAATATTTTATTATTATGTGTATAGTTACTTTGAAAATATATTGATTTATTTTCTCTTATATATGTGGAATAACAGTTGATGCACATAATCAGCTCATTGATTGATTCTCACTCAAACAGTATCGTCTTTTCAAGGGTTTATATTACAATCTCATCTTGTTCAAGATTTTAAACAATTGAATTTACAACAGAGGAAACTATTTTATCATTATCTAAATAAAAATTTAATTTTATTCTCCTATGGTTATTCATGACCTTTATTTTGTAATAGTATCATTTCCATACTCTTTGGTGTTCAAAATGTTTTAGATAATGTTTTAAAGAAAAACCTTATTCATTTAACTATTTAGTCAGAGAATTATTTCTCTTCAAAGAAAACCATTTTCAAAAATGGTTTTCCAAAAAAAATTAAAATGATTTACTAAAGACATTTTGAGAATTTTTTATTTTACAAATGTGTCAATATGATTCTTTTATCACTTTTCTATAAAGATGTTTTTTTAATATTTTTACCATGCTTAGGAATGTTCAATTTACCTTGTATAAAAATTACAGATTCACTCACCATCATTTCCTTGAAGTTTCATTTTCATGTTTAAAATGTTACTTTTTATTGAATTTTATTTCAAAAGTGATTGTCAAAAAATCGGTTTTTAAATGGTTTTTTAAAAGAAAATTATATTTTCCTCAAAAGTGTTTTTAAAAGATATTTTTAAAGTATTTATATTAATCAGAAACAGTAATACATTATTTTACTCAAATTGGGATATATATTATTGAAACCTTCCTTATTCTTCTATTGTATGGTTAATGAATAATTTGGTGAAGGTAAATATTCACATTCACTTCCTTGTCCAATTTTTTGGTCTCCCTGAGATATTAAATATTTTATGATCATTGAAAATTTAATTTTCCATATATTATTTATGTCATTTAACATTAATATTACTATTTTTTAAACTGTAAAACTTTTTACATATGTTGTCTTCTTTGAATGTTGTTTGATTACTTGGGGAAATATTGATAGTTCTATATTCTTTATTCAATAAAAATATTTGGTAGGTAATATTAATTTTTTTTTGTTATTCGATAGAAGGGATGCTTTGAACAAGAAATGACGAGTGGATCCTAGACTACATATATCACCTCTATGCATAGATAGGTTCTCATAAAAAAATAAAGTTGGAAATTTTAAAGGGTTTTATCCGTATTTTTAAACCATATTAAAAATGGTCTTGATGATATATGTTTTCATGTTCCTAAAACATGATGTCAGCTAAGAAAACATTGCCATCAATTAGAATTAGTTATTATTCATCCATGTGATTTTGTGTTGAAATATCTATGGATGCATTTTATTTTCATTTCATTGATTAAATGTTATGTGTTTCAGTTTATTACATTTCCATATTTTTTTACCCTTATCTAGATATTTTAATGTAATATTTTATACATTATTTACCATTCCATCTTAATTTATTCCTATGGATTCATTATTTCTTCCACTTTACATACCCTTAATGAGGATTTTTTCTCACCCTTATTATGTTTCTTTCTCTAGTAATCCATGAAGCATACTATGAATGATATTAAGAGATATACTAGAATGAATATTATTATCCTCTAATTTATTTATAAATAATATATATTGTAATTACTTTTTTTAATTTTTAATACATGACTAATGTATATTTCTATTTTACCTAGACTAATAAACTCTCAGTCCTTTATAATTTGATTCCATGTAATCATTCTAATGTAATTAATAGTAATCTCCAACTCTGGGATCTATGGGGTCGGGTCATTACATCTTTTTTAGGTTTTATTTTATATTCCCAATGTAAAATAAGTACAATATGTTTATGAAGTTTTATAAAAATATTAAGTTCATTAGACCATTTGAATTCAACTAATTGTCTCTATACAATTTTAATTAAGATGACATCAGCAACTTGTTACTAGATTCAGGGTTACTATAGTTGGTATTAGAGAACATTTAGTAGAATCAAATGGAACTATATTTAAGAAAACATATATTAGAAAACATTACTCCAAAATATAATTTTAGCATGTGAATATATGAAAATCTTAATGCTTTGGAAAGGTAGAAATTATATGGTTTTTCCATGAAATATGTCCCTGTCTAGATACTATATATTGTAGTGGTTCTGTCACAGACATACCATGGGGTAATAACACTGAAAAAGATTGTTAGGATAGAATCAATCAATACCGAATACACAACAACCGACCTTAATATGCACCTATTTCGTAACTAATATGGGATATTCTTAGTATAATTCATATTTTATTTATAATCCACTATAGAAATATTTGAAAATTAAGATAACCCCAAAGAAACTATATTAATGATTATGATATTAGCTATGAATAAAATTTTAAATTAATCTCAATTGATTGACTATTTTTGGGGTAATAATTTGTGTTTCAGAATTATTTGATCTAATCTATTATATTCAAATATTTAGAAATTGATCATAGAAGAAGGAATGGGAACCTGAAAAATGTGCGTGATCATAATAGTAATAATGATTGTATCCTTTATGGGATTAAAAAATATTTATAATAGAAATATTTTCCTATGTATTCTTATCATATAATGCAATAATATCATGTTATTACATTTTACAGAATTTTTTTAATAACAACTATGTCATTGAATGAAAACTAGAGAAAAAGTGAGAGATGAAGAAAAACTTTGATAAAAGGAAGAAGAGAATGAAATATTATATAACATATGATATCTGTGGAAGGAGCCACCTTGGTAAATACTTAAAATAAAAAGGAATTTTTTCAAGTGTTGAGATAAAAACACAATTTTCATGGATGAATGGTAATGAAAATGGTTTCCAATGAATAATTCTTCAACTATAATGTGTTGGGACTCTAGGAAAATCAATGTTTCAAGAGTCAATGAAATATAACTTAAAAACATCTAATGGATCATTGTATATCTTATGGTATTACAAAATATGTATATAATTGAGATATTTTAATATGATTAGATTCATTAATTATGTCAGTTGAGTATTCTATCAGTGATATATCTTTTATAGGGGTTATTAAATATATCAGGATTATACTAAAATACTTTTTTATGGATTTGAAATAATATGTTGAACAATACCAATAACAATGAAAAATGATTCAGTAGAAAGTTTAACATCTTCAAAAACACATGATATATAGAAATATAACCCTTAATATGTTCATAATATTGAGATAATTATGATGTGATAAATATAAGATAGATATGGATTAGGTGAATTTGATAGTATTTATTACCTTTTTAATATTTAATGAATTTTTACAAAGTGTTTTATACTATAATTAATTGAGGTTACAACATTTTTATATTTAAGGAATATATCCAGATATCTACGTTCAAAATAATTAATATGTAAGAATTGATGTTTTAAATAATATATTGTGGTAATTAATGTAATTATCATGTTTCAACAGAATACATGATGAAGGTATTCCCATATTTTCTATGTGATGTTTTAGATATACTTCATTTTATTTAGCAGAAAATGATAAGTTCATTTGGGAAATTTAATAACAATCATTATAAATATTTTTATATTGTTTTTTTGGAAGGTTCGTAGGGTGGTCCATTTATGAAAAATTTTATGTTGAACTGTGGATGTGGTTTTAATTATTAATGCAATACAACACTATATAGATATTTATTAATATTGGATAACTTGTGCTAACCATATTGGTTTTTTAAATTTATTAAAGAAACAAAAAGAATGAAATTGTTCTTATGAAAAAGAAATCTATCAAGGAAGTATATTTCCATCTATTTTTATATATTATAATAATTACTCAACTATAGTATAATGATATTGAAACAAAATGTTATCCTAGGACATTCATTTATATTATGCTGATGGTATTTTAAATCATCATAGATTACTATCTTTGAGTCCTTTATCATTCAATTTATCATTATTTTTATTCTTCTCAATGACCTTTATCACTCAATATAAATATTTACTATTTTTTTCCACGTACATATCTTCTGATGCCATTAATTTTATCCTACCTTGAAACCCAGTTATACATTAATATATATGACCTCTGTAATTATTTTTCTCTCTAACTAAGACAATTTTTTACAAAATATTTATAAAATTTGGGTTTTGATAAAATGAATTCACAAATGTAAAACACTTTATTACCAATATCATGTTTGAGTTGTGGGAATGTAATATATTTATGGTGGGAGGAATGTAATACTACTAAAATATAAAAGACAAACATTATATTTGAAAGAATGGATGGTGTGAAACACCCACATTAGAAAAAAATATGACACCCCAATACATTATTATAAATTTATATTTAAATAAATTAATTACATTTAATATCATGTATTATACTCAATGACAGGTTTAGATTGTGTTGCATGAAACACTTTTTTTAAACTAAATGTGAAATATTATTAAAATTTTATTATTTGGTATAATAGAAGTAACATAGAACTAAAATTTGTGGGTTTAAATAGTACTATATAACTTATTAAAATATATTTTTTAAAAATATTTATTATTTTCCAATTGTTTGGGTATAAAATAAAAATAATTTTGAAGACGAAGAAATGCTTTTTGAAATACTGTATCTTTTTAAAAAAAGGATTAATTGCATATTGAGTGCATAATTTAAAAATAATTTGTAACACTTTTAGAAACATTAT
This sequence comes from Viscum album, assembly GCA_963277665.1. Lineage (NCBI taxonomy): Eukaryota > Viridiplantae > Streptophyta > Magnoliopsida > Santalales > Viscaceae > Viscum > Viscum album. The sequence continues at coordinate 338,168,075 of OY728163.1, forward strand.
TTGATAAAACTAATTTAATTTTTGAAATTAAAATCCCAAAATAAACTTAGGGTGAATTTATGGGATTGTTTTGAAAATTTTCTATTTTTGTTGAATATTGAAAAGGTTGAATTTTATTTGAAAACTACATTTTCATTTAAATTATTTTTAAATATAATTATATTTTAATTGGATTGAAATTAAAATTAGTTCAATTATATGTCAATTAATTCAATTTATGTAATTAGAGTAATTTTAAAGTGGAGTTTAGATATAATAACTTTATAAACTTTTGAACATTTTCACTTTAAAATCCCACATTCTCATCTTGTATATAAGATTAATTTTAAATTTAAATTTTTCAATTATGTTAATCGAATTTTGAAAAATGAATTCCATATTTTGAATAATTTTATTTTATTATTTCTAATAAGGACATATTAATTTTTTACCAAAATGAATAATGAAAACCATAAAAAATTATATACTATAGTTCAGGTAAAAATGAAATTCCCTAGGGTTATACTATAATATAATTGCTAAAAGGATCTACTAACTTATCCAACACTGATTGGATAGAAATAACTCAATCCATATGACCTTATATTGATTTTTAGTATTCTGTGGGATATTTTAATAAGAATTTTTCTCATACAATATGTTCAGTAAAGAAAAGGACAAGGGGAACCTTTATTCCTCTTAATATATATAATTTTTTGAGATAGTGACAAAAGAACATATATTTGTTTATACATATTATTTTGAAATATTGTTTTATTTTTTTCATATTAAATTAAATTTTTTAAATGAAATATTTACTTAAAATTATTAAGAAATTCAAACACAGAAATTAGTTAGTTAATAAAAAATAATGATAATGTATAATGAAAATATAAAACTCCAAGTTAAATGATTGAATTTTTATTTATTTTCAACCCTAACATTATAAACGAGTTAGATGAATTTGATATCATGTATGACACGCAACACCAAGTACATAATTAATATAATTTCCCAGTATTTATAATATATTTATTAATTTAAATAAATTCAATATATTATATATCTTGTAATGCATGTGGAAAATATTTATTCTTTGACATATGAAATAATGAGTTTCTTTAATGGCATGTGTTACACCCAAGACCATGTTTTACTGAAAAATAATACCATATTTAATATTATAATTCAACATAATAATATATAAACAAGCTGTTAAATTAATGGTTATGAATAGGATTAACTAACATATGAAAACATATTTTTTTAAAAAAATAAAATGAATTAATTTGTTTAAAATTAATTATAATTGAATATAATAACCTAATTAATATAAAAAGAATAATTTTATAGAAAACTATTTTTATGGTCATAATACTGTTTTATCTTAAAAATTAATTAAAATAATTGAATTTTATTAATGTGATATATAAATATATTTATGTTATATTTAATCAAATATGTTTTATATTAATTTAATATATTTCATAAGCATAAGATAAGAACAACCCCAATGTTTCTCATCAGAACCAATTTTTTTATAAGATATTTTTAAAAACTTTTAATATAGAACCTAATTTAAAATCAATTTTTGGAACATTTATAGATTATATTTTTTAAAATAAACATTATATTTTAACGAAAACCCTAAAAACATTGTTAGGTTAAATTTCCAGTATTTTTTTGTTGAGTTTAATTTTATTAATGAATATTGCAAAATACTCAATTTTATTTCAAAACTGATTCTTCATTAAATTTATATATAATTTTAAACACTATTTAAAATGCGTTATAATGTTTAATTATATTATATTTTTTCAATTAATCTAATTTAGGTTATTTTATTCAATTTCACCTTGAAATTGTCTATAAAAACATAGTAAACATTCAGATATGTTACTACAAAAACTCATATTGATGTCTTGTCTATAGGATTAAATTTGAATTAATTTATGCCACTTATATGATTGGAATTTGTAAAAATTGATTCCATATTTCGAATTAACATAATTTATAATTTATAATACGTTCAAACTAGTTTTTTACCCAAAATATTAGTAAATTCAATTAAAATTAATTACAATGATTAAGGTAAAATTAATCATAACAAAGGACTAAACCTTAATCACAAGGACACAAATAACCTATACACTTGTCCATGATCCATTATATATATATATATATCATATATCTATTTGGATAAAAAATTACCATTTTTGGAGTCACTTGAAATATGAATATTGTATATGTAATTCCATTGTCAAAATATTACTAGAGTGTCACTCCTCCTCCACTATAAAAGGGCCTCCTCTCCTCTAACTTCTTAAAACCCCCCATGACACATTGGATCGACCAAACTCTGACCAAATATATCCTAAAAATTACTCTCGGCATCCTATAAATCCTCCCTTTTGTAATAAATCAATCTAAGGAAGCCTTTTGGTACAAACCAAAAGGGGTTTCCCGATTAAGAGGTAACAAATTTTCTCAATCTTTTTAATTTTATTTTCATTATACAGTTCCGAAAATATCCTCATTCTAAGATTATATATACAAACATGTATCCTAAATACACTAGGATTTTTTTTTATGTAAATGGTTCTAACAACAGTTGCACACAGTCCAATCTAATGGGTAACAAACATAGTATTTATTTGGAAAGTGAACTACCGCCTCACAAAATAATGAATGTTCATTCATCAATTAACTCCCCTCATGGTTGTAATTATTATATAAACTAAATTTATATATTTTATACATGAGATTTATTATGTCTTTATTCTTATGTACCTCTTTTATAAAACATACTCTTATACTTTCCATTTTGGGTAAATATGATAACATCGTTTTTGGAAGTGCGGACTACCGCCCCCTCAAATCGATGTGATTAATTCACAGTATATAATAAATGTATAAAATAAGGTTTTAATTATAAAATTGTGACCTAAAAACCCTTATATTAAATTCATTATGTAATTATATTTCTTAAAAATAATAGATATCATTTTCTTTATTACACTTTCACACACTTAAAAAGTGATAATGTCATCCGTGGACGTATGGACTACCACCTCCACAACATGATGTGGTTCCTTTTACATCAAAAAAATTATATATATAATTATATATGATCAAATAATTTTTTATTTATGATATATTTGTAATTATGGAAATATATAATTCTACTTCCATTTTTTCATAACGACCATTGAAAAATGAGAACTTTGATCACGCTTACATACGCCCAGCCATCTCTATGATTGTTATGTTGATTCATTCTTGATAACCATATTTATTGTTTTTTTAATATATAATTAATATATAAATATGATAATTATTTCATAATTATTATTCTTTTTATGTTATATAATTACCCCTTTGACCATATATGACATACAATGTGGTCTTTGACACATTCATCTATTTTGATAAAATACCCGACGTAAATTTAATTGATTAAGTAGTTTTATAAAAATTTGAAATAAGTGAAATAAAATTTAAGATAAAAATTAAAAAGGTTCTAAAGAAAGTAAATATTTAATATATCTCTATTATTTTTGAATATAAAGACACACGAGACATGTCAGATGCAAGGTAAGGGATTTGGTCTCAATTTACATTCTGTTAAGAATTATTTGTTTTCATGCACCAGGTTTATTTTATGAGGTGTATATAATAAAATTTAAAATGTTATATCATTAAACTATTTAATATAGTGATATTATAAGATTAATTTAATGTTATATCTTCATGGAGATAATGATTCAAATGATTAATTGTTTTGTGGGACATTTATGAATTTTTTAAGATTATTTTCTTAAATAACGTTTTTGATGAATATATTTACAATCTCGCTTCCTTTTGTGATTGATAACAATATCTGACAATAATCAGTTTATTATTGTGAACCTAATTTATAATATATGGTTCAAATAAAGAAAATGTGTAATATAATATCCTGATTCATTCATTATTAATTATATTTTGAGTTTTAGTATAATTTTTTTTCATCATAGAGGATTTCGGTTAAAAGTTACAAAGTGGAAAAGAAATTTTATAACCCAATTCATTTTTCAATGGGTTATAATACTTCCTCAATGATGGTTCTATTATTTTATTATTTTTATAATTTCATTGACTATCCATTTAGTTTTTCCCACATTATTTTATGTATTTACTGTTGATTCACATAAATCTATTCGTTGATTGATTTTCACATCAGTGTTATGGACTTTTAAAATGTTTTAATTCACAATATCATTTTGTTTTATATTATTTATACATGAATTTAAATCAGATGAAATTATATAATCATTTTTTAATGAACCCTTTCATTTAATCCTCCTCCTGTGGTTTATTATAATTTGTAAGTATTAGTACCATTTTCAACTCTTTGGTACTGAAGTTGTTTTAGAAAATGTATTTTTAGGAAAACTCATCTTTAATTCTATCTTTAGTCCTGGAACCTATTTTATTTTAAATCCCATTGTTTTAAAAATTTATTTCCAAATAATATAATTTCCAATTCTTTTTTCAAATTAACTAGTATTTTTCTCAAGATTGTTTTTAAAATGTCCTTTTATTTCTATTCATCAATGACAAAAAAAAATTTTACTTTTTTATAGGATATATTTTATTAATATCGTCCTTATTCTTCCTCTGGGTACTTTATGATTGCCTTTTCAAGGATAATAATCAAATTCACTTCCTTGATCTATTTGTTTGTCCTCTTTAAATATATAATCTATTATGATCACTGAACATTTAACTTCCAATAATTTATTCATTTAATTTATCATAGATATTAATATAGACTAAACCATATATCATTTTACATACAGTGCCACCTTGACAGTTATTTTATTATATGGGAAAATATGATACTTATATATTTATTTTCAATACAAATATTTAATAATATATATAATTTATTTTGGTTATTAGATATGAGGAATGCTTTGGACTGGTAATGATTGGTGTAGTTAGGAATTTATATAGATCATAGATGCATCGACAGGTTCTCTTGAGAAAAATATGTTTCTAAATTTTAATGGGTTTCTATCCATATATTTAAACCATCTTGTAAAAGGTCTTGATTGTATTGGTTTTATTGTGCCTCAGACATGATGTCTATAAAGAAAGAATAACCTTCATTTATTTTATGTAATTATTCATCCATGAGATTTTTCATATAAATATATTTGAATGCATTTCATTTTTAGTTGATTGTTTAAAGAGAATTTATTTCAGTTTCATACATTCCCATATTTATTTTATCTTATCTTGTTTTTTCAATGTCATGATTTTCAATTACCTTTACTTATTATTTATTAACTTCATTTTAAACCTACTGATTACTTGTCATGTTTTTTTAGTTACATACCTTTAAATGTGGATTTATACTTATTGATTCATAATTTCATCCAAAGTATGTTCCCTTTACTGAGCATTTGATTTCATCCTTTTTATGTTCCCATTCCCCAATAATCCAAAAGGTGTACCATGAAAGATAGATTGGGATATACTACATTGGATAAAGATATCCTTGAAGTTATTTCGAGAAAAATTTATGTTATTATTAGTGTATTAGATTGTAATACATAATTCATGTATGAATTTGTTTTACCAATACTACTAAACTGATCAGTCCTTTGAGATTTGATTCCCTGTAATCATACCAATCTAATTGATATAAGACATTGACTCTAGGATTTTTGGGGTCAAGTCGCTATATATATCACATTAATTGTTTAGATGAATATGTCATTATAAAATGTTTTGAAAATAATATATTATAATTTCGTCATTTTCTTGATATTTTTAAATTAAAATTAATTGAACAGAGTCAGAAAATATATTAATGTTATTTTACAATAAATGATATTTTATTAAATGGTCTAAAATTAGTAATAAAACGGTCATATACCAATATATTTATAAATATATATAAATATAAACAATTTTATATTAATTTAATAACATTTATTTTATAATGAGTATATAGACATATCTGTAGAACTCTGTATTAGTGTAGTTATGGTTAAAATGTTGTCGTTGAACATACATGATCTTATGTTAAAATAACTTTTGGACAAATATATTACATTTATTTGATAAATTTAATTTAATATTTATAATAATTGCATAAAATTTATATAATAATGATAACTTTAATTTATTATTGAATGATAAATTATCAATGAAAAAAATAGTTACCATAGGGAAAACCCATAATCGTCAAAGTATAAAAGCTTAGAGGTTTTTGAAAAATTGTTCAAAACATGTTTTTCATTGTGTGTTGGAGAATTTTATAGGCCATATAATCTATGCACACTATAAATATTCACTTTTGTATCCACATGAGATAATATTCACCTCACAATATTTAATACTTTTGGGTATTTTAAAAAATATCACTCCTCCACAACTATAAAACTACATTCAATACCCTCACTTATTCACACCTATGAGTACATTTTGATCCACAAAACATAATCAAATCAAATAAAAGTCCTATAATCTCATACTAGAACAATTATATTATGGATAAATCCAACATTGGAATTATTTATTATAAACCAAATGAGGTTACCAGAAAAATAGGTAATTTTATTCTACAAGTTATTTTATTTTATTTCTTGTTTCACATTCTTCGATTATTATTATACCATGATGGTACAATATCCTCATTATAGTTCATAAAAATATATGTAATTAGTATAATTAAATTACCTATAAACATTTCCAATTCCATCAAATGGGTTACAGAATCATCATTCATGTGTACCAGTGATTAACGCCTTGGGAAATGATGTTGTTTATTTTTTTCATTTAAATCTCTCATGGCTGGGTAATTTGATTGATATAAAGTATGTATATAAAATATATAACATAATAATACCTATTTATTAATAATATCACATATAAATTTTTGAATTTCTATTATTTTGGAGATACGATAACGTCGCTCATATGTAAGGTGGATTACCACCTCGCGAACCGGTGTGACTCATCTTTCACGAACGCTTTACATGAAAGATTATAAGAGAGAATTTAATGATTATATGTCTAATACATTAAATATATATAAAATTAATTATCTTTTTATCACTATTTAAATATAACATATATAATTTTTTTTCTTACTGTTTCACTAAATGACAGTTGGAAATGTCATTCAGGTATATGTGGACTACCATCTTCACGAATAAATGTGACTCTCTTTTCATCGTCGTTACACATGGATGTTATTTATTAATTTATTTATATATATAACATGTCTTTTGTGATATTATTATCATTTTGGATTGAAAAAATTTAATATACCTCCTTTTCATAATTATCATTTAAAAATAGAAATTTTACTCATGTGTATGTAGGACATTTCTTCTCCATGATCATAACATACTTAATTTCTCATAACCAACAATCATGATTGGTCAAAAAAATATAATCCCTATGTAAATATGATAACTAGGATATGATTATTATTTTGGATATGATAAAACTATATTATATGCACAAGAACCAATTCTTTCGTGATGAAACACGCATGACAAATCAAGGAAACTAACACCCAAAAAATAAAAGTATGTAAATATTATTAATAAAAGTGCGATTATATTCTATAGAAGTATTATATATAATGTTATAAATAATAATATGTTTCATTAAAAAGTTAATAACATGTTTAAGATGACTATAAATGAGGTTAAATTGTGTAAAACTGAAATGAGGTGTGATTTAAGGGATTTTATCTTAATGCACATTCCATTGAGACTTATTTGTTATTATGAACCAATATATTTTTATGTCATGTAAATAATTCCAATTTGAAACATAAGATTATTAATACTTTTTTATTCATGGTATTTAATTTATTATTTTAAAATATTTTCATCTAAGGGGATTTGACATGAAAATTAAAAATTGGAAAAAGTTGAGGGGAAATATCACTTTCCTTTATAATTTCGAAATTTCTCATGAAACAATCACTTAATAGTAAAAAAATTTAATTGAAAATATATTTTCATTAAATATCCATATTATTGATTGATCTATATTTTTTTCATAAATCTTATACCATTTTTTACATAAGGTGTATACATTGAATGTAATTGAAAAAACAAAGAAATATTAATAAATCCATATCATTTACTCAATACAGATACTTTATGAAAATTCACATTTTTATAGTTAAATTTATAATTATATATATGAGGAATAATTTATACATGATTTATATGGGTTGGAGATAATTTATAGAAATCCAATTGATACAAATGTTGTATCATTAGAGGAATCCATTGAAAAAATTAGATGGGTTTGCCCAGTATATTTTACACCATCTTGTGAAAGGTATTGATAGTAAATATATCATGTTCCTAAGAAACATGATATTTGATAATTTATAATTTACTTCACTCAGAATGCAGTTATTAAAATATATTATATTTTAACAGTGATATTATCTATTGATGTATTTAATTATCAGTTTATTGATAAAAGGGATTTTCTTTTCAATTATTAACCATTCCATAATGATTATACATTATCTAATTATGTATGAGGGATGTGTTTTTAGTTATTTAAATATCAATAGTGAATATTTTTATTGATTCATGATAAGTTATATTATATTTTACCTTTTCTGAGAATTCCATCTAAACCTTATTTTCCCCCTTCCGCATGATATGAAGAAGAATTCATGGAATGAGTTTCCAAAGATGATGAGAATTTTATTTTATTTATTTCATTTTATTATTCCCAGTATAAAATGGATACCATATATGTATCTAGTTCTCAAAAACTTTTAAACTAATCAGTCCTTTAGTATTTTCCCCATTTTATCTATTCAAATGTAATAAATTTGATACCAGCTCCAATATATTGTTGTTAGGGTCAATACAAAGAACCTTACTAGAAAAATACCCTTGATCTAAAGACATCTAAAGATTGTTCTTCAGATAGACTAGGACTTATGTCTCTATAAAGATACGTTTATGATTTTTGAAAATTTAATTGTACATATATTTCTAGATATTAAGTGATCGAATAAAGATTCATTTAAAGGAGAGATTAGTATAACGTTGTTACTAGACAAACTATACAGGTCATAGATAAATATATATAGAAAAATAGATAGATAGATGAAGAAAACGATGTATTGGTATATGAACTCCATGGGGAAAAATGAACAACAACCATTCCATATGGATATTCTATTGAACGTTTCTCTACTAAATTTTATTAAAAATAAATAAAATAAAAATGGGAAGATGTCCAAAATGAGAAGTCTGAATATGAGTTTTTATATATACAAAATAAAAGAGGGGTATATCAATAAAAAAATAAAATATAATAACATTGAAGAAACCCAAGTAGGACACTAGACATAGAAGTTATATTTAACATGATTATTAAATTTTGTGAAAATATAGTGAACCATATTTCAATTACCTGGGTAAAATAAGTAGTGTAATGTGGGGTTTCTATACATACAATTTTTATAAAGTTAATTTGAAAAGTGTTTTTATTATAGGCTGAGTGATTTTTTAACATTTTGATGTTACAAAGTGATCATCCAAAAGGATACATTTGACAAACTATAATTGGATAGATGTTTCACATAATGATTTCAATAGAGATATTATTGAAAATAATTAATTTAAAAAAAATTACAGATGTTTTTTTATAAAATTTATTGAAATGGGGATGGTCAGACGAAGTCAATAGCCATATTTGGTCAAAAAGAAAGATAATAAGATAGAAAAAATTTTATGGATGTTTTAAAGAATAAACCTGAGAAAAATTTCTTTAGGATCCTATTTTGATATTTTTTTTATATTTTTTTAAATCCCATAGGATTTATTATATTGGGTGTTTTTTCATTTTTTATCTATCTGGTATATGTATTTTTGAATAATTTTCTTAACATCTAATGTTAAGGAAGTTTGAAAAAGTTATTGGTACGAGAAAATTCTGGAATTTTAAAGAGTGTCTTTGAATATTATATAAGAGTTGAGAAGTATCTAATGAATTTTAATTAACTATGATATTCATTTTTAGAATTTTAGTGAGTTGAAAATGAATTTTGATTACCACATTTAGTACTTCTTGGTAACCTATATAATTTGGTAAAAATTATAATTTTACTTAACAATATTCACATAATCAAAAGGTATGAAATGTTGATTCTTTTATGGAAGGATGGGTGTCAAAACATATTAGAAATATGGGTTATAATATCTTCCATGTAGATTTCCATTAGACAGAGAAGATTCACTAGGATTTCCCTTGAAATTTATTACATAGTTGAACAAGTGAGCAACTGATGGAGGATCATAGATCAATGATCCAGTATACATGGACCCAATTGATGGAAAACTATCAAGTATAGGTATAATGGATGCGGTAATTAGGTAGATCTATTGAACATAGCCTATTGAATCAAAGCAAAGTGATGAAAATCAGAAAAATACAGAATGTATGGAACCATCAAAAAAATGGAAAACTAGAATGATTTAGAAAAGCAAACATTTTTTATTAGTATTTTCCTGATAAAGTAGTGGAAATGTTTTGAATTAGATTATCTTGGAGGTATAAATATAAATTAAAATATTTAAGTCTAATAGAATCTTAAGAGAGTTTTTGGATATCATAATTTTCATATACTAGTGAAGGTTATTAGATATTCTTGTGGTAAAAGAGAATATCATTCAACCATAGATCTAGAAAGGAATAAAGAAAGTTATTATATATAGTGGTATAAAAATTTTCTGAAAATACTTATCGATTGAGAGGTATAATCATCTTTTAATAAAGAGGATACAATTAACATAGATTGGGTGTATAACCACCTACAAAAGAAAATATTATTTTTGGGGGTAGAACCAATAATAGCTAGAAGAAAGATTACCTTGTTGAAATAGTCTTTGTTTTCTGTATCATTATAATCCTGTGAATATGAAAAAATAATCCATGTTTGAGGGAATAAAAAATATTGACAGAAGTATGTAATTACACTAAACCTTTTAAATATTGTCTGCTGATATCTCATTGTATTTGTTTCTTATGAAATTTGATGTGGAGATTTATATTTCTGTGGATCGTAACTCTAACACATTTATAGAGGTTTTGAAAATTTTACTTTCTGAATTTAAGAAACATTGATATGAATTAAATGGTAAAAGTGATTATTGGTATACAACCCCACTAGTGATCCTAGATTTATACATGGGAATAATAGGCTTCACTAATAATAATAATCACTTCATGGATATTTATATTCTAGGAAAAGGTTATGTGAGGAAAACATTACCTAAATAGGTAGGCTAAAATAATGGTATGATATAGATAATTGAATTATAGATGATTTGTAGTTGTATCTATGATTGGGGATCAATACATCACTATATATACTATTATAATATTAATTAAGACACAATTATAACATAAAATAGAGTGTCTATGTCTATTATATCAGTAAAAAAAGAAAATAAAATTGATTCATCCAAGTTTAGTTCCATTGGTTAATACCTGAAGCAAACTAGAGAATCAATACACACAAAACTCTTATATTTATTATGGTCATATTTAAAATAATTCTTCTATATAAAAAATATAACTCTTAGAAATTTATGGTTTTTCAATATAATTCATTGAGTCACATCGCTTAAGGTCACGGGTCGATGACAATAAAAAATAATATAATTTTTCAATTGGAGAATATCAACTCACAAATATGTGGATTCAAAAAAGTATGTCTATATCATCAAAACATAGTCTACTATGAGGGGTATCCTGAATTATATTAATAATGTAATCAATAAGAGTTCACGAATTATATTTTGTTTTCTTCACAAACATTGAATACTTAGGTATGAAGTGGTACTGAAAGAGGATTTCATAAAATTTATTTGTTAATGTGCTTGATGTGAAAATGAATAACATCAAGGGTATTACAATACACTTGAATATTTTAGTTATGGATTGTGAAAATCATAACATAAAAATGTCTAATTAAATGTGAAATGGATATGTGTGTGAATAAGTTAACAATTTTTATTGGAGAAACTTCCACTACACCATTAAGAAATAGTTCACAGGGTTATATGATAGTCTCCTCTATTTTAAAACATGCTTATAGTTAGTATATTGAATATTGTGATGCAAATATGATTACCAAGGATAGTAGTTCTTTTTGTAATATCATACAATTTTTACCAATTTCTCGAAGTGGGGATCTCAGGGAATTCGTTCAAGGTTTTAGGATTCCTATAGAAGAATCATGACTTGAGGCTATGGTTGATAGTGATTCAGAAGATAAATGTATGCTGTTTTTTTGTTGAAGAAAAATATTCTCAAGAAAGTTTTTATCCTGGTAAATATTACACCTCTATATAATAAAATATTTATGGAGATATAAGACATTATTGAATATGTTTTGGGTAAATGATCACCTTAATGGGAAGGTTTTCTTCTTAAGAATAGTTGGCCTTGTTTTGAATGAATATATACTTAAAATTTTAATATCACAAGAATATTGGAAATAATATCTTATCTAATTTTTTATAAGATGTGTGGACCTTGAGATAATAACTTGATTTATTAGGTCTTTGATTTATCCATTAAATTTTATGTGTATTTTTCTTTTTGTTCTATAAAGAGGAAGGTTCAATGATTAAAGACATTATTTTTTTCATTATTTTTTAAAAATTTTAAGCTTGTCAATATTTTCTATGTATTTGTATGGTTTTCACACTGTAAATATTTTAAAATCCAATAAATGAGAAGGATAATTAAGTAGAGACTCGAATGTTTCTCATGCTTCCCATTATGGATTTCCAACCAGACAATACTTTGTTCCCATTTTGACGTTTCTCCACTATTATATAATTGAATAGAGACATTAAAATTAATTATCCTTCCCATTATGGTTAATTAAGCAAGAAATACCTAGTTCCTCTTTGGAATTTTCTTATACTCTAACTTTTCTTAAAGAATGAATGGTTATGTATTAGAGAGAATGTACTCAATTTTATTAAATATTTTCATTATGAATCTTCCACCTAACAAGTATTCGTATCAATATAATTTAAAATTTAATTTCATTCAATTAATATTATATATAATTAATGTTTATAGTCATACAATTTTAATTAATAGGTTTTATTTTTAAGGTCAAACATCTTTGACCAATACTGGCTGATGTAGCAGATCATAAAACTGTAACCAAATGAAATGTGAGATATCAATCCATAGATGAGAAATGAACCCAAAAATAATAAGGGTATCATATGATAAGTGTTGGATTAAAAATAGTAGAATATATATCTAGGAATATGATAAGAAATATATACATCACTATAAATCGTTCAATAATAAAATCATTCCACACACAGTTCTGAGTGATGAGTCTCTATAAAGATCTAGATTATATTCAATAGTGATTGGAGATATATCCATGGTTTCCCAAGTGAGATAATGTTGGATCAAACCAAATATTAATTTATAGAGTTATAATCATTGAGGTAGGATTAGCCATAAAAGTTTTGGTTGGTTTGGGATAAGATATCATTTTTCACTAATTATCCTATGAAAACAGGAATCCAACACCATGTATATCTAGAAAGAATAATTTTTTATTCTTAGACAAGATTAGAACCCAAAGTGATCTCTATGTTAATATAAATGATATGTGTTATGGGGTTAATTATATAGTTTTTTAGTGTATGGTTACTATAGTTAAACAAATGTGAATATGGAATGAACACACCTGGATAAAGGGACACTTGTTTTGTAGGTTCTAGGATAAGTTATCCATACATAGTTCATAGGGTGAAATATCTACAAAGATCGAACTCATATACAATGGGGAGGTATAATCATCTAGTCTTAGGGCAGATTAATGGAAGTGAAATCCTAAGAAAAATTATAAATATCAAAAATCTAGTGTACATTACTTTAAAAAATATGTTATTTGTCCAAATTATAGTAATTTGAATAAGAAGCCATGTTTGTGGTCTTATAATAACGAAATAAATCTCATTTAATGAAATTAGGTCTTAAAAATAAATATCTAAGGGTTTTATTGTTCATGTTGGTGTGACAATATGTTTTTTAGTTTAGTTTCATTCGACTACGAATAAAATGTTCTACAATTGATGGTGGTATGATAAGAACCATTATATAGATTGTTTTTCCCAAATCTAGATAATTATCCAAAATAAATAGATTCAGATTACTGTTGAGCCTATAGAGAAAATCAATCATGAATTAATGAAGTCATAGAAAAACAAATTAAGAAGGAGTTCCACTAGTTAGATACTTATAGATGATTCTAAGACATACCATTGAAATATCACAATATATCCTCAAATAACAAGAATTATGAAATACATTGTTTTATTTAAAGTAGTATCTTCACTTGTGGGGATCATATGCAAGGAGAAATACTAATTGATTCATAATAAAACTATTTTATTGAAGAACCCAACATGAATGATATTCCATAGACACTATAATAGAGAGGTATATGGAAGTTGGTGGGATCTATGGTTGGGAATGAGTTAAGAACTCCAGAAAATGCTATACATCATGAGAGATCATGAATGAATACACTTATAGGTCTAGGTAATGTAGACTATGAACATATCTGTATAAATTCTAATAGAATGAGTGGTTAACTAATTATATAGTTAGGATATTGTGACAAACTGGATAGAATTAGTAAGAGCATGGGAACTATGATGAATGCTAGTATCATTTACTGCTGGGCCCGAAGATTGAAGCACATGCGTCACTCAATATTATATAAAATTAGTAATAAATTTTTCTCTTAAATGGGATAGTTTTTTTCTATAATAGAGGTTTCTAAAGGAAACCCAACATGATCTAGTAAACTCATACACTATATGTTCTTAGATAAATCAGGAACATACATAATGGAATCATGTAATATATTATGGACTACTCTTAGTAGTTTAATGTATTACAAGATAAATCATCATGTATCTCGATATATGGATATGTTACTAGGTCATGGTGTCTTGTTGATTATGGTGACTAAATAAAACAAATTTACTCTCTTATTGAGTGAAATTTACTTTTTCAATTTAGTATCATTCAACCAGGACTATTGATAACTTTTGTGTAACTCTTCACATAATTTATTATGAAACCATGCACTTGTATAAATTTTGATACGCTCTCTATACATTGTGATCGAGGAGTAATACTCGTTAGAGTTGTCCTTGTGTAGGAAATATGAAATTTCTCATTTTTGGATCTATATTTGGGGTTTTATTTTTTATTATGATAATAATTATTAAACCTAATATAAATTATCCCTTGATGAATGAGTTGATTTGAACTTTATAATTGAATTCTTTTGGTAAATGATTCTAAAGAAACTCTATATTGTGAAGTGTGCCCAACCTTCTCCCACCATGTCACACCAACTCATCTAATGTAATTTTAACTTCTCATCTTTATTCAATTATAGTCAAATAGGTATGTAATGTGATGGAAGCTAATCCTAAATAAGCATAACCACTTTAACAACATAAAAAATAAAATATGTGGTATCTTGTATAACAATAGGTTCCTTCATGCAGTTATTCCATAAATAAAACAAGATTTTATCTAGAATTTGTATATTTTCATTTCCTACCATATTATAAAGTATATTATATAGTGTTTTATAATGTGTCTCTATTTTTGCATTAGATTTTTCATGATTGAAGAAAGAATAGTTAAACTAGATTTTTTACATCTGATACATCCTATTCAACTCGGAAGAAAATAAATTAGTTTTATTAATCATCATTATTATATGAGGGAATCTAAATATAGTAATTAATTATACTTCATGAAATTGATTAAAACCTTAATTCTGAATTCATTTAAGGGCCCCAATTTTCTCTTTTGAAACATAAATTGGAGGTACTGTTGAAGATCATGAACTGCCTATGTGTGGTCATTGGTTATTCTTCAATATATATTTACCCCATACAAAAAATAGATAATATTATTTTCTGGTATGATTTTTTATTATATTTTCATTTATTAAATTGGTATTTATAAGTATCGAATAGTATTACATTATGAACTCCATCTAGCCGTGTATCACTATGGGGACAAAAATGTCTAAACCGTTTGATTTTATGGGAGATAATGGTTCATAACTAGTTATCACTAGATGTAAAAACATATAAATAATATATAATAATGATTCTTTCACATTTATCAATGCAGTTTTGTTGGATACCAAAAAAATAATTTCTTATAGAGTACAATATAGGAATTTGGGACATTATAAATAATGAAATTTATTTCTTTCCAAAAGATTCATTCCCATCCTAGATTAATTTAGTGGGGAAATGTTTATTCTAAGTTACTCTATAATACAATACATTAATTTAATTTTGGTTCAACTAGTGAAGGTAAATGATCACTTTAATTTTCTATTGTTAGTATTTCATTAGATTATTCTATATATTTATTGAATAATTGATGAACGCCATTTAATGTGTGATATTAATGAATACCACATCTTAGTATGAATCATTATAGGAACTAGATAAATTGGAATATTCATATTCATAGTCATTTTATAAATATTATATTTTATCCAACACTATTATTGAGATAAATGCATCCATAAACCCCTTCCACATAAACAAGTAATGGAAATAAATATTCTTTATTGAAGGATTATTCACCCTTAATTTTCATTTTCACCAATATAAAATAACCTTAATTATTTAATCATACCATTAGTATTTTAATGGTAAACTCTTTCCCTGAAATGAGGGCCTAATATTCTTCCTCATTATCAGTGCATCCATCTAACAAGAAGAAAGTGTAAGGTTGAATCTCTCAGGGTGGATTGTTAAATTGAATCCCCAATAAAACAATGTTGATACATTTATTCTAAATACTTCTACTAGTTTGGAAACTATAGACCCTACCAAAATATATTTTCTATTCCTGGGAATTTTCATGGATATAGAAATCAACTTCTTCGATGTTCTTCATGTATAATAATGACTTCCCTATAATCTATTTTATTTTAGGTATATCTATCAACTCTTTACCTATTAGAATCATTGAGATGTGGATAAATTGTGTATCTTATACAAAATTACCATTAACTATGATAAATACAATGTTTGTGTCTAATGGATAAGGATATTATAGGGTTAGTGATTCAAAATTATATTTGGTTTTGAAAGTCACAATACACTCATGTTAAAAATATTTTTAACATGAGTATATTTTTTATTTTCAATATATATTTTGAAAGTATATTAAAAAATTTCTTATTTTTGTTTTTTTTCAAACATATGATCAAATAGGATATTGATTTTATAGATTTTAGTTTATATTGATGATCATTCAGTTAAAAAAATCAGTTTTTTGAACTTCATACCATCCAATAAGTTTGAAATTGTGTATGTTCTAGTACTAGAATGTGGATACTAAGGATCATTATTATAGATCCTATTTTAACTTTAGATTAAATAAATACTTCACGTGAATTGTAATTTGATATGTATTATGTATCATGTAGATATTTTTTCATTTTTATCTAGGACTCTAAGATTTTTTCACATTTCATCATTTTTATTTTATTTTCATTTTTTCTTACTATTTTATCTAATAAAATTCACTATATGAAAGAATTATTCAAAACTTTTATGTATTTTTTACTCTAATATATTTTATATTAATGAAAAATATTATCTTTTAATCAATTTCACATTTTAGTGGGGTGAAAATTTAAATTTATTTTTACTAAAACTCACCCCAATATTGATTGTTGTATCATTTCTCTACTAGGACTAACACTTGTTATCTGATATTTTCTATTTTATTTTAAATTTTTTTAATTGTTTATCGAAACAGATAATAACTTACTAACATTATCCTTGTTAAATAAAAATATCTATTATAAATTTAGAAATTTATTGGTACAACTAATGGAAGTTATTATAATCTAAATTCAAACACATAACCATTATATAATGGAAATAATTATAAAAATTGGGGCCCCTATATGGAAATATTTTTTAAAACCACTACCGTATGAAATTAATCATATTGACTAGAAACTACATGATTCAAGAAAAGATGATATTAGATTTACAAAATAGGAAAGATTCTTGTATAAAATTAACATTCACATGAGTAATTATCTGTTATGTACTATCCAGAGAAATATGTATAGACACATTTCATCATCAAGGATGTATTACGAAATATTTAAAATATATTATGTCAGCCAAAAAAAGACATTCAATGTTATTAAAACAAAATCATTTATGTTTCGTGTTGATTATCTATAATTCTATATTATTTTTAGAGATTGGGTTTCTCAAATGACCAAAAGGATAATGATAATAGTTTATACTCTTAAATAACAATGTGAAAATGAGTTATTGAATGACCATGTCAATGAAATTTTTTTTTCATTTATTACCTAAATAATGGGAGTCGAATCAAATAGTGATCTAAAACACCAAGAATATTACTTAAATAATTTTTTATTGCCTTATTGGGGTTATCATGTAATATTAGATTAAATTAAAAAGATATATTGATAAAGGGAAGAAAAATAATGGGGTTTCCCTTAATTTTACATATAGACATTTAAATTTTTACCTAAATAAAGTAATACAAATTACATTAAAAAAACTGGTATGACGTGTTCTGAAATTAGAATTTTTGAACCAACTGATGAAGAACTGGAAATTATTGCTATATAAGTGTTTATAAATCGTAATTTCTAGAGGTATTACCGAAATGAAAGAAGAGTGGAAATAATAAATTTTTATATAAGGATTACTATGAAACATTATGTAATTAATTTAAAAAACATGAGATCATTTTCCAAGATTTTCTAGTTCAAAATGAGGAAATAAATATATTCATGGATAATTTATAAGAGAAAAAAAATGAATGAATTTGATACTACCAGCAACAAATAGAGTGTATGTGGGTATCCATCGACGTTTTATATTTTATCATATTTTATTGATGTCTATGGAAAAAATATATGGATTTATATTAATGAAATTTATGCCTTCTAAATAAAAAATTTATTATCGATAAACTTTTAGAAAATTATTAATCTGATTTATCATTGAGGGGTTATTTTATTTTTTCGATATAATATTCAATAAGAATAATAGGATAAATAAATTGTTCCTAATGCTTATTATGAAATAAAATAATATGTTGTGGAGCATGAATACATGTACCAAAAATACTAAAAAAAATATTCAGAAAATAAAAGTGAATTTAATAAGAAGACTAATGACCTTTATAAATATATATATTAGTTTTTTAAGGCGAACAATAAGAATGTTGAAACTATTTTTAAATTTGGTGATTCAAAGATTATTGTCTAAATATTTTCTTCTAAAAAGAAAATTAAGATTGTATCCTTTCAAAAGATAATAATGAAGTTATTAATCATATGAATGATGTTGTAACTTTTAAAAAGATAATTTTAAAGTTCACAAAGTTAAGAAATATTTTTTATGTTTTTTATAAAAAAAATTAAAAAATTGAAAAACATTCATACTATGTTATAAATCCAAAATTATTTAAAATTATCCAAAGAATATATTTTTCAAAATAGTTCCCTATTCTACAAGAAGTTAAAAAGTTTCTAACTCTATAAAATTAGTTTCTCATTGATAAATTTTAAATATATTGGATAATATAAAACATATATTATAAATAAACTTTGGTTCTTAAATGAATGATTGTTATGAAAATATGGGTTAAAAGGTACAAATTAACAATGAATTTATAAAAATGAAGGTATAGATTTATCATAACTAATATTTAATGAAAATAAAATCTAAATACTATTATTTAATTATTATAAAAGATATTACACAATTTTTCCCTTAAACATTAACTATTTTTTCCTGGGGAGATTACATTTTTGGAAATAGTTTAGTGTAAAATATTATCATAATTATTTTTAATCAATGCATGTTTGGAAATATTTTTATAGATATCCTAGAATAATCATTTCTAAGAATATTATAATACAATTTCAATGGAGGATAACTTTTGAGAGGTTATATTTTCTGTCTATTCTTTTCTTGAATCTCTGATAAACTGGTTTTTTAAATTACTATTCAAATATTATCCATTTATAATAACCTATTTTGACCGTTAATTTTTATTTGATTATTCAATTTGGAGGAACACCATTTTATTTTTGAAAATTGGGGATTAAATATTTTATTTATTTTTCACATCATTATTCTATTAGAATTTATTTTTTTACTGTAGAAAATCACATTACATCAATATTGAAGAAGGTATACCATATAAATCTTATTAGACCAATAGTTATTTTTCTCTTTTAAATGTGTTGTTCTATAGATTTTTTAAGGGAAAAATTTTTTCACTATGAAATGTGTTAGAGGATGATATTATATCTAATTTATGGGAATTTGATTACTAATTGATTATAAAATCACATTAGTTCAACTAAAAAACCTTTTATTGAATGAATTAATTAGGTTTGAGGGTCGATAGTATATATCACTTGAAGATAAGTATTATTTGAAATTGTATCCCTATAACACTTGATAAAAATATAGATCTATACAATTTGATGACACTAATTGATTATAAAATTTGAATTTTCAATTTTTAAGCATATTTTAACTCTTTCCATTAAATATTTCATGAATAATATAGGTTTACACTTGGATGGTGAATCAATGTTTACTTCTCATGAATGAGATAAATCTTCTAAATAATTTAATTAGGATAGAGCATCACAAAGACATTCAATAATTAAAGAGGGAGTTTAAAAATATTAACCATGTTCATCAAAAAGGTTGAATAGTTTTATAGTGTATTAAATCATTCTTTCTATTATGTAAATTTGATCAATATACATAATAAATTCTAGACATAAATGTTCTTAATTTCAAAAAATGGGTGTATCTTTTAACATTCAATGAATTCCCTATGATTCTCACCATTATCCCTCTAAAATTCAATGGGATTAATCAACAGTGAATCATTTTCCAATGAGAAGGGGTGGTTTCATGCATCCCCTAGGTCTCTCGGAATAAAAATAATTTAATGATGAAATAGATGGGGCAATGTCTTCCACTTCTAAATGCAATCTTCCATGTATTATGGTGATCCTATTAGCTACTATGTGCTCTTTTAGGGTTGATGGATACCATGAAGTGGACTTGACTGTTGAGGAATTTATTGAGGCTATATATTATAAAGATATGTCATTGGTATATTTTTTCCATGATAAACCATCTGTTTATTTAATCATTTTTCTACGGTAAATTAGAGGAATTCTATAGGAATAATATAGTGTTTTCCATGTTGATCATTCAGATTATTATCTCCACATCAAGTGGTCCTTCTATTAAAGGTTCTATGACTAAGGATAATGGTTTTGAGGCACCAAGTAATTTGGGTAAGGCTTGGGAAACATCCACCCCTTCTCTAGTATATGAAATAATTTTTCTATAATGATTTTCAAATTCAAATGTTGTACGTCATGCACATGATACCTTTACCATTATTTTCACCGTTAACATGTATTCCACTAATACCTCATAATATAAGAATACATATCTTATCTCAATGAATCAAGAAACTTGTGGTTTAAATATGTTATAATCATTGTCTACTCTAGATCCCCCGTGCTCTCTAGTGCTTCATACAAGTGTCAATAACCTACGGTTCATCATGTGTGAAGGGGCTTATTTCCAGAAATTATTTTCTGATAGGTGTGTTGGAAGAGATATCTGATGCTCAATATTTATTAATGGTTATTTTGGTGTGCGTTATGAATGATTCATGTAATAAATCAAGTGAAAAGGGTAAATTATCGGGGAAAATAATGACAATGGGTTTGATATTGGAGAATTGTGCAAGTCAGATCTCACTATAGAGAATAATCATCGTTTCCCTCATCCAAAAGGGGGATTCGGGGATATCTCACTCTCCTTTTCTAGACTACTTCTACATTTTCTCAATCACAGATGAGTTAGAAAGATAATGTATTTAGGAATAAATTATATTAGGGATGTATGCACTTATTTATTGGGAATTTTCTTTTGGAGTGGATATGTGACCCATTACTCAATCCACGGATAGCGAGGCATCATTGTTAGGCTCGAAATTGATATTAGGTAACCTAGGAATTGATTCCATTCCTATCATAAATTAATTTTTTTTATAATTGTATAAAACATTGTGGCTTTGTGGGAACATTCCAAATGTTCCTTCATTTCTACCAAGTCTATTAGGCATCACAAATATATTTTAGTAATGATGGATCTGAAACATGTGTCAGATTATATATATCCTCATGAAAATTGAATGGACTGTGTTGAATACATGTATGCTGACCCTCGGAATAAGAACATCTAGTTTTGTTGGAAGGAATGTATTTCAATTGAGTTTGATGTTGTGATTTCAAATTGAATAACCACAAAAATTAACATAATAGGTTTTGAAGTCTTTTTTCATTTTTTATGCATGTTGTGAAGTGTCCAAGAGAATGGATCTCTGTATTCATTTATAATTTTTCCAACTTGTAACCCTACCTTGGTTTATGAGGGGGATATTTTAATAAAATTAATTATTTTTCAGAGAAGAGTGGAGGAATGTGAGTCCTTAGTAGTGCCATGATAGAATTCAAGGACATCATGGAATCTAAATGACTAATGTACATGTTATTAACTTGAAGAAAATACACATAATGAATTAATCACAAAGGAATAAAATTTATCCAGAGTCACCTTGATTGTTTCCTTTCAAATCACCAACTCGTAGATTCTTTTGGTCAGACTATGATGATTTATCTTATCGAATCATTGTATGATTGTGATTTATTACAAGAATTGTTAAAGAAGTGAGATAAAAGGAACCATAATTTCTTTTACATTATAATTTGGAACTGGATGGTTGTATTTTTGTAGTTGATTTATGTATATTAGGAACGTACGAATAGAGTGACTTCCTGGTTCAATCTTTTTAATCAACTCTAGCATCTACAGAAAGACATATATACATAGATTGATAATAATCCAGATGAAAATTCCATCTTGGAAGGACTTAAGGGTGGAATTAAAAGGTTATAGGAAGTTCTCTAAGATTGATGGGATGATTGAAGGTCTTCTCTTCTCAATGATAAACTAACCAAGTTGCCTGATATGTTCTTGGAGATAGAGAGGATATATAGATAGAGATCAAGAGATTTGTGGCTCCAATAAGGGGAGTAAAATATAGATCTCGTTGAGGATTGTCTAGAAGATAGAAAAATGAACAATATGGTCTATTTAAATCTATATTAGGGGTATGTCACATCAGATGTGGAAGTGGAATAGAGGATGACGTTAAAACAATTTTAAGGGCAGCTAGAATGGATGAGTAATTCCAAGGGTGACGGGCTTGTCCGATCTAGAGAGGATGGGGATTATATATACCCAGGATTAATATAAATGCATACTACATCAATTTTGATAAATATTCATGAAACTAAAAAAGTAAATTCATGAGGACCAAAATAGTTTAGTGTCATTGAAAAAATGGAACACATTATTCTATTTTGGTGAGAGATCTTCAACATGTCCTTTAGGATCTTCCACTGTAGTACTCTTTACACCTTCCTACATAACTTTGGGAAAGGAAACATATGAATTGGTGGTTTTTAATGATCATTTATGGTAAATAAATGAAATAAGTAAGCATATAATGAACATAAGGGTATGAGAGAATGATCAAAACATTTGAATATCATACCCTTAGTATCAAATACTAGAACCAAAAGATAAGACATAAATATTGGCATTTTATAAGACATGAATCATAAAAAAATATGAACATGAACCATATGAAAATATCATAAACATAAGACATAAAATTTTGAACAAACACATAAACATTCAATATAATTCCGAACAAGTCATGGCTTGTTTCCAGAACTATTAAGACCAATAGGGGCCTATATACCATGAGAGGGGGGTGAATCAAGGTATGGATATTCTTTTCTAAATTCTACCTACCCCACTGGATCCTGACCTCTTTACTAGAAGGGTTTCTTTGTTTTCAATTGTGTGTTTATTATGACCACTTATTTTATTCTTCATCTGATGATGATGATTTGAATTCAATGCATGGAAGCAAGCAGACAGACACATAGATTTTTACTTGGTTCACCCTCACTATGATATGTCTAAGGAGCATATAATGGTGATGTGATGTTGTACCAAATACACTAAGGCTCACTGCCAATAATGTTTGGGCTAGATCATGTCTATGGCCAGGCTCACTTCCTTTACAAGTTTTAGGGTCAGCCCACTGATTTCCCAAGGGTCACTCCCTATTTCTCTCTCTCTGGCTCACTGCCGGTGGAGAGGATCACCTTCTTCCTCTTCCTTTGCCCACTACTCTGTAATGGATCCACTCACAGTTTATAGACCTGTAGGACTCTTCATTTGCATTAATACATGCATCCTCAACTATTGAGAGATGCTCTGTTGAAGTTCAACTTTCATCCACTGATGAATACCACTTTTCCTCTAAACACTGGGAAACTACCCTTGGAATTACCTTCACAAAGCACCCTAAATCCTGAGGCTCCCAATTTAGCGAAGCTCAAACAAGCCTTGGTGAAGCCCCTTCCTTTTCGCGAAGCACTCTTGCGAATAACCTCATGAATCTCAAGTTGTCGCCGATTTACTTCCCTCGTGAAGCTCACTAAGACAACACGGAGCTTGCATCTTTTGCGGAGCTAGAATAGGCTTCATGAAGCTCTTCCTTCGCGAAGCACAATGCCTTCGCGAATAACCTTCATGTACTAAGAGAAAAGTATTTTCTTTGAAAGATCTCTCTTCTCATCTACTTCTCTTGAAGGGGTCGAGGCCTGTTTATTGGCGATTCCATTGACCCACCAACTTTCTGCACGAATTCTATGCCATGTCACCTCAAATCGTGAACCTCCGAAGTTCCCGCTGAAATTCTCTCAAAATCACGAAGCACCACAGAAATTTTACGATTCCAGAGCTTGACGTAATTGCAGATCATCACCCTCAACATTCTTTCACACCTTCACTATGAAGCTCCCTCACAAAGCCCTTCACCGCCGCGATGCATTTAGACCTATGCCATTCATGAAGCTTGACGTAATCGCCAAGAATCACAGCCATCATTATTTTGGTCTTCATGAAATCCAAACCATGAAATCTGTCTTTGAGAAATTCATGTCTTTTCTATATTAAAATATTATCTTCAAGGAAATCCTATTTTTGCGATGCTCACCAAACTCCGAATTTTGGACCCCAAAAAGTTGGCAGACGCAGGAAAATGGCGCCACCTTGTACTGCTCTTTTTGTACCACCTCCAGATCGTCAGTTCCTTTGTCATCATTCTTTGTCAACATGAATTGTCAACAAATTCTCTAGAACTCAAAAATTCTTCATGGAAACCTTCTTTGTCAACAAACACAATCAACCAAAAAAATTCTTCAATGTTACCTTGAGGGATTGTTTCCGAACAATCTTCCCCTTTGGGTTTGTTGATAACTCTTCACAACTCTTATCAAAATTATTTTCTACACTTTGGAACCTCACTGAGACTCCTTCCAACATCTACCACCATTCGCCACTTGAAATTCATATAGCATTCAAGGATTCACTTAACACTTACTCTAACCCCACATGAGCATCGCTCAGCATGAGAAACAATAGTTGTATGAAAATTTCATCAATGAATCACTTCATGTCAAACACCAATTGTCGATTTCAAAATGATACAAATTGAAAAATTGATACCAATTGTCGAACCACACAAATACCAATTGGTGATAGTTGGAAAGATTCTCTCACCATTCCAACACCATTGTTCTTCTTTTATCATGAACCTCAGTTGTCATGATATTTATTCTTTGATCGATCACTTCTAGCATTGTCAGATAAACACTCCCCCTATCTCATTGCTCCCCCATGTCTCACTGCTCCACCTGTTAGCTTCTCCCCATGTCTTTTACTAAGACATTTTCTCCCTCCCTTAGCCACAGTTTCACCCCCTTGTGGAGTCACTATTTCTCCCCCTTTGTCAACGAACCCAAAGGTCACCCCTTTGTGGTCTTCAACATTTAAATAACGCAGATTAGCACATTAGAGAAAAACACGCAATATCTCGGGGAGCTAGGGTTTCACATCTGCACTCTTTTAAGTGAGAGGAGTCGACTGAACTCCCAGATCCAGTTGATGCCTTTCAAACGCTCCTTAGGTAAGGCCATTGTCATAATTTCTAGAACCTATAGTTCTGCAAGCACATACTCCAACATCATAATTCCTTTCTCAACTTTCTCCTTGCTAAAATGATACGTTATCGCAATGTTCTTTGTCCTTGAGTGATGGACTGGATTTTTGATGATATTAATAGCACTTGAGTTATCACACTGGATTTTGATCGGAGATTTCACTTAAATGCCCATATCATCAAGCTTCTACTTCATTCACAATAAATGTGTGTATGTTTGAATGTCCACAATATACTCTGATTCTGTGGTGCTTAATGAGATGAAATCTTTCTTCTGGCTTAGCCAAGAAATACATAGTCCACCAAGAATGAATTCACCTCCTGATGTGGATTTCCTGTCATCCGCTGAACTGGCAAAATATACATTTGTATATACCAATAACTCTATCTGATATTTTCCATTATACATCAAGCCAAAATACATCGTACACTTGATATATCTAAGTAATATTTTCACTACAATCATGTGGTTTTCCTTGGGATTTCATTGATAGTGTGTTGTTTGTCATGTGGAAAATACAATGTCAGGGCTTGTTAATATTATGTAAAATAATCTCCCAATCATCTGCCTGTATTCTATGATATTAACTGTCATGTTATTATCATCTCTTGACAGTTTCATCTGAGTAGCAACCAGAGTCTTCATCTCCTAGGAAGATTCCATGCCAAAACTTCTCAAAACCACCTTGGCATATTTGGATTAAAAAAATGACTGTTCCATTCCTTCCTTGTGTCACAAATGCTAAAAACCAAGCTTCTTCATGTACTGATCGAGACCTAAGTACCATGCTCTCGGTTCTTGCTTCAACCCCAACAATGCCTTCTTCAGTCTGAAAACCTTTCTCTCATCCTCATGAATGGGAAAACCATCTGGATACTCAATATACACTTCTTCCTCTAGAACCCCATTCAAAAATGACGATTTGACGTCCATTTGGAAAACATTGAACTTCCGTTTCACGGTGATGGATAGGAATAATCTGATTGTCTCCATCCTGGAAACTTGAGAAAATTTCTCATCAACACCTATTCCCTCGATCTAGGAGTACCCCTTACACACAATTCGTTCTTTTTCAGAATCATTGTTCCATCTTCATTCATCTTCTTGATATAGACCCATTTAGTCCAGATGACATTCTTATCTACTAGCTTTGAAACAATTTCCCATGTTTGATTCTCTTAGAAATCTGTATCAACCACTTTTAATCCCCTTGAGTCGCTTACCACTTACTCACATTCAATGCAAAACTTGTCACTATGTCATTGTTCGATGAAGTCATTTCTCTCATCTAATTTTCGGATCTTCTTGTTGAAACATTATTGATAATCTCTCATAGCTTCTTGGTATCCTGAAGATATTTAGTTGATACCACATTGTTAGAACAAAATAGATTAGAATGAGATGCATTATTGTTGCGGATTCTTGAGAAATATGTCTTCCCTGGAGAGACAGCGCATGAGCTTGGTCATCCAGTTATTTCTTTGATGGATCTTCCATCTGATTATGATATTTAATTCTCTCCCAATTTTACGCAATACTGCCCAGGATTAGGCCCACCTTTTAGACCCATAAAAATTCTTCTTCTTTTACATCATCTATTCTCATCTTCCACTTGGAATTGAGCCATTAACAAAATCTCTCAGCCTACTGAGTTGGAACTCGGTGTAGGAAACAAGAGACAAAGTCAATAATGAAATCATTTCCAATTTTGCTATGTTTCTACCTTTCTCCTTCTAATTTGGTATCTGATTTGAGACAATCAAAACTTGTAAGCATATCACTTCTCCACTTCTCATCTTTAGATGCCACTTCCCCTTGGATCATATCTCTCTAAAACCTAAAACATTTGAATCATCGGTTAATAGAATTTATATACATAGGGAGAGGGGTGCTTCTGGAATCCTCAAGATGAGGATTTACATTGATCCTGATGAGTCAACCCTTTGATTATTTCTTGTAGAGAATCACACTCATTCCTTGAATCTTCTAGCTACCTATCCAACTTCAATTACTCTGGGCATATGACTAAACAATAATTACCCACCTGCTGATCCTTTTTCATATATGTAGATTCTCTAGGCTTGTCATTTTTTACAATTTGGGGTTTAATCCCACCTTTACACACTTTCTTCATTGATGTACTACCAATATGAAACTTCCATTGATTCAGTATCTAGGTTGGAATCTATATGTTTGACATCTTCCTTTTCTTCTTCCACCATTTTAGGGATCTTCCTCTTTCCTCCACTTCTCATTGTGTCACTCGACATGTGAATTTTTCAGTGCATTCTTTGTTTAACTTTCTTTTATCAGATATTTGATTCACCACACTATTTTGTGCTGGTGGTGAGTCTTTCACTGAGTGTTCATTATTCATTATCATAGCTGGAGTAGATATCCCCTTAATCATCCAAGTTCGTTCACATTCTCCCCCTGAGAGCTGTTGTGAGTATGACAGAGGAGGTGACTGATACACCTTTTTTCAGCTCTATGAGATTCCCCTGAGACCTTGTTCTTATTCTTCACCTTACCACTTTTTCTCCCAGTGTATAATTTCTCATTATGAATTACAGGAGTCAAGAATCTCTTTCTGGGCTCCTTTTCCTTTCTCGCATTATTCTTTCTGAAATATCATTCCAAATGCCCATGATTAGAATATATGAAACACATTCCATTAAAGTCATACCTCATTTCATCATCTCTCAGTTGAGATGTTGAAGCAGCTTGAGTTATTCCTCTAACATTGAGCTCTAGAGCATCCTGACACATATTCATGGTGTGTCCCATTCTTTCACAGTAATAGAATCTAATGAATACTTTCCTCTGAGAGACTCTTCTCTCTAATTTCTAATGACGCTTCTTCTTATTCTCAAATTTATCAAAGTTTCTATTTTCACATCCTGAAATGTATTCTATAGCTTTTGAACAGAACCTTGATATGGGGCCAAGAATCGTACAGAAATAGCACATGTCATCACTACTTCTTGTAACTGTCCTCTTAGGTCTATCTCCAGAACCAACATGATTTTCTACATTTCTAGAACTATTCACAGCTCTCTTTCTGTCATGAACAGCAGGGGATTCATCGAATCCAATCCAGTTTTTCCTAAACTGTATGGTCTTTGAGTGGAGAAAATATGATGTTGTTTCTCTTCAGAAATAGCATATTTATTTTCATTTTATCATCACTTGCCGAAGGATAAAAAAATAATAAGTGAAAGGAATCCTTTAACTTGGGTTTTCTATTGGTACTAAATTTATCCTTTTCTTTCTTTGCTAATTCAAGCTCTTTTCCCAATTGTTGAATCATTATATCCCTTGACTCAATTTGAGAATTGAGTTCTTTCTTGAGGTCCTTCCCCCTACATATCTCAACTTCCAATTCATGTTTCAGCTTATCCACCATATCACTTTGCTCCTTTATTTTCAATTTTTCTTGAGCAATGGAATCAGAGATGGATGCATTCTCTTGTTGTAGCCTTTGATTCTTATGAAAGTTTTTAGAAAACTATGTATCTAGATCATCATTTCTAGAATTCATATTTTTAATTTCATATGACTTTTGATTATCTTCATATTCATCATCCTTTTGTTTTCCTTTCATTCTAGCCATCTTTTGTAGTTCTTCACCAATAAAATAATTCTTCTCCCTTATGTCAGTATCCACATCAATAAGCCTTTGATTTAATCCTCTTAGCTTGTTGACCTCAATTTCTAATACTTGGATCTGCATATATTTAGATTTAACTTCTTCATCCAACATTTGATCCACTTCATTTTTTTTATGGAAAACATCCACTTTTCGCCTTTTGGGAGCTTCTTCATCATCAGTAGTTCCAACATCACTTGGAATATTAGGTTCTTCACTCATTCCTTCAAAATAATTGAATGAGTATGAATTTTCACTGTACCATTTATCCAAGTCAACATTTGGTTCACAACTAGATTCCTTTAACTGAATCACATAGTCTCTGCAGACACTTCCGCACTGAGGAATACCACCCGACTTCTGCCTCTTCTTTGACATTCTACCCGTTGCCATGGTACTCCAATGATAAGTGTATAATGAAATAACCATACAAATAGACTAACCCAAGTCAGGGAAAAACAGTCTGATAAAAGAAACCTCCCTCTGATACCAATTGATAGGATAAATATTGGCCTATATACCCTGAGAGGGGGGGGTGAATCAGGGTATGGATATTGTTTTCTAAATTCTTCCTGCCCCACTGGATCTTGACCTCTATATTAAAAGGGTATTATTTTTTCACTTTTGTGTTTATTATAACCAATTATTTTATTTATTGTCTAATGATGATGATTTGAATGCAATGTATGGAAGCAAGTAGGCAGACATAGTGATTTTTTCATGGTTCGCCCTCACTGGGTTACGTCTAAAGAGCATACAACGACGATGTGCCGCTGTGCCAAATCCACTAAGGATCGCTACCAATAATGTTTATGATAGATCATGTATATGCCTAGTCTCACTACCATTAAATGTCTTAGAGTCAGATCACTGCTTTCCCAAGGGTCACTCTTTATTTCTCTCTCTCTGGCTCACCGTCGGTGGAGAGGATCACCTTCTTCCTCTTCCTTTGCTCACTGCTCTAGAAAGGATCCACTCATAGTTTATAGACCTATCGGTCTCTTCATTTGCATGAATACATGAAACCTAGACTATTGATAGATGATCTATTGAAGTTAAACATTCATCCACTGATTAATACCACTTTGCCTCTGATCACTAGGCAACTACCTTTGGAATTACCTTCGCAAAGCACCCTACTTCACGAGGCCCACAATTTCGCGAAGCTCTAACAAGCCATCATGAATCTACAGCCTTTTCATGAAGCACTCTTAGGAAGCACTCTTTTGAATCCCGAGTAATCGCAGAGTGAATTCCTTCACAAAGCTCACTGAGCCAACGTAGATCTCACAACTTTCGCGGTGCTAGAATAGTCGCCGTGAAGCTCTTCCTTCACGAAGTACACTGCCTTCATGAACTACATTCGCTAACTGAGAGCATAGTATTTTCATTAAAATATCTCTCTTCTCTTATACTTCTTTTGAAGTGGTCGAGGCCTATTTATAGGTGATTCCACTGACCCTCCAACTTTTCGCGTGAAGTCAACTCCACGTCATCTCAAATCGCAAACCTCTGAAGTTCCAGCCGAAATTCTCTAAAAATAGCAAACCAACACGACAATTTTCCGATCGTGGAGCTTGAATTAAACTTGGAGCATCACCGTCAACATTCATTCGCACCTTCCTTGCGAAGATCCCTCGCAAATCCCTTCACCGCCACGATGCCCTTAGACCTTTGCTATTCGTGAAGCTTGACGTAATCATGAATAATCACTTCCATCGTTCTTTGAGTCTTCGTGAAATCCAAACCATGAAGCCTCTCTTTGCAAAATCCATTCCATTACCATAATAAAATATGATCTTCATAGAAATCCAATTTTTGCGATGCTCACCAAACTAAAAAATTTGGACCCAAAAAATTTGGAAAATACTGGAAAACGGCGCCACCTTGTACTGATCTTTTTATACCACCTTCAGATAATCCATTAATTTTTTATCATTCTTTGTCAACATGGATTGTACAGAACTTATCTAGAACTTGACAATTCTCCATAGAATCCTTCTTTTTCATCAAACAGTATCAACCCAAAAATGATACAATGTTACCTTGAGGTATTTTTGCCCAACAAAAACCTTATCTGCGAACTTCATGGGGAAAATTCATATTGGGCATGACTCACTACCATCCCCATTCAGAATTAATTCCTTACAAGGTGCCTAGTTTCTGCATAGTCCCATTTTGGATCAAGGTTCTCATTCTTCCCATAGTGGATTGGGTTTCCCTATCTTCCCATAGTGGATAAGTTATCCCCATCATCTCATAGTGTATAGAGATTCCCCATCTTCCAAAAGAGGACCAGGATACACCTTTTTTCAATTTTCGATTAGGACACATCTATTTACTATTACAGATCAATCCCATTGAATTTTTTCCTATCATCATATTAGGATACATAAATATTTAATAAATTCATGGGTGGAATTTATAGGTCCCACCATTCTCATAATGAAATCATGCATACATGCGCAAAAATTCTATAAACAATCCTGTTGAAATATATGAAATCAAATTAATGAAATGACCGTGTAATCATATCTGAACATGTGAAAATAAAGGTTATATAATCATTTCATAAAAACCTTAACCTTTAAAGGAAGCAAGTTTCATCATCATATAACCCATAAAATTGAAACGGGTGTCATAAACATCATTCAATAAAAACATAATCCATTCAATAAAGAATATGAATAGTATTATTGGATCATATTCGTATTAAATCACAAATATAAAAATGAATGTCATATAGATGGATAAGGATTTTGAATGATCACCTAAAACATTTATTAAGGAAAAGAATCCTTCCAATGAAAATAATTTTGTTAAAAAATTTCAACATCTTTTTCTTATAAATAAATGTTTACAATTTCAATTAAAACATTTATCGAGGAAGTTTCCTTTTCTGGTGTAAAAAACATTTTTAAAATATATATCATTTTGAAAAACAAAATTACATTTAAAAATATATATTTTAATCTAGAAAATATTTTGAAAACATTTTTCTTATAAGATAATTTCAAATCCTAAAATTAAGGCTTGAAATCATTTTTAAAAACCATTGTAAAAAATATATTCAAAAAAATATAAAGAAATATTGAAACCATAGAAACACTTATATTAGAAAATAATTTTTTTAAAACCATAAATGATGATTTTAGAATTATTTAAAACAATCGTTTATCAAAAAAAATTGAAATCATTTTTAGAAAACATGATTTTTAATGAAAACATATTTATGACCTAAAAGAGAAATATATTCTGATTTTTAAAAAAACATTTTCTTAATTTTCTTAAGTAACAAAGAGTGGAAAATGGTAACTTTAAATTAATATATAATGAAATCCATTAATATATGAAACATTATACTTTTTTTTAAATAGAGGTCATATAATTTCATCAATGGAAGCATAATAATAAAAAATCATCATAAATGATGAAACTATAGCAATAAATTTTTGCCACTTTAGTAACATTGATTCATACACCCCATGAAAAAATAAAATTACATATGGATAAAAATATGATTAAAAAAATTAGATTCATGATATTACATGTCAATGAATAGTATATACACCCTATAGAATAACATAGGTATATAACATGTCATGTTACTCAATGAAAGAAAATTGAGACAAAATTAATATACTGATTCAGTATCTTTTGAACGATAAACCCCATGAAAGAAAGATTATAAAATAGATATATAAAAATATATAAATTTAATTATAATAATACAATAAAACATTCACGAATATTAAATAAGTCACACAAATTAAATGAGTGGTGAATAAGGCTTGTACCTCATGAAAATAAAATGTAAGATGAAATTATCTTACCATATGTCTTGATGTTTTTTGTACACGTTTAAAAATAATTTATAATAAAAATTTATTTATTATAAATCTACCAAAAAACGATATTATTATATCAAATACCATAAATTATTTTAATATGACTTTATATTACCAATTTATTAACAACTCCAAGTTAATATTATGTTTCGGGTAATATTATCTTTATCTTTATATATAAGTTTTGACTTGTAATTTTTGATCCTCTTGATTTGATTATTATTTAACAATTTAAATAATTTAAAAAATGTTAAAAATTTAATACATAAACATTATATATTTATTTTTTATAATATTTAAAATATATAAATAGGAAATGGAATACACCGTTCATGGAGACGATAGGCCATACCTATGCATGAACATTGTTTCTATTTTTATGTCATATTGAAAGAAAGTAAATAAAAGAAATATATAATATTATATAATATTATTATAGTAGAACTATTATTTCATATATATCATGTAATTTCACTAAACACATCCTTATCTAATTCCATTTACAATGTGAATGATTCACATCGATTTGAGGAGGTGGTAGTCCACACATCCTCAAACAAAGATATCATATTAAACAAAAGGAAAGCACGAAGGTAAGTTTTATGTAATAATTAAAAAATATAAATACATCATAAATATCAAAAATATAATATAAAAGTAGATTATATATAATATTTACCAATAAATTTTTGTGGTAAAAGAAAAATGGACATCATCGTTTCGCGAGGTAATAGTTCACCATACATAAGAATAGTAAGTTCATTACCCATTAGATAGAAGTGTCTAAAAGAGTAGGTAAAAACCATATAATAACAATTTATAAGTATATTTATTATAATTATGTTGTTATAAAATAATTTAATAATAATATTTTAGGTGATGGAGACCAAAAATAGAGAAACAAAAATTGAGGAAGAATGATACCTCTTCTTTGGGTAACTTCTCTTGGTTTACACCAAAGGGCTTACATGGTGGGGTTTATGCTAGAGGGTAGGATTATAGGATTAAGGGAGAGATATATGGAGATTATTCAAGTAGATTTTGTGGGATTAAAAGGGATTTATAATTTTGAATGAATGGGAGGGTGAGTGCCTTTTTAGTGGAGCATGACTGGCCTTCTTGTTAATTTTTAAAAATGGAATTCCATTGACATTTTTCCTTTTACAAGTGGATCCAATAATGAAAACAATTTAATCCATTTGGGTATAGGCTATATATATTTCCATATAATGTATGTTGGATGTGTTTCAAATTCATTTTGTCCGTTAAGTGTAAGTGTTATTCCTTTTTTAAGATAATTTTTCTCATAGTTGTTGTAATTAACTTAAATCATTTACACAATTTTTTTGGAAAAAAATAATATGAAATTATTATAGATTATAAATTATTCTGATTAAAAAAAATTAGTCCATTTTTCTTAATTGTAATCATATAAGTGGTAGAGATTAATTTAAATTTAATCCAGTAGTTAGCATGAGAAATCAGGTTTTTTAAGTAAAAATATTTAGAAGATTGAAACGTTTTTATATCTAATTTCAAGGTAAAATAGATTACAATGACCTAAATTGTATTAATTTTATTATGATTTATCTAGTTAAACATTAAAACCAAATTTTTTTTAACTATATAAATTAATTATATGATAAATATGTTTTGAATTAAAATTCCATTTTTTCACTGTTCATCCTAAAATGAAACTTCATAGAAAAATTCCAAAAAATAACAAAATAATAATTTTGATATTATGATTCAAAAAATAATATTTATTTCATTGAAAAAAAATTATATAAGTATCAAAAATTGTATTTTAAATGGTTTCCCGATTAAAAGGTGGTAAAATTGTCTTTTATAAAAATTCATCATTTTAGTCATAAAATTCGATTTATTCTTATATTAGACCTAAAAATCTATCATATGAGTATAAAAATATTTATGTAATATATAATATATAAATTATATTTATAACATTAATCCAATTTGGTTTTTTTAATTTATTGAGATAAAATTATGTTTGTTCATAGAAAAATAGTTTTCGTATAAATGAAATTGATTCATTTAAAAATAATTCTTAATTTATTATATAACTAATATAAAACCTACTAATTATTTTTTTATACATGTTTATATAGTATTTTAAAATTTAGTTAATATTATTTTTATCTTTCATTCTATTGGTTGGTGGTAACTATAAAAATATTTTAATAGTAAATTGTAATTCAGTAAAACTCAGCCTTCTGTATAACAAAAGCCCAATATTGTGTGTAATACAAGACAAAAATAGTGTTGTATGTGAAAAAACTAATAAAATAGTTCCACATTGATCAATATTTACTTGGTTTTTCATAAAAAACAATCCACACAAAGTGATTTTTTATAAAAATATATATTTTGTATTGTGTGAAATGGAAAATATGAAAAGCATAAATTAATTTGAAAAAAAATCACAAAATCATAGGGTTTTATAAGGATTTTATATATTATATAACAAGAATTTGTATAATATAAACATCAAATATTTTTTTGAAATCCAAAAGGAGTAAGAGATTAATGAGACAATCCACAACCTAAAGCGGGATAGTGAACCTGGTCCCGAAGGAATTCTTGGTCCATTCTATATTTCTTACTAGGATTTTATGAAGTTCCATGTGATGGAAGTTTTGTAGGATTTTCTCAATTGTGGATTGTTGAGCATATGTTATTTTTATGAAGGGTAAATCTAATACTGAATGTAAAATAACCCAGCTCCATTAACTATTTTTGGCTGATTTTCTTCAGGAATTTTTCATACAAAATTATTTCTAGCCAAAAATCTACAAGTATGAGTACTTTAATACCTAGGATTATGTTAGAGGAGAAACAAGGATTTGTGAAAGGAAGAAGAATTCAATGGAAAATCAGTATATATATAATGATATTGGATGAAAATAATAATAAAATAGTTAGACCCTATCTGATTATCCAAGAGCAATTAGTCAAATATTATAATATCCTTGAATGGGGCTCCAGTATTCAACTTATGAAGAAATTTAGTTTTCCTGAATGGTTTTCTTATTTATGTTACAATTTTTATACCTCCCCTATGTATTACCATATCCCTAATGGGGAAGACTTTTAGTTTCTTGAAAATTGGTTTTGGTGTTGATTAAGGGGATCATTATCTCCTAATTTTTCTATCCATTCTTTGAAATCACTCTAAAAGAATATTCATAAAAATATAGAATATGGTAGGATGTTTCTTTACATAAATAGACAAAGGATAGGTATTATGTCTCATATTATGTTTCTTGAGTATGTTTTAATTTTATTTACATTCAAGATAAAATCAATCTCATGCATTATGTGTATTATGACAATATATGGTAAGGTGAGCAGTCAGAGCATCAATAAAAAGAAATGAAATGTCTTTATTTTCTGTAATTTCTTAGGAATGTTCCATGGTGTAATATAGTATATATTTTCTATTTAGTGGTGACAACTTGTAATGAATTTCTTGGAGCCCCTATATCAAATTTAATAATTAATAAATCTATTTTTATTATATCATCAATAAGATTCTGGGGAGGATTTTCAACTAGATGAATATGTTTTTATCTTTTGGAGGTGGGGTTAATATCATTAAAAGTGTGTTAACCTTAATTCCAATTCATGAATTATCTATTATCATCCCCTTAAGAGGAAAATATAAAGATATAAAGTATCATGATATAATTTCTCTAGGATTCAATTTCTGTGGGATGGTGTCACAAGGAATTGTGGAAGTGCATTTCAATGCTGATTATAGAGGGTTATGTTGGCCTCTACAATGTCTCTAAAACCATGAACAACATGGATACTTAGATGGAATGGGAATGTTTTTAATGAAATTATTTATGGGATAATTTCATTAGGGATAGAAATGTACAAGGATGGTTTGAGTGGGAAATCCTATCCAGGATACTCATGAGCCTCTCACGGTGCATGATGATCCATATGGAGGATTTTCATGATAAAGTAAAATAGATTTTTTGTGGTGGTCATATTAATATATGTAAGGATATATGGGATCATGAAAGACTATTATTCATAGGGAGTCCAAATTTGATTATTTCTTCTCAAGATGTTAGATTTTACCCATCCATGACGGAGTCTATCCTTAATAAAGTGTTGAAGGTTT
Source organism: Viscum album (assembly GCA_963277665.1). Classification (NCBI taxonomy): domain Eukaryota; kingdom Viridiplantae; phylum Streptophyta; class Magnoliopsida; order Santalales; family Viscaceae; genus Viscum; species Viscum album. The sequence continues at coordinate 338,206,042 of OY728163.1, forward strand.
TTTGACGACATCAGTATGGTTATCAAATAGGATAGTTGTATATTCACTGGATTGACCATAAGTAGAATAAATAGTTTAGAATTTAGGGAACTCATCAATCTAGTGAGTGAACAAGATTAATAGAAAAGGAAATTATTTAGTAAATAGATCCAAAAAATGATTTTTATCATTTGGAGAGTAAGGAACCATGTTATCTCGATGGAAGAGAATGTCTGTAACATTGTTTTTCATGTAAAAAGTCATAATTTATACAACATCAATTTTTTTAAAGAGAATGGGTTAAAATGTTATGTTTTTATACGGAAAAAAATCATGGTAATTAATAATGTTGTGGATTCCATGATAAAAGTTCTCATTACCTAGTTTCAATGAGTGGGGCATCAGAAGAAGGAGGTGAGGATTTGAGGTACGATATTTGAGGCTATATATTAGAACCTTTGGGAAGATATAAATAATGAATGACAGGAGATCATATACTTCTCCATCTTCTACCATTCGTAGAGGAAGAAACTAGTTATAGTGATGGGGTTGACTATAAGATGTGGGATTATGTCTGATATGCTTGGTAGGTTCCTACCAAGACACTTTTGGAATATAAAATCAAGTTGAGCCAACTACATTAAATGGATTTAATGTATCCATCTGATAAAGGGACTGATGTTTAACTTGGATCAATCATGAATAGTTGTCTAGATAATGGGTAGAATATTAAGAAATAAAAGAGGATCAATTCTCATGGTTTCATTAATTTATAGAGACAATGAAACTTCACTAGGGAGAATCCTAAGCTGTAGATACTGGCAGTTTCTTGTGTGACTGATACAATCTACATATTGGTAATGTTCAATAAAATTTAGGGTTTTAGTTCCAATTACTAAAAGATAAAGAAGAATAAATAAGGTAATTGGAATACTATGTTAGGAACTATAGATAAAGAAGAAATTAGGGAATCCTTGTTATTCATATAGAGAGATAAAATATTTTTGTGTCAAACATCTTGGATATAGATGGAAAACCTTGAGAGAGATAAAATGGTTACGCCATCTTGGGATCCAATCTGATTAAATGAATGCTCATTATCAAGGTGGATGCCCTCAGTATTCACCATTTAAGGACTCCTTGAACCAGATTTTTTTTTTATTTTATTATATGACTTATATTTGTATTTTATATATTAATAAATAATTAATTCATTCAATGTTCTTTTTTTCTGTACGGGATGAAGAAGTTAAATCATGTGAGGTTAATGGTGAAATAAATAAAATAAAATATATCTTCATCCACTTATTATTTTTATTTATAAATACAATAATGTATGCAATCTTACTCATTAAAAGTTGACTGTCAGTAGAGATAGATATCTACTTTTGGTGAGGTTTATAAATCATAGAATTATGCTATAGAAGTTACACTAGAACGAGTTCAGATATCAGAGGTACTGGTTGTTGATAAAGGAAGAAATATTTCAGATATATGATGAATTGGAATATATTTTAAAAAATTTGAATGTGAACAATCATTTAATAATATTTATTCTCTGAATATATCACCTAAAATATATTTATTCTAGATTATACACCAGAATTTTAACTTGAAAATGATTTTTCTAGTGATTTTTTTGAATACATTTCTTTTGTGGATATTATACAACATGAGAAGATTGAGAAGTAGCAAAAATAATGAATGATAAATTATTCAAGAATACTACATTGATATCAATACTTATAATAATTTATTTGAGGTTGATTCATATTCAATAAAGAATATTAGAAATTCGTGGTTCTTAAAATTAAACCAAGCCTTTGATTTGTAATTTAAGATAAATTATGATATATTTATTTTCAAAGGAGAGTTAAAAATAATTTCTAAGACATTGAAATGATACTAAGGTATTAAAAGTATGAATATTGAGAAATAATTTATCTCTTTATTCGTAATAACATTCTAAGGAAATAACACAGTGATTATAACAATCTTTTCTCCCGGAAAATGTAGAAATTAAAAGATCAAGAACAAAAATTAAGAGACTTAGAAAAAAAATTTAGATTATCAGAATAGAAAATAGAATTTCTTTGTAGAGTAATGTAAAATAAAATATATGGAATTTTAATTCATAAGAAGGTCATAAAAACCTCAAGAATGGATAAATAAAAGTGTAAAATGATAATGGAAAAAAATCAATGATGGATTGATTTTAAAATTTTTATTCTATATTTTGATTATAAAATGTATCTAAATATTATCAAAGATAAAGTAATTATTGTACTTTTTATTATTTAAGTTTTTAATATATTGAAATATTTTATTTTTTATTATTATTTTACTCGAAAATATCCCCCTAGATAATAATTTCTTCCAGAGAAACCACAATTTTTTACAGTAAAAAATAGAAAACCCAATTGAAATTAAATGACAAATAATTATTTACCATATTATTTCATGTACATCTATAAAGTGATAGGAATATCTAATCCATGGGGAGTTCATAAAAATTTGAAGGTGTATATTTACATTATTTTACTTATTTGAAAATAGTTTATGAATTTTATATTACTAATGTGTTATTCTTCATGGCTTTCTTTTTTAAAATCATAATGGAAGGGGTGGGGTGGAATAATAAGATTATTATCATTTTATTAAGTTTTTTTCTAATAATATTATCAATATAATTTTTCTGTTATATTTCAAAAAGTGTGAGACTGTTTTTAAATTTTAAGAATTTGATAGGACATTTAATCTTTTTCATGATAGATGTTTCATCGAACGTTATAGGGGTTTGCTTTTAATTTTTACCAAACATAATCCTATCATTTAGAATTTTGAATATAATAATGGTGGAGGTTATTGGATAAATGACATTTATTTATCCTTGTCTATCAGTACAATAATGAAATCATGATTAAATTTGATTTAACTTGGGTTGTTTTGTGTTATGTTTTCTTGTACAGTTTCTATTTTCAATAATATGAATTCCAATGAATTGAACTAAACTAATAAAACTACTATATTATAAATTAATTATGATATTTTACACATCAAATGATATAAAATGAAGTTAAATTAATATAATTTTGATGATTTTTATTTTATGTTGTTATAACTAAACAGAAACAACTCGTGATCGAACTGTTGGGGTTTGATTGACGGATTGATATAAATTAATCCCAAATATTAGAGGTCTAGAAAAAAATATAAGATAAATTCGTTGATTTTTTTATTCATTGTAATGTTTTTAATAATAAAATTACTATTTAGTATATTTTATTGTATTTCCAACCACAATATTTTCATAGAAAAGATTTTTGTGAGGTTTTATTGAGGAAACCTTCCCTATAGTAAACCTATGCATTTTCATCATTTTGGCCCATAGAGGATTTAATTCTTAAAGATTATGGTAACCTTTCTTTCTCTGGGATGAGGATTTGTTCTTTTAGGGATGTTTTTCAACCATTGACAATCATTTAACTTATTGAGAAGCAGTCTCGAAGCAATCAGCTTAGTGGGAATTCATGTTGGCCTTTTCAAATACTCAAATGTTGTCTTTCACCTTTCTTGTGAGGATGAATACTATTTTCAATGTGTGAATCTATCATGGTTCTTCAATTGTTGTTCCATCAAGGAACTCAAATGGACTCCCTATTTCGATCCCTCTTCTGAGTCCCCCATTATTTTGATTTGTACTATCTTTCATGGGCTACCGCTACACCTGTTGAAACAAAAATCCATGTTCCGGATATCCACGGTCATTGGTAACCCATTGAAGATGGATTCGGTGATTAAGAATCTCTCTAGACCATTTATTTCAAGAATTTTCATTGAAATATTTTTCTATCCAGAACCTCCCTCTAAAATTTTCATCCAAAATGGTTATCATGGATTCCTTATGGAGGTTTTCTATGAATGGATTCCATATTATTGTCCTTGTTGCATCATGATTAGAGTTTCTTCAGAATATTATGTTTATAGATCTGCACATCTTGAGGACCCAAAAGCCATGTGGAATGAAAAAAAAAAGAAAAATAATGGACTATATGGGACTGATTTTAGCCATGTAATTAATTTGGAATCCCTGTGATATCTAATGAATGGAAGATGATTGATGTGAAAAATTTGATTTTGGTTAATAATGATAAGGCTTCTGGAAATAAAGGAATGTTAGGCCTTGTTTCTTTCTAGCATGCTGCCACAACTACCAGCACTAACACTTCTAATCTGGTGTACCAATAGAAGAAACAATTTTAATCACATGATACTCATGAAAAGGAGCATGGTTGTCTCTATGACTCTAGCGTTTCATTATAGTAGGATGATGATCAAACAAATCAAATTGAGGAAGTATACTTAAAATAAAATTCTAGGTAGGGGGAATGGCTATGGGGATGTTGATGGATACATTACATTAAATCCCAAAAAAATAGGAAACATAGGGACTACATTACTCTTGAGAGAACAATATTAACTACATTACTCAACCCCTCTATATAAGAAAACCCTGATACTCTAAAAGAATTGAATGTTCTTCAACCTAATGAATTCCCTTCTTTATAAGGGGATTAATATGATAAAAACAATGACCTCATTTATAGATATTCCAACACAATTATGGAGACGAGTGATATGAGTGACACAATTAGTGCATGGATGGATGAACATGGTGAAATTGAATTCCAAACTTACTTCAATTATGATATTTGTGATGATATTTACATTAAAATTAGGAAGTATATGTTTCAAATGATGTTTTATCAATACAAAATAATATTTAATTCAATGTTAGAGACATTCCGTCGGAATGAATTATACCGTTAAAAAGCTCTGTTCGATTTTTATCTTTTAGTTAGCTATTTTTTTGGCTTTTTTATTTTCTTTCGCAAACCTATTGGTTTAATATGTTCTATCTGGGTATATTGTCTCATTTTCTGGACTATTTGGTTGAGATTTATAGAGTATGTACTCAATTTTCTGTGTTTTTGTAAATGGATCTTTTGTCCCTGATATTTGTTTTGTCTGAGTTGACATTTATGTTGGATCAATGTATTTGAAGATTCTTGTTTTTTGTTTAGTCATCATAAGATTTGGGATTTCTTGTCACATGTTTACTTTTATTATGATCTCTATGGGTCAAGATTCTATAAGTCAGCTGATGCAGAAAAAATGTTTTTTTAAATCCATTTTTTCATATATATATCATCTTGATATGATGTTGATCATGTGAAGCTTCTCATATATTTTAGTGGAGGTTATTGAATGCTGCAGAATAGTCTAGTGGATTCCTTCAAGTTTTTGATTATGTCTTCCATGCATTACGTTTTAAAGATTATTGGCTGCTTACTATTTAGAATTTTTTATAAAAAAATTTCTACTTGAGGTGCTTGATTTTTTTCTTGGTAACTCGACTTGTATTCCCCATTAATCCCTACAGGTGTAATCTATATACAACTTATTATTGAACTGCTACATTTGATTTTAATTAATTTTTGTGGTATGAATTGGGTGACCATTTCATGTCACTGCTTTTATAAAAAAAACCTTTTGAATGTTTCAACTTATGAATTAGGATTAAAAACCCAATTATTATAATTTCGAAGAATTAAAAACATTATTTTCTTCTTAGAAGATAACTTTTAGACACTAAAATATGACTTTTTTTCCTCTCTATTGATGTAATTTTATCTGATGGTTTAAAAAAATTCACACCAACAAAATAATGGAACCAAATCCCATAAAATTATTTATTTCCAATGTTTAAAAAAATTAGTTTCTTTAAAATGAAAAAAATACGGAAAAAATTAACGTTAAAAAATAAGGCATAAATAAATGTATAATGTGTGAAACATAATTTAAAAAATTAATTAATAGAATATTCAGGATAATAGTACAAAAATATAAAATATCCCAGAATTTGTCTTACACTATAATGGAATAATACACTTCTTAACAAATATGTTTCTAGACTATCTAACCAAAAAAATCTATACTTATATTAAATAAAATAGTTATAGATAATATTTTGAAGAAAATTTTGTTCAAAAAAAGGAATCTCCACCTAGATAAAAGATTTAATAGTTAAGGAGAGATAATGAGAAAAAACACATATGAGAACTCAATAATAAGATTTAATTTTTTTGATCAGATATTTAATCTAAGAATACTAATCTACTTTGGCTTGGAGATTTTTTTAAAGAGTACTATTGGTACCTAGACTTAGGAAGCTATATTTTTTCAATAATAGAAATTTATTTTCAAATATATGCTCATTATTTTCCAAATGATTGAACTTTATTAATATAGAGTCATTTCTTCTAGTGTCTTCCTCTTTGACTCTTCGTACAGAATAGAGAACTACTGGGCAAAAATTATTCCTTATGATAATTTTTTATTTTGATAGATTTATTACATAATATATAAGTGTTATTTAATGTATTAGTTGTTTATATATATTCTCCATAACATTTTTACTGGTAGTAAAGGTTTAGTGAAACCAATTAAACATTTCATCATCTAAATTAATCATAAAAACAAGATTATTATATTCTAAATATATAGAAACTTTATTTCTTTCTCAAAAATAAATTTTAAGACATTACACTTTTTTTGTATCTAATTTTTCAAGTTATCATTACATTATAATTCTTTATTTTATCAAACTCATTTTTATGTTTAGTAAAATAACTCTTCTTACCATTGACTTTACTATTATCATCTGAATATGTTTTGTGTCATTTTACTCATTCAATAAAATATTCCCTAAATGTTGTTGGTTTTCCCTTGGAAGGTAATTCTATCTTTACATATTATAAACTACCTAAATCATAATATAAAGTTTAACATGGATAGAGTATATGATTGACCTTTTCTAGTTAAATAGATACTTTATAAAATTTATCTACTTCATCTAGAATGTGGAATAGTTTTCTAGTGTATTAAATCATTCTTACTTATAAAAATTGAATAGAGATACAGTAAAACAATAAATACACATATGTTCTTGATTTCCCCAATAAGATAATAAAATCCAATCTTATAAAGTTAAAGTGTTCAATAAATAAAATTTTCCTTCATCTACTTATAGTTATTAATGATTCAAACATTCACAGTTAGACGGCTCATCAAAAGGTGAGAAATGGAATTGAAATATATATTTTTCTGGTGATTTGGATGAATTTGAGAATTCTTCTATAAATTATGTACTTGATCTAGCAAAGAGAGTGGAGGTTTCAGTTTTTTGATAGTGGAAAAGACATTGGATGATATAAAATAAATAGGAAAAGGTGTAAACAAATTTGAAGAAGATGGATCCTTTAATCTTATTTATACCATGAATATATCTCCTTAAAAGATATATAATCTAGAATATAAAATAAAAGTTAATTATGAAAACACTAAATATAGTGTGTTTTGATTGTAAATTTCTTTTAAAGATTGTATCAAAAGTGGTAAGGTTGGGATGAAACAACCCATAATCGATAATTAATTAATAAATTTTCCTAACATAATTTATTTAATTATAATAATTTGTTTTAGATTAATTCAAATTCAATAACGTTTAGTCGAAACTATTGATTCTTGGAAATTGAAACAAGTATTTGATTAGAATGTTTAGATGGATTTTGATTTATATTTTTCAATGGGTAGTTTGAAAATCATTTCGAGATCATTAAAATGACGACGAAGTGTGATAAGTATCAATATTAATAAATCATGTATCTCTTTAATAATATGTTTAGTTTGTGGAAACTACACGACGATATTAAAAGTCATTATTCTCAAAGAGATTAGTAATTAAATCATTAGGAATAGAAAATAAGAGGATCAGAGTATAAATTATACGGTTAGAATAGAGAATATTTTTTCTTGATATCTCAATCTCAAAGAAATAACCAAAATATAGAATCTATAAAGAGGTCGTTGAATGATTTTGAAAGGATATAAATTAGGATTAACAATATAATGGACAAAATCTCCAGGAAAGATAAAATTTGGAATTTATAATCAATATATTATTATTTTAGAATTTCCTTAAATGATAAAAATATTAAATATTAATTATTTTAAATATTTTAGAATTTTTAAATATTTTGATTAAATTAAAACTTACTGGATAGTTTTTTACACAAAATTATCCATATAACTCACAATTTATTCAAAATAAGGACTATTTTTTCATGATGGACATAGATATGAGGAGAAAAAAAATAAATAAGATCACAAAAAAATACTCACCATATTATTTCATGATTATTTAACAGATGGGGTAATAGCTAATACACATTGAGTTCATAAAAACTTGAAGGATGATATTTCACTTACATTATTTAATTGAACTTATTTTATGAATTTAATTATGAACATCTATTCTTTTCTATGGTTTTTATTTTGAAAATCACAAATGGGGGTGATTTTGTAATCATATGTTTTTAACAGTTTGATTTAGTTTTTTCAAAAAAATTTATCAAAATGTTTCGAATATATATTTAAAAAAGGGTAATAATTTTCTCATAACATATTAACATTATAGGATGGTAAGGCTTTAGGATTACAGGTTTTTCATCAGATGTTTTACAACATTTTTTTTAAAATTAAGTAAAAGATAATCATATCATTCACATTTGTGAATATATAAATGGGGTATTATTTGGTTATTGGCTAATTTTTTTCCTTATTTTTTTATATCATAACAAACTCATTACATAATTATATATAACTTTATTTTTTATTATTTTATGTTATTTTGAATTTTTTTTATCTCTGATAGTAAAAGTTTTGATAAACTACAATGAATGAATCAAACTAATATATTAAAAAACCATTTTGATGGTGTACACATTAGATGATATAGTATGAAGATAAATTCTTTATAAGGTGAAGTTTTTTGTTTGATTTTTTTATAACAAAACTTGAAAATATATAAATCATACTATTAGATTTTATTTAACAGACAAATACAAATATTACTCAAGCCTATGAGGAATGATACTTGAGAAAGAAGATGTTTTTTAATCATTTTTATTATGAATCCTCTAATTAATTTTTAGTGTTTTTGATTCATAACATGTTGATATGTAGAACCAAAATTCTTAAATTTAATTGGAGTCATAATATAATATTATATCCCTTGGGTCTTCCATGAAGGTGGTTTCCTCATTATCTTCCAGGACAATTTATATATGGTTTTAGCTAGAATAACTATCCATAAAAGAAAGGTCATGGAAGTCATCCATATATCTGATCGGTAAATCTATTATCAAAATAGGTAAATCATTAGATTTCCTTGAAAAGGATGATTTTTGCCTACCATTTTTGGAAATTAAATTATAATATAGAATATAATTTAACTAATTTATCAAATTAAATTTCTTCAATGGTAGTATGAGTCAAATTTATTTTCCTTTTTTATATGTGTATAGCTTCATTGGTCATCTAATAGAACCAAATGATGGGTAGAAAATTGGGGAACTATCCTATGAATTTAATTATAATTATAAATGAATATATCTTAGTTATTCCAAATTGAATATATATATTTTTTCTCATCTTTAGTATATATGGAGACACATATAAATATGGTCCATTGATCATCCAATTTTCAAATACTCGCTTTACTAAGTTAATAAATGGTCATTGATACACCTTCATATATAATTATAGAATATGATTTTTTATTTATTTAGTCCCCTCATCAATATTTATAGGAGGTAGAGATTTACTAACACCTCATGGTCCCAGAGATGAGGTGAGGAAATTGTTACGTTCAGTAGGATTATATCATTACTCAACGTAGTCAGTATCATTTGACACTGTCAATATTATGGGAAAATAAATGATTGTTCCATAAAAAATTATATTATTCTAGAATTCATATCCAATGTATAAAATATCCATTTTTTGGTTTATAAAAAATATTTAGTACTACACTTGAATCAACATTATTTTTGGTATGGTTTATATGCACTGTCTATGTGGAGGCCTTCTCATCTTTCAATAATAGTTTCACAATAAAATGACCTTCTTATACATATTATGATATATAAGAGAACATAGAGTTTAATTCATTGTAAAATATTACCCTTTAGGACCAGTGAATCCCAAAATATGGATTTTTCAACTTAATTCGGTTATGGGTAAAGCATAGTCAACATCGAGTTCATTCCATGGACTAATAAATGAGATTTATAGATCATTAGAAGGAGAAACACGTATGGAGGTATTTACCATCGACTACTTCACATACATATTTTTGTACCATATGTCTATATATTTATAATCATGGAACTCAAAATTGGTGTATTAAACATAGCATACTCTATAATACCCATTATTATAGTCTTTCATGCAATAGAAACTTGACTAGAGAATTATTGCAAGCATGTGGTGCAACATCCTTCAAAATAAGAATTTAAAAGTCATGTCTTGGTATACTTCCCAATATTTGATATTAAATATTAGATTTCAATAATGGATCCAGATATTAATGATTTTGAGTCTTCTCTTATCTTTCTTTTCATATAGCTAGTTTCTTATATCAAAGGGATATGAGCCCATTTTATAATGGATGAGATATAGAGGGGTTCAGAACATGAAATTTATAACAGTGAAACCCAGATACACTAGTTCATCACAAATGTTTAAATCATCCTCATTTCCATATATATATATATTAGTTTTATATTCCCACGTACAACAACTTTTGGGTATTTATTTGTGAGAGAAATTACTACGTGGCATTCAAGATAGGCGATGTCTATGTAATATGCCTCATAGTGAGTGGACACATTCTTGAAATCATAAGGGTTTGAAATTTACTCAATATAGGCTTTGATATGTTATATTGAATTATAAAGGTAATCCAATATTGCTGTCTTTGATGAGATGATAGTGTGATGCTTTAATATTTGTTAAGTCTAGACTAGTGGAATATATTTTAGGCCGTGAGATTTCTCCCATGCTTGATGATTTGGGGTGAAAGGTAAAAAAATCAAAAACAAATTTCCATTTATGGAATGAGGTGGAATTCTCTTATTCATTTGTTTACACTAAATCATTATTTTGGAATTCTGATATTGAAAAAAACTATACCATCATGTATATATTACAATAAAATTGTGTTTAAAATCAATATTGAGGATTCAATGACATATGAATTTTCCTATTAAAATAATTGTAGTTTTATGATTATGTTTTATCTATATATATATATCAGCAGTAAAAATTATGTCTAGTTGTTGAGGTTCACCAGGGTTTCATCGTTTCCATCCATTATTCCCTCTTACTATATTTTATATGTGGAGATTGGATTTTTATGATTCCTCCTCATTGATAAAGGGGTATATTAAGTGAATGATATTGATAAAGAAAAATTATGAATCCTCATCATGTGGTGATTCATATAAGTGGGGTAGTTCCTATCCACATAGTGATTCAGATAAGAATCCTATAAAACTCTATATTTTCACGGGATCCCTAAAAGGATCCTCTTCATGTGTGTTGTTTCATTGAAAATATAGATGAATATTCCTTGATGATAACATGTGCCTAATTAACCTATCATCGAGTCAACTGGTCATTACATTTTCATTCCCCTCATGTCTAATCATCTTTACACCCTCCTTACTAATGTAGAATATCAAATAAATAGGTCACCTACACTATAGGTTTACCCAAAATTAAATACTCTAATTAAATCTCCTAATAAAGTTTATTCTTGAATATAAATCATTCTTGAATATTGTTTCATAAAATCTAGTTAAAGGAAAATTAGTATAGAAAATCATAGAGACTACTAACATTTTATCCCAAAATATTCCGAATCATGACCAATTTATTCTTTGATTAGTAATATATAATCCAATAACATGTTCTTTTTATGAGAAAACTCGACTCTCATGATCATCAATTCTTGTGTGTTATTTATCCATTACTCTATTTTGACTAGATAATTTTTTCTAACACTGTTGTTAATGAGGAGGAAGCAGAAGATATTTATAATCAGTGGGGGTTAATGATTGAATCATCAATAGAAGAGTGTGGTGGTTTTAGTTTTTTTTTCTACCATGTTTTTCTTTGTGCTGATGGCATCCTCCATGATTTGGATTTAGAATTTTTTCTAGTATTATGGGACCATATTACAATGTATGAAAACTCTTAAAATAGAAAAGGATATATTTTTGGGAAAAGGGGGATTATTCAACGTATATTGATTATTTTATATACATATATTCAATATTTACTCTTTAATAAGTAGCATATATAGTGATTTGGTTAATATTTTTTACCTAACACTGAAGTTTAAAACTATATCATTAGCAATTTTTTTAATATGAGAGGCAAAGAAGTATTATCTTCCTTAGTGAGGAACTAGACTATTATAGGTGTTATCATAAAACATCTTCTCAATTAGAGATAATCCTAGCTAGTAGATTAATATACCGAATAAATGTGGGTCCTTCCAAGGTGTACATGAATACACATTGTGTAAATCACTCCTACTTCTCTAGGATTCCCACAAAAGGGCCACATTAGGATGAAAAATACCTGATATGATGATGTATATATCTCATTCTATTAAATATCAGGATGGTTATAATCACAATGTTCTGTTTTGGTGGACTATAATTCAACCACCTAAGATATGGTTTCCTATATAATTTCACAAGTGTATGTCTCTACTCTATGGATTCCATATGATAAAAAAGGGACAAATTGGGGTTATGGAGTTCTGTTTGAATGATTTCCTAAACCAACACCCAATTGGAGTTAGTGTGTTGATCATGGTATGAATGGATTTCCTATGTTATATCTTGATATCCATCTTCTCCCTAAATAGGATAAACTATTTGAAATCGTGGTGTTTGTTTCACATAAGTATGGAATTCTATATATTACATGGTAACTAGTTTTATATAGAACATTTATTTATACAGTGGGTTACTTAGGTGATTAGATTCCTCTCTTACTATATGAAGAATAACATTTCATGGAAAGTGATTCACTGGAGGAGAGAAATTGGACTTATCATTTCAATTTCACTCAGTGAGTATACATCCCATAATTAATTTAGTATCGATTTGCCTTTACATTTCCAAACCAATTCCATATTATTCCATTGTTACTTTTTTAAAATAGTTTCCAAATTCATCCAATGGTATATGATTTGTGTTTATAGCTACACCCATCCAATTATATTTATATAAAGAAGGATATTTGGGAGATAAAATAATATTAGTATATTTCAAAATATCATGTTAATTCCGATGATTTTGGGTTCACACACCCTGTTTTATATTTCTTTCTTCCCAAAATTTTGGATCAGATGCTTCATCAACACATTATTCTATATCAGTTTCACATTCCATGTTATCTAGGGATTGATATTAAAAATATTCTCTAATTAAAATCATTTATTAGGGATCATATCCTCATCCTCATAAGAGTAGTAAGATGATGTTTAATCCATTTAGTAATTTAAATGTGAAAATTCATCATTTTTATTGATATTTTCTTATATAGTGATTTATTTTAATATTTCCCCTTTAAATGTGTCAAATCCCCCCCCCCAACTATCTAGGAATTGATTTATGAAATCTAATTCTTATAGAATCACCAATGGATTCTAATAAATTCACTCATATTGAAATAAATGAATCACAATGTTGAATAAACCATATAGGTTCTTCCATTTGAGAAGAACATAATTTTAAAAGGACCTACTTCCGTAGATAAATGGGTAATAATTTCTAAAAAATTATGGGACGGGGAAAATTTTGTTATACCTTTATGAAGGCCTTATATTGGAGATCCCTAGTGAAACAATGGTGAAAGAAATTCCCCTTGATTTGTGGTGTTGGATTACTCATATACACTAATCAAGAATGAAATCATTAACTCCTTATGATTTAAGTCATTTATAATTGTATTACATTTATATATAACCATATATGGGTGACACCTACAAATATTTAGGTCCATTCTTAATTTTTAGGTTTCAGTTATCTCAAACACAATTCATACATGATATTTTTAAAAACCTAATACAGGATCCTATCAATGGATAATTCCCACTAATTATTCCATATCCATGGGTTTTTTTTGGATGGACATTATTGGATACTGACTACCATTTAGATACCCATGTCCTTAATCATAGCCCAATGTAGTAAAATTGTATGCCACATTTCCAGATCAACCTAGTTATTTTGAAATTACAAGTAAAATATAGGGAGTCATATTCTTCCCACCTCTTGATATGTATGTAAAGTAGTTAATACTTGATTATATTTTAAAACATCCAAAAAATATTGTGTAAATAATGCTAGATACACTTAAAATAATTCTCATTATCTAAATACTGAACCACTAAGAGGGTGTATAGGTCGAATTAGAGAATAATATAATTTTTTTTCCAAATTTTCAATGAACTCCCCCTAATAATGATATGTACTATTGAGATAAAAAAATAGTTTCCCATAAGTTATGATGTATATAAGGTATGAATTATTCATTTAGTTCCCTGGAAATATTTTTCTCAAGATTATTCGTGGCCATGAATGTGACTGAAATATTGTCCTCAGCTAACTTTATCCACATGATCATTGAGTTTTCTCAATTATCTATGAAGGATTGTTTAGCATGCTATGAAAGTAATAATTATATTAAATAAATATATCTAGAGAAGTAAAATCATTCATACTACCCTTTGTTGCATCACACGATACCTAGATCAGGGAAGATATATATGATGATCATCACCTCATAAATCATTGTTTTCTGGATAATACGCCACTAATTAATAATGATGCACCTAATTTAGCAATCCTAACTTTCTATAGTGTTTCTCAATATTATGTAAAACATAAATTATCATTTACACAGGTAGGATATCCATGATAATAGAATAACTCATTTTGAGGAGTAAATTCATAATAAACTCTAAATGGAGGACATCTAAAGTTTTGATATTTTATTACATGTGGAAGTAATTCATAGTCTCTAGTTTATATATTTCCTTCATGGGGGTGACCTTTATCAGGGATATTTAGTTCATTTAAGTGAGGGCCTCTATAACACATTATAATGCGATGACCTCTTGAGTTATTGATATAGTTTCCATGAGGAGTTCTTTTATGTTTAAATTATTTTTATGAGTTGTAAAGGGGTTCACCTCCTTGTTTTTATATATTTTAAATTGAAGAGGGCCACCATAACTAAATTCAGGAAAATAAAAAATTATACTAATCATTTAATTTATATAGGGAGTAATTCTATGTTCGGTTCACTGTGGATTAACTCTATAGTTTTTATTACATTTGACCATGCGGTGGAACTCCATGACTAATCATTTTCATTCTCTATCATGAGGTCAATCATCATAAATAATATGTTTTATGTAACATGGAAGACCACGCCAACTGGTAAATTATTGAGGACCTTCAAAGTTATTATCTATAGTATAATAGTGAATACCATAAAATGATAATGAAAGAAACTATATATTTTAATCAAAGTACCACATAGAGGAATATTTAGGATATAGCTTCCCTATCCAATTGATAATGAGTTGGAAGATCCTTAGTCCCCTATTAGAATATGTCAATGATTTGAAAGGATATTAATATCCATAGGGGTAATAAATAAAACCTAGATTTTTGATTGACCTCAATGTTCCTTACTATTGGATATTATTAACTAGATGGCTGGGGTTGGAACCATGATCACGGTCGTGGTTGTTTTGAGCAAGAAACAAGCATTATGTTTGGGATCCCTCCTTGGACGCTCCCTAATTATCATTGGAATAATAAAGTGAACCTCAGAAGTGTTTATGGGAATTCTGATTTGATCCAAATCTTAATTAAAATTCATCATAATTAGATATATTTTTTATTTTTATGGTAACATGGATCCTCTTAAGCTTTAATTAGAATATCTAGATGAACTTCTTAAGTGTTCATAGTAAAAATGGTATGGTATTTCCCCTAATAGTTTTTTGCAATACATTGAAAAAATATAGAGTGTTGATGGAAATAGTGGTATGTATATAAACTTAATATTCTATTATAATATGTTGGTTAAATTATATAGTGTTTATGGGGATATAGATATGATCCTACTCATGATCTTCCCTTGGAATATACTAATGACCATAACATGTGTTGATGGGAACTGGGATATGATAGTAATTTTTAGATTCCATCAACATAAATTATAATGACCATAAATTTTATTATTGAAATTCCATTTTGATTGAGTAAATGAACTATTGTTATATAAAACACATGACCTACTTTGTTTATTTTTTTATTAATTATAAAATAGCTAATTTATGATTTAAAATAACATTATTAATATTAACCATTGATAATATAGTAGTTGTAAAGTGACTAATAAGATTAATATATAATATGGTATATTTTATAGTAAAAGTTTTACAGATAGAAGGAGAAATATAAATGAATAGTAGGCTTTTACCCTATGGATTGCATTTATCAGTGATTCTGAGGGATATTGCATCACTGGGAATTTCACTTTACCAAGCCCATGCTAAAATGTAACAACCTAATCATGAAGAAAATTATTTATTGGATAAGTTTAAGATTATCGAGATCATGAACCACACCATATTCACCAAACCAGCCAAATAAATCTATTCCACCAAACACATTTCCCATAGGGAGTGCACTATTGTAATAAGGGTCTATGTATTAAGAACCTAGTGGTATGAATTTTTATAATTTTATTATTTAATAAAATAGTTATTATATTTTTACCTTTTCATTATTACAATTTTATATGAGTAAATTAATATTAGATTTTCTTACCAAGAAATCAAAATTGATTTTTTGGTAAATATATAGTTTCAATTAACACACGATTTTTAAAAATTCAGTATTTATTGGAATAACATTTTTAATTAAATTATTCGTAATAGATAATAATTATCTGAATATAAATGAAAATATAATTTAATGAAGTCAAATAAAATTTTTTATAAGCATCATAATGTGCTTAATATTATAAAAAAATATAGTTTTATGGTATATATGTATTTTTTAAAAATAATATATCTCATATTTCTATAATATTTGGGAAATTTGTTTTTTAAAATCATTATTTAGAAAATATAGAATAATGATTTTTTATAAAGTTCAATGAAAGTTGTATTTTTTGGTTAAAATAAATATGGTATAATTATATTTTTTGAACTATGACATAATAATAGCCCATAAGTTATTTAATAAATAGTATAAATTCAATTGGTGACCAAAAATATGTTTTCACTTCAATATAATGATTTTTTGATGTTATTTTATGTTTTTTAGATTCCATTTTCTAATCCTCCAAAAGCAATATTATATGTTATTGTTTTAAAATAAATTCATTATAAACATGAAACACTTTCACATCACCAAGTGTATTATTTTTTGGATTTTAGTTCTTGGAGATATAAATATTGAAAAACAAAACTACTTTAAAGATACCATGGGAGAAAAATAGGTTTTCAGTTTTGATTATTTTGTCATGTAGTGTCCAAAACAAATTTGTTTAAATTATTTAAGAATTCCCCCCTCATTGGATATAAATACCCACACATCCTCACAGTACCCTATAGTCAAAACACATTTATCACTACATTCCTCTCCCTATCGCTCTCAAAATCGCTCTTGAGTTTTCTCCATGCTATAAAGAATCTCCTCTAAATCATTTAAAAACTCCCTCTCAAGGTAATGAAAACTATCATCATCCTTTTTATCTCAAATACATTTATAAACAAAGACATTTTATTTCCAGTTTTTCATGTTGTAATGAGATTTTAAAAATCCATTTAATGTACTTATGATTAAAATGAAATTATATATAGCATTCAACTCTCATTTAACACATCTATGAATTATTATTTATACCCATTATGATGGAAACATTATCTGCAGATTTTTTCCTTGCCAAAAATGTGTGTTTTGAATACCCATCCTAATTTACATTTTTGGATATTAAACTAGTCATATATATCCTCCATTTATTAGAGAATTCCATGTATAAAATCCGGAAATCATTATACATTGTATAAGTGATTAAATATGATCATATGTTATATAGTCTATGTGGAATAATAATTCAAGTACATGATATGAACGTCATGGGTTGTCCTTGAATTATATAGCCAACTAATGCAATGGGAAATGATTTTATATTAGGATATTCCATTTTTGGAGCATGTGAAATTATCCTAATCAAACTATGTTAGGATTTCTTGTTGGTTATACTTGACTTATACTTATGATGTAATGTTTTATGATGTTCACACATTCTTATATCTCCTTGATATTAACATCTTATATCATTATTTGATGTTTATGTGTATGATAATAACCCATTTATGTCACCTTATTTTTCAGTATGACATTAATTTATTTATATTATCATGTTATTATGTTATTATTCTCTTACTATGCTTTATAACTCAACCATTTTTTATGTACGTCCCAAGGTTATCTCATTCAGTTTAGAAGATCAATGGAATTTTAAGAGAATATTATGAAATTTTAAATAATTTTTTTATGTCCCTATTTCATGTTATTATGTGATGTGTATTATTTTCCAAATAAACTAATAATTGTAATATATTTTTTAATTCTATTATGTTTACCGTTATGTAATAAATCAGGAATTAATTTTTATTAATGATATGGGTTTCCATATATTATATTAGAGAAAGGCCTTGTAATTTTTTGAGATTTGGATTTCAAAACATTAGTAAAAATTCTGAATTAGAATTAACAAAAGAAGAAAATCCAATATTATTGTAATGTATAGAGTATGTGTTTTGTATGAAAAATAATCCATGTATGGATACTAAAATTGCATGGGGCTCAAGTGTAGTTATACCTAGGGGTAATTATCTTGAAATTGGATCATGGGGCTCTGAATCAATTATCACCAAGTTCATGAAAAGGATTCATTTCTATGCACCTAGTTTCATACACTTAGGGGATATTATTTGGTAAATGCACAATCTCTTTAACAACCATTATGATGGGAACAAAAAAATCCAAAAAAAGTGTTTCATAGGGAATAGATTATGGATAATATGAACTGAAACCCAAAAAATTAGAGGTTAAGGAATACAGATCATTTATGACTTATCCATTCATTTTTTACATTTTCCCTTATATTTTGTCAATATTTTAATGATTATCATCCAAATATTTCTCCTTATTTTAATTAATTTATGGAACGAATATGAACTAATCCAATAACCAATGTGATTGGAAATTTCCAAATGAGATGCCCAACCAAATCAAATAAATAGTTGAGAAAATTATGATAATAATTTCTCAATAAGATCAATTTCTCAAAAAACATGATTTATGGTGGAATTACACGCCCCCATAAGAACGTTAATTATCTAATTGTGACCTTCATGGGAAAAAGGCCTCTAAATGTTAGTAAATATTATGATCTATTAATTCAATAGAAATGGATCGAATCTAATGAAATGTTATTTTACATCCTTCAATCCTTTGAGAAAGATAATTTCATGTTGTTTATCTTTTATATGGTGGGATTGCTTGATAAATTGGGTATATAGATCAAAAATATGAATCCCAAGGAAGATATTGTGGTGATGGAGTTGAAATAATTCTTGAAAATGTTTTTGTTAAATAGTTTCCCCATAATTTCTGAATAAATAAAGAGAGTGATTTTGTTAGCCTCGTGAATAAATTTTGATGATTCTATGAATGATTCTAAGGATAAAATCAAAATAATTTCATGTCATTCCTCCTTATTTATTATATCACCCGAAATTATATTTTACTATTCCTTTTGTTGGATAAATATGAGTCTAAGAAAAGATTTGGAAAATGAAGACTCTAACATCTTCATGGAAATTGTATGATGTTCACTAAAACCCCAATTATAAATCATGGAATCTTAAGGGTATTATAGGTCTAGAGATAGGATGTGGAGGTTATATTTTTTTATTTTTATGGAATAGATAAATATAACTGTGAAAAGTACACACAATACACAACTTCTTAAATGTGTAGGAATTAACATCCCTTAAATTTCATAAAGGGGGAGAATAAATGATTTAGGTGCTGCAAGAAAGAGAACTAATATTGGGAATTATAATAGGATAATATTGTTAATGTAATGGAATAAAGGAATTCATTCGATAACCCTCATATTGTTTTCTAATGTTTCATCCTTATAAAATAAGGACACTATGTTCATCAATTGACTAAGACAATGGGTTTTTTATGATAGGAGACACCAATGACCTCCATGACCTAGAGAGAAAAGGATAACTTATTCCATCACAATAAATAAGGTGGATCTTAAACGTTAGGTGGTAATAGTAAGTCTAGTTATTGAATCATGGATAACAAATATACTATTTTATTTTAGTTATTTGAATTATTTAATATAACAAAAATTAAGTAGAACTAGTCAAGGACCACCACAAAAAATTGAAGTGGAGAAATCATTGAATGTGTAAAATGGGTAAATTATTGAATCCTCAGTATATAACCTATCCCTTATCCATACTTGTAAGGTGAACTTCCCAAAAAACCTTTTGATGCTAACTATAGTATAATTTGATGAAATGATAGATATGTATATGATTTCCTTATATAGAGCCGTCCTAAATTCCCAAGAGAAATAATTCCCCATATGTGTAATCAATCTCCCTCTAATTCTATATAAGTTAAGGGGGGAGGGTGTATCTTATTATATATCATTATATCAATAATGGATATTATTTCCTTAAAATTTAGTGTATCTATCTCAAATTATTGATATAAAATATAATATCACCCTTGATGACATTCCTATTGTAAGGAAATATAATGACATGCTTCCTAGAGAATTTAATTATCTTCCTATAAGCCCATAGGTATAGTTAATAATCAATATTATTCCCTAATATTTTTCAATATCAAATACTCCATATAAAATATCCATTTTTAAACTTGATTTTCTGAAGAAGTAACTTTATGAGAAACTAGATAAAGGGTTTATACACACTAATGCTTCACCATGGGATGCACTAGCCCTATTTCTCAAGAATAAGGATAGGTCAAGAGAATATTTATAAATTGTCATGAGATCAACAAGATCATGATATAGAACAAGTATACTGTCCTATATATTGGTGAATTATTTAATCAGCAATGCAGAGACTGGTACTTCTATAAGTTGGATCTTGGGTCAGGATATTTCCATGTAAAGGTGAATAATGAGGATATCCCCAAGAAGGAATTTCATAAAATGTGAGAGCAATATGACTTAATAGTAAATAAATTTTTACATACTAATACTCTAGAAATACTCATGGGTATAATTAATAGAGTATTTAAGGATTACCGTTACAAATATGTGGTAGTCTTTATAGATGATTTCCATATATAAAAAATCAAGGAGGACAATTAATAGAATTTTAATTCTATACTAAGGACCCATCCAAAGGAAAAGATATGTGTAGTATAGTAAATAGTATATTTTTATGGAGAATGTAACATTCATGGGGCATGACTTCACTAAAAATGGATATCTATGTATCCTTCCAAAATATATCAAATTAAAGGATGAACCAATCCAACAACTTTTTACGTAGATCTGTAGTTCCCTTATATTATCTAGGTAATATCATTGAATATTGAAAATATTATCATTTTTTCAAGACCAATAACCAAGATAACATAGAAGGGAGTGATGTTTTTTTGGAATGATAAATGTGATGAATGATTAAAATATTTAAACAGAATTCTAATGACATTCCATGTGCTCATATTTCCCACCAATATTGAATAATGTTTTATCTATAGTGATGCGCCCCACAAGGGATTTAGTGGTGTAATCATTAAGGATGAAAAATTTATATACTATGCCTAAAACCAATTAAATATACTTGAGTGTAACAACCCAATGTATGATATGGAATTGGTTGTAGTGATCTTCATGATTAAAGTTTATGGCATTATCTATATGGGGAGAAACGTGACATATATAGAGATCATAAAAGCCTCACGCATATATTCACACAAAAGGATATAAATATGTACCAAAAAATATTGTTGGATCTGATCAAGGATTATTATTTTTCAATACATTACTAACATAATAGTGTGGAAAAAGTATAAAATTCTATATATAGAAATTATCCTAAAACATTATCCAGGATTAAGATTGAAAGGGATCCAATATTATTATAAATGAAAAGATGGTCATGGGAATAATTAAATTATCTTAATCATACCTTGATCAAATAACTTCTAAACCATCTATTATTGAGAGGATCAAGGAGGACCAAAAAGGTTATGTGGAGCTACATGAAATGGTGATGAATATTTTAGAGATCGTGTTTCCTAAAGTTGGATTTATAAGTTTTTTATCCCAGATATGCAACCCAATGAAAATAAAACTGAAGAAGGAACATATCGATGATGCACATAGATCATCCTTATCTATTAATAATGTATGTACTATGATGTATAAATATTTTAATACAAACTCCATATGGGATATCCTAGAGAGATAGAGAGATATTATAGAATATTTTTCTAGATGCTTTGTATACCAATAATTCAAGGCTAAATAATAGAACTCAGAGTGTATGGAGCAATTATTGATCATAATAGTGTGAAAATAGGATGAACTAAAAATGGATTTTATCATAGGACACCCTAGGAAATCTAAATAAAATGACACAATTTGGACGGTAGTCGATCACCATACAAAGACATCATATTTCATTTCTATAAAAGAGTGTTTCTCTATTGAAAAGCTCACAATGATATACATAGTGGAATTTGTAAGACTACATGGAGTACCATTATCCATTATATTTGATAGAGATATGACATTTACCTCTAGGATTTAGAGAATAATTCAATAAAGGATTCAATGATGTTTTTTAATACAAAATATTATCCTCAAACTGATGGTCATTCTGAGATAACCATTCAAACCCTAAAGGATACTCTAATATAATGTTATATGGATTTAAAAGGATTTTGGGATCAAATACGTCCACCATTATAGTTCTAATTTAACAACATATTCAATTAGAACATTCAAATATAACCTTAAAATAATTTGTATGTGAATAGGTGTCACACACCTACAAACTGGGAAGAATTTTTAAAGTGGACTCTATTTAGACCTGATCTTATCCAAGAGATGTTAGAGAAGGTTAAAATCATTCACCATCATATGAAATCTATAAAAAGATGAAAACAATTATGACTATTTTCATCACTTAGATCTGGTGTTTTAGTTTATAGATAAGTTGTTCCTTCACAAGTTACATTGAAAATATGTCAGGAGGTTTGGGAAGAAAGGAAATATTATTCCAAGACACATCAGCCCCTTGGAAATCTGTAATTGTATTAGAGGTGTGTACTATCTACTTGTAATCCCACCTATACAATGTCAATTAAATTATGTGTTATATATATACCTCTTTAATAAATACATACTATACCCCTTACATGTACTGAATCCAGAGATAGTACCCTTGGAAAATGATATATCATATGAGAGTCATTCAGGGATGATATTAGATCATAGATATGATGTTTTTCCAAAGAATAAAACTCATACAGTCAAAGTGTGGTTTATGAACATCAAGTTTGATAAAGAAACAATGAAACCATATGTGGAAATGAAAAAAATGTACCCTAATCTATTCTAGTGTACAAAATAAAATTTCAAGGATGAAATTTATGAAGGGTGTAATATTGTAAGAACCAAAACATGTATAAATGAAATTCAATTTTTTCTGTAAGTACCTCATATATTTTGAAAACATATACACTACATTGGATACATTGTACGAATTATAAATAATTTAATTTTTGATAATAAATAACATAAATATCTTAACCATTGATATATATGTAGTATAGTGAAATATAAGATTAGAAAATATTAGGGTTTATGATAATTGTCAATTTTTATAGAAGTGAGGAGTGATGGAACCATCCCGAAATATCATACCCAATAAATCTCATTTTATAAGAGATTCCATAGGATATGAGATTATTGGGATTTTACCTTGACAATTCCTTAGATGAAATTCAATAATCGTATCATGAATGAAACCATTTAAGGGATAAGTTTGATCTTTTCAAGATCATGGCCCAACCAATTTTCACCAAACCACCCCAAAAAAGCCACACTATCACACACACCATAGTATTATATAATATGATGGTGTAATAAGGGGTTATATATCTATACACTATTAATTTTTATTTATATATTTTTTCATTTAAAAAAATAATGATTATATTTTTTCCTTATCATAATTACAATAATATTTGATTTTATGATACATAGATTTTGATATGAAGAAATCAAGATTGTATTTATTGGAAATATATAGTTTCAATTAAGATATTATTTTGATAAATTCATAATTTTTTTATAAAAAACATATTCATAAAATACTTTTATTAGATAATAATAATGTAAACATAAATGATGATATTATCTAATGAAGTCAAATATAATTTTTATAAGGGACAAAAAGTGGTAAATATAGTTAAAACAAGTATTTTATAGTTAATAATGATTTTTCTTTAAAAGTTAATATTCTCATAATTAATAAATTATTTTGAAAAGATAAATAACTTTTTTGAAATCAACACATTGAAACCGTCTGACAAAGAATGCTTCATAATTTTCTAAGATAGTCTATTTTTTGTGTATAAATTAAATAACGTATAAATATATTGTATGTATTATGACATAATAGTATCCAAAACGTGAAGTAATAAATAGTATAAAAGGAAAAAATGACCAAAAGTATGGTTTCCCTTTAAAATAGTTATTTTAGGATATTTTATTAATTTTTCAAACCCGTAACTAATCCATCAAAACCTATATTATATTTTAAGGTTTTAAATAAATTGTTTATAAGAATAACTTGCTTAAAAATCACCAAGGGTATTGTTATGAAGTATTTAAATCCTATATTTATAAATTGTTAAGAAAAATATTCTTTGGTAGAAACCATGGGGAAAACACATGAGAATCTTTGTGTTTTTTACTATTCTATCATATATCGTCCTAAACATTTGTTTAAAAATTAATAAATAAATCCATCCTTTTTAGCTATATATACCATCTCATCCACACAATATTATTCACAAAAAAACCTATATATCATGAATTTAATCTCTAAAATATATCTCTAAATACCTCCCATGGTGCTCCCAATCTCATAAGAAGATCCTCTTAGTATTTCACACACACTTACTCAAGTTAAGAGGACATCCCCTCATCGTTTGTATTATATGTAGTTTCTTTGTACTAAGCCATTTGATTACAAATATGTCATGTTTTAATGTGTTTTAAAACATCTATTTATTGACATAATGATATCCAAGTAATGATATACCACCTTTTAGTAACATTAAAACCATTCATGGATCATTATATATAATTGTTATGATGTTGAAATTATCATGCAGTTTAAGGATTTAGGTATTTATAGTTTTGGGAATCAAATATAAGATAACTACATGGGTTATGATTGATTTTTATTATCCTTTATTTATGGTATTTAATTATTAAAATTTAATTTTATATATCTTTCACCATTGTTATAATATCTATGGGATTGTTCTAACCAAAAAAGAAATAAATGTATGATGATGTACCTGATTGTACTATTATAAGTAAATATTGAATATTTATTTACTTATGAATATTGGTGCTTCAAGAAGAAAATATTTTATTTATATTACTTGTTATGTGTGTTTCATAGAATTCATTTTATCATTTATTCATGAATTAATGATTAAAGACTCTTTTCTCTATATAAATATTTAGATTGAAAATGCTTATGAATTTTAAAACATTTATAATGTACAGATATTTATTTAGTCCTTTGGTAAATGTCCTGAAATAATTATATAAGTTCCAATAGAATGCTTTTTGGATCATATTCATTTTATGAAACATGTTTTTCCATTAACGGTATTTTATAAAATAATTGATTTTTTAAGAATAATTTAATGTAATAATCCTTAGTTTCATCTATTTTAATTAACTATTGAGGGTAACATAGTACTTTGTTAACAACAATTCCTTATATGATAAATCACATATTATGTAGTTTTCCATTTAATTACAGTAAATCTAAAATGAATTAAAACTTTCTAGAAACACATTAATTAAATTAAGAGGTTTCATCATTGTTGAAGTAATGGATGTGTTTAATAATGCTATATGGAATGGATTAATTATTTTTTATCAATGGATTAACCAAAAATTAAAAACATCTTATATTCAAAATACAACATCGTGTAAAATATATTTTCCTTGTGTTTTTGAAATATTAGTAACAATAACTTTAATTTAAATCCTTTCTTGAATAAATGGTTTCCATAATTATGTTTTAAAATGAGAATAAATATTTTGAGAAGAAATACATATTTTCATGCTATTATTTCTTACTTTTTATTTATTCAAATACATGCAACCTGTCTGTATTTCTATGAGTATGCATTGGTTTTTTCTTATGAAACACTTTGTTCTCTATTTAGATGGATGGTACTATTCTACAATGGTCACTAGTAACATGAATTGTATTCAATTTGGTTTCCTATTAGTGTTATTTAATTTTATCTATACTATTCTGTTAATTTATATTTTAATTTAGATATATTTCTAGAATTATAGTCAGTTTACTGTAAATTTTCATGTTTATTTTCATATTATTGATCATATACAAGGGGAATATTTCTGTGATAGATCTCATACAATCTTATCACAAACAATGATGAATAGGTTTTGAAAAAAGGGATTGGTATTTTGATATGGTGACTCTATATGGGATAGGACCATAGTGCTCTAAAACTGACCAATTTTCCCCTTTTCCATTGTGACAGGCATAAAGCTATCGAAAATATATATACAAATTCTCATTTCATATATCATAATAATTTGGGCCTCCATCCCCTTTATTAAATTTTGGATATATTTTTGATATTATGTAAATCTTATTTTCTTGAATAACATGATGATACGATAATTTATATTTATATCTACTATCATACAATTTCTGTTATATTATCACACCTTGTTTTGGGGATTTCTTTTGGGTGAGGCATTAATTTTATTCTTATGAAAATTATTTCTATTAAAAATAAAACTGTATTTAATTATATTAATTTCATATTAAAAACATGTATGTTTCAAAAATAATTATTGGATAAAATCTTTTGTATTTAATTTTATTGGGTATTAGTTGTACTCGTTCTTTTTATTATACTTTGTCATGTTTTTTGTTATTAGGAATATCCCATAGAATATGTTGTTTCTCTTATTCGTTTTTTCTATCTATTAGAATGATTTGATGATTTTATTATAAAATTGGTTGTAATGAATTTTTTAATTATGGTTTACATTTTTATTTGAATATGTCATATGTTCCCCAATAATATAATGTATAGAAGAAGGATGTATCATAATAATGTGATTTCATATATGTTACAAAATTGATTGAATGTTTTTTAGATTTCACATTTAACATTGTGTCATATAAAGTTCATACACCATTTCCTTGTTATAATTCTGTTGTAATGCCATGGTTATTTTTTGGAGAAGTTAGATACATATAAAAAGTTTTTAATTGAAAAAATACTATGTTTTTTATCACAATGGAGTGAAGATACAATCATATACTATTTGTAAATTTCATGAAAGTAGTGGTTTGGAGAATTTGATATTTGATTGGTTTCAATTTTCGAATCATCATGAGAGATATATAATGCTATTGAATGATGAAAATGATATCAATACACATGTGGAAAATAATGTAGATGATTGTGTGGAGAGAGTTAAAACAAATAATGAATGATATTGCAAATCCTGTATATTAGGAATATAATAAAATGAAAATTTTGTTTTTATTAATGTAGTTATATTACAAAAATATCATGTATGGAAATACGTTTTTTGTAATGTATCGGATTTTCCGTTAAATTTTTTTTTAATATTATGGAATTATTTCAAGACCGAGCGTGAAGACGACACATCATTCATAGGTCCAGTGAGCCCGGAATGGTGGTTTGACCTTTTTTTAAGTCAAGTGGGTCAGCGCTTGTGTGCGGTTGTGGTTGTTTCCAAACAGATGCCCGGATTAAAAATCAGAGTGCATCGTTGCGTCCGAGAGGACGACTTTTCCTAAGAATGACTCTAACCTCAACCAGTGCATGTCAGATGCAAAATTTAATTTGGGACGTTTTAAAAAGGAAATCCCTTTGGAAGGAATAAAATAAATTAATAATTTATTTTATTATTTTAAAATGTTTCCTTTTATTTAAAATGACCTAATCCTCCCCTATAAATGAATCATTATGTAAAATTCGTAGGGTTAGCCTCATATCCCTGTGAGTTGAGAAAAAGAGAGAGATTTCTCTTGGAGCTTGGGCGGAGGAGGACATGTTTGCAAACGACGACGGATGGAAGTCGAGAATCGCTACGCCAACAACGTTGAAGGATCTCGACAACAACGGCAGTGTGGCGCCTTCATCAACGATCTATACTTTCGAAAGGTGGGGGTTGTTACTTCAATTAATTTTCCCCATTTTTGAGTTTAAACGACGAACGCGGATCAACCGTGAACAAGTTAATCCGCGGATTCGTGTGTTCTTGCGGGAGGGTTTCTTTTGGGTTGATTTTTTTTGGGGAAATTGATCCACGCTTTATGTTGTTTATTCTTTCTCCGTTTAAGCCTGTTAACGGGAGCGGATCAACATCGTGAAGAAAAATGGTGGAGGTTCGTTCCTCATTTCGTTTATGTGGATTTCTTCCACTTTTTTCCAGGCACGTTCTTCGCGTTCTTCGTGGGGCGACGAACAACAGATCGTTGTGCATTCTTTCTATGATGAAATGATCCCAAATAGAAGGTTCGACAATGCAACAACATTTTGGAGGTGAGGCGGAGATGCAAAAGGACGAATCGGACCGGATCGAAAAGATTGTTCTTCATGCGGGAAGGTCGGAACATGTTTTCGGAGCCGATTGGAGGCCCGAAAATGATGGAAATAGCTTTGTGTTGTCGGGGCAACCAAAACCTGAAGGTTTAGTGGTGATCGGATGACCAGATCAATGATCGAAGCACCATGGGAGGCGCGACGGCAGAGGTCTGTGTTTCTGAAAATTTCCAAAATACACGGCGTGTACTTTAGAAGAACATTCTCTGTAGTTCTGATGGTGGAGGCTAGGGTTTAGGGGTTAGAGAAGGATCACATGGCGTGTGACCCCGGTCACATGGCGTGTTGGACCTTCCCCGAAGCTCGGCTTGTACCTCGGGTGGTACACTAACATGGAATGGTCCACACGGCTTCAGGCGGCACGACGTGTACAGCTTAGCAGAGGCAGCTACGTGGAGCTCGGCGTGTATCTCGGGGATACACGGACACGGGATGGAGTACACGACCATGTACTCCCTCACCCGGCCATGCAAGGTCAACAGCGTCGGTCACCCCATGTGCAGACTGCATGGGTTCGAGTACACGGGTTGGTGACCGTGTACGGGTATATGGCCAGAGTGCATGGAGCCAGCCCCAGTGACCCAGACACAGCGTGTACATTGTACTATACACCGTGTATAAAAGTTTTCTACACAACCAACCTCACGACACGGGCAGTACCCGAGGTCAGAAAACACGGCGTGTATAATTTCTACATGTCGTTTAATTTTTGGAAAACAACATGGTCCTCTTTTTCACCATGCCTTGGACATCTTTAGTTTGGGTTAGTGCCCCTTCTTCTCATTCCTTGAAGGTCAGGTATCATTTCCTTTATCAGGATTATGATCACTTTAGCAGAACATTTTGTGATATATTCAGGCATCCATCTGAGATGACCGGATCGAGATCCTCTATCCATTCCAGACCCTAGGTGGATTCAGGCATCAGAGTGACCAACATTTCTGGGCACTGATCCTCTACCTAAAAGGTGAATTTCGGATGAGTCGCGGTATCCGCTATGGCCCTGGCAGTGATCCTCATCTGTGTGTCGAGAACATTCCCACTCAGGAGTGTGTCTCCCATAATGAGTGCTTCTATCTATTGTAATCCTTCCACTCAGGTGTGTGTCTCCCGTAATGAGTGTAGCCGTATCTCGTGACGGTTCCCGACGAAAATCACTTCTCGGACAGATGTCATTAGAACTATAAGACTCATGGAGTGTGTTCTCTCGGAACGAGCGCATCACGGAATCTTCGAACGGAATCCCTTGACGGGGTATGCGGTTGCGTGACTTGTCTTTAGAACAAAGGCCTGGGTTTTGAGTATATCTTGTTTGTTTTATATGTTCTGTAAACATATACTATACACATCTGACTCTACTTTTACTTTGGGTACTGCTTTGTGGTTTTTAGGGTCCTCTACTAAATATTGTTATACTCAACCCTACATGGGCTTTTCCCACATGTCTGGTGTCTTGTGCAGACGAGCATCCTTTTGATAGAGTCCAGGGTGGACCAGGACAAGACTGAGCTTTCTGAGTTCCCTACAGGCTGAGGCGCTCCTACGGATACGAGTAGCAGTGCCAGTACCATTGTGCTTACAGGTTGGACTTTGCAGTTTTTTCAGACTCTTGTTTTTGGTGGTCTTGTATTCTGGCCTAGTTTACATTTATAGTACTCTACCTTTCATCGTACTCTGTTGGTTAGGTTAGTTGTATGCATTCATTTTTCTTCCTCAGTGTTTTACGTTTCAGAATTTGTGGGCTTGGAGATGTCTATGTGTGTATAGGTACTTAGGAAATGCCTCTCATGTTAGTGATATGCCTACTCGGTGTTAGTCACCAGCCCCTGGCCTATTGGAGGCGGGCTTGGGGAGTCATGGCGTGGGCCCCACTAGGATGGGTCGTCACAGAGTGGTATCAGAGGTGGTCGATTCTACCTTAGGACCAAGAGTCTGTGAGTTTGGTTGGGGAAACAGTGTTGAGTGTTTTGGGTTCGGCTTTCAGGCCAGAGACTCTAGTGTTGGTGCGGTGGCCGACGTATCCATACACCATGACTCTGATAACCTGATTTTTGACCCGGTTCACGAAAACACTGGTTGCGGGGAAATAAAAGGTACATGCATCATATAAGAATGGGTTGTGTCTTCCATGTCCTTGGTGTCAACTATCCAGATATACTCATTGACCGTGACACATCTTGTTTCCTTACAGGATGCCTCCGCTACGCGTACCCTCTAGGATTCAGCAGAACAATCACGAGGATGACCCCCTTAGTGATGAGGCTTCAATATAGGGACCAGTTCCCTAGGCGTTGCCACCAGGTGGTGCACCTGCTATACCACCACCAGTGGAGCAGCCAGTGGTACCAGCGGTACCGACTGGGGAGGAGCGCAGGCTCAGCGCGCTCCACTAGTTTCAGGCACAGAGGCCCCTCAGGTTCCGAGGCGAGCCCGACCCTCAGGTGGATGAGGACTAGCTTGAGGCAGTGACCAGAGTTTTTCGTCTATTGAGGACACCAGCAGACCAGATGGTGATCCTAGGAGCGAGCCTTCTTCAGGGTTTGGCCGGCCGATGGTGGAGTCTGACCACGCAGACTCACGACGAGGAGACTCTTTCATGTACATAGTTTGATAAACTCTTCAGGGAGGAGTTATCTCTGGTTACGTAGAGAGATGTGCGCATCCAGGAGCTTCTTCAGCTTTAGCAGGGCAGTATGGCAATGGCTGACTATTCTTCGAAGGTTCACCAACCTTGCTAGGTACTCAATGGATATGCTCAGGGAACAGTACTTCAAGGCTCAGACCTTTGAGCGAGGTCTACGGCGAGACATCCGAGGTAGTGTCATGCCTTTATGGATATCGACCTATTTTGGAGTGATCCAGTGGGCCTTGGTGATCGAGATCTTCTTGGCAGAGCAGAGACAGCCGCCGGTGGTCAGCAGCAGGCAGACAGGTGTGGAGACACCGGCAGCATGGAGTCGACGTCAGACGTAGGTATCTAGACGTGGGAGACGTCATAAGTGGACCCATGACATGGTATTGACATTCCAGGGCTCTCAAGTGAGATCCAGTCAGCCTAGGGAGAAGCAGTGCTACGCAAGCAACGGTAGGGGGCATCTCGCTAGAGATTGCCCGACACGTCGAGTTACTGATAGGGAAGTGGTGGATGGACCACCGAGGCAGAGTCAAAGAATGGAGTAGGCAGATCCTCTAGGCGGCAGATGTGGAAGATGAGCAGGGAGAGCTATATGTGGTGGAATATGCTTCGACATACTTCCACCACCACCCCCAGGTGGTCCGCACCAGGCTCAGGGAGCTGGGGGACAGGGATGGGGATCGCTGTATGCGGTCGAGGAAAATGACCCAGGGGCTCCCGGGATGATTTGAGGTACGATCTGTGACTTTTCTACCTAAGCTGCCATACTCATAGACATAGGTTCCAGTCATTCCCTTATGGCCACATGTCTTGTACAAAACCACGAGATTTCGGTAGAACCGATGATTCGATCCTTACGCTTGGAGACACCTACGGGAGGAGACTAGACGATCACGCACCTTTACAGACTATGTGATCTTACCCTTGGAGGCGAGAGTTTCGGTTGGAACCTCTTGGTGGTAGAGTCGAGGCCTTATGACGTCATTCTCGGTATGGATTGGTTATCTTCGGTCCATGCCCAGATTGACTGTTTTAGGTGAAGAGTGTGGTTTGTCCGCCGTGATGGAACAAGGTTTTCCATTGTCGGAGAAAAGGAAACCCAGGTAGCACAATGTGGGCTCATGAAAAGGAGGGGGTAGCCGATCACTCACGAGTTGGCTAGCCTTACCCTCGGAGCAGTAGATATTGTGAGCTCTCAATTCCCAGCAGTGGTGGCAGAGTATGAGGATGTCTTTCCGGAAGATGTTCCAGGGTTACCACCCAACTGGGAAATTGACTTCTGCATTGACTTACACCCCGGGATGACACTGATTTCCTCATCGGTTTATCGGATGGCTCTCGCAGATCTTCGCAAGCTGAGGGTGCATTTAGAGGATTTGCAGAGCAAGGGTTTTGTGAGACCCAGCGTTTCACCCTGGGCGGCCCCAGTCTAGTTTTCCAAGAAGGCAGACGGGAGTCTGAGGTTGTGTGTGGATTACCAGTGCCTGAACCAGGTGATGGTGAAGAACAAGTATCCACTGCCGAGAATTGATGACTTCTTCGATCAGCTAAGAGGGGATCAGTGGTTCTCGAAAGTTGATCTTCGATCAGGCTATCACCAACAACGAGTGCGAGATGAGGATATAATGAAAACGGATTTTAGATGCCGCTATGGTCACTATGAGTACTTGGTGATTCCCTTTGGTGTGACGAATTCCCCCACAGTTTTCATGGGGTTGATGAACCAAATCTTCCATCCATACTTGGACCGGTTCATAGTGGTCTTCATCAACGATATCCTTTTGTACTCGGCGTCAGAGGAGGAGCACACGATACACCTATGGTTCTGGACGTACTCTGAGAGCACCAGCTTTATGAAAAGCTCTCGAAGTGTTAGTTCTGGATTTAGGAGGTCCACTTTCTAGGACATGTCATCTCAGCAGATGGAGTAGCTGTGGACCCAGCCAAGGTGGAGGCTGTGTTATCATGGGAGCCACCTCAGAGCGTGACGGAGGTGCCGAGCTTCCTTGGGTTAGCAGGATATTACCGGAGATTCATTCCTGACTTCTCTCAGATATCAGCACCGATGAAAGCCTTGACTAGGAAGGGGAAACCCTTCGTGTGGAGAGAGAAGTGCCAGTAGGCATTCGAGCTGTTGAGGTAGAGTTTGACGAGCACCCCAGTCTTGAGATTTCCAGAGGAGGGTGCCAAGTACGTAGTTTTCTGCGACGCATTAGAGACCGGGCTCAGCTGTGTCATGATTCAGCGGCATGCAGTGATTGCTTGAGGTTCGCGCCATCTTAGGCCACATGAGCAGAACTATGTGACCCATGATCTCGAGTTGGTAGTGGTAGTTTTTGCACTAAAGATGTGGTGAAACTACTTTATGGGTGATCGGTTCATTGTCTACTCTGACCACAAGAGCCTGAAGTACATATT
Organism: Viscum album; assembly: GCA_963277665.1. Classification (NCBI taxonomy): domain Eukaryota; kingdom Viridiplantae; phylum Streptophyta; class Magnoliopsida; order Santalales; family Viscaceae; genus Viscum; species Viscum album. The sequence continues at coordinate 338,240,098 of OY728163.1, forward strand.
CTCACAGAAGGATCTGAATCTGAGGTAGAGGCATTGTCTATAATTCCTTCAGGACTATGATCTCGAGATCATCTATACTCCTGGGAAGGGGGAAAAGGTGGTGGATGCTCTTATCAGAAGGTCGAGCTCACAGCTTTTGAGTTAGGAGAGACAACAATTAGTCGTGTTGCAGTTATCCTTTGTGGATGGAGAGGAAGTAGCTTACCTACAGTCGATGGTTGTCACCCCTTCACTCTTATAGCGAGTTAGGGAGGCACAGCTTGGGGATGTCGACTGTGTGGCTTTATGTGTTCAGTTAACCACAATACATTCTCTTGATGGATATTCGCAAGGTGAGGAGCACGTACTTCTTTTTATAGGACACATTGTTGTACCAGTGGCATTCCAGGAGGAGTTCCTGAGGGTTTTTCATACATCCCCTTTAGCGGTACATCCTAGAGTGGAAATGTTGTACCAGGATCTCTGATGAAAGTTCTAGTGGTCAAGAATGAAGAAGGCAGTAGCAGAGTTCATTTCTCGATGCCTCACATGCCAACAGGTAAAGGCTGAGCACCAGGTTCTAGCAGGGTTATCTCACCCCTTGGAAGTTCCAGAGTGGAAGTGAGATGGAATATCGATGGACTTCATGACAGGCTTACCACGGAAGTCCAAGGGGCAAGATTCCATCTGGGTGATCGTCGACCGACTCACCAAGTCGGCACACTTCCTAGCTATCAGGGAGAAGCATTCTGTATAGTTATTGGAACGCCTATACGTACAGGATATAGTTAGGCTTCATGGCATCCCTTCTACTATAGTCTCAGACCGAGACACCCGATTCACATCTCGGTTCTGGAAGGGATTTCAGGAGGATTTTGGGACTTATCTACGCTTGAGCACAGTGTTTCATCCCCAAACATATGGTCATACAGAGAGGACCATTCAGGTTTTGGAAGATATTTTGTGGGCATGTATCTTGGACTTTGGTCACAGCTGGGAGGACCACCTACCTCTAGTGGAGTTTGCGTACAACAATAGCTACCACTCCACCATTGTTATGGCATCGTTTGAGGCCGTGTATGGGAGACCCTGCCGATCATCGCTTTGCTGGATCGACCCCAGACCATCTGCACTCATGGGTCCAGAGTTAGTGAGAGCTACCACAGAGAAGGTGCAGGTCATCAGAGTGCGGATGAAGACTGCACAGATCAGGAAGAAGTCTTATGCTGAGAGGCGACGGAGACCTCTGGTGTTTGAAGAGGGAGACCACGTATTTCTTCGGGTCTCACCTCGACATGGGTTGTGGCGATTTGGTCGAGGTGGCAAGCTATCTCTGAGGTTCATCGGACCCTTCCAGATCCTGGGCAAAGGTGGCGAGGTGGCGTACTGCCTAGCTCTACCGCCACAGTTTCATTGGGTATATGATGTCTTCCACGTGTCTCAACAGAGGAGGTACGTGCATGACCCATCACACGTCATTGACTGGGGCAAGCTGGACATCAAGGATGGAGTGACCTTTGGTGATACACAATGGAGATCGAGGATTGGTAGGATAGGATCCTTCGTGGGCGATCGATTCCCTTAGTGCACATCCGGTGGAAGCACAGGAATCTTCAGGAGAGCACGTGGGAGCAGGAGGCCCAGATCTGTGCCCAGTACACTCATCTTTTTAAGTATCCTTTGTTTTGGCTTTTCGGGGACGTAAAGCCCCAAGGTGGGGAGAATGTATTGTCGTGGATTTTTTGTTTATTTTTTTAAATATTATGGAATTATTTCGAGCCTGGGCGTGAAGACGACACAGCATTCTGAGGTCCAGTGAGCCCATAATGGTGGTATGAACTTTTTTTAAGTCAAGTGGGTCGTCGCATGTTCACGGTTGTGGTAGTTTCCAAACGGATTCCCGGATTAAAAATCTGAGCACACCATTGCGTCCGGGATGATGACTTTTCCTATGAACGACTCTAACTTCAACTGGCGCAGGTCGACTGCAAAACTTAATTTGTGATGTTCTTAAAAGGAAATCCATTAGGAAGGAATAAAATAAATTAATAATTTATTTTATTATTTTAAAACATTTCTTTTTTTAGAACGATATAATCCTCCCCTATAAATGCATCTTTATGGAAAATTCGCAGGGTTAGCCTAATAACCCTGTGAGTTGAGAAAAAGAGAGAGATTTCTCTTGGAGCTTGGGTAGAGGAGGACGTGTTGGAAAATGACGATGGATTGCAGTCGAGAATCTCTACGCCAACAACGTTGAAGGATCTCGATGACAACAGCAGCGTAGCGCCTTCTTCAACGATTCATCCTTTCGAAAGGTAGGGGTTGTTACTTCAATTTATTTTCCCCGTTTTTGAGTTTAAACAACGAACGCAGATCAACCGTGATCAAGATGATCCGCGGATTCGTGCGTTCTTGCGGGAGGGTTTCCTTTTGGTTGATTTATTTTTGGGAAAATTGATCCATGATTTATGTTGTTGATGCTTGCTTCGTTTAAGCCTATTAACGGGAGCGGATCCATACCATGACGAACGACGACGGAGGTTCATTCCTCATTTTGTTTGTGTGGATATCTTCCTCCTTTTTCCCCGCGTGTTCTTCGCGTTCTTCACAGGGTGACGAACAATGGATCGTTGTGCATCCTTTCAGCGATGCAACGATCCCAAATCAAAGGTTCGATAGTGGAACAACCTTTTGGAGGTGTGGCGGCGATGGCAGATGACGAATCAGACCGGATCGAAAAGAGCGTTCTTCGTGCGGGAAGGTCAGAACATGTTTTCAGAACCAATAGGATGCCCGAAAACGACGGAAACAGCTTCTTGGTGTCGAGGCGACCAAAACCTGAAGGTTTTGTGGTGATCGGATGGCCGGATCAATGATTGGAGCACCACGGGAAGCGGGATGGTGGAGGTCCATGTTTCTAGAAATTTCCAGAATACACGGCGTGTACTCTCGAAGAACACGCCGTATAGTTTTGAAGGTGGCGGCTAGGGTTTCGGGGTCAGAGAAGGATCACACAGCGTGTGACCCCGGTCACATAGTGTGTTGGACCTTCCCCGAAGCTCGGCGTATACTTCGGGTGGTACACGGACATGGGATGGTCTACACGGCTTCAGGCGGCACGGCGAGTATAGCTCGGTAGAGGTGGCTACGTGGAGCTCAGCGTGTATCCCGGGGATACATAGACACGGGATGGAGTACATGACCATGTACTCCCTCACCCAGCCAGGCGAAGTCAACATCATGGGTCACCCCGTGTGCAGATTGGATGGGTTGGAGTACATGGGTTGGTGACCATGTACGGGTACATGGCCAGAGTGCATGGAACCAGCCCCATTGACCCAGACACGGCGTGTACTCTGTACTACACGCCGTGTATAAATGTTTTATACACAACCATCCTCATGACACGGGTCGTTGTACATGGGAAGTACCTGGGGTCAGACAACACAGCGTGTATAATTTCTACATGCCGTGTACTTTTTGGAAAACAACATGGTCCTCTTGTTCACCGTGCCTTGGACATCTTTTGTTAGGGTTATTGCACCTTCTTCTCATTCCCTGAATGTCAGGTATTGTTTCCTTTATCATAAGTATGATCCCTTCAGCAGAACATTCTGTGATAGAGTCAGGCATCCATCCGAGAGGCCTGGATTGAGATCCTCTATCCATTCCAGACCCTAGGTAGAGCCAGGCATCGGAGTGACCAACTGTACCAGGCATTGATCCTCTACATATTAGGTGAATTCCGAATGAGTTTTGGTATCCGTCGTGGCCCTGGCAGTGATCCTCATCTGTGTATCGAGATCTTTCCAACTCAGGAGTGTGTCTCCTATAATGAGTGCTTCTATCTATCGTAATCCTTCCACTCATGAGTGTGTCTCCTGTAATGAGTTTAGCTATATCTCGTGACGGTTCATGACGAACATCACTTCTCATACGGACATCATTAGAACTATTAGTCTCATGGAGTGTGTTATCCTGGAATGAGTGCATCACGGAATCTTCGAATGGAATCCCTTATCGGGGTATGCGGTTGCGTGACTTGTCTTTAGACCATGAGCCTGGGTTTTGAGTATATCTGGTTTTTTTATATGTTCAGTAAACAGATACTATGCATAGTTGACTTTACCTTTACTTTGTGTTATGCTTTTTGGTTTTCGGGGTCCTCTACTGAGTATTGTTATACTCACCCCGGCACGGGCTTTACCCGCACATCTGGTGTATTATGCAGACGAGTAGCCTTTTGACAGAGTCCAGGGTGGACCAGGACAGGATCAAGCTTTCTGAGTTCCCTACAGGCCGAGGCGCTCCTACGGATATGAGTAGCAGTCCCAGTACCTTTGTGATTACAGGTTGGACTTTGCGGTTTTTCAGACTCTTGTTTTTGGTGGTCTTGTATTCTGGCCAAGTTTACTTTTATAGTACTCTACCTTTCGTCATACTCTATTGGTTGGGTTAGTTGTATGCATGCATTTTTTTCCTCAGTGTTTTACGTTTCAGCATTTTTGGGCTTGGATATGTGTGTGTGTGTGCAGGTACTTAGGCAATGCCTCCCATGTTAGTGATATGCCTACTTGGTGCTAGTCACCAGCCCCTGGCCTATTGAAGGCGGGTTTGGGGAGTCACGACGCGGGCCCCACTAGGACGGGTTATGACATTTTTCTTTAAATATTATATTATTACATTTTTAAGGACGTTCTCAATAATGGGGTAGATATTACATCAAATCCTTATATGGAAAGGATGCTAATTATGAAGATCAATTTTTCTACTAATAATATTTATGCATGTTTAGAAGGATAAAGATTAATTTGGGGAGAAAGTGGAGACCATATTTATTATATAGAATTTGGTACATTATTATGGAAGGAAATTTTATATATAACACTATATTATGTTCTATAGAAACTCATGTGTTACTTTTCATTGATTCACATTATTGAAGATCTATTCATTTATATATAAATCTCAACCAATATGTGATGTAATAATACCGATAAAATAAAATATAATAATAATTTTTTTCATCTCATGGGTTGATTACCATGGAAGGCATTTGATGAAAACATCTTGATTTTTTAGTTGATGTGAGTAGTGTCAGGATGGGTCTATCATGTGATAGTTTTAATCAACTGGGTTAGAAGCCTACAACTATCATCACATGTCTATTGTTTCTTCAAATTAATAATCATCCTATGTCGATATGTTGGAAAATACAATTCACTCTCTTGTGTATATTAATATTTCGTTCTTCTGGTTTTGGGAATGATATAGATATCTACTTAAAAACCTCAATTATGGCATTGATTTAGCTTTGGGATATGGGTGTTCTCACATTCTATGCTTCTTCAAAAAATATATTTTAGATGCGTGTTTCACTTTAATGGACTATATATTATTTCCATGCTTAAGAAATGATGAATGATTTGACAATAAAGGAAAAACTATCAAATCCTATTTACATAAAGAATAGAAAATCGAGTAGACATACAAATATTTATAGTTTCAGTTTCATGGTGCAGAACTTATTCTTTCGTATGGATTCTCAATACATGATGAATAGTTAGAAGTTTGATAATTTTTTTGACACTGAAAAACAAACTCAATATATGTCAAGTAATAATGTTATTAATGAATTCAAATATTTTTGGTTTTCATTCAAAAAAGGTAAGATGAAATATAAAAATAAGAATAATATTAACACTAAATCCAGTAAAAATTATAAAAAAGAAAATGTATTTTTTTTTAATTTCTATATTTTTTTACCGATTTTTTATTCCATTTTCTAAAAATAATTTTCATTGGGAAACATATATGTGAAATTTTTCTTTCAATTATTATAAATATCAAGGGAAGACCAATGAAAACTTACACTCTCACAAAGACTTATTTAATTTGGGTATTTTACCAGAACATCATTCATTGTGTATTAGTGAAAACAAATTGAAAGTTTCTTATGCTTATTATGTTTTGAAACCTTTAGTGAAAAATCAATTTTTGAAATTATTTGATAATATCACGGTTCCTTGTGGCTTTTTCAGTGAAATTTCTAAATGAGTCAATAGAAGGTAGTTAGAACGCAAATCCCTAAAAAACAAGATTGTATCACCCTTATACATGAATTGAATCCAATTGAAATATAGAATTTATAATCAAATAATGCAATATTAAAAATGATTCCCTTATTCCTTTTTTATATACCGTTATGAGAAAATATTGACCATGTAATTATTGAAAACAATTCTTCAAGAGGCACCATTAATTTTGTGTGAGTTGGATAAAAATCCTTCGTCGTCTTTCACCTTTATATTGAATTTAACAGTTCATCTTCCTTTTGAAACACTTCTTGGCAGAACCTCAACTTTTTTGGGTTGTATTCTTCTGAAATAAAGATGAAAAAATTGAAAGATTATTTCTGAATAAAGAATAATATTGAATATTTTATTTTATGTGGTTATCTAGCTCTAAATTGTATGGATTTTTTTAATATAATTGTCTGATGTGAGAAAAACACATTACCAGGTATTGAGAAATGAGGATGTGTAGTATGGGTAAATTGAGCCCTCATTTACATCTCTTCCCCAAAAATTTGTAATTTTTATGTTATATATATTGGTTATAATGAGTGTTAAAGAGTGAGATGTGGTATATTACATAGTCATGTTTATCCTACCCTTCTATCCTTACCCTACCATTTCTACAACATCTCCATTTCCTCTTATCCATCCAAGAATGTATGATTTTGTTCCTTTATCTTCCACTCCAATTCATGCAGATCACCTAGTCCATGAATTTGAATAAGAACATCCATATGAGATTACCGATTCAGGGCATCCCATAGATCCAGCAGATCCTAACGATCATACTTCATCATGTATTATATTATAAGTCTGTTAAATTATATCACATCATTTTTCCCTGTTGTACTTTGACTTAATTCTTCTTTTTTTTTTCCTTTTATCTTCTTTTTAGGGATCTAAGAATTGGTGACATGGGGGCACCCATATACGTGAATCCTATAATGTCCAAAAGCAAATAATGGGGATTACAATAAAGATAATCATATGATGGGGAACAATTATAGACAGTGTAAACATTTTATAAGAATTTTATCCAAGTAAAAATATGTCTTTCTACATAAAACCAGTTTAATGGTGTTATATAGATAAAGAAATCAAGGATAAATCATAAACAATGATATGGTTTACAAATTATTTTTATTTATATTGATATTATTATTATATTTATAAGTATTTTCATATTTTTTTCAATTTCAGTTTAATGTTCCTGATGGAGAAACTGCTAGGTTTGCAAGTTTGATGGTGCATGAGTAGTTGTGATGATCATAGGAGCACAATTTATTTGTCGGTTGGAAGATTAGAGTCTATTATGATATAGATGGTATACCAATATTCCATGATAATAAAAAAAATATTATGACATAGTCACAAGTTATAAGAGTAATACATTTTAGGTATTCCTAATATATAATATATTTTTTTTGAAAAATTAATTATTATTAATATTATTGATTTTTTAGGATGCGTCGAAAAAAAGAAAAAGAACAAATATGTTTTGATGTATTTTCACACATTTGGGCACTACAATGCCTGATCATGAGAGGATCCAATTACTTTAATATAAAAATTAATAATATCTAAATTTATATTTTTACTTAAGTATAAGATATTAATTTGATAATGTTAAAATTTTAGAGGATACCTATATTCGATGGGCCTCAACATTTTTATTATTGAGATTGAACTGAAATATAAAATTTCATAATGCTACAAATTATTCATTAATTTGATTTTCATGTTGAAAATTATGTTTTATTCTCATGAATACCTATAATATAAATCTTGAAATTCCCTTTTAAGAAATGGATATATTTTTCATGATTTGTTTTAAATTTGGAAAAGGTGTTGACTATTTTTTTAAAAACGTTAACATGTTAGTTTTTATAAAGGAAAAGTGTTTTATAAACTTTTTCTTGGAATGTGAATTAGTTTTTAAAATGGTTGGGAATTTAGAAATGATTAATTTTTTTAATGCAATTTGGGAGAGTTTTTGTTCACATTATTTAGGGGCATTTTAAAAAAAATTGTTCTGGTGAAACTGTTATTTAAGATTGAATTTTTAGGTAATCTAAAGTACAAAATGACCAAATGTCCAAATAAAGAATTAACCAAAAGACCAAATCCCAAATTAACAAATGGGAAATTTTCTAAATGATCATATTAAAAATAGGACCAAATGAAAAAATGAAAAAATTACCAAATTACCAAATGAACAAATTGTAAAATGGTTGAATGGTCAAATGACTAAATTACCAAATAAACAAATTTAGAAATGGTCAAATTGAAAAATAACCAATTGGTCAATTCCCCAATTTTATAACTTTTCCAATTGCCTAAATGGAAAATTGACCATTGTTTTCATTTAAATTTCCCAATTGGTGAGGTTTCTAAATGTCCAAATTGCCAATTTCCAAATTTCCAAATTTCCAAATTTCCCAATTTCCCAATTTCCTAAATTTTTAAAATCATTAAATTCCTATATGAACAAATTCACCAATGCCCAAATTACAAAATGGCCAAATGAGAAAATGGCCAAATGGACAAATGGAAAATTGGCCAATTGGCCAAACTCCCAAATTCCAAAATACTAAAATACTTAAAAGGAAAAATGGATAAATATCTATTGGAAAATTTTCTAATTGGCCAAATTTGAATGTTGTAAAATTCCCAGTTAACTAAATTAAAAAATTCTTAATTTTCCAAATAGAAAACATATCTAGTGGCCAAATGACCAAATGGTAAAATGTCTAAACTGCCAAAGTCCAAATGAAAAAATGAATATATTGACAAAAAACCGAAAAAAGAGATGAAATTAAAGACCAAATGATCAAATTTACCATGTGATTGAAATACTAAAAAATTTAACATAAATATAATTGGCCAAATGGTCACATAGAAAAAATATCCAAATTACCAAATGACTAAATTACCAGAAAAACTAACCAAAACATAAAACTAATGACCAAATTAAAATAAGTACACTATGTTATGATTTATTGGCAGTTAGCTAGGATTTATTCTCCTTGTTTCATGTATAATATTGTTTCAAAATTTATATATGTCCATTAAATTATCATATTATATAATTCTACAATTTTCATGTTTATGATTTTGATATGGTGATGTCTCCTTGTTATGACTCATGAATCACGTGTATTACTTTAAACTATATCTGATTTTATTATTCGTTTAATGGGATTTATATCTCGCAACATTTATTAGTATGTCTCCAAGTTATCATGTGAAATTTTAGTGGATATGTTTAATTTTAATATCTTGTTAAGGAATATTAAATAATTTTGTTGTATCCAAGTTTCAATTTACTATGGGGTGTATATAATTACACACAATCACTTGGTTGTTTTTTATTTTGGTATTCTATTATGTGTTCCATTATGTAATAAATATTGAATTAAGGTTTATTAATGATATTGGTGACCATGTATATTTCTACACTTCTCAATTATTAAAATGAAATCATATATAATATTACTCTTGATATTCCCTCGAAATATGTCGTTGAAATTCTATGGTATTGAGAATAATCGGGATAATATCTAGATGAAGAGATTATCTTAAAATATATATCAATAATATCTTTAATTTTTTAAATTTAAATTTATTTTATCCTAATGTTGGTCTACATTATACTATACTATGGTAATATTTACATATTTATAAGAATATAGATATATTCATACTATTGAAAGTATATTATAATATACTGACAAACCTCTCAGTCATCAGTAGGAATAAGGATATGATATTTCTCATGATAGTTCATTATAATGTTAGGATGTTATCCTCATGTGTTGGTAATAATATGGATATTGTCCTACTATGATGATTTATTAGGAATATTCCCCTCACATGCCCTCATATTGGGTATCCTAGTTCAGGAAAGCAATATTGGGATGTCTTAGGTTTCATACTCACCATACTCTGGATGGGATGTGGTAGTGAGAAACCTAGTAAAGTGGATGCTGGAGATATATATATTATGTATATCACAAATAGAAATTGGGAAATAGTCAACATCCCCCTGTACCTTCATAAGGTTAGTGTGAAAGGTATCTACAAATAGGCTGATGAAATTGTTGGATGCGGTCATAGTAACCACATGTTTCTCTATTATTCATCATTGATAGGATTTATAATGTAAATTAATCTCCAATATTATTTCATGATCCATATCCATGGATGGGGAGGAGAAGTTGAGTTAATAATATCATATTATAGCATTCACCAACTGATATTAAAGATCCAAGGATTCTGATTGCATATGTCTGGGTTTTGGGGAACGACCTTCATTGCAGTTGAGGTTTATGATCAATGAATTAGGTCCGGGTATGTAGTATACTGAGTTATAAAGAGTATTACACCATCCAATGATTGGAATTGGACACATGAGATTGAATTTTAAATTTCCATTTCTTTGTGTCAAGGTATCTTAAATGAACATAAAATGAAAATTCAAGATAATATCAAACTAAAAACTGCATAGTCAGTGAATATCATTCCTAAGTAAAGTATTTAATGTTTGGTTCACCAATTTTTTCTTCCACGTATTCCATACCAATATGATTCTTGTGTGTGTAGACTTTTTTTTAAAGGGGTAAGTTCACTTTGTCATACCAATGAGACATTTTATTTAATGTTATTCAAAGGATGGAAGGTTGACTCATCCCTTGATAGTTCTTATTACCAAGTTTGGGACTCTCTAAAATATTTAATATGTATTTAAGAATAAATTTGAGTAAAAATAAATGTAACCTTTTTTATAGACGGTTGATCGTTATGATTCATAATTTTAAAACAATTTATGAAACTTAGGTTCTTTAACTATGTTTTAATAGTTAGTAAAGGATTGGTTTAAATCCACACAACTAGATACTCTAGAACTTATCACCACCTAAGTGTAATATAGGTGTTTTTGATTTGGGATAAGTACCATGATAGGGGATAAATTTATATATTTATATCAATGTTAATGGAATCAAAATCCATGTTTTTAATCCCTGCTTAATGGGGTGTGTCAAAGAAATTATGTTTTCTAAAAAAATTAGTTCTTTTTAAGGTCTTTTATCCCTATACTATGTTGTGAATATTAAATTCATGTGCGTAGAAACAATTTTATCTTACCATTTAGGTTATACGACTAGGAAAAATATTATACCTTTTAAGGTCGTTTGTCATGGTCCTATTCAATGTAGTCTAACATTATTTGTTATGGAAATTATGTTATGTAGTTTAATGTTATAGAGACAAGACTATAAGGATAAGGGTACCAATAAATTCTTTATGATTGACTTATGAATGAGTGTCCATTTATTTCTCATCCTATTTACTGGTAACAAAACAATAGAGGGTATATATTGGGTCTTACACTTTATTGGAGGCCTATTATATCAATGGGTCATTGTTGGGGATCATAACAACGAGCTCATAAATGATGATATGGTTTGGGATTATCATTAAATGGAGGCTCATATATAAATGAACATCGATTGAGATTTGGTAATTAGACTAGGAAGGAAGACTAGATTCATGGGTGATATAACCAAGTGAGGATGAGTTGGGATTTACCCTAGAGGATATGCACATATATTCATTCATGGACCACTAATTGGATACAAGGTAGATGACCGAATTCTTGATAGTTGTGGGGACCATAGTGGGGAAACTAGAATGAGCATTTTTAGCTAGGTACGGTTTCTCAAATATACTTATAATATGGGCCCTTGTTATTAAGTTAAGAAAATATTATTATCACCATTGGGTACCTTTCAGTTTTGAATAAACATCTAGGTAAGGTCACTTATGTAATTCCATATAATATGTTTTGAGGAATACATTGCTTAAGGGGGTCCCCCCTAGTGTTAATTAACACTTCATTAATTCTACAGGGTTGTGGAGGAGGACTAATAGAATGGGTTACCAATTAAGATACCTAAGAAATCTGAATCCTTAATTGGATAACCCTGGGAGGTGTAATGGAATGGATCCCTATTGTATGTGTTGTGGTAAAAGGGTACCCTAATATTTGTTTCCTAAATTAATTGGAACATTGTTATGGAGTCTTGGGTAATATTTCTCCATAGTATGAAGGATCTAGATTAGGGTCATTATAGTATATAATTCTAACTGAATTTTCACCCTATTATATAAGTCATGCTTATGTGTAACCCTATTATAGAGGAATAGGTAATGTGTCACTCTAAAATATATTCCCAGGAAAAGGGTCTCCTTTATTAAATTCCAGAGAGAACTGTTTCTCCCTTATATAGAGGCATGTGAATGATTAGGGAATGTATAGCCCCAATATCTAATATCTAGGGTGACTTAGAGGTATGGTAAACTATTATGACTCTATTTGGATAGGGTTATTTTTCATAGTACCAATAGAGTTTATGGTATGTAGTTTTCCATGAATCATTAATGTTTTAAACATCATATTATTCAATTACTAGAGTTTATATTATTTTCCATACAATTTTACAAATAGTCCCATAAATTATTGTATGGATACTATTTTATTCATGGAATTGGATTATCCTCAAACATTCTGATCCTAGGTACTCTTGACCTCCTCCCTCATTTCACCCACAACACTATAATTGGGAGGAATATGGTCTCTTATATAAGAAAGATGAGGGTATTTCATGGTGTTATGGGGATACCACCTCCCATTTCCTTTTAGTTTGTGTGTTTTTTTGAATAGGGGTTTCAGTGGGGTGTCAAGTCTTTCAATGGATTAATAAAAATGAGGCACACTTCAAGTATAGTGATACAATCATGATGGCTAAGTGAATGAATCCATTCGTTGACGGATATCTATGTTAAATGGGTAGGTTTGTGAAGATATATCAGAAAACCTTTACATTACCTACCCAATATAGTGCTCATAATTAACATCAACCATATACTATGATATAAAGTGATTTTACCCCATAATGGAACACATATATTCACAATAGTTCCATATTTCATACATTTCAACTCAAAAAAACCACATAATCCAAAATCTCAATGGTTTGATGTCTTTCATGTTTATATACTTGAATGTTTTTATTTTATGATAAGTTGTAAACATTTACAACAAATAATATTCTCATGAGATACCTATATAGATAGATCATACAAAATACACTTTCTGATAACCTAAGGAATGAAAACTGAATAAAAGGGGTGATATCAGATTATAAATAAATGCTAGTATGAAAGAAAACAATATAATATAATAAGTGAGTATATAATGAACATGTTGGAATGATAATATAATCAAGTTTCATTATCATAAACTAATAAAATCAAATATCATGAAAAATAGATCATAAATAATGAGTTATGCAATAAATCTTTTATAATACTCGAAGAAAGGAGTAATGTAAGTGTGATAACATGATTTAATAACAAAGATCTATAAATAATAACATATTTATCACATTTTGGCACATACATAATCATATAAAATAGTAAATTTGGAAACATTGAAACTGAAAATTATATCCATTAATAATCTTATGAAAGTGAATCCGTGAAAATATATTTTTGCACAAACTTGTAAACATATCAATCTACAATCATGTTTAGACACATTTTTATAAAAATATATATATTCCAAAAAAATCACAAATTTCTAAAAAAGGATAAAAAAATATGTACATGCATAAACTTATGAAAAAATATATTTAAAATAATATTTAGGAAAAAATAAATTTATACCAAGCTAGCCACAATCGTGTTCTCTACAAAACTTGTGAAGAAATCTATCTACAATAATATCCACAAAAAAACATCTATCCAATGCTATATGTAATCATGTCCATGAAATAAACTTTTGTAAAAACTATTTATAATCATGTCCATTCCAAAAACTATGAACAAAGATAGAAAAAATTGGGTTCATTTAGAAACATAAGAACAAATCTATATGAAATAACGATCACACAGAAACATTTGAACAATGGTATCTATAATCATGTCTATAAATACATCTGAATAATTTTATCTTCCATTATTTAAATGAACAAAAATGTGAAAAAATATAATCAAAATAATTTCTCTACATTGTATCATTATATCATGAGATATAAAAATATTACACAATATTTTGGGTTCCTATTATGGTCCCACCCATCCTAAAATTATATACTACAAATATAAAAACATTTATAATTACATCATGGCTATATTTACCCATAGAAAAATAAATAGTTGGAAGAATAACTTCCATAAAAAAATTTTAATAAGACATATTGAGATAGAAGGTTCTTGTTATCATTTGAAAATATCCCCCTTTGAAGCATGGAAAATATTAAAGGATTTTGATATAGATAAATTATTATTTTATAATATCATTGTTAAATAACATTGAAAAAATAAAAATAAGTATTCTTTGATTGTAAAAACTATTTTTAAAATAAATATAATTTATAAAAATTGAAAAAAAAATTCCGTTGGAAAGCCATTATATCTTAAGAAGAAATGTGTATTAATAAAAATTACAATAAAAATAAGAAAAGGTGTTTTTGATGAAAACTATAAAAAATAAGATCAAATTCACACTATTATAAAATGAGTCAAATTTTGTCATAAATAATTGTTCCTAAAATACAAAAATAAGAATATTTTTCTATAGAAATTAAATTCTACTAAAAATTCCCTAATAAATCCTAAAGGGGAAATAAAACATACATAATAGAATATAAATAATATAAATGTGGAGGAGAAATATTGCCATCCAAAAATAATAAATATGGTTGGGAATACTCAAAAACATTTTTTTAGATGTGTTGTGTAATGTCCCTACCCAGCTACCTCCCAACGGTGCCCCGATCAGGTTCACCACATTTCCTCAAGCATGCCTCCTCTTACGCTAGAGGTTGTCAAATAGGAGTGAGTGTCTAATGTCAGTCATGGGGAGAATATAAAACTTCTCTTTTATTAGAGTAATACACCAGAAAAATAAATAAACAATATTGGAGGCATATATATATATATAACTACAGAAAAAACCAATATCACAAGATGACCAAAACATGATAAACAAATTCAATGATAAACAGTAGATATGACATGTTAAGTATGTTTCAAGTGTCAAATGAAATCCCAAATGTAAATACACTGAAAACTCACAACTAGGTCCCAAACTAAATCTAGTTCCCTTTTCAATGATCCATCTGAACTCATCCATCTAATATAGGTTATTTCCCCTTAACCTATCCAGAAAACACAAATTCTATTTGGGTACCAATCAGGCAGCCTGAGTAGGGTGTGAGTACAACATAGAAGGCCATTGCCAATGGTTTCTAAACCTAATCAAGTATATAATATTGTATGTAGTTGTATATAAAATAAAATACAAGTAATAACTTAAACATTTTATATTTATTCAATTACCATTTATTTAACTATATATCCCCTCGGGTTCTCAAGGACACCCGAACCCCAATACCAGCTTCGGCTCGTGCCAGAGTCTGAACTATCTCCAAGGGAAATCATAATTATGAATGTTCATGTTACCATTAATTATCTTAATTAATATCGAATTTATTAAATACATAAACAAATAAATTATTCTGGGATGAGTAATGTGCACTATGGTCTCTAACCTCTATGGTCTATTTTGAGTATTAGAAAAAAAAAGTATAAATGATTCATAGTCAAAATGAGAAATCTCTCACGATATTTTCCCCTTGAAGGCTCACACGCCCATTTCCCTTAAAGGCTCATATATTCTTGCAACAAAAACTATTACAAGCTCTTAGGGTCATCTTACCTTAAGGCTAACATGGTCCTTAAGTAATTAATATTAGAATTTCTCACGGTCTTCTTAACATAGGGCTCACAAGGTCTCTATGTAAACAACATTAGAATCACTCTCAGTCTTCTCCCATTAATCTCATTCCCATTCCCTAGTTATCCTATGTTTTACTCATTGCCAACACTATCACAAACAATTCCTGTTTCAAAAAAAATCATTAATTAATTCACAATTAATTAATCACAAACCATTTCAATTTATTAAACTAATGATTAATTAATCAAATCAATTTCCCTATTTAATTTCCATAGTTAATTTTTCATAAAAATAACTTCAATTGATTCATCTATTAATTGGTCACTTCAACTCCATTAATTAATTGAAAAATTTATTAATTAAATCCAGTCCATTAATTAATTTACCAATTTATTAATCATAACACTTCTATTAATTAATTAAATAATTAATTAACCATATAAATTTCATTAGTTAATTCAAAAAATAATTAATAATTTCACAACTAGACATCGAAAAATTAATTCACTAATTATTTGTTCATTATTTATAATTCAACAATTCCACTATAAACACAAAAATTATTTATCCCCCAATTCCATTAATAATTCAACAATTATTTTTTCATATAAATAACCTTAATTAATTCCCATGTTAATTGAGTACATCAATCGCATTAGTTAATTCATCAATTGATTAATCAATATCAGTAAACATTGAATCCCATAAATAATTACATGATTAATTATATCATTCAAAATCTCATTACTTCATAATTAATTCAAAAATCAATTATATCAATTCTTGAATCCCAATACCTTGTAATTAATTTTTTAATTAATTATCCAATTCAATCAATTCGATATCCCAATAATCCAAATTGATTAATTATCCCATTAATTAATCTAATTCATTCGATTAAACCTCTATAGTAATATCCTTTAATTAATTATCCAATTAATTAATATAGCTCATTAAATTTATTCAACATAAAAATATCCATTAATTAATACTCTAATTAATAAACCTAACTCATTCAATTTTTCCAACACAATAATCTTCATTAATTAATTATCTAATTAATTAATCTAATTCATTCCATTGAATTAACATAACAATCATCATTAACTAATATTGCAGTTAATTAACATAACTCATTGAATTTCATTAATATAACAATCATCATTATTTAATTCACCAATTAATTAGTCACACTCATTCAATTGTATTAACACCACTATCCCAATTAATTAATTCTCAAATTAATTAAACTAACTCATTTCTATAAATTAATTCCATAATTCATTAATACAACCATCCCCTTAAATGAATTCACCAATTAATTGTATGTGTCACATTCTAATAATTAATTCATAATTAATTAATCCCTTTATTTAATTCAAAAATTAAATAATCTCTTTACACAACTTAATTAATTCATCAATTTATTAATACCCATTAATTAATTCAAAAATTAAATAATCACATTACACATTTTTATTTTTTTTAACAATTAATTAAACCTCTTTATTTAATTCAAAAATTAAATAATATCATTACTCACATTAATTAATTAATAAACTAATTAAACCTTTTATTTAATTTAAAAAATAAATAATCACATAACTCCAAATAATTAATGTATTGATTATGTAATCTGTATATTTTATTCAATTGTTAAATATTCACAACTCTCCCATTAATTAGTTCATCAATTAATTAAACCATTTTTTTATTTAAACAATTAAATAATCACAATACACCCATTAATTAATTCATCAATAAATTAAATCCATCTCAAAAAATTTAATACCCCTAATTAATTCATATACTAATTGTTTTATCTCCATTTGTTCAACCACCCCAATTAATTACTTGATTATTTATTCCATCTCAATCAATTTAGTAATCCTAAAAATCTATAATAATTAATTATACCATTAATTATCCATATTCCAAAATATAAATATAACAATAATTAATTATTCAATTAATTATTCAGTTTCCATTATCTCTACATGTCCATAATTAATTCAATAATTAATTATCTACAAAATAATTTCATGGTCTCATAATTAATTCGCAAATTAATTATTCAGTTTATAGCATCAATATACCGAAATCAGTTCTACCATTAATTATATAAATTAAATGATCTCAATATCTCCTAAATAATTTAGTAATTAATTATTCATGATCCAGAATGTCAATAAGCTAATTTCTCATTTCATTTCATTAATTAATTCACCATATTAATTAATTTATTTGATAAATTAATTTCTAAACATCTAATTGAAGTTCTAAAATTACATAAACATAATTGTAATAAAGACTATGGGATTGAGTTTTACCCCAACAACCTCAAGAACAACGATGAACACTTATCAACTGATAATCCAAATTTGAAATAGATCAACTAGGAATGTGATGAGGAACAAGATTTAGAAATGAATCCTTAAAATTGGTGGATGTGGGGAAAAATATGTCAATATGTGAAAGAAATCGAGATCTGGATTCCTCTAAAAAAACAGATAATCTATTAGCAATAGATCTAGTAGTAGATGAATAACTAGAAGCAATAACTTTAAAATCTAGGTCTCAATATCCAATATCTGATGCGAGATCACTTTCAGACTAAAGAGGATTCCCAGATTTCAATGTTAGAATGCCCATAATAAGAAGAGAGGTGTGATAAGGGTATTCGATCAAGGATTCCCATTCATAGAGGATTTTTGGTCCAAGGAAGAAGTGTATGGAGACCTTTCGGTCCAAATTGTGGTGCGCGGAGCATTCGTAGAAAATGAAAAGGGGTTCGAAGGGTTATGCAGCACTAGAGACATGTTATTAATAATATGGGTGTGATAATTACATGACGTGGATACTAATTTCAGGTATTGTAATTATTTGTGACCAATTCCCCATTTTCCCTGAGGAAATTCCATCAAACCATTTAAAAATTATTAATCAAATATTACACGTGGTGAATCTAATTACACATGGGGAAATATTACGTGTGGTTAAATTTAATTAAACATGTTAAAATCTAATTTTTTGACTTATAGAGACATGGTGAAAGAAATTTATAGGGGGTGTAATCATCTTTCGTGACATGTCAACATATAGGGAAAATTACTTTCATGACATGTCTTAATGTGGTGAAAAACATTTAAAGGCTCTTTAAATTTTCAATGTTGTGAATTAATTAATGCCTTGAATTAAATTCACAATGTATGGGAAAACAATTAACATATTCCTATTTCAAAACTAGAAAAAAATGGAATCTTATAATCTACCAACCTTATAATAGTTCTCCCTTGAGCTACACTCACTAAAACATTTAATAAAAGTCATGTTTTTATAATCTCCCAACCTTATAACAGCAAATCTTTGAGATGTACTCCCATGCATATATAATATTGCGAGTAAAAAAGTATCCAACCACTGAGGCCACACATCCACATCAATATCCTTGGATTCCACCCGATTCAGTACATGTATCTATAATATAATAACTAACAGCACAATCATTCCCCACAACACCTTTTCACAGGACGCACCACACATGTAAGATACTCCTCAAAAGACTCATTGGTCTCAATCTCGGCCGTCACAACATTTTGGATGTTTTTCTTAACTCACTGTTTCTAACAGCCATAAGAATCCATCCAACATTATAACATTTTTTCCATCAAAAAACATCTATAAAGGATGTACATCTACCACCTGTAAGGCTCACCCAACCTTTCCCCGATGAATTTAAACATGAACCTTACAGGTTCCTTGTTATAATTGTGATTCCATAACTTGAACCCATGGTCTTTATCCAATACTCTATTACATGAAATTTTATCCCCAACTTTCTGGAGCATTGTAAACTCTTATTGTCAAGAAACTCAACAATTATGTCCCATGGCCTACAGTATTCATCAGCCTTAGGTCCCTCTTGAGAACCTCATTCATAAACTTTTAATGGCATACCTCGCACCATCTAGCTACACATATACTATTTCATAAGTGAAACCTATAAGTGGCCCATATCTAACGAAAAACCATTTAAGTAGCTTGGTTTATATCCATATCCTTCACAGTGTACCCAGTATGATGTCATGGTAGGTTATATGATCATCACAAATTAATTGTACATTGTGATGTTGTAGATGATTACCAAAACCAATCCTTCATTACCAATTTTTCCTCCCAATATTGAATCATATTAACCTATCTATTGTCTTGGGCTTCCCTTCCTACCAACATTTCACCACACTAATCCAAAACCATATATTCCTTCACACATCCCCCAATCGAGATCTTATAATAGGCCATTCTCACTACCCTAACTACCCACATCAAGGGACAAACAAACAAAATTGGGGATTCTCATTTCCCAAAGTTAACTCAATTATCAAGAGGGATTTATACAAAACGAGATCAATTCATTCCCCTGTTTTCTAGCTACACGGTCAAAAAAGAGGCACAATCACTACCCTAAACTATCCTACCCCAATTTCTTCGTTATCAAGGGTAAACACATTCACATTATTCATGTTTCTTATTTAGACACCCATTTATTCTCATCTTGTATCATTTTACAATGTTTCTCAATTGTATTTTTGGCACCACTTTTTATTCAATTTCATAAGAAATGAGAAATACTTCAAGTTCAACAACTAACCCCAAACACATTTTTCCATGTGTTCCTAAAATGACGCATGTAGAAAAATAAACCTGAGTTCTTAGAATGATTCATGTAGACTCAAATTTCAAAACATTAAGGGATATGATTCAATTCTCAAAAAAATAAAAGATAAATAATTAAATCACACAACTAGTGTGTCGCCCAAGTTGAAATAATATTCAAAACCATGAGAAAACAACAATAACAATATTCCCACCCTGGGTAGTTTGTTTCTCCCTAATACATTGAGTATCCACTCCCATGCATGATCTCATAATAGATCCATGACTCTTCCTAGTATCTAGTCTAACTTTCCCAAAAAGTAAGATAATAACAGAAGAAAATAAAATTGGATCTCTCATACCACTTTGTAACATCCCTTCCTAGGTTACTCCCAATGGTGTCTCGAGATAGTTTACCATAAGACTTTTGGTGTACCTCTACATACACTAGATGCTTCTGGCTAGAATTGGGGGTCTTATATAGATTATGGTGAGACTATACCCTCTCATTTTTTCTTTTATCAATTTAATGCACCAGTAAAAATAAAAAATAACAGAAGAAAATATATAACCATGGACAGAACTAATATCTCAACATGACCAAAACTATATTTACATAATCAAAACTGAACAATAGATGTTCCATTCTATGTATGTGTCAAGTGTTCAATGAAAACCAAAATATAATTACACTGAAAACACCCAAGATAGTCCCAAATTATGCCTGGTTCCCTCGTCTATGTTCTATTCCAACTAATCCAGCTAATACAATTCCTTTTAAATTAACATATCTAGAAAACACAAAGTCTATATGGGTAACGATCAGGCAGCCTGAGTACGGTGTGAGTTCGACTTAGTAGGACCCCACTAGTAGTGTCTAAAACAAATCCAGTCTACAATAGTGTCTGTAGAATTATACATAATAAAATAAAATTAATAAAGAAAATTTTATGCATTTATATAGTTATCCTTTATTTAACCAAATAAACCCTCGTGTTCCAAAGGAGACCCAAACCTCAATATCTTCTTCTACTAGAGTCAGAGTCCAAACTATCCCCAAGTCATATCATATATTTTAAAGTCCATGTTACCATTCATTATCATAATTCATATGACATTTATTAAATACATAACACATATAAATTAGTCTGACATGACTATTTTGAACTATGAACTCTAACTTCAAGGTTCTATAGTGAGTAATACAAAAAAAGTATAAATGCTTCATAGACAAAATGGGAATGCTCTCACGGTATATTCCCCTCTAAGGCCCACACGGTCACATCCCTTGAAGGCTCACATGGTCCTTCAATAGAAAATATTAGAAGCTCTCATAGTCTTTATCCCTTAAATCTCACACAATAATTATGTAAACATTATGAGAATATCTTCTGGTCTTCTTCCCTTAGGGACCACATGGTCCTTAAGTAAACAATATTAGAATCTCTCTCAGAGTTCTCCCTATAAATCATTCTCACATCCCGGTTATCACATGTGCTACTCTATGCCAACATTATCATAACGAATTACCATTTCACAAAACATTCCATTAATTAATTCCCAATTAATTAATCACAACCAATTTCTATTAATAAACCCAATGATTAATTAATCACATCAATTTAATAATAATAATTTCTAAAAAATAATTTATTATAACAATCCCTTATATTAATTTTTCAATTAGTTGGTTACTTCAACTCCATTAATTAATTCAACAATAAATTAACTACATTCATTCCATCAATTAATAACCAAATTATTTACCATTACCTGCCCACTAATTGATTCAATAAATAATTTACCATATAAAGTCCAATAAATAATTAATAATTTCACAACTCGACATCCAATAATTAGTTCACAAATTAATTATTCACAAATTATAATTCAACAACTCAATAATTAACTCCACAATTAATTATCCCCCATTTCCATTAAAAACCCTAAAATTATATTATTACATAAATACCCATAATTAATTCTCCATTTAATTGAGTGTATCAATCCCATTAATTAATTAATTAATTAATTAATAAATATCAACAAACTCAAAATACCAAAATTATTTCTACAATTAATTTCCTCATTCACAATCTCAATATTTCAAAATTAATTCCCAATTAATTATATCAATTCTCAAATATCAATAGATCATAATTCATTCATCAATTAATTATCCAATTATATAAATTCAACATCGAGACCATCCAAATTAATTAATTCCCCCATTCACTAATTTAATTCATTAAATTACATCATCGCAAACAACCACATTAATTAATACACCAGTTAAATAATCCAACTTATTTAGTTGATTCAAAAAAATAATCTCAATTAATTAATTCTATAATTAATTAATCTAACTCGTTCAACTACTCCAACACAACAATATCTATTAATTAATTCTAAATTTTTTTAATCAAACTCATTCAATTGAAATAACACAATAATATCCATTAATTTATTCTCCAATTAATTAATCTAACTCATTCAATTTCATTAAAACAACAATCCCCATTAACTAAATTCATCAATTAATTAGTCTAACTCATTTAATTAAATTAACACAATAATCGCCATAAAATAATTCACCAATTAATTATTCTAACTCATTTCCATTAATTAATTCCAAAATTAATTAACACATCCAAACACTTCAATTAATTCACCAATTAATTTTACATGTCACATTACTTTAATTAATTCACAATTAATTAATATTTTTATTTAATTAAACAATTAAATAATCTCTTTACATACATTAATTAATTCATCAATTAATTAATCCTCTTTATTTACTTCAACAATTAAATAATCACTTTACATGCATTAATTAATTAATCAATTAATTAAGAGCCTTATTTAATTCAACTATTCTATAATATCATAACTCACATTAATTAATTCATCAATTAATTAATCATTTTATTTAATTCAGCATTTAAATAGTCAGATAACCCCCATTAATTAATCTATTAATTAATTAATCCATTTATTTAATTCAATAATTAAATAATCACATAACACTAATTAACTATTTCACCGATTAATTAATCGTTTTATTTAATTTAATAATTAAATAATCACATTGAGCCCATTAATTAATTAATCAATGAATTAATTCCATCTTAAATAATTCAATATCAAAAATTAATTTATTAATTATTTGTTCTATCTTAATTAATTTTACCATCTAAATTAATTCCTCAATTAATTGTTTCATCTCAATCAATCTAAATATCATAAAAATATCTAATAATTAATTCTTCCATTAATTACCCACATTCGACAACTTCAATATAAAAAAATTAATTCATCAATTAATCATTCAATTTCAACAACCTCTATAGGTATATAATTAATTCAATAATTAATTATCCACATCATAATTTTATAAACTAATAATTAATTCCCCTATTTATTATGTAGTTCATAACATCAATATACCAGATCAAGAACCCCAATATCCAAATTTCACATTTAATTTAATTAAATAAATAACCAAATTAATTAATTTATTTAATTACATAATTTTTAAACATGTAAAATCAATTCTACAATTAAATACATTGAATTGTACTCAAGACTATGGGATTGAAATTTACACCACCAACCTCATAAACGGTGATGAAAACATTCCAGTGAATAATCCCAATTTGAAGCAGATCAATCAAGAACACAATAGAGAACTGGATTTTAATATGACTCCTTGAAAGCGGAGGAAGTAATGAAAAAAACCAACACCTTCCATAACAATCGAATTATGAATTCCTCTCAACAGGAATTATATAATCTATTAGAATGGAATCTTTAGGACAATTAACAGCTGGAGGAAATACCATAAAAATATAGGTCTGAATTTCCATGATCATATGTGAGATCGCTTTCAGACTAAATAAGTCTCTCGAAAATCAATCATAGATGACCTATATCAAGGAGGGAGGTATGAGGAGGTTCATTATTCGAATATTGTAATATACAGAGGGGTTCTGGTCCAAGGTAGAGGACAAAGAAGAATTTTTGGTCTAATAAGGTAGTTCAAAAAGTGTCTATGGAAAATAAAAATTGGGTTAAAGGGATACTAGGCACTGGAAATTTGTTTTTAATAATATGGGAATGATAATTAGACAATGTGAGTCATTATTTCACATCTTGAAATGATTTTTAACTAATTTCCTCTATTTTTAGAGGAAATCTGATCAAACTATTAAAAACCCATTAATCAGAACTCTCATGTGGTGAAATATAATTACACATGGTGAAATGTAACATATGGTAGAATCTAATTACAATTGGTGAAATATTATTTCATAACATGTCGACACATGGGGAAAGATAGTTATAGGGGGCATAATCTACTTTTGTGACATGTCGAAATGTGGAAAAAACTACCATCGTGGCCAGTCTTCATGTGGTGAAAAACATTTTTAGGGGTGTAAATTTTCAATGTTGTAAATTAATTCAAGTAATGAATTAAATTCATATTGTATACCAAAAAAATCACTTATTTTTGTTGTACCCTAATGAAAATATGGTATCTTATAATCTACCCACCTTATAACAACTCTTCCTCAAGCTACACTCCCAAGAACCATTATGAAAACTCAGGTTCATAAATATTGGGAACCAAAGGGAATCGATATGGTAATAAAAACCCTAAGACCAAGAAATAACCATAGGGGAAGACATTTTATGGGATTTAAGAGTGAACTAATAGAATTTTCCATATATGTAATTTTTGAAAAATAAATCTAGATTTAAAAATTAGATTGGTAAATAAATAATTACAACTTTGGAACCTTTTTAATTAAAATAATTTAGAAGATAGAAAATAATGTGCAAATATAAATATGATTAATGAAATGGTAATTATGATAAAAATATCTCCATGGGATTTATATATATCACACAAAATAAATCTAGTGGTGAATATAAAAAATATATCAATGAACAAAAAGTAAGATGAGTGACCACTTACCATTACTCTATACTAATTGAAATCACATATATAATTACCTTATTAATATATATTAAAATCTATAAACTCAAAATAATTTCAATAACTACACATATATTTGTCATTTTTTGTCTACTTTCATTGATGAATGTTTGTAATTTTGATTATTTCATTCCATTTTTCAATGTTGATGTAAATATTTATTCATTAGACCAAGTTAATCATTATCAGATTAGCAATAGTATCATAATAATTATTTTAAAATGATTCATTAAGTTTGAGTTTCATTTTAAGTAAGGTATAATTATGTTTAAGGAGGACATAATCTATGATAATCTTGTTTTGGGAAATTTACAGATAAAAAAAAGAAACTTATAATGATCATTTGTGTTTATTTCATTCTTAAAAGAACATATTAATGAAAATAAATACTCCCTTATATCATATATTAAAAGTATTAATTAATTTAAAATAATTTATGATTGAGATAATGAAGATAGTATAGCATCATTTCTATAAAGTTTGAACTAACCCAAATAAAAACATGTTATACTAATGAATGGGATAGATTTTAGAGTTAAATAATAATAGTACCATTTTATTAGAACCATAATTATGTTAATATATCATCATTATAGTATAGGATGATGTTTATAATGTGTATAAATGAGAAGGTAGTTAAAAATATTTTGGGGTTCAAGGTAATTACATTATGGAATTCTCACCTTTTAGATATTGTATCCTCTGGAATAATGGATTTCGGATTCCTTACTAAAAATAGAAGATACAAGAAATTTAAAACAGATTTAGTAGAATGTAAATTTTTAAGGATATATTATTTATTAGATAGAAATATTGGATTTAAATTAGTAGATGAGATATCCTTTTATAAGTGAAAATGAGGAACATTTCTTCTTTAAACTTATGTTAGGATAGAGGTAACTATGGAATCACATTGGTATTAGGAATGGTAGGAGATGATAAGTTTTTCATATGGTAAGGATAGAATCCCACACCCAAAAAAACTCATAAATAATTCATAAATATCATTTTAATTTAACAAAATTTTACCCATGATTGTTTACATATTTTTACCCAAGTTTACCATGTTTATTTAATTACTATAGAAATTGTTTTTGTAATAAAAATAAAATATTACAAATTTTTTCAAATTCTGATAGGATAATTCCAAATTAAAATTCCCTTTAATTTAATCCAATAACTATATATAGAAAATTTAACATATAAATTAATGTATTTATTATATATGAGATCACTTTTTAGATAAGAATGACTTTTTAATCATTAAGTGTTCATAATATAATTTCATTTTAATTAATTAATAAATTATTTGTATATTTTTTGTTATATAAGGTGGTACTATATTGTGTATTTCACTTAAAATAGAGTAATTTAATTTATTATGATAATAATACACATTAATAAAAATTCTAATTATTTGAAAAATATCATTTTTTAATATTAAACCGTTTTAACAACTACCTATTAGATTAAATTACTCATCATCAATCTGTATAACATTATGAATCCATTGCAATTAAAAAAGTTATTTGAATATTACAAATACATAAAATTCATTCTTTAAAAGTGATGGTGATGGTGGTCGTGGTCGTGGTCATGATTGTGGTTGTCATGATGATGATGACAACAGCGACGATGATAGTGACAATGATGAAAATGATGTTGGTGGTATTGGTGTTGGTGATGATGATAATAATAAAATATGCTATGAACTAAGGGTTTTTTTAATAAAAGACCATTTCCCTAGAAATATTACTAAAAAATCACACAAACTAGTGTACAAGGGGATGAAAGAACAAATCAGGTCGCACAAAACACACCTTAAAAGAATATGTAGATATATGTCATAAGAATACACCGCCTTCCAATACTCATCACCTTTTTATGATTACTTCAACTGTTCCATGGGAAACGAGTGTTTTCTAGGTATGGACATATTATTTATGTCACATTATAAAAAATAAATCTATGTCTGATGATCCACAATCCTCATTACAATTATCTAGTATGGGGATGTTAAAATGCCCCTTACTATTGGGGATGGAAACATCACCTATTTATATGATAATTTTTATTAATAAATAATTTAATGTTTACTTTCGTGAGGAATCATCCACCAGTGTGTCCTACTTAGAAGCCTCAGTGTGTTTTCCCTTTTAGAAAATACCTCTGAGACTACTATCATTAATTATCATAGTTCTTGAAGTATCCATATAAAAATATCCCAGGTATTTATTTAATTCCTCTATAAATGAGTCTATTCTATTATATCTATGAAAATTTTTATGTAGGTGACATGGGGGACTAGAAGAATGATTTGGTGTCAGAGGTCGGTGGGGTAGCATAGAGACACACATGCATTGATGGATGAGAAGCCTCAAATATGAAATGTGTGCACTAACACCAATCAACCATGTATTTGTTTCCATGGAATTATAGCGTGGGATTGATGTGTGTCCTTCCACATGATGACTAATTCAATGGGACAAGTCAGATAGTGAATAAATCATATAGGTGATACAGTAGGGCACTATGTAGACATCATTGGGTGTCTCAATGGATATAATGGTGTGATATAACCTATCATCTATCCATATTACCAATTGAATTTATAATTTAGGTTGGATGGGTGTAATTATATGATTTGATAGTGGCTATCATGATAAGATGATTTATGGAAAGGGTAAAAACTGATTTCTGACTGGTAAAATTGTGTGATGGATACTGACAGGTGGAAAAAGGCAGAAGACTATAGATATAGTATAATGTTGGTTACCCATTGGAGTGGAAACCCTTTATTAAGTATTTGAGTTAGTGGGCCTTTAGGATCCCCATTTTATGAGGCCTATGGTCCTCTAGGACATTATAGAATGCATTGTAATAAAATAGATCAAGTATATTATTTTCATTCCTTTTGGAGAGGGATAATGATTGACAAACTAGGATGGAAGGGTGTGTTTGTTATTTGGTTTATTATAATCACGTATACTTTAAATAAATAATGATAATATGTAACACATAAACAAAAAATTTTATGTCAAAATAATTTTAATAATTATTTTCATTTTTTCATTCAAAAAATATATAATTTTGGAATTCTTTTTGAAATTTACAAAACTTAAATATACTTATTGGATATATGCATACCCAATGACAATATATCCAATGACCACATTAAAAAAAATCATATTTATAATGTCCATATATTTAATGACTATATATATCTGTCAAATTTCATTACTGTATATAGCCTTACAAACATCACTAAAATAATTCGCCATATTTACATATCTCATAGTATGTGTGTTATATTTTTAAGGAATCTCCATTTTTATTTTCTTTAAATAGGGGCAGTGATATTCATGTATAACCACAAGGATAAATATTTTATGTTAAGGGTGTTTTTATTTCCTTGTGGATTTATTCATCTTATAAATTTTATAAGGATGTTTCATATTCCGTCATTATAATATACTAATTTATATCGTCATTTTTTGTATTTTATAAACTAAAATGTATCTTGGTTATTTTAAATTAATTTATGTATTTGAAACAACCTATAAAACACATTATTTATTTAAAGGGAAATTTATAATGAAATCTTAACGTGTTACTTTTTAACCCATTAAATAAATTATACCCCCATAATTTTAATTATCTATGTCTGATGAAGATAATTAAGGTAATTCAGAAGAAAGAAAATACTGTAGGTATGACTCATAATTATATATTAACATTTTTATATTTGGTAAGACTAGGAAACATATATTTTTCATAATAGTATTAATATCATTAAAATTGTGTTTCTCATCAATCATTTGAACCAAATACCCCTTATTATATGGTATTATGATCCACAAATGTGAATTAATTAACATAGGGAGTTCACAGTCAACTTTCATTAATAGAATATCATATTTTGATTTTAGATATGAATTTTAATTTTTTTTATTCCATCAATTTCTATGGGATCCATATAGAGGGACATAGTATATACTGAAAAAAAAAATCATCTTTTACTAAAGAAACACTAATAAGATTTAAAGGAATTATATTAAGAAATTCTTCAATCAGAGAATAATTATAGACTATGAATGTAACATTTATACTATAAAGAGTTTTCACCACTAATTTAATATCTAATCATCAGGGTGGTCGTTTTATATTATTATAAAACTTCCCAGATATAAATTAGTGGTTAGATATAATATTAAACAATATTATTTTATCTCTTGAGTGGTTAATGAGTATTCCCTACACTACTTCAATTTAATGACCCACTTACACAATAGTGTTTTCATAATATTTCCCATTATCCCACAAAATTGGAAGTTACTAATATCAATTATTTTCATTAACCCATTGATTGATGCAATGACTGGCTTAATTTTCACACTCTTTATAATTAATTCATCAGAGAGTGGTTGCTTCATTTGGTTGATCTTTTCTTCTTTCATTATATCCCTTCAACATCCATAACTTTGATATAATTCTCCCCTACAGTTTAATTTTTTACTAGTTCAAGTGAATTAGTCCCCCCATGTTACTTCCCATATCAATAATATATAAAATGAAAAATTTTATTTAATTATGGGTTTTTTTATTTTATGATTATGTAAAATCAAATTTTCAATTTCTATCTAAAAAACATGACAATAATGGAATTCACCTACTTATATTTACATCTTAAAAGAAAAAAACAATTTATTTATGACTAATAAAGTCCCTTATATGAAATTCCATTTAGCGACATGGTTTTAATAAATTAAATAAATGTTTGAATTTTCTACCATGGTCAATTATAAAACTTGATAGATATTTTACATTTCTTGTTATGTTTTCTTTTTTGACACCAATGGATTCATCTTCCTTTTACTTATTCTCATCAAATTCTCCATTTATTTTATTGTGAAAATCTGAAGGGGGAAATTAAAGAATAATAATTCTTAATATCCTCATTTAAAGTGCAATAAATTTCATTCTAACTTTTAATATTATTTATGGATGTCATCAATTGATCATATTCACCTTTCAAAAAATCAAAAAATTATATAAACATTTGATTCCATGGATCTTGGATAACATAAAATATGTTCTCTATTATTTTTATCCATTACATATAAAATAATGGATTAGAATATCCACAAAGGGAGGGAGGATATTTATTTATAAAGGGATAAATTTAGAGTTTTTAATTCCATAGAAGACTAGGTTATCTGTGTAATTCATATAATTGTTAATGTCATGAGATTTCTTAGTGAGAATGGACATGAAATATTATACTTCATATCCCTTATTATTTTCTTTCAC
This sequence comes from Viscum album, assembly GCA_963277665.1. Classification (NCBI taxonomy): domain Eukaryota; kingdom Viridiplantae; phylum Streptophyta; class Magnoliopsida; order Santalales; family Viscaceae; genus Viscum; species Viscum album. The sequence continues at coordinate 338,270,930 of OY728163.1, forward strand.
ATTGAAAAATTCATTACATTTACTATTGTACAAATTCATTACATCGACCATATTAGCCCCAACCAATGATTACAACCAAAAATGATAGTGTTAGTATCAATAAAATAATAAATAAATTAATAAATCGATAATTTTGAATCCAAATATACCGTATATTATGAAACCTTTATATGAACCTTACTATTCTATGATCATACTATATCACTTTTAATTATTATTATATTTTTTATGTCCTGTAATCTTATTCCTCATATCACAAACCCAAAATAAAAAAACACCTTACTCTAAAACATAATAAAGTGCATCAAACATGTAATCATGAATCTGGTGATAAAAAGAAACATCACACGTATGCATTAACACCAAGTGGGACAACCTAATAATACAAAATATATATTTTAAATCATTTAAATAATGTAAATATTTCACATAACAAATTTAAAAATCTTATAATACAACGATTATATATATTTAAAAATTATCTAATAGTATTCTTATTTTATAATAAGTCTTTACCATTTCCCAAAAATAGAATTCTCAGAAGAAACCCTTTTATACACACCATAAATAATACCTTTCATGATATCTTATGGAGCGGAAAAATAAAAAATTGGTGAGATCATTTGATCAGTATGTGTTAGAATAAGATATAACAATATAATATCATAAGTGATAATAATATGAGAATTTTGGTATTAGAACATAATTAAGGTTCATGATCATAACATCAGAAACTCATACCGAACAAAACATAGATAACAAATCCTAAGTAACATAATAATTTTTTCTTTATAAAATAAGACATCGTTAATAGGATTGTGAGAATAGTAGTCAATAATCATAACCCATTAAATAAAAACATAGGAACTAGAATATAGAATATATATGAGCATATATAATCATAGACTTCTAGACATAGGTAACTAAAATCATGTCCACACATGATCTTTTGAACATAGAAATATTTAATATTTTACATTCAAAAACATGTAAACAAACATATCCTCATTTGTTTTAAGAAAAAAACTTATTAAAAAGATATGAACAACTATTTTCATGTACAAACTTATGAACTAAGGTATTTTTAATCATTTTCATGCATGAACATGTATAAAATTCAATTTGTAATCATAACTAGATAGATTTGATTCGCCACTGTGGAACACAATGCAAGGAAGAAAAATGTAATCATACACAATACAAGGAACACAATTAATTTTGTAATCATGTTGATGAACAAAAATTTGAACAAGTATACTAATAGTCATTTTCACATAGAATCTTGTGAAAAAATATATCATCAATCGTGTATATGAACAAACATGGGAACAAATACATATGAAATCATGACATAATCTAACCATATAACCACAACTATTCAGAATCATGTCTATAAACAGACATTTGAAAAATCTATCTGCAATAATGTTCAAGAACGATTATATGAAACAATTCATCCACAATCTTGTCTTTTCATAATTAATGAACAATTATATCTTCAATAATGGCTAATAACAAACTACTAAAAATTATATCTATAATCACGTTTTGTAAAAACATGAGAACTAGGATTCCTACAATCATTTCCATCCACAATATCATTACCTCAAGAGTTATAAAACATTAAGCATCATATTCATGGATATAACTAATCCTGCCATCACATAATTATTAACCATATATTAGAAAACATTCAAAATTCTGAGAAGTGTCATATATATATATATATATATATTACATCTTTTTAGATGAGTATTAAATACATAACATAACAATCCACACCTAAATCGTATATGCGAAGTATCATTAGAAAATTTGATACCTAAACACTTATTTCATCAATATGCTTCATTATCTTCTATTATTACATTCACAACAAGAACTTTTATTTGAAATATCATACCTAATAGATTTATTCATAACAAGAAGATACGAAAACATAATAATGGGTGAGCTTATATAATTATTTTTGGTAATAAAGATATATATCATTGATGAATTGAGAATAACATGTGCATAAGGGTAGAAGCACATGACCATAATATTTGAAAACACATACCTTTTATATCATAGATCAAAATCTTGATTCATTGACCAAATCTAGGTAGTTCATGTGACAATAATTATAATTGAATCAGTGTACATGATCCATGATAGAATAACATATGTATAAGGCATAAGTTTGTGGAATAAAAATAAGTATTAAATATAATTTCTTTATTATTCAAGGATCACTACCAAGACAATCATAGTAAAAAAAATTCACTCCCCAAACCATCATATTAGTAAAGTATCACTCTTAATACTATCATATTGGATGAGGTTACTTACTATACTAGGTTCTAACCCCCCCCCCCATTCTAGTCTTATTTATCTCATGATATATCAATATTTACCTAATGAATTAGAGGGAAAAATAATTATATGACTGCTGACAGCATAATAAAAGTTATACATAGGTGTTCAATAATATCCTAAAACATTAATATCAAAACCCATGAAAAAGAAATAAGTTTCATAAAACATTTATCATAACATAACCTGTGGAAAAGAAATGGTTTTATCAAAGATCATTTCATAAAAATTATAAAACATATAAAGAATGACTAAGGTGGGTATCATTGGATTATATCCCTTTTAAATATTATGAAACAACAAAGTATTTCCTCATTTGATGAAATTTTTTTTTAAAATATCATTAAAATATTTCATGAAGAATATACCCAATTCACATTGAATTAACTTATATAAAATATAAAAAAATCCAAAATATTATGAAAAAATATATTCTTCAAAAATAACCATAAAAACATTTAATTGAATCATTAAATCATTTATTGGTAATGAGGGAGGTAAATTAAATCCATGACTTTTATGTTAAAACAAATATTCTTTTTACATTTCATGTTAAAAGTAAGAAACTTTCTTGTTCATAAAATGTAAAGAATAATAATTTTAAACCATTTTGAATTTTTTTAAAGGGTACAAATTAATTTATAAAATTATATTATAATATTAATAACCCTATTTAAAACAATTTAAGAAAAAAAATTTATGAAATAAAAAATATTTTTTAATGAATAGATAAGTTGTGTTGTATTTTCGTAAAAACATTATTTCAGTATATTGAGTTATTAATGGGAGAAAAATTAAAGTAAATCATGTATTTTATAGAATTAAACATACTGAAATAAAATTCAAGAGTTTATTTAGAGGAATATCATAATATTCCTTCATTTGAAACATAATCATAATCAATTATTATAAACAATGAGATTGTGAGATAAATCCCTTATCGCTTTGGTAACATTTAAATCATAAACCCCAGAAAATAAATAATATTATATGGACATTTATGTCCTCATAACAATCATATGAATCATCATAATATATTTTCATTGGAATTATATACACCATATAATATAGACATGTGGTCAATATTGCATGTGTCTAGGAGAAATAAAACTGAGATTAAACTCTTTTACCCAGAGTTCCTCATGATATGAATTCACTCTACCTTTAGGAATAATAAATTTAAATTTAATATAATTATATATCATAATAATTTAAGTACTCTTAATTACATTAATTAAACATTTTGATCATATAATTACCCATTTATCAGTAATTCTTTATTAAAATCATCATTTCATGGTGTTAACTATTTATCTTTTCATGAGAATTTCATTTCGATATTTTAGGTAATTATACATTATTCATGGTTTCATTATATACATAATTTTAATAATTATTTATATATCATATATATATTAATTATTTATAATATTTATAATAGATAGAGGAATAAAAATGAATTACACTATTCGTGGAGACAATAGGTTGTACGTACGCATGAACGTTGTTTTCAATTTTCAAAAGATGGAACAGAAGAAGGATAAATAAAAATTCACATATAAATAATAATTATTATATCATATAATCCATATATATTAATTAAATCTATCCTTATTACCATATAATTAAAATGTAACGTGTAAAACAAATCACATCACAACATGGAGGTGGCAGTCCACACGTAGGTACTAGCAACGTTATTATTTACTAAAATATTGTAAGGTAATAAGGTATATGTGATATTATAATTAATAAATTATATTTATGTCAGAATTATCATATATAAATATTTATCACATCCTAATAACCATCCATGAAATATGGTGGTGAAAAATGAATTGTATCTTGGTGTGGTAATGGTAAGTCATACGTATGCATAAAAGATACATTCACTCATCATTAGATGGGAGGGAAGTCTGATTATGGTGATTTAGTAATAATAATTTTAAAATTTAATTTCATTTAGAATATTGAAGTTATTTTTTTATGATAAATACAATATATTTAGCTAATGTAAAGATTAATTAAAAAAATTAACATATCGATTGAGGTTATTACCTCTTCATTTGAAGAAATAATTTATAACTCCTCTTAATGATACTAGTCTTCGACTTTAGAGACTAAAAATACAAATATATTTTGGATCAAGAAATTCAGATATGATTTTTTTATGGTATTTTCAAGATAGAATCCAAAAATTAGTGATTAGAAGAGAAAATTAGGGTGCCCTTTCATAATTTATATGAGGGGCACTCTTTTTATTTCTTAAAATATTAAAATATAACAATTAAATTATCTAGAAAAAATTCCTCAAAAATATAGTTATTAAAATATAATAAAGGATGGTGTTTAAAGAAAATAAATAAAAAAAATTTGGAAAGGTTTAACTTGTCTTTTCTATTAGTTAACCAATTTTAACCTTAACCATAATAACATATTTTTCAGAAATAAAGGGTTGTAATTTTAAATAAAAGGTTTAAATTGTCTCTTAAATATCCAAGGAATCACTATTTAGACCACATAGTATCCAATCTGTACCCTTTAATGATATTTAGTGTTTTCTAATAATTTAATGAAATATTATTCTTTTAAAATATCATTAATGTTAATTTTGATACTATTCATTTAATTTGACTTAAAAGATGTAAATATATATCTACGATTAAAATATAATCAGTCAATAGAAAAATAATATGTATTATTAATATATAAAATTAATGTAACATAATAAATCACATAAATTATAATACATTTTTATATTTTTGAAAGTCATTTAATTTATTTCTCTATTAAATGAAAAAAATATTATATTTGTGTTTTCTATGAATTTAAGATTATTACTTAATCAAAAAAATTAATGAACTTAAAATTACGAATATTATTTTATTATTAACAAAATGACCATTTATATTCATTCACCACTTTCTTTTTCACTAGGTGAACACATAAGAGATATTTAAAAGTTAGAGATTTATATTTTATATTTTTCATTATTTCAAATACTATATAGGTCATTTTTTAACCATGTTTTCATTAAACAAAAAACATTTAAGCCTATGGTGGTATGTGTGAAATAAAATTTATCCAGTAAGATTTATCTTAATATTTATGGACTTATCACTAATTTTAAACCAATATTAACTCAATTTACCCTTTACTGAGGTGATAAATTTTACCATTGTTTCAATTAATATTGACCAAAAATTAAAGATGGATAATTACCAAATTGTGATATCATAATTCCAAATATGGGATCCATTTTTTGAAATTCAATTTAAATAAGAGGTATAAATTAATATTAATATAATTGAGAAAAATGTGACAAAACTGCTTTTAGAAAAATATAGTTTGTAAGCATAACACATATTTTATTATTATCCCATGCTTCCAAAAGATATTAAATAATTTAAAAACATTTAATTGAATATAAAATACCTAAATTTTAATAAAATAATTGAAAAATAGTGATTAGTTATATTTTTTATGATAAAAAATATATTGTGTTTAAGAAAATTTAGAAAAAAATCTCATTTATTTTCAATTAGATTTCATTTTCATTTATAATTAACTGAGAAAAAAATAATTAATTTTATAAATATTAAACCCATAAATTATTCATGATTTAGTTGTTCATATTTATTCACTCAAATCCAATGGATATGTGATAACTATCACATTAAATAATAATATTTTAATAGTATATCATGATTCGTTTAAATTTGGTGTTATGTGTAACATAAGAAATTGAAGAAATAAAATTTATTAAAGTGAAAATATATTCTAAAACATAGGTTGTTACCCACTTAAAATTCATTTATCCTTTCAATTTGTCCTCCTAGTATAATCAAATTTGGATATCTTTTTTTCATTTCATCTTGGGTTCCCATGTAGAATCTTCAAATTTTTTATTCCTCCATATAACATTCACTATGTTAGTAGTCATGTTCTGTATCACTTTATCACTACAATCAATTATTTCTAAAATATTTTATTCATAATAAATACCATTTTCTAGTGGTATGAATTTTTATTTATGTACATGTGATGTATTAGTTATATACTGCCACATGAGAGATACATGGAACACATCATGAATTTGAGATATGTTTGGTGGAATCACTAAGTAATAAGTTACCTTAGTTAATCAATCAAGAATATAGAATGGGGAAATACACCTATTGAATAGATTTCAACTATTTCTAAATCTCATAACCTTGTTACATGTATAAATTCATATAAAAATATTTTCATTATCTTATATTTATAGATCAAGATTATAATTGTCCGAAAAACTTTTCTATAGACTCTCAGTAGCCTTGATGTGTTGTTGAATAGTTATATCTTTAACTTCCATTTCCTTATCTATATCAGGTCCCAATATCTTTGTCTATTCAACTCCATTATATCACATTATATTTTTAAACTTCATTCTAAAGATGATTTCATAAAGATCTATTTGAATGATGGATTCAAAACGATTGTAGTAAGAAATATCAACCCAAGGAAGGTATTGATTTTTATAAAAATTCCAATACAATGAAAATATCTTGACATATCATATAATATTGGAATGGTTCTATAATACTGTCCATCTGTAGATGGGTGTTAAGCAGTATTGGAACAAAAATATTTATCTAACTCCTTCTAAATACTTCACCAAAACTTCTAGGTAAACCATAGACCTCAATAGTATAGAAAGGAATATGGTACTCCATGCAACCTTACTCGTTCCTTGATGTATATTCTACCAAGTTGTTTTAGTAATATGTCTTATCTGAGTGTAATTTATTATTCTAAATTCACAAGGTGATTTATTATAATCCAAATGCCATTATGAACCTTAACATTATTGGGGATTCGGATAAAAATTCCAGGGTGGCATTAAATAATTTCAATTCCAGTATGGTCTATGGTTGTAAAATTCTCTTATACTCATGTCTCTCAAACTTAACTTCATAAAAGAAAATGAATTTATATACATACAAAAAATATATAGATCCTTATATTTTCCCACTATAAACACTCTTCAATATCTTTATACATATTTATACATCAAAGATGAATATAGAATGATGAATAATGAGCCTCATCCAATATCTCCTTATTCAAATTTTCTATGGGGAGAACAAATAAATACTTATTAAACTTTATCATTCCTTCACAATAAGAGTAAATCTTATGTACATTTCTCACATTTTAGAGCTATATATCTATCTTTTTAAAATATTTAATTATCACATGGAATGATGTTTTACCACTAATTTGAGAAGTATAATATTTATTTACTTAATTCAAGGTTTCAAGATCCATCCTTTCCAATCCAGAAATATTTTTTCCTTTGATATCTTGATCCTAGATAAAATATCATAACCATTTTCACTCATATTATAGGTCACTTGGTCCACTTTCCTATGGTGGTAATTTATTGATTAGTAAAAATCACTAATTATCTCCAACCATCTTATTTAGTGTATACTCAACTCTTTTAATGTGAAAATAACTTTTATGATATGTATATATATCACAAAAATCATTATAAGAATAATTCCTTCAGATATTTAATGAAACAATACTATAGATAAATCCATATCATGAGTTGGGTAACTTTTCTCACAAACCATCAACTAGCATGAGGCATAAGCTATCACCATATTATTTTTTTCGAGAACATATCCATGTCCATTCTTTAATACAACACTATAGACTATAAACCCTTCATAGGTATAAGGTAATGTGAGTAAAGGTGAACCTACTAAACCTATGTTCAGTTCCTTGATGTTTTTTACCTTATACTTTCCAAAGTATATTATATACAATATGCGTTAACATGGGGATTAGATTATAAAGTTCTGATTAATTCTCAAAAAAGTTCCAAAAATATCCATCCAAACATGAAAACTATGGATCTCATTCATATTGGTTAGTTGGGTCAAATTTTCAATAACCTTTATCTTTGAATGATCTGTTGATATTCCTTTACGTGGCATTATATAACAAAAAAATGTAACCTTATAAATTCAAAATTCACAATTTATGATTTTTTCATAAATCATCCCCTTACTTATAGTAATCAGTACAATTCATAAATAATCTTCAGGCTTTTACTTTATATTGGAATACATAAAAATATCATATATAAATACTTCTACAAACATATCAAAGTAGTACTGAAAGACACTATTAAAATATATATGAATTTAATGGAGTTATTACTATGATAAAATGGAATAACTATAAATTCATAATTTAAATACCTTATAAGGAATGATATTTTAGGTTTATCCATCATCTTGACCCTTAATTAATGATATCTATAATAAAGGTAAATATTGTAAAATTATTCATCTCCAAACAGTTGAAAAAAATTCATCAATATGGGGTAGATGATACTTTTTCAAGATTTTGATCATTATGATTTCCTATTAATCAATAAAGAGTCTCATTGATAAATCATTCTTCTTAAAAAGGATAGGCGCAACCCAAGGTGACAACTTGGTAAAAAGGATACCCTGTCATGATTCTTTGGGAGTTTTTTCATCAATTATTGCAACTCAGTCAGGTCTATTCTATATTGATTATTTCAAAAATATGTAACACTAAGAATGTGTTATATTATGGACACAACATCATTATTAGGTTGAAGTCCAAAAAATTATTATTATAATACATCAATAAACTCCTAAAAAATTGTCTTATCTTTGATTGTGAGTTTATCCCCAACCATTTTAGGAAAGCATTCAATTTTAATTGGAATCAAGATAAACTTAATGGATTTTATTTCCATCATAAGTTCATATTTATCATCACATATATATAAAATTTTAGATTTTTTTGTAATTTCCAATGTGACTTCCCTTATTTTGTAATTAATTTAGGGCTTATGTAAATAAATCAAATACATTCTCAAAATAAAATCCAATTCAACTAGAAAGAAAATAAAACGTTTTGAAGGAATAACATTCCTGTAAACATCCACGGGATAATAATAATGGACTTTAGAACTGATAGTTATATAATTAGGGGGTTTTCAGTGCTAATTCAACATCTTCTCATTGGAAAAATGAATTAAATTTACAAAATAATTTTAATGATCAAATGAAATATATATAACTAAGATCAGATAAAATAATTTAATATTTGAAAATACCCATCACTGAACCAACATCATTTTTCTATCTCCAATCCCTTAGTACAACCAAAATGGTCAACATGACTATCATGATTCATTGATCAGAGTGATCAATCATTCTTTTTTTGTCTAAATCTTAACCCATTAATTTCATTATATAACACATTAGTTTTTCCATATGTTATCCTTGAAAATTACCGAAACATTAGGATGATATCCTACAATTAGAATTTATCCAAGGTTCACAACAAATTTTTCACATCCTAGTTTCTATGGGTTAACCAAAATTTTCTCTGATACCAACTTTACTTACAAAAACTTTTCATTCATAGATATTATATATCTTTATAGGAATATTTAATTCATAAAATAATGATTAATTCCACAATAATATATGTATAGTCTCTCTAGAAAGATGTTGACATAAACTAATATTAAATAAGTGAACTAAAACATCTCTCACTATGTTATTTATAACTAGTATCCTTCTTAGAAAAATCCTTCCGAATATCATTCTTCATAACTTGGAAAAAATGAATCATAAGGAAGTGTGAGATCATATGGTAAGTAAGGGTAAACAAGGGAGATATCAATGGTCACTAGAGTATAACATGGGCATAAGGGATTGATAACTGGAGAATAATATTTGAAAAATGATACCTTGTATACCATTAATCATAATCTTGAGTCAGGGAATAAATCTAGGAAGTTCATAGGATATGGATCAAAACTGAATCAAAGTACATGATTCATGAGATAATAACATTAGAATAAGAAATAAGTGTGTTGAATACACATAAAGATATAAAATCATGTCATTAGTAGAACATTATGATCACCAATACTATCATAGTGTGTAGGGTTCCCTCACCAAACCATCATAGTGTTGAAGGTTCACTCCCAAGTCTATCCAAGTGGGTAGGGTCCCTTATTGAATTGGGTTCACCCCATATTCCAATCATGTCAATTGCGTAATATATCCTACTTTTAAAAATTCATTTAATGTATATAAAATTATTTCCACACCCCTCAAATAATTAAAATCACACATATGTGTTCCAAAAGAGCATAAAACATTCATAATATCAGAACCTTGAAAAAGGAAACAATTTTTAGAAAATTTCATTATAACATAACCCATGGAAAAGATATGGGTTTTATAAATATCTTCTCAACATAATAATAAACCCTAAAAACAAATTGTAAGTATTTTATAATTGGACCATTCCCATATAATTATTATTAAATATCAAAGGATTCCTTCTTAGATTAATAATTCCTTTAAAATATTGCATAAAACATTTGTTTAGAAAAAACACCTTTCACATTAAAATAACTTCTTCAAAATATTATAATTAATAAAATATAAGGGAAAATTTTTTGCATGAAAATATCCATGGAATATTATTAATGTATGTGTCATGACCCCATCCCTCAAAAGATAAAATTCTAGGTCTAGCGATGAGGAAAGGTAGATAATGACACTTGAATCCCACCTTTAGTAGGCCCCGGGTTGGTGACTAGAACCAAGGGTGAAAATATCACACAATATTGGAGGCATTACCCTTTATAAAAAAACAAGATTATGAGTTAGGATGAATCAACTGAAAAATATCTCCATGATATATTATATAAGAAAGCCAAACCATCCCATAATGAATGTATAAATAAAAACTAATACATATAAATGTCTCCAAAGGAATGCCATAAAATAATAAAATCTAAGCCAATGACACTGCGACAGCTCCAAATCTCTAAACAATAAATGTAAAACACGGTCTACAAAGTCCTCATGGAAACCTAAAAACAATTTTTATATATGTAGGGTGAGAAAGAATGTATAATCACAAGGAAAAAAAGTCTCTTGTGAACATGTGAAAAGAGCCTACTAAAGCACCTGTGTGAAAGAAGTTGAACCAACCAACACATACATAGGTAATATAACAATCCCAACCTCACTAAGAAACTCTCAGAAAAGAATGAAATTCAATTCATGTAGTATAATAAGTGCATTGATGAGAGGGTACCTGACATCACTTTCTGACTAATTATATTCTCTCCCACAGAGACAACAAACATCCTGGTGCTCCCACCTCTTCTGAACATACCACATAGAAATATCGCCTGCACACGCCTGGTCTACCATGCTAGTACCACATCCAAGGAAGAAAAAGCACATCACATCCCTCTCACACACACCTTGGCCTCAAAAACCCTAAACATCCAACCCGAAGACACCTAGCCCACAAACCTCATAATATCCTTCCCTCAGACACTTGGGCCACAAACCAAACCTCATTCCGAAGTCATCTGGTAAAGTACAACACATATCATCCTGAAGACAACTGGGAAGGCACAACATTCCCACACACACCTTCGCCTCACAAACCACAACCTGTCCCAAGAATCTTGTGATATCGCCGCTTGGAAGATGGAGCATGGAAGAGTGGGTGGACAGCAATCCATCCTCCCACTAAGAAGTTTTGGAAAGACACTCACCCCTGTGATAATGAGGGTGTTCAACACATAGTTCTCAATTAGGGTGGGGTGCATATATAAATCAAAATAATATAAAAGTTTATATATATTTGATACCAACCACCTATCCCAACATATGGGTTTTCAAGCAAACAAATATCCCATAGCACAGTCATATTTGCTGCTACCTCTAAATAAAAAACACCAGACAATAAGACACAAAACTCATTCCACATTCTAAACCAGTTTATTTATATATAAAAATTAACAAGTGAAACAATACAACCCATAAAAAATTTCTTCATTAAATATATATATATATGAATTCATTAACTTTCAGTATTATTTTCATTAATTCATTGGTTGATATAAGATAACCAACCACATAGAATAATCACAACACCATATAAGAATAACACAAGAAACAAGTCACATTACATTTTTAATCCATATTTATTTTCTTAACAGATTTAAAAATATTAAATAATCTCTTATTAACAATAAATTGGTCAATTAAATTCCAACCCATTATCATTCATTTTTTCTATTTTTTACATTCTTTATTCCCATTAAAAAAACAAATTTTCCAGATTCTTCCAAAGAAAAAGATATTCCATTTAGTTACATACATTCTAGTAAACTAGATATAATTCAACAAATTCAATAAGCAACACAGAATGCAGCACCATATAAAAAACCATTACATTGTTTTCAATAACCCCACATCATCAACAATTTACAGCCACATCCCCTATTTGTGGGCTTGCTACCTAACCACACCATAGAGATTGTACATCACCATTGTATAACCATTCCCATTGCATCCCCTGCACAACCATATATACCATTACTACAATTATATCCCCACAGCGTAAAACATTTCATCTAATACCCCTATATACCACAACACTATCATATTCCCTTCATCATATCATTGGATCCAACCCACAACACACAATAATGTCTATAAACAATTAACACCACATTATAAAGCAAGACATGCTTCTAGGTTTAGTAGGGCATCCCATATTCAATTCCACTTAATTTAGGATACAATCACCTAAAAAATATAATCATAAGAATCCATTTATTTTAGCCTAATATTTTTGGTAAATAGATTCCATGCAACTTTTAACCATAAGAAGAAAAACATGAATTCATAAGAATTATGTTCACAATGAACAACCCCCAATGTCCACAATTTTCATTAAAAATATTTCCCATGCCTTCACAATATCAACAAGTAACTTATTAGAAGATATTAATTTTCCCATACCCGCATACTGATCTTAAACAGATTTAATTATCTTTATAAAGTTGGAACTTTTCTTTCTTAACAAATGAGGCATTCATACAACCACCCCTCATAATACTCAAGAAAAATAATGAATAAGGGATCCCTACTTGGATGTAGAAGAATCAATTAGTATGTCATGGTCTCCCTGAAACAGGGGAGTGCATGCAGTAGGAAAACCTTCATGAAAACTCAAACCAGCTCTGACAACCTGGATGCATGCCTCCTATGGGAAGAATAATTTCGAACTTTCTATATCAATAGAAAGGATAAGGTATGAACTATAACACCCTGAGATTTTATAAGATATATTATTTTTAATTTCTTTCATATCTTTTGTTGTATGCTACACCAAGATTATCTTGTGCTATGCGCAACATTGTATTAGCTTGAAGTATGCACAATACTAATCTTGGATCGTGTTACACACAATTTAAATTTCATTTGATAGATGTTATTTTACCCAACATTGAGTGTATATATATATATATATATTCAATGTATAAATGAAATATGGTTGGATTATATTATACGCAACAACAAATGAATCTTTCACTAGATACAACCCTGACTTGGCTTTCATTACACGCAATCGTGACCTTCCACGATAGCGTGTGTTGTACGCAATACCATGTTTCACTAAACAACGATATTTTATTAAAATATTATATAACCTATCCGTTATGAATAGTAATACCCACTTTTTGAAATTTTATAAATTTTATCGTTCAAAATGGAATTCATTTTTGGATTCTGAATATCGAAATTAGCCTACGGTAAATTTTTTGTATTTCTCTGAAAACTTTCAATTTTTAATGAATAGTGAAAACACTGGGTTACTATTTAAAAAATGACTTTTTATTTAAATAATTATTTATTTTATTTTAATTTATTTTAGGTAAAAATTGATACATAAGACCTATATAAGTTCAATGTAATTCATTGGGGTCATTTTATAATAATTTTAGATATATAAAAAGTTTATTGAACTTTTCACCGACTTTTACCCACCACCAAGGAGAATTTGAAAATTTACATAAAACATAATTTTACCACTTCTGTGAGTGGAATTTTGAAAATACGAGAAATATGGGTAATATCAAGGAGTAAAATGTGGTTTAATAAGATAAAAGTAATTTTTGGTGGATAATAACTTTTTACTTTTATTTACCATGGTTAAAAGTAAATAGGGTAATTAAGGGTAAAAATATTATTATTATTACCCTAAAACATGTCCTAATTCTATTGGATAAGTGTAATTCGATCCAAAACAACCTTAGGAATAAAATATTACCCTTTAGATCCATTTTGATTAGATTAGGAAATTTATTATTATTTTATTTAAAAAAGTGTTAAAATTGTTAAAATCTAAGTTTAATAACTAAAAAAAATTTAATATAGGTTTATACATAAGATAAATTCGACTATAAATATTAATTAGAATGATAAAACGTTTTCCTACCTAATGGTATTTTATTTATAATTTTTATACATTAAATAATTTAATTTATTTATCACACAATAGTGATGTAGTAATTACCTAAATAATGAAATATTAAAATAATTGATAATATAAATACACAAATAAATGTAATTTCATACTTTTTATGAATTCCACTAATTTTATATGTTCATATTACATGTTAATTTTAATTTAAGTAACATTTTTCGAACTAATCATGCTGTTATAATTTTCACAAAAATCAATTACCAAATAGTGTCAAAATTGACATAATATGGTTTTTAAAACAAATATTATATTATTAATTGTAATATTATTTTTAAAAATCTAAGGATCATCCAAATGACTTATATAATGTTATATATATTAATAATGAACCACTTGGTGTTATTGTGGCTTGTTATAGTATGATTATTAGCAATATAGAGTCAGAAAACAAGAAGACACGGTAAAAGTTAAATTATTTAACTTAGAGTTAAATCTAAATGATATGGTTAAATAGAAACCTAAAATTACCTAAAACCTATATTATTAGAGGCTTTAAACTCATACCCACTTTATCTTCTAAATAAGTCACTTTGGTGCCATTATAAACCGAATATGACTTTATTATAAAATAATATGTTTAGTTTTTTCTAAAGTACCCCACTCCCCCCTTATAAAAGGGCACCTCCTTCCTCTTCTCTTTAAACTATTTTGAGCCTTAAATCTTGGACAACCCCTGCCCATTTTCCTTCTCAACTTCCTTAGAAACATTATATATGTTCTTGTTTCCACAAAATACCAACTTTAGTGCCTTAATATGAGGATTAGAAGACGCACGTCAAAGAAGAGGTAATATCATTTTCCAATTCTTTCATGTTTCATTCTTCTTCTACTTATTCTTCATTTGTTGTTCCATAATAAATTAATAACATAAGTTTAACTCATATACGGATATGTTATTATAAATAGTAAACAACCCTATTTCACCTTCTATCCATACTATGGAAAATGAAATCACCGCGCGTGCGTACATACGGAATACCATCTCCACGCCATGGTGTAATCTATTTTTCCACCACCACCTTACTTGGATGGGTATAATGGTGTAAAGAATAACTATATATGGTAACTATAACATCATACTGATTATGAGATATTATATCATCCACTCAAATTCAATTCAATAATTATAGGAACGATATCATCGCTCGTGCGTACGTACAGATTACTGTCTCCACGAAGCGATGAGATTCATTCTCCATGTTAATCATTCAAGAATGATTATAAAGTATATGTAATGAATAATAATGAAATATATGACATAATGAAGCTACTGGATTTATGTTTTTGTGTATATATATTTATATATTTCATCTACTTACTTCCATTCAAGTCAATAAGGAAAGGAAAACAGTGTTCATTCGTATGTACGGCCTACAGTCTCCATGAACGATGTATTTTATTTCATTCATCTATCTATTATATATATATATACTGAATATATATGATATATAAATCATGATTTACATTCTGTAAGGAAGTAAATCATGATATAAGGAATAATATTATCAAGAACAATAAGTCTAAATACGTACGATAAATAAAAAGATTTTACCCAAAATACTGCTTTAGTAGGAAATTTACAAAAGAACGGGTAATATAAAGTAATACGTGAATCATATATGATATAATAACAATTAATATGATTCTATAATAAGTAAATGACATTATTTAAATCATTATACAGGAGGTTCAGATACGTACGAAGCATATCAGACCTAAGGTAAGGGACAACTTTTCCAATCTCATTTTTATCCGAGATTGTTTATTTGTAAGTATTTACTGGGGTTATATTTTTAATCCATGTCCATAAAAATGTTTTTCATAAAGTTTTTAATATTCTTCCATGTATGTTTAAAACTAATTTTTACTCCTCTTTTACTTACATTGTTTTATGGAAAGAATCTTTCTTTTGTTTACCATACGTGGTACCTTATGACTTTTCTGGAAAAAGTATTAGGAGAACGTTTTTTTAACTTATACGGCATGAATGGATTTTAACAGTTTCATAACTCCTTATTTTCATGAATATTACTCTACAATATTTAATGAATGTTTTCAAAAAAAAGTCCTTTTCTTTTAAAATTTCATGGAATTTTGTGAAAAGAAAATGATATTGAAGAAGAAAGGATATTTTCCTCAAGAATTCATTTCAAGTGTTATATCAAAATAATTTTCCATCTAAGATGACATTATTTAATATGTGTATGTTTCATGTATAATGTATCTATGATTTACATGGATTCAGTTTTATTATGAAGAAATGATATCCATTTGTTTTATATGGATTATGTTATGATGGGATGATATTTATGAAGTCTGTTTTATTCTTTGAGTTATGATGAATGATTTATGATTATTTTGTGGCACAAGAAATAATGATTTCAATATGAGATTGGAGGGACCTATATCTCCCTCCAATTCATTGGGTAAAGATTCATATCTCATGAGATATACATGCCTGGAATGGTATGTTAATCTGGTTCAGTGTTACAGGACTAGAACGAGGAGTGGACTCTATTCAGAAAAGGACATTTTCCACTAAGATGGTCTTGGAAGCAATGTCTTGGCTACTATGGAAATCATATCATGTGTTTAATGGTTTTCCACAATTACATGTTTTATTCCCATGCTATTTTTTCATGATTGATGTTCCTTTATGATATATGCCTTACGTACTTCCAAGATTTATGTCTTTCTCAAGATTTTGATGTTTCAATTTTATGTTCAAGTTTTTGCATTCAAAAGTTTATGGATTGTTTTATGTACTCTAAGTTTACCCTTACAGAGCATTTGAGCTCACTCTTTTTATTTTTTCTTTTCCCCAGGATATAAAGAAAGGTTTTAGGTAAGAAAACAAAATGGGAAGATCATTAGGGGAGATGTTGAAGATGTTTCACCGTGATTAGAAGATTATTTTTCTGAGTTTCCAAAGACACTAATTTACTATGGTCCTTGTTTGTTTGTTTTTTTATGTATTAAGTATTCTGGAAAAGTAATGTATTGTCCAAGTACGTCATGTTTGGGGTCTCTAAATTTGGTGTCAGAGGAAAGGTTTAGTTAACCTTGGGAAACTAGGAAGCGAAAACATTAGTGGGATCCCTAGAGATATTTTTATGGTATGTCTAGGGATGTCCCTAACGTTAAATATAAGTATAGGTTGTAGTCCTAGAATTATAGTAATGATATTACAGTTAAACCTAATATGTTAGATATTGAAGGTACTCCCCCTTTATTATGTTGTTTTCCCTAGCATGATTTTTTCCTCTCACACTATTATTTTTGGGTTTTGGATCATGGCTGGAATTCAAAGGAACTGTGTTGATCAATGTAATGGAAAATACAATGATGGTCCTTCTGAACAAACCAATGTTATAGGAGATGGAGTGAAAAATCTTATTGTTATACTTACACAAGCTATGAATCATTCTGGACTTCCAAATGAGCAGAGAAGGGAACAATATTCTATTAAGTCCTTCATGAGGCAACGTCCACCTTCTTTCAGTGGGTCTTCTAATCCACTTATTATTCAAAATGGATTAGTACCATTGAAAAGATATTTTCGATACTTCCCTATTCAGAGTATGAAAAATTCATTATGGCTATTTACCGTTTAGAAAGTGAAGTAGACCAATGGTGGACTCTAATTAAGAATATGAGGCCTAGAGATGAAATTAAATCCATGGAATAGGGTGAGCTCAAGAACATATTTTTCAATAAGTACTTCCCTCATATTCTTCAAACAAATATGGAAAAGGAGTTCCTTAAGCTTAAGAAAAAGGATGATGAATCCGTTTGTATATATGAAGCGCATTTTACATGGCTTGAATGGTATGCATCTGGCTTTATCATATAACCCGAAAGTAAAGTTGAGCGATTCTTTAGTGGCTTAAAACCAAGTCTTCGAAGGGCATTAGCTATAAGAGAATTCAGTAGTTATGAAGAAATTCTGTGTTGTGCTGTCAAGGTAGAAATGGAAGTTTGCGTTACATATCCATATCATGGTTTTGAAAAGAAATGAAAGATGGATTTCAAGGAGAAATCTCAGAATAATGGTGAAAAGAAGAAGAATGTTTCTTTATGCTCAAAGTGTGGAAAGAATCATGGTGGAGATTGTCTTAAAGGGACTAAAAAATATTTTAGGTGTGGAAAATAAGTTCATCGAGCAGTTGAGAGTCGAAGTAATAGAAAAAGGGTTTCTAATGATGTGAATAAAGAAAAAAATGCAAAGAACACACCACCAACACTTCAATGCTTCAAGTGCAAGGAAATGGGGCATTATGCTAATAAATTCCCTAATACAAGGGTTAATGATGATCAACGTGAGAAACCTCTTAAGGCAAAGGACAAAGGGAAGTCACATTGATCACTATTGGTGAAGTTGAGTATGAAAACAATGTTGTGTAATGATTATGTGTTTATGTAATGGGATTCCAAAATAATGTTGTGGAATCTATTTATAGTACTGTGGAATATTGGAATATCTATGTATTGGTTTATTATAGTTTTCAATAATTATATGGTACCAATAACCATGAAAAGTAATTCAAATATTCTGGAAAGCAGATGATATGCTCATAATGAAGGGATAAGGATAAAATAATATGTTTGATAGTATTAATGAGCTCATGACTGATATAAGGACAAATTGATATCATGGTTTGAGTATATAGAAATTTGGGGATTTTGGTATGTTGAAAGAGTTAACTTTTGACAGCATTCATGTTTTCATTAAGGATCAATGGGAATTCATTTTTCAAGAGAATACATGATTAAGGTCTTCACATGTTTGTAATGTGACCAACAAGATATATCGTATGATAAATGATGGAATTCACAAGCTCGGTAGATGAAATTTCCAATAATCGTTTTCTTTATACTATGAGATTGGACAGATGTATTTTGGATATGTCTAAAGGTTGGAATGGATTATGTTGGACATCAGATAGTATTGTTTAAGGCTAAAACTTTTTTTGATATTATTTCTGTAATGTTATAATAGTTTAGTTTTAGAAAAAGGAGAACATGTAGGACGGGTGACAACCCATCGCGTCAAACAAGGTTGTGGGAATCAAACCCACATCCGAAGTGCGACATGCTTTTATCGTCTACCACTGGCCTACTAGAAGTCCTTGGTTAGTAGAAATTAGTTTTAATTTATTAATTGGCATGTTATATAGGAACCATATATGATTAATCTCACTATAGATGCACTTATGTATTTTTAATAACTTTTTCTATCCTTTTGTTTGAGACAGATGGAATGAGTTGTCATTCAATCGCATGATCTGCTAACACTTCACGAATGAAAAATTCCACTTCCTTTCTTTAAGAGATGATGTGGAAATTGTTCAAGGCAAGAACAACGGTGAGATTATACCAAAATCAATTAAGTATTTCTTTTAATTCAAAAATTCTTCAACATTAAGGAAATGATCTTGAAAACCAAAAATGGTGTCCTAGTGATCTTATATCTGATGAATCAGATGGTACCTTAGATCATCACAAATTTATGGCTTTGTGATTATTGGATACTTTATAGCCATGTTCTCTACCACTCTCAATCAGAACTTGATGGTTATATTTCTCTTCCATATCCATATTTCACCTATGTTCTCCTACGTGGAAACCCTAGGATAAGTTAATTTGGGTAACCGTTACGTTTCATAAATTAGTTTTTAAAATTAAGCTTTAGTATTAATTTTTACGATGTGGGTTTCTATTAAAGAAACTTTCAAGTAGTAAATGGTTTATATCCCTGATGAATTTCGAGGGCGAAATTCATTTTAAGGGGGGTAAAATGTAACACCCTGATATTTTATAAGATATATTCTTTTTAATTTCTTTCATATCTTTTGTTTTACGCTACACCATGATTATCATGTGTTATACGCAACACTGTATTAGCTTGTAGTATACACAACACTAATCTTGGATCATATTACACACAATTTCACGTTCGTTTGGTAGAAGTTATTTTACACAACATTGAGTGTATATATATATATTCAATGTATAAATGAAATATGGCTGGATTCTATTATATGAAACAACAAATAAATCTTGCACTACACGTAACCCTGAATTGGATTTCATTACATTCAATCGTGAACTTCCACGATAGCGTGTGCTGTATGCAATACTGACTTTCACTAAGCAACAATATGTTTTTAAAATATTATATAAACTAGCCATTATGAATAGTAATACCAAATTTTTGAAATTTCTTAAATTTTATCTTTTAAAATGGACTTCATTTTTGGATTCGGAATATCGAAATTAGTCTAGGGTGAATTTTTGGTTTTTTTTTGAAAAATTTCAATTTTTGATGAATAGTGAAAACACTGGGTTACTATTTAGAAACCGAATTTTAATTTAAATAATTATTTATTTTATTTAAATTTATTTTAGGTCAAAATTGATACATAATACCTATACAATTTCAATTTCATTCATTGGAGTCATTTTATAATAATTTTAGATATATAAAAATTTTGTTGAACTTTTCACCGCCTTTTACCCACCTCCTAGGAGAATTTGATAATTTATATAAAACATAATTTTACAACTTCTTTGAGTGGAATTTCAAAAATCCTAGAGACACGGTTAATATCAAGGAGTATAATGTTGTTCAATAAGATTAAAATAATTTTTGGTGAATGGTAACTTTTTACTTTTATCTACCACAATTAAAAGTATATAGTGTAATTAAGGGTAAAAATGAAATTATTATTACACTAAAAAATGTCATAATTGTAATAGATAAGTATAATTCGACCGAAAACAATCTTATAAATAAAATATTACCCTTTAGGTCCAATTGGATTAGATTAGGACATTTATTATTATTTTATTTTAAAAAGAGTTAAAATAGTTAATATCAATGTTTAATAACTAAAATATTTTTAATATAGGGATATACATAATATAAATTAGACTATCAATATTCATTATAAATATAAAAAAATTTCCTACCTAATGGTATTTTGTTTATAATTTTTAGACATTAAATAATTTAATTTATTTATGACACAATGGTGATGTAATAATTACCTAAATAATGAAATATTAAAATAATTGATATCATAAAAACCCAAATTAATGTAATTTGAGACTTTTTATGAATTACAATAATTTTATAAGTTAATATGACTTGTTAGTATTGATTTAATTAAATTTTTTAGAACTAATTATGTGGTTATGATTTTCACAAAAATCAATTACCAAATAGTGTCAAAATTGACATAAATAGTTTTAAAAAAACATATTATATTATTAATTGTTATTTTATGCCTGGAAATCTAAGGTTTGGCCAAATTAATTATATAATATTATATATGTTACTAATGAACCACTTGGGGTTTGTTTGGCTTGTTATTGTATGTTTATTAACCATATAGTGTTATAAAACAAGAAGACTAGGTAAAAGTTAAATTTTTTAACTTAGAGTTAAATCTAAATGATATGGTTAAAATAGAAACCTAAACTTGTCTAAAAACAATTGGTTTATATTCATTCGACCCATACCCACTTTATCTTCTAAATAAGTCACTTTCGATCCATTATAAACTGAATATGACTTTATTATTAAATAATATTTTAATTGTTTCCTAAAGTGCGCCTCTCCTCCCTTATAAAAGCGCACCTCCTCCCTCTTCTCTTTACACAATATTGAGCCTTAAAGCTCGGCCAAACCCTGCCCATTTCCCTTATCAACTTCCCTAGAAACATTATAGAGGTTCTGGTTTTTTCAAAATACAAACATTAGTGCCCTAAGAGGAGGATTAGAAGAGGCGCATCAAAGAAGAGGTAATATCCTTTACCAATTCTTTCATGTTTATCTCTTCTTCTACTTCTTCTTCATTTGTTGTTCCATAATAAAGTTATAACATCAGTATGACTCATATAATTATATGTTATTATAAATATGAAACAACCCTATTTCACCTTTTATCCATCCTATGTAAAATGAAACCACCGCACATGCATACGTACGGAATATCATCTCCACGTCGTGGTGTAATCTATTTTTCCACCACCACCTTACCTGGATAGGTATAATGGTATAAAGAATACATATAAATGGTTACTATAACATCATACTGATTCTGAGATATTATATCATCCACTCCAATTTAATTCAATAATTATGGGAATGATATCATCACGTGTTCATACGTACGGATTACCGTCTCCATGACGCGATGAGATTCATTCTCCATGTTAATCATTCAATAATGATTATGAAGTATATGTAATGATTAATAACGAAATAAATGACACAATTGAGCTATTGTATTTATATATATATGTGTGTGTGTGTGTGTGTTTGTGTCATCTACTTACTTCCATTCAAGTCAATAAATAAAGGAAAACATCGTTCAAGGATACGTACGGCCTACCGTCTCCATGAACGGTGTATTTCATTTCATTCATCTATCTATTATATATATATATATATGGAATATATATGATATATAAATCATTATTTAAATTCTGGAACTAATTAAATCATGATATAGGTAATAATAATATCAAGTACAACAAGTCTAAACATGTACAATAAATAAAACGATTTTACCCAAAACGCTGCTTTAGCATGGAATTTACAAAAGAACGGGTAATATAAAGTAATAAGTGAACCATATATGACATAATAAAAATGAATATGATTCTGTAATAAGTAAATGACATTATTTAAATCATTATATACTAGGTTTGGATATGTACAAATCATATCAGACCTAAGGTAAGGGATGATGTTTCCAATCTCGTTTTTATCCAAGACTGTTTATTCGTAAGTATTTACTGGGGTTATATTTTTCATCCATGTCCATAAAAATGTTTTTCATAAAGTTTTTAATATTATTCCATATATTTTTAAAATTCATGTTTACCCCTCTTTGACTTTTACATTGTGTTATGGAAAAAATATTTCTTTTGTTTACCATATGTGGTACCTTTTTACTTTTTTCAGAAAACGTATGAGGAGAATGTTTTTTAACTTATATGGCATGAACAGATTTTTATGGTTTCATAACACCTTATTTTCATGAATCTTACTCTACAATATTTCATGACTATTTTCAACAAAAATACTTTTCTTTTAAAATTTCATGGCATTTTTTGAAAAGAAAATGATTTTGAAGACGAAAGGATATTTTCCTCTAAAATTAATTTCAAGTGTTTTATCAAAACCATTTTCCATCTAAGATAACATTATTTCATATGTCTATGTTTCATGTATAATGTCCCTATGATTTACATGGTTTCACTTTCCTTATGATAAAATGATATCAATTTTCTTTATATAGATTATGTTATGATAGGATGATGTTTATGAAACCCATTTTATTATTTGGGTTATGATGAATGATTTATGATTATTTTGTGGCACAATTGAGAATGATGTCATAATGAGATTGGTGGGACCTATATATCCCTCCAATTCATTAGGTAAAGATTTATATCTCATGGGATAGACATGGCTGGAATGGTAAGGTAATCTGGTTCAGTGTTATGGGACTGGAATGAAGAGTGAACTCGATTCAGAAAGAGACTTTTTCCACTAAGATGATCTTGTCAGCAATGCCTTGGCTACTATGGAAATCATATCATGTGCTTAATGGTTATACATAATTACATGTTTTATTCCCTTGCTATTTTATCATGATTTATGTTCCTTTTTGATATATGCCTTATGTACTTCCAATATTTATTCCTTTGCTAAAGATTTTGATGTTTATATTTTATGTTCATGTTTTTGAATTCAAATGTTTATGGATTGTTTTCTGTTCTCTATGTTTACTATTACTGAGAATTTGAGCTCACCCTTTCTATGTTTTCTTTTCCCCAGGATATAAAGAATGGTTTTAGGTAAGAATAAAAAACTGGAAGATATTTATGGGAGATGTTGAAGATCTTTCACCTTGATTATAAGATTAATTTTTTGGGTTTCCAAAGACACTAAGCTATTATGGTCGTTGTGTGTTTGTTTTTGTTATGTATTAAGTATTCTGAAAAAGTAATTTAATTTCCATGTACGTCAAGTTTTGGGTCTCTACATGAACTATGGGAAGGTCTCCATCATTGAAGGATTAGATCTAGAACTCACAAAATTTGAAACGTCTTAGAATTGTTATAAAATCGTATCACCTTAAACTAGGCAGTTTGACCAATTAAAAGTCACTGGATATTTAGAAAAATAAAAGATATGGTTTATATCCCTTGAAATAGATTCAACCACACATTACTATGGAATTAAACTCATTTTACATAAAAGGGGTCATTAATGGGGAAAACAGGAAAAATATGTAAAATTCGGGAAATTTGGAAAACTATTGGAAGGAATCACCTTTGCATATACTATTAAGACCTACTGATCCTGACTCACCAATGTGACCTACTAATCCTGACTCACTATTGGGACCTATCGATCCTAACTCACTATTGGGACCTACTGATCCTGACTCACCATTTTGAACTACCAATCTGGACTCACCATTGCGACCCACCAATCCTAACACACCATTGCGACCTACCTATCATGACTCACTATTGCGAGCTACAGATCCCAACTCACCATTGTGACCTACCGGTCCTAACTCTTCATTCCTAACCTACTGTTCCTTACCTAACAATCCTAACCTATCAATCATGATATACTAGTCAAGACTTACCGCTGCAAGCTAATATTCTTTACATAGTGTTGGAATAAGTCATCTTCACCACCCATAACACCTCACACACAATATTTTTAAAAATTAATGGATAAGGGAGGTCTGGACCGTTACATCAGATAATACTCAAATAATTATCTCCGTAAAGAATTAAAAACCAACCTTGAAGAAAATTGGAGAGGGTCTAAACATCAATCCCATGAGATACCTCTTATGTTTCTCGATATATTTGGAATAGAATAGCTACCCGGGAAAGAATATTAAATCTATACTATTTTAAACACAATATCCTTAGGGAGATACCTATCAAATAAGAAAAAGACCACATAGATATTTATAACAAGTCCTTTATGTAATTAATAACAAGTTAACAACAAAAATAACACCATGAGTGGGATAATATTCATACAAGTTGTTCACATTATTTAAAATGGAAGTTATTGTTTCTGATCATAGAAAATGTTCTTACACCTTTTATATCAACATATTCACTTAAACATTCCATCAAATGGAAATATATACATGTATTTTCTTTATTTGTTATTCTATAAAATTTAAATTTAATATTATAAAAATATTCTTTGTGAAAACATTTGTCCACAACTTTTGTGAAACCATAATTCTTCAACATGTTCCCAAAGATGAATTACTTATATTTGAAGGGATCATTCACTATCAAAATTTTTTCATTTTCTACCAAAATAACTTTATCATTCTCTTTACCAAGTTAATTTTAATACAATATTTATAAAACATTAATTTTAAAAAAATTAATGCATCACAAATTATGGAATAATTTTTAAACGTACCATTTTATCAAAGATTAATAATGTCTAGGTTATTCAACAAAACATTAATTACCTAGAACATACATACATAAAATTATCATGGGGTTCAGCATTTTAATTTTCAACTTTTTTTCATAGTTGTATGTCATTAGATGTGGTAGTTTCAATTGAATTCTTACTCTAACACAAAAACATATTTTAATATAGGCAGAGCTACCATAAGAATAAAAATAAAAGGAACCAATCCACCACACCATGATATTTTCTACCTTGGGAGTGACTAACTCCCCGTATGGTTTTAATACATGTCTTCATATAACATATATTGTTGCGGGAAAGGTATTTAATCTCTTCATATGTTTGAGGTCATATCATGCACTATCCATATAATATCAAACACAACAATCTAAACCAACAAGTTTGTAGCACAACATTACCATCACTTTCTTTATAAAAGATTTAGGCATGGGAGGAAACCCATCATTATTGATTTTTTGAACTCCAAAACAACCAGTTTACATTATTTCTAACAGTAATTAATTAATCCATTTTATGATAAGGAAGGGATACCATTAACATAATTAAAACACATCAAAAGTATTCTTACCACAACAACCAAAAATCCCTTCCATCATAAAACAATATCACTGTAGATCACAACCATTGTCCAAACATCCCAACAAACTAAACCTTACCAGAAATTTTTCATAACTTCATAACCACACCATTTTATAATACATAAGAAAATACATATTTCACATAACCACCTACTCCATATCATCCTCCACACAGCCCCAACCAACTATCCCAGTTATCATTACACATAAGGCCCTGAGAACACAAATTGAGGAATCCACTCTCCCACATCGAGATATTATCTACTATCGGTGAGACTGAATCACGCATACAGTTTTAATCGCATCAAGGTATAATGTGTCTTAGTTAGGGATATGGTTTCAGCTTTTTGCTTACTTGAAGGATTTTAAACCACACTAAACACATGGAAATTAAATAAGTAATAGTAATATGTGGAATCAACACACAGCATATTCCATAATCATCCAGCAGTTTATATTACTTCATATCATTATTTAGCTTGGGTAATTTCAAAAAAAATTAAATTTCTCATGGTTAATCAGTTCATTAGCCACATATAAGTGATTATCCTTCATTTACATTGTGATCTTAGAAAAGTAGTCATATAAAGGGTCCCGTTATCTACAATAATCATAGCACAAAAATGGTTCTCAACAACTACTACTTTTAGTAATGCGTATGAACACATCAATGAAATGAAAATAATGTAACCATAATAGCACTCAACATTCCTATATTATTTCAAGTGAAATAATATTCCTTTAATTTTAAATAGTCCTATCATGTTTCAAAGTTAAAGACTAAACTATACACATGTTTTCTCATACCCCATGCTTATTGTTCATAAATAATACATTATAGATCCATTTTATTATCAAGAAAATACAATTTAAATCTTAATTTGAAAATATATACATGCTAGGTTCATGTGTTCAATTAAATTTATAAATTACATAAACAACATGTTATCATAACCATCAAGGTGAAACAAGATTTCTGAAACCAAAACAAAACTGCACATTTTGTATTATAATGTTCCATGCTTTATCATGCTCAAACTAAATATTCATTATTTATTTAATTTCTCTAAAGAAGATTCTTGCATACTAAAATAAGGATAACATGAGTATACCTCTATTTAAATACAACATACTAAACATGCTACATGCTCACGTCCTTTATACTAGGATTTCCCTATTTACCCGAAAAACAACTTCAACATTATAAATCCCTACCATGACAAAACTACTTATGAATTAACAAGTGGGGTAAGGTTTTTTCAGTACCTACAAATTATTATTAGTCATAAAGTATTTGGTTTAATATCTTAAAAAATTTTAAGTCATAATAATTTATCACAAGGTGTGCTTATCATTTTCCAAATTTTGAAATAAATGTTGAAATATTTTCTTCCCTAACATATACATAAAACATATAGTAATATCAATATTGTAGAAGTGTAATCATTCCAAAAAAGAGTAGTTTATTATTATCATGTTTTCCAAATTCAAAGGAATTATCAATAAAAAATATGGACATTTTTAAGAATCTCATAATTTAAATGTCAAAAGACACATTTTATAACAAATCAACAACACATCATTCTGATACAAAAAAATGTAAATAAAATACATGGAATATTAAATTATCTTGGGACATTTATACATCTAAGAACAATTAATAATAATAAATTATTCTATAATGCTATTTTCGAATCTACATTAAGGTAACATTCTTGATAAGGGTTTCCAAATTTTAAGTAGTTCATTATAAGAAAATAAATTGATAATGCTTCTATGAAAATTTTAAACATTGTTAAAACTATATGGAATGTTATACAATTATAATAAAGGAAGAAATATCAAATTTATCAAGAATCATGCAATAAAAAGATATGAAACAACACATTTAAACCTCAAGATGGTTTCAAAAAAACAACAAATTCCATTTATATAAAATTTTACTCTCCCCCTTTTTGTGATATAAATAATTCAGCAGACAATAACAAGAATGTTTAGCAATAATAGGATGGTAAAAGTACAATAAACACACATAAAATGTTATGATTCTTTTAAATTAATTTTGAAATCACAATAATTAACCAATTAAAATAATAAATCATTTCATTATGATTCATTTACTTCCCCTAAGAATCTACACTACAAGTAGTTCTACCTCACTTGGTCAATTGGTAGGCTTATATTCCTTGCATCATATCACGGGGGCCCTAAAATCTTGTGTCCTAGTCAGTCTTCCTTGGTCTATGTCGTGCACCATGATCACATGACATTATTTCCTTATCCAACCATAAAAACCTCACTATTCCTACCTCCAAACCACATTCTATCACTCAATTGTCACCTATAATACCATTCTATCACATCCCCTCCCTCCAATGTTACCCCTCCTAGGATGGAAGTGATGAAAGGGGGATAATGATTCCTGAGTCCCGCCTTCAGAAGGCCCTAGGTTGGTGACTAGCACCACAGGTACATGGATCAAACAATATGAGAATCATTTCCATTTATAAGAAAACATGATCAGGAGATATGATGAATCAACAACATGAAAACTCCAAAATATATTATAAAAGAAATCCAAATTGTCCCACAATTCTAGTATAAAACAAAATTGATACATATAAAAGTCTCAAAAATAAATCCCAAAAGAAATAAAAGTTAAGGAAGTGGCAAAGCGTCAACTACAATGGTCTAAACTAGAAATGTCAATCATGGTCCATAAATTCCTCCTACAAAATGAGAAAACATTTTTCATATATATAGTGTGATATTATAGGTATAATATACATGAAAACAAAATTTTCACATGCACATGTGAAAATAGCGTAATAATGAACCCAAGTGAAATAAGTATACCAAACAGCACCTAAACAGGTATTCTAACCATC
Organism: Viscum album; assembly: GCA_963277665.1. Lineage (NCBI taxonomy): Eukaryota > Viridiplantae > Streptophyta > Magnoliopsida > Santalales > Viscaceae > Viscum > Viscum album. The sequence goes on from OY728163.1 coordinate 338,300,665, forward strand.
CCAACATCACCGATAGACACTCACCAAACAACATAAGTCACATAATGTAATATAGTAAGCACATCAATGATAGGGTACCCCGCACCACTTTCCCACTAATTTTCCACTCTCAAACCCTAACAGAAAATGTCTTAGCTCTCTAACATCTTCCAAAAATACCAAATTGAAATCCCTCCCACAAACACCTTGAACTCCCAAATTCATCACATCCCACCCATAGATTCCTGATCCACACACCACAGCATATCTTGCTCTTAGAAAAATGGGCCACAAATCACACCTCTTCTCATAGAAACTAGGGAAATTACAACACATCTCATCTAGAGGACACCAGGGAAATCACAACTCTCCTTCACACACCTCAGCCTCACAAACAAAAACCTCTTCGAGGAATCTTGGGATATCACCACCTAGAAGATGGAGTAAAAAAGAGTGGGTTTCTATCCATCTATCCTCCCACTAGGATTTTTGAGAAAGACACCCTACCCCACGAAAATGGTGGTGCTAGGCACGTAGTGCTCAACTAGGGTGGGATGAATATAAAAATCACAAGAATATACACGTTTATATATATATATATATGATTCCGAGAACTCATCCCAAAATATAGATTTTTAACCAAACAAATATCCCATGACACTGTCATGTTATCTATTACCTCTAAATTCACAACACCACACAATTTTCCACAAAACCCATTTAACATTCCAAACCAATTTGTTTATACATAAATATTAACAAGTGAAACAATAAAACCCATCACAAATTTATTAATTAAACATAACCATTAATATACAATATTAATTCCATTAATACTTGGGTAGATACAACTGAACCAACCAGAAAGCACAAGCACAACACCATTCAATCAGAACACAAGACACAAGTCACATTACACTTTTAATGAAAATTTATCTTATTAATAGATTTAAAAACATTAAATAATCTCATATTAAGAACACTTTTGGGTCATTAATATCCAACATGGTATCATTTATTCTTTAGTTGTTCACATTCCACATTCCCTTAAAAATAAACCATTTTTACAGATTCTTCCCAAGAACTGGATATTCTATTTAATTCTATACATTCCACAAAACTATATTAAGTTCACACAATTAAATAACCAACACATAGAAAGAATCACCACACAAAAACCTTTACTTTCATTCTAATAATCCCACATCATTACCAATTTATAGCCACATCCCCTTTATCATCCTTGTTACCCAACCACACCATAACCATCATATAGCCCCACTATATATCCATACCCATTTTAGCCACATTGTACAACCATATGTACCATTACAAAAATCAAAACCCCATTGTATAAAACATACCATCTACTACCCCAGAATATCACATCATAGTCATATTCCCTTCACCGTAACACCAAAGCCAAACAAAAACAAAAAATAATGTCTAAAAGGAAGTTAATGCACATAACATAGCCAAGAATGCTTCTAGGATTAGGATGGAATCCCTTATTCAATCCACTTAATTTAGGATGCTATCTCATAAACCGTATAATCTTCTACATCCATTTATTTTAGCTGAATATATATTTCTAATAGATTTTAATAATTTTTATAACCATAAGATGAAAAAAATGCATTCATAATAATTCTGTATGCAACTAAGGACCTCAGATGGCCATGATTTTCACTAAGCATATAGATCATGTGTTAACAATATCAAAAAGTATCAAAGAATAATACAATACTTTTTATATCCCTGCTTATTGATCTTTATGTGATTTAACTATATTTATTAAGTTGGAATTCCTATCTCCTTACAAAGGATACATTCATGCACCCACCCCAAATGATACAAAATTAAAATAAAGATAAATTGATCATTACTTGGAAGAAGGAGTGAATGGAACTTCCTAGTTTCTCCAAAAATGTTGCGTGTATGTAGAAGGAAAACCTTCAAGAAAAAATGAACCAAATCCTACAACCTGGCCACATGGATCCTATGGGAAGAATAATTTTGGTCATCCTGTATTAATATAAAGGATAAGGAATGGGTTAAGTGACGGTCGATGTCTTTTATGTATTTGATCCTAAACTCACGATGTTTGAAATAATGTATGATTTTCATTAAGGCATATCACCTAAAACCACATGGTTTGACCAATTAAAAGGCTCTAGATATGTAGAAAAACAAAATAAATGATTTATTCCCCTTGAAACAACTTTAACTGTAATTAAATTTGGAATTAATCTCATATTACATCGAAATGGGCATCGAATGGGAAAAACATGAAAAAATAAAAATTCCATAAAATTTGGAAAACTCTTGGAATGACTCACCGCTGGACCTACTATTGTGACGTACCGATCCTGACTCACTGTTGGGACCTACTAATCCTAACTCACCATTGGGACCTCTTGATCCCAACTCACCATTACGACCTATCTATCCAAACTCACCATTGTGACCTACAGGTCCTGACTCATCATTGTGACCTATTGATCCTAAATCACCATTGGACCTACCGTTACTAACTCACCATTACAACCTACCAATCCTGACTCACCATTGAGAACTATCGATCATGATTCTCCCTTGAGAGCTACTGATCCTAAACCACTATTCCTGACCCACCAATCCTGACAGACCAGTCCTAAACTATCAATCCTGACGTACTAATCCTAACATACCAGTCTAGACCTAACAATCCAAAACTAATGTTAGAGCTGGAAGATTTTGGAAAGTGTTGTAATTAGTAACCTTTACCACCATAACACCTCAAACAACATGTTTTTAAAAATTATTAGACTGGGGAGGTCTGTCACATTACAATACAAATCAAATCATTGAACCTTTATAATGGTGATAAGTTTTCTTCATGTGTGTATATTAAAACAAATATTCTTTTCATGTTTTCCATAAAATGTCAAAAAGTTCCTCACTCGAAAAACAAGAAGAATATTCTTATTAATGTTTTTTTTAAATTCAATCAAGGGTAAAAATTTATTTAAAAATAATTTGAGAATATTAAAAACATACTATAAAATATTTTTAGAATACATGGATATGTTTGAAAAAATTATTTTCAACACAAGAGATAAATGAAGTTTCTTTTACTAAATAACTTTATTTCAATATCTTGAATACTTAAAGAGAGTAAAATAAAAAGACTAAATTTATTATATAGAAATAAATATAGTAAATTAATATTATTATATTGCTAGAGATTTATATCATAATACTTTTCATCGAAACATAATCATAAACAATCTCAATAAACAATAACATTATAACAGGAAACCCTTACTATATTGGAAAAATTTTCATTATAATCCCTATGAATGAAATATCCTTATAAGTATATTTAAATTCTACTAAATTCTTTAAGAATAATCTTAAAATACATTCAGGGTTATTATTTAAACCACATAAAAAAACTGGATAGTATGGAAATTGGCTCAAAAAAAATAAGAGTGAGACAAAAATCACTTATATCGAGTTCCACTTGCTTTAAAGGCAGTATAACCTACTGTATAAAAAAGTAAAATTTATTATAATTCTATATGATAATCATGTAACAAATATAATATTATATATTTTCCATTTAAAAACATTCTTCAACCATTTATCAATAATTTTTTATTAAAATTTTTATTTCTTTATGTTAGTAGTTTTGTTTCTCATGAAAATTTTGGGTTTGATATTTACAATTATTTTATACTGATTATGGTCCCATCGTATAAAAATTGTAATCGTGATATAAAAATAAAATAAATAAATTACATAAATATTTTTAATCATTAATTAAATTTATAGAGTGAGATAAAAGAATTATCCAGTTATGAAAGATGGTAGGACATACGTACACATGAACAATATTTTCACATTCGACAAATGGAATGAAAGAAAGGTAACAATTAATTAACCTCTAAAAAATAATTATTATAAAATATACCTAATTTATATTAAATAACTATATCTTTTTAACATCCAATAAAATCATAAATTAAAAATAAATCACATTGCTTCGTGTAGGTGGTCGTCCACACGAACACACGAGCGACGTTATTGTTTTCCAATAGGTTAGAAGGTAATATAATAGATGTAATATTATAAATCAAGAAATATAATAGTTTAATAATTATAATTTATATTAATTAATCCCACAAAATAACCATCCATTAAATATGGTTATGTAAAAATTAATTTGATCTCTATGTGGAGATGGTAAGTCTTATGAATGCATGATTGATACATTCATTTTCCATTTGAAGGGAATGATGGTGGATAAAATTGATTTCATAATAATGATTAAATTTTAGAATATTTAGATTAAATAAATTATTTTTTTTTAATAAATACCTTACAATTATAGGGGTAAATAATATTTAATAAATTATGTGATCGATTATGGCGATTAACTCTTCTTCGAAACAACTCTTTTAGATATCCTCTTAAAGGTATTAGGTTTTTTTATTTTTGGAAGCCCATAACCTCTAAAATGTGTATAAGTATGTTTAAAGTTTATTTTTTCATTTTATTATCAAGCTATAAGGCTAAAAGTTGAGTGAAAAGTGAATGTATGAGCTTCTTTTTAAAAATGTGGGGAGGGTCACTCTTAAGATCTCTTATAAGTTTAAAATAAAATGTTGTCATTATCTGGCACAAATTTATCCAAGAGGCTATGTAATGAAAGATAATAGGGTATGAGGTAGAAATATCACCAAACATTAATATTGTAATTGGTTTACATGGTGTTTTGGACCTTATCTTTTGGTTTAACCCCTCCGTTAATCTATTTTAATATTAACTGATGTTAGGTCTTTTCCAGACATTAAGAGTTATAATTTCACATATAAGCAAAAAATTGGAACCTAAATTTAAAAAGGATGACATTTTAAACAATATATTATCAGCCTTTACATATTTTAATATTTTTATTATTTTTTAATAATTTAATAAAATATTTTTTTGAATGGATACCATTAATTTTAATTTTTTCACTATTCATTTAATTTGACATAAAGACGTAAATAAAAAAATATTTAATTAAAATATAATCCATTAACATGACACTAATATTTCAAATTACTTTATAAAATTATTGTAAGTATATAACAGACCCATATTTTATTACATTTAATATTTTTAATTTCATTTATTTAATTTTTTTACTAATTGAATAAATATAGTTTTAGTGATTCACAATCATTTAAAGTAACTATTAAACCAAAAACATTACAAATACAATACCATATTTAAAAATTTTCATTATTTAAAAAATTACTAATTATATTCATTTACCACTCAATTTTTTAACTTTGAGAGCACGTAAGAGATATTTAAAAGTAAGAGAGTGACATTATGTATTTTTTTATTACATGTAATATTTTATAGGTCATTTTCCTAGACATGTTTCCATTTAAAAAAAATATCTCTAGTATAATGTATTTAGATTTGAAATAAATTCATCCAATATGAATATTTATGAATACATTATGGACTTATCACTTAGTTTTACCTTGGATATACAAGATTTACCCTTTATCAAGGTAATAAATTTAATAACGGTTAATATTCATATTCATAACATATATGTGAATATTTACCAAATATAAAAATCCATATTCAAAATATTAAAAAAAATTTTGACAATCAAATTTCTAATAGATGGATAAATTAATTTTAACACAAGTGCGAAAAATTAAATGAAAAAAACTATTAGGAAAAAAGTATTTTTAATCATAAAACATAGTTTATTCATATCTCATTCTTAGAAAAAATAGTAAATGAATAAAAAAAATTATTAAATATAAAATATAATATTAAATTAAAATCAATCACTTATAGTGATTAATTTAATTTATTAATATGAATTTTACATTTCATTTATAAAAACTGTTTTTTAGAAAAATATCTCCTTTTTATTAAGTTTTTTTTTATTTTTGTTTAAAATTAATTGATAATGAAATAATTCATTTCATATATATATAAACCATGAATTTTTCATAATTTATGGAGTTCTATTCGTACCCTAGAATCCAATTTCAAGCATTAACTAATACATAGAATAATTATATTTTAATTGTATGTCATGGTTTGTTTAAACTAGATATTGTGTGTTTCACATTTTATACAAGAAATAAAATTATTTTAAGATAATTTATAGTCTATAATATCAGGTTATTTCGTTGTGGATGGTATCATTAAATTATATACCCTTTTTATCATAACAAAAATTAATGGATATTTCCATAGCTGAAAAATATTATTGCAAGAGCTTTAGAAAATTTCTTTGAAAAAATAAGTAAAAATATTCATTGCATTTGACAAAATTAATTAAAATGGAAAATAATTTATAAAATAATTGTACTATAAATAAAATTTGAAATAATAAAATTTTATAAATCATTATTCAATAATAAAAAGTTTTATAAATGTGAGAAAATTATTTCATGTCCAAAACATTAAAAATATTACTCTTTTGAAACCAGTGAACATTGAGTCAATTTTCATTGAAAATAAACTTACCAAACACATTAGAAGATGATTATTTCAAGTAATGTCAATTAAATTGAAATTTATCTTCTGTAACCATTTAATTATTTATTTTTACCTCAATAAATAAGCATAAAGAATATATATATTGAGGGGAATATTCCTTACCAAAAAATAAGAAATAATATCGACTCCACTTACAAACCATTATTCAGTTAGATTTTGAACCAATGGGAGGTTAAATGTTAATAATAAATTTAAAAAATAGAAATTACCAGATTAGAAGAAATTGATGGGGATTATGAGATAAGGAACAACCATTTTCCCTAAATTTATTCTGAAAAATAAAAAATCTCTATTTAAAAAATAAACTAATAAAGAAACTTTTATAGCTTTTTAACGTATGAATAAAAATCCCAAAAAAGATAAAATTTGATATGGATTTTTAAATTTCTTTAAATTAATGATAATTATGATAAAATAAATCTATTTATATTATATAAACCACATAAATGAAATCAATTGGTGAATATGAAGCATATATCAATTAATTAAAATTGATATGAGAAAACCCTTACCTTTACCCCCAACTTCTGTGAAAGAACATAAACCACTAGAATAATAAGTATAATAATATTAATCACATATTTAAAGAAAATTTTCATATATATATATATGTTTATATACTTTTATTATATTCATTTTTTACACATATATTAGTTAGTTATTGTTTATTTTCATCATTAGTTTTGTTTTTTTCAATCTAATTAAGAAAGGTGATGCTAATCCTCATTACATGATACCAGGTCGATCACACCAATATCATTTTCCTTATTAGATTCATTGTATTCTAAGGATTTATTCAGTACCACATTCTTTGTATGTATATTATTTGTATGGTTTGTGAGAAAGGGATCCATGATGAGTTTATTTTGAGAATTTTATAGATAAAAATTATTATGTTTTAAATATCATTCATTATCATTTCATCCTTCTAAGAAACATATTAATTAATATAATTGTTTCAAAATATGATATATATAACCAGTATTAATTTCTTATAACTCATTCGTATTAAAAATGGATGAGATATCATGGCATCATTCATATATATTGTTGAACCAAACCCAAAAAAACATGTTATACTAACAAATGAGTAATGGTTTTGAGTGATATAGTATTAATATAATTATCTGAGAAGAATAATAAATTTAAAAACACATCCTTACAATGAAAAAAAATATTTAGAAAGATTTTATATGAGAAGTTAATTGAAAATGAGGGTGAAGAACTAGATACTTACTTTGATTAATTCTCTCCCTCATGATACGGTTTCCTTTGAAAGGATGAGTTCGTGATTCCTTGTTAGAAATATAAGATACCAAATTCCTAAAAATAGTTTAGGAGATGAGAAATGTATATATATTTAATATATATTCAATTAAAATAGTGGTTTGTATGGGGTATAGGAGAGATCTTTTTGTATGTTAAACCGAGGGATGTTTCCTTGGAAACTTATTTTAGGTGAATTGTAATGATAAAATATCATTGCTGTTAGGTGATGAAATGATAGAGATAAATTTAATATTTAATCCCACACTAATAAAAGGATTTAGGTAAAACATAAATAAGACATTAAATAAACAAAATTCAGGGTAAATTGTTTTTCTTAATTTTCCCCTTTTAACTTCCATCCATCCAAAATTAAAAATATTATTTAAAAGGGGTAATGCTCTACATAATCATAGGAGTCTAAAATAAAGGATTATATGATCATCATATATCATAATATTTACACACTCCATGGGAAGGGATCATGTGTTATTAAATATTCTACATGAGTTTTTAGGGGTAACCCTAGAGGATAGGAAGTTCGTGACCATATTAACATCCCACAATGTTTTAGTAATATCAATGTGATCGAAATAGATCCCCATGACTATGTGAACGAGATCATTGATGACCCAATGTATTGATATTTTCTATCTAATGTGTGTATTTATAATGAATTAAATAATTGTGACCCCATCCACCAAGATACCATGAGATTGGCACAATTCCATCCCCTTAAGAATGGTTGAATCCTCCGTAAGGAGTGAGTCACCATGGAAAAAAGAATCACTAAATGAAAATATGACAGATTCAGCCCAGTTGTGATCAAATACCCCCATAATTTTACAACTGATACATGTCCCATCAATATTAATTTTTAATCAAAAACATGGATGAAGCCATACGTCCCATTTTCCTGGCCCGGGAGACTTTTGAACCACATAATCAAAAACCTTACTAGCCTTGAGACTTATAAAGGAGGGGGAATACTCTCACTATTTGAGAAGATAGTGCAGTTTGACTTATAGGGAGTGGGATCTAATTATAACTGTAAACATTTCTCTCCAAATCCCCTTTTGACAGACCTTGTTGTGATTATTACAAATAATCATACATCCAGTGGCCATTAACAGTGTTCTCTTTTTTCATTAGTGGATATTTTAATTTGTGTTGTGGAAGCAAGTGTGGAGAAAATTACTACTGGGAAACTCCGGTCTGATCATTCCTATGTATGCACAATGTCTATATCATATAGATTTCTCCCATTTATCTTTAAATAAGATATGCAATATGGACTCCTAAGTAGTTCAAAAACTATAGTTGTACTAGGAGTAAATGGATGTCCCCCTTTGATGGACCATATCATCAAAAGGAAATGACCTATTGTAGATATGACATAATAGGATGTTGAGTTTATTAGGTATCTCTTTACACCACGGTGCTTCTCCCAATGCATCATGAACATATTTCTCATAGAGTACCCATATGTAATATTTCATTGAAAAATCATTTTCGATAAAATGCAAACAACTATATTATATTTTTATGATTTTATAATAATGTTGATGTAAATTTGTTGTTACTAATGATTGAGTGTGGCATGGAAAAAAACATGGATATTTATTGGCCTGTACAAAAGACAAATATGCAGCATTAGACTCCCCATTATTTCCAGTACACACCCCGCCCAGTTAACATCCCAGTATTTAATTGATCCACACACAAAAATACACCATGAATTTTTTTTGTATAGGTATGTGGTATTAGATTGAGTCCCACGTCATGGAGTTTCTACTCCCTGATCCATCCAGTGTTGTACCATACTTGTTAGAAATGTTCTTTTCCCACAACTATATTCCCTCCATGAAATCCCATACAAACCTTGATTGAATATTTTTATTGAATTTAGTGACACTTCATAAACCAATTCATATACTCCCCACTTATCTATACATCTAATTTAATGATTCCCAATGACATATACCTTTAGCATGTGCATCCCAAAAGAAGTTGGATTGTATATTTTAGATATTTCGGATTACCGCTTCATGAGGGATGAGAGCATACAAGACAGGCAAGGGCATAGATGAGAGCATATTAATAACCAAGGTGATGTGCCTTTCGAAGGAGAGGAATCAGTTTTTCCAATTGAAATTATCACTAGAGATTTTCTCAATAAAACCACCAAATTGGTGAATATGGGTTTCCATGTTAAGTTTTCTTAATCTTTTTCTCACAATTATTAGTAATTAAATAAGTGTTTTTATATTTTTTATACATGGAGAAATTACATGAAATTACTCATTTAATAGTGAAAATTTTAATTTATTAAGATAAATATACAAAATAAATATATAGTTGTTATTTAATAAATATCATTTTTCAACATTAAATAATTTTAACTAGATCATATTAGCTTCATTTTTCATCTTTGAAATATTTAACTTTATCAATCCATTCGTAATAAATTATTTAATTGAACTTTATAAATACATCAAATAAATAATTAATAATAAAAATAAAAATAAAACATTTTGAAACATAACAATTTATTTTTATAATAAAATATTTTAATTAAATTTTGTCATTTTCTCATACTAAAATTATATTATTTTCTATTTATTAGAAATGAATGACAAAACATAATTATAAATATATGATACACACATAACTAATGGATATATACCCAATGATGTTATATCCAATGACCATATTTTAAATGAAAATATATCTTACAGACATATATATATTCAACAACAATATTTCATTCTTATATGTAGCCTCACAAACTTCACATAAATTATTTATCTATTTTAAAAATCTCTCAACATGTCTATTATATTTTCATTTTTCCATTATTTTTATAGTTCTCTTATTGAAGATGACATTTATATAGAACCAAAATTACAATGAATTTTGGTTTGTAATATTTATTTTTATATTTGATTTATTCATCTTGTAACTTCTGTAATGATGATTCATTTTTTATTCATATTATTTATTAACTATTATCATTCATTGTAATATTTTATCTCAAACAAAAGTATTGCAATTTTTTAATTTATTATTTTCTGTGAAACAATCTATTAAATATTTTATTTATTTAAAGGGAAATTAATTTTGAAATGTTGAGGTGTTACGGAGAATCACTAATCCCATTGCATAATGTGGCCTGGGTAAGGATATCAGGGTTCATTGTGACCTATATACAGGAAAAAATCATTCCACTATAAATATCCATCATTGAAATGAACCCTCTATCAATACCATAAGTGTATTCTTAAATTGTACTCACTAACACACATTTTAAAGATTGGAACATTCACTTATGAATTACTCTACCACATAACAATATATTTTATGCATTGGAATAAAAGTTAGCTGGTTATCAACCCAAGATAGTAAAAAAAGGATAAAAATAACCCAACTTGAGGCACATGTAAAATCATTTAGATTCATGTTGTGTTATGTTCTAAAATATGTATGGATAGATGAAGATAAAACAAAAAATATATATATTTCTACACCATGATATCATATCTCTTGGTACATGAAAATGAGAAAGATATGTAAAAGATAAAAAAATATTTTCACATTACTTTAAAAGTATAAACTGGAAGATGTGTACCTAGCTTGAGAAAAAACAACCAATATGTATAATTATATAAATAATTTAGTGTATTTGGAATTCTATATGAATAAACAATTTTATTTTATCTCATATTATCATCCTTATGACCCATATTCCCTATATTCATTTAAAATTGAGAAATTAAATTTTTGGAGAAGCTACTCAATAATATTTTTACTCTAAATTTCTAATATGTTGGTATAGAAAAATATATTTTTATTGAAATAAAATGATGGAGGAACAGTAATTAATGTGGTCGAATGTGATTAAGGATGAGAGTGTCAGACAATATAACAAAATTAAATTCATTAGGTAGGGACCCGTACTAAAATATAAGATGAACGGTGCTTCTGGATCTCCATTACTAAGTACGGAGTCAGAAGAAAAGTTCCACTCCCTCCATGTGTGGCCAACCATCCAACCATTGGACAAGATCTTCCTCCCTTTCCTAATCAGATATATCATTTCCCACATTGTACTGTTCTATCCATGTATCATTCCCACAAGTGTTTTATAATCTCACTTCACTTTTTGGATGGAGATGTTGTATAATATCTATAGTAGAAGAACACTCATGATAACCCTTACCTTAGCTCCAAGGAAAATTTCCAGTGCCATAAATGTAACTAAAAAAAACATCACCAAACCTCTTTAATTATGTCAAATACTTCCACTCTTCATGTTCCCTGCAACACATGAACCATCAAAATTTAATTTCATTCCACTAAGTGGGGGTTCCAGTCTACACATGCCTCACTGCCTCTATTCCCCGGACATGAGTAGTATCCTTAGTATTAGTGTCCTTAAAGAGGTTGAAATATTCTTTCAATATAGACCCCCCCCCCATCTCTGTAATAACATAATTGTCTATAACCTAAATAAATAGAAGAGAAAAGGTCATTCACTCCCTTTTCTTTGTTCCTTGCTTCTCACAAGACCCTGCATGTTGTTGCCAAGACCAAACACCTTGCACTTTTCACTTCGCTGTTATAGTCCACCCCATAGAACCCTACAGCTTGAAAATATGTGATCAAATCCCCACCATTTTCCATACCCATGCACCCTCTGATATAATACTAGATTCATTACACCTAATGACTACTTAAGAACAAGTTCCATGTTGTTTCAAGGCTTGGAATGCTACAACACCAACACTAAGAGGTTAGCAAGATACCTTTCCTTTGGAGATTCTCCTCCATCGATAAAGACTGATTCCTTATCCACCAAATAAGAAAATTCATTTTAACCCAGATCCAATTACTCCATAGAAATGTGGCCCACTAAAAACATGAATTAAATCACAAAACTCCTTCTTCAGAAAACACCCTGATGATGAAACTGTGAAGGTGCATTGGTTAGCTTCATCAATTTGCATGATGTTGTCAAATCAATCCCTTTTTTGTCTGTCAATAGTTGAATTAATTAGGTTTAGGAAACACAAGGATTTTCAAAAGGTTATTTTAAGAGCTAGGCATCATTGAACAAAATTTTCATCACTTTCCCAGTTGTCTTTCCCTTAGCAGATCTCTTCGTTCCCCACAACCCACTTGACCATTCCACCTAAACTCTTTATCATATCAATCATGCATCTTGATAGCCTCTCAAGATTCATTAAATTTATAACCCACTCACCCCAGGCCTCCCCATATCTAGGCCACATAAATCATTACCAAAGTGATCACCCTTTGATAATATCTCATTCAAATTTAGCATACAACCCCTTTATAGCTCTTGAGATATTTTAGATATTATTACCACCCTCTTCGGTCATTCTCACCAATTTTTTTCATATTGCCTAATGTCACCTCCCAGCCTTGTTATAATCCCAAATAAAACAATTGAAAACTCTTCCTAGTTGTTCAAATGTTCCTTTTGGAAATTTGATGACTGAAATGATGTTCATAGCTATAGTTGAAATATGTAACTCACTTGAAGTTGAACTGTAATAAATTAAAGAAGAAGAAATTATAAACTTTTTTTTGGTAAATTTATTGGTTATTTTAATATGTATATTTTTATTATTATGAATTAAATAAAAAATGTAACTCGCATATATGTATCTAAATAAAATAATTAAGGAAGTTTGAAAAAAATTGTAAAGTAAGGTGGGCATTAGAAATAGCCAGAGGTGAGATATTACTATGTTTGTTAATATAAGGTTTTAAATTAAAATTTAAAATTGGATACATTCTCATAAAAATATTTTTATTATTTTGAGTGTTACCAAAAAAAATTCATAGAATTGATAATACCTTGGTGGCCTTCATTTGGGATGTGCACTAAGATGGTAAACATCATTAGGCTTCCTGGTTCAGGATGGTGTGGGATTATGTAGAGGGAGGTATTAATGTTAAATGTGTGTCTAATGAAGTGCATGTAATTCATAATATGGACTATCCAAAGCGAAATCCCCCTCTGAGGCTCTTGATTCGACCACATATCGAATACCTATACAGACAAACATGGTAGATCAATTGTAGAGGTGACATTTTTTTCTGGTATAATATCTGGGATATTGTTTTTTTGGGTTTACCATGGTGTCTAACCATATACAAGACCTTTATAAAAGAAAATATTTACCCAAATATCACACATGTTGTGAAAAAAATGAGAAATGTGTCCTCTTTTTTCTCATTTATCTAAATAATGTTACTAATAAATTCATTTTTCTAGTTCAAAATTAGTATTTTATTCAGGTATGGGAATTTTTTTGGATTCAACCTCTATCAACTGGGTTGGATAGTTTAGGTCACACACATTGGTGAAATGCAATCCCTTCCTAGTTGAATTTTCTCAGATTGAGTATTCGTAATAATGCTCTTTCAATTGATAACTACATCAAGAGAAATAGAATCATTATGTTGTCGAGATGTTATTTATGTGTTAATCTATATAAAGATCATTGGGGAACCTATTCTTTGAATGTTACTAGGCTCAGGTGGTCTTGTCCACCTTTAGAGAGATCACTAGTTTCTCATCCCATTTACCTTCATGATTCTTGTTTCTTACCATGTGGTTTAAATCAGTGGAGAATAACTACTCTGTGAGAAAGATGAGATTTCTGATTTTTATGGTGGGATGTTAACATATTTGGATGGTGAGGAAATATGCTCAGTATGATGGTACCCCATGCACATTTTTTCCCTCATTTAATGATTCAGAAGCATGTTTCTTAATCTTACTCATATTTCCAACATATAGACTGATGGTCTATCTCTCAGGATCTTCATAACTAACTGGACTGTGTACTTTTCCATTCTTCTTGACCTTTGGGATCTTTGGGATTTCTAGAGTCCTAACATTTATGTATTCAATATTAACATTGATGGACCATGTTTTATGGGGACTATGCGGGGTGGTGGGGTTGTTCGGGATACCAATAGTAATGTGATTCTCTCATTATTAGCTCATTTTGGTCATGGTGATTCTCCCCTGGTCGAAACGAGGGTGATGATCACATTCTTTTAGATATATAACTATAACAACATTGACATGGATTCTATGAATATTTCCTCCAATATAATCTAGACTAGCCTTCATGATCATTTTGTCATCCCATGTAAAATTCCCAAATCTACATGTAATTGAAGGATCCTTGTCAAAAAATCATATGGATGTCCCACTCATATGGCTTGAGGGAAATAAAGTAGCTGATTTTCTTTCATTCAGGGACATTCCATGTATTTATATTATGTGTTTTTCAAATTTGGTTGATTCTCCTTCTGAAGGGATGCATTTAGATTAAGGGGATTCCCTTAAGATTCGCTATTAATGTCCTCCATAGTCTTCTCCTCTTATGTTGTGTGTGAATTTGGCCCTTTTTCTGATTCAATAAAATAAAAATGATGATGGTAATTCCCTAACCCATCCCAATCCCATGTAAATGGAATGGAGTAGCTTGAGACCCCATGTATACCTTATATTACATCAAAGGCTAATGAATATAAGAAGGAGTTTATAGAGTTACAATGAGAACACTATTCCCTCATAATGGTGTAGAACAAAAAAATAGAAGAAATATAAAATTAGTCATCATAATATATGGTTGATTGAAATGAAACATCATACCCATAGTTTATTAAAAGAATAAAACACACCACATTCTATAAAAATGAACTATTCAAAATGTTACATGAGTTAAACTGAAACTAAAAGGATCTCCCATGGGTAGATTATATACTACTAAAAAAATGTAAATAATAGAAACCACAGCATGGTCTTGAGTAACAACCCAAAACCATCTCTTAATTTTTTCTATTAAATATCATTCATCCATCAAAACCCAAAAGTCTTCTATACCTTCACGTTTAATCGATATGTCTACTTGAGTACCATTGTTCCAAGACCACCTGAGATAAGTGCGGGTACACAAAAATAGCTACCACAAATATTTCCCCAAACATAATAAGTATAAATAGTGAAATTACAATTTGATAATCTCAAAGAGAATGTATAAAAAATGCATAAAAAATACATTTCATGATCATGGGTACTATCCAAATCACTCGCGTGTGACCATACCTTCTTCAGCTACTGTCAGATATCTTTGGCCATAACACATAACCAAACCAAGGATCGCATATGCACTCACCCCAATTACTATCATATACCACAAGTACTCAGAGAAAAATCACTATCCCTAAATACCATCACATATCATAACATATCATGGGGATAATTAACTATCCTAAATAACATAATATATCCTAAATCATCAATCAGATTGAAATCATCCCAAGATACCATAATATATGTAAATTAATTAGTTAGAATAGTGACCACCCAAGATTATATCATATATCATAATTTAAAGGGGGAATTAGTTTGTACCTAATATCCTATAATATATGATAAATATTAATCAGTATTATTTCCCAACTCATATTCCAACATATATTATGAATCATGGTGGAGAATATCACCCACCACGAATACAACAATCTATCCTAAATTATCAAGGGGATTAATGACCACCGCAAATATAATTGTATAACATAAATAATTAATGATATTATTGGAAACCCCAGAAACCACCATGTATAATAATTCACCAAGGGAATTAGTTAACCTCAAATATATCACATTATATCATAATATTTTTTGGAATAACCAGGACACAAAGATCTCACCATGTATCATAACCATTGGCGTGAATAAGTAAACCACCCATATATGACCACATATAATAATCCCATGGATTGTAAATTGATCCAAACATAAAATACATTATCTATGTTTTCTATCATGCCTACAGACTTTTCTCATCAATTCATTCATACTTGGAAATAGCCATGTTAGATCCCATGTTCTAGTTCTATTCAATGTCAACATAAGGATAGGGAACCCACTATAGCCCGCTAGGTTATACCAAAGACTGAACTCCACCTTGGGTGTCCTTTATCTTATCGGAAACTCTTGGTTCAAATCCCTTAATTAAAATGGAATATAATCCATCCTCATAGAGATGATTACATCATGTAATTATGTTTTCTCACCAGAAGTACTATATAACTAAAAAACAAAATAGGGATTTCATAATGACCACCTCACTTTCAAGATAACGTTGTGTCATTATAATCATATCTAAGCTGTACATAATGATTTCCATGATAAATAAACCCAGGTACATAGATACTAGTGTGTGAGGAAAAATCACCCCGGACTCTAATCAACTTCCCCAAAGATTTTGAGGAAACTCAATATTCCATACATCCTAAAATTTGTCCAATCATTCCCCATCCCTCAGCCACCATTACGTAGAGGGGAATAAAGGCACTAATCCCAATGTACAATATTTTCCATTAAAAAAATTCATACCCATATGGGTTCAATATATCAAACAATAAAAATGATAGATTTTACTTTGACTATTAGAGTCTATGGAATCAAGATTATTATCCCATAATTTATCTGAATCAAAGTTACTTTCAATCTATACATAAGGGATTTTAAAGAAAAAATAATTTTTAATTCAAGGTCACACTCACACAAGAGGTGAGGCCACATATCACAAGTTACATAACATAATACATGAAACTTCGGGATATGTTATGGGAACACAATCTTCATTTATAGTTATTCCCTTTGAGGGAGATATACCAACAATATCAAAAAAGATCAATTTAATTCCACCACCCATCATCCAATTATTAGAGGCTAAAGATTAAAAAAATAATTTCAATTATGTATAAAATTATCCTAATTAATTATCAAAATTAATTAAATAATTAATTTCTCAAGTCATATATAAGGAATATCTCACTAGATGAAGTAACAAAAGCAATGGTGTATGAATCACTATTTCCACTCCCTCAATCCTCCATCCAGAAGCAATTATAACACTTGATATCTAATAATCAATAATGTAAAGTAAAATTTGATTAAAAACTAAAAATAATATAGTGTAGTGGATTGTCTCAATGGAACCTTAGAAATGCTACAAAATTCGTCATCTTATGATCTAAACTACACAAGGAATGTGAAATCCCAATCATGTTGGGAATGTTTTAACCAAGATCTGGAGGATCTAGAATCAAACCCCATCCAAAATCTAAAAAATTGGTAAAAAAATAAGAGAAATAATAAAATAGTAATGGGCAATATTATCTTAAAAGATGAGGAAAAACACCCTTAATCATTATGGATATTGAAGTTCTAAAGGGGAGAAGATCTTAAAATCCCCTATTTGGAAGATTTAAAAAAATTATAACTATAAAGTGTCTTTTCAATTTTAAAACATGAAAATATAATCATGAAAATTTTTATAATAATCTAGATTTCATGCCCATATAACCATATCCTATAGGGATCATGGTGAAATACCTCTTCAAACCACCATGCATGGCATGGACCTTCAGTTCATGGGGTGGAGAAACATCTCTAACATGAACCAAAAGATTGATCGAATAACACAAGTCCATGTTACAATGTAGCCTTTCCCTTCCTCGAATAACCAACCACTAGGATTATCCTGATGAAGTTTCCTCCTTAGGACCCTCCATAGAAAATCCCACCTATTGCAGACCTAGATTTCCCAACAAGCAACACTCATGAAATTACTATCATCCTCTTGGTGTCCAATTTTTTGTAGTTAATTTTTGTAAAGGTCATGACATACATTTATATATACAAGGGACCCTTTAATATCATTGAGTAACCTATAGATAACATAGAGTGACCCTTATATATATAAGTAACATTTACATAAAATTTATTACCATTCCCTATAAACATTATATATCATATTAACCCATATGTATCATAGGGTAACCCTTAAATATCATGGTCCTACACTTATGTATCAGTGTAACCCTTGAGTATCATGTATTTTAGAATTTTTTATAACCCATAAATAGAATTCAAAACCTTAAATCTAATAGGATAACCCATGAAAATTATAGATTTACCCATACACAATACAAATTAACCCATATACATCATATATAGAACCTTATGTATCCTTGAGTTACCTATACACATCAAAGGGTGACCTATAAATATCACGGGGTGATCCGTACACATCATAAGGTGGCCAATACATATCATTGAATGGACCTTAAACATAAAATTCCATATACTCATTCTCTTAATACATTACATAGCTAGAAAATTTACTCTTATGAAATAAACATCATAGTTTAACCCTTTTATTGTGGAATAGTTTTTCACATGCAAATAGCCTCCCCATAATTAAATTTATAGGATATGGTATAATATATCATAGGCTTTAAAAATTCAATCTCTCATAAAGGGAAAATGATGTGGTCTCATTACTTAATGAAAAGACCAACATTCATCCTCAATAAAAATTAATCATGAGAAATGTATTTCACACCACAACACCTGATGATTGTGGAATAAACTATCACCTACAGTATAAATTCACCACCAGGACACCCCTTCCTTTATCTAATACTCCCCTAACCACCCTATATACCTTTCAAGCCTCCTGTCACATACAAAAAAAAATCATTTGAGAGATTCTGTAACTCTCATAACTCATATCTAGGTTTCATTTCTAAAAACACCTCCATTCCATGACTAAAAATAAATAAGTTATCTTATATTTTCCCAAAAACATGTATAATGAGTCGTTATAAAATCCCCACCAAAATGATAATTATCCCGAGGATGTATATTTATAGATCCTATGAAAACCATATCTATCACCTGCCCTTGATGCATAGTTTATATTTGATAACTTACATAGGTTTTGGTCACGTAAACATTACAACAAACCATGCTCCACTACTCAAAATCTTGAGAGCATATTGAACCATCCCCTAAAAAATATCATTCATAAATTAATCATTTTGAATCTCCAAAAACTGTCATGCTCAATAATGTTTGAATTACCTTTCAGTGCCACACTACACTAACCAATCTTGAAATTCCACAAGCCCATGCATCATGACATTGATTATTTCCACCAACACCACAATGATACCCTAACCCTACTATCATTCATGAATTATCAAACCATAAAATTCATTTATTTTTGGTTTATTTCAATGGTTCATATGATACCATTACATTCTTGGAGTAATTACTAAGAATCACTGATCTATCTTCAATATAATTCACAGAATATATTTCAAGGAAATGTCCTTAATAAATGCCCCCATATAATTGTACACATTGGAATGTTTCCCACTGAAACATGTATTCCATGAACATGATAACTCTATCAACTCTTTTTTTTTGAAATACACACCCCATCATACCAACTCGGCATTATCCCACAACTATTTGGTATCAATTATTGAATGTAATTATTTAACCTGATTCTCATCAACTAATACCCTCATATGGTTATTTTTTATTACTGAATGTAACCTTTCCACTTTCATCCATGAACGGTCATAAAACCAAAACCACATCCAGGTTGTGTCAATCAATACATCTATATCAGTGTATATGAAAAACTAATCAAAAAGAGTGAAATGATTTTCAATGATCCTTGGGGTGCTCCCTACCATATAATTTTCCTCATCCCTAACCCATGTTTAGGAACCTACCCAACCTCCCCCACAAGTCTAATGATCAACCACATGAGCCCCATACATATTTTTTGAATAGGTCCACATCATGATCCCCACTCTTAGTTATAATGATATCATGGAATACCATGATGAAACCTTCAAATACCACTGATAATAAACCATCATGCTATCAATTTTTATAGATTTAATTTAGTATACATATCCTATTTTATTATCATGTTATTATCTTTCCATATCCCACTACAAGGCCCGCCTAGTCCTACTAGAAAATCAAAAACTTATTAGAGAATATATCACCACAGATAATTTATTTTATGGTTTCCTTAGCCTATAAAATGATCTAGTCATGACCTCCCAATTTTACAATACCTTATGTCTATGTCACTTTATTCCAATTTTTTTTATAAATGTTCACAACTAATATCTAATATATCCTATCAATTTGAAATAACTAAAATAAATATCACCAATTGGTTATTTAACCACTACTATAAAGATAAAACATCTCATGAATCGATCATACCCTGATGTAATAGCCTTAACAGGTCAACCCACGATTGAAAAATCCTATGAGTTGCCCCTAATATATCCCACCAATTCCATATCATAATGGTGGAACAATAATTTTTCTTTTCCTCAATCAAAATAATTTATCTCATATATTTACAACATCATGCCACATCTGATCATTATCCCTACCTGGTTTTCTATTTATCCAAATAACAACACAAGTCCTAACTCTCTATATTCAAGGAATCAAAGGATTCATAATCCCTATAAAGACATTCTAGTAACTCTCATGGTCTCACCCACAAATAACTATTAAGAGACTGAACCTGTAAATAAAAAATAGAATATCTACACACATGGAAGGAAATAAAAGAAACCATATTTTGGTCCCATATATCGCCATACCCTCACACTAAATGTTACATGACCTATAGAAATCCATATACATATTTTATAGATTTAAAAAATATACCCATAGACATGTCTCAAATTACATACAATGAAAATTACACCTCGTCAAATACCATTATTAACTACCTTAATATCATATTATAATGAAAAATTGTTTGAAAAAAATACCACACATTAGTGAGTCATGATTGTTTGGATGACTATGTTTGTTACCAAAGACAGTTGATAATGTTCTAGAAGTTGTGTTTAAAAAGAATTTATTTTTAATTTGGAGTTGTTTCATATAGTTTTATATATTTTTGGGCAGGAAAATCAAGAGTTTATTTTTTGTAAAATGAAGGATTCACACACTGGTTCTTTTCAATGTGATGACACAAACCCACCTACAAAAATTTTCATACCTCATAGAACCTGGAAGAGTTCATGGTGAAAATAAAACTGGAACACAAATGAGATTTTCTATGTAGGAAACATCGAATGAATGCAAAGATGTGAAGTAAAATTAGCAAAGACATTTTGAATGTGAAATAAAAATGTTGTTCTCAATGATATTATGGGAGGGATAAAAGTCATTTTGGGTTAAAGGTGGCGATTTTAAGGTTACCAAAAAAATTTCCTTTCATATTTGATGAGATGATGTTTCAAAGGCCACCATAATGGGAGTTATGTACTATTCAAACTGTATATTGAGTGCAATATGAAAATAAGGATAATTCAAAAATGAGTTAATAATTATTATTATTAGTGGTTTTTATAGTTTTATTTTCCAATATAATGGACCTTGAATAAATTTATTTCCAACATTGAAGTTTATTAGAGTATTTCAACATCATAAAATCCCATATATGTTGGAAAGTGATTTGTGAAGCAGTTGAGTTTTAGATGGAGGTGGTTTCTGAAGGATTTGATTTTTGAAAGGAAGATCAATTTGTGGAGGAATATTTTTTTCTGCACTATATCCAATAAAGGTGTGTTTTTTCAAGAGGATTCATCATTATTTGAAGACAAATAGTTTACGAATTACTCTTATGATGTGGTTTAAATAATTAAATAAAGAGATTAAATAAGTTCATAAAGGAATAAAATAGTTCACAAAAGGAGTTTCCACAAATCAAAAACCAAGAGGTGAAATGGATTTCACCAATTTAGTGAATAGATATTTTCATGGAACACTCAAATATTTCTGTACTAATTCGAATGTGATTCCAATCAATAGAATAATATTTTAATGGAGTAATGTGTTCACTCTTTTTGAAAGAGAACTGTTCTTTCAAGTGCAAATAGTTGAAAACTACAAATGAAAACGATTCCACTCTGAACACTATTAATGAAGTGACATTTATTGGATTTTTCACATCAATGTAATGATTATGTGTGATCATTTTATGTATCCGAGTATAGGTGAACCAAGTAAATTTTTGGTGTCTCGTGCCTATTTCTGTTTCTTCTCATACATTATTATAAAAAGGGAGAGAAGCATGTTTTGTTTTAAAAAAAGATACACACAGGGGGTGGCTTTAGTATTTCATGCCATAATTCACCCTCTCCCCCACTCTATGGATATTTGACCTTGTATAAACAATAATTGGTATCAAAAGAAAGGTTAAAGTAAATATTTCACTCTTTGTGGATGTAATGGTGGCTGTTATGTTTAGTCAATAAGGTTTTCCTTATGACTTTTCCATTCCTTCTTGTTTTGAAAATCACAAACACCTTATATGTAATAAAATCTATATTTTACCTCCCTAAGGAAAAATTTCCTTCCTTAATAGAAATTTACCCTAAACTAGATTTCCTTATACATAGAAATATTTTTCTTAAGTATAAAAATCAGATTCATACCCAAAACCTCGGATTCATATAATGCTATGATATGAAGAATTTTGTTTTAGGATCCAAATTCTGGATATGAACTGTAATGAAGTTCCACTCCGGATTCTGGATATGAACTGTAATGAAGTTCCACTCCGAATTTGTGATACGAACTCTAATAAAGTTCCATTCTGAATTCTGGATACAAACTCTAACAAAGTTCAACTCTGAATTCTGGACTCCAAACTTTTATGAGTTCGACTCCAAACTTTTATGAGTTCGACTCTGAACTTTTACTAGTTCGACTCCGAAATTTTATGAGTTCGACTCCGAACTTTTACAAGTTCGACTACAAACTTTTACCAATTCAACTCTGAACATTAACTAGTTCGACTTAGAAATTTTACTAGTTCGACTCCGAACTTTTACAAGTTTAACTCCGAACTCTGTAAGTTCAGATTCTGAACTCTGATGAAACCAGAATCCGAATTTCCTTAGAAATTCATACTCCGAATTTCTACAGAATTCAGGTTCCAAATTAATATAAAAAATAATTCGAATATCCTTTTTATTATAGACTCTAAATTCCAATTTGTTTAGACTATGAAATTTTTATTTACTTACATTATGAACTTTAGTTTTCCTTATGCTTACACTTGTTTCATTATAAAATGATGTTCTTCTTTCAGTTACACATGTTTTGTTATAAAATGATGTCATCCATTATGTTTCTAACTAACTGTTGGTTTAGTGACACGTGTACAAGTCCCTCCGAAATTTAAGGAAAATATGACCATTGGAGGAGGGAGACGACCGTTAGAAATTTTCCTTTAAAGAGGAGCCCATTTGAACAATCTGAATACATACAAAAAAACTTTGACAACTTTACAACTTGTGCTTACATGTTGTTGAAGTGATTTCTAGAGAAAGAGGCTCTTATCAACTATCTAGCTTCTTGCAGAAAGTTTGAACTACTTGTTCAAACTTTTCCTTGTGTGGATTGTTTCGTGCAACTCTTAATGTTGGTGATTACATTCTAGGACTTCCAAGTATAGGAAGACAGAGGTGCCGACTACCTTGAAGTTTGAGGGATTCCTTGCTGAGGAAGACAGAGGTTCCAACTACCATGAAGTTGAGGGCTTACGGGGATAGCAAGACAGTGACTCTGATCTTCACATTGAGGGCTTACCCTGGTGTTGGTAAGACAGACTTTCTTGAAAGTATAAATCAAGGTACCCTTATCCAAGGTTGTTAGATACCCTTCTCTTTGGGTTAAAATATTTATATCTTGTTAATTGTAGTTTTACTACTTGTTTTTCCGCTGCATTGTATATTGTAAGGAAAGTATAATCTTGTTATATTTCCTTACACTTTTACTCTGACTAATTTAGATTCCATACTATTTAAGGTATAATCTCATTTTGTAAACATTGGTTAAGATTCAATTTCCAGATCCATATTTCCAAAACTAGTTTTTCAGAATCACTTTTCAGATTTAAGCAAGTGCATAGAACTAGAAGTTTGTAAATTCATACCCTATACCAATACAACAATTGGTGTTAGAGGTGTTTTGAATTTTCCTAGTTTATGTTTTTCAAACTTAGATCATTCTTTGTTTAAGGAATTTTTTAAGTGTACAATTCACCCCCCCCCCCCTCTTGTATATTGAGCATCTACATCATTTTTTCGGTCCTACAATTGGTATCAGAGGGGGTCTCTAAAATACTTATACTCACATATAAGTTCTTTCTTTCTCAGTTTTTCATAGTTCTATATTTTACTTGCTTAGGAATATTTTCCTTGAATCCGAACTTTTGTTATTTACAAGTTTTTGTGTAGAAATACTTTCTTAAAGATGGAAAGTTTAACTGTTGGTTCCATCGACAACCTAAATCCTACAAGACCACCAATTTTTTATGGCAATTATTTTGAATACTGGAGATATCGAATGAAGACTTTCGTTATCAATACTGGGGTAGATAACTTTTTTATGCTTACAAGAGGTTATAACATTCCTGATAAGGAAGTTACTTCTTTCAAAAACCAAGAGAAGCATGATTATCAATTAAACTATAAGGTAAGAAATACTCTACTATGTTAAATGACTAGGAACATATATAGCCAAATTTCTTCATGTGAAACATCTAACTGTATATAGAAGAAACTTGAAGTTACTCATTTTGGTACATCTAAAGTGATTGAGACTAGAAGAGCTATGTTGAGAGCTGAGTATCATGGTATTAATTTTCCGTATGGAGAAGGCATTTTAAGGTGCAAAAAAGGTTTATGACTATCGTGAATAACTTAGAATCTATGGGAGATAAAAGACTGGATGATGAAGCTCTTGTAGATAAGATTATTGATATTATGCCCAATGAGTGGGAATCAAAGAGGACAGCTATTGATGAAAACATGAAGGATACTCAAATTTCCTTAGATGAGATGTTTGGAACTCTTCTCCAACATGAATCAAGAATGAAAAGGGATGCTAACAACATCAAAAAGAAGAATAGTAATGGTACTGTTGCTTTTACTACAACTTCAAATCATAAGAAAGAAAAGTCTCCTGAGAGAGTAACTAGATCCCAGTCTAAGAAAGTTACTATCCAATTCGAATCTTGTGAGAGTGAATCCTTAGAGAATGAGTTAGCAAATCTTGCTCGAATAATGAACAAGATAGTTAGTCAAACAAAATTCCAATCCAAATATAAGAAGAAGGAAAGGAATGATAAGAAAGATTCAGTGGTCACATGCTATGAATTCAAGAGAAGAGGACACATATGACCTGATTTCCCTATGCTTAAAAAGAAAGAACGAAAAGAGAGGAATTCTGAAATAAATAGGAAGAATTTCTATAAAGCTAAAGCTAATAGAAGTCTGAAAGCTAATAATACTTGGAGTGCTAGTTTTAGAGACACTTCAGAAAGCGAATCTTCAGAATATGATTCATTAGCTCAGGATATTATTGGATTCTTTGCTAATACTTATTTTCCACATACATGTCTTATGGCTAAGGTATGATCCACCAAAGCTTTAACAAACATATATCTAGATAAGAACTACTTTTTGGAAAATAGTACTTTTAATGAAGATACTTCATGATCAGAAAATAAAGAACCTTCATATGAAGAAGTATATAGATTTTCCAAGTTTCTTGAAGCAAAAAATTGTAAAATTTCTAAGAAGTTAGACAAGGAAAATACTAGGGAAGAAATTCTTACAAAAGAGACTTCAGATCATTCTTCAGATCTTAAAGATAAAGAAGAGCTTATAGAAAAACATTCTAAAGGCCTTGAGAAATAAAATTCTGACAAGGAATAACTTTCTAAACATCTTAAGAATGCTATTTCAAAAATAAAAATTTTTCAGGAGAAATCTAACTTTAAGGAAATGATTCCTGAGTATACAAATTTAGTCATTAGACTAAAATCCGAAATTTTTTCTCTAAATAACTTCCTTGCAAAATTTACCTCTTGGAAGGAAAATTTTGACAAGATGTATTCTCAAATTAAACCTAAAGGAAACACTACTGGAATAGGTTATACTCATCAAAAGCCAGTTTTCAAAAATAACTATTTTGTTCCTTCTAGAGCCCCTTTTTGCAGTAAGTGTCAAAGTGGTGGGCATTGGAAAAAAACCATCATTTGAATAGAGTTCAGTATCTTGGGTTTCATAAAGTATATTTCGCTAAACAACTGTGGATACCTGAAATTTTTTTATCTGAAAATCTCGGATCCAAAGAAGTTTAGATTCCGAAAGTCTAATTCTTTTCTTATTTTCAGGAAGTTAAAGGAAGTACCAATAACAATACTTGGTACATGGATACTGGATGTTCCCAGCACATGACTGGTAACAAAAACTATTTCTAAAAGATTATCAAGACGAAAGGAGGAAAAGTAACTTTCGGAGATAATGATCAGGGAGAAATTGTTGGTATAGGTAATATTGTTCTTCTTGGTAAAACTTTGATTTCAAATGTTTTGTTTGTTAAGGGTCTTAAGAACAACCTCATTAGCATAAGTCAATTATCTGATGAAGGATACCTTGTGAATTTTAGGAATGGTAAATGATTAGTACATAATTCCAAGGAAGAGTTTATTCTTTCTACCAATAGGCAAGAGAATTTTTACACATTAAACATAGAAGACATTAGGAGCCAAGATTTACCTTTCCTTTCTGAAATGGAAGATCATTATTGGTAATGGAATAGAAGGCTAGGTCACTGTAACCTTAGGAACCTATGAAAACTCTCTAAGAAAGGTTTAGTTAAGGATCTACCGGAGATTAAATTTGATTCTTCTAAAGATTGTGATCATTGTAAATACGGCAAGCAACATAAATCTAGTTTTAAATCAATCGATGAAGTCTCAAAAACTGATGCATTACAGTTGGTGCACATGGATCTTTTTGGTCCAACACAAACTAGAAGCATTGGAGGAAAATGCTATGGGTTTGTTCTAGTTGATGACTATACTAGATTTACATGAGTCTATTTTCTAGCAATGAATTCTGAAGCTTTTTCTTATTTCAAAAGGTTTAGAGACCAAGTTAAAAATGGAAAAAACCTTCCACTGAAAACTATTCATAGTGATCATGGAGGAGAATTTCAAAATTCGGATTTTGAAACTTTTTGTACTAGAAAAGGTATTACTCACAACTTTTCAGCACCTAGAACTCATCAACAAAATGGTATAGTTGAAATAAAAAATAGAATTATTCAAGAGATAACTAGAACGATGTTGAGTGAATATTCTATAGCTAGACATTTTTGGGCTGAAGCTGTAAGTACTTCTTGTTATACTATAAATCGAGTTTTGATTAGACATTTTCTTAATAAAATATCTTTATGAGTTATGGAATTATATAAAACATAGACTTTCCTACTTCAAGGTTTTTGGTTTCAAGGTATTCATCCTGAATACTAAAGATAACATACAAAAATTCGCACAAAAATCTGATGAAGGAATTTTCTTAGGCTACTCCACAACTTTTAAGGCTTATAGAGTTTTCACCAAAAACACTTGTACTATTGAAGAAACAGTGCATGTAAATTTTGATGAATCTAATCCTTTTGTTTTTAAACCTTCCCAACTTAAATCATTAGATGTTTCTTCAATAAGCTATTATCAACCTTTTTTAAAAGATCCTTTTGATGAGGAAATGTTCAAGAAGATACTCCTAAAACATTTACCTCAGAAGACCTTCTACCTTATGTTGATGAACAGGTTTTACAAAACCCAAGTAAGGTGTCTCTAAAGAATCTTCCCAGTGATAGTATCATTGGTCATGCCAATCAACCGGTAAGGACTAGAAGTTCCTTGAGGAATTAAGTAGGACATCTAGTATTTATTTCCCAATTAGAACCAAAAATCACTGATGAATCCTTGGTTTCTGATGATTGGATCAAAGCCATGCAAGATGAACAAACTGAATTCGAAAGGAATAAATTATGGACCTTGGTTGAAAGACCTAAGGAAACTTCTGTTATTGGAGTAAAATGGGTCTTTAGAAATAAGTGTGATGAAAATGGAGTCATTGTTAGAAATAAAGCTAGACTAGTTGTTAAAGGCTATAATCAGAAAGAGGGAATAGATTATGAAGAAACCTATGCTCCAATAGCTAGACTTGAATCTTTCAATATCTTACTTTCCATTGCAGCGTTCTTCAATTTTAAACTTTTTCAAATGGATGTGAAATGTGATTTTCTTAATGATTATGTTCAATAGGATGTTTTTTGTTGAACAACCTCCTAGTTTTGAAGATACAAAACATCCTAGTCATGTTTTTAGACTAACTAATGCTTTGTATGGTCTTAAACAATCCCCACGAGCTTGGTATGATAGAATTATAGGATTTTTTCTTCAAAATAACTATGTTAAGGGAAATGCATATCCAACACTCTTTATAAAGAAAGATAAGAAAAAAATTAATTGTACAAATTTATGTCGATGACATTATATTTGTTTCAACTCAGCAATCTTTGACTGATTCCTTTGCAAGTTTAATGAAATCTGAGTTTGAGATGAGAATGATGGGTGAGTTAACATTTTCCCTTCATTTTCAAATTTCTCAGAAACCAGAAGGAACCTATATATATCAACATATGTATATTAATGATATTCTTAAAAAGTATGGATTTGATAACACTAAAAGTATTAGTACTCCCATTGGTACCTCAAACACAGTTGATCTTGATGAAGCTGGGAAACCAGTAGATCAAACAACTTTTAGGGGAATGATAGGAAGTATACTTTACTTGACAGCTAGTCGACCAGACGAGATGTTTTCAGTATGCTTATGTGCAATATATCAATCCAATCCTATGGAATATCATTTAAATGTAGTGAAAATAATTTTTCACTACTTAAAGGGAACCACGGATCTAGGATTATTTTATACTTCTGGAAATGATTTTCTTTTAAAAAGCTTTTCAGATGCTGACTTTGGTGGATGTAGAATAGATAGAAAGAGAACATCCGGAACTTGTCATTTCCTAAGAGATTCATTAGTTTCCTAGTCATACAAGAAGCAACATTCTGTATCACTCTTCTCTATTGAAGCTGAATATGTAGCAGCTGGATGTTATTGTGCACAAGTTTTGTGGATGCAACACACACTCATAGACTATGGCTTGAGATTTACTAAAACTCAGATTTTGTGTAATAAAACAAGTTACATTGCCCTTAGTAAAAACCCTACACATCACTCTCATGAAAAACACATAGATACTAGAAATCACTTTCTTAGGGATCACACACTTAAAGAAGACATCATTCTTCAATTTATCGGAATGAAAAATCAACTTTCTTGGCATTTTTACAAAATCTTTACCCTCTGATATATTTGAATACATTAAATAGAAGTTAGGAATGATAAACATGAGGTAATCCTTCTTCATTAACTTCTTGATAAACAATTATATTTACAGTAATAAACACATTTTCATAGGGGGGTACATTTTTATGTTAGCATAATCTAAATTTTATTAGTAAGTTTTTTTAAGCTTTTGTAATAAAAATTTTCATAGTCAGTTTTTTTTTCAAACTTTAGTAACTAAAATTTTCGTAATGAAAATTTCTGGAACTGAAATTTTCGCAAAGAAAATTTCCGTAACTGAAATTTTCGGAATAGAAATTTTCGTACTGAGTATTTTCGTAATGAAGTTTCTATACTTTCTTTTTTTCGTAATGAATTTTTTCGTAGTGTGTTTTTCATAGTCAAATTTTCCTTAAGAAGAATGTTACCAATTACGAACAATCATTCTAGCCAATCTGAAAGGTATGATTTCCTCAATTGAGTATTTATAATCATATTTTACTTTTTGGTGTTTTCTTAAGTGTTTTAAATTTTTTCAGATTCTTGTTTTCTTAAATCCGAATGTTTTTCTTAAAACCTAAAAAGATCAGAGTAAATGTTTCCTTGCGGTTTGCATCTCAACTGTTAGATCAAATTTCAATGTATCTCAACCGTTTGATCAACTATGGAAACTGATCCATCGTCTCAACGCCTACATAATGGAGACCCCTGAGGGTCGTCCCACATCGGTTTTTTCAATGATTTCGCATCTCGAAGCTCTACCTTTCTTCTTAAGGTCATTCCAATCTTTGTCAAATCCCGTTCTGAATCTTCCAAAACTATCCATTCCGAATTTCTATTGAAGATACCTCCCATGATATGTCTACCTCAAAACCATTCTCAAAATGGTTAGTTTACAGGGAGAGGTTAGTGCATCCAAGTTTCTTCAGGTATTATTCTCTTATATCTTAGAATATTAAATTGAATAGCTACGAAGAGGATTGCTTATTGAAGCCAGAGAAACAGGATCCTATTTATATGGATTTCCTTATTGAGTTATATGAGTCTGTTTCCTTCCTTGAGGAAGATGGAAGAGAGTTATTTTCTTTCAAGTCTTATGGAAAGACTTACAAATTATCCTACACCAAGGCTGAATGTTTGGTGGGTTTAACGTATTAATGTGAAGCTATGCTTTGTTCACATAAGCTTCTAGATGATCAAGTATGTTTCAACAATGTGAAGGTTTTGAAATGTCTTGGAATTAATGATTCCAAGACAGCTAAGATTTCTCATCTCTCTCCGAATAATCAAATTCTATAGCTGTGGGTACATGGTTTTCTCATACCAAGAAGGGGTGACAAGGATAATCTGAAGAAGAGTCACATTTACATCCTATATTTCCTGGTAAATCTAAGGAAGATAAATCTGATGAGGCATGTTTTGATTACAGTTAATAATATCAAAGAAGTGAATCTGAAAGCTCAGATCAAAATGTATCTGGCCCAGATTTCTAAACTTATTATCAGTTGTATTGATTCATTCAATGTTTATTACACTTCCAAGCAATGAAATTGCAAGGTAATGTTGGTTAGTGATGATACATTAAAGAGGATGAAAATGGGTTTTTCTGATGAATCCAGATAATTCTACCCTTTACTGGAGGAAGAACTTGATACCATTCTGAAAAATGTTGAAAAAGCTGAACTAGTGAAGAAATATACTAAAAAGATGAATCTTAAGAAAGTGGTTGTTTGGGAAAAAAATCCCAAATCTATGGAAACTCAATATGCACCACCCAAGCCAAAGAAACAAAAAGCCTATCCAGATTAGGTGGCTGCTAAGTGGAGGGAAGATAAAGAGAAGAGAAAAGAATGGGATCCATAGTTCGGATTAGATCTTGATGAGGCTAAGGCCTTAAAAGAGAGAGCTACTGATGAGTTACAAAAACAATCAAAAGAGAAAAAGATGTCTGAAGTTGATCTTGTACAATCTCTGTTGAGAGATAATGAAACAACCTATGAGAAAATTCCTATTCTGGAAACCATTGATGTCCAATCATAACCAGAGACTCTTGGGATGAATTACATCACTCCATAAAAGTATAAGGTTAAAGAGGTAGTTGAAGAAGTATAAAAAGAAGCTGGTGATAAAATATAGGAAGAGGTTGTAGAAGAAGAAGAAGAAGAAGGAAGTGATGATCTTGATGACTTGATCAAACTAGTATAAGATCATTAAGAAAAGGGTGAATATGCAAATTTTTTCACTCTGGGAAAGAGAGAGCTACTAATGTTTCAGGTACTCTATCTTTTTTCCATTCCTTAAATTCTTTTTGAAAATCACAATGGGGGAGAAGGAAAAAAGAATTACTCAAAAGAGGAGAAGGAAAAATTTATAATGAAGAAAGAAAATTTTCTAAGTGAAGATATCCTTAAAGTAAGGTGGAGTTTCTCATTATGATGTTTTTCATTCCCATGATAATGAAAACTCCACTCCGGAAATTCAGAATACAATCCTTAGAGTTTCAATGCCTAAGGGAGAGTTAGTTGTATTCACTATCATCCACGAACAAAGGGAGATAAGTTTTAATTTCAAAGTATAATGAAAATTTTCAAAGTCCTTATATTCTTTTTCATAAGAATGTTTGTGATTTTTAAAAAGGGGGAGATTGTTGAATCAATAAGTTTTTCCTTATAAATTTTCCATTCCTTCTTGTTTTGAATATCAAAAACACTATATACTTAAGCAAATCTCTATTTTACCTCTTTAAGGAAAAATTTCCTTCCTTAAAGGAAATTTACCCTAAACTAGATTTCCTTATATATAGCAATATTTTTCTTAAGTATACAAATCGGATTCATACCCAAAACCTCAGAATCATATAATGCTAATATATGAAGCATTCTATTTTAGGATCCAAATTCTGGATATGAACTGTAATGAAGTTCCACACCGAATTCTTGATATGAACTGTAATGACGTTTCACTCCGAATTCAGGATACGAACTCTAATAAAGTTCCATTCTGAATTTTGGATATGAACTCTAACAATGATCAACTCCGAATTACGGACTCTGAACTTTTATGAGTTCGACTCCGAACTTTTACTAGTTCAACTCCGATCTTTTACCAGTTTGATTCTGAACATTTACTAGTTCCACTCCAAACTTTTATGAGTTTGACTCCAAAATTTTACAAGTTTGACTCCAAAATTTTACCAATTCGACTCTTAACATTTAATAGTTCGACACTAAACTTTTACTAGTTCAACTCCGAACTCTGTAAGTTCAGATTCTGAACTCTGATGAAACCAGACTCCAAATTTCCTTAGAAATTCAAACTCCGGATTTCTACAGAATTCAGGTTCCTAATTACTATAAAATAGAATTTGAATATGCTTTTTATTATAGACTCCGAATTCCATTTTGGTTATACTCCTAACTTTTTATTTGCTTACATTCTGAACTTTAGTTTTGCTTATTCTTACACTCATTTCATTACAAAACGATGTCGTGCTTTCAGTTACAGATGTTCTGTTATAAAACGATGTCATCCATTCTATTTCTAACTAACCATTGTTCTGACATGCTGTTGAAGTGATTTCTAGAGAGAGAGGCTCTTATCAACTCTCAAGCTTCGTGCAGAAAGTTTGAACTACTTTTTCAAACTTTTCCTTGTGCAGATTTCTTCTTGCAACTCCGAATGTTGGTGATTACATTCGAGTACTTCCGGGGATAGGAAGACAGATGTGCTGACTACCTTGAAGTTCGAGGGCTTCCTTGCTAAGGGGGATAGAGGTTCCAACTACCTTGAAGTTGAGGGCTTGCAGGGAAAGCAAGACAGAGACTCCGATCATTGCATCGAGGTCTTACCCTGGTGTGGGTAAGATAGACTTGCATGAAAGTATAAATCAAGGTACCTTTATCCAAGGTTGTTGGATACCCTTCTCTTTGTGTTAAAAGATTTATATCTTGTTACTGGTAGTTTTACTACTTGTTTTTCAACTACATTTTGTATTGTAAGGAAAGTATAATCTTCTTATATTTCCATACACTTGTACTCTGATTAATTTAGATTCTATATGCTTTAAGGTAGAATCTAATTTTGTAAACGTTGGTTAAGATTCAATTTCCGGATCCATATTTCCAGAACCAGTTTTTCGGAATCACATTCCAGATTTAAGAAAGTGAATAGAACAAGAATTTTGTATCTTTATACCCTGTACCAATCCTACAATTGGTGTTAGAGGTGTTTTGAATTTTCTTAGTTTAACTTTGTTAAACTTATATCTTTCTTTGTTTAAGGAATTTTTTAAGTGTACAATTCACCACCGACTCTTGTATATTGAGCATCTACATTGTTATTTTGATCCTACTTGTTAATCACAAATATATTTTGATTTTTGATGGAAATAATTTTCAATTATAGAACAATTCGATGTAGCACTACTTTTTTTCATTGTGTAAGGTAGTCTTTATAGCTATGATTCATCATATTTCAACCAATATAGACAACAAGGATTTATTAGAAGAATTCCAAAGAGAACTGGATACTGACCCCATATGAATCAATACATTAGGGATAACACTATATAGAAAAATTTATATAAATGTGATATCATATAAGTCATTTCATTCTATGTAGGAAACGTTTCTAAAGAATTATGAGGGTGGTTAAAAAGTCCAAGAAGTAATGTTTTAGGATCTTTGTAACAAGTATATGGACCTGAAAATTAACCCTAATGATTCAATTGATTAATTTATTGATTGGGTAAATATTTTCATATAGTATTTGTATGGTCTATGAGTAAGTCTTGACAATTTTAAGATTAAAAAATAGAATTAAAATAAATCAACCCCGGTTCAATATAAAATTATCCATAATCGAGGAGATATATCAAAATGATATGAAATTAGTTATTTTAAATGGCACTCTTATCATATACAATATGAGAAATAATGATAATAAGGTTTTGGAAAATAGGAAATATAAAGAGGTTTAATTTATGATAATGAATAATTTTCAATAGAGGATGTCATAGAAGAATAAGGCATGAATTATTTTATGAGATTTATTTCCCAAAAAATACAAAATGGAAAAATAAAATTCAAAGGGAAACTTTCACTTTCATGATTTTGGTATGGAAATGAGAGACATCTTATAGAAAGGTTTCATAACAAGTTTTATGATAATGATGTCATTAAGATGAAATTACCTTAAGAACTCTTCAAAAAATGTGAATGGTAGGAATATTATTAGGATATATTTATTTTTGAAAGATAATCACTGTTCTGAAGGGACTGAGGTAGAATAAATTAAAGACTACAAAGACTGTAGGGAAAGTTATATAGTGGAAGTTGTAGGAAATTCCTTATAAATAGATGATATTATCAATAAAATATGATAAAGGGAATGAAGAGTTGACGTCATCGGTGAATTTAAATCTCCTCCTAAGAAGATATATGTTTGGAGGGAAAAAATGATGAAATACAATAGTGTGGTTCATGATTACAAATGATGTATGAAATACTGGGAAGAATAGAATTCTATGTTGAAGGTATAAATTGAAAATATTAAGTCTTAAATGCTATGAAATCAAAAAAGGTAGTTGAGTGCAAGAAAATAGTTAAATAAAAAAATATAGTTATCAATGGTTTTATTAAGACCATTAAATGTAGGGTTAAACATATTGGAAAAACTATAGAAAGAATTTTTCATCCTATGATGAAAAGAAGATTATTAAGAAACACTCTTGACTCCTAGTTTGAAATAAGAAAATTATTTTATAAAGACAACCGAATATGGGAAGATTTAATACTATGGTCCAAAAAATAGCCAAATAATTTTTAGTAGGAATGGAAAATGCTATAATTGATCTTGATTGAGAATGGAAAGTAGTGATGATTAATTCTAGATATAAAGAACTCACTATATGGTTAAAAATTTATGTTCTTATGAATTTGAATTAGAAGGTTCATAGAACCCATGGAACAAATATTCCTATAAAAACTAAATATAGGAATGAACCTTATATCAAGTGTTGATGTTGTATAAAGACAATAAATTATTATCATGTTTGTTCTATAGCCGAGATTTACACTATGGTATAAAATAAATAATGGAATTCAAACCATGTTATGTACTACAATTACAATTTTTTATGGTCACTATTTCTATTGCGTAGTATTTAGAAACATGAATAGATACTTCTCAACAAAGATACAGAGAAATGTTACAAAGAGTACCCAAAGTGGTCATAAAAAGTAGCTCAAGGAATCATTGAATGGATTGAAAACACAAAAAACAATTTGTGAATTTTCAACATAAATTTTCTCCATCCTAATTTAAGGATAATCAAGAATATTAATCCAAAATATGTTTGAAAATTAATACAATTAAAAAATCGAAGTTCTGAGAAAGTAATAGTTATAGATATTTCCCTTAAAATATCAGATCGTGATGGTGTATTTATAATTTACATTGGATTCACTTACCATATGAGGGAAAATAAGGATCTTGTTTTTGGAATACAACACTACATGTAAGGCATTGTCACATTTGGAAATGGTGAACTCTTGATAGTTATTGTCTTAGAAGTTCATTGTTTGGGAGAAAATATATATGATTCTATAATATCTTTTTTATCAAATGTATCAGTCACAATAAGCTATGTGCTAGTCATCTATGTGACTTGATCCATGATAGAATCTTTATCCAGATATTTTTTATCATTATGGGAATTATGGTTAAATTGTTTTGTATGAAAATTGAATGAAGGGGAATTCATGGATTTTAAGTGGAGAAAATGATATGTTCTTTGTATCCAAAGAGGAATAAAATATGTTGTGTCATAAATGGATCATATATTTTTGCCAATTAACTTTCAAAGATGTGGTGGAATACAATGAATCTCAATATCTCTCCAAGATTTCATGTGATCATATGCATACGTTTTATACTTTAAAATAAGGGGATGTTATTAAAAATACATACAAGGATAATGAACATAACTCAACAAGAGTTATTGAACTTGTTTATGTAGATGTGTGTGGACATATATCACTAATATTAATTAAAGGGAATAGTTTTTATGTTCTTTTAATCAATTATTTAATTAATATAGAGTGGATTTTTTTTATTCCCCACAAGTATGATGTGTCTAGTTATATAAAAAAATATCGGAGGAAAGTTAAAATGGTGAAAATATAGAATATTCTAAATTTATGGAATGAAAATGGTATATAATTTAAAAATATAAAAGTATAGGATTATCTTTAGAAATAAATGATAAGGTACCAAATTTCATTAGTGAAAAATACTCAATAAAATGGGGTAGTTGAGTGGATAAATTGGATCATAAAAAACATTGCAAGAAAAGTACTTCTTAAAAAATTATTTACAAAAGAAATTATGTAAGAAAGTATTATTGAAATCATTCTATATTTATAATAGTTTTTTTTTTGTCTTAAATAAGAAAATACACTATATAGTCTATGTTATTGAAATAATCCACCATTGAAATAATTTATAACCATTTGATTATGTTTTATATTCTAAATAAAGGGACACACAAACATATTGAATCTCCTAGAGATGTGGGGATATTAAGTATCCACTCAAGGAATAGAAAATCATAGAAATACTTCAACTAGAGGATAGGAAATGTGGTCAAAAGAAATGATTTTACAATAGTATAAAATTAACATAGTCTTAAATAATATCATGAACAGTTTTTATGATAGTTATGTGGAATTAAGGAACTCATTGTGAGTAGAAGTGAGTAATATTTACTCATAGGAAGATACAAATTATGAGAAAGGTGAGGTCAGATATATATCAATATAGAAGGTGAATAGTTGAGCTCAAACTTATAGGAAAAAAATTATTGGTGATCTTCCACCATTAGTTTAAAAATAGAGATTGAATTATCTATAACCAACATCTTTTCCATCCAAGGTATATGATATTTTTGAAGAAATAGCAACATAATAAAAAATGGATCGTGGTAGAAATTATGTTCTTGAAAAAATAGGGATGGATCACATCTGGGATATTATTTTGGGCTTGATAGATAAAAATTTTATTGGGGCCAAAGGGGACTTCATAAAAAATTGAAAGTATATTGAATAGTAATTTAAAAAATCATGAATAGTATGCAAGGTAAAATCTTTGATTGAGTGAATTGATGTAAATGATATATTCTCACCTATTAAAAGTCTAGTGAGAACTCTATTATTTATTTTTATAATAGTGTAAAGAAAATTCAATTTTTTGTAGATGAAATTAAAATCTGAATTTTTAAATTGGGTTCTGGAAGAATATGTTTGCTTTGGAAAACTATAAGAATTTTTTTTCAATGAATATGAGAAAAAAATATTTGCTGAATAAGGAAATATATGGACTGAAGTGGTCCCCAAGATCATGTTATTTAATACATGATAAATATTTGAAAATTATTGATTTCCCATGTGGTGGAGTGGATTAAAATACATACATAAAAATGAGATAATCAAAGGATAATGGTATTGGTATATATCGACAACATAATATTTAGATGATCGAATAATGAATAGATTAAATAGTTTATTGGATTTATAAAATGTGAGTTTGAAATGTCAATTATTGGATACATGATTCTTTTACTTGGTTTACAAGGGATGTAAGTATGTAATGACACAATATTTTCTCAATACAAATATTTCAATGAGATTCATTGAAGTTTTGTAATGGATTAACACAAAGAGACAAAAACTGTTGTTTTAACCTGAATCAAACTGCCATATGATTCTAAAGAAAAATAATTTAATGTTATAGAATATAAGTTGATCAATAGTAGTGTGTTTTACATAATAGCCACAAAAAACTGAAATTTGTTTCCATCAAATTAATCCTAGTAAAATTCATATATATTTGGTGAAAAGAATTATTTGGTAAATTGAGGGAATTGCAGATTTTGGTTTTTTGTATAATGAAAAAATTTATAAATAGTTAT
Source organism: Viscum album (assembly GCA_963277665.1). Taxonomy (NCBI): domain Eukaryota; kingdom Viridiplantae; phylum Streptophyta; class Magnoliopsida; order Santalales; family Viscaceae; genus Viscum; species Viscum album. The sequence continues at coordinate 338,339,624 of OY728163.1, forward strand.
TTTTTATTACATATTAATATTATAATTGTTCAGTATATGATACAAATTCAATGTAATGTGTTTCATCTTATCATAGAGGATTTTCTCTCTCTTCGATAAGAAACTACACTAAATTTCTCTGAGTAATGAAAGAATTAGAATATATTGTGGCAACTTAATATTTCACATAGTTACAATGTATGAAGTATAAACATGATGATATGGTGGTTAAAGTGATTCATTGATTGAAATCCACTGTTTCAATTCATGTGCTTTAAATCATATAAAAAATCATGTCCATCATTCATGGGGAGAAATATTGAAATAATGTATTTTGTATCGATAAAAATGTGGATCATGATCCTTTGAAGTTGGAGTATGTACCAACAGAACTATAAGTTTTAGATATTCTGATTAAGGCCTTACCCAAAGTAGCATTTCAAAATCATTAAATGGATAATGGAGTTCAGTGAGCATTGTAAAATTGTACAAGAGTGGATGTGTACCCCCACTCCGTAAGTTATGGTTTGTTATTCCCTATAAATTGATATGTGTTCTTTAACTTATTTCGGATTACAAAAGAGTGACCTTTTGGTGTTTTGAAAAACTAGATATGTATTATTGTTTAAATTGAGATAATATTATAGGGGGATAAAATAATTAGTGTGATTTTCTTAAATCTTAATATGTTGAAGTAGTTCCATTAATGATTATAAATCATGGATGGAGTTCTTGTTGCTGACAGTTTACAATGTGTGTATGAATAAAGTAGTTTTAAATTGTGAAATAGTTGGATCAATCACCATTAAAATTATCATTTGGTATTGATTTTCTAGAAAAAGTGGTATTGAGAATTATGTGTTCTATGGATAAAATTTTCATCTCATTCATGTTTATCATGTCAAGTTATATCACGTGGGTTTATAGTTTGTGTTGAGTAAATCTCTTATCATATTTGGGAGAAGAAAAGTGTGAGTGGTGGTTGTAAAAAATGGTTTTCCACTAATTGTAAATATAAGTGTGTAAGTGTTTTTGTATGTGTTTTCAATAAACATAAAGGTTATATTATTATTAAAACATACATCTTGGAGGGTGTTTCAAGGTTTTAATCATCATTGTGTTTGTTGAAAAATATAGTTCAAAAAGTTCTAGTATTTTTATGTTGGATGATTTATTTCCAATGTAGGTATTTTAAATATATCATGCATTTTCAATGGTTTCTAAATTTTTGGTCATTAAAATAAGGGCTTTTTTATAAAAAAGGTTTCCCACATAAAATAATTTTTATGCTAGATGGATATAATGTATGTGAATCTAGGAAGACACATAGGAAAAATTAGGAAAGTGTACAATCACATATCATCTAAAGTAGTTCATTGTGTAATGTAAACATGTTCACATGGGAGATTTACTTAGAAAATTTTATACTAATTATATGTAACTATGAATAAAAATTGGTAATGGTATTTTGAACACTGAGGATAAATGATATTCAAAATGGAAGTATGAAAGGAATAAAATTAATATGTTGGTTAAGGTGGTAAATTAGAGGTCAATGTAAGGGGTTCTCATTGGTTGAAAAGAGATGGTGTTTTAGTAGATTCTTCATGGTGAATTATGAATTCTACAGATGGCATAAAAATTAGTCTATGAAGTTAATGATAATTGTCAAATGATTTAATCATAATTTTGATTATAATATTTTCTTGGTTTGTTTGCCTATATAGAGGAATATTATTCATTTAATTTCCAAGATCATTGTTTATTATAGATAATCGTCACTGGAAAATTCAATTAAATCCAAAATTTGTTTGTGATGTAGTTGAGTTTTTGAAGGGGGGTGGTCTTCAAAGTAGTTATGATGATAAAATAAATTCATTAAAATAAATTCATTTCATAGTTGATTTTTTTTCACTGAATCCTACAAATGATTTTATTCAATAAATATTCATTTATCTATGATATAAAGGTGGTTCATGAAGCCCCTATAGTATGTAGTGAGATTTATTTCACAAATTTATTAAACTAGTTTGTAAATAAATAAAAATAGTTTATGAATGTTGTTTCCAAAAAGGAAAAATCATGTGGTAAAGTGGATTTCACTATATGGGTGAAGTAATTAATTCATGTAACATACAGATATGTGTAAAACAATTCTGTGGTGATTCTATCAATATAATAATATTCTGGAGGTGTAGTTTATTCATCTTTATTGAGAGAGTAGTGTGCTTTCAAGTACGAATGGATATAAACAGAGAGGGATAGTGAGTTAGCTCTAATCATTTTAAATTCTAATAGATTTAGTTTATTTTGGATATCAATACACTGTTGGTGAGTCCTCCATGAATATATCCCAATTTATGAGAACCAAGAAACATTTTCATGTCTCGTAAAATTTTTTGTTTGTTATCATACATTTATATGGGAATGGTAGAGAAGGGTGTTTTCTTTTAATGATGAAATAATATCTAAATGGGGGAGTATTTTAATTTTTGATACATTGATTCACCCCTACCCTATCAAGGTATTTTATTAATATTGATATATTTATTAGATAGTATTTCATGGTTTATTATATAAAATCACATATAGTATGTCCCTAAAAATCACGAGGCCGAGTATCATTGGGAAGGTAGGTACATAGCACATTGACATGATTCAGGGATACAATTTTTTTAAAAAATCTCCAAAACATGTCTATGTATTCAATTTGCCCAGTAATACGTTATCAGATAACTCAAGGTCATACATGAGAAATGGGTTCACAATAAATCCCATGAAGAGAATAAAAAAATAATTTCATAAGGTAAAATTGTACATGTTGGCCAATAGTCATATCAAGGTAACATAAATGGGGTGAGAATAATAATATAGGATAATGAGTCATGATATAACATTATAGCATAAGGTAAATATGGGAATATGGAAATAACATAAAACATGAAATCATAAGCATAAGTCATGGATAAACTATAATACTTCATAACATTGTGTACTTAGGATAACATCCCATGCACCATATTTGATATATTATTAGATAAAAACAATACTCAATTCATTAGAGGTCCATATAACTCTAGTACCACCTATAAAATAAATACTATTTACATGCATAAGTGTGCCACAAAAATCATACAATATAAGGATTTATTTTATCAATATTTAACCCTAAAATTAATTATTATGGGTTCTATACATCTAAATTTTAACATACCAAGTAATTAAAGAATAATATACTTTCATATCTATGTCTATTTATGAATTATATAGTGTTTTAGAGGATTAAAATGAGATGAAATCCAATCTTAGGTATAGAATACTCTAATATTTTTAAAAGATTATTTTATCACCTTTTAATGGAAAATCATTTTTAAATCTAACTTTTGAAAATTTTATGAGCTATATATCTCAAAATAAACTCATTATTTGTAATTGGGACATTGAAATTTACTCTGGATAATTTTTTGGTATTTTTCTAACAATGTTCATTTTGTAATGAATAGTGAAAATACTGCATTTTACTTCAAAACTGATTTTTCATATAATTTAATTATTTGGGTAGATTATCTTTTTAATTTGTTTTTTAGTGTAATTAGAATATATTTTTACCATTTAATCCAATGGTGGTCATTAGAATTAATTTCAGTTTGAAATTGGACATAAACAATTGTCAATCTTTTTATAGATATTGTTTCTTAAAAACAAGCTATTTGTTTTGACAACTGGAATTATTTTTAAATTAATTACTTCAATTTCTGTGTTAGAAATTTTGTAGAATGGATTCCATATTTGGAATAAGAATCTCCAAATTATGTAATTAATATTCTTTTGTTTTTGGACATTATGAATAGTAACGACGACAATTATCTTTAATTATCATGATTAATTAGTAATCGGGTGGTCAAGGGTAATAAAATAATATCATAATAATATAAAATGACCCCAACATGTTTCCAAATCCTTTTTTGTGTCATGTTCGACCATTTGATTCCTTTTTCCAACTTAGGGACCCCATGGAATCACTTTCGTGTGATAGTGACCTTTTATCATATTATTTTTTAAAGAAAGGAAAATATAACAAAACTATGTAACACCTAAGTAAAACAATTTTAATTTTGTTTAAATAAATGATCAATTAGAATATAAATATTAATTGTAAATATAAAAATATTTCCTACATCATGGTATTTTTTTTATAATTTTTAGATATTAAATAAATTAATTTATTTATGACAGCATGATGATGCAATGATAACCTCATTAATGAACGATTTAAATAAAATGAAAAGATAATGTAAACACTAAGGGATAAACTTTTTCAGAAACCTATTGGATGTGTTAATTTCGCACCCTTATCACCTTAACCTCGAAATATATCATTCTGGGACCTTTAAAATCTGAAAACCATTTTATAATAAAGTAACATTCAAGACTTTCCAAAAGTGACCTTCCTCCCTCTTATAAAAAGACCTCACCTCTACCCCCTTACCCACACATCTCAAGCCCTTGGATCATCCAAAATATTCACATATTATCTCTATATATCCCTCTCTTACTCCTATAAGCCTAACTTTTGGGGTAAGTCTTCCCAAGGAAGCCTTTGGATCAAATCAAAAATAGTTACCCGATTTAGAGGTAATGTCTTCTCTCGAGTTTCTTCCTTTTATTTTCCTTCTTCACTCACAACTATCTTTTTATTATTTGATCCCATAATAAAAACAGTATCCTAAATATACTAGGATGTGGTTATTAAAATTATTCTATCTTCACATACACACACCTTCATCTAATGGTTAAAGAACATATTGTTTCTGTGGGTGGTGAATTACTGCCTCATGAAATGATGATTGTTCAATATTCTTTTAACACCTTTAATAGTGGCCATTAAGATGTCACTTTATTTATATATGATATATATTAGGTTTATGTATTATTTATTCTTCTGTATTTTTTTATATCTCAAACCTTTTTTATTTCCATTATGTGTAAACATGATAATTTCATTTGAGGAAGTGCGGACTACCACCCCCTCAAAGTGATATGACTCATTCATACCATATGTGGAACGTATAAAGGATAGGTTTAATGATATTATATATGATACAATACTGTAATTATGATACTCCTATGTATCATTTTTTTTAATTCTATTTAAATATGAAATAGAAATGGATGTAGCGTTCATGCGTACGTACGGCTTACCGTCTCCATGAACGGTGCATTTCATTTCTTACCTCTAAATGTTATGTACTATTAAAAATACTTGTATATGCTGGATATATATGATATATATGATATCCAAATCATAAATATCATTCTAGATATAATTTTCCTTTGACCACATGAACAACATGTAATTATAAGGAGTCTATTTTTGACTTAAGTACCAAATATCGACAAAACGAACATTATTAACTTAAATGAATATATAATGTTTATAACATTGAAAATAAGTGAAATAAAAGGAATAATAAACTTGAAAAAAGTTCTTAATCAAGTATAAATTAACTTTAGTTTATTATTTAGGAGATTAAATAACGATCGAGTCAAGTCGGACACAAGGTAGGGGACTTCATCTCAATCTCCTTTCATTGATGCATATTTTGTTTTAATACAAGACATTCTTTTATACTCTGTATAAACACCTTTGAATTTTAATTTCATTAAAAGGGAATATTTTTCTATGAATCGTTTTACTAAATGACAAAAAGGAATGGTTCTTTTAATGTATGCGGTGACAACGACCTTTCTGTCGTCGCGAGTATTATTTTATCTTTGGCTTCCTCAACTAGACGTACTGTTTTTAAAAGAAAATAAATATCATATTATCTATTATTTATTTTGTAATTGAAAATGGTTTTGATAATTGATTTTTTATATAAATATATATAAGTAATATATTGTGATTGAAATGTGGAAATGTTTTCTTTCCTTTATATTTGGTTTATGTCTTATGATTTTATAATGGTACATGGACATTTAATGGGTGGTTACGTGATAAACCAAATGACGGGGGGTGCCATGTATACCAGGATGGGTGGTTACGTTATAAACTCCAATGCATTGGGTATGGAAGTTGACCTTATATCTATTCCATTTAGTGATATGTGTGGAATTCGACCGTATGGTTATTCAATTTAAGTATGTTTATGTCCCAAGTTTCTTCTATATGTTATGATTTCTTTATATGGGTAGTATTTTAGTTACAAAAGCGTAAGTAGTGATCTTTTATTTAGTGAATAGTATTTACTACTTCATAAAGGTAAAAATTGTTACTTATGTTAAAGTATTCATGGTTTACTTCTTTTTTTGAAAAACTAATAGGTTTTTTATTTGTGTATTCCTTACTGAGCTTTTTCTGCTCATCCCATGTTTTTGAAATGTTTTCCATAGGATATAAAGTGGAATAGGGTCAGGGATGGGATCAAGTAATGTCATGCTGTCTAAAACATAGAACTGGACATGAATTTCTTTTAAGAGTTTTTATTTTATGAAAAAAATGGAAACTCAGTAGAAGTGTATACTTTGTAACTTTTGAGATGTAATAGTTATGGCCTAATTCTCTAAAACTCTAAACCTGAAAAGATCCCCAATGTGAATTATTCATTTAAATCAAGATTAAGTAATGTTTTAAGGACGAGTCCTTATAGTTGGTATTATAGGTTGGTTTGGACAACTTTAGGAGTTAGAATATTGTTTAATTCATGTACATAAATTAATTTATGGTATGATTGAAATGATATAGCATTTAAAGATTACCATGTTTCTTTGCCTAAGATATTTCTATTTTTAGAATGGTTTTCCGCAGATGAAACATGGTAGCTATTTTGGGACAACATAAGGAGGAAAACAACCTTCCAAATCAGCAACCCGAGACGGTCGGAATCGGAACTAAATAGTTTGTTGTAGTGACGGAATAGTTGAATCCGGCTATAAATGGTGGTGTTATCCATACACGAGATCATCCAGATCAACCATAGAGGAACATGTCAATAGTGGATCATTTTATGAGGAAACATCCCCCATAATTTGGAGGATCATGTGACCCTATTCTAGAAGAAGGTTGGATTAAATCACTGGAGAAGAGTTTTGAAATCATGGGTGTTCAGAACATCAAAAGGTTAGTCTCACTATTTACCATTTTGATGGTGAATCTGATCAGTGGTGGTCGATGGTGAAAAATATCATGGATAGTGAAGAGATTGAGGATCTTGACTAGGATGAATTCATAGGTATGTTTCTTGAGAAATATTTTCCTAATGTGGTTCATCTTAGGATAGAATAAAAATTCCTAGAATTGAGGCAGGAGGATGACTCAGTGGCTACTTATGAAGCAAAGTTCCCTCGACTGGCAAGGTATGCTCCAAATTTCATACGAGATATTGATAGTAAAATCAACTGTTTTTACTTAGGATTAAAGCCAAAATATAGAAGGGAAATAGATTCTCATGAGTTCAAAAGTTATGAAAAACTTGTTCGATGTGCGGAGAAGGTGGAAATGGAGTTTGTTGATGATCAGGTGTTCTTTGAAAAACAACAGAATAAGAAGTACATTTGGTAGGAAAAGGGAAATAATTCATCAATGAAGCCCAGAGGTAAGAAAAGCAAATATCCATCCTATGAGAAGTGTGGAAAAATGCACCCTGGAGAATATTAATCCAATTCTGGAAAGTGCTTTAGATGTGGTAAGTCTGGTCATATTGCTCATAACTGTAAGGTTGGTGGTCAAGCAGTCAACAAAAAGCCTATGGTAAGATGTTTTGAGTGTAATGAAATGGGTCATTATAAAAATGAGTGTCTAACAAGGGAAAGAAGCTGGACTACAAGCTTAAAGGGGTGGTTAAATCCTTTGCAACTACTTCAGCAGTTGTTGGTCCATCGAATGAAGTAGTATCAGGTACACTGTTTGTTTGTTCAAATTATGCCAATGTGTTTTTTCATTCAGGGTATACACATTTTTTCATTTTTTAGAATTTTTCTAGAAAATTGGGAATTCCATCTCTAGATATAAATCCTAAACTTATGGTAACAACACCAGGGGGAAGCGTTGAGACAAAAAGAAATTATAAGAACCTTCATATCCTTGTGTGGGGAAATCATATATTAGAAGAACTTATTGTTTTGCCTCTACTAGAGTTTGATGTTATTTTCGTGATGGATTGGCTTTCTGTTTATCATGCTAATATTGACTATAGAGCTAAATAGGTTTCTTTTTCAGAACAATTTTCAGTTTGTGTACTAGAATGAACCATTTCTTTTGATATCATATCAGGAAGCTGAGAGACTAGAAAATGATGGAAATGAATGCTACCTTGCACATATTGTTGAAAGCAAAGGAACTGTTCAGGATAATGATGTGCCAGTAGTAAATGATTATCTTGATGTTTTTTGTGATGAGTTTCCTGGTATTATACATGATCGAGAAGATGAATTTACTGTTGACTTAGTTCCTGATTCTAAGCCAATTTCAAAACCCCCTTATTGAATGACTCAGGTTGAACATTTAGAGTTAAAGAATTAATTACATGATTTATTAGATAAAGGTTTCATTAGACCTAGAACATCACCATGGGTTGCTCCTGTCTTGTTTGTTAAAAAGAAATATAGTTCAATGAGACTTTTCATTGATTATAGAGCCTTGAATGACATCACTGTTAACAATAAATATCCTTTTCCTCATATCGAGGATTTGTTTGATCGTCCCCAGGGAGCTCAGTATTTTTCGAAGATTGACTTGAGGTCGAGGTACCATCAGTTGAAAGTAAAATAATAAGACATTCCAAAGACCACGTTCTGTACTAGATATGGCCATTATGAATTTGTAGTTATGCCTTTTGGGTTAACCAATGCACCTGTTGTATTCATGTATCTTATTAATCGAATATTCCATGAGTTCTTGGTTATGTTCTTGGTTTTTCTCATTGATGATATTTTTGTTTTTTCTAAAAGTAAATAGGAGCATGAAATTCATTAAAGGGTTATTTTTTAAACCCAAAAGAAAATAAATTGTATGGGAAATTCAGAAAGTGTGAGTTTTGGTTGAAACAAATTTCTTTCCTTGGTCACATTGTTTCTAAAGATGGTATAATTTTTGATCCTGTAAAAACAAAGGTTGATGAAGAATGTCCAAGACCCACAAATATAACCGAAATTCGTAGTTTTCTGGGGTTGGTAGGATATTACTGAAGGTTTGGTAAAAAATTTCACAGTTGTCCAACCCATTGACAAAGATAACTCGGAAGGGTGTTAAGTTTATTTGGACAAAATAATGTGATGATTGTTTCTAGGAATTGAAAAGAAGATTGGTGAATGCTCTAGTATTGGCACTACCTTCCAGAAATCGTGAGTTTGTTATATACAGTGATGCTTTGCTGAAAGGACATGGTTGTGTCCTTATGCATAATGATCAGGTAATTTCTTATGCTTCATGTTAGTTGAAAACCCGTGAGATAAATTACTATACACATGATTTGTAATTACCTGCTGATGGTTTCGCTTTAAAAATTTGGAGGCATCAATTTTATGGTGTAAAGTGTGAAATATATACCGATCACATAAGTTTAAAGTATATATTCACTCAGAAATAATTGAACATGATATAGAAGAGATGGCTGGAATTAATAAAGGATTAGGATTGTACAATTCATTATAATCCGGGAAAAGAAAATAAAGTGCTTGATTCTTTGAATCAAAAAAGTAATGCTTCATTAAAAATGCTACGTTTGGAACGAGGTCCTTTGGTTTTTGATTTGATGAACTTTGGCTTGGAATTTTTTGGTGCATGAAGTTATTCTATTTTGTTTTTGGTGTCAATGAGATCATCTCTATCAGACAGAATTAAGCAAGTGCGGAAGAAAGATAGTGAGTTGTAGAAAAAAGTAGAGTTGGTTCAGAAGGGTAAGTTTCCTGAATTTAATATTGATAATGATTGTGTTTTAAGGTTTTAAAAGATATTATGTTTGCCTTGTGATTCACAGTTGAAGAGAGAGTTATTATGTGAAGCTCATAGTTCTCCATTTTCAGTCTATACAGGCAATACTAAGATGTATAGTGATCTTCGGGAGTATTACTGGTGGGATGGAATGAAAATAGATATTGCTGATTTTATTATGAAGTGTTTGACATGTCAATAGGTTAAATCATAGTGGTCGTTATGAAAATGGATGGTTTAGCCTTTACCAGTGCTAGAGTGTAAATAGGAGAATATATCCATGGACTTCGTTGTGGGATTACCGAAGACATCTCGAGGTAATAATGAAATCTGGTTTATTGTTGATCGATTGACTAAATCTACTCATTTCCTTCCTATTCGAGATACATTCTATCCAGATCAACATTCTTGGTTGTATGTTAAAGATATAGTCAAGATTCATGGAGTTCCTCTCTCCATTTTATCTAATCGTGATCCGAGGTTTCATTCTAAATTTTAGAAAAAGCTTCAAAAGTCAATTGGTACTGAATTAAATTTTATACGGGTTTTCATCTGCAATCAGATGGGCAGTCAGAACGAAAAATTCAGACATTGGAGGATATGTTACGTTATTGCAGTATGGATTATCAAGGATGTTGGGACCAACATCTTTCAGTGGTTGAGTTTTCTTATAATAACAGTTTTCATTCTAGTATACATATGGCTCTGTTTGAGGCATTATATGTAAAGTGGTGTTGAACTCCATCTTTTTGGGATGTTGTAGGGGAAAGGAAGTTTTGGGACTATAATTGGTAGAAGAGATGGTAGAAAACGTTCATCTGATATAGAAACACATGAGAACAGCTCAAAGTAGGCTGAAACGTTATGCGGATAATAGGAGGGAGGATCTCTCTTTTGAGGTAGGTGATCATGTCTTCCTCAAAGTTTCTCTATGGAAAAGTGTGATTCATTTTTGAAAAAAAGGAAAGCTGAGTCCAAGGTTCATTGGACCTTATGAAATCCTGGAGAAAGTTGGATCAGTTGCATATAGGGTGGCATTACCTATGAGTTTATCTTAGGTACACAATGTTTTTCATGTTTCAATGTTGAGAAAGTATATGCCAGATCCATCTCATGTTTGGAGTCCAGATGTAGTTCAGCTGGAAGAGAATATATCTTATGAGGAACAACCGGTCCAGATTCTTGACCACAGGGAGAAGTTATTGCAGAATAAGGTGATTCATCAAGTAAAGGTTCTATGGAAAACCCATATAGTTGAAGAGGCAACATGGGAATCTGAAAATGCAATTAGGGATAAATACCCCCACTTATTCGATAAGTAAATAAATTGTGGGGACGCAATTTCCTAAAGGGGGAAGGATGTAACATCCCAAGTAAGTAAATAATAATTTCATTTCATTTTTATGTCTATTTATGAATTACATAGTGTTTTAGAGGCTTAAAATGAGAATAAATCCAATCTTAGGCACAGAATACTCTAATATTTTTAAAAGATTATTTTACTGCCTTTTGATGGAAACCCAATTTTAAAATCTAACTTTTTACAATTTTCTAATCTTATATGTCAAAATAAAATTATTCTTGGGAATTGAGACATTGAAATTTACTTCGGATAAATTTTTGTTATTTTTCTGACAATGTTCATTTTTTAATGAATACTGAAAATGCTGAATTTTACTTCAAAACTGTTTTTTCATATAATTTAATTATATGGTTATATTATATTTTTAATTTGTTTTAAAGTTTAATTAGAATATATTTTTACCATTTAATCTAATGGTGGTCATTATAATTAATTTCACTTTGAAATTGGACATAAACAATTATCAATCTTTGATAGATATCGTTTCTTAAAAACACGCTATTTGTTTTGACAATGAGAAATATATTTAAATTAATTACTGAAATTTATGTGTTTGTAATTTTCCTAAATGTATTCCATATTTGTAATCCAAAGGTCCAAATTATGTAATTAAGACGCTTTTGTTTTTTGAAATTAGGAATAGTAACGACGACAATTATCTTTAATTATGGTGATTAATTAGTAATCGAGTGGTTAAGGGTAATAAAATAATATCATAATAATATAAAATGACCCCAACATGTGTCCAAATGATTTTTTTTGTGTCATTTACGACCATGGGATTCCTTGTTCCATCCTAGGGACCCCATGGAATCACTTTTGTGTGATAGTGACCTTTTATCATATTATTTTTTAAAGAAACAAATATATAACCAAACTATGTAACAACTAAGTAAAACAATTTTAATTTTGATTACATAAATTATCTCTTAGATTATAAATATTTATTGGAAAGCAAAAAATATTTCCTACATCATGGTTTTTTATACTTTTTAGACATTAAATAAATTAATTTATTTATGACACCATGATTATTCAGTGATTACCTCATTAATGAATGATTTAAATAAAATGAAAAGATAATGTAAACTCTAAGAAATACATTTGTCATAAACCTAAGAGATGAGTGAATTTCTAACCTTTATCACCTTATCCTCGAAATATATCATTCTTGGACCTTTAAAATCTGAAAACCATTTTATAATAAAGTAACATTTCAAGACTTTCCAAAAGTGACCCTCCCCCCTCTTATAAAAGGTCCCCACCTCTACCCCCTTACCCACACCTCTCAAAACCTTTTCTCCTCCAAACTCTTCTCATATTATCTCTCCACATCCTTATATTAATCCAAGAATCCTCACTTTGGGAAGAAGTCTTCTCAAGGAATCCTTTGGCTCAAATCAAAAAGAGGTACCCGTTTTAGAGGTAATGTCTTCTCTCGAGTTTCTTCCTTTTATTTTCCTTCATCACTCACCAATAAATTCTTCTTATTTGATCCCATAATAACACTAGTATCCTCAATATACTAGGATTTTGTTGTAAAAATAACTTTACCTACACTTACACACACAGGCATCTAATGGTTAAAGAACATACTGTTTCTCTAGGTGGTGAATTACTGCCTCCCGAAACGATGATTGTTCAATATTCTTTAAACAACTTTCATGGTGGCCATTAAGATGTCAATGTATTTATATATGATATATATTATCTTTATGTATTCTTTATGCTTCTATATTTTTTTATATATTGCAAACCTTTATGGTTTCCATTATGTGTAAACCCGATAATTTCATTTGAGGAAGTGCGGACTACCACCCCCTCAAAGTGATATGACTCATTCATACCTAATGTGGTACATATAAAGGATAGGTTTAATGATATTATATATGATACAATACTATAATTGTAATACTAATTTGTAAAATTGTGTTTTAATTCCATTAAATATGAAATAGAAATGGAAGTAGCGTTCATGCGTACGTACAGCTTACCGTCTCCATGAACGGTGTTTTTAAATTCTTACCTCTAAATGTTATGAACTGTTATAAGTAAATGTATATGCTGGATATGTATGATATATATTATATCCAAATCATGAATATCACTCTATATGTAATGAACCATTTACCACATGAACAACATGTAATTATAAGAAGTCCATTTTTAACTTAAGCACCCAATATCGACAAAACAAATATTATTAACATAAATTATTACATAATGTTTATAACATGGAAATAAGTGATATAAAAGGAATAATAAACTTGAAAAAATTTCTTAACCTGGTAGAAATTATCTTTAGTTTTTTTTAGGTGATTAAATAATGATCGAGTCAAGTCGGACAGGAGGTAAGGGACTTCGCCTCAATCTCCTTTCATTGAGGCATATTTTTTTTTATTACAAGACTTTATTTTATACGTTGTATAAACACCTTTGACTTTTAATTTCATTAAAAGGGAATCTTTTTCTACGAAGTGTTTTGCTAAATGACAAAATGGAATGTTTCTTTTAACGTATGTGGTGACAACGTCCTTTCCACCGCTGCGAGTATTATTTGATCTTTGGCTTCCTCAACAAGCTGTAATGTTTTTAAAAGAAAATAAATATCAGATACTCTATTATGTATTTTGGTATTGAAAACAATTTTGATAATGAATTTTTTATATAAATATTTATAAGTGATATATTGTGATTGAAATGTGTAAATGTATTCTATCCTTTCTATTTGTTTTATGTCTCATGATTTTATAATGGTACTTGGACATTTGACGGGTGGTTACGTGATAAACCTAATGACAGGTGGTGCCGTGAATATCAGGATGGGTGGTTATTCCATTTAGTGACATGTGTGTAAGTCGACCATATGGTTTTTCCATTTAAGTATGATTATGTCTCAAGTAACCTTATATGTTATGTGTTCTTTATATGGGTAATATTTTGGTTACAAAAGGGTAAGTTGTGATCTTTTATTCAGTGAAGAGTATTTACTACATCATAAAGGTGAAAAGTTTTAATTATGTTAAATTATTCATGGATTACTTATAGTTTTGAAAAACTAATAGTTTCCTTCTTTGTGTATTCCTTACTAAGCTTTTTATGCTCATCCCAAGTTTTTGAAATGTTTTTCATAGGACATAAAGTGGAATAGGGTCAAGGATGGGCTCAAGGAATGGCATGTTGTCTACAACATGGAACTGGACAGGTCTTTTTTTTAAGAGTTTTTATTTTACGAAAAAATTGGAAACTGAGTAGAAGTGTCTACTTTGTAACTTTTGAGATGTAATAGTTATGGCCTAATTCTCTATAACTCTAAACCTGAAAAGATCCTCAATGTGAATTATTTATTTAATTCAATATTAAGCAATGTTTTAAGGTCAGGTCCTTATATAAATTCCCATTAAATTAAGTGTATGTACAACTAGATGAATACCCATGAGTGGAAATGGGTTTTGGTATTAACTTCCCACATTTTTGGCTTGAGAATATCACATGATAATTTCGACAGCATAATTAGTCTACATAAAATTTTATAGAAGTGGTTAATGAGAGATATAGAGATCTATCATTACATGGAAGTCATAAATATAGTTACCAAGATGTGTAAAAACATCTCTCAACATAATCAATTTAAAAAATAAGAATAATTTGAAGAAGGTGCTTAAATAATGAGGGGTAGGAGATGACCCCTTAACTTGAGAGAGAACTTCTTAATGCTTTATATGAGTTATTAAGATCTTGCTAACACATTGGGATAGATATATAGAGGAAAGAGAATAGTAGCTTCAATCTTTGAGGGTCTTTTGAGTGAAGTGGACCAGGAGGTTGGGTGGGATTATACAGCAAAAGAGAGGATAATTGTTTATCAATTTCAAAACATAAGTTTTGGACTCTATGTGATAAAGTAATGAAAAATAAATAAATTTCACATGTTTTTTTCTCATTGTTTGTACCAAGTAGGAGAGGTTCACATTATTTTATAAGGTTAAGAACCTAACTTGTTAAAATAAAACCCTTGGTGATGTTGAAGTGAGTCTGGTTAATAAATAGTTGATTTTAAATAATTAAATATAATATATATTTTGTTGGATTCATTAAGGGTTGGTAAAATTAATCCAATAACCTCAAAATACATTATTTTAAATGAAATAGATAATTTTTTTATACTCTTTATATTATTTATTATATCACTTTGGGGATTTTATGATGTTTCAATATACACCATATATTTATAATGTATTTAATTTTGACCCAAAAATATGATTGTCAATGATGCTCCTAGAAATAAAATTTCTAATTTTTATATGATTAATTAAAAAATAATATTTTTTTCACCAAGTAATTCTAAATTTATGATAATTTAATATTTTATGTAAAAAATCCACATTAATTTAAAAATCATGTATTTTTGACAATAACTATTTTCTTGCCCATATAAAAATTATTTTTGAATTCATAAATTTATATTATCATTTAAATTTAATAAATATTATTCAATAATAATATTTTATTAAAGCTTCATTTTTTAAAAAATAAATTAATTTATAAACTACAATTTTTTGTTTAAAACTATATATTTTACAAAAATACAATTTTTGTTTCATCATATTAATATTTAATTTTTATAAATCTTGTTATCTTATAATTTAAAAAGTAATAATAAGAAACAATGATTATAATTATTATTTTGTTAATTTAATATATAAAAATTCATATTTTTAGGGTCTATATACATATACTATTATTACACAAGTGATTTCTCTCTGGGTAAGGTGTTTGATGATGATATTTTCTTAGGGCGGTTTGGTAAACATGGTTTGGGCAGAGATCTAGATGATCTTGAACCTCTCTCATAATTGGTTTTTTTTTCATGCTATAGTTGTTGACTCATAGATTAGTCTTGGTTAAGGGAAAATAACAATGACGGTATCTCACTTATAATCTCTAATAAATGGTATTTATATGGTATGATTCTACTGGTCATGGTCATCTCTCCTTATGTCTCTGTCAGTTAGATTTTAGCATAACCCTTAATTTACCAATATTAATTGTCTTTATACATTGTATATATTATCAATTGTTATAATGGTCAAAATAATTTTAAATCCAATAAAATATATTTTTCTAAAATATCCACCACATTTCATGTGTTTTATATAATTTCATTACTTTATAAGGCATTTATTAATTCCAAATTGAATAAAAGATTGGGTCATTAAATTCTTACTGCCCTCAAAACTTTCACTCTAAATATTTTATATTCGATGCAATAAAAAACATTAGGATTATTTTTTCAATACCTATTATGGTTCCCATGTCGATTCATGAAACTTGTAGTTCTTCCACATAAATTTGAACAATTGATATGTCTTGTTCTATATAAATGTTTCTTTGTGATCTTGGATTTTCATTAGCCACTCCTCGTATAAAAGATCTTTCTCTAAAGGTGCCACCATGAGATTTAGTACATGTGGGTGTTATGGTATATACATACTCAAAAGGGATACATAGAACACATAATTTACTTGAGATTGGTTATGCGGGTGTGCTAGTTGATAGGTCACCGATCTGAGGAGATCAGCAATATCAAATGGAATAATGTATCTAGGAATAATCTTTCCTTTCTTTACAACCCACAAGAATATCTTCAATGATAATATATTAAGGGACAATTTATCTCTAACCTCACACATCAATTCTTGTCGAGGAGTATCTTTATAGTTTTTCTATAATCTTTGTGAGGATTTCATATGAAACTAAATGGTTTTATCCTTCTCTATCATCTCTTACATAATATCAAGTCCCATTAGATTCCTATATCCACCTTTATCCTACCTTGTTGCAGTCTAACACAGCTTCCCATATAGGTCCTTATAATGTGCATTTTGAATTATAGAATGAAAATTACCATTTTAAAAGAACCCTTCTAGATAAATTTTTTGATCCAGACATCCATTTAATCCCATTAGAAATTATCACATCCTATCTTCTAGATTTTGAATATTTATCTTCGATTGAACATTCGTCTTAGGGTGATGGTCAATACTGAAATTCACCTTTGTATCCATGTCTTACTGGAGGATTCTCTAGAATCTTGACGTCCACCATTGATATAAATCATATATAATGGATATTGAAACTCAATTTAGTCTTACCACTCCCTTATGTGTATATATTTATGTTGGTCAAAAGATACATTTTGCTTGACCAAAATAAAATGTGCTGACTTGGTTTGCTGATTGATAACCACCGAGATGGAATTTTTTATATCATGTTTCTTGGAGTTTCCTATGATGAAATCCATTGTTATTATTTGTCATTTCATACTATTATGGTAAATGGTTACATCCTGACCATATAATTATTTCATTCCATGTTTACTTATTAGAATACTAATCATAGTGAAAAAAACTCCACAATATCTCTCTCAATGATGTCCCACTAGATATTTTTCTTCAAATATCTATATGTCTTAGTACTTCCAAAATGAATAGAGAAGGATGTTATATTTTCATCATCTATAATTTCAATCATTTTTTGATGCGACACGTATAATATTATAAGTCTTTTAACTCAACGTTCAGTCAAGTTGAACTCCAGAATATTTTCTATATTCATCTATATCAACTCATCAACTTTATGAGCATCCTTGATCCTATCAAGAATATATGGTTGATAAGTTATTTGATCAAGGAAGTATGATGATAATTTTATTATTCCCATATCCATCATTTCTATATCCAAGAATATTAGATCCCTTTCAATCCTAATAATTAATAAGGATGTGGGATCCTTTTTACTCAGAATATCTACAACTTTGTTTGTCTTCACTATATGGTAATGGATTGAGCAATCATAATCCTTGATCATTTCTAATCACCTTCATTTCTTCATATTAATTTCATACTATGTGAATATATACTTGAGGATTTTATGATTAGTATATATTTTATAGATTTATCTATATAGATTATGTCACTAATTATTCAATTAAAAGTACACGCTTCCAACTCTAGATCATTAGTTGGGTACTTATTCTCATGGATCATAAATTGATGGGAGGCATAAGCTATCACTTTTTCATCATCCAAGAGTACACTAGCCAAGATCTTTTTTGAATAATCACTATTGATAAAAATCCTTCCCCCCTAGTGGTTAATGTAAGAATAAGGGATAGGATTATCCTCCTATCCAACTCATTAAGTATTTTTTTCATTCACTAGTCCATAAAAAGTTGACTCACTTCCATATAAGCTAATTTTGTGTGATTGAAAATCATTATAATTTTCTCACAAATTTATTATAGTACCCATTAATCTATGGGAACTAATAATTTTGATCATATATTTTCGTCGGTGCCATCCTTCAATTATCTCTATTATTTATGGATCCATATATATCCATTCTTTGGTGATAATATGCTACCGATAAATTTACTCACCCCAAAGAAAAACTCACTTTTAATGTAATTTTCATAATAATTTTCTTTCTGAAAGGTTTTAATTATAGTATTTAAAGGCTCCTTAGGTTCACACGTTATTTTAGAGTAGATAAGAATTTTATCTATAAAGACTACCATAAATTTATAGATGTAAACCCAAAATACTCAATTCATCATGTCCAATGAAATTAGTGGATCATTAGAGATCCCAAATGGAATCACTATGAAATCATAGTACCCTTAACCTATATAAACATTAGTCATGGGGAAATCCTCCTTATTCACCATTACTTGATAATATCCCAACCGAGGGTCCACCTCAGAGAAGTATTAGGACCCACATTGCTGGTCGAATAATTTATATTTCAAAAGAAGAGGATACTTGTTCCTTATTATGATTCAGTTAATATTATTATAATCAATGAATAGAATCATTCACTAATATTTATTCTTCAGTAAGAGGATCGGTGCACCCCATAGTGAAGCTATTGGGTGTACAAACCCTCTATCAATATTCTTCTTTAATAGTTTCTTTAGCTCCTCATTTTCAATATTAGCCATTTTACATTGAGACTTGAATATTGGAAAAGCATAGTGTATAAGATCACTTGAGAAATCAATATCTTGGCTAGGAGAAAGACCATGAAATTATTAGGGAAACACCACAGTATATTCCCTCATAGTGGCTATGTCTTCATGGATGGTCATTTTATTAGTCTTGATAATTTGAGAAAGATAAACCTTCTCATTGTGAAATAATTTATATTATTTTTATGATGATAACAAAGAATATTAATAATTGTTCATAAAGAATTATAGAATTAGAGGATGATTCATGATACGAAGGTTGGTTTACTTTTCTCAAAAATTTATGTCGGCTCTATATAAGGAAATCCAATCCACACCCAGAATTGCATCAGATTCTTGTAAAATTAGTATCAAAAGGTTCTGAAGAAAGTTCAGTCCATAAACATTGATAGGGGTTATTTATATTTTTGATATATAATAATTGAAAAAATGTTCATCTTCACCAATATCTCTACTACTATGTTTTGATGTTGTTTTCGAATATTTTTACATAACTTGTGTTATACAAAATATTTCATAGAATCATACTCGCATAGGATATTTAATGTTCCAGAAAAGTTGATAAGACCACATTTCTCTATTTGATTCTGATTCTAAAAATTTAATTCAGAAAAAATAACTTATGGATCATAATTTTAAACCTATTAAATAAATAATATGGAAAATATAAACATTATAGGGATAGATCTTAAATGACATATATTCTATAACCTATGAATTGTTTGTTTCACTATTTATTATCTGTGACCCATTTCTTATTATAAAATTTTATTGGGATTTTTTTTCCTTTATAGTGGTTCATATAGAGTTTGTGAATTTACCAAAGAATTTACCCTGGGAGTGTCAAATAAAGTGTGTAGAAATACCCATTTTTGTGTATCGGGTGATGATCGAGTTTTGCAAACTGTGTCATTTTCATTATTATTACCCCTAGGTATAATTTTGATAGAGACGCATCCATTTTTAGTTTCTACAAATGGATGTATTTAAATGGAAAACACTTACTCTATACATTACCAAAATTTAGAGCTGTTTTTTATGTTTGGTTTTATACCTATGTATTTCACTTTATTTTTATAATATTAATCCTAGAGATAACTAGACGTTCCTCTGATCCCAACTGTGACAAACCATAACTTTATTTCACATTATTTCATAATTAATTATATAAAAGTACAATTAGTACAACCTTAAAGATTGTGAGACCTGGTATCTTTGAAAAATTTTGTACATATACAACAACTGAAATTTATAAATGGATATAAAAAAATTTAAAAGAAACATCTAAAACATGGCCTTATATTCCATCAATCCTTTAATAATGAATGGTATAACTTCAAGAAGTACAAACGAAATGGGTGAGATATAAAGACTAGTTAGGGAATAAAAAACATAGAATAAGGTAAATTAATACATGTAATCTAATAAAAACATCAAGGTAACATAAGCGTGTTGAGAATCATAATCATTAATAATTAGTCGTGATATGACATGATATAAAAAAAGAAACAACATAAAACATGACATCATAAGAATAGGTCAAGGATATGTTCCATTAAATCAAAACATCGTGTTTTTATGATAACCTCTCATGAAAGATTCATGGTATATCATGAGATAAAAACATTACCTAATTCATTTAAGGGCAATATAATTTTTATCCCACCCACTAATTGTATATCCTGTACATGCATAAGTGTTCAAAATAGATCATAAAACATAATTATTTCTTTTACCATGAGAAAGGAGTGAGGTTTGCATGAATATAAATAATTAATTAAATAATTATATAAACAATTAGGTGACAAACCATGATTGTAAATAGGGATGGGTAATCACAACAAAATTGTTTATCATGGGATAATAGTAGGATAATTTGGGCAGTATAACTGATGTAATTAATGTTTATAAAAGGATTTGATGAGAGGTAAAGGGGTCTCTAATTACTTTTTAACCATAAAAAAGTAAAAGGGACGTGTTAATACATATCCCAACATAAAAAATTGTAAATCAATAGTCAAAATTTAAATAAGTTTCATGAATAAAGGGGAGAATCAAGGGACCCCTTACCTTTAAGGGGTTCTTCATAAAGCTTGATATGAGGTTCTTAAGAGATTGAGGGAACTGGGATCTAGAGAATGTAAAATAGTGTAATTTCATGATCTAATTGTTTTTAGTAAAGAGGAAAGGGAATTTGGGAGATTTTATATACAAAAATAGATGAAGATTCATTATTAATTTCCAAAATTAGATTTTGGACTATATATGATTACTTTATCAAAACCAAAACCCTTCCCACAGATTTTGAAAAAGGGGATTTCTTTCCATTTTTTATAATGATATGAAATGAACTCATTAAATTAATACCATTGGTGTTGTGGAAATGATTAATGTTTATAAAGAATTCATTTCAAAATCTTAAAATATAATATTTATTTTTAAGGATTCATTATATGTTTATAAATTTACTCAAAAAACATCAACAACAGGTTAATTTAAATTTCATAAAACAAATTCATATATACTCTTTATAGTATTTTTTAAATATATTTAGGAATTGTATGATGCCATAATACACACCTTATATTTATACTGTATTAATTTTTTTTACCCAAGAATTTGATTGTCTCTGAAAATTACGAAAAAATAATCATTTCCTAATTTTAATGAACAAATTCAAAAAAAATTATTTATTTAATCTCAATAAATATGTATGTATGATAATTTACACATTTAAATCAAAAATTCCAATTTATTGAGGATTATTATTTCTTTGATAATAGAAGTATTTGACCCTAATAAAAATTATTTTTGAGAACATAAAATTATATCATCATTTATATTAATAAACTTTTATTTAAAAATATTTTTTTAATTAAAATATTTTTTATTTAAATTTTTATGAATTCTTCAAATTGGGTGTCTTGATTGAAACTATATATTCCCAGAAAAAATTATAATTCGTGTTTCATACTATCAAAATATAATTTCTATCAAACTATTTATCCAATCATTTAAAAATTAATAATAATAAAATAGATATAATTATTATTTTCTTAAAATAAAATATAAAAATTCATACAATTAGGGTCTAGTTACTTATCCCATTATTACACTAATGAGTTTCTTAAGGGTAAGGTGTGTGATGGTGATACCTTCATGGGCTGGTTTAGTAATCATGGTGTATTCCACGATCTCGACAAGTTGTAAGTTCTCCTATAAATGGTTTCACATGTGGATTAGTTGTTGAATCTCATTTTGGTCTTAGTCAAAGTAACACATCAATGATTCTATCTCTATCAGAATCTTTAATAAATTACTACATAGTGTATGGTTTTACTGGTCTATGGTAGAATTCTTTTTATTTATGTCCATTCGACATTATCATAACCCTTAATATATTAATATTAATGGTAACTATATAAAATAAATAATATAAACAGTTATGATGATTAATAGTATTTCATATCTAATATACTATAACTTTCCAAAATAGAAAAAGTGGTGCATGTGTTTTTTATTACTACATTTCTTGATAATTAATTTATTGATTCAAAAAGGAATTAAAGTTATGTTTATTAAATAATTAACCTACTAGATACAATAAAAATGTGTAAACCATTTCTCTTAAACCTAATCTCAATATATTATCCCAATGTAAGAGAGTATTGATCAAAAAAATCCAAAAAATAATGGTATGGGACTACAACTTGAAAACTATAACATACCCATGCTGGAAAATGACCCGGTACATCTAACCATACTATTTGCCTATTGGGTATCCATTCTTATCATATCAGTCATAGTCTTACAAGACTAAATAATCTAGTTACCATGCTACCCATGTATTTTAGTGTTATACATCATAAAAATCATCCATAGAACCTTTACTTCTAACAACATTACCATGGCTTCATCGACTTGTCTATGGAACATAATTAGTAGAACCTTCTGGGCATCAATCACAAGAAGAAATTATCTACCCTCACTATTCATCACTAAATACACCCACAATCATGGGAAAACTTCTATATCTCAGGTTACCCTAATACATCAGAACTCATCTTTGAGAATAATAAGAAGGCTACCTACAAATCAATTATAACAATTACTCTCAATATCCTTTATTTTCATGTAATAAACATAGGGATCTTCCACCTAGTCAATAATCATGCCCCAGTGGTTCAATGCTTCTAGTGAAACATCCACACTCTAATTTCTAGTACCACCAAGAAAATCACATGTCAATACATCCAGACTAGGGGTCCCATATATATATAAGGAATATCATACTCAACCAAAATATCCACTCTTTAGTATTAATCATCACCATTCATATGTGTACCAAACTACCCCCTCAAGGACTGAAATCGGATCCATGTGAATATAAATGATATATCTATGTGATGATATATATCAAGAAAATCAAAACTATATAGTTTTTTATGTATAATTCCACAAATAAGTAATTTTTTTAATACATCAAAAATGATATTTTTTAAACATTAAATAACTGAAACTTATTTTCTTTTTGAGAACTATTTTCACAATAACATATAATAATGCACATCTCATTAGAACCTAGGTCCCGAATATAATGAATTAATACCCCCAACATTCCACCAAAAACTGATATAAAACCCCAAAATTAATAAATTTAAAAGATCATAATAAAAAATATTCAACATAAAATAAACTTGAAAATAAATAACATCATTCTCGAATCCCTATTAAATTGGAATTCATCTCATTGTTATATTATACATCCACATGTCATAATGACCATCCCAATTTATGAAATGTATTATCACTTATATACCACATATAAAATAGAACAAAAATAGAATAACACTCTAATACAAAATTTTAATGTCACAATATAGATTAGCCATAGTAACCAGTTCGAATTTCCACATGACCTTAGGCATGACTCCCTGTATGTGAAGGGTTTAATAGTAGATTCAAGGTTCTATGGTATTAACATGGAAGTATTTAACGTTATACTAGTGGAAAAATAATATAAGTAATATATAATAAGTTATCGAAATATATAATATAATGTTATAAAACATCATATCTATATAAAAAACACACTCCACATGTTATAATAGGAACAATTATCCAAAATTTCACATGATTCAAGAAGACATCAATAATATCTCCAAATGGGGAAAATATATATTCTAGAATAAAAGTAAATAAAAAAATAAAAACCTGGTCTCTAGTCCCAACCTGGCACCATAACCAAACTTCCTCAACAAATCATCCAAGAAAAGACCTCTACCCAACATGTACATGTAATTAGAAGCTCAAATTGGCTGCCAATGTGATAGGGATACCTGAAAAGTGTGTGATTTTAAATCATTTTCCCACCACTAATGACACCCTAACTCTATTAGTATATAATGTTCATGTAAAATGTGATATGATCAGAAAAAATAAATCAACAATGGTTTACAAAATACATGTCATGACCCTAGGTACCATCCAAGTCACATGGGTATGGTAATAAGTGATTTTTCAAATTATAGATATCTCATAAAATAATACTTAACAGATAAAATGTTTGGATATGTGCTTTCCTATATTACCATAATATATCCCTATCTCTTAGGGAAATAATTTCCCATCCAAGATACTACCTTATCTCATAAATCATCAAGGGGATAAGCACCCACCGTTGATACCATTATACAAAATAAATAACTGAGGGTACTAAATAGAGGTTTATTAGGATCTAAATTATGAAAATAATTAAAAAAATAAAGGAACATATCCATTATAGTCAATGTAACATATACACCCTCCACTTATAATATTAGTTCAATCTCACAAGGGAATGTGGCTATAATAAGGAGCTTGATAGTGTATAGATGACTTAATAAATATATATAGTGATTTTTATACTTATGTTTAAAGGAATTCAAGTGAGGTTTTTTAAAATTAAAAAAAATAACCCCAAACAACAGATTTTTTCAACAGAAAATATTAAAAAATAATTTTTAGTGTTAACTCACACATACCTCATTTTTTATTAATTAATACTTATATTCGTATTGTTATTATGTAATATAAAACATATAAACTCCATTTTAAATATCTATTTTATATTATTAACTACAATTAGAGAGTATATTTTGATATTACCCTAGCCGATTTGACATAGAACTCCCAATAACTATACTACAATGATATTTTGCACTTGTGGGAATTATGTCACTCAAACTAAAAAAGTATATTTCGTGAATTTTTAGAAGAATTTTAAAGAATATAATATTTTTATTAATTTCTTATAATTTATAAAAAATATATATATATATATAATTTATGAAAAATGCATTCATTCATTCATTATGTAGAATTTAAAATTTCAAATATTCATCACTATAAATTACTACTTAATAAATTCATTATATATTTAGGTTTTTGTGTAAAAGAAGATCCTTGAATTATATTTTCTTCTCTTGATTCCAGATATTTAGATATAATTTAATCAAAAATTAGCTACAACTAAAAATAGATATATATGCCCATAATCATATAATGATTGATTTTCCCACACTACACAAGTATATTTCAAACACATTTTTTAAGATTATTAAGGATGATGAATTTTATATTCCTTAATTTTATATTAGAATTTATATGAAAATTTATAAAATAGAAAATACATATTTTTAAATAATTAAATATTTCAAGGATTCTTTGATTAAATTTTACTATGATAACATTCCTTAAATTTTTAGTTTTATATGTTCCAAGTGATCCTTGAATAGAAATTTAAATCCTTATATACACCACTATGAGAGACACATTCATTAAATTGTTTATATATTTATGTAAAATATAAAGAAAAATATAATCCAGTGACAGTATACTAGGATATCAGTTCTCAACACATTCCAAATTATATAATATAGAATCGTATTTTAATACTAAGTGTGTGATTTATAGGTGTTGATGGTTTTTGGAAATTTATAAGGTATTAGAATCAAACCCAATAGAAGCAAATTTGAATTGAAGCATCATCATCTCCAAAAAATATAAAGATTTACTAGAATTCCATCAATACATCAAATATATTTTATCAATGAATTTCTTAAATCTATTCCATTTGTGAAACATCATAGGGTTTTAGAGGATGTTCCTTGATTAAGATGTTTTCCATATTACAGGAAGGTCCATACTAGGAACTTGAAATTTTTACAAAGAAGATAACACATTTAATTCATAAGTTTTAATTTATAATTATATTAGATATTGTACCCTATCGAAAGAATGATGTATTTGGAGATACAAATTCCATTCATTATATATAAAGAGAAAAAATTACTTCATGATCTTGGGAAAATTTTATAGATTTATTTCAATAATTTCAACATCACAAATTTCTAAAATCACTGTTCATACTTTTTAAGGGACTGAATGTTATGGGAAAAATACTAATTGATTTAATGGTAGAAATATTCTATATAGATAAGAATATTGATAATATCTACTATTTATTTTTAATGAGGGTTATAAATTTATTACAAATGGTATCAAGGGGGGGGAGTTTATATTGAATGAGGTAAATATAATTAATGTTTTAAATTCATAGATTACTAAATTTAAAATAGTTACAATACGAGACACCCAAAATTAGAAAAAAAGAAATTGTTTTATTATTGTTTTATTTATATTCAAAGATAAACCCAATGCATGAATTTTGATATGTATAATCAATTTCATAATATAAAGTAGAGTAATTGATTTTCGTTGGAAATTATACATGTAAAAAATTAATAAATGGTCCATTTTTTCAGCACATACAATCTAGATTAAAAACCCATCCTAACTAACACTAGAAGGATATAGGAAACATAAAAAATAGAGGACTTTTCATTTTCAAGAAAAATATCAATCTGGTTTTCATGAAATCATTTAATATGTTTCATATAGGTTTTCTTTTCAACCTAAATAAAAAATAAAAAATTATGTGAGGTAATATTACATAAATTATAGATGATTAAGATTAATCAACTAGGGGAGGATGATTTAATTCACAAAATGCAAAATAACTTTTCAATTTTTGATCAAATGATTCATAGAACATAATATTATATTCATAACCTTTAAATTAAATATAAGAAATGATAAAATAAAAACAATATTTAGAAAAATAGAATGTTTATAAGTACCATTAAAACCAATCATAATGATGGATAGTGGTAATTTACTACCCATGTAGGAAAAATAGTGAAGGAGAACATTAGTAAATCCTGAGAGGAGTATGAAACTCAATATATATCCAATTTATAAAATAGTATACTAGAATACAATTAAGACCCAACTAAATGTATAGAACTAAATAAAATAGGAAGAAAATGAATTATAAGTGGGTAATATTTAATTTACCATAATTTGGAATAAACATATATATCTCCACTATAACATTTTTATGAAGTGATAGAGAATTATATAAAAAAACATTTCCAGAGTTTCAAAAAAAATGTTCCAAAATATTTGAGACAATATTCAGTTCATAGATTCAATATTTAAGATTCCATTATGCAAAACATTTTTGAAAAACTAAATTTAAAATAATAATAGGCTTGAAGAGTTTTCCATTGATCCATATAAAAATTAGTTAAGTAATGGAATCTAAAGGAAGTTTTATTAAAATATTATTTATATAGGATACTAAACATTACCTATGAATTTTAGGTAAAGTTTATTTTTTTATGTTTTTTTATTTAACTGAAAATATTATGATCTTCTATTTATAACATTTAAAGAATATAAATGTTGGAGATTAATCCAAACATATTTAATTTTATGCATACAAACCGATATATAACTTATCCAAAGGGTGTTAAAGATGATTTTGTTTTGATAAATTGAATGATGATGTTGCCTATAGATTTCATAGTGCATGACATGGATAGAGACAAACTTTTCCTAATCATCCATCAACAAAGATTCTTAGATATTGAATATGGAATAAATGATGTTCTATATGAGAAGTTAAAATTATATGTGGGATAATATAGATTCATTTGTAATGTATTTAATTTTATGTGACATATAGATATATTGGTCAATCATTTTTCTGCTAATATTTCTGATAATGGGGTTATTAATAACAATAAATACCATTTGGGTATAGATATTTTTATAGTTGATGAATCAAGTGAGTCCCTTGAAAACCAATGAGAGGGATTTAATAGGAATAATTTTTATATCAAATAAAATATACTTATATTTCAAGAGGAAATCCATGATAAGAATTAGTTGAAATAAATTAGTTAATACAACCATATGTGCAAGATGTTCCTTATTATCATTCAAATAATTCAGTACCATAACTATGGTATGCCACTCTATATAGTGAAAATACCTAAAACATTATAGGTGTAGCTGAATTATATGAATAAAATTAATATAAACATTATAACTATTGAACAAACACAATATTTTCATTTTGGGGAATATTTATGATATTATAAGGATGTGTCTTGTTATATGAACGCATAACATTCTAAATAAATATTATATAAAGCCTATAATAAAGCTATTAATAATAAAAAATTCCAAATTAAATGGATGTAGAATAGGAAAAATCGTCAAAATTCTATATGGTTAAACCATATATCCAATATTAGATAGAATATAAATCAATGACATTCATGTTATTCTTATAAAATGTAGAAAGAAAATTATTTCAAATAAAAAGAATGAATATATTTCTATAAGGGAATGAGTAGATTAGAGGGTTCTTATTGATTATAAAAGACTCATTACAAAAACAATGAACAAATATTTAATTGTACCTTTCACCGATCAAATGATTTAAATAATTATAGGAGACTCATATATTTTTCTTCTTGGGATGGCTTCTTAGGATAAAATAATGAACCTATTATTCATTAAAAGCATTCTTCAAAAACATTTTTAAATCGCAATACATATTAGTTAAAAGTTTTATTTATATTGAAGAATTAGTTTAAGTTATATTTTTATAGAATAATCTTTTATTATATTTTTTGATGAAATAAGATAAATCATCATATTTATATAACATAATGAAGAGTTTTTATAGAATATTTAATTATTCAATGAAATATAAATAAAAATTTATCAAAATATAGTGTACCTACTATTATCATTTTGATTGAACTAGAAGATCTTGGAAGATGACTACTTACATTTTTTATGCCATCATATATAAATTTAAATTATCCTTAAGGAAACAATACATACACAATTATCATAAAGTAAATTAATGGTGAATCTAATAATTATCATGTTTCCTTTGAGTGATTTCATTTATGATATTTTTTTCATGTTTACCTATATATACCATTATGAGAAATTTTATTATAAATATATTGGATTTAAATTTTCATTTTTCATTGTCCAGTATTCATAATAAATGAGATTCTAGTGAGGTATAAACTCATTCTAATTGTTTTGATCAATGATACATCAAATTTTATGATGCCTATGAATGATTGTTTGATGATGTTTATGAAACATGGATATAATTTTGATTAGTGAGATCGAATACGTGCTCAGTGATGTTCCTACCTACTACCAACATTTCTATGAAATAGGTTTATAGTGTGGAACATGTTTCTATAAATGATATTAGCTAAGGAAATTTGGGAATTTATAACTTTGATATCACAGATCTATTATACTAATCAATGTCCCACATTAGTTTAAAAGGGAAGAGTTATTGTGAATGAACTTTTTAGCAATAATATACATTATAGAGAATAAGGATAATTATCCTTAACTATATGGATTTTTTTACTTATATTTTGTTTTAATATTCTGATTGGACAGTTTTTGGTATTTAAATTACATATCACTACATTAGAACTTTTATTTCTCCTAATTTTTTTTAGATTTTGATTTTTTCAGAATATATAATATTCAATAATATAACTATCTCTAGAGGTAGAAAAAATTTATATTTAATTTAAAACTATAATTCACTCTCTCTATTAAAGGACACGTCACATACCTTTAGTAAACAATTTTTTATCCAATATTTCCATTGAATGTTTTTTTATACACCTTATATCAGAACTCATCTTTAATTTATTATGTAATTTATAAAAAAATCAGTTTCCTTACATTAATATTATGTGGAGGAAGAATATATATTTTTATTTATAAATGTAATTCCAATAAAAATAATTGATAAATTCAATCTAATCTAGTTATTGATAATTCAAATTATTCACTATAAATAATGGATAGATTAGATGAAAAATATTTTTATCAACACTTTTTTGGATTAATTCATGATAATGACCAAAAATTATAGAATTTGAGAGAAATAAATTTTATGTTTAATCATGAGGAGAAGATAGAATATCACGAAAATTACAGAGTCCAAAATAAATTTCTATGCACAAAGAATAAAAATTTCTACCATGAAAATTCACTTTGTGATAAAAAAATAGAGTTTAGAGGAAGCCATAAATTACCAATTCATATTATATAATGTTCTTGAGTCTCAAAGGGATATATTGTGAGTCGATTATCATTACATTAACTTTTATTTAAAGAATTACTGGTGAAAACCACCATTATTATTTGATAGTTATTAATAGAATATAATTAGTAAGAGAAAATTAAATTTTAAATCAAAAAATTATGTAGAATATTATCAATATTCTTATAGTGGAATTATAATACAAGTATGTAGCTATAGATAATACTAATCATCATACGAAGCTTAATGTTGATGAAATTATCTAGAATTTCAAGAAATATAAAATTTGTCTTCAGATATATATTCAGAATGAGAAAATAAATAATGGTCTTGAGTTAGAATCAACTTCCATTTCTCAAATATCATACATTACTACCATGATGAAGAAATTTAAAAAATCATATATTAGTGAATAAAAATATATTGAATGTAAAATGTATATTTTTTGGAGACATGTGAATCAGAAAATTATAAATAATATCCTTTTAAATGATTATAAAATGGATAGAGAAAAACAAATATGGGAAAAAGGATACTTTTAAAGCTATATTTTATGATTGAATAAAGGGTATATCAAACCTTATAATCCAAGGATGATGAAGATAAATGGGGGTGTAAAAATTTTATAAAGGAAAAAATATTTTGGGGAAACAATTGATACATGGGGTCCCATTGGGGATATATATGTAAAAATAAATTGCGATTTAAAGAGTGATAATAGTTTGTAGATCACTGATTCTTATGCAAAGGTTCCTTTGAATTATATTTTCCTTATAAGGAAGGTAACTCTTGAATCACCTTCATAATTATCAACGGATTCCTTTATTTCTTTTATCTCACGTGATATTACAAATACAACTTCTTTAAAAGATAATGATGATATTAAATCATTTGAAGAGATTGATATATATGTGACTTTCCTAGATAATAAAAATGAAAAGTAAAATAAATTTCCTTATTTAGATATGGTATATTTTTCAAAAAAATTATTGTATTTATATGTTTACATCCATGTTAGATATTAAATCTAGACATGTTTCAAAAAATGATTACCTAAAATAAATTGTAAAACATAATATAAGTTTTAATATTCATAAAATTATTCAATCTAATTTTACCTCGGGTAAGGAGTGCATTGATAATCTCTTATGATGGTTGAAACCTAATCATATATCCTCTATAATGGGATTTTGTTTCATAATGTCATATTTCTAGTATAACCATTTTATTCTGAAAATGAACACTTATATACCAATTTTATAATATGTAGTCATTAGATAATAAATTTATCCTTGAATAAATTTTATTCCTTTATAAATTATAATTTTTTTATTTCCATATATCTTATAGTTATTGAAAATTTAGGTTGGTACTAATGTGGGTTCCTATGTAATTTTTCCAAAAAATTTCTAAACCTATAGATTTCTTTAGTAAACTTCTAGAACTGATCAGTTTTAGGAAGATATGATAACTAGTGTAGGATGTTACACTTAGTAGATATACAAAGGTTTTTTCTACCACATGAGCATAGAGAATTTAAATTTCTAGAACATACAGAAAGTGAGAATACAATTTTTGTCTAGAGATATGATAATGTTTCATTTTGTTATGTTAGATGATCTAAAATTTAATTTAATTGAAGTTATAATATTTACATTGAACATATTTTGTAACTATGCGTAATGGAATTGTCACATAATAGTTTACTTTAATGATTATTAACTTTTAATAAGTTCTATTTACTTAATGTTTTATTCTTATATGAATAACCCCACATTTATTTCTAATCCTTTATCTAAATATTTTTTCATTCATAAAAGATTTTACATGATAAATTATTATATATTAATATCTTTTATTTTATTTATGTTCAAATGATTCGGCATTTAATCATGCACATTTTTAATTCAATATTACATTCCATTGATCTTTATATTAATGAATTATTTGACTAATGTTACAATTCTTCATTTTTATTATTAAAATTTCTATGTTTTTTCTTACATTGGAATAATTCTTGTCAAATATTCACTCATATTTGTGATTTAATACATTTAAAATAATTAGACACACAACTAATGAACCCTTGAAAAATAAAATTTTATAGTGTTTATTATTTAATTGATTTATTTTATTTACTCTAAATAATATAAAATGTTAATTTAGAAAACATTCTTAAACTATCATCAATATAATAAGATCATACATAGTAATCATATAATAACTTTTATAAGGTTAAATGTGTTTATTCTCTCTATTCATCTATTATTATCATTGGGTTACATTTTATTTTTTTTCTTCCCAATGGGAGACATGTTTTTCTATTTACCTTGGATATTTCTATAAGGTGAGTAAAAATATCCAAAGGACATAAAAACTATAGTTATATAGGGAGGAATTTATGAGTGATGTGAATATCAATCTAATTAATTTGATTCACATACCAAAAGGGAGTAATATTAATTAAACTATTTAAATGTATTAGTTTGTTCTTTTAATTATTATATCACTTTTTCTTTAACATTTATTGAATATTATTTTCACTATTATTTTCAAAAATTACAACTGTGGAATATTAAATAAATTAGTGTTAGGTTTTATATTATTTTATTAATGGGGACTATTTTATTGGGGATATTTTTTATTAATGGTGGAGTTTTTTTTATGTTTAAGTTTTTTTCCTATCCCATTGAGTTTCATGCTGTAGAAATTACAGTATCACATATTTTATATCTTGTGGATATTTAACTATTTACATAGGGATATTTATTTTGAATACTTATCAAATATACTATTTCATTTATTTCATATGATTACCAAAAAGGGGGATATTATTAAGTAAAATTACTCTTTGTTTCCCGTGTTATGAAAATAATTATGAACATTAATTTTAAACTAAGTAACATATTTGGTTTTTGTTCTATTTTTTACTAAATAACTGTTTTGTGTTTTAATAAATTGATACAATTCATCCTACTTCCAAAACATGATGAATCATATTGATGGTTCATTGAAATATTTCTTAGAAGAATGAGCTGAACTCATTGAAATATAGTATACTTTTTGATGTTATTCCAAATGATCATCAAAATATTTTAATTTGACCAATTATGTTTTTTTTTGAAATATTCTATAAATTCAATAAAGGATTCAAAGAAAATTACCTAAAAATTTTCAATAAATTTGAATGTGAGTGATTTTTAGAATTATAAAATTTCATTTGATTAATTTAGTTTGTTTTATTTTTTTCAACACATATAAATTCTACTATGATTCCAATCATTATAAATCTATATATTTTATTTTTTAATTGTTTATCGTCTGATCTTCATGATCAATGATATTATAGTGAGTAATTTCGGGATGCTGATACTTTTCAACAATAAGGATCTGAGGCTAGGAATCTACTTCATCTAAAAAATTTTTTTGATGAAGTACAAGGTACATGTGATTACTATAAATAGGTGAGATTGAATAGTTTCTCAAGTCTAGAGAAACCTACTATAAATGATTCTATCACAGAGGTTCGACATGTTGAAGATGTTGACTCCAACTATCTCAGTCAATGAAATTATTATATTTGGTACATGGATAAATTTGATGTCTTCTAATGATTCACCACCCATTTTAGTTTAAAAATGATGTGAACCAATAATTAAACTGTTTGATAAAAATATTCTTTAAGGAAATTTAAAAATATTTTATTTAACTACAAGAAATGATTTTTATACATTGTGTTTTTATATTATGATTTGATTGTTCTTCATATTTAGATAAATTTTTATAAATTCTAAAATTTTATTTTCATTTAATTTATTTATTCTGATTTTATTTATGCATATATTTCTTGAACAATTGAAAAACTCAAAATAAATAAAATTTTAATATTGACTTTTTGACTAAAATTCACCCCCTCTTGTAGTTGTTATATTGTTTACCTCTTTGAAAAAACAAATTAATCAATAAATCAAAGAAAAGAAATTATTTCATTAATTATATGGTATATTTTCGTACTATATAATTCCTTTTATGTTGTCTAATAGTGTTTGTTTCTCCATATATAGTTGATAAATAACTAAAATATTCTTAAATTACATTTATTTTGAAGGATTTCCATTTTAGGAATGTGTAAAAACATATTTAAAATTATTTAAATGTGTAAATAAAAAATATGTACATGAGTAATAGGATTTAATTTTTATTGTATGATAATGTATAGTTTTTTTATAAAAAATATCTATATATATAGTTAATATAGAAAAATAAATAATTTAGTGGATATTCACACCATCGCTTCCAAATTTGGTATTGTTAGTGAGGATTTTTTTAATAAGGAAGTTATTTAAAAAAAATTATCAATGATCTAATCACAATTCTGTTAAATTTTAGAGAAGGATGATAAGTTTACTATTTATAAATGTTATTATAGTTATTTTGATAGATTGAATAATTATTTAGTCTCATATCTAATTATTACAACACTATAGAAGGAAATACCATATGAAATAATCTTTTTTTGTGATATTATTATATGTTTTATTTTGGAATTGATAATATTGAAATGGAAACTTGTTTTATATTATGAAAAAAAGTTACTAAATAGATCCCAGATGAATTATTCTACCAAAATGAAATAAATGTTAGTATTAGTATATATAATAGAGAATTTTAGTTTGAATTTTATTGTTATTAATGTAATAATTTTTATAGATCATTCTGATTTGAAATATTTACTCTCAAATAATAAATCTAATCAATTATTAATCAGATGAGAACTTTTTATACACTTATTTTATCCAAAAAATAAGGTTAAAAACGATTGTATTTCTTTAAAATTTAGAATTTATAAATCATCATGTAATATAATAAATACTAATGTGAATTTCAAGTAATGATAATAATAGGTTCATGGAGTATGTGAAATATTATTTATTATAAGAACCACTTTTTTTAAATTAGACTATATAACTAGTTAAATGTTTTTGATAAATAATGGGTTTGATCAATTATAAATCACTATCATTCACTACCACACATTGGACATCATATAAGTTGAAAGAATATTTCTATAACTTTTCAAATTTGTTTCTATTAGCCTAATATATTCCCCTAGACTATAGTTGGTGTAATGGATTGTGATAAGTGAAAACGTACATAGAACATGTGATGGAAACAAAAAATACCTCAAACATTAATATATAAGGTTATGATTTTTTTATGTATGAGGATCATATTTCAATGGAACATTTAACAAATCTCATGGGAATTATGTTTACTATTTTTTTAAAATGTATCAATTTTCTAGATTAAATACATTACTTTAAAAAATGGGTGCTTCAGTAGTCCAATCTCTATGTAAGAAAATATTAATTAGTTATAGCCTTACTTAATCAACCATTTTTTATAATATAATTAATTTTATAATTATATAGTCTCGATCACTCATAGATAAATAATGTGGAAAACATAAGACATGTACCACTCATCACCCACAAAAAAGTGGGTGGTCTGGAGTGTCAAATTATAAAATTCATGGGAAGAATTTTTGAAAAGAATTTATGCGGTTGAATGAGGTATTGAACATTAAAAGGTGAATATTTATTTTAGGATTACAATATTTTCAATAAGACTCTAATTTATATGTATCTATATAGAGTGTACATTCCAAAATGATTCCCCTTATATATTTAGATTGAACTTTATTAATTTTTGGAAGATAGATGGTGAATATATATTACAAAATGTAATTTAAATATATAAAATTTCATTTGAATAAACTAGAAGTCATAAAAATAAACTCTTATGAGAATTCAAATAATACCTAAAAGGAGAATTTTTTTCATAAAATAATTATTCCATAATATAACTTCAAATATGAGAAATATGTCTTAATATTAAGTTCACGGAAAAATTTATTCCCTCATAATCTAAAATAAATTAATTTTTTACTTTTCAATGTATATAATATCAAATAAATGTGGTAGTACATTTCCGTAGATAATAATTAGAATCATTTTTATTTTATGGGTAGAGATCAAATCCATAATTTTAAGGGGTAAAGTTATAGACAGTCATAATAAATGGTTGTAAAATTATATTGGAAAAATTTGGGTTAAATAATCTAAAACTTTTTCTCTTGAAAGGTAACCAAGGATGTTGACTCTTCATTTTAGTTTTCTATTTTTTTTAAATAAATTTTCTTTCTCTGCAATGATTGTATTACATGGTTTTATAGAAAGTTTATAAGATGAATAAAATATAAAAATGTGAAAAAAATACGAGGGGAAAAAGGAAAGGGTATTATTACACTATTCCTTATATATCAATATAAATCATAAAAAGTAATTATTATTTCAATCATTTAGTATCCTTCCATGTGTAAATAATGACCATATAATAAATAAGTGAAGAGAGGATAGTGAATTTTCTATGTGATTATAAAACAATTTGAGATAATTCATTCCGTCAAAATCTTGCATAACAACTAATTTGAAACACACTGATTCTGTTTTTTATAGTAATTAAGAATTGGAGTCTAATTGAACAGATTTTAAATGAATAAATGTTTAGTGTGAATACAAATGATTAATCAACTCAATGTTGAGTCTATTGTTAATTATAAAATATAAAAAATTAATTATTAATGCATATAAATATTTTATATATGGTAATTTAAATTGGATTAAAATGTGAATATTAAAATTGAACTATAATTCTCTCACAATATAATGGAAGAAGTTGTGTGATTGTGTTTTATGAAAAGTAATGAATACAATTCAAGAGAAAACATAGAGATGACTATCCAATGATACTTCCACAACCTTCTTATTAATATAACCCTATTTTGGTGCATATTTATTATAGTATTCTGGTTCTATATTTTCTATGACCAGTCTTGAATAATTTTATTTTATAACTATTGACTCCCATGATGTATTAATCATCTGCTGGAAGATCCGAAATGAAAACTCAAAGGAAATAAATTAGAGAAGGAAATTTTATAGTGAATCACATCCCTCATCATCACATATAAATCATGTTCCACTATGAGTAAAATTATTCACAGTCATATAGCAAGATCATTCCTATAATTCACTTATGGGGGGTGATGCAGTCTATTTGTGCTTGCGAGATTATTTCATGATCATATTTTTTCATTATTATTACAATGATTCTATCCTAAGGTCTAAGATCATAATTGGTGGCATCAATAAGTCATGAGATATATAAATTTAAAAGAATCAAAGTGGATCCCTTGTGAGATAATGTATTTACTTTGTGGGGAATCATTATTTAGGATTAACAAGAAAATATCTCTTTCAACTTTGGACTATATTCATGATTTTCTTCCACATTGAGAGCAATATAAATGCACCCTTAATTCTATTTTGGTATCCCCATGGACTAGGACTCTTTTTTTTTGATTTTTTTAGAAATCTTATGAAGCCATATATTTTAAGAAGGTGGTTGTAAAAGATATATTATAAATATATGAAACATATTTTTTGGGGGGGTGGGAGTCATTTCCAGTTTTATAATTAGACAATTTCCTCTAAGAAATCATATTATCCAAGAAGAGTTTCTTTATACAAACATACAATGACTTGTCATAAGTAATTCCAAACCCCATTCCCAATCTGAAATAAGGAAAATTTCTATATAGTCCTTTTATGAAGGTTGGATGATTAATATCATTTATGTGGTACACCATGTGAAGCATTGACCATGAATATCTCTCATGGATAGTAGTTTGTGAGGCCCCTTTATAGTAACCCCCTATGAATGTAGTTTGTAATGGGCCAATCAAGAATATATATACAAGAAATGGAACTCAGAAATTCCATTTTATTCCCATTAAAATATCACACCAAATAATACATGAAAATAAGTCTTCCTTATATTTATTTTACACTCCTTCTAGTGATCCATAGGAATTAAGCATCTAACCAATAGAAGGAAACTTTTTGAAGAAAATCAATTATGGGTAACCATAATTCTTTATAATCATATCTTCTTCCCATGTCTACTACATGAGTTGTTTCCATCCAAATGGACTTCTTCTCTACCATTATCTGATGAAAAATACCCAGATAGTATATTCCATGTAGGCCACCCTGACAGCCTCTTAAGATGCATGATTAAGCCATGCTTATCCATTTATACCACTTAGATCATGTATCCCATTGAAAAAACATCAATCAAGTTTTTCTCAAAGAGTTATATGACCCTTGTGTTAATAATGATCTTGTATTCCTTGATAATGGGAGTACTTATCATGAAGATATCATTGGAGTGCACCCCAGGGCATGCTGTGCATCTTGGCTACTAAGTGTCAAGTTGGTCGCCCATTTATTCAAATCATTAATACCAAGATCCAATGATATATTCCACTTTTATAGAAATAAAATTTAACTTATACCAAAGGGCCTCTAACTTGGTGTAATCCATGGAATCCTACCTACTAATTGAGTCATCAGAAGGGTTATAAATCTTTGGGTAGCATTTCCATAATCTCTTAACATTCCTTATTTTTTCCTACTATTATATAGTCTTCCAATTAGGTGTAATTACCCAAATATTCTTCACCATACCATATTCCCTATGATTCTAATTGGCATTCCACATTCAACCATCAATCAATAATAATTATATGTCTATGTGGGACTCCTAATAGGTGTATGTCACAATCACACCCTCATTCATGATCTCATGATGATGGTTCATTGGTGAGATGTATTCATTTGGGCTTCCCAAGTGTAAGCCTCAACATCGTCCACATGTAGCCATGTCCCTTGTGATATAATTCTACAAAGGGTCCCAAACCCTATGATCCATCATTTCAATATTGTTCATATTCCTTGTGAGAATCATTCCCCAAAGGACCATTTTCATAATGAGACCCTCTTACTCAATGTCTCATATTCAAACTATATATTCTAACTAAAAGATATATATTCCATGTAAGATGAAGTATAATGGTTTATACAAATACAATTCCCACGTGAAAAATTACTAGGCATCATTCCCATTTTTTACTAGATATGTAAATTTTATTTCATAGAAAACATCCTCAATAAATGATTCTTTATTGTATGATATTGTCCTATAACACTAAATTAAATAATGAAACTATAAAGACATGATATTTGATTATTATTAACCAAGATATGTGTGGTGGCTCTTAGTGGTTAAAATCCAACATTAAAACTGACACATTCACTAGGACTTATTCTCTAGGACACTATTGTGTCACTAGGAAATATTTCATAATGATCTAGGAAAATAGTCATCATACATATATATTTCTCATAAGCTACATAATCGATTATTATTGAGGATGTATTATTTGGAGATATATAATTATCCCTCATATATCATTACCAACAGACTAGATGAGAAATAATGGGTTTCTCATGCATATGTCCTGCTACAACGATGACTAGGAAACATTAATGTAGTAATCCATTTTG
Organism: Viscum album; assembly: GCA_963277665.1. NCBI lineage: Eukaryota > Viridiplantae > Streptophyta > Magnoliopsida > Santalales > Viscaceae > Viscum > Viscum album. The sequence continues at coordinate 338,379,884 of OY728163.1, forward strand.
AATGATGTTAAAATTTTAGAAATAATTCGAAAATTCATGACCTATAAGGGTACTATATATTACATTTTTGAATGATCATAAAAGGAATGACCTCTCCTGTTAAGTAGAAATTAATTATTAAGGTTCATAGTATTATGTGAGAGGCCCCTCTTACAGGACTGAAACCAATTACCTAACATGTATTGCCTCTAGGGATGGTGATGAATTATAGAGGTCCTTATTATGAGGAATTATCTAAGTAATTATAAATTAATAATATAAATATTGATAAACAATGATTTATAAATAATTTTTTATAAGAATATAACTAGTTATCCATATAAATTCTCATACCAATATGAAACTATTGATAAATACAGATATTCACACTTATTCTAACATTTTGTTTAGATCACTAGTTCTGTGGTAACCAGTCCTGAACATGTATTTTGTAATTTTTCATGAATATGTCTTAAATATTTTATAGAGTTATGACCACCAATCTTATCGAACTATACAAAACAAAATCATCACTTATAAATCCCCAGTAAGCACCTAAATTTAAAAGCAAGGTCTTTCCTGTCCCCAAAAATGTGGTCATGTCTAACATGAAAATTTGAATGATAAAATAAATATAAAAACATTACCTATAAAATTAAAATATAAAACATGTTTTTACTTATGATTCTGTATTAATGGGTTTCCTATTTTTGTTTGTTAATCCTTACATGAAATTTTTATAAACCCTTAAAGATCCCCTTTAATATAAATGAGTGGAATCATCCAACTCATCATTGTATACAAATCTATTTATATAGACTAGTAATATTCAATGAACTCTTTTTATACGCATTAGTTGAGGCACTAGATTTATGAATCTTCGATGAAGAAGTATGTGGCTCTAAGAATAATAATGGCATTGTCTCTAACAATGCATATTCACCCACAGTTGATGAATTCATTACTGCTGAAGGAGAACTTCAATAACACTATTAAAGTCTTTGGGTCATCCTATGAATGACATCATTCAGTGGATATTGATGGAACATTCCATCAATAAAGGACTAAAGTGAATCCATTTTCACTAGTAGAAACATCCAACCACATTGGGAGTATCTCCCCATAGTGAGGAAATACTCAAACATCTTACATGAAAGAGGATAAGGTGTTTATTGGAAACTCCCCTGTTATATAGGAGCCACCAAGGAAAGACCCTACTATTATTTTTCATCATATTAAACTAAACATAAACCTGGTCCCAAAAATAATTAATATAGAGGAGTCCTTTGAGGAAATAACCACATTAACCAAAGCTAGGGTTCCTAAGAGGAGGTCTCAGCAAGGGTGCTAAACCACTAAAAAGGAATTAAGAGGGATTATATCCCCATTTGCATCATTGAATCTCATAAAAATAAATATGGTGAATAAATAGCATAATTATATTCATTATCACCCCCAAAAATACATATGGCATATCCTAGAAGTATTAAAATGATCATGTTGGATTATCCTTATGTTTATTAGATAAAAATCCCCTATTATTTCTACCACATATCAAGAATGTCACCATATTATGGAAGTAAATTGAGAGTAGGATTATAAGTTGGAATTAACCATCCTATACCACCGGCATGTCTTATATAAAATATAGTAGGTATATCAGTATATTCAGGTATCCACGATTGGTGGGCTCATATTCCTATACTAACCAATCTCAAGGGAGTTCGTCGGAATGACCATATGTATACTCAAGAATTACCTGATATACATACTCTAATTAAGAAGGATCATTGGTATATCCATATGAGTAATATTTAACAATACTGATGTTGTACTTTAATTCCTGTTAGATTTCACTAGAATATCATAGAAATTGTTCCAACACAAGATTATATCCCTTCCATCACCATAATATTTTATTTAAATAACACAATAATAACAACCGAGTGGGATCATATCCACACCCCCAATAGAGGAACTAAAAAATATGTTTTTGAAGTTGTATATATTAAATACTATATCCCCTTTTAGGTATATGAGTCCCATAATCATATCCCGGTGTCACCCATTGGAAATCAAAACCTTATTCTTATTCTCACCCAGGGTTTTTATCGACACTTTCCAAAAAATATATAAAACTAAAACTAGGTTCATATCCTCATTTTCGCTAATTTATTCTAGTAAAAAATAATATTCCAGTATGCATCTAAGTGATTCATCATAATATTGCAATGATATATATGGGGTATCCTTGAAGGGTTCATATGTAGGAGGCTTATTTCTCTCACTACATAAATCCAATAATGATCCTGGTTTCAAACCCATTTTTCCAGCCACAAAGAACCATAAATTCTATTTAATCAAATAATATAACCTTCAATAAGTATTATATGACTATCTAAATATACAATGAGACCGTTCAGTATCTTTTAATAGTGTACTAGGAATCTACCAAATCTCTATTAATATAAGAAAGTAACTATAACAACAGTGGTCATTCTCACAATAAAAATAAATATAACTCTAGTGTAACTCCCTAGTGTACCATCTATGGAGATCCTCTTTATATTAACATCAAGATTAACCATGGAGGTCATCCCCAAGATGAAAATCTCATATTTCATCACCAAAGTATGATGGTCAATAGCCAAAAAAAATCTTCCCCATCATGATTACTCATTAGTGAGTTAACATTGAGGTCATCCCCATGGTGATTTTTTAAGGTCCACTCCATAATGGCATTCCCTCTATAAAAAGGATAATCTATGTGTCAAAACCACATCCATAATTCTCTCCAATACAGTGTAACTTGAAAATGTAATCCTAGAAACACAAAGAACATCATCCAAAATAGGTAAAATCTCATCATAGACATATGATTTATGGGGAATATGGACATCATCTAGGCCCCACAAATATTTCATATCCTCTGATGAAACTAAGGATGTTCTAAATAGAACTTCTTCCCTTAATAATAATATTAGAGAATGGACACTGTGGTTGAATCAGAATGGGTAAAAACTCTCCAAAGGTAAAGAAGATGGTATGGACATGTGTAAAGAACTATGAAATGATAATATTATATTATTGTTATAGACCACTACTACTTATTATTATGAGATATCTACAGTAATAAAAGATGAATTTTAATAATTTAAACATAATAATCTCTAGATTAATCTCTATTATCACAATTTCAATAACTCTTTTTTTTTTGATAGTTCACAAACCACATCTAGATAATGAGAGAGATCCTCCATTGAGCTAATTTCATTAAATTCTTAGTGGCATGGAATTATAAATCAATAAAGTCTCATGATTTATACTAAAATTATTGGCTTAAAAATAGAAAAAATCATCTCCAAATAATCATTTAGGCATAGCCTGATATGTGCATCAGATATTTTGGGTAAATATAAAGAATTTTATTTCATACCTATATAATTATAATCAGCGTCTGCCGAGGTAAAAAAATGTGAAATCTCAAATCCTTAGGAAAATTATTTTTCTAGGATTCTGTAAACGCTATTATATATATTAATATAATTAATTCTTTCATTCCCCAATTCTCAGAAATAGTACTCTCAACATAAGTATGCTATTAAAAATCTCTTATATCAAGACACCAAGAAAGTTGAACTAGCCTCTCACATGAGTAAACTAAATCAAATGAATAAAACATTATCCATAGTGGAATTAATATAACATAAAAATATGAATAGAATCTATCTCATATCATATTGAATGGTCAAAATTACAAATGTTTTGTATTTGGTACATCTTCTACGGTATTATAGGAGAAACCCCACCTAAAGAGGACTACATAAATTTTACCCACACCACCCCCATTGAGATCAAAAAGTCCATATTAGATATAGGAAATAATGGTGGAATAAAAAGTAAATTCCAACCCATAGGTTTAGGGGAATTATTTCCCCCCTCATCCTCTATGGAAGTTATTATTCGTCATATTGTGATCAAATTTATAGGATACTCAGTCACATTTCCTTTCAGTGTACATTCCATCTTCTTCATTAGGAGCACATTTGGTAAAATATGTTAATGAATCTATAACTTTAACATGTTCACTAATGATGGAATATGAAGCCTCGCATTGGTCATAAGACAAAATGGAATACTATGAAGGATAAGATTGAATAGTTTTATGATTTTTCATTCTATGGATATTTATAAATTGAAAAATCCCTCCACTATTCTATGGGAGATGAGTGCACGATCCTTAAAGTGTTCTTCATGTTATTAAATTCCATTGGTATCAACAACATAGGTAAACCAGGTCATGATATTGATGGAATAGAATTTAGTGAAGAACTATATATCTAAAACATGGTCCACACCAAAATCCATAAGGAATGGGTATATTCCTTGAATAAATATTAGTCATAGAATCTTGGAGTACCTAAAAATCATCACATTTAACCCCCTTTAGGATCCTTCACTATAGAGAAATGTAATAGTGTGGCTACATCTACAAACCACCAACTACATGAAGAAGTACAACCTATTTTCAATAGGGAAAATTACTACCCAATATTATGTTGAGCATGTTGAACTAATGTGACTCAATGTTGAACTATGAAGGAAAAATTTTCTTATAGGGTACAATTCCCTTGAAGATGATAATGTCTCTCCTCTTATATATATCCAAAAGGAAGGAGATGATCAACCCCTAAGTGAATAATTAATTAATATGATTGGATATGGGACTATAAGGTCATTTTAGTTGAACTCAGTGGTTAATGATCATCAATTATTTCATCCATTATAGAAAAAACTACCATTGTTCATTTCCATTCACCCTAGGCTAACACAAATAGGATATCGACAACAAAAATAGGCGATTCGTACATTTTTTCAGAACAAATTTTCAATTTTTTATTCCAATGTGGTATCAATCCAAATGAAACTATCACTAGAACTATTTAACTCCTTCAAGTCCCTTTATACTCAAATAGAATATATAGAGTGTCCACACCTGATTATATATCCATATAGAAATTCATAATCCAATTTTATGTACACGAATCCATCCCTAAAATGTTTTTTGAATCACACCATCCCCAAAATCAATGGTAATGGTGGCCAAAAGAAATACCTTATGCAAATTGTATCTTGGTTTCATCCCATTATGGGAATGTTAGAGAAAAGGATGTTGCTAAACTCATGTGTTTTTTATAGACCCTATATTTACCTACATTCATCAGGTATGTAATTCCACTACTATGATTTTTTTCCATCTGGGAATAACTCTGTTATATTTTTTTTAATATTTCATTCCAATTTCCAAGAAGGATATTTTCCATGTCTTATAAAATTATAAATGGTCTAAAAACAAGGGGGTATAAGATTTTATTTCCCATTTGAATGGACATACTTACTCTCTAAACATGAAACTTATACTAGATTAGTCATTGTAGAATTTTATATAAAATCTCCAATATGAATTATATATTCCAATAAATCATATGATGTGAACAAGTGGTTTTTGGGCATTTTTAAAAATACCACATCAACATTCAGATTCCATATGACTATATAGTGCTAAGTCTCAGCCAATGTTTCAATAGAGTGGATAAATTATAGATGAGTAGACATCTCAATGACCATGATCAATCTATAACCAGCATTACTTCTAGATAATAATCCTTTGAAATGTTATTTGGTGCCTCCTCTTGAACCTCATCCGTAATAATCGTACCCTTATGAAGATGGTAAAAGGGATCAACCTCAACTAAAATATGAGGACTAAAAGAATAGAACATATTATTTAAAATTAAATTTTTTTGTTATACTTCATCACCACATTATAAAATAACTTTCTCAAATTTGTATATTCAAATATACCAAACGAATCACCCATTTATGACCATCCTAACTATTACCCCCCAGTTAATTCTGGGGAACAATATCCAGTATTGATTTATCGTAAAAACAATCCTTCCAAATATGGTTAACGTTGGGGATGTATAATTGGTTAAACCCTAGAACAAGTAAATTATATCATATTTTTTTTGATCTTGAGAATCATAATGATAGATAATTATAAATAGATATTCATATAGATTTTAGAATTATATTACCAATAAATTTGTGGATAAGGTTCAATCTATTCTTAGGGAATAATTGATCTAACCCTTTCTGATCCCATATCCCATAGCATATCATATAAAATATTTTCATTATTATAATCTTATAGGTATCTATGAGATCATCAGTTACATAAAAACATATTTTAGTAGGTTCCTCTAATTGAACTTGACCTAGTCTATACCCTATTACACTTATTTACTCTATCATTTAGAATATAAGTACCATCCAATCATATATGACATTTATAAATCGAAGAAAATTAATATGGGTCTACTAATTTAATCCAATTTATATAACCCTTCTCTAAAAAATAATACAAATACAAATCAAAGATCCCCACCTATAACTGAGGGAGGCCTCAAATAGCCTCAAAAGTTCAACGAAGAAGTATTCATAGAGGACCATGAAATTTTGGTAGAGTTTTCACTAAATTTGTGGATTCAACTAAAACCCAAACATAATAATCCTAATGAGCCAAATTGGAACACCAATATGATCTTAAATATTTCACGGGTCATTTTGGTTCCATCATACTTGGTGTCCAGATAGAAAACATATCATTTTTTATTCAAAATCAAAATCTATGAAGGCCATATTCATTAAACCTATAAATAATGTAAATTTACCTATATTACCATTAGGAACAAGATTCACAGGTACATGTAGCCTCAAATCCAAAGAATAAAGCTAGTATGATTCCTTTTGAAATGAAATATAGGCCCCCTTTTGAAATTATAATATCTTAAAATACTTGGTCATTATCCCATGAAAACTCCAAATTATTGATTAAATTCAACACTCAAAGGATGTTAAGGAGTCACTTCTTGATGTTCTACTTACCCCTCAAGAGTTTATGGATGATGCCCTTATTGATAAATAGTATCATATACAAACCAGTTTCATTGAGTGTTATATAGTAATATACATCATGGATAATGATTGAAAAGCTATAAAAAAATATATATCATACACTTGTATATATATTATAAGCTATAAGATGATGAAATCCATCAATTTTATATTTATAATAGCAATTGGAATAATTTTCTACTCATTTGGACCCTATGATGTTTCATTATTAGTGATGTCATCTTAAATACTTCCAAACTAACCATTTTGGGATATAATGATTGTTAGAAGAAACCTATTAGGAAAATCTAGTTGGGGGACCAATTAGGAGGCATAATTTCTAACTCTATGTTCATAGTATTCTACCATGAAATATCCATTAATATATTATTTGGAAGGTCATGGATCCACAGGCAAATTATTGTTCAATCCTAATATCATTACTACCATAAGTATTATTTCAAAGGATGTGTTAGGTTGTTGTATATCGATAGTGCCCATTTGTATTCCTATTAATAAAAGTATATAGATGTACAGTTCGACAATACAGAGGGGATGTAGTTTATAGTAGATAAGTCTATACAAATTACTTCTCACAAAATCATAAACCTAAAACCAATAATTATATTGAGAAAACATGAAAAACACTACATGTTTCCCATTAATAGAATTAATATAAGGACCTAACCTTAAACATTACATAATCTTGAATTTAATGGATAATTCACATTGAGGATATTTTTAGGTTTAGAGTTTTAGAGAATTATGTCATAGAATTTACATAACAAAATGAATATTACATGTAGACAATTTTACTCAGTATCAATTTTTTCATAAAATAAAAACTCTTGAAAAAAAAAGAGTCATGTCTAGTTCAATGTTTTAGACAATATGACTTTCCTTGATCTAATACTTGACCCTTATTCATCTTTAAGTCATGTGAAAAACATTTCAAAAACATGGGATGAGTATAAAAATCTCTGTAAGGGATAAAATAAGGAATGGAAACATTATCCCATAAATAAATAAATAACAATGAAACCATAATTTTCAATCATAAAATACCTCGTGAAATCAAAATATTTATAAACAACATTTAGAAATCATAAATCATAAAGGTAACTTACGGAATAAATAAAATACTTACATTGTAGCTATCATAGCTATAGAGGGAGTCACATTTGGGATTCCCATCATAGTATTCTCCCTAAATCTCTTAGAAGAAACATTAACGTTTACCTCCATCACATTACCCAATGCATTGGAGAGCTATCTCGGGCTCACCCGCCCTAGGTTTATCACAGAACCACCCATATACATAAACAATTCCCAACATCCATAACATATTCATAACCCATAAAACAAAAATAATCGAAAGATATCATTTCTACATTGTAATAACAATATATCATTTCAAAATGTTGACAAAATCAAATCTTTTATCAAACCATTTTCAAAACCATTTAAAATACTAAATAAAGATATTTTTGAATCAATGCTTCCCATACCACGTTGAAGATTTCTGAAGGAAATTTTAATTTCAAAAAATTCATTTCCATATGAATAAATACTTAAAAACATTTTTAAAACATGGACATTAATGTGAAATATTTAGAAGAATAAATATTTAAAACATTTAAAATGATATTTTAGTTAAAGAGTTTTTCACAAAACGAGAGATCCTAGAATACAAATAATTGAGGAATAACATTTAATCATAACTTAATAATATCATAAGAATAAAGTTATTCATGATATAATATGCCAAAGGACTGTATTTATACCATATAAGAGTGAATTGGTTCTTATCACCAATGAAGTCACAATGGAAATGGAAATTGAGACGAAACCCCTTATAAAAAAGGTATCCTTAGATTAAGGATAAATCAATTACATAATTATATATGACAAATATAAATACACCCAATATAAATTTATATTAATTTTAAAACAATCATAGTTTATTAAAACATATTCATAGTATGACATAATTAAGAAGTATATGTTTAACCAAAATATTGAAATTGTGTTAAGAAGTTTACTTACAGAATGTTGATATCCTAACGATGTCACTTTCAATTTAAAAAGATATGTTGATGAGAGGGAAAATGATATCTCATCAATTGGACATAAAATTTACATAAATAATGATATATAAGAACATATCCCAACATAATAAAATTTAAATTAAAGGACATACAACAAGAAGTCTTTTAAGTAGAGGAGGGTGCAAGGATCCTTTACCGATTTGGTGACTTAAGAAACATACTCCCCATGAAACAAATATCACACAATGAATATGAAAATACATATAAATTAAATTATATTACACAAAGAATAAAATCATGGGTAGTAAAACCACCACACAAAAGTAAATAGTGTCTAACATAGCATGAATCTCACGACAATAAAAAGTGAGATGAAAAATCCTTACCACATAGTAATCAATCGAGTCGTATGAGAAAAAGTTAATAACCACCAAATTAATTTCAAAATACCATGAATATAAATATAATCATGATAATATATATCGAATGGCAGTACACAATACACCACATGCAATAAATAATTGTTGAATAATGGAAATCTTACAGAATTATAAGTGAGATAAGAAATCTCTTACCTCGTGTCCAACATGACTCGTGTGTTCCTTGTTATTCTTGAATAATTAATTTAAGTTAATTTATAATTGATTCATAACCTTTTTAATTTATTTTATTACTTTTATATGACTTATTACCTTTCAATAACAGTTTTTTAATTATTTGAGTTCATATCGGACATTTTGTCGATGTTTAGAATTTGATTTAAAAATGAACTAGTTATAATTAAAAATTGTCCATGTGGTCAATAATCAATTATCTAAAAAATGATATTAATGATTTAGATATCAGATATATCATATATATCCAGTATATTTATGTATTTATATTCATACATAACATTTGAAGATAAGAAATGAAATGCACCGTTCATGGAGACGGTTAGTCGTACGTACACATGAACGCTACTTTCATTTCTATTTAATATTAAATTGAATGAAAACATATTTATTCATAGTTATATTATAATTATATTATAATATATAATATAATATCATTAACTCCATCCTTTATGCATCCCACATAAGGCATTAATGAGTCATATCACATTGAGGGGGTGGTAGTCCGCACTTCCTAAAATGAAATTATCGCGTTTACCCATTATGGAAACCATAAAGGTATGATATAAATGAAAAATACATAAGAATAGAGAAAACATAAACATAATATATATCATATATAGATATATTTCGATCATAATGGAAACCATGAGAGGTGGTAGGAGTTAATTGAACAATCATCGTTTTGTGAGACGTTAGTTTTCCATCCACAGAAACATTATGTTCTTTACCCATTAGATGGAGGTGTGTGTATTTTTAGTTCAAATAAATCTCATAAAAACAGCCTAGTATATTGAGGATACTGTTTCTGTTCTAAAATAAAGTAATAAAAAGAGTTTAGGGGTTGGATAAGTAAAATAAAACAAAAGAACTTAAGAGAAGTCGTTACCTTTAAATTGGGTAACTCCTTTTGGTTTGAATCAAAATGGATTCTTGAAGTGTTTTCTACCTAAGGTAAGGCTTAAATGATGAAAAGAGGGATCTTGGGAGCTTATTGGAGTATAGTTTTCATGATCCAAAGGCTTTAGAAGTGTGATAAATGGGTTATAATTGAGGGCTTTTTTATAAGGGAGAGGAGGGGCTCTTTAGGAACGTTTGAAACTATTATTTTATTATATTCTCATCTTCAGTTTAAAAAGGTAAACTATTCATTAAAATAAAATTTAAGATGAATCATGGTGGAAATAAAATAATCCAATAATAATTGGAATAGTTTTGGATATTTCTTTAATATTTATTATCTTATTTATTTAAATAATTTATTAATGAGGTAAATATTTGTATCATTATTGTGTCATAAATAATTTAATTTATTCGTTGTCCAAAAATAAAAAAAACCATGATGTAGGAAACTTTATTAGCTTTCCAAATAATTTTTATAGTTGAAAATATAACTTATGTAACTCCATTTAAAAAATTATTTTCTAAAAGATATTTGTTTACGTCATTTTTGTCTTTACTTTAAATTAATTAATATAAAATGTCATTATTACTCCCTTGTGGCTCCATAGGGTCACAAATTCGACCCAAGGATTCTCATGGTCGGTTATGTATCATCCAATAGGATTAGGACACATGTTAGTGTAATTTAGGATTATTATAATATTATATTTTACCCTTATTTACTATATTTACCCTTTAATCATGGTAAATAAAATATTTAATGAAGTAAATATTTAAAATATCTAAAAATATAAGTTAACTATTTACACAATTTTGACCTACTGATTCCAAATATGGAATCCTTTTTTCCAAATTCAAAACACATAAGTGGCATAAATTAATTTAAAATTAATTCTCGTTGTTAAAACAAATAGCGTGTTTTTAAGAAATAAGAACTGTCAAAAGATTGACACTTGTTTATGTCCAATTCCAAAATGAAATTACTTCCAATGACCAACATTAAATTAAATGGTAAAAATATATTCTAATTTATCTTTAAAACTAATTAAGAAGATAATATAACCATATAAGTAATTTATATTAAAAGGAACTTTTCAATTAAAATACATTATATTTCACAATTCATTAAAAAAGATCTTTATCAGAAAAATACCAAAAATTTACAGAAAGTAAAATTTGATATCCCAAATCTAAATAAAAATTTTATTTTGTCAAATGGAACATATAAAAGTGGCAAAATATAGATTTAAATAGGGTTCTCCATTAAAAGGCGGCAAATCGACCTTTTAGTGAACATTAGAATATTTATACTTAAAATCAAATTATTTACTTATATTAACACTCTAACATTTATTGGATAAATGTAAAAATATTCAATAAACATGTATCATCATATTGTAGTTAGTTCTATTCATTCCTGCCAATACAACGACTAAGCGTTAACTACCATTTAAAATAACAATATTATATTATTAGTGTGGAACGTAAGATTTCAAAGAAACCCATTGTAGCGTATTGGGTGTGCCATCGAACATAGAATCCCATTTAAAGTAGAATTAATTTTGAATTCACAATTATTAATAAGTATGAAAAATTTCATGTTCTTTATTTACGTGGGATGTTACATCCTTCCGCCCTTTTGGAAATTCCGGCCTCGCAATTTTAAAACTCAGATTGAAAATTACATTAAAAACCCCACATCAGAAAAGAGTCAGTAAAAATATCACTTTAATAGAATGAAAGAGAATTACAAAGGTCAACTGAGATAATAAATACTAGGATTACATCAAAACAAGGATATGGAAGAGAAAAAAACATCATGTTCTGATGGAGAGTGATAGAAAACACGATTAAGATAATGTTAACCACCAGAAAATCACAAACTTGGGATGTGTTAAGAAGTCCTTGATAATCAAGTAGGAAATATAAACTAAAAATGTTTTTGTTTTAAGATCCTTTTCATAATTTTAGTAATTCATTTACTACATATAATAAGAACATAATAAAATATACTTACCGTCATGTAGAGTTTCATCATTTAATAAGTTTCTACCAAAGACTAATCTTTTCTCCAAACAATGATTATTCAAAGATACTTGGTCACATCAAAATCACAACAATCAACTTTTAGAGAATCACATCATCCACAAAAGAAGAAAGATATATTTACCTTGTCTTTAAACATCAACTAAAACCAAAATGGTTAGTATGAGATCATATAATCTCCAAAAAATGATAATCCTTCGTAGGAAAAATTACTACTCTTAATGTACAAAATTCAACAAAAGTATCCAAAGTTCTAGAAAGGCCATTGAATACATAATTGTCCTTAAAACTATTCAAATTATTCCAATCTAAGATTCAATCCCAAAACTCAGAAGTATTTAATCTCATAGAGTTCCAATGTAAATCTTAACATTTATCTCCAAATAGCATAGACTACTCTTATCATCTCATAATGATGTGTAATTAACCAAATCACATATTCTCTATGATAGGTTAGTCATTTCCATAAAAAACCCAGATATCCATACTTCCAAAATAAAACATAAATTCTTCCAAAAATAATATTTCAACTATTACCCCATAATTTAAATCCCATAGTATTACATTTTTCATAGGTATATATTTTTTCCAAAAAGATAGAACGTCTTCCAAAATAACTTTTATCACTTAATCACCAAATAATATTGTTATAGTAAGGATATCCATTTGATAAAACAAAAGATCCTAAATCTATTTATTATTGATCAATAAAATCAATTAACTAAAAGGAATAAGTCATACTAATCAGGGAATTCATGTAATCTACTGGTATGCGATAAATCCCAGTCGCACTATGGTTGTGGGTTAGATTCGCACAGCTTTGTATGACGTGATGGGTTGTCACACGGTCTACATGTTTTTCTTTTTATAAAACTCAAAAATAACTCTAACTTTTTAAACCTCAATGGTTTCCTTATACCACTCATTTTCATCCCAAATCATTATGATTTCCACATCTTAATTCTTGATGTCTTATATATAATGTCATTTTTTTAATTTCACCACCATATGATAAAATGAAACAACCCCTAGAATAAATAACATCATACAATAATGATGGTGTCCAATTAGTTTCATCGTTATCTTGTTCACGTAGGTAGAAGGTCCATGCATTATAAAAATTATTTAGATATCCTTCAAAATCATTTGCTGCTTTCATCCAAATACACCTTGTACAACTTGGGTCATATGGGTGTTCATAGAAAAATAGTTTTGGAAAATAATCATGTATAACATATAATTTCAAAACATCTGATAAAACATGATTTCTATAGAATAGTCGGACTGAATATGAGTGGAAACTTTCAATTAATGATTCTTCTAATATACCATAAGTGTGTGATGTGAGACTATATTGTAAAACCAAATATAAATAGGTTGTGCAAGGTTCTCCTTCTTCAGCACCATTTTCAAAATCATAATATTCTTCAAAATCTTGTGATAAGGTAAAATATTTGAAAATCCCTTGAAAATATTTAAATTTCTTGAAAATATGAGAATATTATGAAAATAGGATTTGATTAAATACAACCCATGATCCACTCTGATATCAGGGTATAGTAGAGGTGTTTGATATCTCAAAACATTTCTTGCAAGTGATTTTTATGTTAGAAAATGTTTCATAATCATCCGAACACGATTTTGCAATAATTATTTCAAGCTAGTCATCAATAATAGATAGGGATGTCATTTGATATCTTATTCCATCCATTTGTAACATACATTCCTTGATCTGTAAAAATTTATAAAACAAGGATTTAAATGAAATAATAGACATAGGTACTAACCATGTATTTAACGAAAACTCATAATCCCTAAAGTTGTCTAAACCAACCTCTGATACAAACTATAAGCACTCGGCCTTAAAAATTACATAATCTTGAATTAAATGTATAATTCACATTGAGGATCCTTTCATGTTTATAGTTTTAGAGAATAAGGTCATAACATTTACATAACAACAAGAATATTACATGTAGACAATTCTAATCAGTATACATTTTTTTATAAAATAAAAACTCTTGAAAAAAAAGAGTCATGTCTAGTTCCATGTTTTAGACAGCATGACATTTCCTTGATCCCATCCTTGACCCTTATTCATCTTTAAGGCCTATGGAAAACAATTCAAAAACATGGGATGAGCATTAAATTCTCAGTAAGGGATAAAATAAGGAATGGAAATATTATCCCATCAGTAAATACAAAACAATGAAACCATACTTTTAAATCATAACATACCTCATGAAATCATAAGATTTATGAACAACACAGAGAAATAATAAATCATAAGGGTAACTTACTTCATAAATAACATAATTACATTATAGCTATCACAGCTATAGAGGGAGTCACATTTAGAATACCCATCAAATTTATTCCCTAAATCTCTTAGGAGAGACATTAATGTTTACCTCTGTCACGTTACCCAATGAATTGGAGAGATATCTCGGGCTCACCCACCCTAGGTTTATCACAGAACCACCAATATACATAAAAAATACCAATATCCATAACATATTCATAACACATAAAACAAACATAATGGAAAGATATCATTTCTACATGGTAATCACAATATATCATTTCAAAATGTTGACAAAATCAAAGCTTTTATCAAACCATATAAATATTAAATAACGTGATTTTTGAATCAAAGTGTCCCATACAACTTTAAGAATTCTGAAGGAAATTTAAATTTCAAAACATTCATGTCCATATGAGTAAATCCTTAAAACCATTTTGAAAACATGGACATTAATGTGAATGATTTAGAAGAATAAACCTTTAAAACATTTAAAATGATATTTTAGTTAAAGAGTTTTTAACAAAATGAGAGATCCTGAAATACAAATAATTGATGAATATCATTTAATAAGAACATAATAATATCATAAGAATAATGGTATTCATGATATAATATTCCGAAAGACAGTATATACACCATATAAGAGTGAATTGGTGCATATCAACAATGAAGTCTCAATGGAAATATAAATTGAGACGAAACCCATTATAAAGAAGGTATCCTTAGATTAAGGATAAATCAATTACATAATTATGTGTGAAAAAATATAAATAATCCCAATATAATTATATATTATGTGTAAAAAATCATAGGTTATTAATGCATATTCATATCATGACATAATCATGAAGTATATGTTTAACCCAAAAATTGAAATTGGGTTAAGAAGTTTTCTTACAGAAATTCGATAGCCTAATGGTGTCACTTTAAAATTCAAAAGAAAATTTGATGAGCAGGAAAATGATATATCATCACTTGGACATAAAATTTACATTAATAAGGATATAGAAGATCATATCCTAACATAATAATATGTATATTAAAATATATACAAAAAGAAGTATATTAATACAATCATGGGTACTAGATCCACCACACAAAAGGAAACAGTGGCTAACATAGCATAAATCTCACGGCAATAAAATGTGAGATGAAAAATCCATACCACGTTGTAATCAATCAAGTTGTATGATAAAAAGTTAACAATCACCAAATGAATTTCAGAATACCATGAATATAAATATAATAATGATAATATATATCAAATGATAGTACAAAATACACCACATGCAATAAATAAGTGGCGAACAATGGAAATCTCACGGAATTAAAAGTGAGATAAGAAATCTCTTACCTCGTGTCCAATTTGACTCGTGTGTTCCTTTTTCTTCCTGAATAATAACCTCTAGTTAATTTATAATTTCTTAATAACCTTTTTAATGTTTATTATTAGTTTTATATCACTTATTACCTGGAAAAAAATATATAGTTAATTATTTTAGTTCATATCGGACATTTTGTCGATGTTCATAATTTGAGTTAAAAATGAACTTTTTATAATTACAATTTGTCTATGTGGTAAATACACCATTATCTCTAGAATTATATTAATGATGTAGATATCATATATATCATATATATCCATTATATATATGTGTTTATATTAGTACATAACATTTTAATATAAGAAATGAAATGCGTCGTTCATGGAGATGATAAGTCGTACGTACTCATGAATGATACTTTAATTTGTATTTAATATTTA
The DNA here is from genome assembly GCA_963277665.1 of Viscum album. NCBI lineage: Eukaryota > Viridiplantae > Streptophyta > Magnoliopsida > Santalales > Viscaceae > Viscum > Viscum album. The sequence goes on from OY728163.1 coordinate 338,396,504, forward strand.
ATGGAATGAAAAATTAATGATACATAGTTATATTAAAATTAAATTATAAATTAATATATAATATCTTTAACTCTATCTTTTATACATCCCACATAAGTTATTAACGAGTGATATCACTTTCTGTGGGCGGTAGTCTGCACTTCCTAAAATGAAATTATCACGTTTACCAATTATGGAAACCATAAAGGTAGGATATAAATGAAAAATGAAGAGGAATAAAGAAAAAATAAACATAATATATATCATGTATAAATAAATTTCCATCATAATGTCCACCATGATAGGTTGTAGGAGTTAATTGAACAATCATCGTTTCGTGAGGCCTTAGTTTGCCATCCACAGAAACATCATGTTCTTTACCCATTAGATGGTGGTGTGTGTAAGTGTAGTTAGAATTCATCTCATAAAAACATCCTAGTATATAGAAGATACTGGTTTTGTTATAAAATAAATTAAAAAAAAGTTTTTAGGGGTTGGAAAACTAAAATAAAACAAAAGAACTTAATAGAAGACATTACCTTTAAATTGGTAACTCCCTTTGTTTTGAACCAAAATGGTTTCTTAAAGTGTTTTCTACCTAAGATAATGATTCTAGGATGAATAGAGGGATCTTGGGAGATTATTGGAGTAGATGTTTCATGAGAAAAAGTATTGAGAAGTGTGATAAATGGGTTATAAGTGAGGTCTTTTTTATAAGGGAGAGGAGGGGCTGCTTAGGAAAGTTTAAAGAAATTATTTTATTATAACCACATTTCGGTTTCAAAAGGTCAACTATTCATTAAAATAAAATTTAATATGATTATTGGTCTATAAAAAAATCTAATAAGAATTGGACTAGTTGTTTATATTGTTTTAATATTTATAATATTATTTATTTAAATCATTTATTAATTAAGTAAATATTGTATCATAATTGTGTCATAAATAATTTAATTTATTTGATGTCTAAAAATTATAAAAAAATTAAATGATGTAGGAAATCGTTTTATATTTCCAAAAAATATTTATTGTCGAATATATAACTTATCTAACCCCATGTAAAAATTTATTTACTAAAAGATATTTGTTTATGTCATTTTTTTCCTTACTTTAAATTAATTAATATAAAACATAATTATTACTCCCATGTGGCTCCATGGGGTCACAAATTCCACCCAAGGATTCTAATGGTCGTATATGTATCAACTAATAGGATTACAACACATGTTAGGGTAATTTAATATTATTATAATATTATATTTTACCCTTATTTACTATATTTACCCTTTAATCTTGGTAAATAAAATATTTACTGAAGTAAATATTTAAAATGTCAAAACATAAAAGTTAACTATTTACACAATTTGGAACTACTGATTACAAATATGGAATCCTTTTTTTCCAAATTAAAAACACATAAGTGGCAGAAATTAAGTAAAAATTAATTCTCGCTGTTAAAACAAATATACTGTTTTTAAGAAATAAGAACGGTCAATATATTGAAACTTTTTTATGTCAAATTTCAGAATGAAATTACTTACAATGACCAAAATTATATGAAATGGTAAAAATATATTCTAATTTCACTTTAAAACTAATTAAAATGAAAATATAACCATATAAATAAATTAGATTAAAAGGCACTTTTGAATTAAAATTCATTATTTTACACAATCCATTAAAAAAAGAACTTTATCAGAAAAATACCAAAAATTTACACAAAGTATATTTTGATGTCCAGAATCTAAAGAAGAATTTAATTTAGTCTAATAGAACAAATAAATGTGGAAAAACCTATATTTAAAAAGGGTTTTCCATTAAAAGGCGGTAAATCGAACTTTTAGTGAATATTAGAGTATTTATGCTTAAAATCAAATTCATTACTTATTTTAATCCTCTAAAATTTATTGGATAAATGTAAAAATATTCAATAAACATGTATCATTATATTTTAGTTAGTTCTATTCATTCCCTCCAATACAATGGTTTGGAGTTAACTACCATATAAAATAATAATATTATATTGTTAGTGTGCAACGTAAGATTTCAAAGAAACCCATTGTTGCGCATCGGGTGCTCCATCGAACAAAGAATCCCATTTAAAGTAGAATTAATATTTAATTCACAAATTTTAATAAGTATGAAAATTTTCATTTTCTTTATTTAATTGGGATGTAACATCCTTCCCCCTTTTTGGGAATTGCGACCTCGCAATTTTAAAACTGGGATTGGAAATTTCATTAAAAGTACAACATCGGAAAAGAGTCAGTAAAACTATTACATTAATATAATAAAATAGAAGTACAAAGGTCAACCGAGAAAATAGATACTAGGATTCCTTGAAAACATGGTTATGGAAGAGAAAACAAACCATCATGTTCTGATGGATAGTGATAGAAAACATGATTAAGTGAATGTTAACCACCAAAAAATCACAAACTTGTTATGTGTTGAGCGGTCTTTGATAATCCAGTAGGAAACATAAACTGATAATGTTTTTGTTTTAAGTTAATTTTCATAATTTTAGTAATAAATTTACTATATAGAATAATAACATAAGAAAATACACTTACCTTCAAGTAGAGTTTCATCCTTTAATAAGTTTCTACCAAAAACTAATCTTTTCACCAATCAATGATTATTCAAAAATAATTGGTCACATAAAAAGAAAAAGAATCAACTTTTAGAGAGTCACATCATCAAAAATAGAATAACTATATATTTACATTGTCTTTAGACATCAAATAAAACAAAAATTCTTAGTATGACATCATATAATCCCCGAAAAAGGATAATCCTTTATAAAAAATTACTACTCTTAATGTCCAAAATTCAACAAAAGTACCCAAAGTTAAAGAAAGACCATTCAATACATAATTGTCCTTAAAATTATTTAAAATAATCCAAAATAATATTAAAACCCAAAAATCAGATTGATTTAATCTCATAGTCTTCCAATGTAAATCTTATCATTTATCTCCAAATAGCATAGAATACTCTTATCATCTCACACTGAAGTGTAATTAACCTAATCAAATATTCTATATGATAGGTTATTCATTTCCATAAATAACCTAGATATCCATATTTCCAAAATAAAACATAAATTATTCCAAAAATAATATTTCAACCATTACCCCCACAATTTAAATCCCATGGTATTCCATTTTCCGTAGGCACATATTTTTCCCCAAAAGAGAGAATGTCTTCAAAAATCACTTTTATCACTTAATCACCAAATAATATTATTATAATAAGGATATCCATTTGATAAAACATAAGATCCAAAATCAACTTATTCTTGATCAATAAAATCATTTAACTAAAAAAAATAATTCATACTAACCAGGGATGTCACTTAGTCTAGTGGTAGGTGATAACTCCCATTCGTACATGGGTTGTGGGTTTGATTCCTGAATCATTGTACAACGTAATGGGTTGTCACACGGTCTGCATGTTGCCCTTTTTATAAATATCAAAAATAACCCTAACATGTTCTAACCTCAATGGTTTCCTTATACCTCTCATTTTCATCCCAAATCATTATGATCTCCATATCTTAATTCTTGATGTCTTATATATATTGTAATTTTTTTATTTTCACCACCATATGATAAAATGAAATGATCCCCAGAATAGAGAACATCATACCTTGATCATTGTGTCCACTTGGTTTCATCTTTATCTTGTTCAAGTAGGTAGAAGGTCTATGCATTGCAACAATGATTTAGAGATCCTTCAAAATCATTTGCTTCCTTTATCTAAATACACCTTGTACAACATGGGTCATATGGGTGCCCAAAGAAAACTAGTTTTGAAAGATAATCATGTATGACATATAATTTCAAAACATCTGATAAAACATGATTTCGATAAAATAATCAGACCAAATATTAGTGGAAACTTTCAATTAATGGTCCTTTTAAAATACCATAAGTATGTGCTGAGAGATTATATTGTAAAAGAAAATATAAATAGGTTGTGCAAGGGTCTCCTTCTTCAGTACCTGTTTCAAAATCATAATATTCTTAAAAATCTTGTGATAAGGTAAAATATTTGAAAATTCTTTGAAAATATTTACCTTTCTTGAAAATATGGGAATATTGTGAAAATAGGATTTGATTAAATACATCCCATGATCCACTATGATATCAGGGTATAGTGGAGGTCTTTGATATCTCAAATAATTTCTTGTATGTTAGTTGTATATTAGAAAATGTTTCACAATCATACAAACACAACTTTGCAATAATAATTGCAAGCAAATAATCAAGAAGAGATAGGAATATCGTTTGAGATCTTCCTCCTCCCATTTGTAACATAAATTCCTTGATCTGAAAAACATAATAAAACAAGTATATAACTGAAATAATAGACATAGGTACTAACCATGTGTTTAATGAAAACTCATAATCCCTAATGTTTTCAAAACTGACCTCTCATACTAACTATAAGGACCCCACCTTAAACATTACATAATCTTGAATTAAATGGAAAATTCACATTGAGGATATTTTCAGGTTTATAGTTTTATAGAATTAGATCATAAAATTTACATAACAATATTAATATTACATGTAGAAAATTCTACTCAGTATCCATTTTTTTATAAAATAATAACTCTTTAAAAAAAAGATTCATTCCTAGTTTCATGTTTTAGACAACATAAATTTTCCTTGATACCCTCCATGACCCTTATTAATCTTTTTGTTCTATGGAAAATATTTCAAAATTCTGGGATGGGCATGAAAATATCAATAATGGATAAAATAAATAATGAAAACATTATCCCATAAATAAATACAAAACAATGAAACCATACTTTTCAATCATAACATACCTCATGAAATCATAAGATTTATGAACAACACTTAGAAATCATAAATCATGAAGTTAACTTATGGCATAAAAAACATACTTACATTGTATTTATCACAGCTACAGAGGGAGTCACATTTAGAATACCCATCACAATATATTCCATAAATCTCTTAGGAGAAACATTAACGTTTACCTCTATCACGTTACCCAATGCATTGGAGAGCTATCTCGGGCTCACCCACCCTGGGTTTATCATGTAACCACCCGTATACATAAACAATTCCCAATATCCATAACATATTCATAACCCATAAAACAAACATAATGGAAAGATATCATTTCTACATGGTAATCAAAATATATCATTTCAAAATGTTGAAAAAATCAAAGCTTTTATCAAACCATTTTCAAACCCATTTAAAATATTAAATAAATAAATTTTTGAATCAAAGTGTCCTATACCACTTTGAATCTTTTTGAAAGAAATTTCAATTTCAAAACATTCATTTCAATATTAATAAATCCAAAAAACCATTTTTAAAACATGGAAATTAAAGTGAAATATTTAGAAGAAAAATCCTTTAAAACATTTAAAATGATATTTTAGTTAAAGTGTTTTTAACAAAATGAGAGATCCTAGAATAGAAATAATTGAATAATAACATTTAATCAAAATATAATAATAACATTTAATAAAAATATAATAATATCATTAGAATAAAGTTATTCATGATATAATATTCCAAAGACATTATATACACCATATAGGTGTGAATTGGTTCATATCAACAATGAAGTCTCAATTGAAATGTAAATTGAGACGAAACCCCTTATAAAAAAGGTATCCTTGGAATAAGGATAAATCAATTACAGAATTATGTGTCAAAAATATATATACACCCAATATAAGTGGATATTAATTTTATAAAAATCATAGGTTATTAAACCTATTAATAGCACGACATAATCAATAAGTAGATGTTTAACCCGAAAATTGAAATTGGGTTAAGAAGTTTTCTTACCAAAATTCTATAGCCTAACGGCGTCACTTTAAAATTTAAAAAATAAGTTTATGAGAGATAAAAGGATATATCATCACCTGGAAATAAAATTTACATCAATAAGGATATATAATAACATATCCCAACATAATAATATGTAAATTAAAAGACATACAAAAAAGAAGTCTTTTAAAAAGAGAAGGGTGAAAGGATTCCTTATCAATTTGGTAACTTACGAAACATACACCCCAAGAAAGAGATATCACACAATGAATATTTAAATACCATAAATTACATTATATTAACAAAATAATAAAATCACGGTTAGTAAATCCACCACACAACAGGAAATAGTGGATAACATAGCATGAATATCACGGGAATAAAAAGTGAGATGAAAATTCCTTACCAAGTTGTAATCAATCGAGTCATATGAGAAAAAGTTAATAACCACAAAATTAATTTCATAATACCATGAATATAAATAGAATCATGATAATATATATCAAATGGTAGTACAAAATACACCACATGCAATAAATAAGTGGTGAATAATGGAAATCTCGCAGAATTAAAAGTGAGATAAGAAATCTCTTACCTCATGTCCAAAATGACACATGTGTTCCTTGTTATTACTAAATAATAAACTTAAGATAATTTATAATTGATTAATAACATATTTAATGTTTATTATTACTTTTATATCACTTATTACTTTGCAATTACAGTTAGTTAATTATATGAGTTCATATCAGACATTTTGTCGATGTTTGGAATTTCAGTTAGAAATAAACTTGTTATAATTAAAATTTGTCCATTTGGTCAATAATACAGTATATAAAGAATTATATTAATGATTTATATATCATATATATCATATATATCCTGTTTATACATGAATTTATATAATTACATAACATTTGGATATAGAAATCAAATGCACCGTTCACGGAGATGGTAAGTTGTACGTACGCATGAATACTACTTTCGTTTATATTTAATATATAATGGAATTAAAACATAATTATACATAGGTATATTATAATTAAAGTTTAATATCATATATAATATCATTAAATCCATCCATTATACATCCCAAATAAGGCATTAATGAGTCATATCATTTTGAGGGGGTGGTAGTCCGCACTTCCTAAAATGAAATTATCGTGTTTACCCATTATGAAAACCACAAAGGTATGATATAAATGAATAATAACGAATCATAAAAAACATAAACATAATATATATCATATATAAATATAGTTCCATCATATGGCCATCATGATAGGCGGTAGGAGTTAATTGAATGATGATCATTTTGTGAGGCATTCATTTTCCATCCACAGAAACATTATGTTGTTTACACATTAGATGGCGGTGTGTGTAAGTGTAGTTAGATTCCTTCTCATAAAGACATCCTTGTATATTTAGGATACTGTTTTTGTTATAAAATAATGTAATAAATAGATTTTAGGTGGTTGGAGAAGTAAAATGAAACCAAAGAACTTAAGAGAATATGTTACCTTTAGATCGGGTAACTCCCTTTGGTTTGAACCAAAATGGTTTCTTGAAGTGTTTTATACCTAAGGTAAGGCTTCTAGGATGAATATAGAGATCTTGGGAGATTATTGGAGTAGAGGTTCCACGAGCCAAAGGCTTCATAAGTGTGAGAAATGGGTTAGAAGTTAGGGATTTTTTATAAGGGAGGGGAGGGGCTCTTTAGGAAAGTTTGAAACAATTATTTTATTATAACCTCATATTCAATTTCAAAAGGTAAACTATTCATTAAAATCAATGTTACGATGACTCATGGTTGATATAAAGTAATCCAATAATAATTGGACTGGTTTTGGATATTGTTTTAATACTTATAATCTTATTTTTTAAAATCATTTATTAATGAGGTAAATATTGTATCATTATTGTGTCAAAAATAATTTAATTTATTTGATGTCTAAAAAATATAAAAAAAATACCATGATGTAGGAAATCGATTTATCTTTCCAAATAATATTTATAGTCATAAGGATAACTTATATAACCCCATGTAAAAATTTATTTACTAAAAGATATTTCTTTATGTCGTTTTTATCATTACATTAAATTAATTAATATAAAATGTCATTATTACTCCCATCTGGCTCCAGGGGGTCCCAAATTCGACCAAAGGATTCCCATGGTCGGCTATATATCATCTAATATGATTAAGACATGTGTTAGGGTAATTTAACATTATTATAATATTATATTCTACCCTTATTAACTATATTTACCCTTAAATCGTGGTAAATAAATTATTTACTAATGTAAATATTTATAATGTAAAAAAATATAATTAAACTATTTAAACAATTTGGACCAACTGATTATAAATATGGAATCCTTTTTTCCAAATTCAAAACACAGAAGTGGAAGAAATTAATTTAAAATCAATTCCCACTGTTAAAACAAATATAGTGTCTTTAAGAAATAAGAACTGTCAAAAGATTGACACTTTTTTATGTTCAATTTCAAAATAAAATTACTTATAATGACCAAAATTATATTAAATGGTAAGAATATATTCTAATTAAACATTAAAACTAATGAAAATGATAATATAACCATATAAATAAATTAGATTAAAAGGCACTTTTGTATTAAAATACATTATTTTTCACAATTCATTAAAAAAGGATATTTATCAGAAAAATACCAAAAATTTACAAAAAGTAAATTTTGATGTCCAGAATCTAAAGAAGAATTTTATTTTGTCAAATAGAACATAAAAAGTGAAAAAAATAGATTTAAATAGGGTTCTCTATTAAAATGTTGTAAATCGACATTTTGGTAAACGTTAAAGTATTTATCCTTAAAATAGAATTCTTTACTTATTTTAAGCTTATAGAATTTTATTGGATAAATGTAAAAATATTAAATAAACATGTTTCATCATACTGTATTTAGTTTTATTCATTCCCTCCAATAAAATGGCTAGGCGTTAACTACCATTTAAAATAATAATATTATATTATTAGTTTGCAATGTAAGATTTCAAAGAAACTCATTGTTGTGTATCAGGTATACAATTAGACATCACATCCCCTTTAAAGTAGAATTAATATTTAATTCATAAATATTAATAAATATGAAAATATTCATTTTATTTATTTACATAGGATGTTACAATTAATAAAATAAACATTTAGTCTAGAAAGTCATTGTTTCATGTGGGTTTTGTTTGATGATAAGTTGAAGTGTACAACCACTTTCCTTATGTGTTATGATAAGGTTAATGTACCCATGGATCAACCACAACTGAGGAAGGAAATTATCATTCTAAACCCCATGTGCATTAACCTGGATTCTTAGTATATTTACTATCATATCGGTATGGCTGATATTTTTTCTTATTCAACATAATCAATACTCTTTGACAAGGTGGATATGCATCCTAAAAGTAGAAAATCATGATGTAAGGAACATTTCCCCCCATCCTCACGATATTGATTATACCATCCTGATATGTCCATAAAAAGAGGAATATGATTTTTGGGATTAAAATTATTCCCCTGATAATAATACCACCATTATAATATCTTCAAGATCTAAAACTTCTTCCATACCATACTATAGATCCGAAAATATGTATCCATATTTTGTATATAATAATAGAATGTTATTATAATAATAATAAGATGGTGGTGGTGGTGGTGGTGGTGGTGGTGGTGGTGGCAGCGGTGGTCTTGGTCATTGAAAACCCATTATAGAATTTAAGACGGGAATCTCAACCATTGTTAATAATCTCATAAAGTGTATTTTGGTAAATAAGTTCAGTTATCGGCAACATTAATTAGAGATTACATACATAATAGAGTACGGAAAATTGCATCTTATTTAAGTAACATCAAGTTGTGTTGTATTGAAACTATATGGAATTTTATGGATGAGATCCCAATGTGGATACACATAATTTGGGTCTACAAATAATTCTACTCAGCCATATATAGGAAATAAGTATAATTCATCAAAAAATTATTCCATAGAAGAAATTAATTTTGATAAGCTCATAAAATCCAACATTATTTAATAGGTTTAATATATGAACTGGCTCAACCAAATTTTATTTATCATTAAGAAGAAGGGGAAGGTCATATTTTAAATCAACACTATAGATCCCAAAATTCATTAATTGAAATATAATTTACCAGTCTTGTATTAGAGTTATTTTTTGATACAAATACTATCATTAAATCTATATTTTTCATGGATGGGTATTTAGGTTAATACTATATCTTATGGATGAATAGGTTACTACAGTTAAGTAACCCAATAATGTATACTTTTATTGAGTAATTGTTTTGGTTAAAATAATATTAGTGCCACATATCAACACACCATACGCCATATCTATAACCCCTTCCCTAGAAATATAATGGAATGTTAGCTAGATGACCTGGTAGTCAAATCTATATACCTCAGTAATTATTTTTCTGATTTCAAGAAGATATTCAACAAACAACAACAACGTATATTAATGATAAACCCGTTGAAATGTTTTTAAGGTAACATTGATAAATTTATTTGGTCTCTGGTATGAAATATAATAATTGAAGTCTACCCTGAACATGGAAAAGAAATATTTGGAATCCCTCCTCAATGAAGTTTCAATGTTCTCAAGTGAGTTTAAAGATGTATCACATACGTAATATTCTTTATTTCAAACTATGAAAATAAAATATTTCAATTAACAAAGATAAAAATGAATTGGTTCAATTATCAATGGGATTATTATTATTACAATTATTTTAATGGTATCGTATAATATATTTTACACCCACTAGGTCTGATGCCTCATGTAAACAAAAATCCTCATTTCCCATTACATAGTGACTCAAGAAGGAACTCTCTCCACACTTCTCACCCAAAGAAACATTGTAAGAAATGGGAGAAACCTCTATTATCATATAAGAACTATTTTAGATACTATGACCTAACACTATGATTACAAAAATATATTATCGAAATTATTATTTTTAGATATATTACTATGATATTATATACAACATCATGAGTTTAATCTACTTTCTTATTTTGATCCTATCTGGTACGAATTGAGTCGACCAATTTCAACCAGATTTATTTCATAGTGGGAAGTCATTCTACTGTAGTTCTACATCCAATTTATGTTTTATAATGAATAAAAATGGTAGTATTTGTAAAATATCATTACCTAATATAATGCATTTGAATGTGAACTTGTGAATATATAACTCACTAAAGAATAAGTATTGATTATCTTTGATGCTCCCAGAACATGGGATATATTCTTCAATGGTGCCTCCATGATTGTTATAATAATAATAATGGAAAATGAAAAACTCAAATGGGTTGGATTAGAGATTATAATCCTCTACCCATCAAGGTAAGTTCTTATATATTGTTTACTACTATTATATATTTTCACAAACAAATATTAACAATAACATTACCTTATTATATGATTATAATTGGCCAAGAAGATACAAGTGGAATTCTTGAGAATAAAATGTTACAGATATTTAGTTATTAAAAAGATAAAATATTTACATTCCATTAAGTTATAAGGATTGATCTGTTTGGGTGATTACAAGACCGGGTTGATGAAAAAATTCCCCTTTGAGCCATCATTTTCTTTTATCTGTCTTTCATAGAATTCTTACACCGATGCATTAGTTAATGAACCCACATCCCTAAAAAATCCCAACAAAGAAAAAATATCCATTTTTCATGCACATCATATGGTGGATTTTCCAGTCATCAATAATTATATGGACTGGTTAAATGGAATTCATTCCACACCTCATCAAGGTAAAACATCATCCTCAATGACAAATGTTCTGATTGGGTATATGTATCCTATAATACACTACCTTTATAATTGTATTCTACCATCAGATATATCGAATAAATAGTAGATCTATTGTTGAGAAAAAAACATCATCCTCTGTAATGACCGATAGTCCAGAAAAAAACCATCTATATGGGGGGGTTTAAAGGAAGTAACCAAATTTATATTTATTAGAGATACCCTAAAAATTGAATAGATAGTACTTTTTATCTCTTGTGTAACTCATTAGTTAAAATCCAAGATTTTCCATAAAATAAAGTGGTTTATATTCTTTTATCTATCAATAATTTAATACTATATTGATTTTATTACTATATAAAATTATTTTTAGATGCATAACAATTTCATCCATAATCGTACCAAATTTATACAAACCTCCATATAACCTTGGTCATTTTTTTCATTAGGTATTGATGTCTTGGGGTCATATCCCCTAGTAGTATCCAAGTAGTTGAAGTTCATCCTTACATACACCAACATATTTTATATACCAGTTAAGGGTATATACCCCATAGAACTCAAAAAACTAGATATCAGAAACATTAAACAAACTAACATCATTACCAAATTTGGTGTCCCTCACCCATCATTGATAGACAGTGACACCAATTTATGTGCTTCTAATATAAAAATGTTTTTTTAGGAAAGCAACATCTAGTCAAATCATTCACCCCACTACTAAATTGTGAAAAAAATTTACAGTGAGGTTTTAAAAAAGTTAATCTTACATCATTTAGAAGATATTAGAAAAGGATATCAAGTCTTGGATAGTTAAGATATTATATACCTCATCAGATTATTTCACCACAACATGTTCTACCCAACACAAGGTCCCCATATTCACTTGTATATAGGATATAGTCGGTCATTCCCATTAATTTTAAACTTTCCTCACATTTTATAACCATCTATAGTTGATTTTCTAATTAATAATGTACTAATATATCATGTAATGTATTAGAATGATATGATGATAAAAAGCTCTGCACACATCACAACCTTGATATCTATTGATGTAGAATCATACAACTATTAAATGAGAAAATTTCACTTATTCTCAGTCATATTAGAAAATTTTGTGATATCTTTGAAAACACTATTGATTCCTAGAAAAATCATTTTAAACGTGAAATGAAACATGAATGATCTAACAACACACATAAGGTCTACTCTAATGGAGAATACTCCATGTTCACAATAGATTGGAGAACAAAATACTCCCATATCCAAGCCATAGTCTCTCATGAAGTACATTTCATAGCTTCACACTATATTTATATCATCTTATAAGTATGATATTAAGCATCAGAACCTGAATTACATTATATAAAACATTATATTTCTTTGAAAATTTCATCTTCTGATTTTAAAAAAGTAAATGATAATTTATTAGTTCCACAGCTATAAGATATGTGACATCTGAGTCATTGTCATGTGATCTAAAATTTTATAACACATCATCCATCTATTAACACCCTAAACTACATTGGTAATTCTCTGAATGAAGACCTATCTTATTTATGTATGAGCCAAATATATGTATGAATCTATATCATGTGGTTTTTTATATTTAAACCTACACTAAGATAAAAAGAACCTTCCAATTACAGCTCATCAATTCTTAAAATTTGGCCTTTATATTCACATCAGTCCCCAATTTTCCATCCATTTGGATAGAGAAACTTCCATTCCCTTCGGTATTCCATTAAAATACATATTGTGTACCCCATCCAAAATGACTATAAAATTATTAGGTGTTTCAATTCTATATTTCCCAGATCAAACATACCCCACCCATTCATATAATGTTGATCTAAATAGGGAAAAATATTCATTTTTTGGGATTTAATAGTTTTGGTTATACTATTAACTGTAATTTCCTCGTTGACCTAACCATGAATAAAACTTTTCCACTTTATAAGAACATTGGGAATCTTGATTTCTATTCAAAATGGGTTTCATACATGAGTGTTTAACATAAACAAAATTCAATGGAAGGATATGGTATATAAATGTTCAACCCACAATGATCCTTCTCATGTGACCCTAAATTGTATGGAAAAATAATCAATGCACAATGACCTTAAATAACAGACAAATTATTCAAGGATTTCTATAGTAATAAAGGCTACAACTCATTCCTTTTAGGTCAACCTTACCTCTATGTTAGACACACAGCAAGAACCTTCATATTTTTGGAATATTTGATGACCTTAAACATTAAAAACAATTCTCTATTTTGTCAATACCATAAGCCACATGAAACTATAGTCTACAGACAATGAAATTAAAATATGTGTATCCACCAATGAGAGAGTTTATTCTACCATCAGAATCACCATTTAGGTAATGTTAATGTTCACCCCATACAAATATATTATCTAATCCTTTTTTAAAGCTATACAACCCTAATAACTATCTACATTGGTATCAATTTTAGGATTTTAATCTTATTATTGAATGATACACAATACTCATTATGTTAGAAATCCACAAATTGATACCCGATTAGAAATTGAGTCTCCTATTTCTAGTCATCTAAAATACATAAATAAATAAATATAGATCAATTTGATAAAATAAAAGGTATCAAACATATAATTTTTAAATCGTTGAGATAGTTTCTTGAGAAAAATATATGTTCCTTATTGCTAATGATCCCCCATCTGATGGTTTTGAAAAAAATATTGGTTAAAATAATAGAAATAATAAATCATGTGGGGTGCTCTATATTACCCTAGAAAATGTATTTTCATGAAAGCTAGGTTTTTTGACCCAGGAAAAAATTAGATCATCCCTTATTCCTTGTATATTGGTTTAGATGATTTGGGTGAAATGCATAAAAGTATTTTCAGGGAACTCAATCCATCATGATCATTGAACTATCCAACGTAATGTTACCCTATCATGATTTTCATCATGTTGATTCACTCATATTTTAAATTTGAATAGGCCTAATATAGTGTTAGGTGATGGTATATATTTCTCCATATTTCACCCCTATTCCAATTTGATATCACATGTCTTATAGGAATACACGGTTCTTATCCAAATTATCTATCCATGTAAAATGGTGATGGTGCATTAACCATTAAATTCGGTATGATTATATCTATATAAAATACCATTCATTGGATGAAACACAATCTACCAATACATTATCACCTGAACAAACCTCATCTTATAGTAGATATACATAGTATTCCATTTTGGAGCTACTTATATCCCTCTGAGGGGATATGTTTTTGAATTATAGAATTATATAATATTAGGAATCAAGTATTTAGTGATTATGATTAACATTATTAATTTTCATAAAATGATCATGTGGGTTAAATTTTCATTTTTATTACTTCTGATGAGTTTCATAGGTTATCATGGATTGATGATCAATATGAGACAAAATATTTAACAACGATTTAGGGAAAATAAATTATTATCATTTAATAGAAAAATATTGGGGCATCCACATTTCAGTGTCTTTATCACCATATATATGTGGAATATGGAATTAGAATATAGGTACAAGGTGCACTATATAAACTCCTAAAATTGGGTCAATGTTTTCTCTGCATTAATTTAATCTTAATCTAATACAAAAAACATTACAAACTCCACTTTTTCATTAGTCCACAACACATCATCCCATGAAATAACATCTATCACGACATTTTCAACTCCTATGACAAGTTTTTTCTTCTCCTATCCTACCTTATCTATAGTATCAACCTCTTGTAGGAGTTGTTCTAACTCATGGTGAATTTTTTCTACTTGGGTCCTCCCGTACATGACCTGGTCATGTTACTCAAATGTTAATACTGAATGTTGTGATAATGTATTATATAGTTTTTTCTTGAGCTCAATAAAATGAGGTATAAATATTTTAGTGGTTCTTTTTTACTAGAGCACACTTATCCTCCCATGTGTGTAAATAACATCCATTACCATGATATATACTATGGGAAAATCCTACTAACTGAATCCCATATAAATAAACATTTTTCATAGGTCATATAAATTGTTATTGAGTTATATGAGAGATTACCATTGATCATCTTCGTGTTCTTCCACCATACTTAATTTCATACTCATTTTTAGAATGATTCATCGTATGGATCTTAATATAAGTTAACCACATGGATCAACATATAATATGCGACTAAATCATACAAGGAGGTACTAGTCTCAACACCACCCAACTAGAACTATATCATCCCATGTCTCCCTGACATCTATTGATAGGGATAGTAATGTCATGATATCTTTAGTCTATGTAGTTTTTTGAATGGTCATTAAAATTTGTACCTAAAATGTGTTATCTAGAATATATAATATTATATAAGAAAATATAGGTTTTAATTCTCACCCCTTTTTAGGGACCAAACTTGTGATTTCCAGTACCCAGATTCCACTTAAACTGGAGCCCCAAGCCTGGTGGGGCACATGGAGTCAAGAACATCTACTCGAACTCCAAAGGCTGTCGACTAGCAGTGAGGTCCTAGGGTGTGTTAATGAGGAGACTATTATCTCATTACCAAAGTGTATCATATCGGATGGATGTAAAGAAAGGTAAATAGAATAAGCAATATAATTAAATAGAAGGCATAGTGGAAAATAGAGACCGAAATAAAAATAAATAAAAAAATGGAATAACATTCAACAATATATGATGATATGTCTTGTAATATAAACCCAAAAAACATGGAAACAAGACAGTAGGCATAACATGTTCCATCAAAATATAATGGAAATCAAAAACAATTCCAATAATCCTGAGCACCGACTCAGTCATCTACTATCAAGATCTATACTAAATAGTAATAAATCAAGTGTTGATGTTAAATGATTCACTTTTTCAACATATACAACCATTTAATATGCCCCGAGTATAGAACAGTTCCCTAAGAGGGAGTGAGATATATCTTAGTGGGCCACCACTAATGGTGTCTATAACATTCGGCCCCTATAATTGAAATATAACTGTGTGAAAGGATTTATATATAATGTAAAGTAGTAAAATGTAACTAAATACCCAAGTACCTTCTTCAGCCCTTGGTTTGTGTTTGAACATGTAAACAATTCATTATTTCATTATTAATAGTTTGTATATAGTTCATGTTTTAATAATAGTGAAGGTTCTAATATTTAATAGGGAAACTTGTAATGATCTTTAATAAAAAAGTCCCAATGTAATAATCAAGGTTATATAGGACTCAATGGTACCCAACTCATTAATAACTATATCCTAGCATGTGTAATAGTGTAATATAAGGATCATGCTCCATGTAATTCCATAATAAGTTTCCTACTGACTCTAAGGTGATTGTCCTAGGTAAAATAGGGTTAAGCTAAGATAGGGCCTTATGGGATATAACCATGGAACCTACTTGTCAATGATGGTTCCACGAAGGGCATATAAGGCATACTATTATGATATGGAAAGGATCCAATAGTGTAATACCAAGAATCCTAAGAATAGACAAGGATTAGGATCTAGGTGGGTTTGAACCTAAGCAAGTTGAATCCCTAAATCTGAAAATGGTACCCGAGTACTCTTGGTGTTCTCAGATCAGAATCCAAGGTGAGCTTGACTCAGGCCATTCCTATTTAAGTATGAATTAATTTAATATGTTATTTAGTTCACACCTTTACTTTCATTAGTGTGAAAAGTTTATGTAGCATGAAACCTTGTTATCATGTCATTCAGTTCAATACTTGCCTTTCATTATTGTGACAAGGACAAGTAGAATACAAGCAATCATTTAATCCATTAAAGGTATATTCCATATTTAAGATTCATTCGTGTTCCTTCTATTAATGTGGTAAGGGGTTCTATAGATATGAAACCTACTATTTATTTACATTTAAAGCCAATTCATATAATTATTATACATTCGAATTCACATTTCACATTTAATTATCAGTTGAAGCACTTGGCATAGGCAGGTAAAATGGTCAGCATACATGATATTTTCCATTATACCAATCACAATATAAATCAAGCAAATTAATATAGAAAAGATTTCCCATATAATGGTTAAGACAAGGAATACTCAAATGGTGGTGAAAATGTGTGAAAACACTAAAAAAAATTATTTCATAACCATCAACATGGAAGGGATAGAGTTGTGGGTTTAACTTCTAAAAACTAATCACACATTGGGAAAGATCCTAACAATACAATTCTAATGAGTATAATCATGGAATATAAAATAAATTTATGACACCTATTGTAAAAGGTGGGACCACATGACAAATCCAAAATCAATGAACTTTAAGGATGAGTTATAGAACACACACCTTAGGCTTGCACGACTCTCCTCCTTTGTTATTGGCCTTTAATTTGTCTCATATCAGAGTAGATCTAAGAATGAGAGAAAAACTCACTTGCCCTGAAATATATGTCGAGAGAAAAAGAGAAGGATAATGACTCAAGTGGACTCGTTTACATACCATAGCACACCCAACATGATGAACGGAAGCTCGATCGAATTATGGATAAAAGAGATCCCTTTATTCCATGGTTAGATCTTCAAAACCCCCCAAAATGAGGCAAATGGAGGATAATCCCACATAATCATATATTAGTGAATAATGAAGTGTCTTAATAGACCATTAAAGGTAATATTATAAATTTACCCAGATAAATGCATGTTCATGGTTTGTCTCCATGGTTTGACAAACCATCCTCAAATCGTGTGATGTTTTTTAGGAAGAAGGGAACATTGCACAGTTAGGCCACACTATTGTGCACAAAATCCGTGAAGTGGTTTTGTTCAAAAATTTCAATCTACACGGTTAGCCAAACCATGTTCCATCCATGTGTTAACAGTGATACTGGTAAATGTTTCCCAAAATGATGGGTTTTAGGATCCAAACATGCTCCATACATGCCCAATAACTTTTCTAACTCATTGGGAATCCATATTACATCCAAACTAAAGATTTAGAATGAATTTTAAATGATCCATACTTGAGTGAATAATAGTGTTCTTACAGTCTTCTTCCCTTATAAGAAATTTTCCCCGAGTTCACCTACCAAGGGTGGAGAAATACTATCTTAGAAAAAATCCAACCACTGAGCATTTATGTCAGCTTCCCTCTTAGAAGTCTCATCCTATACTCAGTTGTGCTTCCATAACACCTGTACTAGAGGGACAGACTGACCTTGGAGAGTCTTCAAGCTCGTGTCAATGATGCGTACTATATACTTCAAAAAGGTTGTATCGACATCTAACTCCACTTCCTCAGGATTAAAAGTTTGAGATAGGTAAGCATGATACTGGAGAAGCTGTGAGATATGGATGACGTTGTGAATGGAATGATACCTCCAAGGTAGTAACAACTGATTGGATATCAACCCGACTAACTCTAGAATCTCAAATTGCCCTACATAAAGAGGCGATGGATTACCCTACATCTGTATCCATTTATTCTCTAGCATGGATGATACCCAAAGGAAAACATGATCCTTAATCTCAAACTCAAGAGGTCATTAATGGAGATTGGAATAATATTTCTCTGTAGACTGAGTAGTATTCGTATGCTTTCTGATCATCTTAACATTCATTGAAGTATCCTAAATTAGGAGAGGACCTAGTAGGGCTGCCTCACCTATCTCTATCTAGAATAGGGGTGAACGATGTGCCCTACCATATAAGACCTCAAGTGTAGCCAT
This sequence comes from Viscum album, assembly GCA_963277665.1. NCBI lineage: Eukaryota > Viridiplantae > Streptophyta > Magnoliopsida > Santalales > Viscaceae > Viscum > Viscum album. Next base: position 338,415,852 of record OY728163.1, read on the forward strand.
CAGAATTTTTGCCTGAAAGCTATTATTATAGGTGAACTCAATGAGAAATATATGCTTCTCCTATGAATTACTAAAATCAAGGAAACATGATTGAATAATATCCTCTACAACATGTATTGTATGTTCTGATTATCCATGTTTCGGATTGTGAAAAGTTGTGCTAAGAATCACCTATGTCCCCATAGCCATTGGTAATCCCTACTATAGCTGTTATGTGAAACAAGGGTCCCAATCTAAAAGGACTGTACTTGGGACCCTATATAGTCATGTGATATCGTGAACATATAGTTCTCCCATATTATCTGTGAAATTACCCTAAATATGAATGAATTGAGATGATTTGTTTAGTCGTTCAATGACTACCTAGATAGAAATGACACCCCGCGACAGCCTAGGTAATCCAACTATGAAATCCATTGCAACATAATCCCATTTTCATTCCAGGATTAGAAGTGGTTGTAATAAGACCACAAGTCTCTGGTTCTCTACCTTCACCTGCTGAAAGGTGAAACACCTAATGATAAAGTCTTCAATTTGAAGTTTAATTCTAGTCTACCTATACTGGAATTGCATATCTCGATTTACCCTTGAGATGGCTGGATGAAATGCCTACTGAGAGGCATGGAACTCATTCATCAAAAATTCTTCATTATGTAGGGACCCAGACACATCCACATAGATTTAGGATTTCATATCTATCCATAGACCAATCCAAAGGTGAATTATATCCCTATATACTATCATGGAGAACTAAGACTTTAGGATCTGAAAACTATCTTCCCTTCACCTTCATATAAAGGGAAGAAGTAACTATCAAGGATGAGAATTAAGACCACCAGTGAATGTCTTGATACTCTAGATGTAGCTTAGAAAAGAGGTCAATTAACTTCCATTCATCAATGGCCTCCCATACAGCTTGTGCTTTATTTTTCTGACACAGTGCATCTGCAACCACAATGCCTTTCCCAGGTGTATAGGCAATCTCAAAATCCAGGTATTGTAGATACTCAAACCATATTCATTGTTTGAGGTCCTATTCATGCTAAGAAAATTTATATTTCAGGATGTTATGGTCCATGTACACCATCAAGAACTCACCCAAAAGGTAATACCTCCATGAACATAAGCCAATGACAACTGCTGGTAGTTCAAGGTCGTGCATTGGGTAATTTATCTCATGAGGCCTTAACTACCGAGATCCATACGCAATGAATTTTTCCTCCTACATCAGCACTTCTCCAAGTACGATGCCTCATGAATCATAGAAGATGGTATAACATATACCCAGCACCGAAAGAGTCAGAATTTGTGCCGATACCAGCCTCCCATTTATCTTCTTAGATTATTTCTCACATGCTCTTGACCGTATGAACTTGAAACCCTTCTTTGTATGACCAGTAAGGAGTGAATCAAGGTGAGAAAAGACTTCTATGAAATTCATGTAATATTTATCCAGCCCCAAGAAACATTTTATATCAAAAACATTCTTAGGATTCTCCCAAGAAACTACAACACTAACATTGTCTAGGTCAACTGATACTCTTGATTCCTATATTTTATGACCTAAAAAAGTGGAATTTTTTATAGAAGTGGAACTTAGCAATATTTTTGTAATGATGTTTCTATCTCAATGTACTCAGAAAGATCTAAATATTTTTGGCATGGTCGCTACGAGTATGAGAAAACACCAAGATGTTGATCACAAGGACCGCAATAACTGAATCCAAATAGTGGTGGAAACCCTATTCATAAAATCCAAAAAATGGTAGGCGTTTTCGTAAGACCGGACAGAATAATAAGGTACTCATGTAGACCATACCCACTATGGAATATATTATGTGGTATGTAGGATGACCTAACATGCACCTCATGATAACCATAACTCAGGTCGATTTTATAAAATACTCTATCTCCCTGAATCTGGTCAAATGAACCATCTACTCAAGGCAGTGGATCTTGGTTATTAACCGTATGCTGGTTTAACATTCTATAATCCATGCATAGACGTAAGGTTCCTTCTTCCTTGGTGATAATCACGAGTGAATCCGAAGATTATGTATTACACCATATGAAACCGTTTGCATCTAATTCATATATATACCACTTATGCTCTTGAAGCTCTATAGGTTCCATCCTGTATGAAGGAATGGAAATTGGAGATTCTCCCAGAACAAGCTTGATTGTGAACTCTACCTCTCTCTCAAGAGGTATGCAATAAATATCATCAATAAATACATCCCATAAATAATACACTACTAGGGGACATTATTTTTTTATAAATCCTAATCCTCCATGAATATTTTTGCGATCTAGGAGGTCACTCTTCCTAGCCCATGATTCTATAGTCCTTCTTTACCAAATTGGACATCCCACTCACCATTATATAGATAATTATTTCCCTCTAATGATGTAAACAATACCCTATAGTGATAGAAATATAAAAAATCATTCCAGTGGACTAACTATAGCAATTCAAGAATAACATAGAAGCATATCATCTCAAGAACAAAGAGGTTCCATAAGAAACGTTACCATCATACCTCAAGGGGATTGTCCCTACACTGGTGTAAACCCTCTTTTTGTACCCCAAACAGTTTATCTTGGGTCATCACACCATAGTGATATTGTGTCTCTATTCCAAGACACTCCATGATAGATAGAAAGATAAATGTGTTCAAAGATCCTATATCAAATAAATAAGACACTACAGTAGAGGCTACTAGAATAGTACCTCATACTATATATCGTCCCAAATACTGATCCTCAGGTATTGGTTGTAGTGTGTGAATCTAACCTGATAAACGATAATGTGAAACATATGGAATACCATAATAAAAATGATTTTTTTTGCACTGCTAGTGATTAGGGGTCTGGATACAATGGTCATGACCTCCTCCCCGACCGGACCTACTGGTGTTATTCCAACTCCCAACATAACACAGTCTAAGGTAACCCACTCCTGAAGGTGGAGCTGGCATGGATCAATTTCCACTTGTGGATGGTGGAAAGGTCTTTCAGAAATTCTTAAGATGCCCTATGTGGCCATAATCTCGGCACTCCATTGGGTATCTATAACATTGGTGTTTCTTGTTCCATCATAATCCACACTAATTACACACCAAGTATCTATCAAAACAGGATCTCTCGTTTTCATTTCTCTGATGAAAAACTTTGAGAGCAGGATTCCTTCCACCAGAAGAACTACTGTCCTAACACAACACTGGTCCTATATTCCCGAAATTATTGTCTTCCCTTAGTTTTAACTCATTTATAAGATCATTATTGAATATATCATAATAATTAGGTAAGAAAAATACATTTACCTATGTATGGGTGGCATACTAGATCACATCCTCAAACTGTCTAGCATGAGGAAGCTCATCATCGGCTAGAAGTGGTGAAAATCACTAAAACTCCTTAAAAAATGCTGAATTTTCCATAAATGACATAGGACCCTTCTTGAGATGCATTAAATTTCTTGATCTTTTAACACTCATCATTTGATGAAAGAACTGATCATAGAAGCTAGTCTAGAAATCAACCCTTAACATTCCCTAATGATGATTGTCCTGGGTAATCAATTCCCACCAACACTTGGTCGAATCCTAATGCATGTATGTGTTAAGATTTAACCTTCACTCTATAGGCATTTCTAGATGCTCAAAGATGGATAGGGTGGATTCTAGCCAATACTCAGTAGCCTACGACCACCATACACAGAAAAGGTGTGAGGATTCTCTGATTGGTACTCATGAGTCGGATCATCCATCGTAGGTGAAATCTACAGAGAACCATGCATAAAATGCATCAGACATTGGAAACAATCACAAACTTGGGCACAAGTGCCTAGATCTAGTATATTAGGTGGTGCCTTGAGGGGAAAATCTATGAGGTAAGAGTGGTGGCTTTAGGCCCACCATGACTTGAGAATGTTCAACGCCAGCCTCCTAGAGTATGATACGAGGAAGTCATGGAGACATTGGTATAAAAATTCCAAACACATGCCTTATAAAAATCATAAGAAGAGAGATAGAATCACTAGAGGAAGCTGAACATATAAAAAAGTCACTACATGAGGCATACTACCCCAACTACCCACATAGATGTCTAGGTGTCTGTATATACTCAAGTGTGTGTTTCATTTTATTTCACATTTAATTTCTAGATTCACTCCTTTTCCTTTCAAAAACATGATAAGGTGGGATAAGTATGTGAAACCAACTCATTTTAGATTTCATGATTCACTTTATAATGGATATCCATTTTTGATGAATCGTTGCCCATACACATATCACTAGAAACGACACACATTTATTTATTGCTTAATTTCTCAACTCAATAAATTACTCATCCAAACCCTTGAGGGCCCATACACCTCGTGAATTGAGATAAGTAATCAGTCAATCACAACCGAAAGTAATATATATAGTAGAAACTATTACAACATCACTCAAAAATCAACGACATATCAACCAATGGAATGTAGTGAATTGTACTTATATTGCAAGGCAATATGCATGACATGAAAATTTGGTGTGCCTATGATGATGCATGTAACAATGCTCATAGACCTAATCTCATCGGTCCATGGATGAAAGAAAATCCTCAATCAGAGTAATAATAAACAACTCCACACAACATATGTGTCACCCAATGATTAAATAATATCATCCATATTAGGAAGAATTAGAGAAACCATTATAATTTAGGAAACATTGTTTTACCTTGAATATGGGTTCACAATGCCCAAGCACGGCTTATGATCGAGTCCTAATCATCCTAATACCCAATATATTATCTCCAAATAGTAAGGAAATAAAATAACTCCTATGATACCACATTGTGACGTCCCAGACCTATGTACCACATAAATGTGTACCTCGAGCCTGGTGGGACACATTTCCACAATCACATCTCCCTGAACGACAGAGGATTCTGACTAGAAACGAAATCCTAGGGTGTGTCCATGGGGAGACTATGCCCTCATTTCTAAAGTGTAGTGTAGCGGATAGATGTAAAGATAGGTAAATAGATAAAGAAATATAAGTAAAAATGAACATAGAGGAAAATACAGATAATAGTAAAAATAAATGAAACAACTAGAATAGAATTCAACAAAAGATGATGAAATTTCATGTACTAGAAAATTATAAAATATGGATACAAGATAGTAGGCATAACATGTTCTAAAAAAATATAAAGGAAATCAAAGACTATCCCAAGCACCATGAGCTCTAACTCAGTCATATACTATCTAGTTATATAGTAAATATAAAAATTAAAGTGTTGAAGTTTTATACTTACCTTTTTTAACACCTACAACCATGTAATCCACCCTGGGTACCAAACGGAGCCCAAAGAGAGATTGAGATAAATCTTAGTTGAACACCACCAATGGTTTCTATAACATCTGTCCCATGTAATGGAAATGTAACAGGTTCTAAGCATGAATATAAAATGTAAATCAGTACAATTTAACTAAATAACCAAGTACCTACTTCAGCCCACAGATGGTGTCTAAACATGTCTACAATTCATTCTTTCATTATTTCATGTTTTTAAATAAGTTGTGTGTTAATAATAGAAAAGGATCCAAGATGTAACAAGGAAACCTGTAACAATATTTAATAGTGAAGTCCCAAGGTAATAAAAAAGGTGATGTAGACCTCAAGGGTTTCCAACTCAGTAATAACTATAGCATGTCATGGGTAATTGTGTAATCTAAGGAGTATTTTCCAAGGCATTCCACAATAAGGTGCCTACTGAATCTAAGGTGATCATCAAGGTAAATTGGATCTAAGCATTGATAGGTCCCTATGTCCTTTAACCATGGAACCAACATTTAAATGTTGTATCCAAGGACTATATAAGAGTAATCCTACTATGATATGTAATGGAACCAATATTTTCATACTGGGCATACTAATAATAGACAATGATCGTGATCTAGGTGGGTCTCAAACTAATAAATCCATATCCTTGAATCAGAATGGGGTCCCCAAGTGCTCATGGAATTCTCTAATTTGAATCCAAAGAGAGATCAAGTGTGGCCATTTCTATTTAAGTATAAATTTGTGTAATATTTCATTCAGTTCAATCATTTACTTTCTTTCGTGTGATAATGTGATGTAGCATGCAACTTCTTTATCAATCCATTTGTTTCAAGCCTAGCCTTTCATTTGTGTCACAAGTCCATGTATCATGAAAAAATTAATTTAATCCATTAAGGCATATAATATGTTTATGCTTCACTAAACTACCTACCATTAATGTGGTAATGGGTGCTACGAATATGCAACCTGCTATTCAATTACATTTAATTCCACGTCATATACTTGATATACTTTCCAGTTCACATTTTACATTTAATTATTAATTGAATCACTTACCTTAGGTGGGTCAAGAGGTAAGAATACATGGTACTTTACATTATTCCAATTACAATATAAATCAATCCAATTAATATAGAAAATCTTACCCTTAGAATGGTCAATCCAAAGAACACCCGAACAGTGGCGCAAACGTGTCAAAACACTAAACAACAATTATGACATAACCATCGAAAAAGAAGGGATGGAGTTGTGGGTGTAACCAATAAATGATAATCACATATTTGGAAATATCATATCTATATTTTTATAATGAGTATACACATGTCATATAAATGAAATTAATGGCACCTGATGAAATCGGCGAGGACCACACAGCAAATCCAAAATCAACGATCTTTTGGGATGAGTTATGGACCACACACCATAGGATTATATTTATCCCCTCCACAAATAATATAATGTGATTTGTATTGAATTGGAGTAGATCTAAGAAGATATTAAAATTCTCATACCGTGATCTCTCAATCAAGAGCAAAAGGGAAGGAGAACGGGTCATGATGACTCGAGAACTTACCGTTGTGAGTCCAACATGAATAATAGAAGCTTGATCAGATCACAAATAAAATATTTCTATTAATTCCATGGTTAGATATTAGAAAATTCCTAAAATTAGAACAATCTAGGTTAATCCCACAAAATATTGGATTAGTAAATAATGGGGTGGCTTAATAGATCGTTAAGGGGAATTTTGTAAATTTACCCTGAAAAAAGGTCTATGCAAGGTTTTTCTGCACGATTTGGCAAACTATGTGAAAACCATGAACGTTTTTCTAGGTAAAGGGAGAATTGAAAGGTTATTCCTAATAACCATGTGGAAACTATGTGAAATGATTCTATCCAGAAATTTCAACTTGCACAGTTAGTCGAATTGTGCACCAATAATGCGCAAACTGTGAGACCTTTCCTGTTTTTTCAAAATATGGGTTCCAGGATCTAAACCTCCACCAGAAACCTCCAAGACCTTTTCTAACTCATTGGGAATCCATTTTAGGTACAAAGTAAATATTTTGACTAAAATTTAAAGGATCCCTACCTGAGTGAAGAACTAGGTTCTTAAAAAACTTCATTAACTATTTCAACCCCTAAATAAGGTGAATTGGGTAGATGATATCTTGGAACATCCCATGTAGGACTTTAGGATTTTATTCCCACATCCAATAGTGTTACACTATACAGTGAATTTTTGTGCCCATAAATCATATTTTATACATGAATTCTCAAATCTTCACCATAGAGGGATGTACACGGTGAAAATATTGGTTCGTAAAAATTTGAAATAATGTGTAGATGTTAAGATTACATACATTCCTATATAGATAAATAGATAAAAATTATATAATATGGGTAATATCTATACTAATTTTGAATATTTATAATATAATTCACTATACTTCAATCATTCAATATGATGGAAAGGACATTCAAATTGATTTGCAGATATGAAATCTTTTAGGAATCACTTGTTACCACTCTTGTAGGATTTCCATCTCGGGGTGTTGGGACTATATGCTCCAGAGAAGAATATACCTATAAGAATTTGGACCTCATATCAATGACTAAACAATCAAATGAATTATTATAATTCTATAAAATTTTATCTGGAGATGGGTATGAAAATGTATAATTTACCTACAAATATTAGTTGAATTTGTTTGTTAATTATCTCAAACATTTCTACCTATGTTTCTCCTCATAAGAAAATAAATGGGTAGAAAAACATGTGGTAGTACAGGGAAAACTACAAAAAATTTTGTAGCCACATTGGATTTCAGCTACTATCGTAAGAGAAATATCATTCTTAAACACTACACTAGAGTGACTATTATTTTTAAACCATCATCCCCCCATCTGAATACTTTAGAGATGAAATTGGAAATTGAGTCCCTAGTGAATCCTATAATGTTCCAGATTGATGTAACTCCCCGACCTCAGAAGCCCATAGTAGGTTCATTTTTACATAACATTGGAATGATACAAGGAATCATGTCCCGAAAAACTGTCAGTTTAGTAGCCTTGGAAGTACTAGATCCATTCATACGTTTTACATTACATTTTGAAATAAAGGAATCAACAACATTATGTCTCCTTTTTAAACAAACTTATATCCTTATCTTATCCTTATAGGTCAACCTTAAAATAAATCTTCACATCCTGGTAAGAATTAACATTGAAGGGGTGAGCTCTGATGATTAGTAAGGATAACAATATAGCAAAAACTTTCATAAATAAGCATAAACATTTAATGCAATGTATAAGACTAAAAAAAGACTTTTAAAGTTAAAATACCACATAATATGGAAAATATAAAATAAAATAATTCAATTTAATTATTCACATGGATATTATACTAGTATAATAATCACATGAAATATCAAAAGCTGTTGTCATAATGATGGAATATATAATTCCAAACATTATAACCACATAGTTAAGGCCTTGTGCAAAGACTACAAATAAGATTTTGTTAAGGAATTATGCCAAGACACTAGTTTGTCTCATGAAACCTACCAATGCATTGAGGAGCTATAGAGGGCTCCACCCATCACTTAATACATCTAATGAATTCCTCATATGAAATGTTTTAAACATAAGATAAACATTTGTAATAAAACTAGCATATGAAATGTTGATAATTTAACAATAAACCATGAATGGTATAAAAATAACACATCCACAGTCAAACATAACTTATTTAATACAATATAGAAGATTTTATTATAATAAATCAACCTCAACCAAGAATAATTATGTATAATGAAATAGATGAAGTTAATTTTCAAAAATATTACAGAGAAATATCCACCTTTTTCTTTGAAACATTTAAAAGTCTCACTATTTATCAAGAGGCTGTTTAAAATAGATTTTTGAATCAATATTTCCCACACAACTTTGAATATTTTAAAAGGAATTTTAATTTTAAAACATTAATGTCCATGTAAATAAAACCTTAAAACCATTTTTAAAACATGGACATTGATGAGATTGATTTAGAAGAATAAATTTTTAAAACATTTAAAAATATATTTCAGTTAGAGTTCCTAACCAAATGAGAAACAATTGAATACAAATAATTTAGGTAATAAAAACTTTATAATATCATGATAATAAAGGTATTCATGATATACTTTGTCAAAGTATAGTATATACACCAAATAAAAGTGGATTGGCGCATAACAACAAAGAAGTCCCAATGGAATGTAAAATGGGATGAATTATATTATAAATACCGTATCATTAGGTTAAGGATAAATCAATGAAATAATTATGTGTGAAAAATATAAATACACTCAATATTATTGGATATTCCGTGTAAATCAATCAGAGTACATTAACACGTATTCTTGTAAATCCAACACCAATGACATTAATGTTTAACTCAATGAATAGAAATTGAGTTAAAATTACTCTTATCAAGTTTATATCGATGACTTGATAATTTATAAATGGATTTATTGTGTGTATCAAAAGTATATCCATGAAAAGGAGAGTTTAAATTACTATATAAGTAAATAAATAGTGATTTCACACATAATCTTGGGGTAAAGTAATCAATAAAGTTTACGTAAAACTGAATGAGTGGAAATTGAAATTTAAAATTCCCTTATCGATTTGGTAACTTACAAAACATACACCCCATGAAATAAGGATCATACTATGATGATTTAAGTACCCATAAATTAAATTAGATTACACAAACAATACAATCATGGGTAGTACATACACCACACAAAAGGTACTAGTGGAAAATATATCATGAATCACACGAGAATAAAAGTAAGATGAAACCCCCTTACCTTGTACTTTTCCTTGGACGAGGGTACATTAACCTCATGTATAATAGTTAAATCATTGTTATCAAATTATATATGATCTATATACATAAATATTATATTTTATATGATCCTCTAATATTGCATTGTTAATAATATTTTAGTAGAGTCATTGTTTCGGGTGTTAACTGATTTGTTTTCCTTTATATGATTGATTACGTAAGCCATTTTTGTTATGGATAAGATGTATTTGATTCCTATACAGAATGATATTATGTTCCTAAACATTATTTTTAATCATAATATGAAAATTATTCTTTAATTATTACGATGGGGAATGAATCTCAATGCGTTCGTGGAGACGGTAATCCGTATGTACGCACGGGCGAAAATATCATTCTTTTGATATTAAAATTGTATATAATTGGATGGTATATCATATATACATAATAATTATCATGTTATTTTTATTATTTAAATATTTATACTCATTATTATACCCATACAAATTATGAAGTGTTTGAATAACAAACTTCACCACGACGTGAAGACGGTAATCCGTACGTACGCACGTATGGTGACATTTTCATTTATAGGATGGATAGACTAATGAATATAGTTGTACCATTTTTATTTTAACATCACAGTATATATAAGATACGGTATTTATTATTTTATAAAGGAAAAAACAAATAAAGTGTAAGTAGAAGAAGAAAACAACTTAAAAGAGGTGATGAAATATTTTCCTCTTATTCAGGTTCTTTCTTTTGATTTGATCACAAGGTCACCTTAGGTTGGATTTATGACTAAAAGAAGGCCTCTAGGATGAAGTTAGGATAGTTGGGAGGATATTTGGGAAGGTTTTGGATGAGCTAAATGGATTTGAAGGTGCGAATTTGAGATAAGGGGAAGTGCCCTTTTATAAGAGGGGTGAGGGGCACCTTAGGAAAAGCTAGAAATATTATTTTATAATAAAATCATTTTCTGCTTATAATGTCTCAAATATTAATTATCTTAAATTATAAGGTGGTTATTGGTATAAAACCTCTCAACAAATAGGTTTTATATAGGTTTGGGTCACCATATTAACCTTATCTTTTAGATTTAACTCTTAGTAAAATAGTTTGACATTTACCATGTCTCTTTCTATTTTTATATTATATGGTTAATATACTTACTATGAACTTCCAAGAGAACCCCAAGTGGTTAATTAATGATTCGCCTATCATTATATAAGTCCTTTTTCTGAACCATTTAGTATTATTATATCAACCAATAATATTGTATCTATTTTAGAAAATCATTTATGTCAATTTTGACATTATTTAATAATTGATTTTTATTAAGTCCTAAAAACATTATTACTTAGAAATAAATATATTTAATCAAACCCAACATGTTATATTAACCTATAAAATTAGTGCAATTTATTAAAAGTCTCAAATTACATTTATTTGGATATTTATAATATCAATTATTTTAAGATTTCATTATTAAGGTAATTTTTGTGTCATCATTGTGTCATAAATAAATTAATTTATATAATTTCAAAAAATTATAAATAAAATATAATTATTTAGGAAATATTTTTATCTTTCTAATTAATATTTGTAGTCTAACGTATCTTATGTATAACCCTATATTAAAAATGGTGTAGTTATTAAACATTGATTTTAACTCTTTTAACTCTTCTTCAAAAAATATTAATAAATGTCCTAATCTAATCTAAGAGGACCTAAAGGATCATATTTTATTCCTAAGGTTGTTTTTAGTTGAATTATACTTATCCAATAGAATTAGGACATGTTTTGGGGTAATTAGGATATCATTTTTACCCTTAATTACACTATTTACTTTCAACCAGGATAAATAAAATTAAAAAAGTTACTATTCACCAAAATTATTTTCATCTTATTGACCACATTTTACTTACTGATATCAACCGTGACTCTTGTATTTTTGAAATTCCACTCATAGAAGTGGTAAAATTAATTTTTATGCAAATTTGAAAATGCTCTTAGAAGATGGGTAAAAGACGGTAAAAAGTTCAATAAAATTTTATACATCTAATTTTATTATAAAATCACTCCAATGAATTAAATTGAACTTAAATAAGTATTGTAACATCCCAAGCTTCTAAGGTACGCTTATCTTTGAATAATTTTATAGCGTGTGTTGTACGCAACACTGAGTTCTAACACACCATAACCAACCAAACTAGCCATTATGAATAGTAATACCTAATTTTTGTAATTATATATATTTTATATTTCAAAATGGACTTCATTTTTGGATTTGGAATATCGAATTTAGCCTAAGGTGAAATTTTGGTACTTTTCGGATAACTTTAATATTTTGATGAATAGTGAAAATTACTAAATTTTAATTAGAAACAACTTTTTAATCAAAATAATTAATAGTGATAAATTATGGATTTAGGTGGTTTTAAAGTATATTTAGATTATATTTTTACCATTTAATATAATTTTGGTCATTGGACATAATTTTACAATTAAACCGGACATAAACAAGTGTCAATCTTTTGATAGTTATTGTCTCTTAAAAACACGCTTTTTGTTTTAACAATGGGAATTAATTTTAAATTAATTTCTGCCACTTCTGTGTTTTGAATTTTGAAAAATGGATTCCATATTTGGAATCAGGATGTTCAAATTGTGTAAATAGGTAACTTTTATTTTTAGACATTTAGAATAATTACGGCGGTATATATTTTATTTACCATGGTTAAAGGTAAATCCAGTAAATAAGGGTTAAAAATAATATTATAATAATACTAAATTACCCTAAAATGTGTTCTAGCCTTATTGGTTGATACACGTTCGACCATAGTCATCTTTGGGTCGATTTTGGGACCCCATGGTTCCACTTGTAGGTGATATGGACACTTTATTTTAATTAAGTTAAAATGAATACAAAAATGACACAAGCACATATCTTTTAGGAAAACAATTTTTACATAGGGTTATATATGTTTTATTTTAGATTATAAATATTAATTACAAAGATAAAACTATTTCCTACATAATTATATTTTATTTATAAATTTTAGACATTAAATAATTTAATTTATTTATGACACAATGATGATGAAGTAATTACTATAATAGTGAAAAATTAAAATAATTGATATTATAAATACCCAAATAAATATAATATGAAACTTTTAATGAATTAAACTAATTTTATAGGATAATATGATATATTAGGATCGATTTAATTGACTTTTTTAGAGGTAATCAATCTGTTATGAGTTTCAAAAAAATCAACTATTGAATAGTGTCAAAATTGACATAAAAGAGTTCTTAAAACAAATATTATATTATTAATTGATATTAAATTCCTAAAAATCTAAGGTTCGGCCAAGAGACTTATATCATGATAGGTGCATCATTAATGGACCACTTGGTGGTCTCTTGGATGTATATAGTAAGTTTATTAACCATATTATATAAAAATACAAAGAGACGTTGTAAAAGTGAAACTAATTAACTTAGAATTAATACTTAAAGATTAGGTTAATATAAGTACCCAAACCTATCTAAATTCTATTGGTTGAGTTTTTTTAGACCCATCCCCACCTTAACATATAAATAATCAACTTTGGAGCCATTATAAACCGAATATGAATTTTTTATAAACTAATATTTCTAGCTTTTCCAAAGGTGCCCCTCGCCCCTCTTATAAAAAGGCACTCTTCCTTCTCTTTTACTCACACCTTAAAAGCCTTTTGGTTCGGCCAAAAACTGCCCCAATACTCTCCCAGCTTCCCTCACTACAACCTAGATGCCTTAGTTTGATCAGAAAGCCAACCTAAGGATCCATTTTGATAAAATCAGAAGGAAGAAACCGAAGAAGAGGTAATGATTTCACCACCCTTTTCCAAGTTCCTTTCTTCTTCCACTTCTTCTTCCTTTGTTGTTACCATTCTAAAATAATAAATCCAGTATAATATATATAATCTGATGTTATTATAAATATGGTACAACCATATTCAGTATTCTATCCACCCTTTGAATAACATGTCATCATACGTGCGTACGTACGGCTTACCGTCTCCACGTCGTGGTGTAATTGTTATTCAATATATTATTATTTGTATGGGTATAATAATGATGTGTAAATCATGTAAATAATAAATATAACATGTTAATGATTCTGTATATATGATATACCATCCATTTATATATTATTTTAATATCAAAAGAATGATATTGTCGCTCGTGCGTACGTACGGACTACCGTCTCCACGAATGCAATGAGATTCATTCTCTATCGTATCCATTCAAGTATAATTATCATTTGATGATTTAAAAATGATTTTTAAGGACTTGATATCATTATGGATATTAATAATATACAAACTATCCATTACAAACATGGCTTACATAACAAAACATATAAAAGAAAACGAGTAAGTTAACACCCGAAACAACGATAATACTAAGATATTATTAACAAAGCAAAGTTAAAAGATCATATATGATATCATATTAATATATATTATTCCTGTATAATTTAATAACAATTATTTCACTATTATACAGGAGGTTAACCTACCCCAACCAAGTAAAACTGCAAGGTAAGGGTTATTTCACAATCTCTTCATTATCCGAGGTTATTTATACGTAATAATCTACTGGGATCTCTTTATCATCCACATCCATGTTTCTTAAAAATGTATTTCAAAACATTTTTACTATTTACTAGAATATGAGTTAAAGTCATTTATACCCTTTTTGACTTTTATAAGCAGTTTATAAAGGAATCTTTCTTTCTTTTTCAAAACAAGGTCCTTTTTAACCTTTTCGACAGAATTAAGGTAAGAATGTTTTTTTAACTTATATGGCGGGTGTGGCTATTTTCCGCCGTTATAAAATCTTCAAAGCTTCCCTTACAAGCTTATAAGAATATTTTCAAAGAAAATGTTTTGTTTTATAAATATATGACTCTTAAATGAATTCAAAATAGAAAGAGATATTTCTTTAAAAATAATTTTGATTTCATCTATGTCAACATCCTTTGATGGATTTTACGCTTATTAAATGTTGATTTATTATGATACAAAAATTCTATATTGTATTAAAGGTTTTATGATATGTTTGACTGTGGATGTGATATTTTTATACCATTCATGTTTTATGGTGAAAGTATTGACATTTCGTATGCTAGTTTTAATACGAATGTTTATGTTATGTTTAAACCTTTTCATATGGGAATGCATTGGACTTAAAATGTGACGGGTGGAGCCCACTATAGCTCCTCGATGCATCGGTAGGTCTCATGAGACAAACTAGTGTCTTGGCACAAGGCCTTTACAAAATCTTATTTGTAGTCTTGGCATGAGGCCTTGGCTATGTGGTTATGATAGTCTGCCATTATGCATTCCATCATTATGAAAGTGGTTATTGATATTGCATGTGATTATTCGATTAGTAGAATAACCATGTGAATAAGGAAATGGCATTATTTCATTTTTACTTTTGCCATAATATGTTGATGTTCAAGTTTAAAAGGCTTTTGTTTTATTTATAAATTCCCTTAAATGTTTATTCTTATTTAAGAATGTTTCCGCTATATTGTTATCCTTGCTGGGAATTTGAGCTCACCCTTTTTCTATGTTTTATTTTTTCCCAGGAAGTGAAGAAGTGAATTATGAATGACCTGCAGGGATATTATGAGGGGATAATAGTGTGGATTATAGAGTCAATATGTTGTTGTAGTAGTTTTTCACTTCATGATGTAATGTAAAACTTTATGAATATATCTAGTATTTCCAAGGCTACTAAACCAATTGGTCTTTCGATATTTGATCTTTCTTGTGATCATGCCAATGTTATGTAATAATGCACCGACTCTAGGTAACTGGGGTTGGGGCGTTACAGTTGGTATCAGAGGAAGTTTAGTACAAACCTTGGAAGCTAGATTTAGATAAACTCTGATTAGAGCACGTAGACCTAAGATGAACTTTGAGGATTAGTATAGAATAACTTCCTAGAATTTTGGTATTGTAAAGATTTTTTGAGTTTTCTGAGCAATACATCCCTATCTGGATATGAGCAGGTAGAGGAGGCTCTGGCACAGATGTACCTAGGGGTAAAACCCGAAAACACCGCTTTGAGCTAGACTCGAACGGGAACTGGTGCACGACAACGGGCCTTGCTGCACTCTTGGTTACGACACTCCCGGGAGATATGCTTAGGATAACTGTCATCTTCATTACAAATCATTATGAAGGGTTTATGAGTATATACTTCCTCAATGAAAACATTTTTATGATTATGGATTATATTGATAAATAGTTCAATTTATGTTAAGTGTTTTATAAGTATGGGATTATGTATTTTGATTCATAAACTGATCTAGTTTATGCCATTGTTTAGAAATGGCACCTAGTGGAAGAAATGGAAACCGAATCAATGCACGCACTACATGTAGGGATTTCCCTCCTACTCAAGATAATTATAGTGGAGCTGGTGATGCAACTGGTGCCGATCAGCTAATCACCATAATGGGACAACTCACTCAGGTTATGAATAATAACCTTACCCGTATGGAGCACCCTGATCCACAGCATCAAGGATCAATGTTGGATCGATTTATGAGGCAACAACCACCAACGTTCAATAGGAGTACAAATCCCTTAGTAGCTGAGCAATGGATAAATTCCCTAGAGAAAATATTTCAGGCTTTGGGGAGCAGTGAAAGGGAAAAAGTTATCATGGCAGTTTACCGCCTCACTGGAGATGCTGATCAATGGTGGTCATTGATTCAAAACATGAAGGAAGATAATGAAGTATCAAATATGGAATGGAGGGAGTTCAAAGATCTGTTTTTAGAAAAATTCTTTCCTCACGACCATCGAGCAGATATGGAAAGGCAATTTCTGAGTCTGAGACAAGAGGATGATGAGAATGTCACAAAGTATGAGGCTAACTTTACAAGGTTAGAAAGGTATGCTAAAGATTATATATGTAACCCAAGAAGTAAGATTGATCTTTTATTTGATGGGTTAAAACCATTTATCCGTCGAGCATTAGTCTCACAATCCTTTTCGTCATACGAAGACATTGTCTCATGTGCTATCAAGACCGAAAATGAATTCTCTAAGTCTTATGACTTTAAAGCAAAGCAAGAGAAGAAGAGACCTGCTGATCAATCTAGGAATAGAAATAAGGGGAAGAAAGGAAAGGTTAAATATCCATCCTATGGTAAATGCGGGAAGAAACACCATGGTACTTGCTTGAAGGGAATGGGAGTCTATTACAAGTGTGGTGAAAAAGGCCACCAAGATCGTGATTGCAAGGGGAAGAAGGAAGCTACCAATGTTCAGTGCTACAATTTAAGGGAGATAGGGCATTATGCAAATAAATGTCCTATGAGTCGGGAGAACTTACCTCAGAAAAGGCCAAGGGATCAAGGCCAAGCTTATGCTATCACTACTACTGAGGTAGATGCTCCGAAAGATGTGGTGGCAGGTAATTTAATGGTTTCCTCAAGTTTAGCAAATGAATTATTTGATTCTGGATCATCGCATTGTTTCATATCTTCCCAGTTTGCTAAGAAAATTAGATATTTTCAATTTGATTAAACAAGGGAGTTGTCAGTTAAAACTCCTAAGGGAAGTATCATTGCAACAAAGTTTTGCAAATCAGTCCCCATTAGAGCACATAAATGTTCTTTATCTGCTGATCTCATCATCATACCTATGATTGAGTTTGATATAATCCTCGGTATGGAATGGATTTCAGACTATGATGCGAAGATTTATTATAAGAAGAAAGAGGTTACAATTCTTGATGATAATGATAAGGAACACCTTATCTTTAGAGCAGAATCATCACCACCTAATTCTTATTTAGATCCAGCCCCAGTAGCTCAACTAAATTCAATTATTGGGGAGGAATAGAATGAAATAATTATGGGTGAGGAAAGGAATGTTCAAATAGAGGATGTACCTGTTGTGAATGACTTTTTAGATGTATTTCTGGAAGATTTACCTAGACATCCTCCAGAACGAGAAGTTGAGTTTTCCATTGATTTAATTCCTGGATCAAGGCCTATATCGAAGACCCCTTATAGAATGGCTGTTGTAGAATTAGTTGAACTAAAGAAACAACTAGAGGAATTGTGTAATAAAGGATTTATTCGCCCTAGTGTTTCTCCAATGGGAGCCCCTGTTCTTTTTGTTAAAAAGAAAGATAGATCTATGAGGTTATGTATCTAATATAGGGAGATCAATGCTATAACGATAAAGAAGAAGTATCCCCTACCTCGCATTGATGATTTATTTGACCAACTGCATGGAGCTCAATACATTTCAAAGATTGAACTTCGATCTGGATACCATCAGTTGTGTGTAAAGAAGGAATACATTCCGAAGACAGCATTTCGAACCAAGTACGGGCATTACGAGTTTACTGTAATGCCTTTTGGATTGACTAATGCACCCTCTGTATTCATGTATCTGATAAATAGAGTTTTCAAGGAGTATCTTGATGAATTTTTGGTGGTTTTTATTGATGATATCTTTGTATACTCCAAAACCTATGAAGATCATGAAAACCACTTGCGCATTATCTTGAAGTCTCTGAGGAGGCATGAATTATATGGGAAGTTTAGCAAGTGTGAATTCTGGCTTCAGGAGATTTCTTTTCTTGGCCATATTGTCTCTAAAGATGGAATCTATGTTGATCCTTCTAAGACCAAGGCCATCTAAGAATGGCCAGCACCTTCGAGTGTAACTGAGGTACGCAGTTTTATTGGTTTGGCAGGTTATTATCGATGTTTCGTCCAGAATTTTTCCCGATTGGCTAACCCATTAACGAAGCTCACACGTAAAGGGGTTAAATTTGTTTGGACAAAATAGTGTGAAGAATGTTTCAAAGAACTGAAGATAAGATTATTCAATGCTCCTATATTGACTCTACCATCAGGGAATGATGGGTTTGTTATTTATTGTGATTCATCAAAGAAAGGACATGGTTGTGTCCTTATGCAGAATGATAGAGTTATTGCCTATGCATCACGAAAGTTGAAAATTCATGAACAAAACTATCCTACTCATGATCTCGAGTTAGCAGTTTTGATCTTTTCTTTGAAGATATGGAGGAACTACCTCTATGGTGAAAAATGTGAGATTTATACTGATCACAAGAGTTTGAAGTATATTTGCTCACAAAAAGAACTCAACATGAGGCAAAGGAGATGGCTTGAATTACTCACGGATTATGATTGCATGATACACTACCACCTGGGGAAAGCAAACAAGGTGGCAGATGCTTTGAGAAGAAAAGACCATGGAGTTTTGATCAATATGAGAATTAAAAGGGATCCAATTTTCGTGGATCTAGTGAAGATGGACATGGGAATAACCAGGGAAGGTGAAACATCAATGCTTTTTCAAATAATTTCCAAACCATCTTTACTAGAAAGGATTAAGAGTTCTCAGACCGATGATGAATAATTTCAAAAGAAGATTAAAGCTGTGAATGATGGGAGATTGAGAGACTTTGTGAATGAAGATAGAATTTTGAAATTTGGGAAGAGACTTTGTGTTCCCGATATACCTGATCTAAAAAGGGAATTGCTGGATGATGCTCATAGTTCCAATTTATCTATACACCCTGGGAGCACCAAAATGTATAGAGATTTTAAGGAACATTTTTGGTGGGACAACATGAAGAGGGAGATTGCTGATTTTGTGTCAAGATGTATGGTTTGTCAGCAAGTGAAAGCTGGAAGGCAACAGCCTGGAGGAGTCATGCATCCTCTTCCCATACCGGATTGGAAATGGGACAATATTACGATGGACTTTGTCATGGGGCTACCAAAGACTCCTATAAGGAACGATGTAATATGGGTTATTATTGATCGTCTTACCAAGTCAGCACATTTTCTTGTTATAAGTGAAGATCTACCCCTGGAACGTCTAGCAAGACTATATATTAATGAAGTTGTGAGACTTCATGGAGTACCCCTATCGATTGTTTCTGATCGTGATCCCTGCTTTACTTCAAGATTTTGGAAAATTCTTCAGAAATCCCTGGATACTGAACTTCATTTGAGCACTGCTTACCACCCTCAGACAGATGGACAATCATAACAGACTATTAAAAACTTAGAAGACATGTTGAGATCTTGCTCACTTGACTTTCAGGGTATGTGGGATCAATATTTACCTCTCGTAGAATTTTCCGATAACAATAGCTTCCATTCGAGTTTTTAGATGGCGCCATATGAAGCGTTATATGGAAAGAGATGTCGTACACCAACCTGTTGGGATGACGTTGGTGAAAGAAAACTTGTAGGCCCAGAACTAGTGGAGGAAATGATAGAAAAGGTTAAGGTAATCCAAAATCACATCAAAGTAGCTCAAACTAGGCAGAAGAGCTATGCCGATAATCAAAGGAAGGATTTGGAATTTCAAGTCGGTGATCATGTATTCCTGAAGGTATCTCCATGGAAGGGAGTCATACGTTTTGGTAAGAAAGGTAAATTGAGTCCCAGGTACATCGGACCTTTCGAAATTCTAGAATGAATTGGGGTTGTAGCTTACTGATTGGCAATGCCTCCAAGTCTCTCCAAAGTTCACGATGTGTTCCACGTATCTATGTTGAGGAAATACATGCCTGACCCAATGTATGTACTCACCTATGAAGAATTAGAACTGGAACCCGATCTGCCTTATTGCGAAGAGCCCGTCAGGATTCTTGATACGAGAGAACAAGTACTGAGAAACTGGACAATGCGTCTGGTAAAAGTTTTGTGGAGAAACCATAAGATGGAAGAGGCAACGTGGGAACCTGAGGAACATATGATGAAGAACCAACCGAGTCTTTTCATGTGATAAGTATTCTAGAAATTTTGAGGATGAAATTATTTGAAGGAGGGGAGAATGTAACACCCCAAGCTTCTACGGTACGCTTCTCTTTGAATAATATGATAGCGTGTGTTCTACGCAACACCGAGTTCTAACACACCATAACCAATCAAACTAGCCTTTATGAATAGTAATACCTACTTTTTGAAATTATATATATTATATATTTCAAAATGGACATTATTTTTGGATTCGGAATATCAAATTTAGCCTATGGTGAAATTTTGGTACTTTTCGGATAACTTTAATATTTTGATGAATAGTGAAAATTACTAAATTTTAATTAAACACAACTTTTTTAATCAAAATAATTAATAGTGATAAATTATGAATTTGAGTGGTTTTAAATTATATTGAGAATATATTTTTACCATTTAATATAATTTTGGTCATTGGACATAATTTTACAATTAAACCGGACATAAACAAGTGCCAATCTTTTGACAGTTATTGTCTCTTAAAAACACGTTTTTTGTTTTAACAAACAGGAATTAATTTTAAATTAATTTCTGCCACTTCTGTGTTTCGAATTTTGAAAAATGGATTCCATATTTGGAATCAGGATGTTCAAATTGTGTAAATAGGTAACTTTTATGATTAGACATTTTGAATAATTACTGCGGTAAATATTTTATTTACCATGGTTAAGGGTAAATCCGGTAAATAAGGGTTAAAAAATAATATTATAATAATAATAAATTACCCTAAAACGTGTTCTAGCCTTATTGGTTGATACAGGTTTGACCATAGTCATCTTTGGGTCGATTTTGGGACCCCATGGTGCCACTTGTAGGTGATAGGGACACTTTATTTTAATTAAGTTAAAATGAATACAAAAATGACACAAGCATATATCGTTTAGAAAAACAATTTTAACATAGGGTTATATATGTTGGATTTTAGATTATAAATATTCATTATAAATCTAAAACTATTTCCTACATAATGATATTTTACTTATAATTTTTATACATTAAATAAGTTAATTTATTTATGACACAATGATGATGAAGTAATTACTATAATAGTGAAAAATTAAAATAATTGATATTATAAATACACAAATAAATATAATATGAAACTTTTAATGAATTAAACTAATTTTATAGGATAATATTATATATTAGGATTGATTTAATTGACTTTTTCGAAGTAATCAATCTGTTATGAGTTTCACAAAAATCAACTATTGAATAGTGTCAAAATTGACATAAAAGAGTTCTTAAAACAAATATTAAATTTTTAATTGATATTAAATTTCTAAAAATCTAAGGATCGGGAAAGAGACTTATATCATGATAGTTTCATCATTAATGGAACACTTGGGGGTTTCTTGGATGTATATAGTAAGTTTATTAACCATATTATATAAAAAAACAAAGAGACATTGTAAAAGTGAAACTAATTAACTTATAGTTAATACTTAAAGATAAGGTTAATATAAGTACCCAAACCTGTCTAAATTATATTGTTTGAGTTGTTTTCGACTCATACCCACCTTAAAATTTAAATAATAAACTTTTAAGCCATTAGAAACCGAATATGAATTTTTTATAAACTAATATTTCTAGCTTTTCCAAAGGTGCCCCTCACCCCTCTTATAAAAAGGCACTCCTCTTTCTCATTTCATCACACATTAAAAGCCTTTTGTTTTGGAAAACCTCTGCCCGCATACTCTCCCAACTTCCCTCACTACAACATAGTGGCCTTAGTTTGATCATAAATCCAACCTATAGATCCCTTTTGATCAAATAAAAAGGAAGAAACCGAAGAAGTGGTAATGATTTCACCACCCTTTTCCAAGTTCCTTTCTTCTTCCACTTCTTCTTCCTTTGTTGTTACCATTCTAAAATAATAAATCCAGTATCATATATATAATGTGATGTTATTATAAATATGGTACAACCATATTCAGTATTCTATCCACTCTTTGAATAAAATGTCACCATACGTGCGTACGTACGACTTACCGTCTCCACGTCGTGGTGTAATTGTTATTCAATATATTATTATTTGGATGGGTATAATAATGATGTGTAACTCATGTAAATAATAAATATAACATGTTAATGATTCTTTATATATGATATACCATCCATTTATATATTTTTTTAATATCAAAATATTGATATTGTCGCTCGTGCGTACATAGGGACTACCGTCTCCACGAATGCGATGAGATTCATTCTCCATCGTATCCATTCAAGTATAATTATCATTCGATGATTTAGAAATGATGTTTAAGGACTTGATATCATTCTGGATATTAATAATATACCACCTATCCATTAAAAACATGGCTTACGTAATAAAACATATAAAATAAAATGAGTAAGTTAACACCCGAAACAATGAAAATACTAAGATATTGTTAACAAAGAAAAGTTAAAAGATCATATATGATATCATATTAATATATATGATTCTTGTATAATTTAATAACAATTATTTCACTATTATATAGGAGGTTAACCTACCCCAACCAAATAAAAGTGCAAGGTAAGGGTTATTTCACAATCTCTTCATTATCCGAGGTTGTTTATACGTAATAATCTACTGGGATCTCTTTATCATCCACATCCATGTTTCTTAAAAATGTATTTCAAAACATTTTTACTATTTACTAGAATATGAGTTAAAGTAATTTATACCCTTTTTGACTTTTATAATCAGTTTATAAATGAATCTTTCCATCCTTTTCAAAACAAGGTCCTTTTTAACCTTTTCGACAGAATTAAGGTAAGAATTTTATTTTAACTTATACGGCGGGTGCGGCTATTTTCCGCCGTTATAAAATCTTCAAAGCTTCCCTTACAAGCTTATAAGAATATTTTCAAAGAAAATGTTTTATTTTATAAATATATGACTCTTAAATGATTTCAAAATAGAAAGAGATATTTCTTTAAAAAGAATTTTGATTTCATCTATGTCAACACCCTTTGATGGATTTTACGCTTATTTAAAGTTGATTTATTATGATACAAAACTTCTATATTGTATTAAAGGTTTTGTGATATGATTGACTGTGGATGTGCTATTTTTATACCATTCATGATTTATGGTGAAAGTATTGACATTTCGTATGCTAGTTTTAATACGAATGTTTGTGTTATGTTCAAACCTTTTCATATGGGAATACATTGGACTTAATATGTGACGGGTGGAGCCCGCTATAGCTCCTCGATGCATCGGTAGGTCTCATGAAACAAACTAGTGTCTTGGCACAAGGCCTTGACAGAATATTATTTGTATTCTTCTCATGAGGCCTTGGCTATGTGGTTATGATAGTCTAGCATTTTGAATTCCATCATTATGAAAGTGGTTATTGATATTGCATGTGATTATTCTATTAGTAGAATATCCATGTGAATAAGTAAATGGCATTATTTCATTTTTACTTTTTCCATACTATGTTGAAGTTCAAGTTTAAAGGGCTTTTGTTTTAGTTATACATTGCCTTAAATGTTTATTCTTATTTAATAAAGATTTCGCTATATTGTTATCCTTACTGGGCATTTGAGCTCACCCCTTTTCTATGTTTTATTTTTTCAAAGGAAGTGAAGAAGTAAATTATGAATGACCTGCAGAGATATTATGAGGGGATAATAGTGTGGATTATGGAGGCAATATGTTGTTGTAGTAGTTTTTTACTTCATGATGTAATGTAAAACATTATGAATATATCTAGTGTTTCCAAGGCTACTAAACCAATCGGTCTTTCGAGATTTGATCTTTCTTGTGATCATGCCAATGTTATGTAATAATGCACCGACTCTAGGTAACTGGGGTCGGGGCGTTACAAGTATTATATATTTTTCTTACTTAAAATAAATTTAAATAAAATAAATAATTATTTAAACAAAAAGTATGTTTTAAACTATAACGCAATGTTTTTCACTATTCATCAAAAATTGAATGTTTACAGAAAAATACGAAAAATTTACCCTAAGATAATTTTGATATTCCAAAATCAGAAATGAATTATATTTTACCAAATTAAAAAATAGAAGTTTCATTAATTAATTTAAAATTAATTCCCATGGTCAAAACCAAAAAAACTGGATTCTAAAAAGTTAAAACTATCAAAAGATTGGCATGTATTGATGTCAAATTAAAATTTGAAATTAATTGTAATCACCTACATTATATTAGATGATAAAAATATACTCTAATTATACTTAAAAACCATTCAAATACATAATTTAACACACTAAAGTTTTTCTATTAAAAAAGTTTTTTTCAATTAAAATTTAGTATTTTTCTGTATTCATCAAAATATAAATATTATTAGAAAAGTACCAAAAATTTATCAGAAATAAATTCTTCTGTCCCGATTCTAAAGAAAAATTTAAATTTTTTTGAAAAATACTTCTTTTATCTGAAAAAAATAAATTTGTTCTTATATTATGTATAAGAAACACATAATATAGATTCTAAAATTATATGGAGAATATAAAATTCAAAATTTAGTTAATACTACTCATAACTGCTTTTGAACAGCTAGTTTGGTAAGTCTTGATGCGCTCGAACTCGGTGTTGCATATAGCGTAAGCTATTGAATTACTTTAACGAAAATAACTTATTATGAATTATTTGGGTGTTAAATTCTTCCATTCTTTTGGAAATTACATCCTCGCAATTTTAAAATTGGGCTTGGGAACTTCATTGAATGTCCCATATCGAAAAAAGAGTCCATAAAACTATCTCTTTAAAAGAAATAAATAGAAGTACAAAGGTCACCCATGATATCCCACACTAGGATTACATGTAGGAAAATATGGATATGGAAGATAAAATAAGTTTCACGTTCTGGTGTAGAGTGATATAAAACATGATTAGGAGAAAGTTAACAACAAGAAAACCGCAAACTTGTGATGAGATAAACGTTAATTAGTTTCCTAGTAGCAAAAGTAAATGGATAAAAAATTGTTTTAAGTTATATTTCATAAATTTGAGGAATTTATTTATGACATTTACTAAGAACATAAAGATATATACTTACTTTTTAAGTAGAGTTTCATGCTTTAATAAATTTCTACCGCTAACTCATCTTTTGTTTCAAACGATGGGTATTTAAGATGACTTGGTCACACCTGAAGCGCTAGAATCAACTTCTAGGGAATCACATAATCCAAAAAGGATAAACTATATACATTTAAATTATCTTTAGAGATTAACGAAAAATCAAAATGGTTAGTACAAGATCAGATGATACCCAAAAAGGATAATCCTTTAGAGAAATAAATAGTTATCTTAATTTATAAAATTAAACCAACAATACCCAAATTCAATAAATACCATTCAATAAACATTTTTCCTTAAAATTAATCAATATAATCCAAACTAATACTGAAACCCAAAACATAGAATAATTTTATTACACGGTCCTCCATGTTAAATTGCATTTCCAAATAACATCAACTAATCTTAAAGTCACATACTTAAAAGTAATTAACCTAATCACATATTCTCTATGATAGGTTAATCATTTCCATAAATAACCCAAATCACTATAATTTCGCAATAAAAAAATAGATAAAAATCCCCCATTACTCCTCAAATGTAATCCCATAGTATTCTATTTTCCTTAGGCATATATTATTCCCAACAGAGCGAATGTCTTCCAAAATAACATTTATCACTTAATCCCCAAATCATTTTCCTATACTAAGGATATACATTTCATAGGACATAGGATCCCAAATCAACTTATTATTGATTAATAAAATATTTTAACTATAAAGAATTAGTCACACTAACTAGGGTCTTCACATAGTCCAGTGATAGGTGATAAACCTCAATCACACTGTGGTTGTGGGTTCGATTCCTGTAGCTTTGTCCAATGCGAAGGTTTGTCGCACGATATGCATGTTGTAATTTTTCAAAAACTATATTTTATAACGTTCCCAAAATGAGATAAATTCCTTAAAATAACTATAAAATAATTTCACAACAAATGTTATCTCATACCTCGCATTTTCATCCTAAAATTTAATAACATGTAATTGCCCCAAATTCAAGGATCATATAAACCCAAAATGGTTATTTATAACTATATCGACAATAAAAAAACAATTCTTCCTAAAATATCATTTTCGCATAATAAATTGTAGGGTTACACATAAGAGAAAAGTCTTCCAAAGTATTCCCATCAACAAAGAGAACTAATCCTATTAAACATTTCACCAACCATTTATTTCTACATAGGTTCTTCCTTAACCAAGGGGTTATCCTATAGAATAGGGCATTCACTTGGGTAATTCCTAGGTCCCCTACATTTACGGTAAATGACTGTAAATGGATTCTTGGGATCATTTTTATTTTTTTCCATGGTACTCTTCATTTTTCCTCAGTAATTCTTTACTTTATGTCATTCTTTCCCACACATAAAGAATTTATTTGTTCCATTGAGACACTTCCCTAGGTGTCTCCTTCCACATTTCCTATATGATGAAAATTGAACTTTCTTTTCTACATGGTCTTCACAGCTGGAGCTCTTATCATTCACATTCTTTCTCTTCTTTGTTGAGTCCGGGAATTGGTTAATATATATGTTGTTGATCATATTTTTGGAAAACTGATTCAACATTAACACGATATTTTTTACACATATCAACATTCCATTTTATTTCTCATTTCCCCACCGTGTCAACCTTATACATAATGTTCAATGTTACTATAAATTCCTTGGAATCCATCCATTGACTAACACAAAAAATCATAGTGTGAGTGATAAAATCATTTAGATAATATCATAACACCTTATTTTCAATCTAAAACACGTTAGGATTAACAATGGTAATTTATTCTCATATTATTTTAAAATCCTTAAAATCAGTTTGTAATGAAAATGTGAATCATCTTAAGCATATCCCCCAGGAGTTTCGTAACCAAGAGTGCAGCAAGGTCCGTTGTCGTACACCAGTTCCAATTTGAGTCTAGCTCAAAGAAGTGTTTTCAGGTTTTACCCCTTGGTACATCTGTACCAGAGCTGCCTCTACCTGCTCATATCTAGATAGATATTTATTTCATGGAAAACTCATAAAATCTTTACATTACCAAAATTCTAGGAAGTTCTTCTATACTAATCCTCAAAGTCTATCTTAGGGTAATGTGCTCTAATTAGAGTTTATCTCAATCTAGTTTCCATGGTTTTTACTAAACTTCCTATGATACCAATAGTAATGCCCCGACCCCAGAAGCCCAGAGTTGGTAAATTATTACATAACATTTGCATGATATAAGGAATCATGTCTTGAAAGACCGATCAATTTAGTAGCTTTCAAAGTACTAGATACATTCATAATTTTTACATTACATTATCAAATAAAAGCATAAACAACATCATTTCCCCTTGTTAAACACACTTATATCCTTAGCCTATCCTTACAGGTAAACCATAAAATACTTTTTCACATCCTGGGGAAAATAAAACATGGAAAGGGGTGAGCTTAGATGCTCAGTAAGGATAACAATATAGCGGAAACTTTCATAAATAAGAATAAACATTTGAGGCAATGTATAAGACTAAAACAAAAGCCTTTTAAAATTAAAATTCAGCATATTGTGGCAAATATAAAATCAAATAATTCAATTTTCTTATTTACATGGATATTCTACTAGTAAAATAATCACATGAAATATGAAAATATATTGTCATAATGATGGAATGCATAATTCCAGACTTCATAACCACATAGTCAAGGCCTTGTGCCAAGACTACAAATAAGATTTTGTCCAGGCCTTGTGCCAAGACACTAGTTTGTCTCATGAGACCTACCGATGCATCAAGGATCTATAGAGGGATCCACCCATCACTTATTATGTCCAATGCATTCCTCAAATAAAAAGGTTTAAACATAACATAAACATTCATATTAAATCTAGCATATGAAATGTCAATACTTTATCCATAAACAATGAATGGTATAAAAATAACATATCCACAGTCAAACAAAACTCATTCAATACAATATGGAATATTGTATTATAATAAATCAACCTCAATCGAGAATAATGAAGGATATTGACACAGATGAAGTTAATTGTCAATACTATTTGAGTAAAATATACCCCTTTTTCTTTGAAACATTAAAAAGTATCACTATTTATCAACAAGATGTTTAAAATAGATTTTTGAATAAATGTGTCCCATACCACTTTGAAACTTTTAAAATTAATTTAAATTTTAAAACATTAATGTCCATATAAATAAAACCTTAAAACCATTTTTAAAACTTGTACATTAATGAGAATGATTTAGAAGAATGAATTTTTAAAACATTTAAAATGATATTTTCATTAAAGTTTCTAACCAAATGAGAGACGCTTGAATACCAATAATTGAGGTAATAAAAACATTATAATATCATGATAATAAAACGATTTATGATATACTATGTCAAAGTACAATATATACACCAAATAAAAGTGGATTGGCGCATAACAACAAAAAAGTCTCAATGGAATGTAAGATGGATGAATTCCTTTATAAATAATGTATCCTTAGGTTAAGGATAAATCAATGAAGTAATTATGTGTGAAAAATATAAATACACTCAATATGATTGGATATTCAATGTAAATAAATTAAGGTACATTCACACATATTCTTGTAAAAACAACACCAATGACTTGGATGTTTATCTTAATAAATAGAAATTGAGTTAAAGTAACTATTATCATGTTTTTTTTGATAAGTTGAGAATTTATCAATGGAGTGATTATGTTTATAAAAATTATATCCACGTAAAGGGTAGTGGAAATTACTACATAAGTAAACAAAAAGTTATTTCATGCATAATCTTGGGGTAAAGTAATCAATGAAGTTTGGGTAAAACCGAATGAGTGGAAATTGTAATTTTAAATTCCCTTATCAATTTGGTAACATACAAAACATAAACCCCATGAAATAAGGATCATCCAGTGATGATTAAAATACCCATAAATTAATTTATATTACTCAAAAAATACAATCATGGGTAGTACATACACCACACAAAAGGTAGTAGTGGCAAATATAGCATGAATCTCACGGGAATAAAAGTGAGATGAAAACCACATACCTTGTACTTTTCCTTGGTCGAGGGTATGTTAACCTCCTGTATAATAGATAAATAATTATTACTAAATTATACAAGAACTATATACATAAATATTATATCATATATTATCCTCTAATATTGCTTTGTTAATAATATTTTAGAAGTATCATCGTTTCAGGTATTAATTGATTTGGTTTCCTTTATATGATTGGTTACGTAAGCTATTTTTGTTATGGGTAGGATGTATTTTATTCATATAAATAATTATATAATGTTCATAAACATTATTTTTAATCATAAAATGAAAATTATTCTTTAATGATTATGATGGGGAATGAATCTCATCAAGTTCATGCAGACAGTAATCCGTACATACGCACGGGCGACAATATCATTGTTTTGTTATTAAAATCATATATAATTGGGTGTTATATCATATATAAAGAATCATTATCATGTTATCTTTTTTATTTACATAATTTATTCTCATTATTATACCCATCCAAATGATGAAGTGTTTGAATAACAAACTTCACCATGACGTGGAGACGGTAATCCGTACGTACGCACGTATGGTGACATTGTCATTTATAGGATGAATAGAATAATGAATATGGTTGTACCATTTTTATAATAACATCACAGTATATATAAGATATAGGAGTTACTATTTTATAATGGAAAAAACAAATAAAGAGGAAGTGGAAGAAGAAAAGAACCTGAAAGAGGTGATGAAATATTTACCTCTTATTCGGGTTCTTTATTTTGATTTGATCAAAAAGGATACTTATGTTAGATTTATGGCTAAATTACAGCCTATAGGATTCATGGATGACATTTGGGAGGATATTTGGGTAGTTTTTGGCCGAGCCAAGTGGCTTTGAGGGTTAGAATTTGAGAGAAGGGTGAGTCCCCTTTTATAAGAGGGGTGAGGGGCACCTTAGGAAAGGCTAGAAATATTATTTTACAATAAATTAATTTTAGGTTTATAATGGATAAATAATGAGTTATTTAAATAATAAGGTGTTTATGTTTCTAAAAAATCTCAACCAGTAGGTTTTAGACAGGTTTGGGTCACTATATTAACCTTATATTTTAAATTTAACTCTTAGTTAAATAGTTTGACATTTACATTGTCTCTTTGTATTTTTATATTATAAGGTTAATAAAATTACTATAAACTTCCAAAAAAACCCTAAGGGGTTAATTAATGATACACATATAATTATTTAAATCTTTTTTCCGAACCTTAGATTTTAAGGATTATTATATCAACCAATAATATTGTATTTGTTTTAAAAACTCATTTATGCCAATTTTTACATTATTTAATAATTGATTTTTGTTAGTCATAAAAACTTTATTACTTCAAAATAAATACATTTAATCAACCCTAATATGTCATATTAACCTATAAAATTAATTTAATTTATTAAAAGTATCAAATTACATTTATTTGGATATTTATAAAATCAATTAGTTTAATATTTCATTATTAAGGTGATTACTGCGTCATCATTGTGTCATAAATTAATTAAATTATTTATTGTCTAAAAATTATAAATAAATTATCATTATGTATCAAATAGTTTTATATTTCTAATGAATATTTATATTCAAACATATCTTATGTATAACCTTATATTAAAAATGGTTTTGTTATCAAACATTGATTTTAACTCTTTTAACTCTTCTTTAAATAAAATAATAATAAATGTCCTAATATAATCCAAGTGGACCTAAAGGATCATATTTTATTCTTAAGGTTTTTCCTGGTCGAATTAAAATTATCCAATAGAATTAGAACATGTTTAGGTGTAATTATGATATCATATTTACCCATAATTACCCTATTTACTTTTAACCGTGGTAAATAAAAACAGAAAGTTATTATTCAACAAATATTATTTTCATCTTACTGAACCACATTTTTTATACTGATATCAACCGTGTCTCTCAGATTTTTGAAATTACACTCACATAAGTGGTAAAATTATGTTTTTTTTATTTGAAAATACTTCTTGGAGATGGGTAAAAGACGGTAAAAAGATCTATAAAATTGTATACATCAATTTTTATTATAAAATTACTCCAATGAATTAAATTGAAATTATATAGGTATTATATATCTATTTTTACTTAAAATAAATTTAAACAAAATAAGTAATTATTTAAATAAAAACGTTGAATTTAAACTATAACACAATGTTTTTTCGCTGTTCCCCAAAAATTGAATGTTTTTAGAAAAATACAAAAAATTGCCCTAAGATATTTTTGATATTCAAAATTCAAAAATGAATTATATTTTTAAAAAAAATTAAGAACATAGAAGTTTCATTAATTAATTTAAAATTAATTCCCGTGGTCAAAACAGAAAAGCAGTTATTTAAAAAGTAAAAACTGTCAAAAGATTGACGTGTGTTTATGTCAAATTTAAATGTAGAATTAATTATAATCACCTATATTTTATTAAATGATAAAAACATAATCTAATAATACTTCCAAACCATTTAAATATATAATTTAACACTATAAAATATTTCAATTAAAAAAGTTGTTTTCAATTAAAATTTACTATTTTTCAGTATTCATAAAAATTTAATAGTTATTAGAAAAGTACCAAAAATTTATCCAAAATAGATTATTATTTCCCGATTCTAAAGAAGAATTTAATTTCATTAAATTGAATATATAAAAGTGTTATAAATTTTTTTTAAAAGTTTTTTCCATTAAAAGGTGGTAAAATTGAATATTTTTGGAAAATACTTCTTTTATCTGAAAAAAATAAATTTGTACTTATATTATGTCTAAGAAACACATAATATGGATTCTAAAACTATATGGAGTATATAAAACTCAAAATTTAGTTAATACTATTCATAACCTCTTTTGAACAGCTATTTTGGTAAGTCTTGGTGCGCTCGAACTCGGTGTTGCATGTAGTGAAAGCAATTGAATTACTTTAAAGAAAATAACTTACTATGAAATCTCAGGGTGTTACAATTGAAGTTGATAATACCATATAGAATAGAATGGAAAGTGTATGTGGTAATTCATTATACCACTTCATGGGAGGAGATCTAATGACAATCATCTTCTCTACCACTTGAATAAAGACCCAATAGCTTTGATACTCAGCCTTAGAAAAAGGATATGTTTTATCATGAAGTAAATCATTGGTTTATATAGAAAATATTGTCCTCCACTTAATTTCTACAATTCTCATTGAATAAGTTAAAGTGTGTTGTTACCTGTATAAACTACTTCAAAAAATATCTATCCATTTCTGTGCATCCTAAATACCCTTTTTAGATGAAGTTTTATTCTATGAATTATATTCTTTCCAAGCCCCTAGATATAATGAGTAAATAGGTACGAAAATAATGTAAGTCATCTTGTCAATCGAAGTGGTTGTTGTAAGATTCATTAATTGTTTCATTACAATCTGAGACACTTTATTATTCTTAAAGGAGACCCTCTCGCATTTTCTTATTCAATTTTTTATTTTATCCCACTCTTATTGTCCATAGGTCACTTATATAACCCTAAACAGGGGAACCAAGTCAGCCACTTGCACATCCAAATATAACGGAATCAAGGAATCTTCATATTCGATCATATTCTTGATACGTTATTCAGATTATAAGTATTTAATCTAATATGTGTCTCTAATTAAATTAACACAATCTATAACAATCAATGAACCCTAGGATATATATCGATTGATATGCTCTGAGGTGATGTGGGGAACTTCTTATACACACATATATACTTTCACCCAAACATCCAAGTTGCATATCCATTTCATATTGTCTCCCCATTAATTCTATATTAATGTAAATCCTCCCTAAAATATATCAGATATGAAGGTGCCTTAATGTTTTTAGCTGTGACATTAATGATCATTCTTTTTGGGGTATTTAATTGGGAAAATATGAACTAGTTATATCGATACAATATTCCACCCAAGTCTCATTTATTTTATGAATATGGAATAACTTCACTGATTCCTTAAATGTACTTTTTAATTAGAAATATAAAATTGGGTAGTCATTAATGAATTTATAACCCCTATATAAGACATAATATTTCCCAACATCATATAGAAGGGATTTATAAGCCCGAATGGGGCCTTTTATTTATAGTCATTATTTGTTGATATAATTTAGCCAATAATGACACCTCCAAGATAATCGAGGTACCACATGATAGTTTTTTTCAATAGAAAATGTCTCATATCTTACTCTGATGAATGATTCTAATACTGGTAGGATATATACATTGATATACATTTCTAGGAAGGCTTATAGGTAGACTAACTAATTATCTTGGGGAATGACCACCACACCCCAATTGTTATGATGACCCTCCACTAGTGCTGACAAATAAGAAACAGAAATCATGTGAGTCTTACGCATTAAGCATGGATGGGCACTCCTTTTATATATCTCGTGAAGGTTTTTCATGATGAAAATATTATCAAAAGTACTCTAGTTGATTTATATTCCTGGTTTATGCTCTTCTCCCATGGAGTTATTTTACAAAGTAAGTACATCTCAAAAAGGCATAGGATTTCTATCTATAGTGTCCCATAAAGTGGTTAGGGAAATAAACCCATAATAAATATCCCCCCAGTTTTGAGCTATGTTAATCATCTACAAGTTTCGGGGACTTACTATAACCTATCAATGCAAAAGATGATAGGTATTCATGTCTAGGATCAATTTAATAATAATTTCAAAAATAATGCTCTTTCTGTGATAATAAAAGGCCTAGGAGACTATTACATACTCACACAACCCCACTACATTGTGCTCATGTTCAATATATAATAATACTTTTCAAATCTAGATGATTCTTCCCCAATCTATACAAAAATATATTTTATATTGGAGATACAAACTCATTACTTGACATATCCTCTACTTCACAATCAATTTCATCAAGATTAGATCCATATCTATATACCTATAGGTCTAAAATTCATTGGATGTACATCCAACCGAAGGATTATATTCCAAGATATAACCTCAAATAATTCAACCTCTTGGATGAAATTCCGGATTGATGAAATGTTAGATCTATCCAACTGTTGATAGTGGTATATCCAACTAATCAGTTCATTACATGGTTGTGATTTGAGTATGGGTGTATTACATGGTATCCTAAAACCAAATAAGGGAAACCTATATAATAAAAGGTTTTTTTATAGACCCATACACCTATTCTTTGAAAATACTAGTTTTTTTGAAAAGACACATTGGCACTTCTCATCTACAAAACACTCGATAATTTAGGTTTATCTCGTCATAATAGATTATTCATACTCGCATTGTTCTAAAGTTATATTTTTAAATAATATAAACAAAAACATGTTTATATTAGAGAAATTAATGGGAAATTATAATGTCTATATTTTCATGTTGTGCTTATGTGATCAAAATTCCATTATGTGAACAAAACACTTATGTGAAAAATTCCATTGGTTGAACATTTCATGTGGAAAATTTGTTTCAACCATTATCTATTTCTCAATGAAGAATCATTTTTTGATGATTTGGTTCTTAGAATAGACAATTTTGTTCCTATAACCATTAATGATGATACAAATTCATGAAGATAATTCACTTTGGATCCACTCAAGAGATATATTTCAAAAAATATTGAATGAAGCCACCCACACCATATTTATTGGCCATACCCTCATATTAAAACCATGAAAAGATTATATAGTTTACATTAATTAATTAATATTAACCTTTTATTTGTCTGACTATATATAATTCTAGAATGTGTAAATTTTGGAACCTGTAAAGTATCATCCATCATTTAGAAATTTAGAAACCAATACAAAAATAAAAATTTATCGAATGGGATCTTACCAAAAAACACATCCATCATGGTCACAAAATGATCTTGTGGTCACCATAATTAAAATACATTATGATATCATAGTAAGAAATCACCTGTAATTTTACTATAGATGGGGGACATAGTCCATTTTTCCTTATTAATTCCCTTAATTTTCATAATGCTTCCCAGTAATAGTAAATTTAGTAGCACAATGGTGGAGACTATAAGCGGTTTCATCATGGAATTTACTACACCATGGTGGATCTCCTACAAGATCTCATAATTACATTATGCAGAATAATGACTCTTCATTAGGGTCTAAATATCTATTTTGATTATGGAATATATTCATGGATTATATCAATATTCAAGAGATAGTTCAATTCCCATAGCTCTCACTCGATTTCTTTGTGGACTAAGTGTAATTTTCACCTACAGTATAAGATCCTTACACGATCACATAACTCCTATGCAGCCATATATTTTGTTAAGGATATTATTGAATATTTCTTTTAAATACATGGAACATATATATTCTGGGATAATGTTTTCCATAGCAATAAATATATAATTTTTTCTCAAAAACCCCATTTTCTTGGAAGAATTTCATTTTTAGAAGTATTGATGAAATTCCACAACTATTTTTTATTCCAAATCAAGATATAGAATAAGTAAAATTATAAAAAATACCTTTTTACATAGGATTAATTTTGAAAACACTTAATAAATTATACCATATGAAGCAGATACCAAGAAAATCCTTCACAAATACCTTTCATAAATCTCTTTTCATGAAGCCCCTTATACAATAAAACATGTGAACATATTTTATAGAGTTTTGTTCTAAAAAAATTGTTTTCAAACTGGAAGACATATATTATATTTAAAACATATTCACATGGATCACCAAACTCAATATACAAATAAGGCTTCCTGAATTATTTTATAGAATCCATATAGAAATCCATGATCATGAATAATATGACCAATGGGTGGACACTATAAGAAAAAACACAATTTTTTGTAACTAAGATTAATTAAAATCAGTTATTTCCCTTTGGTTATCTACCTGGGTTTGTTATATCCAAATAACCTTCATGGTATACATTTTACATTATCAAATAACCAAATATATTATTATTGGTGGCATCCATATTGGCTTTAGAGATATATTATCATTCCATGCACAATAGTGTGTACCCTGTAAATAATGTACTTCCTTAATAAAAGGAATCTAACAGGTCCCCCCCCCCATATTTATAGGATACTCATACTTATAATGATCAGGTATTCCCTTGATAATGAGGGTCCTTATCATAATAATACTAGTTAAACACCCTCATGCCCAAGAATCTCACCTTATATTAATTGTGTCGAGTTGGATAAACCATTTATCCTTTAAATTATCAAATGATGTAAAAATATACACCTCATTTATAGGTACAAGAATCATCTTATCCTGAAATTCCTCTTACTGGGTATATTCCCCAAAACACTAAATTAACTAGAGTTACTATCCAGGCTAGGCATCCTCAGATATCAAACACGTAAACCCCACATATATATTGGCTACATCCAAAATAGTATATGGACTTTATATTCAGTTTAATACCCTAAATAATCTTCACCTGTCCATATCCTTCCTTATACAGGTTTTCCATCCACATTAAACTATTAATTAATAGTAAGTATATGCATATGTGTGCATTTTACTAAGCGTAATACCTAATCACACACTCATTAATGATCACATCACAATGATCCATTAGGAAACCACACTCATCTAGGAATACCAAGATTATGACTTGATATAATATTCATGGGTTAATATCCCCTTTGAATAAATTTTAAAAGGTCCATATCCCATGAAATCCATTTTTCAATTAAGGTGTGTATTCCCTACTAGTCTCATTCATTAAAGGGATATATTCATTATGAGTCCATCATAATAAAGGTCTATATTTCATATGAGGTAATATTATTTATTAAGAATTATTCCCTGTGAAATGAACCAAAATATAACATTCATAAGTTAGTATAACATCAACCATTACTAGGAATGATTCACCATGAATTCTTAGATATATGATCTTAAGTTGTATAGTAGATGTCCTTATTGTATAGTACCAAATTGCATGGTATAATCCTATCACATAACCTTAAACTATGAAACTCAAACTACACGTGACTTTATTTGTATCAAATAGAAAACATAATACTCCTCTCCAGGTTTAAAACCCAAATTCCAAAACCATACTATCATAGGGAAATATTCACAATAAAATCACTTACTCTCCATTCAAAATTCCTTCTATGCCAGGTTACTATTATACATCGGGCTATATTTCTATTGGTATACATGATCCATTCTCATTGATGCTATATTCTAAATATATCTGTTGTACCCCTTCTAGTATCATTACTAGTAAATAGGATGAACCATAGAGGTCCACCCATGCTAAAACATCACCAACCATTATTAGGCTTCTAGTCCATTCCACATGATGTTAAACCTCTACAAATTGGTTATGGATGCATGACCTTTAATATAACCACACTGGTCTTTTTCACATTGCCTTAGAAGATATGATGTGTCCCATTAATTTTCAAAAAACTACATGATTTATGATTACCTTCAAAGGGATATCTATGAATCACCTCTTACAGGCCTAAACTGAATTCCACAAAACATATTGCCTCTCAAGATGGAGATAAATTATAGAGTTCCATAATTTTATGATTTAAAAAATATAATAATAAACTAATAATTTATGGATGGGGAAGAAATTAAATAGG
Organism: Viscum album; assembly: GCA_963277665.1. NCBI lineage: Eukaryota > Viridiplantae > Streptophyta > Magnoliopsida > Santalales > Viscaceae > Viscum > Viscum album. The sequence continues at coordinate 338,454,607 of OY728163.1, forward strand.
CATAAGTTATTATTGATATAAAAATACTAATCAAAATATATGGTCTTACTCATAGAGAAAAACTAATAGACATATATGTTCACATCAATTTATGGATTCGATCAAATCACAAATACGGTGGCTACCAATCATGTACTGGTATTTTTAGAGGGTTCATGAATAAGTATTAAATCAATAATAGAGTCATTGAGTGGGAAATAATTCCTTAAAAATGTTGATATTATCCTAAAATACCATCATCTCAAAAAAAATCAATTGAAGTTTCATTGATAAATCCCCAATGACCACATACCATTGGAATTTATGTCTTCCCTGGCCCTAAACAAATGTGGTCATAATTCATATTAGAAATATGTAGAAATTTATTATAACAAAATATGGAAATATTTTACCCTATTATCAATATTATTTAAAAGAATTTGGAATACTAAAATGGGATGAAGAATAAGAAGAAAATTTTTGTATAGAAATAAATCATAGAAGAGTGAGATTGGGTACTAAAATAAGGATTTTGAGATATATAGACCAAAAAGTGTATTTTTAGAATAATTATTAATCTAATTATTTTCCATTTATTTTCCACTAAACCAAGGATCATATTTGATAGGAAATATGTTCTTTATAAATTTTTAGTAGAGGGTAATTTCTTATTGAAAAAAATCACTCATTTGTTTGTGAATGTGATTAATATATATATTTAGTGTATTTATTATAATAATTTTTTTTTTTGAATTATAATTATTTAATAATATTAATATGATAAGAAATATAATTTCTAATATTTTATAAATAATTACTCATTTTGATACTTCATTCTATAAACTTATAATTTAAGACATTTTTGTATGTAATTATTATATGATTAATTTTCATGACATTATTTTGACATAGATTGGTTTGGGAGAAGACAAAGATGGAAGCAATAATTCGTGGTTGGTTGTGACTTATTTTATAGTACAATATGGTCTTCTATAGTATCTAAAATGTATAGTTAACCACCAATTCCTTCATGATATACCAAGTTCCAATGAAACCTCTACTATTTCAATTCTTTACTATTAAATAGATATACTACCATCTCAAAAGTTTATCATCATACTTTTGGAATCTCTGTAGAAGTAGGTCATACCACCATTTCGAATAAACTACATACATTTTATTTGAGGTCAATGCAGTTATGTGATGATAATTAAAGAAAAATGGAGATCTAATATAAAAATATAACTGGTACATAATGATAGTGAAATCATATTATTTTGTTGGTATATTCTATAAGGTTGGATAGGACCACTAATTTCATCTATGATACAGATGGGGTGAAAATAAATATATAATATCTTCATATAAGTAATTTTTCCTATAATTTGGTATGTCTATTTTGAAAATGCATTCCAGACTACTGTTTACTCTCCTTTCCATCACAGAGTCGAACGACTGAAAAAATGGAAATACCTTAGTCCAAAGTGATTCATCCTTTTAAGAAACATCAGAAATAGACAAAGGAATGAACAAGGATTCCTTTTGACTTGGGTCGCGCAGGTTTCATCATTGTCGCACAGTTATACCTGCGTGCCGCAATTTGGTCGCGCAGTATACCTGTGAGCCACCTAGTGGTCGCACAGTTGACTTGTACGCCCTCTTTGAATTTCGCGCAGGGTCTTCTCTGGCCTATAAATACCCCTGCTAGGCCCCCCATTTAAAGAGGATTTTTTCCTGAATTCAGATACAGAGCTCTGAATGCCCAAGTCTCTTCTTCAAGTATTCCAAACACTTCTAAGGTAATTATTTACCTAGAATGGATGGTCTAAACAAATGGAATAAAGTCTAAGTGTTAGAATTCACTAATACTTGCACGCCTAAGTGTTTTACCCTTAAGGGAAATGGACACAACTGCACGCCTCCTTACCTACTCATTGAAACTTGCGCACCACTCTTCTGGAAGTATCTTGGGATAATTCTAATGGCTTTTGTCAAGGATCTCCCAAGTATTACCCTACTGGTTAACCATTACCCAAGTATATAGGTGTCATGCAAGTATACTTTCACGACCAAGACTTGCGCGCCCATGCAGTACTTGTGCGACCCCCCCCCCCCAGGACTTGCGTGCCCTTCTATTTTTGGGTGCCCTTTCTTCCCATTTCACCTCTCTTACATCTATGCACCTCTCCTCTTCAGGATTAATCCTTATTAACTCTCTCCAAATCCATTTATGGCATGATTTTCCTTATTGGCTTCCTTATCTGAAAGGAATCTTGTGGAACATCTCTCAAAACCTAGTGATTTACACATCATTACATCACTAAAGTTATAGAATTCATTCATTCAACCTCATCCTTTAGGGTGAGAGAATCATTAACATGGGCTTCATTTTCAGGAGTAATCCCTATTCCAAATTCTCATTAATTTGGGCATCCTCTTTAGGAGTAATCCCCAAGTCCTCATTAATTTGGGCTTCCTTTTCAGGAGTAAGCCCCAGTCATAATTCTTTTTGCCCGGGCTTCCATTTCAGGAGTAAGCCCCAGTATCCAAGTTCCCAAATATGGGAATCCTTCTCAAGAGTAAGCCCCAACCATGGTTCTCTTAATCTGGGATTCCTCTTCCGAAATAAGCCCCAGTCTAAAAATCTACAAATATGGGCATCCTCTTTAGGAGTAAGCCTCAAGTCCCTTAACCTGGGCCTCCTTCTCAAAAGTAAGCCCCAGTCTCAATTTCTCTTAACCACTCTTAATTTACTTTTGATCTGGGCTTCCTTCTCAGGAGTAAAACCCAATCATAAGTCCCCTCCTAACTTGGGCATCTTCCTTAGGAGTAAGACCCAAGATTAGAGTATCCAAATCTCTGTAAAATACATATTCCTTTATGGACCTTGTTCCTGTATTTCTTCCTTGAAGTAAATATTAATCTCCATCTATTTGGGTAGTGATACATACATAAGCCCCACATCATTTCTTATGATTTCATCTTTCATGTCCAATTGTCCGGTTTTACCAATACCTCTTGTTTCTCACACTGAGTGTGACTCACGTGAGCTTAGAATGTAAAAGTAATTATGACATCTTTCTTTGAGCCATCAATCATACATAAACATCATATTTCCTTACTCGACCTATGTGGATTTTGATTCCTTTTCTAAATAAAGGATACGTAGGTAGCCCATCTACGGGTACGATCCCAACTCTGAAATAATCCATGTATTTCTGAATGACAACAAACATCAAGTGCCCCACTGAGTGGCTTTAAAACCAGAATGGTCATCCTAATGAGAAAGAGAAATCTATATAATGTATTAAAGGATACCATTGACTAATAATCTCTTACAAATAAAGATGATTCTCTATTGATGAAGAACCTCAAATACATATAAAAGATTCTCTAAATTTCCTACATATTAATCATTGATTGTCAGATCTAAAGGAAAGCACATTTTATAGTTGATAATTTAATAAAGATTCACAAACATAACTTAAATCTATAAATAGAGTCTCGGAGTAGACAATAATTCCCCTCAAAAAGGTATGATGAGTCCGACCTCCCATCCTCTCGACCAGTGCAAATTCCTAAGTCTCATCCGTTTAGAACTAATGAGCGCCTACCATTGGAAAGTAGGTCCAAATGGATATGGAATCATTGGATGCTTCCGGTTCTATGAACAAACCCCTTAGAAACAGATTGTAATGTTTGAACCTTAAATCAACGAGGTCATCCTGAATTCCAGAGGGAAACAATAAATGGTGTACCCAACTTGAATCCTTAACCAAGTTAAAATGATAGTTTACCTACTTTTTATGACCCTATTTAAAACTCAATGAGGGGGCCAATAAGAAAATCAATAACATATGTGTTAATCCAAAAGATATAGTGGTCGGAATTATATTGATTAAGTCTGTTATATAAAACAGGCACTCTTTTCCAAGATCTTCTACTTTTTAGAAATGGTTTCTCTCAAGTTCACACTTGTGAATACTTCTGCTATGAATGCCTCTTCTGCTACTCCTACTGGATCGTCATCCGCTCTGAGCATGATATCACCTACTCAGCGTCTTCAACGATGGGTATCAAATGCACCGGTTAAGGAGTACCGTCAACACAGTACGATTCCAACTCTGGAGCCTGCCCGACAATCCCTCTATGTGAACAACTCACAATGGTCATCCAGACAACGACAACCAGTGATTAAGAAGAAGGTGGTGCCAACCACCGTCTCCAACCGTTTCGGGTCATTATCCCTAGAACGCAATCACTGGTCCCTCCTATATTCTGGGGAGGTGAATGAGCAGGCCCCATAGAGCCTTAATTCAAGGAGACTGGAGTCCTTCCCGATGGCTCCCATCAACAATCGTCGCCCGACTCATGCGGCAGTGAGCCCTCAACATGATGAGGGTATCATATACAGGCGTTTGGCTTAGGTTCCTCGAACCCAAGTAGGCAAGATGAATCGCCAGAGGAGAAATCCGGTCAACAATGAGTATGTTCTCATCTCTGCCATCTCCGGAGAAGTCCACCAACCTAACATTGTGGCAAGAAATGAGCGGGCACATACACCCATCCGTTTTAATTCCGCTATCCAGTAGACTCGTCTGGCAGCAGTGCGCCAATCCTACCAGGAAATTCTGGTGGAGTACTATAGATAGGAACACACACCTTTTTATGAATCATCAGCTAGTCAGTAGGCTCGTCTGAGTACATATGATGGATCCCACCTACCCAATGCGTTGACCACTGGTAAACAGGCACATACACCTGCTTACACTCATCAATCCTACCAACAGCCCCGTCTGTCAATGTTAAAGGAAGTCTGTCAACCAAGTTTGGTAGAGTGCAATCAAAAGGCACATACACTGGCTAGTATTGATCAAGCCTACCAACAGTCCCATTTGGTAGCACTCGGAGAGGTCAGTCGAAAAGCTCCGGTGACAAACAGGATACAGACTCAATTCTCTGCCCCCACACTTGAGTACTGTTAGGATTCACTGACAGGAAAAGGAGGACAATAGTAGAAACACACACCTACTCCAAGAACAGAATGGACGTATATCCCCGTTACGGCAGCTGAAGTCCCCAAGAACATTCTGTCAATGGTGAAAGAGAAGAAGCAAATCCATGCTCATATTCTGGATGCCTGCTAGGATATTATAACAGCTTCAGTAGCATCACCAGGAATGAAATTCAAATCTATCCCTACTAGTGGAGTGACTCATCAAATTATCACTCTAGAACAGATACACACCTTTGTTCCTGTCCATGAGGGTTGTGGGGCGTACTCCCCCATATCATACGGACAACCAAGTCAGGCACATACACTTGATTTGAATGGAGATCGTCAGCCTAACTCAGACATATCTCCTAATCAGGCACATACACCTGCTCAGAGTAGCCACTTTCGTCAACAAGTGTTTTCCAAGGCGAGTAAGAAGGCGTCTAAGAAGAAGACCCACCCAGCATAGTCAAGAAATCAAGAGCCAATCTATAGAAAGGCCTTGCTCGATGTTAGATCTATTGAATCCCTTGGACAGTTATCTGTTGGAATCTAATATTCTACTCCCTCATTTCCCAATAGTGCAAACATTAATTCTGAAGTTCTTCAATAGAAACTTCCTCATGAAGGAATGCTTCATGACAGTTCGGTAGATCTTGAAATTTCATCTTCAAATGAGAACTACAATAACCCTCTGTGTGGACAAGAAGACCAAGGAGCAAGATATCTCATCTTTTGTTGTAACCCACCATGGTGGTCCTCCAAATGATGATGAATTTCACTACGAAAGTTCTCTCTGTAGTAGTGATTCACATTTCCCAGAAAATGCTCCAGTGGAAAATGTAGTGCTGAGAAAGTCCTCTTATCTTGAGGCACTTGAAAATGAAAAACCAGTCATGTCTGATGCTTAAACTCTAGTAGGTGAAATAATTTCTCGATTAAAAGATATCCTGGGGTGTAGGTCATTCTCCGAACCACCCTCGGGTCATTCATCTTCTAGTTTGATCAGTGAATTCTCTACCAATCCTACTGAATCTGATGAAGTAAAAAAGGAAGCACCAGCTCTTGTCAAATCAGGTAGATGAATATTCATTGAATGATAAAGAGGAAGTGTTGAATATGAGAAAACAACTGGAGAAAGGTGATGTGCCAGTCATGTTTTGGCCTTTGGCTGACTCTCAGTATGACATTCCAAAAGTGTTGACGAAAGATTGTATTCAAGGCATTCATCTCAACGTATGGAAAACTCTTTGTCAGTTTAAAAAGAAAGTATTATCTTATGATGAGTATTAAAATAATTTTACGATAATATAAGGGTTACAACGTCAAATTGACTTGGCATCTCTATTTGTCTCTTGATATCCGAAGGCTGAAAAGCAGTAGAGATCCCTTTAGTGTTCATGCCTTGGCGCACTAAGCAGATTGCACTAATTAATTGCCAATGCCCCATTCGGTATTCATATCAGAGGATGGAGTGTTCATAGAGCACTACATTTCACTGTGCTCTCGAGTCAGCAAATCCCATCAAAAATGGTTTCATGCAATGTTATTGCCCATGGTCAGCCATAGTCAATGGGTTTTGTTTGTAATCAAAAGCATGCCCAAGAACATATCTTCAACTAGTTACTCTCAAAATCAAGAATATAGAGAACAAGTTGTTTAATTACTCCTCCATCAAGTGAATGAGAATATTGAACAGGCCTCTTGTATAGATCAAGCACATCGTCAAGTGATAGAGGTGTCAGAAATCATCCAACGGTCTTTTGAACTGATTGATAAAAGTGGATGTCGATTGATGCATCCAGCTAATTTTCAGATCAAGGTCTGCAAGACCAGGAGAGATTTTAAGAAATTATTTGACATAGAATGTAAAGAGCCACCCCATCTTGCCAAACTAGGGAATCATTTTAACCAACTCTTAGAAAAAACAAATAGGATTCGAGGAGTTGAGAGGGAACAGAAGCAATAGACCCAGTCCACCGGACTGGGGACTTTTTCAAATCCTCAATCCCACCCTCAGAGAAATTCAGTCTTCTCTCGATTGGGGAAGAAGCCCCAAGAGGAATGAAGATCTAAGTTATTAGGAGATTCTCTCCAAATTACTATTCATCAAGAAGTTCCTGAGAGATCGAATCAACAGAAGGAAATGTCTCATCAAAGACATGGAAGAAGACAATATCGCAGAAATGCTGATATGAGGGATGCAATGCATTATGCATCAATAAATGTCATCAATTTCGTTGTTATTGATCCACCAGATGTGGTTCACTTAGAGGGATCATATGAAGAGTTTCCTTCTCAAGAAGTTGTACGCACAGACACAAATGATGAAGGTGTGTGTACACGAAATCAAAGGATTACCTAGAATCTGGGTGTTCCTTCAAATTACCCACTTCCCCCTATCCAAAAGGGATCAAACAAGGGGAAGGGAAAGAATCAGGTTACATATCCTTCCTCTGTAGAAGGCCAATTGATCTCACTAGAGCAAATATTTTCACAACAAGAGGAATAAATGAAGGAATTAAGGAATATTAATGCAGAACTACTTCAGGGTAGTCTTCTTCCTAAACGTGCTAGATTCAGTCAGCCAAGGGAGTCTATTGCAGCTACGTAGATGGATCAAGAATATCCTCCTCTATTAGTACACCCTCACAAGTCTAATCCTATGGGTCAAGTGCAAAAAAAATCGGTGGTGCTACCATCAGTTGCAGTACCAGCCACTATACCTGTCCAGACTCCAATTATTGTACCTGCCCAAGTCCATGTTCAACCGGATGTTTCTCAAAAGTTAATAACTACCATTGAGTCATTAACAGCTCAGTTAGAGACTATGGAAGGGAAGTGTGCGCAGGTTCAACCAGAAAATAATGCTTACCCTGAATGGGTAGATTCAATCCCTCCCCCATCAAGTTTTGGGAACCCTGTATTCCCTATTTTCAATGGATAGGGCGATCCTGAATAGCATTTGACGCATTACGTGTCTTGTTGTGATCCTATGATGGGAACTCCGGAACAATAAGAAGCAGTGAAACTCAGATGCTTCATGCGAACCTTGCAAGGACCAGCTTTTGTTTGGTATACAAGCTTGCAATACTAGTCAATTACCGGTTGGGAAGATCTCCATCAACAAATCCTTCTTCAGTTCAACTCAACTTTGCCAAAAAAAACAGTTTTTGTTCTTAAAAACTGTAAGAAAAGGGAGAATGAACGGGTTTCAGATTTCATTACTTGCTGGAAGGGATTAACATATTCTCTAAGCTTAGAACTCCCTCAAGAAGAACTATTTCCAATCTGTGTGGCAAATCTGCGTGACGAATTACACACGTTGTTGATACCTGTGAAATACATAGGAGGGTTTCGATACCTTACTTCAATCACTCAGCAGATTGAAGATTCACTTATACAGACTAAGGCTAAATCCCTTGTAATTCCATCATTTCCAAGAAAAAGAATGGGTAAAGCAGAGACTACTACAGTTATGCTTAAGCAAGCACCTGTACCTACTTCTACTTCAAAACCTTCATCTTCCCGAAGGGATCCACCTCTTGAGCATCAACAACAAAGTTAATTTTGTCAAGATGATCAAAGAGATCAAAGACGGAAACAATTTGAGGATCTGAAGAGCAAAGTTTAATCTTTCCAAAACTAACATGTTCCTGGCTACTTCATTTCGGCTCTGGAAAATAATTTGGTTCAGTTGCCAAGGCCCAAAATTCCAAACAAGGAAGGAGATGAAGACCATCTAAATTATTTCCCCTTTCATCAAATGTTGGGGCTTCCCATCCAGGAGTGTTTTTGTCTTCAAATACCTCCTGCAAAAGATGGTCGACTCAGGAAATGTCAGACTAAAAGGCACTTCAGCCTAGGTAGCATATGTTACTGCTACAATTCCAGAGGAAAAAGGAGAATGGAATGAAGTCAAAAGCAAAAATGCGCAGAAATATGATGATTGGATGGTCATGAAAACAATCAACCAAACTCATGACATTTTCCGAATGAAATTGATGAAACCAATTGTGTCTTCTGCTATGGATGCCACAACAAAATCCTCTTCAGAGGAAAAATCCTCAAAAGGGTGCATAGTTCGAAGAAAGAAAAGCAATCAGAGGAAGATGAAATTGTGTCAAAGCCTAAGTTGTCTTTAACTCTAGAAGATTTCATTCCATCTACTTCGAATCCATGGGCACCGCCCCTGTAGAGACCCGAAGCTTAACGTACATAGATATTACATTACTTTTGTGGAATACTTAGTACATAACAAAACACACACACAAGGACTGTAATAGTTTAGTGTCTTTGGAAACTTGGAATAAAATCTTCTAATCATGGTGAAAGATCTTCAATATCTCCCATAAATATCTTCTATTTTTTCCTAAAACCTTTCTTTATATCCTAGGGAAAAGAAAACATAAAAGGGTGAGCTCAAATGCTCAGTAATGTTAAACAAAAGAAAAATCAATCACATCATATTCATAAGAATATAACTTTTGGAAATCTTAACCTGCAAAAGAGAGCATAATTTCATAACATGGGATAAATCATAATAGTGAAATGAAATCCCAATAATAATAACTTAAAACATGAAACTTTGTGGCATACACACATAATCATAGAGAATCATTTCTTGTTAGTCAAGACTCATTTCCAAGACTATCTTGGTGGACAATGTCCCTTTCTGAACCGAGTCACCCTCGTTTCAGTCATGTTTCACTAAACCGGTATAACCTACCATTCCAGCCTTGTCTATCTCATGAGATATAAATCTTTACCCAATGCATTGGAGGGAGATATAGGTCCCACCCATCTCATAATGATACCATTCTTATGTGTTCCACAAAATCATAAATCATACATCATTGCATAACCCATGTAATAAAAATGGGATTCTTAAACAACATGAAATCATAAAACCATTCATATAAGATAAATGAATTCATAAACATAATTCCATCACAACATAGTCAAATAAATGTAAAAATATGGATAGAAACAGAATCCTTTATTATCTTAGATGGAAAATAATTTTGATAAAACACTTGAATTGAATTCTTGAGGAAAATATCCTTTCTTCTTCAAAATCAATTTCTTTTCACAAAACATCATGCAATTTTAAAAGAAAGAGATTTTATTGAAAATAGTCCTGAAATCTTTTGGAGGAAGCTTCATGAAAATAAGGCTTTATAAAACCATAAAAATCTGTTCATGCCGTATAAGTTAAAAAAACATTCTTCGTACTTTTGTCGAAAAAGCCAAAAAGTACCTCGTACGGAAAACGACAAAAGATTCCTTTCATATCTTTTACTAAAAACTCACCAAAGGGTAAAATTGGATATAAACTATTGTATAAGGATATAAATATTACATATTGAGGAAACATGGATGTGGATGATAAAATACACCCCAGTAAATACCAAAGTATAAACAATCTCGGATAAAAATGAGATTGTGATATTTCCCTTACCCTAGGTTCGATTTGCTTCGTAAGTGTCCGAACCTCCTGTATAATGATTTAAATAATGTTATTGACTTATTATAGAATCATATTCATTGTTATTATATCATATATAGTTCTCTTATGACTTTATATTACCCATTCTTTTGTAAATTCATGTTAAAATAGCATTTTGGGTAAAATCGTCTCATTTGTCGTTCGTGTTTTTAACTTGTAATTATTAATATGATTACTGGGATCATGATTACTTATATCCATAATGTAAAACATGATTTATATATAATATATATTCAGAATATACATATATATAATATATTGATAAATGGAAATAAATACACCGTTCATGGAGACGGTAGTCCGTACGTACGCATGAACGCTGTTTTCGTTTCCTTATTGAATTGAATGGAATTAAGTAGATGACATACATATAAATATACATAAATCCAGTATCATTATTATGTCATATATTTCATTATTACTTATTATATATACTTTATAATCATTCATGAATGGTTAATCATTGAGAATGAATCTCATCGCGTCGTGGAGACGGTAGTCCGTACGTACGCACGAGCGATGATATCGTTCCCATGGTCGTGGAATTGTGTTGAAGTGTATGTATACTATTTCAGTATCAATATAAATTTATAATAATCATATATAGTTACTCATTAAACTATTATACTCATCCAATTAAGGTGGTGGCGGAAAATAGATTACACCACGGCGTGGAGACAGTATTCCGTACGTACGCACGCGTGGTGATTTCCTTTTTCTGTAGGATGGATAGAAGGTTAATTAGAGTTGTTTCATATTTATAATAACATATAAATATATTAGAAATACTGATGTTATTACTTTATCATGAAAAAACTAAAGAAGAAGAAGTTGAAAAAGATTTAAATTGAAAAAGATCGGTAATGGATATTACCTCTTTTTGACGCGCCTTCACTTAACCTCCACTTAAAGAACTAAGGATGGTCTTTGAAGAATACCAGGACCTCAAGGATGATACTAGGGAAGTGGAGAAGAGATTTTGTCAGGGTTTTGCCGAGCTTGAAGGCTCAAAGTTGTGTGAGGAAGAGAGGGAGGAGGTTCCCTTTTATAAGGGAGGAGAGGGGCATCTTAGGAAAATCTCAAAATATTATTTTATATTAAGGTCAAATTCGGTTTATAATGGTTCCAAATGGTCTTATTTCGAAGATAAAGTGGGGATGGGTCTAAATACTCTCATCCAATAGGATTTATACAAGTTTAGGTTATTATTTTAACCTTATCAATTAGATTTAACTCTATGTTAAATAATTTATATTTTACCGTGTCTTTTTGTTTTCTTACACTATATGGTTAATAAACTTACTATATCAAGACAAACGAACCCCAAGTTGTTTATTATTAATATATATAACCTTATATATGTAATTTGGCCTAACCTTATATTTTTAGGAATAAAATAACAATTAATAATATAATATTTGTTTTAAAAACTATTTTATGTCAATTTTGACACTATTTAGTAATTGATTTTTGTGAAAATCATAGCAGAATGATAAGTTCGAAAAAAGTTAATTAAATCAATACTAACATGTCATATTAACCTAGAAAATTAGTTTAATTCATAAAAAGTCTCAAATTACATTTATTTGGGCATTTATAACATCAATTATGTTAATATTTTCTTAAAAAGGTAATTGATGCATCATCGTTGTGTCATAAATAAATTAAATTATTTTAAGTATAAAAATTACAATTAAAATACCATTATGTAGTAAATCGTTTTATCTTTCTAATAAATATTTATAGTCGAAATTATATTATGTATAACCCTATATTAAAAATGTTTTAGTAAATAAACTTTGATTTTAACTCTTTTAACTCTTCTTTGAATTAAATAATAATAAATGTCCTAATCTAATCCAAGTGGGCCTAAATGATAATATTTTACACTTAAGGTTGTTTTTGGTCGAGATACACTTGTCCAATAGGATTAGGACATGTGTTAGGATAATATTAATATCATTGTTACCCTTAATTACCCTATTTACTTTTAACTGTGGTAAATAAAAGTAAAAAAGTTACTATTCACCAAAAATTATTTTCATCTCATTGAACCACATTTTACTTACTGACATCAACCGTGTCTCTCGGATTTTTGAAATTCCATTCACAGAAGCGGTAAAATTAAGATTTATGAAAAAATTAATTTTTTAACTACCACTTAGTAGTTTCACTATTCATCAAAAATTGAAGTTTTTCAGAAAAATGCCAAAATTTCACCCTAAGCTATAATTGATATTCTGAATTCAAAAATGATTTCTATTTTACAAAATTCCCAACATATAAGTTGCATTAATGAATTTTATAATTAATTTCCGTTGTCACAACAAATAGCGTGTTTTTAAGAGATAATAACTATCAAAAGATTAACACTTGTTTATGTCTGGTGTAAATGTGGAATTACATTAAATGACCAACATTGTATTAAATTGTAAAAATATATTCTAAATATACTTTAAAACCACTCAAATTAAAAATTTATCACTATTAATTATTTCGATTAAAAAAGTTGTTTTTAATTAAAATTTAGTAATTTTCACTATTCATCAGAATATGAAACTTATCCGAAAAGTAGCAAAATTTCACCTTAGGCTAAATTCGATACTCCAAATCCAAAAATGAAGTCCATTTTGAGAGATAAAATTTATAAAATTTTAAAATGTGGTTATTACTATTCATAACAGCTAGTTTTAATAATATTTTAATAACATATTGTTGTTTAGTGAATCTCGTTATTGTGTACTACACACGCTATCGAGGAAGGTCGTGATTGCGTGTAATGCAAGGCAATTCAAGGATGCGTGTTGTGCAAGCTCCTTTTGGTGTAGCGTACAACACATGATATTAATGAAATTAAAAAGAATATTTTTCGTAAAATTTTAGGGTGTTACATTCTACCCCCCTTAAAATGAATTTCGCCCTCGAAATTCGTCGGGGTTATAAATGGTTTACTACTTGAAAGTTTCTTTAATAGAAACCCACATCGTAAAAAGGAATACCAAAACCAATCTTTAAAAACAAAAGTATGAAATGTAACGATTACCCAAATAAACTAATCACTGGGTTTCCACATAAGTGAAAATATGGATATGGAAGAGAAATCTAACCATCATGTTCTGATGGAGAGTGGTAGAGAACATGGCTATGGAAAAGCCAAAAATCACAAATCCATAAATTTGTGACGATCTAGGGTACCATATGATTCATCGGATATAAGGGCACTAGGACAACATTTTTGTTTTTCAAGATCATTTCCCTAAAGTTGAAAATTTGAATTGGAATAAATACTTACTTTATTTTGGTACAATCTCACTGTTGTTCGTGCCTTGATCCACTTCATCTCTTAAATAAATGAAGTTGAATTTATTATTCGTGAAGTGTTAGCAGATCATGTGATAGAATGATGGGTCATTCTATCTGTCTCAAACAAAAGGTTAGCAAAAATTATATACATAAGTCGATCTATAGTGAGATTAATCATATATGGTTCCTAAAATGGACTTATACTACATATATCACACTGCTTAATATAATAAAACTAGTTTCTACTAAACAGGGACTTCCTGTAGGCCAGTGGTAGGCGATAAAGGCCAGTCGCACTTCGGTTGTGGGTTCGATTCCCACAGCCTTGTCCGACGTGATGGGATGTCGCCCGTCCTGTAGGTTGTCCTTTTTCTAAAACTATTTTACTATAACATCCCATCAATAATATCGAAAAAAAATTCTATCCTTAAACAATACTAACTTATGTCCAACATAATCCATTCTAATCTTTAGGCTTATCCATAATACTCCAGTCCACTCTCATAATATAGTGAAAACGATTACCAGAGATTTAATACTGTCGTTGATCCCCATATATCATAAGATATGTCTTGTTGGTCACATTCCAAACATTCAAAGGCCTTAATCATGTATTCTCTTGAATACCCATTGAACCTTAGTGAAAACATGAATGCAGTTAAATGTTAACTCTTTCCACATACCAAAATCATCAAAATTCTATATACTCATACCACGATATCACTTAGTCCTTATATCAATCATGAGCTCATGAATATAATCAAACATCTCATTATCGTCTTATCCCTTCATTATGCACATATCATCTACATTCCAAAAATATCTGAATAACCTTTCTTGGATACTGGTACTATTAATCATACACTTTCAAAACTCAAGGAAAGACAACAGTGTAACAATCCTTAGATGTCGCTTTATTCCATAGTACCATGATATTACTTATACAACATTACACATGATAAACATGTCATCATTCCACTACATTCTTAAACCATTGACCGAGCTTCAACAATTCTTACATATCATTTGTAGTCTCTTCATCATCATCAACATAAATACTACCCATACGACCATAATGATTCTCTTCATGAGACTTTCCCTTAGGGCATTGGTTTGCATAATGCCCGTACATTCCACATTTAAAACATTTAACCATTCTTGATGTCGTAGCAATACCATTATCCTCATCCCTGGTGTTAACTGAACCTTTTCCTTTGCACTTACTGGCTTTGTGTCCTTCTTTTCCACACCCAAAGCATCTTCCAGTTCCTTTGAAACATTCTCCTTGATGCCTCTTCCCACATGATTTACATAGGGGAAATTGAACTTTCTTTCCTCTATGATCATCATGAAACTCCATCTTTCTTTTATTAGTCGAGTCAGGAAATTTACCAAATTTTACTTTATTGATCATATTATTAGATTGCTGATTTGGCATAATAATGATGTTTGGACTTCCAAATCCCATTTCATTATGAATAATATCATTCCATTGTCCATCATATCCTCCATTATCGTGAATCATCTTGTTTCCAGCCATTTTCTAAAACCCAAAAAGAATAGTGTGAGAGGCAAAAATCATGCTAGGAAAACAACATAATAAAGGTGAAGTATCCTCAATATCTAACATCTTAGGTTAAATTATATGATCGTTACTGTAGTTCTAGGACTGTATCCTATACGTATACTTATTCTTAGGGACATCCCTAGACATAGCTTATAAATATCTCTAGGGATCTCACTAAAGTTCTCACATCCTAGTTGCCAAAGTTTTACTAAACCTTTCCTCTGATACCAACTATAGAGGTCTGGAAATAATTCCAGTGGACTATAGTTGATACCTATCAGGGCACTCCATGGGCGGCTACACCCCCTGGGCGGGACACACCACCATCCCCAGTGGCATCCATTTCCACATGAAGCACTTGGGCGGAGAGCCATGCTTCGTCCAACGCTCACATGTGAGAGTTCCCAAGGATCAGATACATTCCTACCTCCTTTGCCTCTGATACCAACTGTAGAGACCCGAATCTTAACGTACATAGATATTACATTACTTTTGCGGAATACTTAGTACATAACAAAACACACACACAAGGACCGTAATAGTTTAGTGTCTTTGGAAACTTGGAATAAAATCTTCTAATCATGGTGAAAGATCTTCAATATCTCCCATAAAGATATTCTTTTTTTCCTAAAACCTTTCTTTATATCCTGGGGAAAAGAAAACATAAAAGGGTGAGCTCAAATGCTCAGTAAGGGTAAACAAAAGAAAAATAAATCACATCATATTCATAAGAACATAACTTTTGGAAATCTTAACCTGCAAAAGAGAGCATAATTTCATAACATGGGATAAATCATAATAGTGAAATGAAATCCCAATAATCATAACATAAAACATGAAACTTTGTTGCATACACACATAATCATAGATAATCATTTCTTGTTAGTCAAGACTCATTTCCAAGACTATCTTAGAGGATAATGTCCCTTTCTGAACCGAGTCACCCTCGTTTCAGTCCTGTTTCACTGAACCGGTATAACCTACCATTCCAGCCTTGTCTATATCATGAGATATAAATCATTACCCAATGCATTGGAGGGAGATATAGGTCCCACCCATCTCATAATGATACCATTCTTATGTGTTCCACAAAATCATAAATCATACATCATTGCATAACCCATGTAATAAAAATGGGATTCTTAAACAACATGACATCATAAAACCATTCATATAAGATAAAGGAATTGATAAACATAATTCCATCACAACATAGTCAAATCAATGTAAAAGTATGGATAGAAACAGAACCCTTTATTATCTTAGATGGAAAATAATTTTGATAAAACACTTGAATTGAATTCTTGAGGAAAATATCCTTTCTTCTTCAAAATCAATTTCTTTTCACAAAACATCATGCAATTTTAAAAGAAAGAGATTTTATTGAAAATAGTCCTGAAATCTTTTGGAGGAAGCTTCATGAAAATAAGGCTTTATAAAACCATAAAAATCCATTCGTGCCGTATAAGTTAAAAAAAACATTCTTCGTACTTTTGTCGAAAAAGCCAAAAAGTACCTCGTACGAAAAACGACAAAAGATTCCTTTCATATCTTTTAATAAAAACTCACCAAAGGGTAAAATTGGATATAAACTATTGTATAAGGATATAAATATTACATATTGAGGAAACATGGATGTGGATGATAAAATACACCCCAGTAAATACCAAAGTATTAACAATCTCGGATAAAAATGAGATTGTGATATTTCCCTTACCTTAGGTCTGATTTTCTTCGTAAGTGTCTGATCCTCCTGTATAATGATTTAAATAATGTTATTGACTTATTAAAGAATCATATTCATTGTTATTATATCATATATGGTTCGCTTATGACTTTATATTACCCGTTCTTTTGTAAATTCATGTTAAAGTAGCGTTTTGGGTAAAATCATCTCATTTGTCGTTCGTGTATTTAACTTGTAATTATTAATATGATTACTTGGAACATGATTACTTATATCCAGAAGGTAAAACATGATTTATATATAATATATATTCAGAATATACATATATATAATATATTGATAAATGGAAAGAAATACACCGTTCATGGAGACGGTAGTCCGTACGTACGCATGAACGCTGTATTCGTTTCCTTATTGAATTGAATGGAATTAAGTAGATGACATACATATAAATATACATAAATCCAGTATCATTATTATGTCATATATTTCATTATTACTTATTATATATACTTTATAATCATTCATGAATGGTTAATCATTGAGAATGAATCTCATCGCGTCGTGGAGACGGTAGTCCGTACGTGTGCACGAGCGATGATATCGTTCCCATGGTCGTGGAATTGTGTTGAAGTGTATGTATACTATTTCAGTATTAATATCACTTTATAATAATCATATATAGTTACTCATTAAACTATTATACCCATCCAATTAAGGTGGTGGAGGAAAATAGATTACACCATGGCGTGGAGACGGTATTCCGTACGTACGCACGCGCGGTGATTTCCTTTTTCCGTAGAATGGATAGAAGGTTAATTAGAGTTGTTTCAATTATATAATAACATATAAATATATTAGAAATACTGATGTTATTACTTTATCATGAAACAACTAAAGAAGAAAAGTTGAAAAAGAAATAAATTGAAAAAGATCGGTAATGGATATTACCTCTTTTTGACGCGCCTTCACTTAACCTCCACTTAAAGAACTAAGGATGGTCTTTGAAGAAGACCAGGACCTCTAGGATGATACTAGGGAAGTGGAGAAGAGATTTTGACAGGGTTTGGCCGAGCATGAAGGCTCAAAGTTGTGTGAGGAAGAGAGGGAGGAGGTTCCCTTTTATAAGGGAGGAGAGGGGCATCTTAGGAAAATCTCAAAATATTATTTTATATTAAGGTAAAATTCGGTTTATAATGGTTCCAAATGGCCTTTTTTCGAAGATAAAGTGGGGATGGGTTGCAATAATCTCATCCAATAGGATTTAGACAAGTTTAGGTTATTATTTTAACCTTATCAATTAGATTTAACTCTAAGTTAAATAATTTAACTTTTACCGTGTCTTTTTGTTTTCTTACACTATATGGTTAATAAACTTACTATATCAAGACAAACGAACCCCAAGTTGTTTATTATTAATATATATATCCTTATCTAAGTCATTTGGCCGAACCTTAGATTTTTAGGAATAAAATAACAATTAATAATATAATATTTGTTTTAAAAACTATTTTATGTCAATTTTGACACTATTTAGTAATTGATTTTTGTGAAACTCATAACAGAATGATAAGTTCTAAAAAAGTTAATTAAATCAATACTAACATGTCATATTAACCTAGAAAATTAGTTTAATTCATAAAAAGTCTCAAATTACATTTATTTTGGCATTTATAACATCAATTATGTTAATATTTTCTTAAAAAGGTAATTACTGCATCATCGTTGTGTCATAAATAAATTAAATTATTTTAAGTATAAAAATTACAAATAAAATACCATTATGTAGGAAATAGTTTTAGCTTTCTAATAAATATTTATAGTCGAAATTATATTATGTATAACCCTATATTAAAAATGTTTTAGTAAATAAACTTTGATTTTAACTCTTTTAACTCTTCTTTGAATTAAATAATAATAAATGTCCTAATCTAATCCAAGTGGGCCTAAATGATAATATTTTACACTTAAGGTTGTTTTTGGTCGAGATACACTTGTCCAATAGGATTAGGACATGTGTTAGGGTAATATTAATATCATTGTTACCCTTAATTACCATATTTACTTTTAACCGTGGTAAATAAAAGTAAAAAAGTTACTATTCACCAAAAATTATTTTCATCTTATTGAACCACATTTTACTTACTGACATCAACCGTGTCTCTCGGATTTTTGAAATTCCATTCACAGAAGGGGTAAAATTAAGATTTATGAAAAAATTAATTTTTTAACTACCACTTAGTAGTTTCACTATTCATCAAAAATTGAAGTTTTTCAGAAAAATGCAAAAAATTCACTCTAAGCTATAATTGATATTCCGAATTCAAAAATGATTTCTATTTTACAAAATTCCCAACATATAAGTTCCATTAATTAATTTTATAATTAATTTCCGCTGTCACAACAAATAGCGTGTTTTTAAGAGATAATAACTATCAAAAGATTAACACTTGTTTATGTCTGGTGTAAATGTGGAATTACATTAAATGACCAACATTGTATTAAATTGTAAAAATATATTCTAAATATACTTTAAAACCACACAAATTAACAATTTATCACTATTAATTATTTTTATTAAAAAAGTTGTTTTTAATTAAAATTTAGCAATTTTCAATATTCATTAGAATATGAAAGTTATCCGAAAAGTACCAAAATTTCACCTTAGGCTAAATTCAATACTCCGAATCCAAAAATGAAGTCCATTTTGAGAGATAAAATTTATAAAATTTTAAAATGTGGTTATTACTATTCATAACAGCTAGTTTTAATAATATTTTAATAACATATTGTTGTTTAGTGAATCTCGTTATTGCATACTACACACGCTATCGAGGAAGGTCGTGATTGCGTGTAATGCAAGGCAATTCAAGGATGCGTGTTGTGGAAGCTCCTTTTGGTGTAGCGTACAACACATGACATTAATGAAATTAAAAATAATATTTTTCATAAAATTTTAGGGTGTTACATTCTACCCCCCTTAAAATGAATTTCGCCCTTGAAATTCGTCAGGGTTATAAATGGTTTACTACTTGAAAGTTTCTTTAATAGAAACCCACATCGTAAAAAGGAATACCAAAACCAATCTTTAAAAACAAAATTTTGAAATGTAACGATTACCCAAATAAACTAATCACTGGGTTTCCACATAGGTGAAAATATGGATATGGAAGAGAAATCTAACCATCATGTTCTGATGGAGAGTGGTAGAGAATATGGCTATGGAAAAGCCAGCAATCACAAATCCATAAATTTGTGATGATCTAGGGTACCATATGATTCATCGGATATAAGGGCACTAGGACAACATTTTTGTTTTTCAAGATCATTTCCGTAAAGTTGAAAATTTGAATTAGAATAAATACTTACTTTATTTTGGTACAATCTCACTGTTGTTCGTGCCTTGAACAATTTCCACTTCATCTCTTAAATAAATGAAGTTGAATTTGTTATTCGTGGAGTGTTAGCAGATCATGTGATATAATGACGGTTCATTCCATCTATCTCAAACAAAAGGTTAGCAAAAATTATATACATAAGTCGATCTATAGTGAGATTAATCATATATGGTTCCTAAAATGGACTTATACTTCATATATCATACTTCTTAATATAATAAAACTAGTTTCTACTAAATAGGGACTTCCTATAGGCCAGTGGCAGGCGATAAAGGCCAGTCTCACTTCGGTTGTGGGTTCGATTCCCACAGCCTTGTCTGACGTGATGGGCTCTTGCCCGTCCTGCAGGTTTTCCTTTTTCTAAAACTATTTTACTATAACATCCCATCAATAATATCGAAAAAAAATTATATCCTTAAACAATACTAACTTATGTCAAACATAATCCATTCCAATCTTTAGGCTTATCCATAATATTGCAGTCCACTCTCGTAATATAGTGAAAACGATTACCAGAGATTTAATACTGTCGTTGATCCCCATATATCATAAGATATGTCTTGTTGGTCACATTCCAAACATTCAAAGGCCTTAATCATGTATTCTCTTGAATACCCATTGAACCTTAGTGAAAACATGAATGCAGTTAAAAGTTAACTCTTTCCACATACCAAAATCCTCAAAATTCTATATACTCAAACCATGATATCACTTAGTCCTTATATCAATCATGAGCTCATGAATATAATCAAACATCTCATTATCGTCTTATCCCTTCATTATGTTCATGTCATCAACATTCCAAAAATATCTGAATAACCTTTCTAGGATACTGGTACTATTAATCATACACTTTCAAAACTCAAGGAAATACAACAGTGTAACAATCCTTAGATGTCTCTTTATTCCATAGTACCATGAGATTACTTATACAACATTACACATGATAAACATGTCATCATTCCACTATATTCTTAAACCATTGACCGAGCTTCAACAATTCTTACATATCATTTGTAGTCTCTTCATCATCATCAACATAAATACTACCCATAGGACCATACTGATTCTCTTCATGAGACTTTCCCTTAGGGCATTGGTTTGCATAATGCCCGTACATTCCACATTTAAAACATTTAACCATTGTTGATGTCGTAGCAATTCCATTATCCTCATCCCTAGTGTTAACTGAACCTTTTTCTTTGCACTTACTGGCTTTATGTCCTTCTTTTACACACCCAAAGAATCTTCTAGTTCCTTTGAAACATTCTCCTTGATGCCTCTTCCCACATGATTTACATAGGGGAAATTGAACTTTCTTTCCTCTTTGATCATCATGAAACTCCATCTTTCTTTTATTAGCCGAGTCAGGAAGTTTACCAAATTTTACTTTATTGATCATATTATGAGATTGCTGATTTGGCATAATAATGATGTTTGGACTTCCAAATCCCATTTTATTATGAAGAATATCATTCCATTGTCCATCATATCCTCCATTATCGTGAATCATCTTGTTTCCAGCCATTTTCTAAAACCCAAAAAGAATAGTGTGAGAGGAAAAAATCATGCAAGGGAAAACAACATAATAAAGGTGGAGTATCCTCAATATCTAACATCTTAGGTTAAATTCTATGATCGTTACCGTAGTTCTAGGACTGTATCCTATACGTATACTTATTCTTAGGGACATCCCTAGACATACCATATAAATATCTCTAGGGATCTCACTAAAGTTCTCACATCCTAGTTGCCAAAGTTTTACTAAACCTTTCCTCTGATACCAACTGTAGCGGTCTGGAAATAATTCCAGTGGACTATAGTTGATACCTATCAGGGCACTCCATGGGCGGCTACACCCCCTGGGCGGGACACACCACCATCCCCAGTGGCAGCCATTTCCACATGAAGCCCTTGGGCGGAGAGCCATGCTTCGTCCAATGATCACATGTGAGAGTTCCCAAGGATCGGATACATTCCTACCTCCTTTGCCTCTGATACCAACTGTAGAGACCCGAATCTTAACGTACATAGATATTACATTACTTTTGCGTAATACTTAGTACATAACAAAACACACACACAAGGACCGTAATAGTTTAGTGTCTTTGAAACTTGGAATAAAATCTTCTAATCATGGTGAAAGATCTTCAATATCTCCCATAAAGATCTTCATTTTTTTTCCTAAAACCTTTCTTTATATCCTGGGGAAAAGAAAACATAAAATGGTGAGCTCAAATGCTCAGTAAGGATAAACAAAAGAAAAATCAATCACATCATATTCATAAGAACATAACTTTTGGAAATCATAACCTGCAAAAGAGAGCATAATTTCATAACAAGGGATAAATCATAATAGTGAATTGAAATCCCAATAATCATAACTTAAAACATGAAACTTTGTGGCATACACACATAATCATAGAGAATCATTTCTTGTTAGTCAAGACTCATTGCCAATACTATCTTAGTGGACAATGTCCCTTTCTGAACCGAGTCACCCTCGTTTCAGTCCTGTTTCACTGAACCGGTATAACCTACCATTCCAGCCTTGTCTATCTCATGAGATATAAATCTTTACCCAATGCATTGGAGGGAGATATAGGTCCCACCCATCTCATAATGATACCATTCTTATGTGTTCCACAAAATCATAAATCATAAATCATTGCATAACCCATGTAATAAAAATGGGATTCTTAAACAACATGAAATCATAAAACCATTCATATAAGATAAATGAATTCATAAACATAATTCCATCACAACATAGTCAAATAAATGTAAAAATATGGATAGAAACAGAACCCTTTATTATCTTAGATGGAAAATAATTTTGATAAAACACTTGAATTGAATTCTTGAGGAAAATATCCTTTCTTCTTCAAAATCAATTTCTTTTCACAAAACATCATGCAATTTTAAAAGAAAGATATTTTATTGAAAATAGTCATGAAATCTTTTGGAGGAAGCTTCATGAAAATAAGGCTTTATAAAACCATAAAAATCTGTTCATGTCGTATAAGTTAAAAAAACATTCTTCGTACTTTTTTCGAAAAAGCCAAAAAGTACCTCGTACGGAAAACGACAAAAGATTCCTTTCATATCTTTTACTAAAAACTCACCAAAGGGTAAAATTGGATATAAACTATTGTATAAGGATATAAATATTACATATTGAGGAAACATGGATGTGGATGATAAAATACACCCCAGTAAATACCAAAGTATAAACAATCTCGGATAAAAATGAGATTGTGATATTTCCCTTACCCTAGGTCCGATTTGCTTCGTAAGTGTCCGAACCTCCTGTATAATGATTTAAATAATGTTATTGACTTATTATAGAATCATATTCATTGTTATTATATCATATATGGTTCTCTTATGACTTTATATTACCCATTCTTTTGTAAATTCATGTTAAAATAGCGTTTTGGGTAAAATCGTCTCATTTGTCGTTCGTGTTTTTAACTAGTAATTATTAATATGATTACTGGGATCATGATTACTTATATCCATAATGTAAAACATGATTTATATATAATATATATTCAGAATATACATATATATAATATATTGATAAATGGAAATAAATACACCGTTCATGGAGACGGTAGTCCGTACGTACGCATGAACGCTGTTTTCGTTTCCTTATTGAATTGAATGGAATTAAGTAGATGACATACATATAAATATACATAAATCCAGTATCATTATTATGTCATATATTTCATTATTACTTATTATATATACTTTATAATCATTCATGAATGGTTAATCATTGAGAATGAATCTCATCGCGTCGTGGAGACGGTAGTCCGTACGTACGCACGAGCGACGATATCGTTCCCATGGTCGTGGAATTGTGTTGAAGTGTATGTATACTATTTCAGTATCAATATCAATTTATAATAATCATATATAGTTACTCATTAAACTATTATACTCATCCAATTAAGGTGGTGGCGGAAAATAGATTACACCACGGCGTGGAGACGGTATTCCGTACGTACGCACGCGCGGTGATTTCCTTTTTCCGTAGGATGGATAGAAGGTTAATTAGAGTTGTTTCATATTTATAATAACATATCAATATATTATAAATACTGATGTTATTACTTTATCATGAAACAACTAAATAATAAAAGTTGAAAAAGAAAGAAATTGAAAAAGATCGGTAATGGATATTACCTCTTTTTGACGCGCCTTCACTTAACCTCCACTTAAAGAACTAAGGATGGTGTTTGAAGAAGATCAGGACCTCTAGGATGATACTAGTGAAGTGGAGAAGAGATTTTGGCAGGGGTTGGCCGAGCTTGAAGGCTCAAAGTTGTGTGCGGAAGAGAGGGAGGAGGTGCCCTTTTATAAGGGAGGAGAGGGGCATCTTAGGAAAATCTCAAAATATTATTTTATATTAAGGTCAAATTTGGTTTATAATGGTTCCAAATGGTCTTATTTCGAAGCTAAAGTGGTGATGGGTCGCAATACTCTCATCCAATAGTATTTAGACAAGTTTAGGTTCTTATTTTAACCTTATCAATTAGATTTAACTCTAAGTTAAATAATTTAACTTTTACCGTGTCTTTTTGTTTTCTTACACTATATGGTTAATAAACTTACTATATCAAGCCAAACGAACCCCAAGTTGTTTATTATTAATATATATAACCTTATCTAAGTCATTTGGCCTAACCTTAGATTTTTAGGAATAAAATAACAATTAATAATATAATATTTGTTTTAAAAACTATTTTATGTCAATTTTGACACTATTTAGTAATTGATTTTTGTGAAAATCATAACAGAATGATAAGTTTGAAAAACGTAAATTAAATAAATACTAACATGTCATATTATCCTAGAAAATTAGTGTAATTCATAAAAAGTCTAAAATTACATTTATTTGGGCATTTATAACATCAATTATGTTAATATTTTTTTTAAAAAAGGTAATTACTGCATCATCGTTGTGTCATAAATAAATTAAATTATTTAAAGTATAAAAATTACAAATAAAATACCATTATGTAAGAAATCTTTTTAGCTTTCTAATAAATATTTATAGTCGAAATTATATGATGTATAACCCTATATTAAAAATGTTTTAGTAAATAAACATTGATTTTAACTCTTTTAACTCTTCTTTGAATTAAATAATAATAAATGTCCTAATCTAATCCAAGTGGGCCTAAATGATAATATTTTACACTTAAGGTTGTTTTTGGTCGAGATACACTTGTCCAATAGGATTAGGACATGTGTTAGGGTAATATTAATATCATTGTTACCCTTAATTACCCTATTTAGTTTTAACCATGGTAAATTAAAGTAAAAAGGTTACTATTCACCAAAAATTATTTTCATCTCATTGAACCACATTTTACTTACTGACATCAACCGTGTCTCCCGGATTTTTGAAATTCCATTCACAGAAGCGGTAAAATTAAGATTTATGAAAAAATTAATTTTTTAACTACCACTTAGTAGTTTCACTATTCATCAAAAATTGAAGTTTTTCAGAAATATGCCAAAATTTCACCCTAAGCTATAATTGATATTCCAAATTCAAAAATGGTTTATATTTTACAAAATTCCCAACATATAATTTTCATTAATTAATTTTATAATTAATTTCCGCTGTCACAATAAATAGCGTGTTTTTAAGAGATAATAACTATCAAAAGATTAACATTTGTTTATGTCTGGTGTGAATGTGGAATTACATTAAATGACCAACATTGTATTAAATTGTAAAAATATATTCTAAATATACTTTAAAACCACTCAAATTAACAATTTATCACTATTAATTATTTCGATTAAAAAAGTTGTTTTTAATTAAAATTTAGTAATTTTCACTATTCATCAGAATATGAAAGTTATCCGAAAAGTACCAAAATTTCACCTTAGGCTAAATTCGATACTCCGAATCCAAAAATGAAGTCCATTTTGAGAGATAAAATTTCAAAAATTTTAAAATGTGGTTATCACTATTCATAACGGCTAGTTTTAATAATATTTTAATAACATATTGTTGTTTAGTGAATCTTGTTATTGCGTACTACACACGCTATAGAGGAAGGTCACGATTGCGTGTAATGCAAGGCAATTCAAGGATGCGTGTTGTTCAAGCTCCATTTGGTTTAGCGTACAACACAAGACATTAATGTAATTAAATAGAATATTTTTCATAAAATTTCGGGGTGTTACAGCCCCACCAAACGGAATAGCCTAAATTGGATAATCAGGCAGAGTCTTCATCGAATGAAGATTTAATCTTTGGTTCTGTTAACATGATTCACTTAACAGATCCTTATGCCAATCGTAGTTTCAAATTCTATGAGCATAATTTCCCTATATCAAATAGAGGAATTAGAGGGAGTTCCGGGGTTATGGGATACAGAGAAAGATGTGGATATCCCAGAATCCACTATTCCAATTCTACCCCTGTTAGAACTGTGTATGCTGCAGAAACTCGTGGTAGAGCCCTTTAGTGAGCTCACCAAGAACAAGAAAGTTCTTCCACCAATAGAAAGTTCCGTATTTGTACAGTTATTCTGGCGGATCAGTTGGGGGTTCCATCTTCATCCTCTCAACAAGTAAATGGATCTAATCATTCTAATCGTCCAAATCCAAGAATATTTCCAACTCCTATCCGGATACAAGATGCATCAACTTTCAAAGAATCAATATCCAAGGAACCTACTAAACCACATGTTCCTGTTGGGAAACGCATACCTCTGGATAAAAAGTATGATGTATTGAAACACCTGGCCCAAGTATTGGCCATGTTATCAATTCTGAATGCTTTGAATCTGTCAAAAGATCTTCGGGAGGCACTCATAGAGGATTTGTCAAGTCCTTAGGAGTTTGAAACTGAAATTGCTGCAACTGAAGTCTACCTCGTAGAAAATAATCCTGCAGAATGCCATGTAGTGATATCTTTCACAGATGAAGATGAAGATGATGTCGTGAATGGGCATATTAGACCTTTGTACTTATCTGGAAAGGTCAATGGTGTAGACATTTGATGATCTTTCATTGATAATGGTTCAGGAGTCTACCTCATGCCCATTCGTACACTTCGTCGATTGGGCCTCATGGAATCTGATTTATCTCCTTCTACTATGATGTTACAAGGATATGATAAAAATGAACAAGAACCATTGGGCGAGATTTCACTCAGAACTCAGTTTGGAGATCTTATATAAAATTCATATTTCATGGTTGTTGATCAAGACTCAGCCTTCAACATCTTGCTTGGAAGACCCTACCTACATCAACATGCGACTATCCCTTCGTCATACCATCAATGTCTCAAATATTATTTTGATGGTCAAGTTGGGACATTTTATGGTGATAAGGCCTCATTTAAGACATGTGAATCTCAATACATTGAGGTGGAATTCTATTACATGAACGGAAAGGAGAAATCCACAACAAGGGAGATTACCAAAGTTAATGCTCCATATGGTTTGGAGAATATTACATTAAATCCATTTTCACATGTGAGTACAGATTATGTGTTGCCTATCAGTCAAATTTACATGATAGACCCAAATAGAAATACTATTATGGAGACTTCCATAAGGTCATTTATGACAATCAAGCCAGACGGCATGGGAGAAATTGGTGAGCCACCAAGCAGTGATGAAAGCCCAAATGGTGATGTCTTTATTTCATATGCTGAAATCCGGAAAGTTTAAACTTCACCAACTAGGACAGAATAAGTGATAGGAACATCAGAGGTGAACAATGATGTTGATTCTCAATCCATCATCTCCTCTTTATTACCCATGGAAGACCCTTCATTATCAATTGGGTCAGAAATGGAAGCATCTTCTTCAAGATGTTCAAATTTTAACATCTCTCTTAATCATGGAAATTCTACGTCATCATCTACTATGAAAGTATAAATGGAAGAAATAACACATGTTGAAGAATAATAGTAAGATCTTAGGGACGCTCCTCCAGCATTTGAAGAGGGTATCTCTACCATCGTGGATGAACTCAGAGAAATAAATCTGGGTACAAGAGAAGATCCACGCCCCACATTTATCAGTGCGGCCATGACTCTTGAAGAACAAGAGATGTATATTCCCTTTTTAAAGAAAAATAGAGACATATTTGCTTGGAACTATACAGATATGCATGTGCTTGATCCTGATGTTTCTAATCATCATTTGGGTTTACCAAAAGAACCTCGAGGATTTAAGCAACACGCAAGAAGAACACACCTAACTTATGCATCCCAAATTGAAGCTGAAGTGGATAAGATTATCAAAGATAACTTCGTCAGAGAAGTTCAATATCCCATGTGGTTATCTAATATTGTCCTTGTGATGAAGAAGAACAGACAAATTAGAGTTTGCATCGAATTTAGAGATCTTAATCGGCATTGTCCTAAGGATTATTTTCCAGTTCTGATTACAGAACGTTTAATCAATGCAACAACTGGCTATGAAGAACTTTCCTTTATAGATGTATATTTCAGATATAATCAAATCTGAATGGATCCAGAAGATGAGGAATCCATAGCCTTCAAAGCCCCTCAGGGTGTGTTTTTCTATCGGGTAATTCCCTTTGGCTTAAAGAATGAAGGTACAACATATCAGTGTTCCATGCATCATATCTTCAAACCCTTTTTAGGGAATTTTTTTGAATGTTATGTGGACGATTTGGTGGTCAAAACCAAACAACGTTCTAATCACTTGGCTGATTTGGATGTCAGATTCCGTAAGCTTCGACAACATAATTTGAAGATGAACCCCTTAAAATGTTCTTTTGGGGTAACCTCAGGAAACTTTCTAGGCTTTTTTGTACGCCATCGTGGTATTGAAGTCAATCGTGAGAAGACCATGTCAATAATTGGTATGTCACCTCCTCGAAATTTGAAATAATTAAAGGGACTTCAAGGAAACTTAGCATATATTCAGTGTTTCATCACCAATTTGGCAGGCAAAAGTTTACCCTTCACCAAATTTATTAAGAAGGGAGTCACTTACCGGTGGACTGAAGAATGTCAAGAATCATTTGATATTCTCATTAAATACCTATTGAGTCCACTGGTACTTATGCCACCTGTTGATGGAATTGCACTTATCCTCTACGTGACAGCCTTAGAGCGATCATTGGGTGCCTTTATTTCTCAGAATAATGATGCTGGGAATGAAAATAGCCTCTACTATCTCAGTCGAACTATGCTTGAAGTAGAAACCCGGTATTCAAATATTGAGAAGTGCTGCCTGGAATTAATCTTTGTCATTCAGAATTTGAGACACTACCTGCAACATCACGAGGTCAAATTGGTATCTCTTAATAACCCGCTCAAATTAATCCTTAGTCATCCAATGCTTACAGGACGTCTGGAAAGGTGGGAAGTTATTTTGCAGTAATTCGACATTCAGTATGTGTCTCAAAAGGAAATAAAGGGCCAAGATCTGGCCGATTTCCTTGTTGAAAATCCTTCAGTAGAAGATACATATTCAGATATTTAACTCCCTAATGAAGAATTCTTCTCTATTCAGGATAGTCCTCAGGTATGGGAAATGTATTTTGATGGTGCTTCCATAAGTCCTAAAGGGAAGAAAATGGAAGATCCTAAATTCAACAAGGTTGGATTAGGAGTTATTATTATTTCCCCAGAAAAGGCAGTGTTACCTTATTCCTTCTTATTGTGGGAAGGTGGTACCAATAATGAAGCATAATACTAGGCCCTCATCGCAGGATTAGAGTTGGCGCTTCAAGCACAAGTGAATCACTTAAGGGAGAAAGGTGATTCAGACCTGGTAATCAAACAAGTCAATGGGGATTATGCAATCAGAAAACAATAATTGATCCCTTTGTATGATTACGTCAGAGAGTTAATGGCGGAATTTCATATGGAACCATCATTTTCTTATGTCCCGCGATCACAAAATGCTCAAGCTGATGCACTGGCTAAAATAGTAACAGCTCGGGCAGATCCAAATCGAGACACAAAAACCATCAGTATTGCCCACATTCATACAATTTCACCTTATGCTCGAACCAGAACATAGGAGATCAATGAAATTATTCCAATTCTTGAACTGCATGGTAATACTACAAGATGGATGACACCTATCAGGGAATACCTTCAAAATGGAACACTTCCACCTGATAGAGCCGGGAAAGAAAAAATTTGGTGATGTGTAGTAAATTTTACTCTCTATGATATCCCGTATCACCTAGAGAAAATTCTATACAAGCGTGGCTTTGATGGAGTTCTCTTCAGATGCATTGATAGGTGAAGGGACAATGGATTTCATGAAAGAAGTGCATGCAGGAGTCTATGGTGCCCACCACTCTGGACATAGACTTTCTGATCAGATTCGAAGGCTTGGATACTTTTGGCCTTCAATGATACAAGACTATGTTGATTTCACAAAGAAGTGTCATTCATGCCAAGTACATGCCAACTTCATTAATCCTCCCGCATAGTTTCTTCATATAGCTAAATAATTGTCGCCATTTTCCATCTGGGGAATGGATGTGGTGGGACCTTATCTTTTAGCTACGTCCAAGTTGTTTAAGTATATTCTTACTGCTACTGACTTCTTTTCCAAGTGGGAAAAGGCAATAACTCTCAATGAATTTAGTTTTAAAAGAATTATTAGCTTCATCAATTCTAACATCATTAC
Source organism: Viscum album (assembly GCA_963277665.1). Classification (NCBI taxonomy): domain Eukaryota; kingdom Viridiplantae; phylum Streptophyta; class Magnoliopsida; order Santalales; family Viscaceae; genus Viscum; species Viscum album. The sequence goes on from OY728163.1 coordinate 338,485,710, forward strand.
CATATTTGGTGTCCCTCATACCATATTGATGGACAATGGCACCAACTTCTGTTCATCCGAGGTGAAGAAGTTGTATCAAGAATACAACATCAAATCCAATAATTCATCTTGGTATCATGCAGTGTCCAATGGCTAGATAGAAGCCTTCAACAAGACTCTGTCAAATATACTGCAAAAGATGGTGGATAAGGATAAGAGGTCATGGCCTGATAAACTCTTTCATGCTTTATGGGCTTATCGGACCACCACCAACACTATAACGCGGTCAACTCCATATTCACTGTTATATGGAACGGAAGAAGTCTTACCAATTGAGGTTCAATTACCCTCAATTAGAGTAGCTATTTGTGATCAGTCATCTACAGATGAACAATCTCAAAAGTGATTGGATGAATTGGAATGGTTAGATGAGAAAAGATTGTGCACATTGCACCACTTGGAAGTCTACTAGAATCGAATAACACGAGCTTTCAACAAAAACATCCGTCTTCGTTCATTCATTCAGGGAGAACTGGTATTGGTTCTCAGAACTCCAATGATACCAAGAAAGAAACCTCCCAAGCTTGAACCAAAATGGGAAGGACCTTATTCAATACATAAGGTCTACTCCAATGGAGCATATTCATTAATCTCAATGGATGGAGAACTCATCACTACTCAAACCAATGCCAGATTTCTGAAGAATAATTTTGTATAAACACAAAATACATTGTTTTAGTCAAAGCATATGACCTCAAACTATTTGTATGCCCCTTACGTCCAGCACGACGTTAAACTGCACCATCCAGGGTCCATGCATATGACTTTAAACTATTTTCACTTACTTCCAATATGGCGTTAAACTGTGACGTCCAAACTACATGACCCTAAACGGTACAGAAGTCCCTTACGTCCAGCAAGACATTAAACTTCATAACCAACGGTCCATGCATAGACCTTAAACTATTCGCACTTTCGTCCAACATGACGCTAAACTGTATCATCCTTTTTTCATCCAACATGACGTTAAACTGTGAAAAAGTCCCTAATACGTCCAACATGACATTAAAATATGTTCTCTTTTGTCCTTACTGCCTGACATTAAACTGCACAGTCCTCTTTTTGTCCAACATGACATTAAACTTTATTGTCCCCATCGTCCTAACTACATGATGCTAAACTATATAGAAATCCCTTAATACGTCCTACATGACATTAAACTGTATTTTTGTCCCTGCTACATGACACTAAGCTGTGCAGCACCAATAGTCCTAACTACAAGACTTTAAACTGCATAGTCCCTTCATATGTCCTACATGACATTAAGTTGTGCATCGTTAAGGTTGTTTCTACCTCTTGTTTCTCACACCGAGTATGACTCACGTGAGCTTAGAGAAAACTTCAACCATAACACCCTCTCTGGGCCGCTAACCATGTGTAAGCCCCAAAACCATTTTTTAGGTTGTTTTCCCCAAGAAAAACTTCATCACTAATTCATTCTTTAATTGAACTACGAGGACTCTGATCCTTGACTTCCAGGATGGGTACGTAGGCAACCTCCTGAGATTCAAGCCCAAAACCAATCTCTTCACTTCAGTTCACCTCCATCTCGTACAATGTTGATTTGTGAAACCGCCCCTAGAATCATTAAATTTACATTGGTTCAACTTCATCCTTGCTATATGATGTTAAACTATACAGTATTTTTTGTCCAGTATGACAATAAACTACAACATTCTTTGATACCCTCACCTGAGAGGAAATCATTATTTACATTGATCTCCAATCTTGTTTTATTCCAAAGACTATGTGTATACATAGCAATGCTCGAACCTTTTATTTTGGGTCAAACCATCATTGCACTAAAGTCCCCTTTCACCCTTCACTTGTACGAACCAAATCTGTATAGAGGGTATTTCTAGAACTATGTGGGATTGATTCCCATCCTTATGGAATACGTATGAGCATTCGACTGTCCCTCGAATCCAGCCCCAAGACTTTTGGGCCTAACCCCAAATTCCACTTTCAATCCCCTAGCTAAAAAGTCCCTATGAAAACACACACAGTGTATTCATTATTATGGTTCGAGCTCTATGACCCTAAACTAAGATCTCCCATACTTTCGTCCCACATGACGTCAAACTATATTTCAAGAACTACATATGGCTTGATTCATATCCTTATGGGATACGTAGTGAAGTCCAACATTTCAATTCAGGACCCTATCACAACATGATTTTGGTCACCATTGGTATGTGTACCTCTACATGCGTTGAACAAATGCCCATTTTTATGTTTCATAATCCTAACCTTAAATATATTCAGATCTCTATACCCTTTTTCTCGACTTCTGGTCACAAAATGTCCAATTTTTGAAAGTTCTTTTGCTTGACTATGTTGCACGTGCCCTTAGGCAGCCTTGCCTAAGTAGTCTACATAACAGACATGTCAGCCAAAAGATGCTATTATTTTACTATGCAACCAATGCCCTAAGATTCCCTGCATAATTCTACCCCCTAACGGGTTTGTTAAATAATGGTAACTTCATTATTGGGAAGAAACCCTATTTTTTCCTTATTGGTCTTAATGAAAATATGTCGGGATCTGCAAAAAATAGCCATCCTTAACATATTTTTCTTATATTATTTTTCATGATCTGAAAGTATTCGAGTCTATGGTTTATATTTCTCTTCCCTATGCTTGGGTCAGACCTTTGTAAGACTGACATTCATTCAGTTCTTAGACAATCTTGTTTGTAAATATCCTCTCCATATTCAAGTACCTCTTTCCATACAGCAAACTCTATGCTTTGGAAAATTTGAATGTCCATAAACTTCTATTGTCTTTTTAGCAGTTGAAAATTAAATTTCTGAGAGTTCTTTTTCCTGACTATGCAGCATGTTCCCTTAAGAGTCCTTACATAAGTAGTCTACATAACATACCTTTCAGCCAAAAGATGCTATTATTTGTCTATGCAGCCAATTCCCTTATGAGGCCCTGCATAATTCAACCCCCTAAAGGGTTTGTTAAATAGTGGTAACTTTATTCTTGGGAACTACTTCTTCTAATGCCTTTTAGTCCTTTTTTTGTGTCATTCCTCAGATTCAAAATTTCTTAAGTCATTGTTTACATATTTTCCCTCATACTTGAGTGTGATAATATGTTTTCAAACAAATTTTCAAGGAATTGAGTCAATTTTAATATATTCGGTCAAAGCTATTTCAACCTTAAACATTAGCCTTTTTATGTCCTATATGCATGACTTTAATCAACCATATTTCTTGTTTTTCTTTTCACCTCAGAGTCAAATCCTCTTTTCTCACCGGATCCAACTCTGAGGGGGGAATTTTGTTGACACTCATTTCCATCACAGAGTCTAACGATTGAAAAAGGGAAATACCTTAGTCCAAAGTGATTCATCCATTTAAGAAACATCAAAAATAGACAAAGGCATGAACAATGATTCTTTCCCACTTGGGCCGCACAGGTTTCATGATTGTCGCGGAGGTATACCTGTGTGCCACAATTTGGTCGGGCAAGTATACTTGCACACCGCCTAGTGGTCGCGCAGGTGACTTGCGCGCCCTCTTTGAATTTCGCCCAGGGTCTTCTCCGGCCTATAAATACCCCCGGTGGGCCCCCCATTTAAAGAGTATTTTTTTCCAGAATTCAGATACAGAGCTCTGAATGCCCAAGTCTCTTCTTCAAGTCTTCTGGACACTTATTAGGTAATTCTTTACCTAGAATGGAAGGTCTAAAAAATAGGAATAAGGTCTAAGTGTTATAAATCACTAACACTTGTGCGCCTAAGTGTTTTACCCTTAAGGGAAATGGACACACCTGCGTGCATCCTTACCTACTCATTGAAACTTGTGCGCCACTCTTCTGGAAGTACATCAGGATAATTCTAAAGGCTTTGGTCAAGGATCTCCCAAGTATTGCCCTACCGGTTAACCGTCGCCCAAGTATATAGGTGTCGCGCAAGTATACTTACGCGACCAAGACTTGGGCGCCCATGCAGTACTTGTGCGACCCCCCCCCCCCAGGACTTGCATTCCCTTTTAATTTTGGGTGCCCCTCCTGCCCATTTTACCTCTCTTACACATGTCCACCTCTCCTCTTCAAGATTAAGCCTTCAAAACTCTCTTCAAATCCATTTATGGCATGATTTTCCTTGTTGTATTCCTTATTTGAAAGGAATTATGTGGAATATCTCTCAAAACCTAGTGATTTACACATCTTCACATCACTAAAGATTGAGAAATCATTCATTCAACCTCATCTATTATGGTGAGAGAATCCTTAACCTGGGCCTCCTTTTCAAGAGTAATCCCTAGTCTAAATTCTCATTATTTTGGGCATCCTCCTTAGGAGTAAGCCCCATGTCCTCATTAATTTGGGATTCCTTTTCAAGAGTAAGCCCCAGTCATAATTCCTTTAACCTGGGCTTCCTTTTCAGGAGTAATCCCCAGTTTCCAAGTTCCCAAATATGGGCATCCTCCTCCGGAGTAAGCCCCAACCATGGTTCTATTAATCTGGGATTCCTCTTCAAGAATAATCCCCAGTCTCAAAGTCTACAAATATGGGCATCCTCCTTAGGAGTAAGCCCCAAGTCCCTTAAACTAGGCCTCCTTCTCAGGATTAAGCCCCAGTCTCAATTTCTCTTAACCAGTCTTAATTTACTTTTGATCTGGGCTTCCTTCTCTGGAGTAAAACTCAATCATAAGTCCCCTCCTAACATGGGAATCTTCCTTAGGAGTAAGCCCCAAGATTAGAGTATCCAAATCTCCATAAAATACATATTCCTTTATGGACCCTGTTTTTGGATTTCTTCCCTGAAGTAAATCTTAATATTCATCTATTTGGGTAGTTATACATACATAATCCCCACATCATTTCTTATGATTGCATCTTTCATGGCCAATTTTTTGGTTTTACCAATACCTCTTGTTTCTCACACCGAGCATGACTCATGTGAGCTTAGAGTGTAAAAGTATTTATGAAATCTTTCTTTGAGCCATCAATCAAACATAAACATCATATTTCCTTACTCGAGCTATGTGGGTTCTGATTCCTTTTCTAAATAAAGGATAAGTAGGGAGCCCATCTGCGGGTACGATCCCAACTCTGAAATAATCCATGTCTTTCTGAATGACAATAAACTTCATGTGCCCCACTGAGTGGCTTTAAAACCAGAATGGTCATCGTAATTACCAAGAGATATCTAGATAATGTATTAAAGGATACCGTTGACTAATAATCTCTAACAAATATAGATGATTCTCTATTGATGAAGAACCTTGAATACATATAAAATATTCTCTAAATTTCCTATATATTAATCATTGACTGTCAGATCTAAAGGAAAGCTCATTCTATAGTTGGTAATTTAGTAAGGATTCACGAACATAACATAAATCTATAAAGAGAGTCCCAGAGTAGACAATTATTCCCCTCAAAAAGGTGTGATGAGTCTGAACTTCCATCCTCTCGACCAATGCAAATTCTTAAGTCTAATCCGTTCACAACTAATGAGGGCCTACCTTTGGAAAGTAGGTCCAAATGGATATGGAATCATTGTATGTTTCTGGTTCTAACGGGTTTGTTCATAGAACCGGAAACATCCAATGATTCCATATCCATTTGGACCTACTTTCCAAAGGTAGGCGCTCATTAGTTGTGAACGAATGAGACTTAGGAATTTGCATTGGTCGAGAGGATGGAAGGTCGAACTCATCACTCCTTTTTTAGAGGAATTATTGTCTACTCTGGGACTCTCTTTATAGATTTAAGTTATGTTCATGAATCCTTATTAAATTACCAAGTATAAAATGAGCTTTCCTTTAGATCTGACACTCAATGATTAATATGTTGAAATTTTAGAGAATCTTTTATATGTATTCGAGGTTATTCATAAATAGAGAATCATATGTATTTGTTAGAGATTATTAGTCAATTGTATCCTTTAATACATTATATAGATATCTCTTGGTCATTATGATGACCATTCTGGTTTTAAAGCCACTCAGTGGGGCACTTGAAGTTTATTGTCATTCAGAAAGACATGGATTATTTTAGAGTTAGGATCATACCCGCAAATGGGCTACCTACGTATCCTTTATTTAGAAAAGGAGTCAGAACCCACGTAGCTTGAGTAAGGAAGTATGATGTTTATATATGATTGATGGCTCAAAGAAAGATGTCATAATTACTTTTACACTCTAAGCTCACGTCAGTCATGCTCGGTCTGAGAAACAAGAGGTATTAGTAAAACCACACAATTGTACATGAAAGATGCAATCATAAGAAATGATGTGGGGCTTATGTATGTATGACTGCTGAAATAGATGAAGATTAAGATTTACTTCAGGGATTAAATCCAAGAACAAGGTCCATAAAGTCATATGTATTTTATAGAGATTTGGATACTCTAATCTTGGGGTTTACTCCTAAGGAAGATTCCCATGTTTGGAAGGGACTTATGATTGGGTTTTCCTCTTGAGAAGGAAGCCCAGATAAAAAGTAAATTAAGACTGGTTAAGGGAAATTGAGACTGGGGCTTACTCCTGAGAAGGAGGCCCAGGTTAAGGGACTTGGGGATTACTCCTAAAGAGTATTCCCATATTTGTAGACTTTGAGACTGGGGCTTATTCCTAAAGAAAAAGCCCAGATTAAGAGAACCATGGTTGGGGCTTACTCCTGAGGAGGCTGACCATATTTGGGAACTTTGAGACTGGGTCTTACTCATGAAAAGGAAGCCCATGTTCAAGGAATTATGACTGGGGATTACTCATGAAAAGGAAGCCCAAATTAATGAGGACTTAGGGCTTACTCCTATGGAGGATTCCCAAATTAATGAGAATTTGGACTGGGCATACTCCTAAAAAGGAGGCCTAGGTTAAGGATTCTATCAGCTTAAAGGATGAGGTTGAATGAAGGAATTCCCTAACTTTAGTGATGTAAAGATGTGTAAATCACTAAGTTTTGAGAGATGTTCCATAAAATTCCTTTCAGATAAGGAATCCAACAAGGAAAATCATGCCATAAATTTCCTTAGAGAGAGTTCTGAAGTCTAAATCCTAAAGAGGAGAGGTGGACAGGTGTAAGAGAGGTGAAATGGTCAGGAAGGCCACCCAAAAATAGACGGGTGCGCAAGTCTTGGGGGGGGTCGCGCAAGTAATGAATGGGCATGCATGTCTTGGTCGTGCAAGTATACTTGGGTGACGGTTAACGAGTAGGGTAATACATGGGCGTTCCTTGACCAAAGCCTTTAGAATTATCCCGAGGTACTTCCAGAAGAGTGGTGTGCAAGTTTCAATGAGTAGGTAAGGAGGCGCAAAAGTGTGTCCATTTCTCTTAAAGGTGAAACACTCAGGCACGTAAGTGTTAGTGAATTCTAACAATTAGATCTTATTCTTCTTGTTTATACCTTCCATTCTAGGTAAAGAATTACCATAGAAGTGTTAGGAAGACTTGAAGAAGAGACTTGGGCGTTCAGTGCTCTGTATCTGATTTCTGGAAAAAACTCCTCTTTAAATGGGGGGCCCACCAGGGGTATTTATAGGCCGGAGAAGACCCTGGGCGAAATTCAAAGAGGGCGCGCAAGTCACCTGCACGACCACTAGGTGGAGAACAAGTATACTTGCGTGACCAAATTGTGGCACGCAGGTATACCTATGCGACAATGATGAAACATGCATGGCCCAAGTGGGAAGGAATCCTTGTTCATGACTTTGTCGATTTTTGAGGTTTTTTCAAAGGATGAATCACTTTGGACTAAGGTATTTCCCTTTTTCAGTCATTAGACACTGTGATGGAAAGGAGCGTCAACAACTACATTATGATGAGAGATAAATTAAGTGGATCACACTATCTCGTACTTATTCAGGATAAGAAATTATTAAAATTATAGTCCTCTATGAATTGTGTATGATACTATGTGATGTGTTCCATATGGATATAATTAGTTAACCAGGAGTTACATGAGAAAGAAATTAAATAAGTGGAATCTTATGTATAAAAAGTCTAAATTAATTAGGCACCCTTATAAAAATGTGTCCAGATATGAAATTAATCCAGAGTGATAACATCGACATGTAATAATGGATTGAAGATAGTACTCTAATTTTAAAGAGAAAATTAAATCTTCTTTTATGGATTTACACATGAATTGATTACAAATGTATATGGTTCTAGTGAAAATCTCACATAATTAGAGAAGTTTTTGGAGAATAAAGAAGTATAAATGAGGAGTTAATGATTGAATGGAAAATCAACCATTAGGATAAGAGATAGTTCATTGTTAATTAAAATGGTGGAGGAATTATAGGCTAATGGGAGGATCCCAAGTCATCATCATTATTGAATCCTTCTTATTCCATGAATTTTTTTTAAATGAGATCATTCTAATTAAGTATATGTTTATAGATTGGGTGATTCTTAGTTTATGACCGTGAGTATTTTTATAATGAATATAATCTGGTAATTTATTTCTTTTGATATTAATCTTTCAACCTTTCAAACCCCTATAAAATTAACATAGTGGATGTGTGAATTAATGATAGTAGACATCCACCCAGTGAAATAGAGAGTAAGATATAAGGATTTAAGTTTGATATTAACCAAATAAATCAAGATAAAAATATATTATAAACTGAAAAACTTGTACTCCCTTCGTGAAACTTGTATAAGAACCATCAAAAGTACTGGTGGTTATAATACATAACTATAGAGTGTATCAATAAAGTAATCAAGATATTGATTGATCACTTTAGTTATTATAGGTTCCATCTGTAGCAGTATGTTCTTTTAAAGGTTTGAACAAATATATTTTGAGTCTTAAATATGTATTAATCATTTATTTACGTGATCAAAATGTCATGTCCAATGAAAATAATTTATTTATTGAGTACATTAATACATAGGAACCAGAGGTAGAGGATATTCACTTCTAATTTATGATTAATTTATAAGAAGATACATAATTAACTCAACTTTTAATTCCACTTCAAATGATGATAAAATGAAATAGAATTCATCCCCCATCTTTTGTTTGTTGGATTCTACTGATGAATCCCTCAATGTGTGACTCACACATTCACCATAATGTTTTTTCAATAACCTATAATCGTTGGGTGCTAGCATGGCTAATCCTGATTGCTTTTCTTGTTCGTGGTTGATCATAGAAGAATACATCATGAATGATAAAGGACACCATGTGTTCGCTTGAAGTCTTGATATAGTTGGAATAAATTCCTCACTCTAGGTCTTGATCAAATCATTCTTTATCTATTTTTCACACTAAATGTGATTTAGGAAAGCGTCATGATTATATATTTATTACAATAAGTTTAGGGTTGTAAAATAAAACACACCCCCCCTATAGTATATTTAATAATCTGATTTGATTCCACGTTTTTTTATAATAATATCATTACTGTTAATCTATTTCCATATGAAACATAATAGTAATATAATTAAATATTATTTATTTTTAATCAGACCATTAAGATCATTCAGATTTCCTTCATCGTAATTTATCAATTCTCGAATAATGTCTATTTAATTAAATAAATTTCACAACATTATTCTACAATAAATATCTTAAATATTATATTCACCAAACTTAAAAATAAATATCTATTATTATTTAACTCTATTTATTTCTATGATTTTTTTTTTAAATTATGGTGATTAACCAAAACCAAATAAACATTATTTACTCTAACTTGTTAAATTATATACTAGGATTTAACTGAGATTGCTAAAACACTAAATGTCGGATTATCTAGGCCTCATTCTCACTAGTATTAGGCATATCTACCTAAAGTGCAAGGTAAGTGTCTAGAAACATTAAAAGGAATACATATTTAAAAAAAATTGAAATCTCAATGATATCTATCCTCCTAGAAACATTTAACATGTAATATAATTTGTTATCCCAATATCTCAAATCAATAAAGTTTCATTCGAGTGCCATAAACTTATACAATCGATGTCTTTTTCTCTGACATTGTGGAAATAAACTTGCACATCAAAAACCATGGACATGGATTTATTTATGCACTTCCATTCCCATCAAAGGGCCTAAGATACTAACATTCCTCAATAGAAAAAAGGGATAAATCTATTTTAAATTATCAATTAATGCTACATCACTTGGATTGAACCACACATATACAACTTCACTATAAACATATTCCATCATGGTACTCATAAATAAATCAACATATATGGGACATAATATCTATTAATGAAAATGTTAAATCCTAAGGATCAATACACACATCTACGTATAGTAATATCCAATGACACATTGAAATATAAATTTCCTATTAACTTCCATGTTCTCTTGACCTCTTATCTTGTATATTACCAAGGGAGAACACCATGGGAAGGTCTCTCATTTTCTTATGATCCTCGTACCCTTGATAAGATGTATTTTATATCACTCATTAGAAAATATCATTCATATATAGAATAGAGTTGAAGAATATTTTCATGGAACCCCTTTGTTCACATCATAGGAGGTAACTACTATGACATTTCATTTTGATATATATTCTAAGGATATTATCACATTCAAGTATCATTTGGAAGAATTATCGTGATGTGAAAAGAAAACATCAATAATAATAAAAATAAGTAGTCAAGAAGTAAACAAGTAGGTTCTAAGGAACTGACTCCAACAACATTTAACTTATTCTAGAGAGAGCTAAAAACAGTATTCAGTCCACTTACACTCACATGTTACTCATGATTCTACTAAGAAAAAAGCATTCATTAAGTAAATTTCCACTTTTTCCTCCATAGATACTCTTCTCACTATAACTTCAACTCATTGAGAATGAAACCACAAGAGAATAAACTTCTAAAGTATATGATTTATCCTCTATTGTGACCGTGGATCTTGGGAGTGATTCACTATTACAGTTTTATCATAGTATAAATTATAGGATATTTAGTTCTTGGTGCCACATAAAGTTCTAAAAGTCAAAAACACTTCTTCTAAATTATATGATTTATTTTAAAATTTATTTTCAAACCTGGATGGTGTAAATTGGTATTCATTAAGGAAATTTCTTGATGTTTTCTAAAACATTTATCCAGTTGTCATTATTTATATGTATTCACATCAACTTTAATGTCCGTCTATTTATTAAATACCAATTTATACAATTCAGGTTTTATACTAACTAGTGGATCAATAAAATCCCAAACATGGTTTTGATACATGTAATCCATCTCAGAGTTCATAGCTTCTTAGCCTCTTTTATTCTCTAAGCTCTCTAATTTTTCCTTGTTGGAAGATAGATCATCATGTTCAAAAAATAATGAGTCTCCACCATTATTGACTAGAAAAACATATATTTATACTTCTATTACCTCTCATACAATCCAATTTAGTACTTTTTCTTTACGAAAAATATCTTACATGGGGACCTGTGGAATCGATTATTGTACCAACTCTTTTTTATATTGTGTGTAAAATTTATTGAAGTTATTTTTTCTACCACTATCCTCCAATAATATGCACTCATTCCCAAGAAATATGTCATGTATTGCAAAAGTAAAAGCTTCATATAAAGGGATGTATTGGTAGTACCCCCATGGTTCCCTTAGGATACACTACAATACGCTTTATGAATCTATATGCTAGATTGTTTCCAGATCTATTCTTAATAAATGCCTTGCAATCCATTTCATAAACTTGTGACAAATGGGTTTCTTTTAGGTCTATAAAATTAAATTAATATATTTTACCACATTGGTTTGTACTCAGTTTATTATGTATAATGTTGTTTGTAATTTATATACCCAAAAGGATAATGGAAGACTTGTGTGACACATAATTGAAGATATCATGTCCAATAGGGTATGGTTTCTCCTTTCAGTATAACAATTCCACTGTGGTGTATAAGGTGGGTTGAGATGACACAAAATCTCATTCAACCATAGAAATTTGATAAAGGATTGATTAAGATATTCACCACATTAATTCTATAATTTTTTTTATTTTTTTCCAATATGATTCCCATCATCATTCTTGAACTATTTAACTTCTATAAGGATTCATACTTTTATGTCATCAATTATTTATAACCATACCTATACAAGTCATCGATAAAAGTAATAAAGTATGATAATACACATAGAGCTTCTATTTTCAAAGGTCCACACACATCAATGTGTACCAATTTTGGAAGATATTTGTACATTTCACCTATACCATCAAATGGAGGTTTATTTATATTACCTTGTAAAAAATAATGACATATTTTTTGGGATTTTTTCTCAAAATAATCTAATTTACAAGATTGAATTAAAAATGTCAAACTCTTCACGTTTATGAGACCAAGACTATGATTCCAAAATGGGTGTTATATGAGGTTCATATATTAGTTTCATTGCCAATTTATAATATATTGTTTTATAATTTTATTTGTAAGGATCATTATTTAGTTGTTCCATTCCATATAATATGATATAATTATTAAATTTCCACCCTTTATTTCAAAATTTTAATAAAAAATCTATCCAAATCTAACAATGAAATTTAAACAATGATCTTGGTGAAAAGAGACACATAATAATAGTGTTGTAAAACCAAAATCAATCTTGTAGGTAATCTGAGATAGTAGTCTCCAATGGATTGGGAATCTAGCCATTCTCTATCAGTGTCTTTTAGATCCCCCTTTAATCTTGAAACCTTGTAAAATATAATTTTTTTATATATTTGGATAAAAATTATAGAACCACATGAAGTATCAAATACCCAACTTATTAATATATAAATATTACACTTGATAATTAATTCACCCGGAGCTTCCCCTTTCTTCTTTAACGGGGTGAAATTTCTATTCTAGTGGCCCTAATTTACACATGAAAAAAATCACATATTGTTCTTTTCCATTCCACTAAACCTTAATATTTTTGGTGCGATGGTTCTCTGAAGCCTTTAACATGGAATGTGTGTTCAGACCCTTTTTATCATTCCTCTTTTTCTTATTCACTAAATAGATTGTGGGGTTTTCATTCCCCATATCTTTACCAACTTGTAGGATGAGAGTAATAAGTTTTAATAGTGTATTGTTCTTATTTCTTATATTATAATTCATAATAATATTAGAGAAGCTTTTGGGTAGTGAAGATAGAATGAGATCTGTGAATAGCTAATCAAAAATATTAAAACCCACGATGTCTAGGGGATAAATGTTTCCAAAAAACATGACTACATTTTCCCTAGTTGGTTCTGACTCTCCAAGATTTCACTTAAAGACTACATTACTGGTCTCATATCTCTCTAATCTTTTCTTCTATTGATAGAGATTCTTAAGGTGAGAAATGATTTTATACACATCCATATTCTCATATTGATTTAATTTATTATTGGATATAGAGGATATAATGAAACATTATATATCCATGGAATCATACACAAGATTTAGATAGAGAGAAAATTATTCCACATTATCTTATTTGGAAATGAACTCAGTAACTGGGGTTTCTAGCATGTTCAATTTTTTTTTTTTTTGAATAGTATAATGTTTAAGAACCCGTAACATTCTCAGAAATTTATTCTTGTGATCATATTTTCCTCCTCTTTTATATACCTTAGTTATATTTCCAATGACATTTGATTTTCCATTTCTACAAATTAAGATCATATTATCAGTACTGGTTTTTATTACAAAAATATTTTAATAAATTGAATATTAATTTAATTATTATTAATCCCCCATTTTTTAGTTACATAATATCCCTCTCTATTAGTATCAGAATAATTTTTTACTTATATATTCTAGTGGAATGATCCATATTCCCTTCCAATAACCCATACTTGGTCCTGAAAACTATTTTAATGATTTTAGGAGGGTGTAACATTCCAACTACATTAATTTAATGTTCCTTGATTGGTTGAGTGGAATCCCCAATATTAAAATCCCATTTTTAATATTTCTCAAACTTTTCCACTTAGTTACACGAATTCCCACATTGGAAGCCAACACTTGGTGAAAACTAAGTAAATTCAACCCAAAACATTAAGTTAAAATTATCATAGTAATTAAAATTACCCCCTAAAAAAGGATTTTCAATTGCATTGAACTTTGAGTTCAATTCTAACTTTAGTAGTGTAAGCTTAAGGAAACATAATATTTTACTTGAGGTATTTGTATCCTTATGCTTAAATCCAATTTTATCTTTTAACATTACTTGTTAATATTTTGTGGATTTTAATTAACTGATTAACCATAATGAAAAAACATTTACACCTAATATAATAATATTTTATTAAATCTTACATGATTCTTAATTTATTTTGTGGGTGATCTCTCATCATTCAGAAACATAAATAATTAACCATGAAACTGAAAAAAAATTAGTAAAATAATGATGTTATTTTATAATGGCTATTTAATCTAATGGATTTTAAAATAACTCTTTAAATTAGTAGAAAACACCTTGAAATGTATATTTGTTCATATAGTAGTCTTCTGCCTTGGCTTCTATGTATTTCTACAATTGGTTTCACCTGGACGCCTTGACTCAGACTGCCTCCACTCTCTTAGGATCTCCACACTTTTATAATATTTTACTCAAACGTAGTTGAGGGGATACAATGGATTTGAAAAAGATAGTTTATATAAAAGAATCTATGGGCATTCATACCCATACATTATAATGAATAGGGGAGGAAAATTAGTCCATAAATAATAATTTATCCATAATAAATGAAAATATTCTTATCACACACTAGGGATGGTCTAATCTAATGATCATCCACTAATCAAGAAATGAGAATACATTTTAAATTTTATTATCAGTTACTTATAATTATTCTTTAGTTAATATAATGTTCCATGAATTAGTCCAATTATTTCAACTTATCATAATTTTCTCTAACCATACTTAACTCACCATTATCTATATTATTAATGAAAATTAACTTAATTTAAAATTAATGTAACATATTAGCGTAGTTGGAGTAAACCTCATGTGTTCATCAAAATTTTAAAATGAAAAATAATTTAACATAGAAATTTTAATCCTATGATATGGAATGTAATTTCAATGATTGACACATGGAACAAATATCAATAGGTCTAGTAATACATATAATTATTTTTTTGTGAAAATGTTAAAAAAATGCCAATTATAGACTACCTGAAGTCTACTTTTCTTCTACCCATGTCTTCATCGCACACCTTGGGTCAGGTTATGTTTTTTACCTTAGATATGTTTGTGGTACATGATGTGTAATGGGAATACATAGCATGTAACCATAATATTCAAGGAATGTTATTCCTTACTTTTTATATCTGATACATGATATTCTTGGGACTCCCTATGTACTCATTCATGATATAACAGGGAATAAACATCGTGTAAAGTGGTTACATGATGTGTTATTACACAAATTATAGTCCGTTTGTCGTTTCCTTGTCGATGAATCTATATTTCATTTTGATATATTGAAGTCCTAGTTTTGGTTTTTTCATATCTGGCCTGATAGATAATATAAAGACATTAAAAAAACTACACTATGTGTACTCATGGATCACAAGGCATAAAATTCATTTTTCTTCAATAAAAAACCTTTGGTACCTCCAGATGGAAATATCATGATGTTTATTTATTTTGAATCATTACAAAGTTATTATTTATGTTATCAAGGATGAATAACTGAAAAGATGATGATTGAATATTATTAAAATGAATCATTTTTATGTAAAAGAAAATTAAAATTCTTAAAATCACTTAGTGAATAATAAATAATATTATATTAATCATGTAATATCTCTGATACAACTTGTAGGTTCTATTCATAGTAAAATATTTCTTTAAAGGTATGAAAAAGTTGGTTTTTAGTATTAAATAATGTGTAATTGTTTCTTTACATGAATAAAACGTCATTTCCAAAAAAAATGATTAATATACTATATCAATACACTAGAACCTGGGGGATAGGATCATTAAATGTAATTTATAATTAATTTATGTGAATATATATAATTATATGAAATTTTAATTCCTTTTTCATTGTGGATCTGATGGAATAAGATTTATCACACCATCATTATGTTGTAGTTTTCATGTGAATAATACATCTCGTTTTTATCAACATGTTCACCACAATCTATGATCATTGTCATAGAACTTTAAGTTGATAGCATGGTTGATCTTGATCTCTTTCATTATCCACAGTTGATCATATTTGTATTCTTCATGTAAGAAAATTAACTCTTCATGTTCTCTTAAAGTCTTGAGATAGGAAGAAGAGAGGGTGAACAATAGAGCATTATCCAATATCTCTTTATCTGTTGTTCACACCAAAAGTGTTTTGGAAAGATTTATAATTATATATTTATTATAATGACCCATACTTTACATACATTGTTATTGATTCAAAATTTAAAGCACACTTATTATAACATATAACTAAACCATGAAAGGACCATATAGGTATAGTGTCTTTAGAAACTGGGAAACATAAACAACTGGTTCATAAATCATCTACATTGTCTCCAATTTATTTCATCATATAGAGAGTTCCTTTTTGGCATATCTTACTTAATATCCTTCTTCCTTACCTGGGGAAAAGAAAACATACAAAAGGGTGAGCTCAAATGCTCAGTAATGGTAAACAAAATAAATATCAAACATATCATATTCATAAGAACATAACGTTTTGAAAATATTATCCTGCAAAAGTGATCATAACATGGGATAAATCATAGAAGTGAAATGTAATCCCAATAATCATAACTTAAAACATGAATCATTTTGGAATACACACATAATCATAAAAAATCATTTCTTAGTAGTCAGGACTCATTACTAAGTCTATCTTAGCAGACAAAGTCCATTTCTGAACCGAGTTCACTCCTCGTTTCAGTCCTGTTTCACTGAACCGGTTTAACCTACCATTCCATCCATGTCTATCTCATGAGATATAAATCTTTACCCAATGCATTGGAGGTAAATATAGGTCCCACCCATCTCATAATGACACCATTCTTATGTGTGCCACAGAATCAAAAATCATACATCATTTCATAACCCATGTAATAAAAATGGGAATCTTAAACATCGTGACATCATAAAACAATTAATATAAGATAAAGCAATTCATAAACATGATTCCATCACAATATAATAAAATCAATGTAATAATAGGGATATAAACAGAACCCTATATTATCTTATATGGAAAATAATTTTGATAATACACTTGAACTCCATTCTTGAGGAAAATATCCTTTCTTCTTCAAAAACATTTTTCCTTTCTTAACATGTCATACAATTTTAAACTAAAATAAGATGATTAAAAATAAACTTGAAAAATTTTAAAAGAATCTTCTTGGAAATAATGTTTTAAAAATAAATTCATGTCGTATAAGTTAAAAAAACATTCTTCTCATACTTTTGTCAGAAAAGTGAAAATGTACCTCGTACGAAAAATGACAAAAGATTCCTTTCATATCTTTTACTAAAAACTCACCGAAGGGTACAATTGGATTTAAAAAAATTTAGGAGGATATAAATAATATTACATATTGAGGAAACATGGATGTGGATGATAAATATTCCCCAGTAAATTTGAAGTATAAACAATCTCGGATAAAAATTGAGATTTGTGAGATTGTCCCTTACCTCAGGTCTGATTTGCTTCGTAAGTGTCTGAACCTACTGTATAATGACTTAAATAATGTCATTGACTTATTCCATAATCATACTTATTTTTATGATATCATATATGGTCATATTATTAGCTTTTTATTAGTAATATCTCACTGCTACTTGTTATTCGGGTGTTTATTGCTTTATGTTCGTATGTGAGTTTTGTCGAATAAATTCTTATTCCTATTTTTAGGTTATAGACACCTCATTTATAGAATGTTATTAGTGTAATATATATCATATTTATTCATTCAATTCATTTATATAATCATTATGCAATAAAGATCATTTAGAACGAGTCGGATAACATCGTGGAGACGGTATTCCGTACGTACGCACGAGCGATGATATCATTCCCATGATTATGGAATTGTATTGGAGTGTATGTATACTATTTAAGAATCAATATCACTTTAAAATAATCATATATAGTCATTATTTACACCATTATACCCATCCAAGTAAGGTGGTGGTGGAAAATAGATTACACCACAGCGTGGAGACGATATTCTGTATGTACGCACGTGCGGTGATTTCTTTTTCCGTAGGATGGATAGATGGTGAAATTGGGCTGTTTCATACTTATAATAACATATCAGTATATTAGTGATACTTATGTTATTACTTCATAATGAAAAAACTAAATAATAATAAGTAGAAGAAGAAATAAAGTTGAAAGAATTGGTAACGGACATTACCTCTTCATTGAAGCGCCTCTTTGAGACTTCCTCTTAGGGCACTAAAATTGGTCTTTGAAGAAGACCAGGACCTCTAGGATGTTTCTAGGGAAGTGTGGAAGTGAAATGGTCAGGGTTTTTTCGATATTGAAGGCTCAAATTGGTGTGAGGAGAAGAGGGAGGAGGTTCCCCTTTATAAGGGAGGAGAGGGGCACCTTTGGAAATATAAGAAATATTAGTTTATATTAAATCCCAACCCCACGTAAAAACATCCAAAATGACTCATATCCGAATTTTAGATGAGATAGGGTTGTAATATCATCAACAAATAAAATTTAGACATGTTAGGAATTTATTTTAAACATTATCATCTTGATTTATCATTATTTATCAATTTAATTTTATTTGTGCTAATAAAATTCTAAATTCTAAATTATTATAAATAATTACATATGTGTTGTGAATTTTCCATAATTTGACAGTTTATTACATTTTCGACCGTATAATTTTTAATTTCTAATTTTTAAATATTATTGTGATTTTAAAACAATTTTATAATATTTTAGTTTTATAAAATAACAATAGTGTCAATTTTGACACTATTCATTTATTTGTATTTATATAAAATATATACAGAAGATATGTTCGAACTAAAATCTTTAATAGATTCTTAAAATGTCATATGTATCTATAAAATTAGTGTAGCACATTAAATAGTTCATATAATATTTATTTTAATATTTTTAAAACCATTTATTTGATATTTTAATTAATAAAATAATTTCAACATCACTATTTTGTCATAATTAATGATAACTATTTAATCCATAAAAATTCTAAATAAATTCATATGATGTATATAATTGTATTATATTTATGGATAATATTAATGTTTGAAGATTTATTAAGTTTATCACTAAATTAAAATTATTATACTTATAAGATTTAAGAAAGTGACATGTTGTCACATTCTTTGGTTTTAAAAATAATTAAATTATTTTCATAGAAAAAAGTCCATTAAATGAATCTAATCCGACCCTTAGGTGATATGGGTTGACTTGTAGTCATCAAATAAGATTTTTTCAGGTGTTAGGATAATTTTATAATCTTATATTTACCCTTAATTACCCGATTTACCTTTAACTATGGTAAATAAAATTTACCGTAGTTACTATTCATAATGCCCAAAAATAAAAAGTAGCCAATTAACATTATTTGGACCCAATAGTTCCAAATATGGAATCCATTTTTCAAAATTCAAAACACATAGGTTGCAGTAATTAATTTAAAATTAATCACATTTTTAAGAAAACGGGTTTTAGAAGTTAAAAGATTGCCAAAGATTGAAATGTTTTTACCTATGAATTCAATGTTAAATTAATGCTAATGACATACATTATATTAAATGGTAAAAATATATTCTATTTATACTTTATAATCATTCAATATTTTAATTTAACCATATAAGGTATCTCAATGAAAAAAGTTGTTTTAAAAAATTAGCGTATTTTTACTATTCATCAAAATATAAAAGTTATCAGAAAAATATCATAAATTTCTCCAAAGTAATTTTTTATATCCTCATTCCAAAGAATAATTTTATTTTGTAAAATTGAACTTATAAACATTTCAAAAACTATATTTAATGTTGGTGCGCCATCAAAAGGCGGCAAAACTGCATTTTTTAAAAAATACTTATTTTACCTAAAAAGTTTATTTGGTTCTCTAACCATGTTCTAGAAAATGTGTAAGATGAATAATAATGTTATAAAATTAAAAATGTATTTAATACTATTCATAAAGGCTAGTCCATAATAATATATCGTTGTTTAGTGAAACCTGGTATTGCGTACTACACACGCTATCGAGGAAGGTCGTGATTGCGTGTAATGCAAGCCAAGTCAGTATTGTGTGTTGTGAAAGATTATTTTAGTGTTGAGTATAACATAAGACATAAAAATATTGCTCATAAAAAATCAGGGTGTTACATTCTACCCCCCTTAAAATGAATTTCACCCTCGAAATTCGTCACTTCATTACAAATAGATGAGGATACCTCTCCCTCATTATATCCTCAAGTTCCCATGTAGCTTCTTCTAATTGGTGGTTCCTCCATAAAAATTTCACCAAGCGAGTGGTCTTGTTCCATAGGACTTTTTCTCTATGATCCAAGATCTCTATCGTATGTTCTTCATAAGAAAGATCTTGATCTAGCAGTACAACTTCTGAGCTGAGTACATGTGAAGGATCAGGTATGTACTTTCTCAGGAGAGATACATGGAACACATCATGAACTTGAGAGAGATTCGGTCGAAGCACCAATCGTTAAGCTACCTTCCCAACACGATCCAGTATTTCTAAAGGACTAATATATCTAGGGCTCAACTTTCCCTTCTTTCTAAATCTCATGGCCCTCTTCAAGGTAGATATTCGTAAGAACACTTTATCACCCACTTCAAACTCTAGGTCTTTTCTTCGTTTGTCGGCATAACTTTTCTGTCGACTCTAAGCTAATCTTATGTGTTTTTGAATAGATCTGAACTTTTCTGCCATCTCATCAACAAGATCAGGTCCTAATAGCTTTCTTTCCCCAACTACATCCTAGCAAGTTGGAGTTCTGCATTTCTTTCCATAGTGGGCTTCATAAGGATATATCTGAATACTAGTGTGAAAGCTATTATTATAAGAAAATTCCGCCAAAGATAGGTGTTGATCCCAACCACCTTTGAAATCCATAGAGAAAGCTCTCAACATGTCTTCTAGAGTTTGAATTGTCCTCTCAGACTGAACATTTATCTGAGGATGGTAAGCAGTTCTGAAACTCAACTCCGTATCTAGAGCATGCTGAGGAAATTGCCAGAATTTCGAGGTAAACCTCGAATGCCAATCAGATATAATGGAAATTGGTACTCAATGAAATTTTACCACTTCCTTTACATATATCCTATCAATATGATCAATAGAAAAATCTTATTTAATAGCAATGAAATGTGTAGACTTTGTAAGACGATCAACATTGACCCACATAGCATTATTGCCTTTGGATGTTTTAGGAAGTCCGGTGACAATGTCCATAGTGACGTTTTCCCATTTCCATTCGGGTATGGGTAATGGTTGTAACATCCCCTTAGACTTTTGTCTCACACCTTTAACTTTATGGCAAACCAAGCATCGAGAGACATATTTAGAAACATCTCTTTTCATTCCATCCCACCAGAAGTACTCTTTCATGTCCCTATACATATTCGTGCTTCCAGGATGAATAGAGAATGAAGAACTATGATCCTCATCCAGCAGCTCCTTCTTTATTTTAGGGATGGGAGGAACACAAACCCGATTCCTGAACCTTATTATCCCATCACAATCAAGGTTGAATTTAGGAACATTTCACACCTTCTTTTGTAACACTACATCTTCTTTCTGTGCCTCTTTACTCTTCACGTGTATAGATGGTTGAACATTCATTTGAGAAAGATAAGATTTCTCCCCTTCCATTATAATTCCAAGATCAATCCTTTGTAAATCCATAAAAATTGGATCTTTTTTGATCCTCATCATGGATAAGCTAGCATGGTCTTGTCGACTTAATGCATCTGCCACCTTGTTTGCTTTCCGAGGGTGGTAATGAATTGAGCAGTAGTAATCCCTAATCAGCTCCAACCATCTTCTTTGACGCATATTCATCTTCTTTTGTGTGAAAATATACTTTTAACTTTTATGATCAGTATAAATATCACACCTTTCACCATAAAGGTAATGCCTCCAAATCTTTAATGCAAATATTACAACAACTAACTCCAAATCATGAGTTGGGTAATTTTTCTCATAGATTTTCAACTGTCGTGAGGCATAAGCTATCACCATATCATTTTGCATGATAACACACCCTAGTCCCTTCTTGGATGCATCACTGTAGATCACAAACCTTTATCCACTGCAAGGTAGTGTGAGCACAGGTGCACTGGCTAACCTTCTTTTTATCTCTTTGAAATTCTCTTCACATTCCTCTATTCAAACAAACTTAACACCTTTCAGAGTCAACTTGGTGAGTGGGTTATATAACCTTGAAAAATCATTCACAAAACTTCGGTAATATCCAGCCAAGCCAAGAAAACTTTGGATCTCAATTACTGTTGTTGGTCTCGACCATCTTTTGATAACCTATGTTTTTGCTGGATCCATAGATATCCCCACTTTTGAGATTATGTGACACAAAAATGCACTTTTTTGAATCCAAAATTCACACTTGGTAAATTTGGCATAAAGCTTCTCCTTCTTTAGGGTCTTTAATACAATTCTCAAGTGATCTTCATGTTTTTCCTTGCTCTTTGAATAGATAAGAATATCATCTATAAATACTACTACAAACTAATCAATATAGTCTCTAAAGACTCTATTCATCAGATCCATGAAGATAGGAGGGGCATTAGTAAGACCAAATGGAATCACTATAAATTCATAGTGTCCATACCTTGTACGGAAAGTCGTCTTTGGTATATCTTCCCTTTTGAACCTTAATTGATGATACCCTGAATGAAGATTAATCTTGGAAACGTATTGTGCACCGCGTAGTTGGTCAAATAGGTCATCAATGCATGGAGATGATATTTGTTCTTGATAGTGATCTTGTTAAGTTCTCAATAATCAATGTAGAGTCTCATTGATCTATCTCTCTTCTTAACAAACAGAATAGGTGCTCCCCAAGGTGACGCAGTAGGGCATATGAATACTTTGTCAAGATTCTCTTGTTAGTTGCTTCTTCAATTACTTCAACTCAATTGGGTCCATTCTATAAGGTGTTTTTGAAATAGGCAAAGCACCCGGTATGAGTTCTATTGAAAACTCAACCTCACGATTTGGTGGAAGACCTGGAAATTCCTCTGGAATGACATCATCAAATTCCCATACAATGGGCATATTATTAATAGTGAGTTTCTCTCCAACCATTTGAAATAAATACCCTTCATTTAGTGGAATCAAGACCCATAAGATGGATGAAATTTCCACTGGAAGGTTATGTTCATCCTTGCATCGATAGACGATCATAGATTGATCTGGAATAGGAAATGTGACTTCCCTTATTTGGAATTTGATATGAGCTCCATATAAAGAAATCCAATCCATGCCAAGAATTACATTAAATTCCACTATAGGAAGGATCACAAGATTTGCAGGAAGCAATTTCCCACAAACTTCAATCAGAGAAGAATTGTAAACTTTTGATGTGATTGTTGTGCCATTAGAAGTTTTCACAGCCAACTCAACATCTAATTGTTGAGGAAATACAGAAATACCCTTGGAAAATTATTCAAAAATAAAAGAGTGGGTGGATCTAGAATCAAATAAAACATTAACTACTTTAGAGTGGATGGTAAGTGTACCTCTCACCACTTCGTTGTCGTACTCCACATCATCGATAATAATTGCATGTGACTTTCCTTTGTCTTTGGCCTTAAGATTTTGTTGACGTCGATCATCATCATCAACCCTTGGATTTGGGCATTGATTGGAATAATGCCCCATCTCCTTGAACTTGAAACATTGAAGTGTAGTTGGTTCATTCTGTGTATCCCTTCCTTTTTTTGCATCATTAGACATCTTCTTCCCATTATTTTGACATTCAATTTCCCGATGACCCTCTTTTCCACACTTATAACATTTTCTTGTCCCCTTAAGACAATTTCCTCCATGTTTATTTCCACACTTTGAGCATAAGGGAAAACACATCTTCTATTCAGTGTGGTCTTTAGATTTTCCTTTGAATTCCATTTTCCTCTTCTTATCAAACCCATGTGACTGATGGGTCACACCAATCTCCATCTCAACCTTGAGATCTCATCGAACAATTTCCTCATAGCTATTGAAGTCCCTTATGGATAACTCCCTTCAAAGACTTAGTTTTAAGCCACTAAAGAATAGATCGATCTTAATCTCAGGTTGGATAATAATTCTGGAAGCATACCTTGCAAGTCTTGTAAAATTTACTTCGTAGGTACCAACGGATTCATCATCCTTTTGCTTCAGTTTAGGAAAATCCATCTCCATCTTTGTTCGAAGAATACGAGGGAAATACTTATTGAAAAATAAGTTCTTGAACTCATCTCATTCCATGGACTCAATTTCATCCCTTTGCCTCATATTCTTAATAAGATTCCACCATTGATCAACATCACCTTCCAAACGATATACTGCTAAGATGACTTTATCATGTTCAGAACATTGAAGAACTGAAAATATCTTTTCAGTGGTACTGATCCATTATTCATCCACTAATGGATCAGAAGACCCACTGAATGAAGGTCGACGCTGCCTCATGAAGGATTCAATAGAATGTTGCTCCTTCCTTTCCTCGTTTGGAAGTCCTGCATGATTTATAGCTTGAGAAAGTTGTGTGAGCATGGCTACAAGATTTTGCATTCCATCTCCCATAATGTTTGGTTTCTCAGGGGGACAATCATTGAATTTCCCGTCACATTCCTCATTAACACAGTTCCTTCGGGTTCCAGCCATTGGCTAAAATCAAGAAGAATAGTCTGAGCAACACTAATTATAATAGGAAAACCACATAATCAGGAATACAATTTCACACTTAAGGTCTTATCATAGGCTGTTAATGGCCATTTCTAAAACACTAAGATTGTGTTCTATGCTCAAACATATCCTTAGGATTCTTACTAAGGATTTCACATCCTAGTTTCCAAAGGTTGACTATACCTTTCCTCTAATACCAACTATAACGACCCATACTTTACATACATTTTTATTGCTTCAAAGTTGAAATCACACTTATTACAACATATAACAAAACCATGAAAGTACCGTATAGGTATAGTGTCTTTAGAAACTGGGAAACATAAACAACTGGTTCATAAATCATATACATTGTCTCCCATTTATTTCATCATACCTAGACTTCCTTTTTGGAGTATCCTACTTAAAATCCTTCTTCATGACCTGGGGAAAAGAAAACATACAAAAGGGTGAGCTCAAATTCTCAGTAAGGGTAAAAAAAAGAAATATCAAACATATCATATTCATAAGAACATAACGTTTTGAAAATATTATCCTGCAAAAGAGATCATAACATGGGATAAATCATAGAAGTGAAATGTAATCCCAATAATCATAAATTAAAACATGAAGATTTTCAGCATACACACATAATCATAGAAAATCATTTCTTAATATTCAAGACTCATTTCCAAGACTATCTTAGCAGACAAAGTCCATTTCTGAACCGAGTTCACTCCTTGTTTCAGTCCTGTTTCACTGAACCGGTTTAACCTGTCGTTCCATCCATGTCTATCTCATGAGATATCAATCTTTACCCAGTGAATTGTAGGGAGATATAGGTCCCACCCATATCATAATGATACCATTCTTATGTGTGCCAAAAATTCAAAAATCATACATCATTTCATAACCCATGTAATAAAAATGGGAATCTTAAGCATCGTGACATCATAAAACAATTCATATAAGATAAAGGAATTCAGAAAAATGATTCCATCAAAACATAAAAAAATCAATGTAATAATTTGGATAGAAACATAACCCTATATTATCATAGATGGAAAATAATTTTGATAATACACTTGAACTCCAATCTTGAGGAAAATATTATTTCTACTTCAAAAACATTTTGCCTTTCTTAACATGTCATACAATTTTAAACTAAAAGAAGTTGATTAAAAATAAACTTGAAAACTTTTAAAAGAATATTCTTGGAAATAATTTTTTAATAATCCATTCATTCCCTATATGTTAAAAAAACATTCTTCTCATACTTTTTTCGGAAAAGTCAAAAAGTACCTTGTACGAAAAACGACAGAAGATTCCTTTCATATCTTTTACTAAAAACTCGCCTAACGGTAAAATTGGATTTAAACAATTTTAGGAGGATATAAATAATATTATATATTGAGGAAACATTGATGTGGATGATAAATATTCCCCAGTAAATTCTAAAGTATAAATAATCTCGGATAAAAATTGAGATTTGTGAGATTGTCCCTTACCTCAGGTCTGATTTTCTTTGTAAGTGTCTGAACCTCCTATATAATGATTTAAATAATGTAATTGACTTATTCCAGAATCATAATTATTTTTATGATATCATATATCATCATATTCTTAGCTTCTTATTAGTAATATCTCATTGCTACTTGTTATTCGGGTGTTTATTTCTTTATGTTCGTATGTGAGTTTTGTCGAATAAATTCTTATTCCTCTTTTTATGTTATAGACACCTCATTTCCAGAATTTTATTAGTGTAATATAAATCATATTTATTCATTCAATTCATTTATATAATCATTATTCAATGAATATCATGTAGAATGAGTCACATCACATCGTGGAGACGGTATTCTGTACATACGCACAAGCGATGATATCATTCCCATGATTGTGGAATTGTATTGGAGTGTATGTATACTATCTCAGAATCCATATCACTTTACAATAATCATATATAGTCATTATTTACACCATTATACTCATCCAAGTAAGGTGGTGGTGGAAAATAGATTACACCACGGCGTGGAGACGGTATTTCGTACGTACGCACACGCGGTGATTTCATTTTCCGTAGGATGGATATATGGTGAAATAGAGTTGTTTCATACTTATAATAACATATAATTATATTAGTGATACTGATGTTATTACTTCATAATGAAACAACTAAAGAAGAAGAAGTAGAAGAAGAAATAAAGTTGAATGAATCGGTAAAGGACATTACCTCTTCTTTGAAGCGCCTCTTTGAGACCTCCTCTTAGGGAACTAAAATTGGTTTTTGAAGAAGACCAGGACCTCTAGGATTTTTCTAGGGAAGTGGGGAAGTGAAATGGGCAGGGGTTGGCCAAGATTGAAGGCTCAAATTGGTGTGAGGAGGAGAGGGAGGTGGTTCCCTTTTGTAAGGG
Organism: Viscum album; assembly: GCA_963277665.1. Taxonomy (NCBI): domain Eukaryota; kingdom Viridiplantae; phylum Streptophyta; class Magnoliopsida; order Santalales; family Viscaceae; genus Viscum; species Viscum album. The sequence continues at coordinate 338,512,972 of OY728163.1, forward strand.
ATGAGAGGGGCACCTTTGGAAATATAAGAAATATTAGTTTATATTAAATCCCAACCCCACTTAAAAATTTACAAAATGACTCATATCCGAATATTAGACGATATAGGGTTGTAATATCATCAAAAAATAAAATTTAGACATGTTAGGAATTTATTTTAAACATTATCATCTTGATTTATCCTTATTTATCAATTTAATTTTATTTGTGGTAATAATATGCTAAATTTTAAATTATTACAAATAATTACATATGTGTTGTGAATTATCCATAATTTAAAACTTCATGAAATTGTAGACCATATAAATTTTAATTTATAATTTTTAAATATTTTTGTGATTTTTAAATAATTTTATAATATGTTATTTTTATAAAATAACAATAGTGTCAATTTTGACAATATTCATTTATTTGTATTTAAATAAAATATATACAGAAGTTATGTTCGAACTAAAAGCTTTAATAGATCCATAAAATATCATATGTATCTATAAAATTAGTGTATAACAATAAATATTTCATAAAATATTTATTTTAATATTTTTAATACCATTTATTTGATATTTTAATTAATAAAATAATTTTAACATCACTATTGTGTCAAAATTAATGATACTTATTAAATCCTTAAAAATTCTAAATAAATTCCTATGATGTAGATAATTGTATTAGCGTTCTTGAGACTATTAATCTTCGAAGTTTCATTAAGTTTATAACTAAATTAAAATTATTATACTTATAAGATTTAAGAAGGTGACATGTTGTCACATTCTTTGGTTTTAATAATAATTAAATTATTTTCATCGACAAAAGTAAATTAAATGAATCTAATCCGACCCTTAGGTGATATGGGTCGACTTTTAGTCATCCAATAGGATTTTGGCAGGTGTTAGGGTTATTTTATAATCTTATATGTACCCTTAATTACCTAATTAACCTTTCACTATGTTAAATAAAATTTACCGTAGTTACTATTCATAATTCCCAAAAATAAAAATTAGCCTATTAACATAATTTTGACCCATGGATTCCAAATATGGAATCCATTTTTCAAAATTCAAAACACATAGGTTGCAGTAATTAATTTAAAATTAATCTCGTTGTTAAGAAAACGGGTTTTAGAAGTTAAAACATTGCCAAATATTGAAATGTTTTTACCTATGAATTCAATGTTAAATTAATTATAATGATGTAAATTATATTAAATGGTAAAAATTTATTCTATTTATACTTTAAAATCATTCGATATTATAATTTAACCATATAAATTATCTCAATGAAAAAAGTTGTTTTTAAAAATTAGCGTATTTTTACTATTCATCAAAATATGAAAGTTATCAAAAAAATATCAAAAAAAATTCCAAAGTAAATTTTTATATCCTGATTCCATAGAAGAATATTATTTTTTCAAATTGAACTTATAAACATGTCAGAAACTATATTTAATGTGGGTGCGCCATCAAAAGGTGGCAAAACTGCATTTTTTTAAAAATACGTATTTTACCCGAAAAAATTATTTTGTTCTCTAACCATGTTCTAGAAAATGTGTAAGATGAATAATAATGTTATAAAATTAAAAATGTAGTCAATACTATTCATAACGGCTAGTCCATCATAATATATCATTGTTTAGTAAAACCTGGTATTGTTTACTACACACGCTATCGAGGAAGGTCGTGATTGCGTGTAATGCAAGCCAAGTCAGTATTGTGTGTTGTGAAAGATTCCTTTGGTGTTGCATATAACATAAGACATAAAAAAATATTTCTCATAAAATCTCAGGGTGTTACATTTATTGTGATAGGTTTAGAGTTGGAAAATTTCACACACACCCATAACCATTTTTAAAATTATTAGTTGACCCCATGTCCATTAAAAAAATAACATTATTATTCACCACTTAATATATTCAAGGAAAGAAGAATATAAAAAAATATAATTTATTTATTATTGGACAACTAATCTCAGTTCTCTTTCATTCATTTACATTTATCAATTATCAAATAATAACTATTTAATTAAATAAATGTCACTTAATTTTTCTAAAATAAATGTAATAAATATTATATTCTACAAAATTAAAAATAAAAATTTATTATTATTTGACTCTCATTAGTCTTTCAAATAAATATTGATTAAATTATTATGATCAACCAAACCTGAATAAATATTATTTATTCTATCTTTTTAAATAAAACACTATAATTTTTCAAATATTACATATAGACTTTGTTTTTGGCCCTCTAGGCCTCTTTCTGAGTGGAATTATGTATATATACCTACCTTTTTTGTTTAGTGTCTTCAAACCTACCAAGTAATATATTGACAATGGCATTAGCATCACAGTGATTTCAAACCTCCTATGAACATTTACCATGTTCTGTAATCCTTTATCAAAATACCCCAAATCAAGATGGTTTTATGTTGGTGACATCAGCTTATACAGTTGATGTCACTTTCTTTGATAGTCTTGAAATAAACACACCCATCAAATAATATAGCCATCAGTTTATTTAGGTGGTTCCATTACCATTAAATGGCCTGAGATAATCACTCACATCGATAAATCATGTATTGTATTATCCATTAAGTTCATATCCCTCGTGACACACCCAACATATCATACTTCTCTAGAAACATATGTACTCAGGATTTTCATTAATAATTTTCCATGATCACTTTTCTATAAGTTATAAAACATATAGTCATTTTCATATATCCCTAAAATTTATGAAATGGGTTCCTTCCTTCATGTTATTAAACTACATAAATTGGACACATTATCGTTCCTTATAATACATATAAGATGGTCTGCATCACAAAACCATAAACTATAAAACCCCACTATTCCTATGTATGAACTTGATATACAGGAAGACCCTAAAAAATAATAACCCTTAAATAGAGTTTATCCACATTAATAATGTTTTGGTATATTGTTACTCTTTATATGAACAATTACTATAGGGAATGTTTTTATCTTCATTGTGAGCTAAATTTACGAAAATATTTCAATTCACTAATATTTATACTAGAAATACCTCTCCCTTGTATTTAGATAAGTTTTGATTTGTATTTTTTATGTTATGGTCTCATTTTGGAATACTATATATGTCTTATTTTATATTTTCTTAGGATATGTAGTGACTCCAAAGTCTTTTATATTCATTCCAACTATATGATACCTCACAAATTAACCTCATAAGACTCTAGTTATCAATTGTTTCTATATTCATGTCGTGTTTCCAATTTAGGAGTAAAAATCATTCCATTGTAACTTGGTTTATAGACCCACCAATTCCTGTGGTGTTTCATCCTTAAATCTCTCACTTGGGTGTGTTATCATTTTAAAACAATAGATAGATTCATTATTATTATTACTAATATATAAAGTTACTAATATCTCTTATATATGTCATAGAAAATTCTTTTTATTATGTTCCACCCCAATAACATTATTATTATTCAAACTCATATTGAATCAAAATCAGTTTTCCCTGAAAATATTCCTACATTCAATCATTCACACCACCCACATAATTAGACTCAGAAATTCATGAAATTTTCATTATCCAACCACATGAAAGAAATCATATTCCTTTCTTATTATGATGTATATATTGATTCCAATTTCTATATGATATGCTTTGATACAAATATCTATTTTGTTATCCCCAACCAAAATTCTAACTTTTACATCATTTGTAATTATATTATGGTGTTTATGTATCCACTAATTCCTAATGGGATTAATTAACCTCTTATACAATATGGTGGTTTCCTTTCACAAAAATACATATGTATTGAATCACATATTATATTTAAGATGCATAGTGAAACCCAATTTTCCTAATTAATGCCAAGTCATGAAAACTCTTTTTACCCCCCCAAGACACCCTGGTATTGGGTTTTCCCACCAATTCATGAGGGTTAAACTTTTCCCTTTTCATCGTAATAAATTGTTCACACCTGTATGGGATTTATTCTTTACAATAACATTGGATTACATTCACATGTTTGGTGAATAAAATTCATACTTTGAATTATGTTGTATCAGAATAGTATAAACTACAAATCAATTATTCATGATCAATGATCATTGATTCCCATTGATGAGTAATGAAAAAGACATATAATTATTAAGGTAAAACACAAAAGGCTAGAAATAGAGAAATTCATGTGGATATTAAATAAGTCTAATGACTCAAAATATTTTTCAAAAATAAGGATTATAAAAGGAATTTTAGACAAAAATCATGGTATATATCACCTAACCTTAGTGAAATTTATGTTGTTTTGATCAGGTATATGGTTGAGGAAAAACTAGAGATAATCTCTACCATCCCTATTCAAATCATGAATCATTCTTCTTTATCATATGATGTTAAATTGTATGGAATTTATCCTTTTCATAATAGTATAAAATACTCAACAATGGTCTCAAATCAAAAAATTAAACTATGAGTAACCCATTTTGTTTGATAACTATTACCTTAAACATGGAGAAATTATTTTTTGTCTATGTTACTCATCCTTTAACCAAAAGAGCCATGCATCATCACCTAGTGTGTTAGAATAGGGGTAATTCGCATTAATGTTGGATTCATTCATCATTGAACTTATATTTTATTATTTCATATTATAAAAATTACCACATTTTGGGAGGATCCATGTTTATATTGAAAGATATTCCATGTTATAAGAGCGTAAAATATAATACATTATTCTAAGATCTAGGACCTTAAACTGTGAAGTGCCTAGTTTTTTGAAGCTATAAAACCTTAATATATAAAATACACTTATTCTAAATCATCCCATTTATAATTATAAAAATGGTACGACACTTTTCAGTATGAAAACTACTAAAGGGTGTCCTGAATAGAATTCAAGTAGTTTATCTCTAGGAATATTGTTACATTTCATAATAAAATACTAGGTTATAAAGGTAAGAAGATGTTTTATGTTTTTTGGAACCAAATTTCAATCCAGAAAATGGAATCCTCTCTTTTTAGGTCTGCATACATGGTAAAATATTTTGTTTCTTCACATTGATGTTCATTCCACCCCTTACCCCTGCCTTTATTGGCTATTCACCTTAATATTGTATTCATACATATATTTACCTCAACTAAGTTTTATCTATGTTGGGTGAGTTGACCCATAATTGGAGATTATTCATGTTACTAGATAATAAATAGAAATATAGTGGTCAAATTTATATGGCCTTTCAGTAAAATCACTAGTTTTTTCAAAGCACTATGACCTTAAACAAGGACATGACCTGTGGTTTGATCTATAAAAACATAAAATTCAAGAATATTCCCCACGATAATTGAAATTTTTTTATATTTTTTAATGTTTAATGCTATATCCACCATCGATTAAATTATTTTATAATGTAAAAACAACCATGAATCAAATGTACTTAACAATAATCTAGAGATGATCCATTTCATAATAGCATAAATTATGTGACAATTCATTCCAAAATATATGATCTTTAATGAATATATAAACATTTTATCCAAGTAGTATGACATTAAATAACTAATAATAATTTTTCAGAGATTGGGGAACTTAATCTAGGAATAATTACTTTTTCAAATCTATACTGACTTATCCTATAATCACTCTATGTTTAAAAATATATGTCCATAAACTATAATGAAAGAAGCAAAAAATTATTGATGAAAATATAAAGGGTGAATCCTGGGGAAAAATTACATCTTCACTTATAATCATATAAACATTATTTCATCAGTGTAAGTTACAAAACAAAGATAATAAATAAAAAATCATATAGGGACTAAACATTGTCCTTAGAGAAAGTTGAGATATGATTAATGGATCCACTCTTCTAGAAAATTATTTATGGAAACCCTTTTTGACCCATGTCCATGAGCATAATCTATGAATATTCATATATTAACTATCTCCCTCAAATAATGTCTATCCAATAATATTAATTCCGTTATTCATGTCCAGTAAACACCATTTTATTTATAATCCCCTTCTTGTATTAAAATCCAATTATTTTTTACTTATCCTATTTGGAATGAATTTTTCTTCTCAGATTTGAGATCCATAATAATTATTTTTTCATAAATTTTTCTTTTGGAATCATTTATATTGTAAGATAATTTATCAAGGCCATAATTATGAAATACTTTATACTATAATATTTTTCTTAATGTGTGTTGGAATAACATTCACGATGATCTAACCTCTCTAGAACATCAATTATTTATAAATCCAATTTAATATTTTTGGGAATTGGGTCAAAAAAACATTTCATTCTCATGTCTAAATGGTCTAAACCATGAAAAATATATTGTGTAAGAACACATGTATAAATAATACATATCTAAGGAACATTCCCCAGTGAAAATTACACATAATATTAAATAGGCTAACAAGTTATAAAGAAATGGATCAAGAATATTTGACTATAAAATATCCATATATAGAACATGTTCCTATGTAATATTATCCCATGAAAAAAGTATAACCATTTATAAAGAGAAATAAAAATAATACATGCTTACTCAATACCTATACAAGTCCCACACATTATAAGAATATTCTACTTATTCAAAACCATTACACCAAAGGAATAATGTGGGAAATTTTGAATACATTCAAACAATGCTCTTCAAGAGAATGTGTCTTAAAAAAACCCATAACACCCAATTTTGATTCAATAAATTTTTAGATATGATTTAAATTTTTTCATGACCCTAGTTTTTAGATGGATTAAAAGGACCTCAATGTAATTTAGTCACATATCATGGTCATCATTAATGTAATCTAAAAATTCCCTTCACTTCTACCCTTTTATGAAATGTATGAGTGTGTGGAGTAATGTACTAGGGAAAAATTATTATATAAGGGTAGTTATATTAATTATGTGAAGTTAATATTTTTTCAATAATAATTTAAATCCTATAATTGAATAATAAACACAAAATTGAGAAATTATAAAAATACAACATTTCTATAAAAAAAATGGGTTCTCTAAGTGCTCCATGTAAATCTATAATTATCACAAAACATCAAAATATTATTGTAGATCAATAAACCTAGAGGACATTTATTACATCAATAGGTTCTTTCACTCATCCTCTATAATCATATATTTCTAACAATTTCAAATACCCCTAATTTTTTTTCTTCCTCTAAAAACATCACTTCAACAACTACCAACCATATGTGAATTTATTCAACCTCAAACAATTAGTCTGAAAATCAAACTCGAATACGATATTACTCCCCCCATAACAAATATATTTTCTATATTTCCCACGTTAAGGACTCAAAATAATTTATCATATATTTTTTACCTATAAGATCTAAAAAATGAGCCACCGGTCACTCTTTAAAAGTAAAAATCTCCCAAAAAAATCATAGAGTTCTTAGAAACAAAACATGCATAATCCCTAACCAATAAAGAGATAGTGAACATAGTATACCTTTCCACTCATCTCTTACAATGGTATTTAATCTATCATGGTATGGATATTTCACTAGGCCCCATCCCTCAAAACATAGCTCTAAATGGATAATCTAGGATAGTAATTCAACTTATAATTTATTTTTGGAAAATAGTAAAGTAAAATTTCACTCATGTAAGTATCCATATTCACCATAAATGTTGGTATGATGGAATATTAAATAACCATTTCTTGGGTAGTGTCATTGGAGGATCTATAAGATGATTTTTCTCTAGAATTATAGTTAGATATATAACTATGAGTCATACTATTAATGTTTTAGTTTAATAAGGTATAATTTTCAAAAGATATAGTGATGTTGATAATTTAAAAAACCTTCCTCTTGTTTAATACCATGGATATTAACATACATTTCCTCCAATCCTCCATCACCTACTAAGTTTACAAGGATAGAAAGAGTTGAAAATTTGGATTTTTCTCCACTATTCCTATTGAGATAATTATTATGGATGAATAACCATCGAATAGAAGGATCGTCATCACACCCTAATATTATATCCTCATATCATGGTAAAGTAAATGTTTTGTTGTAATTTTTAGGAAGAAATACCATTTTTAAAAACCCGTTAGTAAAATGTTACTATATATAAAATTAGTAATATAGTTTGATAAAAAAAAGTTTTAAAAGTATACCATAGAAATTTATAGTTTTTTGTTTGGGGATGTAGGCTTAATTATCATAGTAATTTCTTTAAAACCTAAATTAGAGATATGATTGTATTTGTTCTAAAAAATAGGTATGCATCCATGATACACTATACTAAGTACCCTTATATATATATATTCTATACTTGATGTCCCATAGGGGAGATATACAGTATTATTTCAGCAACTAGATCCTCTAACTACCTAATAGATAGCACCTCATCTTTATTCATTAGTAGTTGTTTCATCATAAAATATATATACATAATTATATTGTGTTTAATGGATCATCTTTCTCAACCCACTCATGTATTACCTCATCCTCATTATATAGAGTACCTTCTATGTTATTTGGGATGTTTTTTACAATTAAAATAGTGGATTAACCACCAGCCCTTACTAACACATTACTTAAAGGGATATCACTACAGAGTCAATTGATAAATCTAAAGAGAAAGGATAGGTATTCCATTTATCTAAAAATAATTCTAATTGGAATTATCCAAATCCCTACCCATTATTGGTGTTCCAAAATACTCACCAATGTTCATGACTCTGGTACCACACAAGATGGTATTAGGGACTCTCATAATACACTAGAGGCCATATGATCATATATATATATATATATATATCTGGTAATTTTGATGGATAAATGGAAACAGAATAGGGAACTTTAATTATGATGAGATAATTGAAAAAACATTACCTCATAAAAGAAATTTTCTTATTTCGTCTAATAATGATTCATTCAATTGGTGTACACCTAATATTCATGATCATAAAATTCAATAACTACCTCAACCCCTTAGACACTTCATTAATTGTGTCCATATAAATATCCTACAAACCCTACTGAGGTAATATTTCAAACATTAGTTGGGAACCCCATTTATTGCTAAAAAAATTAGAGCCACTAATTCAAGGATATAGGATCCAACTATCTTTTGATGGGTACTGAATTATATATCCATTATATACATTATGTCCTCAATTACTAACTAGTAAGAACTGATATGAAAGATATACTATACGAACCTTAGGTTTTAATTTACCTTTAATATATCACATTCACACTATATATCGTAGAATGATTCACCATTTGGAATTAGTAAGAGATGCAAAAAAATAATTTACCTTGAAGCACATTTTAGGGAAATCATTCACTACCAATATCTTTATCACTACAAAAGTTTGTAGTTATAACCACTAAAATCCTCCAATTATAAAAAATTTAAAGGATAATTATATTTCACATAGTTTTTATAACTTATTATAAAAGATTTCATTCCATTTATGATCTTATAATTTCCATGTACATTTGAGTAAGGACTTCTCATTTTGGGACTGTTTGAATCATGGATGGTCTTGAATCCCATGATTCCAGATCTATTAGATGATTCAGTGTTATTTAGGATTTATACGATTTTTTATACTTGTTTGAGTAATTTATCAGTAAAATATTATTTTGTTATGAATTTTTATGACCCACGGTCAATAGGGAAACATAATGACCATAAAATCAATAAATGTTAAATCAATCTATATGTCTACAACTTCGTGTACTAGGATTATCTATTACTAACATAACTTAAAAAAGTAATTTCAAAAAATAAATAAGTTAGGTGAAGAGTTTTTATTTTATAAACATATGAATTTTTAATAAAATGTGAATGAATAGTAGGATCTCAAATAATATAAATTTTAATGTATGTAGTATTCATCCTGTCTCAATATAAAATTGTTCAAGAGATATGATCATAACTATTGTTTCCAATAACATTAATCATCCATTTTCTGTGTTTTATAAGGGAAAATTATATATCTATTACGATTCCCCCATTAAATTTGGAATCACTTTAATGTTTATTAACTATGAAAACACAATATATATCTTTAATAGAGTACATTTATAGGGTTATAAACTCATAAACCATAATTTCCACCACTACCCAACCAAAGAAGAATTGAAATGTAATTTATACCTGATATAATTTATTCCCATTAAAAATATGTCCCATTGATCCATAAATCATAGAAACAATTTGAACCCCTAAAAAAATTTATCATTTCAATAAAAGATGTGAAAATATGATAAATGTTTTACTTCAAATACTCATGATAATATTAACCTCCCTAACTTTAAATCCACATGTGTTATGTCATCTTTTATTTGATGTTGTCCATTAACCAACCTCTTTTCTATAGGTTTGATAGATCAGGTAATACTTTGGTATAATCACCTTGGTATTTTACCCTTTATGAACTAATAATAATTTATCTCACTCTATGAAAGTATATTCATGAAGTATATCCTATTTCCCCAATTTTCCATGGGTTTCCTATAATGAATCTTTTTCTATGTAAGAGAGTGTTTTCAGAATTTTCTGAGATGTTGTGTGCATAAACGAACTTTACATACCTTTCACCAATAATGGAATTTTAATTGATCTATTTGATATCATATAGAATGTATCCCAATTAACCATAAAGTAAATGGAATTTTTTATCCTCAATGAATAATATGAAAAAAACTATGTGATAAGATTTTCATCGTACCGAATGGGGCACTGAAAATTCTAAACTGCTTCGTATAGGCCAATCACTTTTATTTATGGATAAAATTACAGATAAATATAGTGGAACCTGAAATACAACACCAACTAATTCAAAAAAATTTTCACATGTTGAATTTCATAGTGAAAACTCCATCTACTCTTTTGATAAATTATTATAGAGCTAAGAATATTTGTGTAGTAGAGGACAGTGGATTTATGATATTGATTTTGGTTTGTTTTTAGAAATAGATAAAATCATGTATATCACCTATGAATTTTTATTACAGATAAAATTTATATTGAGAAAAACTTTAATTTTCATTTCCCATCGAGAGCTAAAATAAAATGGAAAAACATACAGTTATCAATTGGGATTGGTGTGTTATTCTGGATTTGATATCATGTATTGGGTTACATGTAGATGATAGGGTGTTCTTGTAATCCTATAAAAGTGGATTAAAGAGTACCAAATTAATAATATAATGGAACAAGTTTGTGTCTATATTTTAATTCACATCCTACAACGTTTTGGTGGATTTCTAGAGATTATATAGAGAATACATTGCATCTATTTACAATAAAAGGTAAAAAAATGGGAAGATCATTAGAATCAAGTGATGGTTGAGGAAATTTGAGAAAATTAAGTTGTATTTAGCTAATTATAGAGTTATGTTCAATTAAAAGGTTTAAAAATGTAATTTTTTTCAATAAACATTATCCTTAGGTGATTTACCCTTTATATAGAAAAATATTAAAGTCTATAAAATACACACATGTGTTAAATCATCATGTTTTATGATGAATTGGTGAATTTAGATGGATTTTAATTAGAATAAAGTTATTTATTCTTTGAAGATTCAAAAAAAATCATGTGTCAATTCTTTAAGGCTGAAAATTTTATATAGAGGGGAAGTGGGACCTTTCAGCTTCTTTTCAAAAGTAAAACATGATTTTGGCCTAAAATTTATGATTTCTATTTAGAATAGAGTTATATACATGATAAAAAACAATGTTTATAGGGAAAATATTTAACATTAAACATTTTTGTAGGATACAATCATGATAATCAAGAATGTTTTCAAATAATTTTTGTTTAAAGGGGGTCTATACAAGAAAATAAACAGGCTTTAGTGCATGTTTGACTAGAATCACAACTGTAGATATAACCACTCATCCCATGCTTTCAATCAATATGAATGTTAAATTATTAAAATAAATCTATAAATCCATAAAAAATTATTCCTCTACACATTACTATACATACACGTATCTCTATAGTCAAAATTTAAGTCATAATATAATTTGTATCAAATGATTTTTCCAAAAACAATATGCTAAAACCTACCTGTAATTATCAGATCAATGAACTGAAATTAGTGAGATGTTCTTTGTAATTTAAATAGCCTCTAAATTTATTACATAACCTGTATTTTTAACTCTGGATCAAAATACATGTTCTTTAGTTCCATGACATGGTTATAAAAAGTGGTTAATTTTTTAATCGTGATCTACATATGTTTCTCTAACATGAGACTTTCACATATAAATCCCTATTTTAAATTAAAATTTCCTACTCACATAAACAGAACTCAAAATATTTATGGATGTATATAATTTTAAAGAAGGATAAGTAATTTTATAGATGAACAAGTCTATTTTATTGAAATAATGCATGGTTACAATAATCTTAAGTAAGGACTTTTACAACAATCTCTTTGTAAGAAATAAATAACCCATCTGGTATATCATTTGACCAAATTAATTCATTAGCATTCACCCCTATGTTTGAAAGACCATCAGCCAATAAATTGACTTAATGATAAGAATTTTTGATGATATGGATCATAGATCATATAATTTTCATGTATATTATTCATTTGGAAGTTAACTTCCATGAGAGATGAACATTACCATTTCTGATAGCTTTCAAAGTATTGGTATAATATAATTATGAACAAAAATATCTCTAACTTCATTTCATTATCATTTCAACCTCATTTTCCATGCTATAAATTTCATTATAAAGATATAATGAAACTCCACACAAACCTTAGAGACATCCAATAACGTCACCATCATGGATTATATAGATAGTTTTGATGCCTGAAGGTCATGGAATACCTCTTGATGTCCCATATGTGTTGTATTTAATCTGTCTGTGGAATAGAGAAATACATATAACATAAACATTCCAACAATAAGGCCCTAAATTACCTACCAATATAATTAAGAATGGAAAATTCTTGAATGAAGTTATTGTAGTGACCATTTTTAAGGAATATCTCATTTTTCATAACAACCACAATCTAAAAAACTATCAATTGAAGGTTGAAGAAGGCATGATCATAAATAAATTTATTTTAGTTGTTCCATATAACATTAATGACTTCTAAACTAGCCTATTGGAGAATATTGAAAAGATATTAATATAGGGAAATCATAATTTTTTCTTTGATATTCTCTTAGATAGAGGTTGTATAAAGTTTCTACACTTTAAAGATATCAAATACAGTATGCCATATCACGGATGAAGTATCACAGCTCAAGATCATATGGTTAAACTCTTCCCTTTTTTGATTACATATATTACATTTAGATAAAATAGAAATACCTATAGACTAAAATAATGATTCTATTAGAATATTGGTGTGTACCAACCACTATAGAAGTACGAATATGGAAGGGGATATCCAACTTTTGTTTAGACTTCTAGTCCAGCTGTGAGTGTGACCATCAAAGACATTATTGTAGTGAAATTTATATGTGATCATCCCACTGGTTTGAAGTTTCCATTTAAAATACCATCCCTATTAATGAATTTGTAGTTATGGTCTACTATATTAATCACATCTGAGAACACATCAAGATAAATCACCATTTTTAAATTTATTATAGAAGTAGGATACAACAATGGATTAATATTTCTTAACAGATCATGGTGGGGAGTACATGACTAGTTGTACAACTAAATGTTGAGGGATAATCTTTCATTGACCATCTAGTTTGATTGTTCTAATATATTGAGGAATGATTCCCCAAGGTGACTCTAAAATATAAGAATCCATTTAATTATAATTTCCAAACTTGAACCTATTTAGGAATATATAACTAAGAAATCAAAGATTCTGTGATTTATCATTAATAATAATCTACATAAAATGGTTCTATAAAGATTTTGTAAAATTACAAATATTTTTAATTCTATGTCCAACTTCATCAAAGTGTAGAGACCATTTCATCCAGGGGAAAGTAATGAGACTTATTTAAAGGATTCTTCTAATCTAGATGAAAATTTTAATATACATGTTATTTGTTTTAAGAAAATAATTTGTCCATTTATAAAACATGATAGAATATAAAAATATAGATCATATTACTAATTTAACAAGTCATTTCATACTGACCATTGATAATGTTATGAATTTACAAGAAGTTAAGTGACTTATGATATGGCCTTAGATGAGTGTGAAGTTGCATACATGGGGTCTTCCCCAAAACATGTAGAGACTATGATAATTGAATTGGAACACACATTCTCTATTTCTGAATCCATTAACAATGTCCACTTTTCTTATAACTTGAATGTTATTTCCAAAATATAAGACAAGATTGTTTTCAAATTGATCTCCTAACCCAAAACCATTTCATAGTGAATAAGGAAACACTTGAAATTATTTTTTTCTGTTATCTCCATGAGTTAATATGTAACGTACCAACTAGGGTGCAACACATTAGTTCCCCAAGAAAGTCAATTACATGACATCAAGCATGCCTCCTCGTATTCTAGAGGATGTTGACTATAAATGAGGGTCTAGTATCTTTCAATGGGAGACTATAACCTCTTTATCAAATTAGAAAAATAAAGGAAATAAATAAACAATAAAAATGATCTAACTAATAACCATACAAACTAGTATCACATAATAACTAAAATAGGAAAATAATATCCAAACTAAAATATTTGACCTGTTATTCCAGAATATGTGTCAATTGTCAAATGAAAATAATCCATAATAAAGAAACATAGAAATACCAAGAGGGTCCTGAGACCAGTTATGGTTCCCTCATCCAAGATCCACCCCACATAAACCATCTAACATAGGAATATTTACCTTATCCTAACTACAAAACATTAATTATATTAAGGTAACAATCTGTAAGACTGATTAGGGTGTGAGTGAAACTCAATAGGCCACCAGAAATGGTGTCTAAATCGATATTTAGTCAATAACAATGTATTCCCTTGTATAAAGAATAAAATATATCAGTATGTTAAATAGATTATATATTCAGTTATTCTTTATTTAAACTCATAATTCATGGGTTCCCGAGGAAACTCAAACTTTCAATACATTCTTCGGCCCATCCTAGAGTCTGAACCATATAAAATATTCAATTCACAATTAATTATAACACATGGGGTTTAATTATCCATTTCATTTAAATTCACATAAAGGTTACTTGGAGTAATAGTCCAATGTTAATCTCATGGTTGTATAATGTTGTGTATAACACCTTGGGGGTGTTTGGAGCCTATGTTCTTATCATACATCTCAAAGTCATGTGGGTATTTGGAGCCTTAGTCTCGGTCCCACACTTGTTATCACATATGTGTATTTGGATCCTTAACCCCAATCGCACACTCATTTATAACACATGGGTATTTGGAGCCTTATTCTCTATCCCACACTCATTATCTTATATATGGGTTTTTAGAGCCTCATTACCCATCCCATGCTTGTTTATAAATCAATCACACATATGTCACATATATCACATGACTTGTGGTTAATCAACATTAACCCTCTTATCACATTTCACAAAATGATATAACATTTGAACTATCCTTAAAAATCATGATTCAACTCTTTAATGACATAGAAGAATATGATCAATTCACCATTAAACTAGTTTGCAACATTTAAATCATATATCTCATTAAACCACTATATTACAGTCAACCATATCAAAATTCTCATTGTAAATTAGTTCATAATTACATTAATTTAACAACTACACAATCTCAATTTCAAATCAATTTAATAAAAATAAAATATATTAATTAGTTAAACAATTAATTAATCCAATTCCACCAATTGCATAATCACAATTAACAATTTTCAATTTTCTCATATTCAACTCATTTCATAATCACGCGGAAAATAAATTAATCAATTAATTTATTAAATTCATGATTCAATTGTCAAATGTTCCAATTGAAATTTCATAACCCATACACAAAATTGTAATTCAATATTATGGGAATTTAATTTATTCCACCTACTTCATGATTTATGATGAATTCTCTCCAATATAAATCCACAATCTAATAAAAACAACTAATATTGAGACAAATGATGTGATGTAGTTCTAAAACCCTGATCCTAGATCAAAATGATTAGATTTATGAAAAACATGATCTATAACAACTTTCAACAGAGACTAATATCCATTAAAATGTTGATAAAAATATGGGAGAGAGGGAAGAAACCGATTATGATGATAATATCCTACTAGGAGAGGTGTATATCTTCAATCTAAACTTCAAAACATCTAGAACGAAGTTTATAAGGCCTTTGAATACATCCAAGAGCCTCAAAAAATGAGATAAATTCATTAGGGTCAAATTGAGTCGAATTCGGGTGGTTTCTAGGGGGTTTGGGAATTTTAAAAGAAATTTACTAAATATTAAAACCCATGTGCATGATTTCATAGACTGGGGAACACCATTTTCTAAATCGTTCATCCTAACCATGTGTCTATCCTATAAGGGGTGTATGATTACTCCTAAGAGGGTGCATGTTTTTAAAATCTATTCCCCCACATGAAATCTATCCCTATATATGGTCTTATGGTTTGTTCAGGTAGAGAGAATGGTTTGGGAAAATAATATGCCAACTGTACACTTCCCAAAACCACTCTAAACACTTCCACATTTCACCAAAAGACACCAAAGATAAAAAACAAAGTATAGCCAAAACAAGGAAAAATAATACCTGAAACAAATCTCAAGACATGTTTATAAAAGGTCAGGATCAGGCAGAAGAAAATTATTTCATCATTATATAATAAAAGTGAATGGGAAAATAAGCCTCTAGAATCTTTTATGGATTTTATCTTGTAGTTTCCCCCATGTTGAGAAGATGTCTACACAGGTAGTCTTTTGTAATAAATAAAAATACTATTGTGAGAGGATCACCTTTTAAGGAACCTCTTGAACTTGTGAAGTAGCCATTAGGGGAGTTATTACTGAGTATTGAAATATTTTCTAAGATTAGATGTATTTTGACTCATTTTATGGAAATATCATTAAAAAATATGGTTAATACTATACAAATCGAACCACATTCCATCACATCAATGGATTTTTATACATACTATTTTAAAGAAATTTTACCTCCCTTGGTTATTTGCAAAGAAGTTTGAGACATTTTAAAGCACGGATGAGTTAGTATTGTATGGTTATTCCTTTGATGAAACTAAAATTATTTTAAGATATTATCATGTTATCATTGGTAGAATTCATGTTAGAAATAATTTTTATAATAATATTTCAGATCATGTTTACAAGAGACTCATGTCTAAAGAGATAAATTTCATTTCAAATATACACTTTCAGAAGGGTTGAATGAAATTTTGTATTGATTACCTATGTGATATGACCAACATAAATTAATTTAGTGACTAGTTTTCAAATTTCATTTTAGATATATAAGGCCCCAGCCTTAAACCTTACTTAATCTTGAGTTATTACAAGATTACACCTTGAGGATCTTTTCGGGTTTAGAGTTTTAGAGAATTAGATCATAAAACTTGCCTTACATTCCACATATAAACAAAGTGGTTTCATAAAGATAGTATTCTTCATTCCCATCAATGGAAACACATTTAAAATAAAACATGGATTATTTCTTGACACATCCTTGACTCTATCATCTTATCATGTACCTTTCCCTTGACCTGTGAAAAACATTTCAAAAACTTGGGATGAGCATAAAAACTCAGTATGGGTTACAAAAAAAACATGGAAAGGAAACATGAGTTCATATAAACATAAGAATGAAATCATACTTTACCCATAAAACATAGGCACTTTAACATACCTCATAAAATCATGAATAAATCATAGAAATGATAATACATAAAGGTAACTTGAGGCATTCATAACATTCTTACGTAGGGAGTAACCCTCTTGGTTACATTTGGAATACCCATCACAGTATATTCCCTAAAATCTCTTTGGAGAAACCTTAACGTTTCACTCCTTCGCATTACCCAATGCATTGGAGAGCTATAACGGGCTCACCCTCCCTTAGTTTATCACGTAACCACCCGTCATCGTAATAATGCCCAAGAACCATAACATAATCATGTCACATAAAACATGCATAAAGGAAACATAACATTTCCACATTTCAATCACGAGATATCAATAAAACACATTGATATAATAAAAACATTATGAAAACCATTTTCAATACCAAAGTAAAACATGGTATTTATTTTTCTTTTAAAAAGAAGGTATGGCTTGTAGAGGAATCCGAAACTCAAATAACGGTCACGACGGCGGAGAAGTTGTTGTCACCGCATACGTAAGACAAAAACATTCCCTTTTGTCGTTTAGTAAACGCTTCGTATAAAAAAGATTCATTTTGATTAAATGTAAAAGTCAAATGGGTTTATACACCGTATAAAAGAAAGTTGTGTATAAAATAAAATATGCCTCAATGAAAGGAGATTGAGACGAAGTCCCATACCTCGTATCCGACTTGACCCGACCGTTCTTTAATATCCTGAATAATAAACTTGAGTTAATCTCTACTTGCTTATGAATCTTTTTCAAGTTCATTATTCCTTTTATACCATGTTATGAACATCATGTAATCAGTTAAGTTAATAATGTTCATTTTGTCGGTATTTGGTTCTTAAGTCAAAAATAGACTTCTTACACTTACATGTTGTTAAGTTGGTCAAAGGTTCATTATATCCAGAATGTTATTCATGATGTAGATATCATATATTTCATATATATCCAGTACATACTTGCATTTATAATATTACATAATCATTTAGAGGTAAGAAATGAAATGCACCGTTCATGGAGACGGTAAGCCGTACGTACGCATGAACGCTACTTTCATTTCTATTTCATATTTTATAGAATGGAATCATAATGATATAAAGGTATATTATAATTCCAGTATAATATAATATATAATATCATTAATTTTATCCTTTACATGTCCCACATATGGTATTTAACGAATCAAATCACTTTGAGGGGGCGGTAGTCCGCACTTCCTAAAATGAAGATATCGTGTTTACCCATAATGGAAACCATAAAGGTATGCCCAAAATGAAAAAAACAGAAGCTTAAGGAAAACATAAACATATTATATATCATATATAAAAATAGTGACATCATAATGGCCACCTTTGAAGGTGTTAAATCAGTGTTGAACAATCATCGTTTCAGGAGGCAGAATTTCACCATCCACGGAAACCGTATGTTCTTTAACCATTTGATGTAGTTGTGTGAGTGTGTAGCTCAAATATATCTTATAACAACATCCTAGTATATTGAATATACTGTTTTTGTTACAAAAGAAGTAAATAAAAAGAGTTTAGGGGGTTGGAGAAGCAAAAAAAACAAATGAACATGAAAGAATGAATTACCTTAAAAAGTGTAACTCCTTTTGATTTGAGACTAAAGGCTTCCTTTGAAAGGATTCTGCCCAAAGGTAATCCTCTAGGATGAGGAGAGGGATGTGGAGAGAGTAAATGGGCAGGGTTTGGCCGAGCCAAAGGCTTGAGGAGTGTGTGAAATGAGGTAGAGGTGGGGGCCTTTTATAAGAGGAGAGGAGGGGCACTTTTGGAAAGTAAAGAAATATTACTTTACTTGAAAATGTGTTTCGGTTTTAAAAGGTCCCACATTGATATAATTCGTGGATAAGGTGATAAGGGTTCGAAATCCACTCATCCAATTGGTTTTGGACATGTGTAGTTCATAGATTTTACATTATCATTCCATTTTATTTAAATCGTCAAATAATGATGTCATCACTGCATCATTATTATGTCATAAATAATTTAATTTATTTAACGTATAAAAATCATAAACAAAATACTATCATGTAGGAAATCGTTTTATCTTTCCAATGATTATTTATAATCAAAATTTGGACTTGTATAACCCCACCTAAAAATTGTTTTTGTAAAACATATTATGTTTGTGTCATTCTCACTTTAACATTAAATAAAAAGTAATTTATGTCATTTCCCAACAAAAGTGGATCCATGGGGTCCCCAAGTTGACCCATGGCATGTCATGGTCGGCCATGACACAACCAATGAGTTTGGGACATGTGTCTAGGTCATTTCATTTTATTAAAGTATTATTTATACCTTAAACTACCCTAATTACCACTAATCATGATTAAGAACTTAATAAGTTACTATTCACCAAAAAATTATTATAATCTCATTGAACCACATTTTACTTCTTAATGACAACCATGTATGTCTGATTTTTGAAATTCAAAACACAATGATTACAAAATTTCATTTAAATGGAAAATCAGTCTTTATAAGTACCACTTAGTGGTTTCACTATTCATCAAAAATTGGAGTTTTTCAGAAAATTACCAAAAATTCACCCTAAGCTATATTTGATATTCCGAATTCAAAAATGAAGTCTATTTTAAAAAATTCAAATCATATAAGTCACATTAATTAATTTAATAATTAATTCCCGCTGCCAGAGCAAATAGCGTGTTTTTACAAAACAATAAGTATCAAAAGATTGACACCAGTTTAAGTCTAATTCCAAAGTGAAATTGATTCCAATGACCACCATTGGATTAAATGGTAAAAATATATTCATATTACACATTAAAACAAATTCAAAAGATAATCTAATCATATAAATAAATTAGATTAAAAATCAGTTTTGATGTAAAATGTAGTATTTTTCACCATTCATTAAAAAATGAACATTGTCAGAAAAATACCAAAAATTCACACAAAGTAAATTTTGATGTCCCAATCATAAAGGATAAGTTTATTTTGACAAACATAGTTTATAAAATTGTCAAAATATAGATTCAAAAATGGTTTGCCATAAAAAGGCAGTAAAACAATCTTTTAAGAATATTAGTGTATTCCATGCATAAGATAGTATTTATTTTCATTTTATGCCTCTGCAACACTATCTTAATCATTAATAGACATAGATAAAAATATCTATTATTCATTACTTACTTGGGATGTTACATCCTTCCCCCCTTTAGAAAATTGCGTCCCCGCAATTTATTTACTTATCGAATAAATGGGGGTACTTATCCCTCATTGCATTTTCAGATTCCCATGTTGCCTCTTCAATCATGTGGTTTTTCCACAAAACCTTTACCTGGTGAATCACCTTATTCCATATCACTTGCTCCCTGTGGTCAAGAATCTAGACCAGTTGTTCCTCATAAGATAGGTTCTCTTCCAGCTGAACTACCTCTAGACTCAAAACATGAGATGGATCTGGCATATACTTTCTCAACATCGAAACGTGAAAAACATTGTGTACCTGAGATAAACTCGGAGGTAAAGCCACTCGGTATGCAACTGATCCAACTCTTTCCAGAATTTCGTATGGTCCAATGAACCTTGGACTCAACTTTCCTTTCTTACCAAATCTCATCACACTTTTCCAAGGAGAAACCTTGAGAAAAACATGATCACCTACCTCGAAAGATAGATCCTTCCTCCGGTTATCCGCATAACTCTTCTGCCTGCTCTGAGCTGTTCTCTTGTGTTTCTGAATCAGCTGAACTTTTTCTGCCATCTTTTTTACCAATTCTGGTCCCATCAACTTTCTTTCACCCACTTCATCCCAGAAAGCTGGAGTTCGACACCGCTTCCCATATAATGCCTGAAATGGTGCCATCTATATACTGGAATGAAAACTGTTATTATATGAAAACTCAACCAAAGAAAGATGTTGGTCCCAACTTCCCTGATAATCCATAGAACAAGCTCGTAGCATATCCTCCAATGTCTAAATTGTTCGTTCTGACTGCCCATCTGATTGAGGATGAAAAGATGTACTAAAATTTAATTCAGTACCCAACGACTTCTGAAGGCCTTTCCAAAAGTTAGAAGTAAACCTGGGATCACGATCCGATACAATGGAGAGAGGAACTCCATGTAACCTGACTATCTCTTTAAGATACAAACGGGAAAGTTGATCAAGATAGAAAGTATCTCGTATAGCAAGGAAATGAGCAGATTTTGTCAAGCGATCAACAATAACCCAGATTGCATTATTACCTCGAGATGTCTTCGGTAATCCAACAACAAAGTCCATGGATATATTCTCCCATTTCCACTCTGGCACTGGTGAAGGATGAAGCATCCCTTTCGGTAACTGCCGCTCTGCTTTAACCTGCTGACAAGTCAAACACTTCACAATAAAATCAGCAATATCTCTTTTCATTCCATCCCACCAATAATACTCCCGCAGATCTCTATACATCTTAGTACTGCCCGGATGAACTGAAAACGGAGAACTATGAGCTTCACATAACAACTCTCTCCTCAACTGTGAATCACAAGGCACACACAATCTCTTCCCAAATCTCAAAACACAATCATTATCAGTGTTGAATTCAGGCAACTTACCTTTCTGAACCAGCTCTACCTTTTTCTGCAACTCACTATCTTGCTTCTGTGCTTGCTTGATTCTATCTGATAGAGATGATCTCACTGATACCTGAAACAAAACAGAAGGACTTCCTGCACCAACAACTTCTATGCCAAAGTTCATCAAATCCTTAACCAAAGGATCACGTTCTAAATGCAACATTGTTAATGAAGCATTACTTTTTCGACTCAAAGCATCAGCCACTTTATTTGCTTTTCCCGGATGGTAATGAATTGTACAATCATAATCCTTGATTAATTCCAGCCATCTCCTTTGTCTCATGTTTAACTCTTTCTGAGTGAATATATACTTTAAACTTTTGTGATCGGTATATATTTCACACTTTACTCCATACAAATGATGCCTCCAAATTTTTAAAGCAAAAACAACAGCAGCTAATTCCAAATCATGTGTAGGGTAATTTACCTCATGATTTTTCAACTGTCATGAAGCATAAGCAATTACCTGATCATTCTGCATTAGGACGCAACCAAGTCCTTTCAATGAAGCATCACTGTATATAACAAACTCACCATTCCTGGAAGGTAGTGCCAAAACTGGAGAATTCAACAATCTTCTTTTCAATTCCTGAAAACAATCATCACATTCTTTTGTCCAGATAAACTTAACACCATTCCGAGTTAGCTTAGTCATTGTACTAGATAACCGTGAAAAATTTCTAACAAACCTTCGGTAATAGCCCGCCAAACCAAGGAAGCTACGAATCTCAGTTACATTTGTGGGTCTTGGCCATTCTTCCACAACTTTTGTTTTTGCAGGATCAACAGTTATTCCATCTTTAGAAACAATGTGACCAAGGAAAGAAATTTGTTGCAACCAAAACTCACACTTGCTGAATTTCCCATACAGTTTCTTTTCTTTTAAGGTTTGCAAGATAACCCTTAAATGTTTTTCATGCTCCTTTTTACTTTTATAAAACACCAAAATATCATCAATGAAAACCACCACAAACTTATCCAGGAACTCATGGAAAATTCTATTCATTAAGTCCATGAATACAGCAGGTGCATTGGTTAGCCCAAAAGGCATTACTACAAATTCATAATGCCCATATCTCGTACGGAACGCGGTCTTCGGAATATCTGCCTCCTTTACCTTCAGCTGATGGTACCCCGATCTCAAGTCAATATTTGAAAAAAACTGAGCTCCCTGGAGCTGATACAACTTTATTTGATGGCCCGACATCTGCTGAAGTAGATGCAAAGGATTTCACCACCCCTTTCTGCTTGTAGTCTAACTGCTTCCCATCACTCAAGCTCCTTGTCGGACACTCGTTTGCATAGTGACCCATCTCATTGCACTTATAACATTTCACTAACTGTAAATCAAATTTGTTCTTACCTTCACCTTGATCCTTTTCAGTGTAATCAAGAGCCTTATGTCCCATCTTACCACATCGGTAGCACTTCCCAAAATTCAGAAGACATTCCCCAGCATGCCTTTTTCCACATTTATCACAAACTGGAAACTTAGTTCTCTTACCATCATACTTTTTTGAAGAATTCTTACCTTTCTCCTGCCACCTCGGTCTCTTCTTCTGCTGGTTGTTATAGAAAGCTTGGTCATCGGCAAACTCCATTTCCACCTTCTCAGCACATCGAACAAGCTTTTCATAACTTTTAATCTCACGAGAAGCTAACTCCCTTCGATACTTTGGATTTAATCCTGAGTAAAAACAATTGATTTTACTATCAAGGTCCCGGATAAAATTTGGAGCATACCTTGCCAATCGAGTGAACCTTTCTTCATAGGCAGCCACTAAGTCTTCCTCTTGCCTCAATTCCAAGAATTGCTTTTCCATCCTAAGTCGAACAGCCTTAGGAAAATACTTCTCAAGAAACATACCTTTGAATTCATCCCAGTCAAGAGCATCAATCTCATCGGCGTCCCTGATATTTTTAACCAAAGACCACCACTGATCTGCTTCACCCTCCAAACGGTAAATAGCAAGACTAACCTTTTGATTGTCTGAACACCCCATGACATCAAAAATCTTCTCCAGTGCTTTAATCCACCCTTCAGCTAGCACATGGTCAGATGATCCTCTGAATGATGGTGGATGTTGCCTCATGAAATGTTCCACCACTGACATGTTCCTCTGCGGTTGGTCTGGCTGATCTCGTGTATGGATACCACCGCCATTTATCGCTTGAGTCAACTGCGCCATCACTACAACAAACTGTTCGGTTCCAATTCCAACCATTTCTGGATGCTGATTCGGATGGTTATTTCCTTCTGTATGCCTTCCTAGCACTGCTTCCTTGTTTCCTCTGCGGAAAACCATTCTGAACAAACATGTCTTAGATGAAGCAACATGGTAATCTTTAAATGCTATATCATTTCAAAAAAAATATTTTTGGATAATCATTTAATAGAATTCTAACTCCTAAAGTTATCTAAACTGACCTTTGATACCAACTATAAGGCCCCAGCCTTAAACATTACTTAATCTTGAGTTATTACAAGATTACACATTGAGGATCATTTCGGGTTTAGAGTTTTAGAGAATTAGATCATAAAACTTGCATTACATTCCACATATAAACAAAGTGGTTACATAAAGATAGTATTCTTCATTCCCATCAATGGAAACACATTTAAAATAAAACATGGATTATTTCTCGACACATATTTGACTCTATCATCTTATCATGTACCTTTCCCTTGACCTGTGAAAAACATTTCAAAAACTTGGGATGAGCATAAAAACTCAGTATGGGTTACAAAAAAAACATGGAAAGGAAACATGAGTTCATATATACATAAGAATGAAATCATAATTTACCCATAAAACATAGGCACTTTAACATACCTCATAAAATCATGAATAAATCATAGAAATCATAAGGCATAAAGGTAACTTGAGGCATTCATAACATTCTTACGTAGGGAGTAACCCTCTTGGTTACGTTTGGAATACCCATCACAGTATATTCCCTAAAAACTATTCGGAGAATCCTTAACGTTTCACTCCTTCGCGTTACCCAATGCATTGGAGAGCTATAACGGGCTCACCCGCCCTTAGTTTATCACGGAACCACCCGTCTTCATAATAATGCCCAAGAACCATAACATAATCATGTCACATAAAACATGCATAAAGGAAACATAACATTTCCACATTTCAATAACGAGATATCAATAAAACACATTGATATAATAAAAACCTTATGAAAAACATTTTCAATACCAAAGTAAAACATGGTATTTATTTTTCTTTTAAAAAGAAGGTATGGCTTGTAGAGGAAGCCGAAACTCAAATAACGGTCACGACGGCGGAGAAGTCGTTGTCGCCGCATACGTAAGACAAAAACATTCCCTTTTGTCATTTAGTAAACGCTTCGTATAAAAAAGATTCCTTTTGATTAAACGTAAAAGTCAAATGGGTTTATACACCTTATAAAAGAAAGTTGTGTATAAAATAAAATATGCCTCAATGAAAGGAGATTGAGACGAAGTCCCATACCTCGTATCCGACTTGACCCGACCATTCTTTAATATCCTGAATAATAAACTTGAGTTAATCTCTGCTTGCTTATGAATCTTTTTCAAGTTCATTATTCCTTTTATACCATGTTATGAACATCATGTAATCAGTTAAGTTAATAATGTTCATTTTGTCGGTATTTGGTTCTTAAGTCAAAAATAGACTTCTTACACTTACATGTTGTTAATTTGGTCAAAGGTTCATTATATCCAGAATGGTATTCATGATGTAGATATCATATATGTCATATATATCCAGTACATACTTGCATTTATAATATTACATAATCATTTAGAGGTAAGAAATGAAATGCACCGTTCATGGAGACGGTAAGCCGTACGTACGCATGAACGCTACTTTCATTTCTATTTCGTATTTTATAGAATGGAATCATAATGATATAAAGGTATATTATAATTCCAGTATAATATAATATATAATATCATTAATTTTATCCTTTACATGTCCCACATATGGTATTTAACGAATCAAATCACTTTGAGGGGGCGGTAGTCCGCACTTCCTAAAATGAAGATATCGTGTTTACCCATAATGGAAACCATAAAGGTATGCCCAAAATGAAAAAAACAGAAGCTTAAGGAAAACATAAACATATTTTATATCATATATAAAAATAGTGACATCATAATGGCCACCTTTGAAGGTGTTAAATGAGTGTTGAACAATCATCGTTTCGGGAGGCAGAATTTCGCCATCCACGGAAACCGTATGTTATTTAACCATTTGATGTAGTTTTGTGAGTGTGTAGCTCAAATATATCTTATAACAACATCCTAGTATATTGAAGATACTGGTGTTGTTACAAAAGAAGTAAATAAAAATAGTTTAGGGGGTTGGAGAAGCAAAAAAAAACAAATGAACATGAGAGAATGAATTACCTTAAAAAGTGTAACTCCTTTTGATTTGAGCCTAAAGGCTTCCTTTGAAAGGATTATTCCCAAAGGGAATCCTCTAGGATGAGGAGAGGGATGTGGAGAGATTAAATGGGCAGGGGTTGGCCGAGCCAAAGGCTTGAGGAGTGTGTGAAATGAGGTAGAGGTGGGGGCCTTTTATAAGAGGAGAGGAGGGGTACTTTTGGAAAGTAAAGAAATATTACTTTACTTGAAAATGTGTTTCGGTTTTAAAAGGTCTAACATTGATATAATTCGTGGATAAGGTGATAAGAGTTCGAAATCCACTCATCCAATTGGTTTTGGACATGTGTAGTTCATAGATTTTACATTATCTTTCCATTTTATTTAAATCGTCAAATAATGATGTCATCACTGCATCATTATTATGTCATAAATAATTTAATTTATTTAACGTCTAAAAATCATAAAAAAAATACTATGATGTAGGAAATATTTTTATCTTTCCAATTACTATTTATAATCAAAATTTGGACTTGTATAACCCCACTTAAAAATTGTTTTTGTAAAACATATTATGTTTGTTTCATTTTCACTTTAACATTAAATAAAAAGTAATTTATGTCATTTCCCAACAAAAGTGGATCCATGGGGTCCCCAAGTTGACCCATGGCATTTCATGGTCTGCCATGACACAACCAATGAGGTTGGGACATGTGTCTAGGTCATTTCATTTTATTAAAGTATTATTTATACCTTAAACTACCCTAATTACCACTAATCGTGATTAAGAACTTAATAAGTTACTATTCACCAAAAAATTATTATAATCTCATTGAACCACATTTTACTTCTTAATGAAAACCATGTATGTCGGATTTTTGAAATTCAAAACACAATGAGTAAAAAATTTCATTTAAATGGAAAATCAGTCTTTATAAGTACCACTTAGTGGTTTCACTATTCATCAAAAATTGGAGTTTTTCAGAAAATTACCAAAAATTCACCCTAAGCTATATTTGATATTCCGAATTCAAAAATGAAGTCTATTTTACAAAATTCAAATTATATAAGTCACATTAATTAATTTAATAATTAATTCCCGCTGCCAGAGCAAATAGCGTGTTTTTACAAAACAATAAGTATCAAAAGATTGACACCAGTTTAAGTCTAATTCCAAAGTGAAATTGATTCCAATGACCACCATTGGATTAAATGGTAAAAATATATTCATATTACACATTAATACCAATTCAAAAGATAATCTAATCATATAAATAAATTAGATTAAAAAGCAGTTTTGATGTAAAATGCAGTATTTTTCACCATTCATTAAAAAATGAACATTGTCAGAAAAATACCCAAAATTCACACAAGGTAAATTTTGATGTCCCAATCATAAAGGATAAGTTTATTTTGACAAACATAGTTTATAAAATTGTCAAAATATAGATTCAAAAATGGTTTGCCATAAAAAGGCAGTAAAACAATCTTTTAAGAATATTAGTGTATTCCATGCATAAGATAGTATTTATTTTCATTTAATGCCTCTACAACACTATCTTAATCATTAATAGACATAGATTAAAATATCTATTATTCATTACTTACTTGGGATGTTACAAGATATCCTCCTAAAAGTTTTGGAAGAAGACATTGGCGAAGCCATCCAGGCTAGGGGAGCTAGCAGCATATTTTCCAAAAATAGCTTCTTTGAAATACAAATTAAAAGTAATTAAAGTGGGATTTTTATTACCATTTTTCTTGACCATCAAAGTAGTATCACTCTGTGATTTTTAAATAACACTACATTCGATAGCATAGAAAACATGCCAAACCAAGAAACAATGAACCACGGAATATTATTATTTTATTTTGACAATTATTACATAGTTATTGAATTGGAGTGTATGAATAGGATTAAACACATTATAAATTATATAAAAATTACTTAATGAATAATAATTTATTCATTAGTTCATTGTAAATAGGTAATTAGTTTTTAGTAAAGTCATTTTATTCTTCAAAAATATTTTTTCTCCAAAAATGGTTTTTACTTCTCTTTATGAGAGAATATTATAATTAATTTATAAAAAATTTATAAATTTTATTATCTAAAAATTTTATAATTTTTTAATCATCATTTCAAAATAATTATACGGTGAAAGTTTTTAATATTTCAAAAAAAATTGAATTTCTAGTGAATAGTGGAAAATACTAATTTTTTTGAATCTTTTCTACTTCAATAATTTTAAAAGATGTATATTTTTTAAATTATTTCAAGGACAATTTGAGTATATTATATTATTAATGATCCAATTAATTTTTTTGGAGTCAATTTTATGGTTGAAATTGGGATAAAAAACATCTCTATACATAAAATAGAATTTTATTGAACAATTATTTATCATTACATTTTGTGTGTGTATTATAAATTAATTTCATCCACTTATATAGATTCAAAAAAATAAAATTTATACCATAATTAGAATCAATAGGGTCATATTTTTAATATCTAACCCTTTTATTTTTTCAGAATGAATGGTAACCGTAGTAAAATTTTATTATCACGGGAAAGCTAAATTTTGTAAATTAAGGATGATACTTACATGTTACATTCTCAAAATCAACAAGAAATATTAATTTATCCATTTTTTTAGCTATTCTAGTAATTTCCACATAAATGTCAAATATATGGACACTTGGTGCAATATTTCTCCAATTATGACTTTTATATTAATTTAATAAAAGACAAATTTAAAATTTTCACTCTCCATAATTTAATGTCTCAAATATTTTTACATATTGATTAAAAGAGTTAATGTTTTTTTTAAATTTTATTTTAAATAAAAATATATATTTTTATCATGGTAATTTATTTTTAATTTTTAGTGACTGTATAATTATGTTAAATTCTTACGAAACGCCGATATAGTATATATTAAATTAATAGAAAAATATAATAAATCATTTTAATAAATATTATAAATAATATGAATTAGATTAATTATGGTTTTACATGGATTTTAAACATAGATATGATATTTTAGCATTGTTTTAAATGATTATATTATAATTCTGCCTATTTATTTATGTACTTAATGAGAATTTCATTGAATAATGTGAAGAATTAAACCAATTATATTTCTTAATAAATAATATTTTATTAAATGATTTAAAATAATAAAAAATCTATCTAATTCCAATAGGATGGTATATGTTATCACATAAAAAATGGTCCATTTATGGGTCATTTTTCTTCATATGTTGACTTTCTTGACCTTTAAATGTGAAATAAAAATTAATATTGTGGTAATTATAAAAAGGGTTACTAGCAGTTGAAATTAAATGAAATCGATGAAAAGATATATAAAGCATGTCCAAATATTATTATATGAAATTATTTTATTCAAAATAGTCTTATTTCAAATTAGAGATATTTGAATCCTTTTTTACATGATATAATAATCTGTATTCACTTAATAATTTATAAAATTCCCAGAATAATCCCCTCCTCACTTATAAAAGGAAATCCTTTTTCTCTTTTTTCTACAACCCTTTGAGAAACATATAATAAAAAAATATCAAAATTACCTTACAATATTCTTTATATGTGTTCTAGAGAATCTGGTCTTCCTAAAATACTAACCATAAGTCTCGTAAGATGAGATCTAAAGGAAGACAATCCAAGAAGAAAAAATAGTATTTAATAACTCATTGAAGTTTATTTCTTCTTATATTTAATCTTATTACATTATACCCATAAATAGTTAAAAACTACAATATCATAAATAAACTAAGTTTTTATTATTATTATGGTACAACCATTTTCTATCCCTTTTTGATCTTATGAAAATTGAATAACATCGCATGTGCATACATACAACTTATCATCTCTATGTAGTAGACTAATTTTTTTCAGCACCAATTTACATAAAGGGTTAAAAATATGGAACTAATGAATATATAATATATTTTTTACATAAATACAATTTTTAAATTTTAATATCAAATCTGACATCATACCTTATAATTTTTTAGTAAATGATAATGATTCATGTGCGTACATGTGGACTACCACCTCCATCAAGCGATGTGATCATTTTTTCATTTCATCTTTACATGGATTTTTATAAGGATAAATTTAATGAATATATCAGATATATATTATATAATAATTATTCAATAAATGTTAATTATAATTTACATTTATTTTGTTCCATTTTTCAAAAATTGAAAATTTCATTCACGCATACGTATGGCATGTTGTCTCTATGAACAGTGAAATATATACATATATACACCATTTTTCGATGATTCTAAATATATATATATTGAATATATATATATATATATATATATATGATATTTATATATTGAATATTGGGATATGATATACCCATGAGTAAGATTCAACGACCAACAATACTAATTCAAAAATATCAGATATTAGAGATATGAATATGGTTCTTCAATGTATTTATAATAAATTCAAATTTAATTTCAGGAGGTTATAGAACCTATGAGGAATGTCAAACATAAGGTAAGGGGTTTCTTAACTCAAATTTCATTCATTGGATAATAATACTTTTATTTATTATATCACACAAAAAATTTCGGATAATTTAATTTAATTTTTATTTGTTGTATTTATAATTTTATTATGTTGATTAACATTTTTCACATATAAATATTTATTTTATTAAATCTTACTTAAATTGTATGATATTTGTAAGGTATTTAATCTTTATTTACACTCTATTATGAAAAATTTAGTATTATGCACATATTTCTATTATGTAGGGTATGAAATATCCATTTTATGTATTAATAATGAATATATTTTAATTAATTATGATTAATTATTAAATTCATGTTACTATTTCAAGAGGAATATTTAAATGAAAATATAATCTTATTTCTCTTTTTTGATCGGGTATATTTTTATTCCTTGTCTATATTTTCTAAAATTGTTTTAAAAAAGTTATTTTTATAAATAAAATGATTTAGTAATGAAATTTTATGTTAGAATTCAACTTTAAAATTGCTTTTAACAAATGTTTCTAATGTTTTTCTAAAGTTTCATTTTCATGTTTTTTTTAAATAAAAAAATGTAATGTTTCATACATAAACAGTAGTCATAGATTTTCCCTCCACCATAACCATTTTATGCTCTTACCTTCTTCTATATTTTTTAAGATGGTTTTAAAAAGAAAAATTTTTTAATAAAAAATATGTTAAGATATCTCATCAATTTTATTTTATTCTCCAAAAGACATTAAATTATTTCAAAGCCAGTATTTCTAATTAATTGAAGTTCATCTTTTATCTCTGGAAAATTTTATGGACATTAATATTCCATTGAAACATTCTCATTTTTGTTGTAATTGGTAATTAAATTTATCTTAAATATATATATTTTTTGAATCATGTATATCATTATTTACTAAATTGTATATCATTTCAAAATATAATTTTTTACTTTTAAATTTATTTAATTGACTGTGGAAGTATTTATATTCCATATTCTTTATTAAATATTAATATTTTTTGACAAGGAATATTATTTTGAATTGAACTGATAATTAAGTATTGATGGAATTCATGGTAAATATAGTGATGGGTGGGGCCTGGAATTATATAGACCCTAGATTTAATGATAAGTCTCATGAGACAGATTTGTTTGTCAAATTCAATTGGTTTCTTTTGATTCCAACCCACATATTAAACTGTCTTGGAACAAGAATTTGGATTTAATGATATCACATTGTCTAAAATCATGGAATCCAATATTTATCATTTCATTAATTTATTATTTATTATTATACATGAGATTTCTTCATTAATATTATTTAGGGATTCATTTTTTCACTTTAGTTATTGATTAAATGTCATTTTTTCAATTATTGACCTTTCCATATTTATTATTCCATATATACTCTAGATAGATTATGTTGTACATAACTCATAGTCATTATATGATCTCACACATTATTTTTTGTCCTTTCAAAAATATATGAAGAAGGGAGTTATGAATAACATCAAGGATTAAATAATGTTCTTTATGGTAGGTGTTTTATCATTCCAATGAAATGTTATAATAATGTACGTATATAATCATTAAAGACTACTAAATTGGTCAGTCCTTTGTATCTTATAATAAGGTAACATGATGTACACTGTCTCTAGGTTACTATATTTGGGTTTTTTACAGTTGGTATCATTGGAAGTTTAGTAGAAACTTTGGGAGTTATATTTATTAAAACATATATTATGGAAGATAACCATGTGACTGACTTTGAGGATAACTCTGTATATGATAAAATTTAAATATTTTGGTAAGGTATATATTTTGTGGGTTTCCTATAAAATATATATCTGTGTGGTTTAGGAATAGATTCATCTTGAGGTAATAAACATAAAAAGAGTTGGTCGAGTATATCAAGGACATCATTCTTTTGCACAGTGATTGTGCCCTATATGAACACCTAGTATGACACTCTTGTGGGATATTCTTAGGTCAATTCATGTTTTATTTATGAAATATTATGATGGATTTGAATATATTTTGACCACGAATAACCTAGGTTAAACATATAGTGTATTAGTTTGAAACTAAAGTTTCATGATTTTTATATCCTATAAATGAATTTCCTAATTATGTGATTATCCACTACGGTAATTTTTTTCCATGCAATTATTTTTGGTTTCTTTCACTGTATTTGACTAGAAGGAACTAGGCTCGCATCGAATGTGATGGAAAATGTAGTGATTATGAGAAATAAAATGTGTTGATTACTATACTCAAATTTATTATGATTATTACTATTTAATGGTCATGGTATTTAATTAATAAATTTCACATTAACCAACAGTCATACATAAAAAAAATAAGTGAATGATAGAATTTACTAAGAGCTCAGGTACTGGATACCATGGATGAATGACGTCTCAATTTCCTTTATGTTGAAATGTTGAAAGAGACGCCTTGTTAAATCTCTCAAACAAAGGGGAAAATGTTTTCTATGTGGGAATAGATGTCATAGGGAAAGTGATTTTAAAGGATTTTAATGAATTATGTATGGGGAACATGGTAATTATCTGATTCAATGTCCTAATTCAAGGGTTAACTTCTTGACCAAGGAAGGATCTATACTATTTTAATCATTGATGGTGAAGGGTTAATGTTTTTATGTTTTTTTCATTTGAGAATTATATTTTCGAAGTGTTATATCTATGATGATTTGGTTATAAGAATCATGAAACATATAAGGATTATTTTGTGATTATTTTCTTTTAAAGATTTCAAACCAAAGTTTTAATGGTGCAGATGACCTATAAAATTGATTCAATGGTACGGTGAAATTTTATGGAAGAATACATAAATAAGGGAAAGATAACCCATATTATATTCCTGACTTCCATTTAATAATTTTTAATTGGAAAAAAGATTATTGACACCAGATAATTAAATGAGATAGTATTGGTGACCTGGAAATGGTAATTGATCTTATGAAAAAGTAATTTATTATGCATTTTCTGAATTTTTTTGATATATGTGAAATAAGTAATAAAGATAATGTTAATTTTTAGAAAGTGATATATCTTCATTGAGGTTTTTTGTTGATTTAGGTTTTCAGTATGTTATAATAGAGTGTGTGATCAAGGTATTCACATTTTTGGTATATTACATTAGAGTTACATTATATTTTAAAGGGATAAATTTTTGTTCAAATATTTATGATTTTTGGGTTTTTAATTTGGTTGGAGATAATTTGGAGGATTCTTATTGTTAATTATTAACTAAAAATATTATGTTGAACGTTGGAGGTTATTTCTGTGGTTTTAGAGATTAATTTTTTATTGGATAACTTATGTTATCCATTTGGGTTTTATATAATATCTAGATATAATATGAATTAATTTTCAATCTCTTATGGATCTTACAATTTATTGAAAAGTAAATTTTAGTGCTTTAGGAATTAAAAAATAATCTTTAATATAACTAGAGTAAGAGATAAAGTGGAAATTCATCAAAGAAAAACCAAATAAATAAATTATGTCATGGAAAGGAAAATTAATCAAGTAAGTAAATTTTCTCATGTTATGTATCCAGAAAGTAAAATAATCCATCACCTTAATGAATATGATGTTAAGATAAAAAAATTCCTTTAACCATTGTTTCTGATGAATCAATGGTATCTTCACCCCTCACTAATTTATAGTTTTATGGTAGCAATATTTTTCATGATCATTTTATAATTCACTTTTTATTAGTCCTTGAATTTTATTATTATCTTCCTAGTATATTTTTTACTTTCCAATAATGTTCTCCTTTTCTGGGAACATGAATACATGATATTTCAGGTAACCCATTGGTTCCCATTCTCCCTTTTCAAAAGGTGTTTTATTTTCCCGATGTATGATGTAGGTTTTCAAAAAAAATGTATGATAATTGTATAAATGAGATAAAATAGTGTGGGTAAAATTTATTTATAGTGGGGAATGTAATACCCTAATATTTTAAAACAACACTATATTGGATAGCGAATACAACATGAAACACCAGGCATAAATGAACCATGAAAGATTATTTTATAGCTATGATCGTTATAACCTAATCATTGAATTGGAATGTATGAATAAGATTAAAAAAATTATAATATAAAAATATATATTAGTTAATAAAAATAAATATAATGATTAATTCTTAGAAAATATGCACTCAATTTTGAGTGAATTCATTTTATTCTTCAAAAACATCTTTTCAGCAAAAAATGGTTTTCATTTCTCTTTGTGAGTAAATATAATACATAATTTGTGGAAATAATATAAATTTAATAATAATTTAATAATTTTCTTAGAGTTAATTATTTTAAATTTTTTAAATGATTGATTTTCTAGTGAATATTGTAAAATTTTAATTTTAATTGAAAATTTTATTTTTTCTTAAATAAATCCCAATATTCTATTTTATTTTAAATTGGTTTCAAAGTAAAATTAGTTTTGTTATATTAATCATAGTAAAATTAATCTCATTGGAATAAATATTATTTTTTATTTTGTTCTGAAAAAGTTATTATGCATAAAAATGAATATTTCTAAAAAACCCTTTCTCATTTAATTTTTCATCTTTATATTAAATTAACATATATCATTTATATAAACATAATAATGAAAATTGGGAATGATTTTTATAATTAGGATGTTCCAATTTTGTTAATAGGACCCCTTTATTTCTGTAGTAAAGGTAAATGGGTTAACTAGGGTTTAAGTTATTATGATAAGGTCTCAAAATAAACAAAAAACATTCCTTTATCCTATTGTATGTGTTTCTTTCTTACATTTTCATCCAATTATAGAATATTAGTCCATTTGGTGCTTTATTTATATGATTATTACAATTTTGTTATTTTAGTATAAGATAAAGTCAAAAATATATCTCTCTTGACTTTAATTACTCTAAAAAGTTTCAAAAAGGACAAGCAGAGGTTATGTTTGGTTTTAAATTTTCATATTAAAGATAAATTAATGTTTTTATCATGGTAATTTATCTTTAATTTATAGTGACTGCATAATTGGATTATATTATTGTGCAACACTAACATAGTATAAATTTAGTTAAAATAAAAATATATTAAATAATTATAATAATATAAAAACTTACATAAATTAATTGAATTATATTGTTCTATGAATATTTTAGATTCATATTACATGATAGGGGTGTGTGGAATGATTATATTCAAATTCTTGTTTTGACTTTATGTATTTAATTTATAATTAATAAATAGTGTCACAATGATATTAGTTATATTTTATAATAAATAATAATTTAATTTATTATTTAAAATTCACAAATATCATACCATCATCTAAGGGGATGGTATATGGTTTTAAAAATAAAACATGGTTCATTTATGGTTCTCTTGGAATCATATGTTTACATTTGTTTCCCTTAAAGGGTGGAAAACATTAAAATTATGGTCATTGTTAAAATGATTAATGAGGGTTAAAACTAAAATATAAGGGTGAAAAGACACTAAAACTTATAGAAATATTATTTTATGATATGATATATAATAATAATAGTTTTATATTATAGATATTGTAATTGGATCCATTTTTACTCAAAAATTTATTTTTATTAATTTAGAAGTTTCAATAATTCCCTTCTCCTCCCATATAGAAGGTCACACCTTCTCTATTTTCATTACACCTCTATGACAAAACTATTTTTACTAACCTCTATCCAATTAACTTATACGAATCATAATCTAACTCTAAATGTTTTGGTCCCCCCAAAGAACCAACCCTAGGTCCCTTAAGAGGACATATAAAAGGAGTTCTACCCATGGACATGATGTAATATTTTCAAACTCATTCATTTTTATATAAAAATTACAATGATGAAAGTAACTAGACTACTAAATCAAAACATACATGAAAAATAAATCAATTAACACCCAAAATAAAGAAAATAATAAAATAGTTTTAAAAAAAATGATATAATGTTATAAATGGATCATATCTAATATTAAGATATTAATATTATTCTTTTATGTTGTTATAATAACATCTAATTTATTCAATATGAGTTTAGATAACCTATTAATAAAGTCAAACATGAGGTAAGGGTTATTAACTCAATTTTTCTTTCCATGGTTTATATAAATTATTCATTTATTATTTCATTCCATGATTATGTGAGAAGTAACATTTAATTTTTTATATGTTTTATATGCTATTTTATTTTTTTATATTTAATAGTTTCACACATAATTACTTCAATAATTAATTCTCACTCCAGTTTTATGATATTTCGAAGGGGCGTAGTCACAATTCACACTCTATTAATACATACATGGTTTCATGGACCCATATTCTTTATATTGTGTATATATTACACATTTTAAGTATTTAAAAAGAATTATTAATTCATCCATTATGATTAATGATTCAATTTAAGTTTATATTTCAATAAGAATGTTTAAAAGATAATATGGTCTTGTTTTTCTTTTTTTATTGGGTATGTTTTACTTCTATGTCCTTTTTTAAAAATTGTTTTAAAAAATTATTTTTTATTACTCAAATGATTTATCAAGTATATTTTTATTTATCCATTAATTTTTATATTCTCTTAATGTAATGTTTAAAATTTTTCCTATAGGTTCATTTTCAACTTTCCTTTACAAAATTCTAGAGGTTTTTAACGTATATGATGTTAAATGAGTTTCCCAATTCAATAACCATTTTAAGCTCTTAGCTTCTACTAAAAGTTTCCAATGCTTTAAAAAATAAAAATATTTTAAGAAATCATATTTTAATGTCTCCAATCCCTTTTATTTTATTCTCCAAAATATATTTATTTATTTAAAAACTAATATTTCTGATGATTTTAAGGTCATATTTTATCTCTTTTGAATTTTTTGGATATTAACTTTATATTAAATCAATAACTTTCTTGTGGTTATTGGACATTATATTTTTATGAAATATACACATTATTTGTACTATGGATATGATTGTTACCTAAACCATATACAATTTCTATATATAGAGTTATTTTTGAATGTTATATGATTGAATGGGAAAACATTAATAACCATATTATTTACACAATATAAATATTTTTTGACAGGGAATATTTTTTATAAATTAAATTTATCATTAAATATATGAATAATTCACTATAAATACAGTGATAAGTGGGGAAAAGAATTATATATCCTCTCTATGCATCAAATGGTCTCATGTTAAAAATTAGTTGACCAAATTAAATGGGTTTTTTGGTATATACCTATCCATATATTAAATTGTCTTGGCCCAAGGTTTCTAGGGGAAATATATCATGATATATAAAACAATAAAATCCATTATTAATCATTTATTTCATTTAGTATTTAGTTATTATTATCTTTTAAATTATTGTATTAGTGTTATCTATGGATTTAACTTGAGCTAAAATTATTGATTAAATGTCATGTGTTTTTAGTTATTGATGTTTCTATATTTTTTATAAATTATTTTCTTATAAAATATTCCATTGTATGTAACTCTTTCTGATCAATTCAGATCACCCATTTTTTTCATTTCCCCAGGATATAAAGAATAATATTATGCGTGATAATGGAAGGATATTATAAAGAAGGATATTATTAGTTTCCCTTTCTATTTTTTAGATTTTTTCCCTAGTTTTGTATTCTATATATTTCATATTCCCAATATAATATGGGAATCATGTATGTATCTGGTTCTTCAATAATACTAAACTAATTGGTCCTTTGGGATGATATATTTTTTATATTTTACAAATTTAAATAAGTAGACATAATATTTGGGTTTCTAGGGTTGGGTCTATAATAATGGGAATGATATACTCCAATAAGATAGAGTTAGTGGAGAGTCAATTAGGAAGATTCATGTTGAAGGATGCAACATGATTAGCTCTAGATTTCCTATTGTAAAAAAATACCCATAATCATTGATAATGGAAATGTATCTTTTGACTTTATTACCTCTCTCAAGAGAGTTGAAAACATAGAATTTATGTCACCATATTTAATCCTTTTATCTTGAAATACTTCTCTCTTAATTCATTCCTTTAGATTTAGTAGGCTATTGAGTTCATGCTAGACCATTGTTCCATACTCAATACCTATATAAAAGTCACTAAAAGTATAATTATCTTTAATGAGATGAATAGAAGATACAAGATGAATAATTTCTTT
Organism: Viscum album; assembly: GCA_963277665.1. NCBI lineage: Eukaryota > Viridiplantae > Streptophyta > Magnoliopsida > Santalales > Viscaceae > Viscum > Viscum album. Next base: position 338,552,487 of record OY728163.1, read on the forward strand.
ATCAATAGTGATGTAAAAATATCTTCTTCATTCTTTCATCTTACTCTAATGTAGTTTAAGATTTATGGACCAAGGGAATTGAATGAAAGATACACACACAAAAATCACCCACATGATGAAACATAATTAGGAATTCTATATATACACAGAAGTCACATGACTCATATAAACCATGATTCACATGAACAGTAACAATTTTATCAACAATTTATAATGAGAACCATCTAATTAGGTGTTGTTAATATTGGACCACTTATGCTCAAATCAAAACATTTAAACATTCATGAAAATATCTTTAAAAACGTATGTTTCAAATCAGTTGGGGTACCATCCATCCATATTCATATTTAGGGGGATGGGAAACATTCTTAGTTACCATTGAGAAATCCATTTACCATCCTCAAGTACATTAATTTGGCCTAATACCATTTTCTACATATTCCTAAACCCAAGTAAAATTATTTTCACACATTATTCAACTAGTTAAAAATTGTTTTGTCACTATTAGTCTTCTACACACCTTGGGCAGCTTCTATATAAGAAAAATTCATATTATATTCTCTGTTAAATCCTTATAGACTCATTCTGGACTACCTCCTTAGAATATTTTCCAATCATTAATCAGGTTCTACTATCCAAATAAAATTTCTATCTAATTTCTTTTAATTATTACCTCATTCCTTATTTTGTCCACATTTTATGCGTCTAAGAATGGATTTGAATGATCTTACATATGTTACATCCAACACCTACACTTTTTTCCTATCATTTATAGGCGTGGATTTTTCATTTTATTTATTAACATAATTCATATATATAGTGGTAAATATAATATGACCGTAAGTATTATGGTTTGGTACTCACCATATAACCTCAAACTACTTGGTTCTAATCCTCACCAAATGACCTTAAAATGTGAGGTATTGTATCCTCCTTTTATATCATCAAACTGCATTGGATGAACACTAACATAGATTTAATTGTAAGATATATTATTAAGGATGACTATCATGTCCTTCATATATTGTACTAAATTCTATATTGGTAATTATTACATATATTAAAATTTTGGGCCCCACATCTCAATAGTGGTTATTACACCCTATTATATGACTTTAAAAAATGATAATAAACTATTTAGGTTATCAATACTTCAATAGAGGAATGTATAAATCCTTTTATAGGATCTTTCCAAAAACTGTTGTAATGTTTTTCCCTCTTAAATTCTAGTTGTGTCTTCCTATATAAACGTACAGTTTTTTCATATAAGTCTTTCTGGATGAACTTAAACTCCATTATAACCTACTATCAAAATAAAATATTACAATATCTAGCATATGAATTTTATCCTCTTGGAAAGAACAATATTATAGGATTATACATTTTCATTCTAAATGACACTAAGAACCAATGTAACTGTTTAAGTCTTACTGGATAACACTAATCTTGGGCATAACCCTTTTATATTTATTAGATTTAATTAAAATCCAGTATTCCTATTAAGGTTATCTATATAGTAATAAAATCCAATATAAATTCCAGTATATTTTGGAACACCATTAACTTCAATATTCATCTCAAGCATTTATAGATATACATAAACTTTAGTGTAATCCCTAATCCATTAAATACAGTCTCAAACTCTACTATAACCTTTCATCATTCTATATTATAATATAATCCAATATAAACCATCAATATTATTAGATAATAATAAAAATTATATTAAATTTTTCTCCATCCTTCATGAACATAAACTATAATATACACCATCGGGACATCCCTACTGAATATAAACTGTGATTTAATACTAATGGATTTTTAGATATCTTAAAATTAATTACAATAATCCCATATAGATTTAACATATATAATTATAACACTTTTCTATGTGAAAATGTTAATATTCATTATAGTATTTATAAAGGATGATTTAATTTTGTTTCATGACTCTTGAAATGCTTCAATGTCATTATGTACAATACATATTGAGTTTTCAACTTACAAATGTGAAGATTATTATAATTAACATGTATTTTTACAAAAAAAAATATTTAATATGTACTAAATTAATAAGAGACACACATATAGATTATTATCCACCTTGTGGGAAGATTAGACATATTATAATATTTATTTTCCCATATATATCCTAATATACAACATTCATCCACCCACAAATAAAAGAGATATTATGAGGTTAAAAAAAATATAATCACTTATTTTAATCATATTCAAGGGAACCATGAGATTGATAATTATAATAATAAGCTCTTTATATATGGATTTTATTTCTATGACCTATATATACTTTCATGTTTAAGAAACAGACATTATAGAGGAAGATATAACACTTTAAAATGATGCACTATATGAAGTTGAATTCATAACACTGCCCATGTTATAGGTTGAGACTAACAATAGATATAATGTCCTTAACCTTGATTATATTTTCATACTACTATATTTTTTAATGAATATTGTTCCTCTATCCTCGATCCATGAAGGGGATCTCATGACCTTAGAGGTGATGATTTGGTTGGATTTGAGGATCACTTTATTTTGAATTCTTGGATCCTATTTGGTTTAAATTTTTAATTTTGAATCCAAATATTTGAATTTTGTAATCTTAAATTATGGTTAATACTAACCATAAAGTATCCTTCAGAAAATTCAAATATATATATATATATATATATTTGATGTGAATATTCCCTCTATGATGTTACTTCTCATGACATGATAGTTTCATGGATTTTGGGTACGTAGTCAAAAATAAAATTTTGACTTCAGAGTAGATCATGGACTAGTAGTAGAACAATAGTGATGTTTTATTGTTCTTTTGACTAATATTTTTTAGTTTAACATTTCAATAACAAAACTATCATGAAATTAAATATTCAAGAAAACATTTTTCCTTTTATTTGGTTTAACTATATAGATAAAAAAGTAAAATAGTGGCATTTGAAAAGATTATTTAGCTTCATATAGAGTTTATGCATCTTAAATGTCTCAATGGTATTGGTGAGAATGTTAGTTATTTATATATTATAGATGATTATTATCTTAAAACAATAAACATTATTTGAGTTTATTATTATGTTTTTTAAATTATAGAGCTCATGATATTCTAAATAGTATCTCCCTTTTGTCGTTACCATAATAATTTATATTGTAGTATAAACACTCAAATAAGGATATTTGGATAATACATATGGTTGAATCATAGTAGAAAAAATGACTAACTATGTATGTAGTTCTACTTTTGAGGTAGAGTTATTCAGTAAAAATCTAATGCATCCCAAAATTATAGCCACTAGTTATGATTCTCTTAATGTTATAATAGAAGGATAATTATTTTTCAACTATAATCAATTTTATTCATGATTATTGTTACTTGATTTTCAAAGGAACAAATAGTAGATAAATCATGTTCATTTTACCACAAAAAAGTCCAATTTATTCATATTTGATGATATTTTCCCAAGATAGGATGCCTAAATATTTTTAAATAGTTTTATTATTCCAAATATTGGTCATCAATTATGTGAATTCCTAACCAACATATTCCAAACTACAATGAAAGTTTCCCAACCAATGCATTTTATAGATTTTAATGAAATAACTACTATCTAAAAATTTATAAACTAAGAAGAGTGTTATCATTAACACCCAATACATAGAGGTATTTTAAAATAGAGTTATTGAATGATGGTTACCAATGACGTGTTTATAAAACGTGAGTGAATAAATGTATTTTCAATATAGAAATTATATATATTTAGTGATGTATACCTATTGTTTTAAAATTGTATTCTGATGAGGGGAATATTCCATGATTTATAATTACCCCTATGATATTTTTTTCACACTTAGTGAGAAAGATAAATTATCTCTTATCCATATAAGTTTTTTAGTAGAGGATGAATTTTTCAATTGTTTGATAATGTTGTTACCGACTAAACAATTTATTAGTAAAAAACATTGGAATTAATTCTATGGCATTGATATTCATAGAATATATAAGTAAATTATTTCACAAGACATATTTAATGATTTTTTTTAAATTTGGCGACCATTGTGTGCTCCCCTATAAATAATTGGTAATATTAGTTTAGATATGTGGGGAAGTTTCATGTGATTTTAACTTTGTTTTGTTGATGGCACAATAAACTATTAAAAATATATTCTAATATATTCAATGAAAATATTGGTTATTGGGGACGAAAGTTTTAATATATTAAAAATGAATATCTTACCCATTTTCTAAATGAGAATAACCGAGGAAATTATGAATAAAATTTTGAGTCATCTATTGAGTATTAGAGGATTTAAGGGAGACAATATTGTAATGAGTTTGGTAATTGATCATTTATATTACAATAAAAATCCATGATGTAATTTTTATATTATTCTCCATTTCAAAAATTCTTTGCATTTTCATTGTTTTTTATGTTTTAATATATGATATTTATTTGATGATTGTATGTAGTTGAGTTTTTGTCTTCGTATATAGTGTTATCAGTAGTTTTTCTACTAGAAACGCTCATTTTATCTCTTAGTCATTGTAATTTTTTGGGCAATTGAGAGATTTATCTATGTTTATATAAAATTCTATACTCATAGAGGTATATCCATCCATATTTTGGATTGATAAAATCTAGAAAGTGATGAAATCTATTTCATATCTCAAAGTGATATCATTTGTGAGATTTTATTGAAAACTAATTTGTGTGAGACATACTATTTGATTCGTATATCCGAATTCAAGTGAAAATAGTCACTAATCATTTGAAAATTTTTCTTTATTGTGGAAATGGATGTTTAAATCTAATGAATGGTTATAAATAACTGATTGAAAAATATATAATTATTTTAATAACTATATAAAATTCTTCCTATATGGACCATGAATGTAAAATGGTATTTAGTGGGCAAATGGAACTATGAAATTCATAATATAACTCTATAGATTTATATTCTCTAATTATGTTTTTATTTTCAGGTTGAAAATCATTAATGGCATGGAGAATGTATCATCTATTATTTTTTGTTGATAATGAATTAGCTTTGTCACGACCCGCCCTCGGGGTCCGTGCCGTGACTACCCCAAGCCCGCCTTCCATAGGCCAGGGGCTGGCGACTAGCACCAAGGCGTAAATCCCGGTAAAAAGGGAAGGCATTGCCTTTGTAAGTAAACAAACACCACAGAGTAAGCAAGAGGAAAGTAAACACTAAGTAAAAGCAGAGTACAACTGAAAGTGCGGAAAAGTAAATGGGCCAGTATACAAACCCAAACTGAAAGTAAAGTACAACTCGAAAGGGAAAAAAGCAACTGAAAAGTAAAAGCCGCTACACCGAGCTGTCCACTGGAAATCCCACCTGAAGGGTGGGTACAGATAGCTCCACTGCTCCATGGGTCCCGCCGTCCGCTCCGAGCACGTCTCGCCCAGTGATCCTCCTCCAGGTACCGTCCTGCTCTGAAAGCCTCAGCTAAGATCAACGTTGTCCGTCGTCTGTAACCAACACAACGTAGTGCGGGAAAAGCCCGTGCAGGGGTGAGTATAAGCTACTCAGTAGGGACCCCGAGACCCCTGAAGGTCTCCCAAAATCCACAAAGGATAAACAACAAAGAAAGGTACAATCACGAAGTAACAACCGACACTGCTTAGGTATATGCTCATACATATACCTAAGTCACCAATTTCAAATACGCTCCAACCTCCGAACCCAAGAACAACTCAGTCCACACAGGAAAGTAAACGTATTCCACACAGGAAAGCAAAACGTAATCCACATAGGATTGCACAACACAATCCACACAGGAAAGCAATAGTTTTCAGCTCACACAGGATTTTCATTATCAAAAACGTAACTACTGAAGAGCCCCATCTCTGAAGTGTACAGTGTCCTGTCACGACTCTGAGATACTGCTCACTAACCAAAGACTGCTGAGGTACTCCTCCTGTCGAGTACCGCGGGTCTGCCGCCAACTACCGGGCGCTCCGTCCGCTGAGGGTCTGCTGCCAAATACCGGGCGCTCACCCAAATAGCCTACAAGGGTACTCCTCCAGTCGAGTACCGCGGGTCTACCGCCAACTACCGGGCGCTCCGTCCGCCGTGGGTCTGCCGCCAAATACCGGGCGCTCCGTCCACTGGGCTAGTCGACTCACTCCAAATCGAGTCGGTCGAACAGTCTTCAGGTCTCAACCGACTACACGGTCTCCGTACTCTGTACGCTCGTCTCCAGTATCGCGGGTCTGCCGCTACAACCAAGTGCACCACCTCTATCGAGTAAAATGGAAGATTCAGCTCACACAGGTATACTTCTTCGGATGACGATAAAGATGATAACTGAACCATCTAAGTCGTCGGACCCACGAAGGATCGATAGGTACTAACCCCCCGCAGTGACCTACACAGGATCGGACCCACACAGGATCGGGCCCACGCAGGACCTGTAGCACTGATCCACGTAAGATCGCTGAGTGAAGTAGTCATCGCAGTCCACTGCGGATCTCTGCAAAGTCGTCGCCGCAGTCCACTGAGGATCTCTGCATGGTCGTCATCGGAGTCCACGGAGGATCTCTGCACAATCTTCGCTGTCGGAGAAGCAGTCGCAGCCAGCACTAGGGTTCCCGCACACAGCAAGCTCGTTTGGAGGGTCCGCTCCACGAGCCGAGAGGCTGATACATCAACTTTTACAAAGTCCAGAGTTGATGTATCCAAAAGTTCCGTATCGACAACAGGAACTCAACGCAACAGACGGCGCGTCGATCGGACGCCCGGTCTGAGAGTTATTGGCATTTTCGTCCCCGGGGCCCGGTTGGTTTTTAAGGAAAAACCAACCCGACCGTACTCCACCTGCGTCCAAACCATGGGCGGAGTATGCCAAAAGAACCGTATCACTAAGAGGAACACAACAAAGCTGACGGCACGTCAATCGTACGTCCGTAGCTCAAGATATGAGCGTTTCCGCTCCGAAGGCCCGGTTGGTTTCGTGAACGAACCAACCCGGCCGAACTCAAAGTAATCTGAAACCTTGAGTGCAATATACCGAAACGGCCGTCTCGATCCAAGGATCGCGTTTCCGCAGACGGTTCGTCAATCGGAGGTCCGTGGCTCAAGTTATGGCCAAAAGACTGAAACTGATTCGAAACGGGGGGGTCTGGGTCCGGGCCGACCCGGCCCGACCCCCCCCCCCTGGGTCGGCCCGAACCGGGTCAACCTGAACCGGGTCGACCCGACCCGGGTCCGACCCGGACTGGCCGGCCGGCGGCGCGGCGGCGCGGTGGCGCGGCGGCCTGGCGCCGCACGGAGGCGGCACGCGGGGGGAATCAATCCCCCGCTTGATTGAAGAGGCGGCGCGGCTATATGTCGCGCCCTTTGAAAAAAAGAAACGGCCCCCACGTGGGGGCCGGCTTGAAGAAAAACCGGGGGGCCTCCTGCCCCCCCTCAAGGGAACCGCCCTCCTCTTAAATGAGGAGGGTTTTAAGCTGGCCGGGGGAATTTATTTCCCCCGGCCTTTGACCTTCCGGCCGGCCAACTGCCGGCCGGTTTTCTCCAACGGGACCGGAAAAACCGGTCCCCTATTCGGCTTCCGACGCCGGCGGCCCTGCCGCCGATCTCCTCGTTCCGCCGCGGCCTGGAACCGGCCGCGGTGTTCGTCGTCCGGCGCGGTGCGACGGCACCGCGCCCCTCCGCCGCGCCTTCGATTCCCCTTGACGCGGCGCGACGGCGTCGCGTTCTTGATGATTCTTTCCCGGCGCGGTGCGACGGTGCCGCGCAAAATAAATGAACGATTATCCGCGTGGTGCGATGGCACCACGCCACCTTGTTTCCACCCGCAAGGTAAGTCAACAAGAACGATGGAGGGGGTTCGGCCGTGTTCATACGGTCCGACCCCCTCACGTTATACAATAACAATTATATAAAATCCTTACGTTAGTCATACAAGAACCACGAACAAGGATAAATAAATTAACAAAACAACAACCCCTACCTTGGGTATAGGTTCGAAGATTTGTCAACGTCCCGCGGAAGACAACGTCGCGGAGGTCGGGCGTCGCGGTAGTCGTTCGTCAAATCAGTTGACGAAGAGATACGCCCGAAGAGATACGTCGTTGGCGAATCTTCGTATGCCGACGAAGAAGGTCTGATGATCGAAAACGATTCGCAGAAGTCGAGCGTCGCGGAAGAAGAACGTCGATGTCACGGTTATGTCGTCACGGAAGACGGTTCCCGAGAACGTTGAGTTCTTCGTCGAAGTTCGAAGGTTCTTCGTGTTCTTCGTCAGAGTTGAAGAAGAAGAAGAATAAGGAGAAGCTCCAAAATTCCTCTCAAGGTGGTAAAAGATTTAACCTAGAATAAAATAAGCTTTAAGCTTATATTATTACACAACTTTACCACATGAAATTCAAAGGTTTGAATTTGAACAACTCACCTCAATTAATACTTTAAGTTGTCAAACATTAATTAAAAGGAGAGTTAAAGGGAGGTGGAAGGTTGGGTTTCGTGTGGGCCCCACCTCACTTAATCCTCCCAAGGGAGGTTAAGTGGATGTGGGTCCCACTCCCAACTCCCTTTGGAAGAACTTATAAAAAAACATCAAGTTAAAATAAAATTTTGTATTTCACAAATTTTATTTAACTTAAACTAAAAACCCAAAAACTAACTTACAACTCGCAACAAACGCAACTTCCGAAGAGGTCTCCTTAAGCGAATATCGGCGCTGCGAGTTCATCGGTGCCCTCGGATTTCAATTCCGAGCACCGGATCAAAAGTTAGGAATTCCCGCTCGTTCGTTCACTGAACGTACCCGAGCCAAACTTCGGAAAATGATTCTGGGCACTCCGGGCCTCGGAATCAGGTGCCGTCTGAAACCGCACTCTTGTAAAATTCTAAAGAAAATTAAGAAAAAATTTCCCTTGAATTTTACGGGTCTTTACATTACTCCCACCTCAGGGCTTTACGTCCCCGTAAAGATACATCAAAAACTAGGGAAACAAATGAGGGTACTGAGCACGCATCTGAGCCTCCCGCTCCCATGTGCTCTCTTGGAGATTCCCGTGCTGCCATCTGATGCGCACAAGAGGAATCGATCGCCCACGCAGGACCCGCTCTTGTCGATCATCTATCTCCACCGGGACCTCCGTAAAAGTCGCCCCATCATCAACGTCAAGCTCCCCATGGTCAATGATGTGCGTCGGGTCGTGCACGTATCTCCTCATCTGGGATACGTGGAAGACATCGTGCACCCGGTGCAACTGAGGTGGCAGAGCCAGGCGATAAGACACCTCGCCAACCCTGTTGAGGACCTGGAAGGGTCCGATGAAGCGCGGAGATAACTTTCCGCCTCGGCCAAATCTCCGAATACCACGTCGAGGTGAGACCCGCAAGAAGACGTGGTCGCCATCCTCGAACTCTAGTGGCCTCCGCCTCCTGTCAGCGTATGACTTATGCCGGCTTTGTGTTGTCCTCATCCGCTCCTGGATGACCTGGACCTTCTCTGTCGTGGCCTGGACCATCTCCGGTCCCACCAGAGCTGCAAGATTTCTTCTTTGCCGATAAGAGAAATCTGGTCCCATCCCCTGGATGAACCACATTCTTTGCCTAATACACTCAATCCTAACATGGATGATACTAATCCATACCAAGTATGACGTCATAAGGCCTCGACGCTACTACTAAGAGATTCAACCATTACTCTCGCCTCCAAGGGTTGAGTCACACTGTCGGCATCAGTGTGTGGTAACTGGGTCTCCTCCAGTAGATGTATCACAAGTGAGGGTCAAGTCAACAGCCAAAACTGGAACCTCTTAGTAACATCACGAAAGAGGACATGAACGAAAATATCACAAAGGTATGCGTCTTTTATTATTGCAGCTCATAATACAAGACGCTACACAAATGCAACAAGGAACCAGAAGTACAAAGGATGTATCCACTAGTTCTTCTCCTGTCCATCGGCTCCCAGAGCTCCATGATCGAAGGCCTCGGTTGCCTGAAGTTGAGCTCTCGCATGTTCACCTACTCCCTGTGGTCGGGGTGGACCTCCTAGTGGTGGTGGTGGCAGAGCCTCAAAGCGTCGCCCACCACCGGCTGCTCATCCAGCTCCTCTGCCTCGTCCGCCTCCTCCCTGCAGACCGCCACGGTCGAACCTCTGCCTCTGCCTGGGAGGTTCTTCACTTAACTGCTGATCATCAGCATGGCGGGTCGGACAGTCACGAGCCATGTGACCAATCCCGCCACAGGAGTAACACTGCCCACTCTCGGCACGCCTGGCTCTGACTCCACCCCGGCTTCCCCGCACAACTGAGCCTGAGTCGTGCAGTCGGCCACTGGTAGGTCTGGTCTGCTTGGAACCCTGAGTCATCCGTCTGCTACCTGTTGCCGAAGACTCCGCTATCTGCCGCCCTGCGGTGGGTCGCTGCGCTGGTGTAGACTCAGCAAGGAAGCTCTCAATCAGAAGGGCCCGCTCCAGTACTCATGTCTGAGTCGGTATGCTGAGGGAGATCAGCGATGCCCTGATCTCGTGTCTCAAACCCTGCTCGAAGGTCCGGGCCCGGAAGAATGGGTCCCGTACCATGTCGGTCGAGTAACGCGAGAGATCAGTAAATCTCACCGAGTACTGAGCGACCGTCATGCTGCCCTGCCGCAGCTGAAGAAGCTCCTGGATACGCACCGCACGAAGGGTGGCTGGGACGAACTCTGAGCGAAAAAGGCTCTCAAAGTCCGTCCAAAGTAGAGATGCCTCATCGTGCACTTGGAGCATCAAGCTCCACCATCGTCCTGCTGCTGCGTGTAGTAGGCTCGCAGCGAGGATCACCATGAGGTCTGCTGGTGTCCTCACTAGCCTAAACACTCGTACCACTGCCTCCAGCCAGTCCTCGGCTGCCTGGGGATCCGTCTCCCCGTGAAACCTGGGTGGTCGCTGGCGCTGAAACTCATGCAGTGCGCTGAGGCGACGTTCATCGTCAGCGGCTGGTGCTGGAAGTATCGGGGGCTCAGCGGGTAGTGCTACCGCCGGTGCCACTGCTGACAAAGGGCCCTGCACCGAGGCCTCGTCGCTCGGTGGGCTGTCGTCACGCTCAACTCTCGGAACCCTAGCTAGCTGCCGTCGTGGGGCCATCCTGAAAAGGAAACAGGTGCGCCACGGTCAGAACAGTATACCTGGTGAGATGATTTAAGTAATCACAAAGAAAACTTTGAAACACACACGCAATCAATGTTTTCGTGCATTAAGTCGGAAATCAGAAGTCAGGGTCCTGGTGTACGGATACGTCGGCCGCCGCACCAACACTGGACTCCCTGGACTGATAACCACACTCAATACGCTAAACATTATTGCTTCACATAGAAAAGATCAGAGTTCGCGGTAGAACTGAACTCCTCTGATACCAATTATCACGACCCACCCTCGGGGTCTGTGTCGTGACAACCCCAAGCCCGCCTTCCATAGGCCAGGGGCTGGCGACTAGCACCAAGGCGTAAATCCCGGTAAAAAGGGAAGGCATTGCCTTTGTAAGTAAACAAACACCACAGAGTAAGCAAGCGGAAAGTAAACACTAAGTAAAAGCAGAGTACAACTGAAAGTGCGGAAAAGTAAATGGGCCAGTATACAAACCCAAACTGAAAGTAAAGTACAACTCGAAAGGGAAAACAGCAACTGAAAAGTAAAAGCCGCTACATCGAGCTTTCCACTGGAAATCCCACCTGAAGGGTGGGTACAGATAGCTCCACTGCTCCACAGGTCCCGCCGTCCGCTCTGAGCACGTCTCGCCCAGTGATCCTCCTCCAGGTACCGTCCTGCTTTGCAAGCCTCAGCTAAGATCAACGCTGTCCGTCGTCTGCAACCAACACAACGTAGTGCGGGCAAAGCCCGTGCAGGGGTGAGTATAAGCTACTCAGTAGGGACCCCGAGACCCCTGAAGGTCTCCCAAAATCCACAAAGGATAAACCACAAAGAAAGGTACAATCACGAAGTAACAACCGACACTGCTTAGGTATATGCCCATACATATACCTAAGTCACCAATTTCAAATACGCTCCAACCTCCGAACCCAAGAACAACTCAGTCCACATAGGAAAGTAAACGTATTCCACACAGGAAAGAAAAACGTAATCCACACAGGATTGCACAACACAATCCACACAGGAAAGCAATAGATTTCAGCTCACACAGGATTTTCATTATCAAAAACGTAACTACTGAAGAGCCCTATCTCTGAAGTGTACAGTGTCCTGTCACGACTCTGAGATACTGCTCACTAACCAAAGATTGATGAGGTACTCCTCCTGTCGAGTATCGCGGGTCTGCCGCCAACTACCGGGCGCTCCGTCCGCTGAGGGTCTGCTGCCAAATACCGGGTGCTCACCCAAATAGCCTACAGAGGTACTCCTCCAGTCGAGTACCGCGGGTCTGCCGCCAACTACCGGGCGCTCCGTCCGCCGTGGGTCTGCCGCCAAATACCGGGCGCTCCGTCCACTGGGCTAGTCGACTCACTCCAAATCGAGTCGGTCGAACAGTCTTCAGGTCTCAGCCGGCTACACGGTCTCCGTACTCCGTACGCTCGTCTCCAGTATCACGGGTCTGCCGCTACAACCAAGCCCACCACCTCTATCGAGTAAAACAGAAGATTCAGCTCACACAGGTATACTTTTTCGGATGACGATAAAGATGATCACTGAACCATCTAAGTCGTCAGACCCACGAAGGATCGATAGGTACTAACCCCCCGCAGTGACCTACACAGGATCGGACCCACACAGGATCGGGCCCACGCAGGACCTGTAGCACTGATCCACGTAGGATCACTGAGTGTAGTAGTCATCGCAGTCCACTGCGGATCTCTGCACAGTCGTCGCCGCAGTCCACTGAGGAACTCTGCATGGTCGTCGTCGGAGTCCATGGAGGATCTCTGCACAATCGTCGCTGTCGGAGAAGCAGTCGCAGCCAGAACTAGGGTTCCCGCACACTGCAAGCTCATTCGGAGGGTCCGCTCCACGAGCCGAGAGGCTGATACATCAACTTTTACAAAGTCCAGAGTTGATGTATCCAAAAGTTCTGTATCGACAACAGGAACTCAACGCAACAGACGGCGCGTCGATCGGACGCCCGGTCTGAGAGTTATTGGCATTTTCGTCCCCGGGGCCCGGTTGGTTTTTAAGGCAAAACCAACCCGACCATACTCCACCTGCGTCCAAACCACGGGCGGAGTATGCCAAAAGAACCGTCTCACAAAGAGGAACACAACAAAGCTGACGACACGTCAATCGGACGTCCGTAGCTCAAGATATGAGTGTTTCTGCTCCGAAGGCCCGGTTGGTTTCGTGAACGAACCAACCCGGCTGAACTCAAAGTAATCCGAAACCTTGAGTGCGATATACCGAAACGACCGTCTCGATCCAAGGATCGTGTTGCCGCAGACGGTTCTTCAATCCGAGGTCCGTGGCTCAAGTTATGGCCAAAAGACCGAAACTGATTCGAAACGGGGGGTTCGGGTCCGGGCCGACCCGGCCCGACCCGCCCCCCCCCCCCCCCCCCGGGTCGGCCCGAACCGGGTCGACCCGAACCATGTCAACCCGACCCGGGTCCGACCCGGCCCGGCCGGCCGGCCGGCCGGGGCGTCGCGGCGCGGTGGTGCGGCGGCCTGGCGCCGCACGGAGGCGGCACGCGGGGGGAATCAATCCCCCGCTTGATTGAAGAGGCGGCGCGGCTATATGTCGCGCCCTTTGAAAAAAAGAAACGGCCCCCACGTGGGGGCCGGCTTGAAGAAAAATCGGGGGGCCTCCTGCCCCCCCTCAAGGGAACCGCCCTCCTCTTAAATGAGGAGGGTTTTAAGCTGGCCTGGGGAATTTATTTCCCCCGGCCTTTGACCTTCCGGCCGGCCAACTGCCAGCCGGTTTTCTCCAACAGGACCGGAAAATCTGGTCCCCTATTCGGCTTCCGACGCCGGGGGCCCTGCCGCCGATCTCCTCGTTCCGCCGCGGCCCGGAACCGGCCGCGGTGTTCGTCGTCCGGCGCGGTGCGACGGCACCGCGCCCCTCCACCGCGCCTTCGATTCCCCTTGACGTGGCGCGACGGCGTCGCGTTCTTGATGATTCTTTCCCGGCGCGGTGTGACGGCGCCGCGCAAAATAAATGAACGATTATCCGCGTGGTGCGACGGCACCACGCCACCTTGTTTCCACCCGCAAGGTAAGTCAACAAGAACGATGGAGGGGGTTCGGCCGTGTTCATGCGGTCCGGCCCCCTCACGTTATACAATAACACTTATATAAAATCCTTACATTAGTCATACAAGAACCACGAACAAGGATAAATAAATTAACAAAACAACAACCCCTACCTTGGGTATAGGTTCGAAGATTTGTCAACGTCCCGCGGAAGACAACGTCGCGGAGGTCGGGCGTCGCGGTAGTCGTTCGTCAAATCCGTTAACAAAGAGATACGCCCGAAGAGATACGTCGTTGGTGAATCTTCGTATGCTGACGAAGAAGGTCCGACGATCGAAAACGATTCGCGGAAGTCGAGCGTCGCGGAAGAAGAACGTCGATGTCGCGGTTATGTCGTCACGGAAGACGGTTCCCGAGAACGTGGAGTTCTTCATCGAAGTTCGAAGGTTCTTCGTGTTCTTCGTCAGAGTTGAAGAAGAAGAAGAATAAGGAGAATCTCCAAAATTCCTCTCAAGGTGGTAAAAGAATTAACCTAGAATAAAATAAGCTTTAAGCTTATATTATTACACAACCTTACCACATGAAATTCAAAGGTTTTAATTTGAACAACTCACCTCAATTAATACTTTAAGTTGTCAAACATTAATTAAAAGGAGAGTTAAAGGGAGGTGGAAGGTTGGGTTTCGTGTGGGCCCCACCTCACTTAATCCTCCCAAGGGAGGTTAAGTGGATGTGGGTCCCACTCCCAACTCCCTTTGGAAGAACTTATAAAAAACATCAAGTTAAAATAAAATTTTGTATTTCACAAATTTTATTTAACTTAAACTAAAAACCCAAAAACTAACTTATAACTCGCAACAAACACAACTTTCGAAGAGGTCTCCTTAAGCGAATATCAGTGCTGCGAGTTCATCGGTGCCCTTGGATTTCAATTCCGAGCACCGGATCAAAAGTTAGGAATTCTCGCTCGTTCGTTCACTGAACGTACCCGAGCCAAACTTCGGAAAATGATTTCGGGCACTCCGGGCCTCGGAATCAGGTGCCGTCTGAAACCGCACTCTTGTAAAATTCTAAAGAAAATTAAGAAAAAATTTCCCTTGAATTTTACGGGTCTTTACAATCTTTAACAAAAAATTAGTCCATGAATATGATTTAATTTAATATAGTGGGGTATGAATTCTTTAACTAAAATATTTACTTGGTTAAAAATATACAATTAAAATTTTAAAAAAAAACATAAAAATGATCTTTTCCGGAACAATATCATCAGAATAAAAAATGTAAATATTTTACAAATGGGGTCACATGCTGAATTTTTTTTGTAGTATTATATAGAGATTGGTGCTTTATTTATTGTTAGAATTTCTTAATTATATGATTTGGGATTATCATAAACCTATTTCTATCTATAAAAATGGGTTTCTTAATATGACACTAATATTGGTACAATATCCTTCAAATATATCAGTTGAGACTTGATTTGAATAAAATATGATGCAATCCAATCTTCAAGTAGGAATATTGAGAATATAACATTGATTTTTACTATTAATTTTAATTATAACATCCTTGGTTAATAAAGAATATAACATTTTCATATTTATTAATATTTTTCAATTAAATATTAATTTTTATTTAAAGGGCATTCTATGTTTGATGGCGTACTTGATGCGCAACAACGGGTTTCTTTGAAATCTTACATTGCACACAATGTTGGGTCATACTGAAAAATAATAATATAATTTTAAATGGTAGTTAAGGCCTAGTCATTGTATTGGATGTATTATAAAGAACTAACTAAAATATTAATATACATGTTTGTTAAATTGTTTTATATTTATCCAATAAATTTTAGAGGCTTAAAATTAGAAAGAATCAGATTTTATGCATTAATACTCTAATATTCACTAAAAGGTTGATTTACCACCTTTTAATGGAGAACCCACTTTAAATAGAGTTTTGGTCAATTTTATATGTTCTATTTGAAAAAATAAAATTCTTCTTTAAAATCATAACAACAAAATCTACTTTGGGTAAATTTTTGGTATTTTTCTGATAAATTTCATTTTTTTAATTAATAGTGAAAATTAATGTTTTTTTAAAGGTAGTGCCTCAGTCAAAGACCAAGGAACAATTTATTGAGTAAGAAAAAAAAAGGAGTTACAAAGGTCTGAAAGATGTAATCTTATTACAATATTTTTCCTAAAACGGGAGTTGATCACCAGGAAAAACATCAAGCCAGGTAATACCCTGATTGATCCCCTTGTTGGCAAGTGTATCAGCAACCATGTTCACCTCTCGAAATGAATGAGTAGCTATGTTGTTGAGATCTGTGAGTGAATCAAGGAAATTCATCCATCTATAAGTGAGCGGCCAGGAAAGGTGTACCACCCCCTTCCAGATAGCTTGGACAACAGTGGATGAATCACTCTCAACCCACATCTTGTTCCAACCCTTTTTGCTTGGAAAAATTCACAGCATGAATAACTCCCAACATTTCTGCTTCCAAAGTCGAGGTCATTCCGCAACTGCCGAAGAAGCATCCAAGGCACCTACCAAGATAGTCTCTATAAATGGCTTCACATCCTGCCAGACCCGAGTTCCCTCTCGAGGCACCATCAACATTCACTTGAATCCATCCTATAATAGGAGCTTTCCAGAAAACTTCAAAGGTGCTTTGAGGCTTCCTATAAGAGCCCGCAATCTGAAGATAATGAAGGATCTCCAAATCACCAATAGATTTGTCACAATTAGATTTCTGGAGAGAGGTCGCATCCTTGATGGCAATGAGAACATGAGTTTTGTTTTGACAGGAGGAATTAATTTTAAATTAATTTATGTCACTTCTGGGTTTTAAAGTTGGAAAATTGATTCCATATTTGGAATCATTAGTTCCAAATTATGTTAATATGTAACTTTTATTTTTATACATTATGAATATTTACTTCAGTAAATATTTTATTTACCATGGTTAAAGTGTAAATCGGGTAAATAAGGGTGAAAAATAATATTATAACAATATTAAATTTCCATAACATGTGTCCTAATAATATTTATTGATACATTTCCGACCATGTGAAACCTTGGGTCGATTCTGGGACCCCATGGAACCACATGGGAGTGATAATGACACTTAATATTAATTATTTCAAAGTAAAGACAAAAATGACTTAAACATATATCTTTTAGTAAATCAATTATTACATGGGGTAATACAAGTTATCTCTTAGAATATAAATATTAATTTGAAAGATAAAATTATTTCCTACATCATGATATTTTTTTATAATTTTTAGACATCAAATAAATAAAAATATTTTTGACACAATAATGATGTAGTGTTTACCTCATTAATGAATGATTTAAAAAACTAAGATTATAAAGATTAAAAAATATAAAAAATTGTACAATTATTATTGGATGTTTTATTTTGAACATGATTCGTATTATCTTCTACTTTAATATGTTTTGGACCGTTAGAAACCGAAAATAATTATATAATAAAATAATAGTTTTAAACATTCCTAAAGAGCCCCTCATCCCCTTATAAGAATCCCTGACTTCTAACACATTAATCACACTTCTAAATCCCCTTGTCTCATCCAAACTCTGCCCAATTAATCCGCCTACATCCCTTTAGTCCTTCTAGAGTCCTTTCCCTATGAAAAAAGAATTTAAATTAATCCTTTGGGTTCAAACAAAGGGAGATACCCGATTTAAAAGTAACATCCTCTATTAAGTTCCTTTGTTTTATTTTACTTATATGACCCCCTAAACTCTTTATATTCCTATATTTTTATAAAAAACAATATAATCAATATATTAGTTTTTTTTATGATAATTATTTGAACTTCACTTACACACACCTCCATCTAATGGATAAAGAACATACTGTTTTGTAGATAGTGAACTTCTGCCTCGCGAAACGTTGATTGTTCAATATTCTCATACAACCTCTTATGGTGGCCATTAAGATAGAAATGTAATTATATGTGATATATATTATATTTATATTGTTTATATTATTCTTTATTTTTTATTTATAGAATGATTGTATGGTTTCCATAGTGGGTAAATACGATAATTTCATTTGAGGAAGTGCGGACTACCGCCCCCTCAAAGTGACATGACTCGTTCATGACATACATGGAATGTATAAAGGATGGATTTAATGAAATTATATATATTATAATGTAATTATAATATAACTATGTATCATTATGTTTTTATTCCATTAAATATGAAATATAAATGAAAGTAGTGTTCATGTGTACGCACGACTTACCGTCTCCATGAATGGTGCATTTCATTTCTTATCTCTAAATGTTATGTACTATTATAAATACATATATATACAGAATATATATGATATATATGATATCTAAATATTTAATATCATTCTGGAGATAATTTAATTTCAACGACATGGACAATTTATAATTATAATAAGTTTATTTTTAACCCAAGTTCCAAACATCGATATAATGTCCAATATGAACTCAAATAATTAAATAATTGTTATAGAAAGTGATAATTGATAAAAAATGAATAATAAAAATTAAAAATTTTCTTATGAATGTATAAATTAACTTTAGTTTATTATTCAGGATATTAATGAATGATAGAGTCAATTTGGACATGAGGTATGGGACTTCGCCTCAATCTCCTTTCATTGAGGAATATATTTTTTTTACGTAACATTATTTTATATGGTGTATAAACCCCTTTGACTTTTAATTTTATTCAAAATGAATCTTTTCTCTACTGATAATTTTACAAAATGAAAAAAAAAATCTTTTAACGTACGTGGTGATAAAGACCTTTTCCACTGCCGGGAGTATTATTTGATCTCCGAATTCCTTAATAAGACGTAATGTTTTTAAAAGGAAAATAAATACCATATAATCTTTTGAGTATGTTGGTATTGAAAATGGGTTTGATAAAGGATTTTTATGTCAATATATTTAAATTATATATTGTGATTGAAATATTTAAATGTTATCTTTCCTTTATATTTTTTTTATGTGTTATGAATATGTTATAGTTCTTGGGCATTGTTTATGTATACAGGTGGTTCCCTGATAAACCTAGGGAGGGTGAGCCCGAGATATCTCTCCATGCATTGAGTAACGTGATGGAGGTAAACTTGAATATTTCTCCTCAGAGATTTAGGAAAGATACTATGATGGGTATTCCAAATGTAACTCCCTACGTAGCTGTGAAAGCTACAACGTAAGTATGTTATGTATGCCATAAGTTACCTTTATGATTTATGATTTCTATTTATATTTACAAATATTATGATTTCATGAGGAATACTAAAGAGGTTATGTTATGTATATGTTGATGATATAATTTTTTCTTTATTTTTTATAACACTTACTAGTATTTTTATGGTCGTCCCATGTTTTTGGAATGTTTTTCACAGGACATAAAGATAAATAGAGTCAAGGATAGGATCATGGGAAAGTGATACTATCTAAAACATGGAACAAGACATGACTCTTTTTTCAAGAGTTTTTATTTTATGAAAAAAGAAATGGAAACTAAGTATAATTTCCTACTTTTTAATTTTTGAGATGAAATATAATACTAATGTCCTAATTCACTAAAACTGTAAACCTGAGACGATCCTCAATGTGAATTATTCATTTAATTCAAGATTATGTAATGTTTTAAGATTGGGACCTTATATTTGGTATCAAAGGTCGGTTTAGACAACTTTTGGAGTTGGGATATTGTTAAATTAATATCCATAAATTATTTTTAGTTTATGTTATGATTGAAATGATGTAGCATTTATAGATTACCATGTCTCTTCGCCTAAGATATTTCCGTGTTCAAAATGGTTTTCCGCCGAGGAAATAGGACAGCTATGATGGGACAACATCTGGTGGAAGGAAACCTTCCAAATCAGCAACCTAAGATCGTTGGAATCGGAACTGAATAGTTTGTTGTAGTGATGGAAAAGTTTAATTTGGTTATAAATGGTGGTGGTATCCTTCCACGAGATCATCCAGATCAACTACATAGGAACATGTCAGTAGTGCATCATTTCATGAGGCAACATCCACAATAATTCAGAGGATCATCAGACCCTTTTCTATATGAAGGGTGGATTAAAGCATTGGAGAAGATTTTTAATGTCATGGGGTGTTCAGGACATCAAATGGATAGTCTCGTTTTTTACCATTTTGAAGGTGAATCTGAACAGTAGTGGTCGTGGTGAAAAATATTCGGGATAGTGAGGAGATTGGTGCTCTTGATTGGGATGAATTCAAAGGTACATTTCACGAGAAATATTTTACTATGGTTTTTCATCTTATTATGGAAAAACAATTCTTGTAGTTGAGGCAGGAGGATGACTTAGTGGCTACTTATGAAGAAAAATTCACTCGACTGGAAAGGTATGCTCCAAATTTCATACGAGATCTTGGTTGTAAAATCAACCATTTTTACTTAGGATTAAATCCAAAGTATCCAAAGGAATTAGCTTCTCGTGAGTTCAAAAGTTAGGAAAAACTTGTTCGATGTGCAGAGAAGGGGGAAATGGAGTTTGCTGATAATCATGTGTTCTTTGAAAAACAACAGAATAAAAGGTAGAGGTGGCATACGAAAGAGAAGAACTCCTCAAAAAAGTATGATGGTAAGAAACATAAGTTTACAGTTTGTGAAATTTGTGGTAAAAATCATGGTGGGTAATGTATTTTGAATTCTAGTAAGTGCTATTGATGTGGTAAAATATGACATAAGGCTCGTAATTGAACTGAAAAAGACCAGAGTAATGAAAAGACAAAAATCTAATTTACAGTCGGTAAACTGTTTTAAGTGCAATGAAATGGTTTATTATAAAAATTAGTATCCAATAAAGAACTCAACTAATTTAAATAAACCATACTACAAACAAAAAGTGCTGGTGAAATCCTTTGTAACTACTTCAACATATGTTGGTCCATCAAATGCAGTAGTTTCAGGTACACTTTTTGTTTGTTCAGATTATGCCAATGTGTTGTTTTATTTGGGGTCTACAAATTCGTTTTTTTCTAAGAAGTTTTCTAATAAATTGGTAATTCCATATCAAGATATGATTCTTTAACTTATGGTAAAAACACTAAGGGAAATTTTGAGACAAAAAAATTATAAGAACCTTTCTATCCTTGTGTGTGGGAAGAATCTACCTGCAAACCTTATAGTTTTGCCTCTAGTAGAGTTTGATGTTATTTTGGGTATGGATTGCCTTTCCATTTATATTGAAATGATTGAATGCAGAGCTAAAGAGGTTTCACTTCAGAAATATTTTCAGTTTGTGTACAAGAATGAACCCTTAATTTTGATAACATATCAGGAAGCTGAGAAACTATTAAAATATAGAAATAAATGTTACCTTGAATATATTATTGAAAAAAAAGGAACTGTTCAGATTAATGATGTACAAGTGGTAAATGAGTACCTTTATATTATTCCTGATGAGTTTCCTAGTATTATACCTGATCGAGAAGTTGAATTTACTATTGACTTAGTTCCTAATTCTAAACCAAATTCCAAACCCTTATATCGAATAGCACAAATTAAAATTTTAGAGTTAAAGAATCAATTGTCTGAGTTATTAGAAAATGATTTCATTTTACCTAGCACATCACCATGGGGTTATTCTGTATTTTTTGTTAAAAGTAAATATGATTTTATGAGGCTTTTCATTGATTATAGAGCATTGAATAACGTCGCTATTAAGAACAATTATTCTTTAACTCCTATTGAGGGTTTTTTTCTTTAGCTCCCGGGAGCTCGGTATTTTTTGAAGATTGATTTGAGTTCTGGATACCATCAGTTGAAAGTAAAGGACATTGACATTTCGAAGATCGAATTTCATACTAGATATGGCCATTATGAATTTGTAGTTTTGACTTTTGGGTTAACCAATGAACCTGCAATATTCATGAATCTTATGAATAAAGTTTTTTATGAGTTCTTGGATAAGTTTTTGGTTGTGTTCATTGATGATATTTTTTTTATTCTAAAAGTAAAGAGGAGCATGAAATTCATTTAAGGGTTGTCTTAGAATACCGTAAAATAAAAGAAATTGTATGGTAAATTCATCATGTGTGAGTTTTGGTTACTGGAAATTTCTTTCCTCGGTTACATTATTTCAAGAAATGTCATAACTTTTCATCCTTCTAAAACAAAAGTTATTGAAGAATGGCCAAGACCCACAAATATAACAGAGATTCATAGTTTTCTTGGTTTGGTAGGTTATTACCAGTGGTTTGTTGAAACTTTTTCACGGTTATCAATCCTATTGTCTAAGTTAACTCGAAAAGGTGTTAAGTTTATTTGGACAATAGAATGTGATGATTGTTTTTAGTAATTGAAAAGGATATTAGTGAATGATCTAGTTTTGGCACTGTCTTCTACAAATGGTGAGTTTGTTATCTACAATGATGCTTTGTTGAAAGGACTTGGTTGTGTACTAATGAATAATGATTAGGTAATTTCTTATGCTTCACGTCACTTGAATCCTCATGAGTTAAATTACCCTACCCATGATTTGGAATTATCTGTTGTTGTTTTTCCTTTAAAAATTTGGAGGCATCATTTGTATTGAGTAAAATGTGAAATATATACTAACCAAAAAAGTTTGAAGTATATATTCACTCTGAAAGAATTGAACATGAGAAAAAGGAGATGGCTGGAATTAATCAAGGATTATGATTTCACAATTCAATACCATCCATGAAAGGAAAATAAATTGGTTTATGCTTTGAGTCAAAAAAGTAATACTACATTAACCATGTTACATTTGGAACAAGATCTTAGGGTTTTTTATTTGATGAACTTTGGTATAGAAGTTATTGGTGTAGTAAATTCATCTATTTTGTTTCAAGTGTCAGTGGAATCATCATTATCAGATTGAATTAAGAAAGCGTAGAATAAAGACAGTGTGTTTGAGAAAAAGTTAGAATTGGTTCAGAATGGTAATTCGTCGGATTTTAACATTGATAATGATTTTGTTTTGAGGTTTGGGAAGAGATTATGTGTGATTTGTGATACAAATTTGAAGAATGAGTTGTTATGTGAAGCTCTTAGTTCTCTGTTTTTAGTTCATCATGGAAGTACTAAGATGTACAGAGATCTTCTGGAGTATTACTGGTGGGATGGAATGAAAAGAGATATTTCTGATTTTACTGTGAAGTTTTTTACTTGTCAAGAGGATAAAGAAGTGTGGCAATTACCAAAAGAGATGTTCAGTATTTACCAGTATCATATTGGAAATGGGGAAATATATCCACAGTCTTTATATGGGATTACCAAATACATCTCGAGGTAATAATGCAATCGGGGTTATTGTTGATCGATTGACTAAATATACTCATTTTCTACCTATTCGATATACTTTTTCTCTAGATCAATTGTCTTGGTTGTATGTTAAAGACATAGTCAGGTTGCATGGTGTCCCCCTCTCCGATGTATCTGATCGTGATCAAAGGTTTACTTCTAACTTTTGGAAAGGCCTTCAGAAGTCGTTGGGTACTGAATTAATTTTTAGTATATCTTTTCATCCTCAATCAGATGAGTGGTCAGAACAAACAATTCAGACCTTGGAGGATATGTTGCGTTCTTTCTCGATAGATCACTAGGGATGTTGGGACCAACAACTTTCTTTGGTTGAATTTTTATATAATAACAATTATCATTCTGGTATATAGATGGCTCTATTTGAGGAATTATATGGGAAGTGGTGTAGAACATATTCTTTTTGGGATGAAGTAGGTGAAAGGAAGTTGATGGGACTTGAATTGGTAAAAGATATGGCAGAAAAAGTTCAGTTGATTCAAAATCACATGAGAACATCTCATAGAAGGAAGAAAAGTTATGAAGATAACTAAAGGAAGGATCTTTCTTTTGAGGTAGGTGATCATGTCTTTCTCAATGTTTATCCATGGAAAAGTGTGATGCATTTTGGTAAGAAGGGAAATTTGAGTCTAAGGTTCATTGGACCTTATAAAATCCTAGATAATGATGGATCAGTTGCGTATATAGTGGATTTACCTCTAATTTTATCCTAGTTACACAATGTTTTTCATGTTTCAATGTTGAGAAATTATATGCCAAATCGATTGCATGTTTTGAGCCCAAAGGTAGTTCAGTTGGAAGGAAATCTCTCTTATGAGGAACAACCAGCCTAGATTCTAGATCATAGAGAGACAATGTTCTGGAATAAGTTAATTCATCAAGTAAAGGTATTGTGGATAAACCATATGGTTGATGTGGAAAAGTGGGAATCTGAAAATGATATGAGGGATAAATACCCCCATTTATTTGATAAGTAAATAAAATTGAGAGGGCACAATTCACAAAAGGGAGAAATATGTAATATCCCAAGTAAATAAATAATATAACATTTTAATATTTATTAATATTTTTGAATTAAATATTAATTTTTATTTAAAGGAGATTCTATGTTCGACGGTGTACCCGATATGCAACAACGGATTTCTTTGAAATCTTACGTTGCACACAACATTGGGTCATACTGAAAAATAATAATATAATTTTAAATGGTAGTCAATGAATAATTGTTGTATTGGTGAGAATGAACAAAACTAACTAAATTATGAATATAAATGTTTTTTTAATGTTTTTACATTTATCCAATAAATTTTAGAGGCTTAAAATAAGAATGATTCTGATTTTAAGCATAAATACTCTAATATTCATTAAAAAGATTGATTTACCATCTTTTGATAGAAAACCCTCATTAAATATAGTTTTAGTCACTTTTATATTTTCTATTTGATAAAATAAAATTCTTATTTAGAATCAGGACATAAAAATTTACTTTGGTTACATTTTTGGTATTTTTGTGATAAAATTATTTTTTTAATAAATATTGAAAAATACTATATTTTAATTCAAAACTGCAGTTTAATATAATTTATTTATAAGGTTAGATTATATTTTAAATTGGTTTTAAAGTGTAATTATATTAAGTTTTTACTATTTAATCCAATTTTGGTCATTGGGAGTAATTTCACATTGAAATTGGACATAAATAAGTGTTAATCTTTTGATAGTTATTATTTCTTAAAACACGTTGTTTTTTTGACAGCTAGAATTAATTTTAAATTAGTTTCTACCACTTCTGTGTTTTGAATATATAAAAATTTATTCCATATTTAGAATCTTTAGGTTTAAATTGTGTAAATATTTCACTTTTTTTTTAGACATTATGAATATTTACTTCAGTAAATACTTTATTTACCATGGTTAAAGGGTAAATCTAGTAAATAAGGGTAAACAAATAATTTTATAATAATATTAAATTACCTTAACATGTGTCTTAATCATATTTATTGATTAATTTCTTACCATGGTCATCCTTGGGTCGATTTTGGGATCCCATGGAGCTACTTGGGATTGATAATGACACTTTATATTAATTAATTCAAAGTAAACAAAAAAATGACTTAAACATATATATTTAAGTGAATCAATTATTAAATAGGGTAATATAAGTTATATCTTCAACTATAAATTTTAATTTGAAAGATAAAAATATTTCCTACATCATGATATTTGTTTTATAATTTTTAGACGTCAAATAAATAAAAATATGTATGACAAAATAATGGTGATGTGTTTACCTCATTAATGAATGATTTAAATAAATAAGATTATAAAGATTAAAAAAAGCCATAAAACCTGTCCAATTGTTATTGGATTATTTATTTAGAAAATGATTAATCTTATCATTGACTTTAATAAGTTTTGGATCTTTATAAACTGAAAACCATTATATAATAAAATAATATTTTTAAACATTCCTAAAGATCCTCTCCTCCACTTTATAAAAAAACCCTCACTTATAACATATTAATCACACTTCTCAAGCCCCTTGGATCATCCAAACTCTACCCAATTAATCTTAACAAATCCCTCTCCTCCTCCTAGAAGCCTTACCCAAGGAAGAAGTAAATTCAATTAAACATTTTTGTTCAAACCAAAGGGAGATACCCGATTTAAAGGTAACATATTCTCTTAAGTTCTTTTTGTTTTATTTTACTTATCCAATCCCCTAAACTATTTTTATTCCTTTCTTAAATAATAACACCAGTATCATAAATATAATATGTTTTTTATTAGAATGATTCAAACTACACTTACACAAACCTCTATCTAATGGGTAAAGAACACACTGTTCCTGAGGACGGTGAACTACTGCCTCATGAAATGATGATTGTTCAATCTTCTCCTACCACCTATTATGATGTCAATTAAGATGGAAATTTAATTATATGTTATATATATTATATTTATATTGTTTATATTCTTCTTTATTTTTCATTTATATAATACCATTATGGTTTCTAGAGTGGGTAAATATGATAATTTAATTTGAAGAAGTGCGGACTATCGCCCCCTCAAAGTGATATGACTCGTTCATCCCATACGTGGAAAATATAAAGTATGGAGTTAAAAAAATTATATATATTATACTGTAATTATAATATACATATTTATCATTGTGTTTTTATTCCATTAAATATTAAATAGAAATGAAAATTACATTCATTCGTACGTACAGCTTACCGTCTCCATGAATGGTGCATTTCATTTCTTATATCCAAATGTTATGTACTATTATAAATACACATATATAATGAATATATATGATATATATGATATCTAAATCATTAATATCATTCATGAGATAATGTAATTTCAACAACATGGGAAATTTATAATTATAGAAAGTTAATATTTCACTCAAGTTTTGAACATCGACAAAATGTCTGATATAAACACAAATAATTAACTAATTCTTATATCAAGGTAATAATATATAAAAAAGGAATAATAAACATGAAAAAGGGTTTTAAGAAATTATAAATTAACTTTATTTTATTATTCATGAGATTAAATAACTATTGAGTCAAGTTGGACATGAGGTATGGTATTTCATCTCGATCTCCTTTCATTGAGGCATATTTTGTTTTATACACAACATTATTTTATTTGGTGTATAACCCCATTGGAATTTTACTTTTTTTTTAAATGAATATTTTATCTATTAAAAAATTTACAAATTGAAAAAAACGAATGTATCTTATAATATACGTGGTGACAACGACCTTTTCCACTGTCACGAGTATTTTTTGATCTTTGGCTTATTTAACAAGTCGTAATGTTTTTAAAAGGAAAATAAATACCATATAATCTTTTTCATATTTTGGTATTGAAAATGGTTTTGATAATGGATTTGTTATTTTAATATATTTAAATTATATATTGTGATTGAAATATGGAAATGTTATTTTCCTTTATATTTGGTTTATGTGATATGAATATGTTATGGTTCTTGGGCATTGTTTACACATATGGGTGGTTCTGTGATAAACCTAGGGATTTTGGGCCCGAGATAACTCTCCAAGTAATTGGGTAACATGAAGAAGATAACGTGAATTTTTCTCCAAAGAGATTTAGGGAATATACTATGATGGGTATTCCAAATTTAACTCCCTATATAGTAGTGAAAGCTACAACGTAAGTATGTTATGTATTCCAAATGATACCTTTATGATTTATTATTTCTATGTATATTTCATAAATATTATGATTTAATGAGGTATGTTAAATAGCTTATGTTATGTATGTATTAATGATCTAATGTTTTCTTTCTTTGTTTTATAACCCTTACTGGGCTTTTTATGCTCATCCCATGTTTCATGAAATGTTTTTCATAGGACTTAAAAATGAATAAGGTCTAGGATGGGATTAAGGGAAATTCATGTTGTCTAAAACATGGAACTATACATGATTTTTTTTCAAGAGTTTTTATTTTATGAAAAAAATGGAAATAGAGTAGAATTTTTTACTTTGTATTTTTTGAGATGTAATGTAATAGTTATGGCCTAATTCTCTAAGACTCTAAATCTTAAAATATTCTCAATTTGAATTATTCATTTAATTAAATATTATGTAATTTTTTAAGGCTGGGTCCATATAGTAATAATTTCTAATTATTATATGAATAATATTATATTTTTATTTATATTAAATTGGATAGATTTTATCATTATATGGTTTCCCAAGAACATATAAATTATGGTTTTTAATTAAATTATCTATTGAACATCATAAATATCTTTTGTAATATTTCATATTTACATTATGATTAGAATAAAATGAGTAATTTAGTGTATCGAGACTCACTTTAAAACCCTTCATCTATAGTGGGTCCAAAGAGTGGCCACATTCCTTAAAAAATAAAAACCTCTAGTGTAACAAAAAGTATCCAATCCCACCTTACAATAGATTTCTATAAATAACAAAAGAAGAAATATAAATCTTTTTAATATGTGTGGGGTTTTTTTTAAACAATTAGAAGGTACAACATTGTTAACCGGTTGTGATAGTTATAAAAAATTCTAGTGATGGAAGGTAGGTGGTTGAGGTCTATAATGGTGGTCCATTATGAGATGTTTATTATAGTTTTTATGGTGAACATGGTGTGGGTAATGATGAATTACTATGGGGGATTCTATGGTTTGTGGATGGGATTCTTTATTAGATAATATGATGTTTGATAAAAAAACAAATAGAACTACATCATTAATATTATTATATATTAAATGTGATGAGTGGTGGTTGTATTTAGGAACCACTAGTGTCAAGGAGACCAAATACAATAAGTTAAATGGTGTCAAGACACTCATCTAGATATCTAGGTTTATATAATGAGAAGTTGGTTTCATCTTGAACTAGAAATAAGTTGTAAGAACCATCTATTTTTCCTAATCCAATATTCCCTAAGTTGGATAAATAAACAAGCTAGTGACAAATCCCAATATAATATATTGATGAGGGAGTGTATTTATTTTCCATGATATCATAAATCCCCCTCTCTCATTCCATAATATAGTGTATTGAGGGAACACCCATTGGATATGTATATAGATATTAATACATCAAATATATGATTATTACATCATTTTAAACAGAAATATATAATATTAAACATTTGAAAATTGATAGGTTTGGTTTTAATAATAATATATTTCATAATATATTAATATATAAAAAAAATTAACGCCTTGATTATAATATTCCTATAAACATAAATAATCATTATAACACAAAGGATTATCTGGGATTACACATTAAATAATATGTGAAATAAAAACCAAGTAATAAGAGAAATAATTGAATAGAAATACAGACATTAATAAATTTTATTACATTACTAATCATAGTAGACATTATTCCAATGATCTTATTCCCAATGATAATGGCACTTGCATAGCATCCAGGAGGACTTAGGTTCAATCCCTATTAGGAAGATGTACTATTACAGTATTTTGCATGTATTGGCATAGATGGTGACATAGGTAGGCAGTGACGTATGCATAACAAGGTAGGTATGTTGTAGGCATGATGTTGAACTAATATTTCAGACCATGTTATGGGATTCATTCACACTAGTCTTACATGCTATGTACTATCCAAGTAACGATTTATGGTTGGTATATCCCCTTGGTGGGAGGATATGACCTGCCTTTCGGGAATGTGTGTGGCGCGGTGTGTGTTTGAATGTAATTTTACCCCCAAGAACCTAATATATTTATATAATATACATTATCATATAATAATAATAATAAGATCAAAACCATATGAATATGGAAATCATATGAATAAAAAACATAATATCAAATATTTATAATAATTAATCGTCATAAGAATATGT
This sequence comes from Viscum album, assembly GCA_963277665.1. Classification (NCBI taxonomy): domain Eukaryota; kingdom Viridiplantae; phylum Streptophyta; class Magnoliopsida; order Santalales; family Viscaceae; genus Viscum; species Viscum album. The sequence goes on from OY728163.1 coordinate 338,582,407, forward strand.
CATGTCATACAATTAATACCACATAACATAGTGGGTTTGACTCACATCACATTCCCCTACATAGTATCACATGATATAAAATTTATACCCAATGCATTGGTGAGTAGAAGAATCATAAAATAACATGCCACATCATAATATGATCAAAATCATGTGTAAAAGATAAAAACAAATTGATGCATCAACCTTAAAAATATATTTGTTCATAATATGAATAACCCATGTTAATGTTGAAACAAGTATCGTAATAACTACACATATCATAATAGAAATAAAAAGTAGAATTGGGTAAAATGAAGCTATAAATTGAGAAAAATCCCTATCAAAAATTTCATAACATGTGAAAGAACAATAAAACTGGGAAATAAATGGATTAATTCAATTTAAATCCCGATAAATAAATGAATATGATATATATAATAATTCATATAAAAATATATAATATTTTTTATAATAACAAATAGAAAGAGAAAGATTTTATTAATAGATGAAAAGATGTTTTATTAGAATTTAGTAATAAATATAAAGCGGATATTGAATATAATTAATATGTTAAATGGATATGGTAAATAATATGATAGATTTAATTTTAAAATTAATTAAATTCATAAAATAAAACCATAAATAAAAAGTATTAAAACACTTAATTGGGTTATCTTGTGTGGAATCTCATTACCCTACCTCTTGCATTGCTTTTTCATGCTTAAGCCTCATGTATTACCAACTTATGTTTATTATATCCTTATTATAAAAACTATTTTTACTTTTTTTAACTATTTTTTCGACTTTTTTATATAATAAATTATTTACTAACCTTTTTTTAGAGATAAACTTCATGAGGATATGTTTATTCAAATCATTCTATTTTCATTTCTATAAATAAGATTATATATATGTATAAACATATATACATAAATACAGAACTACATATGTATGTGTAATATAAGATTTAATAACCAACCATAAAGGTGGTGATATAAAAAAAAATATGGTATGCGATAGAATCAACCAAGTAAAATTGAGTTAAATGGGGATTGATAAGATAAACATATTCTATAATTTTTTACCAATTTTATAAAAACAAATTTTTAATATTATTATTATAGAATATTTATTAGCGATATTTTGATGAAATTATTTAAAATAGTAAAGGGTAATAATAAAAGGGAATGAATTATACACTAATAGTTTTACATTTTATAGTCCTTTCCCAAATTCCCATCACCTTAGGATATTTGGGGCGATAACATCCAAAAATTATGAAGAATAAAAGGTTGTTGATGAGAGTGAATATCTATAGAATTTTTTCTATGATAGTTATTTGGAAAGTGGATTTATAAGGGGATGGGATAGTATTTATTGTTAGCAGTGTTAGATATCTTGAGAAAAATATTCAATCTAAAATATTTTAATGAAAAAAATGAAAATCTTTTGTTTCATGTCATCATGAAATATCTTTTATTAACAAAATTTATTTTCAAAACTTTTAAATCCTGAAAAATAAAAAATCAAAGGTTAAATAATTTATAAAAAGAAATGTCACAAAAGAATCAAAAATATTTTTTAAAAAGAATAAATAACATTTTCCGACATTGGAAACCAATTAATAGGTATATAAACAAAATTTATTAATTTTTAAAAAATTATTATTCAAAATTAAAAAAAAAATTGTCATGAAAATAATAATTGAAATGATTATATCATTATTTCATCAAAATCCATCCATTTTTTATACCATATTTGAAAAACTATATTATCACTATTCATCCCAAAACTCAAGTTTTTAGACATGTGTAAAAAATCATAACTAATTTCTAAATGTTTATTCCAATTTCTTAATCCATTTTTTAGAATTATAATTCTTAAATTATTTTAATTAAATATTAAAATTTATTAAAAAATAATGTGGTCAAATAAATAATTATAATAAACATTTAAAAAATTAATTACTTTATTTGAGTAATGAAAATTAAATCAAATTATTTATTATATTAAATATTAGTTTATGGAATTTTTATATTCATATATTGGTATAAATTTAACTCAATAATAATTAAAAAACAATACATAAAATATTGAATTAACTATTCAAATATCCCTATTAATATTCTAATGACTATATTTCTAAGAGATACTTTACTCATTACAATGATCATATTGTTTTTCATTACCCTATATATACCCATTAAATTTAACATAATTCATTTAATTACATTTCTTTCAATATTGTCTATGTTTTTTTTAAAATAAGTACTTTATTTATAATATTTTACTTTTTTATTACAATGGGTTTTGAGGTAACAATATTTATGTTAGATAATGACCCAAAAGTTTTCCAAATTCATTTGATGATATTTATTTTTTTATTAATTCCATTGTACTTATTTTTTTATATAAAGTATTTATCCTTCATCTATAATGTTCTATATTCAATAAATAAAATATTGTTAATTAAAATTTTTTTTGAATTGTATTTGTTTTTATAATACATTTTATTATGATTTGTAATGAAAATATCTCAAATTATAACACAAATATATGTTAAGAAAGGTGATTATATATAGAAACTTCAATATAATACTTTCTACCCCATTTTGTCAATTTCATTTTTCTTTATAATTTTAATTTATATTATAATTTGAAAATAGATCAATTGTACTTCTATTTAATCACATCTTCATGTTCTCATGTTGATTCATTATATATATGATCTTCACAAAATAATTTCACAATGCAAGTTAACTTATTTCATATATGTTTTTCTCTATGATTCAATAACATCAACAGTTTCCCCTTATAATAGAGGTCATACTCTAGTAATACCACCTTTATATTTAGTACATGTAATGCATTTGGTATGTACTACCTCAAGAGACACACATGGAGTAAATTACACTTGATCCCCTTTTATTGAAGTGAGATAGGATAAGCCATTACTCCTACAAAATCATGAATATTAAAAGGCCAATATACATTGGGATTAGATTTCCTGTATTTTAAACTCTTAGGACACTCTTCTTTGGATATATTAAAATGATTAATTTTCTCCAATATCGAATTCTATTTCACTTCAATGAATTTCTACATAACTCTTTTATTTACAGTGTGCAATATTTCTGTGTTACTAACTAGATTGAACATTATCTATCATATAATGTACATGTTTGGGTCCCAACTGTTTTTATTCATCATCTTCATCCTAGAACATTATACATATTCATATATTATTTAATAGTGATTATAATGGTTCCAATTTTATACATTATTGAACAATATCTTTATATGACAACTCAACATGTGTAAAATATTGAACTAAATTTACTTTAATCTAAAATATAATTTTTTATTTCAAATCCACTTTAAGGGAGAAGTGGAGAACCGTACAAAACAAAAATAAATTTCACTTTTTACTTAAGGAACTCATTTTTTTACCAAAAACAAGACTATGATTTCAAGAAGTAGACACCATATATAGTTTTAATTTAAGTGAAGTTACATGGATATCTGGGTCATCACTGATAAGTTCTTAAAATTAATTATCCATTCAGCCCCATATCTTTATGAATTTTTCTATGTTGATTATTTAATTCATTGAAACCTATATCCATAATTTGATCTTTTTTGTGGATCAACTCCATTTTCTCTTCACTAGTATCAACTAGAAGTATTGAATTATAAATTCTATCAACATTATCTCTTGTATCCTTGGTCAAGATGACTCCTTCTAACAATTATTCCTTATAATGAAGAATATGATCCAGATACTCCCCTTTGCCTAGTTCCAATTCTCTGGTTATACCACTTTGTTCTCCTTTAAGAATTTATCTACGATCTAACACAAAGGCTTCACTTACAATCACTCTTTTAGAAAAATTCTCACCCACTTGATCCTACAATGTAGTTCCATTAAGTGCCTTGTTTTCTATGTTTGGATACTACTTTCTCATATAACCAGTGACCTATTTGACCCCTTCAACAATTCATGATTACCCCAATTATTATTATATATTTATTCTCATTACCCTACCTGAGTTTTTTGTAACTTTTGTTTTTGGAGTATTCAAATTATCTTTATGATCTCTTTCTCCCCTCCCCCATGTGGATCAAAAAGTTCCCAAGAAAATAATTCCTTATTTCCCCTTTCTTGACCCAGATCCTAACATTCTGGAACTAAGAAATTCATGTTTATAATCTATAATTGGTTGGGATTATACTTATTTATCACTAATATTTTTATCTTACGAGGACCTTCGCTCAACATGTTTTTTCTTCCATCATTGAATGTATGTTTTATATCCTTTAGGATATGTATTCTCCATACCCTATCCACCCAAGGTGGAGAAACAATTATGTATCTTAATTTCCTTTGATGTTTCTTTATGATCATCCAACCTAGATATGGAGACGAAACAATATTCATATAAGAAGAATCATGTTTCTCTATAAATACCATTCTTACAACAAGGGTTATAACACCACTGGTAGTATCATGTTACTCAGTAATCTTTTCAGTGCCCAGACCACCATTCATGACTATATCATCAAAGGATGGGACTATGATAGATTTAGACTTTCCGAAATCAATAGTAGAAGTTCCATATATAATTAACATTGTTAACTAGTTGAGGGTAGACACTCCATGAGTGTTCCCCCATCTGAAAGATGAACCACAATGACCCATATCACTACATTTTCACTCATCTGTCTCCATAAACACCACCTCTTATTTTGGGTACCTACAGAAATTTATTTATTATGAATGGGGTAAATTCGGAATGATGCTCAAGGGATATACACCATGAATCCCCTCGATCATCCCTAGATCAAGAGAGACCTGGTCTTTCAATGTGCGCTTCTCTAAGTCACACATCAAGAGATATAAAAATTGTGCAACATTCAGATTATTTAAAGATCTAGTCTCTTTCTATATGAAATTATCAAAAACTACTCCATTACATCCCACCATGACAATTGTATTATCTTTAGTCATCATAATTTCAACCCCAAGGCCAAACACCCTAGCAACAATAAGATAACAGGTTCCCCAGGCACCTACATAACACACCATAAGCAACCAAAGATTCAAAGATCACAATTTGTTTTCACCTCACTTCATCCACAACTAGTATCCAAACCCACTCCACCAATGTACTTGATAAATCAACTTCCAAACATATTTTTGGATTAAACGGGTGACTCAAAGAGAGTGTCCTACTATCAGAACACAAAAATTGTCCTATGAGATTTCCCAAAATCTGTAAAATTCAACGTTTTTGAAATGGAAATGGGAGTTCAGAAAAATGTACCAAAATAATAATTGAGTTAGAATCCAATTTCATATGAAAATAATATGAACATATAAATAGGTATAATATACATCAATATTATTTATGGGGAGTATTGGTCCATGTGAAAATCAAATGTTTCACCAAGGAAAACCGAACAATCAAATAGTGTTTGTCAAGGAGGGAAATATTTGAATGTTCTTGTAACACATTGGTTCCAAACAAAACCTTTGAAAGTAATACATATATGGTATAAAATACATGAAATGAGACAATATGGTAATATCCAAGAGTCTCGATACTTCTGTGAACTCTTATGTCGATAATGAAAGCTAATTGGTACCATAGAGTAAATCCGGGACCTTTATACTTAACAATATAACCCAAAACTGGTGTAGTAAATAACGTTTTGAGAAAGGGAAAAGGGGTAAATTACTCAATGTTGGAGAGGGTGGGGTTAGAAGGTCCTTCTCCTTCCACCGGTAGTATGGTGGGGAGGATCTATCACTATCATCGTTAGAAAATTGTTACTAATAGAGAGGATTGAAGCAGAGTAGATCAGAGTAGAGTGGAGCAGAGCGGAAAAGAGAGGGGGATAACATATCAAAGTTTCCATTAATTTCAATTGATAAATAACTATATATTTTTATGTGTCCATAAATATCTTATATATATACAATGTAACACCCCGGCCCAGAATCCCAGAGCTAGTGCATTATTTTAATACATTAGCATGATTACACGGAATCATGTCCTGAAGGACCGATCAGTTTAGTAGTCTTGGAGAATAGATTACATACATGAATGTTACATTACACATTCAAACATAAAACACAACATAAATAATCTATTGATAATTCCATTATTCCTTAGCGTAACCCAGTATATCAAACATAATACACTTCTTGGAATACTTTGAAAACAAAACATAAGGAAGGGGTGAGCTCAGATCCTCAGTAAGTGTAAATAATTTCGTGGAAGCTATAAACTTTTAAAGCAAGATGCGTAATAAAAACAACATCCCTTTTAATGTTAACCTTAACTTTATATGAAAAAAAATAAATCAAACATTTCCATATAAACATGCACATGGATATTCTATTAGTCGAATAATCACATGTTATAATTAATTTCATAATGAGGGAATGCCTAATGCCGGACATCATTACCACATAGTCAAGGCCTCATACCAACACTAAAAATAAATTTTTCATCAAGAACTTGTTCCAAGACCCTAGTTTGTCTCATGAGACCTACCGATGCTTCGAGGGGCTACATTAGGCCACACCTGTCACTTTCTATGTCCATTACATTCCTCATATGAAAATTTTGAAACATAACATAAACATTCGTATTAAAACTAGCATGAAAAATGTCAATACTTCAACTATAAACCAAGATAGGTATAAAAATATAACATCCATAGTCAAAAATATCATAACACATTAGATACAATATCAAAGATTGTATTATAACAAATCAACCTTAATCAAGAATAATATCCAGTAAAGAATGTTGACATAGTTGAAAATAATCAGTAAAAATTTTTGAGAGAAATATCCCTTTAATAAAATCAATTAAAAGTCACACATTAATAAAGGAATTAATTTAAAATATATTTTTGAATAAAAGTGTTTTATACCACTTTGAAACATTTTAAAGGAATTAATATTATAAAACAATCATGTCGATATAAATAAATCCTTAAAACCATTTTTAAAACATGGACATTAATGAGAAAGATTTAGAAGAATAAATATTTAAAACATTTAAAATGTTGTTTGAGTTAAAGGGTACCTTAAAATAATCATTTTTAAATTTATTTTAGGAAGCAAGGAAATGGATAATAAATTTTTCCCAGAAAATTCTTACACATAAACCATCTTGGATAACACTGAGATTGATGAATTAACCCTTACCTTGCACTTTAATTTGGTCGTTGGTATGTTTAACCTCCTGTATAATGACCATAGAATATTAATAAATTATTAAAGAAAAATATTCATATTTATTATATCATAAATTATTCAATTATAACATTATACTACCCATTTAATAATGATTTTCATGTTAAATTAACATTTTGGGTAATAATCGCTTTCTTTATCTTACGTGTTTTAACTTGTTATTCTTGATCATATCATTTATTTAATTATTTAAATACTTTTGGAATATAAATAATTATTTATATATAATATATATTTAGAATATTAATATTTATAATAGATTGATATATGAAATGGAAAACACCGTTAATGGAGACAGTAGGTTGTACGTACGCATAAACGGTGTTTCCATTTTTATATCATATTGAACCGAAGTATGAGAATAAGATATATGTAAGTACATAAATACATAAACACATATATATATCTCCAATAGAATTATTTTTTCAAGTATTAAATACTTATTAATAATATATATTTTTATTATCATCTTTGAATTTGGAACCTAGAAATGAATTTCATCGCGTCGTGGAGACGGTAAGTTGTACGTACACACGAGTGATGATATCATTTCCTTAATGATTAAAACTTGTAGAATTGGGTGGTATATTAATTTTATATAGAAATTATTATTTTATATTCATTATTTTTAAACATATTACTCATAATTATATCCATCCAAATATCATAGTGTTGAATAACAAATTACACCACGGCGTAGAGACAGTAAGCCGTACATACGCACGCATGGTGACATTATCATTCATAGGATGGATAGAATAATGATTTTATCTGTACCATATTTATAATAACATCATTGTTTTTATAAGGTACTATATTTATTATTTCTTTAGGGAAATAACAAATAAATAGAATGTGGAAGAAGAAAAGAACTTTGAAATATGTGATAAAATAATTACCTCTTTTTTGTGTGTTTCCTTTTGATTTGAACAAAAGGGTTCCTTATCTTCGCTTTCTTCTCAAGGAAAGGCTTCTAAGATTATGTGAAGTAACTTGGGAGGTGGTTTTGGTTGGGTTTGTCTGAGCGAAATGGATTTGGATGTGTGATTTTGAGAGAAGGGGAAATACCCTTTTTTAAGGGAGGTGAGGGTCACTTTAGGAAAAGTTTGAAATATTATTTTATTATAAAATCATTTTCAGTTTATAATGGATCCAAATTGATTTATTTCGAATATAAGGAGGATATGGGTCTAAATACTCTCAAACAATAGGTTGTAGACATGTTTATGTCACCATATTAACCCTATCTTTTAAATTTAACACTTAGTTAAATAGTTTAACTTTTACCATATCCTCTTGTATTAGTATAACATATGGTTAATAAACATACAATAAAAAGCCAAGAGAGCCCCAAGTGGTTAATTATTGATATATATAATGTTATCTATGTACTTTGGCTGAACTTTATATTTTTAGAAATATTATATCATTAATAATATATTATTTGTTTTTAAAAACTTATTTATGTCAATTTTGACTCTATTTGGTATTTTGTTTTTGTTAAAGTCATTACAATATAATCACTCAAAAAAATTATTTAATCAACCCTGAAATGTAATATTAACCTATATAATTAGTGTATGGCATAAAAATCCTCAATTTATATTTATTTTTATATTTATAATATCAATTATTTTAATCCTTTATTGATAAAGTAATTATTGCATCTTCATTGTGTCAAAAATAAATTTAATTATTTAATCTATAAAACTTATAAATAAAATACCACTATGTAGGATATCTATTTATCTTTATATTGAATATTTATAGTTTAATTTATCTTATGTATGACCATATATTAAAAAAATTAGTTATTAACCTTTAAATTTATCACTTTTAACATTTCTTTATATAAAATAATAATAAATGTCCTAATCTAATCCAAGTGGACCAAAAGGATCGTATTTTATTCCTAAAAATGGTTTTGGTCTAAATACACTTATCCAATAGAATTAGGACATGTGTTAGGGTAATTATAATATCATTTTTACCTTTAATTTCCCAATTTACTTTTAACTGTGGTAAATAAAAGTCAAAAGTTACTATTCACCAAAAATTATTTTCATCTTATGAAACCAAATTTTACTTACTGATATCAATAGTGTCTCTTGGATTCTTGAAATTCAATTCTTAGAAATGATAAATTTATGTTTTAAAAAAATTTACAAATGTGCCTAGAAGGTGGTTAAAATACGGTAAAAGGTTTAATCGAATTTTACATATCTAATATTATTATAAAATGATTCCAATTAATTACATGGATCATATATAGGTATTATGTATCTATTTTTACCTAAAATAAATTTAAATAAAATAATTATTTATTTAAATAAAAAGTCAGTTTTAATCAATAACGCGGTATTTTCACTATTCATCGAAAATTGAAAGTTTTTAGAAAAATAACAAAAATTTACTCAAAGATAATTTTAATATTCCGAATCCAAAAATGAAGTCCAATTTGAAAAAAGAAATTTATAAAATTTCAAAAAGTGGGTATTAGTATTCATAATGACTAGTTTGATTGGTCGTGGTATGTTAGAACTCAAAGTTGCGTACAATGCAAGCAATTGTATTATTCAAAGGGAAGTGTATCGTAGAAGCTTGGGGTGTTACATTCTTTCATCCTTTAAATAATTCTGTTCTCGAAATTTATAGAATACTATTGTACAAAAAAAAATTGGTGGTTCTTCATCATATGTTCTTCGGGTTCTAATGTTTCCTCTTCCATATTATGGTTTCTCAATAGAACTTTCACCAGATGATTCATCCAGTTTCCCAACACTTGTTCTCCAGTATCAAGAATTTTGATAGGCTCTTTGCAATAATATAGGTCTAGTTCCAGTTCTATTTCTTCATAGGTGAGTACATGCATTGGTTCAGTATTGTATTTTCTCAACTGTGATATGTGGAACACATCATGAACTTTGGATAATCTTGGTGGCATTTCCAAACTATAATATATAACTCCCATTAGTTTTATAATTTCGAAAGTTCGGATGTACCTAGGACTTAATATACCCTTCTTACTGAATCGTATAACACCCGGAATAACCATAAAAACTTATTGATTACATTCCTGCTCCCTTATTCCTTATAGAATATTAGATATACTCCTTATATAAAAAAATGTTGTAAACTCCAACAATAATGAAATAAACAAACAATTATTTAGTTTCCAATTAGTCAATAATATCTAATATAATTTATCCAAATCAATCATATCTTATTCCAAAATCACTACCTCGGTTTCAGAACCATATTAAGGTTTATCTTTCTTATAACCATGTATTTTTAAAAAATATTATCTTTCTATTGATTTACTTTTCTAAGAATAATATAATCTCAAATCCTCAATGAAATTGTTCTGCAGTACAATCCATATTTATTTCCATAATTCATTTAACCATTATATCGTTGATACAACACTAAAATGAAATAACTCTTTAATAAAAATATAAGAACACTAGTCATTATTCTTCATTTGTGGTAGTATCATAACTTTATTATTATCCAATAGCTTCATTTGGGTCATACTTTGATGGTTGGGACATTGACTTTTCTAGTGTCCCAACTTCTGGAATATGAATCATTTTACATTTGAAACCTTTTTCATACCCTTACAATCACCTACTTGGTGTCATTTTTCTTCACACTTATAAAAAACTCAAATTCCCTTCAAGTATTTACCAAGGTGATTCTTTACATAGTTATCACATATGGGTAAATCCTTCTTTCCTTTCTTCCCTTCATCTATCTTTCTCTCTACCATCATTTTATTCTCTTACTTCCCTTCAAATCCATAGGAATCAAAAAATTATTTACTTATCTTATTAACACGTGATACTATTTCTTCATATGATGAGAATACATGGGAGACTATTTAATTTATAAATGTTGGCTTACTTTCATGAAAGATATGATTTTTCTTACTCTTTAGAACATGTGTATTGCTGGAGTTCTCATTCCTTTAATTGGGCGCCATTTCAAAACAATGTCATACACTAGGTTTGTTTATGAATCAAAATGCAGAATTCCAACCTTGTAAAATACCTAACGTAAATTGAAAATATTATACATATAATATATAATCATAAAAAAAATGTTTTCTTTGAGATATTATTTACTCCTAAATATTTTATAATTCCTTTTAATGAAAATGTGAGTTATCCTAAGCTTATCCCCTAGGAGTGTCATAACCAAGAGTGCAACAAGGCCCATTATTGTGTACTAGGATACCCCGGGTCATGCCCCGAAATCCTTGTCGGAGTTTTCACTCCTAGGTACATTTGAGCCAGAGCATCATCTACCTACTCGTATCCATATAGGGATGTATTTCTTGGAAAATACAAAAAAACTATACATTACCAAAAGTCTTAGAAGTTCTTCTATAATAATCATTGAATTCTATATTAGGGTAATGTTCTCTAATAAGAGTTTTTCTAAATCTAATTTCCAATTTTTGTACTAAACATAGATTGATACCAACTATACCGCCCCAACCTCAGAAGCCCAGAGTCGGTACATTATTTTAATACATTGGCATGATTACAATGAATCATGTCCCGAAGGACTGATCAGTTTAGAATTCTTTGAAAATAGATTGCATTCCTAAACATTACATTATACATTCAAACATAAAACACAACATAAATATTCCATTGAGAATGCCATTATTCCCCTACCTTAACCCTGTATATCAAACATAATACACTTCTTGGAATCCTGAGAAAATAAAACAATATAAAGGGGTGAGCTCAAATGCTCAGTAAGGGTAAATAATTTATCATAAGCTATAAACATTTAAGTAAAGATGTGTAATAAAAACAACAACCTTTCAAATATAAACATGAACATAATATGGAGAAAATAAATCAAACATTACCATATAAACATGCACATTGATATTCTACTAGTTGAATAATCACATATAATAATTAATTTCATAATGAGGGAATGCCTAACACCAGAAATCATTACCACATAGTCAAGGCATCATGCCAAGACTAAAAATAAAAATCTTTTTCTAGGCCTTGTTCCAAGACACTAGTTTGTCGCATTAGACCTATTGATTCATTGAGGGGCTATAGTAGGCCCCACCGGTCACTTACTAAGACCATTTCATTCCTCATATGAAAATATTGAAACATAACATAAACATTTGTATTAAAAATATCATACAAAATGTCAATAATTCAACCATAAACCATGAAGGGTATAAAAATAGCACATCCATAGTCAAACATGTCAAAAATCATTTGACAAAATATAGAAGGTTGTATTATAATAAATCAACCTTAATCAAGAATAATATCTAGTAAATAATTTTCACATAGTTTAAAATGATCAGTAAAAATTTTGGAGAGAAATATCCCTTTTGTGAAATCATTTAAAAGTCACATATTTATAAAGGAACTCATTTATAAATATTTTTGAATCAAAGTGTCCAATACCACTTTGAAACTTTTTAAATGAATAAACATTTTAAAAAAATCATTCCCATATAAATAAATCCATAAAACCATTTTGAAAACACGAACATTAATGAGAATGATTTAGAACAATAAATAATTAAAACATTTAAAATGATATTTTATTTAAAGGATGCCTTAAAAGAATCGTTTTGAAATTTATTTTATGAAACATGGAAATGGATAATAAATATTTCCTAGAAAATTCTTACACAAAAACAATCTCGGATAATAATGGGATTGAAGAATTAACCCTTACCTTGCACTTTCCTTTGGTCAAAGGTACATTTAACCTCTTTTATAATGACCATATCATGTTATTAAATAATAACAGAACCAAATTCTTATTTATTATATCATAAAATATTAATTTATGACTTTATACTATCCATTTAATAATGATTTCCATTTTAAATTAACCTTTCAAGTAATAATCGCTTTCTTTATCGTACATATTTTAACATGTTATTTTTTATTTTATAATTTATATCATGATTTAAATACTTTAAAAATATAAAAAATAATTTATATATAATATATATTTAGAATATAAATATGTATAATATATAGATATATGAAATGTAAAACACCATTTATGGGGATGGTAGGTCGTATGTACGCATAAACACTGTTTCTGTTTTCATATCGTATTGAACAGAAGTAAGTGAATAAGATATATGTAAGTACATACATACATGTATATTTTTATCAAGTAGAATTATTATTTCATATATTACATAATTATTAATAATATATATTTTTATAATCATTGTTGAATGGTGAACCTGAAAATTAATCTCATCGTGTTTTGAGACGGCAAGTCGTACATACACACGAGCAACGATATCATTTCCTTAATGATTAAAAGGTATGAAATTAGATAGTATATTAATTTTCTAGATAAATTATAATGTTATTTTCATTATTTATAAACATATTACTCATCATTATATTCAACCAAATAATACAGTGTTGAATAACAAATTACACCACGGTGTGGAGACGGTAAATCGTACGTACGCACACATAGTGACATTATCATTCATAGGATGTATAGAATAATGAGTGTAGATTTAACATAATTATAACAACATCGTAGTATGTATGAGATACTAGATTTATTATTTTGGTATTGAGATAACTAATAAATAGAAATTGGAATAAGAAAAGTACATTGAAAGAGGTGATAAAATAATTACATCTTCTTTGGGTGTTTCCTTTTGATTGGAACTAACAAGCTCCTTAGGTTGGATTTTTGCTCAAGGGAAGGAATATAAGTTGAATTTAGGAAGTTTGGAAGGATATATGGGAAGGTTGTTTCTGATAAAAATGGCTTTGGATGTGTTATTTTGACAGTGGGGGAAGTACCGCATTATAAAAGAGGTGAGGGTCACTTTATGGAACGTTTGAAATATTATTTTATTATAAAATAATTTTCGGTTTCTAATGGCTCCAAATTGATTTAGTTAGAATATAAATGGTTTTGGTTAGAAATAATCTCATCCAATAAGTTTTATACAAGTTTAGGTCACCATATTAACCCTATCTTTTAGATTTAACTCTTAGTTAAATAGTTTAACTTCTACCATGTCCTCTTGTATTATTATAATAAATTGTTAATAGACATTATATAAAAATACAAGTGAACCCAAAGTGGTTCATTATTGACATATATAACCTTATCTAAGTACTTTAGCTAAACATTATATTTTTAGAAATATTATATCAATTAATAATATAGTATTTGTTTTAAAAACTCATTTATTTCAATTTTGACACTATTCGGTATTTTGTTTTTGTTAAAGTCATAACAAATTTATCAATTCAATAAAAAAATTAATAAACCCTAAAATGTAATAGTAACCTATAAAATTCATGGATGGTATAAAAATCCTCAATTAAAATTTATTTTTATATTTATAATATGAATTATTTTTATCTTTCATTGACAAAGTAATTACTACATTATCATTGTGTCGTAAATAAATTTATTTATTTAATCTCAAAAAATTATAAATAAAATACCATTATGTAAGAAATATTTTTAGATTTATAATGAATATTTATAGTCAAATTTATCTTATGTGTAACCCTATATTAAAATGGTTTATTTATTAAGCTTTGAATTTAACACTTTTAACACTTCTTTAAATAAAATAATAATAAATTTCCTTATCTAGTCCAAATGGACCAAAATGGTCATATTTTATTTCTAAGGTTGATTTTGGTTGAAATAGGCTTATCAAATAGAATTATTACATGTTATAGGTTAATTATAATATCATTTTTACCTTTAATTACCCTATTTACTTTTAACCAAGGTAAATAAAATCCAAAAGCTACTATTCACCAAAAATTATTTTCATCTTATTGAACCACATTTTACTTATTTATATCAACCATGTCTCTCAAATGTTTGATATTTAATTCATAGAGGTAGTAAAATTACATTTTATGTAAACTTGTTAAGGTGCCTAGAAGGTGGGTAAAAGACGGTATAAAGTTCAATAAAATTATATATATATATATATATATATATATAATATTATTATAAAATGAATCCAATAAATTACATCAAACTTATATAGGTACTATGTATCTATTTTTACCTAAAATTAATTTAAATAAATAAATTAATTAATTAAATAAAAAGTCGGTTTTTAACCATAACATAGTGTTTTTCACTATTCATCAAAAATTGAAAGTTTTCAGAAAAAACCAAAAAAAATCACCCTAAGCTAATTTTGATATTCCGAATCGAAATATAAAGTCCATTTTGAAAAAAAAAATTATAAAATTTCAAAAAGTTGGTATTACTCTTCATAACGACTGGTTTGATTGGTTGTAGTTTGTTTGAACTCAAAGTTTCGTAAAACGTAAGCTATTGTATTATTCAAAGAGAATTGTACCATGGAAGCTTGGGGTGTAACATAAAATATATCTAAGGAGGGTATGATATAATTGAAACATTCCCAACCTGTTGCTACATAAAGTGACCAAGCCGGTTGTCTATTTGTCATCAAGTGTGCATCCCCATATTCCAGAGGTCTCTAAAAAGTAGAGAAGGTGTAAGGAATAAAGTTGGGAGAAAATTAAATTTTGTGAAGAGTTTAAATGATATTAGAAAAATAATAGTAGACTTCCATAAATAGTGGAAATAATCTGAATAATTTAAAAGGAAACCAAATTTTAGAATGGAAAAATTGAATAAATCCAAATAAAATTAGTATAGTGAATGACATATTGAATGACACTAAATTAGATGTTGAAAGTCATATAGAAACAATACAAGTATACTAAAAAAAACTCTCCAATGTCTCTAGTCTTGGACATAAGTATAGTCCCATCTCTAAGCTACAACTCATCTAACAAGCTACATATCAACTACAGGGTCACTTTCCCTCATCCAAAGAGGTTTCCATTAACTCTCTCTAGGTACCAAATTAAGGCCCATCCTGTGTGTGATTAAAACTTGGTCGGTCGACAAAACTATTTCTAAATAATTCAGTCTAAGAAATATAGTTCATATAATATAGAAATAATCATATTATTAATTTAATAAATTAATACTACGTATAAAGTAACCCTGTTGATCCCCTACGATCTGGGTTGACACCCAGGGTCAACGATACCTACATAATCTACCTATCGAGTATCTTTGTCTAATGATGGATCCTTCTGTATCATATAGAGTCACCCAACTGATTATAAATTCTCCCACCGTGATTAAATTGAACAAACATCAAATTAACAAATAGAATCTACCCATAGGCTATCCATAATCTCACCCTCAATCATTCGGTGAATCTGTATCTAATCCTCATACATTCGATATAAGCATACACTATTCCCTCATGTGTCAAGTATGTATGATCTAATCCCTATGGAAGTAAGAAATCATGAATCATTTCTTTAGGCATCAACATACATCATGAGTCATATACAGATAAAATGTAATTCCAATAAGCATCTCACCCTTAGCAATCAATCATATCAATTTCACATAATCTAAAAATATAATCCAGTAATTCACAAGGTCAAAATAAAACATTCAATATATATCACCACAACTCACAGTGATCAATTCATCAAAATATCATTTTTATATCTAGTTATGTCTCATAAATCCATGTTTCCAATTATCCTCATAAATATATCAATCATGTTTCATTTATCATTTAACACTATGGTTATTAACATATCAGTTAATCAAATTTATCTAGGATCATTCTACCTTAATCAATCAAAAAAAACTACATGTTATGATAATTCATAATACTAAGACTAAAATCTAGCGTCCGAGATTCTTAACCATAAGGTACTAATGGTGTCCACCCTTGAGCACTGGAAACAGTCCAAGAGGATTGGGGAATTATCCAAGAAACTAAGAATGCAAGAAAATATGCATGTTGAGCTATCCAACCACCACATATGGATTTTCTAGCATAGTAGGATTTTGGTCGATCTGGTTCTGGTAGGGGATGAATTCATCACATTGAAGGATACCCTTGACACCTACTCTATTTTAGTCTCCTTCATCTACAGAAGGTGTAATGCTCAGCAAGGGTAGACTCTTTCGAAGGATAGCAGCACATTTGATCAGGGTAACCTACCATGGATTGTTGGAGTGGATTTAAACATTGTTGTGGATCTGAAGGAGTGGAAGGGAAGAGGACCTTTTAACCAGAATGATAGCCTTGATTTTTCTAAATTCATGGAAAGCATGAGACTGATAGACCTTGGGTTCTTTGGACATCATTTTATATGGTGTAATAACCAATGAGGCATTTTTAGGTCATGGAGTCATATGGATCAATTTTTAGCTAACATACAGGCAGTGTCAACATTTGGAAATACTCAAGTGGTGCATCTACCATGCGGCCTATTAGATCAGTCCCCAATTCTGGTTTCTCTATACTCTGGGCATGAGAAACAATCCCAGTTTCATTTCTACCAACATTGGACTCAGGTCTTGGGTTTTACTGATTTAGTGCATGACTCATGGAATTCTCTGTCCTATGGTCATACTTTGATAGGCTTGCGTATTATGCTCAAGCGGCTTAAGACCCAGAAACCATGGTGGTCGTAAGATGTGAATATGTTTGATTGTGAGTTGGAAGTAGTCATGTAGGATGTGGACCAGATTGAAAAGCAGCTTGACGTGGATTTGTATGAAAGTTTATTTGATTATCTCACCAGTAGGAAAGATCTCATGACTGACATGATTCTCAAATAGGAACATAAGGCACAGGAAGATGCGAGGATAAGGTTGAGTAAGGAAGGTGATAGAAATATGGCATATTTCTAAGATTGTATTAAGGAAATAAAAATATGGGTTAAACCAAACATAGAGATGGAGGATGGGTCTTCCATTGATGACAGGGAGGTGGGTGGGAGGATGGTTAGAGACTAATTTCATGACCTTCTAGATGGCCCCAGAGTGTAGTTCTTGAATGGTTACCTGGGGGTGGTGAGGGGGTTTTTGATGTGATTCAGGACAACTTCTCGGATTGCGATAATAATGTCCTTGGGGATATCCCTCAAGTGTATGAGATTAATGGAACCATGAGGAGTTTTAATCTAGATAGTGCAGTGGGTCCAGATGGTTTCCAAGGTGGATTCTACGAATCTTGATGGGATACGGTGAAATCTGATATAATCGAGGCAATTCAAGATTACTTCTAGGGAGGCTTGTTACCCTGGGTTTCTTATGCTACCACGGTGGTGCTCATCCCTAAGTCCAAGTCTCCATCCTCAGTGGAGCACTTCCAGCTGATAAGTATGTGTAATTTTCCCTATAATATGCTTGTCGTTATCAGTAATACTCATCTATCCATTCACTTTCCTAAATGTATTAGCATGGAACAACATGGATTCATGAAGGGACACTCATTCCAGGGGACGATTACACTGGCCAAAGAAACCATCAGGGACATCAACTTCAAAATAGGCTAGTTGAACAAGGATGTGAAGCTTTTCATTAGGAAGGCATATAACCAAGTGGAGTGGGGGTTCCTAAACAGAGTCCTGGAAGGAATAGGTATCTCTCTATGGAATACAGATCTTATTTTTCATTGCTTTAGCTCTGCGTGGATGATGATAATGTTTATAGCGAAATAATTTGGCTTCTTAAAAGTTATGGGGGCTCCGAAAAGGGGATTCGATATCTCTAAATATTTTCATCACGGCTAGGATGTGATTAGTCGTCTTATTCTGCACAGCATTAATAGAGGGGAGATCTCACCATACAAAAAGAGTAGGCGGTTCTCATCAGTATCGAATCACATGTTTGTGGATGACGCTATTATCTTCATGAATTATTGGAATAAATAATTGAGGGGTATGACCTACATTCTGGAGAAGTATGGTTATTGGAGCGGTCATGTTACAATAAGGTGAAGTGTAGTTTTTACGTCTCTAATCGTTGCTCTGGAAGATGGGTTCGTAAGGTGAGTCAGGGTCTGAACATGTAGAAAGGAGAGATTCCAATGGTGTACCTAGGATCCCCCATATCTTCGACGAGGCTTTGCATCCAAGACATCGAACCACTTGTATGTAGAATAGAGGAAAATGTCCTCAACTAGAATAACATGTTCCTATCCTTTCGGGAAAGGATTGCACTGGTTAATAGCGTACTTCTAGCCTCCCCAGTTCACGCTTTATTGGCTGTCAATGTACCCAAATGAGTTATTCGTAATATGCACAAGGTTATTGCAGGTTTCGTATGGGATCCTAGGATAGAGGGAAGAAGACACTGGGTGGCTTGGTGCAGGATGGCGAGGCCGATTTGGGAAGGTGGTATTAATGTTAGGAGTCTTAATGATAATGTTACCTACATGCATGCGAGATTGGCATGGGAGACATTGGAGCATCAGACCCTATGGGGGTAGCTCATGCATGAGTGTTACACGGGGAGTTGGGAATCATGGGATGGGCACACCTCCCCGCTTTGGGCTAATATCAGACCCATGCCCCCCCCCCATTCAAACCCTCTCATGGTGGATTGTGGGTACTGGAGATGTTTCCTTCTGGAATGATAATTTGAGTGGATAGATTTTAGGGTACACAGGGTGTCCAATCATAGCCATTTCCTTTAAAGTGTATAGTTGAAATCTAATGTTCACCAATGCAGTGATGAATAGAAACCAACTGTATATCTTCTAGCTCATTGGTCTGGACTCTACTCTAGAAAAATGCGTGTTCACCCCGTCTCCTACAGGATATTGCACAACCAAATATTATAAGAGAGTATTTTTCACTAAGGCTATAAGGGATGAGTGGAATGTAGTGCTATGGTGAAAAAACAACCCCACCAATTATAAATTTATACTTTGTAAAATCTCGAACATAGCACTCCCCACTGATGAGAACATCAAACGAAGCTGGGTGAGTATGGAATCTAAGTGTGGTTTCCATAGTAGGAATAGGGAGGAGATCGTGAATCACTTCTTATTTGGGAGTGAATGGGTAGTGGAGGTGTGGAATTCCTTAGGAGATTTTATTGCGTTCACCTTACTAGAAATTTATGATCAGCCTTTTATCTTTTGATGGTTTAATGGAACAGGGAGATAGGGGGAAGAGAGGAGTGCGTGCACACTAGTCATGCAGGATGGATGTTGGAGTCTGTGGTAGGCATGGAACCAGTGGCTTCATGAAAGGGTGAGATCATCGGCATGCGTGATCATCAAAAGAAACTAGAATATTCTACTGGACATGATTAAGGCTCTCACCATGGGGCAGGATGCTCCCAACCTATAGCGGATCATGCATACTATTCCTTGTATCATGGCTGGAATGGACATCTCCTTGGGTGACTGGGTTAGTTGGCATCCTCCCACTCAATTATTGAAGATGAACATTGATGTCTTGTGCGTCGCAGGAAACATGCATGGTGGAGGGCTTGTACGTGATAGTAATGGGTCAGTTGTTGTAGCTTTCACTGTCTGGCTGGGTCAGGAGGCTTCACTACAAGAAGAGGCCATGACCTTGTAGACAGGACTCACGGCTTACAGGTAAAGGGGTATGGAGCTCATAGAGGTGAAAACCGACTCCATGTAGGTTTTCAATGTGCTCCAAGTACAAGGTATGACACCTTGGTCTATCAAATAAATCATCTGCTAGTGTCATGGGAGGCTTAGAAACAATACCAGAGTGATTCACACCCGGTGGGAGGGGAATGAGGTAGCTGATTATCTGTCCTCTCTTGATATCCCAGGCTCGAAGAAGTTATGTATCCACAATTTTCACAGTCTAAATCTGATAGGGGTTAATATCATCAGAGGGGATTCCCTCGGCCTCTAGTACTTTAGATGCCTATATAGCTTTTTATCCACAATTTCATTTATGTACTATGTTTTATTTTCAATAAAAATCAATATGATTTAATTCTAAAAACAATAAATTTTTCTAATATATCTTAGGGAACTATTGTAAATCTAACCAAGTCTCAAAAATTTACAAGGATGGAATACAAATCAGGTGGTTGCAGGTCTCAATATTTATGCCTATCGACCCAATGGAATTCTATGGATAGTCTAAAGAAAAGGATTATTATTTAATAGGGTTCATATAATTAATTCGCCTACATGTATGGATTTTTGGTGTGAGTGAACATATCACACATTCTATGGATAATAAAATCATAAAAAGAGTGAATATTTAAATTATGCACCTTGAAAGTGGATAAGGTGATGATAAAACCTCTGTTCTTTGGTATTAGTTAGCTTCATTTTTAATAAAATATATGTTTGGAACTCCAATATCCAATGTGGTATTTCTTCTGGATCAATGATTATTCTCATACATCATCTAAGAAAGGAATTCTGTTGAGAGAGGGGAACACATTCACAAACTGCATGAGGTCATAGGGTTTTAAAAGGGGCTAGGGATGACTAATTCATGATGTGATTTGATTTCCCATCACAAAAGTATCAATTCCCTAATTTTCCATAAATTTAATCATCAAGGCTCTAAAAAAATAAACATTTCAGTTTTTGAAATAAATTCATGACATGAGTTCCTTTTCATGGGTTTAAACTAGTTGGTGAATGTAATTTACTGGTTTTATTTAATTCAGGGGGTCAGTCAAACTCATGGGGTGTCTTAAAAATATGAAATAATTCATGTGGCATGTTAAAATCATTGGGTTTTTTAGGGATTTAATTAATTGTATAGGGTGAATTAAATTCATGGAATGAATTAAATTTTAGGTTGAATTAAATTCAAGGGGTCTACCTAGGATAATTCACACCATGAATATAATTCATGGGGTCTTCATAGAACAATTCACATCATGAATTGGGTTTATGGTGTGAATTTTTTCTACATCCATAACACACCCCATATTCTTGTTTCACCCCTATAACACTTAACCCAACCTAGACATAGGATTTATAAACAAGGTCTAAATGAAATACAAACCAACTCAAAGAGATTTATATAAAGTTTTAAATTGTGACATACTTGGAAAAATATGAGATGTGACAACCTCCCCAACATATAGTAGCTTTCCCCTGAGCTGCTCAATGCGTCATTATGGGGTATCGGAAAACAAGCTTGGAAAATATGCTCTCACATTAAAATCCATCCAATAGTTATCCTCTTGAACACACCTAGGATTCTACTTCACTCATTCTAGAGGAAAAACCATTCCTTAGTGATTCTTCACAATAAAATACATGATATTAATTAGATTCTCCTTAGAGGATTCATCAACATCCAACTCAATCTCATCAACATATATCACATAATAAAAGATATAATGATATCTTTGAAGTTTTAAAACGTGAAAAACCTCATGCATTCTATTGTAGCACTGTGGAAGGGCCAATGACTTTCCACTATACCAACCCTCTCCACTATCTTTAACAACCCTACAAACCTGGGTGCTAGCTTCCCTTACTTTGTAATATAACATTTTCCCGACCTATGATACACCCAAAGAAAAACTTTATGACCACCCTCAACTCTATAGGTTGTTTATTATGGTCATTTTATGAATTTTATTGAAATTTTTTGGTCACCAACTAATTTTGGATATACTAAACCTACTCAGTAATCTCATGTACGAGACAAGGCCCAAATAAACTAAATCAACTACCTCAAACTAGAAAATATTATAATATAACAATATTCTATTAAATGCAATAAAATGATTTATTTGGATATATTACTAGATGATATTACTATTTTGTAACTCCATAAATTTCAAATGCTACTCCCATGAACCAAAAAAATTCAAAACATGTGCTTGTAACATCTCCTCAAGAATATGAATAGTTATCTTAAATTATACATCATTTTTTGCATGATAGATTTTATTCAAGATAATATTTGATTCCAAATACTTATGAATACCCTTGGAAAATGGAGAAGTGATGTGATGATCTTGATTATAGACAATGATACTCAAAACCCCATTCCACAAAACTATCTCTGAAAATTAAAGACTACCCATATCATTAATGGTGAAGGAATCCTTAATAGGAAAGAGGTGGGATTTCTTCATAATTTGATCCACAATCAACCATACTATATCATTATTTCAATGTTTTCTATATAATCCTATCACAAAATCAAAAGTGACATTATCCCTCTTCCACTCTATAAGGGGAAGAGGCTATAATAGCCCAGCAGTCCTCTGATGCTCATCCTCCACTTGCAGAAAGGTGAAACACCATGCCACAAAGCTCATTATCTCCTTCTTCATCCCTAGTATCTAGTACTATCTATGGAGATCATGCTACATTTTTTTCAAACTATGATGTACCGCCCATCTAGAAGCATGAAACTCCCTCATTAGATTGTCGTGTATGCTCAAAGGAACCCATATCTATCCCTTTATTAAAATAAAATTATTTATTCCAAGGGAATATCCTGATGGTGGATCTCCACCATATATGTTTTTTATCATATATTAGCCATCTGGAATAGATAATTTCTTTGTTTGTATATAATCAATAAGAATAGGTATAACATATTCCAAAGTTAGAGTTAGTTATCATTGGTACTTGTCAATATCTATATGCATGTTAGAAAAAAGTTTTATCAAATTCCCCTCAACACAAGACTCATGCACTACCTCTCTCTATGTTCTCTAGATTAAGGATTCAGTAATTAAATTCCCCTTGTGTGGTCTGTAAGCCATTTTGAAGTCAAAAGATAGTAGATACTAAACCCACCTCTTCTACATAATGTTAATGTATCACATGGAAATTATGTACTTCATGTTCTTATGTCCTGTGTACCCAAAAACCTCTCACCAAAATGATAGTGTCTCTAGTATCTTAGGGAATGTACTACTAATTATATCTCTAGATCATGAGTAGGACAATTCCTCACATGAGGTCACAACGGTCTAGATCTATAATCTACTCTGATTCTGACTCATGATTTGTTTCAATGCACTATATAAACCTTACTAAGATAAGGTAATGTGAGGATCAGTTATGATGTTATCCATCTCTTCAACTCGTGGAAATCTCTCTCATAGCCATCATTCCAAAAAAAACATCACCCATTTCTTTGTCATCCTGGACATCAGTGATGTCAGGTAGAATAATTAATCGATGAAGCACTTGAAATAAACTGCTAGCCCATGAAAACTGTTTATCTCAATGACATTATTGGGTTTCTCCCATGATACCATAGTTACAATCTTTTCTAGGTCCACAAACACATTAGCCTCTGAGATAACATTGCATAATAAGTTTACTCTATCAATCCAAAAACTACATTTGGATAGTTTGGTGTAAAGTTTATGGTCTCTCAATATACTCATTATTATGTCCAAATGTTGGGAATGATAATCTTTTGATTATAAGTTCACTATGATTTCGTCAATGAAAACTACAACAAACCGATATATGAAAGGATTAAGGATCCCATTAATTAAGGCCATGAATATCTCCAGTGTGTTCTTCAATCTGGGTGACATCACAATAAACACATATAATCCAAATCTTCTCCAAAATGAATTTATAGGTATGTATCATGGTCACACACTCAAATTATTATTCCCTAAACAGAAATCATTCTTGGGGAGAATTTGGGAACCTCTTATCATATCAAAGAGATCATTAATCCATCATAGGGGTTACAAGTTCTAGAATATCATCTGGTTCAGTTTCCAATAATCCACACATAAGCGCAATGACCCATCATCATTCATAGAAAAAATTATTTGAGAACCCCATGGATAAGTACTATTATATATGAAAACCATGGTTTATAGATCTTCCAACTAAACATTCAACTAACAAAGCTATATTGGTTCCATCCTATATGGAGATATTGAAATTGGCTCAACCCATCGCACCAACTTGATCATGAACTCAATCACATGCATGAGTGGTAAGCCGGAGAAATATTCATGAAATACAACCTAGAAATTTTCCACTAATGAAGGAAAAATATCCTCATACATTCCACCATCATCCAGAACATGTCTTGTAATATGATCCATGAGACAATATAATCTTCACTGAATTGGTCCTGCATGACCAGCCTAAAGGTCCCATGAACCATAGTAAGAATTGATACACCATCTAAATATAAAAACGTATCACTTATCAGATAATAGTTGATATGATTCTAGTATAGAAATATATAATCCATACTAAGATTCAAATTGAGTCTTATCATTCCCATCACAAAAAAGACCTCAAAAAAGATTATATCCACAAATTTCAAGAGAAAACTCCTTGCAGTACTTGATACACTTTGACCATAATCCAAATGATTTTTATATAGTTATGAACCCATATATACTCTCCAAAATACCCATAACAATTTCAAGAAGAGTATATATAAATTAATGTGATCCTAAAACATATAAAATGAAATGAAATCTGAGGTGGATGATACAATAATCGTAACTCTAATAGTATAAGGTCCTATATCCAAACCGTTCAAATCATAATATATAGAATAAAGTTAGATCCACCCTCTTCGGTGGGATCTCTTATGACTCCCCAATGTTCTTCCCTCTGAGTACTACTACCACTCTAACAATAGGGTACCAAGTCCTCTATGTCCTCCAAAATGGGTAGTGGAACTCTAGCTACCAGTCTAATGAGTGGTATTTGAGTCTTTTAGATTATTAGATGCTTGTCATATTCCCATTCCACTACTCTACTATAGAAGGATTCTACCAAACTTCGGAATATGAACAAACCTACCATAGATAGATACTCCACAATGGTTTTAGGAAACTACATTCACTTATGGACCGACCTTCCACACTAAAATAACTACAACAAACCAAGGTCCAAAGGTGGAATTCAACTCCCTTTATTTCCTTGGCTGCTACTACCCTGGTGAAAACTATCATAGTGGTGCTTTATTATAATGGAAGAAGAGTCCAAAAATTTCCCTACTACAACTTTATATCCAAAAAACAATTCATCTATAATATTACTTTCCATAATGAGATCTTCATTCATCATATACATAGAGAATATCAAGAGAAATATGTTCACCAATGACCTAATCTCAATGTGAATCCCATATTGAAAATGTATCTTATATATATCATCATCTTATTAGGATGGTGTAAATCATTATAGGTTATTGAAGATACTAACGCCTTCCATCATTGAAAATCTATCTGCTATTAAGTGCATGAAATATCAAGCCTTCTCACCCCTCAATATCTTAGGATATAAGTAGATAAAACAAATTTCCTCAAAGTCCTTCTAGGATAACTACTCTTTCTTCTTGAATTTATCCAGAATATCCCAAAAATGATTGAGAGTTCCCTGAAGAATGTATTCATAATGATTCACCCTCCTATATACATGTTCCTCATGCTTCTTTATGATATTTTTTTTTTGAATCAATCTTAAAAACATATTCCTCAGGGCCTCTCTCCCCAGTGAATGTAGGTGGGTGTTGTAGCTAGATTTCTTTCATCATCTCCCACATCAAAGGTATTGTACGAATAGTCTCCCTTTCCATGGATTTCATGTCCCTAAGGTAGCTATCACAGATCTAATCATCCATCTAATTATCAACATCCATATGAAGCATAAGTTCAGCTGCATTAGGAGCTTTTTTATTTCCACTCTCTTCACACTCAATTCGAATATAATGGGGGTTGTTTTTCTCTACAAGAAAATGCACTCCTTAGAACAGGGGATAATATAATGTTCAACCATAGTACCTGACAACAACAGAGAAACATCTACTCATTTTCTCCCTATGCATGGCTTAATAATTTAATTGGCATGAAATAATAGTTTATTTATTCCCTTTTTCATTAGATATAAAAAGTATCTAATTTCACAATTCATATAGTAAAATATATCACATGAATTAAATATGTGATTATCATGAAAAAATAATCTCAATATATATCCTTGTGTTCTTATTATGATGAATTCATACTCATCTCTCACCATACTGGTCCATGAGTATAAATCTCAAAAAATAATAACATCACACAACATGTGAATCACCCAAGGTGAAATAATATCAACTATAACAAGTGAACATCATGAACATAAATCCCATACTTTGGCACATAGATTATCTT
Organism: Viscum album; assembly: GCA_963277665.1. Classification (NCBI taxonomy): domain Eukaryota; kingdom Viridiplantae; phylum Streptophyta; class Magnoliopsida; order Santalales; family Viscaceae; genus Viscum; species Viscum album. The sequence continues at coordinate 338,609,660 of OY728163.1, forward strand.
GTATACATGGGTTAGGTAATTTCATGCTCAAGATCATTTTTGAGTCCAAATGTATCTTTTTTTATACCTTTTTCAAATAGTAATGGAACAGAAAAGAAACATGATCATATGATAAGACTTTGTAACATCCCTAACAGTGCTCCCTTAAGTGATTGAGATGGTTGGATACATGACCTCAAGTGTACCTCTAGATATTCCAAAGGTGTAAAACTAGAATAGAGGTTGTAAAGAATATATTGGGCAGACTATACCCTTCAGTATATAATTTTAATAAAAGTGGAAAAATAATATCCTACTGGAGGTAATAAAAAAATTGAATAATTTAACAAGAAACCAAATCTAATAAAGGAAAAACTAAATAAATCCAACTAAAAAATGGTATAATTTAATTTCAATATTTATGTAACTAAATTAAATGATGGAATTCATATAGATAAAAGACATTTAGACTTAAAAAATACATGAAACATCCCAGTATTAATCCCCGCATTAGTCTTATCTTTAAGCTCCAACCCATCCAGCAAGCTACAAATCAATAAAAGTGTTAATTTTCCTTATCTAACCCTATATCAATAAAATTTTTTGGGTACCAAAATATATCCCATATATGCTATGAGTACCAATCAGTAGGCCGACACCACCATATATAAACATTCCTATCTTTGAAATATTGTTTATGAAATATAGATATAGATAGAGTATTAATTAAATAAATTAATACTACCCATAAAGTAAGCCTGCTTTCCCCCCATGATCTATGTATAGACCAAGGGTCATGAAAACCAACCTCAAAACCCCATTATTTATCTCTGGATAAAGGCAGATCCTCTTGAATCTTGATGGATCACCCAACTGGTGGTAGATTCTCTTGCCAGGGGTGAATTGCACAAACATCAAATTAAGAAATTTTATATGATTGCATGATATCAAGAATCTCATCCTAGGGAATTCATAAACTATGAATCTGGTCCTCAAAAATCTGACATAATCATATACTCTACCCTTAAGAATCATGTACCTATGCACCTAGTCCTCGGGCAGTACGAAATAATGAACCACGCCCTTAGCTGCCAACATAAATCATGACTCATATTTAGACAACTCGGCATGCCAATAATCATCCCACCATTACTAATCAATCAAATTGATGTCTCGTAATCTCAAAGTCTACGAATGAAATTCATAAGGCCAAAATAAATCATATAAGATATATCACTATAAATCACAATGATCAATTCAGCAATTTTTCATTTTTCTATCAAGCTATGTTTCAAAAATAATGTCATTCAATTATCATAAAAAATATATCAAACTTATTTTATTTAACATTTCACCATGTTTTTATTTTAATACCAATTAAAAAAAATTTCTATGGTCATTGTAACTTAATCAAACAAAAAAATACTTTTTATGCCAATTATAAAGAATAATCCAACAAAAAATCAATTTTCGCAATATATCTCTTGTCTCTATTGTCAAATTGATAAAGTCTCGACAAGTTCCAAGGATGGAACACTTATTGGGTTTCTGCGGGTCTTAGTATCTACACCTATGGACTCAATGGGATACAATAGATGATATAAACCAAAGCATTCTTATTTTACTGGGTCTATCTAATTAATCTAGTCATGTGTATGACATTCTAGAATTATTTTACATATCACACATAATATGGATACTTTAATCACAAAAAATAAATAATATTTAGACCACCCACCTCAAAATAATATAATGTGATTAAAAAACTTCTGGTTATAGTAGAAACCATCTTCTTCCATAAAAATCTAGGTTCATAACATCAAGATCCAACATGGTATTACATTTGTATCAAAAAGGATTCTCAAATTTCATCAAAATAATATAGAAAAGATACAGGAACACATCCGAAAAATGAAAAACAATTGAATGTTTTAAAAGGGCTTGGGCATGAAAAAAAATTATGAATTGATTTCATGTCATGAAAGTATATATTCTCATATTTAACAAAACGTTTCCTTCGTGGAATTAAAAAAAATAAAAGAAACATTATATGTTTTTAAATTTATTCATGGGGTGAGTTCTTTTTCATGGTGGTGTATTCAAGGGGTGAATGAAATTCAGGGGGTGTGATTAATTCATAGGGTGAATTAAATTATTTGGGTGTCTTCAAGAAAAGGAATAATTCATGGTGTATGGAAAATTGGTGGGGTGTTTTCAGGAGTTGAACTAAATTCAAGTGTGAATTTTATTCTAGGGTAAATTTAATTCTGGGCTTAAATAATTTCATGGGGTCTATCCAAATAAAATCTAACCATGAATATAATTCAAGAGGTTTTCTAAGAACAATTCATTTCAGGAATATAATTCATGGGGTAACCCCAGAACAATTCACATCATGAATTTGGTTCATGATGTGAATTTTTCTACAGCTAGAACTCACCTTAAATTATTTTCTCACCCCTAAAATGCTTAACCCAACATGAACCAAGCCTTGATAAAAAAGATCAAAATGCAATAAAACCCACTTAAATTAGATTTATCTTAAAATTTACATATATGGGTAATTTTGAAAATAAGGGATCATACAATAAATATCATTAACACATTGTTCAATGATAATAAAAGACTATTTTAGAACCTCAAGGTGTGCCTTGGATCTCAATCATATACAACCGATAGTGGAACCAATATGGAAACACCACTTCTTTAATATTTATCATAGTGATTTAATAAATTGACAATTCCCTAAAAATGGTAATTAATTAGGTTTTATTAATAAGTATAACCATTATAACCCATATAGCATTGAATCTATTAAATTACATTAATATAATAATAATAAAATATACGGTAATCTTCTCCCATTTTCATGTTATTATTGTAAATTTGTTCATTATTCCCTTTAACTTCAGGTACTCAACCAAATAATTCATGAATATAAATTACATTTATATGTAATATAAAATCACATAATTCATGTTATTTTACATGATTTTCTCTTGAAGATCTTCATACATCTTATTATTTCTATGGTAGATTGTGAAGGAAGATCTATGTGCATAATCCAATGTATCCTTGATTATCTCTAGTGTAGGTGGTATATATAATGAATTTAAAAAATGAATTAATTTAACTTTATCTATGTTGAAATCATAATATTCCCTTCATTAGTTTCCATGAAATTCATTTTCATCTCCAAAATTTTCATTGATTTTCCCTTGGATGGATAATTAAGAATTATTTTAGGAAAGGTATAATGTATACCTTAATTTAACACTTCCAAATCGATCCTTTTCATATCCATAAATGTTATATTTTCACTATCATTTTCATAGATAGGGTATCAGGTTACTATGGTAGTGTATTGAGTAGTCATAATCCTTTATTAACACTATATACCTTTGTTGAGATACTTTTAGCTCATTTTATGTGAAAATATACTTTCAAATATCCTTATTAATGTAAATTTCATACTTATTTACAGAATGGTACTAATTCTAAATATTTAATGCAAACATCCCAACTATAAACTAAAAATAATGGGAAAATTAGTTTTTCCTTCTGAATCCTAAATTATAATTAGTCATATTCCTTAAATTTATCCTTTTATATGAGTATGCAACCCAAAACTTTCTTTGAAGCATTATTATACATCAAAAACCCTTCCCACATAAGGTTAGCATGAGTACAGATGAATTGAAAAACATTTTCTTGAGTTCTAATAAAATTCCTTCACATTCTTCTATCCAAACATACATTACTCCTTTTTACATTAAACTAAATTTTGGGACTCAAAATCTTGAAAAAAAATATTCATAAAGATCATAAATACCAAATTAATCTAGAAAAATAGATTTATATGATAGTATTTTTGGTATTTTAAATCCTTTAATTTCTTTTTTCTTGGAAGAACCTATAAAAATTAATTTTATAGTGATCACATGACCCAATAATGTGACATTATGTATCCAAAAACCTCAATATTTTAAATTTAAAAAAAAAATATCCTTACTTAATTTCACCAATTAAATCATTAAATATTATTCATATTCTCATTTTATATTGGAGTATATGAAAATATTCTATATTAATACACCAAAATTTTATTGAAGGGGTATTTAATGAATCTATTCATTTATTTCCATGTCATACTTATCTGTATAGAATTTCTTAGTTTATTTCCATATCCCCTATAATGATAGATATGTAATTTTATGATGAGTTATTACACCCCTTGATTTTTTATTTTTTTCCCAATAAATTATATCATAGCTTTATTTAGTTATAAAACAAGCTATTGAAATATTATTTAAAAGAGAAAATATATATTAAATTCCTATGATGTTACATAGAAATCAAGGTAATTTTTATAAAGTATCGGGATGATGCTTATGCAGAGTCAGAATCATTGTTATAAATCTATTACCTTTGGGGACCTCAATGTTCACGAACAGAGGAGGAAGAACGTCCTGAATGTATTCCAGTGGTCTGCAGTAAGGTGTTTTAGGGGACGTCTGGCACAGATCAGGTGATGAAGGCTTCATCCTATGTCAACCCACTAGTGTTTGAGGCGTTATGTAGGATGAAGAAGGATCTGGCTAGACATCCAAAGGGGGAAGGTATGCCCTTTCATGAGGAAACTCAAATGGATAACTCGGTAATGGATCCAATGTTATATGTAGAGAAAAAAGATATGACTTCCTCAGTTGAATAGGAATTATGAACGAGTAGTACGGAGATGTTTAAAGGGGGAAGGGGGTCTCTGCAGATGAATATGTTACGAACATTATAAAGAAAGGTGGTCCGACACTGATTCGGAATTCAGTTTTATTGTGAAACAGGTTTGAATGCCTATCAAATGATGATTTGGGTTCTAATTCTAATTTTCCAGGAAATGGAGAATGGGATGGGGTGGAGGTTGCCAAGGGGTTTGATCACAGGAACTCGGCTAACGAGGTTTCAAGCCCAAAGAGAAACAGGGGTCCCAAGAGGAGGAAGGGTAGGAATTATTATTCCTCTCTACCCCTCACCTTTTGAGACAAGTTCTGTAAAAAAGTATTACAATAAGAAGATGGTTATGGGGTCCCTGATCCATCATAGGTTAGGAGATCAGGGAGAACATTCCTTGGTTCTGCTATTAAATTCTTAATAAGAAGGGATTGAACAGGTCTTGTTACTCAATGCATCTGAGGAGGACAAAGCTAAAATGATGGGAAGACCTCTAGAAGTGTCACTCAATGAGGATAAATATTCATAGATTTACAAGCATGACTTAATCCTGGTAGGGGTTTTCAATAAAGGTAAGATCAACATTGAGAAGTAAATTCAGGTCTGGGACCATCTGGCTTCTGAGTTTGAGAGGCTATTGTTGGAGGTAGTTGACTTGTAGGTTTCACCATTATCCTGGAAATAATTCAAGGATACAGAGTCGGGTAATATCAAGTTTATTTTCAATTACTATGTTTATGTTGGTTATTAGGTTGGTGGGTTAGAAAGGATTGTTTGGGAGAGTTTTGAAAGTATTGGGATCTTCATGTTACTTGGTTTTTTAGTCGAGTTTGGTTTCCAGCACACTACATGGACCTACTCCAGAAGGGTATCAAAGCATGAATCCTTCATCGGTACTAGGCTTTTGAATCTGGATGCTTGAGAGGGTATGGCTTCTCCATCAGTTCTGTTCCCATGCACTTCTGTATGGGATTTCTTACCGAAGGTTTGTTCTTTGGTGAAAGCTTGGTGACATGGAACAACTAATGTGGTGCGGAAAGTCTGGTGGTTTTATCTGGTTTTGTTTCTTATTTGGGGTTTTTATGGTTGTATTTTTGTTCTATGTTTTATGAATTTTCTTTAAAAAGTGTTTTTTATAAAATAAAAAATTAATTTTCATTCATTATTACTTTTTACATTTTTTTAAAGTATATTTTCTAAGATGATAGTTATAGATATCAGGATGTTGTGCATATAAAGGAAGAATGATGCTTATGCATATGAGACTTTTCCATTTTTACATGTCTTCTAGTTGAGATAATTCTTATTTAGAATATGGAGATAATTCATACATTGATTATATAATTTATTCATATTTTATAGACTTTATTCATATAGGTTATGGGCCAATGTAAATCATCTCTATCCTTCTTAAACATTCGTCCAAGAGTGTAAAAACACTCAACATGGTATCCTTCACTTATAATAATCCAGAGATGAATCTCCCCACTAGATGGATTCTTCCAAATCCATTACCAACTATAGTATATTTGAATCCATAGTATTGTTACATATCTTACACTTAGGTAACTACTCTCCTATCATCGGATATAATGGGTTTCTCACTAATGAACTACCTCCTTCAAATCCGTTTCACAAAATACATTTTTATCACATTCTTTTCCAAATGATATAGACTCTTATTTGCTTGTTCCATGGTATCAAAATCCTTATCAATTAATGCACATTGAATTTATTAATATTGAAAACAAATACATTCCAATATTCAATCAATCCAATGGTACTTCATAATAATTCCATTTTTTTAGTTTTGTGGCATCGGCCTTTGTTATTTATCCATGATTTCCATCATCGTGAAAAGAATAAACATAAATATTATTTTTATTGGGTGTTCTATATATTTCATATTGATAATCCATGAAGGTGGTGATAAATAAATAATGTATATAATCTTTATAGGTGATATAATGGAGCCTGTAAGGACATGTCGAATGGGGGATATAGATAAGATATACATATAATAAAAATATTTTATATTAATTTTCAAAAAAATTAAAATTTATATTATTATAAAATAGTTTTAAATTAGATTATGAAGGATTATCATTTAAATATATTATCAGAAAGAATAAAAATAAAAGTAAATAAATTTTAAATTTTCATAAACTTTTCTCTAGACTTCTATTTGTGTTAAGTGACTTACACCTTTGGTTTTTAGGGTTTGGTAAGGACACAACTTCCCTCGGAATAAAAATAGTTTTGGAAGAGGGAATATATAATTAATTTTATTCCATTAGATTTATTTTGGTATTTATTAAAAATGTGTATGAGATAGGGAATTTATAGTTTTATGGGTGTGTTATTTTGAGATAAAATATTGAATACAAAATCATTTAATGATTGAGACTTCTAATAGTTCATTTCCTTGTTTCTATGAATATAATTTAATTATAATTATAATTTTTCATGAATTTTAAACCTATATTGATTCAAATTGAATAATTTTAATAAATTATATGATAATTATGAATGAAAATAATCCAAAATAGTTTTTTAGTGGAATAAATTCTGTTTTTTGAATATAGATGTTTTATTTTAAAAATAAAAATTCAATTTAATGTTTTTAAATACATTATTTATCATATTAAACAAATTTTTTTATATTAAAACTATTATAGAAATTATTGTTAATTATGATGTAAATCCAAGTCATAAAATATCAGGTATTTGAAAAAAAATATCACTATTTTAAATGTTGGACAGGGTCGGTTGGTTGGACCAGTGGGACGGGTGACTAGTGATTTTGCTGGTCAAGTCCATATTATAAACATTCTTTAGACATTGAGATATGATTGGTATCCCCAAACTAGATAAAAATCCATTGGATTTCCTGATAATAGTTAAGAATAGACCAGAGCAACTAGTTTTTTAGATTTTGTATCATTTTTGTGTTTTGTTTATAAAATAAAAAATTAATATTCAGAAATATTTGAAAATCAACTTATTAAACCATTAAACTTAACTAATGAAAATGGTTTAATATTGTACCCCTCCTCTCACCATTTGAATGGTTTTTTTGGTTCTTAAAACATAAATTTTAATTATTCATCCCAAAAATCGTGTTTTTTCAAAAAATATATATGAAAAAATCACTATTGACTAATTTTGATGGGTAAATTATAAAAATTACTAAATTTTATCAATATAAATATTTAAATGAGGTAAATTTAATATTATTTTAAATATTAAATATAAATATTAAAAAAATAAAAAAATCATTAATAAAAAAAATCTTCTTATATGAATTCAATCGATATTTTAATTTTACTAAATACTCATTTATGGATTTTTATATATTCAGAGTGATATTTACTTAAATATATAATAATTTAAATAGTTATTTATAACTATTATTATTACAACCTTGATCTTTATTACACACATAAACATGATTCACTACATAAACATGCACTTAATACAAATCTAAGGATCAAGAGGTATAATGTCTTGGGAAATTTGGAATATTAGAACATAAAATGCAACAACTTTATTGAAAACATCTTTTACATTACCATAACATTCCTTTATACTTAGTATTTCATTGGATAACCTGAGGACATGCATAAGAAAAGGGTAATCTATAAATCCCATTAAAGGAGTAAACAAGGCATAACATAAAGAACATAGTACATGTTAGGAAATAGGCATATTAATAGAGCACAAGAGAAACATGAACATAAATGCATGATATAGAATGATTATCATAAAATGGAAATGTGGCAACAACATTTAACATGATATTAGCATGAGTTAAGGATCATTGCCCCTGAAGCATGAGTAAACCCTAATTGCACTTGAATTATCTTGATTAAACCCTAATTTTACTTGAATTAGCATGTGTAAAACCTCATTGAACTTTATGTATCCTGATACTAATATTTACCCAATGTATTGGAGTGCTATTAGGGTGCACCCTTCTTAATCATTTCCTTTCACGCATAAATGTGCCACATTGATCATACAACATGTATTCATTAAATATCATCATTTATTCCACGATAAAGAAATGTGGAATTAATAATTGAAACTATATAATAAATAGGTAAATTTTCATAAAGGTGAATACCCTTGATAGAGAAATGGGCATGGTATTCACTACACAATGACTTTGGCATGGAAATTTTAGTGTAACTTTGGCAGTATAACAATGTGAAATAGAAATTGTAAAATGGTTTGATGAGATATAAAGGTGTATCTCCTCATTTATACATGGAATGGAAATTATGGGATCATATAACCTAATATACCAACATATTTATTGCAATTTATATCCATAATCTAAAATAATTTCTTTAATGTAAATGAGGTGAGAAAATATCCTACCCGAATTTCAGCATAGTAACGGGTGTACATGGGTGGCATTAATGATATTGAAAGAGCTATATCATCATTAAAAAATAAGTAGTGATGTATGGGGGAGGTTTTAAATCATACCCAAACATTTTTAATTGAAAATAAAATGGTATAACAACATAATGAAATTTGGACAAAAATGACAAAGGAAGAAATCCTTTACTTGGAATTGTGATCCTAAAGGCTTGGGAGAGGCTTGATATAGAAATCAGGGAGCTCGGGGTGACTTTGGTGGATTTCAGAGAGAATATTTCAGGGTTTGGAAAATATTTAAAGGTTTTTAGTGGGTAGGAAGTGGGATATTGGGTGGGTTTATATAGGAAAAGAGATATAATTCTTTATTATTTAGGTTTTGGACACTACACATTAAACTAATCAAAACCACAAATCAACCCATGGTTTTTGCCAACGGTTTTTTCCAAAGGGGAGTGGAAAAAATTATTTTATAAGTATAATATCTGAACTTATTAAAATATTAGGCTTTCTTATCGGGAGGTGAGTCTCACTCTCAACGAAATCCTTTTAAAAAGATAAAATATTTTATAAGTCTTGGTGGGTCCATTAAAGAATCATAAAATTAATCAAACAAATAAATAATCAAATTATTTTAAATATAAAACATATATTGTCTGAAAATACCCTTTATAGTATTTTATTACACCACTCTTGGTTTATTATGATGTCATAAAACACATTATATATTTAAACGGTATTTAATTTCTACACAAAAATTCGACTGTGTCAGAAAATTGTGAAAAATATACAATTGAATAATTTTTATGTCCTAATTCCAAAAATAATATTCATTTTATCTAAATTATTTTCTAAATATGTTAATTTTAAATCTTAAGATAAAAACTGACATTTATCGAAAATTCATGGGTGTTGACAAAAACAGCTTTCAAAGATTTTTAAAAATTAAAATTGTATTCATAAAATTATATGATCATTTATATTTAATAAAAATTCATTTAGTAATAATATTTTATTAAAATATTATTTAATTCAAAAATCCCTTAATTCATCAAAATATATTTATTAACTGAATATTAACTAAAAAATACTATTTGGGCTTTAAAAAATATTTACAAAGTAACAGTAATAACATTAATGTATATTATCTATACAAAAATAATTCACATAGTCATATTGTAAGGGTCTTATTACATAACCCCTTAAAACACCTACATAAGACCTAATGGTATGGTGCATGATGGTGAAAGACTCTCAGGGTGGGTTTGATAACATCGCTCGGGTGGTAATCTGTATTAACTTCCACTTCTCCCATATGTGATTCCATTCAAGCTTAACGGGTTGAAGCTTGGATTGGGATTGGTCAAGAGAGTATCCTAGTGACACCACCCCTTTTCTGAGATCCAAAAAAGGGCTTTGTGTGGGGAAATTCTAATGGATTAGGCTATTGCTTCCTTTTTCTGGGTAAATTGGTTTGTTAAAGCCCTACATTTATACAAATCAAGTTTTCACTATTCAATGGCTATATTAGAAACGGTAACAATTCTTAACTATATTTTAAAATCCAAAAATATGAAACCAAGGAAGTTAATATTTTATATAACTCTTTTACATAACAATGCATTTAATTATATTAAGAGGAATTTTCATTAAAAAAAGTTTTAGTTGTTACAATACTCTCCCATTAAGAAATTTCGCCCTCAAAATTCCATTTTCCCACACTAAAACAGATACAGGTAAATCTAGTTCATCACTTCCTCCGATTCCCATATCTCCTCTTCAAACTTTTGGTTTTTCCAGAACACCTTGATGAGGGGTATTTTCTTATTTCATATAACTTTTTACCTACAATCTATGATCTTCCCCAGCTTCTCTTTATAGGAGAGGTCATTCTCCAATGGTACCACCTCTGGATTGAGTACATGTGATTGGCTAGGTATGTACTTCCTCAAGAGTGATACATGGAATACATCATGTACTTCAGATAGGTTCGATGGGATTGATAGTCGATGGGCCACTGCTTCAAAATGATAAAGGGTCTCAAAAGGGTCGATGTACCTTTGACTATGATTTCCCTTCTTCCCAAATCTCATAACTCTCTTACACGGTGATATGCAGTGGAATACTATGCCTCTAACATCAAACTCTAGGTCTTGTCGATGATTATCAACATAGATATTTTTTCAACTTTGATCAGCTTTATTGTGCTTCTAAATGGTCTTAACCTTCTCCATCATTTCATCGAGCATTTGTGGACCTAGGAGTTTTTGCTCCTCAACATTGTCCCAACATGTTGGTGTTCTATACCTATTCCCATACGGGGATTCATAATGATCCATTTTGATTCTTAAGTGGACACTATTATTGAGAACTCAACCAGAGGAAGATGTTGATCTCATCCTCCTTTGAATTCCATTGATCATGTTCACAACATGTCCTCAATTGTTTAGATAGTCTGCTTAGATTGGCCATAATTTTGAGGATGATAAGCAGTAGAGAAATTCAGCTTAGTATTCAAAGCATGTTGGAGACTCTCTAAAATGTAGAGGTGAATCTTGAATATAGATCGGATACAATAGAAAGTTATAATCCCTAAAAACTTACCACTTCTATGATATATATATCTGTTTCAGTTGATCCAGTGAGAAGTCTTATTGAATTTCAATGAAGTGTTTAGTCTTTGTAAGATGATCCACAACAACTTAGATAGCATTGTGTTATTTGGACATCATTACGAGTTTAGTGACAATGACCATGGTGATGTTCTCTCATTTCCATGTTGGTATGGGTAATGGTTTCATCATCCCCTTACACTTCTACCTCTCAGCCTTCACTTTCTAACATACCAAACACTTTGATGTATACTCAGAAATCTTCTTCTTCAGGTTATCCCACCAATAAATATCTTGGAGATCTCGATACATTTTTGTGTTTCCTAGGGGAATGGATAAATTTGAACTATGTGCATCATCTAAAAGTTCTTTCTTTAAATCCAGATTTTATGGAACACATAGTCTTGAACCAAATAGCACAATTCCTTATTCATTAAAATTGAACTCTGTGGATTTCCCATTTCTAATAGTTTCCACTTTCTTCTTAATTCCAACATCATATTTTTTATCATCCATAAACCTTTCCAAAAGAGATGGTTGAGAAATAATTTGTGAAAGTATTGATGATGTTCTCTTCTTTATGATTCCTATATCCATCTTCATAAAATCTAAGAAGATTGGATCATTTTCAATTCTCATAAATGATAGAAATGATGGGTCCTATCTACTTTGATCATTTTTCACCTTGTTTACTTTCCCAGGGTGGTAATGGATTGAACTTTCATAGTCATTGATCAGATCTATTCATCTTCATTAGTGCATATTCAACTCTTTCTGTGTGAATATATATTTGAGGCTTCTGTGATCTGTGTATATTCCACACTTCTCCCCAAATAGGTAATGTTGGAAAATTTTTAAATCTATTATTACTTTATCCAACTCCAGATCATGTGTTGGGTAGTTTTTCTCATGAACTTTCAATTGCCTTGAAGCATAGGCAATGACTTTTTCATTTTTCATCAACACATTGCCCAGTCCCTCTTTTAAGCATCACTAAATACCACAAAACATTCTCCACTTATGGGTAGTGTGAGCATAGTCATAGTGATAAGCCTCTTCTTTGTAACACCCCAAGCTTCTATCGTACGCTTCTCTTTGAATAATGTGATAGCGTGTGTTGTACGCAACACCGAGTTCTAACACACTATAACCAATGAAACTAGCCGTTATGAATAGTAATACCTAATTTTTGAAATTATATATATATTTTATATTTCAAAATGGACTTCATTTTTGGATTAGGAATATCGAATTTATCCTAAGGTGAAATTTTGGTACTTTTCGGATAACTTTAATATTTTGATGAATAGTGAAAATTACTAAATTTTAATTAAAAACAACTTTTTTAATCAAAATAATTAATAGTGATAAATTATGAATTTGAGTGGTTTTAAAGTATATTCAGAATATATTTTTACCATTTTATTCAATGTTGGTCATTTGACATAATTTTACAATTAAACCGGACATAAACAAGTGTCAATCTTTTGATAGTTATTATCTCTTAAAAACACGCTTTTTGTTTTAACAACGGGAATAAATTTTAAATTAATTTCTGCCACTTCTATGTGTTGAATTCGGAAAAATGGATTCCATATTTGGAATCAGGGTGTTCAAATTGTGTAAATCGGTAAATTTTATTTTTAGACATTTTGAAAAATTACTTCGGTAAATATTTTATTTACCATTGTTAAAGGGTAAATCCGGTAAATAAGGGTTAAATAATAATATTATAATAATACTCAATTACCCTAAAACGTGTCCTATCCTCATTTTTTGATACATATTCGACCATAGGCATCTTTGGGTCGATTTTGGGACCCCATGGAGCCACTTGTAGGTGATAGGGACACTTAATTTTAATTAAGTTAAAATGAATACAAAAATGACACAAGCATATATATTTTCGAAAAACAATTTTAATATAGGGGTATATATATTGGATTTTTGACTATAAATATTTGTTATAAAGATAAAAAGATTTCCTACATAATTATATTTTATTTTTAATTTTTAAATATTACATAATTTAATTTATTTATGACACAAGGATGATGCAGTAATTACCATAATAGTGAAAATTTAAAATAATTGATATTATAAATACCCAAATAAATATAATTTGAGACTTTTAATGAATTAAAATAATTTTATAGGATAATATGACATATTAGGATTGATTTAATTAACTTTTATAAAAGTAATAATTCTCTTATGAGTTTCAAAAAAATCAACTATTGAATAGTGTCAAAATTGACATAAAAGAATTTTTAAAACAAATATTATATTATTAATTGATATTAAATTCCTAAAAATCTAAGGTTCGGAAAAGAGACTTATATCCTGATATTTATATCATTAATGGACCACTTGGGGGTCTCTTGTATGTATATCATTATTTTATTAACCATATAATATAAAAATACAAAGAGACATTGTAAAAGTGAAACTAATTAACTTAGATTTAATACTGAAAGATAAGGTTAATATAAGTACCCAAACCTGTCTAAATTCTATTGGTTGAGTAGTTTTAGACCCATACCCACCTTAAAATTTAAATAATACACTTTTGAGCCTTTATAAACCAAATATGAATTTATTATAAATTAATATTTCTAGCTTTTCCAAAGGTGCCCCTCACCCCTCTTATAAAAGGGCACTCCTCCTTCTCATTTCTTCACACCTTCAAAGCCTTTTAGATCGGCCAAACTCTGCCCAAATACTCTCCCAAAATCCCTCAATATAACCTATAGTCCTTATTTTGATCATAAATCCAACCTAAGGATCCCTTTTGATCAAATCAAAAGGAAGAACCCGAAGAAGAGGTAATGATTTCACCACCCTTTTCCAAGTTCCTTTCTTCTTCCACTTCTTCTTCATTTGTTGTTACCATTCTAAAATACTAACTCCAGTATCATATATATACTGTGATGTTATTATAAATATGGTACAACCATATTCAGTATTCTATCCACCCTTTGAATAACATGTCACCAAACGTGCGTACGTACGGCTTACCGTCTCCACGTTGTGGTGTAATTGTTATTCAATATATTATTATTTGGATGGGTATAATAATGATGTGTAACTCATTTAAATAATAAATATAACATGTTAATGATTCTTTATATATGATATACCATCCATTTATATATTATTTTAATATCAAAATAATGATATTGTCGCTCGTGCGTACGTACGGACTACCGTCTCCACGAACGCGATGAGATTCATTCTTCATCGTATCCATTCAAGTATAATTATCATTTGATGATTTAAAAATGATGTCTAAGGACTTGATATCATTATGGATATGAATAATTTACAACCTATCCATTATAAACATGGCTTACATAACAAAACATATAAAAGAAAACGAGTAAGTTAACACCCGAAACAACGATAATACTAAGATATTATTAACAAATCAATATTAAAAGATCATATATGATATCATATTAATGTATATGATTATTGTATAATTTAATAACAATTATTTCACCATTATACATGAGTTTAACCTACCCTAACCAAGGAAAAGTACAAGGTAAGTGTTATTTCACAATCTCTTCATTATCCGAGGTTGTTTATACGTAATAATCTACTGGGATCTCTTTATCATCCACATCCATGTTTCTTAAAAATGAATTTCAAAACATTTTTAATATTTACTAGAATATGGGTTTAAGTCATTTAAACCCTTGTTTTACTTTTTATAAGAGGTTTATAAAGGAATCTTTCTGTCGTTTTCCAAATAAGGTGCTTTTTAACCTTTTTGACAAAATTAAGGTAAGAATGTTTTTTTTAACTTATACGGAGGGTGCAGCTATTTTCCGCCGTTATAAAATCTTTGAAGCTTCTCTTACAAGATTATAAGAATATTTTCAAGGAAAATGTTTTATTTAATAAATATAATAATCTTAAATGATTTCAAAATAGAAAGAGATATTTCTCTAAAAAGAGTTTTGATTTCATCTATGTCAACATCCTTTGATGGATTTTACACTTATTTGAAGTTGATTTATTATGATACAAAACTTCTATATTTTATTGAAGGTTTGGTGATATGTTTGACTGTGGATGTACTATTTTTATACCATTCATATTTTATGGTGAAAGTATTGACATTTCGTATGCTGTTTTTAATACGAATGTTTATGTTATGTTTAAACCTTTTCATATGGGAATGCATTGGACTTAATATGTGATGGGTGGAGCCTGATTTAGATCCTCGATGCATCGGTAGGTATCATGAGACAAACTAGTGTCTTGGCACAAGGCCTTGACAAAATATTATTTGTAGTCTTGACACAAGGCCTTGGCTATGTGGTTATGATAGTATGGAATTATGCATTCCATCATTATGAAAGTGGTTATTGATATTGCATGTGATTATTCGATTAGTATAATATCCATGTGAATAAGTAAATGGCATTATTTCATTTCACTTTTTCCATACTATGTTGAAGTTCAAGTTTAAATGGATTTTTTTTAGTTATACATTGCCTTAAATATTTATTCTAATTTATGAAAGTTTCCGCTATATTGTTATCCTTACTGGTCATTTGAGCTCACCCCTTTTCTATGTTTTATTTTTCCTAGGATGTGAAGAAGTAAATTATGAATGACCTGAAGGGATATTATGTGGGGATATGAATGTGGAATATGGAGACAATATGTTGTTGTAGTAGTTTTTCACTTTATGATGTAATGTAAAACTTTATGAATATATCTAGTGTTTCCAAGGCTACTAAACCAATCGGTCTTTCGAGATTTGATCTTTTTTGTGATCATGCCAATGTTATGTAATAATGCACCGACTCTAGGTAACTGGGGTCAAGGTGTTACAGTTGGTATTAGAGGAAGTTTAGTACAAACCTTGGAAGCTAGATTTAGATAAACTCTGATTAGAGCACGTAGACCTAAGATGAACTTTGAGGATTAGTATATAAGAACTTCCTAGAATTTTGGAATTGTAGAGATTTTGTGAGTTTTTTGAGCAATACATCCCTGTCTGGATACGAGCAGGTAGAGGCGGCTCTGGCACAGATGTACCTAGGGGTAAAACCCGAAAACACCATTTTGAGCTAGACTCAAACGGGAACTGGTGCACGACAACGGGCCTTGTTGCACTCTTGGTTACAACACTCCTGGGGGATATGATTAGGATAACTCTCATTTTTTTACAAATAATTATGAAGGATTTATGAGTATATAATTCCTCAAAGAAAACATTATTATGATTATGGATTATATCCATAAATAGTTCAATTTATGTTAAGTGTTTTATAAGTATGCGATTATGTATTTTGATTCACAAACTGATCTAGTTTATGCCATTGTTTAGAAATGGTGACTAGTAGAAGAAATGGAAACCGTATCAATGCACACACTCCATGTAGGGATTTTTCTCCTGCTCAAGATAACTATAGTGGAGCTGGTGATGCAACTGGTACCGATCAGCTAATCACCATACTGGGACAACTCACTCAGGTTATGAAAAATAACCTTACCCGTAAGGAGCACCCTGATCCACAGCGTGGAGGATCAATGTTAGATCGATTCATGAGGAAACAACCACCAACTTTCAACGGGAGTACAAATCCCTTAGTAGCTGAGCAATGGATATTTTCCCTAGAGAAAATATTTCAGGCTTTGGGGAGTAGTGAAAGGGAAAAAGTTATCATGGCAGTTTACCGCCTTACTGGAGATTCTGATCAATGGTGGTCATTGATTCAAAATACAAAGGAAGATGATAAAGTATCAAGTATGGAATGGAGGGAGTTCAAAGATCTATTTTTAGAAAAATACTTTCCTCGCGACCATCTAGCAGATATGGAAAGGCAGTTTCTGATTCTGAGATAAAAGGAGGATGAGAATGTCGCAAAGTATGAGGCTAACTTTACAAGGTTAGAAAGGTATGCTGGAGATTATATCCATAACCCAAGAAGTAATATTGATTGTTTCTTTGATGGGTTAAACCCATTTCTCCATGGATCATTAGTCTCACAATCCTTTTCATCGTACGAAGACATTGTCTCATGTGCTATCAAGACCGAAAAGGAATTCTCTAAGTCTTATGAATTTAAAGCAAAGCAAGAGAAGAAGAGACCTGCTGATCAATCTGGGAATGAAAATAAGGGGAAGAAGGGAAAGGTTGAATATCCATCCTATGGTAAATGTGGGAAAAAACACCCTGGTACTTGCTTGAAGGGAATGGGAGTCTGTTACAAGTGTGGTGAAAAAGGCCACCAACCTCGTGATTGCAAGGGGAAGAAGGAAGCTACCAATGTTCAGTGCTACAATTGCAGGGAGATGGGGCATTATGCAAATGAATGTCTTAAGCATCAAGAGAACTTACCTCAGAAAAGGCCAAGGGATCAAGGCCAAGCTTATGCTATCACTACTGCTGAGGTAGAAGCTCCGAAAGACGTGGTGGTAGGTAATTTATTGGTTTCCTCAAGTTTAGAAAATGCATTATTTGATTCTGGATCATCGCATTATTTCATATCTTCCCAGTTTTCTAAGAAAATTAGATATTTACAATTGGATTTAACAAGGGATTTGTCAGTTAAAACTCCTAAGGGAAGTATAATTGCAACAAAATTTGTGAATCAGACCCCATTAGAGCACATAAATGTTCTTTATCTGCTGATCTCGTCGTCATCCCTATGATTGAGTTTGATATAATCCTCGGTATGGACTGGATTTCGGACTATGATGTGAAGATTTATTTTAAGAAGAAAGAGGTTACGATTCTTGATGATGATTATAAGGAGCACCTTATCTTTAGATCAGAATCGTCACAACCTAATTCTTATTTAGATCCACCACCAGTAGCTCAACTAAATTCAATTATTGGGGAGGAAGAGAATGAAATAACTGTGGGTGAGGAAAGGAATATTCAAATAGAGGATGTACCTGTTGTGAAAGAATTTTTAGATGTATTTCTGGAAGATTTACCTGGACATCCTCCAGAACGAGAAGTTGATTTTTCCATTGATTTAATTCCTGGATCAAGGCTTATATCAAAGACCCCTTATAGAATGGCCACTATAGAATTAGTTGAACTAAAGAAACAACTAGAGGAATTGAGTAATAAGGGATTTATTCTCCCTAGTGTTTCTCTATGGGGATCCCCTGTTCTTTTTGTTAAAAAGAAAGACAGATCTATGAGGTTATGTATCGACTACAGGGAGATCCATGCTATAACAATAAAGAACAAGTATCCCCTACCACGTATTGATGATTTATTTGACCAACTGCATGGAGCTCAATACTTTTCAAAGATTGACCTTCGACCTGGATACCAACAGTTGTGTGTGATGAAGGAAGACATTCCAAAGACAGAATTTCGAACCAGGTACGTGCATTACGAGTTTACTATAATGCCTTTTGGATTGACTAGTGCACCCTCTGTATTCATAGATCTGATGAATAGAGTTTTCAAGGAGTATCTCGATGAATTTGTGGTGGTATTTATTGATGATATCTTGGTATAATCCAAAAGCTACGAAGATCATGAAAATCACTTGCACATTATCCTGAAGACTCTGAGGAGACATGAATTATAGGGAAAGTTTAGCAAGTGTGAATTCAGGCTTCATGAGATTTCTTTTCTTGGCCATATTCTCTCTAAATATGGAATCTCTGTTGATCCTTCTAAGACCAAGGCAATCCAAGAATGGCCAGCACCTACGAGTATAACTGAGGTACGTAGTTTTATTGGTTTGGCAGGTTATTATCGAAGTTTCGTCCATAATTTTTCCCGATTGGCTAACCCATTAACGAAGCTCACACGTAAAGGGGTTAAATTTTTTTGGACAAAAGAGTGTGAAGAATGTTTCAAAGAACTGAAGAGAAGATTATTCAATGCTCTTATATTGACTCTACCATCGGGGAATGATGGGTTAGTTATTTATAGTGATGCATCGAAGAAAGGACTTGGTTGTGTCCTTATACAGAATGATAGAGTTATTTCCTATGCATCACTATAGTTGAAAATTCAGGAAAAAACTATCCTACTCAGGATCTCGAGTTAGCAGTTGTGATCTTTGCTTTGAAGATATGGAGGCACTACCTCTATGGTGAAAAATGTGAGATTTATACTGACCACAAGAGTTTGAAGTATATTTTCTCACAAAAAGAACTCAACATGAGGAAAAGGAGATGGCTTGAATTGCTCAAGGATTATGATTTTATGATACACTACCACCCGGGGAAGGCAAACAAGGTGGCAGATGCTTTGATCAGAAAAGATCATGGAGTTTTGAACAATATGAGAATTGAAAGGGATCCAATTTTCATGGATCTAGTGAAGATGGGTTTGGGAATAACCAGGGAAGGAGAAACATCAATGATTTTTCAAATGGTTTCCAAACCATCTTTACTAAAAAGGATTAAGAGTTCTCAGACCGATGATGAAGAATTTCAAAAGAAGATTAAAGCTGTGAATGATGGGAGACTAAGAGACTTTGTGTATGAAGATGGAATTTTGAAATTCGAGAAGAGACTTTGTGTTCCCGATATACTTGATCTAAAAAGGGAATTACTGGATGATGCTCATAGTTCATATTTCTCTATACACCCTGGGAGCACCAAATTGTATAGAGATTTGAAGGAAGATTTTTGGTGGGAAAATATGAAGAGGTAGATTTCTGATTTTTTGTCAAGATGTATGGTTTGTCAACAAGTGAAAACTGAAAGGCAACACCCTGGAGGAGTCATGCAACCTCTTCCCATACCGGAGTGGAAATGGGACAATATTACGATGGACTTTGTCATGGGGCTACCAAAGACTCCTAGAAGGAATGATGCAATATGGGTTATTGTTGATCGTCTTACCAAGTCAGCACATTTTCTTGCTATAAGAGAAGATCTACCACTGGAACATCTAGAAAGACTATATATTAATGAAGTTGTGAGACTTCATGGAGTACCCCTATCGATTGTTTCTGATTGTGATCCCTGTTTTACTTCAAGATTCTAGAAGAGTCTTCAGAAATCCCTGGATACTGAACTTCATTTGAGCACTGCCTACCACCCTCAGACAGACAGACAATCAGAACGGACTATTCAAACCTTAAAAGACATGTTGAGATCCTGCTCACTTGACTTTCAGGGTATGTGGGATCAGTATTTACCTCTGGTAGAATTTTCCTATAACAATAGCTTCCATTCGAGTATTCAGATGGCACCATATAAAGCGTTATATGGAAAGAGATGTCGCACACCAACCTGTTGGGATGACGTTGGTGAAAGAAAACTTGTAGGTCTAGAACTGGTGGAGGAAACGATGGAAAAGGTGAAGGTAATCCAAAATCACATCAAAGCAGCTCAAAGTAGGCAGAAGAGCTATGCCGATAATCGAAATAAGGATTTGGAATTTCAAGTCGGTGATCATGTTTTCCGGAAGGTATCTCCATGGAAGGGAGTCATACGTTTTGGTAAGAAAGGTAAATTGAGTCCCAGGTACATCAGACATTTTGAAATTCTAGAACGAATTGGGGTTGTAGCTTACCGATTGGCAATGCCGCCAAGTCTCTCCAAAGTTCACGATGTGTTCCACGTATCTATGTTGAGGAAATACATGCCTAACCCAACACATTTACTCACCTATGAGGAGTTAGAACTGGTACCCGATCTGTCTTATTGCGAAGAGCCCGTCACGATTCTTGATATGAGAGAACAAGTACTGAGAAACCAGACAACGCGTCTGGTAGATGTTTTGTGGAGAAACCATAAGATGGAAGAGGCAACGTGGGAACCCGAGGAACATATGATGAAGAACCACCCGAGTCTTTTCATGTGATAAGTATTCTAGAAATTTCGAGGACAAAATTATTTGAAGGGGGGAGAATGTAACACCCTAAGCTTCTATGGTACGCTTCTCTTTGAATAATGTGATAGCGTGTGTTGTACGCAACACCGAGTTCTAACACACCATAACCAATCAAACTAGCCGTTATGAATAGTAATACCTAATTTTTGAAATTATATATATATTTTATATTTTAAAATGGACTTCATTTTTGGATTCGGAATATCGAATTTAGACTAAGGTAAAAGTTCGGTACTTTTCAGATAACTTTAATATTTTGATGAATAGTGAAAATTACTAAATTTTAATTAAAAACAACTTTTTTAATCAAAATAATTAATAGTGATAAATTATGAATTTGAGTGGTTTTAAAGTATATTCAGAATATATTTTTACCATTTAATTCAATGTTGGTCATTGGACATAATTTTACAATTAAACCGGACATAAACAAGTGTCAATCTTTTGATAGTTATTATCTCTTAAAAACACGCTTTTTATTTTAACAACGGGAATTGATTTTAAATTAATTTCGGCCACTTCTGTGTGTTGAATTTGGAAAAATGGATTCCATATTTGGAATCAGGATGTTCAAATTGTTTAAATAGGTAACTTTTATTTTTAGACATTTTGAATAATTACTTCGGTAAATATTTTATTTACCATTGTTAAAGGGTAAATCTGGTAAATAAGGGTTAAATAATAATATTATAATAATACTAAATTACCCTAAAACGTGTCCTAGCATCATTTGTTGATACATTTTCGACCATAGGAATCTTTGGGTCGATTTTGGGACCCCATGGAGCCACTTGTAGGTGATAGGGACACTTAATTTTAATTAAGTTAAAATGAATACAAAAATGACACAAGCATATATCTTTTAGAAAAACAATTTTTATATAGGGCTATATATATTGGATTTTAGACTATAAATATTCGTTAGAAATATAAAAAGATTTCCTACATAATTCTATTTTATTTGTAATTTTTAGAGATTACATAATTTAATTTATTTATGACACAAGTATGGTGCAGTAATTACCATAATAGTAAATATTTAAAATAATTGATATTATAAATACCCAAATAAATACAATTTGAGACTTTTAATGAATTAAAATAATTTTATAGGATAATATGACATATTAGGATTGATTTAATTAACTTCTTTATAAGTAATCACTCTTTTATGAGTTTCACAAAAATCAACTATTGAATAGTGTCAAAATTGACATAAAAGATTTTTTAAAACAAATATTATATTATTAATTGATATTAAATTCCTAAAAATATAAGGTTAGGCCAAGAGACTTATATCATGATATTTATATCATTAATGTACCACTTGAGGGTCTCTTGTATGTATATAGTTAGTTTATTAACCATATAATATAAAAATACAAAGAGACATTGTAAGAGTGAAACTAATTAACTTAGAGTTAATACTTAAAGATAAGGTTAATATAAGTACCCAAACCTGTCTAAATTATATTGGTTGAGTAGTTTCAGACCCATACCCACCTTAAAATTGAAATAATACACTTTTGATCCTTTAGAAACCGAATATGAATTTATTATAAATTAATATTTCTAGCTTTTCCAAAGGTTCCCCTCACCCCTCTTATAAAAGGGCACTCCTACTTCTCATTTCGTCACACCTTAAAAGCCTTTTGGTTCGGCCAAACTCTGCCCAAATACTCTCCCAACATCCCTAAATACAACCTAGAGGCCTTATTTTGATCATAAGTCCAACCTAAGGAGCCCTTTTGATCAAATCAAAAGGAAGAACCCGAAGAAGAGGTAATGATTTCACCACCCTTTTCCAAGTTCCTTTCTTCTTCCACTTCTTCTTACTTTGTTGTTACCATTCTAAAATAATAACTCTAGTATCATATATATACTGTGATGTTATTATAAATATGTTACAACCATATTCAGTATTCTATCCGCCCCTTGAATAACATGTCACCATACGTGCGTACGTACGACTTACCGTCTCCACGTCGTAGTGTAATTCTTATTCAATATATTATTATTTGTATGGGTATAATAATGATGTGTAACTCATGTAAATAATAAATATAACATGTTAATGATTCTTTATATATGATATACCATCCATTTATATATTATTTTAATATCAAAATAATGATATTGTCGCTCGTGCGTACGTATGGACTACCGTCTCCACGAACGCGATGAGATTCATTCTCCATCGTATCCATTCAAGTATAATTATCATTTTATGATTTAAAAATGATGTCTAAGGACTTGATATCATTCTGGATATGAATAATATACAACCTATCCATTACAAACATGTCTTACATAAAAAAACATATAAAATAAAACTAGTAAGTTAACACCCAAAACAACGATAATACTAAGATATTATTAACAAATCAATGTTAAAAGATCATATATGATATCATATTAATGTATATGATTCTTGTATAATTTAATAAAAATTATTCCGCCATTATACAGGAGGTTAACCTACCCCAACCAAGTAAAAGTACAAGGTAAGGTTTATTTCACAATCTCTTCATTATCTGAGGTTGTTTATACGTAATAATCTACTGGGATCTCTTTATCGTCCACATCCATGTTTCTTAAAAATGAATTTCAAAACATTTTTACTATTTACTAGAATATGGGTTAAAGTCATTTATACCCTTGTTTGAATTTTTATAAGAGGTTTATAAAGGAATCTTTCCGTCGTTTTCCAAACAAGGTGTTTTTTAACCTTTTCGACAAAATTAAGGTAAGAATGTTTTTTATAACTTATACGGTGGGGGCGGCTATTTTCCGCCGTTATAAAATTGTCGAAGCTTCCCTTACAATCTTATAATAATATTTTCAAATAAAATGTTTTATTTCATAAATATAATACTCTTAAATGATTTCAAAATAGAAATAGGTATTTCTCTAAAATGAGTTTTGATTTCATCTATGTCAACATCATTTGATGGATTTTATGATTATTTGAAGTTGATTTATTATGATACAAAACATCTATATTGTATTGAAGGTTTTGTGATATGTTTGACTTTGGATGTGATATTTTTATACCGTTCATAGTTTATGGTGAAAGTATTGACATTTCGTATGATAGTTTTAATACAAATGTTTATGTTATGTTTAAACCTTTTCATATGGGAATGCATTGGACTTAATATGTGATGGGTGGAGCCCGCTATAGCTCCTCGATGCATCGGTAGGTCTCATGAGACAAACTAGTGTCTTGGCACAAGGCCTTGACAAAATCTTATTTTTAGTCTTGGCATGAGGCATTGGCTATGTGGTTATGATAGTCTGGCATTATGCATTCTATCATTATGAAAGTGGTTATTGATATTGCATGTGATTATTCGATTAGTAGAATATCCATATGAATAAGTAAATGGAATTATTTCATTTCACTTTTTCCATAGTATGTTGAAGTTAAAGTTTAAAAGGCTTTTGTTTTAGTTATACATTGCCTTAAATATTTATTCTTATTTATGAAAGTTTCCGCTATATTGTTATCCTTACTGGGCATTTGAGCTCACCCCTTTTCTATGTTTTATTTTTCCCAGGATGTGAATAAGTAAATTATGAATGACCTGCAGGGATATTATGTGGGGATATGAATGTTGTTGTAGTATTTTTTCACTTTATGATGTAATGTAAAACTTTATGAATATATCTAGTGTTTCCAGGGCTACTAAACCAATCGGTCTTTTGAGATTTGATCTTTCTTGTGATTATGCCAATGTTATGTAATAATTCACCGACTCTAGGTAACTGGGGTCGGGGAGTTACATTTTTCAACTCCATTAATCTATCTTTTCATTCATCACTCCAAAAAAACTTGACTCCCTTCCATGTTATCATAGTCAGAGGTTTGGAAAATAGTGATATATTTCTCACAAATTAGGGATAATATCCAGCTAACCTTAGGAATCTATGGATATCTGTTACTGATTTCAGCCTCAGTCATCTTTCAATTGATGTTATCTTGGAGGGATTCATAGATATCCCATTGCATATGATGATATGAACCAAGAATGTGACCTCCTTCCACTAGAACTCACAATTTATGTACTTTTCATAGAGATTCTCTTTTAGAAATGTCTCTAGTAAAGTTCTTAGATTCTCCTCATGTTCCTCCTTGGTTTTGGATTATATTATAATATTGTCTATAAAGAGTACCAAAAGATTTTCAAGGTAATATCTAAAGACTCTATTCATTAATTTCATGAAGATTTTTGTAGCATTAGTGAGTCCTAAAGGCATTATTATGAATTCAAAGCACTCTTATCTTTTACAAAAAGTAGTCTTGGGGATATCATCCTTCTTCACCTTTACTTGGTAACATCCTGACTATAGATCAACCTTGTAGAAGTATTGTGCTCCATGTAGCTAATCGAACAATTCATCAAGTTGGGCTAGAGTATACTTGTTTTTTATCGTGATTTGTTTGAGATCATGATAATCAATGAAAATGCACATTAACCCATCCTTCTTCTTTATGAAGAGGACCGGTGCACCCCCTGTTGAAGCACTTCGGAAAATAAACCCTTTATCCAGATTATCATGTAGTTGTTTCTTTCTGTCCTAAAGCTCCATAATATCCATTCTATATATATTCTTAGATATTAAAAACTCTACATGTATAGGATCAATCAAGAATTCAACATCACTTATAGGGGGAAGACCAGGAAATTCCTCTAGAAACACTTTAGTGAATTCCCTCACATTAGTCATATATTCATGGATGACTGCTTCTTTAGACTCAATCATATTAGAAAAATACTCATTCTAATAGGGAATTAATATCCACACTTGGGATGATGGTTCTAAATAAGATTCATCCTCCTCCTTTCACTTGTACAGAATTGGGGGTCGATTCTCCATATAGAAAGTGATTTCCATGTCACAGCAATTTATGTTGGTTCTATATAAGGAAATCCAATCCGTGCCAATAATTACATCAAATTCCACCAAAGGGAGTATGAAGAGGTTATCAAGGAAGTTATATCCATAAATTATGATAGGGGAGGAGTTATATTCCTCGGACACAATGATTTCCCCATTTTCCATTCCCACTGATATCTTTACTTTCATGATTTTTGGTGGTGTTGGGATTGTTCTACTAGACTTTTGGGATGTAAAAGAATGAGTATAACCAGAATAAAAAATTATGTTCACTATTATTGAATGAATAACTATATTGCCTATCAACACTTTTTTTCAAGGTTAACTTTGGCAGTAGTGGTGGAAAAATATCTCCCTTCCTGCCTTGGAGCTTGTTGGTTGCCTCCGAAAACCCTTGGTTTAGGGAACTAGTTTGCAAAGTGCCCTGGTTCTTTGAAGTTGAATCAATGAACAATGCATTAAGGGTCAAATGGATCATTCCTCTCCTCTATCGAAGTCGCTGGTTTTTCTTTTCAGTAGTTAATGGTCAGTTTCCCTTCTTTTCTACAACTAAAGTACTTCCTCATCCCCTTCTGGAAATTTCTTGGGTGCTTATTTCCACACCATGGGCAAGTAGGGTGCTGTATTTTCTTAGAAACATTGGATTTATCAATTGGATCACTAGAATTAAAGTATTCCTTTGGCTTATTATCCTCATGATACCCCTGATATCCATTAATCTCCATTTTGACTTTTAGGGCACATCGGGCAATTTCTTCATATCTCTTGATGTCACATATTGCTAGGGTATTTTGTAGTCTAGGTTTTAAACCACCAAAGAATAATTCAACCTTGAATTTGGGGATAACAAAAAAATCTATAGGCATATCGTGCAAGACTTTTGATGTTTTCTTCATTTTCTTCTATGGATTCTTCATCTTTTTTCTTGAGGGAATGGAAGTCCCTTTCCATCTTAAGTCAGAGGTTGCATGGAAAATATTTACCGAAAAACA
Organism: Viscum album; assembly: GCA_963277665.1. Classification (NCBI taxonomy): domain Eukaryota; kingdom Viridiplantae; phylum Streptophyta; class Magnoliopsida; order Santalales; family Viscaceae; genus Viscum; species Viscum album. Next base: position 338,637,100 of record OY728163.1, read on the forward strand.
TTTTCTAGAAGTCATTCTATTCCAATGCCTTGATCTCCTCCTCAGGCTTCGTATTTTTAACCAATTTCCACCATTGATCAGCATCAACCTTCATACGATAAGAATCCAAAAGAACCTTCTCCTGTTCGAAACATTGAATGATGGAGAATATATTTTCAATGGAATTGATCCATTTTTCTGAAATTGAGGGATTAGATGATCCATTAAAAGTATGATTCCTTAGTCTAATGAATCTCTCGATTGTGACTTGTTCATTCTTGGGGGGGGGGGGGTTGAAAGTTCCTATTGACCCATGTTTCTATTAAAAACATGAGTTAACTGAGTAAGTATCATGAAAAATTCCTCGATTCCTGCTCCCATCAGATTGGTCATCTCATTAGAATAGTCATTACATAGATCTTCACCTCAGTTGTTAGCATGAGTCCTCCTATTACCAGAAATTGGCTAGAATAAAAGGAAAGTTAGGGGTAACACATAAAGAGTAATAAAAATACAAAAATGGATGACTTATAAATTACTTTTATTTCCATAGCTTTTGAATTTATAGGCTTCAACATTTGTTATACATTATCTACTTCCCAAAAAATATTATTAATGGAATTTTTTTATTCCCTTAATAATGGTTCATACTAAGATTATAAATTTAACAAATAATATCCCCTAGGAGTGTTGTAACCAAGAGTGAATCAAGGCCTGTTGTCATGCACCAGTTGTCGTTCGAGTCTAGCTCAAAGCGGTGTTTCGGGTTTTTCCCCTAGATACAATTGTGCCAAAGTGGCCTCTACCTTCTTGTATCCAAATAGGGATGTATTTTCATAGAAAACCACTTACTCAATACTCACCAAAATTTAGGAATTTTTTATTATACTTAATTTTTATCCTTAAGGATTTCACTGGGGTTTTCAAATCCTAATATCAAAGATGACTAAACCTATCCCCTGATACCATCTATGACAAACCTACTCTTTATTACACACATAATCATGATTCACTACCTAAAAATGCACTTAAGTAAACTTTGAGTATCTTGGGGTCTAGTGTCTTGGGAGATTATGAACATTACATAACAAATTAGAACATAAAATGCAACATCATTATTGAAAACATCTTTTACAGGACCACATCATTATTTCGTACTTAGCATTGCATGGGATAACTTGAGGATATATAAAAGAAAGTGGTGATCTATAAATCCTAGTAAGGGAGAAAAAAAGGAATAACATGAAGAACATATTACATGTTATGAAATAGAAATATCAATGGATAATAAGAGAAAAATGAGCATAAAGGAAGGATTTAGCATGATTACCATAACATGGAAATGTGGCAACAACATTTAACATGAAATTAGCATGGGCCAGGACTCATTGCACATGAAGAATGAGTAAAACCTCATTGAACTTGAATTAGCATGAGTAATCCCTCATTTCACATGAATTATAATCATTAAACCCTCATTGCACTTGACTTACCTTCATACTAATATTTAACCAATGCATTGGAGCGCTATCAGGGTGCACCCTTCTTAATCATTTCATTTCATGCATAAATGTGCCAAATAGTTCATAAAACATGGATTAATTAAACATTATAATTTATTCCACAATAAAGGAATGTGTAATTAATACTTGAAACTTTGTAATCAATAAGTAAATGTATATAAATTTGAATACCCTTGATAGGGAAATGGGCATGGTATTCACTACACAATGAATTTGGCATGGAAATTTTGGTGTAACTTCAGCAGCATAACAACGTCAAATAGAAATTGTAAAATGGGTTGCTAAGAGAGAAAGGGATATATCATCATTTATAAATGGAATAGATAGTAAGGGGTCATGGAACATATTATCCCAACATATGTAATGGAATTTAGATGTAGAATATAAAATAATTTCTTGAATGTAAATGATGAAAGAGAAATTCCTTGCAGAATTCCAGCATGGTAATGGGTGTACATAGGTGGCATTAATGAGACAAAAAAAAGTAATCTAGTCATTATAACATTAGTAGTGAAGTGGGATATTGGGTTGGTTTATATAGGAAAAGATATGGAATTATTTATTATTTTTGTTTTAGACACTGCACGTTAAACTAATCCAAACCAAAAACCATCCCATGCTTTTTCCCATTGTTGTTTCCAAAGGGTAGTGTAAAATATTATTTTATATGGCTAATCACATAACATATTAAAAAATTAGGCTTTCTTATGTGGAGGTGAGTCACGCTCTCAATGAAATAATTTTAAAAAGTTTAAATATTTTATAAGTCTTGGAGGGTCCATTAAGGAACCATAAAATTAATAAAACAAATCTAAAATCACATTTGTTTAATGTGAAACATATATTGGCCGAAAATTCCTTTTATATTATTTTATTAAATCACTATTGGGTCATTATATTTTCATAAAACACGTTATATATATAAACAATATTTAATTTTTACCCAAAAATTCAACTGTGTCAGAAAATTATGAAAAATTTTCAGTTGGATAATTTCAACGTCCTGATTCCAAAAGTAATAATCATTTTATCTAAATAATTTTCTAAATATGTTAATTTACAATTTTAATATAAAAACCGACATTTATCAAAAATTCATGGATATAGACAAAAATAACTTTCAAACCTTAATAAAAATTACAATTGTATTCATAAAATTATATGATCATTTATATCTAATAAAAAGTAAATTAGTAATAATATTTTTTAAAAATATTAATTAATTCAAAAATATATTAATTTATCAAAGTAGATTTCTTAATTCAATATTAACTAAAAAACACTATTTGTACTTTAAAAACTATTTACAATGTAGCAATAATAAAAGTAATGTATATTCTCTATAAAAAAATAATGCATATAATAATAGGGATAGGGCTTTGTTACATAACCCCTTAAAACACCTGCATAAGACCTAAGGGTAAGGTGCACGATTGTGACAGACTCTTGGGGTGGTTCCGATAACATCACTCAGGTGGTAATATATATTAACTACCACTTCTCCCATAGGCGATTCTGTTTAAGATTAACGTGTTGAAGCTCAACTTCGGCTTGGTCAGGAGGGAAGCCCGGTGATGCCACCTCCTTTTCTATCTCTAAAAAATGGGAATCATATTTAGAAATTCTACTAGATGAGGCCATTGATTCCTTTATCTTAGTAAATTGGGTTTTTTAAAGCCCTATATTTATATTAATAATGTGATCATTGTTCAGTGGCTATATAAGTAGCAGTAACAGGTCTTAATGGTATTTTAAAATACAAAAACAAAAAACCAAGGAAGTACATATGTTATATAACCATTTTACATAATAATAAATTTAATTAGATGAAGAGGAGTTTTCATTAATAAAATTTTGGTGTGTTACAATTATTTTAATATTTCAATAGCTATGTTATAATTCTAATTATCATATAACCAACATATTCTTTATTCATTCCAATCATAATATTATTATTCATTACCCTATATATGAACCTTAAATCCTTTAAATTTCCTTCACTTATTTTTATCTCAAAGATCTATATTTTTTTTCTAAAAAATTACAACTTTATTTTAATGCTTTTTATTTTCTTTTTTACAATGGTTTTTTTGTCTCTAGTATTTATGGAGACAGAAACCCTATGAATTTAAAAATTATAGTCACGTTATTTCCTTTTTCTTATTTTTCTATTAAAAAGTATTAAAATTTATATATTTTAATTGTGAAATTAAATATTTATATTCCCATATATTTCACACTTTATAGAAATTTACTAAATTTCTTGTATTTAGGAATTATTTGGAGTTTATTATAAATATAAACATAAATTATAATTTTAATTATTTAATTACATTTTTCTATGAAAATTCCATTAGAATAATTTTAAAAATATGTGTTTTGTAACGCCCCGACCCTAATTACCTAGAGTCGGTGCATTATTACATAACATTGGCATGATCACGAGAAAGATCAAGTCTCGAAAGACCGATTAGTTTAGTATCCTTGGAATAACTAGATACATCCATAAATTTTTACATTACATCATAAAAAACATTTTGTCTTCATATCCCCTCATACTATCCCTGCAGGTCATTCATAAATTACTTCTTCATAATCCTGGGGGTGAGCTCAGATGCTCAGTAAGGATAACATTATAGCAGAAGCTTTCATAAATAAGCATAAACACTTAAGGAAATTTATAACTAAAAGAAAAGCCTTTTAAACTTGAACTTCAGCATAAAATGGAAAATGTAAAATGAAATAATGCCATTTACTTACTCACATGGATATTCTACTAGTCGAATGATCACATGCAATATCAATATCCACTTTCATAATGATGGAATGCATAATTCCAGACTATTATAACCACATAGCCAAGGCCTCGGGCCAAGACTAAAAATAAGATTTTGCCAAGGCCTTGTGCCAAGACACTAGTTTGTCTCATGAGACCTACTGATGCATCGAGGAGCTATAGCGGGCTCCATGAATGGTATAAAAATAGAACATCCACAGTCAAACATAACTCATGAATGGTATAAAAATGTCAATACTTTAACCACAAACCATGAATGGTATAAAAATAGAACATCCACAGTCAAACATAACTCATTTGATACAATATGGAAGATTGTATTGTATCACATTAACCTCAATCATGAATAATGAAGGATGTTGACATAGATGAAAATAATCATCAAAACTATTTGAGGGAAATATCCCCCTTTTCTTGAAATCATTTAAAAGTCACACTATTTGTCAAGAAGCCATTAAAAATAGATTTTTGAATCAAAGTGTCCCATACCACTTTGAAACTTTTAAAAGGAGTTTTAATTTTAAAACTTTAATGTCCATATAAATAAATCCTTAAAACCATTTTTTAAAACATGGACATTAATGAGCAAGATTTAGAAGAATAAGTCTTTAAAACATTTTAAAATGGTATTTTGGTTAGAGATTCTAACCAAAAGAGAGACACTTGAGTACAAATAATTGAGGTAACCAAAACTTTGTAATATCATGAGAATAAAGGGATTCATGATATACTATGTCAAAGTACAATATATACACCACATAAAAGTGATTTGGTGTATATCAACAAAGAAGTCCCAATTGAATGTAAATTGAGATGAAATCTCTCATAAAGGCTGTATCCTTAGGTTAATGATAAATCAACGACATAATTATGTGTGAAAATATAAATAAACTAAATATTATTGAATATTCAGTGTAAAACAATCAAAGGATATTCACACATATTTTTGTAGAAACAACACCAATGAATTGGATGTTTAACTCAACAAATGGTGAAAGAGTTAAAATTACTCTTATCAAATTCATATTAATGACTTGAGAATTATCAATAGAGTGATTATGTGTATCAAAAGTATATCCACAGGAAGGGGAGTGGAAATTATGACATAATCAAATGAATAGTGATTCCACACATAATCTTGGAGTAATATAATCAATGAAATATGCGAAAAGCCGAATGAGTGGAAATTGAAATGTCAAATTCCCTTATCGATTTGGTAACTTATGAAACATACAACTATGAAAGAAGGATCATACCATGACTATGTAAGTACCCATAAATTAATGTATATTACAAAATGAATACAATCATGGGCAGTACACATACACCACATGTAATAATTAAGTGGTGAACAATGGAATTCTCACGAAATTAAGAGTGAGATAAGAAACTCCTTACCACGTTAATCAACTGAGTCGTATGGCCAAAAGTTAATAACCACCAAATTATTTACAGAATAACATTAATATAAAGAGAATCATGATAATATATATCAAATGGTCGTACACAATACACCACTTTCAATAATTTAGTGGCGAACAATGGAAATCTCACGGAATTGAAAGTGAGATAAGAAAATCCCTTACATTGAACTTTCCCTTAGTCGATGGTATGTTAACCTCCTGTATAATAATTAAAACATTTATTAAATTATACAATAATCATATACATCAATATGATATCATATATGATCTTTTAACATTGCTTTATTAATAATATCTTAGTATTATCATTGTTTCGGGTGATAATCGATTCGTTCTTCTTAAATGTTTGGTTACGTAAGACATGTTTGTAATGGATACATTATATCTTATTCATAATCAGAATGATATTAACATTATTTTTATCTCTAAAATGAGAATAAGACTTGAATGGATACGATGGAGGATGGATCTCATCGTGTTCGTGGAGACGGTAGTCCGTACGTACGCACGAACGCTACTTCCATTTAATTTTTCATTTCAAAAGAATTGAATCCAAATGATACATAGGTATATTATTATTCCAGTATAATATAATATTTTATATATGTTACTTATGTTCATTAACACCATTCTTTATACGTTCCATGTGTGGTATGAACGAGTCATATCATTTTAAGGGGGCGGTAGTCCGCACTTCCTCAAATGAAATTGTCGTACGTATATACAACATGAAACGAATAATGGTATGAAATAAAATGGAATTACAGAAGTCTATATATAAAATATGTATCATTAATATCACACTTAATTACATTTCCATCATAATGGCCACCATGAGAGGTGGTAAGATGTATTTGAACAATCATCGTTTCGTGAGGCGTTAGTTTGCCATTCACAGAAACATTATGTTCATCATCCATTAGATGGAGGTGTGTGTATGTTTAGTTCGAATCCTTCTTATAAAAACATCCTAGTATATTGAGGATACTTTTTTTGTTACAAAAGAAAGGAAATAAAAAGAGTTTGGGGGTTGGAGAAGCAAAATAAATGAAAATAATTTAAGAGAAATCGTTACCTTTAATTTAGGTAACTCACTTTGGTTGGAACCAAAGGACTTCTAGAAATGCTTTCTGCCAAAGGGGAAGCTTCAATGAGGAGGAGAGGGATGTGGGGATATTATTTGGGCAGGTTTTGGACGAGACAAGTGGCTTGAGAGGTGTGAGGAATGAGTAGAAGTGGTCTCCTTTTATAAGGGAGAGGAGGGGCTCTTTAGGAAAGAGTGAAAGTATTACTTTATAATATAATTATATTCGGTTTATAATGGTCCAAAAATCATTGAGGTCGAAGATAAGATGACTCATATTCTAAATAACATCAACCAATAAGAATTGGATAGGTTTTAGATAATATTTTAATCATTATAAGCTTATTTATTTAAATGATTTATTAATGAGGTAAACATTGCATCATTATTGTGTCATTAATAATTTAAATTATTTGATGTCTAAAAATTATAAATAAAATATAACTAAGTAGGAAATCTTTTTAGATTTCTAATGAATATTTATAATCGAAAATCTAACATTTATAACCCTATGTAAAAATTGTTCTTCTAAAAGATGTAAGCTTATGCCATTTTTATTTTTATTTTAACTTTATTAATATAATGTGTCCCTACCACATACAAGTGGCTCCAAGGGGTCCCCAAATCGACCCAAGGATGCCCATGGTCGGGTATGTGTCCACCAATAAGGTTAGGACACGTTTTAGGGTAATTTTGTATTATTATAATATTATTTTTTAACCCTTATTTACGGGATTTACCCTTAACCATGGTAAATAAAATATTTACCACAGTAATTATTTAAAATGTCTAAAAATAAATGTTAACTATTTACACAATTTGGACATCCTGATTCCAAATATGGAAACCATTTTTCTAAATTCAAAACACAGAAGTGGCAGAAATTAATTTAAAATTAATTCCCGCTGTCAAAACAAAAAGCATGTTTTTAAGAGGTAATAACTATCAAAAGATTGACACTTGTTTATGTTCGGTTTAATTGTAAAATTATGTCCAATGACCAAAATTATATTAAATGGTAAAAATATATTCTAAATATACTTTAAAACCACTCAAATTCACAATTTATCACTATTAATTATTTTGATTAAAAAGGTTGTTTTTAATTAAAATTTAGTAATTTTCACTATTCATCAAAATATGAAAGTTATCCGAAAAGTACCAAAATTTCACCTTAGGCTAAATTCGATATTCCGAATCCAAAAATGAAGTCCATTTTAAAATATAAAATATATATAATTTCAAAATTTAGGTATTACTATTCATAACGGCTAGTTTGATTGGTTGTGGCGTGTGTTAAAACTCAAGGTTGCGTACAACACACACTACTATTTTATTCAAAGGAAAGCGTACCGTGGAAGCTTGGGATGTTTCATTTTAAATTTTTTGATGTCCCAATTTATTCAGATAGTTTAAAATATTTTATTTAAAAAGGTTTCACTATTAAAAGTTGATAAAATTGCAATACTGAAAATGAATCTGTTCTTGCATTATGACTAAGAAACTCATAATAGGGATTCTAAAATTATAAGGATTATATAAAGTTCAAAATGTAGTTAATACTATTCATGACCTCTTTTAATGGCTTTTTTTTGTATGTCATGGTGTGATTGAACTCGGTGTTGCGTGTAGTGCAAGTTATTGAATTATTTTTAAGAAATAACACACTATGAAATCCTGGGGTGTTACATTCTCCCCTCCTTCAATAAATTACGTCCTCGCAATTTGAAATTGTTCTTCGAAAATAAATGGTTGAAAGTAGAAAATATATTTGTGGGAAAACCCACATCGGAAATTGGGTTACTAAAATTTAGTCTTAATATAAGGAAAAGAGAAATGAAAGGGTCACCACCAAATTATGATCTCGATTAGGAGAACATTGGTGGAAATTAGAGACATATAATTGGAGGAAAAACATAAATATTTATAGGTAGTGATTGAGGTCATCAATCACAAACAAGTATAAAATTGAGGTCCTTAAACTCATCAATCTATGATTATTTGAAATACCATTGGTCCAAGAAAACATAGGGTATTGGGATAACACATTTTTGACATTTCAAAATATCTTAGTTGAAATCCCACATCGAAAAATGAATTAATGAGGCCTCTATTTAAAATAAAGAGTGGAAAGTATGAAGATTACCGAAAATAACACATACTAGGGTTCCATGTCGGAAAATATGGATATGGAAGAGAAATCTAACCATCAATTATCTGATAGAGAGTGGTAGAGAACATGGCTATGAAAAGGCCAACAATCCCAAAGCCATAAATTAGTGATGATTTAATGTACCATCTAGGACAACATTTTTTTTAAGTTACATTACATAAGGAAGAGGAATTCATTTATGATATTGACTAAGAACATTATGAGATATACTTAAATTTTAAGTAGATTTTCATTCTTTAATAAATTTCCACCACTAACTCAATTTTTTTTTAAACGATGAGTATTCAAGAAGACTTGGTCACACTGGAAGAACGAGAATAAACTTCTATAGAATCACATGATCCATGTAGGATAAACCATATATTTACATTGTCTTTGAAGATTAATCAAAACCAAAATGGTTAGTGAATGATCTAATGATCCCCCAAAAGGATATTCATTGAGATAAATATGAACTAATCTTAATTTCTAAAATTAAACCAACAATACCCCAAAGTTAAATAGATACCATTCAATAACGAATTGTCCTTACAATCCTTTAATATAATCCAAACTAATATTGAAACCCAAAACATAGAAGAATTTGATTATGTAGTCTCCCATGTTACATTGTATCTCCAAATGACATCAAATACTCTTAAAGTCACATACTTAAAATTAATTAACATCATCACATATTCTCTGTTATAGGTTAATCATTTCCATAAATAACCCAAATCACTATAAATCAACAATAAAAACGTAGATAAAAATCCACCATTACTCTACAAATGAAACCTCATTGTATTTTATTTTCCTTGGGCATATAGTGTTCCTAACAAAATGAACATCTTCCAAAATAACATTTATCACTTAATCACCAAATCATTTTCCTATACCAAGGGTATTCATTTGATAAGACATAAGAACCCAAATCATCTTATTATTGATCAATAAAATCATTTAAAAAAAAATAGTCACACTAACCAGGGACTTCACGTAGTCCAGTGGTAGGCGATAAATCCCAATCGCACTTTGGTTGTGGGTTCGATTCCCACAGATTTGTCCGACGCGATGGGTTGTCACACTGTCTACGTGTTGTCCTTTTTCAAAAACTATATTTTATAATATTACCAAAATGAGATAAATTCCTCAAAATAAAATAATTTAACCACAAATGTTATATCATACTTTGCATTTTCATCCCAAATTATAATAACTTATCATTTTCTCAAACCCCAATGATCATATAAAACCAAATGGTTATTTATACCTATATCCAAAAGAGAAGAGACAATTCTTCCTCAAATATCATTCTCACATGGCAAACTGCGGGGTTACAAATACAAGAGAAAATTATTCCAAAGTAAACCCATCAATAAGGAGTGCTAATACTTTTTAAATTTTTCTCCAACCATTTATTTCCACATAGCTTCTTCTTTGACCAAGAAAATATCCTATAGAATAGTACATTCACTCGGGTAATGGCCAGGTCCCCTACATTTACGGAAAATGACTGTAAATGGACTCTTGGGACCATTTTTATCTTCTTCAATAGTACTCTTCATTTTTCTTCGGCAATTCTTCACTTTATGTCCTTCCTTCCCGCACGTAAAACATTTCGTTGTCCCATTGAGACACTTTCCTGGGTTTCTCTTTCCACATTTCCTGCATGATGAAAATTGAGGTTTCTTTTCTCCATGGTCTCCATTGCTGGAGATCTTATCATTTATCACCTTTCTCTTCCTTGTTGAGTCTGGGAGTTGGTTAATATATATGTTGTTGATCATATTTTTGGAAAACTGATTTGGCATAAAGACGATATCTTTTACGCCTATCAACATTCCATTTTGTTGCTCATCGCCACCACCGTTCCCACCTTGTACATCATTCTCAAAGTCACTATGACTTCCTTGGAATCCAGCCATTGACTAAAACCAGAAAGCATTGTGTGAGTAATAGTAGTCGTAAAATCATTTAGAGATTAAAATGTCACCATATTCTCAATTTGAAACATTTTAGGATTAACCAAGGTCATTTACTCTCATCTTATGTATATATTACTTAAATCGGTTTGTAAAGAAAATGTAAATTATCCTAAGCATATCCCCCGGGAGTGTCGTAACCAAGAGTGCAGCAAGGCCCGTTGTCGTGCACCAGTTCCCGTTCGAGTCCAGCTCAAAGCGGTGTTTTCGGGTTTTACCCCTAGGTACATCTGTGCCAGAGCCGCCTCTACCTGCTCGTATCCAGACAGGGATGTATTACTCGGAAAACTCACAAAATCCCTACAATACCAAAATTCTAGGAAGTTCTTTTATACTAATCCTCAAAGTTCATCTTAGGTCTACGTGCTCTAATCAGAGTTTATCTAAATCTAGCTACCAAGGTTTGTACTAAACTTCCTCTGATACCAACTGTAACGCCCCGACCCTAATTACCTAGAGTCGGTGCATTATTACATAACATTGGCATGATCACGAGAAAGATCAAGTCTCGAAAGACTGATTAGTTTAGTAGCCTTGGAATAACTAGATACATCCATAAATTTTTACATTACATCATAAAAAAACATCTTGTCTTCATATCCCCTCATACTATCCCTGCAGGTCATTCATAAATTACTTCTTCATAATCCTGGGAAAAAAAATAAAACATTGAAAGGGGTGATCTTAGATGCTCAGTAAGGATAACATTATAGCAGAAGCTTTCATAAATAAGCATAAACACTTAAGGCAATTTATAACTAAAAGAAAATCCTTTTAAACTTGAACTTCAGCATAAAATGGCAAAGGTAAAATGAAATAATGCCATTTACTTACTCACATGGATATTCTACTAGTCGAATGATCACATGTAATATCAATATCCACTTTCATAATGATGGAATGCATAATGCCAGACTATTATAACCACATAGACAAGGCCTCATGCCAAGACTACAAATAAGATTTTGCCAAGGCCTTGTGCCAAGACACTAGTTTGTCTCATGAGACCTACCGATGCATCGAGGAGCTATAGTGGGCTCCACCCGTCACTTATTAAGTCCAATGCATTCCTCATATGAATAGGTTTAAGCATAAAATAAACATTCGTATTAAAACTAGCATACGAAATGTCAATACTTTAACCACAAACCATGAATGGTATAAAAATAGAACATCCACAGTCAAACATAACTCATTTGATACAATATGGAAGATTTTATTGTATCACATTAACCTCAATCATGAATAATGAAGGATGTTGACATAGATGAAAATAATCATCAAAACTATTTGAGGGAAATATCCCCCTTTTCTTGAAATCATTTAAAAGTCACACTATTTGTCAAGAAGCCATTAAAAATAGATTTTTGAATCAAAGTGTCCCATACCACTTTGAAACTTTTAAAAGGAGTTTTAATTTTAAAACTTTAATGTCCATATAAATAAATCCTTAAAACCATTTTTTAAAACATGGACATTAATGAGCAAGATTTAGAAGAATAAGTCTTTAAAACATTTTAAAATGGTATTTTGGTTAGAGATTCTAACCAAAAGAGAGACACTTGAGTACAAATAATTGAGGTAACCAAAACATTGTAATATCATGAGAATAAAGGGATTCATGATATACTATGTCAAAAGTACATTATATACACCACATAAAAGTGATTTGGTGTATATCAACAAAGAAGTCCCAATTGAATGTAAATTGAGATGAAATCTCTCATAAAGGCTGTATCCTTAGGTTAAGGATAAATCAACGACATAATTATGTGTGAATATATAAATACACTAAATATGATTGAATATTCAGTGTAAAACAATCAAAGGATATTCACACATATTCTTGTAGAAACAACACCAACGAATTGGATGTTTAACTCAACAAATGGTGAAAGAGTTAAAATTACTCTTATCAAATTCATATTAATGACTTGAGAATTATCAATAGAGTGATTATGTGTATCAAAAGTATATCCACAGGAAGGGGAGTGGAAATTATGACATAATCAAATGAATAGTGATTCCACACATAATCTTGGAGTAATATAATCAATGAAACATGCGAAAAGCCGAATGAGTGGAAATTGAAATGTCAAATTCCCTTATCGATTTGGTAACTTACGAAACATACAACTATGAAAGAAGGATCATACCATGACTATGTAAGTACCCATAAATTAATGTATATTACACAATGAATACAATCATGGGCAGTACACATACACCACATGTAATAATTAAGTGGTGAACAATGGAATTCTCACGAAATTAAGAGTGAGATAAGAAACTCCTTACCACGTTAATCAACTGAGTTGTATGGCCAAAAGTTAATAACCACCAAATGATTTATAGAATAACATGAATATAAAGAGAATCATGATAATATATATCAAATGTTCGTACACAATACACCACTTTCAATAATTTATTGGCGAACAATGGAAATCTCACGGAATTGAAAGTGAGATAAGAAAATCCCTTACCTTGAACTTTCCCTTAGTCGATGGTATATTAACCTCCTGTATAATAATTAAAACATTTATTAAATTATACAATAATCATATACATCAATATTATATCATATATGATCTTTTAACATTGCTTTATTAATAATATCTTAGTATTATCGTCATTTCGGGTGATAATCGATTCGTTCTTCTTAAATGTTTGGTTACGTAAGACATGTTTGTAATGGATATATTATATCTTATTCATAATCGGAATGATATTAACATTATTTTTATCCCTAAAATGAGAATAAGACTTGAATGGATACGATGGAGGATGGATCTCATCGTGTCCGTGGAGACGGTAGTTCGTACGTACGCACGAACGCTACTTCCATTTAATTTTTCATTTTAAAAGAATTGAATCCAAATGATACATAGGTATATTATTATTCCAGTATAGTATAATATTTTATATATGTTACTTATGTTCATTAACACCATTCTTTATACGTTCCATGTGTGGTATGAACGAGTCATATCATTTTAAGGGGGCGGTAGTCCGCACTTCCTCAAATGAAATTGTCGTACGTATATACAACATGAAACGAATAATGGTATGAAATAAAATGGAATTACAGAAGGTTATATATAAAATATGTATCATTAATATCACACCTAATTACATTGCCATCATAATGGCCACCATGAGAGGCGGTAAGATGTATTTGAACAATCATCGTTTCGTGAGGCGTTAGTTTTCCATTCACAGAAACATTATGTTCATCATCCATTAGATGGAGGTGTGTGTATGTGTAGTTCGAATAATTCTTATGAAAACATCCTAGTATATTGAGGATATTTTTTTTGTTACAAAATAAAGGAAATAAAAAGAATTTGGGGGTTGGAGAAGCAAAATAAATGAAAATAATTTAAGAGAAATCGTTACCTTTAATTTAGGTAACTCACTTTGGTTGGAACCAAAGGACTTGTTGAAATGCTTTCTTCCTAAGGGGAAGCTTCAAGGAGGAGGAGATGGATGTGGGGAGCTTATTTGGGCAGGGTTTGGATGAGCCAAGTGGCTTGAGAGGTGTGAGGAATGAGTAGAAGTGGTCTCCTTTTATAAGGGAGAGGAGGGGCTCTTTAGGAAAGAGTGAACGTATTACTTTATAATATATTTATATTCAGTTTATAATGGTCCAAAAATAATTGAGGTCGAAGATAAGATGACTCATATTCTAAATAACATCAACCAATAAGAATTGGACAGTTTTTAGATAATATTTTAATCATTATAATCTTATTTATTTAAATGATTTATTAATGAGGTAAACATTGCATCATTATTGTGTTATTAATAATTTAAATTATTTGATGTATAAAAATTATAAATAAAATATAATTAAATCTTAAATCTTTTTATCTTTCTAATGAATATTTATAATCGAAAATCCAACATGTATAACCCTATGTAAAAATTGTTCTTCTAAAAGATGTAAGCTTATGCCATTTTTATTTTTATTTTAACTTTATTAATATAATGTGTCCCTACCACATACAAGTGGCTCCAAGGGGTCCCCAAATCGACCTAAGGATGCCCATGGTCGGGTATGTGTCCACCAATAAGGTTAGAACACGTTTTAGGGTAATTTTGTATTATTATAATATTATTTTGTAACCCTTATTTACCGGATTTACCCTTAACCATGGTAAATAAAATATTTACCACAGTAATTATTCAAAATGTCTAAAAATAAAAGTTACCTATTTACACAATTTGGACATCATGATTCCAAATATGGAATCCATTTTTCTAAATTCAAAACATAGAAGTGGCAGAAATTAATTTAAAATTAATTCCCGCTGTCAAAACAAAAAGCGTGTTTTTAAGAGGTAATAACTATCAAAAGATTGACACTTGTTTATGTTCGGTTTAATTGTAAAATTATGTCCAATGACCGACATTATATTAAATGGTAAAAATATATTCTAAATATACTTTAAAACCACTCAAATTCACAATTTATCACTATTAATTATTTTGATTAAAAAAGTTGTTTTTAATTAAAATTTAGTAATTTTGACTATTCATCAAAATATGAAAGTTATCCGAAAAGTACCAAAATTTCACCTTAGGCTAAATTCGATATTCCGAATCCAAAAATGAAGTCCATTTTAAAATATAAAATATATATAATTTCAAAATTTAGGTATTACTATTCATAACGGCTAGTTTGATTGGTTGTGGCGTGTGTTAAAACTCAAGGTTGCATACAACACACGCTACTATTTTATTCAAAGGAAAGCGTACCGTGGAAGCTTGGGATGTTTCATTTTAAATTTTTTGATGTCCCAATTTATTCAGATAGTTTAAAATATTTTATTTAAAAAGGTTTCACTATTAAAAGTTGATAAAGGTGCAATACTGAAAATGAATCTATTCTTGCATTATGACTAAGAAACTCATAATAGGGATTCTAAAATTATAAGGATTATATAAAGTTAAAAATGTAGTTAATACTATTCATGACCTCTTTTAATGGCTTTTTTTTGTACGTCATGGTGTGATTGAACTCGGTGTTGCGTGTAGTGCAAGTTATTGAATTATTTTTAAGAAATAACACACTATGAAATCCTGGGGTTTTACATGTTTTATGTGAAGTTGAAGACAAGATATGACATGTTTGTGTAAACATGATATAAAATGTGTTATTTATGTTTCAAATAATAACTTAACAAGCTACATGTGATTAAATAAGGGAGTTACTAGCTGAATAAGAATAAATATAGAAGTTTGAATCCCAATTATGAATAATCATAAGTTATGTATGATTAAACTCAAAATACTAAAACCTATTTTATAATAACATAGGTTGTGAAAATTCTACATATGGATTTATAGTTTTCTTTAAAATAAGGTTTGAGGCCAGCTATGTAAGTTCAAATAGAAAATTATGAATGATATGTATGATTAATCTAAACATAAATAATATTAAGTTTTGCTAATATATGGTTTAATCAATATCAACATTGGATCTGTGTGATTAAAATAAACCAATATAAGTGTAATTTAGGGTCCTATAAGAGGAATAATGAGAGGGAATTTAGAAAAATAATGAACTGGCCTTTAAACATGGCTTACATACACACACTCGGGGAAATAAAATATAATATATGTATTAATTATCTTACTAAATTGGGTAAAACCATAGAAATAATGCCACATTGAAGTATATCTAGGTGTGATGAAGAAGAATGGAGTTACATTCCATGGTACCAAGGCTTGATAATTTTGGAATAAGATCAAAATTTCCCTATAATTATTGAAAAATACTTTTTTAATCATGGTTTCCACCTATTTGGATGAGTAATAGGTTTTTCTTATTTTCTTGTACTATATATAATTTTATTTTCATATTATTTAAATTTTATTCTCATCTTTTGACTATGATCACCTATTATTATGATGATGAGAGTCTAACATGCAGATTTTTTCTTAGTATGAAAACACGTATTCTCATGAGACATTTTTTATTTCTATTCTTCTATTATTTTTTAATCTCTATGAATTACAAGGGAGACTAAGGTTGTGGTTGTTGACAGTTACCCATATATTTTATTCCTTTGTTTTCTTTCTTACTGTGAATATTCATTTTTTTCTCCGTTTTTTGAGTACTAGTATATAGTGGAACCAATTATTCAGTGAATAATAATATCAAATTTCATCCTAGTTATCCTTGTGATGAATTATATACATTCAATGTATTTCCCTCTCCTAATCCTAGAATACAGTAGCATATTATACACTAGAGTTATCTAGTAGTATTGTGTGTATACATCATCTATGAAATAGGGGTGATCATGCTAAATATTTTAGAAAGAAAAATCTATTTTGAATTATGTTATAATGATAATTAAGGAGTATTAGTTTAGTCTTGGGAGTATTATCCCTCCATCCATGTATGAATTCTATGTTTGTGTTTAACTATATTATTTTTATTTTTCATTTTATAATTCATTTTCCGCCATTATGCCTCAAGTTTTTTACAATTAATTTTAATTTAATTAATATGTTACAAACTACGAATTTTTCGTTTGTTTAACTAAAATTGGGATATAACCTTGTTCTACCAATATAGTGTAGTCTATGAGTAATAGAAATAATATTTGCAAATAGCATATGAAAAACACTTATGGTAATTTGACAATGTTTCTATAAATTATTGTTATCACGTTGCAGTTATTTATGATATTAGAAGAAAAAATCAAATTTAAAAAATTTAAAAAGAATACATTCGTATAGTTATGGATTTTAATGATAATTATTCATTTGGATGGACTGACAATTAACAGGTGCCCAACCAACTTGTAAAGGTATCCAATATTTTATAGGGAAGAACTTCCATTTTAAATTTCTTTTATAAAAATATATTTAAATCTAATTTTAGGACTCGATGCTACTTTAATTTTATGGATGATTCATATAGAAGTTGTATTCCACTAGAGGACTATGAATCCAAAGAAAAAATATAACATACTAAAAAACATTTAGAGGTAATAGATATCATTAATGAAATTTTAATGAAACCAAGAGAAAACTTTAGACTAACTTAATTAACATTAAATTTACCAACACTGTTACACTAAATGGAGAGTCCCATTGAAGTAGATATAATTTTTTTTATAGTAAAAAGGACCTCAATATAATGAAAATAAATTAGTTGTTCCTAGTGTCCTAATGAATCCTTACATTATTTGGCATAATAATGACATGGGTTTAATGTTTTCTTTTCAAGAAATATCATCCCCATACATATTAGTGATTGGTTTATGGTACTACCAATATATAAATTAAATATAAATTACATAATTATGAAGGTTAACGCATGTTTAATTTCTTTTTTCATTGATTTTATTTTAGGTTTTTACAAACCAATAGGTTTTATTATTCTTTCTCAAGAATATGTTTGTTGATCAAACTATATTCTATTTTAATAGTATAATAATAATATTTAAATAGTAAATACAATAAATAAATAAATATTTTTGGGGTATTAGAACTGTCTAGTTGTAAGAATTACATATTTTGTTTTAATTCCTATTTTTGTGTGTTTTTCATGTTTCTATGAGCTAAATTGAATACATTTATTACATATAAATCATACTTTTATATTTATATTAAATTAAATTATTAACATATTTTCAGATTGGAATGATTGATGAGATGTATTTTAGTCTATGATTTCCAATTTTAACATTAATGAACTTTGATCAAATGTGAAACTCATGTGTACAATTGTTATCAATAGGGAATATTACCAACCCATGGGGATTCTAAAGATTTTAAAAATCATATTATATTTTTATTTGTATTCATATACTTGTGGTATATTTTATTATATCAAAATTTATATTGAATTATATTTAAAATCTTTTAAATATCATGAGTTTTATCAAAAATGATGGAGGTATACTTTTTGATTTTTTTAAATATCACTCTATTTAAGTCTATCAATAAATCAATCCTTTTTAAAAAACTGCTGGAAAATATGAATTTAATATTAGGTTTCAATATTACATGGTTATTATCCTCACATAAACTAGTGTTCATCATCTTAAATTATTTAATTGAAAACATGTGTGGGTTTAAGGGTCGTTCCTAGTATTCATGTAATAATAGATTTTTTACTAGAAAGTTATTTCAATATGATATCTTTTATTAAGAAGGAAACATTATTTGTAGACCAAATTTTTATATATATTCTTCAAAAATACCAAAAAAAGAAGTTTATAACAATAAACAAAAAAAATAAATTAAAATATCAAATATTGGAATTATTATTTATTGTTAACACTATTATGTGTCGATAATGGGTTGGTTAAGTGGTACCATGTAAGGAAGCCACTCCATTGCAATGGAATGGGTGTAATTTTGAGTCCATACACACTCTAATTTATCTAGGATTTCCTAGCATATAGGTGGTGGGTTGGGATCATGAAAGGGGTTGTGTGGGACCCACCTATACCTCATTACCCAATAACATGTTTTCAAAATTACTATTTTAAAAAGGCACACTTCAACCTCCTGTAATTTTATTTTCATTTAATAAATGTGAATTTTCCTCTTCGTAAATTCCTCATTCTACCAAAAAAACATAAAACATAAATTAGAAGTATTGGGATTACTAAATAATATATTAGCGGATTTATTTAAGTATAATCATTGATTTAAAACACTTTTAATCATGCGCTATTCTTTTAAATAATCAAACATCTCATTACTGCCTTTGATTTTAACATTTTAAATACTCACCATTGCCCATATAACAACCCATGATTATCCTTCAGGATTGAATCCTTCTTTTGAATTTGTGAATTAAATAAACTATAATGTAATCGAGGTAAAATAAATTATGCATTTACCTATGAAAATAAAATACTTGTATAAAATTCCTCATCTGAAAATTAATACATTCTTGGGAAGTTGGATAAAAAATATATGGTGGTATTGGAGGCTAAATTATTTTTTATGAATTGAGAGTAATTATATATAAAAAAATTATATTATAATCATTATTGGTTTAAGGATGTGATAATTTAGAGGTACTTTTAATCTTTCATTGAGAAGATATAATTTTACCTTGTTATACGGTATTTTCTGAGTGAAAAGAAGAAATGTGGGTGAGTGAAAAAAAAAATTCATAATTTATATATTGTAATTAATTGTTCATATTCCCAATAATGTAAAATTTTAAGTTATTTTCAATATTTTTATTATTTCCAAATAATTTGGAATTAAATGTAAATATTCCCGAAATTTGGATTTTATTTATTTAAATATATTTTTAAAATAAATTTTATAGACAAACATCAAATAAAGTGTTTTTGAGGTTAAGGTAAAGACTATATAAACCATGAATTTGTAAACTAGATTCTAGATGGTCTATGTATGATTAAAATAAATTCTAGAAAAGTTATATGTGAGTAAATTAATAATTGTATGGTAGCATAAGTTTAAATCCCTAAGTTTGAATCCCCAATATGAATAACTATAATTTATATAGGATTGAACTCAGAATCGTATTACCTATAAAGGAACAAATATAGACACACATGTGATATATTAAGATTTATTCAATGTTGTGGTAGAATATATATAGGAGCTAGACACATATGATTAAATTGGAAATTAAAATGTATATGTATGATTAATATGAATGCATATAAGAGTAAATTTGGCCAATTTATAATTAAATTAGAATCCAAACTTGTTATGCATAATTAAAATAATCCTAAATAGTTTCAACTAATGCTCATGTATGTTTTTTATTGGGGGAAACATTTATATGCTATTTCTAGAGAAGGTGAGTAGATCCATGTTGTTGATGAAGTTATTATTCCACTTGGACTTCATAGAAACACCTAAGGATCTAAAATTTAATATTTGTAATAACTTTCTATTATAATTTTGTAATGTTTTCTCAAAACAATACACATTGAAAATGATCTTTGTGTGAGGAAGAATAAAGGAACTACAACCAAGGGTAATGAGGCCCAATAAAGATAAAAAAACATCAGAAAGTTATGAATAATTATTAAAAAACATTATAATGAAGGATCATAGCCATTGATATTGCCTATATTTTTATTTATTTATTTGATATTATATTTAATTATATTTTAATTTATGTCCATTTTTCTTTTCATCTCTCAAATGTGAAATCACACTCTCACAATAGTGAGAATATAATCTAAGGATTTGTTCATAGGAATAATTTGAGTGTCCTTATAATACTTTTTTTTACCATTCTTATTTTATTTTCAAATATATGAGAATTATAATAGGTGTGGATTTCAGAACTATTGATAGGTCCCCTTATCTTGGTTTTTCGTGAATTTTTATTTTATATCTATTTTTTGAGGACTTTTATACAATGGTGCTTGTTCTTGAGTGAGTACATGGATATGGTTACAATAGAGTGAGTCTAGTGATGAGTACATACTCAGTCGATGGGTATTCCTCTCCAAATCCTTGGATATAGTGGCACATGGAGCACTAGAGGACTCTAGCATTATTTTATTTCCATGTCATTGATGTAGTTTGGGTGACTATGAAATTGAGGTAGAAATGATCATATATTTATATTATGAATTATATTATAATGATATTTAATGAACATAAATTATGTACTGAGAGTAGAATTATTTCATCTATTTTTATGTTTTATGTTTGTATTTTATCATCAACATTTTTATTTTTTATTTTATCATTAATTTTTAGTCTCAATTATGCTAGTTTTTTTATTTATTTATAATTAATTTTAATTTAATTAGTAATTGATAAAAATGAACAATTTTTTTGAGTGAATATTTTTAAGAGACAACCTTGTTCTACCACTATAGTGAAATATAAGAGTAAAATAGAATTTATTGACATGGAGCATGTGATAAACTCCAAATCCCACATTAAAATATAAAAAACACATTTAAACTTTTATATCCATAATTCTGAATGTTTTTAGTACAAACACTTATTAATCATTAATAATATATTAAACATATTAATCAAGTAAATATATTATAGGGACCTTAGGTGTGTATTTATGTTAATCTATATTACATTCTTATTATAAATTTGTTCCAATTTTACTAATAATATTGCTAGGAATAACCTAATATTATATTAAAATATGAGAATAAATTATGTTTTAGTATAATAGAATAATTTTAAAACATAACTTAAAACCATCTTAAATTTTGGATTCTTTTATTTTAAACTAGATTTTTTAATTTTATAGTGACAATTGAGTCTTTAAAAAATGTTTTTTTTATTTTAATGTAAAAGAAGGATTGTAAAATATTTTTAAATTATTTCACATAACTATGTAGGAGAAATATAGTGTTTTAATAGATTTCATATGATGATATTGAACTTTAGAATCTTGTATAATATTTAATCAACTAGAGATAGGGATTATTAGAATAAAATACAGGCTCTTGAGCCTACATAGCATTAATCACTAAAATCTAAATGTCACAAAATAGAAACCCAAACTTATGTAAGATTAATTTAAATATATAGGAAAATAAATTAATATAAATGAGATCAATTTAATATTAAATAAGAAATTTTGGGAATATATAACATTTAAAGGATTTCATATAATAAAAAAACAAGGATCACAACATCGGATGGAAAAATTTTGAATATTCAAATTACCATTCATAAAACCTTATATACACTCTAAAACCACCTATAAATATTGAGAAACTCACTTAGAATAATGGATGTAAATTTTAGTATATGTGTAACAAATACAGAATCTCTAAACACAAAATTAAAATCATGTGCAATTGGTCTAGCCAAATCATGAGACTACTTAACAAACAATCCATGTGAAAATTGATCATGGATAAATGAATATTTGGATCATATGGTGATTTTTGGAGGAGTTGGAAGTGGTTAATATATTATTTACATGTGGTTAAACATGGTGTATTGTGACAAATATTAAAGTATTGGATATACTTTTAAATAGAGAGGAACTTCTATATAAGGGGGAGCTCAAGGCTATGATATGAATTTTTATAATAGTTTTATTCTATTATAATATATGTGTAGGTATGTTTATTTATCTTTGTGAACTATTTCTCTATTGTGATATAGAATTAACCTAATAGAGCTCCCCAGAGGGTTTCTAATATTTCTTAATTTATTTCACATTAATCTTTAGCATCTTTTTCAATATTAAAGATATATTTTAGTGGTTCTAGTGTGAATTAGGTGACAGTTACCTTCTACTATATGTCTATCTTTTTAAATTAATTTACTAGAAAAAAATAATTTCTTTTCAATATTTCAATCAATTTTTAATGAATTAAGTGTTGAATTCATTGAATTTATGTGCCAAGGAAATGAGTAATAATATACTCTTTGTTAAAGTATTCCATTTCACATTAACTAATGAGGAGTTGAGTTGGTGGTGTATTCATGGCTCCTTGAATACATTGATTATTCAAAATGTTAATGAAATGGAAGATGATTGAGCATATGATAGAGTATTATCATTAATAAAGAATATAATGATATTATAGTTTGATAATGAAGGATTCATAGAATATCATCCAAAGAGTAGTACTATTCTTTCTAACCTATATTTTTTCATTTATTTTCATTAAATATTTTTAAATATTCATACATACACTTTTTCATCTCATTATGTTCGTTTTATTAGATTTTTTTAATATAAAAAATAAGTACAATTAAGAGTATTGGTTGAATATGAACCTCTTGTGGAGGATAATCCTGTGATAGGACTCTGTAAAGATTCTATGTAAAAATTAGTACTATTTCCATAGTGTTTAATTTATTTTCAGGGATTATTCAACTTTCTCATTCGTTATACTTTTAATTATAATTATAATCCCATTGAATTATATCTTACTCACTAGAATGTGAATAATGTGTGTAAAAGTTTCTTGAAATAATAGCATGGTTTGAATAGTGGTATCACCTATATCATGGTCAATTTCTCACAAAATATAAAATAGATTTTACTAAAAAAAAAATCCAACTATTGATAAAGGATACCAGAGTATTTTAATAATATTAAAGTATTTGGTAATCATTTCAGTCATATTAATTTGATGAATATGATGACAAAATTATAGAATTTATTATGTTGCATATATTTCGACAAGATGAGTCGTTGGATACCACATAAGAACTTCCCCTTCAACAACATTTAGATCAAACAAAGGGATGTAAAGAGAATTATTTTTATGAAATGGATGAATCAGTATTTTCATTATAATATCAAATTACAGTTTATAATCATTGGAATTATATAATTTATGTTAATCCATTTAATTACTTTATCATACTTTTATAATCCAAACCAGATAAAAAAATAATCTCTCTTTATATGGAAGAAACTGAATCATAGGTGGTGTTTCTTGAGTATATGGTATTAGAGGCTGAATACATCTCTTATATATTAAATATTATTCTTGAAGCACTTTTAAAAAAATAACAAGTTTATTTTTTTAATAGGTATGATTTCTTAATTGGAGAGGGTGTGTTTTTATTTCTTATGACCATGTTAACATAAAAATTAACAATTAAATACCTTATATTGGTATTTTATTGAGTTTGATGATATTTTTATGTATATTAGATTCAATAAAAAATAAAAATCCACTTGTTGAATCTCATTTATTTCTCTTGCAGTTTACTAAAAATTATGATTTTGGAAATAATGATACCGAAGTATCGACGAAAATGTTTTTTCGGACCCGTCATCCATGTATTTAGATAATAATAATAATTTTAATAATTTTAATGAATAATTTGTTTATATTTATAAATTATAGATTCATATAATAAATAAATAATATTCAATGAAGGATGTGATTTTTTATTGTATGGTCCCTTGGAAT
Source organism: Viscum album (assembly GCA_963277665.1). Lineage (NCBI taxonomy): Eukaryota > Viridiplantae > Streptophyta > Magnoliopsida > Santalales > Viscaceae > Viscum > Viscum album. The sequence goes on from OY728163.1 coordinate 338,661,933, forward strand.
AAATCATATATAGAGGTTTATGATTCACAATACATCTTATAGAAATCCCATTGAATAATTTTTTATAATATTTTTATGATAATTATGGTAGATAATACTTATAAAGAGGTTTTAAAATTCATACCATGCCTATTCTTAGAATTTTGGAAGAATATAGAGAAAGATGTAGTTGTTCTATATAAATAAATATCCCACCACAACCAAAAGTCTCACATCATAGAGGGTCTTATTTAAGATTATAATTTTATGTCTAGACTATTTATTGTGCCAATGACATAAACACATCAAAAAATACCAATAAAATGTTAAGTCAAAATATATGTAAAGTAAAGTCAAGGATTTAATGGAGTAATGGAACGTTGAGGAATATTACCTAATAAAACAATCATAATATAGTGATTTAGGTCACACCATGAGCAAGATACATTAGATTATTCCATTCATGAGGTTGGTTTTATAGGAAATGATTCCTGCCACCAAGGTGTGCATATGAATGTTAGGTTCAGGGCTGTCTACATTGATTTATTGTCTTATGAAATGATAGTTGGGTGTTGCATCCCAACAAGTATTTCTTGTGATTAAATCAAATCCATATAATAATAAACATAGAATATTAATTTGAAATCATTACATAGTGGGTGTGGTTGCATTGTGAGATAGTTATATTGTATATTTGGTGTTATTCTTAGAATTTAAGGACACCAAATTGAAGGAGGCTCGCATTGTGGTGAGATGGTAAAAGGTGAACTCCAAGTTTTTTACCATGTTACCAATGTTGGAGTTTGATCTGTGAAACATAGAGGTGAATTAAATTAATCCATTAAGCTCTGAATCATACAATAATAGAGGTGAATCACATATAATTTATAGAATTCAAATTTCAAAAAATTTAGGGATCTTTTAGGAACTTATTATGGTAGACTTTGACTCACAATTGAAGGCCTATTTTGATTAATTTTTTATCTTAATTTAAAAAAAATTAATATTAATTAAAGGGGAGACCTATAGATTATTTTAATATTAAGTATATATATTTATCTATATAAATTGAAGGAATATTATAAATGAGAAAAATAATATTAATTCTATATTTAAACTAAAAATTTAGAGATAATAAGTGATGTAATACTGGATTCAATCTTTATTGAGGATCATAGAGTTTAACAAATTGAGGAAGGAGGAGCTTGTTATATATCATAAATTGTGTATTGTAATTCTTCATTTCTATAGATTGAGATAGTATCAATTAAAAGGGAAATTAAATTTTTGAATGATTAGAAGTAATGAGTTCTCTATTTTGTGAGGGTTTTAAAAACAAATATAGTGTATCTTCAATGAATTGAAAGAGATAATAAGTTGGAATAGTGTTTTTATTACATCTGCACATTCACGTCGTATGCTCACTAAACTAGCATAGTTTCAATAAAACATGTAAAAAATGTATTATATATAACATTACTATATTTATTGATTTGTATTTATTGTGAGGGATAGAGTCATTCCTACTAAAACTATAACAAGTTCATTAGTTAGTTTCATTTTAAGAAATTAAAATTCTTTGATTCACTCCCACCTCCCCCACTTAGTGTGTTTACATTTTTGGGACTAATAAGTAGTTTTAATGCTAAATTTTCATGTTGGAGTACTCTCTCTTAAAATTCAAGGTAGTTATCATTAACCACAATGGAATTTTTATCTTTGATGGAATGAAATTAAAATTATGGAACAATATAATGGAATATAATTACTAATAATTGGGAATGGATATCTATATAGATTCACACATGGGATCTAGATAAACCATGAAATTAAATAATTATCATAGAAACTCAATATTTTGATTGATTCTAATGATAAAAGTTTTAGCACATTAGGTGGATCTTTTTACAATGTAATTTAAATGATGGTGATGTCATGTAAATCCTCACATGTCAAGTGGGAAAACGTTCAAAACATCTATGAATGAAATTCTAAATCACATGAGGCTAAATTTTAGGTTATATGGAAAATATATGAGGACGTATGGGTGCACTTGAAATATATTATTTATGAATAATTTGATCAAGTGAACATTATTGAGGAAGATATTCATGGTCTTGATGAAACCCATGACAATACAAAGATTGGGAAGAGGATCCTAAGAATATTTCTACAAAATATCAATTAAATGGCCTCATGTCATGAAGGTAAGAATCCAAATAAAGTCACACTATATAGTCTACACAATAGTCTCACTTCACATTAAATGAGGAAAAATGACAATGAGTCTTTAGTTAAGGAGAACTCTCTAGATGTTGCGTTCAATATTAATGAAGAAACTCACATTTTTAGTCGATCCTAAAGATAGATAAGTCAATTTTGTAATGTCTTTTCTTTCTTAAAATATGGAAATTGTAAAATGAAAATTGAAAAGTAATCATCTTCATTCTTTCTACTGATATAGAAAAGTTTTGAATATCATTATTAGTGTCTATTGAATTTATGAGAAAATGATGATGAAGAGTTACCACTGATGAAATCATTAATATATTTGAAAGGAAAGCAGAATTAATTGTATAAATTATTCAAAAATAAAAATAATATTTCAAAATATATTATTATCTTATAAGAAACTAAAGTGAAAAAAAAATTGAGGAATTCAAATAACCCAATAGAGAAGTCATTTTGGCTTTTATTGAAAAATAAAAATAGTATGACAATGATTTTTAAAGTGAAAATTTTGAGGTAATAAATTACCTCAAGGAAGTTCTAGAAGTTCTTGTTGATGAAATTTATTTTTGGAGGACAAAGAAAATTATTTATAATGAATTTTTTATGAATCTAAACTATATATATAGCTGAAATAAGAAGATAATATCATGTTGAATTCTAAAATTGATCAACTCAAATTTGGAAACCTAGAAAATTCCAAAAATTTGTTTTATATAAAGCTCAAAATAGATATTCATTTCCAAATAATTAGATGTTTTATCAATAGATTGAATTTTCATGTTAAAATGATTGGGAAACATAAAGGATAAGTCATGTTGATACAATGAAATCTTGATGATCAAAAAATACTTATAACTTTTGTTATGAAATTAGTCTTTTAGAGTGTGTTTCCTATTAAATAATTTTAGGAGGAACTAGGATATTCAAGGGAAAATTTATACATTTAACCATAATTTTATCATTTCATAAATAAATAAAAATAATTGGTGACAAATTTAAGGCCACAAGAACCTACTCCCAGGAAGAATATTGAATTGATTGACACACAAAAGACCTAAAATTTAATAATTAGATCAAAAAAGGCACATAATTATGCACAATGATTATGGATTTATTATTTTGGTAATATTAATCATACAATATATTTTTGTTACATAAAAATGTATCAATTCAATGAATAATATAAATAAATAAAGGAAAAATGGATATCCTCAGTATATTTTTAATAACTATTCTTTTTTTGTGTGATGATTAAAAATAAAAATATTTTAATTTCTCATAATGTGTATATGGAGATTTTTAAAAGGATACAATGAAATGTATATCATGTGATCTAAAATAATCCTTAAGGTGGAAAAAAAACACATAATAAATTTAAATACCTAAAAAGAAGATTAGGATCTAACAGATCCATAGGTTGAACAATCACATTCATGACCAGATGAGGTAAGATAAGAGGCATAAATCAAACAAAATAGATAAGAAGGTGAATGTCATAAATATTTCTTTAAAATTAATAGATTGGGTAGTCATTTGGAAACTTGATAGTGGTTGAACATCATATATAATGGGAAACCATGATCTTATCTTGGTAATCAACTAATATGATGATTTTTTCATTCATTTTTAATATAATGAAGGTTTAATAGTCATTGGCTATAAAAAATAAAATAAATGGAAAAGACTTGAGGTGTATGATTGAATTTTTAGTTTAATTCCATGGTCATAATTTCTAATGTAAAATTCAATCATGTGACATGAGTCATATAGTCAATTTAAAAAATAAGACATACATTTTCAAAGGACTATGTGGTGTAATTGTAATGAAAGGAAAATGAATGAATGGAAATTTATACCTCATTTGTGGATAAGTGGACATGTTTTTCTTGACCAAACATGAAGGGAAAAACTTATGGAATAAAATTATTGGCCACTTAAGCATGCAATACTTCAATAATTTAGTGAATATTGAATAATATTTTGATATACTAAAAATATCACATGATCTCACTCATACATGTGAAACTATGAAAAATGTATATATTATTCAAAAATATTATATGTCTAACATAAATAATTCAATGAATTTTCTTAATATAGTGAAGTTTTATATGTGATAGATAATATTTTCAATCTCAATGGATAGAAAAAGTTTTGATGTTATATTAATAAATGATTATAAAAGTATGGCTTGGATCATTGTGGTCTCATATAAATAATAAGTGTCCAAGTTTGTTACATGTTACAAATATTAGAGGGAATTATTATTGGGTTGAAAATTTAGAAATTCCATAATTATAATGGCATTGAATTTACCCAAAAAATTGTGGAAGAGTATCTAGAAAATTAAGGTATAACGAACGATGTTTTAGTGGTGAGAAATCCTTAAAAATGGTAGTATGGAGTGGAGGAACTGGATCCTTAACATTCTGACCCAAATGATACTCATTAAGAAATATTTTCTTGATATTTATTGTAATAAATCACTTTTAATAAAAATATTTTTCTCAAATGAGTATTTTTTCTTATATAATGAGAAAAAATCTTATGATATATGGTGTAAGAATATTCCAATGTTGATATAATTTGAAAAATTTTAAAATTGATTTATTCTCAATAGGGATAAAAAAAGAAATTTTATATATCATTGGGATGAAATTGCTTTCCTTGGACGTTCATATATGATAAACTCATAAGACTGATACAAAAACAGATAATAAAAATCATTGAACTTCAATACATCTCTATTGTGGAAAATGAGTAGAATTATTAATATAGTGGGAAGTTTTCCCCATAAAATAGTTATGAAAATGTGGAGTGATGTAATAATGATGTTAAAATCATAGGGGGATAACATGGGGATCAATTTTATTCATAAAATGACACTAGTTATGAGGTAAATGAGGTAATATAAATATCTATAAGGAATTCCAAATATAGATATGAAATACATTAAGAGAACATTGTTAGTGAAAAAATAGCTTCAAAGAAAACAAAAATGATAAAGTCTTCACATAAAACATCATTATTATCATAATTGTAACTAAAGTAAATTGAATAGGATGCCAGTGAATAAAATTAATCTAACATAATATATGATGATCTTAACCGAATTTATAGGAATTAGGCATGGGAAATTATTCCAAGGTAAAGAAATGGTATTCAGACCCATTGCATTTTCTAAAAAACACTCAATGAATATTTCATGGTAATTCCAAAAAAATGAATAGTGTAAAAGGTATATCCTTAAATTGAATAAATTTATATTTATGAGTAATTTTCTTCCAATATCCTAGTTAGATACAAAATTATTGTTCTAGAAAATTCTAGTGAAATGGAGATCCATTGTGTTCCAAATATATTTCATATCAACATTACTTAATGGATTTTTGGAGAAATAGGTTTACATTAAAAACCCATATTATTTTATTATTTATTAATATTAGATAAAGTAATTCTAGTTAATGAAAACATTTTATAGGATAAAATAAGAACCAAGGGTATGGTGTTCTATGATTGATTAATACATCATAAATGGATTCTAATATTTTTGGGTTAATCAAAATCTCAGAAAATAAAATGAGATTGAAAATAGAATATTTATGCACACTATTTTAGATGAAATAGTTTTTTGAGGATTAAAAAAATAATAATGAAAGTTATTTTTAGATTTATTAAATTGTTAGTTTGAGGCATATTTAACTATTGTGTTAAAAAAATCATTGGTTCACGACTAACACATAGAAGTCATGGAACTTTTGTTTCAAATTATAAATATTCCAAGGAGACAATAAATATATCTAGAAAAGATAATTCCAATAAAATTAAAACATAAATTTTAACCTGAATGAAATTTTTAACATATGAAAATGGAAAAACATGAAAGGTTACATAATATAGGTAAATAATAAGGATCCAATTTTACTTAACAATAACACAACCCAACATTTTTTCCAACTTTTCAAGAAGCATGGTACCAAAGTTTTCCTAATGAAAACCAATTTATAATAGTAAAATGTATTATTCATTATATAAAAGTCATTAGAGTTTAGACTATTTTAATATAAAACATCACAACAAGATTTATTGGGATTTTTTATGTGGATTGCCTGGGTTTTATGGATAATTTCAATTCAAGATCAACCAATGAATTCAATATTGAAGTATTTTCTATTAATTGGATATATAATAAGTAAAAATTTATTTCATTAAACACTTTGAAATCTAATTGCATTACAGATATTCAAGTGGTTACTCAATTAATATAGATGAAGTAACAACTTGAGGATGTTGGAGTTAATGTGAAGGCTCATATTTTATTCTAGTGTGATAACTTGAGTGTTTTCAATCTTAGAAAAAAAAAATTCCCATAATTAAAGGACAAATAACATTGAGAAAACATATCATTTAATCAAGGATAATGTTGGAAAAGTGGTTGTAAAGTTGGAGTATAAGTTAATAAAGCATTAAATTATGAACATCGTCACAAAGGCACTACCCAAGGAAGATTTTGAGTGGAATATATTGGATCTTTACATCTAACCATCTCTATAAAACTTTATGGTTTGTAGCTATAATACACATTTATATATGAAATCTTATGTTTATAAAAAATTAAATTGATTAACTTGAATTAGTTTTTTTATTTATTATTCTATCTTCTGAACTATTATTAAACTGATCATTGGGATTGTTGAAAAAGTGGGAGAAGTTATCTATGATCTACTTTGTAGATTTATATAATTATTCTAACTTATTAACAAAGATAGAGTTACCCATAATAAAATATTAAAAATGGGATGATTAAATGACTAAAAATACATGTGTAGATATTTAGTTGTGATGTTTTAAAGTGCATGATATTCAAGAAAATATTTTCATGTGGAATTTTTTTAACTCCCATTTATCATTCTGATATTGGATCAGGTGGGCCTAAATTATATGATTAGTTAATGATTGATACCTTATATTAAGGTGATAAATTTTAGAATGTGTGTTCCTAATTAGTTTTGAAGGTGTCTGACAGATTTATGTGGGATGATTTTTAGGATTTTCAATAAACCTAAAGGGAAGTATTTTTAGAAAAAATCTAATTTGGGAATTTTTGGGAATGTTTTTTAATATATATTTATTGAAAAGGCTTATAAAGATTTATTTTAATTCAGATCATGGTGATTTAAGGAGTTTTTTAAAAATATAGATAATGTTATATAAATTCTACCTTTTGGATAGAAATCACATTGTAATCACAAGGATAATATTCTTATAGCTCCCATGTTATATTATAAGTTTATATCTTGAAGATTGATTACACTATGAATGGTGTATCTACCTTTAAATTGACTTATATAAGGATAAGTAAAAATTCTATGAGATGTGTATTCAATCCTATATATGAATAACTAAAACCATCATAATATTAACTTATATCATATCACAACATAGTGAGTTAGGTTACACTATGAGAGAGTTGTGTCCGAGTAATCCATTATAGTGACTGGTTTCATAGGTAATGTTTCACTATTTTAAGGTGTGCTCACTAATGTTTGGTGCAGATATTTTTGGATCTTGTTATTAATTTTTATTATGATAGATATGTGTTACATCATAATGAGTCTTTTATGTGATTAAATAAAATAAAAATTAATTATATTTTTAATTCTAAAATAAAAACCATACCTTAGTGGGTATGTCTATGTAGTCAAGAATTTGGAGTTGATATCTTTTGTTCTTCCGAAAATTGAAGTTCATTCCATGGAAGGAGTCACATGCTATAGTGATCTTATAAAAGGTGAATGTTGAGTTTTTCATCATGTTGTAAATTTAGGATTTTGATCCATAAAACTAATAGGAAAAATGAATTCTACTATAGAGCTCGGGATAACTCTATAATGGAGTCGGGTCAAGAATACTTTCCATAATTTATGTTTATTAACTTTTAGGGACCTCATGGTATATTTTCATGGTCAATTTTTCTTCAGATTCAAATGATTACTCAGATTAATATTCCAATTTTAATTATGGTATATTTAATATCAGTTAAAGTGGAAACATAGATAGTATCACAATATTGAAGAGATATATTTCTTTGTAGAATTGTATGGAAGATTGAAAATTTAAAAAAAAGATAAAATATAGATATTATTTTTAAATCTAGAGAGATTAAAATAATATATTAATAAGTCTATATAGGTTTACAAATTTCATCAAGTGTATTAAGGAGGATCTGATTGATACCCCATTAATAGAATAATCTCATTTTTGGTTTAGAAAGATTGAGATTGTTTCACTTTGAGGTTTTGTGAGTTTTATGAGTCATAGAAATTTGTGATTTATATATATATTATGATGGTTATAAATCATGAGGGTAAATAAGGATTATATAAATTAGAAAAAAAATATTAATTATACTAAGGTTTTCAGGTAAGTAAAAACATTTTAATTATATGATCCTTGTATTATCTAGGTTTCGATAAACAATATAACAAATTTCCTGTATTGATCTTTACTTGTGTTATAAATTCATATTTATTATGAGGGAGGGCATAATTCTTACTGATGATGGAAATATCATTGGAAAGGTTCATTTTAAGAAATTGATATATCCAAATTTAACCCCCTTAATAAATTAAATTTTCCATGTATTATTTTTAGTTATTTTATGGATTTTATTAGACTAGGTACTAAGATAGTGTATGATTTCGAGGCCATGTGTTCCTAGAATAATTGTTTGAAATATATTAAATACATTAAATATAATGTGCACGTAGTTTTCTAGAAAAAGTGGAATAACTTATAAAATGGATCTTGGATCAAATATATGAGGGAACTATTGAGTTTGGAACATGGGGTTTACCCAAGTCGTCACATAACCTTGTTTGGAATGATGCATTTGTGGAAAAGTTGTTACAAGTGTAAAAGGAATAAAATAATTAAATTAATTATTTTATCTATTTTTTGATGAAATAACCTCATTTACTTATTTAAATATAATCTTAGGGGAAATTTTAAGGGTTATACATGTAACCCTGTTAATTGATGAGATCCATTGGAGTCATTGGAAAAGATTTTGTTGGAGGACAAAGACTGGATTGAGGATCGACGACTCGTGCGAGACGGAATCAAAAGATCTCGCCAGTGATCACGTCATAGCTCCATTACTCATCAAATATTGATCCTAATCGAGTTAGGACATTGTTTAATTTGGTTTTATTTCTTATTTTTTGTTTCTATGAAAAACACAGGTCAATACACCAACAGATTGAGTCGCAGATAATGTGTATTGTTGAATGGGTTAGATTAATCAGGATTTAGGATAATTCCTTGTGATATAATAATCATCTCTTTTTTTATATTCTAACATCAATGAATTTATATTGACATGAACATATACATAGGTATGTTCCTCTTGATTTTTATTATTCTTTTATCCCCTAATTCTTTGTTCATCACAGGTATTATCTATTTGGAATGTGGTTTGACATATCCCGATGATCGATCATTGCACACCCATTTCTTGGCACAACAATCTAATATTGTAGATCTGGGATCCACACAAACCAATGGTGGTGTGAATATGGAAGAGAGGATGGATCAGATGGTTTTTTATACCTGATTTCATGTCTGTTAATAATCAATTAAGAATAACATTTGATGGGGATTTTTGAATGATTTGATAGCCATAACATATTGTTCAATGATGTTAAGGCACAGAAGATGTTGATCATTGGTTCCCTGATGAGGATTGTAGCCAGTTTAATGGTTGGAGTCATAGAAATGAACATTGAAACCACATCTTAGAATCTGGAAAAAAATTGATACACGGATTGTAAATTGGAGCCACATACCATGAAGTCCCCTATCTATATTGTCTATGGTTTCGGAAACAATTAAGCATCACATGGTGTGTAACCCTATCATATGGTGTGTGATCTCTCCCTAGTGGTTCAGTGTGTACCATAAAGTGTAAATAGATACAAGCTGGAATACATGAGCATGGGTATACCGTGTAATCCCACATCGACTTGACCAGACCTAGTACACAAGTAGAGTACAAGGGAAGTCGACACACCATGTAATGTTACATGGAAACAGAAATTATACATGGTACTTTTACACAGGAATGTCCTAGGGTTGAAGGGACACGGTGTGTAACACTACTACACATCGTTTACTCCTAAAAATTTGGATTGGAACCCTTTTCCATTTTATGTTGGAAAAGTTTATTTTGGTTGTGTTCCCCATATCCATTTATCTAATGGTTACTATGGAATTACCTCCAAATAAAAGGACAGTAATCCCTTTAGTAGGACTTCTTGGATAGACTTGTTAGAATCCTTCAATGAGGCACAGAGTGAGGTCCTCTATTCATCTTTGTTCCCTAGGTGGAGTTCTTTTTATCATCATGACCAACACTGCATAGGCACTGATCCTCAACTTAGAAGATTAATCAATATTGATTTGTTGTTATACCCATGGATTTGAGAGTTATTCTCATATTTTTATCATATCTCTTTGGACATTCATATTTTACTTCCTATGATGAGACTCGATTAGCATTACCTATTTGATGGGCATCATCAGTGTTACCATACACATGAGTGTGTTCTCCCAAATGAGTTCTTTGTGTAACATTTTATCTGGAATCCTAGGATGGAATTATGGTTATGACTTACCTTTATATTGTGTTTATTTTTTGAGTATATCTGGATATTCTTGTTATATGTTCTTTATAAATATACAAGTGTAGATCTAATTGTATTCTTTTTTTGTATGTTGTTTGGTTTTAGGGTGTCCTACTGGGTATTTTTATACTAACCCATGCACCGGCTTTTCTCGCATTTGTCAAGTATTGTACAGATGATCGGCTTTTTGATAGATTCCTAGATAGACGAGGACTAGATATTTCTTTGTGAGACTAGACATACTGAGGTGTGTTCCTCTTGATAGTATTCCCAAGTTTTTACTTTTATATTGGACTTATTTTCATACTCTTTGTGATGGGAATGTATTTGGACCTGTTTAATTTTCCTTACTTTCGGTCGTACTCTAGTTGTGATATTTTTCTTATGTAGTCATGGTTGTTTATTTTTTTTATATTTCAAAATTTTATGGTATTAGAGATGTGTGTGTGTGTGTAGGTACTAAGGCTAATATGTAACAGCCCAAGATTTTATAAAAAATATTCTTTTTAATTTTATTAATGTCTTGTGTTGTACGCTACACCAAAACGAGCTTGCACAACACACATCCTTGACTTGCCTTGCATTACACGCAATCGCGACCTTCATCGATAGCGTGTGTTGTACGCAACACCATGTTTCGCTAAACAACAATATGCTATTAAGATGTTATTAAAACTAGCTGTTATGAATAGTAATAACCACTTTTTAAATTTTAGAAATTTTAGCTCTCAAAATGGACTTCATTTTTGGATTCGGAGTACCGAATTTAGCCTAAGGTGAAATTTTGGTACATTTCGGATAACTTTCATATTCTGATGAATAGTGAAAATTACTAAATTTTAATTAAAAACAACTTTTTTAATCGAAATAATTAATAGTGATAAATTATTAATTTGAGTGGTTTTAAAGTATATTTAGAATATATTTTTACAATTTAATACAATGTTGGTCATTGGTTGTAATTTCACATTTAAACCAGACATAATCAAGTGTCAATCTTTTGGTATATATTGTTTCCTAAAAACACGCTATTTATTTTAACAGCGGGATTTAATTATAAAATTAATTAATGAATCTTCTATGTTATTAATTTGGTAAAATAGACTTCATTTTTGAATTCAGAATATGAAATATAGCTTAGGATGAAATTTTGGCATTAATCTGAAAAACATCAATTTTTGATGAATAGTGAAACTACTAAGTGGTAGGTTAAAAACTGAATTTTGCATAAAACTTAATTTTACCGCTTCTGTGAATGGAATTTCAAAAATCCAACAGACACGGTTGATATCAGTAAGTAAAATGTGGTTCAATGAGATAAAGATAATTTTTTGGTGAATAGTAACTTTTTACTATTTTTACCGCGATTAATAGTAAATAGGGTAACTAAGGGTAAATATGATATTAATATTACCCTAACACATGTCCTAATTATATTGGACAAGTGTAATTCGACCAAAAACAAACTTAGGAATAAAATATGACCATTTAGGCCCACTTGGATTAGATTAGGACATTTATTATTAATTTATTTAAAGAAGGGTTAAAATGGTTAAAATCAAAGTTTAATAAGTAAATCATTTTTAATATGGGGTTATACATAAGATAAATTCGACTATAAATATTCATTAGAAATCTAAAAAAGCTTTCCTACATAATGGTATTTTATTTATAATTTTTAGACATCAAATAATTTAATTTATTTATGACACAAAGATGATGCAGTAATTATCTTATTTATGAAAAATTGACATAATTGATGTTATAAACACCAAAATAAATGTAATTTGAGAATTTTTATGAATTACACTAATTTTCTAGGTTACTATGATATATTAGTGTTGATTTAATCAACTTGGTTCGAACATATAATTCTGTTATGACTTTCACAAAAATCATATATCAAATAGTGTCAAAATTGACACAAAATAGTTTTTAAATCAAATATTATATTATTAATTGTTATTTTATTCCTAAAAATCTAAGGTTCGGCCAAATGACTTAGATACGGATATATGTATTAATAATAAACAATTTGGGGTTCGTTTGGCTTGATATAGTAAGTTTATTAACCTTATAGTATAAGAACACAAGAAGACACGGTAAAAGTAAAATTATTTAACTTAATGTTAAATCTAAATGATAAGGTTAAAATAGGAACCTAAACTTGTCTAAATTCTATTGGATGAGAGGATTTCGACCCATCCCCACCTTAGCCTCGAAATAAATCAATTTTGAGCTAATTAAAACTGAACTTGACATTATAATAAAATAATATTTTGAGATATTCCTAAGGTGCCCCTCTCCTCCCTTATAAAAGGACACCTCCTCCCCCTCCTCCTCACACCAATTGGATCACTCAAGCTCGGCAAACCCCTGCCAAAATCTCTTCTCCACTTCCCTAGAAACATCCTAGAGGTTCTGGTCTTCCTCAAAGACCAATTTTAGTGCCCTAAGAGGAGGTCTCAAAGAGGCGCTTCAAAGAAGAGGTAATTACCGTTACCAATTCTTTCATCTTTATTTCTTCTTCCACTTCTTCTTCTTAGGTTGTTTCATTATGAAGTAATAACATCAGTATCACTCATATACTGATATGTTATTATAAGTATGAAACAACCCTATTTCACCATCTATCCATCCTACGGAAAAAGAAATCACCGCGCGTGCGTACGTACGGAATACCGTCTCCACGCCGTGGTGTAATCTATTTTCCACCACCACCTTACAAGGATGGGTATAATGGTGTAAAGAATAACTATAAATAGTTATTACAACATCATATTGATTATGATATATTGTATAATCTACTCCAATTCAATTCAATAATTATGGAAATGATATCATCGCTCGTGCGTACGTACGGAATACCGTCTCCACGATGCGATGAGATTCATTCTTAATGATTAACCATTCATGAATGATTATAAAGTATATATAATAAGTACTAATGAAATATATGACATAATAATGATACTGGATTTATGTATATATATATATGTATGTCATCTACTTACTTCCATTCAAGACAATAAAGAAATAAAAACAGCGTTCATGCGTACGTACGGACTACCGTCTCCATGAACGGTGTTTTTCATTTCATTTATCTATCTATTATATATATATATATACTGAATATATATGATATATAAATCATATTTTATATTCTGGATGTAAGTAAATCATGATATAAGTAATAATAATGTCAAGAACAAAAATTCAAAACAACTACGATAAATGAAACGAGTTTACCCAAAACGCTTCTTTAACATGGAATTTACAAAAGAACGGGTAATATAATGTCATAAGTGAACAATATATGATATCATAACAATGAATATGATTCTGTAATAAGTCAATGACATTATTTAAATCATTATACAGGAGGTTCGGACACATACGAAGCAAATCGGACCTAAGGTAAGGGAAATATCACAATCTCATTTTTATCCGAGATTGTTTTTACTTTGGTAATTACTGGGGTGTATTTTATCATCCACATCCATGTTTCCTCAATATGTAATGTTATTTACATCCACCTACAATTGTTTAAATCCAATTTTACCCTTCGGTGAGTTTTTAGTAAAAGATATGAAAGGAATCTTTTGTCGTTTTTCATACGAGGTAATTTTTGACTTTTCCGACAAAAGTACGAGAAGAATGTTTTTTTTTAACTTAAACGGCACGAACGGATTTTTACGGTTCTATAAAGCCTTATTTTTATGAAGATTCCTCCAAAAGATTTCATGACTATTTTCAATAAAATCTCTTTCTTTTAAAAATTTCATGATGTTTTGTGAAAAGAAATTGATTTTGAAGAAGAAAGGATATTTTCCTCAAGAATTCAATTCAAGTGTTTTATCAAAATTATTTTCCATCTAAGATAATAAAGGGTTCTGTTTCTATCCATATTTTTACATTGATTTGACTATGTTGTGATGGAATTATGTTTATGAATTCCTTTATCTTATATGAATGGTTTTATGATGTCATATTGTTTAAGAATCCCATTTTTATTACATGGGTTATGCAATGATGTATGATTTATGATTCTGTGGCACACATAAGAAAGGATTCATTAAGAGATGGGTGGGACCTATATCTCCCTCCAATTCATTGGGTAAAGATTTTATATCTCATGAGATAGACATGGCTGGAATGGTAGGTTATACCGGTTCAGTGAAACAGGACTGAAACGAGGATTACTCGATTCAGAAAGGGACTTTGTCCACTAAGATAGTCTTGGCAATGAGTCTTGACTAACAAGAAATGATTCTCTATGATTATTTGTGTATGCCACAATGAGTAATGTTTTAAGTTATGATTTCATTTCACTACTATGATTTATCCCATGTTATGAAATTATGCTCTCTTTTGCAGGTTAAGATTTCCAAAAATGTTATGTTCTTATGAAAATTATGTGATTGATATTTCCTTTGTTTACCCTTACTGAGCATTTGAGCTCACCCTTTTATGTTTTCTTTTCCCCAGGATATAAAGAAAGGTTTTAGGTAAAATAAAAAGGAAGATCTTTATGGGAGATGTTGAAGATCTTTCCCCACGATTAGAAGATTATACTCCGAGTTTCCAAAGACACTAAACTATTACGGTCCTTGTGTGTGTGTTTTTGTTATGTACTAAGTATTCCGCAAATGTAATGTAATGTCCATGTACGATAAGCTTCGGGTCTCTACAGTTGGTATCAGAGGAAAGGTTTAGTCAACCTTTGGAAACTAGGATGCGAGAACTTTAGTGAGATCCCTAGAGATATTTCTAAGGTATGTCTAGGGATGTCTCTAAGGTTAAGTATACGTATAGGTTATAGTCCTAGAATTGTGCTAACGATCTTCGAATTTAACCTAAGATGCTAGATATTGAGGATACTAACCCTTTATTATGTTGTTTTCCCTAGCATGATTTTTGCCTCTCACACAATTCTTTTGGGGTTTTAGACGATGGCTGGAACCCGAAGGAACCGTGTTAATGCGGAATGTGATGGGCAATGCAATGATTGTACCCCTGAGCAACCAAACGATATAGGAGCTGGAATGCAAAATCTTGTAGCCATGCTCACACAACTTTCTCAAGCTATGAATCATGCAGGACTTCCAAACGAGCAAAGGAAGGAGCAACATTCTGTTGAATCCTTCATGAGGCAGCGTCCACCTTCTTTCAGTGGGTCTATTGATCCATTAGTTGCTGAACAATGGATTAGTACTACTGAAAAGATATTTTCAGTTCTTCAATGTTCTGAACATGATAAAGTCATCCTAGCAGTGTATCGTTTGGAAGGAGATGCTGATCAATGGTGGAATCTTATTAAGAATACAAGGCAAAGGGATGAAATTGAGTCTATGGAATGGGACGAGTTCAAGAACTTATTTTTCAATAAGTACTTCCCTCGTATTCTTCGAACAAAAATGGATAAAGAGTTTCTTGAACTGAAGCAAAGGGACGATGAATCTGTTGGTACCTATGAAGCAAATTTTACAAGACTTTCAAGGTATGCTTCTGGAATTATCATCCAACCTGAAAGTAAAGTTGATCGATTTTTCAGTGGCTTAAAACCAATTCTTCGAAGGGAATTAGCTATAAGAGACTTCAGTAGCTATGAAGAAATTGTGCGTTGTGCTATCAAGGTAGAAATGGAAGTTGGTGTTACATATCCATCTCATGGTTTTGACAAGAAACGAAAGATGGAGTTCAAGGAGAAATCTCAGAATAATGGTGAAAAGAAGATGAATGTTTCCTTATGCACAAAGTGTGGAAAGAAGCATGGTGGAGATTGTCTAAAAGGGACTAGAAAATGTTTTAAGTGTGGAAAAGAAGGTCATCGAGCAGCTGAGTGTCGAAGTAATGGAAAAATGGTTTCTAATGATAAAGCAAACACTGCAGAGAACGCACCGCCAACACTTCAATGCTTCAAGTGCAAGGAAATGGGGCATTATGCTAATAATTGCCCTAATCCAAGGGTTAGTGATGATCAACATGAGCAACCACTGAAGGCAAAGGACAAAGGGAAATCACATGCGATCACTATTGGCAATGTTGAATATGACAACGATGTGGTGGAATGATTAAGTGTTTATGTAATGGGATTCCAAAATAATGTTGTATCATCGAGTATTGCAATATTTATTGATGTGGTATTCAAAGTGATTGAGATATTTTTTGGAAATAAGATGATATGCGCATAATGAAGACGAGAAAATGAAATGTTTAATAGTATTCATGAGCTCATGATTGATATAAGGACTAAGTGATATCATGGTTTGAGTATATAGAATTTTGAGGATTTTGGTATGTGGAAAGTGTTAACTTTTAACTGCACTCATGTTTTCACTAAGGTATTAAAGAGAATACACGATTAAGGACTTTGAATGTTTGGAATGTGACCAACAAGACATATCTTATGATATGTGGGGATCAACGACAGTATTAAATCTCTGGTAATCGATGTCACTATATTATGAGAGTGGACTGCAGTATTATGTATAAGCCTAAAGATTAGACTGGATTATGTTGGACATAAGTTAGTATTGTTTAAGGATAGAAGATTTTAGATATTATTGATGGGATGTTATAGTAACGTAGTTTTAGAAAAAGGACAACCTGCAGGACGGGCGACAGCCCATCGCTTCGGACAAGGCTGTAGGAATCGAACCCACAACCGAAGTGCGACTGGCCTTTATCGCCTACCACTAGCCTACAGGAAGTCCCTGTTTAGTAGAAACTAGTTTTATTATAATAAGCAGTATAATATATGAAGTATAAGCCCATTTTAAGAACCATATGTGATTAATCTCACTATAGATCGACTTATGTATATAATTTTTGCTAACCTTTTGTTTGAGACAGATGGAATGACCCGTCATTCTATCACATGATCTGCTAACACTTCACGAATAACAAATTCAACTTCATTTATTTAAGAGATGAAGTGGAAATTGTTAAAGGCACGAACAACAGTGAGATTGTACCAAAATAAAGTAAGTATTTATTCTAATTCAAATTCTTTAACTTTAGGGAAATGATCTTGAAAACCAAAAATGTTGTCCTAGTTCTCTTATACCTGATGAATCAGATGGTACCTTAGATCGTCAAAAATTTATGGATTTGTGATTACTGGCTTTTCCATAGCCTTGTTCTCTACCACTCTCCATCATAACATGATGGTTAGATTTCTCTTCCATATCCATATTTCCACCTATGTGGAAACCCAGTGATTAGTTTATTTGGGTAACCGTTACGTTTCATACTTTTGTTTTTAAAGACTGGTTTTGATATTCCTTTTTACGATGTGGGTTTCTATTAAAGAAACTTTCAAATAGTAAACCATTTATAACCCCGATGAATTTCGAGGGCGAAATTCATTTTAAGGGGGGTAGAATGTAACAGCCCAAGATTTTATAAAAAATATTCTTTTTAATTTTATTAATGTCTTGTGTTGTACGCTACACCAAAAGGAGCTTTCATAACACACATCCTTGACTTGCCTTGCATTACACGCAATCACGACCTTCCTCGATAGCGTGTGTTGTACGCAACACCAAGTTTCGCTAAACAACGATATGCTATTAAGATATTATTAAAACTAGCTGTTATGAATAGTAATAACCACTTTTTAAATTTTAGAAATTTTAGCTCTCAAAATGGACTTCATTTTTGGATTCGGAGTACCGAATTTAGCCTAAGGTGAAATTTTGGTACATTTCGGATAACTTTCATATTCTGATGAATAGTGAAAATTACTAAATTTTAATTAAAAACAACTTTTTTAATCGAAATAATTAATAGTGATAAATTATTAATTTGAGTGGTTTTAAAGTATATTTAGAATATATTTTTACAATTTAATACAATGTTGGTCATTGGTTGTAATTTCACATTTAAACCAGACATAATCAAGTGTCAATCTTTTGGTATATATTGTTTCCTAAAAACACGCTATTTATTTTAACAGCGGGATTTAATTATAAAATTAATTAATGAATCTTCTATGTTATTAATTTGGTAAAATAGACTTCATTTTTGAATTCGGAATATGAAATATAGCTTAGGATGAAATTTTGGCATTAATCTGAAAAACATCAATTTTTGATGAATAGTGAAACTACTAAGTGGTAGGTTAAAAACTGAATTTTGCATAAAACTTAATTTTACTGCTTCTGTGAATGGAATTTCAAAAATCCGACAGACACGGTTGATATCAGTAAGTAAAATGTGGTTCAATGAGATAAAGATAATTTTTTGGTGAATAGTAACTTTTTACTATTTTTACCGCGATTAATAGTAAATAGGGTAACTAAGGGTAAATATGATATTAATATTACCCTAACACATGTCCTAATTCTATTGGACAAGTGTAATTCGACCAAAAACAAACTTAGGAATAAAATATGACCATTTAGGCCCACTTGGATTAGATTAGGACATTTATTATTAATTTATTTAAAGAAGGGTTAAAATAGTTAAAATCAAAGTTTAATAAGTAAATAATTTTTAATATGGGGTTATACATAAGATAAATTCGACTATAAATATTCATTAGAAAGCTAAAAAGATTTCCTACATAATGGTATTTTATTTATAATTTTTAGACATCAAATAATTTAATTTATTTATGACACAAAGATGATGCAGTAATTATCTTATTTATGAAAAATTGACATAATTGATGTTATAAACACCAAAATAAATGTAATTTGAGACTTTTTATGAATTAAACTAATTTTATAGGTTACTATGATATATTAGTGTTGCTTTAATAAACTTGGTTCGAACATATAATTCTGTTATGACTTTCACAAAAATCATATATCAAATAGTGTCAAAATTGACACAAAATAGTTTTTAAATCAAATATTATATTATTAATTGTTATTTTATTCCTAAAAATCTAAGGTTCGGCCAAATGACTTAGATACGGATATATGTATTAATAATAAACAATTTGGGGTTCGTTTGGCTTGATATAGTAAGTTTATTAACCTTATAGTATAAGAACACAAGAAGACACGGTAAAAGTAAAATTATTTAACTTAATGTTAAATCTAAATGATAAGGTTAAAATAGGAACCTAAACTTGTCTAAATTCTATTGGATGAGAGTATTTCGACCCATCCCCACCTTAGCCTCGAAATAAATCAATTTGGAGCTAATTAAAACCGAACTTGACATTATAATAAAATAATATTTTGAGATATTCCTAAGGTGCCCCTCTCCTCCCTTATAAAAGGACACCTCATCCCCCTCCTCCTCACACCAATTTGAGCACTCAAGCTCGGCCATCCCCTGACAAAATCTCTTCTCCACTTCCCTAGAAACATCCTAGAGGTTCTGGTCTTCCTGAAAGACCAATTTTAGTGCCCTAAGAGGAGGTCTCAAAGAGGCGCTTCAAAGAAGAGGTAATTACCGTTACCAATTCTTTCATCTTTATTTCTTCTTCCACTTCTTCTTCTTAGGTTTTTTCATTATGAAGTAATAACATAAGTATCACTCATATACTGATATGTTATTATAAGTATGAAACAACCCTATTTCACCATCTATCCATCCTACGGAAAAATAAATCACCGCGCGTGCGTACGTACGGAATACCGTCTCCACGCCGTGGTGTAATCTATTTTCCACCACCACCTTACAAGGATGGGTATAATGGTGTAAAGAATAACTATACATAGTTATTACAACATTATATTGATTATGATATATTGTATAATCCACTCCAATTCAATTCAATAATTATGGAAATGATATCATCGCTCGTGCGTACGTACGGAATACCGTCTCCACGACGCGATGAGATTCATTCTTAATGATTAACCATTCATGAATGATTATAAAGTATATATAATAAGTACTAATGAAATATATGACATAATAATGATACTGGATTTATGTATATATATATATATGTATGTCATCTACTTACTTCCATTCAAGACAATAAAGAAAGAAAAACAGCGTTCATGCGTACGTACGGACTACTGTCTCCATGAACGGTGTTTTTCATTTCATTTATCTATCTATTATATATATATATATACTGAATATATATGATATATAAATCATATTTTATATTCTGGATGTAAGTAAATCATGATATAAGTAATAATAATGTCAAGAACAAAAAGTCAAAACACCTACGATAAATGAAACGATTTTACCCAAAACGCTTCTTTAACATGGAATTTACAAAAGAACGGGTAATATAATGTCATAAGTGAACCATATATGATATCATAACAATGAATATGATTCTGTAATAAGTCAATGACATTATTTAAATCATTATACAGGAGGTTCGGACACATACGAAGCAAATCGGACCTAAGGTAAGGGAAATATCACAATCTCATTTTTATTCGAGATTGTTTTTACTTTGGTAATTACTGGGGTGTATTTTATCATCCACATCCATGTTTCCTCAATATGTAATGTTATTTAAATCCACCTACAATTGTTTAAATCCAATTTTACCCTTCGGTGAGTTTTTAGTAAAAGATATGAAAGGAATCTTTTGTCGTTTTTCATACGAGGTAATTTTTGACTTTTCCGACAAAAGTACGAGAAGAATGTTTTTTTAACTTAAACGGCACGAACGGATTTTTACGGTTTTATAAAGCCTTATTTTTATGAAGATTCCTCCAAAAGATTTCATGACTATTTTCAATAAAATCTCTTTCTTTTAAAAATTTCATGATGTTTTGTGAAAAGAAATTGATTTTGAAGAAGAAAGGATATTTTCCTCAAGAATTCAATTCAAGTGTTTTATCAAAATTATTTTACATCTAAGATAATAAAGGGTTCTGTTTCTATCCATATTTTTACTTTTATTTGACTATGTTGTGATGGAATTATGTTTATGAATTCCTTTATCTTATATGAATGGTTTTATGATGTCATGTTGTTTAAGAATCCCATTTTTATTACATGGGTTATGCAATGATGTATGATTTATGATTCTGTGGCACACATAAGAAAGGATTCATTAAGAGATGGGTGGGACCTATATCTCCCTCCAATGCATTGGGTAAAGATTTTATATCTCATGAGATAGACATGGCTAGAATGGTAGGTTATACCGGTTCAGTGAAACAGGACTGAAACGAGGATTACTCGATTCAGAAAGGGACTTTGTCCACTAAGATAGTCTTGGCAATGAGTCTTGACTAACAAGAAATGATTCTCTATGATTATGTGTGTATGCCACAATGAGTAATGTTTTAAGTTATGATTTCATTTCACTACTATGATTTATCCCATGTTATGAAATTATGCTCTCTTTTGCAGGTTAAGATTTCCAAAAATGTTATGTTCTTATGAAAATTATGTGATTGATATTTCCTTTGTTTACCCTTACTGAGCATTTGAGCTCACCCTTTTATGTTTTCTTTTCCCCAGGATATAAAGAAAGGTTTTAGGTAAAATAAAAAGGAATATCTTTATGGGAGATGTTGAAGATCTTTCCCCACGATTAGAAGATTATACTCTGAGTTTCCAAAGACACTAAACTATTACGGTCCTTGTGTGTGTGTTTTTGTTATGTACTAAGTATTCCGCAAATGTAATGTAATGTCCATGTACGATAAGCTTCGGGTCTCTACATAATACCTCCCATATTAGTGATATTCCTACATAGTGCTAGTCTCCAGCCCATATCCGATTATAGGTGGTCTTGGGGATTCATAGAATAGACCCCATTGGAATGGGTTGTAATGGAGTGGTATTAGGGGAATCAGTTCTTCCATAGGATCAGAGTATATGATATTGGTTTGTAAAAATATTGTTAAGTGTTCCCAATTTGGATTTTAGGCCAGGGACTCTAGTGTTGGTGTGGTAGTCAACAAATTCATACACCAGGACTCTGATCACCTTCTTTTAAACATAGTATAGGAGAGAGAAAATTGTATATGCATTATATATGAATGGTTTTTGGTTTCCATGTCCTTCTTAAATCATCTCTCATGATATTCTCATTCATCGTGATATATCTTGTGTATTTCAAGATGACTCTACAACATATTCCATCTAGTATTCTACAATAGGATCATGAGTATGATCCCCTCAGTGATGAGGAATCGATACTGGGACCAGTTCCAGAGGTGTTACCTCTAGGTGGTGCACCAGCTATACCACCACCTATAAAGAATCTGATGGTAACTTTAATACCAGTGAATAAGGTGTATATTTTGAGCACACTATTTGAGTTTCGGTGATAAATAACCCATATGATCCAAGGTGATCATGACCCACAGGTGTTTGGAGACTTTCTTGACATGGTGACCCATGTTTTATATCTGGTCTGAACACCATAAAATCAGATGGTGATCCTAGAAGTTATCCTTCTCCATAGATTAGTAGGACAATGTTGGGTGTTAGTGACCCAGTTTTTTTATGAGATTACTCTAGCATGGTCAAAGTTTGAGTGTCTCTTTAGAGAGAATTTATCTCTGGCTATGCTAAGGGTTGTGTGTATCTGGATCTTTTTCATGTCTAGTAAGGCATGATGACAGTAGTTGAGTATTCATTGAGTTTTACTAACCTATCCTAGTTCTCAATGGATATGGTTTATAACCAATTCTTTAGGGCTCGAACCATCCATCTAGGACTATGTGGATGCATTAACTCTAGTGTTATCCTTCTTTGAATTACAACTTATGGTAGGATACTAAAGTAAGATTTGATGGTTTTGAGTTTCTTGGATGAGTAGATACAGCCATTGGTTGATGGTTGTGGGAAAGTAGGAGCATAGACCTTGGTAGTAGGAAGGAAAAGTTAGTCTCAGAGACCTGGATATGTGCGATGTTTTAGAAGGAGGTCCCAGGAGATAGGTTCTATGTTTTGAGGATCTCAGGATGGGTCCAGTCAGTAGGAGGAGATGTGGCTTTACTCATGTGAAGGAAGGGGAAATCTTGCATGATATTTTAGGACTCGTCGTACGGCTGACAGAGAAACTGTGTATGGACAGTTTAGGTAGAGGAAGCAATTGGATCGGATTGGTTCATAGGGTGGTAGACATGGTGGGGGGCTGGGAGAGCATCCATAGGTGGTAGGAAATTTTACTTGTCACCGCCACCACCCCCATATAGTCCACACCAGGCTTAGTGACCTGGATGATAGTATAGAGAATAATTGCAGGTGGTTAATGTTTATAGCCTAGAGGATTCGTGAATGATATGAGGTGTGATCTATTTATTTTATTCCTTAGTTAAAGTACTTATAGAAATAGGTTATAGTCATTCCATTATGGTCACATATTATTTCGATACATAGAGATTATGGTTGATCCCTTAGGTCGACCCTTACGATTGGAGACTTTTACTAGAGATGAATCGGTGATCACATGCTTGTGTCGATGGTATGACCTGACTCTTAGAGACAAGAGTTTTTGTTGGGATCTATTTTTTTAAGTGATGAGGTCTTGTGATATCATTTTAGTTATGAACTGTTTATCAACAATTATTTCCTAGATTGTCTTTTTTAGGTAAAGTTTGGGGTGTGTCCATAGTGACAAAAATAGACCCTCCTTTTTTAGTGATAAGAAAACCCATGCAGCACATAATGAAATCATTCATAGGAGGTTGAATTAGATTACTCATCACTTTTATAGAATGAACCTTAGTGCAGTGGATGTTATGAGTTTCTAGTTTCATGCCTTGGTGGCCTAGTATGACAATGTATTTCCTGAGGATTTTCCAAGATAACCTCCCCACTATGAGATGGACTTCTTCATTGATCTACACCTCAAGAAGACCCCAATATTTATACCAGTATATTTGATGGATCCTGCAAATCTTCACAAGTAGAGGTTGAAGTTGGAGGACTTGTAGAGGAAGTAAATTGTTGCACTCAGTGTTTCACCCTGGGAATCCCCAGTTTTGTTTTTTAAAAAGTAGAAAAGGAGATTGAGGTTATTTGTGGAATATTGTAACTCAAACAAGGTGGCCATGAAGAAAAAGTATCCACTACAGAGGATAGATGACCTCTTTGATCATTTGGGAGGTTCATGATAGTTCTCAAACATTTATCTCAAGTCAGGTTATCACCAGTTGTGAGTATGGGACATGTATATACAGAATACAACATTTATATGTTGTTATATTCACTATGATTACTTGGTGATTCCATTTGGTATGATGAATGACCCAGTAGTTTTCATGGGACTCATAAACTAGATCTTTCAGATTTTCTTAGGTTGGTTCAAGGTATAATTCATCAAAAATATCCGTGTGTACGCAGAGTATGAGGAACAGCACATGAGACATTTAAGGATGGTTCAAGATGTACTTTGAGAGAACCATCCTTATAGGTTACTCTTAAAGTTCCAGTTATAGATTTAGGTGGTCCAAATCTTGGGACATGTTATCTCAGTAGATGGAGTGGCAGTGGACCCAGCCAAGGTTGATACTGCGTTAGCTTGGGATCCACCCAAGAGCATGATGGAGGTGAGAAGATTCCTTTTTTTGGTGAGACATTACCATAGATTCATACCATATTTCTCTAGGATGTCATCACCCATGATATATTTGAACCAAAAGATCCATCCATTCATTTTGAATGAGAGGTACTAGATGGATTTTAAGTAGTTATGGAAGAAATTGGAGAGTTCCCCCATCTTGAGATTTCTATAGGAGGGTGTCGAGCACATAGTGTTCTGTGTTGCATCAGAAACCAGTCTTTGTTTTGATATGATGCATAAGCAAGATTTGATTTCATATGGTTCACATTAGTTGAGTCTACTTGATAATAACTACACTTCCCATGATCTTGAGTTATCAGTGGTATTACTCACACTAAAATGTGGAAACACTACCTAATGAACGATAAGTTTATCATCTATTCTGATCACAATAGTCTCAAGTATATTTTTTTAGAAGGATATTAACTTGAGACAGATAAAAGGACCAGCGTTCCTCTCTGATTATGAAATAAAAATTGTTTATAGTCTAGGGAAGGATAACATGGTAGCATATTCTCCCAGGAGGAGATCATGTTTTTTGTTACTAAACGAGGCGTTAGAGTTGTTGGCTTAATTGTAGTTATACTTTCTATATAGATATGGATCATCTTACCTCCAATCAATGGTTTTCACCTCTCCTCTCTTGCAATGATTTTGGGAGGCATAGCTTGGGGATACTGACCATGAGACCCTAAGTACTCCAATATCCACTATACATGCTCATGATGGATTTTATAAAGGTGGGAAGAATTTCATTCTTTTCAATGGATGTACGATGGTTCCAATGATGTTGTGGGATGAGGTTTTTAAAGAGTTTAATAAATCTCCTTTGGAATTATATAAAAGTGTGGTAAAGATGTACCATGACCTCCGAAGTCATTTTTGGTGGTGAGGAATGAAGAAATGAGTAGTAGAGTTTGTCTCTAGATTCCTTGTTTTTCAGCAAGTGAAGGCTGAGCACCAAGTTTCATCAGGTTTTGATCAACCCCTAAATGATATAGAGTGTAAATAGGATGGGATATCCAAATAATTCATAATGGCCTTACAATGTACATCCAGAAGATATGATGCCATTTGAGCAATCATAGACTAACTCACCAAGTAGTCCCACTTCATATCTATCCAAGAGAAAAGTTTAGTAGAGATCTTGGGATGCCTCTATCTACAAGAGATATTCTGACTCCATAGAGTTCCATCAACTATCGTCTCTGATTATGATTCTTTCATTACATATTGGTTATGAATGGGATTGTCGGAGGATTTTTGGACTTAATTAAACTTGATCATGGTGTTTCACCACCTAACTGACAACTAGATCAAGCAGACCATTTGAGTTCTGGAGGAAATTCTAGGAGCTTTCATGTTGAACTTTTGTTGTAGTTGGTAGGATCATATACCATTAGTGGAGTTTTCAAACAAAAATATTTAACATTCCACCATCTGTATGGAACCATTTTATGCTTCGTATTGGCAACATCGTAGGTCACCATTTTGCTAGAATAACACGGGAGAGTCGACACTCATGGGGATATAGTTGGTGTGAGAAACTACAGATAAGGTTCAAATCATCTAGGAGAAGATGAAGAGTGCATAGGTCCATCAAGATAATTATGAGTATAGAAGATATAGTCCATTGGAGTTCATGGATGGAGACCATGTGCTCTTATGGGTTTCACATAAATGTGGACAACGGATATCTGGACAGGTTAGAATGATATCTCTAAGATTCATTGACACTTTTTAGATACTACATAGATTTGGATGGGTGGAATAATACTTAGATATACCTCCACAGTTAGAATGGATACATGATGTATTCCATGTGACGTAGATGAGGAGGTATGTGCATGACCCAATGCATGTTATAAACTAGGGTGAACTGGAAATCGATGATGGACCTACCTTTGCTGAGTACCCGATAAATATTGAGAATCAGTGGGAGAGGATCCTTTATGGGTGATAGATTCTTTTGGTATGTATCTAGTGACAACATGAGAGTCTTTAGGAGAGAACATGGGAGTGGTAGGCTCAGATTCATTCTCAATACCCACATCACATTGTGTAACGTTATTTTGGATTTTGGGACATAAATCCCTAAGGTGGGAGAATTTAATTACTCATATATTCTATGTATTATTTTTAGATATTGTATAGATTTTTTATTATACTAGTATCTGATACATAATGTGATTCTAAGGCCCAGTGTTCCCAGAAAAAATGTCTAAAATATATTAAATAGAACATGCATTTAGTTTTTTGGGAAAAGTATAATAACTTCTAAACAAGACTATAGACCCTAAATTTGAGGGAACTATTGAGTTAAGATTGTGGGGTTTACCCTATTAGTGATATAACCATGTTTAGTTCAAGGCATTTATGGAAAATTCTTCACAGGTGTAAATTAATAAAATAATTAAATAAATTATTTTTTTTATTGATGTAATGATCTAATTTCCTTCATTAAATATGCACTTATGGAAAACTTTTAAGGTTATCTATATAACCCTATGGGTTGATGAGATCCATTGAAGTCGTTGGTGGAGATTATGTTTGTGGATGATGGCCGAATCAAGGATCAACGACTAGTGTGAGATGGAATCAAAGTATTTGACTAGTGATCATGAAGAAGCTCTCTTCATCACCAGTGATTGATCTAAATCGAAGAAGGATGATGTTTGATTTGGTTTTATTCCATAATTTTGTTTCTATGATAGACATAAATCAATCAACCAATAGAATGATCTACAGATATTGTGTATTGTGGTATGGTTTAGATTAATCTGGATTTTAAGTATTTTTCATTTTTATTTAATCACTATCAATTAATTCATCATTCTAACATAAACGAATAAAGTTATACATGAACATTGACTAAGGTTTGTTCCACTTTATTGTTCTTTTGTATTTTAACACTGACTCTCTGTTTATCATAGGCATTTTTCATTTGGAATTTGGTTCTACATATCTCTATGATATATCATTGCCCGAATATTTCGTGGTGTAACAATCTGATATTGTAGATATAGTATCGACATAACATAATGGTGGTGTGATGATGGATGCAGAAACGGCCTGGATGGTTTTGATACCAAATTTAATGTTCTTCGGTGCACAATGAGGAATGGAATTTTATTGTGATTTCTGAAATTATTTGATGGCTGAAACGTATTTTTCTTCGATGAAAAGACTCATAAGAGGTGGTTCCTTGGTTTTCAGGTGAGGTGCATAGCTGGATCGATGATCGAAGGTGTCTAAATAAAATCAGAAACCATATATGAGAATATAGGAAAAAAATTGATACAAGGAATTTAACTCAGATCCACACGTTGTGTGGTCTGCTATAACACCCCAAGCTTCCACGGTACGTTTCCCTTCGAATAATGCAATGGCGTGCATTGTACGCAACTTCGAGATTCTAACACACCACAACCAATCAAACTAGCCGTTATGAATAGTAATACCTACTTTTTCAAATTTTATAAATTCTATCTCTCAAAATGGACTTCATTTTTGGATTCAGAATATCGAATTTATCCTAGGGTGAAATTTTGGAACTTTTCAGATAACACTTATATTTTGATGAATAGTGAAAATTACTAAATTTTAATTAAAAACAACTTTTTAAATCAAAATAATTTATAGTGATAAAGTATATTATTGAGTGTTTTTAAAGTATAATTAGAATATATTTTTACCATTTTATCCAATGGTGTTCATTAGAATTAGTTTCACTTTGAAATTGGACCTAAACAATTGTCAGTCTTTTGATATATATTGTTTCTTAAAGACATGTTATTTGTTGTGACAGCGAGAATTAATTATAAAATTAATTAATGCAACTTATATGTTTATAATTTTGTAAAATAGACATCATTTTTGAATTTGGAATATCAATTATAGCTTAGGGTGAAATTTTGGCATTATTCTGAAAAACTTCTATTTTAGATGAATAGTGAAACTAATAAGTGGTAGTTAAAAAAAACTGAATTTTTCATAAAACTCAATTTTACCGATTTTGTGAATGGAATTTCGAAAATCCGAGATACACGGTTAATATCAAGAAGTAAAATGTGTTTCAATGAGATGAAAATAATTTTTGGTGAATAGTAACTTGTTACTTTTATTTAATACGGTTAAAAGTAAATAGGGTAATTAAGGGTAAAAATGATATTAATGTTACCCTAACACATGTCCTAATTCTATTGGACAAGTGTATCTAGACCAAAAACAACCTTAGGAATAAAGTATTATCATTTAGGTCCACTTTGATTAGATTAGGACATTTATTATTATTTAATTCAAAGAAGAGTTAAAAGAGTTAAAATCAACATTTATTTACTAAAACATTTTTAATATAGGGTTATAAATAAGATAAATTCAATTGTAAATATTCATCAGAAAGATAATAATATTTTCTACATAATGATATTTTATTTATAATTTTTAGACATTAAATAATTTAATATATTTATGACACAATGATGATGCAGTAATTAACATAATAGTGAAAAAGTAAAATAATTGATATTATAAATACCCAAATAATTATAATTTAAGACTTTTAATGAATTAAAATAATTTTATAGGATAATATGACATTTTACGATTGATTTAATTGACTTTTTTAGAAGTAATAATTCTTTTATGAGTTTCAAAAAAATCAACTATTGAATAGTGTCAAAATTGACATAAAAGAGTTTTTAAAACAAATATTATATTATTAGTTGATATTAAATTCCTAAAAATCTAAGGTTCGGCAAAGAGACTTACATCATGATAGGTATATAATTAATGGACCACTTGGGGGTCTCTTTTATGTATATAGTATGTTTATTAACTATATAATATAAAAATACAAAGTGACATGGTAAATGTCAAACTAATTAACTAAGAGTTAAAACTAAACGATAAGGTTAATATAGTAACCCAAACGTGTCTAAATTCTATTGGTTGATTTCTTTTTTACCTATCCTCACCTTAAACTTTTAATAATAAACTTTAGAGCCATTATAAACTGAATATGAATTTATTATAAATTAAGTTTTCTAGCTTTTCCAAAGGTGCCCCTCACCCCTATTAAAAAAGGGCACTCCTCCTTATCATTTATTCACACCTTCAAAGACTTTTGGTTCGGCCAAAACCTGCCCAAATACTCTCTCAACTTCCCTCACTACAACCTAGAGGTCTTAGTTTCATCAGAAAGCCAACCACGGAGCCCTTTTGATCAAATCAAAAGGAAGAACCCAAAGAAGAGGTAATGTTTTCACCAGCCCTTTTCAAGTTCCTTTCTTCTTCCACTTCTTCTTTCATTGTTATTACCATTCTAAAATAATAACTCCAGTATCTTATATATACTGTGATGTTATTATAAATATGGTACAACCATATTTAGTATTCTATCCACCCTTTAAATAACATGTCACCATACGTGCGTACGTACGGCTTACCGTCTCCACGTCGTGGTGTAATTGTTATTCAATATATTATTATTTGGGTGGGTATAATAATGATGTGTAACTCATTTAAATGATAAATATAACATGATAATGATTATTTATATATGATATACCATGCAATTATATATTATTTTAATCTCAAAAGAATGATATTGTCGCTCGTGCATACGTACGGACTACCGTCTCCATGAACGTGATGAGATTCATTCTCCATCATATCCATTCAAGTATAATTAAAATTTTATGATTTAAAAATAATTTTTAAGAACTTTATATCATTCTGGATATGAATAAGATACAACCTATCCATGAAAAACATGTCTTACGTAACAAAACATATAAAAGAAAACGAGTAAGTTAACACCCGAAATGACGATAATTCTAAGATATTATTAACAAAGCAATGTTAAACAATCATTTATGATATCATATTAATGTATATGATTCATTAATAATTTAATAACAATTATTTAAACATTATACAAGAGGTTAACCTACCCCCAACCAAGGAAAAGTACAAGGTAAGGGGTTTCTTATCTCACTTTAAAATTCCGTGAGATTTCCATTATTCACCACTTATTTATTGCATGTGGTGTGAATAATGCCCATGATTGTATTGATTGTGTAATATACTTTAATTTAGGGATATTTACATCATCATTGTATTATCCTTATTTCATGGGTTCATGTTTCATAAGTTACCAAATCGATAAGGGAATTTGTAATTTCAATTTCCACTCATTTGGCTTTACGCATATTTCATTGATTATATAACTCCAAAATTATGTGTGGAATAACTATTCATTTGATTATGTCATAATTGTAACTCCCATTCCTATGGATATGATATTGATACACATAATCACTCCATTGATAATTTCTCAAGTCATCGATATGAATTTGATAAGAGTAATTTTAACTCATTCTCCATTTGTTGAGTTAAACATCCAATTCATTGGTGTTGTTTTTACAAGATTATGTGTGAATTTCCTTTGATTGTTTTACACTAAATATCCAATCATATTTAGTGTATTTATATTTGTCACACATAACTATGTCGTTGATTTATCCTTAATCTAAGGATATGGCCTTTATGAGAGATTTCATCTCAATTTACATTCCATTGAGACTTCTTTGTTGTTATACACCAAATCACTTTTATGTGGTGTATATAATGTACTTTGATATAGTATATCATGAATTCCATTATTCTCATGATATTACAATGTTTTTATTACCTCAATTATTTTTATTCAAGTGTCTCTTTTTTGGTTAGAAACTCTAACTAAAATACCATTTTTAAATGTTTTAAAGACTTATTCCTCTAAATCTTGATCATTAATGTCCATGTTTTAAAAATTGTTTTTAAGGATTTATTTATATGAACATTAAAGTTTTAAAATTAAAACTCCTTTTAAAAAGTTTCAAAGTGGTATGGGACACTTTGATTCAAAAATCTATTTTTAAATGGCTTCTTGACAAATAGTGTGACTTTTAAATGATTTCAAGAAAAAGGGGGATATTTCTCTCAAATAGTTTTGATGACTATTTTCATCTAGGTCAACATCCTTCATTATTCTTGATTGAGGTTAATGTGATACAATACAATCTTCCATATTGTATCGAATGAGTTATGTTTGACTGTGGATGTGCTATTTTTATACCATTCATGGTTTGTGGTTAAAGTATTGACATTTCATATGCTAGATTTAATACGAATGTTTATGTTATATTTAGACCTATCTATATGAGGAGTGAATTGGACTTAATAAGTGACGGGTGGAGTCCGCTATAGCTTCTCAATGCATCGGTAGGTCTCATGAGACAAACTAGTGTCTTGGCACAAGGCCATGGAAAAATCTTATTTGTAGTCTTGGCACGAGGCCTTGGCTATGTGGTTATGATAGTCTGGAATTATGCATTCCATCATTATGAAAGTGGTTATTGATATTTCATGTGATCATTCTACTAGTAGAACATCCATGTGAGTAAGTAAATGGAATTAATTTATTTTATCTTTGCCATTTTATGCTGATGTTAAAGTTTAAAAGGCTTTTGTTTTAGTTATAAACTGCCTTAAGTGTTTATGCTTATCTATGAAATCTTCTGCTATAATGTTATCCTTACTGAGCATCTGAGCTCACCCCTTTCAATGTTTTATTTTTCCCAGGATTATGAAGAAGTAATTTATGAATGACCTGCAGGGATAGTATGAGGGGATATAAAGACAAGATGTTGTTGTAGTTTTTTTTACCTTATGATGTAATGTAAGACTTATGAATATATCTAGTGTTTCCAAGACTACTAAACTAATTGGTCTTTCGAGACTTGATCCTTTGTGATTATGCCAATGTGATTTAATAATGCACCGACTCTGGGTATCTAGGGTCGGGGTGTTACAGTTGGTATCAAAGTAAGTTTAGTATAGACCTTGGAAGCTAGATTTAGATAAACTCTGATTAGAGAACATAGACCTAAGATGAACTTTGAGGATTAGTATAGAAGAACTTCCTAGAATTTTGGTATTATAGAGATTTTGTGATTTTTTCGAGAAATACATCCCTGTCTGGATACGAGCAGGTAGAGGCGGCTCTGGAACAGATGTACCTAGGGGTAAAACCCGAAAACACCGCTTTGAGCTAGACTCGAATGGGAACTGGTGCACGACAACGGGCCTTGCTGCACTCTTGGTTACAACACTCCCGGGGGATATGCTTAGGATAATTTACATTTTCTTTACAAACTGATTTAAAGTATTATATATATAATATGAGAGTAAATGACCTTGGTTAGACCTAATGTGTTTCAAATTGAAAATATGGTGACATGTTAATCTCTAAATGATTGTATGACTACTATTACTCACACAATGCTTTCTGGTTTTAGTCAATGGATGGATTCCAAGGAAGTTATAGTGACTTTGAGAATGATGTACAAGGTGGGAACGGTGGTGGCAATGAGCAACAAAATGGAATGTTGATAGGCGTAAAAGATATCGTCTTTATGCCAAATCAATTTTCCAAAAATATGATCAACAATATATATATTAACCAATTACCGGACTCAACAAAGAAGAGAAAGGTGATGAATGATAAGAGCTCCAGTAGTGGAGACCATGGAGAAATAAATCCTCAATTTCCATCATGCAGGAAATGTGGAAGGAGACACCTAGGAAAGTGTCTCAATGGGATAAAGAAATGATTTACGTGCGGGAAGGAAGGACATAAAGTGAAGAATTGCCGAAGAAAAATGAAGAGTACTATGAAAGAAGATAAAAATGGTCCTAATAATCCATTTACAGTCATTTTCCATAAATGTAGGGGACCTGGACATTACCTGAGTGAATGTTCTATTCTATATGATATTTTCTTGGTCAAAGAAGAATCTATATGGAAATAAATGGATGGAGAAATGTTTAAAAATTATTAGCGCTCCTTGTTGATGGGTTTACTTTGGAATAATTTTCTCTTGTATTTGTAACCCTAACGTTTTCCATGTGAGAATGATATTTATGGAAGAATTATTTTTTCTCTTGTGGATATAGTTATAAATAACCATTTGGTTTTATGTGATCATTGGGTTTGAGGAAATTACAAATTATTATAATTTGGGATGAAAATTCAAGGTATGAGATAACATTTGTGGTTAAATTATGTTATGGTTATTTTGAGGAATTTATCTCATTTTGGTAATGTTATAAAATATAGTTTTTGAAAAAGGACAACACGTAGACCGTGTGACAACCCGTTGCATCGGACAAAGCTATGGGAATCTAACCCAAAACCAAAGTGAGATTGGGATTTATCACCTACCACTGGACTACGTGAAGTCTCTGGTTAATGTGACTATTATTTTTAGTTAAATGATTTTATTGATCAATAAGAATTTGATTTTGGATCTTATGTCTTATCAAATGAATACCCTTAGTATAGGAAAATGATTTGGTGATTAAGTGATAAATGTTATTTTGGAAGTTGTTCGCTTTGTTGGGAACACTATATGCCAAAGGAAAATAGAGTAGTATGGGATTTCATTTGAGGAGTAATGGTGGATTTTTATCTATGTTTTTATTGTGGATTTATAATGATTTGTGTTATTTATGGAAATGATTAGGTTAATTACTTTTAAGTATGTGACTTTAAGAAGTAATTAATGTCATTTGGAGATACAATTTAACGTGGAAGACTACATTCTTAATAAGTTTTGGTTTTCAATATTAGTTTTTATTATAGGATTTTAAGGACAATTGATTATTGAGTGGTATTTATTTAACTTTGGGGTATTGTTGGTTTAATTTTGGAAATTAAGATTAGTGTTTATTTCTCTCAAGGAATATCCTTTTGGGGGATCATTAGATCTTGTACTAACCATTTTGGTTTTGATTAATCTCTAAAGACAAGTTAAATATATATTTTATCCTATGTGGATCATGTATTTCTATAGAAGTTTATTCTAGCTCTTCCATTGTGACCAAGTCTTCTTGAATACTCATTGTTCAAAAAAATGAGTTAGTGGTAAAAAGTTATTAATGAATGAAACCCTACTTAAAATGTAAGTATATCTCTTTATTTTCTTTGTCAATATCATAAATTAATTCCTCGTCCTTATGTAATGTAACTTAAAACAAAAAAAAATTGTCTGTTTACTTTCCTAATAGGAGACTAATGGTCATTTGTCCCAACACAAGTTTGTGGTTTTATTATTATTAACTTTCTCTTGATCATGATTTCTATCCCTCTCCATCAAAACTTGACACTTAGTTTATCATCCATATCCATGTTTTCCTACATGGAATCCGAGTATGGGTTATCTTGGTTGACCTTTATACCTCTCTTTCTTTCTTTTAAAGTGATAGTTTTATTGACTCTTTTTCCGATGTGGGGCTTTCCATTATATTCCCAAGAAAATTTTTGAAAACTGCAAGGACGCAATTTATTGAAGGAGGGTATAATTTAACACCCCAAGCTTCCACGGTACGTTTCCCTTCTAATAATGCAATGGCGTGCATTGTACGCAACTTTGAGATTCTAGCACACCACAACCAATCAAACTAGCCGTTATGAATAGTAATACCTACTTTTTGAAATTTTATAAATTCTATCTCTCAAAATGGACTTCATTTTTGGATTCGGAATATCGAATTTATCCTAGGGTGAAATTTTGGAACTTTTCGGATAACACTTATATTTTGATGAATAGTGAAAATTACTAAATTTTAATTAAAAACAAATTTTTAAATCAAAATAATTTATAGTGATAAATTATATTATTGAGTGGTTTTAAAGTATAATTAGAATATATTTTTACCATTTTATCTAATGTTGTTCATTATAATTAATTTCACTTTGAAATTGGACCTAAACAATTGTCAATATTTTGATATATATTGTTTCTTAAAAACACGCTATTTGTTGTGACAGCAGGAATTAATTATAAAATTAATTAATGCAACTTATATGTTTAGAATTTTGTAAAATAGATACTATTTTTGAATTTAGAATATCAATTATATCTTAGGGTGAAATTTTGGCATTGTTCTGAAAAACTTCAATTTTTGATGAATAGTGAAACTACTAAGTGGTAGTTAAAAAAACTGAATTTTTCATAAAACTTAATTTTACCACTTCTGTGAATGGAATTTTGAAAATCTGAGATACACGGTTAATATAAAGAAGTAAAATTTGTTTCAATGAGATGAAAATAATTTTTGATGAATAGTAACTTTTTACTTTTATTTACCACGGTTAAAAGTAAATAGGGTAATTAAGGGTAAAAATGATATTAATATTACCCTAACACATGTCCTAATTCTATTGGACAAGTTTATATCGACCAAAAACAACCTTAGGAATAAATTATTATCATTTAGGTCCACTTGGATTAGATTAGGACATTTATTATTATTTAATTCAAAAGAGAGTTAAAAGCGTTAAAATCAACGTTTATTTACTAAAACATTTTTAATATAGGGTTATACATAAGATAAATTCAATTTTAAATATTCATTAGAAAGATAATAATATTTAATACATAATGATATTTTATTTATAATTTTTAGACATTAAATAATTTAATATATTTATGACACAATGATGATGCAGCAATTAACATAATAGTGAACAATTAAAATAATTGATATTATAAATACCCAAATAATTATAATTTAAGACTTTTAATGAATTACAAAAATTTTATAGGCTAATATGACATATTAGGATTGATTTAATTTACTTTTTTCGAAGTAATCATTCTGTTATGAGTTTCACAAAAATCAACTATTAAATAGTGTCAAAATTGACATAAAAGAGTTTTTAAAACAGATATTATATTATTAATTGTTATTAAATAACTAAAAATCTGAGGATCGGCCAAGAGACTTATATCATGATAGTTATATCATTAATGGACCACTTGGGGGTCTCTTGGATGTATATAGTAAGTTTATTAACTATATAATATAAAAATACAAAGTGACATGGTAAATGTCAAACTAATTAACTAAGAGTTAAAACTAAAAGATAAGGTTAATATAGTAACCCAAACCTGTCTAAATTCTATTGGATGAATGGTTTTTGACCTATAACCACCTTAAACTTTGAAGAATCAACTTTGGATCCATTAGAAACCGAATATGAATTTATTATAAATTAATATTTCTAGCTTTTCTAAAGGTTCCCCTCACCCCTCTTATAAAAGGGCACTCCTCCTTCTCATTTCTTCACACCTTAAAAGCCTTTTGGTTTGGCCACCCCTGCCCAAATACTCTCTCAACGTCCCTCAATACAACCTAGAGTCCTTAGTTTGATCATAAAGCCAACCTAAGGATCCCTTTTGATCAAATCAAAAGGAAGAACCCGAAGAGGAGGTAATGTTTTCACCACCCCTTTTCAAGTTCCTTTCTTCTTCCACTTCTTCTTTCATTGTTATTACCATTATAAAATAATAACTCCAGTATATTATATATACTGTGATGTTATTATAAATATGGTACAACCATATTCAGTATTCTATCCACCCTTTGAATAACATGTCACCATATGTGTGTACGTACGACTTACCATCTCTACGTCGTGGTGAAATTATTATTCAATATATTATTATTTGGGTGGGTATAATAATGATGTGTAACTCATTTAAATAATAAATATAACATGTTAATTATTCTGTATATATGATATACCATCCAATTATATATTATTTTAATATCAAAAGAATGATATTGTCGCTCGTGCGTAGGTACGGACTACCGTCTCCACGAACGCGATGAGATTCATTCTCCATAATATCCATTCAAGTATAATTATCATTTGATGATTTAAAAATATTGTTTAATAACTTTATATCATTCTGGATATGAATAAGATACAACCTATCCATGAAAATATTCCTTATATAACTAAACATATAAAAGAAAACGAGTAAGTTAACACCCGAAATGACGATAATTCTAAGATATTATTAACAAAGTAATGTTAAACGATCATATATGATATCATATTAATGTATATGATTCATGAATAATTTAATAACAATTATTTCAACATTATACAGGAGGTTAACCTACCCCCAACCAAGGAAAAGTACAAGGTAAGGGGTTTCTTATCTCACTTTAAAATTCCGTGAGATTTCCATTATTCACCACTTATTTATTGCATGTGGTGTGTATACTGACCATGATTGTATTGATTGTGTAATATACTTTAATTTATGGATATTTACATCATCATTTTATTATACTTCTTTCATGGGTTCATGTTTCATAAGTTACCAAATCGATAAGGGAATTTGTAATTTCAATTTCCACTAATTTGGATTTACGCATATTTTATTGATTATATTACTCCAAGATTATGTGTGGAATCACTATAAATATTATTATGTCATAATTTCCACTCCCCTTCCTGTGGATATGCTATTGATACACATAATCACTCCATTGATAATTTCTCAAGTAATTGATATGAATTTGATAAGAGTAATTTTAACTCATTCTCCATTTGTTGAGTTAAACATCCAATTCATTGGTGTTGTTTTTACAAGATTATGTGTGAATGTCCTTTGATTGTTTTACACTAAATATCCAATCATATTTAGTGTATTTATATTTTTCACACATAACTATGTCCTTGATTTATCCTTAATCTAAGGATACGGCCTTTATGAGAGATTTCATCTCAATTTACATTCCATTGAGACTTCTTTGTTGTTATACACCAAATCACTTTTATGTGGTGTATATAATGTACTTTGACATAGTATATCATGAATTCCTTTATTTTCATGATATTACAATGTTTTTATTACCTCAATTATTTGTATTCAAGTGTCTCTCTTTTGGTTAGAAACTCTAACTAAAATACCATTTTTAAATGTTTTAAAGACTTATTCCTCTAATTCTTGCTCATTAATGTCCATGTTTTAAAAATTGTTTTAAGGATTTATTTATATGGACATTAATGTTTTAAATTTAAAACTCCTTTTAAAAAGTTTTAAAGTGGTATGGGACACTTTGATTCAAAAATCTATTTTTAAATGGCTTCTTGACAAATAGTGTGACTTTTAAATGATTTCAAGAAAAAGGGGGATATTTCTCTCAAATAGTTTTGATGATTATTTTCATCTATGTAAACATCATTCCTTATTCTTGATTGATTTTAATGTGATACAATACAATCTTCTATATTGTATCGAATGAGTTATGTTTGATTGTGGATGTGCTATTTTTATACCATTCATGGTTTGTGGTTAAAGTATTGACATTTCGTATGCTATATTTAATACGAATGTTTATGTTATGTTTAAACCTGTTCATATGAGAAATTCATTGGACTTAATAAGTGACAGGTGGAGCCCGCTATAGCTCCTCGATGCATCGGTAGGTCTCATGAGACAAACTAGTGTCTTGGCACAAGGCCTTGGCAAAATCTTATTTGTAGTCTTGGCATGAGGCCTTGGCTATGTGGTTATGATAGTCTGGCATTATGCATTCCATCATTACGAAAGTGGTTATTGATATTGCATGTGATCATTCGACTAGTAGAATATCCATGTGAGTAAGTAAATGGCATTAATTTATTTTATCTTTTCCATTTTATGTTTAAGTTCAAGTTTAAAAGGCTTTCATTTTAGTTATAAACTGCCTTAAGTGTTTATGCTTATCTATGAAAGCTTTTTCTATAATGTTATCCTTACTAAGCATCTGATCTCACCCCTTTCAGTGTTTTATTTTTCCCAGGATTATGAAGAAGTAATTTATGAATGACCTGCAGGGATAGTATGAGGGGATATGAAGACAAGATGTTGTTGTAGTTTTTTTTACCTTATGATGTAATGTAAGACTTATGAATATATCTAGTGTTTCCAAGACTACTAAACTAATCGGTCTTTTGAGACTTGAATCCTTTGTGATCATGCCAATGTTATGTAATAATGCACCGACTCTGGGTATCTAGGGTTGGGGAGTTACATCTGCTCTTAGTGGTTGCTTGGGCTTTTGTAGAAAGTTAAGTATAACACGACATGTGACCCTATCACATGGCATGTGATCTATCCCATGTGGCTCAAAATTTACCTCAGAGGGTACACAGACACGGGTTGGAGTACAGGGGCTTGGGAACGTCATGTACTACCATAGAGACACAGACATCCCAAGTACATTAGTAGAGTACACAATAATCCGACATGCTATGTATTGTTACACGCTCATGAACATGGGGCACAGTCTGTTTATATGGGAAGGACCCAAGTTGAGGTGAGACGGTGTGGTACCCTATTGCACACCATTTAATCCTTAAAATTTTTCTTGTATACCTTTCCCTCTGTATCTCGGTAAAGTTTTATTAGGATGTGTTCCCCATATCAATTTTCCTGAGGGTTAGTATGGAATGGAATCCTACTCCAAGGGCATTGATCACTTCAGCAGGACTTATTGGATAGAGTTTTTGGAATCCATCCTTATGGCCCAGAGTCATATCTTCTATTAATCTTCATGACTAAGGTGGAGTTATTGGTATTATTGTGACCAGCATAATTCAAGCATCGATCTTCTGCTTAGAACGTTATTCCAAATTAAGTTTTTGGTTTACCCCATGGACTTGGGAATAATCTGAATCAACGTGTCATAACTCTTCAGTATTTTAGCATATACTTCTTATGATGATATATAATGTGAATTAACTCTCATATGGATGTCATCAGTGTTATGAAACTCAGGAGTTTGTTATCCTGGACAATTTCTATGTGGAAAGATCAAGCTAAAATCCTAGGCTAGAATTATGGTTTTGACTTACCTTTAGGATATGTGTCTTTGTTGAGTATATCTAGATATTTATATTATATGTGTTGTAGACATATACTTGTGCTGAGATTGATGTATTATTTTTTGTATGTTTTTTGGTCTAGGGGTGTCCTAATTGGTGTTGTTATACTCACCCCTTCATGGGTTTTCCTTGCATGTGTCGTATCTTGTGTATACGGTCAACTGTTCGATAGATTCCTGTACATACTAGCACCAAAAGTTTATTAGTGAGACCGGATAGACCAATGAGTGTTCTTTTGGTATCTTGGATGCATCCCCCAGGGTTTACTTGTAACACCTCAAGCTTCCACAGTACGTTTCCCTTTGAATAATTCAATAGATTGCATTGTATGCATCTTTTAGATTCTAACACACTGCATCCAATTAGACTAGTCGTTATGAATAGTAATACCCACTTTTAGAAATTTTATAAATTTTCTCTTTAAAAATGGACTTCATTTTTTATTCGTAATATCAAAATTAGCTGAGGGTGAATTTTTGGTATTTTTCTAAAAACTTTAAATTTTTGATGAATAGTGAATAAATGTTGCGTTATTGCATAAAAATGACTTTTTATTTAAATAATTAGTTGTTTTATTTTAATTTATTTTAGGTAAAAATAGATACATAATACATATATATGTTCAACATAATTCATTGGATTCATTTTATTATAAGTTTAGATATATAAAATCTTGTCGAACTAGTTACCGTCTTTTACCCACCTCCTAGGAGCATTTGCAACTTTGAATAAATCATAATTTTATCACTTCTGTGAGTTGAATTTCAAAAATCATAGAGATACGGTAAATATCAGTAAGTAAAATCTGGTACAATAAGATGAAAATAATTTTTTGTGAATAGTAACTTTTTTACTTTTATTTACCACATTTAAAAGTAAATAGGGTAATTAAGGGTAAAATTGATATCATAATCACCCAAACACAGGTCCTAATTCTATTATATAAGTTTAATTTTACCAAATCCAACCTTAGGAATAAAATATTATCCTATAGGTTCACTTGTATTAGATTTGGAAAATTATTCTTATTTTATTTAAACAAGAGTTAAAAGAGCTAAAATAAAAGTTTAATATCTAAAAATTTTTTAATATAGGGTTATACATAAGATAAATTAGACTATAAATATTAATTATAAATAAAAAAATATTTCATATATAATGGTTATTTATTTATAATTTTTAGACAGTAAACAATTAAATTTATTTATGAGACACTGATGATGCACTAATTACCATATTAATGAAAGATTAAAATAATTGATATTACAAATATCCAAATAAATCTAATTTAGGACTTCTATTTAATTACACTAATTTTCATGGTTAATATGACATATTAGAGTTTATTGAATGAATTTCTCTCGAAGTAATAATGCTGTTATAAATTTAATAAAAACAAAATACCAAATAGGGTCAAAATTGACATAAAGGACTTTTTAAAACAAATATTATATTATTAACTGATATTCTATTCAAAAAAATATATGTTTGGTCCAAAGGGCATAAATAATATTATATATGTCATTAATGAACCACTTTAGGTTTTTTAGGAAGTTTACATTAAGTTTATTAACCATATAATATAAAAATACAAAGAGACATGGAAAATGTCAAACTATTTAACTAAGAGTTAAATCTAAAAGATAAGTTTTATATAGTGACCCAAACCTATCTAAAACTTATTGGTTGAGTGGTTT
This sequence comes from Viscum album, assembly GCA_963277665.1. Classification (NCBI taxonomy): domain Eukaryota; kingdom Viridiplantae; phylum Streptophyta; class Magnoliopsida; order Santalales; family Viscaceae; genus Viscum; species Viscum album. The sequence continues at coordinate 338,704,761 of OY728163.1, forward strand.
TAGACCCATATTCCCCTTATCCTTGAAATAAATCATTTTATATCCCTTATAAACTGAAACGTATTTTATTATAAAATAATATTTCAATCTTTTCCTAAGGTGCCCCTCACCCCTCTTATAAAAGGGAACTTCCCCTTATCTCAAATTCACACCTTCAAAGCCATTTGGCTCGGCCAACCCTGGACAAAATATCCTTATAACTTTCCTCTATTCATCCTATAGGCCTTAATTTAGTTATAAATCTTACCTATGGTGCTCTTTTGATCAAATCAAAAGGAAAAACCCAGAGAAGAGGTAAATATTTCATCACCTCTTTCAAGTTCTTTTATTCTTCCACTTCCTCTTAATTTATTGTTTCCATTAAAAAATAGTAACTACAATGTATTATATATACTTTAATGTTATTATAAAATCATTACAACCATATTCATTATTCTATCCATCCTATAAATGACAAAGTCACCATACGTGCGTACGTACGGATTATCATCTCCACGTCGTGGTGTAGTTTGTTATTCAAATACTTAATCATTATGATGGGTATAATAATGAGTATAAATGATGTAAATAATAAATATAACATGATAATTATTCTTTATATATGATATACCAACCAATTATATGTGATTTTAATATCAAAAGAATGATATTGGCGCTTGTGTGTACGTACGGATTACCGTCTCCACGAACGCGATGAGATTCATTCCCCATCGTATCCATTCAAGACTAATTTTAATTTGATGATTAAAAATAATGTTTAAAGGCTTAATATAATTATTAATATGAATAAAATACATCCTATCCGTAAAAAAACATTACTTACGTAACAAATCATATATAGGAAAACAAATCAGTTAACACCTGAATCGATGATACTACTGAAATATCATTAACAAAGCAATATTAGAAGATCATATATGATATCCTATTTATGTATATAGTTGTATAATTTAATAACAATTATTTAACTATTATATAGGAGTTTAACATACCCTCGAGCAAGGAAAATTACAAGGTAAGGGTTATTTTTACAATCTCTTTATTATCCAAGGTTGTTTTTACGTAAGTATCTACTAGGACCTTTTTATCATCCACATCTGTGTTTTCTTAAAACAATGTACTTAAAAAATTTACTATTTACTATAAAATGGTTTAAAGTCATTTATACACTTATTTTACCTTATATTTTTTGAAATGAGTATTTTCGTCATTTTCCGAAAAGGGCACTTTATGACCTTTTCGACAAAATTAAGGTAAGAATGTTTTTTTAACTTATACGTCGGGTGCGGCTATTTTCCACTATTATAACATTATAGAAGCTTCCCTTACAACTTATAAGAATATTTTCAAAATTAATTTTTTATTTTATAATAATATGACTTTTAAATGATTTCATAATAGAAAGAGATATTTCTCTAAAAAAAGTTTTTGATTTCATCTATGTCAACATCCTTTGATGGATTTTAAGCTTATTTGAAGTTGATTTATTATGATACAATTCATCCTAATTGTATTGAAGTTTTTGTAATATGTTTGATTGTGGATGTGTTATTTTTATACCATTCATGTTTTATGGATAAATTATTGACATTTTGCATGTTAGTTTCAATACGAATGTTTATGTTATGTTTGAACCTTTTCATATGAGGAATGAATTGGACTTAGTAAGTGATGGGTGGAGCTCGTTATAGCTCTTCAATGCATCGGTAGGTCTCATGAGAAAAACTAGTGTCTTAGAAAAATGCCTTGACAAAATATTATTTTTAGTCTTGGCATAAGGCCTTGACTATGTGGTTATGAAGTCTGAAATTATGAATTTCATCATTATAAAAGTGGCTATTGATATTGCATGTGATTATTTGACTAGTAGAATATCCATGTGAATAAGTAAATAGAATTATTTGATTTTATCTTTTCCATATTATGCTGAAGTTCATGTTTAAAATCTTTTGTTTCAGTCTTACATTGCCTTAAATGTTTATTCTTATTTATAAAAGTTTCTGCTATATTGTTACCCTTACTAAGAATCTGAGCTCACCCCTTTCTATGTGACAACCAGGTCCTTGTGATAGCACAGCCACCCTGCCTTAACATGGTCGTCGGGTCTTGGTCCACCAGGTACCACCAGTTGCCTCCGCAGACATGTGGGGCCCACCCTAGGGTCCACCCACATTCCTAAATGGGTCATCTGACTAATGATAGTCTCCATAGGCCAACACATGTCCTTTCCAGTGTGCTTTTTCCTCACTCACACACACCCTGGGAAACTTCTCAGAAGGTCACCCATCCTAATCCCTACTCCAGGTACCACCAGTTTCCCCCGCAGACACGTGGGGGCCACCCTAGGGTCCACCCACATGCCTGAATGGGTCATCTGACTAATGATAGTCTCCACAGGCCAACACATGTCCTTTCCAGTGTGCTTTGTCCTCACTCACACACACCCTGGGAAACTTCTCAGAATGTCACCCATCCTGATCACTACTCCAGGTCAAGCACGCTTAACTGTGGAGTTCTAATCAGGTAGGCTCCCAAAAAAGAAGGTGCACCTTGTTGACATGAGTCATATCATTTAGTCATTTAACCCTTTATCATTTGGGGATGTTACAATCACCCCCCCCCCCCCCCTTTAGGGCACAACGCCCTCATTGTGGGCCCTACATCTCAACCCAGGCTATGCACCGCTCACTTAAAGCTGGGTTCCTCCTCTGATACCAAATGTGACAACCGGGTCCCGGTGACAGCACAGCCACCCCGCCTTAACATGGCCGTCAGGTCCTGGTCCACCAGGTACCACCAATTGCCCCCACAGACACGTGGGGCCCACCCTAGGGTCCACCCACATGCCTGAATGGGTCATCTGACTAATGATAGTCCCCACAGGCCAACACATGTCCTTTCCTGTGTGCTTTGTCCTCACTCGCACATACCCTGGGAAACTTCCCAAAAGGTCACCCATCCAGATCACTACTCTAGGCCAAGCACGTTTAACTGTGGAGTTCTAATTAGGTAGGCTCTCAAAAAGGAAGGTGCACCTTGTTGACATGAGTCATATCATTTATTCATTTAACCCTTTATCATTTGGGGATGTTACAATCTATGTTTTATTAGTGTGGACTATGAAGAGTATGTTGTTTTTGTTTTTCATTTTACAGTATAATGTAAAACTTATTAATGTATCTAGTATTTCTAGGGCTACTGAACTTATCGGTCTTTCGAGACTTGATCTTTTATGATCATGTCAATATTATGTAATAATGCACCAACTCTGGGTAACTAGGTTCGGGGAATTATATTTTGTGTCAGAGGAAGTTTATTACAAACCATGGAAGATAGATTTAGAAAAACTCTAATTAGAGAACATTACCCTAATATGGACTTTGAAGATTAGTATAGAAGAACTAGAAGAACTTCCTAGAATTTTGATATTGTAATGATTTTGTGAGTTTTCCAAGAAATACATCCCTTCCTGGATACGATCAGGTAAAGGCGACTCCAGAATAGGTGTACCTAGGGGTAAAACCCAAAAACACCACTTTGATCTTGACTCGAACGGGAATCGGTGCACGATAATGGGCCTTACTACACTATTGGTTATGAAACTCCCAGGGGATATTCTTAGGATAATTATCATTTTCATTATGAACCATTATGAAGGGCTTATGAGTATATAATTCTTCAAAGAAATTTTTTTATGACTATGGATTATATCCATAAAATGTTTAATTTATGTTAACTATTTTACAATTTTATAATTATGTATTGTGATTCATAAACTAATCTAGTGTATGCCATTGTTTAGAAAAGGTGCCTAGTGGAAGGAATGGACACTGTATCAATGCACGTAATCCATGTAGGCATTTCCCTCCTAATCAAGATAATTATAGTGGAGATGGTTATGAAACTAGTGATGATCAACTTATCACCATACTGGGACAACTCACTCAGGTTATGAATAATAACCTTACCCATATGGAGCACCCATATCCACAACACGAAGGATCAATGTTAGACCGATTCATGAGGCAAAAACCACCAAGATTCAATGGGACTAAAAATCCATTTGTATCCAAGCAATAGATAAGTTCCTTAGAGAAAATATTCCATGATTTGGGGAGTATCAAAAGGGAACAAGTTGTCATTGCAGTTTATTGCCTCATGGGAGATGCGGATCAATGGTGGTCATTGATTCAAAACACAAAGGAAGATAATGAAGTATCAAATATGTAATGGAGGAAGTTTAAAGATAATTTCATAGAAAAATATTTTCCTCATGACCATCGAGAAGATATGGAAAGGCAATTTTTGAGTCTGAGACAAAAGAAGGATAAGAATGTCACAAAATATGAGGCTAACTTTACAAGGTTAGCAAGGCGTGCTGCAGATTATATACGTAACCCAAGAAGTAAGATTGATCATTTCTTTGATGGTTTAAAACCGTTTCTCCATCGAGAATTAGTCTCACAATCCTTCTCATCATACGAATATATTGTATCATGTGCTATCAAAATAAAAAAATAATTCTCTAAGTCGTATGAATTTAAAGCAATGTAAGAGAATATAGATCTGTTGAACACTCTGGAAATGAAAATAAGGGGGAGAAGGGAAAAGTTGAATACCCATCCTATGGTAAATGTGGGAAGAAACACCCCAGTACTTTCCTGAAGGGAATATAAGTCTGTTATAAGTGTGGTGAAAAAGTCCACCAAAATCGTGATTGCAAAGGGAAGAAAGAGGCTTTCAATGTTAAATGATGCAATTGTAGAGAAAGGGAAATTATGAAAATGAATGTCCTAAGAGCCAAGGAAACTTACCATAGAAAGGACAAGGGGTCAAGGCCAAGCTTATGTTATCACTACTACTGAGGTTGATGCTCCGAAAGACATGGTGGTAGCTAATTTAATGGTTTCCTGATGTTTATAAAATTCATTATTTGATTCTGGATCATCGAATTGTTTCATATATTCTCAGTTTTCTATGAAAATTAGATATATTCAATTTGACTTAATGAGGGAGTTGTCAGTCAAAACACCTAAGAGAAGTATCATTACAACAAAGTTTTGTGAATCAATTACCATCAGGGCATATAAATGTTCTTTATCTGCTGATCTCATCATCATACCCATGATTGAATTTGATATAATCCTTGGTATGTATTGTCTTTCAGACTATGATGCAAAAATTTATTGTAAGAAGAAGGTTACAATTATTGATAATGATAAGGAGTACCTTATATTTACAGTAAGAAATGTCACCACCTAAATCTTATCTAAATCCACTCCCAGTAGTCCAACTAAATTAAATTATTAGAGAGGAAGATAATGAAATAACTATGGGTGAGGAAAAAAATGTTCAAATAGAGGACGTGCCTATTGTGCAAGAATATGTTTATGTGTTTCCAAAATATTTATAGGGACATCCTCTAGAATGAGAAATCATGTTTTCCATTGATTTAATTCATGGTTCAAGGCCCATATCGAAGACCCATTATAGAATGGCCACTGTGGAATTAGTAGAACTAAAAAACTATAGGAATTTAGTAATAAGAGATTTATTCACACTAGTGTTTCTCCATGGGGAGCCACTGTTCTTTTTGTTAAGAAGAAAAATTGGTCTATGAGGTTATGCATTGACTATAGGGAAATCAATGCTATAAAAAAATAACAATTACCCCTACCTCGCATTGATGATTTATTCGACCAACTTTATCGAGCTCAATATTTTTCAAAGATTGACCTTTGATCTAGATATCATCATTTGTGTGTGAAGAAGGAAGACATTCTGAAAATAGCATTTTGAACTAGGTATAGGAATTACGAGTTTATAGTAATGCCTTTTGGGTTAACTATGCACCCTCCATCTTCATGGATCTAATGAATAGAGTTTTTAAGGAATATATTGATGACTTTATAGTGGTATTTAATGATGATATCTTCATATACTACAAAAGCTACAAAGATCATGAAAATCACTTGTGCATTATTTTAAATAATCTTAGAAGAAATGAATTATATGGGAAATTTAGCAAGTGGGAATTCTGGATTCAGGAGATTTATTTTCTTGGCCGTATTTTCTCTAAGGATGGAATCTATGTTGATCCTTCAAAGAACAAGGCAATCCAAGAATGGCCATCACCGACAAATATAACTGAGGTATGCAATTTTATTGGTTTAGTAGGTTATTATGTATGTTTCATCTATAATTTTTCCTAGTTGGCTAACCCATTAACAAAGCTCACACGTAAAGGGGTTAATTTTGTTTGGACAAAATAGTGTGAAGAATTTTTTGAAGAACTGAAAAGAAGATTTCTCAATGCTTCTATATTGACTCTACCATCGGGGAATGATGGGTTTGTTATTTATAGTGATGCTTCAAAGAAATTACTTGGTTTTTACCTTATGCATAATGATAGATTTATTTCCTATGCATCACGGTTGCTAAAAATTCATGATAAAAACAATCATACTCATGATCTTGAGTTACAATCTATAATATTTACTTTGAAGATATGGATACATTATCTCTATGGTGAAAATGTGGGATATATATTGATCACAAGAGTTTGAAGTATATTTTATCATAAAAATAACTCAGCATGAGGCAAAGGCACTGGCTTGAATTACTCAAGGATTATGATTTCACAATATACTACCACCTCAGGAAAGAAAATAAGGTGGTGGATACTTTGAGCAGAAAGGATCATGGAGTTTTGAACAAGATGAGAGTTGAAAGTGAACCTATTTTCATGGATATAGTGAAATGGATATGGTAATAATCTAGGAAGGTGAAACCTAAATACTTTTTCAAATGGTTTCCAAACCATCTTTACTAAAAAGGATAAAAAGTTTTTAGGCTGATGATGAGTAGTTTCATAAGAAGATTAAAGCTTTGAATGAAGGGAGATTTAGTGACTTCATATATGAATATGGGATTTTGAAATGTGGGAAGAGACTTTGTGTTTCTGATATACCTGATCTAAAAACTAAATTGTCAGATGATGCTTATAGATTCAATTTCTCTATAAACCCTGGTTACACTAAGATGTATAGAGATTTGAAGGAACATTTTTGTGGGACAACATGAAGAGGGATATTGCTAATTTGGTGTCAAGATGTATGGTTTGTCAACAAATGAAAGCTGGAAGGAAAAAACCAGGAGGGGTCATGCAACCTCTTCCCATACCTGAGTGGAAATGGGATAATATTACGATGGACTTTGTCATGGGGATACCAAATACACCTAGAAGGAATGATGCAATATGGGTCATTTTTTATTGTCTTTCCAAGTTAGTAAATTTTATTGATATAAGAGAATATTTACCACTTGAACGTTTAGAAAGAATGTATATTAATGTAGTTGTAAGACTCCATGGTGTACCCCTATCAATTGTTTCTAATCGTGATCCCTATTTTACATCAAGATTTTGGAAAAGTCTTCAGAAGGACATGGATACTAAACTTTGTTTGAGCACTTCCTACCACCCTCAAACTGATGGACAATTAGAAAAGACTATTCGAACCATAGAAGACATGTTGAGATCATTCTCACTTAACTTTCATGGTATGTGGGATCAATATTTATCTCTGGTAGAATTTTCTTATAACCATAGCTTCCATTCAAGTATTCAGATGGCACCATATGAAGCGTTATATGGAAAGAGATGTCACACACAAACTTATTGGGATGAAGTTGGTGAAAGAAAACTCATATGCCTAGAACTTATTGAGGAAATTATGGAAAAGGTGAAGGTTATCCAAACCCACATCAAAGTAGCACAAAGTAGGAAGAAGAGCTATAACGATAACTGAAGGAAGGATTTGGAATTTCAAGTAAGAGATCATGTTTTCATGAAGGTATCTCCATGGAAGGGAGTGATACAATTTGGTACGAAGGGTAAATTGAGTCCCAGGTACATCGGACCTTTTGAAATTCTAGAATGAATTGGGGCTGTATCTTACCATTTGGTAGTTACGCTAAGTCTCTCCAAAGTTCATGATGTGATCCATGTATCCCTGTTGAGAAAATAAATGCATAACCCAATGTATAGACTCACCTATGGGAAAATTGAACTGGAACCTGATATATCTTATTGTGAAGAGCCTATAAAAATTCTTGATACAAGAGAACAAGTGTCGATTATCCGGATGACTCATCTGGTAAAAGTTCTACGGAGAAACCATAAGACGGAAGAGGTAATGTGGGAACCAGAGGAACTAATGATGAACAACCACCTGAATCTTTTTGTGCATTAGTATTATACAAATTTCAAGGATGAAATTATTTTAAAGAGAGAATAATGTAATACCCCAATCTTCCACGGTATGTTTCCCTTTGAATAATGCAATAGCTTGAATTGTAAACAACTTCGGCATTTTAACACACTATGACCAATAAAACTAGCCGTTATGAATATTAATATCCACTTTTTGAAATTTTATAAATTTTATCTTTCAAAATGGACTTCATTTTTGGATTCAGAATATCGAAATTAGTTTAGGGTAAATTTTTGGTATTTTTCTGAAAACGTTAAATTTTTATGAATAGTGAAAAGGCACTATGTTATTGGTTAAAACCGACTATTTATTTAAATAATTAGTTATTTTATTTTAATTTATTTGAGGTAAAAAGAGATACATAATACATATAAATGTTCAAATTATTTCATTGGAGTAATTTTATAATAAGTTTAGATATATAAATTTTTATCGAACTATTTATCGTCTTTTACCCACCTCCTAGGAGCATTTGAAACTTTGTATAAAGAAAAATTTTACCAATTCTCTGAGTTGAATTTAAAAAATATGAGAGACACGGTTAATATTAGTAAGTAAAATTTGGTTTAATAAGATGAAAATAATTTTTGGGGAAAATTAACTTTTTACTTTTATTTACCACAGTTAAAAAGTTTTTTTAAAAGGTTGAGGCCAAAGCGTCATTTATTATTAAAGCAAAGCAAAGACCTCTTTTAACTGGGTAGAGGGAGACCCATTACATAGCTCGAAGTCCCAGTGGGCATTTAGCCCAATACATGGCCCGTAGGCCCAAATATTTTGCCTAAATCCCATTCTGTGAATAGTACTACTACAGTAGCCTCGCTGCTACAGTCCAGCACAGTACCCGTCGCTGCTATAGTACCCTGTCACCACTATAGTGCCCTGCCCCCACTACAGTTCCCTCCACTACTAAAGTATGCTACAATACTACTATAGTACCTACGCCCCATGGGTTTTGAACTCCCATTTTTCATGTAGCATTACGGGGTTCTTACCACTAAGACAAACCCCAACTACATTTACCACAGTTAAATGTAAATAGGATAATTAAGGGTAAAAATAATATCATAATTACCCTAACATGTGTACTAATTCTATTAGATAAGTGTAATTCGACAAAAAACAATCATAGGAATAAAATATGATCCTTTAGGTCCACTTGGATTAGATTAGGAGATTTATTCTTATTTTATTTAAAGAAGATTTAAATAGAGTTAAAATCGATGTTTAATAACTAAACAATTTTTAATATAGTGTTATACATAATATAAATTCAACTATAAATATTCATTATAAAGATAAAGATATTTCCTACATAATGTTATTTTATTTATAATATTTAGACCTTAAATAATTAAATTTATATATGACACAATGATGATGCAGTAATTACCTTATTAATGAAAGATTAAAATAATTGATATTATAAATATCCAAATAAATCTAATTTGAGACTTTTAATGAATTACACTAATTTTCTAGGTTAATATGACATGTTTGGTTTTATTAAAAGAAATGTTTTTTATGTAATAATTCTGTTATGAAATTAACAAAAAAATACCAAATAGTGTCATAATTGACATAAAAGTTTTTTTAAAACAAATATTATATTATTAATTGATTTTATATTCCTAAAAATATAAGGTTTGTCCAAATGACTTAAATAATATTATATATGTTATTAATGAACAACTTGAGGTTATCTTGAAGTTTTATAGTAAGTTTATTAACCATATTATATAAAAATACAAAGAGACATGGTAAATGTCAAACAATTTAACTAAGAGTTAAATCTAAAAGATAAGGTTAATATAGTGACCCAACCTTGTCTAAAACCTATTGTCTGAGCACTTTTCGACACATCCCCACCTTATCCTTGAAATAAATTATTTTTTATCCATTATAAACCGAAAAGGAGTTTTTTATAAAATAATATTTCAATCTTTTCCTAAGGTGCCCCTCACCCCTTTTATAAAAGGGCACTTCCCCTTCTCTCTAATTCACACCTTAAGAACCATTTGGCTCAGCCAACCCCTGACCAAATATTCTTATAAATTTTATCCCTTCATCCTAGATGCCTTACTTTAGTTAGAAAGTCAACCTAAAGATCCCTTTTGATCAAATCAAAAGGAAGAACATGAAGAAAAGGTAAATATTTCATCACCTCTATCAAGTTCTTTTCTTCTTCCACTTCCTCTTTCTTTATTGTTTCCATTATAAAATAATAACTCTAGTATCTTCTATATACTTTGATGTTATTATAAAAATTGTACAACCATATTCATTATTCTATCCATCCTATAAATGACAAAGTCACCAAACATGTGTACGTAGTGATTACCATCTCCATATCATGGTGTAGTTTGTTATTCAAATACTTCATCATTTGGATGGGTATAATAATGAGTGTAAATGTTGTAAATAATAAATATAACATGATAATGATTCTGTATATATGATATACCATCCAATTATTTGTGATTTTAATATCCAAATATTGATATTGTTGCTCGTGCGTACGTACGGATTACCGTCTGCACGAACGTGATGATATTCATTCCCCATCATATCCATTCAAGACAAATTTTAATTTTCTGATTAAAAATAATTTTTAAATACTTAATATAATTTTTAATATGAATAAGATATATCCTATCCATAACAAACATTACTTACGTAACAAATCATATAAAGGAAAACGAATCAGTTAACACCCAAAACGATGATACTACTGAAATATCATTAACAAAGCAATATTAGAAGATCATATATGATATATTATTTATGTTTATAGTTCTTGTATAATTTAATAACAATTATATAACTATTATACAGGAGTTTAACGTACCCTCTACCAAGTAAAATTACAAGTTAATGGTTAATTTCACAATCTCTTTATTATCCGAGGTTGTTTTTACGTAAGCATTTACTGGGACATCTTTATCATCCACATCTGTGTTTTCTTAAAAAAATGTATTTCAAAACATTTTTACTATTTACTTGAAGATGGTTTAAAGTCATTTATACCCTTATTTTACCTTATATGTTTTGAAAGTAATCTTTCCTTCATTTTCCAAACAAGGTACTTTATGACCTTTTCGACAAAATTACAGTAAGAATGTTTTTTTAACTTATACAGTGGGTGCGTCTATTTTCCACCATTATAACATTGTTGAAGCCTCCCTTACAATCTTCTAAGAATATTTTCAGAATAAATTTTTTCTTTAATAATTATATGAATTTTAAATGTTTTCAAAATATAAATAGATATTTATCTAAAAAAAGTTTTGATTTCATCTACGTCAACATCCATTGATGGATTTTAAGCTTATTTGAAGTTGATTTATTAGGATATAAATCTTCCATATTGTATTGATGTTTTTGGGATATTTTTTATTGTGTATGTGTTATTTTTATACCATTCATGGTTTATGTATAATTTATTGACATTTCGTATGCTATTATTAATACGAATGTTTTTGTTATCTTTAAACCTTTTCATATGAGGAATGCATTGGACTTAGTAAGTGACGGGTGGAGCTGGTTATTACTCCTAAATTTATCAGTAGGTCTCATGAGAAAAACTAGTGTCTTGGAATAAGGTCTTGACAAAATCTTATTTGTAGTCTTGGAATAAGGCCATGACTATGTGGTTATGAAGTCTGGTATTATGCATTTCATTATCATGAAAGTGGCTATTAATATTGAATGTGATTATTCGACTAGTAGAATATTTATGTAAATAAGTAAATGAAATTATTTGATTTTACCTTTTCCATATTATGTTGAAGTTCAAGTTTAAAAGGCTTTTTTTAGTATTACATTGCGTTAAATGTTTATTCTTATTTATGAAAGTTTTCACTATATTGTAATCCTTACTAAGCATCTGAGTTCACCCCTTTATATGTTTTATTTTTCCCATGATGCGGAGAAGTATATTATGACTGACCTATATGGATAGTCTAAGGGATATGAGTGTGGCCTATGGAGACTATGTTGTTGTATTTTTTCATTTTATAATGTAATGTAAAATATATGAATGTATCTAGTATTTCCAATGCTACTAAACTAATCAGTCTTTAGAGACTTGATCTTTTGCGATCATGACAATGTAATGTAATAATGCACCAACTCTGGGTAACTATGGTCGGGGAGTTACATTATTTTTAGGTTTGAATTTTGTTATAAACCTTTGTGGTGGGATTTCATTTGGTTCATTTTACTTTCCTTTACTTCCTATTGTATCCTGGTTGTGGGATTTAGATGTATGCTTGCATGGTTGTTCAATTTTATTATATTATAGTATTGTATGGTCCTATAGATGTGTGTGTGAGTAAAATTACTTAGGTTAAAGACTCCCATGATAATGATATTCCTACTCATCACTAGTCACCATTCCCTATCCTATTAGAGGCAGTCTTTGGGAGTCTCAGCACGAGCCCCAATGGGATGGTTCATGACACCCCCTGTTAAATAATTTAAAATGTTTTGGACCCAAAAAACACATCCTCCATATGATAGAAATTAAAAAAGTATAATTATCTTTTTATGATATTAATACTCAAATAAAGTGTATTGGGTTGTTTCTCCCCATCTCTCTACTTTTTCATTGTCTTATGTTAATTTATCTGTTCATTTGAACTATAATAGAATTTATAAATTGAGGATAATGTATAGTTTAGGTGTGGAGTGTATGGTTTTGTTCTTTTTAGTTTTTTTTTATTTTTTTAACACGTTAATTTTGGGATATTTTAAGCTTCATAATTAATATTTTCATTTTTATGTTTTTAAATTTTTAACTAGAAAGTTAATTTTTATCAAAAAATTTTAATTTTTATCAAAATTATCTTATTTTTTAGAATTATTTTATCACTAACTCTATATTTAATAGAAGTTAAATATGGTAACGGGTCTTTTTTAGTATATGATTTAGATGTGGGGGATAAATTTTCATTTAGTTGAACTATGTTTCATTAAATTAATATCTAATTTTCCATTAAAATTTTTAGAAATTTGAAATTCAAATGTATATATTTTTTTAGTTAATTGAAAAAAAAATTAAAAAATAGTTTTTTCTTTTCTTACTTTGAGATGGTTAAAATTTTAACATTATCTAGCGAGTTAACTATCTTACATCCTCTACATTTTCCTCTTGAACGTTATTTTTTAGTGAAAATTTAAAAGTAAATTTTATATTGAAAAATAAATTTAATATTATTTATTTGGATTTATATTTTAAAGTGTTATGTTTTTTAGACTTTAAAATGAACTCATAATCCATGGTTCAGTAGTGTTGTGTTTGAAGTTGATGGATGAGTTTTTTTAATTATATTAGGATAATATTTATTTCTTGAAAACACGTGTTAATAATTCTTTTATAATTTTTTTAATTAATTATTATTTTCAATAATTTTGGATCAATTATTCCATTTTTTGGATTTTTACCAAGGGGAAGGCAATAGTCGCTGTAACAGAGGTATGCAAATATAACAAATTGATGGCACTCTTTGCAGGTGATGCAGATCTTTGTGATCCGGTGTTGGGTACTGAGGTTGAGCGCCAACAAGTGGCAGCAGTAGCCAAGCACGGTTTATCTTGCAGACCTGAGGTAGATGGCCCATTTTCGACGATATCTGATAAGGGTGAAGGCTACAAAGCTTCAGCGATGTCTGCAGTGGTGAACAATGTGGTGGTCATGGCGGTGGTGGGGAGTGATGTGCCAGTCGTGGGTGGTGTTGCTGAGCGAGCTGCAGTAGTTGACTGTGAATTCATAGAGGGATCTTCCCTGATTGTGGATAGATCTGGAAAAATTACTGATTGCAGGGCTCCGGCGATGTCTGTGGTGGTGAGCGATGCGGTGGCAGTGATGGATCGGAGCATTCAGTTGCCTTCAAAGGTTATGAACCCCTCATTGGGGGATTCAGATGTGTTGTCATGTGGGGAGGTGTCTTGTGCAGTGGAGATGCGTTCTAAAACCATGGTGGTTGCACTGAGGACTTATGTTGTTATGCCTGGCATGACAGGCACAGGAAACCCTAGCAGGTACCATGTTGGGATGGAAGGGGATTCTGCCCGAAGACATTTCAAATCCGTGCGTGATGGTGCTACTGAAAAAATTGTGAAAAAAGGTGATACAGCCTGTGTGGTTGAAAATAGAGAAATAATACTGGATAGATTTAAACTTTGTGAGAATTCACTCAATGCTGGACTTGTTATTCCTTATGGAGGAAAGCGTTTAAAGATTGATGATTTGGTCAAGAAGTTGACTTCTATTTGGGGTTTTTCTGATTGGCGATTCATATCCATGGGTCAAGGATTATTTCACATTATTTTTCCTTTAGAGTATATGAAACGATGTTCTTGGGGGATTTGTTCAGTTGCGCTAAAGCCAGGTATGATTTTTTTTCAAGAATGGGACTTTAGCTTAAATCATTTCTCAGTAAAAAATATCAGGGCTCAAGTTTGGATTAAAAGTTTTGGTCATCACTGGATTTTGTGGCATCCTAAGATTCTTTTTGACATTTCCTCGACTGTGGTAATTCCAATCAAAATGGATAAGACCACTGAAGATGTGAAGTTTGGTCATTATGCTAGGGTCCTGGTTGAAGTTGACATAAGTTCTTGTCTAATTCATAATATTGTTTTTTCTGCATTGGATGACGAAATCTCCCTTAAAATTGATTATGAGAGATTTCCATATTTCTTCTTAGAATGTAAATTAATTGGTAATGTCAAAGATAAGTGATTCAGAAACATTATATTCTCTCTTTCCCTCGTAAAAAGGGCACCGTGAGGCCTCTTGTAAGAAGAAGTTGAAGAAGCATACATTGTAGAACAGTGGTGCTGGAAATGAAAAAAGCTTTACTGATGTTGGTGCTCCACAAGAGGTGGAAGATATTCCTTGTGAATTGGAACAAGGGTCTCAGGTGGTTCAGGAGGCTGACTCAATCTTGCCTATGCATGCAGGGGAAGGTAGGCCAGACTTGACTAGATCTGAGCCAGGTTTCACCCTGGTGTTGGTTCTTGAGCAGGGTGTTGAGGGAGGAAAGAACTCATGAATAGAGCAACTTGACCTTTGTCCTACACTCAAGGGGAAAAAATACAACTGGCGTTTCAAAATTTAAGGAGGAAATTACCAAATTAAGGGAGACATAGGGAATCCATGGGAAGTGGGATGATGTTGAGGATGATCCCCAAAGAAATTTAACTTATAGCTAGACTTTATCCAAAGGAAAAGCGGTTGTGAATAAATAAGGGTTTCAACCTATTCCTCCTAAGAATGTAAGACCGAGGAAAGACTACTCACATCTGAAGCCAGCTATGGTCACCCGGTCCCATGGTCCTTTTGATTATGAGTCTGATTGGGATGATGATTATGATACTGCCTACTGTGGCTATGTTTTTTGATGTTTTTTTTTCTTGTCATGATGGCATGTTGCTTGTATGACCCCATTCACCCTCTCTTTGTTTTTTCCTTCTTAATAAAAAGGGCTCTGCCATAACTTTTCGGTAATATATCTTTTTTCAAATATATTAATTTTTAGAGAGTGAAAAATATATTTTATAGGACAAATTTCATCGAGGAAAATACTTTTTGAAAATATATTATTTTATCCACTATAGTCATTCATTTTGAGTTTAATTGTCACATCGATTTGTATGTGATTTATTTCATAAGGAAAAGTAATGACTTGTTTTGGGGAAATTTGATAGTTCCATGTTTTTATATATCTACCTTGCATTTCAAAGACTTATCTAACTTTGAATTTATGTATTTGTTCACAGTTGCTGGTTTTCTATATTATTTTCCATAAGTAATTATTATTCATTCACCTTTTAATGTTTTAATTTGTACTACCATTTTAGAAATTATACTTTAAAATTTTTATAGATATTAAAATTTTGTTCATTATTTTATAGGTTTTTTAAGAGGTTAGAATCAAATTAATAAGTAGTTTCATGATAAATTAAAGAATTAATTTACTCTTTTATAAATAAAATCATAATCAAATGTGTTGTGCAATAGTAGATAAGGAATTTTTGTTAGAAGTGGAGGAAAAATCCATTACATATAAAATATTCACAATTTTATCAGTTTATATAATATTTTTATGGGCCATTCCAGTGTTTTGTAAGATTAATATTTAAATTAAATGGGATGTTTCAGGAATTCTCAAGATGGGGTTAATAGAAAATTATGGGATTTCAAAGTTTTGTAAGTATAAATTTAAAATCAATCATGTTAATTAAGAATAACTTTAAACCTAAGTAACTATGAATGATTAACTCAAAGACAACAAGCTATGAGAAAAACATATTAGCTTTCATATGAGTAAGTAAGGATTGTGGTAATTTTACAACTCATGAAAATCTAATGAGTCAAAATATTCATGTACAAATATATTTAACCTATATAATATTAAATCAATTCCAAAATTTTATCATGATGTGGACAAGCTAGAGATGATCTATTTTTTGTTTCATTCTCATGTGGGTGTGTGAATTTTAAAGTGAATGTATTGTAGATATATGTGATAGAACATTCACACCTATATATTCATTTATTGTTTATTACTTTGTATTATTTTTATCTTCATCGTTAATTTTTATTGAGAAAGTGGAGTGAAAAGAGTTATGTAACTTGATGATATTTATCATATCATTTCTTCCTGCGATATATCCTTGTAAGAGGTGGTCTACATAAGTGTTTTTTATCAACTGTAATCATTTTTTCATAAAGAAACTTTATATAGTTCATTATAATGCCTCAAAAGTCATAGTAAACTCCCCTAAGACATCACGATTAAGACTATATAATAACAAAAAAATACCATAATAAGCATGAAATATATAATAGAAAAAACACCACCAAAAATACATCACTAGGACCATTTAATAGTTCCTTCAAAAGGATTCATTTAATTTGGGGACCTATTCCTTTTATATTCCAAATGGTGGCCACATGTTAACACCCCTTCACATATTTTATCAAATATAAAACCTAACTTGATTATTCTTTTGTCATCCAATCAAAATTAGAGAAGATCCCTTAATGGGTACAAATCTCTTTGATATCTTTACATAACTAATTTTAAATTATTCTCCTAATTATATTTATTAAAAATAGATGAAAATTATTTTTATTTTGGTATGATTGTATCTTCTATTTGAAGATGATACACATCCTCCATTAGAAATAAATTATAATAATTCTTATTGATATTTTTTAATGGAGTTATTCATTCTTATTGTACATAAGTGAACAAATTAAGGGATTGTAAATTCATATTTTACCCAATTAATTTTATTTCAGTTATATTGTCTCTTAAAACTGGAAATATAAGGTTGGTGAATTTAATAGATAAACTATGTCCCTGATAAATACCAAAATAAGAGTTCTACTTACTTTAGAAAATAACCACCAGATTCTTATTTTTAACATTTTACTTTTCACTATAATGCTTTACTTGATCTATAAATATTGAGGGGATCCTAGGATATGTGGAGAAAGGTTGAATATTTATAGATTTTTTAGTTTGGGCTTCCAAGACTTGAGTAAATTCAATGACATCCTCAATTACTTCCCAATGTGATTCACCAACATTCTCATAATCATTAGTGGATTTAGATATTTTTTTCAATAATTAGAATAAATACATACTCCTAACTTCTTATAAAAGGAACAATAGATTCCTGTGGAAAATCATTCTAAGAATGAGAATTATTACTACCTCATATATAATCTAGTAAAGAATAATTCATCCTAATATTCACAGTAGAAACTATTGAATAATTTAGGATATTCATAAGATATATTTAGTTATCCATATCCAAAAGGCTCCCTCAATTTCAATTCTAATAGAATATTTTGAATATAAATCTCTCAAGTAGAGAGTTGGTTCCCTTATATACATCTACAATTATTTCTCCCCCTTAATATATCTAAAATTTATACCTTAATTCTCCAACTCTTTGAGTGTGTTACAAAAATAGGATGCCTCAATGGATGGTTCCCCCGACTATAAGCCCAAATGGATGTTTACTAGGCTGCTTCCTGAAATATCTATGTTTGATCCCCTTTATTTTATAAGGAATATAAAAAAATAGCCTTAAAGGATTCATGGAAATATTCCTCATAACTATTATCAGGACATGGAATACTAAGGGAGTATAATCCCTAAAACTTTTCTAATATAAAAGGAAATAAAGTAATCCAGTGTATTTATAGACCTGATTCTTGATCCCAAACATTGGGAAAATCATATCGAAGACTTTTCAAATAAAATTTAAATGAGTAATTTAATGCATGTGGATCCATGGAATACTCGCATGTGGATATGTTTTAAGTATAATATCAATGTTGAGTTGGGTAACAGTTCATCTCTATAGGTGACATTAAAAGACTCATTTATCAAGTCTATCTTTTTTTACTCCAATATGTTTGCTAAATTCGATTTAAAGAAAGAGGGAACCATTGGTGGGAGCTGTATTCCTCTAACGCTAAAACCCTTACTTGTATCATAATGGGAGATTTTAA
Source organism: Viscum album (assembly GCA_963277665.1). Taxonomy (NCBI): domain Eukaryota; kingdom Viridiplantae; phylum Streptophyta; class Magnoliopsida; order Santalales; family Viscaceae; genus Viscum; species Viscum album. The sequence goes on from OY728163.1 coordinate 338,723,571, forward strand.
TTTCATCCTTTATAATATAGATAAAAATGGTTGTTTCCATTTCTATAGAATAGATATATGGGAATAAAATTATTTTTTTCAGTTAATCTACTTCTCAATATGAGGTTTGCAACCACAAAATTAAAACAACATAACAATAAAAAAGGTATTAGAGTAAATTTATTGTGATTGGATAGTTGTTTTTCAAACATATAAGGATATCTAAATTTTCTAGTATTGGGTTTAACCCTTAATCACACTCCTTATATGACCATCATCCACTCATGTAGCATCTAATAGGTCACTCCTTGGTTAGATCTTCTTCTTTTTTCAAGAATACCAAGAGAAAAGATCCATTTTTCTCAGAATCTATTAGTGTGTCTTAGAAGATATAGTAGGATGCTATATTTTCCTAGGTATGTCTCTCTTTATGTTCATGTTTAAATAACCTTATGTTTTGTTGTTTTTTAATACAATATAAATCAAGCTCGTATAACAGTTGGGTTATCTTTCCAGGGGAAAAAATAGAGGGTGTGTGAAGTTCAACTACAAAAAAAAATTAACTTGTGAATTTTCAATACATGACATGAAATATACTAGGTGGACCGCATACATTTCATGCATAGAATGAATTATTTGGGGAATAACCCATGAAATTCATGCAGTGTATGATATGTACTTCATGATGTGAAAGAGTATTCTATTTTTTCTAGAAAAGGGGATTGATTTTTCAGTATTAATGGAAACCTGAGGATTCATGACATGAATCCTAAATTAATATCCTGAATGGGGAATATCTTTTATTTTATTTTAACCCTCACACCTTGTGTTTCTCAAATCTATCATTATCCCTTTTCCTTTATTTCCCAAACCTCCTATAGGAAATTTTGGGTTTTCTCTTCAATAAAAAATTATATTTCCATTCAATATTACTTCTTCAAAACCTAGATATTGAAGGTATGTCTCTAGGTCCTTCTTATCCAACTTGATCAATTAGTTTTAACATGGGGAGAACCCATGTTTGGGAAGGTCCAGCCTAGACCTTTATCTAATGTCATGGGATGAAACGTTTCTTCATCTTTGTTTAATGATATAAGTAAGAACCCACTTCAGTAATGGTTATTAAGGAATTACTTCATATAATCTATTTTTGAGGTAGGTGTTTTAAATCATATCCCTAGTGTATTTTTATTTTTTACAGTATGTGAAACAAAAGAGACCATGTTTAACCACAATGTGTGTGACCTAAATTAAATGTTAACCTTCATTTTATGGTAATTTCATATTTCTAAACCTTACTCAAATATTTTCAGGTCTATTGGTGATGATACCAAGCTTATGACCACCCGAGGGGTGTGTCTAGCATTGAGACTGGGACGAATTGGTATTTATTAATATGGAATTTGTATTGCCATGGATATTGGATTAACATGGTGATTTGAAAATTGTATTGAATGGTAAGCACATGATTTGAAGTAATTAATTGACATTAATATGTATTAGGCATGATAATATGGTGAAATATGTATATAATTTCATGAGAATGATAGATGGACATAATTAATACATGAAATAGAAGTTTTATAATTACGATAATAATTCATAACATGGATTAATGGAATAAATGGTTGTTAAATTGTAATTAGATAAATTAACCATTGTGGTTTATAATAGGATGTCTGATATTATTGGTGAATGGTTCTGTAAAATTCTTTCTCAGCCTTTTTTTAGAATATGAATATCTTTTTACATGATTCTTGAGGGAGATATGTAACATGACTTGTTTATCTTTGGTATTTTTTGAATTATGCTTGTGTTTGGTGCATGAGGGAACCATATGTGACATGTGATTTTTTTTTCATAGTTACATACCTACCTAAGAGTAATATTCATGGTATTTGTTACTACATGAGAGTAAGATGCATGGGGTACATACCAGCTGAGGGTAACATGCATTTTAACTAGATACATGAGGGTGAGATGGCCGTTTTCCTGATAGATGTTTTTACCAGTTTATGATGTGACATGAGTGATTCATACTCAATATAAGAATATACCAATGATACGGGTGATTCATACTATGTAGTAGAATCTAACACTAGGAAGATATATGCAACACGAGTCCGAATCTGGTTTGGATAACCTCGAATGTTGCTCTATCGCTTGAGGGTTTGAAGGTTTACTATATGTTCAACATTGATTTATGAATAAAGGAACTATTTTTTCTATTATTTCATGAATTGGTTGTGAAGGATGGATATTATTAGAAACCATGGGTGTTGGCCTTATGAGTTGTACTCACACCCTACTCGGTAACCTTTTGGTACCCAAGAAGATTACATGGATTCAGGTATGGATAAGGGAAAGGGGCCCCATGTTGATTGATTACTTATTGAGTAGGTTTGATTTTATAGATGGGACCGGTATGGGGTTCATGATTGGGGATTTTGGATTATTACTTTTATAGTCTGGTATTCTTTTACATGTATGAATTTTAGCACAACATTTAGTTAAATTCAATTTTTCATTACATTGTATCTATTATTATTTGATCTGTTCAATTTTTTCTTTTTCCCTTCTTGTATTTTTCGTTGTTTATTCATATTATTTCAACTATTTTTCTACTTTATTCCTAAGGATATATTCTCCCCACTATTTTCCTTACAACCTCACTGTTAGTTGATAGCCTTTGTCATATGTGGAGGCATGGATAAGGTCTTGTAATGACCCATCTCAGTCATGTGAGGGAGAACCAAGAGGTGGATTTTACATAGTGATATTATATTTTTGGTATTTTTTTAATTTATTTTATATTTGGAAAATTAATATATGATAGTAGGATGTGTCTATGATTGGAAATGATCACTTTCATTAGAGTAGCTAACCCATGTGGGGGGATGAGTGACCATGGGTGGGAATGATATTAATTTTGTTTTCTTGTAATAGTTTTGTTGTTAATTCACCTTGTGTGATTCACTTGTTGTGTGATGTTATTTTTTATTGAGATTTTACTCATGGACTAGTATGACATGAGATGTGTATGCATGTGTCGTGTTAGGCATGTAGGGATATATGTTGACATGAATTTATCCTACTGGGGATATATTTATTATATGTGATGTATCTTCCTACCACATTTGTGAAATAATAATTTCTTATTTTATTTGATGAAAATATAATAAAAGAAACTCTTAAGACATGAAAATTAAATTATTAAGAAAATTCAAGTGTAACCTTGATTCAATGGTTCTCTTTCATTATTATTGTTTGAATCAATGTTATTTTGGTCTATAAATCAATGTTGTGTTGGGTTTATTGTCAATCCTCATTGGGCTGATCAAGATAGGTGATCCGATCTACATAGGTGGACTCCATGTTGAAGGTGGTGTAGTTTTCTAGTGTTTTTCAAAAAAATTGGGGTCCAAAATTTAGAGGATGGAGAATGTAATTTTTTGAAAAGGAAAGATTGACATGTAAATGAAATGGTTTCCCAAAAGGGAAAATATTTTTATAGAGTATCACACAAATGATTTTTCGGGGATTCCTTGTTGAAATATTGATAAGGAAATTGTGTCAAGAATGTCTTCAATTTTCATAAAAATCAATATTGCAAGAACCCATGAAATACATATGTACTTTCATACTAAAGGTGAGTTAAATTTGATAATTTTAATATAACCATGAAAGTTTTATACAAGGTCTATAGTGCACATGATAGTTGTGTCAAGGGTCAACTACATCTATATATAGTAAGGTACCTCAATTCAAAATTTCACTCTCTCAAAAAAGATCTAAAGTCACTACTTCATTAAAGAGTTGTGTAAAGGATGTTTGCGTGAAGTGGAGTTGTTCAAAGTGGAGTTGCGTGATGATAATAACTTGTATCTATCAAGAATAAGTGGTATTTAAGAAACATTCAATTTTCATGAAAGTTAGAGTTTCATGAAGAAAAATAATTTTCATGAAAAATGAGGTGTTGTGAGATAGTGTAAAAGTTGCATGAAAAACTGAATAATTGTATTAAAGTGAAAGAGTTTTAGAAATTATAGGTTTTGAACATCTATTATTTTTTAAAATGGGTTCAAGGAATTGATTTTGGACTATGGTTCAAGAAGAGTCTCGTGATAATTATGGAAAAGACTTATGTTTCTAATCTATTGATGCAACCATCTTGTCAATAAACTAAGGGAGACTTCACCCAAAACAGTGATCAAAGGGGTCAATGGAAGTGATATGAGGGAAGTAGTGCGCCATCCCTAAAATTATTTTTAAGGTAGTTCTCTTCGAATAGATTATCTATGCCTGATCATTTGTAATAAAAAAAATCTAGTGAAACATAGTGGATTCAGGTACGACTAACATGCTATCGGTGTATGATCCTTATACTAGCCCTTTGTGGTGAACCAAGTAAAAAATGATGTGTTTTTTTTATTTTTGAATATGGGTATTTAGTAATTAAAATTTTCAGTCAGATAATTTTAACAAATTATTATTAACATGGAGACATGATCCATCCTATTTAAAGAAAATGTTGACACCCTAATTCATCTCTCCCCTCTCATGGTGATCTGGGGTATTACAAGTGCTATTAGAGTGATATTTTAGATGTTAAATTTTTATTATATTTTTGGTTTAAAGTGGAGTTAAATGAAAATTAAAGTAATTCCCATTTGTATGGAAATAAACTATCATTTTTAAAAAAATCAATTATGATATCATCTATAATCTCTTGGGATAGAATTTATTTATTCCACAGTTCAAGGGATTCATGTCAGTGATACGACATGACTATATATAATTGAAAGAGATAGGAAAATTATAGATGTAAATTCTAAGTATCCAAATCATCATACTTCATCACTATATGATCATATATTTTTAAATTTTATGATTTTCACTATAGACAAGTCCATCTGGAAGAAACTGGGAAATATATACGAAGGAAATAACAAAGTGAATGAGGACAAACTCCAAGTCCTTCCCAATAAGTTTGATGATATGAAAATACAACCAGATGAAAATATAGGTTGTGTATACAATCTGATTAATAAATTTTTTGGAGTAATTCAAGGGCTTGGTGAAGAGATTAAGGATATTGAAATTGTGAATAAAATATTAAGAAGGCTTCCATCTCTATAAAATCCAAAAGTATTAGCCCTTTAAGAAATGGATATGTCTAGGATTTCTCTAGATGATCTGCTAAGTAGTCTAGTGGCGTATGAAATGGGAGTCAAAATAAAATACATAATAATTCAAGAAATCGAGAAAATGGTATAAAATGTCATTGAAAAAAACTACATTACTAAAATTTGTGATGAGAGAGATTAAGTGGATAATTAATTTCATTATCTTATTGATAGAAAATTTAATAATGGAAAGGGTAGATTTGATGGAAGTAATCCTTTGGAATGTTTTCGGCATGGAAAAATAGGACAGATTTTTTCTCTATGCTCAAGAAAATTTGATGATGTCTAAATTGAAGAAGAAATCATGTAGAGGCAACAGAGTATGTTCCTAAAAAAGGAAGACTTCAAATAATGAAAGGAATTACATATAAAGATATTTGTTCTCAAAGAGAAACAAAATAATAAAGAATTTTTTGAGGATATAGAACTGGATTTTAAATATTATATTGAAGATCCCATGATGGCTACAGTAGTAATGTTAAAACTAGAAATATTTCTAGACAATCATTAAAATAGTTTTTTTGATCTCAAGGTGAATGTTGATTGTTCTCTTAACAATATTGACATTCAAATAATGTATAAAAATTGAACTTTATTGAAAGATTCATAAGAGTATGTAGATCATATTGAAGTAAATATTGATTGACTACAAGGATAGGAAGAATAATATTTGATAACTCTTGAAAGATTGAAAGATTTGGTGAAGATTAAATCAATGATTGGAGGGAAGGAAAAATTTATCAATGAGCATACATTACAATTGGAGGAAAATTCTAAGATAGTTGAGGGCCTTCAATAATAAGTTTTTACATTAAGGATTAAACATAAAAACTAAATCAAAATCAATGGAAACAAATAAGATATTGTATTTTGGAAGGTTTTCCGATACAAATATTTTAGAAATGGTTAAAAGTGGTTTCAAAGGGTTATAGAAATCCTTGAATGGTTAAAGATATAAATTTATGAGATGAAGACGAATTGTCTATGATATAGAAACATTAAAGGCTAGAATCTAGATGATCCAAAAACAAATAGAACCATAAATATAGACATATTAAAATGAAAATTTATTTCCTAATAGATACATCTTCAAATTAAATAGAGAAGAGATCTTAAAATAATCCTCAATTATCCATAGATAATCACTTACCAAATATCTATACAAAAGAAGGTTACATGTGGAGGAACAAAAGTGTGAAGATATTCCCTCTTATGAAATATCAATTCTATGGATTTATGGGAATACATTTTCCTACTATGAAGAGTCAAGGAGCTACCGAAATTTGGAAGCACCTTTCCATTAAAAAGGATAATAATGTCATATCCTTCATATTTTATAATAAATAATTTATTTGGATATTTTTTTCATTATTATAAATATGGCCATAAATATATTCATTATAGGAATAGGGAATATTGAAATCCTAACTACAGAAATTTTGGACAATTCAATACTTGTCAACAAAAAATACCTTTAAAAATAGGTATACCCATTTGGAAGAAGAAAATTTGTATGAATCAACCACACATTTTTAAAAGAAATTGGATATAACATATTATGTCTCCACTCAATCAGGCATCTCATGGAAGGAAAAAGAATAAGATTTGTAAATCCAACTTGGATGATATTTTACTCAAAACTACAAAGAACAGTAAAACCCAGATTCTTGACAGTGGATACTCATCCCACATGATATGAAATTAAAAATTTATTGGAAAATGTTTGGGAAAGAGTTTATGGAACCATGATTTTCTGTAAATATGGTTCCTTATAGATCAAAGGCTATGAAAACACAAAATTAGAAAATGATGAACTAGAGAAAATAAAAGTAATCTATATGGATGGTTGTGTCACAACCTCCTAAGTGTGATTCAACTCTCTGAATTAGGGCTGGTAATAAAATTTAATCAAAAATGGTTCACCAGAAAATCTAAGGTTGGTAATTATATCATGAAAGGCTAGAGAAAAAATGGTAATTTATACCGGGTATATAATAAAGAAAACATGTGAATCCAAATAATTTGAGTAGAAAAACTTATGGAACCAGATTTTGGGTAACATTAATCAGTATAGCATGGAAAACTTATCAAAGCAAAAGGATTTCATAGACATTACTCTTCTAAAGGATGATTTTTGAAACACGTGTGATTCTTTCTTACGAGAAAAAATAGTTTGTAATTATTATCATCTATGGAACAATGGGGTATTTAGTCTTCTTGATCTTTTCCACATAGATGTCTGTGTTCCAATGAATGTGGTTGGTACATATAAAGATAGTTACTTTATTCTTTTGTTTTATTGTTATATTATAATGACATGTGTGATGTTTATTCAGAGTAAATGAGATGTGATTGACTGAATGAAGAGATATATCTGAATAGTTGAGTATGAAACTACTCACATAATCAATATATTATAATATGAAAATATAATAGAATACAAATCCATTGAATTTGAAAAATACTATAAAAACATGGGACCAAGCATGAGGTGTATTCTGGGAGAAAACCTAAAAATGGGGTCATTGAATGCATAAATTGATGGGTGTATAATATAGATAAGACATGTTGATTGAGAGTAGTGTTTCTCATCACTACTAGAAAGGGGTTGTTCAAGTTATTATGTACACTAAAAATTGAACCAGGCTGATTCTAGGAGTGAAAAGGACACCATATGATATATGAAATGGAAAAAAGACCTATCTAAAGTATTTTAATGTTTTTTATTTAAGATTTCCATCTAAAACAAGGAAATAAATCCAGTAAAGTATGGTGATATTGTAGATGAGGTAATATTCTATATATACTCAATTAAGAGGAAGCCTATAAATTCTATAATAATCATCTTAGAAATATTGTGGAGAGTAATGATGTATTGATCATTGAGTGTAAAATAATTAATATCTCAAGGATCTCATATATTGATATTATTGAATATTAATAATAAGGTTTAAAAGATATATATTCAAGTATATAAATTGTCAAAGTCTAGCCTAACATTTAGGATTCTCTAAATGTTGATGATTTAGAAGTAAAATCAGAAGAGAAAACCATTGCTTATAAAACTCTATTTCATGGATAATATGTGGATGGTTTTTCCTAAAAGTTGATTATGGTGGGTTGAATTTTTTTATAATCCTTCACATTGAGTTCACTATTTTTTCCATTCACAAAAAATCACAATGGTTACCACATCCATAACTAAGTACGAACCTAATTTTCAAAGGTTGGTTCTCATTTGGGGTTTCAAACCCGACGACACTTAGGAACTTTCATTGGTCTAGAGGATGAGAGTTCAGGTCCATCACACCATTATAGAGAGAATCTATTCCTACTCTGGGACTCAATTATAGATTTAATATATACTTTTGAATCTCTTTCTAATCCCGATTTGGAACCAATTACACTAAAAAATGATCAAGCGTTGAAACCTTCCATGGATAAAGGGGGATCTATTAATGAATCCATCTGTATGTATCTAATTTTATCTATCCTTTTCCCCATTGATGGTAATCTTCTTATATTTTTTAATACATATAATGAGTCACTCTGAAGTTAGTTTCCATCTAGGGAGGCTATTAATATCTCGAGGATGGGATTAAACCTTTATGAGGAGTATTATATATCATGTTTATTACTAGAATAAAAACACATGTAGTTTGTTGGTCCAGTTTATTTTAACATCATGTATAAAGAATATGTATGAGGTCACTTAGGCACTGAGTTTTGAGCTCAATCCCTATGGATTCATCTTACATAACTTGGTTATAGTAAGAATCAGAGTTATCATAGTTTAATCACGCCCCCAGTACTTACCCAAAGGTGGATTCCCTTATAAGAGGATACTCATATTATTCCATTGAATGGGACATACATACTGAGGTTACCCATGTTGGGGGTAAATCATTATGTGAATTATATGATTATTTTGAGTCCCTAATCCTACATGAGTCATGCTCATTATGGGAAACAGGGGATATAAAATTATCAATATCACTAAATATGGATGTGGGACTTATGTACTAAGGTATCCCTTTTGGGGTATTTGATATGGAGATTGATCCTTGATTAATGAATTAAATGTATCCTAGTTATGGTAGGAATTAATGTTATTTTATTTCAGTTATCTTTTTAATCCACTGATGGATGAGAAATAATGATAATCCCATAGAAGAGATTGGGTCTCGATGGTTAAAATGTCTAAGATATTAAGGGACTTACACTAAAGTGGGTGCCCATTTGATCTTAGGAATAAGTGAAGCATCCTATGTATCTTGGTTATAGAATGACTCATAGTTATTATAGTTTAGTTCAGATATATTCCCATGTATGTCCACCGGGCAGGGTTATCGTGTTTCGAGGTGTCTGCTTAACATGTCTTGATTGTCTGTTTGACATGTTTGAAGATGTATATACATTTCCCAGTTGTCTAATGGAAATTTCTAAATACAATCACATGATACTGTTGAATTATCCTAAGTTAATCACATGATATAGGTTGTATTTATGAAATTCGTTTCAAGATCAATGATGACATGACTGGAGGGTATCACAAGACGTGGTTGGCATGCCCGGAGGGCTTCGTAAGACCTAAATGACATGTCTAGGAGTCTGTTTCATGATCAACACATACATGACTTCGTGATTTCTCATGACTTTATTGAATTTTCTAGGGGACATTGTGATGCATGGATGACTTTTCCACAGGACATTTCATAACATGGAAGACATTTCCATGTTCCATCACATGAACTAAATGACATTTTCAAGAGGCCATCATATGATTGACACAGAAATGTCTTGGTGCAGCTGAATGAATTTCTTGATATATCCATAGGACTTCATGAGACTTGGATTACATGTTCAAGTTACTTCATATGAACTGAAAGATATTTTTAGAGGGGGAATTGAGACGTTTTTAACATGCCCTGAGGAATTTTTGAGACTTTGGATGACATGCCTAGAGGTATTTACAAGATCTGGGTAGCACATCTTATCACCATAACATGATCTTGATAGATCATGTATAAATCATGCTTCCTTTTCATGATATCATGTTCATATATGAGTAAGTATTTCACACTTTTCAGTGTTTATTATTTATGTTCCCCATATTTTTTCATGTATTAGTCTTATTTAGGTTTCATGTGACCCAATGGACATGTTAAAACCCCTTCGCATAATCTAGATGACATGCCGGAAGTCCTTTTTGAGATCTATAAATTGATCATGAAAATCCCATATTCATGTTGCATGATCCCTTAGGTTGTTCCCCGGGTTTTACATGGTTTAATACCTTCCGATTGTGTGATATTACTCTCTGATAAGTCTTCTCTTCCACTCTCATTATTGTTTCTATATGTGTTTGACGAATCATTTTTTAGGAGGGGATTTCTAGGCCTCACCACCCTGAATATATTCTCACATTCACGGTGAATATATTTCTGATATGAGTTGGAGTTAGTGGAGGGAGAATCGCATCACATGCTTCACATGATCCTACCATAGGGTGTTCAGGGGGAATCACGTGGTTTTCAGTGATCGCAAGAATGTCCCACCATAATCCCATTTAATAGACCTTGTTTAATCAAATGGGTCTCCCTAACTATATTGACTTGTCAAAATGACTTTAAAAAGTTAGTAATACATTTCTAGGAGTCTTTGTAAGATCATGGTTCCATTGTAAAGAATTTTTCCTGATTAAATATGACTTTTTCTAGGGTCATTCATGAGACTAAGTAATCTCATCAAGGGGGGATCTGCATGATCAATTATATATGTATAAGGTCCCTTGCAAGATCATGTTGTATTATCAAGGGTGGCCTCATTTATAAAACATCATAACACCCCTTCACATGTGGATTCCACATTTTCCCTTTTAATTTCCGTCTTTATTCTATATGGATAAGAGATCTTGGACAGCCATATTAGCATATTTAAATAAAATCACTCTCCTTGTTTTCAATGCATTTCATGAAAACTAATGGATCTTGTGGTGATGCACAAGCATTGTCATAAACACCCTATATTCTTTCCTATGGAGTTGGATGGGTGGTGAAAAATCAAATGTACATGTCCAAGAACCTTTTCAGAATTAAGGTTTCATTTAGACATGCTTTAACATGATAAGGTGTTCATGTCATCAGGGGATTTGCAAGGGCTTTAAAACCACCTAATCTTGTTGCATGAAAATAAATGACCACATAAGGTGTCATCATTTTTTATATTCTAATTCTTTATTTTATAATTGGGTTTGGATGATTGTTAGGAATCCACCTATTGAAATGTCAAATGATCAAAATAGCAGTCTAGAAGCCTTCTCACGATCATCTGTGGTTGTCTTGGTGCCTTTACAAGAATGAGGAGGCTTGTCAAAGGGGCCTTATATGATCAATAGAAGACCATTCATTGTTCATGGCCTTTTGTAATTAAATTTCAAGGGTTATGCGATCACGTTTCCTTTTAAAGGTTACACGATCTATGAGAGTTTTTCTCCTTCCCTTTCTTTTAATTATAGATAAAATAATACTAATGATTCTAGTATTTCTTCTCTTGTAGATTTTTCAATTCGTGTTTGGTAGGTGTCAACAAATTCTCCCTCTAAAGAGTGACATCCAAAGGGATAAGGAATTTATTCTAGGTAATGTATATGAGCTCCAGAGTCTTTTAGAGCTACCACAAATCAGTGTCTTGTAAGACGTTTTGTCTTTCAAGAAACTCTTGGTATTCCATGGATTTCCCTATAAATAAGGGAGATGGATCATCTCATTCCAGCAGCTACTTTGAATCTTCAAATCACTTTTTATCCCCCTCATCATGTGATCCCTTTGAAATACCTCATCATAAGATCACATTTTCATGACCTCCCCACAATATTTTATCATGATACCTTCATCACAAGACTTCCCACGGGACTTCTTCACAAGAACTATTTTGTGAGATCTGATCATGAGACCCTATTTTCCCCAGTAATTGTTCGAATCAATCCTTGAATCAAATATTATTAATTTATTTAACCATTACCCTAATCCTTGGTTTCATAGAAATATTTTTAGGTTTATCATTACCTTTTTGTTCAATCATGAGATCTTTTAGTCATCATGTGGCTTGGAAGACCATATAAAAGTCACGTGATCACAAGTCTTATGACTGGTCATGCGGTGGACAGATTCCTCATGGGTCATGAGATTAGTGAGTCCTATGTGGGTCATGTAGTTTGATATAATCTCATTGTCCTTGAGATCTATACTAGGTAATATGATCAGGAATCCCTTTATGTTTCTTGTGATTTGTATGATTATTTTAGGATCATTTATTTATTTTTATAGGATTCCATTGTTTACCTAACATGTTCTTCTTATCTCTTTACAGATGGATTCCAATTCTCAGGAATCTTTTAACCCATCCAACTAGAGGACTACGATTGTTGGAAATCATAATGCTAATCCTTGGTATCTTAGGGGATCTGACAATGAGGTTCAGAGGAGTATTATCTAGTATGAACATCAAAGATAACATTTATCACATCGGCTTCCCCAATATGGATTTGGGTTGTTTGATGTTTCTACAATTCCCTTTCATAACTATAATTTTCTATCATGATCATTATCATCTTCTATGGATTATATTCAAGTGAATAATTTCAAAGGCATTCAATTGTTCATGGTATAGTCCCAAGGATTATCCTATGGAATGGGAAACTCCCCCCATGGTCTATATGGTTTTGATTTTTTCCACCATCCAATCACTTAGAGGAATTAAAAACAATTTTTCACTTCATTGAATGATTTGAGATTTGGATGGTTCTTGGAATGGGACCTAATACCTAGTGTAAATTCCTTCAATGAATGGGAATTCCCATTTTTAGGTTTGGAAAAGCTGCTTAAAATTTTTATATCAACTATGTTCCATTCACATTTATGAGTTTTTATGGGTTTCTAAGTTCATTATATATCATAAATAGGGTCTTATTAATGAACTAATTAGCCATTGATTCCCTGGAACTAATTCATTGTATCTATCCCATGGGAAATAAGGAATCATCCTTTGGGATATCTACTTACTTTGTGAGATATCTACACTTGGGGATATGTATGATGAGTACCTTCCTTCCATGGATGTCATGGATGACCCCAGACAAACCCATGTCTTGGAAAGGTATATGATCCACATTGTGAAAGTTAAGTTAAATAAAGAGATGAATATGTTCTCACTTATCACCTCTAAGGACCGGGTCAAGATCTTTCTATGTCGTATCAGATCTTGGATGATTATTATACTCCCTCAATAATGCCCATTCTAGCGGGTCTATGATAGTGTAGGCCCATATTGGAAAATTCTTGAGGTGGGTGATTATACCTCATGGGGATACCAGGTGAGACCAGAGATATCCCCAAGACATAGGTTGGCAGGCTTTATGGCCATGTTCTTGAACATATTGCTTTTCCTAGCAAAGGATGCACACTCGAGAATCTAAGTTGGCATGTTGGTGATGAAAGATATAGTAGGAGTAGGTGAACTATTAATCTAGTTGTACCAACTCTTATACACCTATACCATGTTCTAGGGAATACCAAACAAGGAAACATCCCCCATAGGATTGGTGGTCCCTTCATGTTTCTATTCGTCTGTATAGGGGAGCATTTTTGCTGATAAAAATAACACAACACTACCAAAATCTCTAGTGACTTGTTTCTCCCAAGTATAATAAAAATTTAAGTATTTAAGTCATTTCCATTACGCCTTGATAAGGTTTCAAACATGATGATATAGCCTGGTCATTTAAATTTCATGTCTTTCCCTGCACTGACTGGGCTAATTGTTGACAATGAGAGTGGTTCTCTCTCTGGACAGTCATACAAAATCTCTATGTGGGATGTGGTTCTAATGACCCATGTGGATGGGTAAGTTATTTTCAATCTATGTAATCCATATCATTTCTCAGGCCAGTTTGTTTTTATTCAATATTTTTGTCCCCTCCCCTCATCTAGTGTGAGGGGAAAATGACATCCCAAGATTATCCACCAATTTTGGCTCATATTGGAACGTGAGGATGAAAACGATAAGATTATACATCTAAATATTGGTGACCAAATTATTCTAGATTATTTTTATTATCATTATTGTGTGGAATCCTTCCTTGGTGGTGTTTTAGATAGGTTGGTCTCTCAGGTGGAAAAACTATTTTCTTCCCCAAGCCCCCTATTTGTAGAAATGGCAGAGTTGAATCAAGACTTAGGTGAGCCATATATGAAGCATCCTCATCCAAGATATGAACATCCCATTAGTTGGTTGGAGTTTAATGAGGAAAATGACCCTTTTATGTGAGCAAATTATGATGCATCCTTTGAGAGAAGAGAACATGCACCTTCCTCTATTGATTCTTCATCAACTCATCCAGTGGTTCCCACTTATGACATACCCACTAAATAAGTTGTAGAAGATTAGACATGATCTAGACTAATAAGCTAGAATATTCACACCCTGATCATCTATAATAAGAATGTCTTCACCAGATCATTCTTGATGTGGGGCTAGGAAGTTTTTCCCACCATCCATTTTATGAAATCATTGGAAAAATTGTCATGATTTGGAAATAGTTGGCTACTAGTGAGAATGGATTGTGTGACATCGATGAAGGGAATCCCTTGTCTGAACTAATGGGGGATTATTTAGAGGAATTGGAATAATATCATTAGATAATATTTAATATTTTTGTCCAAATGGATTCCTTGACCACACAGACAGTGAGACATGAGGAGATCATAGCTCACTCAAATTATAATCCTTCAACAACATCACCATAATTTATGACTATGACAAAAAGATTTAAGGAGGTTTCTTCTCCTATGGAGACTCATTTTCCTCAATAGGTAATAGAAGAAGTGGGGTGGGTGGTGCTTCAACCCTCACTCGATGTTTCTCATCATACTCTAACTGACGTAGAGAATTCATCCAATTAACTCTTATTATAGTCTAATCACTAATATTTTTTCTTATGGAATCCTTGGAGGGGATCCAAAATTTAGATATTCCTCTTTTTTTTGGCATTATCAATGAATAGATCCTCTGAATATTATATTTCTTTGTCCATTTTACTTTCATTCATGATGTGAATGACTTCCCATTCATCTAATTTTTCATAGATCCTCAATGATACCCATCCTTTTCATAATATTAAGTAAAAAAATCCTGGATTTGATTGTTGAAATCATAATAGATTTTCCTTTATAAATGTTCATGTATTCCCAGCAACAGGATATTCCTTGTTGATGTACCTACTCTAGTTATCTTGATATCACCTGATTTGAAATGATTCTTTGGGTATAATATAAATGTCTCAAAGGAAAAATTCTCTATATTTTATTGAAGTTAGTGGACATAGAGAGTTTATCTTGATTTTCTATAGGGATAAATGATAATTCTTATATGATTTATTTATTTTTATTCTTATTTCCCTAATTTCTTTGTAAGCTTCATGTAGGGGAATACATAGAAAGCATGGAATCAGATTCTTCGTAGGCCTCCTGTTATGGGTTTTTGCCCTAGTTCATTTTTTTAATTTTCCATTCATGAGTGCTCAATATTTACTAGATTAGACAAATTGCATATCCAGTGAGTTGAGAACTTTATTTTTTCTAGGATTCCCTTATCGATTTTTCACCCTGGTGAGCATCATGTCGCTTTCAGTCATTCAAATTAGATCATTTATTTGTTGTAGTTTAGGCTCTTCTAGCTCATTACTTCTATTGTTGTAGTTTAGTGTCTTTAGATCAGACCTTATATTGATGGTAATATACCACATGTGAAGTATCATTCTATGTGCAGTTTAATTTCATGTGGTAAGGACTTATTTTGAGTGGTTTAACACCATGTGGTGATGATGTAAATTAGATTCATAATTTCCATTATTTCTTCTAGGACATTGTTGATGAATATAGAATGAATAATACATATCAAGTATGACCCAAAACATATTAGTTGATTCCCACCATAGTGTTCTCTAGTATCATGAGGATTGGAGTTCCTTTATTATAAGGAGGACATGCCTCTAGTTGGTATGTAAAATCCAATTTGCATTGACAGCATAGTCAAAAATAGGTATCCAAACTCTTCTCCAATGGACAATAATGATTTATGGGTGTATCATTGGATAAGGGTAAAATATTATGGAATATGATTCTACATAGATAGTTGTAATATGTTTTTTGAAATTCATAACCCAAAAGTTTTAATTGGGGAATATGGAATTGGGTAGGCATGTTGGGGATGTCCCATAACACCCTAATGTATTGGGTTCTTCTATAGTGTTACCAGGGCTCAGGAGGATTTGATATCATTTTCTGCAAGGAGTATATGCCTCTATTTAGTATTTAAAAAACCTTATACATGATTCCATAGGGATTACATGAATGTTCAAGTAGATTTTAACCCCACTATTTTTTTAGAGACATCAATGATTTTTGAAGACACAAATGTCTTGATGATGAAGTGGTAAGTGAAGTGAAATCTATCTAGGAAGGGTTCTAGAACCATATATTAGTTTATCTCTTAGTTGAGAAGCTCAGTCCCTACACCCATTGGTTTTGATTCGTGGTGTGTGATCCCTGAAAATGATTAGGAATAGGGTGTCGCATTCTTACTTTGAAAAATTGTATAAAACATGGTGGCATAACATAAAGGATGTCAAATATGTAGGAATAGTTAGGTTATGGGGACTTTAAATCATGGTCCAAAGTTCTTCAGTCATGAGGATGATGTGGTACAATCATTTTAGAGATGACTCAAATCACCCTAAGTGTTAGGTTCAATGGTGGTGACATTAGGGATCACATGGATTTGAAAGTCATTTTTGTAATACAATGATGCATTTGTTTGAAGTACAGGGGATCATATACAATAGACATAGGCATACATGCATAGTCAAATTAATGGTCTCTTGAAGCCATGTATCCTCTTCCAAGGGACATGGAAGTTTTGTGATGATCAGAGGTACTCAAATCATGAAGTGTGATTTATGGAAAATGTAATAATCAAAAATTATTTGATAACCATGATGTTTTTTCTCACCCAGTGAACATGTTTTTTCATCGAGGATATGTGATAAATCATTCTCTAACATTTTACTATACCATGGTGTCCATCGAGTATAATTCATATTTTACTAGGGACACAAATTGTGACCTGTGAGATTTATTCCTTGTTTATATATGCTCTAATATTTTTCCATAAACACTAGATATGAATATTTTAGTGAGAAGAGACTTTAATTTTACTCAATCCTCCCTTTGTAGTTTTTCATCCATACGTTTTTCTGTCTCTTTCACTAGAAATTTAAGGTCTTATTATTTGGAACATCAAAGAGTATATTTTAAGGTTGTATAGATTTGACCAATGTGAATGTTGTTTATATTCATGACACACATTGACCTGGTATAAGGGAGATGTTACATAATAGTCTGATTAGGATATCTAGGGTTATGATTACTCTAAAAGCCTTCTGAGAGGGAGATAAAAGTTTTTTAAGTCTTGGAATTGGGTTCTTAGGTCATGAGTAATGGTATGGGAAATTATGTCAGGGGTAGATCAGAACACATTAAGGTGTTAGGTTCTTCCACAGTGAATTTAGGCTAACAAGGATAAGAAGTCCATTCTTTAAGAGCCAAGATGTCTCCAGATGGTAGTTCAAATCCCCTATGCATCAATATCATGGTCAAATAGATATATCTATTTTCATTTCAAAGTTCATGGATGATTTTCTTCAACTAAAGGTGCTTGTGATGTGAAGTGTGGTTTATGGGTTGAGGTGATCAAAAAGATGATGGATGCATTCCATTTTATGGTTGACCAAGGATAGGCTCTAGTGGTCCTTTGATAAGAAATTAAAATGGGTAATGGCCTAAACACTTTAATTTCATGTAGTGGGGACATATTTTTTATGCAATTTAACATCATGTGACAAGGAAGTTTTCCTCACAGTTTAATGTCATATTGTAATGAAATTTTCTTTGTATTTGTACATCATGCGATAAGGTAACTGTTTCTTATCTGAATTTTCCATCTATCACAATGTCTAGATCAACCTTCCAGATTCCCTAAGCTCACATGAGTAATGCCTGGTATAAGAAACAAGTTGTAAATGGTCAGTTGGTTAAGCTACGTGAGAGTGAGTCTCAGATTGATTGCTACATAAGTCCATCCCATATGCATTTGGGGGTTTATTTGTTTCATGTAATATGATGTGAATAAACCCATGATTTAATATTTTGGTTTCACTATGTATCATGTGATGATAGGAATCAAGTCACACTTAGTTCTTGAATGGGAAACTCTCGACGCAGGTCTGACCCATATTCATAGGGGAGAATCATTCTCTTTGATTATTATATTAGGACCTCGGATTGGGGATTTGGGAATCACTACATATCTTTTGATGACAGGAATCAAGATGCATGTATTTATTAATAAACAATGTAGTTTAGCATCCTTCAGTAAGAACTTAAGTTCCTCGATGTGAAAATGAAATATTGCAGTTAGGCTTAAGAATTGAAATTTGGGTGTCACTGTATATCCTATAATGGTAAAAATCAAGCCACATATAGTTATTTAATAGAGGTGTGGTGGGAGACCAACACCAAGGATATTGGTCCTCTTAGGTGAGTTCTATGGTAATGCACAGTTTTATGTCATGCAAGATACATCAACCATGAATTTTAACATCATATAGCAATGACTTATGGTGTGCATTTTAAAGTCTTACATCCAAGACCCTACTGACCCTTTCATGAACTAATATTTCTTGATCATGTGGGGAATATTTTACTATACTTACTAAGACCATGTGATATATTCTTTATGTGATAAATAGGGAATGTAAAAGAATTACTTCCCCACACAAAGATGATTGAAAATAAGTAAATGAAATTTGTTTATCAAGTTATGGATGGGTCAAAACATTGGATTTAATAATCCCTTTATATCACATTAGAATAAGAATCAATCCATACATATATCGGGAAATACATACAGTTTAGTGTTATGCAGAGTGTAAATCATCCATGAAGTTTAATTTCATGTTGTAAGGAAAAAATGGTGACATGAATGAAAACAAGATAAATGTTATAGAGTCATGAAATTTCATGTTGTGAAGTAAGAAAATAAGGTTACCCACCTTGAAAAAAAGGATTGAACATTATCGTGCAGTCTGATTTATTGTGACTGGGAAAAATATATTCTGGTTGGACCCAAGGTTTGGGATATGGGTGTCGTTTTGTATCCTATGATGGCCATAATCAAGCCATGTATAGTTTTTTGATGGGCAATCCCTTATGTGGACTTGACTCACACAAAAGGATAGGGGCACGTCATTTCACTTTTTTATAGATCTATATTTTGTACGATAAATAGACAGTGAGATGATGCTTCACATCTAGTTTTAATGTCTTTCGGTGAGGAATTTTTCGGTAAAGTTTAACATCATGTGGTCAGGACGTGTTTCATACAGTTTCATGTCATGTGGGCAAGATGACATCCATACAGTTTAATGTCATGTGTTTAGGAAATATTTCATATATTTTAACATCATATGTTCAGGAAGTCTTCTATAATCTTTAAAAAAATTTGGTTAGGGCATGGGAGGGTTTGATAATGGCTCTGTAAAGTATTTATTGAGGAACATCACATTTTTGTTCGGCGTGATGTGTTTTCCAGCCATTATGTCTAGGGTGTAAGATCCATTATGATAGAAATTATGTATAATATAAGTTCCTTATCATTTGGTTACTATCTTGAGAGATTTATTTCCTAGTATCATTGGGGTTCTAAGATAAAATAACACTTCTCCATGAATAAATAATTTAGGGGAAGAACTTTTTATTGAATGCATATGTGATCCAATTTGGATATACTTCAAGGTTTTGTGGCATACACAACATTTTCTAATCTATTAAATCCAAATCATCCAACCTATTTTGAGATTTATCATAATCTAAGAGTTATATGTGGATATCTATTCATAGTGAGGGAAACTAAAATTCTATGGAAAAACTACCTCAGTTTTGTATATCATTGAATATTTAATTGATTATTTAGTGGTACACAAAGTGGAACTGTAGGCCCATAAAGCATGGGGAATATTTTGCATATAGGAAATGAAATATTTTTTCAGAATATTTTGGGGTATATTTTATATAGTCTTATTTAAGGCCTCAATGTATCCATTTTCTACTTCATTATAGTGGGATGAGTGGGTGGATTCAATATTCTAATCCTGGTACAATTTCTTCAACTCAGTAGATCGAAAGTTTGTGTTTTAGTCCATTAATATCATGTGAGGGACTCCAAACCTATTGATAATATTAGACTTTAAGAAGTTAATTATATTCTTCATTCTGGCCTCCTGGATGGGTATTGACCCAGTCCATTTCAAAAATAGGTCAGTATCAGTAAGTATGTACTTAAACTACGTGGTAGTGGCTGGGGGATATAGAACCATACCATCCATTCCCCATAGTGAAAATGGTCAGGAATAATTAGGTTTATGTAAATATTTTAGGGGTTTATGGATGATGTTTTCATAAAAATTTCATGAATGAAATTTCTTGGTGAATTACACATAGTTTTATATCATTATATTCTAGGAGTAAACAAGACTCCTAATTTGATGGGGGGTTTTTTTCCTAGAATAATGATCATTATAGGATCTTACATGGAATTCTACCATGATAGTAGGAATCTCTTTTTCTGGTATACATCTAAGGAGGATTCTATCAAAACCTCATTTATAGAGGTATTTTTTCTCATTTGTCCCATCCTTAAGGGTAAAGTTCATTGCATGGAATTAAACATGTTTCCTTTCGGATCGGTCTATCAGGATGGTCACATTTTTTGAGTTAATCAATTATGAGTCCATCCATCTAGGGATGGATGTCAGTTCAACATTATATGGGTCAATGTTTATCTGACTGATCTCTTTATTATTGCAGATGGTGACTGATTAGACCGCCATTTAGTGTGTGATGTGAAATACCATCTCATCCTAATCAGGGTTTACTAGATTTGTATCTGCCTTAGCTAGTGCATTGGCATGACCATTCTATAATCGGGGTACATGATGCAATGTGGGTTAAAATGAAAATCTTTCATCAGTCCTCTAACATATCTAGTGAGAGGAGGCAATTATTCCTTCTTGATGTCATATTTTCCATTTATTTTGTTTCTAAATAACTCTAAATCCCCTTTGATATTTAGGTAGGCTATTTACATCTTTAAGGCTATTTGAAATCCAATGATGATGGCTTGGTATTCTGCCTCATTATTCCTGAAGCCTTCAAATAGTGAGAAAGAGTAGGGGAAAATTTCTTTTTCTGTAGAAACAAACAAGATCCCTAATCCAAACCGATTAAGCCTATATTTTTTCATCAACTTTCTAATATAACTTTAGGAGGTAGTGTTAAAATAAATCTCCCATGTCTGAGGAGTTTCATGGGAATATAAAATCTTCTAATATGGAAGTTATATTTTTTATGGTGTATTTTCCAAGGTTGGGTGTTCCGTGAGGAAATAATCTAGGTTCATCCCTTTCACTAACTTCTTTGACACAAACTTGAAATCATACTATTATAGAATAACTACCCATCTAGAAATATTCCTTGTTAACATAGGATAGAAAAGGATGTACTTGAGTTGATCGATACGAGAGACCTGGTGGACTTTATGGTGATGCAAGAAATTCCTCAACATTTTAATGGAAAAGATGCGTGTGAGGTTGTTCTTATCAATATCATAGTAACAAGACTCATTAACTATCATCTTTTGGCTGAGGTACTAGAGACTATTCTCATTCCCCGCATCATTTTTATATTCAAGGAGAGCACTGAGTGATATTTATATGGAGGCCACATATAAGATGAGTGGATTTCCATCCACTGGTGGAATCAAGACAAGTCGTTGAAGAAGGTACTTCTTGATACTTTTAAAAGGATTCTTGGAAATCGTCTTCCCATTGATAGGAAACTCCCTTCATCATTATCTTGGTGAAGTGTAGAGATTTTTTAGATGGGTTAGCTATGAAATATTGGTTGTATGTGAGTTGTCGTTGGAGTCCCCTCAATTTTTTGATATTTTGAGGGGGTAATAGTACGTGAAATTCACTAGTGTATTTAGGGTTAACCTCAATGTCATGATGGAATGCCAAAAATCCAATGATTTTCCCTGATTTTACCATAAAACCACTTTTAGTGGTTTTATCTTTCAACTGTGTTTTTTCAACTTATCGAAGACTATTTGGATGTTCATGAAGTGATAACATCACTGCCTTGATTTGACCACCATTCCATTAACATAACATTATTCTATTCATATAATGAAGGTATTAAAGATATATTGTGTGGTGCATTTATAAGTTGCACAATCATTCTTTAACCCAAAGGTAATGGCCTAATACAAAAATATCCCCTTGGGTGTTCTTCAGGTGGTGGTATATTCATCTTCAGGGGCCATATTTATTTGATTATACCCTGAAAACTCATCCATGAATTAAAGGGATTGGAAGCCATCAATTTCATAGATCAATATTTATGTGATTGAAAGTGGGAAATCATTTTTCATGCAATGTTGATTAAGGTATCTGAAATCGATGTAGGTCCTAATCTATTTTTTCTTTTTCCTTACTATGATAGTGATGGTAAGCCATATTTTGTATTGAAAATCCCATAAAAATTTGGATTTTATCAATTTTTCAACTTTAGACTCTACATTGGTAGTATTAGTGGGATTCATCATCTTAAATATCTTCTTGAAACCTCTATGGTCACTAGGTAATCCTAGATTGTGCATAGCCACATTCGTATTTAGTTTGGGAATTTATGTATAATTATTGGTGAACGGCTATCTAAGTTACTTTAGAAACATGATATACATCTCTTTATCCTGAATATTCATAGTGGAACTAATCAATATCGGTTGTGGTTCTTCTTCAAGCCCCATATTTATTGGTCTAATCCCATTAATGGTGGTAGATCCACCTTCCTCAAATATAGGGGTGTTCCTGAGGTCATAATCTTCTTCTACCTTTGAGTATGTGGAGGTATTTTTGTATGATTTATGTAGTCAGAGAGAATAATTTTCACTATTGGGATGACATAGGCAGTTAGAAGAGACATTTTTATCCTCTATCATCATAGAAATTTCAAGGATATTTTGGAGCTAATTATTTTCTTTCATGTTGTTACTGGGGACAAGGGAGATTGGACATTTGGGATTAAGTCTACTGCCTCAATAAGATTTATGGGTAACACATAATAAATATCTAGAATACTCCATGGATTTGTAGGGGTTTTTCATAATCCATTGGGTGATGAATCCTTTATATTTTCATCCCCCATTGATTTTTCCCTCCGAAATATAGAAACCTGAATCAGCATATGTTGCTTCTCAAGAATCAAAGGG
The DNA here is from genome assembly GCA_963277665.1 of Viscum album. Lineage (NCBI taxonomy): Eukaryota > Viridiplantae > Streptophyta > Magnoliopsida > Santalales > Viscaceae > Viscum > Viscum album. Next base: position 338,747,183 of record OY728163.1, read on the forward strand.
ATAACTTTCACTATATAGTATGTTGAATTTTCCACCAATGGGGTATCTCATTAATGAATTTTTAAAGGTACTTACACATGGTTGTGATGCCAAGTCCTTATGAGAAAGAAATTATATGAAGTTTCTTGATGGATAACCAGGAAATATGTGTTAGATGTGAGATCAGAAAACTGATCTCTGAGATTGACCTTCTTGATGTGTCTTTTTTCACTCTTATCGTTCCATTGAATGGTTAGCTTTATGGAAGATAAATCTTCTTTATTATATCCCAAATATCAAAGTGTCCAAATAAGGATGAGTTTGATCCTGGAACCATTTTAAATTAAATCCATTCTGATGTCAACATTACCAATTCTTCCTAAAACATATAGTGGTCTGATGTGTCCCTCAAAGACCTCTTCCTGATCCTAGTCTATAAATGAGATGGTGACATGGAATTCTAATTACATCGTTTACACTCAATAAAACTAGGATGTGAATACTTCTATACAGTACTCTTATGGACTCTATAGGGCATCAATGAGTGCCTCTCTAATTTCTTTTGTAATGTGGATAGGATCCATGATTTAGATTTTGGTTGGGACAACTGCCAACTTTTTCATAATTTCATACATTTGTGCCAAAGTTCAGTGCTTCCCGATATGGGGATGATATTTATTATGTGGCTCAAGAGATGAGGTGATTATAGTGGATGGGAATAGATCTCGATCATAAGTTGATGGAGTATCTTCTACCATTTTCATAGTGAATTCCAGCCTTCCCCTTTATATGGGATGATAAGAAATTCACATCCCTACCAAACGGTCGTGTAAGATGATTGGGATTGGAATACTATTAGAGGGTTCAGGGAACCTCTATGAGATTTTTTTCTAACTAGAGTTATTTATCATATATCTTGACTGCATATATGTACTCTATAGGGATGTGACCAAATATTTGGTATAACCATGCCCACGTTGTTCCCTGTATCCTTGGTTATTGCACCTTCGACCTATGGGTCCTTAGTCATGAATGGGGAGCTCATATTCTGACATGTATTCAACATGAAATAAGGGGTCTACTAAGTTTATTATGCTAGTGTAACCAAATATGATCTCTTAGTCTGATGATGGTTCTATTTGGTGGGGTGGTTCCTATTCTCCCAATGATAAATTAATGAAATCTGTAATAGTTAGGGCCTATATTGGAGCTGATTATGACTCTTCCTCTTGTATTTATTACTATTTATGTTGAGTGAATCCATATATAGGATGTGTGTTATATGTCACTTCTATATGAAATGGGATCATTATGGTTTTGAGAAGTTGTGATCTCAGGGTAGCATGAGCTCAGTCATTTTTTTTTCAAGTAATCCAATTTTCTAACTTCTTTCCGCACCTCAACCGAACATTTTTCCAATCACCTTCTTATTTTGACTAGGAAATGGTTACACAAGTCACTAGTGATGAGGAGTTATCTAACATAACTTGACCAGAATCAACCGTGATTTGGAGGAAGTCTTTTAAGGTGAACCAATCCTTGATGTTAGGACCTGGCCTCCTATAGAAAGGGTAGTAGTGTGGATAATTGGTGAGTTATCATCATTGGGTTTCCTAGGATGTGGCTACTTGAGTAGGTTGTTTTCCATGCCTTCAAGTAAATAAGCATGAATTTTCTTATTTCATAATGAATATACCTTTTAATTCATTCTGAAAATCTTAGGTGACCCTTTTCTCTTTCCCCTTATAATCAAGGGATGTTTCTCTATCACTTCCACTCGACATGAGGGACCAGGTGATTTGGTTTATTCTTAGGATCTTGTATGGGAATTACTATTGGTTTGAAGTTAAAAGTAGTAGTTTCTTCCTTAACAAATCTTTTCCCTTTTTCTAAATGTATGATCCAAGATTTTTCATGGGTTCATTAAATGTTGTCTTCTAGGTGATGTGTAATTTTTTCAAATTCACGAAACCTGCCTAGATACTTCACAATGATCAAAGGTGTCTACAGGTCATTATGTATATTTTTATCAAAGAATTCCAACCATTTATCCTATGATAGAGGGATGTTGATTAAATAGGTTTGCCCCTACCATATGGCGATGAAGTTAGACACCCTCTAATTTTATCATTTCTTGCAGTTATTTAGGTCGACAATTTTTATTTTCCTTAGTATAGAGATAAACTGGTAAAGTAATTAATGATGAAGGTCTTCCCATCCTAAAATGGATCCTACTGGGAGGGAATTGTTCCAAAAAAATGATGACCCTACCATATCCTATATAAAACACCTCAGCTTGGGCTCCTCATTCTGATCTCGAGGGATGATCATCGTGCTTAATCGAGACAAAAAATTTGTGATATGTTGTTCTAAATCTCCCACTCTATCAAAGGTTGTGAAGGTTGGATTACCAAAGTTGGGTTGGGTAATTTTTCATCCACTTATTTGGAATATGGATTCTTCTCAGGATATAGAGGTGTGTGTTTCCCTACCATTTCTTCCATTCAAGCATATAGGGACTCAATTACATTGAGCGATTCTATAGGTATTGTTGTCTGAACTGCCTCATGCCTATAGGTAGAAAGTGGGGCTCAATGAGGTGGCCCTGTTTTTATCTCTTATTGATTCCAGATTTTTTATAAGACTAAATGATCGCTATTTTGAGGGAGAGGTTTTCACCATAATGGAGTGAAGTTGTGGTCAGCATAAACTTTCTCATTTATAATAATAGGATTCCAAGATATGAAACTAGTTTAATGCTTAGATACGACTTTTTCAGGTGGATCTTCTAGTTCTTAATATGTGGGATGAGGGATATTCATCTTTATTTGGAGACGATGCCCAATGGGAATGTTTCCCTTAAGTATCTCCTCATTTATTTGTCTGATATTTTGAATCTCATTCTCATATTGTTTCACCCATTACTTATAGGAAGTAATTTCAACTCTTTTAGGTGGTGAGTGGGGTATAACCACTTATATCCCTTTATCCTTGGAAGTGTTTTACCATATAGGTGGAAACTCAATATTTGAGGGTTCCAGGTTATAGATTCTCCACTGGTTCCATGTACTTGCAACCTTAGTAGGTGCATCCAGATCACCCTCCTCTCAGTGTATATTTTCTGTATTGTGTTCCTCTTCATTAGTGTCTTGATCAACATTATCTATTTTTCTTATAGTGATGACATTCACAGTGGTATATCAGTAAATGGTGGTTGTATCATTACTCTCAATGCAATAGGTTAATTATATATTTCATACATTATGGTATTGTTTCTTACCCCTAGACATATTGGGCCTTTTTGGATTATAGACCCTATGGGGATTGATTTCATTTTCATTATGTTCCACCCATCTAAGCCTATGAATAGTGACCTTGGGGGAGTTTTTGGTCGTGATTGATGAACATGACTTGAATAGTAGAGTTTTTTGATATAGTGGGAGGAAAATATGGGATGATCATATTTGATATTTACCTTCAGTCCTAGAGAATATTGATTCCCTCTATAGTGTTGGTGATAATGAAAATTCCCTCAGTCCTGTGGTTTAGAGACTATTTGAGCCACAACTGGTATGTTTTTAACTTTTTGTTAAGTATTTGATGATTCTAATCGAGTATTTGATGACTCTGAGGATGTTAATTGATATATAAATACCCCCAACCCTGTGGGAAGGGGTTTATTTGGAAATGTCGTTGATTTATAAAGGATCCTTATGGGTTATTATGAACATGGTGATGGAGATTGAGACATAAATCCCCACATACCTATGGGTTAGGTTTGATTTGTATATACTATTAATATTTGCTGAATCGTCTCAAAGATTTAAGATCTAAGGGGTGAGGTGGTGGTAAATATTCCCTTGTACAGGTGGGAAAGGATTTCTCATGGATGGCTTCTACGGCAGCTGCTACTACCACCCATTTAATTTGGCACAATTATGCTTGTTTATGAGCTGGGTGCAGCAGCATCCCATGATGGGATACATTCTTTACATGAATTTGTTGAGATGAATGTAATTTTGGTTTTCATGATTAAAATTCACTCTCATTACTTTTACAGTCCTAGTTCAAATATATTTTGGAATCCCCCTCCATCTATTCAGGATGTATTGGAATCTTTAAAGAAAGGGAAATCCATTTTTATGGAAGAAATCAGAGTCATCGTAGTTTTATCACACCCCCAGGACATTCCCCTAGGTGGATGCCCTTGTATAGGGACATTTATATGATGCTTCTGAATGGTGATTAAATAATGATGTTTCCCATCCATGGAAAATCATTATGTTAATTATATGATTATTTTGAATCCCTAAGAATGCATGATCTATGATCAGTGTGTGAATAAAGGGATATAAAATGATCAAAATCATTGTATACAGATGAGATAATTGTGTACTGGGTGGCTCATTTGGGGTTCTTGATATAGATATTGGACCTTTTGGAAGGTGTCCCGTGTATCCTAGTTATATAAGGAATCAAATTTATTGTAGTTCATCTATCTTCTCAATACGCTATTACATGAGGAATAATGAGAAGTCCATGGGAGATATTGGGTCCCAATGGTTGGAATGTATGAGATATACATGGACTTAGACTAAGGTGGAATCCCATTAAAGATCAATCCTCAGAGAAGCATCCAATGTATCATAGTTTTAGAAAGAATTAGAGTTCTCATAGTTCAGTTTGGAGGTATTCCCGAGTATGACCACAGGGTAGGTTCATCACGTTCTAAGGAATCGTCCAAACATGTCCTTATTGTCTACTTAACATGTTTGAAGATTTATGGAGATGTCCTGGTTGTCTAATATACATGTCCAGATACAACCTCATGATTCAGTTGACTCTTCCAAAGGACATCACATGATTGGGGTGGCATGTATGGAAGACATAACATGATCAAGACTAACATTTCTGGAGGGTGGCGCAAGACTTGGGTGACAATCCTAGAGGGATTCACAAGACCTAAATGACATGACTAGGAGGTTGTCACATGATCAACACATACATGTCTTGGTTCTATTGCATGACTTTATCAACATATCTGGGAGACTTTATGATACCTGGATGACTGTTCTTGAGGACATTGCATGACTTGGGTGATATGTCCTTACATCATTGCATGATCTAGATAAAATTTCTAGGAAGTTATCATATTATTGACACAATCATGTATTTTTGCTTCCACATTACTCACCTGATGTGTACAGAGGACTTCATGAGACTTGGGTGACATGTATGAGTGTCATCTCATGAACTGAACAACATGTTCATAGGGAACCACATGACTGGGTTGAAATGTCATGAAGATTTTGTGAGAATTTGGATGATATATCAAAACAAATATGTGAGATCTTGGTGGCACAACCTATCATTATCACATGATCTAGATAGGTCATGAAAATCACAAGATTCCATCACATGATAGCATATTTGACTAGAAATAATTCATCCACCCTTTTCAGTCTTTATTGCATATGTTACCTGTGGTTTTTCAAGTATTTGTCTTATTTAGGTTTCATGTGACCCATTTGAAAAATAGATACCTCTATTCATAATCTGGTTGATACACCATAAGTCCTTCTCATGATCTATAAAATGATCACACAACGAAAATATTTTTGTTTTGTTATCCCTTAGGTCATTAAGAAAGGTTTTACCTTGTGTAAGACATTCTGATCGTGTGACCTTCCTCTTTGAGAAGTACACTCATGTGATCCCACCATCGTCTCTGCATGTGTTTTACTTATCATTTTTTTGGGTACAGGGCTCTTCATCCTATTTATATTTCACCTTGTTTGGTTTGTATATCACAAATATGAGTTGGGTTCAGTAGGGGGGAGCATCTCATCATGCACGTCACATGATCCTAATAAAGGTTCTCTAGGGGGTGTCGCATGATTTTCAGTGATTAAAATAATTTCCCACCATTTTCCCATATTGTTTTTATATCATATATATGAGTTGGAGTCAATAGCAGGAGCATCTCATCATGTTATTCACATGACCCTGCTTCATGTTTTATGGGGGAATCGCATGATTTTTAGTGACTATAAGAATGTATTGAAATTGTCCCATTTATTTGACCTTTCCTAGTAAAATGGATTTATCCTAACCATTTTGACATTTACAATATCCTTTAAAAAGACTGTAATATAATTCTAAGAGTCTTTGTGAGATCAGGACACTCGTGGAAAGGCTTTAGCGTAATCGAAGACAAATTTTATGGGGTCATTCTAGAGACTAAGGTGGCTCAACAAGGGAGACTTTATGTGGTATGACTGACATGTCTAAGGTCCCTCATGAGATCATGTTTTCATGTCTATGGGGTGTTTTCAAGAAAAATAGTGTAACTCCCTTTCGCATGAGGCTTACTCGTTTTCCCTTTTTATTTCCTTTTTTATTCTACAAGGATATGAGATCTTGCACATTCGTATGAGTGTTGTTGAAGACAATAACTCTCCTTTTCTATGATGTGTCGGTTGATAAATAATGGTTCTTATGGTGATGCATGTGAATTAACATAGACACTCCCTCTTCTATTATATGAATCTAGAGGTGAATCATGTAACTTAACAGACATGTCCAAGACCCTTTTCATAATGAAGGTGTCATGACAAAATGCTTTTTCATGACATGGTGTTCATTTCACAAGGGTCATCACAAGGTCTTGTGAACCACCTAATATTATTACATGAAAATAAATGACAAAATAAGGTCTCCTCCTTTTTTATATTTCTATCCTTTATTTTATAAGGTATATTTATGATTGTTAGGAATCTTCCAATCAACAAGTATCATGATTGAAATAGATTTTATGGAAACCTTCACATGGTCATAATTGATTCTATGGGTACCTTTACAAAAATAGCGAGGCTTGTCAAAGGGGCGTCACATGATCAACATCAGATTATGTGTTTCGCATTACCTGCTCACATGAACATCCATGGTTCATGAGATCATGTGTCCTTTTAAAGGGTACACGATTTGTTAGATTCATCTACCTTCCCTTCCTTTGATTTGTGAAAAAAATAATACCCATGCTTCGGGTATTTATTCCCTTGTATATTTTATAACTCCCATTTAGCGGGCACCAAAAAACTCAACCATAACCTCATAGGATAAACATAAGAGTGTAAATTTATCAATCCAACATCATTGGGGATTTTAACACACCTACACATATAAGGAGAATAATTAATTAATAACATTATTATCTCCTATAAAATTTGGAACCAATTTAATTTGAAAAAGCATAAAAGGGTGAATCATGGGTCAAGGCCATGAATCAAGAAAATGATCATATTGAAAAAAAAATTTGGGATATTGTGAGAGTCCATAAAATTTAAATTTTATTGGAATAAAGTGGATCTTAAAAAAAATTGTATGACAAAGGAAATGTAATCATTAATAAAAAATATTTGTATATAAAGGTTATGAATAGATTTATGTCATCCATGTTAAAGAAACGTTTTCTTCGGTAGCTCAACTAGAGTCCATTAATATCTTCCTAGCCATGGAAATTCAAAGAGGGTATATAGTCTATGGAATATATATAAATATATAAATGGAATTCTTAAATTTTGTTCATGAATAGTAATTTGATATTAAAAAATAGTGTTATTTTATTTGGAAAAAATTAAAAAAAGGTTAATAGATTGAATAAGGCTCTTTATTGAATAAATAAGGCACCATGATCAAGGTATTCTTGACTGGATTCTTACCTAAAGAAGCTAAAATTTAAAAGATGTAGTGTTTATTATAATATCTATGTGAAGATTACCTATGGAGATAAATTTAGGGTGATTATATATGTTGATGATATCATATTTGGTGGAAGAATTTAAGGATTAGTGGAAGTATTTTCTAATCACATGATATCAGAATCTGAAATGTCCATGATCAGATTAATCACAAAATTGTTGGGGTAATATGTGATTCAAAAGAAGTAATTCACATTTATTTATTAGGAATACTATAAAAGATAGTTTTTGAACAAGTTCAACATACATTATTTCAATCCAATGTGAACTCCAATTGTGGTTGAGAAATAACTTGGGAAGCATGAAGATGGGAAATTTTTTTATCCTACCTCTTATAGGAGGATAATTGTAAGATTATTTTATTTGACTACCAAATATCCATATATCCTATTTTTAACATGTTTACCAGCTCACTTGTAATGTAATCTGAAGGAAGGGCATTTTTTAGTGGTTAAAATAATCATGAGGTATGTTCATGGTTTTGAATTTGGTATCCTAGAACCAACTACATTGTACTTTTTAATTAATAAATAACTTATCACATCTTAATTGTTTTTCTGTGTGAAAATTAATGTGATAATGTCCTAAGGATAGCTGTTACACTAAAGGGTCATAGATGATCCCTATTATGATGAGAACCTGGAAGTTTCATAACACTATTCTTGAATATATGTTTTATGTCCGGATGATGTTATTTGAGGGACACAAATAATATGGCCCATTTGGGGTGAGGACTCATAAAAGTTTGAGGTAACTTCTCATGGTGTGCACCTTTGGTAATATCAAGGAGGATATTTTGAGAATGAGACCTGCTAGTATAAAATCTACATTTCATAGTGTCATTGGATGTTCCTATCTATGCATGTGTGTATTGTTTCTTAGACTTTAATATTAGTAATAATGGGTATTACAAATCATGCACTTAGATGTATTGACAAAAACTTTGACAACACACTATTCGCAGTGAGGTAGGATATGTTGGGTGTGTCATGAGTAATACTGCAATAAAATATAATTCAAGAAATTATTTGTACCTTCTGTTCCAAAAAATAAGTTGATATCTCAATCCCTTTAATAGAATTGATATAGTCTAAATAAATCCATGGCCATTGTAAGTAATGGGAAAGTTCGATTTCAAGAAATCAAAGAAAAAATAATCAAGAACATGGGTTGATGGAACTTGCTTGAAACCCGCTTGATTTGAGATATCGAGACAAAGGGTTTAAAATACACGGTAAGCATTTGTAGGAGTTGACACATCATTACGGCATTAACTTCTTTCTCTATAGATGCTTTGCGGTATTGCTACACCCTAACCTTGGACTTTAGCTAGGCTTCACTTAATTCCACTAAGAAAGAGGCCTAAAGGGTCACACACTAAATTTTTCCATGTATCTCAGTTAAATATTCATTTAACAAGTTTAAAAATTATTATTCCCGATAGTGATTTAATAATTATTCAAGGATTCCTGGTCGCATTTATTTTGACACTAGTTATTCAAAAAAAAATTATTGGTGAAATAATATATTTATTAGCCAGTAATGAAGTGATATTTATTTAAGAAATAAATATCCATTATTCAAGGACTAATAAATATGGTGGAAGAAATAAATAATATGGAAAAACAAAATTACACATCATGTATATTAATATACATGCCATGTAGTTTCTCTGGGGATTTGTGAGAAATAATATTATTTAATTAATTAAATAATATTAGGTGTAATTTTTTGGGCGCATGTCAAGTAATAATAATAGTAAACTATTATTATTAGAAATGGGGTGTTACTAAGAATTAAATAAAATGAATAAATGATTTCATGTAATTAATTCATTTTATTATTATAAGTAATTGAAATACCAATTATATTATTCTTATAAGACTATCCATTCTTTGTGGTTGTGCACAATGGATCTGTAAAAGCTCTCAAGCCAACAGAGAATCCTTTTTCCACTAAGAACACTCTCAATTTATGAGACAGATCATCCTCTATTGAATCAAGGAGATCTCTTTGGAAGCTGTTTTCAAGATGATCAAAGGTCGTACATCACAAGCGGAGGCTCTTCCATGCCAGCACCCAGAGATCCCTTCGTTGAAGTCCAAAGATATGTTGAGAATGTGTGGATAACCACTAAAGGATGCCTACAAAGGGATTCTATGTTGTAATGACGGATCACATCAGATCATGATCAGAAACATCAATAAAGACATAATTCCATAAAGATAATTCTTATATTTTAATTAAATTAATTATAACAAACATATGATGATTATCTCTATGGTTTTGGGACTCTCTTACTTTCTTTAATTCTTCGTTATATTTGGAAGATCCATCATTTTATTATTGTGACGAGTCCCAAATTGATAGTTGTTAATGGAAAAATTAAAGTTGGGTACATCCACCAACAGGCTTCGGCTACACCCAGAACCAACAAGTGGTATCAAAGGGTTCATATCATTGATTATAATTATTTAGTTTTTTTTATGATTTACGCATTTAATAATTTTTTTTGTTTCAATTCAAGTTAATCGTTCTATAAATCTGAATATTGAGATCTATTCCTCCTCTTTCGTTTCTTGTTCACCTTATATAAATTATCTTTTCTTTTAATTTTGATTAAAATAAAATAGATAATATCATTCGGAGGTTCCAAAGCTTTCTTGTCATACAACACCATAACACATGGTGTGTATTCGGCCGTACACATTGTGTAGTATAGGTTACATGCACTAGGACTGGTCCACCAAACCAAGCCATGTGATGGATTCTATCTAAGTCTTAAATGACTCCGTGCGTTGACCGGGAACAGGTAGCATGTGGTTTCCGGATTACACACCATGTGGCCCACTGGACATGGCTTGTGTTCCCTTTATGTTAGGGTTGGACTACGTACCCCGTACATGGCTTGCCTTGCAGGAGACCATGTAATGTGGAACTACACAGCTTTTGGCTCACTGGACACGTTGTGTACTCTGACGATTTCCATAGTACATCTACAAACCATGTCCTCGGGTGTGTACTTCGGATGGATGGTGAATGATAGTACATGTTGTGTAGTCATAACTACATATCGTGTACTCATCCAAATTATGCAGAATTATTAAAAGTTGTTATTATATTATATAAACCCTTGATAGGTTTAACATAGTGTGGGCGTAAAGCTATGGAACAACACGTGACGGGTGTTTTATACATATGTGTTTAATTTAACATCTATGTAATGTTCATTTCTACTCATTTGGTAGTTATGAAAGGGGATTCACTTGGTTTCTTCCAAGGTATAAGTTACATACAAAGATAATTTTAAATGAATTTATTTTTTTAAAATTATGATGGATGAGAATCTCAAAGAAATTTAGAAAATGGTTTAAGATAAAAGGATTGATTAATTAATGATAATTAATTGATTTGAGAATGATATATCTTAAACGGGAATGATTAAAGAATTTAATGCTATTTTATTTATTCTTAAATATCATTTCATGCATGGATGATCATGAGCTAGACCAGGACCTTTGTATGTGGATGGTTTCTTTTAATTTATTTATTTAAATTAAATTTGTTGACCTACAAGCCTTATCCTCATTAATATGTAAGGCATGCATGCCCGAGGTTTCTTTTATGTAAAACCTTGTTTTACCCCTTGCCTTCAAGTGAGATAAAACCATATGTAATGGAGAGATCTCCCAAGATAGTGGAGGTGGCTCAATGTAGGATCCAAGATGAAACTAATCCATGGAGATACAAAGGTGGATAGGTGGAAAGATGTAAAAACAAACCCAAAAAGGTTTAAGGTGTTTCTCCACTAGGTATTGGGATATTTGATAAACTACTAGATAAATTAACCAATAGAACAAGCTCATTATCAAACCATTTATTTTATTTGTGTCAATTAAATTGTTTATTTATTGTGGGTGTGTTGTCACGATCACATAATTAATGAATTAAAAAAGCATGCAAGATATAACAAAAATAAGACCAGCTTATGCATAAATATTATCTTAGACATGGTTAATCACTTAAGTATATCCCACATAATTTTAAAAATCATGTATGAAATATAATAAAACGTAAATTTACGTATAAGGATAAAATACCTAAAAGAAATATTAAGTCGGTATAGGCTTCCATAATCTTTGTTATAATCAAACCATAGTTCAAAGTTCTTGACCAACCCTATTTAGGGTGAATTCAATTATCGAGAAATTATAATTCAAGTTTCTTGGTTGAATTGACTTGGTTCACATCAAGGTTTTACTTCCACAATAGGACTTGGTGTGACCAGAAGGCCAAGGTTGAGGAAATACAAAATAAAAGGATTTTAGGTGTAACACCCTGATATTTTAGGAGAAATATTTTTTTTAATGTCTTATGTTATACACAACACCAATAGAATCTTTCACTACAGACAACACTGGCTTGGCTTGCATTACACGCAAGAGCAACTTCCTCGATAGCTTGCATTGTACGCAATGCCAAGTTTCACTAAACAATGATATATTCTTATTATACTATGAACTATACATTATGAGTAGTATTAACTTAATTTTTAATTTTATAACATTATAATTCATCTTACACATTTTCTAGAATGAGATATGAAAACAAAATCAATTTTTCGGATAAAAGAAGTATTTTTCAAAAAATGCAGTTTTACCACCTTTTGATGGCGCACCCATTTTAAATATAATTTTTGACAAGTTTATAAGTTAAATTTTACAAAATTAACTTCTTCTTTTGAATTAGGATATAAAAATTTACATTGGATAAATTTTTGATACTATTCTGATAACTTTCATATTTTGATGAATAGTAAAAATATGCTAAATTTTTCTTAAAAACAACTTTCTTCATCAAGATAATTTCTATGGTTAAATGATAAAATTTAATAATTTTAAAGTATAAATAGAATATATTTTTACCATTTAATATAATTTATTTCATTATCATTAATTTTACATTGAATTCATAGGTAAAAACATTTCAATCTTTGACAATGTTTTAACTTTTAAAACCCTTTCTCTTAACAACAGGATTATTTTTAAATTAATTACTACAACTTCTGTGTTTTGAATTTTGAAAAATTTATTCCATATTTGGATTCAATAGATCCAAATTATGTTAATATGTTACTTTTATTTTTTTGACATTATGAATAGTAACTACGGTAATTTTTATTTACTATAGTTAAAGGTAAATTGGGTAATTAAGGGTAAACATAAGATTATAAAATTACCCTAACACCTTCAAAAATTCTATTGGATGAATAAAATTTGACCCATATCAACTAAGGGTCATAATAGATTAATTTCATGGACTTTTGACCATGAAGAGTATATAATTATTATTAAAACAAAAGAAGGTGACAACATGTCACTCTCTTATATCTTATAAGTGTAATAATTTTAATTTAGTGATAAACTTCTTAAAATATCGAAAATTAATATTATACAGAAATATAATAAAATTATCTACATCATGGTAATTTATTTATAAATTTTAAGGATTAAATAATTATCATTAATAATGACACAATAGTGATGTTGAAATTATTTTATTGATTGAAATATCAAATAAATGGTTTTAAAAATATTAAAATAAATATTATATGAACTATTTAATGTGATCCAAAAAAATTATAGATGAATATTACATGTTAGAAACCTATTAAATATTTTTTTGAATATATCCTCTGTGTATATTTTCTTTAAATTCAAATAAATGGATAGTGTCAAAATGGACACAATTGTTATTTTATAAAAATAACATATTATAAAATTGTTTAAAAAATCACACAAATATTAAAAATTATAAATTGAAATTTATATGGTCTAAAATTTAATAAAGTATTTATTTATGGACAATTCAAAACACATAAGTAATTATTTATAACAATTTAAAATTTAGAATATTATTACCACAAATAAAATTAAATAGACTAAATGAGGATAAATCAATTTTATATGGATCAAAATAAATTCAAAACATGTCTAAATTTTATTGGTTGATGATATTACAACCCTATCTCATCTCATATTCTAATTTAGTCATTTTTTAAGGTTTTTATGTGGGTTTGGAATTTATTATAAATTAATATTTCTTATGTTCCCAAAGGTGCCCCTCTCCTCTCTTATAAAAGGACACCTCCTCCCTCTCCTACTCACACCATTTTGAACCTTAAATCTCGGCCAACCCCTGACAATTTCTCTTATACACTTCCCTAGAAACATACTAGAGGTCCTGGTATTCTTCAAAGACTAACTTTAGTGCCCTAAGAGGAGGTTTAGAAGAGGCGCTTCGAAGAAGAGGTAATATCCTTTACCGATCATTTTAAATTTATTTCTTCTTATACTTCCTCTTAATTATTGGTTTAATTATAAAGTAATAACATCAGTATCACTAATATACTGATATGTTATTATAAATATGAAACAAACCTATTTTCCCTTCTATCCATCCTATAGAAAATTAACACCACGCGTGCGTACGTACGGAATACCGTCTCCACGTCGTGGTGTAATCTGTTTTCCACCACCACCATACTTGGATGAGTATAATGGTGTAAATAATAACTATATATAATTATTATAACATGATACTAATTTTGAGATATTCTATCATCCACTCCAAGATCATTCAATAATTATAGGAACGATATCGTCGCTCGTGAGTACGTACGGCTTACCGTCTCCACAATTCGATGTGATTCGTTCTACATGATCTTCATTAAACCATGATTATATAAACGAATTGAATGAATAAATATGATATATATTACACTAATACCATTCTATAAATGATGTAGCTATAACCTAAAAATATGAATAAGAATTTATTCGACAAAACACGCATAATAACATAAAGAAATGAACACCTGAATAACAAGTAACAATGAAATATTACTAATAAGAAACTAAGAATATGACCATATATGATATCATAACAATGAGTATGATTCTTTAATAAGTCAATGACATTATTTAAATCATTATACAGGAGGTTCAGACATGTACAAAGCATATCGGACCTAATGTAAGGGATAATTATTCCAATCTCGTTCTTATCTGAGATTGTTTATTTGTATGTATTTAATGGGGTTATGTTTATCATACATATCCATGATTTCTCAAAATGTTTTAATAAAATTTTTATTATTCTTCCATGTATGTTTAAAGTAATTTTTATCCTTTTATGAATTTTACCACAAGGTATGGATGGAATCTTTCTTTTGTTTACCACACGAGGTACTTTTTGACTTTTCCAGAAAAAGTATGAGAAAAATGTTTTTTAAACTTATATGGCATGAATGGATTTTTATAATTTCATAGATCATTATTTCCATGAAGATTAATTTACAAGTTTTCAAGTTTATTTTTAATTAACTTCTTTTAGTTTAAAATTGTATGACATGTTAAGAAAGGAAAAATGTTTTTGAAGTAGAAATGATATTTTCCTCAAGAATGGAGTTCAATTGTTTTATCAAAATTATTTTCCATCTAAGATAATATCGGGTTCCGTTTCTATCCCTATTATTACATTGATTTTATTATGTTATGATTGAATTATTTTTTTGAAGTCCTTTTATCTTATATGTATTATGTTATTATGGAATGATTTTTAAGAATCCCATTTTTTTACATGGGTTATGCTATAATGTATGATTTATGATTTTGTGGAACACATAAGAATGGTTTAATTATGAGATGGTTGGGACCTATATCTCCTTCCAATGAATTAGGTAATGATTTATATCTCATGAGATAGACATGGCTGTAAAGGCAAGTTAATTTGGTTCAGCGATACAGAACTAGAACGAGGAGTAAACTCGGTTCAAAAATGGACTTTGTCCGCAATGATAGTCTTGGAAATGAGTCTTGACTAATATGAAATGATTTTCTATGATTATGTGTGTATGCCACAAAGTTTCATGTCTTATGTTATGATTATTGGTATTACATTTCACTACTATGATTTATTACATGTTATGATATTATGATCTCTTTTGTAGGATAATATTTTCAAAATGTTATGTTCTTATGAATATAATATGATTGATATTTCCTTTGTTAATCCTTATTGAGAATTTGAGCTCACACTTTTTTATATTTTATTTTCTCCAAGTCAGGAAGAAAGGTATTATGTAGGATATTCCAAAAGGGACTCTATATATGATGAAATAAACGGGAGACAATGTAGATTCTTTATGAACCAGTTTTTTATGTTTCCCAGTTTCTAAAGACACTATACCTATACGGTAATATCATGGTTTTGTTATATATTGTAATAAGTATGCTTCAATTCTGAAGTAATAACAATGTGTGTAAAGTAAGGGTCATTATAGTTGGTATCAGAGGGGTTTTATAGTCAACCTTTGGAAACTAGGATGTGAAAGCCTTAGTAAGAGCCCTAAAGATATGTCTAAGCATAGAACACAATATTAGTGTTTTGGAAATGGCCATTAATAACCTATGATAAGACCTATAGTGTGAAATTTTATCCTTGATTATGTGGTTTTCCTATTATGATTAGTGTTTACCACACTATTCTTATTGGTTTTAGTCGATGTATGGAACCCAAAGGAACCGTGTTAATGCCGAATGAGACAGCCAATGAAATGATTGTCCCCCTGAGCAACCAAACGTTATAGGAGCTAGAATGAAAAATCTTGTAGTAGGACTTCCAAATGATCACATGAAGGAGCAACATTCTATTGAATCCTTCATGAGGAAGAGTCCATCCTTATTCAGTGGGTCTACTAATCCATTAGTGGCTGAACAATGGATCATTACCACTGAAAAGATATTTTCAGTTATACAATGTTTTGAACATGATAAAGTCATCTTAGCAGTATATAATTTGGAAGGTGAAGTTGATCAATGGTGGAATCTTATCAAGAAGATGAGGCAAAGAGATGAAATGGAGTCCATGGAATGGGATGATTTCAACAACATATTTTTCAATAAGTACTTCCCTCATATTCTTAGAACAAATATGGAGAAGGATTTTCTTGAACTAAAGTAAAAGGATGATGAATATGTTGGTACCTACGAAGAAAATTTTACAGGGCTTGCAAGGTATGCTTATGGAATTATTATCCAACCTGAGAGTAAGATCGATCGATTCTTTAGTGGCTTAAAACTAAGACTTCAAAGGGAGTTATCCATAAGGGACTTCAATAGCTACGAGGAAATTTTTCGATGTGCCCTAAAGGTTGAGATGGAGATTGGAGTAACCCATCAGTCATATGGGTTTGATAAGAAGAGGAAAATGGAATTCAAAGGGAAATATAAAGAACACACTGGAAATAAGATGAGTTTTCCCTGATGCTCAAAGTGTGGAAAGAAAAATGGATGGAATTCTCTTGAAGGGACAATTAAATGTTTCAAATGTAGAAAAAAAGGTTATCATGCATTTGAATGCCGTAGTTATGGGAAAAATATGTCCAGTGATGTGAACCAAGAAAAGGCTTTATAGAATGTGCCTCCTACACTTCAATGTTACAAGTGCAAGGAAATGGGGCATTATGCTAATAAATTCTCTAATCTAAGGTTTTTTTATGATGATCGATATCAACAAACTCTTAAGGCCAAAGACAAAGGAAAGTCACATGCAATTTCTATCGGTGATGTAGAGTACGATAACGAAGTGGTGAAAGGTACACTTACCATCCACTCTAAAGTAGAAAATGTTTTATTTGATTCTGGATCCACCCACTCTTTTATTTCTAAAGAATATTCTAAGGGTATCATTGTACTACCTCAACAATTAGTTATTGAGTTATCTGTGACAACTCCTAATGGAACAACAGTTGCATCAAAAGTTTATAATTATTCTCCAATTGATGTTTGTGGGAAAGTGATTCCTTCACATCTTGTGATCCTTCCTATAATGGAATTTGATGTGATTCTTTTCATGGATTGGCTTTCCTTATATGGAGCTCATATCGATTTCCAAATAAGTGAAGTCACATTTCATATTCCTGATCAATCTATGATCATCTATTGATGCAAGGATGAATATAACCTTCTAGTGTAAATTTCATCTATATTATGGGTCTTGATTTCAATAAATGAAGGTTACTTATCTCAAATGGTTGGAGAGAAACTTACGATTAAGAATAGGACCATTGTACGGGAGTTTGATGATGTCTTTCCTGAGGAATTTCCAGGTCTTCTACCAAATTGTGATGTTGAGTTTTCAATATAACTCATATCGGGTGCTATGCCCATTTCAAAGACACCGTATAGAATGGCCCCTATTGAGTTGTAGTAATTGAAGAATAAACACCAAGAGAATCTTGATAAGGGATTCATATTCCCTAGTACATCACCTTGGGTAGCACCTGTTCTGATTATTAAGAAGAAAGATGGATCAATGAGTCTCTATATTGATTATCCATAATTTAACAAGATCACTATCAAGAATAAATATTCCCTCCCATGAATTGAGGACTTATTTGACCAACTACGCAGAGCTCAATACTTTTACAAGATTGATCTCCATTCAGGGTATCATCAATTAAGGGTCAAAAAGGAGGATATACCAAAGACGGATTTCCGTACAAGGTATGGACACTATGAATTTATAGTGATGCCATTTGGTCTTACTAATGTCCCTACTATCTTCATGGATCTAATGAATTGTGTCTTTAGAGACTATCTTGATCAGTTTGTGGTAGTATTTATCGACTACATTCTGGTCTATTCAAAGTGCAAAGAAGAACATGAAGATCACTTGAGAATTGTATTAAAGACCCTAAGAAATGAGAATATTTATTCCAAATTTAACAAGTGTGAATTTTGGCTTCAAAAAGTATCATTTTTGGGTCACATAAACTCAAAAGAGGGGATATCTGTGGATCTAGAAAAAATAGAGGTTATCTACAGATGGTCGAGACCAACAACAGTAACTGAGATCCAACTTTTTCTTATTTTGGCTGGATATTATCGACGTTTTTGTGAAATATTTTTCACGATTATCTAATCCACTCACCAGGTTGACTCGAAAAGGAGTTAACTTCATTTCGATGGAGGAGTGTGAAGAGAATTTCAAGGAGTTAAAAAGAAGGTTATCCAGTGCACCTTTGCTCACAATGCCTTGTAGTGGAGAAAGGTTTGTGATCTATAGTGATAAATCCAAGAACAGATTCAGGTGTGTTCTCATGAAAAG
This sequence comes from Viscum album, assembly GCA_963277665.1. Classification (NCBI taxonomy): domain Eukaryota; kingdom Viridiplantae; phylum Streptophyta; class Magnoliopsida; order Santalales; family Viscaceae; genus Viscum; species Viscum album. The sequence continues at coordinate 338,766,094 of OY728163.1, forward strand.
CTATATGGTGATAGCTTATGCATCACGATAGTTGAAAATCCATGATAAAAATTACCCAAATCATGATTTGGAGTTAGCTGCGGTAATCTTTGCATTAAATATTTTGAGGCATTATCTTTATGGTGAAAGGTGTGATATTTATACTGATCATAAAATTTTAAAGTATATTTTCACACAAATAGATTTTAATATATGCCAAAGAAGACAGTTGGATCTGATTAAGGATTACGACTGCTCAATTCATTACCACCCTGGGAAAGCAAACAAGGTGGCAGACACATTAAGTCGACAAGACCATTCCAGCTTACCATGATGAGGATCACAAAAAATCCAATATTTATGGATTTAAACAGGATGGATCCTAAAATTGTAATGGAATGGGGAAAATATTATCTTTATCAAATGAATGTTCAACAATCTATACATGTGAAGATTAAAGAGGCACATAAAGAATATGTATAGTTACAAAAGAAGGTGAGAAATGTTCCTGAATTCAACATTGATTTTCATGAAATAATAAGGTTCAGGAATCGGGTTTGTGTTCCTACCATCCTAGAATTAAAGAAGGAAATATTGGATGAAGCTCATAGTTCTTCATTCTCTATTCACCCTGGATGAATTAAGATGTATAAGGACCTGAAGGAGTACTTATGGTGGGATGGCATGAAAAGAGATGTTGTTGAATATGTCTCTCGATGTTTAGTTTGTTAGAAAGTTAAAGTTGAGAGACAGAAGTATAAGTGGATGTTACAACCATTACCCATACCAGAATGGAGATGGGAAAACATCACTATGGACTTTGTCACTAGACTTGCTAAAACATCCAAAGGCAATAATGATATCTGGGTTATAGTTGATCGTCTTACGAAGTCGGAAAACTTAATTACTATTAGAGAAGATTTATCTCTTGATCATCTTTCTAGTATATATGTGAAGGAAGTGGTGTGATTGCATGGATTACCACTTTCCATTATATCTAATTAGGATCTGTGGTTTACCTTGAAGTTTTGGCGAATTCTTCAGCATACTCTAGATACATAGTTGAGTTTCAGCACTGCTTATCATCCTCAGACAGATGGTCAGTCTGAGAGGACAATTCAAACTCTAGAAGACATGTTGAGAGATTTCTCTATGGATTTCAAAGGTGGTTGGGATAAACACCTACCTTTGGTGGAAGTTTCTTATAATAATATCTTTCAGTCCAGTATTCAGATGGCTCCTTATAAAACTCTCTATGTAATGAAATGCAGAACTCCAACTTGCTGGGATGAAGTTGGGAAAGAAAGCTATTAGGACCTGATCTTGTTGATGAGATGGCAGAAAAGGTAAGATCTATTCAACAACACATAAGAGTAGCTCAGAGTCGAAAAAAAAGTTATCCTGAAAACCGAATAAAAGACCTAGAGTTTGAAGTGGGTGATAAAGTGTTCTTACGAATATCACCTTGGAATACAGTAATGAGATTTGGAAAGAAAGGAAAGTTGAGCCCTAGGTATATTGGTCCTTTTGAAAAACTGGATCATGTTGGGAAGGTAGTTTACCAATTGGCGCTTCCACCAAATCTCTCTCAAGTTCATGATGTGTTCCACATATCTCTCTTGAGAAATTACATACCTGATCCTTCACATGTACTAAGCTCATAAATTGTACCGCTGGAGAAAGATCTTTCTTATGAAGAACATCCAATAGAGATTCTAGATCATAGCGAAAAAGTTCTACGAAACAAGACAACTCGCTTGGTTAAAGTTTTATGGAGGAACCACCAATTATAAGAAGCTACATGGGAACTTGGGGATGTGATGAGGGAGATGTATCCTCATCTGTTTGTTACAAAGTGACGAATTTCGAGGGAAAAATTCTTTTTAAGGGGGGTAGAATATAACACCCTGATATTTTATGAGAAATATTTTTTTTAATGTTTTATGTTATACACAACACCAAGAGAATCTTTCACTACACACAACACTATCTTGGCTTGCGTTACATGCAATAGCAACCTTCCTCGATAGCTTGCGTTGTACGCAATTCCAAGTTTCACTAAACAATGATATATTCTTATAATACTATGAACTCTCCATTATGAATAGTGTTAACCAAATTTTTACTTTTATAACATTATAATCCATCTTACACATTTTCAAGAATGATATATGAAAAAAAAAAAATTCGAATAAAAGAAGTATTTTTCAAAAAATGCAGTTTTACCACCTTTTGATGGCGCACCCATTTTAAATATAATTTTTGACAAAGTTTATAAGTTAAATTTTAAAAAATAAACTTATAATTTTTAATCAAGATATAAAAATTTACATTGGATAAATTTTTGATACTTTTCTGATAACTTTCATATTTTGATGAATAGTAAAAATACACTAAATGTTTTTTAAAAACAACTTTTTTCATCAAGATAATTTATATGGTTAAATGATAAAATTGAATGATTTTAAAGTATACATAGAATATATTTTTACTATTTAATATAATTTATGTCATTACTATTAATTTTACATTGAATTCATAGGTAAAAACATTTCAATCTTTGACAATGTTTTAACTTTTAAAACCCTTTTTCTTAACAATGAGATTAATTTTAAATTAATCACTGAAACTTTTGTGTTTTGAATTTTTTAAAAAGGATTCCATATTTGGATTTAGTGGGTCCAAATTATATTAATAGGTTAATTTTATTTTTTTGACATTATGAATAGTAACTACGGTAATTTTTATTTACTATAGTTAAAGGTAAATCGGGTTATTAAGGGTAAAATAAGAATATAAAATTACCCTAACACCTGATAAAATTATATTAGATGAATTAAATTACACCCATATCACCTAAGGGTGAGAATATATTCTTTTTATAGACTTTTGACCATGAAAATTATATAATTATTATTAAAACCAAAGAAAGTGACAACATGTCACTCTCTTATATCTTATAAGTGTAATAATTTTAATTTAGTGATAAACTTCATAAAACTTAAAAAATGAATAGTCTCTAAAAATATAATAAAATTATCTACATCATGGTAATTTATTTAGAATTTTTAGGGATTAAATATTTATCATTAATGATGACACAATAGTGATGTTGAATTTATTTTATTGATTGAAATATCAAATAAATGATTTTACAAATATTAAAATAAATATTATATGAACTATTTAATGTGATCCACGAATTTTATAGATGAATATGACATGTTATAAATATATTAAATATTTTTTTTCAAATATATCATCTGTGTAGATTTTATTTAAATTCGAATAAATGAATAGTGTCAAAATTGACACTATTGTTATTTTATAAAAATAATATATTATAAAAATGTTTAAAAAATCACAAAAATATTTAAAAAATTAGAAATTGAAATGTATATGGTCTAAAATGTCATAAAGTATCCAATTATGGAAAATTCATAACACATAAGTAATTATTTATTACAATTTAAAATTTAGAATATTATTACCAAAAATAATATTAAATAGATTAAATAATTATAAATCAATTTGATAAGGTTTAAAATAAATTCACAACATGTATAAATTTTCTTGTTTGATGGGATTACAACCCTATCTCATCTCATCTTCGAATTGAGTAATTTTTGGAGGTTTTTAAGTGGGGTTGGAATTTATTATAAATTAATATTTCTTATGTTTCCAAAGGTGCCCCTCTCCTCCCTTATAAAAGGGAACCTCCTCCCTCTCCTAATCACACCATTTTTAGCCTTAAATATCGGCCAACCCCTTCCAATTTATCTTCTCCACTTCCCTAGAAACATACTAGAGGTCCTGGTCTTCTTCAAAGACCAACTTTAGTGCCCTAAGAGGAGGTTTTGAAGAGGCACGTCGAAGAAGAGGTAATATCCTTTACCAATCCTTTCAAATTTATTTCTTCTTCTACTTCCTCTTCTTTATTGGTTTCATTATAAAGTATTAACATCAGTATCACTAATATACTGATATTTTATTATAAATATGAAACAAACCTATTTCAACTTCTATCCATCCTATGGAAAATGAAATCACCACGCGTGCGTACGTACGGAATACCGTCTCCACATCATGGTGTAATCTGTTTTCCACCACCACCTTACTTGGATTTGTATAATAGTGTAAATAATAACTATATATGATTATTATAACCTGATACTAATTCTGATATATTCTATCATCCACTCCAAGACCATTCAATAATTATGGGAATGATATCGTCGCTCGTTCATACGTACGGCTTACCATCTCCACGATGCGATGTGATTTGTTCTACATGATCTTTATTAAACCATGATTATATAAACGAATTGAATGAATAAATATGATATATATTATACTACTACAATTCTTTAAATGATGTATCTATAACCTAAAAAAGTAATAATAATTTATTCGACAAAACACGCATAAGGACATAAAGCAATGAACACCCGAATAACAAGTAGCAATGAAATATTACTAATAAGAAGCTAAGAATATGACCATATATAATATCATAACAGTGAGTATGACTCTGGAATAATTCAATGACATTATTTAAATCATTATACAGGAGGTTTGGACACGTAAAAATCATATCGGACCTAAGGTAAGGGATAATTATTCCAATCTCGTTCTTATCTGAGATTGTTTATTCGTAAGTATTTACTAGGGTTATGTTTATCATCCTTGTCGATGTTTTCTCAAAATGTTTTCATAAAATGTTTAATATTATTTCATGTATGTTTAAATTAATTTTTACCCTTTTATGAATTTTACCACAAGGTATGGAAGGAATCATTCTTTTGTTTACCACACAAGGTACTTTCAGAATTTTTAAGAAAAAGTACAAGAAAAATGTTTTTTTAACTTATACAGCATGAATGGATTTTTATGATTTCATAGAACAGTATTTCCATGAAGCATACTATACAAGTATTCAAGTTTATTTTTAATTAAATTCATTTAGTTTAACATTGTATGACATGTTAATAAAGGAAAAATGTTTTTGAAGTAGAAAGGATATTTTCCTCAAGAATGGAGTTCAAGTGTTTTATCAAAATTATTTTCCATCTAAGATAATATAGGGTTTTGTTTCTATCCCTATTATTACATTGATTGGATTATGTTATGGTGGAATTATTTTTTGAATTCCTTTAACTTATATGTATTATTTTATGATGGCATGATGTTTAAGAATCCCATTTTTTACATGGGTTATGCTATAATGTATGATTTATGATTTTGTGGAACACATAAGAATGGTTTCATTATGAGATGGGTGGGACCATATCTGTTGTACATCTCGTTCCCCTCGTTGTTTGATTTTCATGATCACAATCACCTTCTTATTTATCTAATATTGTGTTTTAAGTGTTGTGGATGATAGGCAAGAGATTGACAAAGGAATGGCCCAAGAAAGCATCTCAAGTGGACTGAAATTCAGTCCACCGGCCAACCGGTGTGATAGCACCGGCCGGCCGGTGGACCTGGCAGAGGCGTTGCCCACTGCCAGGCTCCACCGGTCCGCCGGTGGCTTGACCACCGGCCAGCCGGTGGCATCCAGTCAATAGTGGTTGCTACTGTCTCACCACCGGCCAGCCGGTGGCTCCTCCACCGGTCAGCCGGTGGAGCCTGGACCAGTTTTCTTCTCCTCTGCCAAGGCACCGGCCAGCCGGTGGAGCTGCACCGGCCAGCCGGTAGCCCAGTCAAACTAGCCGTTGGCTTTGACCAGTCAACCCTCTTTTGGCCTCCAACGGCTCCGAGGACTTCTCCAACGGGTCCGAAGGCCCCCAATGGGTTCCATGCCTATAAATAAAGGCTGAGGAAGCCCCGGACACCAACCGGAACTATACGGAAGCCCACGGACATATTTTGCATCAATTGGCCAACCTCCGGCGACTTCCTCCATGGGAACCCCAATAGCTCCAACAACTTCCACATCCAAGGAGCCCCTTCAAAGAAGCTTGGAAGCAGCCTTCAACATCTCCAATCAATCAAAGGCGCCCAAGACTTCTCCAAATACGGTTTTTATTGTTTTATTCTTTTTGAGCATAAATTTGAGTTTGTGCCTACAAACTTTCAATTTTCTCATCCCCTCTTTCCTTTGGGTTTCACATCACCACTAAGGTGTGAAAAGGTTGCCAAGCTTTCCTTTAAATAGATTGAGACATAGGTGAGCTATCCTTCACCTGTAAGAAGGATAGTGGGTTCTTGCTAAACCATTAAAAGCAAGTGGGTTCTTGCTAAACCAATAAAAGCAAGCTGTAATAGGTCCTAGTGCTACCTCAAAGCCTAGTGGGTTTCTTGCTAAAACCATTGAAAAGCAAGCGGTAGGAATCTCTCAACGGTTGAGTTGGGAGCGGAGATGTAGGCCGGGTTTTTGGCCGAACTCCGTTATCAATTTCTTGTGTCTTGCCTCTTTTTTTCCGCTGCACCTTCACTTTGATTTTAATTTGTTAATCATTTTTTAAAAGGCAATTCACCCCCCCTCTTGCCATCATTCCATTTTGTTCTGACCCAACAATTGGTATCAGAGGGTAATTTGAGTAATACCTTAAACGGTTTCAAATTTAAAGATCCATTGTGATGGCATCCACTTCTTTCGCCCCCGAAGGCTTTTCTTTGGGTCGGGCTCCATTTTTTGATGGGTCCGACTATAATTATTGGAAAACCCGCATGACCACTTTTTTAAGAAGCATAGGATACCCTATTTACAAAATTGTCATGCAAGGTTATTCTTTGTCTTCCCCCGACGAATCCAAATGGACCCCCGCCGATATAAAGAATTTTGAGCTTGATGGCAAAGCCATGAACGCTCTCCATTGCGGCCTAGACCGAAATGAATTCAATCGAGTGTCTACTTGCACCTCCTCACATGAAATTTGGAAACTTTTAGAAGTAACTCACGAGGGCACTAAAAAATTCAAAGACACTAGATTGGATATGTATAGGCAAGATTTTGAGTCATTTTCAATGCATCCAAATGAGTCTATTTCCGATATGTTTACTCGCTTTACTGACGTGTGCAATGGAAGGAAATCTCTTGGTGATGATGTTTCAGCCGAGACGATGGTCAAGAAGATCTTATGGGTCCTTCCGAGCTCATGGGCACCAAAGGTGACGGCGATCCAAGAAGCTAAGGACGTCAAAAATATGCCGGTAGAGGAGCTAATCGGATCCCTAATGACGTACGAGATCACGATGAGGAGGCAAGCTCAAAAGGAGGGCACACCAATCAAGACACCAAAGAACATTGCCCTCAAGGTACAAAAAGAAGTAAGCTCATCCTCATCATCCTCATCTTCCTCATCTTCATCATCTTCAAGCGGCGACTCGGAAATGGAGAATCTCGCCCGCCAAATGCATAAATTTATGAAGAAGCACAAGAAGAAGAAATCCCGCAAGCATCGAAATCAAGAACCCACCGCAAGATCCGAGCCCAAGGTAAAATGCTACGGGTGCGGCGAAAAGGGCCATTACAAGCCCGATTGCCCACTCAACAAGAAACGGACCAAGGAAAAAGGAAAGAAAAAGGTCTTCAAGGACACATGGAGTGACACCTCCTCATCATCCTCCTCCTCCTCCTCGAGCGACCAAGGTACAAAATGCCTAATGGCATTCCATGAGGTAACTTCTTCCGACTCCTCTTCCTCTTGTTCTTCAAATTCCAATTCTTTAAATCATTTATCTTATGAAGAAATCTCATACGCTAGAGATCAATTAGAAAATGGTTTTCATGCCTTATCGTCAAAATTTGTTTCTTTGAAAAAGAATTTCAAAAAACTCTCTTCCGAAAAAGAACAACTTCTTAAAGAGAAGGAAGAGTTGACCCTTAAAATCCAAAATTTTCCAAATGTTGATTCTATGGAATCAACCATCAAAGACCTAAGGGAGACCCTAGCGAAGTTCACCCAAGGGGAACAAAATTTGAACAATTTACTAGGTTCCCAACGAATATCCCGGACCACCCAAGGGCTTGGCTATTCCAAGCAAGCTTCCTCCTCCCATGCACCCACTGTTTTTGTAAGGGGGAGCTCTTGTTTTAAATTTTGTAATTATTGTAAAAAACCCGGGCACATCATTTATGAATGTAATTGTAAAAACGCCCGGTATGGCCAACCCAAATCTATTTTTTATTCGGACGAATTTTATAGGAGAAGACCCGCCATGAGACAAGTATGGATTGAAAAATCCCTTCTAGCGAGTCTCTCCGGGCCTAAAATTGTCTCTTTTCAAAATCCCTCTCCCCGGTGACTTTTTGTTTTTATTTAGGGGGAGTTAGGTTTGTTTAAGCTTTTTGTTTCAATTCAAACTTTCAATTTCAAATTAAACCCGTTTAATTTCAATTTCAAAATTTTTTATTCCAACTTTCAATTTCAACACTTGGTTTCAAATTTTCATTCAAAATTTTCATTTCAATTTTGATTCAAAACTTTCAATTCAAACTGTTATTCATATTTTGATTCAAATCTTTCAATTTCCAAAATTTCAATTGATTTTCAAATCCCATCTCTTGTTTTTCAAAATTTACCTCAATCAAGTTTTATGCCCCATTCTATTTTGATAATCACAAAGGGGGAGAAATTTCTTGATTGATTGGGGGAGAATCCTTTTCATCATGCTTAGCATTTCCTTTCAATTTCAGTTTTTTACTTTAATTGTTTTGGTGATTGTGATCATCAAAATAGGGGGAGATTGTTGTACATCTCGTTCCCCTCGTTGTTTGATTTTCATGATCACAATCACCTTCTTATTTATCTAATATTGTGTTTTAAGTGTTGTGGATGATAGGCAAGAGATTGCCAAAGGAATGGCCCAAGAAAGCATCTCAAGTGGACTGAAATTCAGTCCACCGGCCAACCGGTGTGATAGCACCGGCCAGCCGGTGGACCTGGCAGAGGCATTGCCCACTGCCAGGCTCCACCGGTCAGCCGGTGGCTTGACCACCGGCCAGCCGGTGGCATCCAGTCAATAGTGGTTGCTACTGTCTCACCACCGGCCAGCCGGTGGCTCCTCCACCGGTCAGCCGGTGGAGCCTGGACCAGTTTTCTTCTCCTCTGCCAAGGCACCGGCCAGCCGGTGGAGCTGCACCGGCCAGCCGGTAGCCCAGTCAAACTAGCCGTTGGCTTTGACCAGTCAACCCTCTTTTGGCCTCCAACAGCTCTGAGGACTTCTCCAACGGCTCCGAAGGCCCCCAACGGGTTCCATGCCTATAAATAAAGGCTGAGGAAGCCCAGGACACCAACCGGAACTATACGGAATCCCACGGACATATTTTGCATCAATTGGCCAACCTCCGGCGACTTCCTCCAAGGGAACCCCAATAGCTCCAACAACTTCCACATCCAAGGAGCCCCTTCAAAGAAGCTTGGAAGTAGCCTTCAACATCTCCAATCAATCAAAGGCGCCCAAGACTTCTCCAAATACGGTTTTTATTGTTTTATTCTTTTTGAGCTTAAATTTGAGTTTGTGCCTACAAACTCCCAATTTTCTCATCCCCTCTTTCCTTTGGGTTTCACATCACCACTAAGGTGTGAAAAGGTTGCCAAGATTTCCTTTAAATAGCTTGAGACATAGGTGAGCTATCCTTCACCTGTAAGAAGGATAGTGGGTTCTTTCTAAACCATTAAAAGCAAGTGGGTTCTTGCTAAACCAATAAAAGCAAGCTGTAATAGGTCATAGTGCTACCTCAAAGCCTAGTGGGTTTCTTGCTAAAACCATTGAAAAGCAAGCGGTAGGAATCTCTCAACGGTTGAGTTGGGAGCGGAGACGTAGGCCGGGTTTTTGGCCGAACTCCGTTATCAATTTCTTGTGTCTTGCCTCTTTTTTTCCGCTGCACCTTCACTTTGATTTTAATTTGTTAATCATTTTTTAAAAGGCAATTCACCCCCCCTCTTGCCATCATTCCGTTTTGTTCCAACCCAACAATATCTACCACCAATGAAATGGGTAAATATTTATATCTCATGAGATAGACATGGCTGGAATGGAAAGTTAATCTGGTTCAGTGATACAAGACTAGAATGAGGAGTGAACTCAGTTCAGAAATGGAATTTGTCTGTTATGATAGTCTTGGAAATGAGTATTGAATAATATGAAATAATTTTCTATGATTATGTGTGTATGACACAGAGTTTTAGGTCTTATGTTATGTTTTTTGGGATTACATTTCTCAACTATGATTTATCCCATGTTATGATATTATGATCTCTTTTACAGGTTAATATTTTTAAAATTATATGTTCTTATGAATATGATATGAATGATATTTTTTTGATTACCCTTTTGAGCATTTGATCTCACCCTTCTTTAGGTTTTATTTTCCCCAGGTCAGGAAGAAGGGTATTAAGTAGGATATTCCAAAAGGGACTCTAGATATGATGAAATAAATGGGAGATAATATAGATGCTTTATGAACCAGTTTTTTTTGTTTCCCAGTTCCTAAAGACACTATACCTATACAATCCTATCATGGTTTTGTTTTATGTTGTAATAAGTATGATTCAATTCTGAAGTAATAACAATGTATGTAAATTATGGGTCATTATATCAGGTTTGGGGAGTCCACTCAGCAGATCAGGGAACATTGAGTTAATGCAGTTGGCATTTTCAATGCCTACCTAAAACCATTAAAGTTGATTGACCAACCCTAGTTGGGGAAATGTGATGGGAAAATTTGACCCTTTCCATTAGAATATTTAGGCAAAACAATATTCAAAATTCAGTGGTGAGGGCTATTGGATTTTGATAAAATAGAGGGATACTAATAAATATTAATTTATTTATTTGTCTCATTTTTATCATGATAAATTACAAAATCATTGCTCGTCTTAATTTTTATAAATTGTAACAAAAAATGACTTCAAACATATCATTGATAACCATACTCAATAAGGAAAAACTTCTCACCAACACTAATTTTCTAGGAGTGGTAAAGGCATTTATGCGTCATCCTTCACCACGAGAGGAAATTGTATGTGCTAGAGGAGCCTAGTCCAGTTGCACCTAGAAAAGAGTCCAATGTTGAGAAACTATCACTCTATGTAAGAACACGGTTCTTATTCTTGAGGTATGGGTTTCTTCCTTTTCATTTTCCTTAAGTTTTTTTGAAAAAATAAGGAAAATGGGGAAAAATACCAAATTTTGTTTGTACACGCCGTGAACTTTTCCACACACTGTGTACTTTGGCCGTGTGGGATGAGTACACAGGGCGTGTAGGCCTGTCGGTGATAAAGGGTGTAAAAACTGACTACATGTCGTGTACTTAGTATTTACATGCCATATAATCAGTCGGCAGGTGAATAGTAAGGTGGTGGAGGCAGCCAGCAGTGGAGCGACAAAACACGCCATGTAATCATGAATACACGTTGTGTACTCATGTCGATAGATGAATAGTGCCACGGAAGAAAAAAACCGCCAGAGGAACAGTTAAAAAATGGAAAGTACATGTCGTGTAGTTTTTTTTTCACTTAAAACAGGCAGTAGCCTCATCATTCGGCAGAGGAGGCTTTGAGTTCATTTTGGAGCTTGGGAGGATGGTCGAACCTTGGAGGATCACTCGATCGTGCACTGATAATATGATTCTACCTCCGTCGATCACGTTGGGACCATACGGGTAGGTCTTTCCTTCTCCTAGAGCCTTTATTACTAATTATTTACCGAGGGAAAGTTATTTGAATTTGAATGGGTAAATGTTTATCCCAGATCTACGTCTTTCTTGGACGATTCGGGAGGCGTCGTTCACATATACTGACCAGAGATGATCGAGGTAGGTGGTATGGTGTTTATTTCCAACTGTTGAGTTGAATTTGTGTACAGTTGTGCTACGAACCCATGTTTGGGGTGTCGTATGGTTGTGGACTTTGCTGAAAGTTATCTAGAATTTCATAGATAAGATTTTGATAAGTTAAAACTGTTGTTTAGGATCACTGCTTGGATCCAGGACCACCCAGGGGGGTGCATTCCTCTGTTTAGCCATTTTTCCAGAATACCTGTGGGTATACCATGAATTTTATCATGATTTGAATTGACTTGAGAGGATTTGTATATGATTTATTTCTTATGTGTTGGGATCAGCCCGGTGACCTATATATCCTGAGGGAAGTGATTCATTTAGCCTGTAGGAAACCTTTCTCATTCCTGTGGGATGTAGTTTTTGTGCATGTGGGCGACATCTCGGATGCCTGTAGGCAATATTTGTTATGCCTGTGGGTAGACACCTGTGGGTTTCGATTCTGATTACCTGAGGGTAAATATTTTATGTCTGAGGATAGTGTTATCATGAATATTTACCGTGGTGATTTTTCATATCTTATACCTGCCAAGTTAAAGCATAGGCTTGGCATGGTTAAATGAATATTAAAATGGAAATATAACCACTGTAGTTAGTTACTTTTTAGTACTGCTTAGTTTATTGAATTTTACTGCTACACACTGTTGTTGCATATTTTCACTAACAGTTGGGCACAGGTCTTTGGTGGTTGCCTACTGGGATTTATTTCTCACACCCTATTTGGTTCATTTCTTTGGACCAAACAAATTATATTTCTGCATGTGTCGATAGGGTAAAGGGTCCCTATACAGGTACCTGATTGTAGCAGAGGAGTATGAGATCATGAGACTGAGCTTAGGCTTGTGATGTTGTTGTGTTCTGTTTACTCTACTTTTTTCTATTTGGATGTACATTTTACTTTGAGTTGTATTTTAATGTATTGAAGTGTATCTTGTTCTGGATGCTTTCATATAATTAGTGACATGCTACATCTTTATATATATGACTGTTGGTTCCCTTTTACTTTCGTTGTCTATTTCAGTTGTATAATGTTTACTACTTCCATTGTTGTATGTTATTTATCTTTTCTGCTACGCTACACTTTGAAAAATGAGGTCATAGTTTCCCCACTATCAGACCTGGGGCCTCGCTTCTAGTCAACAGCCTCTAGCATTTGTGGAAATGCGCTTGAGGTCATGTGACTAACCGGGTTCGGGGCACCCATTGTGTGGCATCCGAATCCATGACGTTACAAAGTGGTATCAGAGGATTTCTTTTGTTTGACTTACTATTTGGATACTATAGCTAGGGATAGGATGAAATAGGTACTTGCTAATAAGTTGTGCCCGGGAGTATCTAACCCTTGTACAGGGAAAATCCAATTTACCTTGTGTTGCAATTTTTATGATTTTTCAATTTTACAGTTGATTTGATTTTCACCTTTGGGTGATGCACTTGTGATTGTGTTGTTTATATGTTATACATGGGTTCTATTTAGTTTCAACCAGATAAGATGAGGGTATTTCATCTCATGCATCATTTAGGCACATGCTAGAAATCACATGTCATGCATTCTTCTATTCAAAGTAGGTGTATTAGAAATTTCATTTTGTTGTGATAGTTGTTGTGTTAGAAAATCATGTTGTTGTGATAGTTACTTTGATAAATACCTGCTATTTTATAGGGTATTTTTGTGTGAGGTTTTGATAGAATGAACACCAAACTTTGGTTCTTGATGAGTATGGGCCCTCAATGATCGTAATTTGGTGGATCATCGATGTGTTTATTTTGTTATAACATGTATAAGATACCAAAATTTGATTCACATGGAGTATGGGCCCTCACAGATCGTAATTTGGCACTTAGGTGTCTGTTTCTGTGTTTTTCTGGGTTTCAGAGTAGTTTCTGTGGATTACTGTCTGGAAAACCTAGAATACACGTCGTGTAGTTCTATGGACACACGCCGTGTGTTCTTCTGTTCAAGAATAAATGGAAAATTTTTAAGTACATGCCATGTACCCTAAGTACATGTCGTGTAGTCTCTTACTGTGTCATAGGTCGTGTGGGAAGAGACACGGGGTAGAGAATGGCTTGGGGAAACACGCCATGTACCGTTTGTACACATCGTGTAGTGTTGACCCGGTGTCCGTCGTGTAACTAACAACACGAACGGAGGAAACCTTAAGATATACACGTCATGTCTAACTTGAACACGTCGTGTAGTCTGACCCAGGTACCTGGCCATGTCATGAACAACATGGGTCGGTGTTATCTTTCCTAGTACATTTTGTGTCTTCCTGGAACACGCCGTGTAGTGCTAGACATGTAGTCGGCCATGTATTGGGAAACACTGGTCGGTCTAGGGATTCCTTGTACATGTCGTGTCGTTTTGGAACATGCTGTGTAGTGTGACATGGGTACACAGGTTGTGTCACGAATAACACGGGTCAATGAAATCATGTAGAGAACATGTCGTGTCGACATCTGAACACGCCGTGTGGTTTTGTTTTAGGAGAGGCATGTGGATTAAGCCTTGTATAAGGACTCATGTAGGGAAGAAAGATTTAAATACACGTCGTGTGTTAAGACAACACACTGTGTAGTTGGGAGATACACTTCCAGATTAAGATAGAGTACACGCCCATGCATATGGATTGTGGGAACACACCGTGTAGTATTTATACACGTTGTGTAGTCATGTTCTGTAAATCTTGAATGCTTTTATTATCCTCCTCGTTTTTTTTCTTTGATAAATATTGATCTAAGGTTTGCGTTTGACCTTGTAGATTCATGTCGCCGAGATAACCGATGGTTGTTCACCAAGAAAGAGGCAACGATTATACTCCATAGGTAGTAGGTCACGAGCTACCGATGGAACCTCCAGTAGAGCCAAATGTGTTGCTGGCCGTTATACCAGACACAGGTGCCGATGCATAGTTCTATGAAGGCTTCATGCCGTTCATGAAGACCTTCCATGGAGCACCACAGGTTGCCACATCTATGAAAGAGCTGACACATTTTTTCCAGTAGCTGCATCCACTTACGTTTTCAAGGGATGGCAGACCATAGGATATTGAGTCATGGATGTATTCATTGCAGACTATTTGCAAGCATATTTATATGCCTCCTATGCGGAGGTTCAAGCTCTCTACATACATGCTGCATGATTCCTCCAAGAGGTGGTGGGATATTACCACCCAAACTGAGCATCACTGAGACATGGCGTGGGTTGTTTTTTAGGTATCCTTCTATGACTTCTTCTCGGAGATGCTACAGGCAGATAGAGCTCGAGAGTTCATGAATCTATAGCAGGGTGCCAGGTCAGTGATGGATTATTCTGCTCACTTCACTGAGCTTCAGCTTTTTGCACCTGTTCTGGTGGGTGATGAGATGTTGAGGGCTAGATTCTTTGAGGATGGTCTTTGATATGACATATGAGCACTGGTGAATGTTTTCAGGTTTCCTACAGTGCATACTATTGTGAACTAGGCACTGATTATTGAGTGGAACATGCAGGAATCTAGTGGTGTGGGTTAGGGCGGTTCGACACCAGTTTCTGGTACTATTTCTATATGTAAGAGGAAGAGATAGATTCAATTCTCTCACAGTGGTAGTACTATCCAGAAGAATACTTCAGGTGGCCAAGTCATGTGCTACCAGTGTGGTAAAGAGGGGCCCAAGATACTGTAGTGTCCACGTAGCCTAGTGGAGTGTCTAGCTTATGGCAGGATGGGTCATCTCCAGCGTTTTTGCAGGGTGTTTCCACCATTGGCTAGTGAGAGGGGTTCTGTACAGACTCTGCATGCGGGATCAGGACCAGCAGCTTCTTACTAGTCGGGAAATTGGAATACGTCTGGGCGTACAGGTAGAGATGGTGGTCATAGCCAAAGTAGCCAGACACTAGGATCTCAAAGACAGTAGGGTAGGTCATCTCAGGGTAGCCAGGCTGTGTCGCAGGGCCACAGCACTAGGCAGGCATATGCAGTGCAATAGACCCAACAGGAGCAGGATCCTAAGCCTTATACTGTCAGAGGTACTATTCTAGTAGCTTCTATTTTAACTTCAGTACTGTTCGATATGGGTTCTACATATATATTTATATCTGTACCCATTATATAGAGCCTTGGGATCTATGTTTCTTCTTCTTCTGACATTATAACACTAGACACTCCGTTGGGGACTAGAACAGCTGGTGTGCGTCAGTGCAGAGAGTGCCCCCTATAGGTTGGTGGGTGTCACTTTTTATGGGACCTCTATGTCTTAGATATGACGAGATATGATGTCATTCTCAGTATGGATTGTTCGATACCCTTTCGATCCTTTGTAGATTGCTATCATCGCAGGGTGAGTTTCATGTCACCAAAGGGCAGAGAGTTTCTATACAAGGGTGAATAGGATGTCCAGGCGAGTCGAGTTGGACCCAAGCATCGTGGGCGAGGTGGATTGACAGACCAGATTGTGTGTTTATATATTTATGATCAGGGGACTTTTTAGAAGGATTTCCATCCATCAGTTAACCGTTTTAGGGATGTCTCCCCAGAAGACTTTTCAGGTCTTCCTCTGGGGAGAGAGGTAGATATCTCTATTGAGCTTGTTCCAAGAGTGGCACCAGTGTTCATTCCTCCTTATAGGATGGATACACCTGAGTTGCAAGAGCTCAAGAGGCAGTTAGAAGAGTTGCAGGAAAAGGGTTTCATCCGACCCAGTACTTCTCCTCAGGTTTCGCCTGTTCTGTTTTCTAAGAAGGCGGACAGTAACCTTATACTCAGTGTGGATTATCGGAAGCTGAACCAGTTAACAGTAATGAACCAGTATCCCTTAACGAGGATTAATGATCTTTTTTATTAACTTTAGGGAGCACGAGTGTTCTCGAAGATTTACTTGAGATCCAGATATCATCAGTTACGAATTAGACCATCGGATATACCGGTTACAGCTTTTTGGAGCATATATGGTCTATATGAGTACTTGGTTATGCCATTCAGACTCAAGAATGTGGAAAAACATTTTATGGCTCTGATGAATCTTGTGTTCCACCCTTATCTAGATTATTTTGTGGTAGTCTTCATGGACGATATCTTGGTGTGCTCTCACACTCGACACAACAATGCTACCCATCTTGAGATCATTCTGAGTACACTAAGAGAGCATTGGTTATATGCTAAGCTCTCAAAGTGATACTTTTGGATAGACCATATTCACTTCCTAGGTCATATTATCTGAGAGGCAGGAGTTTCAGTTGACCCATAGAAGGTGAGAGTAGTAGTTTCCTGGGAGTATCCTAAGAATGTGTTTGAGATACGGAGTTTCTTAGTGCTGTGTGGTTACAAAATGCGCTTTATACAGGACTTATCCCACTTAACAGCTCCATTGGAGGTTTTTACTAAGAAGGGTGTGAAGTTCGTTTGGTCATAAGCCTGTGACACAGCCTTTCAGGAGCTGAAGGGTAGGTTGACATCAGCACCAATCCTGATACTTCCATAGAAAGGGAAGAGCAATACAGTTTATTGTGATGCATCGGGTATTGGGATGGGAGCAGTGTTGATGCAGGGCGACCAAGT
Source organism: Viscum album (assembly GCA_963277665.1). Classification (NCBI taxonomy): domain Eukaryota; kingdom Viridiplantae; phylum Streptophyta; class Magnoliopsida; order Santalales; family Viscaceae; genus Viscum; species Viscum album. The sequence continues at coordinate 338,783,404 of OY728163.1, forward strand.
TGTTGTGTACGGGTCTCGGCAGTTGAAGCCACATTAGAGGAATTACCTAATGCATTACCTTGAGTTGGCATCAGTTGTTAATGTGTTACGCTATTGGAGACATTATCTCTTGGGATATCATTTTGGGGTTTTCACCAACCATAAAAGTCTCAAGTATATATATACCTAGCGTGACCTGAATTTGAGACAGTGAAGGTGGTTTTAATACCTTTAGTCCTTCAACTTAGATCTTTCCTATACACCTAGTAAGGCTAATGCAGTTTCTAATACACTGAGCAAGAAAACTCAGTTACAATCAGTTCATGAGGCTAGTGGTGAGTGACATCTTATGTATTTGTTCTATGAGATTCATTTGGAGGTGCACGACAGTCAGGGGAAAACCTATTTTTCTTCCTATCTATGACTTCTACCCTTCCAGATAGTGTGAGGATGAGACACCTATCAGATTCAGAAGGTCTAGTTCTACGGGAGTCGGTGGCAAGTGAGGACCCTCCTCCTGGTTAGACTATAGGTGATGATGAGGTGTTGCATATCCATGGACGAGTGTGGGTTCCAGGGGATATACGTGAGGAGTTGATGTGGTAGTTTCATGCTTCATCTTGGGCAGTGCATCACGGAGTTACCAAAATGTACCGTGACTTGAGACATCAGTATTGGTGGCCGAGTATGAAACGTTAAGTAGCTGATTTTTTTGCGAGATGTTTCACCTTTCAGCAGGTGAAGGCGGAGCATCAGAGGCCAGCTGGACTGTTACAATAGTTACCCATTCCGGAATGGAAATGGGATGATGTCTCGATGGACTTCATGACCGGGTTTCTGAGGTCACCTCGAGGCACTGATGTGGTGTCGGTTGGTGTGGACAGACTTACAAATGTATCTCACTTTTTCCCGATCAAGGAGACCTTAGAAGTTGACAAGCTCAAAAATTTGTATATCCAAGAGATCGTACGTCTTCATGGGGTCCCTATTTCTATCATTTTAGATAGGGACTCCCATTTTATGTCTCTTTTCTGGCAGAGTTTTTAGAGGGCACTGGGTACACAGGTACTTCTGAGCACAGCTTACCACCATCAGACTGATGGCCAGTTAGAGCGTATGATACAGGTGCTTGAGGACATGTTGCATGCTTGCATCCTAGACTTTGGGGGATCTTGGGAGAAGCACATACCCCAGGTCGATTTTTCTTATAATAATAGTTTTCAGGAGACTATTGAGATGGAACCTTACGAGGATTTATATGGTAGGCCATGCTGATCGCCCTTGTGCTGGTTGGAGGCATGTGAGGTAGCTTTACTGGGACCATGTCTCGTACAGGAGACTTCATAGTAGGTCCAGTGGATTCAGAAACGTATGGCTACTGCACAATCTCGTCATAAATCTTATGATGATCACCGCAGACGGCCTTAGGAGTTCGTGGTCTGGGATCAGGTTTTCTTGCGTGTTTCACCGAGGTTGGGATATAGGTGTATCAGAAGATAGGGTAAACTTTCACTGAGGTATGTGGGGCTGTTTGAGATTCTGGAGAGAGTTGGGTCGATTGCCTACCATTTGCAGTTATCACAGAGGTACCAGGTCATGCATGAAGTCTTCCAAGTATCATAACTTTTCCGTTATCTTTCAGACCTGTATCACGTCTTTCAGCCCGAGGAGGCTAAGCTTCAGGTCTATGCATACTTTGAGGAGCATCTGATTCATATTATGGATTGGAGCATGAAGGTTCTCCGATGTCGGTCAGTTCCTCTCGTACGGGTGGTATGGCATCATGGTCGAGTGCAAGGCGAAACCTTGGAGCGGGAGACCGATGTACATGCTCAGTGGCTGGAGTTTTTCACAGCTTTATCTTCACCACCCTTGGAAGGGAAATTCGGTGATGAATTGCTTTAAGGGGGGAATTTTTTAAGAACTTGGTTCTTATTCTTGAGGTACGGGTTTCTTCCTTTTCTTTTTCCTTAAGTGTTTTTGAGAAAATAAAGAAAATGGGGGAAAATCCCAAATTTTGTGGGTACACGCTATGTACTTTGTCCGTGTGGGATGAGTACACAAGGCATGTAGGCCTGTCAGCGATGAAGAGTGTAAAAACTAACTACACGTTGTGTACTTAGTATTTACACGCCATGTAATCAGTCGAAAGGTGAACAGTAAGGTGGTGGACGCAGCCTCCAGTGGAGTGACAGCACATGCCATGTAATTAGGAATACATTCCATGTACTCATGTCGACAGATGAGCAGTGTCGCGGTGGAAAGAAGACACCAGAGGAACAGTTAAAAAAATGGAAAGTGCACGCCATATACTTGAGAGTGCACACCATGTAGTTTATTTTTTTCTCTTAAAATGGGAAGTAGCCTCCTCATTCGGCAGAGGAGTCTTTGAGTTCACTTTAGAGCTCTGGAGGATGGCTGAACCTTGGAGGATCACCCGATCGTGCACCGGGAATCAGATCCCTCCTCCGCCGATCACGTTGGGACCATACGGTTAGGCATTTCCTTCTCCTAGAGCTTTTCTTACCAATTATTTCCCAAGGTAATGTTATTTGAGTTTGAATGGTTAAATTTTTATCCCAGATCTACCTCTTTCTTGGATGACTCGGGAGGGGTCGTTCACATATACCGACCAGAGATGATCGAGGTAGGTGGTCTGGTGTTTATTTCAAACTGTTGAGTTGAATTTTTGTACCATTGTGCTAAGAACCCTTGTTTGGGGTGTTGTATGGTTGTGGACTTTGCTGAAAGTTATCTATAATTTCATAGATAAACTTTTGATAAGTTAAAACTGCTATTTAGGATCACCACTTGGATCAAGGACCACCCTAGGGGGTGCATTCCTCTATTTAGCCATTTGGCCAGAATACCTATGGGTATACCATGAATTTTATCATTATTTGAATTTTCTTGAGAGGAATTGTATATAATTGCTTTCTTATGTGTTGGTCTTGGCTCGAATACCTATATAGCCTAAGGGAAGTGTTTTATTTAGCCTGAGGGCAACCTTTCTCATGCATGTGGGCAGTCTTTTCTGTGCCCGTGGGCAGTAGTTTTTGTGCCTGTGGGCAACATCTCGGATGCCTGTGGGCAATATTCATTATGTCTGTGGGCATACACCTATGGATTTCGATTCTAATTACCTAAAGGTAAGGATTGTATGTATGAGGACAGTGTTATCATGAATATTTACCGTAGTTATTTTTCATATGTTATACCTTCCAAGTTAAAGCACAGGCTTGGCATGGTTAAATTAATATTAAAACGGAAATATAACTGGTAGAGTTAGTTACTTTGGGTACTACTTAGTTTATTTCATTTTACTACTGCACACTTCTGTTGTATATTTTCACTAATAGTTGGGCACAGGCCTTTGGTGGTTGCCTACTAGGATTTATTTCTCACACCCTATTTGGGTCATGTATTCGGCCCAAACAAATTATATTTCTACAGGTGTTGATAGGGGTAAGGGTACCTATATAGGTACCTAATTGTAGCAGAGCAGTGGGAGAGCATGGGATCGAGCTTAGGCTTGCGATACTGCTGTGTTCTGTTTACTCTGCTTTGTTCTGTTTGGTTGTACCTTGTACTTTGAGTTGTATTGTAATGTATTGTAGTGTTTCCTGTTCTGGCTGCTTTCATAGAAGTAGTGACATGCTGCATCTTTATATCTATGACTACTAGTTCCCTTTTACTTATATTGTCCATTTCAGTTGTATAATTTTTACTGCTTCCATTATTGTATGTTATTTATCTTTTCCGCTGCGCTACACTTTGACAAATGAGGGCATAGTTTCTCCACTATCAGACATGGGTCCTCGCTGCTAGTCGGTAGCCTCTGGCATTTGGGGAAATGTGATTGAGGTCATGTGACCAACTGGGTTCGGGGCACCCGTTGTGTGGCATTGTAATCCAGTATGTTACACTCTATATGAAACATATTGATGATGCCAAAACTATCCAATGTTTCATGTTATCGACCATGTCTAATGATCTATCGAAGAAACACGAAAACATGGACACATATAGAATGATGTATCACCTTAAGAATCACTATCAAAAGAATGTGAGACAGGAGAGATATGAGATCTCCAATGCTTTGTTTACAACTAATCTTGGAGATTCTATGCCATTTGGGCCTCATGTAGTCAAGCTCATTGGATACATTAAATGCCTGGACATCTTAGGGATTATGTTTCTGGATGAGTTATGTATAGATCTCATCATATCATCACTGCCCAAGACCTTCTCTAGATTTATTGTCAACTACGACATAAGAAATAATGAGAATATTTTATCGAATCTTCGGACCTTAATTTTCCATGTAGATAAGGATATAGGGCACAAAAAAGTCACTGTATTTATGGTTAGTAATAAAAGGAAGGAATCGGAAAGGGTTCCAAGGATTTATAAATGATCTAAATCCCCTATGCACCATCCCTCCAAGAAGAGGAAGATACAGGGGAAGAGAAAGGAATGGGAGGCAGTGTGTTTTTTATGTGGAAATCCAGGCCACTGGAAGAGGAATTTCACCCAAAAGTGTTGGGATTCTAAAGGTGCATTCATTATCAAGTGTAATCTTTCTATTTATACACATTGGGTATTAGATATAGCTTTTGAGGATCACATATATATTCAAATCTAAGAACAAAGTATATTTAGATAGATTACTAGATGAGAGGTGGATCTTTGAGCTTCCAATGGCGTGATGCTGGCTGTGTTATCCATTGGCAATTACCATCTCTCATTGCCAACTGGGATGCTTTTGGTTTTATATAGCTATTTTTATATTCCTAGTGTTACCAAGAACATAATATTTGTATCATGTTTGGATATGGATGGATTTACTTTCATGTTTGGAAATAAGGGTTGTTTATTTTATAAGAACAATGTGTACTATGGTATGGAGATTTTAAATAATGGTTTTTATGTATTAAATTATGAAAACCAAGTATTGGAAATCCATAACCAAAAAAACTCACATGACTCATAAAATACCCATTTGTGGCATCATTGTCTTGTTCATGTAAATGAGAAGCGCTTGAAAAATCTCTTCCAAGATGGTTATTTAGACTCTACTAAGATAAAACCACTTGATAGATGTCATTCTTGTTTACAAGGTAAAATGACTAAGCCATCTTTCGATGGATAGGGAAAAAGGGCCATAGAGATTCTAGTATTGGTACACAGAGATGTGTGTGGACCATTTTCAGTATAAGCTATAGGTTTATATTATTACTTCATTAATTTTACTGATTATTTGAGTAGATATGGAGATGCCTACTTAATGATTTATAAGTCAATGTCCTTAGAGAAATTTAATGAATTCAAGAATAAAGTATATAATTATCTTGGTAAGAAGATAAAGAAAATTTTATCGGATCAGGGTAGAGAATATCTGAACCTATAGTTCATCAGTCTTCTACGGGAGTCTGGGATTCTATCTCAACTCACTCCTCCTAATACACCACAGTGGAATGGTGTTAGTGAAAGTAGGAACTACACCTTGTTGTATATGGTGAATTTGATGATGAGTCATGTGGATCTTCCATTATCCTTTTGGGGATATTCATTACAAACTGTGGCATACACATTAAATTGAGTACCAACTAAGGTGGAAAATGGAATTACCTCCGAGTTATGGACTGGACAGAAACCCATTTTGTCACACACACGTATATGGGGATACGAGGTGTTTGTTAAGGACATCTCATGAAACAAACTAGCACCATGTGGCATGAGGTGTATCTTTATAAGATATCCCAAGGAAATGAAAGGATATTTCTTATGCAACCCTTTAAATAAGAAAGTGATTGTCTCCAGACAAGTTGTATTTATTGAGAGGGAGCACATCCTCAAAAAGGAATTGGGATAATGATTTCCTTTGATGAATTTGATAATTAAGATACACAAAAGTTGGTACAGGAACAAGTTACACAGGTCCTAGTGGAAGAGGTTCTAGAAACACAAGTGATGCGTATCAGCTCAATAGAGGTAAGGGGGCTAGAGAGATTTAGTTTCCTAGTCACCAAGGATGGTGAATCATTATTGTTGGACAATGATGAACCTATATCCTACAAGGATGTATTAGAGAGATCAAAAGATGCAAGATGGCTAGAAGCTATGAAATCAGAGATTGATTCCCTGTATCAGAACCAAGTCTGGGTTGTGGTTAATGAGCCAGTTGATTTAAATCTTATTGGATACATATGGGTATTCAAGAGAAACCTAGACATGGAAGGCCAAGTTAGAAACTATAAATCAAGGATAATGGCTAAAGGATTCAGATAGCATCAAGGAATTGATTATGATTAAACCTTCTCACAAGTTTCCATGTTTAAATTCATAAGAATCATACATTCCATAGCAGCTTACCATGACTATGATATTTGGTAGATGGATGTCAAAACATCATTCCTTAATGGGATCCTTTAGGAACATGTCTATATGACACAACCAGAAGGGTTTGTGACACCAGGTGAATCCAAATAGGTTTGTAAGTTGAAGAAATTCATTTATGGGTTAAAGAAATCATCCATGTCATGGAACATTAGATTTGATGAATCCATTAAGGAATTTGGTTTCATTAATAAAGAATGTGAACCATGTGTTTATAAGAGGTATAATGGGAATGCAGTCATTATCCTAGTAGTATATGTTGATGACATATTACTTATTGGAAATTATGTACCAGTCTTACACTCAATTAAGGACTGGTTGAACAAGTGTTTCTCCATGAAGGACTTAGGTGAAGCAGCCTACGTTAAAGGGATCAATACCATTCATGAAAGATCTAAGAGGCCTCTTAGAATAATTTAGGGTACATACATTGACCGGATACTAAAGATATTTTGTATGGAACAATCCAAGAGGGGATTGGTTCCAGTTTCACATGGCCTACATCTATCTAAGAGAATGTTTCTTCAAACACAACAGGAGAAAGATAGGATGAGTAATATCCCATATGCTTCAGCTATAGGATACATCACATATTCTATTTTATGTATAGGGCTTGGTGTTTCCTATGCATTGAGAATGGTAGAAATATATCAAGAAGATCTAGGAGAACATCATTGGACTGTTGTTAAGATAATCCTTAAGTATATGAGAATAACTAAGGATATGTTCCTGGTGTATGGAGGATATGATAAGCTTGTCATTAGAGGGTATGTTGATGCTGGTTTTCAAAAAAATCAGAACGATCTGAAGTCACGGTCTGGATATGTATTCTGTATCAATGAAGGAGTTGTGACCTAGAAGTGTTCAAAGCATCCAATTGTCACTGATTCAATAATGGAGTCTCAATATATAGTGGCTTATGATGCTTCCAAGGAATCCATCTAGATTTGGAACTTTTTCTTGGGGCTTAATGTGGTGCATAGTAGTAGAGACCCTATCACATTGTATTATGATAATACCACAGTGGTGGATCTTTCAAAATAAACATGGTCACGTCATTGGATAAAGTGCATTCTCTGGAAGTATCACCTATTTAGGGATTTCTATTAAAGTGGTGATGTTTAATTGATCATAATTTCAACAGAAGAGGATGTGGTAGACCCCATGGCTAAATGCCTATATCAACAGAAGCATGAATATCATGTGAGATGTAATGCCCTAACCCTAGTTACATAGAGTTGGTGCATTATTACATAAAATTGGAAGGATCACAAAAGATCATGTCTCTAAATACCGATTAGTTTAGTAGCCTTGGAAATACTAGATACATTCATAAGTTTTAAATTACATTATAAAATGAAAAACTACATTAACATAGTATCCATATGCCACACTCATATACCTTATACTATCCCTGAAGGTCAGTCATAATATACTTCTTTGCATCCTGGGAAAAATAAAACATATAAAGGGGTGAGCTCAGATGCTCAATAAGGGTAACGATATATCATAAACTTACATAAATAATCATAAACATTTAAGGAAATGTATAAGACTAAAACAATATCCTTTTAAACCTGAACTTCAGCATAATATGGAGAATATAAAATCAAATAATTTCATTTACTTATTCACATTGATATTCTACTAGTCGAATAATCACATTCAATATTAATATCCACTTTCATAATGATGGAATTCATAATGCCAGACTTCATAACCACATAGTCAAAGCCTTGTGCCAATACTAAAAATAAAATTTTGTCCAGGCCTTATGCCAAGACACTATTTTGACTCATGAGACCTACCGATGCATGGAGGAGCTATTGTGGGCTCCACCCGTCACTTACTAAGTCCAATTCATTCCTCATATGAAAAGGTTTAAACATAACATAAACATTCATATTAAAACTAGAATACGAAATGTCAATACTTTATCCATAAACCATTAATGGTGTGAAAATAACACATCCACAGTAAAACATATCACAAAACCTTAAATACAATATTGAAGTTTTTTATCATAATAAATCAACTTCAAATACGCTTAAAATCCATCAAATGGTGTTGACATAGATGAAATCAAAACTGTTTTTTGAGAAATATCTCTTTCTATTTTGAATTCATTTAAAAGTCATATAATTATAAAAGAAAACATTTATTTTGAAAATATTCTTATAATATTTTAAGCGAAGCTTTGATGATGTTATAATGGTAGAAAATATCTGCACCCACCGTATAAGTTAAAAAACATTCTTACCTTAATTTTATCGAAAAGGTCATAAGGTACCTTGTTTGGAAAACAACGGAAATATTCCTTTCAAACCATTTTATAAAAAGTAAAAAAAAGGGTATAAATGACTTTAACCCATAGCCTAGTAAATAGTAAAAATGTTTTGGAATACATTTTTAAGAAACATGTATTTGGATGATAAAGGGGTCCCAGTAGATACTTACGTAAAAATAACCTCAGATAATAAAGAGATTGTGAAATTAACCCTTAACTTTTACTTTTCCTTAGTTGAGGGTATGTTAACCTCCTTCATAATAGTTAAATAATTGTTCTTAAATTATAAAATAACTGTATACATAAATATTATATCATATATGATCTTCTAATATTGCTTTGTTAATGATTTTTTAGTAATATAATTGTTTCGGGTGTTAACTGATTCATTTTCCTTTATATGATTTGTTACATAAGTAATGTTTTTATGGATAGGTAGTATCTTATTCATATTAATAATTATATTAAGTATTTAAACATTATTTTTAATCATCAAATGAAAATTAGTCTTGAATGGATACGATGGGTAATGAATCTCATCATGTTCGTATAGACGGTAATCCGTACGTACGTACGAGCAACAATATCATTATTTGGATATTAAAATCATATATAATTGGATGGTATATCATAAATACAGAATCATTATCATGTTATATTTATTATTTACATCATTTATACTCACTATTATACCCATCCAAATGATGAATTGTTTTAATAAAAAACTACACAACAACGTGGAGACGGTAATTCATACGTACACACGTATGGTGACTTTGTCATTTATAGGATGGGTAGAATAATGAATATGGTTGTCAAATTTTAATAATAACATCATAGTATATATAAGATACTGGAGTTATTATTTTATAATGTAAACAACAATGAAAGATAAGTAGAATAAGAAAAGAACTTGAAAGAGGTGATGAAATATTTACCTCTTCTTCAGGTTCTTCCTTTTGATTTGATCAAAAGGGCTTCTTAGGTTAGATTTATGACTAAAGTAAGGCCTGTAGTATTAAGGGAGGACATTTTATAGGATATTTGAGCAGGTTTTGGACGATAAAAAATGCCTTTAAGGTGTGTATTTGAGAGAAGGGGAAGTGCCCTTTTATAAGAGGGGAGTGGGGCACCTTAGGAAAAGATTGAAATATTATTTTATAATAAAATAATTTTCGGTTTCTAATGGCTCAAAATTGATTAATATTAATAATAATGTTGGTATGGGTCTAAAACCACTCAACCAATAAGTTTTAGATAGGTTTGGGTCACTATATTAACCTTATCTTTTAGATTTAACTCTTAGTTAAATAGTTTGACATTTACCTTGTCTCTTTGTATTTTTATATTATATGGTTAATAAAATTACTATAAACTTCCAAGAAATTATAAATTGGTTTATTAAAGACATATATAATATTATTTAAGCCCTTTGTATGAACCTTATATTTTTAGTAATAGAATATCAATTAATAATATAATATTTTTTTTAAAAACAATTTTATGTCAATTTTGACACTATTTAGTATTTTGTTTTTTTTTTAATTCATAACAGCATTATTACTTAAAATATTTTCATTTAATAAACCATAAAATGTCATATTAACATAAAAAATTTGTTTAATTCATTAAAACTCTCAAATTAGTTTTATTTATAAATTTATAATATTAATTATTTTAATCGTTCATTTATAAGTTAATTACCGCATCATCATTATGTCATAAATAAACCTATTTATTTAGTGTCTAAAAATTATAAATACAATACCATTATGTAGGAAATACTTTTATCTTTATAATTAATATTTATAGTAGAATTTATCTTATGTATAACCCTATATTAAAAATGGTTTAATTATTAAATATTGATTTTATCTCTTTTAACTCTTCTTTAAATAAAATAATAATAAATGTCCTAATCTAATCCTATTGGACCTAAAGGATCATATTTTATTAATAAAGTTGTTTTTGGTCTAATTTTACTTATCCAATATAATTAGGACATGTGTTAGGGTAATTATGATATCATTGTAACCCTTAATTACTTTATTTACTTTTAACTGTGGTAAATAAAAGTAAAAAGTTACTATTCACCAAAAAATATTTTCATCTTATTGAACCACATTTTACTTACTGATATCAACCGTGCCACTCATATTTTTGAAATTCAACTCTCAAAAGTGGTAAAATTAAGTTTTATACAAATTTGCAAATGCTCCTAGGAGGTGGGTAAAAGACGGTAAAAAGTTCAATAAAATTTTATATATCTAAACTTATTATAAAATGACTCTAATGAATTACATTGAACATATATAGGTATTATGTATCTATTTTAACCTAAAATAAATTTAAATAAAATAATTAAATATTTAATTAAAAAGTCAGTTTTAAACAATAACGCAGTGTTTTTCACTATTCATCAAAAATTGAAAGTTTTCAGAAAAATACCAAAAATTCACCATAAGCTAATTTCGATATTCTAAATACAAAAATGAAGACCATTTTGAAAGATAAAATTTATAAAATTTTAAGAAGTGGGTATTACTATTTATAACGGCTAGTTTTATTGGTCGTGGTGAGTTTGAACTCAATGTTGCATACAACACAAGATATTGTATTATTCAAAGGAAAATGTACCATGGAAGCTTGGGGTGTTACATTCTCCCTTCCTTAAAATAATTTCATCCTTGAAATTTATACAATATTAATTCATAAAAATATTTGTGTGGTTTTTCATCATAAGTTCCTTGGGTTCCCAAGTTGCCTCTTCCATCTTATGATTTCTCCATTAAACTTTTACCAGATGAGTCTTCCGGTTTCCCCGAACTTGTTCCCTTATATCAAGAATTTTGACATGCTCTTCACAATAAGACAGATCAGGTTCCAGTTAAATTTCTTCATAGGTGAGTACATGCATTGGGTCAGGCATGTATCTTCTAAATAGTGATACGTGGAACACATTCTGAACTTTGGATGGACTTGGCACCATTGCCAAATGGTAAGGTACAACCCCAATTCATTCTAGAATTTCGAAACCTCTGATGTACCTGGGACTCAATTGATGGATATACCTTCAAAAAAACATGATCTCCTACCTGAAATTACAAATCCTTCCTTCGGTTATCACCATATCTCTTCGGCCTACTTTATGCTACTTTGATGTGGGTTAGGATAACCTTTACATTTTCCACCATTTCCTCCACAAGTTCTAGGCCTATGAGTTTTCCTTCACCAACATCCTCCCAAAAAGTTCATGTGTGACATCTATTTCCATATAACGCTTCATATGGTGCCATCTGAATACTTAAATAGAAGATACTGTTAAAGTAAAATTCTACCATAGGTAAATATTGAGCCCACATACCTTGGAATTCAAGTGAGAAAGATCTCAACATGTCTTCTAAGGTTTGAATAGTCTGTTCTGATTGTCCATCAGTTTGAGGTTGGTAGGCAATGCTCAAACGAAGTTCAATATCTAGGGATTTCTGATGACTTTTCCAGAATCTTGATGTAAAACGGGGATCACGGTCAGAAACAATCGATAAGGGTACTCCATGAAGTCTTACAACTTCATTAATATATATTCTTGCTAGATGTTCAAGTGGTAAATCTTCTCTTATAGTAAGAAAATGTGCTGACTTAGTAAGACGATCAACAATGACTCATATGGCGTCATTCATTCTAGGAGTCTTTGGAATCCCCATTAGAAATTCCATCATAATATTATCCCATTTCCACTCAGGTATGGGAAGTGGTTTCATGACTCCTCTTGGCTATTGCCTCCAAGATTTCATGTGTTTACAAACCATAAATCTTGAAACAAAATCAGTAATATCCCTCTTCATGTTGTCCCACCTAAAATGTTCCTCTAAATATCTATACATCTTAGTGTTACCAGGCTGTATAGAGAAATTGAATCTATGAGAATCATCCAACAATTCTCTTTTTAGATCAGGTAAATCAGGAACACAAAGTCTCTTCCCAAATTTCAAAATCCCATCTTTGTATATGAAGTTACTCAATCTCCCATCATTCACAGCTTTAATTTTCTTTTGAAACTCCTCATCAATAGTCTCAGAGATTTTTATCCTTTCTAGTAAAGATGGTTTGGAAACTATTTGAAAAATAATTGATGTTTGACCTTCCATAGTTATTCCCATATCAATCTTTACTAGATCCATGAAAATAGGATCCCTTTTAATTCTCATCTTATTCAAAACTCCATAATCCTTTCTACTCAAAGCATCTTACACGTTATTTGCCTTCCCTGGGTGGTAGTGTATAGTGCAATCATAATCCTTGAGTAGTTCAATCCAATATTCTTTGCCTCATGTTGAGTTATTTCTGTGAGAAAATATACTTCAAAATCTTGTGATCGGTATATATCTCACATTTTTTACCATAGAGATATTGTCTCAATATCTTCAAAGAAAATATTACAGCTGATAACTCAAGATCATGAGTAGGATATTTTTTCTCATTAATTTTTAGCTGTCGTGATGCATAGGCAATAACTCTATCATTCTGCATAAGGACACAACCAAGTCCTTTCTTTGAAGCATCACTATAAATAACAAACCCATCATTCCCTGATGGTAGATTCAAGATAGGAGCATTGACTAATCTTCTCTTTAGTTCTTCAAAACATTCTTCACACTCTTTTGTCCAAAAAAAATTAACTCATTTGCGTGTGAGCTTTGTTAATGGGTTAGCCAACCAGGAAAAATTATGGACGAAACGTCGATAATAACTTGCTAAATTAATAAAATTACGTACCTCAGTTATATTTTTTGGTGCTGTCCATTCTTGGATTTCCATGGTCTTTGAAGGATCAACAGATATTCCATCCTTAGAGACAATATGTCCAAGAAAAGAAATCTCCTGAAGCCAGAATTCACACTTGCTAAATTTCCCATATAATTCATTTCTTCTAGGAGTCCTTAAAATAATGCACAATTTATTTTCATGATATTCATAGATTCTGGAGTATACCAAGATATCATTAATAAATACCACTATAAAGTCATCAAGATATTCCTTGAAAAATCTATTCATTAGATCCATGAAGACAGAGTATGCATTAGTCAATTAAAAAGGAATTTCTGTAAACTTGTAATGCCCGTACCTAGTTTGAAATATTGTTTTAGGAATGTCTTACAGCTTTACACACAACCGATGATATCTATATCAAATGTAAATCTTTGAAAAATATTGAACTTTGTGAATTTTGTTGAATAAATCATTAATGAAAGGTAGGGGTATGTGTTCTTTATTGTTATAGCATTGATTTCCTTGTAGTCAATGCATAACCTCATAGATCTGACTTTCTTCTTAACAAAAAGAACATGGGTTCCCCATGGAGAAACACAAGGGTGAATAAAACCCTTATTACTCAATTCCTCTAGTTTTTTCTTTAGTTCCACTAATTCTACAGTGTTCATTCTATAAGGGGTCTTTGATATGGGACTTGAAATAGGAATTAAATCAATGGAAAACTCAATTTCTCATTTTGTAGGATGTCCAAGTAAATATTCTGGAAACATATCAACATATTCTTGCACAATAGGTACATACTCTATTTGAAAATTCATTTCCTCACCCACAGTTATTTCATTCTATTCCTCCCTAGTAATTGAATATAGTTAAGCTACTAGGGGGATCTAGATAAGAATTAGGTGGTGAAATTTCTGCTCTAATGATAAGGTACTTCTTATCATCATCAATAATTGTAACCTCCTTCTTCTTACAATAAATTTTCACATCATGGTCTGAAATCTAATCCATACCATGTATTATATCAAATTCAATCATGTGTATGACGATGAGATCAGCATATAAAGAACATCTATATGCCCTAATAGGAATTTATTCACAAAACATTGTTGCAATGATACTTCCCTTAGGTGTTTTGACTGAAAACTCCCTTATTAAGTCAAATTGAAAATATCTAATTTTCTTAGAAAACTAGGAAGATATTAAACAATGCAATGATCCAAAATCAAAGAAAGCATTTGCTAAACTTGAGGAAACCATTAAATTACATGCCACTACATATTTCGGAGCTTCAGACTCAGTAGTAGTGATAGCATAAGCTTGGCCATAATCCCTTGGCATTTTCTAAGTTAGGTTTATGTGGCGCTTAAGGCATTCATTTCCATAATTCCCCCTTTCTCTACAATTTTAGAATTCTACATTGACAGCATCTTTCTTCCCCTTGCAATCACGAGCTTGGTGGCCTTTTTCACCAAACTTTTAACAGACTCTCATTCCCTTTAGGAAATTACCGGGGTTTTCTTCCCATATTTACTTTAGGATGGATATTAAAAATTTCCATTCTTCCCCTTAATTTCATTTATATAGTGTTCAGCAGATATCTTCTTCTCATGCTTTTCTTTAAAGTCATAAGACTTAGAGAATTCTTTTTCTGTCTTGATAGAACATGAGACAATATCTTCGTACGATGAGAAGGATTTTTAGACTAATGCTCTATGGATAAATGGTTTTAACCCATAAGAAAAACGATCAATATTACTTCTTGGGTTACGTATATAATTTGTAGCATTCCTTGATAACCTTAAAAAGTTAGCCTTGTATTTTGTGACATTCTCATCCTCCTTTTGTCTCAGACTCAATAATTACCTTTCCATATCCGCTCGATGGTCATGAGGAAAATATTTTTCTAATAAAATCTCTTTAAACTACCTCTATTCTATATTTGATACTTCATCATCTTTCTTTGTGTTTTGAATCAATGACCACCATTGATCTGCATCTCCCATGGGGCGATAAACTTCCATGAAATTTTTTTCCCTTTATCTACTCCCCAAAGTATGAAATATTTTCTATAAGGAATTTATCCATTGCTCAGTTACTAATAGATTTGTACTCCCATTTATTGTTGGTTGTTGTTTCCTCATGAAGCGGTCTAACATTGATCCTCCACTTTGTGGATCAGGGTGCTCCATACGGGTAAGGTTGTTATTAATAACCTGAGTGAGTTGTCCCAGTATGGTGATAAGCTGATCTGTACCAGTTGCTTCACCAGCTCCATTATAATTATCTTGAGTAAGATGGAAATCTCTACTTTGATTACGTGCATTGATACGGTTTCCATTCCTTCCACTAGGCGCCATTTCTAAATTTTGGCATACACTATATTAGTTTATGAATCGCAATACATAATTCCAAACTTGTAAAATAGTTAACATAAATTCAATATTTTATGGATATAATCCATAATCATAAAAATGTTTTCTTTGAGAAATTATATACTCATAAACCCTTCATAATGATTTGTAAATAAAATGTAAATAATACTAAGTATATCCCACAAGAGTGTCGTAACCAAGAGTGCAGCAAGGCCCATTTTCGTGCACCAGTTCCTGTTCGAGTCTAGCTCAAAGTGGTGTTTTTGGGTTTTACCCCTAGGTACATCTATTCTAGATTACCATCTACCTTCTCATATCCAGACATGGATTTACTTCTTTGAAAACTCAAAAAATATCTACAATAACAAAATTCTATGAAGTTCTTCTATAATAATCCTCAAAGTCTATATTAGGGTAATGTTCTCAAATTAGAGTTTTTCTAAATCTATCTTCCAAGGTTTGTATTAAACTTCCTTTAATACCAACTGTAATTCCCTGACCCTAGTTACCCAGATTCGGTGAAATATTATATGACATTTTCATGATCACAAAAGATCAAGTCTCAAATTACTGATTAGTTTAGTATCCTTTAAATACTAGATACATTCATAAGTTCTACATTACATTATAAAATGGAAAATTACAAAAACATAGTCTCCATATGCCACACTCATATCCCTTAGACTATACCTGCAGGTTAGTCATAATATAATTCTTCGCATCCTGGGAAAAATAAAACATAGAAAGGGGTGAGCTCAGATGCCCAGTAAGGATAACAATATAGAGGAAACTTTCATAAATAAGCCTAAACATTTAAGGAAATGTATAAGAATTAAACAAAAGCCTTTTAAACTTGAAATTCAGCATAATATGGTAAAGATAAAATCAAATAATTCCATTTACTTATTAACATGGATATTCTACTAGTCGATTAATCACATGAAATATAAATTGCCACTTTCATAATGATGGAATGCATAATTCCATACTTCATAACCACATAGTCAAGGACTTGTACCAAGACTAAAAATAAAATTTTATCAAGGCCTTGTTCCAAGACACTAGTTTGTCTCATGAGACCTACCAATGCATCTAGGAGCTATAGAGGGCTCCACTCATCACATACTAAGTCCAATACATTCCTCATATGAAAAGGTTTAAACATAACATAAACATTCATATTAAAACTATATTATGAAATATAAATAATTTATCCATAAACCATGAATGGTGTGAAAATAATACATCCATAGTCAAACATATCACAAAACTCTAAATATAATATGGATGTTTTGTATCATAATAAACCAGCATCAAATAGGATTAAAATCCACCAAAGGATATTGACATAGATGAAATCAAAACTTTTTCAAGAGAAATATCTCTTTCTATTTTGAAATCATTTAAAAGTCATATATTTATAAGAGAAAACATTTATTTTGAAAATATTCTTATAAGCTTGTAAGGGAAGCTTCGACAATGTTATAATTGCAGAAAATAGCCGCACCCACCGTATAAGTTAAAAATACATTCTTACCTTAATTTTGTCAAAAATATCATAAGGTACATTGTTTGGAAAATGATGGAAAGATTCCTTTCAAACCATTTTATAAAAAGTAAAGCAAGGGTGTAAATGACTTTAACCCATAGTCTAGTAAATAGTAAAAATGTTTTGGAATATTTTTTAAGAAACATGGATGTATATGATAAAGAGGTCTTAGTAGATACTTACGTAAAAACAACCTCAGATAATAAAGAGATTGTGAAACTAACACTTAACTTGTACTTTTCTTTGGTTCAGGGTATGTTAACCTCATGTATAATATTTAAATAATTGTTATTAAATTATAAAATAACTATACACAAAAATATTATATCATATATGATCATCTAATATTGCTTTGTTAATGATATTTCAGTAGTATCATTATTTCAGGTGTTAACTGATTCATTTTACTTTATATGTTTTGTTACGTAAGTAATTTTTTTTGTGGATATGATGTAACTTATTCATACTCAGAATTATATTAAGTATTTAAACATTATTTTTAATCATAAAATGAAAATTATACTTGAATGGACACAATGGGGAATGAATCTCATCGTGTTCGTGGAGACTGTAATTCGTACATACACACGAGCGACAATATAATTTTTTTGATATTAAAATCGTATATAATTGGATGTTATATAATATATACAGAATCATTATCATGTTATGTTTATTATTTACATAATTTATACTCATTATTATACCCATCCAAATGAAGAAGTGTTTGAATAACAAACTACACCACGATGTGGAAATGGTAATCCATACGTACGCACGTATGGTGACTTTGTCATTTATAGGATGGATAGAATAATGAATATGGTTGTACCATTTTTATAATAACATAAAAGTATATATAATATACTGGTGTTATTATTTTATAATGGAAACAACAAAGAAAGAGGAAGTGGAAGAAGAAAAGAACTTGAAAGAGGTCATGAAATATTTACCTCTTCTTTGGGTTCTTCCCTTTGATTTGATCAAAATGGCTCCTTAGGTTGGCTTTATGACTAAATTAAAGCCTCTAGGATGAAGGGAAAAAAATTGGAAGGATATTTTGGTAGGTTTTGGCCGATCAAAATGGCTTTGAAGGTGTGAATTTGAGATAAGGGGAAGTTCCCTTTTATAAGAGGGGTGAGGGGCACCTTATGAAAAGATTGAAATGTTATTTTATAATAAAATCATTTTCGATTTCTAATGGATCCAAAATGATTTATTTCAAGGATAATGTGGTTATGTGTATAAAACCACTAAATCAATAGGTTTTATATAGGTTTGGGTCAATATATTAACCTTATCTTTTAGATTTAACTCTTTGTTAAATAGTTTGACATTTACCGTGTCTCTTTGTATTTTTATATTATATGGTTAATAAACTTACTATAAACATCCAAATGAACCTCAAGTGGTTAATTAATGACATATATAATATTATTTAATCCCTTAGGCCAAACCTTAGATTTTTAGGAATAGAATATCAATTAATAATATAATATTTGTTTTAAAAACTCTTTTATGTCAATTTTGACACTATTTGGTATTTTGTTTTTTTTAAATTTATAAGAGAATTATTACTTCGAAAAAAATACATTTAATCAACCCTAACATGTCATACTAACCTATAAAATTAGTTTAATTCATTAAAAGTCTCAAATTATATTTATTTGTATATTTATAATATTAATTACTTTAATCTATCATTAATAAGTTAATTACTACATCATCATTGTGTCATAAATAAATTTATATATTTAATGTCTAAAAATTATACATAAAATACCATTATGTAGGAAATATTTTTTTATTTATATTGAAAATTTATAGTCTAATTTATCTTATGTATAAATCTATATTAAAAATGGTTTATTTATTAAACATTGATTTTAACTCTTTTAACTCTTCTTTAAATAAAATAATAATAAATGTCCTAATCTAATCCAAGTGGACCAAAATGATCATATTTTATTTCTAATCTTTCTTTTGGTCGAATTATACTTATCCAATAGAATTATGACATGTGTTAGGGTAATTATGATATCATTTTTATCCTTAATTACCCTATTTACTTTTAACTGTGGAAAATAAAAGTAAAAAGTTACTATTCACCAAAAATTATTTTCATCTTATTAAACTATATTTTACTTAATAATATTAACTGTGTCTCTCATATATTTTAAATTCAACTCACAGAAGTGGTAAAATTATGTTTTATACAAATTTGCAAATGCTCCTAGGAGGTGGGTAAAAGACGGTAAAAAGTTCAATAAAATTTTATATATCTAACGTTATTATAAAATGACTCCAATGAATTATGTTGAACATATATAGGTATTATGTATCTAGTTTTAACTAAAATAAATTTAAATAAAATAATTAAATATTTAATTAAAAAGTCGGTTTTAAACAATAACATAATTTTTTTCACTATTCATCAAAAATTGAAAGTTTTCAGAAAAATACTAAAAATTCACCCTAATCTAATTTTTATATTCCAAATCCAAAAATAAAGTCCATTTTGAAAGATAAAATTTATAAAATTTAAAATAGTGGGTATTACTATTCATAAGGGCTAGTTTGATTTGTTGTGGTGTGTTTGAACTCGAAGTTGCATACAACAAAAGCTATTGTATTATTCAAAGGAAAACATACCGTGGAAGCTTGGGGTGTTATGTGAGAGATAGAATGTTAAAGGTTTTATAATTTGGCACTAGTCTAAGTGGGGGTCTATTGGATTTGGTGGCCTAGAACCAACTACTTTGTTCTTTATTCATTAATAAATACATTATCACATCTTGATTGTTCTTATACATGAAAATTTATGTGATAATGTCCTAAGAATATCTATTACACTAAAGGGTCATAGAGGATTCCTACTATGATGAGAACCCAGAAGTTATGTAAAACTATTCTTGAATATATTTTCTATGGTAGGATTATGTTCTTTGAGGGACACAAAAAATATAGGCCATTATGGGTGAGGACTCATAAAACTTGTAGGCACCTTCTCATGGTGTCTTCTCTTGGTAATATCCATGAGTATATTATGAGAATGAGACCTACCAGTTGGAAATCCATATTTCATAGTGTCATTGGATGTTCCTATCTATGGACATGTTTATAGGTCCTTAGAATTTAAGATTAGTATTAATGGGTATCACAACTTTCACACTTAGATGTATTGACGAAAACTGTGGCGACACATTATTCATAGCGAGGTTGGATATGTTGGGGGTTTCACGAGTAATACTGCATTAATAGATAATTAAAGAAAGGATTTGTCCCTTCTGTTCCATAACAGAAGTTGATATCTCAAGACCTTTGATAGAATTGATATAGTCTAAATAAATCCATTTCCATGGTAAGGAATGGTAAAGTTCAATTCCAGGAAGTCAAATAAAGAATAATCGGGCACATGGGTTGATGGAACTAGCATGAACCCCGCTTGATTCAAGATATCGAGACAAAGGGATTACATTACATAGTAAGCGTTTGTAGGAGGAGACACATCATTTCAGTGTTAACTTCTTTCTCTATATATGCCTTGGCATGTTTCTAGATGATAACTTTGGACTTTAGGAAAGATCCGCATAATTCCACTAAGAAAAAGTCCTAGAGGATCACACACTATGTGTTTCCAAGTATCTCAGTTAAATATTCATTTAACAAGTTGAATAAAGATTATTCCTGATTGTGGTTTAATAATTATTCAAGAATGCATGTTCACATTTATTTTGACATTATTTATTTGAGAGAATATATTGTGGGTGAAATATTATATTTATTAGTGAGTAATGAAGTGATATGTATTTAATAAATAAATATCCATTATTAAAGTTCTAATGGTGGAGGAAATAATGAAGATGGAAAAACAAAATTACACATTGTGTATATTAATATACACATCATGTTGTTTCTCTAGAGATTTGTGATAAATAATAATATTTATTTAATTAAATAATATTAGGTGTAATCTGTTGGGTTCATGTCAAGTAATAATAATAGTCAACTGTTATTATTAGACATGGGGTCTTACTAAAAATTAAATGATATCAATAAATGATTTCATGCAATTAATTCATTTTATTATTCTACGTAATTAAAACCCAATTATATTATTCTTATGAGCCTATCCATTCTTTGTGGTTGTTCACAAGGTATCTAAAAAATCTCTCAAGCCATGAGATAATCCTTTTTCCACCAAGAATTATCTCAAGTTACGAAAGAGATCCTCCTCCATCGGATCAAGGAGAGCGCTTTGGAAGCGGCTCTCAAGGAGATCAAAGGAGGACATCGCAAGCAGAGGCTCTTCAATGATAGATCCCGAAGATCCCTTCGGAGATGTCCAAAGATACCTGGAACATGTGTGGATCACTGGTAGAGGAATCATACAGTTGGACTCTATGACGCAATGACGGATCATATCAGATCGTGACCAAAAACATCAATGAAGAGAGGATTACATCAAGGTAATTTGTGTATTTTAATTAAATTAATTATAACAAACATATGATGATCCTCTCTATGGATCTGGTACTCCCTTATTTTATTTCGTTCTTCATTCTATTCTGAATATTTGGCATTTTATTATTGTGAAATATCTCAGATTGATCGTTTTTAATGGAAAATTTAAAGTTGGGTACACCCACCAACGCACTTCTACTGCGTTCAGAACCTACACAAGGTACTCTCAAAATTGGATTATACTTTTCATTATAAAGGGGTGATGAATTATCACCATTTTTTTACGTTGACTATGCCAGAGATTTGGTAGATCGAATGTCTACAATTTGGGGTGAATTATTCATTGGTAACAAATGTGTGGGATGGTGGAGAATGAATAAGAAAATAATTTCTCTTAGTATGGGTGAAGTAGAGTATATCTTTCTGAAAAAGGCATGAACTCAGGTATTGTATATGAAAAACACATAATAATATTGGTGATAAGGTTAAATATCCAATGGTAACACTCTATGATCACAATATTGTGATCGAGCTCACAAAAAATCTGGTTCATTCCTCTCATACCAAACAAATTAAAATCAAAAAACACTTATTCAAAAAAATGGTTTAATAAGGTGTGATTAAAATAGAAGATAGTGGAACCAATGATCAAGTGGAAGACAGCCTGGATAATCCTTTTGAGGCACCAATGTTTGAGAAACACTGGTTGATCCTCCATGTTCATCCACCTCCCATTTCCTGAGGAGGATATGTTTTAACGCCCCCCCCCCCATTTAAATGGTTTTATATTTTTTTGATGATGGTGAAGGTTACAAGGGAGATGCGATCTAGGGGTGTTTTGGTTGGTAAATGGATGGATTCTTTGGGTTTATTACCAAAGGGATAAAATGGATATATTCAACAAAATAGTTTCAATATAATATAATAGACAAATTAAATGGAATAGATTCGATTAAAATAGAGGTTTTTAAGACATGAGGTATCTTGAGTCATGGAATTATTTCTTGGACTCTTGTTTTCTACACTGATAGTTGTTCTTGTAGACTTAGAGAAATGGATGAGCTATTTCACTATTATCTATTTTGTTTGAGGATTTTGATTTATTTAATTTCTCTTGGGATTTCCAACAAACCCAAAGAGAAATATTATTGTAATCAAGGATAGTTGCAGCTATAATTTGATGGTGTGTTTTGTTTGTAGTCAATACCTACTGGGTCGATCAAACTATGCAATCTGATCCATGTAGGTGGCTTCTGTGTTAAAGGTGTCATATTTTTCCAATGTTTACAAAAATTTTAGAGTACAAAATTTTGATTATAGAGAATGTTTTTTGGGAAAAGGAAATATTATTGTGTAAATAAAATAGTTGTGAAAAAGGGTAAAGGGGTTTTCTAAAGTTGAGAATAAATGAGTTTTCTGGACTGCCTCATTGAAATATGGATTAGATAAGTGTTTCAAAAAAGTCTTTATGTTTCAAGAAAATAAATATTGCGCGAACCCATAAAATACATATGGAGTTTCGTACTAAAGGATATTTCAAATCAATAAAGTTCATAGAACTGTGAAAGATTCATGAAAGGTCGATGGCCCACAAGATAGTTGTATGAAGGTTTAACAAAATCAATAAATATGTGGGTTCCTCTATTATAAAGAATTATCTCTCAATGAATATTTGGATCCATGACTTCATGAAACATTTGGGTAAAGGAGAGTTTCATGAAGTAGAATTGTGAAAAGTAGAGTTGGGTATATTAAACAACTTGTGTCTATAAATGCCAAGTGAGATTCATGAAACATTTAGTTTGCATGAAAGTTAGAGTTTCATGAAAAAAATCAAAGTTGAGTGATAATATAGGTGTTGCAAGAGAGTGTAAAATTTGTGGGAAAAATTAACTAATTTTACAAAAGTGAAAGAGTTGTGTGAATTGTATGTTTTAAACATCTTTTTTGATTGAACAGTGCTTTCAAGGGAATCTTTTTTGGAAAATGGTTCCATAAGAGTCTTGTGATAACTGAGGAAAAGGGATTATGTGCCCAATGTATTAATGAAACCTTCAAGTTGATAAAATGAGGAAGACTTCTCCCAAAGTTGTTAGCAAGGTGGAGTCGATGTAAATGATTTGAGGGAGGTAGTGTTTCATCCCTAAAATTCAGTTAATAAAAGAGTGGTCATGACTGAACATTTTTAACCTATAAAATCTAGTAAATATTAGTGCATTTAGGTATGACTAATACATTACCATCATATAATCCTCATACTATACTTTTTTGTTGAACTAAATAAAACTATTTTGTTGTGCTTCTATTTCTACATATCGGTGTTTGGTAATTTCATTATTCTTTCAAATATTTTTAATAATTTACTTCTAATGTGGGAAAAAGAACCATCATATTCAAAGAAAAATTTGAAAATCTGGACCACCCCTCCCCTCTCAGGGTTTTTTGAGGTATAACAGTTATAATCTTTTGAGGTTGACCTATTTTCCATCCTATGTCCTAAGGAATTTGTTGAACCTTATAGATAAAATTCCTTTATATTGACTTTGATTTGAGTGTCATGATAATGGCAATTAGCACAATCCTAATATAGCTAATCCAGAACATCCTATGGATCTAGTAAATCATATGGATGAAAAATATCATGAAAGATTCTTGTGGTTCATGATATCCATATAGAGGGATACTACTCATATCAAGTGTTCCATGTATGAGTTGATGAGAAAGATTAAGCTAAATTATCTTCCTATGTTCACTAGGAGGGGGGCCCATGTAACAAAATTCTAGATTGAGTCAGTAAAGATGATATTTATGAATCATGAGACACCCACATATAAGAGGGTGAAGCTTTTTGACTATATGTTTTGATAACCATCCAATCTATATTAGGAAATCATGGTGTAATACATTAATCAATAAGTCGAATCCCGAAAGGATGTCAAGGTGATGTTCATGGGACACTTCTATCCAAATATATTTAGGTAATAGAGGGATAGAGTGTTCATTCACTTGACATATGGGAGTATTTTAGTGATGGATTATGCAGGACATTTCACCAACCTATAATGTTTTGTTTCATCCTTGGTATATGATGAGACCATCACGGTGAAATGATTCTTTGATGGACTTCACTATGAGATAAAGTCACAGGTGAATAACTTTTTCCTGAGAAACATTATAGATTTGATGAATCATACTCTCATCAGGTAATGGAACATAAGGGAGTACTAATGTGGCAGCCAGGTATTCTAAACATGGTGATTGGGGAGTTCTTATAGTAGAAATATTCACTACTAAGATAGTTACCACCAGGGCACTGATCAAAAAAGTTACAAAAGAAGTGTAAAATTGTCTCAAGACAACATCACAATGAAGTTATTTTAGTGTAGTATTATCCACAAGTTTTCATAGTTTACTCACCTTACTATAGAGTGCCACACTTTTGGTAGGATGGTACATCTATAGAATATTTATCAGGTCAAATAATTGTAGAATGGTAGCAGGAGATCCAAAAAGACACTGGAGTCTAGGAATGAATTGAATACTCCATAGTAGAGTTGTATTTTAACTTCCCATAGATGTTCAAGTTGGGGTAGGGGACATGGTACCCCGATTTAGATGCAATAATACCAGATAGAGGGAGAACCATAGGAGATTCGAACTAGAGACAAGAGTAGAGGGGTGATTGAAATGAATACCATGTACACTACTCTGACCATTCTAAATGTGGGACTTTATACCAACAAAATTAATATTCTCATGTCTTCTACCCTAGACTATGTTTTGGTTGATATAGATACAATGAATTCCTTTATATCTGCTCAATTTTCCAAAGTATTAGCATTGGATGTGGAGTTCTTGGATTAAATTATAACCATTAACACACTATTAGGAGTATGATCAAAGGGTATCAAATATTTCAAGGAGTGTTCGCTTTATGTGGGTAGCTTCTATTTCCTTTGGTAGTTGTTTTTTCTAGAAATGTAAGGATTTGATTTGATTTTGGGTATGGGTTCTCTATTTCAGTACCGGGATCATATTCATTATTATTATATGAGGATTTTCTTTTTATCTCTAGAAGGGGGGATTTATATTTATCAGGGAGAGTGGGATATTTGGGATAGTCATGCAGGACCAATTTAGTGCAGATTGAATCGTATCATGGCCCAATTAGTGAGTGTTATTCTAGATTATGGAGAGTTACAAAAAATCAACTTTCTTCTAGTTTTGGACTATTTTCATGACATATTTTTTAAATTAATCTCCATATTACCACCCAAGTGGGAGATCAAGTTCACTATATATTTGGTTATAGGATCTAAGCTAGTTTTTGTCCCACCTTATATAATAGCATCAGTGGATGTTCATAATTTAAAGGTCCAGTTAGAAGATCTAGAAAAAATGGGACTCATGTGGCCTAGTACCTCACTGTGGGGTTCTCCCATGATTTTTAACAAGAAGGTTGATGGGACATTTCATTTATGTTTAGACTATCAGATATGAGACCAGATGATGGTCAAGAACCAGTATCTCCTTCCTTGTATCAACGATATCTTTACTAAGCTGAGAGGTTATCATATTTTCTCCAAGATTGACTTGAGGTAAGGGTACCATCGGTTGAGGTTGAAACCATCAAACATGCCCCAAACTACTTTTAGGACAATATATTTCCTATACAATTTCATGGTAATGTTTTTATATCTTATAAATGCACGTATGGTATTCATGTCCCTAATGAATTGGATTATTCATCTATTTTTGGATCAGTTTGTGGTGGTATTTTTTGATGACATCTTGGTGTACTCCTAGTATATAGATGATTATGCTAAACATGTTGACATCATCTTGAATAAACTGAGAGAGAATTTGATTTATGAAAAGCTATCCAAATTCAGTTTCTAGATTGATATAGTGTACTTATTAGGTCACGTTATCTCAGAATATGGAGTGTTAGTGTACATAGAGAAGTTTTCATTCATTTAATCTTGGGAGAGAACCAATAATGTTTTCAAGATTCATAGATTTATGGATTTAGTAGGATACTAGTGTCATTTAATCATGATGTATCTCATCTAGTAGTGCGATATATGAACTTACCAAGAAAGAGGTAAAGTTTCTTTGTTTAAATTATTTTGATAGGGATTTCCAGGGGATGAAGATCAGGCTGACCTTAGTACAGATTCTCAACTTACCAGCTCTAATCCAAGAAAATACTATGTATTTTGATTCATCCATAGTTGGACATAGTGAAATTATAATCCAAGAGGTTATAGTGGTTACTTATGGATCCATGTATTTGATACTGCATTAGAGTACATATCTTTTTCATGATCTAGAGTTATCTACGGTGGTATATTCTCTAAGATTATGGTGTAACTATCTATTATCTAAGAGTTTGGTGGTCTATAAAGGTCACAAAAGCCTCAAGTACAACTTATCTTAGTGGGACCTGAACCTTCAGTAGAGAAGGTGGGTTGAGTATCTGCAGTCTTTAAAATTCAAGCTGGAATAAACTCCAATTATAGAGACCTCCTTTTAAAATTATTATTACATGATTTTTAACATAAATATCCATTAAAAACATCCAATGGATTGAAAATCCAAGTTTCTTTGGAATACTATGTTCATAATACATCAAAGTGAAACTAAAATAAAATGAATTTATTCTGATCTCTAAAAGGGGATTCTAAATACATCTGATATCCCAAAAATAAATGGATAACCTAGGGAATACATGAAATAAAGGGGTGATATAAAATCTGAATAACTAAATAAACATGATAATTAGTAATAACATGTTATTCGATTGGCATAAAATGATTTCATAAAATAGAATTCTTCTAAATAATCACATGGGTGAACAACATAATAAACATGGTATCATATGATAATGGAAACATAGGAATGTGGAAGAAAAATAAAATATTACATAATATAAAGTCAAGGATAACTTCCAATATAATATCACATGTTGGATAGAGTCCCGTATGGATTACATTCACTCCCAAATCCCATTCTTAAGGTCACATGATACAAAAACTTTTTCCAATGCATTGGATCACTTTCTAGGTGTGCTAATCATAACATTTAAATTATTATGTGTGTCACAAATGAAAATTTATCATAAGGCATAAAAAAAATTTCCAATATAAATAAATGGGTTTCATAATCTTGCCTCATATCATATTCAAAAGATATTTCTTATATAAGTAATTTGAGAAATGGGCATAAGGCATGTATTACCCTGTAAAAGGAAGGGATAATAATCTACATATATGAGAGAGAGATATATATGAAAAAAATTTAATCATTCCATAATATTAAATAGAGAGATATAAAGTGAGTTAGAGAGACAAAGGTCCCAATGCTATGAAAAAGGGATGTTCGGAGAGATCCATAATCTTTTATTTCAAATGAATTTTTTTCTTTCACCTAACATCAAAGATAATGAAATTATATTAATTAATTTATTAATTCATAACATTATCCATATTTATTTGATTTACTAAAATTTTATTATGTTCAATTATAACTATTTCAGTGAGATATAATATTTAATTTCATTATTTCAAAGGCATTCATTTTATGGTTTCAAGGTCAGCTCCCTTGTGGATAATTATAGGAGTTAAATTAAAATGGGAATAAAACTATAGAAGTGAAATGAAATAGTATTCATATAATTAAAAAAATTAAATATTAACAAATATCATTTTATTTTCTAACATAGGGATGATTAATTCAGTAAAATTGTTAACATTATTCAATTAGTTCATTTAGGAAGATCTACTAACCACCACAAAATAAATTGATTTTATTTTATTAAATGATCATTAAAAAAATTACATAACTTGAAATAATTTTTATTATACTTATTATCATCAAATTTAACCATAATAATATGTTTATGACCATTCTTGAATACGGTGGGAAAAACAAATTTTATTTTTCCTGTATGCGGTAAACCAACCATATTATAAGTAGTGTTTTTATTTTTGAATATAAAGAATATAGGGTTGAAGATGGATATTACATTAACAAAATATTATTCTAT
This sequence comes from Viscum album, assembly GCA_963277665.1. Classification (NCBI taxonomy): domain Eukaryota; kingdom Viridiplantae; phylum Streptophyta; class Magnoliopsida; order Santalales; family Viscaceae; genus Viscum; species Viscum album. Next base: position 338,812,278 of record OY728163.1, read on the forward strand.
TATATATATGATGTTGGAGTCATCATGTGATGATCGAAGAGGGAGGCAATAAAGTAGAAGTAGCTATGAATTTAAAATATATACCTCTAAAAAGTTGTTTCCTTGAAATAACACTTAAGGAACATTGAAATGGACTTTGGATGAGACAAGTAGAATTAGGATGTGTGGCATAGGGTTGGGAATGGAAATGATTAAAAATTTAGCAATATCTAAGGTTTTTAATTTTTGAGTATAATGGGTGGTGAGGGCGGTATTTATAAGGGGATGAGAGGGATGTTTTAAATATTATATTAATTAGTTTATTATTTTTTACCAATAATATTAATAGTATTTTTTATTGGGACTATAAATAGTAAATGGTGTATTTTATTTATAACTAATGATTTCTTACATCATCCAAGTCTCAAATATTCATGTATTCGGCTTATAATGTTAAAAATTGTATTTCATTATTCATCAAAAATCAAAAAATTTAGAAAAAATTAAAAAAATAAATATAACTATTTTTTCATGAATATATTCCAAAAATTAAATCCATTTTATTATCATAATTTTATAAATATTAAAAATTTAATTTTTAAATAAAATTCTCATTTATTTGAAAAATACTCATTTTAATATTAGTACCAATTTCCCAAACCATTGAATATTTAATTATGGTATCGTAAAATTATATTATCACTATAATTAAAAATAATATTAATTTATAATCCCATTTTATGAAAATAAATTCTATTTTAAATCATTATATTTGTTATAAAAATGAAAATAAGAATATAGGTATTACAAAAATACGAACACTTATTTTATAATTTTTAAAACACTTATTTACTTGTATCCTGATGTATATATGTCATATTATCATTTAATACAATTCCTAGATATTATTTTACACTTCCATAGGTAAGTATACTACCCTAATGGTCAAGTTACTATTCTCATCGGTTAGATTATTATTCCAACAGTCAGGTTATTATTCCAATGGTCATATTACTATTCTAATTGTTAGATTTGTAATGTTTATATGAGATCCCTACTCCCTATAAATAACTTATATTTAATTCATTCATCATTCACATACATTTTCTCCCAAGTGTATATATATTTCCATTTTCAAAATTTATATTACATTAAAAATATTTTTCTTAATCTCAACAATGTTGTTCGTGAGTGTGATTGTTCTAGGAGATCAAGTAGGTCAAAATTTTCCCACTATTATTATCTTGTTTTCTATTTTTTGTACCATTATAATACATTCAATTATTATGGCCATTTTTATTCACCAAATTTAATTTTCAAATTATAAGAATGAAATTTATTTGATTTTATCAGGTGGTTTATGTGATTTACTTAAATTGAAACATTTATATATTCAGGAGGGAAATTCCATTGTTAAAATTATAGGTCATTTCATTATTCCTCCCTTAATAAATTTTTCCCTTAAAATTCTATTCTATATAATAAGCTAAAAATGGGTGAGGGTACTTCTTATTTCATAACCTCTTCCTGTTCCCATATCACTTCATCATACTTAAGATTTTTTTTGTACTTTGACTAGGTGAGTTCTTTTATTGGGTACAACTTTATCTCTATTGTTAAAGATATTCACCATCTTCTTATCATAAGAGAGGTAATTTTCAAACTATACCACATATGAATTTAGTACATGTGAGGGATATAGTATGTAATTACTCGATAGGGGTAACTATAATACATCATGTAATTGAGAAAGGGGTGGTGGGAGTGCTAGTTGATAGGCCATAATATTTATGTGATCAAGAATCTCAAAGAGGATGATGTACCTGGGACATATCATACCCTTCATCCGAAATATCATGAATCTCTTCTGTGAAGATATATGGAGTAACACCTTATATATAACCTTAAACTCTATGTATTATTGATGATTTTCAATACAGAACTTATATCAACTTTGAGAATCCCTAGTGTAATACTCAATGGTCTTTATCTTTTATTCAATTTATTAATCAATTTCAGGACCCATTTTCTTGTGTTTGCTGACTTAATACCATCACACGGGTGTTCTACATCACTTACCATTAATGTCTTCATATGTATCCATTTAGATGATTGATTTAAAGTTATTATTCTAGGATAAATCGACCAAATGAAGATGTTAATCCCACCTTCCTTTGAAGTTCATCAATCATGATCTCAACATTTCATCCAGTATCTTGATAGTCTGATTAGATTGGACATCGGTTTGGGGTTGATAAGCCATACTAAATTTCAAATAATTTTTTATATCATGTTGGACACTCTTCCAAAATTTTGAGGTAAATATCATATCATAATCAGATACAATTGATATTTGTGTTCCATTAAGCCGCACCACTTCTCTGATGTATATCCTTTCAAGTTAATTGAGTGATAACTCTTCTTTAATCATAGTTAAGTGAGTAGTCTTTATAAGATGATCCACCACAACCAATATTGTATTATTTACTTTGGATAACTTTAGAAGACCATTAAAAAGTCTATCATGAGGTTTTTACATTTTCATATAGGTATGGGTAATGGTTTCATCAACTCCTTATACTTTTTCCATTCATCCTTCACTTTCTAACATACCAGGCACTTTGATATATATTTTGAGATCTCTTTTATCATATTTTTTCACCAATAGTTCTCTCAGAGATATCAATACATCTTCATTATCCAAGGTTGGATAGACAAGGTTTATCTATATGCATCATTCAATCACCCTTTCATTTGATTATTTGTTGAAAATCCTTCTATATCAATTTTGATCTTTGAAGATTTTCATTTTCTTATAAATTTCACCTTATACTTTATCTCCAAATCATTTATTTCAATATCTATTATATTCTCCATAAGGGATGGTTGATCAAAAATTTGATAACATAATAATGATGTTCCTTCATTAATTATTTCCATGTACATCATTTTCACGTCTAAGAATATCTGATTCTTATAAATTCTCATTATTGATAATTTCATACGATCCTTTATACTTAGATAATTTCACACTTTATTTTCTTTCCCATTATGGTAGTTTATTGAGCAGTCATGGTCCTTAATCAACTCTAACCATCTTTATTGGTGAATATTTATATCCTTCTATGGGAATAAATACTTGAGGCACTTATGATATGTATATATTTTCTATTTATACCCATAGAGATAATGCTTCCATATTTTCAATGTGAATATTACTAAAAAAAACACTAGATCATGTGTTGGATTGTTTTTCTCATGAACTTTCAACTTTCATGAGGCATAAGCTATCACTTTTTCATTATTCATTAGTATACATCCTAATCCCTTTATTAAAGCATCATTGTACACCATGAATAGTTCCCTACCTGGGGGAAGTGTGAGTACTTTTTCAGTGATAGGACACTTTTTAATTCATTGAATCTTTTTTTCATCCATCATTCTAGAAAAACATCAATAGATTCTAAGATAGCTTGGTTATTAGGTTTGAAAATCTTGATAATTTTCTCAAAAATAATCATTAATTCATGGATAATCCTATGAAAAGATGGATATATATTAAAAAAAATTCTAAGACACTTCTTAATTTCCTTTATCTTATAAGGGTCCATAGATATCCCTTTTTTGGTGATAACATTCCCCATGAATGATACTTTCTCCATCCAAAACTCATAATTACTATACATTATATATAGGTTCTCCTTTCTAAAAGTGTTTATCACAACAATAAAATACTCCTCATTCTCCTCCATTATTTTGGGGTATATCAAAATATTATCTATAAATACTACCACAAATATTTCGAGGTAATATCTAAAGACTCTATTCATTAAATCCAAGAAATTATTTTGAGAATTAGTGAGTCTGAAGGGAATCATTATGAACTCAGGGTGTCCATAACTTGTTCAAAAGGTAGTATTGGGAATATCTTCCTTATTTACCTTTAATTGGTAATATCTTGACTGAGGTTCCACCTTAGATAAATATTAATCCCTATATAGTTTATTGAACAATCTATCTATTCGTTGTAGGGGATACTTGTTCTTTATCGTTATTTTGTTAAGTTCATGATAATCAACACAAAAGTGCATTGAATCATCCTTATTCTTGATGAAGAGGATAGAAACACCCCATGGTGAAGCACTAGGGTATATAAAACCCTTTTCCAAATTCTCTTGTAACAGCTTCTTCATTTCCTATAACTTAGTGGATTCCATTCTAAACGGAGTCTTGGATATGGGAATAAATCCATGTATAAGATCAATTGAGAACTCAAACTCTCGGTTAAGAATAATACCATACAACACTTTAGGAAATACATTATTATATTCCCACATAATATAAATGTTATCAAGAATGATTATCTCCATTGTCTTAATCATCTAAGCTAGATATGCTGGATCATTTTGAAATAATATCCATTTTGTGAAGAATATTCCAAAGGAGAATCCTCCTCCTCCTTAAACTTGTACATAATTGGAGGAAGACTTAGTTTGTAAAGAGTGGTCTCCCTCTCCTGATATTTGTTATTGGATTTATATATGGATTTCCAATCCATGTCCAATATAGAATAAAAATCCACTAAAGGAAGTAAGACAATATTTTTTGTAAGGTTAAGTCGATATAAATTGATTGGGGAAGAGTTATATAGTTGGGATGTAATAATTACTCCATTTTTTTTCTCTTGGATAGATCAACCCCCAAGTTTTGAGGTGTTGTTTTAATAGTTCAACTAAATGTGAAAGATGTGAAAGAATTCATAAAACAAGAATAAAAAATCATGTTTCTTATTATTGAATGAATATCCAACATATCTATCACCACATCATTTTCAGGATCCACCTCAATAGTAATTTTAGTATATTCACTTACTTTCTCTACAATCCATGTAATTTTGTATCATTGATTTTATTTGACAATCCTTGGAATAGAGAATTGGTTCCCGTAATGATTTTATTTCTTACATTTTAAAAACTAGACTATAGGATGAGTTTTGATCTGAATATTCTTTTACTCCATCGCATTAGTGGGATTCTTTATATCCCTTTGGTATTGATTCGTCTAATACCCCAATTTTCCTCATTTGAAGCATCTCCCAAATCCCTTGAGAAAGTATCTAGGATGATTCTTCACACATTTTTGACATGTGGCTAGTTGGTTTTTCTTTCATCTATGGGAATTATATGTTGATCCTCCAAAAGAAAAATTCATTTTATCCTTTTTATCTCCAAGATCCATAGACTACTGAAAGTCTCTAATATTAATCTTGACCTTAAGGTAACAATGAACAATCTCTTTATAGCTATCAAATTATCTTACCTCTAAATACTTTTGTAGACCTAGATTTAACCCATTAAAAAATAGATCCACCTTGATTTAAGTGTTCTTGATAATGTTGAAGGTGTACCGTTCAGGGCTTGTGAAGTTGTCCTCAAACACTTTGATAGACTCATCTTCCTTTTTCTTTAGTCTAAAGAACTCCCTCCCTATATTAATATAAATACTTGAGGGAAATTATATATTGAAAAATATATTCTTGAATCCTTATCATTACATGGAATAAATATCATATTTGGTCTTCATGTTCATGATTAGTGTCTTCTACTGATCGTCTTCTCCTTCAATATGATATATATCTAGCCTTACTTTCTCTTTCTCTAAGCATTGGAGGACAGATAATATCTTATCAATGGACTTAATACATTGTTCCGTAATGAGGGGATCGGAATATCTATTAAAGGTATGAGAGCTTTTTCACATAAAGTTCTCATCTGAAACATTCTCCTTTTTAAGAGGAGGGTGTTCCACATGATTTATGTTATTATTCATAGTATTATTTAACTGATAAAGTAATTCCATGATTTGTATAGATCCCACTCTAATATGTATGGGCATATCATCAGGGAATTATTCACATTGCCTCTCACATTGGTTGTTGTAACAGTTCCTCCTATTTCCCTCTATTTAAAAAAATAATGTGAAAAATATGATGAGAATACTTTACCTAATGAAATTTGTTGGGAAAAAATCCCTCAAGGTAACATTGCATCATTTTTGGGTTTGATTGTGTTTGTTGACAAAGTAGGTTTCCATGGTGAATTGTAAATTTCCAGAGATGTTTTTGACAATCCATGTTGACAAAAAACCATGACAAAGGAATGGATGATCTGGGGGCGGTAAAAAATAACAGATACAAGGTGGCGCCATTTTCCAGTGTTTACCAAATTTTTGTGGTCCAAAATTTGGAGTTTAGTGAGTATAATGAAATATGGATTTCCTTGAAGATCTCATCAAAATATGGCAAAGGAATGAGTTTCACAAAGATAGGCTTCACGAACAATAGAGTCAAAGAGAATTACGGTGGTAAAGGTAATTACGAGTGGAGCTTCACGGTGAAGGCGCAAAAGAATTGACAAGATGCTATGCGATTACGGCGAGCTCTGTGATCGGAAACTCTCAATGGTGCTTCGCGATATTGAGAGAATTTCGGCTGAATTTTTGGAGATTTGCGATTTGTGATGACGTGGCGTTGACATCGCGCGGAAGGTTCAAGGGTTAGTGGAATCACCTATAAAGAGACCTTGACCCCCCCGGGAGAAGTAGTGAGTTTTTCGAAGGTTTTTCTCTCGGCTCGAAAAGGTGATTCATAAAGGCAGTGTGTTTCGTGAAAGAAGATCTTCACTGTGGCTAATATAGCTCTGAGAAAGTTGGGAGCTTCGCATTGGCTCAGTGAACTTCGCGAGGTAAGTCGCTCTACGATGACTTGAGCTCTGTGAGGGTCTAAGCTTTTCAAAGTCTTGAGCTTCGCGAAAAATGATGGAACTTCGCGAAGGATTGTTTGAGCTTCACGAAATTGGGAGCCTCGCGAAGTAGGGAGATTTGCAAAGGTGATTCCAATGTGTGTTGCCTAGTGTTCAGTGGAAGAGGGGTATTCATCAATGGATGAAATTTGGACTTCAATAGAGAATCTAAATTTAGTGGAGGATGCATTCATTAGTGATAATGAAGAGACCTACAGGTCTATAAACTGTGAGTGGATCTTCTGAAGAAGCAGTGAGCTCACTTCAGTTGAGAGAGCAGTGAGTTCTCAAATTGTGAGTGGTTGTAAACCATGAGGGATAGTGAGTACGCTTAGAACTTGTAAATAGCAGTGTGCTTATAGTGGAATTGGTACATCGGTACATTACCAGTGTATTCTCCTTGGACGTATCCCAGTGAGGGTGAACTAATTAAAAATCGTTGTGTCCTGTGCATGCTTTAAGATTTATTCATACTCTGCATTGGGAAGGAGAGAGAAGAGGGTTTTGTCTAACAGTAAAATAAGATCAAAAGGGGAATTTCTTTTAATCTGTCATTCCCTGATTCACCCCCCCCCCCCTATCAGGGTATCTAGCCTAGTGGACATAACAATTGGTATCAGTGGGAAATGTTGATATCATTTTCTCTCTCAAATGGAGGTCATCAATCATAAAGGGATTTTGATATTTGATGGGAACAATTTTCAGCTATGGAAGAATCAGATGCAACACTACATCCGATCTTTGGGAATGGATGTGTTTATAGTAGCAATGTAGGGTGTCACAACTGATATTAATAGTGGTGCATCATCAGAAGCTGAGCGAAGAGAATTGGATGTTGACGCAGAGGGAATTAGTGGTTTAGGGGGAGCCATATGCAATACTATCTATACAAAGGTGATGTCATCCAAAACCTCACATTCCATGTGGGAAAAGCTATTAAATATATATACAAAGTTTAGAGAAGTGAATCTATAAGTATTTTGGAACAAGTATGAAGATCTGAGAATGAACCCGAATGAATCTGTTGATGCATTATTTGACAGGGTAAAAGTTGTAGTGGAGGTAATGCGACATCTTAGAGAATTTATTGAATACATAAAGATTGTGAAGCGCATCTTGAGGAAAATCCCACCTCGGTTGAATCAGAATGTTTCAGTATTGGAAGATAAAGACCCAAAAGATCTGACAATGGATAACCTGCACAGCACCCTTGTTGCACATGAAATGAGAGTTGATGATAACGATGCTGTGGAAAAAGGGAAATCCAAAGCGGTGGAATTCAAAGCCATGAAGAATCTCACCATTGAATATTATTAGGAAGAATAAGAGACAGATGAGTTGATTTCATTCCTCTCCTCAAATATTCAAAGAGGAAAAGGAATGTTTAAAGGGAAACTTACACTGGCTTGTTTTCGATGTAGAAAGGTTGGAAATCTTGGGGCGAGGTGCCCCAAAAAGTTCCAAGAGGATGATGATGTTGATGAAATAGAAATTCCCAAGAAAAGGTATTCAGCCTATGGGAAAGGAAATAAATAGTTCAAGATAAATTTATTTAAAAATAAGAACCTTCTTTCAAAAGAATGTGACAGTTTAGATGAGTTTGAGGTTGAAGAGATAGAGAACTACAGAGATCGTGGAGAAAATTATATGGTGGAAGTTGTCAGTATTTCTCAAAAGGATGAAACCGAAGCCAAAGAAGAAGAATAAGAAGGAGTATTTGAGGGGAGAGTTTACATGGAAGATGAATTAGAATCTGCTCTTGAAGAGATAGATGTTTGGAGAGCCAAAATGAAGAAATTCAACAAAGTGGTCCATGATGTCAAACTCTATATACAGCAGCAAGAAGAAGAAAAGTTTGAGTTAATAGAAGAAATTGAGAAACTCAAGTCATCAGTACTAGATAATTTTGAATTAGTTAGTGAGTAAAAACTTAGGATTGTAGAATAGAATAAGTATATCGATGACTTGAATATCACAGTGAAAGATCACATCAAGCGTATCGAAGAGCTTGAAGAGGAAGTTGTCAGTCTTCCGAGAAAATTTAAAGACCAGGAAAAACCTTTGATCCCCAACACATTGTTGGGAAATAAGGTAATTAAAAAGACAGAAAAGATAAATGAGGAGCCTAGTAGTTCATTAGGAAAGAATCAGCAATCGATCTTAGATTTTAAGGCTGATTCGAGGCTTAATCAGAAACAAAAAGCTGTGAAAATTGAAGTCAGACCACAAGAACCCATTCTAAGATTGAAGGTTGATTTGGGCACAAAGCATAATCAAAATATTTAGAGATACCAAGGAGAAAATAGAAGTACAAAAGTGACATGAAGTAATGCACCTTATATCATGTGTCATTGTTGTGAAAAGATTGGGCATTCACAGTATGTGTGTTCCATATCCAAGAGATACCTAAGGGTAGAAGAACAGAGGTGGAAGCCGAACAGAGAACGATTCTCCGGAACATGTTTTGAAGGAAATTGTTTTTGGTGCAGAGGATTTGGACACATGGCTAGGTATTGTATTTAGACCATATAGAGGAATGTGCCAAAGCAGAATCAAAATGTTTTCAAGTAGTAGATCCATGAACCAACAGGTGAGTTGAAAATGCAAAATAGATTTGCAGCTTTGCAAGATGAAGCTGGTCCATCATACTCTTATAAATATCATAAGTCTCAATTCATGCCAAGTGTGAAGGCAAAAATATGGACCAAGAAGAAAAATAATGAAAAGGTAGTGGTGCCAAAAATTTCCCTTAAAGTATCAGATCACTCTAGTGTGCAGATCCTTGATAGTGGTTTCACATCTCACATGACAGGTAATAAGGATCTTGTTATAGGAGTAAAATATGACATAGAAGGATTTTTCAAGTTTGGAAATGATGAAGGTCTGAAGATTATTGGATCAGGAAAGGCCAAGTTTGGGGGCAAAGAGATGAGATGTTCTGATGTCTTAGTAGTAGAAGGCCTCAGTCACAATTTTCTCAGCGTTAGTAAATTATGTGACTCCAGACATTCTATAAGGTTTACTAAGAAAATGTGTATCGTAAAAGGAAGAGATGGGGAAGTGGTTCTACAGGGAAAATGAACAAAGAGAAATCTCTACCTGGTAAGTGGAGAAGAAGATATGTGATTTCTATCCAGATAGGAAGAAAACAAGTTGTGGCATAAATGACTTGTTCATCTATTCCAACCATCCCTAGAAGATCTGGTAAAGTGGGATGCAGCAAGAGACCTCCCTAAGCTATCACATGATCATACACACATGTGAGATGTATTCCAACAAGGGAATCTCATCAGAAATATGTATAAGGAAAAGGAAAAGAAGTCAACAAGAGTGCTCGAATTGGTGCATGCTGATGTTTTTGGTCCTATCATACCAAGAGAAATTGACGGAAAGAGGTACTATGTTATTTTCATTGATGACTATAGAATAATGGCATGGTTATTTGTTATTTCCAATAAGTCTTATGTGTTCATCTACTTAAAACAGTACCTAAGGGAGTGCGAAAGGATTCTTGGACAGAAAATTATAAAGTTCCGTACTAATAATTGTACGTAATTCACAAATAGTTAGGTGGAATACTATCTCAAGAAACACGTGATAAGGTATCAAGTCTCCTCAGTAAGAACTCTCCAACAGAATGGAGTGGTTGAAAGGAGAAATCAGATCATCAACAACATGGTCAGAATGATGCTCATAGAAAAAGACCTACCAGAAAATTTTTGGAAGGAAGAAGTTTTGACATCAGTATACATTTTTAACAGGGCTATGTTGTGTCCTAAGTAAGGAAAGACTCCATATGAGATGTGGTATAGAAAGAATCCAATAGTGAAATACTTTCAAATATTTGGAAGTAAGTGATTTATCCTCAACAAGGAAAAAACATAGGAAATATGAATCATGAGGAGATGAGGGGATATTCCTTAGCTACTCAAGAAAAATCAAGGAATATAAATTCTTTAACAAAATGATGGGAAATGTAGTTGAGAGAAATGATTTCTCTGTAGTGGAGAATGAGGAGATCATTCAACAGCGAAGTGAATAATTTTCTGATGAGAGTGATAAGGAAGAAAGCAACACAGGGGGATAAGAAGTAGATGATGTTGATTCAGAAGAATATTATGATGATGAGAATGAAGAATTAAAATCAGTATCTGCACAAAAGACAAAGAGTCGAGCTGAAATTGATAGGCAGAATATCATTGGTGATCAGTCAGCTCCAGTTCAGACAAGAAGAATGAAATCACTACAGCAGGCATCTTTTCTATCTTAGGTTGAGCCAAAATGCTTCGCTGATGCAGCTAAAGATGAAAATTGGCTTCAGGCAATGAATAAAGAGCTTGATCAGATTGATAATAATCAAACGTGTGGGATTTTTTTGAGGCCAGTGGATGAGAATGTCATCGGGACTAAATGGTTCTATCGCAATAAGATGAATGAAAATGGAACAGTGATTTGGAAAAAAGTACGGCTAGTGTGAAAAGGATACTCCCAGATAGAGGGAATAGATGTTGATTATACATTTTCACCGATTACAAGAAAAGTGTCAGTTGGATTATTCCTAGCCATTTCAGTGCAACAGAAGTTGAAAGTATTCCATATGGACGTCAAATATCAATTTTTGAATGGAGTTCTAGAGAAAGAAGTGTATATTGAGCAGTCATATGGTTTTCTCATTCATGAGGATGAGAACAAGGTTTGCAGACTGAAGAAGGCGTTGTATGGGATAAAACAAGCTCCTAGAGCATGGTACTCAAGGCTTGATCAGTATTTGAAGAAGCTTGGTTTCCAGTGAGGGGGAGTTGATTGCAATATCTATTTAAAAAACAACAGTAATCAAAGGATGACGGTCTTGGTTTATGTCGATGACATAATATTTTGCGGATCAGATAAATCTTAGTGTAGATAGTTTTCTGAATTCATGAAAAGTGAGTTTGAAATGTCAATTATTGGAGATCTAATGTTTTTCCATGGTCTATAGGTGACATGAGGAAGGAATGGAACATTTATTTCTCAATCCAAATATGACAACGAGGTTTTGAGAAAATTTGGAATGGAAAATTCCAAAGAGATAAAGACTCTGGTTGCTACCCGGATGAAACTGTTCAAAGATGAGGATGGAAAGGTAATTAATATCACAGAATACAGGAAAATCATTGGAAGTCTATTGTACCTAATGTAAAAAAGGCCTGATATTGTTTTTTCCACATTCCAAGCAGCGAGATATCATAGTAATCCCAAGTAAATCCACATGCTTGTAGGGAAAAGAATACTTTGTTATATCAAGGGCACGATGTATTTCGGCCTGATATATAGTAACAAATCTCAGTCAAAATTATTGGGATATACTGATGTAGATTTGGCCAGTTCAGTGGATGACAAGAAATCAACATCATGAGGTGCATTCTATCTTAGTGGCTTGTGTGTTTCTTGGCTAAGAAAGAAGCAAGATTTCATTTCATTGATCACTACATAAGCTGGGTATATTTCTGCCACTCAAGCTTGCACACAGTTATTGTGGATGAATCAGCAGCTTGATGATATGATCATTGAAGTGAAGTCTCTGATCGGAATCCAGTGAGATAAATCAAGTGCTATCAATCTCAACAAAAATTCAGTCCATCATTAAAGGAAAAATCACATTGAGATAAAATATCATTTCATCAAGGAGAAGGTTGAGCAGGGAATCTTGAAGTTGGAGTATGTGCTTATAGAACTAAAGGTTGCATACATTATGACAATGGACTTACCCAAGGATTATTTTGAGAGGCATCAACTGGCTCTGGGAGTCCAGTCGACTCCTCGCACCTGAAAAAGTGTGTAAGTGGTACCCCCTATCCCAGAGGTATAATGTGTTTTTCCCTAATGTACAGATACATGTTTTTACCCTTTTACATCTGCGAAGGAGTGCCCTTTGGGTTCGTTGACAAAGGGGGAGAAAACAGTGTTTGTTCAAGGGGGAGACAATGTGGTAATGTGGTTATTTGATAAATAATGATTGATATGGGGAGAAGCTGACAGGTGGAGCAGCGAGATAGGGGGAGCAATGAGATAGGGGGAGTAAGAGTTTTAAATCTAGTGATGCTAGAAGTGATCAATCAAAGATTAGATATCATGGTACCTAAGGATCGTGATTACAATAGAAGAGTGATGTTGGAATGGTGTAATAAGGGTTACAGCGATCAATAATTGGTATCGATTTGGCAATTGGTATCAGTTTGGTGTCAACGGATGGTGTCTGAAATGAAGTGATTCATTGATGAACTTTTCATACTACTCTTGTGTCTCATGCAGAGCATTTCTCTTGTGGGCTTAGAGTATGTGGTGAGTGAATCTTTGTTCGCGATCTGAATCGCAAGAGGCAAAGGATGGTTGATGGTGAAATGAGACTCAGTGAGGTATCAACGTGCAGAAAATCATTTTGAGAAGAGTTGTCAACAAACCCAAAGGGGGATATTTTTGGGAAAAATCCCTCAAGGTAACATTGCATCATTTTTGGGATTGATTTTTTTTGTTGAAAAGCATGTTTCCATGGTGAATTGTCAAGTTCCAGAGATGTTTTTGACAATCCATGTTGACAAAAAACCATGAAAAAGGAATGGATGATCTGGAGGTGGTATAAAAGAACAGATACAAGGTGGCACCATTTTCTAGTGCTTGCCAAATTTTTGGGGTCCAAAATTTGGAGTTTGGTGAGCATCACAAAATATGGATTTCCTTGAAGATCTCATCAAAATATAGCAAAGGCATGAGTTTATCGAATATAGGCTTCATGGATTGGATTTTGCGAAGACCAGAAGAATGTTGATGGTGATGCTTCACGATTACAACGAGCTTCGCGAACAGCAGAGTCGAAGAGAAACACGGTGGTGAAGGGCATTTCAAGTGGATCTTCGTGGTGAAGGTGCGAAGGAATTGACGGGATCCTCTGCGATAATGATGATCTTCATGATCAAAAAATTTCCACAGTGCTTCACGATATTGAGATAATTTCAGTAGAATTTTAGAAGCTTCATGATTTGTGATGACGTGGCGTTGACTTCACGCAGAAGGTTCGAGGGTTTGTGGAATCACTTATAAAGAGAACTAGACTCCCTCGAGAGAAGTAGAGAGTTTTTCGAAGGAAATATTTTTCTCCCGGCTCACAAAGGTGATTGGAGAAGGCAGTGTGCTTCGCAAAAGAAGAGCTTTGAGACGGCTAATCTGGCTCCATGAAAGTTGGGTGCTCCGGGTTGGCTCAGTGAGCTTCGTGGGGGAAGTCACTCTACGATGACTTGATCTCCATGAAGGCCTATGATTTTTTAAGACTTGAGCTTCACGAAAAGGTTGTATCTTCACGAAGGCTTGTTTGAGCTTCGTGAAATTAGGAGCCTCGTGAAGTAGGGATCTTTGTGAAGGTGTTTCCAATGTGTGTTTCCTAGTGTTCAGTGGTAGAGGGTTATTCATCAGTGGATGAAATTTGGACTTCAATAGAGCATCTAAATTTAGTAGAGGATGCATTCATTAGTGATAATGAAGAGACCTACATGTCTATAAACTATGATTGGATCTTTTGAAGAAGTAGTGAGCTCACTTCAGTTGAGAGAGCAGTGAGTTCTCAAATTGTGAGTGGCTGTAAACCAGAAGGGACAGTGAGTCCAATTAGAACTTGTTAATAGTAGTTCCCTTATAGTGGAATTGGTACATCGGCACACTGTCGGTGTATTCTCCTTGGATGTAGCCCAGTGAGGGTGAACCAAGTAAAAATCGATGTGTCATGTGCATTCCTTTAAGGTTTATTCATACTCTACATCAAGAAGGAGAGAGAAGAGGGTTTTTTCTCATAGAAAAACAAGATCAAAAGGGGTAGTTGTTTTAAAATTTCATACCTTGATTCACCCCCCTCTTAGGGTGTCTAGCCTAGTGGACCTAAAAAACATATAAAATAGAAACTAATAACTTATAAGTAATAACTAATAAAAACACATAAATATTAATTTATGAGTAAAAATTTTTTAATCTAGGTTGTCCATGGTAATTTCCATAGTATGTTTTCTAACCTAACAATCTATTTATTTCCATCATTATGGTTCGTAAAGAGTTTATGAATTTACCAAAGAATATCCCCTGGAAGTGTCAAAATAGATGTTCAACATGGACTCTTTTTTGTGCACCAGGTGACAATCGAGTCAAAGCCCAATGCGCCCTTTTGGGGGTAATTACCCGTAGATACAAATATTCTAGAGCCATATCCATTTCTATTATCCAAATAGGTATGTAATTTCTTGGAAACCACTAGTTCTATACTTTACCAAAATTCCAACATATTCTCTTATTCTAACATTTAACCCTAGTGTTCTCACTAAATTGTTATAGTCCTAATCCCCAAAAATAACTAGACCATACTATGATACCAACTATAGTAACTAAATCCTTTTACATATATTATTATATTATTTATAACATATATATCCATTAAATACAACCAAATTATTGAAAACCTTAGTGCCTTTAGATAACTAGGTTCATAATATATCAAATTGAAACTAAAATAAAACAACATTATTTTAATATCCATAACGATCACATAAATTCCTTTGAGATCTTAAAACTACATAGGATAACCTAGACATACATAAATGAAAGGGGTGGTATAAGAAGCTCAATAAGGGAATAAAAATGATAATGAATCATAACATGTCAGTCAAATGAATAAAAATGATGTCATAAATGTGAAGGCTTGTGAACAATGACATATGAACATAACATAATAAACAATGTATATTATGATCATGGAAACATTGGAAAGTGGTGGAAATAAAAAATAATATAAACATAATTTAAGGCTATCTTTCAAGAAGATATCACAAGGTGGACAGAGTCCCATTGTGGATTAGGTTCACTCCCAAATACCTTTCATAACATCTTATGAGACCAACACATTACCCAATTCATTAGAGTGCAATCTGGGAACACCCATCATAACTTTTACATGCTTGTTTGTGTCAAAAAAAAAAGTAAATTAACCATAAGAAATAAACATAATAATTACCCATGTAAATATATTGGTTGCATAACCATCCCTCGTATTATAATCAAAATGATTTCTTAAAGAAGGAATTTTAGAGATGAAAATAAGGCATGCATTACCACATAAAAGGAGGGGATAATAAGATAGTTATATATGTGAGAGATATATATACATAATTTATAACCATTCTATAACATCAAAAAGATAGAGAAATTGAGATAGAGAGAAAAAGCTCATAACCCCAAGAAAAAGGGAGGTTTAGAGAGATCCCTTAGCTTATGTTCCAGAATCATTATGTGCTTTCACTTAACATCCTAGATAATAAAATTAAATTTATTTATTATATAATTTATAACCTTTTATCAATAATTTGTTTAATAAAATTTTATTATGCTCATCTATAACCATTTTAGTGAGATATAATGTTTAATTTTATTGTTACAAGGGAATTCATTTCATGGTTTCAATGTAGGATTACCTGTGGATAATTGTTAAAGTTCTTGAAAAATGTAAATACAACTATAGAAGTGAAATGAAATGTTATTAATATAATTCAATAAATTGAAATGGTCCAAATTATCATTTTGTGTTCTACCATATGAATGATTCTTCCAGTAAAAATTTTAATTTTGTTCAGTTAGTTCATTTAAGTAGATTTACCAACCACCAGGATTTAAATTCATTTTATTTAATTAAATGATCATTAAAAAATTATACCACTCAAAATAAGTTATATTATAATTTTTTTAATTTTATTTAAACATAATAAAAATTTTATGACTAGCCTTGAAGGTGGTGTAGAAAAATAATGTGTGTTATTCCTAGAGGTGGTGAACCAACCATATTGTATTCAACATTTTCATTTTAGAATCAAAAAATGGAGGGTATATGTAAGATCCCAGGTTTTTCTTAAAGTATGGATATTTCCCTTCAGGTTAAATGTGTTTACTTTCCTTTTTTGTCTTAGAACCTAATCTAGGTCATGGACTGGTTGGGTTGTTGTGGAAATGGAGGGAGAAAAAGGTTGAAGGCTAGTTGCAAGCTAGATACACGTCATGTACTTGGCCAACATGTTGTATACTTCCAGTACATGTCGGGTACTGGCCCATCATGGAATTTATCCTTTCTGGTTCATAAAACAAATGGGGTAGTACATTACATGTATTTGGCCTACACATCGTGTACTTTCTCATCGGGTTTTTTGAAAAATAGATGTAGTAGCCTCTTATTTTTTATGTAAAGAACCTTCTCTATTGTTTTTTGAGAGCCTAACCCCCTCTAAAATGGTTTTTCATATCTATAATCCCTACAGACTCTGAATTAATTGTGTTTTGTCTTGTTGGAACCATATCGGTAATTAATTGATTAATTTTTAGTCATTCTTGATTCTTCGGAATAATGAATATGCAATTTGAATTTAGGCTCATATGCCCTAATATTAAATTATTCATTCGTTATTCAGATTTATTCCAAAACACAATGAATTAGGACTTGATACTAGATGAGCTCTCTACTACTAAGGCAAGGTATTTTGTCTATAATTTCTTTCAGATTTTTGGGTTCTTTTCTGGTGTTCGGATTTTTCACCATTCGTCGTACTTTCTGTAAAAGACTCATTTTTTGAGTGAGTTGTTTATAGTAGCTGTAATCGGGCCTAGTGAGGATGCCCATAGGTTTTTTTGGGGTGAATTAGAACCCTTTTATTGATTCAGGGTCACCCAAGGGATTCACCTTTAGGAAATACCCTGTTAATTCCTATTAAAACCAACCAAGGGGTATGTGCTTGTACTTTAATAGTTAGAGTAATCCCTTTAGATGCCTGAATGGTTGGTTTATCTACTTAAGAGATGTACGGCCTCCTTTCGTAGTGATATCTGAATATTCCATGATTATTTTATTTAATTGGGATTATTAAATATATAATATGGGTGGGAAAAATTATATAAATGATTAATTGAATGTTAAATGGTTTATATGAGAGGGTAAGACCATATGATTGGTAAATGATAAATGGTTTTCTTGAGTGGGTATACTCATGGATTGTGATTGGTTGTGTGAGTGGGTATACTCCCCTAGAATGAATTTTTTAAATTGAAATCTCTAAATTTAATGCTTCTGTTGAATGGTTTGATAGATTTCATGGACCACTCTCCAAGGATCTGGAATGCAGTATTGGAAGCCTTGGGTTGACTCTACCCCTTGGGTCTTGATTCTGTGGGATGCCCCGGGCCTTGCTACCTGATGGATCTGGCTTTCTTGGGCTCATGTAGGATATTCCATTTTCATGATCCTAGGACCCTAACCATTTCCTAGACTAAGTTTCCATTGGGATGCCCATAAGGCTCGATATGGATGCCTGGGATGAGCTCCTTAGATCTTGCCATTTGTTTTCTAGAATCATTACATGGATTCCCTGGTACGTGAACCCTTTGTTCTGGACCTTGGGGTCTAATTGTAATTATAAAGTGTGGATTTGGGAAACTACTTCACTATACGGCGTGTCCATGGGATTCTACTTTTCACTATATAGTGTGGTCGTGGGATTCTTCACTTCACTACATGGTAGGGTCGTAGGATTTCTTGTATTATTAATATAGTGTATTTGTGGATTTCTTGGTATTGATAGATGTATAATGTGGTTGTGTGAATTGTTTACTATTGTATAGTTTCCTTGTTAGGAGCAGATCTTGTTGCAGGTAGCCTTGAGGTGTTGTTCAGTTTTACTTATGATAGTATAATTATGCCATGGAAATACACACTTTACTATTTTCCTTACACATGTTATCACTTTGTATATTGTTATTAGAATAGTATAGACCAGGATGGTTGCCTATTGGGATGTTTATCTCACACCCTTTTTGGGCCTCCTTAGTGACCCAAACAGATTACATGGTTGTAGGTGATGATAGGGGAAAGTTCCCTAGTACAGGTTGTTGACTGTGGATTTGGAGCAGGGGAGCATAGGGCCAAGTTGAGGCTTGAGATTCTAGGATACATTTTTGGTCTTTTGTTCTTTTTGGGATACTTTTATTATATTGTATTTATATTTACTACTTTGGATTATTTCTTGATACTTGTATCATCTTCACCATTTTGTATATGAGACACTTCTGGTTTTTGGAATGTATTCCTATCTTGTCTTACTTTCAGTTGACTACTTTTTATTTTGCTTTTGCTATTTATTGTATGTTTGACTTCCATTGTGATACTCTGGTAATGAGGTAATAGTATCCCCTTAAATCACCTAGTCCCTCTATTCTAGTCAGCGGCCTCTAGCTTTTAGGGAGATGTACTTGAGGCCATGTGGCTGACCAGGCTCAGGGCACCGTTGGGTGGCATCTAGGTCTGGGATGTTACAAAGTGGTATCATGGTTTTTTTTTCTAGTTTTCCTTACTGTTTTGAGATAATAGATAGGGATATAAAGTAAATGTAATTTAGTAATAATCTATTACTAGGAGTAGTTATCCCATGTATAGGGAAAATCCAAATTGTCTTGAAGGGATTTCCTTTTTTATGGATTCTGATGGTTATATTTGTTTTAATTTAACTATTTCATGATGAACTTTATATTTTCTATTATTATTGATGAAAATTTGGGTTCTATTTATATTATAACCCGATGATATTAGGGTATTCCATCTCATTCATCATATATACACTTGTTAGAATCACATTCCATGCATTATGTCATGCTATCTAGGATGCATTAGATATTTCTTGTTGTTGTGATAGTTGGTGTGATAGTTTTTCCTTCTTTTGTGTTAGTTTTGGTGCAGTGGATAATGGAGTGACGTCATCTTTCCATTCATATGGAGTATGGGCCCTTATGGATTGGTAAAAGACACACTAATGAAATACAAAGGATTAAATGAAATTTTTATATGTATGGTTTGAATGGGATCCATGTTTTGGATTCATGAGGTGTTATAGGCCTTCATGGATTCAAAATTGGTAACCCTTGGTGGAATTTCCAAGATAACTAAATGTGAGATTGAAATAGAAATTGTAAATGATGAATAGATACTTGACCTAGACCTGGATTTTGAGTGGGAAAGAGGCATAGTTTCTAGTGGTTCTTTGGATGTTCATTTTACAGTTCTGGATTTAGGAGTAGTCTATGGATTGACTTAACTTTTAGGAGGGTTTTGACATGTCCTGTGATTTTGATCTATGTGCTTTGATGTTGTTCTTTTCTGAGGCATGTGTTCGGCATTATAGAGATATACCACCATAATGACCTCATGTGGTTCTCTGCGAGAGAGGCGATGACTATACATAAGAGATGGTGGTCCATGGGCTACCGGTTGATCCTCCTTTAGTTAAAAATGCGGCACCTGTGGCTATTCCGGACACAGGTCCTGAGTCATAGCTATACAAGGGTTTTATTCTATATATGCAGATGATCTACAGATCACCACAACCAACCTTTACTATGGGTGATCTAACATGGGTGTTCTAGCAGCAAAATCCTCCCATGTTTTTTGGGGACGACAGTCCATAGGTTTCAAAGATATGGCTTGATACCACATTAGCAATTTTTGAGCATCTAGATATGCCACTTGAGTGGAGGTTCAAGACTGCTGCTTATATGCTTCGCGGATCGGCAAAGCGCTGGTGAGACATTTTGAACCAGGCTCACAGGCTACATAATATGGGTTGGGATGAATTCCAAACTCGCTTCTTTGAATAATTTTACTCATTGAATCTATAGCCAGAATGGAATAGTGAGTTTATCCATCTGTAGCAAGGCATGATGATGTTTATGGAATACTCGACATGTAATACAGAGCTATATCATTTTGTGTAGATGTATCTTACTTATGAGTTTTCAAGAGCGAGATGCTTCGATGAAGGTCTCATACATACTATCAAATCTTAGTTTAATATGTTCAGGTTGTCTTATATCACTGAGATTGTGAATCAGAGGCAGATTATACAGTAGAACCTGAGGGAAGATGGGGGTAATGAACAAGGGAGTGTTGTTTCCCACCCTAGTGGATCTACATATTTAGGTTGGAAGGGCTATTTTAATGCTTCCTGTGAGGTTAGTACAGATCGGGCTATGGGTGTAGGTAGCTTGATGTATTCCCATCAGTGTGGTAGGTAAGTCCACATGATGAATCAGTTTGACCATTACCCAGTCGAGTCTTGATCTTGCGGTGGGATAGGGAACATGCAGTGGTTTTCCAGGACCTTCCCTCCATCTCTGAGTGGTAGGATTCAGTATTGAAATCGGGTTTAGGAGAAGGTTCATCAGCTTCACATTAGGTTGGGAGCTGGAGCAGGGTAGGGAGGTCAGGCCAGGGCAGTGGTGGTCATGGCCATGATATCCAGACATCAGGTTATCAAAAAAAGCTGGGTGGATCAACATAGGGTTTCTAGGAAGATTCACAGGGCCATGGTACCTAACATACGTATGAAGTGCAATAGACCAAACAAGAGTAGGATCCCAAACTATCTACAGTGAGAGGTATGATTTTAATAGCTTCTACTATTGTATATACTCTTTTCGATATATGTGCCTGTTGAGAAAAGTATTATTTTCAACAATACATAATAATGTTATTTAAAGGGGGAGATTATTGAAAATAATACTCTATCTCTTTATGATAATTTTTATGCTCACAAATACCCTTAATTATTTTCTAATGATTTTATTTAGTATTTTTCAAGAATTTATTAATTTATTTTACTCTTGATATTACGGGAATTTATCATTAAAGTATTGGTAGTTAGCACGTTCTGGAAACACTGTTCATGCACTACTTATTCGGAATCTACTTTAGCATGTTCTGTAATCACTATTCATACCCTACATGGATAAACGTAGCATAAGGATGAAAAGCGTGTATACTTTTTGAGATAAGAGAAAATAATTTTTAATCAACCATACGTTATCAGCAAAGTATGGAAAAAGAACCTTACGTTAGGAAGTAACCTTATGTTCGGGTTATCAGCAAAGTATGGAAGAAGAACTGTACGTAAGTACTAAACATTACGTTTGTTTCTCAAAAGTATGGTTCATCAACCTTACTTTTGTAAAAAACCATACGTTCTTGGAAAAGTATAGATCGAGTAAAAGTATGGATCTTTTACCGTACATTTGAGAGTTAAAGAAAAATTATGGATGATCAACCCTACATTTTTTATCAACCTTACGTTTGAAGAAAGTAACATGAACACTATGTTTTGAGGCCACGTCATCAACCTTACATTTGGCGTCGGAAAGTTTTAAAGATGATATTTTTTTATGCAACGGTTAGCAATCTGATTGTTAGGCGGATTTCAAACCGAATTTAAAGTCGATTTTAAAATACGACTTTGACTGATTCAAAACCATTTTATCAATGGATTAAAGATCGAATTAAAAGGATCTTTTTATGCTGAGTCTTCAGAGAAGTTACAACTACTCTTTAAATTCAAATTTTTGAATATCGCAAATCAAAAGGCAACTTTTATGGATCTAAATGTGCAAAGGATATGCTCAGCTTTATTATATATGATTTCTCTGAAACACCAGGCACAAGAGTGTGGTGATCAATCTATTATTCAAAAAGGTGGAAAACAGAGACTGAAAAAATCACAATGATCTGCTGATTCAAAAGGAGCGTCAAAGCTCTGTTTATTTAAGAAGAAGGAACTCAATAGAATATTCACTTGTTCTACATAAAATATATATTGTGGATCTACTACTGCTGAAGTTGTGAATTATATCTCTATATCTACTGCAATCGGATCGACTCAGAACTGCTTCGACTTGAAAATCATAATTTTTAGAGACAAAGGTCCATCTGTTGTCAATTGCATTTTGTTGCAATTGTGAAGATCAACTGGAAAAGGTCTTTCTAAAATTATTTTTATCTTGAGTAACCAGCTTTTCGTACTAAGCTGAGTAGGTTCATGTTTGAACCAGAAGGCTTTGTTTTTCTGTGGATTGTAAAGGTGTCAACTGCCTATACTTTATTATGAACTGTCTATTGAAACAAGGACCAGATAGTGAAAATAACTAACCTCGTGGAGTATAGATCAAGTAAAAGTATGTATCTTTTACCGTATGTTTGAGAGTTGAAGAAAAAGTGTGGATGATCAACCCTATGTTTTTTATCAACATTACGTTTGAAGAAAGTAACATGAACCCTACGTTTGGAGGCCACGTCATCAACCTTACATTTGGTGTCGGAAAGTGTGAAAGATGATATTTTTTTATGCAACGGTCAGCAAGCTAATTGTTAGGCGGATTTCAAGCTGGATTTAAAGTCAATTTTAAAATACGTCTTCGACTGATTCTAATTCATTTTATCAATGTATTAAAGATCGAATTAAAAGGAGATTTTTATGCTGAGCCTTCAGGGAAGTTACGACTACTCTGTAAATTCAATTTTTTGAATATCGCGAATCAAAAGGTGACTTTTATGGATCTAAATGTGCAAAGGATATGATCAGATTTATTATATATGTTTTCTCTGAAACACCAGGCACAGGAGTGTGGTGATCAATCTATTATTCAAAAAGGTGTAAAACAGAGACTGTAAAAATCACACTGATCTGCTGATTCAAAAGGAGCGTCAAAGCTCTGTTTATTTAAGAAAAAGGAACTCGATAGAAGATTCACATGTTCTACATCAAATATCTACTGTGGATATACTACTGCTGAAGTTGTGAATTATATCTCTATATCTACTGCAACCGGATCGACTCAGAACTGCTTTGACTTGAAAATCAATATTTTTAGAGACGACGGTCCATATGTTGTCAATTGCATTATGTTGCAATTGTGAAGATCAACTGGAAAAGTTCTTTCTCAAATTCTTTTTATCTTGAGTAACCATATTCTCATACTAAGCTGAGTAGGTTTGTGTTTGAACCAGAAGGATTTGTTTTGTGTTGGATTGTAAAGGTGTCAACTGCCTATACTCAGTTGTGAACCAGCCTGTTGAAAAGAGGACTAGATAGTGAAAATCACCAAGCTCATGGAGTAGAGCGTTAGTAGAGTGTACTAGGGGCCTTCTGTTCCCTGAACCACTATAAATCTTGTGTTTCTCCTATTTAAATTTCCACTGCATCATTTTATCTGATTAAAGTTAAAAGGAAGAACACAATCACGCAAATATTTTTTAAAATACACAATTCACCCCCCCCCCCTCTTGTGTATATTTGATGTAATCTGATCCAACAGTGCCTCTCATAGTTTTATATTGGTAGAGTTAGTTAAATGCCTTAGGCTAGTGGTTTTTCTTTATAAGGGTGTTTTGACACTAGACACACTATTGTGAGTTAGTACGGGTGATGTGCGCTAGTGTATGGAGTGTCCCCTTAAGGTTGGAGGGTGTCACTTCATCTGGGATCTATATATCCTCAAGATAATATATTTTGATGTAATTCTCAAGATGGATTGGCTAGTAGAATATCAAGCATATGTTGACTGATATCACTATTGGGTGAATTTCACATCACTAGAGGGTGTAGTGTTTCTTCATAAGGGTGAATAGGATGTTCAGGTGATCCAAGCTAGACCCAAGCATTGTGGGTTGGGCAGGATGATGGCACAAATTTCTAGTTTGTTTCTAAATTATCAGGGAATGAGTTAGGAGTACTTCCCTTAAGTGGTTTAGCATTTCATGGACGGCTTTCCCAATGAATTTTTTGGGTTACCTCTTGAGAGAGAGGTGGAGTTATCCATCAAAATAGTGTTAGTAGATGCATCGGTATCCATTCCTCCTTACAGGATGGATACGATGGAGTTGCAGGAGATCAAGTGGTAGTTATAGGATTTGGAGGCAAAAGGGGTTTATTTGACCTAGTACTTCTCTGTGGCGGTTTGTTAGTCCTTTTTGGGAAAAAGGCGGATGGAACTCTTAGGTGATGCATGGATTATTAGAAAATGAACCAGCTGATGGTTAAAAACCAATATCCCTTTCCACGGAAAGATGATCTGTTTGATCAGCTTCGAGGAGCTCAAGTGTTCTCGAAGATTGACATGAGGTTAGGATATCACCGGGTGCGTGTTCGACCCGAAGACATACCTCATATAGCCTTTTGTAGTAGGTATGGGTTATATGAGTATATGGTTATGTTGTTCAGTCTCATGAATGCACTAGTGGTTTTCATCGCATTGATGAACCGTCTATTCCATCCTTATTTGGATTCTTTTTTGTGGTTTTCTTGGATGATATCTTGTTTTATTCTCACAATCTATGTGACCATGCCAACCATCTTGATATCATTTTGAATACACTTAGAGAGCATCAGTTATATGTTATTCATGCAAAGTTCCACTTCTGATTGGATCATATTCCCATATTGGGTTACATCATCTTGGATATAAGAGTGTCAATGGACCCAGATAAGGTGAGAATAGTAGTTTCCTTGGAACAACCTAAGAAATTTTTTGAAATATAGAGTTTCGTGGGCATAGTTAGTTTCTACAAACATTTTATACTGGACTTATCACGCTTAGAAGAACTATTGATGAGATTGAATAAGAAGCATATAAAGTTTTTGTAGTCATATTCTTATGAGACAGCCTTTCAAGAGCTGAAAGGGAGGTTGACATCAACATCAGTCCTAGTACTTCCAGACAAGGGCAAGAGTTACACAGTCTATTGTGATGCTTCATGTATTTGATTAGGGGAAGTGCTGATGCTAGGAGATCGAGTCATGGCATACAAGTCTCAGTAGCTGAGGCCTCACAAGAGGAATTAACCTATGAATAATCTGGAGTTAGCTTCAGTTGTTCTTGCTTTGTGTTGTTGGAGGAACTATTTACTGGCAGATTGTTTTGTGGTGTACACGGACCACAAAAACCTCAATTATATCTTTACAGATTGTGACCTAAATTTGAGGCAGCGAAGATGGGTGGAGTAACTACAGTCCTTTGACTTCGAGCTTGCCTATATGCCTTGTAAAGAAAATGTAGTGGTCGATGCATTGAGAAAGAAGACTCAGATATAAGTGTTGAAATCGGCCAGTAGAGAGTGGTATATTATGGAATTATTCTCTGAGATGTATGTAGAGGTGCATGATATACAAGGACAAACTTTTCTATCATCCTTGGTTGTGACATGTACCCTACTGGATAGAGTTAGGATAAGGTAGATATCAGATTCAGATGGCCTATTTCTACAGGAGAGTGTGGTTGGTGAGGACCCACCTCCTAGATGGATAGTAAGTGAAGATGAGATCTTGAGTATCCATGTATGTGTTACAGTTCCAATGGATATATGCGAGGAGATGATACGGGAGTTTCATACTTCATCATGGGTAGTGCATCCCAGGGTCTCCAAGATGTATTGTGACTGGCGACATCTATACTGGTGGCCAGGAATGAATCAGGATGTGGCTAGTTTAATTATTAGGTATTCTACCTTTTAGCTGGTGAAGGTAGAACATCAGCAACCAGTTGGGCCTTATAGTAGTTACCTATCCCGAAGTAGAAATGGGATGATTTCGTGATGGATTTTGTGACTGTTTTATCAAGTCCTCATTGAGGTAATGATGTTGTGTGTGTTATTTTTGAAAGTCTTATGAAGGTCTCTCATTTCTTATCGATCAAGGAGACCTTCAGTGTTGATGATCTCATAAGGTTGTATATTTGAGAGGTGGAACAACTACATGGGGTCACAAAGAATATCCTTTCAGATAGGGATTCCCACTTTATTTCTTATTTCTAGTAGAGTTTTTAGAGGGTTCTGCGTACAAAGGCGATTCTGAGAACACAATACCACCCTCAGACTGATGGCCAGTGAGAGCATATGATATGGGTGCTAGATTTCATGATGCTAGCATGCATCCAAGATTTTAGGGTCTCTTGAGAGAGGCACATTCCCCTTGTTGAATTTGTCTACAAAAATAGTTACCATGAAAAGACGCAAATGGAACCTTATGAGGATTTATACATTAATCCATTTCATTATCCCCTGTGATGGTTAGAGGTAGGAGAAGAAGCTTTACTAGGATCACGTCTCATGCAGGAGACTTCTGAGCAGGCCCAATTAATACAAAAACAGATGGCTACTACACAGTCTCATCATAAATCATACATTGATCGTCGTAGATGACCTCTAGAGTTCAAGTTTAGGGATTGGGATTTCTTGACTATTTCACCGTGGTTGGGAAATAGGCAGATCAAGAGATGGGGTGAGATTTCACTGAGATATGTCATGTCATTCTAGATTCTGGAGAGAGTCAGGTCGGTTTCATATCGGTTACAATTACCTCATAGGTACCGATCCATGAATGAAATCTTCCACATATGTCAGTTATGCTGCTATCACTCAGACCCATCTCATTTTTTTCATCACGATGATGTTGTGATTCAGGTTGATGCTTCCTTAAAGAATCATCTGATTCGTATCTTTGACCAGAGCACAAAGGTTCTCTAAGTCAGGTCAGTTCCTCTAGTACGGGTTCTATGTTTGCACGTCTATTTACAAGACGAGACTTGGCAGAGTGAGGCTGACATACGTGCTCAATGGTCATATTTATTCACAGAACAATCTTGACCACCCTTCATAGAGAAATTTAGGGAAGAATTTCTATAAGGGGGAAGATTGTAAGATTATAGATTTTTCTTGAGGTATGGATATTTCCATTCAGGTTAAATGTGTTTACTTACCTTTTTTGTCTAAGACCCTAAGCTAGGTCGTGGGTCGGTTTGGTTGTTTTGGGGAAAGGAGGGAGAAAAATGATGAAGGCTGGATGCAGGTCAGTTAAACGTCATGTGCTTGGCCTACACATCATGTACTGGCCCATCACAACGTATTTCCTTTATGGTTCAGAAAATAACAATGAAGTACATGCCATGTACTTGGAAAACACATTGTGTACTTTCCCACCAGGGTTTATTAAAATAGAGGTGGTATCCACTTATGTTTTATGGGCAGAACCTTCTCTCTCATTTTTTAGAGCCTAAACCCCTCTAAAATAGGTTTTTAGATATAGAAGCCTTATGGACTCCGAATCGAGCGTGTTTTTTCATTTTGGAAGTGAATCGGTAAGAAATTGATTCTATTTTATTCATTCTTAATTCTTTGAAACAAATACTATGCAATTTGGATTTAGGATTATATGTCTTAATATTCTGTTCATTGTCTATTCTTTATATTTAGTCTAAACCAGGATGAATCAGGACTTGACATTGGATGAGTTATTTACTACCAAGGTAAGGTAGGTGTTTTATACTTTATTCCATATTTTTTGGTGCTTTTCAAGAACTCATACTTTTCTCCATCCGGAGGAATTTCCGGTGAGGCCTCGTTTTATTAGTGAGGTCAGACCTAGTGAGGATACGCATGGGTTCTGTTTGGGTGTGTTGGACTCTTTGCTCGATTCAAGATTACCCAAGGGGTGAACCTTCAGGAAATACCCTGTTCATTCCTCTGAAAACCACCCAAGGGGTGTGTTCATGTGTTTTCCTAGTGAGAGAATTCCCTTTAGATACCTGAATGTTTTATTTATCTACTTAGGAGATATACTACCTCATGTCTTAGTGATATCTGGATATACCATGTTTGTTTAATTTATCTAGGATTGTTAAATGGATAATATGGGTGGGTATACCTATATAAAATATTAATTTCATGTTAAATGGTTTATATGGGAGGGTAGTCCCATATAATTTATAAATGATAAATGGATTTCTTGAGTGGGTATACTCATGGATTTTCTGGGTTGTGCGAGTGGGTATACTCGCATGGAATTAATTATTTAAATTGAAAGCTTTAAATTGAATTCTTTGATTAAATGGGTTGATATATTCCATGGAATACTCTCCATGGATCTAGAATGTAGTAGTGGACACCTTAGGTCGACTCTACCCATTAGGTCTTGATTCCAGGGGATGCCTATAGCCTTGATACCCCATGGGTTCATATTTATTGGTCTCGCGTAGGACATGCCATTTCCATGCTCATAGAAACTAAACTAGTTCCTAGATCAATTTTCCACTAGGAAACCCATTTGAATTAATGTGGATGCCTTGGACGAGCCCCTTGGATCCATCTGTTTGTGGTCTAGAATCGTTTCTTGGATACCTTGGTACATAACACCTTGGATCTAGCCCTTGGGGTCTACTTTTCACAATATGGTGTGGCTGTGGGATTTTACTTCACTATATGGTGTGGTTGTCGGATTATACTTTTGACTATATGGTGCGGCCATGGGATTCTTCACTTCACTATTCAGCATTGCCATGGAATTTCTTGTCATCTTTATATAGTGTGGTTGTGGATTTCTTGGTGTTGATAGATGTATGGTGTGGCCATGTGACTTGTTTACTTTTTAATAGATGCCTTGTTAAGAGATGATCTTATTGTGGATATCCTTGATGGGATATTTAGTTTTACTTATTAAAGTAGACTTATTCCAAGGGAATACACACTTACTTTTATTCCTTCCTTACACTTTCTAGAACTTTGAATATTTCTATTAGAACTGTACAGACCTAGGTGGTTTCCTATTGAAATGTTTATCTCACACCCTGTTTGGGCCTCCTCATGGTCCCAAACAGATTATATGGTTGTAGATGATGATAGGGGAAGTGCCCTGGTACAGGTTATTGACTGTGTATTTAGAGTAGGGGAGCATAGAACCATGAGATTCTTGCAATGTTGGGATACCTTTTTGGTCCTTTTTTTCTTTTTGGGATTCTTCTATTGCCTTGTATTTCTATGTACTTCTTTAAGTGATTTCTAGATAATTGTATCATTTTGTATATGAGACACTTCTGGTTATTGATATGTATTCTTCTCTTTTCTTACTTTCAATTGACTGTTGTTTATTTCACTTCCTCTATTTATTGTATGTTTGACTTCCATTGTGATACTCTAGTAATGAGGGCACAGTCTCCCCACTAACTCACATAGGCCCTCACTACTAGTCGTCCATCTCTGGCATTTGGGGAGATGCACTTGAGCCCATGTGGCCAACTGGGCTTGGTGCCCCATTGGGTGGCATCCAAGTCCGAGACATTATAGTAGAACATGTATATTCCATTAATACAACAAAATTATAGTATATCTATGGTACTTGAGCCATCATTGTAATATCTCTACCCAAGATCCACTTAACTTGTGCCCCAAGATAATGGGTCACATGGCCTCAAGTGTGCCTCCCCATATGCCAGATGCTATCGACTAATAGTGAGGCTATCAAGGTGGTATGTTGGGGAGACTATACCATCTTATCATAGTGTCACAATAGATATAACCTTAAACATAAAATATAAGAAGCATTTATAAATAGACAAAAGTATATAAAGAAGTGGAAGAATAAACAAATAAAGAACTAAATAATTTTCAAAAGCCACTAGGTAGTGTTATATAGATAGATGCCTAGAATGTTTATATGTTTAAGGGAACAGTGGAGAAGCATATACAAAAAATTTAAAAAAAATAACCAAAGATACTACACTAGTATCTCAATGGAATTATTAGTCCTCTTCACTTATTCTCCATCTACAAGTAAGCATATCAGAGACCATTATTAGGTTATTTCCCTTATCAGTACCTATAGGAAAATAATCTTCTCGGGTAACAAATGCATCCCTAGTAGGGTTTGAGATTAAAAAAAACTTAACATGCCACCAAAAATGGTGTTTAAAATTATTCTAAGCAGTTCTTAAAACTAAATAGTGTATAGGTGTAAATAATTAATTAACAATGCTGAATAAATAAATAATCACCCACTCATGTTCTGAAATGACACCCAGCTATTCTACTTGCTTCCTCTCATAACTATGAGGAATGTATGATCAATCAATATAAACATTTAGTAACTATATATATATATATAGTTATATATTACACCCACCTATATGAGCTAAGTATGTGTGAACATAAGTGGCTATATAACTAGAATACTAGTTACTAGCTGGACCGAGGCGTAACTTAGACATCCATAACCAATCTAACAATCCTATAAGCTCAGGAAAAATGGTGCATCCCATAAATATCATAATGAGTGGGATATTTTAGTCTTATAACTCTATGTGGTGAGTGTTCCATCATGTCAACACTCGAACAAGTGGCGTGGAACATTAATTCTAATGTCCAACTAGTGTCAACAGTGTAAAACGCCATACTCAATACCTGATATAAGGGATCATGATACAATTATTCTAAACTGAACCCCTTCCATCGTACCATATCCTATTTAAAGGTGTAACCATTTATATAGTATAGTCATGATTCATTTCCTCTCATGAATTTAATTCGGAAGGCTCAAATGTACACAATGAATTTTAATAGACAATGATCATTTTTCAAAATAATAAACAAAAAGGCATGGCCTTACCACCCATTACAAGTCATTCTAATTAATCTATTTAACTCATTTAAGTAAAATAAAAGCATAATATATAATCCATCCCATATAATCAAATCCATTTAATTCATTTTACATGGAATTTTAATTTCTAAATCTCAAGGAGGCACATGGGAGGTGACATAGTCATTAAAGAGATTTCTTATATGGTAAATTCCAATCAAAGGTGGGATAGGCGCTTAATAGGTACCATGGTTTCGATAAAACATTCTTATAATGAGGAAAATTTAATTTTTTATCTAATACAAACAATTAGAAGGACTCTTTGGCAATTAAGCAATTAGCTACAAGCGCAGATACAAAGGGGAACACCCAAGGAGTTTCCATAAATGTGCTAACCAACCTCTAAACCACTATACAAGGATCAAAGGGAGTGTATATAGGTTAATTTATCAATTTGATATCATGAACTCAATATAAAGAGGACACTTAGAAAAACCTGATGTGAAACGCAATGTTATACCTACGAAGCATCAAAACTCATGGAAAAAATTATGAGACCACCTACCTCAAGGTATTAGATAACTCCTCTCTCGATATCAACATCAAATTCAGAGTAGGTTGGAAGATATATAAAAAATGATCCAACTCCATGAAAATAGGGAAAATGAACTTGCACCCAAATAGAGTGATGGATACTAAGATAAACATACATAGAAAGGGATGGGATTTTGGAGCTCACTTTAAGGAATACAATGCCTTTGATGGGTCTTGAATCATACACCAGTTAAGAGAGATAGCTCAAAGCCTGAATTAAGGAGTTTAGAGATCTATGGGAAGAGAAACCCATGCACAACCACTTAGAAATAAGGAGATGAGGAGAGGGTTTATAAATTTGGGCCATTAAGGGAAAATTGTACTTTTCACCATCAAAATAGGTGGTTTGTGGTTTGTCTATAGAGTTTGGCCAAACTGTGCATAAACTATGCTACCCTCACTGCTAAAGGATAAACCTGGCATGGTCATGAACCTCCGATCGCACAGTTTTAAACAAACCATGAAACCCCATGGCCTCCACTATATTCAACCACACGGTTTAGGGAAACCGTGTCGGCTGGGCTACACAGTTTATCCTAACCAAGCAGCCTAGTCTTTTATTCACATTTTAGGGATCCAAGATCCAAAAAATCCCTGAAAAAAAACAATATCCCTCCTTAACATGATTAGGAATCATTATTAGGGTCGTTTAAAGGAATTTTAACCAAAACACAATGATTCATGCCTTTATAAAAAGATAGGTCCTTACAACCTACCCTCCTTAAATAAACTCATCCATGAGTTGGCCTTATTATGGTAAAGAGGAATCATTAGTGAAGAGTTCTATACAATTAGCTCATATATCATCTCCCCATTCCCATGTCTCATCCTGTACCTGTCCATGATTCTATAGCAACTGTACCAAAGGAACTGACCTACCTCAGAGTTTCTTCACAATCTAATCAACAATACACACTAGATACTCGTAGATAGAAGTATCTACATCCAATTAAACCACATCAAGATGATAGACATGTGATGGGTCTATATAATATGAGCTAAGCTGAGATACATGAAAGACATCTTGCATAGACTGGTATATTTGACGGAGTGATAACTGGTAAGCCACAAGTATGATCTATTTCAAAACCTAAAGGGGTCCAAAAAAACCACAGTGACAACTTACCCTACTTCATATACATCTATTCCAAACCTAGGTGAGACTTATAAGAAAACCTGGTCTTTGACCTTGAACTCAAGAGGTTGCTAACGTCTTTTGGCATATGAATGTTGTCTGGACTAAGATGTCATCAAGCCCTTTCGAATCAGGTGGACCTACTTTGTAGTCTCATGGAAGATATGTGGTCCAATCATAGTTGTCTCCCCTTAATATATTCATCACATAGGTAATCATAAATTCCTACCATACAAGTTTTCATAAGGATCCTGATCGTGTAGAGATTCATTATTTATTTTCCCCCTTACATCACTATGTTAAATTAATTTATTAATGTAAATTAAAATTATTATAACAAATTTAATTTTTTGTTTGATTCAGTAATTTAATTTTTATCACTTTTAAAAATAAAAATTTTACTTATTTTGATGTTTTCTTTGTAGTTTGAGGATATTTAGAGGCCCTGATATGAAGTTAATGAAAAATGGGTCAAACTATGTAAGATTCCAAGAACCCCAATGGACTCAACCCCAAAATGATACTAATATCTACATAAAATTGGGATTATATTTTGTTTTATGATCAAAATTATGGTGGTATAAAACTTTTCTTAAAGAACCCAGGCCCAACTTTTCCATCTAATGGCCCTACTGAACTGATTTGTCCAAGCCACTGAATCTGCACGAAGTCAAAAGTTGTGTTATATTTTTCATCCATATCTCAGGCTTTAGTTATCCAAATGTTTCAAAATTTTAGGTGGATATAGTCAATAGGTGGTAAAAAACCTTTTAGTTTTCTATAAAACAAGATAATAATGTATGGATTTCAAAAACCATGGTCCGATTGGTTTTATAAAATATGTGTGCCCAAAGTCATCTTCCACTTTGCCTATAAATTGGATCCTTGGGAACCCAATTTTTATGTCATAAAAAGGAGAAAATATCTTCCAATTTAGACTCCTAAAGGATTCTTCTTTTCATATAATATGTTCTAGAAGACCCTATCCTAGTAGGGGGTCAAGGATGAAGGTGATGTTCTACTAGAGTCTCCTCCTCCTCTCAAGGACGAGCTAAATGATGGAAAATAATTTTGGGGGAGCTACACATACCTGGTAGGGAGTTATAGAACTTTTTCATCTACTACATTTATGTAATTTGTGTCTTAAATATTTCACTTATGTTTTATCTTAACATTATTCTCCTCTGAATTCATTTCTTGGGTATAATTAAGTGAAACGCTTTTTATCTCAACACTGATTGGGTAGAGATTTCAAGTCGGAATCATGGGTTGTTCCAAATAGAAAATGCAATAATACTATTTATCTCACATATACATGAGATTTAAGTATTATTTAAAAGCCCTAATTCTGTTATTTAGGTCCAAACCTGGGCAACACAAAGTTTTAAGGGGTGGTTCTTCACACATCGTTTTGAGGGGCAAGAGGGGAACCTAGATCTTCACAGCCCTCAACCAAATAATTCCCTTAAACCATGTGAATTTTTTAGAACAATGAACTATAAAAATATGTGTAGTGAACATTAAATGACCTCCTTCTCCCATTAATCTAAAAACACCACCTTTCTTTTTTAATAGTTAAACTCTTTACTTAAGTCATTTTATTTTTAAAACTGTTTTCAAAACCACCCCCTCTTTTAGTACTTTTTATTAAAAATACACACTTCCAACCTCAAAATATACCTAAGAGATGACCTAGGGTCTGTCCTAGACTATATATAAACTTAAAAATAATAATTAATATGATTTTTCATGATAGCACGTTAAAATTTTGGCGTCATTTCTCGGGGGAGATTCGGTTTTTAGTGTGTGATTTTTATATGATATTTGTAATGTTTGTGGATATTAGTTTGTTTTGTCTTCTAACTTTGAATATACTTCCATGTTATGATTTATTTCTTTTTATATGCATGAAGTGTTCTACTCTAGTAGATATACCTCCTTTTGAACCTGAATTAGAGAGGATCATATGCCAGCGA
Organism: Viscum album; assembly: GCA_963277665.1. Classification (NCBI taxonomy): domain Eukaryota; kingdom Viridiplantae; phylum Streptophyta; class Magnoliopsida; order Santalales; family Viscaceae; genus Viscum; species Viscum album. The sequence goes on from OY728163.1 coordinate 338,847,034, forward strand.
CACCGAGACACACAATATAATCATTTGAATGAGGACACACCACATATTACAACTTTTCTAAACCCCTCTTCATATAGAATGAAAATAGAAACTGAAAATAACTTGTATAACATGAATGAAAATAATATAACAATAAAATAAATAACCTCATCTAATGTTTATATCCAACCCATTTATATTCAGATGCACGGTGAAACACCAAACATTTAACTAAAATCTTGTTTAATTCACTTATTTCCACAATTTCATGGTCTTTCTAGAGAATATTCACATAATAACTTAAAATAATTTCATATTAAGTGTTCTACATTAAGACCTACTAATTATTATGAACAATAAGTAAATCTTAGGGAATTAACTTTTTCATTAGAAGACACTGCAACATATTGGTTGTATTATGTTAATTCTCCTATTAGAGGTTGGGTAGACATGAAATGCCATTTTTATTAAAAATATTTCCCATCCTATTGAACTGAAATAATAAGGAATGAAATTTGAGGGATAAGAAAATATCAAGGGAAAACTTTCATGAATACTATGAAATATTTAAAAGGAATTGTTAAAGTTTCCCACACCACCAAATAAGTGATCAACTTTTAATAAAATATTTTTATGGAGGTTTAATTCCTATTTATAGAAACGGGATTAATGTTACTGTAGGTGGGAAACTATTTGATAAGACCCCAATTTCTCTAAGAACCCTAATTGGGAACATAGCCTATAATACACAATAATTTGGTTCAAGGTTCATTTTACCCATTTTAGGTGTCCATTAGGTAAAAATTATGGAATTTGAGAAAAAGGTGGATACGAAGTTTGAAGAGGTAAGTACCCTTCTTCGAAAACTTTCTATATCCCAAGGGAAATCCCAATATCCTTCTCTCATCCATTATGGTATGTGTTCTTCTGACACCCACTATTCTGATTGATGTCCTCAATTGAGATAAATGTATAAGATTTGTAAGGTAATATTTCCAAGCTTCCCCTATAACCAACCTTTTTGGAAATAACCTTACTATCCATCCAACCATAGGTGTAAATATAACAAATATTTTAGGAAAGGGGATATTCAAATCATCCTCAACAACCATGGAACCAACTAGGTAAAAGTAGTAATCCACCACCACCCAAATATACTCAACCACCCCAAAGGCTTTTCCAGCAACCCCCTATAAAACTTTATCTAAGCCTTTAACACATGAAGAAACAAATGGATTCAAATAATCTTCAATTCTAAAAAACTACCCATGCAGCTAAACAAGACCAAAAAAATACAATTAGGCCAACTTGCCTACTCGGTGGTGGAAATCCAAAGTCGTGGGTTAGGTAAACTACCCTCTCAACTGTTATTCAACCCTAGGTATAAGGTAAATGTCATTTCCATCACCCTTAGGAGTGGAACACAACATAAAATCTAAACAACCCCTCTATTAGATAAATCCCCTCCTCAGGAAACCACTATCCCAACCACTCAGAATTGTCCAAATAAAAAAATCATTGTCCTGATAAAAATCCCACTAATGGTAAGAGTGTGTCTGTAAATGAGCTTCCTAGTACAACCATTTATCTTCCATTTCCCCAAAGATCCACCCAACCATGAAAAAAAGAAACATAACTTGATAATTAAATCATGAAATTTTAAAAAAGTATAGGTTAACATTACATTTATTGATGTCATGTAGAAAATTCTATGATACTCTATGTTTCTGATGGAGATGTGTATACACTAGAGGTAGATTCATGTTGATAAAATGGTGAGTGTGTGGATAAATTCATCAGCATTGATAGATCCATCACTTCCCACAAAATTCAATGATCTGGGAACATTCTCGATTCCATGAACCATTAACGAGTACTCTTTTTATGATCCTATTCTTGATTTTGGGGGCCTCTATAAATGTGATGTCTCCCTCTATTTTCTACTAATTATTGGTTAGGTAATGTAATCCAACTTTAATTTTTGTGAAACTAGAAAACTGAAATACAACACACCCCCTAGTGTGTTAGATAATAATCTAGTAAGGGTGAAAATTTTAAGATTTCCTATTGATTTTTATGTGATTAGAATAAAAGATGATAGGATGAATGGAAATTCCTTGATTATATTGGGGTGACCTTTCTTGAAAACTACCAAAACCATAATTAATGTCCATAATGGTACATTATTTATGGATTTATGTGGTGAAATTTTCTCCTTTAACATCCTTGATGCTAAAAATCACCCATTATTGATTTACTCTCTTCCATTGAAAAAAAAATATTTTCTTTATCGTGATCCCCTTTCTGAGTTTTACTCATTGATATAAATTCTAGAAAAATGTCATGTATATTTGTTAATTGATGATTTATTGAGTAGTGAGGATCCCATGACCATCGATGATACTGATAAGCTTTTAAAAGATCATTCCTCTTATGAGGATGTTACCATTGAGAAGTTAGATGAGATCTTTGGCCTCTCACTTTGACATTCACTCCCATCAATCCAAAATCTCCCTAAATTGGAACTTAACCCATTGCCCCAAAATTTGAAATATTCATATCTTGAGAATGGAAACAAGCTACCTGTCATCTTTTTCAGTTCACTCCCTTTAGAGCATGAATTGCGACTGATTAACTATTTATGGGGGTATAAACAATCATTGGTTTGGACACTTGCTGATATTTCTTGTATTAGGCCATAAATTTTCATACATCATATATTGTTAATTTATGAGGCTAAACTAGTGAGGAAAACACAAAGTCATATAAACCCAAACCTCACAGTTGTTTTTAAAAATGAGTTAACTAAATTACTAGATACTGGAATCATTTAAGCTATCTCTGATAGTTAATGGGTCAATCCAGTGTAAGTTATTCCTAAAAACACTGGTCTTACTGTAATTAAAAATGAAAATAATGAATTAGTTCCAACCTGTGTTTAGAATACTTGGCGTGACTATATAGACTGTCACCAACTAAACCAACACACTAGGAAGGACCATTTCCCATTGTCGTTCATTGACCAGATTCTAGATAGGATAGTGGGGAAGTACCACTAATATTTCCTTAATGGGTATTCTAGATAATTTTAGATATATACTGCCCTTGAATATTAGGAAAAGACAACTTTTACTTTCCCCTTTTCCACATTTTCCTATAGGAGGATTCCATTAAGTCTACCCAATGCTCTGGGAAGTTTCCAGCGATGCATGGTTATCATTTTTTCAGATTACCTGAAGAATTTCATGGAAGTATTCATGGATAATATTAATATTTATGGACCCTCTTTTGATGAATGTATGAGTAGTCTTGGTTTTTTCCAATGTCATTGTATTTTAAATAATATCATATTAAATTATGATAAATGTCATTTCATTGTGAGACAAGGTATAATACTTGGACATGTCATCTCTAGGGATGGTATACAAGTAGATAAATCAAAAGTGGATTTAATTCCTTCCCTACCATTTCCCAAAAATGTGATGTATGTGTAGTCTTTCTTAGGTCATTCTAGATTGTATGTTCATTTCATTTATGAATTTAGTAATATTTCACTCCCCATCTACTGATTTATGTAAAAAGAAAAAGAATTTATATTATAAACAATGTAAGGAGGATTTTAATAAATTAAAATTGAGTCTCACATCACCCTCATTAATCCAACCACCTTGGTGGGATTTACCATTTATTGTCATGTGTGATGCCTCTAACCATGCAGTTGGGGTTGTCTTATCACAACAAGTTGATTGAGCTCCACATGTCATTGCCTATGTATCATGAACACTAGACCCTACCCAAGAAAACTACACCACAACTAAAAAATAATTTCTTGCCATTGTGTTTGTATTGGATAAGTTTAGGTCATACCTTTTAGGGTCCATATTCATTGTGTTATCAAACTATGTATCCCTTTGGTATCTCCTTAAAAAACTTGAATCCAAACCACGTCTCATTCACTGGATACTCCTACTTAAGAAATTTAATCTATAAATTATGGATAAAAAGGGATAAGAGAATGGTGTGGCTAACCATATCAGTAGGATCCTCCCATCCTTGGACATTGACTCATCCCCCTATATTTCCATAAATAACATGTTTCCTGATGAAAAATTGTACCGAGTGCAAGTTTTTATTCCTTGGTGTGCAGAAATTGTAAATTATTTTTTAATATATTGTATTCCTACTAAATTCCACAAAAAAACTGATTTTCTAAAAAATGAGTCTTGTTGGTACATTTGGGATTACCCCTACCTTTGGCTCACATGTATTGATCAAGTACTTAGGCATTATATTCCCAATACTGAGTTTCATTCTGTCCTTAGGTTATTCTAAACTCTTGTTTGTGGGGTCACTTTATTCCCCAATAGACAGCTCGCAAGGTCCTTGATTTTGGTCTCTTTTGTCCGACACTATTTTGGGATGCCCATGTTTTCTATAAATATTTTCCTCACTGTCAATGAATGGTGAATGTATCTACAATAAATGAAATGAAACAACATTCTTTGATCTTTCATGACATTTTCAATGTTTGGGGAATTGACTTTATGGGACCATTTCCTAATTAATTTGGGAACTTGTATATTTTTTTGGAAGTTGATTATGTTTCAAAATGGGTAGAGGCATTATCCATGAGGACAGGTGATTCCAAGAAAGTGCTGGAATTTTTGAGAAACCAAATTTTCTTAAGGTTTTGATTTCCAAGGTTTATCATTAGTGACCAGGTTTCTAATTTCTACAATTAAACAATACAATAAATTTTTCATTGGTATGGGGTCAGGCATCAAGTTTCTACTACATATCACCCACAAAAAAATGGTCAAATGGAGGTTTCAAATATAAAGGTAAAAACATTCTTCAAAAAATGGTTTAACTAAGTATAAAATATTGGATTCTTAGACTCGATGATTCATTATGGGATTACCATAATTCCTTAAAAACTTTCATTTACATGTCACCATATTAGTTAGTTTTTGGAAAGAGTTTTCACCACCCTATTAAGATAGAATATCAGGCCTATTGGTCTATTAAACAATGAAATTATAATCATTCTAGTGCAGGTTCTCAAATGAAGTCATAGATTCATGAGTTGGAGTAAATGTTTAGATATTAATATGATAACTTATAGATTTATAAGGATAAAACAATGTCTTCCCACGACCGCCTCATTCTTCATCGTCAATTCCACATTGGGCAGAAGTTCCTCATTTTCAATGCAAGGCTACAGTTGCATCTATGTAAGATTCATTACCATTTTTTTGTCCTATAAACTATTAATAATGTTCATCCATTTGGTGTTTTTCATGTTCAAAATGAATAATGAAAATAGACCTTCACTATCAATGGGTAGTGGTTGCAACACTTTCATGAAGCCATTATGGAGTCCCCGATTGAGGAACTCCATGTTCAACAAGAAACCTATGAATGACACCGACCATGTTTTATCCTTCCTTCCCACATTATATTTTATTACAGGGAGTAAAATTCATGCTCTAGGTGTGGGGGTGGGTATATTCCAAGGTTAGTTATGAATTTTCAACATCTTTATTCTTTTTTTGGCATGCTGGATAGTATTGTAACTCCCCCTGGTTCCCCCATCATTTTTGTTCCATAATGTTAATTTTTGATGCTTTATTAATCATAGAAAATGATGTTTGTTTAATCATGAAAAATATTGAAAATTCATGAAGAATTTCCCTATTTCAATTTGTTTTAACATTGAAAAAAAATTATTGATAGAATGTGTTTTTTAGCATGAATTTATCATTAAGGTGTGAATTTTTCTTGAAAATAGGTTTTTTATATATGATATTAATGGTTGTATCATTTTGAAACCTTAAAGCAGAATGGTACCCTTTATGTGATTAGTTTATGGTAAAATTGTGTCACTTAATATCTCCACACATATTAATTCCCATCAAAAATAACCTGTCACAAAAAGCTATGTTTCTCGTAGTGCTCGCTCTTCAGTTGTTCTTTGGATTTATCCTAAACCAAGTCGAATCGAGACTTGATACTGGGCAAGTACTCCACTATCGATCTAAGGTAGGTGGTATATAACTTTCTTTCAGAATTTGGTTCTCTTTATAGCTATTGGTCATTATGTCACCCGCCATACATTCTGACACGACATCGATTTTGAACGGGTTACTTGTAATAGATTTAATCAAACCTATTAGGTATTCCCATAGGATTTGTTTTGATTAATTAGTACATTTTTACCATACCAAGGTGACCCATGGAGTGAACCTTATGAAAAGACCATGTTTATGCCTTGTTAGACCACCCAAGGGTGTGTTTTGGGTTTTCTTTGTTATAGGAACCCAATTATAAATATAATTATTAGAATTGGTTGATTGGTATATGGTTTTGACTCCTTTACCTTGTTGGAAAGTTTTGAACTAGAATTGGTTAATCGTTGAATTGAACAAATGGTTTATGTTAATTTGATTTGATTATATGAGCAGGTATACTCATTAATTTCCACACTTGTGAATCTTTATTAATGGGTGGCTATACCCATGTGACATGATTAATGGAGATGGAATGCATGAGTGGGTATACTCATGAGATGTGATTGGGTTGAATGTATTAAATGAGTGGGTATAATCATTTAATAGAATTTATTGTATTTTATTATATTAGTGGGTAGACTCATATGGAATTGAATTGTTAAAGTAATTAATGAATGTATGTTTTGTATATATGCCATGGATGGATCTTAATGAATCTGGAATGTAGTAGTGAATGCCTTGGATAGAGTATGCTCCTAGGTTCTTGATTAAATGAGATGCCTTGGGCTTTTCTACCCCTTAAATCCGGCTTTCTTGGACTCACATAGGACATGTCAGTACACATGCTCCTTGGATTCCAACCAGTGTCTATACCGAGTTTCCAATGAGATGCTCCAGGGACTCAATGAGGATTCCTTGGTCTTCATCACCTTGGATATGGCCCTTCATGGTCCACACTTCATTATACGATAAGTCCATGGGTATTGTGATACACTTCATTATACATAAAGGTCGTGGGATTTTGATATGGATTCTTTATATGACAAGGTCGTGTGGACTGGATATGGGTGGATTTATGGTGAGGCTGTGTTACTTTTTTGAATTGCTTAGAACTGCCTTTTTAAGAGCTAACACTTAGTGCATGGAGCCTTCATAGGTTGGTTGGTATTACATTTTGCATTAGACATATTCCATTGGAAATCAAACATATATTACTTATGTTTACCTATTTACTTACACTTGTTTAGCTTATTACATTGTGTTGCTTAAACTGTATTGATATTTGGCTGGAAACCTACTAGTATGTTTATCTCACACCCTGTTTGGGTCACCTTGGGGACCCAATAATATTATATGGTTGCAAGGAATGATAGGGTAAAGCACCCTAACATTGGGTGTTGATCATTTATTTTGAGTAAGGGAGAATTCGACCAAGCTGAGGCTTGTGATGCTATGGACACCTTTTAGTATTTTTGTCTTTTTCTCTTTTTGGACACGTTTATTATATTGAACTTCTATATACCTATTTTATATTTTTTTTATACATGTATCATCTGTGTCATTGTATATGATCCATCTTTTGAAAATGTTATTTGTTCATTCCATGTATTTGTTGTCTGGTTGTTTTATTGCTTCTGTTATCATAATGTTATTAACTTTTTCTATGATAGACTCTAGTAATGAGGGAATATTCTTCCCAATGACACATCTAGGCCCTCACTACTAGCCGGTATCCTATGGAATTTGAGGAGATATGCTTGAGGCATTCTGGCCAACCAGGCTCGGGGCACTTTTGAGTGGCTACCAAGTCCAGGACACTACAACCTCTTTGTTGGTTAGAGGTAGGTGAGTTAGCATTGGTTGGAACTAGTATCATGCAGGAGACATCTGAGCTGGTCTAGTTGATAAAAAAGTGGTTAGTGACCATGAATAGCTAGAAGAAATCATATTCTAACCATTGGAGATGACCTATGGATTTTAAGGTCTATCTTTTGATATTTCTTCAGTTATCCCTTGGGTGGGGAAATGTCGTATCAGGAAGTAGGTTAAGTTTGTGTCATGGTTTTTTGGATCATTTGAGATGGTGGATAGGATCGATCAAGTGGTGTACCATCTAGAACTTCCATAGTGCTACATCACCATGCATGATGTCTTTCACAGGTACAGCTTAGAATATATCACCCTGACCCTTCTCATATAATAGGCATTGATAAAGTTGAGATTGATGTTGATTGATCCTTTGAGGAGAATCTGATTGGTATCATGGACTATAGTTATAAGAATCCCCAAGGGAAGATCATGCCCCTAGTATGAGTGCAGTTATAGCATGGGTGTGTGTTAAATAATAACTGGGAGAGGGAGTATGAAATGTGAACAGAGTGGATACATATGTTCATTGATACCACATAGTGATGATTTAGAGCACATCTCAAGGATTATATGGTAACCCTCCTTAGGTTTGGAAGGTTTTTTTAGACGTTGGTAATTGATCCCTTGTTCCAGTTGGGTTATCATTTTGGAGGGACAAAGATAGGAGAAGTGAAGTCTAGTTACAGGAAATATTTATTCTATGAATTTTCAATTCATGACGTGAATTTCCCTTTGCAGACCCCATGATATTCAGGCAAGGGGTGAATTGTTTGGGGAAGACCCCATGACATTCATGCAATGCGTGAGATGTACTTCATGACATGAAAGTGTTTTTTGTGTGGTTTTAAAGCCGAGGTGGGGGATTTTCAGCCTACATGGAAAACTAAGTATTTACAACATAAATCCTAAATTCATGTCATGAATGGGGTGTATCTAACATGTTATTTTAACCCTCACACCTGACATTTCTTTGATTTCTCACTCCACCTTTTGTTTTCCTTTCTAGACCTCTCGTAGGCGATTTTGAATTTTCTCTTCAATACAAAAGATATTTCCAATGGATCTTGGTGCTTCAGGACCTATAAATTAATGGTAAGTCTCTTAGTCCTTCTCCATCTTAATCCATTTATTTTTCCCTAGGAAGAGCCCTAGTTTAAGACGAACAAACCCGGATCTAGATCTGATGTCTTTTACGCTAAAAAATTTTGTAGTTTTTATTAAAGGGAATGAAGTATGAACCCATTTCAACCGTGGTCATTATATAATCCCTTCATCTTAACTTCTTTTAAGGTAGGTGGTCTAAGTCATCTCCCTTTTTCTTGTTTTGTTTTTCTAGTACGTACAACACATGAAACCTTGTTGGCACACCGTGTGTGCGACATAAACTAAATGGAAACCTACTAATTTTGGTAATTTCATATTTCTAGACCCTCCATGAATCTTATTAGGTTTTTTGATGATGAGACTAGGCTTGCAGTCACTCGAGGGGTGTTCCTACCTTTAAACCTATGATGAATTAGTATTGATTAATGTGGAATGTTTCTTAACCTTGGTATTGGATTTACATGGTAATTTGGTAATTGGCTTGAATGAGAAGCATATGATTTGAAATAATGAATTGAAATTCATATAGATTATGAATGATAAGCTAGTGAAATATATATATATATATATAATAGAATAAGAATGATAAATAGACATAATTGATACTTGATATAGATTTTTTACAATTATGATAATAATTGGTAACTTGATTAACAAAATAATTGGTTGTTAAATGGTAATTGGTTGAATTAAACATTTTGGTTTATAATGACATGTTTGATAAGCATGGTTCTTGTTCATGTGCATTGCTTTCCTAGTATTTTTTCTGGATATGACTATATATATGCTTGATGTCTGAGGGAGGGATGTTATATAGATTTTTTTATCTTTTTTTCTGGTTATGAATTATGCTTTTTTTGTGCTTGAGGGCACCATATGTGATGCTTGAGGGTAAGGTGCATGGTTACACCCCAACTTGAGGGTAAGTTGCATGGTATTTAATATTTCTTGAGGGTAAGATGTATGGGGTATAGACCACCTAAGGGTAAAATGCACTGTTACTGGGTGCATGAGGGTAATATTCTTATTTTCCTGAGGGATGGTTTTACTGGTTCATGATATGATATGGGTGATTTATCCTCAACAGGAGTATCCGCCAACAATATGGATGGTTCTTTATAAGTAGGAGAATCCATCACCTAGAAGATACATTTGGCACATGGTCGAAGAAAGTTTGGTTAACCCCAAGAATCACACTAGAGTTTGAGGGTCAACAGGTTTACTATATTCTCAACACTAATTTATAAATAAAGGCCATGTTTTTTATATTTTTTCATGCACTTATTATATGGGTTGGATATGATTAGACACCATGGGTGTTAGCCTACTGAGTTGTACTCACTCCCTGATCAGTCGTCATTTGGAAGCCAGTTAGATTTCATTGATGTAGGTCTGGATTAGGAAAGGGAGCTTTGAGTTGATTGATTGATTGCTGGATGGGTTAGAGCTTGGAGATGGGACCGACATGGGGTTTGGGACTAGGGATTTTGGGGTTTTATTTTTACAGTCTGTTAGTCTTTTATTTTTATGACTTTCAGTATGTCAATTAGTCACATTCAGGTTGTCATTACATGATATCTATTATTTTTTGATTTTTTGGTTTTTACCTTTTTCCTTCTTGGTTTGCCTATTTTTTATGCATATTATTTCTTCTATTTTTCTACTCTATTTTTGAGGGTGTAGTCTCCCCACTCTGTTCTTTACAACCCCACTGCTAATCGGCCGACTTTGGTGTACGGAGAGGCACGTCTGAGTTCCAGTAACAACCCATCTCAGTCACGTGAGGGAGAACTAGGTCGGGGAACGTTGTAGATACTCTTACTAGGTCAGCCTTGGTTTCTTTAAAAAAACTCAAATACCTCAAGAATTCTCTCATGGGATGGGAGAGCTCTAGAGATCACAAAACCAGCTCCCAAGAGGAGCTAAAGTGGGTTGTTCATGGTCTGGACCATGATTTTCAATAAATACTGGTCTAGGAAGTAGTTGAAATTATTTTGAGGAAACAAAAAACAAATATCAACATTGTTAATCAATGAATAATGGTAGGCATTCGACAAAATCCTAGTCCATTTGACTCAAGCAGGATGACAGGAATAATGCTCACTTCCATGCATGCTTTAAAGAAAGAATATAAATTGGAAATCTCAACATTCAAATGGAGGATGGTAGCTTTAGCAATGACATTAATTCCATTGGCCCTTTAGAAGTCAACTATTATAAACCTTTGCTTATAGGATTGACGAATAACACAAACTACGAGAGTGGCTACTCGAATGAGAATGAAAACACCTCCTTGATGCTTGATATTCCTTCGGTCATTGAAACCATGGATAATGCATTCCTAGAAGGAATCCCAGGTGATGATGAGATTCATGGAGCTATCAAAAGCCTAAACAAAGAAAGTGGACTAGGACCAGATGGGTTTCCATGGGTTTTTTACACCTCTACTTGAAAGATTATTCATGATGGTGTTACAAGAGAGGTAATGGATTTGTTCAAGGATAGGGCTCTCCTAAGATCGATGGTAGCTACCGGCAGTTTCCTCATTCCAAATCTAGATTCCTTCCACTAGTTTCACCTCATTAGAATATCTAATTTATGTTATAAAATCTTGGAGAAAATTCTCAAAGATAGACTTTCTTCCTTTGTAAACTGACCTCTTTGGAATAGCATGAGTTTACCAGTGGGGGGAGTATCTAAGGAACAATCTCTCAAGCGTAGGAAATAGTCTCAAACTTGAACAAAATGTCCATGGGTGACAACATTTTTCATAAATTCAACATAGTGAAAGCCTTTGACCATATGGAATGAAATTTCATCATGAGAGTGCTTCACCAAGTCGACTTTTCGGTCTAGGCAGCAGATCTCTTTTTTTTTTTTTTGCACACCATTTTTCTATTTCACTTTTGGGTAGGAGATTTGGTTTCTTGAAGTCCTATAGAGGGTTAGGGCAGGACAACCATCTATTTCCACCCCTCTTCATTATGGATGGAGCCCTTAAGAAATGTATAGGCTGGGTCAATGAGTGCCTTCATGTGTAATCTGCAGGGTCTACAACCCATCATTTTCATAGATGACCTGATCTTTTTTCTTATTTGGAAAATCATTCTATCCAAGATTTCAAACAAATCATAGAGTGGTATAACTCTCAGGGTGGACAGAAGGCGAACTCCGATAAGTGTGGCTTATTTGTCTCATCCAAATTCCCTGCAAGGAGGGTCCACCTTAATGTTGATTCGTACCCTTTAAGCCATCATTGTCCACAAGTAGGTGATCAAATATATTGAAAAACCCCTTTTCAATTTCCATTGGGATGCCCAATGCGAGAAGAGAGTTCACTGGACTGGTTAGCACAAGTTGGCCAGACCTTATAAAGTCGGAGGGATCAATAACCATGATATTGAAGGAACTCTGAAAGATCCCTATTCAACGCTGATATGGGAATTCATTGGAGCTAGAACCCCTTGGGCTCTCTGTTCCACGATCAATTATGGTGAACCGGTGGAAGCTATAAATGCCCACTCCCCCACTTCCGGTTATTACATAAATTAATCGGCTCCTCTGGACTATTCCTGGTGGATCATCGGGAGAGGAGATATTAATATTTGGAATTCCAACTTGGTGGGTAAAACACCCAATTTCCAAGGATTTCAAGTTCCTAGAATTGACTTCAAGATAACCTTGTATCCTGATTTCACTGCTACTATCCTGGATGACCGGTGAAGGGGAGAGTGGGAGAACATCTGTATTTCAATTCAAAGTAATACGACCCACTAGTCTTTATGCCTTCTGCCTCAAGTCTCTTTGAGATTAGTGAGCTCCGAAAGATGAGGTTCAGCCAATTGGAATTGGACAGATTCAGGCAGTTGGGTCATTTGAGAGACTCTCAACTGGGCGAGACATGGAGAGGGTGCTCCAGCTACTGGTGCACTCAGGCTGCAGATCGCTTATCATATTATAGATTTTTCTGCTAATATGAAGATCCCAGAAACCAGTACGACAGATAGGGGCAAGTGGGTACAGTGGAAACCCCTCTCTATTGATCGAATTCTTCTGTTGAAGGTCGACATTGACCGATCTTGCAACCGAGGTGAATTTGAGGGAATCCACCACAAAAACCTGCTCAGAGGAAGATACATCTACTGCTACAATGTCATTCACCAATTGCGAGACCTAAGGGGTCGATTCGATTAGTGGGCTAATGGGGAGGGATTCATCCTGCGTGAAAGGGGTGAAGCAAGTCCCTACAACAGAGCCCCTCTTAGGATTTTGGCTCCAACCCTCAGCTAATGGAGGGGCTTCCAGTCCATCCATCGTTATCAAAGAACCCTAGCAGAGGACATCATCGAGAGCGCCGGACTGGATTACTCATTCTTTAGGGTGAGGTTGGCGATATGAGTCGAGACATCAATCTTTTAATTGAGTCGCGAGCGCCTGACTGGATTACTTCCTTTATCAACACATTTTTTTCTTGAATTTTTCCATTGGACTTTATTTATTCTCAATCACTACTTTATTGATTTCATTACTTTCAAAATTTGTAAAAACTGCAAAAATAAAATAAATAAATAATGATTTCACTTTGATGAGAACAAGCCTCCAATAGACAACCATGAGGTTATGTATTTTTTTTTATATCAATGTAGTTTATAAATGTATTTTTTGTTGGACTTTATAATGAGCCCACATTAAATAATAATTTTATTCCTTAAAATCTTGGGATGCTTGTTCCCCTAACCCCCTTTTTCTCTTTATACCCTCAACATAACTCTTGGGGTACTCGGATCACTGCCACATGGATAGGGAATGTTTTAGGCTAAGCTCGGGATAATGTCGGTTTCAGTGCCCATGATCAATTTCAGCTTGTTCTTCATGCACTAGCTTTCATGTGGACAGTTTATTTCTCCCCCATTCTGATTTATTTAAGTAGATATATAAAATGAATCTTCATGGTCCCTTGGGGTTTTCATGTCCTCCAGGTTGCATCAAGAAGATCTACATAGTCGTAGATTTTCCTTCTCAAACATTCTTCTTTGATCAACCACCTTGCACTTGTGATAATGCCCAATAAAATTATCTTATATGAGCCCCCCGAATGTTTCTTACATTGCTCATTGAAAAGTGGTTTTACACTTACATGATTTGCATTTATTCTTACAAAGTTGTGATTAATCCTATGTAGCCCTCAAAATTCTATATCTAATGCTACGTTGGTGGGCTCATCTTATGGTTTCCTTGGTCATGCACAAAACCTTGCAAACCCTTTGATTTTCCTTGATTAATATTACTTGACTCTCGTGGTCCTGGGTTATCTTACTCCGCTAGTCAATTACTTTAAAACTCTTATTTTATTGTTAAACAATAGGTTTTATTCAAATGTAGCAAGTTTGAAATCTACTTTATTCTTATGTGTATGGTCGACTGCTCTACTTTAACCATCACATCATCAAAAACATACTTTTATAGTATAGTGTTGGTATTTAAAAACCCAAAACCACTTTAATAAATAAAATCAATATTTTAATTCATATTTACACTAAACTCCTTATTTAACTAATACTATGAAAATGTAATAAATGCACAAATAATGTGAAATAAAGGGGGGTTATATTTATGAATCCGTAGGGGAAATTGTGATTTTTTTTATGCTTTGTCACTCCCATACTTATGGTTTTACACTCCTAGAGAAATACATGTACTCAAAATCATATATGTGTCCAAGTTTCACAATGATTACATTTATTCTCAAGTTCAAACATTGCATAAAATGAATGTTAAAGAAATAAGGATCAATTAAATTAAAATCCTAACAAGTAACACCCTCTCAAATCCATATCTCCCTAGCTCCGCGTCCACTTTCCATTTTTTTACATCCTTCACTCATCTTATACAAAAATCTTATACTTCATTTTCCCCTTGCCCATTTGTGTTCAGTATTCATCTTTTGTTCCATATCTCTTAAAACTAGGCCCATTTCAAACACTTTTTTATCCATTTATTTTTCATGGTGTTATCTGAGTCTTTTGATTACAATAAATCAAGAAGTGGTTAATTAAATAAATGTATTTCACATATTAAAACATCAATTTCCCTATTTAAATTATTTCTTTTAATTTCCCCTCTATTGAATTGAATTTTCAACTGAATATATCTAAAATGATGACAGAGTGCACAAGTATTTTTATAGTGGCTGTGGATCACCAAGATAACCTCCTACTCTACTTCACCAACACCCAAGGAATGCTTAGTGATTTTATTCATATCATTTTACTGTGGAATATTAGAGTTGAGTGCAAGCATCAAACACTCATCCTTTACAAAATACAAGATATTTCAGATATGATCTTTTATAACAAGAACTATCCACAACCTTACATACACACTTAGTACAATCTGTATTCACTCGAAAATATAGAAACGTTTAGAATTGGATAGAGAACAACAGAAGCAACGTCATTGTGTAAAAACACAATTGAAAAAAGATAAATCCCCTCCAAAAAATGTATCTCCAAAGTGTATCCAATCTGAAGTGATATAAAGCTATATATCGATTATTTCTGAACAAATAGTAGTAGTAGAATTATCTCCATTTTTATTTATATTTATCATGTGTGAAGAACAAAATGATAGAACTTCTGAATATTTCCAAAACTCATGCCGATAAAGAAACAAATATTTTAATGTATATTAGTGAGAAATGTATGTATATTTTTAAAAAGGAATCACATGAACATAAGAGTATTTATCACTTTCGTTAAAGCTAAGATGGAATATTAAAATTATAAATCAAATATAATCAAATCAATGGATTTCCTTCAAATCCTCTTTGAAAATACATAACTTCATACCCACTATTAATAGCTAAAATGTTCTGTAAATAATAGCCAAAAATCTTCATGAAAAAATCATTGAATTTTTAACTCTGTATAAATAAACTCGTTTCCTTCATCCATGTAAGATAATTCTCTAAATAGATTGCATTATATGAATGAATTCATAATTTTAAATTCGATGAAATAATAAATGAGTCTATGATATTTTGTATGAATAACCCATTATTTATGTAAGAATAATATCTAAATATAACTGTTTATATATGAAATTATACTTTATAGAAAACTAGTTATATAAGAATAAACTAAATTATGAATAGATCATGTATGTGTAAATAATAGGAATATAATATATTTGAATTATCTGAATTTCATCAATTTAAGAATAAACTCTAGCTTTCAAAAAAAAATTATAGTCAACCTATAGCTATGTAGGTTTTTTCGTTTTGAAAAAATCCATTACATAAACACAGTATCAAAAATTCTTTACTTATATATAAACAACTCAACCTTCACTTAAGGTTGTGAACTTGTAAAATTTATCATAAAAACTTCATAAATAATAATCTAAATATAATTTAACATTGATAAACTACGAACATGTAAAAAACTAGTCAATCAGTCAAATTAAAATCACTAGTAAAACAATCATTGGCTTGTGTGAGCATCAAAACATAGGTTATGTTAGTATATTTTGGAGAATAATAATGGAACATTTCATATCGCTTATTTTACCATTGATATTATATAAAACTTGAACACAACCATTCCAAACAATAGGGATCCCATAAGTTTAATTGTAATAATTAGGGAATGGAAGCAATGCTGGACATTCGTCTCTCTGACTTCTCTTGACTCTTATTCATTGTAAATACCCCAACTCCAAAAGCCCATAGCCATTGGTTACTTTACTACTTTGGCATAAGATACAAGTGATCACATCCTGAAGGACTGAATAATTCAGTAGTCTTGGTAAATGAGATATATACTTTAATCGCATATTATATTTGAAAACAAGAAATAAAACATAGTGAAAGTATAAATTTTGCATCCTTCAAATCATTCAAAGATTCCTTCTTCAGATCATAGGGAAAGGAATAAAAATAACGGTGAGCTTAGATGACCAATAAGATTTATTTAAAGTGGAAGCTATCATGAATAAATAATGAATAATCAATAAGTCATAATCGATATGGTATGATAAATAACAAAAAACACATGTCATTTAATGAATATATTGAGTATGAAAATGCATCCATGGATAATATCAATATAGTATAACATGGATAATAATAACTGAATTCTCAATAAAGAAAATGCTTAATATTGAACGTCGCGAACTCATACATCATGATATCTATACCTTCAAGACCTTGCACCAAGACAATTTAATTGATGGGTGGGTATACACCAAAAAACCCTTTTAAATAAGTCTATCCAACTGATTTATCTCATGAGACTACCGATGCACCAAGGGTCTATCTACACTACTAGAAAAGGAGGATTTAGAGACCCCTTACACGAGCGACCGCCAACGGTGGTCGTAAGGCTTCCCAAAAAAACATATCATCAGCACCCCCCTCCCCCCCACCCTCGCCCCTGATCCCAACCCCCTCCCCCCACAGCCGCATGTCCCCTCCCTCGCCGCATCGCCGCCACCCCCCATCTCCTCCCTCGTTTCACCTTTGATGTCGCACCGCCAACGCCTCATCGCCTCCACCTCCGGCTCCCCATCAACATCATCGCCCGTCCCCTCCCTCGCCACACCACCCATCCCCTCCCTTGCTGCACCCCCGCCACCTCACCGCCTCCTCCTACAACTCCCCTCCACCACCGCAACTCGTCCCCTCCATTACCACACCACCTACGACTCAGGATCCCCTCTGCTACCCCTCCTCTCTCTCACAGCACCACCTCCGGCTATCCTCCCATCCTGATTTGTCGCGCTATCTGGTATGCCCTAATTTCCATTTTAGGGTTTTGATTTTGGCTAATTTACAGCACAAATTTGGCATGCATGAAGATTATATGAATATTGTGTGTGAATAAAAAGTGTGTAAATGGAAGCTCATGTGTATACGGGTTTGTGTGCATGAAGAATTATGAAACAATGTGCATTGCCAGTGTGTGTATGAGAAGAATTCACACTTTACTTGAGGTTGGATGTTACATACAATGTAGAGTCCATGTATATATTGATTGGATTGATATTAAGTTGTGTTGTTATTTGATTTATACCATTCTTGAGTTTATCACATGTCTCTCTGTGTGTGAGTGTGTGTGTGTGTGTGTGTATCCTATGAGAAAATGTTTGAGGTTTGACCACATGTGTGTGCTTGCATAGCCCATGAGAACCATGTTTGAGTTTGATCACATGTGTGTGTTTCGATACTATATGTTATTCTTAATATTATATGTTGTCCCTCTATATGATATTCCATGTTTCAATATGGCGTACTTTATATATTTTATATTGTGTTATTCTATGCATGGTACCAATGTTACTGGTGTGCTCATCGTGGCTCAGTATCCCTTAAGGGGGTGCATGATAAGATGATGTATGTTCCATGAATATTGGGTTTAGATAGATGATGGGGTATATTGTATTTTTTTAGCCTCACATAGGGTCATGGTAGACTTATATGATCTGAACCTTGATGTGAAAATGGGGCATGATGGTATTCAAGGACATGACTTAAGATGTAGTTTTGGGATACGAAGGCCCAAGGGAGTGTACAAATGTTTTGGCCTTATGGATTAACTGAGAGAGATATGGGGCTTGATGGACTTCTATGGTTTGACTTGATACTATTGCCTTTTTTATGTTTTGGAATACATGACGTGACATTGTGGTTGGCTATAAGTTCATGAAGTTTGTTATAACTACATTTCCATCGTGAAGCCAAAGTTTTGTTTAGCGCATGACCACTCCGAACATGGATGTGTGTTTTATTTCATGCATATTTATTTATTATCACAACATAAACTCTTATACCATTGCATGTGTGTAAAGGACAAATTGGCTGTTTCCTACTACTTTCATATTCCCTCCATGCATGGGCATCACGATGCATGTGAAGACTTCATAGTCTGGGATACAAGAAAGGGAAAGGCCCTGATGATAGGGACTAGGATATGGATAATGGTGTTTATAGGTATAATTGGGATGGAATTTAGAGTGATGTATCAATATTTTTAACATTCTTGTTATTTCCCACAATTTTATTGACTTAACACTTTGGGGGTATTCGGGTTTTTACTATATGACTTGAGATACATACCATGGATTATGATTTTTCATTGTTTATTGATTCTATTATGTTATTGTTTATCCTTTTCTTTATTGATACCAAGTGTATATTTTCTACACTGATGACATTCAGACCCTTACTGCTAGTAACAAACATCTTGCATAAAGGGATACCTTCTTGAGGCCATGAGGAACACTGTCTTGGACCCTATGATTCAGCATGGGGCATCACATTAATTATCCCACATATTCTCTATTGATAACATAAGTCAAGATAGATTGGTATTTTTTTTGTTCTGGAATTGAATATGTTTGATGTTATCCTTGATATAGATTAGTTATTTTTCCATAAATTAGATATTGATTGCTATCTTTGATGGTTAATCTTAACTTCCTCTGATGAAAAACAGGCAGTGTGAATCCAAGAGGCAGTGAGACATTATTTGTACAAAGATATAATTTTTATGAGTTTTAGAAGACTGTACATATTCTTGTGTGAAGTATTCACTTTTTGATCAATATTGCAAATTAAATATGGTTTGAAAAGGTATCATGCATACTTATTTAGGTTAATGCACAAGAAAGAGGTTATTCACACATAAATGTAAATGTGCATTGAGAATTATAAGCGGACAATGTGTGCATAGAAGGTGTGTGTGTAGAGAAATTAATAAGTGGAAAATGTGTGTGAACTAGGTGTGCGTGTGAATAAAATAAGAAGTGAATAGTGTCTTATACACACCCTATGAAAATTAAATATTTGTATTGTACATATATAGAATACACATACATGTGAGGACATGCATACTTGGGAATATAATTTTCATCATACACGTATAAATGACATACAATGTACATGTATGTAGAAATCTAAAATTGGAACTTTCGTCACTAATTAATTTTGGTCACTTTCATCACAAATTATATTTGTTGATTTATTAGTAGGCATTATCTTAGTCGCTAAGGTTGATAGTTCAAGACTAGTATTTGATGAATTTTTTCATATACCACATACACATGTAGATTATTATGTTGTGTTTCATTTTTCTTGATTTAGCATTTGACTTTCTATAATTATAGTTGCTTTATATATTTTGATCAGTGTATCAAAATTTATGCATTATGATATTAGTGGACCACATATTCCTTATTGTTCATGTTGGTTTGCTATTTTTTAGTATACCCAATATATAATATACTTTGTTTCTTAACCGATTGACTCCCCCACCCATCCAATCAAATGAGTTAAGTAATGTCATTATATATAACCCATGATCTATCCAACTCCATATTATGAAGAACAATATATTGAAGGGAACCAAGGGTCATGTTTACAAGAGGATAATATGATAAGTGTGAGTCACTTTACGGAAACGCATCTGAGAACCAAACATGAAATTCACAGCTCAATGTTGAGAAGCTTGTTTTGGATGACCCAATTAGTTACCTTAGGATAAAAATTAACCAATGATTGTGAAAAATTAAACAGTTGTGAAGAAAAATTAGTATAGAAGATGTTTGAATAATGAGCTACCATAGCTATAATATTCCTTTCCCGAAAAATGTTTACTCTATGGAATTATATACCAAATTCATTCTCAATATAGTTTCTTCATTATACATATTTTCATCTAATCTTTTAGGAGTTATGAAATATTTCATTTCCATTTTTTTAAATTTTTAATCAAAATATGATTAGGGACTCTTGAATATGGAATCATCATTAGATTTACAATACCAACATGGTGGTGATGACATGGGATTTCACTTCCATTCCATTATCTATTCTCTTGTTTATTATTCAGAGATATAAATTGTTTATTTTATCAATGGTCCACATGCAATTGGTCAGTCTTTATTTTAAATATATTTGATATGAAAAATGCATGTAATATGAAGTCTTGTGTTAATGTTTGTTATACATATATTATTATGGATAAGAGTTGGATTAATCTTCCAAATCGAACATCTAGAGAATATTTCAAGGGAATTATACAGTTTATTAAGATCACTGGAGGATTTCAAAGTGACTATATTAGTTGTCCATGTAGAAAATGTGCAAACAGATATCAATTCACCTGAGATATAGTGAGGGAGAAACTATTCTTGAATGAATTTCTGAAAAATTATTAGAGTTGGACTCATCATGGGGAAGAATATATTAGTTTTTGTCACGAACCAACCCGGGTCGACCCTGAACCGGTCACCCGAGTCGGTCCACGGTAGGTCCCGAGGGGCGTTCCCGATCCCCCCGGGATGGCAACAAGTGCCGGGCATTAAATTTTTTTTTTCAATCGTTGGGAATGATTTCAGCCCAAACTAAAAACAGGATCAAAAGAACGAAAATAAACTAAAAAAACAGACAAACACTAAAGAAATAACAAAACTACTCCATGACATACCTCCACGTGACCTCGCGGTCACCACCCAACTACAACCAACGTCGCTCCCTCACTGAGCGACTCAAGCCAGGAAAACCTGAACAAAAGGAACCTTCAACTGAAATGGTAAAAGATAGGCGTGAGCACAAAAGTACTCAGTAGGTGATCCCCACAACAAAACCCAAAGTACAGCCAGTAAATAAAGAATCTACAAATTCCAGTTTTGAACTACAGTGTATAAAAGTAAGCTTTCATAATGTTTTACTTGAAAATCAAACACGAGACATTTCCCTTATTCTTTTTCGAAAGTTGGTTCCCTTTAATTAGTTTTGAACTCATTCTAAAAAGCAAAGTGTTACATTTTCAAATCTTACACAAAGAAAATAAAGTATTTTCATTTGAAAACCATTTTCCCAAAGTCTAACAGTATAGGCTGTGAAGGATGACTGAAAGTAAACAAGCAGGGAAAACAAGTGCAAGTAGAGGTAAACAAGAAAGGAAGACCAAGTGCAAGTAAAAATAAACCAGAAGTTATCAGCAATATCCATGGGCGATCCTAAACATCCCTAGAAAACCCCTGGACGTACTCGGGTTCAGACTACCTGCCGGTGTGGTACTCCATAGTCAATAACCAACTGGCCGCCCTAATAGCCAACCAGTGGCACATCCCTCCTGGCCTGTCCACAACTCCAGGGGGGTACTAACCCGTCTAATCAGGTTTAGCAAGCAACCGTCACTCGATAATCTACAAGACGCCCAGGAACCCATGGTGGTTTTAGTAACACTGTGTAAGTGGGAGGCCCACGCACGCGTGACTCATCTCACCACACTTGCCAACCCCTTACACGGACATCGCTACACGACAACCCTCGAAGGGAAGTCCCCCTGTAGAGATGCCCTCACAAGTACATATATATATATATATATATATGTATAATCACTTCACATTTATTAAAGTGCCAACCGGGCCATCATATCACTTACATTTTGATCATTTAATACTAAAGAATTTTTAAAGAGATATGACACACGCCATTTCATTAAAAACCAGAAACGCACTTAGAACTTTATTTAAGAAAACCCAAATCAGCGTATTAAACCTGGAACACATTGGTTTCACAAGTAGAATTATTTTCCAATATCAAAACACACCCCAATTTTATCAAGAGCCAAACGGTCCTTTAACCACCTTTTTAAGGAATACTATTTCTCAAATGAAATCCAAACCTTTAATCACACATCAAAAGGAAACATTTTTCAACAACCAAGAACCACACATAAAGTTTCCAAAAACAAGTTTAAAGGTCATACGACATTTCCTCTAATCAAGGTTCTATGAAAAACACCATTTTCCCTAAACAATACACCTACTAATTTTACACATCAAAAACATTTCAAAACACAGTTTCACATTTCATAAAGAACCATTTAGCAATATTACCATGGAATCCCACAATTGAAACTAAGAAAACACTTTCAACGAAACGCTAGAATTTAAATAGCCTTTATCAACAGATCACCACACTATAAATAACTACTTAATAATACTTTTAAATTTACTGAAATTCAATAAAAAAGACAAGGAATAAATAAATTCTTAATTTAAAGGCGAGCGCAAAGGGAGACCTACCTCAAGATCAAAGCGCGACGATAAAACGACCTTGGAACCAAGGTGCGAAGACGGCGGAACCTCAGAAACAAGGCGCAACGATGGTGCTCTCTCGGAAACGCCCTGCGCGGGTCCTAAAAAAATCCTAAACCTATCAAAAACAAATATAAGTTGATGAGAAACCCCTAACAAAGCAAAGGTGAAAGCCAGAGTAATAATAATGATAATAATAGTAATAATAATAATAATAATAATAACAATAGTGATAAAATAATAATAATAATAATAATAACAATAATAATTTAGAATAATCATAATATAATAATATAATAGTAATAACAATATTAATATAATAATAATAATAATGATAGCATACCCAATAAAATAATGATAACAATGATAATATTATTAATAATAATATAATAATAATAATAATAAAAATAATATTAATAAAACTTTATAATAATAATAATAATGATGATGATAAAACTTTATAATAATAATGATAACAAAACTTTATAATAATACTAATAAAATTTATAATAATAATAATAAAACTTTATAATAATAATGATATAATAACAATAGTACTAATATAATCATAATATTACTGATATTAACATATTAATAATAAAAATGCTAACATAATAATAAATCAAGTATAATAATAATATAATAACAAAAATAAAACAAACACTAAAACTCACAGGGGAGGCCGAGCGGGGAGAACAGGCCGGAGCAGGGTGTGGCGCGGCGGTTCGGCAGGAGGGTGCGCCGGCGACGGGGTGGCCGGACGGGTGGAGGCGGCAGGGCGCGACGACGGAGGGAGGCCGGGACAGGGGGAGAGGGAGCCGGGACAGGGGGAGAGGGAGCCGGGACGGCGGCGGTAGGGAGCAGGGAGGGCGGCGCGGTGACCGGGCGACGCAGGAGGAGGCGCGGCGAGCTGGGGTGAGCGGAGGCTGGGGATGCGGCTCGGTGCGGTGAAGGCGGAGCTGGGCGGACGGGGCGGAGGCCGGATAGAGGGGGGTGTGCCGGCAAAGGGGAGGGGAGCGGGAGGTGACGGAGGCTGGGTTTAGAGGGGGTGAGGCCGGCGGTACGGGCCGCCGGAGAGGGAGCGCGCCGGGGCTGAGCGGAAGCGGGGTCGGACAGGGGGTCGCGTGCAGGGGAGGGGTCGCCGGATGGCGGTCCGGGGTTCGGGGGTCACGCGGGCGCGGCGGTCGGCACGAGGGGAGCGAGGCGGAGCGCTGGAGGGCTGGGAGCGGCTGAGGGGAGGACGGTGCGGGGCCGCGGTGCGCAGAGGAAGGGAAGGGGAGGAGAAACCACGCAGGGGAGAGAGAGAGAGAGAGAAGAGGGGAGAGGGGTGAGGCGGTGCGGGTGGGGGGGGGGGGGGGTAGGATTAGGGTTAGGGTGTTAAAAAACTATATATATATATATACATAAACAATAATAATAATAATAATAATAATAATAATAATAACAACAATAATACAACAAAAATATAAATAATAATATAAGAATAATATTAATAATAACATGTAATAATAATAATAAAATACTATAATCATAATAATATACTAATAATAATATTGAACATAAGTAATTAAATAAAACAAATCCTAAAAATAATAATGCTTTATATAAATAATAAAACTTTATAATAATAATAAAACCTTATAATAATAATAATATTAATAATTAGAAAATTTATAATAATAATTATCTTTAATCAAAAATTTAAAATATTAAAACCATTTGAAAATAAATGTGCGTGCGCGTGCATGCGCGCACACACGCATATATATATAGACATATATACATATATTTAAACATATACAAACATATATATATATATACGCATATAAACATGTACGCTTCTATATAAACGCATATAAACATATATATATATATACACATATATATACACACATACATATATACACATATATACATCTATGCATATATATATACATGTATGTGGACATATATACAATAAACAAAATAACATCAAGAAAATAACAACAACAATTTAAAAAGTTATAATAATAATATATCTACATAAAAGTTTAATATTTAAAACGCCGGGCCGAATGCACGGTCACCGCTAACGATGCGGTAACCGCGCACTGATGCTAAACCGCCAACACAACTAAACCTTGAAAATTTTAAATCGGGACCCAGAAAGAAGTAAAATAATGACATCTGCAGTCGGGGTGTGACAATTCTCCCCACCACAGACACTTTCTGCCCCCAGAAAGTCACCAAGCCAAAAGTCGATCAAGATTCAGGTCTATGCCCAAATGGAACTGAAAGAACCAATGAGAACTGAGAATCTCGGGATGACCTTACTCCACACAGGTCACACCCGACCGATTCAAGAGAAAACTTAAGTCCGAGGTTGAGGGGAGAACACGAAGGGGTTCTCCCCACCACAAGAACTCAACTAGTTCAAAAAATTTAACACTCAAAACATACTACCACACGGAGGCGGGTCCATGGCGGGAACTCATAACCGATGCAAACCGACTCCTATAACACGATCAGATTTACACCTCCGTCGAAACATTGAACCCACTACTAGAGTCAACAACGTCAACACCAGGGAGAACCCACAGAAAAACATTTAACCAGCATCAAATTGGAGACATGATCCATTGAAGTCCACAAAACATAACCACATCGACAACAAAACTAAAACGAGGTCAACCCACACAGGGGTCAAACACACTTTTAAGAAGGACACATGATTCAGAATATTACATCCACGTGACAAGTCTGCTGGGATTATCATTGAACAAGTCCATTGTAACTTTATGGAAAACAATGCATTTACAATGCTGTTGAAACTTTAATAGCAGGAAAACAAATATGAAAAGATTTTTAATTGTTCCACCATTAATACGGAAAAACGAACCTGGACCAAGGCTTCACAACCCTGGGAACTCCTGACTGTGCGCGAGCTTCACCCCGAGACTTGTGGCTGGGGCTCTGATGGCTGAAGCATCTTCTGCCTCACAGTCAGGTACTGACATTTTCCCATCACAGCATCCTCTTCAAGCGACGCTTCCTAAAAAACTTCTCCAGATGACCCCGACAGCCGCATCGATGACACGTCTTCGGAGGGTTGCGACAAGACGGATTTAAATGCCCGAAACGACCACACTGATAGCACACCACTGAACAGTCTGATGAACTGGAAGCTGGGACCAAGGGGGATAACTCATGAGGAACAGGTATCTCTGGCGTATTTTCCACACCAGAGGGGGAACTCTTACAAACAACCGGGGATGCTGAAGTATTAACCACCCGCACACCGGAAACCAACTCAGCCAAGAATGCTTCCTCTATGAGCTTCTCGAAACAACGTTCTTTAGAAGGGAGGACTTGCTCCTTGATCTCTGGACGAAGACCCCCGGTGAAAAGAGAGACCTTCATGAGTTCATGCGACGCTACCTCTGAAGAAAAGGAAACCAGATCCTTGAAATGGTCAACATATGTCTTCACTGTCCGTTGGCCTTGTTGAATATGCACAAGCTCTCTCTTTTTCTCCAGCTTCACTTCCTCAAGTACAAACCTTTGGATGAAAACGATTTTAAAGGCATCCCACGTCATTTCACCTTGCGTTAACGGTGGGGTAACCATATTCCACTGGTCCTGAGCTGGACCCTCAAACAACCCCATAATTGCACGAACCTTAACATTATCGGGAGTTCCCAACGTTCTAAAGACATGCTCCACTTCCTCGAGCCATTTCACTGCCTCTAACGGACCCTGATCACCATGGAGAATAGGCAAAGTCTGAGAAGGACAAAAAATGGGGCATGACCTATCAGAATCCTTAAAGACCTTTCTGGGCGGCATTTCCTGAGCGACATATAAAACACAAAGCCAAAACCATTATCAAACCGAAGCAACTTCAATAAAAGCGCCTTCATCAAAAACAGTCAGCACAAGGACCAAACAAACACGAACACAACCCAAAATAAAAATCTACTTTTTTAAAAATTCCCTTTTTATTTTAGATTATAAAACCACCCTTTTTCAAGACTACTTTCCAAAACCAATACACTTTCAAACCAAAAACTTTCCAAAACCATTTCCCCTTTAAAACCAATTTAGAAAACAAGGTCAATCCTTTAATTTCAAATACACACCCAGGTAATATCATGAACCGTTGCACATGTCTTCATCCACTGTCCAACATTACTCGCACCAACACGCATTTTTTTTCCATGCATTCTCACACATGTGCAAACGTTCATAAAGAGGACCTGGGGTTTCATCCCAAATCATTCTTAACCAATTCCAAGAAAACAACAATTTTTTTTTTCAAATCAAGAGATTTTAGTTTTAAAACCCATTTCACACATTTAAGGTCTTTTAAAAGAAACCAGTCCAATTTTTTTCAAAAACCTTTTTTCATTTCCAACGACGCACTTACACCGACCAAAACGAAAGCAGCATCCAAAATTGCATTAACCACTGGAGTGAGGGACTAGTAGTCACGCTCAACCTAGAGACATGGTAGTGGGACATGTCCTAAGTCATCGTCGACCACTAGGAGGAATTCAAACCGTGTACTCAGACTCCACATGGGTCACTACTCCAGGTGAAATCACAAAGTAACGTCGGATTTCCTCTGTTGTCATCTCTCAATCCAAGACAAACCAGAAAAGACAAGGACACAATTCCCGGACTACCCCTGGCGACTCGAGGTGCGGAACGAGCGAGGGTTCACGACGTCCTTACCATACCTACCTCTCGAGTCCCGACAATCCTAATCTCCACCTACCAAACAACCCAAATAACAAGAACCACCTTTGATACCATTTTCTCATGAACTAGCCTGAGTCGACCCTGAACCGGTCACCTGAGTCGGTCCGCAGCAGGTCCCGAGGGGCGTTCCCGATCCCCCTGGGATGGAAACAAGTGTCGGGCATTTAAAAAAAATTTCAATCGTTGGGAACGATTTCAGA
Source organism: Viscum album (assembly GCA_963277665.1). Classification (NCBI taxonomy): domain Eukaryota; kingdom Viridiplantae; phylum Streptophyta; class Magnoliopsida; order Santalales; family Viscaceae; genus Viscum; species Viscum album. The sequence goes on from OY728163.1 coordinate 338,875,043, forward strand.
CCAAACTAAAAACAGGATCAAAAGAACGAAAATAAACTAAACAAACAGACAAACACTAAATACATAACAAAACTACTCCACGACATACCTCCACGTGACCTCGCGATCACCACCCAACTACAACCAACGTCGCTCCCTCACTGAGCGACTCAAGCCAGGAAAACCTGAACACAAGGAACCTGCAACTAAAATGGTAAAAGATAGGCGTGAGCACAAAAGTACTCAGTAGGTGAGCCCCACAACAAAACCCAAAGCACAGCCAGTAAATAAAGAATCTACAAATTCCAGTTTTGAACTACAGTGTATAAAAGTAAGCTTTTATAATGTTTTACTTGAAAATCAAACACGAGACATTTCCCTTATTCTTTTTCAAAATTTGGTTCCCTTTCATTAGTTTTAAACTCATTCTAAAAAGAAAAGTGTTACATTTTCAAATCTTACACAAAGAAAATAAAGTATTTTCATTTGAAAACCATTTTCCCAAAGTCTAACAGTATAGGCTGTGAAGGATGACTGAAAGTAAACAAGCAGGGAAAACAAGTGCAAGTAGAGGTAAACAAGAAAGGAAGACCAAGTACAAGTAAAAATAAACCAGAAGTTATCAGCAATATCCATGGGCGATCCTAAACATCCCTAGAAAACCCCTGGACGTACTCGGGTTTAGACTACCTGCCGGTGTGGTACTCCATAGTCAATAACCAACTGGCCGCCCTAATAGCCAACCAGTGGCACATCCCTCCTGGCCTGTCCACAACTCCAGGGGGTACTAACCCGTCTAATCAGGGTTAGCAAGCAACCTTCACTCGATAATCTACAAGACGCCCAGGAACCCATGGTGGTTTTAGTAACACTATGTAAGTGGGAGGCCCACGCACGCGTGACTCATCTCACCGCACTTGCCAACCCCTTACACGGACATCTCTACACGACAACCCTCGAAGGGAAGTCCCCCTGTAGAGATGCCCTCACAAGTACGTATATATATATATATATATATATATATGTATAATCACTTCACATTTATTAAAGTGCCAACCGGGCCGTCATATCACTTACATTTTGATCATTTAATACTAAAGCATTTTTAAAGAGATATGACACATGCCATTTCATTGAAAACCAGAAACGCACTTAGAACTTTATTTAAGAAAACCCAAATCAGCGTATTAAACCTGAAACACATTGGTTTCACAAGTAGAATTATTTTCCAATATCAAAACACACCCCAATTTTATCAAGAGCCAAACGTGCCTTTAACCACCTTTTTAAGGAATACTATTTCCCAAATGAAATCCAAACCTTTAATCACACGTCAAAAGGAAACATTTTTCAACAACCAATAACCACACATAAAGTTTCCAAAAACAAGTTTAAAGGTCATACAATATTTCCTCTAATCAAGGTTCTATGAAAAACACCATTTTCCCTAAACAATACACCTACTAATTTTACACATCAAAAACATTTCAAAACACAGTTTCACATTTCATAAAGAACCATTTAGCAATATTACCATGGAATCCCATAATTGAAACTAAGAAAACACTTTCAATGAAACGCTAGAATTTAAATAGCCTTTATCAGCAGATCACCACACTATAAATAACTACTTAATAATACTTTTAAATTTACTGAAATTCAATAAAAAAGACAAGGAATAAATAAATTATTAATTTAAAGGCGAGTGCAAAGGGAGACCTACCTCAAGATCAAAGCGCGACGGTAAAATGACCTTGGAACCAAGGCGTGAAGACGGCGGAACCTCGGAAACAAGGCGCAACGATGACGCTCTCTCGGAAACGCCCTGCGCGGGTCCTAAAAAAAATCCTAAACCTATCAAAAACAAATATAAGTTGATGAGAAACCCCTAACAAAGCAAAGGTGAAAGCCAGAGTAATAATAATGATAATAATAGTAATAATAATAATAATAATAATAATAATAATAGTGATAAAATAATAATAATAATAACAATAATAATTTAGAATAATCATAATATAATAATATAATAGTAATAAAAATATTAATATAATAATAATAATGATAGCATACCCAATAAAATAATGATAACAATGATAATATTATTAATAATAATAATATAATAATAATAATAAAAATCATATTAATAAAACTTTATAATAATAATAATAATAATAATAATAAAACTTTATAATAATAATGATAACAAAACTTTATAATAATACTAATAAAATTTATAATAATAATAATAAAACTTTATAATAATAATGATATAATAACAATAGTACTAATATAATCATAATATTACTCATATTAACATATTAATAATAAAAATTCTAACATAATAATAAATCAAGTATAATAATAATATAATAACAAAATAAAACAAACACTAAAACTCACAGGGGAGGCCGAGCGGGGAGAACGGGCCAGAGCGGGGTGTGGCGCGGCAGTTCGGCAGGAGGGTGCGCCGGCGACGGGGTGGCCGGACGGGTGGAGGCGGCAGGGCGCGACGACGGAGGGAGGCCGGGACAGGGGGAGAGGGAGCCAGGATAGGGGGAGAGGGAGCCGGGACGGCGGCGGCAGGGAGCAGGGAGGGCGGCGCGGTGACCGGGCGATGCAGGAGGAGGCGCGGTGAGCTGGGGTGAGCGGAGGCCGGGGATGCGGCTCGGTGCGGCGAAGGCGGAGCTAGGCGGATGGGGCGGAGACCGGACAGAGGGGGTGTGCCGGCAAAGGGGAGGGGAGCGGGAGGTGACGGAGGCTGGGTTTAGAGGGGGTGAGGCCGGCGGTGCGGGCCGCCAGAGAGGGAGTGCGCCGGGGCTGAGCGGGAGCGGGGTCAGACAGGGGGTCGCGCGCAGGGGAGGGGTCGCCGGATGAAGGTCCGGGGTTCGGGGGTCACGCGAGCGCGGCGGTCGGCACGAGGGGAGCGGGGCGGAGCGCTGGAGGGCTGGGAGCGGCTGAGGGGAGGACGGCGCGGGGCCGCGGCGCGCAGAGGAAGGGAAGGGGAGGAGAAACCGCGCAGGGGAGAGAGAGAGAGAGAGAAGAGGGGAGAGGGGTGAGGCGGCGCGGGTGGGGGGTAGGATTAGGGTTAGGGTGTTAAATAAAACTATATATATATATACATAAACAACAATAATAATAATAATAATAATAATAATAACAATAATACAACAAAAATATAAATAATAATATAAGAATAATATTAATAATAACATGTAATAATAATAATAAAATACTATAATCATAATAATATACTAATAATAATATTGAACATAAGTAATTAAATAAAACAAATCCTAAAAATAATAACGCTTTATAGAAATAATAAAACTTTATAAGAATAATATTAATAATTAGAAAATTTATAATAATAATTATCTTTAATCAAAAATTTAAAATATTAAAACCATTTGTAAATAAATGTGTGTGCGCGTGCGCGCGCGCACACACACATATATATATAGACATATATACATATATTTAAACATATACAAACATATATATATATATATATATATATATATATATACGCATATAAACATGTACGCTTCTATATAAATGCATATAAACATATATATATTTATATATATACACATATATATACACACATACATATATACACATATATACATCTATGAATATATATATATATACATGTATGTAGACATATATACAATAAACAAAATAACATCAAAAAAATAACAACAACAATTTAAAAAGTTATAATAATAATATATCTACATAAAAGTTTAATATTTAAAATGTCGGGCCGAACGCACGGTCACCGCTAACGATGCGGTAACCGCGCACTGATGCTAAACCGCCAACACAACTAAACCTTGAAAATTTTAAATCGGGACCCAGAAAGAAGTAAAATAATGACATCTGCGGTCGGGGTGTGACAGTTTTCAAAATAAAGATGCAGTTCAGATGGATGTTGATGCGGGGATGAATGATCCAATGCATGAAATGCTTACTGAAATGGTATGTGGGTTGGATCCTGAAGGCATTGACATCTAGAATGTTTTGACCGGTGAGATAAATCTGTACTCTGGTGCAGATTGTGATTCTGGGAGGTTTTATGAAGTACTTGATGATTCAAAAATGGAATTATATCTTGGATTTACTACTTGAAATAATTTTTCATTTATCGCAGAGTTTTTCCATTTGAAGAATTTGAATCAGTGGTTATACACATCGTTCAAAATGCTATTGGTGTTATTGAAAAAGGTTCTTCCTGTCAATGCTAAAATTCCTGAGTCGTATTACCATTCTCGTAAGTTGACAAAGAACTTAAGTTTTACATATGCATCCATAGATGCATGTGAAAACAACTGTATGTTTTATAGAAAAGAAACAACCCATTTGGATATTTGTACGATCTATGGCGCTTCTAGGTGGAAAGAGAATAGGGGAAATAAGACTCATCAAATTCAGACTGTGAAACAGGGAAAACTGATTTTCATAAAGCAAATGCGTTACTTTCCCCTAAATATGAGGTTGAAAAGATTTTTAATTTCATCTAAAGTTTCTAATTTACTGATATGGCATGCAGAAGGAAACCAGGAAAGTGATATGTTAACCCACCCGACAGACTCTCGTGTGTGGAAGGATTTTGATAAGAGACACCCCGATATTTCTAAAGATGTTCGTAATGTCCAATTGGGGTTGGTAGCAGATGATTTCAATGCATTCAAGTCTATGGTTACTGAAATTCATAGCACATGGCCCATGATGTTGGTTCCATATAATCTTCCTCTGTGGATTTTCATGAAGAAAAAAAATTATATTACTTTCCACTCTTATTGATGGACCTATAAGTTCAGGGGATAAGATTGATGTTTACCTTCATCTATTGATTGATGAGTTGAATGAATTTTGGGGCGATGGTGTGATAACTTATGAATTTTAAACGAATGAAATGTTCAAACTACATGATGCTTTATTGTGGACAATCAATGACTTCCCGACTTATGCAAATTTATCAGGACGGAGTACAAAAGGTGAATTTTCATTCCTTTGTTGCAATAAAAGTAAAAAATATGTATGGCTTAAACATTCCAAAAAATGGGCATACATGGGGCACATACATTTTCTCCCACCTCATTACAGGTTCAGAAAGGACAGAGTGACATTTGATGGTTCTAGAGAGTTCATCTCAACACCAAATATCATGACCAGAGTTGAAATGTTATCATATATTGAGGAAGAAAACATCCACATAGTATATGAATTTCAGGATTTGGTGGCTCATCCATTACCTAATATTTGTGGTGTGGGTAGACAACACAATCAAAATTGGAAAAAGAAAATTATTTTTTACAATCTCCCCTATTCTAAAACTAACATTCTAAGGAATATTTTGAATGTCATACACATTGAAAAAAATGTCTGTGATAATATATTGTGGAAAATTTTAGGTGTCAGTGGAAAATTGAAGGACCATGTTAATGCAGGTCATGATTTGGAAGAAATGGGTTTAAGGAAATAGTTGAATTTATAATTAGATAAGGGAAACAAGGAATATATACCAACTTCATAGTATATGATGACTACCAAGGAGAAAGAGACAATTCTTTCCATTCTGAAGATGCTCAAGGTGCCTGATGGATACTCTTCTAATATCTCAAAGTTTGTGAATTTGACGAGCATGACATTTCAAGGGTTGAAAAGTCATGACAATCCCATACTACTTCAGCAGTTGATTCTAATCGCAATTTTTGATTGTTTATCCCCTAATGTTGTTCAACCGTTGATTGAGATAAGTAATTTTTTAGATAGCTTTGTTTAAGAAATCAACCAATGAGTGATTTAAAATGTTTTGAGGAATAAATTGTACTTACGCTTTTTCACTTTGAGAAACAATTTCCCCCATCATTTTTCGATGTTATGGTTCACTTAACAGTGCATCTAACTGATGAAGTAATGACTGCTAGTCCAGTGCAATTTAGGTGGTTGTATCCTATTGAGCGGTATCTAAATACACTGATACTTATCCAATTGTCCAAATTCCAAAATTCCCAAATGGCCAAACACCCTAATGACCTAATGGCCCAATTCCCTAATGGACGAATGGAATGATGCCCTAATAGACTAAAGACCCAACAGACAAACGACCGAATGACCGAATGACCCAATGGCCCAACGACCGAACGACCCAACAGCTGAATGGCCCAACGGTCCAACCTCCCAATTCCCCAATGGCCTAAGGCCCCAACTACCTAAGGCCCCAACATCCTGATGCCCCAATGGCCTAACGCCCCAACGACTTAATGCCCCAATGGCCTAACAGCCTAACGACCCAATGGAACAATTGGGTAAATGAACTAATGTTATAATTACCTAATGTACTATTGGCCTAATGGAATATTAGTCTGTTGTCCTAATGACCAAATGTCCAAATGGACCTTTTCCCAAATGAAAAAATGAACTAATCACCTAATGGCCAATGTTGTTGCTTTATACCATGATAACAGTTTTCCTATTGTGTTGCTAGATAGTGTACTATATATACTATTTTTGTTAGTATGTTTTGTTATGAAGTGGATTAGCATGTTGTTATTGATAGAAATTATTAAAGAATGTAAAGTCTAAATTGATTGATAATTAATTTGATAGAGAATTAAGATTCATGTTTACTGAATATGGTGTTGGTTATAATTTGATAATAATCAAAGTGACACATTGCACATGTGTAATTGAAAATGAATCTGCTATTGGGGGCTGCAGGGTGGAGGGGGTGGGGCTGTGTAGGTGGGGGGTATGTCTGAGGAAATTTTGGTGGGGGGGGGGGGGGGCTGTCCAGGGAGGAGGGTTGGGAGTGTGGGGGTTTTCTTGGGGTGGGGGACTGGGGGTGGGGGGGGGGGGGGGGTGGGTTCTGGGGGTGAGTGTGGGGCTATGAGGGGGGGGGGGTGTCCATGGATGGGGTGGGGGGGTGTCTGGGGAGGTGTCCGGGGTGGGGGGAGTATGTGGGGTTGGGAGTGGGGGTGTCCGGGGGGGGGGGGGGGTTGTCCGGTGTTCATGTGGGGATGTTTGGGGGAAGTTTTTTTTTGGGGGGGGCTGTCTAAGGGGGGGTTGGGAGTGGGGCAGGGGGTGCTGTCCGGGGGGTGTTCAGGGTGTGGGAGGGGGGATGTTCAAGGAGGGGGCTATCCAGGGGGTGGGGGTTTGGGGGGGAGTGCGGCTGTCTGGGGGGTAGGGGGTTGGGAGTGGGGGATGTTCGGGGGGAGTTTTTTTTCTGGGGGGGTGTCTGGTGGTGGTGTGGGGGGGGAGTGTGGGGGATATAGGGGGTGGGGGGGGGGGATTTACACGGAGGGGGGGGGGGGGGGGGTTATTTAATACTGAACTTTACTCTATATAGTTCAATGTCGAGTGAACGTAGTAGAATGGTTGTCCAAACCACCTCATCGCATACGATCAGTACACTAGGTCACTATTAGAGTAGAGTAGTGAGCTTAATGACCTAATGGAATAATAGCCTAATGTCAAAATTGGCCTAATGGCCAATTATATGAATAGAGACTTGTCCAATTAGACAAATTTCCAAATGTCCAAATGGACAAACACTCTAATGGCCTAACGCCCTAATGGCCTAACGCCCTAATGGCCTAACGCCCTAATGGCCTAACGCCCTAATGGCCTAACGCCCTAAGGGCCTGACGCCCTCATGGACTAACTCCCTAACGGCCTAACACCCTAACATCCTAATACCCTAAGGCCCTAACGGCCTAACGGCCTAACGTCCTAATGGCCTAATGCCCTAACGGCCTAACGCCCTAACGGCCTAACGGCCTAACGGCCTAACCCCCTAACGGCCTAACCCCCTAACGGCCTAACACCCTAACGGCCTAACACCCTAATGGCCTAATGCCCTAACGGCCTAACACCCTAATGGAGGCCTAACGACCGAATGTCCTAACACCCTAATGACCTAATCCCCGAACGACTTAATGCCCCAACAGCCTAATGTCCCAATGGCCTAACACCCCAACGACCTAATTCCCCAATGGCCTATCGCCCAAACAGCCTAAGGGACCAATGGCCTAAGGGCCCAATGGCCTAACGACTGAATGGAAAATTGGAAAAATGGACTACTATCCTAATTACCTAATGTCCTATTGTCCTAATGAAAAAATGGCCTAATGACATAATAAACTATTGGCCTAATGGAAAATTGGCTAAATGGAGACTTTTATAATTGGATAAATTCACAAATGCCCAAATGGCCAAATGCCCTAACGGCCAAACGATGTAACGGCCAAACGCCCTAACTGCCAAATGCCCTAACGACTAAACACCCTAAAGGACTAATGGACTAACAGCCTAATGGACCAATGGCTTAATGGACCAACGTCCTAATGGCCCAACTGCCTAATATCTTAATAGGATAATGTCCCAACGACCTAACGACCCAATGGCCTAATGGCATAATGGACAATTGAAAAAATGGAATACTGTCCTAATTACCTAATGTCCTATTGGTCAAATTTCCTATTAGGCTATTGGCCTAACGACATATTAGCCTATCAGACTAATAAACAAATGGAATTAATGGCATATTAGCGTATTGGCCTAATATCCAATTGGTTGAATAGAGACTTGCCCAATTGGAAAAATTCCCAAATGCCCAAATGGCAAAATTACCAAATTTCCTAACGCCCTAACGGCCTAAGGCCCTAACGACCTAATGCCCTAATTCCCTAACACCCTAACTTCCTAATTCCCTAACGCCCTAACGCCCTAACCCCCTAATTCCCTAACAACCCAACACCCTAATGGCCCAACGCCCTAACGACCCAACACCCTAATGACATGCATACTTCATCACATATCTATTTATCCAAACAGCTCCAATGCATTCCAATATTATTCTTAAATAAACCTACAATAAGATAGAAAAGAAAAAACTAAAAAAATGGAAAATGGAAACTTTTATTCAGTTAGAAAATATATATATATATATATAATAATAATAATCAAATTGTGTCATTAGGCTGTTAGGGTGTTAGACTGTTAGGCTATTAGGGTGTCAGACCATTAGGGCATTAGGCCGTTAGGGCATTAGGCCATTAGGGAATTAGGCTCTTAGGGTGTTAGGCCTTTAGGGAGTTAGGCCATTTGTGCGTTAGTCCATTATGGTGTTAGGCCCTTTTGGCGTTAGGCCATTAGGGCATTTTTCCATTTGGGCATTTGGGAATTTGGCCAATTGGCCAAGACTCCATTTAGCCAATTGGCCATTAGGCCAATAGGCTAATATGCCATCAGGACAATAGTACATTATTTAATTAGGATAGCAGTACTTTTTTAATATTGTCCATTAGGCCATTAGGAATTTGGATCGTTGGGTCGTTGGGCTGTTGGGCCGTTGGGCTATTGGGCTGTTGGGTCGTTGGGCCGTTGGGCCGTTGGGATGTTTGGCCATTGGGCCGTTAGGGCGTTGTGCTATTAGGGCATTGGGCCGTTAGGTCATTGGTCCATTAGGCCGTTCGGTCTTTAAGGCATTAGGGAATTAGGGAATTAGGTAATTAGGGCATTAGGGTGTTACATTTCCCTTTAGATATCCATATTCTTTATCAGGGATATTATTTTCACTTAAACTATATATCTTTTATACATAATGTGTTATACTTTGAAAGTAATATGATTATTTGAGGAAATATTTATATTAAGTATTCTTTATTAAATAAAAATATTTATTGATAAGACATATTTTTAATAAATTAAATCGATCATAAACCATCCATATAAAGAATAAGGATAGTATCATTACAATATATAAATGGTTTTTATTATTGATAAATAGAAATACCATTTTGAAGTGGCCGGAGGTCGTCACGACCCTCAAAATTACATTTATTACTCCTACACTAGCACAGTGGTGCATGGTCGAACCACAGAGAAGGCAGACGAAAATTCTAAGGTTTTAAAACTAAAACCTCACTATTGTCAGTAGTGAGGGATGCATCATTTTACTTTTTATAATTTTTATTTTATTTTACTGATTATATAGAAACAAGATGAGGAAACTAGATTTTCTAACAAAGAAACTAAAGCTATACTAAGTACTGTTAAACTAAGAGTAATACAGTATACTAATATAAAGCAGCAAGACAAGGAAGTGAGATCAACAAAGTACTCAGGAATTCTAAACAACTAGTTCGAATGGATGTTCTCTCCACAGCTTACAATCGAATCACACTTCTAGAAAATCTGAAGAATTTCCCTCGCCAGGAAAATCAACAGGCAGATGACTAAGTCTTGGAGTTCGCCACACCAAAACTCAACCAAACTGCAAAGTAGTTTTAAAAGGTAACTTTTGGAAATAAACTCACCATAAATATCCAAAGTTAATGATATTTAAGTTCTGAAAAAAGCATTCAAAAACAACCTCGCCAGTTGAAATTGAATAATGAAATTGAAAATATTGAAGTGTGAATGATCAAAGATTAAAAACAGAATCAATCTCGCAAACTGATTCTAATTTCATAAAAAGATAAGCATATGAAGATTTTAAAAAATCATAACCAGAAGGTTTTAAAACTCAAGAGTTTAGAAAGTTCAATCTATGATCATATTGATTCAAGAAGTGTAAAACAACCAAGAACAGAGTACAAAAAAAATAAGGACAGAGGGAAGATGTACTCCCCAAGTAATGCTCTGAACTCGGGCTCCTTGGTCTCCTGCTCGTTTCCAGTGCTGCTCCCGGGAGTCTCCGCTCTCGAATTGGTGTTGTCGTGGAATGTCAAATGAGAGTCTCACAAAAAATTCTGCTGCTGCTCTTCTTTAACTACCATCTGTCATCTGCTGCACGTCACCGCTCAATCTCCACCGACTTCATGTTTTTCTCACGAGCGCACCGCACACGTGCGTTTTTTTCGCGACAAGCACGTCACGTGAGCTTTTCCCTCCTAATTAACTCCGGATGAGTTAGTTGGATGAACTTGGATGTACTTTCGACTTTGTAATGAACCTGCACACGATAAATACAAAATGAAATAATTAAAACTAAACAAAAGAAATTAAAAAAAATTATAGTAATTATTTTATGTTTACTATTATAATACATATTTAGATTTAAATAATAAATATCTTAAATGATAAATATTATCTACTTTTATATTATTTATAAAACTACCAATTTAATTTTACTATGGTATTACATAAATTATTAAAAAGTAATTGATTTAATTAAGTTAATAAAATAATTAGTAAGTTATTTATTTTAACACTTTAAACTAAGTTATTAAAAATTAAGAACATAAATAATTAAGTTAATAATTTAATTATTACTATAAAAGAAATTTAATCATTAGATTAATTAATTAATTAGTTAATTTTAATAAAATAATTAAAGTTATTACTTAAGTTTTTAAATTAAAAAGTATGTTTTATAAATTATTTATAATTATCATTAATTAAATAATTTATACAATTAATAAATTAATTAATTATGAAAACTTACTATTAAGTCATTTTTATAATTAAATTTATAATTTATCTAGTTATTAATATTATAATTGTTTAAGTTTATTAATTTTATAAATTTTATTCTACTCAATTGACTTATTAAAAGTTACTTTAACTTTATCTTTTGTTTTTTTTTCTTTACACTTTTTACTTTATTTTAATTATTCTTTTATTATTATATTTTTTACTTTATCTTTATATCAATTTATATTATTTAATTTTTAATCTTTTTTTATCTCCCCCCTCCCCCAAATCGGCGCACAGCAGGAGGGGGAGGGTTTCTACTTCCTCCCGAAACCAGCGGCCTCCTCTTGCGCGGCGGACAGCGGCGGCCATGTCTTCTTTGGCTTTGCTCACAACAGTAGTCCAGCCCTCCAGACGGAACTCGGATCTAGCAGGTGGGGTGCGGCTTCAGCAAAAGGTGCGACTCTCCTCAACCTCACTGGTGCCGGCGGAGCTCCCCCACAGCAGCGGCATGGCTCCTAGATCGGCGTGACTCCCTCCAAACCAGCGCGACATAGCAGCAGATCCGGCTTCCAGTGTGGTCTCGAGCTCCTCCTTCTCTCGGCAGCGGCTCCTCCCCTCTGAGCAGGGAAGCAGCGGCCTTTTCTCAGCGGCGTAGAGGTCCTCACCTTCCATCGGCTTCAAGCCAGTTCTGGTCCTGTGTGCGGTGACTGTCCTTCGGCAACCAGCAACGACCTCCTCTCCTCATGCGGCGAACTCCTACTCCAGCGCGTCCAGCAGTGTGCGGCTCCCATGGTGTCATGGCGGCTCGGTTCCACTCTACTCCTCTACTTGAAGCAGTTCATGACTACAAATTCAGTGAACCACCGGTCCTTGGCTTCACAACGCAACAACAGTGGCCTTCCCTCCTCCTTCAAGCGGCGCGACTTCGGGCAGTGTGGTGGAACAAAGAGGGAAGGGAATGTAGTGTGGTTGAAGAGGATTCGATGCTAGGGGTGACGAGCGGGGCCTTTAGGTAGTGGAAAGGTTAGAAAGGGGGGAAAACAGTGAAAGGAGAGAGTGACAATCTGTGAGGTAAAGGGGAACGAGGCTATCAGTGAGGATAGGAAAAGATAAAGAGAAAGAGCTACCGATAGAGGGCTGTATCGGTGAGGAAATTATATCAGTGAGGAAATAAGTATCGGTAGCTCAGCTACCGATAAAATAAAAATAAAGAAAACCAAACAGTGAGGTTTGGGATATCAGTGAGGTTGGGAAGTGGGGGTATCGGTGAGGCATCTACCGATAGATATCGGGCAGGGTCACTGATACAAAAAAAAAAGAAAAAATAAACAGTTACAGGTAGTGTTAAAAAAAACTCACCGTTAAGAAAAACTAACGGTGACCTAAAAAAACAGAAATTGAACTAAAATTAAAACTAAAGTGAAAGAAAAAAAGTTAAAAACAATTAATTACAAGGAAGCTAAATCTAAACACCATTAATTTAAAACAGAAATTTTATTAAACTTTAAAAACATTAAAATAATTAATTACCAACACTAAAATTATAAACTGAATAAATTTTTAAACTAAATTAATAAAGGACCTAAAATTAAAATAACTAAATACATTTATTAAAGAGTAGCAGCACAAAATGAAAATTAGCATTGGCGACCCAATATGTCACCATAAGAGCTAGTTTAAATCACCGGTAGACTAAAACCTTTATAAAATGGATTAAAAATTAATCTGCATACATAAAATAATAAAGTTAATGTTTAAAAACTGTTAATTAATTAATTAATTAACTAATTGAACTAATAAAATTAAGGGAGAACCAATTTAATTAATTTAAAAGAAACATATTATTTACTTAAATGACTAGCAGGTGGTTCAAATAATAAAATTAACCTATTTTAACATAAATTAATTGAAAGAATAATTAATAAAATAAAGTCTAAATTAATTAATTAGAATTATGTTGATTAAATAATTGGTTAAATTAGAAATTAACTTATTAAGAAGTCAGGCAGAATTTAACCAACTAAAAACTCACTGTTGTTAATAACATTAAAGGGCTCACTGGTAGAAATCAAAGTCTACCGATAAGATATATAATAGAGCTACTAGTAGGAAAGAGTATCAGTGACAATGGTCACCGATAAACAACACCTGTAACCTGCCTACCGGTAGAGAAAAAGAACCCCTGCTATCGGTAGCTTAGCTACCGATAGTCTGGCAAACCGTGACAAGTTTTAAATAACATTAAAAATTAAAATTAAATTAATTAGATAATTCAATGATTAATAATAATGATAAATTAAATAAAATAAACAAATAAATATTTAACTAAACAAATTGAAAATTAGTTATATTAAAAACACATCAAGAATAAATCAATTATTTTAAAGTCCAAAATTACATAAAATGTTATAAAAAGTGAATAATTGACAAATTTATTTATAAAAATACAAAAGTGCATTTATTTATTAAAAATTATTAAAATAGTTAAATAAATTGTATAAAATGTAATAAAAAGATGTGGCAAACTGAGTAAAAATAAGGCCACATCAAATTCCCCCACACTTAAACATTGTTTGTCCTCAAACAATCCCATGTTTTATTCTCTTTGAAAAAGAGTGAATTATACAAATCAGCTATGTTTAGAGAAGTTTCAACAGAGGACTCAAAAAGTGTGCTTAGGCTATTGAAAACGTAGCCTCAAATAATGTCTCGCCTAGAACAACTACTCAAAGGGAACTCAAGTAAACCATGAATCATCCATAAATGAAGGTGTCCTGCTTCATATATGACTCTGCCTAGTGACTTGCTTCAATTCAAGTTCAATTTCTAAATTCAAGAGTGATAAAAGGTAAAATGAAAGTGGAATCAAAACCTTAACAAAAGGAACTTTGTACTTTGACTAATCCCCTTGGTACCAGAAAATACATAAATATTTTTTTTGAAATCACTTTATTGATACAACCCAAATGACTCCCATATAAACCAGTTGTCCCCTTCTTCATCTGGAGTTCATCATTCCCCTCACCTTAATGAATTCATTTTTGACCCTAGATACTTTATTTATTTTTCCCAAGCCATGTAATTTGTGCCAAGCACTGTGCAATGCACTTATTAAAGGTTTACAGAGGGCTTATAGTAAACAGAAACGCACCCAGCATCTAAGGTCTCAGAGATTCACCGTGGGATCCCAGATGCCCAGTATTACTCCAGTCACAAAGGATTTATATAAAAACCATTTACATTGACTCAATAAAAATGATCATTTTTATAAATTAAAAGAATGAAAAGGCTCCTCGGATAAAAGTCAAACTTCCAGTACCTAAAATTATGATCTTAAATCCACTAAAAGGTTTCCCATATCACTCTCAAAACAAGTTCCTAAACAAAATTCATTAAACCACTAAACAATTCCACTCAGAAATCATCCACTACCACTCATTTCAGACTCAACGCAAGACTCAACTTCCAATCAAGCACCATCCTAAGACAAGACTCATTTGAGTGCAGTGTAAAGCCTAAAATTGTGAAAGATTTTTTTTGAAAAATTTTGACCATTTTTTGACAAAAATTTTAAAAAGCAGTGGGAATTGATGGGCATTATAGTTAAACACAGTTTAGCACAGTCAAAAATTGACCCCCTCCCCCACACTTAAAACCCAACTTTGTCCCCAAAGTTGAATTCTAAATATGGAAGAAAACAATTAAAAAATTTAAGTTCAAAACATATTTTCAATTTAGTAGATATATGACATGTATAAAGGGTCTCAATGAAGTTCAAAGATAGTGTTGTTTGCCACAATGAATAAATAATCAGAAGGTTCAAATCCAAGTACGTACATTAACATTTATGTCCAGTAACAAATATTTTCATTTAACCACAAACATAGCATATAAGGTGTAAGTGTGAAATTAACTGGGTGTAAGAATTTTAAACAATAAGTTCAATAATATGTTCAATATAGTAGACAAAGTTCATGCTAAACACCTCAACGAAACAAGCAGATTCAAATGACCAGCATGTACTCCCCCCCACACATAGTTTCATGCAGTGAAAAGGTTTTATCACAATAGTGAAATTCAATTTTTTAAAAACATGGAAGCTCAAGAAGATTTTTGATTCATTAGTTACACAACATGTAGCAGAATTTTTATAATACAAGCAGAATTTTAAGCAAGTAGAATTCTATTTACAAGAACAGGAGCAGAAAAATAAGTGCAGCAAGTTGAAGTACTTCCCTGACTAAGCTCTTGTCCAAAAATGACCATGGGAATTCCACTCCTTAGATGACAGAAGCAGCATTCCTAAAAACACAGAGTATATAGACCAGGAAAAATTATCCATCAAAAATAGAGCATATATAAGCATACAAAGCAGCACTTTATTCAAAGTAAAATAAGAACAGAACAAAAGTAAAAACAAAGAAAGAGCATGGGTTGACTCCCATGAAGCACTGAATTTTAAGTCGTCAGTTAGAATTTATTTAGTTACAATTTTTATTTATTAACAAAACAAAAACCATGGGTTGCCTCCCATGAAGCGCTAGGTTTAAAGTCCCCAGCCAGACTCACCTAGCAACTAACCGTAGTCACTAGGTGGATTTGGTTTCCTTAATAGGAACCACCACATGTGTTTGGCCCATTTATTTTTAACAGAACAATGAAAATTGTGGGCTTCAATACTCAATACAACAACAACTAAATTATCATAGCCTAAAATAATCCCTAAGTAGCACCCTTTAACAGTAATGGGTATAGTGCTGTCCACTTCCAGAATTATTTCAGAGTTATCAAGATTTGAGTTCACATGAAGGGACAACATAGAACTAGGTGCTTCAAAGGGTATGGCATTATTTTCATGGCTTTCTCTCTCAACTTCAACACTCATAGGTTCAAATACAAGGGTTCTTGTGGGTGAATACTGAATAGTAGGTTCAAAAGGGGATTCAATAAAGTTCTGAATAGAATCATGAGCATTGGAACTCAAGTCTAATTCCCCCTCTGGACTACTATCAGTATCATGAAAAATCTTAGGACCCTTTACAGGTGAGGATGGAAGTGAAAAACAAGAAAGAGAATTTATTTTATCACTAAGTGGTTCAGCTCTAACAATGTTATAAATCTCTTCCAAAAGATCCTCATCTGTTAACTCACATTGAACATCTACTACTTCTATCAAATCAGTTCTGCAACCATCATATAATGTGCGTTCAACTTCTCTTTTAAGTTCAAGTTCAAAAGGCTCACTTTCTAAAACCATGTCATTTGAGTGTTGCAATTCAATTTCAGGAGAAGAATTGTACAATTCAGTTTCAATAAATTCACTTTCCAAAATGTTCATATTAAGACAATTCTCCTCAAGTTGATCAACACTGATTTCCATTTCATTGCACACTGATTCAGAAAAGTGATTACTATGAGAATAAGGAAATGAAAACTCATCAATTAGTATTTCTTCAAATATTATTCCCTCATTCTCATCATCAAACATCATTTCAGAATTAATTGGGTTTACAGTTTCAAAACATGGAAGAGAAGTTTTCAGTTGAGGTTCAAAAAATTTAGATTCTATGTTATCTAGCTTAAGGTTATCTTCCAAAGTGTTCCCAATTTCAATTTTAGGCTCATTGTTCAGAATTTCAGAAAGATTGGGTGAAGAGTTTTTAACATTCAAGTTTCTAGTTTCAAGTATATCTTCAACCCGAGTGACTTCATTCTCAAAGCTTCTAAAACAGTGATTTTTCTCAAGTGTAGGAATTATGAAAAGAACTGGGCTATCTTTTTCAATCTGTTTCAATTCATCATCAAAATTGTCCAACTCGATTCCATTAAAGTTATTTATTGGATTTTCAATGATGTTTTCTTTATTTAGAGAGTTGGTTTTTTCCAGATTTAGTTCAAAAAAGTCAGATTTTTCAAAGTGAATGGGTTCTTGTCCAGTTTCATTATCACTTTCTTCTTCCACTTGATTTTCAAATCTTTTGTAAACATTTTCTTTTACCTTTTCTTCAAATACTTCTTGTTATTTAACCCTTTGTTGCAATTCCAAGAGCATGGTTTCTATTCTTTTCATTCTTTGATCTCGCTCTTGAGAATCTCTAAGTTGAATCTCATGGGATTGAGTTAACCAATTATTAATTTGTTCCACCCTAGAATCTAGTTTGGAATCAATTAATTCAATTTTAGCTAGGGTGATAGGACTAAACTCACATTGTTCATTTTCATCAGTGTAAACATCTTGTTGTGGCTGGTTATAGACACACTGCCAAGCAGTATGTCCATAATCACCACAACAAACACAGTTAGGTCCCGGTTGATTCCAATTCTGTTTAACATCCATTTTTAATTCAAAATTTAATGAGCTTAAACACACAACAGTTCTCTGTGAAGCAGATTTTTCTTTTCAAAACAACAAAAGTAGCAGATACAGTTCAAAGTAGTTTTGTTTTTTTTAAATCAGTTTTTTTGTGTTTGAATTTTTTATGTTTTTTTTATTTTTTATTTTAATTTTTTTATTTTTTATTTGAAACCCTAGACTCTCAGTGCGTGCCTTCCCCGGCAACGGCGCCAAATTTTGAAGCGTCCGGAGGTCGTCACGGCCCTCAAAATTACATTTATTACTCCTACACTAGCACAGTGGTGCAAGGTCGAACCACAGAGAAGGCAGAGTGATATTTAGGGAGTCTTTCTCCCTCTTTTCTTAACGTCTTGTACTCTGTTTTTGGATTGTTTTCAATGATATATTTCATTATGAACATGAGTTGATTTTCCATCTCGGGAGCTTCAAGCTTTGTTGGTTTATCTGTTAAATTGTTCACTACTCATTGATTGACATCAGAATTAATCGGTGAGATCAACTCTGATGTTAAGTAAATTTGTTCACACCTTACTGTAAAAAAAAGTCATAGTTTCAAGTTCAATTGGCGAGGTTGAACTTGATCTTCAATTTGTTCAAGCGTTAATGTCATTACAGTTGGAGTTTTATGGCGAGTTTAACTTCGACTGTATTCTTTTTCAAAATTCTAACAGACGATGATATTTAGAGTGGCGAACTCTAAAAGTCATACTTCTGTTTGATGTTTCTTCTGGAGAGGAAGATATATCAAACAATTTCTAGGGTGTGATTCAATTAAGTTTAGTGGATAGTTATCCTTTTAATCATCAAGTTTGGAATTCCAGAGAAAATTTTCGTTCTTAGCTCCTTGTCTTTGCTGCTTAAGGTAGTTAGCTTAATTTCTTAGTTTAACAGTACCTAGTGCAATTTTATTCCCTTTGTAGAAAATTTAGTTTCTTTGTAAAGAATCTCATTTCCTCCTACTGTTTCTAGCTCATCTTTTAAAAATAAAAAAATACATATAAAAGTTAAAATGATTTTCACTCTCTCCACTGCTGACAACAGGGGAGTATATTTTTCTTAGAACCTTAGACAACTCATCTGCCTTCTCTGTGGATCGACCCTGTACTGCTGTACTAGTGTAGGAGTATAAATGTAATTTTGAGGGCCATGACGACCTTTGGCCACTTCAAAATTTGGCCAGAGGTCGTCACGACCCTCAAAATTACATTTATTACTCCTACACTAGCACAGTGGTGCAGGGTCGAACCACAGAGAAGGCAGACGAAAATTCTAAGGTTTTAAAACTAAAACCTCACTATTGTCAGTAGTGAGGGATGCATCATTTTACTTTTTATAATTTTTTTTATTTTACTGATTATATAGAAACAGGATGAGGAAACTAGATTTTCTAACAAAGAAACTAAAGCTATACTAAGTACTGTTAAACTAAGAGTAATACAGTATACTAATATAAAGCAGCAAGACAAGGAAGTGAGATCAACAAAGTACTCAGGAATTCTAAAAAACTAGTTCGAATGGATGTTCTCTCCACATCTTACAATCGAATCACACTTCTAGAAAATCTGAAGAATTTCCCTCGCCAGGAAAATCAACAGGTAGATGACTAAGTCTTGGAGTTCGCTACACCAAAACTCAACCAAACTGCAAAGTAGTCTTAAAAGGTAACTTTTGGAAATAAACTCACCATAAATCTCTAAAGTTAATGATATTTAAGTTCTGAAAAAAGAATTCAAAAACAACCTCGCCAGTTGAAATTGAATAATGAAATTGAAAATATTGAAGTGTGAATGATCAAAGATTAAAAACAGAATCAATCTCGCCAACTGATTCTAATTTCAAAAAAAGATAAGCATATGAAGATTTAAAAAAATCATAACCAGAAGGTTTTAAAACTCCCGAGTTTAGAAAGTTCAATCTATGATCATATTGATTCAAGAAGTGTAAAACAACCAAGAACAGAGTACAAAAAAAATAAGGACAGAGGGAAGATGTACTCCCCAAGTAATGCTCTGAACTCGGGCTCCTTGGTCTCCTGCTCATTTCCAGTGCTGCTCCCGGGAGTCTCCTCTCTCGAATTGGTGTTGTTGTGGAATGTCAAATGAGAGTCTCGGAAAAAATTCTGCTGCTGCTCTACTTTAACTACCATCTGTCATCTGCTGCACGTCACCGCTCAATCTCCACCGACTTCATGTTTTTCTCACGAGCGCACCGCACACGTGCGTTTTTTTTCGCGACAAGCACGTCACGTGAGCTTTTCCCTCCTAACTAACTCCGGATGAGTTAGTTGGATGAACTTGGATGTACTTTCGACTTTGTAATGAACCTGCACACGATAAATACAAAATGAAATAATTAAAACTAAACAAAAGCAATTAAAAAAAATTATAGTAATTATTTTATGTTTACTATTATAATACATATTTAGAGTTAAATAATAAATATCTTAAATGATAAATATTATCTACTTTTATATTATTTATAAAACTACCAATTTAATTTTACTATGGTATTACATAAATTATTAAAAAGTAATTGATTTAATTAAGTTAATAAAATAATTAGTAAGTTATTTATTTTAACACTTTAAACTAAGTTATTAAAAATTAAGAACATAAATAATTAAGTTAACAATTTAATTATTACTATAAAAGAAATTTAATCATTAGATTAATTAATTAATTAGTTAATTTTAATAAAATAATTAAAGTTATTACTTAAGTTTTTAAATTAAAAAGTATGTTTTATAAATTATTTATAATTATCATTAATTAAATAATTTATACTATTAATAAATTAATTAATTATGAAAACTTACTATTAAGTCAATTTTATAATTAAATTTATAATTTATCTAGTTATTAATATTATAATTGTTTAAGTTTATTAATTTTATAAATTTTATTCTACTCAATTGACTTATTAAAAGTTACTTTAACTTTATCTTTTGTTTTTTTTTCTTTACACTTTTTACTTTATTTTAATTATTCTTTTATTATTATATTTTTTTACTTTATCTTTATATCACTTTATATTATTTAATTTTTAATCTTTTTTTATCTCCCCCCTCCCCCAAATCGGCGCACAGCAGGAGGGGGAGGGTTTCTACTTCCTCCCGAAACCAGTGGCCTCCTCTTGCGCGGCGGACAGCGGCGGCCAGGTCTTCTTCGGCTTTGCTCACAACAGTAGTCCAACCCTCCAGACGGACCTCGGATCTAGCAGGTGGGGTGTGGCTTCAGCAAAAGGTGCGACTCTCCCCAACCTCACTGGTGCCGGCAGAGCTCCCCCACAGCAGCGGCATGGCTCCTAGATTGGCGTGACTCCCTCCAAACCAGCGCGACATAGCAGCAGATTCGGCTTCCAGCGCGGTCTCGAGCTCCTCCTTCTCTCGGTAGCGGCTCCTCCCCTCTAAGCAGGGAAGCAACGGCCTTTTCTCAGCGGCGTAGAGGTCCTCACCTTCCATCGGCTTCAAACCAGTTCTGGTCCTGTGTGCGGTGACTGTCCTTCGGCAACCAGCAACGACCTCCTCTCCTCATGCGGCGAACTCCTACTCCAGCGCGTCCAAAAGTGTGCGGCTCCCATGGTGTCACAGTGGCTCAGTTCCACTCTACTCCTCTACTTGAAGCAGTTCATGACTACAACTTCAGTGAACCACCGGTCCTTGGCTTCACAACGCAACAACAACGGCCTTCCCTCCTCCTTCAAGCGGCGCGACTTCGGGCAGTGTGGTGGAACAAAGAGGGAAGGGAATGTAGTGTGGTTGAAGAGGATTCGATGCTAGGGGTGACGAGCGGGGCCTTTAGGTAGTGGAATGGTTAGAAAGGGGGGAAAACAGTGAAAGGAGAGAGTGACAATCCGTGAGGTAAAGGGGAACGATGCTATCAGTGAGGATAGGAAAAGATAAAGAGAAAGAGCTACCGATAGAGGGCTGTATCGGTGAGGAAATTATATCAGTGAGGAAATAAGTATCGGTAGCTCAGCTACCGATAAAATAAAAATAAAGAAAAACAAACAGTGAGGTTTGGGATATCAGTGAGGTTGGGCAGTGGGGGTATCGGTGAGGCAGCTACCGATAGATATCAGGCAGGGTCACTGATACAAAAAAAAAAGAAAAAATAAACAGTTACAGGTAGTGTTAAAAAAAACTCACCATTAAGAAAAACTAACGGTGACCTAAAAAACAGAAATTGAACTAAAATTAAAACTAAAGTGAACGAAAAAAAATTAAAAACAATTAATTACAAGGAAGCTAAATCTAAACACCATTAATTTAAAACAGAAATTTTATTAAACTTTAAAAACATTAAAATAATTAATTACCAACACTAAAATTATAAACTGAATAAATTTTTAAACTAAATTAATAAAGGACCTAAAATTAAAATAACTAAATAAATTTATTAAAGAGTAGCAGCACAAAATGAAAATTAGCATTGGCGACCCAATATGTCACCATAAGAGCTAGTTTAAATCACCGGTAGACTAAAACCTTTATAAAATGGATTAAAAATTAATCTGCATACATAAAATAATAAAGTTAATGTTTAAAAACTTTTAATTAATTAATTAATTAACTAATTGAACTAATAAAATTAAGGGAGAACCAATTTAATTAATTTAAAAGAAACATATTATTTACTTAAATGACTAGCGGGTGGTTCAAATAATAAAATTAACCTATTTTAACATAACTTAATTGAAAGAATAATTAATAAAATAAAGTCTAAATTAATTAATTATAATTATGTTGATTAAATAATTGGTTAAATTAGAAATTAACTTATTAAGAAGTCAGGCAGAATTTAACCAACTAAAAACTCACTGTTGTTAATAACATTAAAGGGCTCACTGGTAGAAATCAAAGTCTACCGATAAGATATATAATAGAGCTACCAGTAGGAAAGAGTATCGGTGACAATGGTCACCGATAAACAGCACCGGTAACCTGCCTACCGGTAGAGAAAAAGAACCCCTGCTATCGGTAGCTTAGCTACCGATAGTCTGGAAAACCGTGACAAGTTTTAAATAACATTAAAAATTTAAATTAAATTAATTAGATAATTCAATGATTAATAATAATGATAAATTAAATAAAATAAACAAATAAAGATTTAACTAAACAAATTGAAAATTAGTTATATTAAAAACACATCAAGAATAAATCAATTATTTTAAAGTCCAAAATTACATAAAATGTTATAAAAAGTGAATAATTGACAAATTTATTTATAAAAATACAAAAGTGCATTTATTTATTAAAAAGTGTTAAAATAGTTAAATAAATTGTATAAAATGTAATAAAAAGATGTGGAAAACTGAGTAAAAATAAGGCCACATCACATATAATTGTCATTAAATGAATTATTGAGGAAAATACCCTTTTCACTTTGAAAATAACATTTAAAAACAAGAAATTTCCAGATATTAAGAAAAATATTATATATTTTTATAAAATATGGATATGGAATAAAACACATTTTTGACCAAAAAGAGACATAAAGTCAGCTTTTCTTAAAAAAAATCTGAATCATTTTAAGTTACAAAGAGAGTAAAATGGCTCTATTAATATAAAAAATGTTAACAACTAGAGTAGATGAAAATATATTGGGTATAATATGGAAATAAAAAATATTTCTACCAAAGGAGACTTAGACATACACTATCTCAAATAATGATGAGATTGTGAAATAAACCATTACCACTTTGGTAGCTTCAGAATATTAACCCCCATGAAAGGAATAAATTCAAATGAAATATTAAATACCATGAATATAAATATATTCATGATTTAACATATCATAAGGGTAGTAGATACACCTAATAAAATAATATAGGTGTGTAACATAACATATATCCCAAAGAAGACTATTTGAGACAAATAACCTTAACATTGATCATAATGTTGAAGTGAGAATTAATTAATGAATAAATTATGTTTGTCAAATGTAAATCCACTTAAAAAAGTTTAAATACAATATAAGGTAAAGAAAACTTATTACACAAATAATCTTATAATATCAAAGACAATGAAGAAGTAATATAACCCAATGAAAAGGAACTACGTTATGAAATTATTTACCACTTTCTAACTTTCAAGTCAAATCCCCTTGGATGAAATAATTAATATTGAAACTTAAAATAAAATGAATTATGATGTATTAATGATATTACTTGAAAAAGGGTTATTATATACTCCAATTAAAATAAATTATGTGCGTAACATTAAAATATGCTTCAATGAAGGTAAATTTAGACGAAGTCCCTTACCTCACAGTTCCCTTTAGCTGAATGTGATTTAACCTCTTATATAATGGTTTTAAATATTTTATTAATTTATAGAAGAATTAAATTCATATTTATGATTTAATATATGATCCTCTTATAACATTTTATCACCCATTAATTAATAATATTTTATTATTACTATTGATTCATGTGTAAATTACTTTGTTTTTCATGTGTTTTTTGTTGTAAAAGTTCTGGTTCTTATGAAAAGGATATATATCCATAATCTCCAAAAATTATATTAAAGTTTAAAATATCTTATTTAATCATTAGTTATATTTTTAGAACCATTCTTGAAATTTTGACATGGAAAATAAATAACTTCACTTCAAGGAGATGGTGGGTTGTTTGTACACATGTGCGACAATATCATTTCCTTAATGGGTTAAAAGGTAATGAATTTGATGATATATTAATTTTATAGAATAAATATAATGTCTTATATATCATATATATTCATTATTTTCACTATTATGTCTATTTCAGTGAGTTGGTGATGTAAAAAAAATTGCATTGTTTCGCGAGCTGGTAGTCCGTCGTGCGCACAAGTGATGGATTTGTTTCCCATTTGATGGAGATGGTGGTGGATAAATATTATGAAATAAATATAATAACATATAAATATACGGTAGATACTGGTTTTATAATATTATAATTTATAAGAAATAATTTAATGTGATAAAAGAATAAGTAAAAAAGAAGATCTTAGTGAAGATGATTACCTTCGCTTAGAAGAACCACCTTTGGATCTCTTATTAAGGACCACATGGTTGGTATTTTTGTTATAACAACATATATAGAATGTTTATAAGTATGCTAGGGAGATATTTTGGATTTTTTTTGTCAACAAAAATGAATTTATAGTTGTAAATAGGAGAATGGTGGGAGTTTCCTTTTATAACTAAGGAGGACACACATGAATTTTTCTAAAAGAATAAATCATACCCATGTTTTCCACAATAAAAAAGGACCCAAAATGGATCTTTAATGAACATTTGATGTTATAAGGTTGAAATATGGACAAAAAATAGTAATTAAATAAGTTTCTAGGTCATTTTAGCTCTTATCTTTATAGATTAACCTCAGATGAACTCGTTTTTACCTTAATCATGATAATCAATTTTTACTATTTTTACTATTCATTATGACAAAAAAATAAGTCAGACTTATTATATAATATTAATTATAATTATTCCAATTATGGAATCTTTTATACCAAATTAAATTCACATAAGTGAAAAATTTATTTTAATGATAAAACTACAAAATGTGTGTGAAAAACGGTTTTTCAGGAAATGCATTTTTCAAGCATAAGATGATCTTACATTAAATATATAACTAGTAATAATAATTATATGGATTTAAATCAATATATTTAGATATATAATCTATAAATTTAATTTAAATTATTCCTCATTATGTGTTATTTTAATTCATAAAAACGGATAAACATTATGCACTTAAAAACAGTTTTCATAAAAATATAGTTTTAAGACTAAAAATAAACTTATACCAAAATATAGTATAAATATGATTAAAATTAAATTTATTATTTTAAATCTAAATTAATAATAGTTATGTTACTTTGGAATCAAATTTAGATCATATTGGGAATCTAAAATTACTTAGTTTAATGAACAAATATAAGAGTATCAGAAAAATTAGTACTTTTCACTTTTCATTGAAAAATCAACATTATTAAAAAAATACCATAAATTTCACCATGATATAATTTTTATATGATTATTTAAAAAATTATATTCCTTTTATAAATATTTTTTTAATACATTTTTAAATTAATTATAATTACCAAACATAAAATGAAAAAAAACCATTTTCGAAGAAAATGCATTTTAAAGCATAAAATGACTTTACTAAAAACTGGAGTGATTATTTAATAAGATTTTATCAATACATTTGTATTTATTAGAAACTGTATCTATATATTTCATTATTAGGTTAATCCTATTAATACCCTATAATTCAATGGCTATGTTATAATAGTCATATTTAAATGATATATTTTATGGGTCATTTAAGCTTAGTGTTGCCTTCCATATATGCTGTCAAACATAATGTTCTTATTTTAAAAAAAAAATTTAATATTATCCCCACAATAAATAAATTTCATCCTTGAAATTCGAACTTATGTTTAAAAATTAATTATCTGAAATTTGAAAATTTCTTTGTGAAAAACCAACATCATAAAAAGGGTTAATAAAAATTTCTCTTAAAAGAGGGAAAGGGAAATATATAAGTTATTTAGAATAACACATTACTAGGTTTCAAAGTTTTATAAAATTAGTGGGAAGTTAAAATACGTACATGGAAGAAAAGTTTAATTAAATATGGAGATTGATGGAGATCATTGATTATAAGAAGGCGAATGATCATGAGAATGTTAACGACCACAAAACCATAAAACTGTGATCAGTTAAAAGACCATTGATTCTTTATATATGAAGGGAATAGGGTAAAATTTTGTTTCATGATTCTTTTTCTAGATTTTATAGATTCGTTTACTATCAATATGGAGAACACTAGAAAGTATACTTGATATCTTTTTATTTGAAAAGAAAAATTTTATCCTTTAGTTATGCTACGATCGATTTCCAAATCATTTATTACTCCAAGTAATGAATATAAAAGATGATTTTTATGCCTAAAGAACTAAAATTAACTTTTAATGGATCATAAAATCATTAAAATAGTGACAAGTCTTCTCATCTATCTCTAAATATTTACCAAAACCAAAGTGGTTAGCACAAGTTATCCAATACAATACATTAATCTCTAAACCTCAACAATAACACAAAATGTTCAATTTATCCCTCAAATAATTTATGTAAAAACAATTTCATATTAACTATAACATCATGGGGGCCCATGGTAGGTGCTGCAAACTTTTTTCCCTTCGGTTATGGGTTATAGCCCTGCAACCTCACCTGATGTAACAAGTTGTCACCCGGTGTGCGGGTTGTACATTTTTCCTAAAACAATATTAATATAATTCTTTCAAAATTCACAAAAAAATATAATGGTCATCCTTAAAAATAACATTATACATCAAATCACTTTTTAACCATAAGGGTTTTCTATAATACTTATTTTTTCCATAAAATTAAATAATCTTAATCGACTATTATTACCTTAACATTTATGATAATATTAACCTTAAAAGTTTTCAATATGTTTAAACTTTTTAAGATAGAATTATTACTCAAATAATACTTCATCTTTTATCTTAGGGTTACATATACCACAAAATAACGAAACATCAACCAAAATTTCATTAATCACATGAAAACCTCATTATTTAAAACCTAAAAAGTGGTGTATAAGACTTTGAACTTATGATCAACCTTAAAATCATAAACCCATGATGGTATAAATAAATCTTATGATAACATAATATGAATAAATATATTCTTATAAAAAATAACACAATCCTTAGATGTCTCATGATTCTTATAACCAAAATTCCATTAATAAAAAAATAGTTCTACAACATAAATCTTGAATCCCAAAACATAAATACTTCAAATATTTTACTTTAATGATTGGTATAAAATATGTTTTTCTTTGGTCTTGGAGTTAACCTTCAAAATAGGGAATTGACTCAGAGAATTCCTAGGTTCCCCACATTTAAGACAATTAACTATAAATGGATCTCTAGGAAGAAATTTATTTCACTCTATTGATCTCCTAACTTTTTATTGGAAATTCATTTCTTTAAACCCTTATTTTCCACACATAAAACATTCCATTGTTACTTTTAGATATTATACTTAGTATCTCTTTAAATATTTCTAACATGAATGAAATTAAGATTTCTTTCCTCTATGATCTCCACCACTCAAGATTTTAGTGGAATATATCCTTATCTTCTTTGGAGAGTCCAATATTTGGTTAAGGTGTAGGTTGTTAATCATATGTCATGATAAATTATTAGACATAATTATTATATCATTCACTCCAATCATCCTTCAATTTGATTTCTTATAATCAACACATTTTCCACCATATTAAATATGAACATTACTCCTTTGGGTTCCATAAATTGACTAAAACCAAAAAGAATAGTGTGAACAACAATAATCATAGTGAGAAAACCATATAATCATTTATAGGATGTCTAAATCATGGAACCTTATTTTCAATCTAAGACACCATTAGTTTAACCTAGGCCATTCATTATCATTATTTATTCAAATCCTTCATAATGGTTCATAAGGAAAATGTTAATTATCCTATGAATATTCCTAGATAGTTTAAAACTAGGTGTGAATTAAGTCCTATTATCATACACCGAGTAACAATCAAGTCAAAGCCCAAAACAACCTTTTGGGAGTTATTACCACAATGTACAATCATTCCAGAACCAAGTCCACTTCTATTACCCAGACATTGATGTATTGTTAAGAAAAACTATATAATATCTTCCTTACAAAAACATTAGGATATTATTCTATACTTATTCTCAAGGTCTACCATAGGGTTATGTTCCCCAATCTATGTTTTCATAAATCTAGTTCCCAAGGTTTCAACTAAACTTCCCCCAACACCAACTACAAAGACCCTGACTCCAACAGTCCAGAGCTAGTGGTTTCATTACTACTTTAGCGTAAGATACAATTGATCTCATCCTGAAGGAAAAAATAGTTTATTAGTATTGTTTAACTAAATACATACTCGAATATCAACTTACATTTGAAAACATGAAATACAACATAGTGAACATAAAAATTAGGTATCTATAAACTCATTCAAATTTCATTCCCCATATCCTAGGGAAAATAAAAAATAAGGGTGAGATCATATTCTTAGTAAAAGTTACATAAATTTAAATCTATCATGAATTAATAATGCATAACAATAAGTCATAATAAAAATGGAAAGGTAGATAAATGAAAAATCATTCCATTTAATGAATTAATTTAGAAAAAAATACATCTATTGATATTATCAATATAGTAATATTATGAATAATAATAACTAAATTCTCAATGAAGGAAATTATTAATATTGGACTTCACAATCTCAAAAATCATGATAACTATAGCATCAAGACCTTTCACCAAGACAATTTAATTGATGGGTAAGTATACACTAGAAACCTCATTTAAATATGGCTATGCAACTAATTCATCTCATGATATAACAGATGCATCGAGGGGATATCTATAACTCGTCTCCACCTATCACAAAAATTCTAAAACATTCATCACATATTGAATGATTGATTTAATTCATTAAATTTATGTATTTTCAATAAATAACTTTATTGAATCAAGATTATAAAATATAAATATTACCCTAGTCAATAAAATAAATTAAAAATTAGAACACCATATTTAGAAAGTATATATAGTTTAAGAAATTATCATATTAATGATAATGAATATAGATATTTAAGGAAAATGTAATGTCCAATGATCACAAGAAATTGAATTTTTCAAGGGATAGTTAATGACTTCAAAAATTAATCAAGAAAGTGATTTTAAGTAATTTACCTCATAAAACTGATCATAAAAAATATTGATAAATAATAATGATGGTATATTTACAAAATATAAATTGTTTTTTATTAATTAACATAAATATGATATAAAAATATTTTTTTTTGTGGAAAATACCCTTTTCACTTTGAAAATATCTTTTAAAAATATTTTTTGGAATATTTGAATAATTTTTTTTGAAAATAACCTTATAAAATTGTGAAGGAAGATTCAAAATAATGAGTGGTCATAATGGTAGGTGATTATGTAAATCCATTATAAGTTAAAAAAACATTTTTTTCACAGTATTGTAAAAATGTTAAAAAGTGCCTTGTTTGGAAAATGGAAAAAATATTCCTTTCAAACTATTTTTAAAAAGTCAAAATGAGTAAATATTTATTAATACATCATTTAGAAAATGTTTAAAACATTTTTGAAATATTTTTAGAAATCATGGATATTAAAGGAAATAGATTTTTAACAAAAAAGATAAATAAATAAATTTTTTCTTAAAAACATTTTCTCAATCATCATAGAACCAAAGAGAGGAAAATTGTACTATTACTACAAAAAAATAAAATTTTATCAATGGAAATTAAATTATATAATTATTTCATATAGTAAAAACCATAAAAAATTACTTTGAGAACAAAATAGAAACATTATAAATAAGGAATTAATGTAATAAGAGGCATTTATAGAAATTAAGGAACCTATCCTGATGGAATAGTAACCTATACCTTGGAATAGTAACTTGACCATTAGGAATAGTAATTAATCCAATAGAATAGTAACCTCATAAATGAAATTATAAATAAATTTTTTTCATCTTATAAATTATAATATTATATAATTATATCATAGTATAAGTAAATAAATATTTTATATATTATTAATTAAGTGTTGGTATTTTTATAAAACATAAATGTTTATTTATAATTTTATAATTAATATAATTATTTAAAAGAAATTTAATTTTCATAAAATATATTCATAAATTAAAATTTTGTTTTCTTATGATTATAATACAATTTTGTGAGACCTTAATTATTTTTTCAAAGTGTTATAAAATCAGATATAATTTTAAAAATAGTATTTTCTAAGTAAATGATGATTTTAATTAAAAATAAATTTTCTCATATTTAGAAAATTATTTTAATATAATTTAGATCATTTTCTAATTCTACATATTGAAAAATTGTTAGAGTAAATTTTTAGCATTTTTTTAAAATACTTAAATTTATAGTGAATATTAAAATAGGTTTATTTACGATAAAGGCTAAATACATGAATTATTGAGTCATGGATGATATATGAGTGATTTAAGACCATAATATTGAACTATACTTCATTAGTTTAATATAGTTTGTGATAATTCTCAATCTATTCATAGTCTTGATCCAAAATAATAAACTAATGAATAAAATAATGAAAAAACACCCATCTCATACCCTATAAATACCACCCTCGCCACCTCTTACCATCACGCATTAAAAGCCTTTAATATTGTCCAAATTTATTCCCAATACTATTCCTAATACCCTCCACCACATCCAAGATCCCTTGGTCTCGTTAGAAGACCAAACCCTTTTCCATAAGGAGGTTCTCGAGGAGGAGAAATTCAAGAGGCAAAATCCCTTTTTTTATTTTATTTTCTTTCCAATTTCATATCTTTTCTTATCCTATATTAACCTCCACCTATACAAGAGGAATTATAACTCTATTATATTTTATATACTATAATTTTATTATGTTAATGTAATAATTAATCTTATAATATCTTCCTTTTCACTTTTATTATAAAAATGAAAATATCATCTATGGTGTATCGATTTACCGCCACTATGGATGATGTGTTTTCATTATTCACTACCGAATTCAATGATGATCATAAAAACATCATTATGGTAAAATAATATTTTATTATAAATATTATAAGTTATATAATGTTTTGAAATCAATATATAAATATGATATTATATAAAATGACATGAGTTCATGATGGTTGTAAAATCCACCAAATATATTAAATCATTTTAATTAACTATTTATCCAATTATTCATCCTAATACAATATATAAAATGGTATATAAGATCCTTTAATCTTCTAAAATTTTATTAATAACATATAATTTCAATTTTGGAAAACTATTCTAATTTTACATGAACTTCCATACTCATATACAAGCAAACCAATCGTGAAAACCAAGGAAATGAACACTCTAAAACGATAAAATTAGACTTTATAACTCATCAAGAATCCCATAAATGAAATTAATAAAACTATAATGAATTTAATTATTGTATAAAATGTTATGGATTTGTTAAATAATTAATTTAATTTGATTATCCAGGATATTAAAGTGAAGAAAGCATTTGGGCATAAGGTAAGGGGATTCTCGAACCAAACTCTCTTCATTTGGGTTTTTCCTATTTCACTCCATTTTCAGTATGGTTATTCATTTAATGTTACTTAAATATAATTTATTTATCCTTAAATTTTATTTTCTGTGATATACATGTTTATAATATGATTTTATGACAAATGTAAAGTCTTTTACAAAATAAATCTACTTTCCAAAAAACACATCTTTTACTTCTCATGATATTTTTTTCTTCTTCACTCAAGATCAACGATTCATATACTAAGTATGGTATTATCTCTTTATTTAATGAACCCCACAGTTTATTCATGGATTTATTATTTATTAAATTAAACCCATTCTTTTGCATGGGTTATTTTAAATCTAAGATTGATATATGCTCAATGTGGAATGCTTGATTACGTAAATTTTATGATGTGATAGGTGAACCCAGAATTATATAGCACATGTAAATTTCATGGTATGATTTGTGAACCCAAAATTATAAAGTGATATAATTAATTGAATTATGTTATGCATATTATAAGGAAAGTGCAATATGCATGGACATGATTATAGCTTTGTTCACAACTATATGTGGTAGTTGACCACTAAGACACGATGTTTCATTTTTATCCATTGCCAAATTCCATTAAATTATTTAATTATTCCTCTCATGATCATGATGATGATACCATTCTTATGTTATGATGATAATTATTGTGCTCACCCATGTTATATTGATTCATAGTCTAATTTATCCTCTTAGTGGAATTTTAGATCACCCCTTTCATTGATGTATATCCTCATGTGATTACTTATACTAAGGAGAATTATAAGGGATCTTAGAATCTAGAGAAGAGGGAATTAAATAATATTAATTCATTATTTTGTAAAAGTTATGTATAAACCTAATTTTACCATGACACTAAACCATTTGATCCTAGATTTTCAGTATTATTATGTTTTTATCTTTAAAATGATGTAATAGTCATGTAAGAAAAAGCAGGGTCACTATAGTTGGTATAAGAGCATGGTTTAGTTAATTTGGGAATTAGTATTAGATAACCTCAGTGAAAACCCTTAGTATGAGACTAAGTAAAATTAATCACCCAATTATTTTTTTTAGAAAAATTCTAAACATTGGGTTCCAATAAGATATGCCTTTAATGTTAATTTCATAAAGCAATAAATTATTTATTCATGACATGATGAATTATTTTCTAATCTATTATATTTTAGAAAATCATGGGACTAAAAGAAACTAAGACAATAAACCGTTTATTGGACAATGCAGTGATTGCCCGAATGACATCCCCAATGATTTTGGAGGTGGTGTTCAAAATTTCATGGTGACGCTTACCCAGATATCTCAGGATATGAAAAATATCCTGAATAATGTGGAACATAATACATCACCTAGGAGGGATAAAATGTCTATCAAGTCTTTTATGTAGCAACGACCACCGACATTTAGTGGATCTTCTGATCCACTAGTCGTGGAACAGTGGTCAACTCGATGGAGAAGATCTTTTTTGGGATCCACTATTCTGAGAAGTAGAAGGTGCATCTATCCATTTATCATCTTGATGGAAATGATGATAAATAGTGGGTGTTGATGAAAAACACCAAGATGAAGCAATAAATTGAAGATATGGAGTGGGAATCCATTAAGATAATGTTTCTTAATAAGTATTTCCCTCTCACTATTCATACAAAGATGGAGATAGAATTCATATAGCTAAATAAAAATTAAGGTGAAATTGTCATGGCCTATGAAGAAAATTTCACAAGTCTTTCAAGCTAAACTTCAGGTTTTTTTGTCAACAATGATAGAAAAATAGATATATTTTTAGTGGTTTAAAACCACACCTTCAAAAGGCTTTAAAAATTTGAGAATTTAGGAGTTATGAAGAAGTTGTTCAATGTGATCTCAAACTAGTAATGGAATTTGGATAATAATACCATGGATATGGAGATAAGAAATGAAATATGGATTTTCAAGTTGGAGGATCAAATTAAAAAGGTGGAAATAAAACTCAACAACTCACATGTCAAAAATGTGGGAAGAGGCATCATGGGAACTACATAAAAGGTATGGGGAAATTATATAAGTTTGAAATATAAGGATACCACACTCATGAATGTCTAAGAGATATGAGGAAGTCAGAAAATATAGTGGAATGAAGGATAACACCACCCATAGTCCAGTGTTTCAACTTTAGGGAGGAAGGTAACTATGCAAGACAGTTCACCAAACCTTGATTCCTTGAGGAAAATTGGCATTAGAAGTCACCAAATCAAAAAGAAGGAAAATATTATACCATCACTACTATTGAGGTGGATCCCAACAATGATGTGGTTATAGGTACACTGCTTATTCATTCAAGAACATAAAATATACTATTTGATTCTAGTTCTATTAATTCTTTCATATATTGCATGTTTAGTAGAAATATTCAAATACCAACTCATAATATGGAGGTTGAGTTATCTATGAGAACAAAAAATGGGGAATTTTTTTCATCCAAAGTATATAACTCCTCCTCAGTTAAAGTTTGGGGATTGAACCTCCAAGAAAATATTTAATTACTTCCTTTGGTGGAGTTTGATGCTATTTTGGGCATGGATTGACTATATTTATAAAAATACATCAGCAACAGTCAGGGAAGGGAGATCAATCTTCAAATCACAAGGAATCCTCTAATTTGGTACATGTTTAAGGAAGATATATCTACTTCAAAGTCACTGTATCAAGTGTGTATATTATTACTTTATGAGAAATAATATCTAGCTCAAATGATTGATACAAAGAAGAGAATCATGCTCAAATACATGCCCATTGTGAGGGAATAAACTAATGTATTCCTGGAATAATTGTTTGGTCTTCCTCCTGATTGAGAGGTTGAGTTATTAATTGAACTTATTCATAGATCTCTATCTTTATGAAAGACACCTTATAGAATGACCACCATTGAGTTGGAGGAACTAATGAAGTAGTTACAAGAGAATATATATAAGGGTATTATATGCCTGAATGCTTCACCATGGGGTGTACCAGTCCTCTTTATCAAGAAGAAGGATGGATCAATGTTCATATGCATTAACTATCACGAGTTTAAAAAAATCACAATAAAGAACATGTATCCCATTCCATGGATAGATAAATTGTTTGATCAACTGCGTGGGTCCAAGTATTTCTCTAAGGTGGAACTTTAGTTAGGATATCACCAATGAAAGGCGAGGAAGAAATATATTCCCAAGACTTCCTTTCAAATGAGGTATGAACAGTATGAGTTTATAGTGATTCCTTTTAGACTCACTAATGCTCCAGCAATATTATGGACTTAATGAATATAATCTTTAGATATTTCCTCTAAAAATTTTTAGTAGTATTTATTGATGATATTATAATATACTCTAAGATCAAGGGGGACATGAGGATAATTTTAATACAGTTTTAAAGAATTTTTGAAGGGAGAAACTTTATGTAATGTATAGTAAATGTGAGTTCTGTATGGTGGAATTATCATTATTGGGGAATGTTATCACCAACAAAGGGATATCTATGGAACCTTTTATGAAAAATAAAATCAAAGAGTGAACCAAGACAACATTTGTAATGGAGATCCATAGTCTCCTTGCTCTAGTTGGGTATTACCATATATTTGTGAATAACTTCTCAAAATTATCAAAACCACTAACCAAGATGAATAGGAAAGTAGAAAATTTTGTATAGACTAGTGAATGTGAATATTGATTTAATGAGTTAAAAAAGAGGCTTATCACCATGCCAGTACTCAAACTTCCTTAAATTGGGGAACTATTTATGGTATACAGTGATGATTTAAAGTGGGTTTTAGGCTATATACTGATGGAAAATGATAAAGTGATTTCTTACCCCTCAAGGAAGCTAAAAATTCATGAGACAAACTATCCCACACATGATCTAGAGTTGGAAGCTATGATCTTTTTGTTGAAAATATGGACTAATTATCTATATGGAGAGAAGTGTTAAATATATACTTATCATAAGAGCCTAAAATATATATTCAAATTGAATGATATTAATAAGTTCTAGTGAATATAGTTATAGAACATCAAGGACTACAACTACTCAATCCACTACCATCCTGGAAAGGTGAATAAAGAAGATGGTCCTCTAAGTAAAAAGGATCTTGTAACATTAATAATGATGAGAATTGAGAAGGATCCAATCTTCTTATATTTTCAAAGGATGGACATGGGAATCATTAAGAATAGAAAATCACCAATCCTTTCTCAAATGATTTCTCAATAATCCATCATGGAGAAAATGAAGGATGCTCAAAGAAATGATGTGGAAATTTATAATAATGTATAAGATATGATAAAGGGTAAATACAAATATTTTAAAATTGATGAGGAAGGAATTGTACGATTTAGGTCACAACTATGTGTACTACCTGATACAAAGATAAAGAAGGAGCTTCTGAAAAACACACACACCTCAACCTTCTCTATTTATCTAGGTAACACATAAATGTATCAATATATCAGAGAGAACTATTGGTGGGACAATATGAAGTAGGAGATCACTAAATATACATCAAATTACCTATTATTTTAGTAAGTTAAGGTTGAAAGAAAAATTTCTAAGGGGATGATGCAACCATTACCCATACCAACATGGAAATGAGAATACATCACGATGGACTTTTTCACCGAACATACAAATAAATATAGAGGAAACAATACTATATGGGTTTTTGTGGATTAAATCATAAAGATATATCACTTTATCACAAATTGAGAGGACTTATCAGTAGATCAACTTTCAAGAATATATTTCAGAGAAGTAGTAAGGCTACATCGAGTACCACTATCTATTGTATCTGATCGAGATACAAGATTTACCTTGACATTCCAGAAAAGGATTCAAAATTATCTAAACACTTAGCTAAACATCAGTAATCCTTATAATCCTCAAAATTATAGACAATCTAAGTAGAAAATTTATACACCAGAAGACATGTTGAGAGCATGTTCTATGGACTTTTAAAGGAGGATGTGACCAACATCTGCCTCTAACTATGTTCTCTTAAAACAATAGTTTCCACTCGAGCATCCAAATGGCTCCTTATAAAGACATTTAAAATAAAATATGTACAACATAAAAATATTGGGTTGAAGTTTGTGAATGTAATCTTTTAGGACCTAAAATGGTCGAATAAATGGTGGAAAATGTGAAAACCATTCAGTAGAACACCATGGCAGCCCAAATTTGATAAAAGAGATATGTATAAAATCATAAAATAGACCTAGAGTTTAAGTCTGGAGACATGGTATTACTCCACATATCTCTATGGAAGAGGTTTATGAGATCTGGGAATAAAAGAAAGCTGAGTCCAAGGTACGTCGACCCCTCTGAGATTCTTTATTATGTCAGAGTTGTGGCCTCTCGACTAGAAATTCCACCTACCATGTCTCAATACATGATGTATTCCATATATCCCTTTTGATGAAGTATATACCAAATACCTCACATGTAATAAACCAAAAGGTGGTAAAGTTGGAAAATGATCCCTCTTACGAGGAGCAACCAGTGATGATCATGGATCGTAGAGATAAAGTTCTATGCCACAAGACTACTCACCTCGTCAAATTACAATGATGGAGACATAAGTTAAAAGAGGAAATATGGGAACAATAGGAAGCGATAATGGAGAAGTACCCTCACTTGTTTTCACCATAGAATGTAAAAAAGAAATTTTGAGGGATAAATTTTATAGGGGGTATAATGTAATGACCCAAAATTTTATTAGTATAAATTCCCTTATTGTAATTATTTCATATAGTACAAACCACATAAAATCAATTTGAGAAAACAATACAAACTTTAAATATGATGAATATATGAAATAAGTTTTATTTATAGAAATTAAGAAACCTATCCCGATGGAATAATAACCTAACCATTGGAATAGTAACTTGACCATTAGAAATAGTAATTTGGCCAATAGAATTGTAACATAATTTAGGAAAGTATAAATAAAATCTAGGGAGGAGCACACTCAATGATTCCTTGGACATGGAAAGGGATGGTCAACTATCACAACCTACAATTTCTGATAACATTGTAGAAAAAATGGCGGGCAATTCTGGACAGACTTCCTCCTCCTCGATTTTCACAAGTATGGATACCAATGCAGTTAGTACTTACCATTTTTCCAACTTGAAAATTGAATAGGTTATGACTATGAAGGGTGTGGGACTGAAATTTTCATAGTAGGTACACCCTAAAAAAAATATAGGTACACATAGTATTCTTAATAATAAATGACATGCTGAAAAAGGTAAATGTTCTCGTGATGACAACGCTTTATTATTTAATACTCTTAATGTGAATGATTCCTCTAATAAGGATTCTAGTGATAGTATACTTATTAATACTATAAACACATTTGAAAAGCATGATATGAAAGATAATTCTATCCCTTCACCTTCCTCTAAAGGCAACAAGAGAAAACAATCATGAAAAAATATGTCAAAGAATCCCCGAAGATATTCTAGACAAAAGGATCATATGGTAAGAAAAAAGGGAGTGATAACTCCAAAAGTAGGTTTAAATTAAGATCTTATTCTGGAATTTTTAGGGTATTGATAACCCTAAAAACATTAATGTTTTAAAAATAATTATTAGTATTCAACATCCTTTTATTTTTTCCATTGCTGAACCTGAGATCAACTTTTCCAAAAAATAACTACAATTCCATTATTTTGGTTACTATTTCATAGGTACAAACCATAATAATTCCAATACTAAAAACCTCTAGTTTTATGATCTATATTCTTTGAAAAATATAAACATCTTCCACATCTCTGATCAAATTTTCACCTGTGATTTCTCGATAGAATATACACATCTTTTCTGTTTTTTTTGTTTATGAAAAAAAAACACGTATCAAGATATGAGACCTCAAGGGACTGACCTCTCCAATCTATGTTCTAACATACATAACCCATGGTTCTTCATTGGAGACTTTAATGCTATCATGGATACTTGTAAAAAACTAGGTCCATCACACTCACAAATATCTATGATATAATTTAAGGCTGCTATTGAAACCAAAAAACTTATTGAAATCACTCTCACTAGTTCAAAATATACATGGTATAGAAGGTATTTTAATAAAGTTTTCTCTAGAAAATTTTATAGAGCTCTCATTAATGATCAATATTTAGACTAATGGGACATCATTTCCAGCACTACTCTCCCCAAAATAAAGTCTGACCATCATCAAATTATGGTTAATATCTCTCACTAAAATATGAAACTCCCTCTACTCTTTAGATTCAACAAAGACTATTCCTTGGACTTGGAATGTTGTAATCTTATTAAAAGATTTTGGTCCTATATGACTCACTCCAATGACGCTTTTTCTTGAACTCTCAAACTTAAACTTCTCAAACAAAAGATTAAAATTTGGTGCATTGTAAAATCTAAACAAAATGACAATGAAATCTTGCTTCATGAGAATAACCTTCACCAACTCCAAAATAACAACACCAACTCGAACATTGATTCTGATCAGAACCATGAGATTAATATCTCAGTGAAACTCAACTCTATCCGTACATTTAAGGATGACATGTGTAAATATGCCTTAAAAATAAAATGGCTAATTGATGGTGATAAAAATACTAAATTTTTTAATTATATTCAATGATTTAGAAAAGCCTGTAGACCTTTAACATCTCTCAAAGATGGATAAAATCTTCTAGATAAGGATGATAACATTTCTAATCATGTTGTTTCCTATTTTTAATCCTTATTTAATAGACCTAACATCAGCAAGGATCTCATTCATGTCATTATTCGGACAGTGGTCACTGAGGAATATAACATGTCTCTATTGGCCATTCCTCTTGATCATGAAACTAAGGACACTATCTTCTCCTTGAATCTTGATAGTGCCCCGGGGCCTAATGGTTTTAATAATTAATTATTCTACGAATATTGGGATTTCATTCAAATTGATGTCTACAAACTTGTGAAATCTTTCTTTTCTGGTGGGTTTCTACCACATGGGTTAAATGCACAATTCCACACTTTGATTCCCAAAGTTGAAAATGCCTCTGAGATTCACTCTTTTTCAGAAAATAACCCTTATCAACACCCTTTATAAAAAAATTACCAAATTTATTGCCAATAGACTTTCCAATATTACTGACAAAACAATCTCTTGGAATCAATTATGTTTCGTCAAGGGAAGATCCATCCAAGAATGTATTTTTCTTACCTCAGAATCCACTAACACCTTAAACAAAAAAAATAGAGGTGTTAATATATCCATTAAACTTTACATTAGAAAATATTTTGATACCATGGGCTGAAACTTTATATTTAAAGTAATTCAAGGTTTTGGCTTCAATAACTCCTTCATAACTAAAAATATAAGTTTGTTCTAATCAGCGTCCATTTCTATCTTAATAAATGGATCTCCTAGAGGCTATTTCAAATTCACTAAAGGTGTCAGATAGGGTGACCCCCTCTCTGCCATTATTTTTTCTATTGAGGAGGATTATTTAAGATGTATGCTCACTCACCTAGTGGATCAAAATAAACTTACACCAATACATGATTCAAGGAATTTTAATGTCCCTACACATATTTTATATGCGGATGACATAATTCTTTTCTTACAAGGAGACAAAAGAAATATTAGAACTATAAAAAATGCTCT
Source organism: Viscum album (assembly GCA_963277665.1). Taxonomy (NCBI): domain Eukaryota; kingdom Viridiplantae; phylum Streptophyta; class Magnoliopsida; order Santalales; family Viscaceae; genus Viscum; species Viscum album. The sequence goes on from OY728163.1 coordinate 338,915,676, forward strand.
TTCTCACTATGAATAGGTCATGGGTCAGATCATCAGTAGCAACAAATACTTTTTTTTCTTTGGAAGAAAATTTCCAACTAATAGAAAAAACAATATTATCAATGATTTATGTATTAAGGAAGGATCATTTCCTTTCACTTATCTTGGAGTCCCCATATTTTGGCGCAAGACCAAATCAAGCTATTTAACTAACATTTTAGATCAAATCATTAATCAAATATCATCTTGGAAGGGATCCTTCTTGGCATCCAAGAGACCGAGGTTCAAAAACGGGTGGAGGCGAATTTCCGGGTTACTGTAGCAGTACTATAGCAGGAACTTTTCGATACTGTATCAGCTGGACTATTAACCTAATTTGGGCTTTCAGGCCACCGATTTGGGCCTATGGATCTTAGGGCCTTCGGGCCATCAAAGGCCTTTGAGCCATAGGGCCTTCGGGCCATTGAAGGCCATTAAGTAGCCCAGTTCACATAGAGCAGGCCCCAAATGTGGATCAAAGCACCAGTAGAAGTCACCAGAAGCAGAGCTAACCAGATTAAAAGAATGAGAGGGTATGGAAACCGCCATCGGGACCAGGAACCATGTATCTTTGTATGGGGAAATTCTAGCCGATCAGTAATGCAGGTGGGGAGCTAAAGGCAATCAATGTTGCAGAAGCTGGGGAGGGGCAGTTCTAGTGGGCTGGGCCTACGGGTCATGTATTGGGCAATGGTATGCCTCTGGGCCTTCGGGTCATGTATTACGGGTCATGTAGGGCCTTATGACTTGGGACTACAGGTCATGTATGAGTTCCCCTTCAAACCTTAAAAGGGGGATTATATATAATAAAAATGAAAAAGAAGGCCTTCGGGCCATTCGGGCAATATCCTCTTGGAAGGGGAAGACTCTCTCTATAGTGGGGAGAATCTACCTTGTGAAGTCAGTTATTGTTTCCAAAATGTTATACCCCATGATGTTTTATAAATGGATTGTCATACTAAAAAAAAATTAGTATTTACATTAAAAATTTTGTTTTGTTTGGTAGTACTTTGGAAAGGAATCTTGTCACTGTTCCTTGGTCTACTTGTTGCAAACCTCTTAAAAAGGGGTTATTGGAATTAAAAATTTGATCATCAATAATGATGCACTTCAAGACAGATTTACTTGGAACTTGATTCATAATGACACTCCAGCTATTTACTTTATCAAAAACAGGTTCCTTGATAAACTGAAAAAATAAAATATTAATTTTCTAAAATCCTCCATATGACCTTCAATTAAAAACAATTATGCCAAATTTATGAACAAATATAGATGGATGTTCTCCAGGGACTCCTGCATGAGATTATTGTTATAAAACTAGACAAGTGCCCCTCTATCTACTCTAATCCTGGATCAAATCCCTAAAAATACCATTATGACCATCCGAGATGTCATTAATTCTCAACTTGAAAGTATCCCTGTGAATTTCATTCATGTAATTTCCAACTATACATTCGTAAACATGGATGATTTTCTTGTATGGGAGCCTGCTCATAATGGCAGGCTAGATTCAAATAATTTTTACAATCATCACTTCCATGACGATGGAAATGGCCTTAGTTGGATCAATATTTTCGATAATCCTTAGATAAAACCTTCATGACTTACTCTTTTTTGGTGTTTTTCCTACAACATGATCCCAACTGATGCATGTTTTCAATATTTTGGGATTCACATTTGTTCCAAATATCAACTTTATAATCAACCTAGAGAGGATACCAATCACTTATTTCATTAATGTTCCACCTTTACTTCCCTTTGGAATTATATTTTTGATATATTTGATTTAAGATGGATGATTCTTGACTCTATCAATGCTCAGATAAAGCATTGTGTGGATATGGATAGCTCTCAAAAAATAAAAAAACTTTTCCATGATGTCATCACTAAGCTTTTTCATGTGATCTGGTTTGATAGAAATTCAATTTTTCACAATAATTTCTCACTCAACATCAATGCATCTCGAATTCAAATTCTTATTTATATTTTTTAAGATGCCTTGATTCAGAAGGGGAACTGAAAAAACACAGTGAAGGATTTCATGATTCTGAGAAGTCTTTAGGTTGATGAAATTTTTCACCAACCGAGGTGCACATTTGAAGTTTTTTGGCAACCCCCACCTTCTATTTGTATCAAATTTAATGTTTATGGTTTTTCCAAAGGCAATACGGGACCTGCGGGATGTGGGGAAATCTTCAGAAACCATCTTGGTCAAATCCTCAGGTGTATTCTTAGAGGATGTGGTACCGCCTCTTATTTGGAAGCTGAAATGATGAGTTTCATTCATGTTATCTCCTATGCTAAAAACCAAGTTTGGAACAATATATGGATTGAGAGTGACTCGACTACCATTGTTCAAGCTCTTTGGAATGGGGTGGTTCATCTGGTCTGGTCGATCACTACTCAATGGATGGAGTGCCTTTTTTCAGTCCAAGATATGAATCGTATTATTACTCATACCTACTGTGAAGTGAATGTAGTTTCATATGGGATTGAAAATAAAGGTGTAATTTAGGTCATTACTTGGGTGGATGATCTCCCCAATTACTTACTACCCCTTCATGTGAATGATTGTAATCTAATCAAATATTTTCAGCTTATATAATCTAGAATTTTAATTTTAATAATGCTTTAGTTATTTAACCAAAGCAACACTTTCTACAAAAAATTCATAAATTAACATTTTTTTGTATTATTATTATAATATAATTTTATGAGGCCTTAATTAAATTTTCAAAGTGTTATAAAATCATATATAATTTTAAAATTAGTATTTTCCATGTAAATGATTATTTTAGTCAAAAATTAAATTTCTTATATTTAGAAAATTATTTTTATAAAATGGAGCTATTTTTTTTAATTCTATATATCAAAAAATATTTATGGTTAATTTTTAGGATTTTTCTAAAATACTTGAATTTTTTGGTGAATAGTGAAATATGATAATTTACAATAAAAGCTAAATACATAAACTATTGATTCATGGATGATGTATGGATGATTTAAGCCCATAATATCAAACTATCCTACATTATTGTAATATATTTATTGATAAGGTTCAAACTATTCCTATTCTTGAGCCAAAATAATAAACTAATGAATAAAATAATGAGAAAACACCCCTCTCTTCCCTTATAAATACAACCCATCACCACCTTTTCTCATCACACCTTCCAAGACTTGAAGCTTGTCAAATATCATCTCAATACTCTTACCAATCCCCTCCCCCATATCCAGGATCTCTTAGACTCATAAAAAGACCAAACCCTTTTCCCTAAGTAGGTTATCAAGGAGGAGAAATTCAAGAGGTAAAATCCTCTTTCTTTTTCTTTTTATTTTATTTTCAATTTCATTTATTTTTTTATCCTCTCCTAACATACACCTATACAGGAGGAATTATAAATCTATTATCTTTAATTTAAATTAATTTTATGATGTAAATAGAATAGTAGGGGAGAACTTTAATTGAGCAGGGACCTCTCTCGAGGCCTAATGTTTCCGCCAACACTCTTCTTCATCCCTTATCACCTTCTTTCTCACTCTTCATCCTTACCATGGTGCTTTTTGGGGTCAGAATGAGAGATGTTTCTATTGCAAAATGATGTTCATCTAGGCTGACCCATAATTTTGTGGATTGGAGCTTTGTCGATGTAGTTCCCATCATCATTCAACCTTATCTGATGAAACCATTTGGTAGGCCATTTCTCATGAACTCACTTCAGTCTCTCTAGTTTTCGATCCTTCTCTAATGGAGATTCATTCCTTGTTCCCATTTGGAGGCGGTTTCTCTACATGGGGTGCCTATTGGTTAGTATTCCTGATTTTAGACCCATCATAGACTGATTTTAATTCTCTATTTTTTCTCCCCAATGCAGGTCTACTGTTCTCTTGTCACCTCCATCATTTCTCTCAGACCCTTCATGTAGGACTGCATCTCATTCTGGTTTGAAGTCCCCCTTGGAAATTTGGGTTGTGTGGGTGTCTTTTGTAATGGTGGTATAATTTGGGGTTCTTTTTTCTTGATCGGTTCCTGGTTGTGAGTTGTGGTTGGTTCTAGTGGTTCCAGTGGAGGTTCAGAATCTTCCACAGCTTCCACATTCCTACTTTTAGTTTGCGTTAGTCGATGTCGAGGGTTCCAGCAGGCTTCAGCAGTCAGCGAACATGTGTCTACTCTTGTTGTCTTAATGCGATCACGAGGTGTGGAGGTGTTTCCCCCGGTGTGTTGGCTCGTGTCGTTCTCCAATTCTATGGTGTGGGGTAAGGACGCACTGGCGTCAGTGGATCTGATGCAGTGCTGGTGCTCCATTTGAGGCCGGTACCAATGTTTCACGCGGCCTTAGTGGTGGTGTATGGTGCATAAGGGGAACGTATCGAGGGGTTGGTTTCAAGGTGATCCGTAGGTTTATGGGTGACATAGGAATGTGCAAGGTGGCATTGGCTGGGTGTGGATCCAGACATATTCCCTCTGGTTTTGAGAGGTATGGTCTTGGGTTGGATTCCAGGGCTGATTCCTTTTTTTTCGTCTTTTGGAGAGGGTTAGGTCTAGGACTAGGCTTCTAGACATGCCCACTTATGGTTTGTTTTGTTTGGTGTTTTGGGCCTAGTTGATTGTACAGTTCTCACTCAACCAAAAATTGAGTTATTTGGAAAACAATGTTTCGTGGAATATTATGTAAATGGAATAATTAATCTTCTAATCTTTTCTTTTTTCCTATTATTCTAAATGTGAAATTATCATCCGTGGTGTATCGATTTACCACCACCGTGGATGATGTACTTTCATTTTTCACTACTGCCTTCAAGGATGGTCATAAAACCAAAAGTATAGTTAAATAAGATTATATTATACATATTATAATTTATATAATGTTCTGGAACCAATATATAAACATGACATTACATAAAATTATATGACTTAGTGATGGTCATAAAATCCTCCAAATAAATTAAATCATTTTAATTAACTATTTATCTTACTATTATTCATCATACCATATAAAAAAATGATATTTAAGAGAATTTAATGTTATGAAATTTCATTAATATTGTATAATTTCAATTCTGGATAACTATTCCAATTTTATATGAACTTCCATACTCATATTCAAGTGAACTGATCATGAAAACCAAGGAAACAAACACTCCCAAATGATGAAATTAAACTCTAAAACTCATCAAAAATCCCATAAATGAACTTAATCAAAATATAATGAATAAAATTCATGTATAAAAGGTTCTTTATTTTTTAATTAATGTAATTAATTTTATTATCTAGGATATTAAAGTGAATAAAGAATTCATACATAAGGTAAGGGGATTCTCGAACCCAACTCTTTTACTTTGGGATTTTCCTGTTTCACTCCATTTTCAGTATGGTTATTACTTTAATTTTACTTAAATATCATTTATTTATCCTTAAATTTTATTTTTTTGGGATATACATGTTTTTAATATGATTTTATAATAAATTCAAAAACTTTTCCAAAAGAACTCTTCTTTCCAAACACACATATTTTAATTCTCATGTGATTGTTTCTTATTCACCCAAGATTGATGATTCTTATACAAAGTATGTTATTACCTCTTTATTTAAGGAACCTTATAGTTTACTCATGAATATATTATTTATGAAATGAAACCCATTCCTTTCCATGGGTTATTTTATGTCCAATATTGATATATGCTCTATGTAGCATGAATGATTATGTAAATGTTATGATATGATGGGTGAAACCAGAATTATATATCACATGTAAATGTTATGATGTGATGGGTGCACCTAGAATTATACAGTTCTCCAATTCATTGTATAATTTTATGTATATCATTTGCAAAGTTCAATATTCGTGAACATGATGCTAGCTTTGTCCACAACAATGTGTGGTAGTTGACCACTAAGGAATGATGTTTCATTTTTATGCATTTCCACATTTCATTAAATTATATAATTATTCCTCTCATGATTATAATTATGATACCATTATTATGTTATGATGATGAACATTATGCTCACCCATTTTATATTAATTTAGGGTCTTATCTATCCTCTTGCTGGGATTTTAACTAACCCCTTTCATTGATGTATATCCTCAGGTGATTACTTATACTAAGGATAACTAAAATTCCACTAAGAATCTAGATTATAAGGAATTAAATAATTTTTATGTTTTATTTTTTAAAATTTATTTATATTCCTAATTTTACCAAGGAACTAATCCACTTGATCCTAGATTTGTGGTACTATTATGTTATTTATCTTTAAAATGATGTAATAATCATGTAAGAACAAGAAGGGTCACTATAATTTCTAGAAAACTTCATGAATAACCAATTTATATGAAAATATATTGGTTTTAAGATATAAATATCACAAATTTCTCTCAATGGAGAGTTAAACATAAACAACTTCAAAAAACAATGAGATTGTGAAATAAACCCTTACTACTTTGGTAACATTTGAATCGTAACCCCCATGAAAGGAATAAATTAAAATAAAACATTAAATACCATGAATATAAATATACTCATGATATTACATATCAAATGGGTAGTAGATACACCTCATAAAATAATATAGGTGTATAACATAACATATGTCCCAAAGAAGACAATTTGAGATGAGCAACCCTTACAATGACCATAACGATGACACGAGGATTAATAAATTAATGGATTATGTGAATCAAATTTAAATACACATAAAAATTGGAAATAAAAAATATTTAAATAAAAATTTATCACACACATAATCTTAGAATATCAAACAGAATGAAGAAGTAACATAACCTAATGAAAAGAAATTGAGTTATGAAATTCTTTACCACTTGGAAACTCTCAAGTCAAATACCCTTGGATTAAATAATTCAAATTGAAATTTATAATACCATGAATTATTAATGATTAATGATATTACATGTAAAAGGGTAATTACATACATCATATAAAATAAAGTAGCTATACACCGTTATATTATGCCTTAATGAAGAGAAATTGAGATGAATTCCATTTTTTCGTGCTTCCCTTTAGTTTCACATGATTTGAAATTATTTATAATGGGTTTAAATATGTTATTAATAAATAATATAAGTATATTCTTATTTATGATTTCATATATGATCCTCTTATAAAATCATATCACTCGTTTTTTAACAATATTTTATTATTACTATTGATTTCGACATTAATTGCCTTGTTTTCTCATGTGTGTTTTGTCATGGAAGTTCCAATTTTTACGAATAGGATATATATATTAATCATCCATAGAATTATTTTCATGTTTTAAATATCATATTTACTCATTATATATATTTTTATAACCATTATTTAATGTTTGACAAGGAAAATGAATCACATCACTTCTTAGAGACGGTAGGTCATACGTACGCACGAGCAACAATATCATTTAAATAATTGGTGGAATTTTAAGAAAGATGATGATATATTAATTTTAAAGAATAAATATAATTATATATATAATATATATTCATTATTTTTACCGTTATTACTATCCATGTGATTCAGTGATGGAAAAAAAATTACATTGATTTTTGAGGCGATAGTTCCCCGTACTCAAAAGCGATGAATTTGTTTCCTATTTGATGGAGAAGTAGATGGATAAATATTATTAAATTAAAATAATAACATATAATTATATGGTAAATATATTTTATATTATATTTTAATTATTAATACATAATTGAATATGATAAAAAAATAATTAAAAATAAGATATCAGTGAAGACAATTACCTTTACTTAGAAGAAACTCATTTGGATATCTTATTAAGGACCCTAGGGTTAGTCTTTTGGGAATACCATAACCTCTAGAATGTGGCTAATGATTTTGGTGAGATATTATTTCAGGGTTTATTTGATCCAAATGGATTTATAGGTGTGAATAAGTGAGGGGACTGAGTGACATTTTAAAATTGAGGTTTAGGGCGCACTTATAAGTGTTGAAAAATTAAATCATACCAACATTTTCATATAAAAAAGGATCTATAATGAATCCTTATCAAACCATATATTTGATAATTTTAAAATTTTAATTTAAAGATAAACCCATAAAATGTGTCGAAAAAGCAGGTTTTTAAGAAATTTATTTTTCAAGCATAAGATGATTTTACATTTACTATATGACTAGTAATTATCGTCAAACGGATAAAAATTCATATATTTAGATATAAAATATTTAAATTTAATTTAAATAAATCCACATTTTTTTTATTTTAATTACTTCAAATGGAGAAAAATAATACACTTAAAATAGTTTTCATAAAATTGTGTTTTATGCCTAAAAATAAACTTATTCAAAAAACAGGTATAAATATGATTCAAATGAAATTAATTATTTTAAAATTAAATAAATAATTATTAATTTAATTTTAAATAAAATTAAAATAATAGCGTTACTTTAAAGATACTTATTTTAATGAAAAGACATACCAGTATTTGAAAAATTGATATTTTTCACTTTTCACTAAAAAAATCAACATTTTCAAGAAAATGGAAAAATTTCAACATAAGATAATTTTTAAATGATGATTTAAAAAATGGTATTTAAAAAAAATTAAATTTCTAAAAGTTTTTTAAATTAATTATAATTCCAAAATATAAAATGTAAAATAAAACCATTTTAGGGAAAATTTATTTTGAAGAATAAAATAGCTTTATTAATAAGTTTCATGATTATTTACTAAGAATTTATCAATAAATTTTTATAGATTATCATATATATATATATATATATTTCATAATTCTGTTAATATTATTCATACCCTCCAATTCAACCACTAGGTTATAATGGTTATAGTTAAATAATATATTTCATAGGTTGTTTAATCTTTGTATTACATGTTGTACATGCTATCAAACATAATGTTCTTATTTTAAAAAATTGAGGTTTTAAATTAATTTATTTTGAAGGTTCACACATGGATATTGTGGTTAGATAAATTATGACATTTTAGTGTGTTTTATAACATTAAAAACTAATCTATTTATATGACCTAAATAATTTTCATTTAATATGCCTCCCTAAATTATTCCATTTTAACTGGAAATAATTCACCCAAGATTAATTTCAATGACCTAATGCATCAGTGTAAATTTTTTATTCTACTAAAAATTTTCAATTAAAATTAATTTCCCCAAATCCTCATAATATATTCCATGCGTTCAGTTTGATTTTACATTAGGTGTGAAATATGATTCATCTTCTATGTTCAAGATATTCCTCTAAAAAAAGTCCAAAAAAATATATTATCCTAAAATAGGATGGAATCCCATCAAACACACAAAAAATTAGATTTTATTACACATTATTTTAGTTCATGAAAAATTAGAGGAACAAGTTAGTATAAGCTATTGATAAGGATAAATACAACCTAGTTATTTATCAATGGTATGCTAAGTTAAGATTTTTTCTATTTCTTTCTATAATCCTATAAATAAACCCAAAAAATTAACAAAAAAATTTCCCGAAAAAATAACGTGATAGATAAGAATGGAAAATTAATCATAGTTTACCCCCAAAATAATGTTATGTTTTAACTTCATATATCCAAACATTTCATAGTTTTTCCATAATATGAGGGCAGATGAAGTTTTCTTGACTTGAAACACTATAAATATTTAGATCCTTTCCTCCTCAAAAATTTCATTTTATTGATGTCATTCCATTTATTTAGGATGGGTTTGTCTAACCCCCTTTTATAGGTTAACATGTAAAGTATTTGGGTTTGAAATATGTAAGGGGAAACTCGATTTTCATCAACATGATGAATGGTGGTGTCCAAATCATCTCAATCAACCTCGGTTGGTAGTAAATTCAACTACTCTATTCTTACATCAAACATAGACTCCTCTCTAATGGATAATTCATATTCATTTCCTAAGTCTTATATTAATTGTGTTGAATATATAATGTGAAAAAAGAGAGTTATAACATAATTTAGATTATATAAAATCCAAATAAAATAAAATTATCATTTTTATTTACTCCCTCATGTTTGTTAGTATGAAACTCTTTGTTCTCATGAAATACACTTGAATAAATAACCATTATAGTTGTAGGTATTATAACTTAATTATATTCCTCAAAGCATAACCCATCCAATATGACATTATATAAATTATCTAGAAGGGAAAATAATTGTACTAAATCATCTATATCAAAGTTGATAGGATCCCATTGCATTACTGTATATAGATATTTTGACCAATATTCACTAAAATACTCATTTGAAATATGTAGGTCTACCATAATTATCTTATCTACTTTATAATCATTAACATATTATTCTATAAAATCAATTATAAATAACATTTTGGGGGGGGGGGGTGGGTTATTCCAATTACTTATTAACCTCAAAGACATATTCATTAGATTTCATGGAAATTTGTATGGATCACATTTCTTTTTCACCTCTCTTATAATGGATTGGACCTCCCAAAAAATTACTCTATGGGAATTCTATTGATTGAGGTTGTACTTATTTTTATGGATCACATTGCTCCTCCACCTCTCTTATAATGGATTGGACCTCCCAAAAACTTTACTCTATGATAATTCTATTGATTGAGGTGCTTGGGGGAATTCTAATTGAGTTTTGAGGGGAAAAGGAGGAGCATGTTGGAAAATATAGGTAATGAGGTACTTAATTTTTGGATCCTTGGTTGTTCCGTAATGGTGGTATTTACGGTTATTAGAGGCCGACTCTAAAATATAGAGAGTATTGAGTGGAGTTTCGTGCTAATACCAATTCTAGAAAGGTTATGACATGGAGATATGGCTGCAATATAGTGTACTGGGGCTCAGTATTAGGGGTTCTAGCATTTTCAGGTTAGTTGCACCATGGATATGGGCTATTATGTAGCCCCTTTCATTGTAATTAGTTCCTTCAACGTAGAAATCTTGGTTATTTGGTGGTCCTTTTACTAGTTTCTAGGGGTTTACAATATTATGTTCTGGGCTACGCCATGGACACACCTGTATTTTATAGGATCTTTAGTGTGTGAATAACTGCTGATCTTAGTGGAAGGTTTGACCATCAAGATTCATCATAGTAACTACCCTTTGTATTGTAGTCCATTAGTTTTCAACCATTTTGTATCATGGTCCAAGAGGTTGTTTCATGGTCCTATGTTTAGCATATTGGTTATAAATTATAAAATATCTTCAAACTCGATCATTGTAAAAAATTTCTCTCGTTTGTTGAGTTAACCAACTGCATCACAAGGAGGAATTTAACCCCAATTTCAATGAATTTCAACCCTGGTCATAGAGGATCTATCTGTGGTGTTTTAGGTGTGTTTCCTTCTTACTCCCCCTATTTTCTACCCCATTTCTTATTCGGTAGAGGTTTATGTCAAGTTGAACATATTGTTTTGATGATGTTTTGGTGATAGACTGATGTGGTTGTTGTGTTTTAGGCCGGTAAGGGTGATATCCATCATTTTTGTTTTTGATGGCAGCCTTTCTCTTGTTCTAACCACATGAAATGGAATAGAAAGACATGTTTTAGGTAAGGGATCCTTCACTTCTCATTTAGTTACATCATGTGGGAGGGGATATACTCTTGTTATCTTTTTGTAATATAGTTATCATTGGATTAATTAAAGATAAATAATTGGATAAAATTGAATTGAAGGGGAAGGGGAATTGTATCACATGATTGTATAACTTTCAATCTTATTTTTATATTGTGATTAAATGGACTTGACACCTTGATAAAAATTGTGGCCTTTAGTGGACTTATTTTTTCCATTCTTGATGTTTTTTGGAAAATTTGTTGTGTGTTGTCTTTATGACCAAAAAATGGAATTGGATAACCCCTTATATTCTATTAATAAAATGGTTTCCCCATGATATTTATAGCATGTGTTAGATTTCTCTTGAATAAAGAAGTATACTATAATGGAAAATCCCTTGAATAATCTAAAAAGTTCCATGTGAATGCGATGTGAAATGTTTTTTGGTGTCTAGTTGTGATTTGGGGTGAAGATATAATGACAAGTGGATATGGTACACAACTGTTGGGATGTGGGGAATGGTTGTGGTGTGGAAAGTGGATGTAGCTATGAAATGGTGATGATGTGGGCTTGTTGGCATGGGATGAATGGTTATTATGTTATGTTGTGTTTTTTTGTTCTAGATACCTTAGTGGATATGGAATAATTTTTTAATAATGAAAGTGAAATGTCATGGGTTGGATGAATAATGAACAAATTTAAATGGGAAGTATTAATTTAATGGTTGTCCCACTACTACAAAAAGGGCTTATAATAGCGCTAAAAACTGCCTTTAACAGTGCTAAAAAAGTGCTGTTAATATCGGCGAAGATAAAGGGGGGTCCCCTTTATCAGCGCTAAAAATAGAACTGATAAAGGGGGACCTTTATCTGTGCTAAAAAAGCACTGATAAAAGTGCTACTTTATCAGTTCTAAGAAAGTGCTGATAAAGGTAGTCTTTATCAGCGCTATTTTCAGCGCTGATAAATATATAATATATCAGCACTAAAAATAGCGTTGATAAAAACTACCTTTATCAGTGCTGTTTTGAGTACTGGTAAAAACTACCTTTATCATTGCTCAAAATAGCACTGATATATTATCTATTTATCAGTGCTTAACTAGTGCTGATAAAGGCCAAAGATCCTGTGCAAAACCAAAACCTGCACAAAACCTACACAGAACCTGCACAGAACCTGCACACATTACAGCACCTGCACACAACACAAACAACACCTGCACACATCACAAAAAACACCCACACACAAAGCACAGAAGAACAAAAATGATACATACATTTACTTGAAATAGAAAGGGAAGCACTTATCACACATACATGATTAACCTCACTCTATTCCTGACTAGCGGCATGAGAGGGAGGACTTGGGGAGATCAGTTGGGATCAGAGGGGAAATACCTCTTCTGGTAAACAAATAGTTATGGACTCAGATATAATGCTCGTACTTATATTTATATTTCCCTCTGGAAGATACTCCTTCTTGTAAATATACTCGATCGGGATACCCATCTATAAAATGACTCCATTTATGCCTTTTGTAAGGCCAACCCCCTATAGAAGGAAGAGGTCTTTCAGCACCTGATTGTAGACCAACCATAGGAGGGTCTGAAGGAGAGAAACCTTTATAATCTTCTTACAAGACGTAAAAACAACCTAACCTAATGAGGATATAAAAAATTATATTTTCAATCTATAAGAGATACCTTCAGGAACTATAAAAGAGAAGGCGACCAGAGGGAGGATGATATGTTACTATTATTGATCTCTTCTAGATAGAAAAATACACAAAGATACTTGGACTCAAGATATTTAGGTTTAATTAATGTATGTTTATGTTCAAAATAATCTAATAATATGTGTTAAAGAATGGGGTTGCTAAATGGAATTATACTAGTGAGGCATAAAACATAAAATAACCAATTAACCAAGAGACACAATTAGGTCATTGCCCTTACCTCAACCAGAAGTCCAATAAACTATTTTCAGTTCATACCAACCACAACTGAGTCCATGATCACATGTATTAATGTCCAAAAATATTAAATTACATAATTATTTAATTTTAACCAAAAATCCAGTATGGTATAATAGGATCCAAACTCATCGTGTAATCCAACAAAGCCAGAATGCTGAGAAACTAGGTGTGATCCACTCCTGATGCACCCCTAAGCCTAGAAAACATTAAATCCCCAATCTATATTTCTAAATTTATGACAAATTAAACCTAAATTTTTAAAAACCCATAAATAAATCTTCCACAAAATATAATCTGCATCAAATAATGATTGATTACTAGTTTATGAAAATTTGAGACATTCTCTAAGAGTCATATATAAAAGTCCCATGAAGAACAATGATTTATCCATACTATGGTATAATAATTACACCTAGAACCCTAAAAAATGAATTCAAATCTTTGAGAAAGAAGTTAGAGAAGCAAGGAAGATATAGGAGAAGATACCACATTGATTCGAAATGACGAACAACTGATAATCCACTCAGGTCTAAGGGGAAGGAAGGAGGGGAATGGGGTTTGGCCACCCCCTAAGAACTTGGTGCCCAAACGAAGAAACCTGAGGAGGTTTATATTTTATAAACCCATCACCCACATAAAAATAAGTTTAAAATCATGTTACATGAAATGAACCAAGTGGTGACATCACTATATTTTGGGTCCAAAACCTTACTTCACCCCTTTTCCCCATTCACAACCATTATCACCCTATTAAATGCATTCATGTTGTGAATTACCCTTTAAAACTATGATTAGCCTAATGTTACTACATTTCAATAGAATGACTACCCAAATCATCCTTAATATCCTCCCAAAACCCAATGACATCCCTATAGCCCCAATACATGTTTGAAACACCTATTAGAGACATTAAAACTTTTAATAACCCAACCTGAGACCTGGTTCAAAAAATGAAACCATAAATAAATGAAAATTCAATTTACCTTGGTAATTTATAACCCAAAATGATGTGGGTCATTACACGCTTGGGTTATAAACAAGCTTGTTCTTTTATCCATAGTTATAAGGCCCCATCCTTAAACCTTACATAATATTGAGTTATCACAAGATTACACGTTGAGGATCTTTTCAGGTTTAGAGTTTTAGAGAATTAGATCTTAAAACATGCATTACAACCCACATTTAAACAAAGTGGTTACAATAAAAGATAGTATTCTTTTTCCCATCAACGAAAACATATTGAAAATAAAACATGGATTCTTTCTTGAAACTTCCTTGACACTATCATCTTATCATGTACCTTTCCCGTGACCTGTGAAAAACATTTCAAAAAAACTTGGGATGAGCATAAAAAGCTCAGTATGGGTTATATAAAAAGAACAAGGAAAGGAAACATGAGTTCATATATACATAAGAATGAAATCATACTTTACCCATAAAACATAGGCACTTTAACATACCTCATAAAATCATGAACAAATCATAGAAATCATAAGACATAAAGGTAACTTGAGGCATTCATAAGATTCTTACGTAGGGAGTAACCCTATTGGTTACGTTTGGAATACCCATCACAGTATATTTCCTAAATCTCTTTGGAGAAACCTTAATGTTTCACTCCTTCGCGTTACCCAATGCATTGGAGAGCTATATCGGGCTCACCCGCCCTTAGTTTATCACGGAACCACCTGTTTTCATAATAATGCCCAAGAACCTCAACATAATCATATCACATAAAACATGCATAAAGGAAACATAACATTCCCACCTTTCAATCACAAGATATCAATACAACACATTGATATATAAAACATTATGAAAACCATTTTCGATACCAAAATAAAAGAAAAGTAAAACATGGTATTTATTTTTCTTTTAAAAAGAAGGTATGACTTATAGAGGAAGCCGGAACTCAAATAATGGTCAAGGCGGCGGAGAAGTCGTTGTCTCCACATACGTACGACAAAAACATTCCCTTTTGTCATTTTTGTAAAACGCTTCATATAAAAAAGATTCCTTTTGGATAAACATAAAAGACAAAGGGGTTTATACACCGTATAAAAGAAGGTTGTGTATAAAACAAAATATGCCTCAAAGAAAGGAGATTGAGACGAAGTCCCATACAAAGATCGTTTTTAAAATAAAATAGATCTATTATGTGTATTTACTATAAGTACACATAAAGAAAGTACAAATACAAGATAGGACATAATAATATCATGACATAATTTGAAAGTAGGAGAATAACCCAAAGAATGGTAATTGGGTTAAGAAGTTCCCTTACCTCGTATCCGACTTGACCCGACCGTTCTTTAATCTCCTGAATAATAAACTTGAGTTAATCTATACTTTCTTAAGAACCTTTTCAAGTTCATTATTCCTTTTATACCATGTTATGAACATCATGTAATCATTTAAGTTAATAATGTTCATTTTGTCGTTATTTGGTTCTTAAGTCAAAAATAGACTTCTTACACTTACATGTTGTTAATTTGGTCAAAGGTTCATTATATACAGAATGATATTAATGATTTGGATAACATATATATCATATATATTCATCATATACATGTATTTATAATATTACATCACATTTAGAGGTAAGAAATGAAATGCACAATTCATGGAGACGGTAAGCCGTACGTACGCATGAACGCTACTTCCATTTCTATTTCGTATTTTCTGGAATGGAATCATAATGATATAAGAGTATATTATAATTCTAGTATAATAACATATATAATATCATTAACTTTATCCTTTACACATCCCACATATGGTATTAACGAATCAAATCACTTTTAGGGGGCAGTAGTCCGCACTTCCTAAAATGAAGATATCATGTTTACCCATAATGGAAACAATAATGGTATGCCATAAATGAAAAATACAGAAGCTTAAGGAAAGAATAAACATATTATATATCATATATAAAAATAGTGACATCATAATGGCCACCTTTGAAGGTGTTAAATGAGTATTGAACAATCATCGCTTCGGGAGGCAGAATTTCGCCATCCACGGAAACCGTATGTTATTTAACCATTTGATGTATTTATGTGAGAGTTTAGCTCGAATAAATCTTATAACAACATCCTAGTATATTTAAGATACTGGTGTTGTTACAAAAGAAGTAAATAAAAAGAGTTTAGGGGGTTGGAGAAGCAAAATAAAACAAATGAACATGAGAGAATGAATTACCTTTAAAAGTGTAACTCCTTGTGATTTGAGCCTAAAGGATTCCTTTGAAATGATTATGCCCAAAGGAAATCCTCTAGGATTAGGAGAGGGATGTGTAGAGAGTAAATGGGTAGGGGATGGCCGAGCCAAAGGCTTGAGGAGTGTGTGAAATGAGGTAGAGGTGGGGGCCTTTTATAAGAGGAGAGGAGGGGCACTTTTGGAAATCATGAAACTATTATTTTATTTTCAAAAGTGTTTCGAATTTCTAAGGTCCCAAATTGATATATTTCGAAGATAATATGATAAGGCTTCTAAATATTCCCATACAATAGGTTTTGGACATGTTTAGGTTATAGATATTACATTATCTTTCCATTTTATTTAAATCGTTAAATAATGAGTTCATCGCTGCATCATCATGATGTCATAAATAATTTAATTTATTTAAAGTCTAAAAATTATAAAAAAATACTATGATGTAGGAAATCATTTTAGCTTTCAAAATAGTATTTATAGAAAAAAATATGATTAGTATAACCCCTTATAATTTTTTTTAGTAAAACAATTTATGTTAGTGTCATTTTCACCTTTATTTTTTAAAAAAAGGCATTAAAGTCATTATCTCACCCAAGTGGCTCCATGGGGTCCCCTAAATCAACCCATGGGTTGTCTTGGTCGGCCATGACACAACCAATAGGGTTAGAACATGTGTCAAGCTCATATCATTTTATTAAATCATTATTTTTACCTTAAACTACACTAATGACCTCTAATCGCGATTAATGAAAAAAACGTTACTATTCACCAAAAAATTATTTTCATTCCATTGAACCACATTTTACATACTAATGACAACCATGTATGTCGGATTTTCAAAATTCAATACACATTAGTGGTAAACTTTCATTTAACTGAAAAATCAGTTTGCTTGATTACCACTTAGTGGTTTCACTATTCATCAAAAATTGAAGTTTTTCAGAAAAATACAAAAACTTCACCCTAAGCTATATTTTATCTTCTAAATTCAAAAAATGAAGTCTATTTTAAAAAATTCAAATCATATAAGTCACATTAATTAATTTAATAATTAATTCCCGCTGTCAGAGCAAATTGCGTGTTTTTATGAAACAATAAGTATCAAAAGATTGACACCAGTTTAAGTCCAATTTCAAAGTGAAATTGATTCCAATGACCACCATTGGATTAAATGGTAAAAATATATTCTAATTTCACTTCAAAACCAATTCAAAAGATAATATAATCATATAAATAAATTAGATTAAAAAGCAGTTTTGATGTAAAATGCAGTATTTTTCTCTATTCATTAAAAAATGAACATTGTCAGAAAAATACCAAAAATTCACACAAAGTAAATTTTGATGTCCCAATCATAAATAATAATTTTATTTTGACAAACATAGCTTATAAAATTTTCAAAAGATAGATTTAAAAAGGGTTTTCCATCAAATGGCAGTAAAACAATCTTTTAAGAATATTAGTGTATTCCATGCATAAGATTGGATTTATTTTCATTTTAAGCCTCTAAAACATTATCTAATTCATTAATAGACATAGATAAAAATATCTATTATTCATTACTTACTTGGGATGTTACATCCTTCCCCCCTTTAGAAAATTGCGTCCCCACAATTTATTTACTTATCAAATAAATGGGGGTACTTATCCCTCATTGCATTTTCAGATTCCCATGTTGCCTCTTCCATCATGTGGTTTTTACACAAAACCTTTACCTGCTTAATCACCTTATTCCGCAATACCTGCTCCCTGTGGTCAGGAATCTGGACCGGTTGTTCCTCGTAAGATAGATTCTCTTCCAGCTGAACTACCTCTGGACTCAAAACATGAGATGGATCTGGCATATACTTTCTCAACATCGAAACATGAAAAACATTGTGTACCTGAGATAAACTTGGAGGTAAATCCACTCGGTATGCAACTGATCCAACTCTCTCCAGAATTTCGTATGGTCCAATGAACCTTGGACTTAGATTTCCTTTCTTACCAAATCGCATAACACTTTTCCAAGGAGAAACCTTGAGAAAAACATGATCACCTACCTCAAAAGATAGATCCTTCCTCCGGTTATCCGCATAACTCTTCTGCCTGCTCTGAGCTGTTCTCATGTGCTTCTGAATAAGATGAACATTTTCTGCCATCTCTTCTACCAATTCTGGTCCCATCAGCTTCCTTTCCCCTACTTTATCCCAAAAAGCTGGAGTTCAACACCGCTTTCCATATAATGCCTCAAATGGAGCCATCTGTATACTGGAATGAAAACTGTTGTTATTTGAAAATTCAACCAAAGAAAGATGTTGGTCCCAACTTCCCTGATAATCCATAGAGAAAGAACGTAGCATATCCTCCAAGGTCTGAATTGTTCGTTCTGACTGCCCATCTGATTGAGGATGAAAATATGTACTAAAATTTAATTCAGTACCCAACGACTTCTAAAGGCCTTTCCAAAAGTTAGAAGTGAACCTGGGATCACGATCAGATATAATGGAGAGGGGAACTCCATGTAACCTGACTATCTCTTTAAGATACAAACGGGAAATTTGATCTAGGGAAAAAGTATCTCGTATAGCAAGGAAATGAGCAGATTTAGTCAAGCGATCAACAATAACCTAGATTTCATTATTACCTTGATATGTCCTTGGTAATCCCACAACAAAGTCCATGGATATGTTTTCCCATTTCCACTCTGGCATTGGTAAAGGCTGAAGCATCCCTTTCGGTAACTGCCACTCTGCTTTAACCTGCTGACAAGTCAGACACTTCACAGTAAAATCAGCAATATCTCTTTTCTTTCCATCCCACCAGTAATACTCTCGCAGATCTCTGTACATCTTAGTACTGCCAGGATGAACTGAAAACGGAGAACTATGAGCTTCACATAACAACTCTCTCTTCAACATTGAATCACAAGGCACACACAATCTCTTCCGAAATCTCAAAACGCAATCATTATCAATGTTGAATTCAGGCAAATTACCTTTCTGAACCAGCTCTACCTTTTTCTGCAACTCACTGTCTTGCTTCTGTGCTTGCTTGATTCTATCTAATAGAGATGATCTCACTGATACCTGAAACAAAACAGAAGAACTTCCTGCACCAAAAACTTCTATTCCAAAGTTCATCAAATCTTTAACCAAAGGATCGCGTTCCAAACGCAACATTGCTAATAAAGCATTAATTTTTAGACTCAAAGCATCAACCACTTTATTTGCTTTTCCCTGATGGTAATGAATTGTACAATCATAATCCTTGATTAATTCTAGCCATATCCTTTGTCTCATGTTCAATTCTTTCTGAGTGAATATATACTTTAAACTTTTGTGATCGGTATATATTTCACACTTTACTCCATATAAATGATGCCTCTAAAGTTTTAAAGCAAAAACAACAGAAGCTAATTCCAAATCATGTGTAGGGTAATTTACCTCATGAGTTTTCAACTGCCGTGAAGCATAAGCAATTACCTGATCATTTTGCATTAGGACGCAACAAAGTCCTTTCAATGAAGCATCACTGTAGATAAAAAACTCACCATTACTGGAAGGTAGTGCCAAAACTGGAGCATTCACCAATCTTCTTTTCAATTCCTGAAAACAATCATCACATTCTTTTGTCCAGATAAACTTAACACCCTTCCGATTTAGCTTAGTCATTGGACTAGATAACCGTGAAAAATTTCTAACAAACCTTCGGTAATAGCCTGCCAAACCAAGGAAGCTACGAATCTCGGTTACATTTGTGGGTCTTGGCCATTCTTCCACAACTTTTGTTTTTGTAGGATCAACAGTTATCCCATCTTTAGAAACAATGTGACCAAGGAAAGAAATTTGTTGCAACCAAAACTCACACTTGCTTAATTTTCCATACAGTTTATTTTCTTTTAAGGTTTGCAAGATAACCCTTAAATGTCTTTCGTGCTCCTCTTTACATTTAGAAAACACCAAAATATCATCAATGAAAACCACCACAAACATATCCAAGAACTCATGGCAAATTCTATTCATTAAGTCCATGAATACAGCAAGTGCATTGGTTAGCCCAAAAGGCATTACTACAAATTCATAATGGCCATATCTCGTACAGAACGCGGTCTTCGGAATATATGCCCCCTTTACCTTCAGCTGATGGTACCCCGATCTCAAGTCAATCTTTGAAAAAAACTGAGCTCCCTGGAGCTGATCAAATAAACAAAGTACCTGATACAACTTCATTTGACGGCTCGACATCTACTGAAGTAGTTGCAAAGGATTTCACCACCCCTTTCTGCTTGTAGTCTAACTGCTTCCCATCACTCAAGCTCTTTGTCAGACACTCATTTGCATAGTGACCCATCTCATTGCACTTATAACATTTCACTAAATGTAAATCGAATTTGGTCTTACCTTCACCTTGATCCTTTTCAGTGCAATCACGAGCCTTATGTCCCATCTTACCACATTGGTAACACTTCCCAGAATTCAGAAGACATTCCCCAGCATGCCTTTTGCCACATTTATCACAAACTGAAAACTTAGTTTTCTTACCATCAAACTTTTTTGAAGAATTCTTACCTTTCTCCTGCCACCTCGGTCTCTTCTTCTGTTGGTTGTTATAGAACACTTGATCATCGGCAAACTCCATTTCCACCTTCTCAGCACATCGAACAAGCTTTTTATAACTTTTAAACTCACGAGAAGCTAATGCCCTTCGATATTTTGGCTTTAATCCTGAGTAAAAACGATTGATTTTACTATCAAGGTCTCGGATAAAATTTGGATCATACCTTGCCAATCGAGTGAACCTTTCTTCATAGGTAGCCACTGAGTCTTCCTCTTGCCTCAATTCCAAGAATTTCTTTTCCATCCTAAGTCGAACAGCCTTAGGAAAATACTTCTCAAGAAACATACCTTTGAATTCGTCCCAGTCAAGAGCATCAATCTCATCAGCGTCCCTAATATTTTTAACCATAGACCACCACTGATCTGCCTCACCCTCCAAACGGTAAATAGCAAGACTAACCTTTTGATTGTCTGAACACCCCATGACATCGAAAATCTTCTCCAGTGCTTTAATCCACCCTTCGGCTAGCACAGAGTCAGATGATCCTCTGAATGATGGGGGATGTTGCCTCATGAAATGTTCCACCACTGACATGTTCCTCAGCAGTTGGTCTGGCTGATCTCGTGCATGGATACCACCGCCATTTATCGCTTGAGTCAACTGTGCCATCACTGCAACAAACTGTTCAGTTCCAATTCCGACCATCTCAGGATGCTGATTCGGAAGGTTATTTCCCTCTGTATGCCTTCCTAGCACTTCTTCCCGGTTTCCTCTACGGAAAACCATTCTGAACAAACATGTCTTAGATGAAGCAACATGGTAATATTCAAATGCTATATCACTTCAATTTGACCATACAAAAAAAAATATTTTTGGATAATCATTTAATATAATTCTAACTCCTAAAGTTATCTAAACCGACCTCTGATACCAACTACAAGGCCCCCGCCTTAAACCTTACATAATCTTGAGTTATCACAAGATTACACGTTGAGGATCTTTTCAGGTTTAGAGTTTTAGAGAATTAGATCTTAAAACATGCATTACAACCCACATTTAAACAAAGTGGTTACAATAAAAGATAGTATTATTTTTCCCATCAACGGAAACATATTGAAAATAAAACATGAATTCTTTCTTGACACTTCCTTGACACTATCATCTTATCATGTACCTTTCCCGTGACCTGTGAAAAACATTTCAAAAAAACATGGGATGAGCATAAAAAGCTCAGTGTGGGTTATATAAAAAGAACAAGGAAAGGAAACATGAGTTCATATATACATAAGAATGAAATCATACTTTACCCATAAAACATAGGCACTTTAACATACCTCATAAAATCATGAACAAATCATAGAAATCATAAGATATAAAGGTAACTTGAGGCATTCATAACATTCTTACGTAGGGAGTAACCCTCTTGGTTACGTTTGGAATACCCATCACAGTATATTCCCTAAATCTCTTCGAAGAAACCTTAACGTTTCACTCCTTCGCGTTACCCAATGCATTGGAGAGCTATATCAGGCTCACCCGCCCTTAGTTTATCACGGAACCACCCGTTTTCATAATAATGCCCAAGAACCTCAACATAATCATATCACATAAAACACCCATAAAGGAAACATAACATTCCCACCTTTCAATAAAAAAATATCAATACAACACATTGATATATAAAACATTATGAAAACCATTTTCGATACCAAAATAAAAGAAAAGTAAAACATGGTATTTATTTTTCTTTTAAAAAGAAGGTATGGCTTGTAGAGGAAGCCGAAACTCAAATAATGGTCAAGGAGGCGGAGAATTCGTTGTCTCCGCATACGTACGACAAAAAAATTCCCTTTTGTCGTTTTGTAAAACGCTTCGTATAAAAAAGATTCCTTTTGGATTAACGTAAAAGTCAAAGGGGTTTATACACCGTATAAAAGAAGGTTGTGTATAAAAGAAAATATGCCTCAAAGAAAGGAGATTGAGACGAAGTCCCATACAAAGATCATTTTTAAAATAAAATAGATCTATTATGTGTATTCACTATAAGTACACATAAAGAAAGTACAAATAAAAGATAGGACATAATAATATCATGACATAATTTGAAAGTAGGAGAATAACCCAAAGAATGGTAATTGGGTTAAGAAGTTCCCTTACCTCCTATCCGACTTGACCCGACCGTTCTTTAATCTCCTGAATAATAAAATTGAGTTAATCTCTACTTGCTTAAGAACCTTTTTCAAGTTCGTTATTCTTTTTATACCATGTTATGAACATCATGTAATCATTTAAGTTAATAATGTTCATTTTGTCGGTATTTGGTTCTTAAGTCAAAAATAGACTTCTTACACTTACATGTTGTTAATTTGGTCAAAGGTTCGTTATATAAAGAATGATATTAATGATTTGGATAACATATATATCATATATATTCAGCATATACATGTATTTATAATATTAGATCACATTTAGAGGTAAGAAATGAAATGCACCGTTCATGGAGACGGTAAGCCGTACGTACGCATGAACGCTACTTCCATTTCTATTTCGTATTTTCTGGAATGGAATCATAATTATATAAGAGTATATTATAATTCCAGTATAATAACATATATAATATCATTAACTTTATCCTTTACACATCCCACATATGGTATTAACGAATCAAATCACTTTCAGGGGGCGGTAGTCCGCACTTCCTAAAATGAAGATATCATGTTTACCCATAATGGAAACAACAATGGTATGCCATAAATGAAAAATAAAGAAGCTTAAGGAAAGAGTAAACATATTATATATCATATATAAAAATATTGACATCATAATGGCCACCTTTTAAGGTGTTAAATGAGTATTGAACAATCATCGCTTCAGGAGGCAGAATTTCGCCATCCACGGAAACCGTATGTTCTTTAACCATTTGATGTAGTTCTGTGAGAGTTTATCTCGAATAAATCTTATAACAACATCCTAGTATATTTAAGATACTGGTTTTGTTACAAAAGAAGTAAATAAAAAGAGTTTAGGGGGTTGGAGAAGCAAAATAAAACAAATGAACATGAGAGAATGAATTACCTTTAAAAGCGTAACTCCTTGTGATTTGAGCCTAAAGGCTTCCTTTGAAAGGATTCTGCCCAAAGGGAATCCTCTAGGATGAGGAGAGGGATGTGGAGAGATTAAATGGGCAGGGGATGGCCGAGCCAAAGGCTTGAGGAGTGTGTGAAATGAGGTAGAGGTGGGGGCCTTTTATAAGAGGAGAGGAGGGGCACTTTTGGAAATCATGAAACTATTATTTTATTTTCAAAAGTGTTTCGAATTTCTAAGGTCCCACATTGATATATTTCTAATATAAGATGATAAGTCTTTGAAATATTCCCATACAATAGGTTTTGGACATGTTTAGGTTTTAGATATTACATTATCTTTCCATTTTATTTAAATCGTTAAATAATGAGGTCATCGCTGCATCATCATGATGTCATAAATAATTTAATTTATTTAAAGTATAAAATTATAAAACAAATACTATGATTTAGGAAATTGTTTTAGCTTTCCAAAGAGTATTTATAGACAAAAATATGATTAGTATAACCCCTTCTAAAAATTGTTTTAGTAAAACAATTTATGTTAGTGTCATTTTCACCTTTATTTAAAAAAAGGAATTAAAGTCATTATCTCACCCAAGTGGCTCCATGGGGTCCCCTAAATCGACCCATGGGTTGTCTTGGTCGGAAATGACACAACCAATAGGGTTAGGACATGTGTCAAGCTCATCTAATTTTATTAAAGCATTATTTTTACCTTAAACTGCACTAATGACCTCTAATCGCGATTAATGAAAAAAACGTTACTATTCACCAAAAAATTATTTTCATTCCATTGAACCAAATTTTACATACTAATGAAAACCATGTATGTTGGATTTTCAAAATTCAATACACATTAGTGGTAAACTTTCATTTAACTGAAAAATCAGTTTGCTTGATTACCACTTAGTGGTTTCACTATTCATCAAAAATTGGAGTTTTTCAGAAAAATACCAAAACTTCACCCTAAGATATATTTGATATTATGAATTCAAAAATGAAGTCTATTTTACAAAATTAAAAACATATAAGTCAAATTAATTAATTTAATAACTAATTCCCGCTGTCAGAGCAAATAGCGTGTTTTTATGAAACAATAAGTATCAAAAGATTGACACCAGTTTAAGTCCAATTTCAAAGTAAAATTGATTCCAATGACCACCATTGGATTAAATGGTAAAAATATATTCTAATTTCACTTCAAAACCAATTCAAAAGATAATCTAATCATATAAATAAATTAGATTAACAAGCAGTTTTGATGTAAAATGCAGTATTTTTCTCTATTCATTAAAAAATGAACATTGTCAGAAAAATACCAAAAATTCACACAAAGTAAATTTTGATGTCCCAATCATAAATAATAATTTTATTTTGACAAACATAGCTTATAAAATTGTCAAAAGATATATTTAAAAAGGGTTTTCCATCAAAAGGCAGTAAAACAATCTTTTAAGAATATTAGTGTATTCCATGCATAAGATTGGATTTATTTTCATTTTAAGTCTCTAAAACACTATCTAATTCATTAATAGACATAGATAAAAATATCTATTATTCATTACTTACTTGGGATGTTACAATAGTTCTACAGAGTATCATGGCCACCTCACATTAAATCTAATGCATGAGAAAACCAGTGAATGAAATTCAGTCTCAAATTCAATTATTTTAAATAGGGTACTCAATATCATATTCTTAAATCTGGTTCAATGTACACACATTACCCCTCAATCATAATTGGATTAAATAGATATTATTTAGTGACATAGTTTATTTTAATGATCACTTCATCAGCAAAAACGTAGGTGAGTGTTTATCCACACTCTAAGGCATAACATAATCATCTTGGTCAAGATTTTGTTTTGAATATTATTTCAAGAAATAATAGGATCATCTTGAAGGTCAAAAAAAGCAACCTATCATCATTTCCTTCCATCAACAGGTGATCAAATAGGGTTTTTACACTATGTAGGAGTTTAATGTCCTTTCTATATATTGTGTCTATCTAAGTAGACAAGGCCTATGTAAGTACGAAGTGACATGGGTATCCTTATTAAGAGATCATCTCCCAGGGGAAGAAACTCCCTGAGATATATAGGAAGTGAACCACCTCGATCATAATAAATAATTTATGATGGTTCAAAATTGTTTCTTAAAGGGATAAAAGGCTCGACCGATATATCCATACCTCTATCCCCCTGTCTCAGGTTGAACTGGAGTCAGATCCCCCTCACTGTGTTCCTCGAAGAGACCCCCTTCAGCAACCAGCACCAACCCTTCCAAGGCATTCAACCTGCCAAAAATTGCCACAGTTCCCTAGACATCCTCGACCAAATCTCTACTGACCTCCTCTCCACAATTGGTACATATCCATCGAAGGGATCAATCTGCTCAAACTATTTAATCAACAAGGGTGTAAACATAAAATTTATGATTCCTACTTGGATATTGGATCATTTTTCATCAAAAATCATGCTATCTAATGATTGGAGGAAGTCATTGTGTTCATTGTATCTCGATCTGCTCTAATATGTCATTTCTTCATCATCCATGTTTATTCAAAAAAGAAGGTTGGTGGATAATCAATGATCATATATAGATAACATAAGTAGTAGGAATTCACCTTTACCCTATTTGTGTGCAATCTTCCATCAGGTATTCTGCCCATTCGTTTCTAAACACATCTATATCATCTTCTGAATATGAGTTTTTGTGACAGTCATGGTAGTACTGAAAAAATATAAATACAAAAAGGATTAATAAATATTTTATATGAACTCATAATTATTTTCGAAAACACCTCGTCAGGGATTCTAGTTTGTTGATGAAATACGATCTCTTTCATAAATTTACAAACATAATAACCACAGTCCTTTCCGTTTGTTTGTTTTGGACACTACATAAACATCGAAAACAATAAGTAATTTGTTTTGATATGTGTTTGGATATTGAAATGTTATTATATATACCAGGATAATTTTCCAGTTGTAGATCTTGTAGGCGTTCTTATCCTTAGGCCATGGATTCATTCAATGCATTAGACGATATTGATGCACCACCCTATCATAACAGAATCATCATTAAAATATAACATAAATTGTATAACTAGATGTTTAGTTTTAAAATGTTTCATCTGGTGTATTAAAAATTAACAAATGCCATCAAACATGGTCGGTTTGTTGGATATCCATGCATTGAATCCATAAAATAAATCTTTGGAGTATCCAAATTGACTGCAATCATCATCCAATGATTCCTAAAAATACAAAAAGTAATAAGTAAAGAAAGAAATGAAAATATAGTTGATATGATTAAATTTTAGAGTTTTACCCCTTTATCGTTGGTATTAAAAAGAGTCTATCATCCGTAATTTTGTTTTCAAATGATTTGAGCAGGGATGACATTATTGAAGCCTCTTTATCAGAATCTATTTCATCTTTTGAAGAGGTGATGTGAGGACTAACGAGTCCAAATTTTTGTTCATGGGGAAATCCCTTCAATTGTTTTTCATATATATGCCTGCGAAAAATATAAAATGTATTTAGTCATAATTATCATAGTATATCAGCTTTTGTAAAATCAAATCATGAAAACATACCTCATATATACATTTACAACTGAGGTGCCTAGCCATTCATACTTGAGGAGTTCATTTACATTTTCAGCACTAATGAAATCTGATGTTTCCTCTCCATACATATTTTTTTCAAAATCAACTGTGTGAGTATTGACGTCTTTCAAATTTGTATCCACATGAGCCTACAATGATATTAACTGTGGATATAGAACGGGTGGGGTGAAGGTGCTCTCAGTAGACCGTTTCAATCGGTTGGTTGATCATTGAGATAGTTTTGAGCTGATATATCATTTCACTCCATAGTCTTTGTCGTTCTATAATAACATTAATCGGTTCAGAACTTTTTCCATTAAATGTTAAAGGTCCAGCTTGAAAAATAATTTGTAAATGGATACCTTTTTGTCGACATGTTTTTTTACAAGAATTTTCGGCCATGCGATGAATGTTCCTACAGCTTTTTCAACCGTATGAATGTCGTCATCATCATTTGGAATAGGTAGCTCAGCACTCGTCTCATTAGCTGTGTTAATTGACACTCTGATATGATCTTTTGGAAGTTGTCTATTGTGTAGCATGTAGTTTTGCGTATTGAACACCGTATCCCTTTCTACAAGGTGATAGGTGGGAGTTGATAGATATAAATCATAGTCATTTTCACCCTGTGGAATATTAGTACAAGAAAGGTATCAATGTCTATGTAAATCAAATTTCACAAATACAATTATTTATACATTTATTACCTCATCTAAGTCAGGTTTTTTAGGGGAATGGCTCGCCTCAAAGCTAGTGGGGGTGGGTCGGGATCGTCACGCACAGGTTGTTGTTGAGTTGTTTCTTCTCTTTACATATCCCCCATCAATTTTGCTATCAGATCTCTCTAGTATTTCTATTCTTATTGAAAAATAGATAAATGTTCTGGAAGCTTTTCCATTTTTTCATTTTGATCCTCAGTTTGTTTTTGTTTTTGAAATTATGTTCAGGGTGTCACCCCAAAACCTGCACCTCTGACGCGGCCATACTGTTCTGGCTGCTCAAAGGCGGCTGAAAGTATGTCTGCATCTGGTGCAGTTGTTGTTGATTCTTATGACTATGTCAGATAGAAAATATAGAAAAATAAGTAGTTATTGTAATGTAATAGCGATTTAAAGAAAATCAAATTTATATTATGCCATACTTACACATGTTTCCCACACTTTTTGTGTGTTTTCATCTATCAGTATCCCCTCTTTATTTACACGAGCCTCCTTCCATAGCACATGGCGTGGGATGGATATGACTTTCGGTTTCGATTCATTAATCTTCATATAAACATAGAAACATGGTTATGGTGTTGTTTTATGTCACATACAAGTAGTAGGGTAGATTTAAAAGATGTACAATTTTTTTCTCAAGTGCAGCGTACGCCATCCTTGCTTTACGGTAAGGGTACGCTGGTTCTGTTGTGCATTTTTTATTTTCAGCACTCAGTTGCTGTTTCATAAATAAAAAACTGTCAACCAGAGTGATGAATACAAGCAAACGTCAAACAATGTATTACCCCACATAATGTACCTGAAAAGTATACTCCCCACGACGGTTGCTAAAAGCACCCCACACTCCTTGGGATATCAAGTGTGCGTAAAGAGGAGTTGGGTGCGGCTTGATTTTCCCTTCTGCATCTTTAAGATGATATTTCGTTAAAATTGTGAGGAGACCTCTATGAATCCTTCCTGCAACTCTTAATACATATTTCTTGTGCGAGGAATCTACTATAAAAGCACTCTGCAATGGATGATGAAGAGTACGTCAATGTTTTGTTATTTTATCTTATTTTAATAAATTAAAAAAATGATATCATAATGTTATCGTAATCTCTTCCCACATTAGTGTCTTCATCTCGGTGACAACATAGTGCCATGACTGTACATCAATCGGCACGCATTGCCAAGTGACGATTCCAATATAGCTATAAAATATGGCTCTGTTGGGGTTAACATGTTGTCCTCGCTTATTCTATACCACCTCAAATTTTATGCCTTTTGCTTTTGCCTTAAGGATTTTGGGTAACACTGTCAAACTACGATGCTCTTGTTTTTTTTTGCACTTTTTGGGTTTCATTTCCTACCATTTCCTCAGAAGTAGCATCAGTATGTTCCCCCGGAGCACTAGCATCGACACTGGGACCAGCAGCAACAGGTTGATAAACCTATTGTACCTCAGCACTGGGACCAGTAACAACAGGTTGAGAAACTTGATGTTGCTCTGCACTGGGACTAGTAATAATAGGTTGAGAAACCTGTTGTTGCTCTGCACTGGGACCACCAGCATCTGGTTGAGAAACCTGTTGTTGCACTGCAGTGGGACCACCAGCTGCTGGTTGAGAGACCTTTTGTGCCTCGGGATTGGGCGCATCAGCAGGTGCATAAGTCATTATCTACCAAAGTGGTTTAATATTTAATTTAGATTACATAAAAATAGTAGCAAACAGATAATAACATAACGTAACACAAT
Organism: Viscum album; assembly: GCA_963277665.1. Taxonomy (NCBI): domain Eukaryota; kingdom Viridiplantae; phylum Streptophyta; class Magnoliopsida; order Santalales; family Viscaceae; genus Viscum; species Viscum album. The sequence continues at coordinate 338,946,112 of OY728163.1, forward strand.
GTATATTATAATAAACAAATAACCTGATTATTTTACTCTCTTTTTTTTTTCTTTAAAGGCTGAATAGATTTTACTCCTCTATCAACTATGTAAATCCCTTCATTGTGGTCTCCTATGACATACAAAATTCCGTCTAGATTGGGACCGCTACGAAATGATTATGAATTCCCTATAAAAGGGTCAACCTCTGTTGAACGTTCATCTGACCCTTCAGTTTTTTTTGGTCGATAATATAACAATTGACCAATTTCGGTTTGCGGGGTCTAGAACATAAAATACTTGTACTACCTATGATGCCATTATAAATGGTTCATCTTTCTCCCCTTCCTTACTGAAATCAACTTTCACGAATCCTAATTCATCTATTTTAATAGCACTCCTGTTATCAACCCACTTGCATTGAAAAACCAGCAATTTGAATTTCGTATAATCCAACTCCCATATTCATTTGATGATGCCAAAGTATGACATATTCGTATAAATTGGATTTTTGTTCTTAGCATCGGAAACATGCATCACCTCATCCACAAGTGTAACCTCACTATTCTGCATGGTACTATCTTCATCATGTTCATTAGTATAGAATGTATAAACATTAACTGCATAAGCATTGTAAGATAATACATACACACTTGCTCCTCCGGCTAGCCATCGAAGTCATTCTGAAATTGAGTCTTGATTTTCATCTAACTACTTAAAAATATGGTCTCGAAACCATCCTATAAACTGTCGATTATGTGTATCTGATATCCATTTTTCAGACTTAGAAGGATTCAAATGCCTAAGAATTTCTTTGTGGGTTTGAACAATTGGGTCAATGTCGAAATTGTTATGAAAAATGTAAAGGTGAGCCTACTCCCAATCTGTAATATTGATTGTGACAACCTCTCTTCCAGAAATGCCTTCACCCTCAAGACACTCAGTGTGACGAGATTTCGGTAGGCCAACGATTTCCACAACAGACAGGTATTCGGTACAAAATTCAATGTATTTATCAACAATATATTGCTCCGCAATACAACCCTCTGGACGACTTCGGTTTTTGACATACCCTTTCAAAATCTTCATATACTATTCAATAGTGTACATCCATCTATAATGTACAGGACCACATAGTCGAATCACTCTCACCAAATGAACCATCAAATGAACCATCATATCGAAAAATGTCAGCGGGAAGAACATTTCCCATTCACATAATATGACGACAATTTCTCTTTCCATAGTTGGCAATTTCGCCGGGTCTATAACTTTGCTGCATATATCTTTGAAGAATAAACAGAGCTTCGTTAATGTATGGTGGACATTCCTGGAAAAAATGCAACGTAAAGCTATAGGAATTAGATCTTGCATCAAAACATGGAAGTCATGTGATTTCAGACCCTTTAATTTTAAATCTCCCATTAACACGATGTTCTTGATATTTAATGAATACCCCTATAGAACCTTTACGTCATTAAAGAAGTTTCAAAACTGATATCTCTCCTGTCTGGAAAGAGTGTAAGAAATAGGAGGAAGAAATGTTCATTTTTCACCCTCCACTGGTGCCAACTCTTCTCGTATTCCCATCTCAACCATTTCCAATCTAGCCTTAATTCTATCCTTTTTTTTTCCAGGTGCATTTAGCAACGTGCCGATGACACTGTCACATACATTTTTTTCAACATGAATAACATCAAGAAAATGTATGACATAGAGACAATTCATATATGGTAATTCAAAAAAAATTGATCTCGTTTTCCAACAGTTTTTCATAAGGTTTTTCAAAAACGGTTTACCAAAATTAGTGTCCAAATATTTTACTTTCTCAAACAATTGATCACCTGTTAGTGGAGATGGTGCTGTACGTTCTTCTAAACTTCCGTTGAATGATGTATTCCAAGACCGGTTCTTATGTCGTCGGGGTAGAAATCTGCAATGTCCTAGAAACATGATTTTCGATGAATGTTTCAACCTAATTGACTGTGTACCTTGTTCACAAACGGGACACCCTTGAGTTCCTTTAATGTTATATCCTGAAAAATTCCTATAAGCAGGAAATTCATTTATCATCCTGTACAACATGGATTTCAAAGTAAAATATTCATTTTTGTAAGCATCATACAACGTAACACCTGAATCCCACAATATATTCAAATCCTCAATCAATGGGGCCAAATAAACATCAATATCATTACCTGGTTGTTTTGGTCCTGATATAAGCACAGATAACATGATGTATTTTCGTTTCATGCATAACCACGGTGGCAAGTTATAGTTGACCAACATAATTAGCCATGTATTGTGACTGCTTCTTTGAAAACCAAAATCATTCACCTTATCTACAGATAATGCCAGACGAAGGTTTCTCGGCTCGTTCCCAAATTCAGGATACTCGTGATCAATTATCTTCCACTGAGGAGAGTCTTCTGGGTGACGTAGTTTCCCATCTTTAATTATTTTATCTGCATGTCATGTCAATTGTCATGCAGTCTCCTCACTTCCATATAGGCGCCTAAACCTAGGAATGATTGGAAAGTACCATACAACTTTCGTAGGACTAGAATCATCTTTATTGTATTGAGAATCACCACACTTTGGGAATTCTTTAAGTGATTTGTGGTCCTTGAAAAACAATATATAGTCATTCGGGCAGACATGTATTATCTCAGAGATCATACCCATCGATCGTAGCATTCGTTTGGCATCGTATGTTCGGCTTGGGAGTTCATTATCTTCTGGGAGCATGTCATTCAGGAGAGTAAGTAGTTCTGTAAAACTGGCGTCACTCCACCCATTTCCTGCTTTCAAATTATACAACTTCAATATGGCCGACAATGCTTTATATTTAGTGAAACCATCATACAATGGCGTTTTTGCACAACTCTTTAACTTATCAAACAATTTTGGGAAATCAAAAAGTTCATCTTCAATTTTCCTTGTCATTTATCCAATACGATCATCATCATCATTCACATCTATAATCACAACCTCCATACGATCATCTTCACTGTTCACGCTTCTAATCATATCAGATGATCTATAAAATGTCGTGTTATCTAAGCCACTACCTACATTCGTTTTCCCCATGTTTATCCCAACATGTATAACTTTGATCTATTCCGTGACAGATCAGGTGTTCTTCCAACTCCTCTAGACTAATATTTATTGAATAACAAAAGCTTAAACACGAACAAAGGATTTGAGAAGGGTCACATGCATGATCTTCTACAAACTTGATAAACTCTTTCATGCCATCTTCATACTCTTTTGTCAATCGATTGGAATTCATCCATTCTTTATTCATATTCATCATCTTTATAGGTTCGATCTCAAACTTTCCTAATATTATGTTTTAATTAATCAGGTAGCATTGTTTGGGTTTTATAAAAACAAATCATGGTACAAATTCCTTTAAACTCATGTGAAATCCACATACATGGTGTGTCCAGTAGGGTGAACATCGTGTATGTATAAGATACCTGATTTAATTTGACATATATTAAATTTATTCCAAGTTAGTCTTACAAAGACTGAATGATGCCTTTGAAAATACATGACATTTAGAACAACTTGAGCTAAAGGTGTGTACTTTAGATACATATTGAGTCACCTCACCATCTATGCATCACATTTTTGTGGAATACATGGTGTGTAGTCCTTACATGACCACTAGGGGTGTATAGTCTATACAAATCAAGTTTCTATGGTATCTATACATGGTATGAGTGAATTAAAACACATGTCATATGGTTCTACCATTATTTCATGTCATGTACATGGTTTCATGCTGAAGTATATGTCTTGGAGATACATTGTGTGTGACCTAGGTTCACATGACATGTAACATTTAAAATGAAACTTATTCCATGTTTGAGTCAAAATATTAGTCATGTGGTGTAAATTTTGGAGATAAATTTTGTGTGGCATTAAAATATATATGAAATCCATGTATAGTGAAGCATGTTCCATTTTACAAGACTACATTCCATGTATTTTAAAGTGTCTCATAGAGTCCTCTAGAAGTGGTTTTCTAAAATTCAGTGGAATTGCACTAGTAAAAAAGTGGTGGTGCCATTGAAATGGGTAAAGTTTGGATTGATATTTAATGGTGCAAGAAATACAACATGGAAAAAATGGCATATCAATCATGCCAACAACCACAACAACATACAAAAACACAATCGTGATCACAATCGCTACACCATACAAACCAAACAATCAAAATTTTAGATTTTACAAAGCATCCCTTATTCAATTTTGTTTGTTAATTTAGGGTTTATCACAGATGTTTTATCATCCCGGGGTGTTCATTCATAAGTCAAGTATATGTAAATTACCAATTTTTATATTCCAATGTTCAACAAGAACCAACCAACATTCAATTCATTTAGTGTGCAAACAAGGACCACCAACGACCACAATTTTCAGTGGGGAGTTTAGCCCGTACATTTCACATTATAACCATAAATATCAAATAGTAATAACATGCGAACAAGAGGAAACCAATGAGTAATAGGAGAAAACTCACCGCGAAGGTGTCATTAAGTACACGACAGAGGTGCGTTCGTGGCAGAGGAGATGCACACAGCAGAGGGGATTTCCAACCGAAAAGAAAACATAAAATAGGGGAAACCCATGAGAATAAACTAATCTAAAACCGAGTACACCATTTACCACATCCCACAAACCCCAAAAGACAATGCATGAAAATAAATTTAAATTTATTGATAGAAATCACTATCTGATCACTAATTTTTATCCAAATCATAGGTGAAAACAAATCCAAATAGGAATCAAAAGGATTACATACCTCGAGAAAAGAAATCCAACCATAATAGTGATCAAGCATAGAACAATGTGAACTAGATGGGAGGGAGTGACCCAAAATATAATCGGGATAAATATCTATCCAAGAGGATAATTTTGTAAAAAACATTAAGCCTCAAGAACTCTATGGATCCCAAAAAACCTTTTTTGTGACATTGACACTACATGTAATACATTTACACGCCGTGTAATACTCTTGACTTAGATACACTAAAAAAAGTCACTTTTTATTTAAAAAATTATATTTTTTTATTTAAATGATATGTAACCATTACAAAGTTTGTAAAATTGTCACATTGTGCATCCAATTAATGTGTAATTTTTGGTGATCATTATATGTCATGTACTCCATTTACATGTCATGTAATTTCTCAGAATATAGTAAAAAATCTGTTTTGTTTCTAAAAGTTCCCTAAAGATCACTAAATTTACCAATACATGTGTCCTCCAAATCCTTTCTCAGCATTCCTCAACAAAACAAATACAAAAAAATGTTAAAACATACCTCACATAAAATGTAATGAGACTTTATAATCTCCCGACCATAAATGATTTCCCCCCAGAAATCCCTCAAGATCATGTATCCTCTAATGAAGAAGGACACTACTACCTCATCAACGAGTCATCCCCCCATGTATCATGGATATATTTTATGAACTACCACATTAACTAGACTCGGGGTCATTTAATCATGTAGTACCTTATACTCCAGATTCATAATCTGAATTGGTTGGGGAACCAAAGTATTATTGGGATCAAGATCAACATCCCCCGTCTAATCACATGTAAATGATCTGGTATATACCTACTCAAATGGAAAATATTAAACACATAATGGATAGATATCAAACGAGATGGTAACTGAAACTAATAATAAATACTCCCTAGTGACCAAAAATAACTATGTTTATCCCATTACTCGGTGCAAACAGACATTGATAACTTAGCCGCTGATGTCCCAAGTGATGTGAAACTATGATAAAGACCTAATCACTAACCTAAAACACCAGTAGTTGATTCCAATGGTTCATATTGAATTTATTATGACTCTATGTAATGATTAAATTCTTCCTAATCGACCGCACCATCTCTTTCATCTCTTGAACAACACTCGAACCAACTATGGACCACTCTCCCAACTATTCCCAGTACTAGAAATATCTATATGGATTCCCATATAAATAAATTTAGGGATACATATTTATCACATCCTGATAACAATTATTATAGGGGAAATCAACAAAAGGAAAATTCATTTCCCAATATCCAATGAAATCATGTGCAAGATTCTGGAGAGTAACCTCTAGAACGTTGAATTCCCTCTCATTATATATATCCATATATAGATGATAATTTCTTCATAATTTACCATGGAAAACTAGTGAAACCTATAATAATTTCCAAAACCTATATTTCAACCTCAGATCACTTTCTGAAACAATTATAGAGGGAACCTCATGAAGTCTCAAAAAATCTAAAACATACAAGTCCATGAGTTGTTCCACTTTCATAGCCTCATTAATATGAAGGGAGTGAACATATTTTTTGAGTTGATCAACAACCACCCAAATCAAAACCTTCTTTCAAGGAGTTTTTGTAAAACTAATAAAAAATTAATGAAAATATAATCCCACTTCTATACTGGAACGTTTAATGGCAAAAACAACCACACAGGTCTCTAGTGCTCCTCCATAATTCTATAATATGTAAAGAACCATGAATCCAAAACCACTATCAACTATATAATCCATTGACTCTTGAAATAACACCTCATGTTAGGATTTCACACGTTCAATTCAAGTGGTAGAAAAAAAATTTACCTGAAAATGAATATCAATAATGGTAGCGGTGACGGTGGAGGCAGTGTCAGAGGCAGAGGCAACAACGACGGTGGAGGCGGCGGCGGTCGCAGAAGCGGGGGAGAAGGCGGCGGTGGTGTCGGAGGATGAGGAGGATGAGGAGGAGGAAGGATGAGGAGGAGGAGGACGAGGAGGAGTAGGACAAGGGGCCTGGTTCAGCTTCCATGAAATCTTGATTGTGTGCGAGCGAGGATGGCCTGTTAGGGTTATTAAATAAAAACCGATGGAACCTTTATCAGCGCTCGATAAAGCGCTGATAACGGTATGTTTTATCAGTGCTAAAATAAAAGTGCTAATAAAGTCATACCCCTTTATCAGTGATTTCTGTTTAGCACTGATAAAGGGCAGCACTTCCCTTTCCCTGTTTTGTGGTAGTGTCCCATAATGTGACTGAAACATGGTTAAAAAATGAAATGAATGCATTTCAAAATAAATAGGCTAAATGAATGGAAGTGATTTTTAATGTGATATATATAAAATAAATTAAATAGATAAATAAGATGAAATATTGTTTGTGTATTTTGGTTTGTTGTGTGGTTCTATAAATTTAGTGGTGGTAGAAAAAGTGGCGGTGTGTGAGGTTGGGTGGTGATGTTGTGAGTTGGTTAGTGATTTGGTTGTGAGATATATGTTGTGATTGTTCATGGATATATACATAAATAAATTTTATATAATTTTTATTTATATACACACCCCTCCCATGTAGAGATCTATATACAAACAACCAAATGTTTTTGGGTGTTTTTCCTAAAACCTATATGGTGAGGATGGATGGATATTTACCCACTCTTCCCTGCTATCTATTCTAGGTGACATTAAAATTCATGTTTTTTACTGTACAGAAGTAATATTTACATTATGGTAATGAGATTTTGAGATTGATCAGGGTGGGATTCATGCATAATGTGAGGAGGGAACAAGGTTGATGTCCTTCACATTTATAATACCCTACTATTCTAGTTATGTCTGTGATGTGATAGCCCAGATGTTTGAGTGTGAGATGTGATGTGATGTGATGTGACATAAAAGGTATTTGTGGGTGATATTTGATGTGATTTCCTAGGTGTATATGATAAATATGTGATGTGATGTTACATAGAAGAGATGGAAGTTCCAAGATGTATGACGTTGGGGTGTGAGAGCGACAAAGTAGTGGGAAATCTATGTGATGTAACCTTTTTTTATATAATTAATGTCAAGTTATTATTCTTGGATGTGTTATTTGGTGAGTGTGACTTGGTAAGGATAGGATTGGATAGTTATCCTATTTTGGTTCTCTTGGTTCTATTATTTTCTCATGGGTTCCTTAATATTCTCTTTTCACATGTGTACGAGATACATTGAATGAGTATACTTTTATGATCACACTATGAATATAAAAACTATTTTTTTCTAGGGAGAATTCATAGATCTTGATGGAAATTTATAGTTTGGGATTTAGAGCTGTTATTATTTCACTGCCTTGGATTTTTCTTCTGGGTATTAATTTGGAGAATTTTATTTATATCTAATTTATTTATACATGCACTATGGGATGTTTTTTGTTTTATTTTATATTATTTAATGTATTTTTTTGTTTTTGATTTATCCTATATCTTGATCATATTATTATATATGGTAATTTCTCCCATTTTTTGATATTTTTATACCATTGGTTCTAGTCACCAACCTAGGGATTACTGGAGTGAGGTCTTGGGGGTCATTATCTCTCTTCCTTTATTTTTAGACTAGGTGGGGTACCTTTTGAGGTAGGGAGTCATGATAAAGTGGTTTCATATGTATGGTTGAGAGATATGATAGAATTTAGAGTTAGGCACAACCATGATTTCAGGGGTTAGTAAAGCAATAATGTTATTTGACGTTGGTATGTGACATAGGCCAAAGATGACCAGTTAGGGAAAAAAATTTAAGACCCCTTTGATCCAATGTAAGGACTCTGAGACTACTGAATGACAAATTGAGGTGGTGCCACTTTAAAGGTGGAGAATTAGGAGTGATAGATGCTTCGTTATTGACTTATGTTCTTGTTTTAATTGGGTGGTTTTGGTAAGGTTAAAATGAATTAAATTTTTATTTATTAAATACTATATTATCATGATTAGGAAATCATTATATCCCTTTCAACTATAACTATTGGTCATCGTCTGTGTGTGGTTTAGGGAGTAGAGGTTTAGTAGGATGATCTGTTTGATCATTAGAGGTTTGATTCGATTGAGATGGATGGTCAGTGGTAGATAATGTTGTGTACTTTTTAGTGGAATGATTTGAGGAAATAAAAGGGAAGTTTTTATGATTTATAAATAGAGAGATAGTTAGAGGATATTGCTATCTCTTTCAATTTGATCCAGGTGCCAAAATATTACCTAGTCACATATATAGTCAGTCAGATGTGAGGAGTTTCACCCCATTGGGGGATGTTCTATATTTGTGAGTAGAAGGAGGTAGATGTTTAATGGGATGACTTTAAAAAGTTCTGAGCATAGTTAATCACATTCTCTATAAAGTTAGTGAATATGAATGAGATTCTTTCACATAAATAGGTGAACTTTTCTATGTAGTATCTTGGGAAATGTCTAAGTATCTATTACATTTTCCCTATTAATATTCCTAGATGAGGAGTCTTGAGTGTGGCATCTTGAGTGTAACGACCCAAACTTTTATTAATGAAAATTCCTCTTGATCTGATTAAATGTATTATTATGTAAAATGGTTATATAAAAAATACTCACCTCCTTGGTTTTATTTTTTTTTTGGATTTTAAAATACTGTTATGAATTTTTACCATTGCTAATATAGCTATTGAATAGTGGTCACATGATTAATATAAATATAGGGATTTGACTAATCCAATTTACTCAGACGAATGAAGTGATGTCCTCATCTAGTAGAATTTCTCTATATGAAGACCATTTTTTAGAGCTCATAAAAGAGGTAGAATCACTGGGCTTCTCTCTTGACCAAGCCCAATCCGAGCTTCAATACGTTAAACTTGAACAGAATCAGTTACGAGAGAAGTGGAAGTTAAGAGAGATTACTAACCGAGTGATGTTATCAGAGCCACCCCATGAGTATTTCACCATCGAAACCTAACTCTTAGGTATTATGAGGGTGTTATAAGGGGTTATGTAACAATACCCTATCACTATGATTATGTGCTTTATTTTTTTATAAACAATATACATTCATTATTACTTTGTAAATGGGGTTTAAAGCAGAAATAGTATTTTTTTTGTTAATATTCAATTATGAAATCTACTTTGATGAATTAATGAATTTTTTAATTAAATAATTTTTTAATAAAATATTATTACTAAATTAATTTTTATTAAATATAAATGATCTTATAATTTCTTATGAATACAATGGTAATTTTTATTAAGGTGTGAAAGCTGTTTTTGTAAATGCCCATGAATTTTCAGTAAAGAGCAGTTTTTATTTTAAAATTGAAAATTCACATATTTAGAAAATTATTTAAATAAAAATAATATTATTATTGGATTCAAGATATCAAAATTATCTAACAGTGAACTTTTCATAATTTTCTGAGACAGTTGAATTTTTATGTAAAAATTATACCGTTTAAATATATAATGTGTTTTATGGCATAATAATGACCAAATAGTGATGAAATAAAATACTATAAAATGTTTTTTCAGCAAATATATGTTTTAAAATTAAAATAATGTGATTTTATATTTGTTTGATTAATTTTATGATGCCTTAGTGGACCCTCCAAGGCTTATAAAATATTTTAATCTTTTAGAATGTTTTCCTTGAGAGTGTGATTAACCTCCACATAAGAAAGCCTAATATTTTAATATTTTCGGCCATTGGACTTATAAAATAATTATTTTTAATCTTCTTTTGCAAAAACAATGGGCAAAAACGATAGTATGATTTCTGGTTTTGATTAGTTTAATGTGTAGTGTCCAAAACCTAAATAATAAAAAATCCCCTCTCCTTTCTTATATAAACCCACTTAATCTTGCATTACTCTTCACTAAAAACCTTTATATCTCGGCCAAAATCTGAATTTCTCTTTGTATAATACTCCCAAGGCGCCCCAATCTCCCAATAATCCTCTCTCAAGCCTCTCCCAAGACTTTGGGATCACACTTCTAAATACAGGCTTTATTCCTTTCTCATTTTTATCCAATTTCATTTATATTGTTATACCCTTTTATTTTCAATTAAAAATGTTGTGGTATGATTTCAAACCCCCCCATACTTCATGATTATTTTTAAATGATTATAATCCTATTTATATCTCATTAATTTCTCCCATGTACACCCATTACCATGCCGAAATTCCGAAATGAATTTTTATCTTCTCATTTACATGCAAGAATTACTTTTATATTATGCATCTAAATTCCATTACCTATGTTGGGATATTATGTTAAATGAACCCCTTACTATAAATTTTATGTATAAATTATTAGAGACCCTTTTCTCTCTCATCAACCCATTTTACGATTTCTATTTGACGTCGTTATGCTGCCGAAGTTACACCAAAATTTCCCAGGCCAAAATCATCATGTAAATGAATACCATACCCATTTCTCTAACAAGGTTATTCACATTTTTGAACATTTACTCTTTTATTTAGGACTTAAATTTATGTATTCCAAATATCTTATTTATGGAATAAATTATTATGTTTAATTAATCCATGTTGTATGATCCATGTGGCACACATATGCATGAAATGAAATGTTTATAAAGGGTGTGCCCTGATATCACTCCAATGCATTGGGTAAAGATTAGTATCCTGGTAAGTCAAGTGAAATGAGGGTTTACTCATGATAATTCAAGTGCAACAAGTGTTTACTCAAGAAAATTCAAGTGAAATGATGTTTTACTCATGATCCATGTGCAATGATCCTTGGCTCAGGCTAATATCATGTTAAATGTTGTTACCACATTTCCATGTTGTGATAATCATGATATATCATGCCTTTATGTTCATGTTTCTCTATGCTCCATTGATATTACTATTGCCTAACATGTACTATATTCTCCATATTCCGTTTTTACTCCCTTACTGGGCTTTATAGCTCACCATTTTCTTATGCATGTCCTCAGGTTATCCCATGCATGCTAAGTACGAAGGAATGTTATTGTCATGTAAAACAAGTTTTCAGTAAATATGGTGTGTTTAATGTTCTAAGTTGTTATGTAATTTTCCTAATCGCCAAATACAATATAACTCTGGATCATATGGGTTTAATTAAGTGAAATTTTATGTAATAAAGCATGTTTAAGTGTATAACAAAGAGCATGTTTGATATACATGGTATCAGAGGATAGGATTAGTTATTTTTGGGATTAGGATTAGAAAACCATAGTGAAATCCTTAGGGATAAGACTAAGCATAATAAAAACATACCTATTTTTTTGAGTATAGAGTATGTTTTTTATCAAGAAAATACATCCCTCTATGGATACAAATAATTAGAGGTTGCTTTGGAACAGATGTATATAGTGGTAAAACCTAAAAAAACCGCTTTGAGCAAGACTCGAACGATAACTGGTGCATGACAATGGGACTTTCTGTACTCTTGGTTACGACACTCCCATGGGATATGCTTCGGTAAATTCATAATCTAAGTATAAATCATTATTAAGGGAATAAAAAAGTCCCCTAAGAATATATGTTGGGAAGTAGATCATGGATAACATATATTGAAGCCCATAAATTCATAAGTTAAGGAAATAAATGTAATTTATAATTTATCCTTTTTTGTATTTGGATTCCCATTTAAGTGTTGCACCTAACTTTCCTTTTATTCAAGAAAATGGCCAGTAATAGGAGGAATCGGGCTAAAAATCGATGTGAAGATCTATGTGATGACTATTCTAATGATATACCCTATCTGATTGGAGTGGGAATCACAAACTTTGTCACAATAATAGCTCAGTTAACTCATGTTTTAAAAGAAACATGGGTCAAGAGGAATGTTCAACCCCCCAAATAAAGCAAAATCCACAATCGATAGATTTATGAGAAAGATGCCTCCTACTTTTAATGGATCATCCAATACCTCAATCACCGAACAATGGATAAACTACATGGAGAATATCTTCTCTTTCCTTCAATGTTCTGAACAAGTGAAGGTACTTCTGGCTGGTTATCATATGGAGGGTGAAGATGATCAATGGTGGAAATTGATAAAAAATACGAAGCCTAAGGAGGAGATCGAGGCTTTGGAATGGATGGATTTATGGAATTTTGATTTGATAAATATTTTCCTCGTACCCTCCAAATTAAAATGGAAAGGGACTTCATTTTCCTCAAGAAAAAAAGACGACGAATCCATTAGAGCATATGAGGAAAACTTCAGAAGGCTTGCACAATATTCCTCTAGATTTGTCATTACCCCCAAATGCAATGTTGACCACTTCTTTGGTGGGATAAAACCTAGCCTACAAAAAGACCTAGAGATCCATGACTTCGAGAGCTATGAGGAAATTTTCCGATGTGTGCTCAATGTTGAAATAGAGATCATCAAATCTTAGGGGTGTCATGGGGATAATAATTGTAAGGTGTACTTTAATTATGGTGGTCCGATGGATACATTCAATGGTGCTAAAAAATTATAGCACCCCACTTTCCAAAGGTGTGGAAAGAAGCAGCCCAGAAATTTCCTAAAGGGGACTAGGAAATTATTTAGGTGTTTAAGAGAAGGGAACTTGGACAGTAACTATTAGTAAGAAAAACCCACTGCTGCGATAGAGGAGAGGAATGATCTATTCAAACCTCAATGCATTGTTCATTGATTCAACTACAAAAAACCAGGGCACTTTGCAAACCAGTGCCCTAGTCCAAGGGTTTTTAGAGGAAAAAATAAACTCCAAGGTAGAAAGGGTAAGCTTTTTACAACACTATCACTAAAGATAACCCCAACAATGAAGTGGTGATAGGTATGATAGTTATTCATTCAATAATAGTGAACATACTTTTTTATTCTAGTTTTACACATTATTTTATATCTCAAAAGTTTGGTAGAACAATCCCAAAACCACCATAAATCATGGATCTAAAAATTTCTGTGAGAATGGTAAATGGGACAATCATTGCAAACCATGAATATAAATCCTCTCCTATCACAATTTGTGGTTTGAACTTCCCAGCTATAACAACCCTGCTCTTTATTTCAAACTTAAACATGATTTATTACGTAAAATAATCACTTGATAGAACATATAATATCGATATGTCTAGTGTATTTGGGGATTAGGAACATTACATAATGACTTAAAACATAAATCACAACATCTTTATTGAAAACTTTCTTTACAGGACCACTGCATTCCCTCGTACTTAGAATTGCACAGGATAACCTGAAGACATGTATAAGAAAAGGGTGAGCTATAAAGACTAGTAAGGGAGTAAAAAAGTCATAAAATAAAGAATACAATACATGTTAGAAAATACAAATATCAATGGAGAATAATAGAAACTTGAATCTAAATGCATGATATAACATGATTATTATAACATGGAAATGTAGAAACAACACTTAACATGGTATTAGCATGAGTCAAGGATAATTTCACATGGAGCATGAGTAAACCCTAATTGAAATTGAATTATAATGAGTAATCCCTCATTTCACTTTACGTATCATGATACTAATATTTACCCAATGCATTGGAGCGCTATCAGGGCGCACCCTTCTTAAACATTTCATTTCATGCATAAGTGTGCCACATGGATCATACGACATGGAATCATCCAAAATAATAATTTATTACAGGATAAAGGAATGTGGAATGCATAAATTAAACTATATAAGCAATAATTAAATGTTCATAAAGGTGAATACCATTGATAAAGAAAATGGTCATGGTATTCACTACACAATGAATTCGGCTTGGAAAATTGCGGTGCAATTTCGACAGCATAACTGTGTGACATAAAAATTCATAAAAATGGTTGATGAAAGATAAAGGGGTATCTCATAATATGTACATGAAATGGATAGTACTTGGGTAATATATATAAATTTACCAATAAATTTAATGTAATTTATATTCATAATACAAAAGAATTTCTTTAATGTAAATGAGAAGAGAAAAATTCCTTATAAACTTTCGGTTTGGTAACGGGTGTATGTGGAAGGAATTAATGAGAGAGAAAGGGGTATCCCATCAATAAAACATAAATATGGAAGTATTAGGGAGGTTAAAAATCATACCCCAACATTTATAATTGAAAATAAAAGGTCATAAAAATATTAAGAAACTTTGATAAAATGGGGAAAGAAGGAATCCCTTACTTGGAAGTGTGATCCCAAAGGCTTGGGAGAGGCTTGAGAGAGTCTTCTTGGGAGATTGGGGAACTTTGGGAGGATTATAGAAAGATTATGAAAGAGTTTGGATGATATCCAAAGGATTTTAATGAAGAATAAGTGGGATCTTGGTTGGGTTTATATAAGAAAAGGGTGGGAATTCTTTATTATTTTGGTTTTGGATACAACACATTAAAATAATCAAAAACACAAACCAACCCATGTTTTTTCCCAGTGTTTTTTTCAAAAGGGGAGTAAAAAAATATTTTATAAGTCTAGTGGCATAAAGTATTAAAATAATGGGGTTTCTTATGTGGAGGTGAGTCACACTCTCAAGGAAATCAATTTAAAAAGTTAAAATGTTTTATAAGTCTTGAAGGGTACAATAAAGCTTTGTAAAATAAATCAAACAAACCTAAAATCACATTATTTTAATGTTAAAACATATATTTTCCAAACATAATATTTATAGTATTATATTACATCACTGTTGGATCATTATGATGTTATAAAACACATTATATATTTAAAAGGCATTTAATTTTTACCCAAAAAATTTGACTGTCTCAGAAAATTATGAAAAATTCACCATTGGATAATTTCGACATCCTGATTCCAAAAATAATATTCATTTTATCTAAATAATTTTCTAAATATGTGAATTTTTTACTTTTAAAATAAAAACCGACATTTGTCGAAAATTCATGGGTTTTGACCAAAATAGATTTCAAACCCTAATAAAAATTACAATTGTATTCATAATAATTATATGTTCATTTATATTATATAAAAATTAATTTAGTAATAATATTTAATTAAAATATTATTTAATTTAAAAATCTATTAATTTATCAAAATAGATTTCTTAATTAACTAAAAAAGCTATTTTTGATTTAAAACTATTTACAAAGTAACAATAATAAAATGAATGTTTATTCTCTATACAAAATAATGTACATAATCATAGTACTAAGGTCTTGTTATATAACCCCTTAAAACACTCGCATACGACTGAAGGGTAAAGTGTGCGATGGTGACAGACTTTTAGGGTGACTCAGAAAACATCACTCGGGTGGTAATCCCTATCAACTTCCACTTCTCCCATAGGCAGTTCCATTGGAGATTAATGTGTCAAAGATCATCTTGGGCTTTGTCATGAGCGAAGACCAATGATTCCACCTCGTTTCCGAGCTCCAAAAAATGGGCTTCTTATGGATCAATTCTACTAGATGAGGCTATCACTTCCTCTGTCTGAGTACATTGGATTTGTTAAATCCTTATATTTATAATAATTAATTGATCACTGTTCAATGACTATATTATCAATGGTAAAAATTCTTAATGGTATTTTAAAATCCAAAAACATAAAACCAAGGAATTTCAAATTTTATATAACAATTTTACATAATAAGATTTTTAATTGGATCAAAAGGAGTTTTCATTAATGAAAGTTTGGTTCATTACAATATTCCCCCTTAAGAAATTTTTCCCTCTAAATTTCCTTTTCCCACACTAAAACAGATACGGGTAACTCTGATTCATCACTTACTATGATTATCACACTTCTTCTTTAAACTTTTGGTTTCTCCACAACACCTTGATGAGGGGAATTGTCTTTTTTTATAATGTTTTCCCTATGATCTAAGATCTTCACTGTCTTCTCTTCATAGGAGAGGTTATTCTCCAATTGTACCACCTCTAGATTGAGTACATGCGATGGGTCAGGTTTGTACTTCATCAAGAGTGATACATGGAATACATCATGTACTTAAGATATGTTCAGTGGGAGTACTAGTCGATATGCCACTACTCCAATGCGATCAAGGATATCAAAAGGTCCAATGTACCTTGGAATAAGCTTTCTCTTCTTCCAAAATCTCATAACTCTCTTCCACGGTGATATGAGGAGGAATACCATGTCTCCGACATCAAAATCTAGGTCTCATCAATAATAATCAACATATATCTTTTGTCGACATTGAGCAGCTTTAATGTGCTGTTGGATGGTCTTAACCTTATCCACCATTTCTTCGACCATCTTCAGACCTAAGAGTTTTCTCTCCCTAACTTCATCCCAACATGATGGTGTTTTTCACCTCTTCCCATATATCATAAGGAGCCATTTGTATTCTTGAGTGGAAACTGTTATTGTATAAGAACTCAACAAGAGGAAAATGTTGATCCCATCCTCCTTTGAAGTACATTGATCATTCTATCAACATGTCCTCAAGTGTTTGGATAGTCCGCTCATATTTTCCATCATTTTGAGGGTGATAAGTCGTACTGATGTTCATCTCATTATCCAGAGCATGTTGAAGACTCTTCCAAAACAGAGGTGAATCTGTGATCTCGATTGGATACAATAGATAGTTGTACTCCATCTAACCTTTCCACATCTCTGATGTATATCCGTGCCTGTTGATCCAGTGGTAAATCCTCCCAAATTTCAATGAAGTGTGCAGTATTTGTAAGAAAATCCACAACAACCCAGATAACATTGTTTCCTTTGGATGTCTTCGACAGTCCGGTGACAAAGTCTATGGTGATTTTCTCCCATTTCCATGTTAGTATGGGTAATGGTTGCATCATACCCTTAGACTTCTACCTCTCAGATTTTACTTGCTGACATACCGAGCACTTTGATGTATACTCATAAATATCCCTCTTTATGTTATCCCACCAATAATTCTCTCAAGTATCCCGATACATATTTGTGTTTCCTAGGTGAATAGAGAAATTTGAACTATGTGCTTCATCCAAAAGCTCATTCTTTAACTCCAGATTTGATGGAACACATTGTCTTGACCCAAATCTCACAATTCCCTCTTCATTGACATTGAACTCTAATGTTTTTCCTTTTATGATAGTTTTCACCTTCTTCTGAATTACCACATCATCCTTTTGATCATCCTTTAACCTTTTCAAAAGAGACGATTGTGCAATAATTTGTGAAAGGATTGATTATGTTACCTTCTTTATGATTACCATGTCCATATTCATCAAATCTAAGAAGATTGGATCCTTTTAAATTCTCATCAATGATAGAATTTATAGGTCCTTTCTACTTAGAGCATCTTCCACCTTATTCTCTTTCCCAGGGTGGTAATGGATTGAGCAGTCATAGTCTTTGATCAGATCTAACCATCTTCATTGGTGAATATTAAAATCTTTCTATGTGAATATATACATGAGGCTTTTGTGATTTATGTAATTTAACTCTTCTCCCCAAAGAGATAATGTTTCCAAATTTTTTAATAGAAGATCACCGCAGCCAACTCTAGATCATGTGTTGGATAGTTCTGCTCATGAACTTTTAATTTCCTTGAAGCATAGGAAATGACTTTGTCATTCTGAATCAACACACAACCCATGCGCTTCTTCGAAGCATCACTAAATACCATACAAAGTTATCCACTTGTGGGTAATGTGAGCACGTGCACAGTGATAAGCCTTCTTTTCAACTCCTTGAAGCTTTCTTCACATTCATCACTCCAACAAAACTTGACTCCCTTATGAGTTATCTTTGTCAGAGGGTTTGACAATCATGAGAAATTTCTCACAAATCGGTGACAATATCTAGCTAACCCCAAGAAGCTACAGATATCTGTTACTGATGTTGGCCTTGGCTATCCCTCTATTGCAGCTATCTTCGAGGTATCCACAGATATCTCTTTTCTTATGATGATATGACCCAATAACGAGACCTCCTTCAACCATAACTCACACTTGCTATACTTTTCATAGAGCTTATCCTTTCACAAGTTCTCTAGTATAGTTCTTATATGCTCCTCATGATCCTCCTTGGTTTTGGATTATATTATAATATCATATATAAAGACTACCACAAATTTGTTGAGGTAATATCTAAAGACTATATTCATCAAGTCCATGAATATTTCTGGGGAATTAGTGAGTCCGAAAGGCATCACTATGAATTCATAGTGCCTATACCTTGTACAAAAATCAGTCTTGGGGATATATTCCTTCTTCACCCTTACTTGATAATATCCTGACCGTAGATACTCCTTGGAGAAGTATTGTTCTACACGTAGCTGATTGAACAAGTCATCAATTCACAGAAAAGGATACTTGTTCTTTATCATGATATTTTTGAGCTCCCAATAAACAATGAAAAAGCACATTTACCCATCCTTATTCTTGATGAAGAGGACTGGTGGACCCCATGGTGAAGCAATTGGGTGTATAAACACTTTATCTAGATTATATGGTAGTCATTTATTTAGCTCGTCAAGCTCCACAACAACTATTCTATATATATTCTTGGATATTAGCAATGCCCCAAGTATAAGGTCAATTGAGAATTCAATATCTCTTCTAGGAAGAAGACCAGACAATTCCTCAAGAAACACTTCAGCGAATTCCCTCACAATATGCATGTATTCAAGGATGGTTTCTTCCTTAGACTCAATCATCTAAGCCATATACATGTTCTCATAGGGCAGTAATATCCATGATTTAGATGATGGTGCTAAAGAAGATTCATCTTCCTCCTTGCACATGTATAGAATCAGGGGTTGATTCTCCATTTGGAGAGTGATTTCACTCTCACAACAATTTATGTTGGCTCTATTTAGGGAAATCCAATATATGCAAATAATTTCATCAAATTTTACTAGAGGGAGTATGAAAAGGTTCACTGGGAAGTTCAATCCACAAATTATGTCAGGGGAGGAGTTGTATTCATGGGATGCAATGATTTCACCATTTTTCGTACTCACTGATATCTTTACTTCCATGATTTGTGGTGGTGTTGGGATTGTTCTACTAAAATTTTTGGATATAAAAGAATCTATAGAACCAGAATCAAAATGTTTGTTCTCTATTCTTGAATGAATAACTAGAGTACCTGTCACCACTTTGTTTTCGGGGTTCACTTCAGTAGTAGTGATAGAAAAAGCTCACCCTTTCTCCCTTGGAGGTTGTTGGTTTCCTCTGAAAACCCATGGTTTAGGGAACTGATTTTCAAGGTTCCCCAATTCTTTATAGTTGAATAAATGAACAATGTGTTGAGATTTGAATGGAACATTCCACTCCTCTATCGCAGCTGTAGGTTTTTCTTGTTGGAAGTTAACGGTTAGGTGCCCTTCTCTTCCACACCTAAAGAATTTCCTTGTCCCCTTCAAGCAATTTCCAAGGTGCTTTTTTACACACCTTTGGAAAGTGGGGTGCTGGATTTTCTTAAAACCATTGGATTTATCCATCAAACTTCCAGAATTGATTTCCACCATAAGCTTATTATCCCCATGATACCCCTGATATTTTCTGATCTCCATTTCAACCTTGAGGGAACATCAAACAATTTCCTCATAGCTGTTAAAGTCATGGATCGCCGGGGATTTCCATAGGCTAGGTTTCAACCCACTAAAGAAGTGGTAAACCATGTATTTGGGGGTAATGACCAAGTTGGAGGCATATCATGCAAACCTTGTGAATTTTTCCTCGTACACTTCGATGGATTAATCGTCTTTTTTCTTGAGGGAAAGGAAGTCCCTTCCCATCTTAAGTTGGAGGGTGAAAGGAAAATATTTAATGAAAAACATTTTCCAAAAATCCTTCCATTCCAATGCCTTAATATCCTCCTAAAGAATTGTATTTTTGATCAATGTACACCATTGATCGGCTTCACCCTCCATACGATAAGCAGCTAGAAGAACCTTCTTTTGTTTGGAACATTAAAGGATGGAGAAGATCTTTTCAGTGGAGTTGATCCATTTTTTGGTGATTGAGGGATCATATTATCCATTAAAATTAGGAGGCCTTTGTCTCATGAAGTTCCTGATAAATACTTGTTCATTATTAGGGGGGTTGAACGTTCCTATTGACCCATGTTTCTATTCTAAGCTTGAGTTAACTGAGAGAGTATCATGACAAAGTTCGTGATTCCTGCTCCCATCAGATTGGGCATATCATTAGAATAGTCATCGCATTGATCTTCACATCAGTTATTAGACCGAGTCCTCATATTACAAACCATTAGATAGAATAAAAGGAAAGTTAGGGGTAACACATAAAGGGTAATCCGAGGAAAAAATATACGACTTATAAATAACTTTTATTTCCTTAACTTATGAATCTATAGGCTTCAATATATGTTATCCATGATCTACATTCTAACATATATTCTTTGGGGAATTTTTCTAATTCCCTTAATAATGGTTCATACTAAGATTTTGAATTTAGCAAAGAATATCCCCTAGGAGTTTCGTAACCAAGAGTGTAGAAAGGCCCGTTGTTGTGTATCAAGATACCACGGGTTAAGCCCGAAACTCTTTGTCAGAGTTTTCACTCCAAGGAATGTCTTTCCAAAGCCGCCTATACCTATTCGTATCCAGACAGGGATGTATTTTCTTGATAAACCACTTACTCAATACCCACCAAAATTTAGGGATGTTTTTATTATACTTGGTCTTGTCTCTAAGGCTCCACTAGGGTTTTCTAATCGTAATCCCAAAAATAACTAAACATATCCTTTGATACCAACTATAATAACCCTGATCTTTATTTTACACTCAAACAAGATTTATTACATAAAATAATAACTTAATACAAAATATAAGATCGATAGGTATAGTGTTTTTGGGGATTAATAACATTACATACTGACTTAAAACATGAAACACAACATCTTTATTAAAAACTTTCTTTACAAGACCACTACATTACCTTGTACTTAGAATTGCATGTGATAATATGAGGACATGCGTAAGAAAAGGGTATGATATAAATCCCAGTAAGGGAGTAAACAAGGCATAACAGGAATAATACAATACATGTTAGGCAATAGGCATATCAATGGAGCATAATAGAAACATGAACATAAAGGTATGATATAGCATGATTATCATAACCTGGAAATGTGGCAACAACACTTAACATGGTATTAACATGAGACAAGGATAATTGCACAAGGAGAATGAGTAAACCCTAATTGAACTTGAATCAACATCATTAAACCCTAATTTCACTTGAAGTATCATGATAATAATCTTTACCCAATGCATTAGAGCGTTATTAGGGGGCACCCTTCTTAAACATTTTATTTCATGCATAAGTGTGCCACATGGATCAAACGATATGGAATCATTAAAAATAATCATTTATTACATGATAAAGGAATTTGGAAAAAATAAATGAAACTATATAAACAATAAGTAAATGTGATTAAAGGTGAATTCCCTTGATATATAAATGGGCTTGGTATTCACTACACAATGACTTTGGCTTGGAAAATCACGGTGCAATTCCAACAGCATAACGTCGTGACATAAAAATTCATAAAAATGGTTGATGAGAGAGAAAGGGGTATCTCATAATATGTACATGAAATGTACATTAATGAGATCATATAGATACATGTCCCAAAAAATGTAATGAACCTTAGATTCATCATACAAAAGAATTGCTTGAATGTAAATGAGGAGAGAGAAATTCCTTACGAAATTTTAGCATGGTAACAGGTGTACATGGAAGGAATTAATGAGAGATAAAGGGGTATCCCATTAATCAAACATAAATAGAGAATTATGGGGGAGGTGATAAATCATACCCCAATACTTAAAATTGAAAATAAAAGGGCATAAAAATATTAAGAAACTTGGATAAAATGAGGAAGGAAGGAATCCCTTACTTAGAAGTGTGATCCCAAAGGCTTGGGAGAGGCTTGAGAGAGGCTTCTTGGGAGCTTGGGGTGACTTGGGATTATTCTATAGAGAGTAGGTCCGAGGTTGGATGATCTCCAAAGTAATTGAGTGAAGAGAAAGTGGGATCCTGGGTGTGTTTATATAGGAAAAGGGAGGGAGTTCTTTATTATTTAGGTTTTGGACCCTACAAATTAATCTAATCAAAGCCATAAACCAACCCATGGTTTTTGAACATGATTTTTTTCCAAAGGGGAGTGGAAAACATTATTTTATAAGGCCAATGTCTGAGAGTATTAAAATAATAGGTTTTATTATGTGGAGGTGAGTCACACACTCAAGGAAATCAATTTAAAAAGTTAAAATGTTTTATAAGTTTTGAAGGGTCCACTAAAGATTTGTAAAATAAATAAAACAAACCTAAAATCACATTATTTTAATGGTAAAACATATATTTTCCGAAAATAATGTTTATAGTATTTTATTACATCACTATTGGATCATTATCATGTCATAAAACACATAATATATTTAAATGATATTTAATTTTTACCCAAAAATTCGACTGTCTCAGAAAATTATGAAAAATTCACCGTTGGATAATTTTGACATCCCAATTCTAGAAATAGTATTCAATTTATGTAAATAATTTTCAAAATATTTGAATTTTTTTACTTTTAAAATAAAAACCGACATTTATAGAAAACTAGTACTCCGCCCATACGATGCACGACACTATAAAATAATTCTTATTATTAAATATAGATTACTATTTATAAAACATAATAGTTTATATTAATATTGAATATATTTGAAAAGAAAATGACATACATAATGAGGAATAAAAGTTACAGAAATTGAGGAACAAAATTTAGATACTAAGAAGCCTTCTGTATAAAACTAACAAAGAAGGAACCAATAGTGAAACATAATGAAAATTAATAAATAATATATTGAAATTATAAATTTATTCATAGAAACAAAGTATGATAGTATAATTTGAAGATACTTGAAATAGGTCAACAGTGAAACAAAATCATTGTAAGATAACATCAATACAGTCTCACCTTTGACATAGGACTGTGGAATGTAATTTAACAATGATAAGAGAACATAAATACTGTTACAGTAGTAGATACATGTTTGAAAACATAAACAGGAACCATAATTTTCAACAACAGTGGGTGTGTAGATCAGATTACAATTCATGTATTCAAAATGTGCAGTCAAAAGCCTCCCAGTATGAAATGCATCATTGATGTAGAGTAGCAGTTTGTCAAGTTTGTTGACAGTTATATTGATCCCTGCAAACTATAATTAGAAATGAATATGAGTAAATGAGACATACTACTTTGATAAAATAACTGGTTAATCCAGTGAAGTCAAAAAAATCATGTCATAATCAAATGGCTTATTTGTTTACAATATTCATATATGAAAAAAAACTATACAATAATTCAATGAAAATAATTAAATAATATGAAAATGAAAAGTCACTCCCCTGCCCAGCCCCTCCCCTCCCAAAATTTGTACATTTACTCCCTGCCCTGCCCAACCCCCCTCCACACCCTGCCCAGCATGTCAACCCCCCCACTCATCTACCTGTCGTCCCTCCCCTGCCCAGCCCCTCCCTTCCCCCCACCCACCCTGCCCAGCATGAAACCCCACCCCAAAAATTTCCCAGCATGTCCTCCTACCACCCCTACCCAGCTATACCCCTCCCCCCTCCTTTGCTTGGCTTCCACCCCATCCCAACACCCTCCCCCTCCCTCGTCATCCTTCCCCCTGCCCAGCCCCTCCCCCAGCACTCCCCCCTGCTTTCCAGCCCCACCAGTCCCCTACCCTGCCCAGCCCCTCCCTCCCCACACACCCGACCCAACATGTCAACCCCCCTACCCAGTCCTCTACCTTTCATTCCTCCCCTGCCCAGCCCCTCCCTTCCCCCACCCACACCCTGTCCAGAATGACCCCCCCCCCCCCAAATTTCCCAGCATGTCCTCCTACCCCCCTATCCAGCTATACCCCTCTCCTCCCCCCTCCTTTGCCTGTCTGCCACCCCATCCCAATAGCTCCCCCTCCCTCATCAGCCTCCCCCTACCCACAACCTTCCCCCACCAGTCCCCCCTGCATAGCCCCTTCCCCTACCAGTCCCCCCTGCCCAGCCCCTTCCCCCAACACCCCCCCTTTCCAGCCCCTTCCCCCATAACCCCCTACCCCCCCACACCCTACCCATCATGTCAACCCCCCTCCCCAATCCTCTACCTATCGTTCCTCCCCTACCCATCCCTTCCCTTCCCCCCCACCCTACCCAGAATGAACCCCCCCCCCCCCAATTTTCCAAGCATGTCCTCCTACCCCCTACCCAGCTATACCCCTCTCCTCCCCCCTCCTTTGCCTGTCTTCCACCCCATCCCAACAACTCCCCCTCCCTCATCAACCTTCCCCCCGCCCACAAACTTCCCCCACTAGTACCCCCTACCCAGCCCCTTCCCCTAGCCCCTTCCCCCATAACCCCCGACCAACCTCTTTCCCCACCCGACCCTTCCCCCCCTGCCCTCATTTTCCCCTCCCCTCTCCTCATCTCATCTGCAACCAGACCAGATCCTCCCCTCCCCCTCCCCTGCCCACTAACTAGAATATCCTCCCACCATTTCCTCCCCCCTTGTCCTCCCACCTCCGACTCCCCCTACCCAGCTCCTTGTCTCCCCCTCCCCCCTGCCCAGATCTCCCCCTCCTTCCCCCCCCTCACCAGCTCTTCCATCCAGAACATGCAATTCCTTACCACTATGAATTATCACTTCATCAAGTATAGATACTCATTTTAAAGTAACAGATTAAAACTATCTAGACCATTTTTATTTCTATGTAAAATATAATCGAATGAATTTATTAGGAATCATAATTATATACAGTAATTTAAAACAGCTATAGAAGTAAGTAATGCAGCATAGACTACTGAATAGTTTATAAGTTGTTATCTTTTAAAAACAATAACACAATGCAATAACTTCTTTCAAATATGAAATATGCATAAGATAATATCACCAATAACATCACATGATTAGTTACTGTAGTCAAAAAATAAAGTCTAAGATATCCAATATTCATATGTTGTGTAATTTCATCCATATAAACCATCCAATGAGCCAATAAAAATGTAATTCATAAAATTACATAAGCATGTACTTTTAATACCTGTATGGAGATCTTTGAAATACACCCCCACCCGAAGTTGTTGTTGAACCTGCATAGAAAAGATAAAATTAGGGAATCCAAAAATTAATGGCTGACTGAACATCTTTCACTAACAATGAAAAAAAAAACATTACAGAGGGCCTCCCCCCTTGCCCAGCACCACCCCCCACCAGGTCTGGTCCCCCTTCCAACTTGTCCTCAATCCTGCCCATCACCACCCCCATCCATTCCCAGCCCCTCCCCTCCCCTCCCCTCCCCCCTGCCCAACCCCTTCCCTCCCCTACCCCCTGCCCAAACCCTCCCATCCCCTACCCCCTTAGTAGCCTCTACTGCTAACCCATCCCAGCACATCCCCCTTCCAACTAATCCTCCCTCCTTCCCAGCCCCTTTCCCACCAGCCCTCACCAGGCCCAACCTCCCTGCCCTGCCCCTTCTCCCACCTGTACTGAAATACATAGTGAAGAGAAATTACATAAAGAATACTATTTGTAATAATAAAAATGAGAAATTATGATTAATTTTAACACCAAATGAGAGAAACTCATTTAGTAGTTGCAGCAGAATTTTGCGATGATTATATACGTTGAAGTTTTTTAGCAAGTAGTAGTTGTACAATCAGCCAATCATAAAATGTTATTTCAATAAGTCATGAGCTTCAAAATATTCAAATATTTTCATTATGCAGCTACAATAAAATTTTAAAATATGAATAAATAGTAATGATATCAATTAAAAAGTTGAAGTTATACTGTCATCCCATTAAAAAGTGTCCGGACAATAATTTTTGAGGTTGAATGATATCAATTTCAAATAACATTCCATGATAAGAATATTTAATCACTTTAATTTATGTTTTTTCAACCATTCCAAACTGAATCCAAAAAATAACGTAATATTTTTATGAATAACAAAGTTAACAGATTCATAAAATTCAACAATCCTAAACTAGAAAAATCATTTGGATCTTGTCAGTTTTTCAAAGATGTAGTATTAAATAAGAGCTAAAACATATCAATACCACATCAAGACGGTTATTTTACTTTCGATGAGATTAGACATAAAACTCAAGATTTAACCGAGAAATATGATAAGGTGTTCAATATGTTGTAAGTATGAATATTGTTCAACTCCATCATTAGCCAATTACAATGATTGGATCCAACGGTACAAGCAATATTACAATCATTAGACCCAATAAAGTAAATCATTGGAATTGTTGTGGATTTTTATCATACATAATCACAAAAGTAATTTTCATGATTTTATACGAAAAATAATGAAAGAGAAAATAAAAAATGAAGTATCATACATTTCAAATAAGAAATAGTAGAAATAAAAATTTTAACATGATAATTGAAATTTTGACACAAACATAAAAAATATTTTTTTAAAATAAAAGAAACATAACATAAATTATATACAATAATATTTTTTTAGATAAAGTTACTATGAAAATTTTTAAAATAATAGAAGTTATTAACTATATCTGGTGTGCAGGTCGGACTGTCATATGTAGGTTCCTCCCTCTTACTTCAAGCCTTCCAGAAGTGTGCATCTATGGTGCATTGGACGACCACTTCTAGATGGTGGTTGATGAAGCAGTTAAATATAGCTAATAAAAAAGAAACAGGGAGAAATGTACAATATACAACCTATACTAATGATAAAGGATAATCGTGTGTGTTATATGTGTTATAACAACATTCCTGTATCCTATAATAAAAGTAGAGTTAAAATTTGATATAAAAATGTATAATCTAATTTGAAAAAAAAGGTTTAATAATGTTCTTGTGATACCTTGCATATGCGCCACATAATGTCAATCGGCTTTGGAATTCTTCTATTTTATGTTTTCCTTGAAATGGGGATGTAGTTCATTAGCATGGCTTGTGGATACTGCATCTTCATGAGTCGTTGTAACTGTCTGTTGCCCAACATCGTCATCATATAACTCAATCAACAAATTTCTGTACATTAAGAGATGAATTAAATCAATAAGTTACAAAAAATACTTTCCAGTGTAATTATTTAATCAGTAATTTGATGTTTACAAATTTTCAAATGAGACAAAAAACTGAATTGTGATTACATGTTATAATGAAAATGATACTACAAAAAAACAGTATTGCCTAATCTAAAGATGTAATCAAAATAAAAGGCAGTGAAAAAAAAACAGCTACCTAGGTTAATGTTTTTACAACATACATGAACACAGACCAATCTTGGGTAAGTAGAGGGGTAGACAGATATCATTTCCCTGAATGGAGACATTCATCCATGCTAAGTAGCATCAACAGAGAGCCCTCAACAACATTAAAAGACCTTCCAACATGAAAGTGAAAAAAATAGATAAAGATAGATTGAATGTTGATGTTTCTTAACTCAATGTCAAGATTTATGTAATGCTGGTTTTAAAGATCACCTGAATAGTGACAAGTAATGGATAAATGGAGGGGATTCCAGATTTTTTTCCACTGATTCGAGACATTCACACATGCCAAGAAGATTTGAAAGGGAGTTCTCAACCACTTTAGAAGACCTGAAAACATGATATTGAATTAAAAAATATATATGAGGACATATTGAATCCTGGGATAACATGATAATAAATTTCACCATTATATTCAACTTCGATGCTCTGTAAATAATAAGTGCATGTAGAATATTCAAGGACACATAAGTGAATAAATATTAAAAAATTCAAAAAATTTCACTACTATATGAATACAATCATCACAGCTTGTGTTTTATGGGATACCTCTATTGTCGATCCCATGAAAGGGTATAAACTAATGAGATATCTAGTCAAGTATGGTTCTATAATGGGAGGAAACATTGCCTGGATTATTGAATGATTAACATTGAATGAAAAAAATATCTTCCAATGACCATTTTTCTGTCATTATTAAAACATGAATGTAAAAATTGAATATGAATCATTTAGAATGTTTCCAATAGAAAATAAAATATCATATGTTTAGATGCTAGAAAAAATTTTTATCATAAAAAGTGTTCCAATGATTCTAATTTCATATCATGTTGTGGTACCAAAGAAGTATTTCTTTAGCCTCGTTCCCCTACCCAATTGGAATTAGAAACATGGACCAATAAAAATAAGTTAATATTGGAAAAATAATAATAAACATATCATAAATGTTTGACCAAGCATATTTAAAGGGCACAATTTGACATTATAAAAAATAATGAAATCAATACACTATAGTTAGTAAATTTAATTTCATACCATGTTGTGGTACCAAAAAAGTATTTCTTCAGCCTCGTGCCCCTACACATTTGTAATTAGAAACATAGACCAATAAAAATAAGTTAATATTGGAAAAATAATAATAAACATCTCATAAATGTTTGACCAAGCATATTCAAAGGGCACAATTTGACATTATAAAAAATAATAAAATCAATACACTACAGTTAGTAAATTTAATTTCATACCATGTTGAAGATCCTCCATTTCTCTCATTGCATCCTCCAACATCTTCTCAAAAGACTGATTCACCTCAATCACCTCCCGTAGAAAATTAGTGGCGCTCTCATTTCATCCTCCAATGCACTTTTTTATTCACTAAAACCATTTTTCCCATCGATCTCCAGACAACGGTTCACCAAAACCATTTTTTCCACCGATCTCCAGTCATTGTCACCCATCTCCAGAAAGTGGTTCACCAATCCTATTTTCCACTGAAACCATGTTAATCCATGTAGAATCTGTATATAAATGTAAAAAATATATTAAATATGAATAAACATAGTTTTATTAACATTCAAGAGGTATTATTTTTCCTAACGCGATTCGTTGGCATTGTTACTAAAGAACACTAATCCAAACATCTTGTTTCAATGAAATTCAGTAATAAGTACTGGGAAAAAATTTATATAATGAATCTAAAAAACCCTTCATTTACTTAATATAGATGTTTTTTTTGTGGAATATAAAAATAAAATGAAGGGAAACAATACAGACACATGAAAATATAGAATCAAACTACCTATGATTTTTTTAACAGTGATAATGAAGGGAAACAGTACAACCACATCAAATTTGTTAACATACTATCATGAATCTGTATCAGCCCACAAAATATAGACCAAACCAGGAGCTGTATATAGCTTCTCAATCACAATTATCCACCCATGAAAAATACCTCATTTGACATTATATCCATATTAACTAAAAAATAAAACCCTTCAGCCTAAAACATATATGTATATAACACATGCATGTATAATATACAGTAAGGTTAAAATGGATACTACCCATTTCATAGATGTCGACAACAATGAATGATAGTTAGTATGCTATCAGATCCTTTTTTTCATCCCCCAAATAATTCTCAATTGAAATGAATATCTTTATATTATCTATCACTGAAAAAAATGGAAGAGGTTAATACATACTGATTGTGGTCATATAAGTAAGAATATAAAAATAAAACTAACATGAATATGATTCTATAATTATATGTATTGTTTTTGAATGGTGTAGAGAATGTCTCTCCATTAATAATGATCAATTTATTCCTACAGATCAACATTTAGTCATCACCAATTAGAAAATATAAGCACATGATTTACCTAATCTAATAAACCTATGTTCAAACATAAATGAAATATATCACTATTATACACCTGTGCATTAATCACTATTAAAATAACATGGCATATATTACGTTTAAAGAACATTCATTCACCCTTTTACCCGTATTACACCTGATGTGCGAAGATGCTGTGGGAGGGAATAAGAGATACAAGATGCAATCTGAGAATATATAATCACAAAACTGAAAATAAACATAGTATAAGTCTGTTAAGTGGACATCAGAGAACAAATGAATAAAAAAATTCAGTATGTATTTACACATAATACCAGGAAAAAATTAGAAAAATAATTAATTTCATACCTGATGTGCAAAGATGCTGCGGGAGGTAATAAGAGATACAAGATGAAAGATGAGAAGATATAATAACAAACCTGAAAATAAACATAGTATAATTCTGTTATTTTCAAACATAACATGAAAAATCAGACAACTAAATTTTCACCTGAAGTTATTTTCACCTGAACGGAAAAGCATATGCGGGAGGGAATGAGAGAAATAAATTTTGTAACATAGTAACATTGAATTACATGTATTTAATAAACTAATATATGTATACCAGTGTTATAAAATATGATATGGAGTTTCCAGTTGAAATTCTTTGGCATAAATAGTCCGGCTTGATGCATTTAACTGTTGTTGGCATAATAACTGTAGTGGTAAAACAGAATGTTGAATAGAAGATTTATACTATGAATGTATTAG
The DNA here is from genome assembly GCA_963277665.1 of Viscum album. Lineage (NCBI taxonomy): Eukaryota > Viridiplantae > Streptophyta > Magnoliopsida > Santalales > Viscaceae > Viscum > Viscum album. The sequence goes on from OY728163.1 coordinate 338,977,248, forward strand.
TAAATAATGTTATAATAAAAATAAATCAAGATGGACAGAAGGCTGAAAATTTCTAGGAAATTAGGATAACATACCTATTGCAGATAAGTGGAGTCATCCGCTTTCAATCAGCAAGGGTCCTGGTGGTTTGAAGTAAAGTGTGACGCTGAAGTTGAGGGGGTCGGGGAAGGGATAGGGGAGTGAGGCGGTGTTGAGAGTGGTCGAGGAGGGATTTGAGTATGGAAGAAGTACCGAGAGGGGGAGGAGCTAGAGGTGGAGGTTGAGGCAGAGGAGCCAGACGCAGACCGGCCGGAGGCAGACCAATCATAGGTGGAGCAGCCCGATGCCGAGGTTCCTCGAAGGTAGACCACCCAGAGGCAGCCCAGTCATAGGATGAGCAGCCAGATGCGGAGGTATTGAAGGTGTAGGTGGAGAAACATTAGGCTTACTATGTGGTTTAATGCGGAAACCCTAGGTGGAGCGGAGGAGCAGAAGTCAGGGGAGCCGTAGGAGGAGGAGACGAAGGTGGATAATGCGGAGGCAGAGGCACAGATATAGAAGAGATTCAGGAAGGGCAAGGGGAGTGAGAGTGAGGATTCACAGAGGAGAGTGGGGGAGCAGAATGGAGGAAAGATGCGGGAACCCTAATAGGGTAAATACCGATCGATGGCGGTACTGCTCGATGGTGTTTTGGGTTTTGGATAGAAGAAATATTGGAATTGGGTGATGTGGAGAAGTGTGGAGGTGACACGTATGCTGGAAGAAATCCAAGGTTAGTATAGATAGTAGATTGATGGGTTTTGACAAAAATAGCTTTCAAACCCTAATAAAAATCACAATTGTATTCATAATAATTATATGGTCATTTATATTATATAAAAATTAATTTAGTAATAATATTTAATTAAAATATTATTTAATTCAAAAATCCATTTATTCATCAAAATAGATTTCTTAATTAATTAAAAATGCTATTTTTTCTTTAAAACTATTTACAAAGTAAAAATAATAAAATGAATGTATATTCTCTATAAAAAAATAATGTACATAATCATAGTACCATGGTTTCACTACATAACCCTTTATAACACGAGCATACGACCAAAGGGTAAGGTGTGCGATGGTGACAAACTCTTGGGGTGGTTCAGATAACATTGCTCGGGTGGTAATCTCTATCAACTTCCACTTCTCCCATAGGAGGTTCCGTTCGAGCTTAACGTGTTGAAGATCATATTGGGCTTGGTTAAGAGTGAATCCCAATGAAGCCACATCATTTCTGAGCTCAAACAAATGGGCTTCGTATGGAGCAATTCCACTGGATGAGGCCATCGCTTCCTTTTTCTGAGTGAATTGGATTTGTAAAAGCCCGATAGTTATACTAATTAATTGATCACAATTCAATGACTATGTTAACAATAATAAAAATTATTGACGGTATTTTAAAATCTAAAATCATAAAACAAAGGAAGTTTATATTTTATATAAGCATTTTACATAATAAGTCATTTAATTGGATCAAAAGGAGTTTTCATTAATGAAAGTCAGGTTCGTTACACCAGAGAACCACATCATACTCCCTCTGGAGGAATTTGATGCAATTCATGGCATGTATTGGTTTTCCCTATATAGAGTCAACATAAATTTCTGTGAGAGGTAAATCACTCTCCATATGGAAAATCGACCTCTGATTACGTAGAAGTGCAAGGAAGAGGATGAATCTTCCTTACCACCATCATCTCAAGCATGGATATTACTACCCTATGAGCACGTTTATCTTGCTCAGATGATTGAGTTTATGGAAGCAACCATCCTTGAAGTCATGCCTATTGGGAGGGAATTCGAGGAAGTATTTCCTAAGGAATTTCATGGTCTTCCTACTAGAAGATATTTTGACTTATCGATGGATCTTATACCTGGGGTGTTTCCAATATCCAAGACTCTATATAGAATGTATTTTGTGGAGCTTGAGGAGTTAAAGAAACAACTATAGGAAAATCTAGATTAAGGGTTTATACGACCAAGTGCTTCACCATGTGGTGCATGATTCCTCTTCATCAATAAAAAGGATGGTTCAATGCGACTTTGCATTGACTATCGTGAGCTCAACAAAATCACAATAAATAAAAAGTATCCTCTACCCTGAATTGATGACTAGTTTGATCAGCTATGTGGAGTACAATACTTATCCAAGGTGGATCTGCGGTCTGGATATTACCAATTAAGGGTGAATAAGGATGATATCCCAAAGACTTCTTTTCATACACAGTACATGAACTACGAATTCATAGTAATTCCTTTCAGACTCACTAATGCTCCGTCAATCTTTGTGGACATGATTAATAGAGTCTTTAGAGATTACATTAACAAAATCGTGGTAGTTTTTATAGATTATATTCTAATATACTCCAAAAACAAAGAGGGGTATGAGGAGCATCTAAAAACTATACTAGATACCCCGCGAAAGGATAAGCTCTATGAAAAGTACAACAAGTATGAGTTATTGTTGAAGGAGCTCTCATTCTTGGGTCATATCATCACAAGAAATGAGATATCTATGGATCCATCGAATATAGATGCAATTTAGGGATAGCTAAGACCAAAATCTGTGATGGATATCCATAGCTTCCTTGAGTTAGCTGGATATTATTGCCATTTTTTGAGAAATTTCTCACGATTTCCAAACCCTCTTACCAAGATAACTCGAAGGGGAGTCAAGTTTTTTTAGAGTGATAAATGTGAAGAGAGCTTCAAGGATATGAAAAGGAGGCTTATCGCTGTGCCCATTCTCACACTACTCATAAGTGGAGAACTTTTCATGGTATTCAGTGATGCTTTGAAGAAGGGCATGAGCCGTGTGTTGATGAAAAATTAAAGACTCATTTCCTATGATTAAAGGAATTGAAAGTTCATGAGTAAAACTATCCAACACATGATTTGGAGTTGGTTGCATTAATCTTCTATTTGAAAATTTTCTGGCATTACCTCTTTGTGGAGAAGTATGAAATATATATGGATCACAGAAGCCTCAAGTATAAATTCACACAGAATGAGTTGAACATGAACCAATGAAGATGGTTAGAGCCGATAAAAGAATATGACTTGTCAATCCATTACCACCTAGGGAAAGAAAACAAGGTGGAAAATTCTCTAAGTAGAAAGGACCCAACTATTCTATCACTAATGAGGATTGAAAAGTATAAAATCTTCTTAGATTTGATGAACATGTAAATGGGAATCATAGAGAAAGGAACATCATCAATACTTTCACAAAATATTGCTTAATTGTCTCTTTTGGAAAGGTTAAAGGATGCTCAAAAACATGATGTGGGAATTCAAAAAAAAGTGGAAACTATCAGAAAAGGGAAATCCTTGGAGTTTAATTTTAATGAATACAAAATTATGAGATTTGGGTCACTACAATGTCTTCCATAAAATCTGGAGTTAAAGAAAGAACTTTTGGATGATGCACATAGTTAGAATTTCTCCATTCACCTAGAAAACACAAAATGTATAGAGATCTCTGTGAGAATTTTTGGTGGGATAACAAGAATAAGGAGATCGTCGAGTATACATAAAATTTTCTGGTATATCAGTAAGTGAAGGCTGAGAGGCAGAAGTCTAAGAGGATTATAACACCATTACCCATACCAACATGGAAATGGGAGAACATCACCATGGAATTTGTCACTGGAATACCGAAGAAATCAAAAGGAAACAATGCTATCTGTGTTGTTGTGGATCATCTTAGAAAGACTGAACACTTTATTACAATGTATGAGGATTTCTCATTGGATAGACTTTCATGAATATACATCAGATAAGTGGTAAGGGTGAATGGAGTACCACCATTTATTATATCCTATAGAGATCCAAGAGTCAACTCTAAGTTCTAGAAGATTCTCCAACATGATCTGAATAATGAGATAAAATTTATTACAACTTATTATCCTCAAAATGATTTACAATTTTAGAGGACTATCCAAACACTTTAGGACATGTTGAGATCATGCTCAATGGACTTCAAAGAAGGATGGGATCAACATATTCCTTTGGTTGAGTTCTCTTAAAACAACAGTTTCCACTCAAGAAACCAAATAGATCCTTATGAAGAACTTTATGGGAAGAGGTGTAGAATACCCGCATGTTGGAATGAATTTGGAGAGAGAAAAATCATAGGTCCATAAATGGTCGAAGAAATGATGGATAAGGTTAAGACCATCCAGCAGCACATTAAAGCTGCTCAGAGTCGACAAAAGAGTTGTGCAGATAATCCTCAATGAGACCTAGAGTTTTATGTTGGAGACATGTTATTCCTTATAATATCATCGTGGAATATATTTATGAGATTTGGGAAGAAGGTAAATCTTATTCCAAGGTACACTGTCCCTTTTGAGATACTTGATCGCATAAGAGGAGTGACCTATCGACTAGCACTCCAACAGAACCTATATCCAGTACATGATGTATTCCATGTATCACTCTTGAGGAAGTACATTCCTGACCCATCCCATGTAATCAATCAGGAGGTGGTACCATTGGAGAATGATCTCTCATATTAAGATAATCTGGTGAAGATTTTAGATTGTAGGTAAAAAGTTCTACAAAATAAGATAATTCCCCTCATCAAGGTGTTTTGGAGAAACCACATGTTTGAAGAATCAATGTGGGAATTAGAGGAAGTGATGAAGTAGAGTTACCCTCATCTATTTTAGTGTGGGAAAATGAAATTTCAAGGGTGAAATCTCTTAAGGGGGTAAGATTGTTACAACCCGAACTTTTATTAATGAAAATTCCTCTTGATCTGATTAAATGTACTGTTATGTAAAATGGTTATATAATATAACAACCATTATTTTTATTACACACTAAAACATGATTTATTATATAAAATATTCACTTGATACAACATATAATATTGAGAGGCCTAGTGTCTTTGGGGCTTACAAAAATCATATAACGACTTAAAATATGAAACACAATATCTTTATTGAATACTTCCTTTACATAACCGCTACATTACCTCATACTTAGCATTGCATGGGATAACCTGAGAACATGCATAAGAAAAAGGTTATCTATAAAGACCAATAAGGGAGTAAACAAGTCATAACATGAAGATTACAATACATGTTAGGCAATAGGCATATCAAAAGAGTGAAAGAGAAACATGAACATAAAGGCATGATATAACATGATTATCATAACATGAAAATGTGGCAATAACACTTTACACGGTATTAGCATGATCCAAGGAACATTTCACATGGATCATGAGTAAAATATCATTTAACTTGAATTATCATTAGTAAACCCTCACTGCACTTGATGTAACATGATACTAATCTTTACCCAATGCATTTGAGCGCTATCAGGGCGCACCATTCTTAAACTATTTATTTCATGCGTAAGTGTGCCACATGAATAATACAACATGGTTTCATTAAACATAATCATTTATTACAAGATAAAGGAATGTGAAATTAATACATGAAACTCTATAATAAATAATTAAATTTTCATAAAGTTGATTACCCTTGATAGAGATATGGTCATGGTATTCAATACACAATGAATTTGGATTGAGAAAAATCACGGTGCAATTTCGGCAGCATAATGGTGTGACATATGAATTCATAAAAATGGTTGATGAGAGAGAAATGGATTTTTAATCATATGGACATGAAATGGTCAGTAAGAATCTCATATAGATAAAATTTCCAAAAAAATTAGTGGAATTTAGATTCATAATACTAAACAATTGCTTGAATGTGAATGAGAAGAGAGAAATCACTTACAGAATTTTGGCATGGTAATAGGTGTACATGGAAGGAATTAATGAGAGAGAAATAGGTATCTAATAATTTCAAACATATAGAGGGGAATATAATGGAGGTGATAAATCATACCCCAACATTTTTAATTGAAATAAAAAGTGTATTACACCATAAAGAAACTTGGATAAAAATAAGAACGGTAGGAATCCCTTACATGGAAGTGTGATCCCAAAGGCTTGGGAGAGGCTTGATAGATGATTCATGGGAGATTGGGGTGCCCTGGGAATATTATAGAGATATTAGGGCTGGGTATGGACTAACTAAAAAGGATTTTAGTGAAGATGAAGTGGGAGCTTGGGGGAGTTTATATAGAAAAGGAGAGGAAATTATTTATTATTTAGGTTTGGGACACCACACATTAAACTAATAAAAACCACAAACCATACCATGGTTTTTTTTCAAAGGGGAGTGTAACAAAATATTTTATACGGATAATGGTCGAACTTATTAAAATAATAGGGTTGCTTATGTGGAGGTGAGTCACACTCTCAAGGAAATCAATTTAAAAAGCTAAAATGTTTTATAAGTCTTAGAGGGTCCACTAAGGATTTGTAAAATAAAAAAATAAAAAAATAAAATCACATTATTTTAATTTTTAAAACATATATTGTCCGAACATAATGTTTATAGTATTTTATTACATCACTATTGGGTCATTATGATGTCATAAAACACATTATATATTTAAACAGTATTTCCTTTTTATCAAAAAATCCAACTGTCTCCGATTATTATGAAAAATTCACCATTGGATAATTTCGACATCCATATTCCTAAAATAATATTCATTTTATCTAAATAATTTTCTAAATATGTGAATTTTTTTAATTTTAAAATAAAAACCTACATTTATCAAAAATTCATGGGTTTTGACAAAATAGCTTTCAATCCTTAATAAAAATCACAATTTTATTCATAATAAATCTATGGTCATTTATATTTAATAAAAAGTAATTTAGTAATAATATTTTATTAAAATATTATTTAATTCTAACATACATTAATTCATCAAAATAGATTTCGTAATTGAATATTAACTAAAAAAATACAATTTGTGCTTTACAAAGTAACAATAATAAAATGAATGTATATTCTCTATATAAAATAATGTACATAGTGCTAGGGTATTGTTACATAAGCCCTTATAATACCCTCATAAGACAGAAGGGTAAGGTTTGCGATGGTGATAGACTCTTGGGGTGGCTCACATAACATCGCTCGAGTGGTAATCTTTATTAACTTCCACTTCTCCCGTAGGTGGTTTCGGTCATACTTAACGTGTTGAAGCTCGGCTTGGGCTTGGTCAAGAGTGAAGCCATATGACACTACCTCCTTTATGAGCTTTGAAGAATGGGATTTGTATGGAGAAATTCTACTGGATTTGTCCATCACTTACTTTACCTGAGTAAATTATATTTGTTAAAGCCCTATATTTATACTAATAATGTAATCACTGTTTAACAGCTATATTATAAATGGTCATAATTCCTAATTATATTTTAAAATCCAAAAACATAAAACCAAGGAAGTTCATAAGTTTTATATTTCTGTAATAATACATTTAATTAGATCAAGAGTAATTTTCATTAATGAATGTTTGGGTCATTACATATAAGACATATGCACTTCCTTGCTTTTATGTTTTTGGATTTTAAAATACCATTATGAATTGATATTGTTTCTAATATAGCTATTGAACAGTGATCACATGATTAGTATAAATATAGGGCTTTAAAAAAATCAAATTTACTCAAACAAAGGAAGTGATGGCCTCATCCAGTAGAATTACACCATACGAAGCCCATTTTCTTGAGCTCATAAAAGAGGTATCATCATAGGGTTTCACTCTTGACCAAGACCAAGCCAAGCTTCAACAATTTAATCATGAACAGAATCACCTACAAGAGAAGTGGAAGTTAATAGATATTACCACCCGAGCAATGTTATCCGAGCCACCCCAAAAGTCTATCACCATCGCACACCTTACCCTCAAGTGTTATACGGGTGTTATAAGGGGTTATGTAAAAATACCCTAGCACTATGATTATGTAAATTATGTTTTTGTATAAATAATATAAATTCATTTTTACTTTGTAAATGGGTTTAAAATATTATTACTAAATTAATTTTTATTAAGTATAAATGATTATATATTTTTTTATGAATACAATGGTAATTTTTTTTATGGTTTGAAAGCTGTTTTTGTCAAAACCCAAGAATTTTCAATAAATGTCAGTTTTTATTTTAAAATTAAAAATTCCCATATTTAAAAAATTATTTATATAAAATTAATATTATTCTTGGATTCAGGATTTCAAAATTATCTAATGGTGAATTTTTTATAATTTCTTGAGATAGTCAAATTTTTGGGTAAAATTAAATACCGTTTAAATATATAATGTGTTATATGACATCATAATGACCCAATAGTGATGTAATAAAATACTATAAATGTTATTTTAGTCCAATATATGTTTTAACCTTAAAATAATGTGATTTTATATTTTTTTGATTAATTTTATGATACCTTAGTGGACCCTCCAAGGATTATAAAATATTTTAACCTTTTAAAATGTTTTCCTTGAGAGTGTGACTCACCTCAACATAAGAAAGACTAATATTTTAATAAGTTAGATCATTTAACTTATAAAATAAATTTTTACACTCCAATTTGGAAAAAACCATGGGAAAAACCATGGGATGGTTTGTGGTTTTGATTAGTTTAATGTGTAGTGTCCAAAACCTAAATAATAAAGAATTCCCTCTACTTTCCAATATAAACACACTCAATATCCCAATACTCTTCACTAAAAACCTTTGGAGATAAAAAAACTATGAAATACTCTCTATATAATTATCCCAAGGCACCCTAAGCTCCCAATAAGCCTCTATCAATCCTCTCCCAAGCCTTTGGGATCACACTTCCAAGTAAGGGATTTCTTCCTTTCTCATTTTTGTCCAAATTTTTTTATGTTGTTATACACTTTTATTTTCAATGATAAATTTTAGGGTATGATTTATCACTTCCTACATACTTCCATACTTATGTTTTAATGATGATAGATCTCTTTCTATCTCACTAATGCCTCCCATGTACACCTATTACCATGCCAAAATTCTGTAAAGAATGTCTCTCTTTTAATTTACATTCAAGCAATTATTTTATATTATGCATATAAATTCCATTACATATGTTGGGATATTATGTTACATGAACCCCTTAATATAATTTTTATGTATAAATAATAATATACCCCTTTCTCTCTCATCAACACGTTTTACGATTTCTATTTGACGTCGTTATGCTGCTGAAGTTACACCAAAATTTCCCATGCCAAAATCATTGTTTAAGTGAATTCCATACCCATTTATCTATCAGGGGTATTCACTTTTATTATTGAGGAATTAAATTTATGTATTAAAAATATCTTATTCATGGAATAAATTTTTACTTTTAATGAATCCATGTTGTATGATCCATGTGACACACTTATGCATGAAATGAAATTTTTATAAAGTGTGCGCCATAATAGAGCTCCAATGCATTGGGTAAAGCTTATTATCATGATACATCAAGTGAAATGGGGGTTTACTCATGCTAATTCAAGTGAAATGAGGTTTTAATCATGATAATTCAAGTTCAATGAGGGTTTACTCATGCCCCATGTGCAATGATCCTTGGCTCATGCTAATATCATGTTAAATGTTGTTGCCACATTTCCATGTTATGATAATCATGCTATATCATGCCTTTATGTTCATGTTTCTCTTATTTTCCATTGATATTACTATTTCCTAATATGTAATATATTCTTTATATTAATTTTTACTCCCTCACTGGGCTTTATAGTTCACCCTTTTCTTATGCATGTTCTCAGGTTATCCCATGCAATGCTAAGTATGAAGGAATTTTGTGGTCATGTAAAAAAAAATTTCAATAAAGATGTTGTGTTTTATGTTATAAGTTGTTATTTAACGTTCCTAAGACCCAAATACACTAGACCTATTGATCTTATCACTTTTATTAATTGCATTTTTATTTAATAAAGCATGTTTAAGTGCTTAATAAAGAGAAGGGTTGTTATATTGAGGATTCACTTCATCCTTCTATCCGGTATGTGATCAATCCCTTTTTTTGCCAACATATCTAGATGTTTAAAAGAAGGTGGATGAAATCTAGAGTATTAAATCAAAATGAATCTTACCATGGGAGGGGAACTAACAAGGTTCCTTGAGGAGAATGGTTATCAGTAGAAGGTCTATGGCAGAAGGGCCTTTGAGGTTTTGACCGGTGGGGAGTCAAGCTCAGCAGATTCACTTTCATCTTTCCAGGGATAGTGGTTTCTATGATATTACAATGGGGTTTGGGAAAATATGTTTTGTCTATAGGGGTTTTTTAGATATTTTTAGGATCATTTCCTTGTGGTACTTCAATATTAGTTTGGCGGAATTGGACAAGTTCAATGTCATCCTTAGTTGTAGGGGTTGTAGGATTATGAATCACTAAGAGGGGATGGAGCAGGAAGGGGTCATCCTCAGGATGTCCTTTGTTTTTGGGGACCTCAACCTAAGAATGGCTATGAAGGTGGTAAATAGTAGGAGTCATAGGACCTAGGTGTGTTCAATAACATGTAGGGGATACAACAGTTTCAGAGGAGTCAAAATCATTCATGGTATTCTTAGCTTATTGTGTAGCCTTTTTTACTCTTTTTTTATTTAGGAGCTTTTCACTCCTTTGTTTCACCCACTCTAGTCTATGCTCTGGTACTAGACATAGAAATAATTATCATGTCCCTTGTGTTGACTATGCAATTTGGAGTCCAGAACAGTTTGTTCGATGTATTATAGGGGTGTAGTTAGATGATGGGGTCACATCATTCCAATTGGGATATTTTATTACTATAGATACAACCATACAATATCATCCTTAACATCGATTATTTTTTTTCCATGCATGCTATTGACAATTGATTTTGGGGTAGAGTAATTTCCTCATGTTTTAATGGCCAGCGTGTGGTATTCGATGGCGAACAGATTTGTCAGTTGGTTCATGGATTTATGGCACCCATTCTTTCTTTTATAAAAAATTATTCTATGGAATTAATAGAAACTAGTATGATGAATATTCCCAGAGTTTTCTAGGAATTTATGGATTTTTTTCCTAAGGATTTTGTGATACTACCACCTCAACATGATATCAAGTTTGAGATAGATCTATATCCCGGTGCTTCTCAAATTTTTATGTATCCTTATTAGATGAAACCGTACATGTTGTGGGATTTGAAAATTCAAATATAATACCTGATGTAAAAGAGTCTCATTTTCCCAATGTTTCATTGTAGGGTGCTACAGTGTTATTCTTCAAGAAGGAAGATAATATTATAAGGTAGTATATAGACTACTATAGGTTGAATTAGGTGATGATCAAGAATCATTACACTCTTATAAGGATTAATGATCTTTTCAACCATTTTAGAGGATCTAGTTGGTTTTCTATGATATATTTGTGGTATGGGTATCACCAGTTAAGGTTAAAGGAGGGTGATATCCTAAAGAATACCTTCAAATACATGTATAGGCACATAGATTTTTTGTCCATGATGTTTGGTGTCACAAATTAACCAATAGTTTTCATGGGGTTTCTGAACTTCATGTTCCATGAATTAATAGACCCGTTTTAGCCATTTTCATCAATGATATATTGATCTACAAGATGTTATAGGATGAGAATGAAGATCCTATCAGGGACATCTTGTAATTTATTTGGAACCACCATATCTTTTGAAAATAATTTTGGTGTATGTTTAGGACATGAGAGGTGAATGCCATTGGGCATGTAATGTCTTAGAAAGGTGTGGTTGTGGCCTCATTAAAGGTCAATACAGTTATTTCATAGAAATCACCCAAGAATGTGGTAGAGGTTCTCAACTTACTTGGTATTGCAGGATATTACTGGAGGTTAGTATCTAAATTCCCTTTGATTTCATCCCCATTGATAGGTATTACCAGTAAGGAACAATATTTTATCTGGACTAATCAGTGTTAGGCAGTGTTTGACTACCTGAAGGGGAAATTGATTAGTTCGCTAGTGCTCTAGTTTCTAGATGAAGGGGTGATGTTTAAGGTGTTCTTTGATGCTTACCATATGGGCATGTGATGTGTATTGATGTATCATAAAGTATTGATATCTTATGGTTCTAGGAATTTATGAATCTACGAGCATAACGATGTCACCCATGACCAGGAGCTAGAAATGATTTTGTATGTGATGAAGTTACGGAGACATTACCTCATTTGGGAGTGCTTTGTGGTCTTTATCGATCATAATATTTTGAGGTATATCTTTTATAAATATGATTTGAATCTATATAAAAAATGTGGATAGAGTTTCTTCAGGATTATGAATTCAAGATCACCTACAACTAAGGGAATAGAAATTTCATGGATGATGCTTTGAGTAAGAAGTTGCAGAAGCATGTTTCTTAGAAATATGGAAACTTTTGGAGGGAGATGGAGGAGTTAAAAGACACAAACCTAGATGAAAATGTGGTTGATTAAGGAGTTTTCCTATTTCAAATGATATTACAATATTATCTAATACAATAGGTATAAGAGTATTAGTGGGGATACTTATAGATATAAGTGATGCATGATCATATTGGCCATGGTGATGCTTCATAGGGATGGTTAGAGGATGGTAAAAACTAGATGTTTCTTCTGGGGAGGCTATTTTATCTGGTAGAGATGCATGAGGGATTCATTCAAGAGTTTAATAACTCACCTTTGGCGGTATACTTTAGAATACTCATGATATACCAATTCTTAAGCATGAAAATTTGGTGGCTCATGATGAAATTGGTGGTGACAAATTTTATAGCCTAGTGTTTGTTTTTCTAGAAGGTAAAGACTTAATACCATGCTTCTTGGGGTTTTTTATATCCCATGGATATTCCTGAGTGGAAATGGGATGACATATAGATGTAATTCATCATTAGTTTACCCTAATCACAATTTTTTTTTGATGATATATAGGTAATTAAAGATCAATTAATAAAATATAATCACTTAAAAGTGATAAAGGATTCAGGATCTATGGATGATTTGGATAAGAGGTATGTGCATGTGGAGGTTTGGTTGTATGGTGTTTCTAGGTCCATTATCCTATATCAGGATGCACATTTTACCTCATGAGTCTATAGGCGATTGAAACATGTTTTTGGAACTCAATTATTCATCAGCACTTGTTTCTACCCTTAGATGGATGGGTATATAGAGAAGACTATCCATACACAGGAGAACATAATTTTTGTGTGTGCCTTGGAAATTGGTGGATCATGGGAAAAAAATTTCCTTTGGTTTAGTTTTATTATAATAACATCTAACAATCATCCATCAACCTATCCATATTTTGAGGCTTTACATTAAAGGCCATGTCATTCTCTGTTGTGCTAGACTGAGGGTGGGGAGTTTCCAGTTATGTGTCTCTATGTACTGCGGAGAACAACAAAGAAGGTTTAGGTTTTTTGAAAGATGATGAAAATGGTGAAAGATAGGAATAAGTATTATTTATATCACTAAAGGAGGCCCTTGAAGTTGTAGGTTAGAGACCACAAGTTATTGAATGTTTCCCCCTGACATAGGAAGCAGATGTTTGGTAGTGGGAGTAATATCTTTCCCCAATTTGTTGGGCCTTTTTATATGTTGGGGGAATGTTAGCGAATTGGAATATCGATTTGCACTTCCACTATGACTGGACATGGTTCATGATATCTTGCACATATCTTATATTCATCATTATCTTCAGTATGACTCCCATGTCATTTAATGGGGACATTTGGATAAAAAGGTTGATGAAAATTTAATGAAGTGGTCTTTGGAGATCATGGATCACTGGGAGAAGGTGTTTTGTTGAAGATACATTAATTTGGGTAATGTGTTTTGGAGGCATGGTGGCTTATAGGATAGTACATTTGAGTGTGATATGCAGATGAGTTTCCAGTGCCCTGATCTATTTTTACATTGTCATGTTTTGGATTTTTTTTCTTAATTATGTGATGTTATAAATCTTATTGGTTTATGAAATTAGATTTTACTTGATATGATGTGTGATTAAAGATTCAAACATATGAAGAAGGTAAAACCTGATTCTTAATCAATATTTTTATAATTTAACAAGATTAAAAAAATGTGGGTGAGTCAATGACACCCAAATAATATAATATCTTCAAAAAAGAGATGGAATTTATTGAATTGTGTGTTTTGGGGCTCCATCATGTGGTGGTTGTGGTGATCATCATATTGGGATTTGTGAGAGATGTTTGGTAAACATTTTTATCAAGGATTGATGTGTTTTGTTGGCGGTGTTGTTTAAATTATAACAAGATCCTTGTGAGGTATCTCATGAGATGGTTTTTTGGATCTCTCTATATTTATTTCTCAGTTGGTTTTGATTCTTGAGTGTGAAAATAGTATGAAAAGTATCTCATGTAATGGCCTCAACCCATTCCTATTTACTTTTTGGGAATTATGGAAATATAAGTGTTTGGGGGAAGTCCATATGAGTTTACAGGGGGAAATTATGGGAAGGATAGAGAGTCTTTATGAGGAGTTATCTATAGAACATATCCTTATCTATGTGATAATAGTGGCTGATGTTAAGTGGAGAGGATGGTTGTAGCTTAGGGAGAGGATTGAGTGAAGTTTGGTGCTACTTATAATTCTAGAAAGGCTACAACATGGAGAGATGGATGTGAAGTAGTGCCCTAGGTTTTTTTGGGGTTATTTCATTTTTAGTATAGTTGTGTTATGAATAAGTGTTGTGTTGTATCCCCCTTCATGGTTCTAAGGTCTCGAGACATATAAATCTTGGTTGCACCATTGTCCTTTTACTAGTTTTTAGGGATCTATGATGCAGTTTTCTGGGCTACTTCATGTACACCCACTATTTTATATGATCTAAAGTGTCTAAATATACATGGATCTTGGAGGTTAGTTTTACTAGTAGGTTGTGGGGGTGGTCACTCCCATTTCCACCATTGTCCTTTATTTTTTAGTAATTCTATGTCGTGGTATTAGAGGATGTGTCGTGGTCTTATGTTTTACAAACTGGGTATAAATTCTAAAATATCTTCGAACCCAAATATTTTTCTAACTTTCCTATCCTTTATTGAGAAACCCAATTTAATCACAAGGAGGCCTTTAAACCCTATTTAGTGGGTTTCAGTCCTAGTATATGATGATTGTTTAGTGGTGGTTTAGGTGGATTTCTTTCTTCCTCCCCGCAATTTCCACCCATTTTATTATCCATGATAGTTTTTTTTTCAAAACTAGCATGTTTTTTTGATGGTGTTTTGGTGACATGTTGGTGTGGTTATTGTTATTTTTTCTAGGGTTCTCTCTTTCACTGTGGTGTTTAGTGGTGGCCTTCCCCTTATTACAACCTTTTGCAGTGGATCAAAAAGATACATTTGAGGTAGGGGATCCTTTTTCTATCATTTAGTCTCATCATTATTGAGGGGTTATACTCTTGTTATCTTTTAGTAAGATAGTGTGCATTACCTTAATTATAGATAAATAATTGGTTTAAATTTAATTGAAGGAGAAGGTAAATTGAATCAAATGATTTTATATATTTTAATTTAATTTTATAACATGGTTAAATGGGTATAATGACTTAATAATAATTATGGCTATTGGAATATGTTTTTGATATGGTTGAATTATTGTGGAAACCTTGTTGTGTGTTGTTTTTTATCACCAAAATTGGAAACTGTATAACCCCTAATATCTGATTAATAAAATGGTTACCCTAAAAAATATTTGGATTTTGTGAGAATGGAATTTAATTAAGAAGTGGAATGTAATGGAAATCCCCTTGAATAATCTAAAAAGTTATCTATTAAGGTGATGTGGAAATAATTTTGGTGTGTGTTTGTGATCTAAGGTGGTGATATGATGAGAAGTAGATGTGGTACATGGTGGTTGTGATGGGTGGAATGGATGTGGTGTGTAATGTGGTTGTGGATTTGAAATTATGATGTTATAGGATTCTTAGAATGGGATAGAGGGTGTTGTGTTGTGTTGTGTTGGGATAGATGACCAGATAGTGATGGAATACATTGTTATTAATGAAAGTGTAATGTAATGGATTGGATGGATAATTAACAAATTTAAATGGGAAGTATGCCTTAAATGGTTATCTCTTAATGTGACTGAAATAGTCTTAAATAATAAAATTAAAGATCCTGAAAATGAATGGAATTATTTTCTAATATGATATCTATAAAAAAGAATTTACTTGAGAAATAAGATAAAATGTGGTTTGTGGCTTATGGTATATTGTCTGTTATTATGAATTTAGTGGCATCGGTGAATGTAGCGTTGTTGTGATATTTGATAGTGATAGTGTTGGTTGTTTAGTTCTTTTCTTGTGAACCCATATGTTGGGATTTTGTGTGGATATATATATATATATATATATATATATATATGTAACCTTTATGTTTTTGTGATTTCTATATTCACCCCACCCATGTCGATAACTTTTTACCAAAAACCAAATGTTTTGGGGGTGTTTTTTCCCAAAAACCAAATGGTGAGGATGGATAACTGGTTTCCTTCTCTTCCAGAACCTCTCTTCCATGTTACATTGGCATGCATGACCTATGATGGAAAGAATTCATAAGTGAATTTTAGTAATGAGATGGTGAGATGGATTATGATTGTCATAGTGCATAGTGGAATGTGGGCACAAGGTTTATATATTTTAGGTTCACAATACCCTACAATTCTGGTTATGACTATGATGTGATCACCCAGGTGTCTATGTATGCGATGTGATGTGATGGAGTAGGTGTTTGCATTCAAGATGTGATGTAATGTGATTTTAAGGCCTATGTGTTTATTGTAAATATTTGATGTGATGGCCCAAGTTTCTACAGGTGAGATGTTATGTGATGTTATACAAAATATATCGGAGTTCTAGGATGTAT
The DNA here is from genome assembly GCA_963277665.1 of Viscum album. Classification (NCBI taxonomy): domain Eukaryota; kingdom Viridiplantae; phylum Streptophyta; class Magnoliopsida; order Santalales; family Viscaceae; genus Viscum; species Viscum album. Next base: position 338,994,052 of record OY728163.1, read on the forward strand.
GATGTCGGGGCATGAGAGAAGAAACCTAGTGGGAAAGTGGTGTGTGGTGCTATAATGACCCACAATTTTTACACATATTATTACATTATTTTTAAGCATAGTTAACCTAAGAATAAAAACCAAGTATCAAAAATTCTATTTTATTTGGGAGACTAAGTAAATAATTAGAAAACATGAGACTAGAATAACAAATCACTTTACTAAACTTCCACAATGAGATCCTAACTTCTTTTGAGCTCATACATCTACATAGGATAACTTGTGGAGTATACAGAAAAAAGGGATGAGCTAAAAATCCCCTTAAGGGAATAAACATGGGAATAAAGCATAGAACATGATATATAATTCATAACATGTTAAAATAAATACATGTATCATAGATAAACATAAGTAAGCATGATATATATAACATGGAATCTTATGATCATGGAAAAATAAGAAATTGGTAGTGATATATAACATGAAACAAATACGAGTCCAGGTTAACTACCAAGAATATATACCATGGTGGAAAGAGTCCCATAAAGGAATTAGGATTACTATTTATCTAAATTTGACAGATAATGAGACTAAACAAATTACCCAATGAGGGAAAGAGTCACATTGTCATGAACTATAAACATATAGAATATAACAATGGTATCCATAAAATAAAGGGTTAAATAAATCATATAAATTAATAAGGTAAATAATAGATGAAATATAATTATTCTAATTGAATTTAAAACATAAAAAATAGTTTTTAGAAATGTGCCACTTAAGTGCGATCTTAGGGAAATGAAAAAGAGTCTTTAAAGAGAAAAATGCATAAGGGTTTTAATAAAACCAGAAATGAAATATAATAGTTTTTCATGATAAAATGAGTGATTTTAGAAAAATATTGGTAGCTTAAAACATTTTATGGAGTGTATGTGAAAATGGGAAGCAAACGGAGGAGTTCCCTTTAATTGGGCTTTCTAATCAGGGAGAATTGAGAAGGAATCCTAACAAATCATGTAAATTACCCATAAATGAAAGAATAATTGAGATACATAAATATGTGGGTTCAATATATATAGAACATAGGATAATTATATAATATAAATTAAGTGATAAATTTAGGTAAAGAGAGAGAAAACATAACCCAAATGTAATAAAGAGGTTCAAAGAGATTCCTTACCTTATGTCTGAAAGTGTTCTGCACTTGTACTTACTATACTAGTTAATCAAATTAGATCTATTAATTAATTAATAAATAACCTATTAAAAAGTTAATTTATTTAGTATAATTTTATTAAGTTAATTTATGACCATTTATATGAGTTATAAATATCAATTTTTCTGTTCTAATAGTGTTCATTTCACGGCTTCAAGATTATTTAACTTGTTTATAATTATGGAAGTTATTGTAAAATGGTAATAGAACTAAATAAATGGAATGAAATAGTATCAATGAACTTAAAAATGTATAAATTTTCTCATATACACTTTTTATTTCTTATATTAGGATGATTCATTAGATAAACTGTTGGTGATAAATGTTTAGTTTATCTTGGTAGTTTTTCTGAACACCGTGAACAAGTTTGGTTTTATTTACTATTATGAGTATACATTAGTTACAGAACACAAAATATGTAATAATATACCTATTAAAACATTATTTAACCATAATAATTTTTTATGACCAGCCATGAAGGGGTAATGGAAAAAAGAATAGAAACATTATTCACTGAGGTGATTAACCGACGTAATTTGACAACAGTTTCACTTCTTTGATTAAGAGGATGTGATAAAAGTGATGGATATAAGATATTCACTTATAAAAAAAAATCATAGTATTTATATAATTATGGAATTAATATTCCTTTATGTATGAAATATATGAGGAGAATTTATAATAATAAAAGAAAATAAGAGAGGTGTTCTGAGAAAATTACCTCTTGAATATCACCTACTTGAGAGACCCTTGAGGACCTTGGATTTGGTATTTTGGTGATAATAGAAGCACTTTTACATGGGTAGAGTGAGTATTATATGTTTTGGAAGATAATTTAGGATCTTAAATGCTTGTGAGTCAAAATGGGGAGGTTAGGTGTTTTATTTATACATGAGGAGAGGTGGGTTTAAGTTATAAAATAATGAATATTTTATAATTAAAGTCAACTACATTGAGGTGGAATTAATTTAAATGAATTATATTGTGAATTAATTTTGTATAGGATTTTTATTTATGAAAAAAACCTCATACAACCATTAAATTATTTATTTTTTTGGTATGTTAAGCTTTTAACTTTTATGTTTAACCCTTGTCATTATTTCACCTATACTATAATAAATATTTTTTTACCACAATGTATTTTTTATAACTAAAAATGATATTTAAATTACAAAATAATTTGTACCTTATGATTAAAAATATTAAATCCACTTCAAAAAAAATTCAATTCATATAATTTTAAAATTTTTATGTAAAATTAGTCTCACAGACACAATGAAAAAGTGTGTTTTAAAGTGAAAATTTACAAAGTTCAAAATGTTTTTATATTAAATTTCATTGTAAAACTAATTATAATAACCTAAATTGGTTTAATATATGTATTATTTTAATTATTATTCTTTAAAAAAAAATTTAAAAAAAATTTATCTATATAAATAAATTATATGAAAAACTAATTTTCAATTAAAATGCAGTATTTTTCACTGTTAACCAAAATATTAAACTTATCAGAAAAATACATAAAATTCACCCTAAGAAAATTTTGATATTTATATTTCAAAAATAAAATTTATTTTTTTCAAATAAAACTTATAAAAGTTTCAAAATTTAGATTTTAAATACGCATGACATCAAAAGGTGGTAAATTGTCTTTTAGAAAAATGTATCTTTTATGCTTAAAATTTGATTTTATTCTTATCTTAAGACTATAAAGATGTTTAGAGGAATTAAAAACAAAATTATTGAATATATAAAATATATATATCATAACTATATTTCACTAATAGTGATTAATTTAATTATTAGTATAAAATTCCGTTGTGAGAATAAAAAATTAGTTTTTTAAAAAACTCATCCTTTATGATTAATTGGTTCTTATTTTCATTTCTTATTAATTAAAAACCAATGAATTCATTTTATAGAAACGTGATAAATATATTTTTATAATTTTTTTAATATCATACATTTTCACAACCCCAATAGTTAGGTGTCAAATATTTTTTGAAAATAATAATATTTAAGAGTTTGTTTATGCTCAGTGTTTTGTGCATAGTAAAATTTAAATGAGATTAGATTTATTTTAAAAAAATAGCATAAAATATTGGGGTGTTACATTATACCCCCTTAAAATGAATTTCTCACTTGAATGTTATTACATGTATATAAATATATAAGGATTACTCTGCCTCATAACATCCTCAGGTTCCCACATAGCTTTATAAAATTGGTGGTTTCTCCACAAAACATTAAACAGGTGGGTGATCTTATTTCATAGAATTTTATCTCCACGATCCAGAATCTCTACTGGTTGTTCTTTATAAATACGATCTTGATTCAATGGTATTATCTCTGAGTTTAGTACATATTAAAGGTCAGGGATTTACTTCCTCAGTAGAGATATATGAAACATATCACGATCTTGAGGGGGATTTGGTGGAAGCGCTAATCGATGAGCTACCGCACCAATACGGTCAATAATTTCAAAAAAAAAAAATACATCCTTTAAAATTTTAAATTTCACATATATAATTAATATTGGATATTAGAAAATTTATTTGTGTGATACCCACATAAAAAAAGGGTCAATAAAACTTCCTCTAAAAAATTGGTAAAGTATAAGGTAAAGATCACCACATAAATAGGATTCCGATGAGGAGGACATTAGTGGAAAGTGAAAACATGGAAGTGGAATAGAATTAAAGCTATCAAGTTCTGATGGAGAATTATAGAGAGCATGGTCATTATAAGGTTAAATAATACACAAACATAGACCAAATAGGTTTAAAAAAGGTCATTAATATCATCATGAATGATGATAATAGGATAAAATTTTATTTCAAAATCATTTGAGTAGATATAATTACTTGATTTCATCTCATAAGTACAATATAATTTTTTGGTTATGCCTTGATCAATTTATTCATCATTTCTTACTCCAAATAATGGTGTTGAATTTTGTAGTGCCTATATAACCAGTGGATCATAAGATCCATAATGGTACAAAAATTCATTCCTTACATCTTTATTTCTCAAAACAAAATGGTTAGCATAGGTTATACAATATAACTAAATCATAATATGGTTAATTAAAACATTAATATCTAAATACTCATCAAATTTTCAACATAATCAACTTTAAAAATGGTTACCCATATAAACCATCTAAAATATTAAAATCCAATACTTTCGAATAAAGGTCACTAAATTTTCAAAATTAACATACCCTAAATCCCAAAACAACTTGATGTAGCACTTAATTGTCACACACCAAACATGTGAAGATCCTTATCTTATATTCTCTTGGAACATGTTAATAAACTAAATTACCATTAAACATTGGTGAAAACATGCATGATTTCAAAAATTAATTTTCCCCTTATACCATAAATCCCAAAAAAATCTATAAACTCAATTCATGATATCATTAACCACCTCAACCTCATATTACTAACCAGTTCAAAGTTAGAAATATTATACCATTTATTTTATAATAATCCATCATATATTTTTCTCATTATTATCCAAAAATCATTCATATATCAGGGGTCACATTTCCATTAGTCATTTACTCTCTAAAAACTACACCTTACCCCCACAATCAGTTTTCATTGTTTCCAGTACCATTCAACGAACCCCTTCAATTACATAAGGAAAAACATCAGTTAATAAAACATAGACCTTTAATTATTATAGAATTCAATAGAGGGAGATAGTTATATGAAATTCCACAAAATTATGAACAACAATTTATTCATATGTCTCACTCATGAAATTCCTAACTAAGGATGATACATGTTCCTTAATTAAAATGATATTTATCATCCATAGTGACTTCATAATCTTTCCCTTTTTCCTTTTCCTTCAGAGATTTTTGTGGATTATAATCCATATTAGCCCTTATCTTGGGGAATTGATTCACATAATTCACAAAATCCTTACAGTTAAAGAACACTATAGTAGGCATGTTTATCATCTGAACGTTATTTCCCACTTCCTCATTAGTGGGGTTTTTCATTTCACTTCATAATTGATTATATTTGACCAGACTTTTCGACACATGATGTACCTTTGAGTTTCCCTTAGATATTTTCCAAGATTCTTCTTCCCACACTTTTTAAAAATAGTATTCTTATTATTATTTTCTTTAGGATATTTTATGTTGGCCTTTCTGAAGGAAATTTCATCTTACATTTCTTTTCTTGAGTACCATGAGACAAATAAAAATCCCCGATCGTTATATCAACTTTAAGGTCAAAAATAACAATTTCTTCATAATAATAAAAGTCCCGAATTGATAAGTATTTTCATAGACTCAGTTTCAAACCACTTAATTATTGTTACACCATATTCTCAGTCCTAAGGATAAAACTTGAAGCATCCCATAGAAGCTATTTAATGTTTTCCTCATATACTTTGAAAGAATCATATTAATTTTACTTCAGTTTGAGGAACTCCATCTCCATCTTAATACAGATAGTTCAGGGAAAATATTTATTGAAAAAAATTATTAAAATCTTCCCATACCATGGAATCGATTTCCTCTTTAGTCTATATGTTGTTTATCAGTTTCCACCACTGATCAGTTTCCCCTTAAAAAGTATAGACCTCCACCAAAAATTTCTCCTCATCTAAATATTAGAGGACATAGAATATCTTCTCAATAGAGTTAAACCCTTGTTATGTAACGATGGGATTAGAAGAACCACTAAATCTATGAGGACTTTTTTGGATAAATGATTTTACTAAAACTTTATATTTCCAATGAGAAGGAAAAAATTCCACACGATTCATGTTATTACTCATAACTTGATTCAATTGAGATAGTATTGTCAGGAATTCCTAAGATCTAGTTCCGATTATGTTTGGTATATCATTAGGGAAATCATAACACTGACTATCACACCAGTTTTTGGCATCAGTTCTCCTATTTCTACCCATTAACATTAAAAGAGAAATAAAATTATTTGGATTTAATATGTAGCTAATAAGTATATAAAAATGAAATAATGAATATAAAAGGATAAAATTATAAATGAAAAGTATATCCTAACTTGGTGTTTCTTATGTTTCAATATAGGTTATCTATGGTTATAGAATTATCCCTAGGGTTATTACTAAAGTTTTCTCATCTTAATCCAAAAAAATAACTTGAATATTCTCTGATAACAACTATAATGACCCTTGATTTTTACAAATATTATCATATGATTTTTAAGCATAGTTACCCTCACAATAAAAACTAAGGGTTGAAAAGTAGTGTCTTTGGGAGACTAGGTACATAATTAAAAAACATGAGACTAGAATAAAACATATCCTTATTAAAATTCCATAATTAGATCCTAACTTTTCTTGAGATCCTATATCTACATGTCATCTTATGATCATGAAAATATAAGAAAGTGGTAGTGATATATAACTTGACCTAAACATGAGTCAAGGCTAACTGCCAAAACTAAATAACATGGTGGACAAAGTCCCATAAAGTAATTTGGTTTAATCCTTATCCCAACATGAAATATCATGAGACTAAAACTTTACAAAATGAATTTGAGTGGTATATTCTTACACCAATTACAACATGTCCAAGCATATGTGTGTCATATAAATAATCAAACATAAGGAATAATCATATGTGTTACCCATGAAATAAAATGTGTATGGTAACATTGTCATGAAGCTTAACTAGAGCGAATATAATAATTGTATCCATTAGATAAGGGGTAAAATCAATCTTATACATTCATACGGTAAATAATATATAAAATATACTTATCTACAACTAAATTGATACTATAAAAAATAATTGTTAGAAATGTGCCACTTAAGTGCGGTTTTAGGGAAAAGAAAATGAGTATTTATAGAAGAAAAATTTACAAGTGTTTTCACAAAACCAGAAATGAACTAAAATATTTTTTCATGACAAAATTATTGATTTTAGAAAAATATCGGTACCTTTAAATTGTTTATGGAGTGTACTTTAAAATGGGAAGGAAACAAAGGGGTTCTCATTAATCAGGCTTGATTATTGGGGAGAATTGAGAAGGAAACATCATAAATCATGTAATTCCTATTAAAATAAAGATGAATTGAGATACATAAATATGATTGGTACATATATACATAACATAAGAGAATTATATAGTAGAAATAAAGTGATTAATTGAGAAAAATAGAGCATGAAATTTACCCAATGGTAATATGGAGGTCTAAAGAGATCCCTTAAGTTACGTCCAAAAGTGTCCTGCACAGGTACTTACAATCCGAGATAATAAAATTATATTAATTAATTAATTAATTAACTATTTAAATTTTATTTGATTTATTATTATTTTATTAATTTCCTTTATTACCATTTAGATGAGTTATGAAGATCAATTTCATTATTCCAAGAGTGTTTATTTCATGGTTTCATGATTGGTTAACTTCTGTATAACTATGGAATTTATTATATAATGGAAATAAAACTCCATAAGTTGAATGAAATAGAATTAATAAAATTGAATAAGTATATATTTTACCATTTTTAATTACTTATTCTTATATGGGGATGATTTAATAGATAAAATGTTGATGATAAATGTTTAGTTTATCTTGGTGGTTTTTTTGAACACCTTGAACTAGTTACGTTCTATTAAATATTAATAGTGTTTTTCAGTTAAAGAACATGAAATAGGTTATAATATACCTATTAAATAATTATTTAACCAGAACAATAATTTTAGGGCCATCCATGAATGCAGTAATGGAAAAATAATAGAAACATTATTCAAGTAGGCGATTAACCGGTGTAATTGGACAGTAGTTTTATTCATTTGATTAAGAGGTTGTAATAAAAGGGATGGATATAAGATATTAAATTAGAGACATAAAATTATTGTATGTAAATGTTTTTTTAATTATTATTCCTTTATGTATTAAATAAATGAGTATAAATTATAAGAAGAAAATAAAACAAGAGTGGTGCTTTAAGAAAATTACCTCTTGAATATCACCTCCTTGAGAGACCCTTGAGGACTTTCGATTTGGTCTTTTGGTAAGACCAAAAGAAATTGGAAATAGTGATAGTAAGGATAAGAGGGTTTTTAAGGTATATTATTAGATCTCAGTCCAGTGAGTCAAAATGGGGAGGTGAGGGTGGTATTTATACTTGAGGATAGGTCGGTTTAAGTGACTAAATAATGAATATTTTATAATTAAAGTCAACAACATTGATGTTGAATTAATTTAAACTAATTATATTGTTAATTAAGGTTTTTTAGGATCTTTAGGGCTTAAAAATAACTCAGCCACCAAATAAATTATGTATTTTTAAGGTATGTTAAGCTTTTATCTTTTAACATTAACCCTTGTCACTATTTTATCTCTATCGCGATAAATAATTTTTTTTACCATGGTAACTTTTTTATAACTAAAACATAGGAAAAAATAATTTGGAAATTATTACTGACAATTTTTAATACATTTTAAAAAATTAAATTCACATAATTATAAAAAATATATTTAATATTAATCCTGCAGGTACAAAGAAAAATCATGTTTTTAAAGTGAAAAGTTCAAAAGTTTGAAATGTTTTATATTCAATTTTGATGAAAAATTAAATATAATGACCTAAATTATTTTAAATGATGAATAATTGAACTAATTATACTTTATAATTAATTTAAAATATAATTATCTATATAAATAAAAAATATGAAAAATCATTTTTCAATTAAAATACAGTATTTTTCACTATTCACCAAAAAAATTAAACTTATTAGAAAAATATCCAAAATTCACAATAGGATAAGTTTTTATATTTATATTTAAAAATTTAATTTAATTTTTTCAAATAACACTTATAAAAGTGTCAAAATTGTAGATTTGAAATCGGTGCACCATCAAAAAGTGGCAAATTGTCTTTTAGAAAAATATAGCTTTTAATTCTTAAAATTAGATTTTATTATTGTCTTAAGCCTACCAAAATTATTGCATGATTTCAAAATAAATTGATTGAATATATGACATATAAATATAATTAATATATTTCACTAATAATGATTAATTTAATTTTTATGAAAAGAATCTTTTATGAGCAAAAAAATTAGTTTTTTTAAAGAAAACATCCTTGATGTTAAAATGGTTTTTATTTTCATTTCTAATTACTTGGTAACCAGTGAATTCATTATATAAATATATGAAAACTATATTTTTATAATTTATTTAATATCATTCATTCATTGTATTCAAATGGTTAGGTGATAATGGTTTTATTAAAATAAAAACATTTTGGAGTTAATTTAAACTCAATGTTTTATTGAAAGTAAGATATCATAGATATTACATTAATTTTTTTAAAAATAAATTAGAGTAAAGTATTAGGGTGTTAAAGGTAACCTTTATTGATATAATTAATATTATTTTATTTTTCTTGTATCTTTTATTTGGTGTGAATACCATGGTGAGGGTGGGAATAGATATTTGACCAATTTAGGTGATATTGGTTCTATTTTTAGCTTATAGGTGCATTAGTATGCTCTTTTCACATGTTAATGATTGAAGTTATTATGTTCCTAATAAGTATAATTTTATGATCACCGTACATATATAAAAAATATTTTTAGCTTTCTAGGTGGACTTCATGGACCATACTGGATATTTCTAGCTTAGGCTTTAGAGTTGTTGTTGTATCACTGCCTTATATTTTTCTTTTGGGTTCTTATTTATAGACTTTTATATTTATCTGTTTCATTTAAACATGTATTTTGGGATAGTTTTGTTTTTTTACAATATTTCAGGTATTTTATTTTAATTTGTTTATCATATCTCATAATCCTATTATTAAATAGGGTAATACCTCACATTTGAGAGATTTTTGTACCCTTAGTGCTAGCTACTAACCCAGAGCTTATTAGAGGCGAGACTCAGGGGTCATTATCTTTCATCATTCATTTACATACTAGGAGGGGAACCTTTGGAGTGAGGGGGTTTTGACCACTCTTGTATTGAATTATTGAAATTATGTTGTGTACTCATTAATCTCTTTATAAAGATCTTCCCAACATTGGCACAAGATATCATTTTTGAGTTCCTTAATGAGATCCTTAAACCCCCCATAATAATGTTACTTGTGAATAAACATCTCTTGACTATAAAATAATGTAATAGTTTTACTCATTGTAGGCGGTGATTTTTCAATTCATATTCAATTTTTTAGTTTTTTAACTAATAATATTTAATAAGGAATTAAGAAAATAATCAGTTAAATTATCTAGTGAACTCTTAAAATAACTTCAAATTCACAATGAAACTTTTCTGAAATTTTCAAGAATAAAATTATAAAATCTGAGGAAATTTAGTAAAAATGGTATAACTTATTTTATCTCAAGAATATATACTCAATTATAGTGTTTATTCTATCTGTATATTCTTATTTTAATATTCCTCCACACCTCTATCAAAATACCTCTTAAATAATAACTCCCTTACTTTACTCATTAAGTAACTAAAGACCTCAAACCCCTCAATCTTACTCAATGTATTTTGATTAGGTAAAATTTTGAAATGGTTATTTTTTTATAATACATTAACCTTCCTATTGAGATCAAGAAACCTCGATCACTCCTCATCAAAACTAACTTCCCTCAATGATGCGAGGAATATAAAAGATCGATGGAAAGAATATCTAAAAACCAAAATTAACAGAAAGAAATTGAAAAATAAACATAAGTAAAATGATCAAAACCTACTTCACCATGCATATAAATAAATCCTCCTTAATATTAAATAAATGTAAATGAAAAAAATACTAATAAGATTCAAGTGAGTGAATGGGGGATGTCTCTTTGGCTCATCTAAAATATTCTTAGCTCACCATCACTGGAGGTAAAAAAATATATCAAATGAAAATCAAAATGTTCAACCCCTATTATAGTAGGTTTAATATTATTTTAAGGGTATAGTGAGAATGTTTGAGAATGATTCATAAGAGTAGATGGTTTCCATAAAGGAGATTATATATGATATAGTCACACAAAGGGCCTTATGGATTCTTCCCCTAGATCACTTTCCTCAATATAATAAACTCATTATCTGTAGCTAGTTTGATGAGTTTCATATCAATATATTCTTATTAAATTTCATGATTTTCATAAACTAAATACACAAAATATTATTTATTTTAATCAAGCTTCTGGATGTCTTATACAAGTTCTCATATCCTTATCCATGGTATTAGAAGAGTTTCCCAATATTTATAGGTACAAATAAGAACCTATATATGATTATTAAAATGTTTATAACATATTTCAATCTAAAATAATTATTAATGGTCTCCCAAGGTGATTTAGTTTTATTATTCTATGACTTCCATTTTCACTCCAGGGAGAATGACATTCTCTGTTTAATGTGGCCTTTAGATTTCCCGAGTTAATTATGCATTGGTTATTAGCCACACATACACTTTTCCTTCAATTCATACATATTACTTGTAAAATTTGTATTATTCACATATATTATCCTTTAGTTTATTGCATTTCTATCGATTCAATATCAATTCCTTATATAGCCTTTAATATTTTTGAGTTATTCTTACATAGTAAAAATTAGAAATATAACATTAACCTAACTTTCTATTTTATTCTTCCATAAGAGCATATTTACTATCATTCAACATAAATCAACAAATAACCAAACCAATATCAATGTCGTATTAGTCCATGATCATTAAAAATGAAAATAAATTTTAATAAAATTCTAAAATTAAACAATTCACATTTTAATTCCAAAGTTTAAAATAAATCCCATGGAATGTGATTATTGTTCCAAAATTTTGAGGGAATATAGTATTAATATAACAAAAACCCCATATAAAGAAATAAAAATTGGTCATTAGTTCTCCATAAAACATGAATAATTCTTTCCCCCAAGTATGATGTTTCCAAACTTTCCATTTATTTTCAAGTTGAGATATAGTTCAATGAATGTTAAATGAATAAATATTGGAAAAATATTAATCATAATAAGTGGAACTTTATTAAATCTATTTTTATTAGGTTACTCATTACATGTATCCATTTCAAACTTTCTTTATTAATTCTATACATCAATTTTATATTTCATCTTCCCTTTTTTAATTTGAATTTTGTATTCCACATTCTTTTGGTTTCCCTTAACAATTGTTGACACTTCAAACACTTTTTTTCAGCCCCAACTATTCACAACACTTATTGAATAATTTAGTATGACTAATATTGAACTATTTCATTCTAAAAACTAGGAATTATCCAATGTTTTTTATAATAACTAGGGTTTTAAAGTAATATTATAAAACCAAATCTCTAATTTATCTTAACACTTATTTGTATCATTTGGAATCACAATTACACTATACCAAATCATTTTAGGAATCTTTATGTTCTTCTCCCAACTTCTTAATTCAATCCATTTCATATATACTATTTAAGTTTTTTAGGATAAATATATGAGTTTTATCTCTTTCAAAGTGAACAATTCACCCATAATTTTGTTCAAAAATCATGTTTCCTCATGTCAGAATTTGAAAAACTAACAGGTTTCCTTCTTTATGTATCCCTTACTGATCTTTTTATGCTCATCGCAAGTTTTTTTTGAAATGTTTTTTGTAGAACATAATTGGGAATTGGGTCAAAAATGGGATCAAGGAAAAGTCATTCCATCTAAAACATGGAACTAGACATGACAAACTTTTTTTTCAAATATGTTTTATTTTATGAAAAAATGGGAACTGAGTAGAAGTGTCTAGTTTGTAATATTTTTCAATGTAATAGTTATGGCCTAAATCTCTAAGACTCTAAACCTGAAAAGATCCTCAATGTGAATTATTCATTTAATTCAAGATTATGTAATGTTTTAAGGTCGGGCCCTTATAGTCGGTATCAGAGTTCATTTTAGACAACTTGAGGAGTTAGGGTATTGTTAAATAAATGTCTATAAATTAATTTAGGGTAATATTGTAATGATATAGCATTTACAGATTACCATGTTGCTTCTTCTAAGATATGTGTGTGTTAATAATTCTTTTTCATAAGGAAACATAGTAGCTTTTTTGGGAGGGAATACAGAGGAGAATGACATTCTGAATCAGCAACCTGAGATAGTCGGAATCAGAATTGAGCAGTTTACTACAATGATGGCTTAGTTGAATCAGGTGATAATTGGTGGTTGTGTTTATTGATGATATTTTGGTTTATTCTAAAAGTAACTAGGAGCATGAAATTCATTTAAGGGTCATCTTGCAAACCTTAAAAGAAAATAAACTTTATGGAAAATTCAGTAAGTGTGAGTTTTGGTTGCAAAAAATTTCATTCCTTGGTCACATTGTTTCAAAAAATGGCATAACTGTTGATCCTGCTAAAACAAAAGTTGTTGAAGAATGGACAAGACCCACAAATTTAACCGAGATTAGTAGTTTTATTGATTTGGAAGGTTATTACTAGAGGTTTGTTGAAAATTTTGCACAGTTATCTAGTCTAATGACTAAGTTAACTCAAAAAGGTGTTAAGTTCATCTAGAAAAAAGAATGTAATGATGGTTTTCAAGAATTGAAAAGAAGATTGGTGAATGCTCCAGTTTTGGCCCTACCATCCAGAAATGGTGAGTTTGTTATCTATAGTGTTGCTTTATTGAAAGGACTTGGTTGTGTCCTAATGTAGAATGATCCGGTAATTGATTATGCTTCACGTCAGTTGAAACCCCATGAGTTAAATTACCCTACACATGATTTGGAATTAGCTGATGTTGTTTTTACTTTAAAAATTTGGATGCATCATTTGTATGGAGTAAAATGTGAAATATATACAGATCACAAAAGTTTAAAATATATATTCACTCAAAAATAATTGAACATGAGACAGAGGAGATGATTGGAATTAATCAAGGATTATGATTGCACGATCCATTACTATTCGGGAAAAGAAAATAAAGTGGATGATGCTTTGAGTCGAAAAAGTAAAGCTTAATTAACTATGTTACGTTTGGAACAAGACCCTTTGGTTTTTTATTTGATGAAATTTGGCATAGAAGTTGTTGGTGTAGAAAATTCTTCTGTTTTGTATCAGGTGTCAGTGAGATCATCTCTATCAGACAGAATAAAGAAAGCATAGAAAGAGGACAGTGAGTTACAGAAAAATGTAGAGTTGGTTTAGAAAGGTAAGTTTCCTGAATTTAATATTGATAATGATTGTGTTTTGAGGTTTGGAAAGAGATTATGTGTGCCTTGTGATTCACAGTTGAAGAATGAGTTGTTATGGGAAGCACATAGTTCTCCATTTTCAGCTCATCCTAGTAGTAATAAGATGTACCGAGATCTTCAGAAGTATTATTGGTGGGATGGAATGAAAAGTGATATTGCTAATTTTACTATAAAGTGTTTGACTTGTCAGCAGGTTAAAGTAGAGCAGAAGTTACCAAAAGGAATGCTTCATCCATAACTGGTGCCAGAGTGAAAATGGGAAAATATATCCATGGACTTTCTTGTGGGTTTACCGAAGACATCTCGAGGTAATAATGCAATCTAGGTTATTGGTGATCGATCGACTAAATCTGCTCATTTCCTTCCTATTAGAGATACGTTGTCTCTAGATCAACTTTCTTGGTTGTATGTTAAAGAGATTGTCAGGTTGCATGGAGTTCCCCTCTCCATTGTATCTGATCATGATCCCAGGTTTACTTCTAACTTTTGTAAAGGCTTTCGGAAGTCGTTGGGTACAGAATTAAATTTTAGTACAAATTTTCATCCTAAATCAGATGGGAAATCGGAACGAAAAATTCAAACATTGTAGGATATGTTGCGTACTTAATCGATGGATTATGAGGGAAGTTGGGACCAACATATTTCTTTGGTTGAATTTTCATATAATAACAGTTTTTATTCCAGTATAAAAATGTCTCCATTTGAGGAATTATATGGAAAACATTGTCGAACTCCAGCTTTTTTGGATGAAGTAGGTGAAAGGAAGCTGATGGGGCCAGAATTGGTAGAAGAGATGGCAGAGAAAGTTCAGTTGATTCATAAGCACATGAGAACAGCTCATAGTAGACAGAAAAATTATGCAGATAACCGGAAGAAGGATCCTTCTTTTGAGGTTGGTGATCATGTCTTTCTCAAAGTTTCTCCATGGAAAAGTGTGATGCATTTTGGTATGAAGGGAAAGTTGAGTCCGAGGTTAATTGGACATTATGAAATTCTAGAGAAAGTTGGATCAGTGCCGTACAGAGTGGATTTACCTCCAAGTTTGTCCCAGGTACACAATTTTTTTCATGTTTCTATGTTGAGAAAGTATATACCAGATCCATCTCATGTTTTGAGTCCAGAGGTAGTTCAGTTGAAAGATAATCTCTCTTATGAAGAACAACCAGTCCAGATTCTTGACCATAGAGAGAAAGTGTTGCGGAATAAGGTAATTCACAAGGTAATGGTTTTTTGGAAAAATCATATGATTGAAGAGGCAACGTGAGAATCTGAAAATGCTACGAGGAATAAATACCCCCATTTATTTTGATAAGTGAATAAAAATTGAGAGGACACAATTTCCAAAAGGGAGGAAGGTTGTAACAGCCCAGGTAAATGAAGAATAAGAGATTTTCATATTTATTAATATCTGTGAATTAAATATTAATTTTACTTTAAAAGGGTTGCTATGTTCGATAGCGTACCCAATACACAATAATGGGTTTCTTTGAAATCTTACGTAGCACACTAATAATATAACATTATAATTTAAAATGGTAGTTAACTCCTAGCCATTGTATTGGTGGGAATGAAAAAAATTAACTACAATATGATTATGCATGTTTGTTGAATAAAAGTTAGAGGCTAAAAATATGAATGAATCTAATCTTAAGCATAATTTACATTAAAAGGTCAATTTACCGCCTTTTAATGGAGAACCCTCTTTAAATCTAGTTTTGGTCATTTTTATATGTTCTATTTTACCAAATAAAATTCTTCTTTATATTTGGGACATCAAATTTTATTTTGGGTAATTTTTTGGTATTTTTCGGATAAAGTTTATTTTTTAATGAATAGTGGAAAATATTGTATTTTAATTCAAAAGTGTCTTTTAATATAATTTATTTATATGGTTAGATTATCTTTTTAGTTGCTTTTAAAGTGTAATTAGAATATATTTTTACCATTTAATCCAATTTTTGTCATTGGAATTAATTTCACTTTGAAATTGGACATAAACAAGTATCAATCTTTTGATAATTATTGTTTCTTAGTAACACACTATTTATTTTAACAACGGGAATTAATTTTAAATTAATTAATTCCACTTATATGTTTTGAATTTGAAAAAATATACATCATTTTTGAATTCAGAATATCAAATAAATCTTAGGCTGAATTTTTGGTATTTTTCTGAAAAACATCAATTTTTGATGAATAGTGAAACCACTTAGTAGTAGTTAAAAAAACTGATTTTTTCATTTAAATGAAATTTTACCGCTTCTGTGAATTTAATTTTGAAACTCTGACATAGTTGGTTGTTATCAAGAAGTAAAATGTGGTCCAATAAGATGAAAATAATTTTTGGTGAATAGTAACTTTCAACTTTTATTTACCTTGGTTAAATGTAAATAAGAAAATTCAAGGTTAAAATAATATTATAATAATTCAAAATTAGCTTAACACTTGTCCAAAACTTATTTTTTGAGTCATTTACAACCATGGTCATATTTGGGTCGATTTTGGGACCCCATTGAGCCACATGGGAGTGATAATGACATTTTAGATTAATTAATTTAAACTAAAGACAAAAATGACATAATCAAATATCTCTTTATAAATTAATTTTTACATGATGTTATATAAGTTATTTTTTAGACTATAAATATTCATGAGAAATATAAATTTTTTTCCTACATCATGGTATTTTTTTATAATTTTTAGATATCACATAAATTAAATTATTTATGACACAATAATGATGTAGTATTTACCTCATTAATGAAAGATTTAAATAAATAATATTATAAATACTAAAATAACATCCAAAACCTATCTGATTCCTATTGGATGATATTATTTGGACTATGAGTCATCTTTTCTTCGACTTTAATGATTTTTGGACCATTAGAAACCGAATATCATTATATAATAAAATAATATTATCACTCTTTTTTAAAGAGCCCCTCCCCCCCTTAAAAAAGGAGATCACTTTTAACCAATTCCCCACACCTCTAAATCCTTTTTTCTCATCCAAACTCTGCCCAATTAATCTCCCTACATCCCTCTACTCCTCCTAGAAGTCTTACCTTAGGCAGAAGGCACTTCAATAAACCCTTTTGGTTCAAACCAAAGGGAGCTACCCAAATTAAAGGTAATGGATTCTCTTAACTTCTTTTCTTTTATTTTACTTATCAAACGCATAAACTCTTTTTATTACTTTATTTTATAAAAATAACAGTATCCTCAATATACAAGGACGTTTTTATGAGAAGGATTCAAACTACACTTACACACACCTCCATCTAATGGATGAAGAACATAATGTTTCTATAGATGGAAAACTAACGCCTTACGAAACGATGACTGTTAAATTACCTCCTACCACATCTCATGGTGGCCATTATGATGGAAATGTATTTATATATGATATATATTATTTTTATGTTTTCAATATGCTTATGTAATTTCCATTTATAGCATACCTTTATGGTTTCCATTATGGGTTAAGTGATAATTTCATTTGAGGAAGTGCAGACTACCGCCCCCTCAAAGTGATATGACTCGTTCATACCATATGTGGTACATATAAAGGATAGGTTTAATGATATTATATATGATACAATATTGGAATGTTAATACTACTGTGTATCATTATGCTTTAATTCCATTAAATATGAAATATAAATGGAAGTTGCGTTCATGCGTACGTACGACTTACCATCTCCATGAACGGTGCATTTCATTTCTTACCTCTAAATGTTATGTACTATTATAAATACATTTATATACTGGATATATAAGATATATATTATATCTACATCATGATTATCATTCTGGATATAATGGACTATTGACCCCATGGACAACTTGTAAATATAAGGTTTTCATTTTTGACTCAAGTACCAAATATCGACAAAACGACCATTATTAACTTAAATCATTACATAATGTTTATAACATGGTAATAATTGATATAAAAGGAATTATAAACTTGAAAAAGGTTCTTAAGCAAGTAGAAATTAACATTAGTTTATTATTTAGGAGATTAAAGAACGATCGAGTCAAGTCAGACACGAGGTAAGGGACTTCGTCTCAATCTCCTTTCATTGAGGCATATTTTGTTTTAATACACGACTTTATTTTATATGCTGTGTAAACACCCTTGACTTTTCAAAGGGAATATTTTTCTACAAAGTGTTTTACAAAATGAAAAAATGGAATGTTTCTTTTAACATAAGCGGTGACAAAGACCTTTTCCACCGCCGCGAGTATTATTTTATCTTTGGCTTCCTCAACAAGCCATAATGTTTTTAAAAGAAAATAAATACCATATACTCTTTTATGTATTTTGGTATTGAAAATGTTTTTGATAATGGATTTTTTATGTCAATATATTTAAGTGATATATTGTGATTGAAATGTGGAAATGTTTTCTCTCCTTTATATTTGTTTTATGTCTTATGATTTTATAATGGTACTTGGACATTTGACGGATAGTTATGTGATAAATCAAATGATAGGTGGTGCCATGAATAACAGGATAGGTGGTTACGTTATAACCTCCAATGAATTGGGTATGGATGTCATCCGTATGGCTATTCCATTTAGTGATATGTGTGGAAGTCAACCATATGGTTATTCCATTTAAGTATTTTTATGTCCCAAGTTACCTTTATATGTTATGTGTTTTTTATATGTGTTTTATGGTAATATTTTGGTAAAAATAGGTCAATTAGTTATCTTTTATTTAGTGAAGAGCATTTACTACTTCAAAAAGGTGAAAAGAATTACTTATTTTAAAGTATTCATGGTTTACTTGTTGTTTTGAAAAACTAACATTTTTTCTTCTTTGTGTATCCCTTACTAAGCTTTTTATGCTCATCCCATGTTTTTTTTGATTTTTTTTTCACAGGACATAATGTGGAATAGGGTCAAGGATGTGATCAAGGAAAATTCATGTCGTCTAAAACATGGAACTAGTCATGACAAACTTTTTTTTCAAAGAGTTTTTATTTTATGAAGAAATGGAAACTGAGTAAAAGTGTCTACTTTGTAATATTTTTCAATGTAATAGTTATGGCCTAAATATATAAAACTCTAAACCTAAAAAGATCCTCAATGTGAATTATTCATTTAATTCAAGATTATGTAATGTTTTAAAGCTGGTTCCTTATAGGAATAGTGGCGGTTAATCTGTTTTTTGGGGTGGTGGACTATTTATTTATAGGATTCGAATTCCATATTTTATAATAGAATACCCCTTCCACCGTTTATTGTTCATCATATATTATAATTTCTAGTTTTGACCAACCACATCACAATTCTTACAATTATGGCACTAACTCTGTTGGTGAAGCACCATTCACACCCCCTTAGATAAATGGATTCTTTAGTCATTGGAGTTTAGATATATTTTTTATTTTATTATGAATTCTTAGGTTTTGATTATCAATATTTACCATTAAATATCTATTTTTATTCTTATCTTTGGATACTTGTTTTGTAACTATAATGATGGTGATATAGTACTTTTGTGTCCGAGATGAGAATATTTCCCCATACACTCTCTTGAATCACACTGGTATTTTTTCTTCTCTTTCAATTTGTCTAATATTTATGAGTGTCTATTTTTATGCATGGGATAGTAGGTGGTCATCACATATCTTGTGTATATTTCTCATTATCCATATCATATGTTTTGTTTGAATAAATTTATCCTTTTATCTTCTTTATTCATTATTTTTTGGATTGGAGTGAGGTTAGTTAAGAAGTGAGTGGGGGTTATTGATCATTTTAGGAAGTTTAAGGAAGTGTATGAAGTGTCCATTGAATGTATCTTCCTGATTTAAATACACCAAGGGAGTGTAATTGGCCAGAGTTCTCATAAAACATAATGAGTAAGAAAGGGAGTGATTATTTTTTATGGGGATATTATATGGGGGTGAGGAGGAATATCTATGTTTTTCAAACTATTACTCATATGTTATAAACTCAATTACACGTTTTCGTATTCACACACACAACCTAAGATCCATTTTTCAACTTTAAAATAAAAAAATATTGAAACTAAAAAACATAAAATTAATAAACCCTATAATTGAGTTCCTCTTCAAAATTAATGTTGAATATGTTTACAAAATCCCCTTTGGGCGTCTAAAAAATTTCTTTAAAAATAAAAACCAATGAATCCCAATAAAAAATAAAAGTGTTTATGGGTTCATATAAACATTAAATTTTGTTTGAAAATTAGTGTTCATGCAATGTATTCCATTCCTAAATAATTATTTTAACTATCGCATGTCTGAGTCACTAAAATACTTCATGGTAAATAACACATCCATTGATCCATTAGAAATTTTTCCAATTTTGGAAAATATTTACATGGGATAACCTATTTTTAAACTACATTAAAATTATGTGAGTATTAGGCACTATAGAACTAATCGAAAATGAATTTATCTTTTAATAAAGCATGAAATATATTTCTGTAGGATCGAAATAACGATGTAGATTCTCAATATACAAGAGGGGGGGGGGGTGAATTGTACAATTTAAATATTTCTTTAAACAAGGAAAGATATAAGTTTAACAAAGTTAAACTAAGAAAATTCACAACACCTCTAACACCGATTGTAGGATTTGTATAGGGTATGAAGTTACAAACTTTTAGTTCTACACACTTTCTTAAATCTGGAAAGCGATTCCGAAAAACAGGTTCTGGAATTGTGATTTTGAAAAGATGGATCCGGAAATATGATTCCAGAAAACTGAAACTTAATGAAAGTTTACAATATGAGATTCTACCTTAAAGCATATAGAATCTAAATAATCAGAGTACAAGTGTAAGGAAATATAACAAGGTTATACTTTCCTTACAATACAAAATTCAGCAGAAAAAAGAAGTTGTAAAACTACAAGTAACAAGATATAAGTCTTTTAACCAAAAGAGAAGGGTATCCAACAACCTTGGATAAAGGTCCCTTGATTTATACTTTCAAGCAAGCTTGTCTTACCCACACTTGGGTAATCCCTCGATACAAAGATCGGAGTCTCTGTCTTTATCTCCCCGCAATCCCTGAACTTCAAGGTAGTTGAAACCTCTGTCTTCCTCAGCAAGGAAGCCCTCGACTTCAAGTTGTTGGAACCTCTATCTTCCTATCCCCGGAATCCATGAAATGTAATCACCAACATTCAGAGTCTCACGAAGCAATCTGCACAAGGCAAAGTTTGAACAAGTTGTTCAAACTTTCTACACGAAGCTTGAGAGTTAATAAGAGCCTCTATCTATAGAAATCACTTCAACAACATATAATCACAAGTTTTCAAAGTTGTCGAAGATTAGTGTGGATCTTTTCAAATGTGCTCCTATTTATAGATGAATCTCCAACGGTCGACTCCCTCCTCCAACGGTCATATTTTCCTTGAATTTCGGAGGGACCTGTACACGTGTCACTCAACCAACGGTTAATTAGAAACAAAAAGGAAGACATCGTTTTATAATGAAAACATGTGTAAACATAAGAAAAACTAATGTTCGGAAGGTAAGAAAATAAAAGGTCAGAGTCTAACCAAAATAGAGTTAGGAGTCTATAATAAAAGGATATTCGGATTCTGTTTTATAGAAATTTGGAATCTGAATTCTGTAGAAGTCTGGAGTCTGAATTTCTAAGGAAATTCGGAGTCTGGTTTCACCAGAGTTCAGAATCTCAACTTATAGGTTTGGAGTCAAACTTGTAAAAGTTCGGAGTCGAACTCATAAAATTTCGGAGTCAAACTAGTAAAAGTTCGGAGTCGAACTAGTAAAAGTTCAGAGTCGAACTCATAAAAGTTTGGAGTCGAACTAGTAAAAGTTCGGAGTCCAGAATTCAGAGTTGAACTTTGTTAGAGTTCGTATCCAGAATTCGGAGTGGAACTTTATTAGAGTTCGTATCCAGAATTTGGAGTGAAACTTTATTAGAGTTCGTATCCAGATTTCGGAGTGGAACTTTATTAGAGTTTGTATCCAAAATTCGGAGTGGAACTTTATTATAGTTCGTATCCAGAATTCAGAGTAGAACTTTATTAGATTTCGTAACCAGAATTCGTAGTGGAACATTATTAGAGTTCGTATTGAGAATTCAGATCCTAAAACAGAATTATTCATATCTAATCATTATATGATTCCGATATTTTGATATGAATCCGGTTTTTACACTAAATAAAATATTGATATGTGTAAGGAAATCTAGGTTAGGTAAATTTCCTTAAGGAAGGAAATTTTCCTTATAGAAGTAAAATATAGATTTTCTTAAGTATAAGGTGTTTGTTATTTTCAAAACAAGAAGAAATGGAAAAGTTATAAGGAAAACCTTATTGACTCAACAATACCCCCCTTTTTGGAAAGCACAAACATCCTTACGAAAAAGAGTATAAGGAATTTGAAAAATTTCATTAGACTTTGAAATTAAAACTTATCTCGCTTTGTTTATGAATGATGATGAATACAAGTAACCCCCCCTTAGGCATTGAAACTCTAAGGATTATATTCTGAATTTCCGGAGTGGAGTTTTCATTATCATGGGAATGAAAAACTTCGTAATAAGAAACTCCCCCTTACTTTAAGGATATATTCACTTAGAAAAATTCTCCTTCTCTATTTTAAATTTTTCTTTCTCCTCTTTTGAGTAATTCTATTTTACTTCTCCCCCTTTGTGATTTTCAAAAACAATTTAAGGGAATGAAAAAATATGGTACTTGAAACATTAGTATATAACAACACAAGATACGACCAGCCAAATATTTTATTATAGTTGAAAAATAATTTACAAGGAAAGACAAATACAACAAAAGATCGGAGTGGGTTTATTTGTCTTCCTTTTCCTTCGGAATTAGCTTCTTCAACAAGGTTTTCAGTTTCTTAAAATCTCTTTGATCTTCCTTAGAATTCCTCTCCAAGGATTTTATCCTTTCATCTTGAGCTTTCAAAGCTTATACCTGAGCCTTCATGGCCTCTTCCTACATCTTTAGTATCTCATCTTTCTTTTTCAACTTTTCTTGAAACTCAAGAAGAAAATATCTTTCCCCTTTCCAATTTTGAGAAACTGATTTTAGCTTCCCATTCAGATCTCTGACTTGTTGATTCTGAATATTTTGCTCAGTGGTCAGCTCATATTGAAGATTCTTAATCTTGTTATCCTCGGTGACAAAGGCATATTTTACCTCATTCTGAAAACGATCAAAGTCAACAATTTCTTCTTCAACTTTCTTAGACCACAAAGTGATTTTTCTGCATGATTTCCTGTGCACATCATAATTGATAAGGAAATTTCTATGATTGGCCTCAATCTTCACACACTTATCCATGACCATGGATAAGGATTCTGAATTCTGATTCAAACTATGCTGCAACATCTGGCATCTGGAGTCTATAGTTGGAAAAATCGGAATTTTTTCCACTAGCTTTTTCAAAGATTCAACAACAAAATCATGACCATGTGCTGATGACTCCGAATCAGATAAATTGCTTTGGAGATTTCTCTTCCTCAATATGCACTAACTTCCATCTAGAAGAACCACCAACTTCTTTCTTCCAGATGATATCTTTTGTTGGTGTGTCCAAGAGAACTTTATTTCCTTTATTAGTTTTTGGAATGGGTTCCTAACTAGGAGATTCTTCCTTTGATTCTGATACTTGAACAATCTTGTCTTCATCTGGTTGCTCCTTCTCTACTCCTTCTTCAAGAAAATTCTTCTCAGTGATTTCTTCTTCAGACAACTCACACTGGATTAGTAACACCCAAGACTTTTATGTTATATAAATCATCAAAGGAATATTTTTCTACACAACACTTTCTTGTCTTGCTTTACACGAAATCGCGAGTTTCCTCGATAGCTTGCGTCGTACGCAATACCGAGTTTCACTAAACAACGATATACTATTAAAATATTATTAAAACTAGCCGTTATGAATAGTAATAACCACTTTTTGAAATTTTATAAATCTTATTTTTCAAAATGGACTTCATTTTTGGATTCGTAATATCGAAATTAGCCTAGGGTGAAATTTTGGTATTTTTCTGAAAACTTTCAATTTTTGATGAATAGTGAAACCACTAAGTGGTAGTTAAAAAAACTGAATTTTTCATAAAACTTAATTTTACCGCTTCTGTGAGTGGAATTTCGAAAATCCGAGAGACACGGTTGATGTCAGTAAGTAAAATGTGGTTCAATGAGATGAAAATAATTTTTTGGTGAATAGTAACTTTTTACTTTTTTTTACCACAGTTAAAATTAAATACGGTAATTAAGGGTAAATATGATATTATTATTACCCTAACACATGTCCTAATTCTATTGGACAAGTGTAATTCGACCAAAAACAAACTTAGAAATAAAATATGACCATTTATTCCCACTTGGATTAGATTTGGACATTTATTATTAATTTATTTAAAGAAGGGTTAAAATAGTTAAAATCAAAGTTTAATAAGTAAATAATTTTTAATATGGGGTTATACATAAGATAAATTCGACTATAAATATTAATTAGAAAGAGAAAAAGATTTCCTACATAATGGTAGTTTATTTGTAATTTTTAGACATTAAATAAGTTAATTTATTTATGACACAAAGATGATGCAGTAATTATCTTATTAATGAAATATTGACATAATTAATGTTATAAACACCAAAATAAATGTAATTTGAAACTTTTTATGAATTACACTAATTTTATAGGTTAATATGACATGTTAGTATTGATTTAATTAACTTGTTTTGAACTAATAATTCTGTTATGATTTTCACAAAAATCAATTATTAAATATTGTCAAAATTGACATAAAATAGTTTTTAAAACAAATATTATATTAGTAATTGTTATTTTATTCCTAAAAATATAAGGTTTGGCCAAATGACTTAGATAAGGTTATATATATTAATAATAAACAACTTGGGGTTCGTTTGGCTGCTTATCGTAAGTTTATTAACCTTATAGTATAAGAACATAAGAAGACACGGTAAAAGTAAACTTATTTAACATAATGTTAAATCTAAATGATAAGGTTAAAATAGGAACCTAAACTTGTCTAAATTATATTGGATGAGCGTATTTCGACCCATCCCCACCTTAGACTCGAAATAAATCAATTTAGAGCTATTTAAAACCGAACTTGACTTTATAATAAAATAATATTTTTAGTTATTCCAAAGGTTCCCCTCTCCTCCTTTATAAAAGGGCACCTCCTCCCTCTCTTCCTCACACCACTTTGAGCCTTAATGCTCGGCCAAACCTTGCCATTTTATCCTCTACACTTCCCAAGAGACATCCTAGAGGTCCTGGTCTTCTTCAAAGACCAATTTTAGTGCCCTAAAAGGAGGTCTCAAAGAAGCACTTCAAAGAAGAGGTAATATCCATTACCGATCCATTCCAATTTCTTTCTTCTTCAACTTCTTCTTCATTAGTTGTTTCATTATGAAGTAATAACATCAGTATCACTCATATACTGATATGTTATTATAAGTATGAAACAACCCAATTTAACCATCTATCCATCCTATGGAAAATGAAATCACCGCGCGTGTGTACGTACGGAATACCGTCTCCACGCCGTGGTGTAATCTATTTTCCACCACCACCTTACTTGGATGGGTATAATGGTGTAAATAATGACTATATATGACTATTATAAAGTGATATTTATTCTGAAATAGTATACATACACTCCAATACAATTCCACGATCATCGGAACGATATCATCACTCATGCGTATGTACGGAATACCGTCTCCACGATGTGATGCGACTCGTTCTACATGATCTTCATTTCATAATGATTATATAAATGAATTGAATGAATGAATATGATATATATTACACTAATACCATTCTGTAAATGAGGTATCTATAACCTAAAGATAATAATAAGAATTTATTCGACAAAACACGCATAAGAACAAAAAGTTATAAACACCCGAATAACAAGTAGCAATGAAATATTACTACTAAGAAGCTAAGAATATGAAAATATATGATATCTTAAAAATAATTATGATTCTGGAATAATTCAATAACATTATTTAAATCATTATACAGGAGGTTCAGACACTTACAAAGCAAGTCAGATCTAAGGTAAGGGAAAATATCACAATCTAATTTTTATCTGAGATTGTTTATACTTTGGTATTTACTGGGGTGTATTTTATCATCCACATCCATGTTTCCTCAATATGTAATATTCATATCCTTATACAATAGTTTATATCCAATTTTATCTTTCGTTGAGTTTTTAGTAAAAGATATGAAAGGAATCTTTTGTCGTTTTTCGTACGAGGTACTTTTTGACTTTTCCAACAAAAGTATGAAGAATGTTTTTTTAACTTATATGGCATGAATGTATTTTTAAAACATTATTTCAAGAAGCTTAATTTACAAGTTTTAAAGTTTATTTTTAATCAATTTCTTTTAGTTTATAATTGTACGACATGTTAAGAAAGGAAAAGTGTTTTTGAAGTAGAAAGGATATTTTCCTCAAGAATGGAGTTCAAGTGTTTTATCAAAATTATTTTCCATCTAAGATAATAAAGGGTTCTGTTTTTATCCATATTATTACATTGATTTGATTATGTTGTGATGGAATTATTTTTATGAATTCCTTTATATTATATGAATTGTTTTATGATTTCATGTTGTTTAAGAATCCCATTTTTATTATATGGGTTATGCTATGATGTATGGTTTATGATTTTGTGGCACACATAAGAATGGTATAATTATGAGACGGATTTGACCTATATCTCCCTCCAATGCATTGGGTAAATATTTTATATCTCATGAGATAGACATGGCAGGAACGGTAGGTTATACCGGTTCAGTGAAACAGGACTGAAACGAGGGTGACTCGGTTCAGAAATGGACTTTGTCCACTAAGATAGTCTTGGAAATGAGTCTTGACTAATAAGAAATTATTCTCTATGACTATGTGTGTATGCCACAAAGTTTCATGTTTTTAAGTTATGATTATTGGGATTACATTTCACTACTATGATTTATCCCATGTTATGAAATTATGCTCTCTTTTGTAGGTTAAGATTTCCAAAAGTTATGTTCTTATGAATATGATGTGATTGATATTTCTTTTGTTTACCCTTACTGAGCATTTGAGCTCACCCTTTCGTATGTTTTCTTTCCCCAGGTCAGGAAGAAGGTTATTAAGTAAGATATGCCAAAAGGGACTATAGATATGATGAAATAAATGGGAGACAGTGTAGACGCTTTATGAACCAGTTGTTTATGTTTCCCAGTTTCTAAAGACACTATACCTATACTGTCCTTTCGTGGTTTTGTTATATGTTGTAATAAGTATGCTTCAATTTTGAAGTATTAACAATGTATGTAAAGTATGGGTCGTTATAGTTGGTATCAGAGGAAAGGTATAGTCAAACTTTGGAAACTAGGATGTGAAAGCCTTAGTAAGAACCCTACGGATAAGTCTAAGCATAGAACACAATCTTAGTGTTTAGAAATCGCCATGAATAACCTAGGATAAGACCTTAAGTGTGAAATTTTATTCTTGATTATGTGGTTTTCCTATTATAATTATTGTTGCTCACACTATTCTTCTTGGTTTTAGTCAATGGCTGGAACCCGAAGGAACCGTGTTAATGCGGAATGCGACGGGCAATGCAATGATTGTCCCCCTGAGTAACCAAACGTTATGGGAGCTGGAATGAAAAATATTGTAGCCATGATCACACAACTTTCTCAAGCTATGAATCATGCAAGACTTCCAAACGTGCAAAGGAAGGAGCAACATTCTGTTGAATCCTTAATGAGGCAACGTCCACCTTCTTTCAGCGGGTCTACTGATCCATTAGTTGCTGAAAAATGGATTAGTACTACTGAAAAGATATTTTTAGTTATTCAATGTTCTAAACATGATAAAGTCATCCTAGCAGTGTGTCATTTTGAAGGAGATGCTGATCAATGGTGGAATCTTATTAAGAATACGAGGCAAAGGGATAAAATTGAGTCCATGGAATGGGACGAGTTCAAGAACTTATTTTTCAATAAGTACTTCCCTCGTATTCTCCAAACAAAGATGGAGAAAGAGTTTCTTTAACTGAAGCAAAAGGATGATGAATCTGTTGGTACCTATGAAGCAAATTTTACAAGACTTTCAAGGTACGCTTCTGGTATTATTATCCAACCTGAGAGTAAGATCGATCGATTCTTTAGTGGCTTAAAACCAAGTATTCGAAGGGTGTTAGCCATAAGGGACTTCAATAGCTACGAGGAAATCGTTCGATGTGCTCTCAAATTTGAGATGGAGATTGGAGTAACCCATCAGTCATATGGGTTTTATAAGAAGAGGAAAATGGAATTCAAAGGAAAATCTAAAGAGCACACTGAAAAGAAGATGAGCTTTCCCTTATGCTCAAAGTGTGGAAAGAAACATGGAGGGAGTTGTCTTAAAGGGACAAGTAAATGTTTCAAATGTTGAAAGGAAGGTCATCGGGCATTTGAATGCCGCGATGATGGAAGAAGATGTCTAATGATGCAAACAAAGGAAGAGATACACAGAATGAACCTACTACACTTCAATGTTTCAAGTGAAAGGAGATGGGACATTATGCCAATAAATTCCCTAATCCAAGGGTTGATGATGATGGTCGACGTCAACAAACTCTTAAGGCTAAAGATAAAGGAAAGTCACATACAATTTCTATCAGCGATGTGGAGTATGATAACGATGTGGTGAAAGGTACACTTACCATCCACTCTAAATTAACAAATGTTTTATTTGATTCTGGATCCACCCACACTTTTATTTCTGAAGAATTTTCTAAGCGTATCACCGTATTACCTCAACAATTAGATGTTGAGTTAGCTGTGACAACACCTAATGGCACAACAGTCGCATCAAAAGTTTATAATTCTTCTCCGATCGAAGTTTGTGGGAAAGTGCTTCCTGCAAATCTTGTGATCCTTCCTATAGTGGAATTTGATGTGATTCTTGGCATGGATTGGCTTTCTTTATATGGAGCTCATATCAATTTCCAAAGAAGGGAAGTCACATTTCATATTCCAGATCAATCTATGATCGTCTATCAATGCAAGGATGAACATAACCTTCCAGTGGAAATTCCTTCTACCTTATGGGTCTTGATTCTACTAAATGAAGGTTATTTATCTCAAATGGTTGGTGAGAAACTCACGAATAAGAATATTACCATTGTACGGGAGTTTTATGATGTCTTTCTATAGGAATTACCGGGTCTTCCACCAAATCGTGAAGTTGAGTTTTCAATAGAACTCGTACCGGGTGCTTTGCCTATTTCAAAGACACCTTATAGAATGGCCCAAATTGAGTTGCAGGAATTGAAGAAGAAACTCCAAGAGAATCTTGATAAGGGATTCATACGCCCTAGTGAGTCACCTTGGGGAGCACCTGTTCTATTTGTTAAGAAGAAAGATGTATCAATGAGACTCTTCATTGATTATCGAGAACTTAACAAGATCACTATCAAGAACAAATATCCTCTCCCACGCATTGATGACTTAATTGACCAACTACGCAGAGCTCAATACTTTTCCAAGATTAATCTTCATTCAGGGTATCATCAATTAAGGGTCAAAAGGGAGGATATACCAAAGACGGCTTTATGTACAAGGTATGGACACTATCAATTTATAGTGATGCCATTTGGTCTTACTAATTCCCCTACTATATTCATGGATCTGATGAATAGAGTCTTTAGAGACTATCTTGATCAGTTTGTGGTAGTCTTTATAGATGATATTCTTGTCCATTCAAAGAGCAAGGAAGAACATGAAGATCACTTGAGAATTATATTGAAGACCCATAGAAAGGAGAAGCTTTATACCAAATTTACCAATTGTGAATTTTGGCTTCAAAAAGTTGCATTTTTGGGTCACATAATCTCAAAAGAGGGGATATCTGTGGATCCAGCAAAAACAGAGGTTATCGAAAGATGGTCGAGACCAACAACAGTAACTGAGATCCGAAGTTTTCTTAGTTTGGCTGGATATTATCAACGTTTTGTGAATGATTTTCACGATTATCTAATCCACTCACCAAGTTGACTCAGAAAGGAGTTAAGTTTGTCTGGACAGAAGAATGTGAAGAGAATTTCAAGGAGTTGAAAATAAGGTTATCCAGTGCGCCTGTGCTCACACTTCCTTGTAGTGGAGAAAGGTTTGTGATCTATAGTGATTCATCCAAGAAGGGATTGGGGTGTGTTATTATGCAAAATGATATGGTGATAGCTTATGCCTCACGACAGTTGAAAATCCATGAGCAAAATTACCCAACACATGATTTGGAGTTAGCTGCGGTAATATTTGCATTAAAGATTTGGTGGCATTATCTTTATGGTGAAAGGTGTGATATTTATACTGATCATAAAAGTTTAAAGTATATTTTCACACAAAAGGAGCTGAATATGCGTCAAAGAAGATGGTTGGAGATGATTAAGGATTACGACTGCTCAATCCATTACCACCCTGGGAAAGCAAACAAGGTGGTGGATGCATTAAGTCGACAAGACCATGCCAATTTATCAATGATGAGGATCACAAAAGATCCAATATTTATGGATTTACAAAGGATGGATCTTGGAATTATAATGGAAGGGGAAAATCTTATCTTTCTCAAATGAATGTTCAACCATCTATACATGTGAAGATTAAAGAGGCACAGAAATAAGATGTCGAGTTACAAAAGAAGGTGAGAAATGTTCCTAAATTCAACCTTGATTGTGATGGGATAATAAAGTTCAGGAATCTGGTTTGTGTTCCTCCCATCCCGAAATTAAAGAAGGAGCTGCTGGATGAGGCGAATAGTTCTTCATTATCTATTCATCCTGGAAGCACGAAGATGTATAGGGACCTGAAAGAGTACTTCTGGTGGGATGGAATGAAAAGAGATGTTGCTGAATATGTCTCTCGATGCTTGGTTTGTCAAAAAGTTAAATCTGAGAGACAGAAGTCTAAGGGGATGTTACAACCATTACCCATACCCAAATGGAAATGGGAAAACATCACTATGGACTTTGTCACAGGAATTCCTAAAACATCCAAAGGCAATAATGCTATCTGGGTCATAGTTGATCGTCTTACAAAGTTTGCACACTTCATTGCTATTAGAGAGGATTTCTCTCTGGATCAGCTTGCCAGGATATATGTAAAGGAAGTGGTAAGATTTCATGGAGTACCACTTTCTATTATATCTGATCGGGATCAGAGATTTACCTCAATGTTCTGGCAAAGTCTTCAACATACTCTGGATACAGAGTTGAGTTTCAGCACTGCTTATCATCGTCAGACAGACGGTCAGTCTGAGAGAACAATTCAAACCCTAGAAGATATGTTGAGAGCTTGCTCTATGGATTTCAAAGGTGGTTTGGATCGACACCTACCTTTGGTGGAATTTTCTTATAATAATAACTTTCACTCCAGTATTCAGATGGCTCCTTATGAAGATCTCTATGGAAATAAATGCAGGACTCCAACTTGCTGGGATGAAGTTGGGGAAAGAAATCTATTAGGACTTGATCTCGTTGATGAAATGGCAGAAAAGGTTAGATCTATTCAACAACACATAAGATCAGCTCAGAGTCGACAGAAAAGTTATGCCGACAACCGAAGAAAATACCTAGAGTTTGAAGTGGGTGATAAAGTGTTCTTACGAATATCTCCCTGGAAGAGAGTCATGAGATTTGGAAAGAAGGGGAAGTTGAGCCCTAGATATATCGGTCCTTTCGAAATACTGGATCGTGTTGGGAAGGTAGCTTACCGATTGGCGCTTCCACCGAATCTCTCTCAAGTTCACGATGTGTTCCATGTATCTCTCATGAGAAAGTACACACCTGATCCTTCACATGTACTCAACTCAGAAGTTGTACCGCTAGAGCAAGATCTTTCTTATGAAGAACAACCGATAGAGATTCTGGATCGTAGAGAAAAAGTTATACGAAACAAGACCACTAGATTGGTGAAAGTTTTATGGAGGAACCACCAATTAGAAGAAGCTACATGGGAGCTTGAGGATATGATGAGGGAGAGGTATCCTCATCTGTTTGTTACAAAGTGACGAATTTCGATGGAGAAATTAATTTTAAGGGGTTAGAATGTAACACCCGAGACTTTTATGTTATATAAATCATCAAAGGAATCTTTTTCTACACAACACTTTCTTGGCTTTCTTTACACGAAATCACGAGTTTCCTCGATAGCTTGTGTCGTACGCAATACCGAGTTTCACTAAACAACGATATACTATTAAAA
Organism: Viscum album; assembly: GCA_963277665.1. NCBI lineage: Eukaryota > Viridiplantae > Streptophyta > Magnoliopsida > Santalales > Viscaceae > Viscum > Viscum album. Next base: position 339,026,725 of record OY728163.1, read on the forward strand.
TATTATTAAAACTAGCCGTTGTGAATAGTAATAACCACTTTTTGAAATTTTATATATTTTATTTTTCAAAATGGACTTCATTTTTGGATTCGTAATATCGAAATTAGCCTAGGGTGAAATTTTGGTATTTTTCTGAAAACTTTCAATTTTTGATGAATAGTGAAACCACTAAGTGGTAGTTAAAAAAACTGAATTTTTCATAAAACTTAATTTTACCGCTTCTGTGAGTGGAATTTCGAAAATCTGAGGGACATGGTTGATGTCAGTAAGTAATATGTGGTTCAATGAGATGAAAATAATTTTTTGGTGAATAGTAATTTTTTACTTTTTTTTACCACGGTTAAAAGTAAATAGGGTAATTAAGGGTAAAGATGATATTATTATTACCTTAACACATGTCCTAATTCTGTGGTAAAAGTGTAATTCGACCAAAAACAAACTTAGTAATAAAATATGACCATTTAGGCCCACTTGGATTAGATTAGGACATTTATTATTAATTTATTTAAAGAAGGGTTAAAATAGTTAAAATCAAAGTTTAATAAGTAAACAATTTTTAATATGGGGTTATAGATAAGATAAATTAGACTATAAATATTAATTAGAAATCTAAAAAGATTTCCTACATAATGGTATTTTATGTGTAATTTTTAGACATTAAATAATTTAATTTATTTATGACACAAAGATGATGCAGTAATTATCTTATTAATGAAATATTGACATAATTAATGCTATAAACACCAAAATAAATGTAATTTGAGACTTTTTATGAATTCCACTAATTTTATAGGTTAATATGACATTTTAGTATTGAGTTAATTAACTTAGTTCGAACTAATAATTCTGTTATGATTTTCACAAAAATCAATTACTAAATAGTGTCAAAATTGACATAAAATAGTTTTTAAAACAAATATTATATTAGTAATTGTTATTTTATTCCTAAAAATCTAAGGTTAGGCCAAATGACTTAGGTAAGTGTATATATATTAATAATAAACAACTTGGGGTTCTTTTGGCTTCTTATAGTAAGTTTATTAACCTTATAGTATAAGAACAGAAGAAGACACGGTAAAAGTAAACTTATTTAACTTAATGTTAAATCTAAATGATAAGGTTAAAATAGGAACCTAAAATTGTCTAAATTCTATTGGATGAGAGGATTTCGACCCATCCCCACCTTAGACTCTAAATAAATCAATTTGGAGCTATTTAAAACCGAACTTGACTTTATAATAAAATAATATTTTTTGTTATTCCAAAGGTGCCCCTCTCCTCCCTTATAAAAGGGCACCTTATCCCTCTCTTCCTCACACCACTTTGAGCCTTCAAGCTCAGCCTAAACCTACCATTTTCTCCTCTACACTTCCCTAGAGATATCCTAGAGGTCATGGTCTTCTTCAAAGACCAATTTTAGTGCCCTAAAAGGAGGTCTCAAAGAAGCACTTCAAAGAAGAGGTAATATCCATTACTGATCCTTTCCAATTTCTTTCTTCTTAAACTTCTTCTTCTTTATTTGTTTCATTATGAAGTAATAACATCAGTATCACTCATATACTGATATGTTATTATAAGTATGAAACAACCCTATTTAACCATCTATCCATCCTACGGAAAATGAAATCACCGCGCGTGCGTACGTACGGAATACCGTCTCCACGCCGTGGTGTAATCTATTTTCCACCACCACCTTACTTGGATGGGTATAATGGTGTAAATAATGACTATATATGACTATTATAAAGTGATATTTATTCTGAAATAGTATACATACACTCCAATACAATTCCACGATCATAGGAACGATATCATCACTCGTGCGTACGTACGGAATACCGTCTCCACGATGTGATGCGACTCGTTCTACATGATATTCATTTCATAATGATTATATAAATGAATTGAATGAATTGAATATGATATATATTACACTAATACTATTCTGGAAATGAGGTATCTATAACCTAAAGAGAATAATAAGAATTTATTCGACAAAACACGCATAAGAACAAAAAGTTATAAACACCCGAATAACAAGTAGCAATGAAATATTACTACCAAGAAGTTAAGAATATGACCATATATGATATCTTAAAAATAATTATGATTCTGGAATAATTCAATAACATTATTTAAATCATTATACAGGAGGTTCAGACACTTACAAAGCAAGTTGGACCTAAGGTAAGAGAAAATATCACAATCTCATTTTTATCCGAGATTGTTTATACTTTGGTATTTATTGGGGTGTATTTTATCATCCACATCCATGTTTCCTCAATATGTAATATTTATATCCTTATACAATAGTTTATATCCAATTTTACCCTTCGGTGAGTTTTTAGTAAAAGATATGAAAGGAATCTTTTGTCGTTTTTCGTACAAGGTACTTTTTGACTTTTCCAACAAAATTACGACGAATGTTTTTTTTAACTTATACGGCATGAATGGATTTTTAAAACATTATTTACAAGAAGATTCCTTTAAAAGTTTTCAAGTTTATTTTTAATCAACTTCTTTTAGTTTATAATTTTACGACATGTTAAGAAAGGAAAAGTGTTTTTGAAGTAGAAAGGATATTTTCCTCAAGAATGGAGTTCAAGTGTTTTATGAAAATTATTTTCCATATAAGATAATAAAGGGTTCTGTTTTTATCCCTATTATTACATTGATCTTATTATGTTGTGATGGAATTATTTTTATGAATTCCTTTATCTTGTATGAATTGTTTTATGATTTCATGTTGTTTAAGAATCCCATTTTTATTACATGGGTTATGCTATGATGTATGGTTTATGATTTTGTGGCACACATAATAATGGCATCATTATGAGACGGGTGGGACCTATATCTCCCTCCAATGCATTGGGTAAAGATTTTATATCTCATGAGATAGACATGGATGGAACGGTAGGTTATACCGTTTCAGTGAAATAGGACTTAAACGAGGGTGACTCGGTTCAGAAATGGACTTTGTCCACTAAGATAGTCTTGGCAATGAGTCTTGACTAATAAGAAATGATTCTCTATGATTATGTGTGTAAGCCACAAAGTTTCATGTTTATAATTTATGATTATTGGGATTACATTTCACTACTATGATTTATCCCATGTTATGAAATTATGCTCTCTTTTACAGGTTATGATTTCCAAAAGTTATGTTATTATGAATATGATGTGATTGATATTTCTTTTGTTTACTCTTATTGATCATTTGAGCTCACCCTTTCATATGTTTTCTTTCCCTAGGTTAGGAAGAAGGTTATTAAGTAAGATATGCCAAAAGGGACTATAGATATGATGAAATAAATGGAAGACAGTGTAGACGCTTTATGAACCAGTTGTTTATGTTTCCCGGTTTCTAAAGACACTATACCTATACGGTCCTTTCGTGGTTTTGTTATATGTTGTAATAAGTATGCTTAAATTTTGAAGTATTAACAATGTATGTAAAGTATGGTTCGTTATAGGTTTTCTTCCTTTTCCCCTTCATCATTGTTTCTTTTTTTCTCAGCTACCTTTATAGGAGTGATAAACTTTGAAGATCCAGCATGATAATCTTCTACTTGTTTAATCAAGGCATCTAAATCCTCACTTCCTTCTTCCACTTCTTCTTCTTCAACAACCTCTTCCTATACTTCTTCAACAATATCTTTACCCTTAGACTTTTCCAGAGTGATATAGTTCTTTCCTGGAGTTTTTGGTAAGGTTTAGATACGGAAAGTTTCCGGAACCGGAATCTGATCAGAAGCTATTTCGGTTGCTTTTAAAAGGGATTGAACAATCTCACCTTCAGACATATTTTTCTTTAACTCAATTTCTTTAGCTTACTTTTCTAACTCATCAGCAGCTCATTCCCTTAAGGCCTTAGCCCTTGCAGGGTCCAATCCGAACTATGGATCCCCTTCTTTCCTCTTATCTTTGTCTTCTCTCCACTTAGTAGCCACCTCATCTGAATATGCTTTCTGTTTTTTCGGCATGGGTGGTGCGGACTGGGTTTCCTTAGCTTTAAGTATTTTATCTTCAACAACCATTTCCTTAGGCTTCCTCTTCTTAGTGACTTTATTCACTGTTTCATCCTTCTCCACATTTTTCGAAATGGTCTCAGCCTCTGACTCGGGAAAATTATAAAACTCTTCTGTTTCTTTTGAAAAAGCCATATTCATTCTTTTCAGCATGTCATCACTGACAAGCATGAGCTTGCATTTCTGAACCTTAGACTTACATGAAACCTTGAAAGAGTCTAAGCACCGAACTATCGTCTTTCATAGTAAGGAAAAGTACACGATGATTTGATCCCTTAAGTTTCCTTCCTTGATATTCTTGATCGTCATAAGGACATGCCTCATCAGATTTATTTTTCTTAGATTCACCAAGAAGTCTAAGAAATAAATGTCACTTTTCTTCAGGGTATCTTTATCACCCTTTCTCAGAACCAAGAATCCTTGTACCCAAAGCTGAAGAATCCTATTATTAGGAGACAAGTGAGAAATCATCGATGTCTTGACATCAGCAAGTCCAAGACATTGTAAGGCCTTATCCTTAACAAAACTACCTTGAGCATCTAGGAGTTTGTGTGAACAAAATTCATCTTCTCCTTTATATGCTAGCCCTACCAGGATTTCCTCCTTGGTGTAAGTAAGTTTGTAAGTATTTCCATAAGACTTGAAAGAAAACTTTTCTATTCCATCTTCCTCATAGAAATTTGATGATTCATAGAATTATACAAGTAACTCCGGATAGACAGGATCTTGATCGCTTGTCTTGGATACACAAACATCTTCCCAACCATTCAGCCTGATATTCTTGGAAATGATGGATTCATACTTGAAAAATTTTAGATGGACCAACCTTTCTCTGTACACTTGAAATTTTGAAATTGGATTTGAGGAGGACATATCTTGGGAATTAGCTTCAACAGACATTCAGAATGGAGAGTTCTGAAAAATTCGGAACGACTTGTCAAGGATCAGAATGGCCTTAAGAAGAGAGTCAGGGCTTCGAGACGCGACAAATTTGAAAAACCGATGTGGGACGACCCTCGAGGGTCCCCTTTATATAGGCGTTGGGTTTGACCTTTGAACTTCCAAAACCATCTAACGGTTGAAAAACCCTTTGATCTGATCTGATGGTTGAAAACAAACTGCAAGGAAAACTTGACTCCGATCTTTTGAGGTTTTTAAGAAAAACGTTCGGATTTAAGAAAAGTAGAATCTGATAATTTTAAAAACTCATAGGAAAATACCAGCAATAAAAATATTACTTCTAAAACTTAAGTAAGGAAATTATACCTTTCGGATTGGCTAGAAAGATTTTTTCGTAATTGGTAAAGTTCTTCTTGATGAAAAAAAATCACTAAGAAAAACTCACTATGAAAAAACTTCATTAAAAAAACGTTCCAGTACAAAAATTATGAGTATGAAAATCATAGTATGAAAATTCTAGTTCCGAAGATTTCCATTACAAAAATTTCTTGTACGAAAATTTCATTACGAAAATTTCCAGTACCAAAATTTCATTATAAAAATTATGAGTACGAAAATCTCAGTATGAAAAATCTGTGTATGAAAAATATGAGTACGAAAAATTTAGTAACATAATTTTGAAGACTTATTATGAAATTTTTTGATACTCTAATAAGAAAATGTACTCCCCTATGAAAAAGAGTCTATTACTGTAAGGAGAATTGTTCATCAAGAAGTTAATAGAGAAGGATTACCTCACAGTTATCATTCCTAAATTCTGTTTAATGTAATCAAATCTATCATAAGATAAATATTTTGTGAAAATATCAGCAAGTTGATCTTGTGTTCTGATAAACTGAAGAATGATATCTCTTTTTAGTGTGTGATCCCTAAGAAAGTGATGCCTAATATCTATGTGATTTGCAAGAGAGTGATGTGCAAGGTTTTTACTAAGGGAAATGGTACTTGTGTTATCACACAAAATTTGAGTCTTAGTAAAACTCATGCCATAGTCTGTGAGTGTGTGTTTCATCCACAACACTTGAGCACAACAACTTCCAGCTGCTACATATTCAGCTTCAGCAGTGGAGAGTGCTATAGAATGATACTTCTTGCATGGCCAAGAAACTAATGAATCTCCTAAGAAATGAAAAGTTCCGGATGTACTTTTTCTATCCATTATACATCCACCAAAGTCAGCATATGAAAAACTTTTTAAAACAAAATCATTTCCAGAAGTATAAAATAATCCTAGATCCATGGTTCCATTTAAGTAGCGAAAAATTCTTTTCAATGCCTTTAAATGAGATTCCTTAGGATTGGATTGATATCTATCAAACAAGCATACTGAAAACATTAAGTCTGTATGACTAGCTTTCAAGTATAGTAGACTTCCTATCATACCTCTAAAGGATGTTTTATCTGCTGGTTTCCCAACTTCATCAAGATCTAAAGAGTTTGAGGTACCGATAGGAGTACTTATACTATTAGTGTTGTCATATACATACTTTTTAAGAATATATTTAATATAATTATGTTGATATATATAGGTACCTTCTCATTTTTTAGAAATTTGAAAACCAAGGAAAAATGTTAACTCACCCATCATACTCATTTCAAACTCAGATTTCATTATACTTGCAAAGGATTCAGCTAAAGATTGCTGAGTTGAACCAAATATGATATCATCAACATATATTTAAACAATCAAATTTTTTTTCTTATCTTTATTTATAAAAAGGGTTGGATCTTAATTTCCCTTAACATAGTTATTTTGAAGCAAAAATCCTGTAAGTCTATCATACCAGGCTTGTGGGGCTTGTTTAAGGCCATACAAAGCTTTGGTAAGTCTAAAAACATGATCAAGATGTTTTGTACCTTCAAAGATAGGAGGTTGTTCAACCAAAACTTCCTCTTGAACATTACCGTTAAGAAATGCACATTTCACATCCCTTTGAAAAATTTTAAAATTAAAGAATGCTGCAAAGGCAAGTAAGATACGAATAGATTCAAGTCTAGCTACTGGAGCATAGGTTTCTTCATAGTTTATTCCCTCTTGCTGATTATAACCTTTAGCAATTATTCTAGATTTATTTCTAAAAATGATTCCATTTTCATCACACTTATTTCTGAAGACCCAATTTACTCCAATAACAGAAGTTTCCTTAGGTCTTTCAACCAAGGTCCAGACTTTATACCTCTCGAATTCATTTAGTTCATATAGCATTGCTTTGATCCAATCATCATCGCCTAAAGCTTCATCAGTTCTTTTTGGTTCTAATTCGAAAAGGAATGCTAGATGTTCTACTTCATTTCTCATGGAACTTCTAGTCCTTAAAGGTTAATTCACATCACCAATGATACTATCACTGGGATGATTCTTTAGAAACACCTAACTTGGGTTTTGTAAAACATGTTCATCAACATAGGGTATAAAGTCTTCTAGGGTAAATGTTTTAAAAGCATCTTATTGAACATTTTCCTTATCAGAAGGATCTTATATCAAATGTTGATAATCAGTTTTTGAAATCACATTCGAGGATGTAGGTTGGGATGGTTTGAAAGTAAAAAGATCAGATTCATCAAATTTTACATGCACTGTTTCTTCAACAGTAGAAGTGTTTATTTGAAAACTCTATAGGCCTTAGAAGTTGTGGAGTAGCCTAAGAAAATTTCATCATCAGATTTTGGTGGGAATTTTTGTAGATTATCTTTGGTGTTAATAATGAATACCTTGTAACCAAAAACCTTGAAGTAGGAAAGTCTAGGTTTTCTACCATTCCATAACTCATAAAGAGTTTTATTAAGAAAATGTATAATTAAAACTCAATTTATAGTATAACAAGCAGTACTTACAGCTTCATCCAAGAAATGTATAGCTATAGAATATTCACTCAACATGGTTCTAGTTATCTGTTGAAGAATTCTGTTTCTTATTTCAACTACACCATTTTGTTGAGGAGTTCTTGGTGCTGAAAAGTTGTGAGTAATACCTTTTCTACTACAAAAAGTTTCAAAATCAGAATTTTGGAATTCTCCTCCATGATCACTATGAATAGTTTTCAGTGGAAGGTTTTTCTCATTTTTAACTTGGGCTCTAAAACTATTGAAATAAGAAAAAAATTCAGACTTCTTTGCTAGAAAATAGACCCATGTAAATCTAGTGTAATCATAAACTAGAAAAAAAACATAGTATTTTCCTCCAATGCTTCCAGTTTGTGTTGGACCAAAAAGATCCATGTGCTCCAACTGTAATGCATCAGTTTTTGAGACTTCACCGATCGATTTAAAACTAGATTTATATTGCTTCCCATATTGACAAGGATTACAAACTTTAGAAGAATCAAATCTAAGCTCCAGTAGATCCTTAACTAGTTTCTTCTTATAGAGTTTACATAAGTTCCTATGGTTATAGTGACCTAGTCTTCTATTCCATAACCAAGAGTGATATTACATTGCACTTAGGCAAGGTAAGTCTTGGCTCCTAAGGTCTTCTAAGTTTAGAGTGTAAACATTCTCTTACCAATTGGCAGAAAGAAAAAAAATTCTTCCATGGAATTGTGTACTAAGCACTTATCATTCCTAAAATTCACAAGGTATCCTTCATCACATAACTGACTTATGCTAATGAGGTTGTTCTTAAGACCCTTAAAAAATAAAACGTTTGAAATCAAAGTTTTACCAAGAAGAACAATATTACCTATACCAACAATTTCTCCTTGAGCATTATCTCTGAAAGTTACTTTTCCTCCTTTCATCTTGATAATCTTTTTGAAATAGTTTTTGTTACCAGTCATGTGTAGGGAACATTCACTATCCATGTACCAAGTATTGTTGTTGGAATTCTCCATATTTTCCTAAAAGTGAGAAAATAATTAGATTTTTGGAATCCAAACTTGTTTGGATCCGAGATTTTCAGATAACAATATTTTGGGTACCCACATCTTTTTAGAAAAATAAGCCTTATGAAAACCTAATGATTGGGTTTTGTTTATAGAACAATTATTTGCCCAGTGGCCACCACATTGCCACTTGGAACAAAATGAGGCACTTTTAGGAACAAAATAATTGTTACTAAAAGTTGTTTTTACATGGGTATAACCAAATCCAGACTTGTTTCTTAAAGGTCGTATTTGTGAGTACATCTTATCAAAATTTTCTTTACCATGATTAAAGTTTGATAAACACTTCTTTAAGGAAAATATTTCAGACATGAGTTTTATAACCAACTTTTTATCTTCAAAATCATTATATTTGGAACTAGAGGTAGGCTCAAAAACACTTTTATTAGAAAATAATTTTTCTAGATCTTTAGAAAGTTTATTCTTCTCAGAATTTACTTCCTCAAGATTTTTTGAAACACTTATAAAATCATCATTTTTCTTATCAAGATCTTTAGAAAGATCTGATATTTCCTTTGTAAGAATAGTATTTCTAGATTTTACCTTATCAAGTTTTTTATTGAGTTTAGAATTCTCAATCTCAAGAAGTTCAGCAAACCTAGAAACTTCTTCATAGGTAGGTAAAGTATTTTCTTCATCAGAAGAGGATTATTTATCTGAAGAGTTATAATATTTACTATCATTAGAATTTAAAGAAACATTGGTCAATGATTCAGAATTTTGTACCTTAGTCATAAAGTAATGATTGTTAATAGGTAACCTGGCTATAAGACCAAGATTCTTCTGTCCAGAAGATTCATAATCAGAAGATTCATTTGAAGATTCACCACCACTGGCACTCCAGGTATCATTGGATTTCAGAACATTTATAGATTTTGATTTATAATACTTCTTCCTATTCCTTTCAGAATGCCTCTCTTTCCTTTCTTTCTTCTTGAGCATAGGGAAATCAAGTCATATGTGTCCACTTCTCTTACATTCGTAGCATTTAACTTCTGAATCTTTCCTATCTTTCCTTTCCTTCTTCTTATACTTGGATTGGAAATTTCTTTGACTAGCTATCTTGTTCATTCTTCGAGAAAGATTTTCTAACTGATTTTCTGAGACTTCACTCTCATTATATTTGGATTGGATAGTAACCTTCTTAGATTTGGATCTAGTTACTCTCTCAAGAGTCTTTGCTTTCATGTGATTTGATGTGGTTGTAAAAGCAATAGTACCATTCCCATTCTTCTTCTTGATATTGTCAGTATCTCTCTTCATCCATTTTTCATGTTGAAGAAGAGTTCAAAATAATTCATCAAGAGTAATTTGAGAAACTTTCCTATTCTCATCTATAGCAGTTCTCTTGGACTCCCACTCATTGGGCAAAATATCTATGATTTTTTCCATAAGAGCATTATCATCCAGACCTTTCTCACCCATAGATTTCAATCTATTCACGATAGTCATAAATCTTTGTTGCACTTTGCATATGGGTTCTCCATAAGGAAAATTGAAACCATGATACTATGTCCTCAACATAGCTCTCCTAGTCTCAATCACTTTAGAAGTACCAAAGTGAGTAACTTCAAGTTTCTTCCAGATACAGTTATCTGTTTCACAAGAAGAAATTTGAATATATATATTCCTAGTCATTGAACATAGTAAAGTGTTGCGTACCTTATAATTCAATTGATAATCATGCTTCTCTTGGTTTGTAAAGGTACTCACTTCCTTATCAGGAATTTAATATCCACCAATAAGCATAAAAAAATTTTCTACTCCAGTATTGATAATGAAATTCTTCATTAGATATCTCCAATATTTATAGTCATTCCTATCAAAAATAGGTTATCTTGTAGGATTCAGGTTGTGTATAGATCCAACATTTAAACCTTCCATCCTTAAAATAACCCTTGGCACACAAAACATGTTAGCAACAAGAGTTCGTAATGAAAGAAAATATATGAATACGAAAAATAATATGACTCCGGAAAATTGACTCTGGATATTATATGTAAAAAAATAGAACTTTAGTGGATGTAATAAAAAGATGAATCCGAACTTTATGAGTCCGAAAAATCAAATCCGAAAAATCTATTCCGAGAAAGAATGAGAAAAATTTTCTTCTGAATTTAATATTGAGATTAAATCAGATTGAACTAACCCTTGGGGTTTGAGTTAACCTCCTCTGATACCAATTGTCGGATTGAAATAATGATGTAGATGCTCAATATACAATAGGGGGGGGGGTGAATTGTACACTTTAAAGATTTACTTAAACAAGGAAAGTTCTAAGTTTAACAAAGTTAAACTAAGAAAATTCACAACAACTCTAACACCAATTGTAGGATTGGTATAGGGTATGAAGTTATAAACTTCTAGTTCTACACACTTTCTTAAATATGGAAAGCGATTCCGAAAAATAGGTTCCAGAATTGTGATTCCAAAAAGATGGATCTGGAAATATGACTCCAGAAAACTGAAACTTAGTGAAAGTTTACAATATGAGATTCTACCTCTAAGCGTATAGAATATAAATAATCAGAGTACAAGTGTAAGGAAATATAAGAAGGTTATACTTTCCTTAAAATAAAAAATGAAGCGAAAAAAACAAGTTGTAAAACTACAAGTAACAATATATAAGTCTTTTAACCCAAAGATAAGGGTATCCAAAAACCTTGGATAAAGGTCCGTTGATTTATACTTTCAAGTAAGTCTGTCTTACCCACACTAGGGTAAGCCCTCGATACAAAGATCAGAGTTTCTGTCTTTCTATCCCCACAAGCTCTCAACTTCAAGGTTGTTGGAACCTCTGTCTTCCTCAGCAAGGAAGCCCTCAACTTCAAGGTGTTGGAGCCTCTGTCTTCCTATCCCTAGAAGCCCTCGAATATAATCACCAACATTCGGAGTCACACAAAGCAATCTGCATAAGGAAACATTTGAACAAGTCGTTCAATCTTTCTGCACGAAGCCTGAGAGTTAATAAGAGCATCTCTCTCTAGAAATCACTTCAACAGCATATAAGAACAAGTTGTCAATGTTTTTGAAGATCATTGTGGAGCTTTTTAAATCTTCTCTTATTTATAGACGAAGCTCTAATGGTCGGCTCCCTCCTCCAAGAGTCATATTTTCCTTGAATTTCGGAGGGACCTGTACACGTGCCAGTCAAAAAACGGTTAATTAGAAACAGAAAGGACCACATCGTTTTATAATGAAAACACGTGTAAACATAAGAAAAACTGATGTTGAGAATGTAAATAAATAAAAGTGTGGAGTCTAACCAAAATGGAGTTCGGAGTCTATAATAAAAGGATATTAGGATTCTGTTTTATAGGAATTCGGAATCTGAATTCTATAGAATTCCGGAGTCTGAATTTCTAAGGAAACTCAGAGTCTGGTTTAACTAGTGTTCAGAATCTAAACTTACAGGTTTAGAGTCGAAATTTTAAAAGTTCAGAGTCGAACTCATAAAAGTTTGGAGTCAAACTAGTAAAAGTTTGGAGTTGAACTAGTAAAAGTTTGGAGTTGAACTCAAAAAAGTTCGGAGTCGAACTAGTAAAAGTTCAGAGTCCAGAATTCAGAGTTGAACTTTGTTAGAGTTTTTATCCAGAATTCAGAGTGGAACTTTATTAGAGTTTGTATCCAGAATTCAGAGTGGAACTTTATTAGAGTTCGTATCCAGAATTCAGAGTGGAACTTTATTAGAGTTCGTATCCAGAATTCAGAGTAGAACTTTATTAGAGTTCGTAACCAGAATTCAGAGTGGAACTTTATTAGAGTTCGTATCCAGAATTCAGATCCTAAAACAGAATGCTTCATATGTAATCATTATATGATTCCGAGATTTTGATATGAATCTGATTTTTACACATAAGAAAAATATTAATGTGTAAGGAAATCTAGGTTAGGGTAAATTTCCTTAAGGAAAGAAATTTTCCTTATAGATGTAAAATATAGATTTTCTTAAGTATAAGGTGTTTTTTATTTTCAAAACAAGAAGGATTGGAAAGGTCATAAGGAAAACCTTATTGACTCAACAATTTCATGTTAATACTAATATTTCATAACTACCATAAATTCTGTGAGACCAATACATTATTGGATTTATCTAGTGTTACCATAATTGAAGGACTCCTGTAGAAATTCTGGATGCTCAAAAAGTCTATGAGGTGGTCACTTCTCCACTACTTAGTGAACTTAAATCCACAAAAACATTTTCCCCTGTACCTATAAATACCTCACAATTTCTTCATTTAGACACTTTTATAATTTTTGGATTAGCTAAAACTCTGAAGTTATGAGAAAACAATCTAAATTTCTTTTGAACTAATATGGAGGAAAGATTGAATTTAGACTTGATAGGATACATGGGGGAATTATTTTCATATAGGGAATTTAAATTCTATACCTAATGATGGGCCTAAAGAAATGTTGGTAATATTCTTTGAATTGACCAAGAGTACCCCTCATTATATAGAGAGTGAATAAGGGTGATGTAGCAAACTATATTTGGTAAATGGGTATACACACATGTGTGGAGGTTTAAATTTATGTTATAGAAGTGAGGACTTATTATCAAAGGTGGTTCTCTATGTTCAAAATTTTCACATATGGTTCTCATTAATAATTTAAATTTTGGGAATAATGTCATGTCAAGACTATGTGTTAAATCACAGTGTTAAAAAGTTATAATCAGTCATTGACATGATAAAGGAGTCACATATGTTCATGGGGAGTGGAATTCCTATAGGGTTCCTCAAGAATAATAGTATCAATTCCATCCTAGGGAGGGACTGAGTATAAGTCCCATGATGGAGACTTGTGCAATTTTTTTGTGTTAATGTATTAATTTTATTTTTCTTTCTTCGGACCCATCAGTATGTCTAGTGTTTAGAGTCTCTATATTAGAATCATTCCCCTATGTAACCTATCTAGGTTGTATTCAATATTTCATCTCTAGAAGTTCAAAATCCATTGGTAACATCCCTCCCCTTAATTTAAAAACCTGGAAATCCCATTTTCCTTGGACTTCTCCATGGAACCTAATATAAATAATCAAGTAATATACCAAATTAATATGTCATACTCGATCATTTATTTTGTTGATAATGGGGATCAAGATTTTATAGTGGACTCCCCACTTCTTGTTCTTCCTAACTAGTAAGATCATCAGGGTATAGTGATATATGTATTATATTGATAAAAAATATTCTTATTATTAGGAGTCTAGTAGAACTACTTCAAACATGGTATACTCATCCAAATCACACTAAATTAACATCTGAAACCTTCCAGAATGAAGTCAGTGTCCTGGATCCAATCGATGTTCTATATATCCAAATAGGCTATCGATTAGGCATAAGCCCCAAATAGTCTCTAACTTTGACTTCATACACAAGTGTTTCTTATCATATTTCCATTCTATCTATTTTCTAATAGATGTAAAGTAAGTGAAAATGTGTCTATGATCTAAGGTAAGCCCTAATCAAGAAGGTTTTCATTAGCATAAACCCCACACTAAAACATATCTTGGAACTTATGATTAGTAGTCAATTCTATGAGACTTCAAACTAGATGGAACAAGTCCTCTTTGTACGACCCTCTATAAACACATCACCCTTGGGTGTATCACCCTAAATGATACACTATCATAAATAAATAACCTTGAAAGGCACCCCTACAGTATTTTCCACATTACACTACAACAAAACACACCTTTACCAGTGCTGGTATTTATCAAAACTATAAAAAAACACTAATAAATGGTATATTTATCAGTGCTAAATAAAGCGCTAATAAATTTAACCTTTTAACAGTGCGTATTTTTTATCCCAGATAAAGGAAACCTTTATCAACACTTTATTTTTAGCACTAATAAATGTCTTCTTTATCAGATCTTTATATTTAGTGCTGATACATGCTATCCTTTATCATCACTTTAATTTTAGCACTCATACATGGTATACTTTATGAGAACATTAATTTTAGTGCTGATAACAGGTATCCTTTATCATTACTTTATTTTTTGTGCTGATTAATATTTATATAAATAAAATGAAATAATTAAATAAATAAAAAATAAAAAAATTTTTTATTAAAAAAATATTACAAATTTTAATAATTAAATAATTATTGATAAAAATGAATAGATTGATTATATATTATTAATTATTAAACATTTTATTAATTAGATAATTATGATAATTAATGTTAATAAATTGTATATATTAAATATATAGATATATATTAATGTATATAAATATGATTTATATATTAAAAAATATTTACATGGTTTACATTAAATATTCAGATGTTTATGGAATAATGGTTTCTAATTAAAAATTAATATGAATAAAAATTATTGATAAGATTTACATAGTACTTGACATAAAATTGAATGTTGTTTTAATTTTCAATTTAACATAGATCAAATGTTTGTTATATTGATTTTACATATACATAATTAATTAATTTTTATATACAATGCACATACACCAAACATATCCATTTTTTCAATATTGTTAAAGTGGACTAATTCTTAATTTATTCAATTTTACTCAATTTTAACATAGATTCATGCAATTAAAAGGATATATTCATTAATAATGTTAAAAATATATATGTAAAAAAATATTTATAAATAAGAATATTTATAAATGTACATTTACTAAATTTATTAAATTATATATTTTTAATTATAAATAAATAATTATTTTTTATAAATATTTATATAATTATAAAAAAATAAAAAATATATTTAAATAATTATTAAATCTATAATTAAATTACTTAAATATTGAATATATTTACTATATTTATATTTATATATATTTACTAAATATATATCTGTATAATTATATAAATATATATAATGATATAAATATTATTTTCTACAAATATTTCTATAATTATAAATAAATTATTATAAAATTATATTAAATATATTTAAAAAGGAATATATTTACTATATTTATATGAATATATATTTTTATGTATATATAAATATTTACAATTTTTTATTTGTAATTATAATTATAAATCCTCTATCAGTGCTTATTACATAAGCACTGATAAAATCATCTTTATCAGTGCTTTATTCACATTGAAAAATATGAGGATTTATTAGCATTAATTAAAACATCGATAATATTAACATTTACTAATGCTAAAGATTCATCATAGATAATGATTGATTTATTTGTGCATTTTTAGTGCTGATAAATACCTACCTTTATCAGCATTAAGAAAGTGCGGATAAGGAGTCCTTTTATTAGCACTTAAGTAATAAGTATTGAGAAAATGGATCTTTATATTCACTTATTTGTAAGTGCTAATAAAATTGTCATGATCTATTTTAAAAACCCTAACCATTTTAAAACTCGTTGCGATATCAAGAGATTTCCATAGAAGCCACCTGCTGCTGGCACTCCTCAGTGAATCAAAGCTCGATTCACACCACCACACTGTTGCCGGTGCTCTAGCTGCACGAAAATCTCATCCAACATCTGGTTTTTCATTTTGGTTTCCACGGGGATGGTGTTTCACATCACTTTTTGGAAATTTCTCCTCCCGGGGTAGGTGTTTCCATGCCCCAACAATTTTAGATACTTTTATATGCTTTCTTGGTTAATTTTCACATGCTATATTATTTATTTTGGTGGTAGGAATAAGTTTTGGAAATTATTTAACATGAATTTCTATTGAAAATAAATTTTCTAAAGAGAAATTTTTATGTTTATATATAGGCCTTGTTGTGATAAATTTGTGGAAGAGTTCAATTAATTTTTTGAGTAGTGAGAAATGTGTTTTGGTGCCTAAGGTGTGCATGTTTTGAAAATGATTTTTGATGAAAAATAGACAATTTGGGCATGTTAGCCTTATTGTTCAATTTTGAGTATGAGTTTTGAAGTTGTTTAAATAATCAATAATTTGTTTTAGAAATGGTTTATTAAATGGTGTTATTGATGAGAAATGTGTTTTCGAAGGGTTTGGGGTGATTTATGTCGGGTTTGGGTTTTGTAATAAAAACTGGATATGTTGTGTGTGTGTGATTTAGTGTGGTGTTATGTGGAAGGGTTTTATGGGTTGTTTTAAAGGTGAAAGTCATGTTTTCAAATGGGAATAAATGAAAATAGTTTTAGAAGTATGTTTTTAAAATAAATTAACATACTTTTCAATATTGACCATGTTATACCTTTTTTAATGTGAATTGTAAATTTTTTTAGAGGATGGAAGACAGGTTTTGAAAAACAGTTTTGGGTTGTGTAAAAATTTTTAAAAAAGAGATTTTCTATGGAATTGGTTGTGAATTGGTGTAAAATATGGTTTTGTTAAGTAGAGGTGTTATATAAATTAGTTAATAGTTTTATTAAATTATATAAGTGTTGCAAATTATGTTCGATGCGGTTATGCAGTGTGTTTGATTTTAAAAGTATCAATTTCTTGTGAACTTGGGTGTGTTTTTGACGTAAAGACTTGCGGTGACTCTAGGGGTTATTTTAGAAAACTTTTCAAACGAATTATTAACATACATAGTAGGAACGAGGCGTTTTGGTGTAATGATTTGGTTTGCGTAAGTTTTCAAATGGGGTTTGGGTGTGCAAATAGTGTCACACTATGTGTACTCTATTTGGCATGAATTGTGTGCATAAATGTGGTGTGTTAGTGACATGTGAATGTGAAACTTGATTGAGAAAAAATAAAATGGAATCCTAGGTAACTGGGTGACTTGATAGTGTTGTGTTAGGGAATCTTGATGTTTGCACAGAAAAATCATTGTCCATATAATTAAAGTTTTGTTTCATATTTATGTTTAATTCATTTATTTTTAATACTACTCACATAATAATTTTTTTCTTATACATATATTCTTTTTTTCGAGTTGGGGTGCTCTGTCTAACTTTCCTGATTCTTCTCCCTTAAAATCGTTTCACCCATGTAGTAGTTTATTTATCACTTTCTTTTAAGTTACCTCCACTTCCTTTGCAGGAATAGAAATGACACTGTCTCTACTCAATCATAGAGGTAATATTGATGTTTTCACAGTAAAATCATTGTCCATGGAATTATTTCACTGTTTCATATTTATGTTTAATTCATTTCTTTTTATCATTACTCAAATTAGAATTGTTTTCTTATATTGGTGGATTCTATTGTTTGATTTGGGGTGCTCTGTCTAACTTTTTTCTACTTCTCCCATAAAATATTTTCACCTAGGGAATAGTGAATTTATCACTTTCTATCATGTTACCACCACTGAATTTTCATGAAGAGGAACGATGCTACATCTTCTCAATCATAGAGGTAATCTTGATGTTTACATAGTAAATTCATTTTCCATAGAATTAATTTATTTTTTCATATTTATGTTTAATTTATTTCTTTTTAGTATTACTAACATAATAATTGTTTTCTTATGTAAGTGGATTCTTTTGTTCATGTTGGGATTCTCTTTCCAATTTTCTTTCTTCTTCTCCTTTAAAAAATTTTCACCCCTGCAGTGGCGCATTTATCACTTTTTGTCAGGTTACCTCTATGGCCTTTGTAGAAAGAGAAATGACATTATCCCTACTCAATCACAGAGGTAATATTGATGTTTTCTCAGTGAAATTATGGTCTATATAATTAATGTATTGTTTCATATTTATGTTTAATTTATTTATTCTTAGTATTACTCACAAAATAATTTTTTTCTTATATAGGTGGATTTTTTGTTTGAGTTGATGTGGTTTGTTAGAAGCTGCTAATGTAGTGTTGGCAGTTCAACAATGTATATCATTGGAAATTTTAGTAACATTGATAGTTAGGATCATTTTTGAAAGTATTTAATCATTCATATATGTAATTATATAAAGTGTTTTTTTGAAATGTCTATAATATAATGTTATTTTCTATAATTTGTGTTGTAAATTTCATTTCATTTAAATACTGTATTTGGACTTGTTTTTGTTGATATATCTGGTTTGTTTTTGGTGCTATGGTGTGATGCAACAACACACTATAGTGGTGCTGTAGTGTTCTGTTACACCATACTACAGTATGGCCTTTTATCAATGTGTTTGAAAGTTTTTATAAAGAACATATTTATCTACACTTTTAAAAATGATGATAAAAAATGCATTTATCAGTGCTTCTAAAAGAACTGATAAAGGTATAATTTATCAACAATTCTACAGTGATGATAAAGGATTTTTTAGAAGAACTTTTATTATAGATGATAAATTTCCCATTTATCAGCGCTTTTTCTGTGCTAAAAAAAGTTATGTGATTTTAATGTCACTCATGTTGTCAGCGCTTTTCTAACACTGATAAATTCCATTTCTAGCGCTGTTAATGGCCTGTTTTGTAATAGTGTTACATTGATAGGTATAAAGTGACTTTTTTAACAACAAAGAACTATTATGGTTTTTATTCCCTTCACTTGTATATATAGGAATCCTCTATCATAGGCCTAATAATAATTTTCATACAATTTGTGTCTTCTTATCATCCTTAAATCTTCCCACATAACACAAAACATCACTGTAACCCTTCATTATCAGTATCTATTCAAAAGGATACATTTCCCCAGAAATACTCCTATTGTCAAAAAGATATAAAACCTTCAATTATCTAGTTATGAGAAAATAAAACACCTCTCATCCCCTTAAGCCTTCCTGGGTGGCACTAAACACTAGTGTACTATTTAACCATTCTAACAAGTTATAAAACAATAATTTTAATTTTAAGTAATCCATGATAAAATGAAACTTATCTATACCCCATACCGTACTATAATGGATTACAAGACAATAATTTAACTCACCGATGATGATCTAGAAAATTATAGCTTCCCATTAATGATGAGATAATAGGTTAGTTCACTAGTGATGAACTAGTACACACTTATCACCACTTATGATGACACAGTGTATTCAAATGTCTTCCTTGAAAATGTTAAATTCTAGAGTATCCATCTATATGGATTTAAATTTTAGAATCCTCACTCACATACATGTTAACATGTAATGAGCATGAGATACTTCAAGTCATGGGAACATAATGATTTACTTTACACAAAGTGTTTTTTTCTCTTGTTTTGATCCATAAATCACTTTTAAATGGGTATTCAACCCATAATATTATAATGTTATTATGAATGTATTTCATTAATATATGCTTAATTTTATAATAATCTCAAACAAGATGAGAATATTCTTAATTGGATGAGTTAACTTATCATTCTCTCAGTTTAAAGAGACTTTTTAAAGTGGAAATAACATACATGAATGACATCCATCCTTTATATAATGGACCAATGATAACGAGGAAGTAAAAAAAATTAGAAAAAATAGTGAACTCAATGTGAAATTATTCACTTATAAAAGTAACTTATCAAACATACCTAGTAATTTATGATGTTATAATCATGGTTATATTTTGGTATCCATTTATATCATCTGTATTCTCCCAAAACAATAAAAATGGATTCTTGTGAAAATTAGGTGTCTTTGACTCCAATCAGGCATAGTGGTTATATGGATATAGGTAGTGGTCTTTAAATACTTATATGTAACACCCCAATATTTTAAAAGGACGACTATGTTTGATAGCTTATACAATATGCAACATCGATCTAAAACTAACCATGAAATATTATTATTTAAATACGACAGTTATAACATAGCCTTTGAATTAGAGGGTATGAATAGGATCAACCACATTATGATATATATATATATATAGGTCATACTGAATAAAAATATATTGACTAATTTTTATGAATGAAAAACTCAGTTTTCAGTAATGTTATATTATGTTTAAAAAAATATTATTCAAATATGTTTTTAAATTTTTTATGAGAGAATATTATCATTAATTTATATATATTTTAGTATTTTTATTTGATAAAAAAGGATTTAATTTTTAAAAATAGAATATCAATATTATCTTAGGGTGAAATTCTAGTATTTTTTTTTGAAAAAAATATTGATTTTCAATAAATAGTGAAAAAACTAATTTTTGAAAAACTATAATTTATTTTCATTAATAAAACCATTATTATTAGAATTTGATCTTAAATTAAGATAATACTACTTTATTTATAAATAAAATAATAAATTATAATGTAATCTACTTTATACTTGATTTTTGGTATAAGTTCATTTTTGGGCATAAAAATACATATTTCTAAAAATGATTTTTCATTGCCTTTTATAAATTTATATTAAATTTAATTTCTTATACTTATAAAAATTTAATTTCTTGAACTGTAATTCATTGTTTTATTGATCCATTAAAATCTATCATATTTTGATTTTTTTGATTTTTTCTTAAATAGTTAATTTATTAGGGAATAATAAAAATGAAATTTTTAGGAAATATTATATCTTTTGTGATATTGTCAAGACATAAATATGAAATAAACATTTATTAAACTTATGGAAATAATAATGTACGATAATATAATAAAAATATAATATAAAAATAATTCAAAACATATAAATTATAACTTATTTCTTGACAAATATTAAAATCATTTTCAATGTCGATGCAGTGCTTACGAACCACCAGAAAAGTCAAATTTGGTCTCCTAAAGATAATATTTAAGAATTAAGAAGACTTGAATAAAATTATTTAATAAATATTAATTATTATTTATGATTTCTATAGATATATTCTATTTTTTTATTTATATAACAAGTGACCTATCCAAATGCTTGAGCAATGCTTATGTAATGCTAAAGAAGTCAAAATTACATATTAAATAAGTTAGCATGAAATATATGTGAGTAAATATAAATATTGAGTAAATATAAAGGTTTATATTGAAATTTAATAATTTATTTTTATGATGTTAGTTTATTTTAAATTTTTAATGATGAAATAGTAACCTTAAATTCTTACGCAACGCTGACACAGTGCTTCTGGAGCTAGTAGAAAAATCATTTAAATGGTATTAAAAACTCTAAAAGTAATTATTTTTTTGGTGATATATAGTGTCCCATAAACATTATAGATAAATATAACATATTTTCAATGTTTTAAATATTTATATGCTAATTAATTTTTTTATGTTCTTTTCAATGTCAAATTTAATTAATAGTGTTAAAATGATAATATTGATATTTTAGGTTAAATAATATTTTGTTAAATCATTTAAAAATAATAAAAATATTAAAATATGGAAATAAGAATACTAAATTGTTTAAAATTTCATAAAAATTAAAATTTTAGAGTCAATTTTTAACTTATATGTAAAATTATAACCCTTTAATATTGAAAAAGTCATTACTACGGTTAAGGTTAAAAATGGTTAACAAAAGGGTTAAACCAAAATACAGGGTTTCAAAAAATTTATAAACCAATATAAATTTAATTTTACAATTAAATTAGGGCCATATCTTAAATATCTTAAAATAAATTTCATTTTAGAACGATATTATATGAGTTAGAAACATATTATATTATAATATTTATTATATTTATAAAAATTAGATTAAGAATATTTAAGAATAAAAAATATTTTATTAAATGATTTAAAATTAATTGAAATACTATATTTATCTTGGTGAAGGTTATAAGTCTGAAAATATAACTCATTTTCTATTAGTAGTTCATTTTTCATCTTATAAAAAATTTCTTGACCCCTAAAGAGTAACACACATTGATATCACAGTAATTGTCAAAAGGGTTAATGGGGGGGGGGGGGGGTAAACAAAGAGATAAGGGTAAAAAAATCACCTAAACATGTATTTTTTTTTGAATGAAATGAATTAGAATCATAAACCTAATATATTATAATTATACTAATTAGTAACCACTTTTATTTGATAATTAATCTATATTAATTTAATACTTTAAGTTATTCCATGAGTTATACTCCCCTCACTTACAAAAAGGCACCCCATATCCTATCATATGCATTATTCAATATTCATTTGGATCAACCAATATCTTAAAAAATAAAATCCTAAAATAATTCCCCATTTTATAGGGGTATTATTTCTGTAATAATACCAAACTTAGATGGATTAAGGTTTAAAGAAAATGAGGCTATTCGAAGAAGAGTTACAAATTTTAACAGAATATTTTAGTTTTATTTCTTCTTCTACCTCCTTAAAATATTATTAAAAAATGGTAAAATGATAAGACATGTATATTAAATATAATTATATTTTTTAATTTTATTTTAATAATATATATACCTCTCCTGATTCTATCAAATGGGAAATGAATCCGCCATTCATATATATGGCAGATTACAGCCTGACAAACTAATGTAATTAATTTTCAATAACCACACCTTACAGCTAGTTATAATGATTTATTTAATGTATATATACTATAGTAAGGAAATAATTATCATTATATAAAAATAATATATCATATTATTTCTTACCATTCCTTCCATTGAAAAATGATAACGTCATTCGTTTGTACTTGTGGAATACCACCTCGACGAAGCGATGTGATTTGTTTTTAATTATTGAATCACATGGATAGTATATATAAATTATTTAAATATTTAATATGATATTTATCATATAATACTAATTTTGTAAAGATAAAATAATATTTACTTTCTTTCTATCATTTTCATTGAAAAGTGAAAACATTACTCAGGCGTATATACGTCATACTATCTCCAAGATTATAACATAGTTAATTTATCATAACCATCTTTCATAGTTGATTTTAAAAGTATAATTTATGTATAAAATGATAATTATGTCCTGATTATTATCCTGGATATTATGTAAAAATTACGTTTTTGACCACAGTCAACATACATAAGTCTCTTTGAAATTATGAACTGAATGTCATCAAAATAAATGATGTGGACAAAATCAACTAAGTAATTAAATATGTTATTAAAATAAATGAAACAAATGGTTTAATTATAAATTAATAAAACTAGAAAATATTATTATGAAGTTAAATAATTAACATAAGTTCATTATTTAGGAAGATAAAGAATGCATGTGACAAGTCAAGCTACAGGTTAGGGATAGTTTAAAATGAAACCCCATTTTAAATATTTTAAATAATTATTTTCTATGTATTTTTTTGTATATGTTCATAAAATTATTTTATGGATGTATTTATATAGACATAAATGAATTATAATCGACATATTATGTCACTTTAGACTTTATTTCAAGGGTTTTCTAAAGGAATCTTTTTATGTATTTTATATGGAACATTTTGATTTTCTTTAAAAAAGGGAAAAAGGAATGTCCAATTTTTACATATACATTGTCAATAGATTTTCCCAGCATCACAAATTTAATTTTATGTTTTCATTACTTTACAATATTCCATGTTTTCTTCAAAGAAAAATCTTTCTTCCCTATTTTTTGGGTATTTTAGTCTAAAAATGGTGTTTTAAAAGGATAAGGTATTTTGATATTCAAAAATGATTTTCATATGGGTTCAAAAATTCATTTCAAGGGTTTTGTGATGAAAGGGTGTATGATTAAAATGTTTTATTCATGATATGGTACTTTATCATTATATATGATGATGGGTGAGAGTGATACATCTTATACGGTAGGTGATCATGATATAACTTATACAAATGGGTGATCTCGATATAGCTCTTTAATGCATTGATTAATGTTCCTTATCATCAAAGGCAAGGTGGATAACTTTAAATAGGGTGGTTTATTCTATGGATTTAACTAGGATCTTATTATTTTTTACAGGTGTTTAATAGGGTTATGGATATAAATCTCTAAGTTTTTTAAATGGGGTTTCTATTTTCTGGCTATGGGTTGAGAGGATTTCTTGAGATTTTATTTTTCTTTTTCATATGGATATGAATTATTTCATATTATCAAATAATATTGTTATAAATGTTAAAACAATTTATGAATTTTCATGTTTTCAATCGACTAACATATTTCCTACACTTACTTCCCTTGTTGAGATTTTTTCCTTATCCCACATTTTTAAATGATTTTTTATAGGGATTAAGGATGAGTAAAAAAGTTAATAAATTCAGAGTTCCAGATATAGAAGTTACCTTTAATTAGGAAATTATTTTTTATAATGAACGTAGTTTTTAGGGAAAATGGATACTTTGTGGAAGTTTCCACTTTGAAAGTGTTTTTCTAATTTTAAAAATCTATAAACCAAAAAGGTCCATGGGTATGTAAGTGATCCAATATTTCCTTTTTATGCTGTATGTTTTAGATTGGGTAAAACCGAGTCACATTTTTTTAGTATCATAAATAAAATATATGTATTATTTTTTTAGAACCGAATATAGGAGTGTGGGTTCACTATGGTTACAGTTGGTATCAGATATGGTTTTATACAACTTTTAGATTAGGAAATTTTCATGTGATGTTATCTTAATAGTTATGGATACCATCATAGGTTTATAAGTTTAAGGTTGATTATAAGTTCAATGTCTTTATAACCCCTTTTTAGGTTTCAATTA
Organism: Viscum album; assembly: GCA_963277665.1. Classification (NCBI taxonomy): domain Eukaryota; kingdom Viridiplantae; phylum Streptophyta; class Magnoliopsida; order Santalales; family Viscaceae; genus Viscum; species Viscum album. The sequence goes on from OY728163.1 coordinate 339,052,005, forward strand.
TTGATATTTTAAAGTGATTAGTGATATTTTGGGTGATATATATTGTAATATAACCCTTGAGTTTTGTATGGATTTTAGTAAAATTTATTGAGGAAGAATGCATTTAAATTTAATGTACTTCAGTTATTGATAACCTTTAGGGTTTATATTATATTTAATTTTTAAGTAATTATGGGCCATTATAAATTGTGAACATATATTTTATCGTATAAATAACCCTGAGATTGAAAAGTGATTTGGTGATTAAGTGATTAATGTTACTTTGGAAGAAGATCACTATATTTTTTGAGAAAAACTATATCATTAAGGTAAATTGAATATTATTTGACAAGATGGGATTTTATTTAAGGAATTAAGGTAGAATTATATTTTATAATAATATATGATTTTAGTGTATCATTATGGTTATTTATGTTATTTATGGAAATTATTAGCATATTTTGGTGACTGTATGATTAATACATATAAATCTTTGGTTATATGACATTATAAGTGAGAAATGTTTTTTGGAGATAAATATTAAATTAATCGTGGAATAATTTGTGATCAATACCCTATGATTTTTAGATTTCAAACTTGTTCATGAATAATTTGAATAATTTTATTGTCATTGTTTACAACGCTTTCATCGGGGCATGCATCCATCTATTGAGGAGGCGTTGGCTATTACCCCGTACTATCACTTTCTAAAGGCCGGCAGAATCCATTTCTTATTCAGTGACATTTTATCCTTTATCAAAATAGGGTGATGGGATGTCGGTTCCTCCTTCTGTGGATTCCTGCTTGGGACTCGTTACCTAATCTGAGTTTCCCTTAAATATTAATATGTTATTCATGAAACTCTTCCTAGTGGAATATCTTTGTGGACACTGGTCAATTACAATGCTTATGTCAGGACATCCCAAGGGGTTAAGTCAGTAAAGTAACCTTCTATTGGGGTAGTATTCACGTTGGGCATCACCGGCATGTCTAGATGCTGAAACAATAGTGCATATGGGTTTTATCCCCTTATCATAGGGCTTCTTGAGGGTGTGGAATCTTGAGGCATCCCACGTCAAGTGTGGGGGATTATATTCCAAAGACATGTCTCTGAGGTTTTCCTTATACTACCATGTTTAAAACATGGTATTCCACAAGTTTAACATCTAGAAGAGACAAATTAGATCGATTAGAACCCAGACCAGAGTAAATTAGATGGGTGCATCCCCTGGAGGGACTAAGGGGGTTTACTAGATTGGTGGATCAAAAAATCCAATAAAGAAGGATATGAGGATGGTTGGGTCCCTCTAAAGGTGATGCCACAGTCAACCATTGGATATGATTGAATCTTATGAAGGCTTCCTACAAACACTATCTCTGGAGACATGGATCAAAACAATTGTAGTTTGGAGAGAGAGACATGGAATCAGGGTGTGTACAAGGGACAATTACCCAAAGACAATACTGGGGCTTACTCGAGGATAGTGTCCCATCGCAAGAGGGGCACTCTTGGTTGGATGTCTATGGATTGTGTGGGGATCATTCACGGTTAGCTGCCCAGGGGGATGTCGTGATTTCACCGGGATGTAGCGGCATGGGTAAGAATCAGGATGGATGATGGAAGGTTAACTAATGTGGGTGGTGAATGAGATTGAGACATCGTGATGATGAAGTTAGTGTTGGGATTGAACCTCATAGAATCTTCCTATATATCCTTGTGGTGGGGAATAAAATTCCATGTAGTTCGGTAGGGCAATGGGACACTTTAGGAGGCTACCCATGATAAAGGCTGAATGGATGGGACCCGGAGGATGTAGAACCTCTGGGTTGGGGAATGACTTTACTAAAACACAAAGTCTCAAAGGAGAGACCAGGCTATGACTTGAGTAATGGGATTGAACCTTATGGAGGCTTTATACATATCCTTGTGGTAGGTAATCAAAGTCCACATAGTTCAGGATGGGACATGGAATCAGGGTCTATGCATAGGACAGTGACCCAAGAGTTGGTCTGAGACCACTAACGGATGAACCAAGGATGTGGGTCCCAACAAAGGGGAAACTAATGTTTACCAGTGTTTGGTTTTGAACCTCAGGGAGGCTTCCTACGTACCTTGTCTAAGAGATAAGGATCGAAACCGATGTAGTTTTGGGTGAGGCATAGGATCGGGGTGTGCGTGGAGGACAGAGAACTAAAGATGATGTTGGGGCTAACACGTGGTTAGCATCCTGAGATTGATCTAATGCTCGGGGGTGGACCAGAGAGTTGGATCCCAAAAATGGGGAATACGAAAACTTACCATAGATTGGGATTGAACCCCGAGGAGTCTTCCTACATACCCTGTCTAGAAGACAGGTATCAAAACCCGCATAGTTTGAATACATATGGTTTATCTTCATGCATGACAAAATGGGAATATAGTTTACCATCTTGTGGGAAATGGTGAACTGATGTGAAGTTGTTGGGACCGATGGGTGTTGTGGTTAAACCTCATAGATTCTTCCTACGTATCTTTCTTGGAGAGGGAAAAGATAAAAGTCCACGTAGTTCATAAGAGGGGCTCGAGTATTACACGCTAAGGTGGCCCAGAGAGGGTTCCATGGTCGGGGTTACTCTAAGCCAACATGAGTCATGTTCAGTGTGATAAAAAATAGGTAGTAAATAACTGATGACTACGTCGCGAAAGGTTCGTTCATGAGGAATAGAGAATGTCTTATGCGAGGTTGGCGGCCTAGAGAGATGGAGATTGGGACTTACTCCGGGATGGAGGCTCGTTGGTGATAAATCCCAAAAGGGAGAGGGACGAGGTAACAAAGGTCCATGTTACCCTCTTTCTTTTTTCCTTTGCGCACAGAATAAGATAGAAGGAGTAAAGATGCTTCCTCCCACAAGAAATCCTAGGGGATTACAAAAGATTGTTTCCATTCCCCATGGATAGATGCTACTCTAGCAAAGAGGATCTCATTCCATGTAAGGAATATCTCACTCCCATAGAGACCAGTGTCCATAGAGAATGTCCAAGTTGGGGTAATATGTGTATATGGCATGGGGTGAGGCTAATGTTTAACATAATGCGATGAGGATTATGGTTCTTGGCAGCTTAACATCCTGCATATCAGACGATGAGGATTCACTCCTCAACCCTATGAAATACATAACTTATACCAACCCACACTTGGGGAAGGGAAGGCATTAGCTATTCCATGGTGAGGCGGTGCTATGGAGTGATCCATTAAGGGGATCACATTAGTGTGTCTATGTGAAGAATCAATATCCATTAACATGCCTATGAGAAGAAACATGAGGATAAGAAACGGAACATGAATAACCTCCCACAGGAACTTAAAATCACTTTCTACAAACCCGGAGAGCGGTATGGGAGAAGTGTTTGCGAAGCAATGAGTTTCTCAAGAAGGGACCTTACAGAGCTCTGGTGCCCCACAAAGTGGAGAGAATCCATGAATATGTATTCTTAGTGAAGTGGAGTGGCCTAGCCTAGGCATGGGTTATACATGAATATAAAGGGTGCTTCACGATGTGCAAGTGCTTTCGCGGAGTAGGACATCACGGAGCATGGGTTCCTTGCAAAGCGCAGCACAACGAAATGATGTAATTTGTGAATCACAGTGACCTTTCCTTGTGATGGGGTTCACATGTTCATGGAAGGTACTTCACGAAGAATGAGTTCTTGGAGAAGAACCGAGTAACCTTATGGATCTCCTTTCTTTGTAGTAGCCCATGGGCTCCGCGAAGGGAATAACTAGTTGAAGAGGGGTTGTATTTGAGCTAAGGAAAAAGTATTTCACAATGATCAAATACATTGAAGAGATCATTTTTCACAATGCTTCCTAGAGAATAAGTTTCTTTTCAATTTGAAAGATGAGAAGGAGAAAGGTCGAGGTATCCATCCATTGGGTCAGAGGGAAGCTAGGTATTTATAGGAGAGGGGTGGCTCGAAGCTCTGAAATCTCATTGTGAAGAAATGTGGCACTTTTCAATTAGAAGATTATTGTGCCAAGTTTTTTGTAACCATAGAGTCATCTTCCATCCCCTCCTTGGCATAGAGGCCTCCTTAATTCCCTCTACAGTGCTCACAAAGGCTTCTATCAATTTTCTAGGGACTAAAGAGGTGATCTGGTTACCTCTATGGCATGGATCTGTTTGTAAATTTCATTGTAACCATCGATTATTCCTCCTCCTTTACTCTATGGAGATCGCAAATGAGGTGATGGATTTTCACCGGCCTTAGTGGTGAGGGGCTTCGCACTGGCCACGGTGCTGACAAGCTCTGTGAAGGAGCTTTGCGAAGATAACCCTTTGGCATTGTATTCCTCATTGCATATTCTTTTCTTTGCACACATTCTGGTGCCAAAAATTATTCCCCCTCAAACTTGGAGCTGAGGAGAAAATGAGGGTCTAAGTCTGAGGGAAGATCGCCAATATTTTTTTGGCTAATCTCAAATTAATATCGCAAAGCAGGGTCGAAATGCAGAGAGATGATGTGCGAGTTGAGAACGCCACACAGCTAGCTGCGGCTAGGCATGCCGCGAAGTACATAGGTCATATCCTATAAATAGTGGAGTATTACCCTTATTTTATACTTAATTATCTACACCTTTTGGTGATCATTTTCTCGATTTGTGAAGCTCCACAAGCTCTGTGACCGTGATTTTCGAACCGATCTCTCTTTAGTCTATGACCAATAATGAGTCTTCAGACCCTACGATCGTGCAGTCCATGGCTTATGTCTGCGAGGTCTGTGGTAGGGCTCCACAACTTTTCTCTGTGATTGAGCTCTGCAATCGACCTCTTCGATCCAGGACAAAAATTTATAAAACTTTGAGATGGAATGGTTCACAAGGAAGTTTCCAGGGGGTCCTTGAGGATGCTACCCGGATAGAAGAGATGGCTGAAAACATGGTTATTGAGGAATATGTGTGGATCCATTCAGATCACGAATCCTTGGTGGAGCTATTTTGAGATAGCCATAAGAACTACCGCCTCTGCAAAAGACTTCCACTATACGACATTAGTCTAAGAGATTATGTTCTCATTCCCAAAGCAAGCAGGGATGAGCCAACCTACTGGATCAGGAGCACACCATGAAATCTCCAATGGTTCAGGGAAGTCGACGGTCATACTTGGGAGAATTATAAAACCTTCAATGCTGAATTTTTTTATAATCATGTAAACAATGTCGATGTAAAGTTGTTTTATATAGAAGTATCTCCCCCACAGTACCACACCATTCTAAAGGTGGCCTTAGGAACCTAGAGAAGGGGTAGACTGATGAGTGGGATCTACACCAGGGTAGAAATTTCATGAATGACTCGGCATGGGATTACTGGGTATGTGCCTCATGTGAGGATTTTGGGGAGGAGTTGAGGCTAGTGGGACTATATGAGTTGGCTTGGGCCTCCCAATTCCACATTCAACAACTGAAGAAACTAATTCCAGAGTTACTGAGCATGTGGTCATCGAGGACAAACACTTTCCATTTTCACTATGGGGAGGTCAATATCATCCTCTGTGACCTACACAAAATCTCAGGGATTCCGATATTGGGGGAGATGTATGATGAGTTCCTCCCCACTATGAATAGATGGGAGGACCCAGAGCAGATTCCGCCACTGGAAAAGGTATTGATGGAACTGGTTCCAGGAGAAGACAATCAGTTGGTGAGGGATGCCCACTTTAAGTTGTGGTTCAGGCGATTCTGATATTCTACAATAGATGGGAAATTTTCTATGAGGTCTCCCACTTGCCTGAAGGGGGTCCAACACAACAAGGATCACTCCTACTGGTGATTCTTGGAGGACATCTAGTGGAAGACTAGGGGGTTTAGTGTCATCACCGAGAAGTAACCGATGGTTAGTTTGGTTGCATTCATTTCGGCACTCATCTATAGCTAGATACTGCCAGTAATGGATATGAACATGGGCGTACAGTTGAGCATGTTTATCATGGAATCCATGTTGGAGATGGGGGAGTAGATCAATTTGGGGATCTCAATGCTTGCTAAGCTATACAAAGTGATGTGGAATATTAGTGAAGGGAAGAAGCCACATAGGGTGTGCAGTCCGCTCCATCTTTTTTATGGGTGGATAACGATGCATATTGGTGCCTATGAATACCCGAACCCCATTTTTTCCTTTAGTTTCGGACTTTTGAATGGCTATTTTGAATGCGTTGGGGAGTTTCCCGACCAAGATAACACCTCTGTTAGTGATGAACTGGATCTGAAAGGTGGATGAGTTCAACATACACATATTACCATTGCCAATAGGTGTGTTCATTGATGAAAGCCAGGGAATAGAAGAGCATCAGTCCTACCTCTTGGCCTTTTGGGATGGAGTCCTGGTGGTGTGGGTTGATTGCGAGACTCTCTGTTAGTCGTACACCCTACACTGCTTTGTGAGGTTGTTCCAGTGCATGCAAAGGTTCACCCCGCGGGTCTACTTGGGAGTACTCCATGGGGACGATCCATGTGTGATGAGGTAGATGTGGCTAATGTTCACACAAGAGTATGGAAAGATACGTAATGAGATTCCTCTACCCACAACAATATATGGGATGGTGAAGGAGTATGCCAATAGTTGGGAGGGAGCCTACCCGGGGGAGATGCTAAAGTGGTGGACCATAAGTGCTAGTGATGGGGTACCTCCTCAACCTTGAGATTGAGGCCGAAAGGTGGCTAGAACATCCCATGGTGGCGGGGCTGTAGTAGCGGTGATACCTACACTAACAAAGAGGTGGGAGGAAGTGGTGGACCTAGTATTCTTAGAGGAGAAAATTCATCCAGAAGGGAGGTCACCCAAGAGGATCTGTAGGATACCCACTCAGGCTATGGGGAAGTGGCTGCGCCACATAGATATTCCTAAGGATGTTGTCCTCTTGGGGGATTGGGACATCTGGGATATCAATAGAAAATTCCACAATCCTTCCTAGATGTGGCACCATCTAAACTATCTCGGGATGGATTTTTTAGGGATTGGTCATGCCATGGATGGCTTTGTAGTATCTCATGCAGAGGGGGAGTAGTATATCACCGAGATGAAAGGCTTTGTACCCTCTCAAGATTCTTTGCATCCAATGATGGATTAGTTGAATGTACTGATCGATCGAATAGTCCCTCCATAGCTATTTTCCATCGACTTGAGGGAGCGCTTCCCCCCATCGGAAGAATTAGAGGAGTCCTCCTTGGGGGAAGAGGCTGGTAGAGGGATCCCCACAAAGGAAGATGAGGTCGATAATTTAGAGATGGAAGAGGTTTGTGAGGATCTTGAGGTAAACCACAAATAATTTTCTTGTTGTCCTCATTTAGTTCAATTAGTCCTTCTTAACTAACATTTTACCTGTTTAGGAGGGCCCCATATAAAATACCCGCTCCCGTGCAATAGTGGATGCATCTTCAGGATCAACACCCCTGACAATGGCGATTATCGTGCCTAGTGGGGATGTGACACCCATGGTGGTTCTCCCAAATTCTTTGGATTTCAACACCATATATGGAGGGCCACGTCTTGGGGTTTAAGTGGAAACAGCTCATGGGTGAGACCAATTATTTTATCTCTGTAATTATTCTTCATAGAATCAGTAACTGTCATCCATTGACCAAGTCAAATGATGTCTGTGTAATTTTTTATGTGTTGTTCTTCAAATGGAATGGGCTTCCATGGAGAGGATGACTGGGGGTCCTAGTTCTACTTTTCCATGGGGAGCACTGGTGGTCATGGAAGCGGACACCCATATTGACCAAACCACAACGCTCCCGATCACATGTGGTACCATCAGTAAGACTGAACTTGAAATCATCAAGGTGGAATATGATAACAGGGATCAATCAGAGGACATTGATACCTAATGTACACAACCAGAAACCAGATGAGAATCTTTCTGATGAGTTCCTAGAGGTGATACCCGTATATGAACCTGTTGACCCCAAGGACTGGGATGAGACAACTTCCGATGAATGGGACAGCAAGGACACCCATCACCGATCATAGAATTTGATCAAGCGCTTCATCAGGGAGACCCCTCAAGCATATTGGATAGAACAGATGTGAAGGATTCATTCCCGGTTGCATGAACTATGCATGAGAGGAGTAGATTCACAGTATCCTCATATAATCATCAAAGAATTCATGGCAGAGAAAATATGGGAGCATGATTGCGGCCTCGGTGTGGGATGGTAGTGGAGGATGTCTGTAAACATCAAGAGGCTCTAGCAGGCCGAAAATGTGACCCAACATTTGAGGGTGTGGGCGGATGAGAATTCTATTTTCCTCAATGCATAATTGGATTTCATATCGCAACTGAAGGCCCAACTAGCAGATGCTGAGGAACATTTGAGACAAGCCTTTGAAGAGGTGGCTATTATCTAAGCCGATGAGGGTCGAGCCTAGGTCAAGGATGATGAATTATTCCCCATTTCCATTGAGGAGGAATGGGATATTAACAGGAAATAATGGATCCTAGACACCACAATCCAGAGAGATGAGGAGGATTCTAAGAAACAGAGCTACACCGAAAGACAAAGTGTCCGGGTGTTCCTACGTATCCCATGAGGATGGGAATCAATCCACCCATGGTTTTTATGGTGTCGTGCGGTTTAACATCATGCGGTAAGTATGTGATAGATCTTATTTTATGTTCATAGAGCTCGGACCGTAGATGCCTAGTTTAATGTCATGAGCATGGTACATATGTCCAAAAAGTGTGAATGACCGTGCCTTTCATTTAGGAGACCACATGATAGAAACCATGATTGAGGATAAATACTGACCATGTTCGCAATAAAGTATCTGTATCATGTGATTGGGAATGTGGATAAACAATTGATCGCTGACCACTGACCATATTCACAATGCGTGAATTGTATCAAATTGTCATCCAAGAACCTTAGGGACGTTGTACCGAGACAATAGGAGATCCCTAAGGCCAAGAATCCATGCCGTTCATGGGTCCTTTTGGATGTGAATGATGATGGAATCCCAAATGATGGAATGAGTAAAGCATGGTGGTACTCATGCAGTTTAATGTCTTTTGGAAAGGACAATATTGCAGGAGGGGTGTCTCAACGAGATGTGTGTGGAATAACACAAATATCCTAACATGAATGTGGACATGGAGTCCATACCACACCGTAGAACCCTATGTAAAAACCTAGTCTAGGGGGGCAGGATGGTCGAGGGACATAAGGATGGGACACGAATGAGAAATCCCAGCTAGTTTGTAGTTTATAGTCATGAGAGACGAGTGATGGGTAATTTTACACCGTTCGGTTCAGAAAGATCACACAGTTTAACATAATGTGGTGAGGATGGTGGTGATCATAGTTTATGGTCATATATCTTGGACCATTTTTCATTTTATTGTCATGCGGGATGAGTGCTAAGTAGTTTTTTATCCTTCATCCTGGACGGATTACGGAATTTAATGTCATGCGGTGAAGACGAAAGAAGTGGTGATCTCTAAGGATGGGGATACATGGTGCAGTCATGATAAATGCAATGTAAATGGGGGAAAGAAAAGCTTGAACCACACCATGTATTTTGACCCAAGGGGAGATATCGTAGTTCGGGGATGGGCCTACAGATGAAATGTCCATGCGTTCCTATGTATCCCATGATGATGGGAATCAAGCCATACCTTGTTCGGAAAGGGCCATGCAGTTTAACATCATGCATTGAGGATGTGGGAGGATTTAAGTATGGGAGGGGAACATGGTGTGACAATCATAAACCTGGAATAAATGGGTCCAATGAAGTATACACTACACAATGTGCAATCCTTCAAGAGAACTATACCCAGGGGCAGCTAAAGAGAGGAATTTGTGCGATGTAATCTAATACTAAGCATATTAGTGTTCCTACATATCCCATGGGGATGGGATTCAATCCATACATAGTTCTTAATATGTTGTGCGATTTAACATCATGCAGAGAGGACATGGGGAGATCTTAGTTTAAGGTCATAGAGCTCAGACCATTTCAATGTTTATTGTCATGTAGGATGAGTATTGGGTAGTTTTATGTCCTTCAACCAAGAAAAATCATGAATCTTAATATCATATGATAAATATGGAATAGTTTATGGTCATATGGGACCATAAAAGATCCAAATTCTACAGATCTTAGTTTTGGTCATAGAACTCGGACCGTAATTGTATATCTGTTGCTCGCACTTTAACGTCATACCAGACGGGTGCTGTGTAGTTTTATGTCCATCAGCTTGGACTGGTCACACATTTTAATGTCGTACGGTGAATAAGAAATAGTTTAATGTCATGTAGGACCATAACTTTCTCAAGAAGTATCGATTGAGGAATTTAGCATTGGTGGGAGGAGTAATATGCTCACCATCCATGGTAACTAGGAAGTACACACCATTGGGGTAAACCTTGTGAATGACGTAAGGTCCTTCCCATTTGGGCACCAGTTTGGGAGGTTTTCTTCTAGGTATCATTGGTGTTTTAGGGACCAACACCATGTCACCTTGTAAGAAATATTAGAGGAAAAATTTTCTTGTTGAAAGCTCTGGATATCTTATTCTGATGCCTATCCAGATTTTTCAGGACACAAATCCTATTCTCATGAAGTGATTCTAGTTTAGCCAGACGGATTTTTGGTACATTATCTGGTGTTTTATGATCATATATAGCTGCAAAAAATGAAGGAAACTAAATCTCAATGGGTAGGACTACCACAGTTCCGTACACCAGGGAATATATGATCACCTGAGTGGAAATACGAGTTGTCATCTGATATTACTAGAGAGAATTGGGGAGTTTATCAGGACAACTTATCATATTTTGACCAACTATATTATGAAAAATATTAGAGAGTGTTTTGTTGAATTCCTCGATATTCCCATTTTATTGTGCATGATAGCAGGATGTATGGTTAGAACGAATGTTGTACTTGGCATACACATTTTTCTGTTCGGCTACGCGGATGTTGGTGCCGTTATCAGTGAGGATTTTGTGAGGTACTCCAAATTAGTAGATGATATTAGAGATAAAAAATTCAACAATAGAACTTTCCTTGACATACTTTTGAAGAAATTCCTCCACCCATTTGGAAAAGAAATCCACAGCGATCAGGATGAACCTACATTGGTGAGCTGTCACCGGTGGATATGGTCTCACAACATCAAGTCCCCAGAACATAAAGGGAAAAATTAATTGGTAGTGTAGAGAGGTTATGTTATCTGAGGTATGAAATTAGAATGTATTTGGAATGCATGACACGTCTTGGAAAAATCAATGCAGTCATAGATCATGGAGGGAAAAAAATACCCCAATATTCAGATCTGGAGAGAGAGTGTCAGACCTATATGATGATCCTTGCAAGAACTAGCATGAACCTCCTACATAAACTGAGAAATCTAACATCCCTAAATAAAATAAAGGAAAATCCCATAAAACCCGCATCTATAGAGGATCTTCTCATGACTAGGAACACTCTGGAGGGTGAACTGTAGTGTGCACCATCGGATTCGCTCATGCTCGTTCGGTCTGCTCGGAGATTATCATGCTGAAGGTACTTTATGAAGGGGATCCTCTAGTCAGGTGTCACTTCCAACACTACTGCAGGGGGACCTTGGGGTCCCGATGTGGAGGCATCGGTGGTAAGGTGGCATACATGTGGGATATCATCATCATACAAAATAACTGGACCAATGAATCTTCGATGCGCCACATGAATAATGAAATCATCCTAGACAGGCTCTATAAGATATGAGGAATGGTTGTCCAAGGAATCGCCTCTACTGTTCTATGAAAAAGGTTCATGAGTAACTTATGGCTGAGATGGGAATTGGGCCATCAGCTGGAGGTTACGTTCTAACAGTGGCATGAGATCCGACTTCCTAATGACATAGTCACTGTTGATCTGCTTGATCACTAGTTCAGAGTCCCCTTTCACATGTATGTGTGGAACATCAATCTCAAGGGCCATATCAAGACCAGTAATGAGATCCTGTTTCTCCACCTCATTGTTGGTGTATCCTTCTGACAATAGTAATGAATATGAAAAAACATCTTGTACTAGCATGATGAAGATGATACCCAGGACCAATTTTTTGAGTTTGGGATCATTGTGTCTTATTCCAGCAGGGCTTCGGTAAGCACCATCAAAGAGAATTTTCCAATATGGAATGGATTTATCTACCAAGAGGATTACCTTATTTTGAAAATCAGGATCCAGAGACTGGTCCGTAGGATTTGGATGGGCGGAAAAGATGTCTGCCAATTCCTACCCCTTGATAGCCTTTTGGGGAAAAAAACTTTATCTCAAACTAATATAGGATAACTGCCCACTGATCTAGATGACCTGTCAACATAGGGAGGTTTAGAATGCACTTCATCAGATCCACTTAGGACACTAGCTGTATCTCATGGTGGTGCAGGTAGTGTCTCAATTTATACACTTCTAATACCAGTGAAAGGTAGCTCTTTTGTATATAATAATATATTCTCTCTGTATCAAGGATCATGTAGATGAGATAGTATATGCTATTATCCATTACCTCATGGTTTATCTAGCCGATAAGGGTGCCAAGAGACCATTCCCAAGAGGTCACATAAAAGATCAGTAACTTTCCGAAAATAGGTGGCATCAGAATCTGAGGCTGTAATAGGTATTGATTTATTTCCTCAAAAGAAGTATGCCACTCTTTATCCCACTGATAATTTACACCTTTCTTCATGAGTTGGGAAAAGGGCTTACACATTCCATCCAGATTTGTGATGAATCAGCATATGTAGGCTAAGTGGCCTTGAAAGCCTCAGAGATCCTAAATGTTGATCAAAGTCATCATATGTCTGATGAACTTGATCTCCTCCAGATCGATCTTGATGCCTCTGTATCTAACATTGAAGATGAGAAACTGTCCATAGGTGTCCATGAAGGCACACATCAAGGGGTTCATCTTCAGATAATGGTATTGGAGGAAGTCGAACAATTTATTGAGATCTTTGAGATGGTCCTGGTACTGGCTATATTTTACCACCATATCGTCCACATAGAATTACACCAATGTCCTAAGGATGGGCTGAAATATGAGATGTAAGGCACGCTAATAGGCGACACCTGAATTTTTTAGACTAAAGGGCATTACTTGGTAGCATAAAGTACCTTTTGGTTCCCTGAAAGCTATAGAATCTTCATCCTCAGGGGCTATTCAAATTTGGTTATACTTGGAATATCCATCCATGAATAAGAGAGCCTGGAACCCAGTGGTAGAATCAATAAACAGTTCCATTTCAAGAAGGGGAAAATCATCCTTCAGATAGTGAAGGTTGAGATCTTGGAAGTTGATGCAGACTTTGATTTGTCTGTTCTTATTCCTGATGGGAACAATGTTATCCATCCACTTGGGGTATTTTACCTCCTTGATGAAGTTGGATTGGATAACCTTATCAACCTCAGCCTTGACCATGGCACCGTGAGAAGGGTGAATCATTCTGGGAGGCTGTTTGAACCCAATATGACTTGCTGGAAGACCAAGGTGGTGGACGGATACCTAAGGGTCTAGTCCTAGCATCTTCATTATAACTCTAGGAAAACACATCATGATGCTACTTTGGGAATTATACATATCTCTACAACTATTCAACAAGCATAGTGACAGTAATCAAGGTTGGGTTCAAATCTGTCTCGTTATTGAGGTTCACCTGTACCAATTCATGGACTGTGGTAGAGACACCTTCTTATAATGCGGGAGGATCATCCTTCAAATACTATTCATCACTCATAGATGAGGAATCCTCAGAAGGAGGTAATTATTTTGAGTTAATAGACCCCTATGGGACACTGCTGCCAGCCTGAGCAACAGTGGACACCGCTTCGCGGAGCTCCTATATTGCCGAGATCATAGCGATGAAAGCTGTTGACCCGATACCATATGGCCTTCGAACCAAGGGGAAACACTTGATGATATCAAAGCAATAATGGAATGTTGGCTTGAGCCGGTTTTTCCTAGCATAAAAAAATCATGTATGACGTATTGTCGTTGCCATGGGGTAGACATCCCGATACCTTATGGGAGTAGGGGGCACTGGGATCACCCGAGCTAGATTTTTATAGGAATACAAGGTGATCTTCCAAAATACCTTAGTCTTGGGAATGTGTTTCCCCCTCATTCTATAAATAACAATGCATTTCCCAAAATTCAGAGTCCTGGCCTCCAGTCGGTGGATTGATAAAATATAGGCATCATCCAGGTCTTTCTACGAGTCGGTCGTATTTGTAGCATGTTCAACCTTATTAGCATGGATTTTCTTTCCCTTTCTCTTTTAATAGTTATCATCCAGGTAGCGAGATTCATAAGAGGTAAAGGGAGAAACATCACCTTAGAGTATGTCTATTTGACTATTAAGGGTGTACTTAAGGCATTGGTGATACGAAGAATGGATCTCTGTGTACAGGTCGATCAATGGCCTACCCATCAACGCATTGTAGGCGATGTCCTATGTGACAACCATGAAATTGGTGTTGGATACCATGCCACTGAACTGGGTCTTCAGGAAGATCTTTCTAATCTATGTCTATTCCATCCTATAATAACCTTAAATTTCTAGGTCAAAGGGAATCAGATCATCCTCAGATAGCCCCATCTTACAAATCATACGTGTTGGGATAAGGATGATCCCAGATCCTATGTTGACAAGGCAGCAAAGAACCTCCACACCATTGAAATGGTCAGTGATGTACAACAGGAGAATATTCCCCTATATGGGAGAAACTTTATCTTCAATAGACAAAGAGATGATGGGATAAAATTCTGCATGCTCAGCTGCCTCAGCATGGAAGCCTTCGGCGGCTGCTACATCCATCTCAAAACGAAGGGGGATTCTTAAAGCCTCAGAAAGGGATTCACGCATATCCACCGACTGGTGAAGAGCCTAAAGGATATAGATCCTCATAGGAATTCTAGATATATTCTTAAGAATATCATTCTTCGATACCAATCATGAACATCTGCTGACAGGAGGTCATTCTATGGCAGGAGGTATGACATGCCCTTTTGGATGAACCAGCGGCCGACTGTTGTTGGGAATGTCCTCCTGATCACTAGTATAAATACATGGAGTGATTACCAGATTAGAGATTGATGACTGAGGCTGATTCGAAATAGAACATGTCTAATCGTAGCATGATCATGGTGGATCCTCCAGATAAAGTAACACAAATAGCAGTGAAGGCAGACCTGGTTAAAAAAGAGGAGAAGGATGCACGTACTGGGATCTACGCTGGGCTTGTTGTCTAGTTTTGGTGCCATGCTCAACATGGCTGGTATTTTTGATCAAGGAATTCTGATGACTCACATAACCACGGCTTCGCCAATGCTGGTGACGGCTGGGGACATTGGGAGAATACTTCTGGAACTCCTCTTCGTCAAGAATCATGTAGGGGTTTACCATCTCCATGGTGTTAACCGAAGCACACCCTCGATCATCACTTGAATAATCCTCCATCACCAGGAAGATTCTGGGGGAATTCACCAACTCCACTAGTATGAAATCACTGGGAGTATGAGATAATTATGTCATTGGCGAGGGACACTACTTTCCCTTGCGTCACCGATGATTTCCCTTCTTGGAAGAGGAAGACTGGGACATCAACACAGAAATAGTTTATGTGGGTGACGTAGTGAATTTTGAAGGCTATGGTCAATTTATACTTGCACGGATAATACCATGAGAATGTGATATTGCATTATTATCCTTCCAGCCATCAATTTTTTGAGACCCAGAATTATGAACCTGCTGCCACACACATTCGCTGTCACTGTCTCTGTGAGGCTGTATGAACACACATGCCACTAGTGTCATGGCCAGAACTAACCTGACTATGTTGTTATCAAAATGGTCTTGGATCCAGTCCTTAAACACATATAACTACTTGAGGGTGTTCCCCTAGATCTGGTGATAAGGGCAGTAATTAGGGAGGTTAGTGAGATCTGCCTCTTCAATCCTCATACATTCCGGAAACCTTAGAATTCCTTATTCCAAGGCACATTGGAAGTAACTAGGGACCTGAACCTCATTAAATGAGTATGTATGGTTCCTTCTATCTAAGAAGGGGGCTCTAGGATCCTGGCCCTGATGAGGGGCTAGAGGAGCCTATCTAGGAGGTTGAACCCGATTATCTGTCCTAGGTGGTGGTGGTGTGTTACGTGGGGGAGCTTACTGATTCTGAGGTGGTCGTTGCTGGGCCAGAGACTACACCTGAGGTGGTGGGCCTCTGCGAAGCGATGGAGGTGACTCCACTAGTAATAACTCTAGATTCCTATGGACCTCTATATATGCTACCACGAAAGGCTCGACTTTAGTGGATTTCATCGTGGGAACTACAGGAGGCAATAGATGTGCCTGATTGGCATGTTGTAAGGCTTCCTATAGATGTTCGGCTTTGTCAGAGAAATAATTAAATCCCCCTGGCCAGTTCTATGTAATGAGGGAAGGTACCAGTTCTGTTTTGACATTTCCCACACACATAAGATGTTCCTGTGTCAGCAACATATCAAGGGAGTAGGTGAGACCTTTCTATCAGGTGACAATGTCCATGACATGCTTTTCAGGCCTCTGTTTACACTTGAAGAGGTCTGCAATACTCGTCTTCTTGGTGGTGGAACTGAATTGGTAAATAAACTGCCTACAAAGATTCTCCTATCCAACTATTGACCCAATGGGTATCTGGATATACAAGTAAAATGTGGGCCATTCCAATGTTTTTACGAAACACTGGATCTTGGTGGCCTCTTACTGTGCTAGAGTTGCCAGCATCGGTCCACACCTTGGGATAAAGTGGTCCAGATTCTTGTTGACACTCCTTTCCTCACAGAGTCTAAAGATTTTAAAAGGGGAATATCTTAGCTCAAAGTGATTCAACCTTTGGAAAAATATCAAAAATTGACAAAGTAAGGAGTTAGAAGAACACCATGCAAGGGTCGCGCAAGTTCTACAATGGTCACGCAGGTACACTTGCGCGTCGAAGTTGGTCGCGCAAGTCACTTGCATGCCCTAAGTGATAACTACCCGGTGTATTCTCCAACCTATAAATAGCCACGGTGTGCCCCCCATTTTGGGAGGAATTTTTTCAGAATTTAGATATAGAGCTTTGAACGCCCAAGTCTCTTCTTCAGGTCTTCCGAACACTTATAAGGTAATTTTTTACCTAGAATGGAAGGTCTAAACAAGAGAAGTAAGGTCTAAGTGTTAGAATTCACTAACACTTTTGTGCCTAAGGTGTTTTACCCATAAGGGAAATGAAAGTACTTGCGCGCCACCCAACTTCTTCATCAGAACTTGCACACCCCTCTTCTGGAAGTACCTCAGGATAATTCTAAAGGATTTGGTCAAGGATTGCCCAAGTGTTACCCTACTGGTTAACAATCGTGGAAGTACCCTTATGTCGCGCAGGTATACCTGCGCGACCAGGGACTTGCACACCTACGTAGTACTTGTTCTATTCCCTAGGACTTGTGTGACCTTATATTTTTGGGTGACCTTCCTACCCATTTAACCCCTCTTATCCCATTCCACCTCTCCTATTCAAGATTCAGTCTTCAAAATACTCTTCAAAGCCATTTTTGGTATATTTTCTGGTTTGAATTCCTTATCTGAAAGGAATTCCATGGAGAATCTCTTAAAAACATAGTGATTCACATATCTTTATGTCACTAAAGTTAGAGAGTTCATTCATTCAACCTCATCCTCTATGATGAGATAATCCTTAAACCATGGGCCTTATTTTCAAGAGTAAGACCCAGTCATAATCCCCCTTAACCTGGGCCTCCTTTTCAGGAGTAAGCCCATGTTCAAGTTCTCTTAATTTGGGAATCCTCTTCAGGAGTATGCCCCAACCATAATTCTCTTAACCTGGGCTTCCTTTTTAGGAGTAAGCCCCAATCTTAATTTATCTTAACTAGTCCTAATTTACTTTTGATTTGGATCTCCTTCTCAGGAGTAAAACCCAATCATAAGTCCCCTCCTAATTTGGGCCTCCTTTTCAGGAGTAAGCCCCAAATTAGAGTATCCAAATCTCCATAAAGTACATATACCTTTATGGACCCTGTTCCTGGATTTCTTCCATGAACTAAATCCTAATATTCATCTATTTGGATAGTCATACATACATAAGCCCCACATCAGTTCTTATGATTGCATCTTTTATGACACAATTGTCTGGTTTTACTAATACCTCTTGTTTCTCACACCGAGCATGACTCACATGAGATTAGAGAGTAAAAGTAATTATGACATCTTTCTTTGAGCCATCATTCATAAACATCATATTCCCTTACTCGAACTACGTGGGTTTTGATTCCTTTTCCTAAAAAAGGATTTGTAGGTAGCCCATCTACGGGTACGATCCCAACTCTGAAATAATCCACGTCCTTCTGAATGACAATAAACTTCAAGTGCCCCACTGAGTGGATTTAAAACCAGTATGGTCATCATAATGACCAAGAGACTTTTATGTATTAAAGGATACCATTGACTAAGAATCTCTAAACAAATACAGATGATTCTCTATCGATGAAGAACCTCGAATACATATAAAATATTCTCTAAATTTCTTATATATCAATCATTGATTGTCAGATTTAAAGGAAATATCATTTTATACTGGGTAATGTAATAAGGATTCACAAACATAACTTCAACTATAAAGAGAGTCCCGGAGTAGTCAATAATTCCCCTCAAAAAGGTGTGATGAGTCCGACCTCCCATCCTCTCGACCAATGCAAATTCCTCAGCCTCATCAGTCCACAACTAATGAGCGCCTACCTTTGGAATGTAGGTTCAAATGGATATGGAATCATTGGATGTTTCTGGTTCTATGAACAAACCCATTAGAAACCGCTTGGAATGTTTGAATCTTAAATCAGTGAGGTCATCCCCAATTCTAGAGGAAAAAAAATGGTGAACCCGACGTGAATCCTTAACCGAGTCAAAATGATGTTTTGCTTATTTTTTAGGACCCTATTTAAAACTCAATGAGAGGGCCAACAAAAACAATCATTGACATATGTGCTCATCCAAAAGATGTAGTGTAAGAATTTATCTTGATTACGTCTGTTATATCAAACATGCACTCTATTCCAAGATTTTCTGCATTCTAAGAAATGGCTTCTCTCAAGTTCACACCTGTGAATACCGCTGCTGCGAATGCCACTGCTGCTACTCCTGCTGAATCGTCGTCCGCTCTAAGGATGACATCACCTACTTAGCATCTTCAACGTTGGGTATCAAATGCGCTAGTTAAGGAGTACCGTCCAAACGATACTATTCCAACTCTGTAAGCTGCTCGACAAGACCTCCAAGTGAATAATTCACCCTGGTCGTCTGGACAATGATGACCAGTGATCAAGAAGAAGGCGGTGCTAACCACCGCCTCCAACTGTTTTGGGTCGTTATCCCCGGAACGCAATCACCATTCACTCCCTTATTTTGGGGAGGTGAATGAGCAGGTCCCTTAGGGCCTTAATTAAAGCATACATGAGGTCTTCCCAAGGTCTCCTATCAACAATCGCCGCTAGACTCATGCGTTAGTGCGCCCTCAACATGATGAGGGTACCGACTCCAGGCATTCACCTCCAGTTCCTTGAACCTGAGTATGCAAGACGAATCGCCAGAGGAGAAATCCGGTTAACAGTGAGTAAGTTATCATATCTGCCATCACCAGAGAAGTCCACCAACCTAACTTGGTGGAAAGCAACAAGCAGGCACACACACCTGCCCGTTTTAATTCCACTATCCAGCAGACTTGTCTGGCAGCATCATGCCAATCCCGCCAGGCAATTCCAGCGGAGTACTATGGGCATGAACATATACCTGCTTATACATCATCAACTAGTCAGTAGGCTCATCTGACTACATATGATGGATCTCATCAACCACATTCGGTGAAGTGTAATCAGCAGGCACATACACCGGTTAGTACTGATCAAGCCTACCAACAGTCTCGCTTGGTAGCATTCAGAGATGTCATTTGGAAAGCTCCGGCGACAAACAAGAGGCATACTCAACTTTCTTCCCCCAAACTTGAGTACTGTTAGGATTCACTGATAGAAAAAGGAGGACAAGAGTAGGCACATACACCTACTCCAAGAATGGAATGGATGTATATCCCCATTCCAGGAGCTGAAGTCACAAAGCATATTCTATCAATAGTGAAAGAGCAGAAGAAAATCCCTACTCATATTCTGGATGCTTGCCAGGATATTATAACAGCTTCAACAAAATCTCAGGGAAAGACACATAAATTTATCCCTACCAGTAGAGTGACACATCAAAAGTTCACTCCAGAACAGACACACACATCTGTTTCAGTCCAAGAGGGTTGTGGGGAATACTCCCCCATATCATACGGACAACCAAGTCAGGCACATACACCTGATTTGAGTGGAGATCGTCAGCATAACCTAGAAATCTCTCCTGATCAGGAACATACACCTACTTAGAGTATCCAATTTTGTTAACAAGTGGTTTTCAAGGCGAGTAAGAAGGATTCTAAGAAGAAGACCCGCCCAACATAGTCAAGAGATCAAGAGCTAATCCGTAACAAGGCCTTGATCGATGCTGGAGTTCTTGAATCCCTTAGATGGTTATCTGTTGGGATTCAAGATTCTAATCCCTCATTTCCCAATAGTGGGAGCATTAATTCCGAAGGTCTTCAACAGACACTTCCTCATGAAGGCTTGCTTCATGAAAATTCGGTCAATCTTGAAGTTTCATCTTCAGATGCGAGCCACAGGAACCCTCTGTGTGGTCAGAAGACCAAGGATCAAGAGATCTCATCTTTTACTGTAACCCACCATGGTGGTCCTCACTATGATGATGAATTTCTCGGCGAAAGTCCTCTCTGCAGTAGTGATGCACATTTTCTGGAAAATGCTCTAGTGGACAATGTAGTGTCGAGAAAGCCCTCTTATCTTGAGGGACTTGCAAATGCGAAACCAGTCATGTCTGATGCTTCATCACTAGCAGGTGAAATACTTTCTCAATCGGAAGATAGTCCAGGGTGTAGTTCATTCTCCGAACCACCCCTAAGTCATGCATCTTCTAGTTTGATCAGTGATTTCTCTACCAATCTTTTTGAATCCGATGAAGCAACAAGGAAGCACCAGATCTAGTCAAAACAGGTAGAAGAATCTTCATTGAATGATAAAGAGTAAATACTGAACATGAGAAAACAACTGGAGAAAGGTGAAGTGCCAGTCATGTTTTGGCCTTTGGCTGACTCTCAGTATGACATTCCAGAGATGTTGACAGAAGATGGGATTCATGATATTCATCTCAACATATGGAAAAATATTTTTCAGTTTTAAAAGAAGGTATTATCTTATGATGAATATGAAAATCATGTTAAGATAATAGAAGGGTTACAATGTCAAATTGACTTGGCATCTCTATCAGTCTCTTGATATCCGAAGGCTGAAAAGCAACAGGGAGACCTTCAGCGTTCATGCCTTGGAGCACTAAGAAGACTATACCAGTTAATTGCCAATACCCCAACTGGTATTCATGTCAGAGGATGGGGTGTTCATGGAGCACTACATTTCACTGTGCTCTCCAGTCAGCAAAGCCCGCTGAAAATGGTCTCATGCAATGTTATTGCTCGTGGCCGGCCATAGTCAATGGGTTTTGTTTTAATCAAAAGCTTTCCCAAGAACAGGCCTCAACTAGTTCTTCTCAAAATCAAGAATACAGAGAACAAGTTGTTGAATTACTCCTGCATCAAGAAAATGAGAATATTGAATAGGCCTCTCGTATGGAGAAAGCACATAATCAAGTGACAGAAGTGTCCTAAATCATCCAACGGTCTTTCGAGCCGGTTGATAAAAGTGGATGTCGATTGATGCATCCGGCTAATTTTCGGACTAAGGTCCTAAAGATCAGGAGAGATTTTAAGAAAGTCTCAGACATAGCATGTCAAGAGCCACCCCAGCTCGCCAGACTGGGGACTCTTTTCAACCAACCCTCATAATCAACAAATATGATTCGAGGAGTTGAGCAAAGGCAACAGGAACAACCCCAGTCCACTAGACTAGGGACTTTTTCAAATCATCAATCCCCTCCTCAGCGAAATTCGGTATTCTCTCGATTGGGGAAGAAGCCACAGGAGGAACGAAGAGCCAAATTATCAGGAGATTCCCTCCAAATTACGGTTCGTCAAGAAGTTCCTAAGGGATCGAATCAACAAAAGGCAATGTATCATCAAATACATGGAAGAATACAATATCACAGAAATGCTCATAGAAGGGATGCGATGCATTATGTATCAATCAATGTAATCAATGCCGTTGTTGCTGATCCACTAGATGAGGTTCACTCAAGGGATTCAAATGAAGAGGTTCCTGCTCAATAAGATGTACGCACAGACACAAATGAAGAAGGTGTGGGTACACAAAATCGAAGGATTACTCATAACCTAGGTAATATTTCAAGTAACCCACTTCCCCCTCTCCAAAAAGAATCCAAAAAAGGGAGGGGAAAGAATCAGGTTACATATCCTTCCTTTGGAGAAGGCCAATCGCTCTCACTAGAGCAAAGGTTTGCACAACAGGAGGAAGAAATGAAGGAATTGAGGAGGTTGAATACATAACTACTTCAGGGTAGCCTTCTTCGTGAGCATGCTGGAGTCAGTCAGCCAAGGGAATTTGTTACATCTACTGAGATGGATCAAGAATATCCTTCTCTATCAGTACACCCTCACAAGTCTAATCCTACGGGTCAAGTGCAACAACAGTTGGCAGTGCTACCATCAATTACAGCACCAGCCACCACATCTGTCCAAGCTCCATTCATTGCACCTGCCCAAGTCCAAGTTCAACTGGATGTTTCTCAAAAGTTAGTAACTATCATTGAGTCATTAACAGCTCGGTTAGAGACTATGGAAGGGAAGCGTGCGCAGGTTCAACCAAAAAAAAAGAGCTTACCCTGAATGGGTAGATTCAATCTCTCCCCCATCAAGTTTTGGAAACCATGTATTCCCTATTTTTAATAGATCAAGCGATCCTGAATAGCATTTGATGCATTACTTGTCTTGTTGCGATCCTATGATGGGAACTCTGGAGCAGTAAGAAGTAGTGAAACTCAGATGCTTCGTGCGAACCTTGCAAGGACCAGCCTTTGTCTGGTACACAAGCTTGCAATCCCGGTCAATTACCGGATGGGAAGATCTCCGTCAACGACTTCTTCTTCAATTGAGATCAACTTTGCCAAAGGCAACAATTTTCGATCTTAAAAACTGTAAGCAAAGGGAGAATGAAAGAGTCTCTGATTTCATTGCTCGCTGGAAGGGATTAACATATTCCCTGAGCTTAGCAATTCCTCACGAGGAACTTTTTCCAATCTGTGTGGCAAATCTACGTGACGAATTATGCACACCGCTGATCCCTGTGAAATACATAGGAGGGTTTCGAGACCTTACTTCAATCGCTCAACAGATTGAATATTCTCTTATACAGACTAAGGCTAAATCTTGTGTAATTCCATCAGATCCAGGAAGGAGAATGGGTAAAGCAGAAACTGCTACAGTTATGCTTAAACAAGCACATGTACCTGCTTCTACTTCAAAACCTTCATCTTCTTGAAGGGCTCCACTTCCTGAGCGCCAACAACAGAGGCCGTTTCTTCAAGATAATCAAAGAGATCAAAGAAGAAATCAATTTGAGGATTTTAAAATCAATGTTTACTCTTTCTGAAATGAACAAGTTCCTGGTTATTTTATTTTGGATCTAGAAAATAATTTGGTTCAATTGCCAATGCCCAAGATTCCAAACAAGGAAGGGGATGAAGATCGTCCCAACTATTGCCCGTTTCATCAAATGTTGGGGCATCCCATTTAGGAGTGTTTTATTTTCAAGGACCTCCTGCAAAAAATGTTCGATTTTGGACAAGTTAAACTGAAAGGTTATTCATCTCTGGTAGCATGTGTTACTGCTACAGTTCCAGAGGAGGAAGGTGAGTGGAAAGAAGTTAAAAGAAAAAATGCACAAAAATATGATGATTGGATGGTCAGAAAGATGATCAACTGAACTAATGCTATTTTGCGAACACAATTGAAGAAACAAATTGTGCCTTGTGCCATGAATGCCACTGAAAAACCTTCTTCATTAGAGGGAAAATCCTCAAAGAAACGGCATAATTCCAAGAAAAAGGAGAAATCAGAAGAAGATGAGTATGTGTCAAAGCCTAAGCTGTCTTTGACTCTGGAAGATTTCATTCCATCTACTTCAAAGCCACGAGCACCGTCCCACCAAAAGGTACAACCTAAATAGGCTAATCAGGCAGAGTCTTCATCGGATGACGATTTGATTTTCAGTTCTATTAATATGATTCAATTAACATATCCATATGCCAGTTTCAGTTTTGATTTTGATGAGACTGAATTCCCTATATCAAATAGAGGAATCAAAGGAAGTTACAGAGGCTCAGGATACAGGGGAAGATGTGGATCTTTCAGAGGCCAATATTCCAATTCTACTCCTACTAGAACTGTGTATGCGTCAGAAACTCATGGTAGAGCCCTTCAATGAGCTCAAAAAAGAACAAGTAAGTTCTTACAGCAATAACAAACTCAGTCCTGGCACAATTATACTAGAAGATCGGTTGAAGGTTCCAATTTCTTCTTCTCATCAAGTAAATAGACTTAATCGGTCTAATCTTCCAAAACCTTGAGTATTACCAACTCCTACCCCGATAGAAGATGCATCAACTTCCTAAACATCAACTTCCAAGGCACCTGCTAAACCACATGTTCCTATTGGGAAACGCAGACCTCTGGATCAAAAGTATGATGTATTGAAACATTTGTCCCAAGTACCAGCCATGTTATCAATTCTGGATGCTTTGAATTTGTCAAAAGATCTTCGGGAGGCACTCATCGAGGCTTTGTCAAGTCCTCAAGAGTTTGAAACTGAAATTTCTGCAGCTGAAGTCTATCACATAGAGAATAATCTTACAGAATTCCATGAAGTAATATCTTTTACTGATGAAGATGAAGATGATGTTGTGCATGGAAATATTAGACCATTGTACTTATCTGGCATGGTCAATGGCATAGACGTTCGAAGAGATTTAATTGATAATGGTTCAGGAGTCAAGCTCATGCCCATTCGTACACTTCGTCGATTGGGCCTCACGAAATCTGATTTATCTCCTTCTACCATAATGTTACAAGTATATGATAAAAATGAACAAGAACCACTGGGCGAGGTTACACTCAGAACTCATTTTGGAGATCTTGTATCCAATTCATATTTCATGGTTGTTGATCAAGACTCAGCCTTCAACATCTTGCTTGGAAGACCATGGCTACATCAACATGCAGCTATCCCTTCATCATACCATCAATGTCTCAAATATTGTTTCTATAGTCAATTTGGGACATTGTATGGCGATAAGGCCCCGTTCAAGACATGTGAGTATCAATACATTGAGATGAAATTCTATCATATGAAGGGAAAGGATAAATCCACAACTAGGGAGATTACCAATGTTAATGCTCCATATGGTTTGGAGAGGATTCCTGTAAATCCATTTACACATGTGAGTACAGATTATGTGTTGCCTATCAGTCAAATTGACAAGATAGACGCAAATCAAAATACTATTATGGAAAGATCCATAATGTCAATTATGGAAATCGATCTAGACAACATGAGAGAAATTGGTAACCCACCAAGCAGTGATGAAAGCTCAAATAAAGATGTATTCATTTCATCTGCTGAAATCCAGCAAGTCTATACTTCGCTAATCAGGCTAGAAGAAGTTATAGCAATGTCATAGGTGAATCATGATGTCGATTCTCAATCCATCATCTCCTATTTATTTCCCAAGGAAGAACCTTCATCATCAATTGGGTCAGAAAAGGAAGCTTCTTCTTCAAGATGTTCAAATTTTGACATCTCTTCTAATCATGGAAATTCTGCTTTATCATCTACTATGCATGTAGAAACGGAATAAATAACACATGATGAAGAAGAAGAGGAAGATCTCAGAGATGATCCTCTAGCATTTGAAGAGGGTATCTCTACCACCGTGGATGAACTCAGAGAAATAAATCTGGGTACAAAAGAATATCCACGCCCCACTTTAATCAATGCGGCCATGACTCTTAAAGAACAAGATATGTAAATTTCATTTTTAAAGAAAAATCGAGACATATTTGCTTTGAATTATAAAGAGATTCCCGTGCTTGATCCTGATGTTGCTACTCATCATTTGGGTTTACCAGAAGAACATTGAGGATTTAAGGAAGCCGCGAGAAGAATACACCCAACTTATGCTTCCAAAATTGAAGCTGAAGTGGATAATCTTATCAAAGCTAACTCCATCAGAGAATTTCAATATCCCAAGTGGGTGGCTAATATTTTCCCTGTAAAGAAGAAGAATAGACAAATTAGAGTTTTCATTGATTTCAGAGATCTTAATCGGCATTGTCCTAAGGATGATTTTCCAGTTCTGATTATAGAACATTTAATTGATGCAACAGCTGGCTATGAAGCACTTTCCTTCATGGATGGATATTCCAGATATAATCAAATCTGAATGGCCCCAGAAGAAAAGGAACCCACAGCCTTCAGAGCCTCTTAAGGTGTGTTTTGCTACCAGGTAATGCCCTTCGGCTTAATGAATGCAGGTGCAACATATCAGCGTTCCATGAATCGTATCTTCAAACCCTTTTTAGGGAAGTTTGTTGAATGCTATGTGGATGATTTGGTGGTTAAATCCAAACAATGTTCTAATCACTTGGCTGATTTGGAATTCGTATTCCGCAAACTTCGACAACATAATTTGAAGATGAACCCCTTAAAATGTGCTTATGGGGTAACCTCAGGAAAATTTCTGGGCTTTGTTATACGCCATCGTGGTATTGAAGTAGGTCATGAGAAGACATAGTCAATCCTTGGTATGTCACCTCTTCGAAATTTGAAATAATTAAGAGGACTTCAAGGACACTTAGCCTATATTCGGCATTTCATCACCAATTTGGAAGGCAAAAGTTTACCCTTCACCAAATTGATGAAGAAGGGAGTCACTTACTAGTGGACTGAAGAATGTCAAGAAGCATTCGATATTCTCAAGAAGTATCTCTTGAGTCCACCGGTACTTATGCCACCTGTTTAAGTAAGACCACTTATCCTTTACGTGACAGCTTTAGAGCGATCATTGAGTGCCTTTCTTGCTCAGAAGAATGATGCTGGGAATGAAAACAACCTCTACTACCTCATTCGGACTATTCTTGAAGCAGAAAACCGGTATTCAAGTATTGAGAAGTGCTTCCTGGCATTAATCTTTGCAGTTCAGTAGTTGAGACACTACCTACAACATCATGAGGTCCAATTGGTATCTCGGAATCACCCGCTCAAATTCATCCTTAGTCGTCCAATGCTTACAGGGCGTCTGGCAAGGTGGACAGTTATTTTGCAGCAATTCGACATTCAGTATGTGTCTCAAAAGGCAATAAAGGGCCAAGCTCTGGCTGATTTCCTGGCTGAACACCCTTCAGTGGAAGACACATCTTCAGATATTGAACTCCCTGATGAGTAATTCTTATCTATTCAAGAAAGTCCTCAGGCATGGGAAATGTATTTTGATGGTTCTTCCATAAGTCCAACAGGGAGGAAAATGGAAAATCCTAA
Organism: Viscum album; assembly: GCA_963277665.1. Taxonomy (NCBI): domain Eukaryota; kingdom Viridiplantae; phylum Streptophyta; class Magnoliopsida; order Santalales; family Viscaceae; genus Viscum; species Viscum album. Next base: position 339,079,647 of record OY728163.1, read on the forward strand.
ATTCAACAAATTTGGCTTAGGAATTATGCTCATTTCTCCAAAAAAGGCAGTGTTACCTTATTCCTTCTTATTGTGGGAAGGTGGTACCAATAATGAAGCAGAATACCAAGCTCTTATTGAAGGCTTGTAATTGGCACTTCAAGCACAAGTGAATCACTTAAAGATGAAAGGTGATTCAGACCGGGTAATCAAACAAGTCAATGGAGATTATGCCATCAGAAAAGAATAATTAATCCCTTTGTATGATTACATTAGAGAGTTAATGGAGGAATTCCCTTCAGAACTGACATTTTCTTATATCCTAAGATCACAAAATTCTCAAGATGATGCACCGGCTAATATAGCCACAACTCTGGCAGATCCAAATCGAGACGATACAACCATCAGTATTGCCCACCGTCGTGAAATTTCACCTTATGTTCGAATCAAAACAGAGGAAATTAATGAAATTAGTCCCATTCCTGAACCGTATGGTCATACTACAGGATGGATGTCATCTATCAGGGAATACCTTCAAAATGGAACACTTCCACCTGATAGAGCCGAGAAAGAACAAATCCTACGACATGTGGTCAATTTTAATTTTTATGATAGCCCAGATCACCTAGAGAAAATTCTCTACAAATGTAGTTTTGATGGAGTTCTCTTCATATGCATTTATGGTGAAGAGACAATGGATGCCATGAAAGAAGTGCATGCAGGAGTCTGTGGTGCCCACCAGTCTGGACATAGACTGTCTGATCAGATTCTAAGGCTTGGATACTTTTGGCCTTCAATGATACAATATTGTGTTGATTTCATAAAGAAGTTTCATTCATGCCAAGTACATGCCAACTTCATTCATCAACCTCCAGAGTTGCTTCATATAGATAAATACTCATGTCCATTTGCCACATGGGGAATGGATGTGGTGGGACCTTACCCTTCATCTTACATCCCTTTGGGTATGAACTCGAACTTCATTTCTTTGATTCCTAAGAAAGTGAATGCCATTAATGTCAAAGACTTCAGACCAGTTTCTATTGGTAATACTGTACCAAAGATGATTAGCAAGATCATGACACACAGATTGGGATGTCTTGCAAAGGAACTCATTTCAAAAAACCAATATGGTTTTATCCCAGGTCGGAACATTCAGAGTTGTCTTTTCACTGCATCTGAGTGTGTCAATGCTTTGAAAACACGAGTGAAGGATGAGACCATGGCATTAAAGATTGACATATCTAAAGAATTTGATACTATTCGATGGAACTTACTGTTTACCATTTTAAAAAGGCATGGGTTTTCACAAAGATTGGTTGATCTGATTGGACAAATTCTTTCCAGTGCTAGAATCTCAATTCTTATTAATGGATCTCCAAGGGGCTTCTTCAAATGTTCACGGGGAGTCAGGAAAGGGGATCCCCTATCTGGGATACTTTTTGCCTTTGTAGAGGACTACTTAAGTTGGTGCCTTACAGATCTTGCAAACTTTGGATGGTATCAAAGGATGAAAGTAGGACAGATTTATGCTCCCTCACACCTTTTCTATGCTGATGACATATTGCTTTTTGGTAAAGCTGATAAAGGAACCATCTTCTCCATAAGAGGAATTTTTTCACACTATGAGAAGGTTGCTGGACAAGCTATTAATTGGGGGAAGTCCTCGATCATATTTGGTGAAGGACTCTCTTCCTCGAGGGAAAATAGAATTTCCTTGAAACTTGGTGTCAAGAGGGGTGTTATTCCTTTCATCTATCTTGGAGTGCCTCTCTTTTGGGGCAGGGTTAAAAGAGGTTATCTTGAAAACATTTCTATGAAAATCACAAATCAATTAGCAAACTGGAAAGGAAAAAACATGTCACAGGCAGGAAGGATCTGTTTGGTCAACTCTGTGGTTACTTCTATGTTTGTCTACTCATTTTCTTTGTATCGATGGCCTCGTGATCTCATCAAGGATCTTACCGGTAAAATCAGAAACTTTATTTGGACTGGATCGATTCATGAGAGGAAACTGATCACAGTTTCTTGGAAAGAGTGTGTGAAACCAATCCAAATGGGTGGAATGGGAGTCAAAGACATAAGGATATTCAATAACACATTGATTAGCAAGTTCACCTGGAATTTAATTTCAAAGTCAGATGAATACCTGGAATTTCTTCAAGAACGCTTTGTTGACAAACTCGATGCTGGATACTCCTTTTATATGCGCTCATCTGTTTGGTCTTCTTTAAAGTAGGCTTATAATGAGTTGATGGTCAGTTCAAAATGGATTGTCTGTAATAATTCCCTGCTCAATTTCTGGAATACCCCATGGTTGTCTCGGCCTATTTGTGATGTTGTGGTCACTCCCCCTCTCCTACGGTGGATGACCATTGCTGATTTCAATAGGTCTTTGCACTGCGAGGCACTTCCCACTCAAATTGCAACTGAAATATCGAGGTACTGCTATGGTGACTATGACACGCTGGTATGGACTAAAAACCTGAATGGTATCTTCAACACGAGGGATTAGTATCGGTCCATTTCTGGGGATTCTATAGAGCCTTCGGTCTGGGTAACATCTTTTAGAAGAAACTTTATCCCTCCAGTACACTCGGTGCTGATCTGGAGAATTTGGAAAGGTAAACTACCGCTGCAGGCTATGCTGTAGCGCACTGGTTTCTAGATGGAAGCGGTTTGTGCCTTCTGTGTGGAGGCGGATGAAACAGCCTCCCATATTTTTGCCTCTTGTAAATTTTCTTGCAGGTTATGGAATTACATCCAGGGAATCTTCAACTGCGGCCTTAGTTCTGTCTCGGTTGGGGAGATGTTACAATCCATCTGCCAGACCAGATGCAGTGAGCAGGTTCAGGGATTATTATTGGCAGCCTCAGCATGCTTGATTTCTTTTTTATGGAAGGCAAGAAATTCCTTGATGTTCAACAATATCATTCCCTCGTTTCATGATGGTGTAATGGCCATTCATCATGCGGTTCACACTGCTTCTAGGATTCACACTGAAACTATGAATAATGATGTTGCTGATCTTGTGCTGTTGAGATCTCTTGGTGTTATTGGCAGGGCAAAGAATCCGTTGATGATGAAATTTATTAGATGGATTCCACCCATCTCTCGCTGGCTGAAGGTTAATGTTGATGGGGCGGCTGATGGGGCGCCTAGTCCCTCTGGATGTGGTGGAGTCTTTCGTAACCACATGGGTTTTGTCAAAGGATCCTTTTTTCAGTTCATTGGCAATGGATTTGCAATTTAGGTGGAGCTCTGGGATATGATAAAGGCTATTAGATATGCTGCCCAATTTGGATGGCATGACTTATGGCTTGAGTCGGATTTGTCTATTGCAGTTCAGATCCTTAGAGAATGATCAAGGAACGTGCCCTGGAAGATGTTACCTACTTGGGTTGATTGTCTACGACTTGTGGAGACAATTTCCATTGAAGTCCTTCATGTCTACCGTGAGGCTAATCAAGTTACAGATGCCCTATCCAAAAGAGCAATTCAAGAGGTGACTTCGTGTTGGTCTTCCAGATCACCTACGTTTTGTAATAGCCTTGTTCAGTCTGATTATTGTGGTGAGTGCTACACTCGCCTTTGTAGATCGTCTTCTTGAACGCTTATTGTACTTTTTACTTTTTAATTGATTTTAATGGGAGCAGGCGAGCCTGTCTCCTGATCTTCTTGGGTATATTCTTACTGCTACTGATTTCTTTTCCAAATGGGAATAGGCAATACCTCTTAAGGAAGTTAGTTAGAAATGAATTGTTAGCTTCATCAAGTCTAAAATAATTACCATATTTGGTGTCCCTCATACCATATTGACGGACAATGGCACCAACTTCTGTTCATCCGAGGTGAAGAAGTTGTATCAAGAATACAACATAAAATCCAATTATTCATCTCGGTATCATGCAGCGGCCAATGGCCAGATAGAATCCTTCAATAAGACTCTTCCAAATATACTTCAAAAGATGGCGGATAATGATAAGAGATCATGGCCTGATAAACTCTTTCATGCATTATGGGCTTATCAGACTACCACCCGCACTGCAATGCGGTTAACTTAATATTCACTAGTATATGGAATGGAAGCCGTCTTGCCCATTAAAGTTCAACTACCCTCGATCATAGTAGCTATTTGTGATCAGTCATCTATAGATGAACAATCTCAAAAGCGATTGAATGAATTGGAATGGTTAGATGAGAAATGATTGAGAACATCACACCACTTGGAAGTCTATCAGAATCGAATAACATGAGCTTTCAACAAAAAAGTTCATCTTCATTCATTCACTCAGGGATAATTGGTATTAGCTCTCAGAACTCCAATGATACTAGGAAAGAAACCTCCCAAGCTTGAGCCAAAATGGAAAGGACCTTACTCAATACATAGGTGTTGGTCGGAGTGGACACTCAAGAGGGGGGGGGGGGTGAATTGAGTTCCAATTAAAATTTCTGTTAAAAACAATTTCTATTAAAATCCCCCAATTTCAAAAACAAATTAAACTATAGTGAATTTATATAGATTATAAAGGTTCAATTAGTTTCTCAAAGATTGATTAATTCTGAGTTAATGTAATCTTATGATTAAATTAACTTTTGAAACTAACTTACTGATTTATAACAAATATAAAAACTTGCGAATTTAATTATCAAAGTAGCTTTGAAGATAGATTATATTTCAAAGTAATAGCAGCGGAATATGAAATTAAATATGTATAGTATGGATATAGAGTATAACTATAAACACAGAGAATTAACCAAGAGGTTCAGTCTCAAGCCGAGACTTAGTCCTCTCAAAATTTTATATAAGAATGATCCACACCCTGGATCGGGGTTAACAACAGTGAACACACTGTCCAGGTCACAAGACCTCTACCACAGTTCTTCGTGGGAAAACAAACAACAGCAGCAAGCTGTCCAGGTCACAAGAGCTCTACCACTATCCACAGTGGGAAAAGGGGTGCAAAAAGGTTTGCTGAGGATTTACAGATCCTCCAGTGAAAGTACAGGAGTCAGTGTGTGTGTTTAATACAGTAGATAACACACACTGCTCAAAATGTAGAATAAATCACAGAACAAGAGATGTAGAGTTTAGAAGTGGTTCTGGTGATCTCAGTGTAGCTCTTGTATTCGATCAGAAGAGAGTTTGAGTCCTCTTCTCGTTTCTGTTTGAGAAACAGAGTGTCGTATGCTCCAGGTTCACAGGTAGTGAGAATGTAGTCGATGAAGTTCTTCAGGGTTCTTCTTGTATGCACAGAACACTTCTCGAGTATACTTGATTGTCTATATGCTTCTCTGTGTTCTTGATGGAACTCGTTTTTATCTTCTTGTATTTCTGGTATGTTTCGTCCACCGCGCACTTCTCTAGTTCACATCCTTTTTGGGCAGCGTAGTCTTCTCGTATTTGTCTCCCGACAGGGGACATAAAAGATTTCTTTTCAGCAGGTACGAGGTACGGGTTCCTGACATCCGACAACCTTTATCAGATATTTGACAAATCATCAAAATGTATGATATGACCGTTAGATAGATTAAATGTAGGAAATAAAGAAATTAAAACAGTGAGTCGAGAATGTATGTCACTGTTGACTTCAACTGTGGTCTTCCAACTGTGGACTTCCTTCTGACTGCTGACTTCAACAAAGGCTTGCTGTCTGTAGGCTTGCAATGGTAGCTTTTACTCCATGTAGCTGTAGCCTCTTTAACTATAGACTTGTAACATCAAATTTGTAAAACTGTATCCTTTGTCAACTGTGGACTTCGATCATCAGTAGACTTAGTCGACAGAAGCTGTCTAACTGTAACCTTGACTGTAGGCTTATGACTGTAGGCTTGTTCGACTGTGAACTTGAGCAGAGAAAACTTTAAACAGAAGTCTTGTAACTGTGACCTTCGTCTGTGAGCTTTGACAATAGATAGCAGTAGACTTGTAACTGTAAGCTTGTATTAGTCTTCGACTGTAACCTTGTAACTGTGAACTTATTGCAACAGTAACTTAAGGTGACAGTTAACTGTGACTGTGACTTTGAGAAGAAAACTCTGACTGGTAGCTAACAATACTAAACTTATGTAAATACTACTGTAAGCTGTTACAGTAAAGTTATGAGAGTAAGAATATGAACTGTTTAGGATAAAATACGTTTAAGCATAGAATAATAAGATTAATGCAAGGTTTTAATACATCATAATTAATGTTTAAGCATGATTTGGGAGTATCAAAACAGGTGATTCCAACAATCTCCCCCTTTTTGATAATCACAAATTATGTCAGGTATGGAATGAAATATAGATGTATCAGAGAGAAGTGTGCAAAACACAGTATTAGCAATATGAGCACAAAAATTTGGTATAATCCGCAAGGATTTCTCCCTCTTTGTATAGGTTCATTTCTCCCTTGAGTTTCCCTATTTCTCCCCATTTCTCCCCCTATCTATTTCTCTTTATTTTTATTTCTCCCCCTTTGTGATTAACAAAAAGAAAGACACAGAGAGAGAAAATAAACATTGTATTAATAAGGAGTATATTACATGACCCAAAACGTGAATACAGGATCCCTATAAAAAAAACATAAACAGACTCAATCCTCTTCATCTGGAGGTAAGGGATATTTTCCTTTGGAGGAAGAAGATGGAGCAGGAGGTGAAGGATCAACAGGCTGAGGAATGGCAGCAGGAATGTCTGGAGGGGCAGCAACAGATGCTCCTGAAGGCCTGTAGTGAGTAGCTTGCCGAGGTATCAGTGGTCTAAGGCTTCTGAGGGCATCAGCAGGAGACATTATGGAAGAACCACTCGGGTTAGAGACAGGTAGGGCAGGAGGAACTATAACAGGTGTGCAGTCCACGTGAAGAAAAGGTAGGAGCAGATTCCTGAAATCCATGATGATGTTTCCTCCTCTGTCCATGGCAGATAAGAAGTCATCTTTGTTTTCCAAGAATTTATCCAAAGCCGGGGTCAACTCTCGTAGCTTGCTAACTTGTTCTTTGAAGGCTTGAGTTACAGGAGGCAGCTTCATAGTTTCTAGCATGAGCTTGAAGTGATTGTTCAACTGATGCTTGGTGAAAATCCGATCAAAGTAATAATCCACTTTACTTTTGATGGCCTCCTGAGAAGCAGTAGCAGCCTGCAGGTGCTCACGAACAAAGCCACTGACTTCTCTTGTAGTAGCAAGGATCTGTAGGTCTGATGTGTCATTTGCACGGGCCTGAGTAAGCTCTTCTCTGAGCAGGCTTCTAAACTGCTCAAGGTCCACAGGAGAACTAGATGAAGGAAGGGACTTGACTGAGAATGCCACTGTCTCCTTGAAAGACTGAGTCAGATTTCCAATCACTTTCTGAATGACAGCATCCTGATTGCTAAAGTGTTCTTTTACTGATTTCTTGAAAGCCTCAAATACTTCCACAAACTGCTTGACCACTTCTTTGATGTATCGAATCTCACTGGCCACTTGTGTCTGAGAACTGCTCAGGGCAGTTAAAGAAGCAACTGATTGTCTGAGGGCCACTACTGCTCCAGTCCAGCTTTCAATTTGAGTGTGGCACACTTTCATTTCATCCATCACTTCTTTGATTGGACTTCCCACAACACATCCTAGAGATAATTCTAAGGATTGTTCTACATTTTTCAGCTCATCAAAAAGACTTGTTTTCAATTCAGCAACAGACTGTCTGATGGTCTCCTTCATTTCATTCTTTAAGGATTCAAGGTCTTCCTTGGTGGCCAATATTTCAGTTTCTAACACTGGAGAGCTGTTAGGTAGGATAACTGGATTTCTTGGTGGTTGGTTTTCCTCATCTGAATCCTCATAATTGAGTCCTAACACCATGTATCCTGGATCTGAGGTCCATCCTTCTATATCAAACAGTACAGAGACTGAACCAACACGCTCCCCCTCACTTGGAGGTCCTTCCTGAACACTTTCTACCATCTGCTCAACTCTGGGTAACTCTAAGTTCTCTTCTGTAGCTCTAGCAGGTTCCATACTTGCTTCCTCTGTAGGTTCAGCAGTGAGGTTAGCCTCCTTCTCTGTTGGGTCATCAACCACTTCCATGACAACAGTAGTAGAGACCACTCCTGCTTCCTGGTCAGACACTGACTTGTCTGTATACCATATCAGAGGGCTCATACTGAGTTCTTCTGCAACAGTTTCTTGTTTTTCATTTAAAGCTCCAGCCTCTTCTGCTTCGACTGTATCACCCTCATCAGAGGTGTCCTTGACAAAATATTGAGATTCTTCTTCTTCTTCTTCTGTAGTCTCAGTCTCACTGTCTCTTAGAATAGGTTCTCTACTAGGTAGTTCTTTTGGAGGGCTTGCTGCTCCAAACGTCACTGTCCTGACAGGACTGTGAGTAGTATCAGGATCACTCCCTTCATCAATTGGGGTGTTCTCTCTTGCAGAGTCACCAACTACTGCAGTCTGTTCATCATCTGAGTATACAGGTTCAGGCTCATCAGGCTTTAAGCCTGGATCTCTCCTATCTCTCGGTCTAGAGGGATGAGTAGAAGGGCTAAAATTCTCATAGATTCTCTCCTCATCATTCACCCATGATTTCTTCCAGGGATTCCAACTGATCTTCATGAATTTGCAGATTACTTTCGAGATACATACACTGTTCTTTGCCACTATCAACTCTTCCTGACTTCCAGCTGCACCTTTCACTTTCAACATTACCGAAATGAGTTTAGCATGAAACAAGGCACTTGATTTTGAGCTTGCCTTTATCATGTCCTCCATCTGAGCCATCAGCAACCTACAAAGGTTGATCTTCCTTCCATGTTTTAATAAGTACATCAAGTAAATATCCTGGTGCTTCAGAGTTGCAAAATCTCCTCTTCTAGGACTCAGTACATGCTGAATAAACTTAAACAGAAGCCTGTCCTCTCCACACATTTCAGCAGCAATAATCTTTCTTACTGTGCCATTTCCTGTAAGTTCTTCCAGAGCCGTCTCATGATCAAAGATTCTACTATTTGGAGGAGCCGCTCCAGAATAGTAGTTGTAAATACCCTCATGAGGAACTCTTAAACATGCAGCCCATTCAACTGATGAAAAACTGACTTCATTACCGTTTACTTTGGATACCAGTCTATGCTGATCATCCTCTTCTTCGAACTATAGATATTCATAGAATTCCTTCACCAGCTTCAGGTAGTACGGTCCATTATTGTTTGCGAAGCATTCGGTCCATCCTTGCTCATTAAGCACTGCCATCACTAATGATCTGCTCGATAAAATCCACTCTTCACTTAGCTCCTTCTCAGCAACTATTTCTCTCTTAGTCAGATGTGGATTAACAGGTCTTATCGAGGCGTTCCCGGTGCCACTGGATTCGACTTGAGTCCTCTTTGGCATTGGTGCATCTTCGTTGACAGTCGGGGGTCGCTTTGTTCTGGCCATTGGAACTGAATGAGGTTTCGAGGTTCGGTTGAAGGTTTAGGGTTTAGGACTTGAGAGAGCAAGGGTCGAGATGAGTGGATTGAGATATGTTCGATGTTCTCAATTTTATCATTTAGGGATTTAGAAATAAAAGTATACAGAAAAGAAACGGTTCGAATTCCCGCAAAAATAAAATAAGATTAAACAGCGAAACAGCCTACAGAGAGATGTAATAGTGAGGTACACCGGTGAGGTCTAACTGTGAGGTTTCAACTGTGAGGTTTCAACTGTGAGGTTTCAACTGTGAGGTTTCAACTGTGAGGTTTCAACTGTGAGGTTTCAACTGTGAGGTTTCAACTGTGCTATAATTAATCATACCTAACTCATGTTTGATGTAACTTAATCTCTCAGAATTCAAAGGCTTTGTAAAAATATCAGCTAACTGATGTTCAGTGCCAATGAACTCAAGAGTGATATCACCTTTTTGATAATGATCCCTCAGAAAGTGATGTCTCACATCAATATGTTTTGTCCTAGCATGAGATACTGGATTTTTAGAAATGTTAATAGCACTTGTATTGTCACACCTTATAGAGACATGTTTGAATTGATATCCATAGTCTAGTAAAGTGTGTTTCATCCACAAGATTTGTGCACAACAGCTACCAGCAGCTATATACTCAGCTTCGACAGTAGACAATGCAACAGAATTTTGCTTCTTACTACACCAAGATACTAGTGACTTGCCTAAAATGTGACATGTTCCAGAGGTGCTCTTTCTATCTAACTTGCAGCCAGCAAAATTAGCATCAGAATAACTTAATAAATCAAATGATCGTCCTTTTGGATAAAATAATCCCAAATTGGGAGTATGTTTTAGATATTTGAAAATCCTTTTAACAGCAGTCAAATGAGACTCTTTTGGATTGGCTTGAAACCGAGCACACATGCATACACTGAACATGATGTCAGGTCTACTGGCAGTAAGGTACAGTAGACTACCTATCATACCTCTGTAATTGGTTTGATCCACCGGTTCACCAGTTTCATCACTGTCCAACTTGCAAGTGGTGCTCATAGGTGTGTCACTGCCTTTGGTGCCATCCAAAGAAAAACGTTTTAGAAGATCTTTAATATATTTACTTTGGTTCAAAACAATACCATTTTTATTTTGAAAGATCTGAAATCCAAGGAAAAATTTGAGTTCTCCCATTAAACTCATTTCAAACTCATTTTGCATTATTTTTGAAAAATCAACACATAAAGAATTTTTAGAAGATCCAAAAATAATATCATCCACATAAATTTGTACTATTAAGACATCTTTAGAAATCCATTTAATAAAAAGAGTAGGATCAGCTATCCCTTTAGTAAATCCTTTTGAAATAAGAAAAGAGCTGAGCCTATCATACCAAGCTCTTGGAGCTTGCTTTAAACCATATAAAGCTTTAGATAGTTTAAAAACATGATTAGAAAAATGGGGATTTGTAAAACCAGGAGGTTGTTCCACAAATACATCCTCAATTATATATCCGTTTAGAAAAGAACTTTTAACATCCATTTGATATAGTTTGAAATTCAGATGAGAAACATAAGCAAGTAATATCCTAATGGCCTCTAGTCTAGCCACGGGTGAAAAGGTTTCCTCATAGTCTATTCCTTCTTCCTGACTATACCCTTGTGCAACTAGCCTAGCTTTGTTTCTGATTATATTACCAAACTCATCAACTTTGTTTCTAAACACCCATTTAGTGCCTATGGTAAGAGTGTCTTTAGGTCTTTCCACTAATTCCCAAACTTTGTTTCTTTCAAACTGATTTAGTTCTTCTTGCATAGCTATTACCCAGAATTCATCACTGATAGCATCATTGACATTTTTGGGTTCAAGCTGTGAAAGAAAAGCTTGATGTTCAACCTGATTTCTTAGAGAAGCTCTAGTTTGTGTTCCTCTATCAAGATTACCAACAACAGCATCTAAAGGATGATTCTTTAGAATCCTAGTTGATTTGGTAAAGGTTGGACTAGAGATTTCAGGTTCATCTATAGGTTCGGGTTCCACAGAGGAAGATTCTGGAAAAAGTCCAGAACTGGATGTTTTTATTGCAGGTTCTTTAGATTTGTCATTTAGGTCCAGAACAGACAGGTCTTCTTCAATATCTTCAAGAGAAGTTTTAGACTCATGTGGATCAGTCTCATCAAACTTGATGTGAACAGATTCTTCCACACATTTGGTTTTCTTATTGAACACTCTATAGGCTTTACTAGACATAGAGTAACCCAGGAAAATTCCTTCATCACTTTTTGGAGCAAATTTATCAAGATTATCTTTGGTATTCAGAATAAAGACTTTGCAACCAAAAACTCTAAAGTAATTAACCTTAGGCTTCCTATTATTCCACAACTCATAAGGGGTTTTCTTAAGAACTGGTCTAATCAAGACTCTATTAATAACATAGCAGGCTGTATTTACAGCTTCAGCCCAAAAGTAAATAGGCAGGTCATACTCATTAAGCATAGTCCTTGCAATTTCTTGCAGGGTTCGATTTCTTCTTTCCACTACACCATTCTGTTGAGGTGTCCTAGGAGCAGAAAAATTGTGAGCATAGCCATTGTGTGAGCAGTAAGATTCAAATTCTTGATTCTCAAACTGACGACCATGATCACTCCTCAAGGTCTTAATCTTAAGTCCACTATGATTTTCTACAGACTTAGAGTATTTAACAAAGGAAGAGCAGGCTTCACTTTTGTGAGCTAAAAAGTATACCCAAGTATATCTAGAAAAGTCATCTACAAGAACATAAACATAGTGCTTCCCATTTAGACTTGAAATTCTTGATGGTCCAAACAAATCCATGTGAACCAGTTCAAGTGGTTGAGAAGTTGAAACTTCTTTCTTTGGTTTAAAAGAAACTTTGTGTTGTTTTCCCTTTTGACAGGGATTACACACTTTGTCATTTGGGAATTCAAGCTTAGGTAGGTCTCTAACTAGGTGTTTCTTAGAGAGTTTTCTAAGTGAGTGAATGTTGCAGTGTCCTAATCTCCTATGCCACATCCAAGACTCTTTATGAAAAGCATTTAAGCAAGTAACATTATGTTTAGCTAAAGTGTTTAAGTCAACAGCATAAACATTTTCATTTCTTAAGGCAGAAAATATTAAAGAATTTTTGGAATTATAAACATCACAAGAATTGTTTTCAAACTTGACATTAAAACCATCATCACACAATTGAGAAATGCTAAGTAGGTTGTACTTAAGTCCATCAACAAATAAAAATTTGGAAATTAATACTGAGTCAGTGTTACCAATCTGGCCTAAGCCGATGATTTTTCCTTTTGAGTTATCACCAAAAGTGACATATCCTCCATCAACCTTTATTAAGATTTTGAAGCACGAATAGTCCCCAGACATGTGTCTTGAACATCCACTGTCTAAGTACCATACCTTCTTGTAATTGCTTTTCAAACAGATTTCCTACAAAACAGATTAGACACGAAATGACTTTGGTACCCAGATTTTCTTGGGTCCAGATATGTTAGCAATCAAGGATTTAGGTACCCAGATTTGTCTTATGGGTCCCATACAATTAATAGATGCAACATATTTAGAGAGATATACTTTACTTGATCGACAACTATTTAAATAACCAGTTGAGGCATACGAATTTCCAAAACTGGAACTAGCAGGATTTTTTCCAGACTTAATAAATCGGGTTTTAGTAAACTGTCTTTGTCCAGGTTGGTATCCCAAGCCAGTAGCATACTTAGGTGCAACTTGCTTTCCTAGCAGTTGAGTTAGAGTATCTTTTCCATTTGTGAATGTTTCTAAGTCCTTTCTAAGTTGTTCATTAGATAGTTTCAGTTCTGTATTCTCCTTTAATAATTGAACATTTTTCTCTTTTTCTACATCAAGTGCAGACTTGACACTTGCAGTAAGAGCATGCTGTTTCTTTAAAGACTTATATTTATCCTTTAGTTCATTACATGTTTCTTCCAGCATATTACAGTATTCAATCAATTCATCTTTAGACATATTTTCAGAATCAGAACCAAATTCTGCTTCACCTTCAGAATAATAAGAGTTTAAAGTGGGAGTGTCTAAGGTTACCTCAGATGTGTTTGTCATGAAACACATATTAGCACGATTTCTTTCAGAATCACTGGACTCTGATTCACTTGTGCTGTCTTCTGAAGCACTCCAGGTGGCCTTCATAGCTTTCTTATAATTCTTGTCCTTGTACTCATATTTCTTCTTTAATTTTAACTTAGGACAGTCAGATTTGATGTGTCATTTCCTTTTACATTCATAGCAAACTATGTCTTCTTCTTTATCAGTTTTCTTCCAATCTTTCTTCCACTTACCTTGTCTATCATACTTACCCTTGTAGTGTGGTTTTCTGAAGAACTTCTTCTTCCTATATAACTTCTTGAATCTCCTTGCTATTTGTGCCATCTCGGCATCACTGTCAGAATCTAAGTCTTCACTAGATGAGCTTTCAGTTGGTATATGCACTTTCTCCTTGTCTTTGCTCTTTGATGCAGTAGACTTAAAAGCTACAGATTTTCGTTTTGGTTCCTCATCTTCCTCTTTATTCACCTTTAGCTCTTCTTCGTACATCATCAGCTTACCAATTAACTCCTTGACAGGCAAAGTTCCAATATCACAGGATTCTCTAATTGAAACGGATGTGCCTCTCCATCTGTCAGGCAGACATCTCAATAATCTCATGATTTTCTCCTTTGCTGGAACAATCTTTCCGAGTGAGCTCATTGTGTTGACTATCTCATTAAACCTGAGATACATATCAGAAATAGGTTCATCAGCTTTCATCTTAAAGTTATCATATTTGATAGTATAAGTATTTAACCGCATTTCCTTGACATTAGTTGTTCCTTCATGAGAAACAGCTAAGGTGTCCCAGATTTCAAAAGCAGTTTTACATGCAGAAATTCTATTGAATTCCTCATCTCCTAGAGCACAGTAGAGAGCATTCATAGCCTTACAATTATTATTGTAAGCTACTTTAGTAGGTTCATCCCAAGTTATTCTTTCAGTTTCTGGAATCTTGTATTGAGACTCTATAGCAGTCCAAATATCAAAACCCATACTTTCCAAATGAATTTTCATTTTGACCTTCCATTGGGCATAATTCACACCATTAAAGAAGGGTGGCCTGTTAGTAGCAGCACCTTCTAGTCTATTATCCATAAGGAAATTTCAGAAAATGTTTTAAAGAGATAAAATTTAGAACTAACAGAAATTTAAGATCGTTTAGATAAAACTACAATCAGAGTTTAAAAACAGAGAGTTAAAATAAAACTTTGAGCAAGTATAACAGAGATAAACAAAACCTCTGATACCAAATGTTGGTCGGAGTGGACACTCAAGAGGGGGGGGGGGGGGTGAATTGAGTTCCAATTAAAATTTCTGTTAAAAACAATTTCTATTAAAATCCCCCAATTTCAAAAACAAATTAAACTGTAGTGAATTTATATAGATTATAAAGGTTCAATTAGTTTCTCAAAGATTGATTAATTCTCAGTTAACGTAATCTTATGATTAAATTAACTTTTGAAACTAACTTACTGATTTATAACAAATATAAACACTTGCGAATTTAATTATCAAAGTAGCTTTGATGATAGATTATATTTCAAAGTAATAGCATAGGAATATGAAATTAAATATGTATAGTATGGATATAGAGTATAACTATAAACACAGAGAATTAACCAAGAGGTTCAGTCTCAATCCGAGACTTAGTCCTCTCAAAATTTTATATAAGAATGATCCACACCCTGGATCGGGGTTAACAACAGTGAACACACTGTCCAGGTCACAAGACCTCTACCACAGTTCTTCGTGGGAAAACAAACAACAGCAGCAAGCTGTCCAGGTCACAAGACCTCTACCACTATCCACAGTGGGAAAAGGGGTGCAAAAAGGTTTGCTGAGGATTTACAGATCCTCCAGTTAAAGTACAGGAGTCAGTGTGTGTGTTTAATACAGTAGATAACACACACTGCTCAAAATGTAGAATAAATCACAGAACAAGAGATGTAGAGTTTAGAAGTGGTTCTGGTGATCTCAGTGTAGCTCTTGTATTCGATCAGAAGAGAGTTTGAGTCCTCTTCTCGTTTCTGTTTGAGAAACAGAGTGTCGTATGCTCCAGGTTCACAGGTAGTGAGAATGTAGTCGATGAAGTTCTTCAGGGTTCTTCTTGTATGCACAGAACACTTCTCGAGTATACTTGATTGTCTATATGCTTCTCTGTGTTCTTGATGGAACTCGTTTTTATCTTCTTGTATTTCTGGTATGTTTCGTCCACCGCGCACTTCTCTAGTTCGCATCCTTTTTGGGCAGCGTAGTCTTCTCGTATTTGTCTCCCGACAGGGGACAGAAAAGATTTATTTTCAGCAGGTACGAGGTACGGGTTCCTAACATCCTACAACCTTTATCAGATATTTGACAAATCATCAAAATGTATGATATGACCGTTAGATAGATTAAATGTAGGAAATAAAGAAATTAAAACAGTGAGTCGAGAATGTATGTCACTGTTGACTTCAACTGTGGTCTTCCAACTGTGGACTTCCTTCTGACTGCTGACTTCAACAAAGGCTTGTTGTCTGTAGGCTTGCAATGGTAGCTTTTACTCCATGTAGCTGTAGCCTCTTTAACTATAGACTTGTAACATCAAATTTGTAGAACTGTATCCTTTGTCAACTGTGGACTTCGATCATCAGTAGACTTAGTCGACAGAAGCTGTCTAACTGTAACCTTGACTGTAGGCTTATGACTGTAGGCTTGTTCGACTGTGAACTTGAGCAGAGAAAACTTTGAACAAAAGTCTTGTAACTGTGACCTTTGTCTGTGAGCTTTGACAATAGATAGCAGTAGACTTGTAACTGTAAGCTTGTATTAGTCTTCGACTGTAACCTTGTAACTGTGAACTTATTGCAACAGTAACTTAAGGTGACAGTTAACTGTGACTGTGACTTTGAGAAGAAAACTCTGACTGGTAGCTAACAATACTAAACTTATGTAAATACTACTGTAAGCTGTTACAGTAAAGTTATGAGAGTAAGAATATGAACTGTTTAGGATAAAATACATTTAAGCATAGAATAATAAGATTAATTCAAGGTTTTAATACATCATAATTAATGTTTAAGCATGATTTGGGAGTATCAAAACAGGTGATTCCAACATACATAGGGTCTACTCCAATGGAGCTTATTCATTAATCTCGATGGGTGGAGAACTCATCACTACTCCAACCAATGCTAGATTTCTGAAGAAGTATTTTGTATAAATACAAAATATATCATCATTGGTCCGGTGTGACCTTAAACTGAACCACCGTCCAACAAGATGTTAAACTGCACCATCCAGGGTCAATGCATATGACCTTAAACTATTCGAACTTTTGTCTAACATTACGTTAAACTGTGTCCCCCTTCATCGTCCTTGCTATATTACGTTAAACTATATAGAAGTCCCTTACGTCCAACAAGACATTAAATTGCATAACCAACGGTCCATGCATACGACCTTAAACTATTGTCACTTACGTCCAACATGACACTAATCTGTATCGTCCCTTTTTCGTCCAACATGACGTTAAACTGTGAAAAAGTCCCTAATATGTCCAATATGGCGTTAAATGGTGTACTCTTTTGTCCTCACTACATGAAATTAAACCACACAATCCTCTTTTTGTCCAACATGACATTAAACTGTATTGTCCCCATCGTCCTAACTACATGATGCTAAACTGTACAGAAAGTCCTTTAATATTTCCTACATGGAATTAAAATGTACTTTGTCCCTACTACATGACATCAAACTGTGCAACACCAATAGTCCTAACTACAAGACTTTAAAACTACATAGTCCATTCATATGTCCAACACGACATTAAACTGTGCATCGTTAGGGTTGTTGCAACCTCTTGTTTCTCACATCAAGTATGACTCACTTGAGCTTAGATCAAACTTCAACCATAACACTCTCTCTGGGCTACTAACCACGTGTATGTCCCGACACTATTGTTTTTAGATCGTTGTCACCAAGAACAACTTGATCACCAATTAATTATTTAATTGAACTACGCGGAATTTGATCCTTGCCTTCCAGGCTGGGTACATAGGAAACCTCCTAAGGTTCAATCCCAAAACCAATCTCTTCACATCGGTTCACCTCCATCTCATTCAATGTTGATTCGTGAAACCACCCCCAAAATAAATATCTTTACATTGGTTCACTTTCATCCTTGCTATACGACGTTAAACAGTACAATACTTCTGTCCTGTATGACATGATAAACTACAATATTCTTTGATACCCTCACCTGAGAGGGAATCATTATTTACATTGATTTTCAATCATGATTCATTTCAAAGACTACGTGCATACATGGCAATACCTGAACATTTTATCTTGGGTTAAACCATCATTTCACTAAGGTCCCCTTTCACCCTTCACATGTACGAATCAAATTTGTACAGAGGGTATTTCTAGAACTACATGGGCTTGATTTCCATCCTTATGGGATACATAGTAACGTTCGAGTGTCCCTTGAATCCATCCCAAAGTCTTTAGGCCTAACCCCAAATTCCACTTTCAGCCCCTTGGTTGAAAAGTCCCTATGAAAACACACATTGTGTATTTCTTATAATGGTCCAAGATTTATGACCCTAAACTAAGATCTCCAATACTTTTGTCCCACATGATGTTAAACTTTAGTTCAAGAACTACGTATGGCTTGATTCCCATCCTTATGGGATACATCGTGAAGTCAAAAATTTCCATTCAGGACCCAGTCACAACATGATTGTGGTTAGAATTGATCTGTGTATCTCAGCATACATTGGAAAATACCCATCTTTATGTGTCATAATCCTAACCTTAAATATTTTAAGATCTTCATAACCCTTTTCTCAACTTCTAGTCACAAAAATGTCAAACTTCTGAGAGTTATTTTTCCTGACTATGCAGCACATTCCCTTAGGTGGCCTTGCATAAGTAGTCTACATAACAGACTTTTCAACCAAAAGATACTATTATTTGACTATGCAGCCAATGCCCTTAGGTGGCCTTGCATAATTCAACCCCCTAACGAGTTTGTCGGATACTGGTAACTTCATTCTTGGGAAGAAATCCTCTTTTTTTCCTTATTTGTCTTAAATGAAAATATGTAGGGATCCGCAAAAATAACCATCCTTGACATACTTATACCATATCCTTTTTCATGATTTGAAAGTATTCAAGTCTATGGTTTACATTCTCCTTCCCTACATTTGGGTCAGACCTTCATAGGAGTGATATCAATCCAGTTCTTTGATAATCTTGTTTGGAAATATCTTCTACATATTCAAGTACCTCTTTCCATACAGAAAACTCTATACTTTGGAAAATTTGAATCTCCATAAACTTTCACTGGCTTTTTAGAACTAGGAAAGTAAATTTCTGGGAGTTCTTTTGCCTGACTATGCAACACGTTCCCTTAGGTGTCCTTGCATAAGTAGTCTACATAATGGACCTCTCAGCCAAAATATGCTATTTATTTGACTATGAAGCCAATGCCCTTAGGTGGCCCTGCATAATTCAACCCCCAAACGGGTTTGTTAAATAATGGTAACTTCATTCTTGGGAATTACGTCTTTTAATTCCTTTTAGCTCTTTTTCACATCATTCCTCAGATTCATATATTTTTAAGTCATAGTTTACATTTTTCCATCATACTTGAGTATGGTAATATGTTTTAAGATGAATTTTCAATGAATTGAGTCAATTGTAATTCATTCGGTCAAATATATTTCGACCTTAAAAATTATCCTTTTTATGTCCGACGTGCACGACTTTAAGCTACCCACAAAAGACAAAGGAACTCTGAATAAAAGTCAAGTTCCAGCTCACTAAACATACATTCTATATGATTTAGGTAATATTGAGAAATTAAGAGATTCAAAGTTTGTAGGGATATTTATATTAATCCTAGTAAAACTAAAACTATACTTACTTGGCCCATTGGCTTAGGTAAAATTTAAAGCCGGTAGCAGGAAAATATGCACACAAGTGATTTAAGATGAAAGCATTATATCCATTGATGCACAAGAATTAGAAGGACATCCACAGATTTGAGTATCTTCTCTTTTCCAAGAAATTACAGGAGGCTGTCAACATAAGTCTTCACTTGATGTACAACATCCCGAGCTTCATCAGCAGCCACTTGAATCTCATGCACCCAACCAACTTCACTCTTTATAGCTTGATGAATTTTATTCTTGGAATTTGCAATGGTCTTCATACCGTTCGTTTGAACTCCCTCTAGTGAATTATTGAGTTGGTCAAGTTCCCCAGTAACAACATCTAACTGTTGCTGAAGGTGCATCTTCTAGATGACTTTTTCTTTGATCTTATGCTTCAGCTCCTTCATCTTGGCAGCATAGTCACCCATAGCTCGGGATACCGCAAACTCAAATTCACCTATGTTGACTGACAGTTTCACCTTGGTCAGATCTTCGTGGCACTTTTTCTCCTGTTCCCTCCGGAAGATGACTTGTTTCACCGCAGTATGGATCTCTTGGTATCCAAAACCGCCAAGTCCTAGCATGACGAACTGGGACAAAAATTGAAGGATTTTCGATGATAGCTCTTCTAAAGGAACCTTAGATATGAATTTCCATATGTTGTTCCATGAATTACGTCGTGAAAAGCTGAGCACCTTAAGCAAATCTGGGTCTGATTCAACATCATCATCACAGGGGGGCATGTAATCTGGGATTAATGCACTTAAGGAAGTGCCCTGTTCTGCTCCTTCCCCCCTGACCCTGGTTTCTTCACCTTCTAATACTATTTGGGTGGAGTTTGAGACTTCACCTCCAATTCAAGACATTGAAGTTGATAGCCATGTTTGATCAATTAAAATTATGGTTAGTTTCATAGAATAATGGAAGTTGGTTGTCGATCTTGAAAAATCAGTACAATCATTACCTAACAGTAGATCGACAACTTGAGAAGAATCCCCCCATCTTTCCTAGTTTCAATAGGATCTTCAAGATGGGTCTCAGGAGGGTTTACTGGGTTTAGATCCACATGAGATAATGTTTCTGCAATAGTAGGGTTGACATCAATGTCCACACCCTCTTCAGGCATTGGCAGTTCAGCAGCTTCTATGGATGAGACTGCATATTATTTTCAGTCATGATTAGAAGTGTAAATTATAATAAAATTTACTGGGTGAAGGATAACACTCACGCCCAAGGTCTTCTAAATCACATGATAACTTAGATTGATCATAAAATTCTTCGAAAGACATGACACGATTCATCATTTCATCCAATGATATTTCAGAATCCTGGTTAGTCTCACTAGTGGGAGCATTTGATATGTCCTCTTGGAGACCCTCATTCTGCGGCCCCTGACCCTAGACAACTTCTTCAGGAAGGATGGTAGATTCAGTTACCACGACCGCCAATGATTCTGGTGCCGGTTCTTCTCTACTTGAAGCAGTAGCAGGAGCAGTACTGGTAATAGATATTGGCTCTTTTTCAGAAGTATCCAAGTGAGCATGAATTTGAATTTGTTCCATAGCACCCTCCGTGGTCCTCAAAGGAGGATCATTCCTTTCCCTTAGAGGGAAAATTTAAGAAGCCACTGCAATCCCAAGAAAAATGAGCAATCTTTTCATGGTTTAAGACTCATAATTATCCAAAAGACTTACCACTGCTAATGAAGCATTTAGCTGTGGTCTTCTTCCTCCGATGCTTTTGCTTCCTTGGATTTTTGGGTGTGTCAGCAGTCTCCATTATAGGTACGTGAATGGGAGAGGGGAAAACCATGTGCAACTCCTCATCCATGGCCTGCTGTACCGGAGATATCTCGCCTGGTTCATGAGGAGATTCAGCAGCAGCCCCGATGGTAGTACCACCAGGGCTATACTGTGGCGAAGGAACCTAAGTAGTTTTGGAAAGCTGTAAGATGAAGAAGAAAATTTCCTTGAATAACAAAGCTTTTACTGAAATCAAGTTGCAAAGAAGATAAGGAAAGAAAAAATACATCTACAGGAGCCACATACTCATGCCACTCCTCATCAGTGGCACCGTGATCCATCATTTCCTTCACCCGCTTGGTGATAGGGATGTAATCTTCGGTGGCATATATAGGCCTTCTACTCTTTGACATAGGCTCTTACTTCATCAGGGTTATCCTTGAAAATAATATTTTTAGGAGCCTGAAGAGTCCCTATTACAGGAAGACGTAACCCTTCACATAGCTCCATCCAGATAGATTCAGTATCGCAGTATACATCCCACCATGCCTAGATGGCCTCTGGTCGTAGATATGCAGGTGTACTAGAAGGCTGCGAAGAGGGTCCTACAATCTTTGATTTTAGTTTATTCCCAACTCCTGCAACTATAAAAAGAGAATGAAAACTTGTTACTCGATAAAGTTACTTGCAATTAAAATTTCATCAATAAAGTAACTCACCAGGAGTTGATGGAGTGGATCTCTTGATTCTGACAGGAGGATTATATATGACATGGGGCCGTTTTTAAACATGTTGTATCTCCTGAGAATCTGATGAATCAGCCTCAGTTGAAGAACTCGGTGAACCAGCTTTAGGAGTGGAAGAATCACCTACCACCTGGATTGTTTCTTTCCCAATGGTTCTCTTCTTCTTCCCAACCCGGTCAACAGGTTCATCCAATATGGCCTCAAGATATGATGATATCCAGTTTTCAGCATACCATACGGTCAAATTTATTACCGCTTTAGTATTTGGTAAGTCAAAGACTGCCCCAGTCCTTTACATAGCCATTAGCAACCATAGTTGCCGGGCAACCATTGGATGCTGCTCTGATCTGACGTGCACTGGAGGAGATACAAAAGTTGTCTGCAGATACTTTAATTGGTGTGCAAATCGATATGGAGCATAGGCCTCACATATAATTTCCCCATCAATTCTGGTGGCCAGTACACCATCTCTGCAGGCCAGCATGTAAGACCTCTATTCCAAGATGGCTGATCCATCGTCAAAAAATCTCCCTGTCAGCGGATTTCTATAGGGAAATAAGTGGAATTCTTTATGTATACCCAGCCTTGGCCTAATATCATAGGCATTGAGGGATAAAGGACAAACCCCAGAGAAGGCCTGGACAGAAGACCTGAAAGAACTTCCAGGAATCTGTATTCCATTTTGTACAGTATATGTCCGGCAGTGAGTGGCGATCCATCCCCATAAAACTTGAAATGGTCCCACTAATCTCAAAGGAGACTTACCCATATAGACATGAAGTAAGCTCCTGTGAATCTTTGCCAAAACTGGGGTAGCCAACCCCACCATCTTCCTCTCAGCCAACTTGGCTGCGATACCGAAGGTCCCTGGCCTGATGCCTCCCTTCGAATCTCTAACTGGAAAAAGATAGACACTGAGTCATAAGGCTAAAAGTCCTTCCAGATGGGTCTTCTCCATGATTTTATGATTCACTTCATACCCCCATTTCTCAAACTCTCCTACTTCCAGAGTCGACCAGAATGTTCTGGGAGCACCTCTTTTATCCGCTATAGGGAAACTAGTAGGACGAGTACAGGTGGGCCCCTTTTCCCTCTTCTTCTTGAGAAACAAATTCATTCATTACTCTGGGTGAATATCCCTTAAAGAATGAGTCTTTGAAGTCTTTTAGATTTTGATCTTATGATAAATCTTCAATAATTCTTAAACCAAATTCGGAGTTTTCTCCGTATCATTCAATGTTTCCTTTGGAGGGATGAATTCGTCATACATATCACCCAAAATTGGAACCCCTGAGATCTTGTAGACATCCCACAAACTAATGCCCACTTCTCCATGGGTCAGATGGAAATAATTCTTTTTTGGGCTCCAACAGCTAAGCAACTTTGGTGCAAAATTATCATTCCTATAAACATACGTCTACCCAGCCCAGGCGGCTTCATAAATTGCATCTCCATTCAGATCCTCGACAAAATATTCACAAGTTTGTCGCACCCAATAAGCCCACATCCAAGTTGGCTTCACCCCTCCTCCGGAATGGAATTCCCATTTCTCCTTCCAGCCTTTGTATTGATTCATATGAGAATTTCGAAAGATTGAAGGATAAAAATGTGGTTGTAGATCAGGTTTGTGAAGTTTCAAATCTGGTGCACAAGAGCTATGATGCATTATATAGGCTTTCTTTACTGTTCCAACATTAGAAAAAGTTACTGCGATTGAGACATTCGTTGAAGAAAAGTTGGTATATGACAGAAACCAGGAAGATGACAGATAGTTCTTTGCCTCTGGAATATTGACATCTTGACGATGACTATGGCCATACAGAGGAAGATAGATGATATGTGGGAAATCACGTTGATATTTCTTCAGATACTTAGCTAATTCTAGGAGAGTGCTGTCACAGAAAGTATAGTAATCATGGCCAACGATCTCCATCATCTCATCAATTCTTTTTCTCGCCAGTTCATCAGTAGTTCTGATTCTCTTTGGAGCCATTTGATCTTCACAAAATTTGAATAATTAACTCTTAAAGTATGTTAATTTTTCATAAAATTTGTGAAGGATTTGAAGAAATTTTCTAAATCATTAAGGCGCGCAAGTACCATAATTGGCGTGCAAGTCTCCTTCTTTCGCACAAGTATTGGTCGCACAGGAATCACCGCGCAAGTCCAAATACCTTAACAGAAGCACAACACAAGAAACAAGAAGCGTGAAACAATGGAATCACTTGCGCGGACGAGCAAAATCCGAGAGCCAAACTGCGTGCCGAGAGCAAGAAATCCGTGAAAGCCGTGTACTTTGTGTGGAAAGAAGCCCCCTATTATAGACATGGCCATAACCCTGCGCACCGTAACCTATGCGACCAAAGGTCGTACCCCTGCGCGCCAGATCCTGCATGCCCCAATTTCCTTTTTTTTCTCGATATCCTCGGAGTTAAATCCTCATTTCTTTTGGATGCAACTCTGAGGGGGGACTTTTGTTGATTCTCCTTTCGTCATAGAGTCTAAAGATCAGAAAGGAGAATATCTTAGCTCAAAGTGATTCAACCTTTGGAAAAATATCAAAAATTGACAAAGGAGTAAGAAGAACACCACGCAAGGGTCGCACAATTTTTACAATGGTCGCGCAGGTACACCTGCGCGCCGAAGTTGGTCGCGCAAGTCACTTGTGCGCCCTAAGTGATAACTGCCCGGGGTCTTCTCCAGCCTATAAATAGCCCCGGTGGGCCCCCCATTTCGGGAGGAATTTTTCCAGAATTCAGATATAGAGCTCTGAATTCCCAAGTCTCTTCTTTGGGTCTTCTGAACACTTCTAAGGTAATTCTTTACCTATAATGGAAGGTCTAAACAAGAGGAGTAAGGTCTAAGTGTTAGAATTCACTAACACTTACGCGCCTATGGTGTTTTATCCTTAAGGGAAATGAAAATACTTGTGCATCGCCCTACTTCTTCATCAGAACTTGCGCGCACCTCTTCTGGAAGTACCTCAGGACAATTCTAAAGGCTTTGGTAAAGGATCTCCCAAGTGTTACCCTACTGGTTAACAATCGCGCAAGTACCCATGTGCTGTATAGGTATACCTTCTCGACCAGGGACTTGCACGCCTACGAAGTACTTGCACGAATCCCCAGGACATACACACCCTTATATTTCTGGGTGCCCTTCTTACTCATTTAACCCCTCTTATGCCATTCCACCTATCTTATTCAAGATTCAGTCTTCAACACACACTTCAACACCATTTTTGGAATGTTTTCTTGATTGAATTCCTTATCTGAAAGGAATTCCGTGGAGCATCTCTTAAAAACTTAGTGATTCACATATCTTCATGTCACTAAAGTTAGAGAGTTCATTCATTCAACCTCATCCTCTAAGATAAGATAATCCTTAAACAATGGGCCTCCTTTTCAGGAGTAAGCCCCAGTCATAATTCCCCTTAACCTGGGCCTCCTTTTCCGGAGTAATCCCCAGTTCTAGTTCCCTTAATTCGGGCATCCTCCCCAGGAGTAAGCCCCAACCATAATTCTCTTAACCTGGGATTTATTTTCAGGAGTAAGCCCCAGTCTTAATTTCTCTTAACCAGTCCTAATTTACTTTTGATTTGGATCTCCTTCTCAGGAGTAAAACACAATCATAAGTCCCCTCACAATTTGGGCCTCCTTTTTAGGAGTAAGCCCCAAATTAGAGTATCCAAATCTCCATAAAGTACGTATACCTTTATGGACCCTGTTCCTGGATTCCTTCCTTGAAGTAAATCCTAATCTTCATCTATTTGGGCAGTTATACATACATAAGCCCCACATCATTTCTTATGATTGCATCTTTTATGACACAATTGTCTGGTTTTACCAATACCTCTTGTTTATCACACTGAGCATGACTCATGTGAGATTAGTGTGTAAAAGTAATTATGACATCTTTCTTTGAGCCATCAATCATAAACATCATATTCCCTTACTCGAACTACGTGGGTTCTGATTCTTTTTCCTAAACAAAGGATACGTAGGTAGCCCATTTTTGGTACGATCCCAACTCTGAAATAATTCATCTCCTTCTGAATGGCAATAAACTTCTAGTGCCCCACTGAGTGGCTTTAAAACTATTATGGTCATCATAATGACCAAGATACTTTTATGTATTAAAGGATAACATTGACTAAGAATCTCTAAACAAATACAGATGATTCTCTATCGATGAAGAACCTGTAATACATATAAACTATTCTCTAAATTTCATATATATCAATAATTGATTGTCAGATCTAAAGGAAAGCTCATTTTATACAGGGTAATTTAATAAGGATTAACGAACATAACTTAAATCTATAAAGAGAGTCTCGGAGTAGACAATAATTCCCCTAAAAAAGGTGTGATGTGTCCAACATCCCATCCTCTTGACCAATGAAAATTCATAAGCATCATCAGTCCACAACTAATGAGTGCCTACCTTTGGCAAGTAGGTTCAAATGGATATGGAATCGTTGGATGTTTCCGGTTATACGAACAAACCCTTTAGAAACCTCTTGGAATGTTTGAATCTTAAATTAATGAGGTCATCCCCAATTCCAGAGGAAACAATTTATCAGCATATTTAACATCCCATTGATGAGGGAGAATGTTGGATTTCCAATACTAGGGGGTGCTAGCATATCATCCACCCATGATGGGTATGACTTTCAATCAGGTGGGGTTCCCACTTGTCGACATAGACAGCGTAGATTCCAGATTTTATGGAAAGAGGGCATGATATGCCTCAACAAATCCATTAAAATTACATGATAACCCTCCTTGAGACCCAACTCAGGTTCCCCCAGCTTCTCTATAAGTCATCCTGCCAACTGCTCCATGAGCCACCTGACCTGCTTATCATGTTGAAGAACCTTCCAATGCACTGGTGGTCATGGATCCTTACCAAGACAAGAATCCCCCACCCAGATGATCTGATGGAAGCGCCCATTTCCACCTATCGAGTTTCTAATGCCTCAATTCGGGCAATGAGAACTTCCATCAGATCATATGGGCGGGGATTTCTTTCTTCGAGAGGATCCCTGACAACGAGTGTGTTGGCAGGTTTTCAACATGATAAGAAGGCCCAAAGGATCATGGAGCGGCTGGAGGGATGACCTATAAAGTGGTTGGGGAAACCTGAGATGGGTCCCAAGGAGGGTTATCATGCAATTCAAATGGATTTAGCAAGGTGTACCACACCCTCTATCCATAAAATCCGACATATACCCTATCTATGTGGGCTGGATGGTCAATGTCACCCAGAGGCCAGTCATTGGGGGGAGGGTGTACCTGTCGCTACTTCCCCAGTTGAGGGTTACCATAGTCTGGTCGCTTCTCTACAACACATTCATCGAGAAGTTCATCGAACATATTTTTATTCTCCACGAGCTGTTGATGTAACACCTCCATTTCAAAATCATCCTTTGTCTTCTGCACTAAGGAAAATGGGTCAGAGGGTTTGACAGCCCCAAGATTCTCTTTTCCTTTATTGAGATTCCAACCGAGGGCTAATGGTTCGATACATACGGGCATACCCATAAAATTTATTTGCTGAAGAGTGATCCTTCCCAATGTATCCAATAGGTTTGGCACTCCCGTGGGTGGTAAGAACTCCTCAAAGAGATCTAAATCGCTCTCTCCCTCTGATAGGTTGGCCATGTTAACCATGAATGTTACTAAAGTCATATCCTCAACATCACCTATAAAGTCGGGCTAGCGATAGAAATAATTGAAATGAAAGGCCACATACTTCCCCCAACCATGAACCTGAACATGGGGGGAAGCTTCCTTGATAATTCTGCGGAGAATTTTAAATTTATAAATGCATTGTTACAGGAGGGTCTGATGGCGACCAGGAGACTCAGGGCGCTGTGCCACAAGGAGCCCAACCAAGTAGACCATACGACATTGCTGGCCAATATATTCAAGGATTTCCTGGCTCTTGTTGTAAGACACCCACCCATGCCGTAGGTGGTAGTGCGTTTCCCGAAGGGTTTGGTGAAAGCACACGACTTCCTACTAGGTAAGCGATTCTGGTGCACTGAAGTTCATGGTTGGAACTGGACAAAACATCTTTGGGAAATGGTCCACTACAAGGATTTCCCACAAGTATCTTGGCTCAAACTAAGGGCCCGACACTTGGTTTCCCCATTTATCAACTGGGGGAAACTGTGGGATTGGTAACGACACTAAATCATACCATTGAGATGGTAGAATGACTGATGGAGAATATGGTAAGGTAGATGACAAGCTGCCACATCTCAGGATACCTTCTGAAGAATGCAATGATCGAGCCACCACATCTCGGTAAGACGAGCTAGAAACCACAGTTTCCCGTGTAGGGGATACAGTTACTGACAGTGGGTCATGCTATTGTTCGTCCTCTATTGGTCCCCAGAAAAACTGTCCATTATCTTTGGTTGAGGTAGAGAATGATCCTGTTGAAGATAGGAAGGATTTCATGGTCATGCCTTTGAAATTGGAAAAATATCCCTCCTCCTAGATGTATCTTAGGAGGGAGGAACGAATCCGATTGACCTCACATTATGAAAGGATGAAGATTATATTCCTTGTTCCTACCCCAACCCATGAAAGGGAGGATCAGGGTGAGGGTTCCCTTACCTAATGACATTTTCCCTCAGAATCTAAAAAATAGATGGGTTTAACTACAATATGAAACTTCTTGGCATTATTACTTTGGCGGTGGAGACCTTTCCTCCTACCTAAGAGTGGATCCTCAGGATAGGGAGGGTTTTTAGTATAAGGGGGACATTCAGCTAAAATAGTGCTTTGGTGGAGATGACTTCCTCCTGGGTGAGATGGGGTGCGAGGAGCACCCAGAAAAATGTCAAACAGAACATAGGGATGGCCTCCCTGTCTAATAGTCAGTGAATGGAGGGGACCCCTATGGAAAGTGTTGGACTGGGAAAGACCTCTAATGGAACTGGTGAGAGCATGTGTAGTATCATCATGCTCATTTCCCTTAGTAGTGACTATATGAGGGGGACCTTCGTACTGGTCAAAATAAATACGGGGATGACCTCCACGTTGGAAACCAATAAATAGGGGAGGACCTATTATTCTATGATTTCGAGGATGAGGAGGACCTTTTTGTGTTTTGTTAAGGACATGGGGAAGACCCCCCATGTTGGTGTTTGACTAGGCAAGGAGGATATTCTCATCAGAGATCGACGATAGGTGGAACGACTCCATACCGGGGATCACATGTGTGGAAGAAACATCTATACTAGATGTCAATGCAGTAGGGAGTGCCTTTGTTCAGACTGATAGTGGCATGGAGAGAACCTCCATCATGATATTGGGAGCAGGGAGGACCTGCACTCTCATTAGAAGTGGCATAATAAGAACCCCCCCGTGCTTGATGTCATCACTAAGGGTCGGTCCGTGACAGGCGGTACCTATGTTAGTGACAAGGAGAGTCATCCCAACTTGCCCATGGGGAATTTGGGGCCTCGATCTGGGTTGGGAATATAAGTTACCCTATTCAGTATAAACAAGGCATTGATGATATGCATCAATGGTGTTACGAACCACTGTAGCCATTGACAATGACGCCCCTGAAGGTCACCCTCCTCAGCTTGAGCCTAACGTTGGTGTTGGGTTAACTAAACTGGGGCCCTTGGTGGAGGTGTATAACTCACTTGCTCCTTAACCTATGGGACCAGGTGGTGGCGCTGACGCAGCCTAGTGGGATCCCTCCTAGGCGGCCCCGAGATGAGATCACGGTTGAGCTGGCCTAGACATCCCTCACCTTATTAGCATAAGGGAGGGAGTCATCAAAGTTCTCTGGGGAGAGGCTTATGAAGTGATTGTAGGTCAGAGTGGGGATCTGTGGCTACCAACACATCACTTGGGAGCATCAACGATGGTAAGGTGAAGAATCCTTGAGGTTAGGTCGGGCCATATACCGAGTTAGATTAATCCCTTCTTCCTCATATCGTTGGGCGAAGTCATTAATCACCTTCCTCTGAACGAGTTCAGATGGTGAGATGGGGCATGGGTGAACAAAAGTCGTGGATGCAGAGGTCTTCACAGAAGAGATGGGGTAGTGAGATATTTCCACATTGTTGTTGCCTCGACGCCTGTGTCAGTGGGTGGGCAGTGATCGGTTTCCTGTCATCACAACTTGGGACCTACAAGGTTGGGATATTTAACCATTAGCACCGAATGGAGTAGAGTGACGTCCAGTTCCCCAATGTCATTCCATCTCCCATGATTGGTAAGATGGATCCATGCTAACAACATCACTGATTGGGATGTTCAACGTTCAACTGCCCCAATATCTAGTGATTTTTACCCCAGGACCACTGTTTTCTTGGTAGGACCTGGTACCAGATAGCTAGATCTGGTGATATGCTTATCCACTGATTTACCAAAATCTACTAATCTCTACATTTTGGAGAATAATTCCACGTCAGGTTCACCATTTTTATTTATTACTTTTTCACTGGGGCGTGCATCTATCTGTTGAGGACACGATGGTTTTGCCTTGCATTCCCGCTTTCCAAAGGTAGGATACATCCACCACTTATTCAGGGATGTTTGATCCTTGATAGAAACATGATGATGGGATGTCAGTTCCTCCTTCCATGGATTCCTCCTCAGGACTCATTACCTAATCTGGGTCTCCCTTAAATATGAAGATGTTGTTTGTGAAAATCTTCCCGGTGCCATATCTTTGTGGACACCTATTAATTACACTACTTATGTCAGTAAATTCTAAGGGGTGAAGTTATGGTATCAACCTTCGATCAGGGGAGTAGTTAAGTTGGACATCACTGGCGTGTCTGGACACTGAAACACTGGGGCATATGGGTTTCTTCCCCTTATCATAGGGCTTCTAGAGGGCATGGAATCTTGAGGAATCCCTCATCGAGTGATAGGGGTTATATTCCGTAGGCATGTCTCTGAGATTTTTCTCATCTTCCCATGTTTTACACAGGGTTTGTTGTGGGTTTAACTTCTAGAGGAGATGGATCAGACTGATCAGAACACTGACTGAAGTGGATTAGATGGCTGCATCCCTAGGAGCGAGCACCTAAGGGGGTTTACTGGATGTGTGGATCATAATTTCTAATGAATAGGGATATGAGGATTGTTGGGTCCCTATAAATGTGATGCTAGAGTCTACCATTGTTCGGGATTGAACCTTTGGAAGGCTTCTTACGTACCCTTTCTCAGGAGTCAGGGATCAAAACCCACATAGTTCGGAGGGCGAGACTTGGAATCGGGGTGTGTGCGGGGGAAAACGACCTAAATATGATGTTGGGGCTTACACATGGATAACTTCCCATCACAAGAGCAAAACTCTTGGTTCGATGTCTATGGATTTTTTGGGGCTTATTCATAGTTAACTGCCTATGGGGATGGCATTATTTCACTAGTATGCAATAGCCCGTGTAAGAATCATGATGGATGATGAAAGGTTAACTAAAGTGGGTGATGAATGAGATGGATCCGTCATGAAGTTGACGATAGTTCTGGGCTTGAACCTCATAGAGGCTTCCTACATATCCTTTCAGTAAGGATTCAAAGTCCACATAGTTCATTAGGGCGATGGGGCACCTGAGGAGGTAGCCTGTGAGAATGGCTGTATCGATGGGACCCGAAGGAAGTAGATCCTCAGGGTTAGGTCATGACTTTCATAAAACACAAAGGATCAAGGGATATAAAATAATAATACTTTTGTGATGGTATTGAACCTCATGAAGGATTCATACGTATCCTAGTGGCAATGAATCAAAGTTTACGTAGTTCAGGATGGGGCATGGAATCAGGGTGTACACATAGGACATCGACTTGAGAGTTTGTCTGATGTCACTAATAGATGAACCAAGGAAGTGGGTCCTAAAAAAGGGGACTTTGAAGTTTACCAGTGTTTGGGGTTGAACCTCAGAGAGGATTCTTACATACCCTGTCTAGGAGACAGGGATCAAAACCCACTTAGTTTGGGGTGAGGCATAAGATCAAGGTGTGCGAAGAGGACAACGACCCGAAGATGATGCTAGGGATTATGCATGGGTAGAATCCTGAGAGTGATATAATGACCTCGGGTGGACTAGAGAGTTAGATCCCAACACAGTGGAATACAATGACTTACTATAGATTTGTATTGAACCCTAGGGAGGCTTCCTACATACCCTATCTAGGAGATAGGGATGAAAACCCACATAGTTCAAATACATACAGTTTAGCGTCATGCATTATTAAAGGGTAATTCAATTTAATGTCTTGAGGGACACATTTAAATAACATTAATTGGTCAGGAATGATGGGTGTTGGTATTGAACCTATGAAAGGATTCTTACGTACCTTTCCTAGAGAGGGAAAAGATCAAAGTCCATGTAGTTCGTAAGGGGGGATTAGGGATTACACTTTAAGGTGGACCAGAGAGGGTTCCATAGTTAGTGCTTACTCCATGCCCACATGAGTAATGCTCGGTGTGAGAAACAAGAGTCAATAAAGACCTTACAACCATGTCATGAAATGTGTGTCTTTGAGGAATAGAGTGGGGCTTATTCATGTTTCGCATCCCACGGAGATGGAGATTATGACTTACTTTGGGATGGAGGCCCATTGGCAATAAATCCAAAAGGTAGAGTGATGGGGTAATGAAGGTCCCTACACCCTTCTATCTTTTGGCCTTTTCACATGGAAGAAGAAAGGAGGAGAAAAGATACTACCTATCACAAGAAAGGCTAGGGTATTAAACGATGATGGTTTCCCTTACACATGGAAAGATGCCACTCCATCAAAGAGTATCTCATTCCATGTAAGTAAGATATCACTCATGTAGAGACCAGTGGGTGTGGAGAATTTCTGAAATGGGGTACCCCATGTATGAATAGGGAAAAGATACATTTTAACGTTATGCAGTGAGGATGATGGTTCTTGGCAGTTTAATTTCCTGCAGCTCGGACAAAGAGGATTCACTCCTCACCCCTAGGACATACATAACTGATACCCACCCAAACCTGGGGAAGGGAAGGCATGAACAATGCCATGGTGATGTGGTGTTATGGAGTGATCCATTAAGGGTCTCAGGTTTGCATGTTTATGAGAAGAAGAAATATCCGTTTTCATGCCTATGAGAACAAGCATGTGGCTAAGCAACACATCATGAATCACCTCCCAAGGTATATTAAAATCACTTCATACTTTCCTTGAGGGTCGTATGGGAGAAAGGTTTTCAAAGCAAAGTGGTTCTTAGGAATGGAACTTACGGATCTTTGGTGGCCTAAAAAGTAGAGAGACTCTAAAAAGGGGTATGCTTCATGAATTTGAGTGTCTTATCTTAGGAATGGGCTATAAATACATATAAAGGGTGATTTTCGAAGTGCAAGTGCTTTCACGGAGTTGGATTTTGGTGAGCATGGGTGCCTTGCAATGCACGACACTGCAAAGTGATGTACATCCTGAAGTACAATGACCGTACCATGGCATGGGGTTCACATGTTAGTGGAAGTTAATTAAAAAATAATGAGTTCTTAGGGAATACCTGAGTTCCCTTATGGAGATCCTTCCTTTACAATGGCCCGTGGGCTCCGTGAAGGGAATCCCTGCTTGAAGAGGGGTTGTATTTGAGCTAAGGAAAAGGTATTTCTTGATGATCAAATACCTTTAAGAAATCATTTTTTCCACTTCTTTGTAGAGAAGAAGTTTCTTCGTGATTTGAAAGCTGATAAGGTGAAAGGTCAGGGTATTCATCCTTTGGGTCTGAGAGCAGCCAATTAAATATAGGCGAGCAGTGGCACTATAAGAACCTGTGTTTTTCCGGATAGTCGTTTTGAGCAGAAATTTAAATTTTTGCTGTTGGATGCTCGTGAGGGTGTAAATGGTCATTTTCCCCTAATATCTAGTCTCAGATAAATTTAATTACAACTCCACTGGTCTCATAATTTGGAGTTTACCCTAGGAAAGTAGTTTCGTGGAAATCCAAGCTGTTCGAATTTTAGCATAATATTTAATATTTAATATTATTAAATTAAATATTAAATTATTCGCATAGGTTATTTTGTCAATAAATTATAAACGGAGTGTCGGATTGATATTCCTTCTGTGCCTTTGAGTCCAGAATGGGGAGTTTAGCCTAGGGGAGGCATAAGCTCATGTTGGGCGCTGGGGCCGGCCTGAACCCCTTTTTCTTCTTTTCCTTTTGTTTTCTTTTCTTCCTTCTCTTCTTTCCTCCTCCTCCATGAACACATCTCCTATGACTCCCCCTTGGACATGAACTATGATAAATATGGATATTGAGAAATATGGAGAGTTTGGAGGAAAGAGGGGTACCGATTCGAAGCTCTCGATGCGCTGAGTCGGCGTGCGGCCATCGTGATCCGTGAAATCAACTGAAGCTTCAACGGTTTCAACCCCAAGGTAGGGACATTTATTTCTTCGGCATAGATCCTCTTTAAACATGTTTTTCATGTCTTTAAATCCTTATATTTCTTTCTTGTAAGCCCATGGGGCTCTATCTATTGTTTTGGGGGCGAAAATAGGCGTTTCGGGCGCTTTGAGGGATTTCCCATCGGAAAACCCAGAATACACGGTGTGTGTTCTAGGGGAACACACCATGTGTTCTTCCAATATGGGGAAGATGAAGTTTTTTTAAGTACACTCTGTGTACTTTGAGTACACGCTGTGTAGTTTGTGGCTGTGTGATTGGCCGTGTGAATTAGAACACAGAATAGTGGTTTTTAAGGAGTAAACGCCGTGTACAGTAAAGTACACGCCGTGTAGTGGTACTTGGGCATGAGTTTTAGTGAAAACACACATGGGGTAACTTTTTGTTAATATTAAACTCTGTGTAAAGTAAATTACACACCATGTACTATTACATAGGCATTCCCAATGTGTTCTGGCCATGTGCTCTGGCCATGTACTTCCCCATCTTAGTAATTTAGGGATATCTTGGGCCCTTGAAGTCATAATTGGGCGTGTGAGTAGTCGATTATGAGTATTTTTCTGCGTATATTGCACTAGGGGGAATCCTTTTAACATTTATAGGTTATATAAATGGGGTTTTGGGGGGGGGGGTTACCTAAATGTAGGGGGTTCTTCCTATAGTTATCAAGTTCGGTTGACACCAAATAGTGAGACTTGGTGTGGATGATAGCTTGGGTGTTCAGACCAACTTAGTTGAGACCTTTAATAGGAGATTAACTATGAGCTATCTCCTGTAACCTATGATTAGAGGACTTTCCCCTTCTGAGACGTTCTATTCTGGCCTATGAGTCTTTGATACTAGATACTTCTAAGGATCCCCTGAAGGATGCCTTTACTTGTGTACTGACCATGGGAGTTCCTTGCAGGATCCCTATCCTATTTTTCCTTTGATAGGACCCATGTTATGGAATGAATATTTTGTCCTTCCTTTTATGATCCCATATAGGATTCATCCCTTGCTCTTCACTAAAAATCCCATGTTGGATTCCATTGCTCGTAGTTACCTGAAGAATCCTGAGTATGATGCTTCCTCAGTGTTTGACTTGAGGGACCCAGTGGATGCTCGTAGTATGAACGACCCTGAGTTGTTACGCCGGGTTTGGGTAGAGATGTAGATCGGGTGTCACCTAAAACCCATGCCAAACTAGTGATCCCTTTGGGGATATGGATGTGTTATTGGGTTGGGCATTTGAGCCACCCTCACTGTTTGTTTATATCTGACTTGGTTTGCAGATGTTTTAGTGTTTACTAGTGGTGCTTCCTAGTTGGTGGCTCTTGAGCCTGACGTGAGGCGTCTTTCTTGTTTTTTTGGATTCCTACTATTCCTTGTGTGCCTGAGTAGGTGGTTTGTGCCTTTCCATTCAAATTATTTGAGTATTATGTGTAAATTCCACCAATACCCTTGAATGAGGTATTGCGTACTTACCATTTTACCCCTTTTGATTGTCCTCTAGGCTTGTATGACTATGTAGAGGTAGTTTGGATATGAATAGGGATGATTTCTCTAGTTTTTATGTTTTTCCCTTGCATGTTCCGTTTGCGACCGTTTGGTCTTGTTTAGCCAGTTTGGCTGCCATGCCTATTTTCCATGCCTGTTGTTGTAGGATGAAGAGTTTTTATTTTGAGATGCTTGATATGTTGTAGACTCTTATCCAAGTAGTTCTGTAGGTTTAATTTGTCCATAATACACTGCTATGCTCGTTTACCTACACAGGGCCATGAGGACCTGGTGTAGTAGACTATAAGGGGAATTGACTGAGTGAGCTTCCTCAGGGAGTCTTTGAGCACTTAGGGTTTAAGGGGGATTGACCAAGTGAGAATCCTCAGAGAGCCTAGAACAACTTGGGGCTATAAGGGGAATTGACTAAGTGAGCTTCTTCAGAGATTCCTTGATTGCTTTAGACTATATGGGGACCGACTACATGTGCTTCCTCAGAGAGTATTTGTTTGAATTTTATGACTAGGGCTATAAGGGGAGTTAACCGAGTGAGCTTTCTTAGAGAGTCCTAGACCTCGTGGCTATAAGGGTAATTGACCATGTGAGGTTCCTCAGAGAGTCCTTGACTACCCTAGACTATGTGGGTATTTGACTATGTGTGCTTCTTCAGAGAGTCTTGTTTTACCTTTGACTATAAGGGGAATGGACTGTGTGAGCTTCCACAACGAGTCTTTATATATCTTTATAACTAAACCAGAGGGGTTAGACTGTGAGTACTGCCCATATGGTTGCTTGTGTTTGACTTGTTGAACAAGAGTGTTACTTGTTTTTGTTTTTCTTGTTCAGAGGCATATTTCTGGAATTGGCCAAGGTAGGTACATGTCGATTGTATTACAGACCTAGATATCGACTTATTGATACACGACTTGAGTGGCACGACATCTAACTCAATTCCCTTGAATAAGATGTCCAGCTGATCAGTCTTATGGTCCCAAGGATCGACTTCTGATGCTATTTCTTGTTATTTGAATCACTTAATCATGAATATTCATATTTATGTATATGTGTATAGGTATGGGACTATACATGTGTACATATATAGATATGGACATCCATGGAGGAACTTTCCCAATTGATAGGGATTTCATACCCTGAGTTTGAATGTGGTTGCGCATTTGGTTTCCTTCCTTTTGTTGCATTCCAGTGATGCTGAGCACATTGTTGTTGCTTACACTTCTAGCAGCACGATTATAGGTTGCTTGTCAGGGTTCCCTAATAAGATTATTTATCATCCCTGTATGTGAACCTTGGTGTACGTGTAGACCTTATGTCTTATTTTCAAGTTTAGCATGAGTTGCATGGTGAATAGGGCTAAGGCCTAGGGTTGCATGATCGAGCGGAGCTGCTTGAGTGGTTCTACTGATTGGGCTGCTACAGTTCGACAATGTCTGGAGATCGGGTACGTGGATT
This sequence comes from Viscum album, assembly GCA_963277665.1. Classification (NCBI taxonomy): domain Eukaryota; kingdom Viridiplantae; phylum Streptophyta; class Magnoliopsida; order Santalales; family Viscaceae; genus Viscum; species Viscum album. Next base: position 339,116,894 of record OY728163.1, read on the forward strand.
GGCTCAGAGTTAGTAGCAGAGACCTGTACTTTTACTTTCAGTTTCTTTTTTACTTGTATCTGTATGGTTGTCCTGGTGGGTGAACAGTGTTGTATTGTATTAAAATGTTGTTTGGGATTTTATAGTATTTTACTATTACATCTTGTTCTATTTCAGTTGTTTATTGCTTTCACACTCTGTTTACTTTCCTCTATGTATGATACTGAGTTATTTACACTGTTTGCTTACTCTGGTATGAGGGTATAGTCTCCCCACTATCACACCCTAGTCCCTCGATGCTAGTCAGCAACCTATGGAATACGAGGAGGTGCGCTTGAGGCCCTCTAGCGAACCGGCTCGGAGCACCGGTTTAGTGGCTTCCGGGTCGGGACATTACAAAGTGGTATCATAGGAGTTTTCTTTCCTGGTCTTTAATAATTGGGATATGGTAGACAGAAGTATTAGGAATGTGTTGGAACCTGTGATGGATATCAGGCTGGTACGTCGAGAACACATGTTCTGGTAAGAAGTCCCAATTTATGGGGTTTGGGATTACTGTTCTGATTTTTCAATGATACAGTTGTATATGATTTTATCCTTGAGCGACGCACATGTTGTGTGATGTTTTGATTTACTATGTATCTCTAGCTCTTGGCCATTCGTAAGATGCCAGGGATGGATTTTGACTCTTGGCCAGCAAAGGCAAGAGGTGTCTCATGCATCATACTAGACACGTAGGATTCACAGCATATTGGCATTCTAGTGTGTGTTTTTACTAACGAATGAGACCTTTGGGTCTGCTTACACATATGTTTTACTCTGATGGAAGATTATGTGGATCTACGTTGAGGTGTTGGTGTGAGGATGATGACTCAGTCCTCATGCACAGGTGGTGCAGTGACCCTAGTTGGCCAATATGGCACATGATGCCTTTCTGTTTAACCCTTATTGGGTGTTGTTTCTCAGGTCTATGGTTATCTAGTCGGATCATTGAGAACGATGTAGATAGATACCAAGGATTTTTTTGTGAACTCGACCTCCTTATGGTATTACTGTATACAGATACTCGATGAGTGTTAGTTCAGCTTGTCTCTTCTATTTTGTTTGTAACCTCCAAGGAGTCGTTCCTTCTGCGGATGCTTGGAGAGGATCAGGGCCCTTGTAGGCTGTGTTTTGGTTTTGACTTTCGTTGGTCATTGTGATCTTTACCATCTTCTGAGAGGTTTTGGATCTGTTGGGCGAGGTGGTTAGACCTTGTGATCCTGTTGTGAGGATTTTTCTGTAGGGCTAGGTGGAAGACCTAGATACCCTTGGTTTTGACTCGAACCCTTTTAGGTTGATGTCTTTTCTATTCTAGGGAAACCTATGTGTGAATGGTTGGCTAGAGTTTTCCAATGCCTTTTGGCGGTGTTTGTTTTTCACTACTGGTTTTGACGAGCAAGCATGTTTGGGTGCCTGGCCTAGTCGACCAGTGTTTCTGACATTGCTGTTGCAGGTGGCATCATTTGAATCTAGATCGGTGAGTGGCTAGTTGTGAGCCGAGGACCTATGTTTCAAGACTTTCTGTGGACTCGGATCCTAGAAGTTGTGTTGAAATGTCCTTATGCTATAGAGGTGACTTTGTATAATTTCAGGTTACCATGGAATAGTTGACCTGTGCTTGAATCCTGGTCAGGTTTTGGCAGGATGTTAGTGTGGCTCAGAGGAAGCTAGACACGCCTTCAGTGAAATCTTAGTGTACTCCTATAAGATACGATCATGCGATATCTTGATTCTTCTTGAGTATGCTGAGAGAGCTTCGACCCTACATTGAGCTCCTTTTTTCCTTCTTAATGTTCATCCTTGTTGAGGATGGAACCTATTCTGGTTGTGCTCTCAGAGTGGTGTAAGGAAATCCATATTGTGGGGAGTGCACCACTGGCCCTTTGAGGGTGGTTCTCCTTGTTTAGGTTAAATTTCGGTGTTTTCCAGGAGCTTTTGAGCTCAGAGTTTTCTTTTAAGATGACGACAAGGGTATTCCTATGGTGGGGAGTACCAGTTTTGTCGTAGTGGAATATCTTCTATATAGAAGGTGGTTGTTAATGCTATAAGGCAGTTCATTGGATAGTCTAGATAGATTGGTTGTGTAGATTTTTGGGTTTTGAGCATGGTTTCTGGTTCTTTCACTGGGCTTCTCGGGGATGAGAAGGCTTATGGTGGGGAGTTTTTAAGAACCCGTGTTTTTCCAGACAGTCGTTTTGAGCAGAAATTTGAATTTTTGCTGTTGGATGCTCGTGAGGGGTAAAATGATCATTTTCCACTATGATCTAATATCAGATAATTTTTCAAACAATTTCGTTTGTCTCAGAATAGGGATTTTACCCTAGGACAGGAGTTTGGTGTAAATCTGAGCTGTTCGAATTTTAGCGGAATATTTAATATTTAATATTATTAAATTAAATATTAAATTATTCACGTAGGTTCTTTTGTCAATAAATTCTAAACGATGCATCGGATTGAGATTTCATATGCACTGTTGAGTTCGGAATGTGAAGTTTAGCCTAGGGGATGCATAAGCTCATGTCAGGCGTTGGGGCCGGCCTGGACCCCTTTTTCTTCTTTTCCTTTTCTTTTCTTTTCTTCATTCTCTTCTTTCCTCCTCCTCCATGCACACGTCTCTTATGCCACCCCCTTGGCCATGACTTCTGGGAGATATGGATATTGAGAAAGAGGGAGAGTTGGGAGGCAATAGGGGTACCAATTCGAAGCTCTCGACGCGCTGAGTCGGCGTACGACAACTGTGAGCTGTGAAATCAACCAAACCTTCACCAGTTTCCACCTAAAGGTAGGTCCGTTTATGTTTTAGCCATAGATCCTCTTTGAACATGTTTTTCCTAAGTCTTTAATTCCTTATATTTCTTTCTTGTAATCCCATGGGGCTCGATCTGTTGTTTCAAGGGTGGAAATGAGCGTTTCGAGCGCTTTGAGGGATTTCCCACTGGAAAACCCAGAATACACAGTGTGTGTTCCAGGGGTACACACAATGTGTTCTTCACGTTCAGGGAAGATGAAGTTTTCTTAATTAAATGTCATGTACTATGAGTACACGTTGTATAGTTGGTGGCCATGTGACAGGCCATGTGTATTAGAACACAGAATAGTGGTTTTTAAGGAGTACACGTTGTGTACAGTAAAGTACACACTGTGTAGCGGTACTTGGGCATATGTTTTAGTGAAAACACACACGGGGTAAATATTTGTGAATATTACATGCCATTTACATTAAATTGCATGCTGTGTACTATTACACAGGCAGGCCCAATGTGTTCTGGCCACGTGCTCTGGCCATGTACTTCCCCGTCTTAGTAATTTGGGGATATCTTGGGCCCTGGAAGTCAGAATTGGGCATGTGAGAAGTCTATTCTGAGCATTTTTCTTCATAGATCGTAATTGTGGAATAATTTTTACATTTAGAGGTCATATAAATGGGGTTATGGGGGTTTTTATATAAATTTAGGGGTTCCTCCAGTAGTTATCAAGTTTAGTTGACACCTAAGAGTGAGACTTGGTGTGGATGATAGGTTGGGTGTTCAGACGAACTTAGTTGAGACCGTTAATAAGAGATGAGCTATGAACTATCTCCCGTAACCTATGATTATAGGAATTTCCCCTTGTGAGATGTTCCCTTCTGGCCTATGAGTCTGTAAGATCGGATACCTCTAAGGATCCCCTGAGGGATGCCTTTACTTGTGTACTGACCATGGGAGTTCCTTGCAGGATCCCTCTCCTGTTTTTCCTTTGATATGACCAATGTTATAGAATTCCTATGTTGTCCTTACTTTGTGGATCCCATGTAGGATTCCTCCCTTTATCATCGCTGAGGATACCATGTAGGATGACTTCGCTCGTGGTTAGATGGAGAATCCCGAGTATGATGCTTCCTCAGTGTTTGACTTGAGGGACTTAGTGGGTGCTCATTGTTTGAACGACCCTGAGTTGTTACGTCGGGTTTGGGTAGCGATGGTGATCAGGTGTCACCTAGAACCCATGCCAAACTGGTGATCCCTTTGGGGCTATGGATGTGTTTTTCGGTTGGGCGTTTGAGCCACCCTCACTATTTGTTTATATCTAACTTGGTTTGCTGATGCTGTAGTGTTTACCAGAGGTGCTTCCTGGTTGGTGTATACTGATCCTGACACATGACATCTTTCTTGTTTTTTTGGATGCCTATTATTCCTTGTATTCCTAAGTAGGTGGTTTGTGCCTTTCCGTTCGAAGTCTTTGAGTATTATGTGAAAATTCCACCAATACCCTTGAACAGGGTATTATGTGTTTACCATTTTACCCCTGTTGATTGTCTGTAATTCTTGTATGCCTATGTAGAGGTAGTTTGGATATGAATAGGGATGATTGATATGATTTGGATGTTTTTACTTTGAATGTTCTGTTTGGGATAGTTTGGTCTTGTTTAGCCAGTTTGGTTGTCCTGCCTATTTTCCATGCCTATTGATGTAGGATGTAGAGTTTGTATTCTGACACACTTGATATGTTGTATACTGTTATCCAAGTAGTTATCTAGGTTTACTTTGGCCATGTTACAATGCTATGCTCATTGACCTACACGGGACTTTGAGAAAATGGGGTAGTAGACTATAAGGGTAATTGACCGAGTGAGCTTCCTCAGAGAGTCTTTGACAACATAGGCTATAGGGGGGATTGACCGAGTGAGCATCCTCAGAGAGGCTAGAACCACTTGGGGATATAAGGGGAATTGACCGAGTGAGCTTTCTCAGAGAGTACTTGATTACTTTAGACTATATGGGGATTGACCGCGTGGGCTTTCTTATAGAGTCTTTTTTTTTGAATTGTAAAACCTAGGATATAAGTGGAATTGACCAAGTGAGATTCCTCAGAGAGTCCTAGACCTTGGGGATATTAGGGGAATTGACCGTGTGAGCTTCCTCAGAGAGTCCTTGACTACCCTAGACTATGCCGGGAATTGACCATGTGAGATTCTTCAGAGAGTCTTGTTTTACCTTTGACTATAAGGGGAATTGACTATGTGAGCTTCCTTAGAGGGTCTATATATATCCTTATAACTGAACCAGAGGGGTTAGACTGTGATTACTACCCAGAGGGTTCCTTTTGTTTGACTGGTTGAACTAGAGTGTTACTTGATTTTGTTTATCTTGTTCAGAGGCATATTTGCAGCATGGGCCGAGGCAGGTACATGTCGATGGGATTATAGACCCAGAGATCGACTTATTGATACACGGCTTGAGTGGCCTAACATCCAACTCAATGCCCTTGAATAGTATGTCTAGGAGATCAGGCTTATGGTTCCAAGGACCGACTGCTGATGTTGTTTCTTGTTATTTGAATCACTTAATCATGAATATTCATATTTATGTATATGTGTATAGGTATGGGACTATACATGTGTATGTATATAGATATGGACATCCATGGTGGCACTTGCCCAGTTGACAGGGATTTCATACCCTGAGTTTGACTGTGGTTGCACGTTTGGTTTACTTAATTTTGTTGTGTTCTATCGATGCTGAGCACATTGTTGTTCCTTACACTTTTAGTATCACAACTATAGGTTGCTTGTCGGGGGGCCCTACTGAGATTATTTCTCACCACTTCACATCTAACAAGGTGTACATGTAGACCTTATGTCTGCTTTTCAGGTTGAGCATGAGTTGCATGGTGGATAGGGCTGAGGTCCAGTGTTGCATGATCGAGCGGAGCTTCTCGTGTGGTTCTACTGATCGGGCTGCTGTAGTTCGACAGTGTCTAGAGATTGGGTATGTGGATTGGCTTTGAGTTTGTAGCAGAGCCCTATACTTTTAATTTCAGTTTCTTTTGTACTTGTATCTATATGGTTGTCCCGGTGGGTGACCATTGTTGTATTTTATTTCATAGGTGTTCGAGATTTTACAACATTTTACTATTACAACTTGTTCTATTTCAGTTGATTATTTTTTCCACACTCTATTTACTTTCTGTTGTGTATGATACTTAGTTATTTCCGCTGTTTTCTTACCTTGGTATGTGGGCATAGTTTCCCCACTATCACACCCTAGGACCTCGCTTCTAGTCAGCAGTCTCTGGCATACTAGGAGGAGCACTTGGGGCCTTGTGGCGAACTGGCTCGAAGCCCTGGTTTAGTGGCTTTCGGGTCGGGACGTTACATGCACGAAGCATTGATAGCTCGTTGTGAAGCCACATGGTTCTTTGTGATCGGAAGCAGATTGCTTCATGTTTTTTTAATTGCAGAGTCGATCGTCATCCCCTCCTTGGCACAGAGGCCCCCTCAATTCCCTCCGCGGTGCTCATAGAGGCTTCTGTCAATTTCCTAGGGATCTAAGAGGTGATTCGGTTCCCTCTATGGAGAGGAGAATTACGTCCATTGAATCCTAACCATGTAATTGTCTTCCTCTTTTATTCCATGGAGATTGCAGACGAGGCCATGGATTTGCACCGGCCACAGTGCTGTGGGGCTTTGCACTGACCACGGTGCAGACAAGATCCACGAAGGAGCTTTGCAAAGAAGCCCCTTTGGCATTGGCTTCCTATTTTCTTATTCTTTCCTTTTCACACATTTTGGAACCAATAATAATTTATTTATGGAATGGTCTATGTTGAAACTTTGGTGTTACTGTTCAATTTGAGAGATTAATTTTTAATATTAAGGATTATATATTGTGCTAACATTTTTGTTTTTGATTAATGAATAAATAATTGAGGAATATTTTTTTTATCCTTTTGTGGATTATGTGATTTTTTATATGATGATTTTAGTGCTCTTGGAATGAAAAATTCATCTTGAATACTCATATTTTGGAGAAAAAGATGATATTATGATGGAAATTGTTTTAAGGATGAAATTATACTTATTAAGTAAGTATATTTACTTATGTTCTAAGTCTAGTTGGAAAAGTAATTCATTAAACAAAGTAAAAGGATATTGAAGAAAAAATGTTTTCTTATCACCTTCATTTCAGATAATTCGAGAGTATTTTTTGACAGTTATTGATTTATGGTTGTATGGTCATCAACTTTCTCATAAACCCATTATCTTTCACATTCCATCACTTAGATATTAATTTTTACTATATGTCCACATTTATACATACCAATAATGTTATCCTATTTAGAACCTCAGTTATGTGTTATTCCATACAACCTTCTTATTTCCCATTCCCTCTTTTTAAATGGATTTTTTATTAACCCTTTTTAGGATGTGGGTTTAAAAAAAGTTATTTTTAAATTTCACACCATTGATTACTGAGATCAAGTTTAAATTTAATGGTTGAAATTTATTAAAGGGGGGTGGACTATTATTTATTTCTAGGAAACATAATTCCTCAAAAGAAAATTCCCCATGAACTACCTTGATTTTGAATTATTTATCTTGTGGTTCCTCCACTTTCCGACCCCCAGGAGCCACCTCATGCATCCTTGAAGTTTTTACCTCTTACTCATCCTCCTACTTACCCACTAGTTGACTCTTCAGCCTTCCTATTAGATGGATACACTCACCCTCCCATACCAATTTCATGGTTTTTTTCTTCATTCAAAGATTACCCCCTTTTCCCTCTATGTACCCATGAGTCTCTAGAACCCTTTTGCCCTAAGATCTCAATGGAGACACCATGTAAAGCTTACAAGGGAGCATTTTTTATGATCTTAAACCATGATTATTATTTTGAGGAAGTGAAAACACTCCTCAAGTGGATGCTATTGGAAAGGTTCAATTCAGATAATAAATCGCTTCATATTTTCTAGAAATTCATCAAATCTTTGGGATAAGTTCCTCTAGAAAAAGACATTTTCCTAGATTTTATATCTTTCTGTGTCACCATGGATTCCAAGGATGACTCTGTTAAGGCATTTATTAATAGTTGTAGATCAATCGACTAGTAAAATTTCAGTATCTTTTTCTGGTCTATGAAGGTCGACCATTGTCTGGGTTCCCCTCATGTGGAAGTCTAGATCAATCTCTCAACCCTACATCTTCCTTTCCAAAATTGTTCCTTCTTGTGGAGCATTGGAAATTGATTATGGGATTTCCTCTCTACTGATGAATACACTATTCAACATGAGGGGAGCCTCGATAGCCTAAATCTATATTGATATAGATATGTCTAATCCCCTTGTGTCATGGATTCATCATCATGTTGACGCCTCATTGGTCTAGTATTAAGATATCTTATATCCCACAATTCCAAGGTTCTGAACATCTTGTCACATACAAGGTAAATACATGCTAGTTTTTAGAAAGGATCATTAGGCATGGATAGATAATCACTCTATAGTTATTCTGAATGATGGAGAGGCCTCGAAATCATTAGATTGTGGATTTTGCATCCAGAAAAGGATAGTTTCAAAGGTTAAGGATCAGGTTAGAGGCTAATCAACTTTACTTTCCCAAGCCACCACAGTCATTCAAAAAACAATGGGGCTGAAGGGTCCTCCTTTCCTAGAAGTAGTCCCTTTAATGCCTTTATATCTCTTTGTTGATCATGATGAACAGTCTTAGGGAAATCCATGTACCCTTTGTAATCCCCAAAACCTTTGGAAGGATGTTTTCATTTACCACTCTCCTGCTTATGTCACCTAGACCCAAGACCCTGGCCCCTCAGGTTTTTCAAAAGATTCCTCTCTTTCTTTACACAATTTATTATCGCATATTCAAATGTAACACATCAACAAGTATGTGTGTAGCTCTTTTTCGAAGGTGCAAGAGATCCCTCCTCTATAAAAGGAATCTCTTTCTTATTTTTTTCTTCCTAGATCCTCCCTCATTCAATTTCCAAAAAAATGGATGATACTTCACTTATCCCCAAGACCAGTGCAATTCTATAGTAGGCATTTTATTCCATACTCAAGAATCTCTGTATCCTTTAGTGGCGCCTCCCTCACCTCTTCCTAGTGGCATTTTTCATCAGATCCTAGTCCAAAATCTTTCTAGTTTTATCTTCTTCACATGTTAAGTACACCGTGATGTCCCGAGTCAAAGTCTGTTATTGCTCTATTTGATGATATATTTCATCACCTAGAGAACATATGTCCTAGGGGATAGGTTTAAACTATATTTCACTGATAATGAACTTCAAAACTAAAACTATTCCTTTGTAGTAGTGCTCAAGACTAAATAATGTTCCTCCAAGATCACTAATTACACAGTCAAAATAAGGGTGTATAATTTTTTTCACACTGATCCACATAACCTTTGTATACGGATCTTATTGATGCATAGTATTTTAGTGGATTTGGTTTTATCCTCCGATCAGTTTTTTATATCCAAAATTACCACAGGTGTCCATGTTTCTTTCACCTCCTTTATTTACAACAAATGATATTTTCAGGAAATAGAATCCTTATAGAATTATCTCAGGGGATTCAACCTAGGGATTAAATATGGATCATGGGTGGATGTATTAATATCATGGAGGATCCTGTAACAGGTTGATATTTTTTTAAAAATATATATATTCTTCAAATTAATTTAATCTTTTTGATATTTTTAATTTCATACAAAACTAAAAATAATTTATTTTATGTTAAATCACTATGATTAGAATAAATTATACATAAAAAAGTTAATCATTAACTAAACATACATTTTTTATCTTTCTCCTCACCGAACACCAAGGTTATCTTGTGTTATACACAATAATGCTTTTCCTCGATGGCTTGTGTAACACGCAAGACTGAGTTTTACTGAATAATGATATACTATAAAAATATTATTTAACATAAACTTGATGATTAATTAGTAGTTATGAAAATGGTTAACAAAATTATAAAAATATATGGTTTAAAAAAATATAAAATTAATTCATTGGTTAAAAATTAATTATAAAATAATATGAAAATTGATTGAATATAAAGAAAGATATTATTATTTTTATTCGCAAAAATCTATTTTACACTAATAAATTAAGTTAATTACAATTAGTGAGTGATATTAATGTGATATATATATATATATATATATATTATATTCAATAAAATATTTTTTATATTCATCTAATAGATTTTATCATCTTAAGATAACAACAAACTAAATTTTATGCATAAAATAACGTATTTTTATTAAGGCATTTTTACAACCTTTTAATGATGAACCTATTTAAATCCTATTTTTTCGAAATTTTATGGATTATATATGTAAAAATAGACTTATAATTTAAAATTAAAACATAAAAATTAGGTTAGAGTAAATTTTTGGTATTTTTCTGTGCAGTATTTTTCATGATTAGTGAAAAATACTGAAATTTAATTAAAAATCTATTTTTCATTTAATTTATTTATATGGTTAAGTTATATTTTAAATTTATTTTAAAGTCTAATAAGATCAAAATTTTATCAATTAATTCAATTTTGGCCATTTTAATCAATTTCACTTTGAAATTGACTATAAAAACATAGCAAATGTTTTTAGGCTTTTACTTTAAAAATCCACTTTGTCGTCCCATATGCGGGATTAAATTTAAATTAATTTCTTCAAAATATGTGATTAGAATTTGGTAAAGTTAATTTCATATTTTTAATTAGAATAATTTATTATTTCAAATAAGTTAAACTTTGTTATTGACCAAAAATACTACTGAACGTAATTAAAATTAATTACAATGGTTAAGGTGAAATTAAGCTTAATAAGGGACTAAACCTTAAACGTAAGGGCCCAAATGACCTAGACACTTGTCCAGAATCCATTGGATGGAAATATATTGAAAATATAATCCCTTATATTGAAATGGTAACATTATGGGATCCAATTTACATGGGAAAAACGTGGGTGTAATTAACTTTCCCAAACTTTACAAGAGTGCCACTCCTCTTCCACTATAAAAAGGCCACCTCTCCTCCCACTTCCTCACACCATTAAAGAAACTTTGGATCAACAAATATCTACCAAAAGAGATCCTAAAAATACATAATCTAATAATATAATCCTACCCTTTGTTATTAATCAATCCAATAATTCCCTTTGGTGAAGACCGAAAGGAGTTACCCGAATTACAGGTAACATTATTCCTAAAGTTATTTTAATTTATTTACATTATCCACCCCTTAAAATATCCTTATTAAATTATTATAAAACAAAACAATACAAAAAATATACTATTATTTCTTTATTCTATGGTTTTTACCTAAAAATGAACACACATTCATCAAATGGGTAACCAACATACTGTTTACCTGTACAGTGAACAACCAGCTCACTAAATGATGATAGTTAATTTTTTTCCTTTATCCCTATCATGTTGGAAATTATGATGGATTCTGTATTTATACATGTTGTATATATTATAATTATTATTTATTTATTCTTATGTATTTATTTTATAACACATACCTTTAAACATTCCATTTGTTATAAATATGATAATTTCATTTGAGGAAGTGGGGACTACCGCCCCCTCAAAGTGATATGATTCATTAAAAAACTAAATAGGATGTATTAATGATGGGGATATTGGAATTATATTATATATATTATATAATAATTATAATATAATAATTATAATTATATATATAAATATATTTCATTTACTCTCTTTCTTTTAATACCACAATTAAACAGAAATAGCGTTCGTGCGTACATACAACCTACCATCTCCATGAATGGTGTATTCCATTTCATAATTATAAATTTTATAGATTATTATAATAGAAATATAATGAATATAAATGATATAAATCATGAAATAAGTATAAGAACCATATATACAACAAATGAAGACACATGCGAAGTACAAAGTAGATATTACCCAAAGTGAAACCTTAACATAGAATAGTTAACAAGTGGGTAATATAAAGTCATAATAAAGTGATACATGATATTAGATATAATAATATGGTCATATGATAGATTTATATTAAATATATATTTATGATACATGATGTTTGAATGAGTACGATGAGAGTCAAGACGCAAGGTAAAGGGATTTCATCTCACATTCTATTTTTGTGAGATACATGCCTTAATCACCACTCATTTCATTTGTGCGGTATGTAAAATTCCCATGTATATATTCTATTAAATATTATACATAATATTATATATATTTAAATATCCTATTTATGAAATTTATTTCATGGGGGTTATGTTTCAAAAGTTACCAAATCAGTAAAGTAACTTTGTGTTAGTTTTCCTTCTTAGAGACAAATGCCATGTCATGCATCTATATTTTTATATCATGTGTATATACTACATTTTGACATGTAATATCATGAATAAAATTCTTTTCATGATATTTTAAGCTTCATGTAAGGTTATTATTTCCATCATGAATTAAAGTTACCAAAATGGTAAAGGTTTATTTCTATAATCTCTTCATTAATCATGATTGTTTATGATTATGAATACATTGATGGAATCTTATGATCCACCTATCAAAAAATATCATGAATTTTATCACCCTTTATTTATGAATGTTATATCACTATAATGGTACCATTTTACTACTCTTTGGTACTTAATGTACATAACAAAATGTTTTTATGAAAATCTGACTTTATCTCTCTTTTTTATCATAAATCTGATTCCTTCAAAACCGTGATTTATAAAAATGATTTCAAAACAGTATTACATTTATAGTATGATGTTAAAAGATATTTTTTCCCATGTTTTATCTTTTGAAAAATTTATTTAACATTATTCTTCTTTTCATTTACCTATTATGTCATTTATCTAACCTTTTAAGTTAAAAAATGAATGTTTGGCATGTACGAACATACCTGCCGTCAATAATATCATTTACTTGAAGCATAAATTATAAGTTTATATATTTTTTAAAGGAAAAATGTTTTTCTTAATATTATATACATTCATTATTTTTAAAGTGGTTTTCATTGAAAATGTTTTTCTCAATATTTTATGGTTATCAATGCTTCCTTTAAAAGTCTTTAAAGCTATTTTTCAAGCAATAGATTTTAAAAAATAATGTTTTGAAAAGTATTTTAAAACATTCCAAGCCGTATTTGTAAATTTTAAAACTATTTTCAAACAATTTTTTTTTTCAAAACGTTTTCAAGATTATTTTACTAACTTTTATGGAAAATGGTTTTAAAAACGTTTTAATGCTCTCTTTGTATGTTTTCAAAGAAGTAGGTTTCGAAAAAGTTTTCAAAATTTTATTTATAAGATTTAAAATTTATTTTTAGAAAATAGTTTTCTATAGGTTTTATGTTTTAAAGATCCTTTTTCAATTCATAAAGGAAATTTTCGTCAGAAAATATTTTTAAAAGATAGTTCAAAATTATTTTTCATCTAAGATGACATATATTGATATTACTCATAAATTTTCGTGAAATCATTGAAAGTTTCCAATCATATTTATTCTCAAAATGGTTTATGTTTTGATGAAATGATGTTTATGAAACCAGTTTATCTTTAATGAGTTATATGATTTTGAAACCCTCTTATTTTCATGAGTTATATGCTTTTGAAACCCTCTTCTGGTCATGGGTTATGCTTTGATGAAATGATTATGAGACTTATATCTTTTCCACTGGTAATGATATAATGAAATGTTTTTTATTCCCATTTCATTTCATGGGTTATTATATGATGTTTGGGAAACCCATCTATTTTTATGGGTCATGATATGATGCACATTTTATTATCCCATGGAACATGTATGTATGAATTTATCATGTGATGGGTGGGACCCATATATCCATCCAATGAATTGGGTAATGACAAATGCTTTATGAGATCAAAGGGTAAATGAGAGGGCATCCCAAGCACGAAACAAGAGGGTAAACAAGGGGTCATCCCAAGAACAAAAAAGAGGGTACATGGTAGGGAATAACAATATCAAAATAAGAGGGTACACGAGAGGGCATTCCATGCCTGAAGTAGATACATGAGTGATTATACCAAGGCTAACATGTTATGAAGTTCTTGGAAGAATTAATTCATGACATAGGTGTTTTATATTCTTATGTGTCTTCCTCAATTCCATTTCTTATTAATATGTTATTCATTTTTGGATTATTCCCTTGATGTCTTTATGATTCTTGTCTTATAAATAGAAAATATTTATTTCTTGATTTATATCAATGATATTTTCTTTTCAGTGTATGACATTCTAATGATCATGATCACATTATTATACCCTTATGTTCATGATATGTTGATACATTTTGTTAATTTACCCTTACTGAGCATTTTAGCTCACCCCTTTCTCATGTTTACCTTCCCCAGGTTATGAAGAATGTTTTTTAAGTAGAATTACCAATGGGTAAGATCTTTGTTGGAAACATTGAAGATATTTCATTGAGTTAGAAGATTGTTTTCCATGTTTCTAAAGGTACTAAAATAAAACATTATTTGGTCATCTATTTCTGAAATTTATTATGTATCCCATAAAAGTGATTCAATATCTATGAATGTTACTACTGGGTCATTATAGTTGGTATTAGAGAGAAATTTTAGTCATACTTTGGAAACTAGGATGAGAAAACTTTAATGAGATACCAGGGTATATAATTATATTTTTAGGGTTGTCTTAGAGGATAATTATAAAGATGAGTTAATGTTTAGGAAAATATCCTAGAATTTTGGTAAATGATAATGTGAGTTATTTCCTAGCAGTACATCATGTAAATATACTAAAAGTGGATGTGCCTCTCATATAGATGTAACTAGGGGTAATTAATCTAATAAGGTGTGTTGAGCCTAACTTGGTATAACCTGGTACACGACAATGAGCCTTACTGCACACCTAGTTTGACACTCTCAGGGGATATGCTTTGGAAATTCACAAAATCTTTATAAACAATCATGAAGGATTTGAATAGAAAATGACTTTGAATAACCTATTATAAACCTAAGGTGCCATATATTTAAAAGTAGGTGTCAAGATTTAGACATAATATAAGTAATTTATCATGATTATGTGTTTTTATTCTATGATATATGTTTCTCACCCTATGATTTCTTGTATTACTAGAAAGGAAAAGAAGGAATGTGGTTAGAATTTAATGTTTCATATTTGGAAAGTATGTTCATTATTTGAATCAAATTTTCAAGTCAAAATCACATAAATATAATCAGGAAGGTGATATGAGTATTGGTTAAACTTCTGAAGATAAAGAGACCACAAAAAACATGTAAAAGGTATGTGATGTTATTCTAATAATTTTTACATTAGACATAAGAATCAGGAATAGATTAAGGTTGAGGAACCTTAATAAATTATTCAAATATAATATTATAGGAAAAAGGTATTAATGAATTAGTTGATAAATCATAAATAATGGTTTCAGAATATGGTTGGAGGAATGATGTATTTATTTCATGGAATTCAAACATTATGTTAAATGAATCATGAGATATATAAGTATGTTCAGTATAAGTTTTCATAAAGGATTTAAAAGGATATTTTTAATAGTGATTTCATGGAAATTTTATATTTTGATTAAGGTAAGATAAACCTTTATTAATTCCTAATATTGATATAGTAATCTTTAGATAAAGATATTTGGATATGATTAAGTAAATTGGACGATACAGATTAATATGGAACTGATTATTGACAAAGTGGTCTATATAATCAAGAATGAAGTTTGAAACTTCTTGGATTTAATGAATATATCCAGTAATAATTTAAATAAGGAAGAATGCATGTTTTACAAA
The DNA here is from genome assembly GCA_963277665.1 of Viscum album. Classification (NCBI taxonomy): domain Eukaryota; kingdom Viridiplantae; phylum Streptophyta; class Magnoliopsida; order Santalales; family Viscaceae; genus Viscum; species Viscum album. Next base: position 339,132,516 of record OY728163.1, read on the forward strand.
AAGTATATGTGGTAATTCAAATTATTACCATGTTTCAAGGGAATATACGAAGAGGGTATTCACATGTTTGGAATGTGAAAACCAAGAGAAACTTTGTGATATATGGGGGATCAATGTTAATATGATTTTGTGTCATTATTTCTAAAGATTTGGATTCTCATATTCTATAATAGTTATATGGTTATCCATTTGTGGAATATTTAAGTTAAACTTCAGATGAATTCGGTTAGATTGAAGTGTTATCTCACTATGTGAGGATTTATGCATATTGGATAACATGATCTAATAACTTTTTATTGATAATAAATGATGAAAAATGTGATGATATATCATGGATCTCATGATCTGTTAGTAATTAAATAATGAAAAAAATCACCTTCCTTTTTAGAGAAGGAGGTGAAGTGGATCAAGGAACAATAATGGGTGAGGTTGTCCTGAAATCATGAAAGTATAGATTTTTCAGAAAATTATTCAGCTTTAGAGAAAGGATCTATAAATAAAATTTTGTCCGGATACCTTAATTTTTTTGAATTGATTTCCTTTTAAATAATTATAGATTTATGACTTTGAGGCCCTCAATTTTTCATTGATCATTCACTTTTTTGGGATTAATGACCTCAATCACTCCATAAAAATATTTACACATTCCCTCTAAGTCCATGTATTCACTTCTCACCCATGTTATCACATTTGGAAAACTAGTTATATGAAACATTGGGTAACTGTTATGTTTCCCACTTTCCTTTTTTTAAAATAAGTTTTAGTATTCATTTTTATAATGTGGGTTTATATGATTGAAGATTTCAAGTATTAAAACATTAATGACCCAGAAAAATTTTGAGGGACAAATTCATTTTAACAGGTGTATAATGTAACACCTTGAGATTTTTTGAAATATTTTTTTTGAATTAATTTATTCTTATTGATATTTTTCATTTCACGCAACACCAAAAATATTTTATTTTATATTAAAGAACTATGTCCAGATTGAGTAATACACAAAACCAAGTTGATCGTGCACTACATGAAACATAAATATTAGTTTTATCTACAAAAAACACTGAATTTATCTAGGGTTACAGATAATAATGGTTTTCCTTGATGACTTTTGTAACATACAAGATCATGTTTTACTGAATAATGATATATTATAAAAATATTATTTTATATAACCTACTCGATTAATTAATAGTTACAAAAATAGTTTAATAACTAATTATAATATATGGTTTAAAAAAATATAAAATAAATTCATTGGTTGCAAATTAATTATAAATAAATATGAAAACTGATTGAATATAAAGGAAAATATTCTTTTTTTATTCCCAAAAAGATGTTTTACCCTAATAAATAAAGTTAATTAAAATTAGTGAGTGATATTATTGTGATATAAATATTATATATTCAATAAAATATTTTTTGATATTCTTTAAATATATTTTATCAGATTAATATAAAAACAAACCCATTTTTTTGCATAAAATACTATATTTTTATTTAGGCATTTTACCACCTTTTAAGGGAGAAAATATTTTAAATAAATTTTTTGGAACTTTCTGGATTATACATGTTAAAATAAAAATAAAATTTTAATTTGAAACATAAAAATTAGGTTAGGGTAATTTTTTTATTTTTCTTTGAGTTTTTATTTTTTAATGAATAGGGGAAAATACTGAAATTTAATTCAAAATTTCTTTTTTATTTAATTTTTTATGAGGTTAAATTATATTTGAAATTGATTTCAAAGTTTAATTATATAATATTATCATAAATTAATCCAATTTATGTTATTGGAAACAATTTTAATTTTAAATTTACTATAAAAACATACAAATCCTTTGACAATTTTCAAATTAAAAACCTGCATTGTCATCCCATCAGTGCGATTAAATTTATATAATTTATACCACTTATGTGATTAGAATTTAGTAAAATGGATTTAATATTCATAATCAGAATAATTTATAATGTATAATATGTTCTTCTTTGTTTTTTACAAAAATATTTGTCAAAGTTATTAAAATTAATTACAACGATCAATGTGAAATTAAACTTAACAATGGACTATACATTAAAATTAAGGTCCCAAATGACTAATAAAATTGTCCAAAAGCCATTTTATATCCATATATTGACCCTATAATCCATTGTATATAACGTTTATCATTATATGAGACACTTAACATGATAAAAATGTGGGTGGAATTCCCTTTATCAAAATTTACAAGAGTGACACTAATAACAAGCCCTCATCTCTTCCAACTTCCTCACTCTTATAAAGTTACATTGGATTGAACAATATCTAAAAAAATAGATCCTAAAAATCTATAACCTCATCTTATAATCCTCAAATTTTTTATAAATCAATCCAAGGAAGCCCTTTGGTGCAAACCAAAAGGAGTTACTCAAATAAGAGATAACATTTTTTCTCAAGTTCTTTTATGATATTTCCATTATCCACCCCATAAAATATCCTAATTACATGATTATAAAACAACACCAGATTCATAAATATACTATTATGTTGTTATTATAAGGTTATTACCTACACATATACACACTTCTATCTAATCGGTAATGAACATATTGTTTACCTATATGATGATCTATCACCTCACGAATCAATGATTGTTCATTTTTCCTTAACTGCCGCTCATAGTGGAAATTATGATGTAAAATATGTTTATAAATGTTATATATTATATTTATTAAATAATTATTCTTATTTAACTATTTTTTAACACATACCTTTATACTTTCAATTTTTTTTAAATATGATAATTTTTTTGAGGAAGTGTACATTGCCTCCCCCTCGAAGTGGATATTACCCATAGTGTAACTTTAACATAAAATAGTTAACAATAGGGTAGTATAAAGTCACAATAAAACCATAAATTATATTATATATAATAATATGGTTTTATTAAATATTTATAATAAACTTACATTTGTTATACCGGAGGTTTGAACGAGTACGGTGAGAGTCAAGACACAATATAAAGATATTTCATCACACTTTTTATTTCCATGAGATACACACCTTAATCACAACTAATTTCATGTGTGTGGTGTGTATAACAGACATGAATGTATTATATTATTATTATACTTATGATTATTAATATTTACATATCTATTTGATGACATTTTTTTCATGGGGGTTATGTTTCAAAAGTTACAAAATCGATAAAGTAACTTTGTCTCAATTTGTCTTCTTTAAGACACATGACAATCCATGCACCTATATTTCTATATGAGGTTTATATGCTTACTTCTGACATGTTAAATCATAAATCACATTATTTTCATGATATTTTAATCTTCATGTAAAGTTATTCTTTTGATCGTGAATTAAAGTTACCAAAATGGAAACAATTTATTTCTACAATCTCATAATTTATCGATATTATTTATGATTATGTGTTCATTGATTGAATATTATGATCCACATCTCAAGAACGCTCATGAAGTTTCAAAAAATATGTATATTCTTATTATATACCTATAATATTACCATTTTCCCACTCTTTGTTACTTAATATAATTAATAAAATATTTTTTATGAAAATCCAACTTTATCTCTCTATTCAGTCATAAATCCGTGTTATTTCAAAATCAAGATTTCTAAAAATGTTTTCAATTTTTTAAATTTTATCTTATGACGTTAAAGAAAAAATTTTCCCATGTTTTATCTTTAATTTTTTTAAAAGGAATATTATTATCATTTGATCAATTCACTTTTCTAAACTTTTAATGTAAAAAAGGAATGTTCATAATTTATAAACATAGCAAACATAATGACCTTCATTCCATTGAAGAATACATTGTAATTTTACAACATTATTTTTATATAATTTTTTTCTTAATAATTTATACCTTTATTGTTTTTAAAGTTGTTTTCATTGATTTGTTGTTTCAAAAATGTTTCATGGTTATCAATGCTTCCTTAAATGTTTTCAAATATATTTTTTTAAAAATAGGTTTTCAAAACAATTTGGTATATTTTAAAAAGAATTATTACCATTTTAAATACATATTTTTAAGTTTTCAATTTATTTTCAACGAAATGGGTTTCCAAAAAATTTCAATATTCTTTTATATATTTTCAAGGAAAATTGTTTCCAAAACATTTTCAAGATCTATTTATATGTTTTCAGAGAAACAAGATTCAAAAAATTTCCAAATCATTACTGATATGCTTTCAAGATTATTTTTCGGAAAATGGATTTCTAATGGTTTTATGTTTTAAAGATAATTTTTCAGTCAATAAAAGAAATTTTCGTTAAGAAATATTTTTAAAATATTTTTGAAAAATATTTTCCATATAAGATGAAGTCCGTTGATATTACTCATGCACTTATAGGAAATTATTGAAATGTTTCATTCATATTATTTCTTTGAATGGTTTATGTTTTTATGGCATGCTTTTTATGAAAACAATTTATCTTTCATGGGTTATATAATTTTGATACCTTATTTATTTCATGGTATTTCTTTGATGAAATTATTATGAGACCTATATCTTTTCCATACATAATGATATGATAAAATAATTATTATTCCAATTTATTTTCTTGGGTTATGATATGATGTTTATGAAAGTTGACTCTTTTTATGGGTTATGATATGATGCATGTTTTATTATCTTGTAGCACATATATGTATGACTTTATCATGTGATGGGTGGGACCTATATATCCCTCCAATGCATTGTGTGATGATAAATGTTCTATGAGATAAAAGGGTAAATGGGAGGTCATCCTAAGCATCAAATTAGAGGGTAAATGGGAGGTAATCCCAAGACCGAAATAAGAGGGTACACAAGACGGAATCCTAAGACTGAAACAAGAGGGTACATGGGAGGGAATACAAATCCCAAAACTGGAGGGTATACAGGACGAAATCCCAATTATTAATCTTGTACATGGGTGATTTTCCCAAGCCTAACATGTTACAAAGTTCTTGGTAGGAATCCTTGACATAGTGCTTTTATATGCTTATGTGTATTCCAAAATTCCATGTCTTATTCTTATGTTATGATTTCACAATTTATGCTCATAATTTCTTTATGATTCATGTTTTATGAACCACAAATCTTTATTTTTTGCTTCATGTTCATGATATTTTATTTTCATGGTTTGATCTTCTAATGATAATGATCACATTCTCATACCCTAATGTTTATGATATGATTATACATTTCATTTATTTACCCTTATTGACAGTTTGAGCTCACCACTTTCTTATGTTCCCCTTCCCCAGGTTATAAAGAACTTTTTTATTTAGAATTACTAAGGGGGAGTTATTTGTGGGAAAAATATAATATATTTAACTGAGTTAGAATATTTTTGTTCCATGTTTACAAAGGCACTAAACTAATACGATCTTTGGGTGTTTTCTTGTGCAATGTATTATGTATTCACAAAAAGTGATGAAATTTATATACACATTAAGACTAGTCAGTTATTGATCATTGTGAAAATAAAAGAGGAGGGGCCTTCCCTTGGATAGGAAGTCGGGAGTTCACTTCCTTCATGGACAACACCAGCCTCCTGGGCATGGGGTGCTCGAGACATCATTTCACCGCGTGTGAAAACGTAAAATGAGACCATAACACATGGTTTCACCTAGACCGGTGTTTATATAACAACCATGATATATAACCAAATATAGATTAAAATTTAACCCTCCTTATTCATAGTATTTTTAATAACTCCCCATTACATTTTTTAATGTCCCCTAGAAAAGAGAAATGTGATCGTTTCACCTTCTCCCATCTTTGGACCAATATTCTCAGCTTCCATTAGGTGTTGAGAGAGCCTTAGGTGAAGCCATCCTAGGTATGCTCATGAATCATACTTCAAAAAACATTAAGGATCCTTAGATGTGATCTTCAATACAAGATCAATAACAACCCCCCCCCCCCCACTTGAAGGATATGGGACCGACCAAAATGGAAATTGTGTATATGGAAATTAGTTAGGAAAATTATTGGAATACGATTATGTTTGGAGATATATATCAAGAAATAAAATCTGGGACTCAATGATCCTAAATCATGAAAACATGGCACATGATAAATCTATAATAAAATGGTAAGGGAACAAGATTAGGATATTGAATTATTCTATGCATTCATTAAAAAAATAGGCACATCAATAGACCCAACATTCTCTTAGAAAATGAAACATACAAGGAAAACCATGATGTGGTGGGAGGTATGGTTGAGGATACTTTCAAGTCTATAATTAAAGGTTACAACCCCCACATTCAAGTAGGTTACAAGATATTCCATGAATAACTCTCTGGTTCCATTCCTCAAATGATCTCATATCAAGATAACATGTTATCTGAATCTGTACCTAGAGAGACATAGATTCATGGGGTAGTGTGGAATCTCAACCTAAAAGCATTCCTGGACTAGATGGTTTCCTGGGTTCCTTTTACATGGAATCATGTGATCTATTTAGGAATGAAATGGTATACATGATGTATGACTTTTCTAAGGTGGTTGTCTTCCTCGTGTGGCCTTTTCCACTAAACTAGTACTCATCCCTAAAATAATATAAACATATTATCTTTAGCACTATAAACCTATTAGTATATTAAATTTATCATATAAGTTTATGGTTAGTGTTATAAATAAAAAGGATATCCATTTAGACTCCACACTCGATCTTAAAACAGAAACATGGGTTTGTTAAAGGCAGTTTGATATAAGGTTTTATTGGCTTAGCCCAAGAAGTGATCGAAAGTATTAAGAGAAAGGCTCTCAGATCAAATATTGAAATAATGTCATACTTTAATAAGGCATATAATATACTTAAATGGAACTATATACGCATGGTTCTTACATGAATTGGATTTTCACCATGGGCCTATGACCTCTTGTTCAAGTGTTTTTTGGTCTATATGGCTCTCTATATCATTCTTAGGGAAGAAATGCATTTTCTTCAATGTTGTCCATGGCCTAAGAAAATGAGACCCACTATCCCCAATACTTTTCATCCTTATTAGAAAATCTCTTAGCCGCTTCATCAACAAAATTTTATTGATGTGAAATATTCTTCCATATCTCTATTGGTCAAACTATAATATAATCTATAATCTCATGTTTTCATATGAAAACTACATTTTTTTAATACTAGTAATAGATCCATTCATGGAATCAATAAAATCCATGAAGAACATTGAATGTGGTGCAATAAAATTGTGAATATCCATAAGAGTATATTTTTTCATTTAAAACTAATTCCTTACATGGAGATAAAGAGCTTGAAGAACTATATGAACATGCACAGAAGAAGAATTCAAATAGACTATTTGGGTTCCCCAGTCTCTCTGATTAGGCATCATATTCACCACTTCAAAAAGGTTTTATATTGCATCAATTTCTACTTATTGAATTAGAAAAATTATCTCTTATCATTTGGAGGTATAATTACATTTGTGATTAGAATCCTTTCTTCCATACCCATCCATGTCATTTCGTACCTCATGGTTATAAATGGTTTTTTATCTGGTATTGAAAACATCATGGCTTCATTAATTTAGGATTCCCACTAGAATGGTAAAAACCATTGAGATTCATAGGACAAGATGACCATTTCATTGATGGAGGGAAGAATTAATGTTAGAAGAATCTCAGACACAATTATGTGATTCCCTGAGAATATGGAATGGGAGGTTCTTATGGGTCATATTCTTTAAGAAATATTTGTGACAGATAAGTATGAGAATTATATAGAGGCGCCAAGGGGGTATTATTATTATGTATGGATAATGATTCATCCTCATATCTTTAATCTCTAAATCTGCACCTGATGGATAGTGGGTAGAGGTCATATTAATTTCTAACACTATAACTAGGTCAGAACTATGCTAAGATTTCTAGGATTCCAAACACCATACATCACATTTAGGCACAAAAGCAGTTTCCTAGAATCTATCCAACCAATTTTGGAAAAGAATCACCACGACTTTTTTGATCTCATTGTGATGAACTTTGATCTATACAATTGTTTTTTCATTTTATCTTCATTTGATGACTAATCTATAAAATTCTTCTATAAAGCCATGATGGATTTTAATGATCCAAACATATTGGGAAAGGTACTTTGGGGTATAGAGATCCCAGTAAAATTTAAATTCCTCACATGAAAAGTAAGGAACTAGGATTTAACTATAGATAATAACATTAAGAATTTAGACATAAACCTCATTTCCAGGTTCCCCTATTATAGTGATTACCTGGAAGAAACAATGACTCATATATTCTTTGAAGGTGATTGCGCATGTTTGGTGTGGAGCTCATTTTCTAAATCTAGTGGGCGCCCTTATGAAGACCCATTAGACACATATTTCTTAAATCTATGGTGCGTGGAGTGGGAATATTTAATCTAGAGAAAAAGGAAAGAGTTGTGATACTCTTAGTTGGATATTGGTGTATATAGAAGGCATAGAATAATGCTAATCATGATGATACCCCATGTTATAGGACATCCATTTCCTTGAGAATTAAGAACATTTTGATTGATCAGATATGAAATATTAATAATTGGGCCAATGTACCCCCCTTCACCCTCTGTTAGAAACTAGATCACCCACCACTCATTTGCTAGAGTCACAGAGGGTTGGTGGATTGAATGGTTTACTCAATTTTATGGTCTATGTCTTATGATGGCTCATATAGCATGGGTGTTACGGGGGAGGTGGTATTATTGGGGATCCCAGAGGTTTGGTGATTAAAAAATTTATGAAATTATTTGGAGGTGGAAATTATTTACAAATAGTTGTGAATGTAATTATACTAGGCCTCCTATTATGTATCTAGAAGAATATTCATATTATGACAGTTGAAATTGATTCCTCTATTATTCCTAAGTCTATGCTTGGCCTTGGCCCCATCCCCTGGACTATATCATATATCATCCAAAGGTGAAAGGGACTCATATGAAACCACACAGATGTAATTAATAATTAGTGATAATGGAAAAAAGTGTATAAATTCCTTGCTTCAATTTCCACCCAAGGTGATTGGATTACATTATTCTCCACTTGGGATCATTTCCCCCTAAGGGAGCAAACCCAGTTATAGGTGTTTCTCTAGGGCTTCACTACATCAGACCCCTATATTTTTTGGGTTTCTAATTGTTTATTTATAGTTATATCTTGTACTAACACTCTCTTTAATTAAAATAAATTTTTGTTTCGCCTTGGGGATAATGTGACATCCTGAGATTTTAAAAAGAATACCATGTTTGATAGAGTATAAAACGCACAACACCGAGCCTAAACGGACCATGAAATGTTATTATGTAAATATGAACATTATAAGCTAGATATTGAATTAATAGGTATAAATAGGATTAACCATATTATAGAAATTATATAAATTTCATTCTCAATACAAATTTATTTATTATTTATTCATAAATAAGAACTCAATGTTCAATAAATTTATTTTATATTTCAAAAATATGTTTTATTCAAAAATGATTTTTATTAATTTTTTGTGAGTGAATATTATAATTAATTTAAATATATTTCAGATATTTTATTCAATAAAAATGTTATAATTTTTTAAATCATCATATCAAAACTTTCTTATGGGTAAATGTTGGAGTTTTTTTCCAAAATATTGATTTTTTAGTGGATAGAGAAAATTACTAATTTTTATAAAACTGTTATTTATTTTTATTAAAAATTCCCATTATTATTTTATCATATCTTAAATTTATATAATACTCCTTCATTTAGAAATAATATAAGTAATTAATATGTATTCTTCTTTTTTTCAAGAATTTTTGGTTTAAGTTCATTTTTGGGTTTAAAAAACACAATTTTCTATGAATAGTTTTTCATTGTGTTTTGCAAGTTTATATTATAATTAATTTATACCACTTATAATAATTGAATTTTAAAGAAATGGAATTTATTTTTGAATCATAAATTTAAATTTATCCAGGTATTAATTTTTAATATTTTTCTTAAGAATATAATTTTTTGGCGATTAGTAAAAAATATATTTTTTATGAAATATCGTATCTTTTATGATATACCAATACATAAATATTATAATAAATTTATTAAACATATATAAAAAGTAATCTTTTATAATATAATACAAATATATTATAAAAATAATTAAAAAAATACAAAATTATTTTTTTTAATGATAAATATGAATATTTTTTTCAGTGTTGACGTAGTACTTGAGAAGCATCGAAAAAGTCAAATTTAGAGTCATAAATATAATATTTTATAAGTAATAAGTCTCTGATAATTTTGTTAATAAATATAGATTATTATTTATTATTTGTATGGTTATATTATAATTTTTGAGTTATATAAAACATTATTTATCAAACTTCTTGTGTAATACTTGCGCAAGACTAGAAAAGTCAAAATAACGTAGTAAATAAGTTGTCATGACGCAGATTAGAGTAAATATACATATTTAATTTATATAAAAATTTATATAAAAATTTATATATTTATTTTTATGATGATATAATATTTTTCTTTTTTAGTGATGAAAATGTAACTTTAAATGCATATGCAACACTGACACAATGCATGCTTAGGGAGTAGAAAAATCATGTAAATTGTTTTAAGAACACTAAAAATAACAGTGTGTGGGTGATTTATAGTGTAACATAGATTTTATTTTTTAATATAATATATTATGGATGTGTGAGAGGTTTATATTCTAATTTGTTTTGCATTCATGTTGTTTTAAATGTAAAATTAAATGAATAATGTCAAAAGAACATTAATGATATATTATTATAAATAATATTTTATTAAATTAGTTAAAAATAATAAAAAAAAATTAAGTAGAATTTTATGATTATAAAAGGCCAAAAATTTAATCCCGTGAAATTTATCATCCAATTGTTACCATATTAGTAAAATTAAAACCCTTTAATATTGAAAAATTCATTTCCATAGTTAAGGTTAAAATCGGTTAACCAAGGGGTTAAACCAAATGATAAGGTTTAAAATAATATATAAACCTATGAGAATTTTGTTTTATGATTAAATTAAGACCACAAAAAATTATATTAAATTTCATGTCATTTTGTAACCATTTTACATGAGTTAGAAATATATTATAATATAAAATATTATGTATTTCCAAAAAAGAATTTCATGATATTTTATAACAAACAATATTTTATCAAATGATTTAAAATTAATTTATATCCTATATTATAAAATGTGAATTTTATGTTCTTTAAAATATTAATCATGGTCCATTTATGGGTCATTGTTTCTTTCATAATAATTTTATTAAACCATAAATAGTAAAAAACATTGATATCATAATAATTGTCAAGGGGTTAATGAGGTATAAAAACAAATAGATGAGGGTGAAAACATCACCTAAAAATGTATAAATTTTATTATATGATAGTTTTTAGACACATAAAAAATTATATGATAATTATATCAATTTGGATAAATTTTTAAATGAAAATTGATTTATGTTAATTTAATACTTTACATAATTCCGAGAGTGCCTCTCGCCTCACTTATAAAAGGGAACCCCCTCTCCTCTAATCCCCACACTTCAAGAGCCACTATTTTGGAAAATAACTAACCATATAAATTCATAACATTACTTCAAAAATTTTAGATAAATTTTTTAGAATTCCATCCTTAGATAGATTAAGGTGTAAAGCAAATGATGTTATCTGGAGAAGATGTATAGTTTTTAAGAAATTTTTTTAGTTTTATCTATTCTTCTACATCAATTAAATGTAATTCAAAGATATGAAAATAATTACACTGTTATCTTAAATATACATTAATGTTTTTACATTAATATAATTATCTATATCCACATCATTCTTCCATCAAATGGGATACGAATCCATTTTCCGTGTGTACAGAAGACTACCGTCTCACAAACCGATGCAATTGTTTTTCCAAAAACACCTTTTAAGGAAGGTTATAATGATCTATTTATTATTATATATATATATATATGATATTACTAACCTAATCATAATATTTAATGATAATACATCATGTTTTTTCTTACCATTCCATCCATTGAAAAATGATAATGTCGTTCATGCATACGTGTTAAATATCACCTCCACAAAGAGACGTGATTCGTTTTTAATTACTGAATCAAATGGATGGTATATATCAGATTTTTAAATAGATAATATTATATTTACCATATAATAATAACTCTATAAAGATAAAATAATATTTACCCTATTTCTCTCTTGTTCTTTGAAAAGTAGAAATGTTACTCTTGCAAACATACAACTTACCATCTCCATGATTATAACATAGTTCATTTTTCATAGCCATATTTCATAGTTAGTTTTAAAAGTATAATTTATGTATAAAAATGATAATTATGATATTATTATCATTATATATAATATGTCACAATTACCTCTTTTACCACAATCACCATTCCAAATTCATTTTGAAATTTTTAGTTGAACGTCTTCAGAATACCCGATGTGGACTTAACCGACTAAGTAATTAAATATTTCATTTAAATAATTGAAAGAAATGGTTTAATGATAAATTAATAAATTTGTAAAATGTTATTAATTAAAAAAATAATTAACGTAACATTATTATTTATGAATATAATGAATATATGTGATGGTATTGACTCGAGATAATAAACACTTAAACTTAAAACCTTATTTTAAATATTTTAGATATTTATTTTCAAAATCATATTCACATATCCATGTTAAGAAAATAATTTTATTGATGTATTTTTAATGAGATAAATGAATTATAAATGAAATTTTGTTCCTATTTCTACTTTATTTGAATTGTTTTCTAAATGAATATTTTTATGCATTTTATATGGAATTTTTTTAATTTATTTACAAAAAGGAAAAGAATATTTTATTTTATTTTATATGGTGTCAATGGTTTGTCCCAAAATCAAAACCATTATTTGATATTTTTTATTCTTTTACAAGTTTCCATTTTTTCTTCAATGAAAAAAACTACTTCCCTTTTTATAGTTATTTTAATTTTGGAAAAGGGTTTTTAAAAGGGAAGGGTATTTCAATATCGAAAAATGTTTTTCATATGGGTCAAAATATTTTTTCAAGTGTTTTATGAAACAATTCACCAGATTAACATTATTTATTCATGATATATTACATGAGTATTATAGATGATTACGGGTGAGATCAGTACAACTTACATAATTGGTGATCCTGGTATAGCTTATACAATGGGTGAGCTCGATAAATCGTATATAAAAGGGTGAGCCTAATACATATCTCAAATTCATTGGGTAATGTTTCTTTTATTAAAAGGTAATAAATAGGTATTTAACTAGGGTGTCTTATCATATAGATTTTATTGGGTTTCATTTGATTCTTACATAATTTTAACATGAGTTACTAATATAATGCTCTATGTTTTCTAATATGGGTTTATATTTTCTTACTATGGACTTAAATGTTTTCATGATAAAAAGTTTTTTCCTATATATATTATTTATTTCATACAGTCATTGAATATTTTATTAAAGATGAAAAATTAATGTATTTTTATGCTTATCACTAGAATAATAGACTTATTACTCCCACATCCTTTACTATTTCTTTCTGATCCCAAATTTTCTAATGATTTTTCACAATTCTTATGGATGATTAAAAAATTTAATAAAGTAAGAGTTTTAGATATGGAAGTTACCTTGAATGAAGAAATAATGTCTCTATAAGGAACATATTTTATGGGGAAAATGGATATTGTGTAGTAGTGTCCAATTTGAAAGAGTCTTCCTAATACTCTAAAAGTCCACACCAAAAAGGTCCTTGGGTATGGGTTGGACTCCTCAGGTATTAATCAAGTTTTAATGATCACAAATCTCATTAATGATCACAAATCTTATTAAACCTAGTTAACTACTATAAATTATATCCAGTCATGTGTATTTATGTTTCAAGTAATCTCATACTTTAAAATGGTTAAGCTCAATCTATTTCATGCATATCACTGTTTATGTCTGAATACGGTTGTTTACCAAAGTGAAAGACATCGTAAGCCAGACACCGTAAGCCAAACACCTTAAGCAAGACACCGTGACCAAGACATAGTGAAGCAAGAAACCGTGAACAAGAAACTGTGACACTCAGACACTGTGACACTCAAAATCCATGACACTCAGACACTGTGTGAAGGAGACACCGTTTTCATAACCTTCTATGACACCGTTTCATAAACTATTATGTTATCTTTGAAGTGAATTTTTAACATTCATATTTGATGATTTTAATGCACTGACATAATTAATGTTTTTTTGTAGATGTAGTACGAGGTAAGAGGTGCAGAACACATGGAACCTGTCTGCTAAAACTCATGAATTCGATGATAAAGAGCTAAGTGTGGCCAACAACAATAGAGCGCGATACTGAACAAAAAACAAGCCTATGAGCACAACTGTGAAGAACATATTGCTTGATTTTCAAAAAGAGAATTGTCTCATGGATGAAATCCGACTCTGATGAAGAACATATGAATTACATTGGAATCCAGAGAACATATTCACATTATCAAAACTTTTGAAGAACACAAGATGAATCACGACACTCTGTTTTTCAAGACAAAAAACCAGAAAAGGACTTAGAAGCATTTATGTTTTATCAAAGGAGTCCAAATATTCACTTCAAATCACTAGATCATTCTAAATTCATATATACTCTCTCTCGATGATTTTTTACATACTTTTTGAGAAGTTTGTGTACTTTGTTTATTCCATACACACACTGAATCCTGTGCTAAACTGGAGGATTTCTAAATCCTTACACCAAACTCTTTATACTTTTGTTTACCCACGACAACTGGGGAAGAGGTCCCTGTGTGGCCTGGTTATTATTTTTTTCCCACGCAAACTGTGGAAGAGGTCCCTATGTGACCTGGACAGTCTGTGTACTATTGGTAACCCCAATCCAGGGTGTGGATCAAAGTTTATTTATATAAAATTCTTGGTGGAAGGTGATCACCAAGTGGAGTGGATTAGGTCTTGACTTGAGACTGAACAACTTGTTTCATATCCGTTGTGCTGTTTAAATTTAGTCTTCTCTGTTTTACTTCTTTATTGCACAATCCAGAAATCACTAATTTCACTTTAATATTTAGTCTTGGAAAGAAGTTATAACTGTTTTTCCGTAGTAGTATAACTTCAAAAGTAATATTAATTATACAAATTAAGATTAATGAGAATTAATCAATCTTCTATGAAGTTGTTTAAAAAGTCAAACTCTTATAAGAGTATAACCTTGATTAACTGGGCTGTATCTATTTTTGGGGAAACTATTTATTTTGAAAATAATATTCTTTTAACAGAAAATTTTATAGTTACTCAATTCACCCCTCCCCTCTTGAGTAAACTACTCTGATAAACATTTGGTATGAGAGGTTTGTTTATTAGGAATCTGTGTAATCTCACTCAACAGTGATTGTAGTTGTACTTTGAAGATCTGTAAATTTCTGTTAATTAAAAATTTATAGCTCTTTTAATGTAATACGTTAGTATGGATAATATATTGGATGGTGCTGCAACCAACATACCACCATTATTTAGTGGAACCAACTATTCTCAATGGAAAAATAAAATGAAAATTCATCTAGAGAGTATGGGCTTTGTAATTTAGTCATTCATTATAGATGAATAAAAACTTCCTATGACTGATAGAATTACATGGGATAAACCTACCATGCTTTCCTACAATAATAATGGCAAAACCATGAATGCATTGTACTTTTACTTAGGAGATGAATAATTTAATAGGATTTTTTCTTGTAAAACTGCCCATGAAATTTGGGATACCTTGTCTGTCTCACATGAAGGAACATCTAATGTAAAGGAAATGAGACTTAATACTTATACTATAAAATATGATAATTTTAAAATGAAACCTGATGATCCTATTTCTGACATGTATCTCAGGTTCAATGAGATTGTCAACACAATGACTTCTCTTGGAAGATAAGTCACTACGAAAGAATAGATCATGATAATCCTTATATGTCTACCTGACAGAAGGAGGGGAACATCTATCTCTATTAGAGAATCGTGCGACATCAGCAAGCTACCTATAAAAGAACTCATTGGGAAACTAATGATGTTTGAGGAAGATCTGAAAGTCATCAAAGAAGAGGAGGATGAACCAAAGAGGAAATCTGTAGCATTCAAGATCACCTTCTTGAAGCACAAAGAAAAAGGGAAACTGGAAGCTTCTATAGAAAGTTCCACCACTGAACAATAATCACCTGACAGTGATGAGGATATGGATCAACTATCCAGAAGATTCAATTGATTTTACAAAAATAAGAACTTTTTCAGAAATCCTAACTTCAAGGGCATGTATGATCTAAAAGGAAACTGGAAAAAGGATTTGAAAAGAAGTGAAAAAACTGATGAAATGTTATGCTATGAATGTAATCACAAAGGACATATAAAGACTAACTGTACAAAGCTCAAGTATAAGAAGAAATATGAGGACAAGGACAAGAAGTACAAAAATGCAATGAAAGAAACCTGGAGTGCCTCTGAGGATAGTTCAAGCGACTCAGAGAAATCACATGATGAACAGGCTAAAAAAGCCAATATGTGTTTTATGAAAAACACTTCTGAGGTAACACTGAACTCTTCTGTACATGATTCATACTATTCTAAAGAGGAAAGTGACTATGAAAATATTACTAATGAAGAAATGTTTGAATACTATAACATGCTTTAAGAGACATGCAATAACTTAAAAGATAAATATAAATAATTGAAGAAACAACATGATCTCACTATAAATGTTAAATATGAACTTACTACTTAAAAGGAGAAAAATGATCAACTACTCAAAGAGAACGATGAATTAAAAATATATAATGAGAAATTAAAAAGTGACTTAAAAAATTTTACTAATGGGAAAAATACCATTACCCTAATGCTAGGAAAATAAATTGCTCCCAAATACAATACTGGAATTGGTTATAAACCTGTTAAAAGAAACCTTGGTAGAAATAATTTTGTTTCAAAGTCTAGGACATATAGTTTTTTTCCCAATTATAGACACAACTCAACTAGATCAAGTCATGATACATATTCTACTATTTCAAGTTTTTTTGGACCAAATACAGTCTATTTTTCAAATACTTTACATAATGCTTATAGGAAAACTATAAGAAAAATATGGGTTCCTAAGGCACTTATTACTAATGTTACTAGACCCAAACAAGTATGGGTACCAAAATCTATCTATGCTTGATCATGTTATAGGAACACTACTTAAAGATCTCCTACAAAAATCTATGGTACTTGGACCGAGGATTCTCAAGGCACATGACAGGAGACTACTCATGCTTCAAGAACCTGATAAAACTAGATGGAGTACATGTCACATTTGGTAACAATGCCAAAGGGAAAATCATTGTATTAGGCTAGATTGGTAACTCTGATTCGATTTTAATTTCTAAAGTATTGTTTGTTAATGGCTTAAAATATAATCTGCTTAGTATCTCACAATTATGTGTTGATGGATATCATGTTAAATTTAAAAATGATTCCTGTAATGTCTTTAATTATAAAGATGAATTAGTATTTTATACATCATGGAATGAGAACATTTATTCTATTAATTTAGATTCCTTAGCTTATTAAAATATTTCATTCTTAAGTTTATTTCATAAAAAAATATTGTCTTTTTCATAGGAGACTAGGACAATGTAATGTTCACTCCCTTAGAAATCTAACTAGAAAAAGGCCTAGTTAAAGACTTACCCAAACTTGAGTTTCCACATGAAAAAGTATGCAATCCTTGTCAAAAGGGAAAACAACACAAAATCTCTTTCAAAACAAAGAAAGAAGTTTCTACTTCCCAACCTCTCTAATTGGTTCACATGGATTTGTTTGGACCATCTAGAGTTTCTAGTTTAAATGGGAAGCACTATGTTTATGTTCTCGTAGATGATTTCTCTAGATATACCTGAAACGTCTTCATAGATCACAAAAGTGAATCCTTCTCTTATTTTACTAAGTATACCAATTCTGTATAAAATCTTAGTGGCCTTAAAATTAAATCTTTAAGAAGTGATCATGGCCGTGAGTTTGAAAATTAAGCGTTTGAATCCTTTTGCTCACAAAATGGTTATAGTCACAATTTATATTCCCCTAGAACACCTCAGTAGAATGGTGTTGTAGAAAGAAGAAATAAAACCCTGTAAGAAATTGAAAGAAAAATTCTTAGTGAATATGACTTACCTATTTACTTTTGGCCTGAAGCTGTGAATACAACATGCTACATAATCAATAGAGTCTTGATTAGACCAATTCTCAAAAATACCCCGTATTAACTTTGGAAAAATAGGAAGCCTAAGATTAATTACTTTAGAGTTTTTGGTTGCAAAGTCCTTATTCTCAACACTAAGTATAATCTTGAAAAATTTGAATCCAAAAGTGATAAAGTAATTTTCCTAGGTTATTCAATTTTAATCAACACTTATAGAGTATTCAATAAGAGAACTAAATGTGTGGAAGAATCTGTTCATATCAAGTTTGATGAAACAGATCCACATGAGCCCAGAACCATCTTAGAAAATCTGGGGGATGATGTATCCAATCTAAACATCAACTCAGAATCCTCAAATTTCTCTGTGAAAGAATCTGTGAAAACTTCCAATTCTGAAAATTCTCTACAATCGAGTCATAATGAACTTGAATCTGTTGATGAAGCTGAAATCTCTAATCCCTTTTTTTCTAGAAAGGTTATAACCCTTAATAACCATCCCTTAGATGATGTTTTAGGAGACTAAGAGAAAGGACCAAAAGTAGAGCTTCTCTTAGAAATCAGGTTGAACATCAAGCCTTCTTGTCATAACTTGAACCTAAAAATATTGATGATTCCATCAATGATGAATTTTGGGTGATGGATATGTAAGAAGAACATAATCAGTTTGAAAGAAACAAAGTTTGGAAACTTGTTGAAATACCCAATGACACAATCCTCATAGGCACTAAATGGGTGTTTATAAATAAGGTAGAATAATATGGAAATATAGTTAGGAACATGGATAGATTAGTTGCATAAGGATATAGTCAAGAAGAAGGAATTGTGTATGAGGAGACCTTTTCTCCAGTAGCCCGACTTGAAGCCATCAGAATCCTACTTTCTTATACTGCACATATGAATTTCAAACTATATCAAATGAATGTTAAGAGTGCATTCTTAAATGGGTATATAGCTGAGGATGTCATTGTTGAACAACCCCCTAGATTTACAAATCCTCATTTTCCCAATTATATTTTCAAACAATCAAAAGCTTTATATGGTTTAAAGAAAGCTCTGGGAGCTTGGTACGATAGATTGAGTAATTTTATCATTTCCAAAGGTTTGAAAAAGGAATAGTTGATCCTACCCTCTTTATAAAACGAATTTCTAATGATGTTATAGTTTTTCAAATCTATGTAGATGATATTATTTTTGGCTCTTAAAAAAATTCATTATTTATTGATTTTTCTAAAATGATGCAAAACGAATTTGGAATGAGTTTAATGGGAGAACTAAAATTCTTTCTTGGATTTCAAATCTTTCAAAATAATGATGGAATTGTTTTAACTCAAAGTAAATACACTATATATCTTCTAAAACGTTTTGGATTGGATAACACTAAAAGTAGTGACACTCCCATGAGTACCACCTGTAAGTTGGATCTTGATGAAGATGGAAAATCTGTTGATCAAACCACTTACAGAGGAATGATTGGAAGTTTACTCTACATAACTATTATCCATCCAGACATTATGTTTTGTGTGTGTATGTGTGATTGTTTTCAAGAAAATCCTAAAGAATCTCATTTAAATTATGTAAAGAGAATTTTTAAATAACTCAAGCATACACACAATTTAGGACTATTCTATCCTAAAGGATAATCATTTGAACTAGTTAGTTATTCTGATGATGACTTCGGTGGATATAAGTTAGATAGAAAGAGAACCTCTAGAAAATGTCACCTTTTAGGGAAGTCACTAGTATCATGGTGTAGTAAGAAGAAAAATTCTGTTGCATTATCTACTGAAGAAGCTAAATACATAGCTTCTGGAAGTTGTTGTGCAAAAATTTTGTGGATGAAACACACATTACTATATTATGGATATCAATTCAGACATGTACCAATAAATTGTTACAACACAAGTGATATTAACATCTCAAAAAATCCTGTTTTACATTCTAGGACAAAACATATTGATTTAAGACATCACTTTTTGAGAGATCATTATCAAAAAGGTGATATCACCTTGGAATTCATTGGTACAGAATATCAACTTGCTGATATATTCACTAAACCATTAAGTTATGAGAGAATAGACCACATCATACATGATCTTGGAATGATAAATCTCAAATACATATCTTACTTGTCTTACTGTTCAACATTTTACTATGTTTTCCTTTACCGTTTCATGATTACAGTTTCTCAGTTACTGTCTCTCATGTTCATGGTCTCACTATTAGCACTTTGTACTTACGGTCTGACATTTACAGTCTCACCGTAACGCGCAATGAAAAGTTAACTTACTGTCTCACCGTGATGACCACTTACTATCTCACCGTAACGACTATTCATGGTCTCATCGTGAAAATTATTTATGTTTTTTTCTTTACACCCATATCGCGGTAATTATTATTTCACCTCTTTTACTTTCCCGAATTTTTATTTTTGTGACGATTGGAATTCCTAAATTATAAAATGAAAAGTTTCACTCGGTTCTTCACTAGGGACTTCTACTATTCACTCATTTCAAACCCTTTCAACCATGAAACCCTCTCTCTCTCTCTCTCTCTCTTTCTAGAACCCTTAGTGGATTCCAAGAATTAAACTTCCGTCATCAACCACACCTGAGAAGTACAACTTGAAGAAGAAGAAGATTTCACCTAAGCTGACAGCTGAAGGACCTTTAAATCCGAATATGGTAAATTGAAGTGTTGTACCTGAGAAAGAAATCGGACTCGAATGGCTTCTATCTAGAAAATTTCTGATCTTGAAACTGTTAAAAGAACAAGGATGGTTAGAATGGTTATCAAGGGAGAATAGACCCATCTATCCTCGGTTAGTATCTCAGTTCTACTAGTACGTACAGTTCTATTTTGATTCTGGTGAAAGTTATATTGTGAGAAGCTGTATTAATGGCCAAAGATGCTCCTTACCTTCGAGGTTATGGGTTGCATGCCTTAGGATACCTTATGAAGGTATATGTGAAGATTATCAGGGAGGACCTCCTCCATCAACTGATTTATTTGATCTTGAAGAAGCTCTGAAAACCCTAACCGAAAATGGCACCAAGGGAAGGGCCATCGCTGCTGAACTAGATGGAGAAACAAGACTTCTATTAAAGTTTCTTCAAAATATGGTTAGTCCAAGAAAAGGTGATTTTTCTGTCTCAAAATATCAAGATGTGTTTTTGATTCATCTTAAGAAAAATGGACATAAGATCAACCTGTGAAAGTACATCATTCACCATATGTGTGAGTTGATCAAGGTTACATTCAAGTCTACTTCTCTGTTCTACTCTCTGCAGATTTCAGCCATGCTTGTTGAAAAAGGCACGGTTGGACCTAATAAAGAAGTGATTATGGACTGTGAATACTGTCTGTCTAAAGCCATCATCAAGAGAATGAAGATAAACTAGAATCCTTGGAAGAAGGAATGGGTGGAAGATAATGATAAGGTTTATGAGAAGTTTAATCCTGTGGATTATCCATCAAGGCCGAAAGACATTTCTGATCTTGGTTTGGAACCAGATGAACTTTTTGAGTATTCAGAAAAAGAAGAAGAAGAGGCTGAAGTACCATATAGGGAAGAAGTTATTGTTAAGGAAGAAAGGACTATTGTTCCTCATGCTTTTCTTGAATAAGAAGTTCCTACCCCTAGTGAAGATGTCAATCTGGAAATCCAACCCGAAGTTGAAAAAGAATCAGTGGTGACATAATATGAGAAACAAGTCATGGAAGAGCCTAAAATAGAAAAACTATCTACTGTGCAAGAATCAAATCTAGAAGAACTCCCTGTGGAAAAATCTATTCCTGAAATCATACCCTATGCTGAAGAAAGGATGGAGATGGCCTTTCAGCTCGATAGACAAGAAATGAATGAGGAACTTAGAGATGAAAATGTGGATTTAGACCAAGCTTCTGACCCTCTCAGTCCTGAGAAGGAGGCACCTGTTGAGGGGTAGAAAACCCTGAATCTTGAGTCTAGTGAAGCTTCATATCCAACTGAGTCAAGTCATGTAGACTTTCAGTTTATATTTCCTAGTTTTTATGATGTGAGTGAGTCTCAGCAGGTTACTGCAACCAGGCTTGATACTTCTTCCCTGTTTCAGTTGAAATCAATCACAAAATTTGCACATGAGAAGGAACCTGAACCTGACCCTGTACTAATTCCTACACCTGAAACTATACCTGAACAGTTGTCCTTTGTCAGTAAGGACGATTTAAAGAAATTTGGAGATACTCTCTTATCTGGTGTTGAGAAACTTATGAACTCCCATCCTCATCCTGTGACAAATTTAAGTGAGAGATATTCCTCACTTCTTTTGGAGAAAATTATTTGGAAAATACAACCTAAGATTCTCCATGAGATTCAAGAAGTATGAGTTGAAAATACGTTTCTTAGTAATGAAGTCACAACCCTGAGAAGCCTAGTTGAAGACATGTAGAAAGAGTTGTAATCGAGATTAGAGCATGCTACTGCTCCTCTAGCACCCACTGTTTCTCAAATCTCTCAAGATGTTGTGTCTAAGATTAACCATTATCTGGAATCCTTTGATGAAAAGATTGCGGAAAGGAAAAAAGAGATGTTGAAGGACCTGAGAGAGATTGTGGTGAACCTTAATAAACTCACTAATGAGTACACTGGTTGTCTTCAAAAGGTTCTGAATCAGCTCAATTCTTTGACCACAACCATCAAAGCTTCTAATACCTATGGTCAATCCTTTACACCTTCCATGGACAATACATTTCTTAGATATATAGTCAAAAAAGAGATTCAGAATGCTTTCAGTGTCTCTAATGTGGCTTCTTTCTCTGAAGTTGTCAAGAACAGTGATAGAGTGCTTGACCTTGTACAAATTCACGCCAAGATTGCAAATGATTCCCATCAGGAGATTTCTAAGAAAGTGGATTTCTATTTCAACCGAATGTTCTATAAAATTGATATGACCAACCACTTCAAATACCTTTTAGAGAATCTAAGAATTCCTCCTATGACTCAAGCCTTCAAAACCCAAGTCTAGAAGATAACTGAGTTTACCCGAATGTTGGACAAGTTTATGGAAAAAAAGATGAATTTGAAAACGCCACGTAGTATGGTGGAGATATTATTGCAGACTTCAACAAACTCTTGAGACCTTATCTTCATGTCCAGATTACAACAATTGTTGCTCCAGTGGCTGCACCTCTCAGACCTGGGCTGCCTACCATCACCTCTGCCTTAGCCTCAACAACCATGTCTGTTGGCCAAGATCTCAGTTAGATTAGGCCTATGATTCTAAATCAACATCATCCTAGATCTTATATTACTCCTACCTTGGATCCCTCATTCTTTCAAGGACTCCCTTTACCCTCTTTATCTACCATATATTTTCCTTCTTCTACATCAACCACTGCCCCTATGGATTCCTCTTCTGTTGCTGCTAAAGGAAAAGAGAAGGCCAGTCACTAAAGAAGACCAGTGCTACCTCTTTTTTGATGGGGATTCCATTATTATTTTTTATTTCTCCTTATTTTGTACTCCACTCTATTTACTCTTAATGGACTGTGCCCTGTTTACTCTCTCTTCTTTTAACTTTTTGATAATCCCAAAAGGGGGAGAAGTTTTTGCATAAAGTTTCTATATGTTATTTTCTCTATAGTTGCATCTAATTTACACTTTATCTATACATGATTTATGATCATCAAAATGTGGGAGATTGTTGGACTCCTCAGATATTAATCATGTTTTAATGATCACAAATCTCATTAATGATCACAAATCTTATTCATCCTAGTTAACTCCAATAAATTATATCCAATCATGTGTATTTATGTTTCAATTTATTTCATGCTTTATAATGGTTAAGCTCAATCCATTTCATGCATATCACTTTTTAAGTATGAATATAGTTGTTTTCCTAAGTGCAAGACACCGTAAGCTAGAAATCGTAATCCATACACAGTGAAACTAGACACCATATGCCAGACATCGTAAGCTAGACACCGTAAGCAAGACACCGTGACCAAAACACCGTGAAGCAAGAAACCGTGACCAGGATACCGTGAATCAAGACAGCGTGAACAAGACATCAAGAACAAGACACCGTGACAATCAGACACCATGTGAAAGAGACACCGTTTTCATAACATACTGTGACACCATTTCTTAAACTATTTTTTCATCTTTAAATTTAAATTTTAACAGTCATATTTGATGCCTTTAATGCACTGGAATAATTAATGTTTCTTTATATACATAGTACGAGGTACGAGGTGCAGAACACATGGAACCTGTCAGCTAAAAATCATGCATTCAATGATAAAGAGCGAAGTTTGCCCAACAACAATAGAACACGATACTGAACGAAAAAACAAGCCTATGAGCATGACCACGAAGAACATATTGCAAGATTTTCAAAAAGAGCATTGTCTCATGCATACAATCCGACTCTACTGAAGAACATACAAAGTACACTGTAATCTAGAGAACATCTTCACATTATCAAAACTCGTGAATAACACAAGATGAATAGAGACACTCTTTTTTTCAAGACAAAAAACCAGAGAAGGACTTTGAAGCATTTCAGTTTTATCAAAGGAGTCCAGAGCTGCACTTCAAATCACTAGAGCATTCGAAACTCATATCTACTCTCCCTCAGTGATTATTTTACTTAATTTTTGTGAAGTGTGTGTACTCTGTTTATTCCATACACACACTGAATCCTGTGCTAAACTATTAGATTTCTAAATCCTTACACCAAACTCTTTATACTTTTGTTTACCCATGACAACTAGGGAAGAGGTCCCTGTGTGTCCAGGCTATTATTTTTTTTACCACTACAAACTGTGGAAGAGGTCCCTGTGTGACCTGGACAGTCTGTGTACTATTGTTAACCCCGATCCAGGGTGTGGATCAATGTTAATTTATATAAACTACTTGGTGGAAAGTGATCACCAAGTGGAGTGGAATGGGTCTCACCTTGAGACTGAACCACTTGTTTCATATCCGCTGTGTTTTTTAAATTTAGTCTTCTCTGTTTTACTGCTTTATTGCAGAATCCAGAAATCACTAATTTCACTTTGATAGTTAGTCTTGGAAAGATGTTATAACTGGTTTTCCTTAGTAGGATAACTTCAAAAGTAATATTAATTATACAAATTATGATTACTGAGAATTAATCAATCTTCTAAGAAGTTTTTTAAAAAGTAAAAATCTTATAACAGTATAACCTTGATTAACTGGGATGTATCTATTTTTGGGGAAACTATTTCCTTAAAATAATATTCTTCTAACCAAAATTTTTATAGTTACTCAATTCACCCCTCCCCTCTTGAGTAAAATACTCCGACCAATAGTATATAAGTGATACAATGTTTTTGTTTGATGTTTTTTTGTCTACTGATGCATCAAGAAGATATCAATGGATCCTTTGGGTGTAATCAAATTATAAATTTAAAATAACTTAAACCAAACTAACTACAAAGGCAAAGTAATGCTGACGTTCAAGGTTGATCCCACAGAGGGAAAGGAACAAAAATATGAAAAATATTGACTAATTTTCTAGTCACTCCAATTATAGTTTGAGTTTATTTAAACTTATTAAATTACATAAATAACTGAATTCATTTAGAAAATTTTAAGATATGGAAATCAATTTCCATGGGAATTTTTCTAAAAATATATCATGAATCCAATTTCAAAATGATAATACTCATTTGTTTCACAATAATTCACATTTAATCGATAGGATATATGGTAAAACCATATCAATATACCCTAGAATATCAATTAATGTTAGTCTAAAGAATTAAAATAACCAAATTTCATTAAAATTTGATTGAAATTAAAGATGTATAATCACATTCAATGGTCATGAATTAATTATCTTAATCATGTTGGGTTTCATTAACTATTATACACACTTGGTCCATGATTTAATGACAAAAAATAAAAAAATTAATCACAAAATAATACCAATTAATGAAAATAACTGCACAAGTGAAGAAACAAATAGAATTATTTGGCATACACCCATTTAGAATGACTCCACTATTAACTATTCACTATAGATTTATCCAATTATTGTTGGGTGATCACCAATAAATATTAAACCATATTACATAGGGAATAAATTAGATGAGAGTAAATGAGAATGAGAATGAATAAAATAGAGATATTAAAATTAAACTATATATAATTAAGCATTATATTAAATAATTAAAAGGAAAACATAAAATCATAAAGAAAACCTATCTACGAAGAACGGTGGGTTGGAACCCTATAGAATCCTCACAGTAGTTGAGCCTCTCTATACCTATAATGAAATTCCAAATCTCATGGTTAGATTATGTATTTATAAGTAAGGAATTTATACTTAGTTTTTATCTAGTCAAAAAAATATTTAATGGACACTTTGGATCAAATGATATAACTCCCGTCAAAAGATATGTTAAAATCACCATTTTCTTGATCTATCCAAAAATTTCACATCGCGTAATGTTTACAAAACATGTAATGTATGGGGATGAGAATCTAATGGATTGAAGTGGGATCATGACTTGTATTTTATTCAAAACTTGTATATTTTAGACATCATGTACATGATATATGATGTGAAACATGTATGTATAGTTCCATAAGCCTCGTTTCATCTTGTTTCTTAAATTATGATCCTCGAAAGTGTCCCATATGAATCCCATATCATATAAATCCATCTTTGAGTGTAATTATTGATCCATTTATCTCATTTTAAATCTTGGAATCATCTTCATTTTCAAGTTCCATATTGATCCACATCACTTCTCATTGCAAATTTTCTTTATGTTGCTTAATTGTATAGTAATATGGAATTACAATGTCGATCCCATAGAGATACAAGGAAAATGATGAATAATATAAATTAAAGGTCTGATCACTCAAATTTTAGTTTGTTTTTTATTAAAAAAATTAAATTAAATAAATAAATGAATTCAATTAAAATATCATAAGAGAGTTAAATCAGTTTCTATGGGAGGCTTTGATAAAAATAAATCATGACTCCACTTGAAAAATGATAATACTCATTGGATTCACAATAACACAAATTTAATTGACATGAGAGATGGTAAAACCCTATAAATATACCCTAGAATCTCAATTCATGGTGGTTTGATGAATTAAAATAACCAGAGGTCATTAAGATCAAATTACAATTGGAAAAGAATAATCACATTCAATGGTCATGAATTAATTATCTTAATCATGTCGGGTTTTGTACACAATTAAACACACTTGGTACATGATTTTAAAAAATAAATGATAAAGTGAATCATAATGCAATAACTATTGAAAAAAATCATTGTGAAAGTGAATAATGAAATAGAAAAATTTGGTACGCACCCATTTTGACTAATTCAACTATCTGGTACAGATTTAGACAATCATTATTTGGTGATCTCCAATGAAGAATAAACTATATTCCATAAGGAAGAGAATATTTGAGAGTGACTGAGAAGGATAATTAATAAAATAAAGAGATTGGAATTAAAATATAAATAATTCAACATTACATTAAAGAAAAAAAAATTAAAATAACAAATCATAAAGAAAACCTATCTATGAAGAATGGTGGGTCAGAACCCTATGATAGCCTCCCGATAGTCAATCCTCTCCATTCCTAGAATTTAATTCCAAATATATTCATAGAACCAAATACTTATAAGAAATTAATTCATCCTCATGTTTCTTATAGTAAGAAAACATTAAATGGCCACTCCAAGTCAAACAATATAACAGCCATAGAAAGACACGTAAAGAACCATGTTTTTTCAGTCTGTCCAAAAATTTCACACTGTGTAATGTTTACATGATGTACACATTTCTGATGGATTTAAATGGATTAATGACTTGTATTTTCTTCACTCCTAGAATATTTTACACATAATGTACACGATACATGATGTGAAACATGTATGTTCAGTTCTATAAGCCTTGTTTTTTCATGGTTTTTCAAGTCTGAGACCAAGAAGTTTCCCATATGTAACCTACATCATGATAATATATATTAGGGGGATTTATTATTCATTTTTAATAATTTTTAAATAGGTTATCATCTTCATTTCCTGGTGACATGCTGATTCAATTGGCAGCTCATCATGAAGTGCCTTTATGTTCCTTAATTTCCCCATTTTCCCTCATATTCTCAAAATGCTAGTCCTTCTATAAGAATAAATAAAAAAATAAAATAAAGCATGAATATTGTATTAAATCAATAAATATTATACTAAAAATAATTTAAAATAACATAAATATATAGATATATAATAGATATATCATGTGGATAAAATTATGTCACATTTTTAGTATCAAAGAAATAGAAGTAAATATTATGTTTTTATCACCAAATCTAAGAGCGTGGGTTCACTAATTTTATAATAAAGAATATTATAAAACTATTTCTACATAGGATAATGTCATTTTCACTACCTTAACCTCATATTTTAGAGACTACATTTTACTCTCCTCCACGCTACAACTTTCCTACCAAATGTTTAATTTCCTGGTGTAGGAGTATATGCATAAAGGCATGATATCAGCTTGAACTAATGACTAAGTGAACCTACTAGAAATGTAGAAACATAGGTAGGTATAACATAGAAGAGCTATTAGGGGATATTATTCGACCAATATCAATTATAATTATTTTTATAGAATCTATTATGAGTGATATAATGTTTCCATACCATACATGGAGGAGGTTATAGAAGACACTATGGAAATCCAAATAGTTATCCAACATTTTTCTAGAAGATATCCCACCCTTTGTGGTCATATTAATTTATTTATATACCATTATAAACCAATGGTTCCCAAAATAATCCCCTAGCATGGTTTTCTGAACCTAGAAACCAAAGACAACGTTCCACCCTAGGCACATCGACTCCAAACAACATTGGTGAGTTGGCACTCCAAAAAAAGCTATTAGGACCCTGGATTTTTTTTCTTATGTCAAAGTTGTCACATAAGGATGGACCAAGGTTCTAACAAAATATATTCCCTAATTTCCCTATGGGGGTTCTCAAGTGACCATGTTATGTAACCTCACCTCGGTATAGAAATCATAATACAATGGAATGAAATATGAGATGGTTATCAGTAAATGAAGTCATAAATATACCTATTATAATAAATTCACACTCTATGGATGTCTTTCCCATGGCTATATTCATCACCATGGATATCCTTACCATATTAAAAAACAGAGTTACAAAAAATGGATCCAATAATTTTTGTAACTAGAAGCTTATTTTTTTGGGACTAGTATTATTAGGGGAGGAGAATCTCTATGAAAATATATATATACCCTATATTAAAAATTATAATATCTAACTTTTGTACCTACATGCCAAAAAATGTCTATAGTTCAACATGGTATATTTAACCATGAGATAATTAATGGAGACCCATGTGGCTAAAAAGACGTTTTCATATCTATATATCCTTCTATAATAAAAATTCCCCACAATAAGAAATAAAATTTTTGTTCATTAAATTCTATTACTAATAATGAATTCCCTAAAGAGGATATATCCATCCATTATACCACTAGAATGATTTAAGCTTAGTGTAGAAGATGATTCCTGCATGCTTAGCCGTGTCACATAAAATAGTAGGGAAAAAACCATTTCGGATGAAATAGTTTGATGAAACCACTACAGATGGTTAATTATACCCTAATGAGATATTAAAATAGATAGTTTAGGAAAAAATAATATTCATTTATTTGTCATTCACTACTTATCGTTACATGGTTCCCAAGTAGATATATTAGAACATATGCCCTCTCTATGTCATAATATATGGGAAACATTAAATCTATTCAATGGACAACGTATACTATTTGTTAGATATGTAGAACACAAAAACATACTTAATTTATAATAAAAAAATTTCAAACATATGGTTCATTAAATTGTCAGAATCCCCAAGATCCATAATGTGTTAATAGTTCCTTCAACATAGTTTTATTGAAAGACTCATTACTATATAGAAAATGATTGAAGATGTCTACTCCATATTTGTATTCGGGGGTGGGGAAAATATAGTTCCATTAATTTCATCCATATTTTATTTATAATGGGGGATTCATAAAATTTACATTAAACCCCCTCATTATAATTTCTAAAAGTCAGTTATAATATGTGGTGAAATTTGATCAAACATAAAATTTGATATTATCTACTAGCCATTTCAGTATGCCACTTCAACCCATCTCGAAGAACTAAATAAGATGACATCGATGATATTGAGTTTTTAATAGTCTCATTAATTAATATATTCATATAGATAAGGGGAATATATATGAAGTGAAACAATATTTATGTTTATATAACCTCACATAATAGTTTCAACTCTATCAATAATGGATACAACAAGAGAACCTCCGAAGTCATTTCTTCATCTAGATAATTCCAAAATACTATGTTGATAAGTAAAGAAAGCAACATTTCATATCATGGTGATGGCACATGAAAAGCATCAACCAATAGAGATTGAGGAATTTTAACTCCATCTTCTAAAACCCCCACCCACGTATCCAGAGTAATTTTTATCCCAATTATTATCGCTTCTAATGCTCCAAATTATAGATAAAGGTGAGATCAATGATAAATATAGAACTTATAAAAAGTAATTCAATTCTTTTCTGGCTATGAATACTCCCAATAACAACGAATCATCTTGAATTTATCATCATCTTCCATTTAGTAAAGGTGATGAAGGAAACACTCAATAAAGAACCCTAGAACCTCACTATAACATCCTGAGACTTTGTGATATATTTATTTTTATAAAATATATTTAATAATTTTTTTTTACATTTATCAAATATATTTTATAGGCATATGATAAGAAAAAATGCAGTTTTACACATAAAAATGTTTTTTATCTCAAGGAATGTTTCCACCATTTAGCATCGTACCTATATTAAAACTATATTTTAACTATTTTATAAATTTTATTTGTCAAAATAAATTTAATTTTTGATTTTGTAATGTAAATATTATCTTTGGGTGTTGTTTTTGTATTTTCCTAAGAAGTTTCATTTTTTGATAAATAGTAAAAAATACCGCATTTTAGTTAAACAATTTCATTTTGTTTAAATAATTATGAATGTTTAATTATATTTTAAATTTATTTTAAAGTCAAAATTGATCAATTATACATCCATTAATCTAATTTAGGTAATTTTAATAATTTTTATTTTGAATTTAGATATAAAAACATAATAAACTTTTGAACATTTTTTACTTTGAAAACCCTCTTTCTCGCTATGTCTATAGGATTAGCTTTAAATTTAATTTTTCCAATTTTGTGAATTAAATTTGGGAAAATATATGTACATAGTTTTAATCAATATAATATTTATATTATATTAATATAAAAATATTTTTTTACCAGTAGTATCAGTGAATATAATTAATGTTAATTATTGTGATTAAGGTAAAAATTAGTCTACTTAGTGGAAAAACTATAATATTAAGCAAAAAATGGCGTAGAAACTGTTAAAAAATACATTAGCTTCCATATTTTGACCATATAACTTATTGTTTCTAATTTTATGAGTTATTGAGATACTATTCCCGAAAATTGACCTATATAATAAGTTAAGTAAGGAAAAAATACAAAAAATGAACCTTCCTTACCAATAATATTTACAAACCCTTGAGATATGGAAAAAACATCATATTTTAGGTTATACATATTATTTTGAAAAATAAATGATTTATTTTTATCATAATTATTTATGATTAATTTTTAGAGATGAATTAGTTACTTAAAATTCTTAATACACACCAACACAATGATTATTTAGTTAATAATTAAATAAAACAAATGATACTAAAAATATTTAAAGTGAAGAAAATTGAATGAATTATTATGTTACCATAATTTTTTATATGAATATATCTTGTTAAATAGATATGAAATTAATATATTTAAGTTCATTAAATGAATTTATATTTCTAAATTCAAATTAAGTAAATAAAGTTAGAATTGATATTAATGTTTTTTATAATAAAAGTTATTTTATTTAAAGATTTAAAATTTACTAAATAATCATATCTTCTAAAAATTTATTTATAAATGTTAATAAATATAAAATATGGTAAATTCATATAATAATTTATATTTTATAATAAACATATTTAACCATATATATTAAAAACATTTTTAGCATGGTTTGTGTTAAAACATTATTTTTGAGTGTTACATGCACTTATTGTAAAATTAATTTCCAACACACAAGGGAAATTTATTTTGTAAAATAGATATCATATTTATAATTTATGCGGTCTATATTTTTTTAATAAATATCACATTAATTTAATATTAATGGTAAAATTAATTCAGTTAGAAAACATGTTATCATAATAAAAACAAAAATGGTAAAAGCGAGGAAACATAGAAGATAAGGGAAACAATAATAAAAATGAAATTATTTTTGTATGAGGGAGGTTTTTATCAAACATAATTTCACTTTAATCCATTATTTTTCAATTTTAGAGACACATGATGTGAGGGAGACCTCCCAATAGAGTTTATATTATTATATTTACAAGAATGTCACTCCCCCTCTACTATACAAAGGCATTCACTCTTCCCCTTATTCAGACCTATAAAGACAGCTTGGATCATCCAAAACTATCCCTAATAAGAAAAAATCCCATACCTCATTATATAAGCATTAGTTTGGGTATAAATAAAAACAATGAAGTATTTTAGTCTAAACCAAAAAGAGTTACCCAAAAAAAGAGGTAATGTTCTTCAACGATCACTTTAGATTTATTTCCTTCTTCACTGCTTCAATTATTATTATATATTGTATATATAAAAACCTAAGTATCATAAATATTCTGAGATTTTATTATTTCAATGTAATGAGCATTATTTATACACACATTTATTAAATGAGATACACAATCATCATTGATGTGTATTGTGGACTACAGCCTCACGAACTAATGTCGTTTGTTCCCCCTTTTCCACCTTTAAAGGTTGAGAATATTGATGAAATTATAGTTTATATATGATATATATGATAGTTAAAATGTATTTATACTTTATTATTTTTTATATAACACATATCTTCATGCTTTAAATTTTGTTGGAATATGATAACATCTTTTTTGGACGTTTGGACTACCCCCTTTTCAAAGCGATGTGATTCGTTCAAGCACTACATGAAATGTATTAAAGATAGTTTTAATTTACATATGTAATAATTATTAAATTAACATTATAATATAAATATAATATAAACATATATAATTTTATTTTATTTATTTTAATATGAAAAGAAAATGGAGGCATCATTCATGAGTACGTATCACAAAGCGTCTCCATGAATGGTGTATTTCAGTTCCTATCTCCAAACTTTATGTATTACTATAAATACATATTCAATGAATATATATAATATTTAAATCATTAAATAAATTATTTATATGATTAAATTATGATCTATTTAATATAAATAAAAAATAAAAAATAGAGACATACTCGTAAAATAAGGCAACTGACACCCGAAAGATTAAAAATATTGAAATAATATTAACAAATGTATAATAATCTGTTATAAGGGGATAATATATGATATAATAAATATTAATATGGTTTTTAAGTAAATAACATTCTTAAAATAATTATAAATGACGTGAAAGAGATTTCAACTAACATAGAGCCTAAGTTAAGGGTTTTTCATCTCACTTTTTTACATCTCTGAGATAAATGTCATATTCACCACTTACATAATTTGTGTGGTGTATATACTAATAATTTTGATATATTACATCATGAATCATATTATATTCATTCCATTTAAGGTTTTGCATAGAATTATCTCATCCAAGGGGGTTTAATTTGAAAATCACCAAGTGGTAAAAGTTTTTTTTAAATCTCACTTTATTTTGTGTTTGTTAACTTTATCTAATAAAAATCAATTTATTGTAATAATTTTTCACATGAAATTACATTTCTGTTAAATATAAAAATTATTAAATGATTTATATGATTATTTCCTAAAATTTATTCTATTTTTACAAATTGTGTTCAATTTGAATGTTATTTGATTAATTGGGGAATTATTGATAAATCTATATTATTTATTCAATACAGATATTGGATGATAAGACCCACTATTTATTAATTAAATATATTATTCTATATATTAGAAATTACTTATAATGGTATGACATGGTTGGGGTCCGGTTATTGATATCCCCTCAATGCTTAAATATGTTCTCATGAGATTAATTAGTTGGCCAAATCAGAGTTGTTTAAACTGTCTTAACAATAGATCGTGATGGTAAAGGTGTCATGTACCTATGAAAATGGTGTCCAATAAAAAATAACTTCCATTATTTTGATTTAGTAATTATTTTCCATGATATTTTTTCTTTGAAATTAACTACGGAGGCATTTTATTCTCAGCTTATTGATTAAGAGGTATGTGTTTCAGTTATTTACCTTTCCATATTGATTTGCCTTATCTATTTATTTAAATGGAAAGTGTTTTTAGTTATATACTTTAATGAATTAAGAATAATTAATTAATTTTATATTATTTTATTGTAATTCAATATATTATCATATTCACATGTTTGGTATGTAAAAATTATGAGCCAGTTCATATTTCTTGATAAGTTCACTTTGAAAATTCAGTGACCTTAATTCTAAAGTGTTGAATCATAATATATTGAAAAACATAACCATTTATGAAATTTATTAATTTGATATTTGGATGTGGTTTTAATTTTTAATGTATTACTTCACTATATGATGCAATATGTACTGAGAAATGAAGTAGAAATAGTTCAAGGCACAAATAATGAATAAGACTGTTTTTATGAAATAGAAATGTATATTTAAATATATTCTTAGAGAGTGAAAGAATTAATTAAATCTAGGAAAATAGACATGAAACAAATATTTTTTTTCAAAATTATAATTATTTTTGATGATATAAATGACCTTTTTCATAACTGTTGTCAAATCCTTTGTTATTATCAACTTTCAACTAAACACGTTATCTATCACTCTCCATTAAAACATGATAATTAGATTTCTCTTCCATGTCCATGGTTTTACTAATTTTCTCCTATTGTAAATAAGAGTTTTTTGGTGACCTTCACATTTTCATTTCTCTCTTATTATGAAGATGTGTTATTAACCCTATTTATGATGTTAGCTTTTTCAACAACAGTATTTTAAAAAATCAATCCCTCAATTATTAAGACCAGGTTTGAATTGTGAGGACAAAATATATTTAAAGTGTGGAGAATATAACACCCAAATAATTGAAAATATTTTAATTTTATAATAAATATAATTTTATTTCTAGCTTTCATTATACACAACACTAAATTGGCTTATGTTACACACAATACTAAGTTCCTTCAATAATGTATAAGACACACAAGACCAATATTAGAAGTGTATATAACACACCAAGACTATATGATATATTTATTTTTTGATTATATATTCAGTAAAATGTTTTTACACTAATAAAGTATACTTTATATACATTTTATAGTAACAAATCCAATTTTTGCGCATAAAAGGCTATATTTTTTAAAGGCAGTTTTGCTTCCTATTAATGGAACCCCTATTTTAAAAATATATTTTAACCCTTTTAAAAATTTTATATGTAAAAATAAACTTTATTTTTCAACTATTAATGTTAAAATTTTCATAGGTTTGTTTTTTGGTATTTTTCTGAGAAGTTTCATATTTGAATGAATAGTGAAAAATATTGCAATTTAGATGAAAATTTCCTTTTGAAAAAAATTATTAATGATAAATTATATTTTAATTTTTTTAAAGTAAAAACAGATCAATTATAGATATATTAATTCATTTTAGGTTAATGGAATCATTTTTCATATTTAATTTAGATATAAAAACATAATGAACTTTTGAACATTTGTCACTTTAAAAACCTGCTTTCTCACCATGTCCGCGAGATTAAATTTATGTTTAATTTTTCCACTACTGTGAATTGAATTAATAAAAAGGTTATAAATTGTTTTCATATTTGTAATAATTATATTATAGTAAGTTCAAATTATTATTTTACTAAAAAATATTATAGAAAGTATATAAAATTAATTATAATGATTAAGGTAAATATTAGTTTCCTTAATGGTTAAACTTTAATCTTGAGGGGAAAATGACATAGAAAATTATCCAAAAACAATTTTCTTCTCATAGTTATTCCATATCCCATATTTATTATAATTTTATTATTATGTGGTATTCTATTCCATGAATGTGACCTATATAATAAGTTATGCAAGATAATAGACAAAAAAAGAACCTTCCTTACCTTTAGCATTTTTAAAGCCTTGCGATATTGAGAAAACATCATATTTTAAGTTATACATATAATTTTAAAATATAAATTATTTGTTTTGTCATAATTATTTATCATTAATTTTTAGATAAGAAGTAGTTACTTAAAATGCTTAAAAATGATAATGTAGTGATTATTTATTTAATAATAAAATAAAACAAATGATAATAAAAATATTAAATTTGAAGAAAATTGAAATTTTTTTTGAGTTCCATTATTTTTTTAAACCAATATGTAATTTTACATATATTTTAACTTAATATATTGTAATTAAATAATTATAATGATACTTTTAAATTTAAATTAAGTAAATAATGTCAAATTGATATTAATGTTACTTTATAATAAATAATATTTTATTTACAGATTTAAAATTTAAAAAACATATTAGATTGAAATTTGTTTTTAAATGTTAATAAATATAAAAAATGTTTTATTAATGGAACAATTGATCTGTTATAATGAACATATTGATCCCAAAACAATGAAAACATTATTAGCACAATTTGGGTTAAAGAAGTGTTTTACGCGTTACATACGGTTCTTTTAACATTAAATTACTAAATACATGAGATTTTTATTTTTTAAATTACATATAATATTTATAATTCAGTGGTTCTATATTTTATAATAATTCTCTGTTTAATTTATTCTTAATTGTTAAATTACTTTTGTTTGAAAACATGTCACCTTAATAAAAACCAAAATGGTTAAAGTGGGGAAACATAAAATTTCAAGAAAAAAATTATTAATATGAACTTATTTATTTGTGTTTGAGGTTTTATAGACCATAATTTCAATTTAATTCATTAATTTTCAATTTTGGAGATTCATGAGGTAATGGAGACCTCCCAATTGTGTTTATCTTTTTTTATTTACAAGAACACCACTCCCCTCCACTATAAAAATACATTCACTATTTACCTTATTTAGAAATATCCAGTCATTTTTTGTTGTAAAAAACCAGAACAAATAATATCCAAAAATCCCTAAACTCATCATAGAAGCCTCACATTGGGTATAAAAAAACCGAGGAATACTTTTAGTGTAAAGAAAATGAGTTTTCCGAAAAAGAGGCAACATTCTTCAATGATCACTTTAGTTTTATTTTTTTCTACACTCCTTAAATTATTCTTTTATCCTACTTATATAATAAAATGACTATCATAAAAATATTGAGATGTTTTTAACTTAAGGATATGACCAAAACCTACACCCAATTTCTATAAAATGGTATTCATAATCATCATTTGTGTGTATGGAGAACTACCGCCTCATGAATCGAGGCTGTTCTTTCTTCCATTGAAACCTTTATTGTTTTGGAATAATCATAGTATTATATTTTTTATATTAAATATATGATATTCAAAAAAAAATTTATTCTTGGAGGATTTTTTATACAGCACATACCTTCCTGATTTTCATATTTTTGGAATATGATAACATCATTTTTGGATTTGTGGACTACCGCCTCCTCAAAGCGAGGTGATTCATTCACGCACTGTATGGAATGTATTAAGGATGAATTTTATTAACATATGTGATATTTATGAAGTGAATATTATAATGAAATTATAATATAAAAATATATCATTTTATTTTCTCTCTTTTAATATGATAAGAAAATGGAAGCAGTGTTCATGCGTACGTACGACCTACCGTCTACATAAACGATGTATTTCATTTAATATCTATAAAATTTATAGGTTACTCTAAATACATACATACTGAATATATATAATATTTAAATCATTTTTTATATTCAATGGATAATTAAATCATTATCAATTTATTAATAATGAAAAATAACAAATCGAGACATAATCAGAAAATAAGGCAATTAACACTCGAAACAATGACAATAATGAAATTTGATTGAAAAAAGGGTAATAATATTTTATAAGGGGATCATATATGAAATAATAAATATTAATATAGTTATCATATAATTTAATAACACTATTAAAATTATTATGAATGAGGTTAAAGAACTTTCATCCAAAGGAGAGCGTAAGTCAATGGGGTTTTATCTAACTTTTTACATCTATTTGATAAATGTCATATTCACCACTCACTTCTTTTTTATGGTGTATATACTACCTATTTTGATATATTATATCATAAATCCCCTTATAATCATGGTATTTAAGGATTTACTTTGAATTATCTCATCCAAGGGGTTTTAATTTGAAAATTACTAAGTGGTAAAAGTTATTTTGAAATATAACATTATTTTGTGATTATTAAATTTCTCATGAAACAATAACTTTGTTGTATTCATTATTAATTATACATTAAATTTATATAAAATATTTTTATTACTATATAATGGATTTTTTATTTCATAAACCTTATTTCATTTTTATATATAGTGTTCACTTTGAATGTTATTTGATTAACAAGGGAATTATTTATAAATCTATATTATTTATTCAATAAAAATATTTGATGATAAGGAACATTGTTTATTTATTAAATCAATTATTATATATATTAGTAATTATTTGAACTGGTATGATATGAATTGGGGATGATTATTGATATCTTCTCGATGCATCAATATGTTCTCATGAGATGAATCGGTTGGTAAAATTAGAGTAGTTTAAACTATATTGACAATAGATCTTGACAGTAAAGGATTCATGTACCTAGAAAACATGGAATCCAATAATAAATCATTTCATTTATTAAGATTAGGTTATTATTTTTCCATGATAATTTTTATTTTAAATTATCAAAGGATTTACTTCATTATCATTTTATTAATTAAATGGAATTTGATTAAGTTATTTACCTTTTTATATTGATCATGCCTTATCCTATTCATTAAATGGAAAGTGTGTTCAATTAATTACCTTTCCATATTGATTATGATAATTGATTCATGATTACTTATATTTTACTCTTACCCTTACTGATCATTTTATCTCTCTTATATTTTGTTTCCATTTTCCAGGATATAAAGATGAATTCATAGAATGAGTTTAAAGGATGAAATTTATTTGTCTTTGTCATGTATTATGTTTTATTAAATTTTCCTATTGTAAAATGGGTATCATTTATGTAATCTAGTTTTCCAAAAATGATAAATCAATTATCCCTTCAAGATTTTATTCCTTTTAATCATGGCACTTTAATAAAGTAAGGCATTGACTCTAGGCATCTGGTGTTAGGGCATTGCATAAACACATGTTTCTAGTGATAAAAAAACATACTTTTACAAATTATGTTTCACAAAAATTAAGACAATCAAATATAAAATCATACAAATTTCAAATTAATATTACATCTCAAAATAATATCACATAAATCATAGAACCATTTGGTTTAATTTATTTGAGGACCAACTACATAAGTAATTTATTTTGGAACACATGTGAAAATTTCTCCATAATCGAACTCCTCTATAATCCCTACTATACTTCCAATAATTAATATATATCTTCATAACATAGGGAAAGGAAATATTAGAAATGGGTGACCTATAATTCTAATTAATGGAAAACTTATCAACATTCCATCATGGGATAGATCAAAATCATATTATAAAATATGGGTAGGGGTGAATTTTCTTATTAAAAAGAACATGAAACAATAATAGTTGTTTGTAAATGATGATAGGGAATGCAATATAAAATGAAAAACATATACCACAAAAAGATAATAAAATCACGAGATGATAAAAATAAAAAATGGAGAAAAATTATAGGAATATGACCTAGAAATACCCCAATACCTTGTAACATAGAACAAAAAAGGACATTGGAACAAACATAAGCATATAGAAATTTAAAATGTGAAAAAATTATTCACACTTCATATTGTGAATAAAAAAATAACACACATCCTATTGTGAAAAAAAATGTTCATGATTCATGTTTCAAAAAATAAAAATGTTCATTATTCCTATAAAAAATTTCAACACTTCAAGTTGTGAACAAAATTATTCCATGATTCCGGCTGTGAATATACAAAATTTCCATGCTAAAAATTCTTATCTCATGATATATAAATACATAACAGATGCATTGGAGGGATATATATTACTCAATATTCAATCATATATACATATTTTTTTCTTATTTAAATCAATCATTTATATATAAAACTCACTAAATTGACCCATGTAAAAGAGATGATATTCATGAAAAATATTTCAACAACATTAAATAAGAAATATAGATAAATAATTTGGATGGTGGAATCAAAATATATCCCAAATATAACAAAAGTAATTTCAAAATATTTTGACATAGTTGAAAAATACCCTTCTCATGTTATTGGGTGAATCACTTTGAATATTATAGAGAAAGTACCTTATTTTCAATACCTGAAAAATATTATAAATTTTTTCTATAAAAAATACATTGAGATTAATGAATTTTTTTGAATATTAATCTTAAAAAAGTTTTTTTAGAATACAAATTTTTTAAAATATTGGTTTTTTGGAAAAAACTTAATATTTCCTTATTAAAAACATGGGATATTAATTTTTTTAGAAGTCAAGAATTCCTTAAAAAAATATAACATTTATTTCTGAAAAGTATAAGTATATTACATTTTCATTTCAAAATCATCAATATTTTTCAAAATTTTAAAATCTATATGAAAGCATGGAAAGTAATATTCTAAAATAATAATGATCATATATAGAGAGAGGATAGAAAAGTGTTAATAGAAATTGTTTTATCATTACCATAAAATAATAAGTAACAGTCTCATTGAAAAGTAATTTCTGGAAAGATAAGGTACTTTTTAAAAAAAAATATTCAATAATATAGATTCTAAAATACATAAATATTTATAAATATAATGTTGAGTGAAGATAAAAAAAATTATTTTCAAGGGATGTAAAACCTTTTCAATAATTTAATACACCATTGTTGAAACCCACTTAAAAAAATGGGACAACAAAACAAAAATTTGGTAAGACTTGAAGAAAAAATAAAGGTAAATTGAGATAAAATATAATTTAGTTTCCTAAAATAAATGATATTATTCATTTTAAGGGAAGATGTGGACAGGGAAGAAAAATCATTGTCAATGAAAATGTAAATTATTCTTAATAATTTCAAACTTTTATTGGGAATAAATTCATCAATGTGGATGTTTTGAATCAAAATATTAATTTTCACCATATATAATGAGTGAATTCTTAATAAAATATTTATGTTTAAGAAAAAAAGAATAGAATAAATAATTTAAAAATGAAACATTATTACTCAGATAAACAAGTTTGGAGTTATCAATGTAATATACGACATACGAATTTTTTAATAAAAACCTACTTAAAAAGAGAACCTAAAATTTGACTTCAAATACCATGAATAAAAGTTAATTAATAATATTACATGTAAAATAAGTATTATACATTCCGTTTAAATAAAATTAGGTGAATAAAAAATAATGTTTCAAAGAAAGGAAATTGATATGAAACTCCCTTAAAACTTTGGTATCTTTTGACTCGAAATCCATTTTAAGAAAGAACATGATATGGTGATTAAAACCACATTAATAACATGAATATGGAAAAATAAATACATAAGTTAGTAATCACAACATATCAATGTTTTCATGATGCACTATAAAATATATGTCTCATGGAATTAAATTTGAGACAAAGAACCACTAACAACTTCATAATCTTTCAAACGGAATATCCATGGAATGTTGAAAAAGAGATGGATATTTAAATACCATATATTTCATGAAATTTATTATAAAATAAATCCATTTCTAATATTTGAACCTAAAAAAATAAACAATTGGTGAATACAATACATTTCTAAATGAAACAAAAATCAGATAAAAAATACTTACCTTTGGTTTTGATTCATTTTTCAAGTGCACCTAACATTCTAGATAATCAAACTACATTTATTAAAAAAAATTATTAACAATTTTATTCATATATATTTCATAATATATCATATTAATTATTACTATATGTTATTAATTCATTATTTAGTTTCATTCATGTCGGTCACTTGAGGTTGTCTGCTAAATTTTAACAAAACTTCCTTCATATATAGACCATGATAAAAAAGTATCATAAAATAAATTCATAATCCAAATTTTTTTATATTTTTATATAAATTATTATTAAATTAATAAATAATATATTCATTTTACTATGTTTACATAATGGATTGAAATTAATAAGGCACCTTGAGATGATCATTTAATGTGGTAAAATTTAACATACAAATTTATTATTAATATTACATATAGATTGTATGATATTAAAATTCAAAAAATATTAATAGCGTCACAACTAGAATTTTTATACATTAAATTCATTTTAAAATTCATCCATTTTAGGAAACAATAGGAAAATTAAGTGCATCATTCCGTTGTTGCAGTAATCTTCACGTACATAGAGGGAAATTTATTTTTTTCCATAGACAGGTAGGGTGGATAGAAAATAAATTAATTACAATGTAAAAAAATTATATTTTTATAATTATGATATTTTTTCCTTACATAAATATTTTTAATCATCCATTAAGTGATTTTATGAAAAATTGGAAATTCTTTTTATGGAGGTGATGGTTCGCACAATGGCATGACGACATTTTCATTTTTGGAATGGTTTTAAAGGGAGGTAAAAGAGTGATATTATTTTAGTATAATAACATTAAGAATATTAATGGTACTCATGTTTTCAAATATTAAAGTATTTAAAATATCATAGTTGGAAGAGTCAGATTTAGAATATAAAACTAAGGAGTATGAATTACTCATATGGAGAGCTTGAAATTTCACTTTATAGTCATCTTAAAAATAAAAGGATAAGGATAATTTCAAGAGAACTAGATCTTTTAGATGAGAAATAGAATTATCATATAGATAAATTTGGAATATTTAAAATTAAACTATGAAGGGAAATAATAGATTTTAAAGGATGTAAGTGATCACCATTTATAAGTGGAGTAAAATGATATTTTGGTAAATATCAGTTACATCTCAATGATGTCACGACACTATTCTAGGAAAAATGGCTCCAAAAGTGTCCCATAATTGAGCGGATAAGGATTGTTTTTTGATAAATACTCCAAAAATTATTTTAAAACATGTTTTAATCGTGGTGTTAATCTTTTATAATTATATTTTTACACTTTACCATTTTGGGTTTTACCTTGGTAATTGATTTTTAATTATGTAATTTATGTTTTAATAAAATTATAAGATAACACCTTTTTAAAAAAATATATGGGGTGAAAGAAATTTTTTTCTATTTTAAATAAATTTAAATATCTAAATATGATAAAAACAACTTTTTCAGTGAAAACATATAATATATTAAAAACAGATTTTGTTGATTAACGATGTTTTGGCCATTAAGTGTACTTAATCTTATATAACACTAATTACCAGTTAAATTAGTTATAATATATTTTTATACATTTTAAAAAATCATATCAGAGTCATTATAATAAATATTTAAATTTAATTAATTAATTATAAATTCAATAATATTAATAAAAAAATCTCCTTGAAAATAACTCTTTCACAGTTTTCATGGCCATTACTTTAAAATTAGTAAGCATACGATTATGAATAAAATTTAAAATGAAATTATTAAATTAAATTATTATGTTTATATAAAATATAAAATAAATTTTATATATTTAATTTCTACAAGTGATGAAAACTAATTTTTAATATAGGTAGATAAAATAGTTTTTAGAGTAAAATGTCACTTAAGTTTACAAAATGGAAAACAATTGTTTTATAACAACAAAATAGTATTTTTTAAATGATTTTTTATGTTTTAAATATATATATCTTATATATTATTTTTAAAAAATATTTAAGTCATTTAAGTATTATAATAATAACAGCAAAGTGATGGTATTTGGAAAATCATTGTTTTCTTTACTATTCTCCTAAAAATAAATTATTTCATAAAAATTCCAAAAATTCTCTTTAGTCTAATTATGTTGTGTGCAATTAAAAAATAAAGTCCATTTTTTTAAATTGAAATTCTAAAATCTATAAATTTAACTTTTACATTAATATTTCTTATATATAAATAAAAAACAGTTTTATTAAAAAATTCCTTTTTAAAATATTAAGAACCTTTAATTATATTTTTTATACATTTATAATTTATTATAATATTTTTATTTATTAGAGGTTTTATTATTCTTATAATTTCTTAATAATATTCATCTAATATGTCATAAATCATTTTAATTTGGAGTTTCATGTGAAACCAGCTATCAAAAATAGTATTACTTTAGAGAAAAATATATTCCAAAATGTTAGGATGTGACATCCCTCGTTAATTAAATTACATCCTAAAAATTTTAATTACTACTTTCCAATGGAT
This sequence comes from Viscum album, assembly GCA_963277665.1. Classification (NCBI taxonomy): domain Eukaryota; kingdom Viridiplantae; phylum Streptophyta; class Magnoliopsida; order Santalales; family Viscaceae; genus Viscum; species Viscum album. The sequence continues at coordinate 339,177,494 of OY728163.1, forward strand.
ATATATATGTATATCTAAAAGGAATTCATGGCTGATCATATAATTTCTATAGGAATATCAACCATAAAAACTTAGGGAACATATTGTTTTCCATGGAATATGATTATCCATAATATTGAGGTTTTATCCAACCATTTTAATGAAGAAAATACCTATATTATGTAACTTCTCGAACTAACTAAACACTAATAAGGTAGTGAGACCAATGGTTTTCACTACCTCAAGTGCATCCCACCATATGGAAAAGGTTTCTGGATATCAGCAAGGGTGTAAGGAGGAGATAATGGGGTGACTATACCCATATTCAAAGTAGCACAAAACAGTATAATAGATAATAAGTAACATACAATAGTAGAAACACTAATAAATTAATGAAAAATAAGTAGAAGAATAATAATAATAAACTAAATAACAAAATATGACCAACACTAATCTTCAATAGATTCATTAATGTCTTGATGAAAATACATAATGAAAATAGTAAACATACAACATGCTATAAGACACAATACAATACATATAAAAAATAAGAACTAAAACAAAATCCCCAAGTGTGACCTCCTTAAGAATCCCAAGATCCATCTTATTCATATTCTCCTAACTCCCCGGTACAAGAAAAACAAAAAAAGAATTCAACCAAAGACCTATAAATATAAGGTATACTCAGGTATGCTAGTGTAATGGTAGCCGGAGCAGGATGTGTGATAATACTCCCAGTAGGTTCCCACCCATGGTGTCTACAACTGAATCCATTCTGTGAAATATAACACAAAGCAGTGTTTATATATAGGTGGAAAGATAAACAAGTAGTTTTGAATAAATAAAAAACAACCCATCCAGATTCATAAGGGACACCTAGTGGCTATACCCGTTTCATCTCATAAATAGAATAAGTTTGAACCATAATCAACATGTAAAAATGCGATAATGTGAGAAATTGATGACATAGAATAATGAATCAACTATCATGAGATGGACTGACCCCAAAATGTGATTCAACTTGGTAGATTCATCCCTTGGATAATAATTTTATATCAATAGCTTTTCCTATAAAAGTGACTACCAAAATTTAAATAGGTAACTTCCTCGGCCCATCTTAGGAGAAAATTTGATAAGGAACCCCTGTTTCTCACCAAGAAAACCATAATGGTTACTTCTGTAGGAGTCCTTCCAATGAAACCCAAGTAAGGCCTCACATGTATCAATCTCGGTCAAATGTGAGGCAACAAACTCTGATTCCTTACTAGGAATCTCATGTAGGGGACCAAATTTCACTCATGGCTAGGTATAACCATCTCTCTATCAAGCCCGTCCAAGGTGTCTCTCCCAGTGAACCAGTATCGCTCATATTGTGGAAGAATAACACATGGTGATCCCATCCTGGAATCCAAGTATCACCCCTGCATATTCCCCATAAAAATAATGGATCTGATCATAATAATGATGTGTCTATCCTTGGAATTACGTGAAATGAACACCCATGTATCACTCACAACATTCTTCATTTATTTAATTAATTACATTTGATTATTTCAAGGAGGGAAAACTATCATACCAAGCCACTCTACATATATATAAACATCCCAATTAAAGAATCCAACCATCATGAATAAACCATTTAATCAATGAAATTCCATTTAATAAAAAAACATGAAAATTATCTTAAAGGAAACATGGGGGTACTTATAAGGTACCAAGGTCCATTGGTAAAATTAACATTTTTGTTAAACACATTTATTAAACAAGAAAATCCCTTAGGTAGAGCTAGGTTCAATATCTATTTTGATAGGACTTCCATGACATGCACTTAGGAGGTTCCATGGTTGAATAAACATTGATATAGAAGATGGAATCTCCATTCAACATTTTCATTTGAGGAAGTACTCAACCATGAATTATAGATAATAAAACAAGGATAGAAGAAAACACCAATACTAAATGGACAAGCATGCATTTAATCACTTATCAACACATTTTACTTTATAATACATCGCACCTCCTTCTAGGGGTTTTATTATGATAACATGACATTGATAATAAAAAAATAGTTTAACATAATTGAGCATCAAATACATGCATTACAACTCAATTCAAATAAAAGAATCATTTTAGAAACTATTAATGAATGGTGTATTTTTGACTCTTGTAATCTTTCTTCCTTTTTATTAATATTTATGCTTTGGTCATTTTTGACCAAGGCATCACCTTTTTTAAAAAAAAATATGGTCTATAATGGTACTTATAAGGTGATAAGATCACATGTAAAATTTCCTATAAGGTGAAATTCAATTTATAACCTAAGATGAATTATTAGAAGGAATTATATTAATTTTTAAAATTTAACAAAAAAGGAAAAACTAAGTCGGTACACACAAGTGGTATCCATGATTGAGTTTGGAAACTTTTGATTACTCAACAATGCTCAACAGGCGTAACACACGGTGATCTGATCAATGTAATATGAAGGAATCAAATAAAAGGAAACACATGGAATATGATACTATGAGGCACATGGAAACATTTATAAATCAATGAAAACTTTGGGATGGAGTCCTAGACCACATACCTCAGGCATATGATGTATCACTCATCCAATATCGAGATTTGATTTGATATGGATTGGAAGGGATCTAAGAAATAGATCTTCAACCTGAGAATTTGGAAAATAAACTCACACCAAAATGGAACATCCAAGTATAGATTAAATGAATAAAGATTCAATTAGACTTAAGAGCTTACCAATGAGGATTCATAGATATTGACGAATCTTGAATCAGATGATGGATGAGGAAGTTGTTGGAATGACTAAAATAGGCTTCATGAATAGCCAATGGTTCCTGGAGGAGGAACTCACATAGTGCGGGAAGGAGAGTAAAAATAAATAAGTATTTAATCCTTAATTAAGGAAAAAAATATTAATTTTACATTCAATATATAGGCTGTATGGTTTGGACTCACAGTTTAACCAAACCGTGTGTCAACTGTGCAACACCCATTCCTTAAGAATCTACCTCACATGGTTTGTCCCACATGGTTACCCTAACCATGAAACACCCATGTGATGAATAGTGAGATGGTAATACCTAAGTACAACTACCCATGTGAAAAGGGCATGTGGTTTGGGAAAACCATGCACATCCCATGAAGGAGACATCTACTCCTCTCAAAAAAGCTACCCAGTTTGTTGTTGAGGGTTGTAGAGTTTCATAAAAATAGCATGCCTTTGATAGACCACCAAAAATTGTTTTATAGGTATTGATGTTTCCAAAACTCAACAAGAAACCTATTAAGCCTCTCTGGCCTTTACCAAAGTACAAAAAACACATTTAGGTTTTTTAACTCTCAAAATTAGGTTCCACATATCAGTTTTAAAAACAGTCTATCCAGTAAACACAAAAATTCAAATTCTGTTAGAATTATCACCTTGGATAAAAAAGGGATGTTAAAACCTCCCCACCTTAGAACATCACATCCCCTTGAAACCATCAGGAACAACAGAACATCACCTACACTATTAGTTTTGTTAAACTTCATTGAAATGATTGCGTTATATTTCTAAATTTATAACACATATTCAAGCATTAATTTAACCACAAGACACATAAGAAGTCAATACATGATCCAATAATCTTTTTAAAATAAAAAAAATTAGATAATTATTATCCAATCCCACTTAACTAGAGAAACTATTACATCTTCATCTCGTTAAACATTTGTCCAAAGTTACTCCCCACCATAGGTCTTAACACTAGAGGGGTCTAATTCTAAACCACGATACCTCCAACATTGGAATTACCTATGAATCAATCCTAAAAAATTATAATAGTTCTCCTGACATGGTTTCTTTAATAGGTAAAACACAATTACATCTAAGGTCATAACATATTCCCCTATTAAAAAAGTTCAAATTCCTGATTGAACTAACTAAAATTGGTTGAGAACTTCCCTCGAAAGACGCTTATGACCTTAATACCACAATCACCTTAACCTAGAGATATGATTTAAAAAGGTTCATCATTAACTGTAACAACATAACAAAAAGTAAAGTAGGTTAATACACCTCCGACTGACCATTCCCAAGATGATCTGCTTAGAAGGCCCTCGTATTTCCAACTGAACTATGATGCCTTTCTCCAGGGTAGCTTGCATCCACCAAAAACACATCCATAGAATCCCATACTTGACTTATGGTGCCTTTCCTTGACCAAACCATCACTAATCCGAAAAAAAGTATATGATAACCTTGGTTCATTGAACTGAAGTCTAAGGAACCAACCTAAGGTATTCCATACTTTTTAATTATAAAAGAGGCATTGGTACAAGGACAACACATTCATGCCAGATAAATCAATGATCCCATAATGAAATTTAGATGGAATTCAAGTCAAAATATAATAGCCGGTGTCAAATAGTCTATCCAAGGAATTCCTATACAATAATCCTTGTTTCACTTAAGACTAACCAAACAATTATTATAACCATGTGTCCTTTGTGAATCCTGATAGAAATTACATATCAATCATAAAAACTTTAATACTTTAGTGTGGTGTAAGACCAATCCTCTATTAGTAAATCATTTATGAAATCAAGATAGGGGACTTGATAATATATTTGGGATGAGCACACTAATAGGAAACCAATAAATTCATAAGAAGAATAGTCAAACCAATACTGGTCAAATTCATTTGAATGAATCTTGGATTGACCTACCGACACACCATCATAGAAAAATCAAAAGCTTTCACTATACATATAATTATTAAGATAAATCAAGATTAACCACAAAATTCCTCTGGAAACAATGATATCTATCATATGTTTCAAACAAATTGAACCATATTGACGTTGTGCTTCAACGAAAGCACTGATAATATTTAAAACTCACCACCCCTAATGACATTCAATCAAGCCCAACCATTTCCCAATGGCCTTCATTAGTCATGTTCCTTCTACTTGGAAGGAAACATTAATCATAATCAATATGATGCTCCCCATCTTAGGATTTTATTATTCATCAAAAATAAGAAAAGATCAACCACTCAAAAGTGAACCTCGTCATAATCACCTCAAACACAAACTTATGGCATTTGTCATGAAAACCAAATCAAACTGACCGGTGTGTTAAAACACTTGAGTCACAAGGAAGTCATCCAGAGAATTGGGATGAATATGATCTTAAAACTTACCTTGTCACTATACTACATAGATGACCTGAGACCGTACTCAATAGTACATGGCTTAAAGACTTCACCAAACTCAACTGTTTTGTTACACCACTCATCAGTCGATGAGCACTGCTTACATGAATTCATACTGCCCTGGGGTTTGGAAGAAAAAGAAAAATCATGGATACTACCCATAGGATTATCATACCTATGCAATCATGTATTAGATATCCCACAAAGAATATTTTCTCAAAAGTATGTTATCCCATAAGAGGATAAAATAGACTGATGAACTCCTGAGTTGGCCAAGGACATAGAAACAGGGCCATAATAATAACTAAGCTGCGAACCATGCCTGAGGCATGTATAACCTTTTAAACTGAGCATTACTCTATGCTCAAACCTATAAAAAATGTCAATGATACCAATACCACCACTTAGATTACATTGGTTTTTGAAAACCTAATCTAATAAGTGCACATACACATTATAGACCAAACTATAGCTCCCATTTAATCGAACCAAATTTCATTTCATAATATTGCATGATCCTCAATAACATTTTACTCATATAAGAATCCATATACCAAGACATAAAGCACCCATATAATTTAATTTTTTTAATTTGGATCCCATTTAATCTAATAAATTCACTTTAAGTTTGAACTTTAGTTGCCTTTATATTTTAACAATATTTTATAAATAGGTATAGATCTCAATGAAGTTTTTAGTATACAGTTTACCTTTTCTTAATTATAGGGAACCTATACACCTTATAACTTAAAATTGGTTACCTATTAATCACAACCAATAAATTTATCCCTTGTATCCAATTTATAACATACAATGAAACATGTTATTATAAGTAGTAAACATAGAAAGCATGCTGATAAGAGAAGAATCATGGAATATATAGGAATGTAGGATAATAAGTATGAACAATGTAATTAGTTCATCTAATCATGTTCCATATAAAGGAATGATAAATAATTACATGATAAGGTGAAACCATAGCATGTTATGAAAATACATAACATGGAATCTAATAGGCATGCTCGTAAAAACAAATCATGGTGTAACTTCTATGGCACATGAAAAAATTAGCAAAGAAGCTATCGATGAAACTACATGGCATGGCATATTCATGGAATGTGAATCTATATGTTTTTATAATGCTGCATGGAATGATTCATACTTTCCATACTAATCCAAGAGAAAAGACAAAAAAAATTACATCAATACGTAGTGGAAAGTACACCAGTCACTCAAGGTGAAATCATATCAACTGTAACAAAAAACAACACCCAAATTGATTCCCATCCTTATATACTTGGTCATTTTCCTTTGAGTGGGGTGGTCATTGACAAGACATGACTACATAACAAGTTCCAAAACATTCCAAGTATCATGTTTACCAACCTAAAATAGTAAGACAAAAGAAAAAAGATTAATCTATAATAGAACATTGTAACATCCAGGCCTAACTGACCACAAACATGGTAGCAGAACTGGTGGGTCACATGACCTCAGGCGCGTCTCCCCATACACCATAGGCTACTAGCTAGAATAGAGAGTGTAAGGAGGTTATAGTGGGAATGCTATACCCTCATTCATAGTAGCATAAAAGTATAACAGATAATAAGAAACAAACAATAGAAGAAGCAGTAATAAAGGAAAGAAAAAATAGCATAATAATAACAATAATCAACTGAATAACAAAACATGGTCAACATCAATACACAATAGATTCATGAATGTCCTAATAATAATACATATCTAAAAAATCAAACATAAAACATGATATAATATTCAATACAATAAATATACAAAATAATAACCTAAATAAAACCCCCAATGGAGATATCTATGAGAATAGAGAGCTCTAGTTGATTCTTGTGCTCCTAACTCCCTGATACAAGATAAAAATGAAAGAAATAAACCAAAGTCCAAAACATATAAGGTCTAATTAGGTACCCCTGTACAATGGAGGCCTGAGCAGGATGTGAGATAATAATCCCAGAAGGTTCCCACCCACAATTTATATGATTGAATCGATACCATGAAATATATCATAATGCAGTGTGCAGGTATATGTTGAAAGATAAACATGTAGTGATAAATAAAGAAACAATAACCCACCCATGTTCCTTAGGGACACCTAATAGTTGTACATGCTTTAGGTCATATCCAGAATAAGTCTGAACCATAATAATTCTACATAGATGTGATGATGGGGGAATTGGTGGCAAAGTAGCATGAATGAAGTGCTATAAGATGGATGGACTCCAATAATTTTTTTTGGCTTGAGAGATGTGTCCCATGGATAAATATTTTTTATCAATATCCTTTCATATAGAATTGACTACCAAAATTTAAACAAGTAGCTTCATGGGACCGTCCTAGGTGAACCTTCAACAAGGAACCCATATATCACACCAGGACAACTATAAAACTCACTAATATCAAATTTATTCCAATGTGACCCATGTAAGGCCTCACAAGTATCACTCCCAACCAAATGTGAGGAAACAACCTTTGATCCCTTACCAAGTATCTCACATAGGGGATCAAGTATGACTCATGGCATGGTATAAAAATCTCTCAATTGATCCCTTCGAAGGTGTCTCCCCTAGGGAACCAACATCACTCATATTGAGATAGAAGAACACATGGTGAGCCCATCATATAATATTAGTATATACCCCAAAATATACATGATAAAAAAGATGGATCTCATCCCAAGAACAATGAGTTATTCCTTGGAATTTCGTGAAGGTAAACCCCATGTATCACTCACAACATTCTTAATTCATTTAATTAATTAAATTTAATTATTTAGAGGGAAAACTATTGTGTTAAGAAACTCTACATATATATCAACATCTCAATTAAAGAATATGAACATAATGAATATACCATTTAATTAACGACATTCCATTTAATGAGAAAAACATGAAAATTCACTTATAAAACACAATAGGGGCACATAGAAGGTACTAATGTCTATTGAGAAAATTACCTACTTTGTTAAAACTATTTATCAAGAAAAAGAAGACCATACTTAGAGCTATGTTCAATAGCTATTTAGATATTAGTTCCATGCCATGCACTTGGGAGGTTCCATGGTTGAATGAAAATTAATATAGGAGAGGACCAATCCATTCAACATTTTAATTTAAGGCTATACACAATCTTTCTTTATAGCTAATAAAACATGGATAGAATAAAAAAATAATTCCAAATGGCCACACATTCATTTGATCACTAATCAGAAAATTTTAATTTATAGGACATTGTAACTCCACTAAGGGGTTTGATTATGAAAAAAAGACATTGATCATAAAAAATTCATTTAACATAAGTGAATATGAAATACATGCATAAAAACTCAATTCACTTTGAAGATTTATTTTAGAAAAAATCAATCAAAGCCAAACAATTTTACAAGGTCCATCATGGAACTTAGAATGTTCTAATATCAATTAGATAATTTCATAAAATGGGAAATTCCATTTATATCATAATATTAATGCTTAGAAATAATTCCAAGAATTTTAGACAATTAAATAAAAAGGGAAAACTAATATGGAACACCCATGGGGTGTCTGTTATTGAGTTTGGAAACGTCTGATTACTCAATAATTATAAATGGGTGTATACAAGGTGTGCAGATCAATTTAATATAAAGGACTCAAATAAAAGGAAACACACGTAAACGACTGGTATTAAAAACAGCAACAAAATTTATAAATCAATGCAAACATTGGGAATAAGTTGTATACCACCACCTTGTGCTTAAGAACTATCACTCATTCAATATCGAGGTATAATTCGATCTTGATTATAAGGGATCTAAGAAACAAATATTTTCCCAGTATATAGGGAAAATGAGCTTGGACAAAAATAGTGAAGTAAGGAGAATATTAAATGGCGAATGATTCCAAAGGAATCAATATCTTACCAATGTGGATCCATAGAGTACGGTAGAGCTTAAATCAAATGATGGATGTAGAAGTTATTTTCATGGTTAGAATTGGATTTAAGAATATCCAAGGGTTCCTTTAGGAGGAACTCATGTGATGGGGGAATGTAAAGAAGAAATATTAAGGATTTAATAATTAATTAACGGTAAATTTTTCTTTTTACCTTCAAAACCTAGGTTGCAGGGTTTGGCTATATAGTTTTTCCAAACTGCGTGCCAACCATGAAACACCCATTCCTTAAGAAACCATCTTACATGGTTCAAATAGAATGAATACCCTAAATATTCACCAATTGTGTGATGGTTAGTGTGATGGTACAGCCTAAGTGGCACTTCCCATTCGAGAAGGGCACATAGTTGGGGGAAACTGTGTGCAACTCATGTGGGGCACATCTGCTCCTCTAAAATCGGATGTATGTTTTTATACTAAGAACTGTATGGTTTCACACAAACCTTACAACTCTAAAAGACCTCCCAAAACTTTATTTCTTGACTCCGGTGCTCCCAAAACACTACAAGACACCCCGAAAATGTCTCAGACCTTTACCAAGTCAAAAAAATATAGGGAGGTTTTCTAACTCTCAAAATTACATTCTTGAGCTCATTTTTTAAAACATCCCATCCAGTAAACACAAAAGTTCAAATTCCCTTGGAATTTTTACCTTTTATCAAAACACAGTATGTTACATATTTGGTATCAAGAACCAAATTATATATTTTCCTTAAAAATGGTGTTCATAATCATAATTTCATTGATATATTATCACAGTTTGATATGAAATGTGATCAAATAACTATTCCTATAAGTAGATATAATCAATCAATTTATAAAATAATATTAGATTCATCTAAAGGAACGATAAAAATACATTTATGAATCATAGTCCCACAAACCATAATGGAGATTCATAATCCACAGATCTAATAATGATACCACTAGGATAATTTTTATTTTTAATTAGATACCTAATAGTTGGTGGAACCTACACAGAATAACATATAAAAACATTAAGTGTGAAGAATAAAAACCACCACTTAATTACCACAATACACTTTGATAATAATATTTACATAGGATCTCACTTGTTCCCTATGTTTTAGTGGTTAATGTGTTCGATTATCCTTATCAGAACATGGATGAAAGAATTGATCTGCATAATTCCCAAACTCCTAACCTTTTAAACATTGGGAATTATTCACATTAATTATATTGATCAATTTATTTTCCCAAAATAAAAAATAATGATCTCTATGGAAAATAATTCCACACTATAAACAATCCCTTATTCCTTTCAAGCATTCCCGTGGTTTCCTCTTCAAAATTATCGACACATTGAAAATTGAATATTTTTTCCCTGATTATCTTCCTTGCTTGTTCTTATATGAAACTTTACCCTTCAATTATTTTTTTGTGTTTGCATATTAGAAAATATTCAAGTTATTAATCATATCACTAGATATTTGGGTGAGCATAACCATAATATTTTCAATACTAGATTCTTTACCTATTGGTTTATTATATGGAAATTTATTTTCTTTTCCATCACATAAATTATTAACCTGGTTCCTCCTAGACCCACCCTTTTCTAAAACCAAAAGGAATTAATTTGAGTGATGAAAAATTAACACTATAATAAAATTATTATAAGATGAAAAATTTATAATCAAAATGCGTTACTCTTCAAAATTATTACATTGGATTTATGTTCAACCTAAATCACTCTCGATTATATCTAGGTTTAATTGGGTTTGGTTCTCTCATATTATATAAATTATTTCCATATCATAATAAATCCTTTATAATTTATTATAAATAGAATTTTATTAACCAAATGATACCCATAATGAGTGTTAAATTATGATTGTTGTTAGTAATATGTATCATTTATCAGGTGATGATTGAGTTAATACCCAATACTCCCCTTCTTATGTTACTACCCCAAGATATATCTACGTTAGATCCTACATCCACTTATATTATCTTAATTGGTATGTTACTTCTAGGAACACCACACAATATCTACATTACTAAAACTTTAGGATTTTATCTTATACTTAAACTCAGACCATAGCCTTATCCCTAGTGTTTATACTAATTTTCTCTAAAAACATCATAAATAACTAAAATAATAGAAAAATAACAAAAACCCTCCTATAATACTAACTGAAGTTCCCCATACCCTCACTCTTGGGTCTGGTGCTAAAAAATATAATTTTAGAAATTAACCTTGTGACCAAGTGAGATGATACATGATAAATTTTTACAAATATCACGTTGTTATTATATCACAAAATAATCACCCAAAATCCAGAGAAACTTTTTTTATTAGTGTATTTGAGGTCTAGATATATAATTAATTTATTTTACAACACATTTGAAAATTTATCTATAATTAAACTCCTATAGAATCCATTTTAGACTTCCCAGAAGTTATACTTATCCTCAAAGCCTATGGAATGGAAATATAAAAAAGGGGTAGGATTAACTACTCAATAAGAGATAAATTATCAGCATGTAATCAATGTTTTTATCATAAGAATATGGGAAAATATGGTCAAGTGAGAAATTTCTTATTAAAATTATAATTGAATAATATAGATTTTTCATAAATCATGATAGAAGGACATGTAATCTAGAATGAAAAAATATATACCATGGGAAATTAGTATGGAATCATTATTAAAAACATGATCCATGGGGAATAATCATAAGCATATCACATATAAAAAAACAAAGACCTTGAAACATATAATAATAAATGACTTTCTTACTATCACTAACGTATATAAATTATAAAATTTCTAACAAAGAAAATGTACACACAAAATGTTGTAAAAAACAAATTCAACCCCTCATTATGTGAATAAAAATATTCCCACACTTTTTTTTAAAAAAAAATAATGTCCATGAATCTTATTGAGAGCACACAAAGTGATTGTTACTTAGGTTGTGAACAAACAAAATTTACACACTTCCAATTACAAAAAGAAAAATTTACACGCTTAACATCATTATATCATGAGGTATAAATCCTTAATGAATTAATTAGAGGTCTATATAGGACCCTTCTCATAAATTATCCATACAAATTTTTTCCTCTTGAAATAAATCATTCAAATATAAAATTTCACTTATTAACCCATGAAAAAAGGTGGTTTTCATGAAACAAATTACAAGAATATTCCATAAGCCATATAGACAAAGAATATGTATGGAGGTACTAACAAATAACCATAGTTTAATAAACGGAATGTCAAATGATGTTGAAAAAGATGAAAACCCCCTTTTCATGTTATTGGAAAAATTAATTTCAAAAACATGAAAAAATTACTCTTTTTGAAATGCATGAAAAATTATAAAAATGTTTTATTTAAATATAAATACATTGATCTGGATATAAAAATTTAATGATTAACCTTTAAAACCAAAAGGTATTTAAAAATAAAAATTTTAAAATAGAAATGTGGTTTATAAGACAATTAATAATTCTTTCTAAAAACACAGGCTATAAAAATAACTTCATCGAAACAATAATTCCTTAAAAAAACTTTTAGTTTTTAAAAATAATTTTTTCTATTATAATACCAAAATAATCATGTGTTTAAAAATTTTAAAAACCATTTGAAAAAAATTAAAAGGAAGCTTCATAAATTATAATTATAATATGGTGAGAGAATCTATAAAAGGGTTTTTTAAAAAATTATCTTGGGAAAAAGAGAATAATTTATATTAACTTTGAAAATTAAATTTTTAAAAGGTAAAATGAAATAATAAGAAAACATTTAATTTAAGAAAAATATTCAATAATTGTTCTTTCAAAATTCATAATTATTTATAAATAGAATGTGGTTTTTAAGTTATTTCTTTCTTCTTTTGGTGGGTTGTATTTCCTTTTATTATTTTAAAATATATTTTTGAAAAGATCAAATCCTAAATCAGGTTAGAAACATTAATTTGAAAATAGAATAATGGAAAAATGATGTTCACATAAGATTACACATAATTAGGTTTCAAAATATAATGGAGATTATTGGTGGGTAGGGAAAATATAGACGTGGAATAAGAATCATCTTTAAGATAATGTGAATTATTCATAAAAATTTTATATTTTTATGGGGAAGAAACTCATCAAGGAGGAAGATTTGAATAAAAGTTTCATTTTTTCCATATATTAATAGAAATTTAAATATAAAATCTTGGGGTGTAAGAAACCAAGAATAGAGGAAATAAGTTCAAGATGATATATTATAACACAATGGAATAAGTTTTGTGCTATCAATATCCTCTATGGCTTATGATATGTTTTAATAAAACCCCTTGTAAATGTGATCTTGAAATAAGAATTAAAATACCATGAATAAAACATAATTCCTAATATAATATATCCAATAGTAAACATACAAACCATTTAAATGAAATTATGTTCATAAATATAACATCTCTCAAATAATGGAATTGTTAAAAAACACCCTTAAAACATTGGTACATTTTGTGTCAAAATTCATTTAATGGAGGAATATGATTGGTCCCTTGAAGACCCATGAATTAAATCAACATGGTAAAATAAATTCAATAATTTTTTTTTATTTTATAAAAAAAACCACTCATTGTAAATCTAGGTGGTCTAAAATGGTGGGCAATTTCATATTCTTTCATTAAATGAGTTTTAATTTAAAATATACCAAATTTGTAAGGGTGTTTTGTCTCAATTTACCTTTATTGAGAGATGTTATGTTTATAAAAAATCAAGGTGGTTCAAAATTATGGATCCCTAGGAAATATTCTCTTACAATTATCATACATTCATTGTAAAGTGACCCAATTCATTATTAAATAATAACAGTGACCTTCAGAGTCCCCTATGATGCTAGATAATATATAACTATGTTTCCCTCTCACTAAGTATGTTTGAATTCCAAAAAATATCAAACAAGTATTTTCATGACCTAATTTGGTAAATAATAGACCAATGGAATCTATCCTACATATGAGGGATTTGTAAACAAAATAGGAATTCATCTCAGTCTTATGAATGCTGACATTATGAAGCCTTCAAATAAGAAGGTCTTGTTTCAGAACACCAAGTGACCACACCAGATGGTGGAATCTAGATGAGGTTAAGAATTATACATAATATCCTTAATAATAAGAAATAGTTCCTTCTACATAATAGGTACACCAAGATCCATTACCAGATATTGACCTCTATCCTTCAGTCCAAAAAAGTTCTAATATTTTTTTGTTACTCACATCATTATAAACCTCCCAGATAACCCATCATCCTGATGTATGTAGAAGACACCACATAGTAGAATCATTTCCTAGTATATCTCCACGAAACCACTATTCTAGAAAACCATTCATATTATCTAAATAAAAATTAATCCTTAAAAAATCCAAAGAACATATTCCACATGAAATCCAACAACTCACCTTCAAAAAATATATGATAGGTGGTTTCACCTTTGTTATAAATGAAATGAATACATTTTGAGGCTAACTGGATTCCCATATTTTTCACATCTCTATTAATGGGAATTTAGGGATTATTGATAAATTAAAACCTAGAAGTTTTAGTTGATATGAATTAATTTTCACTATATACTCCCATTCCAATCCATCATGCACTAGTGCACATGAAAAATTCTTTCGAATTCTACCAATATGAATGAACTATACCCAAAAGGAAAGAGAAAATATTTCATCATCCCCAGTAAGATAAATAACACATACCATGATTTTAACACATTGGTAAAAAAATATTGTGTGATCCACAAGAAAGAACTAGCTTCTAAAAGAGTGCAGTATGTAATGGGACATCTAGGAAAGAAAAGAAGATTTCCAACACAACTATATTTCAAGAAACCCACCTCACCCATCACAATGATCCATATCATCTGGTTTTAATATATCAAGAAGTTTATTTTTATACATCACTAAATCTATGAAGAATTTCCATGAACTTTAGAAGAATTAGGATCCCTATAATTGTATTTTTCCATCATGAATATAGCCAAAAGTGTCTGGACTTCCATTATATAGCATGAAATATAATCCCGATGATAGAATAAATATTACAAAACAATTCTCATATTAATGACCCCTTCTCAATGGATTCGGCTAACCATTCCCATCTAGACCAGTGAAACCTTCCTTCATTATGACAATCCTAGAGGAAGTTATCCAAAATTATTTCAATAGACATGATGAATGTTTTTAGGTCCCAAATAATAGACATGTAATTCATGGGAATCTAAGAGATCATATTTTTCACTAATTTAATATAGACACTAAAGTATATAAACATACTCTTCCAATTTTTAATTTAGATAGTGATGCGGTTCCCCAAAGAATCAAAATTATGGATCCTGGTTCTACCTGGGGAAATGGGGGTGCCGAGGTACTCCATGAGAATGTTCTAGAACTCAAAATGGATTTATAGATATAGAAGTCACTATTGGATTTATTTATCCTACCGTACACTCCATTTAGTATATTAATCTGTAATATGGTTTATCCCATGTGTGGATCTTGAGGATTTGTTGATAGAGAACAACATATCATCTACAAAAGAGGTGAGAAACACTAGAGAAACCAGTCATAACTATAAATGGAGAAATATTCCCCTAAAAAAGATATTAATTGACGTTTTTACATAAAAAATCATGATCCATAATGAAAATAGTAGGATATATTGAATTTCCTTAGTGAATTCCTCACATGGACTTGAAGAATCCAAACTTCTTTCTGTTGATAACAATAGTAAACCATAGAGATGAGTAAGATTAAAAAATAAAGTCATATAATTAATTAGAAAATTTTGAGAATAAAATAACTGTAATAATAAAATTCTACTTAACCCTGTCACATGCTTTAACCATATCCACATTCATTAGGCATTAATCTCATAATATCAAAGATTTCATGGTACATAATAAGAAATATGTCTCGTTGAATTAGGTTTGAGACAAATAACCCCTTACATAATGATGATATTTAGAATTAAAAATCCATGGGAGGTCGAATATAATATGTATATTTAAAAACCATATATTTCATTAAATTTATGAATAATATAAATTCACATCAAATGCATACTACTAAATAAGGAAACATGTGGTGTATGATTCTTATCCCTAAGAAAGAAAATTGAGATCCAAAAAACCCTTACCAAAGATATTGATTCATTATGAATTCTTTCTTTACATCCTAGATAATAACATAATTTTTATTAAAAACTTTTTTGAGATACTTATTCTTTTATATTTATTATTATAAGGTTTTTTATTAACTAATGTTATTAATTTACTATATATTTTTCATTCGTGATGGTTGAAATTTTCTAGAAAAGTTTCATAATTTTTTTATATATTGACTATGGAAAAAAGTGTTTTAAAATATATTTATAATCTCTATAATTTTTTTTATTTTTAATTCATTTATCATTAAATTATAAAAAAATATTGTTTCATATAATTCTAAAATGGGCTCAAATTAAAAAAAGTGCCTTGGGATATTCATTCAATGCGGTTTAATTTACTACGACCATTTTTTATTAATATTAATTATATATTGTCAAGTATTATCATTATATAATATTAATAGTTTCATAAATATCATGTTTATATAATAGATATATTTTTTAATTTATCCATTATAGGTGGTAATAGGAAAATAAAGTACATTATTTTGTTGAAGCGGTAGGCCACACATACAAAAACTATAATTTTTTTTGCATTAAATGAGGGGTAGGTTAAAAGAAAAAAAAATTACCATTTCAGAATATCAATATTTTTATAATAGTCATTTTTTTCCTTAAATAATTATTTTTATTTATCCATGTAAATATTAATGAAAAATAGAAAATTTTGTTCATAGAGGTGGTAGTCTGCACAAACGGTTGGCGACGTCTTCATTTTTTGAATAGTTTTATAGGGAGGTATAAGAGGTATATTACATTACTAAAATAAAATTAATCATATTAATTGTAATTATATTATCATAATAAAAGGATCAAGTATATTTAAGGGTGTAGGAAAAAACTAAGAATTAAAAACAAAGTACGAATTAATGACATGGAGAGCTTGAACATTATCTTGAAAGTATTCTTGGAAATGACGAGCATATATTAATTCTATAGACCAAGGGATTATGGATGTGAAATTGAAATATTAAAAAATTAAATGAGGTTGATTTTTAAGAAAATTTATATGGGGTAGTGTGTCTTTGAAAGGTTGGAAGTGATCCCCTTATATAAGCGGGGTAAAATGGTTTTTTATAAATACCCATTACATATCAATGATGTCATGACACTATTCAAGGGTCAATGACAAAACAACATGGTCCATAATTTATTTTAGATGGGTTTGGATACAGAAATACTGAACCAAGTATTTGTAAACATGTTTTAAACAATCATTTTGACTCTTTTACCATTAGATTTGTACACTTTATCATTTTGGTTTTCACCTTGGTAACTTGTTTTTAGCTAAGTAATTTATGTTATACTAACGGTATAAGATGATCCATTTATAAAATTTGAGCCTCATGAACAAAAATTTATCATTTATTTATTCTAATTAAATTTCTAAATATAATAAAATTAACTTTTAAATTCAAACGTATAATATATAAAAAACAATTTATATAGGAAAACAATGTTTTAACTATTAAGTGTTATTAATCTTATATAACAATAATAAATAATTAAATAAGTGATATTATATTTTTATATATTTTTAAACATAAAATCATATTCATTATATAAAATATGTAAATTTAATTTATTATATAAACATTATAGCACATTAATAAAACCATTCTTTGAACAAAACCATTTCACCATTATCACGAACATTGAATTTAATCCCATACATAAAATTTTAATGAATAAAAATGATATTAAAATTTTTAAATAACATGAAAATTTTGATATAAAATATTAATACCATTTTTTTATATTTATATTTTACAATTTACAAAAAAAAAATTTCCGCATGACAATAAACTAGTTTTTAGAGTAAAATATTAATTATGTTTCCAAAATTCTAAAAAAGTATTTTATAAATACAACATACTATTTTTAAATTATTTATTTTAATTTATAAATATATATATTTTTATTTAATTTTTTTGAAAACAATTTAATCATTATTGTATTATAACAATGTCATAAAAATGACAGTATTAGAAAAAAATTATTTTTTCATTATTAACCTAAAGATAATTATTTTAAAAAAATACCAAAACTTCACCTTGAATTTTTTTTATTATTTGGAAGGAAAAAATAAATTACCTTTTTCATTAATTTTATTTATAAATTTATAAATTAAAAATTAAAAATGAAATTTCAACATATATAAATAAATACAGATTTTACTAAAAAATCACTTTTTAAAACATTATGTTATCTTAATCACATTTTGTATGATTTTTTAATTTATTAAAATATTTTTATTTACTATAGGTTTTATTATTATTATTTTTATAATTTATTAGTAATATTCTTATAATTTGTCGCAATTCATTTTAGTTCAGTGTTGCATGTGAAAGAAGTTATCGAGAATAATATAAATTTAGAGGAAAATATATTCCAAAATCTCAAGGTGTTACACTCAACATTACACACCATGAAGAATCATCAGGTGGTACAAAACACTTACCCTTGAGAAATGATACAACATTCATAGAACCATAAATATGTTATCTTTTTGACCAGACATGTTTTTATAACTTGTCGATATAATATATATGATGGGTATTTTGATCAATATGACACACCACACTTCACTTATGCCAACAATGTGATAGTACCCTTGATGTATGCATTAATTATCATCACTATGGTTGATGTTACTAAATATAAATATAAAATTTATCCAAGAGGGAAATAGAATACATTCGAAAACCCTTTTCACACTAAGGTATTTGAGTACTGATTATGAACCCATCATTAAAGGTGGACGCATGACATATGGTTCCCTCTAGACTTTCACCTTATAGCTTTCCATTGTATATAAAGTAAATATAATGATAAAGGACCTAACAAGAGTCTAATACACCATTTTCAGGATAATAATGATATACACATAGTTGAGGAATAACTTTAATAATATAATATTGAAAATAAAAGACTTTGGTGTGTCAATACCAAGCTCTCTTAGAGAAATTCCCTCAATACCGTTGAAACTCAAGAAAATTATCAACCCATACTTACATGTGACCCAACTCACTGAGAAGGGATCACTCACTCAATAAATAAATAACCATTTCAACTAATATACTATAATCGATGTTGGACCATTGGATCAACTTCATATATTATATAGAACAAGGAATTTACCCCATCGAACTATCATCTCACTCCCACTGAAGAATGTTATCTGAGGCATACCCCAATGAAATGGGTTAAAATCCTAACAAATTATGTGTATGATGTAATTAAAACCTAGTTGGAATCATCAGATGAAAACATCCCATCGTTATATCCAAAATTTAGGCTATATCGATAATGGGTTGATTTAATGATTTTTTCCCTAAGATTCAGCAACCCTGGCTTTTGAAAATTTAATAGAATAGGGGATCTGAAGAAGTATCATTCAAATTTTCTATCCTAGTGTGTCCCCATGTTGGGAACCTGTTAGTAGAATGAGGGTTACAAACTCAAGTATTTAATCCAAACACTATAAGGGCTGACCACCCTCAAGTATATAAGTTTTATACCTGTATCAATCTACATTTATGAGGACCACTATTATTTGTTCTTACATCAGTTCAACTCAATATTGAGGAAAAAAATTATCAGGGACCTCTCTAACTATAGAATAAATGAAATAATAACAAGTTCATTGATATTATCACTTGATGGGAAATTTTGACACGCTCGCTAGATATATAATTTCTCTTGGAAAAAAATTCCCAAAGCATTTGGGGAGAATTTGAGAAATGTGATCTTCCATGAAATAATCCCAATAATATTTCCTATAGGATTCCAAGAATTAACTGATATAGTGAAATGGTTGGAAACTGAACTTTACCTAACCAAGTTAAACTCTCAGAAGACACTACCTCTACAAAAAAATGTCAAGAAATGCATAATAATTTGTCATATAATTCATGAAAATATTGTTGATGGCCATGGATTGTAAGATAATGATGTTACAAGGGGAAAAACATGAACGTCAACCTAAAAAATAGTAAAATGTTTTCATTAAACCAAAATCACCGTATGAACATATGAATATGAGTCACTACTATTTATAGTCAAAAAGGAATAAAATATATGTTATTAAACCTGATCAAGTACAAGAATTATTCATATAATCTATGAAACACAACCTGATCAGACATCATGATATTGGAAATTCCAAAAAGTTAATTTTTGATGATCATCGTTATTATTTCCCTTCTATTATATTATTAGTATCACCATTTAGGAATGATTCTTCTTCAAGGATATCATCTAAAAGCAAGTCAAAGAACATGTGACCCATGTGGCCTCCATCAATTTTAATGAATAAAAATTACAAAAACAAGTATCAAGTAAGAATAACCAATAATATATTGATTGGATTACCAAAAGAAATTATAATCATGTGCATTCCATCATTATGGTGTGACTGAAAGATCTAGTTATGGCCCCAATTTCCTATGAAACCTAAAAAAATAACCTCAACATCAATCTCCGATTAGAGATGATGAAATAATAGATGATATTCCTTGAATGCTAAGGAATATACCTCAAGGGTACCCAAAATAGTTAAGACCCTCTATGAGGATGATCACCACCCATCAAAATGACACCCTATTTTGAAAAGGAATAGAAATAGAATTTTTTAAATTTCATTCAAGTGAGGAACTTGTTTGACAAAAAATAATACCAATATGATTAGTATTCATTTCACTTAACTCATGGGAGTTTTCACTAAGTTCAAAGATATGGAAGATGTAAGAAAGTACCACTTAGTATTTAGGACATAGTCCAAAACCATGGAATCTATTCCATAGATACAAAAAAATGGTGATGTATAAATATCCTCTAAGAGTGTGATGGATAGATCTAAAGCCTTCCAAATACTTTCAATCTCTTTTGAAATTTGACAAATATATAGTTTTTTATATATTACTAGGAAAAAATCAAAACCCTATAGGTCCCATATGTTATTTACCTAGTGCATTTAGATCCCATTACCATGAAACTCAAGAGAAGTATCTTCTAAATGTCCAAAACCTATTATTATGAAAAATCAGTAATAATTCCAGGGTAAGAAAACTATAAATCTGACCCAAAAGTATTATATGTTGAAACATATTGTTATTTTTTCAATATGACTCTTAAATTTGGATTATCTTCTCATACATAAGTAGTCTAGAGAGACCCTCATCATAGATCTAACATCTAATATGGAGTTTAGGATAGATGTGGCTATATCTCAAGTGTATTTAATAGAAAATAAATTTTCAAACTTTCATAGGGTGATTTCCTTCATGGATTAAGACTAAGAAACCATGCAATAAGGTTATATTAACCCCCTACATGTGACTGAACTACTTAATAAGGGTGGTATCCACTGAGTCTTAATTTTTAAAGGTTCTGATTTTAATCTAAACCTATCATGAACCCTTTGGTTTCTCAGATTAAAGGATTATGGAAAGACATTATTGGGACTATTGATATAAGGATTTGAAAAATGTGAGAAAATGACTCTCGGAAAGAACATGATTAAAACCTAATTTTGGGATTGGGTTTCTAACATCGAATTCATGATCATTAGTTAGGTTACAACATTTATTTCCCTTATTTATCACACCTAGATTTATATTCATGTGGTGACACCATCATCATATCCTTAATGTCTAAAGTGTTCAATTAATGTCTTGGAAGAAGGGATTCGTGTTGAAATTCCTTGTTTCGATACATGTGAAAATTAATTTATCAATTTAGGGATTTATAAAAGTGTGGTATATAAACATAAAACTAAGAAACTAATAAACGAATAATCTCTAAATTCATCCTTGATAATCTATGGAATGATGTGAAATGTAGCTTCCTATTTCCCATCCACTACATTGAGGCAGGAAATCCATACTTAAGGGATTATCTGGTGTTCCCAATGAATGAGAAATTATCTTGAGGTAAACTTTTCACATATAATGGAAAACCATAGGCTATAATATAACCACACATTATCACCAAAAGAGGATAGAATTGAACTATTCCTATAGATAGAGAACCTTATATGGTGGAGGAATAGAAAAAGTCTAGACTAACTAACACATAATCAACTTGACACATGGTACTAAATATAATACAAAAACCTCATTAGAAGAGGATAAGAGGATTGGTAAGATCCACCACCATACATATGGTATCTATATAACTAAAACCCCTCCATCGACCCCTGATATTAATGCCTCCATTAATAATACCCCTTACGAAGAAAGTGTTGAAGAAACCCCTAATCATAATTAAAATAAAGTGATTAAGCCTCTATTTATACTAACATTAATAAGGATAAACATGATCATTATCCCCCCATTTTCAAATATAGAATCACAAAAAAATATGAATTTATGGAGGTGAATCTAGGTGCTGAAAATTACTTACGACCCACATTAATTAGTCTATTCAAGACACCTATGGAACTTGAATAATATATCAAACTCCTCATGAATCACTAGAATATTATCACTTAAAACTCCAAAAAAATGATTTTATATAATTAGTTTTCCTTGAACTTCCTAGTGCTCCCATATAAACACCATTACAAAAATCAACCCATGAAGAGAATGTATTCATCCCATAGTTTCATGGTTGAAGCTATGGTTGATAATTTAGTCAAGGATCAATTCATTTAACAAGTTTTATACCTTGAGTGTTTTGAAAATATTATTCCCATTAGATATACGAATGAATATATCAGAGTCTATATTGAATTCACTGAAATAAACCATTATTTCCCAAAATGATGAAATCCCAGACTAGATCATAGAATTTTTAATTGAACGCATCACTAGATTTGTGGACCTTTCCTTTATGTATTGATATTATTGATCAAATAAAATCCAAATTGACCTTAAATATAAAGAAGGAATGGATTTAGTTAATAGTAATCTGTTTACATTGATCAGGTGATTCTATTTCCCTTAAAAAAAACACTGAGGCTATCTATCAGTGGGAAGTGCATCAATTCTTTAACCCCCTCTTAAAAAAATTATGGAATGATACATTAAATATATTTTTGTGAAACATATATATAATTTCATCCATATACCTATACATGATGACTAATTCACTATATTATAGAGACATAACCAATTTATAATCCTAATTAAATGTGCATTTGGGGTCGCCTCTAGAAATTCATTAGGTTCATCATCTATTACTATGACATCAAAGTATATATTGAGAAGATCAGATACTTTCTTGATACGAAACCTCCACAAAACCCATGTTATTTGAGAGGAAATCAAGGGTTACATTCCAACATTAGGTTCTTCATCATTAACCATTATTTAGATGTTCACCCTTATAAATACTTTTATATAAATTATTGAACTATTAATGGGAGGAATAATACAAATGTTCTTTTGATATCATAAAGTTGTATCTCTATTATCCTATAGATATGGTGAAACCCATTTTGGGTTAAGACTATCATCCTCTACATGGAATTGATAGAGAGATCCCTTGGTTCACTCTTAACATAAAATAATGGCGAAGAAGAATAAAATTCTCTATAATACTTTATTCTCACTCTGATGGAAACTGAGAGATAATACACCATAGTTGAAAAAGAATTATATTTCCTTTATAGTTTAATTGTGGAAGAGTTTCCATTACTATTAACATAATTATTTCCATCAGGTCTCCCACATTGATCCATAGAAATACATCCTTGATCTTATGATATTGACTGTTCATCTTGTGTGGTGGGTAGTAATTCTCCAGTAATTTGATATCAATTTTTTCTCTTAGAAATCATCCAAGTGATTGGGACATACAGATTTACTAGTATCCCACCCATTATTATAATAATTACCTTAATATATAAAGTTTTGATATCCCCATGGGCATCATTAATTCCCCTAGGGATATTTAATTTTGAAATTATGAAAATGAAAAAAACAAATCACTAAACTACAATTTATTATAGGAATTGAAAGTTGGAGGTCGAATCCATGGATACAGGGTTGGAGAAATTATTAACTTAATAAAATAGACCAAAAATATTTTATACTATAAACATAAACTAAATGATTGAAATAATAGATGATAAATGGTTTGGATTTTAGTAACATATAAAAACGTTCTCAGAAATTGAAAATATAGATTTATTATTTATTATGGTATATAATAATGGGAATTAAATCACAGGTGTCAAAACTGATTTAGTTGAATCCAATAGTTATGGTAGACAATACTGAAATCAATAATGTTCCATTTTTATAGATGAGTATCAAAATTTTATATTTATGACAACCCGAGTGTCTCTATATTTCTTTATAATAAAAACTTTGATAGAATAATCCTTATATGCATCAAATAAGAGGATATTTCCAAATTAATGGCATAAATATACATATAAAATTATTGGTCCTATCAAAAAAAGGACATGAATAGTCACAGTGTCAGAATTCTCATATGATTCTAAACTTAAATTATCCAATATTTTGATGAGTTCATAAAATTATATCATCTATTATAAATTCATGAAAATTTCATTCATCAACCCTTATACCTTCTATATGTCACCAATTACACATGGATATTTTCTATATGGGGTATAGACATCATGGTTTTATATCCATTTTCAACTATCTGACAATATAAATTCATTCTCATAAGAACTGACTTCTTTTCCGAATGAGATGAAGTACAACCCCAAAAGTAAGTTGGGAAACAATTCATGATAACCTTTAAGAAATCAAAAATCAACACCCAATTAGATGTTCCTAATTCTATACAAACAAAAATTGAATGAAATTCTATACAAAAGATTCAATTATATTATAAACAATGTACGATATCTTGTCCAACCATTATTACCACTACTACATGACTACTGATGGATAGATATAGGCATTTAAAAAACCATATCAAGTATCCAATATAATATGGTGTAAAAAGGCAAAATATAATTTCCTAATAGGTTCTTTTAGGTATTATGAGTGTATCTATACACTATGAATAAATCAACATTATTAGAAACCTACTCCCTATTGTATTGGGTAGAAGTTGTAATACTAATTGAGGTTCACCCAACCTCACCCAGAATGACAATATATGTCTAGTTGGCTAAAGATGAATTGTAAAAAAAATAAGATTGAATGAATTGGACGTTCCTTTTGATAAAATGATATAATTACACCACAATCTACAAGTTCATCATAATATAATGGATTAATAATTTAAAAATTGAGTTTATCTCAAGACATTAATTCAATGAGAATTAGTGATAGGCTTATGGATGCTAACGATTCGTGAGTGAAAAACTCAAAAAATGGTATCCATATGGGAGTATCCTTGCCTCATAGATAAGGTTTAGTATAATGAGTTATACTCCTCAATTAATAATAATTTAGAGCTTATCATGCATATCACCAATACATATTTCTTGGTGAAATATTTCACATAAACCCGCACCAGTGCAATACCTTACCATAATACATTAAACCGCACAACATAAATTCCTTATTTTAATACCTTAAACTAAACAAAATAAATCCATTGATGTAAGATACAACATTTAATTATATAAATTCCATATATTAATACATTAAAAATAAATATTATACATACCTTCCCATAAGATTATAAATTTCAAATCATAGTATTCCGCATTAAAAGAAATTAAACTTCACAACATGTGGTCTATCCCACAATAAATTTATAATTTTGAGAGTGGTGTATTATATGAAACCTAATTTTATTAAATTAAATTCTAATCTAAATTGGTATTACAAGTCTTAGGTTCTCCATTTATATTGGATTTTCTTCAGGGATCCTACACTATGATAGAGATCTCTTCTCTATTTCTGATTATACCCTCTTGATGAGGCCCCCCAAATTTATATCAAATACAGACTCTGTTATCTCTCTAATTAGGTTAAAAAATTCATATAATTACTTATTTTACAATTCATATCCTATATTTTTATAGGTAATTCCTTCTTTAAACAATATGTGTCTTGATTCATGTCATCATATGATACAAAGTGATACTCAAATCAACTATCTTGTGACCAACCATGAGTTCTTTTTTTCACTTCCACCAAGTGTTTAGTTTATCTCTGATTAATATTGGGTTTTAATATAACCAATCCATTTACACAAGTTATTTTATTATTTTTTAACATTAATATCCATTAATACAACACAAATATCCGGAGGCTAAGTTTATTTGGAAGATAAGGTTCATAATAAATATAAAGGAAAAAAAATATAAAATCCATATTTTATTCTCCATAGTGATATCTTAAATCCATTTGAGCTCCTCAAATTTCATATGACAACCTAGGGAACACATAAAATAAATTGGTGATCAAAAAACTATTAGTATGGTAATAAACTTGATAAGGAAACATAACATGTGGGTTAGAGGTATAACATGATATCCTAAAAGAGAAGGCTCA
This sequence comes from Viscum album, assembly GCA_963277665.1. Classification (NCBI taxonomy): domain Eukaryota; kingdom Viridiplantae; phylum Streptophyta; class Magnoliopsida; order Santalales; family Viscaceae; genus Viscum; species Viscum album. Next base: position 339,204,276 of record OY728163.1, read on the forward strand.
TGAGTAACCACCTAGGAGCATAACATAAAGAACATGGTTTCATAATATTAATTCATGATTGGAAATGTGGGAAATTTATATTACATTATAAAAAAATGAGTCAATTATAACTTTCTAGACAATATCACATTGTGGAAAAAGTACTATAATGTATTATGTTTACTCCGTAATCCCATATATGACACATCATGAGACTAAAGCTTTACCCAATGAATTGGAGTGATATTTGGGTTCACCTATCATAAAATGTTCCAGATTTATGTATCTCAAAAAAATAGAATCCAGAAAAAGGCAAAAACATAACAATTACTCATGGAATGAAAATGAGTTTTATAATCCTGCCTCATTTCATAATCAAAGTACATTTCATAATGATGATATTTGAGAAATAAATATAAGGTACATATTACCCAAACTAAGGGAAAAATAATCTAGGTATAAATGTTATATACATATATAAATAATATAGAATCATTCCATAACATTAAATAGAGAAAAAGTGCATCTAATAGAGAATGGTCATAACTTGAAGAAATGGGCGGTTGAGAGAGATCTCTTACCTCAAGCTCGACTTGTCACATGAATTCTTTATCTTCTAGAATAATAAAATTATATTAATTAATTACTTTATTGATAAAAAATTTCAACTATGTTATCCTTTTTATTTTATTTATTATCATGTTATATTAAATTACTTATTTATCTAGATCTATATAGGATGTTTTGAAGATACTCAAATCACATGATAAAAATAACTATGGTATGTTGACTAAGTTCAAGAGATTATTATCTCAACACATCAATAATAATAATAATGATTTAATAATGATTTTTATACATCAATTATATTTTTAAAATAATTCATTAATTATTGTTATAAAAAATGATCAATGTTAGAATCATAAAGATGGTTGGCTATACATACACATGAGTAGGGTTTCCATATTTCAATGATATAAATAGGAATAAGGTAAGTGTTACTTAAAAAAATAATTGTATTATAAATTTAACTTTTTATATTTAAGTACAATTACATACAACATCAATGTAAATTGTTAATAAAAAACAAATCACATCGCTTTGTGAGGTGATAGTCCACTGTACACCTGAACAAGGTTATCATTTTTCAATGGATGGTATGATAAGAAAGTATATGATATAATAATTTTACAGAATTATTAATAAGTAATTAATATCATATATAATCATTAAATCCATCATTATAAATATTCATGAGTTGTGATTATATAAAACAAATTTCATTGGTTTTCAAGGAATTAGTCCACCGTACCAATGATCAATGGTTTGGTTTTCCATTTGACGGTTGAGGTGACATAAGTGAACTATGACATTATAATAATAAAATATTAGTATATTGTATATATTTATGTTATTATATCAGAATATTTTAATAATATTCGATATATTTTGATGAGGAAATAATAAAACACTTGGTTATGAAAGATACCTCTTCTTCAGACAAATATTTTAGTTTTGCAGCAAAATCATTCCTTCAAGGGTTTTCTAATCAAAATATGCCTTATAGTATGTTGTATATAATTATTTAATATATGTTTACATGGATTCTATGAACCCAAAAGTCTTTAGAAAATTTTAAATGAGAGTAGATGAGGTTCCACTGTATAAGGTATGAGGAGTAACATTATTTTAAATACCCAAAACTATTCAATAATGGGAAGTCACACTCAATCCAAGTGTCTCCATAATTTATAAATAATGGATTTTAATGGTTATATTTCTGAAATATTAATCATAAATTCAATAATAAATATGTTTTAAACATGTTATTCTATTTACCTCTTTAGTTTAACGCCACTGGTAAACCAATTTTAGCATTAACTATGTAACAAAATTTTACTATTTTTACTATTAATTAGAAACTAAAAAATAATATAAACTTATTATAAAATAAAAATTATTCTAATTCCAAATATGGAACCATTTTTATTAAATTTAATTCATATAATTTTCCAAATTTAATTTAAATTTAACACGTAAAATGTATTGAAAAAAATTGGTCATGAAATGTGTTTGTTAGGTATAAGATGACCTTTTTTAACTATATGACAAGTAATCATCATTATATTAATTTAAATTAATATAAATAGATATATAATAATTAAATTGAAATTAAATCCTTTCTTATCAAGGTTTAATTTAATTAATTAAAAAGGATAGTCTTTATGCACTTAAAAATAGTTTAAAGAAATCCACATTTTAGCATAAAAATAATCTTTTACCAATATAATGAAAATTGAAAATTAAAATGAAATTAATTTGATTATTATAAATAAACTTTTTAATATGTATTTTTAATACCAAATAATAAAACAATTAGTACTTTTAAATTACATGATTTAATGAAAATAAATGAAAGTATTTTAAAAGTCGGTAATTTTTATTATTGGTTTAAAAATAAATTTTCTTCAAAAAAATACCAAGAATTAACCCAAATTTAATATAAATATAATGATTTAACAGATTATTATCATTTTATGAAATAAAATTTCTAAAATTTACAAAAATATGTTTCAGAACTTTCTCACAAAAGACAATGAAAATCATTTTTGAAGAAAACATATTTTTTTGAAGAATGAATGACTTTATTAAAAATTGAGTGTTAATTTCAAAATGATATATATATATATATATATATATATATTTATATAAATTAATATTAAGTAGAACCTATATATTTATTATATAAATTAACTAACCATATTCATATCCTCAAATTTAATGTATATTTTATAATGTTGATTTTAAAATAATTATTGTTTTTTAGGCTCGGTGTTGCATGTCATATAATATATTAAACATGAAATTCTTATTTTTTTTAAAATTAAAGGTATTAAATTATTCATACCATAATAAAATTCACCCTATAAAATTTTTATTACGTAAATTGGTGCGGGTACATATGATTTATAACCTCTTTTGGTTCCCATTTCTCTTCTTCAAACATGCGGTTTCACCATAATACTTTGACCATGTGAGGTTTCTTGTTTCATAGAATGTTGTACCTACAATATAAGATCATAATTATCTACTCATCATATGAAATGTATTTATACAATAGAACCACCCCATTATTCTGTAAATGTGAGGGCTTGTGTATGTACTTCATTAAGAGGGATACATGGAACACATCATGTACTTGAGATATGTTGTGTGTGAGTTTTAGTCAATATGAGACCACTCTGATGCGATCAAAGATCTTAATAGGAATTATGTATCTAGGACTAATATTTCATCCTAGTATGAAATATTATAAACTTTTTCCAATATAAATCCTGATAAGTTTCCATTTGAATTCTAGAATAGAATAATTTATTATGCGAGAACTCTACTAGGGGAAAGTTCCAATCCCAACATCCATAGATATCCATTGAATAAGATATCAAAATATCCTCTAGAGTTTGGATGGTTATATTAGAGTAAAAATAAATATGAGGGTCATAATAAGTACTAAAATTTATATTTTTATCTAATTATAAAAACCTAAGACTATAAAATATATTTATTTTTCAACAAATCCTTTCTGTTTGATATCTTGTGATTCACACAACACCGGTTTTAAATAAAATGAAACACTCTATTTAAATATATTTATCTAAACATGACCATTATAACCTATCCATTAAATTGGTGTGTATTAATAATAATATATAAATTACAAAAATTATGTTTGAAACATTTATAAACTAAATTCAGTGGTTATCTATTGATTAGAAATAAAATAACAACCATTTGAAAAAATAATTTTTTCTGAGAAACTGTATTATTCTAAAAGACAATGTAATCACACTTTATAAACATAATTTAAAATTATGTTTACCACATTAAGGAACTATATTTGGAAAAAATAATTTTCTAAATCATCATTTCAAAATTATCTTATGGTATATTTTTTTGAATTTTATGAAAGTTTTGTTTTTTGATGAATAATGAAAATACAATATTTTTATTAAAAATTTCTTTTTTTAAAGAACTCACAAGCACAATTTTATTTTAATATGGTTTTAAAATTAAATTTATTCCAAATATATATTAATTTATCCAAATCATTTCATTGTAATCAATTTAATATTTTATTTTGATATAAAAACTTTTAACATTTGGAACGTTTTTCTTTTGGAAAATCGTTTTTTCAACACATCTACTTATTTAATTTTAAATCCAAATACGCCACTTATGTATGTTGAATGAGGAAAAATGGATTTAATATTTTTAATAAGAATAATTTATATTTTATAATAATTAAAACTTATTTTTTCCCTGTAATTGAAAATAAAAACATTAAAAAATATTTATTATAGTTAAGGTAAAAATAAGTTTATCAAGGGTTAAACGAAAATGTTAATGGTTAATAATGATAAAAAACATCTATAATTAAAATAGTATTCTAATATTTCTAACTATGTCTTCAAATTTTTTATAATGGTTCATTTTGGACCCTTTTATGAGGAGAAAAACAAGGTTGTAATTCTTTCCTTTCAAATATTCTATGTGTATCCTCTCCCTCGCTTATAAATAGACACCCAACTCCTCTCATTTACACACTTAAAAGCCCATTTTTTGCCAAGAAATAACAAAATAATTTCCCTAGTTCCCTAAAATAATCCTAGAATCATTTTTTTCATAAATTCAACCTAGGAATTTTTTTGTACAAATAAAAAAACGTTTTCTGAAGAAGAGGTAACGTACTTAACTAATCATTTTATATTATTTATTACTCCACATACTTTAAATATTATTAAAATTTGATGATATAATAAAATTAGTATCTTAAATATATTGAGATGTTTTTATATTAAGTTCAGGACCTAATACCATTTCCTCCTCCCTCAAATGGGAAACAAAATTGTTCATCATGTGTATAGTGAACTATCACCTCACAAATCAACATAATTATTTTTCCATAAAAACCTCTCACAGATAGATATAATGAGGTATTTATTGTTTATATATTATATTTGTTATATTAATAAATCTACTTTATTATAATATCATATATAACTTCTTAATTCACATTTTTTATTGAATATGATAACGCTGCTCATGTGTACGACATACTACCGCCTTTTGAAGTGATGTGATTCGTTTTTAGGTATTCTTTACAGGGAAGGTAATAAGGATTAATTTAATGTTTATATGTGATAATAATGAAATATTAACCATTCAATAAAATTAACATATAATATAATTTCTAACCTTACCATCTATTGAAAATGATAACGTCGTTCATGTTTAAGGTGGACAACCGCCTTGTAAAGAGATTTCATTTATTAATTTAAATTTTATTATTACCGCATCACATTAATTATAGGAGTAAGGGTATTTAAAAAAATAATATTATATTTTTGATATAAGTATCATTATTAAAATATGAAATAACCCTAGAATTCCTTCCATTATGATGTTGGAAAAATGGAAACGTTACGCATGTGTACATACAACTTATCATCTCTATGATTGTAACTTAATTAATTTTTCATTAAAATATTTAATGGTTAGTTAAAAAGTATAATTTAAATATAAAACTGATAATTATTTCATATTTACTATTCTGGATATGATGAATTTAAAATCACTTTGACCTTAGTCAACTTACAGTAGTGATTTTGGACATATGAGTCAATTATTGTTAAAACATCTAACATTTAATTAATTGGTCATGTAATTTAATATGAAATGGTAATGAATAAAATAAAATGAATAATAATATTGGGAATTTTTCATAATAAATCAATTAATTATCTTAATTTTATTATTTAGGAAGATAAAGAACACATATGAAAAATCGGGCTTGAGGTAAGGGATCTCTCTAAACCACCCTTTTCTTCGGGTTATGAACTTTCTGTCTCTAACTCACTTTATCTATAAATTTATTTTATGGAATGATTCTAAATTATATATATATATATATATTTATCTCACATATATAATTATACTATTATGTTTTCTTTTGATGGGGTAATACAGTCCTTATTACCATTTATCTAATGCTATTATTATTAAATTTCCCTTGATCCTGATATGAAGAAGGATTATGACACCAATTTTATTTCAATGGGTAATTATCATGTAATGAATTATTATTGAATTAATTTATATAGTATAAATAGATCATGAAAAATTTATGATCGGTGTTTCCAGATAGCACTCCAATGTATTGGGTGATGTTTTATTCTCATGAGGCGTCATGTATAAGATTTGAAAGTAAACCTAATCCATTATGTGGATTTTTCCCCCATGTGATATTGTCTAAAATTTTTTCCTTGAATCATTTTAATGTATTTTTATATGTTTCTACCATATTTTATATGATTACATGATCTTATGACACCTATTTCTTTATGTTATGCTTCCATGAAATTATTCACGAGCCTCTAATTTTTGATATGTTGTTATACCTTTGAATCTCATGTTATGTTTCCCTATCATGTTTATTACCTTAATGATCATTTTATCTCACCCCTTTAATAATATAATACCCTATTCATTCCATGTATTTTTAGGAGATAACAATGGAGAATAAAATAATCATGCCATGTTTTAAGTTCCTATTGATGTAATGTGAACCTGATTTTCTAAATACACTATTCCTTTATGATCATTGTGTTGTGTTAATGAATATTTATTTTCAAGAATAATATAATAATATGTTTCAAATACTTCGGTTTCCATATTTGGTATCAGAGGAAATTCTTATTTAACCTTTAGAACTAGGATGAGAAAATATTAGTGAGAACTATATGGATAAGTATAAGGATAAGTCTAAGGATAATTATAAATATAGGAAAATATCATTGAATCATGGTGAATTATATAGAGAGTGGTTTTGAGTAAAATAAATCCCTCTTTAGATACTAAAAGTGGATGTGGATCTATAAGATAGTTACCTAGAGGTAAAAGGGAACATTGGGCTGGAATCGATCATCACCTGGTGCATGACAACATGCCTAACTATGCACTTGGTCTGAACTACCAACAGATATTCTTTAGAAATTTTCAAACTCTATACAATACATTATGAAGGAATTGATCAAATTAATAGGATAGAATTACTAAAATGAAAATTACTATGGATAACTTAGTTTGAAATATAGAGACTCATAAGTTAGGATATACTTATCATTTATTATTTTTTCCTCCCAGGATTATAATTTTCCATTTTTATCATTTATTAGTTAATGTATTCCCTTTATTTATTCAAGTTAATGAAGATAAATAGGTGAAAACATTCCAAAAACAACATTATAGGAAATTTGATGATTTCCCAAATGATATTCTTAATATCATGGGTGAAAGAGACGAGAACTTCCTAGAATTACTAGATCAACTAGATCATGTTATGATTAATAACAAAAATAATATGGATCACCCTACTCTTACTAACAGGGATCTACCTATAGTTGAATCCATTATGTGACAAAGGACCCTTAACTTTAGTGTAACTTTGGATCCCCTATTTTCTAGACAATGTATTAATTAAATTTAGAAGATATTCTTTGTCCTTTAATGGAAAGATGAAGAGAAAGATGTACTGTTCGTTTATCAAATTAAGGGTGCAGATTATCATCTATAGACACTAATCTGGAAAATAAATTCTAAACCGGATATTGATTTCCCGAAATGGGTAGACATCAAGAAAATATTTTTCAATAAATATTTTCCCCCAAACACTTTATCATAAAATTGTGAGGAATTTCCTCAGTCTATAGAAAATGTAAGATGAGTCTATCAGGGTGTATGAGACAAACTTCACAAGGTTTTCGTGGTATGCCTATGGATTTGTTATCAGTATAAAAAATTAAGATAAATAATTTATTTAGTGGATTAAATATGAGGCTATGCAAATATTTAGAAATCCAAGACATTGATAGTTATAATGAGGTTGTTCATTGTTTCCTTAATTTTGATGTGGAGATCATTGATTCTCAGTGGTCTCATGGGACTAGATAACAAACATAAAATTGAATTTTATTTGGGGTATCAATAGATAAATACCATATAGGAAAGAAAAACCAACATCATGGTTATCAAAATTTTGGAAAGAATCATCCTAGAACCTTCTTAAGGGAAACTGGTAGATACTTCATGTGTGTGAAAGAGGGGAATCCGGATAATTAGTTCTATAGGTAAGTGATGGAGGCCACTAATAAATAATAAGGAAAAAATGTCTTATCAACACATTACCTATTTTATAATTCTTTACATATAAAGGACAATGGAATTATGTAATCCAATGCCCTAAACCAAGGGTTTTCATAGATAATTACCATCAACAACCTCTATAGTAGCAAGTAGGGGTGTATTTTATCACTACGGTGGAGGTGGATACTAAAAATGATGTCATGAAAAGTAATATAGTTATTCATTAAAGAATAGTGAACATACATTTTGATTGTGGTTCTATGCGTTCTGTCCTATCTTGCATGTTTAGTAAAATTGGTCAAATACCACCTCAAAACATGGGGTTGACCTATCTATGAGAATAGAAAACATAGTGATGGTTATATCCCATGTATATTACTCATACCCAATCAATTTTTTGAGACTTAATATTCTATAAAATCTCTTTATAATTATTTTAGAAGAGTTTGATGCTATTTTTGGAAAACATTGGCTATCCTTATATAAATACAACATAAACTGTCAATAGAGGGAGATCACTCATATTTTCCCAAGTTATAATATAATTATATAGAAGTATAATTATTAATATAAATCTCCCCTAAATATTTTTTTTCACACATGGATATTATTTCCTTATGATAAAGAATATTTTGACCTAATGATTGAGACAAAGGAGAGAACCAGGATGGAATTCAGCCAATTGTATGGGAATATAGTAATGTATTCCCTGAAGATTTTAGTGGTCTTACTCATAATATGAAGATTGAGTTCTTAATGAAACTTATACCTAGATATATACCCATATCCAAGAATTCTTATAGAATGACAACAATTGAGTTAGAATAACCGAAGAAGCAGTTACGAGAGAAACAATAAAATTATTTTATATTCTATATTACTTCACAATAGGGTGTTATGGTCCTCTTCATAAAGTATAAATATGGGTAAATGTGCCTTTATATTTATTATAGTGGACTCAAAAAATCTTGATAAAGAAACATTATCCCCTTCAATTGATGGAAGAATTATTAGATCAACTGCATGGAGCACAATATTTCTATAAAGTGGAAATTCAGTTGGGACATCACCAATTAAGGGTGAAAAAAGATGATATTCCCAAAGATACATTTGAAAAATGGTATGGACAATAGTATTACATAGTTATTCGTTTTGGACTCACCAATTATCCGGAAATCATTGTGGAGTTGATGAATAGAGTCCTTATAGATTACATCAACAAATTTGTGGTAGTCTTTATAGATGATATTCTGATTTACACCAAAATCAAGGATGAGAATTAGGATTATTTAAATACTGTTTTATGGGATTTTAGAAAGTATATTGTATACAAAATGTATAGTAACTCTGTATTATAGATGAATGAAGTTATATTATCAGGGAATATTATTACCATCAAAGGGATATATATATATATATATGGACCCTTCTAAGACAAAATAAATCAAGAAAAATCCTAGACCAGTATCTGTAACAAAGATCTATAGTTTCCATGGAAGTGTGGGGTATTACAAACAATTTGTGAAAAAAATTTCAGGATTTTAAAAATCACTAACCAATCTAACAAAAAATAGAGTAAAATATTTCTTGACTTGTGAATTCTAAGAGACCGTTAAGGAGTCATTAAATAGGAATATCACTCGATAAGGAATTACACTTCCCCCAAGTAGGGAAATTTTCATGGTTTACACTGATTTTTCAAAGAAGGGTTTTAGATATATACTAATCTTTAATAATAATGTGGTAGGTTATGCTTTAATGCAGTTGAAATTTCATGAGAAGAGCTATATAACAAATGATATGGACTAAGCTACAGTTGTCTTCCCAGAAAACATCTGGTAACATTAACACTATGGTGAAAATATTGAAATATATACAGATCAAAAGATCCTCAAATATATATTCCACCATAAGAATCTTAACATAAAAAATTGAAGAAGATTATAATTGATCAAGGACTATTACTGGTCAATCTTTTACCATCATCAGAAATAAAACAAAGTGATAGATGCTCTTAGTAAAATGATATTAAAATTTTATCAATGATTAGAATTGATATTGTTTCGATATTATTATATTTTCAAAGGATATGCATGAAAATTGTAAATTGATCATCATCCTAAATTTATAAAATATGGTCTCAACCATATATTATTGATAGGATCAAGAAGTCACAGAATGTTGATGAGGTGTTTCAAATAAAGGTACCAAATATTATAGAGCTCAAATTTGTAGAAGATGTGGTTATATGTTTTGGAACCTGGGTATCATTTTCATAAAAACTAGAGATGTAGAGGGGGATTTTATATGATGTGCATTGCTCATTATTCTCTATTCATCAAAAAAGCACCAAGATGTATAGTGATATGAAGAAAACATTATGGTGGTATAACATGAAGAGGGGGATTATAGAATTTATATATCGATACTTAGTTTACCAAAAAGTAATGGTGGAATGAAATAAGTCAAAGGGAATGATGAAAACATCTCCCATGATAGTATAGAAATGGTTAAACTAAACCTTGTACTTCATTATAGGGATCCCCAAGACACCTAAAGGAAATAACTCCATCTTGGTAGTAGTTGATAACCTCAAAAAGGTAGCACATTTCATTACTATAAAAGAAGATTCCCCTCTTGAACAACTCACTAATATATACCTAAGTGAATTGGTAATATTTCCTAGATTTCAACTATCTATTTTATTGGATTGAGATTTGAATTTTTCCTCATGGTTCTAGATAAGACTTCAATGAGCATTAGATACTGAATTCAGTTTCAGCATGAATTATCACCCATCGAAAGGTTATTTGTCTAATAGAACCATCCAAACTCTAGAGGATATGTTGATTTATTGTTCAATATATTTACATCGATGTTGGGATCATCATCTACCCATATTATATTCATCATACAAAAATAATTTCAATTCTATCATTCAAATGAAACCTTATAAGGATATTTATGGAAATCAATGTAAGAATCTAACATGCTGGGGTGAAGTTGGTGAGAAGAAGATGATGGAACATGATCTTTCCAAAGACATGAAAGGTATGGTATAAAACATTCATCATCAAGTGAAATCCACATAAATCTCATAGAAATTATATGTAGTCAATCATTGATGAGACCTAGAGTTTGTGGTTAGAGATATGGTGTTTATCCTTATTTTACCGTGAAAGAAATTCATGAAGTTTTTATATAAGGGAAATATTATTCAAAGATACATTAGACCCTTTGATATCCTTTATCACATATAAGATGTGGTCTACCAACTATAACTCCCTCCTAATCTATGTTAAGTACGTGATGTTTTCCATGGATCCCTCTTGAGGAAGCACATACCGGACCCCTCACATGTAATGAATCAAAAGGTGACACCATCGAAGAAATTCCTTTCATATGAGGAGAATACGATGAAGATATTAGATCATAGATAAAAAATCATATAAAATAATAAAACTTACCTGGTCAAATGTTTGTATCAAAACCTCTAGTTTGAGGAATTAACTTTGGAATCAGAAGAGGTGATGAAGAAAAAGTAACCTCAACTGTTTTCACATTATAATGGAATATGAAATTATGAGGGAGAAATTATTTATTAGGGTAATAATATAACACCCCTACACTTTAAGAAAAATTTCTTTTAAAATAAATTTAATCTCCTTGAAGGCTTGATATGCAAACAACATCGGGTTTAAAGGAAACAAAATAATCTATTAAAATATTATTATTTTATCATGACCATTATAATATAGTCATTAAATTTTGGTAATAAATAGGAATAAATTAATTATAAAACTTATTTTTTACACATGTATAAAATAAATTTATTGGTTACATATTTATTAGAAATAAAATAAGACCATTTCGATAAAAAAAAGAATTTTGTTTTCTGAAAAATGATATTATTATTATAGGCAGTTTAGTCATGCTTTTCACATATAAATAAAAATTCATTTTAACGAATTTAAAAAATATATTTGTAAAAAAATTCATTTTAAAAATTACCATATAAAAAAGTGTCTTAGGATTAAATTTTGGGTTTTTTTTAAATGTTCATTTTTTTGATGAATAGTGAACAATAAATATTGTTATTGAGAACTTCCTTTTCATTTAAATAATTTACATGAAATTTTTTATTTTAGTTTAGTTTTAAAAGTAAATTCAATTAAATTTTATATTAATTAATACAAATTAGGTCATTAAAATCAATTTTTTATTGGATTTTAAAATTATAACATTTTCTACTTTTGAATATTTTTCTTTTAGAAAACTGTTTGTTCGAAACATCTTCTAGTTTTTTTGTAATGAATAATGAAACCCGATCTCAGTGGCTTGGAGGGGGGGAGGACACAGGTTTGGGTGTAGCCGTGAGTTTTTTCGAGTTTTTTTTGGTTTGGTTCCTGTGGATTTGTTAAATCTGGCTCGATTTTGGTGGCTCGTTGGTTGTTCTTCTTCGTCAACTCGAGTTCTCCTCTACCGCTTCCTATTGTTTTCTCGCCACCATGACTGGCTTGCTTTGGAACCCAGGGAGGGTGCATATGTGGTGCTGATTGGAGTGGATCCATGCCCAGGGTGGCGTTTCTATTGCAAAATGACTAGGATCCCCTCATCAGTGGCATTCCCTTGGCGCGGGTTTGGGAAATTCAGTCCTAGGTGACAAGGGAATAGTATATCTTCACGTTGTTTGTCTTTCGGGCTTCTGTGGATATGGTGGTGGGGAGGCTCATGGAGTGCGGTGGTGTTAGTCAGGGATGGCGGTTGATGGTGTTTCTTGGTCATGCGCATGTTTGGATATTTTCTTATGAATGTTGGATTGGTTTTCGAGACTTAGGATTTGAAGAATCAGTCGGACTCGACCTCAAGAGACATGCCTAAAAGGAGGCTTCAGAGTGGGCGATTCACCTTTGTAGGCTTCATGGAATTATATGTTTGAGAGGGTATGGATCCAGCCATCGGATCGGGCCTGTGCTTTGACACTGGACACTTGCTTGTCGTCCAATATTGCATCGGGGGAGTGCTTTTTCATGTTTTAAATGATGGGGAGAGGCAACTTCAAGTTGTCAGTCTGGTTTTAATTTTATTGACACTTGGTTCACGTAATGTTGTATGTCCATGAAGTTTGTTGGGTTCCCCCTCTTCCCTTAAAAGGGTGTTTTAAAAAATAATAAAAATCTAAGGCCATCAGGCCATTGGAGGAGGGGTTAAACAAAGAAGAAAAGTGTTAAAAAAGACATAAAACATGTGTAATTACTATATTATGATCGTTTTGTGAAATTAAATATTATATGGTTCAAAAATGGTCCATTTTAGAGCCCTGTGTCATCATAAAAATGTGGTTGTAAAAGGCCACATTATAAAAGGCCAAACGTGTCTTGTCCCCCACTTATAAAATGCCACCCCTTATCCTCTCCATTATAGACTTACAATACCCATTATATCAGAAAATACCTACCCAAATAGATTCTATAATTTCATCCCATAATTTAATAAGCCTAGTTTCGGTTCTAAATCCATCCTATGAAGGATTTTGGTGATAACTAATAGAGGTTGTCTAAAGAAGAGTTAATGTCTTTAACTGAGAATTTTATTCTATTTCCTCCTCAACCACCATCAAGTATTATTAAAAGATAAAGATATGATAACGTTAGTATAATCCATATATTGATATTGTTTTATATTAATATCATGGCCTAAATCCATCACCTCATCCCTAAAATGGAAAACAACATTGTTGATTGTTTGTTCAGTGGACCACCACCTCAGAAACTGACATAATTCATTTCCTAGAAACGCTTCTCATGGATGTCTATAATGATGTATTTAATGTTTATATATTAAATTTATGATATTATTATACTATTAGAATTATAATATCACATATATATTCTTAATATTCTTTTCTGTTTGGAATACGATAACGTCACTCATGTATACGGTGGACTATCACATCAAGAAGTTATGTGATTCATTTTTGACTTTTGATTTATATAGAAGGTAATAAGGATTAATTTAATGTTTACATATGATAATAATTATATATTAACTATTATTTGAAAGAAACATATCATATAATTTATTACCTTACCATCCATTGAAAATGATAACGTTATTTGTGTATACCACTACTACAATACATGCCATTAATTGTACTGGCATTTATCATCACAAGAAAAAAAAGTTGATAAATTCCAACTTTATAATCAATAAAATATGTACTAATAGAGGGAGTCCTTTATCAATGCTAAAAATGGGCTGATAAGGGGAACCCTTTATCAGTGCTTTTTTTTGCACAGATTAAAGGTAACCCTTAGGAGCACTTTATTTTAGCATTGATAAAGGTTTCCCTTTATCAGCAACTTATTTTTTGCACTAATAAATGGTACCCTTTATATGTTTTTTAGCAATGATAATGGTCTAGAATAAATTAAAATAATTAAACAAATACAAATTAAAAATTTAATAATTTCTTTAATTAAATAACTATTGTTAAAGATGAATAAATTGAATATAGATATATATGAATTTTAAATATTAATATATAGTATATATTAATACATATATGTAAAATAAATAAAATTAAATAATTAAAAAAATTAAAAATTTAAATGAGTAAATTGAGAAAAATATTAAACATTTTATTAATTAAAAAATTATTGATAAAAATGAATAAATTTAATATACATAAATAAATATTATAAATATTAACAAATAGTATATATTAAATATAGATATATAAAATGAATTTTTTTTATAAATTAATCAAAAAAATTTAAAATGAATAATTTTCAAAATTATTCAAAAATTTATTTATGAAAAAACTATTAATAAAAATTAATAAGTGTAATATATATTTATAAATATTAATTACAGTAATAAATAATTTTATTTAAACATAAATATATTTTAAATGAATAAAATTTTAATTAAAAACATATTAATGCCTTATTCGTTTTTAAGGTTGTTCGATTTTTCAATTTAACGTATATCCAATGTTGTCTATTACATTGATTTTAGGTACAAATATATATATATATATATATATATATATATATATATATATATATATAATTAACCCATTTTTAAACACAACACACACAAAAATATGTTCATGCAATATATTGAAACACGTACACCTAATATACATATAATTCATTCAGATTTTATAATATTTTAGAATTAAATTATAACATGCTACATTTAATAAATTAATTTTTTAATGAATCAATTTTATCTATTAATTTTTAAAACTATTATAGTTAGGTTACTAATTTTTAATATGTTTTTATTTTTTATTTTATTTTTGAATTTGGTCATTTTCTATTCATTATTTATATATATTTATTTAATATGTTTCTGTATTTTCAATATGTATATATCTTTACTTTATTATATATATATATATACATATTTTTTTTAACAACTTATATTTTTTTGAATAAAACTTATCTATTTTTTCAATAATTTTACATGTCACTCATTTTGAATTATTCAATTTAACTCAATTTTAAAATGCATGTATTTAAGATTTTATATCCAATAATAATAATGTTAAAAATATATTTGTAAATAATTATTTACAAATATATATTTACTTTATTTATAAATTTATATATTTATTATTAATATAAATAAATAATTATTATTATTTAAATAAGTGTTGATATAATTATAAATAAAAAATTATATATAATTAAATAATTATAATTATAAATCCTCTATCAATGCTAAAGTTTTAATACTGACAAAATGAATATTTGTTATCCCCTTTTTAGCGTAGATAAAGATAAATATTTAGGAGTTCTAAAAAATCCATGTTAAAAGAAATGTTTATCAGTGTTGATATAGATGTCTTTTCTCAGTGATTTTTTTGCACTGATTAATATCCCATTAATTAGCACTTATCAATTTAGCACTGATAAAAGGGATCTTTATTAGTGATTTTCTGAAAGTGTTATTAAATTTTTTCCCGATATATTTAAAATAATCTATCCATGACTTAGTCCCTCGCGATTCCCAAGATCTTTCATAACTCCTTTACTGTCGGCATGACTTCTATATGCTTTCTAAGAAAAATCAAAGCTAGAATCCAATATATATATTTTTTTCTACTTTTCGTATATCATTGTGTGATTTTTTGGGTTCTGTGTTTTGCGTGTTTACACTGTTATTAACTATGAAGAACTCTACATCTCATCTCCTCACCACTGAAATACAATGAGCGGTTCTATTCCAGATTTGTCCTCCATAGATAATGGTTTCAAAGAAATAGAAGGATGTTTTTATAGGGTAAGGTCAGTCAATATAAGTGTGTGGTCCTGTATGGATAAATAAAATATATTTTGAAACACACCCAACTAAAAATGTCATACTAGATTTATAGCATGATGAAATTGGGTTTATTTAAACATTTTCGAGTATAACCCATTTTCAAACATGTTATCAATATCCCTTAGCATTGAAACTACAATTTAGTTACTAGGAATCATGTCGGAGGTGATGTCTTGACCTAAATTAGGAACTATTTGGGTATTCTAGGTAAAAAATGTTACAAAATAGAATCATAGTGAAACTAGGGATACTGGTATTGATTATATCCAAAAGAAAAAAAAATCTAGACATATGATGTAATCCATAAATATGTCTGGATAGAATAATTATGTTGGATACTTGAGTAAACATTTCAAGTCTACGTTGTTTTTGTTTATGTTTTCCTTGAACTACCATCCCGAGTCTCATTCCTTTTATTTAGTATTTGATAGGTAGTGTAACACCCCAGGATTTCATAGTACGTTGTCTCATTAAAGTAATTCAATAGCTTTCTCTATACGCAACACCGAGTTCGAGCACACCACAACTTATTAAACAAACCGTTCAAAATGTAGTTATGAATAGTATTAACTTCATTTTGAATCCTATATACTCTATGTAATTTTAACTTCCATATTATGTGTTTCTTAGACAAAATATAAGAACAAAATCATTTTTCGGATAAAATAAGCATTTTTAAAAAAATGCAATTTTACTGCCTTTTAATGGCGAACGTTTTTTTAAAACAAATATTTTAAACTTTTATATATTCAATTTAATGAAATTAAATTACTCTATAGAAGTGGGACATAAAAATTTAGTTTGGATAAATCTTTGGTACTTTTCCAATAACTTTCATATTTTGATGAATAGTGAAAAATACAATGTTTTAATTAAAAACAACTTTTTTAATCGAAATCATTTATATTGTTAAATTATTAATTTGAATGGTTTTTAAGTATAATTATATTATATTTTTATTATTTAATACAATTTAGGTAATTATAAGTAATTTCACATTTAAATTTTACATAAACACATATCAACCTTTTGATAGTTTTTACTTTTTAAAAACCCGCATGTTGGTTTTGACAATAAGAATTAATTTTAAATTAATTAAGAAACTTATAGGTTTTTAATTTGGTAAAATAAACATCATTTTTGGATGTGGAATACCAAAATTATCTTATAGTTAATTTTTTTAATTTTTCTGAAAACATTCAATTTTTGAGGAACAGTGAAAAAACTGCGTTATTATTTAATACTGACTTTTTCTTTAAATAATTAGTTAGATTAATTTTAATTTATTTTAAGTCAAAATAGGTATATAATACCTATATATGTTAAATTTAATTCGTTGGTGTCATTTTATAATAAGTTTAGATATATAAAATTTTATCGAACTTTTTACAGACTTTTACCCACCTCCTAGGAGAATTTGCAAATTTGCATAAAACATAATTTTACTGCTTCTGTGAGTTGAATTTCAAAAATTTGATAGACACGGTTAATATTAGTAAGTAAAATGTGGTACAATAATATGGAAATAATTTTTGGTGAATAGTAACTTTTGACTTTTATTTACCACAATTAAAAGTAAATTGGGTAATTAAGAGTAAACATGATATCATAATTACCCTAACACATGTACTAATTCTAATAGATAAGTATAATTCTACCAAATAAAACCTTATGAATAAAATATGATCCTCTTTGGTCCACTTGTATTAGATTAGGAAATCTATTATTGTTTTATTTAAAGAAGAGATAAGAGAGTTAAATTCAATGTTTAATAACTAAACCATTTTTAATATAGGGTTACACACAATATAAATTCGACTATAAATATTCGTTAGAAATGTAAAAATATTTCCTATATAATCGTATGTTATTTATAATTTATAGAAATTAAATAATTTAATTTATTTAAGACACAATGATTAAATAGTAATTACCTTATTAAGGAAATATTAAAATAATGGATATTATCAATATCCAAATAAATGTACATTTAGACTTATGATGAATTAAACTAATTTTATTAGTTAATATGAATTGTTAGGGTTGGTAAAGTAAATTTTATTCGAATTGATAATGTTTTTATGGATTTCAAAAAAATCAAATACGAAATAGTGTCAAAATTGACATAATTTGAGTTTTGAAAACAAATATTATATTATTAATTGATATAATATTTCTAAAAATATAAGGTTTAGAAAAAATACATAGATAAAGTTATATATAATAATAATTAACCGTATGGGTTTCTCTTGTCTTGTTATAGTAAGTTTATTAACCATAAAATATAAAAATTCAAAGAGACATGGTAAATGTCAAACTATTTAACTAATAGTTAAATCTAAAAGATAGGGTTAATATGATGACCTAAAACTGTATAAAACCTATTGGTTGAGAGGTTATCCAACCATACCCACCTTATCCTGTTAAATAATTCATTTTTTATCCATTATAAACCAAAAAAGATTTTATTATAAAATAATTTTTCAAGCTTTTCCTAAAGTGACCCTCACCTCTCTTATAAAAGAGCACTTCCCCTTCTCTTAATTTCACAAATCCAAAGCCTTTTTATCGGCCAAACCCTACCCAAATATCATCAAAAATATCCTGAATTCATTCTAGAGGCCTTCCTTTGGTCAGAAAGCTATCCTAAAGAGCCCTTTTTATCAAATCAAAAGGAAGAACCCGAAGACGAGGTAAATGTTTCATCACCTCTTTCAAGTTCTTTTCTCCTTCCACTTCCTCTTTATTTGTTGTTTCCATTCTAAAATAATAACTCATGTATCTTCTACATAATTTGATATTATTATAAAAATGGTACAACCATATTAATTATTATATCCATCCTATAAATGACAAAGTCACCATACGTGCGTACGTACGGATTTCTGCCTCTATGTCGTGGTGTAGTTTGTTATTCAAACACTTCATTATTTGGATGGGTATAATAATGAGTATAAATTCTATAAATAATAAATATAACATGATAATGATTCTTTATATATGATATACCATCCAATTACATACGATTTCTTCATCAATATAATGATATTGTCACTCATGCGTACGTACAAATTACCATCCCCATGACATGATGAGATTCATTTCCACTTCCACAATTCAATGATGATTATAAAAATATATATATCCTTAATAAGTATGTAATATATGAAATAATAATGTTACTGGATATATATATATATATATATATATACACTTACATACATCTTCTTCACTTAGTTATGATCAATACGGTATAAAAATAGAAACAACGTTTATGCGTACGTACGGTCTACTGTCTCCATAAATGGTGATTTTCATTTCATATATATGTCTATTATACATATTTATATTCTAAATATATATGATATATAAATAATTTTTTATATTCATGAAGTATTTAAATCACGATTTAAGTGATACAATCCAGAGTAACAAGTTAAAACATGTATGATAAAAAAATCTATTATTACCTGAAATGATAATTTAACATGGAAATTATAATTAAATGGGTAGTATAAAGTCATAAATGAATCATGTATGATAAAATAAATATTAATATGGTTTTGGTATAATTTAATAACATACTACAGTCCTTATACAAGAGGTTAAACGTACCCTCGACTAAAGGAAGTATAAGGTAAGGTTTAATTATTCAATCTCATTATTATTCGAGATTGTTTATATGTATGTTTTTACCAGGAAATAATTATTATCCACATCCATGTTTCATAAAAGAGGTTTCAAAGGGATTACTTTCCAGGGACTCTTTTACTAAAACATTATTTTAAATGTTTTAAATATTTATTCTTCTAAACCTTTCCCATTAATGTCCATATTTTCAAAATGGTTTTAAGGATTTATTTATATGGACATGAATGTTTTTAAAATGTTAAATCCTTTAAAAAGTTTCAAAGTGTTATGGGACACTTTGATTTAAAAATTTCTTTAAATGTCTTCCTTTATAAATTGTGCTACTTTTAAATGTTTTCATGAAAAAGGGATATTTCTCTCAATGAGTTTTGCAAATCATTTTCGTCTATGTCAACATACTTTGATGGATTTTAAACTTGTTTGAAGTTGATTAATTGTTATAAAAATCTTCCATATTGTATTGAAGGTTTTGTGATATGTTTTACTGCGTATGTGTTATTTTTATACCATTCATGGTTTATGAATAAACTATTTACATTTCGTAGACTATTTTTAATATGAATGTTTATGTTATGTTTAAACCATTCCATAAAAGTAATGCATTGGACTTAGTAAGTGATAGGTTGAGCCCGCTATAGATCCTTGATGCATCATTAGGTCTCATGAGACAAACTAGTATCTTGGCACATGGCCTTGACCAAATCTTATTTGTATTTTTGGAAAAAATGTCATGACAATATGGTTATGATGTTTATCATTATGCATACCATCGTTATGAAAGTGGCTATTGAAATTTCATGTGATTATTATACTACTAGAATATCCTTGTGAATATGTAAATGGAATTATTTTATTGTATCTTTTCCATATTATACTGAAGTTTAAGTTTAAAATATATTTTTAGTCTTATACATTGCCTTAAATGTTTAAGATTATTTATGAAAGTTTCCGCTATATTGTTATCCTTACTGAGCATCTGAGCACACCCCTTTCTATGTTTTAATTTTCCCAGGATTCCAAGAAGTGTATTATGATTGATAAGCAGGGCTATGATAGGCTATTAATAGAATTATGAAAGGATCATTTATGTTGCGTTTTATTTTCTAATGTGTAATGTAAAGTTCATGTATGTAATCTATTTTCCAAGACTTCTAAACTGATCAGTGTTTTAGGACTTGATTCCTCATAATCATGCCAATGTATTAAAATAATGAACCTAATTTGGGTAACTGGGGTTAGGGTGTTACAGTTGGTATCAGAGGAAGTTTATCAATGACCTTGGAAACTTGATTTAGAAAAACTATTACTAGAGAACATTACCCTAAGATAGACTTTGAGGATTAGTATATAAGAACTTCCTAGAATTTTGGTAATGTTGAGATTTTGTGAGTTTTCCATGCAATACATCCCTGTTTGGATACAAGCAGGTAGAGGTGGCTCTTGCACAGATGTATCTAGGGGTAAAAACGGAAAACACCGCTTTGAGCTAGACTCAAATGAGAACTGGTGCATGACAACGGGCCTTGCTACACTCTTGGATACGACACTCCCAGGGGATATGCTTAGGATAATTCTCATTTACTTTACAAACCATTATAAATGATTTATGAGTACATACTTCCCCAATGAATTTTTATTATAATTATAGATTATATCCATAAACTGATAAATTTATGTTAACTATTTTACAAGTTTGGAATTATGTATTGTGGTTGAAAAACTAATCTAGTGTATGCCATTTTTTAGAAATGGCGCCCAGTTGATGGAATAAGAACTCCGAAAATACGCATGATCCAAAGAGTAATAAGGATCATGTATTTCATTATATTAAGCCAACATTTAGAAAGTAAATAGTATCTCATGTATTATCATCTTATGAAGAAATAGTATAATGTGTTAATAAGATAAGTAAAGAATTTCTTGATTCATATGGCTTTGAAGGGAAGCCATAGAAGAAAAGGATGGTAGAGAGAAAGATGGATAAGGGGAATAAGGGAAATAAGGATTTCCCCATATGTAATAATTGTGGAAAGAATCAACTAGGTAAATGCTTTAAAGGAATGGGAGTTTGTTATAAGTGTGGTGAAAAAGGTCACCAAGTATGTGATTGGAAGGGTATGAAAAAGGTTTCAAATGTACAATGTGTCATCTGCAAGGAGTTAGGACACTCCGCAAATCAATGTCCAAATAATCTGAGTATACCACAAATTATGTTGTTGGATAATAATAAAGTTATTATATTACCACAGATGAATATTAATTACTAGAGTTATTATGTTGATATTAAAGAATTATGTCATTTGAGTATTGTATAGGTGATGTACTGGTTATAATAATTATAGAGTATATAAGGATAGTACTGCAGTACTATTTCATTAAGGACTTGAGATTGTGTGGAACCAAGAAATGTGACTCAATAGCAGGTTAATTTTTTTAGAAAATATATGGTTGAGAGAAAGATAAACCTTAATATGATTCTGATACTGAGGTAGTGATTTTGGAAAATGATATGATTTATTTGGATAAATTATATCATATTTTCTTATCTACCTTAAAATAGATTAATGATTTGTATATTCCATTATTGTTGGAGTTTACAACATTTTTGGATATAAGGAGTATGTCTAATATTCTATAAGAAACAAGGGAGCATGAATGTAATAAATACGGTTATGTGATAATTCAGGGAATTACCATGTTTTAAAAGAATGTATGATGAAGGTATTCACATGTTATTACGTGGCAAAAAGGATCTTTATTGTGTTTACCTTCCTTATAAATTTTGGACTGTGAGTTTGGTTAGAAGAATTTTGAATAAGTCTAAAGGTCAGAATCGATTAAGTTTGACATTGGGTACTATTGTTAAGGTTAAATCATTTCTTGAGATTATTTTTTGGGGTGTCATAGAAAAGACAACTCGGAGGTCGGGTGACAACCCGTCGCATCCGACAAGGCCGCGACACGTGAACCCGCAATAGAAGGGCGACAAGGGTGAATCAACTACCACTGGCCTACGTGATATCTTGGTTTTTATAATGTATTTTTTTAAATATTCTGATAAATAAATATAAATTCATCTTTTTAACACTATACGATTAGAATTAATAGAATATTTTTGAATTTTATTATCTTTTGGAGTGAAAGAGGAGTTTGCGGTAGGAATTAGTTAAAGGATGCAACTTTAATTGTCATGCATATATATATATAGATTATATATTATTCTATGAATAAATTAATTCTTAAACTTTAGGGAAGAGATCTTAAAACCAAAAATGTGTTATCTTAATACCTTATGTTTTGTTGAACTGATGATATTTTAAATCATCATAGATCGATGGCTTTGAGGCCCTCAATTGGACAATTGTTTGTGATTGATGATCTCAATCGCCCCTATAAATATTTACGTTTTTACTCCAAATATGTTTCTCTAATTTCCACCAATGTTCTCCTAATCAAGATCATAATTTGGTGGTGACTTTTTCATTTCGTTTTCCCTCTTATTAAGACTAAATTTTATTAACCCAATTTTGGATGTGGGTTTTCCATAACGGTATTTTTCTATTTTTAACCTTTTATTTTCAAAGAAAATTTTCAAATTGTGAGGACACAATTTATTTAAGGAGGGGATAATGTAACACCCTAGGATTTCATAGTACATTATATCATTAAAGTAATTCAATAACTTGCGCTATACGCAACACTGAGTTCGAGCACACCACAACTTACTAAAATAACCATTCAAAAAGCAGTTATGAATAGTATTAACTTAATTTTGAATACTATATACTCTATGTATTTTTAACATCCATATTACGTGTTTCTTAGACATTACATAAGAAAAAATTCATTTTTTCGGATAAAATAATTATTTTTCAAAAAATGAAATTTTACCACCTTTTAATGGCAGACTTTTTTTTTAAAACCAATATTTGACACTTTTATATATTAAATTTAATAAAATTAAATTCCTCTTTAGAATAGAGACATAAAAATTTAGTTTGGATAAATGTTTGGTACTTTTCTGATAACATTATTATTTTGATGAATCGTGAAAAATACTATTTTTTAATTGAAAATGACTGTTTTAATAAAAATAATTTATACTATTAAGTTATGAATTTTAATGGTTTCTAAGTATAATTAGATTATATTTTTATCATTTAATACAAATTAGGTCATTATAAGTAATTTCACATTTAAATTTGACATGAACACATGTCAATGTTTTGATAGCTTTTACTTTTAAAAAACCCACCTTTTGGTTTTGACAACGGGAATTAATTTTAAATTAATTAATGAAACTTATAGTTTTATAATTTGGTAAAATAAACATAATTTTTGGATTCGGAATATCAATATTATCTTATAGTGAAATTTTGGTATTTTTCAGAAAACATTCTATTTTTGATGAATAATGAAAAATACTGCGCTATTATTTAGAACCCACTTTTTATTTAAATAATTAGTTATTTTAATTTTAATTTATTTTAAGTCAAAATTGATGAATTATACCTATATATGTTCAATGTAATTCATTTGTGTCATTTTATAATAAGTTTAGATATATACAATTTTATCGAACTTTTTACTGACTTTTACCCACCTCCTAAGAGCATTTGCAAATTAGCATAAAACTTAATTTAACTGCTTTTGTGAGTTGAATTTAAAAAATCCAAGAGACATGTTTAATATATTTAATTAAAATTTGGTTCAATAAGATGAAAATAATTTTTTGTGAATAGTAAGTTTTGACTTTTATTGACCACAATTAAAAGTAAATAGGGTAATTAAGGGTAAAAATGATATCATAATTACCCTAACACATGTCCTAGTTCTATTGGATAAGTATAATTCGTCCAAAAAAATCTTAGGAATAAAATATGATCCTCTCTGGTCCACTTGGATTAGATTTGGACATTTATTATTATTTTATTTAAAGAAGAGTTAAAAGAGTTAATTTCAATGTTTAATTATTAACCCATTTTTAATATAGGGTTAAACACAATATAAATTAGACTATAAATATTTATTAGAAAGATTAAAGTATTTCCTACATAATGGTATTTTATTTATAATTTTTAGACATTAAATAATTTAATTTAATTATGACACAATGATGATGTAGTAATTACCTTAATAATGAAATATTAAAATAATTGATATTATAAATATTCAAATAAATGTAAATTTAAACTTATGATAAATTAAACTAATTTTATAGGTTAATATAACATGTTAGGGTTGGTTAAATAAATTTTTTTCTAAGTGATAAAGTTTTTATGGCTTTCAAAAAAATCAAATACCAAATAGTGTCAAAATTGAAATAATTGAGTTTTTTAAAAAAAAATTATATAATTAATTGATATAATATTTATAAAAATCTAAGTTTCATCCAAAGGTCTTAGATAAGGTTATATATATTAATAATGAACCGGATGGGGTTGGATTTTCTTGTTATATTACGTTTATTAACCATATAATATAAAAATACAAAGAGACATAGTAAATGTCAAACTATTTAACTCAGAGTTAAATATAAACGATAAGGTTAATATGATGACCTAAACCTATATAAAACCTATTGGTTGAGATATTTTCTACCCATGATCACCTTATCATTTAAATAATTCATTTTGGAGCCATTAGAAACCGAAAATGATTTTATTATAAAATAATATTTCAAGCTTTTCCTAAAGTGACCCTCAACTCTCTTATAAAAGGGCACTTCCCCTTATCTTAATTTCACACCTCCAAAGCCTTTTGGCTCGGCCAAACCCAGACCAAATATCCTCCCAAATATCCTCCCTTAATTATAGAGGACTTTCTTTGGTCATAAATCCAACCTAAGGAGCCCTTTTGATCAAATCAAAAGTAAGAACCCGAAGAAGAGGTAAATGTTTCATCACCTCTTTCAAGTTCTTTTCTCCTTCCACTTCCTCTTTTTTTGTAGATTCCATCATAAAATAATAATTCCAGTATCTTATATACACTGTGATGTTACTATAAAAATATTACAACCATATTCATTTTTCTATCAATCATATAAATGACAAAGTCACCATATGTGCGTACGTACGGATTATCGTCTCCACGTCATGGTGTAGTTTGTTATTCAAACACTTCATTTTTTGGATGGTCATAATAATGAGTATAACTGATGAAAATAATAAATATAACATCTTAATTATTTTGAATATATGATATATCATCAAATTACATACTATTTCTCCATCAATAAGATGATATTGTCGCTCGTGCGTACATACGGATTACCGTCTCCACGACGTGATGAGATTTATTTCCACGTTTGTCATTCAACAATGATTATATATATATATATATCATTAATAAGTATGTAATATATGAAATAATAATTCTAATGGATATATATATATATATATATTTATTTATTTACTTACATATATCTTGTTCACTGAGTTCCGTTCAATATGATATAAAAACGGAAACAACGTTTATCCGTACGTACGGCCTACCGTTTCCATAAATGATGTTTTCCATTTCATATATATGTATATTATAAATATTTATATTATAAATATATATGATATA
The DNA here is from genome assembly GCA_963277665.1 of Viscum album. Lineage (NCBI taxonomy): Eukaryota > Viridiplantae > Streptophyta > Magnoliopsida > Santalales > Viscaceae > Viscum > Viscum album. The sequence goes on from OY728163.1 coordinate 339,231,012, forward strand.
TAAATAATTTTTTATATTCTGGAAGTATTCAAATCATGATCTAAGTGATACAATCAAGAGTAACATGTTAAAACATGTACGATAAAGAAAGCGATTATTACCAAAAATGTTAATTTACCATAGAAATTATTATTAAATGGGTAGTATAAAGTCATAAATGAGTCACGTATGATATCATAAATATTAATATGGTTCTGGTATAATTTAATAACATACTATGGTCTTTATACAAGAGTTTTAACGTACCCTCGACTAAAAGAAGTACAAGGTAAGGGTTAATTCCTCAATCTCATTATTATTCGAGATTGTTTAGGTTTAAGTTTTTACAAGGAAATAATTATTATACATGTCCATGTTCCATAAAATATTTTTAAAAAAGATTATTTTCAAGGGGCTCTTTTACTAAAACATCATTTTAAATGTTTTTAATATCTATTCTTCTAATCTTTTCTCATTAATGTCCATTTTTTCAAAATGGTTTTAAGGATTTATTTATATATACATGAATGTTTTTGAAATGTTAATTACTTTCAATAGTTTCAAATTGGTATGGGACACTTTGATTCAAAAACGTCTTTAAATTTATTCCTTTCTAAATTTTGTGACTTTTAAATGTTTTCATGAAAAAGGGATATTTCTCTCAAAGAGTCTTACAAATCATTTTCATCTACGTCAAAATCTTTTGATGGATTTTAAACTTGTCTAAAGTTTATTTATTATAATACAAATCTTCCATATTGTATTTAAGGTTTTGAGATTTTTTTGATTGTGTATGTGTTATTTTTAGACCATTCAAGGTTTATGGATAAGGTATTGACATTTCATATGCTAGTTTTAATAATAATGTTTATGTTATGTTTATACCTTTTCATATGAGGAATGCATTGGAGTTAGTATGTGACGGGTGGAGCCCTCTATAGCTCCTCGATGCATTAGTGGGTCTCATGAGACAAACTAGGGTCCTGGAATAAGGCCTTGAAAAAATCTTATTTGTAGTCTTTGCACAAGGCCTTGACTTTGTGGTTATGATGTCTGACATTACGCATTACATCATTATGAAAGTGGCTATTGATATTGCATGTGATTATTTGACTATTAGAATATCCATGTGAATAAGTAAATGGAATTATTTTATTGTATCTTTGCCATATTATTCTTAAGTTTAAGTTTAAAAGAATTTTGATTTAGTCTTATACATTGCCTAAAATGTTTATGCTTATTTATGAAAGTTTCCGCTATATTATTATCCTTACTGAGCATCTGAGCTCACCCCTTTCTATGTTTTAATTTTCCTAGGATTCCAAGAAGTGTATTATGATTAATAATAAGGGTTAAGCTAGGGGATTAATGGCATTCTCAAAGGATCATTTATGTTGTGTTTTATTTTCTAATGTGTAATGTAACGTTCATGTATGTAATCTATTTTCCAAGACTGCAAAACTGATTTGTCTTTTGGTACATGATTCCTTATAATTATTCCAATGTATTAAAATAATGCACCGAATCTGGGTAACTCGGGTCGGGGTGTTACTGGTAGTAATTGGTAAGAATATATAAAAGGTCATATTGTTAGGTGTATTTGGTTTTTTTTCTACAATAAATTATATATTTATATTAATAGAAACATGAATAATCAATAAATAGTATATTCTTATTTACTTATTAGTGATGATTAGGTTTATATAACTTATTATTTGATTGAGTTTATTTAGGGACCCCCTGTATCAATACATGTATTAATTTTTTTCATTCATATATTTAAAATAATTATTATAAAATCTTTTAAATTATATTCAATGATTTAAAATACTTGTTAAAAATAAATTTAATGAGAGAGAGGGGAAGGTGGTTCAGATTTAATATAGATTATTTTGTGCCTCTTTCAGGAAGACTATTGTTTTTTGGAATGGGAATATCAATTGAATCATTACATTAATATAGATCATGTCACCACTCTAACCCCTAGATCTACATTAGAAGGATCCAATGAATATCCTCCATATTCTACAACTTATATTGATTCTCATGTATTTGACGTAATTGTATATTTACTTCAAGCTATGTGGTATAATTTTCAATAACAAGAACATATAGTATCTATGGTTCCTCTCAGATTTTATAATAATATATCATAATAATAAATAGTGTATTTCATTTAATATATTCATTTCATTTATAAGAGTAAAAAAATTATAGAACAAATATTATGCATATGTTGAAAAATTAATCTTTTAAAGGGATGTATGTTATCAGAGGGATTTTATGGTGGATTAAAAAAAATCCAAAACTGGAAGGTAATGAATCCTTGAGTAGACATAAGTGATGACAAATATATTTAGGGTGAGATTCATTTATTGAAGACCATTAGAGTGGATTTCGTCTAATTCCTCTTCATTAAAGATAATTTTTGAGTGATTCCATCCTTTTTCAGATGCGTTCCTCAATGTTTTTTCTAAGATACCTCTCAAGAGAGAGAGGTGGAAATACCTATCAATCTATTGGATAAAATAGATATAATTTATATTCAAATTTCTAAAATTTCTCAAACTAAATTTTTAGAGATAATAGTATAGCTAGAATAGATTGAGTAAAATGGATTCATTAGTATCTCTTCATGGGGAGCCCTATTCCACTTTACTATGAATAGTGATGAATGTATACATTTGTATATAGAGCATAAAATTTTTAATAGAGTAACTATTGTGGAACACTTTCCTTTTTGTAGAATCAATGATTTATTTGATCAGTTGAAGGGAATAAAATGGACTTTAAAGATCAAATTATGCTATATGAATAATCATCTTTGACTCAAACCTGAGAATGTTTTTTAGAAGATATGGTCATATTAGTACATAATCATGCCTTTTGGGTTTTAAAATTATCCAATAATTTTCATTATGATCAATGTTGAAATGAACATTTCATACTATTTTTGCACTACTTGATCCAAGTGCATAATCCCTTTGGGGATCAACATCAGAACCATAATCTCTAAACATCATGGGATCTAATTTATATTTCTCTATCCCTCACTTAACAATACCTATAAAATTTTACCACTTCTCTATAAACTCATTCCAGTTTCATATGAGAACACTACGAACTATATATCCATCCGATGTTGTGAAAGAATCATAGAACACATAATAGTCATAAGAAAAATAAATAAATTTTCATAAAAAATACCATAGGTTTCACAAATATGGTTGTATAAATAATGATTTATTTTGGTAATATATATATAGAATAAAATACAATCCATGCATAAAAGTACACAATTGCATGCATCTTTCATGAAAGTGTTACTGTCTTGAAAAAAGATATAATACTTCAATACTTTAATACAACAAACTTTCAATACCTTTATTTAATACACCCTCCAACACTTGATTTACTTTCATCTCATGTTGATGGATTGGACTCCCTCTTTCAAACTAGCCTTCATCCCATCATTGTGGTTCCAAATTTCATTGATTAAATACCTGACATTCATATTGTATTCATTAATCATTGTCAAATAAACTTCTATGGCTTTGAGTACCGCATATCCCAACTCATTATTTACCTTTTTCATCCTTTCAACCTCCTCATTTTATACTTTCTGAGAACACAAATAATGACACTAAAAAATTAATCAAAAAATAATGAATGGTTTTTTTTATATATATATCTTTATACAACTAACTCAGTTACTTTTTACAACACTTTATCAAAAAAATTCTCTTATTTTGAGTGCAGTCACATTGGACCTATTAGAACTCCAAATTTAAGATACATGGACAATAATACTAGTACAATGATTGGAATCCTAAAAATACTCATGTAGAAACTTTTTTATTAAAAAGAACATTCAAAATACAAATTTCGAATATCTTCCCCTTCAAACTTGATAAATTTTAAAGGGTTCCAATTCGAATCTCAGAGGTATTCCTCCCACAATGAGCAGATATATCTTGCATTATTTTCGGCTTCATATTTAGGATACCTTCTCTTCGCATCTTGGAGAAATGTCCAATTTTCAATCTCTCCCATCCTAATCACACCAATACCACAACAAGTTTTTATCTCCTCCAAGCCCTTCTAAAAAAGAAACATTTCATAAGTATTGTAAAAAAATATTTTTGAGTGGATGTAAATGACTGTAAGTGGAATTAATGTGGATTTTAATGTTTGTTCCTCAATTTTTGTTATGTAATATGTTAAAATCAATAATTAAAATTTCATTTATGTTATTTTTAAACCTCAGTGAAAACTCGACATTCATCTCTAGAACAATTATTATTTCATTTTGTTGATTCAGACTCATCCCCCATCCATTCTATGTTGTTTGAACTACTATGAGTAGTAGTCATCCAAAATGATCACCAGTACATGGTATGGGATTAATTTTGGTTAGAATAGTTCAAGAAACATAGTTGGATGTCCACAAAATATGGGAGATAAAAATCAAACAACAAAATGAAATAATAAATATTCGGAAGGTATTTCATCAAGTAACTTTAGAACCACAATGATGGTAGAAAGGCTAGTTTGGAATTGGGAGTCTAGTACATCATCAAGAGATGGATGAAAAATTAGATCTTAGGATGCATTAAATAAAGTTAGTGAATTTTAGTTGTATTGGATAACTGAAGTATTATATATATATTCAAGATAGTATCAATTATCATGGAAGATGCGTGAAAATGTGGAATTTTATGCATGAACAATATTACGTTGTTGTTATTAAAGAAAAATTAAATGTTTGACTGATCATGTTGAAAATGTATTTTTCATATGACAATATTCCCAATCCCGATGAAGAAAAAACTATTGATGAAGAAAATTCATAATTATTAGGGGATCTACAACATGCTGATGAAAAAAACAACAACGACACAACATCATAGTGGTGAATAAATTTTTCAAGGAAAGAAATTAGAGTATAAAATTTGAGGTTGGTTGGAATCAACACAGCCAACCTATTGAACCCAACAAGCCTATGTTCATTAGTCATCTTTGGGATATAAAAATTATGAGTGTGATGATTAATATTGATTCATGGTGCCACATCCAACCTATAGTGAAATAAATCCTTAAGAAATATATAATAGTAATGTTAAAATATACTTTATCTATTGACTAAAAAATTATATATTGAAATTTTGATTTAATTTTCACTATTACATGCAATTTTTTTTATTTTGGAAGACTTCCATAATAAATTTGTATTAATGTCCACTAGAAAAGACCACAGAGGCTTCCAGAATCTTCTTACAAAGTTATATCTTAGAGATGCTGGGGGGAAAATAAATTCCCACCAGCAACTTAGTTATTCAAACATTATAATAAAGGAAACATGGACTCATTTCATCAATATTCATAATGATAAATCATTTCAGGTGCATTGATGTTGATAATATATTATTTTACATTATTTATTTTATCCAACTAGATTAAAAAAATTAATTTATAAAATAGATAACGTTTTCTGAAATAAATAACGTATACCAAAATCAATGTACCCCTATCAGAAATAAAGGATGGGGTATGCTTAATTAGAGAATAAATTTGTATATATTTTAAATTAATAATACAAGTTCAATTATGTTATATAAACGAACATATGTTTCATTTTTTATACGAAGAATTTTCAATCAAAATTTGAAGCCACTTCCATCCCACATCTTGTGTTATGTAAGGAGGCTTGTGTAAATAAATAGGGGAACTTAGTTGATGAAAACAAAAAAAATAGTATGGGAAACATGTGTAAGTATGAAATAATTGTAATTTATTATGCTTTATAACAATATTACATAAAAATATCCATTTATGTTCAAAAGTTTTCATATAGTTTAGACACAACAATCAACAATATCATACCAAAAGAAAAGCTACTTTTAGTAGCTTTGAAGCAGCATGAACAATATGGTGGTGATAGAGGATTAAGTTTTGGAGTATCTACTCGATCATATTTTGATATCATAAAGCCATATAAAGATCCATATAATATGGTGAGATAATTGTAGACACAAAGAGACTGAATACAAGATATTATTTTTGTGGTATGGTTTGGAAGACCACTGTATAAGAAATGATCATAGAAAAATACTAGAGGAGAAATGATCCACACATGAACTAAATTATCCCACTAGATTTGAGGCTACTCATTCCCCCCAACCGCTACCTTAGCCGAGTTAATAAAAATTTTCAGTACTCTATTTTTTAAATGTGAATAAAACAAATTACAATAACTTTATACGCCAACGAGCCTGTACCCTAGTTTTACAGGCTCTTTCTTGGCATCCAAAAGGCCCAGGATCAAATTCGGGTAGGGGCGAATTTCCGGGGGGTACTGTAGCAGTACTATAGTAGTGGTGGAACTGTAGAAGTAGTAGCACTGTAGTGGTGGAGGGGCTGTAGCAGGTACTGTAGTAGTGTGGGTACTGTAGCAGTACTGTTCACCGAGTGGACCTTTGGGCCAAAAAATGGGCTTTCAAGCCTTGTATTCAGGTCACTTGGCCTTGGGCCTTCAGGCTATGTAATGGGTCTCCCTCTACCTAATCTAAATATGTATTTTATTTAAATAATAAATTGAGGCTTCGGCCCCAATCTTAAAAAAACAATTACTTTATACTATAAAAATATATAGGGTACAATTGTATGTTGATTTGAATATATCAATACACACTTACCACTATTTTTTTATGGGTACAATATATAAAATCCCAATAGACCAGTTACAAAATAAATAACTACCAAATATCACATGAGAATGGGGACTGAGGTAGCTTGTTAGCCGATTAGTGAGTTGCTTATTCCACTTGATGGTCTAGATATCACAATGGTCGAAACTGCTATTTAAGCTTTCATAGAATGGATGTATAATCTTATAAAGATACATGAGGTACATATTCAAAAAAATTTCATATAAAAAATTTCTAATAGTTGAAGTTAAAAGGTTTGAAGTGAGGTACGATATTACATATGGGTAAAGCAGTGGAGACACAAAAGGTCAAATTAATAAAATCTTGTGAATCGACTAAGAAAAAAAATAACCTTCTGAGAGTACCTTCTACCCATCAGTTCTAGAGAAACATTTATTATCATTAAAAATTAATGAAGTGACTAAATTAAAATATAAAAATGTTTCTTACATTTAATATGAATAATAAATATATGGAGATTCCTTTACATATGAAATTGTCCCCGAGACTCAGAATTATAATCTCAATCATGAATGGTTGGGAATCTCAGTTGCGGATACATACATAAAGTACATTTTCATAATATTTCTTTCAAAATAGTGTGATAATATGTTTATTAATGTTAATACCTATTCATATTTTGTATAAGAGTTTATTTCACAACTATATAAAGGGAATACCATGTGATGGAATATTTGGATTCATTAATCCCTATATCATTTCTATGAAAGAACTTACTTTGGATAAGAAGTAAATTAAGAAAAAAAGAGATGACTTACTTAAATAATTTAAAAAAATATCATCATATGATATACTCTTATTTATACCTACAATTCAAAGGTAAAACTCTGCAATCTAATCACATAAAATATATTTGTAATTTTTTCATTACTTAATTGTTTTTTAGGATGCACTGGATGCTGATAGGAGTTAATTTGGACCCACTGAATATTTATTTTTTGGATACAATGAATGGATATGCAACCAACTGACCACACATGATATGCATTGTGAATATATAATACATGACAAACAACATTTTATAGAAAAAATACTAATTAAATGTTCATTCTATGTTTTGATAAGAATTTTTTTATAATAGGTATGTTATTAAATACAGGATATATCATGGCATAAAGTCAGTGTCTGAAGGGAAAAAGCCTATGGATTACAACAAATAGAATCAAATTAAAGTATATATATAAATATCTAACTATCAAAACATTTCAAAAACAATTTACACTTTGGTTAATGTTTCTAGAGTGTCCGAAACAAGATAGTGACATTGATTGTGGATATTATGCTTGTAAATTTATGAGTGAAATCATAAATCATGAAAATACTAGCATCTACAATAAGTAATTTTTGAAGGTATTTAAAATTTCATTAAATATATTTCATAATTATTTATTTTTCTATATTTTTTAGTACTATCATGATTTCTGAAAACCTAGTTACTAAAAAAAAAGAAATCAATTTGTTTAGAGATGAGTGGTTTGCATGATTTTTATCAGAATGTATACCAACATCAAATTTATGTTTTTAACTTTTATTTTTATGCTCTAGTATTTGTTAGGGCCTTCAAAATATATTCGAGGTCTGAGAAATTAGTCTCATAATTCTTATATAATATTTTTGATCTCTTTATCAAGGAGAAGTATAATAGAGGAAATCAATTGGTTTTGATGTGTTGACCTACAAATAATAAAATTGTTGGGTAGTCACAGAGGTGGAGGTGGAGGCAGATTCAGAGGAAAAGGTGAAGGTGATGTCAGAGTCAGAGGCAGAGTCAAAGTCAAGGACCGATGTAGAGGAGGAGGCAGAGGTGAATACTAAGGTTAAGACCAATATAAGAGAGGATAAAAATCACTAGGTTTCACATAAGAAAATTGTTGGGAAATTAAGTCGAATGAGGATCATACCGTGATTGTGTTTGAAAAAAATTGTTTAAAATTTCACACAACCCTTGTCACTAAAGAAAAGAGTCACTGTAAAAGTGTTTCAGGTGAATTATTGAAAAAATTGTTTTCACCACATGTTTAAGTGATTTAATACAGGGTAGTAATCCACCTATAAGATCATTATATGTTGTAAGCTTCAATTTCTCCATTATTTTTATTGAAGAAATATCTGTAAAATTTCCAAACATCAAACATGTATATAATCAAACTTAAATGTTTGAATAAATATGTGTGTAATCAACCGCTGATGTCAGTAGGTGCATGAATTAATTGTTAGAGGAAAACCATCTTTGATATATCATGGTCATTGAGGAGGGATGGTTTCAAAGTGTCCGTTATCAGTTTAAAATTGAAATTTTAATAGAAAGAAGTGTCACTCCCTACAAACCAAGAAAATTCACTTGTATTATCTTGGTAATTTAGGATAATGATTTATAATTCATTTGTGACGTTATGAATTAGTCTCCTGTCAAATTGACATACAATTCTAGATGTATGGAACAAAGTTTGTGTTTCTAGTTATAAATAAAATTTTAGTAAAAAACAAAAGCGACATACTAAAAACTAATGAAACACATTATGATTGTTTTCATACTTTAGGAAAATGATCCATAAGTCATTTGAAATGTGTAGGAATCAACTACAGCTCAATCTAGGGCATGATGTGACTGGTATGAATCCAATTGAATCTTTTTATTCAAAATTGGAATAAATTTTAATGAATAAAACAAATGACATACTCGAAATAGAGATAATGAATTTAGATAGTTTTGGTACTTTAAGAAAATGATCTGTAAGTCATTTGTGATTTGAAAGAATCATCCTCTTCTTAATTTGACACACTGTGTGACTGATAAAACTTTATGTGGATGTTATCAGTTTAAAATTGGAATTTTAATATAAAAAAGTTTCACTCAATGAATACCAATAAAACCATATTGAATTGTATTGATAATTTGCGACATTAATTAAATATTAATTTATTACGTTTATGAATCAGTATCATGTCAAACCCACACATGATTCCACATATATGGTTCAAAGTGTGTCCTTCCAGTTTAAAATGACATTTTAGTAAAAAAAAACCCAAGTTACATACTAATAACTAAGGAAACACATTCTTATTGTTTTTTTTAATTAATAAAATGATCCATAAGTCATTTGAGATGTGTAGGAATCAACTGAAACTCAGTCTGACACCCAGTGTAATCAGTATGAATCTATGTGTGTATTTTTATTCAACATTAACATTAATTTTAGTCAAAAAACAACTGACATACTCAAAAATGAGAAAAAACATTCAGGATGTATTTTTTTACTTTAAGAAAACTATACATAAGTTATTTTTAACATATAGGAAACATTCATTCCTCAATATGACGTATGGTGTGACCTGTATGAATCCAAGTATCTGTTATTAGTTTAAAATTGGCATTTTAATAAAAAAAGTGTCACTCACTGAAAATTGAGAAACTACACTCAGAGTTTCTTGATAATTTGGTAAATTGATTAATAATTAATTTGTGACATATATAAATAATAATCATTTCAAAACCACACATGATGCCACCTATATATCTCAAATTGTGTGTTTCTAGTTTAAATTGACATTTTAGTAAAAAACACATGTGGAGTACTCATAGTCGAGGAAACAAATTCTTATTATTTTGTTAATTTTGGAAAACTATACATATGTCATTTGAGATGGGTAGGAATTAGCCGCACCCCAATGTAAAAATAGTGTGACCGTTATGATTCAATGTGTGATTTTTTATTGAAATATGACATTAATTTCAGTTAAAAAAACAACTAACATACTCAAAACTGGGAAAAAAGTTTGTATTGTTCTAGTAATTTAGGAAAACTATCTATTAATCACTTATGACATGTATGAATCTACCTCATGTCAATCCAATTCATGGTGTGGCCAGTATGACTCAAAATGAGTCATTTTATTCAAAACTAACATTAATTTTAATCAACAATACAACTATCATACTCAAAACTAAGAAAAATTATTTGGATTGTTTTGGTACTTTAGGAAATCAATTCATAAGTCATTGGTGACATATAGGAATTATTCACACCTCAATTTGAATCATAGTCTGTCTATTATAAATCAGAGTTCACATTTTTATTCAAAATTTACGTTAATTTTTGTAAAAAATGACATACTCTATAATTATGTTTTTTTCTTGTATTTGTGTTAGAAACATTATTTAATTTAAATTCAATATTTGTATCTTATTTTGGTAATTTATGTTTCTGTTTCTGGTGATGGTGTGTTGTTACAGCACACTACATGCCCTTTGTTTGGGTGCTTTAGTGTGTTGTATCATCACACTACAGTTCTCCCCTTTATTAGTGCTACTCAATGAGCTAATAAAGTATCCATTTATCAATGCTTCTAAAAGAACTGATAAAGATCCACTTACTAGTTCTTTAAAAATCATTGATAAAGATAACCTTTATTACTACTTTTTAGATCCCTAATAAAGGAATCTTTATCTAGGCTTCCATAGTCACTGATAAAGGGCATCTTTATTAATGCTAAATATAATCGTTGATAAATGATGTATTTTATCTATACTTTTAAAAGAGATGATAAAAGTATGATTTATCAGTGATTTTATTTACGCATATAAAGATACCATTTATCAATGATTTTCGTGAAAGGATAAAATCCTTGGCCATTTATCCACATTGAGTTAGTCATCACTTTTCTATCATTGATAATGGCATATTCTAGCACTATTAAAGGCCCCTTTTGTAGCAATGTATGGCAGTCTATCACCTCTCAAATCGATAAGATTCATTTTTTTAATGTTATCATTACATATCACATGAATGGTATGTTTAAGGTTATATAATGAATGAATATTAAATTTATGATATAATGATAATCCCAGATAGATAAATAATTACTTACCTTTCCTTCTATTACGATCTTCGAATAAAGGAAACATTGCTCTTGTGTACGTACGACCTACTATATCCATTATTGAAGCATAGTACATTTTTCATAAACATATTTCATGGTTGGTTTAAAAATTATAAATTCTGTACAAAAATGATAATTATTTCATGTTTACTATTATATATATTTTTAATTAATAATCTATTCAACCTTAGTCAACCTACCAATGTGATTTTTGACATATGATCTATTTATCCTTGAAACATCCAACATGAATTTAATTGGTTATTTAATTTAATATTACACGGAAATGAAAACAATAAATGGAATAATAAGATTTAAAATGGTTATTAATTAAGAAAATAATTAACTTATGGTTATTATTCAAGAATCTAATGAAAACACGTGCCAAATTGGGATCGAGGTAAGGGGTCTTTCTAAACCACCTTTTCTTTTTGGTTTTGAACATTCTCTATCTAACTCACTTTATCAGTATATTATTGTTATGGAATTATTATATATCTTGTATATATCTTTCTATCATATATACCCAAATTATTCTCCCTTCCTTTAATGGGGAATACATGCCTTATTACGATTTCTCATATTCCTTTATTATGAAATTTCCATTGACCATGATGTGAAGCAAGATTATGCATCCCATTTTCCTTCCATGGGTAATTATTATGTTATGAATTGTGATTTAGTTTCTTTATGTGAAAAAAGGATCATGACCAAGTTATTAAGGGTGCACCCAGATATCACTCCATTTCATTGGGTAAATATTTAGTCTCATGAGGCATCAGGCATTAGATTGGAGATGAAACCTAATCAATTATGGGGATTTTTTCACCACGTGATGTTATCTAGCTAGTTACCCTTATAGAATGTTTATTTCATGTTATATGTTGTTTGTACATTTCATTTGATGTCTGATCTTATGATAATATGTTCTCTATGATATTTTTTCTTTCCATTACTCATGTGCCTCTCTCTTAAGATATCACATTATACCATTGTCTCTCAGGTTATATTTCTTTATTTCGTTATTCCCTTATTGGGATTTTTAGCTCAACCAATTAATTATTTATTCCCTATGTTATCCCATGTAGTTTTAGGAGATCAAATGGATTTTAGGAGCTCAGTATAGAGAATAAAATAAGGATATTGTGTTTTATGTTATTTGGATATAACAGGAAACTATTTTTCTAAATACAGTAGGACTTTATGATACTTGTTTTGTATTAATTGATATTTATGTTCAATAATCATGTAATAATATGGGAAAAAACATGGGTCACCATACCAGTTCCTTTGGAATGTTTCACCTGAACTTCAAAGAAAACCTTATTTCTATATCATATAAAATTTAGAGTGACACTCCATGTAAACATATAACTTACCATATTAATACCTTAGAGATATTTTCAAGAGAGAAATATTATTTGATATTAATGAAATGTGCTGACTTTTTAAGAAATATATTACCACCCGGATGGTATTTTTTCTTTAGGTGTCTTGGGGAGTCCTATAAATAAATCCATGGTTATGTTTTCCCATTTACATACTAGAATGGTAAATGGTTTCATCATACCATTAGAATTATTTAATTCACCCTTGACTTATTTTCATACAAAGTATCTTGATTTAAATTCCACAATATACCTCTTCATTTTATTCCACTAAATGTTTTTTGTTAAATATCAATGCATATTAGTGCTTCCTAGATTAATAGAGAGGGATGGTCTCTATGTATCATCTAGAATCTCCCTCTACAAGACCAATTTTCATGGGACATGTTTCTAAGTTCCAAACATTATAATTCAAACTTCATAAAAGTTGAACTATGGAACATTCTCTATCTTTTCTCATAGCACTTCAACATCTTTTAATACCTCCATTATCCAATGAAGAATGGACGACTAAGAAGTTATTTGAGAAACATAAGCTGAATATCCTTTTACTATTCTCATATCTATCCTTTTCAAGTCTAATAACATTGGATCCTTCTAATTTTTCATATTCGATAAAATTTTCAGGTCCTTTCTACATAAGGAATATTCTGCATTGTTTACTTTCACATGATGATAATATATTTAGAAATCATAATCCTTGATAATATATTACCATATTCACTGGTTCATGTTAATATACTTCTACATGAATATATATTTTATGTTATTGTGATCTATATATATTTCACAACCCTCCTCATAGAGATATTGTCACCAGATCTGCAACATAAATATCCCTAAACCAAATACAGGTCAAGTTTTGGATAGTTATTCTCATAAAAAATCAATTACCTTATAGAATAATCTATCATTTTATCACGTATCATCGGTACATATCCCATTCACTTGTTTTATTCATTGATATATACCACAAAAAGTTCCTCATCGGACGGAAATGTGAAGGCATGTGCAATGGTAAGAGTCTTTTTAACTCCTTGAATTTCTCTTCACATTAAATAGTCCAAAAAAACATTACTCCCTTTAATGTTAGCTTGTGTAGTTGTTTCAAAATCCGGATTAGTACCACACATATCAATAGTAACAACTATCTTCTCTAAGGAAACTATGGATCTATGTTACAGTAGTAGATCTAGGCTAGTCTTCAGTTTCCTTTGTCTAAAAAGAGTCCATAGATATCCCTTTTCTAATAACAATATTCCAAAATAATGAAACTTCCTTTTTTTAGAATTCATATTTATTATATTTCCAAATATATTCCCCTTTCACAATGCCTTTAGAACATTATTTAAATTCTCATCACGCTTTTTCTTGCATTTTCATTAAATCAGAATATCATATATAAAGACTAACACAAAATTTTCATGGTAATCTATAAAAAATATATTCATTGAGTCAACAAAGATTGATGGAGAGTTATTGGGTGAAAAAGAAATAACTATGAAATCATAATGGTCATAACTTATTCAAAATGAAAATTTTAGAATATATTCTTTCTTAAACCTTAATTGGTGGTATCCTACCTGATTGTCCACCTTGGGTAAATAATGATCCCCACACAGTTGATTAAACAAGTTACCTTTCTATGTAAAGAGATAATTGTTATTTATTATGATTTTACTAATTTCATGATAATCAATGGAGATATGAATTGAACCTTAATTTTTCTTGATGATGAGGACTGACACACACCATTGGGAATCCCTTGGGAATATAAAACCAATTTATAGATTCTACTATAACTTTTTTTTAGATCGTACAACTTAATTATGGCCATTATATAAGGGATATGTGGTATATAAAAATATCTTGGTACATGTTCAATTGAGAGCCAAATATATCAATTAAGAGGAAGACAAGGAAAATAATGAGGGAATACATTAGTATAATCCCTCATGATGGGAATGTCTATAAGTATGATTATCTCCTTTTTCTAAACCATTTGGTCTATATATGATTTATATTAAGGTAATAATATCCATGCTTAAACATAATATTCAAGGAGATATTCATCATCCTCCTTCAACTTGTACGAATTTTGATAATGAATTGAGACATGTAGAATGATATCCATATCCTCAAAATTTATTTTGTCTTTATATAAGGATATCCAATCCATGCACAACATATAATCAAACCCCACTAAAGGAATTTTGATAAGATTTTATGGAATATTCAGTACACAGACATTGACTAGGGAGGAGTTATATATATGAGATTCAACCATTAATCCATTTTATATTCTCATAGACAACTCTAACCCAATAGTTTGAGGTAGTGTTTGAATAGTTATACTAATCTTTCAAGATATGAAATAATGTGTATAACTAGAATCAAAAAGTTAATCATTTATTCTTTAATGAATACATATCATAACTATCACCACATCATTATCGGAACCCACCTCACTATTAGTGAAAATGTATGATATTTCATTCCCTATAGGTATTGGAGGTTGTTTTACTTAATTCTCAATAACAACCCTTGGCTTAGGGAATTGTTTTTCATAATTCACATGTTTATTAAAGTTAAAACATTACACTGTAGGATTAGTGTTTATATGAACCTTTTTTTCTTCTTACACATTAGAAGATTTCTTCATTTCCCTTTGTTATTGATTACCCTAATTCCCATATTTTACACATTTTAAAAATATTCTTGTTCCCAATATATAGTCTTCAGGATGTGTTTTTCCTACACTTTTGATAAATGAGATTTGTTTTATTTCCTACATCGGATTTATCTATTTATATTCTCAAAGAAAACTCAATTTAACGTTTTTTTTCTTCGATCCCACAAGACCACTGGGAGTCACTGATCTTCATCTCAACATTGAGGGAACAATAGAAAATATATTCACAGTTATCAAAGTCTTGAATCACCAATTATTGTCATAGAATCAACTTTAACCCACTAAAGAAATAGTCCCTCTTACATTTAGTGTGGATGATAAAACCTGAGGCATACCATGAAATCCTGGTAAATGTTTCCTCATACCCCCAAATAGAATCATATTTATTTTGATTTATACTATGGAAATCTTAATCCATTTTACGATAGAGAGTTAAAGAAAAATATTTGTTAGAAAATAATTTATTAAAGTCTTCTTATTCCATGGAATCAATATCCTATTTCAAATTTATGTTCTTTATCACTTTTCAGCGCCTAATAATTTTTTGTTATTTTCATAAAAACCACTTTCTAAGAGTGGAACCAGACAAAACATCACACATTACAGTTGTAAGAAATTCAAAATTCAAAAAAACAAAAAAAATTCTATTAGTATCCCATAAATCATGTTAGCCGCCCGAACCACCCTAAAATAAGTCGAGTCAACTGTGTCATCCACGTCGTCACAGTCATCATCACGTCACCGTTTGCATCTTTCCATCGCCACCATTTACTCTAAACATTTCCATCAACACCATTTCTGGTGTCCACTCAATTCCACATTCATAACATCACTGAGAATAAATGATTTTCATCACCACTGAACATCTGAGAACATCTCCATCGTCATTGGGGAACCAAACCACTATACATCAAAAAATTACCAAACCAAATAAAAACCACAAAATATAGAACATAAACTACAATCAGGGAAGAAATACCATATACAAGTTGATGAATTATGAGAAATCAGGAAGAAATAATCACTATCAGAACCCTGAGGAAAGGACGGAAGCCTACTATAGTCTTGCCTTCTGGAACACCATTGAGAGATTAACTAGCACATCCCAAAACCTCTTTGTAAAATACCACACCACACCTACTGAGGGGAGGGGTAGAACACGAGGCAAGATCAGGTATTGAAATAAGAAATGGTCTCAATAGCAATGAATGACCATCTATAGGGTAAAAAATCGTTCCTTCAGATCAGACACCAAGAGAAACTGGAACCATGAAGCATTAGCCGTACCATCACGTCGAGCCTCCCCACCATCCCAATCCAGAATAAGAACCCTCACGATGGACCATAGATGGAGTCTAGCATGAATGGAAGGAAAAAAATATTAGAGGAGGTGAGCTAAGGCAATGACTATGAATATTGAAGTCCTAAAAACCAAAAAAAATGAAAAAAACATAATGGGATAAAAGGGGAAACATTGGAGACGAGTTCTAGAAGAGGCAGGAAGAAAGATAAGTAGGATAAAGGGAGATGATTCTGGAGGGCCACACAATATATTCCCCCACTATGAACCACTATTGATGAGGACAAAGAATATCTTTTAAATGGAGTTAATCCATTGTTTTGTAAGGATGGTGTTAGAAGATCCACTAAATCTAAGATGCCTTTTTCTTATAAAATACTCGACATAAACTTGTTCTTTCTTTGGGGGAGGATTGTGTTCTACATGATTCAAGTTATTATTAAAAACTTGATATAGTTGAACCATAAATTCTATGATTATTTCATATCTCACTCACATAAGGTTATGAATTTAATTAAGGAAATCATCACATTTCCAATCAGGTTGGATGTTGGCACAATTTCAAGTATTTCAACCATTGACTAAAATAAATATGAGAATACATTAACATACCAAAGGGAAACATATAAACCTTGAAGTAAAAAACTAAAAATGATATTTAAATCCTAATTTATTAGTCTCTAAGTTTTAATATATGCTATCTACAGTAATTTACCTATTATTATTTTTAATCTATTAATTTGTTAAGTCAATTATAATAGTTCTTAAAGAGTTTTATGAATTTACAATGAATATTACCCGATGGTGTCAAACTACCTGAGTACAAAAAGCCCATTTTCATGCACCAGGTGACGATCAAGTCTAACTTAATGCACCCTATTATGTTATTTCCCCTAGGTAGAACTAGTTCAGATCCAAATCCACTTATAGTATCCATACACGAATGTGTTTTCTTGGAAACCACTCGCTCTATCCTTCACCAAGATTCCATGATATTTTTAATACAATTATACTTATTATAAAATTTATCTAAACCATTCCATTGAAAAAAAATAAAGTGACCCAATAAATTTAGATATTTTATTGTATTATTTTTAAATATAAATATCCATTAATACAACATAAGGTTTATGAGGCCTTGTTTTTTTAGAAGACTAGGTTGATAATACATTGAAAGGAAACTAAACCCTGAAATCCATATTTTATTCTGCATAGTGAGATCCAAAATCCATTTTAGATCCTAAAACTATATAGGATAACCTGGGGAAAACTTAAAAGAAATGGGTGATCTAAAATTACCAATGAGGGAATAAAAATGACAGCGAAACACAACATGTGAGTAAGAGGTATAATATGATATCATTAAATAGAAATATCATGAGTAATAACATGGGATAATAACATAAAGAACATGGTATAATAAGATAATGACTTCATAAGAAATGAGGAAACATCATATAAGATGAAATAAACACGAGTAATGGTTATGTTCATAGAAAATTTCACATGATAGACAAATCCCCATAATGGATTAAGTTTTCTCCCTAATCCCATAAATGAATTCTCATTAGATTAAATCTTAACCAAGTACATTGGAGTTTTATTTGGGCACACCCTTCATAACATTTTCGTGATTTATTTTTTCTACAAAAATGGAATCAATTATAAGGAATAAACATGAAAATTTCCCATGGAATGAAAATGGGTTCTATAATCTTACCACATATCATAATAAAAGGAAATTTCATAATTAAGGAATTTAAAAAATAAACATAAGGAATGTATTTCCCCATAAAAGAAAGAATAATATATGCATATATATATGATAAATATATATACAATTTTTAACCATTACATAACTTTAAATATAGGTAATGGGAGTTAGAGAGAGAATGTTCATAACCTAAGGAAAAGGGTGGTTTAAAGAGATCCATTACCGCAAGACCGACTTTTCACATGCATTATTTAAATTCATAAATATTAAAATTATATCAATTATTTAGTTTCATGATATACCTTTTAAATTTTATTATTCTTTTTATTTTATTTATCATCTTTTTATATTCTATTACATAATCATTTCGGTTTATATTAAACATTTTGATGATATTCGACTCATATGCCCATAATCACTTTAGTATGTTGAATAAGGTAAATATATTAGTATTATATCACATAAAGAATAATAATAATGAAATAATAATCATTTTTATAAATTAATTAGACTTTTAAAACCAATCATGAATGATTTTTAGGAAGAATTAACTACATTACAATCATAGAGACGGAAGGTCGTATGTATTAATGAGTAATGTTTCCATTTTTCAATGATAACGATGGAGAGAAGGTAAGTGTTATATTATATTTAAAGAATTATAATTATAATATAAATATTGTATTATTTCATTAAATATACTTACAAATACCATACATGTAATGTAGTAAGAAAAATGAATCACATCGCTTCCTAAGGTAGTTGTCCAATGTACACAGGAAATACATTATCATTTTTTAATGGATAATATGGTAAAAAATTATATGATATATTAATACATAATAGTTACTATTATATGAATATAATATATAAAAATTGAATATATCGTCTTAAAATATATAATAGGTGATGGTGTAAAATTAATTACATCTATTTTCTAGGAGGTAGTCCATCATACACACGATCGATAGTTTCATTCCCCATTTAATGGAACAGTTGATGGATTTAGATTATTACATTAACATAATATAACATAAATATATAGTGGATGAAAATTTTATTATATCACCATAATTGAATAATATTTTATGGATGAGGAAGATGAAATAAAACAAAACACTCGGATAAGAACGATACCACTTCTTTAGACATCTTCTTTAGGTTTGCACCAAAATCCTTCCTTGTAGGTTTTATAACCAAGAAATATAAGGCATTGGGATGGAGCTAATTAATATATTTTTGGAATTAATGTTATAAAACAAAAAGTATTTTGAAGTTTGGAATATGAGAGTATATGAGGTTCCCTTTTATAGAGGAGGAGGAGTGAGATTTTTTTAAATACCCAAAATGATTCAATAATGGGAAGTCACTCTCAAAGAAAGTGCCTAAAATTTGATAGAAAATAGAGTGTATTGATGATATGGCTGAAAAAACCTTCACCATTTAGTAATAAACATTTTTTAAATATGTTATTCCATTTACCCCTTTAGTTCAACCCCTTAGTAAACTTGTTTAAATAATAACGGTGGTAACATATTTTTAATATTTTTAGTATCAATTCAGAAAAAAAATTGATTTGAACTTATTATATAATATTAATTATGATTATAAAAAATATGGAATAAATTTTATCGAATTAAATTCACAACATAGGTGGCGTTTCATTTAATATCAAACCTATATAATGTGTGGGAAAATTATTTTTCAAGAAATATTTTTTTAAGTATAAGATGATATTAAATTAAGTATATGACAAGTAATAATAAGTATATGAATTTAAAATTTTATATATAGTTATTTAATCTATAAATATAATTTAAATATTTCTTTATTAGGGGTTACTATAATTAATTGAGCTTGAATTTTAGCATCTACCACCTTTTTTGATCATTGAAAAATGGCAGGGAATGAAATAAAATATCATAGGGTGGTCAAGAAGTTGGAATCCCCAGTTCCTAATGAATCAACTTAGAGTGATGTTCTAAAAGTTAAGCATGTAAAATTAGTTGAACATGTTAGTAAGGATCGACCTTATCAACTTAAAGAAGTAAAATATGGCAATGTTTCTAGCTCTAGTAAATATTAGGCTTAATTGGATGAGGAGGAGGAGAAACATGACGTCCCACATCAACAATACAATCATACTGGGGATGGAAAGATGAATTTCAATTTTTATGCTCAAGGCACTTCATAGTAAAGTGGTGTTACTGAATTTGGACCCTCATCAGAGATTATATACGTTGTATCCTCTTTTTAATCCAAGGATTATTTTTCTTGAACTCATTACTACCGATCCAAATGATGACATCCCTGAAACTGATAGCTATGAAGAGATTGAACCGAATACAGACTCCAAGAGGTAGTCTTGTTCGAAGCAGGAGCAGTAGGTCTCAACTTCTCAGCAGACAGTTAGTGATTTAGATGAATATGGATAGTGGCTAAATGTTATTCCCGCCTCTCTGATGTAGTAGAAACCTAGTCCAATAAGAACAAATACTCTTATTAAACGTAAAGATAGTGGGTAATCAGGTGCATATATAGAGATTACTGGTTCAATGTCTACCCAAATAACAAATACCAATCTCAAAATATCTAATAGACCTATGAAAATGGATGTGAAAGAAAAGGGGTAAAGAACCCTCAAGACAAGGTCAAAATAAAGATCATGTTCTATAACTACCAAAGAATATCCAACAGTGATACTGAAATTTCCTTAAGTATATTTTTAGGTAATCCCAAACTAGATGTTATTGTAATATCTAAACCCAAAATGTTTCTTCTAAGGTATGGAAATTTTATTATTGGATGTGGTTATCACCTTATTGGAAAATCTCATGCCACTGAAAATCTTGACCATCTTTGGCTGCTTGTTCACAATTATGTTGACAACCCCTATATTGTTCTTGAGGAGGACCAATCCATTCCCTATTTCTTCTCCAAGGAAAAAATGATTATTTTGTACACTATTCCTTATGACTTTACCTACTACATTAACAGACACACTCTCTTGAACTATGTAAAAGGACTTTCTAGTACCATTATGGACTACTGGATTATTGTGGGAGATATTAACTCCATTATGCATGATCCCGAAAAAATGGGAGCTACATTTAGTTTAGTCTCCCTCAAGGAGTTAAATACATGTGTTTAGGATTCCAATTTAATTGAAGTCAATCTAACTGGAGCTTAATACACATGGTTCGGAAGACACCTAAATGGATTGAGATCTAGAAAGATTGATATAGACATTGTGAATGATGCTTCATTGGGAAATTGGATATCCATATATTATGTTAACCTTGAGAATAAAAACTCATACCATCACTCTATTATAGTAATCTTCCTTAGAAATGAAAAGGCTGCCCATTCCTTTCAGGTTCAATAATGCATGGACTGACTTACCAGAATGCCACAAAAATTTTCAGCACTCTTGGGCTAGATATGAATTGAATGGAAATCCAATATCCCGATTTTACAAGATGAAAAAATTACTGTTATTATGAAGGATTGGATCAGAAAATTATTTAGACATCTTGATGTAGAAATTGATGCAGTGGAACAATATCTTCTTCCCCTTCAAGACATCACCAAAAATTATTTTCCTAGAGGTATCACTCAAAAAGATATGGTGGCTTCCAAGCTCCAAGACCTCATTAGGATCAAAGAAAAAATATTTAAAGATACTTTCAAAGAAAAGTGAATCAATTAAGGTGACATGGACACTAAAGTTTTCAATTCCCTGCATAGTTAAAGAATGGATAACAAACCTCTCCCCCTCTTGAAAGACGGTGATCAAATTATGAATGAAAGAAAATTTATTACTGCTCACATTGTATCCTTTTACGATAACCTCTTTAATAGAGCACCAAATAATGAGTAACTAAAGGAAGGTATCATTACAGAAATGGTAATTAAGGCCGAAAACATGTTTTTTACTTCTATAACTTTTGAGTTTGAAATTAGATAAGAAGTTATTTGTCTAAACAAGGGAAGCTCACCTGGTTCGGATGTCTTCACTAATCATTTTTTCAGTAGTTTTGGGATGTCATTCAACTGGATTTTTATTATCTGGTCTGAAGACTCATTAAGGGTATATCCTTTTATTAAGGATATACTTCCCAATTCATAGCTCTCATTCCAAAGATCAAAAATTACGGTGACATTATCTAATTCAGGCTAGTTGCTCTTTTCAACACAATCTTCAAAATGATTAGAAAGATATTATCCAATAGAATTACTTGTATCTCCAACATGATCATATCATGGAATGAATTTGGATTTTTTAATAGAAGAAACATCAAGGATGGTTTGATCTCTACATCATAATGTTTGAATATTCGTAGGAAGTCCACGAGTTGAGGCAACATTTTTCTTAAGCTCGATATTGTGAAGTCCTTTAACATTATGGATTGGGGATTCATATATAATTTTCTTGCAAATTTTGGCTTAAATTATATATTTCTTAGATGGATCAAGGATATTGTTAGATTGGAATGTATATCTATCTTAATTAATGGATCCCTATAGGGTTAGATTAGGTTCTCAAGAGGGGTGAGGAATGGATACACACTCTTGACCATCATATTTTTCATTAAATAATATTATCTCAGCTGGATCTTACCTAAAATGGTGAAAATAGTGACACGAAACCCATCAGAGATTCATGAGGTATATCATACGCATATCATCTATTTTTTACTGATGGAATTATCATCTATACCTTGAGAGACATGAAGAATGTCAAGAAATTCAAGGAGGTTATTCTCCATTATAAATGTGTATCTGGTTAGGATGTCAGTTGGGTAATGTCCTTCATTTACATTGGAAATAACATTTCATCGCAAAGAAAGATGATCATGATTAATGATCTTGGAATTAGGGAGAGTTCTCTACCTTATAGTTAGCATGGTCTCCCCATGTTCTTGGAGAAGCCACGTGCTTCCTATTTTATCACTATCCTTAGCAGGTTCGAAGAAATTTGGCCTCATAGAAAGGAAAATCCCTCTAAATGGTAGGAAGGGCATGTCTTGTTAAACATGTTATCATCTCAAAGATGGTATAATATTTTGTGGTTTATTCCTATAATTCCTCATTCATCAAATATATCAATAATTGGATAAGAAATTTCATTTGGATTGGAATAATTCTAGAGAGAAAGGTTATCAATGTTCTATGGAAACATTGTTGTATGCATTATCCTCTTGGGGGCCTCGATATTAAGAATATATCCCTATTCAATCAAGCTCTCCAAGCTCAATTCATCTAGAAATTTCTCAAACATAATTCATAAGCCTGTTAATTCATCATATTCAAATTTCTGAAAAACAAAATTCAGGATATACTTCATGCATGGACTCCTTGGTATGGCTTGGAATTAAGGTAGTATTCTATAAACTTTTTCAGAATTCCCATTGGTTGGACACTTTCAATTTATCTATTAAATTTTGGATTGAAAACTAGAATGGAACCCCACCTATGGATTGAATTGACCCCAGGGAGCATGACAGTGAGTATAGTATCTCTATAAAATGTCAAATGATAAATATGACCCCCCTTCTATCTTTGATCCAGTAAATCATTGTAGGATATTACTTTGCAGTACAGGATGACATGCTTATTTGGGAACCATATTTAGATTTGAATCTTGATTCAAAGGTTTTCTACAAGAATATTACCCAGGTTCCTCAAAAATGGACTGAGGATTTAAAAAAAATTGGATCCTCCCCAAGGTTTACGCTGTAATGAAGATTATCCTTCAAAAAAATCCCTATTGAGGTTAATATTTAGAGAGTCTATATTTTTCTATACTCCCAATGTGTTATTTTTCAACATCAATACAAATATTTGGATAACCTCTTTCTCTACTATCAAATTTCATACACTCTCTTGGGAACCATCTTTGACATCTTTAAAGTTCCATAACCACAGACTAATACAATTAGTGACTTCCTTATTTCTCTACTCATCATCCCTATCTTAATGAAGATCATCATCCTATTCTAGGAGGGCCGTACTTAATTGGTTAATGTAATATGGATAAGATGTTATAAATATTATCATGATCAGTCCCTCTTCAACATAAATTTTTCCATTGATGATATTATAATGGAAGTTTAAGATTCCAATTTGATGCACTCTTTTAACTACAAAAACATGATGAAGGATTTTTCTATGATGAGAAGCATAAAGGTCTGTAGTTTCTTTCCTCCTCCACACTACAGACTTGAGGTATGTTGGCCCCATAAATTCACTAATCGGCTTAAATGTAATACATATGGGGACTTGAAAGGGAACCCAAGACCAATAGGCTATGTATTCATTTTTAGGGACTTTACTGGGGATGTTTTCGAACTTAAGTATTGTTCTTATAGAACTGCTTCCAATTTAGATTCATAGATGAAGGGCCTGATAAATGTTATTGGATTTTCTCACCAAAGGGACTTGAATAACATATGGTTTGAGTGTTACTCCACAATCATTGTCCAATCCATTAGGAATGGACATGTTCAACTCTCTTGGAATATGACCACAAAACGGTTCAAATTCCTTGATCAACTTTATTCAGTGAATTACATAATAACAAATGTTTATCATGAATCCAATACTCTTTTTGGTGTTCTTGAAAACAAAGGATTATGTTAGGATGTTTATGTTTCTTCTACAACTATTCCTAATGATCTCTTACTTTGTTTGAAAAGGATAAATGTAAGGTTTCTAATTTTAGACTGATGTAAACATTGGTTTTTCATTAGTTCAAGATCTACTATGCAAACTTTATTCAAAAAATATTTAATAACAAAAAAAAATTTAATTGAAATTTTATGTTTCTTGATTTAATGAGAAGAAATGACAGTATTTAAAAACTCTGTAATTTTTACTATTCACTAAAAAATCTATTTTTTCTGTAATATACTAAAATACCACAATCAAAAATTATTTTTATTTTATAAAATATATTTTATAATTTTTACAAAAAATAATTATAATATTTTCTCAAAAACAAAAATATTTTTAAGAAAACATATTTTTGTTGATGAATAAATGTCTTCATTAAAAATTGATTGTTTATTTCAATTAATTTATAAATATATTTATTTTTAGTATAAAATTTTTCTCTATTTTATAAATTAGTTATCCCTATTAATACTCACCAATTTAACATCTAGGTTATAATAGTCAAGTTTAAATAATTGTAGTTTGTTTAGGCTCAATGTTTCGTGTTATATAAGATATTGAACATAATTTTCTTCTATTTTAAAAACATGTGGTGTTACATGGTTTTTACCTTAGGGATCTTCCATTAAATTAAAACTATTTCATCCTCTATTGTATATGATCTAGATTTTAATAAATTATTTTTTTAGTACTATGTGTGGATTGATTCTTTCATTAATGGATACACATTAATGCCCATATTCTCTATCCTAGTCCCAATTACGAATGTCAATATATTAATACACCCTAAAATTTGGTGTATCGTAGAATAATATTGAGTTGTACACCAATAACCCTATCTTAGGACCATTATCATTTCATGATTTTCTAGTTCAAGAGAAATATCTATGTGAGTATATCTGTTATTAGAACTATGACTTTTCTAATTCCTATCATCATAAGATACATAGTGCTTCCCAAATCATTTATCTACGACCCAGTTATCAATCCCAATTTCCCTTTATATTTTATAATAAAAGGACTTCATCAATTCATGTTAGGTATCATTCAATATTTCTATACTATGGTAAATCCATTCATTTATTTTTCAAAGTTGTATAACTGTGAATTTCAAGATCTTTCTTGAAAAAATTAATACGACCTTAAAATTCTAGAGAATTATTGGTAAATGTTATATAACCTTAAACATACAAAACATTAAGGGTTATTATTTTATGACCTTAAAATTACACTAACTTATTGAAAAAAAAATTAAAGGTCCTTAGAAATAAACCACCTTCTTGGTATATAAAAGATTAAATTTACATCACATTATTGCTCAATGTTATATGATCTTAAATATCCAACATCTTCTTGGTTAAAGATATAAAACATTAAAATTTCATGTCCTTTTTGGTCAAATGTTTATGAAAATAAATGTTAAGAACCATATTGGTAAACATTGTATGAACATACACATCAAGAACCATCTTAGTCAAACTTGTATGACCTTAAAATTCAAGAACGTTTTTGGCTGTAGTTGTGTGACATTAAATAGAAATAACCTTATGGGTCAAATATATATGAATTTAAATTTATATCACTATATTAATAAAAACTATAAAAACTTAATATTTCAATACATTCTCTATCAATGATAATGGGCTTAATATTTATGTTTTTTGTTGGTAAAAGTTATATTACCTTAATCTTTTAGAACCCTCTTGGAAATAATTGTACAACCTTATTCTTATGGAACTTTCTTGGTCAAATATGTATGATGTTTAAATTCAGGAACATTATTGGTTAATTTTCTATAACCTTAAACCCCCAATGGTTACTTGGTATAATATCTTCATCCTTAAACTTCAAGAACCTTCTTTTTTAAAGATGTATGAACATAACCCTCTATCATTGTATTGATCAAATTTTCATGACCATCAATTTATGGCAACTTCTTGGTCAATGATATAAAACATTAAACATCCAACACCTTCTTATTTAAATCTATAAGACCTTAAAATTCCATCACCTTCATTGTCAAATCTATATGACCTTAATATTGTATTATCTTATTGGTGAAAACTATCTGATATTAAACACCTATAACCTTGATGGTAAAATTTGTAAGACCTTAAAAATCGTGTCCCTACTTGGTTAATTATCTATAACCGTAAATTTCTCATATATTATTGGCCAATACTATATAACCTTAAATATCCAAAACCTTCTTGGTAAATGTTGTATGACCATAAAATTGGAGTACCTTCTTGGTCAATGTTGTACAACCATAATAATTCATCAAATTTTCAATCAAATATGTAGTCACTAATACATCATCACCTTATAGTCCAAAATATAGGACCTAAAAATACAAAATGAAATATATATAAAAATCGTCATGTCAAAACCCCATAAAGGGAAACTTGAAATGTATCAATTTAAATCATGTTAAGCCTAATAATTTTATAGTATTAAGAAAATGTTAAGGAAATTGAAATAAAGTGAATGAAACTAGTGGGAAAAATACCTAGAAATAAAAAAATATTTTATCGCTCACTAGGTACAATTAGTCTCGGAGAAAGTTGTATCACTTCGAACTTCATTAAAACAAATTATCTTTTTAATAAAAAAGGGTAACAAGAAAAAAAAATTGGTAATTAAGCCCCTAATGAATAATCTCAATCTATAAACAATACCGTATGACATAAACTGCCCAGAAATTCCAAAACCCATTCATACTAAAATGGCATTGCCTCCATTAATGGTGACATTATATGAACACATGACCTGAAAGTACCCATCCTAGAGAATAAATCCTAGACAAAACCCCTTATCATTATTTCATTAAATATATTGAAATTATTTCATGATTACAACATAAGTGCAAGTGATCTTCCAAAACACACAAAGTCATTATATATAGTAAGAGACATAATTCCCATTGATCGTTGGATTTAAAAACCTCAATTTGTAGTGATGACATAAGAACACATGATCTACCGATACTTATATGAGTTTACACAAAAAAAGTATAATTAATCATTCAAACTACCATAAAAAATTTATTCAAGTGTAGTTTATTCATAATATATAACAAATTTTATCACCCCTCATGTTTTAGTGTATTTAGTCATATCATAGTTTATTTATTTTGTAGATTACATATTATTAAGGTGAGTCTTTGTGTGGGATCATAAAGTATAACTTGAATAGAATTTCATAGGTTGATGCATCATATAAACCCAAACTAGATGATTCTATTAGGACATTCTTATATAAAGAGAGAAGGGGTGTGTCTCATTGAATATAGTTGAAGAGAAAATTTAAAAAGAAGAAAATATTTATAAAAATATTTTTACTCAAATATTTGAGAAAAATGGTTATTCTATAGATAAATGTGTTGGACTTCCACATCTTTTACTCAGTTAATATTTATTCATAGGAATCAATCCAACTATAAAGTATTGATAATTTTCTATCAATTGAATTTGACTGGGAATTGAGTTGTGGTAAATTATCAAATAGTTATTAATAGCCTTTTAAGATAGTCCCTCCACTAGTCCCGACCCTAACAATATATTTCCCAACATCTTCCATATATGTTTTTTTGAATTTTATATTTCTAGTTACTAATCCAAGACTAGAGTTTTGATATATCGTCTGCCTATATATTTTTCACATTTTTGGTCTATTCTATGAATTTTACAAGATTTATAACATCCATAGAATTTTGATAGTAGAATATCTAAGTTTTCCTTTATTCTCAAATAGTGAGAATATATAGAATGATCGTACAGAGCTATAGGTAGTTAAACTATCATAACCTAGATCTGAATAAATTCAAATTATTTGATTCATCTTCCTAATTATATCTCCTAAAGGAGTGTCTATAATATGATCATGAAATTTACACCAATCGTACCTCATCGCTACTAGGAGTTTCGATACAACTGAATCATAATATGCAAATAGATAAAGCAATGAGGCAAACCACATGGAATGAAATCCTGGTATGGAATCAACTAGTATATTTTCAAGAGGATTCTATTTTGAAATAGTAGATTAATGTGGAGAAAATTAATTACCTTAAATTGGGTAAAAAATATGACCCCCAATGACTAGGATTTAGGGGTATTGTCGGGTGGGTTTATAGTTCCCAATCTATCATATACCAAAATTCTATGTTAATCCTACCTCATTATGTGGGAGTGTTAGTGTGTTTCATACTTCTAGATCAAATGAAACATCAATATTTATCAGCATTATCATCCAAATAATAATATCAAAAACATAAATATTCAATACCATTATATAAATTTTGGGTAAAAAGAGGCTTACTCATTGCCAATTTGAAGATAAATCTTAGCAGTAGGGATCCATAATTAATGAATTCAATATTTATAATATCATCCTCATGTTATTTATTATAATATTCAATAAGAAATCACAAAAATTGATTAGGAAACTATTCAGGTTAGTTTTAAGGGAATTTAAAGATTAATCAAATTATTATTTGAGACATCCTTGTAAAGTTTTGGAGATTCATTTACCCCAACACAACCATTTTCTTTATTATGGATTCTATACCCTCACTATTCATAAAACCAATTTGGAATATATTTTTTTCATAACTAATATATGTTGGGTTCCTTGAGTATAATGTATGCGAGATTCACCCAAATAGGCCTCCTTAAATATCTCATTAACCTCTACAAGAAATGCCTAATCTTGATCAATTATATGATTTAAAACATCGATGAAGGAATAATCTCCTAAAACATTGACTTAACCTGTATATATAGTGTTAGGGTGGAATCCTATTAAAACCGAAGGAGTCACATATCCCCATTCACTTGATAATACCACACCCAAATATGTTATAATACTTTTAGTCATCAACCTATAAATGTTATCATTTATCAAAGGCTAAAACTCTGTAATAATTATAGAGGAGCTGAAAAAATCCCCAGTAAGGGGTTACCTTCACTAATTTCATGTAAATAACACTTAGAAGAGAATAAATCATGACATGATGGGTGTCTCAAAGACACCCCAATGAAGTTTTCACTATCTAAAATTTCTAAATAACAACATGTTAATTAATTTACTATTAGAAAAATAGGTGAAAAATCAATTGAGTAAATGCATTCCAGGATCAGTATATGGCATCAAGAATGTTAAAATGTATTCCCCAACAAATATTTTGTCTTATTTTTTCTTCTCTTCATCATTTTTGGATTCCCGATGTGCTTTAGAGCTCATACACTCTTTATCTCCCTCAGTGTTAGATTCCCCCATTTGATGATGAATCAAAACTCGATTAGTGATTTTTTGATAACCTATGATGATGAATATCACTTTCTCTATACAAAATATATATTAGGGGATGTTATAATGGTTATAAAGAAAACAAAATTAAACCTTTTTATCCCCTAACATTGTTGATATTAGGGAAAATTAATTTCACATGAAAAACCAATATATTTACATAGAACCATGAATAGTTTATATTGAGGTCCACATCGCTTATGATTATAGATATCTCTTCTTATTGTGGGTGAGAAATAGAGAAAAAGTGGAATTTAATCTTGTTGATTTTTATGATATTTAGCCTCATATACTAAAAGGTATTAAACATCCAATCTCACTATTTAAGGAACTTTTATCAGGGGATCATTAGGTTTATCCTCTATTCACGGAGCATCTTAGATAGAAGGAGTTTGAAGAGGCTAATAAATAGATTATTGTAATGATTCATGCTTCCCCGATAAACATACTTTCCCTGATACCTGTTAAAGAAGAAAAGGTTTATCTTACTTCCATTAATATATATGGTCTTCCTATAGAACCCTTGAGACATGTAAAGTATTCATCTAGGGAACCCAAACTATCAACAATAACTAAGTTTTCCCTTTAATCAATATTTTGGAATAATTCTAAAATAAACTAGTGGCTCCATTAATGAGTTTCTGAAATATTTATCCCACGTATTATCGCATGTTGATAACTTCCAAAATTGTCACATATAAATTGGGTGTTTCTATTCATAAATTCTACAACATAATGACATATTGGTTTTTTCATGCACATGAATTATCGATCATAATAGTAGTGTGGGTATGGTTTGAAATCCATCACCCCACCAACATGCAACACCAACACTCTATCATGAAATAAAATATGATATTATTAATACTCCATGATCACCTATAAATTGTACCTTATCAACTCTATTGATGTATTATAATGGGTGGAGGAGAATTGATTACAATAACCCTACATGATCCTCAATGTATTAGTAATAATTAAAATTATTCCGAGTCTAGTGATATTCGGTAGTAATGATCTAATCTTCTAGTGATGAGCACCAACGGTGTTATATAATTCATAATCCATAAATTATGAAGGAAACCATCCACAAAAAATGGAATGGGGATCAAAATCATCTATAATTTCTCTAAAACTAATGTATCCAAGAACATGTAAAAGTTTATCATGGACATTCACCAAAAAGTATATTTGATAATTATGTTTCAACCATTCCAGCATAACATATGATCTAGGATATATTTCCATTTGAGAGTCCCTAGTTGGAAACTTACCGTACTCATGAACATGTCTACAAAGATAACCAATCTGATTTCCCATGTTAGGACCTCTTTCAAGAACTAACCCCATTAAATATACCAAATCACCTCAACATAGTCTAATATATTCCTTCTCTCTAATAAATAGCATAGTTAGGGTAACTTTAAAAAATATTCACATTCACTCCTCCCAAAAAAAATATTTTAGTCTAGGAAGTGGTAGGAATATCTGGGAATATATATATATATATATGTGTGTGTGTGTGTGTGTGTGTGTCCTCCATAAAAGTTTCCTTGCTTTATACCTACCCTTTTTGAGATTTAATGATGATAACAACTCATCATAAAACTCCCCTATTATTGTAATGAATCATAGTTTGTTGGTATCTCAAAATAAATTTCCTTCCTCTCTATATAATAAATAAAATCTATTAGTCTCTAGACACTAAGAAATTATAAGATCATGGACCAGAATTGAATTGTGGTGGATGGAAAATTAAGAATCCCTTACCACCTCCTATAGTCCAATCAGCCTCAATAATTCCTAAAATCAATAGAATATTTGGTGGATCTATAAAGGTCGAGCCCATTCCTTTGGTATTTTTTCACTAAGAAATAAATCCCCATAGACACACTAGCCTTCACTCTCATCAAATATAACAGAAAAAAATATGGTTTTATAATTTGTTGTTTTTATTTTTTTATTCTCATCCTCATAAACAAATGCCTTTGGGTAGTACCAAATGATATAACCCAGCTGATCACATCATTAAATGATGATATAACTTCTTGAAAAAATATTTACATGGTTATGTCAAGAATAAGGCATAACAATTTCATTTCAAGATTATTCCATGGGGTTTTAATCATACCATCATCTCTAAAACCAAATTTCAATAGTTTAAGCCTCTTATAATTGGGATAACTCTCATGTTCATCCTTAAAAAGATTTTTCAATAATTTATGTACATGGAAATAGTGATATCATGAGTAAATATGAACATTTTAAACCATGGAGGCCTTTTTATCTAAGTACCTTGAAAAAGATTTCATATAATCCTAATATGTTTTTATCCATTTCCTATGTCAAGTAATATAAAATTAATGTATTTTTCTATAAAATTTGAAGTGATCATAAAAAATAATACAGGATAGGGTTTCATAAAAATAATTGAACCCATATTGAACATTGAGTCCCTTAACATAATTATATTTTGTGGAATCCTCTTAAAAAAAGAAAAATATTGATGTGTTAGGGATATACTGATACATGGATAAATTAAACACAAGTATAAGAATGAATTTTATGAGGAATCCATGTATAGAAGTAGATATACCCACAGAGATCATTTGATATATATGTCGTGAAAGTGAGTGGGTCGAATAAAAGTAGGAGGAACCCTTTTTATTAATGGGTAAAAGATGCTTTTTGGATTCCCATGATACACACATATGTAAGAAACTCCCATTATCATTCATATCATATTCTTTATTAAAAACAAACCCAATTATGAGTGGGGAAAATTATGGGATTATAAAAATGGATTTGGACATAAAAACCAATGTATTTGAATAACTAAATACAATTTTTTATGGATTATGATGTGGTCTTTGATTCAGGTGTTTTGGAGCATCATTTATTTAAGTTTTTTTGGAATTTACTAATTTATTTTTTCTTTAATGTTAAAAAATTGAGTAATTTATAATCATTTTTAATTTGTTGTTTAATTATTAAAATTATGGATTTATGTTATAATATAATTTTATTTATTTATTTTAGTCACATTATTAATTTTTTATATAAATAAATATATTATTTTTAATCATAGTTTTCTCTAGGGTAATTTTTATTTTCTCATTCATTATTTCATTAAATATTTATTTTAATTAATTATTTTATTTTTTCTTTTCATTTCTATTTAAAAACTGAAATTTTTAATTATTTTAATTTAAAATTTTAATGAATTTAAATTATTTTGTCTTTATTATTTTGGTAAATAATTATTATAACTTTTTCTAACTCTATCTCTTTTTATTTGTTTGTAATTGAATTAATTTTATGGTGTTATTTATTTTTCTAAAATTGTTAATGCCCAACGCGATAATTATAGTGACCATGAAAAGTTATCATGCATCTTACCATGTCTCCACATTACCATGCGTCCCCCCTTATTCCATCTCAAACACTATATTATGATCATCATACTGGAAGAGTGTTACATCGGTTTGGAAACTAATCGTTGCTCAATCTACTATGTCACCCACCATACACGGTCACCCGCATACCTCACCGCACCACAGATCCACTTTAGAAAATCCACCCATCTTCATCCACTGTCAATGCTTACTACGTCAATTAAGGAAGAAATCAGGGTAGCCGCTTTCATCAATACCGATCGTGACCACTTGAACACTATTGACATGATCTGATGATCCTCGAGCCACCACCAGTTGAAGCTAATCTATAGTGAACTAAAACCATTCACCAAAGACAATACCGGATGATAATGATTGACAAAGACCTTTTGACCACCCCTATAAATATTCTATCACTACCCCAAAACCAAAGATGATTACGACAACCAGAACCATTTCCAAGCTACACCACCACTTTATCTAGATTCTCCTAGACCTGTTATTATCAAAATCAAACTGAAGACACCATCAAATCTAGGAGTCACTCAAAGATTCCTATTTTATGAATTCATAAATGCCACAAGATATTCATCTTTCATTACCATTAAAAATCCGAATAAGGAGCACAATTCATACCTGATGTAGTGGAAGATACACCACCCCTCTTCCAGATGAGGTCACCATGACACTGAGCTCCATTTAAGATAACCATAAGAAGATTCCTCACTTGACATAAACCGCCCATATATGAGCAATCCCCTATACAGAACATAAAGACCATTGAGAAGATTAGATAATAAGAAAGAATAATAATAATAATAATATATAGATATAATAAAATAGAATAAATAAATTGAAATAAATAATCATAATAATATAATAAATATTTAATAATAATAATAATAATAATAATTATATATATAATTTTAAAATTATATTAATAATATTATTATATTTAACTATAAAATTTATATTTTTATTAATCATATAATTATATTTAACTATAAAAGTTATATTTTTATTAATAATATTACTATATTTAACTATAAAAGTTATATTTATATTACTAATGCTTCTATTAAGGTTTTGTTAATTATTTTATGTTTTTATTTCACAGAATTAAGATAGACATGCATCAAGAAAAATCTCAGACAGACCGTATATCAATTTTTCTTGGTTTTAAAAGGGTTATTCTAAAGTTACGTACATTTTATGAAAATAATGAGACCAATGACGCATGGATAGTATAGAAGAAAAGGCTGATTAAAGTCGGTTCATGATTTTGGTGACTAAACTCTAGATGATGGAGGGCAGGTTCATAGAAATATGATAGAATTAGGGACTTCTAGACACTTTTCAATTTGGA
The DNA here is from genome assembly GCA_963277665.1 of Viscum album. NCBI lineage: Eukaryota > Viridiplantae > Streptophyta > Magnoliopsida > Santalales > Viscaceae > Viscum > Viscum album. The sequence continues at coordinate 339,266,440 of OY728163.1, forward strand.
TATTTCAATCTAGAATATTTCCATACTAAATCATAATAAATAAAAAAATGAATTTTCAGCACAATTTCAATAGTTCTTCTACGGGATATTTCTTTATCATTCTTTTCTTGGTACATTTTCATTATAATTTTTCTAGAACTTTTTTTGATTCTTGATATGTTTTGTGTCTAATTTACTTCTCTTGAGGAATTTTAATCTTATGGTTTTAATTTTCTTCTTATTCACATCATTTCTAATTATATTAGAATTTATTGGTGAAATTGATTCTAGATATAATTATTTTTACACACCTGTCACAATTTATTTCAAATATTAGAATCAGTGGACGTGATTGATTTTGACCGTTCTTTAAATCACTATTCTGATTGATGATTCTAGGAAGTGGAATGTTTTACAAATAATCCTTCGACATGATTTTTCTCTTGCTGATAGAGATCATTCTATCAATTTTTAATGTTATATTTCAATAATATAATTATTAAAGAAGAGATCATTTTAGACCAAAATTTTCAATTCCCCTAGATTATCTGTCTTGATAAAATTTCTCAATATCTATACTTATTATCTAATAATTTTTCACGCCTCAAATTTATTCTAAATCAATATAATTTCATCATTCATTCTCTTTATCAATTATATTACTTAAATAGAGAAGACTGGTAAACATATTACACTATTTTTATGTGTTTTGAATTTCAATTTTTTGTTACACACCCTTCTTTTTGGTTAGACACCCTTTTAAATACTATAAAATAGTAAGTGAGACTTGTAAATAATTAAACTAGTACATAAAAAACAATGTTTTTAGTTCATAAAAATAAAGACTTGGGTATTTAAATTGTTTCTTGAGAATTATCTATCACACATGTGAAATAGATTAGAATTTATCAAGTTTGAGGCACTCTAAAACTACTTGTAAAGGAATATATGTTTTGATTCATCATAGATTTGGTCATTCGAGGAACATATTTACACAATATAACATGTCATGTAATTTCTTTAGAGTTATTTAATTTCAATGTGTAGCATAAATAATTCACCAAAATTTTTTGTTCTACACCACAAACATTATTTTACAATAAAAGGATAGTATCAGAAAAAATTTCTTTTGACTCAATGAGTCAGTGGCTCTGAAAAAGTCATTTAACAAGAATTTATCTTAAATACTCCTTCAAAATTTAAATGAGCTATGAGATTATATGCCACCTACCATTCTAGGTCATGTTTTTAACCATTTCTACTCCCTAATAGGTATACCTATAAATAACCTAGAGTTTCAATATTTAGAAGCTTCAAGAGTTTTGAGAGTATCTAAATCCAGGGAGTTAATGTAAAACACTCAAAATATGAAAAAATCACCAATTTATTGAGTGAAATTCCAAACAAAAGTTAGGAAAAAATATACAAAACACTTTTTCTTATCCTTATATGCATAAATACACTAGAACCAAAGGGAAAATAAATGAATAATATAAACATAAAACACTTAATGAATGTCTTGTGTGTGGTAATGAATGTTAAATTGAATAAAATACAATCAAAAAACCCCATGTTTAATCTATTTAGTCCAGTGAGTGTAAGTTGTACTTTTTATCAAAGAATGATTTATTTTCTAGGAATGTTAATATGATGTGAAGAAGAATACCGTTAAAGATGGGAACAAAATAAGTTTTATTCCTTCCTATCAAATATTATTCGAAGATTATGTTTAATTTATTTCCATCCATGTTGTTTTAGGATACATAAAAATGTACTTGGATGATGATTATTTTTTATTAAAAGTTGATCTCAGCCATTATGTCACTTTCTTAGATTATATATGTTTAAATGAAACATGTCTGAGAGGATTGGTTTGAAATTATGAATAAATGATGCTGTTACCTTTATAAAATTGGAGAAACATATTGTTTAAGGTAAAATATAATTTGATTATTTTTAGATGTTCCATCTAGGTGTTAAATAACGGATAAAGAAAATATACAATAAGAGGTACTACCACTGGGTTGACGAATATATGTGGCTTGAGGTCGTATTACTAAAGTGAAATGGTGGGAGGTTCTACGGCTAGAGTGAAATGGTAGAAGATCCTAAAGTAAAACCATTTGATGCATTTTTAATGATAGTAGGATCTATCATGAATATTAGACAAGAACTAGTTAACTGTTTTCCCTTGGAAACATGTCATATTTGAGGCTTGTCCCGAAAATTTGTCGAAGGTCGAGCTGTTGTGTTCTCCAATTCATCAAGATTAAAACCATTCAATGGAAAGTGAATTTATCTTATAGTTATTAAATATAATTATAAAAGTTATCATTATACCAAAAATGTTTTATTTAATTAATTATGAAAGAAGGAAGAAGGTATATATGTGAGGAAGATGGTCCATGTAGAAGAATGGTTACATAAGTAAATTACCTAGCTAATTGGTGAAATTGAAGATTCACATAGATTATTCAACTAGATAACTAAATAAACATGGATTTATGGTCATTTAGCCAATTCAAATATCCAATTTATACATGTAACCAAAAATCAATCAGATAAACAATCCCACTGTTTCACGTAGCTGATTTTACTATGTAACTGAATTACACAGCCAAATGGTAACATAGAGGATTCATATAGTTGATTCAGCCATATCAATGAATTAACATATCCATTTTCAATTAAATTTCTTATTAAATCATGTATACACCATCATCAATGTATCTAGTAGATTCAAGTATATGAATTTCTTCAAGTATGGTATTTCTGTTACAAAGGCAATGTGGCGTTGCCGAGATTGAAGGTGGTTTCGTTTTATGTGGAAGGATTCAATGATTGAAGCTAGAATGGTAATGTATATTTATCATGAATTAATTTATACATAAATATCATATTATTTCTTTAAATACAATTATATATCAAATCCATGTGAGGTGGGGATGAAAAATAAATTGCATCGGTTTGTGAGGTAGTACTCCACATGTACACATGATATTTTTTTAAATTTTTTGTTAGATGGTAAATAAAAAAGTATAATATTTATTAATCATTAAAAAATTATATTTATATCATATATATATATATAATATTAATTCATTTTTATTCATCATTTTAACCAAAAATAAAATTCAATGATGAAAAGTGAAATACATTTTCTGTTGAGGCGGTAGTCTTCGTGTACACATGAATGATTTAATTTTTCATTAAAAGGTTAAGTATATGAAAAAGGGTCGGAACATAATAAAAATAAAATTATAGTATATAGTGGATATTTATGTTATTATTTCATCATGGTTTAAGATTATTTTTGGGTGGTATAAGAAGAAATAAATAAAAAATTCTCAGTTAAGAACTATACATCCGGTTTGGATTGCCTCCTTAGGTTTGAACCAAAATCCCTTTTCTTTGGATAGTGGTAAGAACACTGAAATCCTACATGAAAAATTGGGGTTTAAAACCCATTGGGCACAGGGTACTATAGTAGTACTGTAGTGTAATGTATCAGCGGTGACACTGTAGCAGCGGTGAGCACTATAGCGGCGGCTGGTAATTGTAGAGGCGGAAGAGCACTATAGTAGTGGCGGGTACCATGTAGTACGGTAGCACTTTAGTAGTACTATTCACAGAATGGGACTTCGGCCAAAAAATTAGGCCTACGGGCCATGTAATGGGCGAAATTCTCACTGGGCCTTCGAGCCATGTAATGGGTCTCCCTCTACCCAGTTAAAGAGGTCTTTGCTTCGATTTAATAATAAATGAGGCTTCAGCCCCAACCTTTAATATATATATATATATATGTATAATACATGGAGAGATTTTATTAATATATTTATGTAGTTATTTTATGATAAAAGAGGATCTTGAAGTGTGGAGAAGAGAGGACATAATGTTCCTTTTTTTAAGGAGGGGAAGAGGACACACTTGAAATTTTTCAAAAAGATTAAAATATATTAATGTCTTTATTAAGAAATATGGATCCAAAATGACTCATATATGAAAAATAGATAATATAGGGTGGAAATATTTCCATGAAATATTATTGGGTTAATTTTTTAGGTCATTTAAAAGTTTATTATATTATATTTTTCCTTTTTAACCCATTTTAACTCTTACAATGGTAACTAACATTTTTATCAAAGTTACGATTCATGATGACTGAAATAGAAAGTGACCACATTACCAAATTTTAAAATTCTGATTCAATATATGTATTCCATTTTTAAAATTAAATTTCTATTCAATCATAAATTGATTTTTAAACCAACATAAAAAACATGATGAAAACAATTTTTTTTGTTTTTAAAATGCCTTAATAATGTTTTTATAAAAAGTTCATGTATATTATATATTAAAATGAAATTAATTCGACTATTTCAAATAAAAATTATCTAATTCATTTCTTTTAAAAAATTACTCTTTAAATAATTGAAAAAATGAAAATTTTCAAAAAAAATTGTTATTTTTAATTATTCACCACAAAAAAACTTTTTCAGAAAGTTTACAAACAAAATTAAAATAATTTTGGATTGTTTGTCTAAAAAATATATTTAAATTTTTAAAAGTTAAATTATAATATTTTGAAATTATTATTTTAAATAAAACCATATTATACATTTAAAAAAATTTAGTAAGAATTCAAATATTTCCTCTTTGATTGAAAAATTACTAAATATTATTATAATGAATATAAATTTTTAAAATATAATTTATAAATAATAAGAAGGAATAAAATATCCTTAATATTAAGATTACCCAAGTTCGTACACTATTCCCCCCTTTTGGAAATTATGCCCTCAAAATTATATTCATTACTTAAACAAGTGTGGATATTTTTCATTCATAGATTTATCAGATTCTCATGTCGTTTCTTATATCACATGGGTTTTCCACAAAACCTTAACATAATGAATCACATTATGACACAAAAACTTCTCTTTATGGTCATGAATATCAACATTTTTCTCCTTATATGTATGATTCTTTTCATACTTCACTACTTTAGGGCTCGAATCATGAGATGCATTTGGAACATATTTTCATAATATTGAAACATAAAACACATCATGTTCTAGGGTTTAACTAGATGGAAATTCCACTTTATTGGAAATTGATCAAACCCTTTATATGATTTTATATGGTCCAATGTACCACAAAATAAACATTCCATTTTTAATAAAATGATTAACACTTTTAGAAGGAGATACTTTAAGAAAAATAAGATCACCTACTTCGAATGAAAGATCTTTCATATAGTTATCTACACAATGTTCCTACCTACACTGATTTATCCTCATTTAATACTGAACAACCTTAAATTTCTCAATAATACATCATACTAATTCTATTAATAATAACTCTATTTCCCCTATTTCAACCCAAAAATATGCATTTAAACACAACCTTCCATATGATGCCCCAAAATATACCATCTATATACTAAAACTATTATTATAAGAAAATTACACTAATGAATTATATTGATCATAAATTCCCTAGTAATCTATAGAATAAGCTTGAAGTGTTTCTTCTGATGTAGGAATCATTCTCTATGACTATCCATTATATTGAGTATGAAAAGATGTATTTAAATCTAATTCAGTACCTAACATCTTTTAAAGGATTTTCCAAAAATTACTGGTAAATATTGGACCATGATAATAAAAAGAGATATATTGAATACATTAATACTAATTATCTAATTAATAAAAATTTAAGAAATATGATTCGAATATATATTATCCCAAATAAAAAGAAAATAAAAAGATTTTGTAAAATTATCAATAATAACGAATATTTCATTGTTACCTCAAGATGTATTTGGTATTCCAACAATGAAATCCACCTATATATTCTGATATTTTCATTTTGGAACTGGAAAAATCAGAAACATCCCATTAGGTAATTTTTGTTTGACTTTAACCTATTAATGAGTAAAAAATTTAATGGTAAACACTATAATATATTTCTTCATTCCATTCCACTAGAAATACTCATGAAGGTCTATGTAAATCTTAGTGATATCAAGATAAATAAAATATAGAGATTTATGAGCATCACTCAATAATTATCTATTTAACTAGGAATCAAAAGTGAAGCACCACCTCTTTCTAAATCAGATAACACCTTCTTTATCAATATTAAACTCTGAAAACTAACCCCACCTAATTGATTCTATACTTTATTTTTCACTAGGATATTCCTTATGATATTTAATAATTCCATTTGAAAATAATGAATTAAATAACACCTAAAATAAAATATAGTATTCTATTTTATTAAAAATTTGGATAAAAACATTAATCCAGTCATATACCAATGGATAATATTCCAAACATGACATATTTAATGAGGCATTATATTTATGACTTAAATTATTAGGTACTTTGTTCACTTTTCTTAGATAGTAATAGATCTTGAAAACATAATCCTTAATCAGTTCTATCCATCATCTCTATATTAAATTGAACACTTTATGAATGAATATATACTTTAAAAATTTAGGATCATAAAATATTTCACACTTTAATCCATATAAATTATGTCTATGGAATTTTAATTAAAACACTACGATAAATAGTTCATCATTATTTATTGGGTAATTTAGATCATGAGGTTTCAATTTTTATGAGGCACAGGAAATTAATAGATCATTATATATTATAGAACAACCCATTTCCTTCAAAGAAACAACATTATATATAACACAGTTTCCATTTCTGGTGGGGAGTTCTAAAATTGAAGCAAACATTAATATTCTTTTCAAATCCTGGAAACATTCATCTCATTTTTTATAAAGACAAATTTAAATACTTTTAATGTTAACTTATTTATTTATATAGATAACTAATCAATTATTTCAATAAATTTATGATGGTATCCCACTAATCCAATAAAACTATAAATCTATGTGACATTTTTAGGTATAGGTAGCACTTCAACCACTTTAGATTTAACTCGATTAACCATTTTTTTCATATTTAATTACAAAATTTCCATGGAAATAAATATATCATAACCATATTCACATTTACAAAATTTTAGATATATATCGTATTTTCATTTAATGGTTTTAAAAAAAACATCAATTTTTTTATCATGATCATAATAACTTTTAAAATTTATTAGGAATTCAGCAATAAACACAGCCACACATTTATCCAAGAACTCATGGAAAAATCTATTCATAAGGCCCATAAATACAGTTGCATAATATTTCAACCCAAATGGGATAGAAAAAACCCATAATGTGTATACCTAGTCTAAAATTTCATCTTTATAATGTTATCGTCCCATACCTTCAGATGATGGTACCATGAGTTCACATCAAATATAGAAAAATTCTGATCTCCCTAAAATTGATCAAACAATTCATATATATGAGGAAGAAAATAGTTATTCTTAACATTGATGTCATTTAATGCTCTTTAATAAATGAAAATCCCCATAGAACAATCTTTATTTTTAACAATCAAAGTAGGATCACCCCATGGTGAAGTTCAGGGAATAATGAATCATTTATCAAGAAACTATTTTAAATTTATTTTTTTCTCAAATTTTGTACTTGGTCTATTAAATATGAAGGCTCTGATATTGATTTAGATTCAGGACTAAAAAAATAATAAACTCAATCTTCATATGTAGTATAATACTTGGAATTAATCAAACTATACATCCAGATATTCATTTACTATATAAATACAACCAATTTTAATAGTCTTTTTTTTCTCAACAATATATACAACATAACATTCACTCCCATCATTAACAAAATTCTCAGCTTCTTAATATCTTAAAAATGGTTTGAATTCATTCTTATAAACTAACCAAAATTTATTATAAAAAAAACTCCTTTAGCTCCAAAATATATCTTACCATAATAAATAGAAATCCAATCTATACCAATAGTAACAACGAACTCTACATGGAGTTAAACAATAATGTTTTTAGATAATCCTTTCTATAAAAAATTTGAGGATGATTATTATAACTTATTTTCTCCTTCAAACTACCACCATGGGTATCTATGAATTTTTTTATATTCATTTCTTGAGGTGAAATTTATAATTTACCTTAAAATTTCTATAAAATAAGAGAATATATATACCCAAAATCAAATAATACCTTTTCATAATCTGAATAAAAAATTAATGTACCTAACCCCACATAACTGGATGGTCCAAAATATATCAAAGTAGACATAACATTTTTAACCACACATTTCTTTTTATGATATTGATGGCTTATATCCTTCATTCCTATATTCAAACAAGTACTCCCATAATGCCCCATTTCATTATATTAAAGACATCTTACTCCAAAATTTTCATAATTTGTTTGATCATTACTACAATCCTTTTCTTTGTAGTCATGATCCACATGTATAAACATACCGCATCATAAAAACATCTAATATTTTATTAAAAAATCTACAAGTAGTTTATTTCCACACATGTTAAATGATATAAACATGATTTTTTTAACTTTGGATTCCCTCGATTAATGCATCCCATTTTATAAAAACCTTGACCATTTTTTCTATTTTTTTTGTTATAGAACACACGATCATAAAAGAAATTCATTTCTGCCTTTTAAATTTAATAAATAGGTTTAAAATAAATATTAAATTCAGTAAAATCAAAATCCCATTAATATATTATCTTAAATCTTGAGTATTTTTATTTATTCTACTTTCAAGATCCTAGATACAATTTGGTGTATAAATTTTAAATCAGTTGATGTTTTTTATACATGGACCATAAATATTAAAACTTATCCCTCAATTGCATTTTTTCATCCTAATTCTAATAACATTATGAAATTATTCTTAAATTCATCCCCTTACAAGGAATCACTATCTTCTCTTTCAATAGTATTCTTATCCATTGACCACCATTGGCCAGCTGCACCTTCAAAATGATAAATATATTGAATTACCATTTGATGTTTTGAAAATACCAAGACTTAAAATAGAATTTCCAATTATTTAACCCATCCTTCAGATATTACAGGGTCAGATGATACAAGGAATGCCGGGGGTTCTATTTTAGAAACTACAATAAAATTTACATGCTTCTCTATAATGAATGAGTTTTCTCTCTCACATGGATAACATCAAAATTTATATCCTACATCATCTGATACCTCAAAAGAAAATAATTTTATTTTAAAATTTCAATCATTCAAGGTTGTTTAATTAGAAAGATATTTTCTTTTAGGCGCCTTTCTACTTTAGATTCCTTGTATCATATATGGACAACCATTCTAAAAAAATATTTTAGATAAATAAACATGGTAATCTTAAAATTATATATCATGAAACAATAAATTAAAATATTTTAAAGGTAATTTATTGCATTATATTAACCTCCAAAATTATCTAGACATTTTCTTTAATACCAACTATAAGGTCATAATCCTTATTCAAACCATAGTTTCATTTTTAAAATGAATTTATTTCATTTAATTCTTAAGGAAATTTTTAGGTTTATTATTTTAGATAATTAGGTCATAATTTTATATAATAAAACTATAAATTACAAATTATAAACTTCCACACATTGACAATTTTTTAAAAATACAATACATTTAAAATAATACATTTTTTCTTTTCATGAAAAGTCTTCATGATTTCAAAATTCATATCATCATTATTCCAACTCAACCTTATAACCCCTATGATTTTTTTAAATCAAGTGATGCTCCTAGAAATCTCAATAAGGTAAATAAAAAAATAATAAAATAAACTCATTGGTCCATTTTAAAAAATTTATATCATATAAGAGAGTTTGAATTTAAAATTTTAAATATTTATTTCAAATAATCATTTACATACGCATGAAATAAAATTTATTTCCCAATTTGTTTCATAAAATACCTTATAAGAAAAAGTAAATGCAAAACCATAATCTTGAGGGTTTCTTAAAAAACATGATAACCCTTGAAAAACATTTTCTTTCAAATATACATTTTAACCATAAAGGGAATAATAATTCCTTTTAATAATAGATCAATATTATACCTTAATAAATCAAAATATTTCCTGGAAAACTCATATTAAAGAATAAAACGTTATGCAGGTTCCATGGGATTTCATCTTTATCAAACCATTTTAATAAACCTTTCTTAAGGAATAACCTACTCGATTAATTCTAATATAATTCTCTAGAGAACATAATCATTACCCAATCCATTAAAGAGTGAAATAGAGATAAACCATCACCATAAAATTTTTTAATAGGACCATAAAATACATGAAACAAATAAAAACTTCAATTTTAAATAATCAAACTCATAAAAATATATTTTTTAACCCATTAGTAAAATATTTTTAGATACTGATATATCCAGTTTTAATTAGAACCAATGTTTGAAAACTAGAATACATAGGACAACTGAAATAAATATTTTTATTCAAATAAAACATTTTATGTCTCAAAGTAATCCAAACATAAAATAATAGTCATAGTGGTTGGAAATGTGTTTGAAAATGTATTTGGTAAAATAGAACAATACTTTTTCCTTTTTAAAAAAAGTGAAAATGTTATGTATAAAATACAAAAAATATTCATTTCAAAAAACATGGAATAAAATTCAAAAGAGGCATAATGTATAATTTATGAATAATTTATATACACATAAATATATCCATAAAATAATTTTAAGAAAATATGTGTTGAGGAATAGGATTTATAAAATATATCTTTAAAACATTTAAAATGAGGTTTTAAGGTAAAGTGTCTCTTACCTTGAGTTTTAATTGTCACGTACATTCATTATATTCCTAAATAATAAACATATAACAATTATCTAATATTTTAATAACATTTGTTTGTTTATTATTATTTTATTCACTTATATATATATTATATACTTAATCACTTAATTGATTAATTTTACTTTGAACATTTTAAGGATGTTTAGTTCATTAGTCCAAAATGAATTTAGAAGGGTTAATTTGGTCAAATGGATCACTATAATATAATTTCAAGAATATTAACCATGACACAATTTTCATTTTTAGACATTTATTATATATTTTATATCCGACTATGTAATATGGTTTTGAAAAATGAACAACATTACAATCATGGAGTGGGTATTTTGTATATATAAAATAGTAAAATTTCTATTTTTTAAAAAATATGAGGGAAAGAACGTATCATTTTCTCATTCCAAAGTTATGATCATATAATAAATTTCATATTTTTCTTTAAATATACTTATATATAAATTCCTTGAGAGGAAGTGATGTAAAATAAAATACAACGGTTCCCCATGTGGTAATTAGCACATACACATGAGTGATGTTTTTATTTTTCAATAGATGGTAAATAAATAAGTATAGTATTTATTTACCATTAAATTTTTTATTATATGTCATATAAATGTATATATCCTATTACTTCATTTTCATCCATCTTTATTACCAACCATAAAATATATGTGATGAAAAATGAAATACATCATCTCGTGAGGTAGTAGTTTTCATGTATACACGATTGGTGTTTTTAATTTTCATTAGATGTTTAATTCAATGAAAAATAGTTACAGCATAATCATAATAAAATTATAGTATATTTAAGATATTGATGTTGTTATTTAAATATGATTAAATTATATTTTAAGGAGGTAAAACAAGAAATAAATAAAAAACTCTCTATTAAAAACTATATCACTACTTTGGACAACCTAATTAGGTTTATAGATAATGTAACACCTGGTACCAACAAGTTCACCATTTTTTTGATAAAAACATTTTTCCATCCCTGGTTCCCACTCACATGAAAAAATATTTAATCAAAATAATAACTACCCCCATAGTCTAACACATGTTCTTTTTTATGTGATTATTCCACACTCAAACACACCCTGGGAAATTTTCTAGGATGTCACCCAAATTGATCACTACTCTAGAACAAACCTATTTAAATATGGAGTTACTATTAGTTAGGATCCTAAACATAAATCTTCTCCTTTTTGACATGGGTAGTAACATTTATCATTTTAACCCATTAACATGATGGGCTGCTACATTCACCCCAACCCTATAGCATAACATCCTCCTTATAGACCCTATATATCAACCTGAACATTTCTAATGCAATTCAATATGGGTTCCTCTTATGAAACCATTGAAAAACCTAGACTCTCCAATCCCTATAAAATCAATTTTAAATCCACATTGTTGGATCCTCATATATATTTACATACGGATGGTTTTATCCCCTATCCTTGGGGGATTTATATTTTTCCTCAACCATAACTTGAACCATACTGGTAGTCATAATTTTTTTGGTTAGTAGATAATCATAAGGTCATAGGTTTGAATTATAGGGTTTATGAAAAAAAATAACCAATGGTTAGGTTATAGTAACTTCCATGTGTAAATATCTACAAGGCCTGTGTAACTTGGGTTTTTTGTGGCCAAAATCATGTGTGGTTGTTGATCTTATGATTGTTGATTTTCCCATCTGAAGGGGAATTCCATAAAATTCTAAATTTTATGTAAAGTCCCCCCTGAGCTAGTACAAGGTCAATATTAAAAGATAATCCTCCTCACATGACTTCTGACGACTGCAAACCTACATTGGACAAACCTTAAAAAACATTACATGTAGTAGGTACTATCCCCTTACCTTTAGGTATTTTTTATTTCACTAGCATCATAACTCAAACCTATGAGCTCATTATGCTTCCTATTTTTTATGTTATTCCTAGGAGAATATGTTTGAGTTATGGGGGTGGGGTGAAATAAAAAAATCCATAAAGGGATGTTGAAAGTACCTACCATGTGTAAATCTCTTTGAAAGATAAACAACATAGGTTTTTAATTTATAGAAGCTATGTGAGGTGGCAAATATTGTGATCATGGGATTAGCCCAACTGGGGGGAATTATATACCCCTGTTTGGGACATGCCCATGCTCACAAGATCTTCCACCTCACATAGAATTTGAAGATGAAAAACCCCTGTTACATGAACCACACTGTGCTTTACATGTGCTATGTACTTTCCTCGACCCTTCAGAGATTTTTACTTCACCATCCCCATAACTCGAACCAATAACACCATAAATAATATCTAACCAATAATTGTTATGAGTTCCAATTATTTTTATATAATGAAACATGGATGGGCTAATCCCAAGATCATAAGATTGTCTACCTCATACAACTCTCTGCAATAAAAAACCCATGTTATAAGAATCTCGTGGTTCTTTACAAATAGTAGTCACTATCACATTCCTTTTGGAAGTTTTTATTTCACATCCCACGTAACTAAAACCTCTAACCTCGGGATTAACAACCATATAGGAAGTGTTATGAGTAAAACTAAGACAATGGACTAGTGGTACTCATAACACTTCAATGTTGGATATCAAACCTAAGGTCATTGGTTCAAGTTTGGAGGAAAAACAAAATTCTAAAAAGGTAAGTGGATAGTACTTGAAATGTGTAAAGCTCAACAGGGTCTATGAAACATGTGTTTTCTATTGTCAGAATCCAAGTGAGGTAGTTGATATTGTGGGATTGGGTTTGGTATAACAGTTGGGTCATTACACATAAATCCTTATTAGGATTGTATTATGATAAAAATAAGACCAATTGTATGTGAGGAGGGATGTTAGAAAGGTATTTATCTATTTCTTTGTTGAGATAAGTGGCTATTGAAGTGTCGATAAGGGATAAGAAGAGTTTTCTTTTTATAAGTGTGGGATAGGATACACTTGGACCCATTTAAAAGATTAAAATATATTAGTATATTAATCTAGAAATATGGAACCAAATGTTTATATATTTGAATGAGATATAATATGAGATTAAAGTATGGCCATAAAATAGTATTTATACAATTTTTAGTCTATTTTAAACCTTTTTTTTAATTTTAACCATTTTAACACTATTTAACTCTAACCATAGTAACTAATTAGTTTACCAATGTCAATATTCATAGTGCCAAAAAATGACAGTGACCTAATAAGAAATTTTTTAAATATTTATTGAAAATATTTATTCCATATAATCAAATTAAATATCAATAATTAGAATATATTATATTTAAAATAGACTAAAAAAATATGACACAAAATATTTTACGAAAAATACATTTTTATGTATAAAAATGATTTAATATAAAATTACTAAATAGTATTGATTGAAATTAAATTTATTTAAATATATTTAATAAAAATTATCTAGTGACATTTTAAAATAAATAAAAAAATTAAACCACGGTTTGTAAATAATTTTAAATAATAATGGTTTAGAAAAGGTATTTCCAATTATTCACAAATAATAAAGCTTTTTATAAAACTGAAAAAAATAAATAAATCTAAGGTGATTTTGAGTTGATGATATTAATAATTAATTTTATTTTGGAAAATTAATCTTCTAATATATTGAAACCCTAATTTTAAATAAAACCAGATAATACATGTAAACAATTTTGTTAAGGAAAAAATATTTCCATTTTGATTCAAATATTACTTAATATTCCTAAAATGAATATAACTCTATAATATCTAATACATGAATATTATTAAGTCATAAAATAGATTTACAATTAAAATTACCAACATTTCTACCCTATTCATCCAGTGCATTGTAATGTTGAAGAAGATGAGGTTCATGAGTTCTATATCGACAAGGTGCGTAAGTATCTTATGGGACTAGGTGCGAGTTGAGTTGGGAGCCTAGACAGTTTCTAACAACTATGAAAATTTTATAACATTCCCACTAATTTGTGGAATTATTCCTTTCATGAATTTCATGTTCCAATAATCCTAAAAAAGATTATAAAATCCTCTGTGAGATGAGTCAATAACCATCCTCTTAGTTTCAAAAGATAAAATCCAAATCACCATTTACTTTAATTAAAAAATTCCAACCATTAAAAAATAAGTATATTATAAATAATAATTAAAAAAACATAATAAATTCACCATTATACCAAATTTATATCTATGAAAGAGTCAATTGAAACTATATAATATTATATATAAGTATCAACTATTTATATATGGGTTTTCACTTTTAAAAGATGTAAAAATTTAGTTATAGATAATTATAAGTGGAAATATAGGTCATTAAAAAAATTCCTTTCTATGTGTCCTAACTGAATTAATCTTTAGTTGTAAAACTCCTTGAATATTTCATTACCTAACTAAATCTTGTAATCATTCAACAATAAATCCATGTGGAATCAAATCTAAGAGTGATGGAGATGAAAGATCATGGTAACTAATTCAAGCTTACATAGAGCTTAACTAGGATATAAGCTTAAGGGAAAGTGGGATATTTGTATAAATATATTATTTAGCCATAAAAATAGGTCTTACCAACTATTGGCATTAATTATAGATTATTTTTTCTTTTATTTTATTTCGTTCTATTCTAATTAAAGATCAATGTTCATCTTACTCTTGACTAGGATCACCTACTCTTAAGATAGAGAGAGAATAACCCAAGGATTTATTATCAGTATGAATCACAGTGTTCTACTAAGTATTTTTTACATGAAATTCTTATTTTTATTTTAATTATTAAAGAATCCCAAGGGATGTTGTGGTTGGGTAAGTTTATTTCTTATCACTTATTTTTCTTATTTATTTGAATATTCATTTCGTCTACCTTTTCTTGAATAACTCTATATATTATAACTAGAAATTGAGTGTGGTCAGAAACTATATGTAACCCAATGATTCTAGAAAATAATTTACACATGTTCTTGGTATTTTACTCTCATAATTATTGGTGAAAGTGTCGTGTAGTGCACTACCGGTCTTTAGTAGTGATGTAAGTCGACACCATTATAACAATAACGGTGATCATTATAATAATATGGGAGTGATCATAGATTTAAATTAAAAATGATATTATAAATATAATTAAAGGAAATTAAGTTATTCCTAGGAGTATCATCTATTCAACCATGTCTATGATTTGTGTTGGTGTTTAATCATATATGTTTTTATTTCATTTCTTATACATATTGCATTTCATGTGTTTTATTTTATTTTTAAAAATTGTAGAATTAATATTAATTAATTTAATAAATTATTACAATGATCAATGTGTTTGATCAAATATCATTTAGATATGTACACGTTCTTCTACTATAGTGTAGTCTAGGAGTAACAGAAATACTATTACTAGGAGCATGTAACAAAATAATGTGGTTCGGTGACTCTCATTTTTAATTTTGTCATCTTGTATTAATAAAATCATTTAAAATTTATTGAATGTATCTATCCTAAATCTATAATGTCTTATATTAATGAAATAATATAGTATTAATGTCATTATGTGGTGCATGTAATTTATTTCTACTATACCTTTTACTATGATTTATAAATAAAACTCATCTACCCATAGCACATATATATGATAAGAAATAAAAATTTCATATATAATTTTTTTGGTCATTATAGTTTAGATAATATATTATAAAATTAATATATATTTGTTTTTATGATCACTATAAACATATTTAATGTATATTTTACTCATTTTCTCAATGATCATGATGGCGATATTTTAATAATATTTGATACATTTTACATTATGGTTTCTAATTTTATATATTTTAAGAGAAATTGAGTTTTTAAAATTTAAATGGAACTGTTATATTTTTGTTATTAATTTTTAGAAAAAAAAACAAATTCATCTATTTGGTCATTTAGAGTTCCTAAGATAGTGTTTTTTCTAAAATAATATTTGTACTTGAGTACAAAAACCTAAAGTTAAGAGACATTTGAAACATTTATGACATGAATGGATCTCCATATGTGCCCCACAATCATAATTATTACTATGATGACTTATATTGATCAACGACATGTAATTATTAAAATGTTGGAAGACTTTAATCCTAATAGAGAGTAGTAAATATCATTCAATTATTCGATGGTCTATGAGATATTAGCATGATTAATATTATTAAATGAAAATTAAATTATATGATTCTAACAATTCATTATATTATTGAATATATTTGGATAGTTCATGTAGAGATTTTTTACATTGTTTTTGGAAATTGTCTTATGGTAGTCTACGTGGGCTTATCAGGATATATGATTTATAAATTATGGTGTTCTAATATATTCTTTAATTGACTGGATTAGTTGAAATTTGTAGAGAAACTATTGAGTGTGAACTATAATGATATTAATTTTAGTGAAAGATTAACCTAATTATCACTCTGGTGATCTATTTCATGATATATATTTGGTACCCCAGACTTTCACTCCTGTATAGGGTGGTAAACTATAGGTATTTTTCGTACTATATTTTATATAAACTATGAATCTCTATACATAACCTTCCACAATTAAAATATCAAAACCCAATATCGAGTCACACACACATACAAGATCTTTTAGTTTTATAGTTTTAGAGAGTTAAGAAAAAAACCATTAGTTAACAAAACCCATATTTTTTTTATAAATTGAGAATTTTTCTACTAAACCAATGACTCTTTATTTAAAAAAAGTCATCAATATCTCCCACAATATTCTTTACACTGGACGCACATCTAGAAATTTAATATGTAAGTCTCTAAATTATAACCTATGTAAATTGATACATAATAATAACGAGATAAAATTCTCAATAAGGGGAAGTGTACAAAAATTCGATCATATAATAAATAAGGCATGATTAAAATAAAATGAAAAAATAATGAAAATAGAATTCTATATAAATGATAACATGAGCCTGAAAGGTAACCATGGATAACATAATAATGTAAATAATCACATGGAAAATAATAACTGATTTCATGGTGATGTAATTAAAAATGATGGAGATCATAAACATACAGTTAAGGTCATGTGATATTACATCATGTATAAATAGGTTTGTTTTACACTAAATATGCTAGCTATTTTTTCTCATAATAACTTCCAATTTATAGATGGGATACATAATTCAAGGTCTCACACATCACTAATTTATTACAATGCATTAATCAAATGAAGGAATAAATAAGTAATTCAATGTATAACCAGCGTGCCTTAGTAATCAATAAACATAAATATTGAAATGAAAAGTATACAAATTATCAATATTTTCCCAATCAATAAATAGAATAACATATTTTTTAAAAACAATTCAAACTGAATCCATATTAACGAATAGATATATATTTATACTAATACTAGAGAAAAATTTAAAAATAGTACAAGCGGTTTGAATATATATATATGAAAATTCATAAATATGGAAATTAAAGTGAAAATAAATTAACGAGGGAGATGAAAGTTATAGATAACATAACCATTACAAAAAATGAGCTATGAAATTTAAATCAATAATATAATATATAAGGTAATACTTTAAAGAGAACATCAATAGACATATATCATTTATAGTTTCACAGGAAAATAGAATAAAATTTATAAAAATAATTTTCATAAATATTTTGTAAAATGGTTGTAAAATAAATCATCGAAGTCATGTTAAAAAATACATAATAGTTGGTGTAAGGATGGAATTAATAAAATTAAATGAATTAAAAATATTTAGTCATTTTAAATAAATATTTTTGACAATATGAAATATAGAGTGGAAGATAAAACTATACATAAGTGGAATGAAATCCCTTTATCAATCTTCTAAAACAATATCCTTTATTTTTATGAGAAAAATTTGAAAAAAATTGGGAATATGTATTTGGTTGAAAAATCATGGAACTATTGAATTTAATACTGATAATAAATAATGTATATGAAATCATACAACTCATTAATGTGTTAAATATTAAATATGAGATTCTTTTCACACATTTTTGAAAAAAATAAATAATTGCTCATGTACTAAATGATAAAATGATTCATTTCAAATATTTTGTAAATAAATTTAAAGATTATTAAAATATTTCCTAAAAAAATATTTAAATTATATAGAATAAAATTATTGAAAAAATATAAATAATATAAACATGCAGTAAAACGATTATTTATTGTAAATAATAGATGATGTCAAGTTTTAATACAATCATCCCTTTAGTTGAATTGGGAAGAAAAAAGAGATAAAATGTTAATAGTACTTGTAATCCAAAAATAAATAAAGTGGTAATAAAACATAATACCATCATATGGTGGAAGAAAGAAAACATATAAGGATAATGTTCCAGAATGAAGGTCATACCTCAATTAAAGTATGTTATGTTCACAACAACATGTAACACTTAGGTAATGTATGAATCAAAGAACAATGAATAAGTATACCTTAAACGAAAAAAACAAGTTTAACAGATTGAAAATGTTATAGGAATTCAATAAGGCAATATTTACACCATATAAAAATAATTTTTTTAATAATAAAAGGAATTCCACAGAGAATTGAAATTTATTTCAGGAACTGTAACCCATAGTTGAGTATAGCTTGGTGTTTCTATCTAACTATTAAAAAACCAAATGACGTTTATTAAATACTTGATTACGAGCCTTTTCAAGGAATATTTCAGTTGTTAATGTCCATTTACTATCATATTCCATTAATTTATTTATAGTATTCTATCTCACCAGACCCATAAATACTTGATTCAAATTCCTTGCATGCATATTTTATTTGTTAAAGACTATTTATTATCATATTCTTTTTATTTAGTATATAATAGTCTCTCTCATCATCCCTTTGGGGATTCTCGATCGATTTTTTGAAAACTGTTTGGTTTGTTGACAATGGTAAAAGGATTTAAAAAAAAAAATTCTTAATATCAATAAATATAGAGATATAGTGTCATTATCATTCCATTTATAAAAAAAGTATACATTTCAATAGGTTGTTGTAAATATATTCAAATTAAGAAAAAATTTCATGTTTGCTTGAATTAGGTATTAAAATTTATAATGACCATTTATTATTATTATTATTTATATAGTGACTAATTTATATTTCCATAATCATAATCATGTCATAAATAATATATTTATTCATTAAATTAAATTTTAGAACAATCCATTTATTATAGTGATGAAAAATGAAATACGTCATTCATGAATCTGATAATTCGACTATTACACACATAAAATTTTCATTTTCAATTGGATGGGGTAGGTAGATAATTATCATACCATAAACATAATAACACTTATATATAATGATTATATTTATTTCTTTTTATTATGATGGGTTTAATAGATTTTTTGTTTGTGATAAAACAGTGAAACATTAATGAACTTAGTTAAAGTAATTACCTCTTTGATATTCTTCTTTAGATAACTCTTTAATCCTTCTTATATTTGTATTTTTGTCATTAAAAAACCTCAAATACATGGGATATATAGTTTTATATGGGTTATAGGTAGATCTTGGTTGAGATTAAAGTCTTTGGGTGTGAAGAGTAGCATGGTGGTGAAAGCGTCCATTTATAGATGAGAGGGTTAAATTTTTTTTTAAAAAGAATTTATTACACAAAACGTCTATCCATAATAAAAGCTTCTAACCATTTGTTAAGAAGAAATAAAATGTAATGATAATAAGAGGATGTGATCAAACAAAAAGTAATTTCCTCATCCACCCAACAATAAGTCTAGATATCATAATATGACATATAATTTCCATAATCAGAGTCACTAGAAAACTCCCACTCAGATTGGGATTTATCCTGATTAAAAATCTTCATAATTTCTATTCCCACCTTACTATACATCTTCAAAGATGATCTGGTAGACTTGTCCCTAGGAAGGTTAGAATAATCCTGACATGGTCTCCTCTTTGAAGGAATAGAGGCGAAGCCCTCACTATCAGTTACCTTTTCCTTACCACTCAAGATTACCTCCTTGAAAGATGCACACCAACTGTAGCCTGAATCCTTAATAGGGGTATCACTCCCCCTTTCATCCTAAACCCCCCCCATTTTTTAGATAATTAAGAATACTGAATGAGACTATCAAATTCTTAGTGGCAATCAAAACGTTGCTACACATCTGTCTTGTTGGCATTAACCTGAGAGTTATCAGGGATCATCAATCCTAAAGGTAGTATAGGGGTATCGTCAGCTGAAGTAACCTCTTTAACCAAATAAAACTGATGGTTCGAGGAGACACTATGTGCTATCTCTATATATACATACCCTATAAAACCCTTTCCTCTTAGCTTAGACACCTGAGAGTCAGATTTCCCCGAAATCATCACATCACCCACAGTGGAAACTGGATCGTTGATTGGGTCATCATCGTGAATGATGGGATTTAACTAAACCACATCTTTCATCTTTGACTTTATTTGGTAGAGATTAGTTGGATGACCACTCATCCCACATTTCTCACATGAAACATTCTTCTAAAATTTTTCCAATGAGTGTCCAATATCCATACAATCAGCCCAGAAAAGATGATTTTTATACTGAAAATCAATATTAATGTTATCAGAAGGAATAGAAAGAGTTACCTTTTCAATCAAGGTGGAGATGAGATGAACCTCCGCCAACATTCTATAAAAGTGACAAAACCAAAAATCCTCAGTCTTCTTTTCATGATTAATTAGAGTCCCAATTGATATGGAAAAATCATATGAAATTATTGGATGTCGAAGAACCCAATTAAGCCTATGAAGATGAACCCATACCTAATAAAATGAATTGATTTAATGAGATACATTAATCTCTAAAGAAAATTCATTTAAATGAACCCAATTGGGTTTCAACAAGGTTCCAATGATCCATGCATGAAGCTTTATGTCATCTGTAGGAAACATGCAATGAAAAAAATCCTCAACCAAAAAAGATGCATTTCCAATTAGAGAAGCCCCATAAAATCAAGTTTATATAAATAAAATCATAATTATTATAAGGTTTTTTACCTTTAAGTGAAACAATTAATTCAATCAAAGAGTTTATCCAAATTTACAGTCTCTCAAAAATCATAGTAGGGAGAGCTTCAATCTGAGGAAATGAACCCTTATGAATGATCCTATAAGAACATGAATCCATCAACATACACATAGAACAAACTTCATTAAGCATTGAACATAATATTAGATTCTTTAAATCATTAGACAATCTTTTAGAAGGCATTTCATTACCAATTTACTCCATCCTAGCATCACATAGTGATGCATTCTCCTTCATACCAGATGGAATCCCCGAATCACTACAGTTTATTGTCACAAAATCAGAAAATAAATACAACACTTCCTCAGATTTAGAAAGGAGATCATTAATCGAATGAGGACATGCCAATATTTTTATCACATCATTAGATATATTGGGTAGAGAATCCAAACAAAGATAGACCAATCCATGAGTCTTCATTATATCCGTAGGCTTGTAGGAATCAGCAAAATTCCATGGGTCTTGTAGTGCATCATCAGATCTATCAAGTAGATCTCAACCCAAAGGATGATAGGTAAAGACATGAGTCTTCAGAACATTTTTAGGGTTGTGGGTATTAGTTAAACGATGTGGGTCATGAATAAGAAAATCATCTGACGCAACACTGATAGGTGGGAGGAGATTGAAATGGAGGAAGTGATTGATGAACATAACCAAAACCTGGAGTCCATCATCGAGGGAGGATGCTCTTGCTGTCCATAAGAAAATTCCCATTACAGTAAAAAATAATTTATTAATATAAAAATAGATTCAATAATCAAGTATAGTGGATAGAATATATATAATTGGTGACTATAAGATAAGATCTGGTATATTAATCCCATATCCAGCTATTTAGATATTATTTTTTGTGATATTTTAAGACTTTACCTTATGATTTTACATCTTCAACTCATCTTAGCATGTATCATAGTGAATAATATTTACCACAATATCTTATTTTTATAAAAAAATCAAAATTAAATTATTACCTATTTAGTTCATTCTTATTAAAAATATGAAACAATTTTTTGATGTTTCAATATAGATACCGATGCTTTTTGTATACAGATATTAAATATAAATAGATGAACATTCTTTACATAATGTAACAATCCATTCCAGAATCATATTGGTATAGTATCTTTAGAAACATGGAATAAAAAACAAAAATCTTATAATAGTTATATGATTCATAGAACTTATATCATAATAAATATCAGCCTTCTAAATAATATCATACATAAAATCGTTCTTCATAATATAGGAAATGAAACACAATAAAGGGTGAGCTCTGATTCTCAGTAAGGATAAGACAGGTAGATATCAAGGATAATATAAATATAACATAAGAAAAATCATATGATAACATGTAATTAACATTTGAAAACCATACCTTGCATATCATATATCATAATCTTAAGTGATGGTATAAAAATAAGTTTTTTATAAGATTTAAATCGTGATGTAATAAAAGAAAATGATCCATGATAACATATTATAGTCATAAGACATAGAATTGTGTCCTAATGATAAATATGTAAAATTATTTATTTATTAGTAAAGGATATTTTACAATACATTAATAATGGAATGGTTTTACTCCCCAAACCATCATATTTTTCAGTGTTTACTCGCATGGTAATCATATTTGACAATGTCCCTTACTGAACTAGTTCACTCCCCATTCTAGTCATGTTTATCTCATAAAATATCAATATTTACCCAATGAATTGGAGAGATATATGTTTCCCACACATCATATAATAAAAATAATATTTATTTGTTCCAAAAGATCATAATTAATTCATTATATCAAATCTCATGAAAATAAATTATATTTATAAGAATTTCATCATATAATGACTTATGTCAAATAATGGGTTTCATAATCATTTCATCATATAATAACCCATGTAAAATAAATGGGTTTCAAAAAAATTATTTCATGATAATATAAACTATATTGAGAAAGAATAAGGGTGATATCTTTTTATTATATTCCCAGTAATTCATAATTAACATTGATGTTCATTATCATCGATGAATCAAAATATCACCAAAAAATTCTTGATAAAAATAACCTTTTCCGTTTGAAATCACTTCATTAAAATTTACAAAATATTAAGTAAATTTTTTTCCCTGAAGACCACCATGGATTTTGTTAAGGAATATTTAATACATTGACCTTACATGATGTTGGAAATTCAATTTAGGTCATATAAGTTAAAAAAACATTCCTTCCATAACATTGTTAGAAAAGTCAAAAAGTACCTATTCTAGAAAAAACAAAAAGATTCATTTCAAAAAATATTATATAAAGTAAAATATGGGAAAAATGAATTTTAAAAATCATATTATAATAGTAAATAATTTATTTAAAACATTACTAGATAACATTGATATGGAAGAAATTTTGTTTTGACCAAAAAGAGAAATAAAGTTGATTTTACTTAAAAAAATATTTTCAGTCTATAGAGTAAAAAATATTGGGAAAATGAATGGAAAAAATTTATTTTAAATAAATTACCAGAGAAGAATAATATTCATGATTATCTTGGGAGGTATATCACATTATTTATCATCGAAGGGTTAATCATAATTAGTCATGATGAATAAAGAAATTGTGAAATAAAACCCTTACCCCTTTGGTATATTTTGAATTGAAATACCCATGAAAGTAAAACATTGATTAAAACATTAAATATCATAAAAATAATTATATTCATGAAATGACATATATATGGTTTAATATATACAAAAAAAAAAATAAATAAGTGGTTAATATGGAATAAGTTTTCTTGAAATAAAAGTTAGACTAGAAATCCATTACCTTGGTTTCTCTTTATTTTGGAAGCACTCTAACCTGTTATATAATAAATTAAAATTTATTATATTTCAATAAAATAATCATGTAAATAATTATAATTTCATATATTATCCCTTTATAAAATTTTAAACCCACCCTTTTAGGAATAATTATTTATTAAATTCATTATGTCTAGGTGTTAACTATTTCATTTACCAGAGTATTTCAGTTCAGTAGTTTTGGTACATGAAAATTTATCCTCATTCCATCATCTAAAGAATATTAATTATTATATAAATATCATATATATTAATAATATATATATATATATATATATATATTTATAGTGATTTTTTAATTGTATAAATACAAAAAACAATTCCACCATTCATGGAGACAGTAGGTCGTACGTATGCATAAATGGTGTATTCAATTTTTAATGGATGGAATAAAAGAAATGTAAATTTTAATTAAATATTGAAGGATCATTATTACAACATATATTTAAAATATTTTCATCAAATTCATCCACATTACCATCCAATTAAACTATAAATGAAAATGAATCACATCGCCTCATGGTGGTGGTAGTCCACTTGTATGTACATGTGACGTTATCATTTCCTAAAAGATTGGATGATAAGAAGATTAACATGATATTATAACTGTTGAAATATATCTGGGTCATAAATATCATATATAAATATTGAACCCATCATAATACATATCCATAAAATATGGTGATGAAAAATGAATTGTATCACTACGTTGAGGCAATAAGTATTACATATGAATGAGTGATACTTTCCCTTATATTTTAATGGGAAATATGGTGTATAATGTTTTTTAATAATAATAATAAAATTTAAGTATATTTTTGATATTTAGGTTTTTATTTTATGAAAAATACTATATATTCATATGTGGTAAATAATTTTATAAAAGAAAGTGATCACTTAAGGTGATTACATCTTCTTTGAGATGACACCATTAGATGTCCTCTAAAGGTATCTAAGGTTATTATATTTGGAATGATAGAAACTATATAATGTGTATAATTAATATTAGAATATAATTTTTAAGATTATATTCGAGCTATAATTCTTAATTTGGTGTAAATGAGTGAGTGGGTTCCTTTTTAAAATTGAGGTGAGGGATACTGGGATTTTCTCAAAATATTAAATTACAATAAATTAATTATGAATAAAATTTCTTCAAATGGATTGGGATCCAAAGATATTATAGGATATGGTTGTAACCCCATAAAAAATTGAATTTATTCATTTTTATGAATTTTTAAACCATACCATTTTGATTAACCCTTAACTATCCAATTTTAATTTTATTTATACTAAAAATATTTTCAATAGTGAAAGGTTTTAATTTTTACTTATATGGTGAAAATTGTCCCATAAATAGAAATTTTTGGAAATATTATACCATATAATATCCAACTTTTCATATTGATTTATTTTTGAATTTTAAATAATTTAGTTGTACATTATTTTGATAAAATTCCGTTATTGTTAATTTTGACACTATTCAATTAATTTAATTAAAATATCATCCAATGAAAATGGGAATTCAAATATAATTATTTATAACATCCATAACATGTTCTATATATTTTTAAAATTCTTGTTTCTCATTTACCCATTCAAATTATATCACTTTTAATATTTTTAAAATTATTTATTATAATTTTTTGTTAAATTGAGAAATATTGCATCATTATTGCATAAGAAATTAAGGACATTATATAATTACTAAAAATTAAAAAATATCATGATTTTTTATTAATCAAAAAATAGAAAAATATATTCTTTCTTAACTCACTATTCCCTGTGTGAAAAAATTAGAGACATTGAAAACAAGGAGAGTGAAATTTTGTAACTTTATATGATTTAAATAATATATATATTTCATTTTCATGGAAAAGTGTCTATTAAATATCTCACATTCAAAAATAATTTGTTAAGAATAAAATTAAATTCAAAAACGAATTTAAATTATATGAAAAATTATGGCCTTACCATATAGTTTTAATCTACAATGAACTGATTTACCCTTTGTCGAGATGATAAATTTTACCATCATTACTATTCAATTTGACAAAAAATAAAATTGTACTATTTAACAGATTTGAACTTCTTAAATCTAAATATTTAATTCATTTAAACAAATTCAATACCTATGAAAGGAATAAAATAATTTTAATATATGAAAAAATGAGAAAAAAACTTCTTTTTAGAAAAATCCATTTTAAGCATAAAAATTGGTTTATTCTTATCATATGCTTAGAAAAATGGATATAGAATGTTTAAAACATTTAATAAATAAAATAATATATACATTTAATTAAAATAATTAACCATTATTAACTAATTAAATTTATTTATTTTAAAATACATTCTGTTGTATAAAAACAATTTTTTAGGAAAAACATCACTTTAATTATTAAATAATTTTATTTTAAATTATAATAATTTGATAGATAATGAAGTAATTTTATAAATGTGTAGACTAATTTTTTTTTCATAATTTAGTTACAATTAGTCACACTATTTAGTATAATGTTTAGTAAATAACTGGAACATAATGTTTCAATAATGTTACGTGGTTCTTTTAAACACGTTGTTATGTTTAACACATTCTATTCAATAAAAAAAATTTAAATAGAAATATTTCATAACAACGTGTTTAAAACAATGACCAAGTGAGTGGTCTTATATCTTATAACTTTATCCCTATGATATAGAATCTTTAAAAGTTTTTACTCATAATAAAGATATTTCTATCACTTTATAACCTATATGTTCAGTACATGTGAAGTATTAGGTATTTACTTAGGAGAGAGACATGGAACACATCATGAACTTGAGAGAGATTCGACAGAAGCATCAATAAATAAGCTACCATCCTGATACGACCAAGAATTCAAAAAGGATTAATATACCTAAGGATTAGATTTCCTTTATTTCAAAAACTCAATACCCTCTTTTAGGAAGATATTCATTGGAATACATTTTCACCAAATTCAATCTCTAGATATTTACAACAATTTCCTACATATATGTTTGGTTGACTTTGAGCTGATCTTATGTGTTGTTGAAAGGTTAAAAAATTTATACCATTTCCCCAGCTAGATTATGTACCAATTTCTTTATTTCTATAACTTTATTCTTGAATATTGGAGTTATACACTTCCTATCATAGATGTATTTATAAGGATCAATCTAAATTTTAGAGTGAAACCAATTATTGTAAGGATAAATCTTCGGGCCACCAGTTTGGGCCTACGGGTCTCCAGGGCCTTCGGGTCATCAAAGGCCTTAGGGAAACAGGGCCTTCGGATCACATAGACCACAGAGTTTCCCAGTTCACACAGAACATACCCCAGATGAGGATCAGAGAAAAAGGAGTAGCAGCCACCAGATGCAGATCTAACCGGATTGGAAGAATGAGAGGGTATGTCAGCCGCCATCAGGACCAGGCACCGTGTAGTTTTGTATGAGGCAATGCTAGCCGATCCGTAATGCAAGCTGGGGAGCTAGGTAATCAATGACGTAGAAAGCTAGGGAGGGGAAGTTCAAGTGGGCTGGACATATGGGTCATGTATTGGGAATGGTATGCCTCTGGGCCTTCGGGTCATGTATTGCTGGTTTGTTAGGCCTTGTTCCTTAGGCCTACGGGTCATGTTCGAGTTCCCCTTTAACCCTTAAAAGGGGTATTATCCATAATAAAATAAAAAAGAAGGCCTTTGGCCCATTCAGGAAATCAGACACAATTAGATGTGTTATACCATGAAATTTTACCATTTACTTAATGTATAATAGAGTAATTATATTAATATAGAAATCTTATCTAATGAAAATAATGTGTTATATATTAATAAGTCTATTGAATAAAACCCATATATTATTATTCCTTTTAGATATTTTGGGGATTATAATGGCAAAATCAATTGTGGGGTTTTCCTATTTCCATTTTGTTATGGGTAATGGTTGTAACATCACATTATAATTCATTATCTCTTCCTTAACCTTATTACATAACAAGAACCGAGAAACATACACTCCCAAATATCTCTTCATGCCATCCCACCATAAATACTCTTTCATATATCTATACATCATCACATTTTCAAGATATATAAATAATTAATAACTATGAGATTCATCCATTGGCTCCTTCTTAATATATGGTACCAAAGGGACACATAATTTTTTATTAAACCATATTATTACATAACAATCAAGGTTGATCTCAGCAAAATTCCTCAACTTCTTTTCCATATCTATATCATCCTTTTGCACCACCTAAATCTTCAATGGGATAGATGGTTTAATAATATTTTGAGGAACATAATAATTAACCCACTTAATTTAAGTTTTCAATATCCATACTTTCTAATTCCATAAATATTGGATCATTGTTTATCCACATCATATATAGGATATCATGATCCTTTTTACTAAGACCATTTTTTACCTTGTTCTCTTTTTATTGTGGTAATGTATTGAGCAGTCATAATCATTAATCATTTCCACAATCTTATTATGTGTATGTTTAGCGCTTTTTTATTGAAAATATAATTTAAACCTTTGTGATAAATATATATTTCTCAACTTTATCCATAAATATAAATCATTATATTTAAAATAAAAAATTTACAATAAGTAACTCCAAATCATTAATTGGTTAATTTTGGTCTTTAACCATCAATTTCATGAGGCATAATCTATATCCATATTTTTTAAAATGATAATGCATCCAAGTCCAGTATTTAATGCATCACTATAGATTACAATCCCTTATCCACTACAAGGTTCTGTAAAAACTAGTTCACTAACTAGAATTATATTCATTTCGTTGAATCATTCCTCATATTCATCCATCAAAATGAACTTGGATCCCTTCCGAGTTATATTGGTTAGTGGATTTTATAGCTTCGAAAACTTATACATAAAGGAATGATAATATCCTATCAAAACAAGAAAACTATGGGTCTCAGTCACAATGTTTGGTCTAGGCCAATGTTCAATAACTTTTTTCTCTGATGGGTCTGATGATATACCCTCACATGAGATTATTTGTCCTAATAATTAAACATTGTGATGAAAAAAATTTACACATAGAATTTTTTCAAAAAGATTCCCCTTCCTTAATGTAAATAGTGAAATTATTAAATGAAATTAATTCTCTTATTTTATCTATGAATGAATAAGAATATCGACTATAAATACTAACACAAACTAATCAAAGTAATCTATAAAGACTCTATTCATTAAATATATGATTATAGGAGGAATTAGTAAGGCCAAATCAAATAAATATAAATTCATAATGTTCATAACTTGTACAAAATGATTTATTGTGTATTTCCTCATTGCTGAACCAAAATTGATAATATCTATAAAGAAAATCAATATTTTCAAATTAATGATCTTCATGCGGTTGATCAAACAAGTCATCTATATATGGTATAAGATACTCGTTATTATTAGTGATCTTGTTAATGTCTAGATAATCAATACAAGGTCACATTTATTTATATTTATTCTTAAAAAAAGAACAGGTTCACCCTAAGGTGACAAAATAGGCTGAATGAATCCATTTTTAAGATTCTTCTGGATTTACTTCTCTAATTATTATATCTCAACCAGGGAAATATTATTTAGAGCTTTGGAAATAGGTTCAGAACCATGTATGAGTTCTATTGAAAACTAAACATCACGATTCATTGAAATAACATGAAAATATTTTAGGGATACAACAATAAACACTAACACCAAAGGTTTATCTATGATGTTTAGTTTCTCCCTAACCATATGAGATAAATGACACTTTTGAATAGGATTCGTAACCCATGAGATGGGAGTAATTACCATCAGAAATTAATTTTTTTCATTACGTTGATAGGAAATCCTAGGTTTGTTTAGAATAATAAACTTAACTTCCATTCCTGAAAAATTATGTGGTATTTATGTAAATAAATCCACTCCATGAAAAAAATAACATTGAATTCAATGAGAGGAAGTACGAAAATATTTTATGGATAAACATTCCCAAAAACATTAACTAGAGAAGAATTATAAAATTTGCATGAGATCATCATACCATTATGTGTTTTTAGAGCTATCCCAAAATATATTTTTACGGTGGCTTAGTGATATATTTGAGAATTATTTAGGTATAAAAGAGTGGGTACATCCAGAATCAAATAAAACATTAGCAGTTTTAGAGTGGATAATAAGTGTACTTTTCACCATGTCATTATCGTACCCCTTAAAAAAATAACGATTTCATGGGATTTACCTTTTTATTTAGGCTTAAGAGGTTCTTAACATCAACTATCATTATTAACTTTTAGATTTGGGCACTTATTACGTTAATTTCCATAATCTTAATATTTTAAACACTATAGTTTGGGTGGTTCATTATATGGGTCTTTCTCTCTATTAACATCATTAGCTAACTTCTTCCCATCACCTTGACATTTAATTTCCCGATGACCATCCCTTCCACACATGAAATATCTATAAGTACCCTTAAGATAATTTCCCCCATGTTACCTTCCACACTCTGAGCATGAATTATGGATTATATTCCTCTGTCTATAATTTTTGTCATTTCCCTTGAATTCCATTTATCTTTTCTTTTCAAAACTATGATATTGATGGGTAACTACAATACCAATATCCAACATGAGATCACATCAAACAATTTATTCATATATATTAAATTCTCTTAAGTCAAATTTCATTCAATGAATTTGTTTTAAGACACTGAATAACTGATCAACCTTACTTTCGCGTAACATGATAATACTAGAAGCGTACCTCAAAAGTTTTGTAAAATGTTCCTCATAAGTTCCAACAGATTCATCATCCTTTATTTTTAACTTAATAAATTATTTCTCCATTTTTATATGAATAATACAGGGAAATTACTTGTAAAAAAATAATATTTTAAATTTATCCAACCCCATAGATTCAATTTTTCTTTTTATCTTATGTTCTTGATAAGATTCCACCAATGAACTACTTCAACTTACAAATAATAAACAAATAGAATAACATTTTCATGTTTTGAGCACTGAGGAATGGAAAGTAATATTTCACCCGTACTGATCCATTGCTCATCGACTAGTGGATCAGTGGATCAGGGGACCCATTAAAACAAGGAGAAAATTATCTCATGAAGTACTTAACAGAATGTATTTACCTCCTTTTGTCATTTTTAAGATCAACAATATTCATATCTGGAGAAAGTTGTGTGAGAATATAAAGGTTATTTTTTCATTAACAGTCCCATAACATTTATTTTCTTCGGAGAAAAATAATTGAATTGTCCATGACATTCAACATTAACATGATTCCTTTAGGTTCAATCAATTGACTAAAACAAAAAATAATAGTTTGTGACAATAATCATGGAAGGAGACCACATAATCATAAAAAATCCTTTATAGGATGTCTAAATCATGAATCCTTATTCTATTAAACCTTATTTTTAAACAAGGTAATTCATGATCATTACCAAAAAAATTAAAATTTTATACTATATATTGACTTATACTTAGGGACTTACAAAACAATTTTCATCCTAGTATCCAAAAATTAATTAAATCTTATTCTGATACCAACTATATAAAACCATACTTTTAATACATAGACATTATATATAAATATATGAATATTTTTTTCATAATAGAATGATCCATACTAGAATCATATAAGTCAAGTATCATTATATACTTGGAATCATAAACAAAGATTTCATAATAGTTTAATATCATCTCCCTCTTATATATTTTTAATTATCACCATTATTATACATATCATACATAAAACCATTATTCATAACATGTTAATGTAAACAATAGAAAGGGTGAGCTCTAATGAACTATAAGATTAAAAAGAGAGATATCAATGATCATATAATCATAACATGAGAAAAAGGTTATGAGAACACTAATATAACATTTTAAACACATACCCCACATATCTTAGATAATAATATTGAGTCATGAAATAAATATTGGCATCTTATAAGATATTAATAATAATGTAATAAAATAACATTACCTATGAGATCATAATATAGGCATAAGAAATGAAATGGTGGAATACACATAAGTATAAAAACTCATTTCTTTAGTATTAATGTATCTTTTACAAGAATATTCTAGTGCAATGGGTTCACTCCCCAAACAATCAGAGCAATCAATAATCACTCCCAATACTATCATAGTAGACATATCCCCTTAGTAAAATGGGTTCACTCCCCATTCTAGTCATTTTTATCTCATGAGATATCAATATTTAAACAATGAATTTGGGAGAGATCTAGGTCCCACCCATCACATAATTGAAATAATACATATGTGTGTCACAATATCATAAATAATTAATTATATAAAAAACATGAAAATAAATGGGTCTCATAATCATTTGATTATAGCATAACCTATGGAAAATAAATGGGTTACATTAGCATTTCATCGTATAAAAACCCATTTAAAATAAATGGGTTTCCTAAAAAAATTCATTGAGAGGAATAATAATAATTTTATTCTTGGATCATATTCCGTGTAAATCATAAGCTACATTGAATGTTGTAGTCATTGAAGAATCAAATTATCATTAAAACATTCTTGAGGAAAACAACCATTCCATTTTGGAATCAATTATTTAAAATAAAGAAATTTCCAAAATGTTATGGTACATATTTTTCCAAAAATTAATATAGAAACTCTTAAAATAATATTAAAAACATTGATTATCTACTATATAAGAAAATTTAGTTTATGTTTTATAAGTTAAAAAAACATTCCTTCTATACCATTACTGGAAAAGTCACAAAGTACCACATTCTAAAAATGAAAAAAATATTCCATTAAATAAATTTTTAAAAAAATTTAAGATGGTTAATAATTAATTAAAACAATCTTAGTAGATTAGTAATAACTTTCTTTAAATCAATTTTATAAAACATTTAACTAAAAATAAAAACATTTTTTACCGAATAGAGATATGATTTTAATTTTACTAAAAACAATTTTTTATATATTCTTTGCAAAATTTGTGGAAAATTAGAGGAAAACATGTATTTAAATGAATAACTATATTATAAGAAAATTCATGAGTATCTTGAGAAGTATATTATAATATTATATCATTTGGATACATATTCCTAATCAATCGCAATAAACTATGAGATTGCGACATAAATCTCTTACCACATTGGTTCCTTTTGAATCATAAACCCCTTGAAAGTATAACATCAATAGAAACTTCAGATCTTATGAAAATAATGTTATTCATGATATAAATTTTGAAAGGGGAAATATATACACGATAAAAAATAAACGAGTGTTGAATTTGGAATAAGACTAGTAGAAATAAAAGTGAGGCTATACATCCTTTAACTTGAGTTTTCCTTACTTAAGAATCACTCTAATAAACTATATAATAAATTTTAATTTATTATAATTCAATAATATAGTCATTCTAATACTTATAATGTTATATATGATCCCTTTATTGTATTTTAATACCCATTTATATCAATAATTCCTTATTAAAATCATTATTTCTAAGCGTTAAATGTTTCATTAATCATAAGTAATTCAGTTCAGTAGTTTTGTTTCTTTTACATTTATATTGGTTACACAATATCCAAAATATTAATTATGATATAAATATCATATATATTTATTATATACATATTTTTAGTTAGATATAAAATTTGTAAATAGAAAAATGAATTACACTATTCATGCAAGCAGTAGGTCGTACGTACGCTTGAATGATATTTTCATTTATTGATATATAGAAAGAAAGAAAGGTAAATTTTAATTAACAGTTATAGGATTATTATTATATAAAATACATAATAAATATTTTAAAAATTCATCCTCATATCCATATAAGTATAATAAAAATTAAAAATGAACCACATCGCTTCGTGAAGGTGGTAGTCCACACATAGGCACGAACAATGTTATCATTTCCAAAGAGATTGGATGGTAAGAAGGTAAAGATGACATAATAATTAAATTACTATAATTATTTTATAAATTTAATATATAAATATAATACCCTTAATAATACCAATCCATAAAATAGGGCAATGAAAAATAAATTTTATAGCAATGTGGAGAAGGTAATCCACACGTACGCACGAGCGATACATTCACTTCTCTTTTGATGGGAAAGAGGGTGTATAATGGTTTTTTGATAATAGTAATAACATTTAAAAATATTTATGATACTTAATATATAATTTTATAGTATATATTTATAATATATTTAGAGAATTTATATAAGAGTAGAAAAATTGATATGTTGAGGCGATTACCTCATCTTTCGAATGAATCCTTCATAAATCCTATAAAGGGATCCAATGTTGATATTTTTGGAATTCTAAAACCTATATAATTTATATATAAATGTTTTGATGATAAATTTATAGATTTTGGTCAACTTAGAAGGAAAACAATTGTGTAAATAATTGAGGAAGGATGCTCTCTTTTATAATTGTGGTGAAGGGTACTTTTGGAATTTCCCAGAAGATTAAATTATAATAAATTAATTATCAATCCAAATTATTCCAAATGGATAGGGATTATAAGATAATTTTGGATAGGGTTTTAATCCCATAAAAAAATATAATTTAGACAAGGATTGGTGTAATTTTAAACATTATAATTTTGTTTAACCCTTAGTTAACCAATTTTAATTTTAACTATGCTAATAAATTTATCAATATTAAAGGGTTGTAATTTTTTACGTATAAGGAAAAAAATTTCCCATAAATTTAAAATTTATGAAATATTCAACCATGTTATATAAACCTTGTATTATTTCAATATTTGTAAAAATTTTAACAAAATATTGTTTTGATGATATATCATTATTGTTAATTTTATAAATATTCATTAAAATTAACTATAAATTCATCAATAAAAATGTTTAATTTGAAATTAATTATTTCACACCTCCCTAATATGTCCTATAGAACTAATAAATTAGTAGTTTACATTAAATAATTAAATTTATATCAATTTTATTATTTTTAAAATCTTTTATTATATATTTTTAATTGTAGAAATACTGTAATAGTGTTAAATATGTAATTAAGATCATTGTATAGATATTAAAAGTTAAAAATAAATTTATATTAGGAAAATAGTTTTATTAAGATAAAAATATAATTTTCAAAACAATTATAATGTAGGACCAAAGAACGCCCTAATAGGGGAGGGGTGAATCAGGGTGTCAATTTTTTGTTTTAATGTGACAGATCTTGTTCCAACATTGGTAGGAACTTGTTAAACCTATTTAATGGAATCATGAAGTAATAAAATATTCACACGAATATAGAAAACCCAATAAGACTACAATTTGTGAATCTCATTATTCATGAAATCTAGTCATCGCAAATATTATGATTTTACGATATTTGGGATGATTTAACTCTAGAAGACTACCTTTTCAGATGCACGCTCTATCCTCCTAATTTTGAGCCCAAAAATTTGGAAAACAATTCGAAATGATTCCACCTTCAACATGGTATAAATATTTTTCTATAGTAATAATACCATACATACTCCATGATCATACTATTGTGTATTGATAAAAAACACAAACTAGACTCCATTTACGAATGTAAATGGATTTGGTTACAGTAATCTCACACTTTGGGATTGTTGGAAATTTATAGAAAAAACAAATAAAAGACACTATGAAAAATTGAAAGGAGATAAATAACTCAACTCACACTCAAAGTTTACTTGAGAAAATATCAATATATAAAATAAGAGGGGAATCATGAATTGGGATCTCATTCTTTGTAATGCTTAAAGATGTCCAAGATAAGCCCTTAGAAAAATAAATTGTTTCCTCATGAAAAATAATTATTAATGTTTCAAAAAATAATTTCATATTTTTCCTCATAAAACCTAATTATCATTATGTCATAGAAGAATTTCAAGGTTTTTCAAAATCACAAAACCTTATAACATTGAATTTCTTCATTTTTCTCCATTTTTTCATTCTCCCCATTTGTCAATAAAAATAAATTACCTTTGTTTATACTTTTGTATTTTAAAACAAAATCCCCCGGGATCATATCACCCCCAAAAAATTTCATCACTTTTATAATAATAAAAAAAGTTAACACACATGGGGAGAGATGATCAACTGTGACCTACTCATGCACTGGGAGGTAACTGAACACTGAGGTTCAAAAAATGTTTCTTGAACACATGTACTACCAATGGATTGGTAAAAATTTAAGCCACTTGGTCATCATTTCAAACATAATTCATTTTAATTAGGCCTTGTTAAACTTTTTCCTTGATGAATTGATATTTGATTTTAATATGTTTCATATTAATTGATTTATAGGATTTTTTATAAGATTGATCGTTCTCTTATTGTCACAGTGAATAACCATCGACTGTTTCACCTCATACCTAATATCATTCAATTGTTTCTTAATCCTCAAATGATGAGTGCCAACCTTCGTTGCATATATATACTCTACATTAGTCATACTATGAGAATTTATTTCCTATTTCTTGCTCAACCAGTCCACATATTTATTACCAATGGAGAATGATTCACCACTTGTGGGATTTCTATCCACCACATCTCCAAACTAGTAAAAATCAGAAAATGCTGATAATTCATTATCTCTTCTTGTAGTAAAGTATAATCTAGAATTTAGAGTACCTTGAATATTTCTCACAATTATTTTA
This sequence comes from Viscum album, assembly GCA_963277665.1. Classification (NCBI taxonomy): domain Eukaryota; kingdom Viridiplantae; phylum Streptophyta; class Magnoliopsida; order Santalales; family Viscaceae; genus Viscum; species Viscum album. Next base: position 339,303,819 of record OY728163.1, read on the forward strand.
ATGGCTACCAAATGATCATCCTTTAGATTACTTTGAATGTGGGATGTTAAGAATGTTGCAAATATAACATCCCTTTGTGTCTCAATAAAGTATAATAATCGTCTAATGATTCCCCTAAATAGGGTGGGATCAACATATGTCACATACTTGTACTTTACAAGTTTTCATCCAACTACAATCAGAGTCGACAATGTTTTGGAGACCTGCATGTTAAACTTATTCAGAATCTCTCCTTCATATTTATCCTAATAAATTATGGTGGCATCCTTCTTCTGAATCACCTGTTTCCCCAATAATTATGAGGTTTCACTAGTCATAGACACTTAAAATTTCAATTTCATGTTTTTAGAAAATTATTCCACTGATCCCTTCCAACATCCATAAAAAATAATGTCATCCATATAACCCACCACCATAAATTGATCTTTTATAGAATTAAAAACATAGAGATTATGGTCAAAACATCATCACATAAATTAGAGGTTCTTTAAAAAATAATCAGGTCAAGAATACCATGCTTGTGGTTCCTAATTCAGACCATATAGAGCCTTCTTTATTCATCAAACCATAATCTCATCATTTCCAATCATAAATACCACTAGTTGTTCAATGTATACATCTTCTTCAATTAATACATTTAAAAATTCCATTTTGACATCCATATGATAACCGTTTTACTCTCTATAAATCACTATGGTACATAAAAGCTTGATCAACTCCAGTCTAACTAATGTAGAAATTTTTTATCTAACATCAAATCCTTCAATCTATGTATATACTTTACACACTAATAATTCTTGTTTTATGATCACATTTCCATTCTAATCAATTATTTAAATATCCACTTTTTTCCAATCACATTGTGAATTTCAGGTTTATTTATGAGTTCCCATGTCCAATTCATGTCAATATTATATTGTTCTTCATTCATGGCCTTAAACCCAGATTTATTCCTCACTAGTTCTTCAAAATAGGATGGTTCCACACTTGAAAGGAAGACATAACATGCTTCATTCATAATTATCCTCTCCTTTGGGAGTGTTTTCCCATCCCTAATGATGCTGGATTGACCAATTTATGTTGTTCTATTTATTACGTGAGGTTATCATGAGGTTTCATTAGAAATGATTTTCTCTTATGATTCATCTTATGAATTATCATCATTTTGGGAGAAATGATTGTTCTACGATCCTTCTTCTATTTCTGTATTTGAATCGGTCCCCTCTTGAATTTCTTTCTCATATTATATCATATCAACATATGAACTCCTCAACATATGTATGTTTTTATCTTCAATGATATTAACATCACTTCTTTCCAAAATTCATCCAAGATGATTGTGGTAATATTTATAGGCTTTACTCTTCATTGAATATACAAGGAATATTCCCTCATCTATAGCATCACCATATTCCAATGGATTTCCTTCTTTTATTTGGATGAAACATTTACTTCCAAAAACATGAAAATACTTTATAAAGGGGATCCTTCTATACCATAACTTATATGTTGTTTTTTATTCTCCCATAAAAATCCCTATTCAATGTTTAGTATAATCAACTGCTTGAACATTCTCTTTCTAGTAATGATGAGAGACATAGATCTCAATCAGCATAGTTTTGGTCGTACTATTCACCTATCAATTTTTTTTGTTCAACAACTTCATTTTTAAGGGGTTCTCACTATAAACACATCATTATTTATTCCATGTTTTCTATGTAATTTTAAAATTCAATGGATTTGTATTATCCTCTATTTTCATATCAAAAAACTTTTATTTTGCTACCGGTATCATTCTCAGCTATTCGATGAAAACTTTTCATGAAATTAACCACTTGTTATTTCTTATGTATAATCATTACACAATCCATAGTGTTATAATCATCAATAAAAATAATGAAATTCCTCTCTATATGTGCCAACCACATTTATGGGGCAACATACATCTATGTGGATGATATTATGTAGCTTTTCATTTTGTTTGTTTGCCGATATGAACTCCCGAACATTTATCCTTGCATAAAATAATTACATGTATTTTCTCATTCATACCTTAGATTGAGAATATTGATGACTATATTTACCATAGATATTGTTTCCATAATCAATTGATAATGTGACCCAACCTCTAGTTCCACAATTTGTTTTGTTCTTTAACTGTTAGGTAACAAATGTTCTCTATACTATCAACTAGGTATAAATTTATCTCTATTATGTATACTTTCATGAGTGAATTACTTTTATTTCCTTTGATACAACACACATATTGATTAAATTTCACTATCAGTCCCAAGTCATAAATTTTATTCACACTCAAGATATTGTGACACAAACATTCCACATATATACCTTCTATTTTTCTAAGCTCAAAATTTTTTAGTTTTATACTTCCTCTAAATTTTTTGTTGAAATAACCATCATTTTTTAACCTCACTGTTCCATAAATCCCTTTTCTTAACATTATTCAATAAATATTCAATTCATAACATATGGAATGAGCATATACTATCAAGAATCTATGTTCTACTATTCATTATAACTTTGAGATCTATTTCTATAAGGTTTGATTTCATGATTTTCTTCTTTTCCTTCCACGAGATACTTAATTTACGGGATACTAAAGATGTATTTTCCAATATCTTTAATATATGCATTCCTTCATCGTATTCATATTTTTATTCTTGGAGAGAATACCTATTTTTAAGATCAATGCTACCTCATGGGAGAGTATTGAGTTTTCTATGAGTTCTTTAGGAAATGCTCTCAACTTTCCTCTACCTATAATGGACAACTCTATGGACATAGTTAGAATAGTGAAAACAATATCCATATAATCTATTTTTATATAATAAAGGATATGGTAACATTATTCTTTCTTAACGTTCAAGCGCTTCCTTATTTAGATAGCTCCTTGCCTCTTCATAATATGACATGGAATTTCCCAAAACACATTGAATTGACATTTCATAAGAGGAAATTACTTCTCACTTCCATTCCTCCTTATACACCATTATTTTGAAAAATTATTTGACTATAGATCATTTTTGGGAACATTTGGATAATTTTTAAGAATCATTCCTAATTTATTTGAGGCATTATTTATTAGGACTTCAGGTTCATTTGTGATGTGTCCAACTTTATCCTCCCCTTTATTTTTGCTCAACTTGTTTCTAGACATCGATGTTTCCAAATCATATCCAATTACAAATTTCCCTATATGTGCATCTCTAATCATTTAAGGCCTTCTCTAGTCCTTCATAACCACATTTATCTCTTTCTAATAACTCTGAATCTAAGAATCTTTCAAATTATAATTTCCTTTTTTCTTTCTATTTAATTTGATGCATTTTCAAGTGTAATACTTAGAGTAAGAACATTTTAATCAAGAAATTCAACCATCTTATCCTTCTCCTCCCGTCAGGATGTAAGTTCATTAATTAGTTTTTTATCTTCAATCGTGATCTTAAGTTCCACACCTTCTTCAGAGTTTTCAAGATTTGTTAAATTATCTTTTTAAACTACTTCCATTCGATAAATTTATACATCATGCTGATAAAATTACTCTAAAAACTATTCCATAACAGCTCTCAAATTTCTGTTTATTTTTATTTGACCACTAATCTTATCAAGTTCACCCTCAAGTCCCATTTTTAGATCAACAAAACCAATAAACTGATTATATTTATCATTTTAAGGTAATATCATTTCAAATATATCCATATTACTCTCTTTAGTTTTATATTTAATCTATGGTTCTTCATCCTCAAAAAATTCATTATCATCTGGTACATCTTTACATATGAAATTATTTCCCTATAATTAATTTTCATATTTGATGTCTCCCTTTTGGGGAAACTTCTTCTGATTCATCTACATTTCTAGACTCAATTTCTTTATCATCAAACTTTGTTCTACACTAGGAGGAAATGTTTCCAACTCAATCAAATCTAAAATAGGCTATCAGAATATTTCCTTCAAATCTATCTTTCTCTCTCTTTAATTTCATGGAAAAAAGTGAAAAAAAAATTCTTCATCACTATCTTCATCAACAATATCGTTGGAAACCTCATCTTTTTCGAGGTATTTGAATTCTATTTCCTTTCTCACTCGATCTATTGTATCTTCTGGTTTAAATATCATTTAATAATACACTAGACTTATTAGAGGTTCTTTAAGAGATTTTTAGACATATACCTTTCTTCAGGGGATGAATCTATTGTATTATACAATGATGGAGGCCTTCTCAATATTTTCTTCATAATATAAATATCGTAAATTTTATAACCAATCCTTGAATTTCGTGAAGAATATCAGTAATTCAATTTAAGAAGGTATCTTAATTTCCATACAGATTCATTTTTAGATCATAGAACCAATTGTGAAATACAAAGTGTTTCACATCCTTCACTTTATTTTCACCTTGATATTTATCTTCCGTTTTTTCCTACATAGATTTGGGTGGAGTTTAAGTCATCACCTTCAGATGTATTTGATCAGATAGTGATACAGTTAGGGAATTTTGAGATTTTGAATCATTATCAATAATTTTTTATCAGTTTGAGTTATAGATATTCTTATAGAATTATTAGCCTGAATACTATATATAGTTGAAAATTTAACTTCAATTCCAATGGATCATAGATGATATATCATCATGTTCTTCCAAATTTTAAAATTTTCACCATTAAAGTGGGGGAATCCCATGACATTTACTTAATTATCCATGAAAAAATTGAGGATATATTTAACTCCAGCAACCATGCTCATATACCAATTATAGGAACTCAGAACACTCTAAGAGGGTAAGGGTGACTCAGGGTGTCAAATTTAAATTTTAAAGTGAAATATATTATTCCTATGTTGGTAGGAACATAATAAACCATTCTGATGGTGTAAATACCATGAAATTTCAAGGATTTTGTTTTCTTAAATACTTTGGAATTTTACGAGTCTATGGCCTCTGACGACACTTGATTCCGAGGCCCAGTGTGCCCAGAATCAATTTTCAAAGTTTAGCTCGGGTACGTTTTGTAAACGAATGAGCCGGTTTTTCTATCTTTTGAACTGGTTCTTGGAATTGAAATCCGAGAGCACCGATGAACTCGTAGTGCCGGTAATTACTTAAAGGGATCTTTACCGTAGTTGCATTTTATGCAGGTCAAAAGTTAATTGTTTGGGGTTGAATCTTAAACTATATAAAATTGTGTGGTACACAATTTTAATTTATGAGTTGGTTATTTCCTCCCAAGTGTGGATATTTTTGAGGTGGTGCCCACACGATCCCCAACCTTAATCTCCCCATAACTCCCCTCAACTCCCCATTAACACACCTTATTTATTACTTTGAAAACTCCACATATTCATTATGGTGGAGCTTTTCTACCTCTATCATCCCATTAATTGTGCCAACCTATCAATTTAATATCAGTTTTAAATTAATTGGCACCGCTTTGGAATTAATATGAATTTCCTGAAAATTCTATTAATTGTGAGCCTCTTATTTATTTTTTATGGAAAATAACTTTTGGGAAAAGACTCTGGGGAATTAAAGGGGAGGTGATCCTTCATCGACGAAGAAAAAAGTTCTTCAGCAAAGAACACCCCCGACGAAGAACGCAAAGAACTTCTTCCAACGACGCATATTCCTTGGATGCACCTTGATGTCAAGGATACTACGTCACCTATGACAACAACCTTTCCTCCATATTTGACGGAACGACACCGTTCTTCCGCGACGCCCATCTACCACGACTCTCATATTCTTCGGATCAACTACGTACGACAACAACTTCGAGGTAGGGGGAATTTTTGTAATCTATATATATGTATTTTATACTCTCAAACATGGCGTTTAATTGCTGGGTGATGATTTGAACCACTAACGCGGTGGGTACAGAGTAATGAATGAGTCCGGGCCCACCACTATTTTTTTCTTGATGCGCGAGGTGTTTGGTTATGATGAAACGGGACTGCAACAGAGATTTGGGGCCTTTTCAGTGGAGTTCAGATCCTGAGACGATCGCAGGCGCAGATGGAAACAAAAACGGACCACCGGAATGAATCTGGTGGCCTGCAGAAGACCGCGGTGGCCGGCACCGGCTGGCCACCTGGAGGCGGCAACGCCCCTACGCACCGCCGGCAGGTTCCTGCCGCGACACTGTTTGTGGTGGTGAGCAACGAATCCTGCGGCCACGGGGGATCCGGGGAGACCAGCGGCGCCTTCCTGGTGCCGCGTTCTTGGAACCGGGAGTCGTGCCCCCCGCTCGGCCAGCTGGCTGAGCCAACATACCCCCCGGCTGGGCCGGTGCGGGTCACACGGACTGGGATGCACCGGTCGGACCGGTCCACGCCAATCCGGGTTGGACCCGGACCCAGGTCAGGTCGACTTGGTTCAGGCCGACCCAGGGTGGGTTGGGCCGGGTCTGACGGGCCCAGACCCCCCACTTCAGACCGTTTTTCTACCTTTTTCCCATAACATGAGCTTCAGACCTCCAATCGACGCACCGTCAGTTGCGTAGGAATCCTTGGATCGAGATGGTCGTTTAGGTATTCAACACTCGAGGTTTTGGAAAAGTATGGGTATGTACGGGTTGGTTCGAACTCGAAACCAACTGGGACCTTGAAGAAAAACCGCTTATAACTTAAGGACCGGACGTCCGATTGACCTGCCGTCAACTATGTTGAATTCATTTTGATGGGATGACTCTTTTGGAATAATCCACTTGAGGTTTGGATGTAGCTGGAGTACAATCGGGTTGGTTTTATCTTAAGAACCAACCGGGCCCCTGGAACGGAAAAGCCAATAACTCTCGGACCGGGTGTCCGATTGACGCACTGTCTATCGCGTTGGGTTTCTTTTGACGAGACGGAACATCGGGATACATAAACTCTAGAATTTGTGACAGTTGATGTACTGACCACCTTGGCTTGAGGATCAGACCCTCCTAGAATCAAGCGTGCTGTGTGCGGGAACCCTTGAGCTGGCTGCGACTGCGATGACTACCGTGATGGGATCCTCCATGGGTTCGACGATGACGACGACAGTACATGGATCATCCATGGGTTCGACAGTGAGGATGAATGTACTTGGATCCTCCGTGGGTTTGGCAATGAGGACGGCTGTACTTGGATCCTCCGTGGGTTTGGCAGCGATGACAACTGTACTTTGATCCTACGTAGGTTCGGCAACGATGGTTACTGTACTCGGATCCTCCATGGGTTCGACAACGAAGACTTCTGTACTTGGATCCTATGTGGGTTCGGCAGAGGAGATTATTCAGAGGCTACATCTAATCATCTCTACCCCTCTTTGTGAGTAGTATACCTGTGTGAGCCGAGTCTTGACTTTCAATCATTATCTTTGATGTGATTGACTATCTTTCCTATGTGGATTGGGTTGTGCTTGGGCTCGAGAGTTGGAGCTGAACTGAGATTGATAACTTAGGTATATGTATAGGCATATACCTAAGTAGGTTTGTTTGATTTTTTAGGATTGTTCCTTTCCTTTGTGGTTTATCCTTCCTAGATTCTTGAAGACCATCATGGGTCCCGGGGTCCCTACTGAGTATCATATAGTCACCCCTACATGGACTATGTCTGCTCTACGTTGTGTTGGACGCAGACGATAGACAACACTGATCGTGGAGGAGTCTTGTGGAGCTGGTCGATACGCGGAGGTGGAACACCTAGTGAGGCATGCACTGAGCGGACGGACGGACCCAAGGTGCCGAAGAGACCATATGTACCCACCCTTAAGGTGGGATTCCTGGAGGACGGATCAGTGGTTGCTTCCTTACTTTACTACTATTTTAATTTCCTTTTCAGTTGTACTGTACTCTCATTTGGGTTTGTACACTGGCCCATTTAATTTTTTACTTAGTTTTATATAGTGCTTACTTCACTTGCGTACTCTATTGTGTTGTTTACTTATATGAAACGAAATTCCTTCCCTTTTATCGGGATTTATGCCTTTGGTGCTAATAGCCATCCCCTGGCCTATAGAAGGCGGACATGGGGTAGTCACGGCACGATCCCCGAGGACGGTTCGTGACAAATTGGTATCAGAGGATTCAGTTATACCGCAGAACTTAGGACTCTGATAATTTCTTTTTCTGTGAAGCAATAGTTTTTTGAGTATTGAGTGTGGTTATCAGTCTAGCAAGTCCAGTGTTGGTGCGGCAGCCAACGTATCCATACACCAGGACCCTGACTTCTAATTTCAGACTCAGTGCATGAAAACATTAATTTCAAGTGTGTTTCAGAAGTTTTATTTGTGATTACTTTGTGTCAGCTCATCAGGTATACTGTATTAACCGTGGTGCACCTATCTCTTTTCAGGATGGCCCCATGAAGGCAGCCAGCCAGGGTTCCTAGTTATGTGTGAGATGGTAGCCCACCAAGCGATGAGGCCTCGGTGCAAGGCTCCATTACAGCGGAGGCACCAGCGGTACTGCTACCCGTTGAGCTACCGATGCTACCGGCCCCAACAGTAGAGAGTATATGATGCCTGAGTGCGTTGTATGAGTTTCAGCAATAGGGGCTGCCCAGGTTCCGTGGAGAGACGGACCCTCAGGCAGCTGAGGATTGGCTGGAGGCTATCATTAGAGTCTTCAGATTGGTAGAGACACCAGCTAACCTCATGGTGATCCTTTCCACGAGTCTACTGTACGCAGCAGCAGGTAGATGGTGGAGCCTGATGCTTTAAGTGCACTATGAGGCATCTCTACTTTGGACAGACTTCGAGAGTCTCTTCTACTCAGAGTTTGTTACATCAACCCTTCGTGCGGTGCACACCCAATAGTTACTTCATATGTGGGAGGGCAGTATGACCGTAGCTCAGTATTCAACGAGATTTACCAACCTATCGCGCTACTCCATGGACATGGTACGAGACCCATTCTTCCAGGCCCAGACCTTCGAGCAGGGACTGAGTCATGAGATCAGGGCTTCTCCCTTAGCATTTCGACACAGGAAGGAGTGTTGGAGCGATCCCTTCTTGTAGAGAGCCTTCTTGCTGAGATGACGCCAGCAGCAAGACCCACCGCAGGGCGACACGTAGGGGATTCTTCTCCAGCCGGCAGTAGACAGATGTCACAGAGGTCCAAGCGGACTAGGACATCAGGTGGGAGACCCCAGGATTCTGGTACCGATATGTGGGGAACATAATGTAGAGCCATCCATGCGAGGGGCAGGCAGTGCTATGCATGCAGCAGGCAGGGCCACATGGCTCAGGACTGCTCGACCCGACATGCAGACCAACAGCAGACAGTGGAGGGACATCCCAGGCAGAGGCAGATGTTTGACCATGGAGGTCCGCATAGAGTAGGTGGACGAGGCAGAGGAGATGGCCGAGCAGTGGGTGGTGGACGACGTTTCGAGGCTCTACCACCACCACCCCCAGGAGATCCACCCCGACCACAGGGAGCTGGCGGACAGAGGCAGGCTCAGCTCCAGGTAGTGGAGGCATACGACCACGGTGCACCTGAGATGATTCGAGGTACTATCTGTGTCTGCTCCACCCATGTTGTAGTTCTTATAGACACATGTGTGAGTCATTATTTTATTGCCGCTTCCCTTGTTCGGAGCTCAGATATTCTGACGGAGTCGTTGTCTTGATCCTTACGACTAGCGACTCCTACAAGAGCAGACTCTACGATTACGCACTGGTACCGGTAGTGTGAGATTACTCTAAGAGGTGAGATATTCAGCTGGAATCTTCTTGTATAGGCGTCGAGGCCTTACGACGTCATCGTGGGTATGGACTGGTTATCTACAGTCCATGCCCAGATCGACTGTATTAGGCGCAAAGTGCGGTGTGTCCACACGGATGGGACCATGTTCACCTTCACCGGTCAGAAGGGAGCCTTTGCAGTGCATGATGGAATTACACAGAGGAGAGAGAAGCTAATCACACATCAGTTGGATAGTCTCATCCTAGGAGCAGTTGATGTGCGGAGTCCGAGTTTTCCTTTTGTGGTGGATCAGTTTGTTGACGTTTTTCCTGACGATGTTCCTGGACTACCTCCTCGAAGAGAGGTAGACTTCTACATAGACCTATACCCTGGGAAAACACCGATATCTACTCCAGCATATCGGATGGCTCCCATAGAGCTTCGTGAGCTATGGGTATAGCTGGTGGAATTGCAAGGGAAAGGATTTATCTGACCCAGTGTTTCACCCTAGGATTCTCTGATTTTGTTCTCCAAAAAGGCGGATGGGAGATTGAAACTTTTTGTCAACTACCATTGCCTGAACCAGGTGACTGTAAGGAACAAGTACCCACTTTTTGAGGATTTAGGACCTCTTCGATCAGCTCAAGGGAGCATGATGTTTCTCTAAGATAGATCTCAGGTCAGGCTATCTCTAGCTCAGATTTTGAGATGAGGATGTGAAGAAGACATACTTCAGGTGTCGGTATGGCCACTACGAATTCTTGGTTATTCCCGTCAGTGTGACTAACGCTCCAGCAGTGTTCATGAGTCTCATAAATAGGATCTTCTAGCCTTACCTCGATCAGTTTGTCGTAGTCTTCATTAACGAAATACTGATTTACTCGGCTACTGAGTAGTAACACGCCTACCACTTGCAGGTTGTACTGGACACACTCTGAGAGCAGTAGATTTATGGTAAGCTCTCAAAGTGATATTTCTGGATTCGAGAGGTTCAATTCTTGGGACACATCATCTCAGAGGTGGGATTTGCAGTGGATCCACCGAAGATCAAGGCAGTACTTGCTTGGGAGCCACCCAGGAGCGTGAGGGAGGTGCGTAGTTTCCTAGTTCTGGCTGGGTACTATCGAAGATTTGTTCCAGACTTCTCTAGAGTTGCAACACCGCTTTCAGATTTAACGAATAAGGGTAAGCCCTTCGGGTGGTCAGATAGATGCAAGCAGGGCTTCCATGAGATGAGACATAGATTGACCAGTTCACCCATCATGAGGCTACCGGAGGAGGGTGTAGGGTACGTAGTTTAATACGACGCATCAGGGACTGGACTCGGGTGTATATTGATGCAGGAGTGAGCAATGACTGCCTACGGTTCACATTAGTTGTTGCAGAATGAGCAGAATAATGCTACCCATGACCTGTAGTTAGCAGCAATGGACTTCGCCCTGAAGATATGGTGGCACTATCTGATGGGTGAGTGCATTACAGTCACCTCTGATCACCAGAGTTTCAGGTACATTTTCTCACAGAAGGACCTGAACCTGAGACAGTGGCAATGGTTCGAGTTCCTCCCAGACTATGATTTTTAGATAGGCTATACTCCTGGGAAGGCGAACGTAGTAGATAATGCTCTTAGTAAGATATTGAGCATACAACTGCAAGGGGAGGTGACATAGAAGTTAGCCACGATGCAGATATCCTTCATTGATAGAGATGGGGATTCCTTCCTACAGTCTCTTATAGTCACTCCTCCACTACATCAGTAGGTCAGATAGGCACAAAATGGGGACGTTGACTGTGAGACATGACGTGCTCAGATTTCCACAGGGCAGGTCCCTGATGGATTTTCTGAAGGAGGAGAGCACGTCATCCTCTTCAGGGGACGTACTATGGTACCACTTGCATTGTAGGAGGAATTGATGAGGGAATTTCACATTTCCCCTATAGAAGAACATCCTGGAGTGGAGAAAATGTACCAGGACCTCAGACGATAGCACTAGTGGCCGGGTATGAAGAAGGCTGGAGCAGAGTTCGTTTCACGATGCCTCACTTGGTACAACCCTTAAAGGTTCTGGAGTGGAAGTGGGATAGAATATCCATGGATTTCTTGATGGTGATTCCATGTACTTCTAGAGGACATGACTCCATATGGGTGGTCGTAGACCAACTCACAAAGTCGGACCACTTCCTTATGATCAGAGAGCAGGGCTCAGGAAATAGATTTGGATGCGTCTACATTCAAGAGATCGTACGGCTTCTTGGTGTGCCATCGTCTATCGTCTCTAATCAAGATGCTCACTTTACTTCTCATCTTTAGAAGGGGTTGCAAGAGAAATTTGGGATGAAGCTATGCCTAATCATCGCCTTTCATCCGTAGATGGATGGACAGATGGAGAGGACCATTCAGACTCTCGAGGATATGCTCTGTGCATGTGTCCTTGACTTTGGTCATAGTTGGGAGGATCACCTACCCTTTGTGGAGTTTGAGTACAACAATAGCTACCACTCCAACATTAGGATGACACCTTAGGAGGCATTTTATGAACGACCATGCAGTTCACCTCTGTGCCGGACTGACCCTGGGGAGTCAGCACTTGTAGGACAAGAGATGGTTCAGGCTACGATGGAGAAGGTCCAGATCATCTAGGAGAAGATGAGGAATGCACATAGTAGACATAATTCCTATGCTGATAGGAGATGGAGACCACTAGATTTCGAGGATGGTGACCATGTTTTCTTACGAGTCTCACCTCGACGTGGATTATGGATATTTCGCTGGGGCGGCAAGTTATCTCCGCGCTTCATCGGGCCTTTCCAGGTCCTCAGCAGAGTATGCGAGGTGGCTTACCGCCTGGTCCTTCCACCTCAGTTACACCGGGTGCATGACGCATTCCGCGTATCTCAGCTGAGGAGATACGTGCATGACCCGACCAACATCATTTATCATGGGGATCTGGACATCGATGACGGGGCTACATTCATGGAGGTCCCGGTGGAGATCGATGACCGACAGGAGTGGTTCCCGCGTGGATGGTCGATTCCTCTGGTGTGCATTCGTTGGCAGCAAGGGAACCTCCAAGAGAGCACATGGGATTTGGAGGCTCAGATATGTGCTCAGTACCTTCATTTGTTTCCCTATTTTATGTTGTATCTTTACGGGGATGTAAATCCCTGAGGTGGGAAAATTTAAAGACCTAGAAATTTCAAGGAAAATTTTTTATTAAATACTTTTGAATTTTACGAGTCTGTGGATTTTGACGACACTTGATTCCAAGGCCCAGCGTGCTTGGAATCAATTTATGAAGTTTATCTCGGGTACATTCAGTAAACTAACGGGCGTGTTTTTCTAACTTTTGAACCGGTGCTTGGAATTGAAATCCGAGGGTACCGATAAACTCGCAGCGCCGGTAATTGCTTAAGCGGACCTTTACCACAGTTTTGTTTTATGCGGTTTGAAAGTTAATTTTTTGGGGTTGAATCTTAAACTAAATAAAATTGGGTGGTACAAAATTTTATTTTGTGAGTTGGTTATTTCCTCCCAAGTGTGGATATTTGTGAGGTGGGGCCCACACGAGCCCGAACCTTCATCTCCCCATAACACCCCTAAACTCTCCATTAATACCCCATATTTATTACTTTGACAACTCCACATATTCATTATGGTGGAGCCTTCCTACGTCCCTCATCTCATTAAATGTGACAACATATCAATTTAATACCAGCATTAAATTAATTGGCACCGCTTTGGAATTAATATGAATTGCATGACAATTCTATTAATTGCGAGACTCTTATTTCTTTTTTGTTTGGAAAATAACTTTTGGGAAAAGACTCTGGGAAATTAAAGGAGAGGTGAACCTTCATCAACGAAGAACTCCATTCTTCAAAGAAGAACACCCTCGGTGAAGAATGCAAAGAACTTATTCCAACGACGCATCTTCCTCAGACACACCTCGACGTCAAGGAGCCTACATCGCCTACGACAATGACCCTTCCTCCATCGTTAATGGAATGACACCGTTCTTCCGCGACGCCCATCTACCGTGACACTCATCTTCCGCGGATCGATGACGTACGACAAAAAATTTTAGGTAGGGGGATTTTTGTGATCTTCATATATGTCTTTTATACTCTCGAACATGGCGTTTAATAGTTGGGTGATGATTTGAACCACTAATGTAGTGGGTACGGACTAACGAACAAGTCCGGACCCACCACTATTTTGTTCTTGATGCGCAAGGGTGTTAGGAGATGATTAAATGGGACCGCAACGGCGATTTGGGGCCTTCAAAGTGGAGTTTGGATCTCGAGATGATCGCAGGCGCAGACAGAAGCAAAAACGGACCACCGGAATGACTCTGGTGGCCCGTGGAAGACCGCGACAGCCCCCCGGCACGCCGCCTGCAGGAGCCCACCGCAACACCGGCCGCAGTGGTGAGTAGTGGATCCTGTGGCCACGTGGGATCTGGGGAGACCAGCGGTGCCATCCTGGCACCACGTTGGCAGAATTGGGGGCCGCGCCCACTGCTCGGCCAGCAGGCCGAGCCAGCACCCCCCGATCTGGCCTGGGCGGGTCATGCGGACTGGGTCGCGTCGGTCGGGTCGGGCCGTGCCCAGCCGAGCCGGGCCATTCCCTACCGGGCCGGACCCGGACCTGGGTTGGGTCGACCTGGTTCAGGCCGACCCATGGTGGGTTGGGCCGGGTCGGACCGGGCCCAGAACCCCCAGTTCGTACCGTTTTTCAGTTTTTTGCCATAACATGAACTACGAACCTCCGATCGACACACCTTCAGTTGCGTAGGATTCCTTGGATTGAGAAGGTCGTTTAGAGATTTTACAATTGAGTTTTAGGTGAATTTTGGGCATGGTCGGGTGGGTTCGAACCCGAAACTAACCGGGCCCTTGGAGCGGAAACACTTATAACTTAAGGACCGGAAGTCCGATTGACGTGTTGTCAAATATATTGAATCCCTTTTTATGGGAAGGTTATGTTTGAATACTACACTTGAGTTTTGGACTCAGCTAGAGTATTGTCGAGATGGTTTTAGCTTAAAAATCAACCGGGCCCCTGGAACAGAAAAGCCAATAACTCTCGGACTGGGCGTCCTATTAACGCACCGACTGTTGCATTGGGTTTCTTTTGACGAGACAGAACTTCAGGATATATCAAATCTGGACTTCATGACAGTTGATCTACCAACCCCCTTTTCTCGAGGAGTGGACCCTCCAGAAATCGAGCGCGCTGTGTGTGGGGACCCTAGAGCTGGCTGCGACTGCGACGACTACCGTGCTAGGATCCTCCATGGGTTCAACACCGATGATGACTGTACATGGATCCTCCGTGGGTTCGGTAGCGAGGATGAATGTACTTGGATCCTCTGTGGGTTCGGCAGCGAGGATGACAGTAATTGGATCCTCCGTGGGTTCGGCAGTGAAGACGACTGTGCTTAGATCCAACGTGGGTTTGGTAGTGATGGTTACTGTACTTAGATCCTCCATGGGTTCGGCAGCGATGACTTCTGTACTTGGATCCTACATGGGTTTGGAAGAGGAGATGATTCAGAGGCTACATCTAATCATCTCTACCCTTCTTTGTGAGTAGTATACCTGTGTGAGCTGAGTCTTGACTTTCAGTCATTATCTTTGATGTGATTGACTATCTTTCCTGTGTGGACTGGGTTGTGCTTGGGCTCAAGAGTTGGAGACGAACTGAGATTGATTACTTTGTTATATGTATGGGAATATACATAAGTAGGGTTGGTTGATTCTCTGGGATTTTTCTTTTCCTTTTTGGTTTATCCTTCGTAGATTTTGGGAGACCTTCATGGGCCCCAGGGTCCCTACTGAGTATCGTATACTCACCCCTGAACGGTTTATGCCCGCACTACATTGTGTTAGATGCAGACGACGAACAACACTGATCATGGGGGAGTCTTGTGAAGCTGGACAATACCTGGAGGTGGACCACCTAGTAAGGCATGCGCGGAGCAGATGGACAGACCCGAGGTGCCGAGGAGACCATCTGTACCCACCCTTCAAGTGGGATTCCCAGAGGATTACTCAGTGATTGCTGATTTACTTTACTGCTGTTGTACTTTCCTTTTTAGTTGTACTGTACTCTCAGTTGGGTTTTTATACTGGCCCAATTACTTTTATACTTAGTTTTACTTAGTTATTACTTCACCTGCATACTCTGTTGTGTTGTTTACTTATATGAAAGGCAATTCATTCCCTTTTATCGGGATTTACGCCTTTGGTGCTGGTCGCCCGCCCCTGGCCAATGGAAGGCGGGCTTGGGGTTGTCACGGAACAGGCCCCGAGGATGGGTCATGACAGATGGAATCATGAAGTAATCAATAATTCAAATAAAAATAGAAAACACATCATTTTTAATTGGTTCTCCACTAAGGGTTAGTCCAAATTACATATTCCAACAATGTTTTGGTCTAACATAAATTCAATAATCTTTACTAGTTATAGAATACAGATGTTCAATCTTAGCAACTCTATACCAGGAATACCGCCTTTACAATATTTTAGGCATAAGAAATATCCTCCCTTGAAACTCTTCCCTCAACTCCCACTATCCCACTTCTTTGGGATAATTATTAATAAGTTTAATGAATTTAGGGTTGCTTCTGTAGGTTAGAATTTAATTATATTTCCTTGAATAACATGAGAATCTACTTAAAATGTATACTGGAGTTGATGCACTTGAAATCACTGTTCACTTAAACAAAAAGGTCAACACTAATATTCTTGAAGCTCTTTTATAAAGATCCATCATGAATATTGCATCCTTCAAGAATAAAATTTCATTCACATACCACTAATTCATCATTAAATAACTAGACATCCTAAAACTTCCATTTCTCAGATACCTGAGAATTAGTAAAGACTAAGATATTATTTTCATGATTCTAAAGATCACAATTAATAATTGATTTGAATATTTCTTAGTCTTCATGAATTCTGAGATATTTAACCTTTTCGTTAATTCCATTCATATAAAATAAAGTGTGTGTAGCTTCCTATTTATAGGCTCAGCCTTTTGCAATCATTCCAAGCCTCCCACAGATTTCTTTTGAACCTTGAATTCATGTTTGAAAAGCTCTTTCATTCACGAATCTGTAGTGAAATTTCATGTTGTTGCAAAGAGCCACCATAAAATAATCACGAACTCATGATACTTGTCATAGTTTTCAATAACAATATCTTTCCATCATGTATTCTCGAACCTCCTTACCATCACGAAGCTCCATACCTTTGCCAAGCTCAACCTTTTTTCAAACTCAGTCTTAATGAAACCCAGTAATCTCAAAACTTATTCCCTTACCATTTGTAGAGAGTTAACCTCATCAAACACTCATTCATGAAGCTTGCTACATCATCTTGATTTTGAGCCCAAAAATTTGCAAAACACTAGGAAATGACACCACCTTCAACACTGTATCCATATTACAATATAATATCACTCACCTTTATTACTCTATGATCATCCTAATGTGGATTGAAAATAAAAACAAACCAAATTACATTTCCAAATTTCAAAGTCCTTTGTTATAATACATATCTATCTCTTTTCCTTATGTGGATATATAAGAGATATTTAAAGGAAAACAAGGGAAATTTTTGTAACTTAATTTAATTTAAATTATATATCAATAATTTTCATCGAAAAGTGTCCATTAAAAAAATTAATTTAAAAACTAACGTGGTAATGCCATAATTTCATTCAGAAAAATAAAAAAAATAATACTATGAAAAATCATGGCTTCACCACTTAGTTTTAACTGATATTATAAACATTTACCCATTACCGAGGTGATAAATTTTACCATGGTTACTATTAATTTTTAGCAAAAATAAATGTTGTAACATCCCATTACATTCTTTCAAGTATTTTTTACCCTTTTGTTGATATAATTTATCTTACGTTGTGTTTGGGGAGTCATTATTGGATAAATTGGAAAAAAAATTAAGCTTAAAGGGATGTTCACAGTTGGTGTATTGTTAGGGAAAACTGTGTGGGTTGGCCCAACAAACCATATACCATGATGTGAGCTACTGGAATGTGGTGCATCATTTTTATAAAATATGAGGTCAACCCCTCTATGATTTTAGGCCTTAGAATGTAAGGTTTCACATGGTTGGTTCATGGTTTGAAAAACTATGTGACCTCCTAGAATAAATTGTTCAACCTATCAATAGGGGTCCGTGGTTAGAGAGCACGATTTGTTTAACCATGTGGACCTGCATAGAAAACCATAGTCATAGGTTTTAATTCCACCTAGTTTTTGAAAAAAAACCTAAACCCACTGTTTAAGAATCCTAATAACACTATTCTACCTTAACTATAATTCCTTTGTTGTGAAGGATCCCAAGATGTGATTTGGCTCCTCAAACCTCTTTTGTTAGTATATCAATGCATTATTGATCTCATTCGATTTCCTATGGGTAATTAGATATCCTCTCTTGTGGTTTCTTCAGATCTACTTTTCTCTCCTCCTTAAAGAGTGTTGGATCACCACGTCAATGATGGATCTAAACTCCATTTTATTGTATCTTGATTCAATGTTTCATTTATTGATCTCTTATTTCATGTTCTTTGATAGTGAGCCCACTTTGGGAGTTTTATTTGACTGTGTGACAAACATTAAGTGGTTTTATATTGATTTTCCTTATGATTAACACCTATGTTTTCTTAATATATTTGAAATGAGTTCTTTATTGTTCTAAAAACCTATATTTTTAAGGATTTATATGTGACTTGAAGTGTAATAAAAGACATACAATACCATAATTTTGTTATAATTGAAACATGGAGATACTTTTTTTGAAAATGACTTCTTGATTTTGATATTAATTTGATCAATTTATTTAATGTAAAATCATGAGAAAAATAGATTAAGGAGAAAAATGATTTGAGATGGAATGAATTGATGAAACACTACATTTTGGTTTTGAAATAAGAAAGGAATGTTGGAAATTAAATATTGTGAAATTTTTAATTGAATTGATTTGAAATTATTTATTTTCCCACATTTAATTGATTGATTTCTTGAATAAAATGTTTTCTTTGGTAGTTAGTGGCATTTGGTACAAGTACTCTAGGACCATCCCTCCATAGAAATGTATTAATGATGATAATTGTTACTCAAAAAATTGCAGTATGACTTCCCCTAATGGGTTCCCCTATTGGGATGTAGACTTCCCCTGATGGGTTTCCCTTATGGGGTGTATTTATGTGTGCACACATACCTAGTTCTGAGATCACTATGAGATGTGTGAATATCCTATTACATGAAAATTTTCACGACCCGTTCCCCAGGGCCAATGCCATGACTACCCCAAGCTTGCCTTCCATAGGCCAGGGGCTGGCGACTAGCACCGAGAGGTGTATTACCTAAAACCGGGAAGACATTGCCTTTATATCCTATAAACATACCCAACCAAGAATAGAACAAGATACGAACACAATTAAACTATATAGAAAAAAGAGTGCTGCAAATAAGAGGGTCTGGAATACATTCCCATTAGTAAAGGTACAAGTAAAACTGAAATACAATACAACTAAAGAAAGAGAAATACAACTACTGGGTCATCCTCCGAGGTTCTAACCTGAAGGGTAGGTACAGATTGCCTCCTTATCTCTCCATGCATGGTCGTCTCCTCTGTGCACCACCACGCCATATGGTCCACCTTCAGGCACCGTCCAATCATGGTACTCTCAACCTCAATATGCGTTGTCCGTCATCTGCACCAAACACAACAAGGTGCGGGCACAACCCATGCAAGGGTGAGTATAACAATACTCAGTATGGACCCTGAGAACTACAAGGTCACACAAAATCCACAAAGGATTAAAAAAAATGAATGAAAACAAATGACAACCCTACTTTGGTATATTCCCATACATATAACAAAGTTATCATGTATACCCATCTCGATCATGAGGAAACACAAGGTCCAAACCAAAATCCCAAAGAAAAACTGTTCCCCAAATGAAGAAATACTACAAAGGTAAGTACCACATAAGTACGCAACACAGAAGAATACCACCAAGGCATTACCACGAAGGAAAGTACCACACAGGTACGAACTCATCTCACACCAGGTATATCTTAGGTAAAGTAAAAGAGATGATTATATGTAACTACTGAATCATATTACTCTGTAAAGAGGCAAACCCACGATGCATCACAAATTACAGACCCACATAGGATCCTAGTACATCGTAAGACCCACACAAGATCCTAGTACTCTATCAGACCCACATAGGATCCCAGTACAGTGTCAGACCCACACAGGATCCTAGTACTCTGTAAGACCCACACATGATACTATTACATCATCAGACCCACACAAGATCCTAGTACTCCGTCAGACCAACAAAGGATCCCAGTACATCGTCAGACCCACACAAGATCCTACTACTCCGTTAGACCCACACATGATCCTACTACATCGTCAGACTCACACAAGATCCTAGTACTCTGTCACACCCACACAAGATCCTAGTACATCGTCAGACCCACACAGGATCCTAGTACACCATCAGATCCATGAAGGATCCCTTTCTCATGTTGCAGCCAGCTACATGGTACCCGCACTAAGCATGCTCGTCTCCGAGAGAGTCCTCTCCTGATGCTACTGGTCTATACTCCAACTACTAAAACGTCCCACGAAGAAGTATCCCAAAGTACCTCCAGTTAATATAGGTGTCAATGCAATAGACGATGAGTCAATCGGACGCCCGGTCTGTAAGTTATTAGCCTTTTAGTCCTAAGGGCCTGGTTGGATTTGTGCTCGATCCAACACGACTGTACACCAACTTTAACCAAATCTAAGTTGGGGTATACCAAAACGACCATCTTGATCCAAGGTTTTTGTCACTGTATACTATTTGTCAAACGGATTCCTGAAGCTCAAGATATGACCGAAAGAGAGAAATGAGTCGAAGTTGGTCTGGGTCCAGTCCGACCTGGTTAGATCGACCCATCCTGACCCGGTCTGGGCCGACCCGACCAGGTTTGGTACGCCCCGACCCACTAGGCGGACCACTCGTCTCGCCAGCTGGACGGTTGGCCTGCCTCCTCCATGTGATGCAGTCGCGGGCCGTGCCCTCTCTGGCAGCCGGCGTCGAGCCAGTCGTGCCTCGCCTCTCCGCCGCGACACAAGGACGCGGTTCTTCTCCACCAGGCGGAGTGGTCACGCACTGTCACCCCTTCAGGTGGCCATACACCACCGACCACTTCCCTCTCTTCGCCACGACCGGCGGGCCGCTTTTCTTCTCTAATGGCACAGTTGCGCCGCCACCATCTTCACGGATGGCCTTGGTGCTAACTGCCGCTCATGATTCCCACTGGTGCCATTTTTGGGTTTTCTCATAGGACGCCTGTTCCAACCAAACATAATTCGCACCTATGGTGAACCCGCATTTCTGAACGCAACTGTGCCCTCATATTTCTGGACCGGGCAACCATTTAAGAGTTATTCTACATTTTCATGAAAACTACTTACCCTCGATAATTAAAGCGTAAAAAACTTAGACAGATCATTTCGGGCACTCCAGGCCTCAGAATCGCGCGCCGTCAGATTTTGCGGTCTCGTAATAATTCCATGCAATTAGAAATATTATATGTCATTTTCAGGACATTACAAAAAACTAACATACCATGAGGATTTCATACATGGTTATTTTCAATGATTTGGGTCTTGATTATACATGTTATGGATTATTGACTATTTTATTCATGGAAACTATTTTGTATAAGAGTTTTATATAAAATATTTATTTAAGATAGTTTTGATATATCTTCCATCTATTTTAATGTGAAATAATTTTTTGGTATAAAATATGTGAATGACATACCATCCTTATTTGATTTAAAATTGAATCATAATATGTCTAATTAGTATGGAATTTATTATAGAACACTTGGTGAGACCCTAATAGAATTTATAGATCACACATTACCATTTAATTTAAGAATTTTTATAATTTATTATTCTAGGTCTAAGAAAAGGAAAGGAGATAATTGGATGTGGTGAATGTTATTTATCCTTTGGGCCATGGAGTGGTTATTGTGATCAATGGATCTGTTTTCCACTTATTGAATAAGATCTATTTTTTATACTTTTTGTCTACTTAATGTTGTTGTTTCCTTTTGGATGTTTGTCTATCTAACTGTGTACTATTTCACCTGGTTGTCTCTCGTACTTCTCCTTTTATACTATTGATAATGGTGACTTGTATCTTCTATTTTCTCCTGTCTTTATGTTAAATTAATTCCCTCATAATCTTGTTTGACAACAGGTCTTATTAACCAAACTCTCACTACTACAAATATGTACTTTATTAGTGTTATAAAAGGTCATTAACAACACTAGAAAATCATTTTTAATCTAGGAGAAGATAAAGGGGTCCCCTTTATCAGTGCTCAAAAAAGCGCTGATAAATGAGTCCTTTATCAATGCTTTTTTAGCGTTGATAAAAGTTAAAAAAAATTAAAAAAAATAATTCTTCAATTCTGGAGGGGATTCAATAGCACTTAAAGACCCCCTCTAACTGCACCCCCCATCTCAACCTACACGCCCCCACCCACACTTTAACAGCACCCACATGAACCCTTTAACATCACTAGCCTTTATTCCACCCACGTGTGTGACCTACCTCCCCCTGGATTCAAACTCTGGACCTGCTTCCTGCACACCTAAGCCTTTACCACTCCACCATATTTCATTTCTCTCTGTTAATTAATATATCAATTTATTTATATATATAGTATGTTAAATTTACTCGTATATTAATTTATATTTATATTAATATATATGAAATTATATTAATATATATATATATTGTTATATTAATATATATATAGTTATATTAATATACATATAGTTAACTTATTATATATATATATATATGTATCTTTATATATATATTATATTTATATATTAACATATTTATTCATATTAATATATATTTATCAGATTAGTTTTAAATACATTTATAAAATATTCTTTTTGTGTGTGTTTGTAAATAAATAAATACATATATACAACACACACACACACAAATTGTATGTGTATTTTTATGTATAATTATACACACACATATATATATATATACACAAATACTATATATTATTATGTATATACATATGTTTAGAATATATAGATAATATATATCAATTTTTCAATACAGATGCACAAAAATGCACACACACACACATCATATAGGTATATAAATATTAATATATTTGTATTTTAAAAAAATGGATATTAGTATTTTATTTAGATAAGATTTATATATTGAGAAATATACTTTATATGTAAATATGTTTAATTATTTATTTATAAAATAAAATCATTATCGGTAAATATATAAAAAATATGTATATATTGTTATATAATTGAATATAAATAATACTACATTGTGATAAATGATAAAATTTCAAAACCATAATATCCATATAAATGTAACCCCTCAGAATAAATTTAGTCCCCATTGAAAAATTTAAAAAATAACCCCTGAAACAAGGCTTAAATTCTATTGAATATTAAAAAATTTGGGTATCCGGACTAAAAACTCAGTTTTGGAAGCCCTATAGGCCTTTTTGCCTCAAAAATTGTGAAAAAGGTTACCTTCAATCATTATTGAAAAGATCTTATCACATGATTTTATTTGATATGTTGTAGAGCTCAAACAGACACCCAGATCAAAACTTACATTCGTTGGAAGTTTGAGTTACGCGTTCGAATTATTTTAGATCTTTTATGAATTTTTTGATTTTTTGTGTCTTTAAATTGTTATTAAATGATTATTAGTCAATTAAAATTAGAAATTTATTAATTAATAATTTTTTAATATATTTTATAACTCATTTTCACTACATATGTTATATATTAAGTGAAAATGATTATTTATAATTATCTAAAACATATTTAAAAAATATAGTTTTTATTTATATTAACATAAATTTAATTATATATATATATATATATTATTTTTTATGAAATATAATTTTTTTAAAAATACACCTTATCAGCGCTAGAAAGAAAGGTACTGATAAAGCCACCCCTTTATTAGCTCTACTAAAAAGGTTCTGATAATGGAGGCACCTTTAACAGCGCTAAAAAATCATGGATAAAGGCAGCCCCATTATCAATGTTACTTTAGTGCTAATAAAGGGTAGTGTTATGAAAATCCAATTTTTTGGTAGTGTCTGGGGATTATTAGTTCTCTTTGGGATATGTCAGAGCTATCTTAGGTATACTGGTATCAAGTTATTATGAGATGGTTCATCAAAAATTGGTATTAATGGGAGGTTAAGAATCTTTTCTTGATTTCAGTATACGATATGAGGTGTCTTGATTGTACTTAAGAGGTAATTGTGATAGAGTTCCTGAAAAATTATTTAAATAAATATCCTTAAGTCACTATGGGTATTTAGGATAAGAATATTTGAGTAATGTTTTGATATGATTCTATTTCCCTATATTTCTTCTAAGTTCATTGAAATTATAGTGTTCATTTTATGCACAATGGAGTTGATATTCATATATCTCTTGTATATTTTTCTGATATATGTATCATTTATTATATCTTATGTTCTCTAATTAATGTTTTGTAGCATCATTCTCCCAAGAAGGTATTTGAATTGGCCCCAAGAGGAAGCAGCTAGTGAGACATAGTGATAAAATCTTCATGTTCGTCAAAATCCTCTCGAGATAGAGGTGTGGCCTATTCAAGCTCCAGGACAAGTACCTGTACTCATTCCCACTTAAGATCCAGTAGTATTTCCTCAAAGGTATGAATCTTTTTATCATGATCAAGAGGGTTTTCACCAAAATATGCCTTCTTTCCATTTATCTAATGATCATCATGAGGCTGAGGACTGGTTGAGGAAGATAGATCAACTTTTTGAATTCCTTGAATATATAAAATCTATTAAGGTGAAATGTGATACCTTTAAAATGGATGGGTCTAGAGAGATATTGTGGGATTTGACAGATATAGTTAAAAAGTATGAGGTTTTGGAATGAAAATAAATTTGGGTTTTTTACTGACTAGTTCAATATATAAGCTATGTCCTTGATGATATTAATGATGTTTCTCAAACTCGGGCGGGATGAAAAGATTGTGACTAAGTATGTAAACTATTTTTTTGGGACTATCCCATTTTCTCTTAAGTCCATAATTGATGAGAAGATGATGGAAAATATATTTTATATGGTTATTTAGTGTAACATTTGATATTATGTTTTCATGAAAAATCTAGATACCTATGTTTAAGTGATTGATAAGGTATTGATGATTAAACTTGACCTGTATGGAAAGTCATTGTTGATGGGAATTCATTTTTCTTTCAGTGGTAGATATCTTACTTCCTTTAAAGGAAAGAGGATTCTTGATGAGTATTTTGGTGGTTCTAGACAGCTGGTATCGTCCAGACCTTTTATAGTTATCGGAAGAGGCCTATTGATCAGCTTTTAGTGCATCAAGTTTTGTATTTAAGATGTGTGTGTACAGAGGATCCAAATATTTATAGTTATTGTTGTCTCTTATGATATTTATAGATTTTATACCATTTATTTTCTACATCACATATTATTACTAGATCAATAACTTCAAAAAGAACCACGGTGAAATAAAATCCTTTAAGATACAAGGGTTTCTAGAAATAAATATCCAATCCCGAGCTTCATCACATAGTGAAAGAGTTTCCAGAGTAAGTTGATATAGGTATAGTTATTGGGAGAGGTACCATCTGTATAGCTTTATATTTTGTGACTATTTTATTTGATAAAGGTGCATCCCACTTATTTATATCGAATCACATTATGACCCAGCTAAATATTCCTACATATCTTTTATCTAATCTAATGTATATTAATATGACCCTTATAATGAATAGAGATAAATAGATCCATTTTTCTTTATTGTATTTTATCTTTATCAAATATTGATCAAACATATAATTCTTTGGTTCTATACATGAAACATCTTGAATTCATCATTAAGGTGGATTGAATGATTGATAGTAATGATCCAATTTACTATTATCTTCAACAATTCGCCATTAATGTGATTGATTGAGTGTTTTGTGTCTTTCAGGTAGAACAGAACTTGAGGTCAAGTAGATCCAGATCATTTATCTAGAATTGGGTAAGGTTTCATTTTTCATTGATTTTGACATAGAGAGATAATTTTGAGTTATTATCTCCCTATAGTCATCATTGAGTTTCCTTATGTGTTTCTATATTATTTTTCTTGTCTGGAACCAACAAGGTAGGCAAAGTTATCTATCAATTTAGTAGTTTTTACTCAACCAATATATTTTCTTTCTTATCATATGGAACAAAAAGAGTTGAAAGAGTTAAATATTTAGTTCTACGATCTATTAGAGAATTGATTTATATGACCAAGTCTATCACCATGGAAGGAAACTATTCTCTTTGTGAATAATTTTGATAGAACACTTTAACTATGTGTTGAATACTGGGAAAAATTGATTTATGGTAAAGAACCAGTATTTTTTACCATGGATTGCTGATTTTCTAATCTGTTAAAAGGGGAATGGTGGTTCTCAAAGATTGATTTTTGATTTGGTTATCCCTATTTGAAAATAAAATACTATGAAATTTAGAAGACCACCTTAAAGATTAGGTTTGGTCATTTCAAATACCTTATCATGCCATTTTTTCTAACCAATTCTTCTATGGTGTTTATGAATTTGATGAATAGAATAGTCCATGATTACCCTGATTCATTCGTGGTGGTATTTGTGGATGGCATTTTATTTTACTCTAAAACCAAGGAGGATCATATGTGTCATTTTAAAGAAATATTAGAAATATTGATAAATTTTAGACTTTATGCAATGATTTAAAAGTTTAATTTACAGATTTAATAAGTTAAATTATTGGGATACATGGTTCTATAAAAAGGAATATTAGTCTATCCTATGAAAGTGAAGGAATTTATTACATGGGAGTAACTGTGTAATGTTTTTGAGATATGAAGATTCTTGTACATGGAATGATATTACTGTAGGTTTGCTAAAGATTTCTCAAAATTTTCTTCTCTAATTACTTCCCTCACTTTGGTTAGAGTTATGTTCTAATGGAATGAAAAATGTTAGAGTTATTTTCTTGAGTTGAAATTTATTTTAACTTCTTCTGTAGTGTTAACTCTTATAAAGGATGGGCATGGCTATGTTTTCTTATGTGATTCCTTGAATTCGTTTTTTGGTTTTGTTCTTATTTAGAGTGATCGTATGGTAGCCTACAACTTCATATATTTTTTCCACATGAGAATAATTACTCAACCCATGATCTCAAACTCACAAATATTAATGCATTACCTTATAAGTTAGCATAATTACCTTTTCAGAGAAAGGTTTATTGTTAATACAAACTTAAAAATAATGAGTTATGTCATTTTTCAATAATATTTGAACCTCCAATAGAGTTGCTGGCTGGAGTACCTATAGAATTTTGACAACAACATTTCCCACACCTCGAGAAAGGGAAATGTCATTACTGATTCTTTGATTATGAAACTTTTAACCCCAAACAAGAATTAATCATTAGAAGAGTAGAACCTGATGGATATTTTAGGA
Source organism: Viscum album (assembly GCA_963277665.1). Classification (NCBI taxonomy): domain Eukaryota; kingdom Viridiplantae; phylum Streptophyta; class Magnoliopsida; order Santalales; family Viscaceae; genus Viscum; species Viscum album. Next base: position 339,331,114 of record OY728163.1, read on the forward strand.
TTTTTTTATCTGGGAGTCTTGGATGAAGGGAATGAAGTTATTTTTACATTTTTTCTATTTTACTCTTCTCTATTTATGTTGATTATTTAGGAACCAAAACTCAATGACAAATTCCATAGTATTAACAATTATCATTATAGGGTGGAGACCATATATGAGTGGACTCTCTATTCTATGGGAGACCTATGTTCTTCGAATCATTTTTTATACCTTTTGTCATAATAATTGTTTAATGTGGGATTACCGTAATTTACTATGGGTGGTGCACCTTGGAACCAAAATTGTTTTATGATGTGTGGTGACGATTCTGGTGGCTATGTATGAAATGAGGAATCACTGACTTTTTTTCTCATTGGTGTACCTATCATAAGGTCAATGTCAAGCACTAGAGACCTTAGGGGTATGTTTTAGCTGATTTAAGTTCTGACTTGGAAGTAGGATGAGATCTCTTTGTACATTATTTTTGGGTTTCTATGAACCCATAAAAAAGTGTTATGGGTTTTGATCAATCAGCTGATGAAATCAGATTTATTCATACCCACTCATGACATATCCAAACATGAGGACTTGAGAGGTATCTTCGTATAGGTTATTATCATATTTTATGTTGTCAATTATTCTGTCGTATCTCATAGTGGTCTTTGTTTTACTTCTCATTATTATAGAGGCCTCCAGGAGGCACTAGGATCTCATTTATGTTTGGTCATCTCATATCTTCTGCAGAAGGATGTCCAGATAGAATAACCCATATAGATTATTGAGTACATGCTTCAGGACTATGTCTATGATTTTTTTGTATCTTAGGTTCTCTATTTGGGATTGGTGGAGCTTTCTTATAAAAATAGTTACCATAAATAAATTCATATTACTCATTTTGAGGCCTTATATAGTTTTCCTTTTTAATCTCCATTTTTTGTTGAGATATTGGTGAGAGTTATTTAGTTGGACTAATTTGGTCCATGAAATGATGAAAAATATTTAGTTGATTTGTTAAATAATTTTTATGGAATAAATCCCAAACAAGTTTCATGTATACTATTATAGGTGAAATTTGGAGTTCTTAGTTGGTGAACATGTGTATTTGAGAGTTTCACTCCATTTGGATCATTGATGTCTTGGGAAATAGGGGAAGCTTACACCATAGTTTTTCAAGTACATTTAGGATATTGAGAAGGTTGGGAAAGTGGTTTTCAATTTATCACATGCACCATAGTTAACATTGATACATAATGTGCTCCATGGATCACTCCTTTTACGAGTATCTTTCTTACCCATCTCATGTCTTGACCTAGGAGAATCTTGATAGGGTTCCTGATTTATCTGTTAATAAGTATTTAGTCACTATTTGTTTCTAAGATAATGGTTCTTTGTGGTAGGATGATACCTTTTTCCATGTTCTATGGAATCATGGTTCTAATTAACATGATATGTGGTAATGTGAGGAATTGATTGGAGAGTAGTGGGATCATCTCTTTGAAAGGGACTCTTCATGATAGACTTTTTGGAGAGATAATGTGTTAATGGTGGGTAATTTGTAACATAACATTTCCTTATTTCAAGTATTCATTGACCCTTTTATTGATATATTTTACATAGGGTCTTGTTTTTGGAATATTTTAGGATAAAATTGAGAATTTTGGAATCCCAATGGGGTTTACATGGTTAGAACATAGGTAAGGGAAAATGTGTGATTTGGACTAGTAAATTGTGTTCCCTAATGCAAGAAATAAGAAGGACGATCATGGTTTGTCTAAATAGTGAGGCAAGTACCCCCAAACCTTGAAACCTCATACAATGAAGGTTTCCACAGTTGGGGCATAGTGTGCCATCCTATGATAAATTGTGCACCATACCTGGAGGGGAGCATGGTTAGAGTGTACGGTTTGACTAACCCTGCATCCCAACCTATAAAACCATGAGCATGGATTTTATTTCCCCCAAAGATTTTAGAATAAAACATGAACCCCACAATTTTAAGATTCATAATCACCCCATTCAATCCTAACTCTAATTCCTTAGTTGTGAAGGCTCCTAAGAGGTGGTTTTCACTCCTCAACCCTCTTTTCTTGGTGGATCAAAGTATACTTGATCTCATTTGATATAATCTAGGCAAGTGGATATCCTCTCATGGTTTTTCTAATGATATCCATTTCTATTCTCCTTTTATAGTGATGGATCATCAAGTTATTAATAGATTTAATTATTTTTGGTTAGATAATGATTCTAGGATTCATTTCAGGATCTATTATATCTCATTCTTCATTGGTGATCCCATTTAAGGTGTGATATTTGACCATGTGATTAAATGTAAGTGGTTACATATTTCTTTTCCCTATAATAGAGACATAATTTTTCCTTATTGAATTCAAATAAGTTTTAATTTAAAAAAACAATTTGAATGGATTTTTCATGTGATTTGAAATGGAATAGAATTTGTGATAAACCCAAGTATTTATGGAGTTGAAATATGGTGTGGATTTTGGTAAAAGTTACAGATTAATTTGGCAATTTATTTGATCAATTGATTTGATGTTGAACCCTGAGAAAAATGTCTTAAAGTGAAAAATGATATGAAATGGAATGAATTTTTGAAAACATCAACTTTAGATTTGAAATGAGAAAGGAATGTCTAAAACTAAAAACTTAGAATCTTTAGATTGAATTGATTTTAAAATTTTGATTTTCCCATTTTTTATTTTTATTATTTTTTAATTACATGATAGCCTAGGTAGTTATTGGTAACTGGGAAAAGCATGCTAGGACCTTGCCTCTCTAGAAATGGATTGACAATGAAAAAAATTACTAAAACAAATATGGGATGACTTTCCATGATGGGTTTCCCTATTAGGGTGTATAATTCCCTTGATTATTTCCAATATTGGAGTGTTTTTGCGTGTGCAAACTGGAATAGAGCTAAGATTAATACGAGATATGTAAGGTTCTTATTACCTAAAAAACTTATTACTAGGGGGTTCTTGTAATTGGTTATTTTCTATCATTTGTGACCTAATTATACATGATGTTGATTATTGAACTGATTTTTTCATGCCTACTATTTTACATAAATGTTTTATATAAAATTTTATTTAATCATGTTTTGAAATATATTCTATTTATTTTAATGTGAAATCATTTTTGGTTTAAAATATATTAACGATATAACATGATTTTATTTGATTTAAAATTGATGTATAATTGTTTTAACTAGTATCTAATTCTTCATGGAACACTTAGTGATTCCCTACTAGGCTTTATAGCTCACACCGTACCTTTTATTTAATAAATTTATAGATTATCTTATGTTAAGTACAAGAAAAGGGAAAGTTCCAGTTGGAGGTGGTTGATTTTCTAGATCCTTGGGAGCATGTTGGGGTGATGGTGACTGGTGGAGCTGTTGTCCACTTTTTACATAGGGTCTATTTTTGAGTATTTTTTTGGTTGATGTTTTTGTTTCCTTTGGGCTATTTATATACGTGTCCAGATATTATTTACCTAGTTGGTTCTATTAATTATCCTTTTAGGGTATTGATAATGTTGTATTGTATATTTTATATTTTGTTATATTTTTGTTAAATTAATTCCCTCTTTATCTTGTACGAAGCCAAGTGATGTTGTCATCCCATGGGGATAAAAAACGCCCTTTGGGTTATGTCAAAGCCAACACAGATATGAGGATAATAGGGTATTCTGGTCTTGTTCATGAAAAAGGGTCCTATTTACTAAATTTTATCCTTTTGATTATAAACATTTAATTTGTTTAATCTTATTCGATACCTACAAATGGAATAAAAAATTTTAAAGTATGTTCACAAAATGTGGCAAAATCATCTTTTTAGTAGAGAAATATTTTTAAGCATAAAGTCAGGTTTTTTATTATACTATTATTAGAATTTTTTTTTAAAATTATTAAAATGTTTTATAAATTAAATAATATATTCATTTCATTAAAATAATTCCCCAATAGTTATTAATTTAATTTATTGATATAAAATTACATTGGGTGAACAACAAAAAGAAAAAAAAATCACATTTATTTTCAAATATTTTTTTAAATCTTATCATTTAAAAAATAATGAATTGTTTTTATAAATTTTTCGATCATGTATTTTTTATAATTTAGTTATTACTATTTATACCCACCAATTCAACAGTTAGGTGATAATAAACACATGATATTTTGTTAACATTTTGTGGTTTGTTTAAACTCATTGTTCCGTGTAACACAAGTTATTGAAGAAATAAATTTAATTAAGGATAATAAAAATAAAATATAGTTACATTAAATCCATAAATGTTAAAAATTAATTTTATTCTAGTAAAACTTAATAGAAAGAAATATTTTTTAGAAAAATCAATTTTTTAGGAGTGGAGTGAATTTATTCTTACTCTGAGCTATGTAAAAAACCCTAAATGAGTGTTAATTTGTTTATATATTTATATATTACCAATAAATATTTTTTTTCCATTATTAAAAAGTGATTGATTTAGTTTATTAAGATAAAAATACATAATATTGGAAAAAAATCCTTTCTTTGAAAAATTAGAATTTAGAATATAATGTGAGTTTACTTCTAATTTTTAATATTGGTTAATTATTACATAGGAATTAATCAATAGATTTTTATTAAAATAAACTTATAAATTTATTCCTAAATTAAATTTTGAAAAATTTAAAATTATATAAACATATAATACATTAATAATTTCATGTTTATGTGATCGAATTGTCTACATAAAAAACCCCATTGGACCACTGTAAAATATATAAGGGTATGATAAAAAAGGTTTCCATGTAGTGTGGGAATTTCACTTTCATGAATCTCAGAATTATTTCCCTTAGCATTAACATCCCCCATATATGATTTAGATCAATTTTTGAATTTTTGATGCTTGGATTGGGCCTATTATATGGAAAATATGAGTGATTAAACTTCTATTCAAGGTATATAAGAATGATCCTTATAAAAAATTCCCCTACATCTTGATTTCATCACATATTAATTAAAATTGATTTTATAATGTTTTATATTATATTAATATCTCCAAATTAAATGGATATATTATAAATATAAAATTTATACTTATTATTTAATCTTATTTATATATCTCAGTTCATTTTATCTTGTTGGTGTGTGTGAAAATCTATTCAACATAGCATTTATTTAAAGAAAAACACTGACTAAAATCATAGGGTGTTACATCCTACCACATTAAATAAATTGGGTCCACATAATTTTAATTTCTCTCACAAATGAAAATATATTGTTGTTTTATTAATATAGTCATGACTTGTGATATAACAGTGTACTCAAATCATTCATAATTGTTTGTTAAGTGCTTTCGAGTCATCCAAGGAATATCCTTCAAGAGTGTCAAACCAGATGCTTTTTTGGGAACTCATTTTTATGTTCTAGGTGAACATTGAGTTAATACCCAAATAAACTAATTTAGGGTTATTACACCTAATTTCATCAAAGTTATATCTTGCAACCACTTAGAGTATACAGATAGTTATTTCATTATAATGAAATCACACACTCTTTATTTTAACAAATTTTAATGATTTTTTCTCGTATTTATATTTTTCATTTAGGTTTCCACTATCTAATCTAATTTTCCAGTAATAATTAACTTATTATATTACTTATTATATCCTAAACCATAAATTAATTAAAACCTATGATCCTATAATTCAATCATAGCCTTTATACACAAAAGCATTAATTATATACCAATCAATATATACCATAATCGTGTATATTCACAAAAAGATATTGATATTTTCCCCAATATAACCAAACTTTACATTATATAAAATTACACACAATCCTTAATGGATACCTTTATTGCAGTCATGTATTCTTTCAAAACCCAATAAACATATACTAAAATATCATTAATCACCTTAAAATAGAATCACATAAGGCCTAAAAATGGGTATATATTCCTTGAAACTTATGATCAACACTAAACTTATTAAAATGTGATGGTATCCATACCTCTTAAACTATATTCATAAAATATCACCCCAATATCTAATGTTATATTAACCATAATCTTATTCCAATTGTGATTCCCCAAACCCACACTCGCAAATATGGTCATAAAATGAATATTCTTTACATAGGTTCTTTGATAGATATTGTTAAGAAAAATACATAAAATTCTATAAAAATAATAAAATAAATAAATATTAAGTATATTAAAAATTTAATAACATTTAATATTATAGATTTAGACTAACTGAAAATTATCTTTATTTTTAGCTAAACACTATTAATGAAATATTGATAAACCATAAAAGTTAAATCAGAATAACAACTAAAATTAACCACAAAATCATTTAAATATAACTTAAGAAAATTGTAAACATTATTGCTAAATAAATTTCAATAGAGAGTGGTTACCTATGTTTTTGGATTATCCTTTATAAGGTCTTAAAAGTCAGAATCCATATTTTCCATAGTTTTAATGTACTCCTCTTTGTAGATATCCCTTACATCGAATCCTCTTATTAGTACGATATCTTGATTGTTAATCCATGAAAACAGATCATGATTAATATCCACACATATCAACATTTCCAACATCTTATCAGCCTCATCTAGCGCTACATTGATCAGATGAACCTCCTCTTCTATTTATTCCTCTAAATCAATGAGGAAATCCAAGTTTTCTAATTTAATGAAACTGTCAAGCCTATCTCCCACTATTTTTTAGGAAGGAAGGACCCTATATCAACAGCCTCAGCATGGTCAGTGATTCAAATAACTTTGGGATCATATTCCATCACCTTGGATTTTTATCTTTTGGAGGATCTTGTCTCCATATGTAGGTTATGTAGTAATAGTCCTTTCACCCTTTTGATTTATGTGTTTTAAGATGGACATAGATCCCCATGTCTTTATGGCCTCTCCAAACATTCCTCCTCCTAATACTATAAATCCATCTACCTTGAAATTCATCTTCACTGTCTTTGGAAAACAGATAAGAGGACCTATTGATGGATTCTTCCCCCAAAACTCTTTGCTCTCCATTGGAGTTTTCCACCCGAGATCCTTCATAATCATGATTTATCCCCTAACTCTATAAAAATTGTAATTAATTTCAAAGATTAATAGCAGGTTAAGTATTTCTAGGGATTGACCTAATCAATGACCCACCCTCTATTTCCTACACATGATCATTTCTATATGATGGATCACCCTACCTTGCCGCATGAGACACCACTACACGGCCTTGTAGTGGGTCTATCTCATGTGACCCCTCCCTTCAAAAGGTTCCAATTCCTAATCAGAAAACCTTAATATTGGATGTAGCCTTGGGAATACTTCAACCTCCCTCATCTATCACTTGTGTCCCCGCTTCATGGTTGTTTACACTACCAGATCGCACAACCCCTACAAGGGAGCCCACAAATGATATGTAGGGGTAAGATTCCAAAACACCAGTAGTTCTATCCCCATTGGTTCCCACTGGCTCCAAGGTAGCTTTCGCAGTATGCTTGGGATCGCCTAGTTTATTCATCAAGAGATTGAAAATTTCATCCTCCTTTGGGTCACCCTCATGTTTCCCACATTTCATGAATTTTTTTGTAATTGTATGAATAGAAACCCCCAATTTACTTTGTCCCGTTGGACATTAACCAACACTAAGAACCAAGCCCTTCTCACAGCCTCCAAATTCCACATTCATATGATGATCATTTTTCTTGTTCTCATGCCTACAAACTACCATCTAATGGCCCATTTTCATAGACTAAGAGAAAAAATTCCATCCATGACTCATTAAATGTTTTTTTAACATCAATATTCTTCCCCCACTAAAATCCAAATGTACTTGGATGAGGTATCATTTTTTATATAAAAGACATAATTTCACCTGAGGAGGAAGAAATAAGATTCTTTGTATCCATAAGGGCCATTGGACAAAAACCTAACCAAGCCTTTCTCTGATATTATACAAATAAAAATACATTTTTTCCCAGAATGACCATCATTGATCGATCATGTAAACCCAAAGACCCAAAAATACACATATTGAAGGAATCCACTATTTGAACTGAGTAATAAAAGTTAAATTTAGAAGAGTCAGGGCCTCATTGACCATTGAAGAAAAAATCCAAATTTGGGGCATCCATAAAACATGTCTAGGAATTTGTAGCTAGGAGATATTTGAGGGAAATAGGGAAGTAAATTGGTATTAGAAAATTGGGAGAAGGAACAAGATGGATCTCCATAAAACAACATCGGGACCCCCCCCACCGATGGGGGAGGGACCAACACATCTATCATCGACATCATGGAAGGGGAGACAGTATCATAAAATCCCCCATGGAAAATCTAAGTCTACTTTCATTAGAGCTTTAGAGTGTGATAAAAAAATGTTTAACTAGAAATACCCATTTATTTATTTTAAAATGATAATTTTTAAACTAAACCAAGGACCCCTAATTTAATAAGAAGACTTTAATATCACCAAAACAATATCCACAAATGAAACTCATTTTGACATTTCATATACAATATTCTCCTTAATAACCATAGAAAATATAAACATGAGAAGGGTGAGCTTTAACACTTATTAAGGGGTAGTATACAATTAAAGCTATAATTAAAAAATAATACATGATTAATATGAAAAGAAAAAATAATAATTGAAAATTTTTATATGATTGGAAAAATGTGCATGTAATGTATCCATATATAACATAATAATTTAAACAATCACACATATAGAAATTAATGATTTCATAGTGATGTAATTTATAATTATATACATCAAAAAAATATCGTTAAAGGTTTGTACTAAGTCATCATATATAAATAGGTAAGGTTTACCCAAAATACATAATCTAGTCGATATTATGAGACTTAACAATGCAAGAGATGTTATATAATTATAGTATCCAACCATCACTAATTAATTATGATTCATTCGTCATTTTAAGTGATGAATAAGTAATAAAATACATAACATACATGACTTATTAATATACAAACATTGGTATCAATATAAAAAGTAAAAAAAATATCAATATTTACTTATTAAATAAATGGAATAACTTTCTTAGTAAACAACCTTAAAAAAGACAATGTATAGAGTAATGGGTAAAAAAATACCATACTAGAAAACACAATATAATAATAGTCGATGTGATATAGAATATATCAATTAAAATTTAAAAAATATGGACATGAAGAAGAAAATAATGTTTAGATAGAGATAAAGATGATAGAGAAAATAACGCTTACGAACAAGGTGTGATATGAACTATAAATTGATGATATAATTTTAGGATTAATACTTGAAACATAATCTCAAAAGATATATAACATTTATATTTTCGTAAGAAAATAAAGTGAAATTATAAAAATAATTCTCATAAATATTTTATAGCATAGTCATAAAAATAAACTTGTAATTTTCTTTCAAACGTCCTTCTTGAAGGGTGACCAATGCATATGAAAAACCTTAATTTTAAAATAATTCAACATTTTGAAACCGTGAAAATTATTAAATTTAAAAATAAAAATATTGAGTGTAAGATAAAAATTTATAAATATAGGGAATGAAATCAATACAAATATTCTCTTAAAATATTAATATTTATTTTTAAAATTAAAAATTAATCAAAATATATAAATTGTATTTTATTTGAAAACCCATGGAAACATTAAAATTATCCTTCAAAATAAATAATGGTTATAAATTATGAAAAATGATATCATGTGAAAAATGATGTAAATGAGATTATTTAAAACTTTTGTAAAACATATCAAAAAAGTCCCATATAGTAAATGTTAAAAGGATTACTTTTAAAACCTGTATAAATAAATTAAAATATATTACAGTATAAAAATAATATTTTTTTATTTATAGAGAATAAAATTCATCCAAAAATATATTGAATGTTGACATGGATGGAAAAAAATTCGTGATCGTAATGAAGCAATAAGGCTAAGTCTACATATAAGAAACTATTTAGTTGAATTGTGAAAAAATGGGAGGTGACATATCAAGAAGAATTTTGTACCATATAAAATAAATAAGTATTAAAATATAATACTTTCACTGGGTGGATGGACCAAAATTGGAAAGATACAGTTTGGGAATAAGGGTCATAACTCAATGAAAGTTAGTTTAGTAAAGAACAACTTTTAGGACATGGGTGGTGTATGAATTGGAGGAAAAAGATAAAGGATAGATTAAATGATAGTGAGACTACCAATATTAAATAATGATTCAATATATAATTATTCAATAAATTATTATTTACAGAATATAATATTAAAATATTTCCTAACAATAACCATTTATTAAGGAATTGAAATTCAGACCAAGAACCCTTACATGAAGTCCCACCTCTCTTGGTGTGTGAATATAACCTAATAAATAACCAGAATAATTTTATTAAAAAATTTATCAAAAAAATAACTATATTTAATTTTTATAAGGTCCATTTATTATCATATTTAATTCCTTTATTGTATCAGTTTATCTCTTATCATTCAGTTGGGGTTGTTTTGTCAATTTTTTCAAAACTACTTTGATATGTTGGTCATGATAAAAAAGAGTTATAAAATAGTTTCATCACTCAATAATTTAATAGATACATTTTATATATCATTATACTATCATAAAAGTTATACAATTAAATAGATTGTGAAAAAAATAGATTCAAATTATGAAAAGGGTCTTGGTCTGCTCGTTCTAAGCTGTTAAATTTATGATGACCATTTAAATTTAATCTTATTAATAGATATCTTAATTATCATTAAATAATATGAATAATTTTTTATATATAATATTTATTTATTAAATTAAATTTTAAAACCACCCATGTAAGGCGGTGATGATAAATCAAATATTTCATTCATAGAGATGATAATGTAATCAAAATGCATACAATGTTTTCATTTTTTAATGGATAATGGAGGTAAATAATGGTTATTAAATAATTTTAGTATTATAATTAAAATTATTTAGTTATATTAGTATGGGAATAATATATTTTTAGTTGGTGGATACAAAAAAACATAAAAGAAATTGGTTTAAACAATTACCTCTTCCTTTGATATCCTCTTTTAGTTATCTTTGTAATCATTATTATATTGATATTTTGGTGATAAAAACCCTCTAGAACATTGAAAATTGGTCGGGGAGTTTTTTGAATATTTTTTTTGACATTATAATCTTTTGGTGTGAGTAGAATATGATTGATGATGGGGTCTTTTATAGTTAAGAGGAGTGGGATTTTTATAAATTTTAATTTCATAATATAAAAATAATTTCATAATCCAGAGAAGTCAATCCAAAATTGATAATCAATGTTGATAATATATTTTTATATTTAAAAATTCTAGATTAACCCATTTATATATGATTCTTTCTTATATCATGAGACTTTATCTCTTGATTTATCATTTTACCTCATTTTACCATTTACCTTTGTGAATTTTGTTTTAACTAAGTAACCTATTTTTATGACCAAAAATTAAATTGAACATGTTACATAATTTGGAAATAATTATTCTAAATATGAAATCCATTTTACTTGGAAAAATTTATAATATTTATTAAAATTAATTATGACATAATAAAGCCAAACTTTGAAAAAAAACTAGAAAAATTATTTTTAAGAACAATAAAAGTTAACTATTATTCCATTACAAATAAAAATAATTCGATGAGTGTTAATTATATATATATATATATATGTTATTGATAGATTTTATTAAATTAATTATTTGTAAGTAATTAATTTATTCTACTAATATAAAAATACATAATATATAGAAAATATAATTCTTCAAAAAATAGTACATTTAATCATCAAAATATCTTACTACCAATTTCAAAACATTACTAATTATTTCCTAGGTATGAATAATTTTTTTAAAAAAACCCTTTAAATTTATTTAAAATTAAATTTTGTTAAAAAATAATTAAGTATACCATATACTATATTAATAATTACATGTTTATATCTTGAAAGCTTTTACATTTGAAACACCTCAGGACCCCTGCATAATATCCAAGGTTAATATTAGAAATGGTGGCCATCATGGGTGGTGATTAAACTATCATGGACCTCTTAGTGATTTCATCAAGCTTAAAATTCTCCAAAATAAAATTTTTCTCAATCCACACATGTTAAATTTTAGGTTGAGCCTAGACAAGGTAAAATCCTAGTAATTATACTTTCATTCCAAACTTATATAAATGATACTCATAAAAAATACCCATATACCTTAATGTCATTTTTTATCCTTTATAAATAAGTTTTATTAAGGGTTTACATGTATTATTACTCTCTAATTCAATGACTATATTATAATAATCATGTTTAATAATAATTATTTTATCTTTTATACATATCAAATTTATTTTATTTTTATATTGTGTCTGATATAAGCTATTCAATATATTATTTATTTAAGGGTTTACACTAAATAAATTCATGGGGAATTTTATTCATGTACTTTTTGTCAATGATAATAACATAATAGTGAGATGACTTGTTAAATTAGGCTGGATATGATGAACATGACAACATGATATTTTTACGATGGGTGATTAATTCCTGAATTGGGTATTGTGTGATCCCCAATCATTTATTTTAGTATAGTTGTTTTTTGAAACGTTATGTTCTTTATTTATATAAAAACATTTTTCTACATCCTTGAGTCCTTTATAATGATACCTAACTCTAGGATGTTAAAACCAATGGTCTCCCATAGAGAAATGATGACTATACAGTGTAGTATCTCTATGTACAAATTTCCATACTATATTGAGTAATATTATATTGACAAATATTGGATATTTGTATTCGTTCATCAGGTTTATCAATGATGATAGGGGATCATCTCTCTACAGATGCCAAGATTTTTGGTATTTTATTGAATTCACTAAGTCACTATACTATGTGATCCTCTATGACGAGTTTTGTTATCCCTTTATCAAATTTAATTATGAAGTAGCATGGCCTCCCAGATATTTGTTGACATTATTTTATAGATTATGATGTGATTGGGTTGATCATAAATTATTGACTTCTTTATTTAGAGATATATTATTTTCCATGATATTAGGTAGAGTGTTTCGTAATTTAAATTTACAGTTTATGAATCTGAAATATTTAGGATGTGATACTTCTTGAATGTGATATCTTTTAATATCATTAGGATGAAATTCAATTCCATCTGATAGTTAACATAGTTCACTATATATACCCAAGATATTCATGACTTAAATAATATATTAATCATATGATTTAAACAATTTATCTCATAAACATTCAGACAACCCAAGGATCAAATGTTTCAATTTATTTGAGATTAGTTACATGAAGAACATATTTTACAATGATTGAAAATATTTATTTATAATAATTCTCATATTGACCTTGTTATAGACATATCACATGATATATTTATCTTCATTACCGAGTTAAAGGAAACATAAGAATGTGGTGAGCTCAGATGATCAGTAGGGGAAGAACATATCATAACTTGGAGGAGAATATGAGGGAGAATTAAATATCAGAATAAAATATCATAAGAATATAGAAAAAAATTACAAAAACACGTTATAAAAACATACTATATTTAAATTATTACTAAATATTTATAAAATATTTGACATGGATCAAAACACATCTCAATAATCGTATAGTATATGAACATGACCATCAATGTGAAAAATAATTTAAAAATAAGGAATAGTGATAAAAACATGGAATTTCATAGAAATGAAAATAATCTTTAAATTTTAGTATAACTTCATACAAAACTTGGAAATATAGAATAATCATAAGCATATGAAAACCTATGTGAGAAAACCCACTATTCCCCCACCTATGTGAACAAACAGATATGTCCACACCTAAAAATATGAGTAAACCCATAATGCCCACACATGTGTGAAAAAAATAATTATGTCCATCCCTAAATATCTCATTAGTTATAATAACAAACCAATTCAAGTAAGGGTTATATATGAACCCACCCATCATAATCCATACATACATATTACACTTATAATCAATCATCATTATATCTTAAAGAGCCCATGGAAAACGAATGGGTCTCTTAAACATTCATTATGTAAATCATTATCTTTTCATAAATATACCTTGGAAATAAATTGGGTTTCATAAAAAATTAAAAGTAAAATTATTCAATTTTCTTAAATAACCCTTGGAAAATAAAAATGGAATTTATAACAATTATAAATAATATAAAAAAATGACATAAATTTACATACATTGAAAACCTGATCACCCAAAAACTAATCCCATATTAATATAATTATAGAGGGTAAATCATGAAACATAAATTTATTAGAGATATATAGTTTTTAAAATATAGAGTAAAATTAAAACCAAATAATAAAAGTTCTCTCTAGAAAATATTTTGAAATTATCCATTAGAAATTATAGTTTTAAATCACATTTCAAAAAGTATCGTATTATTTATAAAAAGGGGAAAAGAATATAATTCATAAAAGATGATTTTAATTTAAAAACTATTTTCCCCAAAAATATATATATAATCATTTAAAATGTAAAATTTATTGAACATAGTGGAAATAAAATAATGAATAAAACGTTTAACTCAAATGAAGATGTTTGAGTTACCAAAACCCTTACCTCTACCCTTGATTTCTATAAAAATAATTTAAATTACTATATAATAAATATAAGAATCATATTTACCTATTTCATAACATTATTCATATGTACATATTTTTATAAACATAATTAATAATAACTCTATTCATGTATAATATTTTTGTAATATCTTTTTAACATTGGGTGTTAATTATCATCACTATTTTAAACTAAGGTTGTAAAAGTGGTATGTATATTCATTTTTATACCAAAGAAAATCATTTAAAATCCATTATAGGTTATAGAATTTAGGTTTTATAAATAACTGTGATTTTATAAATCCATTACATTGGAAATTTAGTCATTTTTCATGAATATAAAAATGGTAATATACTAGTTTTGGGTTGTTTACAAATATCGATGGACTACATTATTGAAATGATTACAAAAATTTATTCCTAAAGAACCATATTGATAACAAAAAATAATTATACATATAATATTTAATAATAAAAAATTAACCAAATCCATTTATATTTTTAAGTGGTGGAAAAAAACATGTTTATTCATCGAGGGGGTATTCCGCACAATATACGATTCTTGTTTTTTAGTTTTTTAAATGGAAAAGGGGAGGGTGGATAATGATTTTAAAATATTTATAATAAAATAACAATATAATAATGACACTTATGTTATAATTTTATTATGGTGAAATTAAATTTTATAAATAATTAATGTTCGTAAAGAAATAGAAAATAAGAATAGAGGTTAAGAACTTATACGTCAGTACTTGGATTATCTCCATGGAGAAGAGAATTAAAAGTTTGAGGTATAGACCTCTGTGAACACGAAAAACACATTATGGTGTCTAGGAGTCTGGAGGATTGATTTTTTTATATTTTAGGATGAACCTACGTTATTGTTTTGAGGGGATGTGGTGAGAGGAGTTCCCCTTTTATATGAGAAAAGGAGTATTTTTTATAATTACCCAAACCTTTTCAAAAATGGGAAGTCACATTTATGTAAAGTGGATAAAAACTAAAAAATAATATATTATACATGATAAAATGTTGAGAAAAACCTATAATAATAAAATAGAAATATGTTTTATACATGTTAGGCCTTTTTTTAGGTTACTCACTATTACTATTTTAGTTTTCACTGCGGTAACTAGTTTTATCCTTGGTGATATATATTTTATGCGAAAAAATAAAATGGTCCTT
This sequence comes from Viscum album, assembly GCA_963277665.1. Classification (NCBI taxonomy): domain Eukaryota; kingdom Viridiplantae; phylum Streptophyta; class Magnoliopsida; order Santalales; family Viscaceae; genus Viscum; species Viscum album. The sequence continues at coordinate 339,346,954 of OY728163.1, forward strand.
ATAATATAATTTATACCTAAGGATTAAAAATTTTATAATCATTTTTTTATTTAATTTTTAAATTTTATAAAATTAATTTTAAAATACTAAATGAATAATGTTTTAAAAACATTTTTTATAAAAATATAACTCAAGTTCAAAATTATCAAAAGGGGGTATATAAATTAAAACAAAAATTGTTAATATTATAAATTAACTTATAAAATAAAAAAAATTATTAGAAAAAGGTTTTATAAATTTTCAACTCATACATATATGTTAATAATAGCATAGAAGCCTCAATATTAGTCAAAATAGTATATTGCACTATTCACCTAAAAATTAAATGTTTCAAAAAAATACCAAAAATTAATCTAAATATTATATTTTTATTATTAATCTAAAAATTAAATTTATTTTGTGAAATTAAATTTAAAAAATATAATAAAATAAATTTCTAAATAAAATCCCAAAATACAGGGGAAAATTGTTCATATTAGAAAGTAGATTTTTAAAATGTTAACCATTCTTCATTATTATTTTATATCAATTAATAATTAACTTTTTTGATAATATATTTTTAATATTATCAATATATATTGTTATTATTTAATCATAATATACTTATTTTGTTCAAATAAAACACAAATTTTAGATTAATATATTTTTAGGCAAAAAATGATTTTCTTCATTGTTTTACATATAATAATTAAATTTTATTAGTATTAAAGTTAAAATTTAGTTTTATTATACTAAAATATCATATTATTGTTACTCATATTAATATCAACTAATTCAATAACGATGTTTTGACAATTATATTTAATATTAAAAATATATCAATGTTTTTCTATTTAGTTTGGTTTTCAATGTGAAACGCTCTATTGATAATGTATTTATTTAAGGATAATATTTAGTGAAATCAAAAGTCGTTAAATTCCCCCCTCCATAGATAAATTATATACCTATAATTTTAATTACGAATTAACAATGACCTTATCTATGTGTATCTATAAATATTAATTAAGGTATAATTTCTAGAGATATAACAACTTTATAATACTGTAAAGAACGATTTCTTCTCGAAACATGATTAACCATAAAATTGAGTTTTTCTAAAACAATTTGATCCAAGAGTTTATAATTATTCAGTATTAATACCAACATTATATAATTGTTTTCTAAACAACGTTTATTATTATCCATTAATTGATATAATATCATATATTGTTATGAAATTTGTTTTCCTTACTCACGATAGTTTTTAAAATAAATATATTTAACCAATCCATCACTAAAATCATGAAACTTTTATCTAAATGAGGAATTATAGGATTAAAACAATGAAAATTACTTTAAACATGAAATTATAATACAATAATCATACCACAAGAATATTTATTTGTTAATAAAATATTAGGGTTTGTGAATTAATTATCTTACAAATCATTTTAGACGAATTTAAATTTCTAGAATCAAATTTCAACAAGACATATATAACTACACATTAGATGGTACTTGAATATTAAATATTAGGATTCTCTTTTACACTAATGGTTATATAATTTTTCAATTTTCCTCTAGGTCTTGGAGGCTGGTGATGCTCATCATCATGGTTAGTCCTTGGATTAGGGCACTGACTTGAAGAATTCACAAGTTTACCAAACATAAGACATTTAATGATTAATGGTACCTTAGGATTAAATATATTTCATTCAATCATGTCAGCCTAACTATTAATTTTCCATTATAAATTTGATGCTTGATTACCCCCTCTTTCACATGTAATGCATAATCTAATCCCCATGAGGAAATTACCTTGGTGTTTTATCCCACATTTTTTTATATTATAATTTAACTTTCTTTCCTTAATCATCATTATCAACAAATATTTCATATGGATCCACCCTTATCTTGTTTTTTTCACTTGGGATTTCGACTATGTTTAAATTTTTAATCATATTTCATGATAGTTTGTTGGGAATATTCACAAGGTTTCACACTCTGGTTCTCATTCTAATTAGTTTTCTATTGAGGTAATCCATGAATTCTCCCTAACACCGGTAGTTCTTTCTAGTTATAGAACATATTAAATCTAAAAGTTTTGAAATGAGCAATGAAATAGTATAAATTCATCGAAATTATCAAAATCATAAAATTATTTCAACCTTAAAAAGTCTTCTTGTTTAATATTATCATCTTTGCCTATATTTTCATTAGTTTAACCTATATAAACCATATTTATATCTAAATTAATTTATTTTGTGTTATGATACATTCCCCAACCTAATCCGACAATTTAACTAGGAAATAAATACCTTATAGTGGTTAGTAATGATCATATGATCAACCAATGTTTATCCCCCAAGAATATCAAACATAGTGTACAAATATGCCTCTTTTTCATGTTCCAAGTTATGAATGAGTTATATCCAACATGCACTTTTTAGGGTTATTACCCCTATGTAAAACTATTCTATTTCCTACATCCACTTTTAGTATCTACATTGGGAGAAGTTTCAAGAATAACCACACAATCTATGCATTACAAAAATAATTGGATGTTATCCTATACATAAACTCATCCCTTAGACTTTTCCTTAGAGGTTTCAAAAAAGTCTCTTAAAATATTGTAAAAAAATAACTAAACCCCACTCTGATACCAACTATAGTTACCCAAGATAAAAATGACTTAAATAATTCATTAATATCATTATTTTAATAACACATATCATAAACCATCGCCCAATCAAAGGACCAAAAGGTTTAGTGCCTTAGAAATTTTCTATATAAACAACTTATTTTATAAAATATGAATATATTTCTTCATAATAATTCTCCCCTATAACCTTATATATACATATTATTTGATAATTTCATCTTCATAATATTGGTAATGAATATAATAACCCATGTCTTTGATACACTTTATTTCATGATTTATTACTTAAAGATACACTTAATACAACCGCAGAAGATTGTAAAGCCAAGTATATTTATGAAATTAGGTACATAAAACAAAAACATGAAACATGGGTATTAAAAAATTATTTTAAAATATCATAACATGCTCTTAAAATTCATCAACCTCCTAAAACTACATTGGATATCTTAGGTACATACAAAATAAAAATGTGAGATATAAATCTGAATAATGGAATAATCAAAACATTTAATGAAGAAAGAAATATATGTTATGAAAGAGTTATATCATGGTGACATAAAAGGGGTGAGAATAATAAATATTTCCACAAAATCATAATATATGGAAATAACATGAAGGCAATATAGGAATGTGGAAACATAATAAAACAAGACATCATAAACATAAGTCAAGGATAACCACAAAGAAATAGTGTAATTATGATAACGTATCATTCACCAAACATGGAATATCACGAGAAAAAAACATTTCCCAATACATTATTGGGATATATAATTCTTGTCCCACTCATCACTTTTATATCATATAAATGAATATGTGTGCCACATAGATCACACAACATAAGAATTTATTTCATTAATTTTAACACTATGATTAAGGAGTTGGATTATATAAATATAAATCCCTAATAAATTAAGGATAGTTACAAATAGTTTAATACCCTTGAGTGAAAATGGTAATGGGTGTGTAGATACTGTAGATTTTTATTTAAAAAGGAAATAAAATAGTACATGTAAGGCTAAAAAAACAGGTTGATAGAAACACGACTACAGGGTTCTAAAATAATGATGACCAGGGGAATCCACTCTAATGATGTTAATACCCATCGGTTTCAGACTGTTAAAGTTATGAAAATCTACGATCTCTGAGCTTGGAGTGTCAAGAGAGGCTATATAGTTTGCTTCTGTATTCCCCTCCCACCATGTGTGAGACACTCTATTGGTGTTTCTAAGGATACCACGACACTTGATGATGATATATTTGATAGACCAATGGATAAAACCATGACCTTGGAGCGAATTATAAACTATCATTGAGTCAGTTTCCACTTCAAAAAGCTCCAATACCATCTATTTAAAACTGTGAGACTTGTCAACATAGTGGGGGGTGGGGGTACATCTAACCCATTTACCTATAGAGGTAATAATTCCATATGGGGTACTATGGGTAGCATAAATGAGCCGCTGCAAAGTAGGGGCCTCCCATTACATACTGAGAACATTGACCATATCCATATGAAGATTTTTTAGTTCTAATAATGATCGCATTCTTGGATAAACCCATACCTTCAAGAAGTAACTTATTGCACTCCCCCCACAGACACCAAAATTTTTCTTACATTACTAAGGTACACTCTCTTCTCTCGAGGCCCTCCTTTCCACCACCATGGAACTAGTGGACAAAAATGGCTGCTCGGCCATTGCATATAATAAAAAAGCAGTGAACTCGCCAAATAAATTTCATACCACCTCTGCCTTATCCCTCCTAAATAATTGGTGATCCGAACTCTCCTCGTTATATCTTCTATAACAAAAACATTAAGACGCCATACTCACACCGCACTGCTTAATACTCTCATATCTGGGTATTTCATTGTTCAAAATTCTCAAAGTGAGAAAATTATATTTGGTGGGGATGTTTCTACTCCAAAAAAACTAATTCCACTAATCCCATGTGACCTATGTGGAAGAGACCTGACGATAGTCCTTGTATGTGAGAGACCTAGATAGAGGTGATGCGAACACACATTTATCTGATGCCGAGTTTAACTCAATGAGCTGGAACACTTCTAGTTGGTCCCTATCCAGCACCACATTGATGAACAATGGATGAAGGCTGGCCTCTCTAAAAGATATGTCAGTGGTTGGGAATCCCGAGAATCCAATGATCTCCCCACACCACCAGAAGGATACACATCTGGTCCCTAGGATTCAATGAGAAGGAGGTTTCATGGAGGAGACAAGGGGACATATTTCACACCATAGGGGTGATTCATGGCCATTACGAGCATCCTAGTCCCCCACGTACTCCCATGTACATTTAGAATGCATGAAAGCGAGGGTATCATTTAGATTCTGAATGTTAATACCACCTTCGCTGAAAAGCCTCTCCATCCTGTGCCAATAAGCCTAGTGAATTCTTCCCTTGGACCTCGAGTCCCATATGAAACATGTGATAATTATGTCAATATTGTGGATAACTCTTTTTGGAACCTTGAAATAAAATAATGCATGAAACAAGGTAGCCAAGAGTAAACTGTTATCCAGCGCAATCCTCCCCTAAAGGATAGATACCTATTCATCCAATTGGGAACCCTCTCTGATATTCTATAAACAAGAGGGTAAAAATCATGGATATATAGCCTCTTCGACAATGGAGGGGATCCTAGGTACACCATGGGAAGATCACCTTTCTGCATGCCCAGATATTTACTCACCTTAAGGACCCTACTGGCAGAGCATATGATCGATATGTAGAAACTACTCTTCACCTTATTGATAACCTGACTGCTTCAATAGCTATACTCATCCCAATATTCTATTCGAACCCCTCACAGAACTACTCAATGCATTAGGGAAGATTATGGAGTCATCCATGAACCTGAGTTGTGACACAGATGTAAATCACACTCTTCTATGATATGGGGAGATCTCACTACTACTAATACATTGATGAATGAGTCGGCTAAGAACATCCTGGTAAATTAATAAAATGATCAGATATATGGGGTCCCCTTGTTAAAGGCCCCACATTTCTTTGAAGAAGCTTAAATATTGGATAATGAACATGATCTACATCCAAGTAGAGCTAAACTATCAATAGAAAATATCAATATTCTACAGAGAAATACCCATACTTGCAAGGAATTTATTAATGAAGCTCCACTCCACTGGGTCATATGCCTTTTTCATATCTAGATTGATCTCAATATCAGTGCCTTGTGTTTTTAGTAGATATCACAGATAATTTCCTATGATAATGTGATTTCCCCTTGATGTAGTTCCCCCACACAAATCCATGTTGTTCCATGGCTATCCATTTGGGAAGATTAATGGATAGCTAATCGTTAATAGCATTCATGAGGATCTGGTAAGGGACGTTACACGTGCTTATCGGCCGAAATTTCTCAAAGGGTTTTGAGTGAAGATGAATTGAAGGTTTAGTGGATTTATATAGAAAAATTGAGGTGAATTATTTATGAATTTCTAAAATTAGGTTTTATACTCAATATTATAAATTTATACAAAGCCTAAACCATCCCATAGTTTCTTCCAATTATTTTTCCAATTAATATTTTAATTCATTATTTTATAATTAAAAGAAAATAAATCATTAAAATAATACCCTTGGTGATGTGTACATGAGTCATGTCTATAGAGAATTGATTTTAAAACATAAAAATAATATAGGTTTTGGATGATTCATTAAGTGTTTCTAAATTTTATAAAATAATATAAAAAATTATTTTAAAGGGGAACATAATATTGGTTGTGTATACTCTTTATAGTATTTATTAAATCACTTTCTGTCTTTTATGATGTCATAATACATACTGTATATTTATACTATATTTAATTTTTACAAAACCAATTGACTGTTTCAAACAAATTATGAAAAATTTTCCATCATATAATTCTGAAATACTAATTTCAAAATTAATATTTATTTTATCCAAATAATTCTATAAATTTTATATTTTAACTTTTTAAATAAAAACACTCATTTTTTAAAAAATACTGGTTTTTGATAATAACAGTTTTTTGACCCTTATAAAAATTACATTTGACTTTATAAAATTATATTATCATTTATATTTAATAAATAATATTTAATAATAATATTTTATTAAAATATAATTTATCTCAAACAATCATTAATTCAACAAATGATTTTATTGATTGAAACAATATATTTACCTAAAATATAATTTTTCTTTCATCGTATAAAAAATTAATTTTTTATCAAATTCATTTTCTAGTCATTAAAAAAGTAATAATGAAAATGAATAGATATATTAATTATTTTATCAAAAATAAAATATAGAAATTCATATTTTGGGATATTGTTACATAACACCTTATTAGACCAATGTATTTCCTAAGGGTATGGTGTGAAATGTTTATGTTTTCTTAGGGTGGTTTGGTAAACATGATTTGGGTCGTGATCTATATAAGCTTAAAATTCCATTGTAAATGGTTTCTATTGTGCTTTAATTTTTGAATCTCGTCTTTGGTTGGTCATCGAAAAATATTAGTGATGAAATCTCCATCAAAAGCTCTGAAAAATGTGCTTCATAGGGAATGATCCTATGAATCAAGGTTGTCCTTCCTTTTTTTTTGTGTCAATTATATATTATCACAACACTTAATATAAACATCTTAATAATCACTGAAAAACTGGATATATTTTCAATAGTTATGATTAATAATGGATTTTTTTAATTTTATAGAGAATATAATAGTTGAAAGTAACCAATGTAACCAAAGTATTTCATATTTTTTTATAACTATATTACATAATAATGCATTTACTTATTTAAAATAAAATTTTCATTTATAAATGTTTGTTTGTTTACATTATTAACCAATAATAAATTTCACCCTCAAAATTTTCATTTCATAAACTAAAATATATGAGGGCACATCAATTTCATCACCTCTATTTGTTCCCTTGTTGATTCCTTAAACTTGTGTTTCTGACACAACACTTTGACGAGGTGAGTTTCCTTTTTTCATAGAACATTGCCTCTATGATCTAAGATCATTATTGATTTATCCTCATATGTAAGATCATTCTCAAATAGTACTAATTCTGGATTCTATAGATGTGAGGGGTTTGGTATGTACTTCTTAAAGGGAAATACATGGAACACATCATGTACTTGAGATAGGTTAGGTGAGAGTTCTAGTCAATAGTCTACCACTCTAATGAGATCAGTGATCTTAAAGGGGGTGATGTATGTAGGAATATGTTTTCCCTTATTCCAAAAACTCATAACTTTCTTCCATGGATTTATACAATGGAACAACTTTTATCTCACCTAAAACTCTAGATCATGTTTACAGTTTTTTGAATAGATTTTAAATCTACTTTGTGTATATTTCATATTTCATTGATTGGGTTGAACCGTGTCTATCATATCTTAGAAAAGTTCTAGGACCATCATGTTTCTCTCTCCAAATTTATCCCAGCATGTCAGTCTAAATCCTCTTCCCATACAGAGCCATATAATGTTCAATTTTAATGCTAGAAAGAAAACCATTGTTATATGATATCTACACTAGGGGAGGGTTTTTATCCCCACACACTTTTAAATACACTGAATATGATTTCAACATATCCTCCTCTGGTTGAATGGTTCATTCAGACAGACCATTCATCTGATGGCGATATGTTTTAATAAATCATAGATTCATATATAATGATTAAAGAGGGATTCACTAGAACCTATAGGTAAAAATAATATCTCGATTGGAAAAAATATAGAGTGGAACTACATAGAGTTTTACTACTTTCCTTATATATATCTAGGATATTTTTCCAAGAGATAAATCTTCCTTGATAGAAACAAAACAAGTTGTCTTGGTAAGATGATTGACTACTTCTAATATAATGTTATTTCATTTAGGTGTCCTAGGAATTAGTCTAAAAATATATATTATTATGTGTCCCAATTTCCATACTAGTGTAGGAAATGGTTGAATCATACCCTTAGACTTCTATTTTTTAGCCTTGAATTGAAGGTGTAACAAGAATCGAGATACAAATTCATTAATATCCCTATTTTTGTTATCCCACCAGAAGTTTTGATTCAAATATCTATACATATTTTTTATTCCTATATGAATAGATAATAATGATCTATGTTCATCATACATAGGATCCTTCTTCAGTTATGGTTTTTATGGGACACATATATGGCTTCAAAACCTTATAACACCATCATTAGAAAAGTTGATCTCTAGAATATTCACTACCTTTTTCTATAGAACCACATCATCTTTCTAGACCTCCTTGATCCTCTCAAGAATATATTATTGAGTAGTTATTTGATCAAAGATGGATTTAGATCCTTTTATTATTTCAATATTTATACTTTACATGTACAATAGTATTTGAACCCTTTTAATAACGTCATGGATAATGTTGCATGATCCCTTATACTCAAAGAATTTACCACTTTTTCACCTTCCTATAATGGTAATAGATTGAACTATAATAATACTTGATAATATATAACCACATTCATTGACATTTATTAAGATCTTTTTATGTGAATATATACTTTAGAAGTTTCTGATCCATATATATTTCACACTTTTCTTTTTATAGGTAATGTCACCAAATATTCATTGAGGATATCAATTCATCCAATTATAGATCATGATTTGGGTAGTTCTTCTCATGGATCTTTAATTGGCAGGAGTTATATGATGTAACGTTTTCATCCTTCATGGGTACACAACCCAATTCATTTTTGGAAGCATCATTCTAGATCAATAATCCATACCTGTTGGTGGGTAATGAAAGTATAGGTGTTGTTATTAGCCTCTTATTAAACTCTTTAAATCTCTCTTCACATTCATCAGTCCAAAAAACATAACACCCTTTTGAGTTATATTTTTAGTGTTCTTAAAACTTAAGAGACTTTTCTCATAAATTGTTGATAATACCAACTAATACAAGAAAAATATGGATTTCCCCCACAAATGCATGTCTAGTCGATCTTTCAATTACCTCCATTTTTGTAGGATCCTTACATATCCCATTACTTATGATACCATTCCCTATTAAGGTTACTTTCTCAATATAGAACTCACATTTACTATACTTCAAAAATAATGTTTCATTTCTCAAAGTCATCATTACATAATTCAAATTCTACTCATGTTCCTCCTGGATTTTCGGGTAGATAAGAATATCATCTATAAAGACTACCAAAAAAATTTCCAGGTAATCTCTAAATACACTATTAATCATTTCCATGATGATTGTGGGAGAATTTTTTAATCTAAATAGAATCACTACAAACTTGTAGTGCCCATACATTTAGAAAAATGTAGTCTTATAGATATCCTTATTCACCTTTACTTGATAATATTACCAATAAAGATCCATTATTGAAAATTAATTGGCTCCTCATAGCTGATCAAAAAAATTATCAGTCCATGGAAGATGATAATTTTTATCTATTGTGATCTTTCTTAGATCATTATAATCAATTCAAAGGCTCATCGGATCATCTTATTTTTTATTAAGGGAATTGGTTCACCCCATGGTGAAGAACTTGGTCACATAAAACCTTTATCAAAATTTTCCTATATCTACTTCTTCTGCTTCTCAAGTTAAATAGTAAATTATTGGATATTAGAAATTCTCTAGGTATAAGATCGACATAGAAATCATCCACAAGGATTGGAAGAAGACCATGAAATTCTTCAGGAAATAAACCATCATTTTCCTTTGTGATTAGAATGTATTCAAGGATTAGATTTTCATTAATCTAAATCATTTGATCTAGATACACTTTCTCATAAGGAAATCGTATCCTTTCATTAGATAATGATACTAATGGATATTCTTCCTCTTCCTTGAACTTTTATATAATTGGAGGGAAATTTTAGCTATAGAGGGTTATTTACTTCTCCCAGAAAATTATATTGGCTATATACATGCAGAGTCAATCCATTACTATAATTACATAAAATTCCATTACAAATATTACCACATGGTTCACAGAAGAGTTCACCTTTACAATTATGTCATGGTATGAGTTATGTAACAATTGAAACATTAATAATCTTCGAAAATAAATCAAATTACATGTTTTGAGTTGGGGTTTAAATATCTATACTAAACTTGTATGATATGAAAGAATGTGTAGAACTAGAATAAAAATAGTATGTTCACAATTCATGAATGATTAACCAGAATACCTATCACAACCTTATTATCGAGATCTACCTTAGCATCTTTGATTATATCATCCCTCTATTTATCTCTGAGCCTTGGAGATTCTTATTTTTTGTTTTCCTCAACAACCATTTGATTAGTTCATTAACTTGCATTGTGTATTTATTCATTGTAGTTGAAATATTATTCAATAGAATGGGGCTTGACTAGAGAATTTGTTTGTTCCATTAAATTTTTGGGTTTCACCTATCGGTAATCAGTAAATATGTTCCCTTCCTTCCCATACGTAATTCATTTCCTTTTTCACTTTAGTAAATTCCTTGGATTCTTCTTCAATCAATTTTTACAAGTGGGATGTTGGGATTTCTTTAACCAATGAGATTTTTCAATCACACCACTAGAATTGAAATAAATTATATGCTTCTTATCTCTCTACTTATAAAACCCTTTAGATCCACTAATCTCTATTTTATCTTTGAGAACACATCAAAAAATTCCATCATAGCACCCAATTTCCCAAATGGCTAAGATGATTTGTAGAATATGACTTTTTTCACTAAATAAATGGTCAAATTTAAAATAGAGGAAATGAAAAATATTGGGGTGTATCATTAAATTATTTTGATATTTTTATTGTATATCCTTATACATTAATTATCTTTTTTATTGAGTCTAAGGAATTAAATATATACTTTTATCAAAAAATTGTGGGAAAATATATTTATCAAAGAATTTTTTTGGAATTATTTCTACTCTATTTCTTATATCTCTTCATTAGGATTTCTATTTTTGATAAATTCCAACATTTGATCAGATTACCCCTCTATATGATAAATATCTTACATGAAATTTCCTTTCTCAAATCATTAAAGTATAGAGAAGATCTTCTCAATAGATTTGACCCATTGTTCCACAATTAATGGATCAGAAGATACACCGACTCTCAGAGTCATTTTATGCATAAAGGTATCAATTAAAACATTCCATTTCTAGTGGGGATTAGGTAATTATTCTTGATTTGGGGTTTTGTTAAAAAAATTGAGTCAATTTAGAATTTATAGTCACAAAGTTCATGATTATTTCTCCTCTCGGATTGGGAATCTCATTTGGTCAATTAGCACATTTCCCATCACATTGTTTGTTGATTGGGTTCCTCCAATTTCTATCCATTTACTATAATATAGGAAACATTATGGATGGGTATTTTTAAACTATTAAAAATATAAATATGAAACAAAGAACTTAAAAGAGATAACTCACTAATAAAAATATATTACTTAATATAAGAGTTTATATGTTTCAATATATGTTATCCATGATCTATTTCCCAATATAGAATTTTATGGACTTTTTTTCATTCTTATAGGTTCATAAATTGATTTTGAATTTACCAAATAATATACCCAAGAATTGTTTGACCAGGTGTACAACATGGCCTATTTTTATTCCCTAGGTGATGATCGAGTCCAACTCAATGCGTCCTTTTTGGTCTTATTACCCCTAGGTACAACTGTGATAGAGCCACATCCACATACACTATCAAGAAAGGGGTGTATTTTATTGGAATCCAATTAATCTATACGTTACCAAAATTTAAGGATGTTTCCTATTTTTAGTATTATCCATAATGAATTCTCTAGATTTTTCTAATCTCAATTCCCCAAAATATCTATAATCTCATCTGATAGGAATGATGAACCCCCATGTCTTAAATACATTTTATTTCATTAGTTATTACATAAAGTTAAAATTTATACAATCTCATAAGATAACGAGGCCTAGTGTATTTGGAAAACTAGGTACATAGAATATAAACATGTAACATTGGAAAAATAAAATTATTTAAAGACAACATAACATGCTTTTAAAATCAACCAACCCTCTAAAACTGCACGGGATAACCCGAGGACATACATAAGAAAGTGGTGAGTTATAAATCTTGATAGGGAAATTATAAAAGCATATCATGATAAAATAAATAAATTTTATGAAATATGTGTATCATTGTGATGAAAAATGTATGATTTTAAAAACCATGAACATAAAATCATGATATATTATAATAACATGAATGCAACATAGGAATGTTAAAACACCTTAAAACATGACATCATATAAATAAATCAAGAATAACTACCAAGAAATCATAAAATATCAAGTCTAGGAAAACTATCCATGAACCATAAATGACATTCCCTAAGATAAAAACATTACCCAATTCATCATAGGGATATATAATTTTGGGTCCACCCATCACTTTCATATCAAATACATGCATAATTGTGTCATATGGATCATACAACATAAGGAATTATTTCATTAATTTTAACACTATGATTAATTATTATGGGTTGAATAAATGTAAATAAAAAATCAATTATGAATAGGTACAACTATGTCAACTCCCTTGATTGTAAATGTGGATCCGTATTTACAACACAATCATTTTACATTGAAAAGAATAGGATATTTTCAACAACATAACAGGTGTACAAAAATATATATAAGGGTTTAATGAGAGTTAAATGGATATATCATTACTTGGTAATCATAATTAAAGTATTATGTATATGTAAAATCATATCCCAACCTAAATAATTAGAAATCAAAAGGTATGACCTTAAGTAGGTGGTTGAATAAATTGGAGATAGATAAGATCCCTTACATTGAGAGGGTTCTTCTAAAAGCTTGGAAACAGCTTATTAAGAACATGGGGCACATTAGAAGGGTTAAATTATGGGAAGGTAAGATTATATTCACACTCTATGTGTTTTTATTATAGATTAATGGGATTTTAGGTGAGTTTATATAGAAAAAGATAAGGAAATTCTTTATTAATATCTAAACATCAGTTTTGAACTCAATAACATAAATTAATCCAAACCAAAAAACCTACCATGGTTTTCCCATCATTTCTACAAATAATACAGGTTTTAGTTATTTTATGTGGAAAATAATATAAATTTTTAAAATAATACCTTTGGATATGTGTATGTGAGTCATGTTTATAAAGATTGGATTTTAAAACATTAAAATATATTATATGATTTGGGGGGTTCCTTAAGTGTTTATAAAATTAACCGAATAACTTAAAAAAATTATTTTAATGGAGAAACATGATTTTGGTTGTGTATAATTTTTATAGTAACGATTACATTACTTTTATCCTTGTTTTATGTCATAATACCAGAAAGGTTTGGGGTCATGCCCCTTTATTAAAAGAAAAGAAAAAGGACAGTAAAACCTCTTGAAATGGGTAAGGTAAAACCCATTACAAGCCCGCAGGACCAGTGGGACAAAGCCCAATTAAAGACACCACCCAAAACATAAGAGTCCAATGGGAAAACCCATGACAAGGGACCAGAAGCACCATAAGAGGATAACACAACCCGAAGGTAAAACCAGAAGGCCCAGCGGACCAATTACAATTTATCACTTTGGAGACACGGCCACCAGAAAAGAACTGGCTGCCCAAGCAGGGAAAACCAACCACGCAGCCCAAGAAGGCCTAAACCTTCGCAGCACCACCAATCAGATCTGAACCCCCACCGTGGCCTCGAAACATCGTGGTCGTGCAATCCTGCCACCACCAAATACCGAGGGCCGCAAAACCCTGTCACAACGCCGCCGTCGAAGACCGCATGGGTGCCGGAACCAAGCCATCAACCCGAGTTTGACGCTCACCGCAACACCACACAGACTCCACCGGCATGACCAACCGCCATGACGCGCCTCCGGACCTGCACAAACGACCGCCAGTAGAGCCCGCCACCCACCAAGGATCCCGTCGACGACGAGGCACACGGATCCAGCCAGATCTGCAGATCGTGACCAGAACGGAGCCACCAACCACCGCTGAACACCATCACGCCTTAGACACCGTGTCGCCGCAAGACCGAAGTCCTCCATACGAACTGCCGATGTCCGACCAGATCTAGTTTAAAACCAGATCTGGAACAGATCTGTAATCGCCGCATTCCAACCAGCCTCTGCCAAAGTGAACCCACGGCTTCCGATCACGAAACTACAATGCCGAACCAAACCTCTGTGGTACACGAATCGACGCCGCAGAAGAGATGACGCCAAAGATGGCGACGATGGGGAAAACCAAGAGCACATCCCTTTACGGGCTCATCTTGCTTAATGTATTAAATCCCTTTTATTTCATAATACATACCATATATTTATATCTTATTTAATTTTTACCCAAAAATTTGACTATTTTCAAAAGTCATGAAAAATTAATTGCTTACTAATTTAAACATAATATTTTCAAAAATATAATTTTATTTATCAAAATAATTCTCTAAATTTTATAATTTACCCTTCTAAATAAAAATCCTTATTTATTGAAAAATACCTATTTTTTTACAGTAGTAGTTTTTTAACCCTCAAAAACATTATATTTCACTTCATAAAATCACATTACCATTTATATTTAAACAATATTAATTAATTATAATATTTTATAAAAATAAAAATTATTTAAAAAATTCTTGAAATGATCAAAATAATTTTTTAATTGAAACTATATATTTCACAAAAATAAAACTTGTCTTCCATCATATAATAATCTAATTTTTATCAAACTAATACTCTAATAATTTTAAAACTAATAATAAAAAGGAAAAAATATAATCATTATTTAATATAAAATAAAATATTAAAAATAATACTATTTGGGTATAGATACATTACCCCTTATTAAACAAGTGTCTTCACTACGAGTAAGGTGTGTGATGGTGAGATTTTCTTAGGGTGATCTCTTATGCATTAATTGTTCAATATCATCTTAGTATTGATCATGGTAAAATACTAGGGATTACATATAAATTGAAATATTTGAAAAATGGGATTCCTAGGGTAAAATACAATTGTTAGAGGAAATATATCCTTCCTTCTATGTCAATTAGACTTTATCATAACCCTTAATATTCTAATCTTAATGATCACTATACAATAGTTATACTATCAATGTTTATGATTCATACCACTATTTTAAATATTATAGAATATATAACCAACTATAATAAGATAATTAGTGAATGTGTTTTCCATAACTATATTATTTAATAATATATTTCCTCATTTAAAAGGGGGTTAATTTTTAAATTTTTAAGTCATTATACTAGAGAAATTATAAATTTTTGAGTTTAGATGCTCGGTAAGGGAAGGATATATCATAAAAAGTAGGAAAAAATGGGGGAGAAATAAATATAATAAATAAAGGGAATAATTCCATATGATAATCATAAAATATGTTATAATAACACAATATCAAGAAAATATCATTAATGAAGCATAATAGATATTAAATTGATCAAAAAACATCTCCATAATCATATAACATAAGTGCATGGTATAAATGTGTGAAATACTTTAAAATTAAGGCAGACTGATGAAAACATGGAATTTCATTGAAAATAAATGCATATTAAAATTTTGGAAAAACTTGATAAAGAACATGGAAATATGGAACAACCATAATCATAGTAAAACATATCTGATAAAAACTATTATTCCTGCATCCATATGAGAAAACTCGTTATTTCTGTGACTAAAAATGATAAAAAACCCATGATTACCATGCCTATGTGAAAACAATATATATAAACGTGCCTCACTATCTAAAGATATATAATCTTATACCAATTCATTGGTGGGTGATATAAAAGCCCACCCATCATCATCCATATGTATGTGTGCCACTCAAAATATATCAACATCATCTCTTAATGAACCCATAGAAAAATAATGGGTCCACTAATAATTGAATATCTAAATAAATCTCTACTCATAAAGAACCCATTTAAATAAAATGGGTTTCATACAACATAAAAATATAAACCATTCACTTTTCATAATTTACCCATGGAAAATAAAACAACGTTTTAAATCATTTCTAAATAGTATTCCATCATGAAATAAATCAATTGAAATAGAAAACATGATCACCGAAAATAGTCACTTCTTAATAGAATAATAGAGGGTAAATTAAGAAATGTAACTTCATTGGTGATAGATCATTTTGAATATAGAGATTAAAATGAAAATAAAATAATAAAAACGACTTTGTTGAAACCACTTTGATATAATTGTTGTAGAAGTCATAGTTTTCATTCTATTCTCAAATATTAATATTTTTTTTATTATTAATAAGTGAAAATAAAATAATACATAAAATTTTATTTTAATTTAATGAATATTTTCCTTATAAATAAATTGATAACAACATTTTAAATGGAAAATTTAGTGAAAATAGTGGAAATATAATCCATAAAAAAACCTATAACATAGATGAATAAGATTGAGTTACCAAAACAATTACTATTACCCTTAATTGCCAAGGAAATGATTTAAATATTCTATAATAACTATAAAAATATTAATTACATATATTCTAAAATTAATATTATATATTTCTACTTATACTCTTTAGTAATAACAATTACCTTCAAGTATAAGATTATTGTAATATCATTTTAACAATGGCTGTTAGTAATCATAAACATTTTGAACATGGTTTGTAAAATTGGTGTTGATATTATTTTTTTACAAAATATAATAATTTAAAATCCATTAATGGTTCAATAATTTATATTTTATAAATAATTATAGTGTTACAATCCCATTACGTGGGATTTATAGTCAAATTTCATGGAAACGAAATTGTTGATGAACGAGTTTTGGGTTATTTACTAATATTGATGGATTACCCTATAACAATCATTAATTTTAGGTTATTAAAAACCCATATGAATAATATATATATTAATAATAGAGATCATATTTACTTATAAAACATAAACGAAAACCTACAATGTTTTAATGTGAATTAAAATGAAACACGTTTATTCATAGAGTAATTAGTTCACAAAACACACAATTCATGTTTTTATTTTTCTTAAAGGAAAAGGAGAGGGTGGTTAATGATTGTACCATTATTAAAATAACATAAAATTATATTAATTATAGTGATTTTATTATTTTATGATTGTGAAATAAAATTTTTGGAAGAATAAAAGTTTATAAGGAAATAGAAAATTGAAATGTTTATGAACTTATACCACACTTCATGGATTATCTTCTTTGTGAATGGTATTAAACATTTGAGGGATTCACTCTTGAGTAGACCATAAAATCCATAATGTGTCTATGAGTATGTAAGAGGGGGTTTGGTTATTATGGACTGAATTTAAATTTTTTTTGTGAGAGTATGTGAGGAGAGGAGTGCCACTTTTATAACTAAAAAAGAGTGACATTTTTGTAAATACCTAATACTTTTCAATAATATGAAGTAAAATTAAAGAAAAGTGGATAAAAAATTTATAAATAATGTATTGGATAGTATATAAGGTCAATAAACACCCCCGTAACTAAATTATAAATAGTATTTAAACATTTTAGTCCCTTTACCTATGAGGTTACTCACTTTTAACATTTTAGTTTTCACCATGATTAATAGTTTTTACCTAAATAATTTATTTATTATGGATAAAATTAAATTTTCGTTATTATGTAATATTAAACTAATGATTCAAAATTTGAAATAAAGTTTATATTCATTTTTTAAATTATATAAATTGATTTTAAAATACTCAGTGTATAATGCATTAGAAACAATTTTTCATAAAAATATAACTTATGTTCTAAAATGTCGAATATGGATTTATAAATTAAAATAAAAATTATTAGTATTATAAATTTATATATGAAATATATAATTTTCCATATAAAAAAGTTTAATAAATTTTATATTTATACATATATATAAATAATGGCATAAATTCCCCAATATTAGTAAAAACAATATATTGCACTATTCACCTAAAAAAATATTTCAAAACATTAACAAAAATTAATATAAAGATTTTATTATTATTCATAATCAAAAATTTATTTTCATTTTTTAAAAAATAAAATTTTAAAATATAATAATGCTATATTTTAATAAAATCAAAAAATATAGTAAAAAACTATTCATATTGGAAAATAAATTCAAAAAATGTTAAATGTTCTTTATTGTAATATTATATATATTACCAATCAATTTATTAGTAAAATATAAATCATATTGACAATATATTTTAATATTTAATTTAAATAATATACTTATTTTCTTAAAATAAACCACCAATTATATAAAATAATATTTTTAATTATAAAATGGTTTTCCTAGTTACTTTATCTATACCAATTGAATTTAATTAGTATTAAAAGTAGTTTTTATTTTCATTATACCCATATTTCATAATTTCTTTACACCTTTTTATTATTTCTAATTCAGTAGGTTTTTTTAACTAATATATTTAATATCAAAAATATATCAAGGATTTTATTTTTAGACTGAATTTTCATGTGAAACATGCTTTTAAAAAAATATTTATTCTGGGATATATGTAGGGAAATAATAGGTCATTAAATTTATCCCTGTGTTATATTGATTTTTTAGTTCATGACTATATATATTATAATTTTATATAAATAAATTAATATCCATACATAAACTTGAATTTAAAATTTATTTTCACTTTTAATGTCTTACCTGGTCATTTTATGTGACCTGTAATGTCATTGAAGCAGGTCAAAGTTTAAAATTTATAATCCTACTAACTACAGTATATGTGGAAAGCAGGGTTGAACCCACAGGGAAGGCTATTTTGACCACTAGTCTTCTAAAAATTTACTAAAAGATCCCACTTTTGTCAGTAGTGGGATTTAGTTTCTATTTTTCTATTTTTTAACTTCTTATACATTTTTTATAAGCAATGAAGTGAAATACTATTGAAAACAAATATTTAAACTAGATTGAGGCTAGAGATAGTATAAAACATGCAATAACAAAGATTTGGAACAATGATAAAATGTAAATCTATTAAAACGCTTGGGGAGAAATCACTATTCTACTGGTTTTGAAGGTGTCTCAATTCACTTATAGGTTGTTGCAGAGTACCACTGTAAGGAGTATGAATTACATCCCTTTCTAGGAATTGAGTCATACAATCCAACTAATTTTAGAGTTCACCACTCCAACATTAATCAACTATGAACATTTTTGAAAATTAACAAAAAGACAAACTCATTGTAAGACTTGAAGTCTTTTGAATCTATTATTTTTTGAAAAGTGTTTCCGCAATCATTATCTCCGAATGAATATGAAATATTGAGATTATATTCTAGTGTAAGAAGCAATTATATGAACTTAGTATTGATCTCGCCGACCAATACTGAATACATTCAAACAATTTAGTGAAATGAGAAGTAAAAGTAACCATTAGAACTTCAATTCATCCCTAAACGATATGATTTAGCTAGAAAACATGTATATTATAAAAATGTTAATTGAAGATATGCTAACAGAGTGTAATAATTCAAAAATAAGTGAAACCAAACTCGCGGAAGATACTCTTCTCCTATGCTTCTCCAGCTCTAGGTAGAGATTCCAAAGTCGCCCTCTGGACTCCCTATGCTCCTGATGAAGGAGAAGCTCTCTGATCTCCAATAATTTTCTCAATGAGTTGAATGAATTCACCTCCTTTAGGAAATTCTGCTACTTCTCTGCTTAAAATATCATCCTTCATCTGCTGCACGTCATGGCACATTTCCACCGAATTTATAAATCCTTCACTTGTGCATTGCACACATGCATTTTTTCACAACTGGCATGTCGCACTAGTTTTTCCCTTGTAACTAACTTCCAATAAGTTAGATGAATGCACCTAGATGTGTTTTTGACCTTTCAATGAACCTGCTAAGTCAAAATATAAAAAATAAATAAATGTGAATGCAAAGAATGGAAAATAGTTATTTTTTAAAGTTAAGTGTTATATTACTCGTTTAAAGTTAACTAAATTTAATTGATAATTATTATTTACTTTTATATTATTTATAAAATTATTCACTTAATAATACTGTGGTAAAACATAAGTTTATTAAAAAATTATTAATTTAATTAAGTTAATAAATATAAAAACTAAATTTTTTAGTTTATCATTTTTAACAAAATTATTAGAATTTAACATCAAAAGTAAATAAGTAATTAAAATTTTATTATTTAGATTGAATTAATTTTTTTTAATTAATAATTTTACTATTACTATTTACGAGATTAAATTTTTAGATTAAATTATTAATTAGTTTATTTTAATTTAATAATTAGAGTTAATACTTTAGTTTTTTAGATATTTTTAAATTAATTAGATTATTTTATAGTTTATTTAATTATTAATATTATTAATTATATATTTAGAAAATTAACAGTTTATTAATTTATTATTAATTTTTTTATTAATTTAGTTTTAAATTATTATTTTTTATTTTCAATTCATCCCCCCCCCCCCCAATTCCAGTGGAACCCTAGGGGAGGGGTCTTCTTCAGCACTGCAGAACAGGGACGAGGACCTCATCCCCTGCAAGTCGCGGTGACTCGGACACCGGCTTCATCACTTCCTCCTCAAGCGACATCAACGGACCACACTGGTGCAGCGCGAATCCAAATCTTGGTGGCTTCGGTTTCTCACCGCATTGGGGCGATCCTCTTTCTCTGCTCCACAAAATCTCGGCAACTTCAGCAGTGGCAAGCTCCAATTAAAGGCGACATCCTCCTTGACCCTTGGTTCCGACTCCTTTGAACCATCCTCAGCCAGATGAATCCTTCCCAGTGACAAATCGACATGCAAAGCACCACTACTTCAACCGATGGTGATTCGGTTTCATTTCCAAATTTGGTGAGAAGTTACTGTTTAGAGTTGAACGGATTCTTGAAATTTATAATGGAAATAAGTTTATAGAAAAGTTTTTTAGATTGTGTTTGCGGTGGAAGATGATGGTGAAGTCCGAAAGTGGTATGCTTCCCAGACAGTGGACGATCTGTAAAGAAACGGTGCTAAGGGAGAGGAGGGTTGAGAGCGGAGACGAGGTAGGGGTGCGGGGTGAAACCGATACTAGAAATGGTGCATCAGCAGTAAGAATGCAGATTAAAAAATGAGACAGATAGATGTGCAGAAGAGGAAAAAAGGAATGAAAGGTGAAGTTGTCGGTGTGCGCAGAGAAACATATAGTTGAGAAGGATGGGTGTGTGTGTGTGTGAGGTTGGAGTAAATGGATCGGTGAGTCATTGACTCAATGAAATAATAATGGAAACAAAGGGGGAAACAATGAGGCACCGATAAAATGACTCACCAAAAGATAAAAATAAAAAGACACTGATAGTTAAAAGTGTAATCGTTAGTTAAAATAAAATATGAGTCACTGATAATTAAAAAAAAGGAGATACTAAAACAGATGTGCAATATAGACCGAAGAGGAAATAAATTGTTGTGACGCGGCACCGATGATTGTTTTTGGGATCGGTGAGTTGGTGACTTACTGATAGTTTAAAATAAAATTAGAATGCACCGATAAAATGAAAGACCGAAACCAATGAAAAGGATCGTTGCGTTGAAAAAACAGTGCGACATGAGAGACCGATGATGTTTCAAAGTAATCGATGAGTCAATGACTCACCGATAATTATAAAACTTTTCGGTGTGACAAAAGATCAGTTAGACAAAGAATCGATGTGACAAAACATCTGTGCGTTACTCACCGATAGTACAAATTGAAAATGTTAACAATAAAAATTAATTTATAACAAATAATAAAATGATAAAACATTAATTAATTAACCCAAAAGAGAAATTAACTAATCTTTTTAAGATTAAATAATTAATTGTAACTAAAAACTAACCAAATTATTTAACAAACTAAAAATAAAGGTAACTTATTTACTAACTAAGAATATAAATGTTATGTTTAATTAAATTTATGTCTAAATAAATGCAGAACACCTACAAATAATTAACCGCAAACATAAAATTAACATAATTAGAATTAACTAAAGATATTAAACAAAAAAGTAAATTAGTTAGATGATAAAATAAAACATAACATTAAAACACATAATTTTATTAAACTTTACCTTTTACTTATTTACTTAGTAGAATAATTGAACCGGTTAATTTGTATGGTTAATTTATTAAATTCAATCAGAATTAAATGGTAAATTATTAAATTAAAATTGAATTAGATTAATGGAAATAAAGATGACAATTAAATAATAATCATTTAGAAAAGTTAGTAAATAAAACAAATTTAGATTATCAAACTAAAAAGTAAATTAATATATTTAGAATAATTAGATAGAATAAATAAAAGGACTAAAAAAATATTTAATAACAAAAAAATGATTAATTAAGAAATGTAGTGATAAAATTACAAAAGTGACATTATTTATTAAAAAGTGTCCAAATAATTAATTAAATTGATAAAAATTAAATAAAATATGAGGCAAAATTATGTAAAAATAGAGCCACATCAAATTCTCCCACACTTTAGCATTTTTTGTCCTCAATCAATCTCATGTCTTATTTTCTTTGAAAATAGTAAAGTTTATATTATTAAGATCACACTGTAACATGTTTAGCCTTTTAAAAATAGAGGACATTAACTTTCAGCACGTTTTTTTTTGAAAAAAATATGCTTTAAATGGTGTTTTGCCTAGAATAAATAATCAAAGAGTAATTAAGAAACCTATGAATCATCAAGTAATGAAAATTTCCTGCCTCATATTTGATACTACATAATGATTCATTTCAATCCAGGATCAAATTCTAAAATCAAAATTTACATGAGGCAAAATATTAATGGAGGTATGATCTTAACCAATGAACTTTATACTTTTAGATAATCCTAGGTTCCAAAAAAATTAATTTTTTTTTAAAAATAACCTTATTGATACAACCTAAATGATTTCCATATAAACCAATTGTCTCCTTCTTCATCTAGAGTTCATCATTCCCCTCACCCTAATGAGATCATTTCTTACCCTAGACACCTTATTTAATTTTTCCAAATCCATGTATCATTATGAAAAGCACTGTGCATAAGCACTTATTCAAGGTGAACAAAGGGCTTATAGTAAATAGAAATGCACCCAGCAACTAGGGTCTCAGAGACTCACCGTGGGATCCCAGATGCCCAAATTACTCTAGTTTCAAAAGTTTTATATACAAATCATTTATATTGGCTCATTGAGGTGATTATTTTTAATAATTAAAAATGAATGAGGCCACTAGAATCAGAATCAAACATCCAATTCCAAGGCTATGATCATAACTCCACAACTTATAACCCAAATCACATTAAAATATAGTCCTTAAACCAAATTTCCATAAAACCGCTAAGTAAATATCACTCAAAAATCATCCATTATCATTAATTTCAAACTGAATTTACAACTTAACTACCAAATAAATATTGTCCATAGGAACAAACCATTTGAAAAAGAATGTAAATCCTAAAATTGTGCAATAATTTTGAAAAACATTAACCATATATTACCATAGATTTTTAGTCACTGTGGGAATTGATGGGATCTCATTAAAACAAAGTTTATCATGGTAAAGAATTGACCCCCTTCCCCACACTTAAAAACCAACTTTGTCCCCAAAGATGACTTCTAAATATGGAGAAGAACAATGAAATAATTAAGGTTCAAAACAGATTTTCAATTTAGTAGATAGATGACATGTATAAAGTTCACATTATAGTTCAAATATATTATTCACAACAATGAATAAATAATCAGCAGGTTCCTTAAATAGTACAAACATTAACATTAAGTCCAATGACAAAAATTTTCAACTTAGCTCAAAAGAAGCATATAAGGTGTGGGTGCACAATTAATTGGGTGTAAGCATTTTTACAAAGTATGATTCAAATGGATGTTCAATACAGTATAAAGATGAATGTTAAACCCACTATAGACTAATCGCTTCCAATGAAAAACACAAGTATCAGCAAACATGTACCCCCCACACTTAATTTCATGCGACGAATGGGTTTAAAAAAATGAATTTCAGTTTACAGCAACAGGCACATGCATATTTTTTTTAATAAAAACAGACTTTTGTAGTGGAAACAAACATGAAACAAAAATTTTAAAGTAAGTAGAATTAATTTTAGAGCAACAACATATAGAGTAAAAAAATTTATGAAATAAGTGCAATTGATTTTTAGAAAATATGTAGCAGAATTTTTAAAACAAGCATAATTTTTTAGTGAGCAGAATTTCATTAGAAAAAATAGGAGCAGAAATACAAGCAGAAAGTTGAAGTACTTCCCTGATTAAGTTCTTGTCCAAAAATGATCATGGGAATTCCACTCCTTTAATGAAACAAGCAGTAGAATCCTAAAAACATAGAACCAAGAAACAAATAACAAGAAGTAACATGTATTTCACAAAATAGAGCACAAAAGCATAATTTAATTCAATGTTAAAAAGAAACAACATAAAGTCAAAAAGAACCATGGGTTGCCTCCCATGCAGTGCTAGATTTAAATTCCCCAGCCATACTTTATTCAAGAACCATTTTCAAGCTCAGTGAAGACAGCCAACCCCTTTGGATGTCCTTCAAAATAAAGTTTCAATCTCTTCCCGTTAACTATCATGGGTTTATTCTCTTCACTTAAAATTTCTAAAGCTTCATTTTTAAGCACTCATAAAATTGTAAAAGGTCTAGACCACTTAGACCTTAGCTTTCCCGGGAAGAGTTGATGTCTAGATTTAATGATAAGGACCATCTATCCAGGTTTAAACTCTTTGTTTCAAATGATAGAATTATGAAATATTTTAGTCATACCATAATAAATTCTTGAATTATCATAACTCTCTCTCCTAATCTCATCAATTTCACTCAGATCAAGTAACCTCTTCTCACAAGCACTCTTATAGTCAAAGTTTAGATCTTTAACGTCCCAATAAGACTTCTGTTGCAACTACACAAGTAAATGAAAACATTTCCCAAACAATAGCTTATAAGGAGACATACCTATTAGGGTTTTGAAAGTAGTTCTATAAGACCACAAAGCTTCATCCAATTTAAGAGAACAGTTTTTCCTAGAATTCGACAGAGTTTTCTCAAGAATTTTTTTAGTTCCCTATTTAAAATTTCCACCTGTCCACTGGACTTTGGATGATTAGGAGTACTAGGTTTATGAAAACAGCCATATTTTTTCCTCAGAGATTTAAATTTATTATTCTTAAAATGTGTTCCATTATCAGTGATAAAAGATATTAGGACTCCAAATCTAGTAAATATGTTCTTCTTAACAAATTTTAATAAATAATTTGATTGATTGTTGGGTAGTTCCACTACCTCAACCCATTTCGAAACATAGTCAACAACAACAAGTATATACTCATTCCCATGAGATGATGGAAATGGACCCATAAAATCTAAACCCCAGACATCAAAAATCTAAACTTCCAGAATTCCTTTTTGGGGTAACTCTTTCTTCCTACCAACACTTCGTAGCCTCTGACATCTATCACAACCAACCAAAAATCTCCTAGCATACTTAAAAAGGGTAGTCCAAAAGAAACATGATTGTAGGAATTTTTGAGAAGTTCTTTCACCACCATGGTGACCTCCCCAAGATGAATAATGACAAATTTCTAAAACAGGTGGCATTTCTTCCTCAGGTATATATATCCTATGAATACCATAAGCACACCTTCTAAACAGCAGGGGATCATCCCAAAGATAATATTTAATTTCAGAAATCAATTTCTTTGTTTGGTTATTGGAAATTTTTTTGGGAAAGACACATGCTGCGAGGAAGTTGGAAAAATATGCAAACAGAGTAGATTGCCTGATTGACACAATAAGAAGCTTCTCATCCGGAAAGGAAGAGTTTATCTCTCTAGGATCTTCAGAATGGGTAATAGGGAGCCTAGAAACATGGTCAGAAACAAAATTTTCAGCCCACTATTTATCCCGAATCTCTAAATAAAATTCTTGTAACAATATAATCCATCTAATAAGCCTGGAATTAGTTTCTTTATTAGACAAAAAATAGTTTAAAAAAGAATGATATTTAAAAACAATGACTTTTAAACCTAAAAAATAATGTCTGAACTTCTAAAGAGAAAACAAAAAATCTGACAATTCTTTTTCAGTGGTGGTATAATTCTTTTGGGCATCATCTAGCTGTCTACTAGCACAATACACCACATGAAACTTCTTATCTCTCCTCTATCCAAGGACATCACCTACAACCATATAACTAGCATTATAAATTAGTTGAAAAGGTAGTTTCCAGTCAGGTGTAGTGATGATAGGTGATGTAGTGAGTTTCTCTTTAAGCAGATTAAATGATTTCAAATAGTTTTCATCAAAATAGAAAGCTATATCCTTGACCAGAAAAGAACAAAAGGGCTTAGTTATTTTAGAAAAATCTTTTATGAATCTCCGATAGAAACCAGTATGCCCTTGAAACCTTCTAGCACCATTGACTATAACAGGAGGTGGAAATTTTTGAATAACATCAATCTTAGCAGTATCAACATCTAGACCTCTCTTAGACACCTTATGACCAAGCACTATACCTTATGTAACCATGAATTGACATTTCTCCCAATTAAGAACAAGGTTGGTTTGAATGCATCTTTCCAAGACTAACTCAAGATTTCCAAGACAAGTATCAAAAGTACTAACCACAATTTAGAATTCATCCACAAAAACCTCAATAATTCTCATAATCTTATTAGAAAATATATCCTTCATACACCATTGAAAGGTGGCTGGAGCTCCAAACAACCCAAAGGAAATCCGACTATAGAAAAATGTTCCAAAGGGGAATGTGGTCTTTTATTATTCCTCTAGATCAACAAGAATATAGTTGTAACCAGAATACCCATGCATGAAATAGAAAAACTCATTTCCAGCAAGCCTCTAAAGCATTTTGTCCAAAAAGGGAATTGGAAATGGTCCTTCCTAATGGCTGAATTAATCTTCCTAAAATCTATACAAACTCTCCATTTTGTGGATTTCATAACCAGGAATTCTTCATTATTTTCATTTTTAACAATAGTGAAACCTCCCTTCTTGGGGAAAACCTAGATAGGGATGACCCAAGCACTATCAGAAATGGGATAAATTATTCTATTGTCCAATAGTTTAATCACTTCTTCTCTCGTGACTTCTTTTATGTTAGGATTTAATCTTCTTTGACATTCCACCCTAGGCCTATGGTCAGGCTCCATAGGTATTTTATGCATACAGAATTAGGGACTAATACCCTGGATTTCAGCTATTATCCAGCCTATGGCATATTTTCACTTTTTCAACCCATTCGATAAACTTTCCTCTTGGTTTTCATTCATTTCAGTAGAAATTATTATAGTCAAAGAAGAGGTCTCTCCTAGAAATGAATATTTAAGATCATTAGGGATGGGTTTCAGTTCAAGAGCAGGTGTTTCTACACTCAAATGAAGACACTTAGGCTTTGGAGGTCCAAGATCTTCAACATATTTCTTCTAAGGAGTATTGAAAGATGAAAGATTTTCAATTCCATGTTCAGATTCAGAAGTAATAGTGTCAATGTCCAGCGTAGGCATCACAATATCCAAATTTTCCAGATCATATTTTAACAAGTTAACCAGATCTGAATCGTCTAATTATCTTATAAGTTCTCCTTAAATAACATCAAAGGGTTCAGTAAGGTTGGTGTTAATAGAAACACCCTAAAATTCACTCAAAATTCTCCTAAGTTCAAAAACAGAGGACCCTTCTATAGAAAAAACTGGACAGTTGTCCAGTTCTGGAAAATTTTTCAGACTTGGAGTTTGAGTAGTATTTTCAACTTCCAAAACAGATTCCACAAGATTTTTATCTTTAAATTTTTCTTCTTAAACAAAGGATTTAATTTCATATTTTTCAATATTTTTAGTTGAGTTCTCTTTCTCTAAGTACTCTAGCATTGAACCGTTTTCCGAAAACATCGGTCCTTTAACATTTTTAAACACATTGAACTCTTCTTGTTGTTCTCTAATTTTAAAAATTATTTGACCCTTAGAGGTATCAATGACTTCACTACCTATGTCCAATAAGGTCCTCCCCATGATGATGGTCACCCCTTGATCACATTCTATATCTAAGACTAGAAAGTCCGTAGGTAGAAATAGTTTCCCAACTCTAACTAGAAAATCACCTACCGTACCCACATGATGAGTGAAAGATCTATAAGATAACTACAGTATGACTGTGGTGGGTTAAAGGTCACCCAACCTCAACTGTTAAAACAGAGAGTATGGGAGAAGATTAATTCTTGCACCTAAATCACACAAACAGTTCATCTAATCAGAGTTTCCAAGTGTGCAAGGTATGGAAAAACTACCTGGGTCTGTCATTTTAGGAGGGATTTTCTTTTGGATCACAGCATTTCACTCTTCAGTGAGGGTATAAGTAGAAAATTCTTCCAAGGTATATTATTAAACAATTTTTTTAATATATTTTAGATGAGATCATATTTGAATTAAAGATTTTATAAAAGGAATGTTCACTTGATGTTTAGAAAGGAGACCAAGTAACTGAAGAAGTTCAGCCTTGGTGTTACTTTGAGGTTCTAGCTTCTTACGGAAAGGGATGGGTGGGGAAAAATTTAGGATAGTAGGTATATCCCTAACCTCTTCCTCAAATTTTCAGTTTCCTTTATTCTTTCTATTTTTAGATGAAGTTTCAGCCTGAGTTTCAGGTGACAAATTAAGGTTTTGATCATTTTCAAGACTTTTCTATGAATTTCCAGCATCTGTGCAAAGAAGATTTTTATTTCCAGAATGAAGCAGATTTTCATTTTGGGCATATTCATGGTCTTTTTAAGAAAAAATTTGTGTATTAAGCCCACTTCTAGTGAAAAAACCATGGAATTTTCCCTAGGGTTAAGTTCAGTGGTACTAGGAAGTCTACCTTTTTCCCTAGATAAAAAATCTCTAGCAAGTTGACCAAGTTGAGTTTCCATATTCTGCATTCTAATGTCAGTTTTCATTTTATCAGACTCATATTGATTTTAATGTTTGGACAGTTGAGTCATGTATCTTTCTTCTTGAGAGTTTATTTTATTCAATATTAGATCAAGCTTAGAGTACATGTGATTATCATTATTTCATTGTACATTTGAAGGTTCACACCTCTATTGATTTTGAAAGTTTTTTATTGGATTATTAGATTAGTTAGGGGCAGTGGATTGTTTAACTAAGCCTTGATATTTCTAGGACAGATTTGGATGGTTCCTATAGCCTTGATTTTAATTGTTTGAAAATGGATCTTCTTTATGAGGAATTTTAGGACCATAGTTAACAAAGTTTTAATTATCTTGTTGTTAGGATGGAATATCAAAATTAGGAAAAAAAATCAGTATGCCCAAACATACCACACTGGACCCACCGTTCCCTTAAATATTGGTTGGTATTTTGACATCCAAGTTAGTTAGCAGTTTGTTTTGAGTTCTAGTTCATTAAAGACTGAATATGGTTGGTGATTTCAGAAAGTTGAGCTTGAATTTCATTCATCGAACCAGTGTTTGAATTGACATTTCTATTGACTTTTTTTCTTCTTGAATTATTATGTTGTGAATTCAGTGCAAGATTATTAAAGATTTTTCTGAGTTTTTCATCTGTTTTATCATTGTAATTTCCCCCAGCAACTTGGTCAACTAGATTCTATCCAGAGGAGGATATCCCTTCAATAAAATTATCCATAAGAAGGTGTGATGGGAGTTGATGATGAGGACACTACCTAATAAGATCCCTGAATCTATCCCAAGCTTCATGAAAAGTGTTGGTCGGAGTGGATACTTAAGAGGGAGGGTGAATTGAGTTCCAATTAAAATTTCTGTTAAAAATATTTTCTTTTAAAATCCCCCAATTTAAAATCAAAGTTAAACTGTAGTGAATTTATACATAGTATAAATGTTCAATCAATTTCTCAAAGATTGATTACGTCTTACTTAACTTAATCTGAAGATTAAATTAACTTTTGAAACTGACTTACTGGTTTACAATGAGTATAAAAACTTTCTAATTTAACTATCAAAGTAGATTTAAAATAATTTTATATTTCAAAGTAACAGCAGCGGAATATGAAATATATATAGTATACTTATGATTTAAACTAAAAATCACAGCAGATGTAACCAAGAGGTTTCGTCTCAAGACAAGACTTAGTACTCTCAAACAATTTATATAAATTGACCCACACCCTGGATTGAGGTATACAACAGTGAAATACTATCCATGTCCAAAGTCCTCTACCACAGTTCTTCATGGGAATCAAATAACAGCTCACAGCTTTCCAGGTCTTACTCAACCTCTACCACTATCCACAGTGGGAAACAATAGAGTTAAAGAGTTTGAATAAGGATTTAAGAATCCTCTAGTTTAGCTGAGGAGACAGTGTGTGTCTAAAATAAACAGGATACGCACACTGCTTGAAATGTAAAGAAAGAATCACTAAGGTAAGTAAAAATGAGTTTAGAAAATATTTAGTGATCTTTAGTGCAACTCAGGAATCATTTGGTTAGTCAGAAAAGCGTTTGAGTCCTTCTCTGGTTTCTTATCAGAAAACAGAGTGTCGTTTTCTTCTTTGGTTCTTGGTTCAGCTTGTCAGCTTGAGTGCATTAAGTGTTTGTGGTAGTTCTTCACCCAAGATGCAGCTTGTGGTTTGCTTCAGAATGATCGGCTTCAAGTATGTTCAGAGTTCATGGAGTATGGATGTAGCCTTGTGTGAATGCTCCACTTTTGAATGATTGTTGATCCTTTTTCCTTCTTCACAACAACACTTTTGTTCTATCTTTTTCGTATCACTTAGTATCACTTAATATCACTTCATATCACTTCTTATCACTTCGTATCACTTGGTATCACTAGTTTGCAATGTTCTCTTTGATTCCCTTTATAGCTTTCATCTCCGGGAAAAAGGAATGATTACTTTCTGCATGGGTACTAGGTACGGTTCCCTGACATGGAAACAAAATTCATTAAATAACATTAACTGCATTAAATCCAAAAAATGTAACAGTTAGCTTAATAAATAAATAGTATTGAGAGCGTAGAGTTTGACGGGTTGGTCAATCATTATTAGATTTATGTTGGTAGATGTGTACAGTGGAATTTGTGTACCAGGACCTTCCATCGGTAGCTCTTTTGAACTTGTATCAGTAGCTATATATATCAGTGACTTCATTCTATCAATACCTCTTATTATCGGTAGCTCTTAATCCATCGGTAGCTCTTGGTCCATCGGTAGCTCTTGGTCCATCAGTAGCTCTTGGGGTATAGGTAGCTCGATGTATCGGTGACCCTGTACTTGTATCGTTAGACTACGTCAGTCACTTCATATCAGTCGCCAACCTGTGTATCAGTAGGCCGGTCGGTAGCTCGTATCCGTAGACTTACTCTATCTGTAGACTTCTATTGGAAACTGTCTGTGAATTGGTTATATCGGTAGACTTATTCATATCAGTAGCTCTGTACATATCAGTGATCAAGTGTATACTAGAAGACTTAAGCAAACCAGCAGACCTGTTCTATCGGTAGCTCGGTTTCTGTTGGTAGCTCTTGTACATATCAGTAGCTGTTTGCACTTATATTGGTAGACTTATTCAATCAGTAGCTCTAGTCTGTTTTATCGGTAGACTTGGTATCTGCTTACTGGTAGATCTGTTTATATCAGTGTCCTTAGTGTATCGGTGAATCTATCTATCAATATACTAAGTCTATAGGTAGACTGAGTACCGGTAGCTCTATATCAGTATCCATACGCAGACAAGTGACTTGATAATTTTATGTTTTATGCAAAGCATATCAAAATGGGTTAGATGTACTTCAGAACTCATATAAACATAAGATAAACAATGATTAACATATTTCAAGGATTATATTAATATTATTATCATCTTGATAACAGAATATCATATATTGAGAGAATTATGATATTGATAAAAATTAATTGGGATTATCAAAGTATATGAAAGAATAATTGGGATTATCAAAACAGGTGAGGTCAACAATCTCCCCTTTTTTGATAATCACAACTTATGATA
This sequence comes from Viscum album, assembly GCA_963277665.1. NCBI lineage: Eukaryota > Viridiplantae > Streptophyta > Magnoliopsida > Santalales > Viscaceae > Viscum > Viscum album. Next base: position 339,379,712 of record OY728163.1, read on the forward strand.
TTATCATTTTAAGAAAGTAAATAATTTTATCGGAGAATATATACTTAAACTCAATTTTCTCGGAGAAAAATGTATTTTATAGAACATAATTTATCAGATGTAGAATTAAATGTGGTAGTATCAGAGATAAAAGTAAATTTAATGATATCAGAGGTAAAATTTAGTGGTATCAGAGAGTTAAACAAAATGTTATCAGAGAACTAAATGTAATGGTTTTAGAGGGGCAAAGCATGATATCTCTTCCTTAGAGAAAATCTCTCCCCCTTTGATACTTTCTCCCCATTATTTATTCTCCCTTTGATAATTCTCCCACTGGGTGAATATTTCTCCCTCTTTGTAAAATATTGGTAAAATATTTCTCCCCCTTTGTGATAATCAAAAATTGGGAAACAACAAAGAGAGGAGGAACAAAAAAAATGAGAAAAGAGATAAAATCCAGTTTCATTGCATGTTGCAAATAAGGTACAATGAAATAAAACAAAATGCAATGTATTTCTATCAAACAGTCTAGCCACTTATTCAATCCACATCCTCAATGTGATATTTTCCCTTGGGATCAGAAGAGGACTAAGTTGGTGTGGATGCAGGTGAAGGCGTAGGAACACCAGAGATGATCACAGGGGGCTGATCCACTGACACTATGTCTGGCTTATACTAAGGAGATATTTGAGTGATTAGAGGTGTGAGTCTTCAAATTTCTTGGGAAGGAGTTATCTGAACTAGAGAAGTAGTAGAGGTAGAGGTAGGTAAGGCAGGAGGGACAATCATTGGGCTAGAATCAACATGCAGAAAAGGCAACAACAAATTTCTGAAAACCATAATTATTCCTCCTCCTCAATCCATAGCAGATATGAATTCATCATTGTCCTCCATAAATTTGTCCACCGTTGGAGTCAATTCCCTTATCTTTCTAACTTGTTCTCTGAAGTCTTTATTGATAGGAGGAAGCTTCATATTTTCTATCAGAAGCTTGAAGTGACTGGTCATTTGGTTCATCGTGTAAATATTTTGGATATAGTAGTCCACTTTATCTTTCACTTCTTTCTGAGAGGCAGAAGATACTCTCATATAGTCTTGGACTATCTTTATTATTTCTCTAGCTGAATCTTCAGTAGATATCACAACTTTTCTTAGATCAGATGAGTCCACGGAGCCACTGGTTGAGGCTGAACCAAGCTCCTCCTTCATCATAGCTCGAATCTGATTCAAATCTACTGAAGGTTTAGATGCAATAGAACCAACATAGAAGGTTACTATTTCGATGAAGTTCTTGGTCAACCCACTGATAAGATTTTGAACTTGAGAATCGTGGGTTTTAACATGATATTTCATGGAATTTTTATATCCTTCGAACACTAAAACCATCTGATTTACAACACACTTGATATAGGCTAAGTCCTTGTCTGCTTGGGATTTTGAGCTCATGTAAGATTCCAAAGAGATAACAAATTTCTTTAAAGCATCAAGATCTTCTTCCAGTCTAGATATTTGAGTTTGGAAGTCTTTAACTTCTTCCACTATTTCGTCCATGAAGGTTGACAAACTACAACCTAGAGAGAGTTCAAAAGATCTTTCCAACATACTCATCTCTTTAGCAAAACAGTGCTTTATCTCAGCAAATGAGGCAATAAAAGACTCTTTCAACCCATCCTTTAAGAATTCCAGGTCAACCCCGATGATCATATCCGTAGGTGCAACTGCAACGGGTACTCTTTCAGATGCTAAACTGACCAATGAGTCTGTCATGATCGATTGAATTGAAGATACCAGAGAAACTTCCATCTTCTTTACCTCTTCCACAAAACTGTCCTTAAGCTTTTTCTTCAAAGTATCCAGGTCATGCATTCTGACCACATCTTTAGGTAGAAACTCAGTCTCAACATTATAAACGATTTTTGGTCTATTTAGAGGTGCTTCATTGTCAGAATCAGGATAGTGTAAACCACAGACAATGAAACCTGGGTCTTCTGCCCAGTCCTCAATATCAATAGCCACGATAACACTTCCAAACTTGGATTGATGCTCCCCCTAAACTGGTGCATCCTCAAGTAAAAAAACATCATTTTCAGCCACATCCTTAGTAGGTCTTACCTTTTCAGGAGAATCCTCTACTATCAATTCTTTCTCTACAATAGCTAGAGGGTCTTCCAAAATTGGAAAGTGTATGTCAACTTCATTTGCATCTGTAGCAGGAACTAAAGTTTTTCTAATAACTAGACTAAGGCTCAAATCAGCTGATAGAGATGCTTCACTTTCAGGAATATCTTCTTTCATTCTCTATAACATCCACTTCAATAGCCTCTAAAGCAGATTCTTCCTTATCTGATTTATGTTGATCTAGATTATCAGGAGCTGGACTAGGAGGTAAGTCAGGGTCTCCTCCTTTATCAGCAGAGGACCCTTCCTCTTCTAAATTATCATTGTATTCTGGCTCCTCTTCATCAGGTCCTAGACCTGGATCCCTAACATCCTTCGGTCTTGAAGGGTGATCCACAGGATTGAACTTATCATACACCTTCTTGTCATCAGTGACCCATTATCCTCTCCGTGGGTTCCAATTTATTTTCATATATTTGAAAATTGTACTGGTGACACATAAATTGTTCCTTACTACCACTGTCTCATCTTGAGACTCAGCTATTACTTTCACTTTGATCATTACAGAGATCAGTTTGGAAAAGAACAAGGCATTAATTTTTGACTTGGGTCTAGTCATATCCTCCATTAGAGTCATCATCAATCTGTATAGATTCATCATGAATCCATGTCTCAAAAGATGCAGGAGATAGATATCATGATATCATAAATTTACAAATTCTCCTCTCCTCGGTATTAAGACATGCTGAACAATCATGAACAATAATCTGTTCTCTCCATCCATTTCAGCAGCTACAACTTGCCTTTGATTTCCATCACCAGTAAGCTATTCCAGAGCAGTATCATAGTCAAATATATCACTATTATGTGGCATATCTATGAAAACATATCCAGATACACCTTCATGTGGAACTTTCAGATATTCATCCCACTCAGTCGATGAAAAGGACAACTCTTTTCCATTCACAAATGAAGTTACTCGGTCCTCATCTTCAGATTTCTCAAAACATACATAGTCATAAAATTTCTCCACAAGCTTCAGATTGTAGGGACCATTGTTGTTCGGAAAACAATCTACCCATTTTTGATCTTTCATCACTTCAAGAAATAACGATTTACTTACCAGTAGCCATTCCACGCACATCACTTTTTCTATTACAATAACTCTATTCTGTAAATCAGGATTTACTGGTCGTCCTCCTGATCTTGTTCTTCTAGCACTGCCACATGCTTCTGGATTGGACTTTTGTTTCATTGCATTAGCCTCATCAGAAAAATCTCTAATAGAAAGGAGTTTGGTTTTTTCCATCTCCGATTCGAGGGATTTAGGGTTCTCGGATGATTCAGTAGCTAGGGTTTGAGGGAAAGGGTTTGAGACTCGGCGGATTGAGAATTATCTCGGACTTTGTTTTTATCATTTAGGGATAATAAAATAGATAAATGAAATAAGATAAAGTAAAAAAACGATTCAGATTTTGGAGGCAGACAGAAGTTTAAAACAGCGTACTCATTAGTAGGGTTTATCAGGGAGAATTTCTATTAGTGAGGTTCCATTGGTGAGGATTTACATCGGTGAGAATTTACATCAGTGATGATTTACATCGGTGAGCATTTACATCGGTGAGCATTTACATTGGTGAGAATTTACATCGGTGAGAATTTACATCGGTGAGGTATCTACTGATCAAGGTTAATCATACCTAGCTCATGTCTAATGTAACTTAACCTATCCAAACACAAAGGTTTGGTGAAAAAATCAGCTAATTGATGTTCAGTACCTATAAACTCAAGAATAATATCACCCTTTTGGTAATGATCTCTCAAGAAATGGTGCCTTACATCAATGTGTTTGGTCCTAGAGTGAGATACAGGGTTCTTCAAAATGTTTATTGCATTAGTGTTGTCAAAGTTGATATAGGCATGCTTAATATCATATCCATAGCCCAAAAGAGTGTGTTTCATCCATAGAATTTGTGCACAGCAACTACCAACAACAATGTACTCAGCGTCAGCAGTGGACAAAGCTACAGAATTCTACTTCTTACTACACTAAGATACTAAGGATTTTCCCAATAAAGGACATGTTCCTGATGTGATTTTTCTATCCAACATGCAACCAGTATATTCAGCATCTAAATAACTCATTAACTCAAAATATTTTCCTTTTGGGAACAACAAACCAATGTTTACAGTATGTTTAAGATACTTAAAAATTAATTTAACAGCAAGTAAATGAGATTTCTTAGGATTATCTTGAAATCTTGTACACATACACACACTAAACATAATGTCTGTTCGACTAGAAGTAAGGTAAAGTAAGCTTCCAATCATACCTCTCTAATTGGTTTGATCCAATGGTTTCCTAGTTTCATCTACATCCAATTTACAGACTGTACTCATAGGAGTTTCACTTTCCTTAATATTATCCAAACCCAAATGTTTTAAAAGATCCTCTGTATATTTACTTTGATTCAAAATAATACCATTTTCATTTTGAAAAACTTTAAATCCAGGAAAATATTTATGTTCTCCCATTAAACTCATTTCAAATTCATTTTGCATACTCTTTAAAAGATTAGTACATAAGGAGTGTTAATAATATCCAAAAATAATATCATCAACATAGATTTAAACTATTAAAACATCTTTAGAAATTATTTTAATAAAAAGTGTTGGATCAGCAATCCCTTTAGTAAAACTTTTTGAAATAAGAAAATTACTAAGTCTATCATACCAAGATCTTGGAACTTGTTTTAAACCATATAAATTTTTAGAAAGTTTGAAAAATTGATTTGGAAAATGAGGATTAGTAATCCTAGGTGGTTGTTTAACAAAAACATCTTCAATTATAAAACCATTTAGAAAAGTACTTTTAACATCCATTTGATACAACTTGAAATTCAGATGAGCAGCATAGGTATGTAAGATTCTAATAGCTTCTAATCTTGATACAGGTGCAAATGTTTTCACTTATTCTATACCTTCTTCTTGACTATATCCTTGTTCAACTAGTCTAGCTTTGTTTCTAACTATGTTTCCTGACTCGTGAACTTTGTTTCTAAAAACCCATTTAATGCCTATTGTCAGGGTGTCCTTGGGTCTGTCAACTAATTTCCAGACACTATTTTTTTCAAATTGATTTAACTCTTCTTACATATCCATTACCAAAAATTCATCATTGATTGAATCATTGACATTTTTAGGTTCTAACTGTGAAAGAAAGGCTTGATGTTCAACCTGGTTTCTTAGAGAAGCTCTAGTCTGTATCCCTCTATCAAGATTACCAACAACATCATCCAAAGGGAGACTCTTTAGAATCCTTATTGATCTAGTAAAGGTAGGACTAGAAATTTCTAGTTCATCTATAGGTTTGGGTTCTATAGAAGCAGATTCTGGAATAGGTCTAGAATTGGATGTTTTTACAGCAGGTGCTTTAGATTTATCATTAAGGTCCAGAACACTCAAATTTTCTTCAAGATTTTCAAGAGATTTTTTAGGCTCATGTGGATCAGTTTAATCAAACTTGATGTGAATAGATTCTTCCACACATTTGGTTCTTTTGTTAAATACTCTATAGGCTTTCCTAGTTAAGGAATAACAAAGAAAAATTCCTTCATCACTTTTAGAAGCAAACTTGTCCATATTATCCTTTGTATTAAGAATAAAAACATTGCAGCCAAAGACTTTGAAGTAACTAACTTTAGGTTTTCTATTGTTCCATAACTCGTATGGAGTCTTCTTAAGAATGGGTCTAATTAAGACTCTATTAATAATATAACAAGATTTATTCATGGATTTATCCCAAAAGTAAATAGTTAAGTCATATTCATTAAGCATGGTTCTAGCTATTTTTTGAAGGGTTATATTCCTTCTTTATACTACACCATTCGGCTGAGGTGTCCTAGGAGCAGAAATTTTTTGACTATAGCCATTGTGTAAGAAATAAGATTCAAACTCTTGATTTTCAAACTCACAACCATGATCACTTCTCAGAGTTTTAATCTTAAGTCCACTAAGGTTTTCTACAGATTTGGAGTATTTAACAAAGTAAGAACAAGATTCAATTTTATGATCCAAGAAGTATACCCAATTATATCTATAAAATTCATCTACAAGGACATAGACATAGTGCTTACCATTTAAACTAGAAACTCTAGAAGTTCCAAACAAGTCCATGTGAACCAACCCAAGAGGTTGAGAAGTTAAAACTTCTTTCTTTGATTTAAAATAAACTTTATGTTGCTTCACCTTTTGATAGGGATTACAAACTTTGTCATTTGGGAATTCAAGTTTAGATAGGTCTCTAACTAAGTTCTTACTAGTTAATTTTCTAAGTGAATGGATGTTTCAGTGTCCTAATATTCTATTCCACTACCATGATTCTTTATGAAATGCATTTAAGCAAGTAACATTTTGTTTAGCTAAGGAATTTAGATCAACAGCATAAACATTTTCATTTCTTAAAGGAGAGAATACTAAAAGATTTTTATAGTTAAAAACATTACAAGAATAATTTTCAAAAATAACATTAAAACCATCATCACATAATTGAGAAATACTTAAAATATTGTATTTAAGTCCATCAACAAATAAAACTTTAGAAATAAAAACTTAATCAGTGTTACCAATTAGGCCTAGGCCGATGATTTTTCCTTTAGAATTATCACCAAAGGTGACATGGCCTCTATCAACCTTTATTAAACATTTGAAGCATGAGTAATCTTCAGAAATATTTCTTGAACATCCACACTCTAAGTACCATAACTTTTTGTGTGAACTCTTTAGGTATGTTTCCTACAAAACAGGTTTAGATAGAAAGTGATATTGGTACCCAAATCTTCTTGGGTCTATAAAGGTTAGAAATCAAATCTTTAGCTACCCATATTTGTCTTATGGGTTTCATATAACTTACATAATCAATAGATTTTGAAAGATAAACTTTATTTGATCTATAACCATATGAATAACTAGTTGAAGCATAGGAATTTCTAGAACTGGAATAAGCATAATTTTGTCCAGACATAGGAATAAATCGAGTTTTAGTGAACTTTCTCTTTCCAAGTTGGTATCCAAATCTAGTAGTGTATTTAGGTGCAACTTGTTTATCTAAAATTTGAGTAAGTGTGTCTTTTACCTATGTGAAATTTTATAAGTCCTTTCTAATTTTATCATTATTCATTTTCAGTTCAGTATTTTCCTTAAATATTTGAGCATTCTTTTCTTTTTCTATATCAAGAGAAGATTTAACATTAATAGTGAGAGCATGTTGTTTCTTTAGTGACTTATATTTTTCTTTATGTTCATTACATGTTTCTTCCAGCATATTACAATATTCAAACAATTCATCCTTATACATATTTTCATCATTGTCTGAATCACTGTTATTTCTAGAATAATAATCATTTAGAACAGGGGAAATAGTTACCTCGAATGTGTTGGTCATGAAGCACATATTGGCACGATTCTTTTCAGAATCAGAAACTTTAGATTCACTTGTGCAGTCCTCCGAAGCACTCTATGTATCCTTCATTGCTCTCTTGTACTTCTTGTCCTTATAATCATGTTTCTTTTTGAATTTCAATTCTGGACAGTCAGCCTTGATGTGTCCTTTCCTCTTGCACTCATAGCAGAATATATCATCTTCCTTGTCAGGATTTTTCCAATCCTTTTTCCAATGTACCTTGTTGTCATACATTCTTTTTTTGTTAGATTTTATGAAGAATTTATTCTTCCTATAAAACTTATGGAATCTCCTGGCTATTTGAGCCATTTTAGCATCACTTTCTGAATCAGAATCTTCACTAGTTGAACTTTCAAGAGGTATTTTCATTTTCTCCTTGTCTTTTCTCTTAGAAGAAGTAGACTTGAATGCCATGGGTTTTCTTTTGGGTTTATCATCTTTTTCCTTATTCACCTTAAGTTCTTCCTCATAGACCATTAATTTTCCAATTAGCTCTTTTACAGGGAGAGCTCCAATGTCACATGATTCACTGATTGAAACAGAAGTGCCCCTCCATCGATCTGGTAGACATCTCAAGATTCTCATGATTTGTTCCTTTGTTGGAACAACCTTTCCAAGTGAGATCATACTATTGAAAATATCATTGATCCTAAGATACATGTCAGAAATAGGTTCATCAGTCTTCATTTTAAAATTATCATATTTAATATTATAAGTGTTCAATCTCATTTCTTTAACATTGGTTGTTCCTTCATGAGAAACACCCAAAGTATCCCATATTTCATAAGCCATTTTGTAAGAAGAAATTCTATTGAACTCTTCATCTTATAAAGCACAATACATGGAATTAATAGCTTTACAATTATTATTGTAAGCTGTCTTTGTAGGTTCATCCCAAGTTTTTCTTTCAGTTTATAGAATTTTATATTGAGATTCTATAGCAGTCCAGATATCAAAACCCATACTCACTAAATGTATTTTTATTTTAAGTTTCCACTGGGCATAGTTTATACCCTTAAAAAAAGGTACCGGTTAGTAGCAGCAACCTATATTCTATTGTCCATAGGTATATTTTAGAAAGTAAAATTAAAGAGATAAATTTTAGAACTAATAGAAATTTAAGATCTTTAAATATGCAACTAAAATCACAGTTGAAAAATAGTGTTTTGAAAACTGGTGTTAATAAACAGCCTCTTATACCAAATGTTAATTGGAGTGGACACTCAAGAGGGGGGGGGGGTGAATTGAGTTCCAATTAAAATTTCTGTTAAAAATATTTTCTTTTAAAATCCCCCAATTTAAAAAGAAATTTAAACTGTAGTGAATTTATACAGATTATAAATATTCAATCAGTTTCTCAAAGATTGATTAGGTCTCAGTTAACTTAATCTAAAGATTAAATTAAATTTTGAAACTAACTTACTCGTTTACAATAAGTATAAACACTTGATAATTTAACTATCACAGTAGCTTTAAAATAATTTTTTATTTCAAAGTAACAACAGTGTAATATTAAATATATATAGTATACTTATGATTTAACCTAAAAAGCACAGTAGATGTAACCAAGAGTATCAGACTCAACTGAGACTTAGTCCTCCCAAACAATTTATATAAATTGATCCACACCCTGGATCGAGGTAAACAATAGTGCAATACTGTCCAGGTCCAATGACCTCTACCATAGTTCTTCATGGGAAACAAACAACAGCTCACATCTGTCCAGGTCATACTCGACCTCGACCACTATCCACAGTGGGAAACAAGAGAGTTAAAGAGTTTGAATGAGGATTTAAGAATCCTCCAGTTTTTCTCAGGAGACAGTGTGTGTGTAAAATAAATAGGATACACACATTGCTCGAGAAGTAAATAAAGAATCACTAAGGTAAGTAAAAATGAGTTTAGAAAATCTTTAGTGATCATCAGTGCAGCTATGGACTCATTTGGTTGGTCAGAAAAGCTTCAGAGTCCTCTAGTTTCTGCTCAGAAAACAGAGTGTCGGTTTCTTCTTTGGTTCGTGGTTCATCTTGTCAGCTTGAGTGCATGAAGTGTTTGTGGTAGTTCTTAACTCAAGATGCAGCTTGTGGTTTGCTTCAGAATGATCGGCTTCAATTATGTTTAGAGTTATTGGAGTATGGATATAGCCTTGTGTGAATGCTCCACGTTTGAATGTTTATTGAGACTTTTTCCTTCTTCACAACAACACCGTTGTTCTATCTTTTTCGTATCACTTCGCATCACTTTGTATAACTTCATATCACTTCGTATCACTCATTTTCAGTGTTCTCTTTCCTTCCCAATATATCATTCTGCTCTAGCATAAATGAATGATTACTTTCTGCATGGGTACTAGGTACGGTTCCCTGACATGGCAACATAATTCATTAAATAACATTAACTGCATTAAAACCAAAAAATGTAACCGTTAGCTTAATAAATAAATAGTATTGAAATTATAGAGTTTGATTGGTTGGTCAATCATTAGTAGCATTCTGTTGGTAGATGTGTGCAGTGGACTTTGTGTAGAAGGACCTTCCATCGGTAGCTCTTTTGAACTTTTATCGGTAGCTATATATATCGGTGACTTCATTCTATCAGTATCTCTTGTTATCGGTAGCTCTTGGTCCATCGGTAGATCTTGGGATATCGGTAGCTCGATGTATCAGTGACTCTGTACTTTTATCGGTAGACTATGTCATTCGCTTCATATTAGTCACCAGTTTGTGTATCAGTAGGCCAGTCGGTAGCTCATATCGGTAGACTTACTCTATCGACATACTTCTATCGGTAACTTTCTGTGAACTAGTTCTATCGGTAGACTTCTTCATATTGGTAGCTCTGTACATATCAGCGATCAAGTGTATACTAGAAGACTTAATAAAATTGGTAGACGTGTTTTATCGGTAGCTCAGTTTCTGTCGGTAGCACCTGTACATATCAGTATCTGTTTGCACTTGTATTAATAGACTTATTCTATCAGTAGCTCTAGTCAATTATATCGGTAGACTTGTTATCTTCTTACCGATAGCTCTATTTATATCAGTGACCTTAGTGTATTAGTGACTCTGTCTATCAGTATACTAAGTCTATTTGTAGACTGAGTACTGGTAGCTCTATATCAGTAGCTATACGCAGAGCAGTGACTTAATACTTGTCTGTTTTATGAAAAGCATATCCGAATGGGTTAGAAGTACTTCAGAACTCATATAAACATAGGATAAACAATGATTAACAAATTTCAAGGATTATTTTAATATTATTATCATCTTGATAATAGAATATCATATATTGAGAGAATTAGGATATAGATAAACATTAATTGGGATTATCAAAGTATATGAAAGCATAATTTGGATTATCAAAACAGGTGAGGTCAATAAAAAGCTTATACATCTTCTTGATAAAAACTATTTATCTTTGTTCTAAGTTAACCTTTTAATCCTTGAGGATAAAATTTCATAATGAATGAGTTATACACTTGATCCAAGTTTTGAAAAATGTTCTCATCTAGACTCAAAAACCTATTTATAAGATTCCCTTTAAGGCAAAAGGGAAATACTCTCATTCTCAGTTCATTTTCAGTGATTCCTAGAAGAGGTAATTGATGCACAATATTATAGAAGTCTCTAATGAAGTCTAGAGAGTTCTCATTAGAGAGCCCATTAAAAGCAGACAGTAGTGAAATGTGTGATTGTTTAAGATCATAATTTCCGGCCCTAGGAGATAACCTAATGGATGATGGATTAAATGAAACTTAAGGAAGTTAAAAATCCCTCATTCTAGGCCTTTCATTTTATTCTAAGAGTTTTGGATGGTCATTTTGAAAGTTATTAAGCTCAAGAACTCTATTATCTATGTTCTCCATTTCAGTTTAGTTCTTCCTTCTTAGAGTAGTTAAATGTTTATCTAATTCAAGGTTCAGAGGCTCTAATCTAGCACCAGAAGTTCTCGTGCTCATACAAACAGCAATAATAGACACCACTCATCTGTAAAAATTTAGCAAGAAGTGAATCAATTTTTTTTTAATTTCAAATTTTCAATTTTTTAATTTTTTTTTAATATATGTGATTTCTTAGAGTTTTTTTGAGTAATGGCTCATTCCTTCCCTGGAAACGGTGCCAAAAACTTGAAATGTACTATCGTTGAAGCTAGTAAATGATTAAAATTTATAATCCTACTAACTACAATATATGTGGCATGCAAGGTTGAACCCACTGGGAAGGCTATTTTGACCACTACTCTTCTAAAAATTAGCTAAAATATCCCACTGTTGTCAGTAGTGGGATTGAGTTTTTATTTTTCTATTTTTTTTACTTTTTATACATTTTTTATAAGCAATGAAGTGACAGACTATTGAAAACATGTATTTAAACTAGATTGAGGCTAGAGACAGTTGAAAACATGTAATAAAAATTATTTAGAACACTGATAAAAGGATAATCTATTAAAACACTTGGGGAGAAATCTCTATTCTACTGGTTTGGAAGGTGTCTCAATTATCTTATAGGTTGTTGAAGAGTACCACTATAAAGAGTATGACTTACCTCCCTCTCCAGATGTTGATTCATACAACCCAATTAATTTTAGAGTTCTCCACCCCATCATTAATCAAATGTGAACTGTTTTAAGAATTAACAACAAGACAAACTCACCGTATGTCTTAAAGTATTTTGAATCTATTATTTTTTTGAACAGTGTTTCCACAGTCAGTCTCTCCAACTGACTGTGAAATTTTGAGATTATATTCTAGTGGAACAATCAATTAGATAAACTTAGTATTGATCTCGCCGACCAATACTGAATACATTCAAATGATTAAGTGAAATGAGAATTAAAAGTAATCAGTAGAACTTCAATTCATCCCCAAACAATATGATTTAGCTAGAAAACATGAATATTATCAAAATAGTAATTGAAGAAATGCTAATAGAGTGTAAGAATTAAAAAAAACAAGGAAAACCAAACTCCCTGAAGATACTCTGCTTCTATGCTTCTCCAGCTCCAGGTAGAGGTTTCAGAGTCGCCCTCTAGACTCCCTATGCTCCTGATGAGAGAGAAGCTCTTGGATCTCCAATCGTTTCCTCAATGTGTTGAATGAATTCTTCTCCTTCCTGAAATTCTACTGCTTCTCTGCATAAAATATCATCTATCATCTGCTGCACGTCACCACACATTTCTGTCGACTTTAAAAATCTTTCACTTGTTTACCGCACATGTGCGTTTTTTCATGACTAGCACGTCGCACTAGTTTTTCCCTCATAACTAACTTCCATTGAGTTAGTTGAATGCAACTGGATGTGTTTTTGACTCTTGAATGAACCTACAAAGTCAAAATAGAAAAAATAAATAAATGCGAATGCAAATAATGAAAATGGTTAGTTTTTAAAGTTAAGTGTTATATTACTCGTTGAAAGTTAACTAAAGTTAATTGATAATAATTAATTATTTATATATTATTTATAAAATTATTCACCTAATAATTTTATGGTAAAACATAAGTTTATTAAAAAGTTATTATTTTAATTAAGTACATAAATATAAAAACTAAATTTTTTAGTTTATCATTTTTAACTAAATTATTCAAATTTAACATCACAATTAAATAAGTAAATAAAATTTTTGTAATTTAGATTTAATTATTTATTTTTTAATTAATAATTTTATTATTACTATTTAAGGAATTAAATTGTTAGATTAATTTATTAATTAGTTTATTTTAATTTAATAATTATAATTAATACTTTAGTTTTTTAGATATTTTTAAATTAATTAGAATATTTTATAGTGTATTTAATTATTATTATTAATTTTATATTTATCAAATTAATAGTTTATTAATTTATTATTAACTTTTATTATTAACTTTTATTATTAATTTAGTTTTAAATTAGTTTTTTTAATTTATTTTCAATTCATCCCCCCCCCCAATTCCTGAAGAACCCTAGGGGAGGGGTCTTCTTCGGCATTGTAGAACAGGGACGGTGGGTTCTTCCCCTGCAAGTCATGGTGGCTAGGACACCGGCTTCATCTCCTCCTCCTCATTTGACATCAGGGGACCACACAGGTGTTGCGTGACTCCAAATCTCGGTGGCTTCGATTTCTCAACGCGGTGTGGTGATCCTCCTTCTCTGCTCCACATCATCTCAGAAACTTCAGCAATGACAAGCTCCCATTACCGGTGACATCCTCCTCGAACCATGGTTCTACCTCCTTCGAACCGGCCTCGGCAAGATGAATCCTTCACGATGAAAAATCGACAAGCAGAGCACCAATTCTTCAACTGATGGTGATTTGGTTTCGTTTCCAAATCTAGTGAGATGTTACAATTTAGAGTTTAACAGATTCTTGAAATTGATAATGGACTTAAGTTGGAAGAGTAGTTTGTTAGATTGTGTTGGTGATGGAAGATGATGGTGAAGGAAGAAGGTGGTTTTCTTCCCGAATAGTGGATGATCTGGAAGGAAACGGTGCCAAGGCATAGGAGGGTTGAGAGAAGATACGAGGTAGGAGTGAGAGGTGAAACCGATACTCAAAATGGTGCATCGGTCGCTGGAATATAGATTAAAAAATGAGACTGATAGATGTGCGGAAGTGGAAATGGTGAATGAAAGGTAAAGCTGTCAGTGTGCATAGAGAAACCGATAGTCGAGAAGGATCGGTGTGTGTGAGTGAGGCTGGAAGAAATGGATCGGTGATTCATTGACTTACTGAAAGAAGAATGGAAACAAAGGGGGCAACAACATGACACCGATATACTGACTCGCCGAAAGATAAAAATAAAAAGACAGTAATAGTTAAAAGTGTAACTGTTAGATAAAATAAAAAACGATTCACTGATAATTAAAAATAATGAGATACCAAAACTAATGTTCAAGAGAGACCAAAGAGGAACTAAATTTGTGTGACGCGTTACCGATGATTATTTTGGGGATCGGCGAGTCAGTGACTCAGCCATAGTTGAAAATAAAATTATAATTCACCGATAAAATGAATGACTGAAACCATTAAAAAGGATCGGTGTGTTGCAACCACGGTGCGACATGGGAGACCTATGATGTTTCAAAGTAATCGATGAGTCAATGACTCACAAATAGTTATAAAAATCATCAGTGTGAAAAAAGATCAGTGAAACAAAGAATCGGTGTAACAAAACATCAGTGTGTCACTCACTAATTGTACAAATTTAAAACTTTAACAATAAAAATTAATTTATAACAAATAATAAAATGATAAAACATTAATTAATTAACAAAAAAGAGAAATTAACTAAACTGTCTAAGATTAAATATTTAATTGTAACTAAAAACTAACCAAATTATTTAACAGACTCAAAATAAAGGTAACTTAAATATTAACTAAGAATATAAATGTTAGGTTTAATTAAATTTATGTCTAAATAAATGCAGAAAATCTAAAAATAATTAACCACAAACATAAAATTAAAACAATTATAATTAACTGAATATATTAAACGAAACAGATAATTAGTTAGACGATAAAATGAAACTTAACAATAAAAACATATTATTTTATTAAAATTTATCTTAAACCTATTTACTTAGCAAAAAAATTGAACTGGTTTATAAATAAGGTTAATTTATTTAATTAAATCAGAATTAAATGTTAATGTCTTAAATTAGAACTGTATTAGATTGATGCAAATAAATATGACAGTTAAATAATAATCATTTATAAAAGTTAATAAGTAAAATAAATTAAGATTATCAAACTAGAAAGTAAATTAACATATTTAGAATAATTATATAGACTAAATAAAAGGTCTGAAAACAAATATTTAATTATTAAAAAATGATTAATTAATAAATGTAGTGATAAAATTTCAAAATTTTTATTATTTATTAAAAAGTTTCCAAATAATTAATTAGATTGATAAAAATTAAATAAACTATGTGGAAAAACTATGTAAAAATAGAGAATGTACCCTTGTATGGAATATTATATGGTGATATACTAGAGGTTGTATAGATAATTGAAATTTTATAGGAGTATACTGAGATATGGTGTTAGTCATATTAGTTTTTTGAGGTTCCCCAGGAGTTAGTCATTGATGGAATCTTAGAGGAGGAACAGATATCATTAGTTTGTGGGTATACTTTTAGATTTATAATTGTGGACTCATATTTAATCTGAGATGATACATAATTTTCATTATGTATTATTATCATGTTTATTTAAAATTTTATGCTTTAAATATGGTATGAAATTCATATATTCATTTATTCATTCTAAAATGTTCTTATGGATTTCATTTATATATGTTTTGTTTGTTGATGTTTTATTGTAACATGATCCTAGGAAAATGCCTCCCATTTGTGTGTATGTTCTCTCTTGGTATATTTACTGGACCTTGGTATATTAAAAGTGAGATTGGGTAGGAATACCTGGCCATGTAACTAACTCAGATGACGTTTAGGTAAAGTTGGATCATGTCATGTTCTCTTTATAAAACTCCCTGAAACATATGAATCTAAAAAAATAATCCCCTTCTTACAAGTATTATCAGTCCCTTTATGAATGATCAATTTTCTATAAGACTCTCAAAACTTTCCAACATTATTTTTTGACAGGACTCTATGTGTTGTTTAGACACATTCATAGTAGTTTACATCTCAACAAATAACTCAATTGATATTTTATTTGTTATTTTATATTATAATAACAAAATATAATGGATTGTGGATATACTCCTCACTATTCATATAATAGAGGTGGGTCATGTTTTTTAATCTCTAAAATATTCTCTATATATACTTATAATTAATGTAACCTTAACCTATTCTCAAGATATTGACATATTTTTTCATGATATTCCATTAAAATTACTACTTGGAGGACTCTAAAAATCACTATTACAAATCTGTATAAAACAGTCATAGTAATTTGAAATCCCTATTCCCTTTTTGGATGAATTACATGTTCATCGTGGATATAATTTCCATATCACCTTAAGTTTAACATGATGTATATGGTTCATTGAACTCGCAGATCAAGGTGAGTTAAACTATTAAATAATGATCAGCCGTATTCCCAGCTCACGATTCGTTAAAACCCTAGAACATGGTTAGTTGAAATCTAGGTACATAGTGATTCAAATTCAAGACTCATGGTCAATTTTACTACCATATCCTGGACCATTTAGCTTTCAGTTTATTTTTAGTTTTCATTTTAATCTTTTATTTCATGATTTACTATGTATCACCCATCATTAAAAAAACATCCAAATCTAAATTTAAATATCTAAATGACACAAAATTATATACTTGGTATAAAATTCAAAAATTAGATTCAAATTCCAATGAGATTGAGGAAACAAATAAATTTCAATGCATTTTGGATCATAATAATAATATAATTCATTCATATTTGTAATAAAATCAATTCTAGTAACCCAAAGTTACAATTTACTTATTAAATTTATACAAGATATGGTATATCACATTTTAATGGATCAGATAGTTAAAAATTCACTAGTGATTAGATATATACCTAGTTTCCATATTACATTAAAAAAATAAATCAAAGCAAATAAACATTTTGAAAACATTTTTATTCCTTTAAGTATGTCCTCAAGATCTTTCAATGATCCCATCTTTATACCCTATGGAAATGGAAAAGGGTATGTTGGAAACTCATTAAGGGATTGTTTATAGAATAAGCTATCCTATATCCATAATTCATAAGAAATATGGAAAAGTGAAAATAAATAAACATGTTATATATTCAATTAAATGAGCATGAAATATATTCTTGGATAAAAAAATCAAATGGAAACAACAAATAAATTCATAATAAGGGAATGTATGATGACAAACATCTTAATAATCAGGTGAATATGTCATGATATTACCACCAAGGCCTCATTACAAGAAATCATGACCATACCATCAATGCCTCATTCTAAGTCCTATTTATAAAATCATGAAATTATGAAAATACATTAATATTATTTAGGAAGTCTTACTCTAGGATAACCATTCTTATTTGTCACATGAGAGCTAATTGATGCATCTAAGGGATATAATGATCCCCAACCATCACATATACATGTCCAATTCATTATTAATTTATTGAAAGAATATTATTATTCATTATCAATATCCCTTGATAATCAATAAATAACCATAGTGAATTAATATATGGGAAGTTAATATTTTCATAGTCAATGGAATAACATTCTTAGTAAGGTTCCTTTAATTAAAAGAATATTTAATAATGATTATGTAGTTTAGAAAACATTTAAATGATTCCAAATATAACTATGGTATGTAATAACATGTGTTGGATGGAGAAAAATATTGTTAAAAGAATGTTGGAGAAATATAGAGAATGTAAAATAAATCCATGTGTGTAAAATTTGGTATGAATCCAAAATCCCTGTGGGATTAAAGGATAACTTAAATTCATTACAAAATAATTTTTTTATAGTAAGTCACGGTCCATTGTAAATTATAGGTGAAAATAGAAGAACAAATTTCGGAAAATATTTTTTAAAACATTAAAATCATGCTTAGAAAAATTAATTTTAAAGTCACAAACCATAAAAATTCATGATATGACAAGAAAAATTTTTAAAACAATTTCTATACAAGATTTTAATGTAAATAAATATTGAAAATAAACTTTTATTATGTAATAAAATGTATGGTGGAGGATAAAAATATATATAAGTGAGATGAAATCCCTTTTCAAAATTTCTAAGAAAATAATATCATTTTCATTTGGTATAAAACAACCATTGAATAATGAGAAAAATATTTTATTCAAAACTATGGAATAATTTAATGGAATATTAATAATTAATAATTTATTTCTGGTGGAAAAAGTAGATCAAGCAATAATGTTAAAAAATATTATTTTCTAACTCTTGTAAAGAGGGTCAAAAGTTACCCTTTACAGGAAAACTTGAAAAATATTCCTTTTTAAAACTATTTAAAAATGTAAAACATCATCGAATTTGACCATAAACAATAATATTATTATATATCATAATATTCTTGAAATAAAATAATGAACATAGATATAGAAGAAAAATAGTCTAGGGCTAAAGGAATAAATAATGTTTTCTTTTCTTAAAAGCATTATATCAGTAGTTTTGAATACTAACATAAAGGGAAATGGAAAAAAAATTAAAACTCAGAAATAACTGTAGTAAAAGAAAATAGATGGGTTTTAATAGATAAATATAATATCATTCCCCCAATGTAATTTTAAACATAAAAAATCCAAAATAAAAATATGACTGTAAAATAAACTATATCCTTAGATTCATGCTTGTTTGTAAATGTTCCAACATCATGTATTATAAACTTCTAAAAATTATTATTCTATATAAATCTATATTTATATAATTTTTTTATCATTTATTCATAACTTTTTTTTACTATTTACGCATAATTCCTTGTTAAAATCAATTATTTAAGTGTTAATTGTTGCATTTGCCCCACATTTTGTAATTCTGTGGTTTTGAACCTTATACCTTGATCATAGTTTCATTAAATAAAAACTATTAATCATGTAATAAATATCATATCTATAAATTCAATAAAATTGTTGAACCATAATTGTATGTTTGATAGGAAATATGAAATATGTAGTTCATAGAGGTGGTAGTTCTCTTGTATGCATGGGTGAAGTTTTCATTCGTCAACAGATTTTAAGAAATGATGGAAGATAATTATTTGTCTTTATGTAACCTTAATTATTTAATAAATATCATAAATACTCACTAAATCCATCTATATAACAATACATGGGAGGAAGTGATGACAAATAAAATATTTTTCTTCCTGGAGGCAATAGTTTTCACTTACGTGCGAGTGACATTTTAATTTTCCATTTGATATACATGAGTTAGAAAATATTTTTACCATCAACATAAAAAAATTTAATTATATTATATATACTAATATATTTATATTAGTGTTGTTACAATATATGTGAATTTTGTGTATGAATAAATAAACATGAAATAACTCACTGAATACATTTACCGCTTTTGGATATCCTCCTTTATCTTACACCTTAACTCATCTTATTTTGGTGTTTTGGTGATAATGGGAACTCAAGTACATGGGAAAAAAATGAAGTATTCATTTGGATATATATTGTTCTACATAAGGTTATCAAATTATATAATTAAGTGTTTAGGGAGGGACTCCTTTTATAAGTGAGTGGAGTGGAACTCTTGTAAATACTTACAACATTGACGTAATATAAAGTCATTTTCATTGGAATGTTTCATAAAATGGTTATATTTTTTAATATAGGAAAAATTAAATTATAAATACACTTATACATTCATATTTAGTTAGTTTTTTTAATATTTGATGTCTTATTTTAGGGTTTAACCCCCTCATTAAACCTTTTAACTCTTACCATGGTGACAACATTTTACCATGGTAACTTATTTTTATGAAAAAAAATTGTCCTTATTACATAGTTCTAATATTATTATTATAGATATGGAATTAATTTTTCATGATTAAGTTTCTAGAGGTTTTAAATATTTCTTTTAATATAAACGCACACAAAATCAACAATAAACAGTTTTTAAAAAAAATGAGATTTTAAGCATATAAATGGTTTTACAGAAAAATCTAGTATAGAATTAATTCTAATGAAATTAATAAAATTATGATTAAAAGTGAAATTTATGTTACTTAAATAACAATTAAAAACTAACAGTATACTTGCATATGATTAGTTAAATAAAAGGAAAAATAGTTCATTATTAGAAAAAAACATCACTTGAGTTCTAAAATATAAAAAATTGGTATCAAAAATCAAAATAATAATTTTAAATGATTTATTTTTCTTATTAAATATATTCCCAGACTATTAAAGAGGTTTTATAGTCTTTTATGTCATTATTATATCATTATTATGACATAAAAGTATCTATATTTTTTAAAACTATGTTTTCCCCATTCACCAAAAAATTTATCATATTCTAAAAGTCTCAAAAAATCTTCATAAGCTTATTTTAACACACATAATTCAAAAAAAAGGTCATTTCATTAATAAATAGTTATAAATTTATCTTTTAAATGAAATTATTTAATATAAATATGAATCTATTTTTTTAAAATGTCCTTTTTAAACATCATGTGTTCTTAATCTTATTTTACATCAATTTATAATTAATTCAGTTTAAATTTATTAGTTCATGTATTGAAGACTTTTTAAAGTGGTCAACATGTTAAAATAAAAAACACTTCAAAAATATTTTTTTGACAAAAAATTCCATTTTATCATTGAATGAATTTAGTTATATGAAATTAATTAATTATTTTCTAATCATTAAATTTCATCAATAAAAATAAAATAATACAATATGTATATAATAATTGATTATTATATTTATATTAAGTAAAGTTTTATTATACTTTTAAATATGTTTTTTCATGAATCATTTTATTTTTGTGTTGTGTGTGTTACAATAGATTCAATATATTTTTTATTTAAAGGAAAATTATTTATAAAATATTATTTTGTTATATTCATCCCCCCAAATAAATTATGTACTCAAAATTTAATTTTGTACTTACTATAATAAATATATCTCAGCATAGTTATAATCTCAAATGTAGATTTTATATTGATAAGTAAGCCATAAGTTACTACATGGAATCTTAGAATTTATTAATTAAATATTTCTAAAACCATGTATATAACATTATAATACCCATAATTACGAATGAGCTTCCTAAGTAATACCTTGATAGCTAACAGATATTTACCTCATAATATTTATTAAATTTTTCTTCCACTTTTAAGGAGTTCTTTGAACATCGAGATAGAGAATATGGGAAAAAATATACTTACTTGATTTCCTTATATTCGACAATCATAATTTCATAATTTAATTTTATTTTGACTGGTTTTCCATATTTTACTCATATTATATTTTAAATAATGAATTTCTAAGGTGAATTTTTTATTCCTAAATAATCGAAGTCAACTTTTAAAGTATTATAATATTGATAAAATAATTATAATTTATTCCTCATATCTTTTTACACATAGTAAAATAAAAATGTTGAGTGTGAGTAAAAAATCCAAATAAATGCTAACCATGAATTTACTTTTTATAAAAAATACCTATAATTTGGAAAAAATTATTTTATAATTTTTCTATAAATTGATTTATCATAAAAATTAATAAATCCCCAAGATTTAGGATTATGTAAAAGTCAATAATATTTATAAATAACATATTTGAAACTAAGGAATAACTATTTATATTAATAGATATTTTATAATATATTTTAATTTTAGTGATATTCGCATTTGGTGTCTTAATTTATAACTCCTTACTTATTATTTCATGGGATGATTCAGTATTCATGAAAAATATAAAAGATTATATTGATCTAGAATAAAATATAAAATTATTTTATGAAAAAAGTGCATCATATTAGAACTTAAAAAACATCAGTTTCATCTTTAGTGATTGCATAAACTTGTCATTTCTCTCGCAACCTCTTTTGAGGTAAATTCATTCAAAAATTAGGGAATTCTTTTTTGTAGTACCCCATCTATTTATATGTGAAACATTGGGTATCGGTTGATTATTTATTTCCCTTAAACTCATGAGTAATATGGCCATTATATCCTCGCTTTTAATAGACTCCCATCCCCATTATGAAAATACCAGATTGTTTCCTTCCCATATTATAAAATATTGGAAGTTATTTCTGTCCAATATACTCCATCACCTCATTTATTTTTTCCTTAGTGCTCAGTCTTCATTTTTTCTCTTGGTTTCCTTTGAATAATATATGACTTGGTGAATTATTTATCTTTCTTAATGGAACTTGATACTTTATCATCATATGATGAATATTATTGAGAGTCTAGTTCCCTATGGAGGATTTAAATAATCCCATAAAAGAATTTTTCAATAACTCTTTATAGATTATGTATATAGTATGAAATATGCCTTGTGAATCTCATACTGTTTTTTTAACACTCAAAAAACATTCCTCTTTCTTCTTTCTTAAATTATGGATTTTACTTTCTATATCATCACATTTATCCCAAGGGAAATATTTCCCAAAAAATATCTCCTTATAATTATTCATTCTAATTTCTATATATCTTACTCCTCCTTTTTATTTTGAATTTGTGGCCACTAGTGATTAATATATCCCTTTAATAAAAAAACTACTTGAATATACCTCTCCCTTTATTTACTTATGAAATAAAAAAATATAGTTTTAGGGGACTTCATCCACAATTTATCTATCAATTTAATCATACTTATTTAAAATTATGGAGGTTTCTACTGACTTAAGTATTCCAATATCACTTTCTCATGTTGTGAAGAAATAGTTTGTTATATAAAAGGAGTGTTATTTGTCCTAACATGAGTAAAGTAACCAAATATGATCAGAATATTATCAGCTACAACCCTAGATATTTTTCTTTCTAATGATATAAGTCCATAAATTAACTAATAGTATCGATGAAATTTAAATTTCCTCAACTACACATCATCTATAAATAAGGGAATGCACATAAGTAGCTCTAAATCATAATGAATATTGACCCATAACATAAAAATTTATAAGTGGTTATTGAAATTTATACGGGTTTATCATATTACAAATTCTAGATATATTCTTTTAAAATATATTTCTCTATATTTTAGTAAACATACTTTGATACAAACTACAATAACCATGACTCCAATAACCAAGATATTGTGTTTAATTTATTACATCAATATAAGAAACAAGAGACTTCATCCCAAACGGTTAAATAGATTATAGTGCAAAGAATTCTAGAAACATATATATTTTATATATTATATTGTAAACATAAATCATAGCTTATAAACTTCTATAAAACATTATTATTCTATGAATCGCATTATAGAGATCCTGAAAGATCCCATTTTCATACCCTAGGTAAAGAAAAAATAAAAAGGGGATCTCAGATACCTAGTAATGAGTTGCATATCCTAGAATCTTTCATTGATACATAAGTCATAAAAATATGGAAAATTTAATAATAAATTAAATTTGAATATATCCAATAATTTGAGTATAAAATATATTCATATATCATAAAATCACATGGAAAATAATAACTAATTTCATATTTATGGAATTCATAATTTTAGACATTTTAATCCTAAAAACAAGATACCGTGACCCTAAAACCAAGGCATCATTCCAAGGCATCATGATATTACCATCAATCCCTCATTTGAAATCATCTTACATGTCATCAAGGCCCAGTTCCAAGACATCATCATTATATCGTAACCCAAACACTAGTATAACCTATTTAGTTTGTCTCATGACACTTACCCAATGCATCTAAGAGATATAAAAGACACCACACACCCCTTAGACATATAAATGCACATGTATTTAAAGAATAGTAAAATGAATCATCAATATTAAATAACAATCAATAAATAGTAATATTGAATCAATAATGTGAAACATTAATATTTCCCCAATTAATGGAAAAACATTATTTTTTGTATTCTTTAAATTCATACCATATATGATAATGAGTATATTTTTTAAACAAAATTGAAGTGATGTTAAATATATATGTGGTATAAAAGAGAAAATACACGATAGAGAAATAAATTCAAAAGAATAATGGTGGGTGATACAGAATATATAATAAATCCTTATTTGTAAAAATATGTATAAACCATAAATCCTTAAGGGATAAAATGAGTCTATAAATTCATTAGAAAATAAATTTCATAGTAATGTCAATTACTTTGAAAATAATGTGCGCTTTGAATTATTAAAATTATTTTCCTTGTAACAAATCCTATTTGGGGTCATTGTGGAGAAATTAGTGAAGTGTATTAAAATTTATCGAATTTCCTTGATGTTGTTTTGGATAATTTTATGTCTGTTGGAAGAATTATTATTTTTAGAGATGGAGTTGAGAAATTGAAAAGTCCTTTAACAAAATTCTTTTCCTAAAAGAATAAGTAATTCACATGTTGAACATAAGTTTTTTGAAAATTAGAATATTTGAAGGTATATAATATATATTATGAAAAAAGCATGAATATGAGACTTTTTCATATTTCTCTGAGTTAATCATATATCATTATGTGAAAGATAATACTTCATCATAAGGCTTCATTTGTTGAATTTTTAGTGGATAAAAAAATACATAATCATCTTACTTTGATCTCATTATAAGCCGCCATCATAATACTGGATTATAAGTCTTCTAACGATCATAATTATTTTATCTAACACAATCCTAAGACATTTTTTGATCACAATTCATCATGACAATAATTCAACACACAGAAAAGTAATGAGTTTCCACTGAGTGAAAAATAATGTTTCCATGAATTGAATATTATGAATAAATTAAATCATATAATTCTTTGTGTGTTTTCATTCATCAATTATACATCAAAAATATATTTTGATTAATGATGAGAAGATTTTCTTCCAACTTTAGCTAATGTTGTAAAAATAAAAAAAGTGTCATGTATTAAGAACTAGGGAAACATGGAAGTTTTTTAATATCAATCATACAGTGAGTTTTTAAATTGATTTTATTGTGTGGTTTTTATGGAAAGAATAATATATAAAATATTTAGTTTTTTATTGGGAAGAACCATGTGGAATTATCAATGGATTTTAAATGAAATATATGAAGTTTTTGTTTGAATGATTTTTCATGAAGGAAATTATTATATCTATTAACCAGATATCTTATATAACTGATATTTATGGAAATTTACATAAAAATATATGAAAAAAAACATTCAAAGTTATCTCTGAGTAGATAAATGGAATTAAAAATTAGATTTTTTTACAATTTTCCATGAAAGTGGATGATACTCTACCATATCGAGATTCATGCAACTAAGGATAAATAAGATTGGGTAATACATGTATGATCTCATGAAAGGGTTAATCTTTCTAATCAAATTAGAAGAAGTATGTTCATTTATTTCAATCTATCTATTTTTTCATTCATTTAACTATTAAAAGAATATATAATATATCATATAGAAGTATCATGAAGTGTATTAATTTTTTATATTCTAATAATGATGTAAGAATCTTTGAACAATGGGTGGATCCTCTCTTAGCAATGTCGAGCATCCCTAAAAAGTGAATTTTGTAATACTTACATAAGTTTTTTTCACCAATTATATGAGTTTTTAATCAATAATATTTTATAGTTATAATATAATACATGTACATGAAAAAAAATAAAACATGAATAATAGTAGGGTCTCCCATTAAGGTTGAACCTTATAAAAATCTATTGTGTGATGATCGCCTTCCAAACCTTTTTATATTGATGAGGAAGATATTTGAAATAGAGAATCGAGACTTTAAATATACCTAAGGGTTTGATTATAAAGGAATAATTTATAAAATAAAATATGTATTAATGACCTCCCCACTCTCATAAGTATATTAATGCATTTGGAATCTGTAAGCTGTATCATAGTAAGGTTCACTTTGAGATTTTACTCTTCTTTAGAATACCATTTAAAACCTAAAATCTTTTAATAACCAAGGTGTTCCATATTTCAATGGAAATAACATTCATGGATGATATAATCAAAATATACAATTTATGTTATCATATGTACTTAAAGTGAGTGATTTAATTATTTTGGTTTAACCACCATTTTTAGGGGATGGTGTTATGACACTTACAGAAAAGCTAAATCTTGAGATATATGGGAAGGTGAGAAATGTGATACTATCATAATTTTATGAAAAGTTAATGGGGATGTAGTTATGTAAGGAAATTTGATATAATATTGAAACATATATGAGGTGAATATGAAGATAAAATACCAAATTTGAAAATATAGTGAAAACAATTTGATGATATCATAATAAAAGATTATGAGAATTTTTATGACTATTTAATAGGGTGAATGAGATACATAATCATATTATAGGATTTGTGGATAAGATTTAGGATTAAAATATGGTATAAAATTAATAAGTAATTTTCTCAATAGATTAGACCCAAATATCTCACATTTAGAATAGAATCATTATATATCCCTTGATGTTATACAAATTACATCTTAAATTGTGAGATAAGAAAATATTTAAAACTCAAGAAGAAATATAACAAGTAAATGGACTTTAAAGCACAGAAAAAATTAAATTCTATGGAAAATGAAGATGGCCCTTCAAGGTACTCAAATGGATATGTTGAGAGTGATGAAAGAAATAAGAAAATCAAATATCTCATATCTAAAAAGGTGTCATGTAAAATATAAAGGAAATCACCCACTTAAAATTTTTTAATGTGGATTATTTGTAAACTATGATGAAAAATTCCTTAGGAATAGAAAATTTATAGGAGTAGAAGATGAATAAGTAGAATAACCACTATAAAGTAATTGAAAACAAAAAATGAGACATCAAAATGGAAGAATAGTTGAGAAAATTGGAAGAATACAACTCATCATTGAGTAGAAAGTCATAAGAAAAATGTATTAAAAATGGAACTAACCTTATCAAATATATTAAAATAAAAGAAGAAAAATCCATCAGGGGATAAGAAGGGGAAGATGGTAACTATATTATTCACATGTAAAATATAGAAAATTAAGGATATATTTAAAATAACATTGTTATCATAAAGAAATATAAAGGTTCCAAGATGAAATTTGATCGGCTGAATAAATCTTAAGATAAGTTTCATAGAAAAGAAAATGGGTATATTGAAGAGATCAATAAAATCAAGGTGAAATGGTGAAGCAATAAAGAGTTATAAAAGAATTTAAGAAAAATATTATTGATCATGAAGTAAAAATTTAGAATTTTGAAATAGGATTTTTCAAGTATAATAACAACATTAGAATATTAAAGATTGACTTTGAAGAAAGTTTTTCACATTAATGGATAATTCATCTACTTGAAAATATTTTACCAAAATTTAGTCAGTTTTTTCATGAGTTAAATCTAAAAACTCTAAAATTATTCAACCTAGAAGTATAGGTTACATATGAAATCCTATAAAAATCAAGGTTGAAATAAACCCTTTTAAAATTTATACAATAATTATAGTTATAGGGAGAAACATTAAGAATAAATTTTATGTAAAACATTTTTATAATATTCATGATTCTATAGTAAAAATAAACACATATTTTCATGGACATAATAAAAAATTTCATATAATAATTAGCTTTGGAATCTAATATTGGTTCTAAAGAGAATATAAAAATACAACCAATATTTTCACGTATAAAATATCTCTCCCTTTTAATAAAATTTGGTCAGATTTTAGGGGAAGTTACTTATAAAATAGATGTGATAAATTATTAAAAATATAAACAGAAAATGAAAATTCTTATATAATGCTATCCCATAATAATTCCAATGGGAGTGAAGAGATGTGTGGATGGTATGACCACTATGGGAATCACACTAAGGAATTGTTGAAAATTATTTCTAGTCAATCTAATAAAATTTATAAGGATGGGTAGAGTTGATAGTAGAGAAATGATGAAAACTCATTAATTTTGGTGGTTTTGTTAAAATATAGAAAGTGGAAAATACCTTGAATACTTGACAATGGATACTCCTCATTCATGATAGGAGATACTATGATCTTGAAATTTATTTAAGAAAATGATTCTTGTGTGGTGAATGTTGGAAATGAAATAACATTAAAAATAAAAATAGATGGTTATGTGATAATTGATCATGGAATGATGGATTCACACGAGGATTTTTTGTCTAAAGGACAATATTTTTTAAGTTTGACTCTATTTTGTGATTAATGAAATAATCTGATTTTAAATAAGCACACTTGTATCATTAAAATTATTTTAGATGGAAGAATTATCTCTACATGAAAGTGGACTAGTGGGAATTTATTTTTGATTAATGACTCTGGAAATTCATGTTATCTCAATTATTGAGAACAAAACAATCTATGGCATGTAAGACTTGGCCAAATTGGTCAAAATAATGTAAGTATGATATATAATGAAAATTTTGTGATCGATATTCCCAAATTATGTTGATATAGAGATCATATATTTATTACCAATCAAAAGGAAAAAATAATTTGTGGTGTAGAAATTAGCAGAGACATAATCAATAAGTACTCTTCTATTAATTCACTCATATTTTTGTTGAACCATGAGACAAAAATCCCCATGTGTTGACTTGAATTTTATCACATTCATTAATGACTAAAAAATAATAAAATGAGTTTTAATAATTAATTATAGTAAAAAGTAATTAAAATGTTAAGAATTTGTTGAAGATAATTTTAATGTGATCATGGAACTTACTATAGGTGCCAAAATCCGCCGAAGGCCTCAGGAGAGCATTGTTGGGAAAACTGAAGGCATATTTGGACTCAACGAACCATCCCTGGATGGGCTAAAGGCAGTGCGTAAAATCTAAGGTGTTGTGTGTAAAAAACTAATCAACTTCATGAAATCTTGCATGACCTGTAGGGATTTAGTATGTGGAGATCCTGAGACAACCCCTCCCATGCGCACTAAGAAAACATGGTGGACGTAGAAATGTCTCACTCGGTTGACAGAATAGTATGGTTTTTTGTGCGGGCTCTATTTCGGCATCTCAAATGCCACAAAAATCCTATATAGAAAACCCCCTCACTTTTGGCATTTGAAGGATTAAATTGTTTTCCATTTGGATAATATACCCCTTCTTTTTGAAAAATATGGAATCTAAGTACAAGATATTTTGCGATAGGTCTCATAGGGTTCCACATTTAGATGGGACCACTAGGGATAAATTGTTAAGTCAAAAGTCTTATTTTGACTTCTATATCATGTTTTGGAAATCACAAATGTATTCTATCATATGTTTGTAAATTACAATTGTTTTTTATCATGTTTATCATATCGTACAATGTTGATCGTACCGACCATATCGTATCGTACTGACTCTTTCAATCATACCATACTGACTCTGTCAATCGTACCATACTGACTCTATCAATCATATCGTACTGACTCTGTCAATCGTATCGTACTGACTCTGCTATTCAGATGTTCATTATTTGTTTTGGTACTTAGTCAAAAACACTCATTGCATATGAATCGTACTCATATTTTTCATTTCTATATATTTCTTGTCCTAACAAAACAATGTCATTGAGTTAGTTACAAACTAATCAAAATGATTTCGTGCTTTCTATTTCAATATGACCGTTGGAGGAAATATGATCTTTGGAACCCAAGGCCTATAAATAGGAGGTCATTTGAATCTGAGACAACGATGAAAAAAGAGAACGAATGAAGAGACTCTGTGAACTACCAAGATTCTAGAGAGAGACACTGTGACTTCTCTCATCTGCCTTGTGCGTCCGATCATCGTATCGAGGGCTTTCAAGTAATTGAAAGACAGAGGTGCCGATTACCTACAAAATCGAGGGCTGTCGGGGATAGGCAGACAGACGTGCCGATCATCGTATCGAGGGCTCCCGGGGATAGGCAGACAGACGTGTTGATCATCGTATCGAGGGCTGCCGGGGATAGGCAGACAGACGTTCCGATCATCGTATCGAGGGCTGCCGGGGATAGGCAGACAGACGTGCCGATCATCGTATCGAGGGATCACCAAGGTGTTGGTGAGACAGACCTTTTATCCTAGGTGAAAGGATAACCCTTCTCTTTGGGTTAAAAGAATTGTATTACTTTTACATTTCCGTTGTTACTTGTATTATAAGGGGATTTGTATTGTTTCCTTTCTTCTTTACATATTCAATTGTAAATGTTTCAATTACAATCATTCTATTACTTTTTGTATTGATTGATTCTATACACTTTAAGGTAGAATCATTCATCTTTGTATTACTCTGATTTTTTGTGTTCACCTTGAATACAATTGTTTTACTTTACATTAGCATTACAATACATCATACCTTTTATATTCAACACAATTGTGGGTGTTTGTATTTGTATTTGTATTAGTTTAAGATCATTTAAACTAATCTCTTTGCTGATAAAACTCAAAGTTTTTTTAAACCTACAATTCACCCCCCCTCTTGTATTGTTCCATCTAATAGACATACATATATATATTTGATCCAACAATTGGTATCAGAGGAGGTTTTCCACTGGTTTATATTACTAGCTTTATTTCTTAATTACTATCTTGAATACCTACTACACTAACGTGTGGAGTGTAAAAGTTGTTTTTATTATTTTAGATGGCAGGAATGAATATTGGATCAATAGATAATCTGAATCCTTCTAGACCACCAATCATTGATGGGAATGATTATGAGTATTGGAGAGATCGTATGAAGACTTTAGTTATCAATACTGGTGTAGACAATTTTATTATGCTTACTGGGAGTTACAAAATTCCTGACAAAGAAGTTAGTACTTTCACCAACCAAGAGAAGCAAGAATATCAACTAAATTACAAGGTACGCAATACATTATTAGGTTCTATAACCAGGAATATATATAGTCAGATATCTTCATTTGAAGCAGCCAACTGTATTTGGAAGAAATTAGAAGTTACTCATTTTGGTACATCCAAGGTTATAGAAACAAGGAGAGAAATGCTTCAAGCAAAGTATCATGGATTTGTTTTTCCTTATGGAGAGCCAGTATGTAAAGTGAAACAAAGGTTTATGACGATTGTAAATAGCTTACAATCTATGGGAGAAAAAGGTCTTGATGATGAAGCTCTTGTTGATAAGATTATAGATATTATGACAAATGAATGGGAGTCAAAAAGGACAGCTATTGATGAAAATAGAAAAGTCTCCCAGATTACTCTTGATGAACTCTTTGGAACTCTTCTATAGCATGAGACAAGAATGAAGAGAGATGCTGATTTCAATTAGAAGAAGAATGGGAATGGAAGTGTAGCTTTTGCATCTAAAGCTAAAACACCTGAAAGGCTTACAAGGTCTAAATCCAAGAATGTTGTTATATCTGATTCAAGTGATTGTAATCTTCCAGATAATGAGTTAGCCAATCTTGCTCGAAGGATGAACAAGATCGTGGGAAAGAAAGATATTCAATATAGATTCAAGAAGAAAGATAGAAAAGAGAAACACTCTGAAAGAAACAAGAAAAGGTTTTATAAGACAAAGAAAGTATTGAAAGCAAATGATGCTTGGAGTGAAAGTGGTAGTGATTCCTCAGATGATTCTTCAGAATATGAGACATCAGAACAAAGAAATATTGGACTTCTAGCCAGACTACCAATTGAAAATCATTGTCTCATGGCTAAGGTACATAATGCTGAAGATGTTACAAATGTTTATTTAAATGCAAATTATATTGATAATAGATATTATGAATCTTCAAATGATGAATCCTCTTCATCAGAAGATGATACATTACCTTCTTTTGAAGAGGTATCTAGATTTTCTAAGTTACTTGAAAATGAAAATTCTAAACTCAAAAAGAGATTTGAAAAATCAAATTCTAGAATTTCAATTTTGACTAAAGAAGTATCAGATCTTTCTAAAGATCTTGATGAGAAAACTTCGGATTTTGAAAGTATTTTAAAAACCCTTGAGAAAGTTAAATCTGATAAGGATAAACTTTCTAAGGATCTTGAAACTATAATTTCAAAGAAAAATATTTTAGAGTCTAACTCTAGTTCAAATTCAAATGTTTTAGAAAATAAGAATTTGGTTTTAAAACTAATGTCAGAAATTTTATCTTTGAAAAAGTGTTTGTCAAACTTTACTCATGGAAAAGAAAACTTTGATAGGATGTATTCTCAAATTAGACCTTTGAGAAATCGTTCTGGTCTTGGTTATACTTATTCCAAACCTGTTTTTAGCAATAACTATTTTGTTCCTCAAAAAACCATATTCTGTTCTAAGTGTCAATGTGGTGGACATTGGAGAAGAGATTGTTCTCTTAACAAAACTCAATCTTTAGGATTTCATAAAGCTCATTTTTCAAAACAAATGTGGATTCCTAAAATTCTTTTATCTAACCCTTCTGGATCCAAACATGTTTGGATACCGAAAATCTAATTGTTTCTTTTTCAGGAAAACTAGAAGTGTATCAATAAGAACATTTGGTACATGGATAGTGGTTGTTCTCGACATATGACTGGAAACAATGATTTCTTTTAAAAGGTTATCAAAACAAAAGGTGGAAAAGATACCTTCGGAGATAATGCCCAAGGAAAGATTGTTGGTATAGGTAATATTGTTTTTCTTGGAAAAGTTCTTATTTCAAATGTTTTGTTTGTTAAAGGTCTTAGGCACAATCTCATCAGCATAAGTCAATTATGTGATGATGGTTACCTTGTGAATTTTAGAAATGATAAGTGTCTAGTTCACAATTCCAAGGATAAGTTCATTCTATCTGCCCATAGGCAAGAGAATGTTTACACTATTAACTTACAAGACCTTAGGAACCAAAAATTACCTTGTTTAAGTGTAATAGAAGACCAATCGTGGCTATGGAATAGGAGACTAGGACACTGTAATTTGAGAAACCTAAGTAAACTCTCAAAGAAAGGACTTGTAAAAGGGCTACCGGATCTTAGATATGATTCTTCAAAAGTCTGTGATCCTTGTCAATTTGGCAAGCAACATAAAACTAGCTTTAAATCAATTAATGAAGTCTCAACTTCTAATGCATCACAGCTTGTGCATATGGATCTGTTTGGTCCTTCACAATCTGGAAGCATTGGAGGCAAATACTATGTATTCGTTTTAGTTGATGACTTTACTAGATTTACATGGGTCTACTTTCTCACAAAGAAATCTGAAGCCTTTTTCTATTTCAAAACTTTTAAAGCCCAAGTTAAAAATTAGAAAAACCTACCATTGATAACTATTCATAGTGATCATGGTGGTGAATTTCAAAACTCAGATTTTGAAACTTTTTGTAGTAAGAAAGGTATTACTCACAATTTCTCAGCTCCAAGAACTCCTCAGCAAAATGGTGTTGTTGAAAGAAGAAATCGTATTCTTCAGGAAATGACTCGAACCATGTTGAGTGAATACTGAATTGCTAAGCACTTTTGGCCTGAAGCTATTAGTACTGCCTGTTATACTATAAATCGTGTTTTAACTAGACCATTTCTTAATAAAACCCCTTATGAATTATGGACTGGCCGAAAACCTAAAGTTTCATACTTCAAAGTTTTTGGATGCAAAGTATTCATTCTAAATACAAAAGATAATCTACACAAATTTGCCCCAAAATCTGATGAAGGAATCTTTCTAGGTTATTCTACAACCTCTAAGGCTTATAGAGTTTTCAATAAAAACACTTGTACTGTTGAGGAAACAGTACATGTAAAATTCGATGAAACTGATCCTTTTGTTTTCAACCAACCCAATCCTACATCCTCGGATCTGTTTTCTAAAAATGTTTATCAACCTTTATTAGAAGAACATTCTGATAAGGAAAATGTTCAAGAAAGTATTCCTGAAACATTTACTATAGAAGATTTTCTACCATATTTTGATGAGTTGGTTTTACAAAACCCAAATCAATTGTTTCTTAGGAATCATCCCAGTGATAACATCATTGGTGATGTAAATCAACCTGTAAGGACCAGAAATTCCTTAAGAAATGAAATAGAACATCTTGCTTTTCTTTCCCAATTTGAACCTAAAATTCCAAGTGAGGCCTTAGGTGACGATGATTGGATCAAAGCAATGCAAGATGAACTAAATGAATTTGAAAGGAATCAAGTCTGGACTTTAGTTGAAAGACCTAAAGAAACAACTGTGATAGGTGTAAAATGGGTTTTCAGAAACAAGTGTGATGAAAATGGAATCATTGTAAGAAATAAAGCAAGACTTGTTGCTAAAGGCTATAATCAACAAGAGGGAATAGACTATGAAGAAACATATGCTCCTGTAGCTAGACTTGAATCTATTCGTATTCTATTAGCCTTCGCAGCATATCTCAATTTCAAACTATTTCAAATGGATGTCAAATGTGCTTTTCTAAATGGTTTTGTTCAAGAAGAAGTTTCTGTCGAACAACCTCCTGGTTTTCAAGACCCAATACATCCTGATCATGTTTTTAAACTTACCAAGGCTCTATATGGTCTTAAACAAACCGCTAGAGCATGGTATGATAGAATTACATGATTTCTTTTACAAAACAATTATACAAAAGGTACAGTAGATCCAAATCTCTTTATCAAAATGGAAAACAAAAATGTTTTGATTGTCCAAATCTATGTTGATGACATCATATTTGGATCAAATCAGAAATCTTTAACTGATTCTTTTGCAAATTTAATGAAATCTGAGTTTGAAATGAGTGTGATGGGTGAGTTAACATTCTTTCTAGGTTTTCAAATTTCTCAAAAACCAGAAGGAACTTATATATCTCAACATAAGTATATTAAAGATTTACTCAAAAAGTATGGATTTGACAAAACTAAAAGTATTAGCACCCCAATTGGTACCTCAAATACTCTTGATCTTTATAAAACTGGGAAACCAGTAGATCAAACAAATTTTAGAGGTATGATAGGGAGTTTTCTATACTTGACATCTAGTCGACCCGACTTGATGTTTTCTGTATTCTTATGTGCAAGATATCAATCTAATCCAAAAGAGTCTCACATACAAGCCGTAAAGATAATATTTCGGTATTTAAAAGGCACTATGGATTTAGGTCTTTTCTACTCTTCTGGAAATGATTTTGTTTTAAAAAGTTGTTCAGATGCTAACTTTTGTGGTTGTAGAATGGACAGAAAAAGTACATCTGGAACATGTCATTTCTTAAGAGACTCTTTGGTTTCTTGGTCCTACAAGAAACAACACTCAGTAGCACTATCCACTACTGAAGCTGAATATGTAGCAGCTTGAAGTTGCTGTGCTCAAGTATTGTGGATGAAGCACACACTCACTGACTATGGTTTGAGTTTCCCCAAAACTCAAATTATTTGTGATAATACAAGTTCCATAGATCTTAGTAAAAACCCATCACATCACTCTCGTGAAAAACACATAGATGTTAGGCATCACTTTCTTAGGGATCACACACAAAAAGGAGATATTATTTTACAATTCATCGGAATGCAAGAACAAATTGCTGACATTTTTACAAAACCTTTACCTTCCGATAGATTTGAATATATAAAACAGAAGCTAGGAATGATTACATTAAAGTAATCATTCATATCTACTTCCTGTTTTACATCTCTCCTAATAGTAAGAAACTCCTCGTAGAAAGGGGGAGGACATTTCTTTCTGTCTTTATGTTTCTTTTTATCTAATGTTCTTTAACTATTTACTCTTTGGATTGTTTTTCCCCTAATTATCGTATTGACAGTTTTATCGTTTCGTTTATTTTTCCTGTTTATTGTATTGGCAGTTTTATCGTTTCGTTCATTTTTCCTGTTTATCGTATTGACAGTTTTATAGTATCATTTACAATCGACCGATGATGGTATTGAATTTATTTTCCATCGTATCAATAGTATTGAATTGACCGATGATGGTATTGAAATTCTTTTCCATCGTACCAATCAATCAATAGTATTGAATCGACCGATGATCGTGTTGAATTTCTTTTCCATCGTACCAATCAATCAATAGTATTGAATCGACCGATGATGGTATTGAAATTCTTTTCCATCGTATCAATAGTTTTGTATCGACTGATGATGGTATTGAAATTCTTTTCCATCGTATCAATAGTTTTGTATCGACCGATGATGGTATTGAAATTCTTTTCCATCGTATCAATAGTTTTGTATCGACCGATGATGGTAATGATTTTCTTTTCTATTGAATCGACTGATGATGGTAATGATTTTCTTTTCTATTGAATCAACCGATGATGGTATTGAGATTGTTTTCCATCGTACTGTCAGTTCATGGTAACAAGGTTGTTTTATACCATACGGTCAGTTCATAGTAATGACTTTGTTTTCCATCGGCATGATGTTTTTTTCTTACGATTGTATTTTCTTTTGATTGATATCAAAACCAACAATTACCTTATGTTCTTCGACAGGTTCTTTTTCCATTTTTTTTAAAAAAAATTCTTTGTTTTAATCCTAACCATTGATCTCATTTTATCTAATCTTGACCGTAGAAGATCAATGGTCACCCTTTTTCGACCGTAGAAGACCAACGGTCATCTCTTTATCGCCTATAAATACCCCCCTCCCCTCCCCAAACCCACATTGGTTTTTCAGGATTTCAGGCGAAGCTCTGCTCCATCAGCTATAAATCATCGTACGATCTTCTCAAT
Organism: Viscum album; assembly: GCA_963277665.1. Lineage (NCBI taxonomy): Eukaryota > Viridiplantae > Streptophyta > Magnoliopsida > Santalales > Viscaceae > Viscum > Viscum album. The sequence goes on from OY728163.1 coordinate 339,416,476, forward strand.
CGGCAGAACCTTTATGTCTCAATCCTCTGCTAATACTCCCGCCGAGATTTCTTCAAAGACTTTTACAGAGAAAGACTTTAAGAGAGAAAGGTTAGTATCTCGAGATTTTTTCGATACGTACGATTCTACAATCAGGAGGATCATTTTGTTTCAAGGGTGGGAACATCTGTGTGTTGAAAAGCCTGATTCTCAAGATCCGGTTCTTGTTGATGAAGTTTGTCAGTTTTACAAAACCGTTTCTTTCGACAAAGACATGACCATAAACTTTGCTGTGTACGATAGAAAATTGTCTATGTCTGTGAAACAAGCGGCACATTTTCTGAATGTTTCGGTAGAAGGGGATTCTTTCTGTCCATCGCACAAACTACCAGTGGAAGTTGGTACGTTTAATAGAGAACGTGCTGAAAAGACTTTGTTTGTTATTAATGAAGAAAAGAGAAAAGTGTCTCATCTTTCTCTGGACAATCGTTTTGTAACTTTATGGATGCAAGGTTTTCTTATCCCAAGGAAAGGGGATAGAGAAACTCTGAAAGTTTCTGATATCTTTATGCTCGACTATATTGTAAATATGAGGAAAGTAAATCTCATGGGATATGTTTTTGAAACCATTAAGAATGTCAAGACAGGAGGGATTAAGTCCCAGATGATTATGTATCCAGCTATCCTTACAAAATTCATTCTTGAGAGTATGAAGTTTTGTAACATTCCTTCGAAAGGAAAACCCATGGATTTGAGGCCATCATGGATTAGTAAGAGTACGATGAAAAAGCTGAATGTTTGTTTTGATCCGAATTCAAAACTTTTTGTCAGAGATGTAGAAGCTGAATTGGCTCAGAATCAATCGGCACCTATGCCAGCCAAAGACATTCAATCTACCGGTGTTACTCAAAAGTCTGATCCGCAAACCAGTTGAAAGCCGAAGAAGAAGCCGAGGTACAGTAAAGAAGTTGTAGAAAAATGGAGAAAGGATAAGGAACAGAGAAAGGAAGGTGATCCGAAGTTTGGTCTTGATCCTGCGGAGGCTTTTGCAGAGAGAGTAAGGGTAGAAGAAACCCTTCAGGCTGAAAAGAAGAAGAAGGTTCCTTTAAAAAGGAAGGCTCAGGACTTTGATGTCTCTAAAGTCTTGAAAGCGGTTGAGGATGCCAGTGCCCAATTAACTGAAGAAGTGCACCAAGAGCCCATCGTACAGAGTTTCCCTGAGGAAGGAAAACAAAAACAAGTGATGGAAGAGATAGAAGAAGTGGAAGAAGAAGAAGAAGGAGACTTTCTTTTAGAATTTCTTCAAAGTTCAAAGAAGAGTAGAGAGGAATCGGTTCAAAAGCTGAGTGAAGGTGTTCAACAAACTCCTCATGCCGATCAGGCATGATATCCGGACAGAATGTCATCTCAAGAAAATAATGTACTCAATCCTCTCACTCTGATAAAGTTGTTATCATCAGTGAAAAAGTGGAAGAAGAAAGAAAGCAGAAAGAAAAAGCAAAAGGAAAACATCCAGTTGTTGACTCAAGCAGATCGTATGAACTAGCATCGTACGATGAAGATACAGATTCAGAGCATACAATATCTCTCAAGAAAAGTGATTACATTGTTCATGTTTTGAGAAGGGTTGAGAAGACTATTCCCTATTTCCCGAGGCTGGAAGGGAAGATTGATTTTATTACTGACAATCAAAAGAAGAAGTTTGGCTCTGTAAAAGAATTGAGGAAGAATGTTTTGTCAGTAGAAGCTGATTTGAAAGTTCTTTCAGAAAGCTCAGTCGCTCATAAGAAGGCATCTAATAAAATGACCAAGTGGTCGTACAAAACAGAGAGCTCAATCAATGATCATGAAATTGCTATTAAAGATATATGAAGGTTATCAAATGAGCTTGCAATTGCTTTCAACAATCTTGACAGAGAAATGGTTGAAAGGTTGAATCTGTTGTCTTCTCAAAGAGCCGATGTTCCTTCAGTGAAAGATTTGCAATAGAGAATGAATGTTTTTCAATCAGAGTTCTCGAAGGTTTCATCCTTCAAAGATGAAATGGTTTTGCTAAAGAATCAAAATTCTGTGTTATCCAAAGATAACAAGAATTTGCAAAACAGAATTGATACACTTGAAGAAGTAATCAGAGTCCAAGAGGAGACTATCAGAAATCAAGATCAGATTTTTGCGGACCAACAAGAGATTATCAAAACTCAGGGAGAATCAATTTTTGAAGAAAAGAAGGAGATCAAGAAGATGAAAGCTGTTCTTCATGAGCTTATAAAGCAGGGGAAGGAAAGAGAAAACAAATGATTGTTGTATTTGTCTTCCTTTGAAACTTGTCTTTTGTTTGTAATGACTTTTATGATCCTTTTCTTTTATCTATTGTCTTGTATTGCTTTACTAACTCTTTTAGACAATTCAAGATAACTTCTTTCTTTTTGTAAATCACAAAGGGGGAGAATGTTTTACAAAGGGGGAGAATGATTTACAATGCTCTTAAGGAAAATATATGAATACAATCCTTAGGAAAGTCCATACCTAAGGGGGAGTTAGTTGTATTCAATTTCTTATTCAGAAGAGTTTTCAATAACTCAGGGGGAGATAAGTATTTCTTGTTACATTTACTTTGTGTGTTGTGCTTTCCAAAAAGGGGGAGATTGTTAAGTCAAAAGTCTTCTTTTGACTTCTATATCATGTTTTGGAAATCACAAATGTATTCTATCATATGTTTGTAAATTACAATTGTTTTTTATCATGTTTATCGTATCGTACAATGTTGATCGTGCCGACCATATCGTATCGTACTGACTCTGTCAATCGTACCATACTAACTCTGTCAATCGTACCATACTGACTCTTTCAATCGTATCGTACTGACTCTGTCAATCGTATCGTACTGACTCTGCTATTCAGATGTTCATTATTTGTTTTGGTACTTAGTCAAAAACACTCATTGCATATGAATCGTACTCATATTTTTCATTTCTATATATTTCTTGTCCTAACAAAACGATGTCGTTGAGTTAGTTACAAACTAATCAAAACGATGTTGTGCTTTCTGTTTCAAGATGACCGTTGGAGGCAATATGACCGTTGGAACCCAAGGCCTATAAATAGGAGGTCATTTGAAGCTGAGACAATGATGAAAAAAGAGAGCGAATGAAGAGACTCTGTGAACTACCAAGATTCTAGAGAGAGACACTGTGACTTCTCTCATCTGCCTTGTGCGTCCGATCATCGTATCGAGGGCTTTCAAGTAATTGAAAGATAGAGGTGCTGATTACCTACAAAATTGAGGGCTGCCAGGGATAGGCGGACAGACGTGCCGATCATCGTATCGAGGGCTGCCGGGGATAGGCAGACAGACGTGCCGATCATCGTATCGAGGGCTGTCGGGGATAGGCAGACAGACGTTCCGATCATCGTATCGAGGGCTGCCAGGGATAGGCAGACAGACGTGCCGATCATCGTATCGAGGGATCACCAAGGTGTTGGTGAGACAGACCTTTTATCCTAGGTGAAAGGATAACCCTTCTCTTTGGGTTAAAAGAATTGTATTACTTTTACATTTCCGCTGTTACTTGTATTAGAAAGGGATTTGTATTGTTTCCTTTCTTCTTTTCATATTCAATTGTAATTTTTTCAATTACAATCATTCAATTACTTTTTCTATTGATTGATTCTATACTCTTTAAGGTAGAATCATCCATCTTTGTATTACTCTGATTTTTTGTGTTCACCTTGAATACAATTGTTTTACTTTACATTAGCATTACAATACATCATCCCTTTTATATTCAATACAATTGTGGGTGTTTGTATTTGTATTTGTATTAGTTTAAGATCATTTAAACTAATCTCTTTGCTGCTAAAACTCAACGTTTTTTTAAACCTACAATTCACCCCCCCTCTTGTATTGTTCCATCTAATAGACATACATATATATATTCGATCCAACATAAACCCTCACTCAGTTTCTTTATTGTTAAGGCATTTGTGTGCAATACTCCCCCATTCTGATAAATCATCCTTTATATGTGCAATTCAGGCTAACTGCACACACACGTCTCCTATTGTGTGCAAACATTCTCTTTTGTGTTCATATTGGGCACAAAACCCTCCTTCCGTGTGCAATCCTCCCTCCTTGTGTGCACCCTTAATCATGTATTCAATGTTGCTTCCCTGGGCACTATCTTTGGACTCTTCTTACATGAAACACACATATCCTATGCACCATTCTTCCATGCGTCCCTCTAGGATTATACAGTGGGACTTCAAAGACCCTTGGGAGGTGATCCTTGTTTCATTACACTACCTTATTCTTCTTATCATATGTACACTAATAACTATTGATTCCTCACATAGCTACGCTAACACAGACCCACCAACAGATCACTCCACAACCCTACCTCACCAATGCATTATTGGTGCCTTCCCTTAACCAAGGGTTAATGGGTACTAGTCATGTAAGTCTTAGGGGTGTAGAGTGAACCTGCCTTGTAAGATAATTAGACCAAGAAACCCCCATCCACAACACACAACATTAAACTGTGAACCGCTGTATGCGCGATAGTCCTGATAAGACCATAAAGAGGATTAAACTAGGGAGCCTTCTCTACTTCCCCTTTCTCAATCCTCCCTCTATTCCCCATTTTTCTTTGTCACCATGGATGCAAATTGGAAGCCCCTTTCATAATCCCCAACACACTCTGATGGGAATCCCCCCTTCTTTGTGCGAAGGACATGTCCTCCTCGAACATCTGATTACTTCCAGAGTTTCCCGATATCCCTCTCTCAGGGCCTCTAACCACGTGTAAGCCCCTGTTTTCTTTTTGGGAAACTATCCATGCATAATCCCCACTCCATTCCTCTCTGATGCACCATTCACAACATGATTGTCCGGTCTATTAGTATCTTTTTTTATCACACCGAGCACGAATCACATGGGCTTAAAGTAAGCATCGACCAAGACATCCTCTATGGGATGCTAACCATGCATAAGCCCCAAGAACTCCTTTAGGTCATTGTTTTTTGGGTACACCCTGATTCTATGCTCCATTCCAAAACTAAATGGACCTTGATCATTTCTCTTCTTGAGAAATATACATTGGAATCCTCTTTGAGGTTAAATCCAATCAGTCACGCCCCATCGTAGTGTCTCTCTTGAGCCTATGTGTTTTGGTATTATCATGCACTAACCCATTGGTTCTATTTCCTCCGGGTCCCAACCACGTGCCCATTCTCACGAGCAACCTATTTAGGTGACTCATCTCTCCATTCCCGAACTATGTAGACTTTGATGCCCTGCCACAGGGATACGCATGAGACCTTCCAAAGGGTCAACCCCATCATTGTCACCCACACAATTGTTCCACCCCATTCCCATCATCAACACTTCTTTCATACCCCATCTACATCATTTCTTCTCCTAGTATCATCAAGGAGGCTAACCATGCTTAAGCCCCAACATGTCGTCATGTCGTGTCTTTTATGCACCCCCAGATTCTGTGCTTCAACCATATTGAACTATGTGGGTTTTGATCCCTTTTTGGGTACATAAGAATCCTCCTTGAGGTACAATACCAACCAATGGTAAACCTTGGTGTCTCCTTTTCCAGGACCCATCATTTTCTGATCAGTCCCACTTAACCTGAAAGGTGTTCCATTCTAGGGATATGCCCATCTGATCCACTATCATCATTGTTCTGATCAGTACGATCCATCTTCTATAGGTGTTAAACTCACATCATACCTTTTGTTCAACCTGAGAAGTTGAGGAAAACATTGGATACATGCTTTTGGCATAAAATTCCCATCATTAGATGTTTGATGCCTTAGTATTCTATTCCCTCGAGAAGCCCTATCATAAGGGAAAGAAACTCATATGTACCAATGCTTTAGTGACCAAACACAGTAGTCGTTCCCAACATGACAACCTTCCTAACTGAAGGTTTCTACCCTAATTTGACCCCCCCTAGAAATGTACTGAGAGAAGCAGTGTAATTAACCGGTGTCTAAAAATACATGGCACCGGGAAGGGCTTCATGGACAACGTCTTAAATCTATGTGGGAGACCCGGACTAGGATATGACATTTGATGAGGCTTCCATGGAAGAAGAACCCTCATCTCATCATCATGTTTTGATCAAGAAGAAAAAAATACTGAAGAAGCGATGAATGTCACCCTCCTTTGGAAAGAAGGAATGTGGGGTGAAAATGCGACCATCATCAAGTGTCAACACACGATAGGCGGTGTTCCCTAGCAAAAGAATCAGAAACAAAAATGGTAAACCCATCATGAAATATTCTCTTTAACATTGGAATTAGTAACATTCAAGGAACCAATAGATAATCATGTCACCGAATCTATTTATCTAGTGATAGGTCATGCCATGCCAATAGTGAACCTAGAGTGAAACCCATCAACGTTAGGGGTAGATAATCATTGGGAAACCCAGTCTGTGATGTTGCCTGTATAGATCATTCTATCCATCCATGGGAGAATGAACAGAGCTGGAGCACTTGACATCATTTTTATACAATATTTACTAATGGAAGAATCATCCAACTTTCCAGGACTCAATCTACACTTATAAGATAGTGATCACCACCCACCAACGGATGTGGGGGCATGGGAAATGTGAATGCTGCAGTCCCGTACAGCTTTATCTCCTCTGCGATTTCTCCCACACCTCTTGGGCACTTACGCCGCATCTCACCCTCAGGTCTTATTCAGAAGAGGGTGATTAATACCCTTGTTCGTCAATACGAACAAGAGGGGTCATTCCTACAAGGTAAATGGCCCTTCAAGACCTGGATACATTAGTTCCTACCAATGCAGCCACCCCCGATGGCCACACAGGGATCCACTCCTCCCCTCACCATTCTCAAACAGCTTTGGGAGGCTCTCCTCTAAGAGATCTTATGACTCCCTCCCTTATGCTGATGAAATGGGGGATGTACGAGGCATTTCAACTATGAATCTTATCAGGGTACTCCCAAGAAGGGCTCCCACCTGGACCCGTCAACATCACCATATAGTCCAACATACTGAAGAGTAGTTATCCTATGCCCCAGCACAACTAGCCCTAGTTCGGCTAAACTTACATCAGCACCAGGTGTAGTTCAAGAGTATTCCCATCAGAGGGCATCATATTATGTAGCTTCAGTGTCCTGATCCACCACTAGCATGAACCATAAACCCCTTATCACTATTAAGTATGGGAATTTCTCTATTTCATAGTATGGTAACTTTTATGCTTTGCTGAGACTGACACACTAGTCACCTCATGAACAGATTGGATTGGCTCTCCTGGTCGTCGCGGTAAGTGGAAGTAGTTACGGGAAAACTTGTGATAGTGACGTTCAGTACGGAGGTCCTCCCTGTACCACCATCAGACAGATAGGAGTTCCTCCCCAATCTCTCATACAACATGGTGGTCCTCCCCATGCACTCATTATCTACTCAAGCGACGGTTCTCTCTGCCTTGTTGACTCCTGACATGAGGTTCTTCCCCATGACTCTGACCTCAGGTATGGAATTTATCCTCACATACCAGGTTCTTGATGTGAGGGTATCCCTCTTCCATTTATTCAACAACATAGAGGTCCTCCCCATGTATTTATAGATGCCGGCAGGGGTCCTCCTCAGGCCACCAATCAAAAAAGAGGAGCCCCCCCCCCCCCCCCCGCTTCATTTAAAGGGGAGGTCCTTCCCACTTCTAGAATGACCGGTGGGAAGGTCCTCCTCATACCAACGATAGCATGGAAGTTGGACTTAAGGCCCTCCTCATATCCCAGACAGTCGCCACAGATTCCCTCCCTGTGTCTCATTTGATATTTTCCCAGGTGATCCTAGCACCCCAGTTCTCCCAAGCAGGAGTCCTCCCCGCTCCAGCATCAACTCACACAAAGGTCCTCCCCATGTAGAAACTCTACCCTACCCTGGAGAACCAACCTAGGGCAAAAGGGATGGTCATATATACCAGAGGAAGAACCTAAAGAAGACATAGATTGTAATCTAGTATGTATGCTTCTTAGCTTCAGAAGCGGAATGTGATTTGATGATGGAACCCTCACCTCGCTCCAGTGTGTTAGGGACTAGGGTTGGGACCCAACGTATTAGTTTCATCCTACCAAAGCAGAAAAGTTAATTGAATTTATGAATCCCTATGTAGGTACATCTAGGAGGAAGAATATTTGACCCCTATCAAGGATCTCACTATGCAATCTTCTATTTCATCGCATGTATCAAACTCCGCTTCAACACGAGATCCCGATGAATTATTTTGGGGACCTGTAGACCCCAAGAGCTGGTCAAATTCTTGAACAACTATTATTTCCCTAGAAAATTGAGCAGCAATCAGTAGCCCATCCTACAGGGATGTGGTGGCATAATCAGTTCGGTCCCCAGAAGACAACTCGATATGCGGCAGTTTGTCAGCCCAAACACCATATTCTCCACGAACCAGCCCACCACCGCAATGGTCCATGTATATGTCATTGTCAGTCCCTAAACCACCTTCAGTTGATGAATGGGAAAATCAAGGTCTGGATCCAGTGTTAGTGATGAGAAGTCTCTAAGACATCCTCACTATAGATCACTTCCCTGAGATGATATGGCCAACAGTAGTGACAAATTCAACGCCCTGATAGCCCTTAGCTAGGATGAGATCATTTACTTCCATCAAACTATCGATATTACACACTATCATATCCATCATCAATGGATGACTTATTCAAATGGTCAGAAAAATTGTGATGATATTGTCCAGTAGTATCGCCTGGTTGAGTTAGCTGCACTTCTCACTTCTCGACACCCAATATCACTCTGTTATTATCTGGAGCTCCAGCAACGATGTGTTCAGAGCTTTTCTGTACTCCACAGAAATATCAAGGATGCATTCCCATACCTCCCGATCCGTTTTTGGGGGTTGTATGCTGCACTTCGTTCATCCATATCTTATTCCAACTTGGTTTACAGAGTGACATTTAAGATACTGATCCATGCATCGCAATAGTAAACCTGGCTGTCCTCAAGATATTTAAAGAAGGGGGCACAGGTCTAGAGTATGAAGAAGATGAACATATTACAAGGGAAACATAATTCCCAGAGGAACACACATGTATCCATTCCCACCACCAAATGTAGACACTCGACCATCGTACACCCTTCGAGTCATTACCTCTTACGCGAGAACTCAGTAAGGGTAAAGAACATATCGAGTTTATTAAACCGTCTGACCCATATTGATCAGCACCAAAGATAGAAGAAGACCAAGAAAAGTTTATTTTGTGTTATTAGATCAGGGATCATAAAAATATGATTGATTAAGTCCTTTATAAAGACACCATGGAATGAAGACAAGATTATGGTAACCCTTGACCAGGAAAGCATGGGCAAGCAAAACTTTCCCCAATGAGTTACCTCCTGTCGACCTCGATAACATTTTCCATCTAGACAGTGTAGAGGACAGTGTTTATGGACGTTAACCATGATATGTGTTGCCGAATGAAACTGAATTTTGTGAGCATTTTCCCCAGGACCCTACTCTGCATGTCGTTCTCAAAGGTTCTCCAAAGGTTGCTCCTTAGGTTTTCCCCCAGTGGCTCCTCTATTCATTCCACTAGCCGCTCCACAAGATGTAGGGATTTCTTATCACATTGAATAACCCAGCAATGCAGGGGTGGTCATGGGTCTCTTCAAGTTATAAATCCCCTATAGGATGATTTGTTGGACACCATCTTCACTCGCCTCAAGGCTCTTGAAACCTGACAAGTGGTCATCCCACATAATGGAATGCCATATCTAGCATCGGTGGATGACATAAAAGCACCTCTAGGTTTCTAGAATCCCACCTTGTCCCCTTTAAATAGGAATGGTGAATCACTGCAGCACCTTTCACACTTCATTTGGAGGTGAGTCCTCATGCTGGGAACTTCAACGTAGTAGGAAGCTGCTGAACTCTGATTCTTCATACAGACACCAGAAGGGCCCACATTTATCTGGTAAAGCATGTTACCCATTGGGTCTGTAACTAGTTGGGGGGATCTTCGAATGAAATTTCTCTACCAGTTCAGTTACACCAATTGAATGATGAGTAAAAGAGATCTCATCAAGTGAAAACAAAGGTTGGATTAATGGGTATCAAACTCTATTTCCAGGTGGAAGGGTCTCACATACTCACTTGATATACCACTTACTCAGGAACAGCTAATGATGATGTGTGTAAGAAATTTTAAGACTGAAATTTTCCCTTATTTCGTCACAAAAAAATTACTTGGGTGGGTTCCAATAATTATCTGACAAAGAATAGCATCTGGAAAAAGCCTGGTAGCAAGAAAATCAGGCACGTTTGTTGCCTCCCACAGCCCCTGCATGAAGAGTCGTTGTTGTGGCACAAATATAATATCCCAGAGAGTTGTAATTGTTTCCAGCCAAATCACCCTCAAAGCCTCATTGAGGACCACTACCTTAGGTTATGGTTCATGTTCAACCTCAAGGAAGAAATCTCCTACTACAGAATCAGTAGGCACTGCCGTGTAATCCACCACCTCTACCTTGGCAAGACAATCAGGTCCATCCTTCACATCAGGCTCCCACTCCTCAACTTGGTAAGGATGCTAGATCCCCCTTTCCAAACAAAAGAAGATATACCTACTCATTCAATGAGGCTCAAGGTTCTGTATTCTTATGAAGTGCCATAGAGAAAGGAATCATACATTTTCCAGAATACAGGAGACCCAAAGAGGCTATTCTCCTAGATCGCCCCAACTATTGAACATATCACCTGTTCCTTGGACACACCCTCAATCAGTGTTATGTGTTTAAGGATTGTATCCAAGACCAATTTGATGATAAAATAGTCATATAGGGTCTAGCCCGGGCATAATTGGAGTGTGTGTCTCTATGGAATGACAACAAAAGCAAGGGTGAGTGTAAAAACGTTTCTACTCATGGTTCCAAGAATTATGATGACCGAATGGCTCGTAGAGTAGTCTCTCACACCCATGGTATTATCTGTGCTCGTTACAATCATATTGAGCCCACTGAGGCCTTCATTTCATCTCCAAATACAACTTTTGCATCAAAATATCAGGATTAATTATCCAAGGAAAGTAATCATCAATGATGGAAGGGAAAAGAATGTTCCCCACCGATGCCATCGTCATCCCATAATCTTAGAGATTTCATGCCCCCATAAATGGGAATCGCCCCCAGAATCTTCCCAATAGTGGAGGATTCTTCAAGTGATGATCAAGAGTATGCTTCGGTAAACACCATAGTGCTAGTAAATCCTTACATGGTTCCGAATGACAAAGAATTCTTGGTTGATCCTCCTAATACCCTCAGTCAATGCCAACATCGACACAATAATCGATATGCGAATCATCAGAATGCATTTTCCAGCATTTCAAGCCAAGATGTGCATGCCACAGAGACTAGATGGTGGGCCCAGCATAGAGCTCAACATGTGAAATACTCCCATTCCATCTCATCAGATTCGCCTCCACCGCCGTATGTATTTCTTGATCAGAAAAATCTGTTGCGACTAGGTTATTATCTTTCAAGTTCGAATGAGGCCAGAACTCAGTCATCTGACCCTTTTCCCATATTTTTTTCAAGTAGTTCAACCAGTGAGCAGCGGGAAGCTCCTAGAACCAGCCATAACCCACTGGTATGACTTTCAATAGTCCCGTCATACCTTCTATCACAGAGCGACAACCTTGCGGAAGCAATGTGCAACTATCATGAAAGTATGATGTTTTCAAGATATTTTTTATAATTACTACAAGGATATCAATCCTTTAGGGAATTATCATATCATAATAATTGAGTGAAGAGCTTATGGAGGCTTTGAGAATACCCCTCCAGTTTTAAATAGAGGTGCAAGCCTCAGAAGCCATTCATGCCGAGGCGGCTGAACATTCAGAATGTCAGGTCATTATCTCATTTTTAGGAGAAGATGAGAGTTTTCCTATATATGGGAATATCCATCCATTTTATATTACTGGCCATTTTATGGCATGGAATTTCTTCATTGTCTCATAAAAACAGGTTCTTGGATCAATCTCAACCCGACCCTGACGCTTCACAAGCTAAGACTATCTGAAGCATACTTGAGTCATTCAGACCTAAAGATCCAAGGGTATGATCGTATAGAGCAGAAACTGCTTGGAAATATCCATCTAAAGACTTAGTTTTGTGTCTTAATCAACATCACTATGTTTATGGTTTTCCCACAAGACACTGCCAAGAACACACTAATGGGTAGACCCTGGCTTCACCTACATGCGGAAGGTCCCTCCTCATATCATCAGTGCCTCAAGTACTTCGTCAATGGTCGAGTGGGAAAAATCCAAGGTGATTCTTCTCCTTTTGACCCCTGTGAAGCCTACTATTTGGATTCCAATTACTAAAAAACCATGTAAAAGCATGTTCAAACTAATGAGGTTCATAATTCCACTGATTCCTCTGACCCATGGATGGATTTGGATGATGCATTCATTCTACCTATTCATTGTTTAGAATCCATGACCCCATACATGGGATAATGTTTTGTTGTATCCAGAAAGAACAGGAATTGATCTCTCAATACTAAGCAGATATGGAAGATCACCTCGAATTCCTACAAAAATTAGGTTCGAGTGATCCCGGAGCCCCAACCCCTGTATGGTTTCGCGATGTATGCCCCATTGAAACAATGATACATCATAATTTTTTATATCATAGAGAATGGTTGAACTGGTTCTGGCTGAGGTGACATTAATGATTTGATATTATCATGTATGTCTCCCAGGGTCGAAGTCCTGGCGGAATCAGTTCTAAATCATTCACCTCCATGGTCTTAGTGGTGTCAGATTCTCCTGATGAAGATTACATGGCCACTCAGGCTGGTACCAGTGTTCTGACAGGGCTAGTTAACTTAGAAGAATCACCCATGTTGATGACCCCCACACTGTGGAAGATGAGGATGATTTGGAAGATTCCCTACCTACATTTGAGGAAGGCGTCTCCACCATCGTCGACAAGTTGGTATAGGTCAATATCAGTACCGAGACAGATCTGAAGCCCATGTAGATTAGTGCATCCTTGTCTACAAAAGAATAAGATTAGTATGTACATTTCTTAAAGAAGTATCATGATGTTTTTTTCTAGAACTATAAAAAGATACCGGGGATATACCCTTAGGTTTTCGTCCACCGTCTCAGTCTCCAAACAAATCGTCACGGGTTCAAACAACCTCCCAAAAAGGCGCACCCTTCCCACAGTGCCATGGTCGAGGCCAATGTTGATATGTTCATTAAATCCAATATTTTTTGGTATGTCTAGTAACCCAAATGGTTAGCTGACATTGTTCCTGCTAAGAAGAAGAACGAACAGATCAGGGTTTCCATCAACTTCCGGGATCTCAATCGTCACTATCTGAAGGTTGATAATCCCCTTCTAACAAAAGAGCTTCTAATTGAAGCTACTACATGATTCCAATTCCTCTCCTTCATGGATGGGTATTTCAGATATAATTAGATCTGAATGTCCCTTGTAGATGAATATTCCATAGCCTTCAGATCACCATAAGGTACCTTTTTATATCAGGTAATGAATTTCCTTCTAAAAAATGTGTGTGCCACCTTTAAATGTGCCATGAATATAATATTAAAGACAATACTAGAGACATTTTTATAATTCTATGTGTACAATTGTTTGGTCAAATCCTTCTAATTTCATGGCAAACTCACTGCTCTCGAGAAATTGTTCGACTTCCTCTGCTTCTTCCATATAAAGATGGACACCCTGAAATGTGCCTTTAAGGTTACCTCTGGAATGTTTCTCGACTGTTTTTTCAGATACAGAGGCATCAAGGTCAACCTAAAGAAGATTAAAGCCATAATTTAGATGTTCCCTATGAGAAACATTTGATAGCTCCGAGGTTTCCAAGGCCACTTAGCCTATATACGCCAATTCATCGCAAATTTAACCAGCAAGTGTAATCCAATTTCCCGGTTCATGAAGAAAGGAACTGTCCATCAGTAGGACTAGGAATGTCAGAACACCATTGAAGAACCCACGTATTACCTGATCCATCCTCTAGTTTTGATTCCACCTATCCCTGGGAATCCATTGATCCTTTATGTGACTGCTCTGGAATGGTCCCTCGGTGCCATTATCGCCCAGAAGAACAACGAAGGGACAAAGAATAGTCTCTACTATCTCATCTGCATGTACCTCAATACAGAGACCAAACATACCTCTATCAAGAAGAGTTACCTTGCACTAGTGTTCATGGTATAGAAGTTGTGACATTACTTACAGCACCAGAAGATACAGTTGGTGTCCCAAGTGGATGTAGTGAAGTGTATCCTAAATATCCCCATGTTGATAGGCCGTCTAGCTCGGTGGAAAGTCATCCTTCAATAGTTTGACATTAGGTTTGTCTCATATAAGGATGTCAAGGGTCAAGAACTGGTATACATTCTTGTCACCCACCCAACCCCGTTAGAGTAGTCCTTGGATTTCAACTTCTCAGATGAATCCATCCTTTCAATAGATCAATTCGTACAGTGTTGGTAGATGAATTTTCATGTCACCTCACAAAGCCCAACTGGAAGAAGGATTAATGACCCTAAGCTCAATAGGGTAGGCATAGATATCATCTTTACTACATCCTTTCATACCGTCTTTCCCTATTCATTCTTATTGTTGGAAGTATGTACGAATAATGAGGAAGAGTATCAGGCCATCATCACAGGCCTCGAGCTAGCCCTTGAGATTGATGTTCCCCACCTACACATGAAGGGGGACTCAAGATTATTCATCAATAAGATCATCGGTGACTACATTGTCAGGAATCCTGAACTTGTACACCTATTAGAATGCACAGTTCAGATGATATCCTATTTCCCTACTCTTCTAGAAGTTACACGTGTTCCCCGTTTACAGAACGGACAAGCTGATGCCTTGGCCAACCTCACCACATCCCTTCCAGAACCTAATCAGGATGATCTGATTATTCATGTGGAACTTTGGAGGGTTGTCAGTCCTATCACTCTAGACAAAAATGATATCCAACTGGTAAGTAATCTCACCACCGGTGCTTCCAATTCTAGACCTTTTGGTCCCCCTAATGCAGTAGAAGAGAACACTGATCGGAAAACTCCCTTTGTTGAGTATCCCCGATGGGGTGTTCTCCCAGTAGAGTGATCTGAATGTGAGCGAATCCATCATCGTCCGGAAAAAATCACCATATATAGTGGTCCCAACCTCTAGAAGAATATCTATAAATGTGGGTTTTATGGGGTTCTTATTCACTGTATTAAAGAAAATAAGATCTCCCAGGTTATGTAGGAAATTCATTCTCATTCATATGGAGCTCATCAGGAATTCTCGAAGCTCTCTCATCATATCTGACGGCTGGGCTACACCTATACCATCATTATTCATGACTATAATGAGTTCACTAAGAAGTTACACATGTTTCAGATACATTCCAATTTCACGCATCAACCTCCAGAGCTGCTTCATACTACCAAATATTCTTATCCCTTTGCAATATGGGGACTTGATGTTGTGGGACCAAATCCACCAGTGATATCTGGAAAATGTGCATTCAACCTGATAGCCACAGACTTTTTTCCAAGTGGTCAAAGGAAATTCCGATCAAGGAGGTAAAGACCATTCCATCATGGACTTCGTGTCGTCTAAAATCATCCTTCAGTTTGGAGTGCCTCAGGTCATCCTCACAGATAAAATCACCAACTTCTAGGTAGTCGAACTGATGAAATTGTATGCCAAGTACAATATCCGTTCTAACCATACCTATCGCTATCATGCATATGAAAATGGTCAGATTAAGGCATTAAACAAAACCCTCTAAAACATTTTGCAGAACATGGTTTGTCAGAATAAGAATAGTTTTCCGGAAAAGCTCCCCAATGCACTTTGGGATTATCAGATGATGATTCATAATTACACTTAGGTGACCCCCTATTCCATGGTATATAGAACGGAGGTAGTCTTGCCAATTTAGATTCAGTTTCCATCTCTTCTCACAGTCATCTATGATCAGCAGACACCAAAGAGAGTAGAAAAATCCATTTCACCAAACTAGAGGCCCTCGATGGGAACCAACTTCATGCCTTACATAATCTAGAGAGGAATCAGAATGCGATAGCCAGATATTTCAACAAGAATGTTCATCTTCACTCCTTCCTTCAGTGTGACACAATATTGGCTCTTAGAACGCTGATGATACCTGGTAGAAAGCCACCATATATGGATCCCAAATGGGAGGGGCCTTATATCATCTACAATGTTTCCCCCGATGGTTCATACTCCCTGGTCACCATGGATGGTGAGCGTATTACCCCTCCCACCATTGATAAATTCTCTTAGCAGTACTTCTATTATGAGTACACACCAGTATTTAGCACACGATGCTAAATGACGCAACCTGTCTAGGCTGAAGGATGTAAAAACATCAGGAACTCATCTAGCATGATGTTAAAATGTGGGTAGTAGGTTGATTCATGCTCCGAGCACTATGACCATAAACTATGATCTAACCCATCATTACATAACTTTAAAACTATGCGTGGCTTGATTCCCATCCGTATGGGATACATAGGAATTCCAGGACACTCTGTCCTTGGGTCCAGCCCCAAATTTCTCCATTTTTGACCTCTTGACCTTGGGCCCCTTTTTGGAACACATGGTGTGGTATGGACACTTTTTTCCTCACTCACTTCGGGTTTGCAACAACTGCCTAATGTGCCTCCCTCAGGAACACCCTCTTCCCATTTTTATCATCACACTTACCATATGACATTAAACTACATGGAACCTTTAGAAATACATATGGCTTAATTATCATCTTTAAAGGACACACAATAATTCCTGAACATGTTGTCTGTAGGTCTAGCCCTAGGTCTATTGACCTTTCCGGCCCATTTGGCCCTCCCCCATGGTCTGAGTTCTAAGACATTAAAACTAAGATCTATTTCATCTTGTACTACTTTAAACTGCAAATATGTCCAATCTCTATGTCCTTAAACTAAGATCCTTGTTATCGAGACCATAGGATACTAAAATGTGTTGCACAATCCCACTTGACTCTAAATAGTCTCGTCCTTGCCACATGATGTTAAACTGAATGGGTTGGTCCAGTGATATGACCTAAAACTGTGGCACTACTATCCTGGCTGCATAAAAAATAAATGGCACTATATTGTTGTGTCCTCACCTGAGAGAACATCATGCATGGTATTAGTCATTCACCATGCTATTTTTCAAGGCCAACATACGACCAAATTTCTACAGAAACACCTATAATCCTCAATAAGGTTTTTTGATTCAAAGAAATATAGGTAAGAGAAGAACAAACTAGACATATCTAATGTATCTTCATCCTCTTCAAGGGCCAAACCTGTATGGTGTTTCGAGAACTACATGTGGCTTGATTCCCATACTTATAAGATACGTAGGAACACCCATACATATTGTCTTTGGGTCCAACCCCAAGATTTAAAAATTAATCATTTCTTATGTTTTCCATCCTAGACCTAATCTTTTCAGGATTTCAGGATGTGGTATTAGACAACCTTGGTCCTCATTCATGTTATCTTTTCAGTAACCACACCGTGTGTTTCCTTTAGGAACAATAATTTTCTATCCTTACCACAGGATGTTAAACTAAATGGATCTTTAGAACTATGTGTGGATTGATTCCTGCTTTCATAGGATACATAGAAATGACCAAGCATTTTATCTACGGGTCCAGCCCCAAGTTCATCTATCCTTCCCTCAGCCCCTTGACCTGAGTTCTTTTCTATAATTGTGAATGGTTTGGAATATGGGACCTTTTCATCCTCATTAAAGTAAGGCTATCTTTCCACACTATACAAACTTCCCCTTTGGGGATTCCCCCCTTTATCCATATATCCTTACCTCATGATGTAAACTCCATGGACCTCAAGAACTATGTGCGGCTTGATTCCCATCCTTATGAGATACGTAAGGATGCCTGAACACTTCGTCTTCAGGCCCAGTATCAACCTCTATAAATGAACCCTTTCATTCGTTCATCCTCTTGTCTCGTATTTATTATGAGATAATTTGTTGTGGCACGTGGACTTCTTTTTTTCTCATTCACGTCAGATTTATAATAGCCACACCATGTACTCCCTCCCCCTTATGGGATTTCCCATTTTGTTTACATCCTCACCATATACATTTAAACTACAAGGAACCTCAATAACTTTGTGCATCTTGATTCCCACCCTTTTGGGATACATAGGAACACCCGATCATTATGTCTTGAGTCCACCCCACATTCCGTCAACCTTTTTCGGGCCCCTTGGCTTAAGTCCCCTTTTCAGAGTGCATGGTGCAATGTGGACATCTTTCGTCCTCGTTTACGTTAGGATTTTCTAACCTCGCTATGCACATCCCCTTTGGGTCATCATCCATCCGTCAATGTCTTTACAGCATGTCATTAAAATTCCATGGGATTATTTATGCTTTGTGTGTCACTTTTTCAGGGACCCCATCTCCTTTCACATCCGAAACGACCCCCTCATGGTTTGTTCCCATGACATTAAGGGCCACCTACTGCCTTGGTCCAATGTTTTAGAGGATCTTGAAAGACATCTGATGTAGGTCTCGAATCTCAAATTTGGTCAGCGGTCGACCCTCAGTTTCTTTTCTCTATATTAGGCCACACGATATGGATACTATATTTCGAACCCAGTGAATAGTTATCCTCCATATTTATCGCCACCTCATTAAGTATCACGTATCAGGAATAGAAATTCATTCTTTCTATCACTTTTAATCCATTTGTACAACTTATGTTTTTTAGAGTGGGATGTTGGTTTGGTTTGATCATCCCACCGGACACAACCGTTTCTATTATTGTTCACTCTCATGTTATAGGAAATCCTGACATCACTCCTTGTTTCCTACACTGAGCATGGATTACATAATATAAGGAGTCCGGGTAAGGTAACAACTACATGTAGGGAAAAACAACCCCCTCTTTGTGTATGAGCTCTATGACCATAAACTAATATCTTTATCACCCTTACCCTGTAACATTAAACCACATGACACTTTAGAACTTTGTATGCCTTTATTCCCATCCTTATGGGATACGTAGCGATTCCTAGACATTATTCCCTCAGGTCCAGACCCAAATTTCTCTATCTTTATTCATTCAACATATGATTTCTCATGGGTACTCATGGTGTGATGTGGACTCCTTTGGTCCTCTTTCACACCAGGTTTGAAACAAATACACCATGTCCCCCCCTATGGGGATATTCTCCCTATCACTACCTCATCCACATCTCCATGACATAAAACTGTGGGTCATTATAGGTCCTCGCCACAGAGTTTTTATCTGGATGTGGGTTTGATCCTGATTCAAACCAGTATACCTACCCAATCTTCTTCTGTCATGGTGGCATAATCCCAAGATCTTTGGACTTCCTTTGAACAATATGTCACTCCGCCCCACACTTTGTGATTCCCTTTGTTCGGATCATCATCCTCTTGCACATCTAAAAGGACCCCCAAAACATCCTGGATACTCAACCTTTCAGCTCGCCTTCCATCTTAGGCCAACATCCCATGAAAATTTTGGACAAAAATTATGAGTTAATCTGCATCTTTTCGAATGAGGTCAGTGGATGACCCTCATTTGTTTTCCCATTCAAAGCTAATGCAGTGTGGGTACATCATTTTGAATATGGTCAATAGTTAGCCTTGTCATAATTCCACTATCATTGTGTTCCGAATCTTGGGTAATGTGATTCATTCCTTCCATTACCCATTGTTAGGATCGACTCTAACACCTTTGGGTAATCCCTATCGTGTACCAAAAAATGTTAAGGGAAAGCATTTAGACTGTTTTAAGAACCCTATTCTCTATTCAATACCCTACCATTAGCTTGGAAAATCTGTGGGTTGTTAGAACCCCAAGTATTCTATGGACTAGCATGCACTCTCATACACATAGTGAATAATTATGTAGTCACCCCTTTATTTATAACACTGGGTATGACCCACGTGGGATTAGGGATTGATTGTTTGTTACTCCATAGTTAAGATTGATATGTGATAATTAAAATAAACAAGCAATCAGATAATAAGTCCAAGCATGTTGTTCAAGATTGGAAAAATGGGGATATGTTTATAAGTTCGGCCAAAAAACGGCCCTTATGGATCATCCTCTTTGATGGATTTCTCACATGTTACCACCTTCTAGATTGTAGCCTCTAGAACTGATTCCCACTCTGTGAGCTCCCACTCTTCATCAGTAGCTGCAGAGCAGAGCTCATTAGCTCTGATATTCATTCACCCCCACTTGGCTTGAAACTCATCTATTTGACGGTTTCCCAACATTCCTTGCTTTTGGGATTCAACTAGATGACCCTTTAGACATTGAAAAATCTCATATTGGTTTGGGATGAATATGGATTGCTCATTTTCATGATCTTCAAGATGCTAAACTTCTTGAGTAGCCTTAAAGAACTTTTTCATGTTCATAGATTTGTTCTGACACATTAGTTGCTCTCCCAAATCTTCTCAGCCATATAATTCCATATATTCATATGAATATGATGAGAGTCAACCCATATAATGTAGAAAAGGTGACACCAGGTGCGCAGTGATCCCATTCGGGGCACCCATTCATCTATTATATTTTTTAGGAATCTCCTGATACACTTCCTCCCCTTACACTGCATCATACGGATCTCCTCGACTACTTCATGATTAGAATAATCCATCTCCTCATGGTCTGAAGGCCATCATTATTGGAAATCATCCAGAAGATCAGTGGCATGGTCTCTCTCTCGCTTTCCTCCCAACGGTTGAGGCTCTTACATATGTGGTAAACCTTCCTTTCTCATCTCTGTTTCAACATTTTTTCCCTTCCAACTTCAGACCCCGCCCCTTTAGGGATATCATTGGTGGCCACAACCCTTTGGTCACTGGGTGCTGAGGCCAGTTTATTTTGAGAACTAGGTTTTTAGTGGGTTGGTATGGTCACCATTGATTCTCTATAAATGGTCTGGATTCAGTGGCCTGCCGAGCCTCCAATATTGTGAGTACTACACAAATAATGAATACCTTAATTAGCTTATCTCTCTAATGGAGAATATGGATAGGCGTCCGATATTTTAGTCGTTACAGGAGCTACCACTATAGGAGATCCTTCAGAACATGTTAAATCAATAATGGGTGTTGGGTCCCCACTTTTTCTTGCCACGGTTGACTCTCAACCTTATTCTATCAGTTCACCTTCACCCCCTGTGGGTGGAGATTCTAGGCCACAAGTGATGATATGTGCCTAAACATGATAAAAGTTATATTGGTTATTATGGATAATGAAAAGAGGAAAGGTTAGGATAAGAATTGAGGCATAACTTGATTTTCTCAGCCATTTCCATGTTAAATCTTGAAATCTTTCCACCCTCCAAAGGACTCCCTTGTTAGTCCATTCTTTGAGATCATTCACCTCCAAAATCCTCTTTGGATTCACCTATTCCTGTTTTTCTCCTTCTTATTCTTCTTCTTCTTATGATTCAGTTTCTCTTGTCACCTCATCACTATCATCATCTTCAGACGAAGATCTTTTCAGATCATGCCCCTGTCTGAGAATCACTTTCACCAGGTGATGAGGTTCCTCACTCTTCCCCCATTGGCGTCCATTACATCCATGGATGTCAAATATGAATGAAGATGATGAAAGGTCACTTTTTCATCTATCTGAAGGATCACAATTTTTGGCAGTTGGATCCAATCTCGTACCAATTGATTCCAAATAACTTCGGGGCTATTTGATTGTCGTAAGGTCAACCAGGATGGATACAATAGAGGGAAAATAGAATCCTCATCAGATTGAAGAAGATACTTTTTCTACTTCCCAGGAATCTTCCTAGATGCTCCATGAGATTGTTCAAGAGCCCCTCTCCCTCCATACAATGGGGGTGTGGCTGCACCACGTGACTTTCCTACAGCAGAAGTCTTGGCCTATACTAAACTACCTACCTTACTTGTTCCCAACCTATTCTACCTAGTGACATCTTGTCTTCTCTCACACCATCTGAGTTCCACACTGAACTTCTTGAGCTACGAAACGCTCTTCCGCAAGATTCCTTCAATATATGCTACCACCCAATGTTCATCCTACTTTGTTGAGAGGCTAACACTAACTCTAGTGGGGGAAAAGGTTATTATCTCACCAGATCAACAAGTTATGAACATAATCCATATTTGACGAAGAACTCAAGCATGTTTCTCTCCCCAAAAATCTGTATAAACCTTCGTTGGCATTTATTGGCTGTATCCAAACTTCATGGGAAACCTTGATGACATGTAGGGATTGCAAATCATATATGCATCGACCCGAGCCACAAGCACCCCCCATTCTGTATGGCCAGAGTGGGGAATAGACTAAAGGAAAAGATTGTAGGATTACCGATCCTTATCCTTATCCCCTCTTCATTAAGCATCAATGGCATCATCCCGACAATATTTAACAAAGTGGGTCGTAGACTGTTACCTGGGGGAATAATGGCGTTTTGTAAAGCGTCCCCACCACAGTGATCCATGACCCAACCATGAAGGATTTGGAAAGGGCCATAGATCCTCCTTTTCATGCCTCCTCTTAAAATACACCCCAAAATGGAATACATTCGGGCCATTACAGGAACCCCTAGGTCTGACCTATGATTGGCTTCCATGATGCCGACCATCACTAACATTTCTAGGAGGACTCCCATCCAAGAATCCCTTACTAGTAGTTGCCACCCACTCAAAAAATTTGCAAGAAATCTGGCACACTGGACGTTTGGGTCTCAACTTTCATCCATAAAAAAGCCCAAATATTGATATTCCCTCATCTCCAAGACCCTCCAATATGACCCACTCTTTCTCCACGACACCATGGTCAGACATCACCTTCCTCACCCAAGAATATTTATATTTGGTTCATTCTATAGAAATAGGCTGAACGAATTTGAATAGGCAATGTCTTTAAAAAAGTCCTTAACCCCCATATTCTCCTTGGCTAGCTCTAATAGATGCAATTTCCGAATGGGAGTCTACGACCTATCCCCCCATATATTCTCTGTCGGTAGATCCTCTTCATACTGATGCCCATTGAAAGGGATTCCCCCGATGTAATGAACATCCCAAAGATTGATTCCAACCTCCCCATGATGGAGATTGAATGTGCTGGTATTAGGGTACCACCAACTAAACAACTCTGATCCAAGATCTTACCGGTGGTAGAAATGGAATTTTGATGTCCACACTGTCTCAAAAAGCCTGATTTGTTGCAGTTCTTCTCCGAACCACTCACCTGTTTGGCGTACCCAATACACCCAGTCCCACTCACTAGTTAAATTTCCTTTAGAACATACGTCCCAATCCTGCATCTGGCCCTTAGTCTCATCAGTGATGCTCTTTTGGAAGGTACTTTCATAGTAGTCCAGAGAATCCTCTATAATTGGATCACTTCCCAAGATGGTTCTGGTCCTTGGATTCAGGACATAGATGGACATGCAACTAGTTTCTCTAGAAGTATGATAATTGATCGTAATATTCTATCATAGATGATCATCCTCACGCGTCACCCCTGACCGCAGTGTATCAATATCAAATATTGACATTAGTACTTCCTCTAAAATTCCAATGTCCCATATCGGTAGGTTGTGAGACAACACATACTCCTTCTAGGCTTGGGCCAGCATATTGAAGAGATATTGGTTATCATATACAACTTTCCTTGCCCCATAAACATGAGGGTTCATAATCATCTCATCCCTCTAGGAAACATAGATTGCATCTCTCCCAACATCACACTGATCAGAAGCTATATTTTGGGTGACGTCTAGAGTCAACCAAGAGGCTACAAGAAAAAACCAGAAATCTACAAGAAAAATGGTTGTATCGTGCAAAATATAGATGGAAGTCAGTGATTTCTGTGAAAAAAATGAAAGGATTTCATGCAAAATATGGAAATATTTACGTGCATGAGAGTACTGAAGCTTATCGTGTGAGAAATAATTTATGGAGCATGGTAACCCTAGGGTATTTATAGGCACAGATTAGGCATTTCACACATGAAAAAAAGGATCTTGCGCCCAATGGGTCATTTTTTGAATTCCCTCCTCAAAGTGGCCTAGCATCTCAACATTTCCCTCGAAATATGAGCTTTTCACACCCTCACAATTCTGATTCTGAGGGTGGTCATCTGTAGGCACTGAAATATTCCAAAGGCAATAGGTGGGAATTGTTAGGAAAACTGAAGGCATATTTTGACTTAGCAACCATACTTGGATGGGTCGAAGGCTACACATAAAATGCAATGTGTTGTGAGTAAAAACAGCTCAACTATGCGCAATCAAGAATCACTAGTGGGGATTTAATATGCGGAGATCCTAAGATGACACTTCCCATGTGCGCTAAAAACTTAATGGGTGCAGAAAAGTCTCTCATGGCCAACTAAATGGTATGGGTTTTTATACATGCTTTATTTCCTTTCCCTCACTACCACATGTTGCATATAAAAATAATTGCACACTATCACTTCTGGAGGCTAAAGAATTTGAACCGTCTTCTATATGTGTAATACACCCAATTCGCACGCAAAATATGGCATCCAGGTACATGATATTTTGTGACAGGTCACCCAGGGGTCCTCCTTTGGGAAGGACCACTAGGGCTTGAACCTCTTCTGGTTCCTTTATTGTTAACACATTTAAATGAAATACTCCCCCATTGCGTGAAATCTTCCCTTATCCATGAAATCCCAACTGATTGCCTGCACACATCTCCTATTTCCAGAAATCGTTCTCTTTTGCACACCTATTTCATGCAAAACCCTCATTCTGCGCACTATCCTTCCTCAATGTGTGTGCCCTTAAGCATGTCTCCAATGTTGTTTCCCCATGAACTATCTTTGGGATCTTCTTACACGCAACACACCTATCCTTCAAACCCTTCATCCATTCAGCACTTCAAGATTATACAAAGTGACTTCAATGTCCCATGGGTAGGGTTCCGTATTGTGTTACCCTACCTCATGCTTATTCGCATTCGTATGCTAATAGATATCACTTCCCCACACAGCTACGCTAACATGGACCCACCAAAGGATCACTCCACATCCCCGTTTCATAATGGAATTGCGGGTGGCTTCCCATTACCAATGGTTAAAGTGTAATCTTCATTTAAGTCCTAGGGGTGTGGAGTGAACCCACCTCATCCGATCTATATGACATTAAACTACCAAGAATCCCCCATCCACAACACGCAACGTTAAACTGTGAACTGCTGTATGTACGACAGACCTGAGAGGACCCTAAAGAGGATGATACTGGGGAGCCTTATCCTCTTCCCCTTTCTAAATCATCCCATTGTTCCCCATTACTCTTTCTCACCATGCATTCACCTGGGCATCCCCCCTGCATAATCCCCAACACACTCTGCTAGGAAATCTACCCCTCCATGTGAATAGTCTATGTCCTTCTTGTACATCTGATAACTTTCGGAGTTTCTTGATCTCCCTCTCCTGGGGCCACTAACCACGCATAAGCTGCTGCTTTCTTTTTTGGGACTCTAAACATGCATAATCCCCACTTCAATCCTCATTGATACATGTTTCTCAATGTGATTGTTAGGTCTATTTCTACCTCTTGATTCTCACACCGATCATGAATCACATCGGATGAGTAGGAATCGACCATGAAATACTCTAAGATCCACTAACCACGCGTAAGCCCAATGCCTCCCATTTTATAACTACATGGACTTTGATCTCTACCTCTAACACTGGGTACGTGGGAAGCCTCTATGAGGTTCAATTCCAATCATCTATCATCACCCATCTGTCCCGACCACCTCACATCAGTTTATCTCTGTCTTGGATGACTATAAACTGTATGCCCCTTTCAAACTACGTGGGTTTTAATCCCTTCCAAGTACAAAGGGAGCCTCATTCAGGTTCAATCTCAACCACCGGAAAACTCTTGTGCTCCCTCCTAGGGATGCACCCCCAGAATGTGACATCTTTTCTATTTGGAACACATCACCTGAATCCACCTCCCTAAAGTGTTTCAATCCATACACTCAGGTAGATATCCTTTGCGTACAACCCGATCACACATCATGTTTCCTCAGGCTACTTACCATGCCTATTCCCCAAGCATTCCTTTGGGTATTTTTACTTTGTGTACTCCCTGAATCTGTGCCCTATTCCGAAACTATATAGGCTTTGATCTTTTCCCTTCTTGAGAAAAGTATATAGGAATCCTCCCTGAGGTTCAAGCCCATCATTCATGTCCCATCTGGGTCTCTCTCTCTCTCTCTCTCTCTCTCTCTCTCTCTATCGATCCATGGTGTTTCTAGATGATCATTCCCTAAATTATTAGTTCTATTTCCATTGGGTCCCAACCACGCATCCATTCTCATGAGCGGCCACTGTAGGTGACTCATCACCCCATTATAGAACTACGCGGACTTTAATTCCCTACCACGAGGATATATAAGAGACCTCCCTAAGGTTCAATCCCATCAATCTCACCCACCTACCAGTTCCACCCCATTCTCGTCCTCAACACTTTTTCTATACCCCCATCAACATGATTTCTGCTCTTAGTAGCATCTGAGTGGATAATAATGCTTAATCCCCATAATGTCTTCAGGTCGTGTCCTTTGTGCACACCCGGATTCTGTGCCTAAACCTTCTTGAATAACATGGGTTTTGATCCCCTTTTGGGTATGTAGGAATCCTCCCTGATGTGTAATCCCAACCATTGGTAAAACTTGGTGTCACATTTTCTAGTTTCCATCATTTTTATATCAGTCCTGTTAAACCTCCCAGACGTTCCCTTCTATAGACATGCCCAGCTGAGTCACTCTCATCAGTGTTCCGATCAGTCTGATTTGTCTCCACTAGATGTTAAACTCACATCATACCTCGTGTTAAACATGGTAAGTCGAGGAAAAATACAACGACGTTCCTCTAGCATAAAATTCCATACAATCGACGTGGGATTCCTTGGGCTTCCACACCCTCAAGAAGCCCTATCATAAGGGAAAGAAATTTAGATGTACCAGTGATTCAGTGACTAGACACGCCAGTGGTTCCCAACGTGACTACTCCCCTAAATGAAGGTTTCTACACTAATTTGACCCCTTTGGGAATGTATTGAAAGAAGAAGAATAATTAATTGACGTCTAAAAAGATAAGGAACTAGGAAGGGACTCACGAACAATGTCTTAAATCTATAAGGGAGACCAGCACTAGGAGACAACTTTTAAGGAGTAATCTACAGAAGGAGATACTGAAATCCTATCATCCTATTTCGATTAAGAATAAAACATTCCTGAAGAAGTGATGAATGTCACCCATCTTTGGAAATCAGGAGTGCGAGGTACAAATGTGACCCTCATCAAGCGTCAACACGCCACAAGGGGCACACCTTGTAGAATCCATCAGAAACACTTAAATCATGAAATTGTGATCTAATAATTGGAAAGAGTACATTGAAATAGAATTTGAATCCTACCTTAGAAAATATGGGATTAAAAATAAATACAAAAATCCTTAAACACCACAATTTAATGGGGTTACTAAGTGGATGAATGATACCATTGTGTAAATGGTCATAACAATTCCTTCCAAATTTGAATGTTCAGTGTTCATTTTGAGTGAGGTGGTTTTTATAGCTGTGTACATTCTTTTTTTTAGAAAAAATAAATATATTTAACCTCATATGAGATGTGTTATAAAAATAAGAGAACAATGAATTACATTAGTGTGGGGGGGGGTCCGTTCATTATAAAAATCATTGTCTTGAGTCACTTATTCTTAGAAAATATAGATGAGGATGGTATCCTTATAGGATACCTGTCAAGTTTGAAAGGATACAGATGGAGGAATATAAAATTCTATAAGGTGGTTGAGTGTTGTCTTGTAAAGATTATAGAAAACCAACCCATGAATCATGATTCTTATTTAGTGGTCTTTGAAATATATAATTGAAACAACATATAGATTTCTGAATAGATCCATGAAATATATCCTGAAGTTGAATTGATATATACAGGTGTTGAATTCGATCAGACAAATGATGAAGGGGAGCTTTCTAAGAGTGATAAGAAGAAATATAAAAATCTAAAGAATCATTTTGATATAAGGAATATTATTAAGAATCAACCATTACTAGTCCAAACCCGAATAAGGTTGTATCTTGAAAATAAAATTTCTTTAACCTCTTAGTTTAATCCGCATTTAGTAGTTTAAGCTTTTCAATATAAACAATCGATTGAATCTATGGATGAGGAGACAAACTAGATTGATAAAAATAAAATTTAAAACCTCATTCCATGACCGAATGAAAAAATATCATTATAAGAAACTGTGTATTTAGAAACAAATCAAATGGTCACGTAAAATTCATCACAAACAATGCCTTACATATGAGAAAATGTTACTCTCATGTTGAAGGTGTTTATTTTTAAGATGCCTTTACTCTAGTTGCAGGATTGGAGACTATATTAATGTTAATTTATATGGAAGAGTATAAAATTTCAAATTTATAAAATGGATTTAGTTTTTTACATGTTGAATGAAAATATTGAAGAGGGTTTCGATGTAGAGAAACCAATTTTTTTTGTAAATGATAATGATAGTACAAGAGTTTATAAATTGAAGAAATCAATTTTGGATTAGATGAATCCCTATGCTCATGGTATTAAATCCTGGATAACTACTTGAATGAATAAATAATCATCAAAGGAAAATTAAAAAAATGACTATATAAATGAAATAAATATAAGTACACTTTTTTAATTATATATATTGGTGATATATTTTTCACAAGTGACCACATGAATATTTTAAAAGAGTTTTTAAACAAGATGAATCAATAGTTTGAGATTTCATATCTTTATAAGATAAGATACATATTAATATTACAATTTTTTTAAACAAAACTACTTTATTAACCCAAAAAATAGTCTATGTAATTGTTGAATAATATTGATACAAAGTAGTAAAAAGAAGTATCTACACCCATTCTAGTGGGATTGAAGTTATCCAAATATGTGGAAGGTGTGATTATTAATTAAGTACAATCTAAAAGACTAATTGGAATCCTTATTTATCTCACAACATCTAATAAATACATAATTTATATTTTGAGTATCTCTAAAAGATATAATAGTGACCCAAATGATACATATCTTATAGATTTTAAAAGAGTTATAAGATTTTTCAAAGGAACCTTGAGTTATGGGATGATTTAAAAGAAGGTAAACAATTTAAATCTATATGGGTTCACTGATATGGATTTGGTAGGTAATTTTTATCATTGAATATCAAATTTAGGTGGAATTTTCCTCTTTGAATAATATTCAGTGAGTTGACATAAGAAGAAAGATAATTCAGTCACACCGAGTACTACTAAAGTCGAATATATAACATCTATAAGTTGGCTCACTCAAATTATTTGGATAAAGGAATATCAGGATGATTTAAGGGGTAATTTGGATAGACCACACATAATTTATTACGACAATAAAAGTGTTACAAATCTTTCTTGTAATCATTAAAAACACTCATTATCCAAGCATATTAATATTAATTTTCACTTAAACATGGTGAAGTTGGAAAATTGATATATCAATAAATAATTTATTACAAAACATGGAAAATTGGAATATGTTTTCAATAATTGTTTCCCCAAGGATATATTTAGTTATTAAGGTTTATCAAAGGTTTCCATCCCCTCTAACATCCTTAATAAGCTTTCAGAGTACCCACACTAAGCTATGGATTATGTTTTCAAAGGGAGATAGATGGTACACAACTATTTTCTCAAATATTTCCTTCATTTTTTATATGTTCTTATAAAGTGGTTGTGCTTATTATGAAATTATGGATTTTGTTGAATAGGATAGTGCATGGTTTGGGTGGATGAGAACTTGTTCACATAACTAATATTTTTGTTTCACTATGATATGGACTTCTCTCAAAATAACAGCTCGAACCTATGTTGTGATTTTGATATTACTTTATTAGGAAAGTTGATATGATTTAGTGTCTAATTACTTATAACATATGGGTTTTTTGGTTTTAAGTAATATTTACATGGGTTAAAAACAAATCCAAAGGGGGATATTGATGTTTTCTTGGAATTATTGAATTTTTTTTCATTGTTATCAACCCTATATGCAGTTGTCATTGAGATATTAGAGAAATTTTTTAAAAATATTTAGAAGTTTCTGGATGTATTTTTAAATTATTTTTTTTCTTTTGGAATAATAATTATTTTTAAATCTAGAACTAAAAAATAGAAAATACCTTGAATATAAGTCTTTTCCTATAATTTCAAGAATTTGATTCTATAAACATAAGTATTTTGAAAATAAGACTTTGTGAAATTTTGACATCTATATTTTTGAAAAAGTCATGATCATTTTAATTAATCATAAGTATCATATTTTAATGTATATATTTTTGTGTGACATAAGTCTTCAACATAAGGCATCATCGATAGACTTTAGTGTGGCTAAAAATAAAAAATGAATGATCATTTGAAATTGAGATCATTGTATATAAAAATCCCCAGACTTGAATTTAGCTCTATTATTTATCATAATAATTTGAGTTGATCCAACCATAATTAATTACATAATTGGTATTATTCATTATAATACTTAAAAACCTTATAAAATTCAGAACTTTTACAGAATAAAAATGATGTTTCCAGAAATCCAATATTCTAAATAAATGAAACTAGATGATTCTTTATTTATTGTTATTCATCAACAAAAAATTTAAAGTAGTTTTTTATTCATACTTAGAATAATTTCATATATATAATTGTGATTATATAAATAGAAAAATAGTTTGACACCATAATAACTATATCTGTATGGTAGTTCTATAATATCATACACACAAGATGTTTTTAAAATGAATTTACAAAATGGTTTTTATATATAGAAAATAATTTAAATATTTAATTATTGAAAGGGAATAATCACACTTATGTTTTAGGTGTGTTTAAAAAAATATATGAAATATTTATTTTAAAAATTTTATTGTGTGTAAATTATCAAAACACTTGATCAGTAATCCCACGGAACCGATCTTTATGGAAATTTCTATAAAAATATATGAAAAATATATTTTGATGTTTCCTATGAGGAGATAAAAGTAATAAAAATATAATTAAAATAATTTCATAATTTTCTCCTCTGAGAGGTATATAAATTTTGGGATTGATTAACATACTATGAAGGAGTAAAAATAATTGATTTTGAATGCCATCCCTCATGCATGGGTTTCCCTTTTGATCTGGTGATTATAAGGGTAGTCTATTTATTTTTCAAACCAATTATTATTGTAGTATAAGACCTTATAAGAGAAGAAAAAATATTTTATATAGATGCATCCTATATTAATTAACTAATTATTTTTAGATAAATAGAAGATTATTTGAAGAATAGGTGTTTCTTATCTAAAAAAGTCAAGCATTCCAATAAAGAGAGTGGGTAATACCTGCTTGAAACATGTGAACCAATTTCAATAATTTTTAATATCTATTTTTTTATTTATAATAAATTCCATTTCATTGAAACAATTTTGTCACATAAAAATTTAATATCTTATTTGAACATTTTCAAAATATCATTTTTGTTATTTTTCTTCAATACGTTTTCATTACGGTATGTAAGAGATTATAAAGAGTCAATCAAGACTTTTCCCAGTCACAAGGATTCGATTATAAAGGAATAATTAAAAAAAATAGATACCACTAATTCATTCAGTCCCCCTTCTATAGTAAATTAACTAATATGGGATTCATAAAAAAATTATAGAGTAAAGTTGAAGATAAGTTTTTAAAAGAACATTCTTAAAAAATTTGTAGCTTGGTTATAAAAATAATGTTAAAATCCACATAAAAACTATTTTCATGAGGTGTTAAGAAGTATTTATAAAGTACTATTTTTAAAATAACTTACAATAAATTATTCTTGAAAATAAATTATTCTTAACTAATATTATATATGGAATAGAAGATAAAAATATACATAAGGAAAATGAAATCCATTTTCAAAATTTTTTGAAAATAATATCGTGTTCTATTTGTATGAAAATAAAAATAATAATGATAAAATGATTTTATTTGGAAAACTATTGAAACATGGAAATGAATACTGATAATTATTAATTCTCATGATGGTGAAAAAACACTATAAGTGGTAAAATGTTAAAAAACATACTTTTCATACTTTTTTAAAGAGAGTCAAAAGTGACCCATAAGGGAAAATATTAAAAGATTTTATTTTTTAACTCGTATAAAAAGAAAAAATATTTTTTAAAAAAAACATAAAAAATATTTTATAAAATAAAATTACTGAAAGAAAATGAAGAACATGGATATATAATAAAAATAATCCTAGCCTAAAATAATAAATAAAGTTGTATTTTCCTTAAAAACATTTATTTTGAATTTTTTAGATCTGAAGTGTGAGAAAATGGAAAGAATTATTTAAAATCCTAAAAATAACCAAAGGGTAAGAAAATATATGTTACTTATGAGAAAAATTTCATATAATTCTTATAAATTAAATTTAAACATAGACTATCGGTAATAAAAATGGGACTTCAAAATGAACCCATACCATGGATTCCTTAATAGTCAAATGCCTTCCAACCTCCTATGTGACAAATTTATTTTTATTTTTAATCTATATAAAATCAATATTTATATCTATTTTATTTAATATCATTTACTTATAAATTATTTTTATCCATTTACAAATAGTTATTTGTTATAATCAATCATTAAGGGGTTAAATTTTCTTTTCTAATAAATGTTTTCATTTGGGAGTTTGGGTCCTCACACCTTGGTAATGGTTTCATCGCCTAAAAATATTTAATTATGACATATATGTCATATTTATACATTAAATACACTTTTATAACCTTAAATTTTACATTTTTATGAAAAATAAAATATGGTGTTCATGGAAGTAAGAGTCTAGACACATGCATGGATGACATTTTCATTTTTTTACAGAAAGAAATAATAAAGTTATATAGTTATTTAACTTTAAAGAAAAATAATTAAATCGTAGATATCTTATTTATTAATTAAATCTATCTATATATCCATCCATGTTAGGCGGTAATGAAAAATGAAATATGTCTCTTCATGGAGGAGAAATATGATATATATGTCATTATATTTGTAGGGTTATAACCCTACAAATATAATGACATCATTAACTATAAAGAAATAATAATGTTACATAGTTAATGATGTCATTATATTTGTAGGGTTATAATAATTCAGAATGATTTTAATGAAGAAAGGCAGTTAAAAGTACGTGGTCATGACCTTTACCAATTATTTGTATTTCATCTATTGGATTATACCTTATACCTTATTACATTGGGTTTTTAATGACACAAATACCTATAGGCTGTATAGAGGATATTTGGGAAGGGAATTGAGAAGATCTTGGTTAGCATAGGGTACTCAATGTGTACAAAGATGTAAGGAGTGAGGTTCACCTTTTATAAGTAAGGAGGTGTAATTCCTGTAAATATTTATAAATGTATAATAATATAATGTCATTGTTAGGGAAAATTGGTACCAAATGGAAAAATGTTTGATGATATAATTCCCTTCCTAATGTAATGATGGTGAAGACATAATAATGAGTGAGTTGTGTTCTATAAAAAAATTACAAATTAAAATCTTCCCTCTTGAAATAAAGTAATCAAGTACTTTATTGTAAATATAGATTAATTTAGAATAAAATATTTAAAATAAACAATATAAAATGATGATATATTGTGGTTCAGGACACAAAGATCCCATAGTCAACTCCACGAACGCTCTCTCCATGAGCTTAGTGATTTTCTCTAAACAATTCATTTTATCGGGGGCATTGAAAAATTATTTTAGGCAGTTGAAACCTTAAAAAAAAGATTCTATATAGATTTCATGTTATTTTTCAAGGAACCATACCAATAAAAAAGTATATGTGGTCAAAACATAGGTGAAAGTTATGAGGTTTAGTATTATTGAACAAATTCATCTCAAAGACGCCGCTACAAATAACTGATTGTTTGATCTTCAATCAAGTTTACTTTAGCATCTAATAAATATTTAAGGTCATGAAAAAAAAACTTCTTACTTATATAGAATCATAAAAAAAATATATCCACACAATCTTTCTTCTTCATTACATTGTGAAAGAATAATGACGTACAAATAATTCTTTTCTATATTCTTAAAATTTTGAACATCAAAATGAAATTTTTAGGAACTTTTATTTTCATAAGAGAATGATTTATCATGAAATATTTTTGGAACATATATAGAAATATTTATTTAGAGAATAAAAATATCCATCCATTGTAGCAGAACATATTCCGGCAAAAATTCAAAATAAATTCATCAAATAAGTTCTAAAAATTGTCCATGGAAATTTCAGAATCATTGAAATATTTTCTTTTGAATATAATATTAAAAAATAAACTAATTCAAATAAATTAAAATATTATGATATTTTATAAATTTAAATTAACAACCTCCATTTTAAATATTTTTAAATTATCATTTAAATATTCATTTAAATTTCATTTAAATTAGCTAAAAGAAACTAAAATATCACGATGAAATCCTTATAAATATTAAAAAGAATTGAATTTAAATAACCTCACATCATCACAATTCTTAGGAAAATTATGTTAAAATAATATAAATATTTTTTTCATTAAATTATAAACTAAAATATTTGTAATTTCTTTGATCACCATCATTAGATTTTATGAGAAATAATAATATTCATAAAACTCTAAGAATATTCAAAATAAAATAATAGCAGATTAAAATATAATAAACTTTGAAAAATAGTGAACAACATTTTTTGAAATACCCAAATATATAGCGTTCTTATAATCATATAAATATTGATATGTGAGATAATTCCATATTATGCATAAAAAGAGAAACTTGTTCACCTTATGATAATCAAAAATAAGTAGTGATCCTATGATGTTCAATTTTGACCACTATTTAGATCAAAAAATTATTGCTACTCATGATATTCTAGATACAACTGTGATATTCTTCATAAATCAATCATTTTTAATAATTTGTAAAGATATTGTTCAGTACTTCATGTTAGGTTGGTGATGTTTCTGTAAGCTTTATTATAGATAGAGTTGTCATGACCCAACCCAATGGGGATATGCCCGCAACTCCCCAATCCCACCTCCAATAGTCTACGGGTTAGTGACTACCATAGAGTGGGATTATCACGCAGATGGAGTCCTTTTCCTAAAGTATCTATACACATGTGCCATCAAAACACCTCGATGTGACAATGTAAAGATATGAAAATTTGGAAACTAAAATGCATGCTTACATCTATCTCAAACCAGAGTACAAAAGAAGTATTAAAAGGGAAAAAATGGGAAAACACAAACCTACCAAAAAAATTTAAAACATCTAGCCTGATCAAAAGGAGGTGATCACTATCAAATACAACTTTGAAAAAGCTACCCGGCTCAGCTTCAGTAAACATCTTGGTTGGTCTAGCTCACTAAGATCTGCTCGACCTAGACAAAGGGAACCCAATTGACAGAGAAAATAAATCTCAAACCATTCTCATCTATACATGAATAGTTATCTTAGTCCATAAGATATTTCAACCCAGACATGTGAATACACACTGAAAGGACTCCCAGAATCATCAAGATATAGTCATCTCAGTCTCCATGTTTCATGAAGATCAGACCTCTTACCCAAATATAAGATTCTAATCAAGGATTTAATGGTAAAAAACTCATAGGAGAACACACTCCACGAGTTTAGACATCTATTTAAAAAATGTTTGAGATATACACTCTATCAGGAAAAAATATACCATTCCCGACAATACAACTTAGAGAACATGCTCCACCAGGAACAAATAACTTGATCAAACTCTACTTCCCAACACCAAATGTCGTACCATAGCTAACCCATTCCTTGCGTGAGGTCATAAGAACACAAATAAAGATTCCCACACCTCACCACTGCACAAATTTGAGGGATCACTCCTCCAGACTGTGCACCTTGTGCACCCTCTCTAATTAGAGGGAACAAATGGACCTACACCTTACCCCTGCCCTGGAGTCGGGGGAGTACTATCGCATAAACATCCTGTGAAACCTCTATCAAAACTATATAGAGAGTATCACACCTTAATTCATTTAGGAATCACCATCATATAACTAGGTGTCATACATAACAAGTGGAGGGACTACTTCTAATAACTATACTCAACCACCAAGGGAGCTCTAACTCCCATACAGGACACGCTCCCTATTACTACTCAATGATGGGGGGAGTATTACTCTATAGATGAGTACCCTCACCCTAGTATAATAGGGTAGTGAAACTCTAGGGATATAGGACCCACACCATTTCAGGATATGGGAGTACCACTCTACCAGCTCGATCACTATGGTGGACCCGCACCCAAACACAACAATGGCGTACTGACCCCGGCCTAGAGGAATTTCTCCCTAGCATGACATGAGGAGTAACAACTCTTCCATAAAATATTTATGGACTACCTACTAACTATAAATACATGGGATTTCTGAATCCAATGATCGAGCACATGCACCATAACATGATAGGGTAGTTCCCACTATACATATACGTCGCATATGGAGGACTCGTGCCCTAGCATGACAGGGGAGTACCGACTCCACGGATAGAGGACTGACACCCTGGTACAATAGTGGTGTACCTACTCTATTTCGCCAATGAATATGGAGGGTATACTCTATGTCATATAATGTGATCATTGTTTCTAACTAAAAAAACAATATGGGGAACCCATGCCATAATTCAATAGGATAGTACAGATTCTAGGTGAACCACCCCCAAAGTGTAAAACTGGAATCCATGATGTGGCGAGCCCCATCTCTACAAAAGTATAGAGGAAAGGGAAAATCATGCCCTGATCCCACATGGGAGTGCCACTCCCAATATATCTCTATAATAACCTCACCGATCAATTTAATTTGTTCAATTTCACCAAAAATAAGCATCATACTTATCATACCTCGCATTGCAATACTTCCCTTGGAAGGGGACCCATGCCTTGTTACAATAAGGGAGAAACCCTAAACTAACCTAAAGTGTCTAGGGGACCCACATCCTAAGGTGATGGGGTGGGATATTGACCATAACATCAACCCAATGATCCAATCTGGTCACTTCTCAATGTTAAGCACCGCTACAACATCATCGTGCTCAAAATCACTGAACATTCTATCTCGTAGGCCACTATAGAGGCCACCATCACATTCTATATAGAAATATTATTTCTATTTTGTATTCACAATAATAAATCCATGTTTTGGGGATGGGTATATGTATGGAAAAAGTTCTAGAGAATATATCAAGAAAGAAAATATGACATTCACTGGGGCCCACACGGCATGTGAACCTATATGAGAACTTGATCATGTGCCTTCTTTTCACATATTTTTTATCCATATAGGCATACACAATGTTTATATTCCATGTATGGTGTGTACTACCTCACCAAACCCCTGTCCATGTGTTTTCTCTACACAACTCAACCATCTATGCCGCTACATGGAGTGTGACACAAGGTACATGACATGTCCAGTCCAAACAGACACTTGTTCATGTAGCCTACCAATTCCCATATTTGAACCTCATGTCCATTTACATTGCATATGTATCTCTACATGACCATTTAATATCACACAGATAAACTGGCCATGTTCTCTTCCCACACAACATGGGGTCACTATATGGCATGTAGCCTCAATATATGGTGTGTAGTCCCTAAAATTCATCTTCCATGAATGGGAAGAGCACACAAAAATTCTCTCTCTAATACAAGTCGGGTAAAAAATAATTATAGATAAGGATTACATTAGGATTCACCTGATTCA
Source organism: Viscum album (assembly GCA_963277665.1). Lineage (NCBI taxonomy): Eukaryota > Viridiplantae > Streptophyta > Magnoliopsida > Santalales > Viscaceae > Viscum > Viscum album. The sequence continues at coordinate 339,454,467 of OY728163.1, forward strand.
CCACTGTTTCCCTTGAAACCTACAGATCAACATAAAAGGGATCTCTAGCAATATTAATTGGGCTTTAAAATAATAAAAAACACATAACAAATGGGATCAAGACAAAAATTAAAATCCTCTTACCTAGAGGGAAAAATCGAAATCTACATGTCCAAAACAACAAATGGATCCTGTTAATCCTCAATATGATGATGATTGATTCCATGAACGGAGATCAGAATCACCTCGTCGCTTCGATTCAACATGGTTTCATTCATCATCCAAAGGGGTAGAGGAGGATTTCCTCTACTCATATTTTGTGTGCAACAAGCATGGGAGGGGTTGTTTTTAGGTTAAATTTTTTATTTAAATTTTTATAATTACTAATCTTACCACTCAACACCCCATTAACTCTCCCTTAGTTGTGCACCCAACATGAACAACATTATATCGCACTTAGGGTAACCATGATATTATGAACTCAACCGCAGTCTTAGAATTCTTATTCAAGACTCCACCTAGATGTTATTCCACACTTCAATAGAAAATTTTTCCACGTGAAAAATATATTTAATATTTTTAAAATCATTGAGTGAGGCTCTCCGGGCCCCAGAATTTCATGCCAACTAAAAGCCTGACATTGGAAATATTTTTAGAAATATTATGATTTCTAAAAGGTCAAAACTCGGGTCATTAAATTTTTCCTACCCTAAGGATTTTCATCTCTAAAAAGAGAATTATTAGACATAAGGGAATAAAATTGATCTCCCCACTAGATCTTGTATGCCAACAAACTCACCAAGGGTTCTCTTGCTACTTACCAAAAACACACTCAGAGGAAAACCCAAGGCCAAACCACCCAGACATCCTGTTCCAACTAGGTTGATGACAAGAAAAAAGTGGAACATGTCTCCTCAGCTACGAAAGATGGATAAACACCAACAACCATGGTCCATATTCAATCATAGGGTCAATAGGTACACCACATCACTAACCGGATACAGATACTGACGTTGCCACAATGTTCACATCCACACCTCTATGAACTGCACCATGAATTTTTCAATCGTATTACATCAGAGTTTGGAATTGAGGATGCGAAGTTACCAATGAAAAAGGGGCTTACCATGTATAAACATTAGATCTTACTAGACCTTTCATCTTCAAACCTACAGTTGTAACACATATATCCAAAATAGAGACACCTCCACACCCACAAGTGGAATCCTAGATGAGTATAGATGGTAGGAAAACAATACACACAATAGAAACCTATTAGGGTCTAATTATACCAATAAGGAATGGTTCTAAGAAAGGATCTCCAAATAATAGGGTTGTGAAGCATAAGGGTTAAGTAGAAAAACTCTATTGGAAAATTCAGGACCTTCTTCGACTCTCTAGCACACAACCCTTACCTGAACAAAATAATATAAGGAACTTGTCTACCACACCTCAACAATATACTCTTTGGGAAGAACTTACTTGCTTGCATAGTTTTGAGCATGTCCCAAAAATGATTCTCCATGGGGAAAGAATACCTATTTCTTGTGATTAAAAATCTATATCACAAAACACCCACATAAGGTTCCACCAAATCCCCATCTTACCTTGGTTAATCCTCGAGAAAGAAGTAGAAAGGAAATAGTACCAAAAAATAGTGTCTATGAATTACTAGCAAAAAAGGTAGAAATGTACAGAGCATATTTCTATTCAACCTTGGTGCCTTCGGGTCAAAGTCCTCTACAGCCTGCAGTTTTTCATACCCTCACCCACCATCTCCTTGAGCCTAGCATATACCACCTGGGGGTGGTTGTGGAAACACCTTAAATCATTTTTCACCTCCTGCTGCTCATCTAGATTATTATCCACATCCTCTATCATGCAGATTTTCCTTCTCTAAAATGTTACCTTGTCTAAGGCGGACCATCAACTATCTCTACATCAATAGTATGGTGGTTCATAAAATCTCTATAATGATTTCCCCAACCATAACAAGCATAATACCACCTCTCTTATGCTTGGCTTGACCCCCAACGTGTCTCATGTGTTATAGGCCCACGTTCTTGACTCTAAGAATGGGTACTACTTTTATATTTTGATCATATAATCTACCCTATACCAACTTCTATAGACACCTTAGCCACATGATCACCACTATGGACTACATCAAGCCATCCTTCCCCTATGAAGCTCTCTACTACAATAGCTCACTCTAGTACCCCCTAAAAAGTGGGATAGAACAAGGAAACCACACCTACTTTGATGTATCTATGGAGGCCCTCCTCAAACTTATATGATCTGAATAATTGGTCTTGAACCATATCTTGAGTGTATCACAAAATGATTGTGAACCTTGTCAAGTACTCTTCCACAGTCATTCTACCCTACCAAATCTGTAGAAGCTTTAGGATACACACTGATCTCCAATTGGCTGGGTAAAACTTTTCAATGAGATGTCTCTCAAACTTTACCAAAGATAGATTCACCTAGCTGTGTGACTACATAACTATAATCCATCATCACCCAGCCACCCTATTAGAAGGATCTATTCTAGGACCCCATATAATCGAGAGTTATCCTCAAATGAAATAAAAACATGTGATTGAATCGATCTAGTAATCATCTACTTGGGTATGTGGATCACACTAATACCTCTAAGGTCACTACCCATGAAACTCATGTAGCACACTCGACATGCACATCTCCTCATCCTAAACAGCTAACACAACCATCTGCTCAACAGGTGGTCTCTCAACTATCAGACCACCTAGATGTACCACCTCAGAAATAGTTACCTTCACTAAAGCCTCATCACGGGGCATATTGAAATCACAAACCCACCGTGGAACCCTATCTAGATTTCATCTTGGTGGAATCCTAAAATGGAATCAAGTCACACTAAAGTCAAAGAGTATAGTTGTGGAGATGACTCAAGAAATACAAGGAACACAAAATCAAGTCCTATATGATGTATGTACAATTATTTCTCTGTGACCAGTGTCCTAATTAATTGAGTTCAAAAAAATTTATCAGGGTCCTAGTGAATGGATACATTGGTGGCCACACCAGCATAGGAACCTTTGGCCTGAGAGACGAAATAAAAACAATCTAACAATATTTCTATGCAACCCAAACAATGATCATGTCATTGTGGTCCCAAAGTGTAACCCACTCTGATACCACTATGTCACCACCCAACCCAACGACGCCTGGGATGTAACTCCCCAAGCCTCCATCCAATATGACAAGGCTGGAAACTTGGATGAGATGGAATATCACACAGATGGGAGGTCTTTTCCTAATGTACCTATATACAAACACCCACAACATACCATTGTACAATAGTATGGAGATATAAAAAGTTGGAAACTAAAATCCATGCATACATATATCCAAAAGTAGAGTACAAATAAGTATTGAATGTGAAAAAAATGGAAAAAAACATGACCACCAAAAACTGTAAAAACATTCGACCTTCTCAGAAAGAGGGGATCACTATCAAATAAAACTTTTGGAAATCTATTTAGCCCAACATTAGTAAACACCTTATTCTATCCAGGTCACTAATATAGGCCTACCTCTGGTCCTTTCAGGACTCTATCTAAAGGCTTTTGTTCGGCCCAAGACAGAACACATGCGGGGAAAATCCCATACAGTGGTGAGTATAAAATACCTAGTAGATACCCAAAAACCCAGAAGAAAAGGAAGAAACTAAAAGGTATCAATACGCTGAACCTAGCCAGAGGGAACCTAATAGAGAGAGAAACTCCATATCAAACTATCCTCATATATACATGACTAGTCAGATCATTCCGTAAGGGGTGTCAACCCAGACACATGACATAACATTGAAAGGAATCTTAGAATCACCTAGATATACTCATCTTAGAATCCAAGTATATTGAGTTCCAAAAATCATACCCATCAATGGGATTCTACTCATGGGTTTAAAGGTAACACTCGCCTAGGAGAACACACTACATGATATTGGCCATTCCAGATAGAACCCATCTGAGATATACACACTATTAAATATAACTCTTCCATTATTAATGATATATCTGAGATAATGAGATCCATCAGGAAAAAATCACTAGATAGAATACTAGTAATCATGACCATTGGTCTTACCAAAGTTAACATGAGACATGTTCAAGGATGTAATAAACCAGATAGAGAGGCCCACCCCTCAACACTTCACATATTTGAGAGAGAACATCTCCATTTTATGCACTGTGTGAACCCTATCTTATGAGAGAGACTGTATGTACCTGCTCCAATCCACTTCCCAACAGTATAGGTAGTACTACCTCCTAACCATCCCATAAAACCTCTATCACTCTTGTATGGAGTGGACCACACCTCAATTCATCGAGGGATAACTAGATCCTAACCAGGTATCGCACATAAATAGTGAATGGGCATACTCATAACTATACTCAACAATTGAGGGAGCTCCAAATCCCATTAAGGATCCACTCCCCGTAGAAACCCGGTGATGGAGGATTACTACTCTATAAATGAGGACCCAAACTCCAATATAATAGAGGATTACAACTCCATGGATAGAGGACCCACATCGTTGTATGACAGGGGTATAACACTCTATCAGCTTGATCACTATGGGGTCACACCTTGACAAGATAGGGGAGTACTGACCCCAGGAGAGATGACCCGCTCCTTGGCATGATAGGGGAGTACCAAGTCCCTTTTAAAAATATGTATGGAGGAACCACACCTTAGAATGACAGAGGATTTTCGATTCCATGGATAGAGGACCAGTACCCTAGCATGATAGAGAAGTACAAACTCTACCTATAAATCTCATATGGAGGAATTTCACTGTAGAAAGATAGGGGAATAATGACTCCATGGATACAAGACCCAAACCCTAGTCTGACAGGGGAATACTTACTCTATATGGCCAATGAATATTGATGGAACAATCCTTATCATGATAGGGGATCATTGTCTCTAACTACAAGAATGACACGAGGAACTCATTCCTGAATACATTAGTGGAATACCAATCCCTAGGGAGCTCCATCAAAGGTATAGTACTATATCCCATGATGTAGGTATTTATATCTCTACAAATGAATAGGGGTAAGGTAAACCCGCACCATGATGCCAAAGTAGAGTACTAGTCCCCACATCTCTCTCTAATAACTTCAATGATCTATCGAATCGGTCAAGTGTCGATAAAAGAAGCATCACACTTATCATACCTCGCTTAAAAATACTATCCTGGGTAGGGTACCCATTTCTTATTACAAAATGGGTGAACCTCTATACATTCCTAAAGAGTATAGGGGACCCATGAAGTCCACCATCATGTCTTATGTGGAAAACAACTCAAGATAGTCTACTCACAATCCAAAATCTGAGTTCCAGTAAAATAAATATGCAAGGTGGAAGATCACAAGAAGATCGAAATAAAAAATACATGACATTCATTGGAGGCCACATAGCGTGTAAACCTACCTGAGAACCCAGTCGTGTCATCTTTTTACACATCTTTTCTGGAAATGTTGGAGTACACGGTGTATAAACACAATACACAACATATCCTACATCACGTCACCCCTGGCTATGTTTTTCCTCCACACGGCTTGGCCATCCATACCCCACACAAGGTGTGTACGACTGGGTACATGGTGTGTCCAAGACAAATGACCAGTTTCCCTGTAGCTTTCATGTTCCTGTGTCCAGCACCCCATGTTATTGTACTTTTCTTGGGTAATTCTATATGGCCATATACTATCACATAGCTACCATGTCCATGTCCTCTGGCCACATGAAATGGGGTCACTACACGATTTATAGTCCAAAAAAGTTATCTTCCCTAAATGGAAATAACACACAGTGTGTCTCACTAGAATATACACCATAAAAATGGTAATTATATATGGGAATTACCTTGAAATTTACCCAATTCATGTTGGCTTCCCCAAAAACTTGCAGATAAACCTATAAGGGGTCTCTAAAAAACAAAATAGGGACCTACAACCTTAAAAAACGCATAAGGAAGGGAATTGGGACTAAAAATAAAATACTCCTGCCTAGATGGTGAAATGATGAAGCTTAGGATCCAACACAATTCCAAGATTGTGCTTCCCCTTGATCTGATGATAATCAGTTCCAAGAACGGAGATCAGTAGCACCTTGTCAATTCGATTCGTCTTGGATTCATCTTTTGGAAAGGGGGGGGGGCGAGGAGGAGAGATTTTATTCTAATGTCGTGTGCACAAAATGTGGGATGAATGGTTTTTAGGTTAAATTTCTTAATTGAATTTTCATTCAATTAATAATATCGTCACTTGATACATCACCAACTATCTCTTGGTTCTTCACCCAACATGCACAACTTTATGTCACGCCTAGGGTAAACACAATGTTATGAACTCAATCATGGTCACAAAATTCCAATATGGTAATCCAATCTAAAGTTATTTAAAAATTTGAGAGAAAATATGTGCACATGATAAAATATGTTTAATATTTTTAAAATCACCAGGTTGAGGCTGCCCAGGCCTTGGAAACTTACGTCAAATCATCTCCTGACATCGAAAATATTCTTGTAAATATATCAAAGTGTTACTCGTCAAAAATCGAGTCATTAAAATAGTTCTATTGTACTCTATTGTTTTAAATTCATACATGTGATATATGATCACTATGTACAATACAATATATGATCCTATATTCAAACACTAAGAATATTTTGAGTTCTCTCTAGGTGTTGTAAGATAGATTATATGGTTTATAATAGTGTCCGAATTTTGTTCAGGTCAATACATCACATGCATATCATTGTAATATTCTTCTCAATGATTAATAGATCTTTTTTTCATTTGAGATTATATTTTATAACACCTATTTTTTTATGATAGTATTAAACATATTCTCCAAGATCCTAAATTTATAGAACATGTATTGTGGTCCTCTTCTTCTTATTTCTAATATGCTCGAACCAGATCCTCTGTAGATATTTCACAAATTATCAATATTACATACTACATGTAGGTAACTTCATGGAACCTCCTTCTAGTATATGTATTTTCAACACTATATAACGACATTACCTAGCTGAAGTTCCTATACAATGTGGCATTTCAGTTCTAAGTTATTGCATCAACGTTTACTTCTACCAACTCTGAGTTCAAAGAAACATGAGGTTCATCTTCACTAATGTGGGGATCAACTTCACCAACATGGACATTTTCTTACAAACAAATAGATCACATTAACTAACTTGATTTATACCAATGTAGGGTTCATTTCACCAAAATGGGGATTAATCCTAACATGAGGATGAACAACATGGGGATGAATCCAATTGTGGGGTCATCTCCCTCTGGAAAATATAGACAACTCAACATCACAAACATCTCTGAATTTTTATAGGATTTGAACATCTAATTTTGTATCTGGTCTAGAAGAATTATATTTTGATAATTTCAATATATTTACAATGGATCAAGAATCAAATCGATCAGACCTCAGTGACATTCTATTCCATCATAAATAAAAAGAAAAATTAATACAAAATATGGCAACATGAAAAAATACCATTGAACTTAGGATAATTTATAGAGAACTGAAATGACCATTTCATAATTCATTTTAAATTAATGAAGTTATGATAAATTTATTATCTATCTATCATACCATGTTTAACGTAATTCACATATTTTTATCTCATGTAATCATTCAAAAATAGTATCCACCACAATTTATAATATCTAGAATCCTATAAGTGTTTTAGGGACCTAATACATTTTTTAGAGTACCCACTAGATCATTTAATACCTATAAGTAGTTTAATTAAATGTATAAAAATCCTTTTCCAATACAAAAGATAATTTTTTTAATTTGTTTCTCAACAGGTTCATTTATAATTGAAACATTGAAGCATCTACAAAAAACCTAGATAGGTACATAAATATAATAGTCAATTTAGGCCATAAAAGAGAATACAAAATGACTAATTTATAATTTACTGCATTTAAATATAACATATATAATAATTTTATATTTCAAAAATAATAATTAAGCATAAAATTATGAGTATAATAACTCAGTATAGAGTCAAAATATAATGACCTCATAAATTTTAAAATAAATTACAACATCCAACTCAAACATAAATTATTAGCCTAAAAAAATATGGATAATTGTAATTAAAAAAATAAAAACAGTGAAAATGAGGAACTCAAAAATAATATTTAAATTTTGAAATTCACTCCTTAAATAAAATTTATACATTTATTAGTGGTACTTTAAGACTTAATCTTCATTAAACCCCCTCATTAAACCATTCAATCCTTATCGCGGTAACAACATTTTAAAATAGTAACTTCTTTAAATGAATAAAAATTAAAATGGAACTTTTTACATAATTTAAAATAATGAATAGAATTAATTATCATGCCATTATTTAGATTATCATTATAAAAAGTACTATTCTGTGTCTTTAGAAACATGATAAAATATAAATTATCCTGGAAGATATTTAATTACAAAAAAGGATCAAAAATTGTTTTCTTATTAGAATAAAATATCACTTTGGTTTTAAAATGTCAAACATAGATTTATAAATTCAAGATAATATATTTAAATTATTTATTTTACTTCATAGATAAATATTTGGTCTATAAAAAGGTTCTACCAGATTTCAATTCATTCTTATATTTAAAAAATAAAGTTCATTTCCTCAAATTAAAATTTATATTTTTATTTAAAATGAATATATTTGATCTAAAGGAAAATATTTCTTTAGAAAATGACCTTTTTAAAAATCAAGTATTAATAATATTATTTCATTTAAATTTATAATTAATTGAGTGTTAATATATTATTTTATAATGTGATGTATTTTATAATTGATAAATTTATTTAAATACAATACTCTTCAAAAACATTTCTTTGAATAAAATACCCCTTTTGACATTGAATTATTTAGTTCATATAACATAAATTCTTTAGTTTCTAATCATTAAATTCCATTAATCAAAACAAAATAATAAAATGTAATTTCATAATTGATTTGTATTTGTATATTCCCTAAAGGTTTATTATTATTGTAATATCAATATATCATTCTTGATTTTACATTGGTGTTGTGTGAGTTACAATATATTCAACATAGTATTTATTTAAATGAAAAAATGTGATAAAATATTATGGTGTTATAAAAATAGTATTAAATTTTATAAAAAACACATGAAAGCATGGAACTAATTTTAAAATAATTTTAAAATATTAAATTTTATATAGTTCTATCATCTCATTAATTATAATGTAATTATATTTTCCATATATACCAATTAGGATATTAGAAAACCCAAACTAAATAAGTTCTATAAAATAAAAATTATACGTAATGTGTGTGATTAGGAGAAAGTAGAATAAGAAATTCAAGTATAAGTAATATGGAAGGGTTTTTTATAGTTCATTTGAGTTAATTACTCATCATATAATTGTCAAATATTAAGATGATTTCCCATGTAAACTTCAATTCACTTTCCTTTTGTTGAATTTTTTCTGTAATGGTACCTTTAGGTAGCAATTTATGTTTCCTGATTTATTTTGATACAAAAATAGTATAAATAACTAAAAATTAAGAGGGAATGATAAAACCATATTTTGAAATATTTTATACATCCTATTCAGAAAAAATGATATACCCAAAGATATAAATAAAGACAATCAAATATAGGTGAAATGGGCATTAATATATAAATTATATAACTTCATTAAGAGAAATAATATGTATTTATTATTGATGAAGGATTGGAATTTAAATTATTTTTTTGTGGAAACATTGATTTTAGAAGTATTATTATATATAGTAGTAATATTGTAAGAACATGAAGAAAATTTTAAGAACATCACATATGATATTATTTTTTTATATTATTGAATGAAATAAATTAGTAACAAATGAGTATTTAAGAAAAAAAATGGAAGGGGAAATTTGTAATGATATTGTGAGAGACTAAAGGTGAAAGGTTATTCTTAGAGGGAATTCATAAATGTTAATTAAATATTATCTCAGATTTTTAAACATATTAACTATTTTCTTAGTTTTGGTGATGGGTATCTCCAAAAATTTACATAGAGAGTAGTTCAATATATAGATAATCATTCTTTAAGATGATATTGAGTAAGAAATTCATTTGATTCAAATATAATATTTTTTAAAAAAATAATGAAAACATGGTTAAAATGATTAAAAACCCACTATATAGTCTAAATAAAGTGACTTGATATTGGTAAAATAGATTTGATTCCACTGTCCTAAATCATAGACACAATATACTCCATCTATATATTACAACATATTACATGTGTTTTACTAAAAATTATTTTTATCACTCATCAGTTATATATGGATGGAATGCTGGATACAATACCTACAAATATCATATCAAAAATTTGAGGTCATAATTTTCTATGGAGTTTTATATGAAGAACATGGAACCAACAAACAAGAATCTTTCTATTAAAATCTATTAAAATATGGATATACGGAATATTTTCCTATCTAAAAAATAACTATTTAAGTAATGTACTGAAATTATTTAATATGAAAAAATAATAGTTAATTTTAAAACAAGTTTTATTATATTGGAACAAGTGAGTTAAATTGTATCTTGATAGAGCCTAAGCGGGGGTGAATCATGGTATAGTCCAATTTAAAACATTTTCTTCTAACTCTTAGTCCCACCCATTCTCGGATCATATTCTATTAATATAAATAACGCGTTCAACATATCATATGATATTATTTATGATATCACTATGTATATAAAACATATACAAAAAAGAAACCGCATTTAAACAAGGAATTTTACTTTATTCCCCTACCGAAGGATACATTCAAGGATCATACAAATGATGATACGATATTATGTAAATTTACACTATACTCATTTCTAAGTGGATTCATGTTTCATTCAAGGTAACTCAATACTAAGTATCACCACATTTCAATATTTAGGGTTCACATGATACTATATAATGGATACAACCTATGTCTCATTCTCTACACATTGCTTTAAGTATTTAAATCAATTTATAGTCTTTCATGTATCCTCTATATTAGTTCATGTAATTGAATTATGGTGAATCTAATACACTATGTTTGATTCTATAATAGAATAAACATTTAACAAAAAACATTCTCTATGTCCAGATGAAATATAATAACAAATGTGGGAATTTGATCAATATCTTCAAAGAAAACATCATATCATTGATATATTATCAAGATAATAAAATATTAAGCATTAGAATTTTCATTATTTTTCTTTATCTTCTTTTTCACTAACCATATTTGAAAATTGAAACTCCATATTTTCCTATCCTCTCTTATTTATTTTTCTCTAAAATTATATATGAAATATTTACCCCATTTCTATATCTTTCATAGAATATTTTATAAAGACATACTTGTTTATAAATATTCAATCAATGGTTGGGATTGCCCCTAGGTATTTAGTTTCTATAAAATAATTCTATGTAAACAACACAATTTAATTTTTTAGGTAAATCAATTATGATCAATTCAAACTCCAAAAACCTTATCCATAACTTCTAAATTTAAAACAAAACACAAATCTTTTATTTTTAAAGATCATAAACCATCACGGAATTTTCACCTATTCACCACATCACTGTTAATTTAAAACTTTCACATACCTTGAAAAACAATGTTATAAATTTCCTATGGCTACACAAAAAAGACTCTCTGGGTAAAATGGATTGTATGATAGATTCTTACAAGACTCTATACCCATTTCAAGAATGTATCTTGAAATTGGAAACTCAAAATTCCATATGATATGACCTCTAACATGGTCATACAACTATAAATAGTTCAAAATAGGAATCTTGATACCAATAATGTATTATATTATGTCATATCCTCCACTTGAACCCCATTTTCCTTCCATCATCAAACACCACAATGACTACTATAATGTACCTTTTTTGTGTAAAGATTTCCAAAATAGGTTTTTCAAAACTACATGTTGGTATTTATAGTGTGGTGATAATATACTCACTTTTTAGTTAAAATTTATAGTATCATGATCTACACTCTACCTTATACAATTACTTACATCATATTTTATCTTTCTCTTTGAATTTATAGCACCACAGAAACCAATATATCATGGTCATCTTTATATAATTTTTTTTCCCAATGACTACCATTACAAAATATAGATCAAAACTATTTTATAAAATAATATTGTATATATACCATGCTCACTAAAATGGCTTATTCCATGATGGTTTCCCCCATTTTCAAACTACCTATGTAATGACCATTTCACAACTACGTATCTGTGATATCTTCCTTCCCCAAACGTCCTCTAGCCACCTCAAAATGAATCCCTGCTAGATAGTACTCATTAAAATATTATAAAATACCAAATTAAACAATAATTACTTCACATAATATACTTCTATGGAATATTTTTCATCACACTTCCTCTTTTAGCATTTCATATCCATTACATGTAGAAATAACAAGATACTCATTTCTCTTACTTCACAAATTCCTATGTATAGTCACTATGGTGACTTCAGAACCTCCACTACATATCACCTATTCCCAACCTTATACCCTAGTTCCATTTTTTCAATCTAAATTATCATTTACTAATATCCATAAAACATTCTCCGCTTTCCAACATATATTCTTTGGGTTGCTTCTTAGATCCACCTTTATATTTTATTCAACTCATAACCATTATCATTATTCACATTCTATTATAAAAACTCTTTTTCAACATTGATTTAAACTTATTTATCATCGATTGGATTCCATTATACCTAATATATCTATAATTAAGTAGTAACAAATTAAAAACAAAACATATATTTTTAACATTCTCTCATCTTCTATTTTGTAGTTAATTATACCAGAAATGCACCTCTATAATTTTAATCCAAATAATATATACTGAAATAAAAAATTATTTTACATTATTCTCTCCATATTTGATAATAAAGTATAAAGGTTCTCTTATACAGTTTTTCTCCACCCATATCACAAAAATTAATGTGGGTAGAATCATCAACTCTTCTATCCCTTTGTCGACATAATTTATAAACCTAAATTTCAACATTAATTGATATAATTCACCAATTATACAAAAATTTATATTAGGATAGATTGAACTCCCACTTATGGAATATAATTCCTTCACAATCATTATATCTATCTTCCACCTTATTTTTATTACAAAATAAGAGGCTATATCGACAACTTATGCACCTTTTTCACTTTAATCTCCATTTATTTTTTAAACATTAATTTTTATATATTTTTTATAATTCCATTATTCAATACTTATCATATTTCTATCATTGAAAACATAAGTTATGTTATCAAGGGATTTATCAAACCTTCAATACAATACCATTTTTTTCAATATCTTAAAACTATATCAATATTAGATGCACTTTCAATGATTTTCATTTAGATAACTGACCATTTTTTAAAGTGTTATGAATAAATCATATACACTAATTAATTCAAAACTCGTTATAATAAACTAGTGTCTAAGTTAAAGATGTAAATGTTACCCATTTCAATCCATTACTTCCATAAACACGTGCAACATCCTATTTTAACTTCCATTAATGTTTCTCCATGTATTATCAATCACCCAAAAAAAGAATATAAGTGAAAAATATCTAAAGAATAATGTCTATGAGTCATACCACTTGTTAAATATTCATGAAATTATTTCTCTTCTTTATTGTGGATTATATATATTTCATGTAAGTCTTATCATTATATATATAATTTTTATACATGCTCCCCTTAATTTACCTTATTTTTTATCACAGAATATAGAATTAATCACACAATGTAAATATCCTTGTAGTAGTACTTAATATCCTAAAAATTAAACATATATAAAAAATTGTAATATATAAACCCAAATAAAACAGAAATTCCTTCATAAAAATTATTAATTCACCATCATGTTGTATTTGAATTTATTTAGGGTCTAAAACTATACTGTATGTTTGATACCACTTGTTGAATAATTTTTGTTTGCTTCAGAAAATTACATACATCAATTAGGCTTTGAAAAATCTTTAATTTCAAATCAAGATCTACATCACATGAGCTTCTCCAACGCCGTATAAAATTCTAATTTCAGTAAGGTACTGATTGAATTTTTTATATTAGTATTTAACTAAAATATTAATTTATCTAAAACTAATTTTATAAAATACAGATAATGTTTTCCATCACTTTTAATGCATTCACCTACTTTTTATAAACTCAAATAATGGATCATATCTTCGCCCAAAAAAACTATAACACTCCATAAAGATTGCAGTAATTAATAAAATGGGGAGAGGAGTACATCCTAATTATTATCATGAAGAGGATTATGGTTGGGCAAGTGATCCAACCCTTATCTTCAAACATTATTACAAGAATTTTTAGTTTTCACACATTAAACAATACACCTTGTACACAATATATTATAGATATTTTCTTTTGAAGTCACCATTTTATTAATCCTGGAAAATATATTTATTTTTTGGATAATCCAACTTCTACATGATTTTTCTTTTGAGGTATTATTAATACACAATTCTCCAATATCCCTCCACAATTGGAGGGATCTTATGTTAATATACTCTCTACTCCTTAATGATATAATTTGAAAATACACTTAGGCATGCTTCATGATTCTCCTCTTTAATCACCATTAAGACTACTTTATACTTATTTGTCATTCAAAATTCTTTCATAATACACTTATACCTATTTTATTTATAAGGGGTAGAATACTAATTTATCCTCCATGTTTATCTATATTCACTCTAGTAACTTCTCTCTTAATATGAAACTATTTATGCTTGATACACCCTTAATTTTTTTCCATTATCACTTTCCTTAAAAATTGTAAATCTATTTTCAGTACAAAGGTTTTTTCTTTCTATTCATGCCTCACAATTAATATAGGAAAAGTTTTTTTCTTCATGAATTCACAATAATGTTTCCTTTATTGTATTTTTTTTCTTAATGTTCATGGTTATAAAATAGAAAATATCTCTTAATAAAATCATTCCATATGTATTTTTGTTTTAGTTGAGAAGATTATGTAGGATAATTTCCACCTTTGAGAACTTTTTCTCATAGAAATAAATCCATGGTATGTCCCATATCTTTGAAGAAGATCCTCAATCGATCTACCTTTTCATGTAAGGACTCGATCTCTCCTTGGTTACTACAATTCCATAATCTATATTGATGACTAAATATTAAATATACATCTTTACCAGAATCATCACATCTTTCTATCTCTATGTGAGAATCCATGTATTAAAATTTTAATAAACATTCCTCAATAGTATTATAAATAGGTTTAACAATAATGAAAATAACACTTACCTTGATGGGGTTTTCATTCTTCTCTTCTTTTATCCCCTTTTCTTTTTTCCTTTTTAATTTTTGTAATTTTCACCATTTTCATCAATTGATAACTTATCATTGACCGATTTATAGTCTATTATGATAAGGTCCATAAATTTTTTTTCTTCCAATAATTTCACATAAATTTCTTCCAAAATATTTCATATATCAAATTCATAATAATAATAAATAGTTTTCATGAATACCTTAATAGATATACCCTTGATAAATATATTGTGTGTTTTTGCATCATGAACACTATCACAATTCTATCTCAAATTATATTCATGAAGTATCAATTACAAAATATCATTACCATAGGATTGAAGAAACCAAATCATCTCATGTTGACAACCATAAAAGTTATTCCCATTAAAAATATGTGTATTCTTCATTGATTCCATGTTTAAAAAATAATCCAAATAAAAAATATAGAAAATTGAACTCTGATTTAGAACCTATTGTCTCTAATTCAACTTGTTGAGATTGATGGGTTATGATGTATATCCCAAGTCACCCTATGATATGAGTTGAACTGGGGTGTTATCCAATTTAAAACAATTCCACCCAAATCTTAATCATCACCCATCAGAGAATTTTATTCTCTCATCAGAATTAACACAATAAATATAACATTATTACTTAATTTTATTGGAAACCATACACTAAATCATATTCCATGATTCTGTGAAGGTAATGAATCCATAGAATATGTATGTTCATGGTGTATAACACCTCATAAAGGTTTATAAAATAATTGTATGAGATACTATCCAAATAATTCATCCCACTTCATTATCATGTTTTATACAATTTTCAAAATATCATGTTCTTATTTTTTGAATTACATATTAATGTGAAATTATTTTTTATGTTTTGTTTAATCAATAAATTTAGAGGAAAATAATTTTTCCATTTCATAATTTTTCAGACATTATGAATTCCAATGTTTGTTTTCATTTGATGTATGTGTTTTATATAAAATAGTTTAATCACATCATTTTTATATATTTGAAATCATTATCAACTTGATAATGAAATCTAAAAATATTGATTCACTATTTTACTAAAATAAAGTGATATAAAATAATTCATAAAAAGTTTTTAATGTCAAAGAATTTAGTGATTTTAGTATCAGGTGGATACCATTTAAGCTAAGGGCTTGTTGGTTGTAGATAAACAAAATCAATCATGTGAACTATTAGAACCAAAATTTCAAAAACAATGAGTTACATATGCATTATTTATCTAACTCTATTATATTAATTTATCTCAATAGTATATTGGGTATAGAAATCATGTTTTCAAATATGTTTAATGGGATTTGATATGCCGCATTAATTAATCAGTTTTATTATAGAAACTAAGAGTGATAAAGAAATACAATGGAGATCCATCCTAAAAACATAAAATGAAATTTTCTTAGGCACTAGGACATGGTCACCCCATTAGGTTGTGATCTACGTGTTTTTTCTGAGTTTTAAACCATATCAATTTAAAAACAGCCTTTTTTATAACCAAAAATGAGATCATCACATTTAATATCTCTATGTCATGGTTTTCTTGATCTAATTTCAGGGACTAAGATACCACGATGTCTAACCAATGGATAGAATTATTTAAGAGAAAATTCAGTTATTAGTATAATTTAAGAACTAAAATTGATTAAATATTCTTTCTTTATAGTGTCATTTTATGAGATCAAATAACATAAATTTTATTTAAAATATATTATACCACGATTTAGTTTATGGTGATATTAATTGACTTTAAATGAAAGATCACTAAAACTGAATTTAGAAATGTAATACCTAATATAATTTAAATCAATTATAAAATAGTTTAGAATATTTCATGGTATATGGTAAGATCAACGAACCAAAAATTACGTGGTGTTCTCTGCAATGGTGGGGTCCATTTTTTGGTCATAAACACGGTTGTATCATGAGAGGGGGTGAGTCAGGGTATTCTTATCATTCTATACTGAACAATTTCCAATGATATTTCTCCTTTATAATTAGGAATACTCCTTTTCCTCACAATATAAATTATTTAATGTAGTAGTAAAATAGGGACATAAGATTATTTTACTTGGTTCACCAAAACTATTCTAATCTAAGGAGCATATAATGATAATGTACTGAGAACCTCATATACTATGTGCACTTAGTTTATTATAATTTTGAGTAGTTTCACCAACCCTATTGGGTTGGGTTGAGAGAGAGAAAACACCACTCTCACACACTCGAATAGCACATTGATTCCATGAAAGTTTCCATGTCCATATTCATGAACAGAGAGTATTTTTATACCCATATAGTCAATCAATTATACTCCATTTTCATCTAATAATTAAATCCACAGACATCTAGTTAGAACACCTTATGGATATCCTTTTTCACTTTTTAATAATTGTAAATAATTCCACTTTTCTCTACTCTGTATTATTTAATGAATTTATTTTTTTAATTTATTATCTTCCATGATCCTTCATTCTACTTTTTAAATAAAAAGACATATCTTATATATCGAGATAATCACAGTGTTTCTCACTATATAGATTATTAATCTACATATGATAGGTGTAAAATATTCATTCAAATACTCTATTCAGAATTGATTCCTAACCCCCTATGAAATCCCTTGATTTGTTTCTAAATTATAAGATATTAAATTATATTGGTAGGTAGATTTGAAATCATTAGTGAATGATAATCACCATAATAAAATAATATTTTGGAAAAAAGTTGATCCAAAAAATCATCTTCATATCTCATATTTAATTCCACTATAAATTTCAGAATGGATCTTCAAATCTATTTTTATCATCGAAATAGTTTCAATTCAACTCTATGCATCATGTAAAAAACCTCATCTATATTGAAATGCTAAAATATTCCCAAGTATAGTCTTAGTGTGAACTTCCTTCTTTACGGTACTTACAATTATACTCTAGATATATTAAAATTATTATATAGAACTTTTTGCTGTGTCGTTCCCTCTATGGAATGTCTATTAGATAAATAATTCCACTAAAATCTACTCTATCACATTCATGATGTGGCCAAAACCTCCACAGACTGAACACCTCATATCCTAGAACTTTCGAAAGGATGACATCTTATGTATTTTTCTCACATCCCTAGTAGATAATTTATTTATTGAATAAATTTTCAATTTTTGCAAATAAAACACCCTTTGTGGAATGATTAAAATTTACACAATGTGATAAAAAAAAATATAAAACCACACACCTTCATAGGACCATTTCATAACATAAGATACCTTATGAAGCCTTCCTCTTAAAATTGGTCTCTTGGCCTTAACCATGTGGTAGTTAATCAATAGATGTTGTAGGATAACTATTATTTCTATTTCAGTGAATGTTTACAAAGTACTATTATTTAAAATGATTCATGTGATACTCAAAATCACCCATATGGTATTCAAAATGATTTATATGGTTTTTAGTGTATTCCATAACTTTGGAACTTTTTATTGAAACACTTGTTCGCATCATGATCTAGTACATTATATTATAAAATCTTATATATATATATATATATATATAACTAGAGTATCTCCTTTAATAAATCCTTCAATATATCTTATTAACTTTAAATATCCCTTTAGAGTCAAATAATACATACCATTTAAAAAAATCTAAGAAATACTTCAAGTGATTTTTTCTAATAACCCTCCCATTGGGGTTTGTTTACAGTCCATCCATATTACCTAAGTGGACTTATCACCATTAAATTTAAGAACATCATAACTAAACTACTCCATTATATAAAATTTTCCTCCTATAAATATTGCATTAATGATTCACCAATCACCATATCTAAATCTACATGATCTAAAATTGTGCTTATAAACAAGATTTAAATTAAATTTCCTTATTAAAACACTGACATTATTTCCATGATCTCTTGAACCACTCAAAGAGGCTCCCTTCCCCCACTAAAAATCATTGAAGAACTATAATATTTTGAAAAAAAATCATTTATCCATGCATAACTTCATAGAAAACATCCAATATTAATATTAGAATAAATTCTCACCCCTTTTCAATTAAATCAAAGAAAACATCTCTAAAATTTTACAAAATATATTTATATATTAAAAACTTCAAAGAAAAAGCATGTTTTAACACTTTTATAACAAATACAATCCAACATGGGGTGATAGGATCTTCTTTGAATCAAATAATTATAGGTAAATGGTTGGACACTAATATCCAATTGATGCTTCTTAAAATATGTCATCTATAAAAATGGGCACCAATATCCTCTAATCATCATCCTTCTTGTTGAAAAAGTTATGATCAACTCCTCCTCATTAAAATAAATTAATTTCCAAGTATTGATATAGTCTCTAATACTAGTCTATTGGTTTTTATATCAGTATTTAAAAATATTTATTCAACTAAAACACCTTTCCCACATATTCATCTATAAGAAACCCATCCAATTTCTCTTTATACACATCCTCCTCGAGGAATCTGTTATGAAGTTTTTTTAATATTGATTTCATATAATTTGAATTCCATTTTAATTTTCATTTCTAATAAATGCCTAATGGTTTATAACAGGAAAATGATAGGATATGTAATATCCACATCAACAATGAAAATTTGGGAATATCCCTCACACACTAGCCATATGTTGTTATGATTCATCTTTCATTCTTAATTGATTTTATTTTTGAACGCCCACATGGTTTGGATGAATTTGATATTTATTAACCTTAGAATTATTTCCAATGTTACAATCTTATTTATTTCTTCTAGATCATCATACACATTAGCGCAATTTTAATCCTTACCAGCATCTTCAAAACACTTAAGACCTAAATGTGGTAACAATGAGGAATTTTAGAGTATTCAATTTCCTTGTTTTCACTGTAGATGTTTTATAACTAATGATATTCTTGTTGAGTGTCTCCTTAATTAAATTATTTATTTATTTATTTATTATTCAAATGTGTTGAATTTATTTTTGGGAAAATTGAATCATAAAATTGGTGAGTATTTTATATTTTTCTAGACTAATAGTTCTCTTTAGTTAAAATTTGACAATTCTAAAAGTGACCTTTTACAGAAGTGGCCTAGAGTGAAAATTAAAAAAATACTATAAGTGAAGTTGTCTAGAAGTGACTTTGAGTGAACGTTTGACAAAGTACAGAAGTGAAATTTTTAAAGTTACCTTGAGTGAAATTAAAAAATTGTTAATGTGACCATGTCTGGATATGACCTTGAGTGAAAATTTGACAAAATCTAGAAGTGACCATCTCTGGAAGTGACCATGAGTTAAAATTTATTAAATTATGAAAGTGAAATCATGAATAAAAATAAAGTGACCATGTTAAAAATAATTAATAGACTTAATAAACAAAAATTGAGTAACCACATGAACAAAAATGAACTAACTGCATGAAAAAAATGAAGTGAGCACAATGAGAGAAATAAAGTGACCGTAAGAAGAAAAATTATATAAACCTATGTCAACATTTGTTAAGGTGTTGAGCATACCTTATGAGCTATAAAAACTTAATGAATTTGTGATATTTTAGTTTAATAAATTCTCTATTTTATTTAAACATTATATTTAAAAATAATTCATCTCTATTTTATCTGTTTATCTTGACTTACTTATTCCTTAAATAATTATCAATTATTTTAATACAAATAAATTTTATTTGGATTAATTATATATAGGATTAAATTCTCAGCCTAAGGGTTGATGTATCATGCTGGTTTCTTGGAAAAATGTGAGTTTCAAATTTAAATTGTTCAAAATATGAAAAGGCTAACTTGCATATTTTATGGTAATGTTACAAGGGGATTATTGTTTATTATTATTGTTTTTTGGTACTGTATTAATTATTATAATGTATTAAAATTTTATAATATATTTCTAATATTATATATTATCGATGTAACCTACATGGCTATGTTTTTTATGTCCATTCAATGAAAAAAATCATATGTTGTTTTTGTACGGATGAAATGAAATGATCCTCATGAATTGAATCTATTATGTGTAGAAGAACTCAGTATAAGTAATTTTATATATCCAAATGGGAATAGATGAGTTTGAGGATATTATTTAATTATTAATCATACTCTATCAATCAAATACTACTCTCAACTAAACATTAGTCATTTGACCCTTTATTATTGGAGAAATAATTTTTGTTGCTGGAGAGAACATTGGTTCCACAACACTCAGATAAAATATTATTTATATGGTTTTGTGTTTTTAATTCACTCTATTATTTTTTTTCTTATAATATTGTATCAGGTTATACAACCCATTAAATGGTTGGATAGTGGTTTGTGACTCCCAAACAAATTTTAGGAATCAGGTTCTTCTATAATCACAAAACAACTAGGGTTTTGGCAATGAATTAGATGAATTAAAAGGTTGGTTTGTTTTCTACCACCAATTTGAAAGGTAATTTCAGGTTTTTTCCACTATATGTGTAAAAAGAGGGGTGCTCTAGTTAAGACACCATGTGTGTAAAAAAAATTTATCTTGGGTTGAGATTCTAAGGATTAAAAAGGTTGTTTAAAGGGTTGTGACTCCCTTCAAAATCTAGGGAGTCCATTATAGTGGGTTTCATCAATCTCTTTTTTAGACAAGTGATGATCATAATAGGTCATTAAGATCCAAAATACTATAAAAGTAACTATATCTATTTCTATTAATTATTCCATTGCATTAAAATTACTTTTATATGTGATTAAAATTATATTAAAGGTCAATTCATTCCCTATTAACTATTTTGTTATTATCTATATGGAAAAAATTGGTATCGGAGTAGGTTCCCTACATTAAGAATATTTTCATATTACTTGTGCTAAAAAAATTATTACTTAAATATTAAAGGGGAAAATAATTATTTTGAGATGCCAGGAATGAATGAAAATGATAGTTGGAAACATTATTGACCTAAAATATTTGATGGAATTTATTATGAATACTAAAATATCACAAAAAGGATTCTCTTAAACACTCGAGAAATAAAAGTTATACAATCATGGTTATACAAGAAAAACATCCTAAAGTTAACCCTGAAACATATTTTTCTAATGATTCAGTAAATTTTGTGCTAAATTATATTGTTATGAATAATCTGTATTGTGAAATTAATTTGAATATGTATAGTCATATTTTAGTATGCTAAAAAACACATTAAATTTGGAAAATACTAAAATTCACTCATCTAGGTTCTAAAAATATTATAAAAACTAAACCGATAATTTAAATATTTGAGTATTTAGAATTAAAAAGTGGTGAAGAATTCATTTTTGACCCAACATTTCAAATATACATGAGTATTATAAAATACATGAGTGGTTTAATAGAAAAATTATAAAATTTTGTTCTGTTTGAAAGAGTTGTAGGATAACTAACTTATAAATTTCATTATAAAAATTTATAAATTGATGAAATTAAGAATTTAAAATAATATAAATTTGATGAGATTTTTGGTTTTTTTGTGAAATTTGAATCGGAAGTGGAAAATTTTACTCAATAAGAGATTTTGAAAGTGGTGGGTATTTCTTTTAAAACAAAAGTGCATGTTAACAATAACTCTTTTAATTCTGAATTGCATATTAGTGAAATAGAACACGTTGTACAAGTTTTTGAAGGAATAATTAATAATGGTTACTCAAAAAGGAGAAAAAATTATTATATTCTAAATAAATGAAGAAAAAAGGGTAACGATGATGATGAAATTATCTTTTATGAGTGTAGATAAAGGGGTAAAATCAATAAAAATCCCAAGACTCAAGAATTAAAAAATTAATAGAGTAAAATACAATAAGGGAGAAATAAAATAGTAGTTGGTTGCAGTTACACATATGACTTAGATTCCAATGATGAATCTAAAAGTAAAAAATGGGATAAAAAACCTTCGTTAAATGGAATCTATGAATAAGGTAAGTGAATCTGATTTCCTTCTTGTTTTGAATATATCATTTTAAAGATAATTTTTATTAAGTGATCTATAAGCAAAATCTTAATGTTTACAAGATTACCATATTATTCAAAAATAATTAGAAAATATATAATTAATTTGTTTATAAAAATGAAAAATTGTGAAATATTCCTTTGAACTCCAATAATAAATTATATACAGATATATAAAGTGATCATCATGGAAATATAAAACAAAAATATTTTCTTTTATTTTGTGAAGAAGGTCAAAGAATTAAGTTTTACATTATTTTGAAATAAAATTATTGTCTTATAAAGGAATGTGAAAGGTTAAAAAAAGATCTCCCTAGATTATTCCAAGAAAGGAAAATTTAGAAAAAAATGGTAAGAATAGGAAAATTGAATAGATCAAATACTGTTTTGGTTATGACTATCAATTACCAAAAATGTGCATCAACTTACTTTTTATATTTTTAAGTGGAAATTTTTCAGTTTTTACATGCATCATATTTCACATGAAGGTAAAATATGAAAATGAATGTTCTTTAAGATTCAATAATCTCTTGGCCACCATAACACCATTTTATCAAAATCTCTATCTTTTATGATGTTCGTAAAAAAAATTCTTGAAATAATTTTGGATTCACAATAATTATTTTTCTAACCTAATTGGACCGATATTTGTATTGGTACCAAATAATTATTAAATCGATTTTGGAAGGAAATGTGTTGCGGAAGAAAAAAAAGGATGTGTGGTACATGGATAGTGGATGTTCATAACATATAATCAATAATTTTGGTAAATTTATTTCCATTAATTAATATGATAGTTGTATTTTTATTTTTTATGATAATTAAAAGAGAAAAGTAAAAGGTTTTGGATATGTTGGAATTTCAAATACTGTTTTCATTTTAAAGGGTTGATTGATGTAGGTTTAAAATAGAATATTATAAGTATATCACAACATTTTGATATTAATAAAATTTTGAAATTTTAAAATGAAAAATTTATTTTTCTCAAATAAGAATATATCTTCTTTTATGAAAAACAATTATAATATTTATTCAAATAATTTTTTTTATTTGACTAAAGAAAATGTAAAATATTTAAATTTCATTAAATCTGTCAATGTTTTGTGGTATATATGATAGGCCCATGAAAATTTATAGTTTTCACATAATATTTTTAAATTTAAAAAGGTATTGGATCATACCAATTTAAAAATGGATAGAACATATGTATGTCAATCATGCTTAAAAATTATACAATATAAAGAGCCATTCATGTATGTCCTAGAAGCAAAAAATCCCAAACTAATACAAATTTTTATATTTGGATTTATTTGGCCTACTTAAAATTACTAGTCCTAGAGGAAAAATTAATGTGTTTTTTATTTTTAATTATTATATTATATTGTTTTGGGAATGTTTTTAATAAACATAAATCAAATAATTTGTATAAATATATTCTGTATTGCCAATTGGTTCAAAATAAAAAAGGTTATCTAACTTTATCAATTATAAGTGATAAATGAGGAGAGTTTTAAAATCTATAATTTGATAAATTATATTGATATTGGGAATAGTTATAATTTCACATCCCCTAGGAATCCACAAAAAATAGTGAGGTATAAATGGAAAATAATATTTTACAAGAAATGGTTAGGATAATGTTAAATGGGTTCCTTAAAAATATAATTATTGGAAGAAGATGTTAGTTCATCCTATAATATTTTTAATCAAATTCTGCTTCATCCATTTTTAAAGAAGACACCATATGAAATAAACAAATGAACGAATCCTTGAATTGGGTATTTTAGTTTATTTGGATTCAAAGTTCACATTCATAATACCAAATATTGAAAAGAAATTTTTCATTCAAAATCTCATGGAGATACTTTTAAATGTTTTTATAATTCAAGTAAGGAATATATATTTTATAATAAAATTAAATTATTAGATAGATAACCTTTCCATTTTAAATTTGATGAAATTCATTTAATGGAATGAAAATCGGATTTAGAACATGTTAAAGATCATTTTAGATATTTCAACTTTGTTGAACATGGAACATCAGAGTTAAATAAATATACTCATAGGGATATTAATTATCATATAAACATTAAAATTCCATTAATATAATATATTTCAAGAGTTAATTTTTGATATAACTACAAGTCATAAAATCGTAAATTCTATAAAAAGTGTTTCTATTTATCAATATTAAATTTATATTTTTTCCTAAAAATATTAATGTATATTTGTTTGATTAAAACTATATAATTTAAATGAATAAATAATTAAATAAATTTTATAATAATATATTCTAGATAATATTATAACCCACAAACTATAAAAATATTACTAGAACTAATTGGATCTTCGGAAATAATTTTGACGAGTCTGGTAAAATAATTGGAAACTAGGCTAGGTTAGTGGCACAATGTTATAATCAGGATGATGGAATTTATTTCTCATAATATTTTTCCTTATTTTCTCAATTATAATATCTAATTAAACTCTTTTCATACGTGTCTCATAATGAAATTAAAAAATTAAAAATGGATGTCAAAACATTATCTATGAATGGATATATTCTCAAAAACGTTTCTATAAATAATCCTTCATGTTTTGAGAATGAATATAAAACTAACCATTTTTTGAAACTCCTAAAATCTCATTATGGTGTAAAATATTTTTCTTGGGATTTTAATTAGTGGCTTTCCTAATATATTATAAATAATGGGTTTTAAAAGGAAAACTTTGATCCAACCTTATTCATCAAAATAGATTAAAAATATATTTTTATAGTTTAAATATTTTCTGATGATATTATATATGGTTCTTTAAGTTATATATATGTTAATGAATATTCATAATTAATGTGTTTATAATTTTACATTATCCTTATATGGGAACTTAAGTTCTTTTTTGGTTTACAATTTTTTTAAGGAACTGTCGTTATCTTTCTTTATCAACCAAAATATGCTAAGGAATTGGTTAATTTGTATGGTCTTGATAATTATAAAATATCAAATATTCTAATGAAAATTTATTTTATGTTATACTATAATTAAGTTTGAAAATATAATGAAAATATGATGTTTATAGAGATGATTGGTAGCTTTCTTTTTTTGAAAACATCTTGATTAGATTTTATGTTTTCATTATGTATATGTGCTAGATTCAAATATAAACCTAAAAAAGTCATTTAAAGGTACTAAAAAGAGTAATTATATATTTCAAAGGATCTCTAAGTCTTGAACTATTTTATCTTACACATACTTCATTTGAGGTAACTAGTATTTTAGATTTCAATTTTTTTGAAACAAATAAATAGAAAGAACATAATATGTATGGTTCACTTTCTTGGTAAATGTTTAGTTTCTTGGAGTTATAAGAAAACAATTAGTGGCTTTACCATCTATTAAAAGTTTGTATGTTATTTATTCTTCTTATTATTCACAATCTTTATTTATTAAAGAAATACTTTATTATTTTGTTTTAAATTTATACATGAACCTGATTTATTGTGATTATACACCCGTGATTTATATCTCTAAAATTATTTTAAAAAATTATACAACTAAACACATTGATTTCATATATCTATTTCTTAAAGATAATGTTAAAAAAGGTAATATTATTTTAAATGTTTTTCTAAAAATGATTAATATACTCCCATTTTTACTAAACCCATAGATTTAGAAAATATTAATGAAATCACATTTGATCTTGGAATAAATGAAATATAATCATAAAATATATATTTAGAGGAGTTTAAATAAGATTTTGAACTAAAACCTTAAATCAGTTTCATTTTTCCAATGTACATATTTAATCTATTTAATTTTTTTATCACTGGATTGTTCGTATCTAGTTGGATACTATTTAATTCATCTAAAATTATTAAATATTTTTCTTGAAAATCATAAAATTTTGT
Organism: Viscum album; assembly: GCA_963277665.1. Taxonomy (NCBI): domain Eukaryota; kingdom Viridiplantae; phylum Streptophyta; class Magnoliopsida; order Santalales; family Viscaceae; genus Viscum; species Viscum album. Next base: position 339,481,795 of record OY728163.1, read on the forward strand.
CATGGATCCTTAATGATTCAAATATATATTTCCCAAATAATTTATAATATTATAAACAAGTATATTTTTATGTCTTCACATACTATTTGAAAATATATAAATTTTATGGAATCATAATTATATGTTTGTTGTAAAATTTATTGTTTCTTTATTTCTATTCACTGACTATTTATCTTAAAGGGAACATCCTTAACATTAATTTTTTGTTACATTTACGCATAAATCTATTAAATATTTATGATCAAATTCAAAAAGGTGGAGAAATTTTGGATTTTATATATTTTTTAATTATCAAAATGGCGGAGAATATTGAATAGCTCATTAATCCTCTTAATTTATTTATGTTTTGAAAACTATAATATGTTTAATTTATTTTAGATAAAAAAATAACAATATGGATTCATATATTATATTTTGTTAGTATATAAGTGACCTTGAGTGAAAATTTGATAGTGTTTCGAAGTGACATTTTGTGGAAGTAACCTTGAGTGAATATTTGGAAAGTTCTTGAAGTAACTATAGCACTCATAACCCCATAATCCTAAATATAATTCCTTCTACCATTACATTGGCATGATATACAAGTAATTCCATACTAAATTATTTACTTTTCTAGTAGTCTTATTAAACTAAATACATACCTAAGTCTTGTATTAAATTTTAATACAAAAAATACAACATAATTTTTATAAAAAATAAATTTATACCATTTAGAATAATATTACATATCAGTCATAGTAAACTTCATAGATTCTAGAGAAAAGAAAAAAAATAAGGGAGATATCAACATCTTAGTAAGTGTTTTTTATAGAAGAAGGTATCATGAATCTAAAATTATAATTAGCATGGAAAGGTAAATAACTGAACACATATATCAATAAAATAAATTTACTATCATGGTATGATAGAGAAGGGTAAACAGTAAAAGTTAAACAATTTAAAACAAATTATATTTAAATTAATAAGCTAAGAATAAAATTAATTTATACATTATAACAAAAAAAATCTCTTGGATAATGAAAACTAAATCTGAATGAAGGCAATGCTTAATTATTAGATGTCATGTTTCCCAGGAACATGATAACTTTACTATAAAATCCCACACTATACATACATATATATTAATTCATAATTTCGTGAATATTGATTACAAAAAATTAAAAACCATACTATAACTGTATAGGTCTAATGTCTTTAGAAACTGGGAAACCTAAACAAATAGTTCATAAGACATCAATATTGTCTCCCACTTATTTCATAATAAAAAAGACCCATTTTTTACATATCTTACTTAATAACCTTATTCAGGACCTGATGAAAAGATACATAATAAAGGGTGATCTCATATTCTCAATAAAGGTAAAAAAATGAGATATCAACTATATCATAATCATATTACATAATAGCATAACATTTGAAAATCTTTTCCTACATATAATATATCATGATATCATGTCATGGGATAAATCATAAAAGTTTATAAAGAATCAATGAAAAAATTTCCAAAAGTAATAACATAAGATGTTGAATATTTGGCTAACACATAAGAATATAAAATCATTTCATATTAGTCAAGTCTCATTTCCAAATCCATCATAGAAGATAAAGTCCATTACTAAACTGAGTTCACTCCTCATTCCAACCCTGTATTACGAAACTGAGATCATTTTCCATTCTAGCCATGTCAATATCATGATATATAATTCATCAAGAAATTAATTTTAGGGATATATAGGTCCCACCCATCTCATAATGAAATCATTCTTATGTGTTCCATTAAAACATAAATCATTTGTTATAGCATAACCAAAGGAATAAAATGAGGTTCTTAAACATCATTCTATCATATCATAATACATATAAGAAAAAGGAATTTCACAAAGAGAATTATTTCATAAGAAAAACAAAACCATAGTAATAATAAGGCTATAAACATAACTCTATTAAATAATCTCATCTTAGATGGAATTTTTTTTCATAAAACACTTGAAATTAATTATTGAGGAAAATATCCTTTCTTTTTCAAAAACATTTTCTTTTCTAAAAATTCCATAATATTTTAAAAGAAAAGAATTTATTTGAAAATAAACATGAAATATTGTAAATTTATATTCATGGAAATAAATATTTATGAAAATGTAAAAATTCATTCATGACATATAAGTTAAAATAAAACATTCTTCCCCTACTTTTGTTTGAAAGTCCAAAAGTACCTCGTATCGAAAATGAAAAATGATTATTTTCATACCATTTAATAGAAACTAGTAAATTAGTAAAACTAAAAATCAACAATTGTATAAGGATATAAAGAATATATTTGGATTACATATTTAGGAAATAGGGACATGTGTGATAAATATACTTCAATAAATACAAACGTATAAACAAACTTGGATAATAACAAGATTGATAAATTATCCCTTACCTTATCATTGATATCCTTTGTATGTATCTATACCTACTGTATAATGATTTAAATAATTCCATTTTCCTATTCTAGAATCATAGTAATTTTTATGGTATCATATATGATCATATTATCATCTGTTTGTTAGTAACATTTCATTATTACTTGTTATTTGGGTATTAATGGCTTTTTTTCTTATGCATGTTTTGTTGAATAAGTGTATGTTCTACTTATTTTTTTATAGTTATATCATTCCAAAATGTTATTAACATAATATATACAATATTTATTCATTTTATACATTTATATAATCAATCTTTAATAGATATCATGTAGAATGAATCACGTTATAATGTGGAGATGGTAGGTCGTTTGTACGCACGAGCGATGATATCATTCCCATAATTGTGAAATGGGATGGAAGTGGATACTATATATTTTGTTCCAAAATCCATAAAATGTTTTAATAATCATATATAGTTATTATTTCCATCATTATACCCATCCAGGTAAGGTGGGGGTGAAAAACATATGACACCATGGCGTGGAGATGGTAAGTCATATGTACGCATGCCTGGTGATTTCATTTTTTGTAGGATTGTTAGAAGTTGTAATAGGATTGTCCCATAATCATAATAACATATCAATATATAAGTGATACTATATTTATTACTTTACAATGGAAAAAACTCATGAAGTGGAAGTAGATGAATAAGGATGTTTCAATGAATCAGTAAAGGAGATTACCTCTTCTTCGACGAGCTCCCTCTAGATCATTAAATCAATAAGGATAGAATTTAGAGAAGACTAGGTCCTATATAATGTGAATAAGTAATTTTATAAGGGAAAATTTCAAGGGATGAACTATATGTAAGGTTCAAAATGATGTGAAGAAACGAGGGGGAGGTTCCTTATTATAATTGAGGAGAGGGGCACTTATGGAATCTCCAAAAATATTAATTTATATCAAAATAAAACCGCATCAAAAAACCTAAAAAATGTTCTATTTTAGAATAATAGATGAGGTAATATTGTAATATCATAAACCAATGAAATTTAGACAATTTTTACGTCAATTTAAACCTTATCATTTTAATAAACACTTAGTTATTCTATTTAATTTTCAACCTAGTTAACAAATATTTCAATATTAAATATGTGAAATATTTAATTATTTTATGTAAATAAAAAGATAAATAAAAATTTTAGAATATTTTATACTACAGAATAATTATTATATATTTTAAAAAGTTATTATTATTATATAATTTAATAACACATTATTTTGATAAACAATCAATTGTGTCAATTTTTACACTATACAATTCATTAATTTTTTGAAATATTAAGATAAAAATTTAACATAGAACATTATATTTTATTATATTTCTAAGAGGTCATGGTTAAATATAAATTTATTTGGATATATTTATTATCATAAATTATATTTATTTTAATATTTTTAATCCCATTTATTTGTTATCTTCATTAATAAAATAATTACTACATCAATTTTGTTTAATTATTTAATATACTTATATATTAAAAAAATTAAAAATAAAATACTATGATGAAGAAAAATTCTCTATATTTTAAAATAATACATATATTCAAACATATTTTCTATAAAATCTGGTATTAAAAATGTTATATTTTTTAAAATAAGAATGTGACAACTTTAACATCACATTAAATAAAATATTTTTAGTGTCATAATATTTTCTATATTGCTCCAAATTATAAATAACTCGAACCTTGTATTATTATGGTCGAGATATACTCAAAAAATAATATTTTTTCAAGTGTTTGTGTCCATTAATGTTTATTACCATTTTAATAAAATTATTTTATTGATTTACCATCAATTAAATAATTTATTCATCAACAATGTATAATACATTAGGGTAATTATTTATTTCCTAAAATTTACAAATAAATTACCATGAAAAATAAATAAAAAATTATATTTAAAATGATTATGTAAAATTAAATTTATCCTCTGTATAATCTTGTATTAAAAATGATATAGTTATAAAAAATTGAGTGGGAAATATTTAACTTTTATTTAAAAGTAAATTAAATGTCCTAATCTGATCCAAGTGGCTTCCAAATGATACCATTTCGGCCCAAGGATGATTTAAGTTGAAAAAAACTCATCTAATGATGTTAATACAATTCTATAATATTATTTTTATGCTTAATTACCTGTCTTACCCTTTTATCGTATTAATAAAAATTTTCAAAGTTACAATTCATAATGCACAAAAATAAAATAAATCTATTTACATAAATTAGATATAGTGATTCCAAATATAGAATCCATTTTTTAAAATTTAAAACACAAATTTTTAGTGATTAATTTAAAATTAATCTCATTGTTGAAAAGAGAAAATGTGTTTTAAAATATAAAACATTACAAAATATTGGAATGTTTTTACATCTAAATTTAATGTAAGATTAATTCCAATTACTTAGATTATATTAAATGATAAAAAAATTATTATATATATACTTTTAAACCATTAAATTATATAATTTTACCATTTAAATTATTTTGATGAAAAAGTTTTTTTAATTAAAATTTATTATATTTTTACTATCATCAAAACTTGAAAGTTATAAGAAAAATACCAAATATTCTTCTAAAGTAAATTTTTATATCCCATTTCAAAATAAAAGGATTATGTTGTCTTATAAAAAATTTTAATATATCAAAATTTTAATTTTAAAAGGGTTCACACTCAAAAGGTGGTAAAAATACCCCTTTGAAAAATATAGGATTTTTTAAATAAAAAAGCGTTTATTTATACCCGATGAAAAAATTATATATATAGTCAATATAAAAATTTTTTATGAATTGTATAACATGTATATTTCATTTAATTATTGTAATTCACATAATTAATTAATACAAAAATTAAAATATATAATTGATTTATATTTTTATAAAATATTCCTAGCCAATTAATTCACCATACATTTTTTTAAGTTAGATATATTTATTTCTGCTGATCTAACAAATATGTTACAGTGGTAATTTTATACTAATGGATTTTTGTGGTTCATTTAAATTCATAGTTGTGTGCAATTCAATCTATTGAAGAATTAAAATTATTTAAATAAACTATTTCATAAAAATATCTAGGTGTTACATTCTAACAACCTTAAACTAAATCACGCCATCTAAATTTTTCACTTGGATGCAAAGATATGAGGATGCATCGACTTCATCACATCCTCAAGTTCCCATGTAACTTACTAAAATTGGTGGCTCCACCATTAAATATTATCCTTGAAAGTGGTCTTGTTTTGGAGAACCTTTTTGTTAAGATCTGGAGTCTTTATTGGTTGTTATTCATAATAAAGGTCTTAATCCAGCGGTATGACTTCTAAGTTTAGTACATGTAAAGGATCAGGTATATAATTTCTAAGGAGAGATACATGGAACACATCATGAACATGGGATAGATTTCATGGAATTACTAATATGTAAGATACCATCCCAAAACAATCAATGATTTCAAAAGGATTGATATTCCTAGGGCTTAGCTAACCCTTATTTATAAATAGAATTACTCTTTTCTAAAGAGATATTTACAAAAACACATTGTCACCCACTTCAAACTCTAGTTATTTTTGTTAGTTTTCAGCATAACTTTTTTGTCAACTCTGATATACTCTTATGTGTTGTTAATTAGATCTGGCCTTTTCTGCCACTTCATCAACAAGATCAGGTCCTAATAGCTTTATTTATTTAACATCATCCAGAAAAACCTAGAGATCTACACTTCTTTCCATATAGAGATTCATAATGATATATTTTAATACTGGAGTAAAAGATATTGCTATAAGATAATTCAACCAAAGGTTGGTACTGATCCCAACCACATTTAAAATCCATAGAGAAAGATCCCAATATGTATACTAGTGTTTGAATATTCTTCTTAGACTGACCATCTATATGAGGACGATAAGTAGTTCTAAAACATAACTCTGTATCCATAGCCTACTGAAGACTTTTCCAGAACTACAAGGTAAAACACATATCCTGATCATATATAGTGGAAAGTGGTACTCTATGAAATATTACCATTGCTTATATATATATCATAGTAAGATGATCAAGGAAAAAATACTCTCTAATAGAAATGAACTGTTCCAACATCATAAGGTGATCATCTATAACCCATAGATAATTATAGCCTTTGGATGACTTGCAATGTCCGATGATAAATTCCATAGTGATTTTTCTTATTTCCATTATTTTTTGTGTAATGGTTGTAACAACTCCATAGGCTTCTGTATCTGATCCTTAACTTTCTGAAAAACCATGAACCAAGAGACATATTGAAAAAAATATCTTTTCATTTCATCCCACTAGAAATACACTTTCAAGTCGATAAACATCTTTGTGCTTCAAGGATGAATAGAGAATGAAGAACTATGAGCCTATTCCAACATATGTTTAATTATGGTATGGGAGGACTACAAACTCGGTTCCTAATACTTATTATTAAATCAAAATCATGGTTGAATTCATGAAAATTTCTCACTTTATCTTGTAGATCTACATTTTACTTCTACGCCTCCTTAATCTTCACCTGTTTATATTATTGAATATTCATTTCTGAAAGATAAGATTTCTCCCCTTTCGTTAAAATTCAAATATCCATCCATTGCAAATCCATAAATATTGGATCTTTTGTGATCCTCATAATGGATAGGGTCACCTAGTCCTTTCTACTCAGAGAATCTTCGACCTTGTTTTCTTTCTCAGGGTGGTAATGTATCGAGTAGTCATAATGTTTAATAAAATATAATCATATTCTTTGGCGTATATTCACATCCTTTGGTGTGATAATATACCTTAAAATTTTATGATTAGTATAAATATCTCAACTTTCTTCATAAAGATAATTAATCCATATATTTAATGAAAATAATACCTAAGCTAACTCTAAATCATGAGTTCTGCAATTTGACTCATCGATTTTCAATTGTATTAAGTAATAAGATAACACCATATCATTTTCCATGAGAACACATCATGTACCCTTATTGGATGTGTCACTATAGATAACAAACCTTTATCCACCATAAGTTAGTGTGAGCATAGGTGTATTGGATAACCTTATTTTTAGATATTTGAAATTCACTTCACATTCCTCTATCTAAATGGACTTAACTCCTTTATGAGTCAATATGCTTATTGGAATAGATAGTTATAAAAAATATTTCAAAAAACATTGATAATATCCATCCAAAATAAGAAAACATCGGATCTCAGTTACCGTTGTTGGTCAAGGTTAACATTCAATAACATATTTTTTTCTAGATCCATATATATCCCCACTCTTGAGATTATGTGACCCAAAAATGAAACTTTCTGAATCCAAAATTCACACTTAGTAAATTTTTAATAGATCTTCTCCTTCCTTAGGGTCTTTAGTAAAATTATCATTTGATCCTCATGCTCTTCCTTTATCTTCGAATATACAAGAATATCATCTACAAAGACTACCAAAAACTGATCAAGATAGTATCTAAATAATCTATTCATTATATCCATTAATATAGAGAGGGAATTAGTGTTACCAAAAGGAATCACTATAAATAAATAGTATCCATACCTTGTTCAGAATGTGGTCTTTGGTATATCCTCCTAATTGAACCTTACATGATGATATCCTGAATAAATATCAATATTGGAAAAGCATTGATATTCATGTTGTTAGTCGAATGATCCATCAATGAAGGGAAATAATATTTATTCTTGAAAGAGATCTTTTTACGTTCTCGATAATCAATATAGAGTCTCATTGATCCATATTTCTTATTAACAAATAGAACAGGTTCACCCCAAGGTGAGAACCAGGCTGTATGAATCCCTTTTCAATATTCTATTGGATTTTCTTCTTCAATTCCTACAACTCAATTGGGTCCATTCTATAAGGATTATTTTAAATAGACATAGCACCTAGTAAGAGTTCTATTAAAAACACAACATCATGACTTATTGGAAGTCCTAGTAATTTATCGGGAAAGACATCAACAAACACCGATAAAATAGGTCTATTCATAATAGTGAGTTTATCCCCAACCATTTGAGACAGATAACCTTCATTTATAGGAATCAATACCCATATATGAAAGAATTTTCTATTGAAAGGTCATAATCATACATTTATGGATATATAATCATATATTGATCTGGAATATGAAATTTCACTTGCCTTACTTTGTAATCAATATGAGCTCCATATAGAGAAATTCAATCTATGCCTTGAATAACATTAAATTACACTAAAGGAAGGATCAAAATATTTTTAGGAATCACTTTCCCATAAACATAAACAAGAGAAGAATTATTAACTTTTGATGCAACCATTGTGCCATTAGGAGTTGTCACAACTAACTCAATATCTAATTGCTAAGGTAATATGGAGATACCCTTATAAAATTACTCATAAATAAAAGATTGGGTGGTTCATAAATAAAATAAAACATTTTCCACTTTAGAGTGTATGATAAGTGTACCTTTCACCACTTTATTATCAAATTCCACTTCCCTGATATTGATCGCATGTGACTTTCCTTTTCCTTTAGAATTAAGAGTTTTCTAATGTTGATCATCAACGATGAACCTTGGATTAGGGAAATGGTTGGCATAATGCTCCATTTTCTTGCACTTGTAGAATTAAATTGTATGAGGTTCATTATGTGTAGTATTTTCTCTATTCATATCATTAGACATAATTTTTTCCATCACTTCAGCATTCAACTGTCTGATGAACTTCTCTCCCACACTTAAAATGTCAGAAAACAACCTGGTTTGACCCAGAACCGGTCACCCGAGCTGGTCTGAAACATGGACCTAAGGGCATTCCCAATCACCACGGGTTGACAACTAGTGATGGGCATCAAAATTTAATCATTGGTAACAATTTTTCCCATGAATAAAATAAATAAATATATATAAAAACTAACGATAAAAATAAAACTAGCAGAGGAAAATGAAATAAATGAATGGAACAGCTCAACGTACCTCCACGTGACCTTCTAGGTCACCTCCCAACCAAAGGCCGACCTTGCTACAATAATGAGAAACTCATCCAAGATAACCATAGCAAAGGAAAATTGCAACTGAAATGATAAAGATATACATGAGCATTAAAAATTCTCAGTAGGATTTCCAAGATAAACTGCGTAATCCAACGTCTCCTTTCCCGAATCAATCCATTAACACAAGTTTGAAATACAATTATAAAAGTAGGTTTTCCATATTTTAATAAAATAATAACATTTTCCCATTAAAAAAACAATGTACACCACATTTCATTTCTAAAACAAACTACAATTTTTCTAACAAAATCCAAATAAAGAAACAAGGCAATGCTAAAAGAAACAGGTGACATTAGAAGCTGAAAGAACAAGTATAGCTAAAAGTAAACAAGAAAATAAAAGGAAAACCATGGGTAATCGTAAACATCCCTAGAGGACCCATGTATGTACTCGATTTCAGAACCACCTTCTAGTGTACGTTTAAGCTCCTAAATCTATAACCAACTAGCCACCATAAATTGACCAATCGAGTGGAAATTCCCACTTGGGCTAACAACAAATCTAGGGGTACCAACCCGTCTAATAGGGGTCGAATAGAATCCCTCACTCGATCATCTAAGAGACGCCCAGGAATCCATGGTGGTTATAATAATACTGTGTTGGTGGGAAGGCCCTCGCACGCATGACTCATCTCACCACACTTTCCTTCCCCAAACACAGACACTTCCTATACGTTCACCCATGAAGAGTTACACTAGACATGAGCTCCTCACATGCACATCCAATCATATCAAATTAACAAATTTCCAACCAGGCCATCATTCCATAAAAATCATTAAAACCATTTGAAACCTTTTTAAAAATACTAAAGTCGTTAAATGGGCATAAAGTAATCAAAATGTCACCATTTCAATGAATCAACACAAACATTACACTAAAGATGAATGTGCCAAATGGGACATCACATCACATCCATATCAAAATCAGTTTTCTAAAGACATTTAAAATTAAAACCAGGTATACATGATTTCCAAACACAAACCATTCTAATAGTTAACCAAACATCACACATAAGTTGGAAGAGAAAAACGGGCCCCATTCTTTCCAGACGCACATCAAGGACCAAACCTCGTTTAGGAAAACATGAATTATTTGGAAAACCAAATATTTTACAGAAACATCATTTCAAAGATTCCATTATCATTTTTGAGCACATCCATGTGTGCACCTCATGCATCCATGGACGTGACAACATTCAGTGGCACAATAAAATCCAGGAACATTAGAAAACCAAACCCAAATGCGCGTTGAAACACCTTAAACCCATGATTTATATTTGAAACATCACTCACTAAATCATTTAATAATTTACGAAAAACATTCCAAAAGAACCCTATAAAAGCTTACACCAAGATTCTATCAACTTCACACACAAATTCCATTTAAGTTTTTGATGCAATTCCAAAAATTTCAAAAACTAATTTTGCAGCTTTCAAAACATGACTCATACCGCTTCCATAACTAAAATAAAAACATTAATACTTTATAAAAACTAACACACAGATCAAAATAGGTTTTCACCCAAAAAAACATCACGTCATACCAATATTCTATTAAAAATAAAACAAACACAAGTTTTATCTTCTTAAAAACTATGTTTTCACCAACCAATTAAATTAAAAAACTATATAAGTTAATTTGACATGATAAATAATTTACTAAGTTATGATTTTCACAAAACTACTCAAAACGAATCATGTAATTCATCCAGAAACTAATTTCAACAATTTTAACAAACCCAAACTTTAATAAAATAACTATAATATCAACGATGGTGCGAACAACATAAATATAATAATTCAAACCACACAATTGTCTATGGGTTGTGAGGGAAATAAAATATTCAGAAACTCCTACCTTAATGGTGTGAAAACGCGACACCGCTTCAGCAGTATGAAGAACAACGTCATACAGACTAACCGTGCACTCTAGCCAATAAGGAAAATGCGCAAAACACAATCCCAATGAGTTAGGGTTTATCCAAAATAGATAAAGACACCAAATATGAATATAAATATACCAACAGTAAAGTTTCTAGACTGAAGAACTCGCATAGATGAGCTAAGGAGTAGACTGGATGGAAATGTGGAATGTGAGGGAGCCAGATGGGTTAGGCTAGGATGTGGAATGGGGTAGAAAGCGGCAGAGGGAATTGTTGGGATGGTGGGGTGCGGTCGGCACGTAGGGGACGAGCTGGAACAGTGTGGTAAGATTGACCAGAGACTATAGAAGGCATGTAGAGTCTTGGGCAAGTGTGGAGGGCAGGGAAGCGGGAGCCGGAACTCGTCCATGCGAGGCATGTAGGGCTAGAGACTAGTGATACCATTGTTGCTGGAGTAGGCCGGAAACATGAGGATCCTGAAGGGGGAGCAGTTAGATTCTGTTAGGATGAGGCTAGGGTGCCACTGCCAAGGAATGGGCAAGGCAGTGGGGGATTCGGGTGCAGGTAATGGGAGCGCTGAGGGGGCATCAACGAAGGGTGGTGTAGAATCTGCGGCTGACGGAAGAGCTGAGGCGGCCTGGGTGAGGGCGATGGAGCCTACCCGGCCGCATACGGGGAGAAGGCAGGAGGGGCGGGTGCTTGTGGACTGTAAAAGGGGAAGGGTTATGGGGGCGCGGCCGGGTTCATTAGGTTTAGTGTTAGGATTATCATTTTTGTTAATGTATTATAATAATAATGTTATTAAAATAATGAAAATAACTATAATAATAATAATAATACAAATAATAATAATAATAATGATAAACCCAAAAATAATTATAATAAAAATATCATTAATATAGATTATAATAAAAATATTATAATAAATAATAATAATAATAATAATAACGATAATAACACCTCACTAAAAAAAATATAATAAATTACATAAAAATATTATTATTATTACACTTTAAACATTTAACTCATTTCATTTATATAAATTTTTATTTATTTTAAGTGTTAGCTATTTGTGTGACACCCGGCTGACTACGCGGCTACCATCCACCATGCGGTGACCACGCACGAGTCTGAAACCTAGTAAAAGTATTAAACGACAAAAAATTTAAGTCAGGGCCCAACCCGGACCTTGATGCGGGGACCCATAACCAATAAAAAATAAAATAAAAATTAATGTAAAAGTCGGGGTGTGACATAAAACATTTTCTAGTCCCTTTAAGATAATTTCCACCATGTTTCTTTCCACACTTTGATCACAAAAGGAAACTCATCTTTTTTCAGTGGGGTCTTTAGGATTTCCCTTGAATTTCATTTTTCTCTTATTATCAAACCCATAGGACTGATGGGTTAATCCAGTATCCATATCAACCTTAAGAGCACAACGAATGATTTTCTCATAGCTATTGAAGTCCCTTATGGATAATTCTATTCAATGTCTTGGGTTTAAGCACTAAATAATCGATCAATTTTACTCCCAGGTTGGATAATAATTTTAAGAATCATACCTTTCATGTCTTGTAAAATTATATTCATAGGTACCAATATATTAATCATCCATTTTCTTAATATTAGGTAACCTTTTCTCCATATTTTTCCAAAAAAATACGTGGAATGTACATATTGAACAATAAGTTCTTGAACTCATCCCATTCCATGGATTCAATTTTATCTCATAGACATGAATTATTAATATTGTTTTGCCATTGATCAGCTTCAGCTTCCAAATAATAGATTCGTAAAATGACTTTACTGTGTTCTAAAAATTGGAGAAATTAAAATATCTTTTCAGTGGTACTAATACATTTTTCATCCAATAAAGGATCAGCATACTCGTTGAAACAAGGTGGACACTTCCTCATGAAGGACTCATCAGAATGTTGTTCCCCCATTTCCTCATTTTTAAATACATCATGATTTATATCTTGAGAATGTTGTGTGAGAATAACTATAATATTTTACATTACATGTCCTATAACATTTGGTTTCTCAAGTATAAAATCATCTCATTTCCCCTTACATTCAGAATTAACGTGGTTCCTTTAGGTTCGAGTCATTCACTGAAACCAACAGGCATAGTGTGAGAAACACTAATCCTAATGGGAAAACTATATAATCAATAATAAAATTTTAATTTAGGAAACTTTATGTTTTATTCTATTTTATTCATGATCATTAATAAAACACTAGGATTGTAACCTATACATTGACATATCCTTAGGGTTCCTATAAAGTTTTTCTCATCCTAGTTTTCAAAGGATCATTATACATTTCCTATAATAACAAATATAATAGCCCATACTATACAGAAAAATATATCAAATAAAAATTTGAAGAATATTAATTATGAACATACCAAATCCATGTCATGATCATATAGGTTTAGAGTCTTTAGAAAATAGGAAACATAAAAATCTATTTTGTAAGACATCTACATTGTCTCCCTCTTATTTCTTCATAACTAGATTACTTTTTGATATATCTTACTTAATACACTTCTTCATGACTTGGGTAAAATAAAAATAATAAAGGGTGAGCTTAGATGATAGTATGGGTAAAAATGGTAGATATCAGTCATATCATAATCATAAGACATAATAATATAACATTTGAAAAACTTATCCTATATATGTGAGATCATGATATCATTTCATGGGATAAATCATACAATTTTATAAACAATCAATGAACATATTCAAAAAATTCAAAACATAAGACAAGTAATTTTTGTCATACACAAAAGAATATAAAAATAATTTCATATTAGTGAAGGATCATGTCCAATACTATCATAGCGGGAAAAGTCAATTATTGAATAGAGTTCACTCCTCGTTCCAGCACTACATTACTGAACTGATATCATTTCCCATTCTATCCATGTATATATCATGAGATATAAATCTTTACCCGATAAATTATAGGGAGATATAGGTCCCACCCATATTATAATGAAACTATTCTAATGTTTCCCACAAATACATAGATCATTCATCACAGTGTAACCAAAGGAATAAAATGGGTTTTGTAAACATCATTGCATTATAACATAATCCATATAAAACAAATGGATTTAGTAAATAGAGGTCTTTCACAAAAACAATCAAACTATATGAATAATATGGAGAGAACCGTAACCCTAGTAAATAATGTCATCTTAGAGGGAAAACAATTTTTATAAAACACATTAAATTAATTCAATAGGAGAATATCATTTCTTCTTAAAAATGTTTTCTTTTATAAAAATGACACATAATTTAAATAAAAAATTATTTCTTTGAAAATAATCATGAAATATTTTAAATTAATATTCAGGGAAAAAAATTGTTATGAAAACATAAAAAGTTTTTCATGCAGTATAAATTAAAAGAAAACATTCTTAATGTACTTTTGTCGGAAAGTCAAAAAGTACCTCGTGTCAAAAATGACAAAAGATTCCTCTAATATTGTTTAATAAAAATTCACTAATGGGTAAAATTGGAAGATAGAAAGAATATTTTGGAATACATATTTAGGAAACATGTAAATGGATGATCAATATACCATAGAAAATAGTTATGTATAAACAATCTCGTATAATAATGAGATTGTGAAATTATCCCTTACCTTAGGTTTGATATCCTTTTGTATGTATCTAATCCTCCTGTATAATGATTTAAATAAATTAATTTACTTACTCCAGAATAATATTAATTATTATGATATCATATATGATCATATTATCATCTATTGGTTAGTAAAATTTTATTATTACTCGTTATTTGGGTGTTAATGGCTTCATTTTCTTACACATGTTTTGTCAAATAAGTTTATGTTCACTTTACTTGGTCATAGTTATATAATTTAAAAATTATATTAAAATAGTATATGCCATATGTTTCATTATTTATATTTATATAATCATGATTTAATGGATATCTTTTAGAATTAATTGCATCGTGACATGGAGATGGTGGGTCGTACATACGCATGAGTGACGATATCATTCCCATAATTATGAATCGTATAAAAGTGGAAAATATATATTTTTCTCTAGAATATATATCATGTTATAATATATATATATATATATATATATATTTCCATCATTATAAACATCCAGGTAAGGTGGTGGTGAAAAACATATTACATCATAGTGTGGAGATGGTATGTTGTACGTACGCACGTGTGGTGATTTCATTTTTCGTAGGATGGAAAAAGGTAGAATATGGTTGTTAAATTATAATAATAATATCCCTGTATATAATTTATACTATTTTTATTACTTTATAATGTAAACAACTCATGAATAATAAGTATAAGAATATATAAGTTTGAATGAATCTTTAGAGGAGATTACCTCTTCCTTAATGAGCTCCCTCCAGATCAGCGCTTAGAGCACTAGGGTTGGTCTTTTGAGAAGACCAGAACCTCTATAATGTGACCAGGGAAGTTGATAAGGTAAATATTAAAGGTATGGTCAAGATTTAAGGTTCAAAATTAAGTAAACAAGTGAGGGATGAGGTGACCTTTTATAATTTAGGTAAGGGGCACTTATAGAATCTACAAAAATATTAATTTATAATAAACTCAAAACACATGAAAAAACCTCAAAAATATCCTATTTCAGAATATTAGATGATATAAGATTATAATATCATAAAAAATAAATTTTATGAATAAAATTCATTCAATTTAAACCTTATAATTTTAATTAACAGTTAGTTACTCTATTTAATTTTTAACTAAGGTAACAAATATTTCAATATTAGAATGGAGAAATATTTACATATTTGATGTAAATTAGACTATAAATAAATAATTTAGAACATTTTATACCATATAATAATTATTATATATTTTAAAAAAATGGTTTATTATTTTTAAATAATTTAATAAAACATTTTTTTGATAAACAATCAATAGTGTCATTTTTTACACTATTTAATTCATTGATTTTTAAAAATATTAAGATAAAAATTTATCTTCAAACAAAATATTTAATTATATTTCATATAGTTCAAGGTATTGTATAAAATTATTTTTATATATTAATTATCCCAAATTATATTTATTTTAATATTTTTAATCACATTTATTTGTTATCATTGTTGCTAAAATAATTTCAACATCAATTTTGTGTAATTATTTAATATAATTATTTGTTTAATAAAACATAAAAATAAAATACTATGAGGAATAAAAATTCTATATCTTTTAAAATAACACTTATAGTTGAACATATATTTTAAAAAATCCAACATAAAAAATGTTATATTTATTAAAACATGAATGTGACAACTTTAGCATTACATTGAATAAAATATTACAACTGTCATAATGATTCCATATGGCCTAAAATGTTCAATAACTATACCCTTGGATCATTATGTTTGAGATAAACTCTAAAAATAATATTTGGTCAGGTGTTTTGAAATTTTAATGGTAGTTATCATTTTAATAATATTATTTTATTGATTTCTCATCAATAAAATAATTTATGCATTATCAATGTATAATCCTTTAATGTAATTATATATTTCCTAAAAATTAAAAATAAATTACCATGATATATAAAGAAAATTACCTTTAAAATGAGTATTTATAATAAAATTTATCTTTTTTATAACCTTATATTAAAAATGATATATTTTTCAAAATTTCAGTGAAACGTAATTAGCTTTTCTTTTAAATTAAATTAAATGTCTGAATCACTTCTAAGTAGCTTCCAAAGGATATAATTTCTAACCAATGATTATTTATGTGTAAAAAACTCATAAAATTATATTAATACAAGGGTTACAGTAATTTTATAATATTACTTTTACCATTAATTATCATATTCACCCTTTTACCGTATTAATAAAAATTACTGAAGTTACTATTCATAAGGCCAAAAAATAAAAAAAACATATTTACATAGTTTGGACATACTGATTCCAAAAATGGAATCAATTTTTAAAAATTAAAAACATGCAAATTTCCGTATTTAATTTAAAATTAATATCGTTGTCAGAATGAGAAAATGAGTTATGAAAGTTAAAACATTGCAAAAGATTGAAATGTTTTTAAATTTATGCTTAATAAAACATTTATGAAAATTACCTATAATTATACACTAGTAAAAAATATATTTTATTTATTACTTGAAATCATTCAATAAAATAATTTAAACATATTAATTATTTTGATAAAAAAAGTTGTTTTTAATTAAAATTCACTATATTTTTTTACTATTTATCAAAACTTTAAAGGTATCAGAAAAATATAAAAAATTCATCCAAAGTAATATTTTATATCTCTATTCCAAATAAGAGGTTTATGATTTCATATATAAAATATTAACCTGTCAATAGTTTAATTTAAAAAGTTTTCTCCATTAAAAGGTGGTAAAACTACCATTTTGAAAAATATTAGTTTTATACATAAAAAAGGTTTATTCATACACAATGAATAAAATATCAATTGGATGAATATAAAAAATATTTTATTAAATATATAAGATATATATTTAATTAATTTCATTTACTAATTTTAATTCACTTAATTTACTAATACAATAATACAAATATATAATTGATTTATATTTTTCATAAAAAAAATTCTTCCAAAACCTTCACCATATATTTTCATAAGTTAGTTATATTTATTCATTAAAACCTAACATCAAGGTTATAATGGTAATTTTATACTAATAACTTCTCATGATTCATTTAAACTTATGATTTTGTGCAATGCAAGCTATTGAATAATTAAAATTATTTGAAGAACATATTTCATAAAAACATCTATGTGTTACATTTATCATCAAGATATATCTTAAAGAAAATTTAAAACATTCTGTATAAACCCTATCTTATATGTTTCAATACATTTCACAAGACACTAATCTCTATATATATCTTCTAGATAGTTAAAACAGATTGGTTACAAACACAAAGGGTTTGTTTTCAAATAATTTTTCCTCATGAGACAACTAATCCATTGAGGGGATTACTTTAGACAAACCACAAACCATGTAATAAATTTCCAAATAATTAATCATATATAAAATAATATATTTAATTCATAAACAATGTGCCTTTTCAACTATAAGTACTGAGTAAAGAATATATTTTTACCATATTTCCCCAGTTGATCAAATAACATTCAAAGTAAACACAGTATTTAAAAATGGTATAATGATTGGACCATAATCATACCCATCACACAAGAATATTGATATTTAATAGAAATTTAATGTTCAATGATCATAATATGGTGAATATTTCAAGGAGAATTTATTGACTACGTAAAAGAATCAAGGATGTGAATATCAATACTTCCCTTTGTAAAAAATGATCATAAACCTTCCAAAGGAATATTAAGGTTGGTATCAGTTCAGTATATACCCATTGGATTAATAATAATGGGTTTTTATCCCTTATTAATAAAAATACCATAAAATGATCATTAAAAAATACTTGAGGAAAATATAATTTTCATCTTAAAAAACATTTTAAAAAACCTTTCCCAAAAAATCCCATTTAAAAACTAAAATTTCAGCGAAAAAGTTTTGAAAATTATTTTATTTTGAAATAACCTTTGAAATTATAAAATAATCTTGGAATAATTTCATTTTTCATGAATTTATTAAATTTCATTCATTCCTTTCAAGTTAAAACAGTGATTCCTTTCACTTTTTAGGTAAAAGAAAAAAGGGAATTGTTTTTAATAAAGAAAAAAATATTCCTATGAAAAACAATTTAAAAGATAATATTGTAAAAAATTACATTAATAAATCATTTTGAATAGGATAAAACATTTTAATTAAACCTGATTTCACAATAAAATATATTTCCAACCAAATATAGAAATGAATTCGGGTCTTCATGAAAACATTTTATAAAACATTTTATGTTCCAAAGAGTGTGATAATAGTAATATTAATTGAATGATTTCATTAATAACCACATAAGAATAAAATTTAAGGGTTTGTTAATAAATATTCAACTGATTTTTTTAAATTGATATTCAATAATAAACAATCTTGATTATTATGAGATTGTGAAATAAACCATTAAAATGATCGTAATGATTATATGAGAATAAATGAATATAGATTATATATATCTACTGTCAATCCACCCAAAAAAAATTAAATGCATAATAATAAAATAAAATATTTACTACACACATAATCTTATCATGACATAACCAATGAAGTAGAAGTTTAACCCAATGGTTGGAAATTTTGTTAAGATATCCCTTAACATAAACATCTTTATAATTGAACACTCTTAAACCTCATATAAAATGGTTTTATTAATGTTATTAACATAAAAAATAACCTTTTAAATATTTAAAATATCATATATAATTATTTTATAACAAATTATCACCCGTTATTTAATAATCTCTCCTAATTTTCATTATTTCAGTTGCTAGTTGCCTTGTTTTTCGAGTATGTTTTGAAATGTAATATTTTTCCTCTTAATTTAAACATGAATTCATAATATAAATAATTTAAACCATGTAATAACTATAATATATATTTATAATATATGTATTTTTATTAATTCATAAAATTTAGTGATATAAAATGAAATACATCATTTATTGAGACGGTAGAAAATATGTACGCATGAAAATTGTTTTCATTATCTTATCATATTGAAAAAAAGAAAATTAAATGATATATATATATATTATAATTTATGTATCATTATTATGTCATATATATAACATATGTTTATTAAAACAATCCTTAATACATTCTATGTAAAGTTTGAATGCATCACATTGCTTCGCAACGCGGTAGTGTGCCGCACACATGAGCAAAGATATCATATTACAAAAACATGGAAGGCATAATGTTATGTGTGATATAATAATTAAATAATAATAATAAAATAATAAATATCATACATATCATATATAAATTATAAATCTATCATTATTCCTAACCTTGAAAGGTGGTAATGGAAAAACGAACGACATTGATTGTAAGGTAGTTGTATATCGTACAAATGAACGATGATTTCATAACCCATTTGAGTGAATTATGTAATGTTTTAGTTTTTAAACATAACATAATAACATCTTAATATATTGAATATAATTATTTTATTATATTTTCATGGTATAATGAGAATTTAAGGAGGTGGAGAAGGAAATATAATAAAAACAATTTTTGAAGAACAATACCTCTTCTTTGGGTACCATCCATAGATTTATACTAAAACATTAAAAATATTTATTTATGAAAGAATAATAAATCTAGGATTATGGGAGGAATTTTTTTGAGTTCTTTGGGTAGTTTTTGAGGCAAAAAAATGTCTTAAGTGGTGTAAATAAGGGGGTAGAGTGAGTGTCCTTTTATAGTTCAGGGGGGAGTGGCCTTCTTGTAAATACTCAAAATCATTCACTATTGGGATATCTATAATACATCATCTGTCACCAAGATTTGTAATTAATGTATTTTAGGGATGATAAGGTCTATAAATACCTTCAACACATAATATAACATATTTTTTAAACATTTTTTTGATAACTCCTCAATTTTTGTATTTTACCATTTTTTGTTTTTTCATTATTTTAACTTGTTTTTTAACCAAGGTAATTTATCCTTTAAGACTAAATTATAGAGATAATTATTAAAAATAAATACCCACTGATTCTAAATATGATATGTAATTTATATGATAAAAAACCAATGTATGTTGAAAATTAATGTTAGCACAAGTTCATATAACGTGCAAAATTACCGCTTTAATCGTTATCATGCTAATTGAGTTTTTAATACTTAATGATAAATATGGCCAGTATAAAATATAAAATTTTCCACTAAAAGAATATAATTGATAATTATTATCATTTTAAAATCACATGGAAGAAGATATGGTTTCTGTTAATTTTAAATATTTTAATAAAATATAATTTATCATGAAATAATACTAATTTTAAATTTGAAATTATTAATTTAATTTGAATTTTAGTAAATGTAAATAAATTTATGGGGCTAAAATATATGATTTTATCAGTTGTGTAACATTCAAATTACTTCAATTTTACATTTTTTAGTATCACTTATTTTATTTTATTATTATCTAAATAATTATCACCTTGACTTTTCTTAAAAATTTGAAGTAATTATTTACTCTATAAAAAAATAAATTAATATATCTTGATAAACACCCCTATTTACCATTAAAAATATTATTTATAACTAAAAATATTATGTTTTGTCCATATCTTAATGCTTTATAAATATAAAAAGAAATGAATGTTCCTTTTTTTCTTTTTCCTCGACTTATTGGAGAGGTCAATTTCATGGAATAATTTTCAATTAACTCTTCAAAGTATATCCTAAGGTGTTAATGGTATAAGTATGTCACAAAATGTGTTTTGGAAAGGTTTTGGGTCATTATTACACTGTATATTTTATGTTTAACTACTAAATAACATTGTTTTCAGCTTAATCATTGTAATTAATTTTAACTCTTTTCACTACTCACTTATGTAAAAAATAATAATTTTTCATTACTATACATTATACACTATTATTTTCCTAAATATGGAACCCATTTTACCAAATTAAACACACAAAAATGTAATAATTTAATTTAAAATTTATCCCATAAATGTGATGAGAAAGTGGGTTATTGAAGTGAAAATGTTCAAAAGTTTGAAATGTTTTTATATATAAATTTAATATAAAAGATATTACAATGGCATAAATTATATTAATAGACAAATAATTTATCTAATTTTAATTTAAAACCAATTTAGAATATAATTTAACAATATAAATTATTTCGATGAAAATTTATTTTTCAATTAAAATTCAGTGTTTTATATTATTCATAAAAAATGAAACTTCATTGAAAAATACCAAAAATAACCCTAAGATAATTTTGAAATTATAATTTCAAAAAATGATGTTTTTTTCTCAAAAATTTATAAAATTTTCAAAATTTAATTTTAAATCAAGTGCACAATTAAATGGCGGAAAACCACCTTTAGAAAAATAGAATTTTTTATGCACAAAATTGGATTTGTCCTTATATTATACCTATTAAGTCTATTTGAGTGGTTTAAAAAAATTGATTAAATATATAATAAATAAATTTCGTTAACATTATCTAATAATGGTAATTAATTTAATTTATTATGATAAAATACCTTTGTCTCATAAAAATAGTTTTTTGTAAAAACTTTTCCTTTATATTATATTCGTTTTTATATTCATTTATAATTAATTGGTAACGATCAAATTCAAACATATATTTTCATAAGTTATTTAATTATATTTTTAACCTCCAATTTAAGGGATAGGTGATAATTTACATTTTAAATAATAACATTAATTTTTTTGAGTAAAACTTGGTCTTGCATATTACACAAGCTATCGAAGAAACTCATTACTTTGTGTAAGAAAAGATGACTTAGTATTGAGTGAATTGAAAGATATATAATAGAATGAATTTATTTAAAATAGTAAATATCTAATAAATTCTTGGGAGTTTTTATTACATTCTAAGCTTGGTGTTTCATGTTATATACACAATCGAATAAAATGTAATTCTTATAGAATTTTTAGGGTGTTACATTCTATCCACCATAAAACAAATTTGTTCTAAAAACATAAACATGATCTTTTAAATCTTGGGTTGGACATTTGGAAATACATTTTTTGATAAATACACATAATAAAAGTTTAAATAAAATATATTATTAATAAAAGAGAACGATATGTATGAAGTTCGTATGAAATAACTCATATATTGATTTCAATGTATGAAAACATTAGTGGAATGTAAAGATATGTAGATGGAGAAAATATTAAATATTTATTAATAGTGATTGAAATTATTGATCATAATAATTTGGGTGATCAATGTAATGTTTTGGGTATGAAAACCATAAATTTGTTGTTATTTAAATGGCTATTGGTTTAATAAAAATGAAGCAATTAGTATAACATTTTTGTTTCAAGACCATTTTTCTATGGGTTGAAGAATTATTTCACTCCATAAAAATATAAGGAAATATAGGGACCTGCAAATTTCTATTTCATAAGAACAATTTCATCCTATTTTTGTGATTTGATCAGATTCCAATTCAACCCTTACTCTAGGAAATTAATATATAAAAATGCACATAAAAATTTACATTCAATGGATCATAAGATCCATAAAACAACGACAAGTAATTATCTATATCTCTAAATTTTTTCTAAAAGAAATTTGTCCAATACATTAATCTCTAAAGATAAAAAATATTACAACAGGTTCATCGTCAATATTTATTTTTCGAATAGTTTACCGAAAAACTGTGACGCATTAACCAAAACATTGTGTCGGCCAGTGGTCAGATTGAAACCAATAGTGTCCTCCAGTCATGGGTTTAATCCCCACTTCATTGATGGATGTGATGGCTTTTCACCCAGTATATGGGTTATTTGTTTTTCTAAAAGCCTATTAATAAAGTTATTATAATATCCCCCAAAAATATTATAGACATCCTGGAAATAAATGTAATCACTAAATAAACTTTTTTACTTTAGTTTTTAATACAAACTATTATTATAATTATTCCCAAATTTTATAATCTTATTTAGAAATTATTAGAATTTCAATAAAGATCATATTAATCCTAATTGATATCAATAAATTTAAACATATGTTTAAAAAATTTAAATGTATTATTCCTCAAATAAATTTTCCACTAAAACATATAATTTCCATAAGTTTCTCCAAAACACCCTTAAAATTTTTAGAATCCTATCAAATAAAACCTAAAATGGGTGTTTAAGTATTTTAACATATATTTAATATTAAACTCATGAACCCAGGACTATATTCCTATAGTTTTTTATTGTAAGGAAATACCTCTCTACCATATAAGCTTTAGGATGTTCTTTTATACTATCCTAAAATTCTATCAGAGGGTTACATTCCCTACTCTATGTTTTCCAAAATCAAATTCAGATGGATGTCACTAAACATCATTTGATACAAATTATTTCTCCCCTAAAACCATAAGTATGGATCTGATGCCTTCTACCATTACAATGTCATAAGATGCAAAGAATTTCATCCCGAATGATTGATTAATTTTGTAGCCTTGGTAGACTATATAGAAACATGATTCTTGAATTTTAATTGAACATACAAATTATAACAGAAATTTTTATTGAGAATAACATTATTCCAAATTTTAGAACCATTCATATTAGTCATTGTAAACATCATGAATTCGTAAGAAATAAAATGGAATAAGGCAGAGCTCAAGTGCTAAGTAAGGGTTATGTTTAGTGGAACATATCATCAATAAATAAGTATAATCAATATTGAAAGTAAAATAACTAAACAAATTATATTTAAATAACTTTGATATCAAGGTAAGATAAGGAAGAATCAATATGAAAATGTAAATAACTAAACACACGTTCTATTTAAACCTGTATGCTGATAATATAATTCATCCATAAATTATAACGTAACAAAAATCTCATTGATAATGAAAATTGGATCTTAATGAATATAACTCTTAATTATTAGACTTCATGTTTCCTTGGAACATGATTCCTTTAACATCAAGATCTATCCTCAATATAGTTTAAAACATGTTGAGCAAAACCCATCTGATTTGTGTCAAGAAATTTCATAATACACCACTATCAAGATCTATCCTCAAGATAGTTTAAACTACTTGGTTACAAAAATGAAGGGTTTGTTTCTAATTTATTTCATCTCATGAGACTACTGATACATCAGGGATTTACTTTATATAACGCCCTGAGCCTAGTTACCTAGAGTCGGTGCATTATTACATAATATTGGAATGATCAAAAGGGATCAAATCCCTAAATACTGATTAGTTTAGTATCCTTTGAAACAGTAGATATATTCATAAGTCATACATTACATAATAAATTAGAAAAAACTACAACAAAATCTTTTCTTCATATCCCCTTGTACTATCCTTGAAGGTCATTCAGAAAATACTTCTTCACATCCTGGGAAAAATAAAACATTGAAAGGGGTGAGCTCAGATGCTCAGTAAGGATAACAATAAAGCAGAAACTTGCATAAATAAACATAAACATTTAAGTCAATGTATAACAAAAACAAAATCCTATTAAACGTGATCTTCATCATAATATGGAAAAGATAAAATGAAATAATTCCATTTAATAATTCACAAGGATATTCTACTAATCAAATAATCACATGCAATATCAATAACTACTTTCATAATAGGGTAATGCATAATGCCGAACTTTAATTTCTGTGTCAAGTCCTCGTGCCAGGACCTAAGGGATAACTGTAACCAGAACCCAACCTAGAGATCCTCTGTAACCGGACTTCATCCAAGAGAGCCTCTGTAACCAGACTCTAACCCGGAGTGCCTCTAATAACCGGACACCAACCCAGAGTGCCACTAATAACCGGACACCAACCCGGAGTGCCTCTAATAACCGGACACCAACCTGGAGGGCTTACTTTTACCGGTCCCCAACCCAAAACATACTATCCCAACACATTCATCTTAAGAAGAGGATGAAATATAACATAAACATTCATATTAAAACTATCATACAAAATTCCAAAACACTAATTATATTCCATTAATGGCATAAAAATAACTCATCCATCACAAAACCTTAAATACAATATGGAATCTTTGTATCATAATAAAGAAACTTCAAACAAGTGTAAACTTTATCAATGGATGTTGATATAGATGAAATAAAAACTATTTGAGAGAAATTTCTCTTTTTTGAAATCATTTAAAAGTCACATAACTATAAAAGAAAACATTTAATTTTAAAATATTCTTATAAGATTGTAAGGGAAGCTTCAATGATTTTATAACGGTGGAAAATAGCCGCACCCACCGTATAAGTTAAAAAAAGACATTCTTACCATAATTCTGTTGAAAAGGTTAAAAAGGACCTTTTTTGGAAAGAGATTGAAAGATTCATTTATAAACATATTATAAAAAGTACAACAAGGGTATAAATGACTTTAACATATATTTAGTAAAATAGTAAGAATTTTTTGAAATACATTTTTAAGAAACTTGGATGTGGATGATAAAGAGGTCCTAGTAGATAATTACGTATAAACAACTCAGATAATGAAGAGATTGTGAAACAAACCCTTACCTTGTACATTTCCTTGGTTGAGGGTAGGTTAACCTCCTTTATAATGGTGAAATAATTTTTATTAAATTATACAAGAATCATATACATTAATATGATATCATATATGATCTTTTAACATTTCTTTGTTAATAATATTTTAGTATTATCGTTGTTTTGGGTGATAACTTACTCGTTTTCTATTATATGTTTTGTTATATAAGTCGTGTTTTTTATGGATAGGTTGTATCTTATTCATATATAGAATGATATCAAGTCCTTAAACATTATTTTTAATCATCAAGTGAGAATTTGACTTGAATGGATACGATGAGTAATGAATCTCATCGCATTCGTGGAGACGGTAGTCCGTACGTATGCACGAGCGACAATATCATTCCTTTGATATTAAAATAATATATAATTGGATATTCTATCATATATAAAGAATAATTATCAGGTTATATTTGTTATTTAAATGAAATAAAAATCATTATTATACCCATCCAAATAATAATGTATTGAATAACAATTACACCACGACGTGGAGATGGTAAGTCGTACGTACGCATGTATTTTGGCATGTCATTCAAGGGATGGATAGAATACTGAATATGGTTGTACCATATTTATAATAACGTCACAGTATATAGGAGATACTAGAGTTATTATTTTATAATGTAAATAACAAAGAATGAATAAGTTGAAGAAGAAAGGAACTTGAAAGAGGGTGGTGAAAACATTACATCTTCTTTGTGTTCTTCCTTTTGATTTGATCAAAAGGGCTCCTTAGGTTGGATTTCCGATCAAAAAAAGGCATCTTGGTTGAATTGGGCGATGTTTAGAGAATATTTGGGCCGGATTTGGCCGATCCAAATGGAATTGATGGTGTGAATTAGTGAGAAGGGGGAGTGCCCTTTTATAAGAGGGGTGAGTGGCTCCTTTGGAAAAGATAGAAATATTATTTTATAATAAATTCATATTCGGTTTCTAATTGTTAAAAAGTGAATTATTTAATGGTTAAGTTGGGGATAGGTCTAAAAAACTCAACCAATATATTTTAGATAGGTTTGGGTCATTATATTAACCTTATCTTTTAGTTTTAACTCTTAGTTAATTAGATTGACATTTACCATGTCACTTTGTATTTTTATATTATATAGTTAATAACATTACTATATACATCAAAGACACCACCAATTGGTCCATTAATGATACACCTATCATAATATAATTCCTTTTTCCGAGCCTTAGATTTTAAGGAATATAATATGAATTAATAATGTAATATTTGTTTTAAAAACTCTTTTATGTCAATTATGACACAATCTGGAATTTGATTTTTTTGAAAATCACAACAGCATGATTACTTAAAAGAGAGTTAATTAGATCAATACTAACATTCCATATTATCCTATAAAATTAGTTTAATTCAGAAAAAGCCTCAAATTACATTTATTGGGATATTTATAATATCAATTATTTTAATATTTCATTGATTTTGTAATTAATGCATCACTATTGTGTCAAAAATAAATTAAATTATATAATGTCTAAAAATTATAAATAAAATACCACTATGTACGAAATCGTTTTCTCTTTCTAATTAATATTTAAAATCGAATTTATCTTATGTATAACCTTATATTAAAAATATTTTAGTAATTAAACTTTGATTTTAACTCTTTTAACTCTTCTTTGAATTAAATAATAATAAAAGTCCTAATCTAATCCAAGTTGACCTAAATGATAATATTTTATTCCTAAGGTTGTTTTTGGTCGAGATAAACTTTTACAATAGAATTAGGACACGTTTTAGGGTAATATTAATATCATTTTTACCCTTAATTACCCTATTTACTTTTAACCGTGGTAAATAAAAATAAAAGGTTTCTATTCACCAAAAATTATTTTTATCTTATTGAACCACATTTTACTCCTTGATATTAACTATGTCTCTTGGAGTTTCAAAATTCCACTCAAAGAAGTGGTAAAATTATGATTTACGTGAATTTCTAAATTCTTCTAGGAGGTGGGTAAAAGACGGTGAAAAGTTCAATAAAATTTTTATATATCTAAATTTTTCTAAACTAACTTCAATGAATTACATTGAAATTATATAGGTATTATGTATCTATTTTGACCTTAATTAAATATAAATAAAATAAATAATTATTTAAATAAAAATTCGTTTTTAAGCAATAACTTAGTGTTTTTTCACTATTCATCAAAAATTGAATGTTTTCAGAAAAATACCAAAAATTCACCCTAGGATAGTTTAGATATTCCAAATCCAAAAATGAATTCCATTTTTAGAGATAAAATTTATAAAATTTTAAAAAGTGGTTATTACTATTCATAACTGCTGCTTTGATTAGTCGCAGTGTGTTAGAGTCTTGAAGTTGCGTACAATACAAGCTATTGCATTATTCAAAGGGAAACATACCGTGGAAGCTTGGGGTGTTAAATTATCCCCTCCTTCAAATAATTACTTCCTCGCAATTAGAAATTGTTCTTTGAAAATAAAAGGTTGAAAATAGAGAATACCATTGTGGAAAACCCATATCATAAATAGGGTTAACAAATTTTATTTTTAATAAAAGGGAAAGGGAAATAATAATGTCACTACCATATTAGGGTTTCTAATAGGATAACATTGGTTGCAATTATAGACACGTAATTAGTGGAAAATGTAAATATTTATATGGACTGATTGTGGTCATTAATCACAAACAAGTGTAGAATTGAGGGCCTCCAAGCCATCAATCTATGATGATTTAAAATATCATCAGTTCAACAAAACATAAGGTGTTAGGATAACACATTTTTGGTCTTAATATCCCTTACCTAATGTTCAAGAATTAATTTCTTCATAGAATAAGATAAATAAATATATATACATCTTGAAAAGTAGAGTTTTCATCCTTCATCTAATTTCTACCACAAACTCATCTTTCACTCAAAAAGATAATAGAACTCAAAAAAATTATATTTATCCTAATTGTATAAGGTTCCAATCATTAACACATACCATTATAATGAAAAAATATTTTGTAATAACCAGGGAATTCCTGTAGGCTAGTGGTAGGTAATAAAGTCCTGTCACACTATAGTTGTCAGTTTGATTCCTACAGCTTTTTCCGACGTGACGGGTTATCGCCCAACCTACAGGTTGTCCTTTTCCTACAACTATAGTATCATAATATTCCAAAATTAATCATAATAAATGTTTTAACCTTGAACAGTACTATCCAAAGTTCAACTTAATCCATTCCAAAACATTATAGTTATCCAAAGTACCTCTTTCCAGACACTCTGTAAAAGGTATTTAAATTCCATAATCAATCGCAGTGTCAAATTCTCCAAAAAGAGTAAAGTTTCTCTTATTGTCACATACAGAAAATATTATTACCTTAGTCATATTAAAACCATAATGTAAGCAACAAGTTTTGCAATACAATCCTTATATATATCACGTTAATCTCATAACCAGAATATAATCCTTGAGTCCAAAAACAAATATACATTAATTATTCTTATTCAACTGTAGTAACAACATAAGCTTGGCCTTGCTCCCTTGGCCTTTTCTAAGGTATGTTTCCCTAACACTTAGGACATTCATTTTCATAATGCCCCATTTCTCTACAATTGTAGCATTCAACATTGACAGCCTCCTTCTTTCCCTTGCAATCACGAGTCTGGTGACCTTTTTCTCCACATTTGTAACAAACTCCAATTCCTTTTTGGAAACTACCGGGGTGTTTCTTCCTACAATTTTCTACAAAATAGAAAATCATTCTTTCCCTTTTTCCCTTTATCTGTCTCTTGCTCCATCATTCTATTATTCTCTTTCTTTACTTTATTGTCATAATATTTAGAGAATTCCTTTTCTATCTTGATAGCACATGAGACTATATCTTCGTACATTGAGAAATATTGTGAGACTAATTCTTGACGAAGAAATGTTTTTAACCTATACAAGAAACAATCAATCTTACTTCTTGGGTTACGTATATAATCTGCAGCATGCCTCGCTAACCTTGTAAAGTTAGCCTCATACTTTGCGACATTTTCATCTTCCTATTGTCTCAGACTCAGAAATTGCCTTTCCATATCTGCTCAATGGTCATGAGGAAAGTATTTTTCTAAGAAAAGTTCTTTTAACTCCCTCCATTCAATATTTGATACTTCATCATCTACCTTCGTGTTTTGAATCAACGACCACCATTGATCAGCATCTCCAGTGAGGCGGTAAACTATCATGAAAACTTTTTCCCTTTCGCTACTCCCCAAGGGGTGGAATATTTTCTCTACAGAATTTATCCATTTCTCAGCTACTAAGGGATTTGTACTCCCATTTAATGTTAGTGGTTGTTGCCTCATGAAACGATCTAACATTGATCCTCCACGCTGCGGATCAGGGTGCTCCATATGAGTAAGCTTATTATTCATAACATGAGTGAGTTTTACCAGAATGGTGATTAGCTTATCAGCACCAGTTTCATCACCAGCCCCACTATAATTATCTTGATCAGGAGGGAAATCCCTACACAGAGTTCGTGCATTGATACGATTTCCATTTCTTCCACTAGGCGTCATTTCTAAACAATGGCATAAACTAGAATAGTTTAGGAATCAAAATAAAAAATTCCATACTTGTAAAACACTTTACATAAACTGAACTATTTATGGATATAATCCATAATAATAAAAAGATGTTTTCTTCGAGGAAGTGTATACTCATAAACCCTTCATAATGATTTGTAAATAATATTAGAATTATCCTAAGCATATCTCCTGGGATTGTCATAACCAAGAGTGCACCAAGTCATGTTGTCATGCACCAGTTCCCGTTCGAGTCTAGATCAAAGCGGTGTTTTTGGGTTTTACCCCTAGGTACATTTGTGCCAGATCCACCTCTACCTGGTCGTATCCAGACAGGGATGTATTGCTCGGAAAACTCAAAAAATATCTATAATACCAAAATTCTAGGAAGTTCTTCTATACTAATTCTCAAAGTCTATCTTAGGGATATGTGCTATAATCAGAGTTTATATAATTCTACCTTCCATGGTTTGTACTAAACTTCCTCTCATACCAAATGTAACTCCCTGAACCGAGTTACCCAGAGTCGGTGCATTATTACATAATATTGGCATGATCATAAGGGATCAAATCCCAAAATACCAATCAGTTTAGTAGCCTTGGAAACACTAGATATATTCATAAGTCATACATTACATCATAAATTAAACAAACTAAAACAACATCTTCTAATCATATCCCCTAATAATATCCTTGCAGGTCATTCATAAAATACTTCTTCACATCCTGGGAAAAATAAAACATTGAAAGGGGTGAGCTCTGATGCTCAGTAAAGATATCAATATATCAGAAACTTGCACAAATAAACATAAACATTTAAGGCAATTTATAACTAAAACAAAAGCCTTTTAAACATGAACATCATCATAATATGGAAAAGATAAAATGAAATAATTCCATTTAATTATTCACATGGATATTCTACTAATCGAATAATCACATGAAATATCAATAACCACTTTCATAATAAGGTAATGCATAATGCCAAACTTTAATTTCTGTGTCAAGGCCTCGTGCTAAGACCTTAGGGATAACTATAATCGGAACCCGACCCAGAGAGCCTCTGTAACCGGACTCCATCCCGGAGAGCCTCTGTAACCGGACTCCAACCCAGAGTGCCTCTATTAACCGGACACTAACCCGGAGTGCCTCTAATAACCAAACACCAACCCGGAGTGCCTCTAATAACCGGACACCAACCCGGAGGGCTTACTTTTACTGGTCCCCAACCCGGAACATACTAGCCCAACACATTCATCTTAAGAATAGGATGAAATATAACATAAACATTCATATTAAAACTATCATACAAAATTCCAAAACATTAATCATATACCATTAATGGATTAAAAATAACTCATCCATCACAAAACCTTAAGTACAATATGGAAGATTTGTATCATAATAAATCAACTTCAAACAAGTGTAAAATTTATCAAAGGATGTTGACATAGATGAAATCAAAACTATTTGAGAGAAATATCTCTTTTTTGAAATCATTTAAAAGTCAAATAACTATAAAAGAAAAAATTTACTTTGAAAATATTCTTATAAGATTGTAAGGAAAGCTTCAAAGATTTTATAATGGAAGAAAATAACCTCACCCACCGTATAAGTTAAAAAAAAGACATTCTTACCTTAATTCTGTCGAAAAGGTTAAAAAGGACCTTGTTTGGAAAACGATGGAAAGATTCCCTTATAAAATTCTTATAAAAAGTCAAACAAGGGTATCAATGACATTAACCCATATTCTATAAAATAGTAATAATGTTTTGAAATACATTTTTAAGAAACATGGATGTGGGTGATGAAGAGGTCCCAGTAGATAATTACGTATAAACAACCTCGGATAAAGAAGAGATTGTGAAATAAACCATTACCTTGTACTTTTCCTTGGTTGAGGGTTGTTTATCCTCATGTATAATGGTGAAATAATTGTTATTAAATTATACAAGAATAATATACATTAATATGATATCATATATGATCTTTTAACATTTCTTTGTTAATAATATTTTAGTATTATAGTCATTTCGGGTGTTAACTTACTCGTTTTCTTTTATATTTTTTGTTACATAAGTAATGTTTGTTTTGGATAGGTTGTATATTATTCATATACATAATGTTATCAAGTCCATAAAAATTATTTTTAATCATAAAATGAGAATTATACTTGAGTGGATAAGATGAGAAATGAATCTCATCGCGTTCGTGGAGACGACAGTCTGTACGTATGCACGAGCGACAATATCATTCCTTTTATATTAAAATAATATATAATTCGATGGTGTATCATATATACAGATTAATTATCATGTTATATTTATTATTTACATGAAATAAAAATCATTATTACACCCATCCAAATAATAATGTATTGAATAACAATTACACCACGACGTGGAGACGGTAAGCCGTACGTACGCATGTATTGTGACATGTCATTCAAGGGATGGATAGAATATGGAATATGGTTGTACCATATTTATAATAACATAACATTATATAGTAGATAATGTATTTATT
Source organism: Viscum album (assembly GCA_963277665.1). Lineage (NCBI taxonomy): Eukaryota > Viridiplantae > Streptophyta > Magnoliopsida > Santalales > Viscaceae > Viscum > Viscum album. The sequence goes on from OY728163.1 coordinate 339,515,500, forward strand.
ATTTTATATTGGAAATAACAAATAAAGAAGAAGTTGAAGAAGAACGGAACTTGAAAGAGGGTGGTGAAAACATTATCTCTTCTTCGGGTTCTTCTTTTTTATTTGATAAAAAGGGATCCAAAGGTTGGCTTTCTGATCAAAATAAGGCCTCTAAGTTGAATTGAGGTAAGTTGAGAGAATATTTTGGTAGGGTTTGGTATAGCCAAATGGCTTTGAAGGTGTGTATTAGTGGGAAGAGGGAGTTCCCTTTTATAAGAGGGGTAAGGGGCTCCTTTGGAAAATCTAGAAATATTATTTTATAATAAATTCATATTCGGTTTCTAATGGCTCCAGAGTTTAATATTTAAAGTTCAAGGTGGGGATAGGTTGAAAAAAACTCAACCAATAGATTTTATACAGGTTTGGGTCATTATATTGACCTTATCTTTTAGTTTTAACTCTTAGTTAATTAGATTGACATTTACCATGTCACTTCGTATTTTTATATTATATAGTTAATAAACATACTATATACATCCAAGAGAACCCCAAGTGTTCCATTAATGATACAAATATCATGATATAAGTCCTTTTTTCGAACCTTAGATTTTTATTAATAGAATATGAACTAATAATATAATATTTGTTTTAAAAACTCTTTTATGTCAATTTTGACACTATTTGGAATGGGATTTTTGTGAAAGTCACAAAAGCATGATTAATTCGAAAAACGTTAATTAAATCAATACTAACATATCCTATTATTCTATAAAATTATTTGAATTCATAAAAAGTCACAAATTAAATTTATTGGGATATTTATAATATCAAATATTTTAATATTTCATTAATTTGGTAATTAATGCATCACCATTGTGTCATAAATAAATTAAATTATTTAATGTCTATAAATTATAAATAAAATACCATTATGTAGGAAATCATTTTATCTTTCTAAATAATATTTACAATCTAATTTATCTTATGTATAACCCTATATTAATTTTTTTTTATTAATTACACTTTGATTTTAACTCTTTTAACTCTTCTTTGAATTAAATAATAATAAATGTCCTAATCTAATCCAAGTGGACCTAAATGATAATATTTTATTCCTAAGGTTTTTTTTGGTCGATATACACTTGTCCAATTGAATTAGGACACATGTTAGGGTAATATTAATGTCATTTTTACTCTTAATTACCCAATTTACTTTTACCTGTGGTAAATAAAAGTGAAAAGTTACTATTCACCAAAAATTATTTTTATCTTATTGAACCACATTTTACTCATTGATATTAATCTTTTCTCTCAGATTTTCGAAATTCCACTCACAGAAGCGGTAAAATTATGTTTTACGTGAATTTCCAAATTCTCCTAGGAGGTGGGTAAAAGATGGTGAAAAGTTCAATAAAATTTTTATATATCTAAAATTATTCAAAACTAACTTCAATGAATTACATTGAACTTATATAATTATTATGTATCTATTTTTACCTTAATAAAATTTAAATAAAATAAATAATTATTTAAATAAAATTTCGTTTTTAAACCATAACTTAGTGTTTTTTCACTATTCATCAAAAATTGAAAGTTTTCATAAAAATACCAAAAATTCACCCTAGGCTAATTTTGATATTCCGAATCCAAATATGAAGTCCATTTTGAAAGATAAAATTTATAAAATTTTAAAAATTGGGTATTACTATTCATAACGGTTTCTTTGATTAGTCGCGGTGTGTTAGAGTCTTGAAGTTGCGTACAATGCAAGCTATTGCATTATTCAAAGGGAAACATGCCATGGAAGATTGGGGTGTTACACTTTAAATGGTCCACAAACCATGTCACACATGTCCAAATAATTCCTTATATATTGAATAATTGATTTAATTCATAAATAATGTGCCTTATCAAATATCTTTATTTAGTGGAGAATATAGATTTATTAATATTTCCAATGATAATCAAATAATTTTCTAAGTAAAAACCTCATGTAAAAATGGTAAGGGTTTAGGCATTGACAATATCAATCAGACAAGAATATGGATATTTAACTTAAATTTAATGTCGAAATACCATAGGATAATTAATATTTCAAGGTATAGTTATTTACTAAAAAATGAATCAATGAGGAGACTTTTAATACTTTCCTTAGTAAGAAATGATCATAATCCATCCATATCAATATTAAGGATGGTATCGAAACAATATATACACATTAGAGTAAGAATAATGGGTTTTTTCATTTATGAATATAAATATCATAAAAATATCTTTAAAATCATTCTTGAAGAAAATATGCTTCTAATTTTGAAAAAAGAAAATTGAAAATGTTTTCCTTTTCAAATAAATCTCAAAAATTAAAATTTCAGAAAAAATTGTGAAAATGACATTATTTGAAAAAAAAACTTTGAATGTTATAAAAGAAACATGAAAAGATTTGAGTGGTAATTAAGGATAGACATTTCGTTCATTCCATATGTGATAAAATAAAGGTTCTGTTCAATTTTTCAGTAAAAGACAGATGGGTATTGTTTTGATTGATCATCCCATTAGAGAGAAAAGGACTCAATCGTGGTAATGTTAGAGACATGGGGGGACTTACACTAAGGTGGATGCCTATTTGAGGTTATACCTAAGGAAGGATTCCTTCAGATTTGGGTTATATTAGGTATCATAGTTCTCATATTTTAGTTAATCAAGGATTTCACAATGAGGATTCCCTAATATGTCGGATATATAATATTATACAACTAATCAGGGATTACACACTGAGGTTTTCCTAATATGGGGGATATATCATATTATTCCACTGATCTGGTCTTACATGCTTAGGTTTCCCTAATATGGTCACATATTATATTATGCCACTGATCCGAGCTTATACACTAAGGATTCCCTAATATTGGGTACATATCATATTATACCACTAATTAGGGATTACACACAAATTTTTCCAAAATATTGGGGGTATATCATATTATGCATGTTACTGGGCATTACACAATGAGGTTTAGCTAATATGGGATACATATCATATAAATCCAATGATCAGGTATTACACACTAAGGTTTCCCTAATATTTCCACTGGAACAGGTTATCATATCCCAAGATATCTTCTTAACATGGTATCTTTATCTTCCTGACATGTTATGATTGCCTATCTAACATGTCTCAGGATGTATGGACATGTCTTCTTTCTTAGTTTACATGTAAAAATTCAATCTCAAGATTAATTTGGATGATGCATAACCTGAATCATATGTACGAAGACCATTGCATGATCACGATTGACTCATCTCAAGGGTATCACATAATCAATTTTGACATGCCTGGAGAGTGTCTCAGGACCGGAATAACTTTTATATGGGAATCACATGATCTAGGATGACATGTCTAGAGGGCGTTTCATGATCTATTATGACATTACTGGAGGGTGTTACAACACATGGATGATTTTTCCGAAGGACGTCACATGAGCCAGCCTAACATGTCTAGACATTGTCGCATGACCCATCTAAATTTTTTAGATGATATCTAAGGATTCACACTAATATGTCTTGGAATCATCATGAGACTTAGCTGACATGTCTTGTTATCTCCACATAACTAGGGATACATATCTAGATGATATTGTATGATTTGGCTTCACAATCCAAGAGTACTTTACAATACTTTGGGTGGTATGACTAGAGGGAATCATGCAACTTTCTTTCAAATGTCTGAGGGGCATCATATGATACCAGTAGTATGTCAAGGGGTATCACATGATTTGGGAGACATGTCTCGGTGTTTTTTCATAACCCGGATGAATAAGGAGAAGTTAATTAGGATTGTCTTATATGTTATTCACATAAGTCTCCAATATTTTTTTCTTTATGCTATCCTTTTATTATGTTTATGCCACAGTGTTTTTAGTGTTATCTTATTTTAGGTTTTTTATGACCCTTCTAACATGTGAGGTTTCCTTCGCATAATCTGGTTGACATTGTATAAATCCTTCATGATATCTCAACTGATCATGTGAAGCCCCTATGCATTACTCATGGTTCTTTAGGTTATTCCATGGACTTTTCCTGGAAGAAAAACTTTGTGATTGCATGATTGGAAACTCTTATAAATAAACTCCTGTGATCCAATGTGTGATCAATCCAAGATTTTGGAGTCTATTTTTATGAGGGGGACAGATTTATAGGCCTCCCTTTCATGGTTATATACCACCTTGTGTGGAACATATCTCACAAATTCGGGGTGGAGGCAATGTAGTGGTTTGGTGATTATCTGCAATGCATGATCCTTTCATGGGTCATTTGGGGGCATCACATAATGTCCAACGATTGTGGTATTTCTCTACATTTTCCACTTTTATTGGACCCAATCCAATCAAAGGGGATTCTCCCAACATTTCTGATAAGAAAATGGTATTTTACATGGCTAGGATGACATGTTTAGGGACCTTCATGAGAATATGATTCATATTTAAAGGCATTCATGTGATTTGATATTCCATACCATGATTTTTCTAGAGGCAAACGTGTCTTGCTATGGGGCCTTCGAATTATCAAGATGACATGCCAAGGGGTCGTACATGACTATGATAGTTTTTTCGGGTTGATTCATGAGACCAAGATATTTTTTGGAGGGATTCTATAGTATTGTGTTGTAATGTCAAGAGGTTCCCATATTATCAATGGTAATAAACTAGGGTGCACAACTCCTTTTGAGCTTTTTTAAAGGTAGAAAAAATTTATTGATAAAAAAGGGGGTTACACAAGTCTAAAGTAAGGAATTTTTCTAACATCCCGAGCATAAAAATGGATTAATTCAGAAGGGAGATCATCCATCCAATGTATGTCATGAGTAACTCCAAGATTGGAAAGCCCATCAGCGATCCTATTGGATTCGCGGAAGGTGTGAGTTGCGATGAAGTTAAGTCAAACGAGAGAATTCAAACATTCCATCCAGCGGGAAGTAAGAGGACAATCAAGGTGGATGGTACCATTCCAGATGGCCTGAATGATTGTAGTGGAGTCTCTCTCTATCCAGATATTGTTCCAGCTGTGTAATCTGGAAAAGGTGATGGCATAGATGACGCCCACCATCGCAACTTCCAAATCAGTAGAAGAACCGCAAGATCCATAGAAGCATCCAAGAATCTGGTCCAGGTGATTTTTGAAGACGGCACCACATCCCGCTGGTCCCGGGTTGCCTTTGTAGGCTCCATCCACATTGGTTTTAATCCATCCAGGAGGGGGGGATCCAAAACACTTAAATAGTAGAGTGGGGGTGAATGTAGATCCCCTCCACCCCAACACATCTATGGATCCCAAAGTCATGGACAGAATTGTTGCTGTGAGATTTTTGGATAGAAGATGCTTCGCGAATAGCCATGAGGATTCTCATTTTTCCTGCATTATTTTTATAAGAATTATTACGGATTGTTATTTCATTTCCACCATACCAGATAATATGAAGAATTTCTCCAACAACCATAATAAAAATGTTTTTTGATTTTCTAATACGTAGACAACCCCAAGAAACTCTGAATCTGCATGTTGATGGTATCAAAAAGTAGCCATCTGCACTCAAAAATGTCAACAATATAATGCCAGGGAGTGGTTGTTGTGTCACAGGAGAGAAAGGGATGATTAATATCCTCTCTATGTTGATTGCGCATATGACATTTAGAACAAAGAGTAATCTCGATGGTTTGTAAGAAGATATCTTTGGGGATTCTTGGATGGGAAATCCGCCAAACTAAAGTAAATCTTGAGGGTTTTATCCAGGTTTTGTTGAATTTGTCTAGACAGGGGTGATTATTGTCAACATTTTTGAAAATGAACTTATAATAACCTTTGGAGTTAAGAATCCCATTGTTTGTAGGTTCCCAAATAAGTAAATCATTAGTATAAACGAAATGATAATTATCAACAATTTGAGTAATATTCATAGGGAGATCTCAGTTATGCATATGAAGGATCGAGTCAATTGAATCCTAAAGATGGAGATGGGGGTTGGTTTTTATCTATCAAAGAGATGAGGGGAACTCCAGTCTAATTATCAAACCAAAATTTGATGTTCTACTCCTTAGTGTCAATCCATCTAGAGTCCTACATAATAGACATGAAAGTACTTTTGATGGTGGGCCAAACAGGGGACTTAAGAGAGTAGAAATGATTATTTATAAGCTTGTCAAGAAAGAAAGCTCTGAGTAAATTCATGGAGTATGAGGTTTTGTGAATAATATTCCACTTAAGTCTAGCTTGGAGGGCCTCATTGAACCTAGAAATATTTTTGATGCCAATCCCCCCTTTATCATCATGTTTGCGGCAAGAGGTCTAGGGGATAGTCACCAGTTTCCTCTCTGAAGTGCTACCAGTCCAAACAAAATATTTAATAGCATCATTAATGAATTTTAAAAGACATTTTGTCCACTTATATATCATCATGGAATAAACAATTTTAGAAACTATTGAAGATTTTACCAAGAAAATTCTCCCGTCCATCGAAAGGGACATACCCTTCTAGGAGGAAAGGTGCCAAGCATATGGTCCGCAATGTGAGAGAAATAACCCTCTTTAGGTATACCCCCAAAATATAGGCACACCAAGGTAGGTAAAGGGAAGATAGGGTTCTTTGACGCCCAAGATATTAGAAATGGAATGTTTTCTTCCTAGAGGAAAGTCTTTGCTAAAAATGATAGAATATGTATTCCAGTTGATGTGTTGACCAAAGACTTCCTAATAGTGGAGAAGGATATCTTTAAGTTTGAGAATATTACTTTTATATCAATGGTTAATAAGAATAATTTCATCGGCATAAATAAGATGCGAAAGAACTTGTAAATTTATGGAAGCAGAGATATGTTTAATGGTTCTTTTAGCAATCTCCTGGGAGATGAACCTACTCTGGTAGTCTTTTGAAATGGAGAAAAGAATAGCAGAGAGAGGGTCACCCAACCACAACCCTTTAGGGAAGTTGAAATAACCTCTAGGATAGCAATTAATGAGGATGGATATTTAAGCAGAGTTGAATAAATATTTGATTCTATTAATGAAAATTCCATTGAAGCTGAATTGTGAAAGAACTTTATACATTAAGCTCTAATCAATGGTATCAAAGGCCTTCGCAATATCAAGTTTGATAGTGACACTTCTAACTCTACTCTTTTTGTTTAAAAGATTAGTGTATTCAGAGGCTAGACTGATGCAGTCTTGAAAAGATCTGCCTTTTATGAAACCAAATTGGTTCTAAGAAACTATTTTTCAACAAATAGAAGTCATTCTATGGGAAATTAATTTCATGATGATTTTGAATAAAGAATTTATAAGGGAAATGGGTCTGAAGTTCTGAATCGCAACAACATTCTCCATTTTAAGAATGAGAACAAGGAATTGGGAGTTAAAACCATGTGGAAGAATACCTTTGGGGAAGAAGACTTTAACCAGATGAGAGACATCTTCCTGAAGAATATCCCAATTTTTTTTATATAATCCATTATTGAAACCATCCAAGACAAGATCACTATCAGGATTAAGACTAAAGGGATGCTATTTAGAAGAGATTTATCTTCCTCGGAAACAAGAGCAGGAATGATTTCAGGTTTAAGGTCTTTATCAATATTATCACTATTGAAAATATTTTCAAATTAAGAGACTATGTGATTGGAAATTCCTTCATCAGTTTCAAGAATTTGGACCCCATTTCAAATAAAGTCTAGAGGTCTATAGGCTTTCCTAACCCTATGGAGAGCATTATAGAATTTAGTATTCCTATCTCCATCATTAATCCATTTGGATTTTAAGATTTGTTTTTTAAGATTATCCTTGAGATTGAGTAAGGAGATTAGCATAGAGGAAATGGTGATTTCCTATTGAGAGTCCTGAGCAATGTTTGAAGAAGAGTTGATATTTTGATGTTGGTTAAGTTCAGTTTCAAGAAGGTTGTTGTTATTGTCCATTTCATAAACCTTGATTTTGCACCAACTTTTAAGAGTTTGCTATAAATATTTTAACTTCATAGGGCAAGCAAACGGGTTAAACTAACCATGCATTTTATTCCATGTGTTATTTATGATGCTTATACAATCAGGGTCAGAAGACCAAGAAGTGTTATATCTAAAAGGATCTCTCAATTTACATTTTTTGTTGGAGAAGGAAAGAAGGATGGGATGATGGTCAGAGGTGATTCTCACAAGGGTAATGCTAGAGATATTGTCCCAACTATCAAGGGTGTGGGAATTAGTAAAGGCCCTATCTAATTTACTAGTGACATTTCTATTATAGTGCTTCCTATAACAAAAAAATTTATCACCCAAGAGGTTAACCACTGTGAGGTTGTTCATTTCAATACAGGCATTAAATTCCCTAGTGGAAATAGGAGCAGGAGGAGGACCAATTTTATCACTCAAAGAAAGGATGGCATTGAAGTCACAAATAATAAACCAAGGATGGAAAATAGAACCATTAAGATGGGAGAGATCATTCTAGATATATATCCTATCTTGATACCTGTTATAAGCATAAAAAAAGTAGAGAAAATGTGTATATTCCTAAAGATGTAGTCACAACTAATGGATTGAATCGAATAGCTATATATGTTAGAATTTTGAAATGAAGATTGAGCAAAGAGCCATAATGATTCATAATGGGCTCCATTGTTACAACCCCCTAGGAAACAGTATCCCGGAGGGTATTAATGTGAGTGCGAGGCAAAGTCATTTTTAGGTTCATCAATAGCAATAAGGTTTGGAGTGTGATTATTGGTGAATCTTTTAAGGATGTTGAAGGTGTCATGATTAGAAATTCCTTGAAAATTCCAAAAATGAATATTCATTTAGGCCTTTTCTTAGTGGGGTTGTCCCCCTTTTTTTAGAAGTAGCGGTCTTAGACCTTGTGGAAATTTCAGATGAGTGATCTTTCACAGTATTCTCATGATTAACATTCAGTTCCAAGTGCATGGGAAAAGTATCATCAGCTATATATCTTCCCTGCATCTTAGAAATAGATTTTATTGGTAGATTAGAAGGGTGTTTCTTGCTTTCAAGTGACTTGAGAGCAGCAGACTGGAGTCCCTAGTCTTGTACATAAGTAGAATTGGGAACAAAAGGTTCTACAGTTCCAGAAAACATGTGATTTAGTTGTGTGGAGTACTCTACATCAGAAACAGAATAAAGAGGAGGAGTAGAAGTGGTCTTCTTGCAAGAAGAGTCCCTATAGGCAGTAGGATGAGAATCCTGGTCCTGTACCGAGACAGAAGTGGGTATAGCAGGTCCTAAGATTTCAGAAGTCATGGAATCAGGTTGTGTAGTGTGTGACACAACTGAAACATGCTTCTTGTTCTTAAAAATTTGCGAGGAAAGGAGAGCATCCATGTAGCTGGTCTTGGTAGTCTTGCTTTTCTCAGTACTGTCCAATGAAGAATGAGTTTAAGAGATATTAGAGGGGTTTGGAGGGTTCATGATAATGTTTTAAGATGAGGACTTGTATGTTATAGAGTTTTCATTGTCCTCTGAATTAGAGGCACAAGGATTGTCCATATGAGAGTAGTTTCTCAATACATCTTCGATAGAATTGTTGAGGACAGAATGATTGAGTGAAGATGAGTCCAAAGTAGGACCATCAAGGTGGGGGAAAACAGGGTCCAAGCCGGCCATGGGATGGGAGAGGATGTTAATAACATCCTTTTCAATATCCCTCTTAAAGTATTGAGTCAATAATTCAGGTTCTTGGTCTTCAGCTAAATCAGCCCAAGACTCTCCTTTATCAGAATCGAGTATTCCAAATGAATTGGCTTTAATGACACATTTTTATTCCTTCTTCTTGGATGTTTCAGGTTTTTCAGCCAGACCCTCCTTCTCTCTTCTATTTTTCCTGACCTCATTTCATCCAGAATTGTTGGTTTGTGAAGGTTGATTGTGCACTCTCCTACACTGGTGAATGGAATGTCCAACCAGTTTACAGAGTTCACAAAAAGAAGGAAGTCTTTCATATTCAAGCCTCACCACTATTTTATAATCTTGGGTGGTAAATATGATAGATTTTGGGGGCTTTGATTCAAGGTTAACTTCAATTATCACCCAATCATAGAGGCCTAAATCCCCATTCAAGGTTCTCTGATCTATCTTAATGGGAGTTCCTATACAAACTGAGATATCATTTAGGATTTGAGGGTGCCAGAAAAACTAATTGGGGTCAAATAAACTAACCCAAACCTGTATTGAGTTCTTCTTCTGAGAGTTGGGGTTAAAATAAAAGTCACATTCAGATATTCCTAAGAGACCCGACTTCAAATTAATGTTTCCCATATTCCAAACACAATCAAGCTCGGTTTGACCAGAAAATAGCATATAAAAATAACCCTTTCCAAATAGAATGAGTTTTCATTTAGAAAAACCCCAGAAAGTAGATAACTGAACTTTAAGATCAGTATAGGACCATGGAATATCACCTTTGAGGTATGCAACGCAGCCCATAACTGAGTACATACAAAGATGTGAACATTGTTGAATGGTAACTAGATATGCCTCCAAACAGAATCCACCATCATCCATTTTTGTAATTCTAGTCGACTTCATCAAAAGAGATTTGGAATACTCGGTGCCTGTAAGGAATTTGAGGAAAGTGATGCCCTTTCCCCTCGTATTCACCAGTTGAGCAGATTCTTCCCTTTGCGGAGATGCCACTTCATTTGAATGAATCTCCCAAACGATGTCAGAAATCTCTATAGCAGGAAGAAGGGGAGAATAAGGGTAGAATCATGAGGAAGATTGGAATTCTAGGGTTTGCGATTCAGGATTTTGAGCCATTGGGGAGAGCCGATGGTCTAGATCCATCCCTTTTAAAATATTTCTCTATATTTTGTGTAATCACTCTTTTTGAGTGATTCTTAATGTATCCTCATTTCACAAGAAGCTTTTATCTTTTAGTCTTTTATTTCAATATTTATTTTTAAATAATTGGTGATATCGTGATTTTGTATGTGTTTTTTTAAGACAATAACTCTACCCATTGACGATGTGTCATGTTTCCAACAAAGAGTCCTATGGTGATGCATGATCATTATCATGGACAATCAATTTTTTTTGTCTTTAGATCCAATCATGGAAACACATAGTTTAGTGGACATGTCTAAGGCCCTTTATATGATTAAGGTGACATATCAATGGACACATTCATGCTGAGGTAGTCATGTATCCAGGGCCTTACGGGGTCTTGCAAACCGTATATGAATGTTTCATAAAGTGTACCATCCTGTGTATTTCCAGACATTAATTTTGTGCGTAAATTTGAATTTTTTCTATAAAATCATTATAAGGGGGAAAATGGTATTTTCCCCTAGAATATGATCTTGGATTTTTTTTACCACGCTTTTTTCCAGAAATAGGGCGTTTACCATAGGATGGATGTTTGGTGGAATTCCGAGCCATTCTAATTTTAGCAGAATAATTAATAACTAATATTTAATATTTAATAATTTAAATATTAATTTTTTCATAACGGTTCGATTAGAAATATTTTTTGAATAGAGAATTTTTTTGAGATTTTTCCTCTTTAATTGAGTCTGAAATGGGTAGTTTTTCTAAGGTGGATGTAAACTCGTATTGGGCATCAGGGCTAGGTCATGTCCCCTTTACATTTTCTTTTCTTTTATTTTCTTTATTTTATTTCTATCCCTACTAGATTATCACACACATGGCTGGGGTTCCACCTTCCCATGTCTCATAGAAATAATGATAGAAGGATGGAGAGAGAGAGAGAGAGAAGGATATTGATAGGAATAAGGGTACCACATTGGAGCTTACGACTCACCAAATCATCATTGGGAAACCAAGGACTGTGGAAACTGGTGAAGCTTTGGGTGTTTCCTCCCAAAGGTAGTGTATTTTTATTTCTTTTCATAATCCCCGTAAATTTTTTATTTTCTATTTTTAAATCCCTATTATGATTTCTTAAGACCCCTTGAAGTTCTACCTACTTACTTTAGGTTAAAAATGGTGATTTCGGGGTGATTCAATGATTTTTCGTTCAAGAAAACCCATTTACATGACATGTGGTTCAGGGAACACACATTGTGTATTATTCTGTTTTGAGGAAGATAGACTTTTAGAAGTACACAGTGTGTATGGGGTGTGCACTCTGTGTACTTTTACACGTCTATGTAGCTGAGTACTCGGCCATGCTACACGTGTAAGGGGAACATGTTGTGTAGAGTAAATGAACAGACCTTGTGTGGGCCATACATTAGGTATAAGTAAATGGTTAGGCCAAATACATGGCCATGTCATGTGAGGGATACAAGAAGGTACCCCTTGTAGGGTACACACTGTGTACCAGCCTTATACACCACATACTTGGGATTTTACATGCCAAATATAGGAATAAGTACATTACCATGTGGGGTCTTGAGGATACACTCCATGTACCAAGGTACATATTCCATGTACTCTTCCCTTTCACCCATTTTTAGTTTTTTCGTATCGTTTCACCTAGGAGTCCAAATTAGACCCACGATTAGTCCATTATGATTATATATTCATGTAGATCAAGATTTTATGACCCATGAGGTATTTTGAGGACTCATAATATTATTTTTTGGTGTATTCCTAATGGATATGTTCTTCATCCAGTAATTTTATATAGTGTATCAAAAGAGTGAGATCTGTTATGTGATGATTCATAAGCTATATCCCTTGACCAATTCTTTTTTCGACTTTCCTTTGAGGATGTCTCCCTTTCAATTTGCACCCTTATGGACCATGAGACCATGAAACTAGTAGTTACTGAGGATCCATTTTAGGGTTCCTCTCCTTACATTTTTCCCTATAGGATCCTGTGTAGGATGAATATATCTTCGTTTTATACTATGGATCCCACGAGGGATGCCATATTTTAAAATCTGGCCAAGGGAATAGCTTGTAGGAACCCTATACCTATATTAGTTTTTAGTGTCCCATGTATGATGCATTTTCCCTTCATACCATGTTTTGAGGGTCTCATGTAGGAAACCCCTTTTTCTATGTAACATTTTGAGGATCCATTTAAGTTTTCTTCTGTTTTCATACCATTATAGGATCCTTTGTCAGATTTCTCCTCTTACCTTTTTAGCTAAGGATCCCAAGTCGGATGACTTCTCTTTTTTGTAGACCTTGAGGATCCCAATAATGATGCATCTCTTTTGTTTAACTTGAGGGACCTAGTCGGTGACCCGGTTTTTGACCAACCCCGATCTAGTATGTCAGGTTTGGGTAGAGATGGTATAGGGTGTCACCTTAGAACCCATACCAAACATATAATCCCATGGAGCTATAAAAGTAGTGTTAGGTTTAGGGGTTCGACCACTTTTAGGATTTTTTTTATTCTTTTGCATGTTTATTATTGATATATAAATGATTACTAAAGGTGATTTTTGGTTGGTGTTTTTTGACCCTAATATAAGGAATATTTCTTTCCCTTTGGGATTCCTGAATTTTCTTCTTGGGATCCAACTTATAATCCATACTATTTCTTATGTTTACCGGTATGCCCAGAGGAACTACATGGGAAAGGCTATTGATCTTATATTTTTTATTATTAGATCATTGGGATTTCTTGAGGTGCTTCTTGGAATCTAGATGTTGAGCCTACTAATATGATATATAGACATGGTGTCCCTAGTAATAATACTTGTAGAAGATTATACTCTCCCAAGTGATGAGTATTATTCCTCTCTTCTCAAGATGTTATATGATGGGAATGATTTCACTCCCCTTAGCCCTTGGGTTAAATGAGGATTATTATGCTCTCCTTAACCTAGATTTCTAAATGGATAATTATGTTACTCAACTTGAGGTCTATAGAGGATGAATATTATCTCTGTGACCTATGGCCAATGGAGAATGAATACACTCTCCTAGAATTATCAAGTGATGAGGATCTCCATATTTTCTCTGTTGGATCAATATTATGAGTTCTTTTCTTATTAGGGAGGTATAGAATGAAATATCACACCTATGACTGATTTTCACATTTAGATCGTATGGGTTGGGAATGAAATATCAATAGTGAGATATACTTACAGATCACCTAAGGGATAGTCCCTTAGGGTTCATCCGAGTTTCAATGTTGTACCCACCTATGGACCAAGACCTAATGCTCATACATTAGACTGGATTTACTTAACAAGAGAAGAATGGAGTCTAGATATTGGCCATTTACAAGATGTTTAGATTTACTTCCAAAGAATCCTTCTTATAGTGATTGGATGTGAGTACCGGGGAACCCAAGGTTAGGACAATGATCCCCCTGTAGTGATGTAGTTTGCTCAGAGGAATTTCTAGCATTGACCAAAGTAGGTATATGTATATTGGGATTATAGACCAAGATAGTGACTTAATTATACATGTCTTGAGTGGAACAACATCAAAATAAGTTCCCTTTTAATTGGATGTCAAGGCAATTGGGATTACAGACCCAAGGATCTACTACTAATTGGTTTAATGATATTTCACCCACCTTATCATGTGTATTCATACTTATTTATATATGTATAGGTATGAGACTATACATGTATACGCATAAAAATATGGACATATGTAGTGGTACTTGCCCAGTTGGATGGGATTATGGACACTGGTTTTGTCCATGTCTTAACGTGTTTGGATTTACGTATCATTTTAGATGTGTCTCAGATATGTTTTTCATATTTTTTTCATGCACTTATGATATAATATTTTATAGTTTCATCATTGGGGTGTCCTAGTCAGATTATTTCTCACCCCTATGTGCACACCTTGTTGTGTGTGTAAACCATATGTATTATTTTGAGGTTGAGAATACTTTTCTGTTGGATAGGGATGAGGCCCAATGTTTCATGATTGAGCAGAGCTAATCAAGTGGATTCTTATTATTGGGTTGGTTCTGTTCGATAGTGTCTGGATACTGGGTATGTAGACTAGCTCGGATTTAGTTGTGGATCCCTGTACTTTTATTTCAGTTTCTTATATAATTATGTATCTATATGGTCATCCTAGTGGGGTACCATTTTTATATGTATAACAAATACTTATGTGATTTTATAAATTTTTTAATTATTATTACAACCTATTCTATTTTAAATTATTTTTTACTTCCACACTAGATTTTTTACTGATGTGTATGATACTTAACTATTAACATTGTTTTATTACTCAGATATAAATACATAGTCTCCCCACTATGAACCCCCATGTCTCTCACATCTAGTTGGAACCCTCTGTCATATAGAGAGGTGTGGTTGAGGCCTCGAAACAAACCGTGTCATAGCACCGGTTTAGTGGTGTCCAGGTCAAGATGTTAGAAAGTGGTTTCAAATAAGTTCTTTTCCTGGTCTTTACTATTTAGGATATGATAGATTGTATTATTAAAAACGTATCAGAACCAGTTATGGATATCTATTGGGTTTTTTTAGAACACTTTTTCCAGTAAGAATTCCCGATTTCTAGGGGTTTAGTATTACTGTTTTGATCTGGAATTCAACAATTTTATAAGATTTTTACATTGCGAGACACACATTTTGTGTGTATTTAATGATTTATTATGGATTTGTGGATCCTTTCCATTGGAAAATGGAAAGGTTTGGATTATAACAATTTCCAAAAAATGAACGAGGTAACTCATACTTCAAGTTTTTCATATAGGATTAACATTATATAGGTCTAATAGTGTGTGATTTTACTGACAACTAAGGCATGTTTAATTGGGTATTCTTACACACACACACATATATATATATATTTCATTTCAATGGTAGGTTATGTGGATCTATTTTGAGGTTTTATTGTTAGGGATGACGACTCAGTCCTCACACATAGGAGATATTGTGACCCTAGTAGGTCGATATGTAATGTGATTCCCTTTCATTATACCCCTTGTTGGGTGTTGTTTCTTAGGTTGTGTTTATCTAGTCTGATCAATGATTATGATGACAATGGATACTAGTACTTTTCTTATGAACTGGACCACTAGGGGGTATTACTGTATATGGATGTCCGGTGAATGTCAGTTCAATTATTCTTCTATGTAGGTATTGTGACCTCTATGAACCAGTTTTTTATAAGGATTCTTAGAAACGATCAAGAACCTTATAGGTCATGTTTACAATTTTGACCCTTATATTTCAATTTTATCTTTATATTTTGTAAATTGGTTTGATATTTTAGGCTAGTTTATTAGCCCTTGTGGACAATTTGTGACACTTGTTCTATAGGGCCAGGTGAGAGACCAAGAGGCCTTAGTTTGACTCGAAACCTTATAGGCCGATGCCGATTTTTTTTCAAGGGAAACATATCTTAGAGAGGTTGGATCATTTTTTTAGATTCCTTTTAAGGTAGTGATCTTGGTTATATGATTTTTTAACATTTAAGCATGTTAGGTGCTCAAGTTTTTTGTTATAAGCATGTTGATGGGTTCAAACTTTTGCGAGCACCTAGGGTGCTTGTTTTTTTTTGAGTATTTTCAATGGGTAGGATTATTTGGGTTCATAGCTTGGTTGAATGTTTTTTCACTATTTATAATTTATCAAAAGTGTGGGTAGACACACATGACTGGAATGATGTTAGGGGATGAGCAGTCATGGGATCAAATCATGGAAAAGGTGAGGTGCTTGATTTTGAATAGGAATTCCAAGGGGGCTTCTCGTTCGTTTGGACTAACATTTTTTAAATCACAATCAGTATAGCCTCAATTTTGATGACTTGATGGAATCTAAGTCAGGTGATAAAGGTACACACTTGTAGTTCATGGTATCATTTGAATCTTAATCGGTGATTGATCAGGTGCAAGACGAGTACCGATGTTTTTAAGGTTTGTTGTGGGAATTGTTTCCTAAGTTTTTTAGTTAAGTGAGAAATGTCCATCCATGGTAGAGGTGACATCAAGAATGACCAAACACCACAATATGGTTGACCCATGGTTGGACCTGAACAAACTTTTTCGGGATATGTGGTGTCAACAGATGGTTAAACACATGTATAGCAGGTTTGATGTGAGTGTGACTTAGAGAAATCCGTACACACATTTTGAGGTAATATTACTGTACTCATTTGTAGATATGATCATTATCTATCTTGAAATAATTAATATTACACTAAGATAATTCTGGATCTACAATGAGCTTATTTTCATTTAAATATATTCCTAACATAATGACAGAACCTGTCGAGATTTTTCTCAAGGATTGTTGTAAGGTAATCTATATGATGGAGAGTGCATAGTTGGCTATTTAAGGGTGGTGACTCTTTCATTCAATTTAAATTCTTCATTTTTTTTAGAATTTTGAGCTTGTGGAATGGTTTTGAGATTACAGTAAGGGTATTCTTATGGTGGGGAGTATCAGATCGATCACAGTTAAACATCTCCCTTATAGGATGCATTTGTCGATGCTATAATATTGTTCATTGAACAGTCCCTATGGATTGGTTATGTAGATTCTTGGATTGAGATAATGGCTACTAGTCTTACCATTATGCTTCTTGGTAATGATAAAGTTTATAATGGGGAGAGAGTAAGGTCTCATGTTTTTTTAGATGTGAATTTTGATCAGAAATATGAATTTTTCTATTAGATTCTTGTAAGGGGTAAAAAAGTTTTTTTCCCCTAGAATATAATCTTGGATAATTTTTCTAATGACTATATGGGAACTGTAATAGACTTTTTACCCTAGGGAAAGAGTTTTTTGGAGTTTTGAGTCATTCAAATTTTAGTGGAATAATTAATATTTAATGTTTAGTAAATTAATTACTAACTTGTTAAAGAAAGTGCATTTGGAAATATTTTTGAATGGAGTATTCGATTGATATTTTTTCTCCCCCATTGACCTTAGAATTAGAATTTTTCCTACGTAGAAAATAAACTCATGTTTGGTGTTGAGGCCGGGTCCGGTCCCTTTTTTTTATTTTCTTTTCTTTTCTTCCTTTTCTTTTATTTCTTTTCAACATAGATTCTTTCTAAGGTAGTTGGTGTTACTCTTTCATGTGGTAGAGATAGAAAACAATATGGGGATATATAAAAGTAGAGGGAGAATAAAAAGGGTACTTTTATAGATCATTGGTTTCCCAAGATCATCATGTGATAATCGTGGACCGTAGAAATGGGTGAAGATTGAGTGTATTTCCCCTAAAGGTATTTCTTTTAAAATTTTTCCATAAATCTCCATATATTTGTATTTCTCTAGTTTTAAAGACCTATTATGTTTTCTTGTAACCCCATGATGTTTTATCTACTTTTTTCGAGGTAAAAACAAGGTTTTTGTTGTGATTTGAGGGTTTTCCATTTGCGAAAGCCCACGTACATGACATGGGGTTCAGGGAACACACATCGTGTGTTATTCATTTTTGGGAATATGACATTTCGTAAGTACACATCGTGTATGGGGTATACACATGATATATTGGTACTTAAACACATATCTAAGTACCTGACCATACTGCATATATAAGGGGCACATGTTATGTAGAGTACATGGCCAGACCCCTTGTGGGTCACATGTCGTGTAGAAGTACACAACCATGTCAAGTGATGGATACTGCTAAGTATCACATGTAGGATAAAAAACATTTACCTATCTAAAAAACAATGTACTAGGGATTTTATATTCCACGTAAAGGTATAATGGCATGCCCATGTAGGGCCTTGATGGTACACACCATGTACCAGGCTACACACGTTGTGTACTCCTCTCTTTTCACCCTTTTAGGGTATTCCATATATTTTTACAAGGAGTCATAATTTGACCCATGATTATTCCATTCTGGGTATATTTTCTCATAGGTCGTGATGGTAAGACCCCTGAGGTGTTTTGAGGATTCCTAGGTGTATTTTTTTTGAAATTTTCTAATAGATAGGTTCTTTCTCTGGTAATTACATTAAGTGCCTCGTAAGAGTGAGACTAGTTCTAAGATGATCCATAATCTATCTCTCCTGGCCAATAATTTTGTAGATTTTACCTTGAGGATTTCTCCCTTGAAATTTGTTCCCTTCTGGCCAATGAGGTCGTGATATTAGTTTTTTTCAAGGATCCTTTGCAGGATTCCTCCACATACATTTCGACCAAAATGATCCCATGTAGGATTCCTATATCATCTTTCTATACCAAGGATCCTAAGTGGGATTCCTTTACTCACTGGATGACATAGTTAATCCCTTAGAGGAACCCTATACATGTATGAATTTCTAAATATCCCATATAGGATTACTTTTTTCTTTTATACTGTGTTGTGAGGGTCCTATGTAGGATTCCCCTTTTCTATGTACCATTATGAGGATCCCTTATAGGTTACCTCCATTTTCTTACTATTAGAGGATACATTTTAGGATTCCTCCTCTTAACTTTTTAGCTAAGGATCCAAAGTAGTATGTTGTCACTTATATGTAAATCTTGAGGATCCAATGTCGGATGAATATATTATGTTTTACTTGAGGGACCCAGTGGGTTCCCTAGTGTTTTATGGATCCTAATCTATTATTCTGAGTTTGGGTATAGACGGTAGTGGGTATCACCTTAGAATAAATGCCCAACTTGTAATCCCACGGGGTTGTGGTAGTAGTGTTGGTTTTAGTTGTTCAGCTACCCTTACTCTTTCATTTATGATTTCACATGTTTATTGATAATGTGGAGATGATTACTAGAGGAGGTTCTTGGTTGTTGGTGATTGAGCCTGAATTGATGTGTCATTCTTTCCCATTAATATGCCCATAAATTCTTCTTAGGTTCTAGATTCTGAGTCATGTTATTTCTTATGTTTACTGGTATGTGCATAGGTATTACATGGTACATGGATAGTGAGCCTATATATTTTATTATTAGATTATTAGGATTTCCATAGGTGATTCCTAGAATATGGATATTGAGCCTACTACTATGATATATAGGCATAGAATTCATGGTCATGACACTTTTGGATAAATCCTCTCTTCTGATTGATGAGGATGATTCTTTCCTCCAAGTGTTGATATATTATGAGGATGATTACAATCTCCTTGACTCGTGGGTTATATGAGGATGATTACACTCTCCTCAACCTAGGTTTCTAGTGGATGATTACACTCTACTTGACATGTGGTTTATAGAGGATGATTATTCACTCCACAACCTGTGGCCTATGGAGGATGGATATGCTCTCCTCGATTTTTCATATGATGAGGATCTTGATATATTATCTCTTTGATAATTCTTATGATCCCTTTTCTTGTAATGGAAGTTGATCATGGTGTCTCACATCTATGATTGATGTTCACATTTGGTCTTGAGGGTTGGGAATGAAATCTCACTAGTGAAATATCCTTATAGATCACCTAATGGTCAGACCCTTCGGGTTCATCTAAGCCGCAATGTCATGACCGCCTATGAATTAGTACCTAGGGCTCATAAATTTAACTAGATTTACATGGAATGATAAAAATGGTGTCTAGATATTTTCTATTTACATAATTCCTAGGTTTTCTTTCTAGGAATCCTTATTTATAATGATTATAGGAGAGTACGGGTGAACCTAGGGTTAGTAAAAGTATCTCCCTGTAGTGACATAGCTTGCTCAGTGACATTTCTAGAAATTAAAGAAGTAGGTATATGTAAATGGGATTACATACCTAGTGATCAGCTTAATTATACACGGTATGACTGGCACGATGACTAGCTCAATTCCCTTTTCATTGGATGCCCAAGCAATCAGGATTATGGACCTAAGGATTGACTACAGATTGGTTTTGTGATATTTCATTCACCATGATCATGAATATTAATATTTATTTATATATGTATAGGTATAGGACTATACATATATATTTATATAAATACAGACATCATTGGTGGAAATTTCTTAGTTGGTTAGATTTATGGAATCGAGGTTTGACTGTGGTTTCACGTTTTTTTATTTACTTTTCTTTTCAATTGTGTCTTAGCTATGATGAGAATATTGATTTTTCATACACTAATGGGATCATATTTCATAGGATCATTATTGGGGTGTCCAATTGAGATTATTTTCCACCCCTATATGTGAACTTTGTTGTGCTTGTTGACCTTGTGTCTACTTTTCTAGTTGAGCACATTTTCATGTTGGATAGGTACGAGGCCTAGAGTTTCAATATTTAGCAGAACTACTGGAATGGGTTCTTATGATCAGGATAGTGGGGTTTGATAGTTTCTATAGACCGAGTTTGTTGTCTAGCTCAGAGTAAGTAGTAGATACCAATAATTTTATTTTTTCTTCTTTTATATTTATGTATATGTATAGTTAACCCTGTGGGTGAAAAGTTTTGTATATATGACCTAGTTCTTCAGGATTTTATATATTTTTTATTTATTACTAAAATAGGTTTTATTTCAGTTTATTTAATTAATCCATGCTCTATTTATTTACTTATGTGTATGATAATTACCTATCTATGGTGTCTTATTACTTTTATATGAGTGGATATTCTCCCCACTATCACCCCTAGGCCCACTCTGCTAGTCTTTAGCTTCTATAATATGGGGAGGATCCCTTGAGGCCTCATAAAAAACCAGATCAAAGCCCCAGTTTTGTGGCATGCGAGTCAGGATGTTACATGAAGATCAGTGACCATGAAAGGCTTACAACTTTTTCCAATTTTTTCTATTATTTTAGAATTATTTTGTTATTGTTTGTGAGTCTCCCATTGACTAAAAATTCATGTGATGTGGATGAGTTAAATTGGTTGTCACTTCCTGATTAGTGAATGTATTCAATTCCTTCACAAGAACAAGAGTATTATAAAAGGGACTCTACAAGATCTAAATCAATTCATGTGTCACACATGACCCATTCACATGAACATCCAAAGGTCATACAATCGTGAGTCCTTTAGAGGTTTATGTGATCTGTGAGTTTTGGCCACCTTAACTTCCTTTTCTTTTTGTTGAAAATAATACCCATGCATGAGGTATTTCATCGCTTTTATTTTTTATGATTCTCATTTGGTTAGAATAAAAATTCCCCCCCCCACCCACTTAGGAGCGATGTCTATATGGTCAAGGGGTAGGTTTTGAGGAAAGTAAATTCTCACCTGAGTCTTTTAGCTATCATCAATCAATGTATTGGGTGACATTTTGGATTCTGGGTGACCCTTTGTAATTGGAAAAGTACCCTATAAATTGGGAAACAAATGGTATCTCATTCACTAGTTAACTAACTCTTTAGAGCTCCTATGATCAACATCAGTCGCAAGACTCCTTCGCAAGACCTCCCATGAGAACTGATCACAAGATCTGTCCCCAAGCCTACTTTTTCAGAACCATTTCATGATATTTATTATTCTCCAGCAATT
This sequence comes from Viscum album, assembly GCA_963277665.1. Classification (NCBI taxonomy): domain Eukaryota; kingdom Viridiplantae; phylum Streptophyta; class Magnoliopsida; order Santalales; family Viscaceae; genus Viscum; species Viscum album. Next base: position 339,537,781 of record OY728163.1, read on the forward strand.
TTTCAAAACAATTATGAATTAAATATTCATTAATTTGTTGAACCTTGGCCATATTCCACTATGGTTGTATTTATGGGTTATGTGATATTTTCTAATTTCGTTGCATGATCACTCGACTATTATGTGGTTCACATGACCATGTTAGGGTCACATAATCACATGTCTTGTGAAGGGTTGTGTGGTCACAAGAAGTTATGTGGGTTATGAAGTTTGTGATATCTTCATGATCCAGGTGATTATGTAGTCCTATATGTGATCGTGAATCCTATTATGATCCATCTGATGTGCATGAGGTAGTCAAAGTTATCAATTTCCGTTGATGATATTTTCACTTATCTAACATATTCCACTTAATTGTGTTCATATGGATTATATATCTCATGATAGTTATTCCCCTATGGCTAACTAGTAGGAAATTATTTCTAGGAATAATAATGATGACCCTTTGTTTGTTGTGCTCTCTGTCAACAAGGCTTTGAAAAAATCTACTCCCATCAAAACTCTTGGACTATCGATTATCATACCAACATTATCTATAACGATCTGGCCTACTTGATAACGTTTCTATCTGCACTCCTAACTAAAACCTTCCATCTTGCTGGGTATAAACTTCCCTTGATTTCATTCATACAATAGTTTTTAAGGATGTCGATATGGTCAATGAATTATCCTAGGAATTGTCTTATATGCTGGTGAACATTCCTCTGCGTCCAGAAGGTTATGATTTCACTCACCAATCTATCCCAAAAATTTATTTGAGCATATTTTTCTCTTAGTTTTTAAAACCAAATCACCATATAGAGTTAGAAATGGTATTTTCTCTTTGATGGAACCATTTCTCACAAATGGTCATGACCATTTTGAGTGAGGTAAAGCTGCTTATAATTTTATGACTAGTAACACATTGTCCATCTTTATGAAGCAATATGGGTTTCTCATATCATCTTTTATAATCATTATGATATTTTTAGAGAACTAGTTAACTATTGTTTACCTTATACCAAATCATTCCATTTATCTCATAGAGAATTAGTAATTGTCTTCTGTGTTATCTATCAATTGGGTGTGATATTCCCTCTTTGGGAAATGTCCGATGAGTTCCTTCCTACCATGGACATCTGGGATGATCCCAAAGAGACTCTAGTTTTGGAGAGGAAAACACTCAACAATTAGAAATAAAATTTAGGAAATGTGCATAATATGTGGTCTCATATTTGTTTTAAATTTTGGATCAACATCTTCCTCTATTACAGTGGAGCTGGGCCAACTACTATACACCCTCACGGGTGCCCTTCCCCATAGGTCAGTGACAACAACCATTCATGTTGGTCAATTTTGGAAGCTAGAGAACATACAACATGGGGTTACTAGATGAATTCATTGATATTATTGAGCCTTAGGCTAGTGGTATTTATTGCCAGGTTCTTGAATGGGTGGATTTTCCCGATTGGGGATGAATGCTTGAGAATCCAAGTTGGTACGCTGGTGATGGAAGCACGAATAGTATAGTGACGGACTTTCAATGTAGTTGTACCAATTATTGAACAACTCCACAAACTTTTGAGCTATATTTAGTTTATTAGAGTCCTCTATAGGATCAGTGGTCCTTTTCAATTTTTATTCATCTTGATAGGGGAGAATTTCCACTGCTACAGATATCACAACACTTCCCGGACCCCCGATTCCTTATTTCTCCCCATGTTTCTGGACATTTCTCGTTTTGAAGCATTACCATTAGTCCCTGATGAAGTTTTTGATATGTTTATCTGATATCATATATTTGATTTCATGCCTTATCTTATGTTGACTAGGTCAATTATTGATAATGGTGTCGTACTCTTTATTGAATGTAACACCCTGAAATTGTCCTTGCCTATAATATCTATGAATGATGAGATAATGAAAAAAAATCTACCGAGGTTGGATTATAAATAATATTTTGAAAGATAAATTAAACTTATTCATCATTATAATTTATATAAAAATTTTGGATATGAATTAGTGGAAAAAATTCATAAGAAACACCAATGCCATTATTAGTTTCTTAATAATTCCCTAAAATAAGTAATACAAAGAATATTAATAGAGAAGTTAATTGATTTAAATATCATCTTCAATAATGTTTTTAGATTTATATAAATTTTTTCATAGTTTTTAACTTAACATATTCAAATTATATCATTTTATTAATATTTTTAAATTTACATTATTTAAATAACGTCAAAATTTATATTAATGTAATTTTATAATAAATGATATTTTATTAAAAACTTAAAAGTACTAAAAATTATATATTCATCCAATTGATTTTTAATTTTTAATAAATATAAAATACGATCTATTAATGAACCAAATTATATTTTATAATTAAAATATTAATCCCTAAATATTAAAAACCTTGTTAGAGTGGTTAGGCTTAAAGGAATGTTCTTAAACATTACATACACTTCAATTGAATTAATTTCCAACACATAAAGTGTTTTTATATAATAAGTTATATGTAATATTTTATAATTAATGGGTATAAATTTTATAATAAGTCTCACTTTAATTTATTCTTAATGGATTAATTATATAGGTTAAAAAACTAGTTACCTAAATGAAAACCCAAAATGAAAAAAATTAAGGAAACTTAATAACTAAACAAAAAATGATAAAAATGATTATAATTTTGTGTATTGTGAGTGTTTTTAGACCATAACTCTCCTTTAATCTATTATTTTTACATTTTGGGACCACATGAAGTAAGGGACACTTCCCAATTGTGTATACCTTTTTATATTTACAAGAATGGTGGTCCTCTTACACTATAAAAATAAATTCACTCTTCCCCTTACTCACACCTCTCAAACCACTTTTTATCATAAAATCCTTCCCAAATAAGATCCACTAATCCTTAAAGCTTTCATATAATCTTAAATTTGGGGAAAAATTCAACCAAGTATGTCTTTCAGCATAAAACAAAACGATTTATCTAAAAAGGGGAGAATGTTGTTCAGCGAGCACTTTTATTTTATTTTTTATTAACCACTTTTCTTATTCTTATGTCTTGATTATATAATAACATCAGTATCCTAAATATACTGATATTTTTTTATCTTTAGTTTTTTTACAAACTTTCACACACTTCCATCAAATGGGATACACAATTATCATTATTGTGTATGGAGGACTATTGGAACGCGAACCGATGTCGTTCGTTCTTCCATTACTACCTCTCATGGTTGGGAATAATAATGGAATTAATTAATATATATGATATATATGATATTTATAAAGTATTTATTATTTTTAAATATTTATATAACGCAAACCTCCATTCTTTCTAGGTTTTTAGAATATGGTAACATCGTTTGTTGACGTGTGGACTACCGCCTCCTCAAAGCAATGTTATTTGATCACAAATAACATGGAATGTATTAAATATGGTTTTAATAAAAATATGTTAAATATATGAAATAAATATTATAATTTAATTATAATTTACATATATTATTTTTACCATTAATTATTTTAATATCAAGACAAAATAGAAATAGTGTTTATACATATGTACGGCATACCGTCTCAACGAACGTTATATTTCATTTCCTATATCCAAACAGTATAGATTACTCTAAATACATATTAATTGAATATATATAATATTTAAATCATGGTTTATATTATTTAGATGATGAAATAATGATCTATTTAATACGAACAAAAATAATAACTCCAAACATATTAAAAAATGGAAATTAACACATGAAACAATGAAAATACTTAAAGATTAACAATGAAAGGGTACAAAGATGTTATAAAAGGATAATATATGATAGTATAGACATTATTATGGTTATTTTATAAGTTAGTAACATGTTTAAAACCATTAAAAAGGAGGTTAAAAAAATTCATCTAAAAGGAAATGCAAGGTAAGGGATTTCCATCTCACCTTTTTTACATCTGTATGATAAATGTCATATTCACCACTTGCTTATTTTTTTGTGCTTTATATACTGCCCATTTTGATATATTATATCATGAATTATTTTATCTTCATGTTATTTAAATGTTTAATTCGATTATTATTAATTTTTGGGACTTCCGATTTAGATGTTACCATAGTTTTAAGGGGATTTCTAGTCTCACTTTTATTTCTATGAGACTTATTCCATATTCACCACTAATTTATTTTATACGGTGTATATAATATCCTATGAAATTTTATATCATTAATGTCAAAATTATAATTATACTATATGTTTAGATTAATGACATTACTTAATGTCTTTTATGATTCAAATGTTTCAAAGTGGTATGGTACACTTTGGAATGTTTAAAGATTATTTTCTTGAAGACTCTTTTTAATGGTCATTTAATGGAATTTCTATTCATCAATGAAAACAACCCTAATTATTAATCTAATGGGAATAAATCATATTGATACCATCCTTAATATTCCTTATGAATATTTATGATTATTTTTGACCAGGTATGGTATATAAATTTAATTCATTTATTCATTGTGGTAGTCCCCTTGAAATATTCACTAGACATTAAATTTTCTCAAAATATCCACATTATCTATCATGGATATGATTATTTCCTAAACCATATACCATTTTTACATATGGTATTTACTTTTAATGTTATTTTATTAATAGGGAAAATATTTATAAATCTATATCCTTTTCCTAATATAGATATTTGATTGTTTATAAATTAAATCAATTATTCTATATATGAGGAATGCTTTGGACTGGTGTGACATGGGTTTGGGGCTGGTTAATGCAAGCCCCTTGATGCATCGGTATGTTTAATGAAACAAACTAGATATAGTTCTAGCTAAGGCCATACCCATTTATTATATTCCTAGAAATAATACATGACATTATTAGATTCTTGGAATGAATCCTTAATAGTATTATATTCTTTTCATGAAACCATGGTAATATTAAATTCTTGGCACGAAGTCTTGATAGTATTAGATATTAGAACAAAGACTCGAGGATAAGTTTTAGATATCCATCGTTATGAATTCCATCATTATGAATTCAGTTATTGATATTCCATGTGATTATTTGATTAGTTATAATATCCACATTTAAGATTCAAGCCCATGTTCTTATTTATATGGAATTATTCGATCATCTATTATTATAGACATATTGATTATGCTCGGTGATTCATAATTTCTTCCACCATACCTAACTCTTAATGATAATTTGAGATCACTATTATTTTTCACGTTTCACTAGGATTCCATGAAGCCTATTAAGAAATATATGCTAGGATATTATAAATGTAATAAAATTATTTTCAAAAACTAAATTATGTTGTAATTTGTGTATTCATTTGTAATTAAAATCTCATTTATATTTATAGTTTACCAATACTTATAAACTATTCAACCCTTTTAGATTTTATTCCTTGTAATCATACCAATGTAATAGTAACAAGCACCGGTTTTGATCTTACTGGGGTCGAGCATCTATAGTTGGTATCAAGGGATGTTTAGTAGAAACCTTGGGAACAATATCTAAGAAAACATAGATTAGAGAACATAACCCTAATATAGACTTTGGAAATTATCATAAAAGAACATATGTCTTCATTATATTAAGAGTTATAGATATCATCACGAGATTATGTGATTAAGTCTGATAATAATTTCTATGTCAAAAAATATATTTTTAGGTTTTATGTAATGGGAGTGTAATGTAAGGAATTTCCAACTCACTTGTTTATATCTATAAGATAAATGCCATATTCACTACTTGATTATTTTGTGTTGTGTATCTACTACCCATTTTGATATATTATATCATGAATTTTTTTATTGTCATGGTATTTAAATTTTTCATTTTATGATTATTACTTTTGGTAATTCAAATTCAAATGTTACCACAGTTGTAAGGAGATTTCTAGTCTCACTTTTATTTCTCCAAGACATATTCCATATTCACCACTCATTTATTTTGTTTGGTGTATATACTACCCTATGTCATTTTATATCATGAATCAGTTTAGTATCATGATATTCTAAGTTTCATATAATGTTATTCCTTCATGGGTCTAATGATTTAAATGTTTCAAAGTGGTATGATACACTTTGGAATGTTTAAAGATTATTTTCCTCAAGAATTTATTTAATTATATTTTAATGGAAATTCTATTCATCAACGACAACAACCCTTATTCTTACACTAAGAGGTATATGTCATATTGATACCATTCTTATTCTTTCTTTAGATAGTTCATGACTATTTTTACTAAGGATGGTTTATATATTCACATCCATGATTCATTTTTGAAGTCCCCTTGAAATATTAACTAGAAGTTAAATTTCCCCTAAATATCCACATTATTTATCATGGATATGATTATTGCCTAAACCATATACCATTTTTAGATATAGTGTTTACATTGAATGTTATTTAATTAACTGGGGGAATATAGATAAATTTTTATGTTTTACTCAATATGGATGTTTGATTTTTTATGAATTAAATTGATTATTCGATATATGGGGGATGCTTTGGCCTTGTATGACACATGTTGGGGACCGGTTAATGGAAAGCCGTCAATGCAATAGTAAGTTTCATGAAACAAAAAAATATGATTTTTTTCAAGCCAGTATCCATTTGTACGATTCCTTGAACGAAGCCTTGATAATATTAGATTCTTGGCATGAAGCCTTAAGGATATTACACTATGAGAAAAATTGATATTTGCGACGAGGTATTTGCGATGGGGAGGGTCTCATCGCAAATAGTTCATCAGGAGGGACTATCTGCAACGGGAACCTCTTCCCATTGCAGATAAATTATTATTTATGATGGGGAGATAGACTACATCACAATAGGTTTGACATGAGCTGTGTGCCAAACCGCAGGAAGTGTATTTGCGACGGGTATAAAACCTTGTCGCAAATTCCCAAAGATGTTTTCTAGTATTTGTGATGAGATTTATGTCTCATCGCAAACAGTTTGTTAGCAGGTTGGTATTTCCAACAGGACCCATCGTAAATAGTCTAACCAATATATACCCCCATCTGTTTTTTTCTCATTCCACTCCTTTCTCTACACCACTCCCCCTATCTACTTACATTTTTTATCTAAATTTTTTTCAATGTTTAACATTCTAAATCAGAGCAATATTCATGGCATATATCCTACAAAAGATTCTGTTTTAAGGTATTTATCTATTTCATTTATTTTTTTTAGTTAATTAATTTTATTTTATATTAGTTATAATTTTTGATAATTAGCTGCAATTAAATTAAATTAGACTTAGATTTTTTATTTATCATTATTTATTTTTACATTTAATTATATATGATTAGTATTAATTAGTATTAATTAATAGTTATTATATTTATAATTATTAATTAGCAGTAATTAGTATGAATAATATTTTTTTAATAAGTAGTTATAATTATCGATAATTAGTAACCATTAGTAATAATTAGTAATAAATTGGAATAAATAATTATAAATAGTAATAAATAGTAATAACTAGTGATAATCAGAAATAACTAGTGGTAACTAGTAAAAATTTGTCATAATTAGTGGGAGTAAGTAATAATTAGCTGTAATTAGTAGTAAATTGTAATAACTAGTAATGTATTAAAATAATTTGTAATAATTTGTAATAATTTGTAATAAATTGCAATAAATTTTAATAATTAGTAATAATTTCTAATTAATAAATAATAATTAGTAATAAATTGTAATAAGTGGTAAAAATTGTAATAATTAGTAATAATTGGTAATAAATTGTAATAGTTAGTAACAAATTGTAAGAAATTGTAATAAATTATAGTAAATAGAAATAATTAGTAATAATTAGTAATAATTAGTGATAAATTTAAATAAATAGTAATAAATTGTAATAATCAGTAAGAATTGGTAGTAATTAGTAAGGATTTGTAATAAATAGTAAGAATTAGTAATAAATTATAATAATTAGTAATGAATTGACAAAAATAGTAATAAATTGCAATAAATAGTAATAAATAGTAATAAATGGTAATAAATTGTAATAAATTGTAATAATTAGTAATAAATTTAATTAATTTGAAATAATTTGTAATAATTTTTAATAAATAGTGGGGCTAAGTAATAATTGGTAATAAATTGTAATACTTAGTAATAATTAGTAATGGATTGTAATAAATTGTAATAATTACAAATAAAATGTTATAAATTTTAATAATTAGTGATAACTAGTAATAATTAGTAATAATTAGTAATAATTAGTAATAATTAGTAATAAATGGTAATAATTAGTAGTAAATTGTAATAATTAGTAATAATTAGTAATAAATTGTAATAATTATAAATAATTAATAATAGATTGTAATAATTATTAATAATTTGTAATAATTAGAAATAATTTTTTGCAATTAGTAATAAATTGTAATAATTAGTAACAAATTGTAATAATTAGAAAATAATTATAATAATTAATAAAATATTGTTATAATTACGAATAAATTGTAATAATTTAGTAATACTTTGTAATAAATCGTAATAATTATTAATAAATTGTATTAAATAGAAATAAATATTAATAAATAATAATTAATTGTAATAATTAGTAATAAATTGTAATAAATTGTAATAAATTGTGATAATTATTAATAATTAGTAATAAATTGTAATAATTAGCAATAAATTGTAATATTTAGTAGTAATTAATAATAAATTGTAATAATTAGTACTAAATTATAATAATTATTAATAAATTGTAGTAATTAGTAATAATTAATAGAAAATTGTAATTATTAGTAATAATTAGAAATAATTAGTAATAATTAGTAATAATTAGTAATAATAAAAATTCCACGCCATAAGATGAAATCACTCATAGAATATAATATGGTAAAATTCCTTTATTTTGTGAATCTTATAGAATCATTGGTCACAGAAAATCAATGTGTAGAAATGATCTTGTTTGTACGAAATTTCAGTTTTGGGGTTATGATTCACAACAATGTAGGAGAATAGGAAATCAAGTGATTGATGAAAACACTATGGATCAGTCTCAAAATCAAGTGGTTGGAGTGACCAGTCCTGCCCCTATTATCAAATTTCATAGGGAGAAGGCCTTGTTAATGAATGGTTTGTTCTGGATATTCAAAAGAGTCCTCCTATTTATCTTTTGACTGCAGGCTGCACTGAAAATTATGTTCTTGAATTAATTTCCTCTAATAGAGATGTTAGTGGCCTTGTTCTTCCTATTCAGGAGAAGGTGAGAAATACTATTTCTTGGCCTGATAGGGCAGAGGATTTTCAACTAGCCTCTAAGGTAATGTCTTCTAAAGAAGCCCTATTAAGGTTCATTTCTGATGAGCAGCTTGGAGAAGCATAAGAGGGTAGTCAAGGTAAAATGGAATTTGATGTGTATAATGATGTAGATTCTAATTACTAGTAAGAGCAACGAACCATTTCTTTAAATAATCGAAAAGGTCAATCAAAGATAGTGGTTGACACTTTAGGGAAATACAAGAGAAAATCTTGCAACCTAGTTTCTAAATCCTCTACCCCTAATTCGGGGAAATATTTTTCTGGTATTGCATTGGCTACAAAGGATTTCAATAAGACAGCTGGTGTTACTCAACCTCCTATAGTTGTTGTTTGCAGTGTGCATTTAGTAACTATGGTGGCGTGTTGTTCTGCACAAGGATATAATTTTAATAAGTCATATGTTCACCCTTTACCAACCACTCTTGCATGTATCCCTCATATGGACAGTATGTGTCCATAGGAAAAAATAGTGAGTTGGGAATTATCTAAGGTTCAGGTTTTGGATGCTGTGATTTATTCTGCTTTGGAGATTTCTGATGGACTTGGTGCATCCAATCCACCTATAAGCGGTACCACTGCTAGCCTAATACCTATTATACCTACTATGCAGGCTCATACCTATACTCATATTAAGGGTTTAAACTACAAGGATTCTATTTTTTAACCCCTTATCTTAATGTATAAAGGGATGGGAATGTTACAGCCTTATCTTACAAGCAGTCATCTTGTGAAAATACTCCTCATAGGGATAGTCATGGGGTTTAAACTTTTGATAATCCCATTATAGATAAGTCAAGGACCACTCCAAGCCCGTAATTGACTCAACGTGTTAAGGGGACTCCAAAACTGAAGGTGTACTCACAATTCCTTGCAATTGTTTTTGAAACTTTCTTAGCATTTTCATAATTAAAACTATAATTTTTTTTCAAAAGGTACATTTAATTTCCCTTATAAAAAAATGATCTCAGAGAATGTTTGACACATTTGACAATGTTGGGGATATCTATTGTATTTTAGTTTTCAACCAGATTATGTTTTTTGGTATCAACATGGTGAACGTAGTTCCAGAGAAGATACTAATAATTTGGTTTTAGATCCATCATGGTTTCAAAATATAGTACATGATGTATCAGTTTCTTCATTTCAAAAAATAGAAACTTGGGATGATATTGATTTATCTCTTGAGTTGGAACCATCTCAATTTTATGAGTTGATGAGGTCCGCTGAGGAATCTTCATATCTTGGTTGTAAGATAATAAAATTTGAACCGATATCCAAATTTATGGTTATTAAATCAGATAATGGAATATAAAATAGTTGTTTTGATCATATATTCTCTTCATTTAAAACACTATCACCTAAAAGAAATGTGTTTCCTAAAAAATCTACGAGAACAGGAAGTTGTTTCTTAATCTAGGTCTTGGTTATCAAAAGATTCATAAATGTTTAAATGATTTCATATTATATTATGGTGAAAATGATTCCTTGGAAAGTTGTCACACATGTGGAAAATCTAGATATAATGTGGCTTAACTAGGGATGTTAAGATTGATTCGTGAAAAATAGTGGAGATATTTCAAAATTACACCCAGATTGTAGTGTTTATTTATGTCTCGGAACACAACAATATTGATGTCATGAAACAAAACCAATATTTCAACAAGAAAAATCTTAAATCATCCCTCTAATGGTGATTCATGGAAACATTTTGACCAATTGCATTCTTATTTTTCTTTAGAATCCCTAGAAATGTGATTAGATCTTTCTACTGATGGTTTCTCTCCATTTGGTTCTTATGGTAGTCAGTATTCATGTTGGCATGTCTTTATAACTCCGTAAAATTTACCTCCTTGGATGTTGATGAAGGGGCCATATATATTTTTGATCATATTAATTCAAGGACATCCAAAAAAGAGTATTTATGTTTATTTGAAACCGTTGATTTATGTGTTAAATTCATTGTGGAGTAATGGTGTTAGTAAATATGATGTTGCTGCGAAAACAAATTTCCAAATAAAAGCTGCATTGATGTGAAAAATTGGTTACCTACAATCATATGGTATATTATCTGATAGATTACATATGGTCCAAAATCTTTTTTGTTCTATATGAGAGACAATAAATCATTTATTCTCATCAATAAAAAAAACATTTTTTTCAACTATCATCACATATTCCTTCCAATCGATCATCCTTTTAGAAGTAACAAATATAATTTTAGAAAAGGGATAATTGAAAGAGATGGAAATCCAACAATGATATTAGGTATAAAGTTAAAATCAAATGTATCTTCATTACCTCCCATCACATTTGAATCAATAATAAACCAATAGAAAATCGATGGATTTGGAAATGAAAACACTAGGATAAAACAGAGCATTTTTTGGGATCTTCTATATCGGTATGATTTTTGGCCCATCACGTGTTGAATTTCATGCATATTGAGAAGAACTATTTTGATAATTTGTTTCATATAGTTTTGGATACACTAGGTAAGACCAAAGATAATGCAAAGGCATGGTAAAATCTTGCCAAAATTTTCAGGTATCCAAAACTTGAACTATTTGAAAATGTCATATCACAAAATTTAGGGAATCCAAAAGAACCTTACACAATTTCCAAATAAAATTGATTATTATTTTGTCTGTGGATTGAAAATTTGAGGCTTCCAAATGGTTATGCTTCCAATTTGGGATGATGTGTTATAAATTCACATATTCCTGGATTAAAAAGTCATGACTTTCATATTAAAATGGAATGACTTATGACGATTTGATGAAGAGGTTTGTTGAATTATATGATTTGGGATGATATAACATAAAAATAAAATTGTTCCAAGACATTTTTGTGGCGAAAACAGACTATGATACTCTAAGAAGAATGTAAGATGATGTTGTATTAATTTCATTTAAACTAGAAATAATATTACCTCTAGAATTCTTTTACTAAATGGAACATTTAATATTACATTTTCTACATGAATAAAAATGTGGAGGTCTGATACAGTTCTAATCGATGTACCCATTTGAGATATGCATACAGAAATTTAAGAAAAATGTATTTAACAAAGCATCAGTAGAAGGCTCAATTGTAGAAGCTTATTTACAAGAGGAAATTTAATTTTTATGCTCTCATTATTTTCAATCTAAATATCCTCAAAAACACAAATTCATGGGTCGTAATAAGGGAAATGTTCTTGATGAAATGAGAAATTAGTTATCAATTTTTAATCAGCCTGAACATGGCTTCAGTGGAGTTCATAAGCGATGGATTTTAGATGACGAACGTCATAGAGATCTTACATATGTTCTTCTCAACTATGAAGAAATGACACAATTAATATTGTTAGTTATATTATAACTTATTCTATAATTTTTTTATAGTAAATTAATGTTATTTCATTATCAAGTTATATGATAATCATATCAGGAAGCAGCTTCCACAAATTACAAAAACTGCTCTTAAAGAATGTCAGCAAAACAATTTGTTCTACTTGTTTTAAAAACCACTAACAAAAATTATTTATAGTTTAACAATTAAAATAATTTTATTTCCACTTATATTGATAACTATATTAAAAAAAATCAGGTATCTCAACATACTGATAAAATTGATAATCGATTGTGTGTATTGAGTAACCCACCATCCTAGATGGTTAAATATTATAATTAAGATGTGGTGAATGGTTTTTTATTTAAAAAAGTGCATATTGGGAATAAAAAACAATGAATAGTGATGTTTTCTTGAGGGTATATCATCATAGAGAAACTAATGCTGACATTTACGATATGCTGGAAGAAATTATTGAACTTTGTTATCTAGGAAAAAATAACATAACAATGTATAAATTTCAGTGGTTGGATTTTGAGAGAGGATTGCATGTTCATCCCACCCATGGAATTGTTTATATTAAATATAAAATTATTCTTGTAGTAAATGAACCATTTTTATTAGCTCTCCAAGAACATAAAATTTATTATAAAAATTAATGTGCTACATCAAGAAAGTTGGGTGATTGGTGGTGCATAAAAAAAAATTATATCTCAGGAAAATCATTTTACTCAAAGTGAATGTGGTTCTGATGAACTGCAAGGAATTGAAATTTATTCAAGATACTACTCCAAATCCATATTTTTCATGAAGAGACATGAATATTTATGATGACACCCCATAGTTAAGGTTCAATAGTCACAATGATGTTAATGATGTCACAAATGAATTTGAAATGACAAGATACGATGAAAATGAAACTCATGTTGAAATTGATGCTGAATAGGAGGAATTTGAAGACATTGAAATTTTAAAATATAAATATGATGATAAAGATGAAATTAACACAGTTAAATTCTAATTATAATCATATATAATAGTTATTTATATATAATAGTTATTTTAAACTATTTTCTCATAACAATAATTTCATGTTTTAGATGGATGAGGATCTATTTTGTTAGTTTTATGAGGATAATATACCTTTAGATGGGAAGAATGTTGGATCATATAACCCTAATACTACTCATGATTCATGTTTTACCTACATAGGTAGTGTTCTTATGCAATTAAGGATTCCTGACCTAATCCCTGAGCGACATCCATGTCTTGACATCAATCCATGTATGCAGAGGTACGTTTACCTTTGTATTTTAGTTATCTTTCATTAATTTATTTATATAATAATTGTTTGATTATTGGTTTTTTCAATGATTTACACATATAGATGTTGGATAGGGGAGCACTATATTGCATAATTTTTTTCTAACGCATGGGTCACATGGGATTAGATTCCCATTGATGTTCACCAATGCATGTTCGATCATTGGCTGGTATGTAAATAAATAATATATATTTTGAAATTTATTTAATTAATAACTTGATATTATAAATTATTTATAGGTTTTATGTTATCCCATCGATGAGAGCATATGTGAAGCTATCTTGAAAGTATGGGAGGGGTTTATGCGTGAACATTGCTATCAGTTTTTGCCCAATTTGCAAAGGAAAGAAATGATTAAAGTAAGAGTGATAGAGTTTGATGTGTCTTGTCACACCCACCGACCTGATTACATTTCGTCTCAGGATTGGGATGGATTTTGTTCACACTATATGAGTGGTCATTTTCAAAGGAGATCATCGGTAGGTCAAAAAAACCTGGGGATACATGAGGTGGCACATTGAGGTGATAGTCATATATTCAATATGCATAAGAAACATATGGTAAGTACTTATTTTTAAATAATTTATATACACTACAGGAAAATTGAATTTTTGCAGCAGTTTTTTTGGATATGGAGGCAGTTTAAACCGCCGCCATATGCTTCTATGGAGGCTTCCAAAAACCACCGCTAAATTGCATGTTGGGAATCTATTATCGGCAGTTAAAGCAATTTAGCAGCATTTTAAGGGAACCATCATGGTTGGCACGTTATTGCGGCGGTTATATTGTTTTTCGAGGGGGACTTCAGGGTAGGGGATTACTTTTTTAGCATTGGTTAAAACCTCCACTAAAAAAAGTAATGGCCTATCTGGACAAACCGCAACGACAAACAATATAACCTCCATGAAAAAATCACGAAAGATGGGCCACTGTAGTGGCGGTTAGAACCACCGCTAAATTTAAGACTGTATTTGCGGTTAAACCCACCGCAAATAGAAAAAATATTGATATTTAGCAGTGGTTAAAACTGCCACTAAAAAAAGATTTAAAAAAAAGAACCAGTTTCTAGAGCCCCTATACCAATACCCTGAAAAACCCCATTCCAATAATAAAAAAACACCAACAAAATACATAATACAGTCAATATAAAAAAGATATTATTAACTAATCACATCCAAATTCATCATTCAGTGAGTAAAGTAATGCTGATAAACATACCACAAGGCATAATCCTAGTATCCGATAAAATGTAGTGGTGAATTTATAAGTTTACCCCTCTCCTATTCTTATACCACTTTCCCTTTTCTATTTCATCTTCCAGTTATTTGGAATTCATTAACCTCTTGTATAACTCAAAAAAAATTAACATAGGTTCATCCATATATTTACCATTAGACACCCAATTCCAGATCCGAAGGAAGCATTGGATAGCTCAATGTAATGCAAGCACCACTCATATGTCATATTTTAGTTTTCCATTGTATCCTTTGTGCTATATAGGCATAGAAATATTTTCCATACTATCATGGAACTGAACCATTTATCATATTTCTCCGAAAAATACTAAAATATGATGTTGATATCAGGATAGGCGTCATCTATGACCTTTAGTTTGGTAGTCACCTTGGTTTCCCTTTGGGGTTCGATGTTTTGTAATTAATCCATTAGTTCGCACACCATATTTGGTCAAGCATCTCTATTTAAGTGATTTATGTATTTAAAATTAACCATTTCAGACCCATATGTACTAGTTGATCCTTGATTTGATGTTCACATGTTGTGTGCAACTTATATGGTCACCCATTGGGTGATCTAGGTGAAATGGGACAATATAATATTTTCTCAAATGTGGTTACTCTCATATATCTTTTGGAATTGTTCAATAATGTAATATCTTGTTATATATGATTATTTGATAGAATCCAAGGCATCCCTTAGGTGTTTGGACCACTTATAGTTGGATTTTCTAAAGTGGTAAATTTCCTAGATTAACATGTCACCATATAAGTGACTCCATTGAGATTATATATGGGTTTCTCATGTTTTAATGAATTGAATGAGTTAAATGTAACTGATAATGTGAAATGGATAATTAATGATGGGTTTCTATTATTAAAATAAATCAATTGGTTTTAAATGGAATGAACCCAAGTAATTTTAATGTCATGCTTTTGAATTATGCTTTATAAAATTCTTCATAAGAATTGTAATATTTTAAATGGGAATTTAACGTGGATAAAGACATGAATAAGATGTTATTACATATCTATTATGACAAAAATTATTATGACTTTATTATGTATATGGTGTAGATTGATGAGATGGATGTGAGGTAATTCCCCTTACTATTTATATTTAATATATGCCTTTATAGAGGTTGTGTTATGATGGTCTGAGATTGTTGAGCAAGGATATATCACAATTCATTACATCAACTGTTGAGCATGGTGTATCACAAAAATGTTACTATATAAGTATTGTGATTTAATCACCACATTTCATGACTAGAATTTTTAACTGATGGCGCACTCAACATCCCATGTGTTGTTTCATGGTGTCTCTCACTCTATTGGGATATAGGTCATGTAACCAATTACATGAGCACATAGGCTTGTTAGACTAGTTAGGGATGTCTAAGTTATTCCATGGTCTATTCATCAGTATTATTATAAGTATATGGCTACATACATCTTCACATACCTTGGCAATATAGGTGGATGAAATATATATAAACTATATATATTACTACTATATATATTAACTATTTACATTTTTATTCCATCTATGTGTCGATAAATTTAAACCCTCCAATAGTCCTTTAAGAACGTGATTTGGTGGTTATTTATTTATTCCATATTTACTAAAAAGATATGGGGTGTAGTATATTGGTGTTACACCCTTTATCTTGGAAATAATGATGTGGTAATATTTTCTTGAGATTAATTTATGTTGGTATTCCGTGTGGAATTATTATAAATGAAACATAACATAGGAATTAGGTAAAATCATCTCTCTATTGGGTAATTCCATGTCGAATTATTATACTTGACACTAAATATAGAAAAAAGGTAAATCATCTCTCCAATTTATAAGGGTTTCTAATTTTTTAAGAGTGATGGTTCTGGTTCAATTATCATTTTTGTTTCACTAGTGTGATTTCATTGGAAAAGGAGTCTTTATTGTGGTTTCCTTAGAAGGAATGGAATCTGGCTCCTAATATATTGTCACTCCCAATATGAATCCTAGTTATTTTGATGTGTAGAATATAATAGAATTTATTAGGAACATTCCTTCAAAGGGAAGAGTGTCTCGTGAAGGGGTTGATAAATTCTATCAAGGAATATGGATGCTTATAATAAATTATTTTATATAAGGTAGTTGATGTTATGAATGGTAAGTAACTGATCATGTAGTCTAATTAACATTTTCTCGGGAGGGGGTTCTATAGAATCTGCTGGGAGTTTCCCATCGACATGTCATACCTATTGAGATAACAGACACTGTCATTCACACTGCCTGACTGTTCTTGGAGGCCACATTGGAAATGGTGGGAAACCCCTAGAAAAATTTCCCCTAATCTCATATCATTATCAATGGATTCCAATTTTTTTTAAAATTTTGGATACTAGGTTTATGACACAATAAAGGGTAATCTATCTTAAACTTGTTAGCGAGACACACATTCTCATCCCTAGGTATTGATACAAGAGAATAACTAAGAAGTACTTCTTCGAAATGGAAATGTAGTGGTAAATGCATTAGGCTAGAAAATGTAGGATAAGTTATTATAATGAAAAAAATGAATTTATCAAAAATGAATCATAAAAAATGCATTATCACAATAAAGAGTCGATATAAATTGTGTATACCGCACCGGGAAAATCAAGACATAAAGAAAACATGAGAAATCAATAAAATACATAAAAGGAAACATGACAAATCAAAAAAATGTTAGGTCCTGAAAATGTTGTTGGATCGAATATTTAGATATGTATGTCTATTAGATGGTACAATACAAGAGGGGGGTGAATTGTAGGTTGAAAAACCTTTGAGTTTTAGAAACTAAGAGATTAGTTTAAAAGATCTTAAACTAATACAAATAAAAACACCCACAATTGTATTGAATATAAAAAGGTATGATGTATTGTAATACTAATGTAATGTAAAACAATTGTATTCAATATGAACACAATAATCAGAGTAATACAAAGAGGAATGATTATACCTTAAAGCGTATAGAATCAATCAGTACAATATTTAATAGAATGATTGGAATTGAAACAATTACAATGGAAAATGTAAAGAAGAAAGGAAACAATACAAATACCTTTCTAATACAAGTAACAACGGAAATGTAAAAGAATTACAATTGTTTTAACCCAAAGAGAAGGGTTATCCTTTCACATAGGATAAAAGGTCTGTCTCACCAACACCTTGGTGAGCCCTCGATACGATGATCGGACTGTCTGTCTGCCTATCCCTAGCAGCCCTCAATACGATGATCGACACATCTGTCTACCTATCCCCTGCATCCTTCGATACGATGATCGACACGTCTGTCTACCTATCCCTGGCAGCCCTCGATTTTGTAGGTAATCGGCACCTTTGTCTTTTAATCACTTGAAATCCCTCGATATGATAATCAGACGCACAAGGCAGATGAGAGAAGTCACAGTGTCTCTCTCTAGAATCTTGGTAGTTCACGAAGTCTCTTTATTCATTTCACCATCCTTCCCTCAGCTTCAAATGACCTCCTATTTATAGGCCTCGGGTTCCAACGGTCATGTTGCCTCCAACGGTCATATTTCTCCGAAAAACTCGGAGGAACTTGGACACCTGTCATCATAACGGTCATATTGAAACAGAAAGCACGACATCATTTTTATTAGTTTGTAACTAACTCAACGACATCGTATTGGTTAAAACAGGATATATATATTGATAAGAAATGGTACGATTCATATGAAACAACTTCTTTTGACAAAGTACCAAAACAAGTAATGAACATCCGAATAGCATAGTCAGTACGATACGATTGACAGAGTCAGTACGATACGATTGACAAAGTCAGTATGGTACGATTTTCAGAGTCAGTACGATACGATTGACATAGTCAGTATGGTACGATTGACAGAGTCAGTACGATCAGTATTGTATGATACGATATGGTCAGTACGATCAACATTTTACGATATGATAAACATGATAGAAGACAATTTTAATTTCCAAAATATGATAGAATACATTTTTGATTTCCAAAACATGATATAGAAGTCAAAAGAGGACTTTTGACTCAACAATCTCCCCCTTTTTGGAAAGCACAACACATAAAGAAAATATAACAAGAAATACTTATCTCCCCCTGAGTTATTGGAAACTCTTCTGAATAAGAAATTGAATACAACTAACTCCCCCTTAGGTATGGACTTTCCTAAGGATTGTATTCGTAGATTTTCCTTAAGAGTGTTGTAAAGAATTCTCCCCCTTTATAAAACATTCCCCCCTTTGTAAACATTCTCCCCCTTTGTGATTTACAAAAAGAAAGGGGTAATCTTGAATTTTTTGAAGGAGTTAGTAAAGCAATACAAGATAATAGAAAAAAACATGAAATAACAATCATTACGATAACAAACATTTCCAGACTTGAAAATAAATACTGATCACTTGTTTTCTCATTCATTCTCCTTTTTGATTAACTCATGAAGAACTGCCTTCATCTTTTTTATCTCCTTCTTGTCTTCAGAAATAGATTCACCCTGAGTTTTGAGAAGCTCTTGTTGTTCCGCAAAAATCTGATCTTGATTCTTGATAGTCTCCTCCTGGACTCTGATTACTTATTCAAGGGTATCAATTCTGTTTTTCAAATTCTTGTTATCTTTGGATAACACAGAATTTTGATTCTTCAACAAAACCATTTCATCTTTGAAAGATGAAACCTTCGAGAATTCAGATTGAAAAACATTCATTCTCTCTTTCAAATCTTTCACTGAAGGAACATCGGCTCATTGAGAAGACAAAAGATTCAACCTTTCAACCGTTTCTCTATCAAGCTTATTGAAAGAAACTGCAAGCTCATTTGACAACCTTCTTATATCTTCAATAGATATTTCATGATCATTGATTGAGCTCTCTGTTTTGTACGACCACTTGGTCATCTTATTGCAGGCCTTCTTATGAGCAACCGAACTTTCTGAAAGAACTTTCAAATCGGCTTCAACTGACAAAACTTTCTTCCTCAACTCTTTTACAGAGCCAAACTTCTTCTTTTGATTGTCAGTAATAAAATCGATTTTCCCTTCCAGCCTAGGAAAATATGGAATGGTCTTCTCAACCCTTCTCAAAACATGGACAATGTAATCACTCTTCTTGAGAGAGATTGTATGTTCTGAATCAGTATCTTCATCATACAATGCTAGTTCATATGATCTGCTAGAGTCAACAACTGGCTGTTTTCCATTTTCTTTTTCTTTCTTCCTTCGTTCTTCTTCCACTTTTCCACTAAGGACAACAACTTTATCAGTGTGAGAGGATTTAGCATCTTGCTTTTCTTGAGATGAAATTTTGTCCGGAGATCGTGCTTGATCAGCATGAGGAGTTTGTTGAACACATTCACTCATCTTTTGAACCGATTCCTCTCTACTCTTCTTTGAACTTTGAAGAAATTCTAAAAGAAAGTCTCCTTCTTCTTCTTCCACTTCTTCTATCACTTCCATCACTTGTTTTTGTTTTCCTTTCTCAAGGAGACTCTGTACGATGGGCTCTTGATGCACTTCTATGGTAAGTTGAGAAATAGATTCCTCAACTTCTTTCAAGACTTTAGAGATATCAAAGTCTTGAGCCCTTCTTTTCAAAACAGTTTTCTTTTTCTTTTCATCCTTAAGGGTTTCTTCTACCCTAATTCTTTCTGTAAAAGCCTCAGCCGGGTCAAGTCCGAACTTTGGATCACCTTCCTTTCTCTGTTACTTATCCTTTCTCCATTTTGCTACAACCTCATTACTATACATTGGCTTCTTCTTAGGCTTTGAACTGGTTTTCGGATCAGACTTTTTAGTAACACCAGTAGATTGAATGTCTTTGGATGGCATAGGTGCTGATTGATTCTGATCCAATTCAGCTTCTACATCTCTGACAAAAAGTTTTGAATTCTGATCAAAACAAACATTCAACTTCTTCATAGTACTTTTTCTAATCCAATAGGTCTTCAAATCTATGGGGTTTCCTTTCAAAGTAATGTTACAAAACTTTATACTTTCGAGAATGAACTTCGTAAGGATGGCTGGATACATAATCATTTGGGACTTAATCCCTTTTATCTTGACATTCTTAATGGTTTCAAAAACATACCCCATGAGAATTACTTTTCTCATATTTACAAGATAGTCAAGCATAAAGATATCAGAAACTTTCAGAGTTTCTCTATACCCTTTCCTTGGGATAAGAAAACCTTGCATCCATAAAGTCACAAAACGATTGTCCGGTGAAAGATGAGACACTTTTCTCTTTTCTTCATTAATAACAAACAGTCTTTTCAGCACTTTCTCTATTAAACGTACCAACTTCCTCTGGTAGTTTGTAAGATGGACAAAAAGAATTCCCTTCTACAGAAACATTCAGAAAATGTGCCGCTTGTTTCACATACATAGACAATTTTCTATCGTATACAGCAAAATTGATAGTCATATCTTTGTCTAACGATATGGTTTTATAAAACTGACAAACTTCATCAAAGAGAACCAGATTTTGAGAAACAGGTCTTTCAACACACAGATGTTCCCATCCTTGAAAGAGAATGATTCTTCTGATTGTGGAATCATACGAATCAAAAAATTCTAGAGAAACTAACCTTTCTCTGTTAAAGTCATTCTCTGTAAAAGTCTTTGAAGACATTTCGGCGGGAGTATTACCAGAGGATTGAGACATAAAGATGATGTCGATGATAGATTGTACGATGATTTATAACCGGTTGAGCAGAGCTTCGCCTCAAATCCTAAAAAAACAATGTGGGTTTGGGGAGGGGGGGCTATTTATAGGCGAAAAAGGGGTGACTATTGATCTTCTACGGTCAGGATTAGAGAAAAACAAATCAATGGTTAGGATTGAAAACGAAAAAGAAAAAAAAAATGGAAAATACCTGCCGGAGAACGTAAGGTAGTTGTTGGTTTTAGGATTAATGAATAGACAACCGTATGAAATAAAATAAAATAGAAGTATCAAACGACGTGCCGATGGAAAACAATCTCGTTACCATGAACTGACAATACGATGGAAAACAATATTGTTACCATGAACCATCGATACGATGGAAAACAATATCATTACCATGATCTGACGATACGATGGAAAACAATATTGTTACCATAAACTGACAATACGATGGAAACAATCTTGTTACCAAAAACTGACGATACGATGGAAAATAATCTTGTTACCATAAACTGATGATACGATGGAAAATAATCTTGTTACCATAAACTGACGATACGATGGAAAAGAAAATCATTACCATCATCGGTCGATACGATGGAAAAGAAAATCATTACCATCATCGGTCGATACGATGGAAAAGAGAAACATTACCATCATCGGTCGATACGATGGAAAAGAAAATCATTACCATCATCGGTCGATACGATGGAAAAGAAAATCATTACCATCATCGGTCGATACGATGGAAAAGAAAATCAATACCATCATCGGTTGATACGATGGAAAAGAAATTCATTACCATCATCGGACAGTACGATGGAAAAGAAATTGATTACCGTCATCGGTTGATATGATGAAACTGTTAATACGATACAGAAAAAATGAATGATACGATAAAACTGTCAATACGATAAACAGAAAAATGAATACACACATTCAAAGAGTATATATTTAAATAACATAAGATAAAAAGAAATATAAAAACATAGAAAGAAATGTCCTCCCCCTTTCAAGAGGAGTTATTTACTGTAAGGATATTTGTAAAACATGAAGTAGATATGAATGATTATTTTAATGTAATCATTCCTAGCTTCTGTTTTATAAACTCAAATCTATCGGAAGGTAATGGTTTTGTAAAAATGTCATCAAGTTGTTCTTGCATTCCGATAAATTGTAAAATAATATCTCCTTTTTGTGTGTGATCTCTAAGAAAGTGATGCCTAACATCTATGTGTTTTGCACGAGAGTGATGTGCTGGGTTCTTACTAAGAGCTATGGAACTTGAATTATCACAAAGGATTTGAGTTTTGGAGAAACTCAAACCATAGTCAGTGAGTGTGTGATGCATCCACAATACTTGATCACAGCAACTTCCAACTGCTACATATTCAGCTTCAGCAGTGGATAGTGCTACTGCGTGTTTTTTCTTGCAGGACCAAGAAACCAAGGAATCTCTTAACAAGTGACATGTTCTAGATGTACTTTTTCTATCCATTCTACAACCACCAAAGTCAGCATCTGAAAAACTTTTTAAAACAAAATCATTCCCAGAAGAGTAAAAAAGACCTAAATCCATAGTTTCTTTTAAATACCGAAAGATTCTCTTTACGGCTTTTAAATGGGCCTCTTTTGGATTAGATTGGTATCTTGCACATAAGAATATAGAAAATATCAATTCTGGTCGACTAGCTGTCAAGTATAGCAAACTTCCTATCACACCTCTAAAGATTGTTTGATCTACTGGTTTCCCAGATTCATCAAGATCAAGAGTATTTGAGGTACCAATTGGGGTGCTAATACTTTTAGTTCTGTCAAATCCATAATTTTTGAGTAAGTCTTTAATATACTTATGTTGAGATATATATGTTCCTTTTGGTTTTTGAGAAATTTGAAAACCTAAAAAGAATGTTAACTCACCCATCATACTCATTTCAAACTCAGATTTCATTAAGTTTGCAAAAGAATCAGTTAAAGATTTATGAGTTGATCCAAATATGATGTCATCAACATATATTTGGACAATCCAAACATTTTTGTTTTCCATTTTGATAAAAAGGGATGGATCTGTTGTACCTTTTGTATAATTTTTTTGTATAAGAAATATTGTAAGTCTATCATACCATGCTCTAGGGGCTTGTTTTAGACCGTATAGAGCTTTGGTAAGTTTAAAAACATGATCAGGATGTTTTGGGTCTTGAAAACCAGGAGGTTGTTTGACAAAAACTTCTTCTTGAACAAAACCATTTAGAAAAGCACATTTGACATCCATTTGAAATAGTTTGAAATTGAAAAATGCTGCGAAGGCTAATAGAATATGAATAGATTCAAGTGTAGCTACAGGAGCATATGTTTCTTCATAGTCTATTCCCTCTTGTTGATTATAGCCTTTAGCAAAAAGTCTTTCTTTATTTCTTACAATGATTCCATTTTCATCACATTTGTTTTTGAAAACCCATTTTACACCAATCACAGTTGTTTCTTTAGGTCTATCAACTAAAGTCCAGACTTGATTCTTTTAAAATTCATTTAGTTCATCTTGCATTGCTTTGATCCAATCATCATCACCTAAAGCCTCACTCGGACTTTTAGGTTCAAATTGGGGAAGAAAACCAAGATGTTCTATTTCATTTCTTAAGGAATTTCTGGTCCTTACAGGTTGATTTACATCACCAATGATGTTATCACTGGGATGATTTCTAAGAAACAATTGATTTGGGTTTTGTAAATCCTGTTCATCAACATATGGTAGAAAATCTTCTGTGGTAAATGTTTCAGGAATACTTTCTTGAACATTTTCCTTATCAGAATGATCTTCTAATAAAGGTTGATAAACATTTTTAGAAAACACATCCGAGGATGTAGGATTGGGTTCGTTGAAAAGAAAAGGATCAGTTTCATCGAATTTTACATGTACTGTTTCCTCAACAGTACAAGTGTTTTTATTGAAAACTCTATAAGCCTTAGAGATTGTAGAATAGCCTAGAAATATTCTTTCATCATATTTTGGTGCAAATTTGTGTAGATTATATTTTGTATTCAGAATGAATACTTTGCAGCCAAAAACTTTGAAGTATGAAACTTTAGGTTTTCGGCCAGTCCATAACTCATAAGGGGTTTTATTAAGAAATGGTCTAGTTAAAACACGATTTATAGTATAACAGGCAGTACTAATAGCATCATCCCAAAAGTGCTTAGCAATTGAGTATTCACTCAACATGGTTCGAGTCATTTTCTGAAGAATACGATTTCTTCTTTCAACAACACCATTTTGTTGAGGAGTTCTTGGAGCTGAGAAATTGTGAGTAATACCTTTCTTACTACAAAAAGTTTCAAAATCTGAATTTTGAAATTCACCACCATGATCACTATGAATAGTTATCAATGGTAGGTTTTTCTCATTTTTAACTTGGGCTCTAAAAGTTTTGAAATAGGAAAAGGCTTCAGATTTCATTGTGAGAAAGTAAACCCATGTAAATCTAGTAAAGTCATCAACTAAAACAAATACATAGTATTTGCCTCCAATGCTTCCAGATTGTGAAGGACCAAAAAGATCCATATGCACTAGCTGTAATACATTAGAAGTTGAAACTTCATTAATTGATTTAAAGATAGTCTTATGTTTCTTTCCAAATTGACAAGGATCGCAGACTTTTGAAGAATCATATCTAAGATCCGGTAGCCCCTTTACAAGTCCTTTCTTTGAGAGTTTACTTAGATTTCTCATATTACAGTTTCCTAGTCTCCTATACCATAGCCATGATTGGTCTTCTATTACACTTAAGCAAGGTAAGTTTTGGTTCCTAAGGTCTTCTAAGTTAATAGTGTAAACATTCTCTTGCCTATGGGAAAATAGAATGAACTCAGCCTTGGAATTTAGAACAAGACACTTATCATTTCTAAAATTCACAAGGTAACCTTTATCACATAATTGACTTATGCTGATGAGATTGTGCCTAAGACCTTTAACAAACAAAACATTTGAGATAAGAACTTTTCCAAGAAAAACAATATTACCTATACCAACAATCTTTCCTTGAGCATTATCTCTGAAGGTAACTTTTCCACCTTTTGTTTTGATAACCTTTTCAAAGAGATCTTTGTTTCCAGTCATGTGTCGAGAACAACCCCTATCCATGTACCAAATATTCTTATTGGCACAATTCTCATTTTCCTGAAAAAGAAACAATTAGTTTTTCAGAATCCAAACTTGTTTGGATCCAGAAAGGTTAGATAAAAGAATTTTAGAAATCCACATTTGTTTTGCAAAATGAGATTTATGAAATCCTAAAGATTGAGTTTTGTTAAGAGAACAATCTCTTCTCAGGTGTCCACCACATTGACACTTAGAACAAAAAGAGGTTTTTTGAGGAACAAAATAGTTGTTACTAAAAACCGGTTTGGAATAAGTATAACCTAGACCAGAATGATTTCTCAAAGGTCTAATTTGAGAATACATCCTGTCAAAGTTTTCTTTTCCATGAGTAAAGTTTGACAAACATTTTTTCAAGTATAAAATCTCTGACTTTAGTTTTAAAACCAAATTCTTATTTTCCAAAACATTTGAATTTGAACTAGAGTTAGGCTCTAAAATGTTTTTCTTTGAAATTACAGTTTCAAGATCCTTATAAAGCTTATCCTTATCAGATTTAACTTTCTCAAGGGTTTTTAAAATACTTTCAAAATCAGAAGTTTTCACATCAAGATCTTTAGACAGATCTGATACTTCTTTAGTCAAGATTGAAATTCTAGAATTTGCTTTTTCAAATCTCTTTTTGAGTTTAGAATTTTCATTTTCAAGTAATTTAGAAAATCTAGAGACCTCTTCAAAAGAAGGTAATGTATCATCCTCTGATGATGAGGATTCATCATTTGAAGATTCATAATATCTATTATTAGTACAATTTGCATTCAAAGAGACATTTGTAATAGCTTCAGCATTATGTACCTTAGCCATGAGACAATGATCTTTAATTGGTATTCTGGCTATAAGTCCAATATTCCTTTGTCCTGATGTCTCATATTCTGAAGAATCGTCTGAGGAATCACTACCACTTTCACTCCACGTATCATTTTCTTTCAAGACTTTCTTTGTCTTATAAAACCTTTTCTTGTTTCATTCAGAGTGTTTCTCCTTTCTATCTTTCCTCTTCAGTAAAGGACAATCAGGCCTTATATGTCCTGCTTTCTTGCATTCATAACAAGTTACCTCTGAATCGTTCCTATCCTTCCTATCTTTCTTTTTGAATCTATATTGAAAGTCTTTCTTTACCACGATCTTGTTCATCCTTCGAGCAAGATTGGATAACTCATTATCCGAAAGATTAAAATCACTTGAATCAGATATAACAACTTTCTTGGATTTCGACCTTGTAAGCCTTTCAGGTGTTCTATCTTTAGATGCAAAGGCTACACTTCCATTCCCATTCTTCTTCTTGTTGAAATCAGCATCTCTCTTAATTCTTGTCTCGTGCTGTAGAAGAGTTCCAAAGAGTTCATCAAGAGTAATCTGAGAAACTTTTCTATTTTCATCAATAGATGTTCTTTTTTACTCCCATTCATTTGGCATTATATCTATAATCTTATCAACAAGAGCTTCATCATCAAGACCTTTTTCACCCATAGATTGTAATCTATTGACTATCATCATAATCCTTTGTTGTACTTTACATACTGGCTCTCTATAAGGAAAAACAAATCCATGATAATCTGCTCAAAGCATTGCTCTCCTTGTTTCTATAACCTTGGATGTACCAAAATGAGTGACTTCTAATTTCTTCCAAATATTGTTGGCTGCTTCACATGAAGATATCTTACTGTATATATTCCTGGTCATAGAGCATAATATAGTATTGTGTACCTTGTAATTCAGTTGATATTCTTGCTTCTCTTGGTTCGTGAAAGTACTGACTTCTTTGTCAGGAATTTCGTAACCTCCAGTAAGCATAAATAAAATTGTCTACACCAGTATTGATAACGAAAGTCTTCATACGATCTCTCCAATACTCATAATCATTCCCATCAAAGATTGGTGGTCTAGAAGGATTCAAATTGTCTATTGACCCAATATTCATTCCTGCCATCTATTACAAAAAAAACAACTTTTCCACTCCACACGTTAGTGTAGTAAGTATTCAAGATAATAATATGAAAGAAATAAAGCTAGTAATACAAATCAGTGGAAAAACTCCTCTGATACCAATTGCTGGATCGAATATGTAGATATGTATGTCTATTAGATGGTACAATACAAGAGGGGGGTGAATTGTAGGTTTAAAAACCTTTGACTTTTAGCAACTAAGAGATTAGTTTAAAAGATCTTAAACTAATACAAATACAAACACCCACAATTGTATTGAATATAAAAAGGTATGATGTATTGTAATAATAATGTAATGTAAAACAATTGTATTCAAGATGAACACAATAATCAGAGTAATAAAAAGATGAATGATTCTACCATAAAGCGTATATAATCAATCAATACAATATGTAATAGAATGATTGTAATTGAAACAATTACAATTGAAAATTTAAATAAGAAAGGAAATAATACAAATTATTTTCTAATACAAGTAACAGCGGAAATGTAAAAGAATTACAATTCTTTTAACCCAAAGAGAAGGGTTATCCTTTCACCTAGGATAAAAGGTATGTCTCACCAACTCCTTGGTGAGCCCTCGATATGATGATCGGACTGTCGTTCTGCCTATCCCTAGCAGCCCTCGATACGATGATCGGCACGTCTGTCTTCCTATCCCCAGTAGCCCTCGATACGATGATCGGCACGTCTGTCTGCCTATCCCCGACAGCCCTTGATTTTGTAGGTAATCGGCACCTCTGTCTTTCAATCACTTGAAAGCCCTCGATATGATAATCAGACGCACAAGGCAGATGAGAGAAGTCACGGTGTCTCTCTCTAGAATCTTGGTAGTTCACGAAGTCTCTTTATTCATTTCACCATCCTTCCCTCAGCTTCAAATGACCTCTTATTTATAGGCCTCGGGTTCCAACGGTCATGTTGCCTCCAACGGTCATATTTCTCCGAAAAACTCGGAGGGACTTGGACACCTATCATCATAACGGTCATATTGAAACAGAAAGCACGACATCATTTTGATTAGTTTGTAACTAACTCAACGACATCGTATTGGTTAAAACAGGATATATATATTGATAAGCAATGGTACGATTCATATGAAACAAGTGCTTTTGACAAAGTACCAAAACAAGTAATGAACATCTGAATAGCAGAGTCAGTACGATACGATTGACAGAGTCAGTACGATACGATTGACAGACTCAGTATGGTACGATTTCCAGAGTCAGTACGATACGATTGACATAGTCAGTATGGTATGATTGACAGAGTCAGCACGATCAGTATTGTATGATACGATATGGTCAGTACGATCAACATTGTACGATACGATAAACATGATAGAAGACAATTGTAATTTCCAAAATATGATAGAATACATTTTTGATTTCCAAAACATGATATAGAAGTCAAAAGAGGACTTTTGACTCAACAAATGTTTGGAGGAACCTATGTGCCACACATGATACATATACAAACCAACTATTACAATATTTTTACACATATCAACAATACTACTAATCAATTTCTGATGATGAACAGATATCTTCACCCGCCCCACCTCCATCTCCACTTCCTGCTACCACCTGTAAGAACATTATATTAATAATTAAATAGCATTTCATATTTATATTTAAACATAGAACCAATAAAAGTTTTAAAACTAAATTGTTTTGAATTTTTTTTATTTACCTACTCACCACTAGTTGATGCAATACCACCGGGGGGATATCTGCTCATCTGCTGACGTATATCAGTCAACGCTTTTTGCAAAGTGGATATCTGAGCCACCTGGTCTTGAACTCTTTTTTGTAGAGAAATAATCTCTCTATGAGCATCTCTGGGTATGGACTGACTACAACCAAGAGTAGATGAAACTGCAATCCTCGATGGCCTGCCAAAGACATCATATGGTACGGGTCCCAAACCCATCCCACGCACTCTACCCGGATGCTCCTTCCTAAGGACTTTAGCAACCAGGTCATCCTAGGAGACTGAGTAGGACTGCCTAAGATTGTCATACCATATTTCTTTAATTTTTACCTATAAATATAATATAAATAAATATTAACATATTTAAAACTTATTATAAGTTATTATAATGAAAAAATGAGTTCATACCCCAACTTCTTTGGTAGGCTCATTAACTAAACTTCCATCATATTTTTTGTGAACATCCAATCACACTTCTGTTCGGGATGATTCGTGCCCTAAACTCTATGAATACATTAAAAAAATATAAATCAACAATTTAATATATTAAACATATAATATTTTCTTATAGATATTTAAACTAATGAAAATATTACCAGCGTCGATTGGATTCCAGAAAAATGTTTTGACCCCGTAGTGTGAGAGACAACTTTCTTATCCTGTCTTGATGCATCCTTTCTTGATAGAGCCTGAAATAAATAAAATAAAATTTAATAATAACGTATTCAATGTCATCTCAACTTCATATAAATTTATAAATCTAAAATGATTTTAATATAATAATATATATTGAAATACCATCTACTTCTCATCATGTTGTCTGTCAACAAAAAATTACCACTATTATTTGGGTACCCCATTGGGTAGCTTCTCATACATTTGTTGGACGGTCAAAAAAGTATCATTGACATTACTCCACAATCTCCATTTGAATTCTTTCCATTTATTACCAAGATTTTTCAACGTCCACTTTTGTTCTATCACATCAGCAACTGTAAAGTACAAAATCGTATGTATACATAAATTCATTTTGAACATATTAATAACATGGCATTCAATTACACCATAATGAATTAAAATTACCCTTATTTGGGAATAAAAAATATCATTTTTCCAACTTTGAGGAATATTTCTCCAATCATAATAAGAAATAAGAAAGGAAATGGGCTCTGCTGCCAGCTGGCGTAGAATTTGGAAAAGTAATTCTACGGCGTCATCCGTAGGGACCCCATATGAATCAAATGGGACAAATATCTTATCTCAATTCATATTCCAAACATCTTTTGATTTTATATTTTTCACCATAGTTGAATTCATTCATCTTTAATAAAAAAACAATTAGTATACAAAAAGTGCAATAAATTTATTTATTTTAAAATTTGTACCTATAACATTGACCCTCAGGTACGCATTTGATGAACTAGAAGTGGTGTGTCACCACACCAATACTGAGGCTATTTAAGGGGGAGTCGATGAAATAGATTCTAAGGGGATTATCATAGAGTGTGTGAGAGATGGTTCAGGGGTGGATGGTGTAGGGGGGAAGGCAGTTTGTGGCTCAAATTCCATAGGGAGGGAGACAGATAGATCGTCATCTATCGCGGTAGTGGATGAAACAGTGTGTCACATCCTCCTTGGTATTCCTTTCATTTAATAAAATTAAATATTGTTCCGAACATGTAATTCAATAAAAAATGTAGAATTTTTTTTAAAATTATAATAGATTCCCATTACTGACAAAATATATATATATATAACAATGATTGTGAATGACTGCACAAATGAAATAAGTGGTTTCTAAATGAATAAATAATTATACATCCAATCATTTCCCCTTCAATCATGAAGTTTTCCTGCTCCATTACTTCATCCACTTCATTCATCCTTACTAGAATAATATTTTCAATATCATGATGGAAAAATAATTATGATCCTTATTGTTGATGAGATTCAATTTTAGAGGTCAAATATTCCACTTCATCACCCATATCATATAAATATCTTTGTATTAGGTGAGAAACTACACTCCACCCTTCATCCAAAACATCATTCACATAATATACAATTTTTCTTATGATAATAAGATATATGTATCATGTAGTTCATGATCACCAACATCCATCAAGTGAGATAAGTTCACAGAAGTAAATTGTAATGAATCTCTTTTAACACCTCTGATAATATCGACCGAATTGAATTTGAATAAAACAAATTAAAAATTCATAGGTTAGTTTAATTCAATAATATCAGTTATATTTCCATAGTATCCCACTTTAGGAAATGTAAATATACCACTATTATGTGTTTTCAAACCCCTTTCTCGATTTACTGTATGAAATATAAAGCCATTTACATTGTAAGCGTCGAACTTTCTAACTTGTTTTAGAGGACCTTGATCAAGAAACTTCAAATCTACTGACAACTTTTCACGAGTATCAGTATTCATGATCTAAAAAAAGAAATATAATTTAATAAATTTTCCAAATATATGTGTCAGACTAATATTCCTATTTATTTCAATATTTATGAACTTAAACATCGTGCAAACCATTATACAAGCTATTTATTAATAGCTTTAATTATATATTTCTCATTTCGTGTTCAGCCTCTCATTCTTCTCCTTTCTTGTCTCCTCAAATCTTCAACAAATTGATCTAATATTTCAATATTCAGCATCACATATCTATGTGCCTGTAATAATTCCAATATTGTCAGTGTCACATTTGAGGTCCTCCCAACTGATCAGCCAATAGCATGATTTTTTTTATTTCTGATGCATTTGAAATTGAGTCGATGTGTCATCAACATGTCCAACTCGATTAAGTCTTCTCACATTATCATCCAAGTATCTATAACAAAAGGTAAGACACACCTCATCCAAATAGCCTTCAGTAATAGAGTCTTCTGGTTGAGCAGTATTTCTCACATATGATTTCAAATGCCCAAGATATCTTTGAAATAAAATAAACATTATTATGCATTTAATTAAGTTCAAAAAATTGTTTACTTAACTGAAAACATATAAATAAATTACCTCTCAATTGGATACATCAATCGATAATGAATGGGGCCTCTTAATTTAGCTTCCTCAACCAAATGCACAGATAAATGCATCATGATAGTTAGAAACTATGGAGGAAAGATAATCTCCATTATACAAAGGGTCAATAAAAACTTCTCCAGGAGGTTGTCAATCTGAAATGGATGTAGATATTTCTCACATAGTTGTCTATAAAATGTGCAGAATTGGAGTACAACAACAATAACGTTTTCAGGTAATAATGTACGCAATGCCAATGGTAGTGACTGTTGTAACAAAATATGTGAATCGTGACTTTTCAATCCATGTAACTTACGATTCTTCAAGTCAACACACCTTGAGATATTACTTGAATACCCATCATATACCTTCACATTCTATAAAAATTGAATGAATGTATCTTTATCCCTATTTTTTGTTGCAAAAATTTTGGGAGCATACTTTTCATTCTCATATGGCCAGAGATTATGTTTTATATACATTTCATGTAAGTCTTTGCGAGCATTGTGATGATCCATTGACTTTTTATGCTAATTAAGCAATGTGAAAATCAAATTGTCACAAAAAATATTCTCAATATGCATTACATCAAGATTATTCTCCAAAAAATTAAATTACCTTTACAAAAGTTTGAAGAATATACTTTTTTTCTTCCATTGTTTCATTCTGATTTCACTTGACGATGCACTTCGAACCCGTTTCCTGCTATCATTCAAATGATGAACCTTCACAAATTTTGTTTCAAAATTTTCAAGTTTTGTCATTATTTCAGAACCAGTTAACAACTTTGGAGGTGTTCTATGATCAATGGAACATTTAAATTTTGATTTGTTTCAGCCGAAATCTATGAGATGCATCGAGAAATCTTTGATGGCACAAGAAGTACCATTTTCTACGGTGAGATAGTCGTTTGGGCTGAAAATCAAAGTTACAAACATGTCTAACCAAACCCGTGTAAATGTTCCAACGAGATAAATTCCCAAGACCATGGAAGTCACTAATGGTCCACATTAAATCAGCATGCATTTTGAACATTTGTTTAGAAGAAGCATCAAATGTCTCAACACTGTATCTCCATAACTCTTGTAATTATTCAATCAAAGATTGGAAGTATACATCAATATCATTTCCAGGAATTTATTTTCAAGGAATAATCATCGAAATGATAAAATATGTTTGTTTCATACCCATCCCAGAAGGTAGATTGTAAGGGGTCAAAACAACTGGCCAAAAGTTATAACTGGTACTCAAAGTCCCAAATGGGTTGAATCCATCAGTAGCCATCCCAATAAAACATTCCTAGGATCAGCTAAGAAACCTGGATGTAATTAATCAAATGTCTTCCACAATTTTGAATCTCATGGATGTCTCATTAACCCATCATTGTTATTATCTATAGAATTCCACTTCATGTGTATGGCAGTTTTTGATGACATGAATAATCTTTGCAATCAAGGCTTTAAAGGAAAGAAACGCAAAACCATTGCAGGTGTGTTCCCTTTTTTCTTATTCATGAAAGTATGTTGATTCAAACTTCCAACATCACCCATTGAATTCCATCTAGAATAAGAAAAAAAATTCATTTATGTTTACTTGAATCCTCTCGCCAATAAAGCATAAAATCATTGGGACATGCATGTATTTTTGTATAATTTAGACCAAGCATGTTAACAACTTTTTTCATATCATAAAAATACTTGGGATTTTTTCTTTATGAAATGCATCACGCAACAATTCCAATATCATAGACATTTCATTATTTTTATTTCCACATTGAAATTTGATATGGTACAACTTCAGTAGAAAATAAAACTTTGAATATTTCAAACATCCACTATAAAACTCTTGGTTTCCATTATCAACTAAATCATGAAATTTATTTTCCTCAATGAAGTTTTATATTGCATTTGCCTCCAAAGAATAAATAGGAGGATCTAACGATATGTTACAATTTTGACCTGGTTGTGTTATAGTCTCAAAAACATCACTTGTCACATTGTAATTTGTAGCACCCTCATCTGGATGTTCTGTTAAGTTTTGATGTTGATAGTGGTGTCTTGCAGTGTTGAATGCATCATTTATGAGGTTTTTCATTTCATTTTCCATTGTCAACAAAGTTTGGAGCTCATTATATGGATTAATATTAGTGATCAACCTTTCTGTAAAGTTCGATTCTCCATACCAAATCCAACACAAATATTGATCAGTAAATTGCTTTAGTATTAAATGTTCATAAACTTCATATCTCTTAAACCATCCTCTAAATTTACATTTAGGACATGGACATCTTATTCTACCCTCAACGGATCTATTAGAAATTGAAAAATCTAAAAACACCTTCAAACCCTTAACATACTGAGGTGTTTTCCTCGATAATGTGATCTAACTTTTATCCATGTATATCACAATGTGCCTACACAATATTAAAAAAATTAAAAAACATAGTTACTACTAAATATGGAAAGAGATTCATATGTACTAGTTGAAAAAATATATAAATATGTTACATAAGGTTTTCCTATATAAATACATATGGTAAATCACCCACTAGAAACCAAAGTACATATGTGCATGCATGTGTATGCTTATACACATGTGATTAAAAAATCACTTGATGAAACAATAAGATAGTGAGTATTTTCTTAAGAAATATAAATTTTAAGAAGATAGTGAGTATTTTCAAATATATTTGAGCAAGTTCATCATTAGTAAAAAAGTTAAGAGTTAAGCTGAATCATTATATTAGAATTCAACTTGCAGAGCATTGGGAGATTTTTAAGTTGATCATTCAGATATAGCAGTTAGTTGAATTGGATGTATTATCTTCTACAATTCATGAGAATATACTAAACCAACTTTCATGCAAAGTTATTAATTATATTAATTGTCTTTCATTGACTTTTATTCCTTTTATGAGAGGAACTATAATTTCTAGTTTGAGATCAATATAGAAAAATATATTTTTTCCATTAACATGATATATAAATAAATAAAATATAAAACATTCATTTTATCAATGCACAACATTTATCAAACTTGGTATAAAGATGTTTTTCTTAAAATAATTCCAATTCAAAACTCATTCATCTATCCTTAAAGCATCATCTCTTTTGTAAAAAACCACTTACATGGTTTATAAACATATCAAAGGAATTTCTAATAATGGCTAGAAAATTTAAAAAATTCCCCTCACTTGAAATCTTTAACACAACAAACTCAAAGTAAGGAAATAAGGATAACTATGGAGAAAAATTCCCTATAGAAATTCATGATGTATGCCAATAAACAAGTGGAACAACACTAATCAATATCAATACTAAATCATTGGAGGATCAGTGCTTCAATGAAATTCCATCTATGTAAAAAGGCAAAACACAAGCTAGTAAATAATTAATGGCATAACACATGATAAATATCATGAGGAAACACATTAGGAACTAATGGGACAAGTATAATACATGAAAACGTGGACCTATTTTCATCAGGTTAACAGTCACACATCCATCAAACAAATAACTCTAAACCCAATCTCATCTGTGACACCCCACTAGCTCGGTATTTTGTACAACTAGTGGTAACTATAAAGTGTGTAATATCAATGTTCCTAGAAACATCCCATGACTTACCACTTAGTATCCTATGGTTCCCTATAAAATAACTAAAGGAGGTGATAAACTTTTAAAGTGAATTTCATACAATGAAAATAATAATAGCCAAAGGATAGCAATATAATGAATCCCTTCCCACATCCCACATTT
This sequence comes from Viscum album, assembly GCA_963277665.1. Taxonomy (NCBI): domain Eukaryota; kingdom Viridiplantae; phylum Streptophyta; class Magnoliopsida; order Santalales; family Viscaceae; genus Viscum; species Viscum album. The sequence continues at coordinate 339,574,262 of OY728163.1, forward strand.
ACCTTATAATGAGCCTCCACCCATAAGAAAATCATGAATCACATCACAAAAAACCATCACATGGATACAAATGACATTATAAATAATTTAAAATGGGTTCAACAAGGGAATAATGAACCAATCAACTCAAATATCACATCAAAAAGTGTCATCCAAGACTTTCAATTGTCACATATATTATATACATTTGTAAATGCCTTTTTAAAATGTTTTGGAATCCAAACACCAATATATGAGAATAATAATCATTTTAAAAACACAACTAAAATATCCCAAATGAATCACAATTCCATTTCATAAAACAATATGTCCCTTTGAATCATGGAAACCATTTAATCCCCAAAGGGTAACCCACTTTGAAAAACCAATTTCCCTTAAAATTGAATGACCATACGTTTTTCTTATATAAAACCATTCATTTAATTTTATCAAACATGTCTAATATATAAAATACAAATTTATATAAAAATTTCATTTAAACATGAAATAAAAACCTTTAAGCCACATGAAAACCATGTTATGTTATATAAAACCATTATAAACCAAACCTAGATAACCCACACCCTCATTATCAGGATTAGAAATTAATTTATAATTCCAAGAACACATAAATCTATTAAATACAATTCAATGATATGGAAACACTGAACTAAATAAAATTATCCGGTGATAGGGAGGCAAGCTAGGGTTCAGTTCTAGCAGGGGTCGGGGGAAGAAGGTGGGGTCGTAGGGGTCGGGGGGATAAGGGGTTTCGGGGTCCGGTGTTTGGGGAAGGTGGCGTGGATGGCCAATCGGCGGCGAGGAGGTGAGATGGGGTTTAGGGATCGCTCATGAGGGTATGAGGGAGAAGGGGAGTCGGGGTTGGAGGGAAGTGTTGCTACTAGAAAAAAAAACAGGGTTTAGCGGCAGTTTTTAATAAACCACCTCTAAAACCTTTTTAAAAAAGGTTTAGCGGCGGTTTACACAACCACTGCTAAAAGACCTCCGCTAATGGTGATTTATGTTATAGTGATAACTTTAAATATAAATGTTTTATTTTATATTTATATAGACAGTCAAACATCCAAATATTACAGAGTTAGACATTTATAGAGGGATATACGATGATTTAGTCACTGGAGATATTAGAGGTGATCGTCAGTGCTAGATTGTCATCATTATAGTTTCTCTTTTAGTTTTAAAATTAACTGCAAATAATATTTTTACTATTTTAATTTTAAAATAAAATTAAAGGATTCATTTGAGGTTGTAATGTCTCTAGTATAGACTGGGAGTTTGGACAAGACTAAGGATCAGACCAGTGCCCACTGATTTGATGAGGAAGCATGGATGTAGCAACCTAGTATGCCTTTGGGAAAGAAAAAGTTATTGATATCAGCTCTAGATTGATGCATAAGAGTTATTATGGTACCACTGAAATATCAGAGTCTAGGATGAGATGATCTCATGGAGAGTCATTGTCATCTTCTATATAGTATCATTAGCTACTGCGAGCTAAATGTAAGATTAAAGAGAAAATACATAGTGAGTAATAGGAGATGCGTCCATAGAAGACACAGCAGTTAGAAGATCTCTGATGATAGTAGCAGCAAGAGGAGGAGGAGATGTGTCGATGGCAGTAAGAACACCAAGAGCAGATAGAGTATATCTGACATCTAACCCAAGGTTTAGGGATGGAGTTCCCTCCACCATCTCCTCCAGCTCCTCTAGAAGACTCTCCCCCTCAATGATGTATTTTTTTATGATGACACATTTGAATGACTTTTTTTGTAATATTAACTATTTACATTTCTATATATTTCATTTTTAATATTATTGTGAATATTTTATTTTTATTATTTATTTAATTTTTTTATTATTTTATTACATTATTTAAATTTTTTAGGTTTTTATTTTTTATTTGTTATTTTATGATTTTATGATTTATTATTGTTATATATATTTTTGAATATTAATGTTTTTATTATTTTATATTTTTTATTATTTTACTAATATTAATATTAGTATTTCATTAATATTAATAATAATTTCATTATTATATTGTTAATATAATTTATAAAATTATCATTTTATTATTTTATAAAAAAAATTATTTGAATAATATTAATATTATTATTTCATTAGTATTAATACTATTATATTATTATATTTATTATTATTATTATATTAATATTAATATTAATTTTTTTTTTTTTATAATTTTATTCAGTTTTATTTATTTTTATTTTTATGCTATTTGGGACAGGACATTTTACGATGAACCGTTGCAATAGGGTTTTCTTAAAAACGTGGAGAAAATTATTTACGACGGGGTGTGGACCCATCAAAAATAGTTTTTTTCGGCGACACATCGTAAAAAATCTATTTGCAATACTTTTTTCTATAATGGGACATTTGTGATGGAATCCCGTCACAAATATACCAATTTCCAGTAGTGTTAGTTTATTGGAATGAAGCCTCAACAACATTATATTCTTGGCATGAAGCCTTAACAGTTTTATATTCTTGGCATGAAGCCTTGATGATAAATTTTAGATGTCTATAAATATACATTCCATCATTATGAATTCATTTATTGATATCTCATGTGATTTTTTGATTTGTTAGAATATCCATGGTTAAGTTCCATGCCCATGTGATGATTTTTATGGAATTATTTGATCATATTTTATTATTTGGATATCTGTTATGCTCTATTTGGTTATTTAATGGAATGGGTACTCAATTATTTTCATTTCCGTCTCTTTGATTCATTATTTTCTCCACTATACATAACCCATACCAAGAATTTTAGATCACCCTTAATTTTTTTCATGTCCCAAGATTTCCATGAAGTGTACTTTGAAAGATACTCAAGGATATTCTATATGGAATAAATTTATTATCGAAAAACATAATGTAATTTGTGTATTCTTTTATAATGGAAGACTTATTTATGTATCTTGTTTACCAAGACAACTAAACCGATCTGTCCTTTGGGATGTGTTTCAATGTATCTTATTCCAATTTAATGTTAGTAGACACTAGCTATGGGCTTACTGAGGTTGGCTAATGACATGGAAGGTCATACAAGATATCCTTTTGAGATGGGCTTCTTGTGGCCAAGATGGATGCAAAAATTATTTGAGAGCCATATACCCCTTATCATTTTTAATGCCAGTTTGGCTATATGAAAAGGGTTTCCCATCTCCCCTTGGTTGGTGTGAAGGGATAGTGACATTCTAGGATTATTTTCTTTTTCTGAATTATATTGGCACATAAGGATTCAAATGTTGAGATTATCTTCCTGCATCTTGGTTCCCTCATCTTTCTATAACATGATTATGCCTAGGCTTGGGTGGAGGCCTACCTAGGTGGCATGTTAAATAGACTAGTCTATCAAGAGAATATACCATGTGTCTCATCAACTCCTTTTTTCATAGAAACAATTGATCTGGTTGAATATTTGGGTAAGCCTTTGAGGAATCATTCTCATCCTTGTGACAACCACCCATTAGTGTGGGAGAATTTCTGGAGGATGCATGTCCTTACATATGAGAAATTGATGATATGTCTTTTGAGGGAAGAGTATACGGTACTTCTTCTTCTCTTTATTCTTCTTCAGCTCATCTGGTTGTTCCTCCTTCTGGTGTACCTACTCTAGAAGATACATAAGCTCATACAAGGTGCAAGCTATTCTAGAAGCATATTCTCCCCCTAATTACTAAGACTCCTCTTAGAAAATTTTGGGTCCAAGAAGAACGCCCTAACCATGTATTTCTTGATTTTTGGGTGAGGTTATTTGACTACCCACCATTTTACTAAATCATGTTAAATATCATCTTACCCCAAAATTAATTGGCTCCATGTTAGAGGGGCTTGCATGACCTTGATGATAGGATTCCTTGACCTAACTGATGAAGGAATATTTAGAGGCATTGGAATAGAGCTTTTAGTACATATCTATGTTTCACAGCCAAATGGATGTCTTAACCACACAAATATGGATATATGAGAAGATATTATCTCTCTCAAATTATTATCTTTCGGTTTCATCATCTTCAATGGAAACCACTTAAAAAATAGTTTAGTAGTGATCTACTCTTATTAAGACCCTTCATCCAAGGGTGGTAATGGACGAAGTAGGGTGTTTGGAACTTCCGTACTCAATCAACTCTTCTCTTGAGACTCTTTCTGACTTGGCCAGCTCAATCAATCAAATATTATTTTATATCAACAATTTATATTTATTATTTTTTGATTTAATCTTTTAAGAGGCTCTGAAATGTAGATGTCCTTCCTTCTGTATGATATTAATGAATAGTTATTCTAAACCTCGTATTTCATTGTCTCATTTTCTTTTATTCATAATGTGTATAGTAGTTCATTGATTCGATGTTTCATGAATCCTAAATGATAACCATCCTCTTCATAACATCAATTAACCGTGAATTTCAATATTTGAATATTTAAATCATAATAGATATTTCTTGGGAAATGATCATTATTTCTCACCAACATGAGATTCCTCACTAATATATATTCCATATAGATCTTCACACTTCCTTTGTCACAAAAGGATAATTGGTGTAGATTATATGTTCCGAAGGGAGAGTTATCTATCATTTTCTAAAGTAAATAGACTTAGCGATCATATATTAACTTTTACTAAGGCCATATGATGGACCTCATAAACTTTTTATCATTATATTTATATTTCCATGGACTTTTTCTAAGAATCATATATAGGATTAAAAAGAGGGAATGGACACATATTTTTCTCAGGTCACCATCTTTTGTGGTTTTGGCCTAAAAAAGCATTTTCCTTTTCCATTATTATAGACTAAATCCCCGATGTTCTATATTTTGGGGTATTTATCTCACACCTTATATTTTTGTTACTTTAGTGTATTTTAGCTTTGACATTCTATCATGGTATTTTATAGTCTTTTAGCTTAGACCTTATGTTGATTTATTTCAGGGTCTTTTAGCTCAGAACTTCTATCATTAGTAATATTACATATGTGAAGTTATATTATCTATGCAGTTTAATGTTATGTCGTAAGGATGAATTCTATTTATTTTAATGTCATGAAGTAAACACTTATAAATACTATATAGTTTATGGAATTACATCCAGGAATTCAAATACAATGTAGTTTAAACTATTTATACTAATTCTTTTAATAATATGTAGTTTAAATTTTTCATCCCATTAGTCGATTGAAGAATATGGAATATTAGGTGGATTTGATAGGGATGACCCAAAACACCCTAGGATGTTGAGTTCTTCCATAATGTTTTCTGGGCTCATGATGATAACATATCCTTTTTTGTATTGAGGAAATTCCTTTATTTGGTAGGTCAAATCCCATATTTATTCGTATAATTTTCAAAAATATGTGTCTACACTCTTTTACAAGGATGGTTAATGATTTACAGGGGTGATATTTGTTGAGGATGAAATACTAGGGAATCAAATTCTACCTTGACAAATGGAATGAGGGTAATGAAATTCATAAACCAAACTATAGAGTTATTGAATATGGAAGGGGATGATGTGCCAATAATTACACATAACACTCTAAGGTGTTGGGTTTTTTCCACTGTGTTACCAGGGGTCACAAGGATTGGGGATCATTTTTTACAAGGAGGGGATGCCTTTAGATGGTAGTTCAAAGACCGTACGCGTCGATATCACGGTCAAACATAGGTTTCCCCAACTTTTTTGAAGGGAAATGAAAGATTTATGGATACTCATATGTCTGGGAGATGAAGTTGGGTACATAGGAAAATATGTCCAAGAAGTTTTCTGGAACCTTAAGGAAGATTAACTCTTAAATTAAGAAGGTTGGTCCCTATCCCATTTGGTTTTGAGTGATGAGGTTTCGACTGTAAAAAATTTTAGGAATTGAGTGCCAAATTCCTACTTTCATAATGAGTACAAAACATGGTGACATAACATCAATGATGTTTAGTAATCTTGAGTAGTCTGGTTAGAAGGATTGTAAATCACATTCCAAAGTGCTTGGGTCATGAGGATGATATGGTAAAATCATGTTAAGAATAAACCAAAAACACCCTCAAGCGTTGGGTTCTACCATAGTGATTTTAAGGCTCAAATGGATCATAAATCCCTTTTTCAAATCAATAACACATTCGGTTGACCACTATATGAAAACATTCATTGTCAAATAAGGCTCCCTTGAATCTGGGAATTGTTTTCCAAGGGACATGGAAAATTTGTGGAAATACGAGGCACTCATGTCATGATGTTTTATTTTTGGAAAAAATAATATTTAAGAAGGGTTCAATAACCCTATAAGTTGTGTCTCTGCCTAGTAAACATGTTATCATGGTGAGGATACGTGAAAAACCATTACTCTAACTTCTTCCTAGACTAGAATTGTAGTGAGCGTGGCTCAGCTTTTAATAAGGTAAAAATTAGGCCCTATAGTATTTATGTCTAATTAATTTATTCCTTAATTGTTTCTAAAACTATATATATGAATATTTTAGTGAGTGAATACTTGAATGTTTCTCAGTCTTTTCTTAATGGGGTTTCAACCGGACTAGTTTTGTGCATTTTTCTCTAACTGTTTAATGTCTTACGATTTGGACCATCAAAGTCTAGAGTTTAAGGTCATACATCACTAACTATAGTGAAGTATGTTTAAATGTAGGGTTCATATAGACCTAATATGAGGGGAATGTTACATAAGAACCTAATTAGGATACCCATGGTCAAGAGTACTCCAAATATATTCTGAGTATGAGATGAAAATGTTGTAAATCATAGATCGAGGTTCTCAAGTTGTGGGTAATGGTATGGGAAATTATACCAGGGATGTCCTAGAACACCCTTGACTATTGTGTTCTTGCATGGTGATTTCAGGATCACAAAGCTTAGAAAGTCCTTTTTTAAGGAAATAACTCATTTTTTTGTGACAATAGGCATGTATGTAGGATCCAAAGCCATAAATGCATAGTCAAAGAAATCGTCCCGTGAATCTGGATATCTTTTTCCAAGGTCCATGGAAGGTTTTTAAAAACTTTAGGTGCTCAAGACATGAATTTTTTTTCACATGATGAGAGGATTAGAATATGGAAGAATCACCCCATACTCTAGTTGTTTGGGGTTAGTACTTGTGTCCCTTTGGTAAATAATTATGATGGGTGATGGTATGAACATTTTAGATTTATGTATTAGGATGTATTCATTTCCTTAAATTTTAACGTCATGTGGTAAGGATGTGGGAACCGACATGAGAAATTGTGAAAGAATTACTTGGGGTGATTTTCACTGATCGGAAATTTAGATATAGGGAGTATCTTTTATTTATGCACATACCTATTGGTCGATATCCATATGGCCAGATCCATTAATGTGTATATTTATCATGTGTGTAGGTAATTCATACATAGATATGACTCATCTATAATAAAAACATGTTTTTAGGACTCGAAACATTTTTCAAAAGTAGTATTTGTTATTATTGTCATGAATTTTAATGTAATGCCTCTTGGAAATTCACTACATATTTCCAGCCCATATGCCTTAAAGGGTATATTTTTATTATTTTACAAGTTTCAGCTAATCCCAAGGTCATCTATTTGGGTGTTTTTACATATCCTAGAATTATAAGAATCAATTTATACATAGTTCTTTTATGAAGGTTCCCTACATGGCATGATCCGTACAAATAGATGGGGGTCATTTTGGTTTTATCAGGGATGGACCCAATAATTAGTGATATGGGAATCACTACATATCATGCAAGGTCAGGAATCAAGCCACATGTGGTTCTTGAGTATGAAATTATCTACAGAGATCTGACCCATACATAGATGGGACATTTTCCTTTTGATTTTTGTAGATTGGCCTAGGTTGAATATTCTAGGATCACTATGTGTCATGTGATGATAGGAATCCTATCAAATATAGTTCTTTACTATCCATGTAGTTTGACATCATGTGGTAGGAATTTTGGATCCCCTATGTGAGAAGTGAATATTGTTGTTGGACCGAGGACCGGAGAGATGGTCATCACAATGTATCATATAATGACCAGAATTAGTCCACAGATAGTTCTTGAGAAAAATATCCCCAATTAGGTCTCACCTGTATGCAGGAAAGGGTATTTTTATGTTTATTTTTTGTGGTTGGGCCCGAGATTGGTGATTTGGACATCAATACATATCCTACAATGACAAGAATCAAGACACGCATAGTTCTTGAATGGAGGTGTAGTGGGAGATCAACACTAAGGGTATTGTCCCTCTCGGGCTAGGTCTATAGTAATGTGTAGTATTATGTCATGAAATTGACTTCAACCATGGAGTTTAATGCCATGCAGTGAGGAATCATGGTTTTTCTTTTATGTTCTTTCATCTTGGGTCATAAGAACCCTTTCATGAATTGATATGTCTCATTAATGTGGGGGTATCCCTTACCAAAATTCCTAATCTCACATGATCTATTCTCATTATGATAAACAAGGAATAAAAAAGGATCCTCCCACAACATGGATGAAATTAAAGTTTTTATAGGTTAAATTTGTTATTACACAGTTTTGGAGATATGATATAGGATATAGGAGTCACTACATATCTCATTGGTGTGATAATTAATCCATACATAGTTCCAGAAACCCGTTTAGTTTAGTTTCAGGATGTGAGGACTTCATCCATGTAGTTTTACATCATGTGGTGAGGATGTGGGTGACTCAATTTGAAATAAGAAAAATATTATGGGAGGGCCTAAGAATGTGGTTCTGAGCATCACTACATATCCTATGATGGTAATAATCAATCCATACATATTTATTTGAAATCATACAGTATATTGTCATGTGATGAGAACATCAGTCATGCAGTTTAATGTCTTTCCATAATGATGAGGGTCACGTAATATGGATGAAATAGAATATTATAACTGGGCCCAGGAATGGAGGTTTGGTAATGATTATGTATTAGTATATGGTAGTAATAAAGCCTCACATAGTTTATGAAACCCATATACTTTAGTGTCATGTGGCAAGGATATCAACCATTCAGTTTTACCTCATACGGTGAGGACATGGGTGACTCGATGTGAAAGAATAAGAATATTACAGCTTAGACCAAGAATGGGGGTATGATTGTCACTATATATCCTATGATGTAAGTAATCAATCCACATGTAGTCCTTGGAAACTATGCTATTTATTTTCATGAAACAAAGACATAATTCAATCATCTTAGCATCTTGAGATAAAGAAAAGGGTCACCCAACATGGAATACAATGAATATTATGGATGGGCCTAAGAATGGGGGTTAGGGTATCACAACGTATCTTGTGATGTCAGGAATCAAGATACATGTAGTTCTGGAATGAAGAGACACATTATGTATATATGACTCTCAAACAGGGATTGGGGCATTTCATCATTCTTTTTCACAGATCTAGATTGTGTACAATGAATCTTAGATGAGGTGAGGATTCCCATGTGGTTTAATATCATGTGGTGAGTACTTATTCTATACAGTTTAACATCATGTGGTAAGTAATTATATCTTATAATTTAGCATTATGTGATAAGAAAGAGAAGAAATGTTCAGTTTAATTTCTTGCTTCCAGGATGATTGAGGTATGATGATAGATATGAAAAGTATTTCTTGAGAAACCTTATGTATGTGGGTGGTGTTCCACACTCCTCGTATATTTTGGATAGTGAGTAATATATGTTGTGATAGAACTTATGTATGATATAAGGTCCTTTCCATTTGGTTTCCAGCATAGGATTCCTCTTGCATGGTATCATTGGGGTACTAAGAGACAATACTTGTTCTCCTTGGAGGAATGAATGGAGGTGAAACTTTTTATAAAGCATTGTGTGGTATGATACTGATGGACATAAAGGTTATAAAATGTATAAAATCTGTTCTCATCAATCCACACTAACTCATCCAATATCTTTTTTGATGTCTTTTCATCTAGGATTTTTCCACATGTGGATATTTGAATTGAGGAAAACTAGACTTCTATGAGAAACAAGGAATTAGTCCCATACACCAAAGAATATAGAGTTTATTATGTAGTAGTATGTGTGGTGGTATAGTATAACCATAAACCATGGAGAAGAATTTACAACCAATACTTCCTGTATTTATTCACCATCTTTTGGATAATATTTTATAGAGTCTTAATGAAGGCCTTTATTTGTCAATTTTATGCCTAATAATATCAAGATGAATGATTGAACAAAGTTTTGTACTCTTGGTAAAATTTCATGAACTAAATATAATGAAAATTGGTTTTGTTTTCCATTAATATTGTGTGAGGGAAAAAGAACCGAATAATGATATTGAACTTCATGAAGTTGACGACATTCTTTATCTGGAATTCCACAAGGGGTATTTCATTATACCACTTGGAAAAGAAGTCAGTAGTGGTAAGGATATACATGACCTTCTTAACTATGGATAGGGGATATGGAACCACAAAATATATTCCCTATACAAAAAAATAGTAATATTTCCATGTATGTAAAAATTTTGGGGGTTTATTGATGATGTTTTCATGAATATTACTCGAAAGAAATTTCCTAGTAAATTCCACATAATCTTGTATCATGGTTTCCCAGTAGTAACCCAGCCTCCTGATTTGGTGGGAGTACCTGGTCCAATAGTGATTACTTCCACTTAAGACTACATGGAATTCTTCCATGATAGAAAGAATCTCTCTTTATATTAATAGTCTGAGGAGGATTTCATTGAAGCCTCGCGTGTAGATATATTTATTTTCATTTGGAAACCCCCTAGGGTGATGGTTTCTGCTCATCATCGAATACGTTCCCTTATAGATCGGTCTTCCATGAGGATCCCATGTTAGAGATAACTAGTAATGGGCTTCATCCATCTAGGGGTGGATATCAGTACATCGCACATTGGGTCAGTTCTAAATATATTGATTTCATCCATGTCACAGATGGTAATTGATGATACCATCCTTTGTTGCATGATGAAGAAGATCACTTCATCCTGATCTGGGTCTTCCAAGATTGTGTATGCATTAGAAAATTCATCATCACAAGAATTATATGATTATAGAACTTGATGCAATATGGGTTTAATAGGGAACTCTACTATTAGTTCTCTAATATAGCTCATGAGAGGGTAAAATTCATCCTATTTTATGGTATATTAACCATTTATCTTCTTTATAACTTACTCTGAATCACCTTTGATGTTTATTATGCTATTTCTAGATGTTAGTATTGTTCCAAGATAGTGATGAGGACTTGGAATTTGGCCTCATTATTGATGCATCCTTTAGATACTGATAAATTGTTGGAAAAAATTGATTTTTTCTGGAGAAACAAATACAATCCAAATGCCATCCAAATTGGGTCTTGGAATTTCCAGTCACTTATAGATATAACTTTAGAAGATGCCATAAAAATACATCTCCAACGTTTAGGGAGTGTCATGGACATAGAAAACTGTTCATCTAGAATCTTGGTATCAACTAATGTATTTTTTGGGTGGCATACTCCACAAAAAAAATCATCTAGGGATTTTATTTTTACAATATTTTGTGAAATGAATTGGATGTTGTACTGTTGCAAAATGAACACTATTAGGCCATGAATCTTGATGTCATTGGATGAAAAATGATGTACTAGAGTGGATTAATATAAGATACCAAGTGGAAGTCATGGTGCTGCAAGTAATGCCTCAACTTTTACACTGAAATGATGAGTGTGAGGTAGTTCTTCTCATTATTTGAGTATTGGGTTTAAGTATCTAGAATCATTCAAATTAGGTAGTAGACACTATTATCAATACTCACATTATCTTTTTATGTGAGGGGAGCACCAATTGTTCATTACATGGAAGTCACATATAAGACGATGGGATTTCCTTCTACTGATTACATTAAGATCGATGGGTGTAGAATGTATTACTCAAGGCTCTCAAAGTCTTATTACCAGTCCCCATCTCATTGATAGATGATTCCCTTATTCAATAGCTTGGTGAAGGGGATATATTTTCTAACTAGGGTTTCTATGAAAACTCAAATGTATGAGAGGTTTCCTTGGATCCCACTAAACTATTTGAGACTTTGGGGGTTGAAATCTCTAGAATTGTGTTGTTCTTTTAAAGTTTAACCTTGATGCAATAATGGTGAACCATGAAGACAAGTAACTTACTTGATATTTCCCCAAAGGATAATTCTAGTATATTCATCTTCATAATGTAACATCCCAAGAATATGTGTTTCATATAATGGTAAATTTTAAATTTATGTTGCCCATTAATCGAACAAAATGGTTTCTTATAAAAATTAGTTATAATTTTATAATTTATTATGAAATAGAGTAAAAACACAAATGAACGAAAGGATCTTTATTCAAATGGGAACACCATAGTAATTACAATACACTGAGATCAAACCGGAAATTAATATAACAAAAGATACCAATTAAAAACTCTATTAAGATTACATGAAGATCACTCCAATCAACGAGAACCCTGAGAAGGCTATAGGGTTCCTTACTATCCATCATAATGAACATAAGAATGGCCGAATCCACCACATCTACACTAAGCACCAAAGGAATGAATTGAACTATATTCTAATTCTTCTTCTTCAATCACCTTAATCTTAAGACACCCCAAGTCTTTGTTTTATAGGGCACCAATCCGATCATTGGGAGGAAAAAATGGACGTTACCTTTCCTTATAGTTGATGGAGACTTTAAATTTCTTAACTGATATTTTTTTAAAATTAATGAAGTTTATATTCTTATAAAAGCTTGTTTATTTATAATTATTTTATTTTATGTTTGAAATTATATATTTAAAAATCATTGTTTTAAAACAAAATAATACTTTTATTTAGGAACATAGTTGTTTTACAAAATCCTAATATTTATCTATATAGTTCAAAACATAGTAATTTAAAATACCATTTAAAAGTTTTAGGGTTTATGATCCCTAAATAGGGTATTTTATAAATTAGGGAACAAACATACCATTATGGTTTAATAATTAGCAAGTATATTTTCTTAAAACATTTAAAGTTTATTATTTTAATTATGAAATATATGTTTTTTAAAAGAGTTTTATGTAACAATTAGTAAAATATTATATATAATCTATAATTGTATTTTGGATTTGAAAATTTCAAGTTCTTAGTATAGGTTATATAAATTATATCTATAAATATTAATGTTTCATAAATTATAAATACCTAATGTTAAAAATCACATTTGTAGTTATGTATACACTGTTTTATGATTAGATATTTAATTAATTTTTTTAATAAAAAGATTTTGAGAGCTGGCCAGCCGAGGGCAGCCCCTAAAGCCGAGCCCTCCAGGCCAAGACCAGCTACCGTGTGTACTGGGTACATTTCAGGCTCAATGCGTAGTACCTAGTGAATCATCCCGGGCATAGCCAGGGCTAGGTCGCACGCATGCCCGTGTATAAAGCATACGGAGCGAGTTGCGTATGGGTGGGCCAAAGCCCGCATGGGTCCCGTGTATAAGGCCTCGTGGTGTGTGTGTTCGTGTCATCAGGAAGACGAGGGAGCGATCTGAATTATAAGCCATGCTCTAAAATCAGTTCGTTTCGATGTGGGAAACATTTTTTCGGCCAAAATGAGATTGTGTCCATTGGATCTCTCAACGCGCTATCTCGACCGTCAAAACAGATCCTGGGTTCAACCCTCTATCGACCATGGTATATCACCATGTTTTTGTGAGCCATTCGATCCTATGCTATCTAATCGTGGTTGTCCAAAGATTTTAAAATGCCGCATTGATCTCGAGATGTCCAATCAGATCTAGACTCAATCTGAGATGTTTATCTATTTTATAAACCACGAACTTACCCCAGCCGTTAGATCATGATCGTCCTGATCTAGACTGTCTGTTTTCTTCCAGTTTTCTTTCTCTGTGGAACTGTCTTCTTCTCAGCAAAGATTCCTGAACCAGTGGCCTAGTCCCTTATTTATCCCCATTTTTCTTCAACTCTTTAACCACCAGACCCTCCACTCCCACAATTTTTCCACAGGGGTCTCTTTCCCCGATCTTTCTTTTTTTCTTATAAAATAATTGGCCTCGGACCCCTTTCCACTTGTATTAAAATACATAGTTTTAATTGTTTATAAGAACAACCAATACGTCCGAAGAACCTCTCAGTTCTTTTCACTCGGCCTCCAGCGGATCTCTGAAGTCCTTTGAGCTTTCAGAGTCTCCCGAGCATCTCCTCCTCCTCCCAAGCTAAGGTAAGGGCTTAGTTTTCAGTAGTTTCTAATTTACAAAATCCTTGTATATATATATTTTGAATATATGGTTATATATATATATAATCACTCTCTCCTATTTTAATTTTTACAATAAGACCTTTCATGTTTTGGTAATTTGTGAAAGAGATTATCATGTTATGTTTTTTTAGTTTACAAAACCCATTTTATATAGTTATATGTATATATGGTTTACATATATAAATATATATATATATATGTATTTCAGTTTCAGCATCTTTTAAACGTTTACAAGTCTGGAGGATTTTGATTATTATTATTATTAATGTTCATAAATATTTCAAGAGTTTACTTTGAACTTTTCTTATTAAATCAAAACCAAATATACACTTTCGTACATTCAAATTATACATGGTTAATTAATTATAATATGTTTTATGATTTTAAAAGATGATTTCCAAACCTTAAACAATGTTTTAGGTGTGAACTAAATTTTGGGTTTGAATAAAATTATGTTTATAGAATAAAACCATAATTTTTATATATTTATATGGTTACATATATAATAAACCTTATTTGGATTTAGTTTCAATCAAGTAATTGTTTAATGGTTGGAAATATTCATATTGTAAGGAATTTAATGGAACTCATTTAAATTGTGTAAAAACCAATATATACTCTTTGTGTATATATGCTTATGTGTATATGTATTTATAAGCTTGATTTCCAAAACCCTATTTTCAATTAATAATTCTTAGGACTTAGTTTATGCAACATGTAAGATTTAAAAAAAGGTGATAATTTTGTTGTTTGTTAAACCATCAAGTACTTGGTATATAAGTACACACAAGTGAGCTTGTTTTATTTAAATAATTTTCTTTGAAAATTACCCTTTATGTGTTCTAGGATTTAAAAGAATGTATTTTTGGATTTATTAAAGTGTATCTAAGGATTAGGGGTTTATGGGATCATGTTATCATGTTGTATTCATTTATTATTTTTTGATAAACCTACTGCAGTGGATGTTAGTTGTTAATCTAGTTATGGCTTAATCACAAGTTTGATGTCATGTTTATCACCATAACTAATGGCAAGTGTTTTCTTAAAGTATTTCATTTCCATGAAATAAGAATTTTAAAGAGTTATCATCTATCATCTCATGTGTAAAACCCTATTCAACCATCATTTTATGTGTTATAGTAATTATCTTGTGTGTAAAGAATGATTACTAAACCATGTATGCCTTTGATTAGATATCGTCATATTTTCAGTGTTATCTATCATATCATGTATTCACTGACTAAATGTATAATGGTTTCATTATTTATTTTAGTTATTATTGTACATCATGCATGCATATGACATACCGTGTTAATGAACTAAGAAATAAATTAGCCAATGTGGTATGGTACACCTTGGGTAATGGGAAATAAAAATTAAATATTCATAGGGGTATGGGACACCTTGAATATTATATCATATTGACATATGAGAAATGTATCGGACTGTCAGGTTAGGGACTGGTTAAAAGAAATCCCTCCAGGTTGGGTACTGGTTAAAGTAAGCCCTTTAGGTTAGGGACTGGTAAAAGTAAGTCCTCCAAGTTGGAGACGGGTAAAAGTAAGCTCCTCAATGCATCGATAGTTCTCGAGATAGTGAGATTGGGTTATTACTCATAGGTCATGGCACAAGGGCTTGACAGAGAGACCATGAGTCCTTTAGTATACATTTTCTCATTATGTTTCAGTATATGACCAACCAAGTGATTATTTCAACTAGAGGAATATCCTTGGTTATAGAACCATTACCTATGAGTATGAGGTTTAAGTTCACATGGAACATGATGACATAATGATGATGCATGATCAGTTTACCTTTCAAGAATTTTCATGCAAATGTTAGCATTACATAATGTACATTTTACAAGATGTAGTGAAACTGTTTAAGAGTGACTCTGATAATGTTCATGCACAGTAGTACTTACATACCTAGAATGTTATGTTTATTTTACTTAGTATAATTCATTAACTTCTGTAAAAACATGCTTACTTTGTAAATTTACTAGATTTCAGTTAAATGTTCAAATACTTGTGTATGAAATACTTTAATTATTTTGTAGCAACCTTAGAAATATCGTGATTTTTACCTTTAAGGAATTATTTTTAAGTATGTGAAATTATTTTCAAAGGTAGTTTTCAAAAACATTATTTAAGTACTTTAAAACCCTTTAATGAGTATTTCAATGATCACCCTGTGTTTTAAATGAAATGTTTTTCAGGTTTCAGTAATGCCTTCAAAGAAGTTTCAGAATGCAGCTGGTTTCCTAGAACCTAAACCTCAAGATACTCTATAGAATGAGACATGATGTGATGAATGTAAATGTAATGTAATAATTGTGGTACATCATGTCTCATGGTCACTGGCTCTAGTCACTCGGGGGCCGGTTCCTTAAAGTTGGTATCAGAGGATGGGTTCAGGAAATTCTGGAAAACCAGGTAGTATAAATATATAGCTACGACTGAGCATTACTAAGAAATTATATTGTAACTTAAAGATGGAAGATGGAAATGTTCCTACTAATCTACTATCACTCCCCAATAAGGCCCTAGAGACCATTGTGTCTCTAGCTAGTTGAGAGAACTTTCTTAATTATGCCCTTATCTGCAAGTCATGCAAGCACCTGTATGATGTGTCAAACTCACCTCGGGTGCTTAGTCTACAACAGGGGTTAGGAATGGATTACCTCATTATGAAGATGACCCAATTCCCCTCATATGAATGTAGGGGGAGGTACCATGAGGGACTTTTTTGAGTGTTCACAGCAGGTGAATATATTGGCGCTATGATCCTCAACCCTTCTTAAGAAGCTGTTGCTCTCGGGGACCTCTGAGCGGCCTATCTTTCTCAGATTTTGAACTATGGCTTCTGGGGCCAGTTGATGGACTTTAAGATGTTAGAAGATGAGTCCAGCCGACTGTATTATTGGAAAAAAGTGCATTTTTACTTTTCCCAACATCATACCACTCTTTCTAAAGTCATGATATGTCACAGGTGCCCCATGAGTTCAACCCCGAATGCTCATCCTGTGTTTGGTTTGAGGAGTTACGGAGTTTTGCTTCTCTGTGTGGAGTTTGTATAGTAGGTCATTAAAGGAAACTCAGGAACATATGTATAAACTTATGTGTTATTGAAATATTATCTCTTTTCCTTTCCTGTCTATACCATATCTGAATTTTTAAGTGAATTATCCTGAATGTATTTTCAGATGGCTGGACAAACAAATATCTCATCCCTACCCGATGAAAATTTAGAGGATATCTTAATTAGGACATGCACTGTGGACTATCCTTCTTTCCTCAACCTGCGAGGATCATGAAAACTCATGTTTGATTTTTCCAAAATCCATGAAATACTTCGTTCTTGTCAAGGGATTGACCATGTCTTCCACCTCATCGCCATTACCCAACTCCCTTGTTATAGGTGGAGGGGAGATACTTTGAGGGTCTTTTTCGATGTTTCACTCTGGCACAGAATTTTTCTGCTTGAGCATGTTTCCTAGTGGCTTCCCAAGATAGGAACCTAAGAGCAGCCTTCATGTTCTAGATTCTAAACCACATTCTATTTAATCACATTTTTCCAATGGAATATCTTGAGTGTGATATAGTCTGGCGGAGCACCAGAGAATATGTCCAATTGGGCATCCCTGAATTTATTACTGCTCGAGCCTCCCTATGGAAGCCTGTGTGTATAATTCATGAGTAAGAGTTCAAAAAAAACTACTCAAGGTGTATCTAGGCTAGTGAATTAGAGGAACTGAGTACCAACTTGGGTATTTCGTTCACTAATCCAAATCTCCCATTTTGGTGATGTTGATCATCTGGGAAATTTTTTTCCAGTTTATGAGTAGAATTGAAAGGACGCAATTCTTTGTAAGGGGAATAATGTAAGATCCCAAGAATATGTGTTTCACATAATGGTAAATTTTATATTTTATGTTTACCATTAATTGAACAAACTGGTTTCTTAAGGAAAATTAATAATAATATTCTAATTTATTATGAAATAGAGTAAACACAAAAATGAACGAAATGATCTTTATTCAAATGGGAACACCATATTAATTACAATACAATGAGATCAAATATAAAATTAATCTAACCAAAGATACCAATTAAAGACCCTATTAAGATTATAGTAAGACCACTCAAAACAACGAGAACCCCGAGAAGGAAAAAGGGGTCCTTAGTATCCATCATAACGAACATAAGAATGGTCGAAGCCACCACAGCCGCACTAAGAACCAAAGGAATGACTTGAACCATCTTCTACTTCTTCTTATTCAATCACCGTAATCTTAAGACACCCCAAGTCTTTGTTTTATAGGGCACCAATCTGACCGTTGGGAGGAAAAAATGCATTTTTCCTTTCCTTATAGCCGATAGGGTCTTTAAATTTCATAACTGTTGTTTTTTATAAATTAAAGAAGTTTATCTTCTTATAAAAACTTGTTTTTTTTATAATGATGTTATTTTATGTTTGAAATTGTAACTTTAAATATCATATTTTTAAAACAAAATAATACTTTTATTTAGGAACATAGTTGTTTTACAAAATCCAAATGTTTATCTATATAGTTCAAAACTTAGAAATTTAAAATACAATTTAAAAATTATAATGGTTATGATCCCCAAAGAGGTTATTTTATAAATTATGGAACCAACATACCTTTATGGTTTAAAAATTAGCAAGTATATTTTTTAAAAACCTTTAATGTTTAGTATTTTAATTGTAAAATATATGTCTTTTAAAAGAGTTTTATGTAACAATTAGTAAAATATTTTATATAATCTAGAATTGGATTTTGGATTTGAAAATTTCAAGTTCTCAGTATAGTTTATATAAATTCTATCTATAAATATTAATGTTTGATACATTATAAATACCTAATATTAAAACTCAAATTTTTAGTTATGTATACACTATTTTAAGCTTAGATATTTAATTTTTTTTAATAAATTTTTTTTGAGAGCTGGCCAGTTGAGGGAAGCCCTTTTGGACGAGCCCTCAAGGCCAAGACCAGCCCTCGTGTGTACTGGGTACTTTCCATGCTCAATGCATAGTACCTGGTGAATCGGCTTGGGCATAGCCAGGGCTAGGCCGCGCGCAGGCCCGTGTATAAAGCCTGCGGAGTGAGTTGCGTAGGGGTTGGCCAAAGCCTGCATGGTGCCCATGTATAAGGCCCTGTGGTGTGTGTGTTTGTGTAATCAGGATGAGGCGGGAGAACTCTGGATTATAAGCCGCACTTGAAAATCAGTTCATTTCGATGTGGGATCCATTTTTTGGGCCGAAATGAGATCGTGGTCATTGGATCAATCAACCCGTGATCCCAACCATCGAAACTGATCCCAAGATCAACACTCAATCGGCCGCAGTATATCGCAGTGGTTTTGTGATCCATTCGATCCTATGAGATATAATCACGGCCCTCTGAATATTTTAAAATGCCGCATTGATCTCGAGCCATCTGATCAGATCTAGACTCAATCTGATCCATCCATCTATTTTATAAACCGCGGACGTACCCTAACCGTTAGATCATGATCAGCCCGATCTGGAATGCCCGTTTTCTTCCGATTTTCTTCCTTCGTGGTGTTGTCTTCTTCTTAGAGGCTTGTCCCGAACTAGTATCCTAGTCACATATGTATCAACGTTTTTCTTCACCTATTTAACCACCGGACCCTCCACTCCCATGATTTTTCTACAGGGGTCTCCTTCCCCGGTCTTTCTTTTTTTCTTATAAAACAAGTGGCATCGGATCCCTTTCCCCTTGTATTAAAAATACATAAGTTTAATTGTTTATAAGAACAATCGAGATGTCTAAAGAACCTCCCGGTTCTTTTCACTCGGCCTCCAGCAGATCTCTCAAGTCCTCTGAGCTTTTAGAGTCTCCGGAGCATCTCCTCATCCTCCTCAAGCTAAGGTAAGGGCTTAGATTTCATTAGTTTCTAATTTACAAAACCCTTGTATATATATATTCTTTATATAAGGTTATATATATATATATACTCGCTCTATCCTGTTTTAATTTTTTCAACAAGACCTTTGGTGTTTTGGTAATTTGTGAAATATATTATCATGTTATTTTTTTTAGTTTAAAAAAACCCAATTTAAATAGTTATATGTATATACGGTTTATATATATAAATATATATATGTATGTATGTATGTATTTCAGTTTCAACATGTTTTAAACATTTACAAGTCTGGAGGATTGTGATTATTATTGTTATTAAGGTTCATAAATAATGCAAGAGTTTTCTTTGAACTGTTCTTATTAAAGAAAAACCAAATATACACTTTCGTACATTCAAATTATACATGGTTAATTAATTATAATCTGTTTTACGATTTTAAAAGGTGATTTCTAGACCATAAACAATTTTTTAGTTGCGAACTAAGTTTCGGGTTTAAATAAAATTATGTTTATAGAACAAAACCTTAATTTTTATATATTTATACGGTTACATATATAATAAACCTTATATGGATTTAGTTTCAATCACGTAATTATTTAATGGTTGGAAATATTCAGATCATATAGATTTTAATGGAACCTATTTAAATTGTGTAAAAACCCATATATACACATTGTGTATATATGGTTATGTGTATATGTCTTTATAAGTTTAATTTCTAAAACCCTATTTTCAATTAATAATTCTCGGGACTTAGTTTATGCTACATGTAAGATTTAAAAAAAAGATGATAATTTTGGTGTTTGACAAACTAGAAAGTACTTGGTATATAAGTACACAAAAGTGAGCTTGGTTTATTTAAATAAGTTTCTTTGAAAATTACCCTTTATGTGTTCTTGGATTTAAAAGAATGCATTTTTGGCTTGATTAAGGTGTATGAGAGGATTAAGGGTTTATGGGATCATTTTATCATGTTGTATTCATTTATTGTTTTTTGATAAACCTGCTGCAGTGGATGTCAGTAGTTAATCTAGTTATGGTTTAATCACAAGTTTGATGTCATGTTTATCACCATAACAAATGGAAAGTGTTTTCTTAAAGTAATTCATTTCAATTAAATAATAATTTTAAAGAGTTATCATCTATCATCTCATGTGGAAAACAATATTCAACCATCATTTTATGTGCTACGGTAATTATATTGTGTGCAAAGATTGTTTATTAAACCATTTATGCCTTTGATTAGATATTTCCATATTTTCAATGTTATCTGTCATATCATGTATTCACAGACTAAATGTATAATGGTTTCATTATTTATTTTATTTATTATTATACATCATGCATGCCTATGACATACCATGTTAATGAACTAAGAACTAAATTACCCAAAGTGGTATGGGACACCTTGGGTAATGGGAAATAAAAATTAAATATTCAAAGTGGTATGGGAAACCTTGAATATAAGACCATATTGACATATGAGAAATGTATTAGACTGTTGGGTTAGGGACCAGTTAAAAGAAATCCCTCCAGGTTGGGGACTGGTTAAAGTAAGCCCTCCAAGTTAGGGACCGGTAAAAGTACGCCTACGGGTTAGAGACTGGTAAAAGTAAGCTCATCGATGCATCAATAGTTCTTGAGATAGTGAGATTGGGTTATTACTTGCAGTTCATGGCACCAGGCCTTGACACAGAGACCATGAGTTCTTCAGTATACATTTTCTCATTATGTATCAGTATATGACCAACCAAGTGATTATTTCGACTAGAGGAATATCCTTGGTTTTAGAACCATTACCTATGAGTATGATATTTAAGTTCACATGGCGCATGATGACACAATGATTATGCATTCTTAGTTTACCTTTCCCTAATTTTAATGCAAATGTTAGCATTACATAATATACATTTTACAAGATGTAGTGAAACTGTTTAAGCGCAACTCTAATAATGTTCATGCAAAGTAGCACTTGCATACTTGTCATGTTATGTTTATTTTACTTATTATAATTTATGCACTTTTTTACAAACATGCTTACTTTTTACATTTAGTAGATTTTAGTTAAATGTTCAAATACTTGTGTATGAAATGATTTAATTGTTTTGTAGCAACCTTGAAATATCGGGATGTTTACCTTTAAGGAATTATTTTTAAGTATGTGAAAGTTTTTGCAAAGATAGTTTTCAAGATCTATATTTAAGTATTTTCAAAACCCCTTACTAAGTATTTCAATGCTCACCCTACGTTTTAAATGAAATGCTTTTCAGGTTTCAGTAATTTCTTCAAAGAAGTTTCAGAATGCAGCTGGTTTCCCAGAACCTGAACCTCATGATCCACTGTAGCATGATACATGATGTGATGAATGTAAATGTAATGTAATAATTGTGGTACATCATGTCTCATGGGCACATTCTCCGGGAACTCGGGGGTCGGGTCCTTACACATACTATTTTTCTGCAACTTGTCGAAGACTATTTGATGATCCATGATGTGATCATTATGCTATTGAGATTTGACCCCCATGACAACGACATAAAATCCACCTATTAATACAATGAAGGGATTAATTATATGATGAATCATGAATTGATAAGTTTTTCCAGTGTTCTTTAACCCAAAGGGTATGACCTAATAGCATAATATCCCCTTGGGTTCTCTCAAGTTAGTGGATCTCTAATTTTCAAGGTCAATCTTTATCTGATTTTACCTTGAATACCCATCCATGATGGAAAGGGATTTGACGCTAGTAGTTTCATCAATTAAGAGTTTTTTTATCAAAAATGGGAATTATTCCTTTGTGAAATATCGATTAAGGTCTCTGAAATTGATGTAGTCCTAAAAAATTCAATTCTTTTTCTTATGAGGGACTATTATAGAAAGTCATTTAGGGTATTGTACGTCCTAGGAAAAATTGACATTGATCACTTTTTTAACTACTTCTTCATCTATAATAGTTATTTGAGAGTGGTGAATCCTTCTATATTCCAATTTGAAATATCAATAGTCATTGGATATGTCAAGAATGTGTGTATCCATATCTGGATAAATCTCGAGAATTTTTAAATAATTCCAAGAAAACACATATCAATTTTTCTATAGAAATGTGATGTACATCTTTTTATACTCAAGATTCATGGAAGAACTAACTAGTGCAGGTTTTAGTTTTATCAATATTTTTGTGCTTGACCTCATGAATAGTGGTGGAGTTGTCTTTCTTGAATTTGGTAGGGGAATACTTGAGTTCATCCTCTTCTTCATCCACCAATGATTTTTTGGAGGCATTTTTATATGAGGTATTAAATATTAGGCAATATCTATCACTGTCAAGATGAGAGAGTCCATGGGAATAGTTGTTTCCATCCGCTACTACCAAAGTATTTGTAGAGTGATTATAGAGCCTATTATCTTTTACATTTCACTAGGGAGAGAATGAGCTTGGACATTTGGGGTTGAGTCTACTATCTCAACTAAATTTATGGGTAGCATATAAACACAGTGAAGAATACTCTATGGATTTTTAGGGGTTGTCCCGAAGCCATTGGGATCTATATTTTGTGTACTTTCATCCACCATTAGTTATTTACCCTCAATTTTATAGAAACATGCTTTGGAATAAGTGGATTCACAGGACTTGAAGGGGAAACAATCACCATGTAGTATTCGGACCATTCCATCAATGTGGTATTTCAAACACTTATGGAATAAAGAAGGTACCACCATGTGGGGTTGAAGTGAAGGCTTTACATGTAGTACATTGTATTTGGTTTCTTTCAAGATAACCATAAACTCAGTAATAAATGTGAGATACCCAAACTGAGCTTTGAGCTTGATTTTCTTGAGAGGTATTTGATCACACTTGTCATTCCCTTGAATGGTCATCTCTTTGGGTGATAGATCCCATTATCTATATAAAAAAAATTGGAGGGTTTGAATCAGTATGATATTTATCCTAGAACCATTATTAATTAGAACATATTGGATGTCGATATTATTCAGTCTGACTAAAACATATAGGGTCCTAATGTGTCCCTAGATGATCACTTCCTGGTCCTGCTATGTAAAGAAGATGGTGATTTTAAATTTTGATGGAATAGTCTCCAATCGATAAACCTCGATGGAAGATAATTTTGTCTCAAAATCTGATGGTATCTATAGTGCTTCAATGAGTTCCTCTCTAAGTTCTTTTTAATGATGGAGTGCATCCAAGATTGAGAGGTCGGCTGGAACAACTGCTAGCTACCTCAAAATATCATACTTCTGTACTAGATGTCAGAGATTCTTGATGTGGGTTTTCTTTCAATTATGTGGAGTATAATATAATTAATTTGGGTTAGATGTGCCTGGTTCTTGTGAAAAGGTCAAGGAACTATCTTCTATTAGGGGAAGAAGTCGCATCGACCTTCCTTGTGGTCCAGGAAGATAAAATAATCACACCCCTGATAGGAGTTCATGTAAGATGAATGGGAACAGATGACTACTACAGGGTTATAAGACACCATTGTATCTCTTTTGGGCCTGATGGATCACTTTTTTGTGGGTCTCAATTGTATATATCTCCTCTGTAGGAACATGACCAATATATTGTGTCTGACCATGATGTCAAATGTATCCTTGGCTCCTGCACCTTCAACCGTCTACTCCTCAATCAGGTACAAATAACTCATACTTTAACACCCCAAGCTTCCATGGTACGTTTCCCTTTGAATAATGCAATAGCTTGCATTGTACGCAACTTTGAGACTCTAACACACCACGACTAATCAAAGCAGCAGTTATGAATAGTAATACCCACTTTTTGAAATTTTATAAATTTTATCATTCAAAATGGACTTCATATTTGGATTAGGAATATCGAAATTAGCCTAGAGTGAATTTTTGGTATTTTTCTGAAAACATTCAATTTTTGATGAATAATGAAAAACACTGAGTTATGGTTTAAAATTTTTTTTGATTTAAATACTTATTTATTTTATTTAAATTTAATTAAGGTCAAAATAGATACATAATACCTATATAATTTCAATGTAATTCATTGAATTTAGTTTACAATTATTTTAGATATATAAAAATGTTATTAAACTTTTCACCGTCTTTTACCCACCTCCAAGGAGAATTTGGAAATTCTTATAAAACATAATTTTACCGCTTCTGTGAGTGGAATTTCGAAACTCCAAGAGACATGGTTAATATGAAGGATTAAAATGTGGTTCAATAAGATAAAAATAATTTTTGTTGAATAGTAACTTTTAAATTTTATTTACCACAATTAAAAGTAAATAGGATAATTAAGGGTAAAATTGATATTAATATTACCTTAACACATGTATTAATTCTATTGGACAAGTGTATATCGGCCAAAAACGACCTTAGGAATAAAATATTATCATTTAGGTCAACTTGGATTAGATTAGTACATTTATTATTATTTAATTCAAAGAAGAGTTAAAAGAGTTAAAATCAAAGATTAAATACTAAAACATTTTTAATATAGAGTTATACATAAGATAAATTCAATTGTAAATATTAATTATAAATATAATAATATTTCCTACATAATTGTATTTTATTTATAATTTGTAGACATTAAATAATTTAATTTATTTATGACACAATGGTGATGCATTAATTACGAAATTAATGAAATATTAAAATAATTGATATTATAAATATCCCAATAAATGTAATTTGAGACTTTTTATAAATTACACAAATTTTATAGGATAATAGGACATGTTAGGATTGATTTAATTAACTTTTTTCGAAGCAATCATTCTGTTGTGATTTTCACAAAAATCAAATTCCAAATAGTGTCCAAATTGACATATAAGAGTTTTAAAAACAAATATTATATTATTATTTCATATTCTATTCCTAAAAATCTAGGGTTTGGAAAAATGACTTATATCATGATATATGTATCATTAATGGACCACTTGGGGGTATCTTGGATGTATATAGTAAGTTTATAAACTATATAATATAAAAATACAAAGTCACCTCGTAAATTAAAATCTAATTAACTAATAGTTAAAACTAAAAGATAAGGTTAATATAATGACCCAAACCTATCTAAAATCAATTATTTGAGTTGTTTTAGACCTATCACCACCTTAAACTTTAAATAATCCACTTTATATCCATTAGAAACCGAATATTAATTTATTATAAAATAATATTTCTATCTTTTCCAAAGGAGCCCCTCACCCCTCTTATAAAAGGGCACTCTTAATTCTCACAAATTCACACCTTAATATCCATTTGACTCATCCAACCCCAGTCCAAATATTATATAAAATTCCCTAAATCCAACCTAGAGGCCTTATTTTGATCATAAAGCCAACCTAAGGAGCCCTTTTGATCAAATTAAAAGGAAGAACCTGAAGAAAAGGTAATGTTTTCACCACCCTCTTTCAAGTTCTTTTCTTCTTCAACTTATTATTTATTTGATATTTCCATTCTAAAATAATAACTCCAGTATATCCAATATACTGTGATGTTATTATAAATATGGTAAAACCATATTCAGAATTCTATCTATCCCTTGAATGACATGTCACCATACATGAGTACGTACGGCTTACCGTCTCCACGTCGTGGTGTAATTGTTATTCAATACATTATTATTTGGATGGGTATAATAATGATTTGTATTTCATGTAAATAATAAATATAACATGATAATTATTCTTTATATATGATACACCATCCAATTATATATTATTTTAATATCAAAGAAATAATATTGTCCCTCGTGCGTACATACGGACTACCGTCTCCACGAACACGATGATATTCATTCCCCACCGCATCCATCCAAGTCTAATTCTCAGTTGATGATTAAAAATAATGTTTAAGGACTTGATATAATTCTTTATATGAAAAAGATAAAACCTATCCATAATAAACACGACATATGTAACAAAATATATAAAAGAAAACAAGTAAGTTAACACCCGAAACGACGATAATACTAAAATATTATTAACAAAGAAATGTTAAAAGATCATATATGATATCATATTAATGTATATGAATCTTTTATAATTTAATAACAATTATCTCACCATTATACTATAGTTTAACCTACCCTCAACCAAAGAAAATTACGAGGTAAGGTTTTATTTCACAATCTCTTCATTATCCGAGGTTTTTTACACGTAATTATCTACTGGGACCACTTTATCATCCACATCCATGATTCTTAAAAAAGTATTTCAAAACATTCTTAATATTTTACAGAAAATGGGTTAAAGTCATTTATACCATTTTTTGAATTTTTATAAGAATTTTATAAAGGAATCTTTCCATCATTTTCCAAACAAGGTCCTTTTTATCCTTTTCAACCGAATTAAGGTAAGAATTACTTTTTTTAACTTATACGGCGGGTGTGGCTATTTTCCGCCATTATAAAATCTTTGAATCTTGAATTTGAAGATTATAAGAATATTTTCAAATTAAATGTTTTCTTTTATAATTATGTGACTTTTAAATGATTTTAAAAAGAGATATTTTCCACAAATAGTTTTGATTTCATCTATGTCAACATCCTTTGATA
Organism: Viscum album; assembly: GCA_963277665.1. Classification (NCBI taxonomy): domain Eukaryota; kingdom Viridiplantae; phylum Streptophyta; class Magnoliopsida; order Santalales; family Viscaceae; genus Viscum; species Viscum album. The sequence continues at coordinate 339,602,029 of OY728163.1, forward strand.
AATCTTAAAGTTGTTTGAAGTTGATTTATTATGATACAAATCTTCCATATTGTATTTAAGGTTTTGTGATGGATGAGTTATTTTTATGCCATTAATGGTTTATGATTAATATTTTGGAATTTCATATGCTATTTTTAATACGAATGTTTATGTTATATTTCATCCTCTTCTTAAGATGAATGTGTTGGACTAGTATGTGCCGGGTTGGGGACCAGTAAAAGTAAGTGCTCTGGGTTGGTGTCCGGTTATTAGAGGCACTCCGGGTTGGAGTCTAGTTACAGAGGCTCTTCGGGATAGAGTCCAGTTACAGAGGCTCTTTGGTTTGGGTTCCGGTTATAGTTATCCCTTAGGTCTTGGCATGATGCCTTGACACAAAAATTAAAGTTTGACATTATGCATTCCCTTGTTATTAAAGTGGTTATTGATATTGCATGTGATTATTCGATTAGTAGAATATCCATGTGAATAATTAAATGGAATTATTTTATTTTATATTTTCCATATTATGATTAAGTTCAAGTTTAAAATGTAACATCCCAAGAATTCATAGTGTGTTATTTCTTCAAAATAATTCAATAACTTGCACTACACGCAACACTGAGTTCAATTGAACCATGACTTACCAAAAAGCCACTCAAAAGAGGTTATGAATAGTATTAACTAAATTTTAAACTTTATATAATCCTTATAATTTTAGAATCCATATTATGAGTATCTTAGACATAATGCAAGAACAAATTCCTTTTCAGTATTGCACTTTTATCAACTTTTAATAGTGAACCCTTTTTAAATACAATATTTTAAACTTTTTAACTAAATGGGGACATTAAAAATTTAAAATTAAACATCCCAAGCTTCCACGGTACGCTTTCTTTTAATAATACAGTTGCGTGTGTTGTACGCAACTTCGAGTTTTAACACACACCACAACCAATCAAACTAGCCGTTATGAATAGTAATACCTACTTTTTGAAATTATATATATTTTATATTACAAAATGGACTTCATTTTTGGATTCGGAATATCAAATTTAGCTTAAGGTGAAACTTTGGTACTTTTCGAATAACTTTCATATTTTGATGAATTGTGAAAATTACTAAATTTTAATTAAAAACAACTTTTTTCAATCAAATAATTAATAGTGATAAATTATGAATTTGAGTGGTTTTAAAGTATATTTAGAATATATTTTTACCATTTAATATAATGTTGGTCATTGGACATAATTTTACAATTAAACCGAACATAAACAAGTGTCAATCTTTTGATAGTTATTATCTCTTAAAAACACGCTTTCTGTTTTGACAGCGGGAATTAATTTTAAATTAATTTCTTCCACTTCTGTGTTTTGAATTTAGAAAAATGGATTCCATATTTGTAATCAGGATGTTCAAATTGTGTAAATAGGTAACTTTTATTTTTAGACATTTTGAATAATTACTGCGGTAAATATTTTATTTACCATGGTTAAGGGTAAATCCAGTAAATAAGGGTTAAAAAATAATATTATAATAATAATAAATTACCATAAAACGTGTCCTAGACTTATGGGTTGATACATGTTCGACCATAGGCATCTTTTGGTCGATTTTGGGACCCCATGGTGCCACTTGTAGGTGATAGGGACACTTTATTTTAATTAAGTTAAAATGAATACAAAAATGACACAAGCGTATATCTTTTAGAAAAACAATTTTTACATAGGGTTATATATGTTGGGTTTTAGATTATAAATATTAATTAGAAAGATAAAAAGATTTACTACATAATTATATTTTATTTATAATTTTTAGACTTTAAATAATTTAATTTATTTATGACACAATGATGATGAATTAATTACTATAATAGTGAAAAATTAAAATAATTGATATTATAAATACCCAAATAAATATAATATGAAACTTTTAATGAATTAAAATAATTTTCTAGGATAATATGATATATTATGATTGATTTAATTAACGTTTTTAGAAGTAATAATTCTGTTATGAGTTTCACAAAAATCAACTATTGAATAGTGTCAAAATTGACATAAAAGAGTTTTTAAAACAAATATTATATTATTAATTGATATTAAATTCCTAAAAATCTAAGGTTCGTCCAAGAGACTTATATCATGATAGGTGTATCTTTAATGGACCACTTGGAGGTTTCTTGGATGTATATGGTAAGTTTATTAACCATATAATATAAAAATACAAAGAGACATTGTAAAAGTGAAACTAATTAACTTAGAGTTAATACTTAAATATAAGGTAACTATAAGTACCCAAACCAGTCTAAATTCTATTGGTTGAGTTTTTTTATACCTATCCCCACCTTAAATTTTTAATAATCAACTTTGGATCCATTAGAAACCGAATATGAATTTAATATAAACTAATATTTCTAGCTTTTCCAAAGGTGCCTCTCACCCCTCTTATAAAAGGGCACTCCTCCTTCTCATTTCTTCACACCTTCAAAACCTTTTGGTGTGGAAAAACTCTTCCCAAATACTCTCCCAACTTCCCTCACTACAACCTAGAGGCCTTAGTTTTATCAAAAATCAAACCTAAGGATCCCTTTTTATCAAATCAAAAGGAAGAACCCGAAGAAGAGGTAATGATTTCACCACCCTTTTCCAAGTTCCTTTCTTCTTCCACTTCTTCTTCCTTTGTTATTACCATTCTAAAATAATAACTCCAGTATCATTTATATACTGTGATGTTATTATAAATATGGTACAACCATATTCAGTATTCTATCCACCCTTTGAATAACATGTCACCATACGTGCGTACGTACGGCTTACCGTCTCCATGTCGTGGTGTAATTGTTATTCAATATATTATTATTTGGATGGGTATAATAATGATATGTAACTCATGTAAATAATAAATATAACATGTTAATTATTCTTTATATATGATATAACAACCATTTATATATTATTTCAAAAGAACGATATTGTCGCTCGTGCGTACGTAGGGACTACCGTCTCCACGAACACGATGAGATTCATTCTCCATCGTATCCATTCAAGTATAATTATCATTTGATGATTTAAAAATGATGTTTAAGGACTTGATATCATTATGGATATGAATAATATACAACCTATCCATTACAAACATGGCTTACGTAACAAAACATATAAAAGAAAACAAGTAAGTTAACACCCGAAACAACGATAATACTAAGATATTATTATCAAATCAATATTAAAAGATCATATATGATATCATATTAATTTATATGATTCGTTTATAATTTAATAACAATCATTTCACATTTATACAGGACGTTAACCTACCCAAACCAAGTAAAAGTACAAGGTAAGGGGTTTTCATCTCACTCCTTATTCCCGTGAGATTCATGCCATATTGCCACCATCACCTTTTGTGTGGTGTATGTACTGCCCATAATTATATTCTTTGTGTAATACACTCTAATTTATGTTTATTTACATATTCATTGTATGATACCTCTTTCATGGATTGTATTTTTCATAAGTTACCAAATTGGTAAGGTTTATTTCATAATCTCTTCATTATCCGAGGTTGTTTATACGTAATAATCTACTGGGATCTCTTTATCATCTACATCCATATTTCTTCAAAATGTATTTTAAAACATTTTTACTATTTACAAGAATATGGGTTAAAGTCATTTATACCCTTGTTTTACTTTTTATAAGTGGTTTGTAAAGGAATCGTTCTGTCGTTTTCTAAACAATGTGCTTTTTAACCTTTTCGACAGAATTAAGGTAAGAATGTTTTTTTAACTTATACGGCGGGTGCGGTTATTTTCCGCCATTATAAAATTGTCGAATCTTCCCTTACAAGGTTATAATAATATTTTCAAATTGAATGTATTATTTTATAATTATGTTACTTTTAAAATGATTTTAAAAAAAAGAGATATTTCTCTAAAATAGTTTTGATTTCATCTATGTCAACATCCTTTGATGGCTTTTAAGCTTATTTGAAGTTGATTTATTATGATACAAAACATCCATACTTTATTGAAGGTTTTGTGATATTTTTTACTGTGGATAAGTTTTTATTATGTCACTCATGGTTTTTGTTTAAAGTATTTACATTTCATAAGTTATTTTTAATCCGAATGTTTATGTTAAATTTCAACCTTTCATTCAGATGAATGTGTTAGACAAGTATGTTCCGGGTTGGGGACCGGTAAAAGTAAGCCCTCTGGTATGGTCTCCGGTTATTAGAGGAACTCCGGTTTGGTCTCTGGTTATTAGAGGAACTCCGGTTTGGTCTCCGGTTATTAGAGGCACTCCGGGTTGGTGTCCGGTTATTAGAGGCACTCCGGGTTGGGTTCCGGTTACAGTTAGCCCCAAGGTCTTGGGACGAGGCCTTGACAAAGAAATTAAAGTTCAGCATTATGCATTCCATCATTATGAAAGTGGTAATTGATTTTTCATGTGATTATTTGATTAGTAGAATATCCATGTGAATAAGTAAATGGCATTATTTCACTTTATTTATGCCATACTATGTTGAAAGTTCAAGTTTGAAAGGCTTTTGTTTTAGTTATACATTGCCTTAAATGTTTATTCTTATTTATGAAAGTTTCCGCTATATTGTTATCCTTACTGGGCATTTGAGCTCACCCCTTTTCTATGTTTTATTTTTCCCAGGAAGTGGAGAAGTAAATTATGAATGACCTGCAGGGATATTATGTGGGGATATGAGTGTGGATTATGGAGACAATATGTTGTTGTAGTAGTTTTTCATTTTATGATGTAATGTAAGACTTATGAATATATCTAGTGTTTCCAAGGATACTAAACCAATCAGTCTTTCGAGATTTGATCTTTCTTGTGATCATGCCAATGTTATGTAATAATGCACCGACTCTTGGTAACTAGGGTCGGGGCATTACAGTTGGTATCAGAGGAAGTTTATTACAAACCTTGGAAGCTAGATTTAGATAAAATCTGATTAGAGCACATAGATTTAAGATGAATTTTGAGGATTAGTATAGAATAACTTCCTTGAATTTTGGTATTGTAGAGATTTTGTGAGTTTTCCAAGAAATACATCCTTGTCTGGATACGAGCAGGTAGAGGCAGCTCTGGAACAGATGTACCTAGGGGTAAAACCCGAAAACACCTCTTTGAGCTAGACTCGAACGGGAACTGGTGCACGACAACGGGCCTTGATGCACTCTTGGTTACGACACTCTCGGGGGATATGCTTAGGATAACTCTCATTTTCTTTACAAATCATTATGAAAGGTTTATGAGTATATACTTTCTCAAAAGAGACATTTTTATGATTATGGATTATATCCATAAACTATTTAATTTATGTTATATGTTTCACAAGTTTGGGATTAGGTATTGTTATTCATAATCTAATCTAGTGTATTCCATTATTTAGAAATGGTGCCCAGTAGAAGGAATGAGAACTCCAGAAATGCACATGATACAAAGAGAAAGAAGGATCATATATTTCATGGTCTTAAGCCAGAATTTATAAATGAAATAGTCTCGCATGTATTATCATCATATGAAAAAATAATATCATGTGTTCATAAGATAAGTAAAGAGTTTATTGAGTCCTATGGCTTTGAAGTGAAGCAAGAGAAGAAAAGGATGGAAGAGAGAAAGATGGATAAAGGGAAGAGGGAAAATAAGAATTTTCCCATATGTGATAACTGTGGAAAGAAACACCCTGGAACTTGCCTGAAAGGAATGGGAGTTTGTAATAAGTGTGGAGGAAAAGGGCACAAAGTAAGTGACTGCAAGGGTAAGAAAATGGTTTCAAATGTACAATGCTTCATTTGCAAGGAGTTTGGACACTACGCGAACCTATGTCCCAGTCATCAGACTATGTTGCAAATGATGCTATTGGATAATAATCAAGTTATGATACTACCACAGATGAAGAGGAATGATTAGAGTTCTTATGTTGATTATGTCATTTGAGTGTTGTATCAACAATGTACTTGTTATAATAATTATGGAGTATATAAGGATTGTACTGCAGTACTATTTCATTAAGGACTTGAGATTGTGTGGAACAAATAAAAGTGACTCAATAGCAAGATAAATTTTTGGAAAATATATGGTTGAGAGAAAGATAAACCATAATATGGTTCTGATACTCAGGTAGTGATTTTAGAATAATACATGATTGATTTGGATAAATTATATTGGATATTCTTGACTACCTTGAAGCTGATTAATGATTTGTATATTCCATCATCGTTGGGGTTTAAAACATTTTTGGATTGATGAAGTATATCCAGTATTCTATATGGAATAAGAGAGCATGAATGTAATCAATAAGGAATATGGTAATTCAGGATGTTTCAGTGTATTAAAAGAATACATGATGAAGGTATTCATATGCTATTATGGGGTAAAAAGGATCTACATTATGTTTACCTTCCTTATAAATGTTGGACTGTGAGTTTGGACAGAAGTATTTTGGATAGTTCTAGTTTGGATAATTTTGGATTGTCATAAAAGGACAACCCGGAGGTCGGGTGGCAACCTGTTGCGTCCGGCAAGGCCGCGAGACTTGAACCCGCAACCGAAGGGCGACAAGGGTGTATCACCTACCACTGGCCCACGAGATGTCCTAGATTAAATAATGTAGTTTTTATTAAAATATCTTGTAGATGAATTATAAATTCGTTTATTTTGGAACCCTATACGAATAGTGTAAATAGAATATTTTACGTTCTATTATCTTTTAGAGTGAAATATGAGTTTGTGGTAGAAATTTATTAATGGATAAAACTCTAATTATAAAGAAAGTATACCTCCTTAAGATCTTATCCAATCTCATAAATAAATTCCTCAACATTAAGAAAAGGAACTTAGAACAAAAAGTTGTCCTAGATGGTACCTTAAATCATCACTAATTTATGGCTTTGGGATTGTTGGCCTTTTCATAGCCATGTTCTCTACCACTCTCCATCAGATAATTGATGGTTAGATTTTTCTTCCATATCCATATTTTCCTACATGGAACCCTATTATGTGTTATTTTCGGTAATCATCATACTTTCCACTCTTTATTTTAAATAGAGGCCTCATTAATTCATTTTTCGATGTGGGATTTCAACTAAGATATTTTGAAACGTCAAAAATGTGTTATCCTAATACCCTATGTTTTTTTGAACCGATGGTATTTCAAATCTTCATAGATTAATGAATTTAAGGACCTCAATTTTACACTTGTTTGTGATTGATGACCTCAATCACTACCTATATATATTTACATTTTTCCTCCAATTATATGTCTCTAATTTCCACCAATGTTCTCCTAATCGAGATAATAATTTGGTCGTGACCCTTTGATTTCTCTTTTCCTCATATTAAGACTAAATTTTAGTAACCCAATTTCCGATGTGGGTTTTCCCACAAATATATTTTCTATTTTCAAACTTTTATTTTCGAAGAACAATTTCAAATTGCAAGGATGCAATTTATTGAAGGAGGGGAGAATGTAACACCCCAAGAATTCATATTGTGTTATTTCTTCAAAATAATTCATTAACTTGCACTACACGCAACACCGAGTTCAATTGCACCATGACTTACCAAAAATCCATTCAAAAGAGTTATGAATAGTATCAACTAAATTTTAAACTTTATATAATCCTTATAATTTTAGAATCCATATTATGAGTATCTTAGACATAACGCAAGAACAAATTCATTTTCAGTATTTCACTTTTATCAACTTTTAATAGTGAACCCTTTTTAAATAAAATATTTTAAACTTTTTGACTAAATGGGGACATTAAAAATTTAAAATGAAACATCCCAAGCTTCCACGGTATGCTTTCTTTGAATAATACAGTAGCATGTGTTGTACGCAACTTCGAGTTTTAACACACACCACAACCAATCAAACTAGCCGTTATGAATAGTAATACCTACTTTTTGAAATTATATATATTTTATATTTCAAAATGGACTTCATTTTTGGATTCAGAATATCGAATTTAGCCTAAGGTGAAATTTTGGTACTTTTCGAATAACTTTCATATTTTGATGAATAGTGAAAATTACTAAATTTTAATTAAAAACAACTTTTTTTAATCAAATAATTAATAGTGATAAATTATGAATTTGAGTGGTTTTAAAGTATATTTAGAATATATTTTTACCATTTAATATAATGTTGGTCATTGGACATAATTTTACAATTAAACCGAACATAAACAAGTGTCAATCTTTTGATAGTTATTATATCTTGAAAACACGCTTTTTGTTTTGACAGCGGGAATTAATTTTAAATTAATTTCTTCCACTTATGTGTTTTGAATTTATAAAAATGGATTCCATATTTGGAATCAGGATTTTCAAATTTTGTAAATAGGTAACTTTTATTTTTAGAAATTTTGAATAATTACTGCGGTAAATATTTTATTTACCATGGTTAAGGGTAAATCTGGTAAATAAGGGTTAAAAAATAATATTATAATAATACTAAATTACCCTAAAACGTGTCCTAGCCTTATTGGTTGATACATGTTCGACCATAGTCATCTTTGGGTCGATTTTGGGACCCCATGGTGCCACTTGTAGGTGACAGGGGCACTTTATTTTAATTTAGTTAAAATGAATATAAAAATGACACAAACATATATCTTTTAGCAAAACAATTTTTACATAGGGTTATATATGTTGAATTTTAGATTATAAATATTCATTATAAAGATAAAACGATTTACTACATAATTATATTTTATTTATAATTTTTATACATTAAATAATTTAATTTATTTATGACACAATGATGATGAATTAATTACTATAATAGTGAAAAATTAAAATAATTGATATTATAAATACCCAAATAAATATAATATGAAACTTTTAATAAATTAAACTAATTTTATAGGATAATATGATATATTAGGATTGATTTAATTAACTTTTTTCGAAGTAATCATTCTGTTATGAGTTTCACAAAAATTAACTATTGAATTGTGTCAAAATTGACATAAAAGAGTTTTTAAAACAAATATTATATTATTAATTGATATTAAATTCCTAAAAATCTAAGGTTCGGCCAAGAGACTTATATAATGATAGGTGTATCATTAATGGACCACTTGGGGGTCTGTTGGATGTATATGGTATGTTTATTAACCATATAATATAAAAATACAAAGAGACATTGTAAAAGTGAAACTAATTAACTAAGAGTTAATACTTAAAGAGAAGGTTAATATAAGTACCCAAACCTGTCTAAATTCTATTGGTTGTGTTTTTTTCGACCTATCCCCACATTAAACTTTTATTAATCAACTTTGGAGGCATTAGAAACCGAATATGAATTTAATATAAACTAATATTTCTAGCTTTTCTAAAGGTTCCCCTCACCCCTCTTATAAAAGGGCACTCCTTCTTCTCATTTCTTCACACCTTCAAAACCTTTTGGTTCGGCAAACCTCTGCCCAAATACTATCCCAACTTACCTCAATACAACCTAGAGGCCTTAGTTTGATCTGAAATCCAACCTAAGTAGCCCTTTTGATCAAATCAAAAGGAAGAACCCGAAGAAGAGGTAATGATTTCACCACCCTTTTCCAAGTTCCTTTTTTCTTTCACTTCTTCTTCCTTTGTTATTACCATTATAAAATAATAACTCCAGTAACATATATATACTGTGATGTTATTATAAATATGGTACAACCATATTCAGTATTCTATCCACCCTTTGAATAACATGTCACCATACGTGCGTACGTACGGCTTACCGTCTCCACGTCGTGGTGTAATCGTTATTCAATATATTTTTATTTGGATGGGTATAATAATGATATGTAACTCATGTAAATAATAAATATAACATGTTAATTATTCTGTATATATGATATAACAACCATTTATATATTATTTCGAAAGAATGATATTGTCGCTTGTGCGTACGTACGGACTACCGTCTCCACGAACGCGATGAGATTCATTCTCCATCGTATCCATTAAAGTATAATTATCATTTGATGATTTAAAAATGATGTTTAAGGACTTGATATCATTATGGATATGAATAATATACAACCTATCCATTGCAAATAAGGCTTACATAACAAAACATATAAAATAAAACAAGTAAGTTAACACCCGAAACAACGATAATACTAAGATATTATTATCAAATCAATATTAAAAGATCATATATGATATCATATTAATGTATATGATTATTTTATAATTTAATAACAATTATTTCACCATTATACAGTAGGTTAACATACCCAAACCAAGGAAAAGTACAAGGTAAGGGGTTTTCATCTCACTCTTTATTCCCGTGAGATTCATGCCATATTGCCACCATCACCTTTTGTGTGGTGTATGTACTGCCCATAATTATATTCTTTGTGTAATACACTCTAATTTATGTGTATTTACATATTAATTGTATGATACCTCTTTCATGGGTTGTATGCTTCATAAGTTACCAAATTGGTAAGGGTTATTTCACAATCTCTTCATTATCCGAGGTTGTTTATACGTAATAATCTTCTGGGATCTCTTTATCATCCACATCCATGTTTCTTCAAAATGTTTTTTAAAACATTTTTACTATTTAAAAGAATATGGGTTAAAGTCATTTATACCCTTGTTTTACTTTTTATAAGTGGTTTATAAAGGAATCGTTCTGTCGTTTTCCAAACAAGGTGCTTTTTAACTTTTTCGACAGAATTAAGGTAAGAATCTTTTTTTAACTTATACGGCGGGTGCGGTTATTTTCCACCATTATAAAATCGTCGAAGCTTCCCTTACAAGCTTATAAGAATATTTTCAAATTGAATGTATTATTTTATAATTATGTAACTTTTAAAATGTTTTAAAAAAAGAGATATTTCTCTAAAATAGTTTTGATTTCATCTATGTCAACATCCTTTGATGGATTTTTAGCTTATTTGAAGTTGATTTATTATGATACAAAACATCCATATTTTATTGAAGGTTTTGTGATATTTTTGACTGTGAATAATCTGTTCTTATGTCACTCATGGTTTTTGTTTAAAGTATTGACATTTCATAAGTTATTTTTAATCCGAGTGTTTATGTTAAATTTCAACCTTTCATTCAGATGAATGTGTTAGACAAGTATGTTCTGGGTTGGGGACCGGTAAAAGTAAGTCCTCCGGTTTGGTATCCGGTTATTAGAGGAACTCCGGTTTGGTCTCCGGTTATTAGAGGAACTCCGATTTGGTCTCCGGTTATTAGAGGCACTCCAGGTTGGTGTCCGGTTATTAGAGGCACTCCGGGTTGGGTTTCGGTTACAGTTAGCCCCAAGGTCTTGGGATGAGGCCCTGAAAAAGAAATTAAAGTTCAGCATTATGCATTCCATCATTATGAAAGTGGTTATTGATTTTGCATGTGATTATTCGATTAGTAGAATATCCATGTGAATAAGTAAATGGCATTATTTCACTTTATTTATGCCATACTATGTTGAAAGTTCAAGTTTGAAAGGATTTTGTTTTAGTTATACATTGCCTTAAATGTTTATTCTTATTTATGAAAGTTTCCGCTATATTGTTATCCTTACTGGGCATTTGAGCTCACCCCTTTTCTATGTTTTATTTTTCCCAGGAAGTGAAGAAGTAAATTATGAATGACCTGTAGGGATATTATGTGGGGATATGAGTGTGGATTATGGAGACAATATGTTGTTGTAGTAGTTTTTCATTTTATGATGTAATGTAAGACATATGAATATATCTAGTGTTTCCAAGGCTACTAAACCAATCGGTATTTCGAGATTTGATATTTCTTGTGATCATGCCAATGTTATGTAATAATGCACCGACTCTGGGTAACTAGGGTCGGGGCGTTACATAAAAGGATTTTGTTTTAGTTATATATTGCCTTAAAGGTTTATGTTTATTTATGCAAGTTTCTGCTATATTGTTATACTTTCTGAGCATCTGAGCTCACCCCTTTCAATGTTTTATTTTTCCCAAGATGTGAAGAAGTATTTTATGTATGATCTACAAGGATAGTATGAGGGAATATGAAGAAAATATGTTGTTGTAGTTTTTTTTAATTTATGATGAAATGTCTGACTTATGAATATATCTAGTGTTTCCAAGGATACTAAACTGATTGGTCTTTCGGGATTTAATCCCTTGTGATCATGAAAATATTATGTAATAAGCACCGACTCTGGGTAACTAGGGTCGGGGAATTATAGTTGGTATCAAAGGAAGTTTAGTACAAACCTTGGAAGCTATAATTAGATAAACTCTGATTAGAGCACATAGCCCTAAGATAGACTTTGAGGATTTGTATAGAATAACTTCTTATAATTTTGGTATTATAGAGATTTTGTGAGTTTTCCGAGAAATACATCCATGTCTAGATATGAGCAGGTAGAGGTGGCTCTGGAACAAATGTACCAAGGGGTAAAACCCGAAAACACCTCTTTGATCTAGACTCGAATGGGAACTGGTGCACGACAACGGGCCTTGCTGCACTCTTGGTTACGATACTCCCGGGGGATATGATTAAGTTAATTCTCATTTTCTTTACAAATCATTATGAAGGGTTTATGATTATACACTTCCCCAAAGAAAACATCTTTTTCTGATTACGGATTATATCCATTAATAGTTCAATTTATGTAAAGTGTTTTACAACTATGGAATTATGTATTTGGATTCATAAAATGGTCTAGTTTATGCCATTGTTCAGAAATGACGCCTAGTGGAAGAAATGGAAACTGTATCAATGCATGCACTCCATGTAGGTATTTCCCTCCTACTCAAGAAAATTATAGTGGAGCTGGTGATGCAACTGGTGCTGATCAGCTAATCACCATACTGGGACAACTCACTCAGGTTAGGAATAGTAACCTTAACCGTATGGAGCACCCTGATCCACAGCGTGGAGGATAAATGTTATATCGCTTCATGAGGAAACAACCACCAACATTCAATGGGAGTAAAAATCCCTTAGTAGCTGAGCAATGAATAAATTCCTTAGAGAAAAAATTCCATGCCTTGGGGAGTAGCGAAAGGGAAAAAGTTATCATGGCAGTTTACCGCCTCACTGAAGATGTTGATCAATGGTGGTCATTGATTAAAAACATGAAGGAAGATGATGAAGTATCAAATATGGAATGGAGGGAGTTCAAAGATCTTTTCTTAGAAAAATACTTTCCTCGTGACCATCGAGCAGATATGGAAAGGCAATTTCTAATTCTGAGACAAAAGGAGGACGAAAATATTGCAAAGTATGAGGTTAACATTACAAGGATAGGGAGGCATGCTGCGGATTATATACATAACCCAAGAAGTAATATTGATTGTTTCTTTGATGGGTTAAAACAATTTCTTTTTCAAGCATTTGTGTCACAATATTTCTCAACGTACCAAGATATAGTCTCATGTGCTATCAAGACAGAAAAGGAATTCTCAAAATCTTATGACAATAAAGTAAAGTAAGAGAAGAAGATAATGATGGAGCAAGAGACAGATAAAGGGGAAAAGGTAAAGAATTATTTTCCATTATGTGAAAATTGGGGGAAGAAACACCTCAGTACTTGCCTAAAAGGAATGGGAGTTTGTTACAAATGTCGAGAAAAAGGTCACCATATTCGTGATTACAAGGGAAATAAGGAGGCTATCAATGTTGAATGCTATAATTGTAGAGAAATGGGGCATTATGTAAATGAATGTCCTAAGCATCATGGAAACTTACCTCACAAAAGGCCAAGGGATCAAGGCCAAGCTTATGCTATTACTACAGTTGTAGAGGAATAATTAATGTATTTGTGTTTTTTGACTCAAGGATTATATTCTGGTTATGAGAATAACGTGATATATATAAGGATTGTTCTGTAGTACTTGTTGTTTTCATTAAGGTTTTAATATGACTAAGGTAATCATATTTTCAGTATGTGACAATAAGAGAAACTTTACTCTGTTTGGAGAATCTGACGTTGCGATTGATTTTGGAATTTAGATACCTTTTATAGAGAGTCTAGAAAGAGGTACTTTGGATAACTATAATGTTTTGGAATGGATTAAGTTGATCTTTTGATAGTATTGTTCAAGGTTAAAACATTTCTTATGATTATTTTTGGAATATTATGATACTATAGTTTTAGGAAATGGACAACCTATAGGTCAGGCGATAACCCGTTGCGTCGGACAAAGCTGCATGAATCGAACTGACAACCATAGTGCGATAGGCCTTTATTACCTACCACTAGCCAACAGGAAGTCCCTGGTTATTACAAAATATTTTTTCATTATAATGGTATGTGTTAATGATTGAAACCTTATACTATTAGGATAAATATAATATTTTGGAGTTCTATTATCTTTTGGAGTGAAAGATGAGTTTGTGGTAGAAATTAGTTGAAGGATGAAAACTCTACTTGTCAAGATGTATATATATATATTTATCTTATTCTATGAAGAAATTAATTATTGAACTTTAGGGAAGGGATATTAAGACCAAAAATGTGTTATCCTAATACCTTATTTTTTGTTGAACTGATGATATTTTGAATCATCATAGATTTATGGCTTTGAGGCCCTAAATTATACACTTGTTTGTGATTGATGACCTCAATCACTCCCTATAAATATTTATGTTTTTCCTTTAATTATTTGTCTATAATTTCCACCAATTTTCTCGTATTCGAAACCCTAATTTGGTGGTGACATTCTCATTTCCCTTTACCTCTTATTAAAACTAAATTTTATTAACCTTATTTATGATATGGGTTTTCCACAAAGGTATTCTCTATTTTCAACCTTTTATTTTCAAAGAACAATTTCCAATTGCAATGACACAATTATTTGAATGAGGGGAGAATGTAACACCCCAAGCTTCCATGGTACATTTCCCTTTAAATAATGCAATAGCTTGCATTGTACGCAACTTCGAGACTCTAACACACCACGACTAATCAAAGCATCTATTATGAATAGTAATACCAAATTTTTGAAATTTTATAAATTTTATCTTTCAAAATGGACTTTATATTTGGATTTGGATATCCTAGGGTGAATTTTAGGTATTTTTCTAAAAACATTCAATTTTTGATAAATAGTGAAAAACATTGAGTTATGGTTTTAAAACAAATTTTTATTTAAATAATTATTTATTTTATTTAAATTTAATTAAGGTAAAAATAGATACATAATACCTATATAAGATCAATTTAATTCATTGAATTTAGTTTAGAATAATTTTAGATATATAAATATTTTATTAAACTTTTCATCGTCTTTTACCCACCTCTTAGGAGAATTTGGAAATTCACGTAAAACTTAATTTTACCGCTTCTGTGAGTGGAATTTCAAAAATCCAAGTGATATGGTTAATATCAAGGAGTAAAATGTGGTTCAATAAGATAAAAATAATTTTTGGTGAATAGTAATGTTTTACTTTTATTTACCACGGTTAAAAGTAAATAGGGTAATTACGGGTAAAAATGATATTAATATTACCCAAACACATGTCCTAATTCTATTGGACAAGTGTATCTCGAAAAAAAACAACCTTAAGAATAAAATATTATCATTTAGGTCCACTTATATTAGATTTGGACATTTATTATTATTTAATTCAAAGAAGAGTTAAAAGAGTTAAAATCAAATTTTAATTACTAAAACATTTTTCATATAAGGTTATACATAAGATAAATTCGATTGTAAATATTAATTAGAAAGATAAAAGGATTTCCTACATAATAGTAGTTTATTTATAATTTTTAGACATTAAATAATTTAATTTTTTTATGACACAATGGTGATGCATTAATTACCAAATTAATGAAATATTAAAATAATTGATATTATAAATATCCCAATAAATGTAATTTGAGACTTTTTATGAATTAAAATAATTTTATAGGATAATAGGACATATTAGGATTGATTTAATTTACTGTTTTTTGAAGTAATCATGTTGTTGTTATTTTCAAAAAAATCAAATTCCAAATAGTGTTAAAATAGACATAAAATAGTTTTTAAAACAAATATTATATTATTAATTCATATTAGATTCCTAAAAATATAAGGTTAGGCCAAAGGACTTATATAAGTATATTTGTATCATTAATGGACCACTTGGGGGTGTCTTGGCTCTATATAGTAAGTTTATTAACTATATAATGTAAAAATACAAAGCGATAAGGTAAATGTGAATCTAATTAACTAAGAGTTAAAACTAAAAGATAAGGTTAATATAATGACCCAAACCTGTCTAACGTCTATTGGTTGAGTTTCTTTCGACCTATACCCACATTAACCTTTAAATAATCCACTTTGGAGCCATTATAAACCAAATATGAAGTTATTATAAAATAATATTTCTAGGTTTTCCAAAGGAGCCCCTCACCCTTCTTATAAAAGGGAACTCCCCTTCTCACTAATTCACACATTCAAAGTCGTTTGGCTTGGCCAAACCCTACCAAAATATTCTCTCAACTTCCCTCACTTAAACCTAGAGGCCTTATTTTGATCATAAATCCAACCTAAGGAGCCCTTTTTATCAAATCAAAAGGAAGAACCTGATGAAGAGGTAATGTTTTCACCACCCTCTTTCAAGTTCCTTTCATCATTAAATTCTTGTTTCTTTGTTATTTCCATTTTAAAATAATAAATCAAGTATATCCTATATATTTTTATGTTATTATAAATATGTTACATCCATATTCAGTGTTCTATCCATCCCTTGAATGACATGTCACCATACGTGCGTACGTACGGCTTACCGTCTCCAAGTCGTGGCATAATTGTTATTCAATACATTATTATTTGGAAGGGTATAATAAAGATTTGTATTTAATTTAAATAATAAGTATAACATGATACTTATTCAGTATATATGATACACCATCCAATTATATATTATTTTAATATCAAATGAATGATATTGTCGCTCGTGCGTACGTACGGACTACCGTCTCCACGAACACGATGAGATTCATTCCCCATCGTATCCATTCAAGTATAATCCTCATTTGATGATTAAAAATAATGTTTAAGGACTTTATATCATTATTTATATTAATAAGATACAAACTATCCATAACAAACACAACTTATGTAACAAAACATATAAAAGAAAACGAATAAGTTAACACCTGAAACGACGATAATACTAAAATATTATTTACAAAGCAATGTTAAAAGATCATATATGATATCATATTAATGTATATGATTATTGTATAATTTAATAACAATTATTTTACCATTATACAGGAGTTTAACCATCCCTCAACCACGGAAAAGTACAAGGTAAGGGTTTATTTCACAATCTCTTCATTATCGGAGGTTGTTTATACATAATTATCTAATGGGGCTTCTTTATCATCCACATCCATGTTTCTTAAAAATGTTTTTCAAAACATTATTACTATTTTATAGAATATTGGTTAATGTAATTTATACCCCTGTTTGACTTTTAATAAGAATTTTATAAAGGAATCTTTCCGTCGTTTTCCAAACAAGGTCCTTTTTTACCTTGTCGATAGAATTAAGTTAAGAATGTCTTTTTTTAAACTTATACGGCGGGTGCGGCCATTTTACACTGTTATAAAATCTTTGAAGCTTCACTTACCATATTATAAGAATATTTTCAAAGTAAATGTTATCTTTTATAATTGTTTACCTTTTAAATTATTTCAAAAAAGAGATATTTCTCTCAAATAGTTTTCATTTCATCTATGTCAATATCCTTTGATAAATTTTACACTTGTTTGAAGTTTATTTATTATGATATGAATATTCCATATTGTATTTAAGGTTTTGTGATGGATGAGTTATTTTTTATGGCATAAATGGTTTATGATTAATGTTTTGTCATTTTGTATGCTAGTTTTAATACGAATGTTAATGTTATATTTCATCCTCTTCTTATGATGAATGTGTTGGACTAGTATGTTCCGGGTTAGGGACCGTTAAAAGTATGCTCTCCAGGTTGGTGTCCAGTTATTAGAGGCACTCTGGGATGGAGTCCGGTTACAGAGGCTCTCCAGGATGGAGTTCGGTTATAGAGGCTCTCTATGTTGGGTTCTGGTTACAGTTATCCCTTAGGTCTTGGCACGAGGCCTTGACACAGAAATTAAAGTTCGGAATTATGCATTCACTTGTTATGAAAGTTGTTATTGATATTTCATGTGATTATTTGATTAGTAGAATATACATGTGAATAATTAAATGGTATTAGTTCATTTTATCTTTTCCATATTATGATGAAGTTCAATTTTAAAAGGCTTTTGTTTTAATTATGCATTTCCTTAAATGTTTATGTTTATTTATGAAAGTTTCTACTATATTGTCATCCTTACTGAGCATCTGAGCTCACCCCTTTCAAAGTTTTATTTTTTCCAGGATGTGATGAATTATTTTATGAATGACCTGCAATGATAGTATGAGGGTATATAAAGAAAAGATGTTGTTATAGTTTTTTTAATTTATGATGTAATGTATGACTTATGAATATATCTAGTGTTTCCAAGGCTACTAAACTGATCAGTCTTTTGGGATTTGATCCCTTGTGATCAGGATAATATTATGTAATAATTCACCGACTCTGTGTGACTAGGGTCGGGTCGTTACACATACTCAAAGGAATATTCATCATCAGTTAAGGGGTATCCCAATTTTATCACGATAACCAAATATCGGATATTCATCCAATGAGGGTTCTGTTTGGTGGGGTCGTTCCCATTCTTTAGATATTGTAAGGAAGAAATCTACAAGAGTTTGAGGTAATATCAGAGCTAAATTTTAATCTTTATCATCTATATATTCCTATATATAATGATTATGTCAACATTTGGTAGAGGGATTTTATGTATCTACTCTAGATTAATGGACTGTTATGGGACTGAAGAGTTGTGTTATCAAGGTAGCATGATATCTGTCAGCAGTCTTTCATTTTATCCATTTTTTGAATTTTTACTCATTCCTGGCCAAAACATTCTATCAATCACCTTATTTTTTTAAGTAGAAAATAGTAATGTAGTCCACCTATATAGAGGATTTATCTGACATCACCTATCTGAAATAAACCATTCTTTGGAAGAAATCATTGAAGATGAATCAATTTTGGATGTTGTGACTCATCCTTCCATGAAAAGGGAAGTAGTTGGGATGATTAGTGAGGTTGAAATCATTTGTATTCCTAGGTTATGGTGTCTTGATTAGGTTTTTATCTATGCCATCAAAGAAATAACTAAGGACTTTTTAATTTAAAATGGTTTATGTTTTATTCATCTATTCTTTAAATATCAACTGACCCCATCCTTTTTTTCTTCTATCCAATGGAAATGTTGTTATAGCTACTGCTCGATAGAATGTGTTGGGTGGTTCAGGACTTGACTAAGTCTATGAATGGTCAAAACTACTAGTTTGAGGGTAACAATGTAATTTTCTACCTTTTCGATCCTTTTTCTTGGTGATGAGGGCATGAGTCAAGACATCGCTCGGGTTTGTCGAAGGGAATTTTCTAGATATTTTTTCATTTCTAAAAACTCATTAAATCATTCTATATATTTCATTGGGATTATATGTATTGGAATCTCATCCCATAAATTCACATCACATAGCTCTAGAAATTATTCCTATGAGAGATAGATTCTAAGGGAATAGGTTAAAATATTCAATCTTGATTTGAATTCCGGCACCCTATCATTTTCTCATTTTTTTAGTTTTTCAGGACGAAAATTTTCATTCTTATCAGTGTCGAAATAAAATGGTTGAGGAATAGATGATGAAAATATTCCCATCCTACAACTTATCATGATAGGAGACCGTTGTACCAAAAAAAGATTGGACCTCTGAATGTTTGAATGAAACTACTCGAGTTGGTTACCTCTTAATCTTGAGGGCATATCATCAAACCAAACCAGAAAAAAAATCATGTGAGATACATTTCAGAGTCTTTTTTACCTTAAAAATAAATAAGGAAAGATTTCTTAAAGTGGGTGGGGGGAAAGTTTCATCAGACTATTGACGATATGGATTTATCTAAGGATGAATAGGGGCACGCATCCCTTCAATGGATTCCATTAAAGTATCCAAGGACTATATGGAATTAAGAAATTATAGAGTTATTACTGCCTAATCCACCTCCCATCTATATGTAGAAGGCGGGACCTAATGAGGTTTCCCTATTTTAATTTCATACTAATTCTCAATTCATGCTATGAATGAATGATTTACCAAGAGAGGGAGAGGCTATCACCATATTATAAAAAGTAATGATTATTTTTTGACTTCCCTGTTTATTTAAATCATACACCTAGATCCAAAGTTATTCGGACACTCAAAAACTTCTCTTAAAGGAAGATAATCTTGTTCCATATGTATGTGAGTATGAATACTTACCTCTTCTTAAAGATGATACCTAGTGGGAATGTTTCTCATGAGTATCTCCTCATTAAGTTGATTGAGAGTCTGTATCTCATTCTCATTTCATGAAAACCATTCTTATATGGATGGATTTTTAGTTCTTTTGGGCAGTGATTAGGAAATAGCAATACCTTTTACTTTATCTTTGTAAGTATTCCTCCATAGAGTTGAAAACTCAATATACAATTTTTCTAGGTTTTGGAGCCTCCTCTGGTTCCCGCTATGTGAATCCCTAGTGGGTACATCTAGATCCACTTATCGGGGTATATTTTCCATATTGTGTCTTTATTCATATGTGTATTGATCCACATTGTTTTTTGTGTTGATGGTGATGGTATTCAGAGAGGTGTATCGGTTAATGGTAGTTATCCCATTACTCTCAAAGTAATAGGATGACTTTGTGCTTATTACATCGAGGTCATTTCTCAAACCCTATTCCATATTGTACTTTTTGGATGTGACCCCAATAGAGTTTGATTGCTTTCATTGTACATTCCTTTAATCTTAGTCTATTAATAGTGACCTTGATGGAGTTTCTAGTCATGCTTGTCGAATAAGACCCAAATAGAATGGGTTCATCTTATGTTGATAAGAATACATGGGATGTCGATCATCAATATTTACCTCCCAACCTCAAGAAGACTAATTCCTTCTATGGTGCGGATGATGATGAAAATTCCCCCAACCCTACAGGTCGAGGCCTATCTGAGGTCACAATTGGAATATATTGATCCATTTTGAGGATATAATGATTGCATTTGATGATTTGATAATTCCTAGTGTTCAAATTGAG
Source organism: Viscum album (assembly GCA_963277665.1). Taxonomy (NCBI): domain Eukaryota; kingdom Viridiplantae; phylum Streptophyta; class Magnoliopsida; order Santalales; family Viscaceae; genus Viscum; species Viscum album. Next base: position 339,623,196 of record OY728163.1, read on the forward strand.
ATATAAATGCCCTCATCCGAAAAGGGTGGGGTTGATTTAGAACCTCTATTGATTTCCCTATGACCCTATCAAGGGATAATGAACCTGGGGAAGATGATTGAGATATAAATTCTTGTCAACCAATGAGATGGGATATATTTTTAGATTCTATCAACATTTCTTGTATACTATAAGGGATTGATGATTCGAGGGGTGGAAATGTTGGTAGATATTATCCCTATCCCAATGGGCTTGGTTAATTATTTAATGACTGCTATGCATGTTTCTATTGTGAACTATTCTATATGGTGCATATATGCTCATGTAAGAGTAGGGTGTAATGGAAGCCCAGGATGGTGCACCATTATTTATGAGAAGTTCTTTATTTGATTGAAAATTCACCTTCTGTATCTAAAATTTATTCTCGCTGCATCGAGGGTCATGGTTCAAAGATCTATTGGTTATCCTCTTCCTCTACTTATGATGTCTCAACATTGTTAAAGTGGGGGAATTTTGTTTTATTAACTGACTAGCTCGCATTTACCCAGTCCTCCAACTTTACAAAGTCTATAACATTACAGTACACTATATCAAGGGAGTACTACTGCTCTAGGGTTTTGGTGAACTGTAACGCTCTATACATTCCACGTCCTCAAATACTTATGCATGAAGAGTCTTCAACAACAAATTCCTAAAGATTTTTGATGTAATGGTGGAAATTGTGTTATATATTGTTTCTTTTATTTTTCTGGTTTGGGTCCCATTCCATAGAGATAGTATCAAGGTCTATCTGGAAATAGAGTATCTTGATGGTTTAAAGGTGACCCTCAAATCCTGGATAAGGTAGTTGTATAGCCTTCAAGCGTTGATGAGTTCCCCAAATATTTCCGTATAGGTGGGGCATTCACTCCTTATATAACAAATCTAGGATCTCATATTTAGAAGTATAATGGGGCCAAAACATGGTGGGGAGGATGTTTTTGACTAACTCTCTCCATATTTCAATGTCGGTTTCCTCTTCATTAAACATACATTTCTCCATATGGTCAGAACATAGAATATGATTCTTGGAGTCACCTACTAACCAAATTGGAGTATTACAGGTAGTGATGGGAAACTATATGCAGTTGAACCTAATGATTAAATAACCTCTCTCTATATGAAGGCATTTGGGTTTTGAATACATCTCTATATAGGGATTCAGGGACAAGGGGAGTATTTCTATATTCTTGGGTGATATCACTCTAGGGAAGTTAACCATGGAGTATGTCAGAAGTAGATTCCACGTGATATATCTCCACACTTACACGAGAAGGACTATCATGATAATGATTTCCTTTGGTTTTTTTGAATAGTTATCCGACCTTTGGGGTGTTGAAATTCTATCATGTGTTCCTGTGTGTGATCGATCAGGGATGTTGGAGTCTATTTTTTTACTAAAGGGGGGGGGATTTATTGGCCTCACCACCTAGGTTATATGTCAACTTGTGGAATACTTATCTTGTAGATTTTGGGTAGAGTAGGTGGAGGTATTTAGTGTTTATGAACTTTGCATGATATTATCATGGGTCATTTGGGGGGTGTATCATGATGATCATTGATCATGGGAAGGTTATACCTTTGAAACTTTTATTGGACCCAGTCCGATCAAATGGGTTTCCCCCAACCATGATGACATTTCAAGGGTATTTTAAAAGGTCATTACAACATGTGTAGGGACCTTTTTGAGATCAATATTCCTTTTTAAATGATTTCATGTGTCTTCTGATGAATTGACCTTGATATTTTATGATGAAAATGTGGCTTGCCAAGTGGCCTTCACGAGATCAAGTTGACATACCATGGGGTATTAGGGTACCATGCTAATTTTTTTGGGGTCATTCATGAGACCAAGTTGGGTTTTCAAGTGGGATTCTATAGGATTATGTTGTCATTTCTAGGGGGCCTATGTGGGATCAATGTTGAGTGCCCTAGGTGAATAACATATTTCTCATGATGATCAATATATCCTCATTCTGAAAGAAGCCTCCTCCTTATAATCTTTTTATTTATTTCTTTATTTTTTAATGGTTAGAGATCTCACAAGTTTGTACATATTTTGTAGAAGAAAATCACTCTACCCATTAGTAATGTGTCATGTGACCAAAAAAGGGTCCCATGGTGATGTGCAAGAATTTTTATGAACAATCCCTTTTGATTGTCTTTGGAGCTATTTGTGGCAACGTAGAGGTGAATTGACTTGTCTAATGCCCTTCACATGACGGAGGTGGCATGTGAGAAGACTTCTCCATGGTGAGGCGGTCATGTCACCGAGGAATTTAGGTGTCTTATGGACTGTGTAGGAATATCTCATGAAGATCAATGATTGTGAAAGGATTCCGCATTTTTCATATTTTTCATCTTATTTGACAAGGATTTTTATAATTTTGCAAGCATCTGTTGATTAATAAGTCACATGATGTGGATGAGTTCACTTGGTAGATACCATCAGATTAATGAATATATTGGATTCCTTCTCAAGAACAATAGGATTGTCCAAGGGTATCCACATGATCTGACGCAGGTCATGCACTGTGTGTGACCCGTTCTCATGACCGTCTGAACGTCATGTGATCATGTTTCCTTTTTTGGTTTACAAGATCTGATATTTTTGACCAACTTATCTTCATTTTCATTGTGGATAAATAATAACCATTATTTGTATATTTCTTCTCTTTTAGTTTTTTTTATTCTCATTTGGTGAGTTTCAACAGAGTTGAAATTCCACAGTATGCATGAACGATACTTTCATTTTCAATTCTATGTAAAAGAGGTGTAAAATATTTTTACATCATAAAAATAAAATCTCAGTATATTTATGAAATGTTATTTATCATTTAAATATGGATAAAATATGTTTAGAGAAGGTATAATATTAAATTTAATAGAAATATCTAATTTAAGATTTATACATCTTTTTTAAGAGACGTCATTTTGCTTACACCTTCAGCCTTGAAATTTTGGTTTTAGGAGAATACTTGGGGATCTGGGAAGAAGGAAATGAATATAGTAAGGTATTATGGTAGTTTGTTTGTGATATAAATGGATCAAAACATTTTAATAATGGTGGCGAGGGATGCCCTTTTATAAGTGAGAGAGAGGACGTGCATAAAACTACTTAAAATAATTAAATAATATAACGCCATGTTCATGTGCCAATGACTCCAAATGGAAAATAACCAAAAGGTAGAATAATATAAAAACTAAATATCTTTAAAAAATAATAATTATATAAGTTTATTTGTAAATATGACCCTTATATCTTAGTAACTCCTCCCATAAACCCATTTTAACATTAACCGTGGTAAAAAAGTTTTATTTTTTTTACTATTTATTATGACAAAAAATGAAAGTGGTGTCATTAAAAACATGGAAATTATTACTAAAAGTTTGGAATACCTTTAATAAAATTCAATTTATATAAGTGGTGGAAATTAATTTAAAAATAATAATTCAAAATTAAATAAAACCCAGTTGTTAGAAAAATTTATTTTTAAGCATAAAACTAAATTTAAATTAATTTATTTCATAGTAAAAATAGTTTAATCGATTTTAAAATATTTTACTGATTAAATAATTTATAAATTTCATTAAAAATACTAACCATTATTTTATTTATGTAATTTATTAAGATAAAAACTCTTTTCACATTTAAAGATAATTTTCTGAAAAATAACTTGTTTTCCCTTTAAATGATTTTTTGTTCATTATTTACCGATAAATAACTAATGTATAAATAATTATTCATTTATAAATATATATTACCAATATATTTCACTGAAATAGTTTTTTAATAGACATATATTCACTTTTTTTAGATTAAAATACATAACATGTAGAAAAATAAATTTCTTCAAAAAATAGGCCTTTTATTATTAAATAATATCATTAAAAATGTAATGATTATTTCTGAGGAATTAATTTATAAATTTTAATTTAAAAAAAATTACTATATATATTTCATAGTGTAATTAATCTTATTCATACCTACTAATCAAATAGTCAGTTTATAAAGCTATATTATATCACGGTTCATTTAGAATCAGGGTTACGTATAAAGCAAGGTATCAAATGATTGAAGTTAATTTCAAAGGAAATATAAATAAAATTTTGGGTTGTTACATTATAAATCTTTAAAATGAATTTATCCCTCAAACTTTCATCCAATCGATGCTAAAAATAAATATACTTTTGCTTCATCTAATCCATATATCCCCATGTAGCTTCTTTAATTTTGGATTCCTCCGTAAAACATTAACAAAAAATGTATTCTTATTCCATATAAATTCATCTATAGAGACCCCAAAATTTACAGACATAAATACTACATATTATTAGTGGAATATTAAATATATATCAGTATGATCACTACATAAACCATAAAGTTTTATTATCATTGGAAAGTTATATAAATAAATAACTCGTACATAAAATATCAACATCATTTCACATTAATTTCTTTACAACTAGAATCCCTCTTAGACATATCATATATAACACATTTATTAATAACTTGGGGAATGGTAACATAATATAGGGAGATCTCATATAATCGATAAGGGTAATAATAAGAGATGTCAATTAATGGTCGTAAGTTAGAATAAGATAATCATATAGGTATGAGAACATAATATAGATATACAATAATTATACCTAATCAATAAAAGATATTTAATCATGAAAAATAGTTTAATGTTTTAAAAAATGATTTAATATATATGGATTCGAAATTATATATTACCTATTATTCTCTAGGTGAATATAAAATAAGAATGATTCATATGTTTTTAGAATTCACATAATTATATAAAATCACTTCCATAGACAAGGTCCTAAGACTATCATTATTGGAAAATTATTATAATTGAAATTCCTACCTGGTCATTTACAAAATTATATTAAGAGTAATTTCTATCCACTTAACTTTTTTATCTCTTATGATTTTATTAACACCATCATCTATTAAGAGTTTCTCTCCTCTGCCATCATTACCAAATTAATTAGAGGTCCATAACAGACCCACGTATCCTTGGATTATAATGTAACCACCCATCATTGAATTATAATGGAACCACCTATAAAATAACCAAAATCATGTTATATAAATTCCAAAAGGTCGTGAAAATCTTTTTAATTACATAAAAGATTAACTCAGGGAAATAAAATATGGTTTTATTCAATATTTTACCATTAGAATCATAAATCATTTAGAGAATGAATGAATTTGGTAACACTATATCATATCCCCATTCTATCATAAGAAATATTAATGGGTGTTTTTATAGATTAAAATACCTTTAATTGGATCACTCAAACATTTATTGAGAAAAATACCCTTTCCATTATAAAACCACTTATTTTAAATCTATATATTTCTAAAATACCAAAGAAAATATTTTCTTTTAAATTAACCAAGTAAAATTATAATGGATGCTCAAAATAATATATTCATGATTCTCGGTATTATAATTCATTCTTTGTTTGTTTAAAAAAAATACTTTCCCATTTTTGTTAAAAATTAAAAAGTACCATGTTTTAATTATTTAGCAGAAACACAATTATACCTAATATACCATACATGGTTTACTTATAACATCTTATCACATATTCATTAATAAAATTTTATTATCATCATCATTTTGGGTGTTAACTTCTTCTAATTTTCATGATTTTTTTTGTGGTTATGGTCCAAGAAATTTTATCATGGTATATTCAGATTAGGAATCTAAAAAATGATATATATATATATATATATATCATATATATATCATATATATTAATATAATACATATTTATTTCCATTCATATAAATTGGTGATGAGAAATGAATTCCATCACTAAGTGGAGAAGGTAATCTATATAAATGCACAAGTGATGTTTCTACTTTTTGGTAGCAAAAATTATAAAAAATGATAATTCTTTTTTACATGGTCATTATTATATCATAAATATCATTTATTTTAATTTAATCTATCCATATTATTACCCATGTAAATTGGAAATGAAAAATGAATCACATTGCTTCATGGAGGAGGTAGTCCACACAAATGCATGAGTGATGTTATTATTGTCCAAGGGATCCTAATGTAACAATATAGATAAGATATTATAATTCAAGTAGAATAATTAATCCATAAATATAATATATATAAACATTAAATCTATCATCATAACTATCCATGGATTATGGTGATAGGAAATGAATCATATCTCTACGTAGATGCGATAGGGATATATTAATCTCTCGTTTGATGGAGAAGAAGCAAGGATTGGTTGTTATATCATCTACATAATAACATATATCTATATTCATGATAATATATTCATTCTTTTTTTATGTATACAAAAAAATTATATAATTTTGAAGACGAAATAAAAACGAATGATCTTGGTTGATATTTATACATCTTTTTTGAGAGACCTCATATGAAGTACACATTATGAATTGAAAGATTAAAATTAGGAGAATAAAAGAAGATCTAAGATGAAGGTACGGAATATATGAAATATTTTTAAGTTGTATTGGCTGACATAGAAGGCTCAAATTATGTGAATAATGGAGGTTAAGTTGTACCCTTTTATAAGTGAGGGGCGAGAGACATGAAATATTTTAAAATAATTCAATAATATAAGGTCACTTTCATGGGAAAGAGGTTAAAAATATATAAGGATTAAAAGGAATCATTATATATTGTTTATGTATCTTCAAACAATAATAATTATACTTTTTGGTTGGAAATCATACCCTTATCTAATTGTTTAATGCCCCTTGGGAAACCCATTTTAATCCTAACATATCACTATAAGAATATAATCGAATTATCCTTTTAGAAACATCCTAACATTTCCCCATAAGATGATATTAAAATTCTAATTTAAAAACTGATATTAATTTATTTACATAAATTTTATTAAAATTTTATAAATTAATTATAATTTTTATATTAAATAATGCAATAAAAACCATTTTTTAAGAAAACATATTTTTGAAGAATAAAATGACAAAAACAAAAAATTGAATACTTATTTATTATTAATTGATCAATACATTTTCACTATTTAAAATGTGACACCCAAATATTTTACATTATGTCTATTCTTAAATTTAATCTCTTCGATAGCTTACATTTCACACAACACCAAGTCTTAATGAGCAATAATATATAATTAGATATCATTATTTTAACACAATTGGTCTAACCTAGCCATTAAACCAACATGGAAGAATAATATTAAAAAATTATGAAATTTATATATTAAATGTTTTGACATTCATCCAAATGATTTTATAGGCATAAGATAAAAATAAATCCAATCACAGACATTAAAAGGCTAATTTTTTCTAAAAGCAATTTTACCACCCTTTAAAGGTGAACACTTTATAAATAAAATTTTTAAAACTTATATATTCAAATTAATAAAAATAAACTTCTTCATTGAAATCATAATATTCAAATTTAATTTGGTAATTGTTTTTGTATTTTTATGATAAGTTTCACGTTTTGATAAGTAGTGAAAAATACAAAATTTTAATTGAAAACATATTTTTTCATTGAAATAATTATAACTGTGGAATTATTCATTTTAATGGTTTTAAATATTAAAGATATTATATTATTATCATTTAATAAAATTTAGGTTATTAGAATTATATTTACATTAAAACTAGATATAAACATAAGTCAATCTTTAGATGGTTTTTATTTTTTAAAAACTCATTTTCTTGTTCAATCAATGAGATTAATTTTAATTTAATTTTAGAAACTTTTTTGTTTTGAATTTCAAAAAATGGGTTCCATATTTGGAATCAGGGGATTCAAATTATTTATATAGGTTTATTTTATTTTTTTGATTTTATGAATAGTAACTTTTGTAATTTTTTATTACCACAGTTAAGGGTAAATTGGGTAATTAAATGTACAAATAATATTATAAAATTAACCTAAAACAAGTCAAAATCCTATTGGATGACCAAATTAGACCCTTATAACCTATGTTTCTAAAGGTAATCATTTAATGTCCACTTTTCCATGATAATGACATAGATATTTGAAAAATTAATGAATGCGACAAAATGACACACTCTCATTGTATATATTATATAAATTTTAATATAGAGATAACCATGAGTTAACATCGATTATGAATAGTATGAGTAAATATAGAATAATTAACTAAATCGTACTAATTTATATATAATTTTTATATATTAAATAAATACCATTAATGAGGACATAATAGTTATATAGAAATTATTTTATTTATAGAAATGTAAAAAATATGTTTTTAAAAATATTAAAAGAAATATAATTTGAAATAATTGGGGTTCGAAACTAACTTTATAGGTGAATACGAATTTTTAAGAGTTTATTCAATGATTTGGTTTGAATTTATAATTCTGTTTGAATTTTAATTAAAGTAAAAGTTATAAATAGTGTTAAAATTGATACTATTGATATTATATAAAAATAAAATCTTATTAAATTATCTAAAAATCATAAAAATATTTAATAACTAAAAAGTGATAATTATAAGGTCTAAGATTTATGAATGTTTCCATTAATGTAAAATTGACACCACATAAGTAAATATTTATAACCTTTTAATATATATAATATTACTAATACAACTAAAATTAAATAGATTAATTAAAGATAAATAAAAATGATGTGGTTCAAAATAAAATCAAAACATTTCTAAAATTAATTTCATGATATTATTTTGACGCATAATCATATTATCTTCTAATTAACTGTGTTTGGGTCTATTTAGAATTTAAAATCAATTTATAATAAATTAATAGTTTTGGAGTTTCCTAAAGTGCCCCTCCCCTCTATTATAAAAGGGCACATATCCTCCTCTTTTATTAATATCTTTAAATCCTTTTGGATTGGCCAAAACCCTTCCAATTATCCTCCCAACATACCTCACTTCATTCTAGAGGGTATACTTTTGGCAGAAAGCCAACCTAAGGAGTCCTTTTGTGCATATTAAAAGTAGATACTCAAAGAAGAGGTAATTGTTTTATCAACTATTTCAATGTTCTTTTCTTCTTCTACTTACTCTTCATATGTTTTCCATAATAAATTAATAATACAATATAATATATATTTTGAGATGTTATTATGATAATGGGAAACCATATTCCACATTTTATCCAACCTAAGAATAACAAATATCACCAAGTATGCGTATGTATGGCTTACCATCTCTATGTCGTAGTGTAATTTGTTATTCAACACTAAATTATTTTGATGGGTATACTAATGATTATAATAGATATAAATAATTTATATGAAATTATTATGATTTTTTTTAATTAATATATAATTCATTTCTATACCATTTAACCATTAATGGACAGATATTGTCGCTCGTGAGTACGTATGGTCTACCATCTCCACGACGCGATGACATTCATCCTCTACTACAACCATTTTCAAATGATAATAAAAATGTATATACTCAATAAATATGAAATATATGACATAATAATTCTAATATAATATATATATATATATATATATATATCATTTACATTATTCCATTAAATATGATATAAAAATGGAAAAAAGTAGCATCCCCAGAAGAGGATTCAGAGCAGGTACACTCACCAGAGTAGAGCCAAATGGATTTCCAGAATGATAGGGTATGGCTATGCCATCACTACTAGCCTATGCTTGCACGGGAAGCCTAGACAGACAGTCATGCAAAGTTGGAGAGCTAATATCAAGATGGAGATGATGGGTAGGGGAAATTCCTTGTAGACAGTCGGGTTGAATTCCCTAAGACCTTCGGGTCATGTAATCTCCTATACCTACAGGACATGTAATCTCTGAGCCTATGGGACTTTTAAGGGTTCCCCCTCATCCCTTGAAAGGCGGGTTATCAAAAATCAATAAAAATAAAGGCCTTAGGTCTACTCAGACATAAATATTATTATAATTCTTTTTCAGGTTAATAATATGTCTAAACCCACTATACCTGAATTTTTTATATGTACAGAAGAAATTAGACAGATGGTAATGGTTAATTTCACAATCTCATTATTATCGGAGGTTATTTATACATAAATATATACTAGTACACATTTATCATCCATGTGAAGGTTTCTTAGAAATGTATTTAAAAATATTATTCACAATTCTTTAACGGCGTTTTTACCCATTTTTGAATTTTATAAAACATTTTTAAAACAATATTTCCAACATTTTCCAAACAAGTTATTATATAAACTCTTTAATAAATTAATTAATTAATGTTTTTTAACTTATGCTATATGAGCGGCTATTTCCACCGTCATAACGCCTTAAAATTTTGTTGATTACCTTACAAGATTACAATGTTCCTTTTAAAATAAATTTTTTCTTTTATAAATGGGTAACTTTTAAATGATTTGAAATAAAAAAAGAATATTTCTCTCAACGATTTTTAATGATTTTATTAGTTTATTTTTATCTATGTAAATATCCTTTTTTGGGTTTTATTTTTAATTGAGGATGATTTGTTATGATACAATCGTCCATATTTTATTCAGTGGTTTATTAAATGTTTGAAAATCGATTTTCTATTTATATACCATTCATGGTTTATGGATAAATTATCAACATTTCATATGATAGTTTTAATAAAAATGTTCATTTTTGTAATGTTTTACCCCTTTCATAAGAGGAATGAATTGGACTTAGTAAGTGATGGGAATCACCCACTATATCCCCTCTATGCATTGGCAGGTCTCATGATATAATCTAGTTTGGGTTTTTACCTGTTTATGTATGCTATTGAAATATGTCCTTGATGGTGTAGTTATGATGTCTGAAATTATGTATTCCATCATTATGAGATTAGTTATTGACATTACATGTGATTTTTCTACTTCTAGAATATCCATGTGAATTTTTAAATGGAGTAATTTGATTTATTCTTTCTATAATATGTTGAAAAATATGTTTTAAAGGCTTGTGTTATAGTTTTATAACTTTCCTAAAGTTTAAGTTAATTTTTGATAGATTATACATTATTTTTTACCCTTACTGAGTATCTGATATCACCCCTTTATTATGTTTTATTTTATTAGTAATCTAATAAGTTTTTTATGATAGATATACAGGGTTAATCGTGGATAATAATGGTCCTCTCAAAAAATTATATCTGTTTCATTTTATGCTTTGAATTGTAATGTAATGTTCATATATATAATCTATTTTCCAAGACTACTAAATTGATCTGTCTTTTGGGATTTGATTCCTAGTAATCGTACAAATGTATTAAAATAATGAACTGACTCTAGGCTTCTAGGGTCAGGGAATTTAAATTAGAATTAAAAAAAGTTTACAAACAACTGTGGAAACTACATTTAAAAATTTTAAATTAAGTAACATAACCCTAATATAGACTTTGAGGATACGTATATAATATTTTCCTATAATTTTGGTAATATAGTGATTATGTGGGTATTTATAGAAAATACATCCATGTATAGATACTATAAGTGTTCATGGTTCTGTAAAAGATGTACCTAGGATAAATAACTCCAAAAACATTATTTCGAGCCCGACATGAGGTAACTTGGTACAAGAAAAGGGGCCTTACTACGCACTTGGTTTGACAGTCCAGGGGGATATGCTTAAGATAATTCGGATTTTCTATACAAACTGTTATGAAGGATTTATGAGTAAATATATACAAAAAACCATGTTTTTAATTTTGATATTCGGTATGCATAAATTTTTCAAATTATGTTATGTATTTTAAATTTAAAAATTATAATATTTAACCTAATCTAGTGAATGTCATTATTTAGAAATGGATCCTAGTGGAATGAATGGAAACTATATCAATGCACATAATCCATGTAGGGATTCCCCTCATATGTAAGATAATGATGTTAGACTAGGAGCTGCAACTAGTGTTGAACAACATATAACTATATTGGGACAACTGACTCAGGTTGTGAATAAAAACATTAATCGTATGGAGTAACCTGAGCCACAATGCAGAGGATCAATGTTAGATCGCTTCATGAGACAAAAACCTCCAATATTCAATGGGGAAACAAATCCATTTATATTTGAACAATGGATAAGTTCTTTAGAGAATATATTTCATACATTGGGAAGAAATGAAAGGGAAATGTTATCGTGGTATTTTATCATCTCTTGGGAGATGTGGATAAATTATGGTCACTAATTAAAAACACGAAAGAGGATTAAAAAAATTCAATTCTGGAATGGAAGGATTTTAAGGAAATTTTCTTGGAAAACTATTTCCCTAGTGAATAGTGAGCAGATATAAAGAGTGAATTCTTGAATCTGAGACAAAAGGATGATAAGAATATTGAAAATTATGAGGAAAACTTTACAGTGTTAGTAATTCATTATAAACACTACATAAGTAATATAAGGAGTAAGATTGATCATTTATTTAATGGGTTAAAACCATTCCTACGAAAGGCATTGGTCTCTGAAACATTCTCATCATATAAAGATATAGTCTCACGCTCTATCAAGGCAAAGGAATAATATTCTATGCCTTATGAATTTAAGGGAAATAAATAGAAGAATATAATGGTGGAGTAAGATACAGGTAAAGGTAAAAGGGGAAAGAAGGATTTTCTCATATGTGATAATTGTGGAAAGAAACACCCTTGTATATTCATGAAAGGAATTTGATTTTTTTACAAGTGTGGATAGAATGGTCACTAGGCTAGTAATTGTTAGGGAATGAAAGAAACTGTAAATATGAAATTCTCTAATTGTAAATAGATAGGAAATTATGCAAATGATTGTCCAAAGTTTCAAGGAAATATTTCTCTGATGAAGAAAATGGATCAAGGTTAATCTTATTCTGTTAATATGGTCGAAGTGGAATAATTAATGAATTTGTGTTTTTATATTCAATAATTATGTTATTATATAATGGTTATAAGAATAATGTGATATATAATGAGTATACTACATTACTTCTTTAAGGATTTGGAGTCATGAGAAATTTCATTAAGGTTTGTAATGTGTTTAAATATTTGTTATATTTTAATAATAGAAACATTATATTGTTTGTGGAATATGCTGTTATGATTGATTTTGAACATTTTGAGACCTTTTTGGATTGTTAATTTAGATATAAGTATTTTGGATAAGTATTAAGGATAGAGTGGACTAAGTTGAACATTTGATATATATTTTTTGAGGTTAAGGTATGATTTATTGGATAATTTGGGATAACCTTTTTGGTTTCAATAATCATTTAGAGGATGAAGGGCATACTTGTGGAATTTAGTATTTTTAAAAAGTGCTTCAGGAATGAAAAATTAATTTTAAACTTTCATTTTTAGGTGTAAGGGATGAAGTGAAAGTAGATTGAAGCACAACCAAAGGATGGGATTATGATTATGACATGGAGAGAAATAAATTAAGTGCTTATCTGAATAATAAAATATTCTTCAACTCTAGGTAATGGATATTGAAACCAAAAATGATATCCAAGTACTTTTTCTGATGAATCAAATGGTCCCTTAGATCATCACAAATTTATAGATTTTGATTCTTAAATTTTTCCTAACCCTGTTCTCTGTCACTCTCTATTAGAACTTGATTGTTATATTTTTCTTTCATGTCCATGTTTTTCTATATGGAACCATTGTATGTTTTTTTCTCTAGTAGCCTTCTTACTTCCCTTTCTTTATTTTATTTTGGATGTTTTTTCAACTCTTGTTCCGATGTGGAATTTCAATAAAGGAATTTTGAATAGTCAAACCTTAGTTACTGAGATAAAATTAAAAAATTGAGAGGATAAAATTTATTGAAGGAGGGTAAAATGTATCACTCCAATATTTTACATCATGTCTCTTCTTAAATTTTATCTCTTCAGCAGCTTACGTTTCAAACAACACTAGGTTTAAATGAATAATGAAATATAACTAAATATCGTTATTTTAACACGACCATTATAACCTAGACATTACATCGACATGAATGAATATTATTAAAACTAAAATGAAATTTATATATTAAATGTTGTTACATCCATACAAATTATTTTAAAGGCATAAGATAATAATTAATCCAATCTTACACATTAAAAGGCTATTTTCTCTAAAAGCAATTTTACCGCCTTTTAATAACAAACCCCTTTTAAATCCAATATTGAAAATTTTATATATTAAATTTGAAAAAATAATCTTCTTCTTTAAAAGAGTAATATCAAAATATACTTTAGATAATTTTTTTGTATTTCTCTCATAAGTTTCATGTTTTAATGAATAGTGAAAAATACTAAATTTTAATTGAAAATAAATTTTTTCATAGAAATATTTTATAGTGTTAAATTATACATTTTAAAGTATAATTAGAATATATTTCTATCATTTAATATAATATAGGTCATTCTAATTACTTTCACATTATAACTGGATATAAACACATGTCAATCTTTTGATGGTTTTTACTTTTAAAAAAATTGTTTTATCATTCTGTCAAAGATATAAATTTTTATTTAATTACTGAAACTTATGTGGTTTTAATTTTTATAAATATATTCCATATTTTTAATTTGTGGTTACAAATTTTTTAAATTGGTTTATTTTATTTTATTGACATTATTAATTGTAACTAAAGTAATTTATTTATTACCACAGTTAAGGGTAAATCGAGTAATTAAAGGTGAAACTAAATTTATAAAAATACCCCAAAACCTATAAAAGTACTATTGGATTACTAAACTAGACTATTATCACCTAGGTTTCCAAATATAATCATTTATTTGACACTTTTCCCGGAAAATGAAAACGATAATATAAAAATCAATGAATGTGAAACAGTGTTACACTCTCATTTTATATAAGTATATTAATTTTAATAAAGGGATAACCATGAGATAACATCGATTATAAATAGTCTCTAGAAATATAATATAATTACCTAAATAATAGTAATTTATATATAATTTTTAGAGATTAAATAAATACCATTGATGATGACACAAGAGTGATAAAGAAATTATTTTATTAATAAAAATACCAAATAAATGGTTTTAACAATATTTAAAGAAATATAATTTAATTAATTAAGGTGATACATAACTTTTATATGTGACTATGACATGATAATAGTATATTAGATTATTTTTTTATAAGTTGTCTTTATGTTTGGATTTTAATTAAATTCAATGTTATGAATAGTGTTATAATTGACACTATTGATATTTTATGAAAATAACATCTTATTAAATTATTTAAAAGTCATAAATTTCTTTATAAACTACAAAGTGATAATTTTAATTTAATATGTTTTTTAAATTGAACATTTATTGACATTTAACACCACATAAGTATATATTGTAACCTTTTAATATTTAAAATGTTGTTACAACAATTAAAATTAAATAGAATAATTAAGGATAAATAAAAATGATAAGGCTTAAAATAAAATCAAAACATCTATAAAATTAATTTATTTTTTGGATTTAGAACCATAATAATTTTATCATATAATGAAATCACTTTGGATCTATTTGGAATAAAAAATCAATTTATAATTAATTAATAGTTTTAGTGTTTCCTAAAGTCCCCCTTAGTTCTCTTATAAAAGGGAACCCATCCTTCCCTTTTATTCTTACCAATAAATCCTTCTGGATCTTCCAAACTCTACCCAATTCTCCTCAAAACTTTCCTCACTTAATTCTAAAGGCCATATAGTTGGTATAAATCTAACCTAAGAAGTCCTTTTTTTCAAATCAAAAAGAGATCCAAGAAAAATAGGTAATTTCTTTATCAACTCTTTCAAAGTTCTTTTCTTCTTCTACTTCATATTCCTATGTTTCTTACATAATAAATTAATAATCCAGTATCATATATATTTTTATATGTTATTATTATGGAAAACCATATTCCTAATTTTATTCATCATTTGAATAATAATATCACCATGTGTTTGTACGTACGGCTTACCGTCTCCACATCGTGGCGTAATTTGTTATTCAACACAACATTATTTTGATAGGTATAATGATGAGTATAATTGATATAAATAGTGAGTATGATATAATGATTATTATTTATAATTAATATATTATTAATTTACATACCTTTTAACCATTAAGAGAATGATATTGTCGCTCATGAGTACATACGGCCTACCATCTCCATGATGCGATGAGATCAATCCTACCTTACAAAAATTTCAAAATGATTACAAAAATGTATATACTGAATAAATATGAAAGATATGAAATAATAGTTCTATTGGAATTATATATATATATATATCATTTATTTTCATTCATTCAATATTATAAGAAAACATAAATAGAGTTCATGCGTACGTGTGGCCTACCGTCTCCATGAATGGTGTATTCTTTTCCATATATGTATACATTTATATAATAAATATATGTTTATGATATATAAATAATTATTTACATTATAGAATCATGTAAATATTGATCTATGTAATAGGATCCAGAATAACAAGTCAAACACATACGATTAACAAGGTGGGTTATTACTCAAAACCTTGCTTTAACATTGAATTTTTAAACGAAATGGTAATATAAAGTCATAAATAAATCATATATGGTATCGTAAAAATTATTATGATTTTTTTACATGTTAATAATATTTTTAAAACTACTATACAATTGTTTTGGACACTTACTAAAGAAATCAGACCTAAGGGGGGGATTAATTTTACAATCTAATTTTTATTCGAGTTTGTTTACAAATAAGTATCTATTGGGACACATTTATCATCCGTGACTAGGTTTATTAAAAATGTATTAGAAAATATTATTGACAATTGTTTAATGTAATTTTTACCCATGTTTGAATTTAAAAAAAACATTTGGAAAAGAATATTTTCTTCATTATTCAAATGAGTTCCCTTTTGAACTTTTCGACAAATTAAGGAAAGAATGTTTTTTTAATTGTACTGCACGAGCGGCTATTTCAGACCTCATGATCCCTTAACATTTTGAAGCTTACCTTACAATATTACAAGGTTTTTTGAAAAGATATGTTTTCTTTTATAAATGTGTGACTTTTAAATGATTTCAAATTAAAAAATGGGTATTTCTCTAAAATAGTTTTAATGCTTTATTTATATTATTTTAATTTATATCAGTATTCTTTGTTGGAATTTATATTTAAATGTGGTTCATTTATTATGATACAATATTTCATATTTTATTGAATTTTTTATGATATGTTTGACTATGAATGTGTTATTTAGATATCATTCATGGTTTATAGTTAAACTAATCAGTCCATCGGGATTTGATTCCTTGTAATCATACTAATGTATTAAAATAATGCACTAACTCTAGGCTACTGGGTTTGAGTCATTACATAAACCGTTATAAATATTTTTTATGATGTGGTCATTAGAATTAATATCTACCAATTTATGGGTTTGGTGGTAATAGTTTACTAGGCCATAGATCATATAGACTTGAGGTGGCATGTCTGGAAAACTATAGAATACCTCATATTTATTTCAAAGGAGATACATATAAAATATTGGGGTGTTACATTCTACCCCCCCCCCCCAAATTATTCCATCCTCAAAAATATGACAACCTAATACAAAAATATGAGGATATATTTACTTCATCGCATCCTTAGTTTACCATGTAACTTCCTTAATTTTATGATTTCTCTAAATAACTTTAACTAGGTGAGTAGTCTTGTTTCATAGAAATTTATCTCTATGATACAATATTTATAATGGTTTCTCTTCATAATAAATAACATGATTATGTGGTATAACATATGTGTTCAATGCATGTGAAAGATATGTTATGTAATTCCTTGGGAATTATACATGGACCACATTATGATATAAATAGAGGTTGTGTACGACTTTAAAGAGATGATAAATTATCTTAATTCAATCATGAATCGTAAAAGGACCAATATAACTAGGGCTCAGCTTTACCTTATTTCTAAATCCCATTAACTTCTTCTGTGGAGAATTTTTTTGGAATATCTTCTCACCAACACAAATTTCTAGATCACTACGACGACTGTCAATATAAACCTTTTTCTGGCTCTGAGTTTCCTTGATTTATTATTGATTGGATCTAACCTTATATTCCATTTCCCCATCTATCTCAGGTCTCAAAAGCTTTATTCCTCTAACTTCATCCTAGTATATCATTTTTATACACTTCTCTACATAGAGGGCTTCATGAGGATCCAACTGAATTATCGATTGAAAGTTATATTGTCAAAAAAAATGTCTAGTAGAAGGGATTGATTCTAACCCCATTTGAAATCAAGAGATCTCAATATTAATATACACTACTGAAAAACATCCCTTTAATATCATTTTATCAGCGCTAGCAAAAAGTGTTGATAAACCGTATCCTTTATCAACGCTTTTAATTATCACTGATAAACATTACACTTTATTAGCGATTTATTTTTATCGCTCATAAAGGGTACACTTTATCAGTGGTTTATTTTTAGCACTAATAAAGGGAAGCCTTTATTAGTAATTTTTTGTGCTCGTAAATTTATAGAATAAAATGAAATAATTAAACAAATAACAAAATATTAATAGTTTTATCAATTAAATAATTGTTGATAAAAATGAATAAATTGAACATATATATATATATTATAAATATTAATAAATAGTATATTTTAAATATAGAGATATGAAAAATGAATCAAATAAAATAATTAAAAAAATTGAAATTAAAATTTAGTATATTAAAAAAAATATTATACATTTAATTTAAAAATTAATTATTGATAAAAATAAATAAGTTTAATATACATATAATTAGATTATAAATAATAATAAATAGTATATATTAAATATAGGTATTTAAAATAAATAAATTCTAATAAATAAACACAAAAATTAAAAATGAATAGATTAAAAAATTGTTAAAAATTTATTAATGGAACAATAATTAATAAAAATGAATAAGAATAATATATATATATATATATATATATATATATTAATTCTAAATATTAATAAATAATATATATTAAATATTAAATATTGAAAATGAATAAAATGTAATAATTTAAAACATATTAAAGTCTTATTAATTTTTAATGTTTTCTGATTTTTTAATTTAACATATATCAAACGTGTGTTATAGTGATTTCACAGGAATATATGCACTTAATGTATTTTTATATACAACGTGCATATAAAAATATTTGTGCAATTAATGAAATCCTTTATAGAAACATATACACCAATATTTTTGTAATTTATTTTAATTTTAGTATATTTTAGAATTTCATTATAACATGATACTTTTAACATATTATGTTTTTAATCGGTCAATTTTATTTTCTTATTTTTAATACTATTACAGTTAGTTATTATTTATTCATTTTTAATATTTTTTCTTATTTCTCTTTGAATTAAGAAATTTTTCATTATTTATTTATATTTATTTATTTAAAAAAATTTAGTATTTTCAATATGTATTCATCTTTAATTTAATATATATCTATATTTTGTTAACAATTTATATTTAATTATAAAACATATACATTTTTTTCAATATTATTAATGTGTGCTCATTTTTAATTATTCAATTTCACTCATTTATTAAATGCATGTATTTAAGATTACATATTCATTAGTCATGTCAAAAATATATTTTTAAATAAATAATTATAAATAAATATATTTATAAATGTTAATTTACTATATTTATAAGTTATATGTTTATAATTTTAATAAATAAATAAATATTATTTTTTTAAAAGTATTTATATAATTATAAATAATTAATTATATATATTTAAATAACTATAAAATTATAAAAAATATTTAAATAAGGAATATATTGTATTTCCATTTATATTTATATTTATATTTATATTTATCTTTATCTTTATCTTTATTTATTACTTGTATATATATAAGTTACGGTCGAAGGCTCGGTTTATTTGGGGAAAGGGGTTACATTATAAATAAAAGTAGGCAGCATACAATGTAGGGATGTACCTAGTGAGACTAGAACTCGAGACATCACCAAGACCAATAGGGGCAGTTACCACTGAGCTACTCCTTGGGGGATATATATATAATTATATAAATATATATATAATGATATAAATATAAAAATATTATTTTTTAAAAAGTATTCATATATTTAAAAATAAATAGTTGTATATTTAAATAATTATAAAATTATAATAAATATATTTAAATAATGAATATAATTAATATATTTATATTTATATTTATATTTATTTATTAAATATATATAAATATAAGTATATAAATACATATAATGATATAAATATATTTGTAATTATAAAATAATAATAAATATATTTAAATAATGAATATATTTACTATATTTGGATTTATATGTATTTATTATATATATATATATATAATTATACAAATATCTATAATGATATAAATATATTTAAAATTGAAAGAAAATAATTATAAATTTATAACTGAAAAATATATTTTTGAAAAATAATTTATGTAATCATAAATAAATAATTATATATTTATTAATCCTTTTTCAATGCAAAACAATCACTAATAAAGATGCATTTTATCACCTCTTATCAATTTAGTGCTCATAAAAGGTATCTTTATCAGCACTTTTTTGTAAGCACTAATAAAAGTGTCCCGAGTCTATTTAAAAAACACTAACTGAGGCTGATTAAGTTGCGATTTTAAATCTCTCGTGGAACTCCATTACTGTCAAAACTCATCCTCTACATTCTCTCAGATGAATCAAGGCTATAATCTATGGTATGTTATTTTCTCATTTTACTCTCTCATTGATTTCTTATTTGGGTTCCACAGTTTTTTTTACGTTGTTCTCAACCATGATGAACCCAACTTCTTCACTAGAAAATAATGATTTTGTATGCTTCTTAACTTTTGTATTTATTCATTGGGTACCAAGCCTTCCCATAGAGAGATTCTGATTTCTCATAGTCTAATTGGAAGTCCAACACAATGACCAAGAAATAATAATCCATTCTTGTTTCCCATTTTGATTTCACATTACCTTTATGCAATCTTATTTACCTTTACACAACACCATCCTTGTTAAATTATATGAGGTTCATTTTGATAATGGTTATCCTTAATGAAAATTAGTTTGGTCAATTCACTACCATTATTCCCATAGAAAAACCATTGAACTATGTGTGGAGTTCTGAGTGATTTTTTAATTTCATATACTTCAGACAGTGTTCTTTTGATTTCCATTAAATATTCATGCTCTACATTCCATCTTATATCAAATTATAACAAATTATAAGTTTCCTTAGGAATGCTAATCGGGTCCATCAAAGAACATATTTGACATATGGATAGTTGAATATTTGTTTCTTTCATGTCCTTTTTTATTTGATCTCTGGTGTGACTCTATAATTCTTTTCATATCCCAGCACACATGGGACCATTCTCTAAATTCTATATATATATTAGGAGATAATATCAAATGTCTTGAATAAATATAGATTCATTGAAATGTGGTTTTAAAAAAAATTAAATGATATATTTTTCTGAAACGGTAGATAAAAATATATGAGGTGTACCATAAATGATTTATGAATTTTTCCTCTTATATTATAATATATTTATTCCCCCGTTCATGATAAATAATAATTCTCTCTTTATCGTGGTTTCATGAGTAGAGGAAAAATATTTACTATGATATTTTTTTAAATTACTTCAACTCTATCAATTCTACTTCATCCGTCAACATTATACTCTTATTAAATTAAAATCATTTATATTATTATTAAAATAAATGGTATAAAATTAGAATAACATTCTCAGAATCTAATTAAAATTCATAAAAATTATCATATCAATTGAGTTAGTATACTGATCCATAATAAATTGATATAAGGATCCACTAAATATTATTAATTATTTTCCCATTATGATTTCAATGTAAAATTGTTTATTATTGGGTGATTTTTTATGTTCCACATGATTTTCGTTTTTTTATAATATGGGATATATTAAGTACTAATTGAGATGTGGAATCTATAAATAGTTTTTGGTTATTGAATATTAGAAATAATCATAAAATTGTGGTAGTTAATTTCATTTCTGATATTTTTATAGTATTTTAATTTTTTTATAATAGCACAATATTGTGGTTTTAGTTTGGTGGGTGGTGGAATTATTTTGGTTATTTGATCATCAATTAGATGCATGATATAATATCATAAATACTTGTGAAATCTATACAAGTAACATTCACTAAACTTGTGAACATTCATTATGTAAAATGATCCTTGGTTACAAGCACATTAATAAAAAAACTCATCCTCATTTTCAATAAATGATTCATGGGAATATGGAAATTCCCTTTTTATGAAAAAATTAATTTTTATTTTATGTTAGAGTTTATCATCACCCATAATACTGAAAAGGATATACTAATTTATAGAACAATCCAAGAAGTCTTAAGGGATTTACTACATTTCAATGACATTTGGATTCTATAAAGGGCTATACTAATATTTAATACTATAAAAAAGGGGTGAATAATTTATAATGGAGTTTAGTGTCTTACAAAAACAAATAATGGGTCACACTAATTTTTTTATATTGAAAAAGTTAAATGGTTTATCATGGATTTTTTACTCTCTATGATGGTGAAAGGGTAAGATATATTATATTATGTTCCTCAAAAACTAAAATTTAAATATTTATTTCAGTTCAATAAATGAATATTGATAGGATTATAATAATTGTTAATATTTTCTAGGAATAAATGACTTCGTCAACAAAGAAGAGTCAGTCTTGTACTATGATCCTTAACTCCAGAAGAATAACTCATTCATGATGATGCAATTTTATGTTTATTCTCTAATGTATTCTACATTCTGGGTTTTCAAACTAAAATATTGTTAGATGGCCTAGAATGTTGAATACACTATAGGATAAAAAAATATTGTGGAATAAACCATACCTCAATGATATACATAGTGTACCCGGTATGACTCAAATTTTGTAGTTTTAGTTTAAAATTAACAATTTATTAATGTATTTTTTATATTTGTGTTTAATTTTTTTATTTATAGTAATATTAACATGAGAAATATTTTATTATATAATTGTATTCTTTTTCTTGATTTGGGAGGTTTTGTTCTAAGCTTATCATGCTCAAGATAGATTTCACTTTGAGGCTGAAAGTGATATAAAAACAATAAGTAAATGGTTCAATAATGTACACAACCATCATGAAATAGTGAATTCCAACTAGATATTTAGTTAAATTTTTAATCATTTAATCTACTCTTTTTTAATAAAATTTCCTTATCGTTTTTATCTATTTTTTTAACATATTTTTTGGGATGTCATATTTTTTCCTTCAATCATCTACAACAAGACAAAAAAGAGAAAACATCATACTTTTGAATGAGGTGTTTTAGAAATCATGGGTTTTCTTATTCCATAAAAATGGAACATTTCTTTCATTTATTTCTTGGTAAATATAGTTTATATAAAAACCTATATCACATACACAAACAAATGCACCACAATTCGATGAATGGTGTGACCGGTATGACTTGAATGATATGTTTTCATATTGTAATTTACATTTCAGTTTTAAAAAAATCACATACTCCAAAATTAGTAAACACATTCATATTACTTTGATAATTTTAGAAAATAATACATAAGTCCTTTGGGAAATTTATGAATTATTCCTACCTCAATCTGACGCATGGTGTGATGGATATGACTCTGAGTGCATATTTTTATTTAAAATTGACATCAATTTTAGTATAAAAGAAAACTAATATACTCAAAACTGCGAAAAATAATTTGGATTATTTTTATACTTTACTAAAATGATCTATAAATCATTTATAACATGTATGAATCTGTCTCAACTCAATCTGATACACAATATTTAGGGTAAGACTCAAAGTGTACTTTGTAAATTTAAAATTGATATTTTAGTCCAAAAAGTGTCACTCACTGAAAAATAAACAAATGCACTCAGATTGTATCTTATAATTATTATAATTATTCAAAATTCATTTTTGACTTGTAGGATTCAGTCTCACATAAAACCCACACATGATGTGACTGGTTTAACTCAAAGTGTGTGTCTCCAGTTTAAAATAACATTTTAGTAAGAAACACAAGTGGAAAACTCAAAACCAAGAAATCACATTCATATTGTTTTATAAATTTAGGAAAACAATACTTAATTCATTTTTAACATTTAATAATTATTCACACCTAAATTTTATTCACAATTTGATCAGTATGACTCAAAGAGTGTATTTTTATTTATAATTGAAATTGATTTTAGTAAAAAAAAACCTGACATACTCAAAATAGAAAAAACGCATTTGTATTATTTTGATACTTTATAAAAATTATACATAATTCATTTGTGACATTTAGGAATTAGACTCACCTTAGTCTAATACACTATGTTCCTAGTATGACTCAAAGTCTCTATTATTAATTTAAAATTGACATTTTAATTCAAAAGGTGCCACACACTTAAAACATGAAAAATGCACTAGGGTGGTCTTAATAATTTAGGAAAATGATTCATAATTATATTTTGACATATATGAATCATACTCATGTCAAACCTACACATTATTTGACTGATATGACTAAAATTTCATCTTTCTAGTTTAAAATGACATCTTTGTAAAAAAACACAAGTGGCATACTAAAAACTGAGAAAACACATTTAGATTGTTTTAAAAATTTATTACAATGATCCATAAGTCATTTGAGACATGTAGTAATCAGATAAAACTCAATCCAATGAATCTTGTGATCTTTATGACTCCATTTGTGTCTTTTTATTTAAAATTGACATTAATTTTAGTAAAAAAGACAACTAACAAACTCAAAACTCAGAAAACACATTCAGATTGTTTTCCTACATTACAAAAATGATCCATAATTAATTTTTGACATGTAGTAATCAAAAACACCTCAATTTTATACATGATGTTCCCATTATGACTCAAATTATTCGTTATCAATTTAAAATTAAAGTTTTAGTTCAAAAAGTATTACTCACTGAAAACTGAACAAACACACTCGGATTGTCTTGATAATTTGGTAAAATTATTCAAAATTAATTTTTGAAATCTAGGATTTAGTATCATGTAAAATTCACACATTATGTTACTAGTATGAATCAATGTGTGTGTTTCCATTTTAAAATGATATTTTAGTAAAAAAAACATAAGTGATGTACTCAAAACTAAGGAAACACATTCAGATTATTTTAATAAATTAGGAAATGTATCCATAAGTTAGTTAGGATGTTTAGGAATTATCTAAAACTCATTACAATTCTTGGTGTTAACTTTATGATTCCAAGTGTTTCTTTTTAATATACAAGTGTCATTTTAGTTTAAAATGTTCATCACATAACCAAAATTGACAAAATGAGCCTAGATTTTTTTTCATAATTCTATCTACTATTAATTAACTAATTTCTTAATAATTATTATCTTATAATTATTTACATAATTTTCATGTATATAATTATTAAATATGAACAACAAATGATGTGACTAGAAAAAATAAACCACTACTCAATCTGATACATAGTGTTCCTGATATATGACTCAAATTTTAATTTAAAAATAAATTTTTTGTTTAATTTATTTGCTTATATTATTACTAAAATAATAATTATTTACTTATATTATTGTGTTCTTTTTCTCAGTTAGGGGTAGTTTTTTCTTTTATCCAGGTGTGTTCTTTTTCACTATAATAGTGTTTTTCTTGTATTTGTGTCGTAAATTTTATTTAGTTTAAATTATGTATTGGTATCTGATTTTTCAAATTTTTGGTACTATTTCTATTGATTTGGTGTGTTTTTGTATCACACTACATTATTCCCTATTTCTAGTGTCGTAGAGTGATTTAACATCACATTGTAATATTCCCTTTTACCAGTGCTATTTAATAGGCTAATAAATCCAACCTTTATCATCATTTGTAAAATTGTTGATAAAGTGAACCTTTATTAGTGCTTCAAAAGCCAATGATAAATGTTATCATTTATCAGTGCTCTTAAAAGTGATGATAAAGGGTGCTTTATTAGTTCTTATATATCACAAGTAAAGTACCCATCTATCGGTGGTTTTCTAGTACTGATAAATGAATAGGTATTTAACAGCACTGTGGTAGTAAGCGCTTTTTTAGCACTGATAAAGGACCATTCTTGTATTTTTCAGGCCTGTTTTGTAGTAGAGATATCATCTAGGTTTTGAATTATCCTATCAGACTAGAAATCTATCCTAGGATGATAATAAATACTAAAACCTAGCTCTGTATCTTGATCTTATAGAAGACTTCTCCATGACATTTAAGAAAACCTCAGATCCCAATCAGATACATTATAATGTTGTACTCCATGAAACCTTAAAACATTATAAATATATATACATTAAATATGATCAAGATATTAATCTTATCTAATAGAAATAAATTGTGATGAATTCATAAGGTGATCAACTATAAAAAAAACATCATTATGGTATTTAAATGTTTTTGGGAGTTTGAAGAGAATATACATGGTGATGTTTTCCCATTTCTATTCTGGTGTGGGTAATGGTTGTAATAACCCCTTAGTGTTTTTACTCTTAGTATTAACTTTCTCACATACCAAGCACTGATATACACACTCTTAAATAACTATATTCATGTTTTCCTTCTATAAATACTCTTTTAGGTCTCTATACGTCTTCATACATCCAGTATTAATAGAAAATAGTGAGTTATGAGCTTCATTAAATATTTCCTTCTTCATCTCTATTATTGATTGGACACATACTCAATTCATGAACCATATAATGAAATACTAATTAAGGTTGACCATAGGAAAATTTCTCACCTTCTTTTATAGCTCCACATCCTATTTCTACACCTCTTTAATCTTCACATGGATAGTTCATTTAATAATCATTTAAGAAAGATAATATTTCTCCCCTTAATTCAACATTTTATGGTTCATCCTTTGAAAATCCATAAATATTGGATTTTTTTATCCTCATCATAGATAATCTAGCATTATGATTTATAATCTAAGAATCATCTACTTAGTTTTCTTTCTTATGGTGGTAATGTGTTGAGCATTCATGATCCTTTATCTACTCCTACCATCTTCTGTAGAAAATATTTAACTATTTTGGAATGATAAACAATTTAACCATTTTATGATCATTATATATGTTACACTTTTCTACATAAATATTATTAATCTGTATCATTAATGGAAATATTATCAATGGTATCACCAAATCATCAATCGGGTAATTTTTCTCATGAACCTTTAATTATCATTAGGCATAGTCTATCACCATATCATTCTACATAATAACAAATATTACCCCCTTATTCGATGCATCATTGTAAATCATGAACAATTATATAGTGAAGGGTAGTGTTAGGACAAGTTCGTTGACATTTTTTTTCTTTAGTTACTTAAAATATTCTTAACATTCATTATTCCAATGGAACATAACTCAATTCCATGTTAACTTTGGGAGTGGATTAGATAGATGTGGTAAATACTTAAAAAATAATTTATAATATCTATCTAATCTAATAAAACTAAGGGTCCCAATCACATTTCTTAGTCTAGGATAATTTTCAACAACATTAATCTTTTATGGATCCACTGATATACAATAGTTTGAGATTATATGAACCAAAAATGAAAAAAAATATGTATTTAAAATTGACACTTGAATTTTGTTTAATAAAACTCAGCCTTCGATAGGGACTTAAATTTAATACTCAACTGATCTTCATGATCTTCATTAATCTTTTAATATATTAGAATATCATATATAAAAACTACCACAAACTTATCGAGTTAATCTTTAAATTATCTAATCATTAAATCCATGAACATGGAAGGTGAATTAGTAAGACCAAATTGAATCACTATAAATTATTTTTTTCATAGCTCTATTTGAAGGAAATATAGGGTATATATTCACTTATAACCCTCAATTGATAGTATCCAGATCATAGACCAATGGAATAGATGTAATTTACATTGAAAATTCATATTTATCCCAATACAAAAAGACAATCATAGGTTGTTTTTGAATATCAAATGTTACTCCCCTTCCTTGGAAATTGAAAAAATATTTATATAAAGAGAGAAAATCCATTTAACAAATCACATCAAATCCAATTAGAGGGTGAATAATAAGATTTATAGGAATCCAATTCCCATAAAATTCAATTGGGAAAGAATCATAGACTTGATATGCGATCATCCTACCATTAAAAGTTTTTAAAAAATATTCTAATATTTAATCATTGAGGTGTAAATTTTATACCTTCATGAAATTACATAATATAAAAGTGTTGGTAAACTCTAAATCAAATAATACATTAGTTGTTCTATAGTGGATGGAAGGTGTACCTTTCACCACTTTATTATCATACCCCATATAAGTAAGATTATCATATGATATTTCACTTTGTCACTAGGCTTCAGAGATTACTGATGTTGATAATCATCATTAACCCTTGGATTTCAGAATTGGTTAGCATAATTCCAATATTCTTTCCATTTGAAACATTAGATTGGGGATAGAGTATTTGTTTGATATTTATAATCATTCCTTTCATTAATTGGCCACTTCACATCACATAAACACTCTTTTTCTCGATGTCCTTCCTCACCACACTTAATGTATTTACTAGTCCCCTTAAGAGAATATTTCCCATGTCTTATGCCATACTTCTAGCATAAATAAAGGTTTATATTATTCTCTATATGGACTCTGTTATTAGAATTTTCTTTGAATTTCCACTTTCTTTTCTTATAAAAAACATGATATTTTTGGGTGACTTCAATATTAGTCTCTACCATGATAGAACATCTAAAAAATTCTTCATAAGAACCAAAGTCTCTTATAATTAATGAAATTTAGATACTTGGTTTTAAACATCTGAGGAACCAATCAATATTAATTTTTTTAATTATAATATCAAAAGTATAACTCACAAGTTTTATAAAATTTTCCTCATTGGTAACAATGGAATCATAAACCATCTTATTCATCTCAAGGAATTCATTCTAAATTATTGTTTGAAGTATACACTGAATGTACTTGTAGAAAAAGAATCCCCTAAATGCATCCCACTACATGGATTCAATTTCTTCATGTTTCCTCATGTTATTCATAAGATTCCACCATTAATCTTCATTTTCCAAATGAAAAAAAATTATGATAACCTTTTCATGTTTTGATAAATGGAGAATCA
The DNA here is from genome assembly GCA_963277665.1 of Viscum album. Lineage (NCBI taxonomy): Eukaryota > Viridiplantae > Streptophyta > Magnoliopsida > Santalales > Viscaceae > Viscum > Viscum album. Next base: position 339,652,463 of record OY728163.1, read on the forward strand.
AAAATACCATTTCAGTGGTACTGATCAATTTTTTAGCAATTAGTGTATTATAGTACCCACTAAAAGAGGTATAAATTTCCTCCTGAAGGAATCAATAGTACTTTGTTCCTTAAATTTCTCATTTGTGTTATCAGGGTTATTAATGGTTTGAGAAAGTTTCATCATTATGTTTTTAATATTTTTCATTCCATCTCCCATAAAACTCAGTTGTTTAAGAAGAAAATCATTTCATTGTCCATCACATTCACTATAAACGTGGTTACTTCTAGTTCTATCAATTGAATAAAGCTAAAAATAATCTTATAATTATTAATAATCATAGAATAAAAGCATGCAATCAAATAAAAATCATTTATATAATGTCTATATCATAAACCATATTTTAAATCAATGACACCTTAGATTTAAACTAGGCCATATATGATTATCATCTATGCAAACCCTTCTTAATGATTTATAATGAAAATGTGAATTAACCCATGTATATCCCCCAGGTGTCAAACCAGGTGCATGATAATAGAAAATTCACCATGATCTAGAATGATGAATGAGATATACTCAACCAACACATTTTGGGGTTATTAAACTAGATGAATATATTCCAAAACCATATCCATTTGTACTATCTAGATAATTATTTATTGTAAGGAAAACCACATAATATCTAATTTAACAAATATTTAGGTTCTTATCCTATAATATGGCTTATCTTAAGCATTCTCACTAAATGTTTCACATCCTAGTTTTCAAAAATAAATAAACCTTTCTCAGATACCAACGATATTGACTAAAAATATTACATACATAAATACTACATATTTTAAGACAAATATTCATTATATATCAATATTAACCGCTCCGAAATCATAAAAGATTAGTGTTTTTTGTAACTTGGATACATAAAAAATAGAACATAATATATATATATATATATATCATTTCCCATTAAGTTCTTCAACACTATTACCCCGCTTAAATATATCATTCTTAAAACATTTCTTCATAACCTAGGGTAGGGAATCAAAATAAAGGGTGAGCTCAAATGCTCAATAAGGGTAGACATAAAGGATATCAATAAATGATTGCGAGTGAGATTAAGATAATAATATGTGAATTAGAACATTAACATGACTTACAAAAATCATAACCAATTAGTAAATGAAATTTAATCCGAAAAAAAGGTGTACAGTTTTTTAAACAAAATATATAACACATAAGAGTTTGAAATCATCAGTAACCAAGATGAATCCATGATAACATAACATAATCAAAATTCAGAAGTTTTTTGCATTCACATAAGTAGTTAAAATAACTTTTATAATAATGGTTCACTCCCAAGATTATCATTATCAACAAATTCCCATAATGAAATTTCCTACTTTTCCATTTTCAATATTCTATTAGGAGTTAATTCCATCTATTTAACTCCATTATCTCTTATTTTTTTATTAACTCTATCATCTCTTAAAAGTTTCTCAGCTTCACCATCAATACCCAAAGAATTGTTGGTATATAATAGAACTAATCATCCTTAGTTTATAACTTAATAACCAGTAATTGTTTTATAATGAAACCACTCAAAACAAAATCATATTCCATTTATATGTATTTCAAAATAACATAAAAACATTTATAATTACATCAAATATTAACGCATCGAAAAGAAAATGGGTTTCGTATATTTTTTACCATCATAAAAATAAACCATACAGAGAAATAATAAATATTGTAACATTATATCTTATCCTTATTAAATCATATAAAACTAAAATGATTTTTTATTGATAAAAAGATGTTTAGAATTTTTTATAAAACATTTCTTGAGTAAAATACCATTTTCATTAAAAATCGCTAATATAAAATCTAACGATTCCCATAATATTAATGAAAATCTTATTTGAAAATAACCATTGAAATTTATAAATGAATATTTAAATAAAATATTATTCATGATGGTCTGAAAATTCATTCATTTTTTGCATGTTAAAACAAAAATTTCTTTCCCATTTTAATTAAAAAGAAAAAATCACAATGTTTGGAAATTTTTAATAATATAACTTTTAAACCATGTTAAATAATGTAAAATATAGTTAAAAATAACATTAAATAATAATTTTATAATATTAAAAACCACTCTTGAAAATATTTTAAATAAAATATGGACATGGAGGAAATGGATTCCTAACCGAAGATTAAAAAATGGTGGATTTTCATAAAAATATGTTTTTTGGTCTCCAGGGTACTTAAAGAGAGGAAAATGAAATGAACAATGGTAATATCTAGAAATAACTAGATTATAATAAAATAAATATAATTTTGTATATATATATATATATCATATAATTTTATCTTCATAAATTTAATCGTAAACAATCCAGTTAAAAAAATGTTCTTAACATAAAACCTTTACCACAAGTTTCTCTTCCCTCATAAGTGATATAACCTCCTATATCATAAATTTAAATATATTTTTATTTTATAATAGAACCATATTAAAACCTATAATACCATACATTTTTTACTTATAACATCTTTTCACCTGTTAATTAACAACAATTCAATATCATTGTTATTTTGGGTGTTAAATGCTTCAATTTTTAATATATGTTTTCATTCAGCAGTTATGGTCCATATAATTTTATCATGGTTTATTCCTATGAATAATTTAAATAATTATATAAATATAATATAAATTTATTACATATATTTATTACCATTAATATAAATAGGTAGTGAAAAATTAATTGCATCACTACGTGAAGATGAGTTTTGTACAAGCACGCGATTAATTTTTTCTACTTTTCAAAGGATTGAAAGAAATAATGGTAAATAAAAATTAACCATTAAATAATCATTATTATATAATAAATATCATATATATTCATTTAAATCTATCCTTATTACCATCCAATTATAACATTAATGAAAAATGATTTATACGACTTCATGGAGGTGGTAGCCCACATGTACACACGACCAATGTTATTATTTTCCAACGGATCAGAAGTTAAGAAGGTAGATAATATATTATAATTAATTAAGATTAATTATTCAATAAATATAATATAGAAACATTAAATCCATTATAATAACCATATATGACATATGGTGATGGAATGTGAATCATATCACAATGTGGAGGTCGTAGTCCACACATATGCAAGAGCGATATTTTCATCTCACATTTGATAAAGAATTGGAGTAAATTGGAATTTCAGTCACCATAATAAAATATCAGTATATTTAATATTCAATATTAATAATTTTTTGATATATAAAACAACATTATAGAAGGTGTAGGCAGAAAAAAAAATTAACAGGTCTCGATTTAGACTTATACCTCTTCTTTGAGAGACCTTAACTGGATTACACAGTAATACCTAAAATATTGGTCCTAGGAGAATAAAAGGATATATATGATGGAGGAAACGAATATATGAAGTTTTTAGAGTCTGTATTTTTTGATCTATAAGAATAAAATTCTATTAATAATTTAGGAGAAATGGTTCCCTTTTATAAGTGACTGGAGTGACCGACTTGAAATTTCTTAAAAGATTTCAATGATTTCATGTCAATTTCATGGGAAAGTGGATGAAAATAGAAATGAATTAGAAGTTTTGAAAAGATAATTTTGAAATATCTTCAATAAATAATAATTATAATGGTGTTTTTGGAAATACTAACCCTATCTCTTGGTTTAACTCCCCGGAAAACCCATTTTAACCTTAACCGTCGTAACAACATTTTACTATTTTAATATTCACTATGATAAGAAATTAAGATAAACCTATTAAATTATATAAATTATTATAATTAAATATATGGAATACATTTTACTAGATTCAAATTCTATAATTTGTAGAATTTAATTTTATGTAAACATGAAAACCACAATGAAAACCTTTTTTAGAAAAATATATATTTAAGCATAAAACATAATTTACATACATGAATTTCCCTATAAAACCATTAAATATTAAAATATTATATTGAATATATAATATATAAATTTCATTAAAAAAATAATTAATTGATATTAATTAAATTTAACATCAAAAAAACTCATTACACAAATAATTTTGTTTTTAGAAAAATATGTTTTAAGCACAAAAATAAAATTATATAAAAATAAAGTATACTTATAATTACAGTATAATAAATTAGATAATTTATTATTAAATTAAACTTACCAACAATGTTCAAGGTCAGACCCCTTATTATTAACATGAAAGAAAAATAAATATTACATGAAAGGCAAATAGAAGAAAGGAAATCCCATATTCAAAATGAAAAAACAACAACTCAAGTATCACCATAATCATGATCAGAGTCATAAACAGAATCATCAACATCATCAGTAGACTCCAACTCTAACTGTGGATTCCTCTGATTAAGAAGTGCAACATACTTTTCCTTAACCTTCTCCTACTCTGGATCTTACCGAGCTGATCTAGAGGACATGCTTCACCCACACCCTCGATTGGAATCATCCCGACCACCCCATCCATAGATTTTTAAATGCCTACCTCACCTCCAAGATTTAAGATGCAGTAATAAATTAGGAACACCTTTTTCGTCATTCATGTCTTAAGAAAAATGAAATTCACCATCATCAAGAGACACAAGTGCCTCAAAACTATTACCATCTATGACATTCTCTGACTTATCAGATTTCTGATCAGAAACTTTAGGTTACTTAAGAAACCCAGTTCTCCTTGGAACCATTTGGAAACCTTCATTATCCACATTCACATTCTTGATATCATTCCATCAAGTATTTCATCCATGGACAGCACCACCGCTTCCCTCTCAATAGACTCTAGTCATTCTGAAAAAGAAGAAACATCCATAAACTCATTAGTCATACTTGTGGATGTCGTCACATGCTCATCAAAAGAAACATGTACATCAGTCTCTCTGATTCCTATATCAACAGAGATGGAAATATCATAAGGAATACCCACACTAAGGGTAAATCTATATCTTCCCACCATTTTAGTATTCCCATCATAATTATGGGATACCTCAGCAACAATATCTAACCAAAGCCTTTGTTTACCAATTCTCTACATGGGGATACCAACTAACTACTGAATGCCCTTCGCATACACTTTCCCAACAGTCATTGCCAACTGCCCTTCAGATTGACCATCATGTACCGCATCGACATTCAAGACAACTCGCCTAATATTCTGAGTATCAGAAATACCCAATTTTATACTCCTTTTGAAACAATAATCCTTATAATGATTGTGTGTATGACAAACCTCGCAAACAACCAATCCCCTATAATTGAATTGATCAAGCCCAATAATATTACATCCCTTGAAGAATTATGGAATCCAATCATAAATAATTTTCAGATCAAACTCTTCATCATTAGTAGACAAAAAAACCTGATCACCCATAGTTGAGCCCAAATCAACCTCAACCAAAAAGTGAGAAAAATTCCCAAACATTAGAGTCTCAGTTTCCAAATCCATTTTAATAGGGAGACCAATCGACGTGGAAATATCATAAAGAATTTTTGGATGAATAGGATCCAATGAATACCACGTAAATTTATCCATATTTTAATAGAAGAGTTACCTGGATCTAGAGGATTGAATTTCCTATCCCATTCTTTAATATAAAGGGAGCCAGGCTGAAGAGAAACAGAACTAAACCCCCATTCTCGCATCTTTAACACCTCAGAATGAAATATGATATGATAGAACTTGTGTCCCACTGTAACACATCTCTAGTTCAAAAAAACCCCAAATTACCAATAACTATTCAACCAAATCACAAATCCTTAACAGAATGGATACCCTGGGTAATATAAGTCTAGAGATTACGGAATGTTTACTAGTTTCATGTCTCTCTAACATTGTATTCTGATCTCCCATAACATGGGTGATTCTTGTCTTATCACAAATGGAAAAGATAGATGACCCTTTGAGGGTATAGAAAGAACACACACCCTTCTTAACCATGATCAGATAATCGCAATATTTCTTCTTTGCTAGACCAACACCAGTTAAATCCACAACTATCCAGTCTATTGTAGCTCCAATCGGACCTTGTTGCTGCATTGATAGAACAACGACAGTCATAACAGGAGCCTCGTCCTTCCAAATGGCATCCTCACCACAAACCCACACAGAACTAGGAATGTGAGGGATCTACAAAAACACTCAAAGAGATCTATCTCAAAAATCAGCAACATCCAAAAAAGGCAACCCGTTACTAGAATAGCCTCGTGACAAGCAGAAAAACCCGACCATCGCAGCATGAGAATCCCAATTTTTTCAAAAAAAATAATAATAATTCACTATAAAATAATATTGACATAATGATTTAAAAAAAATTATTCATTTAAAAAATAATAATTTGAAAAAATTTATAATTTATATATAATTTTCACATGAAAAAATGTGATAAAAACCATTTTTTAAGAAAAACTATTTTTAAAGAATAAAATAACATTACTAAAAATTCAATACCAATTTATTATGAATTAATAAATATATTAAAACTATTTAAACTCTTTATAAATATTTTTTATAATATAGTTATTACTATTTATTCCTACTAATTTAATTTCTATGTTATATTAGTTTGCTATATGATGGTTCATATAAACTCAAGGGAGCATGTAAGGAAAGGTATAAAATACCTCCCATTTATTTCAAAGGAAATATATACAAAATCTTATGGTGTAACAATATCTCTATGATTTAAGATTTGTACCAGTTTTTCTTTATAGTTAATATCATTATACAGTGGTACAATCTCAATTTTAAGTACAAGTGAACAATCATATATGTGCTTTATTAAGAGAGATATATAGAACACATTGTGAACATTAGAGCGGCTCAGTGGAATCTCCAAGAGATTATCTATAGTCTCTTATAGATCAAGAATCTAAAAAGGGATGATATATAAAGGGCTTGTATTTTAGTTCTTTTTAAATCTCATAACCTTCTACCATATAGAAATTTAAAGGAATAAATTCTCACAACATTGTAATTCCATATCTCATTAATGATTTTTAGTATAATTATTCTATCGACTTCGACCTACCCTGATGTTATACTGAATAGATATAACCTTTTATATCATTCCATCAGCTGGATTAGGTCCCAGTATATTTCTTTCTATAAATTTATCTCATAACGCTGGATTAGTTCACTTCCTTACATATATAGATTCATAAGTATCCATATGAATTCTCAAACAAAACCTATTGTTATAAGATAATTCAATAAGAATAAGGTGTTGATCCCAACCACCTTTTAATTATTGAGAATATGATCTTAGAATATTCTCGAGGACTAAAATGGTCCTCTCGGACTAAACCTATATTTTAGGGTGATTGGATGTACTAAAACACTACTCTATATCCAAATCTTACTAAATACTTTTCTTGAACTTCAAGGTGAACGTCTGATATTGATCAGATACAGTAAAATGTGGTACTCTATGAAACCTTGTCACTTACTTAATGTATATCTTGTAAATATGATCAAGATAGAATTTTATCTTATAGAAATTAAATGTACTATATTTTTATGGTCATACACTATATCCCAAATAACATTACGGGTTTAGATTCCTTGGGGAGTTCTATGATGAAGTCCATGGTGATGTCTTCCGATTTACATTCTTGTATGGGTAATGGTTGTGACATCACATTAGACTTGTGTATCTAAAACATAACTTATGGACATACCAATTATAAAGATTTATACATTATAATATCTCTCTATATGTTTTCCCTCTATAAATACCCTTTTAAATCCATATAAATATTTGTACTTCCACGATGAATAGAGGAAGACGATCTATGAGATTCTTCTGATTGATCCATATTTATGTATGGTATTGATGGGAGATATACTCAATTTCAAAACCATAGCATTCCATCACAAGAAAAATTGAACATAGAAACATTTATCACATTCTTGTATAGCTCTATATCTTCCTTTTGTGAATCTTTAATAATCACGTGGATAGATAGTTGAATATTAATTTGAGAAAGATAAGATTTCTACAATTCCAGTTCTCAAGGTCTATCCTTTTATAATAAAATAATATTGGATATTTTATGATCCTAATAATATATAATATAGCATAATCTTTTCGAATCAAAGAATCATCCACCTTGCATTTTTCTTAGGGTGTTAATGTATTGGGAAGTCATATTATTTAATCAACTCTAACTATCTTCTCTAAAAAATATTCATATTTTTGGGTGGATATATACTTTAAAATATTATGATCAGTATATATATCACACCTCTACCCAAAAAGATAATTACTCTACATCTTTAATTTAAATATTTACACTCTTAACTCTAGGTTAGGAGTTGGGTATTGTTTCTAATGAAACTTCAATTAAAATGAAAAATAATTTATCACCATATATTTCAACATAATAACACATCACAATATCTTCTTCAAGGAATCACTGTAGATCACCAACCCTTTTCCACTAGAGAGTAGTGTGAGTATAGGTGTTCCTACCAAGCTTCTTATCAGATTCTTGAAATTTTCCTCACATTCATCAGTCCAAAGGAACTTGATTATTTTCCATGTTATCTTGGTGAGTATATTAGATAACCCTGAGAAATTTTTCACAAATTGTTATAAATATATATCCAATCCAAGGAAACTATATATCCCAATCGCATAGGTTATTCTAGGCCAAGGTAAAATAACTTTCAACTTTTATGGATCCATATATATACCGTCACATGAGATTATAATTCCCAAAATGGAAATTTTGTAGAAATAATTCATATTTGGTAAATTTTGAATAAAATTTCTCTTTCCTTAGGGTCATTATTAAAATTTTCAATTGATATTAATTATCTACCTTACTCTTAGAATATAAAATACTATAATCTATGAAGAATACCATAAACTGATCAGGGTAATCTATAAATATTGTATTCATTAAATATAAGAAGATAGTGGGGATATTACTAAGTTAAAAATGGTATCACTATAATTTCCTAGTGTTCATACCTTACATAGAAGGATTTATTTGGTATATACTTAATTTGAACCCCCATCTAATAGTATCCAAATTGAAGGTCAATCTTGGAAAAAATATTTAACTCATCTTAATTGATCAAACAAATCATTATTATGGGGAAGAGGATACTTATTCTTAATTTTGATCTTTTTAATTTCTCGATAATCAATGAAAAGTCACATTGATCCATATTTCTTCTTAAAAAATAGTAGTTTTACCCTAAAATAATGAACTTGGAGAAACTGAACCCTTATCAATATTCTCATTGAGTTTCTTCTTCAATTCCAGAAACTCAATTAAGTCCACTCAATGTAGAGCCTTTGAAAAAGGTGCATCTCCAAGTATGAGTTCAATTGAAAACTAAAATTAAAAATTCAGTGGAAGACTAGGAAAATCTTATAGATAGAAATAAATAATATCTTATAAAAAATTCATATATTTTATGTTGATTTTCTCCCTAACCATTGGAGATTAATACCCCCTTTGAATAGTAATCATGATCTATCCAATAGATTTAATTTCCATTGGATTTTTATATGAATCATCGCATGGATTAATGATCATATATTCCTTTAGAATATCAAATTTTAATTCCCTTACATAGAAAATAATATGGATTTTATATAATTATATCAATTCCATTCCCAATATAACATCAAATTCAACTAGAGAAAGAATAATGTGATTTTCAAGAAACACATTCCCATAAAATTTAATCAGAGAATAATAAAATATAAAAGAAGTGATCATCATACCATTTAGAGTTTTCATTGATAATTTAATATATAATCATGGATGATTTAATGGTATACCCTTAGAAAATTATTCAAATGTAAAAGGGTAGGTAGATATAGACTAAAATAATACATTAGCAGTTCTATAGTGGATTGTAAGTTTATCTTTCATCATTTTGTTATCATACCCTAATTTAGAAATAGATATCACATGATAAATCCAATTTTCTCTAGTATTAAGAAGTTTTAGGCATTGATCATTGTCATTGACCCTCATATATTTGAACTGTTAGCATAATATGCATACACCTTGCATTTGAAACACTAGACTGTGGGTATTGCATTCTGTGGATCATTCTCTCCATTCACATCAATTTCTAACATCATCCCATAACATTGATAGTTGATTTCCTCAGGACCTTCCATTCCAAACATTAAATCATTTACTATATCCTTTAAGTAAATTTCTTATATGTTTATTTCTACACTTCTAGAATAAAGAAAGATTAATATTCTTCCCTTGATGGATTTTATTGTTAAAATTGTATTTTAATTCCATCATTATTTTCTTAGTCCAACAATGAGATTGATGGGTGACTCAAATCTACATTTCTACCATGATACCACATAAAATGATTTATTCATTGTCACTGAATTATATTATGGATATCTCTCTTAAGAGTCTTGGTTTTAAGCCATTGAAGAATCAATAAATATTACTTTCTGGTTTGATTAAAATACAAGGATCATACCTTTAAATCCATTAAAATTTTTCATCATATGTAATAATAGATTAATCATCCTTATACTTTAGATCAAGTGATTCCTTCTCTATTTTCATATGAATTATACAAGGAAAGTACTTATTGAAAAATAACCTTATAAACTCATCCCACTCTATAGAGTCAAATTCATTTTATTACCTCATATTATATATAAGATTCCACCATTGATCTAATTTTCCTTGAAAAATATAAATAACCAAAATAACTTTTTCAATATAAAAGCATTGGAGAATGGAAAATATCATTTTAGTGGAACTAATCCACTACTCTATAATTAAAGGATCAGCTAACTCACTAAAAGAAGTAATTTTTTTCCTCATGAAGGACTCAATGGATTTTTTATCTATTATTTTCTCATTTTTAATCTCAGCATGACTCATTGTTTGAGAAATTATTTTAAGAATATCAATGATATTTTTAATTATAGCTCCTATAATATTCAATTTCTCTAAAGGGAAATCATTTTATTGTCTGTAAAATTCATCATTAACATGATTATTTCTTGTCCCATCCATTGAATAAAACCAAAAACATAATATGATGAAAGATAATCATATTTAAATACCATGTACTAATGAAAATCATTTATCATATGTCTAAATCATGACACTTTATCCTCATTCTATGACACCTAAGGTTTAACCCAAGATATCCATGATCATCCTAAATTCAAATCATTTTTAATGGCTCATAATGAAAATTTGAATTGACCCATCCATATCCCATGGGAGTGTCTATATAGGTGTATAGTCATATTCCCACTCATCATGCATTGGTGATGATCATGTTAATACCCAATCGACCTCATTTGGAATTGTTACACCGAGGTGAATGTAACACCCCCTAGGTTTTTGTGGGATAGATTTTTTTTAATATATTGAGTGTCTTGTGTTGTATGATACACCAAGATAATATTGTGAGACATGAAACACATGCTTATCTTGTGGTATACTTAACACTATTCTTGTCTTCTGTTACACAAAATTTCAAGTTCTTTGGATTGAATTCATTTCACGCAAAACCAAGTTTAATCAAACAATTAAATATTATTATATAAATATATATCCTTGTCATTATAATGGAATATATAAACTATTTTAACTAAATTATAAAAATATGTCTAATAAATGTATATATAATTAATTATTTTCTGATAAATTATTTATAAATGAAAATAAAACCCTTTTTAAATAAAAGAAAATATTTTTCTGAAAACTGTTTAAATGAAAATATGTATCTTTATAAAACAATAAATTGAGTCTTGATGGAATTTATTAATTAAATATATATTTAATATATTCAATGTAATTTTTAAAATTCAACTTATATATTTTATAGACATGATAAAAGAACATATTCAATTTTTTCAGATAAAAGTATTTTTCAGAAAATAAGGTTTTACCGCCTATTTATGGCACACCCATTTAAAATATATTTTTTGAAACTTTATATATTATATTTAACAAAATAAACTTATTATTTAAGAGAAAGATATAAAAATTTTCTTTGGATTAATTTTTAATTTTTTTTTATAACTATTATGTTTTGATGAATAGAAGACCTATACTAAATTTTAATTTAAAAAAACATTTTTCATTGAAATAATTTGTGTGGATAAATTATATTATTGAATGGTTTCAAAATCAAAATAGAATATATTTTTATCATATAATATAAATTTTTCATTTTCATTATTGTTACCAGGAATTTTGATGTGAAAACATTTCAAACTTTGGCAATGTTTTACCTTTTAAAACCCCATTTCTCATTCTAAAATTGGGTTTAATTTTAAATTAATTACTATAAATTCTATGTTTTGAATTTTAAAAAATTTATTCCATATTTTCAATCAATATGTAAAAATTATTTAAATATCATTATTTTATTTTTTGGCATTGTGAATAGTAACATCAGTAATTTTTATTAATATGGAAAAATGGTAAATTGTGTAATTAAGGGTAAATATAATATTATAAAATTACATTAAAACATGACCAAATATGATTGGATGAGTTATTATAGACCTAAAACATACATGGGTAGAAATTATACCCTTTTAAATCCACTTAGATGGGATTAGAACATTTAATATATTTTATTTTAAGAAAAGTTAAATATGCCTTATACAAATGTTTATAACTATAGAATTTTTAATATAAGGTTATATAGAAGATTAATTCGACTATAAATACTCATTTTAAAGTGAATATGTTTTTATTTATCATTTAAATTTATTTTTTATTTTTAGAAAATAGATATTTACCTTAATATCTTGTACATTAATGATAGAGAAATTATTTAATGATGAGTAATCAATAAAATAGTTTTTATAAAATGATAATAACCATTAAAAGATAATAAAACTTTCCCAAATATTATTGGTCGAGTATATCTCTACCATAATCATCCAAGGGTAGATTTATTAACCATTTTGAGTCATATATAAAGGATTATGACAATTATAATATTTTATTTAAAGTGATGTTAATGATTTCAAATTCATGCTTTAATAAATATAAAATTTGTAATATAGGGTTTTCCAGAAGATATATTTGACTAAAAATATACATATAAAATATATAAGAATTATCTTCATTATGGGATTTTATTTTTAATTTTTATTTAAAAAATGATAATATTAAATAATTATAAAATATAGATGTAGTGATTATTTTATTAATGGAAATACCAAATTAATGTTATTAAAAATATTAAAATGAATATAGATTGGGATAATTAATATAAAAAAATAATTTTCTAGACTACCTTCACCCCATAGCGATATAATAAAATATTTTTTTATGGGATAACAGCTTATCTTGTTGTATTTAAAAATAAATAAATTGAATAGTGTAACACCCAAAGCTTCCACAGTATGTTTTTCTTTGAAAAATACAATAGCGTGTGTTATACGCAACTTCGAGTTCTAACACGCACCACAACCAATCAAATTAGCCGTTATGAATAGTAATACCCACTTTTTAAAATTTTATAAATTTTATCTTTCAAAATAGGCTTCATTTTTGGATTCGGAATATCGAAATTAGCTTAGGGTGAATTTTTGGTACTTTTCAGATAACTTTCATATTTTGATGAATGGTGAAAATTAGTAAATTTTAATTTAAAACAACTTTTTTAATAAAAATAATTACTAGTGATAAATTAGGAATTTGAGTGGTTTTAAAAAATATTTAGAATATATTTTTAATATTCAATCCAATTTTGGTCATTGGACTTAATTTCACATTTAAACTGGACACAAGAAAGTGTCAATATTTTGATAGTTATTATTTCATAAAAACATGCTTTTTGTTTTGAGAGCTGGAATTATTTTTAAGTTACTTTCTGCCACTTCTGTGTTTTGAATTTGGAAAATGGATTTCATATTTGGAATCAGGATTTCCAAATTGTGTAAATAGGTAACTCTTATTTTTAGACATTTTGAATAATTACTTTTGTAAATATTTTATTTACCATGGTTAAAGGGTAAATCTGGTAAATAAGGGTAAAAAATTAATATTATAATAAAATTAAATTACCTTAAAACGTTTCCTAACCCTATTGATTGATACATGTTTGACCATGGTAATATTTGGGTCTATTTTGGGACCCCATTGAGCCACATGTAAGTGATGATGACACTTTATATTAATTAAGTTAAAGTAAATACACAAATTACATAAGCCTATATCTTTTAGAAAAACCATTATTATATCGGGTTATATATGTTATATTTTCAAAAATAAATATTCATTAGAAAGATAAATAAATTTCATACATAATTTTATTTTATTTATAATTTTTATACATTGAATAATTAAATTTATTTTTGACACAATAATGATGTAGTATTTTCTTTATAAATGAAGGAATCAAATAATTGGTATTATAAATGTCAAAATAAATATAATTTAAAAGTTTTGATGACATCCAAGAACTTTATTGGTTAATATGACATGTTATGATTTCTTAAATAAATTTTATTATAATTAATAAAGTTCTTAAGACTTTAACAAAAATCAATTATTAAATAGTGTCAAAATTGACATAAAAGAGTTTTTAAAAAAAATATTATATTATTAATTGATATTATATTCCTAAAAATCTAAGGTTCGGAAAGAGGACTTATATAATGATATTTGTATCCTTAATGGACCACTTGGGGGTCTCTTTAAGGAATATAGTAAGTTTATTAACCATATAATATAAAAATACAAAGAGACATGGTAAATGTCAAACTGATTAACTAAGAGTTAAAACTAAAAGATAAGGTTAATAAGGTGACCCAAACCTGTCTAAAACCAATTTTTTGAGTTGTTTTAGACCCATACCCACCTTATACTCTATATAAATCAGTTTTTAGCCATTATAAACTGAATATGAATTTATTATAAAATAATATTTTATGTTTTTTCTTAAGGTGCCCCTCACCCCTCTTATAAAAGGGTGCTCCCACTTCTCACTAATTCACACCTTGAAAGCCTTTTTTCTTGGCCAAAATCTGCCCAAATACTCTCTCAACTATCCTTACTTAGTCCTAGAGTCCCTCCATTATTCCAAAATCCAACTTAAGGAGCCCTTTTGATCAAATCAAAAGGAAGAACCCGAAGAAGAGGTAATGTTTTCACCACCCTCTTTCAAGTTCCTTTCTTCTTCAACTTCTTCTTTATTTGTTATTCCATTATAAAATGATAAATCCAGTATCTTCTATATACTGTGATGTTATTATAAATATGGTACAACCATATTCAGTATTCTATCCATCCTTTGAATTACATGTCACCATACGTGCGTATGTACGGCTTACCGTCTCCACGTCATGGTGTAATTGTTATTCCAAACATTATTATTTGGATGAGTATGATAATGATGTGTAATTGATGTAAATAATAAATATAACATGATAATGATTATGTATATATGATATATCATCCAATTATATATTATTTTAGTATCAAAATAATGATATGGTCGCCCGTGCGTACGTACGGACTACCATCTCCACGAACGCGATGAGATTCATTCCCCATCGTATCCATTCAAGTCTAATTCTCATTTGATTATTAAAAAAATGTTTAAGGACTTTATATCATTATGGATATGAATAAGATACAACCTATCCATAACAAATATGGCATATTTAACAAAACATATAAAAGAAAATGAGTAAGTTAACACCCAAAATGACGATAATATGGAGATATTATTAATAAATAAATGTTAAAAGATCATATATGATATCATATTAATGTATATGATTATTGTATAATTTAATAAAAACTATTTAACCATTATATAGGAGGTTAAATTACCCTCAACCAAGGAAATGTACAGGGTAAGGGGTTTTCATATCACTCCTTATTCCTGTGAGATTCGTGAAATATTCCCACAATTAACTTTTGTGTGGTGTATGTACTGTCCATAATTGTATTCTTTGTGTAATACACTTTAATTTATGTGTATTTACATATTAATTTTATGATATCTATTTCATGGGATGTATGTTTCATAAGTTACCAATTTGGTAAGGGTTAATTTCACAATCTCTTTATTATCTGATGTTGTTTTTACATAAGTATCAACATGGACATATTTTATCATCCACATCCATGTTTCTTAAAAATATATTTCTAAACATTTTTACTATTTACTAGAAAATGGATTAATGTCATTTATACCCTTATGTGTTTGGAAAGAAATCTTTCCGTAATTTTCCAAACAATGTCATTTTTATCCTTTTCGACAAAATTAAGGTAAGAATGTCTTTTTAACTTATACGGTGGGTGCAGATATTTTCCACCATTATTAAATCGTTGAAGCTTCCTTTACAAGCTTATAAGAATATTTTAAAATTAAAAATTTTCTTTATAATTATGTGACTCTTAAATGATTTCAATGTAGAAAGAGTTATTTCTCTAAATAGGGTTTTAATTTCATCTATGTCAACATATTTTTAAATTTTTTAAAGATTTATTCTTCTAAGCCATTCTCATTAATGTACATGTTTTCAAAATGGTTTTAAGGATTTATTTAAATGGACATGAATTTTTTAAAATTTTAATTACTTTAAAAAGTATCAAAGTGGTATGGGACACATTGATTCAAAAATGTCTTTAAATGTATTCCTTTCTAAATTATGTGACTTTTAAATGTTTTCCTAAAAAGGGATATTTCAATCAAAGAGTTTTACAAATCATTTCCATCTATGTCAAATCCTTTAATGGATTTAAAACTTTTTTTGAAGTTGATTTATTATGATACAAAACTTTCATATTGTATTGAAGGTTTTGTGATATGATTGACTGTGGAAGTGTAATTTTTATTCCATTCATGGTTTATAGTTAAAGTATTGACATTTCGTATCCTAGTTCTTATATGAATGTTTATGTTATGTTTCAACCTTTTCATATGAGGAATGTATTGTACATAGTAAGGGACGGGTGGAGCTTTCTATATCTCCTCGATGCATCATTTGGTATAATGAGATAACTAGACGTGGAATTGGCCGAGGCCTTTCCCCAATTTGATTTATGGTTTTGGCTGAGGCCTTAATCATTTTTAGACGTCTTGGTCAATTCTTTGAAAAAATGTTTTAGAATGTCTTGCATTATACATTCCCTCATTATGGAAATAATATTGATGGTTCGTGTGGTCATTTGACTAGTATAATACCCATGATTATGTTTTATTATGGATTATTTACTCAGATCATATTATTACAATAAAAGTATACATGTTTATTATTGGTAAAGGCATGTGGTTTCAATTATTCACCATACTTAATATTTATGTTATCTTCCGTTGTATTGTTTACCCTTACTAAGTGTTTGAGCTCACCCCTTTCCATGTTTTATTTTTCCTAGGATTCCAAGAAGTGTATTATGATTATTATGCAGGGTTAAGCTAAAGGGAATTATGGAATTCTCAAAGAACTATTTTTTTCCTATTTTATGGTAGAAAGTGTAATGTAATGTTCATGTATGAAATCTATTTTCCAAGACTGCTAAACTAATTGGTCTTTTTGGACTTGATTCCTTGTAATCATGTCAATGTATTAAAATAATGCACCGACTCTAGGTAATTGAGGTCGGGGTGTTATAATTGGTATCAGATTAAGTTTATCAATAACCTTTGAAGATAGATTTTGATAAACTCTGATTAGAGCACATAGACCTAAGATAGACTTTGAGGGTTAGTATATAAGAAATTCCTAAAATTTTGGTAAGGTAGAGATTTTGTGAGTTTTCCAAGCAAATACATCCCTGTCTAGATACGAGCAGGTAGAGGCAGCTCTGGCACAGATGTACCTAGGAGTAAAACTCGAAAACACCTCTTTGAACTAGAGTCGAATGGGAACTGGTGCACGAAAACGGGCCTTTCTACACTCTCGGTTAGGACACTCCCAGGGGATATGCTTAGGGTAATTCTCATTTTATTTACATAACATTATGAAGGGTTTATGAGTATATACTTCTTCAAAGAAGAACTTTTTATGATTATGGATTATATCCATAAACTTTTTAATTTATGTTAAGTGTTTTACAAGTTTGGGATTAGGTATTGCTATTCATAAACTAATCTAGTGTATGCAATTGTTTATAAATGGCGTCCAATAGAAGGAATGAGAACTCCATCAATACGCATGATCCAAAGAGTAAGAAGGATCATATCTTTCATAGTCTTAAGCCAAAATTTAGAAGGGAAATAGTATCCCATGTATTATCATCATATGAATAAATAGTATCATGTGTTTATAAGATAATTAAATAATTCTCGGAGTCCTATGGATTTTAAGGGAAACCAGAGAAGAAAAGGATGGTAGAGAGAAGGAAAGATAAAGGGAAGAAGGTAAAGAAGGATTTTCCCATATGTGATAACTGTGGAATGAATCAGCTTGGAAAATTATTGAAGGGAATGGGAGTATTTTATAAGTGTGGAGAAAAAGGATACCACATTCATGATTGAGAGGGTAAGAAAAATGATTCAAATGTATAATGCTTCATCTGCAAGGAGTGGGGACACTACGCGAATCAATGTTCAAATCATCAGACTATGCTGAAAATGATTATATTGGATAATAATCATGTTACGATACTACCAAAGATGAATAGGAATGACTAGTGTTCTTATGTTGTTATTTAGGAATTATTTCATTTAAGTGTTGTATTAATGATGTACTGGAAATAAATAAGGATTGTACTGCAGTACTATTTCATTAAGGATTTTAGATTTTATGGTACTAAGAAAACTAACTCTACAGCGAGTTAAACTTTTTGGAAATTACATGATTGAAGGAAATATAAACCTTAATATGGCCCTAATATTGAGGTACTGATTTTGGAATAAGAGATGGTTGATTTGGGTAAATTAAATTGGATGTTCTTAACTCCCATGAAAATGATTAATGATTTGTATATTCCATCATTGTTGGAGTTTACAAAATTTTTGGATGGATGAAGTATATCTAGTATTCTATAAGGAATAATGGATCATGAATGTAATCAATAAGGTTTTATGGTAATTCAGTATATTACCATGATTTAAAATAATACATGATGAAGGTGTTCACATGTTATTACATGGAAAAAAGGTTCTCCATTGTGTTTAACTTCCTTATAAATTTTGGACTATGAGTTTGGATAGGATTATTTTGGATAAGTCTAAAGGTTGGAATGGATTAAGTTTGAAAGGTTGTTTTTGGATTTTTATGAAAGGACAACATGCAGACCGTGTGACAACCCGTCGTGTCGGAAAAAGCTGCGGGAATTGAACCCACAACCATAGTGTGATTGGGATTTATCGCCTACCACTGGACTACATAACGTTCCTAGATGGTATAATGTAGTTTCTTTTTTTAAGGGTCTGATAGGTGGATTATAAATTCATTATATTTGGAACCCTATACGATTAGGATAAATAGATTATTTTTTAGTTGTATTATGTTTTGGAGTGAAAGATGAGATTGTTGTCGAAATTTATTAATGGATAAAACTCTAATTATAAATTAAGTATATCTCTTTATGATCTTAGCCAATCTCATTAATAAATTCCTCAACATTAATAAAATGAACATATAATAAAAAACGTTGTCCTAGATGGTACCTTAGATCATCGCAAATTTATGGCTTTGTGATTGATGGCCTTTTCATATCCATGTTCTCAACCACTCTCCATCAAATATTGATGGTTATATTTCTCTTCCATATCCATGTTTTCCTACATGGAACCCTAGTACGTGTTATTTTCAGTAACCTTCATATTTACCACTCTTTATTTTAAATAGTGGCCTCATTAATCTATTTTTCAATGTGGGATTTCAACTAAGATATTTTGAAATATCAAACCCAAGTTTCCAATACCGAGCATAAATTGCAAGGACTCAATTTATTGAAGGAGGGTAGAATTTAACACCCTAATCTTCCATGGAACGCTTCTCTTTCAATAATACAATAGCATGTCTTATACGCAACTTCGAATTCTAACACACACCACAACCAATAAAACTAGTTGTTATGAATAGTAATACCCACTTTTTAAAATTCTATAAATTTTAACTTTCAAAATGGACTTTATTTTTGAATTCAGAATATCAAAATTAGCTTAGCGTGAATTTTTGGTACTTTTCAGATAACTTTCATATTTTGATTAATAGTGAAAATTACTAAATTTTAATTAAAAACAACTTTTTTAATCAAATTAATTAATAGTGATAAATTATGAGTTTGAGTGGTTTTAAAGTATATTTAGAATATATTTTTACTATTCAATCCAATTTTGGTCATTGGACATAATTACACATTTAAACTAGACACAAGCAAGTGTCAATCTTTTGATAGTTATTATTTCTTAAAAACGCACTTTTTTTTTAACAGAGGGAATTAATTTTAAATTAATTTCTACCACTTATGTATTTTGAATTTGGAAAAATGGATTCCATATCTGGAATCAAGATTTCCAAATTGTGTAAATAGGTAACTCTTATTTTTAGACATTTTGAATAATTACTTCGGTAAATATTTTATTTACCATGGTTAAAGGGTAAATCCGGTAAATAAGGGTAAACAAATAATATTATAATAATATTAAATTACCTTAAAACGTGTTTTAACCCTATTATTTGATATATGTCCAACCATGGGGATCTTTGGGTCGGTTTTGGGACCCCATCGATCCACTTTTAAGTGATAATGACACTTTATATTAATTAAGTTTAAGTAAATACAAAGATGACATAAGAATATATCTTTTAGAAAAACAATTTTTAAATAGGGTTATATATGTTATATTTTAGACTATAAATATTCATTATAAAGATAAAACAATTTCATACATAATAGTATTTTATTTATAATTTTTATAAATTTAATAATTAAATTTATTTATGACACAATAATGATGCAGATTTTCCTTATTAATGAAAGAATCAAATAATTGGTATTATAAATGTTAAAATAAATATAATATGAATATTTTGATGCAATAAATTAATTTTATTGGTTAATATGACATGATAGGAATGCTTAAATAAATTGTATTCTAATTAATAAAGTTTTTAAAACTTTAACATAAATCAATTGTTAAATAGTGTCAAAATTTACATAAAAGAGTTTTTAGAACGCATTTTATATTATTAGTTGATATTATATTTCTAAAAATCTATGTATCGGCCAAAGGACTTATATAATGATAGGTGTATCATTAATGGACCACTTTGGGGTCTCTTGGAAGTATATAGTAAGTTTATTAACCGTATAATATAAAAATACAAAGAGACATGGTAAATGTCAAACTAATTAACTAAGAGTTAAAAATAAATGATAAGGATAATAAAGTGACCCAAACTTATCTAAAACCTATTGGTTGTGTTTTTTTTGACCCCTCCCCACCTTATCCTAGAAATAGGTCATTTTGTAGCCACTAGAAACCGAATATAAATTTATTATAAAATAATATTTTGTGTTTTTTCTAAGGTTACCCTCACCCCTCTTATAAAAGGGCACTCCCCTTTCTCACTTATTCACACCATCAAAGCCTTTTGTCTCAGCCAAACTCTTCCCAAATACTCTCTCAACTATCCCCCATTCATCCTATACTCCCTCCATTAGTCAGAAATCCAACTTAAGGATCCCTCTTGACCAAATCAAAAAAAATGAACCCGAACAAGAGGTAATGTTTTCACCACCCTCTTTCAAGTTCCTTTCTTCTTCAACTTCTTCTTTATTTGTTATTTCCATTATAAAATAATAACTCTAGTATCCTATATATACTATTATGTTATTATAAATATGGTACAACCATATTCAGTATTCTATCCATCCTTTGAATGACATGTCACCATACGTGTGTACGTATGGCTTACCGTCTCCACGTCGTGGTGTAATTGTTATACAAAACATTATTATTTCGATGGGTATGATAATGATGTGTAATTTATGTAAATAATAAATATAACATGATAATAATTCTGTATATATGATATACTATCCAATTATATATTATTTTAATATCAAAAGAATGATATTGTCGCTCGTGCGTACATACGGACTACCGTCTCCACGAACGCGATGAGATTCATTCCCCATCATATCCATTCAAGTCTAGTTCTCTTTTTATGATTAAAAAAATGTTTAAAGACTTGATATAATTCTGGATATGAATAAGATACAACCTATCCATAACAAACATGTCTTATTTAACAAAACATATAAAATAAAACAAGTAAGTTAACACCCGAAACGATGATAATACTAAGATATTATTAACAAAGAAATGTTAAAAGATAATATATGATATCATATTAATGTATATGATTATTTTATAATTT
Source organism: Viscum album (assembly GCA_963277665.1). Taxonomy (NCBI): domain Eukaryota; kingdom Viridiplantae; phylum Streptophyta; class Magnoliopsida; order Santalales; family Viscaceae; genus Viscum; species Viscum album. The sequence goes on from OY728163.1 coordinate 339,674,828, forward strand.
AATAACAACTATTTAACCATTATAAATGAGGTTAAACTACCCTCAACCAAGGAAATGTACAAGGTAATGGATTTTCATCTCTCTCCTTATTCCAGTGAGATTCGTGCAATGTTGCCACTATTACCTTTTGTGTGGTGTATGTACTTCCCAAAATTGTATTCTTTGTGTAATACACTTTAATTTATGTGTATTTACATATTAATTGTATGATACCTCTTTAATGGTATGTATGTTTCATAATTTACCAAGTTGGTAAGGGTTAATTTCACAATCTCATTATTATACGAGGTTGTTTTTACGTAAATATCTACTGGGACATCTTTTATCATCCACATCCATGTTTCTAAAAATTATATTTCAAAACCTTTTTACTATTTACTATACAATGGATTAAAATAATTTATACCATTTTGTATTTTGAAAATAATCTTTCCATCCTTTTCCAAACAAGGCCATTTTTATCCTCTTCAACAAAATTAAGGTATGAATGTCTTTTTAACTTATACGGTGGGTGCGGCTATTTTCTGCCATTATAAAATCGTTGAAGCTTCCCATAAAGGCTTATAAGAATATTTTCAAATTATAAGTTTTCTTTATAATTATGTGAATCCTAAATGATTTAAAAATAGAAAGAGAAATTTCTCAAAAAAAAGGGTTTTAATTTCATCTATGTCAACATCATTTTAAATGTTTTAAAGATTTATTCATCTAAACCATTATCGTTAATGTCCATGTTTTCAAAATGGTTTTAAGGATTTATTTAAATGGGCATGAATTTTTTCAAATGTTAATTACTTTAAAAAATTTCAAATTGGTATGGGTCACTTTTATTCAAAAATGTCTTTAAATGTTTTCCTTTCTAAATTGTGTGACTTTTAAAAGTTTTCATAAAAGGGATATTTCAATCAAAGAGTTTTACAAATCATTTCCATCTATTTCAAATCCTGTAATGGATTTTAAACTTTTTTTGAAGTTGATTTATTATTATATAAAATTTCCATATTGTATTGAGGGTTTTTTGATATGTTTGACGGTGGAAGTGTTATTTTTATACCATTCATGGTTTATGGTTAAAGTATTGACATTTCATATCCTAGTTCTTATACGAATGATTATGTTATGTTTCAACCTTTTAATATGAGGAATTTATTGGACATAGTAAGTGACGAGCGGATCCTTCTATATGTTCTCGATGCATCGGTAGGTCTCATGAGACAACTAGACGTGGAATTTGCTGAGTCCTTTTCACAAATTGATTTATGTTTTTGGCCGAAGCCTTAATCATTTTTAGATGTCTTGGTCGAGGCCTTGACAAAATGTTTTAGAATGTTTGGCATTATAAATTCCCTCACTATGGAAAGAATATTGATGGTTCATGTGGTCATTTGACTATTATAATACTCATGATTATGTTTTATTATGGATTATTTACTCAGCTCATATTCTTTCCATAAAAGTATACATGTTTATTATTGGTAAAGGGATGTGGTTTCAATTATTCACAATGTTTAATATTTATGTTATCTTTTGTTGTATTGCTTACCCTTACTGATTGTTTGAGCTCACCCCTTTCTATGTTTTATTTTTCCCAGGATTCCAAGAAGTATATTATGATTGTTATGTAGGGTTAAGCTAAAGGGAATTATGGCATTCTCAAAGAAATATTTTTTCGTATTTTATGTTAGAACGTGTAATGTAATGTTCATGAATGCAATCTATTTTCCAAGACTGCTAAACTGATTGGTCTTTCAAGACATGATTCCTTGTAATCATGCCAATGTATTAAAATAATGCACCGACTTTGGGTAACTGGGGTCGGGGCATTACAAATAGTGTCAAAATTGACACTATTGATTGTTTATCCAAATTATGTATTGTTAAATTATTTAAAATTTATAAAAAAATTAAAAAAATATATTATAATAATTATATTTTCCAAAATGTTCTAAATTATTCATTTATGTTCTAATTGACATCAAATAATTAAAATTTTCACTATTTTAATATTTAATAGTTTGTTACTTTAGTTAAAATGAAAGTAGAGTAACTAAGGGTTAATTGGGATGATATAGTTTAAATTGATATAAATAATTGTCTAAAATATATTCGTTGATCACATTAAAACCTTATCTCATTAATATCTTCAATTAAATGGAATTTTTTTTGTATTTGGATTGAGATAAATTTTATTATAATTTAATATTTTTGGAGATTCCAAAAGTGCCCCTCACCTAAATTATAAAAGGTCACCTCCACCCTCACTTATTCACTTAAATTTGAACCTTTAATTTCGTTCATACCCTTCCTAATTCCCTTTTAAACTTCCTTAGTCACATTATATAGTTGTCGGTCTTCTAAAAATACCAACCTTAGTGTCTTTGAAAGGATATCTAGAGGGGCTCTCCGAAGAAGAGGCAATCTCTGTTACCGACTCTCTCAAGATTATTTCTTCTTATACTTCCTATTCCTTTGTTTCTTTAATTACTAATTAATATATACCATATCAAAAATATACTTATATTTTATTATGGTTATGAAAAAATCTCATTCCACCTTCCATCTATCCTACAAGAAACAAAATCAACTTGCATGTGCACGTACGTCTTACCATCTCCACGCCGTTGTGTAATCTGTTTTTCACCACCACCTTACATGGATGGGTATAATGCTATAAATAATAACTAAATGTTATTATTATAACATTATATGGATTATGGAACAAATTATATACCATTAAATTTTATAGTATTTCACAATTATGGGAATGATACCATCACTCGTGCGTATGTACGATCTACCGGATCAATGATGATATGTGATTGATTCTACACGATATCCATTAAAACATGATTATATGAATATATGGAATGTATAAATATGATATATATTATGTAAATATTCTTTTTTTAATGATATAAATATGACATAATAAATAGAACTGAAACTTATTTGACAAAATAAGCATAAAACAATGAGGCAGTTAATACCCGAATAACGAGTAATAATGAAATTTCATTAATAAACAGCTGATAATATGATCATATATGATATCATTAAAAATAATATTATTCTGGAATAATTCAATTACATTATTAAAAAATTATACAGGTGGTTTAGATACATACAAATGATATTGTACCTAAGCTAAGGGAATATTTTATTTCACTTTTGTTTATGTGGGGTATATGCCTTATACACAACCTATTTATTTTTAGTAGTGTTTATTATTCCTAGGAATGTTTTTATGATTATTATTATTAAGGTTATACTATTAATATAATTTTCATTAAGGTATACAATTCGATCGATTATAAATTGTTAAGGTATAATTTCGCAATCCCATTATTATCCAAGTTTGTTTTTATGTAAGTATTTACCCAGGTATATTTATCATCCATGCTTGTGTTTACTAATTATGTATTCCAAAATATTATTTCTATTATTCTAAATATTTTTAGATTAAATTTTACCCATTGGTTAATTTTTATTAAATTTTATTAAGGGAATATTTTTTTTCGATACGAGGTACTTCATTGAATTTTCTGGAAAATGTATGTGGATAATTTTTTTTAACTCATAAGACATGAATGGTTTTTTACATTTTCATAATGCCTTATTATCATGAAGATTACTGTACATTATTTCATGTTTATTTTAAAATAAATTCTTTTATTTTAAAATTGCATGGCATTTTGAGAAAAGAAAACAATTTTTAAGTATAAATGATATTTTCGTCAAGAATTAATTTTAATTGTTATATAAAAAAATTCCAACTATGATGGAATTATTCAATAGGGTTATGTTTTAAGAATAATGTCCTTATTGTTCCAATAGTTTTATTTTGTTTATGATGAAATTATATTTATGAAATTTATTTGTTTTACTTGTATTATTTTATAGTGGAATGATGTTTAAAGACCCCCATTTTATTCCTTGGGTTATGATGAATGATTTATGTAATTGTGGGACATGTAAGAATGATTTTATTATGAGATGGGGGGGACCTATATCTCCCTCAAATTAATTGGGTAAAAATTTATATCTCATGAGATAGACATTACTAGAACTAGAAGAAAATATGGTTAAATAATAAATGTTTAGAATGGAAAGTAAGTCTCGTTCAGTAATACAAATATAGAACGAGGAGCGAAATCCATTCAGTAATGGACTTTGTGTACTATGACGGTCTTGGAAATTAGCCTTGGCTAATATAGAAATGATTTTCTATTCTTACCTATTTTCCATAATTCCATGTTTTTTTCAAATTCTATTTCCTCATGGTTCATGATTCATTTATGATTTCTGCCTTATGAACTACCAAGTTTTATTTCACAAGTCATGATTTTGATATAAGTTAAATGTGGTATGGTTTTCAAAATATATGTTCATGTTTTTACATTCATATTTTTATTTCGTTTATGATATTTTTTATTATTACCCTTACTGATCATTTGATCTCACCCTTTTCATATTTTTTCTTTTCCCTGGATAAAAAAGAAAGGTTATAGGTATCAGAAAATAAAGGATACAATATTTATGGGAGATATTGAAGATATTTTAACAAGTTAGCATAAAGTGTTCTTACTTTCCAAATAAACTAAACTATTATGATATTTATGCATCTTTTTGTGTAATGTATTATGTATTCCACAAAAGTAATATAATTCCCAGGTATGTAAATCTTGGGTCTCTATAGTTGGTATCTGAACGAAGGTTTAGTTAACCTTTGGAAACTAAGATGTGAAAACTTTAGTGAGATCCCTAGTGATATTCTTTAGGGATATGTATAGGGATGCCCTAAGGATAAGTCTAATTCTAGGTTACAATCCTATAGTATTTTTTGAGGATCATAAATAACCTTGGATTAAACTGAGATATCATAGATTGAAATATAATAAGTATTTTCCCTTAGTTATGTGTTTTTAATCTCTGATATGTATTTCCTACATATTTATTTTTGTTCTTAGATAATATCCAAAACAAGATGGAACATAATAAACCTTATATATTTCAGATGTGGAAAGTATAGGAATTATAAAAACAAATTTCCAAATTGGAAATATCTTAAAAAAAATCATAAATGTGGTACAATTAATGAGTATACTATTGAGGATAAAGAGATTATAAACGACATGTGAAAATTATGAGATGTTTTAACATTATTTTTTACATTAAACTTAATAAGCTTAGTTTGATTAAGGTTGAGGAACCTTAATACATGATTCATATTTTAAGACAGAATAATATGATAGACCCTAAGTTATGGTATAAGGCCCTGGCCTTAAACATTACTTAATCATGAATTAAATGAATAATTCACAAAGAGGATCTTTTCAGGTTTAGAGTTTTAGAGAATTAGGTAATAACTATTACATCTCAAAAGATTACATAGTATACACTTCTAATATGTTTCCATAAATAAAAAAACACTTAAAAAGAAACATTTCTAGTTCCATGTTTTAGATAGAATGTCTTTCCTTGATCCCATCCTTGACCCTATTCATCTTTAAGTCTTGTGGAAAACATTTCAAAAACTTGGGATGAGCATAAAAATCCCAATAAAGGATACACAAAGAAGTAAAACTGTTAGTTTATCAAAACAAAAAGTAAACCATGAGTACTTTACCAATGTAATACTTTTCACCATTATGAAGTAGTAAAAACTCTTCACTGAATAAAAGACCATTCCTTACCCTTTTGTAACCAAAAGATTACCATAAAACCCATATAAAGAACACATAACATATAAAGGTAACTTGGGAAATAAATATACTTAAATTGAATAACCGTACCGTCGACTTCCACACATACTTAATAGAATATCCATACGGCCTACTTCCACGCATACATAATAGAATAGTCATACGGCTGACTTCGATACCCAATGCATTGGAGGTTATAACGTAACCACCCGTCCTAGTATTCATGGCACCACCAGTCATATGGTTTATCACGTAACCACCCGTCAAATGTCCAAGTACCATTATAAAATCATAACATGTAAAACAATTATAAAGGAAAGAAAACATTTCCACATTTCAAGCACAATATATCACTTAAATATATTGACATAAAAAATCTATTATCAAAACCATTTTCAGTACCAAAAAAGAGTATATGGTATTTATTTACTTTTAAAAATATAACATCTTGTTGAGGAAGCCAAAGATCAAATAATACTCACGGCGGTGGAAATGTCATTGTCACCATGTACGTTAAAAAGAAACATACTTTTTGTCATTTAGTAAAACACTTTGTATAGAAAAGATTCTTTTCGAATAATAGTATAAGTCAAAGGGGTTTATACACCATATAAATGAAATCCTTGTATTAGAACAAAAATATGCCTTAATGAAAGGAGATCGAGATGAAGTACCTTACAAAGACGGTACCCTTGGATTAAGGATAAATCAATTACATAATTATGTGTGACAAACGAATACACCAAATATAAGTGGATATTAAGTGTAAAACAATCAGAGGTTATTCACACATATTCATAGAATGACATATTCAAGGAGAACAAGTTTATCCCAAAGAACCAAAATTGGGTTAAGAATTTCCCTTGCAAAACTTTGACAGCCTAACGGCGTCACTTCAAAATTCAGAAAATGAGTTGATGAGAGATAAAAAGGGGTATATCATAACTTGGACATAAAATTTATAGAAATAATAATATATAACAACATATCCCATCATAATAAGATTAAAAGACATAAAAAATAAGTCTTTTAAAATGAGGAGGGTGAAAGGTTCCCTTACCGAATTGGATAACTTCTGAAACATACACCCCATGAAAGAAGGGTCATATAATGAAGATGAAACTACCCATATATGAGATTATATTATACAAATAGTAAAATAATGGGCAGTACATACACCAAACAAAAGGAAATAGTGTCCAATGTAGCATGAATCTCACGGGAATAAAAAGTGAGATGAAAATCCCCTTATGAAAATTCGGCAGCCTAACAGCGCCACATAAGAATTCAAAAATGGATTGATGAGATAAAATAGGGTATATCATCATATTAACATAACATTTACAGAAAGATGAATATAAAAGAACATCACCCAACATAAGAAATATGATCTTAAAATAAATGACATAAAAGAGAGTACTTAAAAAGAAAGAGAGAGGTCGGATCCCTTACCTCGTGTCTGACTTGACTCGATCATTCTTTAATCTCCTGAATAATAAACTTGAGTTAATTTATACTTGCATAATAAAATATTTCAAGTTCATTATTCCTTTTATATAACTTATTACCAAGTTATGCACATTATGTAATCATTTAAGTTAATAACGGTCGTTTTGTAGATACTTGGTACTTGAGTCAAAAATAAACTCTTTATAATCACAATATTGTTCATGGGGTAAAATATCCATTATATCTAGAATTATATTCATTATTTAGATATCATATATATCATATATATCCATTATATACATTCATTTATAATATCACATAATCATTTAGAGGTAAGAAATGAAATGCACCGTTCAAGGAGACGGTAAGTCGTACGTACGCATGAACGCTACTTCCATTTCTATTTCATATTTAATGGAATTAAAACATAATAATACATAATAGTATTATAATTACAGTATGGTATCATATATATTATCATTAAATCTATCCTTTATACGTACCACATATGGTATTAACGAATCAAATCACTTTGAGGGGGCGGTAGTCCGCACTTCCTAAAACGAAGATATCGCATTTACCCATAATGGAAAAAATAAAGGTATTCCATATTTGAAAAATACAGAAGCTTAAGGAAAATTTAAACATATTATATATCATATATAAATATGGTGACATCTTAATGGCCACCTTTGAAGGTGTAAAAATAATATTGAACAATCATCGTTTCGTGAGGCATAAATTCACCATCAACAGAAACAGTATGTTCTTTAACCATTAGATGTATGTGTGCGTAAGTGTAGCTCGAATACATATTATAAAAACATCCTAGTATATGGAAGATACTGGTGTTTTTACAAAATATATGAATAAAAATAGTTTAGGGGGTTGGAGAAGCAAAATAAAACAAAAGAGCACAAGTGAAGACGTTACCTTAAAATCGGGTAACTCCCTTTGGTTTGAACCAAAAGGGTTTCTTGAAGAGCTTCCTGACTAAGGTAAGTATTCTAGGATGAGGAGAGGTATGTGTATAGAAAAAAAAATTATCAGATATTGGCCAAGACAAAGGCTTGAGAGGTGTGGGTAAGGAGGTAGAGGTGGGGGCCTTTTATAAGAGGAGAGGAGGGAAACTCTTGGAAAGTCAAGAAAGGTTACATTATTTTCAAATGGGTTTCAGATTTTAAAGGTCCCACGTTGATATATTTCAAGGTTAAGGTGATAAGGGTTCTAAATACACCCATACAATAAGTTTTTGACATGTTTAGGTCTTAGATTTTACATTATCTTTTCATTTTATTTAAATTGTTAAATAATGAGGTAATCGCTGCATCATCATGATGTCATAAATAATTTAATTTATTTAATATATAAAAATTATAAAAAAACTACTATGATGTTGGAATTATATTTATATTTCCAATGACTATTTATAGTCAAAATCTGACTTATATAACCCCATGTAAAAATTGTTTAATTAAAACAATACATGTTTGTGTCATTTTTACTTTTACTTTAAATAAAAGGCATTAATGTCATTATCTTACCCAAGTCACTCCATGGGGTCCCAAAAATAGACCCATGGGTCTTCATAGTCGACCATTACTCATACAATAGTATTATGACAAGTGTCAAGATATTTTTATTTTATTATAATATCATTTTTACCTTAAATCACACTAATTACCTTTAATCACGATTAATAAAACTTAAAAGTTACTTTTCATCCCATTGAACCACATTTTACTTAATAATGAAAATCATTTATATTGTATTTTTTAAATTCAAATCATAGAAGTGGTAATGTTCCATTTAAATGAAAAATCAGTTTTTGTAACTACCACTTTGTGGTTTCACTATTCATCAAAAATTAAGGTTTTTCAGAAAAATACCAAAAATTCACTCTAAGATATATTTGATATTACAAATTCAAAAATGATGTCTATTTTACCAAATTCATAATATATAAGTTTCATTAATTAATTTTATAATTAAATCCCACTGTCAAATCAAATAGCGTATTTTTACGAAACAATATCTATCAAAAGATTGACACTCGTTTATGTCCAATCTAAAAGTGATATTAATTCCAATGACCACCATTGGATTAAATGGTAAAAAAATATTCTAATTTCACTTTAAAAAAAATTAAAAAGATAATCTAACTATATAAATAAATTAGATTAAAAAGTGGTTTTGAATTAAAATACAACTCTTTTCACTATTCCTTAAAAATGAACATTATCAGAAAAATACCAAAAATTTACACAATGTAAATTTTGATGTCCCGATTATAAAGAAGAATTTTATTTTGTCAAATACAACATGTAAAATTTTCAAAATTATATTTAAAAAGGGTTTTCCATCAAAATGTGGTTAATTGACCATTTAAAGAATATTAGAAGATTTATGCTTAAAATTGGATTCATTTTCATTTTTAATCCTCTAACATTTATTGTAAAAAGTAAAAATATTTGACAAAAATATATAATAATTTTTTAGTTAGTTCTTTTCATTCCCTTCATTACAACATCTAGGTGTAAACTACCATTTAAAATAAAATTATTTTATTATTAGAGTGCGTCGTAAGATTTCAAAGGAACTCATTGTTGCGTATTGGGTAAGCCATCAAGCATAGCGTTCCCTTTAAAGTAATATTAATATTTTATTCACAAATATGGATAAATATAAAAAATTTCATATTCTTTATTTATCTGGGGTGTTACATCCTTCCCCCCTTTTGGGAATTGCGTCCTCACAATTTAAAAATTGGGCTTGGAAACTTCATTGAAAGCCCCACATTGGAAAAGGAGTAAATTAAACTATCAATTTAAAAGAAAGAAAGGGAAGTACAAAGGTCACCTAAGTTAACCCATACTAGGATTCCATGTATGAAAACATGGATATGGAAGAAAAAACAAAGGGTCGTGTTCTGAGGGAGTGTGATAGAAAACATGTTTAGGAGAAATTTAACCATAATAAAATCACAAACTTATGGTGGGTTAAACGGTATTCGATTCCCCAGTAAGAAAAGTTAACAGACAAAATTTTTGTTTTTAAGTTACTTTTCATTGAGAAATTTATTTATGAGCTTAACTAAATCATAAGGAATCATACTTACTTGTCGTGTTGACCTTCGTCTCTTACTAGATTTCTTACACAAACTCATATTTTCTACAAAAGAAGAGTATTTAGGATGACTTGTTCACATTAAGAGCGCTATAATAAACTTTTAGTGAATCACCTAATCCATAAAAGAGAACTATATATTTTTCATGTCTTTAGACCTTAACCAAAACCAAAATTGTTAGAACAAAATCAGATAATCCCCAAAAAGGATAATCCTTTATAAAAAGAAACACTACTCTTAATCTCCATAATTTGTCAAACATTATCCAAAGTTCAGCAAAGACCATTCAATAAACAATTTGTCCATAAAATTATTCAAATTAAACCAAACAAAGATTGAAACCCAAATATTTGAAGGATTTAATCACATAGTCTTCCAAGGTACAAACTAACACTTATCTCTAAATAAAATCTGTTTCTCTTAAAGTCTCATATTGAAAAGTAATTAACCTAATCACATATCCTCCATGATAGGTTAATAATTTCCATAGATAACCCAAAATCAACTTACTCTTAATTAATAAAATCATCTAACTAAAAATAATAAGTTAAACTAACCAGGGACTTCACGTAGTCCAGTGGTAGTCGATAAATACCAGTTGCACTTTGGTTGTGGGTTTGATTCCCGCAGCTTTGTCCGATGCGATGGGTTGTCACACGGTCTGCGTGTTGTCCTTTTTCCAAAAATATATAATTCTTAAAACATTCCCCAACAACGATATAAAATATTCAAAAATAACCATAACATAATTTAACCTCAATTTTATCTCATGCCTTTCACTTTCCATCATAACATATAGTAACCCATAATTACCTCAAAAGTAAGGATCATATAAACCCAAATGGTTCTTTATAACTATTTCCACAAAAGAATAGATAACTATTCCTTGAATAAAATTTTCATATATCAAACATCATGGTTACACATTCTATAAAAAGTCTTCTAATGTAACCCCATCATCAGAAGAGACTGAATACTCTTAAGAATTTCACCATAACTCTTGAAGCCCTTATATGTTGACTTCTTACTCATTCAACATTCTTCAAGATCCATTAACCATTCCTTTCCAACTTATTCTGAAATACTTATTCCCTAAAAACAAAATCTTGAATCACATCCTAAGATTCCAAAATAGGAAAACAAATGTTAAGAAATAATCCATACCTTTGATTGGTCATTGTCAGTTTATTCATCCTCAATCGGAATGGAATTAGGTATTGGTAAACGAACATTTGTACGATCTTGGTTATCCCATTCCCGAAACATCTTAATAAGACATGTGTTTTCATAATGACCATGAACACCACATTTAAAACATTCAATTGATCCCTCAGAAAGAACTTCTTTCCCTTTCCTCGATTCGACTGGATGCTTCCTTTTTCCATGGCAGGTTCTTTCTTTATGACCTTCATTTCCACATCTATAGCATATTTTTGTCCCTTTGAAACATTTTCCTAGGTGTTTCTTTCCACATCTTTGACACATAGGTTTTTGAACACACTTACCTTTATGATTATTAACTGTAGTTCCATAGGGATTTGTTTCTTGCATATATGATGTCTTATAGAAATCACCAAGCTTTAGGTGGTCAATCATGACTCTAGATAGTTGGTTGAGGATAAACACAAGAGTTCTAATTATATCTCCCATATCATTCAGTTTCTCACTCAGAAAACTGTCACAGTTTCCTTCACATCCACTGTTATTTTGGTGCCTGCTAGATCCACCCATTTACTAAAACCAAAAAGGTCAGTGTGAGTATATAAAAAAAACCATCATGTACTAATGAGCAAGATAAACACTAAGATATACTTACTCATTCACTTTATCTAAAACCAGGACTCTTTCTGAAATCCTAACCATTATGGTAATGTCACTTATGCTTAAGGAATACCCTAACCTCTAAAGTTATCTAAACCGACCTCTGACACCAACTATAAGGCCCCAGCCTTAAACATTACTTAATCATGAATTAGATGAATAATTACATAGAGGATATTTTCAGGTTTAGAGTTTTAGAGAATTAGGTCATAACAATTACATCTCAAAAGATTACATAGTAGACACTTCTACTAAGTTTCCATAAAATAAAAAAGCACTTAAAAAGAAACATGTCTAGTTCCATGTTTTAGATAGAATGTCTTTCCTTGATCCCATCCTTGACCCTATTCATCTTTAAGTCCTATGGAAAACATTTCAAAAACTTGGGATTAGCATAAAAAGCCCAGTAAAGGATACACAAAGAAGGGAAACTGTTAGTTTTTCAAAACAACAAGTAAACCATGTGTACTTTACCAAAGTAATACTTTTCACCTTTATGAAGTAGTAAAAACTCTTCACTGAATAAAGGACCATTACTTACCCTTTTGTAACCAAAATATTACCATAAAACCCATATAAAGAACACATAACATATAAAGGTAACTTGGGACATAAACATACTTAAATGGAATAACCATACGGTCGACTTCCACACATACTTAATAGAATAGCCCTACGGCCGACTTCCACACATACTTAATGGAATATCCATACGGCCGACTTCCATACCCAATGCATTGGAGTTTATAACATAACCGCCCATCCTGGTATTCATGGCACCACCCGTCATATGTCTTATCACGTAACCACACGTCAAATGTCCAAGTACCATTATAAAATCATAAAACATAAAACAATTATAAAGGAAAGAAAACATTTCCACATTTCAAGCACAATATATCACTTAAATATATTGACATAAAAATCCATTATCAAATCCATTTTCAGTACCAAAAAAGATTATATGGTAATTATTTACTTTTAAAAATATAACGGCTTGTTGAGGAATCCAAAGAACAAATAATATTTGCGGCGGCGGAAAGGTCATTGTCACCGCGTATGTTAAAAAGAAACATACTTTTTGTCTTTTAGTAAAACACTTCGTATAGAAAATATTTTTTTAGAATAATAGTATATGTCAAAGGGGTTTATATACTGTATAAAATAAAGCCTTGTATTAGAACAAAAATATTCCTTAATGAAAGGAGATCCAGACGAAGTCACTTACAAAGACGGTATCCTTGGATTAAGGATAAATCAATTACATAATTATGTGTGACAAACGAATACACCAAATAATATGTGGATATTAAGTGTAAAACAATAATAGTTTATTCACACATATTCATATAATTACATATTCAAGGAGTACAAGTTTATCCCAAAGAATCAAAATTGAGTTAAGAAGTTACCTTGCAAAAATTTGACAGCCTAACGGCGTCACTTCAAAATTCAGAAAATGAGTTTATGAGAGATAAAAAATGGGTATCTCAACACTTGGACATAACATTTATATCAATAAGGATATATAAGAACATATCCCATCATAATAAGATTAAAAGACCTAAAAAAAGAAGTCTTTTAAAATGAGGAGGGTGAAAGGTTCTCTTACCCAATTGGATAACTTCCGAAACATACACCCCATGAAAGAAGGGTCATACAATGAAGATGTAACTACCAATATATTAGAGTATATTATACAAATAGTAAAATAATGTGAAGTACATACACCAAACAAAAGGAAATAGTGGCCAATGTCGCATGAATCTCATGGGAATAAAAAGTGAGGTGAAAATCCCCTTATGAAAATTCGACAGCCTAACGGCGCCACATAAAACTTCAAAAATGGATTGATGAGATCAAATAGGTTATCTCATCATATTAACATTAAATTTACAGAAAGAGGAATATAAAAGAACATCCCTCAACATAAGAAATATGATCTTAAAATAAATGACATAAAAGAGAGTACTTAAAAAGAAAGAGAGAGGTCGGATCTCTTACCTCGTGTCCAACTTGACTCGATCGTTCTTTAATATCCTGAATAATAAATTTGAGTTAATTTATAATTGATTAGGAACCTTTTTCAAGTTAATTATTCCTTTTATATCACTTATTACATTGTTATGCACATTATGTAATCATTTATGTTAATAACGGTCATTTTGTCAATACTTGGTACTTGTGTCAAAAATAAAATCTTTATAATCACAAGTTTGTTCATGGGGTAAAATATCAATTATATACAGAATTATATTCATTATTTAGATATCATATATATAATATATATCCATTATATACATGAATTTATAATATTACATAATCATTTAGATGTAAGAAATGAAATGAACCATTCATGGAGACGGTAAGCCGTACGTACGCATGAACGCTACTTCCATTTCTATTTCATATTTAATGGAATTAAAACATAATTATACATAATATTATTATAATTACAGTATGTAATCATATATATTATCATTAAATCTTTCCTTTATACGTACCACATATGGTATTAACGAATCAAATCACTTTGAGGGGGCGGTAATCCACACTTCCCAAAATGAAGATATCGTGTTTACCCATAATGGAAACCATAATGGTATGACATAAATGAAAAATACAGAAGATTAAGGAAAACATAAACATATTATATATCATATATAAATATGGTGACATCTTAATGGCCACCTTTTAAGGTATTAACAGAATATTGAACAATCATCGTTTCTTGAGGCATAAATTCACCATCCACAGAAACAGTATGTTCTTTAACCATTAGATGTAGGTGTGTGTAAGTGTAGATAGAATACTTATTATAACAATATCCTAGTATATGGAATATAATTTTTTGGTTACAAAAGAAATGAATAAAAATATATTAGGGGGTAGTAGAAGCAAAATAAAACAAAAGAGCACAAGTGAAGACGTTACCTTAAAATCGGGTAACTCCCTTTGGTTTGAACAAAAAGGGTTGCTTGAAGAGCTTCCTGCCTAAGTTAAGTATTATAGAATGAGGAGAGGTATTTGGAGAGACAAAATGGTCAGAGCTTGGCCGATCCAAAGGCTTTAGAGGTTTGGGTAAGGAGGTAGAGGTGGGGGCCTTTTATAAGAGGAGAGGAGGGGGACTCTTGGAAAGTCAAGAAAGGTTACATTATTTTCAAATGAGTTTAGGATTTTAAAGGTCCCACATTGATATATTTCGGGTATAAGGTGATAAGGGTTATAAATACACCCATCCAATAGGTTTTTGACATGTTTAGGTCTTAGATTTTACATTATCGTTTCATTTTATTTAAGTCGTTAAATAATGAGGTAATCACTACATCATCATGATGTCATAAATAATTTATTTATTTAATGTATAAAAATTATAAAACAAATAATATGATGTAGGAAATCTTTGTATCTTTCCAATGACTATTTATATTCAAAAAACTGACTTGTATAACCCCATGTAAAAATTGTTTTATTAAAACAATACATGTTTGTGTCATTTTTACTTTTACTTTTAATAAAAGGCATTAATGTCATTATCTTACCCAAGTGGCTCCATGGGGTCCCACAAATAGACCCATGGGCTTTCATGTACGGCCATTACTCATCCAATATGGTTAGGACAAGTTTCAAGATATTGTAATTTTATTATAATATCATTTTTTTCCTTAAATCACACTAATTACCTTTAATCGCGATTAATAAAACTTAAAAGTTACTTTTCATCAAAAATTATTTTCATCCCATTGAACCAAATTTTAATTAATAATGAAAATCATTTATATTGGATTTTTTAAATTCAAATCACAGAAGTGGTAAAGTTCCATTTAAACGAAAAATCAGTTTTTGTAACTACCACTTTGTGGTTTCACTATTCATCAAAAATTAAGGTTTTTCAGAAAAATACCAAAAAATTCACCCTAAGCTATATTTGATATTCCGAATTCAAAAATGATTCCTATTTTACCAAATTCATAACATAGAAGTTTAATTAATTAATTTTATAATTAAACCACGCTGTCAAATCAAATAGCATGTTTTTAAGAAACAATATCTATAGAAAGATTGACACTCGTTTATCTCCAATATCAAAGTGATATTAATTCAAATTACCAAAATTGGATTAAATGGTAAAAATATATTCTAATTTCACTTTAAAACCAATTAAAAAGATAATATAAATATATAAATAAATTAGATTAAAAATAGGTTTTGAATTAAAATACAACACTTTTCACTAATCATTAAAAATGAACATTATCAGAAAACTACCAAAAATTTACACAAAGTATGTTTTGATGTCCCGATTCTAAATAAGAATTTTATTTTGTCAAATACAACATATAAAATTGTCAAAAGTATAATTAAAAAGGGTTTTCCATCAAAAGGTGATTAATCGACCTTTTAAAGAATATTAGAAGATTTATGCTTAAAATTAGATTCATTTGCATTTTTAATCCTCTAACATTTATTGTAAAAAGTAAAAATATTTGACAAACATATATAATCATTTTGTAGTCAGTTCTGTTCATTCCCATCATTACAATGTCTAGGTGTTAACTACCATTTAAAATAAAATTATTTTATTATTAGAGTGCAGCGTAAGATTTCAAAGGAACTCATTGTTGCGTATTGGGTAAGCCATCAAGCATAGAGTTCCCTTTAAAGTAATATTAATATTTTATTCGCAAATATGGATAAATATAAAAAATTGCATATTCTTTATTTACCTAGGGTGTTACATATGGTTTAATAATAAATTTGGATAATGGAGGTGTATATATGTTTTTCAATTCAAAGATTATGTGATATGAATCATGAAATATATAAGTGTATTTAGTATAAGTTTTCCATTAAGGATGGAAAAGGATATGTTGAATAGTTCTATGGAGCAAGAAAAATAATTTCAGGGTAAGGTGATATATTTAGAGAAACACGTGTTTAAGGGAAAGATAACCCTTAATATTTCCCTTATATTAAGATAATGATGTTTTGATAAAGATATGTTGGACATGAATAAGTAAATTGGATTATACTAGTTTCTTGGAAAATAATTATGGATTTTCTGAAAATATGGTTATACTGTCATGAATGAAGTACACAACTTATTGGAACTTAATGAATATATCTAATAAGTTTTAGAATAAGGAAACATGCATGTTTCCAATAAGGATATAATTTAATTTAATTTATTACCATGACTCAAGAGAATACATGATGAAGGTGATCACATGTTAGGAATGTGACCAATAAGAGGTACCTTATAACATTTGGGGGATAAATGTTAGGACAAGTTGGTAAACCTCTTTCCAATGTTTTTTATTTTAATTATTTAGAAGGATTATATGTTTATAAATTTGTGGAATGTTTATGTTAAACTTTGGGTGAAGTTTTAGTATTTGATCTCTGTAGGTGGACTTATGCATAACTTGTTCTAACATTTTTATTTTTATAAAGATAGATGAAATGAATTTTCATTATATTTATAGATCGCATGATCTTTTAATACTTATGTAATGAAAATTTTAACTTCATTTATTGGAATAATAGATGATGTGTAAATTGATCAAGGTATAGTGAATAGAGGAGATTATACTTAATAAAGTAAGTATTTAGTCACATTTTTTACTATATGGAAGGCATATTGAAACCAAAATTGTTATCCTAGTACCTTCATTACTAATGAATTAGATGGTTACATAGATCATCATAGATTTATGGATTTTTATTGTTAACTTTCTTCTAACGATGTTCTCTATCACTATATATCTGAATTTTATAGTTTAATTTTTCTTCCATATCCATGTTTATACTTTGCACCTATGTTCTCTAATGTGGAAGTCCAGTTACGAGCGACTTTGGGTAAATGTTATGTTTCTAACATTCCATTTAAATGAAATTTTTAGTCCTCTTTTTATGATGTAGTTATCTATGAAATAAACTTTCCTGTATTAATCCTTTAACAACATAGGCTAATTTCTAGGGTGATATTCATTTTAAGGGGCATAGAATGTAACACCTCAAGATTTTTATAAGATAGATTTTTTAATATCTCTAATTTCTATTATTGTATAATACAGAAAGATAATATTTCACTACATGCAACATGGATCTATCTTGTGGTATACACAACACTATTTTTGGCTTGTGTTACACATAATTTCAAGTTCTTTCGATAGAATTCATTTCACACAAGACTGAGTTTAAGAAAACAACTAAATATTATTATATAACCTTATAAACTAGAAATTATAATTGAAGATATGAATAATATTTTCTAAATTATGAAAATATGACTTAAACATGTATATATAATTAATTATTTGGTTATAAACTAATTATAAATGAAAATAAAACCCTTTTTAAATAAAAGGAAATATTTTTATGAAAAACTATTTAAATGAAAATAAGTTTATAAAAGAGTAAAATCACTCTTGATGAATTTTATTAAAAATATATATATTTAATATATTCAATTTAACATTTAAAATTCATCTTATATGTTTCCTAGACATGATATATGAACAAATTCAATTTTTTCTAATAAAAGAAGTATTTTTCAAAAAATAAAGTTTTAGTACCTTTTGATGGTGCACTCATTTTAAATCTAGTTTTTGAAACATTTATATATAATATTTAAAAAATAAAATTATTATTTGGAATAGAGATATAAAAAATTATTTTGGATTATTTTTTTATATTTTTCTGATAACTTTTATTTATTAAGGAATAGTAAAAATATACTAAATTTTAAGTGAAAATATCTTTTTTCATAGAAATAATTTATGTGGATAAATTATATTATTGAATTTTTTTAAAGTAAAAAATATAATATATATTCATCTTTTAATATAATTTTGGTAATTGGAATTAATTTTACAATGAATTCTGATGTAAAAACATTTCAACCTTTTGTAATGTTTTAACTTTTAAAAAATAGTTTTTCATTCTAACAATGGGATTGATTTTAAATTAATTACTGAAAGTAATATGTTTTTAATTTTTAAAAGTGGATTAAATATTTTTTATCAGTAGATACAAATTATTTAAATATAATTCTTTTATTTTTGGGCATTATGAATAGTAACTTCGGTAATTTATTATTGATACGATAAAAAAGGTAAATCATGTAATTAAGGGTAAATATATTATTATAAAATTATCTTAAAACTTGTCCTAATATTATTGGATGATTTATTTTCAACCAAAACCATCCATGGTACAAAATTATTCCCTTTGGAATCCACTTTGATGAGATTAGGACATTTAATTGTTTTTAAAGACAAGTAAAATATGTCTTACTCAAATTTTTATAACTATATAATTTTTAATATAAGGTTATATAGAAGATAAATTCGTCTATAAATAATCATTTTAAATATAATATGTTTTTATTTATCATGGAATTTTTTTTAGTAAATAACTATTTACCTTAATAGCTTATACATGATAATGTATAAATTATTTAACTGATGATAAATCAAAATATAATTATTATTAAAATGATAATAATCATTATAAGAAAATATAAATTGACCAAATATTATTGGTCAAGTATATCTTGGCCATTTTCATCTAAGGGTCTATTTATTTACCATTTGGATCCATATGGAAATGATTATGACACTTATAATATTTTATTTAAAGTGATGTTAATGTTTTCACATTCACATTTTAATAAAATTAAAATTTTTAATATAGGATTTTACAGAAGCTATATTTGACTAAAAATAGTCATATTAAATCTATAATAATTATCTTCGTTATCATATTTCATTTTAAATTTTTATTCAATAAATAGGTATATTAAATAATTATAAAATACGGGTATAGTAATTGTTTTATTAATGGAAATACCAAATTAATGTTATTAAAAATATTAAAATAAATGTAATTTGGGATAATTAATATATTAAAATAATTTCATAGATGTAATTTACCCCTTATTAATATAATAAAATATTTTTTGAGGATAACATCTTAGCTTGATATTTTTTAAAATCATTGAATTGAATAATGTCAAAATTGACACTGTTTATTATTTATCAAACTTATGTATTATTAAATTATTTAAAAATCATAAAAAAATTAAAAAATATATATAATAGTTATTATATAGTCTAAAATGTTATAATGTTTTCATTTTTGGTCTAACTGACACCAAATAAGTAAAAATTACACAATTTTAATATTGAATAAATTGTTACCTTAGTTAAAATAAAAATAGAATGACTAATGGTTAATTGAAATGACAAGGTTTAAATTGATAGAAACAACTTGTCTATAATTTATTGGTTGATTAAATTACAAAATTATCTCATTATATCTTATATTAAATGATATTTTTTTGGTATTTTGATTGAGATATATTTTATTATAATTGAATATTTTTGGAGGCTCTAAAAGTGCCCCTCACCTCAATTATACTAGGGCACCTCCACCCGCACATCTTCACTTAAATTTGAGAGTTAAAGTTCATACATACAATGTTCATTTCCCTTATCAACTTTCTTAGTCACATTCTAGAGGTTTTGTTATTCTTTAAAGACCAAAATTAGTTCCTTTAAGAGGAGATATATAGAGAGCTTGTCGAAGAAGACGTAATCTACATTACTGAGTCTCTCAAGATCATTTCTTATTCTACTTCCTCTTAATTTTTTGTTTACAATATTACGTAATAAATACACTATCACTTATATACTGATATTTTATCATGGTTATGGAAAATCCATATTCCATATTTTATCTATCGTACAAAAAAAATCACCATGTGTGCATACATACGACTTACCATCTCCATGTTGTGGTGTAGTCTGTTTTTCACCACCACCTTACAAGGATAAATATAATTATAAAAATAATTACTACATGTGATTATTATATCATGATATGGATTCTGTAACCAAATATATACTATTCGCTTCCATACCATTTCATAATTATGGGAATGATATAGTCGCTCGTGCGTGCGTACGACCTACCGTCTCCAAGATGCGATGTGATTAATTCTAAAAGATATCCATTAAAAAATGTTTATATAAATGTATATAATAAACTAATATGATATATATTATGTTAAAATCATTTTTTAATGATATGAATATGACCTAATAAGGAGAACGAGAACTTATTCGGCAAAACAAGCATAAGGAAACGAAGCAGTTAATACCCGAATAACAAGTAATAATGAAATGTTATTAACAAATGGATTATAATATGATCATATATGATATCATAAAAATAACTATGATTATATAATAAGTAAATGAAATTTTTGAAATCATTATACAAAAGATTCAGATATATACAAAGGATATTGGACCTAAGGTAATGGATTATTTTTTTTCTCTTGTATTTATGTGTGACATATGCCTTATACACCACCTATTTATTTTGAGTTGTGTTTATGCTTCCCATGAATTTTTTTATGATTATTATTATTAAGGTTATAATATTCATATAATTTTATTTATTTTATTATGTATATTATTTGATTGATTATAAATTGGTAAGGGATAATTTCACAATCCCATTATTATCCAAGATTGTTTTTATATAAGTATTTACTAGGGTATATTTATCATCCTTTCCAATTATTCATAATTTTTTATTCCAAAATATACTTTATATTATTATAAAAAATTAGATTAAATTTTATCCATTTTTTGATTTTTATTAAACAGTATGAAGATAATCTTTTTTCATTTTTGATACGATGTACTTCTTGACTTTTTAGGAAAAATTATGAGGAGAATATTTTTTAACCCATACAGTATAAATGAATTTTTACATTTTCATAATTCCTTATTTTCATAATCCTTCCTCTACATGATTTCATGTTTATTATCAAATAAATTATTTTCCATTAAAATTGTGTTGCATTTTGAGAAAAGAAAATGTTTTTGAAAAAGAAAGGATATTTTCCTTACAAATTAATTTCAATGGTTATATCATAATTATTTTCTATCTAAGATGGAATTATATAATAGGGTTATGTTTCAAGTATAATATCCTTATTATTCCAATTTTTTTATTGTGTTTATAATGGAATGTTATTTATGAAATCAATTTTTATACATGGATAATGTTATGGTGGAAAGATGTTTGAAGAAACCCATTTTATTCATTTGGTTATGATGAATGATTTATGTTATTGAGGAACACATAAGAATGATTTCACTATGAGATTGGTGGGACTTATATCTCCCTACAATGAATTTGGTAAAGATTTATATCTTATGATATAGACAAGACTAGAACAAGTAAATCTGGTTTAGTGACACAGGGATGGAACGACATGTAAATCTGGTTCAGTAATAAAGTGCTGGAATTAAGAGTGAACTACGTTCAGTAATGTACTTCGTCTTCTATGATGGTCTTGTAAATGTGCCTTGGATAATATGGAAATGATTTTTTTTTCACAATTCAATGTTTTATGCCAATGATATTTTCTCATGGTTCATGATTCATTTATGATTTAGGCCTTATGAACTACCAAGGTTTATTTCATGAATCAATATTTAGATATATATTAAATATGGTTTGGTTTTCAAAATTTATGTTCAAGTTTATACATTCTTATGTTTATGTTTTGCATGATATTTTCCATGCATACCCTTACAGAGCATTATATCTTACCCTTTTCTGATGTTTTCTTTTCCCTAGGATAAAAATAATGGTTTTAGGTAGGAAAAACAAAGGAGAATATATTTATGGGAGACGTTGAAGATATTTCACCAAGTTAGCAGAATATATTCCTAGTTTCCAAACACACTAAACAAATACTATATTTGGAATTATTTTAGTGTAATGTATTATGTATTCAGATAAATTTTTGATAGAGGGTAATCAAGAGAATCACGCTCCTAGTTATGGAAATTAGGACTTTCTCTGGATCTTCTTCCTCCAACGGCCAATGTTTTCCTTCCCCATATGATATTGGACTCCCATAAACCTTTATGCTTCAGATGGAAACCACAAACTTGAGGATAATATAATAGTATTTCTGTTGGTGTGGGATCATGATTCTTCTCCCTCTATAAAGGATTGGTTGTGACTTAAATTCGGAAGAAGGGCAGGACACCGCGTGTCAAAGACGATCCAGCAGTGATCCCTAAACATCTATAAATCTATGAGTTTTCCATAATCACGTGACTTGTTTTTACAAGAGGTTCCATCCCGATGAAGTTGGGGGATTTAAAAGAGTGGTTATCTGTAATTTCAGACTTTCAGACCTGGGAATATGTATCGCTTGGTCAAGGTTTCTACCACATTCTCTTCCATTTAAAGGAATTGAAGTCTTTTTTCATGGGGATTCATCTATATCTCTTAGGAATTGATATTCCTTCCCATCAAGGAGTGGGATAATAAATTCAATCCATTCTATGATAGTATGTCTTTTTTCTCAAATACAGGTGAAGGTTAACGACCTTAACTAGATTTTTTAGCACCCAAAAATCCTCTACAACAATGAAATGTTGATAGGTTTACCCATCAAAATGGACAGAGACTAAAACTAGGTGGTTTAGTCACTCTTCATATCTATTGGTTTAGGTTGATCTAAGAACTACCCTGTTTGATCATATATTATTTTCTACTGATGAGGATGATTTTCAATGAAATATTTTTTATGAAAGGACCCCTAAATTTGGTTTTGAATTAAAAATTATTGGACATGAAATAGATAAATATAGGAGATCTATCCTTTGTGATATTTTTTCTTCTCTAGGTCATAAAAAAAACATGTAGGAAGAGTAAGAATTCTTATAAATCTGGTGTTTCTAAAATAGTGGGATAATGTAGAGTTTTTGCACAACATGTTGGTGTTGGACATGGTGGGTTGCAGCAGCCTAACGTGGACAAGGTGTTCAATGAAGCAACTAATGCTGTAAAAAATTGAAACACTTTATTGTGGTAAATGTTAATATTGAAGAAAAAGAAGATTATTTTAGTGAATTACCAGGTGTCACGATCCCTGTAGAGAATAGACAGATGTATGTTTCATAGGTAAATGAACCTAATTAGAATCTATGAGCTGAAATAGTCACGAAGGAAATAGATTCACTCCCAAATGATGGTGCTGGAAAACATTTGGAGGATGTGGATACCAGTGATCATGTCACCATCCAGGTGGATGAATTTATGGAGGAAGAGTTACATGAATTAATTTAAAATGTCTCAGAAGTTGTGGATTATGAATCTATCATGAAAGAGTAGTTAGTATCTTAAA
The DNA here is from genome assembly GCA_963277665.1 of Viscum album. NCBI lineage: Eukaryota > Viridiplantae > Streptophyta > Magnoliopsida > Santalales > Viscaceae > Viscum > Viscum album. Next base: position 339,699,153 of record OY728163.1, read on the forward strand.
AATCATAAAGGAAAGTTGAATATAGCTTCCCCTTATCAACCTAAAAGGAAGATAGGTTATTTTCACACTAAATATGGATGTGATTTAAGGAAGTCATTCCCTTTTTGTATGGATTATTCTAAAAAAGATACTTATTTAGGAGATAGTGAGGTTTTTCAAATGGTGATCTATATGAAATATCCTTATTTTGAATCAGCATTAATTGATCCAGTTAAGGTTATCAATGTTTCCAAATAAAAGATAAAAAATGTGATATAATTGATCCTCTTAATGAGGAGTCATGATATGTCTCAATGATGGACCTTGATGTAATTGTTAATCTGGATAATGGTTCTGAACAATTTTTTGACATTGAGGTTCTTGAAGGAACATTGCATCCAACAAAAACTTGGATATGGGGTATACATCAAAGAGATCATGGGAGAGGATGTGGCAGATATGATGAAGCTCATGGGTGTGGTCATGGGTCTACTAGATATTCCTCCAAGGAAATCACACTGAAGTAGGAAAAATTCAAGGAGTAGTATTTAGCACTTTTCAAGGAAAAGCAATCACAATCTGAGTGGGAATCTGTTGACGATGACGGTGATTCTGATTATGTTCATGTGAATGTACCTGATTTATTTGATTCATAACTATTTTTTGGATGAGGGAATGAACTTTTTTTGACCCCATTCATATCTCATTAAAGTGTTTATTTTTTCCTTTATTTAAATATAAGGGGCTTGACCCCAAACTGTTTCGATTTTATTAGGTATTCTGGAAAAGTAATGTAATGTACATGTACGTCAAGCTTGGGTTTCTGTAGTGAATCTATTCCAAAACTACATCCACTTTCTAGTAACTATACATGGATGTATTTATTAGAAAAACAAAAATTATTTAATTATCAAAACTTAGGTTATCACCTTATACTTATGATTAAACTAAGGGTTCTCACAAAATTTTCACATTTTATTTTCCATGAATAACTTAAAATTTCTCTTATACTAACTAAGTTGACCGAAACATTTTGTACATAAATATTACATATTATTATTTGATATTCATTAAATATCATGGTGATCCATATCATAAAAAATAAAGTTTTGGTGTATTTGGAAACTTGGATATAGAAAAAACTTTTACATAAAATATATACATCATCTCTCAATAAGTTATTGACCACTGTAACCCTTTTAAGACATATCAAACTTAAAACCATTCTTCGTATATTGAGAAAATGACAATGTGATAAAGGATGATCTTAGATAATCAATAAGGGTAAAAAGGGACATATCAATGATAATTTATTCATAATATAAGAATAAATGTATGATAATAAGAGAATAATATTTTAAAACCATACCGAATAATTCATAGATAATGATCATGAGTCATGGTATAAAGCTTGGTAGTTCATAAGATATGAATCATAATGTAATCAAAGAACATGATCTATGAGAGAATAATATTTTCATAATATTTTTTCATGAAAGAGTAGCATAAATAGTGGAATAATCATAATCATAGAAAACATATACCAAGTCTACCTACTAATACATTCTTCACATTTTAGGATTTGTCTAACCACATGTATACATACTTTGGGCATGGGGTAACATCATATGTACCACCCTTTTGGGATTTGGGTAACCTCTTTGGTACATTTTGAGCTCATAAAACAGTAATCTTTAACCAATTCATTAGAGGTATATAAAATACACACCACCTACATAATCATAATCTATTCATTTATATTCCATAAGATCAAGAAAAAAAATTCATTTCACAATAGCTTACCTCATGGAAAAGAGAATGTGCTTCATCAATATTTTATAATCGTAATCATAAATGACATAGAGAAATAATAATGATTTTACCATATAATCATATCCCTAGTGAATCATAATTAACATAAAAGTATGTTATCATTGATAAAAATACCATTAAAATATAAGAGGAATATTTCGAGATGAAAATACCCATATCATTTTGAAATAACATATTTAAAATCTAGAAATATAAAAAATATTTTGGAAAAACATTTCCTTGAAAATAAAAATGTAAAATTATAGTGTAATCTTTAAATCAAATATTATTCATTACGGTGTAAAAAAATTTCTGTGTTGTGTACGCTAAAACAAAGATTCCTTTCACATTATTGGTAAAAATTCAAGAGTAACTCATTCAAAAAATGACAAAAATATTAATTTGAAAAATATTATAGAAAATAGAACTTGGATAAAATAATTTATAAAATAATTAGTAAATTTTAGAATCATTATTAAACCATTTTACATAATATTTTGATATTAAAGAAAAATATTCTTGACTGAAGAAAGAAATAAAGTTGATTTTACTTAAAAACGACCTTTCAAAATCCTTAGTACTTAAAGAGATGAAAAATAATGGAAAACATGTAATATATATAAATAAATAGATTATAAACAATATATAATATTTTTGAGATATAGATAATATATATTCATCATCATAAATTTAATCATAAAAAATCTTGGAAAAAAGTGATCCAGTAACACAAAACCCTTACCTCAAGTCAAACATTCTTATTAAGTTCTCTAAACAGATATATAATAAATTAAAATTTAATATAAATTTATAATAGAACAATATTAAGACCTATTATACCATATACGGTTCACCTATTTCATTTTAACACTTATTCACTAATATTTCATTATTTAAATTTTTGTTTCCTGGTGTTAACTTTTTCAATTTTAATGAAAGATTCAGTTCGACAGATCTAGTTATTGTACTTTGATCATGGTTTCACCATATCAAGAATATTTAACAAGGTATAAATATAATATAAATTAATTATATTTAATTTTTTAATATTCAATAAAATGTTGATGTAGAATAATGAATTACATCGTTATTTGAGATGATAGTTCGTACGTACAAATGAATATTGTTTTAATTTTATAATGAAATGAGGGAAAGATAAATAACATTTTATAATTTAATAATCATAAATATAATATTTATTTTCTACATACATCATCATATCCATCAATGTGTGGCGGTGATGGAAAATAAATTATATCACTACGTGGAGGCGGTAGTATACACGTATGCATGAGCGATACTTTCATTTTCCATTTGATAGGAAAATTGTATAAAAAGGTTGTTCCATCCTCATAATAACATCTCATGTAACGACCCAAAGTTTTTCATTGGAAATTCCCTTCTTATATTTATGTCATAAAATCACATGAAAAGCACAACATAAGGAACTACTAATTGATAAGTGACCTTTAAACATATGTTTTTTACTTCTGTGTTTGGAATTTCGAAAATCCGGCATACACGGTTGTGTTCAAGATGTTTTTTGGAGTCTAATAAAACAAAAATATTTTTTAGTGAATAGTAACCTACCCTAATGAATAGTAACATAACATTATGAATAGTGATATATCCTTATGAATAGTAACCTCACCTAGGGTGGTATAAAAATAATATTCAAGTTGGAAGTACGATATACCTATATTTTAGAATGAGTTAATGAATGTTTTAAAACTGGTTTAGATAATATATTATTATTTTACTTAAATATTGAAATAATAATATTTATAAAATTATTTTTGAAAAATGGACTTCATTTTTGGATTCTACATGTTGAAAAATGGTTAGGTTTAATTTTTGGGATTTTTCTGAAATACATGAATTTTTTGATGAATAGTAGAATCCGATAATTTACAATAAATGCTAAATAAGGGGTTAATTGTGTCATCGATGATGCTCTGCTGATGTAAGACCACTTGGTTCTAATTCACATGACCCATTTACTCTTCTTGGTCATTTAATACTTACTATTCCTTGTCTTGGGAAGAAATAATAAATTAATGATTATAATATCATGAAATCCCTTCTCTCCTCCACTATAAAAACCCCCCTTCACTCCCTATTCTCTCCACTCCTCTCAAGCTCCAAGCCTTCTCTAAATTCTTCCCAAATCTCTTCCTGAGGTCCTTCCCCAGATAAAAAATCTCTCAGCTTCCTCAAAATACCAAAACATCTCCCCTTAAGAGGTTCTCAAAGGAGACAGTCTCAAGAGGTAAATTCCTCTATCCAAATTTCTTCTTTTCTTTTAAGTTCCTTTCTTTTTTATTTTATTTCCTCACCTCCCTTCACCATAATAGTATGATAAATCCAGTAACATAAATGTACTTTAATTTCTTCGTTCTAGTGGTATATTTCATTATCTTCTCCCATTTCCCCACCCTTTTATTTGAATGAAATGAAAGCACCGTTTGAGATGTGATAATTTAGCACATTGAAGGACAACGGTTTATCAATTTATGTTATTATCTTTAATTATGGTCATGAAAACATTTATGTACTGGTTGAACCATATTATTATATATTTTATATATCTGATTTATGGTTCTATAATCCTTATACACTCATGATATCAAATAATAATACAAAACAAGTTAATTATGGGTAAAATCACTAAAATTAATTCAAGCGTTTATCATTAAGGACTTATGTCATAGTCCTCTTTCACTCCAATTAAAAAAAAAGAATTTTGTAACCATGTAACCTTTTAGATGTTAACTAATTCTATATAACATCAATTCTAGATGACCACTTTCATCTTACTTTTTATCCGAACCTAAATACCAGTGAACTGATCATTAAAACCCAAGGAAACAAACGGACCTAAACCATGAAATTGAACCTTACTATCAATCAAAATGGGTATAAATGAACTTAAAAAGGTTATAACAAATATTTTACATGTATATAAGGTTTTTTACCTATTGATTAATAAACGTAATTTGACTATTCAGGTCATTAATATCAAGTGGAGAACACCAACGGACTTAAGGGAAGGGATCCTCTCCTTTTCTCTCTTAATCAAGATTGTCCTCTATACTATGCCTTTATATGTGTACTAGAAAATGATGGGGTATGTTTATTAAACTCCACCATACTTCCTTATGGATTTATAAGTTATGATAAACCCCATTTCTCTCTCATAAATCCCTCTTGGTCACACCCGACACCATGTCAATAAAATCATAACGAATTCTACCCGAACCTTGTTTGTTCTTTCGGGTTACCTTATCATTATTTCAAAATGGTGTTATATTATCTATATATGTGAGTATTATGACTTTTGGTAAGTTGTAAAAGATTCTTATATCAATACCCTTTCATCACATTCTTTTGGGGATATACATGATTTTTAAAGATTCCCTCCTTAGAACTTTCCGATAAGCCAACCTGTTTTAAGGGGACTTCCCAAATTTTTACCCAAATTTCAAGTGCACTCTATCCTATGTGTTAAAACAGAATTGTATTTATAAAATCAGTATTATTATTATGAAAACCTTCTTGGTTCAATTCTGGTTTTATATAAATGAATTTCCTTTTTTCTATTTGAAAATCTCTAGAGTGTTTTCCTTAAAACCGCACAAAAATGTTCTAATACTGATGTTTCTAAAATACATTTTTTATATGTTTTCACTTATATTTGACACCACTTACCATGTTATATGCCTATTTTACCATATTAATGTGCATTTATGTTCTAATCCTTTCCTTTCGTGGACACTTTCGTGATACGCCCATTGGATATGTTTTATGTCATGATTGTGATACCAAATTCATTCCATGGGTACCCTTATGTTTGTGTATGGTTGATTATGTATGATTGTATATGTGTAAATATTATTTATGTGGCAATAATATTCATGAATATGTTGAGATGGGTGCACCTAGATAGCGCTCCAATGCATTGGGTAAGGATAAGTCTCATGAGATGCGATGTGAAACGGGATTGGCGGTTATCCTTGACCCATACTAAAATGGGAAACAGGATTGGTGGTTAGCCTTGACCCGTACTAAAGATCTGATTTATGATTCTTCCACATTTATATGATTCCATGTTTATAAGATCCCATTCTTATATTAAATTATTTTATAAGTTTCATGTTTTGGATAGCATTATGTCATGCCTCATAACTCATGTGCTTGAGATGTATCCTTATGTTCATTCCTTTACTGGGATTTTTAGCTCATGCCCTTTGTTCATGTGTTCCCTAGGGTACCCTATGCAGATATAAGAGCTCAAAGGAAGTTATAAGCTCTTTATGGAGATTAAATAAAGAGGTTTTTTTTTAGTCCCATGTTTTAGGTTATATGTACCTAGTCTTCCAAGACACTAGACTTAACGATCCTTGGCTTGTACTCTGATGAATAATTATGCTTAAAATAATGAAATTTTATATGTAAAAGTATTGGGTCTCTATAGTTGGTATCAGAGGATGTTCTAGTTATTTTTGGAGATTAGGAATTAAGAACGTTAATGAGAACCTTAAGGATAAGACCAAGTATAATAAAATAGTCCTAAATTTTAGTGAGTATAGAGTAAGTGGTTTATCAAGAAAATACATCCCTGTCTGGATACGAGCAGGTAGAGGCGGCTCTGGAATAGATGTATCTATGGGTAAAACTCGAAAACACCTCTTTGAGCTAGAATTGAATGGAAACTGGTTCATGATAACGGGCCTTGCTACACTCTTGGTTACGACACTCACAGGGGATATGCTTTGGTAGATTCATGAGCTTAGTACAAACCGTTATTAAGGGACAAAAAAGCCTATAAGAATATAAGTTAAGAAATAGATCTAGGATAACCTAGATATAAACCTAAGGAATCACAAGATAGGATGTAATTCTTCTTTATAAGTTTATACATTAATTTTCAAAGTTTCATTTTTTATTCTCAATAGCTAAGTATTCAAGACCTCTAATTATACGTTCCTTTTCTTAGTTAATGGCGGGAAATAGAATAACACGTTCCAACAACCAATGTGATAAAAAATTTAATGATTTCCCTAATGACATGACTGATGTGATGGAAGAGGGTGCTCAAAACATCATGGAAGTACTTTCTTAGTTGGATCAAGTTATGAATAATAACTTAAATCATGTGGAACGTCCCCCTCCCCCAAGGAAAGAGAAAGTTTTCGTAGAATCATTCATGCAGCAAAGGCCCCCCATGTTTAGCGGGTCTTCTAATCCCCTCCTCGCAGAAAAATGGATTAACTCCATTGAAAATATTTTCTCTGTCCTCTAGTGCTCATAAGAAGAGAAATTTTTACTTGCAGTCTATCGTTTTGATGGGGAAGCTGATTAGTGGTGGAAACTGATCAAGAATATGAAGTCCCAAGAGGAAATTGATTCTATATAATGGGAGGAATTCAGGATGATGTTTTCAACAAATATTTTCCTTGAACCCTCCATCTCAAGATGGAAAGATAGTTCCTTGGACTCAAGCAGAAGGAAGATGAGTCCATCGGGGTGTATGAAATGAACTTTACAAGGCTTGCAAGGTATGCCTCTGGCTTTGTCATGAACATTGAAAGCAAGGTGGATCGCTTCTTTTGTGGACTAAAGTTGAGTCTACGAAAAGTGTTGGAAATTTGAGACTTCGATAGCTATGTTGAGATTGTCTGTTGTTCCCTCAAGGTTGAAATGGAGATTGGAGACTCTCAGTGGTCTCATGGTCCTAGTGACAAGAAGAAAAAATGGAGAAAAACATGGGTGGTTCATTGAAAAAATCCCATGATGGAAAGAATCCTCACTTTCCCCTTTGAAAGAATTGCAGGAAAAAACATCTTGGTGACTATCTCAACGGAACCAAGAATTGCTTCAAATGCAGAAAGTTTGGTCATATGGCCAAGAAGTGATGAAGGGATATGAAAAATCCCGCTAATGTTGAAGAAGAAAGGAAGGTTCAGATCAACACTCAGCCTGTAGTGCAGTGTTATAACTGCAAGGAGTTTGGGTATTATGAAAACAATTTCCCTAAGCCGAGGGTTGTCGGATGCAATCAGCAATAATCTCCAAGGCAACAAGGAAGGGCTTATGATATCACTACTACTAAGGTAGAGCTGGAAAACAATGTGGTGATAGGTACACTTTTTATTCATTCAAGAATATTGAACATACTATTTGATTCTGGTTCTACGCATTATTTCATATCTTTCCAATTTAGTAGATATTTTCAAACACCACCTCAAAATTTGGAGGAAAAGTTACCTGTGAGAACAGAGAATGGGGAAATCATTGAATCCATTGTTTATAACTCCTCCTCAGTTAACATTTGTGGGATGAACCTCCGAGAAAATCTCGTTATACTTCTTTTAGTGGATTTTGACGTAATCTTGGGCATGTATTGGCTATATTTGTACAAAGCCAACATCAACATTTAGGAAAGGGAAATCACTTTTCACATCCCGAAGCATCCTCTGATTCTTTACAAGTGCAAGGAGGAAGATGAGTCTCCTTTAGAATCTTTGTCTCAAGTTTGGATATTGCTTCCTTATGAACATGCATACCTAGATCAAATGATTGAGACAAAGGAGAGAATCATGCTTGAAGACATTCCCATCATGAGGGATTCCAATGGGGAAAGCTACAGTGAAACTAGTGGCACCAATCTCTACTTCCAATCGATTTGGAATCTTATCCTCGTAGTGTAGCAATCAACACCTTCCATATTTTAGGAAGATGATTTGACTATAGCTCCAATCTTGTTCAGAGGATGCTGAGGAGGGATCTTGTTGACTGCTATCACTAGCACCATATTGTTGGTACCCCTTAGTGGCCTACAGAGGGAACCAACCAAAACATTTTCACCTTGGACATTCATGAATAGATATGAAGGGACTATCATCAAGTGCATAAAGATATAGATCTATGGGAGTCAGATCATATCCACTTTTCTACTGAATAAGATCGTTGGCATCTTCTGACAACAGCTAGTGGGTAGGCTCATATCACTACTCATTATGATCATGTCTGCACACATATTCATGTAGCAAGAATGGGGGAGGTATATATCCCTACCCCCATGCATGACGCCCATCAACATAATTTGATAGAACAAGGAGGATATGAGTGGTAATATATCTCCACTTAAATCAATGATATCATCCAGTATATTTTAGAGAGTAAAAATATGAAGACTTGCATTTTTGTGCATACTTTGATAAAGTTACACTACATTCTAGAAATGGGTGAAGAACTTTCCAATAATATTCTAGAACTGGTAAATATATAGATACAGAAATATATTCAAGTCTGATATCCAGAGAAGCACATCACCATGATTAGTGTAAAGAGGTGGCTACTCCAGAGTTAGCGTAAGTTATTTATCCCATCCCAAAGGATTATAGACATATAATGGTAAAGGATGAGGCATAGGATTGTGATCATATATAGACTCCAATAGGATCTCACCAAGTGAAAGTGATACATACCTCAGGATAGGCACACATTACTTTCAAAAAAGACCGATGACATACTCTAAAGGCACTAGACTAGGATCATATCCCCATTCCAACTAAATTTCACCAACTGAGAGTGGAACATGCCATGGGACAAGACAATACTCCTCCAAGATCTGTGTGGGCATTTCATGAGCTTAATATCCCCATTCCAACTAAATTTCACCAACTGAGAGTGGAACATGCCATAGGAAATCACTTTTCATATCCCCATTCCAACTAATGTTGACCAACTGAGAGAGATTGAGTTCTCAATTGAACTTATCCCTGGATCTCTACCAATCTCAAAGACACCTTACAGAATGGCCACCGTAGAGCTTGAAGAGTTAAAGAAGCAGTTAAATGAGAATATGGAGAAGGGTTTTATATGCCTGAGTGCTTCACCATGGGGTTCTCCAGTCCTCTTCATCAAGAATAAGGATGGATCAACGAGCCTCTCCATTGATTATCATGAGCTTAATAAAATCACTATAAAGAACAAGTATCCACTTCCAATAATAGATGAATTGTACGATCAGCTTCGTGGGGTCAGTTATTTCTCTAAGGTAGACCTTCGGTAAGGATATCACCAACTAAAGGTGAGGAAGGAAGATATTACCAAGAATGCCTTTCGAACGAGGTATGGACACTATGAGTTCATAGTGATGCCCTTTGGACTCACTAATGCTCCAGAAATTTTCATGGATTTAATGAATAGTCTTTAGATATTACCTCGACAAATTTGTGGTGGTCTTTATTGATGATATTTTGATATACTCTAAGAGCAAGGTGGAACATGAGTATTTGGAAAGTGTGTTAAATACTTTCAGAAGGGAGATGTTTTATGCAAAGTACAGTAAATGTGAGTTATGGATGGAGGAAGTATCATTCTTGGGGCATGTTATCACCAGGGAATGGATCTCTATGGACCCTTCCAAGATGAAGGCTATTGAAGAGTGGATGAGGCCAACTTTTGTAATAGATATCCTCGTCTTTTTAGGTCTAGCTGGGTATTATCGACGATTCATGAAGAAATTTTCATGATTTTCAAACCTAATGGCCAAGCTGACATGGATGGGAGTAAAGTTCATCTGGACACATGAATGTGAAGACTGTTTTAAGGTGTTGAAAAAGAGGCTTATCACTGCACCAGTACTCACACTCGCTTCAAGTGGAGAACTCTTTGTGGTGTATAATGATGCTTCTAAGAAAGGCTTAGGTTGTGTGCTAATGAAAAATGATAAAGTTATAGCCTATGCCTCAAGGTAGATGAAAATCCTTGAGAAAAACTATCCCACGCATGATCTGGAGTTGGCAGCTATGATCTTTGCATTGAAAATCTGGCGGCATTATCTCTATGGGAAAAAATGTGAGATATATAATGACCACAAGAGTATCAAATATATATTCACACAGAAGGATCTTAATTTGAACCAACGAGGATGGATAGATCTCATCACGGATTATGACTTCTCAATCCACTACCAACCTGGTAAGGAAAACAAGGTGGTGAATGCTCTAAGTAGAAAGGATCCTGCATCTTTATCAATGATGATAATTGAAAAGGATCTGATCTTCTTAGATTTGAAAAGGATGTACATGGGAATAATTAAGGGAGGAACATCATCAACCTTTTCTCATATGATTGCTCAACCACCCCTCTTGGAGAAAATAAAGGTTTCTCAAAGAAAGGATGTGGAAATTCAGAAAAGGGTGGAAACTGTTAAAAATGTGAAATCCTCTGATTTCAAAATTGATGAGGAAGGAGCTGTAATATTTGGGACACGATTATGTGTACCATCTAATCCATAGATAAAGAAGGAGCTATTGAATGATGCACATAGCTCGACCTTCTCTATCCATCCTGGGAGTACCAAAATGTACTGTGATCTCCGAGAACACTTCTTGAGGGATAACATGAAGAAGGATATTGCGGAATATATATCAAGGTGATTGGTATGTCAGCAAGTTAAATCTGAGCGACAAAAGTCCAAAGGTATGATGCAGCCATTGCCTATACCCATGTGGAAATTGGAAAATGTTACTATGGACTTTGTCACGGGTCTCCCGAAGATGTCGAAGGGAAATAATGCGATATGGGTTGTGGTTGACCGACTCACCAAGACATCCAATTTCATCGCTATTCGGGTAGATCTCTCACTTAAACAACTTGAAAAGATATATAAGAAGGAAGTGGTGAGATTGCACGGTGTTCTACTCTCAATTGTCTTTAACCGCGATCTAAGGTTCATATCTAAATTCCGGAGGAGCCTTCAACATTCTTTGAGTATTGAATTAAATTTCAGCACGGCCTGTCACCCCCAAACTGATGGCCAGTCTGAAATAACTATTTAGATGCTTGATGATATGCTTAGAGCCTTCTCTCTAGAATAAAAAGTTGGATGGGATCAGCATCTCCCATTGGTTGAGTTCTCATACAACAATAGCTTCCACTCGAGTATTCAAATGGCTCCATATGAAGCTCTGTATGGAAAGCGATGTAGAACTCCAACCTGTTGGGATGAAGTTGGAGAAAAAAGATACTTGGACCCCATAAAGTTCAATAGATGACAGAGAAGGATCAAGTCATCCAGAAACACATCAAAGCTGCTCAAAGTTGGCAGAAGAGCTATCCTGATAACTGTCGAAGGGACTTGGAGTTTGACGTTGGAGATAAATTCTTCCTTCGAATATCTCCATGGAACAGAGTCATGCAATTTGGGAAGAAAGGGAAGCTAAGCCCAAGGTATATTGGCCCATCTAAGATCCTTGACCGCATAAGAGTCATGGAGTATCATCTTGCACTTCCACCAAATATGGATCAAGTTCATGATTTTTTCCACATATCACTCTTGAGGAAGTGCATACCTGATCCTTCACATGTACTAAGCTCAGAGGTGGTGCAGCTAGAAGATGATCTCTCCTATGAGGAGCATCCAGTAAAGATTCTAGATCGGAAAGATAAGGTTCTACGCAACAAGACAAACCATCTTGTCAAAGTGTTGTGGGGGAACCATAAGTTTGAGGAAGCAACATGGGAATTGGAGGAAGCAATGAAGTAAAAGTACCTACACCTGTTTTTGGCTTAGTATGTAAAACGAAATTTCAAGGGTGAAATTTCATAAGGGGGGAAGAATGTAACGACCCAAAGTTTTTCAATGGAAATTCCCTTCTTATATTTATGCCATAAAATCACATTAAAAGAACAACATAATGAACTACTAAGTGATAAGTGACCTTTAAACATAATTTTTTCACTTCTGTGTTTGGAATTTCGAAAATCCAGCATACACAGTTGTGTTCAAGATGTTTTTTGGAGTTTAATAAAACAAAATTAATTTTTGGTGAATAGTAACCTACCCTAATGAATATTAACATACCCTTTTGAATAGTGATATACCCTAATGAATAGTAACCTCACCTATGGTGGTATAAAAATAATATTCAAGTTGGAAGTAAGATATACCTATATTTTAGAATGAGTTAATGAATGTTTTAAAACTGGTTTTGATAATAATATATTATTTTAATTAAATATTAAATTAAGCATATTTAGAAAATTATTTCTAAAAAATGGACTTCATTTTTGTATTCTACACATCAAAAAATGGTTAGGGTAAATTTTTGGGATTTTTTTGAAATACTTGAATTTTTTATGAGTAGTGGAATCTGATAATTTACAATTAATGCTAAATAAGAGATTAATTGAGTCATCGATGATTCTATACTAATGTAAGCCCACTTTTTTTGAATTCACATGACCCATTTACTATTCTTGGTCATGGAATACTTACTATTACTTTTCTTGGGAAGAAATAATAAATTAATTATTATAATATCATGAAATCCCTCCTCTCCTCCACTATAAAAACCCTCCATTCACTCCCTCCTCTCTCCACTCCTCTCAAGCTCCAAGACTTCTCTAAATTCTACCCAAATCTTTTCCAAAGGTCCTCCACCATGTCCAAAATCTCTCAAAATACTCAAAATACCATAAAATCTCCCCTTAAGAGGATCTCAAAGGAGGAAGTCTTAAGAGGTAAATTCCTCTTTCCAAACTTCTTCTTTTCTTTTAAGTTCCTTTCTTTTTTATTTTATTTCCTCACCTCCCTTCACCATAATAGTATGATAAATCCATTAACATAAATGTACTAGAATTTCTTCATGATAGTGGTATATTTAATTATCTTCTCCCCTTTCTCCACTCTTTTATTTGAAAGAAATGAAAGCACCATTTGAGATGTGCTAATTTAGCACATTCAAGGACAACAGTTTATCAATTTCTGTTATTATCTTTAATTCTGGTCATGAAACCATTTATGTTATGGTTGAACCAGATTATTATATATTTTATATATCCTATTTATGGTTCTGTAATCCTTATACACTCATGATATCAAATAATAATACAAAACAAGTTAATTATGGGTAAAATCGCTAAAATTAATTCAAGCATTTATCATTAATGTCTTATGTCATGGTTCTCTTTCACTCCAATTAACCAAACTAATTTTGTAACCATGTAATGTTATTTATGTTAAATAATTCTATATAACATCAATTCTGGATTACCACTTTCATCTTACTTTTTATCCGAACCTAAATACAAGTGAACTGATCATTAAAACCCAAGGAAACAAACAGACCCGAACCATGAAATTGAACCTTATAATCAATCAAAATGGTTATAAATGAACTTAAAAAGTTTATAATAAATAGTTTACAAGTATATAAGGTTATGTAACTATTTATTAATAAACCTAATTTGACTATTCAGGTCATTAATATCAAGTGGAGAACACCAACGGACTTAAGGTAAGGGATCCTCTCCTTTTCTCTCGTAATCAAGATTGTCCTCTATACTATGCCTTTATATGTGTACTAGAAAATTATGGGGTATATTTAAGAACCTCCCCCATAATTCCTTATGGATTTATAAGTGATTCGAACCCCCATTTCTCTCTCATCAATCCCTCTTGGCCACACCCGACACCATGTCGATAAAATCATAACGAATTCTACCCGAACATTCTTTGTTCTTTCGGGTTGCCTTATCTTTATTTCAAAATCGTGTTATCTTATATATATGTGTGATTCTTATGACTTATGGTTAGTTGTATAAGATTCTTATATTAATAACCTTTCACCACATTCATTCGGGGATATACATGATTTTGAAAGATTCTCTCCTTAGAACATTCCGATAAGCCAACCTGTTTTAAGGGGACTTCCCATGTTTTTACCCAAGTTTCAAGTGCACTTTATCCTATGTGTAAAAAAACCATTGTATTTATAAAATCAGTATTTTTATTATGAAAACATTCTTGGGTCAATTCTGGTTTTATACAAAAGAATGCCCTCTTTTCTATTTGAAAATCTCTAGAGTGTTTTCCTTAAAACCGCACCAAAATGTTTTAATACTAATGTTTCTAAAATACATTTTTTATATGTTGTCACTGATATTTGACACCACTTACCATGTTATATTCCTAATTTACCCTAATAATGTCTATGTATGTTCTATTCCTTTCCTTTCATGGACACTTTCGTGATACGCCCATTGGATATGTTTTATGTCATTATTGTGATACCCAATTCTTTCCATGGGTGCCCTTATGTTTGTGTATGGTTGATTATGTATGATTGTTTATGTGGAAAGATTATTTATGTGGCAAGAATATTCATGAATATTTTGAGATGGGTGCACCCAGATAGCGCTCCAATTCATTTTTTAAGGATAAGTCTCATGAGATGCGATGTGAAACGGGATTGACGGTTAGCCTTGACCCGTACTGAAATGGGAAACGGGATTGGCGGTTAGCCTTGACCCATACTAAAGATATGATTTATGATTCTGCAAAATTTATATGATTCCATGTTTATAAGAGCCCATGATTGTATTAAATGATTTTATAAGTTTCTTTTTTTGGATATCATTATGTCATTCCTCCTAACTCATGTGCTTGAGATGTATCTTTATGTTCATTCCTTTAATGGGATTTTTAGGTCATCCCCTTTGTTCATGTGTTCCCCAGGGTGCCCTATACAGATGTAAGAGCTCAAAGAAAGTTAGAAGCTCTTTATGGAGACTCATTAAAGAAGTTTTTTTGTCCCATGTTTTATGTTATATGTACCTTGTCTTCCAAGACACTAGACTTAACGATCCTTGGCTTGTACTCTAATGATTAATTATGCTTAAAATAATGAAATGTTATATGTAAAAGGCTTTGGTCGCTATATCTTAGATTATATATTATACCATATCAACCATTTTATTATGGAAACAAATGTTTATATAAGGTTTAATATAAAACAAAATTGAGAGATATCAGTTAAAATTTAAACCTATTCTTCGAGAGAACTCCTTTTGATTACACATTCAGCCTTTAAAGATTGGCCATCGAAGAATACCAAGGAATATAAAAATAAGGTAATGAAGATAAGAAGGTATTATGATATGTATATACCCTATTTTATCAAATTTAGTTTCTATAATTTCTATTAATTAATTTTAAAATAAGCATGTGAAACGCAACAAAAATCTATTTTTAGAAAAAATTCATTTTTAATCCTAAAACTGAATTTAATTTCATTACAACCATAGTCAAACAATAAAATGAATATTAAAATATTTTAGTGAAATATCCTTCATGGGTGAGATAGATATCGAATCTAAAGCTACAATTACGAATTACCTAGTGGAGATTGAGGATTGGAAGTGGAAAATATTTCATGGGTGAGTGGTTACCCTGGTGGTGTTTAGTGGTGGTACAAGAGTCATCAGGAGAGTACTTAGGAGTGGGAGACCCAAATGTGAGCTCAGTACCCACATATTTTTTATTAGTCATTTTCTATTTTATAGATTTAAATCCCTAAGGTGTGGAGAATGTAATTTCTTTTTATCCATGTAATGATTTGAAATATATCTAGTAATGTTTTCAAAGCCCAGAGCTATGAAAATGAGAAATTCTGATGCCATATGGGACAGGTATTGATATTTTAATAATATTTAATATATTAATATCACATGAATGAATTTTTACTAAAATAGTATAATAAGTATAGAAATAAGGATCTTATCAGAATTATGAGGTTGTATTTGTGTTTAGAACATGGGTTCTACCCTAAGCGTGACATAACCTATTTCAATTTCAGGTTTCTTAAAAATATTTTCCTAGGCACGAATAATAAGTTATTTAATTAATTAATTTTATTATTTTTTGATTCATCAACCTAGAAACCCTCTATAAATATATGGTTATAACACAATCATAGGGTTAGATACATAACCTTAATATTTCAAGAGAATTCATTAGAGGAGGACTCTGTGAATGAAAATAGATTGAGATCATGATCGAGGATCATTTCACTAAGGGTGGTTGTGGATATCACCAGGGACGTCGACGTGTGAAAATTATTCATTAGTGATTGATCCAATAAGGGATCAGACGCTTTATTTATGTGGACTCATCTTGTTTTGATTTCTCATATAAAATATGGATCAATTCCACTAACAATAATTTATTCATTCATCAACGGTTGGTTTATATTTATAGATCATTTGGTTGTTGTCTATATAGTCGTTCATTTGATTTTATAAAGAAAATAGTTCAAGACCAACCCAAAAAACTACTGAGTTTCATTCCTATTTTATGTTTCTTAGATTTCTCCACCATTTATTCACATGTTCATCTTGGGGGATTTCTTTTTCCCATGGTTTAATGAATACACAATATTTGATATTTGTGTGACTGTTATTCAGCACAATAGACCAATTTCATGGGTGCAGTTCAAGATCAAGGTATGTAATGATTAAAGATGAACAGTTGTTTATTTAGAGACTTCCAATTACATTTATTGGTGTTCCAATGAGATATAATTTTGATAAAATAACTATTTATTGTATTTTGTGGATGGATTCCAGCTGAAATTGATGGTGGGGCTTTGTCGAGGGTCAATTATAGGATCATGGGCATGGTCGACGGTAACTGTGGAGGATCTAGTAGCAATACGGTTTTATGCAAGAAGTAACCATGGAGTTCATCAAATTATGCATTACACAAGGTGTAATCTCTAGGTACATGTATTTTGGTACCCCCTGGTTGCAGCACTAGGGTTTCTATAGAAAATTAAATATCTCATGCCAAACAACCCGATGATGGAGGCCTGACATGTACTTCAAAAGTACACAAACATAGACATGGATATGCATACGGGAATGGGAAGAGTACTTGGGAATGACCCAGTACTCAAACATGGTCAAGTGTACATGGGAATGACCTGGTGTACAAGGGAACGGGAGAGCGCAACACTAAGTGACAGCTCATCCTCTATAATTTGTGTACCCCTGAGGGACACACCTTGTATGTGGAGGTTTATTTACTATGTGGGTTGGAATGACAAGGATAGACCAGGGGTTGAAAAGACACACCATGTACCCCCAATACAGGTCGTGTACCCCCTCAAAGGGTGTTCAGATCCATTCATTTCTTAACTATAGACCATTTTCGATTGATTATGATAACTTAATTTTTTACCTCAAGTGTACAGTATGGAATTACATACTCATCATAGGATTTTGATCCCCCTCTATGGGTTCAGTAGTAGATAGATTTCAGTTCATCTCTATATGAGACTACTATGAAATCCTCAATCATTCTTTGGTGGATTTCATGGTATCATCATGACCACCATGCACAGGGTTTCAATCCCAAATTTAACAGGATAATCTATTAGGTGTTTGATGACCCCTAGTGTCCCTAAGTGTGATACCCTACCAGGATGAGGAGATCTTCATAGATCTAGTGAATAATTCTTGATGAGAATTGATGAGCAGAACTTCTTGTATGACAACCTTTAGTCACAGCAGGGATTATAGATTAGTTTCTCCCAAGATGAGCATTCCCTTGAATCCTAGAACATTATTTTATGGATAATGGTGGTTTAGTCCTTGTTTTAGACTTAGATCTTGTTATGGTTTTTTCTAGGTTTATAGTTTTATGTCTCTTATGTTGTTGACATATCATGTGATGATTTGACTAATCATGATGCTTTATGTTTAGTGATTTCAGGGTATCTTACATGGTATTTTTATAATCACCCATTCATGGTATCTGCCTACATGTTTTATATCTTATGCAGATAAAGACCCTTTTTATGGAGTCATGGGAGGACCAAGATCCATAGGAGCATTATTCTGGGCTAGATAAACCAATGTTTATACTAGTGTTGTATTTGAAATCACTCTCCTCCCTCTAAGTTTCTTAGACACTTTTTTATATTTTTGTGGGATTTTATTTCCCATTTATCTCTTTTAGTACCTTGTCTTTATACAACTGACACAGTAGAATCCTAAACCTCGAGGTTGCACATGATGGTCTCCAGAAACTGAAGCTGACAAGTATACCACATTTGGGGAAAGCTACAGTGAAACTAGTGGCACCAATATCTACTTCCAATCGATTTGGAATCTTATCCTCGTAGTGTAGCAATCAACACCTTCCATATTTTAGGAAGGTGATTTGACTATAGCTCCATTCTAGTTCAGAGGATGCTGAGGAGGGATCTTGTTGACTGCTATCACTAACACCATCTTGTTCGTACCCCTTAGTGGCCTACAGAGGGAACCAACCAAAACATTTTCACCTTGGAAATTCATGAATAGATATGAAGGGACTATAATCAAGTGCATAAAGATATAGATCTATGGGAGTCAGATCATATCCACTTTTCTACTGAATAAGATCGTTGGCATCTTCTGACAACAGCTAGTGGGTAGGCTCATATCACTACTCATTATGATCATGTCTGCACACATATTCATGTATCAATCATGGGGGAGGTATATATCCCTACCCCCATGCATGATGCCCGTCAACATAATTTGATAGAACAAGGAGGATAGGAGTGGGAATATATCTCCACTTAAATCAATGATATCATCCAGTATATTTTAGAGAGTAAAAATATGAAGACTTGCATTTTTGTGCATACTTTGATAAAGTTACACTACATTCTAGAAATGGGTGAAGAACTTTTCAATAATATTCTAGAACTGGTAAAGATATAGATACAGAAATATATTCAAGTCTGATATCCAGAGAAGCACATCACCATGATTAGTGTAAAGAGGTGGCTACTCCGGAGTTAGCGTAAGTTATTTATCCCATCCCAAAGGATTATAGACATATAATGGTAAAGTATTAGGCATAGGATTGTGATCATATATAGACTCTAATAGGATATCACCAAGTGAAAGTGATACATACCTCAGGATAGGCACACATTACTTTCAAAAAAGACTGATGACATACTCTAAAGGCACTAGACTAGGATCATATCCCCATTCCAACTAAAGTTCACCAACTGAGAGTGGAACATGCCATAGGACGAGATCATAATCTTATAATGGAATAAAAGATACATACTCTAAAGGAATGGGACTGGTCTCAAATTCCCCTTCAGAATAGGGATCCCTATGTGAGAGAAGAACATGCCTTAGGATTGGCTCATATTCCTATCCGTGAATCTACTCAGCAAATTTCATCTACTCATAGAAGGAAGAATCATATCCATACTTACACTTAGGAACAAATTCACCAACATACTTTATAGGCTATAAAAGAAGTGTCTTATATCTTTTCTCTCATTCCGATGCTACTTTGAAATATTATGATTGGGAAGGAATATTTGAACTAGGCACATATCCTTATTTCATCCAGGATTGACTGTAATATTCTAAAAACTACCTACAAGTAGGCTCATATCCATGCCAACAATAAATAATCTCATAGACATACTCTAGAAGTGTGCTCATACTCTAGTAGAACCAAATGTTTATCAATATATTCAAGATAACATAATATAGCAGGCTCATATCTCTTGTCACCCCCAAAAGTAAGGTTGGAATATTTTGGACACAACACAGAATACCACTCATATCCTTAGTCTTCTCATTTCTAGTGTCCTTAAGGTTGTTTGATGAATATATGAAACAAAAAAGGTCCTATAAAATCTTAAAATAAATAAATAATTCATCATTACTTCGATATTTATCCTCAAGGTAGTGTTGATATTGATCTCAGGGACTCTACTCCTGATATCCACCAGGGTCAACCTCCCCACATTGAAATATCCTTTTGACAAGGAAATCACCCCTTGATCAAACACTTTTGTATAAAGAGGTCCTAGAAACTTAGAAAACTTTGTAATGAGATGTTCTCGAAAAATCAAGGTTAACCATATATAGTTCCCCATCAACAATCAGTAGCACATTACCATAGTCACCAGGTGAACCAGAGAAGACACTTTTGTGGTCTGGCCTAGTGGAGGAGTAGAAATCTGATAAAGAAGAGGCTAGTATGGATATATGAAGAGAGTTAGCTATAAAAAACATCCCAATCATGTTTTTTCCCATATCCACTTCTAAATATGAGATCATTTATCGTAGAAGTAGTGCATGCCTTACCTATGCCAAAATATATGGTAAATTCATCAGTGGTTAAAAGTATAGACATTTCCCATATCCAGGATATGAGGGAATCCTTAATATCATAAATACACTCTATTTTCAATTGTACATGGTCGTGTTCTCCATATTTTTGAACCCCCGGATGGAAGATAATGACAAACACCTATGTATTGTTTGTCTCCGTAACATAAAAACTCTCTATTGACTGGTTTCCAGATCTTGGTCAAAAATACATATATAAGGGTGGGGGGAAATATAGAGAATTACACCTCACTATCTAATCAGAATTGAACCCCCCCCCCAGATATGACATCCTCTAATGTCATAGCCATAGAATAAATCTGGGTACCAAGTATTTCACATGCCAGTTTTTCAATATGATGAAATACCCCTACTTTAAATATGGGAATACATCAAAAATGAAGGGAGAGGGATACCAATATAACTTTAAGCAGGGCCCCTCAAAGAAATGGGAATCCATTTCAGATGTGTAATTTGATGTTATGTATAACCTAGTAATTTCCCAAAGAAAATAAATCTCATCATGGGTTTTCATTGTACCCAAATCATACAATTACACAATTATGTAAAGTTAGATGGATTGTAATAATAGCTTCCATAGAATTCATCCAAGAGTGAACCCATCCAACTGGGATGGGGAAATATTTATCACTTCCTCCACCCCTTAGGTCATCAATGCATGATAAGATCCACGACATGCCAGCAACAGTTAAAAACTAACCCCATCCCATTGGGATTGGGAATTTTTATTTCAATCGCTATCACCAAGTTCTTCAAACCCCAAGAGGGTCTTGGAGAAATTAGTGGTGGTTCAAAATCAACCACGTCCCATAGGAATATGGGAATTTATATCTCAATTCTCATCACATGAGTCGTCAAATCCTCAAATGGAATCATCAAATCCTAAAAAATAGGATCATCAAGTGCCAATGCTCACCTCAAATAGTCCTCATCCCACTAGGAAGGGGAGATTTTTACCATTATCATCACCTTAGAAAGAATTAGTCTTATCCAGGTTGGGAGTTAAATATAAATGGTTGGCATCTCATTCATTCCTCCCTTATCAATAAAACCTTTTTCTATTAAGTTCTCATTTAGAAAACATGATTAGAAACTCCCTAAGGGTCACTATTTGTGGACCGAGAAAGGAGGAATGTATGGAGAAGGCAATAAAACACATAGGGGTCATAATCTGAAATTTTCTAATATGGAGAAGGGTTGAAGAAATGACACTGATGCAACTAGTGAAGAACCACCCTATTACATTGAGAGTAATGGGATAAATACCATTTCCTAATACACCTCAGTGAATCTCATCTCCATCAACATAATAGATAAAGTGGATCAAGACGCAAATGTAGAGGGACATAATGAAGAAACCATTCCTTGAGAAGAGGGTGTCCTCGATGCACCAACTAAGGTTGAACATATGTGGAATGAGAGGAGGATCCAAAACCTGGTACCTCTAAATAATGAGATTCCACCTCTAGGGTAGAACATTTCCAAGGATAAAGGAAAATATGTGGCTATGTCCTACTCACCACCCAGAAGATATGAAATTCCTTCTATGGAAGAATGAATGGAACAATATGAGAATGAGATATAAAATATCAAACAACTAAATGAGGAATTAGTCAGCGGAAATTTTTAACATTGGGTAGTGTCTTTAGATAGAGATAATTATCCCTCCTCCCACACATTAGGAAATAGATAATTTACCTGAAATAATGGTATCTGAGAAGCATGTTGTATCTAGATATAGATAGTTAGTCTATACAAATTAAGAAGTCGAAGTTGATTGTGACTTCCCTCCATTAGAGTGATGGACTATCCACTGCTAAAACAGTCACTCAATCCAAACATGGATTTAAAATAAATGGTATATAAAAATGGGATCACCTCATCAAACTCTACCCACTCCCTATAGATGGGAGTCTTCCCAGAAATTGGTACCTTTAGAAATGCTCAATTCCATTAAATCCCAATCCAATCAAATGGAATCCATGGAAGGGATATGCACACCCATGCAGCCCAAGAAGAATCCATGTCCTGAATGGGTGGATAACACTTTGCCTCCAACAAATTTCGGCAATCCAACCTTATCAAACTTTGATGGAATGGTAGATCCAAAAAAACCTCATACACTTCATTCCTCAATGTGGCCTGATAATGGTCCCTCAAGAACAGTTGTAGGAGACCAAGCTGATATATTTTATAAAAAATCTGATAGGTTTGGAATTTTTTGGTACGAAATCCATTCAGTATGATCCATATCAAGATTGGAAGACCATCATCATCAGATTCTTTATTACTTCATCTATACAATAAGGAAAATAACAATTTTCAACCTCAAAAACTATAAAAAAATGTGAAGATCATAGGGTTTCTAAATTCATTATCAGATATAAAGGTTTAACCTATTCAATCAGAACATTTTTATCATAAGAAAAGCTGATGGAACTATGTTCTGAAAATATTTTCAATGACATAGAAACACCTATAATCCTAATGAAGTACCCATGTGGATTCCACAAGTTTATATAAATTGAACAATGTCTATAATATGTCATTCATTAGGCTTGAGCTAAGTCTAAGATCATACCCTCGGTGCAAATGTATTTTTAAGGAAGAGACTACCAATGTTACCCTAAAACTAGTAGAAGTTTCCATTCAATCACCCAGTTATTCCCTGAATTTTCTAGAACCTCCTATCGAGTGGTAGCAGTAGGAGAATATTCCTTGTCTAGAAGTAAAAAAAAGAGATCAGTATCACCTACAATTTTTGTAATGGATGAATAAAATTTACTCCTTATGAAATTATTATTACCATTGTTATTTCCTTAAGTCCAATAAAAATAATTAATTCAAGCTACTACATCCTAGGAAACCCAATGTGGTTAAACTCACTGATCATCCTGACTACTATTGTTTCTATAGAAGTCTGAATCACACCATCCAGGATTTCATCATATTCAAAGACTTTCTCTAAATCATGGTTGATACTAGACAAGTAGTGCTGGAGAATTCCCTATAACAAGTGACTTGTGTAGTTGTTTCCCAATCATAAGAAGAGGGTAACTGGCAAGAATGTTTTTCTAGGTATGGACAGAAATTTAATAACTGGATGACTCAAAAGAGAGTTGACTGAGCTCATGCCACCCCAAGATCATGGCTTGCAATCCCATAAAAAACATGTCACCTATGGATGTGATAATGAAAAAACTTCCTAAACGTAGACATAACCATCAAACATATGAAGATAAAAAAGTGGAAGAGTCATATTCATCACCTATGCAAGCTATTTCACTTGAAGACTTCTTTCCTTCAACATCCAGAGAATGGGAATCACCCCCAACAAAAGGAACCCTAATTAAATGAAAATATAATCATCGGCTCTATTAATGTTTCATTCTAAATAGACCCCTTATACAATGATGAATACACCTATGATTATGATACCCCCATACCAGACTAAAGAGATGTAATCCTGGGATGCAGGATCAAAGGATACAGAGGACAACATAGGTTTGTTCGAACCCAATATCGTAGTCACATCCCTCAAGAAGACTTATATGCAGTTGATACCTATGGGAGGGAACTCCAAGAATCCTGTAAAAGCATATAGGTATCCCAGGTCCCTCTGGTGGTCATCCAAGCCCAGTCATATTATATGACCGGCTAGTAGTGGTGTGATTTCCTGACTATCCCATTCAAAGGGGAAGGTCGGCATGACCAACACCATTGAAAATAGATGCTCCTTCACCCTCTTCTCAAGAACTAGGACCATCCAGCGTAAACACCATAAACGTGAAAGCTATATAATATGGAGAAACCCAAAAATTGTTATGTTCATACATTTGGCACAAAATTATGACATTCTAAAATAGTTGGGGGTTATTTCATCCAAAATATCAATCACGGATGCCCTCCATATTTCAGAAGAACTCATAGAGGCACACACAGAGGCCCTCCAATGCCTATAATAGTTTGAGATAGAATTCAATGTAGCCAAGGTTCATCGAGTGGATATAATGTCATCCGAGTTCCATGTCTCCATACTGTTCTCATAAAATGATCAAGAAGAAGTTATCAAAGGATATATTAGGCCCCTGTATGTTTCAGATAAACTCGACAATGTAAAAATATAAATTTCTTTGATAAAAGATCATTATGGGATCAACCAAATCCTAATTCAAACCCTCCAACTTCTGAGATATAGTGAGGTGGGATTATCTCCGGAAAAAATATCCATTCAAGGGTATGATAAGAGCAGGCAAAGGCCTCTCAATAATATCAAGATCTAGACTTGGTTTGGGGATCTCGCATCTAATGTTGAGTTTATAGTTATCTGGTAAGACAACACATATAATTTCTAGAGGGGGAGACCTTAGCTTGATAGCCACATAAAGGTACCTTTAACATTTCATTTGTGCTTGGAATATCCCATTGATGAAAATTTAGGCATAATGCGTGGAGATGATTCCCCATTGGAGTCCAACAAATCTGTATATGATGATGTAGTTTTCTATAAAAGGAATTCAAACAAATGGTAGATGACAATATTTAGGTTGCATCCACTAATGGACTGGGGACCACCCCTGTGAATCCCTGGCATATACTCGATGGTGATTATCTAGTACCCATAAACCTGATTGGGGAGTTAGACTTAATCCTATATTTTCAAGCTACACTAATCCACAATGATAGTATAGAAGAAAATAATTAGCTCCGGAATCTCTCTGCAAAGACTTTGGTGGTTAATGGTAGAAATGAATCTTACTGAGGCATATCTTACACCATTAGGGATAGAGATTCCCCTGGATTTACAACCATGTTTGAAAATGGCTAAACAGACTCAGAGATGGAAGAAGAAGACGATGACCACAAGAAATCCCCTCATGCACTTGAGTAAGGAATATCCACTACCATCGATGGGATTGGGTAGGTGAATCTAGGAATATAAGAAGACTTGTATCCTATATTCATTAGTGAAATCAAGCCTCTCAAGGAGTAGGAGTTTTATATTTTATCTACAAAGTATAAAATATATGTATTCTCTTAGAATTATATGAAATTCCTAGGATGAACCCTGATGTACCAATGCACCATCTAGGCTTACCTGATGACGATTGAGGTTTCAAGAATGAATCCAAAAGGATACACACCTCTCATGATACTAATGTAGAATTGAAAGTCAAAAAATTGATCAAATCCAACTTTTTGTAAATTTAAATACCCAAAATAGCTCTCCAACATAGTCCCTGTCCAGAAAAAGAATAGAAAAATCAAGGTCTGTAATGATTTCAGATACCTCAATAGACACTGACTGAAGGAAGATTTCCCATTTCCGATCATAGGACTCTTGATCAATATAACTACTAGATTACAAGACCTTCACTCCATGGATGGGTATTCAAGTTACAATCAGATAAATATGGACCAAAAATATGAGGAATCAACTTTCTTCATAGCACATCAGGAGATCTTTTTCTATAAGGTCATGCCCTTTGGATTAAAGAATGATGGTGATACTTACCAAGACTTCGTGAATCATATATTTAAGACCTTTTGGGAAAAATAGAAGAATGTTATGTCAATGTCCTGGTAATAAAATCAAAACAGTGATGTTATCACCCCATAGATCTTCAAAAAATATTCAACAAGTTGTGTTAGAATTGTCTAAAGATGAATCTGTGGAAGTGTTCTTTTGGGGTAATGTCAGGAAAATTCCTTGTATTTTTGGTATGCCACCATGACATTGGGGTCAATACAGAAAAGGCTAGTACAATAATAGATATTTCACACCTTATAATCTTAAATAATTAAGGTGGATCCAAGGGAACTTTTCTTACATTCATAGTTTCATAACTAACCTAGCTGGAAAATCACTCCCCTTCACCAAGTTAATTAAGATGGGGGTCACCTACCGATGGTATGACTACTACTAAGAATCCAATAAGAATCCCAAGTAGATCTTGTTTCACCCACTAGTAATGATTACATCAATAGAATGAAAGCCACTAATCTTTTATGTGGACACCATGGAGCGATCACTTAGTTCTGTCTTCGCACATAAAAATGATGCGGAGAATGAAAACTGTATTTACTACCTTATTTAAATGATTCAAGGTACTGGGACATAGTATTCTAATTTTTATAAAAACTTCTCATTCTCATTATTATAGTGTAAAATATGAGACATTACATGTATAACTATTAAGTCCACTTGGTCTCTTGTATTTACCAACTCAATTATATCCTTGGTCATCCTATATTGATTGGTTATTTGTCTCGATGGGCAGTTGTTTTCAACAATATGACACCAAGTTCATGTCACAAAAGGCAATGAAAGGGAATCCCTTGTTGATTTCCTTATGGAATATCCCACCCTAGAAATTACTCAAGTGCACACTAAACTTCTAGATGAATAGGTTTTTTATTCCCATGACCCTCACTGAACATGGGAGATGTATTTTGATGGTTCCTCCCATAGTATTATCTATAATAGGATGAAAAAATAAAAGATCAATAAGGTTGGTTTAGGGATTGTATTTGTTTCTCCATACAAAGAAATTTTACCCTACTCCGTCTAACATTTTAGAGGCTACACTAATAATGAGGTAGAATACCAAGCCCCAAATGGTGGATTGGAACTATCCATATAGTTGTAGATAGACTGCCAAAACATCAAAGGGGGCTTAAAAAAGTGATAAAATAGATCAAAAGATAATATTACATCAAAAACAAAAAATTTCCCCCTCTAATTGGTTATATCAGAGGACTAAGAGAAGAGTTAAATTTTCAACCAATGTTGTATCATATACCTCGATTAAGAAATTATCATGCTGACACACTGGATAATGCAACCAAAAACCTGGTCAAACCCATTCAGGATGAGGAGTTGTTCCACATCACCCACAAAAGTATTGTCTCACAAATCATAATCTTTGAAATATAGGAAATAAATCATGTCAACATGGTCCCAGAGTGTGATGAACTGATATCCACTCATAGATGGATGGATCCCATAGTTTATTATCTCCAAAATGGGACCATCCCATTTGACCAATCCGTAAGGGAACAAACTAGGCATCGATTATTGAATGTTATTATTCAAGATAGTCCAAATAAGAAAAAATACCTCCATAAATGAGGATTTTATGGAATCCTACTTAGATTCATAGAAGACGGAGATATTGTCACTATCATGGAAGAAGTCCATGAATTATATTGTGGTACTCATCAGTCTAGTTCAGGGATCTTCAAATAATTTAGGAGGCTTGGTTACTATTGGAAAACAATGATAAATGATTGTATAGAATTCAGTAGAAAATTTCATGCATGCCAAATACATGAAAATTTCATCCATTAACCCCTGGAATTGATACATACCGCTAAATATTCATGGCCATTTGTTGTATGAGTAATGAATGTTATTTGTCTATATAGCCCAGCCATAGCTAAGTAGTTTAAGTATATCTTTACTTGTACCAACTTATTTTACAAATGGGATCAGGTAATACCCATGAAGAAAGTCAGGAAAAAATACTATAATTAACTTTATAAAATCAAATATCATCACTAGATTCAGAGTCCATCGCACGATATTAACAGAAAATGACACCAACTTCTATAACAACCACAAAACTGGGTTTCTGCAATTCCATCCTTTAACATCACTAAAAAGGCCCTGATAAAGGGGGTGCCTTTAACAGTGCTAAAAAATCGCAGATAAATGGACCCCTTTGTCAGCGCTTTTTTAGCGCTGATAAAGTGTATATTTCAAAAAAACTATATTTCATAAAAAAATAATATATTTATATATATTTATATAATTATATTTATACTTATAAAAATATAATATATATTTTTTAAATATGTTTTAGATAATAATAAATAAACATTTTCACTTAATATATAAGATATGTAGTGAAAATGGCGTATAAAATATCTTAAAAAATTATTAACTAATAATTTTATAATTATCATCAACTAATAATCATTTAATAACAATTTGAAGACATAAGAAATAAAAAAAACTAACAAAATATCTAAAATAAGTTGAAACGTAACTCAAACTCCAAACAACCATAACTTTGATACGGATGTCTGTTTGAGCTCTACAGCATATCAAATTTAAGCTTGTGATGAGCTCTATGCGCTAGTGACCAAATAGAAGATTTCTTCACATTTTTTGAGGCCAAAACAGGGTTAGAAGTTCTCCAAAACTAAATGTTTAGTCCATCAACCCAAATTTTGTAACTTTTGATGGAATTTCGGCCTCATTTAAGTGGGTTTTTTTGACCTTTTTTAGTGGGGAATGAATTTATTTCAAGGTATTACATTCATATTTATATTATATATTTGAAATTGTATCATTTTTCATAATGTTCTGTTATTTATAATCAAATGTATAACAATATATAAAAAAAATATATATTCGCACATAAAATTTTAATTTTATAAATAATTAATTAAACATATTTACATATAAAATATATTTCTCAATATGTAAGACTTATATAAATAAAAAACTAATATAAATTTTATTTAAAATACAAATATATGAATATTTATATACCTATATAATTTGTACGTGTATATATATATATATACATTTGTGTGCATCTATACTAACAATCTGATATATATTATCTATATATTCTAAACATATGTATATAAATATTAATATATAATATTTGTAAATATATATAAATATGTATAATTATACTTATAGATACACATATAATATATATGTGTGTGTGTGTTGTATATATGCATTTATTTATTTATAAACACACACAAAAAAGCATATTTTATTAAAGTATTTAAAATGGGTCTTATAATTATATATTAATATATGAATAAATACATGGATAAAAATATAAATATATATACATAAATAGATATAGATATATATTAATATATGAATAAATATATAAATATATAAATACAACAATATATGTATATATATATATTAATATACAGATATATATATTAATATAACTGAATATATATATATATGTAAATATAAATATATATTAATATAAAAGTAAATATAACTATATATATATATAAATAGACAGATATTTTATTAAATGCAGAGCAAAGGAATATGATGGAGTGTTAAAGGTTTAGGTGCATAGGTTAGAGTTCTCGAGTTCAAATCTTGGGGGAAGGAGGTCGCGTCTGTGGGGGGAAATGCATCTAGGATTGTTAAAGGGTGGATGGGGACCTTTTAAAGTGTGGGTGGGGCTACTGGGGTGTCTGTTCTAGGGTTGGGGTGTTGTTGACGGCCCTCCCCAATTTTTAGAAATATTGTTTTATTTTATTTTTTATGTTTTTTAACTTTTATCAGTGCTTTAAAAAAGGGATGATAAAGGAACCATTTATCAATGTTTGTTTAGCGCTAATAAAAGGCCCCCTTTATCAGTGCTATTTTTAGCACTGATAAAGGGGGTCTTTATGAGTGATTTTTTTAGCGCTGATAAAAGGGACCCCTTTTATTATCACCTCGATTAATAGCATTTTTTAGCACTATAAATGGACTTTTATAGTTCTTTTAAAGGCCATATTCATAGTAATGTATTCTAATGAGTATAAGAAATTGATCCAGGATTATAACATAACGTAAAATCATTCATCCCACTATCATATGGAGGAAAATGGACAAATAGAGGCCTTCAATAAGACTCTTTTTAATATATTTCATAATATGGTATGCAAATACAATATGTCCTCACTGGAAAATTTATTTCATTCTTTATGGGTCAACCACATCACCATGAACACTACTACAAAAGAAACTCTTTATCAATTGGTGTATGAAACTGATAATGTATTTCCCATAGAATTCCATTTTACTTCACTTTGAGAAGTTATCTATGTACAACTCTTAGATGATGGGAAATC
Source organism: Viscum album (assembly GCA_963277665.1). Taxonomy (NCBI): domain Eukaryota; kingdom Viridiplantae; phylum Streptophyta; class Magnoliopsida; order Santalales; family Viscaceae; genus Viscum; species Viscum album. The sequence continues at coordinate 339,729,843 of OY728163.1, forward strand.
AAAAGTGGTATGAGAATTTCTTGATGATAAAATTTTACACACACCAGAAAATCTCAAAGTCCATTAGAATAGTATTACATGATATTTCTTGTTCCTTCAAGGATAATTGGTATTTTCTCTCAAAACCTAATGATACGAGGAAAGAAACCACCAAATATGGAACCTAAATGGGAAGTTTCTTACATCAAAAATAATTTTATAATGGAGGTTACTTATTATACAAAATGGATGGGAAAATAATCACACCCCCCATCAATGTGGGGTTTCTCAATAATAACTTTTTCTAACTGTCGTCAAGCATCTAACGTTCGGATCACATGATATTAAACTGAAAAATAAGACTTCCTAGTCACATGATTTTAAAATACATGAAAGGAGTCTTGGAAGGAAGAATTTATACTACACGGTATCCTATTTCCTAAAAGAATGGTATCCTATGTCCTAGAAAGAAGACATTAAACTACACGGTATCCTGAGTCCTGGAAGTAAGTCATTAAACTGCATGGTATCCTAATTCTTATGAATAAGACTTTAAACTACATTCTATCCTAAGTCCTCACAACAATATTTTAAACTTCACATCACCTTACACCCTTACCATGTGATATTAAACTTTATGGAGAATGTTACATTACAAATGAATCACTAGACCTGAGCTAGATCTATGTGAAATAAAAATGAAGTTCCCCCATGACTATGTGTGAGTCTGATTCATATAAGAAATATCTATACTCAAGAACTACATGTGAATTGATTCCTTCCATCATCAGATATGTAGTGACATCCAAATCCCAAATCATGGGCCCGATCTAATATATGTCCCTAGTTGTATGAACTAAAACTAGAATACATCATTCATCTATACCATACTATGATAAAACTTCATGGAGACTTTTTTTCCACATGACCCTAAAAGGAATGACCCATATCATCTCGATCATAAGAAAATAAAATGTTTTACAATTTCTTCAATACATGATGTTAAAATATAGCCTTACCCTATGTACCAAACATAGGATTCCTTGGGAAACTATCTCAGGAAGCCTCATGTCACAAACACAGGATGCCTCTTATGATATGATTTGTAGAATATAAAGTTAAAATCTATGGGGATTAAAGACTTCTTGTTCATTATTACTAACCTTCGTACTTGATTCATTACATTAACTACATGGATTCTCAGAACAACCTATTTATTCATTGTCATTATGATTATAACACCCCAAGATTTCATAGTGTGTTATTTCTTCAAATTAATTCAATAACTTGCACTACAACCAACACCGAGTTCAAGCGCACCATGACTTACCAAACAAGCCGTTCAAAAGAGGTTATGAATAGTATTAACTAAATTTTAAACTTTGTATAATCCTTATAATTTTAGAATCCATATTATGAGTTTCTTAGACATAATGTAAGAACAAATTCATTTTCAGTATTACACTTTTACCAACTTTTAATAGTGAACCCTTTTCGAATCCAATATTTTAAACTTATATTCAATTTGACTAAATAAATTTACTTTTTAGAATGAGGACATCAAAAAATTTACAATTAAACATCCCAAGCTTCCACAGTACGCTTTCCTTTGAATAATACAGTAGCGTGTGTTGTACGCAACTTCAAGTTCTAACACACACCACAACCAATCAAACTAGCCGTAATGAATAGTAATACCTATTTTTTAAAATTTAATAAATTTTATCTTTCTAAATGGACTTCATTTTTGGATTCGTAATATTGAAATTAGATTAGGGTGAAATTTCGGTACTTTTCGGATAACTTTCATATTTTGATGAATAGTGAAAATTGCTAAATTTTAATTAAAAACAACTTTTTTAATCGAAATAATTAATATTGATAAATTATGAATTTGAGTGGTTTTAAATTATATTTAGAATATATTTTTAGCATTTAATACAATTTTGGTCATTGTACATAATCTCATAATTAAAATGGACATAAACAAGTGTCAATCTTTTGATAGTTATTATCTCTTAAAAACACGCTATTTGTTTTGACGACGGCAATTAATTTTTAAATTAATTAATGCAAGTAATATGTTTTAAATTTGGTAAAAAAGAATTAATTTTTGAATTCATAATATCAAATATATCTTAGGCCTAATTTTTATATTTTTCTGGAAACTTTCATTTTTTTGATGAATAGTGAAACCAATAAGTGGTAGTTAAAAAAATTAATTTTTCATAAAACTTAATTTTACCGCTTCTGTGAGTGGAATTTCAAAAAACCGAGAGACATGGTTTATTTCAAGGAGTAAAATGTGGTTCAATGAGATGAAAATAGTTTTTGGCGAATAGTAACTTTTTACTTTTATTTACCACGATTAAAAGTAAATAGGGTAATTAAGGGTAAAATGATATTAATATTACCCTAACACATGTCCTAATTCTATTGGACAAGTGTGTCTCGACGAAAAACAACCTTAGGAGTAAACTATTATCATTTAGGTCCACTTTTATTAGACTAGGATATTTATTATTATTTAATTCAAAGAAGAGTTAAAATAGTTAAAATCAAAGTTTATTTACTAAAACATTTTTAATATAGGGTTATACATAAGATAAATTCGATTGTAAATATTAATTAGAAATATAAAACGATTTACTACATATTTTTATTTTATTTATAATTTTTATACATTAAATTATTTAATTTATTTATGACACAATGGTGATGTAGTAATTATCTAATTAATGAAAAATTAGAATAATGGATATACTAAATACCCAAATAAATGTAATTTGAGACTTTTTATGAATAAAAATTCTTTTATAGGTTAATATTACATGTTAGGATTTATTTAATTAACTTTTTTCAATGTAATAATTATGTTATGAGTTTTACAAAAATCAATTATTGAATAGTGTCAAAATTGACATAAAAGAGTTTTTAAAACAAATATTATATTACTAATTGATATTAAATTCCTAAAAATCTAAGATTCGGCCTAGAGACTTATATCATGATAGTTGTATCATTAATGGACCACTTGGGGGTCTCTTGGATGTATATAGTGAGTTTATTAACCATATAATATAAAAATACAAAGAGACATTGTAAAAGTGAAACTAATTAACTAAGAGTTAATACTTAAAGATAAGGTTAATATAATAACTCAAACCTGTCTAAATTCTATTGGTTGAGTGGTTTTCGACCCATCCCCACCGTAACCTTTAAATAATCTAATTTTGAGCCATTATAAACCTAATATGAATTTATTATAAAATAATATTTCTAGCTTTTCCAAAGGTGCCCCTCACCCATCTTATAAAAGGACACTCCCCCTTCTCATTAATTCACACCTTCAAAGCCATTTGGTTCGGCCAAACCCTGCCCAAATACTCTCTAAAATTCCATCACTAGAACCTAGAGGCCTTATTTTGATCATAAATCCAATCTAAGGAGCCCTTTTGATCAAATCAAAAGGAAGAACCCGAAGAAGAGGTAATGATTTCACCACAGCTTTTCAAGTTCCTTTCATCTTCCACTTCTTCTATATTTGTTATTCCCATTCTAAAATAATAACTCCAGTTTCTTATATATAATTTTATGTTATTAAAAATATGGTACAACCATATTCAGTATTCTATACATCCTTTTAATGACATGTCATCATACGTGCGTACGTACGGCATACCGTCTCCACGTCGTGGTGTAATTGTTATTCAATAAATTATTATTTGGATGGGTATAATAATGATGTGTAATTCATGTAAATAATAAATATAACATGATAATTATTCTTTATATATGAAATACAATCCAATTATATATTATTTTAATATCAAAAGAATGATATTGTCGCTCGTGCATACGTACGGACTACCGTCTCCACGAACGCGATGAGATTCATTCTCCATCGTATCCATTCAAGTATAATTCTCATTTGAAGATTAATAATAATGTTTAAGGACTTAATATCATTCTGTATATGAATAATATACAACCTATCCATAACAAACATGTCTTACATAACAAAACATATATAAGAAAATGAGTAATTTAACACCCGAAACGACGATAATTCTAAAATATTATTAACAAAGTGATGTTAAAAGATCATATATGATATCATATTAATATATATGATTCCTGTATAATTTAATAACAATTATTTCACCATTATACAGGAGGTTAACCTACCCTCATCCAAAGAAAAGTACAAGGTAGGGGTTTATTTCGCAATCTCTTCATTATCCGAGGCTGTTTATACGTAATAATCTACTGGAATTTCTTTATCATCCACATCCATATTTCTTAAAAATGTATTTCAAAACATTTTTACTATTTATAAGAATATGGGTAAAAGTCATTTATACGCTTGTTTGAATTTTTATAAGAGGTTTATATATGAATCTTTCCATCTTTTTCCAAAAAAGGTGCTTTTAAACTTTTCGACAGAATTAAGGTAAGAATGTTTTTTTTAACTTATACGGCGGGTGCGGCTATTTTCCGCCGTTATAAAATCTTCGAAGCTTCCCTTAGAAGATTATAAGGATATTTTCAAAGTAAATATTTTATTTTATAATTATGTGACTTTTAAATGATTTCAAAATGAATATTTCAAGAATTTCTGAATGGTACTCTTCATCAAAATCATAATTTTAAATGTTTTAAAGATTTATCTTTCTAAATCTTTTTAATTAATGTCCATGTTTCCAAAATGATTTTATGGATTTATTTATATGGATATTAATGTTTTGAAATGATATTTCTTTTCAAAAGTTTCAAAGTGGTATGGGACACTTTGATTCAAAAATATTTTTTAAATTACTTCATTTATAAATGTGTGACTTTTCAATGATTTCAAAAAAAGAGATATTTCTCTCAAATAGTTTTTATTTCATCTATGTCAACATCCTTTGATTGATTTTAAGCTTAATTGAAATTGATCTATTATGATACAAAACTTTCATATTGTATTGAAGGTTTTGTGATATGTTTGACTGTGGATATGTTATTTTTATACTATTCATGGTTTATGGAGAAAGTATTGACATTTCATATGCTAGTTTTAATACGAATGTTTATGTTATGTTTAAACCTTTTCATATGGGAATGAATTGGACTTAGTAAGTGATGGGTGGAGCCCGCTATAGCTCCTCGATGCATTAGTAGGTCTCATGAGACAAACCAGTGTCTTGGCACGAGGCCTTGACAAAATCTTATTTGTAGTCTTGGCACGAGGCCTTGGCTATGTGGTTATGATAGTCTGGAATTATGCATTCCATCATTATGAAAGTGGTTATTGATATTGCATGTGATTATTAGATTAGTATAATATCCATGTGAATAAGTAAATGGCATTATTTCATTTTATTTTTTCCATACTATATTGAAGTTCAAGTTTAAAAGGCTTTTGTTTTAGTCATACATTGCCTTAAATGTTTATTCTTATTTATGAAAGTTTCCGCTATATTGTTATCCTTACTGGGCATTTGAGCTCACCCCTTTTCTATGTTTTATTTTTCCCAGGATGTGAAGAAGTAAATTATGAATGACCTGCAGGGATAGTATGAGGGGATAAGAGTGTGGACTATGGAGACTATATTTTTGTAGTTTTTATTTTATGATGTAATGTAAACTTTATGAATGTATCTAGTTATTCCAAGGATACTAAACTAATCGGTCATTAGAGACTTGATCTTTCTTGTGATCATGCCAATGTTATGTAATAATGCACCGACTCTGGGTAAATGGGGTCGGGGCGTTACAGTTGGTATTAGATGAAGTTTAGTACAAACCTTGGAAGCTAGATTTAGATAAACTCTGATTAGAGCACATAGACCTAAGATGGACTTTAGTATTAGTATAGAAGAACTTCCTATAATTTTGGTATTGTAGAGAGTTTGTGAGTTTTCCGAGCAATACATCCCTATCTGGATACAAGCAGGTAGAGGCAGCTCTAGCACAAATGTACCTAGGGGTAAAATCCGAAAACACCGCTTTGAGCTAGACTCGAACAGGAACTGGTGCATGACAATGACCCTTGCTGCACTCTTGGTTACGACACTCCCGGGGGATATGCTTAGGATAATTCTCATTTTCTTTATAAACCATTATTAAGGGTTTATGAGTATATACTTCCTCAAAGGAGACATTTTTATGATTATGGATTATATCCATAAACTATTTAATTTATGTTTTGTGTTTTAAAGGTTTTGGATTAGGTATTGTTATTCATAAACTAATATAGTGTATGCCATTGTTTAGAAATGGCACCTAGTATAAGGAATGAGAACTCCAGCAATGCACATGATCCAAAGATAAATAAGGATCACAGGTTTCATGGTCTTAAGCCAGAATTTATAAGAGTAATAGTCTCCCATGTATTATAATCATATGAAGAAATAATATCATGTGTTGATAAGTTAAGTAAAGAGTTTATTGAGTCCTATAGCTTTGAAGGGAAGTAAGAGAAGAAAAGGATGGAAGAGAGAAAGATGGATAAAGGGAAGAGGGAAAAGAAGAATTTTCCCATATGTGATAACTGTGGGAAGAAACACCCTGGAACTTGCCTGAAAGGAATGGGAGTTTGTTATAAGTGTGGAGGAAGAGGGCACAAAGTACGTCACTGCAAGGGTAAGAAAATGGTTTCAAATGTACAATGATTCATTTGAAAGGAGTTTGGACACTACGTGAACCTATGACCCAGTCATCAGACTATGCCGCAAATGATGCTATTGGATAATAATCAAGTTATGATACTACCATAGATGAAGAGGAATGATTAGAGTTCTTATGTTGATTATGTCATTTGAGTGTTGTATCAACAATGTACTTGTTATAATAATTATGGAGTATATAAGGATTGTAATGCAGTACTATTTCATTAAGGAATTGAGATTGTGTGGAACAAAGAAAAGTGAATCAATAGCAGGTTAAATTTTTGGAAAATATATGGTTGAGAGAAAGATAAACCATAATATGGTTCTGATACCGAGGTAGTGATTTTAGAATAATACATGATTGATTTGGATAAATTATATGGGATATTATTGATTACCTTGAAACTGATTAATGATTTGTATATTCCATCATTTTTGGGGTTTACAACATTTTCGGATTGAAGGAGTATATCTATTATTCTTTTAGGAATAAGGGATCATGAATGTAATCAAAAAGGTTTTATGGTAATTCAGGATGTTCCGGTGTTTTAAAAGAATACATGATGAAGGTTTTCACATGTTATTAAGCGGAAAAAAGGATCTTCATTGTGTTTACCTTCCTTATTAATTTTGTACTGAAATATTTTGGATAGTTCTAGTTTGGATTATTTTGGATTTCCATAAAAGGACAACCCAGAGGTCGGGCGGCAACCCGTCGCGTCCGGCAAGGCCGCGAGACTTGAACCCACAATCGAAGGGCGACAAGGGTGTATCACCTACCACTAGCCCACGTGATGTCCTGGATTGAATAATGTCATTTTTTTAATGGTTCTGCTAGATGAATTATAAATTCATTTTTTTAACCCTATATGAATAGGATAAATAGAATATTATTTTTAAGTTCTATTATCTTTAAGAGTGAAAGATGAGTTTGTGGTAGAACTTAGTTAAAGGATGATACTCTACTTGTCAAGTATATATTTTTCTTCTTCTCTTATTCATTGAAGAAATTATTTCTTATAATTTAGTGAAGGGATCTTAAAACAAAAAAAATGTCTTATCCTAATACCATATGTTTTGTCGAACTGATGGTATTTTGAATCATCATAGAATGATGAATTTAAGGCCCTCAATTTTATACTTGTTTGTGATTGATAAACTCAATCACTACTTATACATATTTACATTTTTCCTCCAATTATATGTCTCTAATTTCCACCAATGTTCTCCGAATAGAGATCATAATTTGGTGGTGACCCTTTCATTTATTTGTTCCTCTTATTAAGACTAAATTTTATTGACCCAATTTCCGATGTGGGTTTTCCCACAAAGATGTTTTCTATATTCAACCTTTTATTTTCGAAGAACAATTTCAAATTGCGAGGACGCAATTTATTGAAGGAGGGGAGAATGTAACACCCCAAGATTTCATAGTGTGTTATTTCTTCAAAATAATTCAATAACTTGCAATACACGCAACACTGAGTTCAAGCGCACCATGACTTACCAAACAAGCCGTTAAAAAGAGGTTATGAATAGTATTAACTAAATTTTAAACTTTTTATAATCCTTATAATTTTAGAATCCATATTATGAGTTTCTTAGACATAATGTAAGAACAAATTCATTTTCAGTATTACACTTTTACCAACTTTTAATAGTGAACCATTTTCAAATCCAATATTTTAAACGTATATTCAATTTAACTAAATAAATTTACTTTTTTGAATGGGGAAATAAAAAAATTTACAATGAAACATCCCAAGCTTCCACAGTACACTTTCCTTTGAATAATACAGTAGCGTGTGTTGTACGCAACTTCATGTTCTAAGACACACCACAACCAATCAAACTAGCCGTTATGAATAGTAATGCCTACTTTTTGAAATTTTATAAATTTTATCTTTCGAAATGGACATCATTTTTGGATTCGTAATATCGAAATTAGCCTAGGGTGAAATTTTGGTACTTTTTAGATAACTTTCATATTTTGATAAATAGTGAAAATTACTAAATTTTAATTAAAAACAACTTTTTTAATAGAAATAATTTATATTGATAAATTATGAATTTTATTGGTTTTAAAGTATATTTAGAATATATTTTTACCATTTAATACAATTTTGGTCATTGTACATAATCTCACAATTAAACCGGACATAAACAAGTGTCAATCTTTTGATAGTTATTATCTCTTAAAAACATGCTATTTGTTTTGACGACGGGAATTAATTTTTAAATTAATTAATGTAACTAATATGTTTTGAATTTGGTAAAATAGGCATCATTTTTGAATTCATAATATCAAATATAGCTTAGGCCTAATTTTTGATATTTTTCTGGAAACATTCATTTTTTTGATGAATAGTGAAACCACTAAGTGGTAGTTAAAAAAACTGAATTTTTCATAAAACATAATTTTACCGCTTCTGTGAGTGGAATTTAGAAAATCCGAGAGACATGGTTAATATCAAGGAGTAAAATTTGGTTCAATGATATGAAACTAATTTTTGGTGAATAGTGACTTTTACTTTTATTTACCACGGTTCAAAGTAAATAGGGTAATTAAGGGTAAAAATGATATTAATATTACCCTAACACATGTCCTAATTCTATTGGACTCGTGTATCTTGACCAAAAAAAACCTTAGGATTAAACTATTATCATTTAGGTCCACTTATATTAGATTAGGACATTTATTATTATTTAATTCAAAGAAGAGTTAAATGAGTTAAAATCAAAGTTTATTTACTAAACCCTTTTTAATATAGGGTTATACATAAGATAAATTCCATTTTAAATACCCATTAGAAAGATAAAAATATTTACTAAATAATGGTAATTTATTTATAATTTTTAGACATTAAATAATTTAATTTATTAATGACACAATGGTGATGCAGTAATTATCTAATTAATGAACATTTAGAATAATTGATATTATAAATACCCAAATAAATGTAATTTGAGACTTTTTATGATTACCAATAATTTTATAGGTTAATATGACAAGTTAGTATTGATTTAATTAACTGTTTTATATGTAATCATTCTTTTATGATTTTTACAAAAATCAATTGTAGAATAGTGTCAAAATTGACATAAAAGAGTTTTTAAAAAAATATTATATTATTAACTGATATTAAATTCCTAAAGATCTAAGGTTCGGCCAAAATACTTATATAATGATATTTGTATCATTAATGGATCACTTGGGGGTCTCTTGGATGTATATAGTAAGTTAATTAACCATATAATATAAAAATAAAAAGAGACATTTTAAAAGTGAAACTAATTAACTAAGAGTTAATACTTAAAGATAAGGTTAATATAATAACCCAAACCTGTCTAAATTCTATTGGTTGAGTGGTTTTAGACCCATCCACACATTAACTTTTAAATAATCCATTTTTGAGCCATTATTAACCGAATATTAATTTATTATAAAATAATATTTCTGGCTTTTCCAAAGGTGCCCCTCACCCCTCTTATAAAAGGACACTCCTCCTTCTCATTAATTCACACCTTCAAAGCCTTTTGGTTCGGCCAAACCCTTCCCAAATACTCTCTCAACTTCCCTCACTACAAACTAGATGCCTTATTTTGATCACAAATCCAATCTAAGGAGCCCTTTTGATCAAATTAAAAGGAAGAACCTGAAGAAGAGGTAATGATTTCACCACCCCTTTTCAAGTTCCTTTCTTCTTCCACTTCTTCTATCTTTGTTATTCCCATTCTAAAATAATAACTCTAGTATATTATTTATACTGTGATGTTATTTTAAATATGGTACAACCATATTCAGTATTCTATACATCCTTTGAATGACATGTCACCATACGTGCGTACGTATGGATTACCATCTCCACGTCGTGGTATAATTGTTATTCAATAAATTATTATTTGGATGGGTATAATAATGATGTGTAATTCATGTAAATAATAAATATAAATGATAATTATTTTTTATATATGATATAAAATCAAATTATATATTATTTTAATATCAAAATAATGATATTGTCGCTCGTGCGTACGTACAGACAACCGTCTCCACGAACGCAATGAGATTCATTATCCATCGTATCCATTAAAGTATAATTCTCATTTGAAGATTAATAATAATGTTTAAGGACTTAATATAATTATGGATATGAATAAGATACAACCTATCCATAACAAACATGTCTTACCTAACAAAACATATAAAAGAAAATGAGTAAGTTAACACCTGAAACGACGATAATTCTAAAATATTATTAACAAAGTGATGTTAAAAGATAATATATGATATCATATTAATATATATGATTCTTTTATAATTTAATAACAATTATTTAACCATTATACAGGAGGTTAAACTACCCTCAACCAAGTAAAAGTACAAGTTAATGGTTTATTTCGCAATCTCATCATTATTCGAGGTTGTTTATACGTAATAATCTTCTAGGATTTCTTTATCATCCACATCCATGTTTCTTAAAAATGTATTTCAAAACATTTTTACAATTTACAAGAATATGGTTTAAAGTAATTTATACCATTTTTTGAATTTTTATAATAGGTTTATAAAGGAATCTTTCTGTCGTTTTCCAAACAAGGTGCTTTTAACCTTTTCGAGAGAATTAAGGTGTGAATGTTTTTTTAACTTATACGGTGGGTGCGGCTATTTTCCGCCGTTATAAAATCGTCAAAGCTTAACTTACAAGATTATAACGATATTTTCAAAGTAAATGTTTTATTTTATAATTATTTGACTTTTAAATGATTTCAAAATGAATATTTTAAGAATTTCGGAAAGGTAATCTTTATCAAAATCAGAATTTTAAATTTTTTAAAGATTTATCTTTCTAAATCTTTTTAATAAATTTCCATGTTTTCAAAATGATTTTAAGGATTTATTTATATGGACATTAATGTTTTTAAATGATATTTCTTTTCAAAAGTTTCATAGTGGTATGGGACACTTTGATTCAAAAATATCTTTTAAATTACTTTCTTTATAAATGTGTGACTTTTTAATGATTTCAAAAAAAGAGATATTTCTCTCAAATAGTTTTGATTTCATCTATGTCAACATCCTTTGATGGATTTTAATCTTAATTGAAATTGATATATTATGATACAAAACTTTCGTATTGTATTGAAGGTTTTGTGATATATTTGACTATGGATGTGTTATTTTTATACCATTCATGGTTTATGGAGAATGTATTGACATTTCATATGCTAGTTTTAATATGAATGTTTATGTTATGTTTAAACATTTTCATATGGGAATGCATTGGACTTAGTAAGTGATGGGTGGAGCCCGCTATAGCTCCTCGATTCATCGGTAGGTCTCATGAGAAAAACTAGTTTCTTGGCACGAGGCCTTGACATAATCTTATTTGTAGTCCTGGCACGAGGCCTTGACTATGTGGTTATGATAGTCTGGCATTTTTCATTCCATCATTATGAAAGTGGTTATTGAAATTGCATGTGATTATTCGATTAGTATAATATCCATGTGAATAAGTAAATGGAATTATTTCATTTTATTTTTTCCATACTATGTTGAAGTTCAAGTTTAAAAGGCTTTTGTTTTAGTCATACATTGCCTTAAATGTTTATTATTATTTATAAAAGTTTTCACTATATTGTTATCATTACTGGGCATTTGATCTCACCCCTTTTCTATGTTTTATTTTTCCCAGGATGTGAAGAAGTAAATTATAAATGACCTGTAGGGATAGTATGAGGGGATAAGAGTGTGGACTATGGAGACTATATTGTTTTAGTTTTTATTTTATGATGTAATGTAAACTTTATGAATGTGTCTAGTTATTCCAAGGCTACTAAACTAATCGGTATTTCGAGACTTGATCTTTCTTGTGATCATTATAACGACCCATACTTTACATACATTGTTGATAATTCAAAATTGAATCATACTTATTACAACATATAACAAAACCATGGAAAGGACCGTATAGGTATATTGTCTTTAGAAACTGGGAATCATAAACAACTGGTTCATAAAGCGTCTACACTGTCTCCCATTTATTTCATCATATCTATAGTCCCTTTTGGCATATCTTACTTAATAACCTTCTTCCTGGCCTGGGGAAAGAAAACATACAAAAGGGTGATCTCAAATGCTCAGTAAGGGTAAACAAAATAAATATCAATCACATCATATTCATAAGAACACAACTTTTGGAAATCTTAATCTACAAAAGAGATCATAATTTCATAATATGGGATAAATCATAGTAGTGAAATGTAATCCAAATAATCATAACTTAAAACATGAAACTTTGTGTCATACACACATAATCATAGAGAATCATTTCTTAGTAGTCAATACTCATAGCCAAGACTATCTTAATGGACAAAGTCCATTTCTGAACCGAGTTCACTCCTCGTTTCAGTCCTGTTTCACTGAACTGGTTTAACCTTCCGTTCCAGACATGTCTATCTAATGAGATATAAAATCTTTACCCAATGCATTGGAGGGAGATATAGGTCCCACCCATCTCATAATGATACCATTCTTATGTGTGCCACAAAATCATAAATCATACATCATTGCATAACCCATGTAATAAAAATGGGATTCTTAAATATCGTGACATCATAAAACAATTCATATAAGATAAGGGAATTCATAAAAATAATTCCATCACAACATAATCAAATCAATTTAATAATAGGGATAGAAATAGAACCCTATATTATCTTAGATGGAAAATAATTTTGATAAAACACTTGAACTCCATTCTTGAGGAAAATATCCTTTCTACTTCAAAAACACATTTCCTTTCTTAACAAGTCATAAAATTTTAAACTAAAAGAAGTTGATTAAAAATAAACATGAAAACTTTTAATGGAATCTTCTTGGAAATAATGTTTTAAAAATCCTTTCATGTCGTATAAGTTAAAAAAAATTCTCCTCGTACTTTTGTCAGAAAAGTCAAAAAGTAACTTGTACGAAAAACGACAAAAGATTCCTTTCATATCTTTTACTAAAAACTCACCGAAGGGTAAAATTGGATTTAAAAAATTTTAGGTGGATGGAAATAATATTACTTATTGAGGAAACATGGATTTGGATGATAAAATACACCCCAGTAAATACCAAAGTATAAACAATCTCGGATATAAATGAGATTGTGATATTTTCCCTTACCTTAGGTCCGATTTGCTTCGTAAGTGTCCGAACCTCCTGTATAATTATTTAAATAATGCTATTGACTAATTCCAAAATCATACTTATTGTTATGATATCATATATGGTCATATTCTTAGCTTCTTATTAGTAATATTTCATTACTACTTGTTATTCGGGTGTTTATTACTTGTTGTTCTTATGCGTGTTTTGTAGAATAAATTCTTATTATTCTCTTTAGGTTATAGATACCTCATTTACAGAATCGTATTAGTTTAATATATATCATATTCATTCATTCAGTTCATTTATATAATCATTATGCAATGAAGATCATGTAGAACGAATCGCATCACATCGTGGAGAGGGTATTCCGTACGTACGCACGAGCGATGATATCGTTCCCATGATCGTGGAATTGTATTGGAGTGTATGTATAATATTTCATAATAAATAACACTTTACAATAATCATATATAGTTATTATTTACACCATTATTCCCATACAAGTAAGGTGGTGGGGGAAAATAGATTACACCACGGCGTGGAGACGGTATTCCGTACGTACGCACGTGCGGTGATTTCATTTTCCGTAGGATGGATAAATGGTGAAATAGGGTTGTTTAGTACTTATAATAACATATCAGTATATTAGTGACACTGATGTTATTACTTCATAATGAAACAACTAAAGAAGAAGATGTGGAAGAAGAAATAAAGATGAAAGAATCAGTAACAGACATTACCTCTTCTTTGAAGCGCTTCTTTGAGACCTCCTTTTAGGGCACTAAAATTGGTATTTAAAGAAGACCAGGACCTATAAGATATTTCTAGGGAAGTGTAGAGGAGAAATCGGTAGGTTTTGGCCGAGCTTGAAGGCTCAAAGTGGTGTGAGGAAGAGAGGGAGGAGGTGCTATTTTATAAGGGAGGAGAGGGGCACCTTTGGAATAACTAAAAATATTATTTTATTATAAAGCCAAATTCGGTTTTAAATAGCTCCAAATTGATTTATTTCAAAGATAAGGTGAGGATGGGTCGAAATCATCTCATCCAATAGAATTTAGACAAGTTTAGGTCATTATATTAACCTTATCTTTTAGTTTTAACTCTTAGTTAATTAGATTGACATTTACCATGTCACTTTGTATTTTTATATTATATAGTTAATAAACTTACCATATACATCCAAGAGACCCCCAAGTGGTCCATTAATGATACACCTATCATGATATATGTATCTTGGCCGCACCATAGATTTTTAGGAATAAAATAACAATAAATAATATAATATTTGTTTTAAAAACTATTTTATGTCAATTTTGACACTATTTAGTAATTGATTTTTGTGAAACTCATAACAGAATGATTAGTTCGAAAAAAGTTAATTAAATCCATACTAACATGTCATATTAACCTATAAAATTAGTGGAATTCATAAAAAGTCTCAATATACATTTATTTGGGTATTTATAACATCAATTGTGTCAATATTTCATTAATAAGATAATTACGGCATCATCATTGTGTCATAAATAACTTATATTATTTAATGTCTAAAAATTACAAATAAAATACTATTATGTAGGATATTTTTTTAGCTTTCTAATTAATATTTATAGTCTAATTTATCTTATGTATAACCCTATATTAAGAATTATTTACTTATTAAAAATTGATTTTAACTATTTTAACCCTTCTTTAAATAAATTAATAATAAATGTCCTAATCTAATCCATGTGGGCCTAAATGGTCATATTTTATTCCTAAGGTTGTTTTTGGTCGAATTACACTTATCCAATAGAATTAGGACATGTGTTAGGGTAATAATAATATCATTTGTACTCTTAATTACCCTATTTACTTTTACCCGTGGTAAATAAAAGTAAAAAGTTACTATTCACCAAAAATTATTTTCATCTCATTGAACCACATTTTACTTGCTGACATCATCCATGTCTCTCGAATTTTTGAAATTCCACTCACAGAAGCGGTAAAATTAAGTTTTATGAAAAATTCAGTTTTTTTAACTACCACTTAGTGGTTTCACTATTCATCAAAAATTGAAAGTTTTCAGAAAAATACCAAAATTTCACCCTAGGAAAATTTTGATATTCCGAATCCAAAAATGAAGTCCATTTTGAAAAATTAAAATTCATAAAATTTCAAAAAGTGGTTATTACTATTCATAACGGTTAGTTTTAATAATATTTTAATAGCATATGGTTGTTTAGTGAAACTCGGTATTGCGTACGACGCAAGCTATCGAGGAAGGTCGCAGTTGCATGTAAAGTAAGCCAAGCTAGTGTTGTGTGTAGTGAAAGATTCCTTTGATGATTTATATAACATAAAAACAAAATATTTCTCATAAAAGTCTCGGGTGTTACATTCTACCCCCCTTAAAATGAATTTCGCCCTCGAAATTCATCACTTCATTACAAACAGATGAGGATACATCTCCCTCATCATATCCTCAAGTTCCCATGTATCTTATTCTAATTGGTGGTTCCTCCATAAAACTTTCACTAATCGAGTGGTCTTGTTCCATGTGACTTTTTCACTACGATCCAGAATCTCTATCGGCTATTCTTCATAAGAAAGATCTTGCTCCAGCGGTACAGCTTCTGAGCTGAGTACATGTGAAGGATCAGGTATGTACTTTCTCAGGAGAGATACATGGAACACATCGTGAACTTGAGAGAGATTCGGTGGAAGCGCCAATCGGTAATCTACCTTTCCAAAACGATCCAGTATTTCGAAAGGACCGATATATCTAGGGCTCAACTTCCCCTTCTTTCCAAATCTCATGACCCTCTTCCAGGGAGATATTCGTAAGAACACTTTATCACCCACTTCAAACTCTAGGTCTTTTCTTCGGTTGTCAGCATAACTTTTCTGTCGACTCTGAGCTGCTCTTATGTGTTGTTGAATAGATCTGACCTTTTCTTCCATTTCATCAACGAGATCAGGTCCTAATAGCTTTCTTTCCCAAACTTCATCCCAGCAAGTTGGAGTCCGGAATTTCTTTCCATAGAGAGCTTCATAAGGAGCCATCTGAATACTGGAGTGGAAGCTATTATTATAATAAAATTCCACCAAAGGTAGGTGTTGATCTCAACCACCTTTGAAATCCATAGAGCAAGCTCTCAACATATCTTATAGGGTTTGAATTGTCCTCTCAGACTGACCGTCTGTCTGAGGATGATAAGCAGTGTTGAAACTCAACTCTATATCCAGAGTATGCTGAAGACTTCTCCAGAACTTTGAGGTAAACCTCGGATCCCGATCAGATATAATAGAAAGTGGTACTCCATGCAATCTTACCACTTCCTTTACATATATCCTGGCAAGCTGATCCAGAGAGAAATCCTCTCTAATAGCGATGAAGTGTGCGGACTTTGTAAGATGATCAACTATGACTTAGATAGCATTATTACCTTTGGATATTTTAGGAAGTCCTGTGAAAAAGTCCATAGTGATGTTTTCCCATTTCCATTCGGGTATGGGTAATGGTTGTAACATCCCCTTAGACTTCTGTCTCTTAGCTTTAACTTGCTGACAAACCAAGCATCAAGAGACATATTCAGCAACATCACTTTTCATGCCATCCCACCAGAAGTACTCTTTCAGGTCCCTATACATCTTCGTGCTTCCAAGATGAATAGAGAATGAAGAACTATGAGCCTCATCTAGAAGCTCCTTTAATTCGGGGATGGGAGGAAGACAAACCCGATTCCTGAACTTTATTATCCCATTACAATCAAGGTTGAATTCAGGAACATTTCTCACCTTCTTTTTTAACTCTACATCTTCTTTATGTGCCTCTTTAATCTTCACATGTATAGATGGTTGAACATTCATTTGAGAAAGATAAGATTTTTCCCCTTCCATTATAATTCCAAGATCCATCCTTTGTAAATCCATAAATATTGGATCTTTTGTGATCCTCATCATGGACAAACTGGCATGGTCTTGTCGACTTAATGCATCTGTCACCTTGTTTTCTTTCCTAGGGTGGTAATGAATTGAGCAGTCGTAATCCTTAATCAGCTCCAACCATCTTCTTTGGTGCATATTCAGCTCCTTTTGTGTGAAAATATACTTTAAACTTTTATGATCAGTATTAATGTCACACCTTTCTCCATAAAGATAATGCCTCCAAATATTTAATGAAAATATTAACGCATCTAACTCCAAATCATGAGTTGGGTAATTTTTCTCATGTATTTTCAATTTTCGTGAGGCATAAGCTATCACCGTATCATTTTTCATAATAACACACCCCAATCCCTTCTTGGATGCATCACTGTAGATCACAAACCTTTCTCCACTACAAGGAAGTGTGAGTACAGGTGCACTGGATAACCTTCTTTTCAACTCCTTGGAATTCTCTTCACATTCCTCCGTCCACAAGAACTTAACTCCTTTTCGAGTCAACCTGGTGAGTGGATTAGATAATCGTGAAAAATATTTCACAAAACGTCGGTAATATCCAGCCAATCCAAGAAAACATCGGATCTCAGTTACTGTTGTTGGTCTCGACCATCTTTCGATAACCTCTATTTTTGTTGGATCCACAGATATCCCCTCCTTTGAGATTATGTGACCCAAAAATGAAACTTTTTGAAGCCAAATTTCACACTTGGTAAATTTGTCATAAAGCTTCTCCTTTCTTAGGGTCTTCAATATAATTCTCAAGTGATCTTCATGTTCTTCCTTGCTCTTTGAATATACAAGAATATCGTCTATAAAGACTACCACAAACTGATCAAGATAGTCTCTAAAGACTCTATTCATCAGATCCATGAAGATAGAAGGGGAATTAGTAAGACCAAATAGCATCACTATAAATTCATAGTGTCCATACCTTGTATGGAAAGCTGTATTTGGTATATCCTCCCTTTTGACCCTTAATTGATGATACCCTGAACAAAGATCAATATTGGAAAAGTATTGAGCTCCTCGTAGTTGGTCAAATAAGTCATCAATGCGTGGGAGAGGATATTTGTTCTTGATAGTGATCTTGTTAAGTTCTTTTATAATCAATACAGAGTCTCATTGATCCATCTTTCTTCTTAACAAACAGAACAGGTGCTCCCCAAGGTGATGCACTAGGGCGTATGAACCCCTTATCAAGATTCTCTTGGATTTGCTTCTTCAATTCTTGCAACTCAATTGGGGTTATTCTATAAGGTGTCTTTGAAATAGGTAAAGCACCTGGTATGAGTTCAATTGAAAAATCAACTTCACGATTTGGTGGAAGACCCGGTAATTCCTCCGGAAAGACATCATCAAACTCCCATACAATGGGCATATTCATAATCGTGAGTTTCTCACCAACCATTTGAGATAAATAACCTTCATTTAGTGGAATCAAGACCCATAAGATGGAAGAAATTTCCACCAGAAGGTTATGTTCATCCTTGCATCGATAGACGATCATAGATTGATCTGGAATATAAAATGTGACTTCCCTTCTTTGGCAATTGATATGAGCTCCATATAAAGAAATCCAATCCATGCCAAGAATCATATCAAATTCCACTATAGGAAGGATCACAAGATTTGCAGGATGCACTTTCCCACAAACTTCAATCAGAGAAGAATTATAAACTTTTGATGCGACTATTGTGCCATTAGGGGTTGTCACAGCTAACTCAACATCTAATTGTTGTGGTTATATGATGATATCCTTAGAAAATTCTTCAGAAATAAAAGAGTGGGTGGATCTAGAATCAAATAAAACATTTTCTACTTTAGAGTGGATGGTAAGTGTACCTTTCACCACATTGTTATCGTACTCCACATCGCTGATAGAAATTGCATGTGACTTTACTTTATCTTTAGCCTTAAGAGTTGGTTGACGTCGATCGTCATCATCAACCCTTGGATTTGGGCATTGATTGGCATAATTCCCCATCTCCTTGCACTTGAAACATTGAAGTGTAGTAGGTTCATTTTGTGTATCCCTTCCTTTGTTTGCATCATTAGACATCTTCTTCCCATAATTGCGGCATTCAAATGCCCGATGACCTTCCTTTCCACATTTGAAACATTTACTTGTCCCTTTAAGACAACTCCCTCCTTGTTTCTTTCCACACTTTGAGAATAAGGAAAAACTCATCTTCTTTTTAGTGTGCTCTTTAGATTTTCCTTTGAATTCCATTTTTCTCTTCTTATCAAACCCATATGACTGATGGGTTACTCCAATCTCCATCTCAACTTTGAGAGCGCATCGAACGATTTCCTCATAACTATTGAAGTCCCTTATGGCTAACGCCCTTCGAAGACCTGGTTTTAAGCCACTAAAAATCGATCGATCTTACTCTCAGGTTGGATAATAATCCGACAAGCGTACCTTTCAATTCTTGTAAAATTTTCTTCATAGGTACCAACAGATTCGTCATCCTTTTGCTTCAGTTCAAGAAACTCTTTCTCCATCTTTGTTCGGAGAATACGAGGGAAGTACTTATTGAAAGATAAGTTCTTGAACTCATCCCATTCCATGGACTCAATTTCATCCCTTTGTCTCCTATTCATAATAAGATTCCACCATTTATCAGCATCTCCTTACAAACGATACACTGCTAGGATGACTTTATCATGTTCATAACATTGAAGAACTGAAAATATCTTTTCAGTAGTACTAATCCATTGTTCAGCAACTAATGGATCAGTAGACCCGCTGAATGAAGCTGGACGCTGCCTCATGAAGGATTCAACAGAATGTTGCTCCTTTCTTTGCTCGTTTGGAAGTCTTGCATGATTCATAGCTTGAGAAAGTTATTTGAGCTTGGATAAAAGATTTTTTATTCCAGCTCCCATAACGTTTGGTTGCTTAGGAGGACAATCATTGCATTGCCCATCGCATTCCACATTAACACGGTTCCTTCAGGTTCCAGCCATTGTCTAAAACCAAGAAGAATAGTGTGAGAAACACTAATTATAATATGAAAATCACATAATCAAGAATAAAATTTCACACTTAAGGTCTTATCCTAGGTTATTCATGGCCATTTCTAAAACACTAAGATTGTGTTCTATGCTTAGACTTATCCTTAGGGTTCTTACTAAGGCTTTCACACCCTAGTTTCCAAAGGTTGACTATACCTTTCCTCTGATACCAACTATAACGACCCATACTTTACATACATTGTTAATACTTCAAAATTGAAGCATACTTATTACAACATATAACAAAACCATGGAAAGTACCGTATAGGTATAGTGTCTTTAGAAACTGGGAAACATAAACAACTGGTTCATAAAGCATCTACAATGTCTCCCATTTATTTCATCATATCTATAGTCCATTTTGGCATATCTTACTTAATAACCTTCTTCCTGACATGGGGAAATAAAACATACAAAAGGGTGATCTCAAATTCTTATTAAGGGTAAACAAAAGAAATATCAATCACATCATATTCATAAGAACATAACTTTTGTAAATCTTAACCGGAAAAAGATATAATAATTTCATAACATGGGATAAATCATAGTAGTGAAATGTAATCCCAGTAATCATAACATAACGCATGAAACTTTGTGGCATACACACATAATCATAGAGAATCATTTCTTAGTAGTCAAGACTCATATCCAAGACTATCTTAGTGTACAAATTCCATTTCTGAACCGAGTTCACTCCACGTTTCAGTCCTGTTTCACTGGACCGGTTTAAGCTATTTTTCTAGCCATGTTTATCTCATGAGATATAAAATCTTTACCCAATTCATTGGATGGAGATATAGGTCCCACCCATCTCATAATGATACCATTCTTATGTGTGCCACAAAATCATAAATCATACATCATTGCATAACCCATGTAATAAAAATGAGATTCTTAAACATCATGACATCATAAAACAATTCATATAAGATAAAGGAATTCATAAAAATAATTCCATCACAACATAATCAAATCAATGTAATAATAGGGATAGAAAAAGAACCCTATATTATCTTAGATGGAAAATAATTTTGATAAAACACTTGAACTCCATTCTTGAGGAAAATACCATTTATACTTCAAAAACACATTTCCTTTCTTAACATGTCATACAATTCTAAAATAAAAGAAGTTGATTAAAAATAAACTTTAAAACCTGTAAGGGAAAATTCTTGGAAATAATGTTTTAAAAATCCATTCATGCCGTATAAGTTAAAAAAACATTCTTCTCGTACTTTTGTCGGAAAAGTCAAAAAGTACCTCGTACGAAAAACGACAAAAGATTCATTTCATATATTTTACTAAAAACTCACCGAAGGGTAAAATTGGATTTAAACAATTGTAAGTGGATGTAAATAATATTACATATTGAGGAAACATGGATTTGGATGATAAAATACACCCCAGTAAATACCAAAGTATAAACAATCTCGGATAAAAATGAGATTGTTATATTTTCCCTTACCTTAGGTCCGATTTTCTTCGTAAGTGTCCGAAACTCCTGTATAATGATTTAAATAATGTTATTGACTTATTACATAATCATACTTATTGTTATTATATCATATATGGTCATATTCTTAGCTTCTTATTAGTAATATTTCATTACTACTTGTTATTCGGGTGTTTATTACTTTTTGTTCTTATGCATGTTTTGTCGAATACATTCTTATTCTTCTCTTTAAGTTATAGATACCTCATTTCCAGAATGGTATTAGTGTAATTTATATCATATTCATTCATTCAATTAATTTATATAATCATTATGCAATGAAGATCATGCAGAACGAATCGCATCACATCATGGAGACGGTATTCCGTACGTATGCACGAGTGATGATATCGTTCCCATGATCGTGGAATTGTATTGGAGTGTATGTATACTATTTCAGAATCAATACCACTTTACAATAATAATATATAGTTATTATTTACACCATTATTCCCATCCAAGTAATGTGGTGGTGGAAAATAGAATACACCACGGCGTGGAGGCGGTATTTCGTACGTACGCACGCGCGGTGATTTCATTTTTCGTAGGATGGATAGATGGTGAAATAGGGTTGTTTCATACTTATAATAACATATTAGTATATGAGTGATACTTATGTTATTACTTCATAATGAAACAACTAAATAAGAATAAGTGGAAGAAGAAATAAATATAAGAATCGGTAACGGACATTACCTCTTCTTTGAAGCGCTTCTTTGAGACCTCCTTTTAGGGCACTAAAATTGATCTTTGAAGAAGACCAGGACCTCTAGGATTTTTCTAGGGAAGTGGAGAGGATAAATTGGAAGGTTTTGGCCGAGCTTGAAGGCTCAAAGTGTTGTGAGGAAGAGAGGGAGGAGGTGCCATTTTATAAGGGAGGAGAGGGGCACCTTTGGAATAACTAAAACTTTTATTTTATTATAAAGACAAATTCGGTTTTAAATAGCTCCAAATTGATTTATTTCGAAGATAAGTTGGGTATGGGTCTAAATACTCTCATCCAATAGAATTTATACAAGTTTAAGGCATTATATTAACCTTATCTTTTAGTTTTAACTCTTAGTTAATTAGATTGACATTTACCATGTCACTTTGTATTTTTATATTATATAGTTAATAAACTTACCATATACATCCAAGGGACCCCCAAGTGGTCCATTAATGATACACCTATCATGATATAAGTATCGCATCCGAACCTTAGATTTTTAGGAATAAAATACCAATCAATAATATAATATTTGTTTTAAAAAATATTTTATGTCAATTTTGACACTATTTAGTAATTGATTTTTTGTGAAAATCATAACAGAATTATTAGTTCTAAAAAAGTTAATTAAATCAATAATAACATGTCATATTAACCTATAAAATTAGTTTAATTCATAAAAAGTCTCAAATTAAATTTATTTGGGTATTTATAACATCAATTATGTCAATATTTCATTAATAAGATAATTATTGCATCATCTTTGTGTCATAACTAAATTAAATTATTTAATGTCTAAAAATTAAAAATAAAATACCATTATGTAGGAAATATTTTTATCTTTCTAATTAATATTTATAGTTGAATTTATATTATGTATAACCCTGTATTAAATATTATTTACTTATTAAACTTTGATTTTAACTATTTTAACCCTTCTTTAAATAAATTAATAATAAATTTCCTAATCTAATCCAAGTGGGCATAAATGGTCATATGTTATTCCTAAAGTTGTTTTTGGTCGAATTACACTTATCCAATAGAATTACTACATGTGTTAGGGTAATAATAATATCATTTTTACTCTTAATTACCCTATTTACTTTTAACCGTGGTAAATAAAAGTAAAAAGTTACTATTCACCAAAAATTATTTTCATCTCATTGAACCACATTTTACTTACTGACATCGACCGTGTCTATATAAATTTTTAAATTCCACTCACATAAGTGGTAAAATTAAGTTTTATGAAAAAATCAGTTTTTTTAACTACCACTTAGTGGTTTCACTATTCATCAAAAATTGAAAGTTTTCAGAAAAATACCAAAATTTCACCCTAGGCTAATTTCGATATTCCAAATCCAAAAATGAAGTCCATTTTGAAAAATAAAAGTTATAAAATTTCAAAAGGTGGTTATTACTATTCATAACGGCTAGTTTTAATAATATTTTAATAGCATATCGTTGTTTAGTGAAACTCGGTATTGCGTACGACGCAAGCTATCGAGGAAGGCCGCGGTTGCGTGTAAAGCAAGACAAGATAGTGTTGTGTGTAGTGAAAGATTCCTTTGATGATTTATATAACATAATAACAAAATATTTCTCATAAAAGTCTTGGGTGTTACAATCATGCCAATGTTATGTAATAATGCACCGACTCTGGGTAACTGGGGTCGGGGCATTACAATAATTAGATATGTAGATACACTAAACCCCTATGTATTAGCCAAACCACCAAATGATAAATAATTCCCCTATCATTTCTTTCAATCCCTTTTCTATGGTAAAATAAACATTTTCCATTCCTTTTTTCTCACACCGAGTATAGATTACATGGGATTAGAAATTTTATTAAGGAATTCCTCAAATGATCAAGACATATCAGTTCACATCAGGGTTAGAAAGGTTCTTGATGTAATACAATAAAAGGCACACAATAATTCTTTGGCATATGATGTTAAATTACATGGTTGATGTCACTTGAATGAAATAAAACTATGCATTACTATGGACCTCATTCAAGAGGAGCACTATCCTTGGTGTTGGTCTCCAGCCACACCTATATTAAAGAATTACATATGGATTTATTCAAACAATCAAAAGAAACATGTTTATGCACATATCTTCAATCCTGAGTCCATCCACAATAATCAATGGGAACAATTCCCCCCTATGTGTATGAGTCAGACCTTCATGGAGAGTTTCCCATTTAATTACTACATGTGTCTTGATTACTACCTTCAAAATATATGTAGTAAGTCTCAGATCTCCAATCATAGGTCTATACATAATAATCAATAAGAAAAATTCCCCCTCAACATATGGATTAACCATGTTTGGAGAGTTTTTCATAAGGAACTATGTGTGGATTGATTCCTACCATCACAAGATATGTTTTGATACATGGATATCCAATAGTAAATTTAGCTATAATGTATAAAATTATAAAATTGCACCCATAACTGCATATGGGTTGGACCTATGTTGTGATTCATTTGAGACCCACTCTCGCACATCTCGATCGACTACCCAGTTCACCCTTGTTTCTCACACTGATCATGTCTCATGTGATCTTAGAAAACCTAGAAAACTACCTTGTATGACATGAAGAAAACATATCTCAAATTGGAAACCATGTCCTAGTCACATGACATTAAACTACATAACCATTTCCTAGTCACATGACATTAAACAACACAATAAAAGGTCATCACATTGAAAAAATAATCTCCTCTGATGGTTTTATATCCAAGAATCACATGTTTTATTCCTTTTCCGAGAAATGTGTTCAATACACATGGGCATTGAATTTAGGATTCTATAACCCTTCTTGAATCTTACGTTCTCTAGGAACCAACATCAAATATTTGATAATTGAGTCAACAAAACCAATTCCTCAAGTTGGTATCCTTCTCTTAGAACCCCATGGACCTTGGGATCCATTTATCTTGGTTCTTCTCTATAGAAAACTGGAAACAGGGACTGTCTAATCCTAATGGAACTCACTTGGATCCATTGTATAATTTCACCCTACAAAAGAGATTTTTCCTAGGGGAACCTTGTCCTAGAAAGGCACCCTTAAATCTTGGATTTATTGTATGGGCTTCCTCCATTATCAATGGTTAACTGGTACCCACTGGTTCCCACCTCTGGTTAACTCATATAGTCTTGGGTTATGATTTAAACATTTCATAACCCAACTATTCAAGATGATTTGGATACTATTGATGTTACACATATGTACATGATACCCATTTTCAAAGACAAATTATGGAATCCTATCCTTGCACCCATCCATATTAGGGTATGCATATTTCATGAAGACCCAATTGCTCTAAGTAAGTCAACCCTCTCCCTTTCATACAAGTCATATCCACCTAGAGGGGTTTTATTAAGGGAGTTTATTATGGAATGATTCTTTCCCTTACAATATGCATTGGGAAAACTAGGTAATGCCAACTAGAAAAATTGAATATAGCACTGCTTAAATAGGTTCAAGTCATAAAAACTCACTCTTTCCATGCATGAGTTAGATCTATGTATATCTTGATTTCATATGAGATAATCCATGAAAAAAGGCCTTCAGCATATGGCTACTCATCAAAAATCTTGTGTATGGATAAAATATGCTTCCACATCTAATTTAATTCAAGCAAGGTAAATTTTCCTAAAGAACATCCTTCACAATTTCATATCACTTTCATCTTCATTACCCCATGATGTTAAGCTAAAAGTAAAACTTCCTTAATTTTTGAAATTAAACTATAAGTAAAATGTTCTTATCGCATGATTTTAAACTACTAAGTAGATATGTCCCCAAAAAATGATGTTAAAATGTGTAGGTCATCACCCATCATCATTCCATATCAAAAGACCATAGGAACCTAACCCCTATCAACCATAGTATTTGGTTCTTCTATCAATTATTAAGAACCATAACCCATAAATCACACTTCTTATCATGCATGCCTCGGGTTTCGATAAACCTTTCACAAACCCTATAAAGGAAAATAGATCTCTTTGTCTTACCAAACTATATATGGATCTTTTTAAGGGATTTAACCCACCAACCAAAGGCATGTTGTCCCTATAGGAATGGATTTTTGATCCTTTTGAGTCCTAACATTACTATGGTGGAACTCATCACCTTAGGGTGTTTTGGGTCTTCCTTAGAAATATTTTACCATACCATTACTCATGACCCAAGAACCTTGAGCCATGATTTATTAAATTTTCATCTCCTTCTCAAAACGATGTTGGATTACCCTTGACCATAGGTATCCTAATTAGGCTAGTTTGTAAAATTCCTCTCCGACTAGGTCCACATGCATCATGACCTTAAACTTCATACAGTTTGGTCAAATTTATAGGACCTTAAACATTATCCTTTGATGTTCCAAATTGTATGACCCTAAAATTTCTATTGAAAGAGACATAAAACATGTCAGGATAAAAACCCTAAAAGGGAATAATTAAAAAAATCGATGTCTCTTCTTTCTAAACTCTTCATCCTTTGAGTTTAGTAAAAAGTTAGAGTGTAAATAAATAAGGAATAAATCTTATAGGGCTCATTTTGTAGCCCTAGTAAAATTCGATCAATGATCACTGTATCCCTTATCTAGAAAAAAGTTAGAGCAATGATTTTTTATATATCCTCACTACAATAACATGTTCACTAGGAAAAAACACAACTTTTAGGGTGGTTGAAGCCTTATTGAATATTAAACTTTTAATAAACCACCTTCATGACTTTGAAATATGAGTTGACACAAAAATTTAGTTGGGTTGATATTATTTTATAGAAACCCCTAGGACATTGGTCTTCCTTTATCTTTGTTCCTCCCTATAGAAAACTGGTAATAATATTTGTTTATCCAAATAGACCCTTTGGTCCAAGGAATTCCCCCATTAATCTAGGAGTTGGCATCCTTACCATGTGGTACATTATAGGTTCCTGCCATTACTTGTGGTGGGATTGTACCCACATGTTCCCACCCCTAGTTAACTCAAATATTCTTAGACTATGACATACCATCCCTAGAACTAGGATATTCAAGTGAAATTGATATCCTCTCTGTTATGTCACTATTTATTGTACCATTTATCAAAGAAGGAATGAAACATTCTATTCCAGAATGTTTTGATGTCCCTCACCACGTGACTTAAAACTACAAGCCATAGGGCTTGATCTTACAAAAACAAAAGATACAGTACCATAGGTTTCTATATTTATTTTATGATATATCTTTTATCTATACCCTACTTAATAATACTGATGTTTGATTCCTCACAAATCTTCCATGTCCCTTGGGAAAGAGTAGGTATCCCCTTTACTTAACCATGATTGTAACAATATGGGATCATGTATAAGGGATTATGACCTATTAACAAGAGGAATATCCTCTTTGTAGGAATGGAACTCTAATCCTCATAATCCCTAGAAACACTGTGGAGGAACTGAGTACCTTAAGATATTTTTTGTCATCCCTGGTATGCCTACACCATTCTATATTCATTGGTTCAAACTCCTTGACATGTGAATTACATGAAACATATTCCAACAATCCATGTTGACTCAACATCCTTGATATTTCACACTAAATTAAATATAATATCATTCCAGATGTAGGGTTCCATAGACTATTATAAAAATTTATCATGTATGTTTTCTACAAGAACACAATGTTCCATAATCCTTTATGAACAATCATTCTTTATAATATCAATTAAAAATGTACAATGACAGAACCCTTCATGAAAACTCATTATTCAGGATGCAAGGTCCTCAAACCCTTTATGAATATCTATCCTTCACTAGTAATAATATTATGCCTGATATATAAGACCATAAACTATAAGATTATGAGGTCTGAGATGGAATACCATAATGTACATTAGAATAAGGTCCAATATAGAATATCCTAAACTAAAAGAGAATAAGTTGTATGCTAGTAGACCATAAACTATAGTAGCAGAAGGTCCGAGCTGGAAGACCCTAAACTATATCTTAGTAGTGTTTTAATTTTCAATAACTTAAAACAACCAATTAGAAGAGGCACAAAACTTGTTAGGTTGAAACCCCATAAGAAGGTAACCTGGGAAAAACATGAGTCCTCACCTACTAAATATTCCCCATATAAAGCTTAGTAAAAACAAATAGTGAAATAAAAAGAGATACATATATTTTAGGGATTATCTTTTTTTCCCATAAGAAGTCAATCTATTCTTACTAAGTTTAGTGATTTATTATAAAAATTAGAGGATTATCTCTTCGGGATATATTTGACACAAATTTTTCTTTTAAACCAGGTGTGTTTCATATGCGGGAGGGTGTGTTTCATTTTTTTCAGGAACTGGTTTGGAATTAAGGCATAAAATCCTGTTAAACCATTCCCCGAAACTCCCCTAGAATTATATCTAATGCGAAGGGAGAGAGTTTTCATGAACAAGGCCTGATCCCCTTTGTTTGTGCATTGTTTGTGATCTCCAATTTTAAAGTTGGTAAAAAACCGAAGCAGTGCATACCGTAGTGAATAACACAATCCCAGGAGGACGCAGGGGTAGATGGCGTAGGAAAGTGGGCCACTGGTGCACGACCCGCGCCCCGATAAACACCCTTCCCCCAAAACTGGCACTGGAAACAGCGTGGCAACGGCACGCAGTGGTACTGACCGCGTGTCCAGCGGAAGACCGACCGCCACCCCGGGCAGCGGCAGAGTAGAGGAGGGGCGCGCCCCCATCGACGCGTCCATGCCGCAGCAAGGTCACAGCCTACGATGGCCGCGGCAAGAGCAGAGGTCACTGGTTTGACCGGTGGCTGGTTGACGGGGCACGGGCCAGCGGCGCGCCCGGCGGCAGAGCCGCGGCCAATCTGCGGCTGCGTGGAGGACCCGCGGCGCCACGTGGCACTGAATTGGGTCAACCCCTAAGGGTTGAACCACTGACGTGGCCCCATGACACAACATCCCTACCCAGATGCATCACATCCGCGTGTCCCTGACGGCTTGCACCGCTAGGAAGGTGGCAGAGTCGGGTCGACCCAGTGGATATACCCGCCGCCCAGAGGGCCGACCCGCGGACCAGCGGCTTAACCTACGGCCCAGTCGGGTCAGGCTGGGTTGACATGGGTTGGTTCAGAACTGAGTCGGTCTGGGTCGAACCACATTGATCCGGGTCGGCCCATGCCGAACCTGGTCAGGCCGGTTCCACCGATGCGGACCGGACCTAGACCCAGTACCGACTTGTTACACAAAACATGTCCTAACTTCTAAACTGGATGTCCGTTTGATAAACCATCTATGGTGTTTTTATCCTTAGTATGAGGTAGTCCTTTTGAGATACTCCACTTAAATTTTGGAGAAAGTTGGGGTATGCCCGGGTTGGATCGATTACGAATCTAACCGGTCCTGCGGCACTAAAGCGCCCGTATCTTGCAGACCGCACATCTGATTTTTTAGTTGTTTTTATATTTTGGACCCTCTTGAGGAGACAGATCTTTTGGAATAACTTTTGGTGGCTTCTATGGATATAAATATGTAGCGATTGTCTTGAGGTGCGGTTCTCCCAAGCGCACTACATATGGAACCGTGCGACTGGCTGAGACTTGATGACTACTGACTCTTCGAATCGGAGTGACTCAACGGCCACGGTACGAGATGGGGATGAGTACCTCAACAGGACATGGTGGGAAGTGGCCATGGTACGTGATGGGGAGGAGTACCTCAGAAGGCCACAATGGAAGAGGGTGGCTCTGTGTGACCCGGCAGACCCATGGTACGCGATGAGGAGGAGTACCTCAACAGTTCAAGGTTAGTGGGAAGCTGCTCTAAGTGACCCGGAAGGACCACTGTACTCGATAGAGGCTGATTTATCCAATACCCAAGGAGTTAATTGATTTGATAACCCTTCTAAAATTGACCTAAAGTGATACCTGGTGTGAGCTGACTTGTCTTATGTACTTTTGCTTCATGTTTTATGGTTTTCCTTTGTAGAACTCTAGGAGACCTACTGGGGTCTCAGGGTCCCTACTAAGTATCATCATACTCACCCCTACATGGGCTTCACCCACACATTATTGTGTCTATTTCAAATGATGTATAGTGTTGATCGATGCTGAGGGAGCTAGAACTGGGTGGTGCTTAGAGCTGGACCTTTTTGGCATGACATGACGAAAGGACTACAGATCGTGAGTTGTACCTACCCTTCATGTTGGATCCGTGATGGACGATCTAGGAGTTGCCTTTCAATTTTCAATTGTTTTGTACTTTTTCAGTTGTACTTTTACTTTTTCCAGTTGGGCTTGTATTCCAGCCCCCTTAACTTTCAGCACTCTTTACTACAGCAGTTTACTTCACAGTTGCTTTTTTTGCGTTCGAGTCTATGTGGTGGCCTCTTGTTGCATTCTACTCTGTGGTTTTCTACAGGTTTAAATGCAATGCATTCACATTTTAGGGATATGCCTTTTTGAAGCTAGTCGCCAGCCCCTGGCCTATGGAAGGCAGGCTTGGGGAAATCACGGCACAGGTATCGAAAGACGAGTCGTGACAAAGTGGTATCAGATGTGGTTGGTTCTACCTCAGAGACCCGGAGTCTGTGTTTTTGTTTTAAAGAAATATTGTTAAGTGTTGTGAGTATGACCTTTAGGTTCGGGGAATCTAGGGTTGGTGTGGTGGCCAACATATCAATACACTAAAACCCTAAGTCCTACTTTTCATCTATATGCATGAAAATACTGGTTGCGTTTTCATTTTTGTGATTTTGAATAAAAGTCAGCTCACCAGGTATAATGTTATAACTATGGAACAACTTGATTTATCTTAGGATTCCTCCATGCGGACAACCATCCAGGATCCATATGCGTAATTAAAACCCTCTCAGTGACAAGGAGTTTGTCTTGGGACCAGTGTTTGAGATGGCCCCACCGGGTGGTGCCCCAGTGCTACCACCACCTAATGGTCATACCCTACTACCGGTATTTCTGGTAGATGATGTTTGTAGGCTCGGTGCCCTACATGAGTTTCAGAGGCAGAGGCCTCCCAGCTTCAGGGGTGAGACAGACCCTCGAGTCACTGAGGACTGGCTAGAGGCCATGATGCGGGTCTTCCGCTTAGTGAGGGAACCACCTAACCAGATGGTGATCTTGGCAGCGAGCCTTCTGTAGGGGTCAGCTGGGAGATGGTGGAGCTTGACCATCCAGTTTAATGATGAGGCAACCCCCACTTGAGTTGACATCAAGAGGCTTTTTCGGGATGATTTTTTCCCCGTGATGTTGCGCTCTATGCGCATTCAGGATCTGCTTCACCTTCAGCAGGGCTGCATGATAGTGGTCGAGTACTCGGAAAGGTTCACAAAGCTTTCTTGCTACTGTACGGATATGGTGTGAGACCCTATCTTCAAGGCTCATGCCTTTGAACAGGAGCTTGGGAGGGATATTAGGGCTTTAGTGGTAACCCTCAACATCCCCACCCAGGCGGAGTACGAAAGCGGGCCCTTCTTGTAGAGAGTTTCCAGTCAGAGCAGGCATAGATAGCTAGAGCCAATAGTAGACCCCAGGAAGTAGAGTCTTCAGCAAGAATTAGGAATCAGGAGTGTGGGCCCAAGAAGTCCAGGTATTTTAGAGGATGACCCTGGGACTCTGGGTCTACAGTACGAGGCTCCCAGTCCAAGGGGAGTCAGTAGGGAGCCACGCAGTGTGACACGTGTGGCGGGCAGGGTCATATGGCTCGCCACTGCCCGACCCACCCTACGAATGACCAACAGACAGTCGAGGGACCGCCAAGGAAGAGGTAGAGGTTCGAGTGAGGAGTTCCATAGGGTGTCAGACATGGAAGAGGATATGGTCATGCAGGAGGCAGTGGGTGGCGTTTTGAGGTTCTACCACCACCACAGCCAGGAGGTCCACCCCAACCACAGGGAGTAGGAGGACAGGGGTGAGCTCAGCTCCAGGAAGTTGAGGCCTATGACCAAAGTGCTCCGGATTTGATTAATGGTACGATCTATGTCTACTATACCCTAGTTGTAGTTCTTATAGACATGGCTGCTAGTCACTATTTTATTATAATGGACCTCGTTCAGAGCTCAGAGATTCTGTTGAAGTCATTGGATTAATCCTTATGGCTAGATACTCTTACGGGAGAGGATTTTACAATTACACACTGCTGCCGGCAGTGTGATATTACTATAGGAGGTGAGAGCTTCGGTTGGGATCTCCTAGAAGTGATATCAAGACCTTAAGACGTCATCTTGGTTATGGACTTTTTATCCACAATCTATGCTCAGATTCACTGTATTAAGTGCAAAGTGTGGTGTGTATACATGGATGAGATCAGGTTTTCCTTTACCAGGGAGAAGGGTACCTTTGCAGCATAGGATGGACTTACCTAGAGGAGGGTGCAACCGATTACTCATCAGTTGGCTAGCCTTACCCTCGGAGCATTTGATGTTGAGAGTCTGAGCTATCCTGTAGTGTTGGACCAGTATGCTGATGTCTATCCTAATGATGTTCCGGGGCTACCCCCATGCAGAGAGGTATACTTTTACATCGACCTATACCCTGGGACAGCACGGATATCTACACCATCATATCGGATGGCTCCCTCAGATCTTCATGAGTTATAGGTATAGTTGGAGGACTTACAGGGAAAGGTGTTCATAAGACCTAGTGTTTCTTCATGGGAAGCCCTGATTTTGTTCGCCAAGAAGGTATATGGGAGTTTGATACTCTAGGTGGATTATCAGTGCCTGAAATAGGTGACTGTTATGAACAAGTTTCCACTCTCGAGGATTGATGATCTTTTTGATCAACTGAAGGGATCTCATTGGTTATTGAAGATAGACCTATGATTAGGCTATCATCAACTCATGATACGAGATGAGGATGTGCATAATACGACCTTTAGATGTCGATATGGCCATTATGAGTTCTTGTTTATGCATTTTGGCATGACCAACGCCCTACCGGTGTTCAAGGTACTCATGAACAGTATTTTCATCCATACCTCGATCGCTTTGTGGTCATGTTCATAGATGACATATTGATATACTTGGAGACAGAGGATGAGTATGCCTATCATCTTCAAATAGTTCTGGATACACTCTGGGAGAACCAGATTTATGATAAACTCTCGAAGTTCCAATTCTGGATATGAGAGGTCCACTTTCTGGGACACATTATGTCGGAGGCTGGAGTTGTAGTAGATACAGCTAAGATATAGGTTGTACTTTCTTGGGAGCCACCCAGGAGTGTAACTAATGTGCAGAGTTTCCTGGGGTTGGATGGATACTACCAGAGATTCATGCCTGACTTTTCCAGAGTTGTCTCACCCTTTTCATCTTTTAAGAAGAAGGGACAGCCTTTCTTATAGACAGAGAGATGCCATCAGAGTTTCCAGGAGCTAAGACAGAGACTGAAAAGTGCTCCCATCATGAGGATACTAGAAGAGGGTGTGGGGTATATATTCTACTACGACACATCAGGAGCTAGACTTGGGTGTTTCCTGATGCAAGAGAAAGTATTAATCTCCTATGGCTTGCGACAGCTCAGATAGCATAAGCAGAACTACGCTACCCATGACCTGGAGTTATCAGTAGTGGTCTTCGCCTTAAAGATGTGGTGACATTAATTGATTGGTGAATGTTTTATAGTCTACTCAGATCACAAGAGTCTCATGTATATCTTCTCTTAAAAGGACTTGAACCTGACACAGCGGCGTTGGATAGAGTTCCACTAGGACTATGAATTTGAGATAGTCTATACTCCTAGGAAGGGGAACGTGGTAGTAGATGCACTCAGCTGGAGGTATAGTCTGCAGTTAGTGAGTGAGGAGACAGAACAACTAGCCACATTGCAGATATCCTTCCTGGATAGAGATGGAGAAACATACCTCCAGTCTATGGTGGTCACTCCCGCAATCCTTCAGCGAGTCAAGGAGGTGCAACTTGGGGACATTGACTGCGAGGCTCGATATGATCAGATATTTTTAGGACAGGCACCAGATAGATTTTCTGAAGGTGGAGATCATGTCATCCTCTTCAAAGGACGTACCATGGAACCAGTGGAACTGTGGGAGGAGGTGTTGAGGGAGTTCCATACATCCCCTCTGGTGGTATATCCTGGTGTGGCGAAGATGTACTAGGACCTCTGACATCAGCACTAGTTTCCAGGGATGAAGAAGGCTGTAGCAGATTTTGTTTCATGATGCCTCACTTTTCAGCAAGTGAAGGTCGAGAATCAGGTTCCAAGAGGCTTAGCACAGCCACTAGAGGTGCCGGAATGGAAGTGGTATGGGATCTCCATGGACTTTGCGATAGGTATTCCACGCACGTCTAGGGGACATGATTCCATCTGGGTGATCATTGACCAACTCACCAAGTCGTACCACTTCCTACCTATCAAAGAGTTGGGATCAGTAGGGATCTTGGGATGCCTCTCCATACAGAAGATTGAGCGACACTATGGGGTGACATTGACGATCGTCTCTAACCATGACGCACGTTTCGCATCCTATTTATGGAAGGGTTTTAAGAAGGCGTTCGGGACTCAGCTACATCTGAGCACCGCCTTTCTTCCTTAGATGGATGGTCAGACAGAGCGGACCATACACACATTGGAGGACATTATTCTTGCATGCATCCTATAATTTGGCCGCAGTTTGGCGGATAGTTTGTCCTTGGTCGAGTTTTTTTACAACAACAGTTATCACTCCACCATCAGTATGGCACCATTAGAGGCCTTGTACAGACGACCTTGCAGATCACTTCTATGCTGGACAGACCTAGAGGAGTCAGTACTTATTGGCCCATAGTTGGTATGGGCCACCACTAAGAAGGTACAGATCATCCAGGAGTGGATGAAGACTGTTCAGAGAAGACAGAAGTCATATGATGACCGGAGGTGGAGACCTTTAGAGTTCTAGGAGGGGGGGCACGTATTCTTGCGAGTCTCTCCTTGATGGGGACTATAGAGATTTGTCCGAGGAGGAAAGTTATCACCAAGGTTTATCGGACCATTTCTAATACATCGGAGGATAGGAGAGGTGGAATACCACTTGGCACTTCCACCGCTGTTAGAGAGGGTGCACAACGTCTTCCGTGTACCCCAGCTGAGGAGATACATGCACAACCCATGTCACGTCATGGCCCAGGCGAGCTAGACTTGGACGATGAGGTGACATTTATGGAGGTTCCAGTAGAGATTGAGGATCTACAAGAGTGGGTCCATTGTGGGTGGTCAATACCTTGGGTATGAGTTCGTTGGTTGCACGAGAACCTCCAGGAGAGCACTTGGGAGAGGTAGGCTTCGATTCACGCTCAGTACCCCCATTTGTTTCTTTAGTCTATGTTGTGGATTTCAGGGATGACAAGCCCTAAGGTAGAGAGAATGTAAAGACCCGGTTTTCCATGTAAATGTTTTTTAAAATATATGGAATTTTACGAGTTCGTGAAAATTTACAGCGTGATAATCTGAGGTCCGGTGTTCCCAGAATTAATTTATGAATTTTTTTTAAGGTACGTTCAGTAAATGCGTAACCGGCTTTTTTTAAATTTTGAATCGGTTCCCATATTAAAAATCTGAGGGAACCATTGAATCCATAGAGTTGGGATTTACTTAAGGGAGACTTTACTTTGACTTAAGTAGGTCCTGAGAAGAAGTTAAGTTTTGTGACTTTTAAATGAAATAAAATAAAATAATTTATCATTTTATTTTCTTTCCATTCCACCAACAGACAAGTGGAGTGCGGGACCCACGGTGAGTCAGTCCAATGAATGACTAGACATTCCAAATCCTAACTAACGACACTGTTGGGGAATTAGGAAGATTTATAATTTATGAGTCCCCATTAACTCCTTGCGTCGTTACTTACCCTCCCCATCTCCTATAAATATAGAGCTTGGGGAGGGGTATTGGACAAGCTTCACCAAGCAAAGAAGTTCTATTGGAGTGTCGTAACGCTGAGACCTTAGAGGACGGAGCTGTTCCTAGTAGGAGGTGATGTGAGACACTAAAACCCCGAACCAAAGTTTGACATTCGAGCGGTGGCGAGGGCGTCTTGTTGCAGGGACGGAGAACAATGAGACTCTATCAACAGCAAGCGCTCTCCAACGTTTCAAGTTAGGGTGTTGCGTTTATTTTCAATATCCCCAAAAGTTTCATACTAAAATGACAATAACGAATCAACTAATTAACAATTTGATCCTTTAAATGATATCCATATACGAGAGGGTTTGTTTCTTTTTTCGAGACTGGGTTTGGAATTAAGGCATAAAATCCAGTTGAACACTTCCATAAAACTCCCCCGGAATTATGTCTAACATGGAGGGAGCAGGCCAACACAAACAAGGATCGAGCCCCTCCATTTTTGCATTGTTTTTGATCACCCATTTTGAAGTTGGAAACAAACCAAAGAAGGGCCAACCGCAGTGAAGAACGCGATCCAAGGAGGCCACAGGCGCAGACGGCGTAGGAAAATGGGCCATTGGTGTGTGACCGGTGGCCTGGAGAACACTCGGCCATCGGCACTAGTGCTAGAGGTGGAAAAAAGCGGTGTGGCACTATCACACGGTGGCACCGGCCACATGTACGGTGGAAGATCGGTCGCAGCCACGGGCAGCGGCGGAGCGAAGGAGGGGCACACCACCGATGGCGCGCCCATGTCGCAGTAGAGCCGCAGCCTTCGATGTCCACGGTGGGAGGAGAGGCCTTCGGTTGGAATGGCAGCTAGTGGATGGGGCACGCGCCAGTGACGCACCTGGTGCCAGTGCTGCGGCCTGTCGGCCACGGCGCGGAGGACTCGCGGCGCCACGTGGCGGCTCGTTGAGTAAACCCATAAGGGTTGACCCACAGAAGTGGCCTCGGGCCACATCATCCCTACCCAGACACATCACGTACAGCTGTCCTTAGCGGCCCGTGCCACCAGGTGGGTGGCACAACTAGTTCGTCCCCATGGACCGACCCACAGACCAGCGGGCCAACCCGTGGCCCAGCGGCCGGACCAGCGGCCCCGCCAGGTCGGGCCATGCCCAGCGGGTCAGGTTGAACCTGGTCCGGTAAAACCTGAGTCAGGACGAGTCAACCTTGGTCGATCTGGGTCGGCCCATGCTGAACTAGTTCAGGTCGGTCCGACTGAGGCGGACCGGACCCGGA
The DNA here is from genome assembly GCA_963277665.1 of Viscum album. NCBI lineage: Eukaryota > Viridiplantae > Streptophyta > Magnoliopsida > Santalales > Viscaceae > Viscum > Viscum album. The sequence goes on from OY728163.1 coordinate 339,767,919, forward strand.
CCCAGTACCGACTTGTTACACAAAACATGCCCTAACTTCTCAACCGGACGTCCGTTTGACGAACCGTCTATGGCGTCGAGGTCCTTAGGAAAAATTGGCCCTTTTGAGATAATCCACTTTAGTTTTGAAGAATTTTGGAGTACAACTGGGTTAGATCAATTACGAATCCAACCGGGCCCTCAGCACTAAAATTCTTGTATCCTGCAAACCGTGCATCTGATTGGCGAGCTGTTTGTGGCTTTGGGACCCTCTTGAGGAGACGGGTCTTTTGGAATACCTTCTGATGACTTAATGGATATAAATATGTGGTGAGTGTTTTGAGTAGAGATTCTCCCAAGAACACTATGTATGGAACCTTGTGACTGGCTGAGACCTGACGAATGCTGACTCTTCGACTCGGAGTGACTCGACGACCACGGTACGCAATGGGGAGGAGTACCTCAGCAGGACATAGTGGAGGAGGGAGGATATATGTGACATGAAAAACCCATGGTACATGATGGGGAGGATTACCTCAGTAGTTCAAGGTTAGTGGGAAGCAACTCGGAGTGACCTGGCAGACCCACTATACTCGATAGAGGAAGAGTTCTCCAGAATCTGAGGAGTTCATTGATGTGATAACCCTTCTACCCTTGACCTAAATTGATACCTGGTGTGAGCTAACTTGTGTTGTTTACTTTTTCTTCATGCTTTGTCGTTTTCCTTTGTGGAACTCTATGAGACCTATGGGGGTCTCGGGGTCCCTACAGAGTCTCATTATACTCACCCCTGCATGGGCTTCTCCTGCACCTTGTTGTGTTTGGTGCAGATAACGTATAGTGTTGATCATGGTTGAGGGAGCAAGGACTGGGCGATGCATGGAGCTGGAACTTTTCGGCGTGACGTGACGCAGGGACTACATATTGTGAGTTGTACTTACCTTTCATGTAGGATCTGTGGTGGATGATCTAGGAGCTACCTTTCACTTTTCAGTTGTTTTGTACTTTTTTAGTTGATTGAATTCCATTTATCACCACATTATTCACAAATAAATAAATATTATATTTATTAAATATATATCATTTCTCAACAAACCATTAAACTTAATATTTAATCACTCCATAATATTTATTGATCCTTGAATAAGAATTATTTATTTAATAATTCAATATCACTACATTATTCAAAAATAAATAAATAAATATTATATTTATTAAATAGAAAATAAATATTTTTTAAATATTATGATAACATAGTATCTGCTCAAATAACTGATGATGGAATATATACAATCAAGAAAACATAAATATTTATTAAACCATGTGTTAGAATAATATTTATTCAACTTGTTAAATAATAATTAATAATATATTATTTAACTAATATTTTGGATAAACTTGGTGTGAAAACCTCTAGAGATATTTCTCAATGACATTAGGCAAAACAGCCTAAATTCCATGGTTGGAATCTAGCAACATGTCAAGGAACTCATAGAGAAATAAGTTAATGTCACAATGACATAATACCTCATACGGATGCATACTAAATAATATAATCCTTTTATCATGATATCTCTAATAAAGTAGGTTTCAAATTGGTGTGATCAACATATGTGATCGATGTCTCTTTCTTTGACTTTTTAGAAATCGAACTTACCTTTAGAACACCATGTCCATGGATTTATTTAGGCTATATAATTTCATTTTAAGGGGTATAATATATCAACTTCCATTAAATAATAAAAGGTAAAAATCCTTTCTCACATTATTCATTAATGAAATATTACTCATGACATACCCATTGTATCCTACCTCTCTGTGAACATATTTCATCACTGGTTTCATCAATATATCCAATTAAGAAACTTATAATACTCATTAATAATAATCTTAAAGTCTAATATTTAATGCATATTCCCATATATAGGAACATCCAATGACACATATAAATTTATAGTTCCTACTGATAGGTCTCGTTATCATAATATTATACACTGGATATTACCAAGGGAGTACACCATGAGAAGGTGCATCAAAGTCCTATGAGTATCCACCCATGATATCATGTATTATTTGTTTCCATAAAATTATTCCATCCAGATAGAGAACATATATTTAAGAATACTATAGTGTCACTTGTGGGTTCTCATCATAGTAGAGAACTGCTTTGACCTCTCAGTGTGACAGCTACTCATAAGACATTATCACATACTATGTCACATAGAAGAACAATAATGATGTGATAAGAAGTTTATTAATATTAAAATTAATGAATATAGGTAATCATAAAGTACACATAAGTTGGTTCTAGGTCACCAAATCGAACAGAATCATATGGGGAATGATTGACGCCATCCATGGATCAAACAATGAGTTTTTAAAGGAATTTAGTATGTTTAGGCTTAGTGTTTGGAGTTTCACAGTGGAATAATGTTTGGAATTATGGAGAAAAATGTGTTGATTTCTTAGTGAAATGGATACATGGAAGTTTGTGAGATGTGGTTCAAGGACTACCATCAATTATTATAAACAAGAAGCATTATGGTGTGGATATTGTAATGACCCGCATTATTAAGAGTGTTGAATTACTGAAGGAATTTCAATTATTCATTTGGTAATCAGTTAGTTTTGATAACCAGGACTTGAATCAAGAATATAAGAATTTAAACATCTGATAGTGATGTTTTTGGTTGTTTCTTTAGACCATATTGATGCCTCAAGTAATTGGGTGGATGTTTTAGAATGTATGGGTGACCTGGGAGATGAATTTTCAGCTACAACATCCATTCACTCCATAAACCATGGAGTTCACACCGTGAATGGGGATTCCATAGGTGTGAAGTCCTTTGCCTCAAAGATTTCACGGTGTGAACCATAGTTTGTACCATGAATAAAGTTTGGTCGAGGGGAGGACCCCTCATTCTCAAGTGGTTCTTGGTGTTAATTAGGGATTCACATCATGAATGGTGTCTTGGGGTATTTTTTAGGTGGGGAAGACCAGTAATTTACCAGTCAACCCTTATTCGATTTTAGGGAAATAGGGAAATTCAGGAGGGCCATTTGGTTGGTCACTCCCCCTCCTTCTTCTCCCCTTTAACCCCTTTTAGATAGGTATATTTTGGGTGTATTATAGAAGTTATCATGGGTAATATCCTTTGTTTCTAACACCCTTCATGCCTCCCATTTTATCCCTCTAGTTTTGATTTTATTAGGTCTAGATTTTTTGTAAGGATTTTACCATAGGATGTTGAAATCAGCTTTGATTGATAAGAATTTTGTGCACTGTGGAAAGAGGAGGACATAGGGGGATGATGAAACATTGTTTATCACTATTCCATTAAAGTTATGTAATCTTGTGAATTTATTTAGGGTTTTTTCTATTTTAGATAAATCTGATTTTTGAATTAGGAATAATATTTGGGGATTTTTTATTGCTTATGTTTGGGTGCATGTAGGGAGTGGACCACACCTCTTTGCTCAAGGTTTTTGTAAGAATATGATCCTTAGTGAGTTATTCAGTGATTATTAATATTTAGACTAATCTTAATTGTAAATTATAATTTTTTATAATTAATTATATGTTATTCTTGGAGTGATACAGGTGTTGGTGATCATGGATGAGGCTCGATGGGCATGGATGAGGTTTGAAAAATCTTAGTAACGGTTTAACTCCATGTTCGAGGTAGGTGGACCCTATAATAAAATTTCAAATGCATGTTTATTTATGAGCATGAATGCCTGAATAATTTCATGAGTTTAGAAATGGGGTTTAAGGACTGGTAGAGTTCTTAGGTGAGATGATGGGGTGTCGCTGAGCCTCATGGGAAGTGACAAATTTCCCTTTATCACCTTGGGTAATTTGGGGTCTCTTGGAATATATGTCTCCAAATGGAATAAGGTGCTGATTAGGTTGAAGTGAGGCATTTGGAAGGTCTTGAAATATGAGTAGTGATATAAGATAGCATAGGTTGGGACCCTAGGTCTAGATGGAATGTAAGAGTGGATTGGGGATGAGTTACAATGGGTGAGGCCATTATATATGTCCCATGTAACTAAGAACTCACTACTAAGGGAAGAAGAGAGTCTTGGTGTGTGGGGTGGGTGAGATATTTTCTCCATGATTTGGAATATATAATGTAGAGGGGTTTACTACATATGAAGTTTTAAGCGATATCCCTTAGGATATGTGTGATGGGACCTTGTTGAGGGTTGTGGGAGTTGTTCAGAACTTGGAATTAGGATGATAAGGGGGTTTTAGAAAATAATTTTACCCCTCCCGTTGAGGTCAAGGTCGGGTAGAGTGTGATGGAATTGGATGGTACTTCGGTAGCAGGACTAAGAGTGATGAAATTCTTGGAGATATTGGAATAGACCATGAGGTATGCGTCGAGATGATCCTCCGGGTAGTGTTTTCACCACTGCATGATGGGATTAAGGTGGTAATGATGAAAATAGACTAGGATGGGTTTGGATGACGCAACAGACACCCCGATTGCTGACATGAGATGTATTGTAATGAGGGGTCATGTATTGAGTGAATAGTTCCCTAGGATCATCTAGTGATCTATGTGATGGTTTTCCAGAGCTTTGAATTGTTGTATGTGTTTGTGTGTTCTTGATAGTGTGTGTGTGCTTGTGGTAGGCAATAGATGTTGGTGGAGGAGTTGATCCTGAGGCCTAGCCTTTCCATGTGTGAAATGGTTGGAAAGATCACCATGGTTGAGATGGGATCCCAGTGTCTATGAATTTGACCTTGTCTCATATAGTATTGGGTCATATAATGGACCTTTTCATTAGTGTATTGTTCATGTACCACCCATGAGAGGGATGGTTTGTGGTATGTTACAGGATGCAAATGTATGACCTCGTCTTGGGAAGGCTTGGGTCGAGTACCGCTTGATAGGGGAGGGGTAGGTCATGTACTTGAATTGGACCTTTCCTTGAGAGACTTGGGTCGAGGACAATCCATGAGAAGGTTAGGAGAGTGATGTGACACATGAAATGATCAATGGACCCTTCATTGAGTGATAAGGCAGGGAGTCGAGATATAGATGTATGATTGTTCCTTATTCATTTGAGTGGTGGATTGAGGATTGGATGATGCCATGCTCTAATTATTTATGTATGGGATAAAAGTTGGTATGATATAAGTCAAGTATGAGATTATGGAATGGTTCCAAAGTAGGTATGGTCGGGGTTGAGGTAGCCTGGTTAGCACACGAACACCCAGTGAGTGTGTGGCCCTCATCGAGTGTCGTTGAAGCCTAGTTAGCAAATAATAACCTAGAGATCATGGTTATTTATGCCTTTAATTTCCTCAAACATACACATGGATATGACATAATATATTAGGGGTTCTTGGTAAGACTCTATTGAGTTATATTCTCACACCATGTATGGGCATCTCGGTACGTGTAAAAATCTTATGTTTTCTTTCAGGATAGAGCACAGGATGTGCAATTGATTCTGTTGGGGAGACTTCACTGGTATGTCAGGGATAAGGTGTGTGAGGCTCAGGGATGGAATTATGGCTAGTGTGTAGTTTTGTTCTTTTATTTTTTTTTTATTTTTTTTTGGGATGAGTGCAGTGGGTGATTGGTGAATGTTTTCTATGAGAACATCATTTCAATATGGCATTGTTTCTTATTGTTTATTCTATGTAATCTGATGTTTATATATGTTTATGATGCTTGGTTTTTTTCATTTATTTTATGAAATTTATTTGAGTCCATAATCTCCATTTTTTATGTATTAGATCATCACCACTAGTCGGAAACCTCTGGCATATAAGGACGAGCACATGAGGTCGTGTGGTACTTCATCTTAGACAGTGGTTCCGGGTTGGGGTGTCATATCATTGGATTCTTAAAACATATTTCCTTGACAAGTCCGGGGCCTAAAAAACATATCATTCTCTAATTTGAAATTTATCTAAATCTTTAAAATACTAAAAGTCCATGAACAACATGGTAAGGCCAAGTAAGCCACAATATGGTTTCTCGTCAATGGGTTGAACACGAAATCCAAAGTCATTCAAATACTTATCTCCATAATGATCCCTTCATTTCTATTTTTGAAGTTTTATATATTTATCCAACCATAATTTAGTATTCTCTAAAAAAGGATATAGATTTATCTTAATGAATATATATCGTCAAGATAATTTCTCTAGAAAAACATCCAATTCCACAATCACTACCACAGCCATTATTCTTATTTTTTCAGAAAAATTGCTTGGAAAAACATTCATAATTTCTTTAATACCGCTTTATACAAGGATTATATAAAATAAAAATCTAAAACATGATACTCAGTATATGACATGGTTTTCCTACTCTAATTTTTTTCCAACCATCCAAATAACATTATCCAAACAATAGCATCATGAAATCTTAAAACACCCAATGAAAAACTCCACAATGATCGACTCAAACTGAAACCAAAATTACAATGTGGTTTATGTGTATCTCATCTATTTACATTTAATGAGTATGACTACTATAATGTAGTTTAGTATTCCCATTGTTTCCCTATATTTTTTAAAGCATCCTCCGTCAAAAATGATGTCCACTACGACGGTGGTTTATAAAATGCAACATGGTTTAAAAAACTATGATGTGATTCCTCCTTGTGGTATGCTTTGGATACATTTTTTATTATTTTAATCCATGTCATTGACTATAACCTTTAAAACTCTTATAAACACGGTAGTAGTTTGACTACCATCCATGGTTTAGTCAATTATAACATTGTTTTTTCCCTCCAACAACAAAAACTCAAAACTTCCCCAAATCAAATCAAAAATTCTCTCATCCTTTACAAGAATCTTATTTAATTTCTAAAACCAATTAACAAAAAACACAACCAACTTTGATCACACTTTAACAATACCTTCTTTTTATCAACTATGGTTTCAATGTATCTCCTTAAATAACCTAGGTTCTAAAATAGCCTATTCTCATGGTTCCAAAACATAGAAATATGTATTTTTAAATTAAAAATTATAACCCATGAATTATTTATTAATTATTTCTAATTATTAATACTAAATATGTTTAAATTTATTTATTTATTTTTTATTTTTTATTCCTAATAATGGTGGGAATTGATCCATCTACCTCATGGTCACACCATAGTGCTCTAATCAATGTAACTAAAAAATGACTAGTAATCGTTGTGTTATAGATATCATTTAACATATTATATGGACATAATTTATTATTTAAATGGATAATAATGATTGGTGATTAATTTATAGTTAGTAAATAATAAAATATAATAATTAATTTGAAAAAAATATATAAATATTAATTACCAATTACTAATAAGTAATTAATTATTAATAAATTATAATTATATATAAATCATAAATAGTATTTAATTAAAAAATAACTTTAATAATTATTTTTTAAAAAGAAAAAAATAATAATTTATTATTAATTATTAATTATTAGTAATTAGTAATAAATTATTATTAATAATTAAAGATAATTAACTCATAATTCATGAGCACTTGTCGCCCTCATTCCATGCCTCGATGTCGTCCCACTATAGTAGTCATCAACTCGCCCTAATCGTGCAGGCCAACTCCCCTACATCAAGCATTGATCACAGGAGTCACCCCACCTATCTTCCGAGCATCTCGCCCCAAGCACAGTTGGCGCTCACTGTAATTTGTAATTAATGAATATCAATTAATAGATATTAATTAATCATTATTAAAAATCAGTTAATAATATATAATATATAATAGAAATTACTAATTACTAATTGATAATTAATTATTAGTAATTAGCAATCATTGTTTAATCATTGATAACTAATAACTTAAAAAGTGTAATTATTAATTTTTAATAAATGATCCATGATAAATAATAGTAAGTAATTACCAATTACTTGTTATTTATAATTTGTAATTCAATATTTATTACTAACTATTTACTTATTTTTAGGATGATATTAAGTATTTAGTCATTATTAACAATTTCATATTTTTTATTAGTCGTTATTATTAATTTTCAATTAATATTTATAAATTTCTAATTTTAAATTTTTTACGCTTAATTTTTTGCTTCTAAGTATTTATTATACTAATGAATTAATAATAATTAATTATGAAATTCATGTTGTTAATAGAAGTTATTAAATATCTATTAGTAATTTTTAATTATAAATTATTGAATATTGTTTAATTATTATTGATTATTACTTAAAAAATAGAAATTATATATATATATATATATTAATAATCAATATTTATATATATCTTATTAATTAATAATTATAAAATATTTTTTTCTTTATCGTCAATCACTTTTAATTATTATTATACATTAAAATAAACATTAAATAGAATGATTCTAGTGTCATTGTTTAAAGAATCAAGATATTTGGCATACTCATTGCCATGATTTGCAAAAAAACAAGACAATAGGGGTATCTATTTCCATTATTCTATAAGTATATATATATATAATGCATTATATATATATACATACACACACGTATATGTCTTAGATGAATGATGGTTTAAAGTGAGGACACTATTGGGTTATCTCACATCAATTGTGGAAGGGGTAAAGTGTTAAATATTAGCATGATAGAAACTATATGCATAGTCTTTATAGTGAAATAGAGAGGATAGAGATGTCTCAAATTTTTCATGCAGAAGCGTTAGAGAGTTATGTTCGTCATTGTTTGTAATAAACTATATATTTTGTAATAAATATGTTTCCCCATAATTACCACCTTTCCAATCATTTATATTGTCATTTTTTCACATATTTCCCATTTTTATTGTAACACCTCGATATTTGTTTAAAAAAATATGTTTGATAGCTTATACCACACACAACACTGAGCCTAAGAAAATTAGGAAATATTATTATTTAACTATAATGGTTATAACCTAGTCATTAAATTGACAGGTATGAATAGGATTAACTAATATATGAAATATATATAAATATTCTAATAAATATAAATGTATTTATAGATTCTTATGAAATAAGCACTCAATTTTTAATCAAGGAATTTTATTCTTAAAAAAAATATGTTTTTTTCAATAATGACTTCTATTTTTTTGTGAGAAAAAAATTGTAATTAATATATGGAATTTTTATAAAATATATTCGATAAAAAGAAATCTTTTTATGAAAGTACCATATCAAAATTAATTAGGATTCAATTTTATAATTTTTCTAAAATTATTTAGTTTTCAATGAATATTTAAATTTTTGATTTTTCAAATGTTGTCATTTCTTTTTATTAAATCAAGTGATTTAAAAGTCTCGTAATATTTTGGATTTATTATTAAAGTAACATATTTATAATTTTACTTAAAATAATATTATTAACTTCAATTTAATCCTAAATTTTTGTGATTTTTGTATACGTTTGTTTTCATGCTTAAAAACGTAGTTTTTTTTAAATTATTTTTAATTATATAAATTTTATCCATTTTAATTAATTAAAATAACTCATAATAAGGGAAATTTTAAATGAAATTTATAGATGATATATATTTATATTTATATTTATATTTATTTAAATTTATATAATGATGATTGACAGTCACATGGTTAATATAAGATCATCTACTGCTTGAAAATGCATTTTTCCGAAAAATTGATTTCCATCGTACTTTATAAGATGCCTATAAAATGAATTTCTACCACTTATGAGGATTGGATTTGATAAAATCGATTCCATATTTGTAATCAGAATAATTTATATTGTTTAATAATGTCAACTTAATATTTTATTAAAATGAATAGTAAAAATAGTAAAAACATTTCACCACAGTAAAAGGGTTAATCGGGTTAAATTAGGCTAAAACAAAGTTCTAAGGTCACTATTGTTTTCATTTACAATCTTATTAGATGAATAAATTTCGACCCTTATCACCTTAATCTCGATATTTTTTTATGGGACACTTTTCCATTAAAGTGACCTATATAATAATTAATGTGAAGAAAAAGAAAAAATGTCACCCTCTTGCTTTTAAATATCTCTTATATGTTCATAAAAGGGAAAAATAAAGTTGTGAATGAATATAAATGGTTATTTTTAGTTTAATTAAATTATCTTCATGATGATAATTTGTTTTTAATTTTTATTAATTATATAAGTACCTTAAGTTCTTACACAACGCTGATGCAATATTTATTAAATTAAAATAAAAATAAAATAAATGATTTTAAAAATATTACAAGTAATATAATTTGAGTGATTTATTGTATTCCATACATTTTGTAGATAATTATAACATATTTGGGGTGTATCCAAGGTTTAGATTCTAAATCAGTCTTTGTCTTGATGTTTTTAAAATCAAATTAAATAAATAGTGTCAAAATTAACATTAATGATATTTTATTTTAAATAATGTTTTATTAAATGATTTATAATTCTTATAAATATTATCTTCGGACAGGTAAATGATATATAGTTGATAATATCAACAATAGTCCATTTATGATCCATTTTTCTTTTTATTAGATGTTTCTTGACTCATAAAGAGTAAAAAATATAATCCTATTGTAATTGTCCAAAAGGATTGACACGAGTTAAAAAAAGTGTAACATCCCGACCCAGGTGTCACACACTGATGCCTCGAGTTGGTATTCTATGTGACATTAGGTGTGACTCCCTATATGTAGAGGCTATTGAATTTCAACGAGGGTCTAATATCGATTATGGAGAGAGTATACCCAATTTATCAAAGTAGAAAAACAATGTAAATAAACGTGAATAACATAATCATATAACCATAACCAGAACAATACCAATATCACATGATAACAAAAATAGGAAATATAATATCCAATAATAAATATTAAATATGTCATGCTAATATGTGTCAAGTGTCAACATTACAAACCTAAAATGAATAAGACACTCACTACTCCAAAGTGGGTCCAAAACCACGTATGGTTCCCTTATTCATGATCCATCCAAAAGTATCCATCTAATACAAGGAATTTTTTCTTATCATGTCCTGCAAACATGAAATCTATTTGGGTGTCGATCAGGAAACCAGATTAGGGTGTGAGTACAACTCAGTAGGCCACCACTAATGTCATATAAAACAATATCCAATCAAAACAGTGTATGTAGTTTATAAAGAATAAATAACAAAATAAAATAAACAATTTACATTTGTTAAATTACACTCTATTTAACTAAGATAACCCTCAAGTTCTGAAGGACACCTGAACTCTCAATACCCGCTTTGGCATGTGCTAGAGTCTGAACTATCCTCGAGTGAAATCATATCTCAGAATTCCATTATTACCATTCATTATCTCAATTCATATATGAATTCCATTATTACCATTCATTGTCTCAATTCATACATTAATGTCATCGTTACCATTCATTTTCTCATTTCACATATGAATGTCCTTATTACCATTCATTGTCTCAATTCACATATTAATTCTATTATTATCATTCATCATTTCATTTCACACAAATGAATTCTATTATTATCATTCGTTATCTCATTTCACACATGAATGTTATTGTTAGAATTCATTGTTTCACTTAACACATATTAAAATATCACAATATCACATATATCACAATAACACAATTAATTAATTCACCAATTAATTAATAAAATTTAATAATTTCATTTTCACAACATTCCATTAATTAATTCAACAATTAATTAACCACATCAATTCCATTGCTAATTCAAAAATTAGTTTATAACATCAATCCCATTAATTAATTAACCAATTAATAAATCAAATTATTCCCATTATTTAATTCAACAATCAATTAATCAAAATACACAATTCATTATTACATGGATGGAGGAGGGAGATAATGATCTTTCGACCCTCACTGAGGATTATTTTGACCTAATCCACCCAAGAATACTTAACTATTTCTCTTATGATTCTCGGAGCTGATTCGAATCTCATTCATCGACCATCATGAAGAAGGCACTAATCTTGGATGAAAGTTTAAAAGGTTTCTATTCATCTGGCACTTTGACGGGTTCTTTTATTTTTCTGGAGAACCATATTTCTCAACGCATCATTTGGAAAGGAACTACAGCTCATGTATTATCCTTGGAGGGAGTGATTTCAGAATGGTTTGAGCTCTATAAGAACTTATATATTTCTTGGATTTCTTTAACTAAAGGTATGCAACCTTGGAAAATTTCACATCTTGTTGATCGTCTTACAACTATCTAGGGTTTCCAAGACTTCAAATGCATTTCTCTACGAAGATTTTTTTTCATCTGTTGTTCCCCTCTACTGGTTTGAAGAGTCGTTATTGGAGCATTGGATCAGTTAACTTAAAGCCTGGAACTCATAGAATCCATGAATAGAACGTAAACTTCAGCCTCTATGACTTTAGAGATACCATTTCTTGAGTATGGGTAAAAATTTATGGTTTAAACTGGGTTATATGGCACTCTGAAATACTCTATGATATTGCCTCTGTAATAGGAATACAAATCTGAATGGATATGGATACTGAAAATGTTAGTTTCGATCACTTTTCTAGAATTCTAATTGAAATTGATTTCAGTTCTACCCTGGTTAATAAGTTGGTATTATCCACCACCCACGATGAAATCAATCTTCGAATTGTGTATGAAAAAATTAATTTATATTGTTAAGTTTGTGGTATCATTGGACACTCAAGGTCCAACTATCAATCAAGTATAATTTGTGTTAGATGAACTTTGAAGTTTCACGATGAGCTACATTGCATAAGAAGGGAGGGTAAACAAGCTACCCAAGAGACTAATTTTCAGCCCAAGGTTGAAGCTAATAAGGAGGATTCCTTTAAACCTTCAACCAAGATTATAATCACTGAAGACGGTAAGAAGATGGGTTATAATACACAGCAGATTGGGGATTGTAGAAAAATCCAAACACTAGCCACTCATGTTAAACGATTGGATATTAAACCCCCTAGTAATAATGTTACATGGGATGATCTTGTTAAAGAGACATATGGGATTGTAGTGGGGTTATCATTCAAATATTCCTTGACTATATCCTTATAGGGAGATCTAAATGAGACATAATTTTTTGACATGCAACTAGATAATGAAAAATCATCCCAAGCTGATGCTGATGAGAGAGTTAGACCAGAGAAACTTGTTGTTTTTTCAAAATTCATGCACAAAAAGATTGTATTATATGTTGCTACATCAAAGAAGATTAATAATAGACATAAAGACCCAAATAATGAGAGGATTAAACTCACTACTGATAATACAAATGAAAAAGGTATCATCCTACCCTCCTATTTTAAATGATTTTGTTCCAACTAAGGGTTCTGTTGAACACTCTATTAGGTTATTGGGGATAAAATCCACTAACCAATGCACACCTGGAAGTTCAAGAGGGCCAGGTAGAGACCCCAATTCCCAGCATAGTAATATTTTAATTTCAAAAGATTCTTATTATCTGGAACCCAAGGAAGGAGGTGGAAATAAAGATGGGGATGATAAGGCTTTGTCTATAGTATAAGGATCATACTTTTTAGACACCAGATTTATTGAGGTTTCTATGGTAAAATTTATCCCCAACCCTTTGTATAGCTCACTGGATTCTGGGAAAAAGAATGTCAAATCAGGTATTGAAGCTTATGGAAAGTGTCTGGGTGAACTCCCTAATGATCAGCATGTTATAGGAACAGATGTTCCCATCCCAAAGGAATTGAGAATTCCATCATCACATTTTGAGAGACCTGTGGAATCCCCTTAATGGAACTTGAAAGGATACAAGGAGATATCAAAACAATATGTTAAGGAGCTGAATGCAGCTAGTTCTTCTTCAAGAAACTCCTCTTCTCAGGTTTGAAAAGCCAAGGTAAATAGGATTTTGTTTACACATAATTCATTTGACCTTTTAACTTTAGATAGTAGTGATGAAGATGGGAAGAAAAGTGATGGCATAGCTAGAGCTGAAGATAAGAATAAGGAAGCTATTTTAGAACTCTCTGATGATGATGATGATGATGGAACATGGGTGCAGGCCAAAACCTGGAGGAGGGGCCGTCACCTTCAAGGTAGGGGTGGATGCATCACCCCTCATAATATGAGAACCCACTCAAAAAAAATTTCATTATTTTTTGTTCCATTATGGTTCTGTTTGTGTCCTCCAAAATTTCTTCTCGTTTCATTTTTTAAATAAATACGCCTTACACCTCAACCCTTTATAAAAAAATCAAAATACACAATTCCAATATTCCCATAATTAATTCAATAATTAATTTTTCCATTTCAATAATCTCAATATCCCCATAATTAATTCAATAATTATTTATTCAATTCACATCCCAATATCCCATAATTAATTAAATAATTAATTATTCAATTCATAGTCCTAATATCCCATAATTGATTCAATAATATACTATTCAATTCCCAATCCCAATATCCATAATTCACAATCACTTAAATAATTAATTCTTCAAATTAATTAATTCAATCTAAGAAACTCAATTGTTAATCATCTAATAGAAATTCTAAAATTACATACACAGAATTGAAATCAAGACTTTGATTTTTGAATTATAGACCACTTACCTCAAAATGGATGAAGAACGCTCTCCAATGGAAATTCCAAAATTATAGGGGAACAACCACAATCATGATGAAGAGTGGGATTTAGATCTGAATCCTAAATCCAAGATCAAACAAATCAAGATCTAAAAACCAAGATCTAGATCTGAAACCAAAAATAGATAAACATCCCTCTTTTATTTTTTAAGAGGAGTAGGAGAGAGGGATAAAATGATTAGGAAGAAACCACATGCCTGGAGAGGTGCAGATCTTCAATATGCCCATCCATTTTCCAAGAACGGAGCTCGGGAGCCCTGTGAAAACATTTGGGAGCCTCCTAAAATGAGAGGAATCTATTATTTCTGAGTTGGGGTAGATTAGGGGTTAAAATGGGGGTTTGGGTATTTTTAAATCTAATTTTTAGGTTAATTAAAACTGTATACATAGTTTTTTGGGTAGGGGCACACGGTTTCCCAAACCGTGCACCTCTTTTAAGGGGGAGGGGTTGCACAGTTTCTCCTAAGAGGGAGCACGGATTGGGAAAATCATGTGTCAACCATCCACATGCCCCCCCTCCTTCCAAAATTCTCAATTTTCACCCAAACATACCCCACGATAAAACCAAAACAAAAAGTACTCAATACAAGGAAAAACGTTTCCAGTAAACAAGCCTGAGACATCTCTAGAAAAGGTCGGGATCTTACAAAAAGATACGGGTGAAACCATCACCTAAATTATACTATTTTTTTAGATAATAGGATTTAAAATCATATTCATCTTATATTCAGTTGATATCAATTTTAATCCATTTTAAAATGTAAATTAATTTATATTAATTTAATTCTTTAATAAATTCCAAGAGTGCCACTCCTCTCTCTTATAAAAAAGGCACCACCTCTACTATTTTATTCAAACATAAAAAACATTTTTGTTTGGAAAAGATCTTCCAAAATACATTTCATACACCCATACCCACATCCTAGAGGCCTTGGATTTATTAGAAAACCATCCTCAGAAAGCTTTTTGTGTAAACCATAAGAGGGTTTCTGAAGAGATGTATAGTTCTTAATCAAACATTTTCATTTTTTTTCTTTTTATACCTTCTTACAATATTATTCAAACATGATGAAATAATTAAACCATTATATTTTACATAATTTAATGTTTTTATGTTTATTAAATATCTTATATCCATCCTCTCATCCATCAAATGGGAAATGAAACCTTCGTTCATGTGTAGAACGGACTTCCGCCCCACGAACAAATATAATTTTTTTCCATCACCGCATCCCTCGATTGGTTATAATGATGGATTAAATGTATATATATATATATTATATTCATGATATATTTATCATTTTTTTTAAATTAATATATCAACTTTTTTTAACTTTTCAATCACTGAAAAATGATAACGTCATTCGTACGTACATGTGGACTACCTCATCTACGAAGCGATGTGATTCATTTTTCATCGCCACATCACATGGTTGATATATATATATAATTATATATAAAGAAATAATATTTTATTTATGATATTATGATCATTCTATAAAGATAAAATAATACTTACCTTCTTTCCATAATGATCGTTGAAAAAAGGAAAACGTTACTCATGCGTACGTATGACCTACCGTCTTCATGGTTATAACGTAGCTCATTTTTCATTAATATATTCCAAGATTGGTATTAAAAGTACAATTTATGTATAAAAATTATAATAATTTCATGATAATTATTTTGGAGGCATTGAATCAATGACCCCTTCGACCATGGCCGACACACTGAAACTGTTTTAAAATTATTAACTGAACTTCCTCAAAAATCCTGGCACAGACTTAATCGATAAAATAATTAAATACATCATTAAAATAAATTAAATAAATGTTTTAAGGAAAAGTGATTAAACTTGTAAAATTTTCTTAAGAAATAAAATAATTTATATGATTTTATTATACAAAAGGTAAAGACTACATGGAAAGTCTAGACCTGAGGTATGAGATTTCATCACAATATCCTTTCATTGGGGAATATTTTAATGTTATGAAACAAATTTATTTTATATGGTATATATACTTTCGTTTTTCATATTATATCATAAATAATTCATAATTAAATGTTTTTAAATTTGAATCTTTAATTATTTCATCTAAAGGGATTTGACTTTAAAGTTACCAAGTGGTGAAGGGTTTCTTAACTGAATTTTCTTTAATTATGTTATAACTCTTCTTCATTGACATTGTTATGCCATGATTATATGTGAATAGATATATAAATTGTTTTATTGGGTATTTCTACTTTTATTTTATGTATTTATATTTTTTTACAAATAATCTATCCATTTATTAATTCTTAATTCAATGATCTGATCATTGTAAGGGTTATTCGTCTGAAGTTCTCTTTCTTTGGGGCATATGTTTATGTAATACACCAAAAAAAATTTATAAAATGTATGTGATTAACATTGAAATATTATATCATTGATATAATTATATTCATATAATTTAAATTTTATTTTGAATCCATTTCTATCATGGGATTAAGATTCAAATGTTACCAAAATGGTAAGGATTTTTATGTTATAATCTCATCTTATTTTGGGATGGTCTATGTTCAGAGATCTATTGAGGGAGATCATATGCTATTGTTTTCATGAACCACATATCATTTATTATACTCTATTTATTATTATGTTTTACATGTTTAATTTATATTTTCTCCCTTATTGATTAAAATACCACTAAGAATGTTTTTTGGAAGT
Organism: Viscum album; assembly: GCA_963277665.1. Lineage (NCBI taxonomy): Eukaryota > Viridiplantae > Streptophyta > Magnoliopsida > Santalales > Viscaceae > Viscum > Viscum album. The sequence continues at coordinate 339,785,197 of OY728163.1, forward strand.
GATACTGATCTTATATCTTTATTTAGATCGAGAATCTTTCTCTTCCATATCCATGTTTTCTAATTTTTTTAAAATGTTATTTTATAAAAATAAATGATTTATTAAAGTTATTTTATATTATTTTAACTTCTTTTAAAAGGATTTAAAAGAAAATTTCTTAATTTTTTCTTAATGGGCCACTTTTGACTCTCTTTACAATTGTTTTAAAATAATGTTTATTTTTAAGTTTTATGACATGAACAGATTTTCATACCATCAAGTCCATTATTTTTTTTAAGAATCCTTTATAATTTTTTGATGTTATTTTCAAAGAAACTATTTTTCATAGTATTTTGTGAATTTTTAGTTTATAAAATTGATTTCTAATTAAAAAGGGTATTTTCCTCAGAATTTTTTTTAATGATGTTTTAATGGTATTTCCATTCATCAACACCAACAACCCTTGATGTTACTTACACTCCACTAGGTATATGTTATAATGACACCATCCTTATTCTTTATTAGGATTAATTATGATTGTTTCAAAGATATGTCATGGAAATCATTTCTTTTCCATGGGTAACTAAGCTATAAATGAATGATGGTTGTTTTCAAGAGTGTTATATTGAAAAATGAAAGATTATAAATGTTTTATTCATGAATGGTACATAGACAATATCTATTATAATAATTGAGTCCAATAAATCTTATATGATGGATTGAGACCCATTATATCTCATTATGATGGGTGATCCTGATACATATTATATGATGGGAGTGTCTGATATAACTTATATAAAGGGTGAGACCCATTATAGATCTACAATGAATTTGGTAATGTTACATGTCTTTATAGTCAATAAGGATTGATTTAATTGGTGTGGTTTCACCCATGTATTTAACTAGGCTCTAGTTATACCCCAAACAGGTTATAAAGATAATATACCAAGATATAGACATGTTTTTTCTATGGTTGTTATGGGTATTTAATATTACCTTTGATCAAGACTGATATCATGTGGATAATTATTATTGAATCATATGACTCTTGTCTTTGTTTAATCTTTATGCCATATTTCATGATTGATGATCCTTTTATTGATTGGTATGAATTTTCTTATTTTATGCTCATGCTCTTTGATTATTTCATCATACTCTTAGGCTCATCTTATACTCACTAATGACATTCAATTATTAATACTTATGTTTACCCTTACTAATAATTTGATCTCACCCTTCTTATGTTTCATTGTTACTAGGTTATGAAGAATTATGTTAAATTATTTGTGTATATAAATTTTTCATATGTAAATAATTTAATGGGAGATATTGAAGACTTCATTTTGAATATGAAAAACTAGTTATAGTGGTAAAAATGAATTCGGATCAGAAGTGTCCACTTTTTAAGATATGATTTTGTTATGTGTGAGTTTTGAACTAATTATATAAAACTCTAAACTATAAAGATCCTAGGTTATGTAATAATGTGAATTATACTTTAATGATGCTAGAATATTTAATGTTTATGGTTGGGTTCTTGTTATTAATATCAGAGGAAAAGGAACAAATTCAATATTTGGTAACTCTCACACATTAACATTTAGGGAAGCATTACTCTCAACCCAAGGGATTTATGTTAAAAGGACTTTCACTAGGGATGGTGGTAAAAGTCCCTCATAGGAGGTGTAACATCCCACAAAGTTCTCTAATAGGTACCAATTATAGCCCACTGGTTAAAATAATAGACTGTTATAGTTTGTATCAGTAGAAAGGTTTAGATAAATTTAGAGATTAAGATGTTTTTATGTGAGGTTATCTTAAGAGTTATGGATACCATCACGGGTTTATAATTTTAAGGTTAATCATAAGTTTGGAGGGATAGAAAACCCTTTCGATTTTTTAAGTGATGGTATTTTAAGGTAATTAATGATATTTTTAGAGACACCCATTGAAGTACATATGATAAAAGGATAAAAACCCTTTCTGTTATAATGTTCTTGATATTAAGGAAATGATAGTGAATTAAGATTATTTAATTTTTTGTAAAAATGAGTTATGTGGAAAACCATAGAGGTTAAAAAAGTGATTCAATTATTAATGATATTTTTTTGGATATCATCATTATTTTTTGGAATGTTTTTGGAATTATTTTGATATAATTTTAGTAAATGGACAACATGCAAGCTGGGTAATATCACATCGCATACTACAAGGGTGAGAGGCTTGAACCCACAACTAAAGGGTGAAAAGGGTGTAATTCCTACCATTGGTCTATGTGATGTCTTGGTTAGTATGGAATTTCTTTTTCCCTTTTTAAAATTATGTGACAGATAAATATTACGTTTATTTTAAGAAAATTTGTTTTTTCATGGAGATAATCATAATATTGAAAAGTGATTTGGTGATTGGGTTATTTTATTTCAGAAGAAGTCCACCATTTTAGGAAGCTTATATGATTAAGGTAAATAAAAAATTATGTTATTTTATTTGAGGAATAAAGGTTGAACTATATTTTATAATAAAATATGATTTTAATGTGGATTTATGTTGATTCAAGTTATTTATGAAAATTATTAACCTATTATAGAGATTATATGATTAAGTCATATATATTTTTGGTATGATACATTAAGAGTGATTGATGTTTTTTGGAGGTAAATGATAGATTTATCTTCGCAGAATATGTGTTCAAATAATTATAATATTCGGGTTTCAAACTCAGTATGGAATATTTTTAATAATTTTAAGGATAGTTATTTGTAGAATGATTTAGTTAGAACTTTGGGTGTTACTATTGAATTTTGAATATTAAAATATTATTTCTTCATATGAAGGTTTATTCATTTTGGGAATTATCAAACATTATGTGAACCATTTCAGTTTTGGATAATATCTAAATATAAAAGGAATAACTTGTCCTCCTTTGGTGTAATTATGTGATAAATTAGAAGATAATTTTAGTGCATCAAGAATTAAAAATCACATTTAATACTCATCATTTGGAGTAATAGATGAAGTAGGTCATCACTATTAGTCAGTAACCTCTGGCATATGAGGACGAGAACATGAGGTCACATGGTACATCGGCTTAGATAGTGGTTCCGGGTTGGGGTGTCACATCATTGGCTTCTTAAAACATATTTCATGGACAAGTCAAGGTCCTTAGAAACCATCATATCATTCTATAATTTTAAATTGATCTAAATATATAATATATTAAAATACCATGAACAACATGGTAAGGCCTAGTAAACCACGATATGGTTTCTCATCAATGGTTTGACCATGAAATCAACAATCATTCAAATCCATATCTCCCTAATGATCCCATCATTTCAATTTTTTAAGTTGTCTATCTTCAACCCACCATGATGTAGTGTTCTCTAAAACATGACAATGCTTTATCTTAATGAATCTAGAAGCATTAATAAAATCTCTCTAGAAAAACATTCAGTTCCATAGTCACTACCACAACCAGTGTTCCTGTTTTTCTAAAAAATGGCTTGATAAAACATTCAGAATTTCTTAAATACCATTTTATACAAGGATTCTATAAAATACAAATGTAAACCATGACATGCATTATATGACATGGTTTTCCTGCTCTAACATTTTTTCAACCATCAAAAATAACATGAACTAAACAATAGCATGGTGAAATCTTAAAACACACAATGAAAAACTCCTCTAATATCGACTGAAACTGAAACCACAACTATGATGTGCTTTCTGTGTATCTCACCTCTTTAGCTTGAATTAGGATGACCACTATAATGTTGTTTAGTCTTCACATGGTGTCCCTGTACTTTTTAAAGCATCCTCTATCAAAAACTATGTCTACTACGATGGTGGTTTATAAAATGCAACATAGTTTGAAGAATTGTGATGTGATTTCTCCTCATGGTATGCTTTGGATCCATTTTTTCTTAATTTAATCCATTTCATTAACTATGACCTTTAAAACTCCTAACACTAAAACAGATCCGAGCAAGGGATGTGTTGGCTTCTATCGGTGCTAATTAGAAAGTGCTGATAAAAGGGGAACATTTATTAGCACTAGCTAAAAGTGCTGATAATCTAGCCTTTATCGGCACTATTTTTATCAATGCTAAAAAAAATTTAATAAAAATTGTTATTAATTTATATAAAATTATTAAATTTATATTCAAAAATAATTATTATTTGTATACATGGAATAAAAAAAGCATGTTTATAATTAATATATTTTTTTTAATAATTCAAATATATATATAATAAATTTCACTAAATAATAAATATATTTATTATACTTTTATATTTAAAATTATATATAAATACTTTTTAAATATATATATATATAATTATATATAAATAATTTTTAAAAATGTATTTTTGTAATTATAAATATAAATATATAAGTATATATAATTAAATAAATATATGTTTCCAATGAATTTTTTCTATTGATGCGTGAATACAATTGACGTTCATATGTTATATATTCATCATGAACGTTTATTTATACATCACACTCTCATTAATATTCATGTTGTCCATATATATGACGACTCGTTTTTTATGAGATCTATACTTCACTCGGTGTATATGATTCATTCATATTCCCATGAAGCAATTATGCTCTCATAAATAGCTAAAATCATGATAAATATATTTAAATAATAAATATATTTATTATATTTATAATTATAAATATTTAGTTATATGTAATTACTTTTTAAAATAAATTTATAATTATAACTATATATACATATATTTAAAAAATTATAAAATTACAATAATTTTTTTAAATGATAAATATTTTTATTATATTTATAATTAAATATAAATACCTTTTAAACATATTTATTTATAATAATCATTATAAATCAATACATATATTTATTGTAATTTTATAAATGCTAAATATATTTATAATATTTATAATTATATATACACTTTTTATATATCGACTGCGCCTCCCTCGTCGCCCGCGAAGCCAGATCTGCAAGGAACCCTCGTCACACGCATAGCATAGCCAGATCTACAAGAAACCCTTGTCGTCCACGTAGCCAGATCTATAAGAAACCCTCATCGCCTAAGATGCTGGCCAACCCACCATCAGTTCTCCCAAGCAGAAAACCACTACTGGGGTCCCAAATATGTCATTCTGATGTGCCCATCCATCCTAGAAACCTAATATCACCATCACCAGTCAACATTGAGTCGAGGCCTATGCCCAATCGTCATCGCCTTCCACTTGCATCTCGAGCAAAGCAAGGTTTATCCACCCTCACCATCCATCATCGTTGATTCAAATCCAACCTCAAAAATCATCGTTGTCCCGCTCCATCAGAGTTTGTTTTTTGGGTTTTATAAAAAAAATTGGGAAAGGGGATCGGGGTTCGCGTAATTTTAAAAATGGGTCTTGGATGTGTGAATGACGTTCACGCATCCTTCACCACAGAAGGATGCGTCAACGACATTCATGCATCGTTGCCCCCACAGAAGATGTGTGAACCCCGTTCACGCATCCTTCAACTGGTCTGTGAAGGATGTGTGAACGGGGTTCACGCATCCCTCCGCATCGACGATGCGTAAACAGGGTTCACATATCCGAGCCGCGATAGGGATACAGGAACACCGTTCACTCATCCTTCGCAGACCAGCTGAAAGGATGCATGAACGGGGATCATGCATCCCACCGAAAAAGTTTATAAAAGTAGGGCTACCCCCTCAAAAACCATTGTTCTCCTCTGGATTTTGTTGTGGATCCCTGTAGAAATTATTTCTCAACAAATATTTGCTGCTTTTATAGAGGTAAAATTTCTTTTTAACATTTTATTTATTTTAATTGTGTTTATTTATTTCATTTGTATGTTTAATTATGTGTATGAATTATTTATTTCATATGTTATGCATGATGTGTAATGTTTTGTATGATTTAATTTTCTAAATTTTGAATGTTTGTATGATTTAATTTTTTGAATGTATGTTGTCTCAATATTGAATGTTTTATATTATGTCTAAAACATTGAATGTTTAGGAAAAGTAATTTATGTTAGAGAAGTTTATTTTAATGAATGGTTTTGATATAAGTGTAAATTATATTACTTTTATTTACTAGTAATAATATTTTTAATCAATAAAGTAGAAAATATATTTACTTATATTTTGATAAGTAGAAGAATGGACAAAAAACATTACAATTTCATAAAATTTAAAAAAAAAAGTGTTTGTTATGTAAATCTCAATTATATTAGTTTTAATAAAATTTATTAAATGTTATTAATAATTATATATATATATATACATGAAGTTAATTTTTTGAAAAATAGGTGTAGTATTTAATATACATTCCATTTAGTAATAGATAAAGTTATATAATATGGAAAATATAATAATTATACCAAAAAATATGGTATGAGTGATGACTGATCTTGAGATGAACGACAATGCATAATTGAAATTTTATGTTTTATTTTGTGTATGTGGTTATCCAATTTGTAATAATTGCATTTTTCCGCATTGATGACCTGCGAGTCATCTCTCAGTAAGTGTAAGGACCTGAATCTCTACTTAAAAAAAGTTATGTATTTCATACCCATAGACCCCCTTACACGCATGTGAGTAAATTTGTAATTAAAAGACAGACACCCTCGAAGAGGTGTCCCTGAACTGGCTTCCTCGAAGAGGTGTCCGCAGAGAGGCATTTGAGAACTCGGTCGAGAGGAGGCGTTGCTGTTTGACAGGAGATTGGCGGTTTCTAAAATATTTGATAATAGAGATAGGAGTCCACCCATAGGTTGTGGTTAGTTTATCATATAATGATAAACTAATCGTAAGTCTCAAGATTAAGTCATGATTATATATTCATAAGTAATTAAACTTTTTGAAACATTATATTAAATTTGCGTTTGTGATAATATCACAATCACTATACCTTAATAGTGATAAATCAATACATAAAAAAGGTCTCAAGATAATCAATTATTCAAAACCAAATTAAATAATTTAAAATTTTAATGTAGTATATAATATTTTTAAAATTATTTTTTTATAGGTAATTATGTCTGGGAAAATATATTGCAACGGTGAGGTAATTTATACCGAGAAGGGTTTTAGATACCGTGTTCCACCTACCAGAGTGGTAGATATCTATGGTTGTATGACATTGGATGCAGTTCATAATAAGTTTCATATTCAGTTAAAACTGAGGGCTGAACAAGAAATCACTTCAATTAGATTCCGACATATTCAATATCCTGAGCATATGTGGCACAGCGAGTACCATATAGTCGATGATGAGGATTGGATGGAGGTTTCTCTGTTATTCAAGAAACAGTGTATTAAAGGTTTGATGGAATTATTTCTTTTCAATTTTGATATTTATGTGTTGCGATCGATTACTACAGAACCATGCTTTGTGAACTCTATAGATATCGGTCCTTCAAAGCAGTCTTATTCATTGCCTCATTCTCATATGACTCATGTGGAAGAATGTTATGAAGAAGATGGTCAAAATTTGGAAGGAAATGTAGATGACATCCCTTTGTGTGTTGATATAGTGCATGAAAGTTTATCTGAGGAAGAAGAATCTGGGGAGTCATCAGGAGATGATGTGGTCGGGAATGAACCTTATGAGGTTCCTTTGAGAGATAGACATCCACTACATCCACCAGTTAGTGTTAATCATCCTTAAGTTTTGAGTTACATAGTTTAAGGAATGTCTCGTGAACAGCATTTTTATTGGGATATCATTACACCAGCTTCTGAATTCCCTGGCATTATAGAGAATGAGCCTGCATCAAATGATAATTCCATATATGTTGGGCATGAGTTCGAAAGTAAACTGGCCATGAAAAAATTCATAAAGCAATACCACATTAAGTGACATTTCACATTTGTGGTTGATGAGTCAAAGAAGACCAAATATCTTATTTGTTGTGAAAAATATGGGTCAGAATGTAAATTTCTATTAAGAGCAATATTGGATAAATATTGTGGATATTGGAAGATAACCAAATCAGAAGGCCCACACACTTTTCTACATCCCATCTTGGCACAAGATCACTCTTCCCTTGATGCAGAGTTTATATCTACTGTTATTTTTGAGATGATACGAACATGTCAGGATGTTCCTGTTTCCCTTGTTCATGAAAGAATTCAACAGTTGTATAAATATAAGATATCACACAACAAATCTTGGAATGCAAAACATTAGGCCATTGTAAAAGTGTATGGTGATTGGGATTAGTCTTATGTGATGTTGCCACAGCTTATGGAATTTTTGTCTCTCAACAATCATATTTTTTATCAGTTGGACATTGTTGACTATGTATCCCACACTCACCGAGTTTATCGATCAAAGATGAAGTTCAATAGGTTATTTTCGGCATTCAGGCCATGCATCGCTGCATTTCCCTATTGTAATCAATTTATTCAGGTAGATGGAACTTTCCTTTATGTCAAGTATACAGGTGTTCTACTCATTGCTGCCACACAGGATGGTAATCGTGCTCCTCTACCACTTGATTTTTCTATTTTGGAAAAGGATAATTTTGAATGTTGGAGCTATTTTTTGGCATGTGTGTGTGTTCATGTCACACAAAAATAGGGTGTGTGTCTGATATCTGATCGCCATCGAGCGATTATAGAGGTCGTGAGTAGTGATGGGGTTTCTTGGACGAAGCCTAATGCTTATCATCATTATTGCATTAGACATATTGCAAGTAATGTGCATAAGCATTTTAGAGATGAGGCCATAAAGAAGGTGATCCTCAAGTTGGGTAGTGGTTTTCTAAAATTTCTTTTTTTAACAAAATTTAATATCCATTTTAATACATTATTATCTTATGGTTTCAGCATATTAACCCCAAAAAGAAAGGTTTGATCGACATCTTGAAGATATTCTAATTGTTAATGAGGAGGTATATGAATATATGATGCAATTTTCAAAGGAAAAATGGTCATTAGCATACGATGGTGGCATGAGATATGGGCATATAACCACTAATATAGTGGAGTGCATAAATGGGGTCCTCAAGGGTGTCCACAAACTCCCAATCAAAGTGTTAGTGCAAAATACATTTTTTATATGTGTTCACTACTTTGTTGACTGGTTCCAAAAGGCCTACTAGAGGATGGAAAATGGAATTCAATTTACTTCAGCATTTTTAAAGTGATATTGACCGGATACAGAATGAGGATTCAAGATGTAAAGTTATAGCCTTTGAGAGGGAAAAGAGGAGCTTTTGAGTAAGAAAATGATATGACGAGGCTACATGCACTACTGGTGGAGTGTTTGTCGTGATGTTGGACAAGAGGTAATGTGATTGCGGCAGTGTTCATGCATTGAGATATCCATGTGCACATGTTATCACAGCTTGCGCTTCGGTAAATATATCATGGGATCCATATGTTGACCCAGTGTATCACATGAGAAATTTGGTTAACTGTTATAGTGCTGCTTGGATTCCTGTGGGTGACTTCCATTCTATCACATTACCAACTGACCAACCGACCATCGTCCCTGATATTTCCAGGTTTTCATAAGTTGGTTTGGGTTTCATTTATGATTTTTTCATTGTCTGTCATTTTTAAAATTATTGGCTTCATGATACCAGGTTGCGGCCCCGAGGAAGACCGAAGTCAACTCGCATCAGAAATGAGATGGATTGGCCTCAGCAACGAGGAGGGAGAATATGATGCAGTATTTGTCACGCATAAGGACATACACATAAGAGATGTCCCCAAGTGGCAGGACAGAGTTACACATCTCGTCATCCATGATCGAGTCTGTGTACCGTATCATTAATATGTATATGTTGTTTTGTATTTGAATGTTTCATTATTGAATACTTTTATTTATGACCTGCTCCATTTTTGAGATGTTTGAATTTTGGTTTGTCTCATTTTTGGATTTTATCATAAATAATTTTATGATACTAAATCTATTATAAAAATAAACTCCAAACGAAAATGAATATATCATGCTTCCACATCTTCAATGCAGGTTTTTCATCACTGCTGCTTTATTTTCTACCTTATTTTTTTTGTTGTAGATTTTTTTTAAATAAAAGTTTACAATTTTTTGATTTTATCATAAAGAAATTTATGATACTAAAACTATTAAAAAAATAAAAACTGAACAAAAATGAATATATCATGCTTCCACATCTTCAATGCAGGTTTTTCATCACTGCTGCTTTATTTTCTACCTTATTTTTCTTGTTGTATATTTTTTAAAATAAAAGTTTACAATTTTCATTCAATTCACTATTAAAAAGTAATGATTATATCATGTGTGTAGATGGAAGGTTTTCCATTGCTTACATCTCAGGATACTCATGTATCATGGCTACTTTTAGAGGGAAGTCCTGTGCCTCCATTGAGTGTACGTAGATCTCGCCATTTCCATCATACAGCACCACCTCCTGCTATCATCCCCCATCTTCGTCGAGATGGATTATATGGAGTTTCGATGTGCGACTTCACATTTCTTGATCACCATCTCATTTCCACACTTGTAGAGAGATGGAGGCCAGAGTCGCATACTTTCCATTTTAGTGAGGGGGAGATGACTATTACGTTACAGTATGTGGCCGTTATGTTGGGCCTCCGTATCGACAGACATGCTCTGACAAGCTGAGTTCCATCAGATTTGTCTGAGCTTGTTCATAGAATACTGGGCATAGAGGTCCAAAATGATGGTAGGACCATCATCAGTGGTAGATTGCAGATGCCTTGGTTATACCAGCACTTCACACATTTACCAGATGATTCTAATGACGTCACTGTGCTGCAATTTGCACGCGCATATATTTTGAGGCTGATCGGTGGCACACTTTTTTTTGACCACTCTACTACTTTTGTGCACCTGATGTATTTATATTTTTTGGAGAATTTGGGCCAAGAAGGCTAGCATGGATGGGGGTCTTCTTTCCTAGCATATATATACAGGGCCCTATGCAGCGCATGTCGCATCGGTAAGATGCAGATCACAGGATGCATGGTTCTTCTGCAGATGTGGGTATGGGAGCACATCCCTCGTTTAGATCCACATGCATGTGCGCCATTACCCATTGATATTGTAGTAGAGTCTCTACGTGGACGTTGGTATGTTATTAATTCCTTCTAATATCTAACTTAATTGTATAAGATTATATTATGATATGTAAAAATAAAAATGTTATCTACAGGTGGAGTCAGGCGCATCGACATTCAGATTCTCCCAGACATGATGTTCACACCTACAGACTTATATTAGACAGCATTCGACCAAACGATGTAAGTCATTATTATTTATATTGTTAAATATTTACTCTTTACTATACATATATTCATTTATTAATTGATTATTCGTTTTTTCTTTCAGATTACATGGATGCCATATACAGATGATATCATTCAGAGTATGCCGCTGTACTATATAGTGATGCTTGCTATCGGCTCCTGCAGGGTTCCAGTGATTCATTTTCATATATTCGAGTGGAATCATATGGATAGGGTTATGTGGCAGTTTGTATTCCTTCAACCAGTTCCTGACCCGTCTAGTCAGTTAGATTAATTACATTCCCTGAAGATGTCAGGGAAGAGGGATTTTTATTAGAGGAGCTACCATGCCAGATACGTTGCATTATGGGATAGACGACGGCAGTCCCAGTTGTGAGGGCAGGGATAGTATGTTTTCATTTGATGGATCAGATGGATTATGCAGGCTGGTACATCAGGTCCCCAGTCATATTTCTGACACGGCACAGACAGGGCTTTCATGAGTTGGTATGCATTCTTCCTTCCACTGTTCCACAGATTTTTTATTCATATTACTTAACAACAGAATTTGTTTTTACAGGATGCTTGTATTTTTCATCTACTTCATATGTCTGATCCAGTGGAGAGAGATGCCATTCACCTGAAATATTTTCACACCGTTGTGGCACAGCTGCTTTCGTCGATGGATGAGATTTATCATGGCATTTTCTTTGATCCACCACCTACTACGGAGGCCGCAGAGCCTGCTGAGCCTCACATAGATATACCTGGGGGTGACAACCATGTTATGGATGTTTTTGTTCCACAGGAGGAAGGTTTCCAGCTTGCTCGGCCACATGCTATTGTTACACTAGAGGAGGGTGTTCAACATGATCAGTCAGATGCTCCTCCAGCTTCTTAGGCACAGCCACAGGTACTTACAGATGATAACTGGTTTGATATCGATGCTTTATTGTAGTCATCCGCAGTAGAGAAGTCATCTACTTCCTATGTTGGTGAGAGTTCCTGCCAGCTTCCACTATCCTTAGATACAGTCTAGGGTAGAGGCGGTGATACTATACATCCACCGCCTATCACATAGGAGGATGTGGAGGTGGTTGTCGATGAGGATGCGCAGCGTACGCCAGAGCACAGACATAGACAAACATGATGTGGGCGTATCCAGTATATGCCTTATTGTGGGACATAGGAGCATCCATGCCAGAGGGATAGATTAGGTTGATATTTGATTTATGATACATTTTGTATGTGTATTACTGTTATCATTTATATACTTCTATTCTTTTTTATAAAATTGTCTTACTCTTATCAAATTATCTACCAATATATATATATATATATATATAATAAATAATTTGATTAAATTAATTAATAAATATTAATTATATTAATTATTTTGAAATCAAATAGATTCTGGATGAAAAGATGCGTGAACTTGAAGAAATATTAAAAATATTATTGATCTCAATGATTTAAAATTAGATGTAAAATCCTAGAATATCATGGAACACGATTATTTGTCTAAAAAATTAAATTTCATGAAGAAGAATTTGAATAAATAATGGATATTTGTGAAGAGTAGATGATTATGATTGAAGATCAGAATAACTACAGTATGAATTAGAAGTTCATTTTTCCAATTTTTAGAAGATACATATTCAGACTTTATAAAAGGAAACAATTTCTACTGGTACACAATCTTCACTAGAGGATTTTACTTTTAAAATACCTCCATCATTTAATAAAATTATGGATATTATGAAAAAGATTGAATTCATATTCTTCCTGAATAAGAAACAACCCTTAAGAGGGTTAAGATTTCACCATCCATGAAAACTAATAAGGGAAACAAATCGACAACAAAATCCAAATGTAATGCAAAGGGATCTCTGCTACACAATATAAATTAGAACAAAAGTTCAGATATACAATCATGAATACTATCGAAACAGGACCAACTCCATTGATAAGGAAGAATGTCATCATTGATGAATTTTAAGAATATATGTTAGCATATCCAAGACAATAAGTATAGATAAGATATCACCACGGTTAGATCATGTTTTGGTATCCTGAAAAATAAGTATTGAAGAAGATCATCCTTGATGAAGTTATATATGTTTTCAAATCTCGACATTCATAAGATGAAGATAAATTCTCGTGTATTATCTATAATAGAACATCTTGAAAACTATTATTGGAAATATTCACCATTATAATGATGTTTATGAGTGTTTCCCTTGAGGGGGAGATAAATGAAGAAATAAGAAATTACTTCCATAATTAGTATATTAATTAGAATCAAACCTAATTACTGTAAAATGTTCAGGAACATCATGTTATTGAAAGAGGAATGTTTTTTAAATACATCTTCTTTTGTTAAAAAAATAAACTGAATAAGAAGTGGTTGTAATTCAATTAATCAAAGACAAACGAAAAGTTCATGTATGAATGTGCTCAAAGGCCACTTATCCTTCTTTTTTGCATTTGAATATTTTTGATATATTTGTTAAAGTTAGTGCATGAGTTTTAGGTTGATAATTCTAATAAAAGTTACATATCACATTTAGTATCTTCATATTGAAATAAATTTGGATTAACCTTGATGATAAGTGCATAAGTTCGTGTTTCATGTGGTATCATGATCAGTTGGTAGAGGACGACATTATTTCCAAAATTGAGTAGTGCACCAAAAATATCTATTAATAATTATTTTATGAATATCTATTATTCATGAATATTTATTAATAATTATTAACATTTTTTTAATATTTTCTATTATTTAATTGATATTTATTAATATTTATAAATTTTTACTTTATGTTTATTAGTTTGTAATTAGTATTTACAAATATTGACAAATATTTTATTTATATTTATTACTATTTTATTTATATTTTTAATTAATATTTATTGATATAATATTGGTGTTTTTTTATTTCAACTCTCTATGGGATGGGAAGGATGTGTGACTGGGGTTCACGCATCTAAGACCCCTTTTAAAAAATATTGAAAACCATATCCCTTTTGTAAAAAAAATTAAAAATACTTTTAAAATAAAAAGTCGCTCCGTCATCACCCCCTACAAGCTCCGAATTTTCACCACCGGCCTCTGATATACCCTTAAAAAAAGTCCCCCACCATCAGGGAATCCATCTATTCCAACAGAGCCATGGATATCGTCACGACCAATGTCACCGTCAAAAATGGCCAGAGAACACGCCTTTCCACATAGTGTAAACATTTGATAATGGATAACGATACCATCCTCTCCCTAACCCAAACATCTGGGGAAAAATTGATCTATATTTTATTTATATTTTTGACTATATATAATTAATTTTTATATTTTTATATTTATTTCATAAGTATTTAAATATATATATATATATAACTATGTCTATGATTAAAATATATATGTAATAAATATATATTTATAATAAATATGTAATAAATATATATTTAAAATAAATATATATAAATTTATAGTTATATTTTTTAGATAAGATGAGACATTTCCCAGAAGCGAAAGACTCTTTTATTTGAAAATAAAGGAGAGATTGCAAAAGTCTGAAAATAGGAGGTTTACATTGATCCCTCTCAAGGCATGAGATCATCAGGAACCTGATCAGACCATGGAAGGTCAACACCATTAGCGCCTTTATTTGTGAGACCATCCTCAAGTGAGTTGGCTTCCCTGTAGACATGAGTGATAATATAATCCATGGATGATAGATAATCCAATCATTTGATCCATCAATTTATAAGCTTCCAAAAGTGATGAGAAGAGCCTGATTTGATGGCATGAATAATAATAGTGGAATCACATTCAAGCCAGATATTGTGTTATCCACAAAATTTGTTTTGTTCCACTACAGTTATAACCCCAAACATCTCAGATTCAAGGTAAGAAACAACGCCACAAGTACCATAAAGACATCTGAGGACATCTCCATGATGATCCCGGAAGACAACTCCAAAACCCTAGGGTATCAGATTTCCCTTTGAGGCTCCATCTAAATTAATCTTTATCCATCCAACAAAGGGATCCTGCCATAAGACTTCTATCATTCCATGAGGAGGGAAAAAATTTCCTTTGACACCCACCCAATTGAGGATATCCAAGTCACATATAGAGTTATTACATTAGTCTCTTTTATGAGTGTTCTCTTTCCTGATGGCAGCAAGAATTGCAGAAATGGCCGCAGCAGGCTTGAAAACAAAGTGATCATGAAGAGATTTATTTATAGCATTCTAAATTATGTGAAAAATCTCCTCTACAGCAACCTGGAAAAGGTTCAAAATATGAGGATACAACGCTAAATTGAAGAAAATATAATTCTATATAAATATAGATATATTTAAATAATTAAAAAATTATAATAAAGATATTAATTATATATAATTATAAATATAATAAATATATTTATTATAAATTTATTATTACAAATAAATATATATTTAATAAATATTTAAATAAAAATATTTATTTATTTATAGTTATTATTATAAATAAATATGTATATATTTATTATACATTTAATTTTTTAAATATATATATAAATATAAATAATTTATTATCATTATAGTTTTATCAGTGCTTTTTTAGCGTTGATAAAGGCTTATCTTTATTAGTGCTAAAAAGGCGCTGATAAGGGCATGTTTTATCGGTGCTTTCTATTTTAGCATTGATAAAACATACCTTTTCAACACATTTTAGCTAGAACTGATAAAAGGTTTACCCTCTTTTATAAATAAATCCTAACAGCCTCCTTTTCCACTCGCACATCTCAAGTTCTCGCAGAAGCCAAACTCTGTCTTCTCCTCCATTGATGAATCCCACTCCTCTTCCACTATCGCAGCCAATGCCGACCCCTCCTCCTCCTCCCCTCCGCCACCAACTCCTCCTCTGCCACTACTACCACCTCCTCCTCCTCCTCCTCTGCTGCTGTCGTCGACTACTCCTCTTCCTCCTCCGATGTCAACTCCTCCTCCTCCGCCGCCGCCACTACTGTTGACTCTGCCTCCTCCTCCTCAATTTCCACTACCGCCAACTCTGCCTCCTCCTCTATTGTTGACTCCTCCTCCGCTGATTCCTCCTCCTCCTCCTCCTCCTCCTCCTCCATTGCCGACTCCTCATCCCCAATCTCTCATACATAGGTTTCATGCTCCACCTCATCTTTAAGGCCAATGTTAATGATTTTTACATATATATAATTAATTTTCATTATCATATAGGATTTCACATTAGTGTTGTGGTAGATTATAACCCTAGTAATTGTTTCTATGATTAGTGGATGTTTTTTAGGTTTCAGAATCTAGAATCAGATGTTTGGTATATCTAAAGAGATTAACTATTTTTCATCAGTTTAACTATCTAATTTATATATATGAACATGAGATAACCATTTTGGAATCATTATATTACAGATTATTTTGATTCTAGAATACAATAATTATCCCCAATAGAAATTCTTTAAATGGTGGGGATCATTCCTTAAATATTTTATAAATTAATTAAGGTATTTTCAAGGATCATCAAGGGGTGTGAAGTTTGTTTTAGAATCCATGTTCCATATTATTTTTGAAAATGTGGTAATAGTGTAAAATCTATGCATTATATGTGGATATTACAGCTACATGATGAATGATTTCATTCCAAGTATTGTATTTATAATCACTCAAGTTTGTTAGGTGTTATTTAGAGGTTTATAGCCTATAGTGTATGGTTATCTAAATTATCATGATTGACTTTTTGAAATTATGGTGGATTGGGTAACCGATAAGCTTTGGGTATGTTTTATAATTGTTTGATTCTTTTAAAATTGTTTCACGATACGATCATAGGTTTCTTTCATGTGAAGAAATAATATCACAACCATAAGAATTTAATAAATTAGCAAGAATTTTTTTTTTGTTTCTCAATAAAGGTGTGTTTTATAATATTCTCTTTGATGGAAGCCTTCATAATGGGAGAATATAAGGATGATGTTTATGTTTATTGTTTTTCTTCCTAATATGTAGGTTGATGATCAATTTTTATAAAGATAATTGGCATCAAATCAGGGTATCATCTACATGACATGAGTTTACACCATTTTCATTGTCCCTACCAGAATAGAAATGAGTATAGAGATTACTATGAGGATCTAAAAATATTTATCCCTAGTAGTAATATATAATGTATCCCTGTTATTATAGATACTACATGGATTAATGATTGGTAAGATGTAGTGTATTATATTTTTCAAAAGTAAGTGATAATTTTTTTTTATTTTTGTAGGTCTTGTTCCATTATATTGGTAGAATTTCCAATTTACTCTCATGGATGACCTTATAAGATGTAGCAGCTTATATTTTTCGATTCTCATTATGAGAAGAGTCCCTATCATTAGTATTAATACCACCCCTGGTATAGAGACCCATACATACATATATATAACATCTTAATAGATATCCAAGATGTATTTCCCAAGGACTTCTCTAGGTTACCACCAAAGAAATAGGTTGAGTTAATGATTGTGCTCTTACCAGGTGTGAATCATATATCTATTCCACCATATAAGATGGATCCTAAAGAGATATGAGAGAATATGTCTCAATTGAATGACTTCGAGGTGAAGGGTTTCATATAAATGATTATGTCCCCTTGGGGTGCCTTAGTTTTTTCCATGAAAATTCAAATGGATTATTGAGAATATGTGTGTAAAATTAGAGGATATTACAAGTGATATAAATTAACTTACATCCACTTATATGTATGAAAGGACTATTTAAACAGCTTATATGTGCTGAAGTGTTATTTAAGATCGATTTGATATCAGAGGTTCAACCAAGATTCTTCCTGATTGGAAGCTCTAAGAAGGCCTTAACCAAGAATGTGGTATGGTTACTTTTCTTAGATGTTCATGAGAGATCCTTCAAATATCTTAATGGTAGATTGATGAAAACAAAAATCTCAAGGGGAATATGGTTGCCTACTTTGAAGATATTTGACTTTATGTTCAAAAGTATCATGTCCAAGTGACACTTATGCCTTTATCTATCACTTATTCACCCCTCAGAAGTATTACGAGAGTAAACTATATGATTCATACTATTTATTCATGAGAGACAAGATAACCCTTTTATAGATTTATATTTTAAAAAAATTTGGTTATTTTTGATTCATTTATACTTTATAAAGTGCTTATCTTGGGATTTAGGTCTTTGTTAAAATGCCTAAGTGGCTCTTTTAGAATGATTCAAGTGTTTTCAAAATGTTTCTTAAAAAATTATATGTGTTCAACATACCCTTTTTTTGGTTTTAAATAGATTTTAAATGATTTAGAAAAGGAAATGGGGTTTTGAGAATGATTGTTTGGTACTGATTGGTTTATTTTAAAAAGGGCGTTTTATTTTAAAGAGGAATTTGTGTAAATGGTTGTTTTTATTAATGGGATTTCAACTGTGATTTTATAAATAATTTTCAAAGGAGACTTAATGTCTATAACTTTTTTTAGACTTGGTTAATTTTTATATCAATGTTTTGTGTATTTATTTTGTTAAATATTAATATCACTGAATCAAATATGATGGATATGAATAAGGGATGGATGGATTATGATCGTTTGACAAAATAGTATGAAGATGGAGTGGAAGATTTAATTAGGTTTGCAAAATATCAGGCATATGAACCTTCTCAAATCCTTTTCATGTGTTTACACTGTTGCTATTCAAGACAAGTTAGTCTAAAGGAGTTGGAAGAACACTTTATTTGTCTTGGAATTGATCAAAGTTATAAAGGTTAGGATAAATATGGGGAAAAATATAGTGTAGTTAGTGGATGGGATAACACTACATTTTATGGATCATATGATATGATTATAAGTGTGGACAATGAAGAAGACCATATTAAGGATGTTAGTATAGTTGTTAATGATAATGAAGATCATATTGAGGAAATGAGAAGGATGGTTGAAGATGAACTTCATGATTTCTCAAAATTGTTTGATCAATTAAAGAGTTGTGAAAATACTTCATTATATGGTGTTTTCACTAAATATATAACAATGTTAGTCATACTGAATAATTATAATTTAAAAGAAGTCAAGTATGGAGTGACACCAGTTTTATAGAATTACTTTCTCTCTTGAATGACATGCTCCCAAAAGATAATGAGATCTCGAGCTGAACGTACGATGCCAAAAGAATTCTATGCTCAATGGGTATGATTTCTGAAGGAATACACTCATACCAGAATGACTATATAATATTTCAAAACAACTGCAAATCACTTATAGAATGCCCAAAGTTTGGTGCTTCTCGATACAAGAAAGATGATTATTTTCCTTTGAAATTTGTATGTTACTTTCCAATAATTCCATGGTTTAGGCACCTATACATAATTGAGGATACTATAAGGCAATTTATGTGGTGCATATATAGAATAAATAATTATGGGAAACTATTTCACCCAATATACTCTCCTCAGTTGAAGAGAATTTATCATGAGTATCGTGAATTTTGAAACGAGTAAAGAAACCTTCATCATGTGTTATCTATAGATGGAGTGAATCCTTTTGGATTTCAATGTCTCACTCATGGTACATGAATTTTTATGATGTTAAATTATAACTTTCCACCATGGTTATGCATGAAATAAAAATAAATCATGTTATATATTCTTATATCATGACCAAAACAATCGGGTAATGATATTGATGTTTATTTGGATCTATTGATCGAGGATTTAAAATTATTGTTGGATTTAGGTGTTGTATTGTATAAAGCTTACAGAAATAAAGATTTCAAGTTGATAGACATTTAGTTTGGGAAGACAAGTGACTTTCCTACTTATGGAAATTCTTTAGGATATAGCATTAAAGTAACTCGAGGGTGTCCCATCTTTGAAAAAGGTACACAGTCAATTAGGTTGAAACATTCATCGAAAACTGTGTTTCTAGGAAATCAAAGATTTATACCCCAATGACATAAGTACCAATCTTGGATGAAATTATTCAAAGGAAGTTAAGAATATTTTACAACACCATATCCATTAACAACTGATAAACTATTTGAGAAATTAAAATATGTGGACATTGATTTTGGTAAACCCTTTTTAAAAAAACATAGGAAAACCAGTTGGAAAAAGTGTTCAGATTTTTTTTGAATTACCATAACAGAATTTTCTATATGTTATGAATTTTATTGATGTTATGTATGTTGAAAAAAATGCATGAGATAGTGACATCGACACATTTCTAAATGCACCTGAAAAAAACAATGAACATAATTAAGACTAGGTTGGACATGTTTGACATGGGAATATGACAAGAGTTGGCGCTAGTGAAGGGTGGAAAAAATATTCTTCCTCCCACTTCTTAAACTCTTTCCAGGAAGGAGAGATGTTAGTTTTTCATCTTCTTGAATGATATAAAGGTTCCATAGGGGTATTCATCAAATATCAAGAACATCGTGTCAATTAAAGATTTAAATTTAAAGGGTCCAAAATCACAAGACTACTATGTTTTGATGCAAGATCTAATTCCTTTATCTTTACATTTCATTTTTTCCAAGAATGTATGTCATACATTAACCAAACTCTGTTTCTTATTTAAATCTATATGCAGTAAAGTTATAGACCCGGTAAAATTACCAACTATGGAAAAAGAAATTGTTGTCATATTATGTGAATTCGAAATGTTCTTCCTGCCAAAATTATTTGATATGATGGTTCATTTTATGGTTCACTTAGTGAGAGATATTTAACTATGTAGTCCTATACACGATAAATGGATGTACCCCATTGAATGGTATATGATGATTTTGAAAGGTTGTATCAAAAAACAAAGTCGGATAGAGGGTTGTATTACGGAGTGACATATTATTGAGGAAGCCATTTAATTCTATACTGAATACCTATCTGGTGTGGAAATCATTAGTCTACCAAAATCTTTTCACACTAGAAGGCTTGTGGGTGAAGGAATTTATGGAATATATGTTTTTATAAACAAAATTATAGATCAATATTATCCCCACCTTTACATTTTTCATAACAATTTGGATGTTTCCCCATATGTTGAAACCCACCAAAAAATTGTTAGGAATTTGAATCCATCAAAGGATGAAATATGGATATCAAATACACATAATCAAAAGTTTATAGGATGGTTTCGAGACTATATTTTTAAGGATTCATATGAAAATCTAGATTCAATTTCAGAACGACTTCGATGGCTAGCCATATGACCAAGTGTGTATGTATTATCTTATAATGGTTATGTTACTAATGGTTATATATTCTATACAAATGAGCATGATGAAGACAGTACCAAGAAAAATAGTGGAGTTACACTCGTGGGTAAATCAATTCATATTTCTGGTACTGAGGACATAAATCCAATTTACGTGAATATTTCATACTTTGGAATCATCAAATAAATATGGGATTTGGAATATACAACATTCTATGTGCCGACTTTTCAATACAAGTGGGCTGATAACAAAAGTGATGTTAAAATAGATGAATTGGGATTCATGAAAGTTGATTTCAATAAGGAAGGGTATAAAGATGAAGTATTTATAATGGATTCACATGAAATATAAGTATTTTATGTTCCAGATCCTATAAACTAAAAGTGGTCAATTGATCTGTTATCAACCAAAACCACCGAAGGGTTAGATCAAAATTCAACTGAGGATGACCCTTTCTTTGGGACGTCACAATCATTTCACAACGGTCACAATGTAGAAGATGTTTTTTATATCATATGAAACCACAATGAAGGGATTTTTATGGTCAATAAAGGGGTCAAACCCTTTCATCCTTTAAAAAAGAAAAAGAGAGTTTGACAACCATGCTAAAATTGTTTTTTATATACATTGTGTTACCTCATGTTATTATCTATTTTCTACTGTATTTATGTACTCTAAATTAAATTTTAAAAAACTTTTTTAGATAATGAATTCCACACATGTTGGTGCTCCCAATCCATAAGAACAATAGGTCTCTTAACCTGCGCTGCTCGCGGTGTAGAGGAATGACCTTCTGCACGTGTTGGTGCTCCCATTCCTAATGAACAACAGGTGTCTCAACCTACTGCCGCTCCCGGTGCAAAGGTACAATGGCCATATGTACATGCCGATGCTACTGCTCCAGAGGAATAGATTGATGATGATGATTCTGGGAAAATGGTAGGCGATGAAGGAAAACATCACAGAAAAAAATAGGAGCACAGTGGTTTTATGGTGTTAGAAAAATCATTAAGGTGAAAGTTAAAGGCATCAAATTCGAGGTGGGATGGAATGTGTGGGGTCATCATGTTAACCCCAAAAGGCCATGCTTAGAAGTTATATTTGATTCTTCACTCGAAAAAGTGTGCCAATTGACATAGATTCATGGCACCATGTTGTTCATGGACTTAAGACACTGATGTGGGAAGATATTATAGTAACTTTATGATATTATTTCTTCATTTTACTAAGAAATAAAATAATGAAACATTGACTTACTCTTCATCATCCATTTTAGAGTGAATTTATAGTAGTTAAATCCCCCGAGAAGTATGTATTAATTAGTGTTGGAAGGATTCATAGAGTATTTTTGAACAATTATAACAAGAAATCATCATAAATATGATGAATGGAAAATAAACCCACACCCATCGATTATCTATGCACACCTAATAACCCAAGAAGCATGGGATTCGTTTATTGGAAATTATATGGATGAGTCTTTTCAGGTACATTTTTGCTGATAATACGTTGTTTGATGATATGTGTATTCATTACTTTGAGTGAAAATTTTTTATATATGAAACAACAACTAAGTGCTAGAAACAAGTAATGAGCAGAAAAACCAGCGCACCCCTACTATAAATCTAGGATGGCTTATGCTTCACTTGAAAAAAATTGGTACAAGTTTTAAATTGACCGTAATAATTTTATGTGACATGAAACAATACCATAATTATGTTCCTCTATTTATATGCAGATTGATGACTTGAAATCCAAATTCACTTCTATCCCACGACATGTGCTATGGAAGGAGAATGTGTAAATAAATATGGGATACTAATAGATCAAAAAAAATTGTGGGATACATTTGTAAGTATTACAAAAAAAATTCTTTAAATATCTATTACATAACAATGATCACTTATTTTCCTATATTTTCTATCCGACATAGTTATAGGAATCAGTAACACCTATTTTAGATGAACAAAAACTACCGGTGGCCTTGAAGCGGCCAGAATAGTATGGCCATGTCAGAGGTTTGAATTTTGGGGTGACACCCCGAACATATTTTGAGAAAACAAATGAGAGGACGATCAAAGTGAATTAATCAAATAGACGAGAGAAAGAATATATACCATTGAAGGAAAATTAAAATGGAAGAGATAGATGATGGAAACAATAATGAGGGAGAGGTAAAGAGAACAAGCAACTCAAGAATATCCACCACATGGAGATCCCGACCCATCCCCACCAGCTATGAGGCAATCCATTCCCCTAAAAGAGAAGTATTAGTAGAGGTAATCAATGATTTAATATATGTTTTTTTGAAATGTGAATCAGAAAGACATTGATACCTTTTCTGTACTGATATTCTACAGGGTGATAATGATTGTGATTTATATTTAGAGACACCCACTCATCGCCTTGTGTAAAGGGATACTATGTTCAATATTCAAAAGGACATGATACACAACAGACCACTTCCAACATGTCATGTCCAAGTGTCAATCAATATATCCCATGATCCAAGCATAGAGTTACATGTTCCAATTCATGAGGATAATATTAATTTGGTCGAAAAGTTTGTTGGAACATTTATCTCATGACCATCATATCCCGTAAAAAACACGCCGATAAGAAGGTATTAATTTCCATTTTAATTTTCAAGATAAACATTTAAAAATTAATGAAAAAAGTTTTGAACCGATGAATGTTATTACATATGGATAAAGAGAAGGGGATGAAATGAAAAACTGCCTCAAAACCATCGAAAGGATTGACCAACAGATCAAAAAGATCTACCAAAAGCATAATTAACCCACCCATTATATATCCTCATTTACTATCATTTAAGGCTCATGCGGATAAAAAGTTAAAAGATGGTCACAACAACATAGTTAAATTTGAATAAAATATGCACGGAGAGAAACATCGAGACTTCATTGTTGTTGAGAGTGCAATAGAAATCCTCAACAATTAATGTCTAGGAGAATCAGTTTTAAATGTATACATTAGGTATGTTTTCATGATTAGATTTTCCAAAAGATGATATAATTTGTTAATTATGACTAAATAAATTTCATATTTTTGGAAGACTTATATATGAAAAACAATTGAAGGTATTTTCCCATGATAAAAATATTGGATTGTTTAGTCCTCAAATCACCTCTAGAAAACACGATAAAATAGAACCCAAAAAACAGATTAAGTAGTGCTAGGTCTAATCAAATCCTTAAAAAGAAAGTTTTTAAATGAAATACCTTATTTAATACCAACGATTAGGGGAAAGACTCTACAATTTAAACATATCAAATTTATTTCCATTTATTTCATTACTTATTCATTTTTGTGTTTGTAGGCAGCATTGGATGCTCATTACAGTAAATTTGGATACTCCAAAGATTTATTTCCAAGATTCAATGCATAGGTATCCAAAAAAACATACACACATGATGGAATTTATCAACTTTTAATACAACATATCAAACATTTTAGAACTAAACATCAAATTATATAATTTATATTATCTTCTAATAAGGATTTTGTTATGATAGGGCGGTGCATCGTTATCGTGAAAGACAAGGAATTGGGCTAGGGGCTAAGGAAAAGAATGGAGAAAAGTACTACGACTGGGAAAGTATCAGGGTATATAAAATAAGATTTTCTCTATCAAAACACATATAAAAAGAAATTACTTATTTTCACCAATGTTTCTGTAGTGTCTAAAACAAACCAATGGAAAATATTATGGTTATTTTGTTTTTAAATATATGAGAGAAATCATATTCTATGAAAAAACTAGAATCTCTAAAGAGGTATTTTCAAAGATAATTTCTATTTCATTTAAAATATTTATTAATACTTTGTGTATTTATATTTTTCTAGTACTACAATGACTATCAAAAAAATCATATTCACATGATGATAAAGATGTGATAGAAATGAATGGGAAACATACATGATCGAAGAATGTACACAAATAACATGAAGATCTGACTTCCATAGAAGTAATGGATTTTTTCATATATTTTTTTCATTTAATTATTTTAATATTACTCACCTAATAATTGTTTTATTATACAGGTGGATTCCTTTGTTTGTGTTAGGGTGTTTTACTCAAAGATGCTCATGCTCATGAGAGATTGGACTTCGAGGTTGTAACTGAGATAATGACAATAAGGAAATGGGTCAAGAATGTATAAATGTGAATTAATATTATTTATTTTTTTAATTAATTTTTTCATAATTTTATCTACTATCCATAAGTTAATTTCCATATCATTTTTATCTAATACTTATTTTTTGCAGATCTTTTGGGAAGTCATATTTTCCATTCAACTATCTATAACAAGCCAGATAAAGAAAAAATGTTGAATTAAAAGTATGACTTCTTAGTATTTTAATGCAAAGTATGACTTCCCAAAATATATGTCATGAATATATTCCTGAACAATGTACTAATCATCAATATCTCAATCGGTCACACCTCAATCTGATACACAGTGTGCTCGATATGACTTGAAGTGTATGATTTTAGTTTATACTATTCTTTGATCCTTTAAGATTCATATATTATGAACTAATATACTTTGATCTATGACACATGATTATTATCTATGATACGCGGGGTATGAATTTATAATGTTAATATCACCTTCTAACATCTTTATACTAATTTTATCCTAATATGATCATTAATATCTCCCTTGTTTAAACTTATTGAACATCTGTGATCACCCTTTATTATTTTTCATATTATTAGGTTATTAAGAATGTTTTTTGGTATTATATTGAAACAAATGGTTCTACTAAAGAATAACATAATGAGAGACTCTTATGAACTAGTTCTTTATGTTTTTTTATTTCCAAAAGCACTAGACCTAAACTATTCCGGCATGGATCATTATATTATGTAAGGAATATTAATATACTAAGATGTTATATCTATATATGAAATGTATGGGTCAATATAGTTGGTATCAAAGAAACTGAACTACTCAAAGTTGATCGAAAATTAAAAGATACTGGTATCACTCAAAGTGTGTCTTTTTATTTAAAATTGACATTACTTTTAGTAAAATGAACAAGTGACATACTAAGAACTCAAAAAACACAATAATATTGTTTTTATATTTTATGGAAATAATACCTAAGTCATTTTTGATGTGTAACAATCAACCAAACCTCAATATGATGCATGGTTTGGCCAGTATGACTTTAAGTGTGTATTTTTATATTAAATTGACATTAAATTGAGAAAAAAGCACAAGTGACATGCTGAAAACTAAGAAAACGAATTTGGATTGTTTTGATACTTTAGGAAAATAATCCATGAGTTATTTTTGATGTGTAGGAATCAACCAAACCTTAATTCGACACACAGGGTGAACGGTATGACTAAAAGTGTACGTTATTAGTTTAAAATTGACATTTTAGTTCAAAATGTGTCACTCACTAAAAACTAAGAAAATGTTACATGATTATATTGATAATTTAACATAGAGATCCATAAGAAATTTTTGATTTTTATAAATCATTCTAGCATCAAACTGGTGCATGATGCGACCTGTATGATCCAAAATACATGTTTCTAGTTTGAAAAGACATTTTAGTAAAAAAACACAAATGACATACTGAAAACTAAGAAAACATATTTGGATTGTTATTATAATATATTAAAATTATCTATAAGTCATTTGGGATGATTGGGAATCATAATCACCTCAATAAAATGCATGGCGTGGCTGGTATAACTCAAAGTGTATCTTTTTATTTAAAATTGACATCAATTTAAGTAAAAAACAACAAGTGAAATACCGAGAATCGAGAAAATTCATTGGTATTGTGTTCATATTTAAAAAATTATCCATTAGACATTTTTTATATATAGTATTAAACCTCACATAAATACAACACATAGTGTGACTGGTATGACTCAAAGTGTGTCTTTTTATTTAAAATTGACATTAATTTATGTAAAAAGAATAAGCGACATACTAAAAACCGAACAAAAGAATTAAGATTGTTTTGATACTTTAGGAAAATGATCCATGAGTAATTTGTGATGTGTAGGACACAGTATCACCTCAATATGATGCATATTGTGGCTAGTATAACTCAAAGTGTCTATTTTTATTTAAAATTAACATGAATTTATGTAAAAAGAACAAGCGACATACTGAAAACTGAGAAAATGCATTAATATTGTTTTGATACTTTAGAAAAATGATCCATGAGTCATTTATGACATATAGGACTTGGATAAACCTCAATAAAACACATGGTGTGACTGGTATAACTCAAAGTTTCTAATTTTATTTAAAATTGACATGAATTTAAGTAAAAACAACAATTGGCATATTAAAAACCGAGATAACGCACTCATATTGTTTTGATACTTTTGGAAAATGATACATTATTAGTTTTTTATGTGTAGAAATTATTCATACCTCAATACGATTCATATCATAGCTTGTATAACTCAAAGTGTCTATTTTTATTTAAAATTAACATTAATTTAAGTAAAAACAACAAGTGACATACTAAAAACTAAGGAAATGCACTCGGTTGTTTTTATATTTTCTAAAAACAATCTATTAGTGATTTTTTACATGTAAGTATAAGACTCACCTCAATATTATGTATTCTGTGACTGGTATAACTCAAAGTATCTCTTTTTATTTAAAATTGACATTAATTTAAGTAAAAATAACAAGTGGCATACTAAAAACCAAGAAAACACATTCATATTGTTTTTTTTTACTTTAGAAAAACAATACAGGAGTCATTTTTTATGTGTAGGGATAATATTCACCTCAATACGATGTATGATGTGGCTGTTATAACTCAAAGTATCTATTTTTATATAAAATTTACATGAATTTAAGTAAAAACAACAAGTGATATACTGAAAATCGAGAAAATGTATTCGAATTGTTTTGATATTTTAGGAAAATGATCTATTAGTGATTTGTCACAAATAGGGATCATCCACACCCCAATACGATGCATGGTGTGGCTAGTATAACTCAAAGTGTCTCTTTTTATTTAAAATTGACATTAATTTAAGTAAAAAAACAAGTGACATACTGAAAACCAAGAAAACGCATTTAGATTGATTTGATACTTTTAGAAAACAATCCACGAGTTATTTTTTATGTTTAGGAGTCAACCACCCCATAATCTAATGCACGGTGTGACCAGTATGACAAATATTTCCCATTATCAGTTTAAAATTGACATTTTAGTTCACGATGTGTTACTCACTCAAAACAAATAAAATGTGCTCTGATTGTCTTGATGATTTAGGAAAATGATTAATAAGTCATTTGTGATGTGTATAAAGTAGTCTCACATCAAATTGATGCATGATGCAATTGGTATGACTCAAAATGCATGTTTCTATTTTGAAATGACATTTTAGTAAAAAAGACAACTGACATACTGAAAACCGAGCAAACACATTTGGATTGTTTTGATACATTAAGACAATTATCCATGATCCATTTGTGACATGTAGGACTCATCCTCACCTTAATACAATGCATGGTGTGACCCTTATAACTTTTAATGTGTCATTATTTAAAATTGAAATTAATTTTAGTAAAAGAAACAGTGACATACTCAAAAATGAGCAAACACATTCATATTGTTTTGATATTTTAGAAAAATGATCCATAACACATTTTTAATGTGTAGCAATCAAACCCACCTCAATAGGATATATAGTGTGACCATTATAACACCAAATGGGTCATTTTTATTAAATATATATTGTTTATTAATGTGTTATTTCATATTAATGTTTAATTTATTTCTTTATAGTATTACTAACATAATATTTGTTTTCTTATATAGGTGGAATCTTTTTCCTAAGTTGAGATAATTTGATCAGAAACTAATACCATGGGCAAAAACTTTTGAGAGGGGATCACGGGCATCAAAAGATGAAATATTAATGTTTTAGAATTCTTGTTATACAATTGTAAATATAATTATATAAAATATTTTTCTTGAAATGTAAATAGTAGTGTTTTTTTAGTGTTTACCATGGGTGTACAATTTTGTATTTATGATGTCAATTAAATGAATATATCATATTTTCTTCTGGGTGTGTTGTTTAAATTGTAGGTTTGCTTTTGGGTGTGTTGTTATATAAATAGCACACTGTAGATGGTTAGGCCTTTATCAGCACTAAAAAATGCTCATAATGGGGTCCTTTATCTATGCTAAAAATAGCGCCCGTAAAGGTAGCGTTTATCATTACTAAAATAGCACTAATAAAGGAGTTCCTTTATAAGCTCTTTTTTAGAGCTGGTTAAGAGGACCCACCCCCATCATCACTATGATTAATAGTTCTTTTTCACATTTTTAAATGCCATTTTTCATGCTTTGAAAGGCAATATGTATAGTAGTGTATAACCACGGTGGTCTTTTAAAAACCATCATAAGGTTTAGTCAATTATAATATTTATTTTCTTCCTCCAACAACAAAAACTCAAAACTTCCCCAAATCAAATCAAAACTTCTCTCATCCTTTAAAAGTGTCCTATTCAATTTTGAAAACCAATTAACAAAAAACACAACCAAATTTAATCAAACTTCAACAATACATTATTTTGATCAACTATGGTTTCAATGTATTCTCCCTAAATAACTTAGGTTCTAACATACCCAATTCTCATGGTTCCAAAACATAGAAATGTGTATTCTTAAATTAAAAACGAAAAACCATAAATTAATTATTAACTATTACTAATTATTAATTTTAATTATTTTTAATGTTATTTATTTTTTATTCATAATAATGGTGGTAATTGATCCATCTACCTCATGGTCACACTATAGTTCTCCAATCAACGAAATTAAAAAATTATTAGTAATTGATGTATTATGGAATTCATTTAACATATTATATGGACACAATTTATTATTAAAATTTATAATAATGATGAATTTATAGTTAGTACTTAATAAAATATAATAATTAATTTCAATAAATAAATAAATATTAATTACTAATTTCTAATAAGTAATTAATTATTAATAAATTGTAATTAGAATTAAATCATAAATAGTATTTAATTAAAAATAATTTTCAATAAATAATTTTGAATAAGAAAAAAATAATGAATAAATATTTATTAATTATTAATTATCAATAATTATTAATTATCAATAATTATTAATTAGTATTAAATTATAAATAATAATTAATGATAATTAACTTGTAATCCATGAGCATTTTTTTCCCATATTCTATACCTCGATGTCGTCCCACCCATGCTAGAAAATGTAAAATATCGCACGCCATAGTGGTCGTCACCCTCATCCTGCACATCTCACACTCACCCAAATTTGTAATTAATAAATATCAGTTAATATATATTAATTAATCATTTGTAACAATCAGTTGATAATATATAATATATAATAGATATTACTAAATACTAATTGATAATTAATTATTAGTAATTAGTAACCATTTTTTAATCATTGATAACTAATAATTAAAAAATCATAACTATTAATTTGTTATAAATAATATATGATAACTAATAGTAAGTAATTACCAATTACTTTTTATTTATAATTTATAATTCAATATTTATTACTAATTATTTACCTATTTTTTGGTTGATATTAAGTAATTATTCATTATTAATAGTTGCATATTTCTTATTAGTCGTTACTTATTAATTATCAGTTAATATTTATAAATTTATAATTTTAAATTATTTAGGGTTAATTGCTTGCTTCTAAGTATTTATTATACTAATTAATTAATAATAATTAATTATGAAATTTATATTGTTAAAAGAAGTTATTAAATATTGATTAGTAATTTGTAATTATAAATTATTGAATATTAATTAATTATTATTAATTATTACTTGAAAAGGGGAAATTATATATATATATATATATATATATATATATTAATAATTAGTATTTATCTATATGTTATCAATTAATAATTTTAAAATATTTATTATTTATTATTAATCACATTAAATTATTATTATACATTAAAATAAACATTAAATAGGACAAGTCTAGTGTCATGGTTTGAAGAATCGAGATATTTTTCATACTCATTGCCATGATTTTCAAAAACCATGACAATAGGGGTATCTTTTTCCATGATTCTATGAGTATAAATAAAAAATGTGTTATATACACACACAAACACATATATGTATTGGTTGAAGGATAGATTAAAGTGAGGAGACTATTAAGTTACCTCACATTAGTTATATAAGGGTTCAAGTGTAAAACATTATCATGAGCGAAACTCTATGCTATGTCCTTGTATTGAAATGGAGAGGATTGTGATGTATCAAGTTTAGTATGCAGAAGTGTCAGAGAGTTATGTTCATTATAGTTTGTAATAAACCATATATTTTACAATACATATGTTTCCCATCATTAACACCTTTTCTATAATTTTAATTGTCATTTTTTCACATATTTTAC
This sequence comes from Viscum album, assembly GCA_963277665.1. Lineage (NCBI taxonomy): Eukaryota > Viridiplantae > Streptophyta > Magnoliopsida > Santalales > Viscaceae > Viscum > Viscum album. The sequence continues at coordinate 339,817,120 of OY728163.1, forward strand.
CATTTTTATTTTAACACCTTGATATTTGTTTAAAAAACTATGTTCGATAGCACATACAACATGCAACACTAAGCCTAAACAGATCATGAAATATTATTATTTAAATATAACCACTATAATCTTGTTGTTAAATTGATATGTATGAATAAATTTAACAACTTTATGAAATATATATAAATATACTAATCAATATAAATTTATTGATAAATTCTTCGGAAATAAGAACTCAATTTTTAATGAATACATTTTATTCATCTAAAAATAGATTTTTTTCAACAGTGATTTTTATTATTTTTTGTGAGAAAATGTTATAATTAATATCTGGAAAATTTAGAAAACATATCTGATAAAATTAGTATCATTTCTAAATAAACATGTAAAAATTAACTTAGGGTGAAATTTTAGAATTTTGATGAAATGATTGATTTTTCATTGAATAGTGAAAATTTGTGATTTTTTGAATACTGTCATTTATTTTCAATAAATCAAGTGATTTAAAAGTATCATAATATTTTGGATTTAGTCTTAAAGTATAATTTTGATAATTAGACTTAAAATAATCTAATTAATTTTATTTGAATCATTAATTTTCATGATTTTTGTGTAAGTTTGTTTTTATGCATAAAAACACAGTTTTTTGAAAAATGTTTTTAAGTGCATAAAAAATATCCATTTTAATTAATTATAATAACCCATAATAAGGGAAACTTTAAATTAAATTCATAGATTATATATATTTATATTAAATTAAATTTATATAATTATGATTTCTAGTAATATGGTAAATATAAGATCATCAATTGCTTAAAAATTCATTTTTCTAAAAAAATCGCTTTACATCGTACTTTGAAAGATACCTATAAAATGACTTTCTTACAATTATGAGGATTTAATTTGATAAAATGTATTCCATATTTTTAATCATCATAATTTATATTATTTAATAATTTCAACTTAATTTTTTGTTATAGTGAATATTAAAAATAGTAAAAAATTGTCATCATGGTAAAAGGGTAAATAGTTTTAACTTAGGTTAAAACTAAGTGATAAGGTCGCTATTTTTAAATATTAAAACTTATTATATGAATAAATTTCTACCCTTATCAAATTAGGTGAGATATTTGTTTGTTTATGGGACACTTGTCCATTAAAGTGACCTATATAATATTTAATGTAAAGAAAAAGACAAAAATATCACCCTTTTGCTTTTAAATATCTCTTATATGTTCACAAAGGGGAAAAATAAAGTTGTGAATGAATATAAATTTTTATTTTCAGTATAATTAAATTATTTTCATGATGATAATTTATATCAAATATTTATTAAGTATATAGTTACCTCAAATTATTATGCAATGCCGACGCAATATTTATTTAATTAAATTAAAAATAAAATAAATGATTTTAAAAATATTAAAATTAACATAATTTGATTGAGTTATTTTGTTCCAAAAAGATTTTAGATTATTATAACATATTTGGCGTGTGTGAACTATTACTATTGGTAATCATTTTTTGTCTTGATGTTTTAAAAGTAAAATTAAATGAATAGTGTGAAAATTAAAATTAATTATATTTTATTATAAATAATGTTTTAATAAATGATTTTGAATTCCTAAAGATCATATATTCAGACACTTAAATGATATATAGTTGATAATATCAAAAATGGTCCATTTATGATCAATTTGTCCATTTATAAGAAGTTACTTGACCCCTATAGAGTAAAAACTATAATCTCGCAGTAATTTCCCAAAAGGGTTAACATGGGTTAAAACAAAAAGTGTAATGTCTGGACCCGAGTTCCACACACTAGTGCCCTAATATGGTCATCTATGTGACCTCAGGTGCATTTCCCCATATGCCATAGGTTTTCAACTAGCAATGAGGATCTAATATTGATCATGGGGAGATTAAACCCTATTTATCAAAGTAGCACAACAGTTGAAATAAACATGAATAACCAAATCATATAGCTATAACTAAAACAATACCAATATCACATGATGACCAAAATAGAAAATACAATATCCAATACTAAATAGTTTATATGTTAGGCCAATATACATCAAGTGTCAATATGAAAAACCTAAAATGAATAGTACACTTACTACTCCCAAGAGGGTCCCAAACCACGTCTGGTTACCTCATACATCATCCATCCCAAATCATCCATCTAACATATGATCTTTTCCCTTATCCTATCCTATAAACATTAAATCTATTTGGGTACCAATCAGGAAGCCCAAGTATTGTGTGAGTACAACTCCGTAGGCCACCACTAACAATGTCTAAAACAATATAAATTCAAAACAATGTATTCATTTGTATAAAGACTACATAAAGCAATAAATTAAACAGTTTACAATTATTCAATTACCCTCTACTTAACCACATAAACCCTGGGTTCTAGAGGAAACCCAAACTCTCAATACCTACTTCCACCCATACCCGAGTATGAACTATCGATATCATATCTCAGAATTCCATTATTACCATTCTTCATCTAAATTCACATATGAATTCCATTATTACCATTAAATGTCTCAATTCATACATTAATTCCATTCTTACCAGTCATTGTCTCATTTCACATATGAATTCTAGTATTACTATTAATTGTCTCAATTCACATATGAATTCCATTGTTACCATTCATCATCTCATTTCACATGTTTGAATTCCATTGTTACCATTTATTGTCTCATTTTACACATGAATGTCATTGTTACCATTCATTATATCATTCCACACATGAATTATATTATTTCCATTCATTGTCTCATTTTGCACATAAGTCAATATCACAATATCACATATATCACAATAACACCATTAATTAATTCACAAATTAATTAATCAAATTTAACTATCGCATATTCAAAAGATGTCATTAATTAATTCAATAATTAATTAACAACATAAATTCTATTACTAGTTCAATAATTAGTTTATCACATAAACACCATTAATTAATTCTCCAATTAATTAATCAAATCCATCCCATTAATTAATTAGATAATTAATTAATCAAAATACAAAATTCCAATATCCCCATAATTAATTCAATAATTAATTATTCCATTTGAACAATCTCAACAACCCCATAATTAATTTAACAATTAATTGTTCAATTAAAAATCTTTATATCCCATAATTAATTCAATAATTAATTATTCAATTTAAAATACTAATATCCCATAACTAATTTAAAAATTAATTACTCAATTCAAAATCAAAATATCCCATAATTACTTCAACAATTAATTATTCAATTCAAAATCCCCATATCCCATAATTACTTCAATAATTAATTATTAAATTCACAATCCCAATATCCCCAATTCACAATCCCTTAATTAATTAATTCTCCAAATTAATTAATTCAATATAAGAAACTCAATTGCTAATCATGTAATAGTGATTCTATAATTACATACATGTAACTGAAATCAAGACTTTTAGATTTTAATTATAAACTACTTACCTCAATATTGATGAAGAACGCCCACTAACAGATTTCCCCAAATTATATCCAAACAACCAAAATCAAAATGAACAAAGAGATTTAGATCTGAATCCTAAATAAAAGACCAAAATAATCAAGCTATAAAAAACCTAGATCTGTATTTAGAACAAATTGTAGATAAAGTATCTTATTTTATCCAAGAAGAGGATCATGAAAGAGCGACAAAACAATCAGGAAGAAATCACATGCCTGGAGAGGTTGAAATCATTAATACACCCATTGATTCACCAATAATAGAGCTCTAATTCCCTATGGAATCATCTGGGAGCCCCTAAAAATGGCAAGAATCTATTATATCTAAGTTAGGGTCGATTAGGGGTTAAAATAAGGGTTTGGGTATTTTTAAATCTAAATTTCGAGTTAATCAAAACTTGGTGCATGGTTTGCTGGGCAGGGGTGCATGATTTCCCAAACCATTCACCTTAATTATGAACCTATTTTTTGGGGGGTGTACAATTTCTCATAAGAGGGTACATGGTTTGACAAATAGTTCACTAGACCTACAATCCATCTCTGTGAGGGGTTACATAGTTTTTTGGGCCAGGGCGAACGGTTTGGGAAAACCGTGCGCCAACCATGAACATACCCTCCTCCTTCAAAAATTATTAATTTTCACTCAAACTCAGCCTAAGGTAAAACTCAAATGAAAAGTACTCAACATAAGGAAAAAATAATACCTATAAATGAGCTTGATATATCTCTAGAAAAGGTTGGGATCTTAGAAAAAGATAAGTGGGAAACCATCACCTAAACTTATACAAATGTTTTTGGATAATAGAATTTTGAATCATCCTCATATTATATTCAAATTATATAAATTTAAAACATTTGAAAATAAAAATTAATTTATATTAATTTAATTATTTATGAAATTCCAAGAGTACTCCTCCTATCTCTTATAAAAAATAACCTCCTCTCCTATTTTCTTCAAGCATAAAAAACATTTTTGATCCACTAAGACCTTTAAAGATACATTCCTTATGCCCATACCCATGTCCTAGATTCCTTTTTTTTATCACAAAATCATCCTAGGAAATATTTTAGTGCAAACCATAAGAGATTGATTGAAGAAGATGAATAGTTCTTAATCAAGCATTTTAATTTTTTCTTCTTCTTATACCATCTTAAAATATTATTCAAACATGGTGAAATAATAAAACCAAAATCCTCTATATACTATAATGTTTTTATCTTTGTGACATTACCGGTATCTATATCATATTCTATCAAGTAGGAAATGAATCTTTTGTTCCTGTGTATGACAGACTTATGCCTCACGAATCGATAAATTTGTTTCCATCATCACATCCCTTAATTGGTTATAATAATAGATTAAATGTATATATATGATATTAATTATATATTTATCATTTTGGGAAATTAATATATCATCTATTTTTTTAAAGTTTCCATCACTAGAAAATGATAATGTCATTTGTGTGTATATGTGGACTACCACATCCACGAAACGATGTGATTATTTTTTCATCACAACATAGCATGGATGATATATATATAAAAGTATATATAAAGAAATAATATTTTATTTATTATGTGATGATAATTCTTGAAATATAAAATAATAATTACCTTCTTTCCATAATGATCGTTGAAAAATGGAAATGTTACTTATGCGTACATATGACCTACCATCTCCATGATTATAACACATTTATTTTTTCATAACTATATTCCATGATTTATTATAAAAGTATAATTTATGTATAAAAATTATAACTATTCCATGATTATTATTCTCTAGATGTTGAATCAATAACCCCTTTGACCACAGTCGACACATCGAAATTGTTTTAAAATTATTAACTGAACATCCTCAAAACACCCGATGTGGACTTAACCAACAAAATAATTAAATACTTCATTAAAATAAATGAAATAAATAGTTTAAGGATAAGGTATTAAACTTATAAAATTTTCTTAAGAAATCAAATAATTTATATGAGTTTATTTTACAAGAGTTAAAGGACATACATGGAAAGTCTCGACTCGGTGTATAAGATTTTGTCTGATGGGATTTGACTTGAAAGTTACCAAGTGGTAAAGGGTTTCTTAACTCAATTTTCTTTCATTGGGTTATAACTCCTCTTAATTTACATTATTTTTTTTGTTTGTATTTATATTTTTACATATAATCACTCCATTTATTAATTATCAATTCAATTATATTATCTTTGTAGGGGTTATTCGTCTCAAGTTCTCTTTCATTGGGGCATATGTTTATATTATGTACCTAACTTATTTTATGAAATGTATGCGCTTAACCTTAATATATTATATCATAGATATCCTCATATTCATGTAATTTAAATTTTATTTTGAAGCCATTTCTATCACGGGATTATGATTCAAATGTTACCAAAACGGTAAGGTTTTATATGTTACAATATCATCTTATTTCGGGATTGCCTATGTTCAGGGATCCATTGGGGGAAATCATATGCTCTTATTTTATTAAGACAAATCTCTTTTATTTACCTATATTTATTATTTCAATTAACATGTTTAATTTAAATTTCATCAATTATTAATTAAAAACCCACCAATAAAGTTGTTTGTAAGTGATACGGATCTTGTATCTTTCTTTAGATTGATAATTTTTCTCTTCTATATCCAGGTTTTCTAAAATGTTTTAAAAAATGTTCTTTTATAAATATAAATTATTTCTTAAAGTTATTTTATATGATCTTTTACCTTTCTTTTAAAAGGATTTAAAAGGGTATTTATTAATGTTATCCTAATGGGTTACTTTTGACTCTATTTACAATTGCTTTAAAATACTTTTTATTTTTAACATTTATGGCATAAATAGATTTTCCAACCATCATTACAATTATTTTATTTAAAGAGTCCATTTTAAGTTTCTAAAGTTAATTTCAAAGAAAATTATTTTCATTTTATTTTGTGAATTTTTAGTTTTTAAAAGTGATTTTCAAATTAGAAAGTGTGTTATCCTCAGAAATGTTTTTAATGTTATTTTAATGGTATTTACATTTATCAATGTTAAAAACCCTTGATGTTACTTACACTCTATAGGGGATATGTTATAATTAAACTAAACTTTTTCTTTATCAGGATGAAATATGATTGTTTAAAATAGAATATCATGGAACAGATTTCTTTTCCATAGGTAACTAAGAAATAAAGGAATGATGGTTTTTTCAAGAGTGTCATATTAAAAAATGAAATATTCTAAATATTTTATTTATGAATGGTACTTGTACATTATTGATTATAATAGGTGAGTCCAATATATCTTATATGAAGGATTGAGACCCATTATAGCTTATGATGATGGGTGACCCTGATACATCTTATATGACAGGTGTGTTTAATATATCTTACACAAATGGTGATCTCTATTATAGATCTCTAATGCATTGGGTAATGTTACTTGTATTTATAGGCAATAAGAAGGGAGTTGATTAGTGTGGTTTCACCCATGGATTTAACTAGGATCCATTTATTCTCAACACAAGTTTTAAAGATAATGTACTAAGATACCAACATGTTTTTTCTATGCTTTCTATAAGTATTCAATATTTCCTTTGATAAAGATTGACATCACATGGACCATGATTATTTAATTCCATGACTCTTGTCTTTGTTAAATTCACATGTAATGTTTCATGATTGATGATCCAGGTATTGATTGGTATGAATTTTATTATGTTATTATCTTGCACTTCTATTATGTCATCATACCCTTAGGATCATCTTATGCTCACTGATGACATTCAATTATTAATACTTATGTTTACCCTTACCGTGAAATTGGGCTCACATTTATAACATTTCGCTTTCCACAGGTTATGAAGAATGAAGATAAATGATTTGTGTCTATAAAGATTTCATATGTGAATAATGTTATGGGATATATTGAAGAATTTATTTAGAATATAAAAAATTGGGTATAGTAGGAAAAATGAATTCCAATCAGAAGTGTACAATTTTTAAGATATGGTTTTTTATGTATGTGTTATAATTTAATTCTCCCAAACTCTAAACTGTAAATATCCTACATTATGTAAGAAAATGAATTCTAATTTAAATATACTAGAATATGTAATGTTTAATGTCGAGTCATTATTATTTGTATCATAGGCAAAGGAATAAATTTTATCTTTGGGAACTCTCATGCAAGAACAATGGGTAAAGTGTGACTCTCCACCCAAGGGATTCAAGTGAAAAAGTTTGCCACTAAAGATAGTGGTCATAGTCCATCTCAGGAGGTGTAGCATCATATAGAGTTATCTAATAAGTATCAATTATATCCCACTGGTTAAAAGACAATATTGTTATAGTTTGTATTTGATGAAATATTTAGATAACTTTGGATATTAAGATGTTTTTATGAAACGTTAACTTAATGGTATTAGATACCATCATGGGTTTATAAGTTTAAGGTCAGTCATAAGTTCAAAGGCATAGAAAACCCGTTAAATTTTTTAAGTGATGGGATTTTAAGGTAATTATTGATATTTTTAGAGACATTCATTGAAGGACATATAATAAAGGGAGAAATAAACATTTTGGTTAAAAATTGATTGATTTTTAGGAAATGATAATCAATTAATATTATTTTATTTTGTGTAAAAATGAGTTGGGAAGAAAACCATATTTGTTTAAAAAGTTATCAAATTATTATTGATATTTTTTAGTATGTTTATCATTATTTTTGGTAATGATATACGAATTATATTGATATAGATTTAGTAATTGAACAACCCATAAGTCAGGTGACAACACATCACATCCTAAAAGGTTGTAGGGATTGAACCCACAACAAAAGAGAGACAAGGGTGCAACGCCTAACACTGGCCTATGTGATGTATTAGTTAGTATGAAATTTATTTTTCCTTTCTTAAAATTTTGTGATAGATAAAAATTAATTTGATCTTGGTAAAATATGTTCTATCATAGATATAATCATGGGATTGAAAAGTGATTTGGTGATTAGGTGATTTTATTTCAGAAGAAGTCCACCATTTTGGGAACCTTATATGATTAAGGTAAACCGAACATTATGAGATTTTATTTGAGGAATCAAGGTTGAACTATATTTTTGAATAAAATATGATTTTAATGTTGCTTTATGGTGATTCAAGTTATTTATGAAAATGATTATCATATCATGGGGATTATAAGATTAAGGCATACATATTTTTGGTATGAGACATTAAGAGTGATTGATGTTACTTTGAGGTAAATGAGAAATTTATCTTGGAAGAATATGTGATCAAATAATTATAATCTTTGGGTTTAAATGTTAGTTTGTAATAATTTTAATAATTTTAAGGATATTTATTTTTAGAATGATTTAATTTGAACTTTGGGTATTACTATCGAATATTTGATATTAACGTATTATTTCTTCATATGAAGGTTTATTAATTTTGGGAATTATCATATATTATGTCGACCATTTTAGTATTGGTTAATATCAAAAGATAAAAGGAATAACTTATGATCCATTTATGAAATTATGGGATCCATTTTATGTTTATTTTAGTACTTCAAGTATAAAAAACATATTTAATACTCATCGTTTGGAGAAAGAGATGACATTATGTTAAAAATTGATAAAATGATGAAATTTTACTTGTTAAGTAAGTATATTTTCCTTATGTTCTTAGACCATATGTTAAGGAATTATTAAACTCTATGTAACGGATCTTGAAATGAAAATTGTATCCCATTACCTCCATTTCCCATGAATTTATGGTCTTTTCACATCACTTTGGTTTATGGTTTTTTTGTCATTAAATTTATCTTGATCGTTCACTTTCTCATGATCAATAATCTCTATCACTATTTATAATTATTTGGATAGTATGTTTTTATTCATGTACATATTTTTACTTCCCAATAGTTTTTTACTACATAGAAACATAGTTTTTCATTATTATATATGACCATAATATTTCTCTTTCTCTCTTATCAATATGAAGTTTTATTAACACTTTTTTTATGTGGGAATTTAATAAAGGCATTTTCAATGTCTAAAATTTGATAATAAAGATCAATTTCTAATTAAAATGATGAAATTTATTAAATGGTGGGAAAATGTAACAACCCTATATCTAAAAAAAGAAAAATATGTTTGATTGCGTATACAACACGCAACATCAAGCCTAAGTAAGCCATAAAATATTATTATTTAAAAATGACCATCATAACCTAGCCATTAAATTGGAGGGTATGAATAAGATTAACATATTTATGAGATATATATAAATATCCTACTCAATATAAATTTTTTGATACATAATTCGGAAATAACCACTCATTTTTTAATGAAGACATTTTATTATTCAAAAAAATACATTTTCTTTAAAATTGACTTTTATTGATTTTTATGAATAAATATTATAATTAACTTATGGATCTTTTAGAAAAGGTATTTTATAAATTTTAATTTATTTTTTAATAATAATATAAAAATTACCTTAGAATAAAATTTTGGTATTTTTCTAAAATGATTAATTTTTTTGTAAATAATGAAAATTACCGATTTTTTGAATTCTATCATTTATTTTCCTTAAAAGATAATATAAAAGTCTCATTATATTTTGGAGTTGGTATTAAATTAATATATATAACATTTTATTTATAATAATTCAATTAACTTAATTTTAAACAGAATTTTTTAGGATTTTGGTGTGAGTTTATTTTTATGCTTAAAACGCAGTTTTTGGACAACTATTATTAAGTGCATAAAGGATATCCATTTTAATTAATTAAAATTACCACTAATAAAGAAATATTTAAATTAAACTTATATATTATATATCTTCTTATATGAATTTAAGTCTGTATAAGGATGATTGCTAGTTAGAGGGTTAATTTAAGACCATCTATTATTTAAAAATGTATTTTCCTGAAAACCTTCTTTTCTTCATGCTTTGCGGGTTACTTATAAAATCAATTTCTGATAATTATGGGTATTAAATTTGGTAAAATAAATTCCATATTTGGAATAATCATAATTTTTATTATTTAAAAAGTTCAAATTAATTTTTTGACACAATGGATAGTAAAAGAAATAAAAAAACTCACCATGGTAAAAGGGTAAATCAGGTTAACTTAGGTTAAAATTAAGTGATAAGTAGACTATTTTATCATATTAAATATTATTGTATTAATTAATTTAAATCCTTATCACCTTCAAATATATATATTTTATGGGACACATGTCTATGAAGGTGACCTATATAATATTTTAAGTAAATAAAAAAGAAAAAATGTCTCCCTCTTGAATTTAAATATCTCTTATGTATTCACAAGGGAAAAAAGAAATTTTTTAATGAATATAAATGGTTATTTTTATCATAATGAAATTATTTTCCTGATTATAATTTATTTATAATTTTTACTAATTATATAATCACCTAAAATGATTATGCAACACTGACAAAAAAATATCAAATAAAAATAAAAATAAAATAAATTATTTTAAAAATATTAAAAGTCAAATAATTGGAGTGATTTGTTGTGTTAAAAAACTTTTTTAGATAATTATAACATATTATGAGTGTGTTAAAGGATTAAATTCGAAATCCACCTTTATATTGATGTATTTAAAGTTAAATTAAATAAATAGTTCCAAAATTGATATTAATGATATTTTATAACAAACAATGTCTTATTAAATGATTTATAATTCCTAAAAATCTTATATTATACCACGTAAATGGGATATTGTAACAAATTGATATTTTTATGAGATATATTTTTTTTATTTTCTTTTATATCTCATGTTGTACGATACACCAAGATAAGTTTGCATGACATGAAACATCGACTCTGCTTGAGGCATATTCAACACTATTCTTGGATTTTGTGACACATAATTTCAAGTTCTTTTGATAGATTTCATTTCACACAAGACCGAGTTTAAGTGAACAACTAAATATTATTATGTTACCTTATATCCAATCCATTATAATAGAACATATAAATAGTATTAACTCATTTTTGAAAATATTTCTTACACATGTATATATAATTAATTCTTTGGTGAGAAATTAATTATAAATTAAAATAAAATGCTTTTTAAATAAAAGGAAATATTTTTCTGAAAAACTATTTAAATGAAAATAAGTGAGTTTATAAAATAATAAAATAACTCTTTATGGATTTCATTAATTAAATATATATTTAATATATTCAATATAATGTTTAAAATTCATGTTATGGGTTTTCTATACATGATATAAGAACAAATTCAATTTTTTCAGAGAAAAGAATATTTTTCAAAAAAAATGCATTTTTTGTCACCTTTTGATGAAAAACTCATTTTAAATCAATTTTTTAACAGATTTTATATTCTATTTTACAAAATAAAATTTTTCTTTGGGATATATATATATATATATTTACTTTGGATAAATGTTTGATATTTTTTTGATAATTTTCATATTTTGATTAATAGTAAAATTATACTTGAAAACAACTTTTTTCATAGAAATAATTTATATAGTTAAGGTATATTATTTAATGGTTTAAAATATAAATATATTATATTTTTATCATTTAATTTAATTTAGGCCATTGACATTGATTTTATATTGAATTTTGTTGTAAAAACATTTCAATCATTTACAATGTTTTAACTTTTAAAACATGTTTTCTCATTCAGGCAACAAGATTAATTTTAAATGAATTACTAAAACGTATGTTTTATGAATTTTTAAAAATGGATTCCATATTTATAATCAGTCAGTATAAATTAGGTAAATATTTTTCTTTTATTTTTGGTATTATGAATATTAACTTAAGTAATTTTTTTATTAATACGGTAAAATGGTAAATCAGATAATTAAGTGTAAAAACAATATTATAAAATTACCCTAACACTTGTCCTAATATAATTTTATGAGTTTTTATCGACCTAAATTATCCTTGGGTAAAAATGGTATCCTTTATAATCCACTTGGATGAGATTGGGACATTTAATATATTTTATTTTAAGAAAAGTTAAATATATCTTACTCAAATTGTAATAACTATATCATTTTTAATATAAGGTTATACAGAAGCTATGTTTGACTATAAATACTCATTTTTACTCATAAATTCTTTTATTTATCATGATAATCTATTTTTAATTTTTAAAAAATAAATAATGACATTAAAGTCTTATATATTGATGATGCAAAAATTATTTAATTGATAAAAAATAAATAAAATAAACTTTTTATTAAAATAATAATAATATTTAAAAGACAAAACCACTTAAAAAAATATTCCTTTTGAGTATATATCAATTATAACCATTCAAGGGTTGATTTATTGGTCATTTGGAGCCATATAAAAAATATTATGAAACTTATAATATTTTATTTAAAGTGATGTTAAAGTTGTCACATTCATGTTTTAATAAGTATGACATTTTTAATGTAGGATTTTCTAGAAGATATATTTGACTTTAAGTATTATTATGAAATAAATCGGATTTAAATTTTTCATAGTATTTTAATTTAGATTTTTATTCAATAAATAAGTGTATTAAATAATTACACAAAACTAATGTAGTAATTATTTTATTAATGAAAATATTAAAATTAATATTATTAAAAATATTAAAATAAATATAATTTGGGATAATTAATATATATAATGAATTTTTTATATTATCTATACCCATTAGGGATATAATAAAATATTTTTTTGAGCAAAACATCTTATCTTGATATTTTTAAAAAGCAATAAATTGAATAGTGTCAAAATTGACACTATTAATGTTTTATCAAAATAATGTTTTATTGAATTATTTTAAAATAATAAAATATTTTTTAAAAACATATAATTATTATTATATTGTTTAAAATTAAATTAATTATTCATTTTTGGTATAATTGACAACAAATAAGTAAATATTTTACCCTTTTAATATTGAAATATTTGTTACCTTAGTTAAAATTTAAATAAAATAACTAAGTGTTAATTAAAAGGGTAAGGTTTAAATTGAAAGACAAACTTGTATAAAATTTATTGGTTGATGATGTAACAACCTTATATCATATAATATTTAAAAAAATATGACATTTGTGAGGTTTTTGGATGGGTTTTGAATTTATTATAAATTAATATTTTTGGAGATTCCATATAAGCCCCTCACCTCAACTATAAAAGGGTGCATCCTCCCTCAAAAATTCATACTTCACTTTTAGCCTTAAAAATATAATATCCCTTAACCATTTACCTTATAAAATTACTTAGTTACATTCTATAGGTTCTGGTCTTCTCAAAAGACCAACTCTGGTGTCTTTATGAGGATATCTAGAGAGAGCTTGTCAAAGAAGAGGTAATATCCTCTACCGATTCTTTCAATATTATTTCTTCTTCTAGTTCCTATTACTGAGTTTTTTTCATTATAATGTAATCAATACATTATCACCTATATTTTTAAATTTTATTATGATTATGTAAAAACCATATTCCACCTTCTATCTATCCTACAAAAAATGAAATCATAACGCGTGTGTACGTACGGTTTGTCCTCTCCACGTGGTGGTGTAATCTATTTTCACCAACAGTTTACTTGAATGGGTGTAATGATGAAAATAATAAATATATATGATTATTGTAAGATTATATTTATTATTTAGAAAAATATATATCATCCACTTCCATACTATTTCACAATTATGGGAATGATATCGTCGCTCGTGCGTACGTACGGTATACCGTCTCCACGACGTGATGTGACTCATTCTATATGGTCTCTATTAAATAATGAATTATATAAATGTATATAATGTGTAAATATTATATATATTATATTAATATTGTTTTTTAAATGATATAACTATCACCTATAAAGAAGAATCATATCTTATTCGACATAACATGTATAATAAAATGAAGCAGTTAATACCTAAAAGAAGCGTAATAATCAAATATTATTAAATGGGTGTTAATATGATAATACATGATATCATAAATGTAAATATGGTTATGTAATAGTTTAATAAAATTATTTAATTCATTATATAAGAGTTTCTGATACATACAAAGGAAACCAAACCTAAGGTAAGGGATTATCTCACAATCTCATTATTATCCGATATTGTTTATACGTATATACTTACTAGGGTATATTTATCATCCATGTCCATGTTTTATAAAAATGTTTTCACAAAATTTTTACTATTATCCTATGTATTTTTATATTCATTTTACCCATTTTTTTACTTTTTACTACATGGTTTTAAAGGAATATTTATTTCATTTTTCAAATGATGTACATTTTTACTTTTCGGGAAAAAGTGTGAGAAGAATGTTTTTTATATGAAATGAATTTATTTTTATTCTTTTATAACTAATTATTTCTATGAAGGTTACCCAAAGATATTTCAGGGTTATTTTCAAGGAAATTATTTTCTTTTAAAATTGCGTGGCATTTTAAGAAAAGAAAATTTTTTCAAAACAGAAATGATATTTTCCTCAAAATTATTCTCAACTGATATCTCAATATTATTTTTCATTTACATCATTTGATGTTAATTACATTTTAATGGGTATATTTTTCAATTATATTATCCCTTTTATTATTATGTTTTTATTATTTTTATGATGGAATTCTATTTATGAAATCCATTTAGTTTACATGGATTTTGTTATGATGGAATTATGTTTGAGAAACCCATTATATTCCTTATATTATGATATGATTAATGAATTATGTTTTTTTGGAACACATAAGAATGATTTTATTATGATATGTGTGGGACCAATATCTCCCTCTAATCCATTGAGTAAATATAGATAACTCAGGAGGTATATATGTTATGTGTGAACCTAATTTTATGTTCACAATGTTATGTTTAGACCTGGTTTTCATGTCCATAGTTTTATGAGTGGACATGGTTTCCATGTCCATATTTTTAAGCAAGGTCCTAATTTCATATCCTTAATGAGTGAACCTATTACTATTTATACATGTTTACAAAGTTACATGTTGATTTTTATGCCACAATTTCATGTGTTATGACAATGTTATGATTTCGTGGATTATGTTCTTTGCTTCCTTTATGATTCATGTCTTATAAACTTTCAAAATTTATTCCATGATTTTTTATTTTCAGGGTATGATATTTTATTTTCATGATCATTTTCTCAGACCCTTTTTCTCATGATATGCCTATATTTTTTTTTATACCCTTACTGGGCATCTAATATCACCCCTTTATATGTTTTCTTTTCCACAGGTTATAAAGAAAGGTTTTAGGTAGGGGTACTAAGGGTAACAATCTTTGTAGGATATGTTGAAGATATTCCACCAAATTAGAAGAATATATTCCAAGTTTCCAAAGTAACTAAACTAATATGCTCATTGGGCATGTATTTTTATAATGTTTTAAGAATTCTATAAAAGTAATGTAATTTTTATGTGCATCAATATAGGGTTATTAGAGTTGGTGTCAGAGCGAAGGTTTAGTTTACATTTTGAAACTAAGATGCAAAAACTTTAGTGATATCCCTAGAGATATTTCTAAGGATATGTCTGGGAATTTCTTAAGGATAACTCTAATTATAGTTTATAATACAATAATTTTGGTAAAGATCGCAAATAACCCAGTATTAAATCTTAGGTGTCATATATTTAAATATTATAAGTATTTTCCCTTGGTTATTTGATTTTCATCTATGATAATTGTTTCTCACACTTTGATTTTTGGTATTAGTCAATAGTTGGAGCTAGAAATAACATGGTTAAGATTGAATGTTTCAACTGTAGAAAGTATGGGAATTATGAAACTTAATTTCCTAATGGGAAATATCATGAAGAGAATCCAAAATGTGGTATTATTACTGGTTATATTGTTGAGGATAAAACGATTGTAAACAACATGTGAATCATATGGGATGTTCTAGCATTATTTTTTACATTAAACCTAATAATCTTGGTTATATTAAGGTTGGGTAACATTGATACATGATCAATATTTTATAAAACACTGAGATGTTGGATCCTGAGTAATGGTTTAAGAATAAATTTAGATTATTTAGGTGTATATATTTCATAATTCAAATATTATATTATATGAATCATGAAATATATAAGTATTTTCATTGCAAGTTTTTCATTAAGGATTGAAAAGGATATGTTGAATAGTGATAAAGACTTAGAAAAGTGATTTTAAGGGAAATGTAATATTTTGATTAAGGAAAGGTAACCCTTAATATGTTCAAGATGTGGTGAAAATTGTGTTTATATTGGATAAATATATATTTGATATGATTATTTGGATAATAATAATTAAGGATTGGTTGACGTGTGGGTTATGCTATTATGGATGAAGTTTCCAACTTTTTAGACTTAAGAAAAATATCCAATAAACTTTGGAATAAGTAAACATGCATGTTTTCAATAAGGATATATGGTAATTCAAGTTATTACCATGACTCAAGATAATACATGATTAAGGCATTCATATATTTAGAATATAACTAACAAGAGATACCTTATGATATATGGGGGATAAAGGTTAAGCTGACTTAGTGCACCTCTTTCTAATGTTTTGGATTTTTAGCTTTCAGAAGGATTGTAAGGTTGTCAATTTATGGAAATTTTATGTTAAACTTCATATGAATTTTTTTATAATAAACTATTATCTCTCCATAGGTAGACTTATAAATATTTTATAACTTGTTCTAATATTTTTTTTTGTGATAAAGACAAATGGAATGATCAATCATTCTATTTATGGATCGCATGATCTGATAACGCTTCAGGAATGAAAAATTCAAATTCATTTATTTTAATAATAGATGAATTGTAAATTTTTCAAGGCATGAAAAATGGTTAGATTGTATCGAAATCAAGTAATTATATCTTCTCATGAAAATTCATAAAAATTAGGAAAAGGGATCATGATGTAAAAGGGTATCCTATTATCACCATTTTTTATGATATCAATGACCTCTTTCATGATTATTTAGTTTATAGTTTTTTTATTGTTAAATTTTTTTATATCATCCACTTTCTTATGATTGTTGATCGTTTATTAATCACTATAATTATTTATGCTTTTCCTCCATTCCCAAATTTTCACCTATGTTCTCAAACGTAGAGATCTAGTTATGATTTACTTTGTGTAACTGTTATTTTACAATTATTCCATTTTATAGATAATTTGTAGTCTTTTTTTATGATGTGGGTTTCTATGAAATCAAATTTCAAGTATTAATCCTTTTGTAACCCAGATGAATTTCTAGGGAGAAATTCATTTTAAGGGTGGTATAATGTAACACCCTGATATTTTTATGAGATATATTTTTTTAAATTTCTTTGATATCTTATGTTGTATGATACACTAATATAATATTATTCTACATGAAACACCATCTCAACTTGTGGTATATTCTACACTATTCATGTCTTGTGTTACGCTTAATTTCAAGTTCTTTTGATATATTTCATTTCACGCAAGACCGAGTTTAAGCGAACAACTAAATATTATTATGTTCCCATATAACCTTGCCATAATAATGGTAGGTATAAAAAATATTAACATAATTATTAAAATATTCTTTATACATGTATATATAAATAATTATTTGGTGAGAAATTAATTATAAATGAAAATAAAACCCTTTTTAAATAAAAGGAAATGTTTTTCTGAAAAAATATTTAAATGAAAATAAGTGAATTGATAAAATAATAAAATAACTCTTGATGGATTTTATTAATAAAATATATATGTAATATATTTAATCTATTGTTTAAAACTCATCTTATATGTTTTTTTACATGATATAAGAACAAATTCATTTTTTTGAATAAAAGAAGTGTTTTTAGAAAAATACAATTTTTCCACCTTTTGATGGTGCACCAATTTTAAATAAAGATTAACTCATTTTATATTCTATTTGAAAAAATAAAATTATTATTTGGAAGGAGGATATAAAAATCTACTTTGGATGAGTTTTTAATATTTTTATAACAAGTTTCAGTTTTTGATGAATTGTAAAGATATACATGAAAGCAACTTTTTCATCAAAATAATTTATATGGATAACTTATATTATTTAATGATTTTAAAATATAAATAGATTAAATTTTTATAATTTAATATAATTTATGACATTGAAATTAATTTTACATTTAATTTTTATGTAAACACATTTAAATCTTGTAATGTTTTAACTTTTAAAACATGTTTTATCATTCGGACAACAGGATTAGTTTTAAATTACTTATAGAAAATTCTGTGTTCTGAATTTTTAAAAATGTATTCCATATTTTTAATCAGGGGTTCCAAATTATTTAAATATCCTTTTTTTAGTTTTGGTTATTATGAATAGTGACTTTAGTAATTTTTTTATTAGTACGTTAAAATGGTAAATCGGGTAATTTAGCATAATAATAAAATTATAAAATTACTATAACACTTATATTAATATCATTAGATAATTTTTTTAACAAAAATAGTCCTTGGGTATAAATTTTATCCTTTAGAAGCAACTTGGATGAGATTAGGTCATTTAATATATTTTATTTTAAGAAATGTTAAACATGTCTTACTCAAATTTTAATAACTATATCATTTTTAATATAAGGTTATGCAGAATATAAGTTCGACTATAAATTCTCATTTCAAAGATATTTTTTTATCATGGTAATTGATTTTAAATTTTTAGGAAATAAATAATTACCTTAGAGGACTATAAATTAATGATGTAGGAATTATTTAATTGATGAAAAATCAATAAAATAATTTTTTTTAAATGATAATAACCATTAAAAGACACAACCACTCATCCAAAAATTATTGGTTGATTATGTATCGACCATAATCATCCAAAGGTCGAGTTATTGACCATTTGGACCTATATGGGAAAGCTTATGAAACTTATAATATTTTATTTAAAGTGATGTTAAAGTTGTTACATTCATGTTTTAATACATATAACATCATTTATTTTGGATTTTCTAGAAGATATATTCTAATATAAGTAATATTATTAAATATATAAGATTTATATTCATCGTAGTATTTTATTTTTAATTTTTATTTAAAAGTTAGGTATATTAAATAATTACACAAAACTGATGTAGTAATTATTTTATTAATAGAAATATCAAATTAATGTTATTAAAAATATTAAAATAAATATAATTTGGGATAATTAATATATCCAATGAATTTTATAGATGATATTTACATCATAGGGATATAATAAAATCTTTGTTTCAAATATAACATCTTTTCTTGGTATTTTTAAAAATCAATAAATTTAATAGTGTCAACATTGACACTATTAATTGTTTATTAAAATAATGTATAATTAAGATTTTTAAAAATCCTAATTTTTTTTAAAAAAATATAAAATAATTATTATCTCATGTAAAATTCTATAAACTATTCATTTAGGGTCTAATTGACATCAAATAGGTAAATACTTCACCATTTTAATATTAAAATATTTGTTACCTTAGTTAAAAATTAAATATAATAACTAATTTTAATTAAAAGGATAAGGTTTAAATTGACAGAAAAACTTGTCTATAATTTTTTGATTGATGAGATTAAAGAGAACATCCTCCCTCACAACTTCACTTCTCTTTAAGCCTTTAAATCAGGTGTCCCTTGACTGTTTTACTTTTAAAATTCCTTATTTACATTCTAGAGGTATTAGTCTTCTCAAAAGACTAACTTGACTGCCTTTGAGAAGAGATCTAAATAGAGCTTGTCAAAGAAGTGGTAATCTCCTCTACCTATTATTTCAAATTTATATTTTATTCTACTTCCTATTGCTGATTTCTTTCCATTATAAATTAATAAATCCAATATCACATATATTATTATAGTTTATTATATTTTTGGAACAACCATATTCCACCTTCTATCCATCTAACAAAAAACAAAATCACCACACATTTTTACGTACGACTTACCTTGTCCAAACCATGGTGTAATCTATTATTCAGCATTGATTTACTTGTATGGGTATAATAATTTAAATAATAACTATATATGATTATTATAACATCATATTTATTCTCTAAAAAAATATACCATCCACTTCCATACAATTTCAAAATTATGGGAATGATATCGCCGATCGTGTGTACGTACACCCTACCATATCCATAATGCGATGTGATTCATTATAAATTATCTACATTAAATACTTAATTATATCAATGTATATATTGAGTAAATATGATATATATTATATTAATATAATTCTGGAAATGATATAACTATAACCTATAAAGAATAATAAGAACTTCTTCAACAAAACATGCATAAGAAAATGAAGCAATTAACACCCGAAAGAAGCGTAATAATGAAATATTATTAAATAGGTGTTAATATGATCAGATATGATATCATAAATTAAAATATGGTTATAGAATAAGTTAATAACACTCTTCAATTCATTATACATTAGTTTTTGATACATACAAAGGAACCCAGACCTAAGGTAAGAGATAATTTCACAATCTTATTACTATCTCAGATTGTTTATATGTATGTATTTACTAGGGTATATTTATCATACATGTCTATGTTTTCTAAAAATGTTTTAATAAAATTTTTAATATTATCATATGGATGTTTAAAGTAATTTTTACCCATTTTTTATTTTTTACTACACAGTTTGAAAGGAATCTTTCTTTTATTTTCCAAATGAGATACTTTTTGAGTTTTTTGGCTAAAGTATGAGGAGAATATTTTTCTATACGGCATGAACATATTTTCTTGATTTTATAATTCCTTATTTCCATTAATCTTCTCAAACAATATTTCAAGGTTATTTTAAAGAAATTATTTTCTTTTAATATTGTGTGGCATTTTATGAAAATAAAACATTTTCAAAATATAAATGATATTTTTCTCAAGAATTATTTTCATGAGATATCTCAATATTATTTTCCATTTACATCCTTCGATGTTAATTAAGTTTTAATGGGTATATTTTTCAAGTATACTCTCCCTATTATTACTATGGTTTGATTATGTTTATTTTGGAATGTTATTTATGAAATCTATTTGTTTTACATAGATTATGTTATGATGGAATGATATTTAAGAAACCTATTTTATTCCTCGGGTTATGCTATGATGAATTAATTATACTTTTATGGAACATGTAAGAATTATTTCATTATGATATGGGTGAGACTTATATCTCCTTCTAATGCATTGGGTAAAGATGGATAACTCATGAGGTATATATGTTATGCATGAACGTGATTTCATGTCCACAATGTTATCTATGGACCTGGTTTTCATGTCCATAATTTTATGAGTGGACCTAGTTTTCATGTCCATATGTTTATGTAAGGTCCTTATTTCAAGTCCTTAATTATTGAGCATGTTACTATTTATACATATTCACAAATTTACAAGTTTATGTGTATTCCAAAATTTCATGTCTAATGTTAATGTTATGATATCATGGATTATATTATTTGATTACCTAATGAATCATGTCTTATAAAATTAAAAATTTTATTATATGAT
Organism: Viscum album; assembly: GCA_963277665.1. NCBI lineage: Eukaryota > Viridiplantae > Streptophyta > Magnoliopsida > Santalales > Viscaceae > Viscum > Viscum album. Next base: position 339,839,152 of record OY728163.1, read on the forward strand.
TTTTAATATGTAGGGTATGATATTTTATTTTCATGACCATGTTCTCACACCCTTATTCTCATGATATGCATACATATTTCCTTTTTATACCCTTACTGTGCATCTGATCTCATCCCTTTGTATGTTTTCTTTTCCTCATGTTATAAAGAAAGGATTTAGGTAGGTGTACTAAAGGGAAAGATATTTGGGGGATATGTTTAAGATCTTTCACCAAATTATAATAATGTGTTCCATGTTTCTAAAGAAACTAAACTAATATGGTCATTGGGCGTGTGTTTGTGTAATGTTTTAATTATTATGAAAAAGTAATGTAATGTACTAGTACGTCAAGATAGGCTCATTAGAGATATAGTTGATAATATAAAAAATAATCCATTTATTTTCCATTTTTTCCTTTTATAGAAACTTTATTAACCCCTAATTAGTACAGACTTTAATACTGTGGTAATTGTAAAAAAGGGTTAACAAGGGATAAAACAAAAATATAAGGGTGAAAATTTTCCTTAACTTATCCAATGTTTATTGTAAGATATTATATCGACTCAAACTAATATTATCGTTTAATGTTATCAATTTTTATGCATTTTAAGATGAAAATTACTTTATATTAATTTAATACTTTAATAAATTCCAATAGTTCATCTCCCCTATTATAAAAGGGAACCACCTCTCCTCTTTTTTTCACATTTAAAAAACATGTTTTTCAGAAAATACCTATAAAAATACATTACCTACATCCATCAACACATAATATAGGTATTATTTATATCAAAAAATCATCCTTGGAAATATTTTGGCTTAAAATATGAGATGTTTTCCAAAGAAGAGGTATAGTTCTTAATAAAACATTTTCATTTTATTTATTCTTATACATACTTCAAACCTTATTCAAAAATTATGAAATAATAAAACCAGTATCTTCCATATAAATAAATTTTTTTATGTTGATTACATGACATATATCTATCTCATATTCCATTTAATGGTAAATAAATCATCATTCGTGTGTATGGAGGACTACCACCTTATGAACTGATATAATTCATTTTCTATGGCAGCCTCCCAATACAGGTTATAATGATGGATTAAATGTATATATATTATATTCATGGAATATTCAAAATTTTATATAAGTAATATGTAATCTATTTTATTAACTTTTCACTCACTATAAAATGATAATGTTGTTTGTGCGTATGTGTGGACTATTGCCTCCATAAAGTGATGTGATTTTTTTTTTCATCACCACATCACTTGGATTCTATATATATGTGTATATTTAAAGAAATATTGTTTTATTTATTATATAATGATAATTATTTAAATATAAAATAATACTTACCTTATTTTCATAATGATTATTGAAAAATGGAAGCGTTGCTCATGTGTACATACGACTTATTATCTCCAATGATTGCAACGTAGTTCATTTTTCATAAATATATTTCATGATTGGTTTAGAATGTATAATTGATGTATAAAAATGATAGTTATATTATTATTATTATGTATATGATTAATCAATGACCCCTTTTACCACGATCGACACACTGAACCTATTTTAAAATTATGAAACGAACATCATCAAATTACTTGATGTTGTGTTAACCGACTAAGTAATTAAATATGTAATTAAAATAAATTACATAAATTGTTTTAGGATAATATATTAAACATAAAAACTATTATTGAGAAATAAAATAGTTGATATGAGTATATGATTTAAAGTAAATACATGGAAATTCTAGACTTGAGGTAAGGGATTTTGTCTCAATTTCCTTTCATTAAGGAATATTGAAATTTTATGCACCTAATTTATTTTATATGGTTTATATAATTATTTTTTATATATTATATCATTAATACTTAATAAGTTATATTATTTTAAGTTACATCTTTAATAATTTCATCCATGGGGATTTGACTTGAAAGTTACCAAGTGGTAAAGGGTTTCTTAACTCAATTTCATCTCGTATAGTTATAACTCTTTTTCATTAACATTTTTATGCCATGATTGTGTTTGAATAGATCTATAAGTTGGTTTATTATATTTTTACAGTTGTTTTTTAAATTTTTACTCACAATCTCTCTATTTATTAATTCTTAATCCAATGATATGCTCTTTGTAATGGTTATTCTTCACAAATTATCTTTCTTTTTTATTCACCTAACTTCATTTATGAGGTGTATATAATATTAATTGACATATTATATCATGTATATCATATTTTTCATGGTATTTAATGTTTCTTTTGAATCCATTTATTTCATGGGCTTAATATTCAAATGTTACAAAAACATATATGGATTTTTATGTAACAATATCAAATTATTTTGAGGGTTTCTATGTTTAAATATCCATTGGGGAAAATAATATGGTCATAATGTAATGAACCACCTATATTTTATTCTTCTATATTATAAATTTGGTTTGAATGTTTAATTTTCATTTCTTCCTTTATTGATTAAAAAACATCAAGAAAGTTCTTTGTATGTAATATTGACCTTGTATCTTCCTTTAGATCAAGCATATTTCTCTTATATATACATGTGTTCAAAAATGTTTTAAAAAATTTATTTTATGAAGATAAAATATTCCTGGAAGTTATTTTACATGATATTTGACCTTATTTTAAAAGGATTTAAAAGAAAATTTCTTAATGTTTTCCAAATGGGTCACTTTTGACTCTATTTACAAACATTTGAAAAGAATATTTATTTTTAATTTTTATGACTTGAATGGATTTTCCCACCATAATGACTGTTATTTACTTTGAATATTACTTTATGAGTTTATATGGTTAGGAGTTTTACAATATCTTGTGAATTTTTAGTTTTTAAAATTTATTTTGAAAGTAAAAAATTATATTTCCCTCAAAAATATTTTTAATGAAGTTTTATTGGTATTTTCATTCATCAAATTCAACAACACTTGATGATAATTATACTCCTCTAGGGATATGTTGAAATGATTCCATCCTTATTATTTTTTGTGGATGGATTATGACTATTTCAAAGAGATTTTTATGGAATCATTTATTTTCCACGGATAAACAAGCAATAAATAAATGATGGTTGTTTTCAAGAGTGTTATATTGAAATAATAAAATATTCTAAATGTTTTATTCATGAATGTTACTTAGACATTATTGATAAAGATGTTTGGGCTTGATGCAACTTATGAAATGGTTTGAGCCCTATTATATCTCATGATAACGGGTGATCCCAATACAGATTATATGATGGGTGATCCTGATGTATCTTATATTACCTGTGATACCAATTATAACTCTACAATGCATTGGTTAATTTTCATTATCTTTATAGGAAAGAAGGAGGGAGTTAACTGGTGTGGTTTATCCTATGACTTTAACTCAACTCTAGTTATTTTTTATATGGGTTATGAATAAAATGTACCAAGACACTGATATGTTTTCTCTATACTTTCTATGGGTATTTAATATTTCCTTTGATAAAGATTGGTATCACATGGAACATGACTATTGGATTATATGAATATTGTCTTTGTTAAAGCCTTATTCTATGTTTCATGATTTATGATCTAGGTATTAATGGGTATGAATTCTCTTATGTTATTCTCATGCAATTTTATTATGTTATCATTCCCTTATGTTTATCTTATACTCATTGATGACATTTATTTGTTAATACTTATGTTTAACCTTACTAAGAATTTTAGCTCACCCTTATTATGTTTTATTTTATATAGGCTCTGAAGAATGGTGTTGAATGATTTGTGTTTATAAATGTTTCATATATGAATACTTTTATGGGAAATATTAAAGACTTAATTTAGAATATGAAAGTATGGGTATAGTGGAAAAAATTATTCTGATTATAAGTTTCCACTTTATAAGATATGGTTTTGTTATGTATAAGTTATAACTTAATTCTATAAAACTCTAAACTATAAATATCCTTGGTTATATAAAAAATTAAATTCTAGTTTAAAAAAAGTAGAATATATAATTTTTAAGTTTTGTACATTATAAGTATCACCATTTTAGTTCTTTGTTTAACATGGGGCAAGGGTGAATTTGAGGTAAAATGAATTAATATAACTTCCATCCCAATGATGGAGACTTAAAGAGGGTTTGAATTAATGTATTTGGAATATAATGTTCAAAAACCCTCAAAAATAACAAATATATATATTAAAATCAAGTAGATAACTTAGAACATAGGTTATAAAGTATAAAAAGAATAATTTAGTTATGAAACATATGATAGATAAAGAAAACAGTTAGGAAAAAATATTTTTAACATGGAATATATAAAAGTAATTTGTAAATTGGATAAATTAATAAGATAAAAAATATATTATTATAGACAGACATTAAATATGTTTATAATAATTAATAATACAAAAGCACTACCCCTTTATTTAATTTATATATGGATACACATACTCCTATGAATGGAATTTTATTTTTACCAAAATCAATAGAAAATTTGTATAACTAAGTCCAAATGGCACTAGGTGTAAGTAGTTCCCACTTATAATATGAAGTTTTGTATAATAATTATTTAATAAAAATATTATATATAGTATAATGATTATTATAAAAGAAAATATCTCATGACATATTTATATGAAACAAAGAAATTGGTAAAAAATAATAAAAAAATATAATATAGTAAAAAAGAAAAAATATTGATCAATAATGATGTTCAGAGCTTGATAGATTCATTTATTAGTTTCTTTAAAAATCAAAATATTTAATTTTATATTTATTTATAGTAATAAAATTATGGCATTGATCTTAATGATAGTTACTGTGTTTTATTTTTACATTCATGGTATGTGGATTTGATTATGAAATTTCAAAATTCATGGAAATAATAATTGAATTTTCTTTTATATTTTAGTTATTTAAAAATCAAAATAAAAAAATTGTGTGGATTTTGGTGTGGATTGATCCCTTAGCTGGTAATCCTTCTATTTATCTTTGTATAATTTTAAACCATTAATTTTTTATCTTAAAAAACTAAATAATTTTATTGGTTTATTCTTTCATTTATTTTTTGATAAATTTTATGATATATTGTGATAAACAGTGGAAATAAGATAGAGAAATCGAGATAGTAAGACTCTATTTTCATCCCACTATTTTTATTTTCAAGTATTATATTCTTAATAGAATTAAATAATTTATTAAAAAATCTAAAATCTATTTATTAAAGTAGTAAATAAAGTATATGTATTGTACTTTAGAGAAACCAAGGATTTGAAGGTTTTCATTTATGGAATAAGCCAATAATATTATATTATTCAAGTTCAATATTTAAACAAATATCTAAGTTTAATACTTAACTCCAAATCAATAGACCAATACAAAAATAGTTTATTTTAATGGTTTAAAATTAAGTAAATAGGATCAAAAACCATGGTGATTGTATGTCACTATGGTTTTTGAAATCATTAACATGACTTCCAAGGGAAAAGGGGGCATGTTGTAACCACATGACCCAAAACACCATAAGAGGTGGATAATTAGGGTTTTTAACTTTCTTTGATCATATGTATCTTATTCTTGTGTTAGAAAGAACACATGAACCTACCAATTCAATCCAAGCATCCACCAAATCCAAAAATTAAAAATAAAATGCAATGATACAATTTTTTTACTTAGTTCAACCAAAATGGATTTTATCTAAAGATAATACACTGAGGATATATCGATATACCAAGGAAATCACTAACACACTATCAGGACCATAATATTCAGGATCATCTTACTATTAATTCCTAGGGTAACTTTATCTTTCTACCTATCCACTCATTACTTCAAGATAGATTCAAAAATAAAAATGGCATGTCAACCACTCATAATTAATTAGTAAAAGGATAATCAAAAAAAATTTGTGTAGGTGTTTCACTTTAAGTCTAGATTATTAATTAAATTTAAAACATCAATTATTTAATGGTATTATATAAAAACATCCCTCAAGAACTCTGGATATTTTATAGTTCTTTCTTCTCTATCTTCTTCTTTTTATATTATTCACATACATATTTAATCTTCAAAAATATTTTCTATAATTAATTTTTCTTCATATTTCACATATTATCACCTCATTGTATTTTAAAAAGTAAAATTCATTCAAAAATATCAAATCATTCCATAATTTCAAATCTATATTAATCAACAAAATCTTTAAATCTCATTAAAAACATAACCAAGCTAAGTAAATTGTGACATAGTTTCTTCATCAATGTTCAGACCTCAAAAAATATAGCAAATTGATTATATATCTCTATGATAATATATCAATTTATATTTTTAAAATTTCATATATTCATCTGATAATGCTGTTTTTTCACACTCTGAATTAGGTAATAATTGTTATTTTATAATTTTATCTGGCTTTGAAATGTTTTGTTGAGGTGCGGGATAAACCCGATTTGAATTTTTACGTTTTTCCTGATAAATGAGCATTTTTTGTTTAGCAGTATCTGGTTCACGAGCAAGGCACGATCGAAGCTGTGTAGATTCTCCAAATCACTATGTGTCATGCCTGATGTGCAGTTAGTTAATTAATTAACTAAATGAAAAATAAATATAAATCCAAATTAAATGATAAAAAAATTATTGTATAGTTTTAATAATAATTATTATAATAATAAAAAATCATTATTATAATTATTTTCATCAATATTTTAATTAGGTTATAATTATTAAGCTATTGTTGTTGTTATAAAAATTTTAAAATCACTATTACTACTAACATTAATAATCTTAATTATTATTATTTTCATTAAGTTGGCTTAGTCTTTTTTATGGTTTTTATTTATTTTATATTTTACTTTTTTCTTTTATTTTTATTCTTTGTTTTTTTCTTTCCCTATTTCCTTTCCTCCCTCTTAGCGTTGCATTATAGGGTTCCTCTAACCCTACGACATGCTGGTTCTTCCTCATCCCATTGACCTCTCTTAGCTGATGCCCTGCCTCTCCTCCTCTGGTGATACAGACAAGCGCCCCTCCTCCCTCCTGATGAGCTACATGTGCACCACCTCATTCTGTTTGGCATAGCTACATTCCACCCTTATAGTCGCATTCCTCCTTCACTTTCTAATCATATTTTCCAGAGCATATCACCTCCATCACCCCCCGTCTTGCTCATCTAGCCTCCCGCACCCTTTCGGCAGGTGAGTTCTACTCTAGTTGGTTTTTTCTTCCATGTGATAGGTTTTTGGGATAGGTTTCATGTTGTGTTTGGTTCAATTTTGATGTAATTGGCTCAATATCTTGATTTTACGGTCTTATTAAGTTTTTTGAGGAGTGGTTGGCATTCGATGGAAATTACCAAACATATTTTCAGGGTTTTTTACACCGAGGTAGGTGGTTCCATCTATAAACATTATTTGATGAGTTAATTTGGTTGCTTAATTTATTTAGCATGTTCCTTGTTTCACATATTGGGTGAGAAAGTTGTTTTTGAAATAGATCAATGTGTGTTTGATTTTTATCTGGCATGTTTATGTGAAATGGGGGTGTTTTTTATGTAAACCCATTTGGTATCATGTGGTGGTGTTTTATAACTTGTGCTATTGGTTTATTAAATGATGCAAGGGCTACAAATTCTATTTTGGGTGTGGTATTAGTATGTGTTTGATTCTAAAAATGGAATTTTGTGTACGTTTATGGTTTAATTTCATATAGTGATTTTTGGGTTTGTTTTATGAATTTTCAAAATAGATCATTTAATGATATAATAGGTTCAAAGAAGTTGGAAAACCCTTTTGGTAGTTGTATGATTTTAAAATGGTTCTTTTTGAAGTGTAAAGGTTGTTTTGTGATGTGTACCTATTTGGAAATTTCTTATAAAATTGTTTAAATGGTTCATTGAATTTTTAATGATATGTGAAACATGTTTCCTGGATTTTTGGTGTGTTTATTATGTTTAATTGAAATTGGAATTTGTAAATGGTATTTTTTTTTAACATGCAGTACTTGTTTGAGCACAACGAGGGAAACCCGGGTATTTTGGTGGGCAGACTAAGACTAGTATTCTAGTGACCTGGTAGTGGTTTCATCCATGTTTCACTTATCAAGATTAATGATGACAACACTAACTAAATATATGGATGTTTATTGGATACCACTGGGTTATGGATGTATTCTCTACTAGTTTCTCATGCATGAGAAGGTTATTGGTTATGATTACTTATACACCGAGATATGATGTACCTAGGGCCCCACAGCTAACTAGAGCCTGGGGGTGTTTTGTGACTAGTTCTTATTGACTATATTGTACTCACCGTCAGCATACAATGTGATTTTGGGTTACTATAAAAGAAAAGGTGTTTTTATTTAATGATTTATTTCCTTTAAAAAAATCATTAAAACTATTTTCTTTAAGATTGTTCAATGATTTATTTCCTTCCATTTATTAAACTGACAATTTTATTCGCCATATAATGTTTACAGAATGGAATATTTTCTCATTGGCATCCTACTAAGTGTTATCTCACACCCTAATTACACATTTGGGTGTAAGTATATGTGCTTGTGTTCGATACAGGTAAGGGTATGGATTTTGGAGATGGTGGTTTGGGTTTCTATATATCCTTCTTAGTGTGGTTTCATGGAGATGGCTTGAGGCTAGTGTCCTCTTTTCTGGTGGTGGTTTTTTAGCTAGTTTTTGGTCACCATACTTTGTAATTGTTTTTTGGGTTTTGGTTTAATCATGTAACTCAAATTCTAGTTTTTGGTTAAAGGCTTTTTTGGTTGTGACTTCCATTTTTTGTTTTAGTTTATATTGTTGGTTGTCTGAAATTTATATATATTTATGTTAATTATTCCCAAACTTTTCTTCTTATACCCAGACACTTGTACCATCCCGTGGGAATCGGGAATTCCCTTCGAGATTTTTCTTGGACCGGGTCAGGCATTGGTTGGATGGTGACTCAACTTGGTTTGTGACAAAATGGTATCAGAGGTAGTTAATCCCTTTAAGTTATTCTATTTGGGATGAGTCTAGTTTGATAGAATCAAGGAAGGTCGGGAATTAGATTTCTGTATGCGAGTAGGGTTCTAGGCACGCACCTCTCATGATAGACCTTGAGTCTCCAGGGTATGTTTGGATGGTCATTTGACTTCTCCTCTAGGTGGGATGTTTATGCTGCAGACTATACGTGGACATCATGCGAGGGATATTGGTCTGGTCATTGTGTTACTATGACATATTTGATTTATTGATGTTTATTGTTCTTGTGTAAATTTTATTTTTCATACCAGATGAATTAATGATGTTCTTATGTGAATGTTGATTCCTGTCGCAACATACCTCCCCAAATACCTCCCTTGCAACCACGATAGGAAGCTGAAGATATTTCTCCCACACCACTCGATCATAGGTTGGTGGAAGCTATGGTTCAAGCTATTTAGGATTTAGGACAAGGAGAGACTCATGCTCCTGCTCCTAATCCATCTAGATAAGATGAGTCTAGTCCCAGGAAGGATAAAGCTCCGGATTTTCTCAAGAACAAGCCTCATAGTTTTCGAGGAAATGCAGAACCTCAAGAAGAAAAGAAGTGTCTTGAGAAGACAGAGTACTAATTTGAATTCCTTGACACAACTAAGGGGTTTAGGATGAAATGTGCCTCATTTCTGCTAAGGGTTCCCAATCGCAAGTGTTGGGAATCGGTGCTTCAAGCTAGGAAGCATGAACAGATGAGCTGTAAGGATTCCAAGACCATCTTCAATGATCGGTATTGTCCCAATGTCCTAGACTATCCTAGATCTTCAGATTTCACGGATCTTTCCCAAGAAGATCAGTCAGTGATGGAATATTCTAATCGCTTTGTTGAGGTAGTTTGGTATGTGCCTAATATTGTTTCGAATGAATCTATGAAATCTCAATAGTTGTAGAAGGGGTTTCGACCATAAATTTACTATCAGGTATTCCTTTTTAAGATAGGAACTTATGTTTATTTGTTTGATCATGCTTGCATGGTTGAGATTGATCAGAAAGGAAATTTTGGGTTCTTGGAGTGGTGTCTTCTGTGGGTAGTGGAAACTCCTCATAGAAAAAGAGGAAGAAAGAGGAGAAGGGAATAATGGAGATGTTAGTCAAGCCATCCTCCCAAGAAGTTTTCATCTATGGATTCTGGTGCAATTTCCATTGTGTGCCACTGGTTTGGGAGACCAGGGCACACCCAACCTGCATGTACATATTCTTTGATTCCTTGTTATCAGTGTAGATTTTTGGGGCAATTTATGTTATTTTTCAAGGTGATGCATCCACTCTAGAGTGAGGTAGTATCTGTGGCTTCTAGGGGGTGTCACTTCAGATAGAGCTGGACAGGATGATGGGATCTCAGTTTGGTAGTCATGGCAGTAGGGTCATATTTTCTTATAGGTAGATCCAGTTCCAGGTAGATCCACAGGCGATCATCCATTCTCAGGCAGAGACTAGGAATCTTCATATTGTGGATTAGTCACCAGTGGGATCGAATACAGGACCTTCAACTCTTCGAGTTACCATTATAATTTCATTTTCTATAGCTTCTATTATTTTGATATTGGTGGTACTGTTTCTTTTATCTATGCATGACTTGTTAATGTGCTGAATTATCCAACCGATTTATTGTCTTTTTTGATGTTGTTGGTGACGTCGTTGGGTAAGAATAAAGATCAAGGTCTCAGGTGCCTATTGTATATGTTTTGCATGTCAGGGGTGGAGATGGATTGGGGTTTGTTGGTCCTGAATATGGACCTGTTTGATTAGATCCTCATCAAGTATTGTTTGGTTCACATTCAAGTGCATATTGATTGTTATCGATAGCAAGTTAGTATCGTGACACCTGATGGGAATCCTCAAGTATTTCTTGGGGAATGGGATCCTTGGTCGGGTCATGTAGGGCCTCCACTTCAAGAGTTTAGAAGTCATTATTATCAGTTATCATCGCTCGTATTAGAGGAAGATGATGGTCATCCTTAAGGTAGGTTACCTCCAATAGTGGATGAGTTTCCAAAGGTATTTTCAGATAATTTTTTGAGCTTACCCCCAAAGAGGGATGTGGAGTTCTCAATTGAACTGTTTTTAGACACACAACTTATATCTCTTTCCTCATATCGCATGGACCCCACTGAATTGAGGTAATTAAAGATACAGATGGACAATTTAGAATCCAAAGGATTCATTCACCCAAGAATCTCTATTTGTTCTGATCCTATTCTATTCGCGGAGAAGATCAACGGATCCCTCCGGTTGTGTATTGATTACCCAAAGCTAAATAAGGTAACCATTAAGAACAAATATTGTTTCCCCAAATTGATGACTTGTTTGACCAGATGAAGGGGGGTAATGTTTTTTTCCCAATTCAATTTGCATTGTGGCTACCACCAAGTCAGGGTTTGAGGCGGATATCCTAAAATGGATTTCCAAAGCAGGTACGGGCACTTTGAGTACTTGGTAAAGCCTTTTGGATTAACCAACTCTCCAGCACTATTTATTGCGCTCACGAATAGGGAGTTCGACCAGTATCTCGACTCTTTCTTCATGGTATCCATGGATGACATCCTGTTTTACACTAGATCTGGGGAAGAGTGTGAGAATCATTTTGGATCATGTTGGGCACTCTGCGGCTTCATTGACTTTATGAAAAAATTTCCAAGTGAACTTTCTATATTAAGGAAGTTAAGTTTCTGGATCATATGATCTTAGAGAAAGAGATTTTAGTGGACCCTGATAAGATGGAAAGGGTAATGTGGTGGATGATTTCTTGAGTAGAAATATTCTAGAGGATATTTTGAGGAAGTCTAGTGATGATTGGAATTTTATGGGGCTCTTTGCCCAGATGAACTTAGAAACCATAGAGCATAGTGAAGGTGCATTCCTGGTGAGTGTCAAATTGGCTCTATCTCTTCTGGAGTTAGTTTAGTGGGAGTAGCCTAGTGATGATATGTATCTACATTATATGTAGTTTCCCCATGGTGGGGATATTTCCTCTGATTAGTTGTTATATCTCAAGGTAATCCTGTGTTTCAAGGTCCGTTTTGTGGTTTCGTTAACTCTATGGACGGTGGTGATGCAAGATATCCATTTGGTATTGGTCAAATTTTCTTATAATAATAATTACCAATCTTCAATTCACATTTATCTGTTTGATATGTTTTATGGTTAGCCCTTTTTTCCCCTTTATGATGGGATGAGGTGGGTGATACCTCTCTTTTGGGGTCTAGCCTTGTGTAGAAAACGTCTGATAAAGTCAAGTTGGTCAAGTAGTAGTTGTTGATGGCTCAGAGTCTCCAAAAATCTTATGCTAATTAGAGTTGTTGAGATCTCGAGTTTTCTATGGGTGATCAAGTGTTCTTGAAGGTGGACCCTCACTTGGGTCACCATCATTTGGGAAAGTATGAAAATCTCACATCGAGGTATGTCAGGACTTTTGAGATCATTAAGCAGATTGGAAAGGTGCAATATAGGTTATCTTTACCCTTTTATTTTATGTTAATTTACGACATATTTCATGTCTCTCAATTGAAAAAAGTATAATATGGATCTGTCTCATGTGTTGAATTGGGAAGAGTTTAAGATTGAGACCAATTTATCAGTGTTGAGAGACCAGTTTGGGGAGTGGATTTCAAAGAGAAGATGCTTCATGGTAATTCTATTCCACTAATCTATATCCTTTGGTATTATGAGAATGATGATCATGAGACTTGGAAGTGAAAGTCATGGGTTGAGAAGGAGTACCCATTTTTATTCTCCGATTAGACTTCAAGATGAATTTATGAGGGAGGAAAGTTTCAGGGAGAGGAGAATTACCACACTCGGAATTTGGTAAAAAAAATTATTTTATAATTTTATCTGACTTTTAAATGTTTTTTTTTGAGATGTGGTCCAGGATCGGTTTGAAATTTTACGCTTTTTCTGATCAATGATCATTTTTGGTTTAGCAGTGTCCAGCACCTAGGCAGGGGCATGGTTGAAGCTGTATAGCTTCTCCAAATCACCGTGTGGATAGCCCGATGCATGGTTAATTAATTAATTAACTGAATGAACAATAAATTGAACACAAATTAAATGAGTAAAATAAAATTATTTTAGTTTTCTTTTAATAATAAGAATAATAATTAGAGAATTATTATTATTATTATTATCATCAATATTTTAATTAGGTTATTGTTATTAATTTATTGTTGTTGTTATAAAATTTTTAACATCACTGTTACTACTAATATTACTAATCTAAATTATTATTATTTTCTTTATGTTGGTTTAGTCATGTTTTTAGTGTTTGTATTTCATTTTTATTTTACTTTTTTCCTTTTCTTTTTTTTCATTCGTTTTTTTCTTTCCCTCTTTATTTTCATCCCTCTTGGTGTAACACTACAGGGTTCCCCTAACCCTATGATGTGTCAGTTCTTCCTCATCCCATTGGCCTCTCTTCGCTGATTCCCTACCACTCCTCCTCTAGAAATCTCGACTGGTGCCCCTCCTCCCTCCCCACGAGCCGCCTACGCACTGCCTTGTGTCGTTCCACACAGCCTCACGTCACCCCTTATAGTCGTGCAATACCTTCCCTTTCTGGTCAAATTTTCTAGCGTGTCTCATCTCTGGCACCCCTCATCTCACTCGGCCAACCTCCTCCACCCTCACTGAAGGTGAATTCTACTCTGGTAGGTTGTTTCTTCCATTTTGTAGGTTTTCAGGCTAGGGTTTCATGTTGTGTTGGGTTCAATTTTGATGTAATTGGTTCGATGCTTTAATTTTAGGGTATAATCGAGTTTTTAGAGGTGTGGTTGGCATGCGTTGGAAATTGCGCACCAAATGTTTTGGGGTATTCTACACAGAGGTAGGTGGTTCCATCTATAAACATTATTTGATGAGTTAATTTTCTTCCTTAATACATTTAGTATGTTTCTTGTTTCACATATTGGGTGTGAAAGTTTTTTAAAAAATATATTAATGTGTGTTTTATGTTTATCTTTAATGTTTAAGTGAAATAGGGGTGTTTTTTATTTAAATCCATTTGGTATCATTTGGGATGTTTTATAACTTGTGAAATTGGTTTATTAAATTCTGCAAGGGATAAAAATTCTATTTTGGTTGTGGTATTAGTGTGTATTTGATTCTTGAAATGGATTTTTGGGTACATTTATGGTATAAGGGCATGTGGTTCTTCTTGGGTTTTTTTTACGAATTGTCAAAATGGTTCATTGAATGATATAAGAGTTGAAAATAATGTTTTAAAACTATTTTGTTAGGCGTACAATTTTAAAATGGTTCTTTTTGAAATGAAAGGGCTATTTTGTGATGTGTACCTATTTGAAAATGTCTTATAAAATTTTTTAAATGATTTATTGAATTTTGAAAGAGTTTTGAAACATTTTTACGGGATTTTTGGTGTGGTTATGATGTTTAAATGAAATTGGAATGTGTAAATGGTATTTTTTTAAAATGAAGAAATTGAGACTAGTATGCTAGCGATCTGGTAGTTGTTTCATCCCTATTTCACTTAGAAATATTGACATTGAAAACACTAACTAAATATATGGATGTTTATTTGATACCACTCGATTATGGGTTTATTCCCTACTAGTGGATCATGCATGAGAAGGTTATTGGTTGTGGTTACTTATACATTGAGATACGATGTACCTAGGGCCCCACAGCTAACTAGTGCCTAGGGGTGTTTCTGTGACTAGTTCTCGTTGACTATATTGTACTCACCATTTGCATACGGTGTGATTTTTGGGTTATAATAAAATCAAAGGTTTTTTTATTTAATGATTTCCTTCCATTAAAGTTTTTTCATTAAAACTATTTTATTTATGATTGTTCAAGCATTTATTTCCGTTCATTTATCAAACTGGAAAGTTTATTTGTCATTTAATGTTTATAACATGGAATATTTTCTCGATTTCATCCTATTAGGAATTATCTCAGTCCCTACTTACACCTTTGGGTGTAATTAGATTTGGTTATGTTGATACAGGTAAGGGTAAGGATTTTGGAGATGGTGGTTCGGGTTTCTAGTTGTCCTTCTTCATGTGGTGTCATAGATATGGCTTGAGGGTGGTGTCCTCTTTCCGGGTGGTGGTTTTTGAGCTTGTTTTTGGTCACCATATGTTGTAGTTGTTTATTGGGTTTTCCTTTAAGCACGTAACTAAAATTCTGGTTTTTGGTTAAAGGATTGTTTGGTTGTGACTTCTAATGTTGGTTTAGTTTATATTGTTGGTTGTTTTACAATTATATATATTCCGGTAAATCATTCCCAAAATTTTATTTTGAAACCTAGGAACTTGTGCCTACCTGTGGGGATCGGGAACACCTTTCGGGACTTATAATGGACTAGGTAGGGCTTCGGTTGGATGGTGACCCAACTTCATTCGTGACATGTTGTGATGTCCAAAACATGACGTGATTTTACATCCATGACTCAAGTAGGTTCCAGTAATTTTCTTCAAAAAAAACATTCAACTACATTATTACTACTTTGACCATTGTGCCTATTTTTTAATAAAACTTAATAAAATTCCATTAGTTCCTTTATATATAATTTTATATAGGTTTTTTATATAAAAAAAGTGAATCATGATAAGAGATATGATCTATTTTACCATATTTTCTTAATTCTTACCATCCATAAAAACTACAATCTAGAATATAGCATAGGGTGATCTTAAAATTTATCATGAAAAACTACACTAATGAATAAAAATAAAATTTCAATTAAAACAGGGTTTGTTTCTATCTATCTATTTCATACTAAACAATTAGGACCTATATGGTGTATTTTATTATTCATCTAGTGTCCAAATATTTTGTAAAGAATCATTCTCCAAAAACATTGTCTACTATGAGGGATATTTTCAAAATGTGACATGGTTTGAAGAAATATTTAGAAGACTACACATGGTTAGATTTCACTAAGAGGGGAGTGAATAAATGAAAAAAAGTATAATTTTTGTTTTATTATTTAATTAAAATAAACCTTTTCCACTTTTTAGATTGATTGATCACCTTTTAATAATTCTCACCCACTCAAAAAATACAAAACATATTGTCTAAAGTAAATGTTTTATCATTCAACATAAATGGATACATCCTTAGCATGATCTAGAAAACATAAGACAATAAGTTTCACTAGAATCACTATGATGGATACAAATTTATAGGTTATATCCTAGAACTTGTAATCAGAGAATCAAGAATGATATATTCTAACATAAGGGGATATAAATTTATTATTCAATATATACTATTTTAATATTTTCTTCTTTATTCAATTAGATAGGTATCTCTCTGTTTTCTTGTAATTATTGTATTTTATTAATATTAAGTGCTCTCACCCTTCTTCAAGTCAGAGAGTTTGTTGGATGCTTCCACTTCTACAAAAGAAATCAATGATATAATGATCTTATATTAAAAAAAAAAAATCAATGTGTACTATTTTTCCTCTTTTATTATATTTACCTTTTCTTTTTATTGTTTTTTTATTTCCCTTATCTTACCTATACAGTATATTTATCATTATTTCACACCCAAATTCTTAAATTCCACCACCACTTTATTTAACTCCAACTCCCTCCATGAATTTTGAATTTCAAATTCCAAAACTAGACTTACATATAATATTCATTTAATAACCATCTTATTATGTTGAAATTTGAGATATTTTATCACTTCATGCCTTCAATTTAACATTGACATGATTTCTTTATTTTTGATGATTGAGTTGGAATAATACTAGGTGGAACAGATCATGCGACAAGTGACACTTATGTGTTATTATTGTTTTATATTTTATATTATTTTAGGGTAATTTAAATTTTTAGAGTGTTCATGTAGGAATTTACTATTTTTATAAAAGGTCTCCCTTAGCTATATAGTTTAAGAAGAACCTTATAGAATCCCGAGTTAATGGAACCTTCTAGTTAATTCTATTATTGCATGGTTTAGTGTTCATGGGTAGTGTACAATTCGGTCTAAACCATGTGATTTCTAGTGCCAACTATGTGGGCTATTTTTTCCTTATATTGTTGGTGCAAAACCTGCACACATTTAAGGGAAACAATGTGGGTGGTCATACATATGTTCTACAGTTTATTTCATAGGTGTTTCTCATGGTTGGTTCATGGTTTGGTAAACTATGTGGGTGGCTATGAAGTAGTATTGTAATGAATTACATAGTTTTTTTCATGGCTGGTACATAATTTGGGAAACCATGTAGCCAAATAATACAAGTTTTATGTGCTTAGGAAGTGCCTCAAGTATGGTTGGTGTATGGTTTTCCAAACCATGAGTTTCCAAAATTTAAATTTTAAATGAATTTTCACTTTTTCCTTATCAACTTTAAGGTTTTATACCCCCCTTCTCTTCTCTTTTGGTTTATCCAAGCATGGGGTGAACACATGGAGGGTTTCCCCTCTCTTACTCTTCTATTCTTCATATCTCATCCACTAATTCCAAGATGATTTTAAGGTAATCTCCTTTTTTTATCATGATGTTATTCCCTTATCCTCTCTCCTACAGATGTTTCTTCTTATTTTCTTCCCCTCTCACAAACTCTATGGGTTTTTGGGCCAATATAAGGGTTTTTAGTTAGGTATAATGTATGGTTTTTGGAATCCAGGGCTTATAGAGGACATTCCATTACTTGTTTTGGCATTTTTCATCAAAGGAAACATGTTTCAGTGTGTTTCCATTTGGAATGTGGTTGGTGTTTCTGTTAATTTAAAATAATTGGAATATAATTTAGTGATTTGTGTTTTAAAAACACATTTTTATTAAATTAAATTTATATGTGATAATCATAATGGATTTTACAAAAAGATTTAAAGATTTTCTCACTCGGAAAAAATGGTGTTTAACTAGTTTTCTAATTTCTAAAGTGTTTCTTAAATTACATTTGTTTTAAAAGTATCCTAAGATGATTTTTTAAATTGAAATTTATAATTGAACTTATTTTACTCTAGTTAGGTCGTGGAAAAGATATATTTATGATTCTATATAAAAAAATTTGAACAAAAGGAATGGGTTAGTTTTGTTAAATAATTCTACACAAATTGGATTTATGGCCCTAAATGGTTTAAAGTGTGGATTACTATGACTTTGATTTAACAAATGTTTTAAGTTATTTCAAATGGTGTAAAATCGCTTGGCATTCTGAGCTACTTTTGAATGAAATGAATATTTTTCATTTTGATGTGGTTTTCTTAAAAGTGTGTGTGACTGACTAAAAACACCATTGTTATTGATTTTTAAAAAGTTGCTTTTATGATGAGTGGTAACCACAGTGGGATCCAAAATTACAAAATAGATTTTAAATTTGAAATTGAAAATCATCTAACGCCGAACCTGAGGCCTCGATCTAGGGGACACCCACGTCATCTGGGGCCACATCGCCTATGTTCACCATCATAGCGTCGGTACACCACCATAGTTGGTCACCCATAAAAGTGTGTGTGAGACCCTCAATTAAGACCCTTTTTTATATTAACTAATATAATTTTTTTACCCAAAGGGTGATGTTTTTAATCAATATATTTATTGATTCTTATATAGGTGAAAAGGTGTTATTTCATCTGATGGTCCTGAAGGTGAGTACTAAATTTATTTATTATGTTTTTAATTGATCATGTAATGATTATTACTTTCTTATCCAATCACCTCTACCTTGTCATTGGAGTTCTATGAGTTTTTATAGGGTCAGGATAAGTGATCCTCCTAGTTTATATTATGCTTTGTCTAGGTAATTTTATCTCATAGATGTTGATTACTCCTGGATGATTTGTATCTCATATATAATGAGTACTCTATGTATGTATTTTATAGACATACTATTTCTATAGGAAGACTAGGATGTTTAAAGATTCATTATTTCCACCATAGGGTTTGAAACTCTAATCTAGGTCAGTATTACTTGAGTCTTAGGGAGTTTCCCTTCATTCCATGTTCCCATTCAGTATTTTTTTAGGGGATCCCTTCTTATTCATTATTTTTATCCTATAGATATTGAGATAAATTAATATAACCTTACCTTTGGTTGTTTATTTAATTATATTCTACTAATGTGTTGGTTCCTGATGCATTTTTTTCATTTTAGTTATGGTTTTTGTTAAATTACAAATCAACTTGTTAGTGTATTTTAAAAAGGAAAGAGGCATGTATTTTATAAAAAAATAGTTTGAGAAATGTTTTGGAAAGAGGAAATGGTATTTGGAATTTTTTTTAGAGTATCTTAAAGGATCCTTATACATGGTTTTAAAGGTGTTGTAATAAAAATATTCTGGTTCTGGCCTTACTTACTCTAATAAGATGGATGTTTTGTAAAAGTGGTTAAAACACTTTATTTTGTTTTATGATACCCACACGTGGAAGACCTATTTTCTATATATAATTCATAATATCATTAATGAAATTAATTTTAAAATAAAATTTCCTAAAAACTTTGGATAAATACTATTAATCATGTTTATATCACACCTAATATGAAACATTGCATATAGTAAACTATTTTTTCCTTTAAGGTTCCCATGATCTGGTCATTTTCAGTTTTATGTTCAGGTTGTCCATGGTTCGATAGGTTTTTGATGTGGTGATTGGTCATGGGTTGTGTGGAGGTGGTTGGTATAAATTCAGACATGGTTTATTTTATTTTTTACATGGTTATGTATCTACTAGTTTGTATTATTGTTTTTATTATTTTCTAATTTCTTTATATATTTATTTATTTAAAAGGTTGTCGTTATTGTTATGATGTTATTTTGTTTATTTTATTATTTTTTTGTATCACTCTATTTTCTTGTTTCATTTATACTGAAACTATTTATTTTATATATGGAAATCTGATGAATAGATGGATCATTATGGATTATTGTTAGTGTTTAAAATACTTATTTATATTTTTTATGAGGGATAACTCATTCCCAATTTTACATTCTTGATACTACACACTAGTTTCCAGTTCTTAGAGATCAATAATTCCCTATTATCCTAGTGGAATGTCAGATCAGGGGATGTGTCAGGTCCACCCAAGCTAGTTTTTTAAATACGGTATTATATACTAGATTCTTAAAGAGGTCCCATTTCTTAAAAAAATTATCTTTGTATTTTGGTATTCAGGTAGTATGAGGATAGGAGTTTTGAAATTTGATAAGTAGATGTGGGGATAGTCTAGCTATCTCACTCTCACCTTGAGCCTAAATTTACCATGGGATTTCATGATTTTGATCTTGAATTTGAGTTAGTTTTTTGTTATTTGTAATACTTTTTCATATGTTATAAGGATATTTTGATCTTTATTAATTATAAAAGGGATTTTGGGGGTCACCTTGAGCTTTTGGTATGAAACTGGAATAACTATAATTTCATGTTTAGCTCACATATTCTAGAAAGACATTTGGAGTCTGTGTTAAAGGCTTTATAAACCATTCTAGATATTATTGAATGGTTGGTTCTTAGTCAACTAACTCATGTGTTCAAACCATGCATAGTTTTTCTTTCTTGTCAGATTTATTATTTTGGATCCCTTAAATTCTAATTTTTCTTCAATGGTTGTAACCATTTAATTTTGATTAATTAATAGATTTTTATTGTTAATTGATGTTATCAAATGACGTTTTAATGATGATTGGGATTTTTTGTTTGGCCTTGTATTTTAAAAAATTGGATTTGTGTTTTGTAGTACTGATTTTTGGATGAAAATAAGATTTTATGAGGTGGTTATTTTATGAAATAATTTTTTTATGGAAATGATATAAAACTTAGTGTTCATGAATTTTTGTAAAGTGTTTAGTCTCTATCTTTAATTTTTATTTAGAATATTTTTAAAAAAAATTAAAAGGCGGACTTTTATGAAGGAGTTTGGTTTTTAAAACTAGTGTTATTGTTTATTTATGGGAAATTTTTGTCTTCCATTGGGTTATTAAAAATTGGTTGATTTTATTTTCAAATTGGTAAATTTCATTGAAAAGAAATTTGAGTTTATGGAAACTATTTAAAATGAAATGGGGTTTTTATAGAAATTTTTTTAAATCAAAGTTATATTCATAAATAATTTTTTTCTATGTTGTAACTCATGGAGTATTATGAAAACTAAAAATAACTTTATAAAGTTTGACTAGATTCTCATTAAAATTAATTGAATTTTTCAAATCATATGTGTGATTTTGTGAAATGAGATTTTTGGAATCATTTTAAAAATGTAGTTATTTTAAAGAAATATATTTTTTTCATAAGCTTTATAATTGATGTGATATGTTTCCAAAGGTGGATATATTTTTTTTCCAAAGTGTAAGGGCCTTTGAAAAATAAGTTTGAGCCACTTTATGGAAATGGTGTGTTTTAAATAAAATAGGAGTTTTAAATATGTTTTGTTTTATGTTTTTATTTTCTAAATTTGAGTATTTGGGTTAGTCCCTTGGTGGTTATTGGGACTATTTAGTTTGGTTTTTTAAATATGAATAGGTTATATTAATGTTTTATACTTTTTAGTTGTTATTCATATAAAGGTTATGAGATAATGTGAAATTCAACCCTCTAGGATGAGTTAGAGGGTGAATCCTCTTGTTTTTTGGGTTTCGATCTTCTGGTTATTAACTCTTCCCATACTCTAAATAAAGTGGTGAATCCAGAACCTTCCTCATTTTAGGACCTCTTGGGTTGCTTTATTTCTTTATAAATTGATCAAGATACTTTTCATGTAGTTAAGTAACTAAGTTTTTTTAGTAAATATTGTGACTTTAATTACTCAGAATAGCCTTGGGTGATTGTCTTTTTGGGTATTGTGCTCAATGAGTTTAGAGTGGGATGAGTTTTTATAGGTCATTTATTTTGGATGTATTCCCTAATGATTTTGTGGTTCCTCATTTTTGAGGTGTTGATTATTGTGTTAGTTCTTATGACTTGGTGTTTGGATTTTAATTGTGAGGGATTCATGTGAGGCTTTTTATGGTTGGGTTTTGATGGATTGGACATGGGTAATCATTGGGTGTGTGTTTCGGGTGACTGGTATGTAAATGGAAATAATTGAGGTATTAAATTAGTTTGTGTTTATTTGGATCTTTCTGGGTTCATCATGACATTTTGTTCTGGGAGTAAGTTTCTAGATCACCCCTTTCACTTAGTTTTGTGACCCAAGGCTAAAGACCTTTTAATTTTTTGTTGAGGTATGTCTTTCTTGAGGTATCCTTTCAATTTTGGGGATATAGGATATATTGTATTTTGTAAAATTCATTTCAGATCATTTGATATTTATTTGGGGTTTTCTTTCTTTAAGGTTATGAGGTTAATTCTTAGATGATTATGGTGGTTTATGGATGGTTGTTCTTTTACTTTAGGGGTTTTGGTGGTACCTTTATTTACATGGTGGTGTTTCTACCCTGATAATTTTTATCACTTATATCACCATTTTACAAGAACTTTAAATGGAGGAGAGACCTATTCTAGGTCTCCATCTTCTTAGATCTCTGTGTCTAGTGGTTGTGTGTTGGATTGTTCTTATTGATGATTGAGGATGTTTGAGGGTGCTGTTTTTTTTAGGAATTGAGTGTTTGAGAAATTTTCATCGTCTTAGGGTCCTACTAATATTTTCCCTCACCCTTACACCTCTAATATAGGTGTTGATATTTTCTCTTCTCTTTTTCTTTTACATTTATCTATTACGTTTTTGGATTATAAAGTGTCTAGGGGGAAACTGTGACACACATGTGTCACTGTTGTTTCATATTTTTTATTATTTAGGGATAATTTATATTTATGGAGAGTTTTAGTTTGAATTTTTTATTTTTCTATAAATTTTCCCTCTATTCATGGTTATGCATAGGTTTTAGGAGGAACTCATCAAAATACGAAGAGAATGTACCCTTCTAGTTCATTTTACTATTACACAATTTGGTGTGATTGGGCAGCACATGATCAAGACAAAACCATATGATTTCCAATGAAAACCATTTATGATTTTTTGACTTGGAGTTTTAGTACATGGATTGTACAAAGTTAGGGGAAATCATGTTGCAGGAAAATTAGAAAAACCTTGATGAACGATCTAAAAATGAGAAAAATAATAAATAAAGAACAACAACAAGAACACGAGACACAATGATTTACATGGTTCATGAATAATCCTTATGTACACAAAGAGAAAAAATCACTTCACTAATTTTTGAGAATAATTATAGGGTGATATTGAGAGTATATGAAATTCCATCTCAAATGGGATCTTAAAGTAATGATGTGAATTTTAACGCACATTACTACAGTGTCCTCATAGTAGGTTTACTATGCTATAGTGTCACAGTCACCCATGTCCAAGCTGCTTTTGTATCAGTGGTAAGAAATCTATGGGGAAATAGTATCACTGTCACATGATACTATAGGGGGTCCACACTACTATAGTGACCTATTGGTGTCACCGGTCAACTATTTTATAGATTGTTCATGGTTTCTACATGTCCCAATATTTGGGTCTGGGGTCTTTGGTGACCAGACCCCTAAATAGGGGCGCACTATACACTGCATCCCTAGAATCCACACCACAGAGGTTAGACTACAGGAGTTACAACATAGAGTTAAATATGGTCCACTAACAGTTGTCTCAACTCTATCCAAGGATCGGGCTACACTTTCCCAACAATCTCCCAGTTGGATCCTTATATTGCATGTTGACTTTCTTTATTTCTACTGACTTATAAAACTTACTTAATTTAAGCTCCTCTTATTCACTCACCAATGGATTCTTCCCATTAAGGATTAAATTTCAAGATGATGATTCAACAAATACCAGTTTTTTACTTTCCATGATCTCATAGTGTTCTCTCTTATTCTTCCTCTTATCCTTCATTCATTAATGAAGACCAACGGGTGGACAATAGTGCCTCAATTTATCTATCACCATCAAATTATTAAACATGTATGTTTAATTTTTTGTTCCATGAATCTTATATAAATTCAAGAACCCATTCTATATTAATTCTATGATAAAATGGCACTTCAACTAAATATTCTTCATTTGTGCACGAAACACTAGTTTTTTCATAAGATGTATAACACTATGATAGTTACAGTGGAATATATTTTCATATTTCTTCATATCCATATCCTCTAATAAGTTCGTCATCCAAACCATCTTTTTCTTATATTCTCTTACAATAATGTATTCTTCCTACGTGGTGGGTAATTCCACCACCTTATATAGTTGAGATATCCAGCTAACAACAATCCCTTTATAGGTAAACACATAACCCATGGCACTCCTCCTACTGTCAAAATCACCTCCATGGTTATCATACACATAACCCTACAATAATTTTCCTTTCCCAAAAGAACATTTATATTTCCTTTCTTCCCATTACAAACCTTAGTATCTACTTCACAACTTTCTAATGTTTCTTTACAAGGTTAAAAATGTACCTCCTCACAACTCTCATTGAATTAACAATATCATGTTGAGTACATACCATGACATAATCAAAGCTTACAACAACTGATGTATATAGAACCTTTACCATATACTCAACCTATTCTAGTGTATTTGTATCTTATTCCATTGATAATTTTAAATGTCTTACAAGGGGAATAAAAATTGGTTTTTCTTCAAGGATACTAAATATTATCTAAAACTTTCTAATGTAGTCATCATATGATCACATCAAGGTTCCTACCACATGGTATATCTTGATATTCATCCCTAAAATTTTCTTAGTTTCTCCAAGACCTTTCGTCTTGAACTCCTCTAATAGGTTCCCTTTCAGCTCATCAATCCTCTACATCCATGATCCTATAATAATTATGTCAACCACATACAAATTTAATATAATATATCCATCACAAAAAACATGAAAAATAAACATTGATCCATGTCACATTGTTTTCATGCATTTTTTCTCATGAACACATTAAACTTATTATTCCAATTACTATGTTCCTTCTTTAACCCATATAATCTCTTTTTAAGTTTTCGCCTTAGAAATTCCTTTCCTAACTCAACATATACCCATAGCCTCTTCATATAAATTACCTCACATAGATCTCCATAAAGAAAAGTATTATTCGCATCAAACTACTGAAGATGTAAATATTATGATACAATAATGTTGAAAACAAAAAATATGGTTGTAAGCTTCACTATAGGTGATAATATTTCTGTGAATTAAACACCTTCTATCTGAGGAAATCCTTTAACCACCATCTTTTCCTTGTATCTCATCTTACTATCGTGTTGTTCCTTGACCCAGTATAACCATTTGATAGGGATGACATTTTCATTATTTTTATGTGTATTTCAATGAATATATCCCCAAAAATTTGTAATTTTATATGAAATTTCATCAAATTTGGAATTATGATGAGTTTTGTACTAAATTGTGAAAAATCCCAAATTTTGAAATTTTAATAGTTTTTAATCACTTTGGTATTTTGGGGATAACTTTTTTAATACCAATAAAATTATTGACATTACTTTTTGGTAGGGTTACTTGTCTTGTGGGATTCATTTCATAAAACTCGGACAAGTACTAAATCAACTATTTGGAGACCCAAACAAATCATTCAAAAATATAAGATTAATGGTCACACAGAATTGACCTACCTTCATTACATAAGGAATCACCTGAGCTACATACCTCCAAATTAGGTGATTCTATCTAGAGAAGAAATATGACCCCAAGTTTTACATTTTTTTTAAATATTATGGAAAAAGTATCTCATTAAGGTAATTAATGAATGAGACCAAGTGTAAGAATATGAAGAGACACTTTGTATATAAAAAGATCACTTTAGTAATTCAGGTATAACATATTCCCCACATTTCCAATAGATCTAAAATTTTCTATGTGAGGCTTTAATACAAGTTATAACAAATTTAAATAAGTAACTTAGTCAAGATTCATCCTCTAATAAATAAGAAATTAAAAAAATATGATAGATATAAATAGAACATAATATTTTCCACACCCGTTTATTTTCAATTTATGTCTCAGATTTAATTTAAAAGGATGGTTATAGAGAGAAAGTGGGATATAAAGAATGTATATTCTAGATAAAATGATTTATATTGGAGATAATCTATCCATTTTGGGTTGAACTCCAAGTAGTGGTGGCCAATGAAGATCTGAATTTATTTCCCTTTTGAGTTTGTGCTTTTCATTATAAACTCTTTTCTTTTAAATTATTATAGAAACAATTCACTTTATTGAAGGAGGTAAAATTATATATTTATTTCACTTTATTCTATTTTTTTCTAAATTTTTATCAACTTATTACTATAAAATAATTTTCTTTTTCATTAAACTTCTTTGATAGGGGTATCCCCTTTGAGTACAATAAGTTTAATTAGTTTCAGTTTCTTAGAGGGCTTTCCGAAATAAAACAACTATAATAAGAGGATAAAATCCCATATTTGTGGTCTCTATATGGTTTATAAGAAATTTATATATATAATTTTAGGACATGAAGTATAAATTGGATAATTTAATTGGAAAACATTTGTAGACTATAATGAAGAGAGTGTCCGCAGATCAAATCTTGTCTAATTATTCTACCTTTGGCATATATTTTTCAATCCAATGTGATTATGATTTATAATATTTAAATTTAGTTTCTGGTCTTAATATTATTTTTTATTTAAATTTTTTTAACTCATTTGAAATCACCACATTTATTTTTAATTTAACAAAAACAAAATAACAAATTGATGGTTTGATAACTTATTCTGGATCCTCCTCACAAAAATAACCTCATGGTTTCTATGCTACATTTTAAAGGAGAAATATTTTATATGGGTTTCATGAAAAAAAACCCTTCCATAAAATTGAATAGTTTTAGGGTATTTTTCTAATGTTGTTTTTTTTTAATTTCTAGTTTTTAAACATTAATTCATAATCTTTAAAGAATAAATGTATTTTCATAGTGATTACTCATATCCTTGGATTTTTCATAAAAAATTCCATGACATTGTTATTGATAATTCTTTATAAAAACTAATTAGAGAGGGTGATATATTCCATCAACATCTTAGTACAAAAATGGAATAATTTTTTACACATGTGATATATTTTGAAAAAGAAACCCCTGAAAATGAAAATCTCATTACCCCAATTTTTTATATTAAAGAAACTTTTATAGGTGAGTTTAAATATGAATTGGAAATTTATTTTTAAAATTTAAAGTAAGATATTATCACTAATTTACCAATTTATGTGTATTTATAAAATAAAAAAAATAGAAAATTATTGGGATAACATTGTTGAAAATAAAATCTCATGTGAAGCTCCACTTTTTGAAGATTAAAAATAAGAAACTTTGTATCAAATTTTTTCAAATGAGGAGGATTCACTCGATACATTCAAATTTTAGGATCATTTGAAGGAACTTGAGCAGCTTCTCACTTTGAATATAACTATTTCCACTCCTAAAATATGGTGGAACATGAGAAAACACATGGGGAAGTCTCAAATTTTGATCCATTTTTATCAAAATATATTTATAATCAATTTTTAACTTCTTATCCCTATTAATATTTTATACCTATTACTTTTGAGTGAATTGAGTTTTTAGATAAAGAGGATGTGAATGATGAAATTGAAGAAATATTGGTGTTCCCAATTAAGGAGTACACTAAAGCACATGACGATGGTAGTAATGAGCTTTTTTAAAAGAAGAATTCATTTCTGAAGATTATTTTTGAATATTTAACACATTCTAGAATTAAATTTTAACAACCAGTGAAGTTTTTTTATTAAGATCAATTCTTAATAATTTATCATTAAATTTTGTTCCCTCTCCCACTATATCATTGTAATCACATAAACATAGAGGGGAACCTGAATAAATATGATTTTTAGCTATTATAAAACCATTGGTAGCTTAAGAATATTGGATATATTTCATTTTTTTGGTTCATGTGGAAGAAACTATACACACCTTTATATTGGGGATTATTGGTTGGAACTTCCTAACTGGGGGAAATGAAATCCTAGTACCCACTTGGGGGATCCAACTAGGGATATTTACCCTTCTATTTATTTTTATTTTTATTTATTTTATTTTTATAAAATTATAAAACTTTTTTTTTTCATGTAGGTTTCCAAGATTCATATTTTAGGAGGATAGATCAGGGTTTTTTTCCAATAAAAACCAGGTTGTGTCTTTCCTTCCCACTTATTTTTGTAATGTATTATCTTCTTGATTTTCACTTCTCATATAAAGAATTAACATTGGGAAAATTGTATAAAATAAATGTGGGGACAGTATCATCCTTTGTAGATTATGATTTTGTGTATTTTTTTAAAAATTTCCTTTTTTATATTTTATTTCAAATTTTGTGTTAAAAAATAAACTTGTGAGCTTCAAATTAACTACCTTTGGGAATTGAAAATTATTTTCAATAAAAATAACCAAATTTATTAATGGAAATTAAATTAAATTAATGATTAAATGTGTCTTATTATATACTCAAATTGTGAAAATTTATGGCAATACCATCAACTTTTTAATTCCATGCTATGAATGTTTTCCAAAGTTGAAAATCACTTTCTTGTGAGGACTCCAATCCATTTTTACATATTCTTCAAAACAAACCCACTTATCAAGTGAACCAAATAAAAATTGTTTTAACTATAAATTTTCATGTTTATTTAAAAACCTGTGATATTTAAAGAACTTATGTTCGAAATTATTGAGGTAATTAATTTATGATTGAAATACCCTTTAAAAACTAATCTCTCTTTATTATGGGTGGAGAGTATTGTTATACCACGTTGGGATACATGGGGAGAAGAAAAATAAAATTTTGGATAGAAATTTCTTTATAAATAAATATTTTAATTTATAGATATTTAAAGGAAAATAAAGGTGTGCATTTATAGAGCTTTCCATAAAAAATTAAAAAAAAAGTTAATCCTTTCTAGAGCTTTGAAAAAATAATTCTGAAATTTTGAGAAGAAATTATGATCCAAATTTCTACAGAATTAGAGAAGTTATAAGATGTATATGAAATAAATTTTGAAGTTATTTTTGATATGATTTCATTCTATTAATAAAGAGTATAAGACCTTACGTATGTGAAAACTAGAAACATTAAATCTTTCTTCAACAAAGAGCCAAACAATCTACTTTTATCTCAGAATTTTTGACATTTGAAACTCACCAACCTTCAAACCTTAAAACAATCCTTTATAATTTTTCATTATGGATTCATTTTTTTATCTTAATTGGTTGGATATTTATAAAATTTTCAACCCTTTGGTCACCCTTGTATTTATTTGGACACGGGAAACTTTGTTTAAATTTAAAATCATGTGATGAAAGGGAAAATAGGTGAGGTAGGAATCCTTGTGCATAGAGGAATGAAAGAAATTTAAATATAATGAATTATAATAATGGATAATTGTTAATTTAAGCTATTTCAGAGGCATGATAATCTGGTTTCCTTGATTTTAATCCTTGTGAATTTCATTGACACGTGTTTTCAATTTTTCACATGAAATTTATTTTGAGTGTTCTCTTATCTAGAAGTCTGAGAGATAAGTTTGGGGAAATTGATATAATAAATATATTATTTATTTTTACATGTATTATAATGAATATATCTCCAAAAAAATTACTTTTATAATAAATTGGATCATTTTCATAATTTTTAAGACTTTTGAGCTAAATTGTGAAAAATCTAAACTTCTAAAATTTTAATAGTTTTTATCAATATGGTATTTTGGGAATAAATTTTTCAGTATTTATTGAATTGTAAAAATTATATTTTGGTAGGGTTTAGTGGATAATGGGATTCTTTTCATCAAAATAGGGCAAGTGATAAATTGATGATTTGGAGGCCCAGATAAATCATTCAAATTTGGAAAATGAATGATCAGATAGAATTGATTTACCTTTAATAAATAAGAAATAACTAGAGATATAGACCTAAAAATGAGGTGATTAAATATTTAAAATAAATAGAACTATAATTTTTACATTATCATTAAATATAATGTATAAATTCTCTCATAAAGGTAGTTCATAAATGTGACCAATTGGAGGAAATGAAGAGAAACTTCAGCTATAAAAAATCACTTCAGTAATTTGGGTATACTTATTTCACCACATGTCCAATGGATCTAAACTTTTATGTATATGGATATAATATTCATGAAAATATATTTAAATAAGGTATATTTTCAAGATTCTTCCTCTAATAAGTTATAAATCAATCCAACATCTGATGTACAGAAACAAAATAGAAGATTTTCCACAATTTTTTCCTATAAATTTAGGAATCCACCTTCATTTAAATGGATGTTTAGAGAGAGTAAGTGGGATGAAATTAGTGGATATTTTGGAGAAAAGGACTTATAATGGTGATAAATTATCCATAGTAGTGGGTAGTGAATATCCAAAGTCATTTCTATTTTGATTTTATGTTTTTCATTATAAACTCTTCTCTTTCGAAATATTATAGAAACTGTTTTCTTGATTTAAAGAGGTACCTTTAATTATTATTTTCACTATATTATATTTTTTCTGGATTTTCTATCAACTTATGATATAAAAACAATTTTCTTATTGTTTGTAATTATTCATTTGATGTCTCTCATTTAACATAATAAGTTCAACTAGTTTTTGTTGCTCAGACATCTTTGGGAAATTGAATCACTTTCATAAAAGGAAAAAAACCCATATTTTAGGTCTCTATATGGTTTATAGTAAATGAAGGTCTATAATTTTAATTCTATATGTATACATTGGATAATTAAATTAGAAAACATTTTTAGACAATGATGACTAGTGTCCAAGGATTGAATCTTGTCCACTACTGCTGCATTTAGTTTATCTTCTTCAATCTGACTTTATTATGATTTCTAATATCAAAATTTAATTAGTATTAATCTAATTTTTCTTTATTTAAAATTTTCTAACTCCTTGGAAATCCCCACTTTTAGTTTTAATTTAATGAAGTGAAGGTTTGATAACTTTGTATATAACCTCCTTATGAGACAACATTGTGGTCACCACTATGATACATTTTAAAGTGGAAAATTTTTATTGGGGTTTCATGAAAAAAAACCTTCCCTTATCATTTTTTATGAAATTAATAATTTCATTTTGAAAAAAATAAACTCCCAATTATTATTATTATCTTATAATGAATAAATCTTCTCTTTAATAGCTAGCTCCCACTTTTTTGACTTCTTATACTATATTGTCTCTTTAAAAATTTCTAGTTATTCATTTTCATTCAATAATAAATAATATAAGGATAATTAATAAATAATCACAAGACTTATAATCCTTGTTTATATCCTCAACTCCACTTGATAAGTAGGATCTACTAGTTTCAATGTCATATGCTCAGTCACATCTTCAAGATCCACTTACTATCAACACTTCAATTATTTATTCCCACTATCAACATTAGCTGAATGATGGTTCTCATACATGATAACTTTATTTAATACCAAATATTTTATTTTTATTATCATATTTTTTTGTCATCCCTAAAGAAATAACCAAACACCATATCACCATAGCCCATAAAAAATTAGTTGGATTGAGCATCTATATTTTCCCTTGAATCAATATCAATATGTACATATCCAAAACAAAAAAATACACATAAATATGATATTATTTCCTCCTTTACATTCTATATATCCTTGGGTATACATTCATCCTTTAGTACAGATGGAATCTTTTTAATGAGATATACTTTAATGTCGGTTTACTCTTCCTAAAGAATCTTGGGTAACCCTAAGCACAACCTCGTGCTCCCAACATGCTCATTTAGTTTCCTATTAATCTTTTCAACTAAACTATTATAATATGGTGTAACTTGAAAAATATTCCCACACTGAATTAAATTATTATCACAAAATTCATTAAACTCCTAACTTCCATACTCTCCTCTATTGTCAGACCTCAAACATTTTATATTTGATCTTGACTCATTCTCCACCATGGTCATACACTACTAAAATATGTTACCCACATAATATTTTATTTTTAGATATCAAACCCATACCTTCCTTATTGAGTTATTGAAATATTTTACATAATGTTGTGACCCTCCAAGGGATTTTACTGGTGTACGCTCCCAAACATCAGTGTAAACTAAGTCCAGTTTCCCATCCTTCAGTGTTCTACCTCCTTTTTTAAAGGATACCTTTTTATGATTTCCAAAGATAAATTCTTCAAATAATACTACTTCTACTAACTTCATCTTTGATAGTATTCCTTTTTTTTCAACAACTTCATTCCATTATCACTCATGTGGCCTAACATGTAGTTCTACAATTGTGAATCCCTGATAAAATTATTTTTATTCAAGAATGTCCATGAAAGTCTATGTAATATTTTATAGGGTCCCATTATTTACTCCACGAGATATGACCATTGATCCCTCAATAATATTCTATTCACCACCAATGAATATGGTACTAAAACCAGCATCATCAAGTTTCTATATAGAAACAATATTCCTCTCAATAAAGTAATATACCTCAAATTTTCAAGAATGAGAAAACTTCCAATGTCTGTTTTAGTCCATGCATCTCACTTCCCAAAAATTTATAAGGTTTTATCATCAGTAAGATGCACCATTCCAAAATATCCAGAAACATAATTTTTCAGAAAACCCTTTTCTGAAGTGGAATGTAAATATTCCCCTAAGTCTAAAATATGAGACTCCATAGGCTATCCATGATCAATAATAACACATTATGTGTTCCTTCAACTGTCATGTTTTTTCTATTGGTTTCAGGAACATTTAATTTTTCTCTTCACTCCTTCTTGATTTTTCCTTTCTTTCCACAAATATAGTAGGTGGGACCATGACTCTTTTTCTTGCCTCAAGTCTTTCCTCTTGATTTTGATAATCCTATATTAATATCCCACTATGAATATCTACCTTTTCTTTCCATGTTTAGAGTAGAACCATAGAATATTTATTATTCTACTATATGAATATCCTCACTGAGGATCAGGTCTCACACATCCTTCAGAACCAACTTTAAATTACCCAAAGAATTACTCATGACTATTACAATAGCTTCCTAACTAATAGATAATAAAGACAGCAAAACTAGATCAAAAAACTCATGATTCAGTGTAATTCTCTCCAATGAAAACTACATTGTAATGGTTTTAAATTCATTGCATTGATTAAAAAAAATATTCCCTCAATTCATCTTTATATGTAATAATTATTGAATTGGATATAATTTGTTTGATGCAAAAGGATTCTCAACATATTCACAAGATCATTCATCAAACTAGACATATTATTCTACTCTATGATTCTCAACACCATGTTTCTTTATAATATAAGGAACATATGTAACACCCCAGGTAAATAAAGAATATAAAATTTTTATATTTATCCATATTTGTGAATAAAATATTAATATTACTTTAAAGGGGATGTTATGCTCAATGGCGTACCCAATACGCAACAACGAGTTTCTTGGGAAGCTTACGTTGCACTCTAATAATAAAATAATATTATTTTAAATAGTAGTTAATGCCTAGCCATTGTAATGGCGGGAATAAACAGAACAACCTAAAAAATGATTATATATGTTTGTCAAATATTTTTACTCTTTACAATAAATGTTAGAGAATTAAAAATGTGAATGAATCCAATTTTAAGCGTAGATATTCTAATATTCTTTAAAAGGTCGATTAACCGCCTTTTGAAGTCGAACCTCTTTTAAATCCACTTTTTGACAATTTTATGTGTTATATTTGACAAAAAAAATTCTTATTTATAATCGGGACATCAAAATTTACTTTGTTTAAATTTTTGGTATCTTTCTGATAAAGTTCATTTTTTTAATGAATAGTGAAAAATGTTGTATTTTAATTCAAAACCACTTTTTAATCTAGTTTATTTATATGATTATATTATCTTTTTAATTGG
Organism: Viscum album; assembly: GCA_963277665.1. NCBI lineage: Eukaryota > Viridiplantae > Streptophyta > Magnoliopsida > Santalales > Viscaceae > Viscum > Viscum album. Next base: position 339,873,035 of record OY728163.1, read on the forward strand.
TTTTAAAGTGTAAATAGAATATATATTTTTACCATTTAATCCAATGGTGGTCATTGTAATTAATATCACTTTAAGATTGGACATAAACGAGTGTCAATCTTTTGAAAGATATTGTTTCATAAAAACACGCTATTTGTTTTAACAGCGGGATTTAATTATGAAATTAATTAATGCAACTTATATGTTATGAATTTGGTAAAACGGACATCATTTTTGAATTCGGAATATCAAATATAGCTTAGGGTGAAGTTTTTGTTTTTTTCTGAAAAACTTCAATTTTTGATGAATAGTGAAACCACAAAGTGGTGGTTACAAAATTTGATTTTTCGTTTAAATGGGACTTTACCACTTATATGATTTCAATTTCAAAAATCCAATTTAAATGATTTTAATGTTTAAGTAAAATTTGGTTCAATGGGATGAAAATAATTTTTGATGAAAAGTAACTTTTAAGTTTTATTAATCGCGATTAAAGGTAATTAGTGTGATTTAAGGTAAAATTGATATTATAATACAATAAAAATATCTTGAAACATGTCCTAACCCTATTGTATGAGTTATGGCCGACCAAGACAACCCATGGGTATATTTTTGGTACCCCATTGAGCCACTTGGTTTTGATAATGACATTTACGCCTTTTATTTAAAGTTAAAATAAAAATGTCACAAACATGATTTGTTTTACTAAAACAATATTTACATGGGGTTATACAAGTCATATTTTTGTCTATAAATATTCATTATAAATATAAAAATATTTTCTACATCATGATATTTTTTTATAATTTTTAGACATAAAATATATTAAATCTTTTATGACATCATGATGATGCAGCGATGACCTCATTATTTAACGATTTAAATGAAATGGAAAGATAATGTAAATTCTAAGAACTACACATGTCCAAAACCTATTGGATGGGTGTATTTTGAACCCTTATCACATTAGCCTCTAAATATATCAATTTGGTACCATTAAAATCCGAAAACCATTTGAAAATAATGTAACATTTTATAGTTTACCAAGAGTGCCCCTCCTCTCCTCTTATAAAAGGCCCCCACCTCTACCACCTTACCCACACCTCTCAAACCTTTGGTTCGGGAAATCTCTGATAATTTTGTCTCTCCACATCCCTCTCCTAATCCTAGAATCCTTAACATAGGAAGGAAGCTCTTCAAGACACCCTTTTGGTTCAAACCAAAGGGAGTTACCCAATTTTAAGGTAACGTCTTCACTTGTGCTATTTTGTTTTATTTTTCTTCTCCAACCCTCTAAACTCTTTTTATTAATTTTTTTTGTAACAACTCCATTATCTTCAATATACTAGGATATTATTATAATAATTATTCGAGCTACACTTACAAAAACCTTCATCTAATGGTTAAAGAACATACAGTTTCTGTGGATGGCGAATTTCTGCCTCACGAAATGATGATTGTACAAAACTCATATAACACCTTCAAAGGTGGACATTAAGATGTCACTATGTTTATATATGATATATAATATTTTTATTTTTTACTTAAGCTTCTTTATTTTTCATTTGTAGCATACCATTATGGCTTCCATTATGGGTATACGCGATATCTTTATTTTAGGAAGTGCGGACTACCGCCCCCTCAAAGTGATTTGATTCGTTATTGTCATATGTGGGATGTATAAAGGATGGATTTAAAGTTATTATATATGATGTTATACTGAAATTATAATATAACTTTATATCATTATTTTTTTCTTTCAATTAAATTATGAGATAGAAATGAAAGTAGTGTTCATGCGTACGTACGGCTTACTGTCTCCATGAACGGTGCATTTCATTTCTTATCCTCAAATGTAATGTACTATTATAAGTACATATAATGGATATATATGATGTATGATACATCTAAAGGATGAATATAATTTTGTAATTAAAAATATACACATCTCTCATTTATTTTTAATTCCATTAATATGACATAGAAATGAAAGTAGCATTCATGCGTACGTACGGCTTACCGTCTCCATGAATGGTGCATTTAATTTCTTACCTATAAATGATTATGTAATATTATAAATACATGTATATGCTGGATATATATGATATATATGATATCCAAATCAGGAATGTCATTCTGGATATAAAGAACCTTTGACCACACGAACAACATGTAATTGTAAGAAGACCACTTTTGACTTAAGAACCAAATATCGACAAAACAAACATTATTAACTTAAATGATTACATAATGTTTATAACATGTCAATAATTGATATAAAAGGAATAATTAACTTGAAAAAGGTTCTTAAGCAAGTATAAATTAACTCAAGTTTATTATTCAGGAGATTAAAGAATGATCGAGTCAAGTCGGACCCGAGGTAAGGGATCCTACTCCTCTCTTTCTTTTTAAGTACGTTCTTTTATGTCATTCCTTTTAAAGATCATATTTCTTATTATTGGGATGTTATTTTATATTACTCTTACTGTAATTTTTATGTTCATATTATTATATACCCTATTCTCTCTCATCAATCCATTTTGGAAGTTTTCAGTGGCGTCGTTAGGCTGCCGAATTTTCGTAAGAGATCTAACCTCTCTCTTTCTTTTTAAGTACTCTCCTTTATGTCACTTCTTTTAAGCTCCTCTTTGTTATGTTGGGGGATGTTATTTTATATTACTCTTTCTATAAACATTATCTTAATATGATGAGATACCCTATTTGATCTCATCAATCCATTTTTGTAAGTTTTATGTGGCGTTGTTAGGCTGCCGAGTTTTTGTAAGGGATTTTGTATCTCACTTTTATTCCCGTGAGATTTACGCTACATTTTCCACAATTTCATTTTAGTGGTGTATGTACTGCCCATTATTTTACTCATTGTGTAATATAATTTCATTTATGAGTATTTACATCAATTTTTTATTGTCCTTCTTTCACGGGGTGTATGTTTCGAAAGATACCCATATCGGTAAGGGAACCTTTCACCCTCCTCTTTTTAAAAGACTTCTTTTGTTATATCTTTTAATTAACATACTATTATGTTAGGATAGGTTCTTCTATATCCTTATTGATTTAAATTTTATTTCCATGTGATGAGATACCCTTTTTATCTCTCATCAACTCATTTTCTGAATTTTGTAGTGACGCCATTAAACTGTCAAATTTTTGCAAGGGAACTTCTTAACCCAAATTTGATTCTTTGGGATAAACTTATACTCCTTGAATATGTCGTTCTATTAATATGTGTGAATAACCTCTGATTGTTTTACACTTAATATCCACTTATATTTGGTGTATTCATTTGTCACACATAATTATGTAATTGATTTATCCTTAAACCAAGGATACCATCTTTGTAAGGGACTTCATCTCAATCTCTTTTCATTGAGGCATATTTCATTTTATACACAACATTATTTTATACGGTGTATAAACCCCTTTTACTTTTACTTTTATACAAAAGGAATCTTTTTCTACGAAGCGTTTTACTAAACGACAAAAAGGAATGTTTCTTTTAACGTACGCGGTGACAACGACCATTTCCGCCGCCGCGAGTATTATTTGATCTTTGGCTTCCTCAACAAGCCGTAATGTTTTTAAAATAAAATAAATACCATAGACTCTTTTATGTATTTTGGTATTGAAAATGGTTTTGATAAAGGATTCTATTTTGTCAATATATTTAAATGATATATTGTGATTGAAATGTGGAAATTTTATAATTCCTTTATATTGGTTTTATGTGTTATAATTTTATAATGGTACTTGGACATTTTACGGGTGGTTACGTGATAAACCATATGACGGGTGGTGCCGTGAATACTAGGACGGGTGGTTACGTTATAACCTCCAATGAATTGGGTATGGAAGTCGGCCGTATGGCTATTCCATTAAGTATGTATGGAAGTTGGCTGAATGGCTATTCCATTAAGTGATATGTGTGGAAGTCGACCTTATGGTTATTCCACTTAAGTATGTTTATGTCCCAAGTTACCTTTATATGTTATGTGATCTTTATATGGGTTTTATGGTAATATTTTGGTTACAGAAGGGTAAGTAATTAACTTTTATTCAGTGAAGAGTTTTTACTACTTCGAAAAGGTGAAAAGTATTACTTTGATAAAGTATGCATGGTTTACTTTTTGTTTTGAAAAACTAACAGTTTTCATTCTTTGTGTATCCCTTACTGAGATTTTTATGCTCATCCCAAGTTTTTTGAAATGTTTTTCACAGGACTTAACGTGGAATAGGGTCAAGGATGGGATCAAGGGAAAGTCATGCAACCTAAAACATGGAACTGGACATGTTTATTTTAAAGAGTTTTTATTTTATGGAAACTTAGTAAAAGTTTCTACTTTGTAATCTTTTGAGATGTAATAGTTATGTCCTAATTCTCTAAAACTCTAAACCTAAAAAGATCCTCAATGTGAATTATTCATTTAATTCAATATTAAGTAAGGTTTAAGGCCAGGGCCTTATAATTGGTATCAAAGGTCGGTTTAGATAACTTTAGAGGTTAGGGTATTCTCTAAGCATAAGTGACAGTACCATAATGGTTAGGATTTCAGAAGGAGTCCAAGTTTTAGATAAAGTGAATGAGTAAGTATATCTTAGTGTTTACCTTCCTCATTAGTACATGATGGTTTTTTTGATATACTCACACTGACATTTTTTGTTTTTAGTCAATGGATGGATCTAGCAGGCACCAAAGAGACAACAGGTGTGAAGGAAACTGTGGTGGTTCTCTGATTAAGATACTTGATAAAATGGGGGATTCAATGAGGAAACTCGTGGTTGTTCTAAACCAACTATGAAGGAGTGATGATCAACCACTTGAACCTTGGTATGTTCTGTAATGCATCATGTACGAGATGACCAATAAATGTGGAAGTTCAGGTAATAATTATAAAGGTAACCATTAGAGTTTATATGATCCTTACTTTTGAGGTAATTATGGGTTATTATATGTTATGATGGAAAATGAAAGGCATGAGATAAACTTGAGGTTAAAATATATTATTATTATTTTTGAAGATTTCATCTCGTTTTGGGGAATGTTTTAAGAATTATATAGCTTTGGAAAAAGGACAACACGCAGACCGTGTGACAACCTGTCGCGTCGGACAAAGCGGCGGGAATCAAACACACAACCAAAGTTCGACTGGTATTTATCACCTACCACTGGACTACGTGAAGTCTCTGGTTAGTTTGAATGATTCTTTTTAGTTAGATGATTTTATGAATTAATATTAAGTTGATTTTGGGTCATCTATGGAAATTTATTAACCTATCATGGAGGATATGTGATTAGGTTAATTACTTTTCAATACGAGACATTAAGAGCAACTGATGTTGTTTGGAGATAAATGTTATGATTTAACTTGGAAGACTATGTGAAAAAATCCTTCAAATATTTGGGTTTCAATATTAGTTTGGTTTACTTTGAATAATTTTATGGACAATTTGTTTATCGAATGGTCCTCATTGAACTTTGGGTTTTGTTGGAAAAATTTTGGAGATTAAGAATATATTTTATTTTTATAAAGGGTTATCCTTTTCTGGATTATCTGATCTTGTACTAACCTTTTTAGTTTTGGTTTTGGTTAAAGTCTAAAGACATGGGAAATATATAGTTATCTTTTTTGGATTAGGTGGTTCTCTATAAGTTGATTATAGTACTCTTAATGTGAACAAGTCTTCCTAAATACTCATCTTTTGGAGAAAATATGAGTTTGATTAAGGAATCTAGTAAAAGTTGGAAGTTTACGTGACAAGTAATTATGTTTCATTATGATTTAGTTAAGCTCAAAAATAAATTCCTCAATGAAGAGTAACTTAAAACAAAAATGTTGTCTGTTAACTTTTCCTACTGGGGAATTGAATATCGTTTAACCCATCACAAGTTTGTGATTTTCCTGTGGTTAACTTTCTCCTAAACATGTTTTCTATCACTCTCCATCAGAACATGACCCTATGTTTTCTCCTCCATGTCCATGTTTTCCTACATGGAATCCTAGTATGGGTTAACTCGGGTGACCTCTGTGCTTATCTTTCTTTATTTTAAAGTGATTGTTTTACCGACTCTTGTTCCGATGTGGGACTTCCAAGGATATTTCCAAGCCCAATTTTAAAATTGCGAGGACGCAATTCCCAAAAGGGGGGAAGGATGTAACACCCCAGGTAAATAAAGAATATGAAATTTTTATATTTATCCATATTTGTGAATAAAATATTAATATTACTTTAAAGGGGATGCTATGCTCGATGGCGTACCCAATACGCAACAACGAGTTTCTTGGGAAGCTTACGTTGCACTCTAATAATAAATAAAATTATTTTAAATAGTAGTTAACACCTAGCTGTTGTAATGGCGGGAATGAACAGAACTACCTACAAAATGATTATATATGTTTGTCAAATATTTTTACTCTTTACAATAAATGTTAAAGGATTAAAAATGCGAATGAATTCAATTTTAAGCGTAGACATTCTAATATTCATTAAAAGGTCGATTAACCGCCTTTTGAAGGCAAACCTCTTTTAAATCCACTTTTTGACAATTTTATGTGTTATATTTGACAAAATAAAATTCTTATTTAGAATCGGGACATCAAAATTTACTTTGTTTAAATTTTTGGTATCTTTCTGATAAAGTTCATTTTTTAATGAATAGTGAAAATGTTGTATTTTAATTCAAAACCTCTTTTTAATCTAGTTTATTTATATAATTAGATTTTCTTTTTAATTGGTTTTAAAGTGTAAATAAAATATATTTTTACCATTTCATCCAATGGTGTTCATTGTAATTAATATCACTTTAATATTGGACATAAATGAGTGTCAATATTTTGAAAGATATTGTTTCATAAAAACAGGCTATTTGTTTTAACAGCGGGATTTAATTATCAAATTAATTAATGCAAATTATATGTTATGAATTTGGTAAAATGGAAATAATTTTTGAATTCAGAATATCAAATATAGATTAGGGTGAATTTTTGGTATTTTTCTGAAAAACTTCAATTTTTATGAATAGTGAAACCACAAAGTGGTGGTTACAAAATATGATTTTTCGTTTAAATGGGACTTTACCACTTCTGCGATTTGAATTTCAAAAATACAATTTAAATTATTTTATTGTTTACGTAAAATGTGGTTCAATGGGATGAAAATAATTTTTGATGAAAAGTAACTTTTAAGTTTTATTAATCGCGATTAAAGGTAATTAGTGTGATTTAAGGTAAAAATGATATTATAATAAAATGAAAATATCTTGACACATTTCCTAACCCTATTGGATGAGTTATGGCCGACCAAGACAACCCATGGGTCGATTTTTGGTACCCCATGGAGCCACTTGGGTTTGATAATGACATTTATGCCTTTTATTTAAAGTTAAAATAAAAATGTCACAAACATGATTGTTTTTACTAAAACAATTTTTACATGGGGTTATACAAGTCATATTTTTGTCTATAAATATTCATTAGAAATCTAAAAATATTTTCTACATCATGATATTTTTTTATAATTTTTAGACATTAAATATATTAAATTCTTTATGACATCATGATGATGGAGCGATGACCTCATTATTTAATGATTTAAATAAAATGGAAAGATAATGTAAATTCTAAGACCTACACATGTCCAAAACCTATTTTATGGGTTTATTTCGAACCCTTATCACCTTATCCTCGAATTATATCAATGTGGGACCATTAAAATCCGAAATTCATTTGAAAATAAAGTAACATTTTATACTTTACCAAGAGTGCCCCTCCTCTCCTCTTATAAAAGGCACCCACCTCTACCACCTTACCCACACCTGTAAAACCTTTGGTTCAGAAAATATTTGATAATGTTGTCTCTCCACATCCCTCTCCTAATCATAGAATCCTTAACTTATTTAGGAAGCTCTTCAAGAAACCCTTTTGGTTTAAACCAAAGGGAGTTACCCAATTTTAAGGTAACGTCTTCACTTGTGCTCTTTTGTTTTATTTTTCTTCTCCAACCCCCTAAACTCTTTTTATTCATTTATTTTATAACAAATACAGTATCTTAAATATACTAGGATGTTGTTATAATAAGTATTCAAGCTACACTTACACACACCTTCATCTAATGGTTAAAGAACATACAGTTTCTGTGGATGGTGAATTTCTACCTCACGAAACGATGATTGTTCAACACTCATATAACACCTTCAAAGATGGCCATTAATATGTAACTATGTTTATATATGATATATAATATTTTTATGTTTTACTTAAGCTTATGTATTTTTCATTTGTGTCATGCCTTTATGGCTTCCATTATGGGTATACGCGATATCTTCATTTTAGGAAGTGCGGACTACTGCCCCCTCAAAGTGATTTGATTCATTAATGCCATATGTGGGATGTATAAAGGATGGATTTAAAGTTATTATATATGATTTTATACTGGAATTATAATATACCTTTATATCATTATTTTTTTCTTTCCATTAAAGTATGAGATAGAAATGAAAGTAGCGTTCATGCGTACGTACGGCTTACCGTCTCCATGAACGGTGCATTTCATTTCTTATCCTCAAATGTAATGTACTATTATAAGTACATATAATGGATATATATGATATATGATACATCTAAAGGATGAATATAATTATGGAATTAAAAATATAAACATCTCTCATTTAGTTTTAATTCCATTAATATTAAATAGAAATGAAAGTAGCGATCATGCGTACATACGGCTTACCGTCTCCATGAACGGTGCATTTCATTTCTTACCTCTAAATGATTATGTAATACTATAAATAGATGTATATGCTGGATATATATGATATATATGATATCAAAATCAGGAATTTCATTCTTTATATAAAGAACCTTTGACCACACGAACAACATGTAATTGTAAGAAGTCCACTTTTGACTTAAGAACCAAATATCGACAAAACAAACATTATTAACTTAAATGATTACATAATGTTTATAACATTTCAATAATTGATATTAAAGGAATAATTAACTTGAAAAAGGTTCTTAAGCAAGTAGAAATTAACTCAAGTTTATTATTCAGGAGATTAAAGAACGATCGAGTCAAGTCGGACCCGAGGCAAGGGATCCTACTCCTCTCTTTCTTTTTAAGTACACTCTTTTATGTCATTCCTTTTAAAGATCATCTTTCTTGTTATTGGGATGTTATTTTATATTACTCTTACTGTAATTTTTATTTTCATATGATGATATACCCTATTCTCTCTCATTAATCCATTTTGGAAGTTTTGAGTGGCGTCGTTAGGCTGCCGAATTTTCGTAAAAGAACTAACCTCTATCTTTCTTTTTAAGTACTCTCCTTTATATCACTTCGTTTATGCTCCTATTTTTTGTGTTGGGGGATGTTCTTTTATATTCATCTTTCTATATACTTTATGTTAATATGATTAGATACCCTATTTGATCTCATCAATCCATTTTTGTAAGTTTTATGTGGCGTCGTTAGGCTGCCGAGTTTTCGTAAGGGATTTTTCATCTCACTTTTATTCTCGTGACATTTATTCTACATTGGTCACAATTTCCTTTGAGTGGTGTATGTACTGCCCATTATTTTACTCATTGTGTAATATAATTTCATTTATGAGTATTTACATCAATTTTCTATTTTCCTTCTTTCACGGGCTGTATGTTTCGAAAGATACTCATGTCGGTAAGGGAACCTTTCACCCTCCTCTTTTTAAAAGACTTCTTTTGTTATGTCTTTTAATTCACATAAAATTATGTTGGGATATGTTCTTATATATCCTTATTGGTTTAAATTTTATTTCCATGTGATGAGATACCCTTTTTATCTCTCATCAACTCATTTTCTGAATTTTGTAGTGACGCCATTAGGCTGTCAAATTTTTGCAAGGGAACTTCTTAACCCAAATTTGATTCTTTGGGATAAACTTATACTCCTTGAATATGTCGTTCTATGAATATGTGTGAATAACCTATGATTTTTTTACACTTAATATCCACTTATATTTTGTGTATTCGTTTGTCACACATAATTATGTAATTGATTTATCCTTAAACCAAGGATACCGTCTTTATAGGGGACTTCGTCTCAATCTCCTTTCATTGAGGTATATTTTATTTTATACACAACTTTCTTTTATACGTTGTATAAACCCCTTTTACTTTTACTTTTATACAAAAGGAATATTTTTCTACGAATCGTTTTACTAAACGAAAAAAAGGAATGTTTCTTTTAACGTACGCGGTGACAATGACCTTTTTCGCCGCCGCGAGTATTATTTGATATTTGGCTTCCTCAACAAGCCGTAATGTTTTTAAAATAAAATAAATACCATATACTCTTTTATGTATTTTGGTATTGAAAATGGTTTTGATGAAGGATTCTATTTTGTCAATATATTTAAATGATATATTTTGATTGAAATGTGGAAATGTTATCATTCCTTTATATTGGTTTTATGTGTTATAATTTTATAATGGTACTTGGACATTTTACGGGTGGTTACGTGATAAACCATATGACGGGTGGTGTCGTGAATACCAGGATGGGTGGTTACGTTATAACCTCCAATGCATTGGGTATGGAAGTCGTCCGTATGGATATTCCATTAAGTATGTATGGAAGTTGGCCGAATGGCTATTCCATTAAGTGATATGTGTGGAAGTCGACCTTATGGTTATTCCACTTAAGTATGTTTATGTCCCATGTTACCTTTATATGTTATGTGATCATTATATGGGTTTTATGGTAATCTTTTGGTTACAGAAGGGTAAGTAATGAACTTTTATTCAGTGAAGAGTTTTTACTACTTCGAAAAGGTGAAAATTATTACTTTGATAAAGTATACACGGTTTACTTGTTGTTTTGAAAAACTAACAGTTTTCATTCTTTGTGTATCCCTTACTGAGCTTTTTATGCCCATCCCAAGTTTTTTGAAATGTTTTTCACAGGACTTAACGTGGAATAGGGTCAAGGATGGGATCAAGGGAAAGTCATTCAACCTAAAACATGGAACTGGACATGTTTCTTTTAAAGAGTTTTTATTTTATGGAAACTTAGTAAAAGTTTCTACTTTGTAATCTTTTGAGATGTAATAGTTATGTCCTAATTATCTAAAACTCTAAACCTGAAAAGATCCTCAATGTGAATTATTCATTTAATTCAATATTAAGTAAGGTTTAAGGTCGGGGCCTTATAGTTGGTATCAAAGGTCGGTTTAGATAACTTTAGAGGTTAGGGTATTCTCTATGCATAAGTGACAGTACCATAATGGTTAGGATTTCAGAAGGAGTCCAAGTTTTAGATAAAGTGAATGAGTAAGTATATCTTAGTGTTTACCTTCCTCATTTGTACATGATGGTTTTGTTGATATACTCACACTGACATTTTTTGTTCTTAGTGAATGGATGGATCTAGCAGGCACCAAAGAGACAATAGGTTTGAAGAAAACTGTGGTGGTTCTCTGATTAAGATACTTGATAAAATGGGGGATTCAATGAGGAAACTCGTGGTTGTTCTAAACCAACTATCAAGGAGTCATGATCAATAACCACTTTAACCTTGGTATGTTCTGTAATGCATCATGTACGAGATGACCAATAAATGTGGAAGTTTAGGTAATAATTATAAAGGTAACCATTAGATTTTATATGATCCTTACTTTTTAGGTAAATATGGGTTATTATATGTTATGATGGAAAATGAAAGGCATGAGATAAACTTGAGGTTAAAATATATTATGATTATTTTTGAAGATTTTATCTCGTTTTGGGCAATGTTTTAAGAATTATATAGTTTTGGAAAAAGGACAACACGCAGACTGTGTGACAACCCATCGCGTCGGACAAAGCTACGGGAATCGAACCCACAACCAAAGTGCGACTGGTATTTATCGCCTACCACTGGACTACGTGAAGTCCCTGGTTAGTTTGAATGATTCTTTTTAGTTAGATGATTTTATGAATTAATATTAAGTTGATTTTGAGTTATCTATGGAAATTTATTAACCTATCATGGAGGATATGTGATTAGGTTAATTACTTTTCAATACGAGACATTAAGAGCAATTGATGTTGTTTGGAGATAAATGTTATGATTTAACTTGGAAGACTATGAGACTAAATCCTTCAAATATTTGGGTTTCAATCTTAGTTTGGTTTACTTTGAATAATTTTATGGAAAAACTATTTATCGAATGGTCCTCGTTGAACTTTGGGTTTTGTTGGACAAATTTTGGAGATTAAGAATATATTTTATTTTTATAAAGGGTTATCCTTTTCTGGATTATCTGATCTTGTACTAACCTTTTTAGTTTTGGTTTTGGTTAAAGTCTAAAGACATGGGAAATATATAGTTATCTTTTGTGGATTAGGTGGTTCTCTATAAGTTGATTATAGTACTCTTAATGTGAACAAGTCTTCCTAAATACTCATCTTTTGGAGAAAATATGAGTTTGATTAAGGAATCTAGTAAAAGTTGGAAGTCTACGTGACAAGTAAGTATGTTTCATTATGATTTAGTTAAGCTCAAAAATAAATTCCTCAATGAAGAGTAACTTAAAACAAAAATGTTGTCTGTTAACTTTTCCTACTAGGGAATCGAATACAGTTTAACCCATCACAAGTTTGTGATTTTCTTGTGGTTAAATTTCTCCTAAACATGTTTTCTATCACTCTCCATCAGAACATGACCCTATGTTTTCTCCTCCATGTCTATGTTTTCCTATATGGAATCCTAGTATGGGTTAACTCGGGTGACCTCTGTACTTATCTTTCTTTATTTTAAAGTGATTGTTTTACCGACTCTTGTTCCGATGTGGGACTTTCAAGGATATTTCCAAGCCCAATTTTAAAATTGCGAGGACGCAATTCCCAAAAGGGGGAAGGATGAAACACCCCAGGTAAATAAAGAATATGAAATTTTTATATTTATCCATATTTGTGAATAAAATATTAATATTACTTTAAAGGGGATGCTATTCTCGATGGCATACCCAATACGCAACAACGAGTTTCTTGGGAAGCTTACGTTGCACTCTAATAATAAAATAATATTATTTTAAATAGTAGTTAACGCCTAGCCATTGTAATGGCGGGAATGAACAGAACTACCTACAAAATGATTATATATTTTTGTCAAATATTTTTACTCTTTACAATAAATGTTAGAGGATTAAAAATGTGAATGAATCCAATTTTAAGCGTAGACATTCTAATATTCTTTAAAAGGTCGATTAATCGCCTTTTGAAGGCGAACCTCTTTTAAATCCACTTTTTGAAAATTTTATGTATTATATTTGACAAAATAAAACTCTTATTTAGAATCGGGATATCAAAATTTACTTTGTTTAAATTTTTGGTATCTTTCTGATAAAGTTCATTTTTTAATGAATAGTTAAAAATGTTGTATTTTAATTCAAAACCTCTTTTTAATCTAGTTTATTTATATGATTAGATTATCTTTTTAATTGGTTTTAAAGTGTAAATAGAATATATTTTTACCATTTAATCCAATGGTGGTCATTGTAATTAATATCACTTTAAGATTGGACATAAACGAGTGTTAATCTTTTGAAAGATATTATTTCATAAAAACACGCTATTTGTTTTAACAGTGAGATTTAATTAAAAAATTAATTAATGAAACTTATATGTTATGAATTTCGTAAAATGGACATCATTTTTGAATTCGGAATATCAAATATAGCTTAGGGTGAATTTTTTGTATTTTTCTGAAAAACTTCAATTTTTGATGAATAGTGAAACCACAAAGTGGTGGTTACAAAATTTGATTTTTCGTTTAAATGGGACTTTATCACTTCTGTGATTTGAATTTCAAAAATCCAATTTAAATGATTTTAATTTTTATGTAAAATTTGGTTCAATGGGATGAAAATAATTTTTGATGAAAAGTAACTTTTAAGTTTTATTAATCGCGATTAAAGGTAATTAGTGTGATTTAAGGTAAAAATGATATTATAATAAAATGAAAATATCTTGACACATGTCCTAACCCTATTGGATGAGTTATGGCCGACCAAGACAACCCATGGGTCTATTTTTGGTACCCCATGGAGCCACTTGGGTTTGATAATGACATTTATGCCTTTTATTTAAAGTTAAAATAAAAATGTCACAAACATGATTTGTTTAACTAAAACAATTTTTACATGGGGATATACAAGTCATATTTTTGTCTATAAATATTCATTAGAAAGATAAAAATATTTCCTACATCATTATATTTCTTTTATAATTTTTAGACATTAAATATATTAAATTATCTATGACATCATGATGATGCAGCGATGACCTCATTATTTAATGATTTAAATAAAATGGAAAGATAATGTAAATTTTAAGACCTACACATGTCCAAAACCTATTGAATGGGTGGATTTAGAACCCTTATGACCTTATACACGAATTATATCAATGTGGGACCATTAAAATCCGAAAACTATTTGAAAATAAAGTAACATTTTATACTTTACCAAGAGTGCCCCTCCTCTCCTCTTATAAAAGGCCCCCACCTCTACCACCTTAAAAACACCTCTCAAACCTTTGGTTCGTCCAATATCTGATCCTTTTGTCTCTCCACATCTCTATCCTCATCCTAGAAGACTTAACTTGGTCAGGAATCTCTTCAAGAAACCCTTTTGGTTCAAACCAAAGGGAGTTACCCAATTTTAAGGTAACGTCTTCACTTGTGCTCTTTTGTTTTATTTTTCTTATCCAACCCCCTAAACTATTTTTATTCATTTATTTTGTAACAACTACAGTATATTAAATATACTAGGATGTTTTTATAATAATTATTCTAGCTACACTTACACACACCTTCATCTAATGGTTAAAGAACATACAGTTTCTGTGGATGACGAATTTCTGCCTCACGAAATGATGATTGTTCAACACTCATATAACACCTTCAAAGGTTTCCATTAAGATGTCACTATGTTTATATATGATATATAATATTTTTATGTTTTACTTAAGCTTCTTTATTTTTCATTTGTGGCATACCTTTATGGCATCCATTATGGGTATACGCGATATCTTCATTTTAGGAAGTGCTGACTACCGCCCCCTCAAAGTGATTTGATTCGTTATTGCCATATGCGAGATGTATAAAGGATAGATTTAAAGATATTATATATGATTTTATAATGTAATTATAATATAACTTTATATCATTATTGTTTTCTTTCCCTTAAAGTATGAGATAGAAATGAAAGTAGCGTTCATGCGTACGTACGGCTTACCGTCTCCATGAACAGTGCATTTCATTTCTTATCCTCAAATGTAATGTACTATTTTAAGTACATATAATGTATATATATGATGTATGATACATCTAAAGGATGAATATAATTCTTGAATTAAAAATATACACATCTCTCATTTATTTTTAATTCCATTAATATGACATAGAAATGAAAGTAGCGTTCATGCGTACGTACGACTTACCGTCTCCATGAACGGTGCATTTCATTTCTTACCTCTAAATGATTATGTAATATTATAAATACATGTATATTCTGGATATATATGATATATATGATATCCAAATCAGTAATTTCATTCTGGATATAAAGAACCTTTGACCACACGAACAACATGTAATTGTAAGAAGTCCACTTTTGACTTAAGAACCAAATATCGACAAAACAAACATTATTAACTTAAATGATTACATAATGTTTATAACATGTCAAAAATTGATATAAAAGGAATAATGAACTTGAAAAAGGTTCTAAATCAAGTATAAATTAACTCAAGTTTATTATTCAGGAGATTAAAGAACGATCGAGTCAAGTCGGACCCGAGATAAGGGATCCTACTCCTCTCTTTCTTTTTAAGTACAGTCTTTTATGTCATTCCTTTTAAAGATCATATTTATTGTTATTGGGATGTTATTTTATATTAATCTTACTTTAATTTTTATGTTCATATTATGAGAGACCATATTCTCTCTCATCAATCCATTTTGGAAGTTTTGAGTGGCGCCGTTAGGCTGCTGAATTTTCGTAAGAGATATAACATCTCTCTTTCTTTTTAAGTACTCTCCTTTATGTCACTTCTTTTAAGCTCCTATTTTTTATGTTGGGGGATGTTCTTTTATATTCATCTTTCTATAAACTTTATGTTAATATGATGAGATACCCTATTTGATCTCATCAGTCCATTTTTGTATGTTTTATGTGGCGCCATTAGGCTGCCGAGTTTTCGTAAGGGATTTTGCATCTCACTTTTATTCCCGTGAGATTTAAACTACATTTTCCACAATTTACTTTGAGTTGTGTATGTACTACCCATTATTTTACTCATTGTGTAATATACTTTCATTTATGAGTAT
This sequence comes from Viscum album, assembly GCA_963277665.1. NCBI lineage: Eukaryota > Viridiplantae > Streptophyta > Magnoliopsida > Santalales > Viscaceae > Viscum > Viscum album. Next base: position 339,889,385 of record OY728163.1, read on the forward strand.
TTACATCAATTTTGAATTGTCCTTATTTCACGGGGTGTATGTTTCGAAAGATACCCATGTCGGTAAGGGAACCTTTCACCCTCCTCTTTTTAAAAGACTTCTTTTGTTATGTCTTTTAATTCACATACTATTATGTTGGGATATGTTCTTATATATCTTATTGATTTAAATTTTATTTCCATGTGATGAGATACCCTTTTTATCTCTCATCAACTCATTTTCTGAATTTTGTAGTGACGCCATTAGGCTGTCAAATTTTTGCAGGGGAACTTCTTAACCCAAATTTGATTATTTGGGATAAACTTATACTCCTTGAATATGTCGTTCTATGAATATGTGTGAATAACCTCTGATTGGTTTACACTTAATATCCACTTATATTTGGTGTATTCGTTTGTGACACATAATTATGTAACTGATTTATCCTTAAACCAAGGATACTGTCTTTGTAAGGGACTTAGTCTCAATCTCCTTTCATTAAGGCATATTTCGTTTTATACACAACTTTCTTTTATACGGTGTATAAACCCCTTTGAATTTTACTTTTATACAAAAGGAATCTTTTTCTACGAAGCGTTTTACTAAACGACAAAAAGGAATGTTTCTTTTAACGTACACAGTGACAACGACCTTTTCCGGCGCCGCGAGTATTATTTGATCTTTGGCTTCCTCAACAAGCCGTAATGATTTTAAAATAAAATAAATACCATATAATATTTTATGTATTTTGGTATTGAAAATGGTTTTAATAAAGGATTCTATTTTTTCAATATATTTAAATGATATATTGTGATTGAAATGTGGAAATGTTATCATTCTTTTATATTGGTTTTATGTGTTATAATTTTATAATGGTACTTGGACATTTTACGGGTGGTTATGTGATAAACCATATGACGGGTGGTGCCGTGAATACCAAGACAGGTGGTTACATTATAACCTCCAATGCATTGGGTATGGAAGTCGGTCGTATGGCTATTCCATTAAGTATGTATGGAAGTTGGCCGAATGGCTATTCCATTAAGTGATATGTGTGGAAGTCGACCTTATGGTTATTCAACTTAAGTATTTTTATGTCCCAAGTTACCTTTATATGTTATGTGATCTTTATATGGGTTTTATGGTAATCTTTTGGTTACAGAAGGGTAAGTAATGAACTTTTATTCAGTGAAGAGTTTTTACTACTTCGAAAAGGTGAAAAGTATTACTTTGATAAAGTGTACATGGTTTACTTGTTGTTTTGAAAAACTAACAGTTTTCATTCTTTGTGTATCCCTTACTGAGCTTCTTATGCTCATCCCAAGTTTTTCGAAATGTTTTTCACGGGACTTAACATGGAATAGGTTCAAGGATGGGATCAAGGGAAAGTCATGCAACCTAAAACATGAAACTGGACAAGTTTCTTTTAAAGAGTTTTTATTTTATGGAAACTTAGTAAAAGTTTCTACTTTGTAATCTTTTGAGATGTAATAGTTATTTCCTAATTCTCTAAAACTCTAAACCTGAATAGATCCTCAATGTGAATTATTCATTTAATTCAATATTAAGTAAGGTTTAAGGACGGGGCCTTATAACATAACTCCCTAAGCCTATCAATAAATTCATTTTCACTCTGTATTCTCCACATCCTTTGGTATTTCATGCAGAAGTGGAAACTGCATATTTTTCCATTAAAGGTATTCTTTGATCATAATCCTCCAATAACTGAATTCCGTTTTTTCTAAATGATAAATATTCACCTTTCCTTCTTTCATAACCATTTTTCAATTTTTGAAAATTGAACTTGATATAGTAAACTCAGGATTTGATACCATTTTTTTAGAAATTCTAGTGAAAATGATAAAAGATATTGGAAATGATATTAAAATGGATAAAATGATAAAATAAAGAATAATAAGAACAATAACATAAGATACATCTATTTACATGGTTCAGGAATAATCCATATGTCAACAATGAGGTACAACCACTTCACTAACTCAGGAGTAGAATTATAGAAACAAAATTAGTGTATATGAAACCTTAGATTGAATGAGTTCTTAAAGTAACACGTACTACAATGATAGCATAGTTGGTACACTATGATACAGAGTTGTAGCCACCCAATTCCAAGCTACAATAGTATCAGTGGAATGAAGTACACAGAACTATAGTATTTCTTTCATATACTATTACAGTGAGTCCACATTGCTATAGTGCCCTTTCGGTGTCTCTAGTAAAATCTGTTATAGTTCAATCTGTGAGAGTTGTGACTGGGTATGTAGTATGGGCCACCAATAGTTGGACCAAATCCATCCAAGGATTTGCATATAATAGTCTAGAAAATCATTTGGTTGATCATGCATTAGACCTATAGTGAATTAAAGAGGTATTTTTCACTTTTGTTGTATAGTTTGGTAAACTGTGCAGTCAAACTGTGAAAGGGTGATGTACTTATCCAAAGTAAGATGCATGGTTGATGCATGGTTTAACTAATCATGTGTCCTTACCATGTGAGTTTCCCAACATTAATTTAATAGTAATTTTAAAATTTTTCCCTTTTTTATTATAAGGATTTGGATCCCACCATTTCAACTCTTTTGGTTCATTTGAGCATGGGTTGTATGCATAGAGGGTTTCCCCTACCTTCATCTTCCATTCTTGAGATCTCCTCCATGGATTACAAGAATATTTAAAGTTAATTGCCCTTTTTATATCATATTCATCCATTATTATCTACATTAAACCTATTTATTCTTATTTACTTCTCCTTATATGAATCTTAGGGTTTTTTGGTCCAAGTTTAGGGTATCAGGTCGGTTATAATGCAAGGTTTTGGGTGTCTAAGGAATTTATACGATAGTATTTTTATTGGATGGGTGTTCTCCATAAAATTTTATGAATTTATATGTGTTTACACTTATAATGAGGTAGGTTTTGTTGTTTATTTCCTTTAATTAACACATCATTGAGTTCTTAGTGTTTAAAATGCCTTATTATCTTAAATTAAACATATACTTGATTGGAATAATTTATTTTAAAAAGGTTCTTAAGTTTTTCTTACTTTTAATAAAGGGTCTTTAACTAGTTTTATAATTTTAAAGTGTTGTTTAAATTTAATGTGTTTTAAAAATGTGTATGAGGCTTGTTTAAAGTGAATTTGATGATTGAATGTTTTTGAGCTTGATTAGGTAATATAAAAGTGATATGTGAGATTTTATATAGAATTTTTGGGATAAAAGGATTGGGTTGGTTTATTAAAATGATTTTGAACAAAGGGGGTTTCTTTTCCTAAATGGTTTAAAGTGTTTCTTCCTATGATTTGGGTTTAAATAATTTTTTAAGGTATGGTGTAAAATAGTGGAAAATGGATTTTCATTCTTAGGAAATGTTGAATGAAAGGATTGTTTGGCATTTTAAATTGTTTTTTCTGAAAAGTGTGTATGAGGCCCTTTGATTGATCCCACTATTTTTATTGATTGATATAAAATTATGGACACTGAGGGTTATGTTTTTTCATCAATATATTTCTGTATTCTTATGCATGTAAAAGGTTTTTTTTCATGTGAGAGTGTTGGAGGTGATATGTGATATTCATTTATTGTGTTTTATTGATCATATTATTATTATTCCATTCTTGTTTTATCACCCCCATCATGACATATCATAGGAGTTCTAGGAGATATTAGAAAATGAGGATGATTGAACCCCTAGTTTAGATTATGGTTTAGCAAGGGGTATCTCATGGGTGTTTAAAACTCTTGAATGGTTTATGAACCATTGATTTTGAGTGATCCTAAGATGGATTTTATAGCCTGATTAGTTATATAAGAATGTCAATATACTAATGGATTATTTAATTTTGGTCTAGGTTTCAAGTCTCCAGTCTAGGTAAGTATTATTTGATCATTAGGGAGTTTCGCATGATGTCTTATTCCTATTGAGGACTGTGTAGGGGATCCCTTACCATTATTGTTTTTCTATCCCCTAGCTCTTGAGTTGATTTCATGGAACAAAATTTTTTTTATGTTATATTTATGTGTTGGTTCCTATTGTGTTTTGTTTTATTTCAGTTATGGTTGTGGTTTACTTTTAAATAGATTTGTGCTTTTTTTTAGAAAGTATGTTTTATGACATAAAGTGGTGTGTATTTTATAAAAAGTATTTTTAGAAATTTTATATAAATTTAACATGATATTTTTATTATTTTAATAATTTCATAATGATATTCTTGTATTTTTTAAAGGTGTTTTCCTAAAAAGAGTCTAGTTATACCCTTTTTTACTCTTTAAAGATGGATATTTTTTAATAGTGTTTACAACAAGTTATTTTATTTCATTACACCTATATGTAAAAAAACCTATTTTACATATATAATTCAAACTATCTTTAATTAAATGACTTTTAAAAGTGAATGGAATAAACTATTTGGTTAAATCCTACTGGGTGTGTTTATATCACACCCTTCATGCACCATTAAATGTATAAAACACTTTTATTTCCTTTTAGGTGTCCAATATCTAGTATCTTTCCATTTTATGTTTAGGTATTCCATGTTTAGATAATTTTGTGATTTGGTGAGAGTATTTGGGTCACACAAAGGCAGTTGGAATTAACTAAAGTGTGGTTTCTTTTATTTTTAGTATCATTATGTATCATCCAGTTCAGATAGATGTTTTTATTTTTTTTATTTCATCATATCTATATATATTCAGAAAGTTTTTTTGTTATTATGACATTAATTTCATCATTTTATTATTATAATTTATAAATATATTTTTTCATTTACATTGGAAATATTTATTTTATACATTTTTTTTCAATGTATATATGGGTCATGTTGGATTCTTGGTAGAGTTTTAACTACTAATTTATTTTTTTATAGGGATAAAATCATTCAAAATTATATGTCCTCAATAAACAGGAACTACTTTCGTACCCATGGGAATCGACAACACACTTTCTACCAAGTGGTAAATCAGGGTTGGGGATTTTTTAGGTCTACAAAAGTTGGTTCCTTACACTATTTCATTAAACACCTTGAAAATTTTGTTTTATTCTGAAATACACTATAACCTATTAAGAAACATTGGAAATATGATGGGTGTAACTAAAATTAATGATCCTTTATCATTACCACTAAAACTCTAGTTTAGATACGCTATGATAGTAATCATGTTGTTTCTATTGAAAAAATCAAGGCTACAAAACTATGATGCCAAACCATCGAAACTCTGGTTGTCATGCATTTCACTTAACATGAAATTTATATTCTCAATATAAACCCCTTATATTTAATAATTATTTAAATTATCTTCAAACAATATTTAAAACATATTCATTCTTATCTTGATGTATTTCTACTAGGTTTTTACAAGAATTCATCGAAAAATCCAATATATAATTTAAAAAGATAACACAAACTTCAAACCTTCTTTAATAACCTAAAACTCCTTTAAATATGGTTAAAAAATCCCCCCTTTTAATTATTTTATCAACCATTAAACTTATATCCTTTTCATCCAAATATCAATCATTATAAGAAAAGAAGCATTATTTAATCAATTTTAAGCCTATGTGAGTGTATTTGGTGTATGAAAATAGAATGATTAGTAAATTTTTTGAAGTTTTCTAAAAAAATCACACACACTTTCTATTCCAAGATATTATTATCTACTCATAAAAACTATTGTTTTATATATTTCAGTAAAATATCATATACACATTCTCAGAAAACCAATAGAATAGCTCACAAGACAAACTCACACAAAAACTAAATTCACAGCCCACCCCTTTTTGAAAAACCCTCCCTAAATAAATTATACCCATTAAAAAGCAATTTAACTCAATTAATGGAAAAATATATTCTTTGAATTTATATTTTTATCTTACCCTATGATAATAAATATCCAAATAAAAGTGAGAGATAGAGTGTGGAACACTATAGGTTAACCTCTTAATAGTGAAGTCTAAATTTTTCTTTTCTAATCTCTACAGATAGGTATTCAACACCACATTTTAATAAAGAAATGTTTTATCAGAAAAAATCAACTTCAACTCACATTTCATATTTTGAAATATTTTCCTCTTCTCACCTTCAACAATATAACATTTTGAATACACCGCCTTCTTGTTTCACTTCACTTCATCTTCTTTTTCTAAATATTTCCAATAATTTCCAATAATTGATGTATCTTCATTAGTACTTACCACATCCATTATTATTTGATATCTTTTACTTTATACAAATCCAATCACATTTTTCATTAATATAATTTTTTTCATCCATATTAGAGTCAAGAATCACCAATATATTCACATCCACTTTATTAGTCTTCTTGTGAGGAATCATATTCTTCATGGAATTATTTATCTTTTCATTCTTATAAAATATAAATGGGTTATTATATATAGATATATATTTAACTAATAAGATCTTGAGAAACTTCTACGAAACATGGCCTTAATTGTTACATCTTCCACACACTTCATTCAATCCAAAAAAATGATTCTTCAACTTGATTCCTTATTTTAAAATATTTCTTGACTACTTTGTTTTATAAGATACATATCTCCCAAAATGTGTGTCTTTCATACCTAATCACAATATGAAATAAAATTCTTCTAAACCAAAAACATCTCATCATGTTCATGTATCCTTAAAAAACTAGTAATGATAATAGAAGGCCAATATTCTCATTAAATAAAAAAACTATCTAGAAGCACTGCTATTTTAAAATTCATCATTTAAAAGATTTTATAACTTATGTTTAATAGTCCAAATCACTTATATATTCTACAAATTCTCCTATTCATTTTATATTTTTAATTTAATTTTTATCATCACACATAATAATCTATTTTACTTCAAGGTCATACTTTTCTGAAAAAATAAAATCTTAAATTATCTTATATTGTGTATCATTATTCACTATTTCCTTATTTAATTTCGGTCAATAATTTTCTTTAAAAACTATAAGATATTGTTTTATCATTATTTGATATATTTATTGATTAAAATTATCTATATGTATCACCTCTACGAATACATACTTCTCTTACATCAATCCTTTCCCCTATTCAAGCTTGTAATTTAAAAATTCATTCTTTAATTTATTCATATGACTTTATTTTTCAAGAAACACAAAATTTAGTGATTCAATTTATGTATTATTTTAAATTCACTTCTATTTTAAAAAATTAACTTTATTCTTATTTCTAATAAGTAAGCCACTCAATTTCTTAACTTTTAAGTGAAAATTGGATTACTTTTATTAAAAACTATTTTCAACCAATTTGAATACCTTAAATGAAATATTTATAATCCCATTATCATTACCCAAAATGAAAATATTTAAGTTGAAATTATTCAATTATTTATCAATAATAAATTCATTTTGATATTTTTGTACCACTTAATCACGTCTCTATTCATTAACACATAATGATTCTTATTTTTATTCTTTTTCTTATTTTTCACAACTTCACCACATAACATCTATTCTATAAATTAATGTATTCTAAACACTACCAACTTAAGATCTGTCATTATTTCTATCATCACTTGATAAAATATAAACATTAGATATTAAATTATCTATTTTATTTATTGAGTAATTCTTACCTAATTAATTTGAAAAAAAAACATCCATCTTCTGAAATTATAATAATTTTTTTCAAAATATCATGCGAGGACTCTTTTTAATCTTTATTCTATTATTTATCCTACTTTAGAAAATGGTTTCCCTTCAGAACACTAGTCGAGATGAGTGACATGATATTTACAAACTTTATATCAATATCTTCATCCAAATATAATTTTTCATATTATTATTTGACCTCTTTCACTTTATGATCACCATCATAGATATTTAGAAACTTATCTAAAATACCTTTAGGATTATTGATATCTTTAACCTTTTTGAACTCCTTATTTAAAAGTACATTAAAAATATTTTTTACTTATCACCAATCACATGATATTATTTTTTATCTTCATTCATCATCATTTTACCTTAAATAATTGGAGAAAACACATGTTCTAAGACAGTTAACACATAAAATTGTTCGATAAAAGATAAAAAATATATTTTCCTTCTAAATATGAAAATTATTTCCATGAAAAATAGGAAATCATTACTATTCATGAAATTGAAACTCACTATCATGAAATAATGAAAATATTGAAAAAAACCTTTAGATAAATAATTAAAAACGAATTCAATATCTTTTAATGAAAATATAAACACTACCTTAACTCTAATAGAGAAAGAAAATTCAAATACAAACTAAGAAGAAATAATTCACAATAAAAATCCTCCAAGTTATAGAGATATTTTGGGGAAAAACTAAATATGATATAATACCAATTAACAAGAACAAACATGGTGAGAGTTCAATAATGGTTGGTGGGGGTGAATTAGTGAATAAATTTCTACTTTTACATTTATTAATTCATCAAAATAAACCTCTATTACTTGTTAGATTGATTTATTAACATATTATAATTCTCACACATCAATGTAATCACTAATATAAATCCTAATGTATAATGTTCACAATTCAACATGAATGAGTATGTACTTCATAAGATCCATAAAATAATAGATTATATAATCCACTATAATCACCATGAAGGATGTTACAAGAAGTTTATATCCAGGATCTCAAAATAAAATAACTATAAATGTTGTATCCTGAAAAATAAAGTTTGGAATTTTGCATTCAATATATCTTCTTACAATGTTATCTTCTTTCTTAAATGAGGTTAGAATATATATTTCTTATTTACTATTGTTATTGTATCTCAAAAATAAAAAGTTCTCCCACACTTATTCATGTCACAAAACTAATGTGGATCCTTCCAATTATTTGATGCACGTAAATGGTGTGATAATATTTTATTCATTCATAAAAACTTATGTGTGTAGTTGTTCTTCTCTTCTACCCTTTCTCTCTATATGTTCTCTCTCTTATCCTATATCTTCATTATCTTTCTTATTATTGGACACCCATATTTATATAAACCATCACCACATAATCCAACTTCCACTCTTTCCATGAATTTTGAATTTCAAATTCTAAAATTTACCTTTCATATTAAATTCAATTAACACCATTAAACTATAACTCAGATATATTTTTCGGCTTACTTGAGTGGTAAATCCATCCCATAACCCTATACAAAACCCATGTTGAAATTTGGGAAAGAGGTAATTGTTGTTATACTATAGTAGTACTATATAACTATAACAGTTTGGTTACTATTAGAGGTACTATAGTGGGGTGATGTAATAATAGTACTATTCACCCGATTAGGGATTTTGGGCATTGTATTGGTCCTTCAATCCATTGGGTCTTTAGGGCACAAAATTTGGCCCTTCAAGGCTCTATAGTGTAGTATATTCAAGCCAATGGAGTGCAAGAATGTGTGATGTTGGTCAATGTTGAAGTCATTATAGACATAGGAAATACTATTTATAGAATTGAAAGAATGCACTAGGATAGAATCCATGTTCACCAATATGTAGGGAAGTAATGGTGAGCCCCATATGTGATGTTAGAGTGACAAGATGGAGTATGTGAGTAGTAGGAAGGTGGGGGTGTTATAGTGTACAACCTTTGGTCAAAATATCTATAGTCTATGGACCTATATATCTTATGTCCATGTATTATGGTTCTTTAGGACTTGTAATAGTTCCCTATCAACCTAGTAAAAAGTGGGTTTATCTAAAAAATAAAATTAATAATGGAATTGGATCAACATCGATTAAAATTTTTTTCATTGGATAACATCATTACATTAATTCATCACTGATATGTTCTTTGGATGTTTGGTATTTAATATGAATAATTCATGTCGTTGATTAAGACACATCTTGAAACACCTTTAAAATAAGGTTTTTTATTAATAATATTTAGAACCTTGTTAGAATCCATATGTCATCTACTGGGTATAACTGATATAAAACCACTCCTCTTTCCCTAAAATTGGAACCCTAGTACATAACCACTAAAACATTGATTATATTAATCTTTGTTCTGTCTACAAATTTATGTCTATTAGAACTCTGGTGTTTATCCATTTCAACTTTGGTGGTCAAGTAATGAACTTCACTCGCACCTTCTCTTCTCAATCCATTTCATTTAACTTCAACCATTCCTATAATTATCTTCAACCAATCCTCAAAAAATATTCCTCCAAATCATTAAATATATTAAACATGTGTCAAAATTCATTGACAGTAAATTCTAACACATATTTCAATAAGATAAGCAAACTTCAAACCATCTTCAAGAACCTAAGACATGTTCAAATATGGCTTCATAAACTACAATTTGGTTTCTCTTCATTTAATCTTATAGATATATATTTTCTTTCTTTGATCTATTCCACTGACTAGGAATATTAAAACTCTTATAATCATGGTGGTAATTTGAAAACCACAACATGGTTTAGTAAATTATAGAGTTATATTACTAAATCTAACACAAATAAACTCTAAAATTTACCAAATAAACTCTAAACTTATTCATTCAATTATATTCCTCTTATTATATCTTTTCAAACAAATTTCTCACAAAAAACAACTTTATTTATACTTCATAGTCAATCCTTTTTATTATCTTTGGTTCCAACATATTATACTTAAATAAACTGTGTTCCAAAATTATCCTTCTATGGGTTTGTGGTAAATCCTAAGTTGAATTCAATGTTTCCAATTAACTAGAACATTTATGAAATAGCATATTATATCATTTATCACTCCATGTCTATGTGATATATTCTTGATGTAGAAAACATGATCTATAGAAAGAACTCTACACATAACTTTATTTTATTCCCCAAGGATTGTATCTCCCTTGTATTTGGTGATAACATATTCTCCCAAAAACATATATTTACTCTACTTAATGTAAGATTTATGCACTACTTCCACTTGTTGAGCTATAAATCTATTAATCATATTTTCTTGTCTCTAAATTACCCCCTATGAAAATAAACCCCAAGGGCATTTAACCTATCATCAATGAAAACAATGTTAAATATTTAATTCCAATAGATATAAGGGATACACCAAACCTACTTAATCTTTAGGAGGTGGTTGAACATAACAATTTAACTAATATTTTTCAAATAATAGTGTAGGAAAAGATTTTATAAACATTTTTTCCACTAATATGTTTTTCCAATATGTTACAACTTGAAAACTATATGATCTACCTTTTATTAAATAATGTGATGTTATATTTTAATATTCTTTATATTAGAATGTTATACCAAATCCATCATAAGATAAATTTCACTTTTGGTGTTAAATATAATCAATATAAAAAAATTTACTTCTTTTCTAAGATCCTAAAACTATTTATTTATCCAAACAAAATTAGTATATGCATTTTTTACTAAAATATACCTTGCTCCAGTTGTGTTATGAAAAGTAAATTCATGATTTTTTATAAGTCTCAACACAAATTTATTTCCAATGAAAATAATCATCAATGTATATATTTTCAATCCATAACATATCCATCCCAATCTATATCAAAATATTCACCCAATTTTGTGTATTTTCCTATATCAAACTTCATCACATAATCAAGAGTACTTATAACATACATCAAGATTCATTTAATAGATCAAATTTCTATGCTTTTTTGAAACCATGAAGTCAAGAATGTTTCATAAATGATTTCCAGGTATATCAATATCAATTACTATAATATTTCAATCATTCTTCAAAGAAAATTCAGTTTCATCACTTTTCCATAATAATATTTTTAGTGTTTAATTAAGATCATTATTATAGTTGAATCCAATTTTCAATCATTTATGTCAAACTTTTTCAACAACTCAATTGTGTATTTTTCATAATAGATAAAAATATAATTACTCTTTTGAGTGATTTTTAGCACAAAAAAGTAAGTTAGTTCACCAATCATTTATATCTATCACTCCCATATCATCAATCATGAAATTTCTTCTATTTATTATTTACTACTTCAAAAAAAAGATGAAATCATCAACATTCCCAATCATCATGAATTTATCTTCCATTGATGATTTCACATAGATTTTGTAATCAAAACTACCTATCTTGGACATCAAATTCTATAAATTTTAATACAAATGAGAATAATAATCTCATTATTCATTTTTTAAACCATAAAAAGATTTATTTTAATGATATACCTTCCATTTATCCTGAAAATGTTAAAATTATATTAGTTTGAACTTCTAGTTTAATCAAATCATTAAATAATTATATATTTACATCCATTTGATATGTCTTGAAACAATGTTGAATTTAAATTATAAAAGACAATCATATAGAATCAATTCTAGACACCTATGAAAACATTATTTCAATATATATGCATTTGATTGGAATATAGCCTTTGTATACAAATATACACTTATTCTAGATCAAATTCCCATTATAATCATATTTAATCTTGAACATCAATTATGTTTTAATGATGTTGTGATGATTCATCCCATTCATAATCTCAAATATTTTATTTTTCTTTATTTCATCTTTATTTTAATTCATGGCATCAACCGAGGATTTATTCTTTGTCACTTCTTCAAATAATCTCATATCTAACTATGAGGATAGAAAAATGTGCTCAATAATTCTCATCTTTCACTTTTTTATTGGATTAATCTTATAACCAATGATATTAGGCTTTTAAATTTTATCTCTCTTCCACCTCTTTTGAGTTTTTTTCACCTTTTTTTAGTGTATATTTCTTCCTTTAATTCAGCCTTTAAATCTTCTTCATGTGGTGTATATGGATGTTCTCCAGATTTTTTATTTACATCATCATGTTCTTTGAAAATTAATAAAATATTATAATTTCAATATTTGTTTCTAAATTTTTATCCAAAACTTTTATATCACTTATCTCTATATTTTTATCAAGCCTTTTATTGAAACATTGATATTCCTTTCTATTGGTTGAATAAATATGATATACTTCTTCATTTACTACATCACTATATTTTCCTTGATTACTATATTTATTCTAAATATAGAATTTAATTTCAAAAAAATTAAATTTTTTTAGATCCATCTTCATTTTATGACACATTTCATATAGTGTTCCCTCCCAAATCAACAAATACCTATTTTATATATAATACTATACTTTCACCATCTTTTTCCAATAGTACCTTGAGATACTAAATTCAATAATTTATGTCTTTTATATATTTTTTACTATGAAATTTCAACTTTAAACGCACCATTTTTTCTATAGGGTTTTAATTGAAGAAAATTTATGCTTGATTTTATATATTTTCAAGTAATTATTGACTTACATGAAGGTAAAATCAATAACATTATTTGGCTACAAAATCCTGATCATTCTCACTATTTCATTTTCAACACATTTTTTATATCTCTTGAATAATTCCAATACTTATTTCATTTTTTCATAAACACCAAACATCCCATTATGGTGTAGTGATCCAAAAACAAGATGAAATGATTTTATCTTTATATTCCATCATGTTTCATATGATTAAAATTGTCAGTGTAAACCAAATCAATAAAATTTAAGTCTTTCTTATCCTTAAAACTATAACTTTTTTTACACCATATTTCATCTTATGAAAGTATCACATGTCCTTCACCTATATACTTTCATATTATGGATGTAAATTATAGCTTTATGTTTTCTTATAATCAATATGAATTTTTTATGAATGAAACCAATTTATTGAGTCCACTAGTTATTTTTTCCTTTAACCATGAGGAAACATGAATTATATTTAATTTCCACCAGATAAGGAATATAATTTATCCTATTTATTTTTCTTAACAAATTTCCAACTTTTCCTTCACTTAGGAAAACCATCCAATTGAACATTAATTAAATTCCTAAGTCAAGAAAATATATTACTCTCAAGAGTTAGTGTCGAAGATCATCCACATAGTGTGAATTATTTATTTTCAACTCATATCCATATCACATAATTTTACTAATTCCCTTGATTTTTAAATCTTTATCATTAATTTTTTTTAATAAGTTAATATTTTCATTCATCTGGTAAGAACACCCACTATTAATAATATATGTATTTTTTTCTTACTCACCTTGAGTTTAATTTTATACCTAATAGTCTCATCCTTCTTCTTTTTATCTTAAATATATTCTAGGTTGATTTAATAAAAAAACTATCTCTCTTAATTTATTTCAACATAGGTAGTGATGAAATCATTCTCTTCTTATAATTAAGATAAATTTTCTCTCCAATGGGATTAAGTTTGTTGTTTTTATTTTTATTCTCTTTAGAAATATATTGAATTATTTTCCCATTCTTCTAAATAGAAAATCATAATCCTTATTCCCATGTTTATTTTAATGAAAAAATATCTATAATACATTTCTTCTTTAAGGTACAGGATATTTTATCATCCTTTTATTACTTATGGGTTCATATTCTTGTAAGTAGCCCCAAAACTAATTACAATAATTATTTTAATAACCTATATAACCAAATGATTAAGAATTTATTAGGGTGAAATATTATCATTATCACTCTCCATGTTTTCTAACTCTAGTGTATCTTGTAGTGTTTTGAATAAATATCAAAGATTCATTTTGAGAATTTTATCTAACCTTTTATTTTACTCTTAACATTTTGATTTTTTCCTAGTTATGGATAATCTACTCTAAAATCCAATCCTTGTCTTATCTATTTATTTGTGTCTTTATTAATTCAAATAAGTCTTAAAACTCCTCATGCCACTTTTAACTCTTTTTTTAACTTATTAATTTAAGAAATTTCAAAATTTAATTGACTTATAGGAACCACATTATTTTTCAATTCAGTATTGATATTTTTCATCAATATATCCACCTCTCCTATGAGAATTTCAATATTTTATCTTCTCTACTTAATGTTATCATTAAGGTCGTTGATAATTTTTTTATTTTCATAAAATTTTTTGCTTAAATAAAAAAAATTATCTAGGTTTTTCTTATGTGTTTGTTTTTCTTCCACATCCTTTTATAACCAAGTTATTTTTTTTTAGTGTTGATCAGTATATTATGAGGACTCCTTTAACAGTCCTTCAATCTTAAAATAATTCTTTCTTTGTATATTCAATTTACCTAGTGCATTTTCAAGATCTAATTTATTATTATCTACACCCTCTAGTTGATCTTACTCTTTGATTTAAAATTGTTTTCAATCAACTATTTCCATCATAGAATAATTAGAAGCTAATTTTAATTCTTTTTAACCTTATTTCAGATGAATATCATTGAAAAATTCTTTTTTAATTACTAATATCTTCTAATACAACTTCATTCTAGATTAATTTATAGATTTAACATTTTTTCAAGGGAGAAACTTCCTTTTTCAATTTTAGGTAAAAATTAAACTCTTCATCATAAAATTAATTCCTCCTTAGACACCTTGATTAAATATTCCAAACCTTTATACATATGAAATAACACAATTGTATCCTTATCTCAAATATTCCTTTACAATGTTTGAACATTCTTTCCAATAGTGATTGAGACTCATCACTCACATATTCTTCGTCATCACCATAATTGATGTTGATATTCTCCTTTGATTTGAAATATATCTTATTAGATGGATGAATTTTCATCCCTTATGGTTTTACACAATTCTCATAGGTCACCAAACTAATTTTCAAATAATTAATATAAATCTCTAAAAAAATCATTCTTCAATTTTTAACACCTTTAAATTGTATAATGTTATAAATATACTTAGAATATTATTCACAACCTCAACATATTTGATTTCGCTTATGATCCCATAGATGGACCCAAAAAACTCAATGATGAAGTTAAGGAACTCATTGATGTTTTTAGGGTTCATCTTAAGTAATCAATATAATTTTCCATGAATTAAACAGTGCATCCTTAACCTTGTTATCTCTATCTTGAATATTGGAAAACCTTTCCCAAATAGGTTTCCAGGATGTGATCTAATATAAAAGTGATAAGGATAAGGAAATTTATGTCCCTATATCAACATATTGAATCTTATTATCCATTTAATTTAAATACATATTTTTAGGATCACTTGCTTATATTTCATGAATAATAGTAGACTAAGCATCAATCTCGAGAGTGTATAAATGTGAGTAATGTGATTTTTTAAAATTTAATAATTTTATCCATAAAAGTGTGGTACTCCCTTTATATTAATTGTATTATCAATGTTTAATATTTATATAAGAAAAAAATTTAATAAATATAATTTATGACCTAATACAATTTTTTATAACCACAAGGCCTAAAAACTAAGATTGGGGGAGTTATGGTGTTCAATTTTTTGAACTGTATGGATCTTGTACTTATGATAACAAGAACACACAAACCTATCATTTAAAACCAAGAATCTATAACATTCAAATGTGAAAAATAAAATGCAGTGACATAAGAGTTTTTCTTTTTTTACATAATATATAATACATCCAAGAAGCATACACTAATGATATGTTGATGTACCAAGAACAAAACTAAATCAATATTATGATTACAAAGTTTAGGATCAATGAACTACTAATTTAAAGGGTCACTCCCGCATTCTAATTTTTCACTCACATCTTTAAGATAGATTCATAAATAAAAATGGAATGTAGGTTGCTCACAATGAATAAGATAATGGAAATCAAACCACCATGATAGTATGGTTTTTTTAAATCAACTCCAACTTATTTATTAAGTTTAAATAATAAAGTATATACTTTTTCTTCATAAAAAAATACTTAATAACTTCATATATTCATGGGTTTTTTATATTCTATCATATGCTACATATATTATTCTCATACCATGACTCTAATTCTCTAATTTTATTAAATCATTTATCTCAGTTCCTATAAATTTATATGTTACATTACACCACCGCATTGTCTTCCTAAAACATCAATCATAGATGAGTCAAAGTCCTAAGAAAGATCATATCTTTCAATAATTTGAAATTGATTTAAATATAAAAAATCATCAAAGAGTTTGAAAAACACGGTAAGGCCATGTAAACTATGAAATGATTTCTTAGTAAATGGTTTGACCATAAAATACAAAGTCATTCAAAACTATGTCTCCTTAAATATCTATCCATTTCCTTTTTAAAAATTTTATATCATTATCCCACCATGTTTCAGTGTTCTTAAAAATAAAACATGGTTTTATATCCATGAATCTAGTAGATTCTAATAACATTCCTTGGAAAATATTGAGTTCCAAAATCACTAACATAACTATTATGTTTGTTTTTCTAAAAAAATCCCAATAAAACACTCATAATTTATTTATATCCCATTTTATATAGGGATTAAATAAAATAAACAAGTGAACCATTACATGCACTATGATATAGTTTAATTTCTTTTCTTGTTTTTCATTCATCCATAAAAATCATGATCCAGACTATAGTGTGTTTTGATCTTAAAAAAACCAAGAAAAAACTCCACTAAGATCAACCTAATCTACAACCACAATTATATGGTTTTTGTCTATCTTATTGCTTCAGCTTAAACTAACAAAACCATTATGATGTAGTTTAGTATTTCCATGTTTTCTAAATATTTTTTTACGCTATCCTACTTCAAAAATATTGCACCCTCTTTTTTTATGGAAACTCTGATGCAATCCTATATCTGTGATGGTTTGGTGTGAACATCATTGTGGACCTGCTTTCTAATGAAAGGTAATAATTGGGGTATCTTTCCTATGATTATTTAGAATGAATATTAGTCAATAGGATGGTAGTTTGAGCTCATCATACCTTTTTGAGGGGATTATGCCTTAATTTTGGACTCTCTAATAGATTTAATATATTTTTGTGATTTCATCCTAAATCCTATCATGGGATTGGTTACCCCTATGCTAGAAGTTTTTCATAAAATTGTATCAATTTAAATATCTATATTTATTATAAGTTTTCCATATTTGTTCATTATTGATTACGGATTTTTGATTTTAGGATAATATAGTTTAAATCCATACACCTAGGCACTCTAGAGTTTATAATCATCCAAGGATGCACCAGGTGTTGACAATGTCAATATCAACCATGAAAATGACTTAATATTTATCTTTATGAAAGGAATCAGAACCCATGTAGTTTATTGAAACTTAATAGGACACATCACACCTTTTAAGGTTATGTTTCAAGGATTTATCCATTAAGTTTAACTTCATGTGGTAAGGATGATTGTGTTAAAGATTCCTAGAAATGGTTGATGTGGTAAATACATTTGAGAGGCACTTTATAATTGAACTTAAAGGGAATATATCCCAATGAGGTTTTATTTTGTAACTACATGAAGGGAATATATCTTTATAGGTAGTGCATGGTATTTTTAAAAATATGGACCAATAAGAAAGATATGATAATTCCTAGACATAATATGGTTCTATGATCAATGGGTCATAATTTCATTAGGGTGGTGTGATATTAGAACAAGTGATTAATATGGCCCAATGAGGAAAGGAATAAATAGATGTGAGGAATATGGCCCTTGAGTATGAGAGTGAAAATTGGATTATTTTGGGTTTAAACCATTGGGAGGAATTATATGTGTCTTTCTTGAAAGAAATCAAAGACAACATAGTTTTAGGTGCATGATTTAAGGTTATATAGACTGACCATACCATAAATTTTAATGTCATGTGGTAAGGATTTTGTCATGAAATTTTAAAACATTTTACTAAGATGTTGTCTGCATAGTTTAATATCATGCTATAGGGACTTTTGTTCCATGAAAGGTGTGACAATAGAGGATTAAGCAGGGCTTACATATATGAGGATTCCTCAAAATCCCTAACTCAATATGTGTCTTTGGTGTAGGCATGGATAGCTAGGTATTACACCCAGTAAAAGGCCCATTAGGGGACTAATTAATTGGGTGGAGAATAAATCCATCATTGAGTCTAAAATCAAGTATTAAACCTAAATTAATCCTATCCTCATTATGCCATCTTCTTGAATATTAATATGCAAGGAGATATAAAGGAGACTCACTCCTAGTTAGGGGATTTTAAGGGTATATACAAGGATTAATCTAGATTTGGCTACCTCTATCTCTATTTGGGCTCAAGTATCCACCAAGTTCCAAAGATAGTCAAACTTGGGTCACCATTTTCCAGGTTAGATTTCATGGAATAGAGGTGGAATCACTGATTTCCTTATGATGGGGACCATCATTAACAATGGAATTTGTAATTGAAAGTTCTCTAAGGGACCTATAAATTAGGATGGATAAGAACGAGGGAACCTTTATCAAGGGAATGCATTATTAAAGATGGGTCACTCTGGAATTTCTAGCAGCCTAATTATATCATTGGGTGGTTTTGGAGGAGTCGTTTATAATTGGTGTCCAAAATAAGAGACTTGGGTGAAGAGATAATCTACCATTTAGGCTAGGCTATTTATGGTACCCTGTAATGGGAGAATAAGTGGATGCTTCACCCTAGTGAGGGTGAAAAGTTATATCACCCGAGTATGGGCTAGAGGGAATCTTCTCCCTAATGAGGGTAAGAAAAGTATATTCAACCTAGTAGGGGAAATAAAATGGGATTCACCTTAGTAAGGGTGAGAAAAAATAATCTCCCCGGTGTTGTCTATAAAAAATAATTTCCCGAGTGATACTTGGGTAAAGCGTCTCCCTAATGTTACTAAGGAAAGGTGGTATTTTGGCTGATAGAACTTACTTGTGGATTCACCATAGTAATAGGGTATATCCATGGATGCCTTTAGATGGGTGGCATGCAATTTTATGGCCAAGTAAGGGTCCTTTGGCATATTGTTTATGGACTAGGGATAAATTAGTTTTTTATGAAGATTCTTAGTATTTAAAACCCTCGAAAAACTTGATTATCCTCCCTTTTGGTTTGTTTATATTGATGCCAGGCTTAAACAAGCTACCTAATGGGTTTTAAATATTTATCCATTGGACTAGAGAGAATATAGTTTCAGGATATCTCTTCCTCGAAAAGGTTAAAAATGATAATATCAAGGGTCCTATTTATAAGAAAAAATTATCTTGGGTTAAGGTGTTTTGGATTGCATGTTGTGCGCATAGGTTTGATATGAACACACATCTTATGTGCATAAATAGTGTGTGAAACTAAGGAATGAAAGGTTGGGTGGACTAATAGAGGATTATGGTTTAGTAATTCTTGTGAAGAATGCTAGGATAGGCTTTTGTGCCTGAGGACTTTGGAAAAGTTAATATTTGGGTAAAGTAGTAGGGCATGTGATCTAAGTATAAGTTTAGATAAAAAATTCCCAATTACCGATGGCCATAAAAGTTTATTTGTAAGTCCTTTTTGATCCATGACTAGTAAAATTTAAGCCTATGAAATTAAATAAGACTATTTATATGGGTATATAACCCATAATAATGTGTTTAAAATGTAAATAAGGTTCCCATTAGACTCTTAAAAATTGGTTTTAAGGCTTCGATAAACTTTTTTTTACATAATTTTCAAAATATGCAGCTTGTTCCCAGAGGGAATTTCTCACCGAAACATCACCAAATTAGGAAACTTTTTTTGAGGAATTTAATTCCATTGATATGAGAGAAATAATGTGGAACATGGAGATATAATTTTCATCTTGAGGAAGATATCAACTCAATGTTTATGTGTTTCCTCAACTTATCAATTCATGATAACTTGTGAAAGACTAAAAGGGAAATATAAAGAAAACTTGAATCCATATGGATAATACATATATAAAATATTAATTAAATAATGGTTACTAAACACTTGATTCATATATATATATATATCCCTATATATGGATCATAGATGGGTAAAGGTAGAAATTCCATCATTATAACACTTGAGTTGGTCCATTTAAATGAATGATTTTCTCCCAGGTGTGGATAATGGATGGGTATAGGTAGATATTATATCACCATAACATTGGATTTGGTACATTTGGATGAAATATTTTAATCAGTGTAATAAGGATTAAAATGTTTGGAATGATGGTTCCAATGTTTAAAAGGGTCTTGAGTACCTTGAAGTGACGTGTGTAAGTTTTTTTCACTGATTCTCTAGACTAACATGATAGAGATGGGGGATTGGATAAGTGCTCTAGATTTTTCTTAAACCAAGGGGCCTAGTGATATTAGTGTCTCTTTCTTTGATCAATTTTAGTTCATGTAAGTGTGACCATTGTATATGATGTTTAAGGTTATACAAATTTTAACAATCAATGAAAAATAAATCTATAAAGAAACAAAGGTGGAGAAAAACCAACATTAATAAGGGATCAATGCCATCATAGACCTAGATAGTTTCATGTTGTTTAAGGTCTAGGAACATGGACCAAGAATTACTGAGGTTTTGGGTCAAATATATTTGACCATATGTTGCTACAGTTTAAGATCATGTATCCTTAACTAAATACTATGGGGTTTCCTTTTCAGTGATGTGGGTGAGGTGGACATAATTTGAATGATAAAATCCCAATGTTTCTGATAAAAACTACTTTATTAATACAAACATCCCAATCAAACCAATCAGAATGACCATTTCTAATAGTGGTGGTGGATTTTAACTCTCCGAGAGTGTTCCATAGATTGATTATTCAATCTCTGGAGGCAGTTTTGATTTGGTGATTATCGATGAAGGAGTCGATGAAAAGTTAATACCATATTTTTTACATCGATGGGGGTTCAGTTTTATTAGTGACTATAGGAATTTAGTTTAAGGACATTAATATTAGACCATCATGTCATGTGGTATAGGGTCACATGAAAAGGGATAATCAAAATCTCAAGGGAGAGATGTCAAATATCTTATCTATAGGTGATAAGTATTCAAAAGTGTGTAATATAAATGGTACTAAATCCATTTGAATTGTTGGATTATGGGCCATGCAAACCATAACTCAATAAATTTTTATAATGGATGATGAGATAGGGCATGCATGTTGGGGATGACCACTGAACACACTCGAATGATGGGCTCTGTTACAATAGTGTATGGGTATACCAAAATTAGATGATCTTACCCCACATAATGAAGATACATCTAGTTGATAGGATATATCGGGGGTGAATATTTAGATCCATATTGGGGGTATGTATGTATAGTCAAGTAGAAGTGTCCTTTGGTTTAAAATTAGATTGTTATTGGTATCTCTAAAGACTAATGAGGATTCAAACACTTTTTTAATGAAGTAGTTTGATGGGAAAAGGAATATTCAATGATTATTTTTTCACCCTAAAGGTTATGGCACCATGTATGGAACACACAATCATATTGAATAGGTATAATATTCTATTTATATAACTTTTTCCTAATTCAGTGGGTGCAATGGGAATGGATTAGATTTTCCAAAGTCCATTTGGTAGGCCTTAAAACTCATTTCCTTTTCTATTTGCACTCTAATTTTTTCCCAATTCATGGAAGTGGGAGGATTAGCAAGTGAGGACTTGAATTTTTCTCAAGATTCCATTTATGAGTTTTCATCCTGAAAAGTATTTCATTTTTTTACTTATAGTATAGGGTCTTGTGGTCTAAACTAATGAGGTCTAGAGTTTAAGGTTATACAAATTTTGAACCAAAATTACTGAGTTTAATGTTTACAACTTTGTCCAACAAGAAATATAACTTATATAGTAACAAAAACATAATAACAAATGCGAATGGAAAGTACACTGATACTATAGACTATATTAGAGAAGTTGTAAATATCTTAAAGTCATGATTCATGGACCCAAGGGGTAATGATAACAACCCAAATGGGGTAAAAATACTAAGAATGTCCAAATATCTTTTGAACTGAAGAGTGGAGAAGTCATAAATTGCAGTTCATGGTTCTTGGATATGAAAAAATGAGATAGAACTTGTACATAAGTGATAATTATGGACCACATCCAAATGATGGATTCTATTGTGATACTATATATGGAGATATAATGAGATTATAGGATCTTCCATATTAGGTTGCAGATTCCCTTAGTTGAAAATCTATATCAAGGGTATATATGCAGATCCATATTAGTGGTTTGGATGCATAATCAACTAGAAGTGTCCTACGGAGTCGAATACTCTCATTACTAGTATCCAAGAATATTTGTGTCAGTCTGAGATACTCAATATAATAATTGTGACTGATGGAAATAAATAATATGAAAATGTGATGGAGGCATCTCAGGCCTCTCTTAACCATTGTTAGTCTATTTTAGACCTTTTTCATAGGAGTGAAAATAGGTTATAGTCTATGGTTGAGTCCAGAATATTTGGTCTATACATTGATAAGTATCTTGAATCAGTAAGAATAAATTCATGCATAGTTACAATATTATAAAGTAAGATCTAAACATTAGGATATAGTATTGAAAATGGATATTTAATACTAGTTCTTGTTTGCAGAAAATCCTATATAAGGAAACCTTACATGGATCTGGTTCTTGTGTAGGGAAATTGGTCAATATTAGTAGGTCATTCTAAGAAGTTTAGGTTCATATATAATGGATCGAATGTCCTAAAGTTT
Source organism: Viscum album (assembly GCA_963277665.1). NCBI lineage: Eukaryota > Viridiplantae > Streptophyta > Magnoliopsida > Santalales > Viscaceae > Viscum > Viscum album. Next base: position 339,912,876 of record OY728163.1, read on the forward strand.
AATTTTATGTGACAAGGACTTAGGTTCCATGTATTTTCAGGTCATATGTCAATGAATATGTTATAGGAGATTTTTGCAAATCTGTATCATGTGAAAATTGATATGTCTTCTTCTTAATTTTTATTTAGTAAAGGAGAAAGCCAATATAAATTGAGGGATCCAAACACTAGAATGAAGTGAATATTTATTATTAATTTTAATTGGCCCTAGGATAGGAGATCCATGTGTCACTATATATCATGTATGGATAGGAATAAAGCTATATATAATTATTATAAGGAGATTTCCTAGATATATCTAGCTCATATGAAAGAAAGGGGGTATTTTCTATCACATTTTAGGTGAATTGTGATACCAGGATTGGCTAATATAGTCATAACCACTCAATCTCAAAGGGATAGAGAAATAAACCCTACATATATCAAGATCTTGTATAGGGAAGAAGTATTTTTAACATGGGTTCACAAATAAATAACCCCAAAATGAAATATCATATATATATATCAAGATTTTATGTAGTAAAGGAAACCTTTTTAGTAATAGATTTCAAAGATTAATTTCTTCCAAGTTATTTATATAAATTCAACTTGTATACTTTTTAGAGCATTTTTATTGATCCGTACACAATTTTATTAGGGATTCTTCTTCATAAAATAAAATTGTTTGTAGGGGAAGGAATAAAAGCATCACCTTAGTGTGGCGCCACACACTAAAGAGGATGGTTTCTCTGCTGCATGTTTTTTCTGGTCTTGGGATAGGAGATCCAGCCATCATTATGTATCCTGTTATAATAGGAATCAATCCACACAAAGTTTTTAAAGAGAAATTTATTGCATATATCAATATCATATATAGGGAAAGGGGATTTTTTGGGTTGATACTTGGATAAAATATCTAGGAATCACTGCATATCTTTTGAAAACCAGAATAAAACCACACATAGTTCTTGATGAAAACTTCTCTATATAGATCAAGCTCATATATAGGGAAGATGGTAATTTTTTGTTTTGATTTTTTGTTGGTCCTAGGATAAAATATATAGGAGTCACTATGTAACCTATATAAATAGGAATAAAAACACACATCATTCTTGAAGGATCCCTTATAAAAAATCACGATCTTGTAAAAGTTTGAGGGCATTGACATACTTAGACACAAATTATGTGCCACGAAATCCTATATAAATATGGCTCTTATGTAGGGAGATTATGATGTGAAGGGTAGGTATCTCTAATTAGTTTAAGGTATTTTATATTAGAAAATACACGATTCCCTATCTTTAATCATGGTGTATTCTATCCATGAAAAATAGGTTGATGAACAAAAACTCTTAACTCATACGATTCATGATAGGTGTGAGTAATAAGTGGCATTTGTAGGATCATCCATACTGAACTAGATACCATGATAGGAGAATTAACCACTATAGTATTTTGAATTCATGGTGTGGAAGTTTTCATATAATTTAACATCATGTTTCTAGGATTTCAAGATGTGATGTTTAATGTCTTTCAGGCAGGACTATAGAGGAATTCATTTTCAGGTCATGCAACCAAAACCTTAAATGAAATTTTATTTCATAGGATAAGGATAGTATGATATATAGTTTGTAAAGTCATAATTATAGGACTTTTTCTACAATAATTAATTCCATACAATAGAGATGATGGCTATGTAGGTTAATATCATATGTTGGGGAAATTTACTATGCATTTTAACATCTTACAGTGAGGATGATGACATATAGTTTATCTACATACAGTGAGTATATAGTCATGCATTTTTATGTCATGAAAATAGGAAAATTTATTTTAGTTTTATATTGTATGACTATGATGTTATGTTGTGTATTTTAAGTTCTTGTATCTAAGAATTGTAAACTACCATGAAGGTTATGCAAAGTAATTATTAGGAAAACTTGCATTGGTAGATTATTTTATGCGCTCACCATCCATTATGACCATGGAATTGGATCTATTAGAGTAAGAATTTTGTATAAGAAAGGGTTCTTATCAATTGGTCTTGAGATTTGGAGGCTTCTTCCCTAATATCGTCAGAGTTTTGAGAACCAATATCAGCTCTCCTTGGTAATATTGAAGGAGGATAAATTTATTATAGAAAGCTCATGCAACTCATTTTTGAAAAAACTCCATGTTTTTTAGGGATAAAAATCTCTTCTCATAGAACCATTCTAGATCATCCGGCTACTTGTGAGACTATTCATTATCATACATCTTGTTTTAGGGGGAAACATGAAGCAAGGAAAGTTGTAACTTGATGGGAATCACTACCTCTATCCTGTATATAATAAGATATAGGGTCTCTTTTATAGTCATAAAAATTATGGTGTGATAATCCCACAAATAATGTAGGAGTTTATTTGGATAATACTTACAATCTTTATCCACTATATTCTAGAGTATATTATAATGAGTCTTATTAAAAGCCTCAATATTTAAATTTTTCACTACATGATAGCAGGATGAGTGGTTGAACTGAATGTCATATTGTTGATATGAACTCTTCATCTTGGAAGAGTGGAATTTGATGCCATTTTACATAAATATTGTTTGAGGGGAACCAAATTCGATAATGATATTTTACATTACAATGTTTATAACATCTTTTATCCTTACTTCTATGTGGAATATAGCCTTATCCAACTTGTAGAAGAAGTTGTTGGAAGTGAGGATGTACTTTATCTACTTGGATATGTCAAGGGGATATGGTCTCATGACATATATTCCATAGATAGAAAGTGGAAAATAATATTTAGTGGTATTTAGTAAATTTAGGGGTTTATGGATGGAATTGGAATTTATCTAGAAATCATGAAACTTCCTAGTGAATTCCATGAAATCCTGATTCATTGATAGCTAGAAGTATCCAAGACATATAATCTAATGGGAGAGCTCAGTCCCAAATTTTTAACCACCACAAGAAATTGTGTGAAATTCATCAATAACTATGAGGGAATATCCTCATTCAATAAATCTGTAGAAGAATATATCAAAGGTTCATTTATAAAGGACATTTTGAGAATTAAAGACTTCATAAATGATGAGGTTTAAAACTCATCATCAAATATTTTTCTTCTTGGATCAATTTGACATAATAATTTCACTTTGTAGGTAGTCAAATATAAGGTAAATCCATCCAATAGTGGAATTATTTATAAAGTCTAATGGATCACCTTGTTAATGAGTGATGTCGATCACATTAATCTATTTCACATTGCTACTAATGAATGGTGATACCACCATACGATGTAAACTTTTGATGATTATTTCATCCTGATTTGGATCTTATGGGGCTATGGATACATTTTTCAATGCATCTATATGGGTTTTTTTCAAATGTAGGACATGAAACAGTATTGGATTAGAGGGGAACTATGCCATCAACCCTCATGCATAATCAAGAAAGGGAAATAATTCCTCTTTCTTAACAATATATTCTCCATCAATCTTTTTGATTACCAACTCTAAATATCCATTTAAATTTAGTTAGGACAACAATATATGTAGATCCAAATCCAATATTGCATTAAGGGTCTAATATTATACCTAATTTTTAGTACAGACTTCTAACAAAAGGAAGGAATAGGGAAAAATATCTTTTTCGAAGAGATGAAGATAATTCCCAAGACAAATCTATTTATTTTCAAGTTTCCCATCATTCTTCATATTGTAATACTAAAAGATACATCTAAATACACATCTTATGAATGGAGAGTTTTACTAATGGTGAATACATCTTTAATGGGTTATTCTATATCCATTGGTGTACTTTTCAAGGTAGTATGTTTTGTATGAAATTCTACTATTTCTTTCTCTTTGACTTCCTTCTTTGATATGGACTGAACATAAAACTACTATATAATGACCTCCCATCATTCCAGTCATCTTGTCAACATCAGATGATTGAGGATATGTTTGATTGGTTCAATAAGAGATAACAAGTATACCTTTTGATGTTGTAGGTAATTTCTCAATTTATAGACCATAAATATTTTTGAAAATAAATTTTTCTCAAAGTTAGAATACCATGTATCAACATCAATCATGTTTATACTGAGATAGTAGTGACCATTTTATTTTCCCAAAAAAAAATTCTGTGTGAGAAAGGAACTCATGGGTTTCTCAACAATCTTCCATATACATAATGATTTTCATTCCTTTAACTAGAGGTATCAATACCAGTGGGCTTGAGGGGTATTTATTTAGTTTTTTTAAAGTTTATGGTAATTATTTTTCCCATAGATAGGTGACTCGCTACTTCATGAGTTTGGTGAAATTTAGGAACATTTATAACATGTTTTTTATGAAGTTTTTTATGAAGGTGAGGTGACCTTAAATACCTATCCACTCTCTGAAATTTCAAGGAGGTGGCATGTTATGTAATGCCTTAGTTTTATTAGGATTAACCTCAATTCCATGATGGTTTACTAAAAATTTGAGAAACATTATTTATTTTACCCCAAAATTTCATTTCAGGGGATTTATTTTTAGACTATGCTGCCATAGTTTATGGAAAAATATTTTAATATTGGAAATATGATCCCAACACCACTAAGATTTGACCAGAAAATAATCCATGTATAATTCCATGGTTTTCCCCAAAAATGAAATTAAAATATGTTGCATGGATTGTTCATATGTGGTTCTAGTGTTATTTAAAACAAATTTCAATACTTGATAGAAACACATACCTTGGGGTGCCCTAAAACTAATTGAATCATCATCTTTGGGAGCCATATATGTCTGGTTATAGCTGAAATATTAATCCATGAATGAGAGGTCTTGGAAGCGGGATGTTGAATCCATTAAAATTTTCATGATAGGGATTGGGAATTGATATTTTGGGAAATGGAAATTTATATGCATAATTTCAATGAAAACACTAATCTTCTTGTTATTCTTTTTGATGGGGACAATGTTGGAAATCCATTTGAAGTACTGAAATTTCTCAATGACGTTGGATTTAATGATATTTTCCAATTCCACTTCCACCTTGGTAGCATGAGTCAGATACATTATCATGGAATCCTACTTATAAACATGTAGATCCTTAGGTAGACCTAAATGAAGGTTTTCTCTATATGGATTGAGTCTAAGGATTTTGGTATAATTCCATGTAAATATATATAGATTCTTATTCAAGGAATAGATTTATGTGTATTTTTATTTAGGATTAATATTGGTATTGATCAAGGTATGTTTCAAGTCTTTATATATACCCATATTCACCAGATTAAGCTAATCAATGGAAGTGGAGAAACCTTCCTAAAATAATAGCGGGGAATATCTGATATCACCTTCTATTTCTTCCACTTCTTCTAACACCAAAATTCTGGTGGAAGTGGGAAATGAAGGGATATATTTAGGGCCAAAAAATAGTGTGAGGTAATTTTATCTTCTAATAATGATGAGGTAGTTTCTCTGGACCCTTAAGGTGTTAGTGCATGAGTATCATCATCTGGGTCATTATGGATATGATATCCTTATTCTCCACTATCATTAAAGGTAGTGTAGGTTCTAACATCATAAGACTCAGAAGATGAAATAAGTGAATTATTTATTTCTTCCATTGATGTGGAATCATTTTTTATATAGAAGGTAATATGAGGATCTCCGTGGATATTTGATACAAATACTGAGATCTCTCATCTAGGGAGTAATCATCACGGTAGAGATCATGACCTTCTTTCCCATAACTATATTAGTAAATGCGGTTAATATAATGAAGATATAGGTAAATGTTCCCAAACCTAAGAACATCCTTCTTCTCATATGATTCATATCTACTTGCTTGAACAGTCTTGGTTGTGCTAACTAGGGCTAAAGATTAGTCTTTCCATCCTTCTTATAAAGATATTGAGTGGAAATATTGATCTGTATTGATGGTATGGAATTATTTTTCTCTATCATAAGTGGTTTCTTGGAGGAAAATTTGGCTTCTACATCATATAAAAAATGAGATCAAATTTTGTTTCCTCTCAGGTTGGGTTTGTATGGTCTAATAACTCCCTGTATGTAGAGACCCTAAGCTTGACTTAGATGGACATTACATTACATTTGCGGAATACTTAGTACATAACAAAAAACACACACACAAGGATCGTAATAGTTTAGTGTCTTTGGAAACTCGGAACGTAATCTTCTAATCGTGGTGAAAGATCTTCAATATCTCCCATAAAGATCTTCCCTTTTTTTACCTAAAACCTTTCTTTATATCCTGGGGAAAATAAAACATAAAAGGGTGAGCTCAAATGCTCAGTAAGGGTAAACAAAAGAGAAATCAATCACATCATATTCATAAGAACATAGCTTTTGGAAATCTTAACCTGCAAAAGAGCTCATAATATCATAACATGGGATAAATCATAGAAGTGAAATGTAATCCCAATAATCATAACATAAAACATGAAAATTTGTGGAATACACACATAATCATAGAGAATCATTTCTTGTTAGTCAAGACTCATTGCCAAGACTATCTTAGTGGACAAAGTCCCTTTCTGAATCGAGTAACCCTCGTTTCAGTCCTGTTTCACTGAACCGGTATAACCTACCGTTCCAGCCCTGTCTATCTCATGAGATATAAAATCTTTACCCAATGCATTGGAGGGAGATATAGGTCCCACCCAACTCATAATGAATCATTTCTTATGTGTGCCACATAATCATAAAACATACATCATCGCATAACACATGTAACAAAAATGGAATTCTTGAAACATCATGACATCATAAATCAATTCATAATAGATAAAGGAATTCATAAAAATAATTCCATCACAACATGATCAAATCAATGTAATAATAGGGATAAAAACAGAAACCTTTATTATCTTAGATGGAAAATAATTTTGATAAAACACTTGAACTCCATTCTTGAGGAAAATATCCTTTCTTCTTCAAAAACACTTTTCTTTTCTTAATATGTCATACAATTATAAACTAAAAGAAGTTGATTAAAAATAAACTTGAAAATTTTTAAAGGAAGATTCTTGGAAATAATGTTTTAAAAATCCATCCATGCCGTATAAGTTAAAAAAAACATTCTTCGTACTTTTGTCGGAAAAGTCAAAAAGTACCTCGTACGAAAAACGACAAAAGATTCCTTTCATATCTTTTAAAAAAAAACTTACCAAAGGGTAAAATTGGATATAAAATATTGTAGAAGGATTGAAATAATATTACATATTGAGGAAACATGGATGTGGATGATAAAATACACCCCAGTAATTACTTACGAATAAACAATCTCGGATAAAAATGAGATTGTAATATTTCCCTTACCTTAGGTCCGACTTGCTTTGTACGTGTCCGAACCTCCTGTATAATGATTTACATAATGTTATTGACTCATTACAGAATCATATTCATTGTTATGATATCATATATGGTCCACTTATAACTTTATATTACCCGTTGTTTTGTAAATTCATGTTAAAGTAGCGTTTTGGGTAAAATCGTTTCATTTATCGTAGGTGTTTTGACTTGTTGTTCTTGACATTATTATTACTTATATCATGATTTACTTACTTCCAGAATATAAAATATGATTTATATATCATATATATTCAGTATATATATATATATAATAGATAGATAAATGAAATGAAAAACACCGTTCATGGAGACGGTAGTCCGTACGTACGCATGAACGATGTTTTCCTTTCCTTATTGTCTTGAATGGAATTAAGTAGATGACATACATATAAATATACATAAATCCAGTATCATTATTATGTCATATATTTCATTATTACTTGTTATATGTGCTTTATAATCATTCATGAATGGTTAATGTGGAGAATGAATCTCATCGCGTCGTGGAGACGGTATTCCGTACGTACGCACGAGCGATGATATCGTTCCCATGGTCGTGGAACTGTGTTAAAGTGTATGCATATTATTTCAGTATCAATATCACTTTATAATAATCATATATAGTCACTCATTACACCATTATACCCATCCTATTAAGGTGGTGGCGGAAAATAGATTACACCACGGCGTGGAGACGGTATTCCGTACGTACGCACGCGCGGTGATTTCATTTTTCCGTAGGATGGATAGAAGGTTAATTAGGGTTGTTTCATACTTATAATAACATATCAGTATATGAGTGCTACTGATGTTATTACTTCATAATGAAACAACCTAAGAAGAAGAAGTGGAAGAAGAAATAAAGATGAAAGAATTGGTAACGGTAATTACCTCTTCTTTGAAGCGCCTTTTGGAGACCTCCTCTTAGGGAACTAAAATTGGTCTTTGAGGAAGACCAGAACCTCTAGGATGTTGCTAGGGAAGTGGAGAAGATATTTTGGCAGGGGTTGTCTGAGCTTGAGTGCTCAAATTGGTGTGAGGAGGAGGGGGAGGAGGTGTCCTTTTATAAGGGAGGAGAGGGGCACCTTAGGAATATCTCAAAATATTATTTTATAATAAAGTCAAAATCGGTTTATAATGGTTCCAAAGGGTCTTATTTCGAAGCTAAAGTGGGGATGGGTCGAAATCCTATCAGGAAATAAGATTTGGACAAGTTTAGGTTATTATTTTAACCTTATCAATTAGATTTAACTTTAAGTTAAATAATTTAACTTTTACCGTGTCTTTTTGTTTTCTTTCACTATATGGTTAATACACTTACTATAACATGCCAAACGAACCCCAAATTGTTTATTATTAATATATATATCCTTATCTAAGTCATTTGTCCGAACCTTAGATTTTTAGGAATAAAATAACAATTAATTATATAATATTTGGTTTAAAAACTATTTTGTGTCAATTTTGACACTATTTGATATATGATTTTTGTGAAAGTCATAACAGAATTATATGTTCGAACCAAGTTGATTAAATCAACAAATATATATCATAGTAACCTAGAAAATTATTGGAATTCATAAAAAGTCTTAAATTACATTTATTTTGGTATTTATATTATCAATTATGTCAATATTTCATTAATAAGATAATTACTGCATCATCTTTGTGTCATAAATAAATTAAATTATTTGATGTTTAAAAATTACAAATAAAATACCATCATGTAGGAAATCGTTTTAGCTTTCTAATTAATATTTAAAATCGAATTTATCTTATGTATAACCCCATATTAAAAATTATTTACTTATTAAACTTTGATTTTAACTATTTTAACCCTTCTTTAAATAAATTAATAATAAATGTCCTAATCTATTCCAAGTGGGCCTAAATGGTCATATTTTATTCCTAAGTTTGTTTTTGGTCAAATTTCACTTGTCCAATAGAATTAGGACATGTGTTAGGGTAATATTAATATCATATTTACCCTTAGTTACCCTATTTACTATTAACCGCGGTAAAAATAGTAAAAAGTTACTATTCACCAAAAAATTATTTTCATCTCATTGAACCACATTTTAGTCCTTGATATTAACTGTGTCTCTCGGATTTTTGAAATTCCATTCACAGAAGCGGTAAAATTAAGTTTTATGCAAAATTCAGTTTTTAACCTACCACTTAGTGGTTTCACTATTCATCAAAAATTGAAAGTTTTCAGAAAAATACCAAAATTTCACCCTAGGCTAATTTCGATATTCCGAATCCAAAAATGAAGTCCATTTTGAAAAATAAAATTTATAAAATTTCAAAAAGTGGTTATTACTATTCATAACGGCTAGTTTTAATAATATTTTAATAGCATATCGTTGTTTAGTGAAACTCGGTTTTGCGTACTACACATGCTATCGAGGAAGGTTGCGATTGCGTGTAATGCAAGGCAAGTCAAGGATACGTGTTGTGAAAGCTCCTTTTGGTGTAGCGTACAACACAAGAAATTAATAAAATTAAAAAGAATAGTTTTTATAAATTCTCGGGTTGTTACAATCTACCCCCCTTAAAATGAATTTCGCCCTCGAAATTCGTCGGGGTTATAAATAGTTTACTATTCGAAAGTTTCTTTAATAGAAACCCACATTGTAAAAAGGAATACCAAAACTTGTCTTTAAAAACTAAAGTATGAAATGTAACGATTACCCAAATAAACTAATCACTGGGTTTCCACATAGGTGAAAATATGGATATGGAAGAGAAATCTAACCATCATGTTCTGATGGAGAGTGGTAGAGAACATGGATTTGGAAAATCCAATAATCACAAATCCATAGATTTGTGTACCATCTGATTCATCAGGTATAAGATCACTAGGACAACATTTTTGGTTTTCAAGATCATTTCCCCAAAGTTGAAAATTTGAATTAGAATAAATACTTACTTTATTTTGGTACAATCTCACTGTTGTTCGTGCCTTGAACAATTTCCACTTCATCTCTTAAATAAATGAAGTTGAATTTGTTATTCGTGAAGTGTTAGCAGATCATGTGATAGAACGACGGGTCATTCCATCTGTCTCAAACAAAAGGTTAGCAAAAATTATATACATAAGTCGATCTATAGTGAGATTAATCATATATGGTTCCTAAAATGGACTTATACTTCATATATCATACTGTTTAATATAATAAAACTAGTTTTTACTAAACAGGGACTTCCTGTAGGCCAGTGGTAGGCGATAAAGGCCAGTCGCACTTCGGTTGTGGGTTCGATTCCCACATCCTTGTCTGAAGCGATGGGCTGTCGCCCGTCCTGCAGGTTGTCCTTTTCCTAAAACTACATTACTATAACATCCCATCAATAATATCAAAAATCTTCTATCCTTAAACAATACTAACTTATTTCCAACATAATCCATTCTAATCTTTAGGCTTATCCATAATACTGCAGTCCACTCTCCTAACATAGTGAAAACTATTACCAGAGATTTAATACTGTCGTTGATCCCCATATATCATAAGATATGTTTCGCTGGTCACATTCCAGACATTCAAAGTCCTTAATCATGTATTCTCTTGAATACCCATTGAACCTTAATGAAAGCATGAATGCAGTTACCAAAATCCTAAAAATTCTATATACTCAAACCATGATATCACTTAGTCCTTATATCAATCATGAGCTCATGAATACTGTCAAATATTTCATTTTCTCGTTTTCCCTTCATTATGCGCATATCATTCTTTTTCCAAAAATATCTCAATCACTTTCCATGGTTATTGGTACCATAAAATTATTGAAAACCACAATAGACCAATACATAAATATTCCAATACTCCATGATACAACATTATTTTGGAATCCTATTACATAAACAATTATTCATTCCACCACATTGTTGTCATATTCAACATCGCCAATAGTGATCGCATGTGACTTCCCTTTGTCCTTTGCCTTAAGCGGTTGCTCATGTCGATCATCACTAACCCTTGGATTAGGGCATTTATTAGTATAATGCCCCATTTCCTTGCACTTGAAGCATTGAAGTGTTGGTGATGTGTTCTCTGCATTGTTTGCTTTATTCACATCATTAGAATCCATTTTTCTATTACTTCGACACTCAGCTACTCGATGACCTTCTTTTCCACACTTAAAGCATTTTCTAGTCCCTTTAAGACAATCTCCACCATGCTTCTTTCCACACTTTGTGCATAAGGAAACATTCATCTTCTTTTCACCATTATTCTGAGATTTCTCCTTGAATTCCATCTTTCGTTTCTTGTCAAAACCATGAGATGGATATGTAACACCAACTTCCATTTCTACCTTGACAGCACAACGCACAATTTCTTCATAGCTACTGAAGTCTCTTATAGCTAATGCCCTTCGAAGACTTGGTTTTAAGCCACTGAAAAATCGATCAACTTTACTTTCAGGTTGGATGATAATGCGAGATGCATACCTTGCAAGTCTTGTAAAATTTGCTTCGTATATACCAACAGATTCATCATCCTTCTGCTTCAGCTCAAGAAACTCCTTTTCCATCTTTGTTCGAAGAATACGAGGGAAGTACTTACTAAAAAACAAGTTCTTGAACTCGTCCCATTCCATGGACTCAATTTCATCTCTTTGCCTCGTATTCTTGATAAGATTCCACCATTGATCAGCTTCACCTTCCAAACGATATACTGCTAAGATGACTTTATCGTGTTCAGAACATTGAAGAACTGAAAATATCTTTTCAGTGGTACTGATCCATTGTTCAGCAACAAGTGGATCGGTAGTCCCACTGAAAGAAGGTGGACGTTGCCTCATGAAGGACTCAATAGAATATTGTTCCCTTCTCTGCTCATTTGGAAGTCCAGAATGATTCATAGCTTGTGTAAGTATAGCAATAAGATTTTTTACTCCATCTCCCGTAACATTTGTTTGTTCAGGAGGGTAATCATTGCATTGTCCATTGCATTGATCAACACGGTTCCTTCGGGTTCCAACCATCGTCTAAAACCCAAAAAGAATAGTGTGAGAGGCAAAAATCATTCTAGGGAAAATAACATAATAAAGGGGGAGTACCTTCAATATCTAACATCTTAGGTTTAATTCTATGATCGTTAGCGTAATTATAGTACTATAACCAATACGTATACTTAACCTTAGGGACATCCCTAGACATACCTTAGAAATATCTCTAGGGATCTCACTAAAGTTCTCGCATCCTAGTTTCCAAAGGTTGACTAAACCTTTCCTCTGATACCAACTGTAGAGACCCTAAGCTTGACTTACATGGACATTACATTACATTTGCGGAATACTTAGTACATAACAAAAAACACACACACAAGGATCTTAATAGTTTAGTGTCTTTGGAAACTCGGAACGTAATCTTCTAATCGTGGTGAAAGATCTTCAATATCTCCCATAAAGATCTTCCCTTTTTTTTTACCTAAAACCTTTCTTTATATCCTGGGGAAAAGAAAACATAAAAGGGTGAGCTCAAATGCTCAGTAAGGGTAAACAAAAGAGAAATCAATCACATCATATTCATAAGAACATAGCTTTTGGAAATCTTAACCTGCAAAAGAGCTCATAATATCATAATATGGGATAAATCATAGAAGTGAAATGTAATCCCAATAATCATAACATAAAACATGAAACTTTGTGGCATACACACATAATCATAGAGAATCATTTCTTGTTAGTCAAGACTCATTGCCAAGACTATCTTAGTGGACAAAGTCCCTTTCTGAATCGAGTAACCCTCGTTTCAGTCCTGTTTCACTGAACCGGTATAACCTACCGTTCCAGCCCTGTCTATATCATGAGATATAAAATCTTTACCCAATGCATTGGAGGGAGATATAGGTCCCACCCATCTCATAATGAATCCTTTCTTATGTGTGCCACATAATCATAAAACATACATCATCGCATAACACATGTAACAAAAATGGGATTCTTGAAACATCATGACATCATAAATCAATTCATAATAGATAAAGGAATTCATAAAAATAATTCCATCACAACATGATCAAATCAATGTAATAATAGGGATAAAAACATAAACCTTTATTATCTTAGATGGAAAATAATTTTGATAAAACACTTGAACTCCATTCTTGAGGAAAATATCCTTTCTTCTTCAAAAACACTTTTCTTTTCTTAATATGTCATACAATTATAAACTAAAAGAAGTTGATTAAAAATAAACTTGAAAACTTTTAAAGGAAGCTTCTTGGAAATAATGTTTTAAAAATCCATTCATGCCGTATAAGTTAAAAAAAACATTCTTCGTACTTTTGTCGGAAAAGTCAAAAAGTACCTCGTACGAAAAACGACAAAAGCTTCCTTTCATATCTTTTACAAAAAAAACTTACCGAAGGGTAAAATTGGATATAAAATATTGTAGAAGGATTGAAATAATATTACATATTGAGGAAACATGGATGTGGATGATAAAATACACCCCAGTAATTACTTACGAATAAACAATCTCGGATAAAAATGAGATTGTAATATTTCCCTTACCTTAGGTCCGACTTGCTTTGTACGTGTCCGAACCTCCTGTATAATTATTTACATAATGTTATTGACTTATTACAGAATCATATTCATTGTTATGATATCATATATGGTCCACTTATAACTTTATATTACCCGTTGTTTTGTAAATTCATGTTAAAGTAGCGTTTTGGGTAAAATCGTTTCATTTATCGTAGGTGTTTTGACTTGTTGTTCTTGACATTATTATTACTTATATCATGATTTACTTACTTCCAGAATATAAAATATGATTTATATATCATATATATTCAGTATATATATATATATAATAGATAGATAAATGAAATGAAAAACACCGTTCATGGAGACGGTAGTCCGTACGTACGCATGAACGATGTTTTCCTTTCCTTATTGTCTTGAATGGAATTAAGTAGATGACATACATATAAATATACATAAATCCAGTATCATTATTATGTCATATATTTCATTATTACTTGTTATATGTGCTTTATAATCATTCATGAATGGTTAATGTGGAGAATGAATCTCATCGCGTCGTGGAGACGGTATTCCGTACGTACGCACGAGCGATGATATCGTTCCCATGGTCGTGGAATTGTGTTAAAGTGTATAAATATTATTTCAGTATCAATATCACTTTATAATAATCATATATAGTTACTCATTACACCATTATACCCATCCTATTAAGGTGGTGGCGGAAAATAGATTACACCACGGCGTGGAGACGGTATTCCGTACGTACGCACGCGCGGTGATTTCATTTTTCCGTAGGATGGATAGAAGATGAATTAGGGTTGTTTCATACTTATAATAACATATCAGTATATGAGTGATACTGATGTTATTACTTCATAATGAAACAACCTAAGAAGAAGAAGTGGAAGAAGAAATAAAGATGAAAGAATTGGTAACGGTAATTACCTCTTCTTTGAAGCGCCTTTTGGAGACCTCCTCTTAGGGAACTAAAATTAGTCTTTGAGGAAGACCAGAACCTCTAGTATGTTGCTAGGGAAGTGGAGAAGAGATTTTGGCAGGGTTTGGCCGAGCTTGAGTGCTCAAATTGGTGTGAGGAGGAGGGGGAGGAGGTGTCCTTTTATAAGGGAGGAGAGGGGCACCTTAGGAATATCTCAAAATATTATTTTATAATAAAGTCAAAATCGGTTTATAATGGTTCCAAAGGGTCTTATTTCGAAGCTAAAGTGGGGATGGGTCGAAATCCTATCAACCAATAAGATTTGGACAAGTTTAGGTTATTATTTTAACCTTATCAATTAGATTTAACTCTAAGTTAAATAATTTAACTTTTACCGTGTCTTTTTGTTTTCTTTCACTATATGGTTAATACACTTACTATAACATGCCAAACGAACCCCAAATTGTTTATTATTAATATATATATCCTTATCTAAGTCATTTGGCCGAACCTTAGATTTTTAGTAATAAAATAACAATTAATTATATAATATTTGATTTAAAAACTATTTTGTGTCAATTTTGACACTATTTGATATATGATTTTTGTGAAAGTCATAACAAAATTATATGTTCGAACCAAGTTTATTAAATCAACAAAAATATATCATAGTAACCTAGAAAATTAGTGGAATTCATAAAAAGTCTTAAATTACATTTATTTTGGTATTTATATTATCAATTATGTCAATATTTCATTAATAAGATAATTACTGCATCATCTTTGTGTCATAAATAAATTAAATTATTTGAGGTTTAAAAATTACAAATAAAATACCATCATGTAGGAACTCTTTTTAGCTTTATAAGGAATATTTACAATCGAATTTCTCTTATGTAGAACCCCATATTAAAAATGATTTACTTATTAAACTTTGATTTTAACTATTTTAACCCTTCTTTAAATAAATTAATAATAAATGTCCTAATCTATTCCAAGTGGGCCTAAATGGTCATATTTTATTCCTAAGTTTGTTTTTGGTTGAATTTCACTTGTCCAATAGAATTAGGACATGTGTTAGGGTAATATTAATATCATATTTACCCTTAGTTACCCTATTTACTATTAACCGCGGTAAAAATAGTAAAAAGTTACTATTCACCAAAAAATTATTTTCATCTCATTGAACCACATTTTAGTCCTTGATATTAACCGTGTCTCTCGGATTTTTTAAATTCCATTCACAGAAGCGGTAAAATTAAGTTTTATGCAAAATTCAGTTTTTAACCTACCACTTAGTGGTTTCACTATTCATCAAAAATTGAAAGTTTTCAGAAAAATACCAAAATTTCACCCTAGGCTAATTTCGATATTCCGAATCCAAAAATGAAGTCCATTTTGAAAAATAAAATTTATAAAATTTCAAAAAGTGGTTATTACTATTCATAACGGCTAGTTTTAATAATATTTTAATAGCATATCGTTGTTTAGTGAAACTCGGTATTGCGTACTACACACGCTATCGAGGAAGGTTGCGATTGCGTGTAATGCAAGGCAAGTCAAGGATACGTGTTGTGAAAGCTCCTTTTGGTGTAGCGTACAACACAAGAAATTAATAAAATTAAAAAGAATAGTTTTTATAAATTCTCGGGCTGTTACACTGTATATGGAGATATTTCCTTAATTTGATTGACCATAAATACATAATATTCACTGAGATTATGGAATTGATCGTCAAGGACCATCTCCAAACCATTAGGGGTGACGGTTTAGATGAAATCAACTTACTCTATCTATTTCTATCCCTTTGATAGAGTGATTAATTTATATATTGGGATTTGAGAGAGTTAAAAGGGGATCCATCACTATGAAACAATTTGGTGTTTCCATTTATGGAGTATTTGAGAAACATGTGGTATGATGAAGGTATTACCACCTAGGAATGGATCCATGGTATTCCCAGCAAGAAATTGAAATTTATATCTTGGATTCCCACTATGAACCTAACATTATAAATAAGGCCCCTGAGATCAGCTATGAAATTGATTCAATCAAGAGTCTTTTTCTCACTTTTATCATACCCTTGGACTGTCAAGGCAAAGGGAGACAAATCAAACTCATTGTAACCTAATCGTTGAAGGGTACATATTGGAATGACGTAGATTCTATAATTGTTATCGATGAGGAATCGATGAATGTTAGTGTTTTCTATCTTTCCAAAAATATATGAGGGATGGATGTGTCCCCATATGGAAGACTATATCACATGGAATTCAATAGGGTCATTTTTTACATGACATAAATTAAAAAAAATGAAATCAAATTAAAACTATTGAGAGTTTCAAATATCCTCAATAGGTGATTCCCTAAGATCCTTTAAAAGATAAATGGAATCAAGAATTGAAAGATTAGCTGAAATAGAGACCAACTATTTCAAGATGTTATACTTATGATCCAAAGGCATAAAATTCCCTATATGATGTTTCTCCCTACTCCAAGGATTTGGGGGTAATGTTTTCTACAATGGTAGCTACCTTTATTGATCGGAACTTGGGGGAATATTCATCACCCATTGGTTAGGATGATAAGACCTTACCGCATTCTAATGTTGACTAGAAAAATACTGATTTATAAATCAAACCCCAAGTATATTTGGGATTCAATGAGACATAGATTAATCAGGAGTATATTGGTGTTTCTATTCATCCCAATTAAGTTCCTATCTTTGTATCTCTACCATATATATGGTCTCAATAGGGATGTGATCAGAATATTAAAATCTATGTGGACCATGTTTCCCTTGACCCCATCAGCCTCAACAACCTCTTACTTCTTCTCCCAAATCATGGTAGGTAAATTCAGAATTGTATGAATGTTCTTCATTAGATAAGGGATCCACCATGTGAATTACATTTATAAATCCGTATAGTGACTCTTCATTTGATGAGGATTCCATTTAATGGGACGATGCTCAGTGAACTATTTTTCAAGATAGTGCCCATCCTCCCGGTGTTGGGGGTATGAAGTCTAAGAGGGATTGAACTATCTTATGTGTCAAAATGAGTTTATATTCTTGTTTATTTCTCAATTTTCCCATATTGAACCATTTTTTATATTACCAGTATTTATATTGATATGGTGAAAAATAATTCATCGTGATCATCATTGAGGGAGTTGGATTCAAAGATGGTAGATTCAGCTATGCCTTGAAGATGGAATGTGATTGGTTGACTTTATTTCTAGTCATAAAATTATCCAAATTTCATGCACTCTTTCTTGAAACTTTCTAGAAATATCCTTCCTCTTTTGGTGGGATGGAGGAAACCTAAACCTCTTGTGCTAGTGGCTTTCCCAAACTCACCTACCTAGAATCCACCACCATTTGGAAGATTTGTTTGATGAAAAATAATTATTTGATGGTGTACCCTAAAATTTTATGGAAGGGAAGATAATTGGAGTGTTCACTATGTCCAAATTGATCATAAATTCCTAGGTTTTGGAATCTTTTTAAATTTCTTTATATAGCATTAATAAAATAACTAGGGACTTGTACATTTCAAAAATAATAAACTTTATTCTTTTTGACCACATATGATGGGTTTCTATGATATTTTATCCCTATATAATGATAATTTTATTACTGTAGTTTTCATTCAAGAGGAGTTAATATGAAATATTGTGTGTTTTTTGGGTACCAAATCTAGTGTTAAAGTTTTTTTAACCATCACAATCAGTATTTACTCTTTACCAGTCCTTTTACTAGAGTTGTTGGTATTGTCTGAGACTTGGTCTTGATCTACAAAATGGAATATTCCAACCCCTATGAAACAATGTAAAACTCATGGAATACTTCCAAATATTTTATTGGAATGTGCTACATTTTCAACTAATCAATGATGGTTTTATATGCAGATTTCTAACAAATTTTCTAGGAGGAGTTATAAATTCAAGGAATAGTTTAAACATTTATACTTGTAAATGAAGTTCAAGACTCTATAATTCCCACATTATTTATATTTTAAGATGTAAAGGACCATTTTCTCTCTCAATTTTGATCTGAACTAGTAGAAAAATTCTATCATAGATCTTCTCATCATATGACTAGTCTAGATGGAAGATATATATGCTCGAAAAATGTCAATCTATATAAACTCCACACATATAATCTTATCCTAGCTATCACTTATTTCTCAAAGGTTCCCATCATGGGAAAATATCAATATAGAAATTGCATCATATGATTCTTTAGGTCCCTAGTTACATTGAAGGTTGGGAAAGTTGGATTTTATAAGTTAGGTGGAGGAGGAGTCATTCCTACCCATTTAGGGTACTGTTTTCTTTCAGGTTTAACTAGTGCATGATGTCCTTCCATGAATTCTATTCAAGCTTCCCAATATTTGGTTGATTCAATGATTTTTAGAAGGATAGTTGGATGAAAAAACAATTATGTGGGGTAAACTATTATAGCCTGATATAGTCATCCTAATCATGTTTTTTGGATGAAAACTGATGAGAGTTGACTTGGTGTGGCTTTCTTGGCATGGTCCTTGCAACCAAACAGTGTCATAAACTACTTATATCCCCCATTCATCGAGTCTAGGTAGACTTTCTATTTGAATCATAAGCTGCTTTGGTGGTTGGATTCTACTCTCATTAGTATAAAAGCCTATCATTTTTTGATGGAGATTTACTAGAGGAGAAATGAAAGTCTCTACATGAGAGTTATACTCAGTAGGATTATTTCCCATGAGTACCTCAGTGTTGAGTCACTTTAACTCCTTTATCTTTTCTTCATATTGGGCACATCTTTTCTTAACAATGGGAGGCTCAACTTTTTCAGTTGGTGGATTTTCTACAACCACACTCTTTTTTTTATCTTTTTCAAAGGCTCTCTAAGGTGATGGTGATTGAAAAATTGAGGAAATTCCAAGATTTCCAGATTGTCTTTGATGATACACATGCACACCTTCTTTGAGAATTTCAATTTAGTTCATGTTTTGGGAAAAAAAACTTTTGTGTCCCACTATTCAATGTCATAATCATGTTCTATATCATGGTTAGGGTCAATTTTGATGTCGTTAACTGATGAATATCATTTTATCATGACCATGTCCTCATCATAAGAATAAGGAGATTTATTATCTCTAAAATATATGTCAAGAGGAAAGTCACAAATCTTCTTGGTATTCTCTTTCTTGGTAGACTATTTTGGATTACGACCCTTAGAAGGACTTTCCTTTTTCTTCTGGTGCCCCATTCGAATTTTTTTTAAGGATGATCCTAATATATTCTCTAGACACTATTTCCAATCATGTTCTTAAAGAGAGTGATGGTTTTACTGATGGGATTAATTGTGATAACCTTTCTTGTTGTGTTTCTCCTAGTCTAGAGAAGATTGGTTTTCTTAGGAGAGAGGATCTTGTGATATAAATTCCCCTAGGCCTATGGATTGGGTTTGATTTGGTTCTTCCTTGGAAATGTTTTGGAACCAATAAGGATTTGATGATCCTAGAGGTGGATATGGGGGTAAAAATTTAAATATCCCTATGGGATAGCATTTCTCCTATATTACTACCTATACAAACACTTCTATTTCCCTTATGATTTTTTGAGATTTTGTTTGATCATGGGTCGGATGTAGTGAATGTTTGGAATGTGAACTGCTCAATTTTGAGGGTAGCTATTTAGCAGAGGATCTAAATTTTCTCATATAGAAATCATGTTCATCCTTTTCATAGGTATGATACAATAATCTATCAATGGATCATTCACATTGGGTTCATTGTTTCTAGGATTTAGAGAAAATGAAGACCTATTGAACAGGATATATATAATGTGTAGATCTTGGGATTGAGATTTATCTTTAAGTGATGACATTGCTTGAAATCATTCTATATGGAGTTTATTGAATAGGGATTATAGTTAAATTAAATGATCCATGTTCACCCCACCCATGGATGTGTACACTAGAGGGATTTTGAATGATAAATTGATATAGAGTCCTCAAAATGTTAAGGCATGAATAATAGTCATCTCCACAATTATTTACCAACTTTGAGTTTTATGAAGTTAGAAGTGAAGAAAATTAAATTTAATGGTTAGTTTATCCTATTTTATTGATGTTATTTTTATATTATATATAAGGAATTGATTTAAACTTTAGATGATGAAGATTCATCCACATATTTAGAAAAATATGGTGTTTTCATTCCTCATTAAATTTTTCAAGAATGTCATAATAAGAAGTGGATATAGGATAAAAAATGATCGGTATAGTGTCTTTATTTCATTATTTACATATAATCATGGTGTTATATCCATATTAGATGAGATAATTCTTTACCTATTCTGACTAGAGTGATTATTTCCTTATTATACTTACTAATGGGAGAGATATTGGTTGTAATATTCTCTGCTACATTGAAATATAAGTGATGCAGTGGAAGTATGAATAATGAACACTACCTCGAGTTATCTTCTGGATGAGAAAGTACATTTCTTAGTACATATAAGGTGATTAGTTTAACTAGTCTCAATTACTTGAGTGACACTCGATATGAGGTATTTCTTAGAGAGTTACATCGGTAACAGGAGGTTCTTATTTTCAAAATGAAATGTCATTATATGGTGGACCTTCACAAGGAACTATACTATGGAGAGAACTACTATTACGTCTCAATGTTTCGTCATAGGGAATATTCAAATAACATATACCCATGGGAGGACCTTTAGGGTGTATAGAGTTTGAAACATAAAGGAGAGGACCTTCTTTCCAATTTATCATCTGTTCATGAGGATGATTTTTATGGATATCACCATGAGATGATTTCTCATGATTAGTATTGATATTACTGTATAGAGTATCTTTGAGGAAAACATTATTAGGAGGATAACTAGAGTTACTAGTAAAAAAATTGAAGGTAGAACCTTTTCAAATGTAATTGATTCCTCCTAATGATGTGTCAAAAGGTTCTTAGGCTACTATCAAAATATTTTAAGTCCTTAAGAATAGAAAAACTAAGTATGCTAGGGTTATGGGATTTCTAATAAACGTTTGGCTTCTTCTGATGAGGCATCCTCCTAGATACACTGTGTTGGGTGGTTGGGGTTGTGTGTTGTGAAAAACAACCTGAATATGTGAGAATATTCTTAGGTGACTCTCATGTTACCATTAGAAAATTACAATGGAATTTTGTGGGGTAAACAGAAATATGGTTATGACTTGAAGTGGGAGATAATCCCATTTAGAAAGGCGATATGTGCCTAATATTGTTTTAATTCTCCCCATGGATGCATCGAAGAACCTCCATAACAGGAGAAGGAATGTGTGTCTGCTCTTGAGTAGATCTTAAAGTATGTTGATGAGATTCTCTAGTGTTGGAGGTATAAATATGTTTTGGTCCCCTGATGGTCACTAGGATATGATGATGATCGTCTTCTACTTACACTAGAAGGATATACAGGTAGTTTTTTATAATGTGAGTAGGGATTTAATCCCACCCTTACATTTTATCCGAGAAGTATTTATGGGATTCTATAGTGGTAATCGGGATACATTCATGTTC
This sequence comes from Viscum album, assembly GCA_963277665.1. Taxonomy (NCBI): domain Eukaryota; kingdom Viridiplantae; phylum Streptophyta; class Magnoliopsida; order Santalales; family Viscaceae; genus Viscum; species Viscum album. Next base: position 339,935,216 of record OY728163.1, read on the forward strand.
TTTGATGGGAGTGAGGATATGTTCTCTCTCTTTTACTCCGGCTTCTATTGGGATATGCTGATGGGATTCATGTGTAGGGGTCGGGATATGTGTTTGTCCCCTGGTTTTAGTTGAGATATACCATCATTCTTCTTCATATGATTTAAGAGTAAACTATAATTATTGATGAGTTGGAGAAAGAATAAAGGCATTCCCCTTGGTGGATGTTATGATATACTAATGTGATTTCTCTAGTGATATAAGGATATGTTGGTACACTTTCTAGGTATAAATAGAGATATGGATCTTCTCTCTAGCTTCTGCCAATGTATGTTGGAGGATTCCTTTGATGAAATTGGGGATATGAGCATGTTCTTTGTGATTACTGTCTCACCAACCAAGGTTATTTCACCTAGAATATTTGGTATAGTTGGAAAAATAAGAGACCTCCCATTTGGAATCCTCATTAGGTTACTAAGGGTTTTATGTCATGTGTTGTTGGTGATGTTGGTGGTTTATAGGAGACCTCCTAGGGGACTCCTAAACTGAAGTGAGTTTGTATTCAATCTGATGACCCACCTCCCTAAGATAAGGGATGTTTTTGTTGGTGTATTCTATAGAGTGACTATTTAATTCATTCAAAATGATGATAGGTACCACCTTATTCTTTGAAACCATCCATCATTGGATGAATGGTTGGTGGGGATTAAGGTTGATGAGGTATTCATTCTTGAACTCCAATGCTAGTATTTTACCATTAAAATGTAACTCTTTAACCAAAATGTTCATTACTTGTCACTTAAGACACTGCATTGGTAATAGTGCCTTCATATTTGATGAGGCCACAGCTTTTTTATCATCAGAATCACATGTTATTTGTTAATGTGATCCCATCAGTTTAGATTGAAGGGAGTTATTTTGATCTTGAAAGATCAATAAACAAAAAATAAATAAAACCTGTTAATGCAGTATTACAAGTAAAGGTCATATTTAACCAATATATTTCACAGTTAAAGGATTCATATCTGATTCACTATTTTGGTTTACTTAGAACATAGAAAAATTGATTGAAGTCTAGATATGAAAGGCTAGCACAACTAAATTATTCACATTGGATTCTAATTTTTTTCAATGAAAAATCTGATGTGCTCTAACTTCCATGAAGGTTAGGAGTGAATGTCATTGTGATCCTAATTTCTAAAGGTAGGTGTTCATTGTGGTGTCTTGATCATGATGATTTTGAATGCATGTTGGTTAAGAGGGTGGGAGGTTAGGATTATCACACCTTTTTAGGAGATTCTTGCCTACTCTTGGTCTCTCTTTTAGATTCAAGATGTTTTTATGAATCCTTCCCAAATCCCAGCACGTGACTAGTTACCCCTATTCCAATGGTTGATAGTTAACATGTATTGGTGTAAACATATATATATATATATATATTAAAGGTTATCTATCATTATTATTTATTTATTATTGATGTTTACTTTTAATATATTATGGTTTAAATATATATAGTTGGGGACTCTGGAGTTTATCAACTTCTAGAGAAGTGGTAGGTGTTGACGATGTTGGGACTAGTCTCGTGAAAATGGATTCCTATATAACCTCATGGGGGTAATTAGAAACCATGTACATCAGTTCCACTTAATAGGGAATGTTTTACATTTTAAGCTCATGTGATAATTACTGATTCTTATAATTTAATGCCAAGTGATAAGGGTGATTAGGAAAAATATGCCTAGTTACGGTTGGTGTGGTAATTATGCATGAGTTTCCCTTTCTAGTTGACCTTAAAGGGAATGTATCATAATGAGTTTGTATTTATTTAATGCCAAAAAGGAATATAGATCTCTTAGTGGAGGATGGACTCATTGGGAATATAGGCTAATAAGAAAGATATGATAATTCCTAGAGAGAATATGGCTCTTTGGGAGGCATAATTTCATTAGGGGTGTCCGAACTTGTGGGGAATGTGTCTTCTTATGGAAATAAAAAAATGGATTCATGAGGAATATGGAACCATGATGATGGGAATAGAGGGTAGATTATGTTGGGTTTAAACCTTTGAGAGGAATCCTATGTGTCCTTCTTGTCAGGAATCAAATCCAACATAGTTTGAGGAACATAGTTTAAGGTCATGAAACAGGAACATATCATGCAATTTATCATAATTTAGTAAGAATTTTTTCATGAATTTTTATGTTATATGACTATAATGTTGTCCATGTAGTATACCTTTGTGCTTATAGGGTGTCCTTACTATGGAAGTTGTTCCAATAGATGATTGAACGAGACATACATATATGAGGTTTCCTAGAAATTCCTAAGCCAATACATGGATTAGGTTAAGGCATGGATGGTTTAGTATTACACCTAGTAAAAGGTCCATTGGGGGTATGACTCATTGCATAAAGAATAAGTCCATCGTAGAGTCTTAAATCAGGGATTTCAACTAAAGGAATACAGACATCATCCTCTTGTCTTCCTTTCTATTAATATGCGAGGATAGAAAAAGGAGAACTACTCCTAGCCAAGGGAAGGAAGGGTATGTGTAAGGATTATTCCAACTTTGGATGCCTCTCTCGCTAAGTGGACTCAAGCATCCACCAAGTTCCTATACCAATTGAACATGGGTGGTAGTTGGCCGAATTGAATTACATGGACTAGGGGTGGCCTTGCTAATGTCTTTATTATGGGAACCATCATTAACAAGGGAACACATGATTACAATTTCCTTGAGGGCCCTATTAGTTAGGGTTCATAAGTAGGAGGTACCTATTATCAAGGTAATTCATGATCTAAGAAGGGGAACTTTAGCATGAACAATAACCTGATTATATGCATCAATTATTTCTGGAGGAGGCCTTGATAATTGGTGGCCCAAGTAGGAGACTTGGGAAAAGAGATTATCTACCACTGAAGTTAGGGTATTTATGGTATTCGGGCATGGGAGATGAGGTAGATGGTTTTCCCCAGTTAAGGAAAAATATAGCTTCTCCTGAGTGAGGTCTTGAGGGAAGATTCACCCTAATGGGGGAGAGTAAATGGGTTTGACCCTATTAAGGGTGAGAAAAATGTATTATCCCTAGTAAGGGTGAGGAAAAATATTTTCCTTAGTGAGTTTTATTAAAAATATTCACCCAAGTGATATTTGGGGGAAGGTTCACCCAAGTAGAACTATGGTGAGGTGGTGTTCCATTCAACAGAACTTGCATGAGACTTCTCCCTTATAGTATAGGATCTCCATAGGTGACTTTGGATGGGTTTCAAAAAAATGAATGGTTGATTAAGGGTTTTTCTCCCTAGTATTGATTTAATGAAGAGGAATTTGTTTGTCATGAAGGTTCCTAGTATTTCAAACCCTCAAGAAACATTATTGCACTCTCTTTTGGTTAATTAACCTTGGTTTTAGGCTTAAATAAGAAACCTAAAGAGTTTTCATGGCTTGTTCATGTTACTAGGGAGATAATAGATTTCAATCTATCTCTTTATCTTCCAAAAGGTTACAAATTAATAGCCCAAGGGTCTTATTTATAAGAAAATTTACTGCCTTGGGTGAAGGTGGTTAGGCATGCAAGTGGTGTGTGTAGGTTTGATGTGAACACACATATTGTGCATTTAAGTAGTGTGCGTGATTGAGGCATGATGGGTTGTGCATTTGTTTTTGAGGAATTGAGAGAATTTATGATCTAGGAGAAATATTGGGCACTCGACCTAAGTGTGAGTTTGGATAAAAATCCCAACTTCTGATGACCATAAATTTGGATTCATAACTTTGTTTTGGGTCTATGACCTATCAAATAAAAGCATGAAAACTGAAATAATCCCATGGAAAGTGGTATACCCCCTATAAATATGTTTCTCGAGGCTATAAAGTGCTTGGAATACCCTCAAAAATGGGTTTTAAGGATCTGATGCCCTTTTTATTGTCGATTTGTAAAATCCACAGCCTACTCCAAGAGGGAGGTTTCCACTACCACATCACCATATTTGGAAAAAAAATTAGTAATATTTCTCATTTGGTGTGTGAGAAATAATACCTCACATAGAGATACCTTTGAACCCATACTTGACTCATGTATTTAGAATAGGGACCATATCGTGGCTTTTGCGACAACGTACGTGGCATGAATTTCTCAGTAGCAATAACATTGATGGTGGTTTCCAAACTATCACATGGTTTGAAGAACTATGATATAGTTTCTTCCCATGGTATCATTTGGATCTAGATTTTATTCCTTTAATACATTTCATTGATTATTACTTTTAAAACTCATATAACCAAAGTGTTTGTTTGACAACCATCACATGGTTTAGTTAATTACAATGTTGTATGTCTGCCTCCAACAAAAATAACTCCAAACTTACCCAAATCAATTACATACTTCTATCGTCTTTTATAGGCCTCTTATACCATATTTTCAAAATAATTAACAAAAAACACAACCAACTTTAATCTCACTCCAACAATATCTAATTTGGATCAACTTTGGTTTCAACATATTCTACTTAAATCACCTAGGTTACAACAAGGCATATTTTAATGGTTCAAAAACATAGAAATGTGTATTTATTAATTTAAAATGAGTTAATGGCCTGAAGACCTTGAATTTTTATTTATTTTTGGATAATCCCCATTTTTTAGCTGGGTTGAGAGGGAACCCTTGCATGAACCGTAGGCCCAATGCCACAAGGCTCATTACATGACCCGAAGGCCCAGAGGCACAATGACCATAACATGACCCGAAGGCCCAAACAAACTACACAAGAACTACCCCTTCCCATCATCTTCGTCATTTAAGGTGCATATCTCCCACCATGAATTGTTGATCTGCTAGAATTTCCCCATGCATCGGTGTATGGTGCCTGGTACCGATAACGATTTTTATACCCTCTCATTCATTTTTATTTATTTATCATTTATTTTTTATTCCTACTAATGGTGGGAATTATTCCATTGACCTCAAGGTTACACCATAGTACTCCTATGAATAGGAATAAGTAAATTTACTAGTGATTTGTGTGTTATAATATCATTTAACTTATTATATAGGCAAAATGTGATATTCAAATGAATAATAATGATTAAGGATTAAATTATAATTTATTATGGTTAAATTTAAAATAATAAAGATTATTTAATATTTATTAATTATTAATTAGTTATTAAAAAATTATATTTAAAAATAAATAATAAATATTACTTAATTAAGAATATTTTATAATAATTAATTTTTAATATATAAAAAATAATTAAGATATGATGTTTAATTGTTAATAGTTAATAATTAATAATCAGTACAAAATTATTATTATTAATTATGGATAATGAATTTATAATCAAAAAATATAATTATTAATCATTAATTATTAATTATAAGTTAGTAGTTAGTAATTAATAATTAATAATTATAGATTAATATTTAGTATTTAATATTTAATATAAATAATTGATAATATATATTAAATAGTAATAATTAGTGTTTAATAAATAGTTGGTAATAATTAATAAGAATAATCACTAGTAGGTAGAGGGGTTACAAAGAAAACAAGTACACACACACTTTGTGATTCATCAAGTATTGGACATCACCCCACCTAAGTATAAATCCACATTACATGCCAGCCCTTATTAAAATTTTAATAGTCCATAGACCCATAAATTTTTCACTCTTTTAGATCACTTAATATAAGACATGTTTGGTCATTATTTTATATGCTACTCAAAATCCTTCTACCGCACATGTCATGCACACATATGTTAGAGTAGCTCTTTTACCTCTTATCATTTTGTTTTGATAATTATAAAAATATATCTTTTGTGTTTTCTATTAGAATGATGTTTATTATGATGTGTTTTAAATTCATATTTATTATTGTTGTTTATTATTTTTTTTATTATTATTATTTTATTTTTCAAATTATGTGTTGTAAAATTTATCTAAGTTTAATATATTATATATCTATATTTAATATTGAATATCATATGTATGACTCTTGTATATTTAAAATCTTACACTTTCTATATTTATTAATAAAAAAAACATTCATATTAAAGTTCTAAGTTTTATATCTAGGTATATAATATTATGTATATATATATATAATCTTATGTGTCTATAAAAATGGTACGTATTAGTTTTTTGGAAAAGTATAATATATTGTATATTGTGTTTCTTATGTTTAAATATATTTGGTATTTTATTTTTTTTAAATGTAAAAAAAATTTACATATACTAATGAATGTTTAAATATATTATATATGGGTATTATTCTATATTTAAATTTCATTCATTTTTTGGAATTATAGATTTTTAGAAAGGAAAAAATCTTACATTCAATATTAAATTGTTACAATGTCCTATTCAAAAGTCTTATTAAATTGGAGATAAGTCTTATGTATTTTATAGAGTCTTCTAAAATTGTAGTGTGACCCTTACATTTTGGAAGAATTGGAAAATCAGCTTAGTATCTTATTCCTATACTTTTTCAAATTAACACTTATGTTTCTATTGACACTTATAATTTTTTGTTTCATATATAAATTTTGTATTTTTTAAATAGGAAATCAATCTTGCATTTTACACCAACCCTTACATTTTTTTAGATGAATCTTATTGGTTTTTTATTAAAAACCTTAATAGTTTGTATTTATTAAATCTTATATGTTTTTTCTATAACATTTGGTGAAGTATTTTACTATATTTTTTTCAATAGTTACTCATAATTTTTTAGTTATTTAATCTAAATAAATAAAGGTAATTTCACTCTATAATTATCAAAATAAGGATATAAGAAGTTACGATGTCTATACATAAGAAGATACTACTGGATGTTTTTGTAAGATATGCTTTTTACACCATGGATTATTATATATATATATATGCCTTTTTATTTATTTATTTATTTGTTTGTTTGTTTTATTATATTCATATTTAAATAAAGAATCTTTATGTGATTTATGGAATCTATTTTGGATCACCAACATAGATCTCATGTTTTGGAAACCATGACGGATCTATCCATTGAACACAAATTAGTAAAAATCACGAAATAACCATTAGATAATTCATATATAAATAAATACCAGATGAATTAGATGTAAATTTACTTTTAATGACTTAATGATCATGAATATTATACTATTTTGATCTACCATGAGGGATTCATAATTTTGTAACCCTTTTCTCAAAGTGATCAAGCTACAATTATTATTCCACTTTCATATATTTCTATTTTTTTCTTCTATTATTGAGTTGAATTTCTATATCTTTTTTATTGAATTATATTTGTATCTAGTTTATGATTTTCCCTTAAAAATTTGTGATCTCTTGGATATATGTTAACCATAATGGCTATGTTTATGTGTTTATTATACCTACACTATAAAAGCTTTGAGTTTGTGTGTGGTGTGCTTCAACGTGTAAAATGAAGGTTGTGATGGGTTGTGATACCTAATAAAATTCATATTGTTCTGGTTATATATTCACTAGAAAATTTATGTGGTAACTTATGTTTTGAATCTCATACAAAAGTCAGGTTTTAGTGAATGTTATTTCTCATGCTTAGTAGAGAGAAGAGAATAGTAGGTGTAGGATCCTTCTTGATCCAAACTACTATAAAAATTCATTATGTTATTTGGATAATTTTCACATCACTTTCATTTTAATTTTATTTTAACTCTAAATTAATATTTTTAAAATTTTAAACTATTCAACTCTCACACCTGTCCTTCTCAACCATATCAACCTGGGAAAACAATTTTTATCATAGCTTTCCCATGTAACGAATTTTGTTCTCTTCTATATCTAAAGATTTCCACTTTTGGATATAATATGTTTCTAACCTTAATTATAGACCTCGTATCCTAAGGGTAAAGATCATTGTTGAGATAACACGTTTAAATTCTAAGAATGTATGGATTCCTCAGATACCACCATACTTTAATAGTAATGATAATAGATACTAGAAATCAATAATGGAAGCTTTCCTTAAATACCTAATCATTGATCATTTGAAAATCAGGGTAAAACCTTAAATGCTATATGATTCTGGACTAGATTCCTCAACTGATATTGATGTGGTAAATTTTGGGTTGAATTATAAATTTATAAATATTTTATATTTTTTATCAGTAGAAGTGTCTTTAGTCATGTATATACATGTAAAAACGATCAAGACATATGAATAATTTTTAAAGTTACACATTATGGAACATAAAATCTAAATAGAGACAAATATGGAATGATTTGAGTTAAATATCAAGACTACAAGATGGTTGAGGAAATATATGTTAATCATATACTCTATATATTCAAGAGTATTATGAATATAATGGTTGTACTTGTTGAATATTTATAAAACACTATCTTGATTGAAGAATTTATTATATATCTATTAAATAAATTCCTTATAAATAAGGTTTCTATTGATGAAAGAAAAAAATTCAAATTGTACACTCTTGATAAACACCTTAGTTCGTTAATATAATATGAATCGGATTTGAGGAATATTTCCAATGAAGAGAATACTAAGAAGAAAGGTGTTTCTTTTAAATAAAATATAATTCCTACTTGTTACTATTATGATTATAAAATCTATGTAGTTTAAAGAGAAGATGTTTAGTAAAAGGTTTATACATGGGCATGGAAAAAGGGATTCAAAAGGATATTTATAAAATATTATCAAAAATTTGAATGAAAATGGAACAATAAAAATAATTCTAAGTATTCTAATGATGTTTTAGATCCAACTTATTAATAATGAAAAAAGGGAATATCAATCCCAAATATCCAAGATCAAATTATTATAGAAAAGATAAAAAAGTATAATAAGAAATAAAAATGAGTTTATCAGCTGGTTTGAGTAACACTAAAGACATGGATTCATGTGATAAATCTAGTATAAAAAAGTATTATTCTAACTTATTCTTAAAAATTACTACAAATGAGGTTAATAGTGATTTTTGGATTTTATTTATATTATGATTCTAATATTAATTCTAATTGTGAGAAACCTAGTATTTCAGAACTTAATGAAAATATTTAAAAACTACAATGAGATATCTTAAGAATTTGGTAGTTTTATAAGGCCATTAAAAGTGATATTAATAATTTTGTTGAGGAGAAATATATTCTTTGTAAAGAAAATAAAAAAATAAAAAAAATATCATCAAACACTAATGAAAATGTTTATGATGATTTTTAAATTACTCAAAAAGAGAATGAAAAACCTTAGAAGAAGATTCTAAGTTTGAAGGATAATTGGATTATTTTTCACAAGGTAAATAATTTTATGAATAAGTGATGTATATGAAAAGATATAATATAAATAAAAGTGATTTTGGACATGGTAGAAAATTACCTAAAATGTATTGAAGTTTCTTTGTGAAATGTTATGAAGTTAGTATTTCAACCATTACATGTTTTATATACAGAATGAAAGGTTGTTATGGTAGTGGTTATTTATTAATATTTTTGTGATCATTTTGAAATACTAAATAATGAATTTATAGGTCTTTTTCTTCAATATTTCTTAATAATACATGTTTAAAATATATTTAGGTACTAGAAAGTTCTTATACTAATCCCATTGAACCTAAGGTTTCATGGGTATGAAAACTGTTTTCTAATTGATTTTTCAAGAACGTTTCCTTAGTAGTCTCAAAAGGTATATAAGGTACATGTTTAGTTTTTTATATTGACATGTAATAGGAGATAAATAAAATTTATTATCATTTAATTGATGTGATGGAGGCACTGTGACATTTGGAAACAACTCTAAATGAAAAGTTAAATCTTTTGCTGAAGTTGATATTTCTAACTTTGTGATTGTTTCTAAAGTTTTGTATGCTAAAGGATTGAATAATAATTGTATTATTATTTCTCATTTATGCAATGATGGAATGTTTTTCAAATTTCAAAATGATTAATGCCTTTATTTCATAATTGATTCTAAATTAATTTATATTAACTGAAAGAATAATATTTATTCTATTTATTTTACTAAGCTAACAGATTAGAATGTAAAGTGTCTTAATAACGTACAGACACATGATATTCTATGAAAAATGAGTATTAGTCATGAAAATTTTCATTTACCACACAGTCTTACAAAGTATCAAAAAAAAATTTAGTTTCCTGAACTTAAAGTGAACAAAAATTATGTGTGTGATTCATGTATAAATTTTAAGAGGAAAAAACAAAGTTGCAGGTCAATAAAATATGTGAAAACAAGAATTCATCTTAAAATTGTTCATTTATATTTATTTGAACCTATATAAATTTCTTATATCCCTAGTAATAAATTTTATTTTTTATTGTTGATAATTTCAGAAGATTTTAATGGGTTCTTTCCATCTCATAAAAATGAAACATTATCAATGTTTTTTCCTTATTATGAATTAGTTATAAATTAAAAAGGTGATTTAATTATTTATTTTAGAAGTGATAGAGTTGGGTAATTTTATAACATATAATTTGAATAGTTTTTTGTATAAAATAGATATTTTTATAATTTATCAGTCCATAGATTACCCCATTATAATGGTGCAGTTGAAATAAAGAATAAAACTATTCAATAAATGAATTGAATCTACCAAATTATTTATAGGTAGAAGTTGTGAATACTCTATTTTATGTTTCTAAAAAACACCTTATTAGACTAATTTTGAAGAAAAATCTCAATTAATTATATAAAATAATGAAACCTATTTTTTTAGAGTTTTGGGTTGTAATGTTTTTATTCTTAATACTGAAGATATTTTGAATAAGTTTGATAATAAATATGATAATGGAATATTTTTTGTTTATTCTGATTTTATTAAATATTATTGAGTTTATAATAAAATAACTATAGTTGTTAAAGAATCTGGTCATGTTATGTTTGATGAGAATGATTCAAAGAAGAATAAATCTAATTTAGAATAAATTAAATAATTTTTTAGAGAATTTAATTTTATAGAAGTTGAAACTCAAGGTGAAATTATACATATTTAAGATGATCATCACAATCATGAAAGTTCTTGAAAAAATTATATATATTACCCTCTATATAGTTATTGAAGTTTTTAATTCTATAATTCATTATGGAATATTTGTGCTCACTCAACTTTTATTTCAGATTTTGTCTTGTAATATTTCTTATAATTGTTAAAAGGTCATAATTTTATTTTAGATATGGTAGATGAAATTAATCATTTTTATAGAAATTATTTTTTTACGTTGGTTGAACCACCTAAAAATAAATTGATTATTAGAACTAAGTGGATTTTCATATTTAAATTAGATGATTATTAATATATTATAAGGAAAAAAATTAGATTAGTCGTTGAAGAATTTTTTTTCAATATGTATGAATTGATTATGGGGTGTCGTTGAACCTATTTCTAGACTAGAATCAATTTGAATTTTGATTATATTATGAAATATTTCAAGGATTAAAGCTTTATCAAATGGATGTGAAAAGAAAATTTTGAATGTACTGATTTATTAAGTTTTTTATCTAAAATAACAACATGTTTTTTAACATCATAGGTATACTTATCATGTTTTAAAAATTTTAAAAGATTTATATCGACTTAAGAAATATCCTTGAGCATAGTATGATAGATTATATCAGTTTATTTTAAGGAATGGTTTTGTAAAAGGTAAATCTAACCCTAAACGTTTTATTAAGAATCATTCTAAGGATATTTATATTATTTATATTTATGTCGATGATATTATTTTTGTTCCATATTATGAATTTATATTAAATTATTTTTTAGATTTGATAACTAGTGAATTTTTCACAAGTCTTATAGGAGAATTAAAATTATATTTAGGACTTTAGATTTTTCAAATAGATGATAGATTTCTCTCAATCAATGTAAGTATTATAAATAATTAGTTAAGGGGTTTAGACATGATTTAAGTAAAATTTTAAATATCCCTATGAGTATTTCTTGTATATTTATTACTGATATTACTAGTAAATAAAATGATTTTACTATTTTAAAGGAATGATTGGTAGTTTGATTTATTTAATTACTAGCAGACTTGATCATATTTTTAGTATCTATATTTTTGTTAGATTTAAATATTTCTCTATGTAAAGTCACAAAAAGTTGTTAAAAGTTTTATTAATTATGTCGAGGTATAGTAAATCATGGTTGTTTTATCCTAGAAATATGTTTTTTTGATTTAATGTGTAATTATAATTATAATTTTATTGGATACATAATTGATAGAAAAAGTACTTGTGGTGTATGCCAGTTTATCAATAAAAGTTTAATATCTTGAAGTTTAAAGAACTTTTTATTAGTTTCTTTTCGATAGATAAAGAAGAATATTGATTATTTCTATCTAGTGTGCTCAATTTTTATGGATTATATATACTTTATCTGAATTTGATATTTATTTTTGAAGAATTTTGATTTATTTTCATAATTTTATTACTATTTAAATTTCATAGTACATATCCCACGGAACGGTTAGTTATGACTAAGAGGGTGGTGAATCAGTGGTATACCCTTTTATGAATTCTTTAAACTCAACCTCTTGTACTTGTTAAGGATCACAATTGAATCAAAATTTTATCATAGCCTCACATCATGTATAATAATAATATTATAAAGGAAGAGCATAACATGGTATTTAAAAGGTTTGGTTGAAATTCCTACTTCTTATCATGTTGGTTATAACTTCCAACATGTATTCTCCGTTATCTTCACTAATAATTTAAAATAAAGATTACAATGTTCTCTCATGGATTACACTAGAAGGTACTACAACTCTTCTACAAAGATGATCCAATAAATAAAGACCTTCATCTCTCTCTCGGTGTTCTCTGTGCCTCTCTATAATTTTCCTCCTCTGTGAATAGATAGATCATCGGATCCACATGTGTACAACTTCTTAAATATATTTAATATAAAATATTCAAAATCAGGTCTACTGATCTTAATACTTCCTATAGATCTTGATTGATATATATATTCCTCAGTATTTATGAATACTCAAGTGGACAACATATAACCTTCTTCTCCAGTGGCTCCCAACATCAACTCCTTTACTCTCCTTGCTATAGAGGAGTTTCAGGGTCTCAGAAATCTATCGCACCTGGGAGTTCTCAATAATCCTTATTCTTTGATACTTTCATCATATATATTAAAACAATAATATCACTTAAATATTTTGATTCCATTTAAATTTAGAAATTACTTTATCTTCAATTGTAGGTGATCTCATCATTTAAACTGGTCAATAATATTCTGGATTGATTTCCTCATTCATATTCTTTTGAATTCACTTTCAAATTTTCCTTTTTAATATCCAAAATTTAGGATCTCTTTCATTAATTTAATTATACATGATGTATGCTTCCTTAAACCATTTTAAATCTTCGCATGCATGGTATTATAGTTTTGTGGACACATGGAACCTTATTTTATGGCGTGGATCACATCTCAGTGTCTAGATTCTCCCTAGGATAGCTCTCTTTATTTATCTGTAAGAATTATGATCATCTGATTGTCCAATATATTTAACATTGAAGAACAAAGTACGCATTTATCTAAATTACTTCTCTTCTATTCATAATTTATTCTTAATATTTCTTCATTTATTTTGAATATAAAAATTCTGGAAACTCATATTTTCACATACTGGATTGACCATGAACCTCAACCAAAAGTTATATAATAATTGATGAATATTGATTATTCCTTTCAAGGTATCCAATGAAATATTTCTGACAGGATTGAATGTATGAAGTGACTATTCATTTTGACTATATATAGTGATATAATAGACTGTTCGTTTCAATAAACCATGACTAAAAGAACTACAAATTCCTAGATCGATTGTAACTATTTGGCCATGAATATCGACCTTGTAAAGAAAAAAGTGACCATATGGATCAACCACATGTACAAACTACTGAATTTGAAGATCAATCATGAGTTCACCTTTACATAACACCTTCTATTCCTAAATACCTTTATGCATCTTAATAATTTTCCTTGGTACCTTTACTTAAATTTATGTTTTTCTTCATTACCTTTATGTAGATCATGAAATACTTTTAAAACCTTCATAAATAACCTTTTTTATCATATAAAATTCTTGGTTTACCATTATGTAGGAATTGGAATCTTCCAATACCTTTATATAAGATGTAATTATCCTTAGAGAGCCAACATAAATCGATATTTCCATTTATACATGCAATAATTTTAACTCATAAACATATTAGGCCTTTCTCAATCCATCCTGAGGCCTACTGACTTCCCCAAACATGTATTTAAATATTTGAAAAAAAATACAATAAAAAACATTGGGAAAAAATCCTCCCCCCCCCCCCCCCCGTGTTTATTTCCAATACCTCCAAACACATATGTAAATATGTGACTTTATCTTTATCCCTCTTATTGAAAATAAATGAAAAGTGTCTATGGGGTTCTTCTCACTATTTCTTATACTTTTCAAGGAACTTATAAACTTCTTTATCTTATCCCTTTTCATATATAAAAAATAAGCTAGAGACACTTGAGGGAAGAATTATACCATATGGTTCTCTTAGAAAAGAGATTCCAGTTAGTCTTCTCTAAGTCTAAATGGGCTAACATGGTGTAGAAAACAATATATATATCTATATAGACAAGGTTATCAATGTTGTCCTGAAAATACCATATATGTGATACCATGTATAAATTCACAATCTTGTTCTCATTCCTCTGGTTTTCAAATTTGTCTGAAAATTCTAGATTCACTGGATATTGGATGAATTTTAGCTAAACCTCATGTAAAATCCCCCTCAAGAAATTCCTTCTCTTTTTCTTCTTTATGGTATTTCTTCAACCATGAAACTCCACAAAAAAACTTATCCTCTTTGTTTTCCAGAAATGATATAATCAAAATACTCCTTCAATTCCCTATATGTTAATTAAAAAACAAATAATAATAAAGGAATAAAGAGAGAGATTTTTGTTATTTTAGAACAAATATTTTGGATGAGAGTTTTTTCTAAGCCTAAACCTCTTGGATCTTCCATTCTCATCATTTTTATTCCAACCAAAAATATCAACTTTTTTCTCATTTTCTTCTCATGAAATTATTCCATGTGTGGAATAGTTTTCTTTACCTAAGTGGTTAAATAATCTACATTGACTTGTTATTTTAAACTTATTTTTATCAATTATTCTTGATCTGATAAGATTATCATACAATTATGTGTGTCATGCCTAGTCTATCCACACCTTTTTACATGATTTTGATTAAACTGTAAAAATTTATTTAGGGAAAAATTATCTTAAATTGCACCTTATTCTGTGTAATTTATTGTTTTCCATTAGATTTAGTTTCCATATCTTCTTTATTAATTATCTTGTCCATCTCTAATTGGTCTGGATAAATCTATAAGCATTATTTATTGACCCACTCATCTTCTTTAGGATTCTCACATATCTTTCTAAAAGTCTTAATATTTCATTAATCATATTCTATAGATTTATGAATATTCTTCCCTTTTACTATATAGGGAATATCTCCTAGAAGTCTAGTCACACACTCCTCATCTTGGTGACCCTCCTATTCACATATTCCAAACACTTCTTCTAAAGACTCAAATATTTTTTGGTTGTATAGTTTTGGTGAAAATCTAGACATAACTTTCTTTTTATTCAAATATTTCCCCACTTTCTCACAAAATCTCCCCTTTTATTCTCGAAATTTTCTTGGAAATGAAATATTAAACCATAAATAATAGGATTTTTTGTATTATTTCCCTATATTTTTGTATTTAAATTCATTTAATATAGTTTTATATGACTTATTCATAATGAATTAAGGGTGTTCAATTTTCATGGGGTATATGCTTGTATGGAACTATTCATGTTGGGTTTTATTTCCTTTTAACAGATAATTCTGTATCTCCGCATATATTTTTTCCTTGCCTGGATAGCAGTTGGTTATCTGGACCGTTGATGAAAGAAGATCCAATGACCCTACTTTTTTGTGGGTGTGTTTCTTTTGCTCGGATTTGATCCAGGAAACCACCATTGTGCCAATCCCATAGTGCCACATTCCTTGTGTATTGTCCTATATTCAGTTATGTGAACCATCAACCTAGTCTAGGTTGTCCACGTAGTTGTGATCCTAGGTTTCTACCTACCCCATTTGATGCTCCCTAATATTCCATGATTTCCATGTTGGTTGCTTGGATTTGATCGACTAATTCTCCCAAAGAAGTTCCTTTTTATAGTTCAATCGGTGAGTTCCTAGTGAGTAGCTCGTTCGATGTGCATAGAGGTTTTTGGAGAAGAAGAAGGAGACCAAGGTTATCCAACCACCCGCACTCCATATCTTTGAGTTAGTTCCTCCTCCTCGAACCAGAGTACTTCTCCAGTGGAGACTCGGTGGAGATCAGATCATTCTTGGGTCTAGGATGATTGCACATCAAGAAGGTTACCAATGTCGACTTCCCTTTTGATCGTAACCAAGTCTATAATTGTTTTCTTAGCTCTATAGTGATATATTTTTTTCTTTCATGTATTGATCTGTACCCTTTTTGTGTGTTTTCATGAGTATTTTTAGTAGTGGATGATGTTGAATCTATGTGACAGGATTCACCACTTCCACCTAGTTCAACAAGGTCAGCCTCCTTAGATAGTTTCCCAAGTTCTTTGTTTTTTATTCGATTTTTTATTTTCTTTTCTTTCTTTATTGCTTCATAATAAAAGTATTACCTTGGTGGTGTTCTCACCGTGCACATAGGATCATGTTGATCCAAAGCACGTTATATCATGTGTTATTTCCTTGCTGTAATTTCTATTTTTGTTCTTCTAGTATCTTGATTAAATAAGAAACTCATTCTAGTTCTTTGTATCCAATTCATTAATTGAACATTTCAAATAATCAAACTGATAATACGTGAAATTATATCTTGTATGTTTTAGGGTTTAAAGTTTTTACCTTAATAAGTGGTATCAGATCCTATTGTAATGTTTATAATGGGTTCCACTAAATTTGATATTGATAAATATAATGGTGAAAATAATTTCAATCTACAGAGAATTAAAATTACAACCATACTAGACCATAACAATTTAATTGATTCCCTTTATGGTTCTATAAATAAAATCACCACCCCTACCCTGGATGGGTAGACTGAAACCACTTACATTGATGTCCCTGAAGAAACTCTTAGAAAATCCCATATTTTGATCCTTTTATCTTTAGTTGATAAAGTCCTTAGGAAGTTGGATACAAAACTTCTACTGGTGGTATCTTTTCTATACTTGAATCCCTTTATATGAATAAGTCCCTTATTGGTAGATTATATAAAAAATGAGATTATATACTTTCAAAATTCACCCTGAAACTATAGGCAGGATGTACATTAATGAATTTAATAAAATATTGTTAGATCTAGGAAAGTTAGACATTAAATTGGATGATGAAGACCATACAATTATATTTTTAACTTCTTTATATGATTCCTTTAATTATGTTAAAGACTCTATAATGTATGGAAAAGATACACTTACTCTTGAAGAAGTTAAATATGATTTACTCTCCAAAGAGCTTCAAAGTAAGGGTAGTGTTAAGACTAAGGTTGAGGGTTTAAGTATTAGGGATAAAAGTAAGTCTAGAGGTAGAAGCGAATCCATGGGTAGGAGAAAGGAAATAGTTCAATATAAGAAGAACAGATACAAATCTAAGAGAAAATTAATCAAGTGTTTTCAATGTAAAAAACCTGTAAAAATTAAGAGGAATTTATTTAATAAGAAATATGACTATAGAGACAATAGTAATGACCATTCCTTATTAGTTGAGTAGGACTTTGAAATTGTTGATGTGTTGAATGTCTCTGAAATTTCCATCTATGATGAATGGATCCTAGATTTATGATGTTCATTCTACATGTGTCCTAGGAAGTAATTATTTACTAATTTGGGGGAAATTAAATATGGTGAGGTATTCTTAAGGAATAACAAGAGTTGTCTCATTATGGGAATAGGATTGGTTTCCTTATACCCTCATTATGGGACTGTTAAGACTCTTAAGGAAGTTAGGTGGGTAACTAAATTAAAAAGAAAACTAATCTCTATAGTAATCCTTGAATATAAGGGATATAGTTTTAATTCAGACTCTAGAAGCCTAATAGTTTCCCAAGAATCCCACACTTTTATGAAAGGATACCTTTGGAATGGTATTTATGTGTTACATGGAAAAGATTATAGAAGTCAGTTGAAAAAATCTTGTAGTTTAGAACTTGATTCCACCACCCTTTTTCATAGAAGGTTAGGGAACATTAGTTCCAATGGCCTTAGTGAACTCAAAAAACAAGGGCTTTTGAGTAACATCACTTTTAAAAGTCTCTCATTCTATGAGGATTGTGTATATGAGAAATATAGAAGAGTCTACATCAGTAGGTCAATGTATAAGGCTAAAGAATCCCTAGAGTGTGTTCATTCTGATCTGTGGGGTCCTTCTAGAGTCACCTCCCATAGTGGAGGCTTGTACTTATTGACCTTTATTCATTAATACTCTAGAAAATTCTAGATTTATATAGTCAAACATAAGTCTGATACCTTTCAGACCTTTAAGAAATGGAAATTTGGGGTAGAATGTGAGCCTAATAGGAAACTCAAAGCCTTAATAATGGATAATAGTTTAGAGTATCTATCAACATAATTCATTGAATTCTGTGAATCTGAGGGAATAATGATATATGAGACTATTGTGGAAACTCCAAATCAAAATGGGTTAGCAGAGAGGATGAATAGAAAAATGTAAGATTTGGTGTCCAAGAAACAATATTTTTTACTTTGATTACATGAATATTTAATATATTTAAATATTAAACATCTTATTACATATTTTTCATTGTTCTGCGTGACTATAGTGTAATAATGTCTTCGAGTATTTGTCGCATTGACAAGGTCATAGCAGTTTCCCACTATGATGAGAAGCTTAAATTTATATGACAATATTCTTGAATATAGTTCTGTAGTTGGATGACATGCTATAATGGGATACATATTATACAGACCGTGAGGTGAGAGTACTCGTAAGTAGATGATACTTCTTCTCATTAAGTTCACACTTGGTAATCTCCAAGATATAGGATTATGAGAATAGAATCATCGATAGGAATTCTTCATGTTTTGGTGTCATTATATATTCCTATCTGCAATAATGTGTAATTATCCTTAGACTTTAAGATTATCATTAATATGTGTCGCAACTCGCACACTTTTATTTACTGACGAAAACCATCATGCAGACAGATGGCGGTAAGTAGGGTGCGTCATTAGTTGAATGTTATTAATGGATAAGTCGAGGAAGGATTTGTCCCTTTCATTTATGGAAGTTGATATATCATCCATTTGATTGAAATATAACCGTCGTGTAAAATTACATGGTCATGGAGTAACGATGAGTTTATTTCGGGTATTCAAAGAATGATGTATCAAGCATAAAAGATGATGGCACTATCATGAAACCAACTTGATGAGATATTGAGATAAATGGATTATATTACACAGTGAGCGTTCGTATGTGGATTTCATTATTGAGACTTTAAGTTATTTATCTTGGGTGTCTTGACCCATTTCTAGACATTACTCTTGGAATTTAGGAAAGTCTACCTAATTCCAATGAGAAAAAGAATCCTAGAGGCTCACACACTAAGTGTTTTTTGTGGTCTTGGTTAAATTCTATTTGAATTTAATTAATGAAATAAATATTATTCTCAAGACCGTGGAATAATTTTATTCAAGTTAAATTAATTTCATAACTTAAATAAATATTTATTCACTGGATTGTGGGTAAAATATATTTATTTATTTTATTGAACATTTAATAAATATTTATTTACTGGTTTGTAAATAAAATATTTATTTAAGAGAATAAGTTATTTATTTATTTATTTGGGTGTTCAATAAATGAAAGTGGATTTTGAGTGGACCATGACCAGTCCGGTAGTAAAATAATTATTTGAAAGATAGGAAATAATTATTTAACTAGTTATCATAAATTAAAATAATAATAACATTGCCATTATTTTGTAACGCAGAATTTTATTTATAATTATGTTTTTCGCAAGTTGGCACACCATAAATAATGACACAGTATTATTATTAAAATCATGGGTTTTCTCTAAGGTTATAAATGTTTTTAATTGCTGTTATGCAATTAAATTTTGTAACTGAAGCCCCATGTCAATAAATAGACACGTACGTCTATTGTTCCATGTACCGAACTGCACGCCTGGTGAATTGAGAGTTGTTGAACCAAAAAATTTCTATCTTGAATCCTATTACCACCCCTCTTGAGAATGATAGACATTCTTCAAGGTCAAAGAATAACTGATCAAGAATGATTGACACAAGACACTCGTTTTTCCGTGCTAGCACTCAGAGAATGAGTGGTGTCGATTAGATTCCATCGGAGCACATGTGGATCGCTACTAGAGGGATTCTAGTTTGGATCCTCGAAATCGTAATGAGATAATCTAGAATGGTCATTCCAGGTGATCAACATCATCAATGAAGAAAATACCAATGATCTAGGTATTATTTTCTTTATTAAATTAATTGAATTAATTATAAAAATGATGTGAAAGATCCTATATAAAGGTTGCAGGCCTCTTTCTTCTTTATCTATTTATTTGATTCCATTCCATGGATATTTGTGTTCATCATTGTATTGATCCTAGAATAATCATTAATAATGGTAAAAATTAAAGTTGGGCACCGGCCCAACCATGCTTCTACTACACCCGAAACCTTCAAGTGGTATCATAGGGGTTACATCATAGTTTATAATTATTTAAATATTTTATTGATGATTTATGAATTTTATAACTTATTTGTTTCAATTCAAGTCAATTGTTATTCAAATCTGAATCTTGAGATATTTCCTCTTCTTTTGTTTCTTGTTCACTATAAAGAAATGATATTCTCTTTTAATTTTCATTAAAATAAAATAGAGGATCTCATCTAGAGGTTCTAAAGGTTCCTGGATGTATAACACCAGAATACACAGTGTGTAGTTGGATTCGCGTGTCGTGTATCAAGGTTCAATGCATCTGGACTGGTCCTCCAAACCAATCCATGTAATTGGAGTTTTTCTAAGTCTTAAAGACTCTATGTGTTGACCAGGAATAGGTGGCCTGTGGTTTCTGGATTACACACCATGTGGCCCACTGGACACGGTGTGTAGTCCCTTTGAGTTAGGGTTGGACCGTGTACCCCGTACATGGCTTACCCAGCTGGAGACCATGTAACGTGGATACTATATGGTATGTGGCCCACTGGACATGCTGTGTACTCTGAAGATTTCCAAAGTACACTTACACATTTTATCTTCAGGTGCGTACTTCAGATGGATGGTGAACAATAGTATACGCCATGTAGTTGGAACTACATGTCATGTACTCATCCAAATTACACAGATTTATTAAAATTTATTATTATACTATACAAACTCTTGAGACGTGTACCATCATGCTGGTGTATATCTAAGGCACAACACGTGATAGGTGTTTTATATATGTGTGTTTAATTTAACATCTGTGTAGTGTCCATTTCTACTAATTGGGTAGTTATGAAAAATAATTAACCAGGTTTCCTCCAAGGTACAAGTTACATACAAAGATAGATTTAAATGAATTTATTTGTTTAAAATTATGATGAATGAGAATCTCAATGAAATTTAGAAAATGGTTTAAGATAAAAGGATTGATTAATTAAATATGATAATTAATTTATTTGAGTGTGATTTATCTTAAACAATAACGATTAAAGAATTGAATGTAGGTTCTATTTATGTGTAAATATGATTGCATGTATTGATGATCATGAGCTAGACCATTAACTTTGTATGTGGATGGTTTCTTTTAATTAATTTATTTAAATTAAATTTGTTGGTCTGTGAGCCTTCTCCTCATTATTATATAGGGTCTACGTGCCCAAAGATTCTTTTATGTAAAACCCCTTTTTAACCCTCACATGCATGTGAGTTAAAAAATCATATGTAATGGATTGAATTCCCAATCTAGAGGAGGTGGTTCAACCTAGAACCGAGACAAAACCAATCCCATGATATATAGAGGTGGACAGGTGGAAATCTATAAACGCGAACCCAAAAGGTTCAAGGTGTTTCTCCCCTAGTCCAGGGTTAGTTTCTCAACCACCAGATAAACTAACCATTATAAAAGCTTATGATAATTCCTTTTGATTTATTTTATCTATGTCAGTTTCATGGTTTATCATTATGGATGTGTCCTCATGATAACATTAATGAATTAAACAAGCATTCAAGATGAAACTAAAATAAACTAGGCTTATGCGTAAATATTATCAAGACACGGTTAATTACATAAGTAAGTTAGACTTAATATTAATAATAATGTCATAATGAAAATAATTAATTCACCCATATAAGATAAAAATCCCTTAAAAAATATTATGTCATACCAAGCCTTTTGTTACTTGATTAAGAGAAAAACTCAATAAAACAATGTGTTTGACTAACCCTTGTTGGGAAACGTACTTTTATAAAGGAATATCTTATGAAAGGTTTCGAGTTTCCTCAACCATATTACATCAATAGGAGTATCCCTTGCTAGAATTGTTGTAATATTGGAGGTAAGAGTTGATGAAATCCAAAGTCAGGATTTCAGGATTGGGGAGTCCACTCAACCGATCAAGGAGTTGTTGATCGTACCACGATTCACTGTTTTATTCCACCCTTACACCGCAGTTTTAAACTAGTTTTGTAATGAATATTCCAAATATAATAATAAATTTCACTTTATGTTTGAATCAATAAATTAATGTTAATCAATATTATAATTGGAAATGTTACTTGTTTATATTGTTTCAATGTAGGTGGAGGTGATTTGGTGGGCCCTTGATGAAGTGAAAGAAAAATGGGCCAAAATTGCATGGATCCATGGACATCTGTCCACTGTTTTGAATACTAAACGAAATACATGCATCCAAATGGGCTGAAATATTTTGGACCTGTCCAAAATTTAATAGTATACATTTCATATTAAGGAACCCAATTCTGATTCGGATTCTATGGGGCCAATCCAAATTGATCTGTCCAAGACACCGAATTTGGACCAAGTCAAATGTGGTGTTTTGTATTTTAACAATATGTTGAGATGTAGTTTTCTAAATTGTTCCAAACTTTCGGTGGAGACATTCAAGAGGTAGAGCTACAACTTTTCTATTTTCTCAAAATCGATATAAGACAGTTTGAAGGCCAAAACACATTGTGCAAGTGGATTGATGAAATCTGTGTGCCTAAACCACCTTCCAATTTTCCTATAAAAGGGCACCAAGAGAACCGCATTTAAAAGTTCGGCCAAGGAGTGAAGTGATGCAAATTTGGATTCCTATAGGAGTCTCCTAATCACCTTGGAGGTTCTTGAGGCCCATATCCTCATAGGGGAATCAAGGATGAAGAAGGAGTTCCACCCGAGCTTCCTCCTCCTCCCGATGTTGAGCTAAAAGTTGGGTGTTCGTTGTGAGGGAGCTACACACATGTCAAGAAAGTTCTGATGCATAAACTAGCTACTGGTTTGGATTAATTTGGGTGTTTAAATATTTCATTCTATTTATCTTATTTTATTTCAGATTTGAATTCTTGATTTGATACATGTGAGTGTTATGCTCTTAATTTCTAACCGATCGGTGTGAGGTTTTGAGTGTGTGGCTTGTGTTGTTCCGATTAGACATCACAAGGATCCTTTTCATGCCCACCTTATTGAGATTTAAATATTCTTTGGAAGCTTTTATTCCATGAATAAGTACTGGACCTTGACAATACGATTGTTACATCAAGGTTCGGTCCTTAAAGCATTGAAATAAAAGATTAGGAATTAATCGGGATTCTAATTAACTCCAACCAAAGAATTACTCTAAACCTAAGATGAATCTCTATGAACAATGAACTTGATATGTTTATAGTGAAATCACATCGACCCTTTTATCTCATATTTTTCACAATCCACTAGGCCACTCATCTTTTAAGCTATTTCAACTAAGTCATTGTTTTAAACTATTTTCAAAACCACCCCATCTCTTAGTCATTTTTATTAAAAATACACACTCTAAACCTACCAACGCTCCTTGAGAGATGACCTAGGGTATTCCCTAGACTATAAATCAACCTTAAAAATATAATCAATTTGATGTGCCATGACACCGCAGTCAAATTTTGGCGTTGTTGCCGGGGAGCGCTTCGGTTTTTTGTGCGTGTTTTTTATAAATTTTTTGTAATTTTTGTGAATATTTGTTTGTTTTATATTCTACCTTTGAATTTATTTTTGTGTTCTGATTTATTTATTGTGTAGATTCTGTGTATGGTGCGTTTTACTCCGGGAGACCTACAAACTTTCGAACCCAAACTGGAGAGGATCCTACATCAATGAAACCGAGACACACAAGAAGACACTTTGAAGGAGGAGACATCACATCTTAAAATTCTTCTTGATCCTTATTCATCTTCTAAAACCAAAGTTAAAAATGAACATAACGTGTATAGAATGGCTGAAAATAATAGAAAACTAAAAGAACTAACCTCACCTGATATTGATATCCGACCCACTTACATTCAATTACAAGGCGAGGCACCCAATTTTGAACTAAAATCTAGTTTAATTCATTTATTACCAAGATTTCATGGACTGCCTCGAGAATATCCACATAAGCATTTAAAAGAATTTCATACTGTGTGTTCAACATTAAAACCTGATAATATGGATGAAGAACAAGTAAAACTTAGGGCATTTCAATTTTCATTAGAATACACGGCTAAAGATTGGTTGTATTATGTTAATTCACCTATTAGAGGTTGGGCGGACATGAAATGAATTTTTCTTGAAAAAATAATTCCCAGCCTCTCGAACTACAACAATAAGGAAATAAATATGTGGGATAAGACAATCTCAAGGAGAAACCCTTCATGAATATTGGGAATGCTTTAAAATATTATGTTCAAGTTGTCCACACCACCAAATAAGCGATCAACTTTTAATACAATATTTTTACTAAGGTTTAATTCCAATAGATCGTAACATGATTGATGCTGCTGTAGGTGGTGCACTAGTGGATAAAACCCCAATCACTGCAAGGAACCTAATTGAGACCATGGCACAGAACACTCAACAATTCATTTCAAGGTCCATTGTACCCATTTGAGGTGTCCATGAGGTGCAAAGTACTGAATTCGAGAAGAAGGTAGACACAAAGTTTGAAGAGGTGAGTACCCTTCTACGACAACTTGATCTTTCCCAAGGGAAATTCCAATCTCCTCCTCCCATACATTGTGGTATATGCTCTTCTGATATCCACTATTCTGACTAATTCCCCCAATTGAGAGAAAATTCTGAGAGTTGTGAGGCAATATTCCCAGGACGCCCCTATAACCAACCCATTAGGCAAGAACCTTACTATCCATCCAACCCTGGGTGGAAAGACAACCAAGCCTATAGGAAAGGGGGTATTCAAACCAGCCTCATCAACCATGGAACCAACCAGGGAAAAGTAGTCATCAACCACCACCACCCAGAAATTTTCAACCACCCCAAAGGCCTTTCCAACAACCCCCTCCAAAAACTGAACCTAGCCTAGAAGATATGATAAAACAAATGGCTGCCAATAATCTCCAATTCCAACAAACCACTCAGGCATCCATACAAGACCTCAAAACCCAATTAGGCCAACTAGCTAACTCGGTGGGTGAGATCCAAATCCATGGGTCTGGTAAACTACCATCTCAACCAATTTTCAACCCTAGGGATAAGGGAAATGTTAGTGCCATCACCCTTAGGAGTGGAACTCAACTTAAAATCCAAATGAACCCTCCATTAGATTCATCCTCTCCTAAGGAAACCACCATCCCAACCACTGAAAAAGGTTCAAATGAGATGGAACCTTGTCTTGAGAGAATTCCTACCAAAGGAAAGAGTGTGTCTATTGATGAGTTACCAAGCCCAAGCATTCCTCTTCCATTTCCCCAAAGAGCCACCCAACCAAGGAAACAAAATGAAACTGAACTTGATAAAGAAATCTTGGAGACTTTCAAAAAAGTGCAGGTTAACATTCCATTTATTGATGTCATCAAGCAAACTCCAAGATATGCAAAGTTTCTGAAGGAGATGTGTACCCACCGAAGGAGACTTAGAGGTGATGAGAAGGTGAGCCTGGGGAGTAACGTCTCAGCATTGATACAACCATCACTTCCCACCAAGTACAATGATCCTGTAACATTCTCGATTCCGTGCACCATAGGGGAGTATTCTTTCTCCAATGCTAAGCTAGATTTGGGTGCTTCTATTAATGTGATGCCTCACTCTATTTACTCTTCTTTGCAGGTCGGTGAACTAAAGCCCACAAGAATAGTTGTTCAGCTAGAAAATCGGAGTACAGAACACCCTTTTGGTGCATTAGAATATGTTCTTGTGAGGGTTCAAAATTTAATATTTCCTACTTATTTTTATGTGCTAAAAATGGAAGATGATACGATGAATGGACATGACCCAATTATATTGTGGAGACCTTTCTTGAAAACCACCAAATCCATAATTAATGTCCATAATGGTACATTATCTATGGAATTTGGTGGTGACGTAGTCCATTTCAACATCCTTGATGCCATGAAGCACCCCTCAGAAGAACATTCCTCTCTCTCGGTAAATTCAATTGATGTACTCCCTTCCCCTAAAATCAGTTCATTTGTTTCCCCTAATACCCTTTCTGAATTTTTCTCTTTGATTGAAATTCTTGGAAATTAATTGTGTGTTGATTGTTGTAGTATTCTAGAAAAGTGTCATGCATGTTTATTAACTGATAATTTCTTGAACACGGAGGATCACATGACCATCGATGATACTACTATGCTTGTAAAAGCTAATTCCTCATATGAGGATAATACCATTGAGCAGTTAGATGAGATTATTGACCTCTCACTTTCACACACAGTCCCATCAATCCAAAATCCACCTGAATTGGAACTAAATAAACTGCCTCAAGATTTAAAATAGCCATATCTTTATAATGGAAACAAGTTGCCCATCATCATTGCTAGTTCACTCCCTCCTGAGCATGAATTGCGACTGCTTGAACTTTTGAGAGAGCATAAACAAGCATTGGGATGGACACTTGCAGACATTCCTGGTATTATCCCATCAATTTGTACACATCATATTTTATTAACTGATGAGGCTAAACCAGTGAGGCAGGAACAACATCGACTAAACCCAAACCTATTAGAAGTAGTTAAAAAGGAAGTAACAAAATTATTGGTTGCTGGAAATATTTACCCCATCTATGAGAGCCAATGGGTCAGTACTGTTCAAGTATTTCCTAAAAAAACTGGTCTAACGGTAATTAAAAATGAAAACAATGAATTGGTTCCAACTCGTGTGCAGAATAGTTGGCGTGTCTGTATAGATTATCGCCGACTAAACCAACACACTATGAAGGACCATTTCCCATTTCCATTCATTGACCAAATTCTAGAGAGGCTAGCGGGGAAGTCTCATTAATGTTTTCTTGATGGGTATTCTGGATACTTTCAGATCCATATTGCCCCCGAGGATCAGGAAAAGACAACTTTCACTTGCCCCTTTGGCACATTTTCCTATAGAAGGATGCCATTTGGTCTGTGCAATGCTCCAGGTACATTCCAGCGATGTATGATTAGTATTTTTTTGGATTACCTAGAGAATTTCATGGAAGTTTTCATGAATGATTTTTCTTTCATGGATCCTCTTTTGATGAATGTTTAAGTAGTCTTGGTTCTATCCTACATCATTGTATTGAAAAGAATCTTGTATTAAATTATGAGAAATGCCATTTCATGGTGCGACAAGGTATAGTTTTGGGACATGTCATTTCTAGGGATGGTATCCAAGTAGATAAATCGAAAGTGGATGTCATTTCTTCCCTACCATTCCCTAAAAATGTACGTGATGTGCGGTCTTTCCTAGGTCATGCTGGATTTTACCGTCGTTTCATTCGTGATTTTAGTAAGACTTCACTTCCCCTCTCCCGCTTTCTCCAAAAAGAAAAAGATTTTGTTTTTGATAAAGAATGTGAAGAAGCTTTTAATAAATTAAAATGGAGTCTCACATCACCCCCGGTAATCCAACCACCTCGGTGGTATTTACCATTTGAGCTTATGTGTGACGCCTCTAACTATGCAGTTGGGGCAGTCTTGTCACAAAGGGTCGACCGAGCTCCACATGTAATATCCTATGCCTCGCGTACTTTGGACCCTTCCCAAGAAAACTACACCTCAACTGAAAAAGAATTCCTTGCCATTGTGTTTTCCTTGGACAAATTCAGGTCATATCTTTTGGGGTCCAAAGTCATTGTGTTCTGAGACCATGCAGCCCTCTGGTATCTCCTAAAAATCCTGAAGCTAAACCACATCTCATTCGTTGGATGCTCCTCCTTCAGGAATTCAATCTAGAAATTAGAGATAAAAAAGGAGCAGCGAATGTGGTGGAATACCATATCAGTAGGATCCTCCCAACCTCAGACATTGTCTCATACCCCTGTATTCCCATTAATGACATGTTTTCAGATGAGAAAGTGTACAAAGTGCAAGATGTTATTCCCTGGTATGCTGAAATTGTAAATTATTTGGTAGCATCTTTCATTCCTACTAATTTCAACAAAAACCAAGCCAGTCGTCTAAAACATGAGTCTCGTTGGTACATTTGGGATGATCCCTACCTTTGGCGCACATGTAGCGATTAGGTCCTTAGGTGTTGTGTTCCCGATAGCGAGTTTCAGTCTGTCCTTAGATTCTGTCACACTGTTTCTTGTGGGGGCCACTTTGGTCCCCAATGGACTGCTTGCAAAGTTCTTGATTCTGGTCTCTTTTGGCCAACACTTTTTCGGGATGCCCATGAATTTTGTAAATCTTGTCCTCGTTGTCAAAGAATGGGGAATGTCTCTAAAAGGAATGAAATTCCACAACAACCCTTGCTCTTTGATGACATTTTTTATGTTTGGGGCATTGACTTTGTGGGGCCATTTCCCAATTCTTTGGAAACTTGTACATTCTTTTGGTCTTTGATTACGTATCAAAATGGGTAGAGGCACGGGCCACAAGGACAGATGATTCCAAAACAGTTGTAGAATTTTTGAGAACTCATATCTTTTGTAGGTTTGGATTACCTAGGTTCATTATCAGTGACCAGGGTTCTCATTTCTGCAACCGAACAATGCAATCACTTTTGCGTAGGTATGGGGTCAGTCATCGAGTTTCTACTGCATATCATCCACAGACCAATGGTCAAGCTGAGGTGTCAAGTAGAGAGGTAAAACAAATTCTTGAAAAAATGGTTCAACCCAATTGTAAAGATTAGAGTCTTAGACTTGATGATTCATTCTGGTCCTACCGTACTGCTTTCAAAACTCCCATTAGAATGTCACCCTATCGTCTTGTGTTTGGAAAGATTCATCACCTCTCTATTGAGATTGAGCACCGGGCCTACTGGGCCATCAAACAATGAAATTCTAATCATTCTGGTGCAGGTGCTCAAAGGAAGTTGCAGATTTAGGAGCTAGAGGAAATGAGAATAGATGCATATGAAAACTCTACGATTTATAAGGAGAGAACCAAGGCTACCCATGATCGTCTTATCCTTCATCTTCAGTTCCATATTGGGCAGAAGGTCCTCCTTTATAATGAAAGGATGAAGTTGCATCTTGGTAAGCTTCGTTCCCGCTGGTTTGGACCATACATTGTTACTAATGTATCTCCATTTGGTGTTGTTCAGGTTCAAAATGAAGAAACCAATCAAACCTTCACTATCAATGGGCAGCGGCTGAAGCACTTTCATTAACCCATTCTGGAGTACCTGATGGAGGAACTCCAAGTTCAAGAAGCACACTATGAATGACATCCACCAGGTTTTATCCTTCCTTCCCACATTCTCTTTTACTACAGTGAGGACACTGCATACTCTAGGTGTGGGGGGGGTGGATACATTCCTGGTATAGTTAGGAATTTTCATTGTTTTCTCCTTTTGTTTTCTCTTTTTGGCCTTCTTTAACGTATTTTCATTTTTCACCATCTACAATTTCGAAGTTCCATGATTTGACGACCATAATGTGGGGAAAGTAAAAATACCATAACGGAGGCTAAAAATAGTATTTGTATGAATTTAACATCTGGGAGTGATTTTTAGTGAGTTGGTTTTCTGTCAATGATATAAATGGTCGTATCTATGTGAAACCTTTGAGATGATTGATGCCCATTGTGTGAGTAGTTTTTGGGGAAACTGTATCACTAATATCTCCACAAATTTATGCACCAAACCACAAATTGTGATTATTTCTTACTTAATATAAGGTAAATATATGTTGGGTTAATATTTTTCAGCTTTAAATGATATTTCCATACGTTCGTTCCTTATCCGATCAGTTTCATTACTGTACCAGATTGACCTATGCGTGTGTACCTAATGTCTGAATGTTGTATGCCTTAAAAAAATGTTGTGTCTTGGGCAGGTCAAAAACCACTCCTCCTCAACCTTTGATCTTGTTATAACTATTACAATTAGTGTCGTTAGGAGATCAAACAAATGGTTGATAGATGAGTGTGAGATTTGTTCCAATTGCAACTTCAAAAAATATATATAATAAATGAGGGGAGTGATGAAATGTGAAACATATGGAGATATCTAGGTTGAGAGCTTATGGTTTGACTTTTGGGAATGCTTAAATGAGTGGGTCTTGAAATATGATTGCAAAGGATGTAGGACAGGTTCGGTGAAAAATCATTTAAAGATGAATAATGTTAAAATATCCTATATTTATTTGATAGAATGTGGAAAGAATAGCATGGAATGGTTTTCACAAACACACATTGAGAGTTAGTGTAATGGTTGACCTTTGAATTCCTTGCTCATATTGGTGTCATAAATCTCTTTGAATTTTATTTTGATATGATTTATGTGACATCTTTTTTCATTTTCACCAGGAAGAACTCCTTGGTGTGGTTCGTGCATTGATCACTTTACTTTAGATAAAATTTCCTCAAATGATAAATCTTCAGGATGTTGGAAATATATATATATATATATATATATATATATATATATATATATATGCATCATTTTATTTGGATATGTGACTTTGCCCAAGAGTGCAAATGTTTAGGTGTGGGGGTGTGATTGTACCACGATTCACTGTTTTATTCCACCCTTACACCGCAGTTTTAAACTAGTTTTATAATGAATATTCCAAATATAATAATAAATTCCACTTTATGTTTGAATCAATAAATTAATGTTAATCAATATTATAATGGGAAATGTTACTTGTTTATATTGTTTCAATGTTGGTGGAGGTGATTTGGAGGGCCCTTGATGAAGTGAAAGAAAAATGGGCCAAAATTGCATGGATCCATGGACATCTATCCAAGGTTTTTCATAGTACACGAAATCCGTGCATCCAAATGGGCTGAAATTTTGTGGACCTGTCCAGAATTTAAAATTATACATTTCATATTAAGGAACGCAATCCGGATTCAGCTTCTATGGGGGCCATCTGAACTGATCTGTCTAAGACACCGAATTTGGACCAAGTCAAATTCTATAAGGCCCCAGCCTTAAACCTTACATAATCTTGAGTTATCACAAGATTACTCGTTGAGGATCTTTTCAGGTTTAGAGTTTTAGAGAATTAGATCTTAAAACATGCATTACAACCCACATTAAAACAAAGTGGTTACATAAAGATAGTATTCTTCATTCCCATCAATGGAAACATATTTAAAATAAACATGGATTCTTTCTTGACACTCCCTTGACACTATCATCATATCATGTACATTTCCCTTGACCTGTGAAAAACATTTCAAAAAAACTTGGGATGAGCATAAAAAGCTCAGTATGGGTTATAAAAACATGGAAAGGAAACATGGGTACATATATACATAAGAGTGAAATCATACTTTACCCATAAACATAGGCACTTTAACATACCTCATAAAATCATGAACAAATCATAGAAATCATAAGACATAAAGGTAACTTGAGGCATTCATAACATTCTTACGTAGGGAGTAACCCTCTTGGTTACGTTTGGAATACCCATCACAGTATATTCCCTAAATCTCTTCGGAGAAACCTTAACTTTTCACTCCTTCGCGTTACCCAATGCATTGGAGAGCTATATCGGGCTCACCTGCCCTTAGTTTATCACGGAACCACCCGTCTTCATAATAATTCCCAAGAACCTCAACATAATCATATCACATAAAACATGCATAAAGGAAACATAATATTTCCACCTTTCAATCACAAGATATCAATACAACACATTGATATAAAAACATTATGAAAACCATTTTTGATACCAAAATAAAAGAAAAGTAAAACATGGTATTTATTTTTCTTTTAAAAAGAAGGTATGGCTTGTAGAGGAAGCCGAAACTCAAATAACGGTCACGAAGGTGGAGAAGTCGTTGTCGCCGCATACGTACGAAAAAAACATTCCCTTTTGTCATTTAGTAAATGCTTCGTATAAAAAAGATTCCTTTTGAATAAACTTAAAATTCAAAGGGGTTTATACACCATATAAAAGAAGGTTGTGTATAAAACCAAAATATGCCTCAATGAAAGGAGATTGAGACGAAGTCCCATACCTCGTATCCGACTTGACCCGACTGTTCTTTAATCTCCTGAATAATAAACTTGAGTTAATATATACTTGCTTATGAACCTTTTTCAAGTTCATTATTCCTTTTATACCATGTTATGAACATCATGTAATCATTTAAGTTAATCATGTTCATTTTGTAGGTATTTGGTTCTTAAGTCAAAAATAGACTTCTTACACTTACATGTTGTTAATTTGGTCAAAGGTTCATTATATCCAGAATGATATTAATGATTTGGATAACATATATATGATATATATTCAGAATATACATGTATCTATAATATTACATCACATTTAGAGGTAAGAAATGAAATGCACCGTTCATGGAGACGGTAAGCCGTACGTACGCATGAACGCTACTTCCATTTCTATTTCGTATTTTCTGGAATGGAATCATAATGATATTAGAGTATATTATAATTCCAGTATATTAACATATATAATATCATTAACTTTATCCTTTACACATCCCACATATGGTATTAACGAATCAAATCACTTTCCGGGGGCGGTAGTCCGCACTTCCTAAAATGAAGATATCGTGTTTACCCATAATGGAAACCATAAAGGTATGCCCAAAATGAAAAAAAAAAGAAGCTTAAGGAAAACATAAACATATCATATATCATATATAAAAATATTGACATCATAATGGCCACCTTTGAAGGTGTTAAATGAGTATTGAACAATTATCGTTTCGGGAGGCAGAATTTCGCCATCCACGGAAACCTTATGTTCTTTAACCATTTGATGTAGTTGTGTGAGAGTCTAGCTAAAATAAATCTTATAACAACATCCTATTATATTGAAGATACTGGTGTTGTTACAAAATAAGTAAATAAAAATAGTTTAGGGGGTTGGAGAAGCAAAATAAAACAAATGAACATGAGAGAATGAATTACCTTTAAAAGTGTAACTCCTTTTGATTTGAGCCTAAAGGCTTCCTTTGAAAGGA
Source organism: Viscum album (assembly GCA_963277665.1). Taxonomy (NCBI): domain Eukaryota; kingdom Viridiplantae; phylum Streptophyta; class Magnoliopsida; order Santalales; family Viscaceae; genus Viscum; species Viscum album. The sequence continues at coordinate 339,968,836 of OY728163.1, forward strand.
TTCTGCCCAAAGGGAATCCTCTAGGATGAGTAGAGGGATGTGGAGAGAGTAAATGGGCAGGGGTTGGCCGAGCCAAAGGCTTGAGGAGTGTGTGAAATGAGGTAGAGGTGGGGGCCTTTTATAAGAGGAGAGGAGGGGCACTTTTGAAAAGTAAAGATAAGTTACTTTATTTTAAAACGAGTTTCGGATTAAAAAGGTCCCACATTGCTATAATTCGAGGATAAGGTGATAAGGCTTCGAAATCCACTCATTCAATTGGTTTTGGCCATGTGTAGGTTTTAGATTTTTCATTATCTTTCCATTTTATTTAAATCGTTAAATAATGAGGTCATCGCTGCATCATCATGATGTCATAAATAATTTAATTTATTTAAAGTCTAAAAATTATAAAAAAAATACTATGATGTAGGAAATCGTTTTAGATTTCCAATGACTATTTATAATCAAAAATCTGATCTTTATAACCTCATGTAAAAATTGTTTTCGTAAAACATATTATGTTTGTGTCATTTTTACTTTTACATTAAATAAACAGTTATTTATGTCATTTCCCAACAAAAGTGGATCCATGGGGTCCCAAAGTTGACCCATGGTTTTTCTTGGTCGTCCATGACACAACCAATGAGGGTAGGACATGTGTCAAGCTCATCTTATTTTATTAAAGCATTATTTTTACCTTAAACTACACCAATTACCACTAATCGCGATTAAAAACTTAATAAGTTACTATTCACCAAAAAAATATTTTAATCTCATTGAACCACATTTTACTTCTTAATGACAACCATGTATGTCGGATTTTTGAAATTCAAAACACAATGATGGCAAAATTTCATTTAAACGGAAAATCAGTTTTTATAAGTACCACTTAGTGGTTTCACTATTCATCAAAAATTGAAGTTTTTCAGAAAATTACCAAAAATTCACCCTAAGCTATATTTGATATTCGGAATTCAAAAATGAAGTCTATTTTACAAAATTCAAAACATATAAGTCACATTAATTAATTTAATAATTAATTCCCGATGTCATAGCAAATAGCGTGTTTTTATAAAACAATAAGTATCAAAAGATTGACACCAGTTTAAGTCTAATTTCAAAGTGAAATTGATTCCAATTACCATAATTGGATAAAATGGTAAAAATATATTCTAATTTAACTTCAAAACCAATTCAAAATATAATCTAATCATATAAATAAATTAGATTAAAAAGCAGTTTTGATGTAAAATGCAGTATTTTTCACTATTCATTAAAAAATGAACATTGTCAGAAAAATACCAAAAATTCACACAAAGTAAATTTTGATGTCCCAATCATAAAGAATAAGTTTATTTTGAAAAAAATAGCTTATAAAATTGTCAAAAGATAGATTTAAAAATGGTTTGCCATCAAAAGGCAGTAAAACAATCTTTTAAAAATATTAGTGTATTTCATGCTTAAGATTGGATTTATTTTCATTTTAAGCCTCTAAAACACTATCTAGTACATTAATAGACATAGATAAAAATATCTATTATTCATTACTTACTTGGGATGTTACATCCTTCCCCCCTTTAGAAAATTGTGTCCCCACAATTTATTTATTTATCGAATAAATGGGGGTACTTATCCCTTATTGCATTTTCAGATTCCCATGTTGCCTCTTCCATCATGTGGTTTTTCTACAAAACTTTTACCTGCTTAATCACCTTATTCCGTAACACTTGCTCCCTATGGTCAAGAATCTGGATCGGTTGTTCCTCATAAGATAGGTTCTCCTCCAGCTGAACTACCTCTGGACTCAAAACATGAGATGGATCTGGCATATACTTTCTCAACATCGAAACGTGAAAAACATTGTATACCTGAGATAAACTCGGAGGTAAAGCCACTCGGTATGCAACTGATCCAACTCTCTCCAGAATTTCGTATGGTCCAATGAACCTTGGACTCAACTTTCCTTTCTTACCAAATCTCATCACACTTTTCCAAGGAGAAACCTTGAGAAAAACATGATCACCTAACTCGAAAGATAGATCCTTCCTCCGGTTATCTGCATAACTCTTCTGCCTGCTCTGAGCTGTTCTCATGTGTTTCTGAATCAGCTAAATTTTTTCTGCCATCTCTTCTACCAATTCTGGTCCCATCAACTTCCTTTCACCCACTTCATCCCAGAAAGCTGGAGTTCGACACCGCTTCCCATATAATGCCTGAAATGGTACCATCTGTATACTGGAATGAAAACTGTTATTATATGAAAATTCAACCAAAAAAGATGTTGGTCCCAACTTCCCTGATAATCCATAGAACAAGCTCGTAGCATATCCTCCAATGTCTGAATTGTTCGTTCTGACAGCCCATCTGATTGAGGATGAAAAGTTGTACTAAAATTTAATTCAGTACCCAACGACTTCTGAAGGCCTTTCCAAAAGTTAGAAGTAAACCTGGGATCACGATACGATACAATGGAGAGAGGAACTCCATGTAACCTGACTATCTCTTTAATATACAAAAGGGAAAGTTGATCTAGGGAAAAAGTATCTCGTATAGCAAGGAAATGAGAAGACTTGGTCAAGCGATCAATAATAACCCAGATTGCATTATTACCTCGAGATGTCTTCGGTAATCCAACAACAAAGTCCATGGATATATTCTCCCATTTCCACTCTGGCACTGGTAAAGGCTGAAGCATCCCTTTCGGTAACTGCCGCTCTGCTTTAACCTGCTGACAAGTCAAACACTTCACAGTAAAATCAGCAATATCTCTTTTCATTCCATCCCACCAGTAATACTCCCGCATATCTCTATACATCTTAGTACTGCCCGGATGAACTGAAAACGGAGAACTATGAGCTTCACATAACAACTCTCTCTTCAACTGTGAATCACAAGGCACACACAATCTCTTCCCAAATCTCAAAACACAATCATTATCAATGTTGAATTCAGGAAACTTACCTTTCTGAACCAGCTCTACCTTTTTCTGCAACTCACTATCTTGCTTCTGTGCTTTCTTGATTCTATCTGATAGAGATGATCTCACTGATACCTGAAACAAAACAGAAGAACATCCTACACTAAAAACTTCTATGCCAAAGTTCATCAAATCCTTAACCAAAGGATCACGTTCCAAACGCAACATTGCTAATGAAGCATTACTTTTTCGACTCAAATCATCAGCCACTTTATTTGCTTTTCCCGGATGGTAATGAATTGTACAATCATAATCCTTGATTAATTCTAGCCATCTCCTTTGTCTCATGTTCAATTCTTTCTGAGTGAATATATACTTTAAACTTTTGTGATCGGTATATATTTCACAATTTACTCCATAAAAATGATGCCTCCAAATTTTTAAAGCAAAAACAACAGCAGCTAATTCTAAATCATGTGTAGGGTAATTTACCTCATGAGTTTTCAACTGTCATGAAGCATAAGAAATTACCAGATCATTCTGCATTAGGACACAACCAATTCCTTTCAATGAAGCATCACTGTAGATAAAAAACTCACCATTCCTGGAAGGTAGTGCCAAAACTGGAGCATTCACCAATCTTCTTTTCAATTCCTGAAAACAATCATCACATTCTTTTGTCCAGATAAACTTAACACCCTTCCGAGTTAGCTTAGTCATTGGACTAGATAACCGTGAAAAATTTCTAACAAACCTTCGGTAATAGCCTGCCAAACCAAGGAAGCTACGAATCTCAGTTACATTTGTGGGTCTTGGACATTCTTCAACAACTTTTGTTTTTGCAGGATCAACGGTTATGCCATCTTTTGAAATAATGTGACCCAAGAAAGAAATTTTTTGTAACCAATACTCACACATGCTTAATTTTCCATATAGTTTCTTTTCTTTTAATGTTTGCAAGATAAACCTTAAATTACTTTCATGTTCCTCTTTACTTTTATAAAACACCAAAATTTCATCAATCAAAACAACCACAACTTATCACCTGATTCAACTGAGCCATCACTGTAGTAAACTGCTCAATTCTGATTCTGACCATCTCAGTATGCTGATTTTGAAGATCATTTCCCTCAGTATTCCTTCCCAAAAAAACTTCTCTGTTTCCTCTATGAAAAACCATTCTTAACACTGAAATACCTTAGGTGAAGCAACATGGTAATCATCAAATACTATATCACTTCAATTTGACCATAAAAAAATATTTTTGGATAATCATTTAATAGAATTCTAACTCCTAAAGTTATCTAAACCGACCTTTGATACCAACTATAAGGCGCCAGCCTTAAACCTTACATAATCTTGAGTTATCACAAGATTACTCGATGAGGATCTTTTCAGGTTTAGAGTTTTAGAGAATTAGATCTTAAAACATGCATTACAACCCACATTAAAACAAAGTGGTTACATAAAGATAGTATTCTTCATTCCCATCAATGGAAACATATTTAAAATAAATATGGATTCTTTCTTGACACTCCCTTGACACTATCATCATATCATGTACCTTTCCCTTGACCTGTGAAAAACATTTCAAAAAAACTTGGGATGAGCATAAAAAGCTCAGTATGGGTTATAAAAAAATGGAAAGGAAACATGGGTACATATATACATAAGAGTGAAATCATACTTTACCCATAAACATAGGCACTTTAACATACCTCATAAAATCATGAACAAATCATAGAAATCATAAGACATAAAGGTAACTTGAGGCATTCATAACATTCTTACGTAGGGAGTAACCCTCTTGGTTACGTTTGGAATACCCATCACAGTATATTCCCTAAATCTCTTCGGAGAAACCTTAACTTTTCACTCCTTCACGTTACCCAATGCATTGGAGATCTATATCGGGCTCACCCACCCTTAGTTTATCACGGAACCACCCGTCTTCATAATAATTCCCAAGAACCTCAACATAATCGTATCACATAAAACATGCATAAAGGAAACATAACATTTCCACCTTTCAATCACAAGATATCAATACAAAATATTTATATAAAAACATTATGAAAACCATTTTTGATACCAAAATAAAAGAAAAGTAAAACATGGTATTTATTTTTCTTTTAAAAAGAAGGTATGGCTTGTAGAGGAAGCCGAAACTCAAATAACGGTCACGACGGCGGACAAGTCGTTGTCGCCGCATACGTACGACAAAAATATTCCCTTTTGTCGTTTAGTAAACGCTTTGTATAAAAAAGATTCCTTTTGAATAAACGTAAAAGTCAAAGGGGTTTATACACCGTATAAAAGAAGGTTGTGTATAAAACCAAAATATGCCTCAATGAAAGGAGATTGAGATGAAGTCCCATACCTCGTATCCGACTTGACCCGACCGTTCTTTAATCTCCTGAATAATAAACTTGAGTTAATATATACTTTCTTATGAACCTTTTTCAAGTTCATTATTCCTTTTATACCATGTTATGAACATCATGTAATCATTTAAGTTAATAATGTTCATTTTGTCGGTATTTGGTTCTTAAGTCAAAAATAGACTTCTTACACTTACATGTTGTTAATTTGGTCAAAGGTTCATTATATCCAGAATGATATTAATGATTTGGATAATATATATATCATATATATTCAGCATATATATGTATCTATAATATTACATCACATTTAGAGGTAAGAAATGAAATGCACCGTTCATGGAGACGGTAAGCCGTATGTACGCATGAACGCTACTTCCATTTCTATTTCGTATTTTCTGGAATGGAATCATAATGATATTAGAGTATATTATAATTCCAGTATAATAACATATATAATATCATTAACTTTATCCTTTACACATCCCACGTATGGTATTAACGAATCAAATCACTTTCAGGGGGCGGTAGTCCGCACTTCCTAAAATGAAGATATCGTGTTTACCCATAATGGAAACCACAAAGGTATGCCCAAAATGAAAAAAAACAGAAGCTTAAGGAAAAAATAAACATATCATATATCATATATAAAAATAGTGACATCATAATGGCCACCTTTGAAGTTGTTAAATGAGTATTGAACAATCATCGTTTCGGGAGGCAGAATTTCACCATCCACGGAAACCGTATGTTCTTTAACCATTTGATGTAGTTGTGTGAGAGTGTATCTCAAATAAATCTTATAACAACATCCTAGTATATTTAAGATACTGGTGTTGTTACAAAAGAAGTAAATAAAAAGAGTTTAGGGGGTTGGAGAAGCAAAATAAAACAAATGAACATGAGAGAATGAATTACCTTTAAAAGTGTAACTCCTTTTGATTTGAGCCTAAAGGCTTCCTTTGAAAGGATTCTGCCCAAAGGGAATCCTCTAGGATGAGGAGAGGGATGTGGAGAGAGTAAATGGGCAGGGTTTGGCCCAGCCAAAGGCTTGAGGAGTGTGTGAAATGAGGTAGAGGTGGGGGCATTTTATAAGAGGAGAGGAGGGGCACTTTTGGAAAGTAAAGATAAGTTACTTTATTTAAAAAAGAGTTTCGGATTCAAAAGGTCCCACATTGCTATAATTCGAGGATAAGATGATAAGGCTTCGAAATCCACTCATCCAATTGGTTTTTTCCATGTTTAGGTTTTATATTTTTCATTATCTTTCCATTTTATTTAAATCGTTAAATAATGAGGTCATCGTTGCATCATCATGATGTCATAAATAATTTAATTTATTTAAAGTCTAAAAATTATAAAAAAAATACTATGATGTATGAAATCTTTTTAGATTTTCAATCACTATTTATAATCAAAATTCGGATCTTTATAACCCCATGTAAAAATTGTTTTTGTAAAACATATTATGTTTGTGTCATTTTTACTTTTACATTAAATAAAAAGTTATTTATGTCATTTCCCAACAAAAGTGGATCCATGGGGTCCCCAAGTTGACCCATGGCTTGTCTTGGTCGCCCATGACACAACCAATGATGGTAGGACATGTGTCAAGCTCATCTTATTTTATTAAAGCATTATTTTTACCTTAAACTACATTAATTACCACTAATCGCGATTAAAAACTTAATAAGTTACTATTCACCAAAAAATTATTTTAATCTCATTGAACCACATTTTACTTCTTAATGACAATCATGTATGTCGGATTTTTGAAATTCAAAACACAATGATGGAAAAATTTCATTTAAACGGAAAATCAGTTTTTATAAGTACCACTTAGTGGTTTCACTATTCATCAAAAATTGAAGTTTTTCAGAAAATTACCAAAAATTCACCCTAAGATATATTTGATATTCCGAATTCAAAAATGAAGTCTATTTTACAAAATTCAAAACATATAAGTCACATTAATTAATTTAATAATTAATTCCCGCTGTCAGAGCAAATAGCGTGTTTTTATAAAACAATAAGTATCAAAAGATTGACACCAGTTTAAGTCTAATTTCAAAGTGAAATTGATTCCAATGACCATCATTGGATAAAATGGTAAAAATATATTCTAATTTCACTTCAAAACCAATTCAAAAGATAATATAATCATATAAATAAATTATATTAAAAAGCAGTTTTGATGTAAAATGCAGTATTTTTCACTATTCATTAAAAAATCAACATTGTCAGAAAAATACCAAAAATTCAAAAAAAGTAAATTTTGATGTTCCAATCATAAAGAATAAGTTTATTTTGACAAACATAGCTTATAAAATTGTCAAAAGATAGATTTAAAAATGGTTTGCCATCAAAAGGCAGTAAAACAATCTTTTAAAAATATTAGTGTATTCCATGCTTAAGATTGGATTTATTTTCATTTTAAGCCTCTAAAACACTATCTAGTACATTAATAGACATAGATGAAAATACCTATTATTCATTACTTACTTGGGATGTTACAAATGTGGTGTTCTGTATTTTATCAATATGTTGTGCTATAGTTTTCCAAATGGTGCCAAACCTTCGGTGGAGACAGTCAGGATGTAGGGATACAACTTTTCTATTTTCTTTAAAGCGAGATAAGACTGTCTGAAGTCCAAAACGCATTGTTCAAGTGGATTGATGAAATCTGTGTGCCTAAACCACCTTCTAATTTTCCTATAAAAGGGCACCAAGGGAACCTCATTTAAAAGTTAGGCCAAGGAGTGAAGTGATGAAAATTTGGAGTCCTAGAGGATTCTCCTAATCACCTTGGAGGTTTTGTAGGCCCCTATCCTCGTAGGGGAATCAAGGATGAAGAAGGAGTTCCACCCGAGCTTCCTCCTCCTCCCGATGTCGAGCTAAAAGTTGGGTGTTCGTTGTGAGGGAGCTACACACATGTCAATGGAGTTCTGATGCATAAACTAGCTACTGGTTTGGATTAATTTGGGTGTTTAAATATTTCATTCCATGTATCTTATTTTATTTCAGATTTGAATGCTTGATTTGATACATGTGAGTGTTATGCTCTTAATTTCTAACTGATCGGTGTGAGGTTTTGAGTGTGTGACTTGTGTTGTTCTGATTGGACATCACAAAGATCCTTTTCATACCCACCTTATTGAGATTTCAATATGCTTTGGAAGCTTTTATTCCATGCATAAGTACTGGACCTTGACAATACGATTGTTACGTCAAGGTTTGATCCTTAAAGCATTGAAATAAAATCTTAGGAATTAATCAGGATTCCAATTAACTCCAACCAAAGAATTACTCTAAACCTAAGATGAATCTCTATGAACAATGAACTTGATATGTGTGTATTGAAATCACATCGACCCTTTTATCTCATATTTTTTACAATACACTAGGTCACTCATCTTTTAAGCTATTTCAACTAAGTCATTGTTTTAAACTGTTTTCAAAACCACCCCATCTCTTAGTCCTTTTTATTAAAAATACACACTCTAAAACTACCAACGCTCCTTGAGAGATGACCTAGGGTCTTTCCTACACTATAAATCAACCATAAAAATATAATCAATTTGACGTGTCATGACACCGTGGTCAAATTTTGGCACCGTGGCCGGGGAGCGCTTTGGTTTTTTGTGCGTGTTTTTTATAAAAGTTTTGTAATTTTTGTGAATATTTGTTTGTTTTATCTTCTACCTTTGCATTTATTTTTGTGTTCTAATTTATTTATTGTGTAGGTTCTGTGTATGACGCATTCTACTTCGTGAGACCTACAAACTTTCGAATTCGAACTGGAGGGGATCCTACATCAATGAAACCGAGACACACAAAACAACACTTTGAAGGAGGAGACATCACATCTTAAAATTCTTCTTGATCCTTCTTCTTCTTCTGAAACCAAAGTTAAAACTGAACATAACTTGTATAGCATGGCTGAAAATAATAGAACACTAAAAGAACTAACCTCACCTGATGTTGATATCCTACCCACTTACATTCAATTACAAGGCGAGGCACCCAATTTGGAACTAAAATCTGGTTTAATTCATTTATTACCAAGACTTCATGGACTGCCTGGAGAAGATTCACACAAGCATTTAAAAGAATTTCATACTGTGTTTTCAACATTAAAACCTACTAATGTGGATGAAGAAAAAGTAAAACTTAGGGAATTTCCATTTTCATTAGAAGACACGGCTAAATATTGGTTATATTATGTTAATTCACCTATTAGAGGTTGGGCGGACCTGAAATGAATTTTTCTTGAAAAATAATTCCCAGCCTCTCGAACTACAAAAATAAGTAAAGAAATATGTGGGATAAGACAATCTCAAGGAGAAACCCTTCATGAATATTGGGAACGCTTTAAAAGATTATGTTCAAGTTGTCCACACCACCAAATAAGCAATCAACTTTTAATACAATATTTTTATGACGGTTTAATTCCAATAGATCGTAACATGATTGATGCTGCTGCAGGTGGTGCACTAGTTGATAAAACACCAATCGCTGCAAGGACCCTAATTGAGACCATGGCACAGAACACTCAACAATTCATTTCAAGGTCCAGTGTACCCATTCGATGTGTCCATGAGGTGCAAAGTACTGAATTTGAAAAGAAGGTAGACACAATGTTTGAAGAGGTGGGTACCCTTCTACGACAACTTACTCTTTCCAAAGGGAAATTCCAATCTCCTTATCCCATACATTGTGGTATATGATATTCTGATACCCACTATTCTGAAAAATGCCCCCTATTGAGAGAAACTTCTGAGAGTTGTGAGGCAATATTCCCAGGACTCCCCTATAACCAACCCATTAGGAAAGAACCATACTATCCATCCAACCCTGGGTGGAAAGACAACCAAGCCTATAGGCAAGGGGGGTATTCAAACCAGCCTCATGAACCATGGAACCAACCAGGGCAAAGTAGTCATCAACCACCACCACCCAGAAATTTTTAACCACCCCAAAGGCCTTTCCAACAACCCCCTCCAAAAACTGAACCTAGCTTAGAAGATATGATAAAACAAATGGCTGCCAATAATCTCCAATTCCAAAAACCCACTCAGGCAGCCATACAAGACCTCAAAACCCAATTAGTCCAACTAGCTAACTCGGTGGGTGAGATCCAAAACCATGGGTCTGGTAAACTACCATCTCAACCACTTGTCAACCCTAGGGATAAGGGAAATGTTATTTCCATAACCCTTAGGAGTGGAACTCAACATAAAATCCAAATGAACCCTCCATTAGAGTCATCCTCTCCTAAATAAACCACCATCTCAACCACTGAAAAAGGTTCAAATGAGATGGAACCTTGTCTTGAGAGAAGTCCTACCAAAGGAAAGAGTGTGTCTATTGATGAGTTACCAAGCCCAATCATTCCTCTTCCATTTCCCCAAAGAGCCACCCAACCAAGGAAACAAAATGAAACTGGACTTGATAAAGAAATCTTGGAGTCTTTAAAAAAAGTGCAGGTTAACATTCCATTGATTGATGCCGTCAAGAAAATTCTGAGATATGAAAAGCTTCTGAAGGAGATGTGTACCCACCGAAGGCGACTTAGAGGTGATGAGAAGGTGAGCCTGGGGAGTAACGTCTCAGCATTGATACAACCATCACTTCCCACCAAGTGCAACGATCCTGGAACATTCTCAATTTCATGAACCATAGGAGAGTATTCTTTCTCCAATGCTATGCTTGATTTGAGTGCTTTTATTAATGTGATGCCTCACTCTATTTACTCTTCTTTGCAGGCCGGTGAACTAAAGCCCACGGGAATAGTTGTTCAGCTGGAAAATTGGAGTACGGCATACCCTTCTGGTGTGTTAGAGGATTTTCTTGTGAGGGTTCAAAATTTAATATTTCCTGCTGATTTTTATGTGCTAAAAATGGAAGATGATAGGATGAATGGACATGCCCCAATTATATTGGGGAGACCTTTCTTGAAAACCACCAAAGCCGTAATTAATGTCCATAATGGTATATTATATATGGAATTTGGTGGTGACATAATCCATTTCAACATTTTTGATGCCATGAATCACCCCTCAGAAGAACATTCCTCTCTCTCGGTAAATTCAATTGATGTACTCCCTTCCCCTAAAATCACTTCATTTGTTTCCCCTGATCCCCTTTCTGAATTTTCCTCTTTGATTGAAATTCTTGGAAATGAATCGTGTGTTGATTGTTGTAGTAGTCTAGAAAAGTGTCATGCATGTTTATTAATTGATAATTTCTTGAACACGGAGGATCACATGACCATCGATGATACTGCTACGCTTGTAAAATCTAATTCCTCATCTGAGGATGATACCATTGAGCAGTTAGATGAGATTAGTGACCTCTCACTTTCACACACACTCCCATCAATCCAAAATCCTCCTGAATTGGAACTAAATAAACCGCCTCAAGATTTAAAATATTCATATCTTGATAATGGAAACAAGTTGCCCGTCATCATTGCTAGTTCACTCCATCATGAGCATGAATTGCGACTGCTTGAACTTTTGAGGAAGCATAAACAAACATTGGGATGGACACTTGCAGACATTCCTGTTATTAGCCAATCAATTTGTACACATCATATTTTATTAACTGATGAGGCTAAACCAGTGAGGCAGGAACAACGTTGACTAAACCCAAAACTCTTAGAAGTAGTTAAAAAGGAAGTAACAAAATTATTGGCTGCTATAATCATTTACCCCATCTCTGACAGCCAATGGGTCAGTCCTGTTCAAGTAGTTCCTAAAAAACTGGCCTAACGGTAATTAAAAATGAAAACAATGGGTTGGTTCCAACTCGTGTGCAGAATAGTTGGAGTTTCTATTTAGATTATCTCTGACTAAACCAACACACTAGGAAGGACCATTTCCTATTGCCATTCATTGACCAAGTGCTAGAGAGGCTAAAGGGGAAGTCTCATTACTGTTTTCTTGATGGGTATTCTAGATACTTTCAGATCCATGTTGCGCCTGAGGATCAGGAAAAGACAACCTTCACTTGCCCCTTTGGAACATTTTCCTATAGAAGGATTCCATTTGGTCTGTGCAATTCTCCGGGTACTTTCCAGCGATGTATGATTAGTATTTTTTTGGATTACCTAGATAATTGCATGGAAGTTTTCATGGATGATTTTATTATTTATGGATCCTCTTTTGATGAATGTTTAAGTAGTCTTGGTTCTATCCTACGTCACTGTATTGAAAATAATCTTTTATTAAATTATGAGAAATGTCATTTCATGGTGAGACAAGGTATAGTTTTGGGACATGTCATTTATAGGGATGGTATTCAAGTAGATAAATCGAAAGTGGATGTCATTTCTTCCCTACCATTCCCTAAAAATGTACGTGATGTGCGGTATTTCCTAGGTCATGCTAGATTTTATCGTCGTTTCATTCGTGATTTAAGTAAGATTGCACTTCCCCTCTCCTGCTTACTCCAAAAAGAAAAAGATTTTGTTTTTGATAAAGAATGTGAAGAAGCTTTTAATGGATTAAAATGGAGTCTCACATCACCCCTGGTAATCCAACCACCTCGGTGGGATTTACCATTTGAGCTCATGTGTGACGCCTCTAACTATGCAGTTGGGGAAATCTTGTCACAAAGGGTCGACCGATCTCCACATGTCATAGCCTATGCCTCACGTAATATGGACCCTGCCCAAGCAAACTACACCACAACTGGAAAATAATTCTTTTCCATTGTGTTTTCCTTGGACAAATTCAGGTCATATCTTTTGGGGTCCAAAGTCATTGTGTTCTCAGACCATGCAGCCCTCCGGTTTCTCCTAAAAAACCTGAAGCTAAACCACGTCTCATTCGTTGGATGCTCCTCCTTCAGGAATTCAATCTAGAAATTAGAGATAAAAATGGAGCAGTGAATGTGGTGGCAGACCATATCAGTAGGATCCTCCCAACCTCAGACATTGTCTCATCCCCCTATATTCCCATTAATGACATGTTTCTTGACGAGCAATTTTACAAAGTGCAAGATGTTATTCCCTAGTATGCTGAAATTGTAAATTATTTGGTAGCATCTTGCATTCCTACTAATTTCAACAAAAACCAAGCCAGTCGTCTAAAACATGAGTCTCATTGGTACATTTGGGATGACCCCTACCTTTGGCGCACATGTAGCGATCAGGTCCTTAAGCGTTGTGTTCCCGATAGCGAGTTTCAGTCTGTCCTTAGATTCTGCCACACTCTTGCTTGTGGGGGCCACTTTGGTCCTCAATGGAATGCTCAGAAAGTTCTTCATTCTGGTCTCTTTTGGCCAACACTTTTTCGGGATGCCCATGAATTATGTAAATCTTGTCCTCATTGTCAAAGAATGGGGAATTTCTCTAAAAGGAATGAAATGCCACAACAACCCTTTCTCTTTCATGACAATTTTTATGTTTGGGGCATTGACTTTATGGGGTCATTTCCCAATTCTTTTGGCAACTTGTACATTATTTTGGTCATTGATTATGTATCAAAATGGGTAAAGGCACGGGCCACAAGGACAGATGATTCCAAAACAGTTGTAGAATTTTTGAGAACTCGGATCTTTTGTAGGTTTGGATTACCTAGGTTCATTATCAGTGACCAGGGTTCTCATTTCTACAACCGAACAATGCAATCACTTTTGCATCGGTATGGGGTCGGTCATCGAGTTTCAACTGCATATCATCCACAGACCAATGGTCAAGCTGAGGTGTCAAATAGAGAAGTAAAAAAAAATCTTGAAAAAATGGTTCAACCCAATAGGAAATATTGGAGTCTTAGACTTGATGATTCATTTTGGTCCTACCGTACTGCTTTCAAAACTCCCATTGGAATGTCACCCTATCGTCTTGTGTTTGGAAAGAGTTTTCACCTCTCTGTTGAGATTGAGCACTGGGCCTACTGGGCCATCAAACAATGCAATTCTAATCATTCTGGTGCAGGTGCTCAAAGTAAGTTGTAGATTTATGAGCTAGAGGAAATGATAATAGATGCATATGAAAACTCCAGGATTTATAAGGAGAGAACCAAGGCTTCCCATGACCGTCTTATCCTTCATCATCAGTTCCATATTGGAAAGAAGGTCCTCCTTTATAATGCAAGGCTGAAGTTGCATCCTGGTAAGCTTCGTTCCCACTGTTTTGGACCATACATTATTACTAATGTATCTCCATTTGGTGTTGTTCGGGTTCAAAATGAAGAAACCAATCAAACCTTCACTATCAATGGGCAGCGGCTGAAGCACTTTCATGAACCCATTCTGGAGTCCCCGATGAAGGAACTCCAAATTCAAGAAGCACACTATGAATTACATCCACCAGGTTTTATCATTCCTTCCCACATTCTCTTTTACTATAGTGAGGATATTGCATACTCTAGGTGTGGGGGTGGATAAATTCTTGGGATAGTTATGAATTTTCATTGTTTTCTCCTTTTGTTTTCTCTTTTTAGCCTTCTTTATGGTATTTTCATTTTTCCCCATCAACAATTTCTAAGTTCCATGATTTGGCGACCAAAGTGAGGGGAAAATAAAAATAACATAATGGAGGCTAAAAAGAGTATTTTTATGAATTTAATATCAGGGAGTGATTTTTAGTGAATTGGTTTTCTGTCAATGATATAAATGATCGTATCTATGTGAAACCTTTGAGATGATTGATGCCCATTGTGTGAGTAGTTTTTGGGAAAACTGTGTCACTAATATCTCCACAAATTTTTGCACCAAACCACAAAGTGTGATTATTTCTTACTTAATATAAGGTAAATATATTTTGGGTTAACATTTTTCAGCTTTAAATGATATTTCCATACGTCTGTTCCTTATCTGATCAGTTTCATTACTGTACCATATTGACCTATGTGTGTGTACCTAATGTCTGAATGTTGTACGCCTTAAAAAAATGTTGTGTCTTGGGAAGGTCAAAAACCACTCCTCCTCAACCTTTGATCTTGTTATAACTATTACAATTAGTTTCGTGAGGATATCAAACAAATGGTTGAGAGATGAGTGTGAGATTTGTTCCAATTGCAACTTCAAAAAAAACATATAATAAATGAGGGGAGTGATGAAATGTGCAACATATGGGGAAGAACTCCTTGGTGTGGTTCGTGCATTGATCACTTTAATTTAGATAAAATTTCCTCAAATTATAAATCTTCAGGATGTTGGAAATATATATATATTTATATATATATATATATATATGCATCATTGTATTTGGATATGTGACTTTGCCCAGGAGTGCAAATGTTTAGGTGCGGGGGTGTGATCGTACCACGATTCACTGTTTTATTCCACCCTTCAACCGCAGTTTTAAACTAGTTTTGTAATGAATATTCCAAATATAATAATAAATTGAATTTTATGTTTGAATCAATAAATTAATTTTAATAAATATTATAATGTGAAATGTTACTTGTTTATATTGTTTCAATGTAGGTGGAGGTGATTTGGAGGGCCATTGATGAAGTGAAAGAAAAATGAGCCAAAATTGCATGGATCCATGGACATCTGTCCACCGTTTTTTATATTACACAAACTCCGTTCATCCAAATGGTATGAACTTTTGTGTACCTGTCCATAATTGAATAGGCTACATTTCATATGAAGGAACCAAACCTTGATTCGGCTTCTATGGGGCCCAGCCGAACTGATCTGTCCAAGAAACCGAATTTGGACCAAGTCAAATGCGGTGTTCTGTATTTTATCAATATGTTGAGTTGTAGTTTTCCAAATGGTTCCAACCTTTTGGTGGAGACAGTCAGGAGGTAGGGATACAACTTTTCTATTTTCTCTAAAGCAAGATAAGACTGTCTGAAGGCCGAAACGCATTGTTCAAGTGGATTGATGAAATCTATGTGCCTAAACCACCTTCCAATTTTCCTATAAAAGGGAACCAAGGGAACCTGATTTAAAAGTTAGTCCAAGGAGTTAAGTGATGAAAATTTGGAGTCCTATAGGAGTCTCCTAATCACCTTAGAGGTTCTGGAGGCCCCTATTCTCATAGGGGAATCAAGGATGAAGAAGGTGTTCCACTCGAGCTTCCTCCTCCTCCCGATGTCGAGCTAAAAGTTGGGTGTTCGTTGTAAGGGAGCTACACACATGTCAATGGAGTTCTGATGCATAAACTAGCTACTGGTTTGTAGTAATTTGGATGTTTAAATATTTCATTCCATGTATCTTATTTTATTTCAGATTTGAATGCTTGATTTGATACATGTGAGTGTTATGCTCTTAATTTCTAACCGATCGGTGTGAGGTTTGGAGTGTGTGACTTGTGTTGTTCTGATTGGACATCACAAGGATCCTTTTCATACCCACCTTATTGAGATTTCAATATGATTTGTAAGCTTTTATTCCATGCATAAGTACTTTACCTTGACAATACGATTGTTACGACAAGGTTTGGTCCTTAAAGTATTGAAATAAAAGCTTAGGAATTAATCGGGATTCCAATTAACTCCAACCAAAGAATTACTATAAACCTAAGATGAATCTCTATGAAAAATGAACTTGATATGTGTGTATTGGAATCTCATCGACCCTTTTATCTCATATTTTTCATAATCCACTAGGTCACTCATCTTTTAAGCTATTTCAACTAAGTCATTGTTTTAAACTGTTTTCAAAACCACCCCATCTCTTAGTCTTTTTTATTAAAAATACACAATCTAAACCTACCAACGCTCCTTGAGAGATGACATAGGGTCTTCCCTAGACTATAAATCAACCTTAAAAATATAATAAATTTGACGTGTCACGACACCGCGGTCAAATTTTGGCGCCGTTGCCGGGGAGCGCTTTGGTTTTTTGTGCGTGTTTTTGATAAAATTTTTGTAATTTTTGTGAATATTTGTTTGTTTTATCTTCTACCTTTGCATTTATTTTTGTGTTCTAATTTATTTATTGTGTAGGTTATGTGTATGACGCGTTCTAATCTGGGAGACCTACAAACTTTCAAACCCGAACTGAAGAGGATCCTACATCAACAAAACCGAGACACAAGACAACACTTTGAAGGAGGAGACATCACATCTTAAAATTCTTCTTGATCCTTCTTCTTCTTCTGAAACCAAAGTTAAAACTGAACATAAATTGTATAGCATGTATGAGAATAATAGAACACTAAAAGAACTAACCTCACTTGATGTTGATATCTGACCCACTTACATTCAATTACAAGGCGAGGCACCCAATTTTGAACTAAAATCTGGTTTAATTCATTTATTACTAAGATTTCATGGACTGCCTGGAGAAGATCCACATAAGAATTTAAAAGAATTTCATACTGTGTGTTCAATATTAAAACCTGATAATGTGGATGAATAACAAGTAAAACTTAGGTCATTTCCATTTTCATTAGAAGACACAGCTAAATATTGGTTGTATTATGTTAATTCACCTATTAGAGGTTGGGCGGACATGAAACAACTTTTTCTTGAAAAATAATTCCCAGCCTCTCGAACTGCAGCAATAAGGAAAGAAATATGTGGGATAAGAAAATCTCTAGGAGAAACCCTTCATGAATATTGGGAACACTTTAAAAGATTATGTTCAAGTTGTCCACACCACCAAATAAGCTATCAACTTTTAATACAATATTTTTATGAAGGTTTAATTCCAATAGATCGTAACATGATTGATGTGGCTGCAGGTGGTGCACTAGTGGATAAAACCCCAATCGCTGCAAAGAACCTAATTGAGACCATGGCATAGAACACTCAACAATTCATTTCAAGGCCCAGTGTACCTATTCGAGGTGTCCATGAGGTGCAAAGTACTGAATTCGAGAAGAAGGTAGACACAAAGTTTGAAGAGGTGAGTACCCTTCTACGACAACTTGCTCTTTCCCAAGGGAAATTCCAATCTCCTCCTCCCATACATTGTGGTATATGCTCTTCTGCTACCCACTATTCTGAAAAATGCCCCCAATTGAGAGAAACTTCTGAGAGTTGTGAGGTAATATTCCCAGGACGCCCCTATAACCAACCCATTAGGCAAGAACCTTACTATCCATCCAACCTTGGGTGGAAAGACAACCAAGCCTATAAGCAAGGGGGGTATTCAAACCATCCTCATCAACCATGGAACCAACCAGGGCAAAGTAGTCATCAACCACCACCACCAAGAAATTTTCAACCACCCCAAAGGCCTTTCCAACAACCCCCTCCAAAAACTGAACCTAGCCTAGAATATATGATAAAAAAAATGGCTGCCAATAATCTCCAATTCCAACAAACCACTCAGGTATCCATACAAAGCCTCAAAACCCAATTAGTCCAACTAGCTAACTTGGTGGGTGAGACCCAAAGCCATGGGTCTAGTAAACTACCATCTCAACCACTTGTCAAACCTGGGGATAAGGGAAATGTTAGTGCTATCACCCTTACGAGTGGAACTCAACTTAAAATCCAAATGAACCCTCCATTAGAGTCATCCTCTCGTAAGGAAACCACCATCCCAACCACTGAAAAAGGATCAAATGAGATGGAACCTTATCTTGAGAGAAGTCCTACCAAAGTAAAGAGTGTGTCTATTGATGAGTTACCAAGCCCAATCATTCCTCTTCCATTTCCCCAAAGATCCTCCCAACCAAGGAAACAAAATGAAACTGAAATTGGTAAAGAAATCTTGGAGACTTTAAAGAAAGTGCAGGTCAACATTCAATTGATTGATGTCGTTAAGAAAATTCCGAGATATGCAAATTTTTTGAAGGAGATGTGTACCCACTGAAGGCGACTTAGAGGTGATGAGAAGGTGAGCCTGGGGAGGAACGTTTCAGCATTGATACAACCATCACTTCCCACCAAGTGCAACGATCCTGGAACATTCTCGATTCTGTGCACCATAGGGGAGTATTCTTTCTCCAATGCTATACTTGATTTGGGTGCTTCTATTAATGTGATGCCCCACTCTATTTACTCTTCTTTCCAGGTCGGTGAACTAAAGCCCACAGGAATAGTTGTTCAACTAGAAAATCGAATTACGGCATACCCTTTTGGTGTGTTAGAGGATGTTCTTGTGAGGGTTCAAAATTTAATATTTCCTGCTGATTTTTATGTGCTAAAAATTGAAGATGATAGGATGAATGGACATTCCCCAATTATATTGGGGAGACCTTTCTTGAAAACCACAAAATCAATAATTAATGTCTATAATGGTACATTATCTATGGAATTTGGTGGTGACATAGTCCATTTCAACATCCTTGATGCCATGAAGCACCCCTCAGAAGAAAATTCCTCTCTCTCAGTAAATTCAATTGATGTACTCCCTTCACCTAAAATCACTTCATTTGTTTCCCCTGATCCCCTTTCTGAATTTTCCTCTTTGATTGAAATTCTTGGAAATGAATCGTGTGTTGATTGTTGTAGTAGTATATAAAAGTGTCATGCATGTTTATTAATTGATAATTTCTTGAAAAAGGAGGATCACATGACCATCGATGATACTGCTACGCTTGTAAAAGCTAATTCCTCATCTGAGGATGATACCATTGAGCAGTTAGATGAAATTAGTGACCTCTCACTTTCACACACACTCCCATCAATCCAAAATCCACCTGAATTGGAACTAAAGAAACTGCCTCAAGACTTAAAATATTCATATCTTGATAATGGAAACAAGTTGCCCATAATCATTGCTAGTTCACTCCCTCCTGAGCATGGATTGCGACTGCTTGAACTTTTGAGGGAGCATAAACAAGCATTGGGATGGACACTTGCAGACATTCCTGTTATTATCCCATCAATTTGTACACATCATATTTTATTAACTGATGAGGCTAAACCAGTGAGGCAGGCACAACGTCGACTAAACCCAAACCTCTTAGAAGTAGTTAAAAAGGAAGTAACAAAATTATTGGCTGCTAGAATCATTTACCCCATCTCTGACAGCCAATGGGTCAGTCCTGTTCAAGTAGTTCCTAAAAAAATTGGCCTAACGGTAATTAAAAATGAAAACAATGAATTGTTTCCAACTCGTGTGCAGAATAGTTGGCCTGTCTGTATATATTATCACCGACTAAACCAACACACTAGTAAGGACCATTTCCCATTGCCATTCATTGACCAAATGCTAGAGAGGCTAGCAGGGAAGTCCCATTACTGTTTTCTTGATGGGTATCCTTGATACTTTCATATCCATATTGCGCCCGAGGATCAGGAAAAGACAACCTTCACTTTCCCCTTTGGCATATTTTCCTATAGAAGGATGCCATTTGGTCTGTGCAATTCTCTGGGTACTTTCCAGCGATGTATGATTAGTATTTTTTCGGATTACCTAGATAATTTCATGGAAGTTTTCATGGATGATTTTACTGTTTATGGATCCTCTTTTTATGAATTTTTAAGTAGTCTTGGTTCTATCCTACATCGTTGTATTGAAAAGAATCTTGTATTAAATTATGAGAAATTCCATTTCATGGTGCGACAAGGTATAGTTTTGGGACATGTCATTTCTAGGGATGGTATCCAAGTAGATAAATCGAAAGTGGATGTCATTTCTTCCCTACCATTCCCTAAAAATGTACGTGATGTGCGGTCTTTCCTAGGTCATGCTGGATTTTACCGTCATTTCATTCATGATTTTAGTAATATTGCACTTCCCCTCTCCCGCTTACTCCAAAAAGAAAAAGATTTTGTTTTTGATAAAGAATGGGAAGAAGATTTTAATAAATTAAAATGGAGTCTCACATCACCCCTGGTAATCCAACCACCTCGGTGGGATTTACCATTTGAGCTCATGTGTGCCACCTCTAACTATGCAGTTGGGGCAGTATTTTCATAAAGGGTCGACCGGGCTCCACATGTCATAGCCTATGCCTCACGTACTTTGGACCCTTCCCAAGAAAACTACACCACAACTGAAAAAGAATTCCTTGCCATTGTGTTTTCCTTGGACAAATTCAGGTCATATCTTTTGGGGTCCAAAGTCATTGTGTTCTCAGACCATGCAGCCCTCCGGTATCTCCTAAAAAAACCTAAATCTAAACCACGTCTCATTCGTTGGATGCTCCTCCTTCAGGAATTCAATCTAGAAATTAGAGATAAAAAAGAAGTAGTGAATGTGGTGGCAGACCATATCAGTAGGATCCTCCCAACCTCAGACATTGTCTCATCCCCCTGTATTCCCATTAATGACATGTTTCATGATGAGAAATTGTACAAAGTGCAAGATATTATTCCATGTTATGCTGAAATTGTAAATTATTTGGTAGCATCTTTCATTCCTACTGATTTCAACAAAAACCAAGTCAGTCGTCTAAAACAAGAGTCTCGTTGGTACATTTGGGATGACCCCTACCTTTGGCGCACATGTAGCAATCAGGTACTTAGGCGTTGTGTTCCCGATAGAGAGTTTCAGTCTGTCCTTAGATTCTGCCACACTCTTTCTTGTGGGGGCCACTTTGGTCCCCAACGGACTCCTCGCAAACTTCTTGATTCTGGTCTCTTTTGGCCAACACTTTTTCGGGATTCCCATGAATTTTATAAATCTTGTCCTCGTTTTCAAAGAATGGGGAATGTCTCTAAAAGTAATGAAATGACACAAAAACCCTTGATCTTTCATGACATTTTTGATGTTTGGGGCATTGACTTTATGGGGACATTTCCCAATTCTTTTGGAAACTTGTACATTATTTTGGTTGTTGATTACGTATCAAAATGGGTATAGGCACAGGCCACAAGGACAGATGATTACAAAACAGTTGTAGAATTTTTGAGAACTCAGATCTTTTGTAGGTTTGGATTACCTAGGTTCATTATCAGTGACCAGGGTTCTCATTTCTGCAACCGAACAATGCAATCACTTTTGCGTCGGTATGGGGTCGTTCATCGAGTTTCTACTGCATATCATCCACAGACCAATGGTCAAGCTGAGGTGTCAAATAGAGAGGTAAAACAAATTCTTGAAAAAATGGTTCAACCCAATAGAAAAGATTGGAGTCTTAGACTTGATGATTCATTGTGGGCCTACCGTACTGCTTTCAAAACTCCCATTGGAATGTCACCCTATCGTCTTGTGTTTGGAAAGAGTTGTCACCTCCCTGTTGAGATTGAGCATCGGGCCTACTGTGCCATCAAACAATGCAATTATAATCATTATGGTACAGGTTCTCAAAGGAAGTTGCATATTCAGGAGCTAGAGGAAATGAGAAGAGATGCATATGAAAACTCCAGGATTTATAAGGAGAGAACCAAGGCTTCCCATGACCGTCTTATCCTTCATCATCAGTTCCATATTGGGAAGAAGGTCCTCCTTTATAATGCAAGGCTAAAGTTTCATCCTGGTAAGCTTCGTTCCTGCTAGTTTGGACCGTACATTGTTACTAATGTATCTTCATTTGGTGTTGTTCAGGTTCAAAATGAAGAAACCAATCAAACTATAAAGACTCGTAAAATTCAAGGGAATTTTTTTCTAAATTTTCTATGGGATTTTACAAGAATTTAGTTTCTGACGACGCCTGATTCCGAGGCCCGGTGTGCCCGGAATTAATTTCCGAAGTTAGGCTCGGGTACGTTCAGTGAACGAACGAGCGGGATTTTCTAACTTTTGAACCGGTGCTCGGAATCGAAATCTGAGGGCACCGATGAACTCGCAGTGCCGATTTTTTCTTAAGAAGACCCCTTTTTGGAGATGCGTTTTCTCAGGATGGGTTGTTTAAATAAAGAGAGGGATAAAAATATAATTGTTTTACAATTATATTTTCTTTTCTTGTTAAGTGGATTAAGTATTGTGCCACAACACATTTCCTCTCTCTTATGTGGTTATAACCTATGTAAGGGAGTTAGAGGTGGGACCCACTTGTTGATAACTACCTTTGAGAGGTTTAAGGTGGGGTGGGGTCCACACGAGCCCCACCGTTTCTTTTCTTCTTAAGTAACGCACCCGCACCCCCTATTAAACGAAGTCAACTCTTGCGTTTAAACTTTTTAATAAATGCCTCTATTAATTGGGCGGTTTTAAAACCCTCAATTAATTGATTGTTTCTTTTCTTTTTGAATTTCAAGCATTGGTTTTGTGTAAATAAAATAAGACACCACTTATTTTATTTAGTTGGTCTTGTTGCGTTGAGAGGATTTTGGGAGAAAGGATAAGGGGCTTGAAGTTCTTCTTCGACGAAGAACGTGAAGAACGCTCCGATCTCCAACAAAGAATGCCAAATCCTCAAAAATCAACGACACTTCTTCCGCGACGCTCCTTCCGCGACGCGACAATCCCCCTTCTGCGATGTCTTCCTCCACGACGTCCCTTTCCGTGACAAATCTCGTTCGACGACAACGCTTGAGGTAGGGAATTATTATTTTGAGAACGATTTTATTCCCTTGATTCTTTCATTCTAAAGAAAACAAAGAACACGGATCAACTTATTATCTAGTTGATCCGCGAACTTTTTCCTTTCGGGTTGGGAATAATTTTTTGTGGAAAGCTGTAGGGGTTTATTTTTTTTATTGTTGATCGTCATCTCATATGTCACCTTTCTTGGTTTCATTTTGGCCCGCCTATTATCATAATAATGGGAGGAGGTCGGACCGCACGAACACGGCCGACCCTCCTCCCCCCTTGTTTGTTTGAATTTTTTGTGGCACGTGAAAGGCAGCGCGGTGCCATTTCCCCACGCGGAAACGAGAAAGAACGCTGTGAAGAAGCACGGCGTCGTCGCACCACGCCGTTGAGGCCGAATGAAACCACGGGCGGAGTCGGGGCCGCGGAGGCGATTCGAAGACCCCATAGTTTTTTTTCGAAGTGCAGATCGAAGAACGATGGTGAGGCGATCCGAAAAGGCGTTTTGAAGCCGCTGCAGTAAAGGTCGGGTCCCGAGAGGACCGTTGGCGAAATCGGAAAGCAAAACGGACCACCGGAGCGCGTCCAGTTGTCCGCAGAAGACTCCCCCAGCGCGCCACACCGGCACGGCGGCACCGGCGGCCGGAGGCGGTGGGCGGCTGGTCCCACGGCCGCATGGGACCAGAGGGACGCGGCATCGCGCCGCGTCTGTTGACAGGGAGCGGCCCCCGCGCGGGGGCCGCAGCGAGCCAGTGCGCCGGCCCGGGCCGCCCGGCCGGACCGCCAGGCCGGGCCGCGCCCAGGTCGGTCCGGGCCGGGCCGCGCCATCCGGGTCGGACCCGGACCCGGGTCGGGTCCACCCGGTTCGGGCCGACCCAGGGGGGTTGGGTCGGGTCGGGTCGGGCCCAGACCCCCCGTTTTCGGACCTCTTCGGTCTTTTGCCCATAACTTGGGCTACGGACCTCCGATTGACGCACCGTCAGTTGCGATAGGATCCTTGGATCGAGATGGTCGTTTAGGTATATTACACTCAAGGTTTCGGAGAACTTTGGGTTCGGCCGGGTTGGTTCGGTTACGAAACCAACCGGGCCCTCGGAGCGGAAACGCTTATATCTCGAGCTCCGGACGTCCGATTGACGTGCCGTTGACTTCGCTGAATTCCTTTGGATGAGACGGAACTTTTGGAATACTTCGCCTGAGTTTTGGTTGTTGTTGGATAGTGGCCGGGTTGGATTGTACCCGATATCCAACCGGGCCCCTGGAACGGAAAAGCTGATATCTTTCAGACCGGACGTCCGTTTGACGAACCGTCAGCGGTGTTGGTGATCATGTGGAGAAACGGTCCCTATGAGTATACCCTATGTGAGTTCCGGATACAGTTGAGAAACGGCCGGGTTGGTTCGCACACGAAACCAACTGGGCCCCTGGGACGAAAAGGCTAATAACTCACAGACCGGGCGTCCGATTGACGCGTCATCTGTTGTGTTGAGACCCCTATGACGAGGCGGTCCTTTGAGATACTTCTTCGAGGGACTTTGTGATAATTGGAGTATCGACCAGTAGCTCATGGAGCGGACCCTCCCGGAGATGAGAGTACGGAGTACGGAGACCGTGTAGCCGGCTGAGACCTGACGACTACTTGACCGATTGACTCGATGTGTTTCGGAAAGCCCATTGGGGAGCACTTGGTTGTAGTGGCATACCCACGGCGGAGGAGCGCTTGGTTGTAGCGGCAGACCCTCGGTACTCAACAGAAGGACTACCTCTGGAGGCTATGAGGGGGAGCGCTTGGTTGTAGCGGCAGACCCATGGTGGTAAGCGCTTGTTTGTAGAAACAGGCCCACAGTACTCGACAAGAGGAGTACCTCAGCAGTCCTAGGTTAGTGAGCAGTACCTCGAAGTCGTGACAGGACCACTGTACACTCCAGAGACGGAGCTCTTCAGCAGTTACGGTTTCGATAATGAAAATCCTGGTTTGAGCTGAGTCTATGACCTTTGTGTTACCTCATGATTGAGATGGGTCACTAGATAACCTAGGTATATGTATGGGTGTATACCTGGGTAGTGGTTATCCATTGATTTTGTAATCTTTGTGTTTCCTCATGATTGAGATGGGTTACTTGATAACTTTGGTATATGTATGGGCATATACCTAAGTAGAGGTTATCTGATGAGATCTTCTTGGTGGTTATCCTTGTTGGTTTTAGTGAGACCTTGAGGGTCTCAGGGTCCCTACTGAGTATCGTTATACTCACCCCTGCACGGGCTATACCTGCACCTCGTTGTGTTGGTTTCAGATGATGGGCAGTGCTGACGGAGGCCGAGTGTTCGAGGATTGGACGGTACCCGGAGGTGGACTACACGACGAGTCAGTATCCAGAGGTGGACTTCACGGTGAGACGACACTCGGAGGAGGTTGACAGGCGAGAGCATCTAGGAGTTGCGCTATCTGTACCTACCCTTCAGGTAGGATTTGTGGTGGACGATCCAGGAGATGCGCTATCTGTACCTACCCTTCAGGTAGGATCCGAGGTGGACGACACTGGATCTGCTTCCTTTATACCAATTGTTTGTCTTTTTCTGTTATACTTTCATTCAGTTGTAGCTGCACTTTCAGTTGGGTTTGTATTCTGGCCCATTTTCTTTTCATCACTTTCTTTGTACTTAGTGTTTTACTTCCGCTTGTACTCTGTGGTGTTTTGTTTACTTTTATAAAGGCAATGTCTTCCTAGTTATCAGTATTTACGCCTTTGGTGCTAGTCGCCAGCCCCTGGCCTATGGAAGACGGGCTTGGGGTAGTCACGGCACGGGCCCTGAGGACGGGTCGTGACAAATTGGTATCAGAGGAGTCGGTTCTACCGCAGAACTTATAACTCTGAAATTTTTATTTATGTGAATCTATAGTGTTAAGAGTACCGAGTGTGGTTTTCAGTTCAGGGAGTCCAGTTTTGGTGCGGGCGGCCGACGTATCCATACACCAGGACCCTGACAACTGATTTCCGACTTTGTGCATGAAAACACTGATTGCGTGTGTGTTTCCATAAGTTTTAAAAAGTCATCTCAAACTAGGTCATCTCACCAGGTATAAATCGTTTGACCGCATCACGTATGTTTCTTTCAGGATGCCTTCTCAGGGACGACCAGCTAGAGCCCAGAGGGATGTGCGTACTGACAGCCTGTCGAGCGACGAGGCTTCGGTACAGGGCCCTCTTGCAGTTGAGGCACTAGCGGAGGCACCAACGGTACTACCATATATTGGGCCACCGATTCCACCAGCCCCAGCAGTAGGTGATGCATGCCACTTGAGTGCGCTGCACGATTTCCAGCGCCAGAGGACACCCGGGTTCCGGGGAGAGACGGACCCGTAGGCGGCTGAGGATTTGCTGGAGGTTGTGGTGAGAGTCTTCATGCTAGTGGGGACGCCAGCAGACTTCATGGTGATCTTTGCTGTCAGCCTTCTTCAGGCAGCAGCAGGCAGGTGGTGGAGCCACTTGTTCAAGTTTTGCGACGGGATGACCTTCACATGGGAAGACTTCGAGACCTTCTTCAGGGTGGAGTTTGTGCCAGTAGCTCTACACCTCGAGCATGTACAGGAGCTATTGCCTTTGCCGCAGGATTTTCGATCAGTAGCCGAGTCATCTGTGGGTAGTAGACAGATGGTGCAGAGGTCCAAGAGGACCAGATCCAGTCGTACGAGTGGCATGAAGTGTTATGAATGTGACAGGAAGGGTCACCTGGAACGTGACTTTTCGACTCCTCGCACAGTTGATCCGCAGGCTTTGGAGGAGCCACCGAGGCAGAAGAAGCGGCGGGTGATTGAGCAACATCTGAGCAGTGGACAAGGAAGTAAAGCTCCGGGAGTAGGTGGACAGGAGAGGAACTAGTGGATACGTCCCTTGTACTTCTAGTTCCATGTTGTTGTTGTATTCATGTCTTTTTTCTATGAGCTGCAATAATAAAAAGACACTTATCTTTGTTGCTTTCATGTCCTTTTGTTTGGTTGATACTGAGTGGTCCCGGTTAATACT
The DNA here is from genome assembly GCA_963277665.1 of Viscum album. Classification (NCBI taxonomy): domain Eukaryota; kingdom Viridiplantae; phylum Streptophyta; class Magnoliopsida; order Santalales; family Viscaceae; genus Viscum; species Viscum album. The sequence continues at coordinate 339,996,423 of OY728163.1, forward strand.
GTTGACTTGACCCTCACTTTCGAGATTTCTACTGGAGGAGACCCAGTGACCTCACACTGATGCCGACAGTGTGACTCGACCCTTGGAGGTGAGAGTGACAGTTGGATCTCTTGGTAGTAACGTCGAGGCCTTATGACGTCATCCATGGCATGAATGCATCATTCATGTTAGGATTGACTGTATTAGGCAATGGGCGTGGTTCATCCAGGGGATGAGACCGAGTTTCTCTTTTTGGAAAAAGAGAAATTTTAGCATCTCTTTCAAAGTGTAGGCAAAGAAGGTGCAGACCATCCAGGAGCGGATGAAGATTGCACAGTGTAGTAAGAAGTGGGAAACCAGCGCCAGTCATAGAGACTCGGACGTGTTAAATGTTTCAAGAAGAGGAATCTTTAAGGAGAGATGAGTCTACGAAGTAGCAGACGTGGAGGTAGAGCTAGGAGAGCAGCATAAGGTGGTGTACGTTTTAACATACTACAACCACCCGCCTAAGTTGTCCCCACCAGGGTCAGGGAACTAGAGGGAGGGGGAAGAGAGTAGCTGCTTGCGGTCAGGGAAAGTGACCCAATGGCTCTAAGAATGATTCAAGGGATAGTCTGTGTCCACTACTAGCTACCGTAGTAACAGACGTTGATATGAATCATTCCTTCCTTCCACGAATCTTGTCCCAGGCCTAGAGTTTTCGGTAAGCCGTGTACTTGACCCTCACGTCTGGAGATACCTTGGGTGGAGACTCGATAATCACACTTACGCCAACGGTGTGGTCAGACCCTCGAGGTGAGAGTTTCGGTTGGAATCTCTTGGTGGAATTGTCGAGGCCTTACGACGTTGGTTTGAGTATGGACTGGGAAATCACATTTCATACATAAATTGACAGTTTTAGGCAAAAAGGTTGTGGTTTAACTACGACGTCGGGATGGGTTTTCCTTGGTTGGAGAAAAGGAAACCCCATAAAGCATAGGATAAACTCATGCACAGGAGGGTGCGACCGATCACTCTTGAGTCGGTCAACCTTACCCTCGTGGCAGCAGTCATTTTGAGTTTCAGTTCTAACAGGAATTGGAGACCTCTAGAGTTCGAGGATGACGATCACGTCCTTATACGGGTCTCACCTCGACGAGGTTTACGGAGATGTGGCCAAGGAGGCGAGTTATCTCCGAGGTTCAGCGGAACTTCTTAGGTCCTCAGCTGGGTAGGCATGGTGGTTTACCGCTTGACCCATCCACCTCATTTGCACCTGGTGCACAACGTTTTCCAAGTATCTCAACTGAAGAGATACGTGCTCTACCCTTCGCATATCATCGACCATGAGGAGCTGGACGATGGCGATGGAGTTACATTCACGGAGGTTCCAGTGGGGATCGAGGATCGACAGGAGAGGATCCTACGAGGACGGTCGATTCCTCGGGTGCGCTTTCTTTGGCATCACGGGAACCTCCAGGTGAGCACATGGGAGCGGAAGGCTCATATGCATGCTCAGTACCAATTTTGTAACCCTAGTTTGTGTTAAAGCTTTACGAGGATGTAAACCCCTGAGGTGGGAGTAATGTAAAGACCCGTAAAATTCAAGGAAATTTTTTTCTAAATTTTCTATGGGATTTTACAAGAACGCAGTTTCTGATGTTGCCTGATTCCGAGGCCCGGTGTACCCGAAATTAATTTCCGAAGTTAGGCTCGGGTAAGTTCAGTGAACGAACGAGCGGGTTTTTCTAACTTTTGAACCGGTGCTCGGAATCGAAATCTGAGGGCATCGATGAACTCGCAGCGCCGATTTTTTCTTAAGAAGACCCCTTTCTGGAGATGCGTTTTCTCGGGATGAGTTGTTTAAATAAAGAGAGGGATAAAAATATAATTGTTTTACAATTGTATTTTCTTTTCTTGTTAAGTGGATTAAGTGTTGTGTCACAACACTTTTCCTCTCTCTTATGTGGTTATAACCTATGTAAGGGAGTTAGGGGTGGGACCCACTTGTTGATAACTACCTTTGAGAGGATTAAGGTGGGGTGGGGCCCACACGAGCCCCACCATTTCTTTTCTTCTTAAGTAACGCACCAGCACCCCCCTATTAAACGAAGTCAACTCTTGTGTTTAAACTTTTTAATAAACGCCTCTATTAATTGGGCGGTTTTAAAACCCTCAATTAATCGATCGTTTCTTTCCTTTTTGAATTTCAAGAAATGGTTTGTGTGTAAATAAAATAAGACACCACTTATTTTATTTAGTTGGTCTTGTTGCATTGAGAGGATTTTGGGATAAAGGCTAAGGGGATTGAAGTTCTTCTTCTTCGACGAAGAACGCGAAGAATGCTCCGATCTCCGACGAAGAACGCCAAATCCTCAGAAATCAGCGACACTTCTTTCGTGACGCTCCTTCCGCGACGCGACGATCCCCCTTCCGTGTCTTCTTCCTCTGCAACGTCCCTTTCTGTGACAAATCTCGTTCGACGACAACACTTGAGGTAGGGAATTATTATTTTGAGGATGATTTTATTCCCTTGATTCTTTCATTCTAAAGGAAACAAAGAACACGGATCAACTTATTATCTAGTTGATCCGCGAACTTTTTCCTTGCGGGTTGGGAATAATTTGTTGTGGAAAGATGTGGGGGTTTATTTTTTTTATTGTTGATCGTGATCTTATCTGTCGCCTTTTTTGGTTTCATTTTGGGCCGCCTGTTATCATAATAACGAGAGGAGGTCGGACCGCACGAACACGGCCGACCCTCCTCCCCCCCTTGTTTGTTTGAATTTATTGCGGCACGTGAAAGGTAGCGCGGTGCCGTTGCACCGCGCGGAAACGAGAAAGAATGCGGCAAATAAGCGTGGTGTCGTCGCGTCGCGCCGTTGAGGCCGAACGAAACCACGGGCAGAGTCGGGGCCGCGGAGGCGATTCGAAGGCCCCATAGTTTGTTGTCGAAGTGAAGATCGACAGACGATGGTGAGGTGATCTACAAAGGTGTTTTGAAGCCGCTGCAGTAAAGTTCGGGTACCGAGAGGACCGTTGGCGAAAGCGGCGAGCAAAACGAACCACCGGAGCGCGTCCGGTGGTCCGGGGAAGACTCCCCCGGTGCGCCGGCGGCCGACACCGGCCGACCGCCGGGAGGCGGCGGCGCCCGGCGCGCCGCCGGGAAGGGGCCGCCGCGGCTGAAGCCACGGCGACAGGCGGCTGGTCTCGCGGCCGTGCGGGACCAGAGGGACGCGGCATCGCGCCGCGTCCGTTGATAGGGAGCGGCCCCCGCGCGGGGGCTGCGGTTTCGTCCAGGGGGGCGATCCCCCCTTGCACGGCCGCTTGGCCAGCGCCAGCGAGCCAGCGCGCCGACCCGAGCCACCCGGCCGGACCGCCAGGCCGGGCCGCACCCAGGCCAGGCCGGGCCGCGCCCATCTGGGTCAGACCCAGACCCGGGTCGGGTCGACCCGGTTTGGGCCGACCCAGGGGGGTTGGGCAGGGTCGGGTCGGGCCCAGACCCCCCCGTTTTCGGACCTCTTCGGTCTTTTGCCCATAACATGGGCTACGGACCTCCGATCGACGCACCGTCAGTTGCGATGAGATCCTTGGATCGAGGCAGTCGTTTCGGTATATTACACTCAAGGTTTAGGAGAACTTTGGGTTCGGCCGGGTTGGTTCGGTTACGAAACCAACCGGGCCCTCGGAGCGGAAACGCTTATATCTCGAGCTCCGGACGTCCGATTCACATGTCGTCGACTTCATTGAATTCCTCTTGATGAGATGGAACTTTTGGAATAATTCACCTGAGTTTTGGTTGCTGTTTGATAGTGGTTGGGTTGGATTGTACCCGATATCCAACCGGGCCCCTCGAACAGAAAAGCTGATATCTTTCAGACCGAACGTCCGTTTGACGAACCGTCAGCGGCGTTGGTGATCATGTGGAGAAACGGTCCCTATGAGTATACCCTATGTGAGTTCAGGATATAGTTGAGATATAGCCGGGTTGGTTCGTACACGAAACCAACTGGGCCCCTGGGACGAAAAGGCTAATAACTCACAAACCGGGCATCCGATTGAGGCGCCGTCTGTTGTGTTGAGACCCCTATGACGACGCGGTCCTTTGAGATACTTCTTCGAGGGACTTTGTGATACATGGAGTATTGAACAGTAGCTCGTGGAGCGGACCCTCCTGGAGACGAGCGTGCAGAGTACGGAGACCGTGTAGCCGGCTGAGACCTGACGACTGCTTGACCGATCGACTCGGTGTGTTTCGGAAAGCCCAGTGGGGTGCGCTTGGTTGTAGCGGCATACCCACGGCAGAGGAGCGCTTGGTTGTAGCGGCAAACCCACGGTACTCAACAGAAGGAGTACCTCTGGAGGCTATGAGGAGGAGCGCTTGGTTATAGCGGCAGACCCGTGGTACTCAACAGAAGGAGTACCTCTAAAGGCTATGAGGGGGAGCGCTTGGTTGTAGCGGCAGACCCATGGTGGGAAGCGCTTAGTTGTAGCAACAGGCACACAGTACTCGACAAGAAGAGTACCTCAGCAGTCCTAGGTTAGTGAGCAGTACCTCGGAGTCGTGACAGGACCACTGTACACTCCAGAGACGGGGCTCTTTAGCAGTTACGGTTTCGATAATGAAAATCCCGGTTTGAGCTGAGTCTATGAACTTTGTGTTACCTCATGATTGATATGGGTCACTAGATAACCTAGGTATATGTATGGGCGTATACCTGGGTAGTGGTTATCCATTGATTTTTTAATCTTTGTGTTTCCTCATGGTTGAGATGGGTTACTTGATAACTTATGTATATGTATGGGCATATACCTAAGTAGAGGTTATCTGATGAGATCTTATTTGTGGTTATCCTTGTTGGTTTTAGTGAGACCTTTAGGGTCTCGGGGTCCCTACTGAGTATCGTTATACTCACCCCAGCACGGGCTATGCCCGCACCTCGTTGTGTTGGTTGCAGACGACGGGCAGTGCTGACGGAGGCTGAGTGTTCGAGGACTGGACGATACTCGGAGGTAGACTACATGATGAGTCAGTATCCGGAGGTGGATTTCACGGCGAGATGACACTCAGAGGAGGTTGACAGGCGAGATCATCCAAGAGCTGCGCTATCTGTACCTACCCTTCAGGTAGAATCTGTGGTGGACGATCCAGGAGCTGCGCTATCTGTACCTACCCTTCAGGTAGGATCCGAGGTGGACGACACAGGAGCTTCTTCCTTTCTACCAGCTATTTGTCTTTTCCTGTTGTACTTTCATTCAGTTGTAGCTGCACTTTCAGTTGGGTTTGTATTCTGGCTCATTTTCTTTTCAGCACTTTCTTTGTACTTCGTGTTTTACTTCCGCCTGTACTCTATGGTGTTTTGTTTACTTTTATAAAGGCAATGCCTTCCCAGTTATCGAGATTTACGTCTTTGGTGATAGTCGCCAGCCCCTGGCCTATGGAAGGCGGGCTTGGGGTAGTCACGGCACGGGCCCCGAGGACGGGTCGTGACACAAACCTTCACTGTCAATGGGCAGCGGCTGAAGCACTTTCATGAACCCGTTCTAGAGTCCCCGATAGAGGACCTCCAAGTTCAAGAAGCACACTATGAATGACATCCACCAGGTTTTATCCTTCCTTCCCACATTCTCTTTTACTACAGTGAGGACACTACATACTCTAGGTGTGGGGGGTGGATACATTCCTGGGATAGTTAGTAATTTTCATTGTTTTCTCCTTTTGTTTTCTCTTTTTGGCCTTCTTTATGGTATTTTCATTTTTCCCCATCAACAATTTCAAAGTTCCATGATTTGGCGACCATAATGTGGGGAAAGTAAAAATACCATAACGGAGGCTAAAAAGTGTATTTGTATGAATTTAACTTCAGGGAGTGATTTTTAGTGAATTGGTTTTCTGAAAATGATATAAATGGTCGTATCTATGTGAAACCTTTGAGATGATTGATTCCCATTGTGTGAGTAGTTTTTGGGAAACCTGTGTCACTAACATCTCCACAAACTTTTGCACCAAACCACAAAGTGTGATTATTTCTTACTTAATATAAGGTAAATATATGTTGGGTTAATATTTTTCAGCTTTAAATGATATTTCCATATGTTCATTCCTTATCCGATCAGTTTCATTACTGTACCAGATTGACCTATGCGTGTGTACCTAATGTCTGACTATTGTACGCCTTCAAAAAAAATGTTGTGTCTTGGGCAGGTCAAAAACCACTCCTCCCCAACCTTTGATATTGTTATAACTATTGCAATTAGTGTCGTGATGAGATCAAACAAATGGTTGAGAGATGAGTGTGAGATTTTTTCCAATTGCAACTTCAAAAAAAAATATATAATAAATGAGGGGAGTGATGAAATGTGCAACATATGGGGATATCTAGGTCGGGAGATTATGGTTTGACTTCTGGGAATGCTTAAATGAGTGGGTCTTAAAATATGATTTCAAAGGATGGAGGACAGGTTCGGTGAAAAATCATTTAAAGCTGAATAATGTTAAAATAACCTATATTTATTTGATAGAAAGTGGAAAGAATAGCATGGAATGGTTTTCACACACACACATGGAGAGTTAGTGTAATGGTTGACCTTTGAATTCCTTACTCATATTGGTGTCATAAATATCTTTGAATTTTATTGTGATATGATTTATGAAACATCTTTTTCCATTTTCACTGGGAAGAACTCCTTGGTGTGGTTCGTACATTGATCACTTTACTTTAAATAAAATTTCTTAAAATGATAAATCTTCCAGATGTTGGAAATATATATATATATATATATATATATATATATATATGTGCATCATTGTATTTGGATATGTGACTTTGCCTAGGAGTGCAAATGTTTAGGTGTGGGGGTGTGATCGCACCACGATTCACTGTTTTATTCCACCCTTACACCGCAGTTTTAAACTAGTTTTGTAATGAATATTCCAAATATAATAATAAATTTCACTTTATGTTTGAATCAATCAATTAATGTTAATCAATATTAGAATGGGAAATGTTACTTGTTTATATTGTTTCAATGTAGGCGGAGGTGATTTGGAGGGACCTTGATGAAGTGAAAGAAAAATGGGCCAAAATTGCATGGATCCATGGACATCTGTCCACTGTTTTGCACAGTACAGGAAATCCATGCCTCCAAATGGGATGAAATTTTGTAGGCATGTCCAAACTTTAATATTCTATATTTCATATTATGGAACCCAATCCCGATTAGGATTCTATGGAGCCCATCCAAACTAATCTGTTCAAGACACCGAATTTGGACCAAGTCAAATGCGGCGTTCTGTATTTTATCAATATGTTGCGCTGTAGTTTTCCAAATGGTTCCAAACATTTTGTGGAGAAATTAAAGAAGTAGGGATACAACTTTTATATTTTCTCCAAAGTGAGATAAGACTGTCTGAAGGCCGAAACGCATTGTTCAAGTGGATTGATGAAATCTGTGTGCCTAAACCACCTTCCAATTTTCCTATAAAAGGGAACCAAGGGAACCTCATTTAAAAGTTCGTCCAAGGAGTGAAGTGCTACAAATTTGGAGTCCTAGAGGAGTCTCCTAATCACCTTGGAGGTTCTGGAGGCCCCTATCCTCATAGGGGAATCAAGGATGAAGAAGGAGTTCCACCCGAGCTTCCTCATCCTCCTGATGTCGAGCTAAAAGTTGGGTGTTCGTTTTGAGGGAGCTACACACATGTCAAGGGAGTTCTGATGCATAAACTAGCTATTGGTTTGGATTAATTTCGGTGTTTAAATATTTCATTCCATATATCTTATTTTATTTCAGATTTGAATGCTTGATTTGATACGTGTGAGTGTTATGCTCTTAATTTCTAACCGATCGGTGTGAGGTTTTGAGCGTGTGACTTGTGTTGTTCCGATTGGACATCACAAGGATCCTTTTCATACCCACCTTATTAAGATTTAAATATTATTTTTAAGCTCTTATTACATGCATAAGTACTGGACCTTGACAATACGATTGTTACGTCAAGTTTTGGTCCTTAAATCATTGAAATAAAAGCTTAGGAATTAATCGGGATTCCAATTAACTCCAACCAAAGAATTACTCTAAACCTAAGATGAATCTCTATGAACAATGAACTTGATATTTTTGTAGTGAAATCACATCGACCCTTTTATCTCATATTTTTCACACTTCACTAGGTCACTCATCTTTTAAGCTATTTGAACTAAGTCATTGTTTTAAACTGTTTTCAAAACCACCCCATCTCTTAGTCATTTTTATTAAAAATACACACTCTAAACCTACCAACGCTCCTTGAGAGATGGCCTAGGGTATTCCCTAGACTATAAATAAACCTTAAAAATATAATCAATTTGACGTGTCATGACACTGTGGTTAAATTTTGGTGCCATTGCTGGGGAGCGCTTTGGTTTTTTGTGCGTGTTTTTGATAAAATTTTTGTAATTTTTGTGAATATTTGTCTGTTTTATCTTCTACCTTTGAATTTATTTTTGTGTTCTAATTTATTTATTGTGTAGGTTTTGTGTATGACGTGTTCTACTCCGAGAGACCTACAAACTTTCGAACCCGAACCGGAGAGGATCCTACATCAACGAAACCGAGACACACAAGACAACACTTTGAAGGAGGAGACATCACATCTTAAAATTCTTCTTGATCCTTCTTATTCTTCCGAAACCAAAGTTAAAATTGAACATAAATTGTATAGAATCGCTGAAAATAATAGAACACTAAAAAAACTAACCTCACCTGATGTTGATATCTGACCCACTTACATTCAATTACAAGGTGAGGCACCCAATTTTGAACTAAAATCTGGTTTAATTCATTTATTACCAAGATTTCATGGACTGCCTGGAGAAGATCCACATAAGCATTTAAAAGAATTTCATACTGTGTGTTCAACATTAAAACCTGATAATGTGGAGGAATAACAAGTAAAACTTAGGGCATTTCCATTTTCATTAGAAGACACGGCTAAAGATTGGTTGTATTATGTTAATTCACCTATTAGAGGTTGGGCGGACATGAAACGAATTTTTATTGAAAAATAATTCCCAGCCTCTCGAACTGCAAAAATAAGGAAAGAAATATGTGGGATAAGACAATATCAAGGAGAAACCATTCATGAATATTGGGAACGCTTTAAAATATTGTGTTCAAGTTGTCCACACCACCAAATAAGTGATCAAATTTTAATACAATATTTTTATGAAGGATTAATTCCAATAGATCGTAACATGATTGATGCTGCTGCAGGTGGTGCACTATTTGATAAAACCCCAATCACTGCAAGGACCCTAATTGAGACCATGGCACAGAACACTCAACAATTCATTTCAAGGTCCAGTGTACCCATTTGAGGTGTCCATGAGGTGCAAAGTACTGAATTAGAGAAGAAGGTAGACACAAAGTTTGAAGAGGTGAGTACCCTTCTACGACAACTTGCTCTTTCCCACAGTAAATTCCAATCTCCTCCTCCCATACATTGTGGTATATGATCTTCTGATACCCACTATTCTGACCAATGCCCCCAATTGAGAGAAGCTTCTGAGAGTTGTGAGGCAATATTCCCAGGACGCCCCTATAACCAACCAATTAGGAAAGAACCTTACTATACATCCAACCCTGGGTGGAAAGACAACCAAGACTATAAGAAAGGGGGGTATTCAAACCATCCTCATCAACCATGGAACCAACCAGGGAAAAGTAGTCATCAACCACCACCACCCAGAAATTTTCAACCACCCCAAAGGCCTTTCCAACAACCCCCTCCAAAAACTGAACCTAGACTAGAAGATATGATAAAACAAATGGCTTCCAATAATCTCCAATTCCAAAAAACCACTCAGGAAGCCATACAAGACCTCAAAACCCAATTAGGCCAACTATCTAACTCAGTGGGTGAGATCCAAATCCATGGGTCTGGTAAACTACCATCTCAACCACTTGTCAACCCTAGGGATAAGGGAAATGTTAGTGTCATCACCCTTAGGAGTGGAACTCAACTTAAAATCCAAATGCACCCTCCATTAGAGTCATCCTCTCCTAAGGAAACCACCATCCCAACCACTGAAAAAGGTTAAAATGAGATGGAACCTTGTCTTGAGAGATGTCCTACCAAAGGAAAGAGTGTATCTATTGATGAGTTACCAATCCCAAGCATTCTTCTTCCATTTCCCCAAAGATCCACCCAACCAAGAAACAAAATGAAACTGAACTTTATAAAGAAATCTTGGAGACTTTCAAAAAAGTGTAGGTTAACATTCCATTGATTGATGTGGTCAAGAAAACTCTGAGATATGCAAAGTTTCTGAAGGAGATGTGTACCCACCGAAGGCGACTTAGAGGTGATGAGAAGGTGAGCCTGGGGAGGAACGTCTCAGCATTGATACAACCATCACTTCCCACCAAGTGCAATGATCCTAGAACATTCTCGATTTCGTGCACCATAGGGGAGTATTCTTTCTCCAAGGCTATGATTGATTTGGGTGCTTATATTAATGTGATGCCTCACTCTATTTACTCTTCTTTGCAGGTCGGTGAAATAAAGCCCATAGGAATAGTTGTTTAGCTAGAAAATCGGAGTACGGCACATCCTTCTGGTGTGTTAGAGGATGTTCTTGTGAGGGTTCAAAATTTAATATTTCATGCTGATTTTTATGTGCTAAAACTGGAAGATGATGGGATGAATGGACATGCCCCAATTATATTTGGGAGACCTTTCGTGAAAACCGCCAAATCCATAATTAATGTCCATAATGGTACATTATCTATGGAATTTGGTGGTGACATAGTCCATTTCAACATCCATGATTCCATGAAGCACCCCTTAGAAGAACATTACTCTCTCTCGATAAATTCAATTGATGTACTCCCTTCCCCTAAAATCACTTCATTTGTTTCCCCTGATCCCCTTTCTGAATTTTCCTCTTTGATTGAAATTCTTGGAAATGAATCGTGTGTTGATTGTTGTAGTAGTCTAGAAAAGTGTCATGCATGTTTATTAATTGATAATTTCTTGAACACGGAGGATCACATGACCATCGATGATACTGCTAAGCTTGTAAAAGCTAATTCCTCATTTGAGGATGATACCATTGAGCAGTTATATGAGATTAGTGACCTCTCACTTTCACACACACTCCCATCAATCCAAAATCCACCTGAATTGGAACTAAATAAACTGCCTCAAGATTTAAAATACTCATATATTGATAATGGAAACAATTTTCCCGTCATCATTGCTAGTTCACTCCCTCCTGAGCATGAATTGAGACTACTTGAACTTTTTAGGGAGCATAAACAATCATTGGGATGGACACGTGCAGTCATTCTTGGTATTATCCCATCAATTTGTACACATCATATTTTATTAATTGATGAGGCTAAACTAGTGAGGCAGGCACAACGTCGACTGAACCCAAACCTCTTAGAAGTAGTTAAAAAGGATGTAACAAAATTATTGGTTGCTGGAATCATTTACCCCATCTCTGACAGCCAATGGGTCAGTCCCGTTCCAGTAGTTCCTAAAAAAACTGGCATAACGGTAATCAAAAATGAAAACAATGAATTGGTTCCAACTCGTGTGCAGAATAGTTGGCGTGTCTGTATAGATTATCTCCGACTAAACCAACACACTAGGAAGGACCATTTCCCATTGCCATTCATTGACCAAATGCTAGAGAGGCTAGCGGGGAAGTCTCATTACTATTTTCTTGATGGGTATTCTGGATACTTTCAGATCCATATTGCCCCCGAGGATCAGGAAAAGACAACCTTCACTTTCCCCTTTGGCACATTTTCCTATAGAAGGATGCCATTTGGTCTGTGCAATGCTCCGCGTACTTTCCAGTGATGTATGACTAGTATTTTTTCGGATTACCTAGAGAATTGCATGGAAGTTTTCATGGATGATTTTACTGTTTATGGATACTCTTTTGATGAATGTTTAAGTAGTCTTGGTTCTATCCTACGTCGCTGTATTGAAAAGAATCTTGTATTAAATTATGAGAAATGTCATTTCATGGTGCGACAAGGTATAGTTTTGGGACATGTCATTTCTAGGAATGGTATCCAAGTAGATAAATCGAAGGTGGATGTCATTTCTTCCCTACCATTCCCTAAAAATGTACGTGATGTGCGGTCTTTCCTAGGTCATGTAGGATTTTACCATCATTTCATTCGTGATTTTAGTAAGATTGCACTTCCCCTCTCCCGCTTACTCCAAAAAGAAAAGATTTTGTTTTTGATAAAGAATGTGAAGAAGATTTTAATAAATTAAAATGGAGTCTCACATCACACCCGGTAATCCAACCACCTCGGTGAGATTTACCATTTGAGCTCATGTGTGACGCCTCTAACTATGTAGTTGGGGCAGTCTTGTCACAAAGGGTCAACTGAGCTCCACATGTCATAGCCTATACCTCACATACTTTGGACCCTGCCCAAGAAAACTACACCACAACTGAAAAAGAATTCCTTGACATTGTGTTTTCCTTGGACAAATTCAGGTCATATCTTTTGGGGTCCAAAGTCATTGTGTTCTCAGACCATGAAGCCCTCCGGTATCTCCTAAAAAAACCTGAATCTAAACCACGTCTCATTCATTGGATTCTCCTCCTTTAGGAATTCAATCTAGAAATTAGAGATAAAAAGGGAGCAACGAATGTGGTGGCAGACCATATCAGTAGGATCCTCCCAACCTCAGATATTGTCTCATCCCCCTGTATTCCCATTAATGACATGTTTCCTGATGAGAAATTTTATAAAGTGCAATATTATCTTCCCTGGTATGCTGAAATTGTAAATTATTTGGTAGCATCTTGCATTCCTACTGATTTCAACAAAAACCAAGCCAGTCGTCTAAAACATGAGTCTCATTGGTACATTTGAGATGACCCCTACCTTTGGCGCACATGCAGCGATCAGGTCCTTAGGCGTTGTGTTCCTGATAGCGAGTTTCAGTCTGTCCTTAGATTTTGCCACACTCTTGCTTGTGGGGGCCACTTTGGTCCCCCAACGGACTGCTCGCAAAGTTCTTGATTCTGGTCTCTTTTGGCCAACACTTTTTCGGGATGCCCATGAATTTTTTAAATCTTGTCCTCGTTGTCAAAGAATGGGGAATGTCTCTAAAAGGAATGAAATGCCACAACAACCCTTTCTCTTTCATGACATTTTTGATGTTTGGGGCATTGACTTTATGGGGCCATTTCCCAATTTTTTTGGCAACTTGTACATTCTTTTGGCCGTTGATTACATATCAAAATGGGTAGAGGCACGGGCCACAAGGACATATGATTCTAAAACAGTTGTAGAATTTTTGAGAACTTAGATCTTTTGTAGGTTTGGATTACCTAGGTTCATTATCAGTGAATAGGGTTCTCATTTCTACAACCAAACAATGAAATCACTTTTGCGTCGGTATGGGGTCGGTCATCGAGTTTCTACTGCATATCATCCATAGACCAATGGTCAAGATGAGGTGTCAAATAGAGAGGTAAAACAAATTCTTGAAAAAATAGTTCAACCCAATAGGAATGATTGGAGTATTAGACTTGATGATTCATTTTGGGCCTACCGTACTCCTTTCAAAACTCCCATTGGAATGTCACCCTATCATCTTGTATTTAGAAAGAGTTGTCACCTCCCTGTTGAGATTGAGCACCAGGCCTACTGGGCCATCAAACAATGCAATTCTAATCATTCTGGTGCAGGTGCTCAAAGGAAGTTGCAGATTCAGGCGCTAAAGGAAATGAGAAGAGATGCATATGAAAACTCTAGGATTTATAAGGAGAGAACCAAGGCTTCCCATGACCATCTTATCCTTCATCGTCAGTTCCATATTGGGCAGAAGTTCCTCTTTTATAATGCAAGGCTGAAGTTGCATCCTGGTAAGCTTCCTTCCCGATGGTTTGGACCATACATTGTTACTAATGTCTCTCCATTTGGTGTTGTTCAGGTTCAAAATGAAGAAACCAATCAAACCTTCACTGTCAATGGGCAGCGGCTGAAGCACTTTCATGAACCCGTTCTGGAGTCCCTGATGGAGGAAATCCAAGTTCAAGAAGCACACTATGAATGAAATCCACCAGGTTTTATCCTTCCTTCCCAGATTCTCTTTTACTATAGTGAGGATACTGCATACTCTAGGTGTGGGGGTGGATACATTCCTGGGATAGTTAGGAAGTTTCATTTTTTTCTCCTTTTTTTTCTCTTTTTGGCCTTCTTTATGGTATTTTCATTTTTCCCCATCAATAATTTCGAAGTTCCATGATTTGGCGACCATAATGTGGGGAAAGTAAAAATACCATAACAGAGGCTAAAAAGAGTATTTGTATGAATTTAACATCAGGGAGTGATTTTTAGTGAATTGGTTTTCTGTCAATGATATAAATGGTCGTATCTATGTGAAACCTTTGAGATGATTGATGCTCATTGTGTGAATAGTTTTTGGGAAAACTGTGTCACTAATATCTCCACAAATTTCTGCACCAAACCACACAGTGTGATTATTTCTTACTTAATATATGGTAAATGTATGTTGGGTTAATATTTTTCAACTTTAAATGATATTTCCATACGTTCGTTCCTTATCCGATCAGTTTCATTACTGTACCAGATTGACCTATGCATGTGTACCTAATGTCCGACTGTTGTACGCCTTCAAAAAAAATGTTGTGTCTTGGGCAGGTCAAAAACCAATCCTCCTCAACCTTTTATCTTGTTATAACTATTGCAATTTGTGTCGTGAGGAGATCAAACAAATGGTTGAGAGATGAGTGTGAGATTTGTTCCAACTGCAACTTCAAAAAATATATATAATAAATGAGGGGAGTGATGAAATGTGCAACATATGGGGGTATCTAGGTTGGCAGCTTATGGTTTGACTTCTGGGAATGCTTAAATGAGTGGGTCTTGAAATATGATTGCAAAGGATGGAGGACAGGTTCGGTGAAAAATCATTTAAAGCTGAATAATGTTAAAATAACCTATATTTATTTGATAGAAAGTGGAAAGAATGGCATGGAATGGTTTTCACACACACACATGGGGAGTTAGTGTAATGGTTGACCTTTTAATTCCTTTCTCATATTGGTCTCATAAATCTCTTTGAATTTTATTGTGATATGATTTATGAGACATCTTTTTCCATTTTCACTGGGAAGAACTCCTTGGTGTGGTTCGTGGATTGATCACTTTTCTTTAAATAAAATTTCCTCAAATGATAAATCTTCAGAATGTTGGAAATATATATATATATATATATATATATGCATCATTGTATTTGGATATGTGACTTTACCCAGGAGTGCAAATGTTTAGGTGTGGGGGTGTGATCATACCACGATTCACTATTTTATTCCACCCTTACACCGTAGTTTTAAACTAGTTTTGTAATGAATATTCCAAATATAATAATAAATTTCACTTTATGTTTGAATAAATAAATTAATGTTAATAAATATTATAATGGAAAATGTTACTTTTTTATATTTTTTCAATGTAGGTGGAGGTGATTTGGAGGGCCCTTGATGAAGTGAAAGAAAAATGGGCCAAAATTGCATGGATCCATGGACATCTGTCCACTATTTTGCATATTACACGCAATCCGTGCATCCAAATGGTCTGAAATATTGTGGTCCTGTCCAAATTTTAATAGGATACATTTCATATTAAGGAACCCAATCCTGATTCGGCTTCTATGGGGCCCATCTGAACTGATCTGTCCAAGACACCGAATTTGGACCAAGTCAAATGCGGTGTTCTGTATTTTATCAATATCTTGAGCTGTAGTTTTCTAAATGGTGCTAAATGTTCGGTGGAGACATTAAAGAGGTAGGGATACAACTTTTCTATTTTCTCCAAAGTGAGATAAGACTGTCTGAAGGCAGAAACGTGTTGTGCAAGGGGATTGATGAAATTTGTGTGCCTAAACCACCTTCCAATTTTCCTATAAAAGGGCACCAAGGGAACCTCATTTAAAAGTTCGTCCAAGGAGTGAAGTGATAAAAATTTGGAGTCCTAGAGGAGTCTCCTAATCACCTTGGAGGTTCTGGAGGCCCCTATCCTCATAGGGGAATCAAGGATGAAGAAGGAGTTTCACCCGAGCTTCCTCCTCCTCCCGATGTCGAGCTAAAAGTTGGGTGTTCATTGTGAGGGAGCTACACACATGTCAAGGGAGTTCCTATGGATAAACTAGCTAATGGTTTGGAGTAATTTGGGTTTTTAAATATTTCATTACATGTATCTTATTTTATTTCAGATTTGAATGCTTGATTTGATACATGTGAGTGTTATGCTCTTAATTTCTAACCAATCGGTGTGAGGTTTTGAGTGTGTGACTTGTGTTCTTTCGATTGGACATCACAAGGATCCTTTTAATACCCACCTTATTGAGATTTCAATATACTTTGGAAGCTCTTATTCCATTCATAAGTACTGGACCTTGACAATACGATTGTTACATCAATGTTTGGTCCTTAAAGCATTGAAATAAAAGCTTAGGAATTAATCGGGATTCCAATTAACTCCAACCAAAGAATTACTCTAAACCTAAGATGAATCTATATGAACAATGAACATGATATGTGTGTAGTGAAATCACATAGACCCTTTTATCTCATATTTTTCACAATACACTAGGTCACTCATCTTTTAAGCTATTTCAACTAAGTCATTGTTTTAAACTATTTTCAAAACCACCACATCTCTTAGTCATTTTTATTAAAAATACACACTCTAAACCTACCAACACTCCTTGAGAGACGACCTAGGGTATTCCCTAGACTATAAATCAACCTTAAAATATAATCAATTTGACGTGTCACAACACCACGGTCATTTGTAAGCTTGCAATTTTCAAATACCTACCTACCTAAATACCTTCAAATAGCTTGACCAAACCTTTTGGGGTTATAAAAAGGGGAATATGGATCCTTTACACTAGAATGTCATAGAAACTGGACATTCTGAGTTCAATGGTGAGGGCCATTGGGACTTGATAAAATAGTCAATGACTTAATTTATTATTTCTCATAAAATGTAATCAAGAAAGTACTAATGATCTACTATTTTAAATTGTAGAATAAAAATGACAAGCTCATAAACCACACTATCTCTATGATCAATTTTGAATAAAGACAACATCCTCATCGGTAGTAACTTCTAGGAATGGTTTATATTATTTTTGGTTATCCTATGCCATGAATGGAAGTCTTACGTGTTGGAGTCAGAATTACCTGATCCACCTTCCAAATAGGCAAGTGATGAGGATTTTCTGGTCTATGAGAAACATATGAATGACATGGTCAATGTTCAATGTTTGATGATAAATGTCCAGTGAGCTCATGAAGTCTCGTGAACATATAGATTCCTATAGCATGCTTGAGCACCTCTATGGTCTTTACTAGGAGATAGAAGGACAAGAACGGTTTGAGATCTCCAAGGCACTCTTTCAGAGTAAGATTGAAGAGGTTTCCCCATATGGGCCTCATGTTGTCAAGAGCATTGGCTAGATTGAGCACTTGAAGGTTCTAGGGTTTAAACTCCATGAAGAAATAGGTACCGATCTCATTATTTCATCACTCCCTCATAGCTTCTCCATTTTTTTGTTAATTTCAATATGAACAACGTTGATAAGTCTCTATCTGATCTTGTTATCCCCATTCTCCAAGTGGAAAAAGATATGAAGTGTGAAAAGCCTTATGTCCTTATGGTGAATAAGAGGAAAGGGAAGGTGAATAGATTTAATCCAAAATCTTCTTCACACCCTTCCAAGAAAAGGAAGATCAAAGGGGAGGCAAAGTAATAGGAAGTTTTTTGTATCGCAAATGGCAAGAAGAGCCATTGGAAGAAGAACTGCACCCAGCCTATGAAGCAAGGGGAAGCTTCAAGTACATTTTTTATCAAATGTAATCTATGTTTTTCTATAAATTAGATATTGGATATATATTTTAGTGCTAAAATATGTATCCAAATATAGAAACTAAGTAGATTCATGAATATTGACCTAGGGGAGGTAGATCTATGAGCATCCATCGGAGCCATGCTTAATGATGTAGCTGTCGGGGACTACCACCTCAGGTTTCCAACTGGGATGATCTTAGTATTAAAGGGTTATTATTATGTGTCATCTGTTACTAAAAACATTATTTTTGTACCCATATTAGATACAAATGGATTTGTTTTCAAGTTTGGAAATTAATATTACTTCTTTTACAAAGATAACATTTGTTTTGGTAGTGAACATTTATACAACGGTCTTTATGTATTGGATTACACAAACCAAGTAATTGAAATTTATAAAAAAGATACTTCACATGACTCATACCACACCCAAATTTGGAATCACTTTCTAGGTCATGTAAATGAGAAACGCTTGAAGAAGTTACATCAAGATGTATATTTATATTCTTTCGAACTAAAACCACTTGGTGTATGTCATGCATGTTTACAAGGAAAAATGACCAAATCCCCATTTAGTGGGAAAGGATAAAGGGCTAAAGAGATTCTTGAATTCATTCATACTAATGTGTTTGGACCATTTCCAGTTGAAGAAGGGTGAGGGTACTCATACTTCATAACTTTTTCTGATGATTTTAGTGGGTATGAATATATCTACTTAATGAGGTATAATTTGGATTATTTTTATAAGTTCAAAGATACAAGAATGAAGTTGAGAAATATCTTGGTAAGAAGATTAAGAAACTCTTCTCAGACCGAGGTAGAGAATATCTTAATTAATAATTTATTGATTACTTACGAGAGTTTGGGATTCTATCCCAACTCACTCCTCCTTACACTCCCCAGTGGAATGGTGTGAGTGAAAGGAGGAAAAACACCTTATTGGACATGGTGAGATCAATGATTTGTCATATGAGTCTTCTATTATCCTTTTGTGGATATGCATTACAATCAGCGGCACACATATTAAACCAAGTACCAACTAAATCTATAAATGGTATTCCATATGAGTTCTAGAGTGGAAAGAAGGCCATGTTATCAAATTTACATGTGTGGGGAAGAAATGCGTTTTTAAGGCCTCTTTAGCTAACAAACTTTCACCCCAAGGAACTAAGTATACCTTTATAGGATACCCTAAGGAAACAAGGGAATATTACCTATACAACTCCTCAAACAAAAATATTATAGTGGAAAGACACGCCATATTCCTTGAGAGGGAGCACATCTCTAAAAGAGATAGTGGGAGTGAGATAGACTTTGATGAATTCGAGGCTCAAGGTACACAAGAGTTGGTACAAGAACATATTCAACAAATCCCCATGGAAGAATGAACTATTCTAGAGACACAAGAACTACGTAGGAGTACAAGAGAGGTTAGAGAATCAGAACAGTACAATTTTCTAGTTACCGAGGATGGTGACTCATTATTAGTTGATAATAATGATCCTCTAACCTATAAGAAATCAGTAAGTGGCATAGATGTTACCAAGTGGAAATAATCAATGAATTCTAAAATAGATTCCATGTACCAAAACCAAGTATAGATTTTGGTAGATCCTCCAACTGATATAAAGAATGTTGGTTGAAAATGGGTATTCAAGAAGAAACTAGAAATGGAAGGACAATTCAGTACCTATAAAGCATGAATAGTTGCAAAAGGGTTCAAGAAGTGTCAAAACATTGACTAAGATAAAACATTTTCACCAGTTGTAATGCTGAAATCCATCAGATTTCTATTGCCCATTTCTGCTTACCATGACTATGAGATTTGGAAAATTGATGTTAAAACAGCCTTCCTTAATGGGAACCTTCATGAAGATGTCTATATGACACAACCTAAAAGTTTTATGACTCCAAAGGATGCCAATATGATATGCAATTTGTATAAATACATTTATGGATTAAAAAAATCATACAAGTCATGGAACATTCATTTTGATGAATCCATAACAAAATTTAGTTTTATCATGAATGAATGTGAGCCTTGTGTCTAAAAATGGTTTAGTGGGAGTGCATTCATTTTCCTAATAGTATATGCTGATGACATATTACTTATTGTAAATGAGATACTAGTCTTACAGTCTGTTAAGGAATGGTTTAATCAATTCTTCTCCACAAAGGACTTGGGTGAGGAAATATATATTCTTGGGATCAAGATCCATCGTGATAGATCTAATAGATTGTTGGGGATAAGTCAAAGTACATACATTGATAATATACTGAAGAGATTCAGTATGGAAAAATCCAAGAGGGGACTTTTTCCAGCGTCACATGGCATTCATCTTTCCAAGAAAATGTGTACTCAGACACATGAGGAAATAAAGATAATGTCAATGACTCCATATGCATCAGCAATTAGGTCAATAATTTGTTCTATTCTATATACTATGATGGATGTCACCTATTCATTGAGTGTGGTAAGAAGATATCAATCTATCCCAGGTGATCGCCATTGGATGGTAGTCAAGACTATCCTAAAGTATCTGAGGGGTACTAAGGATATGTTCCTGGTTTATAGAGGAGATGAGTAACTAGTCATTAGAGGATATATAGATGCTAGTTTCTATATTGATGAAGATTACATGAAGTCACAAAATGTATACATATTCACTTTGAATGGAGGTGTAGTGAGAAAAAAGATCTCAGAGAAGAGTGTGGTTGCAGATTCTACAGTAGAGTCAGAGTATATCGCAAGTTTTGAGACAGCTAAAGAAGTAGTTTGGATACGAAGCTTCGTCTAGGAGGTGTATGTGATACCTAGAAGTAAATATTCCATCATACTATATTGTGATAATACTGCAGCGATGACTATCGTAAAAGATCCAAGGTCACATCAGTGGATGAAGCACATACTTCAAAAGTATCATCCCTTAAGGGATTTTTCTCAAAGAGGTGAAGTTGAAGTGAGAAGTATTTCCATAGAAGACAATGTGGTGGACCCATTGACTAAAGACTTGAATCAGTAGAAACATGATCATCATGTGAGGTCTAGTGGACTGAAAGTCCCAGGCAGTTGGCTCTAGTCCAAGTGGGAGTTTGTAAGAGTTGGTGTTTAAGAAACAACTGTTTGTACTTTGATTACATGAATATTTAATATATTTAAATAGTAAACATCTTATTACATATTTTTCATTGTTCTACATCACTCTTTTGTAATAATTTCCTGTACTATTTTTCATATTGACAAGGTCATAGCAGTTCCCCGCTATGATGAGAACCTTGAAGTGTTATGCAAATATTCTTAAATATAGTTCTACGATTGGATAACATACTATAACGGGACACATAGTATACAGACTTTCAAGTGCGAGTACTCGTAAGCAGATGAGACTTATTCTCATGAATTTTGCACTTGGTAATCTCCAAGGTGGGAGATTAAGAGAATAGACCCGCCAGTAGGAATTCCGCATGTTTTAGTGTCATTGGATATTTCTATCTATGAGAATGTGTAATGGTTCTTAGACTTTAATATTATCATAAATACATGTCATGACTTGCACACTTTGATTTATTGACAAAAAACATCACACAGATAGTTGGCGAGAAGTAGGGTATATTGGGTGCATCATGAGTGGCATGTTATTAATGGATAAATCGAGGAAAGATTTGTACCATCCATTTATGGAAGTTGATATCTCATCCCTTTGATTGAAATAGAACCATCGTGTGAAATTCCATGGACATGGTGTAACGATGAGTTTATTTCAGGTAGTAAAATAACATATCAAGCATAAAGGTTGATGACACTATCATGAAACCATCTTGATGAGATTTTGAGACAAAGGTATTATATTACACAGTAAGTGTTTGTATGTGGATGTCATTGTTGTGAATTTAAGTTCTTTATATTGGGTTCTTTGACCCATTTCTAGACAGTACTCTTGGACTTTAGTCAAGCCTACCTAATTCCAATGAGAAAGAATCCTATAGGGTCACACACTAAGTGTTTTTTGTGGTCTCAGTTAAATTCTATTTTAATTTAATTGATGAAATAAATATTATTCTCAAGACCATGGAATAATTTTATTGAATTTAAATTGATTGAATAAATTAAATAAATATTTATTCAGTGGATTGTGGGTAAAATATATTTATTTATTTTATTGAACAGTTAATAAATATTTATTTAATAGTTTGTAAATAAAATAATTATTTAAGAAAATAATTTATTTATTTATTTATTCAAGTGTTCAATAATTGGAATTGTAGTTTGAGAAGACCAAGTCCGGTCCTGTAGTAAAATAATTATTTATAATATGGTAAATAATTATTTAACTAGTTGTCACAAATTAAAATAATAATAATGTTGCCATTGTTTTTTGATGTGGAATTTTATTTATAATTCCATTTTGTGCAAGTTGGTGCACCATAAATAATGATGTGGTATTATTATTAAAAGAATGGGTTTTCTATAAGGTTATGAATGTATTTAATTGTTGTTATGTAATTAAATATTGTAACTGAAGCCCCATGTTGATAAATAGACACGTACGTCTATTGTGCCTTGTACTAAACTGCATGCCCAGTAAATTGAGAATTGTTGACCTAAACAATTTCTCTCTCAAATCCTCTTCCCACCCCTCTCAAGAATGAGAGACATTATTCAAGGTCTAAGAACAAGTGGTCAAGAACAACTGATATAAGACACTCGTTTTGTCTCTTTAACACCCAGAGAATGAGTGGTGTTGATCGGAGGCTATTAGAGCACATGTGGATCACCGTAAGAGGGATTCTAGTTTAGATGCTCACAAGCGTAACAAGATGATCTAGAAGGGTCATTTCGGATGACCAACATCATCAAAAAATAAAATACCGAAGATCCAGGTATTTTTTTCTTTATGAAATTAATTAAATTAATTATAAACAAGATGTACAAGATTATCTCCAAAGGTTTTGGGACTCTTCCTTCTTTATCAAAATCTTTAATTATATTCTGTGGATACTGGTGTTCATCATCATATTGATCCTATAATAATCATTGATCATGGTAAAAATTAAATTTGGGTTCCATCCTAAACATTCTTTCACTACACCTGGAACCTACAGACAATTCTTGATAGAGTTAGGTGCATGTTGTCCCACTAAAAACTCCCCAGGTCCTTCTGGGCCGAGGCTTCCTCAATAGTAGTCTATCTTATCAATCATTTACCATCTTCTTATAATTATTTTAAGACAACTGAAGAACTATGGAATGGTTCACCCTCAAGCCTTACACTCCTTAGGACCATTGGATCCATAAATTATGCTCATACATGCACTAATAAGCAAGTTTTTAGGGATTTTAAGTGTATATTTCTTGGTTATCTAGAGGGTTTTAAGGGGAATCATCTGTGGATAGACAAACCAGGTTATCAAAAGTATATAATTAGATGAGATTTTTTGTTTCATGAGTTAGTTATTCCCAATGATAAGGAAAATAGACATGTAGAGTCCGATGATGACACTGCAGAACCCTCTAGAGTCCCAACACCCTTAGGTGTTGAAATCCCTTTTGAATCTAGTGACCACTCCCAGTACAGGATTGGTCCTCCTCCTCCCATTTTCTAGACCCAAGTTTAATCTGATTCTAATTTGGATTCTGGACCTGAAATAGAGGAACTAAATGATCTGAGAAATTATCATCTCACTTTGGATAGAGAGAGAAGAGTTATTAGGCCTCCATACCATTTCAATCAGGAATACATTGTTGCTATGTGTTTAATGTATCACATGATTTGTTTAATGATGAATCTCAAACTTATAATAAATATATTAAGTCCGAATAATCCACTAGGTGGTTCGGTTCAATGCAAGAAGAGATGAATTCACTTCTTAATAACAACACATTGATTGTTATTTCTAGTCCTAGTAACCAGAAGATTATATATTCTAAATGTATATATAAGAATAAAGAAAACAATGTTGTAGAAACTAAAATCAAATTCAAATCCTGAATGGTTGTTAAAGGATTTCTTCAACATTAAGTCATTTATTATAGTGAAAATTTATCCCTAGTTGTTAAAAATTAGTCCATTATAATTATTCTTTCATTTGATGCCAAGTTTGATTTGCATGTTAAACAATTAGATGTAAAAACTTATTTTTTTATGGAACCCTTGATGAAACAATGTACATGATCCCTCCTGTAAGATTTTCAAAACTACTCAAACCTAATCAAGTGTTTCTTCTTAAGAATTATTTTTATGGGATTAAAAAATCATTAATACAATAGTATAAAATGTTTGATTATTTTTTTATTGATATAAATTTTCTATAAGTAAATTTGAAACTTGTGTATACTATAAAACTATCAAACATGAATTTGTTTACCTGTTATTATATGTTAATGACATGCTTTCAATCTATAAAAATATAAGGATTATAAGTTCTATCAAGAATAAATTAAACTATGTCTTTGAAATGAAATACTTAGGACATGCTAATCAAATATTAGGTATGGACATAATAAGAGATAAGAAGGATAGAACCTTATACTTATCCCAATCTGCTTATGTTAAGAAGGTATTAAAAATATATTTGTTTGAACATGTTAAACCTGATATTATTCCTCTAGGACAAAATTTTAAATCATATTTGGATCAATCCCTTAGAAATAATGATGAAAATGATTTCATGAGTAAGATTCCATATTCTAAGGTTGTAGGAATTCTTATGTATGTTATAGTCTATTCTAGGCCAGACATTTCATTTTTTGTTTTTACTTTGAGAAAGTTTATAGGGAAACCTGGTAAGACTCATTATCATTCCTTAAAGAGGATAATTAGGTATGTCTCTATTCCAAATAAATTGTGAATTATATAGGGATAACATAATAGTTTTGATAATGATATGGTTGGATTTTTTTACTCTAATTATGCAGAAAATGTTGACACTTGAAAGTTTATCTCTGGTTTTGTGTTTCTTGAATATGGAGGACCAGTCTTCTAGAAGTGAAATAGGCAGTCAGTGATTGCACTATCCACTATTGAGGAAGAGTATATTTCCTTGAAAGAATCCATAAAAGAGGTTATATGGTTGAAAGGTTTTCTTTCTGAATTGTCTTTATCTAATGATAGCATAGTAGTCCATTGTGATAGCCAATATGCATTGCATTTATCTAAGAATGATATATTCCATGGTAGATCAAAGCACATTGACATTAAACTTCATATTGTTAGGTATATTATAGAATATGGGATGCTGAGTGTCACTAAGATACCCAATGGGGAAAATCCAGTCGAAATTTTGACAAAGGACGTACCATTGTCAAAATTCATGCAATGCCTTAAATTAATGAATTTAGTCCCAATTTTGTAACTTAGGTTGCAAGAACGTCATCCTTAAATTTCATTTAATTGCAAGGTGGGTATTTTTTGTATTTCTCCCCTTCATTTTTGACTTTAAGTTACTTTAATATAGTTTTATATAATTTATTCATAATGCATTAACGATGTTCAATTTTCATGGGGTATGTCCTTGAATGGCACTGTTCAAGTGGGGTTCTATTTACTTTTACCCAATAATTTTTATCTCCGCATATATGTTTTCCTTACCTAAATAGAGGCTGGTTATGTGGATCGTTGATGGAAGGAGGTACAACAGCCTAGCTTTGTCCTAGGTGTGTTTCGTTCACTCAGATTCGATCTGGGGTGCCACCGTTGTGCCAATACTATGGATCCACTTGTCCCATGCACTTTCCCACCTTTAGATATGTGAACCATCAGCCTGATCTGGTCTATCCATGCGGTTGTGATCTTGGGTTTTTTCCTACGCCACCTGATTCTCCCTAGCACGCCATGATTTCCATGTTGGACGCTTGGATTTGATCGACCCATTATCTCAAATAAACACATTTCTTCTGGTTTGGTCACTAAGTTATCGATGAGTAGCTCCTTCACTATGAAGAGGGTTTCTTGGATAAGAAGTAAATTGAGGTTATATGATCACTCACACTCCCCATATTTGATATTGTTCCACCTCCTGGTACTGAAGTACTTCTATGGTGGAAAATCAGTGGAGATCGGCTCATTCCTGGGTCTGAGACGACTGCACATCAATAAGGTTCCTGATCTTGAATTCCCTTTTGATCATAACTGTTTTTATGTTTAGTCTCTTGGATCTATAGTTATCTATTATTTTTTCATGTATAGATATGTATCCTTTTTTGGTGTGTGTGTGAGTCCGTCAAAGAGTAGACAATGTTGTCTCTATATGATAGGCTTCACCACTGCCACCTAATTCAACAAGTCTGACCTCCTTGTATAGTTTCTCTGGTTCTTCTTTGTTTTTTCTTTGAGTCTGTGTTTTCTTTGTCTTCTTTCTTACTTCATAAAAAAATCATACTTGGGTGGTGTTCTCACTGTGCATATAGAATCACACTGATCTGAAGAATGTTATATCCTTTGTTATTTCCTTTTTATAATTTTTATTTTCATTATTTCAGTAGCTTTATTTAAGAAGAAACTCATCCTGGTTCTTTTTCTCCAATTGATTAATTGAACATATAAAATAATCAGCATGATAATACACAATATTGGTTCTTGGATTTTTTTATGGTTTAAAGGTTTAACCCCAATAAGATTTATGTCCATACCTTCCATAGAACCATTAAAAATATCTAAATTTGTATCTTATATTTTGATAAGAAATCTGCCCAAAATTTCAATGATGTTATTATGATACAAACCAAATCACTTTTTACCTAGGTGTTTATGGTCTCCTTGGAATATTCTTCACTTACTTAAATGTAAAAGAGTTATTCTCAATTATTTTTTCTGAAACCTCATCATACATACTTGTATCACTTGCACCATTACAAATATAATATTTTCTTTCAATCGAATTAGGTGTAGATTTACCAAGTTTCCTTGATGTTTTCTTCTCACCATATTGAGAAGATTCACCTTTAAACATAGTATATTTTTAAGTTATCTCTTATATTTTTCAGTTTATTTTGAGATTCTAGAAAAATAGTTTGAGTCTATGATAGTAATTATTCCCTATAATCCATGTTCTCCCCAAAATAATTGATAATATTCTCATATTTAGATTCTCTAAGTTTTTCCTTCTTGATCTGATAAACATAGGATACTGGTGCACAATTTTATGGTGCGTCGAATTTGAAAAAATTTAAAACTCATTGGCTATTGCATAAGTGGAAACCAGGGTCGAACCATGGAGATAATGAGATTTAGATCACTAAAATTATATTTTTGATAGTGTTCAGGCGGATGGTCAAATGAGGGAATACCAATCTTTTTTTTATAAAAAAAATTAAGAAAGTGAGTGAAACAAAGAAGAATTCAATTAAAACAATGATGATGAACTTCAAATTAGTGAGTGTGTCTAGGATGTGGATATTGAAAATCAAACTACTACGTAGCCATGAAAAATATTTTTTTCCTATGATCAAATATTTATCTAGATCAATTATCAATGGTTTAAAAAATTATAAATAATTTTAGAGGCTTATTTATATCCACTAATTTATTTAAAGTCTTTTTTCTAGTGTTATAAATAAATTAGGAGACACGGATGAGTATTGAACCCATCAGCTAAATGACACAGCTCATTTCTCACAAGATTACACCACCTATTTTCACTATGATCGGTCAAAATGGTTGTCCTAATTGGTATTGCTGAATCGAATAAGAATTAAAATTACTAGTTTTAATTTTAAAAAATAATTTTATTAGAAATATAATTTAACAAAATAAAAAATAAACTAAAAATAAATTCAATTAAAAAATTAACAACAAAATAAAATTTCGACATGAAATACACATTAATTATCCTACTCATCCAACATCCAGATACATAGAAAAATTACCCTGACCTTAAAACCGAAAAAATGCATGTGTTAAAAAAATGATAACGGATAAAAATCATAATTTCATTACATAATAACTTCATGTGAGATTGAAACTCATCACACAAGGCAACACCAATCGCATTAATATCTAAAATCAGTGAATCTTGGAAATCACCAACCCACCACCAATTTCAAAGATGATGTAGTGTAGTAGCATGCATGAGAGGTGTGAGAATGTTCTGGTGAAGGAGGTGGTGCGTCACTATGAAGAAAAAGAGTTTGTCTTAGAGTTGGGATTGGGGGTGATATCGGATGGGCTTGTTGCAATGTGGGACGCACTTTATGGGGAGGTTGGTGATGGGGTGTGCTATTGAAGGAGGAGTTTTTTATATGTTTTTCTGAATTTTTTTATTTAAATAAGCCTAGGTAAAAAATCTTTTTTAAAAAAAATCTCCAAAGTCGGCAGGGTCCCTGCCATCTTTGGTATTTTTTTGCCGAGTCAAAAGGTGGAAGGCCCTTGCCGCCTTTCTCAAAAAGTTTGGACAAAGGTAGAAAGGGTCTTACTGCATTTTCTAGAATAAAAAAATGTTTTAAATATACTTATTTGTATATTTAAAATTGTTATTTTGTTTTGTTTATATATATATATATATAATAAAAAAAATAGCAAAATTTATCTATTATTTTATATCCATCATTACTTCCATTAAAATAGTCTGTAATTCTGTCAAAAACTATCACCCATGACCCCCTTTTATAAGAGTGTTTGCCCTAGAAATCATTATGTATATCTGATGTGGGATCCAAGTCCTCCTTTTCATCTGCATAATTAATAATATATTTTTATTAGCAATTAGTTTTTTTTAGAGAACGGGGGAAGATCCCCAAAAATATATAAAATCAAATTCTCTTTTCAAAAATGGGCAAAGAGGAAACTCATTACAGACACAATGACAACAAATCCAGAAGAAACAACCCAAAGGGATGAAATAAAACCAAAGTGATCAATGGGGAGAAAAAGTCAAAGGGAAAGAAGAGTGTCTCATCCCCCTAGAGAAATTGTAACAGTGATATTGTCAAAGTGAAAGTGTCCCCCCTACCAAGCAATTGCACCGTGCTGGCAGCACAATGAGGTAGAGCATTCCTCCCACACACATAAATATATAGAGGGTCTCTCAAATGAGTGGCTCACCCGCCAATGCTTGTGAAAAAATTACAGCAATTCAACCTGATACAACACAACACAAGACCAAAATCACTGAGCAAAATCAAATCAAGGAACCCATCCATCCAAGAAGACAAACGGTTGGATGATGGTTGTCAACACACCCATCCCTCAAACGAGGTCGCCCACCCAACAATACTAGAAACTGCATTGCGTCAATTTTATTAACAATTAGTTAATAGTTAATAATAAATATTAAATACTAATAAATAATAATAATAATAATACCTAAATAATAATTAACTATAACATTTACTATTAAATATTTATAATTAATTAATTGATATTAATAAAATATTAAATAACATTAATTATTAACTAACTAATTACTAATTAATTATTAATAATTAGTAGGTTTTAATTAATAATAATTAAATAATATATAATTAATAATAAATAATATTAATAATAACTAAATAATAAATATATTATATATTATATATTATTATTATTATTATTAATTAGTTACTAAATATTAATTTTAAATATTAATTAGTAATTAATATTAATTATTCATTAATATTAATTAACAAAAATTATTTAATTAAATAATAATAATTTAGTTATAACTAATTAAACCTTAGTATTTTAATAATTTAATCATTATTAATAATATTTATCAACTAAATAATTTTTTTAGATATTTATTACTAATTGTATAATAATAATTATTCATAATTATTAATTAATAAATAATTAATTAGTTACTTTTTACTTAATATTAATAATAAGTAATTAAATATTGTATAATTACTAATTAATTTATAATTAATAAATATATTATTATTTTTAATAATTGGTTACTAAATAATAATTTTAAATATTTATTAGTAATTAATATTAATTAGTAAAAATTATTTAATTTAATAATAATAATTTAATAATAACTAATTAAACCTTAGTATTTTAATAATTCAATAATTATTAATAATATTTGGTAACTAAATAATATTTTTAAATATTTATTATTAATTTTATATTAGTAATTATTCATAATTATTTATTAATAAATAATTAATTAGTTAATTTTTACTTAATATTAATAATAATCATTAATATTCCTTAGTTAATTAATATTTAATTAGTTAATTTGTAATTACTATTATTAATGTGTAATTAAATATTGCTTCATTACTACTTAATTAATAGGTAATGACTATATTATTATTTTTAAAAATTAATAACTAAATAATAATTTTAAATATTATTAGTTATTAATATTAACTAGTAATTAATATTTATTAGTAATTAATATTTCTTAGTAATTAATATTAATTAGCAACACTTGGTTAATTAATCAATACTAATTATTAATAATAATTATTATTATTTTATTTTTTTATTTTTATTTATTATTAATATTACTTATTATTAATTATATATTATTTAATTAATAATTAATTAAAAACTATTATTTATTAATAATTAATTACTAATTAATTAGTAGTTTATTAATAATATTAATTAGTAATTTATATTAATTAGTAATTAATTATTTAATAATTAATATTGTTTAAAATATTATTAATATTAATTAATTAATTAAAAATAATTAATAGTAAATGGAATAGTTAATTATCATTTAGCTATTATTATTATTATTTATTGTTAATTAATAACTAATTGTTAATAAAAATATATTATTAATTCTACGCAGGAAATAGAGGACATTGATCTCACATCGGAAATCGAGAATGATTTCTAGGGAAAGCCTCTTTATAAATGGGGGTATTGGGTGGTGGTTTCTCTCAGAATTTCGGAATGTTTTAACGATAGTAATGCTGGATATAAAATTGTAGATAAATTCTACTGAATTTTTTGTTTTATTTTTATATATATAAAAACAAAACAAAAGTAAATAAAAATAAAAATTTTAAATATAAAAACAAGTATATTTAACATTTTTTTGATTCTGGAAAAGATGGAAATGGTGTTGACCCATTTTCCCAAACTTTTTGAGAAAGGCGGCAAGGGCCTTGTCACCTTTCGACTGGGAAAAAAAATACCAAAGGTGGTAGGACCCCTACCAACTTTGGAGCTAATTTTTTAAAATATTTTTGATCTAGGCTTGTTTAAATAAAAAAATATAGAAAAAATTATAAAAACACTACTGAAGGAGGATGATCCTGACGCGCTTGTTAGTGATGTAGTGAAGGGTGGCACAATGAGTTTTTTATGTGTTTTCTAGAAAAAGAAATAAAAATTTCTGGGTTAAAAGTATTTTTTCCTATGTTATAAATGTTGCAAGGGCCCTGCCGCCTTTTATCAAAAAAATAATAATAATTTAATTATATATATATTTATATTTATGAATATATAGGTTTTTATATTATGATATATATATATATATATATTGTTTTTTTTATGTTGGTTAGAATAATGTCATTGATATTTGAAAGTGAAAATGTTGTGTTTTTAATTAATATCTTTACATTCCTTTCATTTTCAGTTATTTATTATATTTTTGAAATTCTTTTTAATTTCATCAAATTTTTAGATGCTTCGGCTTTGTTTTAAATTTTATTTAGTTTGTTTTTATAGTTTATATTTGATAAGATTTTAAAGTTTCATACATGAAATTTAATAAGTGTTCCTATTTTTCAAGTAGTCGACTTTGAAAGATTATAAAATATAAAATGTGGCTAAAATATAAATGAAAAATGAAACATATGCTAAAAATGTAAAAATGGTTGATAGTAAAAAAAATCTTCATTTTAACAGACATAAATCATATACATAAATGATTACAATCAATATCTATAGTGAGGTTTTGTCCCACATGGTGGTGTACGAAGGTGATGCATGTATCGAGATTACCGAGCTTCGTACTGGGATCGAGTCTGATGACCTGAAGAGGGCTAATCCCCGATCACTGGAATGTCGAATGTCGTATGCTCTGCCTATGTGTCAGTGGGAAGAAGTGTCAACTAGATATCGTATTATTATCCCAATCCTTCTCCCACTAGAGGGGTATAAGGACCTACTATCATCATAGTAGGTAACCATATAAGCTGCGAAGGATCTAGACCCCAAGATGGAAAGAACTGTAGATAGCATGTCAAGAAAGATGGATCTCATGCCTCCTGATTCACATCCACAATCGACTGAGGCTGGACTGTAAGAGGGCCGACCTATGCCTGTGGAATAGGTGAGGGCTCATGTGAAACACAATACAGTCTACGTTGTTGTCGTCATAGCTCCTCAGTATTAGCAACTACTAGAGGAGGTTCTTAAGCATGAACCTCCACTCTTTGGAGTGGACTATCAAAGATTCTCTCTTGAATCACATGATAAGATGGCGTCAGCACCAGTGCTGCAACCTGGATCACTACCACGCTAGCAACACCATCCTCCTCTGTATCACTCATGTGAATAAGCTACTGTGATCGCGTATGTTGTAAAGAGATTCAAAATGAATTATAAAATATTTCAATAAACAAACTAATGGAAATTTATTGACTTACCATATCATGAAGCCCTCTACCGTGTTGAGTGAGATACAATATAGACATCAGTCTATACCATGACTCATACTTGACATACTCTGAAAGATAAAATCACATTGTAGGTACACCTTGGATACAAAGCGATGATCGTCTGCCCCATAGGTTGAGATAATCGGCATGTCTTTGGCACCAGTACTCATCCTGCATCCCTATCAACATCAAGCCATAAAGCTTCTTTTTCTATCTCAATGGAAGTGGAATGGACTGAAAACAACCAAACTGGTGCATGACTCTATCAAGAAGTTTCCACTAAATAATATGAAAGTGAATGAGAGGCATTACAACCATAGAATCATGAATTCCAGTAGTGAAGTATGTTTTAAACTAGTCCAATAAATCTCGTTATGGCATCCATGAAATCTAAAATGACATGTGAGCTTTTTCAAAAAAAAATATCCTTACTAAAAAATGATGAAATTGTTAAATTTTTGAGTCAATGATATATTATATATACTTCATCATCATCACCATATATATATAAATTTCATTTAGAAAAAAAAAATAAAGCATACAATCCCCACAGAAAGAGGCAAGAAGACATATTACGGGGATCTACAGTAGTGGAGTCCAAGAGCGCCACCTCTTAGGATGTTAATACCTATTGGATTAAGACTCTAAAAGTTATGACAAAATATGTGCTCTGTTCCAGGAAATTCAAGATAGACGAAGTAGTCCTCTTCCATGTTACCTTTCTGCCAAGTGTGGGACAATTTGGTGTGGGTGATGAGGAGAATGTTACACTTACGGTAGATGTAATCAATCGAACAAGGAGTAGCTCCCAGATCTTGTATAGCAGTATGCACCACCATTTAGTCTGTTTCAGCTTCTATGAGTTCCAGTCCTCTCTACCGGCAAACTGAGAGCCCTGTGAGCATGTCCCTTGCTTCATCCAAAAGTGAGGTATCATGCCCCAGCCGAACAGAGAACGCCAATATGACCAAGCTGGTATAATCACAGACAAGCCCTTTTCCACTCATGACTCTAGAGACACAAGATCGGTCGGTATTAAGTTTTAAACCATGAGGAGGAGGAATCCACCTTACCCATATACCAAAATAAATTCTATCACTGAAAGGAACGTCATGGGGGTTAAGGTAGAGTCATTGTAGCATAGGAGCCTCCTTGCATAAATTGAGAGCCATGTTCGTGTCCAGAAGCAGAGCTTTGGTTCTGGAGATGATATCATAACCAAATGACACCAGCCCATCAAAAATGTATTTGTTCTATGCTTTCCATAAACACCAACATCCTACCTACAGAACAAGGATGCACACCTTTCTCTTCGATCCCACATCGCCCAAGCCATAGAACCAACAAACCATGAAGGGATCCTCCGCCATGTTTGGGATGGATACTACAGTAAACTTACCGAATAATTTCCAGACCGCGTAGGCCCAATCTCTTTAGAATAATAGGTGAACCTAAGTATCCTCCTTCTTCCACCTACAACATACGCATCTGGAATCCATACTCACACCGTATCTCCTAACATATTCATCAGTGGGAAGCACGCTGTTGAGAACTCTCCATACAAGAAATTTATATTTAGAGGGGATGAGTTTGTCCCATAGAACCTCATTCCATGCGTCTCCTTCGGGCTGCAGGGGAAGAGCACGGAGGTATTCTTTGGTAGAGAACTATCTCGAAGATGAAGGGGTGAACACACATTTATCAGGAACATAAAAAAGCTCAATGAGATGGAACGCCTTCAGCTAGTTCCTATCTAGAACTGCATTGATGAAAGAAGGATAACACCTAAATGGATTTCCAAATTGAGATGGTATGCACCCAAATGGATTTTCATAACACTTACAAAGTTTTGTTTTTGACTCCACCTATAAAATAAAACATCGAAAGTGATAAATAATAAGAAATTAAATTCAATAAATCCTACTATAATCAGAAACTAATAGAGATTAGTTAACATACCAATGTCCATATGGAGCACCATGTGGCACATCTATATGCAGCAACTGTCCAACAAGCTAAGGGTAGAGTGAGGGGATGTGCTGCCATGAAAACATATAAAAAAAGATGACGCATCCCCCGAGATCCATGTGGTCTACACATCATTACATGCATAATGCTCTATATGTGTAATCCAAACACACATATCCCCATCTATATGTCCTAATCCAATCAAAGTACTCTAGTAGCCCTAAATACATCATGTGCACATTCTTACCAGGTGATTAGTGTACAGGGTCCTTCTAATGATCCATAATATATATGCACAAGAATGATATATGAAAATCTACTCTTTAGTGTTATTGGGTAAATCTGCGAAGTTCACCTCAAACCATCCCATAGATATCGACCCTCCATCTTTAGAAGCATCATCAGCCAAAATTTCAATGCCTATAAATCTATGAACAAGATCAAGCAAGTATGCATGGGTGGGTCCAATAAATGCTTTCCCCTAGATAGGAAGATCGGGAAGGACTTCCATACCCTCAAGGGTGATATTTATCTCTCCCTCAGGCAGGTGGAATGTGTGTGTCTCTAGTCTCTACCCCTCCATGAGGGTAGCAAGAAGGTGATGATCAAGGAATGTGAAATCAAATATTGTAATGTTGTAGAAGTCAGCATAACGCAGGTATGGTATAAGGAAGGGTGGAGGCATCATGTTATGATGATGGTGAACTTGACGCACCCCAATCCGTTGAACCTGATGAACCTCTAGCACGACCTAGGAAACATGTGTAGCATGCTCAGTAAGTAGTCTAATATCCTCAATCTGTATGTAAAAAATGAAATAAGACATATGTGTAAAATGTAAATATAATGTTATGGTTAGCATAAAGTTATAACTTGTAAAATGTAAGACATGACATATTTATTCTCATTGTTTTATGATGTTTTTTTTACCAAAAGAAAAGGGTATGCCTGCATGTTTCTCAAAGAATATTTCTAAT
Source organism: Viscum album (assembly GCA_963277665.1). Taxonomy (NCBI): domain Eukaryota; kingdom Viridiplantae; phylum Streptophyta; class Magnoliopsida; order Santalales; family Viscaceae; genus Viscum; species Viscum album. The sequence continues at coordinate 340,031,774 of OY728163.1, forward strand.
GTTTTTTTGAGATATGTTTTTACCTAGGAAGGGGTGTTTTGAAAGATATGGTTTTATATATTTATATATATATAGAAATTTTTTCTTCATTAACTAAAAGTTTATTAGAAAATGTTATGATTTGTAATTTATATAGGATTTCCCACATCATGGTATGTTTCATTATTATTTTATCACATGATTTTTTATAGTTTATCCATTAAAATATTGATTATGCATTGATGTCACCTCAAATACACTTTTCATGTTTCTTTTAATGTGAATATGAAAGGTTTATTATTATTTGATAGTAAAAGTATTTAGAGATGTCAGACAATTCTAAAAAATGATGGATCTTATATTAACACCATATAATTAGAAATACGAGAAGATCACATTGGAGATAATTAATCATTGTGACTGAGAGTGTAAACTTGATCCAACAATGTTAGGGAATCATTTCTAGTTATGAACCTCTTAATGAAATGTGGTGCATCTCAAACTTTTCCCTTATTCTTGAGGCCAGCCCATATCATTCTACATTCTCCTAGACTTCGGTCTCCCTTGTTTATGAAACCTATTGATGTCAGGTATCACTATCATCTGGTCTTAGAGCATTGGGAAATATTGCAACTCCCCAATAGTTTTACATGATTTAGCATAATAGTTAGCAATGGAGTCCAATCAGTACACTAAATCAACATATTCTTCCCATGATATGTTCATAGAGGCACATGTTGTGATGGAATGTGCATATAGAAATAGTATTTCCTAGAAATGTCAACAATTTCATTGCCTCTCTTCTAGTAATACCACCATTTTTTCACCTATGCTATTCGTTATGGGGTATAAACTCTCTTTAACTTCATATCGAGAGCCTTCTTAGCGGAAAAGGCATACATGATAACCATAAGATTCTTCAATGTTCTTTTAAATCTCTCATTGAAAGTGTCTTTTGTACCTTATCCCCTACTAAATTCCATCTGAGGCTAGTTTTTGTCTATCAATGAAATACTTCACACAATGATATAATGTCTCTTGAACTAGGGAAGTTATAGGCAACTTGTGAAACCCCTAGAAGACACCATTGATGCACTCCACAATGTTTGTGGTCGTTTGTTCGTACATCTTCCCCCCATCATATGCCAATGTCTATTTTTATTTTGAAATCCTTATCATATAATCATAAACTTCTTGATTAAACTTTCATATTTATTTGAAAAATTATTCAAACCTCCATTGATCCGGATCATATGCTACACTGAAGTGATCATATTTCACATAAATTGATTTTTTTTCTTTGTGTTGAAATAGTAGAAAATAACAAAGATAATGCATATCAAACCTTTTTATTTCCTTCTTCATAGGTTTTTTATGGAATGTTTTTCACACTTTATCAATAATGTGTCTGATATAGTACCAAGGATGTGTATTTGGGGGTATCCATGTATCAGGATTCTTATTAATTGCCTCATTGATTTCCCATTTCTGATCATATATCAAACATACACCTTAAATATGGGTGAAATGGTTGTTGATACATGCAAAAAACCAACTCCGTGATTCATAATTTTCCTTATCCACAATGAAAAAGGCAAGGGAAAATGGTGAACAATTTCCATCTTGGGTTTCAACAGTCGACAACACACACTTGTATTTTCCATATAGAAATGTTCCATCAATCTATATGTTCTATTTGATGAAATAAAATGTAGAGATACAAGGGAGTAATTCCCATAAAAATAGATGAAATTTAACACAATATGGATCAAGTCATTTATCTTGAGACACATGTTCGTTCGTATGAATATGGAAGACAAATTAGTCATTGTATCTTAGTATGGCTATCAATTTTTGCAACACCTGATATGAGTCATCCCAATCGCCATAGACCTTCACAATTGTCTTCTATTTCTCAATGAATGCCTTATTATAGGAAATATTATAATTGAATGTTTTTTATCCTCTCTTGGAAAATAGCTATAGGAACATCTTGGCATGTCCTAATCAACTCAATGAAAACGGATGAAAAAAATTTAGCATCCAAGGAGGTGTGATCTTGTGTCAGATTTAGATGAACACAAGTATGTGTTGCCTCAATCTTTGATATTCTCCAACCTACAAATGAATTTTCCAGAATTGACCTCAAGAGTAATCTACAATTATCCCCATATTTTTCACACCATATGATATTTTGTTTTACATCCTGATTCTAAACTATATATCTATAGTGCCTCTCAATGTGAAATCTATTTAGCATGTTTTTAATGCATATTTACATGGAAAATCCTTTCCAACATATAAGGTTTTTTACATCACACTAAACCTATCTAGTACAACTCTGAGAAACTCGGTTGTGGGTGTGAGAACATTGCAGTCTAATTCAGGAACACATGTCATTGCTTCCAACCAATATGCAAAGAGCAGTGGAAGATTTATTATGGGTTGAGGCTATTGTACAACTAATGGATTTATAGAAACTTCCTCCCCAACTTCTATTGCTACCTCCTCATCAGCACTATTGTCAGTGTCTATTCCATCATTACAAAAACCCTCATCGGATTTCATATTTACATGTATATCTGGGAGATAATCTGGGTTGTCCTCTTCCAAATCATATAGAATATCCTCAATTTCTTTGGGTTGACCTTCTTGAAACACTCTTGTAAGTATATTTATTCATACAATTGGATGTTGTTGTTGTTGTATATTAGAAATATCAACATATAACTCCATCATGGTACCATCTGACCACTGGGAAAATAAATTTATTGCTTGGACCCACTACGCATCAGCAACAAATGGAAAAGCTAGATATCATAGTATAGCCAAGAATTTCAAATGTATATAGCTCATATAATTGATCTCTTGATCAGGTCATAATTTTAAGGAACCATGAATTCTACCTTGAATTTCACTTAGGGTTACACAATCAGATTTATTAACCACTATGGTTAGTTGTGTGCTATAAGAATCTCCTTTCTCGGTTTAAATAACCTCCTTGTAGTAGTAAACATAGGAAAACATGAATCTCTATGTTAAAAATGTTCTTTGATCAATATTCTGATAGTGTAAATAATATTAACAATGTGATTTGACCATATAACCTTTATGATAGAACATATTTTTATATCCTAAAATATGATACTAATGTTTCATTATATAAAACTTAATTAGAAAATAAGTCATAGAACATTTTGGAAACTGAGGTAAAAATAAGAGAAAACATCAAATCAGTTTATTTATCAATGATAAAATGAAAATTACAGTCATATAAAGTGAAATGGAGAAGGAAAAAGACATTAAATAACACATAAATTCTTTACAATAGATAATAAATACCTATATATTTTTCAAAACAACCGAGTTTGGATGAGATGAGTCTAACTTCAAAATTGAGTTAAAATCCATTTTATTTTAAATTGGTAGCTTAATAACATCTTCCTAAGAAATGTACTTAACTTATGAATTTTCAAAATATTTCAGCCTTCTAATGACATATCTTAGATTTTATCTTAGATTTAATTAGAAGGTCGAATTTTTAAAAAAATCATAAGTTAAGTAAATCCATTTAGAAGATGTTATTAAGTTAAAAATTAAAAAAAATCTGGATTTTACCTCACTTAGGAAATTAGACTCATCTCATCCTAACTAAGTTTTTTTGAAAAAATTCTAGGTATTTCTTGTCTATTGTAAAGAATTCATGTGTTATTTAAAGTATTTTTTCATCTCCATTTCACTTTATATGATCACAATTTTAATTTTATCAATGATAAATAAACTGATTTGGTGTTTTTTATTCTTTTTACCTTGGTTTCCAAAACATTCTGTGAATAATATTGATGATGAGGGTTGATCATATAATCTACATGATACTAAAATTTAATAAAATGTTATTATATATTAAAATATGGTACTAATGTTTTATAGTAAATTTTTTAATCATCCTAAAGGTATTTTAGTAGTTTATAAAGAAAAATATGAATCTTATAAATCATATCCTCTATGATCGTCAAACCAAGTGTGCAGCAAGGCCCGTTTTCATGTACCTAGTTACCCTGAGTCAAGCCTGGGACACCTTGTTAGAGTTTTTACTTATAGGTACATTTGTGTCAGAGCCACATCTACTTGTAGTATCTAGACAGAGATTTGATTTCTTAGATAACTACATAATCTTTATGCTACCAAAATTTTAGAATTTTTCCTTATATCCTAAAATATAACACTAATCATTACTTAAACATTATTTAATCATTAGTTATCCATTAGTTAATCCTTAGTTAATCATTAGTTAATCATTTCATAACCATTAGTTAAATATTGGTTAATAATTCCTTAATCATTCCTTAATCATTATTTAATCATTACTTAATCATTCTTTAATCATCCCTTAATCATTATTTAATCATCCCTTAATCATTATTTAATAATCCATTAATCATTCTTTAATCATTAGTTAATTATTCTTTTATCATTACTTAATTATTCTTTAATCATTACTCAATCAATAGTTAATCATTACTTAATCAATAGTTAATCATTAATTAATAAATATTTAATCATTACTTAATCAATAGTTAATCATTACTTAATCAATAATTAATCATTACTTAATAAATAGTTAATCATTACTTCTTTATTCATTCCTTAATCAATCTTAAATCATTACATAATCATTTAATCATAATTTAATCAATACTTAATCATTAGTTAATCATTAATAAATCATTATTTAAACATTATATAATCATTATTCAAACATTAATTAATCCTTAATTAATTACGCATTAATAAAAAGTTAATCATATGATATTCATTAGTTAATTATAATTAGATAATCATTATATATAATAATTTTTTAATCCTATGTTATTAATTATTTAATATATACTTAATCATTACTAATAATAACTATTATTTCAAAACTATATATAACTAACTAAACTAATTAATAGATAATATATTTAGAACTAACTAAAAATAATTCAATTAATTAAACAAATAACTTTAAATTAAATAAGAAAAAATACCTATAAATGATGCTTCACAAAAAATCAGGATTTCTTCTAGACCGCCAGATCCACCGCACACAAAAAGGACTTATTCTAGAGAGAGAGGTTGTAGAATTTAGAGAGATGAGTGAATTTTAAAGTGAAGAGAAGAGGGGGGGTTCCCTTTTATAGGGCGTTAATGGAAAGGCAATTATGGGAGGGCCACCTTTTGCATTTATGTTAGGTGAAAGGTGTGTTCCCCCCTACAACCTTTCGCTTTCTCTTTAGGCGAAAGTCAGCCACCCCCTACTCACCTTTTCCATGTTGTCAATTTGGGGAAAAGGTGGGTGGTCATCCACCTATCAATAAATTGGAAAGTGGGAAGCACCCCTTTCACCTTTATGACTCGTTTTTAATTTTTTTAACTACACATATTTAAAAAAAAATCAAAATACACATAAAAAACTTGTTGTGTGCCTTGTGGTGATGCAACGGAGGAGGAGACATTGTGATAGTGTGTTGCACACAGAGGAGGGAGGCGACTCAGGGTGATGCGTAAAGGATAGAGGCAACTTGGGGATTTGATGCAATAGAGGAGGGAGGCAGAGTGTTTTTTGCGGTGAATTAGGGTTGGTGTGTGGCTAGGTTATGCTGTTGAAGGAGGAGGATGGCACACCTGGTCGAGGAGGGTGGTGACAACATCTGATACTACTGAAGTAGATAGAGGAGGCACTGTAGGGTGTTTCAATGGAGGATAATGGAGAGAGGTTCTTACTGGTGTAAGGAGGAGATGAGGTGAAACTTCACTAGAGATGGAGGAGGCATGATGGTGGTGTGTAGTAGGCGGCGTACTTGATTAGGGTTTTTAAAATCATCCCTCCAAAGAAGATGGTGCATGGAAGATATAAAACAAAAATTGAAGATTTAAAATTATAAATATAAACTACTGATTATCTAAATGTGTTTAATAATATTATTATTATTATTATTAATAGAATTAGTGGGTTTATTGTTATAGGGATGCAGTATGGATATTGTAGGGATGCAGCTGTGTTGCAGCTAATATGACCTTTATCAGTGCTAGAAAAAGAATTGATAATGGCCTCTTTTTATCAGTTCTAAAAAGGAAGCACTGATAAAGGGGACCTTTATCAGTTCTTTTTCTAGTGTTGATAAAGGTCGGGCACTTTAGGTAGGAAGTTCCTTTCCATTTTTGGAGCCTTTGTATATTCCTTTTGTCTTGATATGATTCTTGTGTTGGCATAGCTTGATGTTTATGCTTGATGGAGATCCAATTTGGGTGTGGGTGTGTGTGTAGCATGTGAGACCCATTTAAGATGGTTGATGCCATGAGTATTTCTAGTGTAGTTTGTTACCATGGTTGATGTTGATCACATGTTGTTATTTTGACTACCAAAATCTCATGATAATATTATTTGTTGTGAATTATTGGGATTAATCATATTGTGTGAATTTTTCATGCCATGTGGGTATTATTTGGGTACTCATTATAGGTGGACCACCGAGATATTATTACCCCCCAGATGGGGAGTGTGTATGACATGTGGCGATGAGGGAGGTGGACATATACATTGGGTAGGGGAATTAAGACCTTGTGAACTAACCCATGATAGTGATATATTCAATCGATACCTTGAGGATTTTGAGTAACACATTCATCATCGGTCATGTGGACCAACCCAAAACTCGATGTCTTTGGGTTTTCAAATAACTTGTTCACTATCCTTGTGGTTAGTTCTTGATTACTTCCATCTTCTTCTGATTATCCTTCCATCATGGAGCCAAAGTAGGTATTACCAGGGCTCATGGTGGCTTAAATAGAACAAATATTCTTGACGTATGATTGTTTATGACTGCTTGCGCATTTATTATTATCATGATATACACATGTTATACTTATGCACACATGTTAAGGATTCATTGGTGGTGTCCTATTGAGTTTTATTTTTTATATTTTTTTAAAGTTGGGGCCGAAGCCTCTTATTATTATGAATGCAGAGACCTCTTTATATCTAGGTAGAGGGAGACCCATTACATAGCCCATAGGCCCAAGGCCAAGTGGCCCATAAACATGGCCCTAAGGCCTAGTGCAACATCATGTCTACATCATCCTACCTATGTCACTAGGCCTACATCATGCTTGCATCACCACCTTCCTGCACATTCATCTCGATGCATGTGAAAACTTCATGTATAGGGATCCAGGTAAGGGAAAGGGGTTTATGAAAGATAGATGAGTAGTAGAGCATGAATCTAGTAGTGGTAATAGAATGGACTCTAGAAGATTCCACAATATTTATTCATTTATATACTTGTGCCTTTATACTTTGGATTGTCTTCTCACACTGGGAATCCGATTTATTTATTTTTATGACATGTGTGACATCTGTTATTACATTATGATACTTTCTATTCGAACTAAATTACTATAAGTTATTTTATATTATATATATAATTCTGATGTATAACTCTGATACTAAGGTTATAGTCTCCCCATTGACATCATTCAGCCCCTCACTACTAGTTGGTAACCACTTGTATATGGAAAGACATGCATGAGGTCTTATGAATCTCTTGTTCAAACTCAGTGGTTCAGATCAGGGTGTTATACCACTCTATGAAAAAGAACATTCTTTAGAAGATCTTTGAAAAGGTGTTGTCTAAAACATCACACATCCTTCTTCTCTAATCCCTACTACAAAACACATAATAAACAAAAACCGCATTTATTAGTGATAGACAAAAGTGCTGATAAAGTCCACCCTTTAACAATGCTTTTTTTAGCATTGATAAAGGCCATTCATTATCATTTCTTTTATTTAGTGCTGATAAAGGGTATACTTTATTAAAAAAATTATATCATTAAAAATAATATATTGATATATAAACATATATATATTGATAAAAATAAAACATTTTTTATTAAATATGATTTATATATGACTAAATATACATTTTCATTTAATATATAAAATATTTGTTTAAAATTTTCATATAAATTAATATATATATATATATAATTTTCTTAATTATTATTTATATAATAAAAAATATTTATTACAAATCATATAAATTTATGTCATATATCTAGTGAAAAATGGTTTATTAATTTAATTAAAAATATTTAATATTAATAAAAAATATTTAATAATTAAGACATTTGTTTTAATGCCATTTGTTTTTACAATTTGACATATATATCAAATAATAAATATTTAATTATTAATTAAGAAAATTAACAAAATATGTTAAATTTAATATGTCATAAAATAATTCCACATGTATACATATATGAAATTAATTCACTTTTATAGATACAAATATACATGAATAATATAAATTGTTAATATTATCATTTTATATTTTGATTTATTAATATTTAATATTAAACAATAAATATAAAATGTTTTTAACAATTCTATTTTATTCATTTTATATATTTATATTTAATATATGCTATATATAATTAATAAATATATATTAAATATATTCATTTTTATTAATAATTTTTTCATTAATAATTTTTTTAATATTTTTATAATTTATTCATCTTTAATTTAAATTGTTTAATATTTTTTAAAATTTTATTTATTTTTAACAATTATTTATATTTATTTATTAACATTTAATATTTTTAATATCGTTGTAATTTACAAAATTAATATATACTCCTGTTCATTTAAACATATATTCATTTTCATTTAAAAATATATTCGTTTTAATTTTTTAAAAAATTATATAATTAATCTCTTATTCATTTTTTAAATATTTTTTCAATCTATTCATCTTTTAATTAAATTTCACTAGTTTTTAACACGCATTCATTTATTTTTATTTATTCATTAATAATGTTATGTGGTTCTTTACTTATTTTATAATTTATAGATTTTAAATATTTATTCAGTTAGAATTTTTTGCAATTTATTCATTTTTACAGTTTTTATACATAATTATTCATTAAAATATTTAATATTATTAATATAGAAATATATTCATGTATATATATATATCAATATATATAATATTTTATTAAATATGATTTATATAATATAAAACATGTATATTTACATTAAATAAGTCATATATTTAGTGAAAAATGGTTTATAATTAAAAATTAATACTAATTAAAATTATTGAATGATTGTATTGAGTAATAGACATTTAATTAAATATCATTTTTTTAATTTAACATATATCAAACATCTGTTACATTAATTTCCCACGTACATATATGTAATGGATGCATTTTTATATAGAATGCACAAACACATAATATTTCTGTAATTTATTTAATATTTAATATTCATTTTAGAAATATATTTATTAACATAATATATTTAACATATATTTTGTTTCTAATCAGTAAATTTTATTCATTTTTTATATTTTTATTCAATATATACTAATTATTACTTTTTAATATTTTTTGAATTTATTCATTTTTAATATTATTTATTCATTAATAATATTAATTTTTTAAAATATTTTTTTAATTTATTTATTTTTGATTTATTATTGTTTAATATTTTTTATATTTTTATCCATTTTTTATATTTATTTATACATGTTTATTCATTAAAATTTAATTTTTTTAATATGAATAAAATTTATATAATTAATATGTATTCATTTTCATTTTAGCATATATTCATTTTTACTTTTTTTAATAATCTCTATAATTAATAACACTTGTTCACTTTTGTAATATTTTTGAAATCTACTAATTTTTAAATTTTTTAATTTCACTATTTTAACATTCATTCAATTAATATTATTTAGTACTATTTATTCACGATGAGGTATGATACATTGGGTGCATCATGAGTAATATTGCATTAATGAATAATGTGAGAAGGGATTTATCCCTCCAATTATTTAACAGAAGTTAATATCTCAGACCCTTTGATGGAAATTATATAGCTTAAATAAATCCATGGCCATGGTGATCAATAGGAAAGTTCTATTTTTGTAAAGTCAAAGAAAGAGATAATCGATCACATAGGTTGATGGTGCATACATGAAACCTTCTCGATTTGAGATATTGTGATAAAGGGATTATATTACATGGTAAGCATTCGTGTGAGGTGACATTTCATTGCAGCATTAACTTCTTTCTTTATGGGTGTCTTAGTATGTTGCTAGACACTAACCTTGGACATTAGGTTGCTTCGCCAAATTCCACTAAGAAAGAGTCATAGAGGGTCACACACTAAGTGTATCCAAAATATCAGTTAAATGATGTACTATTATTTATTATTTAATAGGTCGAATATATATTATTCTCGTATGTGGTTTAATAATTACCCATGTATGATTGATCATATATAAATATTTATTTGTTGTTTGGTAAATACAATATTTATTTATTTATTGTCAAATAATGTAGTTTTATTTATTTATTAAATGAATAGACATTATTCACGGACCAATAAATATTGTGGAGGAATGACGGACCGAGTTTAATAGTCTGGTGATAAATGATAATATTGAATATTATTTAATTAAATAATATTTAATTGTAGTTCTCAAGTTAAGCATGTGTCAGAAAATAATAATTTTACTTTTATTATTTGACCTGAGGTTTTGATAGAATTAAATAATAATAAAGGCACTTGTGCAATTATTTTATTTTAACACCAGCAATATAAATACCCAATTATATTATTTTCTCATAATCCTATCAGTTGTGCACAATAATCAAGTAGAATCCACTCAAGCCTAGAGAGATTGCTTCTCTAAGAACGATCCCAAGAATGGTGTGAAATCCTTATCCACCGGATCAAGGAGAACGCTTTGGAAGCAATTCTCGAGCCGACCAAGGAGGACAATGAAAGAATAAGGATCTTTTGTGCTAGCACCCAGAGACTCCTTTAGCAATGTTTGGAGATTCCTATAACACATGTGGATCACCACTAGAGGAAATCTATACTTGGTTTCTACAACACAACGATAGTGCACTGCAGATCTGTCGCTGGACACATCAACAAAGAAATAATTCATTAGAGGTAATTATTTATCTAATTAAATTAATTATAAACAATATGTGTTGATCATTCTCTCTTGGTTACAATGCAATTCATATTTTTTTATTTCATATAATCAATTCCATGGATCATGATGTTCATCTTCGTATAGATCCCAAATTGATCATTGATTATGGAAAAAATTAAAGTTGGGCATCACCCATCACACACTTTCGATGCACCCAGAACCTGCAAGTGGTATTAGAGAATGGCACATAATTGTTTATTATTATTTAAGATCATTGGTGATTTATGCATTTATAATTTATTTTTTCAATTCAATATTAATTGTTCGTTTAATCTGAATTTTGAGATCTGTTTCTTCCTCATTTGTTTCTTGTAGATCTGATTGAGTCATTTATTTTTTTGATTAAAATAAAATTGAGAAACTCATCCTAAGGAGCCAATGATTTTTCCCTAATAACACATTAGTACACTCCGTGTAGTTGTGTTCAATGAACCAGAAGTTAATTCGGTAATTACTCAACCCGTGTGCATTAATGACATGTGGTGTAATTAATTCTTACATCATGTGTTGACTATGATAGGCTGGTGCATAGTCAGCTAGACTACACATTGTGTGGCCCATTGGACATGGTATGTGGTTCCTTTACATCAAATATGGTATGTGTATTCAATACATGGACTACCTGATGGGAGACCATTTAACACGGCATCTGTCCCATTAGACACATCATGTACTCCAAGTTTTCTGAGGCAAAAACCACACGCCGAGTTTTTAGGTGTGTGTCTCTGATAGATGGTGAGAGGTGTACATGTCGTGTGGATCGGATCTATACACCATGTACTTATACCAAGTTACATATATTTAAAATTTATTTATTTTACTATGAAAACCATAAGACATGTACTTGCATGTGGTCATAAAGATAGGACACTCCATGTGATAGGTTTTAATATACATAAATATTTAAATGTTTAATTAATATTTATATAATTTTCAAGATCTACATATCATGTATGAGTTGTATTTTAAGTTTTTACTCTACATACATTAAAGCATAACACGTGACCAAAAAATCATGTAATCAGTGTAATCATATGTGAAGTACACATCATGAAAGTACATGATAAGTCGTGTATTTCATATGTCACAAGAGTGAAACAGTATATGAGTATAATATATGTTGGGTAGATTTGGATAGGTATTCACCATGTTACCTTCTAGGTAAATTTTTGTACAAGGTTAATTTTAAATGAATTTATTTAATTTTTTAAAATTATAATGTATGAGAATCTCAAGGAAATTCAGATAAGAATTAAGATAAAAGGATTTATTAATTGAAGATAATAATTTATTGATTCAAGCATGATTAATCTTAAATAATAAAAATTAAAGAATTTAATGATAGTTTTATTAAATTCGTAATACATTTCATTCATGTGGATGTTCATGAGCTAGACTAGAACTTTTGTATGTGATTGGTTTCATTTAATTTATTATTAAACTAAATTTTTGTCATGTATGACTTCTCTCCTTATTATTATATAGGGTCTGCATTCACATGGTTTCTTTAATGTAAACCCCTTTTTCCCCTCACTCATTCATGAGTAAAAGGCATATGTAATGGATGGAGCTCCCAAGATAGTGGAGGTGGTTCAAGTTAGGATTCAAGGTAAAACTAATCCAAGGAGATACAAAGTTGGACATGTGGGAATTTTTAAACACAAACCTCAATTGGTTCAAGGTGTTTCTACCCTAGATCAACAGTTAGTTTATCAATGGATGTATAAACTAACCATTAGTATAAGCTCATGATCATACCCTTTATTTTATTTCTATTATTTGCATGGTTATTTCATTGTGGATGTCTTTTTTTGATCGCATAATGAATGAATTAACAAGCATGCAAGATAAAACTAAAATAAATCATCTTATGCGTAAATATTATCTAAGACATGGTTGATCACTTAAGTAACCCCACTTAATATTAACAAGAATGTAATAAATAAAATAATTGGAAATTTACGCATAAAGGATAAAATCAATCAATAAAAAATTAAGTCGGTATAGCCTTCCATTACTTCGATTATAATTGAAACATAGTTCGAAGTACTTGACCAGTCAAAGTTGGGGTGCGTTAAATTATCAAGGAATTATAACATGAGTTTTTGGGTTGACTTGACTTGGTTCACATCAAGGGTTGATAGCCAAATTAGGACTTGGTGTAACTGAGAGACAAAGGTTGATAAAATCCAATTAAAGTATTTTAGGATTGGGGAGACAAATCAACGGATCAAGGAAGTGTGAGATAATGAACTTGGCATTTGGAATGCCTACCTAAAACCATTCAAGTTGCTTGACTAACCAATGTTGGGGTAATGAGAATGGGAATAAGGATCCTTTCCACTAGTATATCCAAGAAATAGAATATTCTAAAGCCAATGGTGAGGGCTATTAGGTTTCGATAAAATAGTGGGAGACTAATAAATATAATATTTATTTTTCTAAATATTATCAAATAAAGTACTAAAATTTTTCTTATCTATTTTATAGAAACAACAATAAAATTATATCAAACACATCATTGTGATCCATGCTTGATAAGGAAAACCTTATCATTGGAAAAAAATTTCAAGAATGGAAAAGGTGCCTATAGGGCATCCTTATCCATGAAAGGAAATTGTATTTGCTGGAAGAACCTTTACCAGTTTCTCCTAGAAATGAGGAAACTAATGAAGAGCTATCTATCTATGAGAAACTACTGAATGATTCTAAAGATGTTCAGTTCCTCATGTTATCATCCATGTCCAATGATATCTTGAAGAAACATTAGGATATGTATGCCTATATCATGATGTCTTGCCTTCGGTGTCTCTATCAATAAAAGGTGAGACAAGAGAGGTATGAGATCTCCAATTCTTTGTTTACCACTAATCTTAGAGAGTCTATGACTTTTGGGCCTCATGTAGTCAATATTATTGGCTACATTGAACACCTGGACATCTTAGGGATTAAATTCTTAGATGAGTTGCATACAGGTATCATACCTTTATCACTGCCCAATACCTTCTCCATCTTTATTGTGAATAATAATATGAGCAATAATGAGAAGAGTCGTTCAGAACTTCTAACCTTGATTCACCAAGTGGATAAGGACATGGAGTGTAAGAAACCCACAGTCATTATAGTGAATAAGAAGAGTAAGGACAAGGAAAAGGTTTCCAATACTTATAAACAGTCTAAAGCTCCTGAGCACCATCCTACCAAGAAGAAGAAGATCCAGAGGCATAGTAAGGTAAAGGAGGCAGTGTGTTTTTCACGTGGAAATACAGGACACTGGAAGAGTAAATACACACAAAATAATTGTGAAGCTAATGGTGTGTCTTTTATCAAGTGAAATATTTCCATATCTATGCATTGGGTATTAGATATATCTTGTGGTGCTCACATCTATATCCAAATACAGGAACCACATAGATTCCAGAAAATTGCTAGAGGAGAGGTGGATCTATGATCTGCCAATGGTGCGAGGATGGAAACTCTTTCCATTGGTGACTACCACCTTTAATTTCCAACAAGAATAATTTTGGTTTTATGTGATTGTTATTGTGTACCTATTGTTACTAAAAACATAATATTCGTATCAAGTTAAGATAAAGATGGGTTTATTTTTAAGGTTGGAAATAAAAGTTGTTTCTTTTATAAGGAAAACATATGTTATAGTATGGAACATTTAAATAACAGTTTGTGTGTATTAAATTATGAAAACCAAGTGTTGATAATTGATAGAAAATCAAGTTTACATGACTCATATAACACTTAGATTTTGCATCACCATCTTGATCATATAAACGAGAAGCATTTAACAAATATATATCAAGATGGTTATTTAGACTCTTCCAAGCTAAAAACACATGATAGATGTCATGCTTGTTTACATGGAAAAATGACCAAACCACCATTTTTAGTAAGGTTGAAAGATCCACATATATTCTAGGATTGGTACACACTGATGTGTGTATACCATTTCCAGTAGAAGTTATAGGTTGATATTCTTACTTCATAACTTTTACTGATGACTTGAGTAGGTATGGCTATATCTACTTAATTATGTATAGGTCCGAGTCCTTTGAGAAACATAAGGAATTCAATAATTAATTAGATAATAAGCTTGGTAATAAGATAAATAATATTTAATCGGATCAAGGTGGTGAATAAATTAAATAAGAGTTAATTGACTTTCTATGAGAGTTTGAGAATCTATCTCAACTCACTCCGCCTTATACACCATAGTGGAATAGTGTTAGTGAAAGAAGGAATTGTACCTTGTTGGACATGGTAAGGTCAATGAAGAGTCATGAAGATCTTTCATTATCCTTTTAGGGATATGCATTAAAAATTACAGCATACACATTAAACTGAGTACCAACTAATGTGGAAAACAGAATTCCCTTCAAGCTATGGAGTGGAAAGAAACCTGTTTTGTTGCATACATGTGTATGGGATTGTAAGGTGTTTGTTAAGGACTTATCAGGCAACAAACTATCACTTAGGGGCATGAGGTGTATCTTTATAGGGTATTGTAAGGAAACAAATTGATACTACTGATACAACCCCTCAGACAAGAAAATGAATGTCGCCAAACAAGCCACCTTTCTTGAGAGGGAGAACATCCTCAAAAGGGGTAGTTGGAGAAAGATTGACTTTGATAAGTTTAATGCTCAAGATACATATGATTTGGTACATGAACAAGTTTCATAGGTCCCCATAGAAGAAGTATTTCTTAAAATACAAGTATTGCGTAGGAGTGTAAGAGAGGTAAGATAACTAGAGAGATATGGTTTTCTAGTCACTGAGGATAGTGATGAATTATTATCAGATGATGATGAAACTCTCTCTTACAAGGAGGTAGTATAGAGATTAGAATCTACAATATGGATATAATCTATGAATTCTGAGATTGACTCCATGTATTAGAACCAAGTTTGAGTTATTTTCGATGCATCATTTGATGTAAAATCTGTTGGATGAAAATAGGTATGCAAGAGGAAACTAGACGTAGAAGGTAAAGTAAGTACCTATAAAGCAAGGATAGTGTCTAAAGGGTTCAAAAAGTGTCATGTAATTTACTATGATGAAACCTTTTCACCTGTTTCTATGTTTAAATCCATCAGAATCATACTTTCTCTAATGGTTTACCATGATTATGAGATTTGGCAGATGGATGTCAAAACAGAATTCCTTAACGTGAACCTTCATGAAGATATCTATATGACACAACTATAAGGGTTTGTGACTCTAGGTGATGACAAAAGGATTTTCAAGTTTCATAGATCCATTTATGGATTGAAGAAAGCATCTAGGTCATGGAACATTAAATTTGATGAATCCATAAATGAATTTGGTTTCATTAAAAATGAATATGAGCCATGTATTTACAAAAAAATTAATAGGAATGTGGTAATTATCCTAGTAGTATATGTTGATGACATATTAATTATTGGAAATGACATACCGGTCTTACAATTTGTTAATAAATGGTTGAATAAGTGTTTCCCCGTGAAGGACTTAAGAGAAGAAGTCTACATTTTAGGAATCAAGATCATTCGGTGATAGTATCAATCATGTATGCCATGTTATGTACTATACTTGATGTTTCCTATGAACTGATCATGGTAGGAAGATATTAAGAAGATCTAGGAGAGTAGTATTGGACTACTATTAAGGATATACTTAAGTATATGAGAAGAACTAAGGATATATTCTTGGTGTATGGAGGAGATGAGGAGATTGTCATCAGGGTTATACTGATACTAGTTTTTAGACAGATCAAAATGATCTGAATATATAATCAGGTTATGTGATCTATCTCATTGGAAGAGCTGGGACTTGGGAGAGTTCAAAGCATCTAGTTTTCGCTGATTCTATAGTGGAGTCTGAGTATATGGTAGCTTTTGATGCATCTAAAGAATCTGTTCAGATTCAAAACTTTGTCCAGGAAATTGATGTGGTACCTAGAAATAAAGACTCTGTCACATTGTATTGTGATAATAATGTAGTGGTGGCTCTTGAAAAAGAGACAAGGTCACACCAATGGACAAAGAATATACTCTGGAAGTATCACCTCTTGAGGGATTTCTATCAGAGGGGTGAAGTTGACTTGATCAGAGTACTGATGAAAGAGAATGTGACAGACCCTTCACTAAAGTCCTATCTCAGTAGAAGCATGAGTATCATATGAGAGCTACCATACTAAAGGTTCTTAGAATTTGGCTCTAGTGAAAGTAGGAGTCTATTGGAGTTAGTTCCCTAGAACCAACTTATTTTTACTTTATAATAAAAATGTATTCATTGTTTTAATATTTATAAACTACTTATCACAAAATTATTGTTCTTCTGTGTAACGTAGTATGTGATAATGTCCTAAGAGTAGTTTTCGTACTAAAAGGTCATAGTAGTTCCCCACTATGATGAGAACCCAGAAGTGTTATGACACTATTCTTGAATATATGTTATATAGATGGATGATATCATTTAAGGGACACAAATTATACAGTATATCATGGGTGGAGACTCATAGGACTTTGAGGCACCTTCTCATGGTGTACGTCCTTGGTAATATCCAGTAGGATATTATGAGAACGAGACCCGCCCGTGGGAAATACACATTCATATGTGTCATTGGATGTTCCTATCTGTGGATGTCTATATTGGTCCTTAGACTTTAAGATTATTATTAATGAGTATTTTGAGTCATGCACTTAGATGTATTGATGAAAACTGTGACAACAGATGTTCATGGCGAGGTAGGATATGTTGGGTGTGTCGCGATTAATATTGCATTAATGAATAATGCGAGAAAGGATTTATCCCTTCTATTATTCAATGGAAGTTAATATCTCAGGCCCTTTGATGGAAATGATATGTCCTAAATAAATCTAGGTCCATGGTGATCAATAGGCAAGTTCTATTTAAGGAAATTCAAAGAAAGAGATAATCCAGAACATAGGTTGATGTCACTAGCATGAAACCTACTCGATTTGAGATATTGTGATAAAGTTATTATATTACACAGTAATCATTTGTATGATGTGAAATTTTGTTGAGGCATTAACTTCTTTCTCTATAGGTGTCTTGGCGTGTTTCTAGATTCTAACCTTAGACTTTAGGCTGTTTCACCTAATTCCAATGAGAAAGAGGCCTTGAGGGTCACACACTAAGTGTATCCAGAATATCAGTTAAATAATATATTATTATTTATTATTTAATAGGTTGGATAAATATTATTCTCATATGTGGTTTAATAATTATTCATGTATGCTTGATCGCATATAAATATTTTTTTAGTAAATATAATATTAATTTATTTATTAGCAAATAATTCATTGATATTTATTTAATAAATAAATAGACATTATTCAAGGCCTAATAAATATTATGAAGGAATGATCGACTGAGTTTAATGGTCCTGTGAGAAATGATAATATTGAATATTATTTAATTAAAAAATATTTATTTTTAATTTTCAACTTAAGCACGTTTCAAGAAATGATAATATTACTATTATTATTTGACATGGGTTTTTTCTAGGATTAAATAATAATAAAGGAACTTGTGCAATTATTTTATTTTAACCCTAGGAATATAAATACCCAATCATATTATTTTTTCATAAGCCTATACAGTTATGCACAAAAATCAAGGAGAATCCTCTCAATCCTAGATATCTCTCTTCTCTATGAACGTTCCCAAGAAAGGTGATAAATCCTCCTCCACCGGATCAAGCAGAATGCTTTGGAAACTATTCTCAGGGTGATCAAGGGGAATGATTCAAGCATAAGGATCTTTTGTGCTAGCACCCAGAAACTCCTTTGGTGATGTCAAGAGATTCCTGGAACACGTGTGGATCACCACTAGAGGAAATCTATACTTGGTTTCTACAACGCAATGATGGTGTTCCACAGATCTATTTCTAGACACATCAAAGAATAAATAATTCCTTAGAGGTAATTCTTTATCTAATGAAATTAATTATAAACAATATGTGTTGATCCTTCTCTCTCGGTTCCGATGTAATTATTCTTTGTCTATTTCTCTGACTCAATTTTGTGGATCACGGTATTCATCGTCACATAGATCCCATATTGATCATTGATTATGGAAAAAATTAAATTTGGGCATCACCCATCGCACATTTCTTCTACACTCAGAACCTATAGTTTCATGAGAAGTATATGTTATTTTTTTGAAATTTGTTTGTGCTGAATTTAAAATTAAAACTGATAATCAATCATTTTTATGAGAGTTTTATGTGATGAAATTTTTATTGAATGTATCATTTTAAGTTAAACTGAACTCTGTTTCATTTAAAATAGTTTTTTGATTTTGTTTTCTAGAAAAAAGAAGGCTTCTTAAATATGTATTATAAAAAATAGTTTTAAATTGTAAATTTTCTAATTTATATTGAGTACACCTTTAAATAGAATGAAGGTTATTTTTTAAAATAACATTTATTAATTTCATAAGAAGTGTATATGGTATTGTATTCTAATTTAAATTTTTTTTAAAAAAATCCCCCATGCCTAATAAATATTTAGAGATCTTATTTTTTACAAATTTATGGGAATGTCATTTTTTAATATTTTATTATTAGATATTTTATAACTTCATGTAAATTGATTTATATTGACGTATATACTTTATTTAAAAATGTATTTCTTTAGTTGACATCATATGTTATCTATTATAAGTGCCTTTATCCTTGTGACAATGTCCTCGACGCGCATCAACTCCATCACATATACATGATATATCACCACTATAATACACTACTTGGTTATCACCTAGTTTACCTCAGGATTTTAAAGCAATGAGAAAGTTCAAGTGAATGATACTTGTTATACGTAACATTTGGCCACTAAAAACTATCGATCACCCGAACTCTCCCACTCCTTCTACATACTAAGGTAATTTTGTATCAAGTGATAGGATCAAAATTCAAATGTGAGGTAGAAGTAGCCATGTTCTTGGTATCCTTCCCATTCCCATGGATTAAAATCAAACATTTTTTCACATTTTCTTCTATTAACAGGAAAATAACCCCAATCCTTTTGATATTTACATTGTCATGAACATCTACGATAAGAATCGCTACTATAAAATAGGGATATAGCCATGGAAAAATAGCCACAGTTCTACAAAATCATGGCTATAGGTTTTTATTCCTAAGCTATAGCTATATTTTAGATAAAACTGTGGCTATAGGTATAGTCATTGCCACAATTTTCTTAAATTGTGGCTATAGGTTTTTTATCCCAGGATATAGATATGGTTTTGGAAAACCATGTATATAGGTCCCTGGATATAGCAATAGTTTTGGAAAACTGTGGTTATATGTTTTATTGGTCCAGAATATAGCCACAAGTTTTGAAAACTATGGCTATAGTTCCTTATCTATAGCCACGGTTCATGAAAACCATGGTTATAAGTATAGTTTAAAGCCATGGTTTTCTTAAACCATGGCTAAAGGTTTTTTGGTTTAGGATATAGCCATGGTTTTGGAAAAATTCAGATATAGGTCCCTAGCTATAGCCATAGTTTTCATGAAAACTTTAGCATCCTAAGTTTTTTTAAAAGAGAAAACTATGTTCAATAGCTTGTGGGACATGCAACACCGAACCTAAACAAATAATGATTAGTTAAATATGATTGTTTTAACCTTTCCATGAAATTTTCATATATGAGTGGTATTAACTAATTTATGATATATATATATATATATATATATATATATCCTAAATATATTGATAAATTATTAGTAAATAATCAATCAATTTTTGGTAATGTGTTTTTGTTCTTCAAAAAATGTTTTCTTAAAAAATTATTTTTATTTATTTTTATGAAAAAATATTTAAATTATTTTACAGAACATTTATAAAATTTTTTAGATAAAATAAAATCTATTTTTTATATCATCATATCAAAATTAACTTGGGGTGAAAATTTTTGTATTTTTTGAAAATATAGATTTTTCATTGAATAGTGAAAAATACCATTTTTAAGTAAAATTATCATTTCTCTTGATAAATTAAGTAATATAAAATTATATTAATTTTATTAATTTTATTTCAAGGTAAAATAGTAATTATTTAGTTATATTTAATTAATTTAATTACATTTAAATCACCTTTATACCAGATTTTATTATAAGTTTATTTTAGGGATTAAAAACGCATTTTTCTGAAAATTGTTTTAAAATGCCTAAGGATTATCCATTATAATTAATTAAAATAATCCCTAATTAGAAATTATAAAAATTAAATATTTATAATAAATATATATATTTATGAATTTAAATTCATATAATGAATATTACTAGTTATATAGTTTAAGTAAAGCCACATTTTCCTTTAAAAATGTACTTTTTGGAAAACTGCTTTCAATCATGCTTGTAGATTTTATACCAAAATAAATTATTTAACCTATATGGATTTATTTTTATAAAATTTATTCCATATTATGAATCATCATAATTAATATTGGGTAATAAATATCACTTAATTTTTGAACAATATGAATAGTAACTGCAGTAAATTTTAATTACCACGATAAAAGGAAAATAAGTTAATTATGGATATTTTTTTTCAAATGGATAGAAAAAAAACTAACCCTAATAGTATGAATATTTATATTTTATTTTCATTTAAATAATGATTATATTTATTCATTATTATTTTTACTTTATAAATTATTAAGTAATCAGTTTGATAAAAAAATATTTTTACACGATAAAACACAAATTGTATTTTTAAGTAATATGAAATTTCAATTAATAAATTTTATTTGATGATATATTGTACTTTTGAAATAAATTATATTTTAATAAAATATTATTATTAAATAATTTTTATTAAATATAAATGATCATATAATTTTTATGAAGTCAAATGTAATTTTTCTAAGGGTTTAAAACAGTTACACTCAAAAAACCCAACATTTATCAATAAATTTTGATTTTATTTTAAAAGTGAAAATTAAAATATTTAGAAAATTATTTGGTTAAAATAAATATTATTTTTGGAATCAGAAAGTTGAAATTATTCAATGGTGAATTTTTCATAATTTTTCGAGATAGTCGAATTTCTGAGTAAAAATTAAATACCATATAAATATATGGTATGTATTATGAAATCATAATGACCCAAAAGTTATGTAATAAATACTATAAATATTATCCATAAACAAATATATTTTTTACCTTTTAAAATAATTTGATTTTATGTTTATTTTATTAAGTTTATAAATCCTTTATGAATTCTCCAAAACCTATAATATATTTTAAGATTTTAAAATCATTTCTTTAAGAGTATGACTCACTTACACATCATCAAGGTTATTATTTTATGAATTTATGCCCTTGTATTTATAAAATAATGAAAAATAATCCCATATTTTAGAAACCATGGAGAGGTTTTTTGTTTTAGTTATTTTGTTATATAGAGTCCAAAACCTATGTTTGAGAAATGATAAAGAATTGCCCACTCATTTCATATATAAACCCATCCAAGATCCCACATCTATTTACTAAAAAACCTTGGAGAAAATCCATAATCTCTCCCCCCATCTATATTCCTCCAAAGGTTCCCTCAAGCTCTCAAGATGCTCCTCGCAAGCATTTAAAGTCGCACTCTCAAAGTAAGGGATATTTTCCTTCTCCTCTTTATTCAAGTTTCTTCATTATCTTATACCTTCTATTTTCAATTCCTATTATTGGAATATTTTTTCTATGTGCCTATTAATTTTCATTTTCTTTCAAAATGATGAGATACCCCTTTCTCTCTTATAAACCCATTTTATGAATTTTTAAGCGACATCATTATGCTGTTGAAATTCAACTACTAGTTTCCATGGAAGACAATTGTGTAGTTAATAAACATACCCATTTCCTGCCAAGGGTGTTAACCTTTATGAACTTATACTTATTGATTAGGGAATTATATATATATATCAAAATCCATTTTCATGGAATAAAATTTGATGATAAATGATTCCATATTTTATGACCTATGTGGCATGCTTAAGCATGAGAATGAAATGATTGTGACGTGTGCACCCAGAATTATATAAAACTCCAATGCATTGGGTAATATTTAGTCTCATGAGACATCATGTTGGTAAAATGAGTAAACCTGATTCCTTTATGATACTTTTTCCATCATGATATCTTGAAAATTATCCTTAACATATGTTTATGATGCAATGTTTTAAGTTGTTACCACATTTCCCATGTTGCCTCTATGATTATCATGATATATCATGTCTCACTGTTCATGTTTATTATTATCACTCCTTTTATGCCCCATTCACATGAGTATTTTATAACATGCATTGCTTTATTCATGTTATTCCATGTTTATTCTCTTACAAGGATTTATAGCCACCTCTTTCTTACATATATCCCCAGATTATCCCATTCAGTATTAATTATGAAGAAATGATATGATCATGTTAAGGAATTTTTCAATAAAGATGATGTATTCCATGTTTTAAGTTTTTATGTAATGTAATTAACTCTCAAATACACTAGTATTCTTGATCTTCCAGGTTGTATTATGCGTACATTTATGTAATAAATCATGAATTAATATGTAATAAAGAGCAGAGTTATTGTAAAATTGTAGCTATAGGTTTTTTGGTCCAGGCTATAGCCACAGTTTTCCCAAACCATGGATATAAGTCCATGGCTATAGCCATGGTTCATAGAAACCATGGTTATAGGTATATTTTAAATCCACGGTTTTCATAAACCATGGCTATAGTTTTTTTAATCCAGGATATATCCATGGTTTTGAAAAACTATGGTTATTGGTACCTGGCTATAGCCACAGTTTTCATGAAAACTATGGACATAGGTTTTTTAGTCCAGGATATAGACACGGTTTTCCAAAACTATGGTTATAGGTCCCTACCTATATCCATAGTTTATGAAAAACGTGGTTATAGGTTTCCTGTGCAATAATGGGACAAATTTTTTCCTATAGGAAATGCAAGGGAAGAACTATAGCCAAGGTTTTCTACCTATTTCCATGGTTACTAAAAATATATATATTAAAAATATACACATTGATTTAGAAAATGTTATTTATTGTATTGGTTAAGTCTCTGGTGTCAAAAGAGGAGGTTCGGTATTTAGATCGTATAACCATGTTTTAGTTTCAAATTGTGGACATAGGTCTATTGCCAATATTTCAAACCATGGCTATAGTGTTATTACCATAGTTTCAAACCGTGAAAATAGGCATATTGCCACGATTTCAAATCGTGTCTATAGACCTATTTCCATGGTTTCAAACTGTGGCTATAGCTTTATTTCCACAATTTTAAACTGTGGTTATATCCCTATTTCCATGGTTTTAAACCATGGATATAGCCTTTTTATATGATTTGAAACCATGGATTTAGGGATATAGACACAGTTTCAAATTGTGGCTATAGGTTCTACCATATAGCCACGCCAATAGGTTTCACAGCTATTTGAATCATGGATATAGGTAATAGTCATGGTTTTTAAATTTATAGCCACATTTTTTTTACCTTGGCTATAGACAAAATTTCTAGTTGTGGATTTTGTAACACAAACAGCTAACCTCATGTTTAGTTAAAAAAATAATTCTTGTAAGTATGATATAAAAAGTGAGTGTACACAATATAAAGTATCATATCATTATTAAGTAGGTTAATTCAATTTCCTTTTTATTTGCAGTTCCTCAGTTTTTTAAGTTTTTAGTTATAATAGTTGCTTCCCCTGCTGACCCCATTCAAAACATATATATCTGCTTCCCTCTTGTTTAAACCTCACTCCTAATTTTTACACTAATTTTTTTCTAGAGTTTATTATCTATGTTGGTTCCACCAATGATCAGGTCATCTCAGGTAGTTGGGCCTATACTCCAATCATTAGTTTGTGATGAGGCTTTATGATGATCCCACTGGGACACTTCATCAACTTATGTTAAAGTTTATTGTTTCATCATCTGATAAAAGACCATCAAATTCAGTTCCTAAGAACCCTATCAGTGAAATACCACCTAAACCACCACATACCAAATGAAGAAATGGATAAACTTAAACTCCTCCCTTTTATTGTAATCTCTCCTAGAAAAGTTATAGAAACCATCATATAATTACAACCTTTTTTCCCACAAAACATCAAATCAAGAACCTGTACCAACAACCACATGTTTACCCTAGGTTGTTTCTTTCCATGTAAAACTTTTGTAAAATGATAACTTGTTAGCAATCATCACTAATAACATTCAGATGTTTGGTTCCCCTTATTAGACGTATATATAATTTTCTCCTTTTATTATGAATTCCTTATGTGTATTTTTATTACAAATTGAATATTTTATGAACCTAATCAGATGGATATGGATCAAAAATGGGTGAGCGCTATATATAATAAAAGAGTATGTGGATGGAATAAAATAGTTAATAAATTTTTCAATAAAGTATGCATAAGACCCTTATCAAACCCTTTTTCCATGTTTATATTATTGTTATACTGAAAAAATTAGTCTGGAAGTGTTGGAAGAACATTTTATTTTTCACGAAATAGATCAGAGATATAAATGTTGGACTAAACATGGGGAGGAACTGAATGTACACACTGATTGGGATTATACTACAATTTATGGGTCATTTGATATGAATACCAATATAAATTATGATGAGTATAATATTAAAGAATTGATAATAGTAATTTATGATGAACTTCATGATTGTCCAAATTTGTTTGATAAGTTAAATAGTTGTTCTAAGAGACCATTGTATACCAGTTGTACTAAATATACAACATTGATAGTTGTATTGAAGTTATATAATATGAAATCTGACAGTGGATGGAGTGAAACCATATTTACAAAACTACTTAGTCTCTTGAATGATATGCTATGAGAGGAAAATGAGCTTCCTTAGTGAACATATGATGCTAAATGAATGCTATATCCAATGGGAATAATCTCTAAAAAATACATGCATGTACAAATAATTTCATATTGTTTCTCAAGGATAATGAATCACTCAGAAAATTCCAAAGTGTGGTGAAAATCGATACAAGAAAGATGAATCAAGTCCTTAAAAGGCTATATGGTACTTTCCTAACATTACATAGTTTAGAAGACTATATGGATGTCAGGAAACAACTAGACAATTAATATGGAATGTGGACACAAGAATTGAAGATGGGAAACTATGTCACTTGGTAGAATATCTTCGGTGAAATAAAATTGATTATCTGTATCCTGAATTTGGAAATGAGTCAAGAACCCTGTGTCTTTCTTTATTTATAGATCTAATAAATACTTTTAGTGTGTAGAGTAGTACTCACAGTACATGGCTAGTTGTGTTGGTAAATTATAAATTTTCACCTTGGTTATGTATGAAGCTCAAGAATATCATGTTGTCTCTACATATATTCATACCAAAACAACCTAGTAGTGATATAGATGTCTATTTATCTCCATTGATAAAATATATGAAATTGATGTGGGATACATGTGTTACATTTTATGATTCTCATAGAAGTGAAGAATTCACATTGATAGTCTTGTTGTATGGGATGATAAATGAATTTCCTGCTTATGGAGTTTTTTTAATCTATAACATTAAAGGAATGATTGGGTGTCCTATTTGTAAAGAATTCACACACTCGGTTTGGTTGAATCATTCCATGAAGTCTGTGTTTTTAGGACATAAAATTTAGTTACCTTGATAGAATAAATATTGATTTTAGATGATAAAATTCAATGGGAATATAGAACAAGGTACAATGTCATCTCCACTAACAGCTGATAAAATTTTTGAGAAAGTAAAATATATTGATGCTATTTTTAATAAACCCTTTTTGAAAAACCATATGAAATTGGGTTGGAAAAAGAGATCAATTTTCTTTAAATTGCCATGATGGAATTGTTTCAATGTTATAAATTTTCTTTATGTCATGCATGTAGAAAAAATGTATTTTATAGTTTTATTGGCACATTATTCAATTTTATTGACAAAGAAAAATACGGAATTAAGGTTAGGTTGGACATGATCGACCTGCGGATAAGGGAAGAGCTGGAACTTGTGAAGAGTCTAAGGTATACTTTTCTACCTCTATCAGCCAACACTTTATCTAGAAAAGAAAATTTTAAAATTTTCAATTTCCTTAATGCTGTAAAAGTTACATAGGGGTATTCATAAAATATCAAGAATATTGTTTCATTGACTAATTTGAAGTTACAAAGTCTAAAATTACATGACTATCGTGTTTTGAAGAAATATTTGATGATTGTCTCTTTTTGTTGCATTCTTCCTAAAAATATATGACATGCATTAACCAAGATCTTCTTATTTTTCAAATCTATATATAATAATGTTATAGACCCAGTGAAGTTTCTAATCATGAATAAGAAGATTAGAGTCATATTATGTGAATTAAAGATGTTATTCCTGCTATCATTTTTTGATATAATGGTCCACCTAATGGTTCACTTGGTTGATAGGTTCAACTATGTGGTCTTGTCCATTACATATGGGTGTACCCCATTTAATGATGTATGAAAATTTTGAAAGGGTACATCAAGAATCAAATTTTTATAGAAGGATGTATTGTAGAATGATATATTTTTGAAGAAGTTGTAAAATTATATATTGATTACCTATAATATATTGATTTCATTGGTCTCCCATGTCACAGCAGATGCCTTATGGGTGAAAGGATTTCTAGAAGAGATATTGTTACAATTACCATCATAGAGTGGGAGTAATCTCACCTTTACATTTTAAATAATAGTGTATGGTTTTCTCCATATGTTTAATCCCACAAAGTAATTATTACACATTTGAATCCATCAAGGGATGAAGGTTGGATATCAAATACACATAATAAATAGTTTGTATGATGGTTTCAATATCACATTTATAATGAGTTATATGAAAATCTGAATTCAATTGTCGAACGACTTCAATGGACACCCATGGGAAAAAATATAAATGTTATATCTTACACTGATTTTTTAATTAATGGTTATACATTCTATAAAAAAGAAAAATATGAATACATTACAATGAAAAATAGTGGAGTTACACTTTTGGCTGAAGCAATGCACATATTCGGTTCTAATGAAATAAATCCAATTTATGTGAATATGTCATATTTTGGCATCATCGAATAGATATATGAGTTGGATTATATAACATTTGAAGTATTGATTTTCCATTGAAAATGGGTTGACAACATGAGTGTAGTGAAATTCAATGAATTTATATTTATGAAGGTGAATTTCAGTGTGGAAGGGTATAAGGACAAGTTTTTCATAATAGAATCACAAGCAGTACATGTATTTTATGTCTCAGATCCAACAAACCAGAATTGGTTAATTTTCATGTCAGTGACTAAAAAAACTGCAGGGTTAGATGAAAAATTAATTGAGGATAACCCTTTCATTGGGAGATCACAATCATTTCATAGAGGTCTCAATGTTGACAATGCCTTGAATGTTAGAAGGGTCCATAAAGAGTGGATTTGAATACATGATAGAGGACCCACATATTTTCAACTTTTAAATAAAAAAATAGATTTCAATGATAAGGTTAAAGTATTTATTTAATATCCTATTATTTTCCTCATAATATTATGTGTTCTCTATAATATTTACGTAATCTAAATTAAATGTTTTACTAATCATACAAATAATGAATTATGCCCCTGATTATGTTACCAATCCTAATGTAGAATAGACGATTGATGCTGAAACTATGAAATTATTAAGTGATCAAAAAAAGTTGATGTAAAAAAACAAGAATGATATAGAATCACTATGTTAAATAAAATTATCAAGGAAATAAGCAAGGTAATAAAATTTGAGGTTGGATGGAATCAATGCAGCTAACCTAGTGATCCCAACAAGTCAATGTTCAGTAGTTATATTGGGGTTACAATGATGATACATTTTCCAATTAATATATATATGTGGAACCATGTCCAATCTGTATTGAAGGAAAATATTTGGGAAGATATTAAGTTAATGTTACGATGTACTTTCTCTATTTTAGAGAAAATTATATATTAAAATTTTGATTTATTTTTCATTATCCCTTGTCGAGTTCATTTATTTTAGATGATTTTTATAATAAATATGTCTTAATGGTCACTGTAAAATCTCATAGAAGCTTACAGACACTTCTTACAAAGCATAATCTTAGGGATGATAAGGGGAAAGTATATCCCTAGCCACCAATTACATATTCATGCATTATAAAATAGGATACATAGAAATCCTTTATTAGTCGTCATGATGAGAAATCATTTCAGGTGTAATGTATTTGATAATATTTTATTTGAAATTATTTATTTTATCCAATTTGATTTAAAAAAATTAATTTATAAAACAAAAAAGTAGTGTTTAAAATAACAATGTGCAGCAGAACCAATTAACCCCTATCATAAAGTAAGGATGTGGTACACTTCACTTGAAAAGAAAATGGTATGTGTTTTAAATCTGTAATAAAAGTTTTATGCGATAAGAAACAACATATTATCCTTTGTTTATATGTATATTAATGAATCGGAATATGAATCCACTTTCATCCCACATCATGTACTATATTAGGAGTCTCATGTAAATAAATAGGGTAAACTAGTTGATGAAGACACAAAAGTGGTATGGGAAGTATGTGTAAGTATGAAATAATATTAATTTGTTGTGATTTATAAAAATATTACATAAAATATATTTTTATGTTCATATGTTTTTTATACAGCTTAGATGTAAGAATTGGCATCGACCATTCCTAAATAAAAACTAATTTCAGCAGCTTTGAAACGACTAGAACAATATGGTCGCATTGGAGGTGCAGGTTTTGGAGTGTCACCTCAAACATATTTTGAGAATAAAAATATGCAAGGAGATACATATGAGATGATAAAAAGACTGTAGGCCCAAATAAATTCTTTTAAATATATTATTGTATGGTCTAGTTTGGTGGACCAATGTATACAAAAGGATCAAAGTAAACTGATAGAGGAACAACGATTAGTACATGATGATCAAAATAGCCCCACTAACCTTGAGGATATCCATTCTCTAAATCCATTACCATACCTAAGGTAATTGATTTTTTCATTACTCTTTCTCCTAAATATGAACTAAACAACTTCCCATAAATTTCTATTTTTGAAATTATACATGGTGAAGTTGCATTTGATTTATATCTATCAACACCCATGTGTCACCTTGTTGCGAGAGGTATAGTGTATAATATCCCAAGTGATATGCTGCACAACAAACAACTCCCAAAAGATAACATGAGAGTGGGGATAGAAGTATCTCATGGTTCGAGCACTGATTTGTCTATTCCGATTGATGATATGGATGTTACTATGGTTGATAATGCTATTGTAACTTTCGTAGTATGGTCGTATAATCTTATAAATATACATGGGGTACATCCTTAACAAATTTTTTTCAAATGAAAAAACTTCAATAGTTTATGTAAAAAAGTTATTAAATGAGTTATGGTATTATAGATAGATAAAACTATGGGGAAATGGAAGGTCAAATCAAGACAATCCAGTAGATAAATAAATAAATCAAAAAGGACTTTATGGGAGTACCTTCTCCCCACCAGTTCCATTGTTGTACATATTAACATTACAAGTTCATGAAAACATAACATTCAAATATGGAAATAAGTTCTACATTCAATATATAGAATAAATATTTGGATAATTCATTATAGATGTAGTTAGTCTGGAGAGTATAAATGATATTATCAAGTTTTAATGGCTGGGAGTCTCAGTTGTGAATACATACATGAGGCATATTTTCATAATCTTTCATTCCAAAAAATGATCTACTTTGTTCAATATAGTTAATAACTATTCATATTTTATATTGGTGTGTATATTACCATAATATAAAGGAAAAACCCTATGAATCAATAGTTGGACTCATTAATCCCTCTATCATTTCTACAGAAAAATTTTCTTTGGATTTGAAAGAAATTGAAAAGAGAAAAGATGTACTAAGTGAGGAGTTTGAGAAGAACTTATTAGAAGACATACTCTTATTGATGCCTATAATTTTGGGGTAAAAGTAAACAATATAATCATATAAAATATATTTTTTTCATTACTTATTTCTTTTTGTTTTTTAGGAGGCATTATATGTTGATCATAATCAATTTAGATATCCCAAATGTTTATTTTTGGTATCTGATGCATGGATTTCCATCAAACTGACTACACATTATGTCTATTGTCAATTTGTAATGCACTGTAATCAATATTTTACAGATAAACATTGAATTATATGTTTCATTTTTTTAATGAGAATTTTATTATGATAGGGTGATCTATAAATATAGGAAAAATCATGGTATGAGGTCAGAGACTGAACATAATCAGCCTATGTATTTCTTCAAATAGAAAAAGATTATGGTATATATGGTGAGATTTAACTATCAAAACATGTTTAAAAAAATACTTATTTCTTTCAATGTTTCTACAGTGTTTGAATCATGATAATGACAACAATGATAGATATTATGTTTGAAAATTTATGAAATATATCATATACCATCAAAAGACTAGCATCCCCGAATAGGTTATTTCCAAAGGTAATTATAATTTCATTAAAAAAATTGCTAATAATTTCTTTATCAATATTTTCTATGTACTACCAATATTTTTAGCAATCTATGTACTCAAAAGAAAATGTAAATTTGTTTAGAGGTGAGTCGAAAGAGTATATAGTGTCATAATGTTTGTCGACACCAAATTTAGGTGATTTCCTATTGTGTTTGTGATCTAACACGGGCTATGACCATAGATATATATTTGGGATGAGGAGAATTAGTATTGTAATGCTTATATATAATTTTTTACCTATTTCTCAAGGAGAAGTATAATGGAGGGTAAGACTCTAGGAATTCTGGCAGAGCTAGTAACATGTTTGGAGCTGCTCGTGCTCATGAGAGATTGGATTTTGAGGTTGCAACTAAGATAATGGTGATGGAGAAATGGGTTAAGAATGTATGCATACATTATAAAATGGTTACTTCCTACTACTTATTTAGTTATTTTCATAGAGATAATGCTTGAAGACAAACAAGAAATGATGTGACAGTTGAAGGCTTCTTGTTCTCAAAAGCATGTGCTCTTAAATTGACTCACAACTGTGGTGAGAGTTTCTTATCACCATGTATATGTGCCTATTCAAGATCACATACTTTTCAGAAAAATAAGAAATGGTGTAAGTCGTAGGAATCAACCACACCACAATCAGATACACGGTGTTCCCAGTATGACTTGAAGTATATGTTTTTAGTTTAAAATTGACACTAGTTCAAAACACATGTCTCATACTCAAAACCGAGGAAACAAATTCAAATTGTTTTGATAATTTATGAAAACAATCCATATTTTATTTTTGACATGTAAAAATCATCTA
Organism: Viscum album; assembly: GCA_963277665.1. NCBI lineage: Eukaryota > Viridiplantae > Streptophyta > Magnoliopsida > Santalales > Viscaceae > Viscum > Viscum album. The sequence goes on from OY728163.1 coordinate 340,064,250, forward strand.
AATATCAATTTGATATACTGTTCTACCGGTACGACACGAAGTGTATGTTTTTCGTTTAAAATTGACATTTTAGTTCAAAATACACATCTCATACTCAAAATCGAGAAAACACATTCATATTGTTTTAACGCTTTAGTAAAATGATCCATAAGTCATTTTTGACATATAGGAATCAATCGCACCTCAATCTGATACATAGTGTGCTCGTTATAACTCGAAGTGTATATTCCTAGTTTAGAATTAATGTTTTAGTTCAAAACACACGTGACATACTCAAAACTGAGTGAAGGTGTTCAAATTGGTTTGATACTATAGGAAAACAATCCATAATTCATTTGTGACATGTAGGAATCAAACATACACTACCACAAAAACAGTTTTTCGCAGCGCCCCCCCCCCCCCTTTATCAGCGCTTTTTTTAGCGTTGATAAAGGGCCCCCCTTTATCAGCGCTTGTTTAGTAGCGCTGATAAAGGGGGGGCCTTTATCAGTGCTTTTTTTAAAAACGCTGATAAAGGGTCGGCTTCAAAAAAAAATTAAAAAATATATTAATATATTAATATATAAATATAGTTATATTTTTATATAAATATAATATATAATTTTTAAATATATTTTAGATAAGTATAAATGTACATTTACACTTATTATACTTAATATATAAGATATTTAATGAAAATGGCTTCTTAAAAAATTAAAAAAATATTTTTAATTAATAATTTGATAATCATTATGGAGTAATAGTCATTTAATAACATTTTGAAGACTAAAAAAATTAAAAAAATTAAAAAAAGATCCAAAATATGTTGAAAACGCAACTCAAACTTCAAACGGCCATAACTTTTGATCCGGGTGTCCGTTTGAGCTCTACCACATATCAAATCGAAGTCTGCGACGAGCTCTATGTCATTAAAATTAGGGAAGACCCAGGTCAAGCGTTTTTCGAGGCCAAAAGAGGTCCAGAAGGCCTCCAAAACTGAGTTTTTTGTCGGGGTACCCAGATTTTTTAATATTTTGTGGATTTTCAGCCTCGTTTAAGGGGGTATTATTGGCTTTTTTTGGTGGGGACTAAATTTATTCCAAGTTATTACATTCATATTGATATTATGTATTTGAAATTTCATCCTTTTTTATAATGCACTGCTATTTATAATCAAATATATAACTATATGTACAATTTTTTTATATATTCATACCTAAAAATTAAATTTTTTAAATAAATAATTAAACATATTTACATATAAAATATATTAGCTTTATCTAAATAATAACTAATATCCATTTTATTTAAAATACCAATATATTAATATTTATATAACTAGTATATATTAATATAACTATACATATATTAATCTAACTATATATATATATATATATATATATATTAATATAATAACTATATATATATATTAATATAACTACATATATATATATATATATATTAATCTAATAACTATATATATATATTAATATAACTACATATATATATATTAGTATTACTATAAATATATATATTAATATCACTATATATATATTAATATAACTATATATATATATTCATATAACTATATATATGTTAATATAACTATATATATATTAATATAAATATATATTACTATACGAATAAATATAACTAAATATATATATATATATAGATATAGATATATATTAATATCACTATATATATATATTAATATTACTATATATATATTAATATAACTATATATATATATATATTATAATATAACTATATATATATATATATATTATAATATAACTATATATATATTATAATATAACTATATATATTAATATAAATATATATTAGTATACGAATAAATATAACTATATATATATATATATATAGAGATATCATGAATTGGAAGACAAATCAAAATAGAGTAGTGGTAAAGGCTTAAGCGCGCAGGGGGGAGGTCTCGAGTTCAAATCTTGTGGGAGGCAGGGGCGCGCGCGCATGGGGGAATATAGCAGCAAACGCTGTTAAATGGTGAAGGGGGTGCGTGAGGTGCGTGGTACAGGGGCAGAAAAGCACTGTAAAATGGGGAGCGTTATAAAAGCCCACCCAATTCGCAGTATTTTTTAATTTTTTTTTAATTTTTTTTTAATTTTTTTTTAAATTTTTTTAATTTTTTTTAATTTTTTTAACTTTTATCAGCGCTAAAACGAAAGCGTTGATAAAGGAAGCGCTGATATAGGACCCCTTTATCAGCGCTAAAAAAAGCGCTGATAAAGGGGTACTTTTATCAGTGCTTTTTTTAGCGCTGATAAAGGCCGTATTTGTAGTAGTGATATGTCAATCTGAAACATGATGTGGTCAATATTACTCGAAGTGTGTGTTTTCAATATAAAAGTGTCATTTTAGTTTAAATCGCACATTACATAGACAAAATTGATCAAAAGAACTCAGATTGTTTTCAAACTTCAGAAAAATCATTCATAATTCATTAGTTACATGTAGGAATCAACGACACGTTAATCTGAAAATATGATGTGGTTGGTATGACTTGAAGTGCGTGCTTTTAATATAAAAGTCCCATTTTAGTTTAAAATGCACGTCACTAGCCAAAAAATGAGAAAATGAGATCAGATTATTTTAAAAATTTAGGAAAATGCTTCATAATTAATTTCTGATGTGTAGGAATTAACTCCATATCAATCCAACACATGATATGACCGGTATGACTAAAAGTGCATGTTTTCAATACAAAAGTTTCATTCTAGTTTAAAACATGTATCACATAGCCAAAATCGAGCAAATGAGCTGGGATTGTTTTTAAACTTCAGGACAACGATCCGTAATTCATTTTTTATGTGTAGGAATCTATCGTACATCAATATGATGCATGATGTGGCTGGTATGACTCGAAGTAAATGTTTCCCATATAAAAATATCATTTTAATTCAAAATACGCATTACTAGCCAAAAATGAGCAAATGAGCTCAAATTAGTTTCAAAATTTAAGAAAATTATCCATAATTCATTTGTGACAACTAAGAATCAGCTGCACGTTAATCTGACACACAACATGGTTAGTATGACTTGGAGTGCGTGTTTTCAATATAAAAGTGTCATTTTAGTTTAAAATGCACGTCACATAGCCAAAACAAAGAAAATGGGCTCAGGTTGTTTTAAAACTTTAGGACAACAATCCATAATTCATTTGTGACATATAGAAATCAACCACACATCTGATACACAATGTGGTTGGTATGACTTGAAGTGTGTGTTTTCAATATAAAAGTGTCATTTTAGTTCAAAACGAGCATTACATAGCCAAAACCAAGCAAATGATGACGGATTGTTTTCAAACTTTAGTACAGAAAATTATAATTTATTTGTGACGTGTAGGAATCGACCACACGTCAATCCAACACAAGATGAGGTCGGTATGACTTGAAGTGAGTGTTTTCAATATAAAAGTGTCATTTTAGTTTTAAACACGCATCACAAATCCAAAACCGAGCAAACGAGCTTGGATTGTTTGCAAACTTTAGGAAAATGATCAATAATTCGTTTGTGAAATATAGGAGTTGATGACACATCAATCTGATGTATGATGTGACTGATATTACTCAAAGTGAGTGATTTTAATATAAATGTGTCATTTTAGTTTAAAACACACGTCACTAGCAAAAAACGAGCAAACGAGCTCGGGTTATTTTCAATTTTTTGAAAAAAATTCATAATTCATTTGTGGTGTGTAGAAATTGACTACACATTAATCTGACACATGATATTGTTGGTATGACTCAAAGTGTGTGTTTTCATTATAAAAGTGTCATTTTAATTTAAAACGTGCATCGCATAGCCAAAACCAAGAAAACGAGTTCATATTGTTTTCAAAATTTATGACAACAATCCATAATTCATTTGTAACGTGTAGGAATCAACGACACGTCAATCTGATACACAATGTGGTTGGTATGTCTTGAAGTGTGTGTTTTCAAAATAAGTGTCATTTTAGTTCAAAACGCGCATCACATAACCAAAACCAGGCAAACGAGCTTGGATTGTTTTTAATTTTTAGAACAACGATTCATAATTCATTTGTGATGTGTAGGAATCGTCCGCATGTCAATCTGATACACGATGTGGTCAGTATGACTTGAAGTGCGTGTTTTCAATATAAAAGTGTTATTTTAGTTTAAAACGTGTATCACATATCCAAAACTAAGAAAACAAGCTGAAATTGTTTTCACGCTATGACAACGATTCACATAATTCATTTGTGATGTGTAGAAATTGATCGTACGCCAATCCAACACACGATTAACTGATAATGTCATTAATATATACTGTAATTAACAATATAATTTATCATATGTGGATTGCATAATATTAAAATTATACTTTGTTTTTTATTCACTGTTACTAAAATAAACATTGATTTTATTACGGACATAAGCTTTTATACGAAGGTTGGTTGGAAAAAGTTTGCTAGAATTGATTTTGTATTAGTATTTTTTTTATTGTAACTATGATATCCATGTAAATATTTTGTATGTAATTTTGGAATTGAAATGGTGCAATATGATATTTGTATTCCAATTCGGATTTCTGTATATTTTTATTTCTATTTATGCATTCTAATTGAGTTTGTTTTCATAGGGCTGTTGCATGGATGCAGTTGTGTAGCAGTTGATATGAACTTTATTAATGTTGATAAAGACCCATTTTTTCTAGCACTGATAAATGACTCACAATTGTAACGACACTTGTGCAGTCGGTGTTTTTTTTTTGCACTGACAAATCATTTTTTCAGCGTTAAAAGCTTCATCTGTTGTAGTGGAGCCACTTCTAGATTGAAAAATATTTGGATTCTTTTTCCCCCACTTTGAGAAATTTCAATAACATTTTCAAGTGGTATTAGAGTTAAGATTGCAACAACTCATAAAAAAATCCATAATTACATCAAGTTGGTCAAGATCCAATTAAGGATAGTGTGTCCCACACCAACTAATTTTTCATAAGAAAATTTTGAGAGACTATGAAAATAGTACCAGTGCAGCATTAGGAGGGAAGATGAGGGTCGGTGGTCGTACAACTTGCATCAATATTAATGACCCCCCCCCCCTGTTCAAAGGGACACTGCCCTTACAATTCCCATCGCCTGCCATTCTACACACGTTGCTCCCCTCTGCTGGCCCTCGCATGCCGGCATTTCAATTTATCTTACAAATAAAGGCATCTCCGAGGAATTAAGACCTAAGATTCCTCATGGTTTTGCATGGTAAATCAACAGCCTCGGATGCTTCTTTTTTTCCCTCCATAAACGGAGATTGCGTAAAGGCAGCGCCACCCACATGAAATCATCTCTGTCACCGCAAATTGGCTACCTCTCGTGCCCATCCAACCAAAACAATACTCCCTTTCATACCTTTTTCTCACGCCTGTACTCAAAATACGGGATTAATTTTATATAATTTTTTTGAATATTTTGAATATATATAATTTTTTATAAAATTTACAATTATATCAATGGGCTTTATCGCACGTAGCAAGTTGTGTAAATAAATAAATATATATATATATATATATATATATATTTGATTTCAAATTATAAGTGTTGTAAAAAAATGATGTGTTATTTTATTTTCCATGTTTCTATTTTATTAATAAATGAAAATTATCATATATAATGTGTAGGAAATTTCTTATACAAGTTTTTTATAAATATCAAAATTTTATCAGTTGTTTTTTTTTTCGAAATTTAATTCACCCGATACGAGTGAGTTGAGTTTTGCTTGTAATAAAATATTGGTTGGTTTAACTTTCAGATTTTTCCATATAAAATTGATCTCATGCCAGTCAAATAAATTTCCTTTGTATAGTATAAAAGAAATACGAACATGGTAAATTGAAATTACTTTCACACTAATTTCTTATGTATTTATTAAAAAATCAAATATTTTTAATTTATATTTGAAATTTATCTCAATCATTGGGTGAGATAAATTCACTTGTAAGAATATGATTTGGAAGAAGAAAAAAACTTAATTTTTTAATTTTATTGCACAAACTTCATCTCATATAGTCAATGAAATAAAATTCTCTCTCAAATCTTTTTTATTTTATTTTCATGAAGGCTGCTTTTAAGGGAAAAAGTGGGAACCACACATCAACAAAATTCAAAACCAACAAACTGCCACAGTACAACTGTTGGCACCAAATTTCGTTTGAGGCCATAAATAGGTATATTTGAGCAAATCGAAGACATATTTTGAATCAATAGGCAAATACTAAACAACGGAAGGGAGTTACGCGGAAGATTTGACACTTGCATGCAAGAATGAAATCCGCGCGAAAGATTCTTGCGCGCCCAATGTGACGTAAAATGGGGTCTTCCGCACTGTGATCCCGAAAAACGACAAAGTCAGGTGCGCTGAAGAAATCAGGTCGCCGCGCAAGGAAATGGACCTGCACGTAAGATTCTTGCGCGCCCAATGCGACGTCAAATCCCATCTTCCGCGTAGACCTCCTTGCACGCCGCCACTGAGGTTTCTTCCTATAAATAGAGGCGTACCCCCTCACTTCGGGGTACCGTTTCGGAAGTTGACCCGTCACTCCCGTGTGCGTAAGACGACCCCTTCCGCGACCGCGGAAAGACATGGCTTCAAGGTACTTGATCTTGCGCGATAGGTCTCCTATGGGTCCCCCTTCTAGTGGGCCCACTAGGGCTTCACCCCTCACCCATTTCCTTTTACTCTAAGGCAGTTGCGTGCAAAAGACCCTTCTTTCACGCAAGATTGCCCTTGTGTCGAGCCAATCTTGTGCGCGAGCTTCCATCTTGTGTGCAGGCTTCCATCTTGCGCGCAAGCCTTCAATCTTGCGCGCACCCCTCCCTATGGGCTCTATGTGTTGTCCTTACCCTAAGGCACCATGTCCAACCTCCTTTTGCGCGCAACACCACTATCTTGCGTGTATTCCCTCCATGCTGCCCTCCAGGCTTGCGTGCAGTGATTTCCTAGTCCCTCGAGTGGTGTTTCATGTTGTGTTGTCATACTTAATGCTTCTTTGCATATGTACGCTAACGACTATTGCTTCTTCGCAAAGCTATGCTAACATGAACCCCTCTATCGATTACTCCTCAACCCCATTAACACCTGACATTGCTTGTGCCTTCTCTTCCACAAGTGTGGGTTAGTACAAGTTTATGTAACTCCTAGGGGTGAGGAGTGAGTCCTCATTGTCCGAGTTGTAGGACGTTAAACTGCCCAGCACTAACGTCCTCAACACGCGACGTTAAACCGTGACCACCACATTAGTGACATGCCCGAGATGACCATGAAGGGAATGGGCACCAGCACCCTCTCACTCCTCCTCTCCTGCTACGCTTTGTCGCCATGTGTACCTCAGGCAGTCTCTGCATAAGCCCCAACCCAACTTGATAGGGTGCTCCCTGTACGATGACCATATCCTCATCATACGTATAGACATCCTCCTCAGGCTTCCCTCCTGGAGTAAGTCTCAATCTTCCTTTCCCCAGGCCACCAACCACGCGTAAGCCCCTATTTCCTCTTTGGACCGCTAACCATGCATAAGCCCCGCTCCACTCCTCCCTGGCGCACCTTTTGCGACGTGATCATCAGGTCTATTACTGCCTCTTGTTTCTCACATCGAGCATTACTCATGCAAGCTTAGAGTAATCATCGACCATGACATCCTCTATGGGCCGCCTCAATATGTAAGTCCCACACCCCTCTTCACCAAATTACGTGGATTTTGATTCCCTGCCCCGGGGATATGTAGGAAGCCTCCTTTGGGTTCAAGCCCACCACCCATCTCTCCTGATCATTCATGTCGGTTCACTATTCATCTCGCATGACGTTAAACTGCATCTCTGAACTACGTGAGTTTTGATCCCTTTCGGGTACACAGGAAGCCTCTTTCAGGTTCAACCCCAACCAACGATAAAGTTTGGTGCTCTCTCCTAGGGACGTACCCTCCTGATGTGACATCTTCCCTTTTTGGGGACGCATCATTTAGATCTGCCTCCCCGAGGTGTTTGGATCCATTCATTTATGCTACAAACCACGCATAAGCCCCATCATATCTTTGGGTCGTTGTCCTTTGTGCACACCCCGATTCTATACCTCATGTCCTGAACTACGTCAACTTTGATTCCCTATCACGGGGATACGTAGAAAGCCTCCATGAGGTTCAAGCCTATCACTCATGTCCCATCCTGGTCTCTCCCTCGAGCCTTTGTGTCTTGGGAGGACCATGCCTCAACCCAAGGTTCCACTTCCTTCAGGTCCCCCCATCCAAGCGTCCACTCTCACAAGCCGCCTCCTCAGGTGTCTCATCACCCCATTCCAGAACTACATGGACTTGGATTCCCAGCCACTTGGATACTTAGGAAACCTCTTCGAGGTTCAAGCCCAACATCGTCATCTTCACAATGGTTCCATCCCATCCATTTTCATCCTTAGACACTTCCCCCACCACCCATCTCGATTCTTACTCGGGCCGCCACATCCCGGTGAGGTCATGCCACCCACTTCCTCGCTGCTCCTAGCAGCGCCTAGGTAGCAAACCATGTGTAAGCCTCAAACCACCTGTTCGAATAACGTGGGTTTTGATCCCTGCCTTCTATATAGGGTACATAGGAAGCCTCCACGAGGTTCATTCCCAACCAATGGTAAACATTGGTGTCCCCCTCATTGGGGCCCACCATCTTTTGATCCGCCCTTTGTGGTGTTCAGATCAACCTTCACGGTGTGAAATCTTCCCTTTTTGGGACACACCACCCTAGGTTCGCTCTTTTTGGGCGTTCTGATCCACCCATCCCATGATCCTCCCTTTGTGGTATCCAGATCAGCCTTCATGATGTGACATCTTCCCTTCTCGGGACACATCACCCCAGGTGCGCTCTTTTTGGGCATTCTGATCCATCCAACCAGTAAACCTTCTGGGTGCTCCCTCTTAGGGACTTACTTGTCTGATCCACTCTTATCAGTGTTCCGATTAGTTTGATCCGTCTTTGTTAGATGTTAAACTCACGACATACCCCATGTTAAATATGGGAAGCCGAGGAAAACCTCAAAGACATGCATTCAACATAAGATACCTCACAGTCGACGTGGGATGCCTTAGGCTTCCGCGCCCTCGAGAAGTCCTTTCAATGGAAATTCCAGGTGTACCGGTGTTTTAGTGCCCAGACACACCAGCAATGCCCAACGTGACTACTCTCCTGACTGAAGGTTGCTACTTTGACTTGACCTTTTGGAATTTACAAATAGAAACAGTGTAATTAACCGGCATCCACAAAGATATGGCACCAGAAAGAGTTTCACGAACAACGTCTTAATCTTTAATAGAGACCTGGACTAGGCGATAAATTCCTAGGATAAATCCATGGAAGGAGATACAACATCTTGTAATCCCATTTCAATCAAGGATCAAATGTCCCTGAAAAGGTGGCGGATGCCGCCCGCCTTTGGAAATCAGGAATCTGGGGCATAAAAATGCACATCCCCATTGACAATGCGTGCCCCGACAGAAAACGTCAGAAACAGAAATGGTGAACCAGATGTGAAACTCTTCTCCTCAATATGAGAATTAGTATCATTCGGGACATCACCAGATAAGCATGTTACCAAATCCAGTAATCTGGTGCCAGGTCCTGCCAAGAAAATAGTGGACATGGTGTGAAACTCCCCAGGATTTGGGGTAGTTAATCATTGGGCATTCCGATCTGCGATGTTATCAACATGGATCTTTCTATCTAGCCATGGAATACTAAATGTTGTTGGGGAACTGGGCATTGCTTTCCTACTATTTGTACTGATGGAGGAATTTTCTTAATTTGCAGGACCTAGGCTACAGCTACAGGAAACTGATCAACTCCCACCCCCATACGCAAGGGCAGGGGAAATTCTAGCGCAACAATCCTGCATGGATCCACCTCCGCCATGACGTCATCTCGTACCACAACTACCAGGCACCCATTCCCCATCTCACCATATACAATTGTTCAAAGGAGGGTGATGGACTTCCTTGTTTGACGATATGAACAGGAGGGGTCATCCTAACGAGGGATATGACCCGCCAAGATCTGGAGGCTTATGTGCCTCACCGTCACTGCCGCCCCAAGGGCCGTGCAGGGAGCCATTTCTCCCCACTCTGATCTTCAATAGGTTCTAGAGCCTCTCGTCATAATGCTCTGACGACTCACTCCCTTACGCTGACGAGATAAGAGATGTCCGAGTCGTTCCGGCTTCGAGTTTAGTCAGGGAGCCTCCAAGAAGGGCTCTCACCAAGCCACATCAACACCGCCATCCAATCTCATAGGTTGAGGGGAAGGTGGCCTCTACCCCTACACAGCTGTACCCGGTTTGGCTAGCCTAGTGCCAACGCCAGGTGAAAGCTCAGGAGGATGCCCTCTAGGGGGAATCATCTTCTACAACTTCAGTGGCCCAAGACACCACTGGTGTAAGATATCAGTCCATTGTTACTATGGAGAAGGGGAACCTCCCTATTACAGAGTAGGGGTACTTCCATGCCTGGTTAGGGTTGAGGCCCTAGCCACCCCACAGATAGGATGGGTTGACTCTTCCGGTCATTGGCACGAGCAGCAGTCATCGCAGGCTGACCCTCAACAATGACATTCAACACGGAGGTCCTCCCCATACCACCATCAGACAGAGTGGAGGTATTTATTGCTCTTGTACCAAGAATTAAGGTCATATCCGTGCCCATTATCCCAGGTATGTAAATTTTCCACTTATGCCAGGTTGTCAACGCGAGAGTCCTCCTCACCCTATCACCCATCAACATGGAGTTCCTCCCTGTATTTCCATTGATCCTATCAGAGGTACTCCCCGCTCCATTGATGATCGACACAAAGGCCTTCCTCATGTTCAGTATGATCAATATGAAGGACCTCCACTAGCACTACTATCATAGATAGCCGAAGCGAAGGCCCTACTCACTCCATTACTCTCAACCACAAAGTTCATGTACGTGTCCCGTTTGGCATTTTCCTGGGTGCTCCCCGCACCCCAACTCATCCAAGCGGAGGTCCTACTCACTCCAATACCAACTCGAACAGAGGTCTTCCCCATGTCAATGATCTACCCCACCCTAATGAACCACCTCGGGGTAGGAGGGTGAATCGCCACCACCAAAAGAAGGATCTTGAGAAGCGCCAAATCATGGTCAAACCTATCCACTTTTAAGACTCTGAAGCACAATGCAACTCGATGATGGAGTCCTCACCCCAATCCTTTGTATTGGGGTATGGGGAAGAAAATCAGCGTATCAGCTTCATCCTCCTAGAAAGTGAGATGCACCAGATACCTGAAGACCTTCACATATACATACAGGAGGAGGAATATTTGTCTCTTTTCCAGTGTCTTACTGTGCAATCCTCTCTATCGTCACCAAGATCATTCTCTACCTCAAAAAGAGATCATGGAGAGTTGTTCTAGCGATCGATGGATGATGAGAACCATCCTAATCCACCACAGATGACTGCTACCTTTGCACAGGATGTAGTGGTCAATAGCCCATCCTATAGAGATGTGGTGATACAGTAAGTACATTCCATGGGAGACAGCCTGGTATGCAGTGGTTTGTCGGCTCGTGCGCCGTACTCTCCACCGAATAATCCACTATTGAAACGGTCCATGCCATTGTTGTTACCAGTTCCTAAACCACCCCCAATCAAAAAATGGGGAAACCAAGGGACAAATCCCAAGTCTGAGTGGAGAATTTTGTGGGATATTCTTGCGACATACCATTTCCCTGAGATGTTCTGTCCAATTGCAACTTCAAGATTCAATATTCTGAAGTCCCTCACCCAAGATGCGGTCATTTGCTTCTGCCAAACCTTAGGGACGATGCACCTCTATTTCCATCATAGATGGTTGGTTTACCCCAAAATTTGGGAACACTTCAATGACATCAGACAATAGTTCTGCCTTATTGAGTTGGTCGCACTTCTTGTCGCTCAGTAACCTGCATCACCCGGTTATCATCGGACCCTCTAATGATGATGCATCTAGAGCTTCACTATGCTCCACAGAGTTATTAAGGAGACTTCCACACATGTTTGAATACATGGATGGGGACAGTACGATGCCCTTAACTTAAGTCCTATCCAGCGTCAACCTGATTTACCTAGTGATATTGAGAATATGCCTCTGGGAATCATTATGGAAACATGGTTGTTAATGAGATATACTTGGAAGGGGGAGTCAGTAAAGGGTCTGGAGAGGATGACCCACCCCCTAGGGTAGAAAAACACATGACATATCCTGTAGGAATTTATACTCGTCAGCAGAGACAGATGCTTGGCCTAGGAGACCATTTTGAGTCACTGCCTCTCGGTCGAGACCCCAACAAGGGTAAAGTGAACATTGGAACCATTAAGCCCTCCAATCCATCTGGTTCAGTGAAAAAGATAGAATATGATTCTGAAAAGGCCACGCTCTGTCAAAAGATTTCTGAAAAAAAGGATTATTGATTGTAAAGACCCGAAAATTCCTTGTATTTTTTTAAATATATGGGAATTTTACGAGTCTGCGAAAATTGATGGCGTGTGATTCCAAGGCCTGGTGTACCTAGAATGAATTTTTGAATTTTTTTTGGGTACATTCAGTAAACATGCAAGCAGGTTTTTGTAACTTTTAAACCGGTGCTTGGAATTGAAATCTGAGGGCACTTTTGAACTCACAACGCCGATATTCACTTAAAGAGACTTTCACCTCGATGACATTTGTTCGAGAGTGAAAGTTAATTTTTAGGTTTTCCATGAAAGAATAAAATAAAATAAAATTGTCTAAAATTTTATTTTATTTATCTTTAGAACTCCCCATATAGATTATGAGAGGTTGGGACCGCCAAAAGTAAACCTCCCATGTGAGTTTATTGTGGTGGGGACCACCCAAGACTTAAAACCCCCTTGAACCCCTTTGAGCTCCCTCTTAATGGGGAGAAACCTCTTGAGCTCCCCCACTTAAATTATGACAACTCTCCCCTTTAATTAAGTAAGTCGACCCATAAATTAATTAAAGAAGCTAATTTGAAATTATTCCAACAACTTAATAGATAACATAATCTATTATTTTGGCTACCTCTTCATTTTGGTGGAATTGGGAGGAAGGAGAACGTAGGAGAAAGCTCTCCAACGAAGAACGCCAACGAAGAACGCCGACTTCAACTCCGACTTATTCCTTGGGAAATTCTTTGACGAGGAACATCTTCAATGTCAATGAACCTACAATCGAGGAAACATTGACTTCACCGACGTTCGTCTATTCCCAACGACATCATCTCCTTCCCCACGGCCTCCCCGCGCCACCCCGCGGCCACGCCGCCCCGCGGCCGTAGGACAGGATGTCCGTTTGACGAACTGTCAGCGGCGTTTGAAACCTTGGAGAGAGATGATCCCTTTCGTATACCCCACTGGAGATATGGATAAAGTTGGAGAACAGTCGGGTTGGATCGAGCACGAATCCAACCGGGCCCTTGGGACTAAAAGGCTAATAACTCACAGATCGGGCGTCCGATTGACGCACCGTCTGTTGCGTTGAGACCCCTATGATGCGGTGGTCCTTTGGGATACTTATTCATGGGTCTTAGTGGTAGTTGGTGTATCAAAAAGTGTCTTCTGAAGTAGACCCTCCCGGAGACAAGCGAGCGCAGTGCAGGAACCCAGTAGCTGGCTGTGACGTGAGGAATGAAGAGCGATCCTGTCTGGATCAGCATCGAGCGATCCTGTGTGGGTCTGAAGCTATCAATCCTGTGTGGGTCAAAACTGAGAGATCCTGTGTGGGTCTGCACTTAGATATCCTATGTGGGTCATCACCAAGCGATCCTGTGTGGTTCAACACCATCGATCCTATGTGGGTCAGCCTCTTAACAGAGTAATATGATTTAGTAGTTACATCTAATCATCTCTACTACTATAGTTAAGTTATACCTGGTGTAAGATGAGTCTGTACCTGTGTGGTACTTTCCTTCATTGTAATACCTTGGTGGTATTCTTCTGTGTGGCATACCTATGTGGTACTTTCATTCGTGGTATTCCTTCCTTTGCGGAACAGTTGAGCTTTGGGCTTTGAGTTGGACTCTGTGTTTTCCTCATGATTGAGATGGGTATACTTGATAACTTAGGTATATGTATGAGCATGTACCTATGTAGGGTTTTCAGTTTATTTCATGTTGTGTGGTTTATCCTTGGTGGATTGAGGGTCTTGGGGTCCCTACTTAGTATCGTTATACACACCCCTGCATGGGCTATGCCCGCACTTCGTTGTGTTTGGTGTAGAAGATGGACAGAGCTGACCGAGGATGAGGGTACTAGGATTAGAGGTAGCTCAGAGGTGGATGTTAGGCGAGGCGAACTGCAGAGACAACCGTTCATGAGTTGTACCTACCCTTCAGGTAGGATCCGTGGTGGACGATCCAAGAGCTACTTTTCACCTATCAGTTGTCTTGTACTTTCCAGTTTTCCTTGTACTTTCTAGTTGGGCTTGTATTCTGGCCCCTTTTACTTACTGTACTCACTATGTTTAATATTCATTTTACTTGATTTTGTATCTTGCTGTGTGCTTGGTCGTGTGTTTACAGGTTATAAAGGAAATGTCTTCCCAGTTCTAGGGAATTACGCCTTTGGTGCTAGCCGCCAGCCCCTGGCCTAAGGAAGGAAGACTTGGGGTAGTCACGACATGGGCCCCTGGGGATGGGTCATGAAAAATTGGTATCAAAGGGAGATTCTACCGTAGAACATATTACTCTGATATTTCTTTTTAACGGTAATAGTGTTAAGTGTAGTGAGTGTGGTTATCAGTTTATGGAATCCAGTGTTGGTGCAGCGACCAACGTATCCATACACCAGGACCCTGACTTCTGATTTCTGACTCAGTGCATGAAAACACTGATTGCGTGTGTGTTTTGAAGAGTTTTCTTTGTGATATTTTGAGTCAGCTCACCAGGTATAACTTATTGACCATGGCGCACCTGTTTCTTTTCAGTATGCCTCCATGCAGACAGCCAACTAGGGTTCCAAGAGTTGTACACACTGATGGCCCACCGAGCGATAAGGCCTTGGTGTAGGTCCCTCTTCCAGTAGAGGCACCAATGGAGGCACCAACGGTACCATTACCCATTGGGCCACCGATGCCACCATCCCCAGCAGTAGGGAGTACACGCCGCTAGAGCGCATTTCACGAGTTCTAGCACCAGAGGCCACCCAGGTTTAGGAGATAGACAGACCCACAGGCGGCTGAGGATTGGATGGAGGCTGTGGTGAGAGTCTTCTGACTGGTAGGGACACTATCTGATCTCATGGTGATCCTTGTCGCTATCCTTCTACAGGTAGTAGTGGGAAGATTGTGGAGCTTGATGCTCTAGGTTCATGACGAGGCGACGCTTCTCTGGGTAGACTTCGAGAGCCTGTTTCGGGAAAAGTTTGTCCTAGAGACTCTTCGCGCTGTGTGCATTGATGAGCTACTTCATCTGCAGTAGGGCAACATGACTGTGGCTTAGTACTCAGTGAGGTTTACTGACCACTCACGTTACTCCATGGATACGATATGGGACCCATTCTTCAGGGCCCAGATCTTCGAGCAAGGGCTCAGGCGGGAGATCAGGGCTTCAATGATCTCACTCAGCATCCTGATGCAGGAGGGTGTGTTAGAGAGAGCCCTATTAGTGGAGAGTTTCCTTGCTGGGTAGTCACCAGCAGTGAGATCCATCACCAGTCATCATGTAGAAGAGTATTCTACATCTGACAGCAGACAGATGTCGTAGAGGTCTAAGAGGAATAGACCTACAGGTGGACGACCGCATGATTCAGGATCAGTTGTACGGGGCACCCGAGGCGGAGCTAGTCATACCAGGAGTGGGCAATGTTACACATGCGGTGGGAAGGGTCACATGGCTTGTGACTGTCCAACTTGCTGTATGGATGATCAGAAGATGGTCAAGGGACCACCCAGGTAGATATAGAGGTTCGACTGAGGAGGTCCGTAGGGAGCAGGCGGACATGGTAGAGGAGCTAGCCGTGCAGCTGGCGGTGGGAGACGTTTTAAGATGTTACCGCCACCACCACTAGGAAGTCCACCCTGACTATAGGGAGAAGGTGGACAGGGGCGAGATCAGCTCTAGGCAGCTGAGGCCTACAATCACAGTGCTCCAGAGATGATATGAGGTACGATCTCTGTCTACTCCACCTTAGCTACAGTTCTTATAGACACAGGTTCCAGTCATTCTTTTATTTCCACTACCCTCGTTCGGATCTCTAAGATTTCGATGGAACCATTGGCTCGATCCATATGCCTAGATACTCCTACAAGAGCGGATTTGATGATTACGCACTAGTGCTGGCAGTGTGAGATTACTCTAAGAGGTGAGAGATTTGGCTGGGATCTCATAGTAGCAGCGTCGTGGCCTTACGGCGTCATCTTGGGTATGGACTGGTTATCTACAATCCATGCTCAGATAGACTGTTTTAGGCACAAGGTGCGGTGTGTCTGCATGGATGGGACCAGGTTTACCTTGACCAGTAAGAAGGGAGCCTTTGAAGCACAGGATGGACTTACCTAGAGGAGTGTGCAGCCGATCACTCATCAGTTGGCTAGTCTTACCCTCGGAGCAGTTGAAGTGGAGAGTCCGAGCTATCTTGTAGTGGTGGACCAATACGTAGATATTTTTACTGATGATGTTCTGGGTCGACCTCCTCATAGAGTGGTGTAATTTTACATTGAATTGTACCCTGGTATGACACTGATATCTACACCAGCATATCATATGGCTCCCGTGGAGCTTCGTGAGTTGCAGGTACAACTAGAGGACTTACAAGGGAAGGGATTAATCTGGCCTAGTGTTTCTCCTTGGGAAGCCCCGATTTTGTTCGCCAAGAATATGGATGGGAGTTTGAGACTTTGTGTTGACTATCGACGCCTGAACCAGGTGATCGTGAAGAACAAGTGCCCACTTATGAGGATTGATGACCTCTTTGATCAGCTGAAGGGAGCATGGTGGTTCTTGAAGATAGACCTCAAATCAGGCTATCACTATCTAAGAGTACAAGATGAAGATGCGCAAAAGACGACTTTCAGATTTCGGTACAACCATTACGAGTTCTTGGTTATGCCATTCAGCATAACCAATGCTCCAGCAGTGTTCATGGGACTCATGAACAGGATCTTTCAGCCATACCTTGATCGCTTTGTAGTAGTCTTCATCGACGACATTCTGATATACTCGACTACTAAGGAGGAGCATGCCTATCATTTGCAGGTAGTACTGGACACACTCTGAGAGCACCAACTTTATGGTAAGCTCTCGAAGTGCCAGTTTGGATCCGAGAAATTCACTTTCTTGTACATGTCATATCGGAGGCCAGAGTTGCAGTGGATCCAGCAAAGATTGAGGCAGTTTTTTCTTGGGAGCCACCCAGGAGTGTGACAGAGGTACGAAGTTTCCTGGGTTTGGCCAGATACTATCGGAGATTTGTGCCAGATTTCTCCAGAGTTGCAGCACATCTATCAGTGTTGGAGAAGAAGGGGAAACCCTTCATGTGGTCAGAGAGATGCCAACAGAGTTTTTAAGAGCTGAGGCAGAGGCTGAATAGTGCACCCATTTTGAGGTTATCGGAGGAGGTAATAAGGTACGTAGTCTATTATGACACATCAGGGAGCTGGCTCGGATGTGTCCTGATATAGGAACAAGCAGTGATCACATATGGTTCTCGATAGTTAAGACAACATGAGCAGAACTACGCTACCCATGACCTGGAGTTAGCAGTAGTGGTCTTCGCCTTGAATATGTGGCAACGCTATCTGATGGGAGAATTCTTTACAATGTACTCTGATCATAATATTTTCAGGTATATCTTCCCTCAGAAGGACCTAAACCTGATACAACAACGTTGGCTTGTGTTTCTACAAGACTATGACTTCGAGATAGTCTATACTCCTGGGAAGGGGAACATTGTAGTAGATGCACTCAGCAGGAGGACTGGTATACAACTGCTAGGAAATGTGATGAAGAAGCTGACCGCTTTGTAGATATCCTTTGTGGATTAAGATAGAGCAGCTTTCCTTCAGTCTCTTACAGTCACTCCCCCACTTCCTCAGCGAGTCAGGGAGGCATAGTGTGAGGACGCTGACTGTGAGGCTTGACATGCTCAGATATACATAGGTCAGGCACCTGATGAATTTTATGAAGGTGGGGAGCACGTCATCCTCTTCATAGGATGTACCATGGTACCCGTATCACTTCAGGAGGAAGTGTTGAGAGAGTTCCACACATCCCCTCTAGCGGTACATCCAGGAGTGGCGAAGATGTACCATGATCTCCGACGACAACATTGGTGACTAGGGATGAAGAAATCAATTGCAGAGTTTGTCTCTCGGTGCCTCACTTGTCAACAAGTGAAGGCGTAACATCAGGTGCCAGCAGGCTTGGTTCATCCTTTAGAGGTCCCAGAGTGGAAGTGGGATGGGATATCTATGGACTTCGTGACAGGAATTCCATGTACATCTAGGGGACATGACTCGATTTGGGTGATCATCGACCGACTCACCAAGTTGGCCCACTTCCTACCGACCAAAGAGCATAGTTTAGTAGAGAGCTTGGGACGCCTCTATGTGAAGGATCTTGTGCAGCTACATAGAGTAACCTCGACGATTATCTCCGATCATGATGCATGTTTTACTTCCTGGCTATGGAAGGGGTTGCAGGAGGCTTTCGGGACACAACTTCATTTGAGCACCACCTTCCATCCTCAGACAGATGGCTAGACTGAGTAGACCATTCAGACCCTCTAGGATATGCTGCATGCTTGTTTCCTCGACTTAGGTCGTAGCTGGGAGGATCACTTGCCTTTGGTGGAGTTTGCATACAACAACAGCTATCACTCTACCATTGGGATGACACCTTTTGAGGCGTTGTACGGGTAACCCTGCAGATCACCTTTGTGCTGGACTGACCCAGGGGAGTTAGCACTAGTGGGACTAGAGATAGTAAGGGCTACCATAGAGAAAGTGCAGATCATCCAGGAGCGGATGAAGACTGCATAGAGTAGGAAGAAATCTTATGCCGACAGGAGACAAAGACCTCTGGAGTTCAAGGATGGCGACCACGTCTTTCTATGGGTCTCACCTCGATGAGGTTTGCAGAGATTTGGCTGAGGTAGCAAGTTATCTCCAAGGTTCATCAGACCTTTTTAGGTCCTTAGTAGAGTTGGTGAGGTGGATTACCTCTTAGCTCTTCCACCTCAGTTGTACCAGGTGTACGACATCTTCCACGTATCCCAGCTGAGGAGATACATGCACGACCCTTCTCACGTCATCGACTATGGCGAGCTAGACATCGACGATCAGGTGACGTTCGGAGGTTCCATTTGAGATTAAGGATCAACAGGAGTGGGTCCTTCATGGGCAGTTGATACATCTGGTGTGCGTTTTTTGGTAGCACGGGAACCTCTAACAGATCACATGGTAGCAGGAGGCTCAGTACCCCCACTTGTTTTCCTAGTTTTTGTGTTGTGGATTATGGGTAAGTAAATCCTTGAGGTGGGGAGAATGTAATAAACTGGAAATTACATGCATTTTTTTAAATATATGGGAATTTTAAGAGTCAGCAAAAAATTGACGGCGCGTGATTCCAAGGCCCACTGTGCATGGAATGAATTTCTGAACTTTTTTTTCGGGTACGTTCAGTAAACGTACGAGCGTGTTTTTGTAACTTTTGAACTGGTGATCGAAATTGAAATTCGAGGGCACTGTTGAACTTTCAGCGCCAATATTTTCTTAAGGATACTTTCACCTCGACGACAGTTGGTCGAGGGTGAAAGTTAATTTTTGGTTATTTCGTGAAAGAATAAAATAAAATAAAATTGTCTGACATTTTATTTTATTTCTCTTTGGAACTCCCCATGTGGATGATGAGAGGTGGGGACCACTAGTAGTAAACCTCCCATGTGAGGTTATGGTGGTGGGGACCACCCGAGACTTAAAACCCCCTTTAACCCCTTTAAACTCCCTCTTAATGGGGAGAAACCTCTTGAGCTCCCCCACTTAAATTATGCCAACTCTCCCCTTTAATTTATTAATTCAACCCATAAATTAATTAAAGAAGCTAATTTTAAATTATTCCAACAACTTAATAGATAAAATAATCTATTATTTTGGATAACTCATCATTTTGGTGGAATTAGGAGGAAGGAGAACTTGGGAGAAAGCTCTCCAATGAAGAACGCCAATGAAGAATTCCGAATTAGACTCCGACTTCTTCCTCGGGACATTCGTTGATGAGGAACGTCTTCAACGTCAAAGAACTGACGATCGAGGAAACACCAACTTCACCTATGTCCATCTATTCCCAATGACATCATCTCCTTCCCTGCAGACAATTTTCAACGGATCAAACGAATGAGGTAGGGGTTGTTATTGAATTCTTGTAATTTTCTCAATTAAATTCCTCATTCTTAGAAAGCATGGTGAACGCGGATCAACCAAAATGAGCTGATCCATTATTTTTATGAAAATTTTGAATTTGAAGTTCATGATTCAAGATTTTTTTTGAGCCGCTTGCTACCGCTCTAACGCGGAGGGTGTGGGCAAAATAAACATGGCCCGACCCCTCCGCCGTTCTTCTTTTTATGTGTTCTTCGCGATGGTGATGGCGACCGGTGCTGGCATTTGGCACTAGTGGAACTTGAGAATGGAGGCTGGCACCACCGCCAACCGCGATGAAGGTGATGGCATAACGACGCTGCCCCGTGGCCTCACTGCGCTGCCCCGCGGCCTCGCTGCACCGCCCCACGGCCTCGCCGCCCGCAGCCCTCCGCACCGCCCGCAACCCTCTATGCCCCCCTTGCGGCCTTTGCACCCCTCGCGGACCTTGCGGCCACCATCCGCTGCCAGGCCGGGCCACCCATCATGGGCCGTGCCGGACCCAGCGGGTCGGTCCGGGTCGACCCGGGTCGGTTCGACCAGGTCGGACCAGACCGAGACCCACTAAGACCTATTTACGCTCATTTGGCCATAACTTTGGCACCCACCATCCGTTTGACAAACCGTCAGCAGCATTGGAAACCTTGTAGTGAGAATGTCCCATTGGTATACCCCACTGAAGATATAGATAAAGTTGGGGGAATGGTCAGGTTGGATTGAGCATGAATCCAACCGGGCCCTCGGGACTAAGAGGCTAATAACTCACAGACCGGGCGTCCGATTGATGCACCTTCTATTACGTTGAGACTCATATGAGGTGGTGGTACTTTGGGATACTTCTTTGTGGGAATGCGTGGAAGTTGGAGTATCAACCAGTGGATTGTGGAGTGGACTCTCCTGGAGACAAGCGAGCGCAGTGCAAGAACCCAGTAGCTAGATGTGACGTGAGGAATGAAGAGCGATCCTGTGTGGGTCATCACCGAGTGATCCTGTGTGGGTGAGCACCTAGTGATCTTGTTTGGGTTAGCACTGAGCGATCCTGTGTGGGTCATCACCTAGAGATCCTGTGTGGGTCAACACTAAGTGATCCTGTGTGGGTTAGCACCGAGCGATCCCGTGTGGGTCAGCCTCTTAACAGAGTAAGATGATTCAGTAGTTACATATAATTATCTCTACTACTATACTTAATTTATACCTAGTGTGAGATGAGTTTGTACCTATGTGGTACTTTCCTTCATGGTAATACCTTGGTGGTATTCTTCTGTGTGGCGTACCTGTGTGGTACTTGCCTTCGTGGTATTCCTTCCTTTGTGGAACAGTTGAGCTTTGGGATTTGAGTTGGACTCTGTGTTTTCCTCATGATTGAGATGGGTATACTTGATAACTTAGGTATATGTATGGGCATATACCTAAGTAGGGTTTTCAGTTGATTTGATGATGTGTGGTTTATCCTTGGTTGATTTTGCGAGACCTTGAGGGTCTTGGGGTCCCTACTGAGTATCGTTATACTCACCCCTACATGGGCTATGCCAGCACTTCGTTGTGTTTGGTGTAGACAACTGACAACGCTGACCAAGGAAGAGGGTACCTGGATTGGAGGTAGCTCGGAGGTGGACGTTAGGCGAGGCGAACCGCAGAGACAGATGTTTGTGAGTTGTACCCACCCTTCAGGTAGGATCCGTGGTGGACGATCCAAGAGCTGCTTTTCACCTATCAGATGTATTTTACTTTCCAGTTTCCTTATAATTTCTAGTTGGGATTGTATTTTAGACCCTTTTACTTACTGTACTCACTCTATTTACTATTTAGTTTACTTGAGTTCATATCTTGATGTGTGCTTGGTTGTGTGTTTACAGGTTATAAAGACAATGTCTTCCCAGTTCCAGGGAATTACACCTTTCGTGCTAGTCACCAGCCCCTGGCCTATGGAAGGCAGGCTTGGGGTAGTCACGGAACTGGCCCTGGGGTATGGGTCATGACATTGATGATCTCCTTTCCAAACGCATTGCAGAACGACGACCAGATTACGGTAACCCTCGACCAGGGTAGCAGGGGCAGGCACAGCTTTCCCCCGACGAGGTTCCTCCTTATGATCTTGACAATCCTTCCCATCTAGATCGATTAGAGGCCAAAGTTTATGGAAATAGAGAATGTTATGCATCATCGAATCCACCCAAGCTGCATGAGAATCCTCCTCAGGACCGGCTCAGGTTCCTCCAGCTGCTCCACAGGTTGTTCCTCCAGCAGTTCCTCGGGTCATTTGACCGCTCTGTCATGACATGTCAAATTGATTATGATTTTATGGTTGATTCATAGTCTAGAGAAGATCCTAGTCCATTTCTCAAGGAGAATTGGTGGTTTTAGAGAGCGTGTTTTTAATAAAGATTACTAAAATAGGGGGTGGTTTTGAAAATAGTTTTAAAAATAAAATGAATTAATTAAAGAGTTTAATAGTTGACAAGGAAAAGTGGTGTTTTATAATTATGATAGAAAAGGGTTCATTGTGAGTTCACTACACACTTTTAAGTTCATAATTCTTGGAAATTAATTTAGGTTTGGAGTAATTATTTGGTTGAAATTAATTGGAATCCCGATTAATTCCTAATCCATTATTTCATTTCTTAAAGAACCAAACCTTAACATAACAATCATATTGTCAAGGTTCAGAAATTATGCATGAAATAACAGCTTCAAAATTAGACTGAAATCTCAAAAAGGTGGGTATGAAAAGGATTCTTATGATGTCTAATCGGAACAACACAATTCACACACTCAAAACCTCACACCGATCGATTAGAAATTAAGAGTATCTCAATCACATGCATCAAAACAAGAATTAAAATATGGAATTATATAAGATAAATGGAAATAAATGTTTTTACACCCAAATTAATACAAACCAGTAGCTAAAATAAGAATCAAAACTCCCTTGACATATGCATATCTCCCTCACAACAAATTCCCACCGTTTAGCTCAACATCGGGAGGAGGAGGTAGCTCGTGTGGAACTCCTTCTTCATTATTGATCCCCATATGAGGATAGGGGCCTCCCTAACTTCAAGGATGGGGAGTAGAATCCTCTAGGACTTCAAAATGGTAGAGCTTCACTTCTTTTCCTAACTTACAAATGAGGTGCCCATGGTGCCTTTTTATTTCCAAAATGGGACATGGTTTTGGGCACCCTACTTTTGAGATACTACGTGTGTCTCAGTTTTGGAATAATAAAAATCCATATAAATATTTGAAAAAAAGTGAAGAGTTTTTTTCCAGAATCTTTAATGTCTCCTTGTCGAATTTGGAGGCCATTAGACATCTGGATTGGTAGATATGGTCAAAAGAACGAAACAAACTTTTGAATTCAGGCAGGTTCTATCCCCTGGACAGAACGGTTCGGATAGGCTACCATATTTCCTAATTAGGCTTGGGTTTCTTAATAAGAGTTTTATCCCATGACGTGTTGGAGAGTCCCACAAAGTTTCAGCCCATTTGAATGCATGTAAATTTTGTAATATTCAAAATAGTGGACAGATGTCCATGGGATTCCATGTAGTTTGGCCCTTTTTTTCTTCTGGATAATCTCTGGGCCTCCAAATCACCTCCACCTTCAATGAAAATATCAAAACAAGAATAATTGACCATTTTAGTAGTGATAAACATTAATTCATTGAATAAAACATGAAGTGAAATTTATTATTATATTTTTAATATTCATTACAAAACTAGTTTAAAACAATAATGTAAGGGTGAAATTGAATAGTGAATCGATATACAATCACACCCCCACACCTAAAAATTTACACTCCTGGGAAAAGTCACATATCAAAAAAATTATGCATTTATATATTCCCAACATCATGAAGATTTAAAATTTGAGGAAATTTTAATTTATTAAAGTAATGTGATCAATGCACGAACCACACCAAGGAGTTCTTCCTAATGAAAATGGAAAAAGATGTCTCATAAATCACATCACAATGAAATTCAAAGAGATTCATGAAACCAAATTAAGCACGGAATTAAAAATTCAACCATTCCACTAACTCTCCATGTGTGTGTGAAAACCATTCCATGCTATTCTTTCCACTTTCTATCCAATAAATATATGTTATTTTAACATTATTCATATTTAAATGATTTTTTTCATTGAACCTACCCTACATCCTTTGCAATCATATTTCAAGACCCACTCACTTAAGAATTCCCAGAAGTCAAACCATAAGCTCCCGACCTAGATATCCCCATATGTTGCACATTTCATCACTCACCTCATTTATTATTTTCGTTTTTTAGAAGTTTCATTTGGAACAAATCTCACACTCATCTCTCAACCCTTGTTTTATCTCCTCATGAAACTAATTTCAATAGTTATAACAAGATCAAAGGTTGAGGAGGAGTGGTTTTTGACCTTCCCAAGACACAACCCATTTTTTTGAGGGCGTACAACAGTAAGACATTTGGTACACACACATAGGTCAATCTAGTACAATAATAAAACAGATCAGATAAGGAATGAACGTATGAAAATATCATTTAAAACTGAAAAATATTAACCTAACATATATTTACCTTATATTAATTAAGAAATATTCACACTTTGTGGTTTGGTGCAAAAATTGTGTGGAGATATTTGTGACACATTTTTCCCAAAAATTAATCACATAAGGGGCATCGATCATCTAAAATGTTTCACAATGATAAAACCATTTATATCATTGACAGAAAACCAATTCACTAAAAATCAATCCCTGATGTTAAATTCATACAAACAGTCAATCCAAAATAGAGACAAGTTTTCTTATCAAATGTTAAACCAATATGGAATAAAAAATTTCAACATGCATTTTCAGTAAGTTCCATGATTTGGTGACCACATGGGGGGGAGTAAAAATACCATAAAGAAGGCGAAAAAGAGAAGAAAGAATAAAGACAATGAAAATCCTAATGAATCCAGAAAGATGGGGAAAAGTGAAAATACTTTAAAGAAGGCGAAAAAGAGAAGAAATAAAAAAGACAATGAAAATACTAATGAACATAGAAAGATGAGGAAAAGTGAAAATATAATAAAGAATGTGAAAAATAGAATAAATAAAAAAGACGATGAAAATTCCTAACTAACCCAGGAATGTACCCATCCCCCCACACCTAGAATGTGCAGTTTCCTCAATGTAATAATTGGGAATGTGAGAAGTAAGGATAAAACCTAGTGTGTTTCACTAGTATGTTGCTTCTTGAACATGGAGTTCCTCCATTGGGAACTCTAGAAGGGCTTCGTGGAAGTGCTTCAGCCGCTGCCCATTGACAATGAAAGTTTGCTTGGTTTATTTATTTTGAACCTGAACAACAACAATTGGAGATACATTAATAAGAATGCATGGGCCAAACTAGCGGGAACAGAGCTTACCTAGATGCAACTTCAGCCTTGTATTATAAAGGAGAACCTTCTGCCCAATGTTGAACTGACGATGAAGTATAATACGGTCGTGGTCAGCCTTGGTATGCTCCTTATAAATCCTGGAGTTCTCATACGCATATCTTCTCATTTCCTCCATCTCGTGAATTTTCGTCTTCCTTTGATCACCTTCACTGGAAATATTAGAGTTGCATTGTTTAATGGACTAGTAGGCCTGGTGCTCAATCTCAATAGGAAGGTTAAAACTCTTTCCAAACACAAGCCGATAGGGTGACATTCCAATGTGATTTTTGAAAGCAGTACGGTAGGCCCATAATGAATCATCAAGTCGAAGACTCCAATCTTTTTTATTGGGTTGAACCATTTTTTAAAGAATATATTTTACATCTCTATTTGACACCTCGACTTGACCATTAGTCTGTGGGTGATATGCATTAGACACTCTATGACCGACCCCATACCAATGAAAAATTGATTACATTGTTCGGTTACAGAAATGAGAACCCTGGTCAGTAATAATGAATATAGGTAAGCCAGACCTACATAATATTTGGGTTCTAAAAAACTCTATAACTACCTTAGAATCACCAGTCCTTGTAGCTCGTGCCTCTACCCATTTCAACACATAATCAAATTCAAGAATAATGTACAAGTTTCCAAAGGAATTGGGAAATGGCCCCATAAAGTCAATACCCCAAACATAAAAAATGTCATGAAAGAGTAATGGTTGTTGTGGCATTTAATTTCTTTTAGAGACATTACCCATTCTTTGACAATAAGGACAATATTTACAAAACTCATGGGCATCCCAAAAAAGTGTTGGCCAAAAGAGGTCAGAATCAAGGATTTTGAGAGCAGTCCATTGGGGACCAAAGTGGCCCCCACAAGCAAGAGTGTGGCAGAATCTAAGGACAGACTGAAACTCGCTATCAGGGACCCAAATCCTAAAGAATTGATCACTACATGTGCACTAGATGTAGGGGTCATCCCAAGTGTACCAATGAGACTCTTGTTTTATATGACTAGCTTGATTTTTATTGAAATAAGTAGGAATGTAAGATGCAACCAAATAATTTACAATTTCAGCATACCAAGGAATAACATCTTGCACTCGGTATATATCATTTATAGGAATACATGGGGATGAGTCAATGTCCGAGGATTGGGGAATCCTACTAATATGGTCAGCCACCACATTCTCTACTCTTTTTTATGTCTAATTTCTAAATTGAATTCCTAAAGGAGGAGCATCCAACGAATGAGACGTGGTTTGGATTCCGGTTTCTTAAGGAGATACCGGAGGGTTGCATTGTATGAGAACATAATGACTTTGGACCCCAAAAGGTATGAACTGAATTTTTACAAGGAAAACACAATGGAAATGAATTCTTTTTTAGTTGCTATGTAGTTTTCTTGGGTAGGGTCCAAAGTATGTGAGGCATAGGCAATGACATGTGGAGATCAATCGACCGTTTATGATAAAACTGCCCCAACTAAATAGTTAGAGGCATCACACATGAGCTCAAATGGTAAATCCCACCAAGGTGGTTGGATTACCGAGGATGACGCGAGACTCCATTTTATCTTATTAAAAGATTCCTCACATTTTTTTATCAAAAAAAATTCTTTTTCTTTTTAGAGTAACCGGGAGAGTGGGAGTGCAATTTTACTAAAGTCACAAATGAAACGACGGTAAAATCCTGCATGACCTAGGAAAGACCGCACATCCCGTACATTTTTAGGGAATAGTAAGGAGGAAATGACATCCAATTTTTATTTATCTACTTGGATACCATCCACAGAAATGACATGCCTCAAAACTAAACCTTGTTGCAACATGAAATGGAATTCCTAATAATTTAATATAAGATTATTTTCAATACAGCGACGTCGGACTAAACCAAGACTACTCAAACATTCATCAAAATAGGATCCATAAACAGTGAACTCATCCATGAAAACTTCCATGCAATTCTCTAGGTAATCTGAAAAAATACTAACCTTACATTTCTAGAAAGTACCTGGAGCATTGCACAGACCAAATGACATCCTTCTATATGAAAATGTGCCAAAGGGGCAAGTGAAGGTTGTCTTTTCTTGATCCTCAGGGGCAATATGGATCTGAAAGTACCCAGAATACCCATAAATAAAACTATACTACAAATATGGATTTTATTAGCACTAAAAACGGCCATTAACAGCGCTTGAAAAAGTGCTATTAATGCCAGCTAAGATAAGGGGGGGGGGGGGGTCCCTTTTATCAGCGCTCCAAAAAGCGCTGATAAAAGACCCCTTTATCAGCACTTGTTTTTAGCGCTGATAAAAATAAAAAAAATAAAAAAAAAATAAAAAAATACTGCCAATCTCGGGGGGGGGGGGATTTTTACAGTTCTTGAGCCCCCCTTTATCAGCGCTTTCCCGCACCTCCAACGCCTGCCCACACCGCCTGCACCCTTTATCAGCACTATCCCTTTAAATCACCCTTGCGCGCGCACCCGTGCCTCCACCCGGATTTGATCTCGAGACCTCCGCCTTGTGCACCTAAATCCTTTGCCACTAACCTATATTGATTTGTTCTCTTATTCATGATATATCTATTTATTTTTATATATATTTAGTTATAATTATTCGTATAGTAATATATATTTATATTAATATATATAGTTATATTAATATATATATATAGTTATATTAATATATACATATAGTTATATTAATATATATATATAGTTATATTAATATATGTATAGTTATATTAATATATAGTAGTTATATAAATATTCATATATTGGTATTTTAAATAAAATGGATATTAGTTATTATTTAGATAAAGCTAATATATTTTATATGTAAATATGTTTAATTATTTATTTAAAAAATTTAATTTTTAGGTGTGAATATATAAAAAATACGTACATATAGTTATATATTTGATTATAAATAGCAGTGCATTATAAAAAAGGATGAAATTTCAAAGAAATAATATCAATATGAATGTAATACCTTGGAATAAATGCATCCCCCACCAAAAAAATCCAATAATACCCCCTTAAACGAGGCTGAAAATCTACAAAATGTTAAAAAATCTGGGTACCCCGACTAAAAACTCAGTTTTGGAGGTCTTCTGGGCCTCTTTTGGCCTCAAAAAAACACTTTACCAGGGATCCCCTTAGTCATAGTGACGTAGAGCTCATCGCAGGCTTCGATTTGATATGTGGTAGAGCTCAAACGGACACCCGGATCAAAAGTTATGGCCGTTTGATGTTCGAGTTGCGTTTTCAACATATTTTGGATCTTTTTTTTATTTTTTTTTTATTTTTTAGTCTTAAAATTGTTATTAAATGACTATTACTCCATAATAATTAGAAAATTATTAATTAAAAATATTTTTTTAATTTTTTTATAAGCCATTTTCACTAAATATCTTATATATTAAGTATAATAAATGTAAATGTACATTTATACTTATCTAAAATATATTTAAAATTTATATATTATATTTATATCAATATAACTATATAACTATATTTATATATTAATATATATTTTTAATTTTTTTTAAAGTCGACCTTTTATCAGCGCTACTAAACAAGCACTGATAAAGGGGGTCCCTTTATGAGGGCTAAAAAAAACGCTGATAAAGGGGTACTTTTATCAGTGCTTTTTTGAGCGCTGATAAAGGCACCCTTTATCAGCACTTTTTTGAGCGCTGATAAAGACCCCCCCTTTATCAGTGCTTTTTTGTTAGCGCTGATAAAGGGGTGGCGCTGGCCTTGCCCAGTTTTGTGGTAGTAATGGGACTTACCCACTAGCCTCTCTAGCATTTGGTCAATGAATGGAAAAGGGAAATGGTCCTTCCTAGTGTGTTGGTTTAGTCGGTGATAGTCTATACAGACACACCAACTATTCTTCACACAAGTTGGAACCAATTCATTATTTTTATTTTTAATTAATGTAAGGCCAGTTTTTTTAAGAACTACTTGAATGAGGCCGACCCATTGGATATAAGAGATGGGGTAAATGATTATAGTATCCAATAATTTTGTTACTTCATTTTTCACAACTTCTAAGAGGTTTGGGTTCAGACGATGTTGTGCCTCCCTCACAGGTTTATCCTCTCCATTTAACAAAATATGATGTGTACAAATTTATGGGATAATACTAGGAATTCCAGCAAGTGTCCATCCCAAATCTTGTTTTTACTCCCTCAAAAGTTCAAGCAGTCACAATTCATGCTTAGTAGGGAGTGAACTAGCAATGATGATGGAAAAATTGTTTCCATTCTAAAGATATGAATATTTTAAATCTTGAGGCAATTTATTTAGTTCCAATTTAGGTGAATTTTGGATTTATAGGAGTGTGTGTGAAAGTGAGAGGTCACTAATCTCATCTAACTAGTTAATGGTATCATCATGAGATGAGAAATGAGATTTTACAAGATTAGAAGTATCATCTAAGGTCAGTGGATCCTCAATGTTCAAGAAATTATCAATCAATAAACAAGAATGACACTTTTCTAGACCGCTGCAACAATCAATGCATGATTCATTACCTATAATTTCAATCAATTAAGAAAACTCATAAAGGGTATTGGGGAAATAAAAGTTTTTTAGGGGAAGGAAGTACATCAATTGAATTAAAAGAGAGAGAGGAATGTTCTTCTTAGGGGTGCTTCATGACATCAAGGATGTTGAAATGGACCATGTCACCACCAAATTCAATAGATAATGTACCATTATGGACATTAATTATGGATTTGGCAATTTTCAAGAAAGGCATCCCCAATATAATTTTTGCATTTCCATTCATCCTATTATCTTCAATTTTTAGCACATAAAAATTAGCTGGAAAATTAAATTTTGCACCCTCACAAGAACATAATCTAACACACCAGAAGGGTGTGCGGTACTCTGGTTGGCCAGTTGAACAATAATTATAGCGAGCTTCAGTTCCCCAACCTGAAATGAAGAGTAAATGGAGTGAGTAATCACATTTATAGAAGCACCTAAATCAAGCATAACATTGGAAAATGAATACTCCCCTATGGTTCATGGAATCAAGAAGGTTCTAGGATCATTGAATTTGGTAGGTAGTGATGGCTCTATCAATTCTGATACATTCCTCCCCATTCTTACTTTATCATCACCTCAAAGTCTCCTTTAGTGTGTACGCATCTCCTTTAGAAACTTGGCATATCTTGGAATTTTTTTCACGACATCAATCAAAGGAATGTTAACCTACACCTTTTTAAAAGATTCTAATATTTCCTTATCAAGTTCAGTTTCCTTTTGTTTTCTTGGTTGAGTGGCCCTTTGGGGAAATATAAGAGAAATGGTTTGTCTAGGTGAATTATCAAAAGAAACACTCTTTCCTTTGGAAGGGTTTTTATCAGGACAATGATTTTCTTCTCTTGGACCATTTTCAGCAGTTGGGATGGTTGTTTCCTAAGAATTGTATGAATTTAATGGAGTGTTTATTTTGGTTTTAAGTTTTTTCCCACTCCTAAGGGTTATGACACTGACATTTCCTTTATCCCTAGGGTTAACTACTGGCTGAGAGGGTAGTTTACCCGACCCATGACATTGAATTTACCCCACTGAGTTAGCTAGTTAGCCTAATTGGGTTTTAAGGTATTGTATGGATGCCTGGGTGATTTGTTGGAATTGGAGATTGTTGGAATCCATTTGTTTCATCATATCTTCAAGGATAGTCCTGGTTTTGGGAGGGGTCGGTTGGAAATGACTTTGGGGTGGTTGAGGATTTCTGGGTGGTGGTGGCGGATGACTACTCTGACCTTATTGGTTCTATGGTTTATGAGGTAGGTTTGAATACCCCCTTTCCTATAGGATTGGTTTTCTTTCCACCCAGGGTTGGATGGATAGTAAGGTTCTTTCCGAAAGGGTTGGTTATTGGGGAGACCTAGAAAGATTGCCTCACAACTCTCAGAAGTTTCTCTCAATTGGGGGAATTGGTCAGAGTAGTGGGTGTCGGAAGAACATATAACACAATTGATAGGAGGAGGATATTGGGATTTCACTTGGGAAAGAGAAAGTTGTCGAAGAAGGGTACTTACCTCTTTGAATTTCATGTCCACCTTCCTCTAGAATTTGGTACTTTTCACCTCATGGACACCTTGAATGGGTATATTGGACCTTGTACCAAATTGTTGAGTGTTCTGTGCCATGTTCTTAATCAGGGTTCTTGTAGTAATTGGGGTCTTATCTACCAGTGCACCACCTACAGTAGCATCAATCATTTTTATATCAATAGGAATTAAACATTCATAAAAATATTTAATAAAAATTTGATCACTTATTTGGTGGTGTGGGAAACTTAAACATAACATTTTAAATCATTCCCAATATTCATGTAATGTCTCCCCTTGAAACTGCCTTATACCACAAATTTCTTTCCTTATAGTTTCAGTTCGAAAGGCTGAGAAATATTTTTTAAGAAAAAGGTGTTTCATGTCCGTCCAACCTCTAATTGGTGAATTAACATAGTAAAGCCAGTCTTTTGTAGTGTCTTGTAATGAAAATGGGAATGATTTCAGCTATAATTTTTCTTCATCAAAATTTGTAGGTTTTAATGTATAACAAACAGTATGAAATTATTTTAAGTGATTGTGTGGATCCTCTCCAAGAATTCCATGGAATCTTGGTAATAGATGAATTAAACCATATTTTAGTTCAAAATTGGCTGCCTCGCCTTGTAATTGAATGTATGTGGGCTGGATATCAACATCAGGTGAGGTTTGTTCTTTTAGTGTTCTACTATTTTCATCCATGTTATACAAGTTTATTTCATTTCCAAAATAAGATGAAGGGTGAAGAAGAGTTTCAATGTGTGGTATGTCCTCCTTCAAAGTGTTGTCTTGTGTGTCTCGGTGTCGTTGACGTAGGGTCCTCTCCACTTCAGGTTTGAAAGGTGATAAATCTCCCGAATTAGAATGAGTCATGAACCAAACCTACACAACAAATAGATTAGAAAAAAGGGATTGAAAAGGTAGAAGATAAAATAAATAAATATTTAAAAAAATTACAAAAATCTTATAAAAAACACGCACTAAAAACCAAAGCGCTCCCTGAAAACGATGCCAAAATTTGACCGTGCTGTCTTGAAACATCAAATTTATTATGATTTTAGGGTTGATTTATAGTCTAGTGAAGACCCTAGGTCATCTCTCAAGGATCATTGGGGGGTTTATAGTGCGTGTTTTTAATAAAGATTACTAAAAGAGGGGGTGGTTTTGAAAACAATTTTAAAAATAAAATGACTAAGTTAAAGAGTTTAATAGTGGACAAGGAAAGGTGTTGTTTTATAATTATGAGAGAAAAGGGTTCATTTTGAGATCAATACAAAATTTCAAGTTCATCATTCTTGGAAATTAATTTAGTTTTGGAGTAATTCTTTGGTTGAAATTTATTGGAATCCCGATTAATTCTAAAGCCTTTATTTCATTGCTTAAAGAACCAAACCTTGACATAACAATTGTATTGTCAAGGTCTAGAATTTATTCATGGAATAAGAGCTTCCAAAGTAGATTGAAATCTCAAGAAGGTGGTTATGAAAATGATTCTAATGATGTCCAATCGGAACAGCACAAGTCACACACTCAAAACCTCACATCGATCGGTTAGATTTTAAGAGTATCTCAATCACATGCATCAAAAAAAGAATTCAAATATGGAATTATATAATATACATGGAGAGAAATGTTTTCCCACCCAAATTACTCTAGACCAGTAGATAAAATAAGAATAATAACTCCCTTGACATGTTCATAGTTCCCTCACAATGAACGCCCACTGTTTAGCTCGACATCGGGAGGAGGAGGTAGCTCGGGTGGAACTCCTTCTTCATTCTTGACCCCCATATGAGGATAGAGGCCTCAAAAACTTCAAGGATGAGGTGGAGAATACTATATGAATTTAAAATGTCAGAGATTCACTTCTTGGCCGAACTTACAAATGAGGTGCCCATGGTGCCTTTTTAGAGCCAAAATGGGACATGGTTTTGGGCACCCTGCTTTTGAGATCCCACTTGTATATCAGTTTTGGAATAGTATAAAGCCATTTCATGACTTGAAAAAAAGAGAAGAGTTGTTTAAAGGCCTATATAATGTCTTCCTATGGAATTTGGAGGCCATTATACAACTGAATTGGTAGATACGGTCAAAATACCGAAACCAACTTTTGAATTCGGGCATATTGTGTCCCCTGGACAGAATGGTTCATATGGGATACTAGATGGCCGAATTAGGATTGGGTTTATTAATAAGAGTTGTATACCATGCTTTTTTGGAGAGGTACAAAAAGTTTCAGACCATTTTGATGCATGAAAGTTTCATACTGTTCAAAACAGTGGACAAATGTCCATGGGATTCCATGCAGTTTGGCCCTTTTTTTCTTCTGGATGATCTCCGGGCCTCCAAATCACCTCCAACTTCAATGAAAATATCAAAACAAGTATAATTGAACCTTTTAAAAGTGATAAAAACTAATTTATTTAATAAAACATGAAGTTAAATTTATTATTATATGTTGAATATTCATTACAAAACTAGTTTAAAACAGTGGTGTAAGGGTGGAATTGAATAGTGAATCGCTATGCAATCATCATTCCACCAACCGCTCTGTGACCCATTGATCCAACTTATCATGTTGAGGAGCCTAATAATGAATTTTTGGTCAGTAATCATCTCCAAGATATAAATCCTCACAAGGATGATCTAATGACAGCCCTCATTACTCGTCTTGAGGCCCTTAAGACCCGATAGGTGGTAATCCCACCTGATGGAAATCCATACCTAGTGTGGGTGGATGATATTCCAGCACCCCCGAGCTTTGAGAATCCTACCTTATACCCTTTAAATGGAATAAGAGACTTACTATAGCATCTGTGCCACTATATTTCAAGATGTGGACCCATGATGGGGACTCAAGTGCAGCAGGAGGTCTCTAAGCTTCTGTGTTTTGTACAGATAATGGAAGGTCCCAATTTGTCTGGTACAACCAGTTACCCATTGGTTCCATAGCTATTTGGGAATATATTCACAAGAAATTTCTTTACTAGTTCAGTTTAACCACTCGTAAAACTAGTATTTCCGACCTCTTCAAGTGCAAGCAAAGACCAGATGAGTGAGTTGCAGACTTTGTCTCCAAATGGAAGGGCCTCACATATTCACTCGATATGCCACTAACTCAAGAGAAGATACTAATGATGTGGGTGGGAAGTGTGAAGAATGAATTTATCACTTCTATTATCACCCAAAAATTACTACGTGGATTCCGGGACTTCTCTGACAAGGATCAATGCCTAGAGGAAGCCTTGAATCAAGCCAAGCATGCATGCCCGTTGCCTCCTGTAGCTCCTGCAAGAAGAGACTCCAAGTTTGAGACTACTACTGTAGCATAGGTAAAGGCTCCCAAATAATTGGAATTGTTACCAAAATACCCACATTTATATACTCACTGAGGGACACCACCTCAGGCTTAGAATCACCCGCCTCAGAATCGGCATGTGTTGCCACATAACACACCACCACCGCCTAGGAAAGATAATTAGGTTACACCTCATTTCTAGGATCTGACCCCTTGTTGGGGCCATGATCCTAGGGTCCCTTTCCCAGATAAGAGAAATCGGTCCTACTAATTCAATGAATCTTAGGCCCCCAACTATTTATGGAGTGCCTTGGATTAGGGAATCCTATGGTTTCCAGAATACAGGAGGCCCAAAGAGGCAGATCTCACGGATCACCCCAATTACTACTCTATCATCAGTTCCTTGGACACACTCTCAATAAGTTCTATGTGTCCAAGAAATGAATCTAGGACTAGGTCGATAAAAATAGAGTCATATTGGGTCCATCCCCAAGACAAGTGGAATGTGTGTTATCAAATCTTGATAGCGATAGCAAGGGTGAATGGAAATAGGTCTCTAGCCGCGTGTCTTAGAAGTATGAAAACTGGATATCATGCAAGGTAGTTGCTCATGCCCATGGTATTATATTTTCCCGTTTGAATCAACCTAGTCCTTCTTAAGTCACTATAATACCCCCATCTACTACTTCGGTATCAAAATATCATCCATCACCATCTCGGGAAAGTGAGTATTGACGATGAAAGGAGAATCCAAGTCCTCCACTAGTACCAAAGCCATCACGTACTCTTGAAAATTTCATGCCCTCAGAGATGGGGATTTCCACTAGAATCCACCCAGCAATGGGGGGTTACTAAAGTAATTACTAGGAGTATGCCTTGGTGAACACCATCGAGTTGGTGGACCCATACATGGTCCACGATGATGAGGAATTCCAAACAGACCCTCCTAATGTCCCTAGCCTATGCCAGCATCGAAGAAACCATGTATATGTGAACCGTCAAAGTGAACCGGTCAACGATTCTGACCAAGCCTTGAAAGACACTAAGACTATACGAAAGGCTCATCATAGGGTTCAACATGCACATTCCTGTCACCCTGTTTCATTAGATTCACTTCCCCCACTGTTTGTGTTACTCAACCAGGTAGAGACGCTATGACCATGCTATGATCATCCATGTACAACTAAGGCTAGGCCATAGTCATCCAAAAATTATCCGGTAGTCATCCTAAAAGATTAATCTAATGAGCAGTGGGATACCCCTATCACCAGCCAAAATCTTCCAGTCTGACCTATAATGTCCTCCATACCTCCTACCAAAAAGAAACCTATTGTAGACAAAAATGTGCGCCTGACACAGAAGTATGATGTGATTAAGAACCTCACCATCATTCCTATAAAACTCTAAATTACCAAGGCTCTTTGATTTTCTGAAGATATGCATGAAGCCCTTGTAGAGGGTTTGATAATCCCCCTCTAGTTTAGAATAGAGGTAGAGGCCACAAAAGCCTTCCATGATGAGGAAGAAGAACTTGAAGAATGTAAGGCCATCATATCATTCTCAGGGGAAGATGATGGTTTTCCTATATAGGGTAATATCCTCCCAGTATACATCACTGATAAGTTAAATAGCGTAGAATTCCATCGTTGTCTTGATGACACAAGTTTTGGGATCAATATCATCCCAACCCGGATGCTCCACAAACTAGGACTGTCTGAAATAGATATGAGTCCTTATGATATGATGATTCAAGGTTATGATAGAACAACATAGACACCTCTTGGAAAGATCTGCCTAAAAACCCAATTTAGTGGCCTGATTTTCAGTATGGAGTTCATGGTCATCGCACAAGACACCACCTACAATGCACTGATGGGTAGACCCTGACTCCATCTGCACATAGTATTCCCTTCCTCGTATCACCAATGCCTCAAGTACTCACTTAATGGTCGAGTGGGTGTGTTATGAGGTGATGCATCTTTGTTTTCCTCTTTTGAATCCCACTACCTAGATTTTAACTAATAAAGGAACAAGGAAAAGTAGGTTCATTCCAATGAGGTTGAGCATAACAACATTTTGTCTGACCCATGGACATACTTGGATGATTCCTACATCCTCCCAATTCACTAATTGGAGGCCACAACCCCAGACATGGGACACTACTTTTTCATCTCTGGGACAAGGGGGAATCACATTCCCAGGTGAAAGGAACATAGGAACATCATATCGTGATCCTATATGAATCAGGATCAAGTAATCCCAGAACCCCTTACCCCTGTAAGGTATCGAGATGTTCAACCTATGACAACAACAATATGCCACAATTTCTTATTTCGCTGGGCCAGGTTAAATCGACTCAAGATGAAGCACCACTATTTCTTTGATATTATCAATCATGGACCATTGAGTTGAAGGCCCATTGGAATTATATTGATGGTTTTTGTATCCATGGTTTTATAAGTGTAGGAGTCCCCTAATGAAGATTCTACTGCCACTCAGTCCAGCACCAGAATTCCGTCAAAATTAGCCAATTCAGAAGGATTTCACTTGCTGATGATCCTCTCATCATGGGAAATTAAGAGGATTTGAAGGAAGCTCCTTCTGCATTTTAGGAAGGTGTCTCCACCACCATTGATGAGTTGTTATAGGTGAACTTCGACACCGAGACAGATCCGAAAAAAACATTGGTTAGTACAGCCATGTCTGTATAAGAGTAGCAACAATATATGGATTTCTTGAATGAGCATCAAGATGTGTTCTTCTAGAGTTATAATGAGATGTCAAGATTGGATCCTTAGGTCACCTTCTACCTCCTTTGTCTCCCGATAAATTTCGAGTTCAAAAAAGATCCCAGAAAGATGCACCCCTCTCACGTTTCCATGGTCAAAGACGAAGTTGATAAGGTCATTAAAGATAACTTCATCAAGGAATTATAGTACCCAAAATGAATAACCAACATCATTCTCATCCAAAATAAGAATGGAAAGATTAGAGTCTATATCAACTTTTGGGATATCAACCATCACTATTCTAAGGATTATTTTCCCTTCCTACAACAGAGTTGTTGATAGATGCTACCTCTAGATTCCAAGCTCTCTCCTTCATGGATATGTATTACAGATATAATCCAATCCAAATGGCCCCTAAGGATGAAAATTATATCACCTTTAGAGAACCAAAAGGTAATTTCTATTACGAAGTAATTCCTTTCAGTTTGAAGAATGTAAGTTCCACCTATTAGCATGCCACACACCACATATTCAATAAAATCCTCATGATATTGGTGGAATGCTACACGGACGATTTGGAGGTCAAATCCCACCAGTTCCAGGGCCATCACAGAGATCTTGAGAAAGTGTTCAGATTTCTCTACTCCCACCATATGAAGATGAACCCCTTGAAGTGTTCTTTTGGGGTTACCTATGGAAGGTTACTCATATTCATCATTAGATATAGAGGCATTGAGATCGATCTAGAGAAGATAAGGCCATCAGTTAGATTTCTCCTCTAAGAAACCTTCGGGAGATCTGAGGTTTTCAAATCCACCTAACCTATATATGCTAGTTCATTATGAATCTATTTGGAAAGTGTAAGCCCTTTTCCTATCTCATGAAGAAAGGTTCTGAATACTAGTGGGAGGAAGAGTGTTAGGCCTCTTTTGATGAGATCAATCAGTATCTTCTACAACATCCGGTTCTGATTCCACCCATATTCGAAAAGCCGCTAGTCCTTTATGTGACCACCCTATAATGGTCCCTTGGCTCCCTTCTCTCCCAGAAGAACAACAAGGGGATAGAGAATAGTTTATACTATCTCAGTCGTGAGCTCCTCGATACAAAGACCAAATATTCCTCTATCGAGAAGATCTGTCTCACGCTAGTATTCACAATATAGAAATTGTGAAATTACCTATATCACCATGATATAAAAATGATGTCTCATATAGAACTACTGAAGTATATTCTGAACCACCCCATGTTGATTGGTCATCTAGCTTGGTGGGCAGTGATCCTTCAACAGTTTAAAATCCGGTTCATCCCCTAGAAAGATATCAAGTGTCAGGCATTGGCAGAATTTCTTTACATCCATCCACCCCTTACAGAGTAGTCCCTTGATATTTAATTCCCAGATAAGGCCATCCTCTCAGTGGATCAAGCCATGTTGCATTGGAATATGAACTTCGATGCTACTTCTTAAAGCCCCACTACCAGAATAATCAATGATCCTAGACTCAATAGGGTAGGCCTGGGTATCATCTTCACTACTCTTGAATAGGTTGTCCTGCCATATTCATTCCTGTTGTTAGAAGTCTATACTAATAATGAGGCAAAATATCAGTCCCTCATCACTAGTCTTGAACTGGCCCTCAAGATTGATGGTCCCCACCTATATGTGAAGGGGGACTCCAAGTTGGTCATCAAGAAGATAAACAGTGACTACGTCATCAGAAATCCAAAGCTCTCACCCTTGTTAGAGCGCAACCACCAGCTAATGGCCCAATTCCCTTACCTACCAGAGATTACTCACATTCCCCTATCATAAAATGGTCGATACGATGCCTTGGAAATCCTTATCGCATCACTTGTAGAGCCTGACTAGGACGATTTGATCATCCATGTAGCGCATCGAAGAGTCATCACTCCCATCACTCCAGACGATGATGATAGCTAGTAGGTAAGCCATCTTACCGCCGATGAATCCATGTCAATACCTATAGCCCCCTTCCACAGAACTATAAGACACCCCTACCTAGACAACTCCTTTCATTGAGTACCTCTAACATGGAAATATCCCAAAAGATAGAGTCGAACATGAGTGAAATCGTCGTCGTACAGTATAGTTCACTCTCCAGAGTGGTCCCAGACTTGAGAAGATCCTTTAAAGACTTGGGTTTTATGGAATTATACTCTGTTATATTCAAGGATATGAGATACCTCAGGTTATGTAGGAGGTTCATGCCGGTTCCTGTGGGGATCAGCGGGTATGTTTGAAACTCTCTCATTAGGTCTAAAGGTTGGTATACTTATGGCCTACCAAGGTCCATGAGTGTATTGAGTTCACCAAGATGTTCCATGAATGCCAAATCCATGATAATTTTGTGCATTTTCCGTCAAAGCCTCTCCATACTACCAAATATTCTTATCCCTTTGAGTTCTAGGGACTTGATGTCGTGGGACTGTATCCACCAGCAACAGATCATTAGTACAGGTTTATCATGACCACCAAAGATTTCCTTTCCAAGTGGGAAGAGGAAATTCCACTCAAGTAAGTCAAGGACCATTCTATCATTGATTTTGTGATCTCCAACACCATCCAATGATTTAGAGTCCCTCATGCCATTCTCACCTATAACAGTACAAACTTCTAAGAAGTTGAGCTGGAGAAATTATATACCAAGAACAGTATCCGGTCCAACCATACTTCTCACTATCATGCATAAGAAAATGGGTAGATCAATGCATTCAAAAAGACCCTCTCTAACATTATGCAAAATATGGTTGGTTAGAATAAGAAAATTTGGTCAGAAAAACTCTCCAATGCTCTCTGGTCTTACCAGAAAACGAATCGTAATTCCACCCAGGTGACCCCATATTCCATGGTATATAGAATAGAGGTAGTCCTATCTATTCAGATTTAGTTAATATTGCTTCACATAGCTGTCTATGATCAAAAGATGTCAGAAAAAATAGCCAAAGTCTATCTTTCAATGCTGAAATATCTCAATGAGAATAATATTCATTCCTTGAAAAATCTAGAGAGACACCATAACAAGATAGCCAGATCTTTCGATAAGAAAGTTTGTCTCCACTCTTTCCTTAAAGGTGACACGATGTTGGCCCTAATAACACATATGATACTCAACAGGAAGCCACCAAAGTTGGAGCCCAAATGGGAGGTTCCTTATATAATTCAAAAGTTTTATCCCAATTTCATGTACTCCCTAGTCACCATGGATGGTGATCATATTAAAACTCCCACAAATTCCAAATTCCTCAAGCTATACTTCACATGAGTGATCCTTCATCCAACATGATGGTAAACTGTAAAAGAAAAGAATTCCTTCTGGTCTGAGCTCTATGACCATAAAATAATATTTATTTCATCCTTACCACATGACATTAAACTATATCTCATATCATAATTATGTGTTCCTTGATTCCTACCCTCACATGATACATTGGAACACCTAGAAATTTTGTCCTCGGGTGCAGCCCCAAGTTCCCCATTTTTGGTCTTACAACCTGAGGTTACTTTTAAGAGCATGTGGTGTGGTGAGGAACTTTTTAGTCCTTATTCACATCAGGTATAAAATATCCACACCATGTTCCCTTCTTATGAATACCTCCATTTCATCCTTACCACATGATGTTAAACTACATGGCATATCAGAACTAAACGTGGCTTGATTACCATCCTTATGGGAAACATAGGAACACCCATACATTTTCCCCTGGGTCCATCCCTAGGTTACACAAATATTTTCTTTCATTCGGACCCTTGGCCCAAATTAATTTGGGATTACATGATGTGGAATAAGGCCCCTTTGGTCTTTATTCATGATTGGTTTACAATAGCCACACCATGTACCCCTTCCTTAGGGGTTTTACCTTTCACCCTCATCTTCACCACATGATGTTAAACTACATGAAATGTTAATAACTACATATTTCTTAATTCCCATCCTTATGGAATACATAGGAATTCCCTAACATTTCATCTTTGGGTACAGACCGAGGTTCCTCAACCTTTCTAGCCTTTGTGGCCCAACTCATAGTACGAGCTCTATGACCTTAAATTAAAATCTCACCCATCCCACGTGAAATTAAACTATTATATATTTCCTATAAGACATTAAAATACATGGAATTTATGGTCCTTTATTCATGACATTAAAAGGAAAGTTCCCCTCCTTCCTACATGACATTAAAACCATATGACACTTCGTTGATTTCCCTCTCATTTGGACTCTTGGCCTTGTTTGCCTCTTGGGGGTGCATGGTATGATGGGTAATTCTTTATTCCTCATTAAAATAAGGTTATTATGAAATTACACACACATTAATATCTTAATAAAACTCTACCCCTCATGTCCTTACCACATGATGTTAAACTTCATGACAGTTCAAGAACTACATGTGGCTTGATTCCCATCCTTATGTGATACGTAGGAATGCCCATACACTTTGTCTTCAGGTCCAGACCTAGATTCATCAACCTATTTTCCCCTTTTCCTCAACTTGTCTCCTTGATTTGTCCACTCTTAACCAACCTCCAACCTCTGTTATGCCTCACCAATGTGCTCAGATGCACTAAGGTTTAGGACTTAGAGTGTTGGATTCTACATGGACACGCTTTCATTTCATTTCCATGCTTCATGAGTCCCTTTATTTGGGTTTCTATCATCTTTCACATCTTAAGGGACCCCTATAATGGTATGAATTCTCAAACTTATGGATTTCCTACCATTTTAGGCCAATGTCCTAGATGACTTTGAATAAAGTTTTGAGACAGGTTCCTTATTTCGAATACAGTCAGCAGTTAAGCCTCAGATGATTGTTCCCACTTCAGGTCATGCGATATAGATGTTGTGCTTTGAATACGGTCAATAATTATCCTCCATAGTTATGTGTTGATGCTCCTTTCGTCACAGAATCTAAAGATTGGAAAAGGGAATATCTCAGCTGAAAGTGATTCATCCTTTGAAGAAAACATGAAAAATCGACAAAGGCATGAACAAAGGATCAACAACAAATCCACCGCGCAAGTTATACCACTGCCGCGCAAGTATACTTGCGCGGCTACCTTGGTCGCGCAGGTGACTTGCGCGACCTAAATGGTAACCGCCCGGTAACCGCCCTGGGTCTTCTATTGCCTATAAATAGACCCTGTGGGCCCCCCATTCGAGAGGATCTTTTTCCAGAAACTCGGATTGAAGCTCCCGACGCCCAAGTCTCTTCTCAAAGCTTCCGAAACACTTCTAAGGTAATTTCTTACCTAGAACGGAAGATCTAAAGAGAAGAAGGAAGGCCTAAGTGTTGAAACTTATCAAACACTTGCGCGCCGACTTAATTCCTTCAATATAACTTGCGCATCCCTTTTTTGGAAGAACCTCAAGGGGATTCTAAAGGGTTTTATCAAGAGTCGCTCAAGTATTTCAATTCTGATTGAAAATCGCGCAAGTACACCATGTGTCGCGCAAGTATACTTGCGCGACCAATACTTGCGCACCGCCGCAGGACTTGCGCGCCTTTCAAGACTTGCGCGCCCCTATCTTTTTGGGTGCCCATCTTGCCCATTTTACCCCTCTTAAGCCATTTCACCTTTCCTTTTCAAGATTCAGTCTTCAAGACACTCTTCAAAGCCATTTATGGCATGATTTCTTGATTTGACTTTCCTATCTGAAAGGAATTCTGTGAAATCTCTCTTAAAGTCTAGTGATGTAAATATCCTTATATCACTAAAAAATGGAGAGTTCATTCATTCAACCTCATCCTTTAAGATGAGAGAATCCTAACCTGGGTCTCCTTTTCAGGAATAATCCCCAGTGATAAAACCTTTAATCTGGGCATCTTCCTCAGGAGTAAGCCCCAAATTCTTAAAGTTCCTAATCTTGGGCATCCTCCTCAGGAGTAAGCCCTAATCAAGTCCTTTAATCTTGGGAATCTTTCTTAAGAATAAGCCCCAACCTCAAATATGGGCATCCTCCTCAGGAGTAAGCCCCAAACCTTAATCCCTAACCTGGGTCTCCTTTTTTAGGAATAAGACTCAGTCATAGATGTTCATATCAGAGGATGGGGTGTTCACGGAGCACTACATTTCACAGTGCTTTCCGGTCAGCAAAGCCCGCCGAAAATGGTCTCATGCAATGTTATTGCCCATGGCCGGCCACAGTCAATGGGCTTTGTTCATAATCAAAAGCTTGCTCAAGAACAAGCTTCAACTAGTTCCTCTCAAAATCAAGTATATAGAGAACAGGTTGTTGAATTGCTCCTACATCAAGCAGGAGAGAATATTGCACAAGCCTCTCGTCTGGAGCAAACACGTCATCAAATGACAGAAGTTTTGGAAATCATCCAATGGTCTGTTGAACCAGGTGATAAAAGTGGATACAGGTTAATGCATCTAGCTAATTTCTGAACTAAGATTCTCAAGATCAAGAGAGATTTTAAGAAGATCTCAGACATAGCATGTCAAGAGACACCCCAGCTTGCCAGACTGGGGACTTCTCTAACCCAACCCTCAGAGTCAACGAATGGGATTCGAGGAGTTGAGCGGAAGCAGCAAGAACATCCCCAGTCCACCGGACTGGGGACTTTTTCAAATCTTCAATCCTTCCCTCAGAGAAAGTCAGTATTCTCTCGATTAGGGAATAAGCCTCAAGAGGAACGAAGAGCCAAGCTGTCAGGAGATTCTCTCCAAG
The DNA here is from genome assembly GCA_963277665.1 of Viscum album. NCBI lineage: Eukaryota > Viridiplantae > Streptophyta > Magnoliopsida > Santalales > Viscaceae > Viscum > Viscum album. The sequence continues at coordinate 340,108,896 of OY728163.1, forward strand.
TGACGGTTCTCCAAGAAATTCCTGAGGGATCAAGTCAACGGAATGCCATGTCTCATCATGGACATAGAAGGAGACAATATCACAGAAATGATGATAGAAAGGATTCCATGTAATATGCATCCATTAATGTCATCAATGCCGTTGCTGCTGATTCACCAGATGAGGCTCAATCAGAGGGATCAGACGAAGAGGTTCCTGCTCAAGAAGTCGCGCACACAGACCTAAATGAAGAAGTTGTGTGCACACGTAATCAAAGGCTTACCCAAAATTTGGGTATTCCTTCAAGTAACCCACTCCCCCCTCTCCGAAAAGGATCCAATAAGGGGAAAGGAAAGAATCAGGTTACTTCTCACCCTTCCTTTGAAGGAGGTCAATCGCTCTCATTAGAGCAAAGGTTTGCACAACAGGAGGAAGAAATGAAAGAATTAAGAAGGTTGAATGCAGAACTACTTCAGAGTAGTCTTCTTCTTAAGAATGCTGAAGTCCGACAGCCGAAGGAATTTGTTGTAACTACTGAGATGGATCAAGAATATCCTCCTTTATCAGTACACCCACAGAGGTCTAATCCTACGGGTCAAACGCAACAACGGTTGGCAGCACTACCATCAGTTGCAGCACCAACCACCACGTCTGTCCAAGCTCCATTCATTGCACCTACCCAAAACCAAGTTCAACCTGACGTTTCTCAAAAGTTAATAAATACTATTGAGTCATTAACAGCTCGGTTAGAAACTATGGAAGGGAAACGGGCGAAAGTTCAACCTGAAAAGAAAGTTTACCCTGAATGGGTAGATTCAATTTCTCCTCCATCTAGTTTTGGAAACCCTATTTTCCCTACTTTCAATGGATCAGGCGACCCTGAACAACATTTGACGCATTACGTGTCTTGTTGTGATCCTATGATGGGAACTCCAGAGCAGCAAGAAGCAGTGAAACTAGATGCTTCGTGCGAACCTTGCAAGGACCAGCTTTTGTCTGGTATACAAGCTTGCAATCCCGGTCAGTCATCAGATGGGAGGATCTTCGTCAAAAATTCCTTCTTCAGTTTAGCTCAACTTTTCCAAAAACGACAGTTTTCGATCTTACAAACTGCAAGAAAAGGGAGAATGAAAGAGTCTCTGATTTCATTGCTCGTTGGAAGGGATTAACGTATTCCTTGAGTTTATCACTCCCTCAGGAGGAATTTTTGCCAATCTGTGTGGCAAATTTGCGTGACGAATTACGCACGCCATTGATCCCTGTGAAATACACAGGAGGGTTTCGAGACCTTACTTCAATCGCTCAACAGATTGAAGATTCCCTTATACAGGCTAAGGTTAAATCTCGTGTAATTCCATCAGCTCCAGGAAGAAGAATGGGTAAAGCATAAACTGCTACAGTTATGCTTAAACAGGCACCTGTACCTATTTCTACTTCAAAACCTTCATCTTCTCGAAGGGCTCCACCTCCTGAACGCCAACAACAAAGGCTGTTTTGTCCAAATGATCAAAAAGATCAACGACGAAAACAATTTGAGGATATGAAGAGTAAAACATACTCTTTCATAAGTGAGCAAGTTCCTGGTTACTTCATTTCAGCTCTGGAAAATAATTTGGTTCAATTACCAGTGCCGAAGAGGCCAAACAAGGAAGGAGATGAAGACCGTCCCAATTATTGTCCCTTTCATCAAATGTTGGGGCATCCCATCCAGGAGTGTTTTGTCTTTAAAGACCTCCTGCAAAAGATGGTCGACTTGGGACAAGTCAAATTGAAGGGTTCTTCAGCTCATGTAGCGTGTATTACCGCTACAGATCCAGAGGAAGGAGGCGAGTGGCAGGAAGTCAAAAGCAAAACTGCGAAAAAATATGATGATTGGATGGTCAGAAAGACAATCAATCGGACCCATTCCATTTTGTGAACACAATTGAAGAAGCCAATTGTGTCTCCTACAAAAGCTGCAGTAAAGCCTCCATCAAAAGACAAATTTTCAAAAGGGCAGCGCAATTCAAAGAAGAAAGAGGAATCAGGAGAAGATGAGTATGCATCAAAGCCTAAATTGTCTTTGACTCTGGCAGATTTCATGCCATCTACTTCAAAGCCACGGGCACCGTCCCACCAAACGGCACAGCCTAAACAGGCTAACCTGGCAGAGTCTTTATCAGACGAAGAGTTAATCTTTGGTTCTGTTAATATGATTCAATTAACAGATTCATATTCCAGTCTTGATGAGCCTGAATTCCCTGTATCAAATAAGGGAACCCGAGGAAGTTCTATAGGTTCAGGATATAGGGGAAGACGTGGATCTTTCCAAAGCCACTACTCTAATTCTACCCCTTCTAGCACTGTATATGCAGCAGAAACTCGTGGTAGAGCCCTTCAGCGAGCTCAAAAAGAACAAGTAAGTTCTTCTGCCAATGGCCAACTCAGTTTCGGCACAGTTATTTTGGAAGACCGATTAAAAGTTCCATCTTCTTTATCTCAGCAAGTAAATGGATCTAATCAGTCTAATTTTCTAAAACCAAGGATGTTGCCAACTTCAATACAAGATGCATCAGCTTCCAAAGCATCTGCTTCCAAAGTACCTGCTAAACCGCATATTCCTATTGGGAAACGCAGACCTCTAGATCAAAAGTATGATATATTGAAACACTTGGCCCAAGTACCAGCCAAGTTATCAATTTTGGATGCTTTAAATATGTCAAGAGATCTTCGGGAAGCACTCATCGAAGCTTTGTCAAGTCCTCAGGAGTTTGAAACTGAAATTGCTGCAGCTGAAATCTATCACATAGAGAATAATCTTGCGGAATGCCATGCAGTGATATCTTTTATTGATTAAGATGAAGATGATGTTGTGCATGGGCACATAAAACCTTTGTACTTATCTGGAAAAGTCAATGGTATAGATGTTCGAAGAGCTTTCATTGACAATGGTTCAGGAGTCAACCTCATGCCCATTCGCACACTTAGTCGATTGGGCCTCACGGAATCTGATTTATCTCCTTCTACCATGATGTTGCAAGGATATGATAAAAATGAACAAGAACCACTGAGAGAAGTTACGCTCAGAACTCAGTTTGGAGATCTTGTTTCCAATTCGGATTTCATGATTGTTGATCAAGACTCAGCTTTCAATATCTTGCTTGGAAGACCCTGGCTACATCAGCATGCAGCTATTCCGTCATCATACCATCAATGTATCAAATACTGTTTCGATGGTCAAGTTGGAACATTTTATGGTGATAAGGCCCCGTTCAAGACATGTGAGTCTCAATACATTGAGGCGGAATTTTATCACATGAAGGGAAGAGAAAAATCTACAATGAAGGAAATTACCAAAGTTAATGCTCCGTATGGTTTGGAAAAAATTCCAATAAATCCATTTTCACATGTGAGTACAGATTATGTGTTACCTATCAGTCAAATTGACAAAATAGGCCCAAATCAAAATACTCTTATGGAAAGATCCATAATGTCAATTAAGGAAATCGAGCCAGACAACATGGGAGAAATTGGTAACTTACCAAGCAGTGATGAAAGCATAAGTGGTGACGTTTTCATTTCGTCTGCTGAAATCCAACAAGTCTATACTTCGCTAATCAGGCCAGAAGAAGTTATAGCAACACCAGAGGTGAATATTGATGTCGATTCTCAATCCATCATCTCCTCTTTATTTCCCAAAGAAGACCCTTTATCATCAATAGGGTCAGAAATGGAAGCTTCTTCTTCAAAATGTGAAAATTTTGACATTTATTATGATCATGAGAATTTTGTTTTTTCATCTACTTTGCAAGTAGAAACGGAAGAAATAACACATGATGAAGAGGAAGAGGAAGATCTCAGAGATGCTCCTCCAGCATTTGAAGAGGGTATCTCTACCACTGTGGATGAACTCAGAGAAGTAAATCTGGGTACAGAGAAAGATCCATGCCCCACTTTAATTAGTGCGACCATGACCCTTGAAGAGCAAGAGATGTATATTTCTTTTTTAAACTAAAATAAAGATATTTTTTCTTGGAATTATACAGATATGCCTGGCCTTGATCCTGATGTTGCCACCCATCATTTGGGTTTGCCAAAAGAACATCGAGGATTCAAGAAAGCTGCGAGAAGAACACACCCAACCTATGCTGCCAAAATCGAGGCTGAAGTGGATAAGCTTATCAAAGCTAACTTCGTCAGAGAAGTTCAATATCCCAAGTGGTTGGATAATATTGTCCCTGTAAAGAAGAAGAACGGACAAATTAGGGTTTGCATCGATTTCAGAGATCTTAATCGGTATTGTCCTAAAGATGATTTCCCAGTTCCGATTACAGAACTCTTAATTGATGCGACGGCTGGATATGAAGTACTTTCTTTCATGGATGGATATTCTGGATATAATCAGATCCGAATGGCCCCAGAAGATGAGGAATATACAGCCTTCAGAGCTCCTCAAGGTGTGTTTTGTTACCGGGTGATGCCCTTTGGTTTAAAGAATGCAGGTGCAACATATCAACGCGCCATGCATCGTATCTTCAAACCTTTTCTAGGGAAATTTGTTGAATGCTATGTAGATGATCTAGTGGTTAAATCCAAACAACGTTTTGATCACTTGGCTGATTTGGAAGTCGTATTCCACAAGCTTCGACAACATAATTTGAAGATGAACCCCTTCAAATGTGCTTTTGGGGTAACCTCAGGAAAATTCCTCGGCTTTGTTGTATGCCATCGTGGTATTGAAGTCGATCCTGAGAAGACCAAATCAATCCTTGGTATGTCACCTCCTCAGAATTTGAAATAATTAAGAGGAATTCAAGGACACTTAGCCTATATTCGGCGTTTCATCGCCAATTTGGCAGGCAAAAGTTTACCCTTTACCAAATTATTGAAGAAAGGAGTCACTTACCAGTGGACTGAAGAATGTCAAGAAGCATTTGATGTTCTCAAGAAATACCTCTTAAGTCCACCAGTACTCATGCCACCTGTTGAGGGTAGGCCTCTTATCCTCTATGTGACAGCTTTAGAGCGATCATTGGGTGCCTTTCTCGCTCAAAAGAATGATGATGGGAATGAAAATAGTCTCTACTATCTCAGTAGAACTATGCTTGAAGCAGAAACCCGGTATTCAAGTATTGAAAAGTGCTGCCTAGCATTAATCTTTGCAGTTCAGAAACTGAGACACTACCTTCAACATCATAAGGTCCAATTGGTATCTCGCAATAATCCGCTCAAATTCATCCTTAGTCGTCCAATGCTTACAGGACGCCTGGCAAGATGGGCGGTTATTCTACAGCAGTTCGACATCCAGTATGTGTCTCAAAAGGCAATTAAGGGCCAAGCTCTGGCTGATTTCCTGGCTGAACATCCTTCAGTGGAAGACACGTATTCAGATATCGAACTCCCTGATGAGGAAGTTTTCTCTATTCAAGAGAGTCCTCAAACATGGGAAATGTATTTTGATGGTGCTTCTAGAAGTCCAACAGGGAAGAAAATGGAAAATCCTAAATTCAACAAAGTTGGTTTAGGAATTGTGCTCATTTCTCCAGATAAGGCAGTGTTACCTTATTCCTTTTTGTTGTGGGAAGGTGGGTACCAATAATGAAGCTGAATACCAAGCTCTCATTACAGGCTTGGAGTTAGCGCTTCAAGCACAAGTGAATCACTTAAAGGTGAAAGGTGATTCAGACCTGGTAATCAAACAAGTCAATGGGGATTATGCCATCAGAAAAGAAGAATTAATCCCTTTGTATGATTACGTCAGAGAATTAATGTCGGAATTCCCTTCAGAACCGACATTTTCTTATGTCCCAAGATCACAAAATGCTCAAGCTGATGCACTGGCTAATATAGCCACAGCTTTAGCAGATCCAAATCGGGACGAGACAACCATCTGTATTGCCCACCGTCGTGCAATTTCACCTTATGTTCAAGTCAGAACAGAGGAAATTAATGAAATTAGTCCCATTCCTGAACCGTATGGTCATACTACAGGATGGATGTCACCTATCAAGGAATACCTTCAAAATGGAACACTTCCACCTGATAGAGCCGAGAAAGAACAAATTCGGCGACGTGTGGTCAATTTTACTCTTTATGATGGTCCAAACCACCTCAAGAAAATTCTCTACAAACGTGGTTTTGATGGAGTTCTCTTCAGATGTATTGATGGTGAAGAGACAATGGATGTCATAAAAGAAGTGAATGCAGGAGTCTGTGGTGCCCACCAGTCTGGACATAGACTGTCTGATCAAATTCGAAGGCTTGGATACTTCTGGCCTTCAATGATACAAGATTGTGTTAATTTCACAAAGAAGTGTCATTCATGCCAAGTATATGCCAACTTCATTCATCAACCTCCAGAGTTTCTTCATACAGCTAAATACTCATGGCCATTTTCCACATGGGGAATGGATGTGGTGGGACCTTACCCTTCAGCTACGGCCAAGCAGTTTAAGTACATTCTTACTGCTACTGATTTCTTTTCCAAATGGGCAGAGGCAGTACCTCTCAAAGAAGTCAGTTCTAAATGAATTGTTAGCTTCATCAAGTCTAAAATCATTACTAGATTTGGTGTCCCTCATACCATATTGACGGACAACGGCACCAACTTCTGTTCTTCTGAGGTAAAGAAATTGTATCAAGAATACAACATTAAGTCCAACCATTCATCTCGATATCATGCAGCGGCTAATGGCCAGATAGAGGCCTTCAACAAGACTCTTTCAAACATACTGAAAAAGATGGTGGATAAAGATAAGAGGTCATGGCCTGATAAACTCTTTCATGCTTTATGGGATTATCGGACTACCACTCGCAATGCAACGCGGTCTACTCCATATTCATTGGTATATGGAACAGAAGCAGTCTTGCCAATTGAAGTTCAATTTACCTCACTCAGAATAGCCATTTGTGATCAGTTATCAACAGATGAGCAATCCCAAAAGTGGTTGAATGAATTGGAACAGCTAGATGAGAAAAGATTGTGCACTTTGCACCACTTGGAAATCTATCAGAATCGGATAGCACGAGCTTTTAACAAAAAAGTTCGTCTTCGTTCATTCATTCAGGGAGAATTGGTATTGGTTCTCAGAGCACCAATGATACCAGGAAAGAAGCCTCCCAAACTTGAACCAAAATGGGAAGGACCTTATTCAATACATAAGGTCTACTCCAATGGAGCATATTCTCTGATCTCAATGGATGGAGAACACATCACGGCTCCAACTAATGCCAGATTTCTGAAGAAGTATTTTGTATAAACATAAAATATTGTTCCCAGAACCAAGACTCTTACAATTGGTTCATACAGCAATGGTCCAGTATGACCTTAAACTGCAACTTCGTCCAACATGACATTAAACTGTGTCACCTTCAATGTCCGAGATGACATTAAACTATATTGTGTCCTAGCAACATGACATTAAAATGTGTGGCACTTTCATCGTCCAGCATGACGTTAAACTGTAAAAAGTCCCCAGAACTGATATCCTCATATTGGTTCACCTTAGTCCTAGCTACATGACTTTAAACTGTACAGCACCAGTTCGTCCTTGCTATATGACGTTAAACTATACAGCAATGGTCCAGTATGACTTTAAACTGCAGCTTCGTCCCACACGACATTAAACGGTGAAAAAGTTCCCTAAACCGTCCAGCATGACCTTAAACTGCATCATCCCTGGTCCATGTATATGACCATAAACTATTTTCAAATCCCTTATGTCCAGCAAGACGTTAAAATGTGACGTCCTAAATTACATGACGCTAAACTGTATAAAAGTCCCTCACGTCCGGAAAGACGTTAAACTATATAATCTCAAAAGTCCAGTATGACATTAAACTGCACCATTCAAGGTCCATGCATATGACCTTAAACTATTTCGCACCTTCGTCCGACATGACGTTAAAATGGTACACTCTTTTGTCCTTACTGCATGACATTAAACTGCACAGTCCCCCTTTCATCCAATATGACGTTAAACTATTTTATCCCCATCGTCCTAACTACATGACGCTAAACTGTACAGAAAATCCTTGATATGTCCTACATGACATTAAACTGTATTTTGTCCCTGCTACATGACACTAAACTGTGCAGCACCAATAGTCCTAACTGCAAGACTTTAAACTGCATAGTCCCCTTTTTATGTCCTACATGACATTAAACTGTACATCGTTAAGGTTGTTATTACCTCTTGTTTCTCACACCGAGTATGACTCACGTGAGCTTAGAGCGAACATCAACCATAAAACTCCCTTTGGGCCACTAACCATGTGTAAGTCCCAACAATATTTTTTATTAGATCATTGTCCACAAGAAAAACTTGATCATTGATTCATTCTTTAATTTAACTACACGGACTTTGATCCTTGCCCTCCAGGCTGGGTATGTAGGCAACCTCCCAGGGTTCAAGCCCAAAAAACAATCTCTTCACATCGGTTCACCACAACCTCATATGATGTTGATTTGTGAAACCACCCCTGGAATCAATATCTTTACATTGATTCACTTTTGTCCTTGTTATATGACGTTAAACTATACAACACTTTTGTCCGGTACGACAATAAACTACAATTTTTTTTTGATTTCCTCATTTGAGAAGGAACCATTATTGACATTGATTTTTTCAATCATGTTTCATTTCAAAAGACTACGTGCATACATGGTAATGCCTAAACTTTTTATCTCAGGTTAACCCATCATTGCACTAAAGTCCCCTTTCACCCTTCACATGTACGAACCAAATTTGTACAAAAGGGTAGTTCTAGAACTACGTGGACTTGATTCCCATCCTTATGGGATACGTAGGAACATTCGAGTGTCCCTCGAATCCAGTCCCAAGTCTTTTGGGCCTAACCCCAAATTTCACTTTCAGTCCCTTGGCTGAAAAGTCCTCATGAAAACACACACTGTGTATTCATTATTATGGTCCGAATTCTATGACCCTAAACTAAGATCACTCATACTTTCGTCCTGCACGACGTTAAACTGCATTTCAAGAACTACGTATGGCTTGATTCTCATTCTTATGAGATACGTATTGAAGTCCAAGTTTCAATTCAGGATCCAGCCACAACATGATTATGGTTTTCATTGACCCATGTATCTCTATATACATCGGACAATACCCATATTTATGTATTATAATCCTAACCTTAAATATTTTCAGATCTTCATAACCCTTTTCACGACTTCTAGTCACAAAAATGTCAAACTTCTGAGAATTCTTTTGCCTGACTATGCAGCACGTGCCCATAGGTGGCCTTGCATAAACAGTTCACATAACAGACTTGTCAGCCAAAAGATGCTATTCATTTGACCATGCAGCCAATGCCCATAGGTGGCCCTGCATATTTCAACCCCCTAACGGGTTTTGTTAAATAATAGTAACTTCATTCTTGGGAAGAATGCCTCTTTTGTCCTTATTTTTCTTAAACAACAATATGTAGGGATCCGCGAAAAAAAATATATAGCCATCCTTAACATATTTGTCCCACATCCTTTTTCATGATCTGAAAGTATTCAAGTCTATGGTTTATTCTTCTTCCCTATGTTTGGGTCAGACCTTCGTAGGAGTGATATTCATCCAGTTCTTCGATATTCTTATTTGGAAATATCTTCTCCATATTCAAGTACCTCTTTCCATACAACAAACTCTATGCTTTAGAAAATTTGAATCTCCATAAACTTTCACTGGCTTTTAGCACTAGGAAAGTAAATTTCTGGGAGTTCTTTTGCCTGACTATGCAGCACGTGCCCATAGGTGGCCTTGCATAAACAGTCCACATAACAGACTTGTCAGCCAAAAGATGCTATTTTATTTGACTATGCAGCCAATGCCCATAGGTGGCCCTGCATATTTTGTAAAGACCCGTAAAATTCAAGGGAAATTTTTTCTTAATTTTCTTTAGAATTTTACATGAGCGCGGTTTCTGACGGCACCTGATTCCGAGGCCCGGAGTGCCCGGAATCAATTTCCGAAGTTTGGCTCGGGTACGTTCAGTGAATGAACGAGCGGGATTTCCTAACTTTTGATCCGGTGCTCGGAATTGAAATCCGAGGGCACCGATGAACTCGCAGCGCCGATATTCTCTTAAGGAGACCTTTCCCGAAGTTGCGTTTACACGAGGGGAGTTGTAAAAATTAAATTGTGAATGTTAAAATAAAAATTTAACTTCAATTTTTATTTTTATCTTCATTAAGTGTTTTTATCCTTTGGGTGGAAGTTGGGTGACAACCCAACTTCCCTTGGGAGGTTAAGAGGGTGGTGGGGCCCACACGAACCCCACCCCTTCATATTCTCTAACCCTCCCCAACTCACAATTAATGATGTAAACTTGTTATAACTTATGTCATTAATAAGTGAGTTTAATTAAAGTTTTGAAATTCAAACCCTTGAATTTCAAAGGTTGGTGTTATGTTAATAAATTAAGTATGAGCTTAATTTATTATTTTTGGGTTAGTCCCTTTGTTCCTTGAGAGGTGGAGAGCATTTTCTTCTTCTTCTTCATCTCTGACGAAGATCATGAAGAACGCTCAACATCACGAAGAACACTCAACTTCACGAAGAACGCGACGTCCTTCTTCCACGACGTCGGACTGCAACGCGTTGGTTTTCCTCCACGACGCCGCAACGCATCCTCTCCGCGACGTGCTTTCCGCGGCGAACCTACGTCCGACGCCGCAACGCACTTTCCGCGACGTGCCTCTCGCGGCGAACCCGCGTCCGTCTACCGCGATGCCGACGACGTCTTCTTCAGTGACGACCGACCTCCGTGAAGTCCGATCTCCGCGACGCTCGTCCTTCGCGGATCGTTGACGAGCTCCGCGAACTTCCTTCGAGGTAGGGGTTGTTGAATATTGTTAATTTATTCCATTTCTTGCTCGTGGATCGCATGTCTACGTGAGGCTTTTGAATATTTTATTTAAGTGTTATTGTTTAACGTGAGGGGGGCCGGACCGCATGAACACAGCCGAACCCCCCTCCATCGTTCATGTTGTTTATTCTTGCGGGCGGAAGCAAGGTGGCGTGGTGCCGTCGCACCACGCGGATAATTTTACGATTAACTTACGCGATGCCGTCGCGCGCGCACCATGGAAGAAACAACAAGAACGCGACGCCGTCACGCCGCGTTGATTGAATATCAAAGCACGGCGAAGGGGCGCGGTGCCGTCGCACCGCGCCGGATGACGAACACCGTGGCCGGTTCCGGGCCGCGGCGGGACGAGGAGACCGCGACCGGTTCCGGGCCGCGGCGGAAGAGAAGACCGGCGGCCGGGCCGCCGACGTCGGAAGCCGAAGGGGGGACCGGAAATTTCCGGTCCCGTTGGAGAAAACCGGCCGGCCAGCTGGCCGGCCGGAAGTCATTAAAACCGGGGGAATTAATCTCCCGGCCGTAATAATAAAACCCCCCTCTTTAAGAGAGGGGGGCGGTTCTTTGAAGGAGGGGGGCAGCCGGCCCCCTCGGTTCCGCACCAGCAGGCCCCCCACGTGGGGGGGGGGCTTCTTAAAAAAAAACGGGTGCGGCCCTTTGTGCCGCGCCGCCCCTCAAAAACCACGGGGGTTGTTCCCCCGCGTGCGGCCTCCTCACGGCGACAGCCGCCGCGGCTCCCCGTGCCGCCGCACCGCCGCGCGCCGCCGCGCCGCCTCCGCGCACCGCCGCGCCGCCTCAGCGCGCCGCCGCGCGCCGCCGTCGGCCGCCGCGCCGCCGCCGGCCGCCGCCGCCGACCGCCGCCGCCGACCGCCGCGCCGCCGCCGGCCGCCGCCGCCGACCGCCGCCGCCGGCCGCCGCGCCGCCCCACGGGGGGGGGGGGGGGGGGGTCGGGCCGGGTCGGCCCGGACCCGGACCCCCCCCGTTTCGAACCAGAATTGGTTTTTGGCCCATAACTTGAGCCTCGGACCTCCGATCGACGAACCGTCAGCGGTAACGCGATCCTTGGATCGAGACGGTCGTTTCGGTATATCGCACTCAAGGTTTCGGGTTACTTTGAGTTCGGCCGGGTTGGTTCGTTCACGAAACCAACCGGGCCTTCGGAGCGGAAACGCTCATATCTTGAGCTACGAACGTCCGATTGACGCGCCGTCAGTCGCGTTGTGTTCCTCTTAGTGAGACGGATCTTTTGGCATACTCCGTCCGAGGTTTGGACACAGGTGGAGTACGGCCGGGTTGGTTCGTTCACGAAACCAACCGGGCCCTCGGAGCGGAAACGCTCATATCTTGAGTTCCGGACGTCCGATTGACGTGCCGTCGACTTTGATGGAATCCTCTAAGTGAGACGGATCTTTTGGCATACTCCGCCCGAGGTTTGGACGCAGGTGGAGTACGGTCGGGTTGGTTTAGCCTTAAAAACCAACCGGGCCCTGGAGACGAAAATGCCAATTACTCTCAGACCGGACGTCCGATCGACGCGTCGTCTGTTGCGTTGAGTTCCTGTTGGCGATACGGAACTTTTGGATACATCAACTCTGGTCTTTGTGACAGTTGATGTATCAGCCTCTCGGCTCGTGGAGCGGATCCTCCGAACGAGCTTACTGTGTGCGGGAACCCTAGTGCTGGCTGCGACTGTTACTGTGACAACTGCTACGACAGCTACTGTGACTGCGACGACGACAGTACAGAGATCCTGTGTGGATTCGACGACGACGACTACAACACTCAGCGATCCTACGTGGAACAGTGCTACCGAACCTGTGTGAGCTGAATCTTCTGTTGATCTTGGGTGGTGGAGCGCTTGGGTGTAGCGGCGGACCCGTGGTACTTGACAGTGGTGGTGCGCTTGGATGCAGCAGCAGACCCTTGGCGGTGGAGCGCTTGGTTGTAGCGGCGGACCCGCGATACTCTACGGAGTGTGTGCGCTTGGTTGTAGCGGCGGACCCGCGATACTCTACGGAGTGTGTGCGCTTGGTTGTAGCGACAGGCCCGCGACGGTGGAGACGTACGTGCGGAGTACGGAGACCGTGTAGATGACTGAGACCTTACGACTGCTTGACCGACTCGACTTGGAGTGAGTCGACTAGCCCAGTGGACGGAGCGCCCAGTAGTTGGCAGCAGACCCACGGCGGACGGAGCGCCTGGTAGTTGGCAGAAAACCCGCGGTACTCGTCAGAGGAGTACCTCAGTAGGCTATTTGGGTGAGCGCCCAGTAGTTGGCAGCAGACCCTCAGCGGACGGAGCGCCCAGTAGTTGGCAGCAGACCCACAGTACTCGACAGGAGGAGTACCTCAGCAGTCATAGGTTAGTGAGCAGTACCTCGGAGTCGTGACAGGACTACTGCACACTTCAGAGACGGGGCTCTTCAGCAGCTACGGTTTCAATAATAAAAATCCTGGTTTGAGCTGAGTCTTTGATCTTTGTGTTTCCTCATGATTGAGATGGGTCGCTTGATAACTTAGGTATATGTATGGGCATATACCTGGGTAATAGTTATCCGTTGATTTCATAAACTTGTTATAAACCGTGTGGACTTGTACTGTTATCCTATGTGGATTTTACTGTTTACTCTTCTTTGTGGATTGGATTGTTCTTGGGCTCGTGTTGGAGCCGAACGGAAATTGGTGACATAGGTATATGTATGGGCATATACCTAATCAATACTGGATGTTACTTCGTGATTGTTACTTTTCTTCATGGTTTATCCTTTGTGGATTTGAGAGACCTTCAGGGGTCTCGGGGTCCCTACTGAGTAGCTTATACTCACCCCTGCACGGGCTTTGCCCGCACTTCGTTGTGTTGGTTGCAGACGACGGACAACGCTGACTGTGGATGAGGCTTTCGGAGTAGGTCGGTACCCGGAGGAGGACCACTGAGCGGGACGTGCTCAGAGCGGACAGTTGGACCCGAGGAGTTGTGAGCTATCTGTACCTACCCTTCAGGTAGGATCCGTGGTGGACGATCCAGGAGCTGTGCCATCTGTACCTACCCTTCAGGTAGGAATCGAGGAGGACGTCCCAGGAGCCGCTTGTACTTTCAGTTGTTGTTTTCCCTTTCGAGTTGTACTTTACTTTCAGTTGGGCTTGTATTCCGGCCCCCTTTACTTTTCTGCACTTGTAGTTACTTTCCGCTTGCTGACTCTGTGGTGGTTGTTACTTTATTAAGGCAATGCCTTCCCTTTTTACTGGGATTTTATGCCTTGGTGCTAGTCGCCAGCCCCTGGCCTATGGAAGGCGGGCTTGGGGTAGTCACGGCACGGGCCCCGAGGGCGGGTCGTGACAAATTGGTATCAGAGGAGTTCGGTTCTACCGCAAACTCTGATCTTTTCTATGTGAAGCAATAATGTTTAGCGTATTGAGTGTGGTTATCAGTCCAGGGAGTCCAGTGTTGGTGCGGCGGCCGACGTATCCGTACACCAGGACCCTGACTACTGATCTCCGACTTTGTACACAAAAACACTGATTGCGTGTGTGTTTCCAAAGTTTTAAAGTCAGCTCAAACCAGGTCAGCTCACCAGGTATAAGACGATGACCGTGTCGCATCTGTTCAGGATGTCTCCACGCAGATAGATAGCTGGAGTTCCGAGAGAGTTCTCGATGATGGCCCACCGAGCAGCGAGACTCCGGTGCAGGGCCCTTTTTCAGTGTTGGCACCTTCGGGTGGTGTACCAGCAGCACCACCACCCGTTAGGCAGAGGATGCCACTAGCTGACGGTGCACGCTAGCAGAGCGCGATGCACGAGTTCCAGCAGTAGAGGCCTCTGAGGATACGAGGCGAGACAGGTTTCCCAGGCAGCAGTGGACTGGATGGAGGCGGTTGCTAGAGTTCTACGCCTAGCTTGGATACTAGTAGAGCGGATGATGATCTTAGCTTCTGTTGTTTCCAGTGAGTGACCATGAGGTTGGTTCTTATAGTAATGAGGCTTCGGTACGCGAACCGATACCTGGGATAGTACCTACGGGTAGTGCGCCAGCTATGTCACTACCTGTTGGTCAGTAGACACTACCAGCGGTACCGGTAGCAGAGAATCACAGGCTTAGTGCCTTACATATGTTTTAACACCAGATATCCCTCAAGTTTCGAGGTGAGCCTGACTCGTAGGCGGATGAGGACTGGCTTGAGGAGGTGGTTGTGAGTTTTCTGGAGCTAATACAGCTTCGACAGTACGACATGTCGGAAGCAGAGCACTCAACGTGGCTTACCAATCAATCTTGGTACTCGTTGGTTACGTTGTGATCAGATCTTTAGACTCGAACTTCTGAGCGAAGTGTGTCTAAAGGACATCCGAACCATTACTTTTCCTCTATGCATTCCTACCTATGCTAGGATGCTAGAGAGAACCTTTGTGGTTGTGAACGTTAGCAGTGAAAGGCAGGAAACTAGCGCCAGTCTCAGAGACTCGGGCGTGTAAAATGTTTCAGGAGGAGGAAGTGCTAAGGACAGATGAATCTGCAGGGTAGCAGACGTGGAAGCGGAGCTTGGAGAGCAGCATGTGGTGGTGTACATTTCGACATGTTACGACCACCCGACTTAGTAGTCCCCGTCAGGCTCAGGGAGCAGGAGGGTTGGGGAGGAGAATAGCTGCATTGCGGTCAAGGAGTGTGACCCATGAGCTCTAAGAATGATTCGGGGTACGAATTATGTCTACTACAAGCTGCCATATCTATAGACATAGGAACCAATCATTCTACCCTTCCACGAATCATGTCCCAGACCTAGAGGTTCCGGGTAAGCCGTAGACTTGACCCTCACGTCTGGAGATACCTTTGGGAGGAGACTCGATAATCACGCTTACGCCGACGGTGTGATTTGACCTCGAGGCGAGAGTTTCGGTTGGAATCTCTTGGTGGCAGCGTAGAGGCCTTACGACGATGATCTGGGTATGATTCACAAATCATACCCCGGTTGACTGTTTTAGGCAAACGTCGGAATGGGTTTTCCTTGGTCGGCGAAAAGGAAACCCTGGGCAGCACATGTTAAACTCAGGCATAAGAGGGTGTGACCGATCACTCTTGAATTGGTCAACCCTACCCTTGTGGCAGCAGGAGTTTTTAGTTTCAGTTCTAACCTAAAAAGGGAAACCTCTTGAGTTCGAGGGTGACGAACACGTTCTTATACGGTCTCAACCTGATGAGGTTTCGGAGATGTGGTCGAGGCGGCATGTTATCTCCGAAGTTCGATGGACCCCTTTTGATCTTCAGCAAGGTAGGCGAAGAGGTTTACCGCTTGACCCTACCACCTCAATCGCACCGGGTGCATAATGTCCACCACGTGTCTCAGCTGTGGAGATACGTGTATGTTTCTTCACACATCATCGACCTCGGGGAGTTGGACGTCGATGATAGGGCGACAAGCACATAGGTTCTAGTAGAGAACGAGGATCGACAGGAGCAGGTTCTACATGAACGGTTGCTTCCTCTGGGGTGCTTCACGGGTAGCACGAGATCTTCAGGTGAGCATATGGGAGCGTAAAGCTCAGTTGCGTGCTTAGTACTACTTTGTTTCCCTTAAGTGTGAGTTGAAGCTTTACGGGGACGTAAATCCCTGAGGTGGGAGTAATGTAAAGACCCGTAAAATTCAAGGGAAATTTTTTCTTAATTTTCTTTAGAATTTTACATGAGCGCGGTTTCTGACGGCACCTGATTCCGAGGCCCGGAGTGCCCGGAATCAATTTCCGAAGTTTGGCTCGGGTACGTTCAGTGAATGAACGAGCGGGATTTCCTAACTTTTGATCCGGTGCTCGGAATTGAAATCCGAGGGCACCGATGAACTCGCAGCGCCGATATTCGCTTAAGGAGACCTTTCCCGAAGTTGCGTTTACACGAGGGGAGTTGTAAAAATTAAATTGTGAATGTTAAAATAAAAATTTAACTTCAATTTTTATTTTTATCTTCCTTAAGTGTTTTTATCCTTTGGGTGGAAGTTGGGTGACAACCCAACTTCCCTTGGGAGGTTAAGAGGGTGGTGGGGCCCACACGAACCCCACCCCTTCATATTCTCTAACCCTCCCCAACTCACAATTAATGATGTAAACTTGTTATAACTTATGTCATTAATAAGTGAGTTTAATTAAAGTTTTGAAATTCTAACCCTTGAATTTCAAAGGTTGGTGTTATGTTAATAAATTAAGTATGAGATTAATTTATTATTTTTGGGTTAGTCCCTTTGTTCCTTGAGAGGTGGAGAGCATTTTCTTCTTCTTCATCTCTGACGAAGATCACGAAGAACGCTCAACATCACGAAGAACACTCAACTTCACGAAGAACGCGGCGTCCTTCTTCCACGACGTCGGACTGCAACGCGTTGGTTTTCCTCCACGACGCCGCAACGCATCCTCTCCGTGACGTGCTTTCCGCGGCGAACCTACGTCCGACGCCGCAACGCACTTTCCGCGACGTGCCTCTCGCGGCGAACCCGCGTCCGTCTACCGTGATGCCGACGACGTCTTCTTCCGTGACGACCGACCTCCGTGAAGTCCGATCTCCGCGACGCTCGTCCTTCGCGGATCGTTGACGAGCTCCGCGAACTTCCTTCGAGGTAGGGGTTGTTGAATATTGTTAATTTATTCCATTTCTTGCTCGTGGATCGCATGTCTACGTGAGGCTTTTGAATATTTTATTTAAGTGTTATTGTTTAACGTGAGGGGGGCCGGACCGCATGAACACGGCCGAACCCCCCTCCATCGTTCATGTTGTTTATTCTTGCGGGCGGAAGCAAGGTGGCGTGGTGCCGTCGCACCACGCGGATAATTTTACGATTAACTTACGCGATGCCGTCGCGCGCGCACCATGGAAGAAACAACAAGAACGCGACGCCGTCACGCCGCGTTGATTGAATATCAAAGCACGGCGAAGGGGCGCGGTGCCGTCGCACCGCGCCGGACGACGAACACCGCGGCCGGTTCCGGGCCGCGGCGGGACGAGGAGACCGCGGCCGGTTCCGGGCCGCGGCGGAAGAGAAGACCGGCGGCCGGGCCGCCGACGTCGGAAGCCGAAGGGGGGACCGGAAATTTCCGGTCCCGTTGGAGAAAACCGGCCGGCCAGCTGGCCGGCCGGAAGTCATTAAAACCGGGGGAATTAATCTCCCGGCCGTAATAATAAAACCCCCCTCTTTAAGAGAGGGGGGCGGTTCTTTGAAGGAGGGGGGCAGCCGGACCCCCCCCCCCCCCCCCCCCCCCGTTTCGAACCAGAATTGGTTTTTGGCCCATAACTTGAGACTCGGACCTCCGATCGACGAACCGTCAGCGGCAACGCGATCCTTGGATCGAGACGGTCGTTTCGGTATATCGCACTCAAGGTTTCGGGTTACTTTGAGTTCGTCCAGGTTGGTTCGTTCACGAAACCAACCGGGCCTTCGGAGCGGAAACACTCATATCTTGAGCTACGAACGTCCGATTGACGCGCCGTCAGTCGCGTTGTGTTCCTCTTAGTGAGACAGATCTTTTGGCATACTCCGCCCGAGGTTTGGACACAGGTGGAGTACGGCCGGGTTGGTTCGTTCACGAAACCAACCGGGCCCTCGGAGCGGAAACGCTCATATCTTGAGTTCCGGACGTCCGATTGACGTGCCGTCGAATTTGATGGAATCCTCTAAGTGAGACGGATCTTTTGGCATACTCCGCCCGAGGTTTGGACGCAGGTGGAGTACGGTCGGGTTGGTTTAGCCTTAAAAACCAACCGGGCCCCGGAGACGAAAATGCCAATTACTCTCAGACCGGACGTCCGATCGACGCGCCGTCTGTTGCGTTGGGTTCCTGTTGGCGATACGGAACTTTTGGATACATCAAATCTGGTCTTTGTGACAGTTGATGTATCAGCCTCTCAGCTCGTGGAGCGGATCCTCCGAACGAGCTTACTGTGTGCGGGAACCCTAGTGCTGGCTGCGACTGTTACTGTGACAACTGCTACGACAGCTACTGTGACTGCGACGACGACAGTACAGAGATCCTGTGTGGATTCGACGACGACGACTACAACACTCAGCGATCCTACGTGGAACAGTGCTACCGAACCTGTGTGAGCTGAATCTTCTGTTGATCTTGGGTGGTGGAGCGCTTGGGTGTAGCGGCGGACCCGTGGTACTTGACAGTGGTGGTGCGCTTGGATGCAGCAGCAGACCCTTGGCGGTGGAGCGCTTGGTTGTAGCGGCGGACCCGCGATACTCTACGGAGTGTGTGCGCTTGGTTGTAGCGGCGGACCCGCGATACTCTACGGAGTGTGTGCGCTTGGTTGTAGCGACAGGCCCACGACGGTGGAGACGTACGTGCGGAGTACGGAGACCGTGTAGATGACTGAGACCTTACGACTGCTTGACCGACTCGACTTGGAGTGAGTCGACTAGCCCAGTGGACGGAGCGCCTAGTAGTTGGCAGCAGACCCACGGCGGACGGAGCGCCTGGTAGTTGGCAGCAAACCCGCGGTACTCGTCAGAGGAGTACCTCAGTAGGCTATTTGGGTGAGCGCCCAGTAGTTGGCAGCAGACCCTCAGCGGACGGAGCGCCCAGTAGTTGGCAGCAGACCCGCAGTACTCGACAGGAGGAGTACCTCAGCAGTCATAGGTTAGTGAGCAGTACCTCGGAGTCGTGACAGGACTACTGCACACTTCAGAGACGGGGCTCTTCAGCAGCTACGGTTTCGATAATAAAAATCCTGGTTTGAGCTGAGTCTTTGATCTTTGTGTTTCCTCATGATTGAGATGGGTCGCTTGATAACTTAGGTATATGTATGGGCATATACCTGGGTAATAGTTATCCGTTGATTTCATAAACTTGTTATAAACCGTGTGGACTTGTACTGTTATCCTATGTGGATTTTACTGTTTACTCTTCTTTGTGGATTGGATTGTTCTTGGGCTCGTGTTGGAGCCGAACGGAAATTGGTGACATAGGTATATGTATGGGCATATACCTAATCAATACTGGATGTTACTTCGTGATTGTTACTTTTCTTCATGGTTTATCCTTTGTGGATTTGAGAGACCTTCAGGGGTCTCGGGGTCCCTACTGAGTAGCTTATACTCACCCCTGCACGGGCTTTGCCCGCACTTCGTTGTGTTGGTTGCAGACGACGGACAACGCTGACTGTGGATGAGGCTTTCGGAGTAGGTCGGTACCCGGAGGAGGACCACTGAGCGGGACGTGCTCGGAGCGGACAGTTGGACCCGAGGAGTTGTGAGCTATCTGTACCTACCCTTCAGGTAGGATCCGTGGTGGACGATCCAGGAGCTGTGCCATCTGTACCTACCCTTCAGGTAGGAATCGAGGAGGACGTCCCAGGAGCCGCTTGTACTTTCAGTTGCTGTTTTCCCTTTCGAGTTGTACTTTACTTTCAGTTGGGCTTGTATTCCGGCCCCCTTTACTTTTCTGCACTTGTAGTTACTTTCCGCTTGCTGACTCTGTGGTGGTTGTTACTTTATTAAGGCAATGCCTTCCCTTTTTACTGGGATTTTACGCCTTGGTGCTAGTCGCCAGCCCCTGGCCTATGGAAGGCGGGCTTGGGGTAGTCACGGCACGGGCCCCGAGGGCGGGTCGTGACATATTTCAACCCCCTAACGGGTTTTGTTAAATAATAGTAACTTCATTCTTGGGAACTACTTCTTCTAATGCCTTTTAGCTATTTTTCATATCATTCCTCAGATTCAAATATTCTTAAGCCATAGTTTACATTTTTTCTCTCATACTTGAGTATGGTAATATGTTTTCATATAAACTGTCAAGGAATTGAATCCATTTTTAATCCATTTTCGGTCAAAGCTATTTCGACCTTAAACATTAGCCCCTTTATGTCCGGCGTGCATGACTTTAAACTGCCCACACAAAAGACAAAGGAACTCTGAATAAAAGTCAAGTTCCAGCTCACTAAATATACATTTTTTGTATGATTTAGGTAATATTGAGCAGTTAAAAGATTCAAAGTTTGTAGGGTTATTTGTAATAATCCTAGTAAAAATCAAACTATGATTACTAAGCCCATTGGCTTAAGTAAATTTGAAGCATGTAATGGAAGAATGCAGGTACAAATGATTGTAGACAAAAGTGTTTTTCATTGATACACAAGAGTTAGAAGGACATCCACAGACTGGAGTCTCTTCTTTTCTTTCAAGAATTACAAGAGGCTTTCAACATAACACTTCATTTGATTTACGGCATCCCGATCTTCATTAGCAACCACCTAGAATTCATTCATTCAACTGGATACAATAAGAGATGCAGTGATACCAGCTCTTCTTGGAACAATTGTAAAAGGATGTTCTTGAGTGCGGTTTGAGAAAATTTTCTGCTGATCAAACAGTGACTCTGTTTCTATCCAAGAGACTTGGAAGATAGATACATGGATTTGAGAATGGAGCATTGGAAGTAAAGAGCCATTTGGAGAGAGTACTCTTTTCAGATATTGCTCTAATACCATGTTTGTCTTCTATCCACCAACCGGCAGTGGAAAACATTTCAGCCCATGGGTTTGCCATTTTCATATCTGCAAGGGAATGACATGGAGGAAGAATTTGAAAGTTCACACCATTGTTGTTACTCTTAATGCACAGCATAACCGAAATAGAGAAGTAGCAATGCAGCTGCATCTCAGGTGTATAATTGTTTGCATTTGGAACATTGACTCCTTGCAGATGACCATGAACACACAGAGACAGGTAGATGCTCTGTGGGAAATTAAGATGATATTTCTTCAAGTACTTATCCAAATCTGGGAAAGTGCTGTCACAGATATCATAGTAATCATGGCCAATAATGTTCATCATGTCATCAATCCGCTTGCTAGCCAGTTCATCAGCCGTTTCAATTCCCTTGGGAACCACTGAATCTGCACAAAAGATGAATAAACTAACTCTTAAATGGGTTTATTTTCATAAAATTTGTGTAGAAATTTGGAAAAATGGCTAAGGCATTTAAGTCGCGCAAATCTAAACATGGCGCGCAAGTATTCGTGTGTCGCGCTAGTTTTTGATGCGCAAGTATAAACCGCGCAAGTACAAATACCTTTACAGTGGCGTGACATCAAGGAAAACACTAGAAAACAGAGCAACCTGCGCGGTCAAGGTGACCTGCGCAGCGAGAGCTCGAGAAGGGATGAAGTCCGGAAATCCGGATACTTGTACGGAGGTGAGGCCGTGTATTTATAGGCCAGGAAGCCTACCTGCGCGCCACACCCAGAGCGCTTAAGGCCTGCGCGACGAAGACTTGCGCGCCGCCCTCTGCGCGACGAAGACTTGTGCGCCGCCCTCTGCGCACTGAAAGACTTGCGCGCCCTCCCTTTTCCTTTGGAGGGATTCGATTTCCTCAGAGTCAAATCCTCATTTCTCTCCAGATCCAACTCTGAGGGGGGACTTTTGTTGACGCTCCTTTCGTCACAGAATCTAAAGATCGGAAAAGGGAATATCTCAGCTGAAAGTGATTCATCCTTTGAAGAAAACATGAAAAATCGACAAAGGCATGAACAAAGGATCAACAGCAAATCCACTGCGCAAGTTATACCACTGCCGCGCAAGTATACTTGCGCGGCTACCTTGGTCGCGCAGGTGACTTGCGCGACCTAAATGGTAACCGCCCGGTAACCGCCCTGGGTCTTCTATTGCCTATAAATAGACCCTGTGGGCCCCCCATTCGATAGGATCTTTTTCCAGAAACTCGGATTGAAGCTCCCGACGCCCAAGTCTCTTCTCAAAGCTTCCGAAACACTTCTAAGGCAATTTCTTACCTAGAACGGAAGATCTAAAGAGAAGAATGAAGGCCTAAGTGTTGAAACTTATCAAACACTTGCGCGCCGACTTAATTCCTTAAATATAACTTGCGCGTCCCTTTTTTGGAAGAACCTCAAGGGGATTATAAAGGGTTTTATCAAGAGTCTCTCAAGTATTTCAATTCTGATTGAAAATCGCGCAAGTACACCATGTGTCGCGCAAGTATACTTGCGCGACCAATACTTGCGCGCTGCCGCAGGACTTGCGCGCCTTTCAAGACTTGCGCGCCCCTATCTTTTTGGGTTCCCATCTTGCCCATTTTACCCCTCTTAAGCCATTTCACCTTTCCTTTTCAAGATTCAGTCTTCAAGACACTCTTCAAAGCCATTTATGGCATGATTTCTTGATTTGACTTTCCTATCTGAAAGGAATTCTGTGAAATCTCTCTTAAAGTCTAGTGATGTAAATATCCTTATATCACTAAAAAATGGAGAGTTCATTCATTCAACCTCATCCTTTAAGATGAGAGAATCCTAACCTGGGTCTCCTTTTTAGGAATAATCCCCAGTGATAAAACCTTTAATCTGGGCATCTTCCTCAGGAGTAAGCCCCAAATTCTTAAAGTTCCTAATCTTGGGCATCCTCCTCAGGAGTAAGCCCCAATCAAGTCCTTTAATCTTGGGAATATTTCTTAAGAATAAGCCCCAACCTCAAATATGGGCATCCTCCTCAGGAGTAAGCCCCAAACCTTAATCCCTAACCTGGGTCTCCTTTTTTAGGAATAAGACTCAGTCATAACCTTGGGCTTCCTTTTCAGGAGTAAGCTCCAAATCCCTTTAAACTTCTCTTAACCAGTCATAATTTACCTTTGATTTGGGTTTCCTTTTCAGGAATAAAACCCAATCATAAGTCCCCTCCTAACTTGGGCATCCTCCTTAGGAGTAAGCCCCAAGATTAGAGTATTCAAAATCTCCATGAAGCACATATAACTTTATGGACCCTGTTCATGGATTTTCTCCCTAAAATTAGATCCTAAACCTTCATCTATCTGGGCAGTCATCCATACATAAGCCCCAAACAAATTCTTATGATTGCATCTTTCATGGCACAATTGTCTAAATTTTACTAATACCTCTTGTTTCTCACACCGAGCATGACTCACGTGAGCTTAGAGTGTAAAAGTAATTATGACATTCATTTTTTGAGCCATCAATCATAAACATCATACTCCATTACTCGAACTACGTGGGTTCTGATTCCTTTTCCAAAATAAAGGATACGTAGGTAGCCCATTTATGGGTTCGATCCCAACTTTGAAATAATCTCTGTCCTTCTGAATGACGATAAACTTCAAGTGCCCCACTGAGTGGCTTTAAAACTAGCCTGGTCATCATAATGACCAAGAGACTTTTATATAAATGTTTTGAAGGATACCATTGACCAAGAATCTCTAAACAGATATAGATGATTCTCTATTGATGAAGAACCTCGAATACATATAAAAGATTCTCTAAATTTCTTGCATATTTAATCATTGATTGTTAAAACTAAAGGAAAGCACATTTTATACTTGGTAATGTAATAAGGATTCACGAACATAACTTAAATCTATAAAGAGAGTCCCGGAGTAGACAATAATTCCCCTCAAAAAGGTGTGATGAGTCCGACCTCCCATCCTCTCGACCAATGCAAATTCCTAAGCCTCATTATTCCACAAGCTAATGAGCGCCTGCCTTTGGAAAGTAGGTCCAAACGGATGTGGAATCATTGGATGTTTCCGGTTCTACGAACAAACCCGTTAGAAACCGATCGGAACGTTTGAATCTCCCGTCCAGGAGGCCATCCCCGGATTCCGCGCGAAACATTATGCCAAACCCATTATTACCTATGTATTGGTCTCATTATTTACACCCCTTTCCACTTTATCATGTTCAGATAGAATTTCAACACCCTCAGTGTTATCCCTTTGTGAACCTTTGTGCATAGAAAGGACAAACCAGTGTCATGGGGTTATCCTTGACTCCGCACCTTCGTTTCCCTATTGTGTTCTTCCATGTGTTGTAAATATATTCTCCACCCTTGTTTACCACACCAAGAATAGCTCATGTGGTATTAGAGACCTATTTAAGGATTGTACCCACATGGAATAACCACACTGCCCTTTTGTCTAAACCCTATGCCCTTAAACTAGGAGTTCATATTTTAAACTATGCATCCAAGTCTAGGAATCATGACTTTAAACTGTGTGTACGTGTCCTCTTGGTAATTTTTGATGTGGTATGGACCTCCTTGGTCCCCATTCACATCATATTGCTTTATAGAACCATGTTACATATTTCCTCCTTGAATGTCTTACCTTCTGGTCTGAGCTCTATGACCATAAACTAAGATCTCTTATGTCGTTATCATATGACTTTAAACAACACCTTTTACATACAAGATGTGTAATGATATACTTCCCAACCATATAATGAATTTATTAAAGAAGACGTTTCCCCTAGTCATTGTCCCTCTTCCATGCCACGTTCAAGAACTACATGTGTCTTGATTCTCACCCTCGTGGGATATGGAGGAATGCCTGAGCACTTTGCATCTGGGTCTATCCATAGAATTATGAACCTTGTCTATCCCTTTCTGGGTATGGGTTTTTCTTCTTAGAAGGGTGAGACTTGGTATGAACTTATTCTATCCTCACACACATTGGGTATACCTCAATGTCACTATGCCTCACCTCTCCACCCCTTACAGTCCGAACTCTATGACCTTTAAACCAAGAATTCCGGTGTCCTAGTTTTCATAAAATTAAGCCATGTAATAACTAAAATTTTTCTCACTTGAGATGATATCACCCTCTTTTGGTATTGGCCATTTTCTATTCCATCTTCAAGAACTACGCATGGTGTGATCCCCAACATTATGAGATAGATAGCGACACCTATAATTTCTATCCATGGTCCAGCCACAACCCCCCCTACACCTCTCTGGCCTCCTAGCCCAGGTTCTCTTAGGAGTGCGTGGTGTGATGTGGACTTACTTTTTCCTCATTTGTATTGGGTTTATGATCAACCACACCATGTACCTCCCTTGAGAGTATCACTTCTTATATTTATCCATGCCGCATGATGGTGAACCACATGGGTAGGTCTACTCTCCACATATCCCTTTATATGGGGTTTCCATCATCTTTCACATCATAAGGGACCCCTCTAACAGTGGATGATCGAACTTATGGATCACTTACTATTTTGGGAAAATATCCCAAAGGACTTTGAACCAAATTTTGAGATAGGTCCCGCATTGTGAATATGGTCAGCAACCAACCCTCAGATGTTTTTCCCCATCCCAGATCACACAATATAGATGCCGTGTTTCAGATTCAGTCAATAGTTTTACCCCATCTTCATGCCACTTTCATTGCATCCCAAATATCAAATTCCATGGTTCACATATTTATTCCCCCTTGTCCTTATAGATTATTGGCACCCTTAATGTTTATCTGTGCATCCTTGCACGTTGAGTATGAATGTTGGAATGTTTGGCATTTCCCACCTATCATTCTCCCATTCACTGTTTTACACTCTATTGTGATGGGGAAAGCTCAATATCACTCCTTTTTTCCCACACAGAGCATGGAACATGTGGGATTAGGAGATTGGGTAGGTGATACCCACATATAGGACTGTGAAACCTTACGGTCCAAGCTCTATGGCCTTAAACTAAGATCTCTTTTTTCCATGATATATGATGTTAAACCACATTTCCTTGTCCCAGATGACATTAAATTGTTTCATCCTTACCACATAAAGTTAAATTACCCAGGATGGTCTTGTCATACAACCTTAAAATATGACATCATCATCCTCACCGTATGACGTTAAATTTCATAGAATTTAAATAAATATGTGTGGATTGATTCCCATCATTATGGGATACATAGAGATACTCAAATATTTCATCTTCGGGACTAGCCCCAGATTCATTAACCCTTATAGCTATTTACCCCTAATCAGGGTCCAAATTCTATGACCTTAAACTGGAAGTCCCCAGTCCATGTGGAATGACTTTAAACTATCAACTATGGTCCAATCAGTATGAACTTTAACTATGTGAAACATCCTAATCATATGATGCTAAACTATTTCATGCATCATCCATACCGTATGACACTAAACTGCATGATTATCATCCTCATTTTCATGATGTAAAACTACAAGACATTCTAGTTCCTCACCAGAGAGTTCCTATCTGTAAGTATGTTCGATCTTGATTTAGACCAATACACCCATCCAATGTGCTTTCGTCACGATGGTGTAGTTTCAAGACTGTTGGAAACCCTTCGATCAGCCCATCACCCCATCTCCACACTTTGCATGCCCTTTATTTGGATCCCAATCCTCTTTTTCATATAATGGAACCTTTTAATGGTCTGGTCCCATTCCATTTTGGCTCACCTACCATCCTAGGACAATGTTTTGTAAGGAATCAGATGACATTGCAAGTTAGGCCCCATGTTTTCGAATACAGTCATTGGTTGTCCCTCATTTGTTGTCACCATTTCAAGCTAGCAACATAGGTGTTTCATTTTGAAAAAGGTAAACAATTATCTTATATTGGATTTTCCTTGTCACCATGTTCTGAATTCTAGGTATTGTGGCTCACACCTCCCATTACCCATTGTTTATATGGATTTTAACACCCCTAGCGTTACCCCATTCGTGCACTAGAGCATGTTGATAAAGAAAATATGGCTATTTTGGGAACCTTACACTTTAGTCATGGACTCTCTCCACCCAAATACTTTGAGCGGTTAGTTAAAAATAGCAGACCCTGAATATTTGATGTTTAGTTAGCACTCTTATACAAAAAATAGATGATTATGCAGTATTCCCTTGTTTCTGACATTGGGTCTAACCCACATGATCTTAGGGATTGATCTCTAGTTACTTCACAGTTATAACTAAGATGCACTAATTAAAACAAGAAAGCAAACAGTATCTCCATGCATGCAGTTTAGGATATGTAAACAAAGAGAGAATTATATTTCATGAGTTCGGCGAAAACAAGATCCCTATGGATCAACCCCGTTAATGTACTGCATCATTATTGCAACCTACTATATTTTAGCCTATAGAGTTGTTTCCCACTCCCTGAGATCCCTTTATTTATCATCAGCCATAGAGTGAAGCTCATTAGACTTAGTTTCATTCCTTTCCACTCGACTTGGAGATCATCAATTTGATAGCCCACCTGCACTTCCTACTCCTTGGCCTCCTCTAACTGGGCTTTCAATCGTTCAATGAGCTCAGATTGGCCTACGATGAATGCAACTCTTTAATTTTCTTACTCTTCAAGGCACCCGGCCTCCTGGTTAGCTTTAGGATTCCTTTGGATATTCTTGTATTTTTTCCAGCATCGAGCAACATCAGAGTATTGGTTGCTCCCCCTCATCTTCTTATCCAAATAATCATAGATCATCATATGAAGATGGAAATCATCCACCCCTCAAGCATTTAGAAAGTGAAAAAACATGTGAAGAGACACTATATAACTCATCCATTATAAATCTAGTTGATTGAGGAAGATTTTGATACACTTCCATGCCTTGTTTCATTTCATGAAACTCTCTTCAACAACATCAGGGTCAGAATCATTCATCTCCTTAGGATCTACATGTATGTACTCAGGGAAAATATCCAAGAGTTCAGTGGAAGGGTCCTCCTCTGGAATCCTCTATTTTTTCAGTGACCTTGCCTCTGCTAGATTACATATAAACCCGGATAATGGAATCACTTTTGAATGCAACTTCTTGCTCACTGGGTTCTAGGGATGGACCAGTGTGAATGACCAGTTCCTCACAAATAAGCACAATCACTAGTAGATATCTCGTAGATGTTCCTGACTCAATAGTTTTTAGAGACTTCAATCTTTCTATCACTGCATAGAGAATCAGTACATTAGTCATCCAAGTTCTCTGATAACAGATGCGGGTTATAAAGGTATATACTTACAAGAGTTAAGCGCAGATGAGTCTAGTGCCCAAGTCACTGCAGGAGCCACCACCACAGAAGATCCCTTCATGTGTTTTAATTCAATGATAGTCACATACTATTTCTGGATAGCGGGAACATGCTGAGGTTATGAGGTTTCCACTTTTTACCCTCTTTTTGGCTCACCGCTAACCACTTCAGTCATGGTTGGTCCTCTGCCCTGCTCATTCCTAGATGCAGGCCTAAGGAGATGCCCTTCCATGTCCATCGGTGCATTTTCACACCCTGTAGGGGGAAATTCCTGATCACTAATACCAATACTCTCCTGAAAAAGACAAATTTTATTTAGTGGATCCATTTTATTAAAAGATAAAGGGCTAGGAAAGAAAATAGTTGAGACTTACCTCAAGTGATTCAGCCAGTTTCGTGTCAAATCCTGTGATTTTTCTGCTCTCACGTGGGCTCCTCTGATGGGCCGATGTCCCCTAAGACCCCTCTCCTCTAGGATCCTAGTCTCTTTACTCATAATAATCTTACTCTTGTTCCTTCTCCTACCCCTATTCTCCTTCTCCTTATCCTCCTCCTCCTCCTCCTCCTCCTTCTTCTTCTATGTTGTCATCATCCTCAGGAGTCAGTTTTTTTGAGTCATGCTGCTATCTAAGAATCACTTTCACCAAGAGATGTGGCTCTTCATATTGTCCTTGTTTGTGTGAGTATACATCCATGGCCATCAGATATTCATATCACCGGTTAAATTTCACCTTTTCATTAACCCGGATGAGCCTAATTTCCAGCAATTGGATCCCATATCATGTCAATTTTTTCCATAAGACTTCAAAACTCATTGACTACCATAGGGTTGTCCAGGATGACCGGAGTGAAAGGAAAATTGAGTCTGTAGTAGGTTAGAGAGGATACCTTATCTTCTTACCAGGGGGTTCACTAGATGGTCCACGAGGTCTCCGATGAGACCACCTCTCTTCACAGGGCAGAGGCGTGACCGCACCTTGTGACGCTCCTGCCACTGAGGTTCTAGCTTGTGTTGTCCTGAACACCTGGCTTGCTCCCAGTCTCGCTCCCCTAGAAGCACCTCACATACTCCCTCTTCGCCCAGAATCTACACTTGAAGAATTGATTTGTCAAATGTGTTTCCGCAGAATTTCCATTGGATACACCACTACCCAATGATTAGCATACTCCATTGACAGATCAACGTCGACATTAGTGGGGGAGGGGAATTAATGACTTCAGAAAAGCCATTAGTTATAAACATGAGAACAATTGGAGAAGGATGTAAGGATTAAAATCCTACCTGACCTATGTATACACCTTCTTTGGCATCCACTGCATGATCCTGAACTACCCTGCGAACTGAAAATGCACATAAGGTTCATAAAAGATCTTTACATTAATCTGGGATACCAGCACACTGTCCTTGATATTTTTCAGATACTCCCTCTATTCTAGTGGGCCTTGCCCATAATCCACCATCTGATCATCCGGTGTTAGAAAGTGGCAGAAGTTAAAGTTTTCATGGTTGATGATCTTGAGTTTGATCGCCTCCTCATTAAGCATCAATAGCCAAATTCCAAAAATATTCAGCAGAGATAGACGCATGTCGTCACCTGGAGGGCAGGTGCCATTCAGGAAGTCATACCTACTGTAGTAAGCTGCAACCCAACCATGAACAATATGAAATGTTATGCATATTCTCCTTGGTGTAATTCCTCTTGAAATACACCCTAGAATGTTGTAAATCCTGGCCAACATTAGCACTCCCAGATTGACCTTATTCTTAGCGGCCATGATCCTGGCCATCACTAATGTCCCTGGTTGGACCCCCATTCTTGTGTCCCTTACTGGAAGCAGCTGACCAGTCAGTAATGTATCAAGGAACCCAGTATATCATACATTTAGGTCTGAGATTTTGTTTACATTTAAGCCCCATGATTGTTACTCACCTGTCTCTAGGACCATCCAGTATGATCCTACCTTACCCCTCTATGACGTGTTCAGGCACTGTTTCCCTAGGATTAACATCTTCACCACCCTTTACTTCTATAGAAATAGGATGAACCATCTTGGGTAGGATATGTCATTAATTATGAATTTTATTTTCAGCTTCTCATTAGCTATCTCAAACAGATTCCATGTCTGAATGGGGGTGTACGTCCTGTATCCCCATACATTCTCTATTGTAAGGATCTTTTCATACTAATACCATTACACGAGAATTCCTGTGATATAGTGAATGTACCAAAGGCTGATATTGAACTCCCCATGGTGGAGGTGGAAAGTATTTTGGTCATGGGACCACCAGATGAACATCTCCGACAACAGGTCTTACTAAAGGTCGAAGTGGGACTCTGATGTCCAAAAAGCCTCGAATAACCTGATGTGTCGAAGTTCCACCTCAAACTCCTCACATGTATGGAATACCCATTACTCCTATTACCATTCATTCATGAAGTTTCCCCTAGACCTAAAGTCCCATTCCCTCCAGATCTTGGTCTCATCGGTGATACTACTCCTGAAAGTGCTTGCATAGTGGGTGGAGAAGTCATCAACAACTGGTTCACCCCCATAAATGTCCTGGTTTTCTGGTTCAGGACTTAAAAAACTATGTCCTAGGTTTCCATCGTATAGTGAACATTGTTCATAATGTTGAACCGTGGAATTATATCTTCACATGTCACCGATGACCGCAGATTATCAGTCTCAAAACCCAACATCAACACCTCTTCTAGAAGGACAAAGTTCCATAGCAGGAGGATATCACTCAGAAAATAATATTTTTGAGCTTGCGTTAACATACCAAAGATAATATGATTACCATATACTACCCTTATTTCATGAAGAATCTGAGGGTTCGCGATCATCTCGGCCCTCTGGGAAACATGGGCAGCCTCCCTCTCAGCATCATTCCATCCACTAGCCATTTCATTCAAGCCTCAAATTAACAAAGTGGTTTGTGTGAAAGAATGGATTTCTGGTATGAAATACATGCATTTGCACACAATATGGGCTTAAGATGAGAAAAAACCTGAAAAAGGCATAAAAGCACAAGATTTGGAAGTGGCATGAAATAATTAGAGGTTGAGCATAAAGCACCAACTAATTTCAAGATATTTCATTTAGAATAGAGAATCGTTCATGCATGAGAGAAAAATCACTTATCATAATAAAAAGTCAAGGCATGGAACCTAGTACCCCTCCCTCCTATTTATAGGTGCGGGCTGAGTCTTCCATGCGCAAGGAAGATCTTTGCGCGATTGATCACCCTTTTTGCACACACCACCAGATATGTGTTATTCTCTTCGACGTATCCCTTAGAACCCAAAATTATAGTTCTCTTTTAGATCATATTTCAGGGGGTCATTTATTATCACCAAATTTCATTTCAGGCTACAAATGGTCATATTTGAGCAAACCGAAGGCATATTTTGAATCAGCAGGCAATCCTAAGTAGCGGAAGGGAGTTGGACTAAAGATTTAACGCTTGAGTGCAAGATTAAAATCCATGAGAAAGATTATTGTGCTCCCAATACAATGTAAAATGGGTTCTTCCATGCCGTGATATGAAAAAATGGCAAAGTCAGGTGTGCTAAAGAAACCAGGTTGGTGCGCAAGGAAATGGACCCGCGCATAAGATTATTACGCACCCAACGCGACGTCAAATCCCATATTTTGTGCAGACCTCATTGCATGCCACCCCTAAGGTTTTTTCCTATAAATATAGGCATACCCCATAAATTTTGGGTACCGTTCTAAAAGTCTAACCTTCATTCCTGTGCACGTAATATGACCCCTTCTAGGA
Source organism: Viscum album (assembly GCA_963277665.1). Classification (NCBI taxonomy): domain Eukaryota; kingdom Viridiplantae; phylum Streptophyta; class Magnoliopsida; order Santalales; family Viscaceae; genus Viscum; species Viscum album. The sequence continues at coordinate 340,141,281 of OY728163.1, forward strand.
CTGCATGAAAGACATGGATTCAAGGTATTGGATCATACAGGACAGGTTTCCTAGGGGTCCCCTTTTGGGTGGGATGACTAGGGATTGACTCTTTCCCATTTCCTTTTTCTCTAAAGTAGTTTTGTGCAAAAGATCATTCTTTCACACAATATTTCCCTTTTGTCATGCCAATCTTGTTCGTAGGCTTCCATTTTTCACACAATCTTCCATCTTGCGTGCAAACCTTCAATGTTGTGTGCACCCATCCATATGGTCTTCATGTGTTGTTCTTAACCCAAGGCACCATGTATAACCTCCTATTGCACAAAACATCCCTATCTTGAATGTACCCCATCCATAAGACCCTTTAGGCTTGAGCACAGTGATTTCTTAGTCCCTTGAGTGGTGTTTTTTGTTGTGTTAACCTACCAAATGCTTCTTTGTACAAGTACACTAATGACTATTTCTTCTTCGCATAGCTATGATAACATGAAACCCACTATCGAATAATAATCCACCCCATTAACACTTAGAATTTCTTGTGCATTACCTTTTCCAAGTATGGTTTGGTACAAGTTTATGAAAGTCCTAGGGGTGTGGAGTGAGTCCTCATCGTTCAGGATGTTAAACTGCCAAGCACCAACATCCTCAACACACGACATTAAAATGTGACAACCACATGAGTGACATGCTTGGGAGGACCATGAGGGGAATGGGAACCATTTCCCTCTCACTCCTATCCCACTATGCTTTGTCTCCATGCACACCTTGGGAAATCTCTGCGTAATCCCCTACCCAACTTGATAGGGTGCTCCCTGTACGATGACCATATCCTCCTCATACATCTGGAAATACTCCTCAGAATTATCTTATAGAGTAAGTCCCAATATTCCTTTCCATGGGACTCCAACCAATTATAAGCACCTGTTTCATCTTTGGGCCACTAACCATACATAATCCCCACTCTAATACTCACTAACACATCTTTAATGATGCGATTGTTAGGTCTATTGCTGCCTTGTTTCTCACACCGAGCATGACTTACATGGGATTAGAGTAAGAATCAACCATGAAATCCTTTATGGACCATCTTAGTGTGTAATCCCCATGAACCTATTTACCAAACCACCTGGACTTTTATTCCCTACTATAGGGATATGTAGGAAGCCTCCCTGAGGTTCATGCCCATCACCCATCTATCCCGATCATTCACATCAGTTCACTATTCATCCCTCATGATGTTAAACTATATATTTGAACTACATAGGTTTTGATATCTTTTGTGTATGTAGGAAACCTCTTTCAAGTTCAACCCAAACCAACAATAAACTCTGGTTCTCCCTCTTAGGGGCGTACCCTCTTGATGTGAAATATTCTCTTTTTGGGGACACATCACTCAGATCCGCCTCCATGAGGTGTTTTGATCCATTAGTTTGATTTTCTAACCATTAGTAAGCCCAAAAATGTCTCTGAGTCACTGTCCTTTATGAACAACCCATTTCTATACCTCATTTCCTAAACTATGTGGACTTTGATTCCCTATCACGAGGATACGTAGGAAGCCTCCATGAGGTTCAAGCCCATCACTCATGTCCCATCTTGGTCTCTCCCTCAAGCCTTTGTGTTTCAGGAGGACCATGACTCAACCCAAGGTTAAAATTCATTTGGGTCCCCCATCCATGAATCCACTCTCACAAGACGCCTCCTCAGATGTCTCATATCCCCATTTCATAACTACATGGACTTTGATTCCCAGCCACTGGGATACATAGGAAACCTCCTCAAGGTTCAATCCCAACACCGTCATCTTCACAATGGTTCCATTAAATCCATTTTCATCCTTAGACACTTCCTCTATCACCATCCTGATTCTTACCCTGGACACCACATCTCGGTGTGGTCATGCCACCCACTTCGTCGCTTCTCTTAGCAGCACCTAGGCAGTTAACCATGTGTGATCCCCAAACCACCCATTTGAACCATGTGGGGTTTGATCCCTGTATTCTATATAGGGTACATAGGAAGCCTCCATGAGGTTAAATCCCATCCAATGTTAAACCTTTTTGTCCCCCTCATTGGGGCCCACCATGTTTTGATACACCCTTTATGGTGTTTAGATCAACCTTCGTGGTGTGAAATATTCCTTTTTTGGGACACACCACCTTAGGTCTTCTCTTTTTAGGAATTCCTTTCCATCTATACTATGATCCACATTTTTTGGTGTCTATATCAACCTTCATGGTTTGAAATCTTCTATTCTTGGGACACACCACCCTGGGTCTGCTCTTTTTGGGAGTTCTGATCCATCCAACCAATTAACCTTCTAGGTGATCCCTCTTAGGTATGTAATCATCTGATCCACTCTAATTAGTGTTTCGATCAATCTGATTCATCTATATTAGAAATTAAACTCATGACATAACCTATGTTAAATATGGTAAGTTGAGGAAAATCTCAGAGACATGCCTACAACATAAGATACCCCATAATTGACATTGAATGCCTCAGCCCTCCGCACCCTAGAGAAGCCCCGTCAAAGGGAAATCTAGGTTTACCAGTGTTTCAACATCCATACATTCTAGTGATTACCAACATAAAAACTCTCCTGACTGAAGGTCACTGATCTGACTTGAACCTTCCTTAAATAAGTAGTCTAATTTACTAGAATCCACAAAGATATTCCACCGGGAAGTGTTTCACGAACAACATCTTAATCTTTATGGGAGACATGGACTAGGGGACAAATTTTGAGTATAAATCCACAAAAGGAGAAACCAAAATTACATCATCTTGATTTTATCAAGGAGAAAACATACCCAAAAATGTGAAGGAAGTTTCCCACCTTTGGAAAGCGGGAATGCAGGGAAAACAGATGCATGTCCCCTCCAACGATGCGTGCCCCGACAGAAAGTGTTGGAAACAACTACTTACAAATCAACCACAAAACCAAATTACAAACTTCAAATGAACCGAAAGGTAATAAAGTGGTTTAACCTTGAGCCTAGCACTGCCACATGAATAAATCTATTTCCCAACATGACACGCTATCACTAATCACCACCTTACTATCTCTGTTTGACCTAAATTCCATTGTCACTTGTTATCCCCATTGATCTACCTTCATCAATCTCTACCAGATAGTGGAAACACCATTTAAAATGGGCTTGCAGGAACAAACCAGGTGAGACCAGGTGACCATGCTCAACATAAAAAAGCCTTCATCAGAGAGAAAACAACCATCAAAGAAGAATAATGCATCGAAGCCAACACCCAAGTTACAATAACCACCCCCAGAGTAATCTCTATTCAATTGACTGACAACCTAAAACCCAAAATTCTCCAACCCACCATGAAACATCAACACCATCAAAGGACATCACAATGCTTCAACACACACCACCAATGAAGACAACAACAATGCTACTTGTCGAAATGACTAAACCTCATTAGAACCCTACCAAGTTCAATGTAAAAGATGGGTGAGTGTCTCATAAAACCCATCTCTAATAGATTTGGGATTTTTGACTAGCATCTAGGGTATAAAACACATCCTTTTTAGACATTATCATATAATAACTTACAAAATATATCAACTAATGCAAACTCATAACCATGCTTGAAAATGAAAAAATAACCTTGATCAAAAGTGATAATATCAAAAATATATAATTTCATGGAACAATCAAATTCAATAATAATAAAAAATATTTATAAACTAGGAAAACCCTTAAAAATAATAAAAACATTTCCAAACTAGGAAACCCCATAAATACATAAAATACATCATTAAAAAATAGTGACACCTCGAACTCTAGTAACCTTAAGTCAATAATTATATTAATATATTAGAACAAGATAAAAAATATCACATCCTAAATTATTAAATAGTTTAGCAGTATTGGGAGACTAGATACATACATGATACTCACCTTAATTTTGAAAACATGAAATAAAACTTCAAATTATAGTGAGAAATTTATTATTTATTCTAGTATATCTATGGAATCATTCATAGATCCCTTATTTGTAACATAGAGAAAGGAAAATAAAATAAAGGGTGAGTTTAGATGATTAGTAAGGGAAAGTGTAAAACATAATCTATCATTGGATAAATAAAGCATGAATAATTTGATAGAGATAAATAATAATCAAATATTTCATATAAATAATATCATTAAATGAGAATATATAAATGGATGAAATAAAAATATAAATAACAACATGGATAATAATATCTATTTTCAAAATGATAGAATACATAATATCAGACATCATAATCATATCATCAAGGTCTTATACCAAGACATCATAAAAATACCATTAAAGCCTCATTCCAAGAAATCATAAATAGTTGGGAAAACATACACCAAATACCCAGACTATATTATTTCATGAGACCAAATGATGCATCAAGAAGATATAATGGCCCCCAACTGTTGCTTACCAAGTTGATTAATTCATCATATGAAATAAATGAATAACAATTCAATACATAATCAATACAAAAATCCATATTTAAAACTAGCATACACAATGTTAATATTTTCCCTAATCAATAAATAAAACAACATGATCATAATACATAAAAAGAAATAAGGAAGATAGTATCATTATAGTATATCCCCAATAAATAATACAAATCATCAAATCATGCTGACCTAGGTGAAAATACCTTTAAAGGAACATTCAATCCTTTCCTTCAAAACATGAGAAAAATATACTTTTCTTTTAAAAATATTTTAAATAATATATTTCAAAATATTGAGAAAATGAATTCCTTTGAAAACAACCAAGGAAACCTATAAAGAAATATTTAAATAAAATAATAGTTATGATGATGGAAAAAACCATTCGTTCAATAAATGTTAAAACAATGATTCCTTTAACACTTATAGTAAAAAGTCAAAAGTAACTCGTTCAGAATATGAAAAGAATATTGTTTTTAAAAATTTGAAAGGAAAGTAAAATATAGTTGAAAATGTATTTAAATAATAATTTGATAATATAAAATAACATTCTTGGAAACATTTTATGAAACATGAACATGGAATAAAAAGTTTATTGACCAAATATAAAATAAAGTTGACTTTTCTTTAAAAATGTTTTCTCAGACATATTAAGTACCCAAGAGAGGAAAATAAAAGTAAAATATATAAAATTTATAGATAAATAGAGGATAATAAAATATATGGATTTTAATATAGAAATATATTATAATTTCCTTCAATGTAAATTTAAACATAAACAATCCCAAAATAAATGAGATTGTAGAATAAACCCTTACCTCTTTAGTAACTTCTGAATCATAACCACCATGAATGAAATAACATAAAATAAAATATTAAATAAAATGAATATAGAGATATTAATTATATATCATATAAAATAGGTAGTATATATTCCAAATTAAGTAAATAAGAAGTGAATTTGACATATGTATCACAGAAGTAAAAGTGAGATGAGAAATCCTTACATCAAGTTCAAATTGCCTCGTAAGTTCCTTTAACCTCATGTATAATAAATTTAAATTTATTATAAATACATACCAGAATAATATTATAATTATAATACCATATATGGTTTAATTATAACATATTATCATCTTTTCTTAAACAATTCAATATTAAAATCACTGTTCCAGGTGATAACTGTTTCGTTTTTCATGTATGTTTCGAATTGGTAGTTATGGTCATTACATATTGATAATGTTTACATAATATATATAATGTTAATAATTATATAAATATCATATATATTAATTATCTAAATATATCTAGAATAATCTACAATAATCGGAGATGAAAAATGAATCACACCTCTTTGTGGAGGTGGTGGTCCACACATACGCATGAACGATGTTATCAGTTTTTTAATGGGTGGAAGGGTAAGAAGGTAAAGGATATAATAAATTTAAAGAATAATGATTATTTCATAAATATAATATATATTTATTAGTTCTATCTTAATAACTATCCATATAAAGTGGTGATAAAAAAAGAATTGCACCGCTACGTGGAGATGATAGGTCGTATGTACACATGAGCGATGTTTTCATTTTCAATAAGATGGAAAGGAGGTGAAAAATGGTTGTACCATATTCATAATAACATCTCATTATATTTACGATAATTTATTAAATATGTTAGTATGACTACAACTGATTTTGATGAAGTATAAGGAGAAATAAACTTTGAAAGAGTCGGTAAAGACGATTACCTCTTCTTTGAGATATCTCCTCTTTCTTACACCCTAAACCTTCTTAGGATAGTCTTAGGAGAAGAAAAAAAACTAAAATTTTAAATTAAGGAAGCTAGGAAGGAATTAGGGTTTATATTATACAAGCTAGAGTTTTAATTATTTATGAATAAAGGATAAGAGGAGATTCCCTTTTATAAGTGAGGGAAAGGACACACTTGGAATTACTTAAAAGATTTAAATATAATATATATCATAATCATGTCAAGTTGAACCAAATGGAAATAATATAGATGGTAAATTTTTATAAGTTTTAAATAAATTTAACCAATAAAATTTAAACACATTGAAGTATCATTTAAATCCTTATCTTGTTGTTTAACCTCCTCATTAACCCTTTTTAACCATAACCATGGTAACATATTTTTTAGCCTTTAAGGGTCATAAATTTACTTATAAGGTGAAAAGAGGCTGAAATATGGAACATGTAAGAAACTTTTAACCATTTATTATTCCAATTGTCCTATATTAATATTTTTTTTTATTTTTAAATCATTTAATAAAATATAGTTTTCCTAAAATATCATTAAAGTAATTTTTTGGGATTATTCATTTAATTTGAATTCAAAGAAATAAATGCCAAAAGGAAATTAAAATATAAATTCATTTAGAATTAATTATTATTTATAATTACCTATAAAAATAGTGGAATACAAAAATTCATCTAAATTTTATTTTATTGTTTTTAAAACCATTTACCTTGATTTTTTTTCTGCTTGCACAAGCACTGTATCACTGTTGCATAAGCATTTACGGTAACTATAACATAAATAAAAAATTAAAATAAATTAACATCATAAAAATAATGCTTTAATATTACAAATAACCATTTTAACTATTAATAAATTGTTTTTATCCCTATGATAATATGTTAGAGAAATTTAAAAAAAGATAGTGAAATTTGGTATTTATTTTTTACTTAAAATAATATATTGGTCATTATCAAATAAAAATTACACCAAATATCCATATATTTGAATATTATACGAGGAAGGAGAGAATTAACACATACAATATAAATAATAGAAGTGTTGGATATATTTTTTTAATTATTTTCACATTATTTTTAACCTAAATTACCTAATCTACCTGTACCGTGGTGAAAAATATTTACCATGGTTACTATTCACAATGACCAAAAATGAAATTAGAATTATTAATAAATTTTAACATGATGATTAATAATATGAAATATAATTTTCAATATTATATTTATAAAAATTTTAGAAATTAATTTTAATATAAGTATGTAAAATACAATGAAAAACAGGTTTTAGAAAAATGTGTTTTTAAGCATAAAAATGAACTTATACCAAAATAAAATATAATGTTGATTCATATAGAATTAATTAGATTATTTTTATTAAAATTGATCGAATTTTAATTTAAAACAAAATAAAATAATAATTAAGGTTTTAAATTACGTGATTTAAAGAAACTAAATAGCTGTTTTGCAAAAATCAATATTTTCACTATTCACTCAAAAATAAATTTTTTAGAAAAATACCAAAAAATAATCCTAAGACTATAATGAAATATTTATTTTAAAAATGATATAAATTTTTTCAAAGTAAATTTTCAATGGTGTAATAAATTAATTATAATATCCATGCACATAATGTCATAAAAACCATTTTGAAGGAAATATTTTTTTGAAGCATAAAATGAATTTATTCATATTACTTTTCTTATAAATATAATTAAATTAATCTTAATTAATTAAATTATATTAATAATTTAATTATTTCATTAGAATAATTTATTAATAGTGATTAATTTAATCTATTTAGATCAAAATACATTACACACATAAAAACAGTCTTATTAAAAATATATCTTTTTTTCCTTTAAAATATTTTATCTTTATTTACAACCAATTAATAATCAATGTATAATTGATTATTCATTTTATTAAGGAATTTTTTTAAATATATTTAATAATATGGTTATTCCTTTTCATAATTATAAAATCAATGACTATGTTATAATAACTATATTTAAATAATAACATTTCTATCACGGTTCATTTAAGATCAATGTTACATATACCACACAAAATAAAATATATTACTTAAAGAAAATAAATTCTAAAATATTGGTGTGTTACACTCTACCCACTTATATAAATTTCATCATCACAATTTTATCTCAAGTATGATAAAAAGGGTTTATTTGTTTAAAACCCATTCCATAGAGTGGAAAATAAAACATATGATCATGAAAGGAAAAAACTTATTAATATTTAAAAATAACTTTTTTGAAAACCCACATCATAAAAAGATATAATAAAACATCATTTTTAATATAGGATAAATGAAATATAAAGGTCATCTGGAATAACACATAATCAGGTTCTCACATAAGGAAAATATTGTTGGGAAGTAAAAATATGGAAATTAAGGAGAAAAATAACATCCGAGGAATAATAGAGAATGATAGAGAACATGATAATGAGAAACTTAAAGACCAAAAAACCATAAATCCTCAAGTGTTAAAGAAGACAATCAATTCATCATAAATTAAGGTAATAAGATACCATTTTTTATTTAAATATCCTTTTCATAGATTAAGATATTCTTTTACCATCAAGATGGAGAACAAGATAAAATATAATTACTTGATTTATTTCTAGTTCATACACACTATTTCTCTCAAAGAATGTGTGGTGTCCTAGGTTTAGGATAAAATGTTATAGATGCCTATAATGATTCAGTTATTCTGTTATCTAATTCCTTCACTATGGGTTTTCCATTTTTTTCCCTTTTGAGGGTTGATTGTGGGGGTTCAAGTATGGTTTCATAATCACATACTCTCACTTTACCATGTTCATTTATTAGAAGTTTACAATGAATACCACTTCTATAATAAGATATATACCTGCTTTCCAATAGTAGGTGGTTAATTGAGGTATCAGATCCAATGACACTTAGTAACTCACATTGGTAGAGAGGATGAGAGGTCGAGATCATCACACCCTTTTATGGGGAATTATTTCATACTTTGAGACTCTCATATATATATTTAAGATATGTTTTATAATCTCTTCATAATCCCGATACATGATTGGTTACCCTAAAAAAATAATTACTTGTTGAATCCTTATACGTGTAAAGGGCGTTCTATTAATGTGAACATCTGTATATATCTAAGGTTCTTCATTTATATCCTATTATTTCATAGCAATGTGTGGCACTCTAATGTTTAATACTATCAAGGTAGGCGATTAATATTTCAAGGATGGGATTTAACCTTTATGAGGCCTCCAACATATCCTATTTACAGTAGGAATCGAATACCACATAGTTAATTTCATTCATATAGTTTAACATCATGCGTAAAGAATATATCTAAGAGCAATTAAGAACCAGGTATTAAGCTCAAGCCTTAGGAAGGTGTCCTACATATCCTGTTTGGACATGAATCAGAGTTTTCATAGTTTTATCACACCTTCGGGACTATCCTCGAGGTTGATGACCCTATATGGGGTCGGTCATATCATGCCACTAAATAAGGATTACATATAGAGGTTTCCCTAGTTAGTGGAGAATTCATGATATGAATGATATGATTGTTTCAAATCCCTAATCCCATGTGATCCATTCTCGATGTGGAAAATAAGGGATGGAAAGTATCGAGTCTCATTTCATATGGATGAAGGACTTATGTGCTGGGGTGACCCTTATGAATCTTAAGATTTAGGAAGGAATCATACATATCCTACATATATCTGGAATCATATTTATCATAGTTCAGTTATGGGTATGCCTGAATATGTCCACTAGATAAGGTTATCATATCTCGGGACATTTTCCTAACATGTTCTGATTGTCTTCTGGACATGTCTGGGGTGTCTGTATGATATGTTTGAGGATGTATGGACATTTCCTGGTTTCCCAAAGGATATTTCTAAAGACAATTTCATGATCAATTTGACTTGTCCAAAAGAAATTTCATGATATGGATAGCGTGTCTGAAGGTCAACGCATGACCTAACTGACATGTCTGGAGGGTGTCACATGATCACAATGACAAGTTTAGAGGACATCGCATGACCAAGTTGATATGTATAAAGGACATCACATGATCTATATGACATGTCTGAAGGGCGTCACATGATCTAAATGACATGTCTGGAGGACTTATAAAGACCTAGATGATATACCCTAAGGTTGCCACATGATTTGAATGACATGACCAAAGGACATCAAATGATCTAGCTTCCATTTTGGAGTATTTCACAAGACCTAAATGAAATGCCTTGATGCTGCCACATGACTTGGGTGACATTTATAGTGGTATTTATAATTCTTGGATAACATGTCCTGACGACACCACATGACTTGGATGACATGTCCGGAGGGCATCACATGACTTGGATGACATGTCCAGTGGGTATTGCATAACTTTGCCAAAATATCACGACACTGTTTCATGATTAGGGTAGGCCATGTGAAGCACATTAAGATTAGAATATCCATATTCTCATAATTCTTCCATATTTTTTAGTCTTTTTAAGTATCTACTACATATGTGAATCAAGGTTTGTCAAGAATTAGATTATTTAGGTTTCACATAACCCAGTAGACTTGTGAAAAATCATTTAAATGATATATATGGCCCATCATAAGTCCTTTGCATGATATATAATGATATCAAGTGAAGAGAATATTCATGATGTATGATCCCTTAGTTATTTACCTAGATTTTACCTAGTGAAATACCCTTGAGATCACATGAATTTCTACTTTGAGATGACCGATCCCACATTATCATGTAGAAGTCACCATCATTTGTGTGTTTTTTTCTTAGGGAAAGGGATTTAAAGGCCTCAAACACCTAGTTATATTCCTCATTTCATGGCACATATCTCAAAAATATTATATAGATTTAGTGGAGAGATTTTTTTTATCATTCACTTTTCGTGATCCTTCCATAAGCCATCCATGGCACGATGTGATGATAGTGACCACAAGAACATTTTACCATTTCCATTTTTATTTGAATTTTGACAATAAAATGGATTTTTATAACTATTTTAACATGTCAAATGGTATTTTTACCATTGAGATGACAATTTTGGTATCCTTCATGAGATCAGGATGCCTGTGGGAAGTCTCTCACATGATCGAAGAAGACTTATCTATAGTCCTTTGTGAGACTGAGACAAATTATTAGGGGACTTCGTGTGACCAAGATGGATTTTCAAATGGAATTTTCATTACTGATGGTGATCACATGAGGTGCACAACTACTTCATATAAAGATCAATGAATCTCCCCTTTTTGATAATATTCTACCTTTTCCCATTTTATTTCTTTCCTTATTTTAAAAGGAGAGGGGATCTTATGATGTTGTCTAAGTGTTTTCATGGACAATCACTATGCTTGTCTATGACGTGTCATGTGATCAATTATGGATCTCATGACAACACCTGATCATTTCCACAAACAATCCATCTTCTTTTCTATATAGCCTCTTATGCATCACATATTTTAATAGACGTATCTGAGGTCCTTTAGATGTTGATGGTGACATGCCAACATGATCTTTCATGTCATGGTTTACATGCTGCTAGGGGATCTACAAGGTATTTTGAATCTAATAATCACATAACATAAATTTCAACATAACTATCCTTTACATGAGTTTTATGCATTTCTCTACCTTTATTTTACAAGGGGGTTTGGATGATTGTTAGGTGTCTGTCAGTTAAACTGTCATGTGTTTAGAGAAACTCATCTGGAAACATCCACATGATCATCAATGTTTTTTCAAGATGCCCTCAGAAGAATAGGATGGCTTGTCAGAAGGGATTCTCATGATAATAAGTAGATCATTGAAAGCACATGATCCATATGCATGATCTTCCAAGGTCATGAAATCACATGTCATTCTATAGGTTACGCAATCCAAATGATTCAACCACCCTGACTTCATGCTACCCTTTCCTTTATTTTTTAGATATAATAATACCCATACTTCAGGTATTTATTCCATTCTAGATTCGATGATATTCACTTAGAGGGCATCAAAAAATCCCCCCTCAAGAGAGACATCCGCAGGGATAAGGACTCAGTTATGAGGAAATTAAATTCTTTCCTAAGTCCTTGGATATTCCATAGATTAGTGTCTCAGGTGAAGGTTGGTCTTCCTGGTGACCTTTGTTATTCCATGTATCGTTCTATAAATATGGGAGTAAAGGGTATCTCATTTAATTAGTGAATTTGAATCTCCAAAACACTCAAGATTACTTCCATTGCATGATTGATTCTAAAAACCTCATTGAAATATTCCTTTCAAAAGACCTCTATCTGAGAACCGATCACAAGATCCACTTCACAAGACCTCCTTATGAAATTCTATTGCGTGTTTGCACTGCATGACTTCCTTGTCTCAGAATTATTCAAATGAATAATGAAAAAATTCTCAGTAATTTCTTGAACCTTGACCTAGGTCTCTGGTTGTATGGATTTCCTACAGGATCTGCATGATCCACTGAATTGGTTGTGTTATTTCTCAATCATTATGTGGTTTACATGCCCATCTTAGGGTTTCATGATCACAAGAATTATGACTAATCATATGGTCATGAGATGCCCTGTGGGTTATGCAATTCACAAGGTATCTATGGGTCATGCGGTTAATGCGACCTATATCAAGTTATGTGATTGCAAATCCTTTCATGGTTCATGTGATCTTCATGATGCTATTGGAGTCATGCACCTCTTTTGATATGATTTTTCACTAAGATAATATAGGATTCCTGGTTTCATATATATGGATTCAAATTCTCATACATCTTCCCCCACGATTATCCAGAGGTCCATGATTACTGAGAATTTAAATGCTTACCCTCGAAATTACGTGTGCTCTAACAAAGAGATTTTGATGAGGCTTATCTCATATTAAATTCAGAGATACCCCTTGTTACAATAGATTTATTTTAATGGATTTTGGAATTCAAGATGTTACTGTCATTAACTCACCTAATTATAATCATACGTCTTCCTTACCTTCATCTTCCCTTGATTATGTTCAAATGATGTTTTCATAAGGAAATGAATCGGTCATGGTATAGTCCCAGGGGTGTCTTATATGTTGGATAACTCCCCTCGAGGTCCAAATGATTGTGATTTTCCCACTAGCCATTTTATCAAAGTTATTCGTCAATAATCATATCCTCCTTGAATAATTCGATAAGTGTATGGAGATCAAAGTGGTACTTGAAAAATAGTGGTAAATTTTTTGATGAATTGGAATAATTTTTTTAGGTTAGATATAGTTGTTCATAATTTTTTGACCAGCTACACACTATTCACATTTATGAGGAAACATGGATTTATCAGTTCATTATCTATCATTAGATGAAAATTCTTAAAGAAATGATAATTAGTTTGTACACTAGAACTAATTCCTTTAATCTTTCCTATGGTGAGGTAGGTATCAACCTCTGTGACATTTAAAAATTGGGAGGGATATCTCCACTTGGGGATTCTCCATATCACGGATGTTTGGGACAACCCCAAACAAACTATGACTTTGAAAAGGTACATTCTTTCCATTATAAAGGGGAATTTAAGGAAGAAGATAAATATATGCTTTCTCATTTCCTTTAAGTAATGTATCAACATATTTCTTAGTCATAGTGTAATTTTTTTAACCCCTATACACCCTCATAGATTCCCTTCCCGACAGGTCTGTGACAACACAAGATCATATTGAGAAATATTTGAGGATAGATATTATACCACATGTGTCTACTAGGTGATACTAGAGGTATCCCTGACTCTTCATCTAGTGGGGTTTTTATCCATGTTTCTGAACGAATGTATTTTTCCAAACAGGGACACATGATCGAGAATCCAAGTTGGAATGCTGGTGATGGAAGCTCGATTAGCATAGGATTGGCCTCTTAATATAGTCATACCAACTCTTTCACACATCTACCAACTATTGGGATATATCCAACAAGGAAACCCCTCTTAAAGGATTGAAAACCCTTTCTAACTCTTATTTATATGGATAGGAGAAGATTTATGCTGTTACAAATATCATAACATTACTAGGATCCCCAATACTTCATTTCAACCCATGTTGTTGAATATTTATAAATTTTAGGAAATACTACAAGGCCCTGATGAGATCATTAACATATTGAGATATCCTAATCATTCCAAATATATTCCTTATCCCACACCAATAGGGACAATTTTTAATAATGTTTGTGGATCTCTCAATGAATGATCATATAAAATCTATATTTGGGATGGGGTATCATGTCCCATGAAGACGAGATGATTATTTGAAATCCATATACCCCTTATTATTTATCTCTCTAATTTGGTTTCATCCAAATGGATTTACCTCTCCCTTTAGATAGCATATGGGGAGAACCAAATCCTAGGCTTATCCACCAATTTTTGATTATATTGGTGTGCAAAGACACAAATGCTGAGATTATCCTTCTGCCTATTGGTTCCATTGTCTTCCAATATTAGTATTATTACTTGGCTTAGGTGGAATCTTACTAAGGTGGGTTGCTAAATAGGTTGGTCCATTAGGTAGATAAACCATGTTGTTCACTGACCAACTTATCTATAGCAACAATGAAATTGATTCAAGAATTGGTTGAGACTTTGAGGAAGTGTCATTGTCTTAGTGATGATCATACCATTAGTGGAGAGTATTTTTTTTGAGGAACATGGTCCTTCAATGTGAGCAAAAAATGACGCATCATTTGAGAGAAGAGAACATGTAACTTATTCTCTTTATTCTTTGTTAGCTCATCCAATCATCCCCCTTTCTCATGTACGTACCCCAATAGTTGTAGAGGACCAATAATAGAACATGATAATATGGTAGTATATTCACACCTTGATCATTGAGACTTCCCTTGAAGCATTTTGTGACCAAGAGGAATTCCTTCATGAGCTCTTCTGTGATTTTGGGGCAGGCACCTTTAACCACTGACTATTATATGATATCATTCTACAAATCATTTTGACCATAAAACAACTATTTAATAATGATAAGATACTATGTAGTTTTGATGAAGAAGTTTCTCTATCCTAGTCACTAAGGGAAGAGTTAGAGGTGCTTTAGCATAGATTCCACACATCCTCTTAGCTACACACTCAGATGGAACTATTGCTATAAAAATAGTAGAATATGAAGCACGTAAAATGGTTTCAACCATATTTTGACATCGTCATCTCTATTTGATACTATTAAGAAATAATCTTAAGAGTTATATTCATTTATTGATACTCTTAATCCTAAGGTGGTGGAAAAATAGGTAGAGTGAATGGAACATTAGTATTCCATTGACAATTCTTACCAGAATCTATCTAATTTGGAAAATTCATCCAATAGAATCTTACCATATCCTAATCACCAATGCTTTTAATTTTATGGAATCTTTATAGAGGATTTAAAATGAGGATATTCCTCCTTTTTTACATTATCAATGAACAAATTCTCTGAACTTTACATTTCATTGTTCAGATTTCCTTTATTCATGATGTGCATGACATTTCATTGATCGAATGTTTCATAGATAATTAATGATACACATCCTTTGTATATTATCAAGTAAACATTAATACGAAGATTTGAATGTATTAATAACAACATAATATTCCTGAGAAATTATCATGAATTATCACTAACATGAGACTCCTCATTGATGTATCTGCTCTAGTTGTCTTAATATCACCTAATTTACAAGAACAATTTGGTAATATATATGTTTGGGAGGGAGAATAATTGATATTTTGATGAATTTAGTGGACTTAGAAATCAGATATTGATTTTTTTATAGGAAAATATGAGGATACCTACAATATTTATATCTTTTTATTTTATATTACACTAATTATTTCCTAATATTTATATAGGGGAAGGCTTAGTGGGAGTGGAATCATATTTTTCTTAGGTTGGACACTTACAGGTTTTCTACCTAACAAGTTTTGTATCATTTCCATTTACAATTTCTCAATATTTCCTAGACCAAACAGAGTGCATGTCTAATGAGAAGCAACTCAACATTCACCTAGGGTTCCATTTTTAGGCTTTTAACCTGGTGATAATTGTGTCTCTTTCAATTTTTTCTTTTAATGTATTTCAAGCTTGAACATTGTTGCACTGTAGTTTGAGGTCTTCTAGATCAGACCTTCTGCTACTGGTAGTTTAGATTCTTCTAGATCAAAGTTTCTATTGCTGTTAGTTTAGAGTATTCTATCTTGGACCTTCTATTACTATATTTTAGGGTCTTCTAGCACGTACCTTATATTTTTGGTAATATACCATTCAAAAATTAATGTTCTCTATGTATTTGAATATCATGCGATAGGGACATCTACAATGCAGTTTAACATTATGTGGTATAGATGTCTTATATGAAGTTTAACATCAGAGGACAATGACATAAATATGATATAAAATTTAAATTCTTAATTATATGATATGATTTATGAATATATAGAATGGGGATACATACATGGGATGATAAAAAACACCCTAAGGTGTTGAGTTTTACCATAGTGTTTCCAGGGCTCGTGAGGATTGGGGTTACTTTCCAGTAAGGAGAACATGCCTCTAGTTGGTGATTCAAAGCCTATATGCATTGATAGCATGGTAAAATAGAGGTTTCCCCACTCTTTTACAGGATCTATGAAAGATTTTGTATATTGTTTCGGTGCGGATGTGCGTCGGGTTTCCGTTCTGACGCTGTTCCGCCAGGACGCGCTCGCGCGTGCGCCCGTCGACCCGAGGGGATGGGAGCGCGGCTTGTGGCCCCGCAGTCCCGCTTTCCAAAGGCGGGCGGCATCCGTCCCTTATTCAGGGACGTCTGCTCCTTGATCGAAACCGGGATGATGGGATGTCGGCTCCTCCTTCCGCGGACATCTCCTCGGAACTCGTCGCCTAATCCGGGTCTCCCTCATAGATTTAAGAATGTTCGTGAATCTCGTTCCCGGCGCCATATCTTCATGGACACCGGTTAATTACGCTGCTTCCGCCCGGACGCTCCAAGGAGTCTGGTCGGGGCAGCAACCCGCGGTGAGGAGACCAGGTAGCTCTGGGTGTTGGGGGCGTGTCTTAACACTGCGGCTCTGCATGTCTGCCTTCCATCCCTAATAGGGATTCTCGAAGGCGTGATGGCCTGAGGCATCCCACGCTGGGTACGGGGAACTGCGTTACCTGAGGTTTTCCTCAGCTTCCCATGTTTAACACGGGGTATGCCGCGAGTTTAACGTCCAGCGGGGACGGCATCGGACTGATCAACACGAGGAGTGGATCAGATGACAGAACCCCTTGCGGGGAACCTCCGATGCTGGGGCCAGCACATGGGCGGCTTCCCGAGTGAAGTGGAGTGGAATGAAGTGGCATGACCCCACCGGGATGTGGCGGCCCGGGTAAGGATCAGGATGGATGATGGAGTGAAGAGCTTGGACCCCATAGAGGCTTCCTACGTACCGCGCGTTAGTGCGGATCAAAGTCAGCGTAGTTCGGATATACAGTTTAACGTCATGCTGGACGATGGCAAGCCGACTCACAAGGAGGTCGAGGCTGCCGGGCGGTGGATTGAACCGAACCACCTCGCACAGAGGGGGATGGAACGGCCGGGTGGATCACAGTTTCACGTCATGCTGGACGCTGGTGTTTGGGGCTTACACTCTAAGGAGGCCCATATGCGGCAAAGCTCAGTTGGAGAGGGACTTGGGCCGAAGGTAAGAGACACCTCGATCCCTGTCACGCCCTCTACTGGCTTCGACAGTGGGGAAGAACAATGGAGATACACATGTGCAGTCCCCCACAAGGGCGGATTCATAGGTGAATCGACGCGAATGTGAACCCGGGAGGGGTCCACTGATGGACGAACCGACGTGAATACGACCGGGACGACCAGGTGGTGGGCTTGAACCTCAGGGAGGCTTCCTACGTACCCTGTTTAGGAGACAAGGATCAAAGTCCACATAGTTCATTCTGTCAGGACTTACGCACTGAGGCAACCTGAGTGCGGAAAAGCTCAGTTGAAGAGGGACTTGGGCCGAAGGTAAGAGACCTCGATCCCTGTCACGCCCTCTACTGGCTTCGGCAGTGGGGAAGCACAATGGAGGTACACATGTGCAGTCCCCCACAAGAAACTAGTGGTTTGTAATACCCTACCCCCGTGGGCGAAGGCCACTCCAATAAATTGTCCCTAAAGAGGGGCAATCCCGACATCCCTGTAGAGACGAGCGGGTGGGGGCCACATCCAAACCGGGGGGGACCCTGCGTGCGAGGCACGGGATCGGGTGATGCGGACGGTTTAACGTCTTGCCGGACGAAGTACAGTTTAACGTCGTGTGTTGAGGACGATGGGGTTTGGGGCTTACACCTTGAGGAGGCCCATATGCTAGGCAGTTTAACGTCGTGCAGCTTGGACGAATGCAGTTTAACGTCATGTTGGACGAAGCGGACGGTTTAACGTCTTGCCGGACGAAGTACAGTTTAACGTCGTGTGTTGAGGACGAAGATGCTTGGCAGTTTAACGTCTTGCAGCGCGGACGAAGTACAGTTTAACATCGTGTGTTGAGGACGATGGGGTTTGGGGCTTACACCTTGAGGAGGCCCATATGCTAGGCAGTTTAACGTCGTGCAACTTGGACGAATGCAGTTTAACGTCATGTTGGACGAAGCGGACGGTTTAACGTCTTGCCGGACGAAGTACAATTTAACTTCGTGTGTTGAGGACGAAGATGCTTGGCAGTTTAACGTCTTGCAGCGCGGACGAAGTACAGTTTAACGTCGTGTGTTGAGGATGATGGGGTTTGGGGCTTACACCTTGAGGAGGCCCATATGCTAGGCAGTTTAACGTCGTGCAGCTTGGATGAATGCAGTTTAACGTCATGTTGGACGAAGCGGACGGTTTAACGTCTTGCCGGACGAAGTACAGTTTAACGTCGTGTGTTGAGGACGAAGATGCTTGGCAGTTTAACGTCTTGCAGCGCGGACAAAGTACAGTTTAACGTCGTGTGTTGAGGACGAAGATGCTTGGCAGTTTAACGTCATGCAGCGCGGACGAGGTGCAGTTTAGAATCATGCAGGACGGATGCTGAACAGTTTAATGTCTTGTAGCTCGGACGTGGTGCAGTTTAGCGTCTTGCAGGACGATGGATGCCTGGCAGTTTAACGTCCTGCAGCGCGGACGAATGCAGTTTAACATCATGTTGGACGAAGCGGACGGTTTAACGTCTTGCTGGACGAAGTACAGTTTAACGTCGTGTGTTGAGGACGAAGATGCTTGGCAGTTTAACGTCTTGCAGCGCGGACGAGGTGGTGCCGCCAATGGGTCTGTGTCACTTCGCGCGAGCCTGGAGGGACGCACGGGAAGACAACGCACGGTGCGGGCACCCGGGATGAAGATCATCGGGCGCCACATAGGTGGGTACCCTCAGGGGGTCAAAGGGGGCGACCCTGGCGGTTTGCGCGCAAAAGAGGAGCTTGGCGCGCAATACCGTGGGTCGGCGCACAATTGGGCAGCCTGGCGCGAAATTGGGCCAGCGCTTTGCGCGCGGAAGATGGAGATTGCGCGCACCGGGCCTCTGATAGCGCGCGGGGGCAACAACCCATTCTTTAACGAATGGCCACTTAGTAAGGGGGGTGCGCGCAATCGGGCTGGATTGCGTGCACCTGGGGGGCAATTGCGCGCAAGAGGCTTCTTTTCGCGCGAAGGCCTTTGGGTGAGGAGTTGGTCAAAGGAAAGAAGCCAAAGGGGTTGCGCGCGAAGGCGAACCCCGAGGCTTGCTTGCGCGAAATAAAGGAGGTTACCTGAAGATCGGCATTGCGCGCGGAGGGGGTGGGATTGCGCGCACGAGCGACTCTTCGAATTCTGGAAACCTTCAAAACGTCGGGGGTCGCCTTGTATTTATAGGCAACCCCGGGCGCGCAATTCGGTTCGCGGACGCGCAATTCGGCGCGGGCGCGAAATTCGGCGCGCGGGCGCGCAACGCGGTGCAGGTGAGAAATAGGGGCCCGACGCGCAATAGGGTCGCGCAGGGACGTCAGGCGCGGAAAATTACGCACCGAATCGTCCCATTGCACGAATCCCGGAAGGATTGCGCGCGCCTCGCCAATATTGCGCACGGGCCTCCGATATTTCGCGCAAGGCCTTCGGGCCTTCCGAAACATGCTTCTGACTCCAAATATGAACTCGCTTTCCTCATCCGGAACTTCGTTTGAGGAGTAACGAACTTTTCCGGCGTCTACAAAATCCCCCCCTCGGAATCTGATCGGCGAGAGGTCGCAACGATCGGGTTCCGAGGGAGACACTGGAATGCCGATGTCCTGGGCGGCGCGAGACTTTGGCTTAATGTGCTTAACCACAATTCATTGTCTTGTGGGAGCATTAACCAAGCTTCAGACATCCAAAATTGGGCCTGGATTTCTAAGGAAGAGAGGGAGGTCATTCCTAAGAAGGGAGACCTCAGACCTAATCAATGTACCATCCCCCCAACTTGTTCCGACACACGAGCGGGACAATGCTAGGGGCGTTGAGATTTTATCCGAACATAGGGAAATGAGAAAGGGTGAATCACGTGTCCCGAATTCAGAAATCCACGAAGTTCGGCCTTCCAGGAAATGCCCAAGACAGCAAGCGGACAATGGATCAATCGACCATACTACTGCAATAGACGGACCGAAGGTCATCATTCATATTGCAGGAGGCGGATCACATGTCATCATCAATACCGCTTTGGGGGTTCCTTCAGACACAAGGGTGGAAATCCGGATCAAAAGGGCATGCGAAGCATGGGGAGAAGTGATGATTTGTTCGGACATAATCTAACACTCCCAAAGTTGCGCCACCATGGGGAAAGCGTATTAGGCGGATGCACTAATCTGGCCGTGAATCACCCCAATTCTCAGACAGAACCTCTTTGACGAGGAAACTGTCGCTTCCCATCATTGCAATGGGGCATCCCGAGCTGAATCGGGGAGAATATCACAACCGCACCACTCTACCAGAAGCCAGGCCAGATGACCGGCGACGAGGAGGGGCGGGACTTAGCGATCCCTGAGGCTGGACCCGAGTCGAGATGCTCGAGCGTTCCTACGTACTCCATCAGGCTGGAGATCAAACCACACGTAGTTCTGAGAGTGCAGTTTTAACGTCATGCGGGACGTAGAACCCCGATTAGGGAGATCTTAGTTTAAAGTCGTAGAGCTCGGACCATAGGGGCAGATCTTAGTTTAAGGTCTTAGAGCTCGGACCATAAGAACCTCAAAGTACGCCACATCGTGGTCCTATCCCCTGGATATGCGAAGATGCATTGAGGGATAGTGTCAAGAGTGCTGAGATTTTGCCTGGTCAGAATGGGGGGTGGAAAACGTAATGTGAATCATGCGGCCATTCACTCAAGGACTGGGGGCACCGGCATAACGATATGGGAGTACTGCCGACCGTGGCGGAAAAGCAGCATCAATATCGCACTGACCGTTGATGGAATGAGGCAGCAAATGAGCATCAACCGCTCAAGCGCAGGATTCATATCGATTTGCTGCCCAAGGCCCTTGGGGGCACCAGCCCAGATCAGTGGGAGAGCACTGAGGCATTGTATCCAGACCGCTCACGGGGGGTTCCACCAAGGGCGTAGGTGATGGGTCCAAATGAAGGGGAGCATGAAGCCTGAAAAGTGGAAGGAACCTGACCAAGCTGAACCTGACCCTCCTGGCAATAGACCAGAGTACTCTTGACACTGGTGGACCACTGCAAGGGGTCGAGGGACACGCCTTGAGGGTGACCCGAAGGCGGCGGATTCCCCATAGAAGGGGGAATCTTTAAGAGGTGGGGGGTTGGACCCGAAGTTTCAAACATCCGGGCGTTCCTACGTATCCCATATGGATGGGAATCAAGCCACACGTAGTTCTTGAAGCGCGGCGCAACACAATCGGGCACCAGCGCGGGGAGGGGTGCGGGTCTGGCCCTCGCACCCAAAAGAAGCGGTATTTGATATTTCTTGTTTGTCCTTAAAGGTGGATGGTTTTTCTTTGTGCAGCGACATGCCTGTGATTAAGAAATCCCTGGCGTCGCCACAACAATCAAGCCATGAAAGGCATTGATAAATGGCATGGTTATTAACCAGCGCCCAACGTGAGTGTCCCCTGAGGAGAACATCACGATGCAGTGCCGTTTCTCGTCGGGCGGCCAAGACGATCACAGTTTACGGTCGTGTGGTAAGACCAGGCAACACAGTTTAAGGTCGTGTGGCTCGGACAATGGAGGAATCCGCTTATTGCGATACGGTGGACCCAGCGGAGGTGGGGACACATCCCAGCCCTGCGGTCACGCACAATTCCAGGGGAAGGATCCTGGGATAGGGGCCTGCATATGTCTATCAATCGAGGGGCAGAGATGCTAGCCTCCAGCTATGCTGGGCCCAGAACGCGATTGTTCGGGCGACTCCTTCCTCCTCATGGGGACGAGGGTCTAGCTACACATGGACCTTAGGGAGGACATCAGCATCTATCATTGGTGCTCATATCATGGGAGCCTCGAATGGCACCATTACCCTGGTTGGCCTGCCTAACGTGTTGAGGTGTACTGAGGGTCAGTATGAAGAGAGAGTGTCGAGCTTCCACTACAATGCACTGAGGAGGAGTGTGATAAGGACTGCGCAACCAATGTTCAGAGCCTGAAAGAGTTGACATGGCGATCAAGAACGTTGCTGACCATATTCGCAACACAACATCCGATCGCGTCAGCCTAGGATGAGGCAAGCAAACGAGCATCAACCGCTCAAGCGCAGGATTCATATCGATTTGCTGTCCAGGAAGGCCCAAACAAGAGGAAGCGCGAGGCCCAACAAGTAACACAGGACTTGTCGGGATTGAATCCGACACTATAGGTCATAGACCGGAGTACCCCAAAACATGCTAACAGATCACCGAAAAGGGTAGGAGGACTCACCTTGAGAGCAACCAAAGGACGCTAGATCCCCGTGATCAACCAAGAGACGGGGTTGGACCTGGAACACAAGCGTCCAGGCGGTCCTACGTATCCCATAAGGATGGGAATCAAGCCGTACGTAGTTCTTGAGAGGCAGTTTAACGTCTTGCGGGACGAAGTGCAGTTTAACGTCATGCGGGACGATGGAGCATGCAGTTTAACGTCCTGCAGCGTGGACGAATGCAGTTTAACGTCGTGCTGGACGATGGATGCTTGGCAGTTTAACGTCTTGCAGCGCGGACGAATGCAGTTTAACGTCGTGCGAGACGAATGCTGAACAATTTAACGTCTTGTAGCTCAGACATGGTGCAATTTAGCGTCATGCAGGACGAAGTGCAGTTTAACGTCATGGGGGATGAATGCTGAACAGTTTAACGTCTTGTAGCTCGGACGCGGTGTAGTTTAGCATCATGCAGGACGGAGTGCAGTTTAACGTCATGCGGGACGAATGCTGAACAGTTTAACATCTTGTAGCTCAGACGTGGTGCAGTTTAGCGTCATGCAGGACAGAGTGCAGTTTAACGTCATGCGGGACGAAGTGCAGTTTAACGTCATGAGGGACGATGGCTACTCAGGAAAAGTACTGCTTGAGGAACCTAGCGTTGGTGGGAGGAGTGATACGCTCACCATCCATAGTCTCTAGGGAGTACGCGCCATTGGGATAGACCTTATGGACAACAAAAGGTCCCTCCCACTTGGGCTCCAACTTGGGCGGCTTCCTGCCGGGGATCATTGGTGCTCTTAGGGCCAGTACTAGGTCACCCTGCAGGAAGGAGCGGAGGCGAACCTTCTTATTGAAAGCTCGAGCCATTCTGCTTTGATGCCTCTCCAAGTTGTGCAAAGCGCGAAGCCTATTCTCATCCAGTGCTTCCAACTCGACTAGACGGGCTTCAGCAGCTCTGTCCGGCGCTTGCTGGTCGTAGACCGCAGTGCGCAAGGATGGTAACTGGATCTCGATGGGCAGGACGGCCTCAGCTCCATACACCAGTGAATAAGGGGTCATCTGGGTGGAATTGAGAGTCGTCGTCCGATAAGCCCAGAGGGCGTTGGGGAGCTTGTCCGGCCAACTCTTCTTGTTCTGACCAACCATCTTTTGCAGAATGTTAGAGAGGGTCTTGTTAAACGCCTCAATCTGTCCATTCGCCTGCGCATGATAGCGAGATGTATGGTTCGAGCGAATGTTGTACTTGGCGTACAACTTCTTCAACTCAGCTGATCAGAAATTGGCTCCGTTATCCGTGAGGATAGCGTGAGGCACTCCAAATCGATAAATGATGTTGGAGGTCACGAAGTCAGCGATAGAACAGGATTTGACCTCTCTGAGCGGAATCGCCTCTGCCCATTTGGAGAAGAAGTCCGTGGCGGTCAGAATGAACTGGCACTGGCGAGCCGTCGCCGGCAGGTAAGGTCCCACAATGTCTAGCCCCCAGACTTCAAAGGGCCAAGAATACCTGGTGGTATGGAGAGGCTCCGGCGGCCGATGCACAAAGTTCGCATGAACCTGGCACGCATGGCACTTCTTGGCATACTCGATGCAGTCATGGATCATGGAGGGCCAGAAGTATCCCAACCTCCGAATCTGGTGGGACAGCTTTGGTCCAGTCTGGTGGGCACCACATGAACCAGCATGAACCTCTTGCATGACTCGTGGGATCTCAACTCCCTGAAGGCAACGGAGGAGAACACCATCAAATCCGCGTCTATAGAGGATCTGCTCCAGGCCGGGACTGCTCTGGAGGACAAACTGCGATGCGCGGCGTCGAACTCGCTCGCGCTCGGCCCGATCCGACGGGAGAATGCCATGTTGGAGGTACTCAACCAGGGGCGTCCTCAAATCAGGGGCTGGTTCGACTGCCATATCTGTGGTACTCGGGGCTCCGGGCACAGGGGAAACCATGGTGAGATTACTTACCGACGGGCCGCGATCTCCCTCCAGGATAACGGGAGCGATGAGCCTGCGGTGCGTCACGCGGATGATCAGGTTGTCCTGTTCAGGCTCCGCGAGTGACGCAGCAAGGCTGGCCAAAGCATATGCTCGACCGTTCTGCGACTGGGGAATATGGACAATTTCTGGCCGAGAAGGGAACTGGGCCATCAGGAGGAGGGTGCACTCCAGCAATGGCACAAGTTCCGGCTTCCTGACAACATAGTCACCATTGATTTGCCTAACGACCAGCTCGGAGTCCCCTTTGACACACAGATAGGGCACGTCGATCTCGAGAGCTAACTCGAGGCCAGTGATGAGGGCATGGTATTCCGCCTCATTGTTGGTACATCCCTCTGACAACAGGAAAGAGTATGGCAGCACGGCTTGCTTCGGGGTAATGAAGACGATACCCAAGCCCACTCTGTTGAGCTTAGGATTATCGAGTCTTCTACCGGTGGGGCTCCGGGAGGCACCGTCAAAGTGCATCTGCCAGCATGGATTGGCATGATCGACCGAGAGAACGGCCTCATCAGGAAAGCCTAGATCCAGCGGTTGATCCATGGAGGTCAGGTGAGCAGCCAGAAAGTCTGCCAATGCTTGCCCTTTGATGGCCTTCTGAGACACATACCTGATGTCGAACTGCTGGAGAATCACAACCCACCGCGCTAGACGGCCAGTCAACATAGGCCGGCTCAGGATATATTTCAACGGGTCTACCCGAGAAACCAACTGTACCTCGTGGTGCTGCAGGTAGTGCCGTAATTTCTGTACGGAAAATACGAGCGCCAGGCAGCTCTTCTCGATGGGGGAATACCTAACTTCTGCATCGAGGAGCATGCGACTGAGGTAATATAGGCTATTCTCTGTTCCCTCGTTGTTCTTCTGGGCGAGAAGGGCACCAAGGGACCGTTCCAGGGCGGTCACATAAAGGACCAGTGGCCTCCCGGATACAGGCGGCATCAGAACCGGAGGTTGAAGCAGGTACTGCTTGATTTCCTCGAAAGCGGTCTGACACTCCTTATCCCATACATAGGTGGCACCTTTCTTCATGAGCCGAGAAAAGGGATTACACTTTCCGTCCAGATTCGCGATGAATCGGCGTATATAGGCTAAGTGGCCTTGGAACCCTTGCAGTTCCCAGATGTTACCTGGGGGAGGCATCTGGATAATCGCCCTGATCTTCTCTGGGTCGATCTCAATACCCCGGTATCTTACCACAAAGCCAAGAAACTTCCCGGAGGTGACCCCGAAGGCACACTTCAACGGGCTCATCTTCAGGCAGCGAGACCAGAGGAAGCCGAACACTTTCTCAAGATCTTTGAGATGGTCCTGACGCTGGCGCGATTTGACCACCAAGTCGTCGACGTAGCATTCCACCAGTGTGGCGAGGATTGGCTTGAATATGCGGTGCATCGCCCGTTGATAGGTGGCACCTGCATTCTTTAGGCCGAAGGGCATGACCTGGTAACAAAAGATACCTTGGGGGGCCCTGAAGGCAGTGAACTCCTCATCCTCAGGGGCCATCCGGATTTGGTTGTATCCGGAGTATCCATCCATGAAGGAGAGGGCTTGGAACCCTGACGTGGCGTCATTCAACAAATCTGTCACCGGAAGGGGAAAGTCATCCTTCGGACAGTGGCGGTTGAGATCGCGGAAGTCGATACAGACTCTGATCTGCCCGTTCTTCTTCCTGACCGGCACGATGTTGGCCAGCCATCTGGGGTACTGAACTTCCCTCATGAATTTGGCTTTGATAATCTTGTCAACTTCGGCCTCAACCATGGCACCGTGGAATGGGTGCATCTTCCTGGGAGGCTGCTTGAACCCGCGACGGTTCGCCGGGAGACCAAGGCGGTGGACGGATACCTGAGGATCTAGCCCCGACATCTCGTCATAGCCCCAAGCGAACACATCACGGTGCTGTCTGAGGAAGTCCACGTACTGCTGCCGCTCCTCAGAGGGCATGGCGTCACTGACCAATGTGGGTCTTAGATCTGCCTCGGTTCCAAGGTTCACCTGTACTAACTCATCGACCGTGGCGGAGACGCCCTCCTCAAAGGCTGGGGGTGCGTCTTCCACGTCCTCTCCACTCGGGGGGGGGGGGGATCGTCCATGGGAGAGACTGCGTTGGAAACTGCATTGGGGCTACCAGATCCTACTGGGCCGCTGGTGCTGGCATGGGCGGTCGCGGTCATCTCATCAGGAGACTCACAGGCCGTTGAGACCATGGCTACGTCCAACCGATGGATCGGGAGGACGTAAGCGTCATCCAAACTTTCCCAGGGATCACTTGCAACAGCGACAGGCTCAACCTCACCCGTCAGGATCTGCTTATCCTTGCTCTTGTAATAGTCCGCGTCCAGATAGCGGGCTTCACATGAGGAAAAAGGAGTGGCATCTCCCTGAAGCACGCCTACTCGACCATTAAGGGAGTATTTAAGGCATTGGTGGTATGACGAGGGAACCGCCGCATGAAGGTGGAGCCATGGCTTGCCCATCAAGGCGTTATATGCAGTGTCCTGAGAGACTACCATGAATTCGGTGTTGGCAACCAGGTCACCGAACTGGGTCTTCAAACGTATCTTGCTGACCGGAGTTTGCTCGGTGCGGTCGTACCCCTGGATCCTGAGGTCGGAGGGAATCAAGTCATCCTCAGACAACCCCAATCTCCGGAGCGTCCGAGTTGGAATCAGGTTAATCCCAGACCCTGTGTCGACAAGACAGCGCCGAACTTCAAGGACATTGAACTGGCCAGTAACATACAGCGGACGAATGTGCCCTTGTATAGGAGGGTCTTCATCCTCACCAGAGAACGAGATAACTTCCTGACATTCGGCGTTCTCAATCGCTTCGGCATGAAAGGCCTCTGCAGCCGCAACTTCTGTCTCAAACTAGAGGGGGCTCTTCAGGGCTTCAGCGAGCGCCTCGCGCATCTCAGGTGACAGGCGCAGAGCCTCAAGGATGGAGAGCCTTGCTAGGATGTCTGCCAAGTGCTTCAGGACATCATACTTTCTTTCCAAGCGCGAGCCCCTGGTTGCAGGAGGTTGCTCTGCGGTTGGAGGCATGACGGGCCTTGCCGGTTGGACCGGCGGTCGACTGGTGCTTGGCGCATCTCGCTGTTCAATGGTTGAAGCCCGGGAAGTGGTCACCATACTGGGGCCAGGAGGCCGGGATGGACTCGTGGCAAGACGGAGCTGGTCGCGGCGCGGCTGAGGCGGTTCTGCCTGGTCCCACACCACAAACGGTGGCGGAGGCGAATCCGTCATCCCCGGATGGGGGGGATGCGCGCGCTGAGCTCGGTTTTGAGCCCGCTGCCTAGTCTCAGTGGCGTGCACGACATGGCTGGAGATACCAACTGCCGTGCCCCAGCGACTCCTGTTGTTGCAGTTCCTCCGACGGTGGCGACGACCGGGGACACTAGGGAGGTCCACCTGGTGTTCTTCAACGTCGGGAACCGAAAAGGGATTTACCAGCTTGACGGTATTAACCGAAGCATACCCAAAAAAACGTGGGGGGAACCCAGGCCATCGACGTCGTGAGACGGAGTGCCAGATTTCCCTTCCCCAGCCCCTGGCGGGTTCCGTGCCCCGGTGCTGAATGCTCGGCCGGGCAACATGCTAGTCTTCCAACACCTCCGAAAGCTATCGGTCTTCGTATTGAGGAGAAGAGATTCACGTCGGGTTCACCATTTTCTGTTTCGGTGCAGATGTGCGTCGGGTTTCCGTTCCGACGCTGTTCCTCCAGGACACGCTCGCGCGTGCGCCCGTCGACCCGAGGGGATGGGAGCGCGGCTTGTGGCCCCGCAGTCCCGCTTTCCAAAGGCGGGCGGCATCCGTCCCTTATTCAGGGACGTCTGCTCCTTGATCGAAACCGGGATGATGGGATGTCGGCTCCTCCTTCTGCGGACGTCTCCTCAGAACTCGTCGCCTAATCCGGGTCTCCCTCATAGATTTAAGAATGTTCGTGAATCTCGTTCCCGGCGCCATATCTTCAAGGACACCGGTTAATTACGCTGCTTCCACCCGGATGCTCCAAGGAGTCTGGTCGGGGCAGCAACCCGCGGTGAGGAGACCAGGTAGCTCTGGGTGTTGGGGGCGTGTCTTAACACTGCGGCTCTACATGTCTGCCTTCCGTCCCTAATAGGGCTTCTCGAAGGCGTGATGGCCTGAGGCATCCCGCGCTGGGTACAGGTAACTGCGTTACCTGAGGTTTTCCTCAGCTTCCCATGTTTAACACGGGGTATGCCGCGAGTTTAACGTCCAGCAGGGACGGCATCAGACTGATCAACACGAGGAGTGGATCAGATGACAGAACCCCTTGCGGGGAACCTCCGATGCTGGGGCCAGCACATGGGCGGCTTCCCGAGTGAAGTGGAGTGGAATGAAGTGGCATGACCCCACCGGGATGTGGCAGCCCGAGTAAGGATCAGGATGGATGATGGAGTGAAGAGCTTGGACCCCATAGATGCTTCCTACGTACCGCGCGTTAGCGCGGATCAAAGTCAGCGTAGTTCGGATATACAGTTTAACGTCATGCTGGACGATGGAAAACCGACTCACAAGGAGGTCGAGGCTGCCGGGCGGAGGATTGAACCGAACCACCTCGCACAGAGGGGGATGGAACGGCCTCGTGGATCACAGTTTCACGTCATTCTGGACGCTGGTGTTTGGGGTTTACACTCTAAGGAGGCCCATATACGGCAAAGCTTAGTTGGAGAGGGACTTGGGCCGAAGGTAAGAGACACCTCGATCACTGTCACTCCCTCTACTGGCTTCGGCAGTGGGGAAGCACAATGGAGATACACATGTGCAGTCCCCCACAAGGGCAGATTCATAGGTGAATCAACGCGAATGTGAACCCGGGAGGGGTCCACTGATGGACGAACCGACGTGAATACGACCGGGACGACCAGGTGGTGGGCTTGAACCTCAGGGAGGCTTCCTACGTACCCTGTTTAGGAGACAGGGATCAAAGTCCACGTAGTTCATTCTGTCAGGACTTACACACTGAGGCAACCTGAGTGCGGCAAAGCTCAGTTGAAGAGGGACTTGGGCCGAAGGTAAGAGACCTCGATCCCTGTCACGCCCTATACTGGCTTCGGCAGTGGGGAATCACAATGGAGGTACACATGTGCAGTCCCCCACAAGAAACTAGGGGTTTGTAATACCCTACCCCCATGGGCGAAGGCCACTCCAATAAATTGTCCCTAAAGAGGGGCAATCCCGAAATCCCTGCAGAGACGAGCGGGTGGGGGCCACATCCAAACCGGGGGGGACCCTGCGTGCGAGGCACGAGATCGGGTGATGCGGACGGTTTAACGTCTTGCCGGACGAAGTACAGTTTAACGTCGTGTGTTGAGGACGATGGGGTTTGGGGCTTACACCTTGAGGAGGCCCATATGCTAGGCAGTTTAACGTCGTGCAGCTTGGACGAATGCATTTTAACGTCATGTTGGACGAAGCGGACGGTTTAACGTCTTGCCGGACGAAGTACAGTTTAACGTCGTGTGTTGAGGACGAAGATGCTTGGCAGTTTAACGTCTTGCAGTGCGGACGAAGTACAGTTTAACGTTGTGTGTTGAGGACGATGGGGTTTGGGGCTTGCACCTTGAGGAGGCCCATATGCTAGGCAGTTTAACATCGTGCAGCTTGGACGAATGCAATTTAACATCATGTTGGACGAAGCGGACGGTTTAACGTCTTGCCGGACGAAGTACAGTTTAACGTCGTGTGTTGAGGACGAAGATGCTTGTCAGTTTAACGTCTTGCAGTGCGGACGAAGTACAATTTAACGTCGTGTGTTGAGGACGATGGGGTTTGGGGCTTACACCTTGAGGAGGCCCATATGCTAGGCAGTTTAACGTTGTGCAGCTTGGACGAATGCAGTTTAACGTCATGTTGGACGAAGCGGACAGTTTAACGTCTTGCCGGACGAAGTACAGTTTAACGTCGTGTGTTGAGGACGAAGATGCTTGGCAGTTTAACGTCTTGTAGCGCGGACGAAGTACAGTTTAACGTCGTGTGTTGAGGACGAAGATGCTTGGCAGTTTAACGTCTTGCAGCGCGGACGAGGTGCAGTTTAGCATCATGCAGGACGGATGCTGAACAGTTTAACGTCTTGTAGCTCGGACGTGGTGCAGTTTAGCGTCCTGCAGGATGATGGATGCCTGGCAGTTTAACGTCCTGCAGCGCGGAAGAATGCAGTTTAACGTCATGTTGGACGAAGCGGACAGTTTAACTTCTTGCCGGATGAAGTACAGTTTAACGTCGTGTGTTGAGGACGAAGATGCTTGGCAGTTTAACGTCTTGCAGCGCGGAAGAGGTGGTGCCGCCAATGGGTCCGTGTCACTTCGCGCGAGCCTGGAGGGCCGCACGGGAAGACAACGCACGATGTGGGCACCCGGGATGAAGATCATCGGGCGCCACGCAGGCGGGTACCCTCAGGGGGTCAAAGGGGGCGACCCTGGCGGTTTGCGCGCAAAAGAGGAGCTTGGCGCGCAATACCGCGGGTCGGCGCGCAATTGGGCGGCCTGGCGCGCAATTGGGCCAGCGCTTTGCGCGCGGAAGATGGAGATTGCGCGCACCGGGCCTCTGATAGCGCGCGGGGGCAACGAACCATTCTTTAACGAATGGCCACTTAGTAAGGGGGGTGCGCGCAATCGGGCTGGATTGCGCGCACCCGGGGGGCAATTGCGCGCAAGAGGCTTCTTTTGCGCGCGAAGGCCTTTGGGTGAGGAGTTGGTCAAAGGAAAGAAGCCAAAGGGGTTGCGCGCGAAGGCGAACCCCGAGGCTTGCTTGCGCAAAATAAAGGAGGTTACCTGAAGATCGGCATTGCGCGCGGAGGGGGTGGGATTGCGCGCACGAGCGACTCTTCGAATTCTGGCAACCTTCAAAACGTCGGGGGTCGCCTTGTATTTATAGGCAACCCCGGGCGCGCAATTCGGTTCGTGGGCACGCAATTCGATGCGGGCACAAAATTCGGCGCGCGAGCGCGCAACGCGGCGCGGGCGCGAAATAGGGGCCCGACGCGCAATAGGGTCGCGCAGGGACGTCGGGCGCGGAAAATTACGCGCCGACTCGTCCCATTGCGCGAATCCCGGAAGGATTGCGCGCGCCTCGCCAATATTGCGCGCGGGCCTCCGATATTTTGCGCAAGACCTTCGGGCCTTCCGAAACATGCTTCTGACTCCAAATATGACCTCTCTTTCCTCATCCGGAACTTCGTTTGAGGAGTAACGGACTTTTCCGTCATCTACATATATTTTATTAGTGAATGCTAAAATATTAAGTAAGCCAAGTCCATATGGATAGTTTGAGTATGGGTGGAGTAATTCATAACCCAAATGTTTAAATCGATGAATATAGAATGGGACAGATATACCAGGGATCATCCAAAACACCCCAAGGTGTTTAGTTCTTCCATGGTGCAATCAGGGCTCACGAGGATTAGAGTTATTTAATTCCAAGCAGAATATGCCTCTAGTTGGTTGGTCAAATAACTTATTCCTAAGTCCATAGATATTACATTCATGGTCAAGTAAAGGGTATATCCACTCTTTTTTGAGGGCCTTGAAAGATTTTCGAAGACTCAAACATCTGGATTATGAAGTGGGGTATGAAGAAAAGGGATATATAGGAAGGATTCTGGCACTCTAGGGTAGTTGATATTTAGGTTGGGAGGCTCGAACCCTATTTCACATGATTTAGAGTCACGTGATTTGGGCCATAAAAATATTGTACAATGAAGTGCTGTATTCCTACTTTGAGAAAGGGTAAAATACATAGTGACGTAACATTGAGGATGTTGAATCTAATTGAATAGTTTAGTCACAGGTATTGTAAATCATAGCCCAAAGTTCTCAAGTCATGAGGATGGTATGGAAAAATAATACTTGGGATGACCTAGAATACCCTAAGGTGCTGAGTTTTTCCACAGTGATATCAGGATCATAATGATCAAACAAACCTTTATGTAGGGAAAACATGTCTCTGTTTGGTAGTTAAAATCTCTTATACACTAATATAATGGTCAAATAGAGAGATCTCTATTCCTTTCCAAGGGATGTGGAAGGTTGTGGCAACTCGAGGCACTCAAATCATGAAGTGTGATTTATAGAAATGTACTATTCAAGAATGGTTTGAGAACCCTAAAAGTTGTGTTGCCACCTATTGAACATGTTATTATAGAGATAAAATATAACAAACCATTACTCTAACTTTTTCTTAGACCAGAGGGTCCAACGAGCATGGATCAACTTTTACTAGGGCTATAAAGTGGACCCTATGAGATTTACACCTTGTTTATTTATGATCTAAATTTTTCCTAAAATATGGAGATAAATATCTTAGCGAATGAAGACTTTAATTTTTCTTAGTCTACCCTTTGTGGGTATTCAACTAGAAAAGATTTATGTATCTTTCAATAATAGTTTAGGGTCTTGTGATTTGGACTATCAAAGGTTAATGTTTAAGGTCATATAGATTTGACCAAAGTGCATGCAATTTCAAGGTTATGATGTATGTGGACTTGGTATGAGGTAAATTTAAAACAATATCCTTATTGGGATACCCATGTTCAAGGGTACTCCAACATCATTTTGAGTGGGAGATGAAAATTTTTTAAATTATGGCTTGAGGTTCTTAGTCCATGAGTAATGATATGGTAAAATAATGTCGGGATGACCAAGAACACCCTAAGGGCCATGGAATATTTGTATAAACCCGAGGCACTCGAGACATGAATTGTGATTTATGAGTTGAGGTGATTAAAAGATGATGGATGAACCCTATTCAATAGTTGAACGAGGTCAGGTTCTTATGTTCCTCTAATAAGGGGTGATGGTCTAAACATTTTAACATCATGTAGTGGGGATGTATCTATCATGCAGTTTAATTTCATTCCACAAGGATGTTTTTTCTTTTCCTTACAGTTTAACATCATGCATGAAGGATGTGGTAACCAACATGAATATTGTGCAAGATGTACTTGGGGACACTTTTCACTGGTTTGAGAATTTAGATATAGGGAGAATATTTTATCCATGGACAAGCCTATTGATGAGTATCCATATATGTTAGATCCCTTCTTTAATAGATTTATCATGTGTGCAATCAAAACATATGTAGATCTAACTCATACATATATAGAATAAGTTTGTATGACTAAGCCCTCATTAAAAATAGGTATATGATACTTTTATGATCTATTAAATGTGAATACCTTTCGTAGTGTAGTTTAACATCATGCATCTATAACATAGATCCTGATCTGAGGTACGTCTCAATCATGTCGACCAATATGGTTTTCTAGGATCCCTAAGCTCACATGATCTATTCTCGACATGAGAAACAAAGGAAAACTGGGAAATCATCTGATCCAATTGAGAATGGGTATTATATAGTTCTCTGTATAGGTCTTACACATATGAAGTTAGGGGTGCATTTTTTTATCATTCTACATGTTGTGGATGAACCAAGGATGGGAGATTCAAGCATCACTATATTTATTTTAATGATAGGAATCAAGCCATGCATAGTTGGTGAATGGGAAACTATTTATGCAGGTTTAACCCATATGAATAGGGGGAATTGTTATTGTTGATTATTATAGTTATTGTCACGACCCGTCCTCGGGGCCCGTGCCGTGACTACCCCAAGCCCGCCTTCCATAGGCCAGGGGATGGAGACTAGCACCAAAGGCGTAAATCCCGATAACTGGGAAGGCATTGCCTTTATAAAAGTAACAAAACACCACAGAGTACAAGCGGAAGTAAAACACTAAGTACAAAAAGAAGTGCTGAAAAGTAAATGGGCCAGAATACAAACCCAGAAGAAAGTACAAATACAACTGAACAAAGTACAACAGAAAAAGACAACAGCTGGAGGGACGGAAGCGGCTCCTGGGTCGTCCTCCTCGGATCCTACCTGAAGGGTAGGTACATATGGCGCAGCTCCTGGATCGTCCACCACGAATCCTACCTGAAGGGTAGGTACAGATAGCCTCCACGGTGCTATCGTCCGTCAACCTCCTCCGAGTGTCGTCTCGCCGTGAAGTCCACCTCCAGACACTGACTTGTCGTGTAGTCCACCTCCGGGTACCGTCCAGTCCCCGAACACTCGGCCTCCGTCAGCACTGCCTGTCGTCTGCAACCAACACAACGAGGTGCGGGCATAGCCCGTGCAGGGGTGAGTATAACGATACTCAGTAGGGACCCCGAGACCCTCAAGGTCTCACTAAATCCAACAAGGATAACCATAAGAAGATCTCAACAGATAAACTCTACTTAGGTATATGCCCATACATATACCAAAGTTATCAAGTAACCCATCTCAATCATGAGGAAACACAAGGATCATGAGATCAACGGATAACCACTACCCAGGTATATGCCCATACATATACCTAAGTTATCAAGTAACCCATCTCAATCATGAGGAAACACAAAGGTCAAAAGTCTCAGCTCAAACCAGGATTTTCATTATCGAAACCGTAACTACTGAAGAGCTCCGTCTCTAGAGTGTACAGTGGTCCTGTCACGACTCCGAGGTACTGCTCACTAACCTAAGACTGCTGAGGTACTCCTCCTGTCGAGTACCGCGGGCCAGCCACCCAAACACAGTAGTGCTTCCCGCTGAGGTATGTCACTCAAACACAGTAGTGCACACCCCCTAGTAGCCTGCAGAGGTACTCTCCGGACGAGTACCGCGGGTTTGCACTATCACACAGGTAGTGTTCAGTCCGCCATGGGTCTGCACCCAAACAAAGTAGTGCTCCGTCCACTGGGCTAGTCGACTCACTCCAAGTCGAGTCGGTCAAGCAGTCGTCAGGTCTCAGTCGGCTACACGGTCTCCGTACTCCGCACGCTCGTCTCTGGGAGGGTCCGCTCCACGAGCTGCAAGTCGATACTCCAAGTATCTCAAGGTCCCACGAAGAAGTATCTCAAAGGACCACCTCGTCACAGGGGTCTCAACGCAACAGACGACGCGTCGATCGGACGCCCGGTCTGTGAGTTATTAGCCTTTTCATCCCAGGGGCCCGGTTGGTTTCGTGAGCGAACCAAACCCAGCCGTATCTCAACTGTACCCCGATCTCTCATAGGGTATACTCATAGGGACCGTTTCTCAACGTGATCGTCAACGCCGCTGACGGTTCGTCAAACGAACGTCCTGTCTGAAAGTTATCAGCTTTTCCGTTCCAGGGGCCCGGTTGGATTTCGGGTGCGATCCAACCCGGCCACTACCAACTGTATCCAAAACTCGGGCGAAGGATGCCAAAAGTTCCGTATCGTCAACAGGAACTCAACGCAACAGACGGCGCGTCAATCAGACGCTCGGTCTGAGAGTTATTGGTTTTTTCGTCCCAGGGGCCCGGTTGGTTTTTAAGGCAAAACCAACCCGACCGTACTCCACCTGCGCCCAAACCCCGGGCGGAGTGAGCCAAAAGATCCGTCTCACTAAGAGGAAACTAGCAAAGCTGACGGTACGTCAATCGGACGTCCGTAGCTCAAGATATGAGCGTTTCCGCTCCGAGGGCCCGGTTGGTTTCGTGTACGAACCAACCCGACCGAACCCAAAGTATTCCGAAACTTTGAGTGCGATAAACCGAAACGACCGACTCACTCCAAGGATTGCGTTGCCGCTGACGACGAGTCGTTTGGAGGCCCGTAGCTCAAGTTACGGGCGTTTGAGCGAAAGTCATCCGAAGACGGGGGGTCCGGGCCCGGGCCGACCCCCCCTGGTTGGCCCGAACCGGGTCGGGTCCGACCCGGTTGGCCCGGCCCGGCCCGGCCAGGGTCGGTCCGGCTCGGCTCGGCCGAGCGGCTGACGCGGGGGAAAGACGCCGCCACGCGTGACACCCCCGCGGCACCCGCGGGGTGTCTGCCAGACAGCCGGACGTGCCGCGTGAGAACCCCGCGACACCCACGGGGTGCCGCCCTGGACACCCGTGGGGTGCCGCGTGACAACCCCGCGGCACCCGCGGGGTGTCGCCCTGGACACCCGCGGGGTGTCGCGCTGGACACCCGCGGGGTGGCGCGCTGGACACCCGCGGGGTGTCGCGCTGGACACCCGCGGCACCCGCGGGGTGTCGCGCTTGACACACGCGGGGTGCCGCCGCCTCCGGCCGCCGGCGCCACCGCGCCGGCGACCCACGCCGCCACCGGCTTCCGCGGGCCGCCAGAGTCGCTCCGATGGCCCGTTTTCCTTCCCGTCTGCGTCGTTGTTCCTCCCGAGTTCCGTTCTTTACTGCGGGATCATCAAAAATCCGTTGCGGCACGTTCCGTCGTTGCCCGTCAAATCCGCACAAGAACGAAGAACGGCGGAGGGTTGTCGGGCCGTGTTCGTTTGGCCCACTCCCTCCGCGTTAGATATAAACAACGGGAGAAAAAAAATGTTCAACACATGAACTAACAATTTTTATAAAATAAAATTGTTTCTTTGATTCCGGTTCTTTAATTTTTAAAGAATGTTCACGGGAATAAAAGGAGGGTATTTCCAAAATATAAAATCCCTACCTCGCCGTCGCTATCGGATGCGAGGTCATCACGGAATTGACCGTCGCGGAAGGAGGTGATCGTCACACCGCGGAAGGGCGTCGCGTCAACGATCTCCGAGGACCAAGAACATACTGATTTAATTAATAATAATTAAATCCATGTTGTTGTTGAAATCCAAAAAGAAAATAAAAATAAGCGTAACCCCCTACCTTGGTTGTTGTCGATCGAAGGCTGTCGCGGGGTTGGATCGTCGTGGAAGAAGCGTCGCGAAGGGAGATCCATTGGCGTCGCGGTACAAGGCTTCGCGTCGTCGATCTCCGCAGGTTTGGCGTTCTTCGCGTTCTTCGCCGAAGAAGAACGCTTTCCTCCAAATCCTCTCCACGCCACAAGTTTCAACCCAAAATAAAATAAGCTTAAGCCTTATTTTATTTACACAACTAAACATTTGAATTTCAAAAGACAAGAAACGAACCATTAATTCGTAGAATTAATTCAACGAAAGAAACAGCTCATTTAATTTACGAAATAAACCGCCCAATTAAATGGTCTGTTAAGAATTTAAGAAAACGCGTCAGTTGACTTTCATAAAGACGGATTTTCACGGGTGCGTTACTTAGCAGGAAGAAACGGCGGGGCTCGTGCGGGCCCCACCTCACAAATATCCTACAAAGGGGGTAGGATATTTCTGGATAGTACCTATCTGGTTCAACTCAGTTTAATCCTCTTTTAAGTGGCTTCAAGTGGCTTCCAAGTGGATTAAGTGAAATAAAATAAAGTTGTAAAATTATTTTATTTCTTAACTTTAAGCCCGAAAATTAAAAACCACACCCGAGCAAACGCAACTCCAGAAGAGGCGTTTCTAAGAAAATACCGGTGCTGCGATTCCATCAGTGCCCTCAGAATTCGATTCCGAGCACCGGTTCAAAATTTAGAAAAACCCGCTCGTCCGTTCACTGAACGTACCCGATCCAAACTTCGGAAATTGATTCCGGGCACACCGGGCCTCAAAATCAGGCGCCGTCAGAAACTGCGTTCTTGTAAAATTCCAAAGAAAATTAAGAAAAAAATTCCCTTGAAATTTACGGGTCTTTACATTACTCCCACCACAGGGCTTTACGTCCCCGTAAAGCTCCAACAGAAACTTAGGGGAACAAGGGCGGTATTGAGCATGCATCTGAACCTTCTACTCCCAAGTGCTCTCCTGGAGGTCCCCGATCTGCCAAAGAAAGTGCACAAGAGGAATCGATCGTCCTCCTAGGATCCGCTCCGGTCGATCCTCAATCCCCACAGGAAACTCCGTAAAAGTCACCTCATCACTAAGACCAGCTCCCCATGGTCAAAGATTTGTGTCGGGTCGTGCACGTATCTCCTCCGCTAAGATACGTGGAAATGTCGTGCACCTAGTGCAACTGAGGTGGATGGAACAAGCGGTAAACCACCTCGCCTACCCAGCTGAGGACCTAGAAAGGTCCGTTGAACCTCGGAGATAACTTGCCTCCCAGGCCACATCTCCGTAAACCTCGTCGAGGTGAGACCCGTAAGAAGACGTGGTCGTCATCCTCGAACTCCAGAGGTCTCCATTTCTGTTAGAACTGAAACTCAAAACGACTGCTGCTATGAGGGTAAGGTTGACCGACTCAAGAGTGATCGGTCGCACCCTCCTGTGCAAGAGTTACCCTGCACTGCCTGGGGTTTCCTTTTCTGCCGACCAAGGAAAACCCATCCCAACGTTTGCCTAAAACCGTTAATTTGAGTATGAACAGTTATTGCCCATTCCATACTCAAACTAACGTCGTAAGGCCTCGACGCTGCCACCAAGAGATTCCAACCAGAACTCTTGCCTCGAGGGTATGACCACACCGTCGGCGTAAGTGTGATTATCAAGTCTCCTACCAAGGTATCTCCAGACGTGAGGGTCAAGTCCACGGCTTACCGGAAACTCTAGGTCTGGAACAAGATTTGTGGAAGCGAGGAATGATTCATATCGACGTCTGTTACTACAGCAGCTAGTAGTGGACATAGACTACCCCTTGAATCATTTCTAGAGCCATTGGGTCACACTCCTTGACCGCATGCAGCCGCACTCTTCCTCCGCCCTCCAGCTCCCTGAGCCTGGCGGGAATAACTAAGGCGGGTGGTTGTAGCATGTTAAGATGTACACCACCTCATGCTGCTCTCCTAGATTTGCCTCCACGTCTGCCGCTTCGCAGACTCATCTCTATTTAAAGCTACCTCTTCTTGAAACATTTATCACGCCCGAGTCTCTAAGACTGGCACCGGTTCCTTGTTTCTTACTGCACTGTGCAGTCTTCATCCGCTCCTGGATGAACTACACCTCCTTTGCATACGATCTGAAAGAGCTGCTAAAATTTCTCCTTTGCTGAAAAGAGAAACCCGGTCTCATCCCCTCTCTAGATGAACCATGCCCATTGCCTAATAC
Organism: Viscum album; assembly: GCA_963277665.1. Classification (NCBI taxonomy): domain Eukaryota; kingdom Viridiplantae; phylum Streptophyta; class Magnoliopsida; order Santalales; family Viscaceae; genus Viscum; species Viscum album. The sequence continues at coordinate 340,181,365 of OY728163.1, forward strand.
AGTCAATCCTGGCATGAAGGATGCATTCATGCCATGGATGACGTCGTAAGGCCTCGACGTAACTACTAAGAGATCCAACTGTCACTCTCGCCTCCAAGGGTCGAGTCACACTGTCGGCATCAGTGTGAGGTCACTGGGTCTCCTCCAGTAGGAATTTCGAAAGTGAGGGTCAAGTCAACAGTCTTAACCAAGACCACTTAGTAACATCACAAAAGAGGACATGAAGGAAAACATCACAAGATAAGTGTCTTTATTTTATTGCAGCTCATGGTACAAAGACACAAAAACAACATCAACATGGAACTATAAGTACAAGAGACGTATCCACTAGTTCCGCTCCTGTCCACCTGCTCCAGGAGCTCTACTGCCTTGTCCACTGCTCTACTGTTGCTCAAGCATTCGTCGCTGCCTCTGCCTCGGTGGCTCCTCAAAAGCCTATGGATCAACTGTACGAGGAGTCGGACAGTCACGTGCTAGGTGCCCCTTTCCACTGCACGAGTAACACAGTCTGCTTCTGGTACGCCTGGCTCTGACCCCACCCCGGGTGCCCTGCACCACCGGTCCTAAAACCCGAGATCACCCAACTGCTGGTCTGGTCCTCCTGGACCTCTGCATCATCTGTCTACTGCCCACAGATGACTCGGCTTCTGATCGAAAAACACGCGGCAAAGGCAGCAGCTCCTGAACACGCTCGGGGTGTAGAGCTACTGGCACAAACTCCACCCTGAAGAAGGTCTCGAAGTCTTCCCATGTGAAAGCCATCCCATCGCAAAACTGGAACAAGTGGCTCCACCACCTGCCTACTGCTGCCTGAAGAAGGCTGGAAGCAAAGGTCACCATGAAGTCCGATGGCGTCCCCACTAGCCTGAAGACTCCCACCACAGCCTCCAGCCAATCCTCAGCCGCCTGCGGATCCGTCTCTCCCCCGAACCTGGGTGGCCTCTGGCGCTGGAACTCATGTAGTGCGCTCAAGTAGCGGGCATCGCCTACTGCTGGGGCTGGTGGCATCGGTGGCCCAACGTATGGCAGTACCGCTGGCGCCTCCGCTGGTTCCTCAACTGAAAGAGGGCCCTGTACCGAAGCCTCGTCACTCGACAGGCTGTCAGCACGCACATCCCTCTGGGCTCTAGTTGGTCGTCCGAGAAAAGGCATACTGAAAGAAACAACGTAACACGGTCAAACGATTATACCTGGTGAGCTGACCTGTTTTGAGCTGTTTTAAGGGGGGAAACCTTTGAAAACACACACGCAATCAGTGTTTTCGTGCACAAAGTCGGAAATCAGTTGCCAGGGTCCTGGTGTATGGATACGTTGGCCGCCCGCACCAACACTGGACTCCCTGAACTGAAAACCACACTCGGTACCCTTAACACTATTGCTTCACAGAAAGAAAGATCAGAGTCTGCGGTAGAACCGACCACCTCTGATACCAATTTATCATGACCCGTCCTCGGGGCCCGTGCCGTGACTACCCCAAGCCCGCCTTCCATAGGCCAGGGGCTGGCGACTAGCACCAAAGGCGTAAATCCCGATAACTGGGAAGGCATTGCCTTTATAAAAGTAACAAAACACCACAGAGTACAAGCGGAAGTAAAACACTAAGTACAAAAAGAAGTGCTGAAAAGTAAATGGTCCAGAATACAAACCCAGAAGAAAGTACAACTACAACTGAACAAAGTACAATATAAAAAGACAACAGCTGGAGGGACGGAAGCGTCTCCTGGGTCGTCCTCCTCGGATCCGACCTGAAGGGTAGGTACAGATGGCGCAGCTCCTGGATCGTCCACCATGAATCCTACCTGAAGGGTAGGTACAGATAGCCTCCACAGTGCTCTCGTCCGTCAACCTCCTCCGAGTGTCGTTTCGCCGTGAAGTCCACCTCCGGACACTGACTTGTCGTGTAGTCCACCTCCGGGTACCGTCCAGTCCGCGAACACTCGGCCTCCGTCAGCACTGCCTGTCGTCTGCAACCAACACAACGAGGTGCGGGCGTAGCCCGTGCAGGGGTGAGTATAACGATACTCAGTAGGGACCCCGAGACCCTCAAGGTATCACTAAATCCAACAAGGATAACCACAAGAAGATCTCAACAGATAAACTCTACTTAGGTATATTCCCATACATATACCTAAGTTATCAAGTAACCCATCTCAATCATGAGGAAACACAAGGATCATGAGATCAACGGATAACCACTACCCAGGTATATGCCCATACATATACCTAAGTTATCAAGTAACCCATCTCAATCATGAGGAAACACAAAGGTCAAAAGTCTCAGCTCAAACCAGGATTTTCATTATCGAAAACGTAACTACTGAAGAGCTCTGTCTCTAGAGTGTACAGTGGTCCTATCACGACTCCGAGGTACTGCTCACTAACCTAAGACTGCTGAGGTACTCCTCCTGTCGAGTACCGCGGGCCAGCCACCCAAACACAGTAGTGCTTCCCGCCGAGGTATGTCACTCAAACACAGTAGTGCACACCCCCTAGTAGCCTGCAGAGGTACTCTCCGGACGAGTACCGCGGGTCTGCACTATCACACAGGTAGTGTTCCGTCCGCCATGGGTCTGCACCCAAACAAAGTAGTGCTCCGTCCACTGGGCTAGTCGACTCACTCCAAGTCGAGTCGGTCAAGCAGTCGTCAGGTCTCAGTCGGCTACACGGTCTCCGTACTCCGCACGCTCGTCTCTGGGAGGGTCCGCTCCACGAGCTGCAAGTCGATATTCCAAGTATCTCAAGGTCCCAAGAAGAAGTATCTCAAAGGAACACCTCGTCACAGGGGTCTCAACGCAACAGACGGCGCGTCGATCGGACGCCCGGTCTGTGAGTTATTAGCCTTTTCGTCCCAGGGGCCCGGTTGGTTTCGTGAGCGAACCAAACCCAGCCGTATCTCAACTGTACCTCGATCTCTCATAGGGTATACTCATAGGGACCGTTTCTCAACGTGATCGTCAACGCCGCTGACGGTTCGTCAAACGGACGTCATGTCTGAAAGTTATCAGCTTTTCCGTTCCAGGGCCCGGTTGGATTTCGGGTGCGATCCAACCCGGCCACTACCAACTGTATCCAAAACTCGGGCGAAGGATGCCAAAAGTTCCGTATCGTCAACAGGAACTCAACGCAACAGACGGCGCGTCAATCGGACGCCCGGTCTGAGAGTTATTGGCCTTTTCGTCCCAGGGGCCCGGTTGGTTTTTAAGGCAAAACCAACCCGACCGTACTCCACCTGTGCCCAAACCCCGGGCGGAGTGAACCAAAAGATCCGTCTCACTAAGAGGAAACTAACAAAGCTGACGGTACGTCAATCGGACGTCCGTAGCTCAAGATATGAGCGTTTCCGCTCCGAGGGCCCGGTTGGTTTCGTGTACGAACCAACCGGGCCGAACCCAAAGTATTCCGAAACTTTGAGTGCGATAAACCGAAACGACCGACTCGCTCCAAGGATTGCGTTGCCGCTGACGGCGAGTCGTTTGGAGGCCCGTAGCTCAAGTTACGGGCGTTTGAGCGAAAGTCGTCCGAAGACGGGGGGTCCGGGCCCGGGCCGACCCCCCCTGGTTGGCCCGAACCGGGTCGGGTCCGACCCGGTTGGCCCGGCCCGGCCCGGCCAGGGCCGGTCCGGCTCGGCTCGGCCGAGCGGCCGACGCGGGGGAAAGCCGCCGCCATGCGTGACACCCCCGCGGCACCCGCGGGGTGTCGGCCAGACAGCCAGACGTGCCGGGGGACAACCCCGCGGCACCCGCGGGGTGTCGCGCTGGACACCCGCGGCACCCGCGGGGTGCCGCGCTGGACACCCGCGGGGTGCCGCCTGACAAACCCGCGGCACCCGCGGGGTGTCGCGGGACAACCCCGCGGCACCCGCGGGGTGTCGCGCTGGACACCCGCGGCACCCGCGGGGTCTCGCGCTGGACACCCGCGGGGTGCCGCCGCCTCCGGCCGCCGGCGCCGCTGCGCCGGCGACCCGCGCCGCCACCGGCTTCCGCGGGCCACCGGAGTCACTCCGGTGGCCCGTTTTCCTTCCCGTCTGCGCCGTTGTTCCTCCCGGGTTCTGTTCTTTACTGCGGGATCATCAAACATCCGTTGCGGCACGTTCCGTCGTTGCCCATCAAATCCGCACAAGAACGAAGAACGACGGAGGGTTGTCGGGCCGTGTTCGTTTGGCCCGCTCCCTCCGCGTTAGATATAAACAACGGGAGAAAAAAAATGTTCAACACATGAACTGACAATTTTAATAAAATAAAATTGTTTCTTTGATTCCGGTTCTTTAATTTTTAAAGAATGTTCATGGGAATAAAAGGAGGGTATTTCCAAAATATAAAATCCCTACCTTGTCGTCGCTATTGGATGCGAGGTCGTCGCGGAATTGACCGTCGCGGAAGGAGGTGATCGTCACACCGCAGAAGGGCGTCTCGTCGACGATCTCTGAGGACCAAGAACATACGGATTTAATTAATAATAATTAAATCCATGTTGTTTTTGAAATTCAAAAAGAAAATAAAAAGAAGCGCAACCCCCTACCTTGGTTGTTGTCGATCGAAGGCTGTCGCGGGGTTGGATCGTCGTGGAAGAAGCGTCGTGAAGGGAGATCCGTTGGCGTCGCGGTACAAGGCTTCGCGTCGTCGATCTCCGCAGGTTTGGCGTTCTTCACGTTCTTCGCGTTCTTCACCGAAGAAGAACGCTTTCCTCCAAATCCTCTCCACGCCACAAGTTTCAACCCAAAATAAAATAAGCTTAAGCCTTATTTTATTTACACAACTAAACAGTTGAATTTCAAAAGATAATAAACGAACCATTAATTCATAGAATTAATTCAACGAAAGAAACAGCTCATTTAATTTACGAAATAAACCGCCCAATTAAATGGTCTGTTAAGAATTTAAGAAAACGCGTCAGTTGACTTTCATAAAGACGGGTTTTCACGGGTGCGTTACTTAGTGGAAAGAAAGGGCGGGGCTCGTAAGGCCCCACCTCACAAATATCCTACAAAGGGGGTAGGATATTTCTGGATAGTACCCTATCCGGTTCAACTCAGTTTAAGCCGCTTTTAAGTGGCTTCAAGTGGCTTCCAAGTGGCTTAAGTGAAATAAAATAAAGTTGTCGTAAAATTATTTTATTTCTTAACTTTAAGCCCGAAAATTAAAAACCACACCCGAGCAAACACAACTCCGGAAGAGGCATTTCTAAGAAAATACCGGCGTTGCGATTCCATCGGTGCCCTCAGAATTCGATTCCGAGTAACGGTTCAAAAGTTAGAAAAACCCGCTCGTCCGTTCACTGAACGTACCCGAGCCAAACTTCGGAAATTGATTCCGGGCACACCGGGCCTCAGAATCAGGCGCCGTTAGAAACTGCGTTCTTGTAAAATTCCAAAGAAAATTAAGAAAAAAATTTCCTTGAAATTTACGGGTCTTTACAGTTATACCCATGATTGGAGATCCAAGCATCAATAAATATCCTATGATGATAGTAATCAAGACACATATAGTTCTTGAATGGGAAACTCTACATGTAGTTAGGATGCATACACATTGGGGGGGGGGGTATTGTTCCCATTGATTGTTGTATCAAGACCCAAGGTTATATATTCACACATCACTAAGTATCCTGTGATGATAGGAATCAAGCCACATAAAGGGGGGCACCTTATTCCCATTGATTATTACAGTTGGACCTAGGATTGGAAATCTAGGCATCACTATGTATTCTGTGATGATAGGAATCAATCCATACACAGTTCTTGAATGGGAAAATCTCTATGTAGGTCTGACCCATTGGAAAAGGGGGGCATTGTTCCCATTGATTATTGCAGCTGGACCCAGGATTGGAGATCCGACGATCACTATGCATCTTGTGATGACAAGAATCAAGCCCACATAGTTATTGAATAAGGAACTATCCACAAAGGTATAACCCATACATAGAGGTGGAATTTTTCCCATTTATTGTTAGAGCTGGACCCAAGATTGGATATCCGGGTATTACTATGTATCCTCTAATGATAGGAATAAATCCACACATAGTTCTTGAATGGGAAACTCTACATGAAGGTCCGACCCATATGCATAGGGTTCATTGTTCCCATTGATTATTGTATATGAATCAGGATTAGAGATACCGTAATCACAACATATCATGCGATGATAGGAATCAAGCCATATATAGTTCTTTAACAGGAAACACTCCTCAAGGTTGGACCTATACACAGAGGGGGACATTGTTCCCATTGATTTTTGTAGCTGGACCCTGGATTAGATATTAGGGCATCACTACATATCCCGTGATGATAGGAATCAATCAAAACATAGTTCTTGAATGGGAAAATATCCACACAGTTCTGACCCATATGTAGAGGAAGGAATTGTTCCCATTGATTATTGTATCTGGACACAAGATTAGAGATCCAGGCATCACTATGTATCCTATAATGATAGGAATCAAGACACATGTAGTTCTTGAATGGGAAACTCTCCATGTATGTCTGAACCATACATAGAGGGGAGTATTATTCCCATTGATTTTTGTGTATGTAACTAGGATTGGAGATCCAAGTGTCACTATATATCCTATGATGATAGGAATCAATCCACAATTAATTATTTAACAGGAAAATCTCTATATAGGTCTGACCCATATGTAGAGGGGGGGGGGGGTATTTTTTCCATTGATTATTATATATATAATTTGTATTAGAGTTTTGGGAATTATTATGCATCCTATAAAGATAAGAATCAAGCCACATGTAGTTCTTGAATATGAAACTTTCCACGCAGGTCTGACCCATACATAGAGTGGGGAATTTTTCACATTGATTATTACATATGAAAACATGATTGGAAAGATGAGAAGCACTATATATCCTGTGATGATAGAAATCAATACACACATAGTTCTTTAAAGGGAAACTCCCCATTTAGGTCTGACACATACGTAGGGGGGGGATTTCCCCTTGATTGTTATAGCTAGACCTAGGACTGGAGATCCATGAATCACTAAATACCCAGTTAAGATAAAAATAAAGCCACATGTAGTTCTTGAATGGGAAAATCTCCACATAGGTCTGACCCATATATAGAGGGGGGCATTGTGCTCATGGATTATTGCATCTGGACCTAGGATTGGAGATATGAGGATCATTGTGTATCATATGATGATAGAAATCAAACCACACATACTTCTTTAAAGGGATACTCTCCATGCAGGTTTGAACCATACACAAAGTGGAAGATTGTTCCTATTGATTGTTGAAAGTTGACATAGGATTGGAGATATGGGAATCACTATGTATCCTATGATGTCATAAATCAATCCACATGTAGTTCTTGAACAAAAAACTCTATGAAATGTTATGACCCATACATAGAGGGGGGAATTATTGCATTTGATTATTATAAATGGACCTAGGATTATATATCTATGTGTCACTATGTATCCTATGATGACATGAATCAAGCTACATGTAGTTATTGAATAGGAAACTCTCCATGTAGGTCTGACCCATACACATGGGGGGGAATTCTTCCCATTGATTGTTGTGAATAGACCATGTATTAGAGATCTAGGCATCACTATGTATCTTGTGATGATATTAATCAATCCACACATAGATATTTAATGGGAAACTATCTAAAAAAGTATTACCCATATGCATAGGGGGGAATTATTCCTATTTATTGTTGCAGGTAGACCCATTATTTGAGATTCAGGTATTACTATATATCCTGTAATGGAAATAATCAAGCCACAATTAGTTATTTAACAGGAAACTTTCCATGTAGATACAACCCATATGTATGGGGGTGGGTATTTCCCATTTATTGTTGCAGTTGGATCCAATATTGGATATCTAGGTGTCACTACGTATCATGTGATGATAGAAATTAATCCACACATCATTTTTGAATAGGAAACTCTCTACGTAGGTCCGACCCATACACAAAGGGGGAAATTGTTCCTGTTGATTGATGTAGCTAGACCCAAGATTTGATATTTGGGAATCACTATGTATCTTGTGATGATTAGAATCAAACCATATATAGTACTTGAATGGGAAACTCTCTGTGTAGGTCTGAACTATACACATTGGGGGCATTGTTTCTGTTTATTATTATAGTTGGACCCAGGATTGGAGATCCAAGCATCACTACGTATCATATGATGATAGAAATCAAGATACACATAGTTATTTAATGGAGGTGTGGTGGGAGACCAACACTAATGATAGTGGTCCTCTCAATTGAGGTTCACAGTAATGCATAGTTTTATTTCATGCCATAGAATCAACCATGTAGTTTAACATCATGTGGTTAGGATCCGTGGTGTGCCTTTTATGGTCCTGTATCCAGGACCATGCTAACCCTAGCATGAACTAATATGTATTGATCATGTAGGGAATCATTTTCCAAAACTCCTAATCCCATGTGATCTATTCTTAGTGTGGTAAATAAGTAATGAAAAATTTTTCTCTCACCACGTTGAAACGATTAAAGGAAAGGATAGAGGTATTTTTTATCATGTTGTGTTTGGGCTAATATATTGGATCTATGAATCTCTATATATATCATTGGAGTGATAATAAAGCCATATGTAGTCCTGGAAAACCATGCAGTTTGATATCATACGGTAAGGATGTCAGCCATGCAGTTTAATGTCATCTAGAAAGGAAATTATCTATGCAGTTTAAGGTCATTTGGTAAGGATGCCAACCATGCAGTTTAATGTCATGTGGTAATTAAAAAGGTAACTCAACATGAAAAAAATAAATATTGTGGTTGGACCCAAGACCAAAGATTTGGGTGTAACTACGTATCCTGTGATGGTAGGAATCAATCCGTTTGTAGTTCTTGAATCAGGGGATTCCCTATGCGGATCTAACTTGCAAAAAGTTATGAGGAACTTCATTTCTATTTTTCACAGATCTAGATTATGTGAAGTGTTCATTGGTGAGGTTTTGTTCCCCACACATTTTAATGTCATGCGGTGTGTACATATTCCATGTAGTTTAAAGTCATGAGGTAAAGACATATCATGTAGTTTAATGTCATGAGACTAGGATGAGCGATACTATGCAGTTTAAAGTATTTATAGAAGAAATTATTCCATAGATTTTAATATCATATGGTTAGGATTTGGGAGGATTTAACGACATATATGAAAATTATTTCTTAATAACCCTAACATTGATGGGGGGTGTGACAGGTTCCCCATCCATTATGAACAATGAGGTAAGCTCCATTAGGATAAATCTTATGTATGATGTAAGGACCTTACCATTTGGGTTTAAGCTTTGGAGGTTTATTTCCTATTATCATTGGGATTATTAGAGTCAATACCAGTTTTACTTAAAGGAATGAATGGAGGTGAACCTTTTTATCAAAGGATCACATGATCTGATTCTGATGGACTTCAAGTTTTTCTAGTGTATGCAACATTTTCTCATCAATCCATTCCAATTCATCCAACCACTTTTATGATTTCTCATAATCCAAGAGTTTTTCACAGATATCTATTCATAACAGGGGAAATGAGACTTCTATGTGAAACACTAACTCGGTTCCATATACCAATGAATATGGAGTTGTTTGTGTAGTAGTATATGTGGTGGTACGATAGGCCCATAAATCATGGTGGATATTTTCTGGCTAGAAATTCCTGTCCTTATCTAAAATTTTCTAGAGTATATTTTACGAAGTCTTATTAAAGGACTTTATTTTTCCATTTTCCACTACATGATAGAGGGATGATTGGTTGGACTTGATGTTGTACCCCAGGTAAAATTTCTTCAAATTGGTAGAATAGAAGTTGTTGCCATTGTTTGTCAATATTGTGTGAGGGACTCTGAATTTGGTGATGATATCAAAATTCATGATGTTAATGATATTCTTTGTCTATACTTCCTTGAGGGGTATTACATTAGCCCATTTGGAGAATAAGTCAGTAGCAGTAAGGATGTAATTAAACTAATTAGCTATGGATATAGGATATATCCCCATAACATCCATCCCCCATATGAGAAATAGAGAAGAATATTTAGATATATATATAAATTATGGGGGTTTATGGATGATGATTTTGTGAATCTGGCATGCATTAAATTTCTTGGATAATTCTATGTAGTACAATATCATTTTTTCTAGTAGTAACATAGCCTCCTAATTTAGTGGGAGTGTCTTGTCCCAGAATGATGAGCGTTGCAATAGCCTATATGGACTTATTATATTACGGTATAAATCACTCATTTTTCTATGAATTTGAGAAGGATTGCATCAAATACTCCCTTTTATAGGGGTTTTTTTTCATTTAGACCATCCCTAAGGGTAAAGTTCACTACTTAGCACCGAGTCTCTTCCCTTCCATATTAATTCGTTAAGAGAGTCCCATTTTAGAGATACTAAATTATGGGTTCCATCCATCTAGGGGTGGATATTAGTTCATCATGATATGGGGCAGTGTTGATCTGATTGATTTCTTCTGTTTCATAGATGATGACTAATGAGAGCATCCTTTGGTTCATGATGTAAAAGAGCACCTCATCCTGATTGGGATTAACCAGGACTATGGCTGCATTATCCAGTGCATTGGAACAATAATTTTCTGATCGAGGTATGTAATGCAATATTGGTTCAGAAGGGAAATTTACCATCATTCCTATGATATAGCTGATGAGAGGTTCCGATTCTTCATTTTTTAATGGAATATTCTCACGAATGAAATCTATATTTATTTATTTTCAAGATATCCACTTTTAAATGTTGAGCGGTAACAAAATAAACACCATGCGAGAATGATGGCTTAGTATTCAACCTCATTATTAGTACAACCTTCAAAAATTGAGGAGTAGGGAAAATTAATTTTTCCAGATAAACAAATACAATCCCCAGGATAACTTAGTTGATCTATAGATTTTCTATCCTCTTTCTGATTGGAATTTGAGAAGCACCATCAAAATAGATCTCCCATGTTTAGGGAGTGTCATGGGAATAGAAAACCTCTTCATATGGAAGTTTGGTGTCCACTGGTGTACTTTCTAGGGCATGATGCATTGCAAGGAAATCATCTAGGGCCTACCCTTTCACTATATTTTACGACACAAACTAGATGTCATATTTCTGTAGAATAACTTCTCATCAAGCCAAATTCCCAGTCTACATAAGACAACCAAGGATGTATTCGAGTGAGTCAATATGAGAGACCAAATGGATTTCTTGGTTCTCCAATTAATGCCTAATAATTTTCACTATAATGAAGAGTGTGAGGAAATTCTTCTCAAAATTAGAATACTAGGTCTCAATATATATCATCATTAGACTAAGGTATCAGAGAATATTCTCATTCCCCGTATATTTTTTGTATGTTAGGAGAATGCTAAGTGATTATTCCATGGAGGCCACATATAAGATGAGTGGATTTCTTTCCACTGGCGACATCAAGACTTGTGGGGTGTATCAAGTACTACTTGAGACTCTTACAGAATTATTTTCAGTCCTCATCCCATAGATAATAGACTCCCATCTTCATTAACTTGGTGAAGGGTAGAGACTTTCCGACCAAGTTAACTATGAAATGCTGAATATAAGCAAGGTGACCTTAGACCCCCTTATCTCTTTGAGTTTATGAGAGTGTGAAATTTATTAAATTTGACTAGTATTTTAGGGTTTAACCTCAATTCCATGGCGTCATACCAAAAATCTAGGGAATTTCCCTGACATCACCCCAAAAGTTCACTTCAGTGAATTCATCTTCAAACTATGCTGCCGAATATTTTCGAAGATTGTTTAAAGACCCATGAAGTGTTCAATTCATTGTTGAGATTTGATTACTATATCATCTACATAAAATTTTTCTATTAATACCAATAAGGGATTAATGATATGATGAATTTTTATTTGATATGAAGTACCAATATTTTTAAATACAAAGGGCATAATATGGTAGAAAAATATCTCCTAGGGTGCTCTGACGGAAGTGAATACCACCTCTATAGGGTCCATTTTTTTTGAATGTAACATGAATAACTGTACATTAAGGAAAGGGACTAGAAGCTATCAATTTCATCAATCAATATTTCTATGATCACCATTGGGAAATTTTCCTTCAGGAAATGTTGATTAAGGTCTCTGAAATCGATGAAGACCCTAATACACCTATTCTTTTTCTTTACAGGGATGATGTTGGTGAGCCATATTGGGAATTAAACTTCCCGAAAAAAATTATATTTGATCAATTTTTCAAATTTTGACTCAAATTAGTATCATAAGAGGAGAACATATTGATGCTTCTTTAGAAATAAAATATACATATCTTGTTCCTCGAGAGGCATGGAGGAACTAATCAATATAAACCAAAATACTTATTCTGTTACCATATTTACCTGCCTGAGATCATCGATGGTGGTGAAGACTCCAACCTCAAATGTAGGAGGGGAATTTCTAAGGTTATCATATTCTTTTTCCATATATGATTATACAGAGGCATGTTCATAAATGGAAGGTAATCTAAGGGTGTCTCTATCATTTTTGAGGTGGGAGAGGATATGGGAAGAAATATTTTCTTCTAGAACTTCCATAGTCATTACAGAGAGATTATAGATCTGATTATTTTATTTTACATTATCTTCGGGGACAAGAGGATCCTAGAAATCTAGGATTAAGTATACTACCTCAATTAGTTTTATGGGTAGCTCATAATCACCGTCGATCATGCTCCATGGATTTTTAGGGGCTGTCCCTATGCCATTGGGGGATACAACCTATATATTTTCATACAACACTAGTTGTATTACTTACATTTTATAGAAAACTATCTCAGTATATATGGATTCACAAGACTCGAAGAGGGCGCAGTAACCATGTAGTATTTCGACCTTCCCATTGATTGGGTATTTCAAACACTGGTGAGATATTGAAGGTACTGCCATGTGTCTGTGAAGCCAAGGTCTTTGGAGCATGACATTATATGTTGTGTCTTACTGAATAACCATAAACTCAATATTATATGTGATATCCCTAAGATGATACTTGACCTTGATCTTTCTAAGAGGTCTTTTCTCTCTCTTATCATACCCTTGAATGGTTAGATTTATAGGAGATAATTATTCCTTTTATTATTCCAAATGTTTAAGGTTCTAAACTAGTATTGTTTAATCATAGAACAATTTTAAATTAGATCCCTTCGAATGATAACATCATCGAGTTTACCCTAAATGTATAGGGGTATGATATGTCCCTGAATAACCTCTTCCTGATCCTATTTTGTGAACAAGATGGTGATATGAAATTCTGATGGCATAGTCTCCACTTGATAAACCTCATCTACATCGACTTCTATCTTTAATTACTATAAAATCTAGAGGGATTCGATGAGTGAATCTTTGAGTTCTTTTGAAAGATAGAGTGTATCCATGATTGAGAGTTTGGTTGGTACAACCACCAAATATTTCAAAATGGAGTAATTTTGAGCTAGAGGTCAACACTTTAAAAGGTGGCATTGATCCCAATTATGTGGCTTAGGAGATAATGTATTTGAGGTGGAAGGGTACTGGTGCTTGTGCAGAGGTCGAGGGAGAAACTTCTTCTAGTGGCATAGGTCATACTGACCTTCCCCATTGTTTGGGATTATCAAACAATCACATCCTTGCTAGTTTGTTGTGTAAAGGTTAATGGGTTGGGGAAACTTTTTGAGGACTCTAGGACACCTTCATGTTTCCATTGGGCTTACTATAGTGATTTCCCATGGGTCTCGACTATATATATGTCCTATATGGGGATGTGACTGAGATATTGGGTCCAACAATGCCCATAGTGCCCCCTATATCTTCTACTTTGGAAGCTTCAACCTCTATCTCCCCAGTTAGGTACGAGTAAATCATGCTTGGATTCATATTCATCATTAGAGAAGGACTTTGTTAAGTGTATTAAATTAATACAACAAAGATGAGATCAGTTTTCTATTAGGGTTCCATTTGGTGGGGTGGTTCCCATTCTCTGTATATTGTAGTAAAGAAATCTATAAGAGTCACAACTTACATCAGAGATGAATAAAAATATTCATCTTCTATATCTTACAATTTACAATGATTACATCCACATCTAGAAGTCATATTTTATGTCACCACCATAGGTGATAAAACCATTATGGGTTTGCAAATTTGTACTCTTAGGGTGTCATGAGCTCTGTCAAATGTCTTTTTAGTCATCCAATGATCGAAATTATGTCCATGCCTAGTGGGAACCTATTTACAATTACACCCCTTTTTGACTTGGAAATAGTTACACAAGTCACTTGTGCTAGGGAGTTCTACTAAATCACCTGTATGTAATCAATCAAGTCTTAGAGGATATCTTTGAAGATGAATCAATCCTAGATGTTGTGACCCAGCCTCCTATGGAAAATTCTTTAGTCAGGACGATTAGTGAGGTTGACCGCATTGGGTTTACTATGTTGTGGAAACTTGAGTAGGTTATTTTACATGGATACAATGAAATAACTAGGGATATTTTAATTTCTGAAGGATTATGCTTTATTAATTGGTTCCTCACATCCTAGGTGATACTGATCTCCTTTTTCTTCTAAGTGAGGGTGGTTTTTTTTTGCTGTCACTTGATAGAAGGTGATGGGTGGTTCAAGGACTACCTAGGTTCTCAAATGGGAAATAATACTAGTTTTAGGGTTGCATTGATAGTATTTTACATATTGAGCCTTTCCCCATGTTCCAAGGGCATGAGTCGATACTTGGATTGAGTCCACTGAATAGAGTCTTCCAAACATTGTTCCATTTCAGAAAAATCACAGAATCTTCCTGGATAATTCACTGGGATCAGAGGTGTCTGAAGCTAATCCCTAATATTTTCATTAAAATGTTCCAGTAACTACACTTATAAGAGAGGGATGCTAAGTGAATAGGTTAAACCTTTCCATATGTCTATGATATCAGAAAACCTTTAATTTTCACGTTTCTTGTAGTTTTTTAGGTTGAAAATTGTTGTTTTCCTTAGTGAAGAGCCGAACTGATAAAGGAGTTAACAACAAAGGTCTTACCATCCAGTAATGGAACCTAATGGAAGACTATTGTACCGAATAAAGGATGAACCTATTAGAGTTTATAAAAAACATCTCAACTTGGTCACCTCCTACTAATCTCAGGGGCCCATCATCGAACCAAATCGGGACACAGAGTGCAAGAGATACTATTCAGGATCTTTTATTCATTCAAATGTTGAGAAAATTATATTTCCAAAATTGGGTGGAGGAAAAGTTTCATACAAACATTTGGGATATGGATTATTTTTGAGCTACATGGGTGACCATTTCCATTCTATAGATTATATTCAAAATCCATGGATTCATTGGAATTAATAAGTTCTATAGGTAACACTATTTAGGCTACCTCCTATCTATAGGGGTGATAATATTTTGATGAGGTTCCCCTATTTTCATTTCCCTCTGATTCTTGATTCATTCTAAGACTAAATGATTTCCCTAAAAAGGGATAGGATGTAACTGTAATGAATGAAAGTCATAATCATCTATGACTACCTCATTTTTTTATACAAAATTCCTAGATATAGAGCTGACCTGATGCTTAGATACCACTCTTACAAGAATATTTATTCTTTCCTGATGTGTGGGAAGATGGATATTCATCGTAGCCTAAAGATGATAGTAAGTGGGAATTTTTCCACTGAGTAGATCCTCATTGAGTTTTCTAAGATTTTGTATCTCATCCTCACATTATTCCAACTACCCCTTCATGGAAGGAATTTCAAATATTTTGGGCAATGAGTGAGATATAACCACTTATTTCACTTTATCCGTGGTATTTTTTAACCATATAGGTGGTAACTCAATATTATAAGGTTCTAGGTTTTCAATTCTCTGTTGGTTCCACATGCATGATGCCTCAATTGGTACATCTAGACAACCTTCCTCAGGGTATGTTTTCTATATTTTATCCCTCTACATTTACATCTTGATCCACATTATCATCTGTGATGATGGAGATAATATTATCTAGGGTTTATTAGGAAATGATAGTCATCCAATTTTTCTCGACGCAATTGGGTGATTCATAATTTCATGAATGAGGGTCATTTATTTGACCCATAACCATATTGTAACTTCTTCAATTATTCCCCCTATAGGGTTTTATTTCCATTCCCATTCCTTCCTCCCATTTCGTCCTATGAGTAGTGAATTTAAGGGAGTTGTACGGTTTCGTTTTTCGAATGGGACCTAAATAGAAATGGTTTTTTTTGTGGTATCAGGATTGAATGGGATGCCAACCATTGATATTTACCTCCTAATCTGGAGAAGACTATATCCCTTCATGGTGATGATAATGATAAAAATTCCAACAGCTTTGTGGGTTGTGACTATTTGGGGCCTCCATTGGCACTTATGAATCATTTTTTTGAGGATTTCATGATTCTGGATGAGTATTTTTTGACTCATGGAATGAGAATTGAGATATAAATGACCCCATCCCTACTGGATGGCGTTGATCTAGAACTGCTTATGATTTCTCCAAGACCCTATTCGGGTGTGATAAACCTGGTGATGGTGATTGAGATGAAAATTCCCCTATCCCTATGGGTTGGGGTTGGTTTTCATTAGATTCTAATATGTCCTAAATCCTCAAACAGATTGATTATACAAGGGTTGGAGGTGATGATAAAAATTTCCCCAGTCTTGTGGGCTCTGTTTGATCTTGGAAAATTACTATGGATGATACAATTGCGACCCATTTGAGTTGGTTCAATTATGCTTGTGTATGAGTTTGGTGTAATGAAATTCCATAACATGAGTTATTATCTATGGGAAGTTTCCATGTTGGATGCAACTTTTTCTAATGTGTTTGAAAATGAATTCCAATTATTATAAGGGATTTAGCTTATGAATGTATTGGTAGTCCCCTCCCTTCATTTGTAACGTCTCTACATCTTCAAAGTGGGGGTATTTCATTGTGTTGACTAACTAGCATGAGCATTACCTAATCCCCTAATTTCTCTAGAGGAAATAACATTACATGATTCTATATCTAGGGAATTATGCTATTATAAGTGTGTGGTGAAGTGAAAGTTTCTATACTTTATACATCCACAGATACATATACCTGTTAAGGCTTCAATTATCAGTTGCTGAAGAGTTGTGGTGCAATAGCATCCAGCGTATTGTATATTTACATTGCGATTTTATGGTTTCTAGTCTTGGACCATGAAAATAGTAGCTAGATCAATTTGAAAAAAAATTATGTTTATTTTATGAAGGTGACCCTCATACCCTACATAAGGAAGGTGTATACCCTTCAATCACTGATGCGTTTCCCACATGTTTTTGTATAGTTAAGGCATAAAATCATTCTCTAGATCATTTAGGATCTCATAGTTTGAAGTGGAGAGGTTCTAGAACACGGTTAAGAGGTTGTATCCTAATAAATATCTCTATAAATACATGTGAACCTCATCTTCATCAAACTTATATTCCTCCTCCTGGAGAGACCATAGAAGTTTCTTCTTTGGGTCACCTACTGACTGTGGTAAAGTTTTGTTGAGATTTAATTGGGGAACAATATATTATTGACCCCAATGTTTTGAGAACCTTTCTATATGAAGGCATCTGAGTTTTGAGCACCACTCTATAAGGAGGTATCTGGTCAAGGGGAGTACTTACTTGTTTGAGGGAGATATTACCATGGGGAGGTTGACCACAAAGGATGTTAGGAGTAGAGTTCCTGAGATCTATCTCCACACTACCATGAGAAGAACTATCAAGGTAATTATCACCTTATGATTTGTTTTAAGATTCAATAGACCCTTGAGGTGTTTTGGGTATTCATCAAATAGCCACAAGGAAACTATAATTGAGAAGATCAGGTATATGATCCTTATTCTATGTCATGGAAGAAATTCGATGACCTATTTTTTGGGGTTGATAAGGTATATGAGCCTACTACATGAAGAATTTCAAAATATATGGATAAAAATTAGGTGTTGTGGGAATATTATCCCACTACTGAGAAGCCACTGGATTATTCTAGTGAGAAACTGTATTATTGTTAGGAATATGAGCCTATCTCTGGGTGGTTACCAGAATATGCCAGTCAACATTGGCTAAAGTGGGGATATGATCCCAGTTCTAATATGCATTCCCTGTCGAAATATGTCGACATAAATTTGGAACGGGAGAAGAGATACTATCCTCCTCTTTTATAGAATCTAAAGGATACTGGTACAACCAGTCATCAATGAAAATAGGGATATGAGCTTGGCTTTTGTGAGTTTCCAAAATATGCCAAGTAGCTTCACTAATAGGAATATGAGCCTGACCCAAGGCATGTTCCACTCTCACATGGTGATACTTGATTGGAGTGGAAATATTAGCCCGATATGGTTCCTCTAGAGTATGTATATGGTCTTTTTTTATAGGAATATGAGACTTTCATGAGGCATGTGGACCTCTCACTTGGTGATCCCTAGTTGGAATAAGAATTTGATCCTGATTTGATGCCTTTGGAGTATGCTTCCAGTATTTTTTGACAATAACGTGCACATATATCAAGGTATGTGCCTCACTCACTTGGTGAGCCTCAATTGAAATGAGAATATGAGACCGGTATGATGCCTTTTACTTTAACATAATATAATAATAATCCTCTTAGATGAGAGAAAGAATGCGTGCTTTCTCCAGAGTAGGAACTTGTTTATACTGATCAGATTGTTATGATGATCTGGATATTGGGATAGGAATATGTGCATGTCCTTATTTTTGTACCAATTCCAAAATATTCTAGTGGAGTTCTTCAACTATTGTTAGAATGTAGTGACATTTTAGCAAATTTTACATAGAAATGTAGGCCTGCACATTTTATAAATTCAATATGTACTAGAATATATATTCAATTGAATCGGGGATATAAGACCACCCATATCCTCCTTGTTCCATAAAAATATACCAATGGAATTCTTACATGGAGATGGGGATATGTTCCACCCCCATGGTTTCTATAGAAATTTTTGTGTAGGATTGATCATAGGGGGTAAGGATATGAGCCTTCCCAATGGATTCCACTAGAATATACCAGCTGGATTCATCAGTAAGAATGGATATATAATCACACTCCCATATACCTATGGTTTTTTGTTCCCAAAATGACTACTTTGTTACTCGTGTATAATTTTCCAAGGTGGAAATGTGTCAGGTGGTTCCCTTAGAAGAAAAATAAGGGGCACTGGTAGGTTGAATCCATTGATAGCAGTTAATAGGATCCCTACTTGGCGGATCTTGAACCAGAAAAGAGCTATAGTCAACACCTTGATCCAACTTTCTTAGATACAAAAATTTCCGATTGTCACACTTCAAGGATAAGTTTCCAAAGCGATTGGTGATGTAAACTAATGCCACCAGTTTCATTGAAACTTTTCTTAGATGATGTGAAATCATTGATTTAAAGGTTTATTGACCCTTATATGCAACCTCAAGGTTCGGGATTGTACCATGTCAATGGTATTCTTATACCATTGCATTTTCCACCCAAAGATGAAGGTTTCAGGTGGGTGAGGTTGTTTTACGACCCACATGGGTTGTATCCATAGTTGATTTTCTTGAACAGTCTCTAGATAAATCCATAATATTAGGTCGGGGTGTTGTTTATGAGAGCATTATCTATAGTTATGAAGGAAACAAGGGACAAGGTCATCAATCAGTGACTCATCAAAAGAATAATACTTGCTCAAACAGATATGGAAAGGAAACAAAATTTTCATTTTTTATTTCTGGTTTGGACATTTTTCTCATGTGTACTTGTCATGGTGAGAATGGAATTATGTCACGGGAGACTTGATTACATTGGATTTCACATTGATCATACCAATTTTGTTTTTGTAGGAGGCACAAAACGAAATGACCCAACATATGGACAACTGATCATTTTTTCTATTTGAGAGTTTCACATCGGGTTCACATTTTTTGTTTTTCTTAGAGAATGTGTGGTGTCCCGAGTTTAGTAAACAAGGTTCATGACACCTATAATGATTCGGTTATTATGTTATTACATGCCTTCACATAGGGTATTCCATTTTTTTTCCTTTTGATGGTTAATTGTGGGGGTTCAAGTATTGTTGTACAATCACCTACCCCCGATTCACCATGTTCATTTATTTTAAACTTACAATAGCTCCCACTATATAACAAGGTATAAAACCACTTTACAAAGGTAGGAGATAAATTGGGGTTTTAGACCTAATGGTACTTAGGAACTCACATTAGTCAATAGGTTAGGAGATCAGGATTACCACACCCTTTTGGGGGGAATTATTTCATTATCTAGGGCCCTCTTATCGATTTAAGATAGGTTTTAGAATCTCTTCCTAATCCAGATATGGGACTAGTTACCCTAAAAAATGATCAAGTGTTGAATCCTTACATATGTAAAGGGGGTTCTATTAATGAGACCATATATATGTATCCAATGTTATCCATCCATTTTCATTTATTACTTAGAAATGGGTAGGTGCTATATCTTGAATCCATATAACAAGGCACTATGGAGTTTACTGCTATAAAATGAGATGATTAATATTTTGAGGATGGGATTGAACCTTCATGAGGTGTCCTATGTATCCTGTTTATAATAGGAATCAAAACCCATGAATTTTTTTCAAACATGTAGTTTATTGTAATATAGAAAAGAAAAAAATGTGGGCACTTAGACACTGGGTATTAATCTCGAGGCTTAGGAAGGCATCATATGTATCATTTTTGGACAGGAATCAAAGTAGTATTAGTTAGATGATGCCTTCAGGACTAGAGTTGAGGTTTATGACCTTGCATGGGGTAAGTCTTATTATGCTTATGAATGTAGATTACATACTAAGGTTTCCCTAGCTAGGGGATAATTCATTATGCAAATGATATGATTATTGAAAATCCCTAAGCTGATGCAAGCCATGATTTTTGTGAAAAATAAGTGATGAAAAGTAATAAATATTACTCCATATGTATGTGAGTATTATGTGCTAGGGAGACCCTTTTGGAGATCAGGCCTTAGGAAGGTATTCTACATATGAAAATTATAGGTGGAATCAGAGTTATTGTAGTTCAATTGGGGGTATGATCAAATATGTCCATTGGACAGGGATATCATGTCTCGAGACATCTACCTAACATGTACTAATAATCTAACTAACATGTATGGGGTGTTTATATGGCATGTTTGAGGATGTATGGACACATAATGGTTTCCAAGTGGACATGTATAGACACATTATCCAGTTGAATTGTCTGGAGGATGTCACATGATCTGGTCAGCATGTCCAGAGGATGCTGCATGACCAGGATAACATGTATGGATGGTGTCACATGACTAGGGTGACATGTATGGAAGATGTCACATGACCAGGATGACATGTATAAATAGTATCACATGATCTAGCTATGATTTCTGGAGGACATCACCTGACCTGGATGAAATTTACAGAGTTCTTCACAAGACCTGGATAACATGCCCTGATGCTACCACATGATCTAGTTGACATGTATGAAGGACATCAAATGATATGGATAACATGTCTAGAATACTTTTCAAGACCTAGATGACATGCCTTGATGTTTCCACATAACTGGATTGACATGTATAGATGACATCACAAGACTTGGTTAACATGTCTTGAGGACACCTCATGACATGGATGACTTGTATAGAGGGAATCACATGACTTGAATGACATGCACAGAGGGTGTCATATGACTTGGGTGACATGTACCAACATTTTATCATGATATGGTTAGGTCATAGGAAGCACATGAAGATAATAATATCCATATTCACATAATTCTTCCATCTATTTTAGTATTTTTTAGTCTTTATTGCATACATGCCTTAATTTTTATCAAGAATTGGCTTATTTAGGTTTCGTGTGACCCAACTAACATGCATAAACTGATTTGCATGATCTAGATGGACCTTTATAACTCCTTCATTTTATCTATAGGGAAATCAAAAAAATCATGTATTAACGATGCATGATACCTTAGGACGTTCTCCATATTTAACATGGTGGAAGACCCTTGAGATCACATGACTTTATACTTCGAGAAGTTTGATATTATGCTCCTGTGTAGTATTTGTCTTCATCTGTGTGTTTTTTGATGAGGGGGATGGATTTATAGGACCTGCTTTCCAAGTTATAGTCCTTCTTACACAATATGTATCTCACAAATATGATTTTGATTCAGTGGAGGATTTTTCTCATCATGAACTTCATATGATACTATCACAGGTCATCCATGGGGTCACATGATGATAGCAACCATGAGAAAGTTTTTCCATTTCCATGTTTATTGGACATTAGCTGATCAAAGGGATTTTTTATAATCATTTATACATATCAAATGGTCTTTTCACCCTTGAGATGACATTTACTATAACATTTATGAGATCATGAAACCCATGGAAAATCCTCTCATGTGATCGAAGAAGACTTATCTAGAGTTTTTTGTGAGAATAATATGGCTTGTCAAGGGTCTTCATACGATATAGTTGGATTGTAAAAAGGAATTAATTTGAATTATGGAAATCAAATGAGGTAAATAAATCCTTCTCATGAAGATCAAAACATCTACCCTTTGTGATAAACTTAAGCCTTTTCCCATTTTATTTCCCTAATTATCTTAAAAAGAATGGGGATCTCGCAATGTTATTTGAGCGTTTTCATAGAAAATCACCCTACTTGTGTGTGATGCATATCATGATCAATGATGGATCT
The DNA here is from genome assembly GCA_963277665.1 of Viscum album. Taxonomy (NCBI): domain Eukaryota; kingdom Viridiplantae; phylum Streptophyta; class Magnoliopsida; order Santalales; family Viscaceae; genus Viscum; species Viscum album. The sequence goes on from OY728163.1 coordinate 340,204,122, forward strand.
CATGATAACACATGATAACTTCCATGGAAAATCCCTATACTTGTTTGTGGATCCACAAGGGGCATCACATGTTTGAATGGACATGTCTGAGGTCCTTCACATGATGAAGTTGACATACCAACATGCTCTTCTGTGATAAGGTTGGAATTCCAATAGGGTCTTTACAGGGTCTTGAAAATTTCATAAGCAAGTTGCATGATGGTCAACATAACTATCCTTCTCATAAGGTTTCTTCCTTTCTCTTACTTTATTTTATAAGGGGTTTTGTATGATTTCCAGGCATCCATTGGTTGACAAGTCACATGATTAGATGAAATTTTCTAGCAACCTCTGCCTGATAATCAACATTTTTCTGGACACCCTCATAAGAATAGGATGGATTGTTAGTGGGGATTCAAATGATCATATTCAGATCATGCACATTGCATGATCTGTCTGCATGACCTTCTAGGATCATTTTATTATGTGTCCTTATGTAGGTTACATGATCCACATGATTCATCTTCCTAAAATTAATGACAATCCTTAATTTTATTTATAGATAAAACAATACCCATACTTTAGGTATTTATTCTATTCTAGATCTGTCGATGCTCATTTAGTAGGATCCAACAATCACAATTTCATTATTTGGTTTCTATTCAATCAATTTACACTTATATCCAATCTATTACTCCATGAAACAAATATTCAAGATGAATTTATCATGGACAAGGCACTAAAATTAACTTTTAATGAATTATAATTCCAATTAAAGGATAAAAAGTTAGTCCTCCTTTCTCTAAAAAAACCAAAATGGTTAAAAAAATTAGATAATAAAAAATATGAATATACCTTCATACATCCATTTACATAACATAAATAGTAACACCCAATGTTTAACATAGACCATTCCATAAATAACTAACCTTAAAACTATTCAAAATATACCAGACCTAATTAAAAATCCAATATTATAATAATTTGATCACATATTTTTTTAATATCAACTTAAAATTTACCTCTCAATAACATTAATCAATTATAAAGTTACACACCAAAAATGTATATTCTCTAATAATATAATCTCTAAAATATGCTAATATTTTCTATAAATAACCTGAATCACTAAAATGACACAATAAAATAATATATGCTTCTATAAATAATATTTATTCCTAAAATTATATTTACCTTAATCATATAATGTTTCCAATATAGTGTACTTCTTCAAAAATAACACTAATCACTTAGTCACCAAATCCCTTTTTAAAACCATGGTTATCTATACAATAAAACATATGTTCTCAAAATGTAATGAAACTTTAATAAAAATTAACCTTATTAACATAAAAGATCATATTAAACATAAATATTATCAATATCTTTCAACTTATGTACAAAAAATATAAAATAATTCTTCCCATAAAAACCTTTTCACTAAAACACATGTTAAACCAAAAGGTTGTATTCATATAAATGTCTCCCAAAATATCCTTAATCATCATAAACTCCCATCACACAAAACATCAAATAGGGTATCTACAAATTTAAACTTATGCTCAACCTTAGAATTATAAAACCATGATACTTTAAGTTTATCTCATATCACTATGTTATATCATAGGTTTCCATAGGTTCTATCATCTCATTCATCATAATGGTTCACAAAGAAAATGTGAATTAACCCAAGAATTTCCCCTGGGAGTGTCTAACTAGGTGTGGAGTCTTAGGACCACTCGCCATGAACAAGTTATGATTGAGATAATTCCCAATCTACCCCTTCCAGAGTTTTTACCCCTAGGTGCATCAATCCCATAGCCACATAAACATGATAATATCCAAGAAGGGATGTATTTTATTGAAAAACCAAAAATATATCTACTTTACAAAAGCTTCATGATATTACCCTATACATAGGATTATCCATAGAATATATCATATAATTATGTTCTCTAATCTATATTTTCATAAATCTAGTTCCCAAGGTTCCTACTAAACTTCCTTTAATACTGACTATGACACCTTGAATTCTAGTAACCCCAGAGCCAGTTGTTATCTTACTAAATTGGCACAGGATATAAGTGACCACATCCCAAAAGATCAAATATTTTAACTGTCTTGGGAGACTAGATACATACATGATTCTCACCATAAATTTTAAATAATGGAATACAACTTAAAATTCTAGTGATAAATTTATTATTTCTTCTAGTATATCCATGGAATCATTCATAGATCTCATCTTGGTAACCTCGGGAAATGAAAACATAATAAAGGGTTATCTCAGATTCTTAGTAAGATAAATCATAGAGAAAAATCTATTATAGGATAAATATAGTCTGAATAATATATCAAAGATAAAAAATAATCAAATAGGATATATAAATAATATCATTAAAAAAGAATATATCCAAGGATTAAATGACAACATAAATAACCATATTGATAATAATAACTAGTTTTATAATTATAAAATTTATAATTCTGAATATCATAATCACACCATCAATTCTTTGTTCCAAAACATCATAAGCATATCTTCAGGGACTTATGAAAATACATCTTAAATAATTGGGAATCTATAAACTAAATACCCATGATAGCCTATTTCATGAGACCTACCGATGCATCAAGGGGCTATAACGGACCCCTACCATCACTCATTAATTCCAATACATTCATTATATTAAATAAATTAATACCAATTAAATACCTAATAAATATTAACATTCTTATTGAAAACTGGTATATGAGATGTTAATATTTACCCAGTTGAATAAGTAGAACAATATGTTCCAAATTCATCCAGAGAAATAAGTTGGATGGTATAATTAGAGTATAGTCTCAATAAATTATAATAATTATCAATATATGTTTATATATATGAAAATAAATTTAAAATAACATTTTATCCTTTCTTTAAAAACATGATAAAAATATCCATTTCTTTTGATAACATTTGAAATAAAAATTTATAGAATATTGTGAAAATAAATTTCATTTAAAGAAACCATTGAAACTTGTAAATTATTTTTCAAAGAAAATAATAATTATAACATTGGAAAAAACTATTAATTTAGTAAATGTTAAGAAAATATTCCTTTGACACTTTTGGTAAAAATTATAAAGTACCTCATTTAGACAAAGACATGAAGATTATTTTTATAATTTTGAAAATAAAGTCCAATATGGTTGAAAATGGATTCAAATAATAATTTGATAATATAAAATAACATTCTTGATTTGTTTTGTGAAACATGGACATAGAATGAAAAATTCATTGACTAAAGAGGAAATAAGGTCGGCTTTTGTTTAAAAATATTTTCTTAATCGTATTAATTACCAAAGAGAATAAAATAAAAGGAAAACATGTAAAATACATAGATAACTATAGTAGAATAAAATTTATGTATTTTAAAATATAAATACCTTACAATTTCATTCAAAATAAATTTAACATAAATAATCCTAAATAAAGATGAGATTGCAGAATAAACCCTTATCACTTTGGTAAATTATGATTCATAACCCCCATGAAATAAATAAATTAAAATGAAACATTAAATAACACAAATATAAAGTGATTAATGATATATAATATTAAATGGGTATTATATACATGAAATTAAATAAATAAATTGTTAATGTGGCATATGTATCACTAAAGTAAAAGTGATATGAGAAACCCTTACATCAAGTTAAACTTTCCTCTTAAGTTATTTTAACCTCATGTATAATAAATGTAAAAAATATATATATATATATATATATATATATATTATATAATAATATTCATACTTATAAAACCATATATTGTTTACTTATAATATCTTATTACCTTTTCATTAACAATTCTTTTTTAAAGTCACAATTTTGGGTGGTAACTATTTCATTTTTCATGATTTTTTTGATTAAGTAGTTATGGTCCTTGCATTAGGATAATGGTTCCATCATATCTATAATGTTAATAATTTTATAAATAATAGATACATACATACATACATACATACATACATACATACATACATACATACATACATACATACATACATACATACATACATACATACATACATACATACATACATACATACATACATACATACATACATACATACATACATACATACATACATACATACATACATACATACATACATACATACATACATACATACATACATACATACATACATACATACATACATACATACATACATACATACATACATACATACATACATACATACATACATACATACATACATACATACATACATACATACATACATACATACATACATACATACATACATACATACATACATACATACATACATACATACATACATACATACATACATACATACATACATACATACATACATACATACATACATACATACATACATACATACATACATACATACATACATACATACATACATACATACATACATACATACATACATACATACATACATATATTAATTATATACATTTTTATAATCATACATTAAAGATGACATGAAAAACAAATCACATCGTTTTTTGGAGGTTGTAGTCCACATGTACGCACGAGCGACATAACCATTCTTTAATGAGTTGAATTCTAAGATGGTAAATTATATATTATATTTATAAAATAACAATTATGTTATAAATATCATATATATACATTATTTACATCTTTATAATAATCTATGTAAAGTGTTTATGATATATGAGTTACAATTCTTTATGGAGATGATATATTGTATGTACGCACGAGTGATGTTTAAATTTTCCATAGGATGAAAAGGTGATGGAAAATTGTCAAACCATGTTCAAAATAAAATATCATTATATTGATGACACTAGATTAATAATGTTATGATGGGTACAATATATTTATAGGAATTAAAATGATAAATAAACATTAATAGAGTTGGTAAAGAAGATTAATTGTTCTTTGAGAGACCTCTTTTGGATTACACCTTAAGCATTTTTAGGAAGGTATTAGTAGAAGTGAATAAGTTAAATAATTAAGGGAAAAAATATATGAAGGTATTAGACTAAGGATTGTCCGAGGTAGAGTTCTTAGTGATTGTAAATAATGGATAAGAGGAGGTTCCCTATTATAAATGAGGGAAAGAACAAATATGGAATTACTTACAAGATTATAAAATAATATATATCATAATAATGTCAAGTGGAACCAAATAACCATAATTTAAAAGTAAGGATATGATAATTTCTAAATCCATTTAACCAATAAAATTTAAACATTTTTAATTTTCATTTTCATCCTTATCTTTTAGTTTAACCCCCTCAATAACCCCCTTTAACCTTAACCGTGGTAACACATTATTTAGCCTTTAAAGGTCATAAATTTACATATAAAGAAAAAAGTAGCTCAAAAATGGTCCATGTATGAAATTTCAGACCATTTTAAATTCCACATATTATATTGGATTTTTTTTTAATTTTTAAATCATTTAATAAAATATTTTTTATCATAAAATACCATTAAAGTCATTTTTGGGACTATTCATTTAATTTGACTTCAAAGACATCAAAAGAACAATAGAATTTGAATAATTTTTTTTAAAAAATTAATTATTATTTATAATTACCTTTTATATTATTTGAATACTTAAGTTAACCCAAAACATATTAATTTCACTATTTTTAAAATCATTTACCATGATTTTTCTGTTGCTTACACAAGCGCAATATCAGAGTTTCACAAGCATTTTTGGTAATTATACAATAGAAAAAATTAAAAATAAATTAATATAATAATAATAATTTATTATTATTATAAGTAAAAATTTATATCCAATATTACCTTCTTTTTATATCTATGATAATATGTTAGATAAATTAAAAAAAGACAGTGACATTTTTTATTTAATCTTTACTTAAAATAATATAAAGGTCATTATCAAAGAAAGATGGAACTATGTTTCCATATGATAAAATATTAGATGAGTATGGTTGAAATACACTCATAAAATAAAAATATGTTAAGTATTATATATATTTTTAAAGCCTTGTCATGTTATTTTTAACCTCAATAACACGATTTACTCTTTACCGTGGTGAAAAATATTTACCATGGTTACTATTCATAATGATGAAAAATGAAATTAGTTTTATTAATAAATATTAAAATTATGATTCTAAATATTACATAAAACTTTCAAGATTCATTTTTTATAAATGGAAGAAATTAATTTTAATTTAAGTGCATAAAATGCCACAAAAAAAATAATTTTTAGAAAAATGCATTTTAAGCATAAAAATGAAATTATACCAAAATAAAATATAATATTAATTAATATGGAATTAAATAGGTTATGTTTAGTAAAATAGATATTATTTTATTAAAATATAAAAAAATAATTTAACTTTTAAATTACTTGATTTAAAGGAAGGAAATGACTTTTTTGAAAAAATCTACATTTTCATTGTTCACTCAAAAATCAATACTTTTATAAAAATAAAAAAAATTAATCCGAAGAAAATAATTAAATTATTATTAAAAAAATTATATACATTTTTCCAAATAAAATTTATAATGATTTTAGGAATTAATTATAATATTCTTCCAAAAAATACAGTAAAAACCATTTTTGAAGGAAATACATTTTTTAAAGAATAAAATGATTGTGTTCTTATTAAATGTATAATATATATATTTAAATGAATTCTAATTTATTCATTTGGATATTAAATCTACTTATTTCATTGGAATTATTTATAAATAAAGATTAATTTAATCAATTAATATTGAAATATATTTCACACAAATAATGTTTTATTAAAAATATATCTTTTTTCCTTTAAAAGATTATATCTTAATTTCCAACCAATTAATAATAAATGCACGATTTATTATTCATTTTACAAGGAAAAAATTTCTATTTATATTTTATAATATGGTTATTCCTATTCATACTTCTCAAATCAATGATTATGTTATAAAGGTCATATTTAAGTAATAATATTTAAATTGTGGTTTATTTTAAGCTTGGTTATGTTTATAGAACATACTATCAAATATATTAATTAAAGAAAATAAATTATAAAATCTTGGGATGTTATATAAATAATCCATAAAACTATAAGGATATCAAGACAATTTTGAAAATCTCTATAAACTCTTATGATCAATCTGTGAAGTGACCATGTCTAGCTCCCCCCTTTATGAAATCATGAAGATGTTTTAGATATAAGAATAAAACAAAACAAGTGTGCATATAAGGCCAAATATGTCTAAATAGTGAAATCATCTTATGTAGTGTGTTTAATTAGTGTTATAAGAATAAAAAATAGTTTGTGTTGATCATACTGTCTCGACACATCAAATTAATTATTTTAATATTGAAGGAAAAAATATATATAAGACTATAAGTTATCTCTAAAGAACTGTTTTTATAATGTATTCAACCTGATATACCTGAAAAACATTCTAGATGGGTCACCATGAACCTTATTTTCACCTCCTTATATGCTATAGGTTTTTATCTATCAGTGAGAATCTAGTCCATAAATTAAGAGACTTTTTCCTTAGTATTATAACCATCTAATAATAGTTGATAGATGAAAACAAAACACCTACTACCAAAATGGGTGGTGAAAAAGGGTTATGCTTGTCATCATAGTTTGGATGATTGAGGTATTATCTTAATACCATGTTCATATGTACTATGGTCTCTATCTCAGTGACAATAGGGTTATTACCACATGTTGGACCCACCCATGGGTGTAGGTGTATAGCCATGGGAAGGCTCATTGCTCTAGGATTACATCTATAGGACCAGCCTGTGGTTATAGGGTAAATGAGTTTTTCCAACATGATTTCAATATATATATATATATATATTTATATTTATATGTATGTATAAATTCTTACCATTTAATCAAAAAAATTCACCAATATAATAAAATTCATCACCATATATAATAATTTAATTTCTAATAACCGTAGTTTAAAAATATATTATAATCAAAATTGATGCTCATAATTAGTGTAACTATTATTTGAACCCTTACTTTAACCACTAACACCCTTCTCAACACTAAAATCTCAAAAAAAAAAACACAAATACCATCATCACCACAACCAACTCCACTATAATATCTGAGACTGCAACTATTATCAACATCATGAGAACCAAAATCACTATATTCATATAAATTAGCAAGTGGAGAAAAGAAATATTAAAAATTGAACTCATTTTCATGAAACAAGCATCAACTGTTGTGGCACACTCAAGTGGAAGTGATGAAGAAAGAACAAACAAAACTTTCATAATCTCTTAATTTATCCACTTTTGTCATTTCTAAGACTATTATTTTACTCTTTATGTTACTTGTTTGATGGAAACATTCATTTTTTATTCTGTAACTATAGAAGAACTGGTTCTTATAGAAAAAATACTAGAGGATTAGAATAATAAAAAATACAAATAACACAAAAATCATATCAAAAAAGAAATCACATTCTCAAAAAAATATGAAATTTAAAAAATCATAATAACTTTTAAACATAAACCACACTAAATATAAAACATCAACCTATGAAAATTGAAAGAATAATTAGTAAACCCCCTTCCTACTTAATTACTTGTGTGTACTAATTCATTATAAGATCATGAAAAATACATTTAATCTTCCCTAAAATTTCAAATACTAATTTTAAAGATAACATAATAAAATGTACAATTAGCATGATTAAATTTTAAAAAAACCTTTTAAAACCAAGTTTATTTTTTATACCAGGAAAAAAAGTTGGAAAGTATGTATAAAAATTCAATAACAATTAAGTTTATACTTTTCTACACAAAGTATATAGAATTAAAAAATAAAATTACAAGATAGTTCAAAAATTTATAAAATAATTTTGAATAATTTTACACAATGTAATCCAATACCCCAAAGAATTATTGAATCAATTATCTATTTACAATATAAAACTACTCAAATCCAATGAATTTAAACTTCTCAATCCCCTAATTACTAGTAAACCAATATCATTATTGGGAAAAAATTGAGAAGTTTAAAAAAAATAATAAAACACCATTATGAAAACACTATTTGATTCACACAAGATTATATATTTTTAAAAAACATAATCAAATTAAAAACAAATTTTTTTTCAAACTAAACCAATAAGAAAAATAAAAAAACACTACAAACTTATTATTTATGTAAAAAAAATCATTTTGAGAACACCCTAGAAATATATTCATAGTTTATCTAACAACACCAAGCAATAAAATTAGTCAGGATATAAAAACCATTCAATGTTATGGTATTATATGTAATTAAACATCCAATTTTAGCATGCTATTTAATTTATATTAATTCATGGGATAACAAATTATTTAAAGAGATGAAATAATCAAGTAAAGAATATACATACTTAGTTTTTAATTAAACTAACCTTGTTACAAATGTTATAAACATGATTTATTAATTATCAAATAAAATATATTTATAAATTATATTTGTAAAAAAAATATACTATACTTCCCTTTCATAAAATTAAAGATAATTGTATAATTATATAAAAAATGGACATCATCCTTTCATAGAATGTTTGATACTAATAGTCATTACTTAAACTAACCATGAATTATGACTAAAAAATTCAATTTATATTTGAAAAAACTATGATTTAAAAATATATAATTCATAATAAATAACTAAGACAAAAAATTAATGTGATTAAAATAATAATATTATTTATTTTTCAAAAATTAAGTTAACAATACAATTTGTTTCAATATTATCCACTAAAAATTATTCATATAAAAATTATTTGAGTATGATCATGTAAAATGGTTTAGTTAAGCTAAGAAATGATTTAAAATATACCAAAAATATAAGGTAACAAGATAAAAACACTTCCAAAATAAATTGAATTATAACTAAACAGATAAAATTTACAAGAATGTTTTAAATAGTTTAAATAATTTCACAAACTATTATACCAAACATAATTGACCACATCTAACTAAATTTAAACCAAAATCCCATTTCAAAAAAAGGGAAAAGACTTATTATAGTTTTAAACCATTGCTAAAACCATTTTAGTTAAATAAACAACTATAAATAAAAATTAATATCTAAGGAAAGAATTTAGAAATTTTTAGTCTTTTAAGAAAAAATATTTTAAGAAAACCCTCACCTGTTCTAAATAAAACAAAATTCCTCAAATCAAAACCCTAAGATATTCATACTAATTTCATTATCATGGAAAATCATATCAATCGAATTCAATCTATTTTTTTCAAAATCCCACATCATTTATACAAACAAAACCTATATAATAATTCACTAAATATAACTAATTTCAATTTAAACAACATAAATATATTCAAGTAGTACATAAAAATATAAATATTAAATTACATGAGCCATCTTGTGATTAGAAAGATACGTGCATCCAATAGTATGAATATATTTCCTGGAACATTTATTTTTCATATTTATTTCAAATTTATCCTATAAAAAATAGTAATATAATTAGTAGTTATCTATAATTTTAGTAACATATTTAATTAAAAATTTAAAACCCATTTGGAGATAAACCAATTATTATATATAGATTTAATTTATACCTTAAAACCCAAGCTATTCTAATATCCTATAATATCCCATTACTGAGAAATTGTATTGTAATAAACAATTGGTATACCCTCAATATTAGTACCAATTCTACATTTTTAAACTACACAAAAGTAATACTGGTATACTCTATAGATTTCTCTCAAATTTTTTCACCTAAAAAACTTAGCATTTTTCCTATTAGGGAAGTTATTTTGAAGTTTCATTAGAAAATATATTGTTTTTGATAATGTTATAAATTAGTGTATTTAAAATATGATAAATATTTTTATAAATATCTTATCCCATTATTTTATTTTTTCATTCCCCAACTTCACTTCACAATATTTATTTAATGAGAACAATATTGTTATACTAAGAAAGTGTCTCTAGAAAACCCTTTGATTGTTTGTAATTATTTCTAATTATATCCATATACTCATTATAATAATCCATAATCTGGGTGTTGATATTCCAAACATATAATATCTTTATGTGACCTCTCTGTATATTAGAAGATCCAACTGCTCTAGAAAAATTCACAGTAAATAAAGAAAAATTATATATATAAATTTATCAAATTTTCATTAAATATTTTTTAAACACATATTATAAGTAGGGTGTTCTGAAGTCCCATGAACTGCTATTTTATAAGTGGGAGTAGTTTAAGTATCATATAATGTAAGGATTGGGATATCAATTGTCTGACTTCTCAGTATAGTCGATGATGTATGTTGAATTGATTGAGAAATGAAAATAGGGAGAAATACCTATATAGAAGATGATGGATATAGATTAAATGGTGGAATGAATGAAGGAGAAGTACCCTATAAAACAGAAGGTGGGTATAAATAATAAATATGGATATATGGATTAAGACTACCATCCTATGTGATTGTGGGTTAAAAAGGATTGGTTATTATTGAGTATTGAAAAAAAGGCAATTACATCATCGACGAATGACATCCTGGTGACTTAAACATAATATTGTGGGGATGAACTATATAGGTGGGAGTAATGATAGGAATATAATGAGTTTCATTTCTCATCTTATACTTTAGATGTAAAAACCTGTATTTTTAGTAAATATTTCTCATTAAAAAAATACTGTTTCTAAAAGCTTATTTCACATGAAACAATGAACTAAAATGATCCAAAACATATTATATAAGAACCTTATAATAATAATTAAACATGTTTTATGTAAAAATATAATAATCAAATATAAATGCATACAATACAATATTAAGAACACATAAATATCAAATAGTTCATTTTTCAATAAAAATAATTTTTTTATATATATTATATTTTCATTTATGAACTAAATTAATAAATTTTATAATTTTAATTATATGAAAAATAAATTATTATTTAATTTAAAAGGGAAAAATTATCTTATTTTTACTTTTTTGATTTTTTTGAAATAATTTATTTTTAGTTAATATTAAAAAATTTATTTTTACTAAAACCATAAGATTTATAACTCTATAAAAAAGAAGGTGTAACTTACAATTTTATATAATGATTATCACGATCAAAGATATATCTGAGGAGTAAAAATATACATTTTAAAATACCAATTGGAATTTATAGAACTTATTTTTAACATTTTATTAGCATAATCAATATTTTACAAAAAAAGAATCTATTTTATGATCTTTCATTTTAATTAGATATTTTTTTTAATATTTCGATTTGACATTATTTTAAATTCAAAAAAATATCATTTGTTTTAAAAAAACCAATTTATATAATGAAAATAAAATAAATTTATAATTTAATTCTATGCATAAATTTAGAGCTTAAAAATACACTTTATCTAAAAATAGGTTTATACGCGTTAGATATGATAATGTTAAAATTGGTTTTTATTATACAAAAAAATTTTATCTGATAAAATTAAATTCATATTTTGAATTTTGATTTTCAAATTATTTAATATGGATATTTTATTTTTATGCATTAAATTTATATTAAATAAGTAAAAATTATTTACCATGATAAAACCAAAAATGGTAAAATTAAAAATTCTTAGAGTAAGAACATATAAAATTATTTAAACAATGTTCTAAAATTATTTTTGTAGGTATAATATAACTTATATCATCTTAAAATCTATTATTTTACATTTTGTAGTCTTCTTGACATGTGAAACATGTGCTCTCTTTATATGAAGTTGCAATATTTACAAAAATACAATTCTCACCACTTATAAAATGGACCTCTCACCACCCCTTAAAGACCACCCTAAAAAGTAGGTTTACTCTTGAAAATCTACCCCCTTTTCTTCACCTAGAATAATTTTCCTTTTCATAGATCCTCTGTTCATAAGATATTGGCTTAATACCTCTATTTCCAAGGAGTCTTCAAAGGTAAATATCAAGTCTTCAATGTGGGTATTTTTTCCACAACTTATTTTATTTTCTTTCTTAATTTCCCAAATATAATTTTTTTTATTTCATATGTTATGAAGTTTTTTATTTTTTATATAATGAATTTTATTATTATAAGGGAATAATTATTAACAACATATCCATCTTTCCATTAAAAAAATCTTTATTCGTTCCTGTGCAAACTATTGCCTCCACAATGAAACATATCCCGTTTTTCATCTATTTTCTTCATTTTTTATTAAAATATATTAAAATATTAATAAAAACCTTAAAATTATCTAAATAATTTCATCATTATTCTAAATTAATGACATTATTCCAAAATAAACTACTTTCATAATCATAATCTTCTATTAATTTTGGCATGTTCATGTTTGGTTCGAGTCTATCCACCTAGTTAAACAATGCTCTAAAATATCACAAAAAATAACTATGAGAACATAATAACTAATAATATATGATAAAAATAATAAATAAATATTTTATTTTGGGTTTTTAATGGGAATATGAATGTTAATATAATTAATTAAGAGCCCGTGGGGGCTGGGTGAGTTGGTTCAAGGCGGTGGCGTCCCGTCATTGAGGTTCTGGGGTCGAGTCCTCGAAAAGGCAACGTGCACCATATGCCAGAGATCCTCTCATCCCATCAACTCCACAGGAACTGGCCCATGCCCAAGGGTTGGCCACCTTGGGCCTAGCTGGGGGCGTGCGGTGCGCAGGCCGACCCTATACCTCGTTATCCATACAACACGTTTGATCTGGACAAACCACTCTTCTCGAAGCTTGTGATGATGGAACCCTAGCGCATGCGGAAGGATGATTTCCCCCCCCCTCTTGGCGGTGGGAGGGGGGGGGGATGATCTGGTTCTACTGACTTTGAAGCCCCGGATTCCCTTTGTTCCTTTTACTAACCCTAACTTTCTCCCCGATTTTATGTCGATTTCTTTAAATCCGAAGGTGCCTGATCTTCATCTTGAAAATCCTCATCTCCTGATCTCGGTGTCGAAGTTCTCTGAAGTGACGAAACATCTTGATCTGACCCTGGTGGCTCGCTTCAACTCTCGAAGTCCTTCTGTTGATTACTTTGATCGGTTTGTCTTTTCCAAATGGGACTTTCAGGATCGAGCAGTGGTTGGTCTTCTTGATAATCGTCATTTAATGATCTGTTTTGCCTCTGATGAAGACCTAGTTTGTGCCTGGTCCAGTGCTCCCCGACGTTGCAATGGTTGTAAGTTTTTTCTATTTTAGTGGACGATGGACTTCTGTATGAACCGAGATCATACTTCTATTCTGATTTGGGTAAGTCATCCCAATCTGCCTTTACCCTTTCAAAATCCAGCTATTTTTTGTATTCTTGGGAACATGATGGGTCGTTTGTTATGCTCTAATGTGCGTACATATACTCTGAGCCACTCGATTAATCCCCGGTGCTGCGTTGAAGTGGACATTTCTAGGCCACTGGTGGAATGGGTCTGGATATCAGTCGGGGAGGAATTTCGATGGAAGCAATCTGTTGTCTACGAATCCTGGGTTGATTATTGCTCAAGCTGCAAGAGATTGTGCCATTCCTGTTCGACATGTCATGCTGGAATACAGAGCAGGAGGTCACTAGAACTGAGCTCACTCACAGAGAAGATGAGACCTGCTGTGGTTGATCCTGCGACAAGAAATTTGGGACCCCAGGGCACATTGTCTGTTGAAACTTCCATGAGTGTTCATTCAAACCCATTGGTGTCTACTGTTTTCACTCGACTCAGGCAGGATCTGAATAGGGGTAATGACCTGAAATAATTTGAACCCAAGGGTGCCGGTGTTGGTGGTGTGGAATGCCCTTCTGATGAACCCACGACTGCAGCATCTCAGCAGGAGTCCGCGACCTCTACTGTGCCGGTGAAGGATGTTAGTGTTCAAGTCATTCAGACTGATGCTGGTGCGAATAATCAGAGGAAGGGGGGTAGCAGTGATGCTGTGTGTAAGGGAATGCAAGGGATTGTTTCAAATTCTGAAATGGACCACATGCAGGGGTTTTCTCTTGGTGTGAAGAAAATTGTGTCTACTGGATGTAAGGATAATAGAATAGTGGATCTTGTTGGCAACTATAATGGTCAGGGTAATGCTGTTAGTGGTGTGATGATCACAGTACCCATGGGGAATCAGTTCCAAGAGTTAAGCATGGAAACTGGGTATGAAATGACTCCTTTATGTGGAAGTGGATGCAGGTAGAATGAGTCAAAGGAATATGCGGTGGTGGGTAAAGGTGGGATAGATGCTGAACATGAAATGGTGGAGCAACCTCACTGTTTGTCCAATATTGATATGAATAACCAGTTTCAGCAAAATCAGTTAGTTAAGTTTCAAGAGATACAGTGCCACTGAAAATGGAGGGATCTTGCAGACAGTGATAAGGAAAATGACGGGAACCTAGTTAGGCCATCATATGGTGAGATTTTTCAAGTGGGGAACAAGGCACTGCCGGTGATCCAGGACAAGGTGATTGTCTCTCCGCGAGGAAGGATGAGGAAGGACTACTGCCATTTGACAAATCTGATGCCTACATGATCTACTATCAGGAGTATGCACTCTTTCACTGAGTTTCTTGAGCTGGAGTGGTTGAATTTGAGGAGGAAGTATGCTAAGGTTCTGAAGCACTATGAGAGTTCGGTGTGGGAAAAGATGACTGAGGAAGAGTCTGTTTATCATGGAGGCGGTGAGGGGTGTGACATTGAGGACATGTTGTGACTGTGTTGGGTCTATAATGCCTCTTTCCTACTTTTTTCTTTTATTTTAATAAATGGTCAGGGGTTCTGCCTCTGTCTATGCTTTCCTGGTAGAATCCATTCATTTAAAATAGATGAAACATGGTAATTATTGATTTCATTATTAAGGATGTTAAAAAACTCCCATAAAAATAAATTATAACATTATAAATAATAAATTATAGTAAATTTCAGGATTTTGTAGTAATTAAATTTAGGAGAATAATGAATAACAACATTTCTTTTACAAAACTAGTTAAAAGGATCAAGATTACTCACACCTTATATTGAAAATAGATAATAACTAACTAATATAGATTTATATAATAATTGTAAATAAAGTTCATAAAATGTTATAAACATGAATAATTTTATTAAATAGGTTATTATGATAGTTATTTTTAAATATATATGAGGTTATAGTACGATAAACAATGCACGAATTCAAGGTAAGGGGTTTATCAACTCAATTTCTGACTCCTTGGGTCATACTTTTTTTTAATTGAATATAATTTTTAAAATTTATTTGATCCTTAAATTATCTTAATTTATATTGTATTTCCTCTGTTTCTATGGTTAAAATAATTCTCATCATAAACAACCATTTATTTGATATTTTTTTTGAAATAAAAGTATAAAATTAGAAATAATAACTCCCATTCCTACCAATAAATATTTTTCTTATATGTCCATGTTTTTACTATCAAAATTGTATTATTTAATTAAATAAAAATATGTTTTTTATTTTATATTCCACAAAATTTTCATTTTCTATTTTATGAAATGAAATACTTTCAACATTTCTCAAATTTGTATTTTTCTTCAAAACGACTTAAAAAGGTTAATAAAGGCATTAATTTTAATTATTTACCACTATATATTTATAATATTGATTATTTTTTTAAGGATAAGTTATTTGGAAACATTTATAATAATTGATTGAAACATATTCTCTTCCCTTATAATAAATTATGTTGAAATAAAATTTTCACTGTTTCTTTTATAATAATGTTTAATAGGTTTCCAAAAACCATTTTATTAACAATGCTATTTTTTCTACAAGGTTTATCTATCATGAAGTGATGTTTTGACCACCATCTATATTTTATTATGATATAATATCTTTTAGAAAATTATATTTTTGATATCCTATAATTTCTTATGTGATGTTTTTGAAATTTTTATGAAACCCATTCTTTTCCATGACAACTTTATGATATGACGATGATTGATTTTAGTGGCACACACATATAAGGATGAAGATGGGTGGACTCATATATCACCCTAAAATTCATTGTTTTATGTTGATATATAATGATATATTTAGATATGGACATAATGAATTTATTCATATAGGTTTAGAAAATTAATTTCCTCACATTTTCAGGCATGGAAATAATGAGTTTGTTCACAAAGATATGGGTATAATGAGTTTTCTCACAAAGGTTTTTATTTTATTATAGTTGTTTAAAATTTACAAGTTGTTTTATCATGATATGACACATTTCAATGATGATTTTCATTTTCAATATATTCTATATTTTCATGTTATACCTATTTTAGACTCTTATGTCATGGTCACATGTTTTTTGTTTATTGAGATATATTTTGAGCCATGTCATAACTTTTATTCTTCTTTAATGATATTTTATGATATTATGTTTTATATACCATGTTTTATGATTATAATCTATGTTATTATGATATTTTTATAAAATATTTATACCATATTCATGTTCTCCTTCATGGTTATGATCTGATACATTATGACAAGCTTTTACCTTAGTGAGAAATTTATCTCACCCCTTTCTTATGTATCAATTCCCCAGGTTATAAATATGATTATATCATGTGAGATGTATAGGATAAAGTTTTAGAGGATCACAATTATAGGGTAATGTTTTCAAGTGTTGTAAAATATGATATTTATATAGTTAATATCCAGGAAACTAAACCTTTAGGTCCTTAGGTTGTGTGAGTATTTTTTAGATGTATATTGAAAATCCTGAAATTAATGTGTTATTTATGTTATGTTTAGCTTGGGGGTTTATTTACTAGAGTACCCTATGGATCCCCAAAAAATAAATTTGTTAACTTGATGAAGCACCCTAACTAATATAGATGATAAAATAAATTTAATATTTATATTAATAATGTAAAAATTGATTATCTATATACATCATTATACTCAAACATGGTGATCAATGGATTCCAACCTAAATCTTTAATGCAATTTAAATATTTACTTGTAATGTGTGACAATTATAAATATTAAAAACATTAATTAAATCAATTATATAACCTTTAAAACAAATGAACTGTTATAAGAACTTATTAATGAAATTTATTCTCAATTAAAAAAAATAATTATAATTTAATATTTGTTTTCATAATTTCACAAATAATATCACCATGTTTTTTATTTTAATAGTATATATGATTTTAATAGAAAAAATCCATGTAATAAAATTAACAAAATTAAATTCACACCATTTTAAATGTTTTTAAAAAATATATACCATGCATCAATGATTTAATATTAATACATTAATGTTTCAATTCTATGAATTCTACATTATAATTTATATTTTATAACTTGTTATAAAAATTGAATCAATTATACCATCATATGTAAAATTTTAGTGAATATTAATATGTTTATAAAAAACATTACTATCATCAATCCCTTTATCAAAAATATTTATTAAAATAACATTAATAATAACACTAAATTATTGTTCCAAGTGGTTAATTAAATAATTTTTTTCTATATTGTGATGAAAAAATGTGAGGCTCATATGTACAATGTTAACACTCCATATAAATCAATATAAATCTAGAAATATCTATATTCATTCATTGTCATGTCATTGAATCAAACCGCTATAATTTCATCATTGAAACTCAAACATTGGTGTAGTAAACCAATATGGTTGTTCCCTCAACAACTCCATAATAAGATATATTTTATAATTGATATTTTATATCCTATGCACTAGAATAATTTTTTTATTCCACTTATCATAACACCATAATGCTTTGTTACTATATTTTCTTCACCAATATATATAATGGATTTAAATCCATTGACTAAAATAAATTTTCACTCACATGTCACATTGTTTGCACCAAACGACAACGCCATGATCCCAAATACATCATTTATTTGTAAACTTTGAAAAAATATATTTCATCATCTAATATCATGAAATTAATTCATGTATAAAATTAAGTATTTTACCATTGAATTTAACCATGTATAAAAATATTTAATATGAAATTCCTCCCTCCTCTTAACAAATAAACAATAATGGGTTATTTTTATAATTTCCATATTTTCTCTTAAAATATAGAAAATTTAAGATTATAGAAGCTATGATAAATTCTAAAAAACAAAAATACATATTTTTTAATTTACTTTATTGATGTAATAATCAACCACACCATAGTTAAATAATATTGTTCGATGAGACATTTCCCACTCTTACTTACTCAAAGTACACATTAAATTTGATCTAGAAAACCCCATATTTGGGAAGGTTATGGAAATATAATCTGAATAGGTTTTTATTACTCATATTTAGTTTTCATTGGAACATTAGATCTTTTATTGACATAACCGAAGTATATTAAACAAAAAAACGTGCATTATTTTCATAAATAACCTTTATTAATAAAGTCTTCATGATGATTCTTATTCCTTAGATAATATTTCATTGTATACATATTTCATTATATAATATACATCCATTGAAATGAAATGGAACCTCCAAATTTAACTTTTATTAGAAGATACTCAATCAAATATATCATACATGTGAAAAATGAAGGGAAATATTTTTCCAAGTCACAAATATTGACTAGTGCATGTCTTTATAATTTTTTTTTCATAGTTTTAATACTTTTAGTAAAAAGGACTTGATAAAAGTGACATAAATGAATCACAATAACCCTAGAATTATTTTAATGTAAATATCAGTTGGTAATAAGAATTAACTCATGAAATAAAACATGATAATCATGGGATGTAAGAGATTTATGTTTTATGTATAATGTATTAACCCATTTTGAAATGTTACACGGATAACCATATAAAAAAATTAGAGTTTCTAAAACTTGAAGGAATTATATTTTATTTTAATTTTCATAAAAAAACAATCATAATTAACTTTCCACTAATTCTAGCCAATTATCATAGGATAAAGTCATTATTTTATACCCTAATCCATTAATTCACAATATGAGTGTAAATTTTTTATTACATTTAAAATATTTGTAAGTAACAATTTATAGATGTTTTTCACAACATGAATTTATAAAATAATTGATTCAAAAAAATATTATGACCAATATAATAAATTATATAATATACTTTATTTCACCAATTACAATCAGAATTTGAAGGTCTATAATTTTTTTACCCTTTATGAGCACCAAATTCAAAGCATCATGTTTTTTAAGGATACTATCCCCCCAATATACATTAAGGTGATTCTCATTTCTCCATAAAATTATAAAATTAACTCTTATTTTTCTTGTATGGATCTTTCATCAGAAGAAATCATCAATTCCTGATGAAGGTGAATGTTTATATTAAATTTAATCACTAGGAAAATGTATTTTTATAAAAATTGAACAAGATAGTTTCAAATTTATAATCCTACCATAAATATTTCCATACGAATGGAAATAATTTATCAGCAAAAAAGAGATACATGAGACATAAATTACTCCTTTATAGATGCACTATAATCCTGTAAACTGATAATCCAAAAATCATTCAACTTATCTATTTATATTTGAAAGTATATTTCAATATAATTTCTAAGATAAATAGTACTAAATATAATATAATTATGATAATAAATGGCTTATTGAAGCACATCTATGGTGGAATATTATAAATGTGAATGAAAATAAACCAAGTACTATGTGATTTATGCATCTAAAAAAATAATTTGAATCCATTTCATGATAATATCAATATAATATTTTATGGGTGAGTTAAAAAATTAATATGTTTCCTATAAAATTTCTACCATGATAAGTCATCTATAAGATGGACTATTTTATCATTATACTTATTTATTTAATCTTCATGACATTTCATATCTTTTTCTATTTTTTAAACATAATTTTTTAAGTCTTAGATTCAAAGGAAAGTGCCATATCAATTTCTCCAATTCAAGATATTGGATTCTATATTTATTAGAGTTCTATTTTTATGTAGCAAAATTTGTTTACACATTAAACTCTGTGTTTTATCCTAAAATAGAAAAAAATATTTATGGAATATATGGTATCAGTAGATGAAAATAAAAATATATCAATCAATTTTTATGTCGTGTAATTATTTTGTAGAATACTTACATCATCAGGTAAAAAATCCTTAAAAAATGTAAGGATATATTCAATACTATTATTATTAAATCCATACATTATTTTCCCATGATACAATCACATTAACAAATCAATTATTTTATTTTCCCCACATTCTTGGTGTATTGGGGAATATGTATCTTTTATTAGATTTCAAACATACATAAAACTTTTATTATGATCAAAAGATAAAAACTAAATCCCTATATTAATTTTCTCTTACAATGGTCTACATGATGTATTAGATTGAGAAACTAATAGAAACTGATCATAAATAAAATTTTCTACACTAATCCTTTCAATCAATTCAATTTTATTCTATATCCAAAACAAACTTTTTTATTTTTAGAGGTAGTACAAAGAAACATTGAGAGAAAAAACACATGAAGTGATGGGGGTTATAGGGGTATTAAGTAGTGGTGTCCTAGATAATTCTTATGAACTAGGTTAACTCCCTATGGGGGGAATGATCCAAGAGATGCAGATCAAGATATTTTTACTCCATGGATCTCTTTGGAAGATAGGAAGTCAACAATAATATTCCCTTCACACCATGTATGAAAATCATCCATGTAATTGTAAACTAGCACTTTTTACCTATAGATAGTATATTCCATGGACTAGGTGGTTGGAATAAGGCCGTATAGATAATTATAGACCATAATATAGTCAGTTTCAACTACCATAAGATGAATATTATTATGGCTACATAGCAGGAGATCAATGAGCATTTCTTGAGCCTATGCTTTATGGGAGTCACCTCTACCAAGGAAAGATCCACAGATCCCCTTATATCCTAGATCACCCCACCACCCTACATTATTCATGTACTACATGAACTGTCAGTGTTCATATTTAGGCCCTCATAGTGAGGATACCAACACGCCCATATCCCTATTTTAGTACTATGCTCATTGGTGGTAGAGATATCAATAGTAAGTGCATTGATCAAGGGTGATTCCTCACATTCATTGCATAAATGAATTAAATCAAGCAACACATTTTTGGTTTTGAAAATGAGTCATGTTCTGGTTTACATGGTTCCTTTATGATGTTCTTCATTTCTCTCTTGCTATATTCACCAACAACCTATAAACAATATGAGCACAGATTCCATTTTCTCAGGTCCACAACTCCCCACCCCTAGAACCACTGATGGATGAATGACATATTATCCACCTTTTGTGAATTAAATCTTATTAATATTCAAAATTCATTCCACACAAGTCTCACACAATCACTTTAAAATAATATATTCTTAGTTCTTTTGATCCACAACTCCCTACATTATTAAAAATTTGAGGAAAGTTTCACACCCAACCGTTTAATATTTTCCTTAGTACGTAATGCATTATTTTGGATGCTCCACACTAAAAAATTGATCTTTTTTTGAATCTATATATGCTAGATAACTTCACCCCCTCATCATTGCATGTTTCACCCTTTCTAATATTTTGAAGTCATTGGTTAATAAGGCCCCTGTATTGGATCCTATAAACACACATCTATCCTGCTTAGAGTTCATAACTATGTTATCAAATATGATTTGTTATTCCTTATCCAGAATAGTATACATGAAGTCTCGATAAGTTCTTTCTGGTTTAAAGGTAATATCTGGAGTGGGGAATCCAAGTAATGCAAGTCGTTTACGCA
Organism: Viscum album; assembly: GCA_963277665.1. Lineage (NCBI taxonomy): Eukaryota > Viridiplantae > Streptophyta > Magnoliopsida > Santalales > Viscaceae > Viscum > Viscum album. The sequence continues at coordinate 340,226,887 of OY728163.1, forward strand.
CCCAGTTATATTACCAAAAGTTGATATCTACCCTACCCACAATCCATCAAGTGTGAATATAGACATTTGAAACATAGGGATGTATCATGGTCTAATTAGCAGAGGGACTTCCTCTATGTTTATCTATGTCAATACCATACCTGTTCAACATGATATTACACTAGAGTATCCTCTCCTCAATCAATTACTAGGAAAACTTAGCTTGATGACCCTGAATTATTCCTATTACACTTCTTACATTGATCTCACCCTTGACCAGTTGTCTGGTTAACCTCTCCTATGCTAACCATGGTGCTTTTCTTCCAACTGTGCATCCCATATGAATGAGGAAATGATATTATTAATTCGGGTGGTGAATCCTTTAAGAACATTACAAGAATAAAGGATTTTCATTGTAATATATGATAGTACACTATTGATCAGTTTTATTCTTCCTCCAAAATATAAGAAACAATTTTTTCAAATTAAAATTTTTTCCTATTATTTTACCAACCACCTTGTCAAAGTGGTTGGTGTGTAGCTTTCTTATTGAGATGGGAGAACCCAAATATTTCCTGGGAAATGTTCTTATTTTCATGCCTAAGGAACTTTAAAAGGATTCAACCCTCTTTTTTGAGCACCCACTCTAGATGAAGACAATGATCAATAGAGAAATTTTTATAGGTATTTAATCACTATTCTCTCCATCAAATGTCTGGAATCAATTATGAGTTACAATTTACCAATTAGAAATGTTATACAATTTTATTTGAATACAAGTGATTTTTTTGGAAATTATTTTCTAAAAATTATTTAAGGGACAAATACTATTATAGGGTTTACTTAGAAACAAATTTCATTAAAGAATTAAAATAAACTATATGAATATTATTATAGAAACAGATATTGATGATCAATATGCTTGCTTAAAATAAAACCATATGTATATATATCTGTCTATCAATATCTCTACTCTATCTATATACATTATGTTTCATATGTATTGAGTATGTATGTGATTTATTATTCTATTAACTATGTTAATTGATATTATGTAATTTTTACATTATATAAGTATTTATTAAATGTAATAGAAAATTATAAACTATGATTCTTGGAGTTATTTTGTATACATGTGTAATAACTAATATAATTTTTTGGGTGTTTTTTAAAATTGGATTTTATTTTATCATGTATTTATTGGAGAGATAAAGAGATCTTCACTAATGGGAAAATAATATTTTTTAGATATTTAGTTAAATTATTACCATAACTTTAAGTAAATAATTAATTGAGTAAGTATACAAGGAAATGGATAGGGATACTAGGAAACATGATTGATAACATTATGGGTTAATTTACCATTTTCTCTAGTTTTATGATATTATGAGTATAAATTTTTAGGAATGGTCTTACTTGATTGTAAAAAATTCTATAAATCATACTAAAATAGTATTTAAGAAATTCATAGCTTATTATATGATACAAATTATTTCCATAAAAATTTTCCACTACTAAAATATTTTATAAATATTTTTAAGATCTAATATACCATAGAATAAAAATGAAATCACTATCTTAAATCCACTTACATAGTTTAAAATCATTATCAAAATATTTTTTACATTAAACCAAATTCTTTTAAAAAAAAATCAGACACTTCATAAAATCAATTTTACATGTGAGAATGATATCAAATACAAGAATATTGAAAACTAATTTCATCAAAAATTAGAATCCTAATTTCATCAAAAATTAGAATCCTAATTTCATAAAAAACTAGAATATTTTAAGGGTTTTGTTTAGCTTAATATATGTCAAATAACACATTATATTTTTAAAATTACACAAACAATAGTGATCAAATAATAAAAATAGTTTGAAGTTACTTACATCACTCTAAAATAATATAGGAAAAATCAGAGGTAGGAAAAATCATGGACCATATCTCACATGAATATATATAAAATATACAAGGGTTTATTGGAGGTAGGAAAAAATAATAGAGGGTTGATTTAATGAACATCTAAAATCTGATAGAGCCTTCAAGTATTACTAATAGGGTTGACCCGATAGTAAAAATTGAGGATAAACCAAGATGCCTAAGGGTGTGGTAGAATGAGGGGGGAGTGAGGCTTGACCTAATTAAAATTATGAAATTCTATTTACATGGTCTATTAAAATCATTAAAATAAAGATCCTATAGAAATGAACCACAATGAACATGGATACAGGAGGGGATATAACCATGGGCCCCTTTTCCCATGTCTATAGATGTTCAATGAATAAGCCTATATCTAATGGTGTAATACCCATGTATATAAGTTTCCACCAAAAGGGATATAATCATGGTCCATTTTAAAATATTTCTCTAATCCCCTCTATATCCACATATATTTTATCCCATGTATATAGGATCATGGCTATATAAGTAATTTATAATAGTGATATGTCCATTAAATAAGAATATAAAACTACAATGAAATTCTAACCACTATAATAATATATCACATATTATATCAAAATAAAATCTATGCTAAATATTAATTGGTCATATAAACATCATATTTCCCTCTATAGGTCAATCATTTTCATTTAAGGGCACCAATATAAAAACAAATTAGGCAACACCATTGCTAAAATGTCCTCTAAATCACCTTGAAACCAGTTAAAAATATCTACTAAGATAATATAGCTCAACCCCTATCCTTGAGAATTTTATTTAACCTGAATTTTTTAATATAAGTATTAAACATCCATTGAGATTCACCTATAGGGTGTGAGTATGAAACTCAATAGAACACCACTAACATGCCCCAAAATATACCAAAATTTCTACATATGATTTCATGTAAAACATAATATATAAAGTCATAACACTCATCATACAACACAAAAGTTGAGATGAAATGTTTCAAACAAACCATCCTAATATTTTTCTATACATGTTTTGATCAGTTCTAGTGAATAGTACCCAGAATACTGAAAATTATATTATGATGGAACCATAAACTCCAAGTTGATCATTCAAACCGAATTTTATTATCTAGATTGTGAGGAAAAAATTGTATCCTACTTACCTATGAAATATTATAATATAATGGGGTAATATGGATAACTATCAGTCCGTATCATCTGAAAACTATCGATAAGAGAATAAAAATCATAAAATATGTTTAATATAGCCACTACCTTATGAAAAAACACATCATAAATCACTAAGAGAATAAGACTATTAGAAATCCCAAAGGGTTTATGGAATACCACATTTTTATTACATTTTTTTAAAAGGTTAGGGCCAAAGCCTCATTTTATTACTAAATAAAATACCTCCTTTTGTCTGGGTAGTTGGAGACCCATTACATAGCTCAAAGGCCCAAGGTGTCGTAAATGAAAATTATCAAGGTTATTCACTATGGTATCATAAAACATGTCATATATAGAGATTAAATTATTTATCCAATGAATTGGAGTGAAATAAAGGTGTAACATTTATAGGTATTAATTTTATGTGATCCACATAAATCATAAAAATAATTTCATTAATAACCTATAGAGAATAATGAACATGTTTCATATAAAATCTTGACGTACAAAAGCACTTAAAGACATGAACATTACAAAATATTTAAAACATGAATGGAAATGTGAGTTCTATATAGGTAAATTAAAAAATTAAAAAAGTAAATATCACATATTTTTGAATACCCATTTAAAATAAAGAGGTTTGGGTATTTAAATAAAAAGTAAAAGATACTTTCTCATGTAAAAGATGAAGATTTGAGAAGTAAATTCGGCAGGATGATGAGTATAAAACATGGTTTTAGAAAAGGGTAAAATGAGAGGGGAAAAGGGATTACCATTAATAAAATGATATTATTACATTAATTGTATAATATAGAGTTTAAAAAATACATTAATTTGGAAGTTATAAGATATACCACATGAAAATAGAACTTGAATGAAAAAGAGTAGTGTAAATTTCCCTTACCTTAAAGAGTTGTTCCTAAAACATGAGGATATAACCTTGGGGGAATGGGGAAACCTTGGGGGGACTCCTTGGTTGAAAAAATATTCATAAATTAATGGATTATATATTGGTAGTTAAGGGAAATGCTTAAATGTGTGGGTATTTATAGAAAAAGTGGAGGAATTGTTTAATAATTTCAAAATATAGGTCTTAGAAATCTAGGTTGTGGAAAATGAAAACCCATTTCCTTAACCATGGAATTTATCATGGTTTTGGAAATTTGGGTCACATTTTATGATATTTTAATCCACTAAAATATAAAAAATAATACTTTTTTTTCTAATAGAAAAGTATATATTCCATAAAGTAATTTTTTAAATTTTTTTTTCTCTTTTTAGACTTTGGAAATTCACTTATAGATTTAGACATTGATTAAAATATATTAAAATACATAAAATTAACAAAATAAAAATTTTTAGTTCTTGGGTTGTTTTTAATTAATTATTACATCCTTATGAAATAAATATTTTGTAATAAAATATACCCAAAACCCAAAATTATATTTTTTACTATTCACAAAAAATAAAGTATTTTAGAAAATTCTAATAAATTAACCCTTACCAAATTTTGATGTGATGCTTTAAAATATAATGTTTATTTTATCCAAAATAATTATCTAAATATGATAATGTTAAATTTTAAATATAAAAGTCATTATTTATTTAAAAATAGAAGTTTTTAAGGTACAAATTTTTTTTGACACTTATAAAAAATTTCTTAGCCCATTAAAAAATTATTTTATAATTTATATTTAGATAAGTGTGTTTTAAATCAAAAAAATATTATTTAGAATACCTATATTTATTATAAAAGTGTATATATTTTCTAGAAAAATATAATTATATTTTCTTTGTATCCAAAAATAAAAGTATCAAATTTATCTCAATTAAGCATATATTTTATTAATAAAAAATATTCTTAAGATGAATTGATGGTAAAAATATTTTATATATAAAAATGAATTTACACTTTAAGTTGCTAATTTCTGGACACATAACCCCTTATTACACTATCACATGCCTTAAGGGCAAGGAGTGGGATGGTGGTAGTTTTGTGTGGTGGCTTAACTAACATCGACTGAGTGGTAATCTCCCCTAACTTGAACTTATCCCAAAGGGAATTTCATTCAAGATTGAATTTCTAAATCTATTCTTGGGCTTGGTTAAGGGTAAACCCTAAAGACGACACCTCCCTTCTAAGTTATAAAAAATGGGCTTCAAATGACACAACTCTACTGGTTGAGGCCATAAATTATTTTTTTCGTACCAATTATCCTATGTTATTACTACTTAAAAAAACTAAATATAATGGTAAAATTATAAATCAAGGGTATAATTTCCAATGGTCATATTTAATGATGGTCATATTAACTAACATTCATATTTGACCAATAGTCATATAACGCTCGAATCCTAATGGTCACATTTCCATTTATACCCTATAAATACCACTTCATTATTTCATTCAAAATTCATTAAAATTTCTCCCTAAGGATATATTTCATTTCTTAATATTTTGATTGGTTTATTAATATTTTGTTTCATTTCTATAACATTTTATATGGGGGTGACAATTCTATTAGATTGTAGCGATCCATAATTTTTCATTTTAGCTATTATATTTTATATTTTTTGTCCATTTGTAATGTTTGGAATTGTAATTGGTTTCATAGTTGTATAATATCATGATCATTGTTAATGAGATATTTTTTTGTTTATATTTATTTTGAGCATGTATAATATTATATAATATGTGACAAAACATTTATTCAGGAAATGAATATCATTTAAAAAGTTCGAGTCATTACATTCTCCCACCCTTAAGAAATTTTATCCCTGAAATTTCAACTCATTATCCTCGTTGAGAAAAGGTGAGGGTAATTATGTCTCATTGTATCCTCTAGTTCCCACATCACTTCTTCATATTTAGGGCTCCTCTATAATATTTTGACGAGGTGGGTAGTCTTATTGCATAAAAACTTTTTCTCTATGGTCCAATATCTCCACCAGTTACTAATCATATGAGAGGCCATGTTCCAGTTATACCACATATGTATTCAGTACTTTTTAGGGATTAGGTATGTACTTAATCAATAGATATACATGGAATAAATCATAAACTTGAGTAAGATTTGGGGAAAGAACTATCCGATAGGCCACCACTTCTATGCGATCAAGGATCTCAAATGGGACAATGTACCTAGGGATACACTTCCATTTATTTCAAAATCACATGAATTTAATTCATAGTTATATAATAAGGAACCTTTTTTCTCTAAAATCAAAATCCAAGTCCCTTCAACAGTTTTTAGCATAGCCATTATGCTGACTCTGAGCTGCCTTTATAAGTTTTTGGATAGAATGAACCTTTTTTCATCTCTTACACAAGATTGGGACCAAGTAATTTCCTCTCAAAAAATTCATCCCAACAAGTAGGAGTTATACATCACTTCACATATAGAGCTTAATATGGTTCCATTTTAATACTTTAGTGGAATATTTTTTTTATGATAAGTCAACTAATGGGTGGTGTTGATCCCATTAACCTTTAAATTCCATGAGCATATTTTCAACATGTCCTCGAGTGTCTGAATAGTCTTTTCAAATTGGTCATTAGTTTGGGGGTGATAGGTCATATGGAAATTAAATTCAGCATTCATATCTTATTGAATAATTCTACAATATTTAGATGCGAACCATCAATCATAATTATAAATGATAGAAAGTTTTACCCCAGGAAACCTCACCTCTTCCTTTATGTTTATCTTGGAAAGTTGTTCGTGAGATAAATATTCCTAAATAGTGATTAAATGGTAAGTATTGGTGAGTTATCCATTATAATCCCTATCAAATTGTTTCCTTTGTATGTTTTTGTTAGAATAGTGATGAATTCCATAGTGAAATTTTCCAACTTCCATGTTGATATGGGTAGTGGTTGCAATACCCCTTTAAGAAGTTGTTACACCTCCTTCACTTACTGACACACCAAGAACCTTGTATTATAGTTGGATATCACCCTTTTTATATTATCTCACCAATAAATATCATGAAGGTCGCTATATATTTTAGCACTTCCAAGATTTATCGAGAATGTCGAGCTATGAGCTTCATCCAACAACTCATTATTTATCTCTAGGATATATGTGAAAAATATCCTTTTATAAAATTTATATACACCTTTTTGATCAATATTGAACTCAAGAAACATCCCATTATTCATAACCACTATCTTATTTTGAAACAAAGGATATTCTATTGGATATTTATTGATCTTATCTTGTAATGATGGTAGAGAAATCATTTAGGATATGGTTGACGATTTCCCTTCCCATGTCTAATTTTACTAGTTTCTTGATCAATGGATCTCCTTGAATCCTCATCATTTACAGAACAATAGGGCCTTTCCTAATTAATGCATCAACAAATTTGTTTTATCTTCTAAGGTGAAAATTAATTGAACCATCATAGTCTTTAAGAAGTTACAAACATATAATTTTTTTCTTGTTCAATTTATCTTTCATGAAAATATACTTCAAACTTTGGTAGTATGTGTATATATCACATTCCTCCCTATAGAGATAAAACCTCCATAATTTTATATAAAAAAACTGTAGATTAATAAAAGTCATGAGTATTATAATTCTAATCATGAGGATTTAACTATCAAGATACATAATCAATCACCTTGCCATTTTTAATGAGGACTCACCCAATTCATTTTAGAGATGAATCACTATAAATAATGAATCCTTATCATATAGAGGGTAGATTTTACATAAGTGTAGTAACCAATCTCTTCTATAGTACTTTGAATATTTCTTCACACTCCTTTTTATTTTCGAGTTAACTTGGTTAGTGGATTAGAAAGTTGTGAAAAGTTTTTTTTACAGATCTTCAATAACATCCTTCTAAACCAAGGAAACTATGGATCTCAGTTACCGATATAGGATGAAGCCAATCCTCGATAGTCTTTGTCTTTGTAGGTTTAACTGAGATCCTTTCATTATTTACAATATACCCTAATAATGAAATTTATTATAAATAGAATTCAAATTTTATGAGTTTTCCAAATAGATTATCCTTCTTCAAAGTTACCAAAATAACCCTCATATGATCCACATTCTCCTTGCGACTTTTGGAATATATCAGAATATCAACAATAAAAACTACCAAGAATTTACCTAGGTAGTCCTTAAAGAATCTATTAGTCAAACCAAATAATATAGAAGGATAATTAGTCTATCCAAAGGGAATAACAAATAAATCATAGTGCATATATCTTTTTCAGAATGTAGTCTTTGGGTTATCTTCCTTATTCACCCTCAATTGATGATACCTAGATTAGAGGTAAATCTTGGAGAATAATTGTTCCCCATGATGTTGGTCAAATAAATCATCAATACATGGGATAGGGTACTTGTTCTTCATTGTGACCCCATTAAGTTATCTATAATCAATTTATATCCACATTGATCCATCCTTATTATTCACAAATACAACAGGTGCTCCCTAAGGAGGCACACTTGGTTAGATAAATCCATTATCTATAAGATCTTGAAGTTGTTTCTTTAATTACTATAACTCCACATTTTCCATTCTATACAGGGTCTTTGATATTGTACTGGATCATGGTATGAGTTAAATGGATAACTCTGACTCTCTTTCTAGGGGAGGTCCGAGTAAATCTTCTAGAAATGTGTCAATGTATTCTTTAATGATGGGAAAATTCTATATATTTATAATTTCATTTCCTTCTCCCTCTTCATCGATCATCTCCATAAAGAAGGCCATGGAAGGTGCTTCTACAAAAATATCAGGCCAGGATATATCTCATTTTAAAATCACTATAATTTTTCCATTAAATACTACTAAAATTTCTTTTAATCTATATTTTATCTTAGAATTATAGTTTGATATCCAATCCATTCCTATTATAGTGTCAAATCACCCCATGGGACTGAATACTTTATTTTGGAAGAGATTTTACTCCCCAAAGTTAATACTAGAGTTTCTATACGCTGTTGATGCTTGAATAATACCAATAGGAGTCTTGACTGATTAATCATATTCAAGAAGATCAAGGATCGATTGTATATTCTTTGAAAACATGGATAAAATAAAGGAAATTTTAGAACTATAATCAAATAATGTACTTTCCAGCTTTGAGAGAACGAAGACTGTACCTACCACCACATAATTTAGAGCCTCTACTTTAGACGTTGTGATAAAAGATGCTTGGACTTTCTCCCTTGAACTATGCTAAGGTTGATGGTGGTTCCCATCAATTATATTTTGATTTAGACATTGATTGTAAAAGTTCCCAAGATTTACATAATTTAAGCATTGAACTTATGGCTGGGCCTGCACCATCTTCACTTTTTCATTAGTATTGATAACTTAAGTCTTCGCCTAACCACAATAGTTGTGAGGTATATGGAAATATCTTCTGCACTTTTAGAACTTTCTAATACAAAGAAAGAAGTTCCCAAAATTCTAACTCCCACATTTTTTTCACGTGGAAAGTTTCACTTTCTTTCCTCATATTCCAAGATAAAAATTCTTCCTTGAGTTTGGCTCCATTTCCATTTTCTTTTAATTCGATCTATATGACCACTACATGTCTCAAAACTCAAATTCAACCTTCATCACACTCCAAACTATCCCCTCATAGCTTTCGTATTCTCTATTTTCTATATTACTCCACAGATGGGCTCTCAATCCACCAAATAATCTATCAACCTTTCTATTATGATCCATAAAAAAGATAGATGTGTATAAAGAAAGTCTTATAAAGTATATCTTATAGCTTACCACTAATTCATTTTCCTTCTACTTCAGTTCTAAGAATTCCTTCTTCATTTTTTCTGCATCAAATGGGGGAAATAGTTACTAAAAAAAATTCCCTTTAACTATTCCCACTATATATAATCAATCTAAATTCTTGGATTTATGTTTTTAATCAGTGAACACCACTAACTAGCCTCTTCTCAAAAGAAGTATACTACTAGGGTGACTTTATCTTGTTATAAAGCAAATCATACATAAACTATATTTTATATAGAGCTTATACATTATTCATCAATCAATGGGTTTGTAGGCCTAGTAAAATAAGTTGTTCGTCAATGCATGAAGGAATCAATTGAATGTTGTTCCCTTAGAGTTGAATCTGTTCTCTCAAATTGATTCAAGTTATTATTCATAACTCAAGTTAGTTTTTTCATTATCCTCATGAATTTTTCCATTCCAAATTCCATCAAAATAGCATTTATTTCACTCATCATTTATACTGTTCCTCCTATTGCCCACCATTTTTCAAAAAGATGAAAACCTTAGTAAGCAACATATTAATTTTAAGAATCTTATAATTCTAAATGGATTTTATGTTTTAAAACATCATGTTTAAAAATGTTATTAATATCCTCTAATAAAAATTAAATTTTCTATATATCCTTTATAAATGTTCATTAAAATCACGTGATTAACCAAAAATATATCTCAAGAGTGTCAAACCAGATGTGCAGTAAGGCCCATTTTCATGCACCAGTACCCGTTCTAGTCTATATAAAAGTAGTTTTTTGGGTGTTTCCCCCAGGTATATCTATTCTAGAGCCACATACACATGTAGTATCTAGACATGGATATGTTTGTTTGGAAACCACTTTGTTAATAATTACCAAAATACTAGGATTTTTCTCTATATATAGATATTTTCCCTTGGGTTATTCCTAAAGTTTTAAATTCATAATTTTCCCAAATAACTAAACCGTACTTTGATACCAACTATGAAATCCCTCCTTTTTATTTAAATAATTTTCATTACATTATAAAAAATATGATCTTTGAAAGTTTAGTTTCTTGGAAATAAGGTACATAATACATGAAAACCTAAAACATTATTATAAATTCACTTTAAATAAATCTTATGGATTCAACCTAATTTAATTTTACTACATATCATATAATGTGGAAATACAAAAAAGGAAAAGGGTGATCATGAAGCCCAATAAGGGAATAAGAAAGAGATACAAAATCATGTGATCATGATACATATCAATAAGAACATGATACATAACAATAAGAAATGAACCAGAGGCATATAATAATAATAAGAACCTGAATCATAACATGGAAATATGTTTAAAAAATTTAAATGATACATTCATAAACATATCACCAAGGTTTATTACCAAGGTCTTGTAAATGAAAATTACCATGGTTATTCACCAAGGTATCATAAAACATGTCATCTATAGAGAATAAATTATTTACCCAATGCATTGTAGAACTATCAAAGAGAAAAATTCATATGTATTAAGTTAATGAGATTCACATATATCATAACAAGTCATTTCATTAATAACCTATAGATAATAATTAATAGGTTTCTTATCCAAATATTAGTGTATAAAAGTTCTTAGAGACATGATTACTACGCCATTTTTAACCCATGAAAGTAAATGTGAGTTTCATATATGTAAATCCAAAAATAAAAAATGTTTTTTTTAATATATTTAAATAACCATTGAAAATAAAGAGGCTTGGGTATTCAAATAAAATGGAAAAGATAATTTCTCATGTAAATGAGAGAAATTTGAGAAGTAAATCTGGTAGCATGAAGGGTATAAAACATGGTTTAAAAAACGGGTAAGATGAGAATGGAAAAGGGTCACCAATTTAGAAAATAATTTTTTTACAGTAATGTGATAATAGAAAGTGGGAAAATAATATAGTTTTGGAAATTATAAGACATACCACATGAAAAGGAAAATTGAATAGAAAAGAGAAGTGGTGATTTTTATTACCTTGAAGAGTTGTTCCTAAAACATGAGGATGGAATATTGGGGGATTCGGGTAAACTTAGGGGGAATAACTGGGAGGAAAAATAACTATAACTTCTTGGAGGAAGGATTGGTAGTGAATGTGAATGGTGAAATGGGTGGTTATTTATAGAAAAAGTGGAGGAATTGATTATTCATTTCTTAATATAGGTCTTGGGAATTTAGGTTGTGGAAGATGAAAAACAATTGGCTTACACATTGTTTTTTATCATGGTTTTGGAAATTTGTGTTGCATTTTATGATATTTTGATCCACTAAAACCGAATACCATTTTTTAATACGTCTTTGGGTATGGAAAAGTAAATATTCCACAAAGTAATGTTTAGACTTTGTATGTAACTTATAGATTTATAAATTTATTAAAATATATTAAAATAATTAATATTAATAAAATAACAATTTTTAGGTCTTGGATTGTGTTTAATTAATTATTACATCATTATGAAAAAATATGATGTCATAAAATATACTAAAAACCCAAAACTGTATTTTTTGCTATTCATGAAAAAAAATTATTTTATAAAATTTTAATAAATTTACCCTAACATAATTTTGATGTGATTATTTAAATATAACATTTATTTTTCCAGAATAATTCTCTAAAAACTTTAAATTTTAACTTTTAAATATAAAAATCTTAATTTATTTTAAAATGGTAGTTTTTAAGGCACATAAAAATTTCTGACACTTATAAAAAAATTTCCTAGGCCATTATAAACTTATTTTATCATTTATTTTTATATAAGTGTATTTTAAAAGAATATTTTATTAAAAATATTATTCAAATAACCTAATTTTATTATTAAACTGTATATATTTTTTAGAAAAATATAATTATGTTTTATGTGCGTCTAAAAATACAATTATCAAATTCATCTCAATTAAACATATATTTTATTAAGAAACTCTATTATTAAGAGGAATTGATGGAATAAAAAATTTATTTATAAAATGTAATTTGAACTTTATGTAACTAAGGTATGGAAACGTGACCCCTTATTACACCCACATATGTGATAAGGGTAATGTGTGTGAGGTGGTAGTTTCATGGGGTGTATCGATTAATATCAACCGAGTGGTAATCTACACTAACATGAAATTTTATCATAGTATATTTCATTAAAGCTTCAATTTTTAAATCTTAGAATGGGATTGGTCAAGGGAAAACCCCATTGAGGATACCTCCCACGTTCTAAAAATTGGGCTTCAAATGACAAGACTCTACTGGTTGAGGCCATAGATTTTCATTTATGTATCATTTATCCTTTTTCTTTACTACTTATAACCACTAATCATAACTATAAAATTATAAATATTGGGTATAGTTTTCAATGTTCATATGGACCAATGGTCATATTTAACCAATGGTCATATAATAGTTGAATCCCAAAGGTCACATTACTCTTTGTACTCTATAAATATCACTTCATTCTTTCATTATAAATTCACTAAAATTTATTCATATGGTTATATTTTAATTTATCAAGATTTTTGATCAGTTTATTAATATTATTTAATGTCTATAGTATTTTTGTAGGGGAAATGATTCTAGCAGACTCGCTTGATCCATACTTTTCCATTTTAGATATGTTATTTTATATTTTTTTCCAGTTGTAATGTTTGGCATTTGAATTTATTTCATAACTAAATAATGTAATGATCATTTTTAATGTGATAAAATTTTGTTGTTTTCTCTTTATTTTGTATGTGTATAATATTATATATTATGTAATTAACATTTATTCAAGAAACAAATAAAATTTAAAAATTCTGGTTCATTACAGGGTTGATGTTGGATTTTTTGATAATGGATTTGTTGATCAAGAACAAATTTTGTAAATAAGGTTGGTTATGGTTGATGAAAAAGATTTATATTAGAATATTAATTATGAAAGTTTTATTTTTTGACAATATCATTATTGACATAACTTGTTGAAGTTGTCCAAAGTGTTTAAGTGTTACTTAGGAGATTGATAGTTCCCAAATAGAAGAAAAAGTTACAGGTTATCAGAGAATTGTTATGGACTTATTAAGTCTATATGTCTAGTCAAATAAGGCCAAAGTGATGATTGGAAAAAGTAGATATCCAAGTGGAGGTGTCCAAATAAATTCTAGAAACTTTCCAAAAGTGAATCTTATGGAATTATATTTTTTAGGACCCTGTGACACCTTGAGAGGGGAGGGGTGAATCAGGGTGTCAACTTTGTCTTTTAAAGTGATGGATCTTGTTCCTATGTTGGTAGGAACTTTTAAACCCGTATGATGGATATGAACAGAAAGAAAACATTCACATGCAGAGAGACAACACAACACTTTTTTACTTGGTTCACCACTAAGGGCTACATCCAAGGAGCATATGCCAACAGGTTATCGGTCGTACCAAATTCTACTAAACTTCACTAGCTGTGGATTCCAAAGTTTCGGGCACAGTCACTCTGTCCTAGGCTCACTGCCTTTACAAAAGGTTCAGGGATAGCTCACAGTTTCCTCGGGTCACTCTCATTGACTCCCCCTTGCTCACTGCCCTTGGTGTAGTCACACTCAGTTTATAGACATGAAGGTCTCTTCATCATTTCAAAATAATTCATCTGCTGTTGCAGGTAGATGCTCTATTGAAGTCCAACTTTCACTTGTAGACTAATATCACTTTTCACTGAAGTTATCAGGTAATCTTCTAGCTTTCGTGAAGCTCCAAAAAGGACGGGCATACTTCAACCTCACCTTGCGCGCTTCTCCAAGACCGGCGCGCAAGTTTCAAGACCGCCGTGCAAGTCACATGCATGGTAAAAATTCGGCGCACATGTGACACCAAACCACTTGTGAAACACTACCTCCTTCAACTCCAAACTTGCGCGACTCAGCGCCTTTAACTCCCAAACCACTTTGGACGTGCAACCAACAACTGGCGCACAACCTCTACTTGCGCGACCCAACTACCACTTGCGCAACTCAACCACTTGCATGAAGGGAGCTCGAAAAATCTCTAAGTATGGAACTTCATCATCAAATGAGGAGGGGTGGTCCTCTATTTATAGGCAAACATGACCCCCTGCGCAGTGGCACGCAAGCGTCCTCATGGCGCGCAACTCCAACCGCCCTAGCCACAGTCGCGCTACTCACTTGCACGACCCTACCAATACTTGCGCGACCCTCTTTCCTTTGCCATATTTTGAAGCTCTGATCTTGAAGAACAACATGTGCGCAACTTTCCAACCTCCTAGGCATCGGCGCACAAGTCCTTTATCGGTGTGTAAGTCACTTGCACGACCAGCCCAAAACTTGCACGACCCTTATCCCTTTTCCATTTTTCCATGTTCTAGTCTTGAAAAACATATGACACGAAAGTTTCCTCTCCTTCAAGTACACGACGTGAAGGTATCTTTTCCAAAAACACTTATCTCCATTTGTCGATTTGAAGGCCTACAAATTTGGCCAACACTGGAAAATGGTGCCACCTTCAATACTGTAATCTGCTTAACCTGTATGAGCACTTTGTTGGCACAAATTATGAACTTCCTCTAAGGATTGACAACAAACACAAACCATACTCCAATTCATGAAAATATGACCATGGTTCCAACATATTTTCTATAGGAAATTAGATCAAATCAGGCATGTGGCCAAAAAGGCTATGTGAATTGGGTACTTGGAAAAAATAATTTTGATAATATTTTATTTAGAGAAATAAGCTACCTGAGAAAATTTCCTTCATGACCATCCTCTAAATTTTTCAATGTCATGAATCATGTATATAGATTTTGGATATGTAGATGTTCAATGCCATGGATTTTCCTATATAGAAACATTGACTATAGGAATTTGGATATATTTACAAATTGGATATTGCACTGTGAAACTAATGGATATTCCATTGTAGACCATTCATAATTATAGGATTATATTGTGAGATCCCTATCTGTCATAAAATTTAGTAAAAATTTGTGGTTATCCTTAAATGGAGGTTCAAGATAAAAACCACGATTATCATACACTGTAAATATGGTTTTCCATATTTTATGCAAATATAAGTTGGTATGTTGAGATATTCTTGAGAGAAATTATCACGGGAATTCATATCCTTCCCATATGAAAATATATAACTTGAGACTAATTAATATAAATTTTTTCCATATTTATATATATGGAAGTTCATTTTAGAAGATTTAGATATTCTAAAGTAGTTATATTTTATCGATATGAAAATATCCAATGTAGTTATATAATATTTCCCTAGACTCGGGAAAAATTTAAAAATCATTTATCACTTTTAAAAAAAAGTTACATCACATGAGATAATGTCTGTATAAGATTAAAAGATGCACATAACATTAGACCACACTCATAAGAATAAATGAGTTTATTCACTATTGGAAATATCTTCAGATGAAGGAGAGAGAGTATGTATTCTATTAAAGATCTGATTTTAGAATGATAAGAAGGAGTTTTTTTAGAAGAAGGGATGGATGCTTGATGAATTAGAATTGTTAAAGATATTTCCAAATAAGAACAATGAGATTGTTATGTCTAAAAAGGTGAAGAAGTTATTCTCGATATATTCTATAAAGGATAAGATTATTCCAATGTGTTATTCACAACTTGTGAAGGAGAAGACAAATAGAATCCAATAGAGAATCTATCTACAGTAAATGATGAATTATATTCCATAGTTATTGAAGAAGTGTCCTATATGTCCATAAACTTTGTGAAGGTGAAACTTTCCACTAAAAGAGATCAAATGAAGAAATGTTTAAGGTAGTTTCACTTAGGAAGCAATAAGATATCCCTAAATCTTGTAGGGAAGTGAGTCTGGAAAAATGAGTGACATAGACCTAGCCTTTATAGGTAGTGAGAATAGTGATTTTAGTACACTAACACAACGTTGGTAACATACTCCTTGAACTAACCCTTTGTTTTATACAAAGCAAAAACTAATGTTCATATATAATTTATTTATGGACACAAAAACATATTAATCAATTAAAATAATGTCTTGTTAAAGATAATAACAAGTGATCCTCAAGGTTGAGTGTCCAAAATCTTTTAAAAAAAGTGAGACTTTGAAAATAAAGAGTTTTAATTTTCACTGAGAGTGTATACCATGATTAAACCTACCCAATCTTAGTAAAATCTCACATTATTTACCTTATTTATTTCCATCATGTGGTCTCAGAGTTTAGGTTGGTTTATTGGATTTATTTTCTTTGATATTGTTTTTGAAGTTTAAGTTTCAGTTTGACCCTACATTGTGACCTGGATAATTACAGAACTTCAAAGAAGAAGTTGAAATCAAGTAGAATATATTTTTGTGGAACTATTATCATAAATATTTATATTTAGTTGTATGAAAACAAAAATATTGATAATAGAGGTATGAAATATTCAGATTAAATATACATTCACTCATTCAATGATGCTTCAGGTATGAGTGAGGATCCTAATCAACCAAGTGATATTGGGACCATAGATGAAAAGGTAATTCGAAGGATAAAAAGAATAAAAAATTCCCATTAATCAAAACAAGTGGACCTACAAATAAAGGAATAATTCTTGAGACTTAATGAGGAAAATATTTCTCTAGACATTATGATTAAAGTGTTGAAAAATGAGGTAGAAATATTGAGTGGCCTAAAAAAGGATTATTGATGTTGCAACTAGCCTCAGGGATAAAAATGATTCTCAAGTAGAATAGTTAACGGTTATATCCATAAAGGTGGAATATCTCAAAGAAGAAAATATGAAAAAATTAAAATATTTTCAAAATATAAATGAAAATAAGGATGATTTGGCTAGTCATATAGCTGAAGTAGTTGATGAGAACAAAAGGATAAAATAAGAAAAGGTATGACTTAAATAATATATTTCTCAAATGAAATCTAAAATGAAGGAGTAAGATAAAAAAATATATAATATTAAATAATCCTTGGAAGAAGTTATTTCTATTGGGAATAATCTTATGGAAGAATTTAGTGCTATCCTTAAATCAAGGAGAAAGAAGATCCAGTAGTTAGAAGAAGAATTAGTTTTAACCCAGAATTAGTTAGATTACAAGGGTAATATTAATCTCAAGAATACTTTATAATTTTTATTTAATAACCATTATACATGTGGTAATGAAACAAAGAATAATTATTCCATCTATGAGGATAAAAAATAAAATATTCTCATGTCACAAAGATTATACATCATGGATAAAGCTGGTTTAGGATATGAAGGAACATCACTAAGGCATGAGATGAAGAGAGGTATGAATAATCCCAATAAAAGGGAAAGTTTTTAATGTGCTATAAATGGACATAAAAGGGACGCCAAAATAGGTAAAAATAATCATATGAGGACTCAAGGAAGATATAGTAACACATGTTACTTTTGTGGGATGCACATACACACCTTTAGTTTTTTTTGTTGAAGCATGTGGATATATCAAATGATATGAAGCTAGTGAAGAACCTAAAATACCGAGTCACCATGAAAAAAATGATTTATGGGTATTATCCAAATAATTATTACCTTTATGACCATTTAAAAAGTGGAAGTTTTAGAGGATATTCACCATGGGTTAAAGGAATATTTCAGAATGCATGCAAAGGGAAAACTGTCTCATTGAGAAATAGATTTCAATGATAATATGAATAAGGATTATTTCCTATAACTAGGGTAGAGAAAATATAAAAATTTATAAATTAAACTTATAAATCCTAGAGATAATATAAAAGTTATTTAAATCAATAAAATATATCACTTTATTATGAAATAAATAAGGCCCATGATAAAGGGATATCCAAAAGAAAGTCATGCATTGAAAAGCTTGATAATATTTCAAGGGATAGTCAATGAAGCATAGAGTTTTGGAGAAAGAAAAATATTCCTATTTTGGTAAAAGAAGAAAATTTTATTAAATTATCCCAAGGAATAACATACCATGTGAAAGAAAATAAACCCAAAGATTATGAAAGGTGGTTGGATTCCATTAAATCAAGTTTATATATGAATATATATTCTAAATTGAAGAAAAAAGAAAAAATAGTGGTCCATAGTGACTCACTATCATCTTAAAATTGAGGAGGTTTAAGTGAAATCTCTAAAAATATTCTTTATTATGTATAATTGTGTTTTAATAAGAGCATAATTAAGCAGGGACACTGTCCATGGAGTGATTGTTCTTAAAAAGCACATGAATGATTATGCTTGAAAATAAAAATATTGATTATGCCTGAAAATTACAAGTTTATAGTGATGAATAAAAATATAGATATATAGAAATGTTCCAAAAAATATTTATTTTAGTTGTGTTACAAATATTAATTCATATTTACTTATTTCAATTGGTATCAAGACTGATTATACATGCTTGTGTAGAATTTTCATGCTTAAAATACATGAAAATATGACCCTGTTGGTATTCAAAAAAGTCAATATCAAGTTTTATATTTGAATTTGGTCTAAATAAAGAATAATATGATCTGTAAAGAACAATATACACTAAAAATAATTTTATAGTCATATATTTGTTTTTCTAATAGATGGTTTTTAATTTGGTATCATCTGACACTATTAGGATATCCAAAATCCATTGAATTGGATAATGTTTTCTATCAACTAGTAACCCCATTTTGAACACCATCAAGTGATATAAAAAATGGTGTCAAGAGACAAGGTCTCATGGGGACTTTTGTTAAACATCAAAGGCTAGTAATCCTTATCATATGTTTTTGAAAACTTAAAAATGATGAAATGCATAGAGTTAAAATGACATCATTTGTTCATCTTGAACCACTCTTGAAAAAATGGTTTTATAGTGGTATCTATTAATTAATCATGTGATTTCCTTACCAAAACAAAGTAATTTAATGTTATTAACTAATGGTTTGGTTTAAAGTGATGGGTATCACATGTTTTCTTTTGAAATTGTAAAATATAAATCTATTTAGTGCGTTTCATGGTATTCATGAGTGACACTGATATATTGTTTTTCTTATAGAAACTCTTTTCTCCAACATCAAGATCTAACATAGTTGTATTAGAAGATTTATTGACATATTAAGTGAAAATTGGAAAATTCACTCAATTAATATCTCTAGAAAATACATTATGAAAAGATATTCTTTAGTGTATCATCTGGTTTCAAAGGGGGATTAAATAAGATATCCTAAAGAGGAAGTTAATATTTCATGAATATTTCCCTAAATTAAGAGTTAAATTATATAAATATGTTATTCCCTCCAAATAATATGGATAAGGATGAAAAGTGCATCCCTACATTTATTGAAGGATGTTTGGAAAAACCCTTTGCATTCAAAATTTCATTCATATTTCATTGAAAATAAGGGGTAGGAGAAGATATATTTTTGGGAGAGAAGTATATATCAATATGGGGGAGAATTTACTTCAAAGGGTGCGTTGATTTAGGGTGTAAGAACCCAGATATTCTTTTTCAGGTATGTTTTCCTTTTCTGGTCTTTTTTGAGAAAAAGAGGAATTTCTGGAAATTTTTGAAGTACACGCCTTGTACTTTATAAGTACACTCCATGTAATCGATGGCCACATGAAGCCATGTGATGGCCATGTAATGGATGCAGACACAGCCATGTGAGGGTGAATTGGAGTCCGCCTTATGCGGGGTACAAAAATGGAAAGTACACGCCGTGTACTTCCAAAGTACACGCCATGTATTGTTTTTTCATTAAACACACTGGGGTCGCGTCTGACAGACAGAACCAACTTCTTCTAGGTTTGTTTCATCCAAGAGCAAGAGAATGATGCCGATCTTCCTTCGAGCCCCCAACCGGGCATCTTACCTCCGATACTGCCATTGATTGCGTTGGAATTGCCTCGGTAAGCTCTTCCTTCTTCTAAAGCTTCGTTTCATGATTCATCCTCTTTCTCAAGTTGTCCTCAGTTGAATGTTTTAGAAGTTTTTGTATATCTACGGTGTTCTTGGGAAATTCAAGGCATGAGGTTCACGTATAGAAATCTCCCAACATTGAGGTAGGTGGTTTGTGCCTTTCTGTTTAAAGTCTTTGAATTATATGTGAAAATTAGTCCAATACCCTTGAACGAGGTATTGCATGTTTACTGTTTTAGCCCTGATAATTACATGCAATGCTTGTATGCTTGAATAGAGGATAATTGAATGTGAATAGGGTGAATTTCTATGATTTAAAAGTTTTTTCCATGCATGTTTCTTGTTTGGACAGTTTGGTCTAGTTTTCATGTTTGGCTACTATTTATTTTTCCCATGTCTAGTATTGAAGGATGATGAGACTATTGTTCTGACATTCTGTTATGTTGTAGACTATTTATCCAAGTAGTTCTTGATGTTTAATTTGGCTGATATGCACTGCTATGCTTGATTGACTTACATAGGGCCGTGAGAACCTAGTGTAGTAAACTATAGGGAAAATGAACAGAAGGGCTTCTCCAGAGTGTCTGTTTTTGATTAAGATGAAAGAACACATGGATAATTGACATAAGTGCTTCCTCAGAGTGTCTATAGTTCCTCGACGTGGGCCATAGGTGGAATGTGATGTAAGTGATTCCCCAAAGTGCCTTTAGTTACCTATACGAGACTATATGAGGAATTTACTGTGAGTGATTCCTCAGAGAGTCTATTCTAAAGCTGAACCAGGAGGGTTAGACTGAGTGTACTGCCCAGAGGGTTTCTTGTGTTACTAGGTAGAACCAGAAGGGATAGGCTGTGAGTACTTCCCAGAGGGTTACCTTTTGTGTTTAGATTTTTTCTTGTGTTTATGGGTAAGACCAGAGGGGATAGGTTGTGATTACTTCCCATAGGGTTACCTTTTATGTTTAGATGCTTTCTTGTGTTTCTTGGTAGGACCAGAGGGGATGTGCTATGAGTATTTCCTAGAGGGTTACCTATTTGAGTTTACCTTCTTTGGTTATCTATTGCTTGATTTATGAAACTGAATGCTTTGAAACTGTGGATTGGTTATTGCTGAGTGCTTACTTGTTTACTGCTTCCTGTTATTTATTACCTGCCATATATTCAGTAACTATTAGGCACAAATCTTGTGGTTGTTTCCTACTGGGATTTAGTATCACACCCTATTTGGGCCATGCTTTTGGGCCCAAACATATTATATTACTATAGGTATAGATAAGGTAAAACACCCTTCTACATCAGGTACTTGATTGCTAAGAAGCTGGAGAGCATGAGACCAAGATGAGGCTTGCAATGCTGAGGAGTTTACTTGTTTTTTTGTACTTTGGTTTAGTACTATATTCTATCATTGTGATGTGTTTGGATTATTTCCTATACATATGTACCATGCATCATTTTTTGTATATATGCTTCAACTGTTTATTTCTTCATACTTCCTCTGTTTCTTGTTGTTTGATATTATTACTGCTTCCGATATTGTTATCTATTTCCGTTCCGCTATGTTACTCTGTCAATGAGGGAATAACTTCCCCACTATAACACCAAAGGCCCTCAGTGCTAGTCGGAAACCTCTGGCATTAGGGAAAATGTTCTTGAGGCCATGTGACCAACTGGGTACGGGGTGCCTCTAGGCGGCTTCCAGAACTGGGACGTTACATAGGGGGAGGAATAGTATGGTGTATTTTCAATAAAATAAAAAGGTGGAGATTTTTATAAATCCCAAAGGATTGATTTTGGATTTTTTGATAATGGGTTTGTTGACCAAGGACAAGGTTATTCAACAAGGTTGGTTATGTATGGTGACCAAGATGTGTTTTGGAAGCTAAATAAATTAAGTTATATTTGTTGAAAATATCATTGTTGACATAACATGTTCTATTTTTTCAATTTATTAAAGTGTTACTTGGGATATTGGTATTTCCCAAAGAGAGGTCTAAGTTAAAGATTTTTGGAGAATTTTTATGGAATCATTATGTCCATAAGTCTAGTCAAGGAGGGATAAAGTTATGATTATCCAAAGTGGAGATCGAAGTGGAGGTTTTCAGAGAAAATATGAAAACATTCCATAAGTGAAGAATATAGAATTTTATATAATGGATGAAATAAGATATATATATAGAATGAATATTGTATAAAATCAGGTATGTAGATTGAACAAATATGTGAATTATATTTTTGGATAGAATAATTAAGAGATTTTTATATGTAGAAACATCAACTACGTGAGAAAATTGGATACTTAACCAAACTCTAATTTTTTTACATCACTAATCGGGTATATTTACTTTGGCTATGTAGATTTTTGGCTCCATGTATTTGACTATGTAGAAACATTAGCTATGTGAATTTGGATACTTCACCAAACAAGATATTTCACCATGAAACTAATGGCTATGCCATTATAGACCATTCATGATTACAAGAGGATATTGTAAGATCCTTATATATAAGTACATACTGTTAATATGTTTGGTTATCATTAAATGGTGGTTCAAGATAAAAAACATGATTGTAATGATGTAAGAATATGGTTTTCCATATTTTATAGAAATACAAGCCGGTAGGTGGAGATATTCTTATGAGTAGTTATCATGGGAATTCATATCCTTCCCAAATGATAATATCCAAACTAAGACTCATGATGAATTTAACATGCATTTATGAATATTAAAATTAAAGTAGTGAAAATTTGGTTCTCAATATTTATATATGTGTAAGTTTATGCTGATAGATGTAGATATTCTTAGGTAGTTACATTTTACAGATATGAAAACATCCCATGCCATTATGAAAAATAGTCTAAGACTCAAGGATAATTTAAAATTAATTTATGACTTTTAAAACGGAACTTAAATAAAATGTTATAATCAATGTATAATATTAGAAGATCTGCATCACATGAGACATATATCATAATAATAAAGGACACTCTACACCATTTTAATAATCTATAGAAGAAGGACAGAGAGTGAAAATTCTATTAAGGATATGATTTTTATAGTTATAAGAAGGTTTTATTCAAGAATATGGGCATGATACTTGAATAATTTTTATAATTTGAATATGTTTCCGAAGAATAAGAAGAATATTGTTGTGTCTATAGAAAAAAAAAGTTATTCTAAAATATTCATTAAAGAAGAAGGTACTACTAAGGTGTTCTTTACAACTTGCGAAGAAGAAGAAAAAGTGTCTTCAATAGATAATATATCTACAGTGAAGGATGTATTCCATACTAGAGTTTTTAGAGAAGATAACAACATGTTTGTAAACTATGTGTAGGTGATCCATTCCACTGATAGTGAGACAAATAAGGAATGTTTAAGGGAGTGTCCCCAGGGAATTAGTGAGATATCCTTAAAAATTTTATGGTTGTGATCTTTTGGAATATGAGAGACTTATCCTGAACCTTTATAGGCTGTGAGCCTAGTGATTTTAGTTCACCAAAACAATGTTAATAGCATGGTCCTTTGACTAGCCCTTTTAAGTTAAGCAAGTAAAAAAATCATGTCTATATTCACTTTATGCATGCAAACCCAAATAATCAAGAAATCTAATGAATATATAGTTAAAGATAATAAAAAGTGACCTTTAATTATAATAGGTAAATATCCATTAAGTGAATATGAGATATTGAAGAGAAATAGTTTTAATTATCACTAATAGTACATACCCCAATTCACCCCCTCCTAGGGTATTCTCACATTAATTCCCTTGTTTATTTATAATAGGTGCTCAGTCCCCCTAGCATCACAATTGACTATAAATAATATACACTAAGGAAACATAGGTTTCAACCCTTAGAATCTCCCATCTAAGGATACTATGGGAGAAATATATGTTGATTAGGAGAAACAAACACCATGGGGTACTATAAAAATGACCATCGAGTTCCCTATTATATGAATAGACCAAGAATAATCCACATCATGCATGCATAAAGACCGAGCATCATTCCCTATAATCTAAGATCACTAGAAAAGAAACACCCTATAAGAACCACAACAACCAATCAATATTTAAAATTTAGAAAATATCAAGAAAAAAAACAAAAAATATAGAAATAATAAAACCTAGATCTTTCTATTATCCATGCACTGGCACATTACTCACAACATACAACTATCTTAAAAACTATTTATTTACCAACCACCTTCCCATGATAAGTACTATAAAATGCATTATCCATCCTAGGAACCACTCATCACACTCAAAAGTAATCTTTTAGATGACCAGTTAGTACATAATCCATCACCTATCATTCTCACACCTCAAATATCAATCGAAATAAGATAAATAATTAACTAACCCTTACTAATAACAAAATTTCATCTCAATCAATAACAATGAACCTCACTCAATTATCATACAATCCATTTGATCATTAAAAAGGTGAGTCTTAATCCCTAAATTCTTATTACATTCCCATATACACATTAATGTCCTTAGTGAACTATTTATCAAGCATTAACATCATGGCCCACTTTAGGTGGACTACTTTAATTGGTCATTTATTACCTTAGTCTATCAATGTGAATTTTATCATAAACCAAATTCAAACTTGTTAGGGATTTTAGTTTCTATCTTATACTATGATAGTCGATCACCCATAAGGCCCAAGCTCTAAGACTATCTCAATACAATTACCTACCATAAACTATATATAGAAACCATTAACTATCCAAAAATAATATAAAATACACACCTAACAAAACACCCCTTATATATATCCACAAGGCACCATACTAGACCCCATGTACTCAACCTCACTATATTCTCCTATTATTATTCTAATTCATTCACTAGACTAATAATAAAAATGAAACATGATCACCAAGAGATCCAAAAATCATCCTATCACAAGTCAAACATCCATTTGGGTCTCAATGGGTTCGACTCATTTATCACACTCACTAAACCATATTGGTTCTCCATATAGTCTCCATGAATCAAGTATCCATGCTCACATACTAAATTAATATAACATATATAATGAATGGATTGAAATTTAAGGAATAGAAACCTTATACATATAAGTTACCCATTGACTTGTGATCTTTCATATATATAAAAGTCTATACAGACCATTAACCATGTCCATGACCCCCTCTCTCAAGTTAAAAACTTCATTCGACTAATTATAATCATTCGAAATTAGTTTTCTATAGTATATTAAAATAGGAATAAACCATGAAAAATTACTAAGTGATAGGGAGATGTATAAACCTTGATCTATGGTGTTCAGATGGTCTATAGTATACTCTTAGTACACTTACATGAAAAGTTTCCTTGATATTTAACATAATCAATCATTAATTTTATATTTAATTAATGATATACCTATGAAAAATCTAGGTGATTTACCTTCCTTTAAATGGTGTGAATACACATGTGAATACCCTTTCCAATCCCATTATAGATTCCATAAGCCAAAGAACCATAAAATTTGTCATATTTCACTATGCTTTAGTGAAATACAACATAAATCACTAATTAAAATAATTTGAGATCAGATGAACAAGGGAGGAGAGAAGGGAAACAATACAAGGAGAAATCATTTTATTAATGAAATGAAGAATTTATCTAAAACCATATCAGATCAAGAAAAAAATGGAGAGAGGAAGGGAGGAAATAAAAGTCACCCCCTATGAATTATCATCCAAAAAAGAAAACACAACTGAAGATTTTAATGAGACAACTATCAACATTAATAATCCACCTATTATGAAAATGGTTTTAGGAAACATCAAGCACTCAATGGGTACCTAGTACCATAACCTCTTATTATAGAGCCACCAACTAATAGGTGGATCACTCAGTGGGTTATTCCACCCATCTATAACTCATTGGGAGCTCATATCCTAATGGTTTCCACTAAAATATTACAAAAAACTATAAAAAATTCCCACAAATACCACAAGTCAATTCTAAATTACCAAAACACATCTAAAAACATTCATGGTTTAGAAATATATCACTATAAATTCCATTATAATCTCTAAATTCTAAACAACCTTCGATCTAGTTCTACCAAAGTTCATTTTATCTTAAGTTACCCAAAAACACAATGTCATGTGTAATTAAAGTTTGAGGTATATTGAATTAATTTCCAATGATATAAAAAATATAACAAAAACCAAGATATTTGGGAAAACAAAAAAGAAATAACTTAAAATAAACTTATGGATATTCTAAAATAGGATGTTATTTAATAAATTGATGAACTAATAATTATAACTAGGATATTACACACCATATAATTTTTTTATTACTCAAAGTCTTATTATATTTTGTACGATTATTTGGTTGAGGTTTAATAGGGATATCTGTTATAATCTATCCATTTAAAATGATATGGTTAGATACAAACATTTTCATAACTATCTTATAACTAGGATCTATACCTTATACATGGTATTTGGGTTTTCAAATCACACCAGGATCTTTTTTTTATGAGAAAGAAAATAATTATTATGTTTTATAATACGAATAATATAATTTTACCATGTGAAATCTTAGAGCTGATCAATTAAGTGAAATAATGAATTTTAAAAGTGTAATTTAATAAATTTTTTTGATAAAAAATACATCAATATAGTAATACATGAAATGATTCCCACTCATAAATATTATCAAAATGGTATTAAAATGATGTGTTGAAACCAATTTTCCATGTATATAGCTTTATTAATGGAATATACCGTTAAAGGTTTATCCATTCATAAAGAGGTGGAGTATTCTCAAATGGATCTTTTTCATTATATACACTATACTGATGAGGATATATAGATACAAAACTTCTAGTAAGGTGAGAAGAAATATAACCATATTAAAAATCAATATTCCTTTTATGTTTTTTGATCTCTCCAAATATGATACCTATGATATATATTTATATCCAATGTGATAATAGTTTTTGATCATAGACCTCACAATACCACTTGTTATAAGGTTTGGAAAATAAAACAATGTTATGTCACTTTTGAAAAATTATAGAATTTTTCATATAACTGTAGATTGTTTCCTTTAAAAATTTTGTAATAATTAGAGTTTTCAACCATGGGTTATGATCAAATTACAAAGATATCCTATTGACTATGATTAATTTAAAACTTCCAGGGTTTTGGTCTCTATATGAATTTATTGGAATTTTTGATGTTTATGAAATTTTTATCTAGAAAATTTATCATTACAATTAGAAAATTTCATCCCAATTGGATAAATAAATCTTCTATAATGTTAATTTTACACCACTAAATTGTTCAATAATATGAAAAATTTGACCTATATTTCTTCAATTTCTTCATGGGATCTGCATATCACCTCCATCTATAATGGAAATACAGAAACTTGTGAAATTACCCTATTAAAAAACCACTTAACATTAAAAGAATGTATTATAAAAGTATAAAAAATAATACTTATGGTGTGAAATAAAAACCCACAATCAATTAGGAACACTGGCATAAGGATAAAAAATAATGGTAAATTGAAATGTGACCACACCCCATACCTAAACATTTGAACTCCAAGGAAAATTAAAATTTCATTTAGTCTAGAAAATTATGATAATATATTAATTATAATAAGTTTCAATATTTTATAGTTTAAAATCCAAAGGTAACTCAATTAAGGATATCAATGTGATAAAATAAAGTACCACACGAATGAGTTAATATCTATATGAATAAAAGTAATTATATCATAAATTTAATGAAAATAAAATTCAATGAGATGAATTATATTATTATTAGTGAAAACATTTTAGGGTTAAATATGAAACTAAATCCCCACATGTATGTGTAAAAATTATTTAATGCTTGTATTTCCATCCTCCATTCAGTATATATTGGTCAATTTAATTTTTTTAGCTTTCCTAGTTCTTTTTAACTAAATTAAATATTATTCTTTGAAACCAAAGTCTAATGAACCAAATAAATGTAAACTTGTATATAAAAGTTTGAGCTTCCAACTTAGATATTAAAATATTATGCATATTTCTTTAATCCCCTATATTTATTTAAATAAATTTGTGTGTGTGTGTTTTATAGAGGGCACATAATATTTGAATATAGGTATACAAGAATCTGTCATTATAGATTCACATTGTCATGAACTTGATTTATGTAAGAATTTAAGATAATATTTTTTTAGAAACCTACTAATAAGTACTTAATTTAAATATTCCTTATATTAAGAATAAAAATTCACAATTCATTATTGTGTGAGGTGATGAGTGGAGGACTTAAATGTCATGATTTAAACTTAAAAATATCACAATGAAGGTAAAAAAATCACCATGGTTTTGTAATGATACAAAAAATAATATCATTTATAAACTCCTAATTATAAAAAAATAAACCAATAAAATTTAATTTATCCTTAAAATCACATGATAATAATGTAATAAATTCATTAAAATATTTAAAAAATTTGAAATAGGAAAACTCGACATCAATTTTAATCAAGTTCCATGAAAGTGATATGATGAGACATGCATTCAATATATGTTTTATAACAAAAAAGTAACTTAAAATAATAAAGATTACATAAAAAAGAATGACAAAAAGAAAGCATAAAATTGAAATTCAAAAAATTTATAGCTATCCAATTAATGTATATTCCCCTCATCCACACATAAACACAGATTATACAGTGTTGTAACCATAATAGAAATAGAATAATATTTGAGAATGTAAGATAAAAACTCGTGGGCTTCATGGATAAAATGTTTCTTGAAGGTGGATATCCTCTATTAGGGGTTCTATAAGGGTCTCATATAAGTCATTCAACTACTTACCATTAATGGAGAACATTTTTTGGGTTTTTCATTCATAAACTACATAATCCAAAAATGTATAAAAATTAATAATGATGTTTTGTCTAAGACAATAGGAATAAATACTTCAAGGGTTTAGGTATAACCTTTCATTATTAAACACAACATTCTCACCAATGTGAAATTAATGGTAATGTAAAATATGATCATGGGTTTCCTTGGTTCTCTCATTAGATACTTAAAAAATATTTTTTATACATCTTAATCAATCTCCTTCAACTAATGAATATGAAATCAATATTGAGGACATGTATCTGATATGTTATAATTTAATTGTTAGATATCTCAACAGTTTTAGTGCTCTATCATAATCATCATGATACAATTCTTTCTAAACATAAGTCAACAATGTGAAATGTTAATGAGAGTTTTCTAATTGGTATAATAGGACCATAATGCACTATTGTGTCTTAAAATCTAGTCATTTCTATTGCATTGTTATTTTTTTCATGAATTTATATTACCTTTTTATTGGAAAGATTATATTTATCGTTGGTTTGGGGATGATAAGTAGTAGAAACAAAATGTACAAACACATACCAATGTAAAAGGTTTTTTCGTTTTGAAATTATAGAAATGAGATCCCTAGTCAATAATAATGTATCTTGGAAATATAAACCTATAAAACAATTTGATTCTAAAAAACTCTTCAATAACCTTTTAATCACCCATTCTAATAGCCTAAGCTTATACTTATTTATATAAATAATTGCCTAAAGAAATAATGTATGTGTTTCCAAATGAACTAGGAAAAAACTTATAAAACTAATACCCAAAGCTTAAAAAATTTCATAGAATTACAATTTTTTTGTTAAAGGTTAAGGGGTACACTTGCAGCATCTGGTCGACGCTCAATAATGATTTTGCATCAGCTTTAATGTATAATATCTGAATTTCATGAAAAAGAAACCCCAAAATCTTATATATAAGATCTTTTAAATTTTACTTATGTTAATTAAAAACAATAATTACTACAAATGTGATTATTATTTCTTGATTAATTTAGTTATTTCTACTTTTGTATAATTGTTATGTAAGAGAATCCAAATGAATATTTCCCTAATTATATATATATATGTGCTCTATGAACCTCTAAAAAATTTTCTTGATATTTCAGGTTCTATCAAAGAGGTAACTAGTGCTTTATGTTGATCTTCATAAATCAAAACAAATAATTTCTCTTATTCTTTCTGTGTTATTTAGAGAGATGGATGATTATTTCTCCCTAGGTATTGAGAGAATCCTATAGATTTTACATTTTTCACAACCAAATTTTTTCTCTAAAATGATATAATAAAAAATTTATACTTAGGGTTAAACAAATAATAATTACCCAAGTTTCCTTTATCTAATTTTTTATCCTATTTAAACCTCAAGTAAAATAAAAAAAAATAATTTTATTATTATATTCTCACAACATGCACTAAACTCATGAATTTATAAATCATCGCCATTTGGTCCTTTTGTCAGCCCATCAATCCTCCTTGGAGTCTATTAAACCTTGTATAATAGAATATTTAAATTAATATATATTATTCATTCATTCAATAAATAAATATTTTATTCACTAAACTAATTAATGTATATTTATTTTAATATTCACATAACTAAATATATATTTATGTTAATTAATTTACAAAACTGGTGAATAAATATTTAATTATTTATTTCCTTATGAATAATAAAGAAGATATTAAATAAATATTATAATCATTACACTCGAGAATAAAAATTTATTTTAATATTCATATAACATATTCTAAACTTTAATATCTGGTTATTGAATTTATGTAAATAATTATACTCGAATAATTATTATTCAAATAGGTGAGAATAATATTTATTTTCAATATTAAATTCAATTGAATAAAATGAGATTCTGGATACACTTAGTTTGTAACTCTATAGTCCTATTTCTAAGTGGAAATAGGCGAACTTATCTAAACTCTAAGATTAGTGTTTATAATCACATTAAGAAAACCATTTAGAAACAAGTTAATATTGCAATGAAAACAACCTTCATATTAATGCTACTTTGTAATGTAATTTATTTATCTCAATATCTCATAAAGAATATTGAATACTTATGTCATTAACCTTTATTCTTGATTTATTTTTCCTTTAATATCTAAAATAAACACTTTGATGAAATACCGTGGTCATGTATTTAATTAGACAATTCCATTTTAATCAAAGGTCCAAATATATATTCTTTTATTAAATCAGAAGGGAAAAATCCTTTCTTTAATTATTCAATCAATGAAATATCTCTTATAACACACCCAACATGTGATACCTCACTAAAGTAATATTTCATTATAGTTTCACCCATACATAAAGGAATATTATTTATGATATATATTAGTAATAATCTCAATTATAAGCACTACTACATGATAGGACCAATTCAAGATGCACTCAACACTAGGGGTGAATCAGTGTTAGAAAATATTTAACCATCTATAATTTTTTTTGTCACATTACCGCTTAGACCTCTTAGGATATTGATTATCACATTCTATTTTCCTTATCACATGAAATTATATGAAATAATGTAAATTATGGCATGTGATATTTTTACAAGGTTCACTACTCAACAAGATTAACTAGTCCTTGGAACTGTTTATAAATAACCCAATACCATAAAACCACTAGAAAATAATCATTTAACATTGATACAATAAGTAGGGAATAACCATTCACTTATATTTAAGTATATTCAACTGAAAGTGCTTATTTTACAGCTCTTGGATGGTTCTTTATACTATGTTTAAAGAAAATCTCCACCTTCTTATTGGTTTGAAACACCAAGAAAGATTTCCTCTTATTGAGACTTATGATATATGTTATAGTGCTTCCATTATATTCACTTCCACCTCTTCACTCATCAGTTGCACAAAAATAGGAAATAATCCTTCCATATTCATATTTAAAAACTAACAGATGTTCTTTATTATTATTATTATTATTATTGTTCTTTTTCCCATGAAAACAAATATAAACAATACTTAATTCTCATATTATTATTCATTTCTACTTTAATTTTGAATAGAATGAACTGGTTCTCCTTTTTCAATATTTATTGAATCAAAAACTTCGTTGTGATTATTTAAATGATGAATGTTTATCTCAATATCATCATAATTTAATCTTATTTATTCTGAATGAAATGAATGTTTAGTGGATTAAATGTATCTTGGAAATATTTTTTGATCCTAATGATAGTCAAATAAATAATGATTAGCCACTTTCTTATTCTTATTGTGATATTTTACACACAATAATATGAAATACTGTATAAGCTGCATATTATATTTCTTTAATACACAATATCAACAATTAAGGTTAGTATCTACTCTTCTTTATTTTTTATTCTTGAATTCTAAACTTGGTTTATTTAAAATTACTTCATGCATAAATCATAATTTGAGTTTTATGAATAAACATTAAAACACTTATATAGGTTTATATCTTTATTTCATTTTCTTTTGTTATCTTCTTCTTCATTATCAATTGGGAGTTCTTGTATTTTAACAAATTTGGTTTTCTTCAAATGGTTCGAGTAATTCAATCTGTTTCATGAACCTCTTATGCATGTGCATCCAAATATTTCATGAATTCATGTGTTGTATACCTCCTCCATATAAACCAAATGGATCAAAAACAATTTCTTCCTTTAAGATCACTGTCCCTTCATATAGGGATACATTCACGCAATATAACTCTTCCTTACACACTACTTTTTTCCTTCATGCAAGTTTCCCAACTTCTTCTTCATGAAAGGCCTTAATGAAAAATATAAAGGATTTATAGAACTTGATCAAAATTTCCTCCACATAACATAGTGGGATTAAGAGACTCAATAATTGTATTGTAGTATATATTATCTGTTATACATTCTTAATGGCTGAAACATAGAATGACCACATGAAACTCTTCCTCTTAATTCAAGATGTGCATGATTCTTCTAAATACTATAGATGAGATAAAAACTCCCCTTATTTATGTAACATATAGGATCATGGATCTCTATTCTTAATTTCATAAGAAAATGAGTGGATATTATCTCATATAACATTATCTCTCATACAAATCAAAAGTGGCAGTAGCTCTACCAACTATGGATTCTTTCCTTTTATAGGAGAGGATCACTACCTTATTTAGTTACCTTTAACCAAATAAAATAACAATCTTTATGTTTTTATAAAGGTTTGATAATAATATTAGTAAATATTTTGGTAATTAAAATATTAAATACTTTCGTGATTCCAAAAATCATGATGTCCCTTATTATGCAATAAAACTCCTCATGGTGAGTATATCATCTAACGCCCCGACCCTAGTTACCCAGAGTCGGTGCATTATTACATAACATTGGCATGATCACAAGAAAGATCAAATCTCGAAAGACCGATTGGTTTAGTAGCCTTGGAAACACTAGATATATTCATAAGTTTTACATTACATCATAAAATGAAAAACTACTACAACAACATAATTTCTCCATAATCCACACTCATATCCCCACATAATATCCCTACAGGTCATTCATAATTTACTTCTTCACTTCCTTGGAAAAATAAAACATAGAAAAGGGGTGAGCTCAAATGCCCAGTAAGGATAACAATATAGCGAAAACTTTCATAAATAAGAATAAACATTTAAGGCAATGTATAACTAAAACAAAAGCCTTTCAAACATGAACTTTCAACATGGTACGACATAAATAAAATGAAATAATGCCATTTACTTATTCACATGGATATTCTACTAATCTAATAATCACATGCAAAAATCAATAACCACTTTCATAATGTTGGAATGCATAATGCCATACTATCATAACCACATAGTCAAGGCCTCGTGCCAAGACTACAAATAAAATTTTGTCAAGGCCTTGTGCCAAGACATTAGTTTGTCTCATGAGACCTACCGATGCATCGAGGAGCTATAGCGGGCTCCACCCGTCACTTACTAAGTCCAATGCATTCCCATATGAAAAGGTTTAAACATAACATAAACATTCGTATTAAAACTAGCATACGAAATGTAAATAATTTCACCATAAACTATGAATGGTATAAAAATAGCACATCCACAGTCAAACATATCACAAAACCTTCAATACAATATAGAAGTTTTGTATCATAATAAATCAACTTCAAATAATCTTAAAATCCATCAAAGGATGTTGACATAGATGAAATCAATATTCTTTTTAAAGAAATATCTCCTTTTATTTTGAAATCATTTAAGATCCATATAAAATAAATTTTTTTTTTGGAAAATATTCTTATAAGCTTGTAAGGGAAGCTTTGAAGATTTTATAACGGCGGAAAATAGCCGCACCCGCCGTATAAGTTAAAAAAAACATTCTTAACTTAATTCTATCGAAAAGGTTAAAAAGGACCTTGTTTTGAAAACGACCGAAAGATTCCTTTATAAACCACTTTTAAAAGTCAAAAAGGGTATAAATGACTTTAACTCATATTCTAGTAAATAGTAAAAATGTTTTGAAATACATTTTTAAGAAACATGGATGTGGATGATAAAGATATCCCAGTAGATTATTACCTATAAACAACCTCGGATAATGAAGAGATTGTGAAATAACCCTTACCTTGTAGTTTTCCTTGGTTGGGGTAGGTTAACCTCCTGTATAATGGTGAAATAATTGTTATTAAATTATACAATAATCATATACATTAATATGATATCATATATGATCTTTTAATATTGATTTGATAATAATATCTTAGTATTATCGTTGTTTCAGGTGTTAACTTACTTGTTTTCTTTTATATGTTTTGTTACGTAAGACATGTTTGTAAAGGATAGGTTTTATATTATTCATATCCAGAATTATATCAAGTCCTTAAACATCATTTTTTAAATCATCAAATGATAATTATACTTGAATGGATACGATGGAGAATGAATCTCATCGCGTTCATGGAGACGCTAGTCCGTACGTACGCACGAGTGACAATATCATTCTTTTGATATTAAAATAATATATAAATGGATGTTATATCATATATACAGAATCCTTAACATGTTATATTTATTATTTACATGAGTTACACATCATTATTATACCCATCCAAATAATATTATATTGAATAACAATTACACCACGACGTGGAGACGGTAAGCCGTACGTACGCACGTATGGTGACATGTTATTCAAAGGGTGGATAGAATACTGAATATGGTTGTACCATATTTATAATAACATCAAATTATATATATGATACTGGATTTATTATTTTATAATGGTAACAACAAAGGAAGAATAAGTGGAAGAAGAAATGAACTTAGAAAAGGGTGGTGAAATCATTACCTCTTCTTCGGGTTCTTCCTTTTGATTTGATCAAAAGGGCTCCTTAGGTTGGCTTTCTGATCAAACTAAGGCCCCTAGGTTGTAGTAAGGGAAGTTGGGAGAGTATTTGGGCAGAGTTTGGCCGAACCAAAAGGCTTTGAAGGTGTGAAGAAATGAGAAGGAGGAGTGGCCTTTTATAAGAGGGGTGAGGGGCACCTTTGGAAAAGCTAGAAATATTAATTTATAATAAATTCATATTCGGTTTCTAATGGATCCAAAGTTGATTATTAAAAGGTTAAGGTGGGGATGGGTCGAAAACAACTCAACCAATAGAATTTAGACAGGTTTGGGTACTTATATTAACCTTATCTTTAAGTATTAACTCTAAGTTAATTAGTTTCACTTTTACAATGTCTCTTTGTATTTTTATATAATATGGTTAATAAACTTACTACATACATCCAAGCGACCCCCAAGTGGTCCATTAATGATGAACCTATCATGATATAAGTCTCTTGGCAGAACATTAGATTTTTATGAATTTAATATCAATTAATAATATAATATTTGTTTTAAGAACTCTTTTATGTCAAATTTGACACTATTCAATAGTTGATTTTTGTGAAACTCATAACAGATTGATTACTTCGAAAAAATTAAATTAAATCAATCCTAATATATCATATTATCCTAGAAAATTAGTTTAATTTATTAAAAGTTTCATATTATATTTATTTGGGTATTTATAATATCAATTATTTTAATGTTTCACTATTATAGTAATTACTGCATCATCATTGTGTCATAAATAAAATAAATTATTTAATGTATAAAAATTATAAATAAAATATAATTATGTATTAAATCTTTTTATATTTCTAATGAATATTTATAATCTAAAATCCAACATATATAACCCTATGTAACAATTGTTTTGCTAAAAGATATATGCTTGTGTCATTTTTGTATTCATTTTAACTTAATTAAAATAAAGTGTCATTATCACTTACAAGTGGATCCATGGGGTCCCAAAATCGACCCAAAGATGTCCATGGTCGACCATGTATCAACCAATAGGGTTAAGACATGTTTTAGGGTAATTTAGTATTATTATAATATTATTTTTTAACCCTTATTTACCGGATTTACCCTTAACCATGGTAAATAAAATATTTACCGCAATAATTATTCAAAATGTCTAAAAATAAAAGTTACATATTTACACAATTTGAACATCCTGATTCCAAATATGGAATCCATTTTCCTAAATTCAAAACACAGAAGTGGCAGAAATTAATTTAAAATTAATTCCCGCTGTCAAAACAAAAAGCGTGTTTTTAAGAGATAATAACTATCAAAAGATTGACACTTGTTTATGTTCGGTTTAATTGTAAAATTATGTCCAATGACCAAAATTATATTAAATGGTAAAAATATATTCTAAATATACTTTAAAACTACTAAAATTCATAATTTATCACTATTAATTATTTTGATTAAAAAAGTTGTTTTTAATTAAAATTTAGTAATTTTCACTATTCATCAAAATATGAAAGTTATTCGAAAAGTACCAAAATTTCACCTTAGGCTAAATTAGATATTCCGAATCCAAAAATGAAGTCCATTTTGAAATATAAAATATATATAATTTTAAAAAGTAGGTATTACTATTCATAACGGCTAGTTTGATTGGTTGTTAGAACTCGGTGTTGCGTACAACACACGCTATCGCATTATTCAAAGAGAAGCGTACCGTAGAAGCTTTGGGTGTTACATATCACATGAACATGATGATGGTCACATGATATTTTTAAATATAAAACTCATATATCCATATCAAATGCATGAGAATCCTTTTGAGTCTCTATTTTTATTTGGAAGTGTGGCATTCATCAAATAAAAATGTTCATTTAAGACAAAGATTTCATGTATAGAAACTCATATTCATCTTCTAGAGACTTAAATCATACAACAATCTTGAGGTTGAGTCTGGTTATGGAATCTCTCATCATAAATAAATTTGGTATAAAGTTCTCCAAAAAGGTTGAGGTTAAAGACAACAAAACATATTGATTGGTAATCCTAGATGCCTTTGATTAGTTGGTGGATTAATTGTCTATATATTTAAATGATGGGTGAACAATTACCGCACAAAATCCATCCCACATTGATATTTAACACTAGTGCAGAAATCGTTTTTTACGTCACCATTTTTTACGTCGGTTATATATAACTGACGTAAAAATGCGGCGAGTAGATTTTTAACGTCGGTTATTTTAATAACCGACGTTACAAATCATGCCTGTTGGGTTTTTACGTCGGTTATCTTATAACGGACGTAAAAAACCAATGCGTGGGGGGTTTTTTACGTCGGTTATTTGGTAACCGACGTAAAAAACCTGATATGGACGCGTTTTTTACGTCGGTTATCAAATAACCGACGTAAAAAACCAAAGCGCGGGGTTTTTTACGTCAATTATTTTATAACCGACGTAAAAAACCCCCCGGGGCTTTGGTTTTTTACGTCGGTTATTTGATAACTGACGTAAAAAACGCGTTGATATTGGGTTTTTTACGTCGGTTTCCAAATAACCGACGTAAAAAAGCCACCGGGCTTTGGTTTTTTACGTCGGTTATAAAATAACCGACGTAAAAAACCAAAGCGCGGGAGCTTTTTTACGTCGGTTTTAAGATAACCGACGTTATAAAGTTAAAAAATAGTTTATAACATCGGTTATATAATAACCGACGTTATAAAACATTTAAAAAAATTAAAGCCCGTGGATTATCATTTACGATTTTTCGATTGACAGTCTGCCGGCTCGTCTCTCTCTCTCACGGTAAACCCTAATCAGCTCGTCAATCGACCTGCGTTAAACTCATTTTGGCTTCATTGTTTATCTTCTTCACTCCTCTCGGATCTATCATCTCAACTCGCAACATTCAAGTAAGCCTTCCACGAATTTATTTCGTTCGTTTTTGTTTCGATTATTGATGTGCTTTTCGTTCGTTTTTGAATCTCGTGGAATTTTTTGTTATTGCAAATGGTTATTATGTCCATTCAACTCGCAACATTCAACTCGCAACACTCAAATCGCAACATTCAACTCGCAACACTCAACTCGCAACATTCAAGCAGGTGTATTTTGGATAAGACTATTTTTAACTCTTATTCTAGATTTTCATTCTGACATACGCTTTACGATTCTATAGTACAATGAAAAAGTAGATTCATTAAAGCTTCTTAAACCACTTATACTTCATCTTTTCTTCTGAAATACGAATTAGTAACAACTCCAATATGATCTCTATATTGATCTATCTGAATACCAGCAACTTCATTATGAGCAACCTCTTAAGTATCTAAATAAATCAATATCTGATAAAAATATTACTATAACCATGAGAACATAGATATTTGACTTCACAACCATTAAAATTATTCAATCATTTAGAAAGAATAATTAATTTTAAAACATTGAGGATTAGCTTCAGCAAAATCTGAAAAATAATGGGTGGTATTGTAACGTTCCATTCTTCCAGCAACATTATTATTTCCTACTTAGCTGGAATGTGTCTTTCTGGATGAAGATTGGTAGTACTTATTTTCTTAAAATCATATTTTCAATATGATTGTCCAGAAAATGATTTTCATGAATGAAATTGGACCAGGTACAATTGGTAATACCTATCCTTAAAATTTCATTCAACATTCTTACATAATAATTTTTTTTCAAAAAATTATGATTTTTAGAACTCCTAGATCAGAAAACCATCATCTGTTTTCATCTGCATTCATAAAAATATCAATTCATACCTATTACAATCAAATATTTCATTCTGGACTCATGGTGAGTCTGATAATACATTTCTTCTTTCAATCATCTCCTAAAAATGATGGACCTTTTCATGAAAAGTGTATCTGATTTCTTGAATACGATGGTATGCCCGATTTTCAACAAAACCAAGTGAGGTGATTTCTTTTATTATTAATAATTCATAAAAAAATTATAATACCTAAATATTATTATCATCCTTTTCATATTTTTCATTATAAAAAAGGTAAAGGGTACTTTCTTTTCATTCTCAAGTTAAATTATATTTTTTTTGAAGGTCTTTTCTATCTAGGTAGAAATAATTTAACGATAATTAGATTGAATTAGGTATATTATCTTATCTTACCATCCAAACACATTTTTATGTATTAATAATTATTATGTTTTGTAAAAACAATTATGACCCCCATTTAATTTTTGTTAGTTAATTGATCTACGAAAGTGTTATAAATGATTTGATGATCATGATTCACCCATATATATGGTTAGTCATTATGTGACATTTGGGTCCATAATAACATTCTAATGCATTCGACAATGCATTATATATCATAGATCAATATGGGATACAGATGGTTATACCATGTCCAATGTGTTATGTGATGTGTCTCGTAAGAAATATTATAATAAATTATAGGAAAGGTGATTAACATATCCCAATATGAGGTGAATGAAACTATGTTTTCCCTTGACATATGTTACGACTTATATGATTATGTTTGTGCCACACTCTTATGTTATTCCACATACCAATGTTGTGATGTTGTGAATAAGGTTTTTTAAATCATGTTCCCACTATCATATAAATCATGTCTTATGTTATGCTAAAATTGTTATACTTGGACTCAGGTCTTATGATCTATGATTATATAGAACTGTTTCACTTATCTTTTTGATCATGTTCTTTGTGTATGCTCTTATACCCCCGTGGATATCTTTTTATGAGATTAGATATTATATTTATATATATCATGTTTACCCATAATGAGTATCGTAAATCAAAACTTTTATTATTTTCATTCCCTAAGTTATAAAAATAAGTATTATGTAGGTTGATTCAAAAATTTAATCTGTGAGATGAGTTGTTTTATGTGTGAAACCCAGGCCAAACACATATGTATTTTTTATTGGTATTACATATATATAGTTCGACATATACTTTTTTTACATTACCATGATATTAACATTACTTTTTCTAAAGAAATATTAATGTCCTTAGATTATATATCGGATCAAAAGGATATAGTAATTCTAATATATAATCAGAATGATCAGATAATATGACAATATTATTAAACATAAAACAAATGGTCTATATTCATATTTCTAACATGACACTTACGATGTATATCTATTTGGTGTTGGGTACTTATGAAAACTACTACTACTTTCAAGATTTTGGCACTTGAAAGTGTTGAGTACTTTAGATCATAATGATTGAACAACAAGCATAAATAACACATGTTATATGCTCCGTTAGGTATTCCTATATTTTAACATGTTTATTAGTATATTGGCATGAGATTATTATAAATGTGTATCATCTGATCATATTCACTTATTCCAGATAAAAATCATTTTGTTTATGTTTTATTGATGTATATTTTATTTGGAGAATCATTAGGCGTCATGGTTTTCTTTGATTAAATGAAATTTAAAACTGTTATATCTAACTATATTTTGTTTTAAAAATAATATTCAAGCATATTGTTTTAAATACCTATAGATTTGTTTTATATTTTAAATTGTTTTACATTCAAATTATGATTTTTTTCATATAAACATGTTTTTGTCTTATCTTAAAAAAATATATTTTTTGTTGATATTTGTTATAGGTAATAATGAGTCGAAGTTGGATTACGGCACATCGAATGAGCAATGAATTTGAGGAAGGTGTTGATGCCTTTTTGGAATTTGCAAAACGAAATGTTCCAAGTAGTGACATTTTTTTCTGTCCATGCCTGAAATGTTTGAATATGAAGAAGTTGAAAATTAGAGAGATAAAAGATCATCTGATATGTCATGGTTTTAATCCGAGTTACAGCCCTTGGATTTGGAATGGTGAAACTGGACGGAATGTCACTGATGATGATTCGCAAGATGGTAACTCCGATGGAATTGAAGAAATGATTCGCAATATTGTAGCAGAACAAATTGAGATAGAACCGACAGTTGCACGTCTATATGGTGATGCTGAAAAACCATTATATCCCGGTTGTACAGATTTTACGGTTTTTTCGGCGGTGTTAAGATTGATTAACCTGAAGGCGAAGCATGGATGGAGTGACAGAAGTTTTACAGAGCTGCTACAATTGATGAAATACATTCTTCCAAAAGATAACGATCTTCCAGATTCACATTACAAAGCCAAGAAAATATTATGCCCGATGGGATTGGGATACAAGAAAATACATGCCTGTCCGAATGACTGCATTATATATAGGAAGGAATATGAATTTCTGTCAGAGTGTCCAAAATTTGGGACATCACGGTATAAGGTGAAAGAAAAATCACAGGGTGATGTAGAGATTACAAAGCTCCCTTCAAAGGTATTTTGGTATCTTCCTATAATTAATCATTTCAAATGTTTATTTTCTAATTCACATGATGCAAAAAGGTTAATATGGCATGCTGAAGAGCAGGTATGTGATGGAAAAATACGTCATCCAGCTGATTGTCCAAAATGGAAGAAAATTTATGCGCAATATTCTACATTTGGAAATGAAATAAGAAATCTCAGACTAGGGTTGTGCACAGATGGAATGAATCCATACCGAACACTCAGTAGCACACATAGTTCATGGCCTGTTTTATTGGTAATTTACAACCTCTCTCCTGAAGTTTGTATGAAGCGCAAATATGTCATGTTGAGTACAATGATCTCTGGTCCAAA
The DNA here is from genome assembly GCA_963277665.1 of Viscum album. NCBI lineage: Eukaryota > Viridiplantae > Streptophyta > Magnoliopsida > Santalales > Viscaceae > Viscum > Viscum album. Next base: position 340,269,519 of record OY728163.1, read on the forward strand.
GCAACCCGGTAATGATATTGATGTTTACTTGTCACCGTTGATTGATGATTTGAAACTGTTATGGGCTGATGGTATTAGGGTGTATGATTCTTATAAAATGGAATATTTTCAACTGCATGCAGTGCTTCTGTTCACTATAAATGACTTCCCAGCGTATGGAAATTTGTCTGGATACAGTGTTAAAGGGAATAAAGCATGTCTAATTTGCGAACAACAGACGTCCTATTGTCAATTGCATCATGGGAGGAAAACAGTGTACATGGGTCATTGAAAGTTTTTGCCTATGGAACACCCTTATAGAAGACTAAAAAAGGCATTTAATGGCTCACAAGAATTTGATACTGCTCCAAAACCTTTATCCCCTGATCTGTATTTTGAGAGGGTGAAAAACCTTGACATGACATTGAGAAAGACACAGAAATCTGGTAATGATAGACATATTTGGAAGAAAAGGTCAATTTTTTTTGAGCTACCATATTGGAGGTATCATGAAGTTAAACATAATATTGATGTCATGCACATGGAGAAGAATATATGTGATTCTTTGATTGGAACATTGTTAGATATTAAAGGAAAGACTAAAGATGGGTTGAATGCAAGATTAGACTTACTATCAATGGGAATACGTTTGGAGTTAGCTCCCACTCCTAAAGGAAGACGAACATTTCTTCCCCCGGCTTTTCATACATTATCGAAGAGGGAGAAAATTAGCTTCTGTCAGTGTCTTCATGATAACAAAGTGCCTCAAGGTTATTCTTTTAATGTAAAAAATTTTGTCTCATTGAAGGACTTGAATTTGATAGGTATGAAATCACATGATTTTCACGTCTTGATGCAACAAATTCTACCAGTTGCATTGCGTGGAATATTGCCCATTCGTGTCAGAAAGACTATAATGAAGTTGTGTTATTTTTTAATTCAATTTTTAACAAGGCAATTGATGTGAATTCTTTGAACATTTTGGAAAAGGATGCAATTTTTATACTTTGTCAATTGGAAATGTATTTTCCTCCAACTTTTTTTGATATAATGGTGCATTTAATGATTCATCTGGTTCGAGAAATAAAGCTTTGTGGACCTGTATATCTTCGTTGGATGTATCCTTTTGAAAGGTATATGAAAATATTAAAGGGGTATGTTAAAAATCTATATCGACCTGAAGCCTCCATTATTGAAAAGTATATTTCTGAGGAGGTAGCAGAGTTTTGTACGAGCTACTTGGCTGCGGCGCAACACATAGGTTTGCCTCCATCTCGCCATGAACGAGTTAATAATGAGGGAAAGGGGATTCGCGGATTGAAAGTCAAATCATTGTCAGCTGAACAGATGAAGAAGTTAGAATCATACATCCTGAATAACATAGCTGATGCTCAACCATATATCACATTGCATACTAATGAGTTGAAACAATGTCATCCAAAGAAGAAAGAAATGTGGATTTTGAATGAGCACAACAAAACTTTTTTGTCATGGATTAAAAAGACTTTGCTTGGTAGATCAGATGTATCAGAGACATTAAAATGGATAGTGGGTGGTCCATGTTTAAATGTGATAACATGTTCTGGTTATGACATTAATGGTTATAAATTTCATACAAAAGCTCAGGACAACAGAAGTGCAGTTCAGAATAGTGGTGTATTGGTGTTTGCAGAAGCAATGCATTTTTCGAGTGCTAAGGAAAAAAACCCAATTTCTGCATCAAATGCATATTATGGAGTGATTGAAGACATATGGGAGGTTGATTACTTTAAAATTAAAGTTCCTGTTTTTAACTGTAAATGGTTTAACGGTAAAAACAGTGTCAGACACGATGAATTTGGAATGACACTTGTTAATCTGAATAGATTGGAAGACATAGCTGATTCTTTTATAATGGCAACACATGCAAAACAAATTTTTTATGTAGTAGATCAATCAGATATGCAGTGGGCTGTTTTTTTACAAGGGAAAAAACAATATGTTGGTGAGGATGAACTTGATGAATATGCTGATTTATGTGAGATCCCTACTTCCATGGAAATATTAACATAACATAATGACGATCATGTTGAAGACATAGTTTGTGCCATAAGGAACGATCACGACGAAGGAATTTGGGAAAACAATCCATCTGTACATTCCTAAAATTACAGGTAACATATTTTTATTTCTTGTTTACATTTATTTTTTCCATAAATGTTAGATATTGTAAGTTTTTTTTATTAAAACATGTTTTAAAATAAAATAAGTATATGTTTTTGTTTGTTTTAAGTTTGTTTAGTTTACTTTATCATGTTTATAACCATTACATGAATTTTAAAATGCTTATTTTTGTTCACTGACAATTAATTTACCATGCTTACAATGTTTACCAGGTTTACCATTTTTACCATTTTTTCCATCTTGACCATCTTGACCATCTTTGCCATATTTACCATTGTTTAACATGATTACCATATTACCAATGTTTACTATTATGTAACTTAGTACACTTTTCTATTTTTTGATTACAGTAGTATTAAAATATTTGAATTTGTATATTTGTTCACTGATAATTACTTTACCATGTTTACAATGTTTACCAGGTTTACCATTTTTTCCATTTTTTACCATCTTGACCATCTTGACCATCTTGACCATCTTTTCCATCTTTACCATTGTTTAACATGCTTACCATATTACCAATGTTTACTATTATGTAACCTAGTACACTTTTCTATTTTCTGATTACAGTAGTATTAAAATATTTGAATTTTTATATTTGTGAACTGACGTTTGTTTTTTTGATTTGAAGGATAATGACAGATCATTCAGATGATCAAACACATGATTCTGGAGAGGAGCATATTGCTGGTCATACCTCTGGGGATGAACATTCACATGCTCCTATTACGACAAAGAGTTCAAAGGTTTGTAAACGTGGGTGCACACGTTTACCAAAATTATCACTTGCCCGTACGCAGGATTAGAGGATAGTAGTTGAGTTTGATGATGATGATATTCCTAGAGGTCCGAATGCCAAAGATTTTAAGAGTTTTGTTGCAACTCAGACTAAGACCAAAGTAAGCATTTTGTATGATGATTGGAGAGGTGTGGATAAAGCGACTATCTCTCAGTTTTGGGAGAAGATTTTGGTAAGATCTTTTGTCATTGTTTGGCCATTATTTTAATGTTTCTAGTATATATAATATGTTTAACTTCTTCTTTATCAGATGACTTTTGATATTCCTGACACTGGAGGAGTCAGGAAGAAATGCTTATCGTTGGCTGCCAAGAGATGGAGGGATTTCAAATCAACCCTCTCATCTGATTTCATTTATGGTCATAGGAGTCATGAAAATCCATGTTGTATATATCCTTTTATAGATGAAGACACATGGAGACAGTTTTTTGAAAGTAGAAAAAAAGAGTCATTTCTGGTAAGGGCAATGTAAACTTTTATAAACTTTCTTATATAAATGATTTTATTAATGTTTTGTTAATGATTTCTTATTCTTAAATTACAGAAATCAAGTAAAGCTCATCAGGAGATCCAATCTAAAAATGTATACCCTCATAGTTTATCTCGGGGAGGGTATACATTATTGGAAGAAAAAATGATAGCGGAAAAATTTCAACAACTAAGAGCTGAGTCTTCAAGCTCTGGAGAGGTGGCCCCTCCATCCCCTCCATCTAGACATGAAAAATGGAAGAGAGCCCGGAAGGGAAAAAAGGGCAATATCTTTCGGAAGAATCGAGAATCGTAGCTGAGAGGATTGTAATATATCTATTTAATTTATTTAAGTTAACTTTTTTCTTCATATAAGTTTCAATCATTACAAAAATGATAAATTAATTAATACAGGACTCTCTTGAGGATAAGAGTTCAGAGGGGACATTTACAACTACTGGGAGGGAAGATATTTTATTTGCAACATTGGGAAGGCCCGAACATCCTGGTCGTGTAAGAGGATATCCGGCAGGTGTATCGGTAAGAAAAGTGTTTCCACGTTCTTAAACTTCTAACACTGAGGGGGTTTATAAAAAAAAATAGAACCCTTGGAGGCTGAAGTTCAAAATATTAATGCGACGATGGAAGAAAAGATTAGAGAGTCGGTGCAGTCTATGTTTGCAGAAATGCAAAGACAATTTCAGACTGCAGCTCCCACTCCTCCACCTCCCCCTGCAGACCCCATTATTTATCCTCCACCTCCGCCAGTAGCTCCCACTCCCCCACCTCAGCCTACGGACCCCATTTTTTATCCTACGCCTCCGCCGCAGCTTCCTACATATTGCGAGTTGTATGTTGATGATTCTCAACATCATATAGTAGCATACGGGTTGGTATATTGTATAGGAGATACAGTTCATCATCAACAATTGGAGGTAGAGAATCAGAGGGTCACTGTACAGGATATTATAGATAGATCAGCTAGGGTACCAATACCTACAGATGAGGTGGCGACAGTTGGACAGAGTATCGACCATTTTTTAGTTTGGCCATCCAGACTTCTTCGACTCATTACCACAGAGTTATGAATGTTATATCTTTTATTTTATTTTTTTTATTAAAGTTGTTTTATCATTTGAAAACTACTATAATTCTCAAATTTTTTTTCACAGGAATACTTGAAAGGTAAAGAAATACTGTATAGACAAAAACAAAGACAACAGACTATGACATCAGATACAGATTCCAGTGGTCTTGACAGATTGTCAAGATAGTCACATTTGTTGTTGGGTTTTTATGAGTTTCCAATGGAATCTCATGTTTGTGGATGAGAAATAAGTGTGGGGATTACAAAATCTGATATCATGGAGCTTGTTACTGGAGATAAGTTGGGCATCAATGTGGTGCAATTTTTTTCCATGTAAGTCTTAACACATTTTCCCTATGTTATATTTATTAAAAATGTATTCTTATATATGTTTTGTATTAGGTATCTTTATAAAATTTGTGAGAGGAATGAACTGACAGAAGTATATGGATTCATGGACCCACAATTGATTTCCCCTGAAGCATGTGCATTGACTGAGGAACAAAGAATGGTTTATATTGCTGAAAGATTTGAAAAGAATATAATCCAAAAATGTTGCATGATGCCTTTTTGTGAGAGGTATGAAACACATTTCTCTCAAAGAGTTAATTATATTTTAACATAAAAAACCACTAACATTAAATTTCCTTTTATCAGTAATCATTGGATGTTAGGGATTTTTTGCCCAAGGGAGAAAGCTCTTTATTGGCTATGCTCGGTTCATGGTGATGTGCGGGCAAGTTTTAAGAATATATTGGAAAAGTAAGTTTCAATTTCTCAATAGTTTTATATATTATAATGAATTTTAAATTTACCCCATTCGTATTATTTTCTAACAGTGCATGGGTCTACTTTCGAAAAAACACAAAGAAAAGAAATGCAAAGATCAAATATGTAAATGCGAAGGTAAATTTCCATTTATAATTTGTACTTTTTGATTTATTACATAAAAATAATATATTGAATTTACACTCATTAAAAATAGAATTGTCATGAACAACAAGGCCTCATCGAATGCAGATATTATATGTTAAGATTTATGTATGAAATAATAAAAACTGGGATAGTTGTGAATTTTGACCTGGTACGATTTCCTCTTAAACTTTACCATAATATTTCAATTTGATTTATTCATTACACACGTTAACTATCTTCTTTTTCATTTGTAGCTTTTTGATGACCCTCAACCCTATACTGCTGAAGACATCAAACACGTACAAGTGGAGTGGTCAAATTATTTTACAGGTTTGATTGAATTTTAGTTGTTTGTAATGTAAAATGTAATTTTGAATATTGTCGTTTTAATTGTGTATTTGGTAGTTGTTTAGGTTTGATTTAGTTTTTTTTGATGTTGACAGTTTAAGTTTTGAATGTTATATAAGTGAATGTTTAATTTTTCTCTACTTATTGTTTTGGTCTACTTTTGATGGTTCTTCTGGTATGGATTTGGGTCTGTAGGGGAGGGGTTCCAAGGGTGTGGGGGTGTCCAGCGGTCTGGGAGGGCTGTCCGGTGGGGTGGGGGGAGAGTCCTGGGGGGTGGCAGGGATGTCCAGGGGTGTTGGAAGCCGGTCTAGGGGTGTGGGAGTGCTGTCCAGGGGTGGGGGGGGGGGGGGGGGTTGTCCAGGGGTGTGGTGGGGGCTGTCATGTGGGGTGAGGGGGTGAGGAGGTGCTGTTCAGGCGGGTGGGGGGTTGTCGAGGGGTGTTTGGGGGTGTCCGGGGGTCGGGGGGCAGTCCAGGAGTGTGGTGGGGGCTCCAATGGGGTGGGGGAGGGTTGTCCAAGGGGTATACATGAGGGTGGGAGCTCCAATGGGGGTGGGGGAGGGCTGTCCAGGGGGTATACATGAGGGTGAGGGCTCCAACAGGGTGGGGGAGGGCTGTCCATGGGGTATAAATAAGGGTGGATGCTGTCTAGTGGGTAAGTTTTATATGTTATCTATGTACATGCTTAATTTTGATGTACTTCTGTTTTTGTGGTACGATTTCTTGATTTGTTTTCTAGTTGATTCTGGTGGAGAGAAGATCATTGCATTCTGTTTAAAAAAAAATTGGGTTTATCACGTCGGTTATTTAATAACCGACGTGATAAAAGGTCTGTAGAATGGTTTATCACGTCGGTTATTAAATAACCGACGCGATAAAAGGCCTGGAGAATGGTTTATCACGTCAGTTATTTAATAACCGACGTGATAAAGGGCCTGGAGAATGGTTTAGCACATCGGTTATTGAATAACTGATGTGCTAAACAGCCTGGACAATGGTTTATCACGTCGGTTATTCAATAAATGACGTGATAAACCCCCCTTCCCCAGTTTTTCACGTTGGTTATACAATAACCGACGTGATAAACCCCCCTCCCCCGGTTTTTCACATCGGTTTTATATGAACCGACGTGATAAACCATGCTCAGCCCGGTTTATCACGTCGGTTCTTATAGAACGGACGTGATAAACCACCCTCACCCCAGTTTATCACGTCGGTTCTATATGAACTGACGTGATAAACCCCCTCGCCCCTTTTTATCATGTCGGTTATTCAATAACCGACGTGATAAACCATTATCCAGGCCGTTTATCACATCGTTTATTGGATAACCGACGTGATAAACCATTCTCTAGGCCCTTTATCACGTCAGTTCTAAAATAACCGACGTGATAAACATCGCGATTTTATGTTTTTGACGTCGGTTTTTAAATAACCGACGTCAAAAACCTTATTTATAACGTCGCACGTATTAACGTCGGCTAGAAACCGACATAAAAAATTAAAAATAACCGACGTAAAAAACGTTTTCTGCACTAGTGTGACTTGGTTGATCACTTCTTAATAAGTGTTTCCATGCATCTCACTACTTGAGTTGAAAGTAGTGTTTGTCACCTAAAACACATCACACATGCCCTAACACTACTATGCCACCACACATGGTGGCACTAGAACTCCATGCACAAGCCCGTGCACACTCCATGGGTGATATGCTCACACCCTCCTATGGTTCCTTCAAGCTCTATTTGTGGGAGATATGATCTCTTCTCCTACTTCCATGGGATGACCAGGTCGACTATCTCCCATGTGGTTGACCCTTGGGTCCCTTATATGTGGTTGAAGTGGTCCTTTGTTGGCTTATAATTGAATTAATTTTTTAATAAAGACCAAATAAAATAATTTTCCAATCCAAAAAAAAAATCAATTGCATTCCACATTTCTTTATAAGTCTTACCACCAAATTTCAAGCCACTTAAATTCCTTCACCTCTCCTCAAACCATCATGAAAAATAAAAATTTTCATGATCTTAATAAATTCCTTTTTTCCTTTTGGAATATAAATTCCAAATATATCTTTATCAAAAAATCAAATTTATTCTCTTATTTATTGTTTTAAACAATGTTTCTTGTCAAATAAATTAGTAACACATGTTTTAAACATTAAGAACAGTGAAAAATATTTCATACTTAAACTCAAAGTATTCAATTGTGTTTCTTGAAATATTTAGACATGAAAACTTATATTCCTTTAGTAATTAAATCATCCAAGAAATGTAAAATTATTATCAAGAGAAGATATGTTGGATAATTTAAAAAACTTATTTCTTTCTAACATATTAAATTTTAGAGTACCATATTTTTGAACCATATAAAAATCCAAATGAATTTTAAATTTTGGAATTTATTGGATGGTCCATTTTCAAAACTGGGATACAGAACGTAATTCTGAGTGTTGGAACACTTCAAAATGTTTTTTTGGACTTGGGTGAAGTTATGATGAGTTTATTGGGTATCTCATCAAGTTTTGGGAGTTCTAAGGTATGCAAAACTCAAAGTTTGAGGGTCTATATAGGGAACACTGTTTATCTGAAATCATGCGGCCCCCATAAGTGACTGTGTGACCTGTTACAGGGAAAAAATTTAAAGAACATGATTTGGGCATGGGTTTTCCAAATATTTCTCCTATCCCACATAGTTAGTTTTATTTAGTCAGAACCTTGAAACTATTCACCACATGGTTTGTGCACGATTAGGCTAACCATGTGGGGAAAACTATGTGAGGTGATTTCTAAGGCAGGGGAGTCTGCATGGTTGGAGTTTGGTTTGGAAAACCATGTGGCCCAAAACATGTGACTTATTAATTTTAAATAAATTAAATTAAAATAAGTAAAATGAAAATAGAAATAAATTAAAACCTATATTAAACCTCCCCCATCGTGAATCACAATGCACTCCACCCCTGGGAATCCCCTTGCCTATGTGACACACCCCCTCTTTAGCTCCCTCCTTCCATGAAGATTTCACCCCGATCTCTCAGTGATTCTTGGTCAAAGTATCTCTTCCATCCTCCTTCTTTTATGTGGAATTTTTCTCTTCTCTCATCACTCACTTGTTCAGATGAACCCTAGGTTAGGGTTTAATTTGGATTTTTGATTTTACCTTTGATGTTAGGTTGTGTGAAGGGTCTCTCAGGACTCACTTATACATATTCCAGCAACCACTACCGAAGTAAACATGGTTCAGATCATCTTGGTCCACCAACATCAATTTGGGGTATGATTTTCCTCCATTATTTATCATTTATCAATTTATATTTGGGGTTTTTTAGTTTCTAAGTTACCAGTACTTTTATTTAGTGTGTTGTGATCTACCCTTCATATAGAGAACTTACATTCATGTGCAGGGGGTAAGATTTATATATATATGCCCTCTTTGTACATATTCCCTCATGGAGAGGGGAATATATTCAATTTATCTAGATCTATGATGCATATATATATATAAATTAATGTGCATATAAGTGTAAGGACCAGATTCGATTCATTGTCATCAAAGTTGTCAAGCTCGAAAGTGTTCGTCTTGGTCTTATTTTGAGGTAGGACCCCTTTCCTTTGGCCATTTAAATTAAATAATCCATTAGTTTCCTAATTAATGATTCCTTGATTAATTGAATTGTGATCATTGGATAAAATGATTAAATATTCTAAATGATTTGTTTGATTAAAAATTCATGTTTTTATAATAAAACTCCTTGATAGAGGTGCGTTGTCTTATAAGTTAAAAATTAGTGATTAGGATTTTATGCTTGGTTGCCTTAATTTGGTTTTATTTATATTTTAATTTCTTGTTGGGAAATGGAATGTTTATTAAATTTCCTTCATTCAAATTATTAAATGGATTTTCCCAAGTAGGTTGTCTAATATTAAATTCCCATAGCTATGATTTTGATTTCGCTTAGGAAAATTATAGAATTGCTAGAGTTATATAGAAATTAAATTTTCAAATAGAATTAGTTAACATGGTAAATTAATTAATGAAAAAATTATGAAAATTTAGAAATTGGGGATAGTTTATTTTAGATTTAATTATGTAATGTAGATATTATTAGTTGAGATAATTAATTGTGAAATTAATTATGGGATAATTATGTATTTATTTGAGATAATTAATGGTGGAATTAATTATGGGATAATTATATATTGAATTAAGATAATTAATTATGGAATTAATTAATGGATATTATTATTATTATTTGAGATAATTAATTTTGAAATTAATTATGTGATATTGTTATTAGGAATTGATTAATTAATTGGTGAATTAATTATGGGATATGGGAATTGTGGGTATGATTAATTAATTAGAGAATTAATTAATGGGTTTTTGAGATATATGACGTTTTCAATTATGTGTTATTAAATGGTGAATAGTAACATGGATATTTGGTCAATTTTTAGGAATGGTATCATGGTCATTCAATTTATGTGTTATTGAATGGTGAATGGTAACATGGACTTTCATCCAAGTATTATGCATGGTAATATGATCATTAAATTATGTGTTATTAAATGATGAATGGTAATATAGAAATTTGACAAAAAATTATGAATGACAACATGCTCATTCAATTATGTGTTATTAAATGATGAATGGTAAAATGTACATTCAACCAAGTATTATGAATGGTAACATGCTCGTTCAATTATGTGTTATTAAATGGTGAATGGTAACATGAACATTTGGATAAGTATTAATAATGGTAACATGGAAATTCAAATGTGATATACCTTGGGGTTGAATCAGACTCTGGCTTGGGATGATACATGCATAACCTTTAGGTGTACCTTAGGAACCTAGATGACTTTTTATTTTTTTATTCAGTTCTATTTAATATTTATCTATCACTACGTAATACCTTAATTTATATTCATGGAATAGATTTGGATAGACACCATGGGTTCCAGCTTATTGATATTATTATCTCACACCCTTCTTGGGACTCCATTTCACCGGGGTACCTGAGTAGAACATATATTTATAGGACCTAGGTTGATTGATTGTGCTATTTTATAGTACCTGGGAGTTAGAAGCACATGACCAATATGGATATTGGGATTCTCATGGAGCTAGTCATTGAGTAATTTTTCTTTCATTACATTTTATTTCTTAATTTTAATTTTCACTTCTTGTACTTGTATCATCCTCTATCAAAAATGTATTGTTGTAATTTGGAATTGGACACTTATATTAAGTTATTATAATATATTTGTGCTACTGTATGTTCTTTTTTATGCTTCTACTATCTATTATCTATTATTTATCATTATGTATACTCTGATCTAAGAGGGCATAGTCTCCCCACAAACACACCCTAGGCCCTTGCTGCTAGTCAGCATCCTCTGGCGTTTGGGGAGATGTGCTTGAGGTCATGTTACGACCAGTCTGACTATCAGTTTAGCTGTCAGTCAGGATGGGATGTTACATCAATATATTAACTTCTGTTTCCAATAAAAATCAATTCCCTAAGATTAATTATAGGGGTTGAATTCTATAAAATCATTCATGTTAGGTTCAATTTTTTTTTCTCCTCCCCAAATTCCATATGGGGTTGGAATGGTGTTTTTTGGTGTTGGTGGAATAACTATCACATTAGGCACATACACACACATCCCTTTCAAGAGGTTTCCAAAGGTTTTTATTCAAAGAACCAAAAAAACCCAATGATTCTCATATCCATGATGAATCATAGGACTATGATCCAAAGTTAGGTGCTCATTGGGGAACATGGACAATGATACATAAGAACTCACATTGGTCAAGAGGATGGGAGGTCAGACTTATCACACCCATTTGTGGAGACTTTTTTTCCTACTTTGGGACTATCTTAAATATTTAATATATGCTCACAAATCCTTCATTAATTCCCATATATGACGTGGGTCACCCTTGAATTAATAATCAATTATTATAATTCATGGAATTATAATCTTATATATGTATCAGAGGTTCATCATTGATTGAAATATATGCATGTATACAATTTTCTACATAAATGGTGACCTTTTATGAATAGATTATAGATTATTATATCATTTTTTATTATGATGCTGATTTTGAGCTACATAGTGGGGTGATCTAGAGTGTGTCATCATTTAGGGAGATGGAAGTTGTTTTGATTTCAGGATCAGACCCATGGGATGACATTCCTATGTATCCTCATAAAAGTAATCAGAACCCATGTAGTTCATTTCCACTTAATGGGACACATCATACCTTTTAAGGTCATGTGATAAGGACTAAACCATGTATTTTAATGTCATATAGAAAGGAAGTCTAGGAAAAATCACTATAACGACCCATACTTTACATACATTGTTAATACTTCGAAATTGAAGCACACTTATTACAACATATGACAAAACCACAAAGGACCGTATAGGTATAGTGTCTTTAGAAACTGGGAAACATAAACAACTGGTTCATAAATCTTCTACAGTGTCTCCAATTTATTTCATCATATCTAGGGTCCCTTTTAGCATATTCTACTTAATATCCATCTTCCTGACCTGGGGAAAATAAAACATAAAAGGGTGAGCTCAAATGCTCAGCAAGGGCAAATAAAGGAAATAAAAATCATATCATATCTTTTTGAAAATCAAAACCTGCAAAAGAGATCATAATATCTTATCATGGAATAAATCATAGAAGTGAAAATGAGATCCCCATAATCATAACATAAGACTTGAAACTTTGTGGCATGCACACATAATCAGGGAAAATCATTTCTTGTTAGTCATGACTCATTGCCAAGACTATCTTAGTGGACAAAGTCCCTTTCTGAACCGAGTTCACTCCTCGTTTCAGTCCTGTATCACTGAACCAAAATAACCTTCCGTTCCAGCCATGTCTATCTCATGAGATATAAAACCTTTACCCAATGCATTGGAGGGAGATATAGGTCCCACCCATCTTATAATTAATCCTTTCTTATGTGTGCCACATAATCATAAATCATACATCATCGCATAACCCATGTAATAAAAATGGGATTCTTAAACAACATGACGTCATAAAACAATTCATATAAGATAAAGGAATTCATAAAAATGTTTCCATCACAACATAATCAAATCCATTTAATAATAGGGATAAAAACAGAACCCTTTTATTATCTTAGATGGAAAATAATTTTGATAAAATACTTGAACTTCATTCTTGAGGAAAATATCCTTTCTACTTCAAAAAATCACTTTTCTTTTCTTAACATGTCATAAAATTATAAACTAAAAGAAGTTTATTAAAAATAAACTTGAAAACTTATAAAGTAATATTCTTGGAAATAATGTTTTAAAAATCCATTCATGCCGTATAAGTTAAAAATAACATTCTTTGTACTTTCGTCGGAAAAGTCAAAAAGTACCTCGTACGAAAAACGACAAAAGATTCCTTTCATTTATTTTCTAAAAACTCACCGAAGGGTAAAAATGGATTTAAACAATTTTAGGTGGATGGAAATAATATTACATATTTATGAAACATGGATGTGGATGATAAAATACTCCCCAGTAAATACTTACGAATAAACAATCTCGGATAAAAATGAGATTGTGATATTTCCCTTACCTTAGGTCCGATTTGCTTTGTTCGTGTCCGAAGCTCCTGTATAATGGTTTAAATAATGTTATTGACTTATTCCAGAATCATACATATTGATATGATATCATATATGGTCATATTATTAGCTTCTTGTTAGTAATATTTCATTGTTACTTGTTACTCGGGTCTTTATAACTTTTTGTTCTTATGCGTGTTTTGTTGAATAAATTTTTATTCTTATCTTTAGGTTATAGATAATTCATTTACAGAATGGTATTAGTGTAGTATATACCATATTCATTCATTCAATTCATTTATATAATCATTATGAAATGAAGATCATGTAGAACGAGTCACATCACATCGTGGAGACGGTATTCCGTACGTACGCACGAGTGATGATATCGTTCCTATGATCGTGGAATTGTATTGGAGTATATATATATTATTTCAGTATCAATATTACTTCATAATAATCATATATAGTTACTCATTACACCATTATACCCATCCTTGTAAGTTGATGGTGGAAAATAGATTACACCACGGCGTGGAGACGGTATTCCGTACGTACGCACGCGCGGTGATTTCATTTTTCCGTAGGATGGATAGAAGGTGAATTAGGGCTGTTTCATATTTATAATAACATATAAGTATGTAAGTAATACTGATGTTATTACTTTATCATGAAACAACTAAAGAAGAAGAAGTTGAAGAAGAAAGAAATTGAAAAGATCGGTAATGGATATTACCTCTTCTTTGGAACGCCTCTTTGAATCCTCCACTTAAGGAACTGAGATTGGTCTTTAGAGAAGACCAGGACCTCTAGGATTATTCTAGGGAAGTGGAGAGGAGAAAATGGCAGGGGTTGGCCGAGCTTGAGTGCTCAAATTGGTGTGAGGAGGAGGGGGAGGAGGTGCCCTTTTATAAGGGAGGAGAGGGGCACCTTAGGAATATCTCAAAATATTATTTTATATTAAAGTCAAAATCGGTTTATAATGGTTCCAAAGGGTCTTATTTCGAAGATAAAGTGGGGATGGGTCGAAAGTCTATCAACCAATAGGATTTAGACAAGTTTAGGGTATTATTTTAACCTTATCAATTAGATTTAACTCTAAGTTAATTAATTTAACTTTTACCGTGTCTTTTTGTTTTCTTTCACTATATGGTTAATATACTTACTATAACATGCCAAAAGAACCCCAAATTGTTTATTATTAATATATATATCCTTATCTAAGTCATTTGGCCGAACCTTAGATTTTTAGGAATAAAATAACAATTAGTAATATAATATTTGATTTAAAAACTATTTTGTGTCAATTTTGACACTATTTGATATATGATTTTTTTGAAAGTCATAACAGAATTATATGTTCGAACCAAGTTAATTAAATCAACACTAAGATATCATAGTAACCTAGAAAATTAGTGTAATTCATAAAAATTCTCAAATTACATTTATTTTGGTGTTTATAACATCAATTATGTCAATATTTCATTAATAAGATAATTACTGCATCATCTTTGTGTCATAAATAAATTAAATTATTTGATGTCTAAAAATTACAAATAAAATACCATTATGTAGGAAATCGTTTTAGATTTATAATGAATATTTATAGTCGAATTTATCTTATGTATAACCCCATATTAAAAATGATTTACTTATTAAACTTTGATTTTAACTATTTTAACCCTTCTTTAAATAAATTAATAATAAATGTCCTAATCTAATCCAAGTGGGCCTAAATGGTCATATTTTATTCCTAAGTTTGTTTTTGGTCGAATTACACTTTTCCAATAGAATTAGGACATGTTTTAGGGTAATATTAATATCATATTTACCCTTAGTTACCCTATTTACTATTAACCGCGGTAAAAAAAGTAAAAAGTTACTATTCACCAAAAATTATTTTTATCTCATTGAACCACATTTTACTTACTGATATCAACCGTGTCTGTCAGATTTTCGAAATTCCATTCACAGAAGCGGTAAAATTAAGTTTTATGCAAAATTAAGTTTTTAACCTACCACTTAGTGGTTTCACTATTCATCAAAAATTGAAAGTTTTCAGAAAAATACCAAAATTTCACCCTAGGCTAATTTCGATATTCTGAGTCCAAAAATGAAGTCCATTTTGAAAAATAAAATTTATAAAATTTCAAAAAGTGGTTATTACTATTCATAACGGCTAGTTTTAATAGCATATTGTTGTTTAGTGAAACTCGGTATTGCGTACGACGCAAGCTATCGAGGAAGGTCGCGATTGCGTGTAAAGCAAGCCAAGCAAGTGTTGTGTAGAAAAAGATTCCTTTGATGATTTATATAACATAAAAGTCCCGGGTGTTACATTCTACCCCCCTTAAAAAGAATTTCTCCCTCGAAATTCGTCACTTTGTAACAAACAGATGAGGATAATTCTCCCTCATCATATCCTCAAGATCCCATGTAGATTCTTCAAGTTGGTGGTTCCTCCATAAAACTTTCACCAAGCGAGTGGTCTTGTTTCGTAGGACTTTTTCTTTATGATCCAGAATCTCTATCGGTTGTTCTTCATAAGAAAGATCTTGCTCCAGCGGTACAACTTCTGAGCTGAGTACATGTGAAGGATCAGGTATGTACTTTCTCAGGAGAGATACATGGAACACATCGTGAACTTGAGAGAGATTAGGTGGAAGCGCCAATCGGTAAGCTACCTTCCCAACACGATCCAGTATTTCGAAAGGACCGATATATCTAGGGCTAAACTTTCCCTTCTTTCCAAATCTCATAACCCTCTTCCAGGGAGATATTCGTAAGAACACTTTATCACCCACTTCAAACTCTAGGTCTTTTCTTCGGTTGTCGGCATAACTTTTCTGTCGACTCTGAGCTGCTCTTATGTGTTGTTGAATAGATCTGACCTTTTCTGCCATTTCATCAACGAGATCAGGTCCTAATAGATTTCTTTCCCCAACTTCATCCCAGCAAGTTGGAGTCCTGCATTTCTTTCCATAGAGAGCTTCATAAGGAGCCATCTGAATACTGGAGTGAAAGCTATTATTATAAGAAAATTCTACCAAAGGTAGGTGTTGATCCCAACCTCCTTTGAAATCCACAGAGCAATCTCTCAACATATCTTCTAGGGTTTGAATTGTTCTCTCAGACTGACCATCTGTCTGGGGATGATAAGCAGTGCTGAAACTCAACTCTGTATCCAGAGTATGCTGAAGACTTCGCCAGAACTTTGAGGTAAATCTCGGATCCCGATCAGATATAATAGAAAGTGGTACTCCATGCAATCTTACCACTTCCTTTACATATATCCTGGCAAGCTGATCTAGAGAGAAATCCTCTCTAATAGAAATGAAGTGTGCAGACTTTGTAAGACGATCAACTATGACCCAGATAGCATTATTGCCTTTGGATGTTTTAGGAAGTCCTGTGACAAAGTCCATAGTGATGTTTTCCCATTTCCATTCGGGTATGGGTAATGGTTGTAACATCCCCTTAGACTTCTGTCTCTCAGCTTTAACTTGTTGACAAACCAAGCATCGAGAGACATATTCAGCAACATCTCTTTTCATGCCATCCCACCAGAAGTACTCTTTCAGGTCCCTATACATCTTCGTGCTTCCAGGATGAATAGAGAATGAAGAACTACGAGCCTCATCCAGCAGCTCCTTCTTTAATTCGGGGATGGGAGGAACGCAAACCCGATTCCTGAACTTTATTATCCCATCACAATCAAGGTTGAATTCAGGAACATTTCTCACCTTCTTTTGTAACTCGACATCTTCTTTCTGTGCCTCCTTAATCTTCGCATGTATAGATGGTTGAACATTCATTTGAGAAAGATAAGATTTTTCCCCTTCCATTATAATTCCAAGATCCATCCTTTGTAAATCCATAAATATTGGATCTTTTGTGATACTCATCATGGATAAACTAGCATGGTCTTGTCGACTTAATGCATCTGCCACCTTGTTTGCTTTCCCAGGGTGGTAATGGATTGAGAAGTCATAATCCTTAATCAGCTCCAACCATCTTCTTTGACGCATATTCAACTCCTTTTGTGTGAAAATATACTTTAAACTTTTATGATCAGTATAAATATCACACCTTTCACCATAAAGGTAATGCCTCAAAATCTTTAATGCAAAGATTACCGCAGCCAACTCCAAATCATGTGTTGGGTAATTTTGCTCATGGATTTTCAACTGTCGTGAGGCATAAGCTATCACCATATCATTTTGCATAAGAACACACCCCAATCCCTTCTTGGATGCATCACTGTAGATCACAAACCTTTCTCCACTACAAGGCAGTGTGAGCACAGGTGCACTGGATAACCTTCTTTTCAACTCCTTGAAATTCTCTTCACATTCTTCCGTCCAGACAAACTTAACTCCTTTCCGGGTCAACTTGGTGAGTGGATTAGATAATCGTGAAAAATCTTTTACAAAACGTCAATAATATCCAGCCAAACCAAGAAAACTTCGGATCTCAGTTACTGTTGTTGGTCTTGACCATCTTTCGATAACCTCTGTTTTTGCTGGATCCACAGATATCCCCTCTTTTGAGATTATATGACCCAAAAATGCAACTTTTTGAAGCCAAAATTCACACTTGGTAAATTTGGCATAAAGCTTCTCCTTTCTCAGGGTCTTCAATATAATTCTCAAGTGATCTTCATGCTCTTCCTTTCTATTTGAATAGACAAGAATATCATCTATAAAGACTACCACAAATTGATCAAGATAGTCTCTAAAGACTCTATTCATTAGATCCATGAAGATAGCAGGGGCATTAGTAAGACCAAATGGCATCACTATAAATTCATAGTGTCCATACCTTGTACGGAAAGCCGTCTTTGGTATATCCTCCCTTTTGAACCTTAATTGATGATACCCTGAACGAAGATCAATCTTGGAAAAGTATTGAGCTCCGCGTAGTTGGTCAAATAAGTCATCAATGCGTGGGAGAGGATATTTGTTCTTGATAGTGATCTTGTTAAGTTCTCGATAATCAATGCAAAGTCTCATTGATCCATCTTTCTTCTTAACAAATAGAACAGGTGCTCCCCAAGGTGACGCACTAGGGCGTATGAATCCCTTATCAAGATTCTCTTGGAGTTGCTTCTTCAATTCCTGCAACTCAATTGGGGCCATTCTATAAGGTGTCTTTGAAATAGGCAAAGCACCCGGTACGAGTTCTATTGAAAACTCAACTTCACGATTTGGTGGAAGACCCGGCAATTCCTCCGGAAAGACATCATCAAACTCCCGTACAATGGGCATATTCTTAATCGTGAGTTTCTCACCAACCATTTGAGATAAATAACCTTCATTTAGTGGAATCAATACCCACAAGATGGAAGAAATTTCCACTGGAAGGTTATGTTCATCCTTGCATTGATAGACGATCGTAGATTGATCTGGAATATGAAATGTGACTTCCCTTCTTTGGCAATCGATATGAGCTCCATGTATAGAAAGCCAATCCATGCCAAGAATCACATCAAATTCCACTAAAGGAAGGATCACAAGATTTGCAGGAATCACTTTCCCACAAACTTCGATCGGAGAAGAATTATAAACTTTTGATGCGATTGATGTGCCATTAGGTGTTGTCACAGCTAACTCAACATCTAATTGTTGAGGTAATACGGTGATACCCTTAGAAAAGTCTTCAGAAATAAAAGAGTGGGTGGATCCAGAATCAAATAAAACATTTGCTACTTTAGAGTGGATGGTAAGTGTACCTTTCACCACATCGTTATCGTACTCCACATCACTGATAGAAATTGCATGTGACTTTCCTTTGTCTTTATCCTTAAGAGTTTGTTGACGTCGACCATCATCATCAACCCTTGGATTTGGGCATTGATTGGCATAATTCCCCATCTCCTTGCACTTGAAACATTGAAGTGTAGTAGGTTCATTCTGTGTATCCCTTCCTTTGTTTGCGTCATTAGACATATTCTTCCCATTATCACGACATTCAAATGACCGATGACCTTCTTTTCCACATTTAAAACATTTACTTGTCCCTTTAAGACAACTCCCTCCATGTTTCTTTCCACACTTTGAGCATAAGGAAAAGCTCATCTTCTTTTCCGTGTGCTCTTTAGATTTTTCTTGGAATTCCATATTCCTCTTCTTATCAAACCCATGTGACTGATGGGTTACTCCAATCTCCATCTCGACTTTGAGAGCACATCGAACGATTTCCTCGTAGCTATTGAAGTCCCATATGGCTAACGCCCTTCGAAGACTTGGTTTTAAGCCACTAAAGAATCGATCGATCTTACTCTCAGGTTGGATAATAATACCAGAAGCGTACCTTGCAAGTCTTGTAAAATTTGCTTCATAGGTACCAACAGATTCATCATCCCTTTGCTTCAGTTCAAGAAACTCTTTCTCCATCTTTGTTCGGAGAATACGAGGGAAGTACTTATTGAAAAATAAGTTCTTGAACTCGTCCCATTCCATAGACTCAATTTCATCCCTTTGCCTCGTATTCTTAACAAGATTCCACCATTGATCAGCATCTCCTTCCAAACGATACACTGCTAGGATGACTTTATCATGCTCAGAACATTGAAGAACTGAAAATATCTTTTCAGTAGTACTAATCCATTGTTCAGCAACTAATGGATCAGTAGACCCACTGAAAGAAGGTGGACGCTGCCTCATGAAGGATTCAACAGAATGTTGCTCCCTCCTTTGCTCGTTTGGAAATCCTGCATGATTCATAGCTTGAGAAAGTTGTGTGAGCATGGCTACAAGATTTTTCATTCCAGCTCCCATATCGTTTGTTTGCTTAGGGGGACAATCATTGCATTGCCCATCGCATTCCGCATTAACACGGTTCCTTTGGGTTCCAGCCATTGACTAAAACCAAGAAGAATAGTGTGAGCAACACTAATTATAATAGGAAACCACATAATTCAAGAATAAAATTTTCATGCTTAAGGTCTTATCCTAGGTTATTCAAGGCCATTTCTAAAACACTAAGATTGTGTTCTATGCTTAGAATTATCCTTAGGGTTCTTACTAAGGCTTTCACATCCTAGTTTCCAAAGGTTGACTATACCTTTCCTCTGATACCAACTATAACGACCCATACTTTACATACATTGTTAATACTTTGAAATTGAAGCACACTTATTACAACATATGACAAAACCACAAAGGACCGTATAGGTATAGTGTCTTTAGAAACTGGGAAACATAAACAACTGGTTCATAAATCTTCTACAGTGTCTCCCATTTATTTCATCATATCTAGGGTCCCTTTTAGCATATTCTACTTAATATCCATCTTCCTGACCTGGGGAAAAGAAAACATAAAAGGGTGAGCTCAAATGCTCAGCAAGGGAAAATAAAGGAAATAAAAATCATATCATATCTTTTTGAAAATCAAAAGCTGCAAAAGAGATCATAATATCTTATCATGGAATAAATCATAGAAGTGAAAATGAGATCCCCATAATCATAACATAAGACTTGAAACTTTGTGGCATGCACACATAATCATGGAAAATCATTTCTTGTTAGTCATGACTCATTTCCAAGACTATCTTAGTGGACAAAGTCCCTTTCTGAACCGAGTTCACTCCTCGTTTCAGTCCTGTATCACTGAACCAAAATAACCTTCCGTTCCAGCCATGTCTATCTCATGAGATATAAAACCTTTACCCAATGCATTGGAGGGAGATATAGGTCCCACCCATCTTATAATGAATCCTTTCTTATGTGTGCCACATAATCATAAATCATACATCATCGCATAACCCATGTAATAAAAATGGGATTCTTAAACAACATGACATCATAAAACAATTCATATAAGATAAAGGAATTCATAAAAATGTTTCCATCACAACATAATCAAATCCATGTAATAATAGGGATAAAAACAGAACCCTTTTATTATCTTAGATGGAAAATAATTTTGATAAAATACTTGAACTTCATTCTTGAGGAAAATATCCTTTCTACTTCAAAAAATCACTTTTCTTTTCTTAACATGTCATACAATTATAAACTAAAAGAAGTTTATTAAAAATAAACTTGAAAACTTATAAAGTAAGATTCTTGGAAATAGTGTTTTAAAAATCCATTCATGCCGTATAAGTTAAAAATAACATTCTTTGTACTTTCGTCGGAAAAGTCAAAAAGTACCTCGTACGAAAAACGACAAAAGATTCCTTTCATTTATTTTACTAAAAACTCACCGAAGGGTAAAAATGGATTTAAACAATTTTAGGTGGATGGAAATAATATTACATATTTATGAAACATGGATGTGGATGATAAAATACTCCCCAGTAAATACTTACGAATAAACAATCTCGGATAAAAATGAGATTGTGATATTTCCCTTACCTTAGGTCCGATTTGCTTTGTTCGTGTCCGAAGCTCCTGTATAATGGTTTAAATAATGTTATTGACTTATTCCAGAATCATACATATTAATATGATATCATATATGGTCATATTATTAGCTTCTTGTTAGTAATATTTCATTGTTACTTGTTACTCGGGTCTTTATAACTTTTTGTTCTTATGCGTGTTTTGTTGAATAAATTCTTATTCTTATCTTTAGGTTATAGATAATTCATTTACAGAATGGTATTAGTGTAGTATATACCATATTCATTCATTCAATTCATTTATATAATCATTATGAAATGAAGATCATGTAGAACGAGTCACATCACATCGTGGAGACGGTATTCCGTACGTACGCACGAGTGATGATATCATTCCTATGATCGTGGAATTGTATTGGAGTATATATATATTATTTCAGTATCAATATTAATTCATAATAATCATATATAGTTACTCATTACACCATTATACCCATCCTTGTAAGGTGATGGTGGAAAATAGATTACACCACGACGTGGAGACGGTATTCCGTACGTACGCACGCGCGGTGATTTCATTTTTCCGTAGGATGGATAGAAGGTGAATTAGGGTTGTTTCATATTTATAATAACATATCAGTATGTAAGTAATACTGATGTTATTACTTTATCATGAAACAACTAAAGAATAAGAAGTTGAAGAAGAATGAAATTGAAAAGATCGGTAATGGATATTACCTCTTCTTTGGAACGCCTCTTTGAATCCTCCACTTAAGGAACTAAGATTGGTCTTTGGAGAAGACCAGGACCTCTAGGATTATTCTAGGGAAGTGGAGAGGAGAAAATGGCAGGGGTTGGCCGAGCTTGAGTGCTCAAATTGGTGTGAGGAGGAGGGGGAGGAGGTGCCCTTTTATAAGGGAGGAGAGGGGCACCTTAGGAATATCTCAAAATATTATTTTATATTAAAGTCAAAATCGGTTTATAATGGTTCCAAAGGGTCTTATTTCGAAGATAAAGTGGGGATGGGTCGAAATCCTATCAACCAATAGGGTTTAGACAAGTTTAGGGTATTATTTCAACCTTATCAATTAGATTTAACTCTAAGTTAATTAATTTAACTTTTACCGTGTCTTTTTGTTTTCTTTCACTATATGGTTAATATACTTACTATAACATGCCAAACGAACCCCAAATTGTTTATTATTAATATATATATTCTTATCTAAGTCATTTGGCCGAACCTTAGATTTTTATGAATAAAATAACAATTAGTAATATAATATTTTATTTAAAAACTATTTTGTGTCAATTTTGACACTATTTGATATATGATTTTTGTGAAAGTCATAACAAAATTATATGTTCGAACCAAGTTAATTAAATCAACACTAATATATCATAGTAACCTAGAAAATTAGTGGAATTCATAAAAATTCTCAAATTACATTTATTTTGGTGTTTATAACATCAATTATGTCAATATTTCATTAATAAGATAATTACTGCATCATCTTTGTGTCATAAATAAATTACATTATTTGATGTCTAAAAATTAAAAATAAAATACCATTATGTAGGAAATCGTTTTAGATTTCTAATGAATATTTATAGTCGAATTTATCTTATGTATAACCCCATATTAAAAATGATTTACTTATTAAACTTTGATTTTAACTATTTTAACCCTTCTTTAAATAAATTAATAATAAATGTCCTAATCTAATCCAAGTGGGCCTAAATGGTCATCTTTTATTCCTAAGTTTGTTTTTGGTCGAATTAAACTTGTCCAATAGAATTAGGAAATGTTTTAGGGTAATATTAATATCATATTTACCCTTAGTTACCCTATTTACTATTAACCGCGGTAAAAAAAAAGTAAAAAGTTACTATTCACCAAAAATTATTTTTATCTCATTGAACCACATTTTACTTACTGATATCAACCGTGTCTGTCAGATTTTCGAAATTCCATTCACAGAAGCGGTAAAATTAAGTTTTATGCAAAATTCAGTTTTTAACCTACCACTTAGTGGTTTCACTATTCATCAAAAATTGAAAGTTTTCAGAAAAGTACCAAAATTTCACCCTAGGCTAATTTCGATATTCTGAGTCCAAAAATGAAGTCCATTTTGAAAAATAAAATTTATAAAATTTCAAAAAGTGGTTATTACTATTCATAACGGCTAGTTTTAATATCATATTGTTGTTTAGTGAAACTCGGTATTGCGTACGACGCAAGCTATCGAGGAAGGTCGCGATTGCGTGTAAAGCAAGCCAAGCAAGTGTTGTGTAGAAAAAGATTCCTTTGATGATTTATATAACATAAAAGTCCCGGGTGTTACAAGCACCAAGTAAATATTGTGTGTGGACTTATGCCAAATCAGACTAGGGAACTTGTAAAAGACATGGTCTCCCATGTTAGATATGAACCTACTGGGAATGTGTCCCAGATATAATTAGGATTGATTTTGGGGTGTTTGGTTTGGAAATCAGGGAGGATTCCTACATATCTTATTTGTAAGGTAATCAAAGGCAACGCAGTTCAGATTGAGGTTGAGAACCAATGCCTATGGGGGTCCTCTAAAGGTTTTTTTCATAAGTAATATGTCCTTTTGAGAGTATTGATTTGGATATTACACCCATGAGGATTCCCTTAGGCTATATGGTGGCGTGGTTAGGGATTATACTAAGTAGAAGGGCCAAATTTTAATAAGGGATTACAATTTGAATGATTCCCTTAGGGTTTATGGTAATATGGATGGGGATTATACCAAGTAGGAGGCATTAATTTGGTTGGATATTAAACTTGAAATGATTCCCTTATGTTGTATGGTGACAAGGTTGGGGATTATACTAAGTAGAAGGCCACAATTGTGGTTGGGGATTACACTTGAAATGATTACCTTAGGTTTTATGGTGACATGGTTGGGGATTATACTGAGTAGGAGGCCTAATTTTTGGTTGGGTCTTATACTTTAAATAATTCCCTTAGGTTGTATGGTGAAATGGTTAGATATTATACTAAGAAGGATGCCCGAAGTTTGGTTGGATCTTACACTTGAAATGATTCCCTTAGTCTTGGGATCATGTGGATGTTATGATCACCACCAACCTCTAAGCCCATGTGAGTGATTCTTGGTTTGAGAAACAAGAGGAAGTGGTATATCTTAGAAACCACATAATCTTCTTTTTCTTTTGGTTGATGAGGGATGGGCTATGGAAGATGAAGAAGGGGATTTGATGTGCCCATATCCTCCTGTCATTGTACCCTGGTTAACCACGTCTTACTACCCATCTGGATATAGCCCACATGTATAGATAAGGAGGAAGTAATGATATAGTAGAGGTCATAAATGATATATTAAGGGCTTACTCTAGAATGGATTCACTATTTACCGGTTCCTGTGGAAGATAGGAGGATCAGACACTACACCTCAAAGGGAAAGGTAAGCAAAATTCTTTCCATCCTTGCTGGGAACTAAAGGTCCATGTTCTTAGAGACGACAAGGGAAGGACATGGTCATAGCCCTCATATCTGAGTCTGAGAAATCTCTAACACTACCCCTTAAGTTGGGGTCCTCATGACTGAGGGGATTCATATCACTATGAACCTCAAGGACCCTACCCATCAAGAAGGACATGTGAGGGACACCTATGACCGATGAAATGCATATCTGAATTTGAAACATGATGATGTTTCCCTTACCATAGTTTTTAATGTTTTGTGGATTTGGGGGGGGGGTGGCTATTAAATTCTCCCCATCAGACAAGGGATCCAAAGGATGAACCCTACCATTGGCTTCTTGAAAGACGGCTTGAGAGGTGGCTCATGCATGTGAAGGCAAGGTGAGTCACGGAGGTATCATATAGGGTAGACCTATGGAGATTAGAAGGGATTCATATAGGTAGGCCTATGTGAGATAAATGTGTCTTCTGAGAAAAGGACCACCTAGTAAACAATACTTGTGAAAGGCCTCGCTCTAGGCTCCAAATTTCTTCTCAGGTGTTCCCATAAGTATCTCACATAGGTCCCTTGTTTGGAAAGGGGCCTTTATGCTAATGCATGTTAAATATAGGGAAGGGTTTATCACACATGTGTCATATATTTTCAGACCTTGGAAGGAAATTTAATTTAACTATTCCCATTAATTATCTCTTCTCTCAGATATTAGAGAGCTACCTGAAAGATTTATGAGGGCCTAGGAGAAGGACTCGATTGAGAAGATATTCGATTCTTCTTTAGGATTTCCATCATTCTAAATGAGGGGCCCCAAATTCCTATTTATAGGCAAAAATGGGACCCTAGTTGAAGAGATTGGATAAAAAAGGTATGCCATTCTTGCTAATGCGCAGGTCTGGCATAAAAGATAATGCACAACTGTGTCTTGAGCGATGATGCTAGGTGACCCATCTATCTGTGCGAACGTAGTGCCGCTAGATGCTCATGTCAACCCTGTGCACCGATACTATCATGTTGGGAATAGTGTGGAGGGGTTTCAGTGGAAGGTACGATCCTTGTAATTCTTATCTTCTCTTATTTTCATATCCTCAATGTATTTTCTTTAATAACTTTTTATCCATGTGACAAAAAGAGTTTTAAAACCCCCAAAAGGATTAGATATAATAAAAAATAGAGGGTCTAATACCGAGGTAAAGGGATGAAATGATCTAGGGATTCATAGAGGTCATCCACATAGGTAATTCACATAAGATGTTCTCATAACTAGGTCACGTATGCTGACCACCCATAGGTTACCCCACATCTATAAATACATCCGATTTTATCAATAAGTGCTCCTCTCAATTCCATACCACTTCTCTCATCATTCTAGTATTTGGCTTAAAATTCATTTTCTAAGGCACCATTCACACATACCTCATATGAACCTAACTATGATTAATATATGTCTGGGTGAGTTTCCAATGAGAGGTCACTTGGGAGAGTTACCTATGCTAGGTCATGTGGGAGAGTTCCCTGTTCGAGGCCATGCCTTTTCCAAATTTATAATTTATGAAATTTTTTCCACAACCAAGAATTGTTTTAATAAAAATATTGGTTCTTTCCTATAGGTTCAATGGACATGAATGAAAAAACACACTTATAAAAATTTTACTTCGTTAAAGGAGGGTACATTCTATTAAATTATCGATGTCAGGGGGAAGTCCCCTTTCTGAAAAGGGTTGAATAATCGTGGAGTTTAATGTCATGAAACCAGTACCAAAACCATGAATTTTAACTTATTATGATGAGGATGTTGTTTTATAGTTTAAAATATCATGACTAGGAAATTATGACATGTAGTTTAATGTTATACAAGAAAGAAATTGGGGGATATAATTTGGGGTCTTTTAGCTCTAATTGTGTGATTGTTAATTCACCCTTTTAGGGTGATCTGTTTAGGAATGTTCCATCATCTTTACGTGTGAAGGTGGAAGTTCATAATCTATAATTCAAGATTTCTGGATCTGAATAGTTTTATGGGGGATAGGGATTACGAATATAAAGGAGGTCTCTTCTGAGGAAGAATGTACCACTAGTTCAAAATCTCGTTTTGTGGGTGACTATGTAAAGAAAACTAGGGCATGTTACTATAGTGTAAAATAGTGGAATCCTATGAATGAAATTCCCTTTATGTGGGAAACTTATGAAAATCTAAATGGGACATGTTACTTCATATTTATACAAGGGAGTTACCAATAATTTTGACATTCTATTTCCGATGGCTGAAGGAAGTTTATGGAGATTCATATTTTCATGGACACAATGTTTAGTTTATGGAAGGAATGTGCCAGAATATGGGAGGAGCATTTCAAGTCAAAATTACCTAAGAATGAGGGAGTATGTTTCCTACATAGGTCTGACCCAAACATAGAAAATATTGTACCTTTAGTTTTAGGTCACACAACTTGGACCATAGTATTATGAAAATGATGAGTAATATGAGGCCTACCAGACCAAGGTTATTCTATCATACTTTAGACACGAGGGAGGACATTGTAAACCAAGGTGTTAGGGGTTCTTAACTTTGACTAAGTGACGTGGTACAGAAATATTATGTATGACTATTGACCATGGTAAAATGGATGGTTCTAACATGATGCCTTCAGTGATTATAGAGATAGAAGAGGCTTCTCCTGATGATAAAAGTTTCTTTGGTTGACAAAACCTTTATGCAGTAAGATTTATGAAAATAAAACTAGAGAGTATTATTACATATTCAAACAATGTAATCCTCTAGTGGGAATACCATTTTTGTGGGAGACTTATGAAAAGTGAACTGGGGCATGTTACTACATAGTCAAAAAAATAGTTTTCAAGTATTATACTTTCTTTTTCCAGTAGCTGGAGAAAGATTATAAAGATCCAAAAGTGTCCAGGATTAGGAGTATGCTGGATGGAAGAAATATTTATGAGAACAAAGGAAGCAGTTAGTCTAATATTGGCCATGAAGTGTAGAGTACCTTACATAGATCTGAATCATATGTAGGAGGGGACATATGTGTTTCCTTGGTGGACCCCTAAATAAGGGAACCCAAATTAATATCTCCTGTGTAAATCTTTATTTTTATGTAGGAGGGGAAAATTTTAATTTCCCTGTGGTTATGACTAGGACATGTGGTCCAAGAATTAGTACATATATCACTAGAATGAGAATCATTCCACACTTAGCTCTTGAGGAACCATGCAGTTTAATGTTATACAACAAGGAAATCATCCAAGAAGTTTAATGTCGTACGGTAAGGAAACAAGTGAATTGATGTGAAAAAGGAATATTACAGATAGACCACAATTTAGGACATGGATGTCACTACATATATTTATAGATAAGGAATCAATCCACACATAGTTCAAGAATATATTTCACACACTGATTGAATTCTAGTGTTAGGAAGGGATTGTTTTTTAATAGGGTCTCATGAATGGGGTGAGAAACCACATTAGATCCTCTTATGTAGATCCAAATCATATATAAGAGATTAGTCAAATTTCCTATATTGAGGCAGTTCCAAGATGTTGGATTCAGGCATCACTATGTATCTCATGGGAATGAGAATCAAGGCTTCCAAAGTTTTTAAGGAACCATGCAGTTTAAAAGTCATATGGACAAATAAATTTGTTGTGCCTTTTAAGGTCTTTCAACCCAGACTATAGTAACCCTGATATGAATTGATACTCTTTACTCTTGTAGGGATATTTTTTTACCAAAAATACTAATCCCATGTGAGCTATGCTCAGTGTGAGAAACAAGGAGTGACAATGGTTTAGTCCACCACAAAAAGGTAATACAAGTGAAGGATAGGTTCATTTTAATTTATTTTGGCTAGACCAGGATGTAAGATCCAGGTGTATCTACATATCTCATTATAAGAGAATCAATATGTACGTAGTTCTTGAAAGGTTCCCAGTTAAGGTCTAACCCATACATAGGGAAGGGAACATTTCTATGTGGGGTGTAGTAGGATATAGGATTTGAGATCTGCGAATCACTATATATCTCATTATAATAAGAATAAAGTAATATGTATTTCTTGAATAAAAGGTATGGTGGGGTACCGACCCCAAAGATGCTGATCTGCTCAAACGTAGATCAGAATGTTACATAGTTTTACATCATGAAAAAAGGTTGTGAAACATGTAGTTTCACATCATGTAAAAAAGATATTGTCATATAGTTTAATGTCTTGTGACTTTTATGTTGGTCTATGTAGTTAAAATTTCAATAGCTCAGAATATTATGTATTTTAGTTTTGGGTTATATTAAAAAGACCTTATGGTGTGAATTTTAATGTCATGTATATAGGACCAGGATGCTATTTAGTTTAATGTTGTACAACAAGGAAGTTGGTGTCATGTATTTTATCATCTTGTGACATGGATAATATGTCATGATTTTTAAGGTCATGGGAAAAATACTACTATGCAGTTTAACATTATGAAGCTAATATATTATAATCTCTCATAACACAAATTAATTTTTGAGAATCCTTTCATTGGTTGGTATCATAATGAGCTCCACATCCATTGATATTAAAGAATAATATCATTTAGAGTGGACCTTATGTATGGAATAAGGTCCCTCACACTTTAAATAAATATTTGGAGGCTTATTCACTAGTATCATTGAAGTCTTAACAATCAATACGAGTTCTCCTTGGATGAATGAATAGAGGTGGACCTTCTTGTTAAAATTTCACACTTTTATATTTTTATGGACCTCCAAGTGATGCAAGGTGTGCAATATTTTCTCATTGAGTTGCTACAATTCATCAAATCATTTTTGGAATTGCACTTGTATCCAAATGTTTTCATATATGGAAACATGGAGTGATGGAAATTGGACCTCAATGGGAACAAAAAACGTGGCCACAACAAGAATGGATCGTTCAATTATTCTCAATGTAGGGTGTTGGTGCCAATGGACAAATAGGATCCAGGTGATATATAAGGGGCTCCCCTCTTCAAGGTGTTCCATCATCATAAGGACTCAGAGGTTGCTGGAAGATCTGGTTCCTTTTTTCAAAAAATGGAAAGAAGTTCCCTCTATAAGGTCACTCTATGTTTCATCCATTGTGGCCCATTCCCCTTGCACCAGGTTATAAGGCCAATGGGTGCGGTGGATCCCCCCAGAGAACAAATTCAAGATGAATATGGATGGTTCATGAAAAGCGAGTATTTCTCATGGAGGAGGGGTTATTCAGGATTAGAGGGGGAGTGTTGTACTGTCCTTTAAGGTACACTATAGAAGTGGAACTAACATCCAATTGGAGGCCAATGCGTTATTGTCTGGGATCGACTTGACTATTTAGAAAAATATTCCTTTATCCCAAGTAGAGAATGACTCAATGATCATCCATATCTCTTTACAAGGTAAAGGCCATACCCCGTGGTTGATCTCTTATATTATCAGGAAATGTAGATCTCTTCTCAACAACGGAATTAAGGTCACTCACACTTAGAGAGAAGGAAATAAAATAGTAGATCATCTCACCTCCCAAGATGAACAAGTCCTTAAAGTCATTAGTTTTCTTAATAGTTATTTCTTTAAACCTGAGGGTGTGTCTTTAATCCAATGGGATTCCCTCGCCCTTCACTAATTCAGGTTATTCCTTTCTTCCTTTAATAAAAATGGATCTGATGAATGATATAAAAGTGAATAAGGGGTTTCTTGTGTGGCGATATATGTTGTGGTTCTATAGGTCTAGAAGGTAGGAAAAATATTATCAGTCTAAGACTTCTTATCCTTATCCACCATATTTTGAAGTACGTTTGACAATGTCTTGTTGAAGTCTTATATCTATATTTTATTCACTACATGATAGTGAGATGTGTAGTGGAATTTTATATTATACATATGGTATAGCTTCTCCAACTCAACAAAATAAAAAGTTACATAATTCTATATTAGTATTGTATGAGAGACCTAAAATCTGTTAATGATGTTGGATTTCAAAAATTTGATTATGATTTTTGGCCCCAGCTTCTTTAAGGGGCATTACCTCAGCCCATTTAGAGAATAAGTCTGCATTAATTATGATTTATTTTAATTTCTTAGCCGTAGATGGAGGGTATGGCCCCACAACATCAATCCCCCATATGGAAAATGTCTAATAATATTTTTTTTCTATGTAGAAACTCTGGGGGTTGATGGATGAAGCTGACATTCACTTGGTAGGAATGAAGTTTTTTTTTATAATTTGTGCAATCTCACATCATAGTGATCTAGTAGTACCCAATACACCATATTTGATGATAAATATTAATCCCTGACTGGTGGGAACCATATGTAGCTGCGTGTACTTAATTTATGATAACATTAGTCTCTTCTCTATCAATACATCTGATAAGGAATCCATAGAATCCTCATTTATAGAAGACTTTATAGCGATTTAGGATTTCATAGAGTGAAGTTTTTTTCTCACTTCCAAATTTTATCTTTCATAGATTTGTCTAATGGGAGTAATCCATTCTGATGGTAGTCCATATTGGGTATCATCCACCCATTGGTAAGACCATATGGTTTAGGGATATGACTGATTTCATTTATCTATTCCACGATGATATGAGAAAAAGGAGATACCATTTGGTGATGTGAAGTGATAATGACATTTATATCCAAGTTTGGATCTGACAAAGCCATAACTGCATTTTCCAACACATATGACTAGGAATTCTATGATCATAGGACATGGGTCAATATTGGGTCCAAGAGGAACTCTTCCATTAACCCTTAAACATAGTTAATAAGGAGAATTATATTTTCTTTTCTGATGGTATAATTCCCATTGATCTATTTGATTAACAAATATGAATCAAATTTCACCTTTAGGTGGCCCATTGGTATTTTGAGTGCTAGTTCTAGGCCTTCAACGAGGCCCTTATATTCTCCCTCTTTTTTTGTACAACCTTTTTACAATAATAATGAGTAAGGCAAGACTACATTTACTATAGAGATGCACATGACCCCTAACATGAATTTTTCGATATTAGTGTCTTCCATTATCTTTTCTGTTGGGATTCTAAATGAACCATTAAAATAAATTTCCCATGTTAGTGGTCTGTCTTGAATAGAAAATATCTATTCATCTAGTAATTTATTATTTAATGATATTATTTATGTAGGCGGGTGTTCTACAAGAAAATATACTAAATCCTGAACTTTCATTTCTTCTTGAGGAACATACTATATATAAAACTGCAGTAGGATAACCGGCTTCTATGCCAAATGTTCTGTCAACATAGGAAAACTGAGAATATATTTGAGTAGGTTCTTGAGAGAGACTAAATTTACCTCATTGTTCTACAATTAGTGCCTCATTTTTTGAATTGTGAAGATTAACACTAGCTAGATCTTCCCAATATTAGAATAATGATTCCCAGTGTCGAGTATTGTTATAATGACATAATGAAGTCTATTTTCATTCCCAACATCATTTTTTGTGTAAGGAAAGTGCCTAGGGATCACTCCCAGGCCACCACATATAGAATTAGTGGATTTCACTCAATGGGAATCATTAAAACTGGTGGGATCAAGATATATTTCATGAGGTTTTCAAATTATTTATGATAATCAATAGGCCATTGATATGTGACCCCTTCTTTATTAACTTGGTGAAGGTAAAAAACTTAACTATGAGGTTGGATATAAAGTACTTGATATAGAACAAGTGTCCTTATATTTATCTCAAATATTTAAGGTTTTGAGTAGGTGACATGATACGGGTAGCCTTTTTTCTCAGGGTCCACTTCGATGCTATGATGGAATATGATGGATCTAAGAAATTTTTCTAAGGTTACCCTAAAGTTACATTTCAAAAGGATTATCTTTAGGCCATGATTCCATAGTTTTTCAAAGATAGTCTCAATATCATCTTGATGGTTAGAACACTATTGGGACTTAACTATTATACCTTTAATGTAGAATTTGATAAAATTCTACAAGAAGGTTTTAAATATGTGATACATGGCATGTTGGTATGTCACGCCAATGTTCTTTAAGCCAAAGGGAATTAACTGATAGAAAAATACTTTATAGGGGTCCATGAAGGTAGTGGGTTCTTCATCTTCTAGGGGCATCAGAATTTTATTGTACCCTGAATATCCATCCATATAGGAGTGGGATTGGTAACTTTCCATTTCATCAATTAGTATCTCTTTGATTGAGACTAGAGAATTATTTTCATAGAGTGTTGGTTGAGATATCTGAAGTCAATAAAGAACCTAATTTTCCCGTTATTCTTTTTTATCGGGATGATGTTGGATATCCATTTCTGATACTAAACTTCTTAGATGAATTCAGCACTGAAAAGTTTATCCTCGTCAGCCTCAATTTTATAGTCATGAGTCTGGTGCGTCTTTCTGCCTGCCTATTTGTATCCCTGATAGTCTTTTGGAAAACCCAAGTGGTGAGTGTTCACCTTGGGATCAAGGCTTAACATATCTATGTAATTCCAAGTGAACAAATCCTAATGTTGATTTATGAAGGAGGTGTATAACTCTTTTTCTTCAGAATTAAGGGTTTTAGTGACCAAAGTGGGTCATGAATCTTCTTTTATACCCAGATTTATTTCTTCGAGTTCATCAATGGTAGTAGAGAAACTATCCTCAAATTATAGAGGGGAATCCTTGAGGTCTTGCTTATCTTAATATTTGTTATGATCCTCATCCCTCACTTTTTCTTATACTCATGGGAAGTTGATGATGAAGAAAAATTATCAGAGTTAGGGGAGGAGTCAAAATTTTGACATTCAAAAGGTGAATCATCTACCTTCAACTTTACTGATGATGTGAGGACTTTTTGAATATTTGAAGGGGAGAAGATGGAAAGAGAACAAGCATCCTTATTTTCTCTCAGTGACTTAACAACCTCTTCTGTCCCAGTTGATGAGATAAGGATTTATTGAAATAATGGGATGGAATGAAAGAAGTTTTACAAGATATTTCATCAATAACTATAGGGTCGATGTATTCTCCAATATGGATGGGTTTAATCATTATGATTGATATTATATAAGTTTCATAACATGTGCTTGAATTTAGACCCACTTATTCGATCTGATTGATGTAAATAACATACTCTCCACTAATATTTTTGAAGGTATTATCCGAGGTCATTTCTAGAATATTTGGGGCATTGATTCGAGCAAACTTTTCCATCACTGGATATTTTCATTACCTATAATAGAAACCCACATCAATATATTTTGAATCACATGATTTAAATGGATCTTTGTCACCATGAAATGTCCCAATTTTACCATTAATGCAATATTTGAGGCATTGGTGGTATGATGAGATAATAGTTACATGCTGATGTAACCAAGGCCTTCTTAGAAGAACGTTGAATTTTGTATCTTGTCGAACGACCAATAATTCCAAGTCGGATATGAGATCCCAAAACTATGTCCTAAGTTTGATCTCAATGAGAGGATTTTTATTTATTTTTTCATAACCCTATAGCATTAGAGAAGAGGAGGATAAGTTGGACTTGTTGTAACCTAGTTGGTGAAATATTTGGATCAGAATGAGGTTGAATCCTGAGCAGTTGTAAATAAAGGATTGTTGGATATCAAAATCATTTATCCTTAAAAATACATACAAAGGTATGATGTGACCTTATATAATGGATTTTTTGTAAAGGTATGTGAAATATATGATTGTGTGGAATTCCATAGGATCTTTCTCTGCATGATATACTTCAGCTACAAAAGTTTAGAACTCATATTATTGAGGTCTTGAAAAATATTCTATGAGTGCTTCCAGAAGGTATTTTGATAGACTCAAAGCATAAATGGTCGAAAATTTGGACAACACGATGGATAGTTTCTTTAAAATGCCATACTTATGTGATAAAGGTCTATTCTTTCCAACACAGGGATTCTTTTTTTCGTGGAACTTTAGGAACCAAAGTAACAGATGTAGGTGAATCATATTTTGGAATAGGTGTTAATGACACTTATTTAATTGTTGTATTTGGTTGGCTAGGCCTTCTTTCATGTTGAGGTTGATTGGGTGATGGCTTCTCCTCCATTAAATCTTCTATAATGATAGAGTCAAGAAATAATCAAACCTATGTGGGAGAACATTATTTCACCCATTGAGATTAGTAGAGGCCTCTCCCATGAGTTTTGGCTATGTAGATAGTCCTATCAGAGATTTGGCTAGAGTATTGACTGCTTTTACAACTGTGTCTTCCCCTGTATCCCTAGATCTAGAAACCTCTTCCCAAAATTCCATAATTATATGTAGGTAATTTGGGTTTCATAGTCACAAGCATCATCTGATAAGGGATTCATTATGTTAATAAAATTAATGGAACTAAAGATTAACTCCTCATCTAATGAGGACTCCGTATGGCGGGTCGACTCTTGTGGTACTATTTGATGCTGTAATGTCCATTTTCTCAGACTATGGGCATGATATCCAAAAGGTTGAAATCCAAATTCATCTTTGGTATAAGTTCATCCTCTCATGATTTCTTCCTACTATTCTGACCATGTCATTTCATGGATGACTGAATTATAAAGGATTGTGGTTTTCATGGAGTTATTTGGGCCATAGTGGAAGCAACCAAGGGTATATCTGGATATTTCAACTATTCTAGGAGGATATCATTAGTATGATTGATCATATTTCTGACCATCCAATCACTAAATTTCTACGCTCCCTTGCTATTAAATTCCTTCCATCAATTACCCTTCTTTTTATTTGTGGTAGAAGCACATGCTACTTGTGTGGGGGGATTTACTAGAGTTACTTGCCCAGAGTCCACTATTTTTTGTAGGATATATTTGAAAAAAAAACATTTCAATATGGTATGACCCAATGCCTGGTGGAAGAGGAAAGAGTTTGGGAGATCTAAGTCACCATCCTAGTTCGGATTCTCTGGCTTCAGAAACTTGATTAAGTTGTTCTCCAATGTCAGGATATAGTATCCATGGACTTGGTAATTTCAGAAAGAATACATTTTGATCTTCGATTTATAAAACTATTTTCTTATATTCTCCCTTTTCTCATATTGATGAGGCAGGCATTGTTTCTAACACTTTGGAGGGGGAATTAATGATATGGTGTGGTATTTGGAGCTGGAGCAAGTGAAGGGGCCAAATTAAGTGTAATAGTGGTAGCCTCTACTTTCCCCATTCTCTTTCCTTGAGTTTATGGAATTACTCAAGACTTAGCCTTGGTTTCCACAATGGATTATTCCATTATTTGGGAACTTTTGGGAAGATACTAAAACCCTCTATGTATTTCATAGTGATGAGTAGTGTTTAAAACTTTTCAAAAAGATTCTATATATATATATAGACAAAAAATATTCTTTGAGAATTTGTAGGATTAGGGATTATGTCAAAACCTTCCACTGAGTGATGAAATCTTAAAACATCTCATTCTCCTACTATTTTTAGTTTGAGAGGTCGAGGATTATTTTCTTCTATAATGTCGAGTTGAATTGGAAGATAAACTTAGGATGGAGATCTTCTCATCCAATAATTGATTGAACAAACACGATTGTATACCATACAAAGTCTACTACCTATTGTGTTTTCATAATATATATGAGTTTTACTAGTTATTGTTTTGTAGGGGTCGCCATCATGGGATCAAATCAAGACACAAAATATTTTAAATTCTACCGCGGGTCCCCCAAACCATTGAAATATGAAAATTTAGGTTTACCAAAGTTTGGAAGGGGATGATTCGGATCAACCCATTTAGGGTAAGGATTTTTCTCTGACTCTACAAGTGCACACCTCTCCTCTATATGTTATAGTTATGTTGTTAGAAACTCAATAATATTGATGATCCCTTAAAGAATTTATAGCTGATCATGATCTTAAATAGGGGTAGAAATAGGTAGGGCCAAATAAAGTGGCCCTTTCAGTATCTTTCATTGGTAACCTAGATGGGAAGGTCTATAAAGATGCACCTTGCCCTATTCTGGTTGTATACCAAATGGAGGGAACTCCTGATTTTCTTTTGTGGGGTCAAATTATATTGGTTACTAGTATCCCAAATTGAGTGGATGTTCCAGATCCATTTCGATTACTATGGAGAACCCTCTTCATTGAGGTATGCCGGTTGGGAGTGCAAGTTGAAGATATTCTTGTAGAACATATCCAGTAGGAACACTGCCTTAGAGTAGTACTCGATTTAATCTTCTCAATTCCTTTATCTATTCCTCATGATGATCAAATATTTATTCATGTGTAATGGGTTAAACCACTTCAGTAGGTGTATGAGGTAAACACCCCCAACAAAAGTACCTAAACCGCATCTACGGGGGCCTCTACCCAAACGAGTGGTATAAACCACCTCATCACAGAGTATCTCTGTGTGCACACTACTCAAAGTTCCAGGTAAGCGGTAATCACCAAAATAGTACCTAAGCCACCACACATCTGACACCTCATGTACCTGCGACCATTCTGCTCAAGTCTGATGGCCTCACCATCCATGTAACCCAGGCCATGCCCAACCTAATAGTCGTACTGAGTCAAGTTGACGTCAATGATGCCCAATCCCATGGTCAAAGCCACCCAACATAACCCAGGCCAAGCCCAAACTATGATCAGCATCACTCAAGAATATCCAAGCCATGCCCAACACCACCCAAAGGTCCAGCGTATGCAATTTAGAAATTGCTTATATAAAATATTTAAACAGAAAACATAAATAGGCAAAACCTTCTAAACAGTAGAATTTCCCTAACCCAACAGTTATCAATCAACACCACTGAGGTCTGGAATTCCTCTAACATTTTATATCAGGCTTAATAAATTAAACTCAACAGTTTATAACAATATAATTCAAATTTAACCATTTTGGCATCCCCCAACCAAAATGTCCCGATGAGCTACGACCCCTTGCCCGGCTCCGCTCAAGAAAAACTGGTAACAGGGCATACCCAAAGGCATCCCATAGGTCAAATAATAAATTTAATATGAAACAACAGATAAAATGGGTCCTGCTCAAAATACCTGAAAACGCGCTGAAGGCCGCATCACCCAAATGATAATGAAAACAAAAAAAGAGGTATGCACCACCTACCTGATACTCGTACGATGCTACTCCTCCAGTAATAGCCTCCAATTAGGTCTAAAACGAGTTAGATCTACAAACAGTCAAAACCGATCAAACCCCTATAACTAGTTCTAGAACAGAAATCAAACAAAACAACTCAATAGGAATCGAGGCCTCACCGAGGGGGTTCCAATGCATCAATCAGTGATCGAATCTAACTTCATACAAAGATCTGGGAGAGAATAGAAGCTTCAGATGACTTGGTTTATGAAACCCGGCAAAGCAAAATGAAGTCCCGCCTCAAAACAAGGATACTACCCATTTTAACGCAAAAAATAAAATACACGGCAGGTACTTTAGGACTACACGCCATGTATGTCATTTAACTGTTCATTTGGCGGTTGGAATTCTGCCAAATTACTTTCCAGAACCAACCGACATGAGCACACGATGTGTACCTAGGGGTACACAGTGTGTACTCCGTTTTTCTTCCCTTCCTTGCTGACTTACCCACACACCAGGTATTTCTCTCATACATGGATAGAATACATGGCGTGTCCAGGAGGGACATGATGTGTACTTGGTTAAACAAAACTACCCATCCAACAAGCTTACACACCATGTATATCCCTTATACACGACCAGACTACATGGCATGGACAAGGAGGACACAGAGTGTACTTGTTCAAAGTGATTCTCCCCGGCCAACAGGCCTACACGCCATGTATGGCCTCCACACAATCAAGAATACATAGAGGGTCTAAAACTACACGCTGTGTAGTAAGAAATTTTTACATGGTCATCACATGGCATGTACTCAGAGAGCACATGGCCAGTACTCACTTAACATATATATGGATTGTACTTAAAGTACACAACGTGTAGTCTGGAAATTTCCAAAAACTACCCATTTTCTCCAGTTTTCTCAGGGAAAAGTCAAAAATTCAAATAGGGTTGAGATTTTGACCCGTTCTAAAAACTCAGGTTCTTACAATCTCTCCACCTTAATATAGCTCGTCCCCGAGCTATCAAAAAAAACCCGAAGATGTCCCCAAACATACCACCCCGATCAAAGTAACCCAGACTTCCCCGGTCTCAAAGGTCCAGGATAAATTCTTCAAGGGGGATCCCCACATTAGGAATCGTCTAACCCGATATCAACCTAACAAAACTCAAAGAAAACAAGGTTTACTAACCTGTTTTCCGGAAGCATAGTCCTTCCATGAGGCATCATCACCCCTGAACCTCATAGGTGCTCCTGTTTCGTTCCCAACACCCAATGTATCCCGCATCACACCGGTGTCTGCCTCCACGAGGTCCTGGTGCCTAAAACCTCAAGTAGCCCACATCCTCAATGCCCCGATGCCCGAGGCACCTGAAGTAACCCGCATCCTCGATGCCCTGATGCAACACATCTCATATATATATATCACACACCCGATATGGTGCCAATCCCACTGACTAGCATCTAGTCAGTCCACATAGATCCTGTGCATCGCGTGCACTCAAAACAGACATGCCTCTACAGGTCATGCCAAAAAGGAAACATGGAGATCACAGCCACACCGCGGTGTACCTCTAACCATCGTCGGATCACCGGCCTGCTCAGCCTATGGCAGCTCCACAGCGTGCACCTGGCCTGAAGTACAGCTTCCTAATGCCTAACCTTCCTGTGGTACTGCTCCAGCCACCGGCCGCTGACCCCTCAGCTGGATCCTGCTGTCTCTGTCACATCCTCAACGTGCAGCTAAACCTAAACTACATTCTCTTGGTACCGAACCTGAACCAACTTCAGATGCCACTGTCTGTCCTGGTCCCAACCTGCCAGTTATCTGAGAAGGATGCCTGCAAAATCTCTTCAAATGCCCGACCTGTCCACATGCCCAACACTCATTTGGAGGCCTATCACACTGAGTCCAAAAATTCCCTGACTGTCCACACTGGAATCAAACCACTGCAGAACTATTACAAGGTGGTCTATCTGAGTCCTTGGCATGAATTCCATGGTGGAACTCATCTAATCCTCGCTTCTTGCTGTCTGAACCGTCACCTGAAGCTGTCTCCCGACCAACCTGGGGCCTATCCCTCTGGTTTCCCTCTGCTATGAGCACCTAGTTCAATGCCTCTGAGAAAGAACCTAGCCTGAATATATTCACCTGGATCCGTATGGTGTGTCGTAATCCATCCTCAAAGCGCCTCACCCTAGCTGCGTCATCGCTTACCATACCAGGTGCAAAACGAGACAGAACAGTGAAAGTAGATGCATATTCCAAGATGGACATGTCTCCCTTCTGAAGACTCAAGAAATCCCGAGCTCTCTTTTCTCTCAGTGTCTCTTGGTAGAAGTTCTCAAAGAACCTATCCTAGAAGTCCTTCCATGCCAGTCCCTCGTGTCTACGATCCTGAACATGTACATCCCACCAATTCTTCGCCAATCCTCGCAGCATGTAGGTCTCCAGCTTGACCCTCCACCCTGGAGGCGTCTCGAGCTGCTCAAAGATCATCTGCATGCTCTTTATCCTTTTCTTAGATGCCTGTAGACCACCCTCACCCTGAAAAAGTAGTGGGTTCTGTGACTGGAACTCCCACGTCAGATATGCCATAGATGGATCTGTACCCTGCGTGCCTCTGTCGATTCCCTGAAAGACACACACTAGGCTAGCTCAAAGTTGCTCGTCGATCCATGGTCCAAACGCTACCAAACCCGGCTGCCATCCTGCCTGCACTAGATCCTGAACCTGATCCCGTCCCTGAGCTTGTACCTGCGACTCCTGCTCTACCTGTACTGGATCCTGAACCTGATCCTCCACCTACGACACTGTACCATCTCCCGTCCGACGCTCCATCTGGGTCACCCAAAAAGGAACCCACTGAATACCATAAATTATTAGACATCCCATACATATATATAGAAATATATATTCAACGCAGATAATAAAGAAGTAAAAGGTAGTCCATAACTACTACCCTTACTCTCCCCCACTACAACCCATGCCCCACGGTATCCCAGCCTCATGGCCTCCTTACCCACCCTTAACAGAGCCAAGTATCAAAAGTACCTTGGGCCATGCCCGTCCTGACAACTAACATTGACTCAAACCGACAACCGAGTTGCCCAATCCTGGTGATCAAAATCACCTCAACTAAAGTACCTGCCTACTCATACAAGAGCCAGAACCAAATATCCTACCACATGCAATTCTAAAAATATAAATCATGGCATACAAATTGCAACAACAAGAAATTCTATCAATAATTTCACCTATTCACATTTCAAAACATATAAAGCATGAAAATTGATTTTATTCACATGGTATTATCACTTCACAAAGCATACATGCAGTTATAAAATTGAAATACCCTAAAAATGTGCCTATCAAAAGCCAAGAAAACAAGCCTTGCCATACCAGGCCAATGCCTAATTATCCCTTACCGCACTAGGTCAAGGGATACATATCACAATCTATCACATCATACACCATGTGAGCCACCGCAGTGGAAATAATATAAACTATAATCTGAGAAAAAAGAAAAAAGAAATTCCCACCCATGGAAACTTGGTCCATACCTCATACCTGGGGCTGAAGGCACCCAAGCACAATATAGAAACCCAGTTCCAGTAACAACCTATCTCCAGTCTACCATATCCCAAATAGTAAAACTAGCAGAAATAAAAGAGAAGTCTAAATCTCATTAGTAGCCTGTAAAATTTTTCTACTAAATCCCTATCAATAACTCCTCTAATAACACTTTGTAACGACCCAGACTCGAACAATGATAAACGGGTCGAGTGATACTACCTTAGGCACACCTCCCCAAATTCTAAGGGCTACCGACTAGTAGCAAGATTCTGATAGGTATAGTGGGGAGTCTATACCCTCTTAGAGGATAATAATAACGGTACTGGTCCAAGTATAACAGTAAAGATGCAGCAGAATAAACAACTCAACAGACTCGAATCAGACCCACAGAGTGGAAGCACATTCAATATCAATAAATAGCAGAAGAAATACATATAATAAAAACAACAGAAATAAACACAACATCGTGTTGATCACATGTAAATACTACTGAGCAACAATCATACATCCAAAGAAGGTCATACATATCTAAATATAAAAAGGCGCCAATGGATATCCAACTTTAGCTACAACAAGTAAGCATGATGATACAGAAAAAAAACAAAACAGAGTAACTCCAGCTAGGTAAGACCTCAAGGTCCATACCATCTCCACGCAACAACTAACGTAGCCCAACTTCGGAAGCTAGCCTATTACCTGCACGTAAATCCATAAAGTCTGCACGCATCCTAAAGGGACCGTGCAGGGTGTGAGAGAAATCTCAGTAGGATACCACCCAATGGTGCGTACCTAATATAAGTGTTTCTGTAGACATGCATTTAAAATAAAATTAGTAAACATAAAAATTCACAAATAAACAAAAACTCCACTGGTGCTAAGCATCCACCATGGGGTGTCACCTGCTTCGACAAATTATAGAATATCTTTCAAGTAACCGGGAACCATGTGCCCCCTGAAATCACGGGTCTCAAGTACCGACACCTTGAAGGCACACCCAATAATAGTAACCCAACACCTTGTGCCTCCTGACACCTTGTGCCTCAAGTACCGACGCCCCGAAGGAATGCCTAAGAAGTAACCCGAAGGAACAATGATGCCTGTCCTCAAATAAAATAACTGAAGAGACAACAATGTCTGCCCTCAAAAAAATAGCCGAAGGGACATCGATTTCTTCCCTCAAATAAAGTATCCGGAGGAACAATGATATCTTCCCTCAAATCAAGTAACCGGAGGGACAATTTTGTCTTCCCTCAAATAAAGTATCCGGAGGAACAACGATATCTTCCCTCAAACAATGGCGAGCCTCCTCCCCCTAACCCGATAGCCTAAATTCTATCCCCTGAAGGATCCTCATCTCCCACGTGGCTTCCAACAACAAGAACCCACAACAAAAGTACCTAAACCGCATCTACGTGGGCCTCTACCCACACGAGTGGTCAAAACCACCTCATCACAGAGTATCTATGTGTGCACACTACTCAAAGTTCCGGGTGAGAGGTAATCACCAAAATAGCACCTAATCCACAACACATCTGACACCTCGTGTCCCTGCGACCATGCCGCTCAAGTCTGATGGACTCGCTATCCAAGTAACCCGGGCCATGCCCATCCTGACAATCATACTGCCTCAAGCCAACATCCACGACGCCCAATCCCGTGGTCAAAACCACCCAACATAACCCGGGCCAAGCCCAACCTGTGATCAGCATCACTCAAGAATATCCGGGCCTTGCCCAACACCACCCAAAGGTCTAGAGTATGAAATTCAGAAATTTAATATATAACATATTTAAACAAAAAACATAAACAGGCAAAACATTCTAAACATTAGAATTTCCCTAACCCAACAGTTAACAATCAACAACACCGAGGTATTGAATGAATCTAACAATTTATATCAGGCTTAATAAATTAAATTCAACAATTTATAACAATATAATTCAATTTAAACATTTTGGAATCCCCTATCCAAAATGACCTGATGAGATATGACCCCTCGCCCGACCTCGCTCAAGAAAAACTGGTTACATGGCATACCCATAGGCATCCCATAGGTCAAATAATCAATTCTATATGAAATAATAGATAAAACGGGTCCTGCTCAAAATACCCAAAAACACACCAAAGGCTGCGTCACCCAATTGACCATGAAAACACAAAAATAGGTATGCACCACCTACCTGATAATCATATGATGATACTCTTCCGGTAACAACCTCTAATTAGGTCTAAAATGCGGTAGATCTACAAAAGAGTCAAAACTGATCAAACCCCTATAAC
Organism: Viscum album; assembly: GCA_963277665.1. NCBI lineage: Eukaryota > Viridiplantae > Streptophyta > Magnoliopsida > Santalales > Viscaceae > Viscum > Viscum album. Next base: position 340,313,617 of record OY728163.1, read on the forward strand.
TTGTTCTAGAATAGAAATCAAACAAAACAACTCAAGAGGAATAGAGGCATTCCTAAGGGGGTTCCAATGCATCAATCAGTGATTGAATTCTACTTTATATGAAGATCTGGGAGAGAATAGAAGCTTCAACCGACTTGGTTCACAAAACCCAGTGAAGAAAAATGAAGTTCTGCCTCAAAACAAAGCTAATACCCATTTTAACACAAAAAAAACTACACGACATGTAATTTAGGACTACACTTCGTTTATGTCATTTAAATATTCATTTGGTGGATGGAATTCCACCTACTTACTTTCTGGAACTTTCCGACATGAGTACATGACATGTACCTATGGGTACACGACGTGTACTCCGTTTTTCTTCCCTTCCTCACCGACTTACCCGTATTCCATGTATTTCTCATATACATGGCTAGACTACACGGCGTGTCTAGGAGGGACACAACGTGTACTTGGTTAAACAAAACTACCCGACCAATAATCCTACACGCCATGTATATCCCTTATAGACAGCCAGACTACACAACGTGGACAAGGAGGACACGACGTGTACTTGGTCAAGGAGATTCTCCCTGGCCAACAGGCCTACACGCCATGTATGGCCTCCACATGATCAAGATTACATGACGTGTCTAAAACTACATGTCTTTTAGTAAGACATTTCTACATGGTCATCACATGGCATGTACTCGATGAGCACACGATGAGTACTCGCTTAACATATACACGGCATGTACTCGACGAGCACACGACGAGTACTCGCTTAACATATACACGACATGTACTTAAAGTACATGGCGTGTAGTCTAGAAATTTCCAGAAACTGCCCATTTTCTCCAGTTTTCTCAGGGACAAGTCAAAAATTCAAACAGGGTCTAGATTTTGACCCGTTCTAAAAACCTGGGTTCTTACACCAGGTATATAAGATAATCCCATCCACATGCCACCTTTTAAGCTCCACTAGAGCCACACCTACCATGGTTCCACCGAGAAGGAAGAAACACCCTTGTAAGAAGAGTTAAAATGATAATAAAAAAATAAAAATATATATAAAAAATAAAAATAAGTATATATATATATATATAAATTCTTTGAAATAAATTGTTTTTGTGGTTTGATGATCCAAGACCAAGCCCACTACAAATACCCAATTCAACGGGCCCGATTTTCACCACGTGCAACAATATCCATGAAGCAAATGAATACATTCTTCTCTGATTATTCTTGAAACTATGCATGTGAGATTATAGAGAGAGGATGTGTTAGCATAATTAATCTTTATGGTCCACTATGACAAATGAAATCCATTAATTTGAGGTTGAAGCTCGCCTCAACACTAACTACAAGGAGGAAGAAGCTACTACCTCACCTTGTCTCTATAAATATCTTCCATCATCTCCCAATAGAGGGGATTTAGCATCAACCAAACCTACTTGTAAATTTATTTCAACACATTTATTTCATCATTTTTAATTCAATGTTCATTATGTTCTTCATTTAGTAATACTCTGTTGTTCTTTCCCCAATAAATTTATTTATGTTTCTCACCACTATGATATCCTGACAATTTTGAATTCCTTGATCATGGAGAGATAACCCATTTTGGGTGGCCCAAAGAAGAATTATAGTGATTAACCTTGAATTTATCCATTTAAAATCCTAATCAAAATTTTCTCTACTTTTAGTGCGATAGTAAAGTTGAATGTGGAGGAGGCGATTGTAACTCTACAATTCATTAACAATGTTGTTCTCTTCCAAATGTTTCATGACAATGTTTCCCTCCATTTTGGGCCACACTTAATACAATTTGAGTAATTTGGATTGATTAGAAAAATGGTATGTGATTATTTTCATGTGTGTGTGTGAGTTCATTTACTCAATTGAGAAATGTTCTTACTAATTCACCTAGAAGAATACATGTAATGGATGGTATGTTTAAGGATTACATGAGCAGATTAATGATTTCATACCACATAAATTATTGGAGGGAAAATAGGTGAATGATATTGAACCTACTCATTAAATTAGATTATTTAGAACAAAAGTAATTAATGATATACCACACTGGAATTAATCCTTAGGTCCATTTTAATTTCCATAATTTATTCTATTTATATTTACATCTCTATTCTCTTCCCTATTCCCATTCAATTTAAAACCAATAAAATACTCTCAAGCTACTTTAAAAATTTAGGAAAAAATAAAGACACATAAGTGATCAGATAAATATACTCTCAATCCATTATCATTTAAAGAAGACCCTACTTAGAAACTAGGATGAATTTGGAGTAAAATAGAAATTATTCTTGACCAAGACATGCAACAACTAGCAAATCAAACTTCCACGACAAGTAGCTTATCCACCAACAATGTTAAATACTAACCACTTAGGTGGATACTTTCCCCATGAACAATACTAAACTCAATGGTATCTATTCTCCAACACTCACATTTCTGGACATGATGGTTTTCAACCATCATCTTTAACAATGAAATGTATTTTTCGAGTCACCTTATCACCCCATCACCATGCCACCTTCTCTTCAAACATTCAAATATCCCACCACTAACCTATACTAGGGCTAGAGTCCAACATCCACCTATGAGTGAAAAATATAATGGTATGAATAATAATAAGGGAGGGATAAGGTAGATAATTCATCCTCATCTCCTTCGAATGATGTCTCCACCAAAAATAAATTTAGATGATTAATAAAATTCAAAATTAACGAAGAACATATAATGAACACAATTATTAATTAATGGGATAATCCATGAATAATAATGAATCAAAATAATAATTTAGTCTTAATCTAAAAACTTATTTCACATCTATTATATTAATTAATTATAACAAATTAATTAATTCAGATTAGAGAAAAAGGGAATAAAAAGATACTTCTTAGGGTTGAATTATTCATGGATAATTCTCATATTTATATACATTGTATTTGGTGATACTATTGAATTATTTATCCTTATATTTCAATATAAAAAGATATTAACACCATGATCCTAAGTTGTTGTCACCTTGAATAACACTAAGAACATAAAGAGATATCTCTAGGAAAAAAAGTGAGTGAGAGATTATTTTTTTGAGTTGGTTTTCTAGAACCAACTATTTCTACTTTGATTACATGTATATTCTAAGTTCTTAATATCAATACAAATAGATTATCACATATTATTAATTATTTTTAATATCTTTAATTTAATAATTTCATATAGTATCTTTTACATTTATAGGATCATAGTAGTTCCTCACATTGATGAAAATAATGAAATTCCATGAAAATATTTTGAAATAAAATTCTACTGTTAGATAAAATTTTATTGTGGGTCACACAATATGTTAACTTTTAGGTGTGGGGAATCATAAATGTATGAGACTTTATATCATGAAGTTTTCACTTTGTAATCTCCAAGATGGGAGATTATGATAATAGACCTTCAAGTAGTAATTCTTCATGTTTGTGTGTCATCATATATTCTTATCTAAAAGTATTTGTAATGGTATTTAGAATTTAAGATTATCATTAATACATGTCTTGTCTCACAAACATAGATTTATTGAAAAAAAATATTTCATCTTATGTTCATGAGAAGTATGATATGTTGGGCGTGCTATGAATGAAATGTTATTAATGGATAAGATGATGAAGGATTTTTCCCTTTCATCTATATGGAAGTTGATATATTATCCCTTTGATTGAAATAGAAAAATTACATTAAATTCTATGACCATGGTGTATTAATGTGTTTATTTCATATTGTCAAAGAAAGGTTTATCATGCATATTGGTTGATGACATATATGTGCAACCTACATGATGAGATATTGTCATAAAGGGATTATATTACACATAAAGAGTTGGTATGTGGTTTCCAAAATTATGACATTAAGTTTTTTCTCTTGGGTACCTTGACTCATTTATAGGTAGAAGTCTTGTACTTTTGTCATACAGGTTCAGGGAATAATTAAAACGTCCATTGATAGTATGAATAACTTGGATTTTAGTCTTAAATTACGAGTAATAATTTCTTCACATGATAAAAACATAATATAAAATTAAAAACATAGATTACTTGAAAAGATTAAAATTCCAGAACCAGAATAGGTGGATTTTCACATGTAATTTTTAATTAATTTATGAGTAGATATATAACTACATCTTGTAATATGGATTTAATAGATGACCCATTTAACTATATCTTGTTTTTCCATCATTTTAATTCAAGATCCAAGTGTATAATCCCTCTAGAAGTGATAAAAACATGATCACGAACCTTTAAATTATTTCATATAATCAACGAGTGCTAGAATGACTTATCCTAATTGATTGTGTTGCTCGTGGTTGATCGCAATAATATTCTTCTCCAAAGAGGAATAAATCTTGATGCTATCTAGAAATATCGAGAGAGGCAGAAGAGAAGATTCACTCTAAGGATTAAGAAAGTATCTCTCTATCTATTTTTCACACCAAAAGTGATTTAAGAAAGAGTAATAGTTAGATATTTATTATGGAAGGTTTAGGGTTGGAAAATTTCACACAATCCCCTTACCATATTTAATATTATTTGTTGACCCCATGTATAATAATAATAATATTATTAATAATAAATTGACATGTGAAATGATTTATGAATATATATAAATATAATTTATTTATAATTAAAATATTAATCTTAGTCCTATTTCCCTCGTTAATATTTACCGATCCTTAAATAATGACTACTTAAATAAATAAATCTCACTAAATTATTCGATGATAAATATAATATATACTGTATTCTATAAACTTGGAAACTAATATTTAGTATTATTATTTTACTCACTATTTCAAATAACCTATGAGTAAATCTTGGCGATCAACCAAAATTGAATAAATATAATTTATTCTAACTTGTTAAATTCATTACTTTCATTTATCTAAGATTAAGAATACACTAATTGTGTGACCCTCTAGGCCTCTTTCTCAGTGGGATTAGGAATAACTACCTAAATTCTAAGGTTAGTGTATAAAAACACACCAAGTCTCCCATATAGAAACTTTTAATGTTACAATAACAACCAACCTCCTACGAATGTTTACCATGTAATATAATCCCGTATCATGTTTTATATAATCAAGAATGTTGCATGTTATTGAGATCAACCTATATTGTCAATGTATATTTCTTTGGAATTCTGAATATGACTCACCCACTAATCACCATGTCCATGGATTTATGTTGGGAGTTCAATTCCATAAAAAATATTGAGATATTAACTTCTATCATAGGATAGAACAGATACATCCTTTCTCACATTGTTTGTTAACACAATATCACTAATGATGCACCCAACATATCATACCTCACCATGAGAATAATTCATCATGTTTTTAATCAATACATCAAAGAAAATTAGACTTGGTATCCATAAATGACAATATTAAAGTCTAAAAATTAGCACACATATCCTTCTATAAGAAAATCCAATGACTAATGGAAATGTGGATTTCCTATTAATGATTTAGTTCTCATAAATATATTATTATCCTACTACTCTTAATATACTATATCATCTATGTACCATCAGAAAATATTATCCAATGATAGAAAAAAGGTTCCAAAATAATGTCATCACACCTCTAGGTTCTCATCATAATGGGGAACTACTATGAAATTTTAGCATGATATATATTCTAACGACATTATCAAATAAAAATTTCATGTAATGGAAAAATAATAATTTGAGAATAAAACATTATTAATAATAAAAATATGCAATCAATTTCTAAACATGTTGGTTCTAGGGAACCAAATCCAATAGCCTCCCATTTTCACTAGATCCAATTATCAATAACCTTCAATTCACTATCTCTCAAATGATGCTCATGTATCTACTTAGGTAAATAATTTGTTAATGGGTCTTCCATATTTTCCACTATGAATACTCTTCTCACTGCAACTTCATATTGTTGAGAAAAATCCCTCAAGATATGAAAATTCTAATGTATGTGATTTATCCATTGGTATGACCTTGGATCCTTAGAGAGAGGCATCCCAACAGAGTTATCATAATAAACCATGATAGGGTATTTACTAATAGGCACCACATCAAGAAGTTTGATGATGTTTGGAATCCATACTTCTTACTTGCCTACATCAAAAGTTGAAATATAATTAGACACAACTATAGAATTAGTGACAATTGTCTTTTTTTAACTCTTCTAGCTCACAGTTCCTCCATTATGAAAAAAGATATATCCAAACTATGAATTTAGTTCATTTTGATCTATCTAAAATATAGAATCTATATAATCACTGATGAATATCTATTCATATCCTATATACACCAAGAAAATATTGTTAGTTAACCTTAGATACTTAGGTATAGACTTAATAACAGTCCAATGTTGTTCACCTATATCTTCTTGATATTTTCTTACCATAATAAAGGAATAAGAAATATAACGACTCATACATAAAATCATTTACATGATAGATCCTACCACCAAAGTTTATGGTGTCTTACCCGTTTTATATCTTTCCTCTTATGTTTGAGGACACATTTTCTTGCAAATATGTAAACCATGTGACACTGGAACCAATCCCCCATTGGATTATTCCATACTTGAATTCTTTAGTATCTAGGCAATTTATATACCTTAACTTATTCTGAGTAGCCTCTTGGATATATCAAGCATGATCTTAATCCCCATAATGTTGTATTCTTCACCTAAGTCCTTGATGGAAGTGTACTTACTCAACCATGACTTAACCTATTGTAAGCCAGGTATATCATTTGCAATTAGGAATATTCCATCAATAGATACTACTATTAAAGAAACTGTACTCCCAATAAAACACTTGTATACACTTGACTCACATTAATTATAAATGAAACCAAATTAATTTATGGATTCATTGGATTGAATATTCTATGATATAGATTCTTTCATTAATCCATAAATAGATCTCTATAGCTTGTTTCACTTTTTGGTATTTCTTGGAGTCACAAAAAATTCTGGTCATGTCATATTAATATACTTTGTGAGTATCCCATTAAGTAAAGTAGTCCAAACATCCATTTTTCCAAATCTCATAGTCATAGTAAGATTCCATGGAATTTTTTTGATATATTTAAACATGGAAAATGCAGAAAAGGTTTATTCATAGTCAATGCCTTGATGTTTTCTAAACCCCTTAGACACTAGCCACTCTTTATAAGTATTCACTTTATCTTCAATGTTCATATTTCTCTTGAATATCCATTTACACCTAACAAGATTTAAATTAACTAGAATATTGATTAGAACCGAAGCTTGGTTTTCATATATGGAATACATCTAGAATCCATGGATTCTTACCACATTGTAGCATGTAATATCTTTACTACATACTTGTTGGGGAGATGATCATAATTGTAAACCAATAATGATTCACTATCATTAGTGAATATAAAATCATATTTCCCTTGTTATATCACCTCTTTAGAACTCATACATTTTTTTTTCAGGAACAAATTATTCTATAGAGACCTTTGGAATCCGTTCCTATACCAAATCATATGTATCATGAGCATCAACTTCATTAAAGTTATTCTTTCTCCCACTATCCTTATTGAGGATGTTACCCCTCTCAAGAAAAATGGTGTATCTTACAATAGTAATTTTCTTATATGAAGTGTTATATTGATAAATATCCCTTTGTTTCCTTAAGATTCCCTATAAAGATACACTTCATGCCTTTATCTTCTAGTTTGTTTTTTGATATATCCTTAACAAATTCCTCACAGCCCCATGCATGAAAATATAAAAAAATGAACTTCTTTCCACTCCATAACATTAAGGGAACACCATTTTTCACTTTAGTTGGTAGTTCATTTAATAAGCATAATTCTATTTTTAATAGATATCACAAAAGGATAATTGAAGACTTGTGTGAGTCATCATTAAACTTACCCTATCCAATAAGGTACGATTACTCCTTTAACTAAAATCATTCCACTATGGTATATAAAATAGAGTGAGTTGAGATAAAATTTCATACTCCTATAAAATTTTTATAATTTATTGGATAAGATATTCACACACTCAATCTGATCAATGCTTATTTATCTTGTTACCAAGTTTATTTTAAACCGAATTCTTGAAATCTTTCAAAATCTTAGTGGATTAAAACTTATACATCATTAATATGATATAACCATACCATCTCAAGTCATTGATAAAAGTAATAACATATGATAATCCACCTCTACCCTGTACTTTAAAAAGTCTTCACACATTAGTATGTATCAAATCTATAATGTCTATAAACCTTTCAAATTAACCACTGAATGGTGGTTTGATCATCTTAACTTGTAAAAAAGCGTGACATCTTTCAAGTGTATTACGCTAAAAAGAGTCTAAGTAGCCATCTTGACAGAGCTTTGTTAAATGATTATCATTTATGTAGCCAAGACCATGATACCATAAATTGGTGTTATATGATTCATGAATAATTGTTTCATTATCTATTCCAATATTTTTTTTCATAATTTAATACATAAATATTTTTATGTTACTGTTCCATACAATAACATATTTTATATTTTTAAAAGTAAAATCCCTTATTCCAAAAGTTGAAAATAAATCCATCCTGATCTAAACAAGAAATGTAAATAACCTTCTTGGTAACTATAAGGAAATTAAAATAGTTATTTAAAACCAATATAAATCATGTTGGTAATGTGATATGGTAGTCTCTAATGGCTAGAGAAACTATCCTCCCTCAATTGGAAAACTATAGGTCCTCCTCATCTCTAGTAATCTTCTAAAAACTAATTGTTTCTTGTATTTGGATACAAATGTGAGAACCAATGACAATATCTAATAACAAAATATTATATATGGGAAGATTACACTCAATAATGAATGAATATAAATCTTCCCCTTACTTATTTGGAAGGGTGAAATTCATCTTCTAGTGGACCTGCTATCCATATGAAAAACATACTGCATCTTGTTCTTTTTCTTTCCTTTAGATCTTCTTATTTTTAGAAGGATGGTGATCTGGGGCCTTGGAATTGAAATGATTCTTCAGCGCATTTACCATGTTATTCATATTCTTATTTACCATAAAAATGGATTTTTCACACCCCATGTCTTCATCAACTTTTTTGAATATGTTTAAGAAGTTCCAAAAGTGTCTTCTCACTATTTCTCATATTATAATTCACAATAAACACAAAGAATTTTTTTGTGATATAAAGAAAGAATGATATCTATGCACAGATCTATAAAAATATTAAAACCCAAGATTTCGAGGTTATAAATGTATCCAATAATCTTTACTACATGTGCCCCAGTTGGCGCAGAATCTCCATGTTTGCATATGAATAATGAGTTGGAGATCTCATATCTCTCTGATCTTGAATTCTCTTGATAGAGATCCTTAAGGTGATAAATGAGGATATGTGCATCCATATCCTCATATTTAATTACAATATCATTGAATTTGGAGGATATAATACCAAAATTTTCATCCATAGTGTCTTCTTCATGCTTCAAATAGAGAGATACCTCTTCCTCATTAGCCTCTTTGGAAATGAACTTAGGACGTTGGGTTTCTAACAAGTAAAATTTTCATTTATGGCATAGTATAATGCACAAGAACCAATACCATGACTAGAAATTCTCTGAAATGATAATGTTATCCCTTTAATGTATGTATTATAGTGATAATTTCAAAGTTGTTTGATTTTACATTTCTACAAATTAAGAGCAGATAACTAGCAATTCCTTTTTATTAAAAAATTATATTAAGAAATATAAATTTTATTAATCTCCTACTATTTTTTGAAACTTAATAGCCCTCACCATTAGTTTTGGAATATCTTTTCACATAGATATTATAGGGGAAACTGTTTATATTCTCTTTCTTATAACTCATACATTGTCTAGATAAGATATTTTAAGGGTTTTAGGTCGGAATAAATTTCCAACTGTATTAACTCGTAGTTCCTTGATCTATTGAGTAGACTCCAGAATCATGAAATCCTATTTTCTTATATATTTACACAATAATTACCTCTTTGTTACACCAAATATTTTTTGTTTATCCAACCCTTAATGTAAAATATTTTTAGTCAACCTAAAACTTGATGATAAAATCTCCATGATAATTGAAAAAAACCCAACTTCAATTGGTCGAGAAATTTGAACTATGAGTTAATTTACAACTTAAATAGTGTAACACTATACCAACTTAATATTTTATTTTAGGGATTTTTTTCCTTATGCAAGAAGCCCATTTTATCTTTTAAATGGCTTGTTAATATTTAGTGAATTTTACTTAACTGATTATCCTTGTTTGATAAAATATTTATGTATAATCAGACTATATATTATTCCATCTTCCCTGAATTGTTAAATCATTTATTAGGTGATTGAAAAATATTTAAAAACCTAAATAATTAACCATGAATCTAACAAAACTAAAATATAAGTTACTTGACAATGAGATTATCTAACAGTTAGTTTATTTAGTAGATGAAAAAATAACCCTCGACCCTAGGGGAAAACACACCTTAAACCATAACTTAGTTTAGGTTGAAACATTCCACCTTTGCTATAATGTATCACCTCAATTAGTTTCATGTCAACTCTTTGACTCAGAACATATACTATTTCTTAGTATATCACTCCTTATAAAATATTTTAATCACACATAAGTGAAGGGATCCACCATATTGGAAAATGGGGTTTTCATAAAAGAAATTGTGAGAATATAGGCCCTTACTTATTAAGGGGAAGGGGATAAAAAAATCTCATCATTTTAATTTATTCAAAATTAATTAGAAGAAACCAATCATATATAAGGGGCTGGTATAATCTCATGATCATACACACAACATGCAATGAGCATACATTTTCAGTCATGTTTTCAATTACTTGAATTTGTTCTTTAATTAAGATAATGTACCAAAAATAAATCCAATTAATTCAATTTATCTTATTTCCATCCATGATTCCTTAATTATCAATAATCTATAATTTTAAACAATTTTTTTAATTTAAAATTAGTGACGTACATAAGTGTACATGGAGGAAACTTCGTGTTCTTATCCAAAATTTTAACATAGAAGTAGATTTGATGTAAAATTATCAATCCTATGAAATGGAATATACCTTTTCAAATTAATGACACATGGAAAAAATTTGAATAGTTTTGATCATATATTTAATTTTTATCCATGAAAAAATTGGTACACTGTCTATAGAAGACTACATGTGGTGTGTAAAAGTAATTGATGTGTACTGTATTCTTCCTTAGTCCACAATACACCCCTAGGGTCTAACCATGTTTCTTATTGTGGACATGTTCAAGGCACATGTTGTGTATTGTGAATACATAGAGTGAAACCTTAGAGTTTATGTAGTTTTATTCTGAGTGTTTTGTATCTGATACCTGACACTCTTGGGAAACCCCATGTTCCAGACCATGAAAAATAAAGAATACACATCATGTATAGTAGTTACTTGATGTGTAGTTCTTCAAGATATGTGCATGTTTACCTGGATATACTTTTTGATCCGTTTGTATCGAATATTATATCAAATTATGTTAGATCCATATAATAGTATCACAAGACACAAAATGTTAAAAAAACATCATATGATGTGTATGCATAAAGCACACACTGTGTACACCATTTTTTTCAATACAAATCATTTGACACCTCCATGTGGCGCTAATTGAATTATTTTTCATTTTTAATCATTAAACGATTAACTTTTATTTTATCAAGAATGAATAAAGGGAAGATAATATGATGTCATATATTAAAATTAATCATTTTATTTAAGATAAAACACAAACACATGTAATTAATCGATGAATAATAAATAATTATATACTAAACATGTGACACCTCTAATACAACTTATAGGTTATTGGTACAATAAAGGGGCCCTTTAATGGTATGAAAAATTGGGATTTTAGTCTTAAATAAAGTATAATCATTTATTTACATTATCAAAATGTCATGTACAACGAAAATAATAGATTACATGACTAGATTAAAATTCTAGAACTAGAATAGGAGTATCTTCACATGTAATTTATAATTAATTTTTGAGAAGATATAGAATTACCTCAATTTTTGATTCCACTTTTGTTGATCATCTATTTACCTATATCATGTAGTAATATCATTGTGCTATAGGATACAAGTATAGAATCACTCTAGAAATTATCCAAACACACACTACAATCTATGATTGATGCTGTAGAATCAATGGGAGCTAGTAATCTCTTGCGTTAATCATGGTTGATCACAATAGTTTTATTCTCGATAGTGGAAAAACTATTGATTCTCTCTCGAAATATTGAGAGAGGGGGGAGATAAGATTGACACTTTTTCTTTATCAAGTATTTATCTATTCGTCATGCACATCAAAATTGATTTAGGAAATGGTCATAGTTAGATATTTATTATGAAAGGTTTAGGGATAGAAAATCACACATAATCCAATTACCATCTTTAATATTACTTGTTGACCCATGGACTATTAATTATAATAATATTATTACTAATTTCTTGACATATGAATCTCTTTAATAATATAATTAAATATCATTTATTTATAATTGGACCATTAAACTTGGTTCTCTTTCCATCATCAATATTTATTACTCCTCAAATAATTACTATTTAATGACATAAATGTCACAACATTATTCTATAATAAATATAATAAATGATATATTTTCAAAACATGGAAACTAATATTTATTATTATTATTTAACTCAATTTTTTTTTCAAATAACCCATGATTAAATTAGGGTGATCAACCAAACCAGAATACATATTATTAATTCTAATTTATTAAATTCATTACTTTAATTTAATTTTGATTTTATATAAACTAAGTCCGTGACACTCAAAGCCTCTTTCTTAGTGGAATTAGGCATAAATTCCCAAATTCCATGATTAGAGTCGAAAAACTCTCTAATTATTCCAGAGAGTAATTATTTAATATTTGAACGACATCCAATATCCTAAGAACTCTTATCATGTAATATAATACCTTATCACAATATATCTAATCAAGAATTTTTTATGATACTTCTATAAACTTATGAACTATATGTATCTTTATTTGATTTTCTATAAATGAATTCAACCCGAAAAATCCATGGAAATGGATTTATGTAACAATTTCTATTCCATCAAAGGTCATGAGATATCAAATTCCATCATAGGATAAAAGGGATAAATCCTTTCTCACATTATACATTAATTCAATATCACTCACGATGCACCCAATGTTTACTACCTCACCGCAAGAACATGTCATCATAATTTTTTTCAATACATCAAATCTCAAAAGTCATGATATCCATTAATGATAATCCTAATTTATAAGGATCAAGACACATGACTGTATATAGAAACATTCAATGAACCATGGAAATCTGCATTTCCTATTAATAGTTATATTCTCATAAACTCATATCTTAGAGATTAACAAGGGATAATACTATGAAAAGGTGTCTCAATGTCTTATGATCCTTTGACCAATAATATCTTGTATCATATTTGTCTCTTTATACAATATCATACGACCATATGAAAAGGATAAAGAATAATGTTGTTGCACATATAGGTTCTTATCATAGCAAGGGACCTCTATGAACTTTCGACATGATATATATTTTGAGGACATTACCACATATAACTTTCATATAGGGGAACAATAATAATGTTATAATTAAACTGCATTAATAATAATATCATAGAATTAATTACTAAACAAGTTGGTTATAGGGAACCAAATCCAACATGGAAATCCCCCTAATGCCGATGAGAAAGAATCCTAGAGGGAAACACTCTAAGTGTTTCCATTGATCTAAATTAAATTCTATTTGAATTTAATTATTGGGATAAATATTAATCTCAATACTTAAGGATAATTTTATTCATGTTTTATTGATTAAAAATATTAATAAATATTTATTCATGAGATTGTGAATATAATATTTATTTTATTTATTGAATAATAATAAATATTTATCTTCCAGACTATGAATAGAATATTTATTTATGAATAAATATTTATTAAATATTTATTCTGGTATTCAATAAAGGATTAGGAGTATAAGTGGACCAAGATCACATTTGACGATGAATATTAATTTAAAACATGGGAAAAATAATATTTATCATTATTCCATTTAGACGACACCATAAAATAATAATAATAATAATAATAATATAATTTCATGGAATGGTGTCAGAAATGGTTTATTATATTATTTAAGGTCTGGTACTCAATTAAATTCATATTTGATTCTAAACTCTAACTTTATAAATATATGATTATTAATATTATGTAGGGTTAAAAAATAATTAGATAACCATTTCACACTATTAATTCTATCTTGATTCGTCCCCCTCTTTCCCTTTAAATAATGAGAAGAACAAGATAAAACACTTCAAGACTAAAGGAAATTGTAGCAATCAATAGGAAGAACACAAGGCAACCAATCCACTATGGTAACACCCAAAATTACTTCAATGTTGTATGGAGATCAATAGAGCCCATTTGAATCACTGATATTTGGATTATACACTTAGATAACACAAGAGAAATGATAGTAATCTGAAAAGCGTATTTCATTTACATATTATTCATTCTTTAATCTAATGTTTAATTAAAAAGATTTTTACATTTTAATTACTTCATTCATGGTTAATATTTTATTAAATGACTAATAATAGATGAATAATGACTAGAGATTCCATCAGAATGTATGAAGGATTCTGTCTTGTGAGACTAGATGACATGTTTTGTTTCTAGAGTGCACACTGTATACCCAAGTGCATTACACCTGGATGTGTCATAGTGTACACGACACACTGACTAGATATTACACATTGTGAATTTAATGCACATGAAATATATAACAGACTAACTTTTCATAAGACTTTTAAGATTACATGGTGTATAGATGGTGTGCACATCATGTTGTCTACATGGTTTAGAGGAAAAATTCGAACTAATTGTGTGGTCACATTTATAATTTTTGATCCTATGGAACTGATAAACTATGTAATTAATGTAAAAAACAACATGTATCTAGAATACATGGTGTGTAATTCATAAATTCATGTTTTTGAAATAAATTCCATTTTATTTGGTAGGTTAGGTGGACACATGAATAGAAAACACATGCTGTGTACCTGTAGTACTCATCGTATTATCACACATTTGAATAAAATGCTGATACCTTCAGTGGGTTACACAGATTGAAAAAAACATGACACACAATGTGTAGCTTATTAATACAAATTGTGTGGTCTAGAAAACATATGTCTTTAATCCCTAGGCATATATCCTAAATAAAAGACAATCGAGGAACACTTTGTGTTACTCTTAAGTACACATCATGTAACATCCATGACCGGGTTCGAACATAACTAACCAAACCTGGTTTGCCACATGAACTCAATAATTTCCCTCCTTATTCTAGAGGATGTTGACTAGCATTGTGGGTCTATGATGGTATGGTGTAGAGACTATACCCTCATGATCAGAGTGTATCACAAAGATATAAAATAATGGTATATAATAGAAACAATATAATAAATCAACTATATGATGCTATGTCATCTAAATATAATAAATAGGCAGAAGAAGTACCAATATCATATACAAAAATTATGATCATTCCATGCTATACAAAATGGGTAGATACATATGACACAAATAAATAGATATATACCACATGCTATACAAAAATAAACAAAATACCCAAAAGATATCCTCAATAAAATCACAATCATAAGCTCATTCCTCTACCTCTATAATATATCCAAGAATATAATAATTAGTTGTCTAGGGATAAACCATTCCTTTGGTCCCTACATGAAACATGAAGTCTGTCTAGGTACCAAATGGAAACATAAACTAGGTGTGAGATATATTTAGTTGGCCACCCCCAATGGTTTCTAGAACTATAAAGTATGTGAATATATAATGAGAAATTTGAAAGTAATAATAAATATAAAATAATAAATAAAATAAATCACATTGGTTTGGGTTCTTCATGGGACACTTGAATGATATTACCTACTTTGGCCTACATTGGGATGTCTCTAAATTGATGTCACCCTATATGCATATATGTGTTAATATGTAGTTATATATATACAACATATATGTGCATATATATATATATATAATACTTTCTAGGACCCATGGTGTATACCCAAGGCGTCCTTTCATAAAAATAATATGTTCTATAATTCTTATAGAATATTTTCTTAATAATAATTTATATCTTGGGCATCAAGTTTATAATAAACGCACTAAATCCAAGTGTGTTATTTGACCTAGATGATGAGTCAATTCATTTAATAATTTAATTGGAATTCTGATCCCATCCAAGGTGTTCTATAAAGGGATCCTAGTTTCACTCTAGGAGTATAATGAACCCATTTCCCTATGATCCCATCTCATCAGAACCAATGTATCACCTAAGGCATGATATAATAGAATTTCCGTATGAGTCTGTCCTAGGAATCCCATATAGGAAACCCATGTTTCACTCATGGAATAACATAATCCATTTCCTTATGCACCCATACAAGGTATTCCACTTATAGATCTATGTATTTATCATGGCATAACTTAAGGGAATCTACCTAATGATCCCATCCAAGGTATTCTATATAAGAACCCATGTATTTATCCTGACATGTTATATGTTATTTATAAATATTTTAATTACTATTCTTGATGATCCCACCCAAGGAATTCCAAATAGGAACCCTTTTATTACCCTCATCATGAGATACAAGATGGTGATGGATATTTTTTAATTCATAACATTAAAAAATTCACTTAAGTCAACTTAAACAACTAATTTCATAAGGAAAATTCAATCTATAAATTTTCAAAAAAAGTTCCTATACACATGTCCTACCATTATTATAAAAAACCCTATCTTTATTACACATAAATAAATGATTTAATGAAATAAAATTACACTTAATACATCCAAAAATATTAATAATCCTAGTGTATTTGTAAATTAGGTACATTTCATTATAACTTTAAAAATGAATTACAATATCTTTATTGAAAACTTCTTTAACATGATTAATGTTAAAACTGCATTGGATAGCCTGGGGAAATTCTTAAGAAAGGGATGATCCATAAATCTTAGTAAGGGAATAAACATGGCATGACATGAAGATAATAATACATGTTAGAAAATTCATATCAATGAGGTGTAAAGGAACACGAATAACAAGTCATGATATAGCATGATAATCATAACATTGAAAATGTAAAATCAACTTAAAATATTACATCATAAATAAACCAAGGGTAAATATGCCAGGACCCCATGGTGGAAAAAGTACCGTAAATGAAT
This sequence comes from Viscum album, assembly GCA_963277665.1. Taxonomy (NCBI): domain Eukaryota; kingdom Viridiplantae; phylum Streptophyta; class Magnoliopsida; order Santalales; family Viscaceae; genus Viscum; species Viscum album. The sequence continues at coordinate 340,331,032 of OY728163.1, forward strand.
TAGGTAAATCCCATATCCCAACATGACATATCATGATACTAACCGCTACCCAATGCATTGGAGTTCTATCAGGGCATACCCTTTATAATCATACCATTCTCATGTTTAAGTGTTCCACATAGATCATATAACATGGATTTATTCAATATAATAATTTATTCCATGATATTGAAATGTTTAATGCATACATGTAATTCCCCAATCAATAATTATATGCACATAAAGGTGAATAACCTTGATAGAAAAATGAGTATGGTATTCACTACATGATGATTTTGGCATGGAAAATCGTGGTGAAATTTCTACAGCATACCGACATCATATAGAAATTCATAAAATGGGTTGATGAGAGAGAAAAGGGTAACTAATTATTTTGACATGAAATTGATAGTAAAAGGGATATTTAAAAACATATCCCAATATAGGAAAAATAAATTTAAATACACAACATAAGAGGAATGGTTGATAAAAGAGGAGGGTGGAAGATTCCTTAAAAAATTTTGGCATAGTAACGGGTGTACACAAGGGTTTATAAGATGGATAAATGAGAGTGAGATGAGATACCATCATTTAAACATGAAATGTATAGTAAGGAGGATATATAAGAATGTATCCCATCTTAATAAAATGGGAATCAAAATGGCATATTATAAATGGAGTGCCTGATAAAAAGAGGAGAGAGAATCCCTTACTTTGATGTGTGGAACCAAAGGCTTAATAGATCCTTCATGGGAGTTTGGGGGTGCCTTGTGATGACTATAGGGAGTAGAGTTCAGAGTGTAGACGATCTTTAAGAAGTTTGAGTGAATACAATTTTTATATTTGGTGCTTTATATAGGAAAAGAGGAGGATTTCTTTATTATTTTGGGTTTGGACACTACATAATAAAATATTTCCAACCACAATCTATACCATGGTTTTTTCGCATGTTTTTTACAAATTGTAGAGGTTTTCATTATTTTATTAGTAAAATGGGAAAAAATATTAAAATAATTTTCTTAATTATGTGGAGGTGAGTCACACATTTAACGAAATGAATTTAAAACTCTAAAATATATTAAATGATTTATGGGAGTAATAAATTCATAACAAAATTAATAAAATAAACTTAAAATTACTTTATTTTAAGTGGAAACATATATTTTTCCAAGGATACCAAATATTGTTTTTATTATATCATTTTTGGGTCATTATGATGTTGTAAAACATATCATATAATTATACGGTATTTAATTTTTACCCGAAAATTAAATTGTATCAGAAAATTATGAAACATTCACCATGGTATAATTTAAACATTATGATTCCAAAAATAATATTTATTTTATGAAATTAATTTTATAAATATGTCCATTTTTACTTTTAAAATAAGATTTTACATTTATTAAAAAATGCACGGTTTTTGACAATAATAGTTTTTGAACCCTTATAAAAAGTACATTTCAACAAATAAAAATTATATGAATATTTATTATTATTAAACTTATTCAATAAGAACATTTTATTAAAATAATATTTATTTCAAAAATATGTTAATTTATCTAAATAAATCCCTTAATTGAATTTGAATATTACCTAAAAATACAATTTTTTGTTTAATTGAATCAAAATCAAAATCATTCCTAAAGTAATAATAAAAATGAAAAAAAATTCATTATTATATACAATATGCATATTCATATTATTAATTTCCTGATTCATATTTCTTTCTTTATACCAGCGTATAACCTAAGAGTAAGGTTCACAAAGGTGAGACTTTCATGGGGCCATTCGACAAACATGGTTTGGTCTGCGATATCAATAAGCTTGAACTTATCTCATAAACGGTTTCTATTACACATAAGTTGTTGGATAGCTTCTTGGGATTGGTCAAGGGAAAATCCCAATGATTATATCTCCCTCATAAGCTTTGATAAATGATATTCATAGGGTAAAATCTGACTAGATGAGGCCATAACTTCATTTTTCTATGTTAATTGGATTTGTTAAAGCCCTATATTTATATTAACAATGTCATTACTATTTAATATAAATATTAACAAAGATAATTTTATTAAAGATATTTTAAATAAAAATATATAACCAAGTATGTTCATGTGTTTTATATAACCATATTAAATAATAATACATTTAAATAAATCAAAAAGAAAAACATCATTTATAACAGTTCGATTACATAAAATCTTCCCCCCTTGAGAAATTTCACCCTCCAAATTTTCATTTCACCCCCTTAAAACAGATGAAGTTAATTTTGTCTCATAAATTCTTTTGTTTCCCACATTTCTTTTCAAACTTGTGGTTTAATCACATCACTTTAACATTGTATATTGTCTTATTTGGTAGAACTTTGTCTCTACGATCTAAGATCTTCACCGAATGCTCCTAATAGGAAAGGTCATTCTCCAGTGCTACCACATCTCGATTGAGTACATGTGAGGGTTCAGGTATATACTTCCTCAAGTGTGATACATAGAATACATCATGAACTCGGAATATGTTAGGCAGGATTGAATGTTGATAGGCCACCACTCTGATACGATCAAGGATCTCAAAGGGGCCGATGTATCTTAGACTAATATTTCCCTTCTTCCAAAATCTCATCAATTTATTCCATTAAGATATGAGGAGTAATACCATATTTCCAACATCAAACTCTAGCTCTCATTGATGATTTTCAGAATAAATCTTTTGTCAACTCTGAGCATCCTTGATGTGTTGCTGAATGGTCTTAACGTTTTCCACAATTTCATTAAACATTTCAGGACCTAGAAGTTTTTGTTCCCTAACTTCATACTAGCATGAAAGTGTGATTCAACTATTCCCATAAAGTTATTCATAGGTATCCATTTGTATGATCGTGTAAAAATTGTTATTATAAGAGAACTCTTTTAGAGGAAGATGTTGATCTCATACTCCTTTGAATTCCATTGAGCATTCTCACAACAATCCCTAAATTGTAAGAATAGTCCATTCATTTGGCCATCAGTTTTAGGGTGATAAGACATGATAAAGTTCAACTCAGTATTTAGAGCATGATGGAGACTCTTCTATAACTTAGAGGTGAATATTTGATCTTGATCGGATATAAATGAAAGTGGTAATCCATGCAGCCTAACCAATTCTTGGATGTATATCTATGCAAGTATATCCAGTGAGAATTCCTATCATATCCCAATGAAGTCTACAGTATTTTTAAGATGATACAACATAACCCATATAAAATTATTCCCTCTTTATATATTTGTAATATCAATGAAAAATTATACGGTGATGTTTTACCATTTCTATGTATGTATGGGTAATGTTTGCATCATCCCCTTTAATTTTTTCCTATCCACTTTCACTTTCTGACATTCAAGACATCTTGATTTATATTCTGCGATATACTTCTTCATATTGTCCCACCAATAGTGTTATCGAATATCTTGATAAATATTTGTGCTTCTTGGGTGGATGGAGAAGTTTGAGCTATGTGCATAATCCAAAAACTCCTTCTTCGACTCAGGATTTGATGATACACATATTCTTGACCAATATCTCACAACACCTTCATTATTAACATTGAAATATAAGAATTTACCTTTACTTATAGCTTCCACTTTCTTATGAATTCCCACATCAACTATTTTACCATCCTTTAACCTCTATAGAAGAGATGGTTGAGAAATAATTTATGAAAGGATTGATGATGTTTCTTCCTTTATGATTCCCATGTCCATCCTTTCCAAATCTAAGAAGATCAGATCCCTCTCAATTCTCATCAATGATAAAATTGCTAGATTCTTTCTGCTTAGAGAATCTTCCACTTCATTTACTTTCCCAGGATGGTAGTGGATTGAGTATTCAAAGTATTTCATTAGATTTAACCATCTTCATTGGTGAATATTAATCTATTTTTCTGTGAATATATACTTGAGGCTTTTTTGATCCGTAAATATTTCAAAATTATTCCCAAAGATATAATGACACCAAATTTCAAAGTGAATATCACTGGATCCAACTACAAATCATGTGTTGGGTGGTTCTGTTCATGATCTTTCAACTGCCTTGAAGCATTGGCAATGAATTTTTCATTTTTCACCAACACACATCCTAGGGCCTTCTTCAAAGAATTGCTGAATACCACATCAAGCTCTCCACTTATGAGTAGCGTGACCACTTGTTTTGTGATAAGCCTTATTTTCAACTCCTTGAATATTTCTATGCATTCATCATTCCATGACAACATGGATTCCTTTTGAGTTTGTTTGGTGAGTGGGATTGACAATCATGATAAATTTCTCACAAATCGGCAATAATACCCAGGCAACTCAAGGAAAATATTGATATCTATCATAGATGTTGGCCTTGGCCATTCTTTAATTTCTTTAGTCATTGAAGGGTACACATATATCCTATTTATTGTGATGATATGCCCTAATAAAGAGACTTCCTTTAACCAAAATTCACATTTCCTATAATTGGCATAAATATTTTCCTTTTTTCAAGGTCTTTAGCACATTTTTCAAATGATCATCATGATTCTCCTTACTTTTTAAGTATATTATAATATAATCTATAAATATTACCAAACATTTGTCAAGGTAATCTCTAAAGACTCTATTCATCATGTCATGGAGATTGGTAGGGTATTAGTGAGTATGAAGGTAATTACTATGAATTTGTAGTGCCCATACCTTGTATGAAATGTAGTATTGGGGATATCCACCTTCTTCACCCTAACTTGGTAAAATCCTAACTGCAAATCCACCTTGGAAACGTATTTTGTTCCATGTAGATAATTGAAAATGTCATCAATCTGAGGCATAAAATACTTATTCTTTATCATGATCTTGTCGAGCTCATGATAATTAATGCAAAGGAACATTGATCTATCCTTCTTATTTACGAAGAGGACTGGTGCACCCCATGGTGAAACACTTGGGTATATGGGACCTTTATCAAGATTATTTTGAATTTGTTTCTTCAGCACCTCAAGTTCCACAACATCCATTCTCTACGAAGTCTTGGATATTAGTAACACCCCAGGTATAAGTTAGATTGAAAATTAAACCTCTCATATAGGGGGAAGACCGAGAAATTCTTTAGGAAACATATTAATATATTCCCTCACAAAAGGCATGTATTCAAGGAGTATTCTTTCCCCAGACTCAATCACTTGAACTATATATGATTTATCATAGGGTATTAACATCCATGCTTTATATAAAGGTGCTAAAAAAGATTCATCCTTCTCATTTCATTTTTATAGAATTTGATGAAGACTCACAATATGGAGAGTGATTTCCTTATTAAAACAATTTATGTTTTATTTATATAGGGAAAGCCAATCCATGAAAATAATTGTGGAAAATTACACCAAATGGAGTATGAAAAGGTTTTCTTGGAAATTCATCACACAAACATTGATAGGGTAGTAGTTATGTACTTGGGATGCAATAATTTCCCCATTTTCCATTTTCATCGATATCTCTACTTTCATAATTTTTGGTGGGGTTAGAATAGTTCTACTAAAATTTTGTTATATGAATATATGAGGAGAACTAGAATCAAAAAGCACATTTACTATTCTTGAATGAATAAATAGAATACCTGTCACCACTTCGTTGATGGAATTCACTTCAGAAGTAGCAATAGAAAAAGATCCCTTAATTCCTTGGTGGTTGTTGTTTGTATCAAAAAACCCCTGGCTTAGTGCGTTGGTTCCTTGAAGTTGTAGCAATGAATAATACACTATGGGTTAGCCGAATAATTCCTTACCTCTATCATAGTAGCCATATTTTATTGACAGTAATCACTATCTTGGTCCCCTTCCTTCTCGCACCTAAATCATTTCCTCACCCCTTCAGGAAATTTCCAGGGTGCTTCTTTCCAGAACTTTGGAAAGTGGGATGTTGAAATTTCTCAACACCATTAAATCTCTCTATCAGATTGCCATAATTTATCACCACTTTTTTCTTTTTATCACCATGTGACCCCTAAGATTCACTGATTTTGACTTTGAGGGAACATCCGACAATTTCCTTATAGTTATAAAAGTCATAGATCACTGTGGATTTCCATTGGATAGGTTTTAGCCTACAAAAGAAGCATTAAAACATGCATTCATGGGTTACAACTAAGCCGGAGGCGTACCATGAAAGTCTTTTGAAATTTTCCTTGTTTTCCCTAATAGATTCATATTATTTTTTCTTGAGGGAAAGTAAATCCATTTCAGTTTTAATATTGAGAGTGAGAGGAAAATATTTATCAATTTTTTTCCAGAAATCCTTCCACAACATTACTTCGATCTCTTCCTAAGAATTCATATTTTTGATGTATATACACCATTGATCAGCTTCACCCTCCATATGATAAACATCCAAAATAAACTTCTCTTATTTGGAGCATTGAATCATGGAGAAGATATTCTCAATGGATTTGATCCATTTTTTAGTGATTAAGGTATCAGATGATCCATTGAAATTAGGAGTCCTTTGTTGTACGAATATCTAGATTGTAGCCTTTTCTCTTTTGGGGAGATTTGGATGATCCTAAAAATCTAGGTTTCTATTCAAATCTTGAGTCATCTGAGAGTGTATCAACATGAAGTGAGAGATTATTTCTCCCATTGAGTTGGGCATCTCATTGGGGAAGTCATCACATTGCTCTTCACATGGATTTTTACCCGATTCCTCAAATTTCCAGCCATTTTATAGAATAATAAGAACATTAAGCATGAGTATATCTAAATTTTAAACACATTAAAGGGAATTTAATGACATAAAAAGTATAAATTATAACTTACATGCATTTCCCTAACTTATGGGTTTCTAGGCTTCAATATTTGTTATCTATAATACATTTACTTAAATATAATATTATGTGCATTTTTTACTCCCTTAATAATGGTTCATAATGAGCTTATGAATTACCAAATAATATCCTCCAATAGTGTCAAACTTGGTGCATAGTAAGACTCGTTGTCATGCACCAAGTTACCACAAGTGAGGTTTGAAACACCTTGCCAGAGTTGTTACTCCTAGGTACATCTGTGATAGAACCACATATACTTGTAGTATCTATAAAGGGATTTATTTTACTGATAAAAAAATTACTCTATACTCACAATTTTTTTAAATATATATTCTTATACTTAGACTAATATCTACAGATTTTCTACAATTCTCTAATCCTAATCCATAAAATAATTAAACTTTTCCTTTGATACTGACTATAACAACCCTTATCTTTATTACACATTAATACATGATTTAATTACTTAATATTACAATTAATATAACCTGGAAGATCTATAATTCTAGTGTATTTTATAATTGGTTACATTTAATTTCAACTTTCAACAAGAATTACAACATCTTTATTGAAAACTTCTTTAACAGGCTTGAGTTTAAAACTGCATTGGATAACCTATGGAAATACATAAGAAAGGGGTGATCCATAAATACCAATAAGGGAGTAAAAATGGAATAACATGAAGATAATAATACATGTTAGACAAGGCATATGAATGAGGCATAACAGAACATGTATATTAAGTCATGATATAACATGATAATCATAACATGGAAAATGTGGAGACAACTCAAAACACTACATCATAAATAGATCATGGTTAAATCTTACAAGAACCCATGGTTGAAAAAGTACCATAAAGGAATTAGGTAAATCCCCTATCCCAACATGATGTATCATGATACTAACCATTACACAATTCATTTGAGCCCAATCATGGAGCACCCTTCATAATCATTTCATTCTCATGTTTATGTGTGCCACATAGATAATATAACATGGATTCATTCAAAATAATAATTTATTCCATGATATAGGAATTTTTAATAAATACATGTAAGTCCCTAATAAATAAGTATATGTTCATAAAGGTGAATACCCTTGATAGAGAAAAGGGTATGGTATTCACTACATGATGATTTTGGCATGAAAAATTACGGAGAAAATTCGGCAGCATATCAACATTATATATAAATTCATAAAATGGGTTAATGAGAGAGAAAAGGGTATATAAAAATTTAGAAATGAAATGGATAGTAAAAAGGATATTTAATAATATATCCCAAAATATGAAAAATGAATTTAGAATAAATAAGATAAAAATAATTCTTGATAAAAGAGGAGGATGGAAGATTCCTTACAAAATTTGGCATAGTAACGAGTGTACATAGTGGTTCATAAGAAGGATAATTGAGAGTTAAAGGGGATCCCATAATTTAAACATAAAATTTAAATTAATGGTTATAGGTAATAATTTATCCCAACTTATGAAAAAGGAAATCAAAAGAGCATATCATAAATGGATTGCTTGATAAAAAGAGGAGAGAGAGAATCCCTTACTTGGATGTATGACTCCAAAGGATTTGGAGAGGATTATTAGGATCTTGTGGGAACCTTTTTAGGACTCTACAGAGTGTAGTTAAGAGTTTAGACGAGATTAATGAAGTTTTATTGAAGATAAATTAGATCTTGGGTGAGTTTATATAGGAAAGGAGGGAGATTTATTTTTTATTTTGGGTTTAGAGACTACATAATAAAATATTTCAAGAAAAAAAACTTCCCATGTTTTTTAACATGTTTTTTCCAAAGGGGATATGTTTTAATTATTTTATTTGTCAATGGGAGTAACTTATTAAAAGAATTTCCTTGCTTATGTGGAGGTGAGTTACACTTTTAAATATATGAATTTAGAACTCTAAAATATATTAAATGTTTTGGAGGATTCATAAAGGCATAGTAAAGTTAATAAAATAAACTTATAACTACATTATATTAGAGTTAAAACAACTATTTGTCCTAGGATACCAAATATAGTATTTATTATTTCATTTTTGGGTCATTATGAAATCATAAATCACATAGTATAATTATACGATATTTAATTTTTACCAAACAATTCGACTGTCTCAAAAAATTATGAACAATTCACCATTGGATAATTTTGATATTTTGATTCAAAAGAAAATATTTATTTTATCTAAATAATTATATATATATGTTCATTTTCACTTTTGAAATAATATTTTATATTTATTAAAAAATGCTGGGTTTTTTACAATAAAAGTTTTTGATCCCTTATAAAAAGTACATTTCACTACATAATAATTTAATGACCTTTTATAATTAATATAACTTTTGTAATAATAAAATTTTATTAAAATACTATTTATTTCAAAAATCCATTAATTCATCAAAATAAAACCCTTAATTGAATTTGAAAATTACCTAAATATACAATTTGTGTTTAATTGAATCAAAATCAAAATAATTTTTAAAGTAACAATAAAAATGAAAAAAAACATTATTATATAAAATAAACATATTAATATTATTAATTTCTTGATACATATCCCTTTATTACACCGGAATACGCCCTTATATTAAGGTGTTCAATAGAGATAATTTCATGATGCCCTTCAACAAACATGGTTTGTGATGCGATCTCGATGGGATTGAACTTATCCAGTAAATAGTTTCACTCATTCTTAAGTTTTTGGATCTTATCTTAGAGTTGGTGATGGGAAAATACTAGTTATGGTATCTCCCTCAAAAGAAAAAATTAAATGGTCTTCATTGGGTATAATCCTACTGAAAGATGACATCACTTCCTTTGTCAATGTCAGTTAGATTTGTTAAATCCCTATATTTATATTAATCATGTGATCACTATTTAATAGATATATTAACAATGATAATATTATTAATGGTATTTTATATCCAAATTTATATCCAAGGATTCACATGTGCTTTCTATAACCATACTACATAATAATAAATTTAATTAATTCACAAAGGGAAACTTCATTTATAACAGTTTGGGTCATTACGATTATCCCTTAGTTTAATTCTAATTACATTTCATTCATAAGTTCCATTTCAATACACCTCATTTGGTGGTTATATTTATTTCCATGCCATAAGCCACATGGAATTTAAAGACTTTACACCCTAAGGGTTGGATCATGTCAAGGTAGAAATCCTACGATGGTAAATTTAGGTTTTTAGGACTACCCTAAGAAAGGGGATATTAATACATTTAATAAATTTTACATTTTGGAGGAATCAAATGGAAATTTATGTATGTTGAATGAAAATTATTATTATAAATATTGAAACTTTTAGAAAAAAATAAACCACATTCATTATATTGGTATACGAGTCCTCATCTATTGTTAGCTTCAGATTGAAGATAGAATGTAAGTAATCGAAGAAATATACCAATAACCTAAAAATAACGAATATCATATAACATATATTTATAATTTCATATGGTGAGTTAATAAAATAAATGACTAAATTGAATTAAATATCCTTCCAATAAACTTCCAACGAGACAAATTAATGAAGGATTAGACATCGAACAAAGGAAGTAGCTTCAAGCCTACCTTGGAGGAAAATGAGAGCTACAAGTGCCTGATGAAGTTTCCATACATTAATAAGAAGAAATTAAAGGTTTAAACATTAAATAAGTTAGGATTAAAATATAAAATTCACCCTATTTTAAAGTGAACACAGTTTGGCTATACGGTTTGGCCAAACCATGTGTCAATCATGCAGGCATGCTGCCTATGTGGCACTAACTGTGATGGATAGGTACATGGTTTTGAAAAAACATTATCAACCCACGAATCCCCTCTAAAATATCCTATATCACCTCACACAATTTTAATAAACCTTGATTTCTTAGGTACATGGTTTAAACAGACCATGAACCTCATAAGTTTCCTCTAAAATTTGGATCTCTAGGCTCTGAATGAGCCTTAGATACTCACGATGCCTTCCTTAAACTATTAGACACATCCATATAGAAAATAAAGATTAAAAACTAAAATTAAAGGATCCATAACTCAAGAGAAAACATAGATAATAAAATATACCCTTCTTAAATTAACTTCCCTCATGTTTCCCTTCCAACGATGGTTGAATATCATCTGAGAATCACTTTAGTCACTGAGCATGTACATTGAACTCTCACTCTCAGGTCATGTACTGTACATGACTATGATTCCATAGAACCTGTACCATAGGAACTTAACTTATTTGAGGACACTTTTTTATGATCAATGATCTAGATAAGATACTCCTCAAAGGAATAATCATCTTTCAATTCATCATTCTAAGGATCTAATCTATTAGACAAGTATGAATGGTAACAACAAAGCTTAGATACATGGAAGAAATTATGAATGTCCTAGTCCCTATGAGGAAGAGATATATAAAAGGATACCATCTAGAATATCTCTAAGATACTAAAATTACTAGCATAACAAGGGAATAAATTTCTTGTCTCTGAATCTGTCTATGTCACAACCTAGGAGAAACATGCATGAAGAACCAATAACCAGCAGCAAACTCTAGAGGTTCGTGGTGACTGTCATCATAAGACTTATTCCTAGAATTATTATGGCCATATTTTTTCTAATAAGATACATATGTTTTGGAGAAATGAGATGTGGTCCAAATACCACTAAGTCTTCTTCCTCTAACTAGAATAAGGGTCAACAACATGTCCTACCATATAAGGACTCATAAGGAGGTATATGTTTAGTTTATAGAAAGATGTTATTATAAGAAAACTTAGTAAGTGTTTAATGAATTTAATTAGAACCTCAAAAAATAAGGATACATACTTAGGGAATTATCTCCAATATCTGAATTGCACACTCAGAATGCTCCAAAATATACGGGTAATATGTTGTACTTAGAAGTACTTGTGAACCTAGTGCCTTATGCAACCCCTTAAAGAACTACAATGTAAACCAAGAATCCATGAGCGATATAATATAACAGGTAACACCATGATGGAATATAATCCCAAGGATATAAATCCTCCCAATCTCATCCACTAAAGGTCCTCTCTAATAGGTATCAATATAGAGATCCTGGTCAACCTATCAATGATAAACCATACAACATAAATTTGATGAGTGGATCTTGGAAAATCCATCACAAAATCGATTATGAAATGATTCCATTTCCACTATATAATGAGAAAATACTATAAAAGAACTACTAGTCTTTGATTCTCTCCCTTCACCAACTGATAGGCGTAACACCGAGTAACAAAGCCCACTATCTTCCTTTTAATCCCCGACCACCAGTACTAGCGGCACAATTCATAGTAAATCTTGGTAAGAATAGAATTTAATACCTATAAAAATCATGAGACTCTCACATCAACTCCTTGAATAAATATTTAGGAACCCGGATGCTCCCAGGAATGATCAAGACATAATTCTTGTCAATTACCCATCCAGGTGGTGGTTCCTCACCAAAAACACTCTCCCAAAGGACCAAGACCTCGAGAGAAGAAAGCTACCTCATATTTACCCTTTATAGAAATTATGAGGTAAATGAAAAATATGAAATAATATACTACCCTTGATACTCCCATACCACTAATTTCTTCTAAATAAATAGGTCCATCAACTTCCACTCACTAAGGGATTCCTGAAATGCCTTTTTTCTGAGTCTTTCGAACTAAGGAATCCACAATAACATTTACTTTCCCATGAATATAAGAAATATTAAATTATAATTAATGTAGGTTTTCATCCCAACTTCTCTATATAAGTTTCAAGTCCCACTATTTTATTATTTATTTATTGTTTCTATGTTCCATAAACACCAAAAAATGTTCTCCAAGAAAGTAGTGTCTCCAATAACACAAGGCATGGACCACAACTTCCAACTCCAGATCACACATTAGTTAATTACACTCACGAGGACCCAATTTCTAAGTCCCATATTCCATGACTTGATGTTGCGACCCAACTCAAGAATCCTCAAAACCAATTTATGCTACCAATTACATTGTCATGATTATATGAAATCAAGCCCCGAAGGACCGATCAATTTAGTAGTCTTGGTAAACCAGATACATACATGATAAAATAATACAATAACTATAATATAGTTTTTTCTTCTTATAAACAAATAAATTTAAGGTTAACTTTATTTCATCTAGTAAATCTTTGTATAATTTCATAGTATGCTTCTTGGATTCCTGGGGAATGAAACATAATAAGGCTGAGCACAAATTCTCAGTAAGGGTATTGTATAGAGGAAACAATAATGAATGAATAGGAATAATCTATATGAAAAGTTAAATAACTAAACACTAATTCCATGTAATCAATAACCCAAAATGATAAATAAAATGTCAAGGAAATAATTGAAAACTCATTCCATTCAAATAACTATACAAGGCGTACCCAATATGGAAAGGTATAAAACTGAAACACATTCCATTTAATCTTTGAAATGAAAAAGAAAAATATCCATAGATATTTCAATGAAAAATATAATGGATGAATAATAACTTAAAATAAATAAGAATAATTATTTCTTAATGGATTTCATATCAAAGGCACATGAAAAACTATACCATCGTGACCTTTCACAAGAAGGTTAAAACTATAGATAAAAACTTGTATAATTTGTGGAACTTAATTACCTCATGAGAAACTGTCGATGCATCAAGGAGAAATATATTTTCTGGACTCCACCCTTCATTTTTAGTTCAAAAAATTCCTCATATAGAATAATCATAATAAATAATATTCCTTATCAAATAACTATATTGAATGAGAAATATATATTTATAAATAATTACCTAGTTAATAAAATAACTATCAAAGTTAACATTATATGTAAAATGGTATATGGTTTAGTTAATAGTAATATCCATGATAAATGAATTGAAAATTAAGGGAAATTAAAATCTCAATGATCATACGAAATTGAATATTTAGGGGGAATTCAAGAATAAATAAAGGAAGTGAATATGAATAGTATCCCTTTCCAAATCAATTATAAACCATCCAAATTAAGATTAAGGATAATATCAATACAATACAACCCAAGTAAAGTAAAAATAATTGTTTTTTCATTGATGAATGTAAATACTATAAAAGTATCTTTTAAAAATTTACTCTTGAGGATAATATACTTTTATTATGAAAAAACTTTTGAAAAACAATTTGATTGAAAATAACTCTTGAAAATATTTCCTTAAAAATCAACCTTTTAAACATGAAAATGAATATTAAAATAAATGATAGCGGGTAAATCTATACAAGCCATCTTAGGTAAAAAGAATATACCTACTACAGAGTTAAAGGTTAAAAAGATTCATTGTTTAGAAATAAATAAGAAGATTCCTTTGAAAAAATTGGTTAAAGGGAAATTGGTAAAATAAATTTACCGAATAATTTTAAAAGTATTTTTGAAAACATTTTAATAAAACATGGTTTTTAGAAGAAAACAGGTTCTTTGACTAAATAGAGATACAAATTTTCGTTTTCTGAAAAAAATTTCTAAAACATTTTGAGTACGAAAGAGTGGAAAAATGGTACTAATATATGAAAATGGTCATGAATATACAGAGGATTAAAAATTAAATGTTTTATTGAAAAATGTTCATATAATTTTATGAAATTAAAATACCATTGAAATATTATTAAAGTAATTGTTGAGGAAAACAATCTTTTAACATTCCAAAGTGTCTCATCCCACTATAAAACATTTAAAATCACAAACATCCGGAAGGAATAAAATTAAATGAATGTTATAATACCATTAGAATAAATATATTCACAATATATCATGTAAAAGGTAATTATATACACTATATAAAATAAAATAGGTGCATAAAAACAAATAAGTCTTAATATAATGTAAATTGAGATGAAATCCCTTACCTAGAGTTTCCTTTCGAGTGAACATCCTTTAAATTACTATATAATAAACTTATATTAATTTTATACTTTATTTAGAACCTTTTTCATGATTATAAATACTTTTATTTGACTTAGTATTGTTCTTCATACAAATACTTAAACAATTAATTTTACATTGAGTGTTTTGACAAAATTCAGTTTATGTGTCAAAAACGACTTTGGTAGGTCAACTATAGAAAAAGAGATCATTATATGACATATATAGAATATTAATCATTGAATAATTATCATATTTATAAATAAATTATACATTTAAAAACAATTATTACAGACGGTTATGAAAAATGAATCAACGTTACAATCATGGAGATGGTAGGCCGTATGTATGCATGAGTAACGTTTTTATTTTTCAATGATCATTATGGAAAGAAGGTTAGTAACACCATATCATTAGAAAATGATCATTATATATTAAATATCATATTATTTAATCATATATAATTATATATATAATTATTTTGATGTAAAAGTAATCACATCATGTTGAGGAGGTGGTAGTCCACACGTCTACGAACGACACTATCCCTTTTTAGTGTGTGAAAGGATAATAAAGTAAATGATATATATAGTATATTAATAGATAAGTAATTATTTCATGAATATAATATATATGTTTTTTATGTACCATATGTTTAATTATGACCATCCATTATACATTTCATGGATTGTGTGAACAAATCACATCGCTTTGTGGGGGCGGTAGTCCACACTTTATCAAATGCTGTTATTGTATTAACAAAAAATGGAAAATATAGAAGGTATATGTTATAAAAGAGTTAAAGAAGTATAAATATGTAGAAAATATCATATATATATAATATATAAAATAGTTTCATTCATAATTTACACCATAATATGTGGTAAAGGAAAAATAAACAATCATCATTTCGTGAGGCAGTAGTTCACCGTACACAGAAACAGTATGTTTGTTACCCATTTGATGGAATTGTGTGTAAGTGTAGGTAGAATTATTAGCAAAAAAAATAATAGTATATTTATTCTACTGGAATTTTTATAAAATTATATAATAAGAATATTTTAGGGGTTGGATAATGGAAATGAAAATAAAGAGCTTCAGAGAAGACATTACCTCTTAATCAGGTGACTTCTTTTGGTTTGTACCAAAAGGATTCCTTGGAAGGATTTATGACCTAAAGGGAGGATTATAGTTAGAAGGTAGAAATTTTTTTGATCTATATTTTCATATCTTGGTCGTAACTAAGTGGTTTTATAGGTGTGAGGAATGGGGAGAGGTGGTGGCCTTTTATAAAGGAGGAAAAGGACTAACTTAGTATTTTTGAAAATAAGTTAGGTGTACACATGTTCTTACCTAAAAACAGTCATATGAAACAAAAAATAAAACTCAACAATGGATGGTTAATGGACATATTATGGACAAAAAATGGGGTTTGGACTTGTTTATAGGTCATTTGGGGGCCCAAGTCAAAGGTTTAGTCCTTTATTAAACTTAATTTTACTTTAATAATTGTAATTAATTTTAATTACTTTCTCTAATATTTTTGGGAAAAAACAATGTTCATATCATTATAAATTATAAATTATTATTATTAAAAATATGGAATAAATATTTCCAATTTACAATCATAGAAGTTTAAGAATTTGATCTAATTTTAATCCTCTAGGCGGGATGTCAATACAGAGTTTTAATGTAAAAACTTCTGAAATTTTGTTGTGTTTTTATAATGAATTTCAAAGATAAAATGATTAAAATTAAATAAATTTTATTAATTGATAAAAATATTTCCAAATAAAACTTTAAAACCAATTAAAATTATAATTTAACCTTATAAATAAATTATATGTGAAAGCAATTTTGAACTAAAATTCATTATTTTCAATTATTTATTAAAAAAATGAAATGTTTTAGAAAATTAAAAAAACAATTCACTCAAAAATAATTAATTCATTTTTTATTTCAAATATGAAGTTTATTTTTTCATATGAAATCAATTAAAGTTTATAAATTTAATTTAAAATGGGGTCTCCATTAAAAGGCGGTAAAATTTCCTTTATAAAAATATAGATTTTAAGCATAAAATTGGGTTTCTTCTTGTCTTAAACCTATAATATATATTGGATGAATCTAAAAAATATTTGATTGAATATATAATATATATATTAAATTACTATCACTCACTAATTTTAATTAATTTAATCAATTATCTTAAAAGAACTTTTTAAACATAGAAATATTTTTCCATAAAAATATTTACTTTATATTCAATTGATTCTTATATTCATTTATAATTAATTTTTAACCAATTAATTGATTATATATTTGTATAAACCATAATTTTAATAATTTAGTTATTACTATTCATAACTATTAATTTAATGGCTAGTTTATATCTCATATATTTAAATAGTATATTATTGTTTGATAAAACTCATTCTTACATGTAACACAAGCCATCGAAGAAGATCACACTTTCATATAAAACACTCTAACTCGGTGCTGCCTGCATTGAAATATATAGAATCTATTTTAAATAGTAAATATATTATAAATTATCCAGATATTATTTTACCTTATGCATTTGTTTTCATGTGTCATACACTCTATCGAATACAAGTTTATTAATTTAGATTTTCGGGGCGTCACATTCCCCCCTCTTTATTTAAATTTCATCCTCACAATTTAAACTCGATCATGGTGATAGATTGTCTGATACTTACTATTTTTCTAATCCTATATCATGATAAGGGTTCATAAGTCATCCTCTCTAAAAGTTATAATGTAAAGTACAAAGGTCACATGGACTACCATGTAACTAGGTTTCTAAGTAGGAGAACACCAGTGGAATGTAGAGATACACAATTGAAGGAAAAGTTTAAATATTTATAATGATTGAATGAGGTTATCAATCAGAAATAAGTGAATGATCAATAGAATGTTGAAATCCTCAAAGCCATAAATATGTGATGATTTAAAAGACACCAGTTCAACAAAAATTAAGGTATAAGGACATAATTTTTGTTAGAAGATACTTTTCTTAATGTTGAGGATGTATTTTACTAACTAATAATATATGTCAATATACTTACATAACATATATCTATAAATAAAATTTTCATTCTTTTTTTGCGATTTGATAAATTTATAATTTATCAAAAAGTTAATTTTGATGACTGAATCACTAAAATACATTTCTAAAGTATCTTATGTCCCATAAAAGAGTGAAAAGTATGAATATTTGTTAATAAACATCTTCCAAAACAAATATTGTTAATAGATCAATTTCTATTCCTCAAAAGTGACACTATCAGTTCACCATTAACATTTATTTGTCAAATATTTTAATGAAAAACAATGAAAAATTAACCAAGACATTGCATAGGTTAGTGGTTGGTGTGAAATCCTTATCGTTCTTTGGTCATGGGTTGAAGACCTGTGGAAATGCTGGATTTGATTGGTTGTCACACAAATTACAATTTTTCCTTTTATAAAACCAAATTAATATAATTTCCAAAAAAAATAGGATGGATATCCTTGAAATTATATTAATCACTAAATACCCTTTTAAATAAGGTTTTCAATATAACCTCAATACATAAATACTTCATCCATTTTTTTACATAAGTCCTTCCATGGTCTAGGGTTTATCCATAATATCATTAGTTTAATTTCTAAATCATGACACCTTATCTTAAATCTAAAAAACCTTAGGCTTAACCTTGATTATTCATTGTCATTATCCATTCAGACTCTAAATATTGGTTTGTAAGTAAAATGTGGATTTTTTTAATAAACCCCCCCAGGAGTGTCAAACTAGGTGCACATTAAGGCTTGTTATCGTGTACCAGGTTACCCCAAGTTAGGATCGAAACACCTCTTTGGAGTTATCACTCCTCGTCACATCTTTTATAGAACCACATCCACCAGTAGTATCTTGAATGAGATATATTTCTAGGAATAACCTCATAATATATACCTTACCAAAATTATAGGATTCTTTTCTATACTTATCCTAAAATTCTACCTTAGGGTTATGTTCTTGAATCTATGTTTTCCTAAATCTAGTTCCCTCAATTTTTACTAAACTTCATCAAATACCAACTGTAGAGACCCAACTATAGAATCATGAGAGTCGGTGTCTGATACTAAGTACATTAGAATGATTACAAGGAATCAATACCCAAAAGGCGAATAGTTTAGTAGTCTTGTTAAATCCATATACATACATGAGAAAATAATGCACTAATTACAACATATTTTTTTTCTTATAAAAAAATAACTTTGAGGATATCTTTATTCTATCTAGAAAATATCAGAATATAATTCATGGTATACTTCTTGGATTCCAAGGGAATGAAACATAATAAGGGTGAATTCAAATTCTCAGTAAGGGTAAAGTATAATAGAAGAAATAATGAATCAATGAGAATAATATATTTGGAAAGGTAAATAATTGAACACACATTCCATGTATTCAATAACATGAAATGATAAATAATATGGAAAAGAAATAAATGAAAACTCATTCAATTAAAATAACTAGATAAAGATAATCAACATGGAAATGTATGAAACTAAAACACTTACCATTTAATTAATGAATTTAAAATGAAATATATCTATAGATATGTATAAATAAATATCTCATGAATGAATAATAACTAAAACTAAATGATGGAAATGATTTCTTAATGGATTTCATGTCTAAGGTTTATGAAAACCTATACTTTCAATAAATTTCAAAATATGGTTAAAACTAAGGACAAAAACCTATTTAATTTGTTAAACTTATTTGTCTCATGAGAACCTGTAGATGCATCAACAAGCTATATAATGTCTGGGTTCCACACATCATTTCCAATAAAAAACATTTCTCATATATAATAATCAAAATAAATAATATGCCTTATCAAATAAAAATATATAATTATAAATACAAGTTTATCAGAAATTTACCAGTTAATGAAATAAATATCAAAGTTAACACAATTTTTAAAATGGTATAAAATTTAGGTAATAGTAATCTCAATGATAAATGATATGGATTATTAAGGGAAATTTAATGCTCAATGATATTATTTAAAGTGTAATTCAGGAATTAATAAAGGTAGTGAATGTGAATACTATCCTTGGAAAAATAAATCTTAAACCATCCCAAATAATATTAAAGATGTTGTCAATAGAACACATCCGAATTAGAGTAAAAAAGAAAGGGTTTTTTATTGATTAATAAAAATACTAAAAAAATCTTAAAAAAACATTCATGAGGAAATTATCCAATTATTATGAAAAACCTTTTGAAAAAAATTTTCGTTGAAAATAAATTTTGAAAATATTTTCTTTAAATAATAACCTCTTAAGCATGCAAAGTATTATTTAATGAAATGATGGGTGTAAATCTATACAATCCGTACAAAGTAAAAAGAACATTCCTTTTTCATGGTTAAATGTTAGAAAGATGTCTTGTTTATAAAGAGAAAATAATATTCCATTATAAAAATTGGTAATAGACAAAAAAAGTAAAAATTCACTTAAAAAATCGTTTTAAAAACATTTTTGAAAACATTTTAATAGAACATGGATTTTAGAAGAAATCATGTTCTTCTGCTAAAGAGAGATACACAGTTGGGTTTTTTGAAAAACATTTTCTAAAACATTTTGAGCACCATAGAGTGGGAAAATGATACTAATACTTGAAAATGGTCCTGTATAACCAGAGGATAAAAAATTATTGGTTTTATTGAACAATGGTCATATTATTTACTCTAATGGAAATAACATTGAGTTATTATTGAGAAAAATAATCTTTAAACATTACAAAGTATCCCATACCACTTTGAAACATTTTAAATAACAAGCCTCATGAATGAATAAAATTTAATTAAAGTTATAATATCATGATAATAAATAGATTCATGATATATAATCTAAAAGGGCATTATATACACCATAAAAATGAAACTAGGTGTATTACAACAAATAAGTCTTAATATAATGTAAATTTAGATGAAATTACTAACCTTGAGTTTCCTTTTGGGTGAACATCCTTTAACTTCATGTATAATCAAATAATATTAAATTTTTACTTTCTTGAGAACTTTTTTCATTATTATCATTAATTTTAATTCACTTACTACTATTTTGTGTACAACTACTTAAACAATTAGGTTTACATCATGTGTTTTGACAAAATTCAGTTTATAGGTCAAAAATGACTTTGGTATGTCAAACTATGGGAAAAAGGGTCATCATATTACATCTACAGAATAATAAAAATGAAATAATTGTCACATTTATACAAACAATATACTTTAAAAACAATTATTACATATGATTAGGAAAAATGAATCAATATTACAATCATGGAGATGGTAGGATGTACGTACGCATGAGTAACGTTGTTATTTTTCAATGATATTTATGGAAAGAAGGAAAGTAACACCATATATTTACAGAATGATAATTATATCATAAATGAAAAATATTATTTAATCATATATAAATATAAATTAAATTATTATGATTTAAAAGGAATCACATAGTATCAAGGAGGCAGTAGTCCACACATCCACGATCAATATTATCACTTTTTAGGGCGTGAAAGGATAAAAAAGAAAATGATATATATAGAATATTTAAAAAACATTTAATTATGTCATGAATATAATATATTTTTTTATGTATCATATTTTTAATTATAATCATACTTTATACATTCCATTAATCTTGTGAATGAATCACATCACTTTGAGAGGGCGGTAGTCCACACTTCCTCAAACGATGTTATAATCTTAACGCAAAAAGGAAAGTATTAAAGGTCTATGTTATAAATGGATTAAGTAATTATAAATAAATATTAAATATCACAAAAATATATAATATATAAATATAGTTTCAATAATAATTTTCACCATGAGAGGTGGTAAAGGAAAAGTGGGCAGTCATCGTTTCGTGTGGTACTAGTTCTCCATACACAGAAACAATATGTTTGTTACCCATTAGATGAAATTGTGCATAAGAGTAGGTATAAAACTTAGAATAAAAAAATTAATGTATATTTATGATAATATATTTCTTATAAAATTATATACTAATAATATTTTATGGTTTGTATAATGGAAATGAAACTAGAGAGATTGAGAGAAGACGTTACCACTTAATCAGGTAACTCTTTTGGTTTGTACAAAAAAGATTACTTGGAAGGATTTATTCCAAATGAGAAGAATAAAGTTCTAGTGTAGGTATTTTGGGAATCTATTTGGGTATATATTTTTTAAACATAATTGTTTTGATATTTTTGAGGAATGAGAAGCGTTGATTTTCTTTCATAAGGGAGGAAAATTACTCACTTGGTATTTTTGAAAAGAAGTTAGGTGTACACATGTTCTTACCTAAAAAGGTAAAATAAATCCCAACCAAAATAAATAATTTAGGGTTCATGGTCTAATTATGGATATTAAATGTGTGTTGGAAAAGTATATAGGTAATTTTGGCCCCTAAGATAAAGTTTTAGTACTTCATAAAGCTTAATTTTACCTTAATAATTGTAATTAATTTTAATTACTTTCACTAATATTTTTGGTAAAAAATGTAGGTGTTGTTATAAATTATAAATTATTA
Source organism: Viscum album (assembly GCA_963277665.1). NCBI lineage: Eukaryota > Viridiplantae > Streptophyta > Magnoliopsida > Santalales > Viscaceae > Viscum > Viscum album. The sequence goes on from OY728163.1 coordinate 340,353,385, forward strand.
TGATTACAAATATGGAATCTATTTTTCGAAATTACAATCATAAAAGTGGAATAAATTTATTTAAATTTAATCCCGCAGGTGGGACGATAATGCAAATATTTAATGTAAAAAGATCCGAATGCTTGCTATGTTTTTATAATCAATTTCAAAGTGAAATTTATTAAAATGAAATAAATTGTATTTATTAATAAATATATTATCTAATTAAACTTAAAAAAAATTAAAATTATAATTTTACCTTATAAATAAATTATATGAAAAAGCAGTTTTGAACTAAAATTCAGTATTTTGAATTTTTCATTAAAAAATGAAATGTTTCAGAAAAATATAAAAAAATTACCATAACATAATTATCATGTTTATATTTGAAATATTATGTTTATTTTGACATATTAAATCTATTAAGGTTCAAAAATTCATACTTAAAATGTGTTCTCCATTAAAATGTGATAAAAGTATATTTATAAAAATATAGATTTTTTATGTGTAAAATTGGATTTGTTATTATCTTACACATATAAAATCAATTTGATGAATATACCAAATATTTTATTGAATATATATATATATATTACATTAATATCACTCACTGATTTTAATTAATTTAATCTATTATAGAAAAACAACTTTTTGAGCAGAAAAATACTTTTCTATAAAAATACTCACTTTATATTGAATTTATTATTATATTCATTTATAATTAATTTGTATCAAGTTAATTCATTCTATATTTTTATAAACCATAATGTTCATAAGTTAGCTATTACTATTCATAACTACAAATTTAATGATATTTTTATATCTCATTATATTTTAATACTATATTATTCTACAATAAAACTCGGTCTTTTATGTAATGCAAGCCATCGAGGAAGGTCACTATTATGTGTAACAAGCGCTAACTTAGTGTTACATGAATTTAAATATATATAATATATTTTAAATAGTAAATATATTATAAATTATCCAGATATTATATTACCTTATGCGCTGGGTGTCGCGTGTCATACACGCTATCAAATACATGGTTCTTTAGATTTTCGGGGAATCACACTTGATCTCCCTACATCATAACTTATCCCATGATTATTCTTGATGAATCATAAAAAAACATTTAAATTATTCCGATATATGGAAGAATTAGGATTAATGATGAAGTCATACTACCTTTCATCTCCTCAATGGCCTTTTAACATGCTTCCGACCATGTGAATTTGATTCTTTTATTGGTCTAGGATTTGAAAGCTGCTTCAAGGTGTGATAAATCCTATATAAAATTCCAAAAATAATTTTCTATCCCTAAGAAACTCAAGATATCAAATATTTTTTTAGGATTCTCCAAAGAGACCATGGATCTCACCTTCTCTGGGTTAATAGATACTCATGACTCTGAGATAATGTGACATAGGATGTCAAATTTATCAATAAAAACTAACATTTGGTAATATTAGCATACAACCTGTTCTCCCATGGTTTACTAAAAATGTTATAAATATGTTTGGAATGACTGTATCAAGTCCTTGATTACAAAAAATATTCCATCTATGAAGACAACCATAAAATAATCCAGATATGGATGGAAAACCCAATTTATCATATTCATGAAAAGAGTTGGTACATTCTTGAGATTATAAAAAATGAAAAAATACTAATAAAATTCACACATACTATGAAATAATGTAAATGGTATATTTTATGGTGTAACTCATACTTGATGGTAGTCTGAAATCAAGTCAATATTTTAGAAAATCTGAGCTCCTTGGATATGGTCAAAGAGGTTGTCCATATGAGGTAGGGGATACTAGTTTTTGACTGTAATATGATTCAACTGGTGTTAATCCATGAAAATCCCAATGGCCCCATCCTACTTCTTCGAAAAAATAATGTAAAAAACCCATGGTGAAGTACTCGATCATATAAACACCATATATCTAGAGTCCTCTATATGCCTCTTGATCTCATGAAATAGAGTAGTATTCATCCTATAAGGATGAGTGGATATCAGTGCTTCTCCTAGAACTATCATAATTATAAACTATAACTCTCTATTAGGAGGTAGTCCCAAAAAAATAATCAAGAAATAACCCCTTGTAATGTTATACTAAAGTAGTGAAATATGTATGTAACATTCCCATATAATGTATATAAAAACTAGAAACTTAGGCTCTAACACTACACAAACCACAGTGCTCTGGTCCATCTTGACTCACTTGGAAAATCCACTCACCCTTATAAACATAAACTCCACCCTCCAGTGATGTGAAATAAACTATCCAATAATGGAAATAAACATTATAATGATGTGATACTAAAAATTAAATCAAGATTATGAAATGAAATCCTATAATATATAGGATGAAAAGGTTCAATATAAAATGATAGCCACCCACCTCAAGGGGGAACTCCCAACATTGGTGTACACTTTCTGATCGCACTCCAAGTGGAGTGTATATGATCATGAATCCACATAATTATTCAATATCAATCCAAATAATTTACATAATATTAAGATATATAAATTAATTTTAAGTAATAGTGTCAAATAAAGAAAAAATTAAAGTAGAGGATACTAAAATCATACCTCGTATTGTAGAAGGTCTATAACTCTACTTCTCAAGTATAGGCTGTACTATATGTAGCTGGCCAGATCCATGACCTTGAGATATAGCATAACTACCCTTATAATACCCACTCTAATGGTGCTTATTCTCATAAGAATACTTCCCATGGATATATCCAACTCCTCATCCTGATCGGATGATAGTAGTCCAGCTCCCTGCCTGATGTGGACCTTCTAATCCTGCCCCTGAATATGGATTTGATGAAGATCCCTTATCACTAGGTAAAAATGGAAAATTTCTACTAAAATTATATAGACGACCCACTTACCCACAAGATCAAAACTCTATTAGGTTCGTAGTATACCAAGGCAGCTTATGAACCAACCTACCACACTGGTGACACACCACATAACTGTCAGTGTGTGTCACTTGACTATTCATACCCTTATGAGTAAACTTAAGGTTACCTTTCATCACACTAGAAAAACTACTCCCCTATCTCTATGATGAAACCATCCTATCTCACAATGTAAGATTGCCTAATGTTCTTCTCATTGATAAGGGTTTGGGTCACTATTTCAGATTTTTCACTCAACCAAAAAACATTCACCTGGGATCAAATGGCATACACAAGCCTATTCTATAATCATTTAATGTCATAAACTCATCACTAGAATGATTAAGTGAAAATAATTTAATCTCGGTGAAACAAGATGAATAATACATCACATATATAACACCCGACTCTATGTGAATAAAATACCTAACACAGTTCTTTCTTAGTGTATATAGAAATAAATAATAATAAAATAGTATTTGGAAGTCCCTATAGACTATATCCTAATGATGATCCACATGAATAATAACATAACACCAAACCCTGGTAGAATCACAAGTCATATAGGTCACAATATTGAACCTCCTCTATGGAGGCATCTATAAATTCCCTAGGATAGATAACATGGCCTATATCCATGACTCAGCTGTATGAGGACCACTTTTCCCCAAAAAGGTAGATGGGTGCTACTACTGGGATTCTCACATCATATCAACCATAATAGGGGGGGGGGGTTATGGGGATGCTTATATAGATTTTACTATCCACATGAAACCCTCTTAGAATTGAGCATCGATTCCCACATCAAGAATAGAAGGAGGTTCCATATAAGTAACTACAGAAGGTTATACTGGTGACTCAGGGTTTACCACCTCCATAACATTTTCATCTCCCCCTTTATGGTATAAAAATCGAGGACATCATTATGGAATATTTATACAATTCTAAAGACATCCTTGTGAAAATAAATTGATAATATAAGATATATCAAGATAAAAATAACAGGATAGGTTCATATAATTCCATTAAAAGAGGCAAAACTATATTCCTTATCCTAAATTAAGGTCTATGTTACATAAAAGATCACAATTTATAATAAGAGACACTCCCTACAACCCACTATTAAGGTTTAGTTTGGGTCAAGGTCTCACATCACATAAAAGAGGTCCAAATATTAGGAGTTTCAATTATAGGGTATATAAGAAATCACCATTTACATTAAAATTGGAATCCCCATTTATAGGTAACAATTTTTTTATGAATTTAATTTTTTTAATGTGTTTACTCATTTATATGTATATATGATTCATAGTCTAGTAAGAAGATTCTCTATTCCTAATATATAAAGGAATAATCTTTATAAGTTTTAATTGGAACGTTATGTTACTAGGACCTAACCCATACATCTAGCATAAGTATATAACTAGTTGTTTGAAATTATTTGATTAAATGAGTCACCATTCTGAATTTATATAAGTACTTTCTTTATAAATTAAAATTGGTATTCATTTAATTGAAATAAACTAAAATTTTAGCCCATTTGTTTAGTGATCCATGTATTAAGCATGGAATAATTGGCTAATTAATGTGACACCATTAAGATATTTGTTAAAACACTATTTAAGTTAATGAAGACACTTTAATTAATCAAATTATTATATCCCTATAAGAAACATTAGAACATTTATGAATATAACATTCAAGGCACCAGAAATATAGAAAAGGTAATTCACATAGTATTGTAAATATGAAATGACAGATGCCTAACATTTGAATCCTCTAGTGCCTTATATGATTCATGAAATGATACCTACTTTCCATTTCAGTCCAAGGAAAAATAAAATTCATAATAATAATAACAATAATAACACCAAAAATCATGTGTGTCACCCAAAAGTGAAATCAATACAACATTAATAGGAAAATACCAGAACAATAATTCTATTCCCCGGTAGTTTGGATTTTCTCTATATATGGGTTAGATACTCCCAAAAATAGTTTCATTAAAAAATCATACCATGTTACTAGTCACCTGTCTACTAACCCAAATAGTAAGAAAAAAGTGAAATAACATTTGATACCACTTTTAATGTCCCAAACCTAGTTTACTCAAAATAATCAATCTTTGTTTTCCATATGGACTCATGTAAACTTCCTCATATGATAATGGATTTTCAATATCTTCTAGGGTCTATGATGGTATGGTAGGAAAACTTTACCATCATGATTAGACTATAGAACAATGTTATACAATAAAAGTAAATATACGAAAATGTATTATAAATGAATAGTGGAGAAAAAATTCATCCAGATATAATAAATAGAAAGAATCACAATCAATATTATATAAGAAAATAATGATCAATAAATTATATAAAAAATTGGGAGATACATGAGAAATAAAGAAATATTTGTATACCACATTATATACAAAAAATGAGCAGAAGACCCAAAATATATCTCTAATACAATTAAGAGAATAATCTAGGTCCTCTACCCCATACTCTATCATAGAGTAGAAGAATCTGGAATCGAAGGCTAGAATTTACCCTTTGTCCCTACCTATAAACATGAAGTCCACCTAGGTACCAAAATGTAGCACAAATAGGGTATGAGATATACTTAAAATGCCACCACCAATGGTTTCTATAACTATCTAGTTTTTGAATATACAATGAACAGTGTGCGAGTAATAATCAATGTAAAACAATAAATAAAATAAATCACATCGGTATAGTATCCTCATGGGATATCTAACTAATACCACATCCTCCAGACTACATAGGAATGCCTCTAAAAATATGTCACTCTATATGTGTATATGTGTAAATATGTATGCATATATATACAACATATATGTATAAGAATATATGTTCAAATACATAGATAACTAATACTATCCAGGACTTGAGGTGTATACCTAGGCATCCATGAGTAATGATAATAGGTTCCATAGTTCTCATGAAATATGAGATTAGGAAGAAATTATATCTTGGGCATCAAGTATTTATAGTATATACGGAATCCAAGTGTGTTCATTGACTTAGAAGACATGTCAATGGATTTAATTAATAAATTGGAATCTTGATCCCTTCTAAGGTGTTCCATAAAGGTAACCTAGCTACCCCTCTCAGTGTAAAATGAACCCATCACCCTATGATCCCATCCATGGAGTTCCCTATGAGAACCTGTGTATAACATGAGGCATGGTATACTAGAATTTCCCTCTAATCCCATCCTTGTAATTGCATGTAAGGAACCCAACTATCACTCCTGGCATATCAAAATTCAATACCCTCTATGTGCATCCAATGTATTCCACCTAGTGAGCCAAGTATCACTCGTGGTGTAACACAAATGAATCCAATAAATGATCCCATCGAATGTATTCTATAAAATAACACTTGTATAACTCACAAGGTGTTATAATTAATTTATGAATATTTTAATTATTATGCTTGATGATCCTATCCAATTTTTTCTAAATAGAAACCCTCTTATCACCCTAAACATGAAGTGTAGGATGTTCATAAGTTTCATTTAACCCATGCCTTTAAAGAATTCACTTAAGGGAAATTATACAATTTATTTTATAAGGATAACTCAAGCAATAAATATTGGAGAAGAGTCCTATACACATTACATTTCATTCATAAGTTCCAATTCAACACACCTCAATTGGTGGTTAGATTTCATTAAAAGGTATAAGGATCATGGTATTTAATGATTTTACACCCTATGGGGTGTACCACATTGAGTTATACATACTATGATGGTAAATTTAGGTTTCTTGGACTACACTAAGAAAGGCTATATTCAGACATTTAATTAATTTTTCATTTAGGTTGGGTTACATGGAAATTATAGCCCTTGGAATGAAAACACATAACATAATAGTCAATAATTTAAGAGAAAAAGAACTAGACCACATACCTTAGTTTGGTATATGAATCCTCATCCACTATCAACTTCAGATTCAATCTAGAAAGGAAGGAATCAAAGAAATAAACCAATACCTTGAAAAGGGGAATATTAGCTCACATGGATTTAGCATTATATATAGTGAGGTAAATGAATAAAGTATTCAAGAAGATCTAAGAGATTATCATTATACTTATAATTATAAAAACATTGAAAGTACCATATACAAAACAAAGTACGTACCTTAATGCCTACCTTGGGGGAAATGATGAGCTCAAAGTAGCTGGGGGAGTTGTTTTTCATGAAGAGGAGAAAAAAAGAGGGTTTAAACATTAAATATTCCATGGGTGAAATCGTAAATTCACCATATTTTAAAGGGAACATGGTTTAGCCACAAGGTTTGGCCAAACCATGTGACCACCATTTGAGATCACTCCCAAAGTGTTTCAAACCATTCAGATAGGTGCAAGGTTTTAAAAAACTATGCACAACCCATGTGGACCCTCTATAGCACCCTGCATGGTTTGAAATTTTTTTTTGGCCTCAGGGAAATCGTTTGAACAAATCGCGTACCTCTACTGTTGTAACGTCCCAGATCCGGATGCCACTCAACGGGTGCCCCAAACCAGGTTGGTCACATGACCTCAAGCACATTTCCCCAAATGCCAGAGGCTTTTGACTAGCAGCGAGGGCCTAGGACTAATAGTGGAGAAACTATGACCTCATTTTTCAAAGTGTAGTGCAGCAGAAATAAATACAAACATACAAAAGCGGAAGCAGTAAACAATACCAAGCTGAAATGGACAACAATACTGAATTAAATAAATGACCAAAAATAATATACATGATGATGCAATATGACCCTAATTCAGAGAAAGTATCCAAAACAGGATACAATACAAACTAAACAATACAGTACAAGGTAAAAGTACAACAAAACAAATAAAAACAGTGCAGTAGGAACTCAGCAGCATCACAAGACTAAACTCGGTCCAATGCTCTCATACTCCTCTACAACAATCAAGTACCTGTATAGAGAATCTTTCCCTTCTAAAAACCTACATCAATATAAACTATTTGGGCCCAAGACATGACCCAAACAGGGTGTGAGAAATAAATCCCATTAGGCAACCACAAAATGCCCATGCCTAACTATCAGTGAATTTGTGCAACTACATTGTGCAATAACGAAATGCAGTAAACTAGGAAGTACTCAAAAGCAGCTACTCCTACCAGTTCCATTTACATTTAATTATTATTTAAAAATTCAATATAATTGAATTATAAGTTCTTGAGACTCAGCCTCAGCCAACAATCTTCTATACAGTGATTTAGAAAAAACCACAATAAGCTATCTAACAAGTAGAAGGTAAAACAATACCAAGATTGTGCTTTATCTTGGAAGGTATAACATGTAAAATCACCACAGTGAATATTCAAAGTAAACAATGTCCTCAGACATGCAAAACCTTACCCTCAGGTAAATATAATTGAAACCCTCCAGTGATTTCCCTCAGGAATAATGAATATTTCCCTCAGGCATACGAGATATTTCCCTCAGGCACGAAAGCTACTGCCCACAGGAATACGAAAAGCTACCCTCAGGCTAAACAAAACACTACCCTCAGGCTAAGAAAAACATTGTCCTCAGGATAAGAAAGTAACTGGGCCGATTCCAACACATAATCAAGAAATTATATACATTTTCTCTCAAGAAAACACAAATAATTCTATAATCATGGCATACCCATGGGTATCCATGCCAAACGGATAAACAAGGGAAACACACCCACGAGGTGGCCCTGGATCAAGGTAGTGATCTCAAACAACAGTTTATACATATTCATTAAATTACCTATGAAATTATAGGTATTTTATCAGTCAAGTACTCAGCCATACGACACCCCAAACATGGACGCATAGCACAACATACACAAAAACAACTCGACAGTTGGAAATAAACATCGGACCACCTACCTCGATCTCACTGATTGATATACATGAACGATGCCTCATGAATCAACTGAGAATGATGTAGATTTGGGATAAACAATAACGCGTTCAAACCCAAATAAAATACCCCTAGGAAATATTTGGAAGGGGAGGTTCAAGAATAGAGAAGATCTCACCCGCGCGGTTCAAACGAGATCATCGGCGAGGGAATCAGAGTCCCGACGTGTGGTCAGGAGTTCTTCCATGATCCAGCCATCTCTCCCATGGCTCTTAGGTGTTCTAAGATTCCTCTATCGAAAGAGGAGGCTACTGCTTGTTTTAAGAGAAAAAACATAACTACACAACGTGTACTCTCAAGTACACGGTGTGTAATTTCCATTTTTTAACAGTTCCTCTGGCGGCCACTTTCCACCGCATCACTGTTCATAAGTCAACATGATTACACAATGTGTATTTCTGAGTACATGGAATGTAATGTCATTCCACTGGCAGCTACTCCCACTGCCTTACTGTTCACCGGCCGACTGATTACACAAAGTGTATATACTAAGTACATGGCGTATAGTAAGGTTTTACACCCTTCATCGCCGAAAGGCCTACACGCCCTATGTACTCAACCCACAAAGCCAAAGTACACGATGTGTGGAATATTACACGGCATGTACCCACAAATTTTAGGATTTTCCCCCTACTATCCTTATTTTCTCAAAAACACTTAAGGAAAAAGGAAAAGAAGAAACCTGTAACTCATAAATAAGAACCAGATTCTTAAAAACTTCCCCCCTTAAAGAAATTCGTCCCAGAATTTCCCTTCCAAGGGTGGTGAAGATAAAGCCAAGAACAACTCTGGACACTATGTATATACGTCAGTCTCCCACTCCCAGGTTTCCTCTTACACTCGGCCATGCTTCCATAGTACCCATACGAGAGGAATTGACTGGCCTCAGAGTACCTTCATTCTCCCATCATCAATACGAATTGTATGATCCTAAAAGATGCAACAGCCTGAAGTTAAACCTCCTCAGGCTGAAATAATTGAGACAGGTCTGAGTGATAATGGCACAACTGAGATACATGAAAGACGTCGTTCATGTCCTAGTACCTCTGTGGTAACTGTAACTGTTAGGCAATCAGACCAACTCTCTCCAGAATCTCAAATGTCCCCACATACCTCGGTGAAAGTTTACCCTATCTCTTGATTCGCCTGTGTCCCAACCTTGGTGAAACACGCAAGAAAACCTGATCCCCGACCATGAACTCCAAGGGTCGTCTACGGCGATTTGCATGAGATTTCTGATGAGACTGTGCAGTATCCATCTGCTTTTGAATCAATTGGACCTTCTATGAAGTCTCCTGGATGAGATGTGGTCCCAGTAAAGCTTCCTTACCTGCCTCCAACCAACACAAGGGTGATCGACCTGACCTACCATATAAAGCCTCGTAAGGTTCCATATCAATAGTTTCCTGAAAACTATTATTGTAGGAAAAAACAACCAGGGGTATGTGATTCTCCCAAGATCCCCCAAAGTCTAGGAAGTATGCACACAGCATGTCCTCAAGCACCTGTATCGTACACTCTAACTGGCCATCAGTATGAGGGTGGTAAGCTGTGCTCAGAATCACCTGTATACCCAGTGCCCTCTAAAAACTCTTCCAGAAACGAGATGTAAAATAGGAATCCCTATCTGAAATGATAGAACGAGGGACCCCATGAAGATGTAGTACCTCTCAGATATACAACATCCCAATATCGTCAACATTGAAGGTCTCCTTGATCGGAAAAAAGTGAGCTACCTTCGTAAGTCTGTCCACAACAACCCATATTGCATCACTGTCACGAGGTAACCTCCACAACCCAGTCATGATGTACATCGTGACATATTTCCATTTCTACTCTGGAATGGATAACCGTTGTAATAGTCTAGCTGGCCTCTGATGCTCCACCTTCACCTGCTGATAGGCGGAACATCTCGTAACAAAACCAACTACCTCTCTTTTCATACCCGGCCACCAATACTGGCGTCTCAAGTCACGGTACATTTTGGTAACTCTGGGATGCACTACCCAAGATGAAGCATGGAACTCTCACATCAAATCATCGCGTATATCCCCAAGAACCCACACTCGTCCATGGATACGTAGTACCTCATCATAGCCTATCATCCAACCGGGAGGAGGGTCCTCACTTTCCACTAACTCCCATAGAACTAGGCCTTCTGAATCTGATAGCAGTCTCATATTTACTCTATCCAGGAGGGTAGAAGTCATAGCTAAGGATGAAATATTGGCTCACCCTTGACTATCGTGCACCTTCAAATGAATCTCATAAAACAAAGCCATGAGCTTCCACTCACCACTGGCCTCCTGCACTGCCTGTATCTGAGTCCTCCTACTTAGTGCATCTTCTACTGCATTACCCTTACTAGGTGAATAGGCGAGCTCAAAGTCGAATGACTGAAGTTATTCAACCCACCTTCACTATCTCAAATTCAGGTCACGCTGGGTAAAGATATATTTGAGACTTTTGTGGTTCGTAAACACCACAAAATGTTATCCCAAGAGATAATGTCTCCAACAGAGTAACGCAAGAACAACTGCAACCTACTCGAGATCATGCGTCGGGTAATTCCTCTCATGTGGCCTCAACTGCCGAGACCCGTACACAACTACTCGATTTCATTGCATCAAAACTTATCCCATCCCAATACCTGATGCATCACAATAAACCGTATAGCCATTCCCTTGCTCTGGAAGTATCAGGACTAGTTCTCATGTCAACCTTCCCTTCAGCTCCTGAAAGGCTATCCTGCAAGCTTATGACCAAACAAACTTCACACCCTTCTTAGTAAAACCCATCAACGGTGCTGCTAAGTGGGAGAAGTCCAGTATAAAGTTCCTGTAGTAACCATACAACCCTAAGAAACTACGTATTTCAAACACATTCTTAGGCTGCTCCAGAAAACTACTACTCTCACTTTCCTTGGATCTACCACAACTTCTGCCTCTGAGATAATATGACCCAGGAAGTGTATCTAGTCCATCAAAAAGTGGAACTTTGAGTACTTAGAATATAACTGATGCTCTCTTAGTGTACTCAAAATGATCTCAAGATGGGTTGAATGGTCGTGTCAAGTGTGAAAGTACACCAAGATAACTACCATGAAGATTGTCACAAAATAATCTAGAAAAGGGTAGAAAACATGATTAATCAAAACTATGAAAACTGTAGGCACGTTCGTGAGTCCAAACGACATGACCAAGTACTTGTACAGACCATATCTTCTCCGAAAGGCTATAATTGGTATGTACGATGGTCTAAAATGAAACTGATGATATCCAAATCTCAAGTCAATATTTGATAACACTTTTTCTCCTCGAATTTGATAAAAAAGATCATCAATCCTTGGAAAGGGATATCGGTTCTTAATCGTAAACTGGTTCAACTTCTAATAATATATGAAAAGTCTGAGGGTACTATCTGCCTACTTTACAAACAGGACATGTGAACCCCAAGGAGAAGTACTGGGTCAGATGAAACCCCTTGCCTGCAACTCCTCCAACTACTTCTTGAGTTTTTTCAACTTTGGTGTAGCCATCCTATAAGGAGGAATGGACACCGGTGCTGCTCCCAACACAAGATCAATAGAGAAATCCACCTCTCGCTCTGGAGGTAGACCTGAGAAGTCATCCGGGAAGACATCCTTGAAATGATCAATCACTGGAGGGAAATCCTTACGACAAATTTCCTGGTCATCTAGATATAAATTCGAAATCTGGGATATCACACCACCATGCCCATGATGCTCAGGTCTAGCTCGGCTCACCTGGACATTCCATTTTCCCTTGTATAGAACCTCTATGCCCTCTAGTGATGTGAAACTCACCCTGAGACAATAGTAATCTAAGAAGGCTCGAAAGGGTACCAACCAGTCCATCACGAGAATGACGTCATAGCTCGTTATCTCTAGGATATAGAGGTCCCATAGAAAGTAACAACGACCAACCTCTAGGGGAACTACCTACACTAATGCACACCTACCGTTCTAATACCTGAAAAAGTGTCCAACATCATGAAATCAGAAGAAGAATAAACACAGAGCCCAAGGCTCTCCACAACAGGCACAAATATAAATCTATGCGTAACACCAATATCAAAAAGTACTGAAGATAAAACAGAAGCAACTAGAATAGTACCTATGACAGTGGAAGGTCCAAGATCCTGCACCTATTGGGTATGTTGCACTGCATATGCCTACCCATTTCTGTGGCCCTAAGACACAGCCTGGCTACCCTGAGCTGACCCACCCTGCTATCTCTGAGATCCTGGTGTTTGGATACCACGACCACGACCACCACCTCGGCCTGATCGTCCTGACCTATTCCAATTACCTGAATGGTAAGAAGCTGCTGGCCCTACTCCTACACATAGAGTCTGTACATAACCCCTCTCACTAGCCACTAGTGGAAATGCCCTACAAAAACACTACAGATGACCCATCTTGCCGCAAGCTCGGTACTCCACTAGGTCTTGGGGACACTGAGATCTCTTGTTCCCCTCTTTACCACAATGGTAACACATTACTGGGCCACATGAAGAATTCTTCTGTCTAGTACTGCCACCGTGAGAGAAATACATCTGGTTATTCATCTTACCTGTAGAAAATAGTACTAGAAACTGGTGCCGAACCACTCTGGCCTGCACCACTAGCTTCCCGTAGGTTCCTCTCAGTAATCAACACCTAGTTTATAATAGCATGCACTGTAGGCATCTTGAAAACATTCACCAGTGCACAAATGTCATATCAAATACCATCCTCAAAGCATCTATCCATGAATGTTGTTTCACCTACTAGAATAGGTGAAAAACGCTGTAGCTCGGTGAAGCAAAAAAAATAGTCCATCACTAACATGGCACCCTACTGCAGATTCATAAAATCTGAAGCTCGATCTTCCCGTTGCGTCTCTAGAAAGAAAAAGTCATAAAAGGCTACCATAAAATCATCCCACACCATGTCTCGATGATGCTCAGTATGGGTGGTAACATCCCACCATATCTTGGCGGAATCACACAAAATGTAAGTTTTGAGCTTGACCCTCCCTCATAGAGGTGTCTCTAGATGGTCGAAGATCGTCTGCATTGAACCCAACCAAGAACCCGCAGCCTATGCTCTGCCATCCCCTGAAAACGTAGGCGGATGCTGCTTCTAGAATATATGTTTTAGCTCTGCCATAGATTTGGAAACCGACGGTGCTTCCTGGAAGGTCTGCATGAACCGCATGAAGCCTTCATGGAACTGTGCATCCGTGCCTGCATCCGGTATAATGGCTGGTGCCATATCTGGCTCTATTAGAGGATCCATCGGTAGCCCATGGCCTACCGTCTCTGGAGTATAATCATTTCCGCTCTCTTGGAAAAAAACTTTTGGTCATCTCGGCGGCATAACTCTACAATGTCAAACACACGCCTTAGATCAAGATCATTAAGGATTAAGAACCGAAAGTGTAAGAAAGGAACAAGGAAAAGAAAACATTCATGTTTTACAAAACAAGACTACATGGCATGTATAATAACTACCTGGCGTGTTACCTCAAGTCTTTCACATGGGTGTGTACTTCTTCCAAAAAATGGTCGTGTAACACCCCAAACACACGGCGTGTTGTCCACAGACACGTCGTGTACTTGAATTTTCTTCCCCTTCCTGAGTCCTTCTACACAGCTTAGCCGCATGGCTCTCTTAAGAATGAGACTACACGGCGTGTATAAGGTCTAAATGGTGTGTACACTATTGGAAAAACATATTTTAATGTCGGTTTGTTTTAATTTTTGACGTCAGTTTTAAACCGACGTCTATAAAGGTGATGTAAAAAATATATTTTTCGGCGTCAGTTTTTCAAAAACCGATGCTGAAAAAAATTTCAATAAGAGTTTCGGTGTTGGTTTTACATAAACCCGACGCTGAAAATAATTTTTGACAGGATATTTGGAATTGGTTTTATCCAAAACTGATGCTGAAAGCCTGTTGGACCTGTCCTTCGGTGTCGGTTTTATCTAAAACTGATGCTGAAGCCCCGGTAGAACCCCCTTTCGGTGTCAGTTTTACTTAAAACTGACGCCGAAGTTAATTTTTTTAATCTTTTGGTGTCGGTTATTTAAATAACCGACGCCATAAATAATTTTTTTATTCTTTTGGCATCGGTTATTTAAATAACCGACACCATAAATATTTTTTTATAAAATATTTCCAATTACACATCCCAAAAAATTCAAAACCCCTGTAAAAATAACACAATATACAAAAAAAATTAAACAGTATTTATCATCCAATGCCTCGTATAACTTCAATGCTTATATCTAGTTAATCAAAGAAATTATCTATACATTGTCATTATAAAGTAAAATTAAAATACACGTACCTGTAATCAATGACTTCAAGAAATTTTGTGACATTTGCAAGTCCCACGACTCTAGCATTTACGGCATGCTCATTGTTGGTTATTATTGAATAATTCATTTGATTATTAGTAGGTTCAAACAACTAATATATTAAAAGAGTTAGGTTTTTGTACCCATATGTATTATTATTTTTATATATTAGAATATACATACCTCAAATCTTAATCAGACTTAACAAATAGTTCACAAAAGTAGATTGAATATGGGTCATATCAGATTTGGAATAAGGTTGTGAATCATTGAATACCTACAATAATATTGAATGATATGAAATTTAAAAATAGAATAATATGGGAGAAAATATAAAAAAAATAATACAACTAACCTTATGAAAATCAGCAGTTTACCCAGTTGTGATTATCTCGTACATGAATCGTAGAATATAATAACCACATTCAACATGTCCATTTTGACGATGATACTGCAGTTATAAAACATATAATAAAAAAACAATATATAACAAAAATATAAACACTAATTACCTGTACTTCCACATATTTGATTTCCGTTGGTTTATTTTCTGACATGTATTCCTTGTTAAAATGTTTCCATGATCTACATTTTTTAATATATGAACTAATAATAATTGTGTAAACAATGAAAATTAAACATAATGAACTTATAAAAAATAATTTTTTTACCTGTTTAATAAGGTGAGAAATGGTTTATTCACTCCTCCTAATAAAGAGAAAAACTAATATAAGGTGCATTCACTTTGGAAAAATACGCCTAACATCCAATGCCCCCTACAATACAAAAAGTTAACAATTAATGACATTATAATGATCATAAGTTCATAAAAATGTTGATGTTCTTACTTATCAAGAAATTGTAAAAACTAGCACTAAATCTCTTTTTGTGTTAAGATCTCAGATATATATTGAACTATTTCATGATTCTTCACATATTTGGCTTCTGAGGAAATGTACTTTGGATCTATAAAGCTGTAAATGCCTGTTGTTTCCTTTATTAAAAGATGCTTGTGTAGATACCTAATTTAAAAAGAAAATATAGTTAGTCAATGACATAACAATATTTTATTAATGAAATAGCAATTCAAACATCAATTTACTTATATGATAAACAACTGAACCACACTCTACGTGATCTCTTCAAAATTAACTAAATTCATGATATCTTCTTTCAATAATTTCAATCCATAATTTCTTCCATATATATCGGGTGTCATCCGAAACTCATTGATAAAATTCAAGGAAGAAGAGGACTCAGATAATCTTTTTAACCCATAAGAAATATCAAAATTATCTAGAAACAACTATTCCTGAACATTTTATTGCATTTTTGTAGTTTGTTTTGCTTTCAGATGTTCCTATATAAGTTAAATTTTAGAAAACATTATAAGTAATTTTGAATCATTTGTAATTAATATTTAGAAAAACACATACCTCAAGTGAAATATAAAAAAGAAGGGCAGTTGGAAAAAGTAAAAAATGGCCTGTACATTCCCCAACACTGGTGATCTCCACAGTAGGAAATGGTAGTAGAGCAGTGGGATCTATAATAACAAGTACTGATACTCTAACCTGACCCATCTGCATAGGATAATGATGTACCGAGTCCCCCCAAAAAATGCACCTGTCCTAATGCAACAATATGTACATGAGGATCTCCCGCAAACAACTCACAACATAAGGCTTGATTCGAGGGAGGAGGTGGAGGCTCAAAGTAAACAGGTGGGGAAGGGTAAGCAGATGGGGTAGGGTAGTCCGGGTGAGGAGGCTGAGAAGGAAGAAAAATGAAAAAGTAATATTAGTGTTTAAAATTTATAAAATAGAAAAATTGATTAAAATAAAATAATATACCTCGAAAGGTTGCGCAGATGGGGCATGGTAAGCAGATTGGGTAGGGTAGTCCGGGTGACTAGGCTGAGAATGCTAAAAAATGAAAAACATATATTAGTGTTTATAATTTAAAAAATAGAAAAATTGATTAAAAATAAATAATATACCTCAGAAGGCTGCGTAGATGGGGCAGGGTAAGCAGATGAGGCAGGGTAGTCTGGGTGAGCAGACTGGGAAGGCTGAAAAATGAAAAAATTATTTTAGTGATTATAATTTATAAAATAGAAAAATTGATGACAAATAAATAATATACCTGGGAAGTTTACACAGACTGTGATTGTCTTTCCAAGTTTTCTAATAAAGCCTTCAGCACTGCTGCTTGAATTTGATCACCATAGACTGTTTTATATCTTTCAACTCTTCTTTTAAGGATTATATTTCTGGGTCTTTTGATTTCTTACTCTTACCAAAAACCCCCCGAATACTAACACCCACCTGATATCCTCTAACATGGCCGGGGTGTTCTGCCTTTCCCAAAGTAGTGGCTAGGATGTCCATCCTACCCTCAGGGATAAAAGAGCCCTGTGCCTCTTGCTCCTGAAGTTCATCCTGAAATGAAAAATAAAAAGGTTATATTAGTGTTTATAAATTATAAAATAGAAAAATTGTTAACAAATAAATAATATTTACTTACAATTTTATCAGCCACTTGATGAGCTTCCTCTGTAATATATTGTTCATTTTTTCTTCTTCTTGCTCATTTCCATTTCTCATGGCGAGTGGGAGGAGATGGAGGACCAAAATGGACCCCTTGTGAACCACTACGTGATCGAGCTCTTAATGCTTCAAATTTTTCTTTAATCATTTTCTACTCTAAATACGAATACCCTCCACGTGATAAAGTATGAGGGTATACGTTTTTCAACTGGATCTCCTGATGAGATCTCCTAGAGGCATGTTATATAAAAATAAACTACTAAGTAATAAGAAAAATATAGCACAAATTTTAAAATATAAAACAATTACCATACCTGAAATTTCTCTTCCTGATGATTTTCAACAAATCACTTACATGTTTCTTCATCTATATATGGATACTTAAGACATGGGATTTCAAAAATTCTCTTTACAAAAACATAATTTTTTATCAGTTTGTTTTTAAAATCTCTCCATCGAACCACCACTAAAGAGAGATGTCTTTTCTTAATTTCTTTGGTTTCCTCAAAATTGAATGTCATCTGTAATTGAATAAATTAAATATGTCATTTAAAATATATAATATTAAAAAAATGAGATAAAAGAAATAAAGTAAGATATTTTACCATCACGTCCTCCCAAAGTTGTTTCTTCACTGTCCTGTCCATTGACTTCCAATCAGGTTATAAAATACTAATCCTACAATGACTCTACATCGCTATATAACTGAAAAACTGAACTGCATTTGGGCTAACTGCATTATTATTATCATCAAAACGGATTTGTACTTTGTTATCATCACGAGAAAGTGATAGTTTTGATAAACGTGTAATACCACATTTACCAACTTGAGAACTTGATTTTTGAGTAGTAATAGGAGAAGTCTCCTCCACCGAGGACGCATCAGTAGTCCTGCAATTTTTTTTAAATTAATAGTTTTATTTCATTAAATAAGTATATTACTAAATATTTAATAATATGTAAAAATAGATATACCTCGGTAACTGCTCCTCTCTATCTGTATCTGACATTGCTACTAGAAAGTGTAATGAAATTTTGTGTACCTGCATATCATTAGAAAAATGAATAATTAGAAATAATAAAAAAAATAAGTATGTAAAAATAGAGGCATGCATTTGTAAGTTTTAAAAATAGACACAAAATATAAATATTTACTAGAAACATTATGAGACTAATTTAGTGTTTTCCCACATGCCTTCATCATGATAGGTACGTACTGCATACACTATGTCTGTCTTATACTCATTGTAATCATCTGGAAATTGCGTAATAGATGAATAAGGCTCATGTAAATCAGTAGCATCATCAAAATAATCCTCATCACCCAAATGGTATCTTTTCCCTTGCAAAACAACTGGCCACTGATCATTCGACGGATCAATGACATAAAATACTTGTTTTTCATGCATCTCCATGATAAATGGTTCCTCATTGTGATTAAATCTTTTCAAATCAACCAGTTTAAACCCATATTCATCATGTTTCACGACACTATTACTATCAACCCAATTACACTTAAAAACAGTGATTCGAAATTTAATATAATCAATTTCCCATATGTCTTTAATAACTCCAAAATATGACGTTGATGTAGAAATTGAGTTTTTATCTTTGGCACTCGAAAAATACACTGCTTCCGCGAATACCATCACACCACTATTCTAAACGGTACTCTTGTCATCCAGGTTTTTTTTTAAAATATGTAGCCATTGATATCAAAACCAGACCATGTGATCACATTAAGAGATGGTCCCTCTGCTAACCACTTCAATGTTTCTGATACAAATATATCTGGGGTGACTTTCTCTTTAAACCATGAAAAAAATGTCTTCTTATACTCAATCATCAACCACTTTTCGTTTCTTTTCTAATATTGTAACTTTAATTCAGCAATATGTGAGGATATATATGGTTGAACCTCATCTGTGTTGTTCAAAATGTATAAATGTGCTTGCATCACTTCATCACGTGGAATGAACTTTACCTTTAATCCTCAAACCCCTCTACTTTCTCTATCAACTGTCATATGTCGAGATACAGGGAGACCAATATGCTCTACCTCATTCAAATAATAAGTACAGAAATCAATCACCTATTCTGATACATATTTTTGAACAATAGAGGCCTCTGGTCGATAAGTATTTTTAACATATCCTTTCAAAATTTTTATATATCTTTCAAAAGTATACATCCATCTTAAATAAACAGGCCAACATATTCTTATCTCACACACCAAATGAATCAATAGATGAACCATTATATCAAAAAATGTGGGTGGGAAATACATTTCTAGTTGACAAAGAATAAGAGTTGCTTCATTCTCTAACACATATAACAAATTTGGATCAACGAATTTTCTACAAATAGATTTAAATAAATTACATTACCTGATGATTGTCTTTCTGACAGCTTTTGGTAATATACCACACACTGCTACTGGTAGAATTTGTTGCATCAACACATGGAAATCATGAGATTTCATACCTATTAATTTAAAATCCTTCAATGAAACAAAATTATTCACATTTGAAGAAAAACCGTTGGGTACTTTAATACCATGAAGACACTGACAAAAATTCATCTTTTCAATCTTGCTTAATGTGTGACAAGCCAGAGGTAAATATGTTCTGTTTCCTTTCACAGCGGGAGATAATTCCAAACGTATTATCATTAATATCAAGTCCAATGTAGCATGTAATCCATCTTTTGTCTTTCCTTTTATGTATAACAAAGTTCCAATAAAACTGTCACATATGTTTTTCTTAACATGCATAACATCAATGTTATGTTTTATCTCTAAAAATCTCCAATAAGGTAGTTCGAAAAAAATAGAATGCTTCTTCCAGATATGTTTTTGAAAACAAGAACTTTTTCTCTTTCCAAATGTTGAATCAATATATTTCACTCTGTCATAATATTCTTCAACTGACAATGCTCGAGGGGGGAGTTTGTATTCTTGTAAACCGTTAAATTCTTTTTTCAATCTATGATAAGGATGATCAATTTGCAAAAATCTTCGATGTCCCATGTACACTGTCTTTCTTCCATTCTGCAATTGATAATATGAAGTTTGTGCTTCACAAATTTTACATTCTTTATGTTCCTTAACACTATATCCAGATAAGTTTCCATATGTAGGAAAATCGTTTATAGTGAACATTATCATAGCATGCAAAAGAAAATACTATTTCTTGTATGCCTCGAAAACTTTAACACCTTCCTCCCATAGCAGTTTCAAATCATCAATCAATGGTGTAAGATACATATTAATATCATTTCCTGGTTGTTTTGGTCCAGAAAACATCAAGCTCATCATAACATATTTTTTCTTCATACATAGATGTGGGGACAAGTTTTAAAGTACTAGCAAAACAGGCCATGAACTATGTTAGATATTGAGGCTCTGATATGGATTCATTCCATCAGTACACATTCCCATTCTGAGATTTCTAACTTTACTTCCAAAATCATGAAATTTTTTATCAAAACTCTTCCTCTGTGGTGAATCAGCAAGGTGACGTAAGTTACCATCAGAGATGTGCTCATCTGAATGTCATCTTAACCTTTTTTCATCAATTGAATTTTCAAATAGACGCTTAAACGAGGAATTATTAGAAGGTACCAAATTTCTTTAGCTGGAGTTTTGATTCTGGTACCTAAAAATAAATCAGAATTGAATTATCAGAATTGTATGAACAAAATATTGGATGATATCATTAGAATGTAAAAAATTGATTTTTCATAACATTACATGACATCACTTGAGAATGAATCTGAGTTGACTTTCTCATCCATCTAATAGCACGATGTCCCACATGTAGGACAACTTGATAAATGTTCATTTTCTTTCCTATACAATACACAATCATTGGGGAAAACATGTATCTTTTTATACCCCAATCCCATTGGGCATAATATTTTCTTCACCTCATAATTGGAATCTGGAAGCCCATTCTTTCTCGAAGTAGCTATTTTAAAATCTCAAGTTAACTGGAGAAACTTTTATTACTCCACCCATTTTTTTCTTTTAAGTTAACTAATCTCAAAACTGCTGATAACAATGTATATTTACTGCAACCTGAGAATAATGGTTTCTCAGAATCTCCATACAATCGTTCAACAGTTGGTGTTTTTTCAATGGTTTCAACTCCTAAATCATGAATTAATTCTTCAATATGATCCTCTACCTCATTATGAATATTGTCATCAACATTGGATGTTGAATTTTCAGTTCTTTCACCATGCAAGATCCAACGTGTATAATTAAGGCTAAAACCATAAAAAATGAGATGATCCTTGATTTATTGGGAGTTTAACTTTATCATATTTACACACTTCACACATGAAGATAAAATAAAATCAATATTTTGAAGATGTTGTTTAGAAAATTCAAAAAAATTATCAACTCCTTTTTCATATTCACCAGTGGTTCTTCATAAATAATTCCAATTACGATCCATTAATACCTGATATCACAATATAATTGATGAATATATTAAAACATATAAAAATTTAAATATCTATCAGATAAATTGTAAACAAAAACATATTTAATAAAAACTTTTTATAATCAGATAAAAGACATCATATATGAAACATGTTTACAAATAGAGTAAACAGTTTATTTTCATATTATATACATGTGTGTTATATTGATATTATAATTTAATTATAATATCATTATTTTAAAATTTATTAGTTCATTTTACATAGTTTCCATATTTCGTTGTTTCATGTGTCAAAAATATTGAAGAGTACATTAATTTAAAAGATTCAATAAGTGTATTGGGTGAAATTTAATTGGAGTCAATGTAAAAAATACAATTTGTTGACAGGATATTTAAAAATGTTTGTTGAAAGAATATTTAAACATGTCCTAACACATTTAAAACTAAATATAAACTAATAATTAAAGAAAATCAATAACAAAATTGAATGATAAATGAATTATCTACGAAATTAAAAAAAGCTTACAAAATTTGAATTGAAACCCGAATGAAGATGTTCAATCCAAACTGCGCTCGGTATAATGACTTTGAAAAACAAACACTATAAAATCTATACCAACAATGACAATACAAACCAAAAATAATGATAAACAATAACTAAAATCGAACCAATATTGAAAATCGCGCAAAATAGGTTTATTGAAGAAGAAATAAACAATGGAAGATGAAACAAGAGATAAAAAGGAAGAACGTATACCCGAAATCGTGAAAATGGCACAAAACCTTCAATGTAAAAAATATAATTTGTTGATAAGATATTTAAGAATGTTTGTTTAAAGAATATTTAAACATTTCCTAACAAAATATAAACTAATAATTAAAGAAAATAAATAACAAAATGAATGACAAATGATTTATCTACAAAATTAAAAAAAATCTTACAAAATTTGAATTTCAACCCGAATGGAGATGTTAAATCCAAACTGCGCTCGGTATAATGACTTCGAAAAACAACCACTATAAAATCTATACCAACAATGATAATAAAAACCAAAAATAATGATAAAAAACAACTAAAATCGAACCAATAATGAAAATCGTGCAAAATAGGGTTATTGAAGAAGAAATAAACAATAGGTGATGAAACAAGAGATAAAAAGGAAGAACACATACACGAAATCGTGAAAATGGAAAAAAACCTTCAATAATGGCCTTCCAAGATCACAAATGAGCTTCAAAGGTCGTTGGGAGTCCAAAGCGCCGTAGCGGAACTCGATTTTGACGATCGGAAAAAATGAGGGTTTCGGTCTCCAAATAATTTTAAATGAGTTTTGGCGTCGGTTTTGGAGAAAACCGACACCGAAAAGATATCTTATGGCGTCGGTTTTCAGGAAAACTGAAACAATTTTTTTATTTTCGGCATCGGTTTTCCTCAAAACCGACACCGATTTTTTATTATTATCTACGTCGGTTTTCTTCAAAACCGACACCAGAACATTTTTTTAAAATTTTCTATGTCAGTTTCGTAAAAACTGACACGAAATATCATCGGATAATTGTTTTGGGCTTCGGTTTTACTAAAACCCGACGCCATAAATTTCCCTCACATATTATTCACGTCGGTTTTTAAAAAACCGATGTTATTACGACGATGTTAAATCATGTATTTCCACTAGTGGTACTAGATGAGTTTCACTGACCCGTGTTGTTTGAGACACATCTGGGTACAAAGCTCACACTACACTGCGTGTTCCAGATGGACACATTGTGTACGACTTAGATTACAACTACCCGTGTTGTTAGTGACACTACCGACTACTCGGCTGAAACTACACGGCATGTTACACCCGCACACAACTTGTACACCACCTTGTTTCCCCAACCACATGGCCAAGTCCACACGGTCTCTCACTGGTCAAGACTACACGGTGTGTCCCACAGGTACATGATGTGTACTAGACAAGATTCGCCGACCCGTGTTGTTTGAGACATGACCAGATACATAGCTCACACTACATGAGGTGTTCTGGATGGACATGGCGTGTACTAGAAGGATAGCACCAACCCATGTTGTTAGTTACATGGCAGTATTCCCATATTACACTACACGGCGTGTTCGGAAGTGACACAACATGTTTATGTGAAGATTTCTCTATCCGTGTTGTTAGTTACATGGTGGACACAGGGTCAACACAAGACGGAATGTACAACCGGTACACATCATGTTACCTCTATAGTTTTCCCATACCCATGTTTCTGACTACATAGCCTATGACATGATTAGGAACTACATGACGTGTACTTAATTTTTTTTCATTTCCTCAAGAACAGAAGAGTAAATGACATGTAATCAAAATTACAGGGCTTGTATTCTGGGTTTTTCCAGATAGTAAGCCTTAGAAACTACTCCAGAGCCTATAAAACCACTGAACGAACACCAAAGTGCCAAATTCCGATCCATGAGGGCCCATACTCCCTGCGAACCAATTCTTGGCATCTTATACGTGTTATAACAAGGTCAAAAAGTTGATGATCCACCAAATTCAGGTGGATGAGGGCCCATACACCTCAATAACCAAAGTTTGACATTAATTAACAAAACATTACATAACAATACCCTACCAAATAGTAGGTATTTTATCAAGGCATATATCACAATAGCATGCATTTTCAAGCACAACATCTATTACAACAACTTGAAATTTCTAATGCACCTACATGGCATGGAAACTATGCATGGCATGTGATTTTAACATGTGCCTAAATGAAGCATGAGAGGGAATAACCTTATCTCATCAGTTTTCAAATAAATAGAACCCAAGTATAAAAATATAAATAGCACACCACAAGTGAATCACCCAATGGTGAAAATCAAATCAACTATTATAATCATAACCGGAAAATTACAATTTAATTTGAGGAAATCTGACCTTTACTTGTACACAGGGCAACTACTCCCAGACACAGTTATTACCGAATCCATTAACAATCTATCTCTTTCAATTGTCTCCAAATAATAAAATAACTTAGAGAATAGAAAAGCCCTTTGATACCTCTTTGTAACATCCTGGATCTAGATACCACTCAATGGGTGCCCTGAACCCAGTTGGTCACATGACCTCAAGCGCATTTACCCAAATGCCAGAGGCTGCCGACTAGCAGTGATGGCCTAGGACTAATAGTGGGGAAACTATTACCTCATTTTTAAAAGTGTAGCGTAGAAGAAATAAATAAAAACATACAAAAGTGAAAGTAGTAAGAAATACAAAGCTGAAATGGACAACAATACTAAAGAAAAGAAATGACCAACATTCATATACATGATGATGCAATATGAACCTAAGTCTCAGAAAGAAGCCAAAACAGGATACACTGCAAACTAAACAATATATTACAAGGTAAAAGTACAAAAAATCAAAGAAAAACAGTGCAGTAGGAACTCAAAAACATCACAAGCCTAAGCTCGGTCTCACGCTCTCATACTCCTCTGCAACAATCAAGTACCTGTATAGGGCTTGTTTCCCTTATCAACACCTATAGAAACATAATCTGTTTGGTCCCAAGACATGACCCAAATAGGGTTTGAGAAATAAATCCCAATAGGCAACCACCAAAGGCACGTGCCCAACTATCAGTGAATTTTTGCAACAACAGTGTGCACTAATAAAATGCAGTAAACTAGGAAGTACTCAAAATCAGCTACTCCTACCAGTTCCATTTTCATTTAATTATTATTTAATAATTCAATATAATTGAATTATAAGTTCTTGAGAATCATCCTCAGCCGAAAATCTTCTATACAGTGCCACATAAAAAACCACAACAAGCTATCTAACAAGTAGAAGGTAAAACAATACTAAGCCTGTGCTTTAGCTTGGCATGTATAACCTGTGAAATCACCACAGTGAATATTCAAAGTAAACAGTGTCCTCATACATGAAAAACCTTACCCTCAAGTAAATAGAATTGAAACCCTCAGGTGATTTCCCTCAGACATACCAAATATTACCCTCAGACGTACGAGATATTTCCCTTAGGGATAGAAGCTACTGCCCCCAGGCATAAGAAAAGATGCCCTCGGGCTAAACAAAACACTTCCCTCAGGCTATGTAAAATACTACCCTCTGTCTAAGTAAGTAACCGGGCTGAGCCCAATATATAAGAAAGAAATTATATACATTTTCTCTCAAGAAAACTCAAAGTATTCTATAATCATGGCATTCCCATCGGTATCCTGGCCAAACGACTAAACAAGGGAAATGCACCCACAGGGTGGCCCTGGATCAAGGAAGCGATCCCAAGAAAAGTTTATACATATTCATTAAATTACCTATGAAATTTTAGGTATTTTATCAGTCAAGGCCTTAGCCATACGACTCCCCAAACTTGGGCGCATAGCACAACAGTACACAAAAACAACTCGACAGTTGGAAATAAACATCAGACCACCTACCACGATCTCCACTGATCGATATACGTGAATGAAGCCTACTAAATCAAACAATAATGACATAGATCTGGGATAAAAAATGTGTTCAAACTCAAATAACTTCCCCTCAGGAAATAATTGGAATGATAGGTTAAATAAGAGAGAAGATCTCACCCGCACAGTTCAAACGATATCGTCGGTGAAGGAATTGGAGTCCCGACGTGCGTTTGGGAGATCTTCTAAGATCCGACCGTCTATCCCATGGCTCTCAGGCATTCTAATATTCCTCTGTCAAAATAGGAGGCTACTGCCTATTTTATGCGAAAAAACATAACTACACGACATGTACTCTCAAGTACACGATGTGTACTTTCCATTTTTTAATTGTTCCTCTGGCGGCCACTTTCCACTGCCTCACTGTTCATCTATCGACATGATTACACGACGTGTATTTCTGAGTACATGAAATGTACTATCGTTCCAATAGCAGCTACTCCCACCACCTTATTTTTCGCCCGCCGACTGATTACATGGCGTGTATATACTAAGTACACTGTGTGTAGTTCGTTTTTACACCCTTCATCACCTACAGGCCTATACGCCCGGTGTACTCATCCCACACGGCCGAAGTACACGGCGTGTGGAAAAGTACATGGCATTTACCCACAAATTTTGGGATTTTCCCCCACTTTCCTTATTTTCTCAAAAACACTTAAGGAAAAAGGAAAATAAGAAACCCGTACCTCAAAAATAAGAATCGGGTTCTTACAACTATTTTGTAGAAAAGTTAGATCTGTTGGATATAAATGAGCCCCATACATGACTAAAACCTTCCTTAAACTCTTAAGTACTTCCATATAGAAATTTAAACTAAAAAAATAAAGGATCCATAAATCAATAGAAATATGGGATCTAAATTTTCATGTGGTCTCCAAATAAAAGAAAAAATAAATTTCATTAAAATAATTAATCGTAGGATTAAAATCTTACTACACTATCGGCACCAGATGCATTTGACTATGTAATAATGGTTATAATTAATTAATATATGCTTATATAATTTAATTTAATTATATTTTATTATTAGTCATTCTATTTATTTTCCATAAATTCATTTATGATGTGTATTTACAAGAAAATTCAAATGGCCGTTAATATAAAAAAATTAATTAATTAATTCATCTGTAAAATCATATTTATCTTAATAATAAATAAAAAATTGAAATTATTTTTAAATAGTGTAATTTTTCATATTCATTTCATGTGTATGACCATTCATAGCTTGAACAAGACTTGTGCATGTATTAGTTTTATTTAATTAATTTACTACATGGTTTTGTAATTATTAATTATTAAATTAAATATGATGGGTTGCGATTCAACCCTCCCTCATTTATTTAGTTGTAAATTCACGTCCAATGTGATAATATGTAATTACCCTCAATCATTCCTTTGCTTACATTAGCTTGTGTGTTATTTATAAATATATCTAATAAAAGGATTATCCTAACGAACATGGAGGTGTATTAAGATGGAACTGAGATGATACCAACCCATGTGTTACATAAGTGGCCATGTGGAATGCTATAAATCATTACAAGAATGATACAATGAGTTTTACCCAAGGTTGTAGGTTGATTTATTGTGTACTCAAAAATTAATCATTAGATAAGCTCATGATTGGGTCATTTATTTATTTATTTACTCTTTTCTTATGCATTACTTATTTTATGGATGAAAGACTATAATAACATAAATAAATGGACTATTATGAAAATATGGAATTTAAATAAATGGATTATAAATAAATATTTTATCAAAACATGATATATCAATTCAGTAAAATACACGTAATATTACAAATAAATGTAAATGAAAAAAATGGAAACTTTTAATAATTATAAATAACATCCCTTGAGATAATATTAAGTCATACTATGCCTTATATTACTTTATTAAGAATTAAATACATATAATTAAGTGTTTTACCAACCCTCATTAGGAAACTTACATTTATAAAATAGTTCTTATAATTTTTTTGGTTTGAATTAACCAATTTATATCAATATAATTATCCATCGCTAGAATAGATGTAACTTTGTGGAAAGTGTTATGTAAATCCATGTCAAGATTTCTGGATTGGGGATTCCACTCAATGGATCACGGAGCAACAAGCCCATAGTAGAAAAAAAATTTCCTACCTAAATACCTTTGAGTAATTTATCGATTCCACATATGGTTTATGAGAAAGGGAATGTGGATTCTTTCTAGTTGAATGTCTATGCAATTAGATATTTTTAGTTCAATACTGAGGGATGTTTGGACTTGATAGAATAGTGGGATACTTAAAAAAATAAAATTTATTATGACTCACATAAATTTTAATCAAGAAAAGAACTAATAGTCTAATTCTATAGAATTGTAAAATAATGGAAATATATTCTAAAACATTACCCTTATAATCCATATTAGAGAAAGACCACCACCTTACTAGAAATAACTTATAAGAATGGTTAAGACACATTCATGTTGTGCAACACCATGAGTAGAAATCTTATGTGATAGAATAATAAATACTTGATACACATTCTTTGAAGGTGAGAAATGAAATGTTAACTATCTATGCTAAACACATGAGAGCCATGATCGATGTTCGTAATTTATTTCTTTCATCTATGTCTAGTGAAATCATAAAGACACATGAAGACATAGATTCTTATAGAATGTTATAGTATCTCCGAAGTCTATATCAGGAGTGAGATCGATTGGAACTCTTTGATATATCCAAGGAAATCTCTTATAGTAATATTGGAGTGGTAGTGCGAGATGAGCCTCACATAGTCTAACTAATTGGATACAATGAGTGCTTATAGGTTCCAGGGTTTAAACTACCTAATAAATGGAACACTGACCTCATTCTTTCATCACTCTCTTAGTTCTTCTCCAACCATATTTTAATTTCAATATGAAAAACATAGAGAATTATCTCCCAGATATTATCAGTTTACTTCATCAAGTTTATAAGTATATGAAGCGTGAAAAACCTTTCATCCTTATGGTGAATAAAAGGAAAGGCAGGTGGATATCTCTAATCCCAAAGCTTTATCGCATCACCCTTACAAGAATAGAAATTTCAAAGGGAAAGAAATGGAATAAGATGATATTTGTTTCATATATGGTAATAAGGGACACTGGAAGAAAAATTACACCTAGGAAAATAATAAAGGGGAATATTCTAGTGTGTTTATTATCAAGTGAAATTTATTTGTTTCTAAAAATATGGTACTATATAAAATTTTTGGGGACCATATATATATATATATTAAAACATGGGAACCAAATAGATTCTATAATATTGAGAAAGGGGAGGTAGAACTTTGAGTATCCAACAAATCTAGGCTTGAAACAAGAACTATTGGGGGTTACCACCTTACGTTGATAATGTGAATAATCTTGGTTTTATAAGATTATTATTATATACCATCTGTTACCAAAAATATTAGTTCTGTTTCATACATGACACATATGGATTTATGATCAGTTTTGGGAATAAATGTCACTTATTTTGTTGATATATAATTTTTTTATGATAAGACATATTTTAGTGATGTTATTTATGTTTTGGATTACACAAACCAATTAATGGTAATGAATAATAAATCCTATTCACATGACTCTTACCACAACCAACTTTGGCTTCAAAAATTAAGTCATGTAAATTAAAAGTGTTTGACTAAATTTCACAAATATATATATAGACTAATTTAAAATAAAACCACTTGGTGTATGTAACAATTATTTACAAGGAAATATGAAAAAAGAACCATTTAGTAGAAAAAGTGAATTGGAAAAAGTGTTTTTTAGTTAGTTCTTACTCATGTTTGTCTACTATTTCATATTTAAGCATTGGTTGTTTAATTATTCTTCAAATCAATTAATGATGATTTTATTAGAAAGGTAAATTTTTAGTTAATGTTGTATAAGTAAAATTCATTTGAGAGATTCAAATAATAAAAGAACGAATTTGAAAACTAGATTAGTATGGATATTAAGAAAATATTCTTAGACTATAGAGGTGAATATCTTAATCCAGACTTAATTGATTACCTATGGGAGTTTTGGGATTCTATCCCAAATCACACTTCTATATACACCACAATAGAAAAGTATAAGCTAAAGGAGTAACCACACCCTATTTGAAATGGTGAGATCAATGACGATTTATAAGTGTATTCCATTATCCTTTCTGGATACACATTATAGAGAACAACACAAATACTAAACTAGGTTCCAAATGAAGTGGTGTATAGTATCCCATTACAATTGTGGAGGTGAAAGCAGTAACACCACAATTATTTAAAATATATATTAAATAAATTTAATATATTATATAGTTTTTAATGTAATCTAAACTGATTTATCTTGTGTTACATGCAAGAGAAATTTTCCATGATAGCTTGTGTTGCATGCATAACCATGTTTTACCAAATAGTATATTATTAAAATTTTGTTATTTAACACTAGAAGATATAACCTAGAAATTAAATTAGATAGTATAAATTATATTAACTAACATATAACAATATATAAATAGAATATTAATTCACTAGTTACTAATTAATTATAAACAAAAATAAAAACCAGTTCGATATAATTGAAATATTTTTATTTTTATGATCCTAAAGGAATTTTGTATTAATAAATAAAATTAAATAAAATTAAATAAAATTATTTAATTTTATTAATAAAATATATATGTTATATATTAAAAAAATATTTTTTATATTCATCCAATATATTTTATAATCATAAGATAAGGAGAAACCCAATTTTATGCATAAAATTCAATATTTTTCAAAAGGCAGTTTTACCTCATTTTAATGGGGAATCTATTTTAAATACAATTATGAAAAAATTATAATTTATATTTTAAAAAATAAAATTATTATCATAAATTGGAAATTAAAAATTTTCTTTGGTCCAATTGTTGTAAATTTTTTGATATGTTTCATGTTTTGATGAATAGTGAAAGATACTATTTTTTTTGAAAACTACTTTTTTCAATGGAATATTTTATAGTATTAAATTAACTTTTTTATTAGATTTAAAGTATAAATAGATTATGATTTAATAAGTTAATATAATTTAGGTAATTATCTTCAATTTAACATTAAATTAATGAATAAAACTGTTTCAATCTTTTTCAAGTTATAACTTTAATAACCCGTTTTCTCCCCCCATCAATGAGATTAAATTAAAATTAATTACAAAAACGTATGTGTTTTTAATTTTAAAAAATGTATTAAATATTTTGAATGAGAGGGTAAAAATTATTTAAATAGGTATATATTATTTTTAGGCACACGGATAATAACTTCAGTAACATTTTTTATTACCCTTGTTAAGGGTAAATCATGTAATTAAAGGTAAAAATTGTACTAAATATATTATAAAATTACCATAAAATGTTTCTTAATTTTGTTTTATGTGTGGATTTATACCAAATAATACTTGGTCCAATTCTATAACCTTTTTGAATCCACTATAATATATTTTATTTAAATTAGAGTTAAAGATAACATACTTATATTTTAATAACTATACCATTTTTAATATAAGGTTATATAGAAGATAAATTATAATTTAAATATTAATTTAAAATAAATAATGTGTTTATTTATCATGGTAATTTATCGTTAATTTTTAAGAAATAATTATTTACCTTAAACGCTTATACAATTATTATGCAGTAATTGTTTAACTAATAGAAATATCAAATAAATGATATTAAAAATATTAAAATAAATATAATTTGAGATAATTAATTTCCTCCAAGAAATTTATAGATTAATTAGCCATATTAGGGATTTATTAATTTTTTTTGAATTTATCTTGTGTATTGATATTTTTAAAAAGTTAATAAATTAATAAAATCCAAATTGACATTAATGATTTATAAAATAAATAAACTTTATTAAATGATATAAAATTCATAAAAATACAAAATTAGGAATTTTTTTAATATGGTTAATTTTTTAATAAATTATCTATTTTTGGTTCTTTTGGAATTTTACAGTAACTATATTAACCCTTAAAGGGTAAAAATCCAAGTTGTCACAGTAAGAGTTGAAGGGTTTAACTAAGGGTTAAAACCAAACGATAAGGTTAATATTGTGACGTAAAATTATCTAAAAATAATTTTTTGATAATATTTATACCCCTAGTAATATAATATTTAAAATTACTAACTTTGGGTCTATTTTAAATTATAAATTAATTTATATTAATTTAATATTTTGAGTGTTTCTAAAATGTGACCCCCACCTCAATTATTAAAGACACCTCATCCCTCATTTAATTTCATCACTTTGAACCTTATATCTTGAAAAAAACCAAAACTTTTCTCTTATAAACATCCCTAAACACATCTTATATGTTATATTTTTCTCAAAAGACCAAACCTAGTATCTATAATAGGATATCTATAGTAGGTTTGCTAAAGAGGAGGTAATCGTCTTTATCAGCTCCTTTAAAATTAAGTCTTCTTTACTTAAAATTTATGTTTTTTTATATTCTAAAGTAATAAATACAATATAATCTATATTATTAGATGTTATTAGGAATACAAGACAACCATATTCCACATTTTATCTATCCTATATAAAATGAAATCGCCACGCATGCATACATACGATCTACCATCTCCACATTGTGGTGTAATATGTTTTTCATCACTACTATATTTAGATGGGTATAATGATTGATATAATATATTTAAATAATAAATATTATATGATATTTATTTTTTATAATTAGTATACAATCTAATACTTTAAACTTTCATAATTAATGGAATGATACCGTTGCTCATGGGTACGTACGACATACCGTCTCCATGACATGATGTGATTTACTATCCATGTTAACCATTCAAGAATGATTATAAAGATGTATATAATGAATAAATATAATATATTTTAACTAAATATCATTCTTTATATGAAATAAATACATATTATTCATAATAAATATGACTTACATGACAAAACATTCATAGGAAAATGAAGTAGTTAACACCCAAAAAAGGGTAATAACGAAACTTATTAACAAAAAGGGGACATGATAATATAAGAGGATCATATAATATATCATAAATAAGTATATAGTTATGTTATAAATTAATAACAAGTTTTAAACCATTATATGGTAGTTTAGAGAACATCCAACTTAAGGAATGTACAAGGTAAGAGTTAATTTCACAATCTCCTTATTATTCGGGATTGTTTATACATAAGTATTTCTTGGGTAATATTTATCATCCATGTCCATGTCTTCTATAAATGTTTTAAATAAGGTTTTTAATATTATCTAATGAATTATTAAATTATTTTTACCCATGTTTAAGTATTTTTAAATCGGTTTGAAAGAAATATTTTTGTCATTTTCCAAACGAGGAATTTTGTGACTTTTTTCTGATGAAAGGAATGTTCTTAACTTATGTGGTGTGTGTGTATTTTTCCAACATCATGATTCCTTAAAATTTGGAAGATAAATTTAAAATTTTACTAAGTTCCTTTCAAATAAAATATTTTCATTTATAATTTCTGGATTTTTTAAATAAATGATTTCAAAGTAAAAATGGGTATTTCTCTCAAGAACTTTTTAATGATTTTATAGTGTATTTTCATACATGTCAGCAACCTTGGTCATATATTACAATTGATTGTGGCTGATATTTTTATGATAAAATGTACCATATTTTATTGAGGGTTTTATGATCATTTTTACCATGGATGTACTATTATTATACCATTCACAGTTTATGGTTAAATTATTCACATTTCTTTTTCTAGTTTTTCAATACGAATGTTTATGTGAATTATATTTTAATATGAGGAATTAATTGGACTTAGTATGTAATGGGAGGGGCTCATTATAGCCCTTTTATGCATCAATAGGTCTCATGAGAAATATTTTCTGCGTATTGGATAATGTATTAACCGTTTATGTATGGTGTCTTGGCGATGTCTTGACCGTATGTTTATGATGTCTGAAATTATGGATGACCTCATTATGAGATTAATTGTTGATATTCCATGTGATAATTTTATTAGAATAATATCCATGGTTATGTTTTCAAGCTCATATGATTATTTTATATGGTATTATTAATTCTTTCCATATTATTATTAAGACTATGTTTAAATGTATTATGTTTCAGCTATTTATCTTTCCTTAATGTTTATGCTTATTTATGGTAGATTCCACTATAGTATTGCCTTTATTGAGAATCTGATCTCACCCCTTTTTTTATGTTTTATTTTGTCTAGGATGCCAAGATGTATATTATGATTGGTATACAGGGTTAGGCTAAGAGAATATGGGTTCTATAAAAGGATTTTATATGCTGTATTTTTTGTTTTAAATTATATTGTAAGGTTCATGTATGTAATAAGGATTCCAAAAATACTAAAATAGTTGGTCCTTTGGGATTATAATCATATATTTACGCCAATTTAATAAAGTGATACACTAGCTCTAGGAAAGTAAGGTTGGGTTCATTACAGTTGGTATCAGAACATGTTTAGTAGAAACCTTGAAAGATATCTTTAAAATACTTTGATTAGGGAACATAACCATAAGGTAGAACTTAAGGATAAGTATAGAAGAATATCCTAAAGAAACCATGTTTACGATTATGAGACTATATATACATAAACTTTTCAATTTATTTTAATTATTTTTCTAGTTTTTGGATTATAAATTATGATATGATCGAACCTAGTGCATGTCGTCATTCAGAAATAACATATAGTATAAGGAATGCGAACCTCAATGATGCACCTGATTCGAAGAGTAATAAGGATCATATCTTTCATGGTCTTAATCCAATGTTTTGAAGGGAAATAGTCTTCTAATCATTATCATTATATGAGTACATGATATCATGTGATAATGGGATAAATAAAGAGTACTCTAAGTATTATGGAATTATAGGGAAGCCTGAGAATAATAGGATAACTAGGAAAAATATAGATAAATAGAAGAAGGTAAATAAGTTTTTTCCCACATGTAATAATTGTGGAAACAATCACCCTTATAATTTCTTAAAAGTAATGGGAGTTTTCTATAAGTGTGGTGAGAAATTACATCGTTCTTGGGATTTTAAGGACAAGAAAAAGATTTATAATGTACAATTCTTCAACTTCAAGGAGATGGGAAACTACACAAATCAATGTCTAAGACATTATGGGAATATACCCCAAAAGTGGCTAATAGAACATGATAAAAAATATTCCACTACTACAAACAAATAGGAATGATTAATATGCTTATTTTGGGATTCATGAATTATGTTATTTGTGTATTTTATCAATGATATATTGGTTATAATAATTATGTAATATATAGGGATTTAAATATAGAACTATTTCATTATGTATTTGAGATTGTATGTTAAATGGTATTTATGACCAAGAAAAGTGACTTAGTAACATGTTTAACTTTTTAGAAAAAATATGTTTGTAGGAATGATAAACCTTAATATGTTCTTGATACTTAGATAATGATTTTAGAATAAATGGATGATTGATTTGGATTATTAATTGGATAGTAATGACTACCTTGGAACTGATTAATGGTTTGTTAAACAATTGGTTTATACCATCAGTGATGAAGTTTACAATATTTTCAGATTTAAGGTGTATATCAAATAACCTATGTTATATTTAAGGAATAAAGAAGCATACATATTTTTGATGAAGTTTTATTTTAATTAAATTTATTACCATGTTTCATGGGAATACATGATGAAGTTAGTCACTTGTTTGGAATGTGAAAAATAAAATTTTCTTTATATTGTCTAAAGACTAATGATATGTTTATTTTAGAAAATTTAACCATTTATGAAATGTTTTAATTTTATATTTAAAAAAGGTTTTATAGATTAATGTATTACTCCACCTTATGTTGAAAATTTTCTTATGAAATGGTGTATAATCAGTTCAAGGCACAATCAAAGGATAATATTATGTTATAAAAACACATAAGTAATTATATTATTATAGAGTGAAATAATTTCTCAAATATTATAAAAAGATATAAAAAATTATGTCAATATTTAGTGAACCGATGGTTTTTTATATCATTATAGATTTATGGATTTTCGGCCCTCAATTTTCTATTTATTATTCAATTTTTTTGTTATTGATGACCCCAATCACTCTATTCAAATATTTACCCTTTTACTCCATATACATATTTCCACTTGCCACTAATGTTCTCAAATTTGAAAGCCATGTTTTATGATGAAATTCAAACTTCCATTTACTAATAATTTAGAATATGTGTTATTAAACCTATTTATGAATGTGGTTCTTCAACTATATCATTTTCAAATATGAAACTCTTGGTTACTGAGATTAGGTATTAATTGTGAGGACATAATTTAATTAAGGTGGAGAGAATGTAACACCCCAAGAATTTAATTGTTTTATATTTTTAAATAAATTTAATATATTATATATATATATATTACAATTCATGAAACACTGAGTTAGATTTAATTATATGCAAGAGAAACACTCCTTATAACTTTTGTTAAATGCAAGACCATGTTTTACAAAATAATAGTATATTATTAAAATATTATTATTTAATGTATTAAGATATAACAAAGACATTGCATTATATATTATTAATATTATTACCAAAAAATTGAAAATATATAAATATAATTTTAATTCACTGGTTACTAATTAATTACAAATTAAAATATAAATAAATTGAATATAATGGAAATATTTTTTATGCTCCCAGAGGAGTTTTGTCTTAATAAATTAAACTAATTAAAATTAGTAAATGATATTCATAAAATATATATATATATATATATATATATATATTATATTTTCAATCAAATATTTTTGATATAATCTAATATAATTTATAAGTATAAGACAAGAAGAAACCCAATTTTATGCATTAAAACCTATATTATTCTAATGGTAGTTTTGCCGCCTTTTATGGAAAACGTATTTTAAATCCAATTTTGACACTTTTATATATTATTATTTGAAAAAATAAACTTATTTTTTAAAACATGAATATAAAAATTACTTTTTTTGATTTTTTGGTATTTTTATGATAAGTTTCATGTTTTGATGAATAGTGAAAAATACCAATGTTTAATTGAAAATAAATTTTTCATCGAAATAATTTATAGTGTTAAATTACATTTTTGATTGGTTTTAAAGTATAAATAGATTATGTTTTTATAATATAATCCAATTTAGAACATTGAAATAAAATTTACATTGAATCTAGATATTAAAATGTTTCAATATTTTGCATGTTAAAACTTTAATAACCCATTTCTCACTCTGTCAATGTGATTAATTTTAAATTCATTACTGAAAATTTGGTATTTCTAATTTTGAAAAATGGATTCCATATTTAGAATCAATGTTGTAAATTAAGAAATTATTTTGGGCATATGAAAAGTAACGTAAGTAATATTTTTTATTACAATGGTTTTGGGTAAATTAGGTAAATAAGGGTAAATATTATATTATAAATACTATAAAATTACCCTAAAACTTGAACTAATTTAATTTTATGTGATTTTTGGACCAAAATAATAATTGAATGAAATTATAACATTTTTTTAATCCAATTGGGAGAGAGTATGACATTTATTATATTTTATTTAAAACAGAGTTAAAGATGTCGTACTCATATTTTAATAACTATACCATTTTTAATATAGAGTTATTCAAAAGATAAATTCTAATAAAAATATTAATTTGAAATATAAAATGTTTTTATTTATAATTATAGTTTTTCTTTATTTTTTATGTAATAAATAATTACCTTAAATTCTAATATGATGATGATGAAATAATTGTTTAATTAATAGAAGTATACAATAAATGATATTAAAAATCTTAAAATAAATATAATTGGAAATAATTAATTTCCTACATTAATTTTATAGATTACATAGACATATTATGGATTCATTAAATATTATTTTTGATGTTATCTTGTTTATTGATATTTTTTAAATGTCAACCAATGAATAGTATCAAAATTGACATTAATGATTCTTTAAAATAAATAATATTTTATTAAATGATATAAAATTCATAAAAATATAAAATTCGTCAAACTTATTGTAATAAGGTAAAAGTTTTCATAAATTATATATTTTTTGTTATTTTTTATTTTTATAGTAACTATATTGACCATTAAATAGTAAAAATCCAAGTTGTGATGGTAAGAGTTAAAGCGTTTAACTAAGGGTTAAAGCCAAACGATATGGTTAATAATGTGACCTAAACATGTATAAAAATAATCGGTGGAGATTATTTAGACCCATAATCATATTAAATTCTAAATAAATCACTTTTTATGCATTTTTAATTAGAAATTAATTTTATATTTTGAGAGTTTCCAAAAATGACCCTCACCTCAATAATAAAATGACACCTCCTACCACATCTTGTTTCATTACTTTGAGCCTTATTTATCGACAAAAAACTACCTATTTATACTATAAACTACCCTATACAGATCATATAGGTTATGGTATTCTCAATAGGCCAACCCTAGTGTCCCTAAAGGGAGATCCATAAGAGGTTCTCTATAGAAGAGGTAATCATCTGTACTAATTTCCTTAATATTATTTCTTCTTCTACTTCCTATTTATGTGTTGTTTCCATTATAAAGTAATAAATCCAGTACCATATATATATACTAAGATATTATTCCACCTTTTATCTATCATATGAAAAATGAAATAACCACGCGTACGTAAATATGACCTACCATCTCCACACTATGGTATAATATGTTTTTCATCACTTCATTACTTGGATTGGTATAATGATATATTTAATGGATTTAAATAATAATTATGACATTATATTTATTATTTATAATTAATATACCATCCAATACCTTACCCTGTCACCATTAAGGTAATGATACCATCGCTCGTGCTTACATACATCCTACATCACCACGACATGATGTGATTCATTTTCCATGTTAACCATTAAAAAATGATTATAAAGATGTATATAATGAATAAATATAATATATATGAACTTAATATAATTATGAATACGAAATAAATATATTCTATTCATTGTAAACAAGACTTGAATGACAAAATATGCATATGAAAATGAAGATATTAACACCCAAAACAAGGGTAATAATGAAATATTATAAATATATGGGTGATAAGATTATATAAGAGGTAAATATAAGAAATATTAAATATTGATATGGTTTTGGTATAAATTAATAACATCTTTAAAACCATTATTCAAGAGGTTAAATCATATTCAACTAAAAGAATGTACAATGTAAGGGTTAATTTCACAATTCTATTATTATTCTGGGTTTTTTATACATAGGTATCTATTGGGAAATATTTATCATCCATGTCTATATTTTCTAAAAAAAAATTCAAAGAGGTTTTCACTATTATACTATAAATTATTAAATTATTTTACCCATATTTTACTTTTTATAATGTAGTTTGAAATGAATAATTTTTTCATATTCCAAATGAGGTATTTTTTTGACTTTTTTAGTGAAAGGAATGTTTTTTAAATTACGCGACATGAGGGAATTTTTTCTACCGTTATGATGAATTAAAGTTTTTAATATCAATTTACAATTTAAAAGTTTTTTTTCAAAGAAAATATTTTAATTTATTATTGCATGACTATTTAAATAAATGATTTCAATGTAAAAATGGGTATTTCTCTCTAAATTTTTTTAATGATTTTATTAGCGTATTTTCATCTATGTCAACATACTTTGTTGGATCTTATGATTATTTGAGGTTGATATATTATGGTATAATATAACATATTTTATTAAAGGGTTTTTTATTTATTTGAATGTGGATGTGCTATTTTGATACCATTCATGGTTTATGGTTAAAGTATTGAAATTTCATATACTAGTTTTTCTATACAAATGTTTATGTTGTTTATGTTTTCATATGAGTAATTAATTGGACTTAGTAAGTGATTAGAGGGACCTACTATAGCCCATTGATGAATCAGTAGGTATCATGAGACAAAATATTTTGGGTATTGGCTGGTTTCATACCTGTTTATGAATGGTGTCTTGGCTAAAGCCTTGAAGATGTGTTTATGATGTCTGGAATTATGCATTCTATAATTATGAGATTAGTTATTAATATTTCATGTGGTTATTCAACTAATATAATATCTATGGTTATGTTTTCTATCTCATGTGATTATTTTATATGGTATTATTTATTCCTTTCATATTATACTCAAGACTATGTTTAAATGGCTTATGTTTCAGCAATTCATCTTGCCTTATTGTTTATACTTATTTATGATAGATTATAATGTACTCTAATCCTTACTGATAATCTTATATCACCCCTTTGTTATGTTTTATTATTTATAGGATTCTATGATATATATTATGATTTACATGAACGATTAATCTAGGAGAATATTGGTGATCTAAAAGGATTTCTTATGTAGTAATTTATGTTTAAAATTGTAATGTAAGGTTCATATATATAATCTAGATTCTGAAATTGCTAAACTAGTTTGTCCTTTGGGATTAAAATCTTGTATGTATGCCAATGTAATTAATTGAGGCACTGGTTCCCGGCTACTGGGGTTGAGGCTGTTACAAGAGAAAATCCGGTTATTGTACTTACATGTGTGATGTTGAGAAGCATATGTTAAGGCCTCTTTAGGTAACAAACTTTTACCCCCAAGGAAAAAGGGTACCTTTATATATTACCCAATTGAAAAAGGGGGTGTTACCTAAATTTTAATAAACTTATTTTTTATGAATTATAATTTTTTTGAATACATTAAAATTATTTGATTTCTTTCATTTCACACTACACCAAGATGATATTTCATTATACGCAATACCAAGTTAAAATTTTACTACCCACAAAATTGATATTATCTTTATGTATACGCGACACTGTATTTGTCTTTTGTTTCACATGATACTGAGTTTCCTCTCTAGTTTGTATTACTTGAAAGAATGATTTTTACCAAACTAGAATATATTATTATTATTATTATTATTTGATATGATAGATATCACTTAACCATTAGAATAGTTGGAATGAATAGTATTAACTAAAATAT
Organism: Viscum album; assembly: GCA_963277665.1. Taxonomy (NCBI): domain Eukaryota; kingdom Viridiplantae; phylum Streptophyta; class Magnoliopsida; order Santalales; family Viscaceae; genus Viscum; species Viscum album. The sequence continues at coordinate 340,395,177 of OY728163.1, forward strand.
GATGATATATATCCTTCATTAGGAATTTTTATATAAAAACATTGTTAACTATTAAAAAATTTCCCTTTAAAAACCTGTTTTCTCGTCACGTTTTCAGGATTAATTTTAAATTCAAATTTCCCGATTATATTACTAGAATTTAGAATAATGCATTATATATTTGTAATAATCATAATTTATAATTTATAAAAATTCCAAATTAATTTTTTACTGAAATGATTAGTGAAAATAGTTAAAATTAATTACAGCAATTCGGGAAAAATGAGTTTACTTAGTGGTTAAACATAGAATATATGGTGTAATAATGACCCAAAACTGTTCCAAAACCTATTTGATGGACATATGACGACCCTTGTGACCTCAGGATATAATTTTATGAGTTATTGAGAAACCTTTATATGAATGTAACCAATATAATAAGTTATGTAAAGAAAAATAAAAAATGTTACTTTATTCCATTTAATTTATATAAATTTTTAGAATTGGGAAAAAATAAAATTTTTTCAATTATAAATATTAATTTGAAATATAAATGCGTTTTTTTACATTAATAATTTATCATTAATTTTTAATGATGAATTAGTTACATAAAATTCCTAAGAAATGCAAATGTAATAATGATTTATTTAATAATCAAATAAATCAAATGATACTAAAAACATTTAAAGTAAAGTAAATTTATTGAATTTTAGTGTTACATTATTCATTTAGATGAATATATTATGTTACATAGGTTTAACATATTGGATTCGATTTCCATTATTTTTTTAAATTTAATTGAAATGAACAATGTCAAAATTGACATTAATGTCATTTTATAATAAATTCTATTTTAATAATTGAATTAAAACCTCTAAAAATACTATATTCTATAAATTAATTTTCAAATATTAATAAATTAATTTTTTTCCATTCAAGGACTAATTGTTTTATTATAATTACTATATTTACTTTTAAATAGAAAAAACTCGGTTAGCATGGTTACAGTTAATGTGGTGTTCTTCACATTACTTAAGCTTGTGTAAAATTTAATTTCAAAAACAAATAGGATTTATAATTTATAATTTATATATCATATTTATAATTTGTGATTACAAATTATCTAAAAATGATCACTCTAGATTAGTTTTAAAGAATAAATTTTTTATGTTAGAAAAAAAGTTAACATTATGAAAAAACAAAATAGAAAAAAAAGGAACATAATATTTAAGGAACAAAATGTATAAAACATGTGTGTATATAACACCCCAAATATTTTATGGCATGTTTCTTTTAAATACATTCAATTCATTAGATAACCTATATTACATGAATCATAAAGTCTCTGTGAAAAAACACTTGGTTATTTATAATATATACTCATAACCTAGCTATTAAAATTAAATTTTCCACTTATATGTTTTGAATTATGAAAAATGGACATACACGGTTGCAATCATGGCGATATATGGAGTCTGATTAAATCAAAATAATTTTCGGTGAATAGTAACTTACCATTATGAATAGTAACATAACCTTATGAATAGTAACTCACCCTTATGAATAGTAACTTCCCCTTATGAATAGTAATATGACTTTTGTGAATGGTAACCTTACCCACAAAATCCTAAATAAAATTTAGGCACCTTAAAAATGAAGATGAATATTTTTAGTGTCGTTATTTTTTGATTAAATAATGTTTTTAATTAAAAAACAAATTTATCATATTTAGAAAATTATTTTTGAAATATGAAGTTTATTTTTGGATTCTACACATTGAAAAATGTTTAGGGTTAATTTTTGTACTTTTATGGTATACTTGAATTTTTGGTGAATAGTAAAATACGGTAATTACGATATAAATAAATTATGAGATAAATATACTATTCCCTGCATCATGGTCGGTATAAGAAACCATCTTTTCAAATCCACATGCATATATTACTATTTGTGGTCTTGGAACCATCACAATTTTTTGTTATAGGAAAAAATAATAAACTAATTAATAAAATATTAAGAAAACACTCCTCCTCTCCACTATATAAACCACCCTCACTGCCTCTTCCTCTTATGCCACTCAAGATTTGATACTTTCCTAAGTTATTCCAAATACACTTCCAAATCCCTCCCCCCACGTCTAAGACTTATTGGTATCACTAAAAGGACAAAAAAAGGCCTTAAGAAGATTATCAAGGAGGAGTACTCAAGAGGTGAACCTCTCTTTCTTTTTTGTTTCAACTTCTTTTACAAGTTCCATTCTTTTGTTTCTCTCTCATCACCTCCCCTCATCCAAATGATATGATAATTCTATTATGTTACATGAACAGTAATTTTATTACGCTAATGGAATATTTATTCATCATCTCTCTTTTACCCTTCTCTTATATTAAAAATTAAAACATCGTCAGAGATGTGTTAATTTATCATATTCAAGGATGACATGTTTCCAATTTTTATTACTGCATTAAATTCATGTAATGAAACTATTTTTATGGTTGAAACATTTTAGACCATATATATTTCATCTAATTTAATGTTATATAATAATTACACACTCATAATATAAAATATTAATTCAAACAAGTTTATTATGCACAAAACCACCAAGTTAATTCAACCATTTATCATTAAATTTTATCTAATGATTCATCCTCATGTTATATATAAAAAATCATTATTAGATCATTTATAATGTCACTAATAATATATATTAACAACTCTAGATTTTTAACTATATTTCAAACGAACTCCCATTCATCAATACAAGTAAACCGATCAGGAAAACAAAAGAAGAAAATGCTTTGAAAACAATAAAATTAAACCTCTTAAACTGATAAAAAAGGCCATGAATGAACCTAATAAGGTTAAAATAAATCAATTAAATGTAGTGTTGTTTCTGTAATTTTTAATTAATGAAGATAAATTTTATTATTCAGGTCATTAAGATCAATCGAAGAACACATTCGGGCATAAGGTGTGGATTTTCTAATCTCACTTTTAATTCAATGATATTTCCATTATTCACTACTGATTTATTGTATGTGGTGTATGTGTAATTAAATTTGATATATAATTTCATAATTATCCTCATACTCATGGTATTCTATGTTTCATTTGGTAAATATTTTTTTTGGTCAACCAATTCGATTGATTACAAGGTTGTAAGGGACTTTGTCTCAATTTCCATTTCATTGAGACTTACATGGTATTGTGCACCTAATCTTTCTTATGTGGTGTATGTATTGCCCCTTTGAGAATATTTTTAAATTTGAAATTATATTTTTTTTAAAATCCATTTTCTTGTTTCATGAACATGATTATTTTTTAAGCCATATACCATTTCACATAAGGTGCTTCATTAGAATTCTATTTTAACTGGGAAAATTTTGATGAATCCCTAACCTATATTAAATACAGATATTGAAAAGGAATATTATTATTATTTTAAAACTATGTATACAGAATTATTTGGACATAAAATTATGGGTGGGGCCTACTATATCCCCTCGGTGCATCGATAGGTTTCATGAGGTAAACTAGTGGGTGATAAACCATTTGAGTTTGTTTCCCAAAATCAGAAGAGTTTCTACCCACAGACTTAAACTCTATCAAAGGTATAATGGTTCATGTTCCAGATACAGGACATCCAAATAATAAGCATTTTCTTTATTCATTATTCAATTATTACTGTCCATGTGGTTTTTATTATGAAAAATCTGTGGATAAATTTATATTCTCAGTTTATTGATGGAAAGTGTTTTCATTTATTCATCATGCCGTATTTGTAATGTATAATTGATTATAATTCAATTTTTATTGATTAATGATTCTAATATATGTACAGCTTACTGAGCATTTGAGATCACCCTTATTATGTTTCCTTTACCCATGTTGTGAAGAAGAGAACCATGAATAATATTTTAAGGAGGTAGTTTATTTCAGTTTATTATGTATCAGGTTGTATTTTATATCTTTGAAAATGTAATTTGGGTATCTTGTATGCGATATAGTATTCCAAAACTTCTAAACTAACCATTCATTTAGGATTTATTTCTTATAATCATTCAAATATAATGAAATAATGCACCGTCTCTGGGATTCGGGGTTCAGGGTGTTACAATTGGTATCAGAGGACGTTTAGAAACAACCTTGAAAACTAGATTTAGGAAACCTAGTTTAGAGGTCATAACCCAAAGTTATAATTTGAGGTTAATTATAGTATAACATCCTAGAATTTTGGTAAAGTAGAGATTATGTGGGTCTTCCTAGCAAATACATCCATGTCTGGATACTATAAGTGGACTTGGTTCTGGAAAAGATGTACCTAAGAATAATAAATATGATAGGGAGTTTCAGGCTTGACCTGAGGTATCCTGGTACATGAAAACGTGCTTTACTATGTACCTGGTTTGACACTCCTGGGGGACATGTATAGGATAATTAAAATTTTCTTTACAAACCATTATGATGGATTTATATGTAAATATAAAAAATGTTTATGATTATGAGATTTGTTGTGCATAAATTTTTTGATTATCTTAAGAGTTTTTAAGTTATAAATTATGAATTATTACATAATTTAGTGTATTCCATTTCATAGTGATGAAAACTAATAGAGGAAGGAGAATCAATACCCATGGATAATGCAGGGATTGCCTCACTGAGCAAGTCAACACAGTTAGTGTTGGAGTAGATTAGATCATAACCGTATTGGGAAAAATTACTATAGATGTGACGAATAACCATGCTACACTTGTATTGGATCATTTCATGGGGCAGAAATCCCTATATTTTTTTGGGACTATTAATCTGGTGGTAGATGAGTAATGGATCAAGTGTATTGAAAAGACATTTGTTTCATTAAGATTCAATGAAAATGAAAAGGTAGTACCAAAAATATATTTCCTCAAGGGTGATGCTGATCAGTGGTGGTACTGGATCTATAATACAATGGAGGAAGAAGAAATAGAATATATGGAATGAAATTTTTTTAAGGAAATATTTTTTGAAAAATATTTCCCTCGTGAACAACGAACTGAAATGAAGAGGAAATTCCTCAGCCTAAAGAAAAGGGAAGAAGAGAGTATTGCGGAGTATGATTCTACCTTCACAAGATTATCTTGGTATGAAATAGATTACGTATGTGATTTGGAAGACAATATTGATCATTTATTTGAAGGTCTTAAGCCAATTATCTTAAGGTCCTTGGATTCTCAGAAATTTCATCATATGATAAAATTGTATTAAGTTCCATAAAAATAGAGAAGGAATTTTATAGATAAAATTTATTCAATGGAAATGAAGATAAGAAGTCATAATCTTATAACCATGGAAAAAGTGAAGCATTAAAGAAGAATAAGGTAATGAAGAAAATCACATTATGTGAGAAATATAGAGGGAATCATCCTAAGAAATACTTGAAAGGCATGGGAGTCTTCTATAAGTCTGGAGAAAAAGGGTCCTCAATCTAATTAATTCAAGGGAAAGAAACAAGTCAATTATGTTCAATTATACAATTGTAGAGAGATGAAAAAATATGCAAATGAGTGTTGTAATATCCAAGGAAAATTTCTTCAGAAAAGGCCACAAGAGCAAGGGATACCTTATGTGATTACAACCATAGAGGTTGAAGTTCATAATGATGTGGTGGCATGTACTTTAATTATTTCCTCAAACTTAGACAATGATTTATTTTATTCTCGATCATCACATTCATTTATATCCTCCTAGTTTCCCAAGAAAATTAAACCTGAACAATTTAATTTAATAAAGGATTTATTAGTGAAAACTCATAGGGGATGTATCATTGAAACAAAGATGTGTTGATCTGTCTCGCACATGAAACATAAATGTGAATTATTTTCTAACCTTATCATCATACAAATTATTGAATTTTATATAATTATCAGTATGAATTGACTATAAAATTATGATGTGAAGATATATTTCAAGAATATGGAAGTCACATTTTTTGAGAGTGGTATAAAATCCCTTATCTTTAGAGTAGAAACCTTACCATCTTATTCTAATCTAGATCCACCCCTAGTAACCCTACTGAATGCAATTCATGGGGATGAAGAGAACACAATTTCTATGGGTGAGGAAAGAAATATTCAATTTGAATATGTACCTATTATGCAAGAATACATTGATGTATTTATAGAGGATTTACCTGAATATCCTCTATAGAGGGAAGTTGAGTTATCTATTGATTTAACTCCTAGTGGAAGACCTATATCAAAGAGTCCCAATAGAATGGACACTGTGGAATTACTGGAGCTAATTAAACAACTAGAGGAATTGAGTAAAAATAGATTTATTCTACCTAGTGTTTTTCCATGGGGATCCCCAATCCTCTTTGTCAAGAAGAAAGATGGTTCCATGGAGCTATGTATTGATTATAGGAAAATAAATCTTATTACAATAAAGAACAAGTATAATATTCCACACATTGATGAATTATTTGATCAAATTGATGGATACCAATATTTTTCTAAGATTGAGCTTCAATCTGGATATCATCAGTTGTATGCGAGGAAGGAATATATTCCAAAGACAACATTTTGAACCAGGTATGAGAATTATGAGTTTATTGAAATTCCCTTTAGACTGACTCATGCACCCTCTTTTTTCAAGGATATAATGAATAGAGTTTTAATGGAATATCTTGAAGACCATTTTGTGATATTTATCAATGAAATCCTAGTATACTTCAAAATCTACTAAGAACATTTAAATCACATTCATATTATTATGAAAACTCATAGAAGAAATTAATTTTATAGGAAGTATATCAAGTTTAAATTTTGGCTTAAATCTGTTTCTTTTCTTTGAAAAATTGTCTCTAAGGATGGAATCTGTTTTGATCCTATGAATAAAAAGTCAATCCAGTAATGGACCATGCGAACGAACATAACTGTGGTAGGTAGTTTTATTGGATTACCCGATTACTATCAGCGTTTCATTCCAAAATTTCCCTAATTGGATAACCAGATAAGCAAGCTCACACGTAAAGGGGTTAAGTTTGTATGGATGAATGAATGTAAAGAATTCATTGAATAATTGAAATGAATATTGGTCAATGCTCAAATTTTGAATCTTGAATCTAAAAATGATGGATTTGTGATATATAGTGATGCATTAATGAATGGGTTGGTTGCATCCTTATAAAAAATGATAATGTTTTTTTGCTTATGTATCAAGGTAGTGTAAGAATCATGAGAAAAATTATCCAACTCATGATCTTGAGTTAGGAAACATAATCATTACATTGAAAATATGGATAAATTATCACTACAGTGAGAGATTTCAGATATATACAGATTATAAGAGTTTGAAATAAATTTTTACACATAAATAATTCAACAAGAGGGAAAGGAGATTAATTGATTTTCTAAAAGATTATGATTGTTCAATACACTTCCACCCAAGAAAGAAAAATAAGGTGGAAGATGTATTAAGTAGGAAAGGTCATAGACTTCAGACCCAAATGAGGATTGAGAGAGATCCAATATTCATGGATATACTAAAGATAAATATGGGAATTGTTAAGTAAGGGGAAATGTCTTTCCTCTTTAAAATTATTGTTAAACCATATTTACTAGATAAGATAAAATTATCTCAATCTAATGATGAGAATATACAAAATAAAATTAAAGTTGTTAAGGATGTAAGATTGGGAGACTTCGTGTATGAGGATGGAGTTCTAAAATTTTGGAAGAGGTTATGCATTCCATCAGTACCTGAGTTAAAAAGGGAACTATTAGATGATTCTCATAGATCAAATTTCTATATACACCTTTTTAGTACAAATATGTATATATATTTGAGGGAAAATTTTTGGTGGGATAACAAAAATTGAGAAATTATTGACTATGTGTCACAGTGTCTAGTTTGTAAGCAAGTGAAGGTTGAGAGATAAAACCATAGAGGTTATCCAAACTCTACCTATTCTTACATGGAAGTAGGATTAAATTAAGATGGATATTGTCATAGGAATACTGACAACACCTAGAAGGAATGATGCAATATGGGAAATTATTGATCATCTAACAAAATCAGTACATTTCTTGACAATAAGAGAGGATTTACCACTTGAGTGCCTGACAAGAATTTATATTAATGATGTTGTAAGAATTAATGGTACACATCTATCGATTTTGTCTAATCAGGATCCCCAATTTACATCAAAATTCTGGAAAATTATCTAGAAGGATTTGGATACTGAGCTTTATATAAGTACTACTTATCACCCCCAAACTGATGGGTAGTCTGAAAGGACTATGAAAACACTGGAAGAGATATTGAGATCATGCTCTCTTGACTTCCAAGGTACGTGGGATCAATACATTCCTTTGGTGTAATTTTCCTACAATAATAGTTTTATTCTAGAATTCAATTGGTGGCACATGAAGCATTATATGGTAAGAGGTTTCAAACTCCAACTTGTTGGGATGAAGTTGGCGAGAGGAAACTTATAGGCCTAGAACTTATCGAAGAGACAAATGAAAAGGTAAGGAAAATTCAGGACCATATTAAAGAATCCCAAAGTATGCAAAAGAGTTATACTGACAATCAGAGAAAGGATTTGGAATTTCAGGAAGGAGATCATGTCTTTCTAAAAGTATCTCTGTGGAAGGGTGTCTTAAGGTTCGGTAAGAAAGGGAAAATCCACCCTAGGTATATAACACCATTAGAAATTCTATAGAGAATTAGAGTTATACCATTTACAAATGCCACCAAGTCTCTCCAAAGTTCATAATGTGTTCCATGTGTTAAGGAAATACATGGTATACCCAATGCATGTACTCACCTATGAGTAAAAAGAGCTGGAACCTGATTTGTCATACTGTGAAGAGCATATCGAGATTATTGACACAAGGGATCAAGTTCTGTGAAATCAAAAAAATTGACAAGTAATGGTTCTTTGAAGAAACCATATAATGGTGGAAGAAACATGGGAACTAGAGGTTGTTATGAATAATAACCCCCACATCTTTGTAAAGGTCCTCATACATGAAAACCTTTGAGGATGAAATTTCTGAAGGTGGGAAGAATATAACACCCTAAACATTTTGTGATATGTTTATCATAAATACATTCAATTCATTAGATAGACTATATTTCACGAATCACATAGTCTCTATGAAACAACACTTGGTTATTTATAGGATATAGTGAAAACCTATCCATTAAACTTAAATTTTACACTTCTGTATTTTGAATTTCGAAAACCGGACATACACGATTGCGATCATAGTGATATTTGGAGTCTGATAGAATCAACAAATTTTTTGGTTAATATTAACATACCCTTATGAATAGTAACTTACCTTTATGAATAGTAATATGACTTAGGAATGGTAACTTACCCTTATGAAATACTTTGGTGAATAGTAAAATATGGTAATTATGGTATAAATAAATTTTGAGATAAATACACTATTACCTACATGATGGATGATGTAAGAGTCCATAAGTTTGAACTCACAAGCACTTATTACTATTTTTGGACTTGGAATCATCACTATTTCTTGTAATAGGGAAAAATAATAAACTAATAATTAAAATATTATAAAAACCCTCATCCCCTCCAGTATATAAACAACCCTCACCCCCTATTCCTCTCAAACCACTAAAGCATTGAGCCTTGCCTAAGTTCTATGAAATACACTTCCTTAGACCTCCCCACACGTTCAAAACCTGTTGGTCTCACTAAAAAACCAAAAACAATGGCCTTAAGGACATTCTAAATGAGGATTACTCAATAGGCGAACCACAATTCATTTTTCTTTCAAATTATTTTACAAGTTCCATTCTTTTGTTACTCTATACTCTCCTCCCATCATCGAAATGATACGATAATTATAGGACCTTAAATGAACTGGAATTTTATTATTCTAATAGAATATTTAATCAACATCTCTCTTTTCCTCTCCTCTTATACTAAATATGAAAACACTATTTGATATGTGTTAATTTATCACTTTCAAGGAAGACAAGTTTTCAATTTCTATAACCGTCTTCAATTCTGGTCATGAAACCATTTTTATGGTTGAACCATATCAGAATATATGTATTTCATTTTATTTAATGAGTTGGAATCTGAAACATGCCTATCATGGAGTGTAAAAAAAACAAATACTTCCTAAGTTAAAATGAAGTAAATTGGGCGACCGAGGTTTTCTCTAGAGAGGAGTGCACAACAATTACGTTTTACACTTAAATTAAAGAAATAATAAGTGGTTGTTTTTGAAATTATTTGATTTTAAAAAATAAATAAAGTGATTAAAAATAATGTTTGAACACTAATGGATGAAGAGAGAGATGTGGTCATGGTAGGATAACCTTTTTCAAGGTCATCATAGTCATAATGATCATCTTCCCTCTCTTCCTATTGAATGAAAAATAAAATAATCCTCGATCAAGTTTTCAATCACCATTGGTTAAAGAAAGAAAAGGAACTCACTCTTAAGTTCATGGAAGCTCATAAACAATTTCTAAATAATTATGTCGAGTCTTGAGGAGTATTTTTTTTCTTTATAACTCTATAAAAAGTTCACTTGTTTCACACACGTTCCAATGAGCATTGGACACTCACAACCTAACTCAATCTGCTCGATCGAGAAAAATTTCTCCAGGTAGAGGGAGATTAAAAGTCATCAACCAAATCTACTAATAATGAATACACCAAACCCAAAACATGATTGCATTAAGATAATTGTGAATCACTGAGAAGAAAAATAATTCAAAATAAAAAGTTGTTTTTACATTTAAGTACAAAACTCCATCATTACAAAAGTGAAACCCCCATTCCCCTATCACTCAAATGCTTTACCCCTCCATGTGAAGGGTAATAGAGTTGAAAGGGGAATAAGTGAGAATAATGAAACAAATAAAAATAGAAAATAGAAAATAAAAATAACTTCAAGAAATCAATCCTCCAGAATATCCCCCCTTGCACCGTCTTCAACCCTTCAAATAGAAGTGAACACCCTTATTTATAGGCTTTGGGAGTAGAAAATTTCCCTCAAGAATTATTACACCGAAATATTGAGTCTATTTATCATTTTAAATGGAAGAATATCAGTATGTTGTCTTCATAACTATTGTTACCCTATATCTTGTTCATGAACCCAAAAAATCATATAATATTTTGATAGGTTTCCCAAAAGTTATGATCTAACTATTGATGAAGACTTTTTAAACTCGAGGATATGATTCAACTTCATCCTTTTTGAAGCATTCAAATGAATAATTAGTAACATAATTTCTTCATGATATTTAATGGGTGCAAGATAATAGGTTTCCAATTTCTATTATAGTTGTAATCACTTAATTTGGAGTTATTTATTCCAAGATATGGTTCAATCACTGAAGCAGTGTCTATTCTGTCATTCAGAATACCTTTTCAACTTGATTAATTTTTGTGGTCCATTATGTGTCAAATTGTGTAACACCTAGACCCCAGAAGCCTAGAGATGGTAGATTATTTTAATAAATTGGCATGATTAGAAAGAATCAAGTCTCGAAGGACTGATCAGTTTAGTAGTTTGGGAAAACAGATTACATACATGAAAGTTACCTTACAAATTCAAACATAAAACACAACATAAATAATCCATTGAGAATTCCATTATTCTCTTATATTAACCCTACATATCCAACATAACACACATCATGAAATCCTAGGAAAACAAAACATCATAAAGGGGTAAGCTCATATGCTCAGCATGGGTAAATAATTTAACAGAAGCTATAATCTTTTAACGTAAGATGTGTAATAGAAACAACAACCTTTTAAACATAAAATTGAACATAATATGGAAAAAATAAATCAAATATTACCATATAAACATTAACATGGATATTATACTTTTCAAATAATCACATGTAATAATTAATTTCATAATGATTGAATGCCTAACACCGTACATCATTACCACATACTCAAGGCCTCGTGCCAATACTATAAATAAAATTTCTGTTAAGGCCTTGTTCCAAGAGACTTATTTGACTCATGAGACCAACCGATGCATCGAGGGGCTATAATAGGCCCACCTGTCACTTATTAAGTCCACTGCATTCCTCATATGAAAATGTTTAAACATAATAAACATTCGTATTAAAACTAGCATAGGAAATGTCAATACTTCAACCATTAACCATGAAGGGTATAAAAATAGTACATCCACAGTCAAACATATCATAACTCATTCAATACAATATGGAATATTGTATTATAATAAATAAACCTTAACCAAGAATCATATCTAGTAAAGGATGTTGACTCCAATAGCCCGAAGGCATTCATTTTTTATTGATTTTTGATTATCCACCTTTCAAGGGGTGAAGTGGAACCCTTACAAGGCCCGTATGCATAAGTATTACATGACCTGTAGGCCTTAGAGGAATTCATTTGCCTGTAGGCTTCAAAGATTACATGCAACCCAGTCTAACTACTTGGAACTGCTCCTCCCCAACATTTCATTGTGAAATCAGCTCTCCACCTTCGTATGGATGTTCAGATAGGCATTCCCATGCATGCACAAGCTTTTCCTGATTGCAGGTTCCATACCCTCTCATTATTGAAATCCTTTTGGCTTCTGTTGTGGTGAAAGATCCTTGCTCATCCTCCTTGTAGAGCTTGTTCTCGTATGTCGTCTAGTTTGCATAGTTGAAAATGATCAGTAAAACTTTTTGAGAGAAATATCCATTTTTGTGAAATCATTTAAAAGTCACAAAGTTATAAAGGATTTCATTTAAAAGAGATTTTTGAATCATAGTGTCCCATACTACATTGAAACTTTTTAAAGGAATTAATACTTTAAAACAATCATGTTCATATAAATAAAACCTTTAAACCATTTTGAAAACGTGGACATTAATGAGAAAGATTTAGAAGAATAAATATTTAAAACATTTAAAATGATGTTTTAGTTAAAGAGTACCTTAAAAGAATAAATTTTAAATGTATTTAATGAAACATGGACATGGATAATAAATATTTCCTATAAAACAATTACACATAAACAATCTCAGATAACAATTATATTGAGGAATTAACCCTTACCTTTCACTTTCCTTTGGTCAAGGGTACATTTAACCTCATGTATAATGAGCATAGTATGTTATTAAATTATAAAATAACCATATTAATATTTATTATACCATTAATTATTCATTTATGACTTTATACTACCCAGTTAATAATGATTTTCATGTTAAATTAACATTTTGGGTAATAATCGCTTTCTTTATCGTATGTGTTTTTACTTGTTATTCCTCATCGTATTATTTAGATCATGATTTAAATAATTCTAGAATATAAAACATGATTTATATATCATATATATTTATAATATAAATATGTATAATAGATACATATATGAAATGGAAAACACTGTTTATGGATATGGTTGGCCGTACGTACGCATAAACACTATTTCCGTTTTCATATCATATTGAATGGAAGTAAGTGAATAAGATATATGTAAGTACAGACACACACACAGACATATATATATATCTACAGTAAAATTATTATGTCATATATTACATACCTATTAATAATATATATTTTTATAATCATCATTGCATGGTGAACGTGGAAATTAATCTCATCACGTCGTGGAGATGGTAAGCCGTACGTACACACGAGTGATGATATCATTTGCTTACTGATTAAAAGTTGTGGAATTGGATGGAATATTAATTTTAAAGAGAAATTAGAATTTTTTTTAATTATTTATATACATATTACTCATCATTATATCCAACCAAATACTATAGTGTTGAATAACAAATTGCACCACGACGTGGAGACTGTAAGTCGTACTTACGCACACATGGTGACATTATCATTAATTGGATAGATAGAATAATGAGAATGGTTGCACCATATTTATAAAAAATTCACAGTATGCAGAAGGTACTGGAGTTATTATTTTGGTATGGAAGTAACTAAGAAAGAGAAAGTGGAAGAAGAAAATAACTTTGAAAGAAGTGATAAAATAATTACCTCTTCTTTGGGAGTTTCCTTTTGATTTGAACAAAAGTACTCCTTAGGTTGGCTTTATGCTCAAGGTAAGGCCTCTAAGTTTAATTGGTGGAATTTTTATGGAGATTTTGGTAGGGGTTGGATGATCCAAATGGCTCTATAGGTGTGATTTTGAGAAAAGGGGAAGTACCCTTTTATAAAAGATGCGAGGGTCACTTTAGGAAAAGTTTGAAATATTATTTTATTATGAAATCATTTTCGGTTTATAATCCCTAAAAATTGATTTATTTAGAAGCTAAGGTGGTAATGGGTCGAAATACTCTCAAAAAATAGGTTTTAGATAGGTTTAGGTCACTATATTAACATTATCTTTAAGATTTAGCTCTTAGTTAAATAGTTTATCTTTTAACATGTCCTCTGGTATTATTATAAAAAATGGTTAATAAACTTACTATAAAAAGAAAAGAGAACCCCAAGTTGTTAATTATTGTCATATATATTCTTATCTAAGTCCTTTTTCTTAACCGTAGAGTTTTATAAATATTATATCAATTAATAATATAATATTTCTTTTTAAAACTCATTTATGTCAATTTTGACACTATTTGGTATTTTGTTTTCGTTAAAGTCATAAAAAATTTATCACTTCAATTTTTTTTATTTAATCAACCCTAAAACGTCATATTAATTTAAAAAGTTCATGGATGGCATCAAAATCCTCAATTAACATTTATTTTTCTATTTATAATATCAATTATTTTAATCTTTCATTGATAAAGTAATTATTGTATCATCATTGTGTCATAAATAAATTTAAATATTTATTCTTTAAAAATTATAAATAAAATACCATTATGTAGGAAATGATTTTATATTTTTAATTAATATTTATAGTAAAATTTATCTTATGTATAACCCTATATTAAAAATGGTTTTGTTATTAAACATTGAATTTAACACTTTTAACTCTTGTGTAAATAAAATAATAATAAATGTCATAATCTAATAAAAGTGTACCAAAAGGATAATATTTTATTCTTAAGGTAGGTTTTGGTCGAAATACAGTTATACAACAGAATTAGGACATGTTTGATGGTAATTATAATATCATTTTTACCTTTAATTATCCTATTTCCTTTTAACCTTTGTAAATAAAAGTCAAAAGTTACTTTTCACCAAAAATTATTTTCATTTTATTCTACCATATTTTACTTACTGATGTCAACTGTATCACTAAATTTTTTGAAATTCAATTCATTGAAGTGGTAAAATTATGTTTATGAAAAATTGCAAATGTGTCTAAAAGGTGGGTAAAAGATGCTAAAAACTTCAATAAACTTTTATAAATATAATTTTATTATAAAATGACTCCAATTAATTAAATTGAACTTCTATTGGTATTATATATCTATTTTTACTTAAAAAAATTTAAATAAAATAAATAATTATTTAAATAAGAAGTCGGTTTTAAACAATAATGGAGTGTTTTTCACTATTCATAAAAAATGGAATGTTTTCAGAAAAAATACCAAAAATTCACCCTAAGCTAATTTTGATATTCTGAATTCAGAAATGAATTATATTTTACAAAATTCAAAACATAAAAGTTTCATTAATTAATTTAAAATTAATTCTCGTTTTCAAAACCAAAAGGCGCATTTTTTTAAAAAAAGTAAAAACTATCAAAAGATTGGCATGTGTTTATGTCAAATTTAAATGTGAAATTACTTATAATGACCTAAATTGTACTAAATGATAAAAATATAATCTAATTATACTTCCAAAAAAATCAAATTCATAATTTAAAACTATAAATTATTTCGATTAAGAATTTTGTTTTCAATTAAAATTTTGTATTTTTCACTATTCATCAAAATATAAAAGTTATCGGAAAAGTACCAAAAATTTATAAAAACTAAATTTTTATGTCCCGATTCTAAAGAATAATTTAATTTCATTAAATTGAATAGTTAAAAGTGCCAAATATTGGTTTTAAAAAGGGTTCACCATTAAAAGGAGGAAAAATTTCATTTTTTGAAAAATACTTCTTTTATATTAAAAATGAATTTTTTATATTATGTATAAGAAACACATAACATGGATTCTAAAATTATATGAAGTATATGAAATAAAAAATTCAGTTAATACTATTCATGACTACTTTTTTAATGGCTAGTTTGGTAAGTCATGGTGCGTTCGAACTCGGTGTTACGTATAACACAAATTATAATATTACTTTGAAGAGATAACGTACTATGAAATCTTGGGGTGTTACATTCTCCCTTAATTCAATAAATGTTTTCCTCACAATTTGAAAATTTTCCTCAAAAATAAAAGGTTAAAAATAAAAGAATACCTTTGTGGAAAACCCACATAAGAAATTGGGTTAATAAAATTTAGTCTTAATAAGAGGGAAAGGGAAATGAAAAAGTCACCACCAAATTATGATCTTGATTAAAAAAAATTTATGGAAATTAAAGACACATAATTATAGGAAAAAAATAAATATTTATAGGGAGTGATTGAGGTGATCAATCACAAACAAGTGTAAAATTGAGGTCCTCAAAGCCATTAATCTATGATGATTTAAAATATCACCGGTTCAACAAAACATAAGGTATTAGGATAACAAATTTTTGGTTTTATGATCCATTCCCTAAAGTTTAAGAATTAATTTATTAATATAATAAGAGGAAAAAATATACTTGACAAGTAGAGTGTCAACCTTCAACTAATTCTTACCACAAACTCATCTTTCACTACAAAAGATAATAGAATTCAAAAATATTCTATTTATCCTAATAGTATAGGGTTCTAAAAAATAATGAATTTATAATTAATTTGTCATAATATTAAAAAAAATTACATTATAATAACTAGGACATCATGTAGGCCAGTGGTAGGTGACACACCCTTGTCAACCTTTAGTTGCAGGTTCAAGTCTCACGACCTTGCTGGATGTGACAGATTTTTTCCCGACCTCCTTGTTGTGATTTTAATAAAAATCCAAAAATAATCTTAATAAATGATTTAACCTTAACAATAATAACCAATGTCTAACTTAATCCATTCCAACCATTAGAATTATACAAAATATTTCTGTCCAAACTCACAATAAAAAATTTAGTAGGTAAACACAATGAAGATCTTTTTTCCACGTAATAACATTTGAATACCTTCATCATATATTCTTTTAAAACATGGTAACACCCTGAATTACCATAAAACCTTATTTATTACATTCATGCTCCCTTATTTCTTATAGAATACTGGATATACTCCTTATATCCAAAAATGTTGTAAACTCCAACAACAATGGAATAAACAAACAATAAATTTGTTTCAAAGTAGTCAAGAATATTGAATATAATTTATCCAAATCAACCATATATTATTCCAAAATCACTACCTCAGTATTAGAACCATATTAAGGTTTTTCTTTCCTTCAACCATGTATTGTCCAAAAAGTTTAACTTGCTATTGAGTCACTTTTCTTAGAACCATATAATCTCAAATTCTCAATGAAATAGAACTGTAGTACAATCCTTATTTATTTCCATAATTCATATAACTAGTGCATTATTGATTCAACACTCAAATGAAATAATTATTTAATAACAACATAAGAACACTAGTCATTCATCTTCATCTGTGGTAGTATCATAACTTGATAATTATCAAATAACAATATTTGGGGCAAGCTCTGATGATTTGGACATTGATTCACATAGTGTCACAGCTCCTTGCAGATGAAGCATTGTAAATTTGAATCTGTTTTCCTACCCTTGAAATCACGTACTTTGTATCCTTTTTCTCCACAATTATAACAAAATCCCATTCCCTTCAAGAATTTACCAAGGTTATTTTTTTTACAGTTATCAAATTTGGAAATTTTCTTCTTTCCTCTCTTTCCTTTATCTATCTTTCTTTCTACCATCCCTTTATTCTCTTTATTCTATTCAAAGTCGTAGGACTCAGAGAAGTATTTAATTATATTATTAAAACATGATACTATTTCTTCATATGATGAGAATACATGGGATACTATTTCCCTTCTAAATGGCGGCTTAATACCATGAAAGATATGATCCTTCTAACTCTTTGGATCATGCATATTTCTAGAGTTCTCATTCCTTCTGTTGGGTTCCATTTCTAAACAATGGAATACACTAGGTTAGTTTATGAATCACAATGAATAATTAAAAAATTGTAAAATACCTAACATAAATTTAAAAGATTATTCATATAATCTATAATCATTAAAAACAAATTATCTTTGAGTAAGTATTTACTCCTAAATCCTTCATAATGGCTTTTAAAAAAATGTGAATTATCCTAAGAATATCCCCTAGGAGTGTCATAACCAAGAGTGCAGTAAGGCTCGTTGTCATGTACTAGGATACCCCAGGTCAAGCCTGAAACAACTTGTTAGAGTTTTCACTGCTAGGTACATCTGTGCTAGAGCCACCTCTACCTGCTCGTATCTAGATAGGGATGTATGGCTTGGAAAATACACAAAATATCTACGTTACCAAAATTATAGGAAGTTCTTCTATACTAATCATTAAAGTCTATCTTAGGGTAATGTTCTCGAATCAGAGTCTTCTAAATCTAGTTTCCAAGGATTGTACTAAACTTCTATGATACCAACTATAACGCCCTAACCCCAGAATCCCGGAGCCAATGAATTATTTTAATTAATTGGCATGATTACAAGGGATCAAGTCCCTAAGGACCGATCAGTTTAGTAGTCTTGAAAAATATATTACATACATGAATGTTACATTACACATTAAAACATAAAACACAATATAAATAATACATTTAGAATTCCATTATTCCCCAAGCTTAACACTGCATATCAAACATAATACACATCTTGGAATCTTGGGAAAAAACATAAGAAAGGGGTGAGATCAGATGTTCAATAGAAGTAAATAATTTACCTGAAGATATAAACTTTTAAGACAAGATGTATATTAAAAGCAACGTCCTTTTAAACATAAACATGAACATATTAAAGAGAAAGTAAATCTAACGTTTCCATATAAACATGCACATGGATATTCTACTAGTCTAATAATCACATGTAATAATTAATTTCATTTTGAGGGAATACATACCACCGGACATCATTACCATATAATCAAGGCCTCATGCCAAGATGACAAATAAAGTTTTTGTCAAGGCCTTGTGACAAGACACTAATTTGTCTCATGAGACCTACCGAAGCATCGAGGGGCTATAGTAGGCCCCACCCATCACTTACTAAGTCCACAACATTCCTCACATGTAAATGTTGAAACATAACGTAAACATTCATATTAAAACTAGCATACGAAATGTCAATACCTCAACCATAAACCATGAAGGGTATAAAAATATAACATCAAAAGTCAAAAATATCATAACTCATTCAATATAATGTGGAAGATCTTATGATTAGTTGAAAATGATCAATAAAACGTTTTGAGAGAAATATACATTTTTT
Source organism: Viscum album (assembly GCA_963277665.1). Taxonomy (NCBI): domain Eukaryota; kingdom Viridiplantae; phylum Streptophyta; class Magnoliopsida; order Santalales; family Viscaceae; genus Viscum; species Viscum album. Next base: position 340,414,646 of record OY728163.1, read on the forward strand.
TGAAATAATTTAAAAGTAAAACATTTATAAAGGAGGTAATTTAAAAGATATTTTTGAATAAAAGTGTATCATACCACTTTAAATCTTTGGAAAGGAATTAAAATTTTAAAATAATCATGTCCATATAAATAAATCTTTAAAACCATTTTGAAAACATAGATATTAATGAGATAGAATTAGAAGAATAAATATTTGAAACATTTAAAATGATGTTTTAGTTAAAGAGTATATTAAAATAATAATTTTGAAATGTTTTTTATGAAAAATGGACATAGATAATAAATATTTCTTAGAAAATACTTACACATAAACAATCTCAGATAATAATGAGATTGAGGAATTAACCCTTACCTTGCACATTACTTTGGTTAAGGGTATGTTTAACCTCCTGTATAATCACCATAGTATGTTATTAAATTATAAAAGAACCATATTAATATTTATTATATCATACATGATTCATTTTTGACTTTATTCTACCCATTCAATAATGATTTCCATGTTAAATTAACATTTCGGGTAATAATCGCTTTCTTTATCGTACATGTTTTAGCTTGTTATTCTCGATCATATCATTTAGATCATGATTTAAATACTTTTAGAATATAAAACATTATTTATATATCATTTATATTTAGAATATAAATATTTATAATAGATAGATATATGAAATGGAAAACACTGTTTATGGAGACAGTAGGCCGTATGTACGCATAAATGCTGTTTCCGTTTTCAGATCGTATTAAACTGAAGTAAGTGAATAAGATATATGTAAGTACATATACATACATACACACACACACACATATATATATATATCCATTAGAATTATTATTTCATATATTACATAATTATTAATAATATATATTTTTATAATCATCGTTGAATGGGGAACGTGGAAATGAATCTCATCGCGTCGTGGAGATGGTAAGCCATACGTACAAATGAGCAAAGATATCATTTCCTTAATGATTAAAAGGTATGGAATTGGATGGAATATTAATTTTACCAAGAAATTATCTTGTTATTTTTATTATTTATATACATATTACTCATCATTATATCCATCCAAATAACATAGTGTTGAATAACAAATTACATCACGACGTGGGGACGATGATCCGTACATACACACACATGGTGACATTATCATTAATAGGATGTATAGAATAATGAATATCATTGTACCATATTTATAATAACATAATAGTATGTATAATGTACTGGATTTATTATTTAGGTATGGAGATAACAAATAAACAGAAAGTGGAAGAAGAAAATAACTTTGAAAGAGGTGATAAAATGATTACATCTTCTTTGGGTGTTTCCTATTGATTTGAACAAAAGGGCTCTTTAAGATAGATTTATACTCAAGGTAAGGCATATAAGTTGAATTTAGGGAAGTTTGGAGGAGATTTGGGCAGGTTTATTTTGATCCAAATGTCTTAGGAGATGTGATTTTGAGAGAAGGGGAAGTACCCTTTTGTAAGAGAGGTGAGGGTCCCGTTAGGAAAAGTTTGAAATATTATTTTATTAAGATATAATTTTCTATTTCTAATGGCTCAAAACTGATTTATTAATAATATAAGGTGGGTGATGGTTCTAAATACTCTCAACCAATAGGTTTTAACCATGTTTAGGTCAGTATATCAACCCTATCTTTTAGATTTAACTCTTAGTTAACTAGTTTATCTTTTTCCATGTCCTCTTATATTATTATAATAAATGGTTAATAAACTTACTATAAAAATACCAAAGAACCTAAAATGGTTCATTATTGAAATATATAATCTTATTTAAGAGCTTTTTCTGAACCTTATATTTTTAGAAATATTATATCAATTAATAATATAGTATTTTTTTAAAAACTAATTTATGTCAATTTTGACACTATTTGGTATTTTGTTCTTGTTAAAGTCATAAAAAATTTATCACTTCAAACAAAAATTGTTTAATCAACCATAACACATCATATTAACCTAGAAAATTCTTAGATTGTGTCAAAAGACTCAATTTACATTTATTTTTATATTTATAATATCAATTATTTTAATCTTTCATTGATAAAGTAATTACTCCATCATCATTGTGTCATAAATATTTTTAATCATTTAACCTCTAAAAATTATAAACAAAAAACCATTATGTAGGAAATCATTTCATATTTCAAATGAATATTTATAGTCGAATTTATCTTATGTATAAGCCTATATTAAAAATGGTTTATTTATTAAAAGTTAAATTTAACACTTTTAACTCTTCTTTAAATTAAATAATAATAAATGTCCTAATCTAATCCAAGTAGTCCAAATGGATCATATTTTATTCCTAAGGTTGGATTTGGTCAAAATACACTTATCCAATAGAATTAGGACATGTGTTAGGGTAATTATAATATCATTTTTACCTTTAATTACCCTATTTTTTTTAACCGTGTAAATAAAAGTCAAAAGTTACTATTCAACAAAAATTATTTTCATATTATTGAACCAAATTTTACTTACTTATGTCAACCGTGTCTCTTAGATTTTTTAAATTAAATTCATAGAGGCTGTAAAATTGCATTTTATGCAAATTTGCAAATGTGCCAAGAAGGTGGGTAAAAGACGTTAAAAAGTTCAATAAAATTTTGTACATCTAATTTTATTATAAAATTACTCCAATGAATTAAATTGAACTTATATTGTTATTATATATTTATATGTTGACTTAAAATAAATTTAAATAAAATAAATAATTATTTAAATAAAAAGTCAGTTTTAAACAATAACGCGGTGTTTTTCACTATTCGTCAAAAAATGAATGTTTTCAGAAAAATAACAGAAATTAACTTTAAGATAATTTTGATATTACAAATTCAAAAATGAATTATATTTTACCAAATTCAAAACATAGAAGTTTCATTAATTAATTTTAACTTAATTATTGTTGTCAAAACCAAGAAGCATGTTTTTTAAAAAATGTAAAAACTATCAAAAGATTGACATGTGTTAATGTTAAATTTAAATGTGAAATTACTTATATTGACCTAAATTGTATTAAATGTTAAAAATATAACCTAATTATACTTCTAGACCATTCAAATTCATAATTTAACACTATAAATTATTTCAAATAAAAAAGTTGTTTTGAATTAAAATTTAGTATTCTTCACTATTCATCAAAATATGAAAGTTATCAAAAAGGTACCAAAAATTTATCCAAACAAAATTTTTATGTTTCCTTTATAAAGAATAATTTAATTTCATAAAATTTAATATATTAAAGTGTCAAATATTGGTTTTAAAAAAGGTTTACCATTAAAAGGCCGTGAAATTTCATTTTTTGGAAAATACTTATTTTTTCTGAAAAAATGAGTTTGTTCTTATATTATGAATAAGAAACACATAATATGGATTATATAATTATATATAGTATATGAAATTCAAAATTCAGTTAATACTATTCATAAATTCTATTTAAATGGCTAGTTTGGTAAGTCATGATGTGGTCGAACTCAATGTTGCGTGTAACGCAAGTTATTGAATTACTTTAAAGAGATAACGTACTATGAAATATTGGGGTGTTATAAATTGGACCTTGTTTAAGAGGGAAAATTTTTATCCCACAAATAATAAAATCATAAAAAAAAGAATCACTCAATTTGGATCAAAATTGTAACTGTTATTCCCAAAAATTGGAAGCTCTAGAAAACTATCAATTTTCCAGAATTAACCAATTTTCATAATTAAGCCCACAATTCATCAAAAACACTAAAATGATAAAAATTATCTCAAATTTATTAATTTTAAAGGTTTAAATCATTAAAAAAATGAAAAATAATTAAAATATTATCTCTATCAGAATCCTTACACACTCATAATATAAAATAATAATACACACAAGTTCATTATGCACAAAACCACCAAGTTAATCCAATAATTTATCATTAAAATTTATCTAATGAGTCATACTCATGGTATATAAACAAAATAAATTTATGATCACTTATAATTTCACTAATAATATATTTTAAAAATTCTGTATGTTTAGCCACATTTCAAATTTACTCCCATTCACGAATACAAGTAAACTAATCATGAAAACCAAGGAAGAAAATTCTTCCAAAACATTAAAATTGAACATCTTAAAATCATTAAAAAGGCCATGAATGAACCCAATAAGGTTAAAATAAATCAACTACATGTAGTGGAGGTTTTGGAATTGTTAATTAATTAATCTAAATTTTATTATTCATGTCATTAAGATCAATCTAAGAACCCATTCGGGCATAAGGCAAGGGGTTTTTCATATCACTTTTAATTCTATGAGAATTCCATTATTCGCCACTTATTTATTATATGTGGTGTATGTGTACTGCAATTTGATACACAATTTGATGATTTTATTCATAATCATGGTATTCTGTGATTAATGTGGTGATTATTTTTTTATACGATTTGATTGATTATAATTTCGTAACGGACTTTGTCTTGATTTACATTTACATGAGACTTACATAGTATTTGGACCTAATCTTTATTATGTGGTGTATCTACTACCCCTTTGAAATCATTTTTCAATTGAAATTATAATTCTATTGAATATCCATTTTTCTGTGTCATGGATATGATTATTTCCTTAAGCCATAAACCATTTCACATACGGTGCTTATCTTGAATGCTATTCTAATTGGGGGAAATATTGATGAATCTGTAACCTCTATTCAATATGGATATTGAAAAGGAACACTAATATTGTATTAAATCTATGTATAAGGAATTACTTGTACTATAAGTGATGGGTGGGGCCTACAATATCCCCTCGATGCATCGACATGTCTCATGATAAAAACTAGTTGGTAAAAAAACCTTCTTGTTTGTTTCCAAAAAAGCAAACAGGTTTCTACCCACAAACATAAACCATCTTGATGGTATAATGTTTTATGTTCTAGATACATGAAATCAAAATAATAATCATATTATTTATTCATTATTCAGTTATTAATGTCTATGAGGTTTTCACTATGAAAAAATCTATGGATAAATTTTTATTCTCAAATTATTTGTGGAAAGTGTTTTCATTTATTCATCATGACATATTATTCATGTCTAATTGGTTATGATTCACTTTTTAATGATTCATGATTCCACTATATGTAACCCTTATTGAGAATTTGATCTAACCCTTTTTATGTTTCGTTTCCCCATGTTATACAGAAGAGAACCTTGAATAAGCTTTCAAGGAGGTAGTTTATTTTAGTTTATTATGTATCATGTTGTATTTTATATCTATCCAAATGTACTTTGTGTATCATGTATGTAATTTGGTCTTCTAAAACTACTAAACTTATCAGTTCTTTGGGATTGATTTATTATTGTCATGCTAATATAAGGAAATTATGCACCAGCTTTCAGATTCGAGGTTCGGGGCATTATAGTATAAATGTATGGTGGGGGTATGGATCAACTATATCATCCATCAAAACATTTAATTATCATTTTTAGATCACCTTTAGGTATGATTGAACTTATAATAATAAATACCTTTGAGTATTTATATTAATGACACTCTTCCTCAATTATAAAAGGGCACTCACTCTCTCCCATTCATTACACCTATCAAGCCATTTGACTCTTCCAAGACCTACCCAAATAACTTATCCTCTTACAAATTTTCATTCTTGAATCCTATATTTTTTTAAAAGTACAAACAAGGAATCCGTTTGGTGAAAACTAAAAGGAGATACCCAAATAAGAGGTAGCATTCATCAACAAATATTTTATTTTATTTCTTCCACAAACCCATAAAATTATTTTTATATCATTCTTATATAGTTACCTCAATATCTTCCATATATTAATATGTTGTTATGTTATGGGTATGACCTACAAATTCACATACTTCTGTCAAATGGGTTACAAAATCATTGTTCATATGTACAGAGGACTACCATCTTGCGAACTGATGTCATTCATTTTTAAATTACCACCTTTCATGGTTTAGAATAATGATGGAAACAATGTTTATATATGATATATATCAAATTTTTGATGTATTTATTCTTTTATAATTATTATATACACATACTATCATGCTTTCCATTTTGTGGGAATAGGATAACATCGGTCGTGAAGCGATGTGATTCATTCAATCTATACATGGAATGTATTAAAGTCGGTTTGAATCCGAATTTGTGATATATATGACATAAATATGATTATATAGTTATAATATAACATATAATATTATTTATTTTGATACAACAAGAAAATTGAATTAAAATTCAAGCGTACATATAACCTATAATCTTTATGAAAGGTGTATTTTGTTTCCTATATCTATATTTTATCGATTATTATAATACATATATACTAAATATATATGATATTTATATCTTGTTTATCATTATAGAGATGAATAAATCATAATCTATGTAAGACGATCAAGAATAATAAGTCAAAACTTGTACAAAAAACAAAGATGTTATTATCTGAAACATAGCTCTAACATGGAATTGTTAAAAAATGAGTAAAATAAAGTCATAAAACTAGTACAAAAGAGGCCTTTAATAGCGTTAGAATTGGCCTTTATCAGCACTAAAAAGGTGTAGGCTACTAGAGCGTGGTTAAAGTCCCTAGACTTTTATCAGTGCTATAAAAGTGAGGATAAATGGGCCTTTATCAGTGAAAAAAGAGCATTGATAAATCACCCCTTGACCCATGATTTTTTTAGTATTGTTAAAAGACCCTTTTAAGAACACTACTTAGCATAGTTAAAGGATCCCTTTAACAAATCTCTTTTATTACTGAAAAAGGTTCCCTTTAACAATGCTAAAAAAGCACTATTTTAGAGCTATGATTTTTATAATTTTTAACAATGCTAAAAAAAGCACAATGCTAAAAAAAGCACAATGCTAAAAAAGCACTATTTTAGCACTATTTTAGCATTATGTAGAAATCACCCCTTGACCCATGATTTTTAACAATGCTAAAAAAGCACAATGCTAAAAAAGCACTATTTTAGCATTATGTAGAAAAAGGTTCCCCATTATCAATGTTTTTTACCCCACCACATATTTTATCATCCCTTTGTGAATTTCTATCCTCATGTGTTTCTGCTTTGATTCGAACCTTGCCCCTCTTCTTTGAAGATTGAAGACCTTTACTAGTACACCATGTTATTTTTTAGTTTTTTCAATGAAATTTTTATTTATTTTTATAGACACACACACACACACACACACACACACACACATACATACATACATACATACACACATACACACACACATACAGACACACATACAGACATACATACAAACAGACATACATACATACATACATACATACATACATACATACATACATACATACATACATACATACATACATACATGCATGCATACATACATACATACATACATACATACATACATACATACATACATACATACGTACATACATACGTACTTACATACGTACGTACGTACGTACATACATACCTACATACATACATACATACATACATACATACATACATACATACATACATACATACATACATACATTCATTCATACATACATACATACATACATACATACATACATACATACATACATACATACATACATACATACATACATACGTACGTACGTACGTACATACATACCTACATACATACATACATACATACATACATACATACATACATACATACATACATACATACATACCTACATACATACATACATACATACATACATACATACATACATACAGACACATACATACATACATACATACATACATACATACATACATACATACATACATACACATACATACATACATACATACATACATACATACATACATACATACATACATACACATACATACATACATACATACATACATACATACATACATACATACATACATACATACATACATACATACATACATACCTACATACATACATACATACATACATACATACATACATACATACATACATACATACATACATACATACATACATACATACATACATACCTACATACATACATACATACATACATACATACATACCTACATACATACATACATACATACATACATACATACATACATACATACATACATACATACATACATACATACATACATACGTACATACATACATACATACATACATACATACATACATACATACATACATACATACATACATACATACATACATACATACATACATACATACATACATACATACATACATACATACATACATACATACATACATACATACATACATACATACATACATACATACATACATACATACATACATACATACATACATACATACATACATACATACATACATACATACATACATATACATACATACATACATACATACATACATACATACATACATACATACATACATACATACATACATACATACATACATACATACATACATACATACATACATACATACATACATACATACATACATACATACATACATACATACATACATACATACATACATACATACATACATACATACATACATACATACATACATACATACATACATACATACATACATACATACATACATACATACATACATACATACATACATACATACATACATACATACATACATACATACATACATACATACATACATACATACATACATACATACATACATACATACATACATACATACATACATACATACATACATACATACATACATACATACATACATACATACATACATACATACATACATACATACATACATACATACATACACACACACACACACACACAGACAGACATACATACATATAAAAATTATAAATATATTTGTATTATATTAGAAGGGCCAAGATATTTTTTTAAATAAGTTTTTAGAATACGTATTTATTTACATACATTAGAATATACATATACATACATTATAAATAAGGGCCAAGATAAAAATACATACATACATATAAAAAATAAAAATACGTATGAAAAATTATAAAAATACATACATACAAATAAAAATTATAAATATACATACATATACACACACAGACATACACACACATACATACATACATACATATAAAAATTATAAATATATTTGTATTATATTAGAAGGGCCAAGATATTTTTTTAAATAAGTTTTTAGAATACGTATTTATTTACATACATTAGAATATACATATACATATATATATATATTTATTAATTATCAACACACACATGTTTATATATAAACATTAATTGTATAGGTATATATATACATATGAATGAATTTTTATAAGGTAAATAAAATGGATAATTTTTTACTTTAAATAAAATTAGTAATATATATTTATGTTAAATGTTGAAAAATAAATTTTTATGGAAATATATTGATATTTGAATTGATACAAGTGATTTATTATAAGTAAATATAAAAAAATATGCATATATTTAATTATAAATAAAACTCCATTGCGAAAAAAAACAAAATTTCAAAACCATAATATCAATATGAATGTAAGACATGGGAATAAATTTAGTACCCACTAAAAATGAGCAAAAATACCCCCTTAAACAAGGCTAGAATTCCGTTGAATGTTAAAAATTGGGGCACCATGAAAAAAAACTCAGTTTAGGAGGCCTTTTGGGACATTTGTTGACTCATACACCGTGATATGTTGTCCCCCTATGTCCTCAAGGCATAAAGATCATTGTAGGATTCGATTTAATAAGTGGTAGAGAACAAAAAGACACCCAAATCATTAGTTTTGTCTGTTTGAAGATCTAGTTATGTTTTCAACTCATTTTAGATGTTTCTTCTTATTATTTTATAATTTTTATCTTCCACTTGTTATTAAATGACTATTAATCAATAATAATTATAAAATTATTAATTAAAAATAATTTTGAATTATTTTATATGACACTTTCACTGAATATCATATACATAAAAGGTAAATTCTATTTTATCTTTTTCTAAGACATATATAAAAAATATATGTTATATTTATATCAATATAAATACATTTATATATTTATATATTATTTTTAATGATTTATTTGAAATATACTCTTTATTAGCACTAGTAAAAAACTATATATAGGGGGGGTATTTATTAGAACTTCTAAAAAAGATATGATAGAGACCCATCTTTATATGTATTTTTTACTAGCTCTGATAAATCCCCCTTTATTAGCTCTTTTTACTAGCGCTGATAGAGAGACCCCTTTATCAACACTTTTTTACTAGCGCTACTAATAGTGGGGGGGGGGATTTATCTATGATCTTTTACGTGTGTTGTTAAATGACCCCTTTAATAGCATTTTCTAGTGATGTTAAAGACCCACTTTAACAACGTTTTTTGTAGCACTAACAAAGGGGTCTTTAACAATACTTTTAGCTAGAGTTGTTAAAACCCTAGTGCTGGATGAAATTATTTTTGTAGTAGTGTAATTAAATCAAATATAATTATATATATGAATATAATAATGTGATAGATGTATAATTAACTTATATTTATTATGCATAAGGTTTGAGAGAGTATGATGACAGTCAAGACTTAAGGTAAGTGGATTTATAGTCTCACTTTTATTTCTACGATACTGATACCATATTCACCACTCGTTTAATTTATGTGGGGTATATAATGACCTATGACATGTTATATCATGAATATAATTTATTTCATGATATTAAATGTTTCAATTGATGCTATCCTTTCATGGATCTCTTTATTAAAAAGTATCTCAAGTAGTAGGGGATTTATATCTCATTTTTTAATTTTTGTGAGACATATGATATATTCACCACCTATTTCTTATATGTGGTGTATATAATTCCCATGAATCTAATTTATGATTATTATACTTAAAATATTTTATATTTATATATCCATTTGAGGATCTCTCTTTCATGGGTTTACGATTTCAAAGTGACCAAAACGGTAAGAGAATTTTTTCTCATTTTTTATTGTTTGAGACACATGTTTTATTATGAACCTATATTATTTTATGTGGTATATATATTGAATTATTTCAGGAGAATTATGATTCAATGTTTTAAAGTGGTAATATTTTATTGATACAATCTCATAATTTATTGAGATAGTTTATGATTATGTTTCCATTAATGAAATATAATGATCCATCTCTCAAGAATTATCATGAATTTTCTTATCCTAAGGTTTTTAATGATATATTCATGAAATGGTAACATTTTTACACTAAATGGTAATAAAGACAACTAATAATTGTTTTTAAGAAAATTTCACTTTATCCCTCCCTTCTATCAGAAATATATTTTATTAAAAAACCTGGTTTTCTAAAAATATTTTCAAAAATGATTTTAAATGATGTTTTATGATAATTTTCAAGGAAATGGATTTGATTTTTTTATGTTTTAGAAAGTGTTTAAAATGGTTTTCAAATATAACTTTATAAATTTTCATGTTTGTTTTCAAATAAAATATTTTTCAAAATGTTTTATTTTTTAAAAAGTGTTTTTTTGAAATTAGAAAGGTTATTTTCCTCAAGAAATATTTTAAATGATTTTTAAACATTAATTCATATGTTTTAAAAGTTTTTTTCAGAGAAAATGATTTTTTAAAATGATTTTTTGTATTAAACAAATTGTTTTCAATGAAAGGTTATTTTCCTTAAGAAATTTCCTAATTAATATTTTAAGATCCTTCTCCATATAATATCCATATAACGTTGAGAAATTTTTATTAAGAGAAGCATAGATCCCGAAACGTTCAAGGGAGTATAAAGTAGTGAAGACTTAGCACATTACTCTTGAAAAGGCTAACAAACTCATGGAGAAGGGATCCATGGGAAGTAAAAATAAAGAATAAGATATCTGATATTTTCTAGGAGGCTTAGAAGTGAGACACCTTATTTCCATCTCTCCATGTACGAGACGTCTTTGTGTGACTACTGAGCCGAAATTTTCATTTTCAGATGAGATAGGTGATCTCACATGGAGTGATGATCTCATTTCAGATGGAATTAAATAAATTAATAGAGTTCATCTCCACCGAATCCATAGTTATACCATGAGAGTGAAAAATCTCAAGACCCATGCACATGGATGTGGCTTCCCCCATGAGGGAGTAACCTTGTCCTCCGAAATCACTGAAGGAAAGAATGACAGAACCTGATTGATTGCGAATCATGCCCACCCAAAATAAAACCATTCCAGAATGATCCATTAGAGCTATGATTTAGACCTATATCCAATGGGTTCCATCTCACCCAGTTTCCATACAGTGTAAGAACTTAGATAAACCTATCGTTCAGAATGAGGGAAGAGATAGAAGGAGAGCATTCCCATTATTTAGAGAGAAGGCCAATATCAAACTCCATATAACTCAACCATATCTCCACAGTCATGCATGATCTTGTTGTACCCTCATTCCTTTCCTTATTATTAGAATTATAAATATACCAACATCCAGTAGAAAAAAATAAGACTCTGGATTTCCTTTCATGTGTATTGTACGTTGTTCCACGAAACCATGGGGGATAGAAGTCATCTATTGTAAGATCCTAGAGATCACCACCATTAAAAATACAAAAGCATATCTAGACAAAATAGGACCACTCTCCCATTAAAAAAATTAATAAGTATATTCTTCACGCAGGATGTGGCCACATGTGAATTTAGAAACAATGGAAATTACCTTGCGCCACACCCCATGTTCAGTTGGAAGATCATAGTTGCACAAGTTCCAAACATGAAAGTTTAGTTTTGATGGGATTTCATTGCACTAGAGAGATGAACCCCATGTATCATGGTTGGAGGCAGTATGAAAAGATTTATGGAACACCTTCATCATGAACAGACCTAAGGAAGAACCTGTAAAGATTATTCTTTTCAAATTAAAGTTGAAAACAATACATTGGAATATCTCTAGTTGTTAGGGGTTATGAATAGTGGTGATGTGCCCTAGAAATGTGATGTATTGATAGAGGGAAATATAAGGCATTAGGTATTCGAGAAAGTTAAGGATGAATCTCACCCAATTATGACTCCAAAAGTTAACAACATATTCCCCCACTATCCATCTGGAGTAGTTACAAAGAGAATAGATGTTCCACCTGATCAGATCCCATGTTTTCCATAGTTTCTTCCCCAATTCAGAATTATATGATTCATATTTTAAATGGACGAGACATTCCAATAAGGAGTTATTTTCTAATAAGTATCACTCCAGGTTACCCTGCAATAAGTGCATTGTTTCCCAGAAACTTTTAAGATTAATACCCCTATCCTCCACTTCCATATCTAGTATATCACATGAAGCTCAGTGATACCTACCCTCACCCAGCGCATCCCAAATAAATCCTGAAATAATGTTTTCAATATTCTAGAGATCTTTATTAGAGGCATTGATTACTGATAGAACATGAATTGTTATCTAAGTCATCACACAATTGGCATGGGTGATGAGACTTCCAAAAGAAAGAATGCAATTATTACAGTTAAGAAAACAAGAATAAATTATCCAATAAATCGTAAAAATGTTGGAACTATGTTTTTACTAGAGAGAGAGGAGCCCCCATATAATCCATGGGAATGTTACTTCTGTGAATCCATAGACACTCCTCAATCTGCTTCCTAATATTTTACGGCCAGTTCTTGGAAGTAAATAGAAATATTTTCTCTTTGCTTGTGATTTTATCACTCCATTTGTTGTAAGTGTCCATAACGTGGTTGAAATTGTGAATGGACTGACTTATACTATTGATAAAGAGGATGAGATCATCTGAAAAGAATATGTGAGAAATCCCAAATTTTTTTGAACTTCAATGATAAAGTTGAATGAATCCCTCATGCATGTATTTATTGAAATACACGCTGAAAGAGTTGGGAATTAGGATATAAATACTAATGGATAATGGTTCCCCTTGATGAAGACCCCATACTAACTTGAAAAACCCATAGCTCTTACCAATGAATGTGACTAGAAACTTGGGATAATGTATGCATCTAAAAAAATATCAATAACCAGCTCGGATAAACCCATTCACCACATAACATTAATAATAACAATCTACTCCATTAAATCATATTCTTTTCCATGTCATATTTAATGGAAATATTAGTCCCCAACACCATTTTAGCAATGTAATTTACCTTTTCCTGGGCTAAGACAATGTCCATTAGGGTTGACCTACCCTAGATAAATCCATTTTATTCCTCTGAAATCTACTTATTCATGTGTCCAGATAGCCTACTGTTAATAATATTATCACAGAATATGTAGGGGAAATTGAAAATGCTAATGGGACTATATTTTCTAAGTGAGGAAGGATTTTTTTACCTTAAGGATGAGAATTAAATTGGTGGCACATGAAACTCTAGAAATATTTGCCCCTATGAAAAAATATTTTATGAGTTCCCCAAGTTCCCCTTTGATGATGTCCTATGAATTAATATAGAAATAACCCAAGAAACTGTTGGGGATAGGGGTGCACCCTGGGTTAGGAGCCTTAACAAGCTCCCAAATTTCATCTTTTTCATGAATTTTCTCAAATAATATGTTGATATCATGTGGTATCACCTATGGGATTGTGTCAAAGAAATAATCTTGATCCCTTGGGGTTCCATTTTTCTAGTGAGGACTTACACCTACAACAAGGGAGGATAAGAAAGAATAAACCATACCTCCAACCTTATTAGGTTTATTAGTAAAGGATCAATTATCAAGAATGATGTTAGGGACACATGTCATTTTCTGTTCTTTAAAGCAGGCCTTGAAATAAATAGTGTTTTTTCACCCTCCTTCTGTGAGGTGGCCCTCGAGCATTCCTTACCAACTCTCTCATGTTCAAGAATAAATTCAGTGAAATGAACTTCCATGATTTCCATAGGGTATAAAAGATCATCATCCCATCGGTCCCCTAGGGCCAAACCCACTAGCTCAATATAAATTTTAATACCATCCAGTTCAGCAAAGTAAGGAGGCCTATTACCATCCCACACCCACAAATCATCTCTCATACATCATCACTTCTTATGTAAGACCACCCATGTTTCTTCTTCTATAACTCTAGACCAGGACGAACTAACATGAGGTATAAAGTTTCCATCAACATCTCACTTTCTAGAGTAGAAGAACTGATCAAATTCCATAAGTAGCCTATAGGATAATGTGGTTTATGTTTTTGATGAAAAGTTGTTTGTGAAACCCATTTATATTTCATGGGTTATACCAAGAGGAGATGGTTCAAAACCTACTTATTTTCATTGGTTATACAATAATGAAATGATTATGGAACCTATACTTTTTTCACAGGTTATGATATCATAAAATTTTTATGATACCCATTTCATTTCATGGGTTATGATATGATGAATATTTATGATCTTATGACACACATTTGTATGATTTCATTATGTGATGGTGGAACCAAAATCTCCCTCCAATGAATTGGGTAATAATAAATGTTATATGTTCTAAGATGGTACATCGGTGTTTATCCCAAGTCTAAAGATGAGGGTACATGAGTGTTTACCCCAAGAACATAAAGGAGGGTATATGGGTTGTCAACCGAATCTCATATAGGTTGGTAACAGTGGTTATCTCATTCTTGAAGTACGTACACGGGTGGTCAACCTAAGTCTCACATGATATGAATGTGTTGGTGGGTATCCTTGACATAAGATTTTATAGGCTTCTATGTATGCCACAAATTCTATGTCTTATGACAATGTCATATTATCATGGATCATGTTATTTGATTTCCTTATGATTCATGTCGCATGATATGCCAATATTTATTCCATGAATCATGTGTATGATCTTTTATATGCAGGGTATGAACTTGAAATGTTATTATCATGTTCTCATTCCCTTATGTTCATGTTATACTTATATATATCCTTTATTTTTTTACTGAGCATCTGATCATACCCATTCTTTTGTTTTCTTTCCCAAGATTATGATTAATGGTTTTAAGTTGGAGTACTAAATGGGTAGATCTTTGTGGGAAACATTTAAGATCTTTCAGCAAGTTAGAAGATTGTGTTACAACTTTAAAAGACACTAAACTACTAGGGTCCTTGATAATGTTTTTATGTAATGTAATGGAAATGCATATGAGAATATGTAATATCATTGTATTTTAATCCTAGGTAGCTATATATACAACCCATTAGACAAAAATGTAATTTTTTAAAGACAAACCATATTCTTAGATAGAGAGAACATCTACAAAAGATAAAGTGGGAGTGATATTTACTTTGATGAAGTCCTAGATCAAGCCATATAAGAGATAGAATAGAAGCATATTCCACAAATCCACATGGAAGAATAGGTTCCAAAGACCCAAGTTCTATGTAGGAGAAAATATAGGTTAGATAACTAGAAAAATATGGTTTTATAACCACTAATGATGGAGACTCATTATTTGTTGATAATAATAATCTAGTAACCTTCATTGAAGTAGTAAGTGGAATAGATGTTTCCTAGTGGAAAGAATATATGGATTCTAAAATATATTCCATATACCAAAACCATGTATGGAATTTGGTAGATCCTATAATGGATGTAAATCACATTGGTTTTAAATTGGTATTCAAGAAGAAACTATACATTTATGGACAATCTATTACTTATAAGGCACAACTAATTGTAAAAGCGTTCAGACAACATCAAGGAATAGAAGACAATGAATCCTTTTCACCAGTTTCTGTAGTGAAATCCATTGGAATAATAGTTTCCATTATGGATATAATTTACTACAAGATTTGGAAAATGTATTTAAAAATAGTCTTCCATAATGGGATCCTTCAAGAATATTTCAACATGACAGAACCTGAAGTGTTTGTGACTCTAAAGGGTGAAAAAAATGTATAAAAATTGAAAAGAACCCTTTATGGGTTATAATAAGAATCTATGTCATGGAAAACTATGTTTGATGAATCCATAATTGAATTTGGTTTCATAAATAATTAATGTGAGCCTTGTGCTTATAATAGGTTTAGTGGGAGTGCAACCATTTTCTTAATAGTATATAATGATGACATGCTACTTATTAGAAATGTAATACCAGTATTATAGTCTATTAAGTACTGGTTGAATAAATTATTCTATGTGAAGAACTTAGGTGAAGAACATATATTCTTGGGATAAATATCCATAATATTAGTTCCAATAATATTATTTGAATAATTCATGGTACATATATTGACAAGATACTAAATAGATTCAATATAGAACAAATGAAGATGGTATTGTTTCTAATCCAACATGAAAATCATATTTCTAGGAAAATGTGTATTTAAAAACATGAGAAAAGATAAATGATGACAATAATTTCATATGAATCAGTGATTAGGTCAGTAATGTATGTTATTCTATGTGTTAGTCTTGATGTTTTCCATGCCTTGAGTATGGTAGAAAGATATCAATCTGACCCAAATGACCGCCATTGGATGGAATCAAGACTATAATTATCTTTCTAAGGTTTACTAAGGATATGTTCCTATTCTATAGAGGATATGATGAAATATTCATCATAGGATATGTAGATACTATTTTACAAATAGATCATGATGATCAAGAATTGCAGAAGAGGTACATCTTCATTATAAACGGAGGTTCTATGATCTTGAAGAGCTCAAATAAAGATGTGGTTGAAGATTTTGTAGTAGAGTTTGAGTGTATTTGAACTTCTGAGGAAAATAAAGAAGTATTATGGAAACAAAACTTTATCCAACATCTTGATGTGGTACCAAACAATGAATATTATATCAAACTCTATTGTAATAAGAATATAATGGTGGCCCTTTCTAAGGATCTAAGGACACATCAGCGAATGAAGAACATAATTTTAAATTATCATCTCTTAAGGATTTTTTATCAAATAGGTGATGTTTTTAGTAAAAAAAAATATTCAGAAAAGGAAGTATGGTATAACCCTTGACGAAAGACTTAACTTAGTAGAAATATGATCATCATGTGAGGTTTAGTGGACTAAAATTCATAGAAAGTGGGATCTAGTCTAAGTGGGAGTCTATGGGAGTTCATGTTCTATAAAAAAACTATTTATACTTTGATTACATGTATATATAAATATTTTAAGATCAATAAATATGTCTAATTACAAATTTTTCATTTCTATACATGAATTTAATGTAATAATGTCCTAGAGTGTCTATCCCATTGATAAGGTCATAACAGTTCCCCGCATTGATGAAAACCTTGAAATAAGATAATGATATTACTAAATATAGTTCTATGGTAGAATAAAATTATATGAATGGGAAATTAGTACCTTGAATGCAAGGTGTGAGAAATTATAAGTGGATAAGACTTCTTCTCATGATTTTCACACTTATTAATCTCCAAGACGAGAGATTATGAGAGTAGACCCGATAATAAGATTTCCATGTTTTTATTTGTAATAATATATTCCTAAATATGAGCATGCATAATGGACCTTAGATTTTATGATTATATTTAATATATACCAGGAATACCTCCCTTAGATTTACTAAGAAAAACCATGAAGCCATAGGTTTTTGGGAAGTAAGGTTAGTTGGGTGCATCATGAAAGAAAAGTTATTAATGGATAAGTGGAGGAAGGATTTATCCCTTCCATCTTCGGGGAAGTTGATATATCATCAATGTGATTAAAATGGAACCATCACATTAAATTCCACAAACATGATGTATCAATGTTCTTATTTCAGATAGTCAAAAAAATACGTATCAAGCATATAGGTTTATAACACATATTTTCAAATTTCTTGATGAGATATTTTGATGAAGGGATTATATTACACAGTAAGAATTTGTATGAGGTTGTTAACATTTGGAAATTAAGTTATTTATATGGGATTACTTTACCTATTTGTATATTTTAATCATAGTCTTTATGTAAAACCTTTATATTTTATAAAACATTTATATTTAAAAAATAATAATTTATTTGATAGATTGTGATACACACAACCCTGAGTCAAAATGAACTCCAATATAGTATATCATTTTTAAAAAGACATTAAATTTTTGGTGTTAATAGAAATAACTAAAATTTAAAAATATTTATAATGAATATATATATAATTTATTTATTAACAAGTACTTAATTTTCAATAAAGTCATTATATTTTTTAAAAATACATTTTTCTTAAGAAATGGGGTTTATTGATTTTTGTGAGAAAATAAAATAAATAACATTTGGAAACATATAGAAAATATATTTGAAAAAAATGAAATTAATTTTTAAAATAAAAATTTAAAAATTATCTTATAGTGAAGTTTTGATAATTTTCTGAAAATATTTTTTTTCGATGAATAGTGAAAAATATCGATCTGTAATGAAAACTATTTTTAATTTAAATATTTTACAAAGTTATATTTTTTTAAAATAGTTTTAAAAGTAATAATAGTTCATTTATATTATTAATAATCCAATTATGTTTATTATAATGATGTTTATGCCAATTTTGGTATAAAAACATTGTATACATATGATTTTTTTTGAAAACCATTTTCATCACATTTTGACAGTTTATTTTAAAAGTAATTTCTACCAATTTTAGAGATTGAATATTAAAAAATAGATTCCATATTTTAAATATATACATAATATTTTTTATTGTGTCCACTTTCAGTTTTGGTCATATTGAATTGTAAAAAATAGTAATACTTTATCACCATGGTTAGGGTTAAAATGTGTTTACCGGGGGGGGGGAGGTTAAACCAAGAGATAAGGGTGGTGTTTTCAATTAAAATTGACTAAATAGTATTTTATGAAAATATATTTACCTAATAATATCCTATATTTTAATATCAGGTAATTTTGAAAAATTTGGATTGATAATGAATTTATTATATTTTATTCTTTTAAGAAATTCCATGTGTGTTCCCTTATCCACTCATAAAATGATATCCCTAGTTTCTCTTTTTTAAACAAAATTTAGCCTTATATTTCAAACAAAACCTAACCAAATCTCTTTTAAACATACCCATATATTAATTAAAGTTGATTATTTTCTTAAAATACCATTACAACCATTACAATGGTCCTTAATAACAGATCTAAGGGAGGCCAATTGAAGGAGAGGTAATCGTCTTACCCGAACACTTTCAATTTCATTATTCTTCTACCACATATAAATTTGTGATATATATAATAAAATAATAATATCAGTATCCTAAATATACTTAAATTTTATTATGATTATGAAACTTGAAATATTAAAATATATTTATCAAATGGGAAGTGAAAGAATCGCCCGTGAATATGGGTGGACTATCACCTCCACATAGAGATATAATTCATTTTCCATCACTATCATTAATGGAAGGTTATTATTATGGGTTTAAAGTTTAGATATTATATTTATGACATAATTTTTTTTTAAAACTATAATATAATATCTTCTTTCAAACCTTACATTCCATTGGGAATTGATATAGTCAGGCATGCGTACATGTGGGCTACCACCCCCACAAAGTAATGTGATTCGTTTTTAAATTCATATTTACATGGATAGTAGTAAAGAATGATTTAATGAATTATATATATATATATATATTATATTATACGGATTCATTAAAGGTGAATTAATAATTAACTTTCTTTTGCTTAATCTTTTAGTAAGTGAATACAATGGTCATGCGTATGTACGACTTACCATCTCTATAAACGATGTGATTAATTTTTCCATATCTAAATTTTATGGATGAATATATATATATATATAATTAATATATATAATATTAATATCATGGTTAATGTTCTATATATTATGGAACCATGATCAATGTATAATGATCGAGTCTATTGAAGAAAAATATGCATAAAAAATGAAGTAGTTATCACTCAGAATAGTATTTTTAGTAAAGAATTGTTGATAAAGGGGTGATAAGATATTATAAAAAATAATTTATGTTATGATATATTTGAGTACGGTTCTATAATACCAGTATAATAAATCTATAATTATTTTGAAGGATTTTTTAAACATGTGCAGTGAAAGACAAGACTTGAGGTAAAGGATTTATGTTACCATATAACTATTTATAAAGATTGTTTATGACTAAGTTTCTGATTATGATGTTTCATAATTACCAATAAATAATATCATAAAATTTATTATCCATTGGTTATTTATTAATAATACATGTTTTCCTTCCATTTTTCTCACTTTAAGTACTTAATATATCAAAAGAATGTTTTGAAAAATAAAAATGACTTTATTTATCTCTTCAATCAAAAATCAATTCTACTCTATGCCCTTGATTTCTAATTTTTTTTCAAGAACATTTTTAATATTGTCCTATGATTTTTAAAATTAGTTTTTACCAATGATTGAAGTTTTTTAAAATGGTTTAAAAGGAATTCTATTATCAACTTCCAAATGAGAATCTTTTTTATTTTTTCAAAAAATGCAAAAGGAATATTTGTTTTAACATAAACGATATGAACGTAATTTCCTAACATTACAACTGCTAAATATTTTGAAGCTTACACTTAAGGTTTCCAATTTTATTTTAAAATAAAATCATTTATTTAATATTTGGGGAATTTTTGATTTTTAAATATGTGATTTAAAGGTAAAAAAAGGTATTTTCCTCAAGAAATGTTCCAAGAAATATTTTAAAGGGTTGTTCCATATATTATGAAATAGTTTTACGTTACTAAATATTTACATGGTATATGATCCAATAATACCATAAAATTTAATTATTTTTATGGTTTATGATTATGGTGACTTAAGGATGATTCAATGAAATCCATTTCTTTTCCATAGGTTAATTAAGTCATAAAACCCATTTCATTCCCATGGGTTATAATTTGATGAAATAATGAAATTTTTATGAAATAATTTCCCTTTCAAGGTATGATGAATGATTTATAATCTTGTAGCGAACATATATATGATTTTCATAATGATATGGATGATACAAGAATTGTATATCCCTCCAATACATTGTGTAAATATGGATATCTTATGAGATAATAAGGACTAGAATGGGGAGTGGACCCAATTTAGTAAGGGAATATGTTCACTATGATAGTATTGGGAATGAACCTTGACTAGTAAGATGGTTTTGGGAGTAAAAAAAATTCATTGTGATAGTGTAGGTAGTGATCCATGACTACTAAAGAAATGATTTTACATGATTATATATATTCAAAAAATCTATTTCTTATGCCAATGTTATGTTCACATGGATCATTTTCTTTGATTCATTTATGATACAAGTCTTATTAACCACCAAATAGTATTCCATGACTCAAGATTATGATATATGATATGTATTTTATGGTATTTAAATGTTATAATCATGTTCTTAGACCCTTATTCTCATGTTATGATTAAGTGGTCTTTGATACATCCCTTGTTTACCCTTACTGAGCATTAAAGCTCATCCTTTCTTATATTTACTTTACCTAGGTTATAAATAAAGGTATTATGTATGATATATATAATAAGGGAGATAGTTATGAAGAAATTAGTGGGAGATGATATATTTCTCTCATTGTTATGTTAAAAATAGGCCTCAATACTTTGATGTGGGTGAATTAGGGTATGGATATTCATTCCAAAATTCTTCCTTCCCCACCGGATCATGACCTTTTTATTATGAGGGTCACATTATTTTGTATTATGTGTTTATGATAATATTATTAGTTCTTTATTTATCTGATGATGATGAACTAAAAGTAAAATATGAAAAAAGCACAAGGACACAAAAATTTTATGTTGTTTACCCTCACTAGGCTACATACAAGGTGCATAAAATGATGTCATGCTGATGCACCAAATCCACTCAGGATCACTAAAAAATGTTTTTAGGATAGATCCCTTATATACCAAATATCACTACCATTATAAGGTTTAGGGGTAGATCAATGATTTCCCATGGGTCACAACCTGAGTCTCTTTCCCTGAAACATTGTTAGTGGAAAGGATTACCTGCTTTCCCTTCCTTCTCTCACTGCTCTAGAAATAATTCAAACACATTTTATGGAAATGTAGGTCCCATAATTAGTAATAATGAATACATCCTCAGTTGTATATATATGATCAATTAAAGTCCCACTTTCATCTAATTGATGAATACCAATTTACCACTAATTTATAGAAAAATCACTTATTAAAAATTTTGTGATGCTCACTACCGTCACGAAGCTCATAGCCTTCAAAAAACATCCCAGTTATTCATAAGAATATTCTACATTTTTTAACCCCACAACTTTAATGAAACTCAAATATTCTCAAAAAAATATCACAACTTTTGGTTAGATTTTTATATACTTCATGAACTTCTATACTATTGCGATTCTAGAAATTTTCGGTCTTCTTTCATAGCCTTCACAAACTTCCTTTCTTAATGATCTTTTTTTTCAAGAACCATGATAAGAAAAAAAATTATATTTATTTTACTTTCTTTTATTTATAGTTTTATCATTTATTTAATTGATAATTCATGTGGTATGTGTAAAATTTGGCTAGAATAATCATTTCACATGTTTCTACGGATGATAGGAAAAAAAAACACAAAAAATAACCCAGTACACGTTGTGATGCTTATGTACACATCGTGTACAAGTAGATCATAGCCTGACCCAAGTTGTGAATCCATGCCCTGACCAAGCCATGTTGTTAGCAAAGATAATCCTCTACACATCATGTACACCCCAAACATGTTGTGACACGAGTCGAAGTAGAAAACGAGAAAACCGTGAGGAATTAGCACTAAAAGATAGTTGGGGGAGGGAACACGTCATGAATCTTCAAGTAAATAATGTTAAATTGGTCAAATCTCATAAATTTTCAAAATATATGTGTTCCAAGCTAGAGATCCAAAATCCATAAAAAATGATGCGGAGCAAGGCTACAGGATGTGTACTTCAGGTATACGTTGTGACGATTTTTTCCTATTTAAGAAGTAGAGAGACAGAGAATTTCACATATCTTCAGGAGAAGTTATTTCTCTCCTTTTCAAATCCCTATGAGTTACCTCACATTTCTCATTAAAAACTCAAAATTTCTTAGTGTTTTACATTTTTATTAATCCTATAGCTGTGGATATTTCATTCTTCACCACCTTTAAAATTAAATTACCGCATTTAAGTTCAATTTCATTCTTCTTTCTCATGTAGGTACTTTGTTTATATTTGTAATTTACAATACATATCCTTTATCCCCTTTATCAATCCTAAACCCTTTCATGATTTACATACAATTAAACTCAATATACATGTCAAGAACGGTTTATTTTGTTTATTTAATTACTTCTCCATACCTAATGAGTAACTAAATTAATTACGGGTGGGGATCAAATTCATCTGCACACTTATTGGTAACTTTAATTTTAAACTTGGAAAGACTAACTGAATTAGTAATAAGGATAATACCAACAGTCTATCTCATTTTCATAAACATTCCTAATCACGGGACATTGTAGCAAATGAACCAATCCTAATTGGAGTAGACTAGGATACAATCACTAGCCTAGGACACTTTCTACCCTAAAAGCCAAACATAATTCCCATAGGCTATTAACTATCTCTCAGTCATGGAATATTTACTTTCTAAGTATAGCTATGTGTCTAGACCAAAGTTAACTAGCGACATCTATTTGATTCACATAACAATTCATAAGGAACTTTCCAAGATTATAATTAAAACCCATCCTTCACCCATATACTCAACTTGACCCTGACCCCTATTTTTGTATTTTAAGTCACCCATTTAATAGAAATTAATTTTTTTGCAAAAAACCAATATTTCTCAAAAGGACTCCCTTACAGGTCTTGAAAACTAGAATTCTCCACAAGACAGCTTTCTCCCATAGGGATCGGCCCCACACACCCACTACAGTATGCCCTTGTAGTTAGTGAAAGTTTAAGAAAATATAAAATCAAATTTTACACAACGCCAAGAGGGAAGTAACAATTCGTTTCAGGTACTATCAAATTTTGACACTATTTCCATGGAGGAAACACCATTTTCGAAAGAACTATAGTTTTCACAAGACTTAGGATTGCCTTTCCCTTGCCTTCTTTCTTTCATTCATTTTCATACACCCTTGCATCTTCACCCTAATTTTGTAGTGCATGTACCATTGTCCTATGACTCATTCAAGGAAAATTTAAACAGATGAATCATTGTCCTTCAATCCTGATATCAAGACACACCTGCTTACACTTCATCAGTCTGCCATGGGCAAGAAACATCATCTAGCGGGATCAAAGCCACCAAATCATAACCCCTATAAAATCATACCTGGAGAATACCCAATGCACCCAGAGAAGACCATCCTAGACTACAGATTACCATCGATCCATGGTATGACACCTATCATTGTTCCCCCGTCTATTCCTAACCATATATTTGAAATCAAACCTAGAATCATCCATATGATATAGGACATGGTAAAATTCAGTGGTCTTCAGAGCGAAGACCCGCATGAACACATTTCCAATTTCTTTGAAGTTTGTGATACCTTTCTCCACCAGAGAGTGTTTTCTGATGTGATAAGAATTTGTGTCATCACTTTTTCATTGAGAGATAGGGAAAAGTGTTGGATCAAAAGCTAAGATCCCATGTCAATCTTGACTTGGGATGACCTTGCCAAAATATTTTTAGAGAAATACTTCCCACCCATCCGAACATGGAAACTATGGAATGATATTCAAAAAATTTCTCAAGTAGATGGAGAATCGGTATTGGAAACATGGGAAAAATTTAAAGATATTATGAGGAAACTTCCACCTCGTAGACTTGATACATGGACTCAATTTCAAATTTTCTATCAAGGACTCTATCAAGTTGCACGAATGATTGTCTATGCTACTGCTGATTGAGGTTTAATGTTTTAAACCCCCGAAGTAGGAAGAGAAATTATGGACAAAGTCTCTCACCATGACAATATATGGCAGAGTGATCTGGACCACCATGACACAATATACACCATGTTGATGAGAACACTCAGTTAACAATACACGTTGAGGCGCTAATAAAGAAACTCGAGTCTTTTCAGATACCAGAAACACAACCCCCTCTTGCCCAAGTAATGGAAATATAGCCATGTGAGATGTGTAGTTTCCCCACCTATATCAAGACTGCAGGCGTGATGCGATTATCAACAAGACTATAATTATGTTAATTACAATCAGAAAACATAGTCATTTCAGCAGCAACAACAATTTTATTAGAAGAGTCTTTCTTAGAAGCAGCCTTAGAACAATCATGGTTATTTTCAGTAGTAAAGTGGTCAAACATTGTTTTGAAATCAAAGACCAATAGGGTATCAATTATTGAAACCTATTCCACGACTTCATCAACCAATTAAGCAACCATCATTGCAACTGAGACCCCAATAATATGAATTCTAACCTGACCTACCAAGTCCTTCTCAGAAAGAATCTCCAAGTAACCTATATAATATCCTAACTACTTTTGTGAAAAAGTCATATCAAAGAATGACAACCTAGGAGACAGAGATTCAGAATCAATGTGCAACGTTGAGAAACATGGGAATTCAAGTGGTTCAAATTTCTAAGACCTTATCTAGGAGATTTCCAAGTAGCATTGATACATACTAATGAGATGAATCTAAGGAAATAGTTTTGAGAAGTGGAAAAGTGTTATATATTCAATAACCAAAAGAAGAATGGCCATAGGAGAACCTATGAAAAAATAAGTAGAATAATTTTTTCCAAAATCACCGCAATATGTAGTACCAGTTGGGTAGGATCATACCCCATAAAAGAATATGGAACCCATGTAAGTTTCTCCACCTTCATACAAGCCACCTATTCCATTTCTAGAAAGAGTGAGACAAGGTAGGCATGAGGCACAATACAAAAAGTTCCTCGAAATTTATAAAAAATTGTGTATCAATATTCCTTTTTTCATAAGAAATCGATTAGATGCTTGTGTATGAAAAATTAATCAAATACTTGCTATCAAACAAGAGAAAGATAGAATATCTAAGATTCATCTCTTTAAATTAAGAATGCTCTGCTATTTTACAACAAAAAATTCCCCGAAAGATGAGAGATCTTGGGAGTTTCTCTATTCCTTATGAAATAGGGGAGTGAAAATTCTGAATAGAATTATGTGATCATGGATCCATCATCAACTTGATGCAAATTAGTGTTTTTCATACGGTCAGACTCAAAGAACTCAAGGACACTAGAGTATCATTACAACTAGCCAACCGTTCAGTAAAGTACCCTAAGATATTCTTGAAGTTGTTTTGGTCAAGGATAAGAAATTTATTTTTCCATCATAATTTCTCATGTTACACATGGAAGAAGAAGGAGATGTCACTATCATTCTTGTTAGACCATTCTTATTAACATGAAAGGATTTGATTGATGTTAATTAAGGATTTATGATCTTCATAGTCAGAGAAGATCTGGTAATTTTCAACCTAATAAATGCTACCCAACACTATGATGACACTTTGGATTGAAATTCCATATCTCTTGCTCAAAAAGTAGAGGATTACATGACCATTGAAGAGAAGAGAGATGATTAATTATTATATAAGGAAAAATACTATGATATTGAAGAAGTTAGATTTATCAAAACACTCACTAGAGATACCAGGCCACCATTTATTCTATCCATCATTCAGCCACCCCAGTTAGAATTGAATCCTCTACCCAATACATTGATGTACTCATATTTAGGAGAGTTATTCTCTTTACCCATCATCATTAGATCAGAATTATCCAAGGAACATGAGGAAAAGTTGTTTTATGTTCTAAAAGGAATAAAATAATCAATTTATCAGGGAGTAAAGGAAATAAGAGGGATCAATCCCACCGAGTGCACCCATATAATTTTACTTGAATAGGATTCAAAGCCAAAAATAAAACCTTAGAGGTGGCTGATGCCACCAACGAAGGAGGTAGTCAAGAAAAATTCTTGATGCTCATGAATGGGAGAATAATTTTTACAATTTCATATTGTGAATGGGTGAGCTCCCTCCACGTTGTTCCAAAACAAGGAGGTCTCAGAGTAGAAACGATAGATGATAATGAGTTAATTTCAACATGCACCATCACTGGATGGAGAGTTTGTGTGGACTACAGATTCTTGAATGAAATAACAAGAAAATACCATTTCCCTTCCCTTTTATGGATCAAATTATAGATATACTAGCATGATATGATTTATAGTGTTTCTTGGATGGAAATTCAGGATAAAATCGAATTGCAGCAAACCCCACTGAAAGGACAAAAACCACCTTCACCTGCCCATTTAGTATGTTTTCATATAGATGTATGTCATTTGGAATGTGTAAAACTCCAGTGACATTACAAATATGCATGAAACATATCTTTCATGACATGGATGAATAATTCATTGAAATCTTCATGGAATATTTCTCAGTCTATGGGATGTCATTTAATGTATGTCTAAGAAATCTAGAATTGGTTCTCCAAAACTATGAGGAGAAATTCTTAGTACCAAATTAAGAAAAATGTAACTTTATTGTATAGGGTGGAATCATACATGGTCCAAGGATCTAAAAAGAAGGAATTTATGTTGATCCAACAAAAATAAAGTTCATCAAAGATCTTCTTTAACTATCAACTATAAAAGGGATCAAAAGTTTTCACAAACATGCTAGATTCTACAGATGATTCATGGCCAACAAGCTTGTACCCTAGTGGTTCAGGCTCCTGCTTGGCATCCAAAAGACCTAGGATCAAATCTGGGAAGGGGAGATTTCCCGAGTACTATAGCAGGGAACTGTAGAAGCACTATAGCAGGTCACTGTAGCAGTACTGTAGTAGTGGTGGACTGTAGCAGCGGAATCACTATAGCGGTGGAGGGACTGTAACAGGGTACTATAGTGGTGACGGTACTGTAGCAGGTACTGTAGCTGCGTGGGTACTGTAGCAGTACTATTCACCGAGGGGTCCTTTGGGCCAAAAAATGGGCATTCTAGCCCTGTATGCAGGCCACTTGGCCTTGGGCCTTCGGGCTATGTTATGGGTCACCCTCTACCCAGTCTAAAGAGGTCTTTTCTTTAATAATAAATTGAGGGTTCGGCCCCAACCTTTAAAAAAACAGATGCTTCATGAAATATTTTTCTAAATTCGCACACCCATTGACACACCTATTTTCAAAAGATATTATTTTGAAATTCAACGTGGAATCCTGACAAGATTTTAAGATGTTTAAGAATAACCGAATTTCATTACTAGTAATCATTTCACCAAACTGGGAAATATAGATTAGATTAATGTGGGATTCCAGTGACCTAGATGTAGGATCTGTTCTAGGAAAACACATTGAAAACACCTTCTATCCAATTTATTATGCAATTCACACACTAAATGAAGCTCAGGTAAATTACATGACTACATATAAGGATATAATAGTTGTTGTTTATGCCTTTGAAAAGTTCCATTCATTCCTTGTTCTATAAAAATTCATTGTCCATTTTGATCATGGCACTCTTCGATATCTGATCAACCAGAAAGATTACAAAACAATTTTGATACATTGGATTCTACTCCTACAATAAATTGAAGGCATGATAAAAGATACCAAGGGAATAAAAAATGTAATTGCAGTACATCTCTCCATATTACCTCTTACTATCATCAAAGAAGATGAAGAGGCTAATATCAAAGTGGAATTTCCTAATGTTACCCTATCTAGAATCAAGGCCCAACTTTGGGTTTCATACATGTCCAATTATATTGCAACAATATTTATACATCAAGACCTCTCATACCAAAAATGAAAGAAGTTCCTTTTAGATTCCAAGAACTACTATTGGTATTAAGCTTTGTTATTCAAGAATTATGTTGATGGAATTTTAAGATGCTGCATCCGAGAAGAGGTGACTTAGAATGTAATTGAAATGTGTCACAATTCTCTAACTATAGGCCATCATGGACCCAAGCGCACAATGGAAAATATCCTCTAAAGTGGATTTTTATGGCCCTTATTGCAACAAGATGAAAGGGTATTCTTCCAGTTCTATGACAGATGCCAATGAATGGGGAATATCAGCAAAAGAAACAAGATTTCATAGAATCCCATTATGGAAGTTGAAGTTTTTGACATATGGGGAATCAAATTCATGGGACCGTTCCCTACGTCACATGGAAAAAAATTACATTCTTCCCATAGTGGATTACATCTCCAAGTGGGTTGAAGCTGAAGCAATAAATCATGACATAACCAAGGTAGTCATGAATTTTCTCCAAAAGAATGTATTTGTGAATTTTGGATTTCCATAGATACTCATCAGTGAATGTGAAAAAAAACTTCTCCAATCAACCAATGTGAAGGATGATAGAAAGATATAGCATTTAGTAAAACACTAAAACTCTCTACCACCCACAAATGAGTGGACAGGTTGAGTTGTCGAATAGGGAGGTGAAATAAATTTTAGAAAAAATAGTGAACACCAATAGTAATGATTGGAGCCTAATGTTGGATGATTAACTAAGGGATTACATGAATTCTTTTAAAACACGCATAGGTACCACAACTTTTAAATTTATTTATAGAAAACACTATCATCTTTCGATAGAGCTAGATCATCATTCATTTTGGGTCATCAAAACGATGAACATGGATTCTAAAGAGGCTAGAGAAGAAAGATTTGTATAGTTGACTGAATTGTAATAAATAAAGATAAATTCATTTGAAAATATAAGTATTTATAAGGAGAATACGAAGAAGTGTCATGGAAATGCATCACAAGGCATACCTTTGTCCCTAGGAACAAAGTCATACTATTTAATTCAAGATTGAAATTATTAACAGGAAAGCTGAAATCAAGATGGTTTGGTAATTTTGAGATTATCCAAGTTCTCCCTTATGGAACAATTAAAATTCAAAGAGGCGGAGGACCACCATTCAAGGTAAATGGTCAAAGGTTAATTTTTTTTCAAGAACCATTGGTAGAAGGCTGAGTCATCAGCCAGAAATTTACATGAGGTTTAATGGAGTCAAGCTAGCTACGATAAATGAAGTGATGAATGGAAGGAAAACCCGGTTAAGATATTATTAGTTAGGTAGAATATGATCATCATAAAAGAGTATCACATGTTCATCAATAGAAGGCACAAAAGGTGAATCAAAAGGAGAAAAACATTTCCGTACATGTCATGTACCCTTGGGTCACGATGTGTACTCTTTTCCCAAACTCCTCGTATATTTTTTCCCATACACAATGTGAACCTCATGTACACATCGTGTACTGGGGCATGTCTATTTTTAAAAATGTAGTTCATGACCCATAGGTCACAAATCACTACACCCCCCATGATCCTTCCTCTCTTGATCCCCTCTATTTCTCCAGTTCCACTTGAGACCCCCTCCCATTCCTCCCCTGATGACCTCCATCTACCTCTACTTCTCCCTCAGATCCACACCCCTCCATCAAGGCTCTCTACACCTCACCTACTCCCCACACCCCTACCTCTATGGCTCACACCAAATGACCCCAACCATCCTCCTCCTCTAGAACCACCTCCTTAGTACCTACCCAGAACTAGCCACCCACTAAATTCCCTCACACTTCACCTAACTCTCATGATGAGACCACCTTTATGTCCAATGATGAAAACTTACACCTTCACCCTGTGCTATGATTAACCAACCCGCAACATCAGGTAAATCTTGTCCAACTGCAGGAAAAGACCATGCGCACCAATAATACGTTGGAAATGGAAATACTTTCCAAGATGAACATAACTGAAGTAGTAATTGAACTGTTAGAGACATTTCATATCGATATTATTATCAAGTCTTATAGGAGACCTTCTAGGAGTTACTTATGGTGTTCCTGTTCAATTTCAAGATTTCCATAGACTGCCTATGCTTCAGACTGGGTGTCAGACCCCACGAGCATGATTTTTCAAAATTCAGAGTTAGGCTAGGAATCTATATAG
Organism: Viscum album; assembly: GCA_963277665.1. Classification (NCBI taxonomy): domain Eukaryota; kingdom Viridiplantae; phylum Streptophyta; class Magnoliopsida; order Santalales; family Viscaceae; genus Viscum; species Viscum album. Next base: position 340,446,581 of record OY728163.1, read on the forward strand.
ATGAGTTCATCATTTTAGATGTGTATCCTACACTGCAGCTAAAATCCTCTCGTGAGACTGCCCTAGATTTATGGTCGCTGGTAGCCCACAACCCGCAGTCACATCATGACCCTCCCCTCCTGATGTCGACTCAACTACAGGGTCAGATGTTTCATATATTGCATAGAGGCATAGAACATGGTTGGTTTTCCAAGTATGGGGCACATGGAAGCATCATCTAGGTTGGAATTTTGATTCTTGCAGCTACCATGGGTGGTGTACCCATCAATATAGCCACCCATTGTTTCATTATTTCAACATCTAAGCACAACGGAAGTGAGTCACATTGATGGGTGGATCATTATCACCGACATAGGCATCGCGACCCATGATTCCTTTCTTACCTAACATCATTCATGCTCACGCGGCAGCACCAAAAGTGATTAACCCATAAAAGAGGCTATGAGAACTTGATGACATAGTCTCTAGAAGCTGTAAGAGGTGAAGGAGAAACTGTGTTGTTGGACCCACTGAAAGAACTCTTTCTGTTTCACACTCAGTGTAACTTCCCTTTTTTTCTCTTCTATTCAAATATGTTTTCCCGTGGACAAATATTGTTATCTAGTGTAGGGTTTATTTTCTCACACATTATGTAGGTTCATTGGATTTAATGCTATGAAAAATTCAAAACCCCCCTGATGTACCACTATCACTAGGGAGATCTCGATTCCCTAATTTTTACTACTGTCACTTATTCCATTTCAATTTCATTTAATCTTCAAATGCTACACTACTCCCACAATCATTTCATAGACAGTGGAGAAACTGTCTCATTTTATGTGTTGGGGGGGGGGTTCCCAATAATTTACTTGTGATACACTTGAATTATTGATTGTTCTTACTTTTCTAGGAGACATTTTTCAAAATTATAAGCATTACTTAAACCTAAAAATGTTTATGACCTTGTAATTAAAGAAAAAGTTCAATGGAAAATTGTTAAAGACCATGTTTCATTAATTTTTATAATTGTTAGAATGATTACTAGGTTTAGATAATTAATCCAAATTCAGAATCATTTAAATTATGATTAATTGACCCATTAATTAGGATTTATGCCTATTGTAATTACCAGTTTTTTTATTCTCACTAACCAAGAGGAATCCAGGATTATAATTTCATATTATTTTCAGAGCATATTTCTTGACAGATACCTAGGGTGTGTAAACCTACTAGAATATAACCTGATATCTTATCAAATTAAAGATTGAACAATTATAAATTTAAAATGTTTGAGTAACTCTTTGATAGAATGTTTTCTTGATACCCACTTGACATCTATCCTTTTTTTAAAACATTGTTTCCATGAATGACCATGTAGAAAGAATTTATTTAGAGACTATTTCCCTTCCTACCCTACTCCTCGTATAGTGCATAAGTTTACCTTTGAAAAAGTGTTGAGGAGGTATTCAAATAGCATGGGATGCTTTCACTTTTAGAGATGTACAATGTTCTCACCTAACTACTTGGTTGTGATCCGTATAATTTTTTTTCATTTCATTCATATTATGATCCTTTGAAAAAAAAACAATAAGAAAAGAAAAATTCATATGGGCTGTGAAATAGGAAGGTCAAAAATCACCATTTTCTATACCGATGAATTCCTCAAAGGATCATATATGGTTAGGTGATGCATGTGAGATATATCCTAGGCATGAATTTAAAAAATGAAAAATGCCAATGAAAAAGAAAAAATAAAGGAACATAATCATTTTTATACATACTTGCTATATATGGATGCAACCAGAGCTGATGGGGTATGGATTTGACAAGCCAGATGGAGAAAATTTATCCCAATTATTTTTATACCTTTGCATTGTAATTTATTGATTACCATCATTTTGAGCCTGATTTTCACATTTACTTACCTAATGATGGCCTCATATCCATTAGAACCTTATTACTTAAGCACATAAGATTAATTTTATACTCCCTTTACACAGTGTAGATGATATAACCAGTGGAAGCCTATGGTTAGAAACACATACTTAGGGTACGAGCTTACATTTACTTACATTTTTTAACCCTGGTCGATGATAGAAAATCATGGTGAGGTAAATTACATTTGGTTATAAAACATAAGGAATAGTAAAATGGTTGTAATTAAAAGAATACAATTTGTTTTAAAAACCTAGACCATAAGGCATGACTAACATTCTATGTAGGGATAATTTTGGAAATTGACATTTTTCTTCTTACACCTAATTTTAATTGCATGGAAATGATGAATGTTTCTCATTTTTAAAAGTGTTTATCCTTTGTGAAATCTTGGTTGAGACATTATTTATTAGGGAAAATAAATTGTTCAAGTGTGGGGGGGGGGATTTGATAAGAATAATTTGTATATGCATTTCACTATCATTTATTTATAGTTTTTAATTGATTTACTTGATAATGCATGTGGTATGTGTTCAATTTTGGAGGAATAAGAGTTTCACAGGTTTCCAAGGAATATAGGCATAAAAAGCGCAAAAATGACATAGTACACATCATGATTATTCATTAAACATTGTGTATATATGGGTCACATACTTCCCCAAGTCATGAAGCCATGCCATGACCAAGTCACAAAGAAAGTAAGGAAGATGTCTCTACATGTTGGGCACACCTTGGATACATCATGATTCAAGTGAAAGCGAACAACATGAAAACTGCTAGGAATCCATCCACAAAGATAGGTGGAGAAGGGAACACATCATTAACCTTAAAGTAAAAAATGTGAACGTGGTAAAATCTATTAAATTCACGAGAGATATGTGGTCCACATTGGAGATCCACAATCCTCAGAAAATGATGCAAAGCAAGGCTACACAATGTGTACTTCATGTAGATGTCAGGAATTTTTTTCCTATTTATAAAATAGAGCAACAAAGTATTTCACATATCTTTGGGACATCTTCTTTATCTCCTTTTCCACTCCTGATGAGTTCCCTCACCTTTCCTCCTTAAAAAACAAAATCTCTTAGCGTTTTTAAATTTTTATTAATCTAACATCTACGGAGATTCTATTCTTCAACACCTTTCAAATTTCATTACCACATTTAAGTTAAATTCCATTTTTCTTTCTCAAGTAAGTAATGTTTTTATATTTTTAATTTAAATTAAACATGCTTTACACTGTTTATCTGTCCAAAACCGTTTCATGATTTCCATACAATTTACCTCAATCAACATGTCAAGCATGATTTGTTTTTTATTTAATTACTTCTCCATCCCTAATGAGCAGCTAAATTTCATAAGTGTAGGTATAAAGTTCAAATGTACACATATTGATAAATTTAATTATAAACATGGAAAGCCTAACTGAATTAGTAATTTTGATAAGACCAATAGTCTATCCTAATTGTCAAAACGTCCCTGATCATGGGAAATTCAAGAAAACAACCCTATATTAATTCAAATAGACTATGATATGATCACTAGCCTAGAAAACTTTCTGCCCTAAAATACAAACGTAATGCACCTAGGCTATTAAATATCTCCCAATCATAGAATATTTACTTCCTAGGTAGAACTAGGGGGCTATACCAAAGTCAACTTGCTACCTCTGCCTTCTTTACAGACTAAGTCATAAGGACCGTGAAACATTATAATTAAAAACCATCCTTCACCCAAATACTCATATTTTTTCCAAACCCTATTTTAGTATTTTAAGCCCCCCCTTTAATAGAAAATAATATACATCCAAAAAAACCAATATTTCATGAAAGGACTCCCCTATGGGTCATACAAACCAGAACCCCCCTCTAGAGAATGTTCTCCCTTTGGGAACGATTCCACACTCCAACTACATGATACCCTTGTAGTTGGTGAATGTTCAAGATAATATAAATTCTAATTTGACCTAACACCTAGAGGTATGTAACGATGCCTTTTAGGTTCCATCAAACCACATTTGAAAATTTAGATCGTTAGATTCTTCATTAAGTGTTGCTACATTACTAAAGGGGGGTATAAACCTATTTATAAGTGTTTCACCCAAATACAGAAGATCTAATCCATTTCATAACCATTCCAAAATGATCTACCATTTCATTCATGATTCTACCTATCTTCATGAAGCACCATGTGAATTTCTTATTCGTGTAGATTCTCGTAGTCGTAGAGATTACAACCAAATATTCAGTCATTCCTGACACTCATTCATAATGACCCATACATTCATGAAGAAACCTTTGTGAAACCCATTTTAATTAAAATCATGCCTTTACTATATTTTAAAAGTTATTCAATGAAATATATCATTCATAATTCTATCCATCCTTCAAATTTTGGACCCCAAAAATTTGGAAAACAATGGGAAACGAAAGCACCTTGGGTATGCAAATTTCTGTACTTATTCTAGCGAATCCATTCCTTTGTCTTGGATATTTTTCAATATATTATATAAAAAATATCTTTTAAACTCTAAAAAATACCTTTGAAACCCACTTTTTAAACAAACACAATCAACCAGAAAAATCACAATGTTACCTTGAGGGATTTTTCCCCAACATGTATACACTAGTTTCTTATATATCTATGTTTGTAAAGATACAAAACCTACATGATTATAGAATTTATAGTAATTTTGTGTATTGAATATTCATATAATAAAATGTAATATTTATGTATAAACGGTTCACTATATTTGGAATAAGAGAAATGTTTAGTTACCTTTAGAAACTAGGATGAGAAAAATTTAGTGAGAACCCTTAGGATAATATTATCTATATGAGAAATTCATATGTTATGGAAAATAAATTTGTGTGGTTTTCATAGAAAAACATCCCTATATAGATACGACAAGTGGAAATGGTTTTGGAAGAGATTAATCTTGGGGAAATAATCTAGAAAAGAGTTGGTCGTGTATATCTTAGACATAATTTTGGTGGTTGGTGAGTGTGCCCTTACCACACATCTGGTTTGACACTCCTAGGGGATATGTTTGGGTTAATTCCAATTTTCATTATAAACCATTATGGAGGATTTTAATAGCTGATGATTATGAATATCCTAGTTTAAATATAAGGTGTCATATATTTAAAATAATCTATATTGATAAATGATTTTTCATTATTATATGGTTTCCATTTATGATTATATTTACTCAAACTATTCTTTTTATTGTTATTAAATGCCTGGAACCTAAAGGTATCGTGTTAATACTTAATGTGACAGAAAATACATTGATTTTCATCCTGTGTAACCAAATTTTATTGGATATGGAATTAACAATATTTTTATTATGATTACATAACTTTCTCAATATATTAATCTTAATTATCTTGAAAAGAAGAAAATAAGGGACCATTATTCTATTGAGTGCTTCATGAGGAAATATTCAAAAAAATTAGTGGGACTGCTAATCCAATAGTAACTAATAAATGGATCATTACCACTGAAAATATATTTTCTTTTCTCTAGTGTTTAGTGCATGAAAACATTATTTGATATGTTTATCATTTTGAAGGAGAAATATATCAATAGGGGACTCTATTACATATTATTTATCCAGGGAGGCACTTGTGTGTTGAATTAGTTCACAACTTCTATTTACCTACATTACCACTTTCCATGGGGGGTGACTTTCATCACTTTCATCAGAGATGTATTCTCCTTGATCAAAATAGGATGATGGGATGTCAGTTTTTCCTTCCATGCATTCCTCATTAGAGATTATTTCCAAGTACAGTTCTCCGTCAAATATTTAAGTCAAGTTAGTGGAACTAATTCTTGGTGTGATCTATATTTTGACCCCAATTAATTACACTAATTATATCTTGATTGGGAAGAAATCACCTGTTAGGAGAGTAGTCACGTTGGGTATCTCTAGGTATGTCTGGATATTGGTCACATTGGTCACCTGTAAATATTTATCCTTATAGGGAATCTGATATGAGGCATCTTAGGTGTATAAACAATGTTATTATGTTTCTATCACAAGGTAATTAATTCCATAAGAATATATCATCCTATACTTTTTACCTTAGGCATACCATGTCTATGATGAAGTAAGTATTATCGGTTAGGTCACAAGTTGTATGTCCTATGGAGATAGAGCATAAAATCTAGTTAAGACAGATCAGGGTATGAGTTTAACATCTTATGATGAAAATCACATGGTTAATGTATTGTGGGGATATGATGTATTGATCAAAATTCCCCATGGAGGAGGATCTATGAGGTGGGTCCTTAGGATGGAAGATGTCACACCTGATTTTACCGATGGATCTGAATTCTCTATAAAGGAAGATCCGGAGGGTCTTTCCCTAGGATGGAACACCTGGATAGTTTACCAATAGATCAAAATGACCAGAGAAGGTATATTTGGAGGGTGTGATGCTGGGAGGGATCACTTGGATAGTTTACCAATGTATTATAATACTCTATGAATGCAGATCTAGGAGTTGTGTTCCTAGGTGGGAAGATATCAAACCTTAGTTTACAAGTGGATCTGAACTCCCCATGGAGGTGGAACCAAATTTGTGGATCTGATCACCCTATGGAGGCGGATCTGGGAGGTGTGTCCCTCAGAGGGAGGATTTCACACCTATGTATACCAATGGATTAGAATTATCTATGGATTTAGATATGGAGTTATAGATCAAAATAACCCACAGAGGCTGATTCCAGAGGTGTGTCCCTAGGAGGGAAGATGTCGCACAAGAGTTTACCCCTGGATCAGAACACCCCATAGAGATGGATTTTGAGTTTTGGATTATAATGACATGTGGGAGAAGATCTGAGAGGTGTGTACCTAGTAGGGAATATGTCACACCTTGGTTTACAAATGGATCATAATGACATGTGGAGGCAGATCCAGATTTGTGGATTAAAACACCCCATGTAGGTAGATTTCGGAGGTGTCTCCCTGGGAGGGAATTTGGGTTAAAAATTTCTCATAAAATCCATTGGAGGTAGATCGATAGATGTTTATCAGAATTACCCATGGAGTTAGATTTAAGAGGTGTGTCCTTAGAAGGGAATATGTCACACATGAGTTTACCAATTGATTAGAACACCCAATGGATGATGATCCAGAGTTGTGGATCAGAAATACCCATGGTGGTAGGTCTGGTAGGTGTGTACCTTGGAGGGAAGTTGTCACACCAGAGTTTAAAAATGGATAATAACTCCCTATGGCATTGGATTCAGAGTTGTGTATGAGAAGACCCTATAGAGGCAGATCCATTGGGTGTGTCCCGAGGAGGGAATATATCACTCCAAGGGTTTCCAATGTTGGTATTAACCTTAGCTTGTAATAATACATGCCCAATTTAAGATATAGAGATCCAAACCCATATAGTTCGATTATGAAATTTAAGGTCATGTGACAAGACCTATCCATGCAGTTTATCATAGTATAGTAAAGATTCTTATGCCATAGAAGGAGCGTTAATGAGGGATGTCATGATCTGCCTTCACCAAAAGGAGGGAAGGGTCAGCAGATTTCCATGCCCTTCCTTCTTTAAGTTGAAGGAGAGATAATGACCCCCGAGACCCGCCTTCAATAGGTTCCGGAGTGGAGACTAGCACCAAGGGTATATAAATTTCTCACAAATGGAAGGCATTACCCCTTTCTGTTTTATAAGATCGAGAGATGAGATGATGAAACTCAACAACACCAAGGTAAAAGAAAAGTAAAGCCAGAAAATAAACCATTGCCACATGCATGTTCCAAAAGTAAATCCACAAGTACAAAAGGTGACTACAAAGGTGAGTACCAAAGAGGAAAAGGAAAACCACAACTGCAACTGCTCCAAAGGTCCGAGCTAGTAAGGTCCTGCGTGATCCCTGAAGCCCTCCTAGAAACCAGAAAGCAGTTTATATATATAAGGTGAGCATACAAGTACACTCAGTAGGGAAAAGCAAAGACTCTCGTGCACAAGTGGTGGAACGTGCTAAAGTCCCGTGAGAAAAGAAGTAAACCAAACACCTATCAAGGTAAACTATCCACCCAAGCCTCACCAAGGCACACTCCCCAAATAACACAAGTCATGTAATATAATATAATAGCACATCGATTTTTGGGTACCCCGTGCCACTTTCCCACTGGTTATTGAGACATCCTACGCATCGGACCAATCCCGCCATTCTCACCGCAGTCCCACTGCCACACCCGCCCGCACACACCTGGGCCACAACCGCACGCAGTCCCACTGCCAAATCCCACCCACACACACCTAGGCCACAACTATCACACGTAACCATGCCTGCAAACACCTAGGCCAGAACAACCACCACCACGCCTGAAGATACCTGGGCTAAAGGATCCACTGCCACGCCCGAAGACACCTGGGCCTCATCCCAAAGACATTTGGGAAACCATCTTCCGCACACACCTGGCCAACCACCACACTACCCCGCCCGAAGGGTCTTGGGCTAATAATGGACCTCAGGCCATCACAGCCTGCCCGAAGATACTTGGTCTATCCGGGAAAGGGAGCAGAAAAGGAGCTAATAACCAGCCACCAAGAATAGTGTTGGGAAAAACACCCTCCCCCATGAAATGGGGGTGTTCAGCACTAAGTTCTCAACTTGGGTGCGGCGTGAATAAGAAACACAAAGCCACATATATATATATATATATAGGTAACAAGCACTCACCCAAAGCTAGGTTTTTCTTCAGACAACCTACAGATCACAACAGCACTCAAGTCCGAGTCACGACTCACGCTAACAACCCATTTGTCCCCTTTCTTATTCCACATTCAGTAATAATGTTTATTTTTAAGCACTACTGGGCAACTAGTAGGCATAGGCATAAGTCCAGGAAAGTAAATAGTCAAACATCAACCCAAATGCCCACACCCGGTTTTCAACAACAGAGGATCCCACCCCAATTTGTGATATAAACAAGTATCCACCTGGTCTTAAAACTCACAACCACCGAATCCATACCAACAGGGGATCCCATCCCCCAATTTCACACAACCACCGAGGGTATAAAAGAACCGGGGATCCCATCCCCTCCCACATCTCCAACAATTGGACCGAAAGGAAAACAACCAACTACCACCACCAACACAAGTCATGGATTTTCAGATTTAAACGACTTAACACAGTCCATGATTTCAATTTTCGTGTGTTTTAACCGGGAGTTATCACAGAAGGGTTGATCCTGGTGATTTAAATTTATTCAGATGGATACATGTGATTAACCAATTCACTTTTCAGAGCAGGAGTTTACAACCAGAAACAAGCCATTTAAAACATCAGCTTATTAGTGCACAAACAACGACCACCAACGACCTCGATTTTCAGGAGGCATAAGCCAGCACAACTCAACAAGATGGTCATAAAAGAAACATCATCAAAAATATAATACAGCATCAACGATCACATCCCCCCCTCTTTCTTTATAGAATTCGTTCATTATCTTTAATTAGGTCTAGTTTATCCAATCCTACAGAACAGAAGCACGCCCACCCCGCATGATACAAAAAAGAGAGAGGCGAAAGAGAAATTCCCTAATTGTAGATAGATGGTCGACGTTTTAGGTCGGGCACGGAACTTTGCGGATAACGATGCGGTGCGCCCGATGCACCAGAAGCTATTTGTGAAAATCCACGATCGAGGAAAGGAGAAACCACGGCTAACCCTTAGTTTATAAGAGCTGCAGACAGTTTAGGTGAGAACACGTAACCGCGTAAGGCGCGGGGGTCGTGGGTTGACCACGCGGCTGGGCAGTTACACACGGAGGTCTCTTGGGATTTTTAGGAATTAATTATGGGCTTTAAATGGTTTTAAAAGGAGTAAAATAATTAATTTAAGTCCAAACTTACGTTGCGGGAGCGGAAAAGTCATGTATTGGAAGAAGAATGAAAGGCTTGGTGAGGGGACACGGTGTCACCCTCATGGTGCCACCGTCACGGTGTCACCCTCACGGTCCCACCGTCACGGTGCCACCGTCACGGTGCCACCGTCACGGTGTCACCCTCACGGTGCCACCATCACGGTGCCACTATTTTGGTGGAACCTCACTTTTGGAAAAGTAATGGGCCAGGAGGGTCTGGGCCATTACATTAGATACCTCTTAAACGATTCTCGTCCTCAAGAATCAAAAAAAACCAAGAAGGAAAGATAGGGTCCGAACAACCACCTCGAAAGATACCTCTTAGAAGTGAACCCATGCTAACCTAAAACACTTCTCTGTCAAGAACCAAGCAACATACCATGCCAAACTACTTAGGCATGTGGGTTGGGGAGTCTCCTCCCCCCATTTCAAGATATTATCTACTTTGGGCGACACTGACTTGCCCTCACGGGTTTAATCGCATCCACATTAATGCTTCTTGATTAGGGATTGGGTTCTCTCCTCCCCCATAGCCAGGGATTTTCACACACATCCAGAGGAAGAAAAAATAGTACATTTCATAGCCAAAAGACAAAACGTTCTATCACAATAGGTACAACAAGGAACAAAACTTAAAACAACTCTGGGTATTGGGTACGCATATGTGCTTCCCTCTCCCACGTACTCTCCTCAAGCCAACCATGTCTCCACAACACACGAACCAAGGGAATGGTTCTCCCACGAAGCACCTTCTCCTTGCGATCCTCGATCATCACTGGTCTCTCCACAAAGGTCACGTCGTCCTCTATGTCCAGCTCACCCCAATCGAGGACATGTGAATCGTCATGCAGATATCGACGAAGCTGGGACACATGGAAGACACCATGTATCCTCAGTAGCGGCGGTGGCAACACTAGCTGATAATCCACCTTGCCGACCCGTCGCAACACTTCGAAGGGTCCGATGAACATGGGGGAAAGCTTACTCCCCTTGCCGAACCTCTGCTGCCCACGCCGAGGAGAGACCTTCAAGAACATGTGGTACCCAACCTCAAACTCCAAGGGCCTCCTCCAGGTATTAGCATATGACTTCTGTCGGAGCTGGGCCGCCTTCATCCTTTCCCGTATGAGCTGAACCTTCTCTGTAGTGTTCTGCACCCCCTCCGGGCCAAGGATGCCTGATTCTCCTACTTCGGCCCAACACACAGGTGAACGGAATGGCCTCCCGTACAAGGCTTCAAACGAGGACATACCGATGGTAGAGTGATAGCTATTATTGTAGGAGAACTCTACCAGGGGAAAGTGTCACACCCATAATCTTCCAGAGTCCAGAACACATGCCTGTAGCATATCCTCCAAGGTCTGGATGGTGCGCTCTGTTTGGCCATCTGTCTGGGGATAGAAAGCACTGCTAAGGCGTAACTGGGTGCCAAACGCATGCTGCAATCCTCTCCAGACTCACGAGGTAAACCGTGCATCCCTATCCGAGACTATAGACCTTGGAACTCCATGCAATCGCACCACCTCATCCACATACCTTTATGCCAAAGCATCCATAGTACTCGACTCCCTGATTGCCAGAAAGTGAGCAGATTTCGTCAACCTGTCCACTACCACCCAGATGGCATCGTATCCCCCTTGGAACTTGGGTAGTCCCATGACGAAATCCTTCTAGATGTCATCCCACTTCCACTCGGGGACTTCTAGGGGCTACAGTAGGCCGCCCGAAACTCGGTGTTCAACCTTCACTTGCTGACACACTAAGCACTTGGCCACAAACTCTTCCACTGCTCGCTTCACTCCAGGCCACCAAAACTGTCCTTTCAGTCCCTGGTACATCTTGGAAACTCCTGGGTGTACCGCCAGGGGTGATTTGTGGAACTCACTGAGAACCTTTCCGCGCATCGCCTCCGGGACAAACAACCTTTTCTGGAAAAGCATCCGGTTCTGACCATCCTCTGCCCATCCTTCCGGAGCATTGCCCTGGTCAACCCGGTCACGCATCACTTCGCACTCCGGGTCTCCCCACTGAGACTCCTCCACCTGTCGAAACAGAGATGACTGCACTATCATCTGATATAGGCAGCCTCTGCCGCTATCCATATTCGCATCCAAGCGTAAGGTAGCCAACTCTTCCATTGCCTTCCAGGCGTCCGCCGACTCTCGGACCGCATCCTTCTGCGTCCTCCTGCTCAAGACATCGGCCACCACATTGCCCTTTCCTTCATTATAAGAGATCTCGAAGTTGTAATCCTAGAGGAACTCCACCCATCTCCGCTGTCGCAAGTTTAAGTCCCACTGGGAGAAGATATACCTCAAGATTTTTTGATCCGTGAAGACCACAAAGAGTTCCCCGATGAGGTAGTGCCTCCATAACTTTAGCGCAAAAACGACCGCTACAAGCACCAGGTCGTGGGTGGTGTAATTACGCTCATGGGGGCATAGCTGCCTGGACCCATAAGAGATCACCCCTTGTCGCTGCATCAACACGCATCTCAGGCCCTGTCCTGAAGCATCACAGAATACCTCATAGGCCACCCCTTCTTCTGGTAATCTCAGCACTGGGGCACTAACCAACTTCTCTTTCAGATAGCTGAAGGCTGAATCTTACTGCTCACTCCACACGAAAATCAGGTCTTTCTTGGTCATGGCTATCAAAGGGGCTGCTACTTGGGAGAAGTTGGGTACGAATCTCCGGTAGTAACCTGCCAACCTGAGGAAACATCGAACTTCCGCCACATTCTTGGGTGCTTCCCAAGAAACAACCACCTCAACTTTTTATGGGTCCACCGCTACCCCCTGCTCGGACACCACGTGCCCGAGGAAGTGCACTTCCCGTGTCCAGAACTTGCATTTCGACAACTTCCCATAGAGATGGTGTTGTCGGAGGACCTCCAAAATTGTCCTCAGGTGCTCTGCATGGTCCTCCTCTGATCTTGAGTAGACCAGGATGTCATCGATGAATACGACCACGAACCGATCCAGGTATTCCCGGATTATGGAGTTCATAAGCCCCATGAACATAGCTAGGGCGTTCGTAACACCGAAGGTCATGACTATGAACTCGAAGTGTCCATACCTGCACCTGAAGGCCATCTTCGGAATGTCGCTCTCCTTCATTCTCAACTGGTGGTACCCAGACCGCAGGTCGATCTTCGAGAGCCACCCTGCCCCTTTCAGCTGGTCGAAAAGATCGTCTATCCTCGGAAGAGGGTAGTGATTCTTGATCGTCACCTGATTCAGCCTCCTGTAGTCTATGCACAACCTGAGACCACCATCTGCCTTCTTTGCAAACAAGACCGGAGCACCCCATGGTGACACACTCGGACGAACATAACCCCTCTTCATCATATTGTCAATCTGTATCCGCAACTCCCGTAGCTCTGAAGGTTCCATCTGGTAAGGAGCCATCGAGATTGGATGAGCGCGGGGGAACAAGTCTATCCCAAAATTGATATCACGTCGAGGGGGGTAGAGTCGTCACCTCCTCAGGAAATATGTAGATAAACTCACCGAAGATCTCTTGCACTTCAACCATTTCAGCATCTACTGATTCCACTATCAGCTCGGTCAACAAGGAGAGGAGAGGTTCCTCTCTCCTGTTTCCCTTCGGACTACTCCGCTCGCTGGTGAAGGTAACACGCCGGCTGTCCAAGTCTGAGAACACAACCCTTCATCGAAAATAGTCAATGACAACTCACACAGAAATTATCCAGTTGATGCCTAGGATGAAATCATATTGCTGAATCTATAGAAGAAGAAGATCCCTAACCGACCGATGTGGCCCTAACATAAGTCTACATCCCCAAAAAACGAACAACAATTCGGTCTGACCTCCGACTGGTGTGCTCAATACCAGGGGCACTAGAAGTCTCTCGACATCTAGACCCAAGGCACGGGCTAGAATGGGTGCAACAAAGGAGTGAAAAGCTCCAGTATAGAACAAAGAATAAGCAAGAGTGCTAAACAAACTGATCGTACCTCGAACAACCTCTGGCCCTGCTGGAACTACTGCCTCTGCGACGTGTAACTATCCACGCCCAACTCCCCTGCCACTTGGCTGTCAGCCACCTCCCAAACCATGCCCTAGTCGAGGTCCCTGTGGAGCGCCCTGAGGTCGACCTCCTCCTCCTACGTCTGCCCTCGGAGGAGCGGGAGCTCGCTGTCCCTACTGCTGCTGCTGGAAAGGTCTGGCTGGAAGCTGCTGCTGGGGTGGGTGCTAGGGATGACTGCTACTGCTGTACTGCACCCGGTCCGGGCACTGACTCCGGAGATGTCCATGGCTCCCACAGATGAAGCACCGCGGTCCCGGGCCCGAAGAAAAAGGGCTAGGGCCGGGGGATCAAAACTAAAACTACTGCAGTCTGCTCCCTGCTGGTCGGAACCTGGAGGGTCCTGACGCTGGAGGCCTGGTGCTGACGGCCTTCCCCTTCGATGGTCCCAACTGGATCCCCTCTCGCGAAACTCCTCCTAGAGCATGCATCCTATCCACCACTTCAGCCTTCTTCTGGACCTTCAAGTACGTCAGCAGGGTAAAGGGGGTAACAACATACTGGAGGGAGGGTCGGAGCACCTCCTCTAAACGTCTTGCCCGAGACTCCTCATCGGGAAAGAGGTCCGGAGCAAAACATAGAAGGTCCTTGAACTTGATCCCTAACCCCCTCACAGACATACTCCCCTGCTGGAGGGAGAGTAGTTCCTGCCTCTTTTCTGCCTTCATCGTCGAGGAGAGGAATTCCGCCCGGAAATCCCTCTCGAAATCCGCCCAAGCCACCTCATACTCTCTCCTCTCCCACAGGTAAAGCGTCCACCACTAATGCGCCGCTCCCCGCATCTGGCTAACGGCCAGAGGAACCCAGTACTCGGTCGGGGCCCGAATCAGGATGAAGGCTATAACTAGATCCTCTAGACAGCCTTCCATCTTCATGTCAGAGGTGTTGCCCTCATACTTCTCGAGGGCCTGTCACTGGAAGGCTCGAAGAGTCTTTTTCCACTGGTCGTCCTCTTCCTCTTGATTAGTGCTCTGTCGATCGGCCAAAGTAGTCTCCGGGGCCTCGATCGCTTGTACCACATGTGGTCGCCTCCCAGGTGCCATAGCTGTAAGTTAAACAAGGAATTCCTAAGCCCAAGTAGTGAAGAATATCGTTTTTAAAACTTCCTAAAATTTTAATTTATTCTTAATTCCCAAGACATCCTAGAAACACAAGAACACAAGTCATTATGATGCATGTACCTTTCCTAGGGTCTCTACCATGCAATCAGTGTGGCCTCACTTGGTCGTTCGGTAGGTCCAGAGTCCTTGCATCGGATCACAGGGGCCCCTAAAATCCCGTGTCCTAGCCGGTCTTCCCTGGCCTAATTCACGCACCAAGGTCACCCAACACTGTTGCCTCACCATCCCATGCAATCCTCACTGTGCCTAACTTCGGACTCCATCCTATCTCTCAACCATCACCTCTGATACCATTCTATCACAACCCGCCTTCACCAAAAGGGGGGAAGGGTCAGCAGATTGCCAGGACCTTCTTTATTTATGTTGAAGGAGAGATAATGACCCCCAAGACCCGCCTTCAATAGGTCCCGGAGTGGCGACTAGCACCAAGGGTATAGAAATTTCTCACAAATGGAAGGCATTACCCCTTTTTGTTTTATAAGATCGAGAGATGAGATGATAAAACTCAACAACACCAAGGTAAAAGAAAAGTAAAGCCAGAAAATAAACCATTCCCACATGCATGTTCCAAAAGTAAAGCCACAAGTACAAAAGGTGACTACAAAGGTGAGTACCAAAGAGGAAAAGGAAAACAACAACTGCAACTGCTCCAAAGGTCCGAGATAGTAAGGTCCTGTGTGATCCCTGAAGTCCTCATAGAAACCTGAAAGCTGTTTATATATGTAGGGTGAGCATACAAGTACACTCAGTAGGGAAAACCAAAGACTCTCGTGCACAAGTGGGGGAACGTGCTAAAGTCCCATGAGAAAAGAAGTAAACCAAACACCTATCAAGGTAAACTATCCACCCAAGCCTCACCAAGGCACACTCCACAAATAACGCAAGTCAAGTAATATAATATAATAGCACATCGATGTGTGGGTACCCCGCACCACTTTCCCACTACTTATTGAGACATTCTACGCATCAGAACAATCCCACCATTCTCACCGCAGTCCCACTGCCACACCCGCCCGCACACACCTGGGCCACAACCGCACGCAGTCCCACTGCCAAATCCCGCCCACACACACCTGGGCCACAACAGTCACACGTAACCATGCCTGCAAACACCTAGGCCAGAACAACCACCACCACACCCGAAGACACCTCAGCTACATGATCCACTGCCATACCCAAAGACACCTGGGCCTCATCCCGAAGACACTTGGGAAACCACCTGCCGCACACACCTGGCCCACCACCACACTGCCCCACCCGAAGGTTCTTGGGCTAATAATGGACCTCAGGCCATCACAGCCTGCCCGAAGATACTTGGGCTATCTGGGAAAGGGAGCAGAAAAGGAGCTAATAACCAGCCACCAAGAATAGTGTTGGGAAAAACACCCTCCCCCATGAAATGGGGGTGTTCAGAACTAAGTGATCAACTTGGGTGGGGCGCGAATAAGAAACACAAAGCTACAAGTATATATATTTATAGGTAACAAGCACTCACCCAAAGCTAGGTTTTTCTTCAGACTTCCTACAGATCACAACATCACTCAAGTCCGAGTCACGACTCACGCTAACAACCCATTTTCCCCTTTCTTATTCCACGTTCAGTAATAATGTTTATGTTTAAGAACTACTGGGCAACTAGTAGGTATAAGCATAAGTCCAAGAATGTAAACAGTAAAACATCAACCCAAACTGCCACACCCGGTTCTCAACAACAGAGGATCCCACCGCAATTCGTGATATAAACAAGTATCCACCCGATATTAAAACTCACAACCACCGAATCCATACCAACAGGGGATACCATCCCCCAATTTCACACAACCACCGAGGGTATAAAAGAATAGGGGATCCCTTCCCCTCCCACATCTCCAGCAATCGGCCCGAAAGGAAAACAACCAACTACCACCACCAACACAAGTCAGGGATTTTCAGATTTAAACGACTTAACACACTCCATGATTTCAATTTTCGTGTTTTTAACTGAGAGTTATCACAGAAGGGTTGATCCTGGTGCTTTCAATTTATTCAGCCGGATATACGTGATTAACCAATTCACTTTTCACAGCAGGAGTTTACAACCACAAACAAGCCATTTAAAACATCAGATTATTAGTGCACAAACAACGACCACCAACGACCTCGATTTTCAGGAGGCATAAGCCATCACAAGTCAACAAGATGGTCATAAAATAAACAACATCAAAAATATAAGACATCATCAATGATCACAGCCCCCTATCATTCTTTATAGAATTCATTCATTATCTTTAATTAGGTCTGGTTTATCCAATCCTACAGAACAGAAGCACGCCCACCCTGCATGATACACAAAAGGGAGAGGTGAAAGAGAAATTCCCTACTTGTTGATAGATGGTCGACGTTTTAGGTCGGTCGCAGAACTTTACGGATAACGATGCGGCATGCCCGATGCACCAGAATCTGTTTGTGAAAAGCCACAATCGAGGAAAGGAGAAACCATGACTAACCCTTAGTTTATAAGAGCCACGGACGGTTGAGGTGAGAACGCGTAACCGCGTAAGGCGCGGGGGTCGTGGGTTGACCACGCGGCTGGGAAGTTACACACGGAGGTCTCTTGGGATTTTTAGGAATTAATTATGGGCTTTAAATGGTTTTAAAAGGAGTAAAAGAATTAATTTACGTCGAACATTATGTTGCGGGAGTGGAAAAGTCAGGTACTGGAAGAAGAACGAAAGGCTCGGTGAGGGGACACGGTGTCACCCTCACGGTGCCACCGTCATAGTGTCACCCTCATTGTTCCACTGTCACGGTGCCACTGTTTTGGTGGATCCTCACTTTTGGAAAAGTAATGGGCCAGGAGGGTCCGGGCCATTACAAGGGATGATGTGTGTATTATGTATAAAATCTTACCATTACAAAAATATCACTCTTTAATGAATTATATGGGGTTTATACATGGGATATTCCTATTGTGGGTGTCTTATCCCTTAGTGAGGAAGGATTATGTGAGGATTACACATGGAAGCTTCCCGTGGGAGGTGTTTCATCCCACGGTGGATAAAGGAGTGAAATCCCATGATGATCACACATGGGTTATCCTATTATCATAACATTGTGTAAGGATACAGTTTTATGTCATGTACTGATGGTGTTTTCATACAGTTTAACATTACATGACTAAGATGTGGTACTATGAAGTGTTATATCATGTAGTTCGAATGTTGCTAGGATCATTCCTTAAAGGGTGCCATGACAAGGTGGGATTAATATTATTCATAAGTAATCCTCACTGAGATAGGTTCATTATTTCCCTTGAATATTCCACTACCAGAGATTATGTGGAAATCACTTATGTTCCTTTGGTCAGGGAGTGACATTTTCACTATTATGGAGGAGTGGTCAACTAGGTGATTGATATTAAGGTCCCTATTATTAGAGGAAATGAACATTAGCGTACCTATGATTAGAATAAATAGGTAGGATGGTGGTATATGATAAACGTTAGGGGAAACAGGTGGATATATGAGTGGATGGCACTGGACGCATGGGGAATTAGGGTGTAGCTAATCCGTTATTCTATTAGTATGGGGGGCCAAGTCACTCAAACTTTACAAAGGGGTGTCAGAAGAAGTAAGGAAACATAGAGAGGCCTAGGATAAGTGATTCATGAATCATGGGGTGTTTAGTAGGGGTGTCTCATTAATCTAAAGTACCTCACAGAGCATAGGGGCTTTGTGAAGGACAATTCTTTGCAAAATAGAGTGACACTACCTTCAAGTGAAGTCATGGTTCCCATATGGCTGACTTCGTAAAGGATGGATTCCTCACAAAGACCCAAGTGACAAAAAGGGACTTATTATTATGAAAAGGGAATATGAATTTGGTAAAGGATTCTATAATATAGTTTTATGCTCTCAAGAACACAATTTGGGTATTTTCATGATGAATGGATGCCTTGGGGGGTCTATTTTGTCTATCACTCATAAAACACAGTAGGTTCATGAACTGATAGTGATTTTAAAAATTCGAAATGTTGCACATCCCCTAAATGATATACATAAGTTTGGTTTTTATAGGGTATGATTTTCATTAATATTGGAGGCTTTCATAAAGATTCAAGATATTTGAGGGTTTCAGGGATCCATGAGTCTGAAAATTGTGGAGTGAATATTACCATAAACTCTTCATGCAGTCAAAAAGCACTCCAAAATATAAATTGAAATTTTATGGAGGTTACAATTATTTCTTTGAATTATCTTTAAGGATTTCCCCAACCCTATATTTTCACAAGCCTTGTTCATTCGTGAAGCTAGAAAGCTTCACAAAACAAACCCTTAGAGGTATTTTTGTTCCATTTTGGCTTCGATTCTCCCCAAAATGGTCATGACTCCATCAACTATTCCCAGGAAACACGTATTTCAGCCTCAAAAAATTTCCCCTCAGAATGGTATTCAATGGAAAATATTAGGGCCATATTCTGAGGGAAATGTTTTTGAAAATTTGAAAATAATCCTATTTTTGATGCACTTTTACGAAGTCCATTCATGGTATTTGCTCGCAAATCTCCATCATGAACCACACTCAACCACCCACCTATAAATTATAGATGGTACTCTTTTAGAGACCAATAGGTTTTTTTGAAAACAAAACTTTCTCCTCTATATTCACAAATCTCACAACCTTTATAAGATGTTTTTTATTTTGATCCCTATCTCTCTTGAATATATCCTTCTTTGTGACTCTAACATAAAAAATATTTCTCTTCGAATTGTATTATGGGAACTCAGCCTTCATGAAATAACCTATGCAAACCTAAAATTCATGAAATGATCTTTGAGGGTATATATTTTAAAAGCAAACAAAACATATATGCCTTGAATAAAATGTTCTCTCAATGAGCCAATGCTGCTACAACTCATCGAGAAGAAATGGATTGGAACATAATGACAAGGGAGAGTTTTTAGAACCCCTCAGAACAAAAATCAATAATTTCATTGAATACAAAATAACAATGAGAGTATTTTCTATGCAGGATGTTTCTGATCTATGGATTTAATATGATTAACAATGTATGAATCCATGCGGCAAGCAAAGATAAGTCCACCTATTGTTTTAAGAGAATGCATGGTCAGTACTAGTGGTGTAGGGTTTCCGATGGAAATATCCAAAAATACTATGAATCACTCATGGTGAACACTATATATAACTTCATTTGAAACATTGGTGTGGAGAATTTAGAGAATGATATACCCCCTATAGTACGAGACAATTCTCAAGGAGGGTTTGGGGGATCAACTCAAGGGATGGATAAACAACTAGGGCCTGCGCAAGGGCAGAAAATTTATCAATGAATGGTCATGAAATTATTGGGTGTGCACATAATTCCACAAATTGAAGGCCTATTTCAAGAAAATGTGGCACTATGTGGCTACACAGGCCTCACAGTTTGATGTATACCACCATCGGGACATCATAACAGAGTTGATGAACAGATGGTAGCTATGTAATAATAGTTTCCATCTATATCATGGTGTGAGTGTGTGTGTGTGTGGGGGGGGGGGGGGGGTTAACATCAATCTATGAGATCTTCACCATATCATAGGGATCTTAATCCAAGGGGAGACATATGACGAGTTCCTCCTCATAGAGAATTTGTGGGAGGAACCGGAGAAGCTTCTATCTCTTGAGATGCAATTGCTGAATTTGGTTAAAGGGACTAGTGAATATAAAATTTCAATTAATGGAATCCCATTCATGAATTGAATACATACTTATTCAATGATCTAGAGTAAATTATAATTGTAAGGCTGCGTACATGCCTTTGTGAATTACAGCGGGGCAGGGAGCACTCTTACTGGTGGATATGGGAGGCGATCCAGTGGAAGCTGTGTGGCTACAACATAAAGCCTAAAGAGCAGATGATCATATAGATAGGTTTCATTTCTACAATAATTTATAACTATATGATCCCTATGATGGATGAACAAATTGAGGTGATTCCAAGAACCTTTATTATGGAGACCATTATGGGGATGGAGCAATACATCAATTTAGATGTCCATTTATTGGTGAATCTATATAAAGTGATCTGACACATATATGAATGGAATACGCTTATATCTTTGTGTGGTTTCCTATACTTCTTGTATATTTGGGTGGACCAATGCATGGGGGATATGAATGACCAAACCCTATCTCCTCTCCCACTATACACTTTTGGCCAATGATTCTAAACATCAGTGAGATTCATCTGCTCAAGTTGGGATCAGTGGAATTGTTGGAAACGGTAGGGATGGAAGCGCACTTCATGTTTCACCTATCACCCATTCCAATGAGGATGGTGAACAATGATGGTAAGGGGACTATAAATTATAGATCCTACCTCCTCACCTTTTGTACTGGGGAATTAGTGGTGATAATCTACTACGAGCCAATACTTGAGCTATACAACACTCAACAGTGTGCAAGCTAGTTACGATGCATGAAACAATTGACCCTGATGAAGTATACAAAGGTGTTACATGTATTTAAATCTTTAGTACTAAGGAAGATTTTTCACATGTTCATGAAAAAGGATAGAAAAGGGCAAAACAAATTTCCTCCACCTACTGTCACATATGATCTCATCCATAAATATGTGCTAATATCGGAGAGTGCTTATCCCTAGGAGATACTGAGGAATCAAACCGACCTACTCAATGAAGGAGATGACATAAAACCATGAGGTTTGGGGTGAGTGGTGGATGGATCATGCTATTGAGGCAAGATTAGCCTGATGGGAATATCTACAGTTGTAGGGTTGACGATCCATAGTCCAACACAATTGGAGGCTAGAGTGAGTGGAGAAGCATCAGAACCAAATCTCATGGAAATGTGATCATGGGAAGAGAGATAACCTTCTAGGTTGGTTTAAATTGAATTTTTCATGGCCCAGGGAAGCGGTTTCATTGTTTATATGTCCCTTATAATGTAATATTTCTAGATTCTTGGGAATGATGGGGGATCTTCAGACAGTGCAACACCATCCACATGATATGGAGGGATCTCAACTAAAAGAGGATATTTTGTATAGATCTAGGTCAAACTAGGGTCATATTTCATATGAAATATTATGAGGTGGTTTTATACATCAGAGAGATGGAGGATATGATCCACTCTCGGGTCATGACACGTCTACTAACCACCTGATTGAAGATTTTTGGGGGATGAATTTCTACTCATATATCTCAGCCAGTGAGTTGGCTACTTGTCACCTCACCAAGGAGACTCAGACATGTCCTAGGGGAGAGACACCTACTTGTAATATCTTATGAATAGAATTCCCTCCATCACCTGTGAAGATACTATTATCTTATATGGTCAAAATAAACAAAACCTCTAAGAGTGTTGTTTAACCCTTCATGTACATATACAGGGATCAACTAGAATAGTGGAGGTGGGGGGGGGGGGGTTGCGGTGAACCTCAGGCAGAGGAAGAGAGAGCATCATCCCTTGAAGGGGAGAGTTTGGGGGCCCTCCATGATTCCATTTGTATATGTATAAAACTATCCACTAAAGTGGTGCTTCTAATTAGGGAAACAACAATAGAGGTAATGCCCTTGTCAGTGGGATTCCCCATGAATATTCAAGAGATCCTTACTCGGATATATTATTCACATAATATTCTTCCCCTTTCATTCATGTTCTACTTTCCTGAACTTGACTAAGTCAAATATAAATGGAAATAAAAGATGTGTTCTAGGATTAGATTCTAATTCCCACATCTGATTCTACAGTTTTTGAGGCCTATGTGATGATAGAAGTTCAATTATCATGGAAGATATGGCTAGGTAAACCATGGATCTTAAACTAACTATGAAATAGCCACTCTAAGGGACTACTGAGACTATGCTCTTGATGGAGGGGTTCAAAATAGTTCCTACAATGGGGTTAGTTAAGGAGATAGTGGTGGATGATTTTATCATAGAGGCAACACTAGAGGTGATTATTGGAGCTAGATCTACAACGAAGGAAGTAGAAATTGTGCAAGAATTTGGAGAAGCTATGAAGGCTTCGTTGGATGCACCTACTACAAAATTAGCATTGGTGGTGGATGGGAGTGCTAATAATGAGATTGTGACACTAGTAGGGGTAGGTGTAGAATATGGGATAGTTTAATCCACCTCATAGGTTCTATGGGGTGCAACAAAGGCTTCTACTGTAGATGAAGGGGTTGATGAGGATCCATTATTGGGAATAAACATTAATCTAGTCATTCTCGATGACATGCCCATTGACGATACAACCACTAATGTGTTAGTGGTATTCCCTCCATACGAGCCTGATCCTTCTGAAGATTTACCGGAGTCTAGAAAGGATGTTTCCTTAGATAACTAAGTCATCCGTTGTAGGGTGTGGGATTTTGTTCATAACATCATCACTCGTTCCCACATAGCAAACCTTCCACACAAGGTGGGATATATCCACCATTGGCTGTTTTTTCTACGAACTGATGGGGTGGAATCTATAAAAATTTACACATTGGATCTTGAATATCTATTCTAAAGGAAACATTTTTAATGGTAGGTTCTTGTCATTAACTAAAAGAAGAATAAGGCTAAGGGATGCAATGAACTAGAGGTAGATGAAGGGATTATTTCCCATATAGAAGGGTTGGTGTAGGAGCTTGTGACCAAAGAATCTTCTCAAATTGATATTTAAAAAAATTGAAGGTCCAATTGGTGGTTGTTGAGGCCATGGTGGCGGAGGTGACATCCTTAGTGGTTGGCACTGGTCCGAGTAGGGACATTTGAGGATTAGGGTATAAGAATTCCACCCCAAAGCCTATGAAGAGGTTATTGACATGGTGGAGTAAGAGTGGACCCTGGAGACCACTCTATAAAGGCTAGATTAAATCTAACACTTGATCACTGATGTGGATATTTAGGGTAATTTTTCAAAGGAGAAGCTTCAATATGTGGATGAACCTATGAAACTTTGATTAATTTGTTTCAAACTTTAGCATTCTTGAAAATGATTATTTTTATTTATTATCACACATAAATCATATTACCAAGATAACCAATGATCAATCCCTAATATAACATGTGTCAGGATCGGTGTGAGAATTAAGGGAAGAACATGTGATTGATAATTCATAAGAGACCCCTATATAATCATCAGGAAGTCAGGGTCTGCATTTTTTTACTGACCATCAAGAGTGTTTGGGTCAAGAGGGGTTATGGATAGAGAATATAGAAATTTGAATATCCAAATTTATTCCCCAACTTGATCTAGTGGATTAACGGGGAAAATTAAGGGGGTTTTAATTCTACCCAAAAATTGGAATGGGGTGGGTGAATCAGGTCGAATGATATTTGGAACACAATAAGAGGTGGCATGCAGATATGGGATAACTGATTACCATTATCCAAACATAGAATCAATACCATTAGATGAGAATGGGGAAAAAATGAGGGTTGACTACATGCAATGTTTGAAACAGAGGATTTATCTCATAATTTTATCCAATATTTTTTTTGGAATTGGCCTAGGATGGTAGGAGATCAATTTTATCCTATTACTGTTACCATTAGGGGGAACATTCAGATTGAAAAGAGGATGAAGATCCAAATAAAGGAACATGTTAAGCACAAAGATGAAGTGATGGAATGTTCGAATGTATTACAACACTCCTATAATTATACCAACACAACTAGGATCACATTTGGTGGGATTATTGGTTTGGAAAAAGACAAACTCATATTCTAGGGGGAGAATCACCTCTAATGCAGAGCGATGGTCAAAAAAAAATAAACAATGCAGTAGGTGACCAAATCTAAAGGAATGGGGATCTAGGGAAAAGGAATAATATTCTTTATAGTTTTACATCCTGAAAAGGGTAAAATACACACATATTTCAATTTCTTATGGTGGTGGAATTGGACACATAGTTTAATGTCATACGGTGAGAATGATGGTGTATGGGTATTATGCACAGAACTAGCCATCCTTTCTTCCTCGAGTCATGTCATGATGGAATCTCATGTCCATTGCATGCGGTAAGATTGCAGTTTAACATCATGTGAAATAAAATGAATTACACTAATCCAAATGAAGGAGAAGGGGGCATGGGAGGGTTTCATGATGAGAGTGCTCCCTAGGAGGCCCCACAAGGTAAATAAAACATCAAACACCCTATAATAAGAAACAACATCTAGGGTGATCATCATACAATTTAAGTTCATGATTATTTGATTATGACTCTTAGATTAAGGGCATAGAGCTTGGACTATAGGGTGATTGTCCCAAAGGGGGTATGTTTAGCGCGAAAGAATTAAAACATTATATGAATTGATGCAATGAGGCCTTAACACCGCAGAAAAAATTCCTAAAGAATCATGAACATATTTTAAAGTCATGATTCTTATAAATGTGATTGGATTCTGATTTAAGTTAAAAACTTTTGGATTATGTGCACCCTAAAGTGTTTGGAATGACATGAAAGAGTAGTATGCTAACATGATTGGGTGGATAAGGGAGGCCTTGTGCCACACAAAACATGAGGGGAAGACTGAAAATAGGTCAAGGTCATGAGGCATGGATAATATGGAAGATTGTCTTGAAGGAACATGAATGACATTGAAAGAAAGTTACTTACTTGAGAAGAGGGGCCTATGAAGCCTCTATATGTCACATAAAATTTTTTTGAGACACCTCGCACATAGTTTAAGGTCATTATTTGTGGACTGTGGATTTTACTTTAATGTGATGAAGCTTGGACCATAGAATCCTAATTCATATTCATATATTTTAGACCATGTGGGGAATATCAAATGCATATGTGTAGTATTGAAGAGTGAAAAACTTGATGTGAATTGAGGGTCAAGGGGACCCAATGACACTCAGTACATTCTCAATGAGGCTTTCACATAGTTTAGTATCATTATTAATAGACTAAGACTTCTAGTTTATGGTCATAGAGTTTAGGCCATGTGGTTCTCATGTGTCTCAACCTTTCCTGGTGATGGCCCAATATCGATTACTAAGATCGTGTAATCCATACTCAGTTTGAGAAACAAGGAGTGGTATGAAGTTTATGTTTCTTTCAGGGGAGAAAACAACTAGAGGTTGAAGTGGATGGAAAATTATGAATGGAATATTGTGACTTTCTAGACCTATAAAGTGAAAGAGGAACAACTGATGTACATGGAACAACTTTTGAAAATGTTTGAAACACAGGTTATATGCTTCTGTTGGTTAGATATGAGGTGATTAAATTAAAGATCAGTCGTTGATCTATTTCTAAATAGAAGATATACTATTTTCTTCCAAATATTGTTTGAGGTGTGAGAACAGGACAATACGTGAGCCAATGTAGAATGAGAAAATTCCAATAGGGAGCCTATTCAGATTGGGAGGATGATGGATATCCAAATTGGAGGAATAGGAAAACACAAAATAAGGAGTGGGTAATGTCCTAGAAATAAATTTATAACCATGATGGGCCCTAATATGGAGCATCTAATAATCACTAAATTTCCCATAAGGATGTGAATCATGTCGAAACTAGTTTTGTGACATGATGTGGAAAGAGACTGATGTTGGTAAGGTGACCCTCTCTGGTGAGGATACTATATCATCTCACATTTAGAGGCATCCTAGTTTCACATGGGGTAATGTTTGGTTCATCACACACTTTTCGTATAAGGTATCCTAGTTTTTAATAGGGTAAAATTTTAAGATCCCATGCTTATCATATGAGGAATCCTAGTTTTATATGGGGTATTTCCTAACATCCCATACTTATCACATAGGGAATAAAAATTTCAGATTGTTTAAGGCTACAGTTTAACATCATGTGTTGATGAAGTTTTTATTTGAATTTTAAATTCATAAAACTCAAAATTTGGTTTTTATTAGTTTAAATTCTTAAATATTGGACTGTAAGGATGGTTGTTTGTGTAAGGTCATGTAGTTTCAACTAGGGGGTAGGGGTTCCCCAAGGGGGTATTTATGACATGAAAGAGTGATAACCCTATGTGAAAGTAGGGTCAAAGGGACCCTTTGTCACACAAAACATGAAAAAACATACCCTAAGTCAACATCAAAACACTGAGGAAGAAAAGGCCCTGCAACAAGTCAATAGAGGGGGATGGGCTAGTGATGAGATATTTGGGCATAACTACATTTACCATGAGAATGGGAATCAATCCACACATAGTTCTATAAAATGGAATGGTATTAGACCAATTCTAGAAGGGGATACCCTATCAAATAAGGATATTAAATTTTCTCATTGTAAGGTATGAGGAATCCTGAATTTATATGGGGTAAGATCATATTTTAATGGCATGCACTACAGATGTTTCTGAGGCTTGTGCATTGAGATGCATATTCTTTCTTTTGTCATATCGATCTATATAGGTATCTCAGCTCGATAGTTGTACCAGGTAAATGAATGGGTCTTATAACTAAATTGAGTCCCATGGGATCATTTCTTGGTGATAAAACTATAGGTAATATAGGGGTTTGTAGTGAACAGTTGGTTGAGAACAAATATAGAAAGTCTAGGTGTAACTACCTATTCCATGAGGATAGGAATCAAGCTATACATAGTTCTAGAAAGGTGGAATAGTTCCATGATTTCTAAAATAATAGGTGTGAAATAGACCATGCGAATGATGGGTGAATTCACACAGTTTAGGGTCATTGTGCTTGGACTAAGACTCCTAGTTTGGGGTCATAGAGCTTATACCTATTTCACATAGTTTAAGGTAATAATTCTTGAACTAATTTAAAATATTTTAAGGTCATGTTTCATGGACCCTAATGTGGGGGGGGGGGTTAGGATATTAATGTGGTGAAAGATTTAAAACATGACATAGATGGAGACAAAGAGGCCTAAACCACATGAAGAGATCCTAGATCCAGTTGCACATAGTTTGGTCACATGGTATTGATGATGGAAAATTATTTAAATCCATATTATTTATACTGCGGGAAGTCTGTTTAAAGTTTTGATACTTGGATTATGGTAGAGAATGTTTGTTCCAAGGGTATAATTATGGAAGAAAAATAAGTAAAACTTATTGTAAATTGAGCCAACGGAGGCTCACATACCACATAAGTACCAGGAAGAAAATGTAACATTGTTTAAGGTCATAGTTCTTAGAATGGGAAAAAGGTGGAAAATAGTTTAACATCATGATTCTTGGACTGGGATTATGTTGGTCTCAAGGGTGTCTATGTGTCATGGTAGAGGTAAGACTTAATGTGAAGAAAAAAAAAGATTGCGTGAAACATGTACACCTTGAGATGAACTATTTATAGTTTTTTTTCATGATGCTGGGACCATAAATGGGGCTAAGGGGTTGAAGGGTTGAAAAATTCATGGTTGGGACCAAAGATAGATAGTCCAGGAATCACTATGTATCCCATAAGGATGGGAATCAAGAAACACAAAGTTATGGAACATGACATGGTAGAATACCAACACTAATGGGGGAAATCCACTCTTACGATGGAATTGAGATATCCAATGTTTTTTTGTTGGGTATCCCACGTTCAGAGAATGTGGCAGGGTTTTTTACCATTTCATACTTAATATAAAAGGAACCCTGATTTTATGGGGCAAAATCATATTTCATTAATAGGCATCATAGTTATACATGGTGGGAAATCAATGTTTTACATCGCGTGTTGAGAACGTTAGGATTTGCAGTTTAAATACATATAACTCATATTATAGAGGCTGCAAATAGTTTATGTTTGTAATGATTAGACCAATGGAAATAATTTTAAGGCCATGATGCTTGGACCATGACTCTTAGTTTAATGTTATAGTGTTTGGACCAATGAGTTGGGTAACCCAAACCAATATGTGTAGTGATACATTTTAAAAAACCTTGATGTGAATGGGGGAGAAAGAGGCCCAACACCACACAACAATTTCTCGGGGGAACCCAAAGACATTTCGAATTCATGATGCTTGGACATAGAATCCTCACAAAAAGTACAACTTGAGAAACTTCGCATTGGTGGGAGGTATGTCATGCTCTCTGTCCATGGGGATCAAAGAGTATATACAATTATAATAGACCTTATGTATTATTTAAGGTCCATCCAACATGGGATTAAAGTTTAGTGATTTTATAGGTACTATCGGTATTCTAAGAGCTTGTAGCTTGTCACCCTAGAGGAAGGAGAAGATTCAAACATTCTTATTGAACAATATAACTATCCAGTTATAGTGTATCTCTAGATTGTTAAATTCTTGAAGCCTATTCTCTTTGGTGGATTCCACTTATCTAGATAAACTTATGCCATTTTTATTGGCATTTTATGGTCATAAACAAATATTTTGAGTGAAATAAAGTGAACCTGAATGGTAAAGACTCCATATGTTCCAAAAAATAGTGAATATGGTGTCACCTAGGTGGAATTCTGAGTCATCGTTCAATAATCCCAAATAACATTGGTGAGGTTTTTTGGCCAAATATTCTTGTTCTGCCCTGCTATCATATATATAATGTTAGATATGGTCCTATTGAACAACTTAATAATTCCATTTTCCTTCATATGATAGAGATAATTATTATTAGACCCAATTTTATACATGGAGTTCAATTTCTTTATCCTAGAAGCTTGGAATTTGGTGAAGGTTTTGGTGAGAATATCATGGGGAACTCCGAATCAACGGATGATGTGAGAGATAACAAACTCAAAAATTGAATGAAATTTTACTTACTTTAGGTTAATTTATTCTTCCACTTAGAGAAGAAGTCCATAAAAGTCAGAATAAACCTACACTAGTGAGATTTTGTTGGCTGTTATAGACCCACAATGTCGATTACCCAAACTGCAAAGGTCCAAGAATACTTGGTGGTGTGGAGAAGGCCTGATGGTTGATGCCTAATAGTTTCCTTGATCATACACACAAGACACCTCTTGGAAATCTTTATGTAGTCATATACCATGTGGTCTAGAAGTAGACCAACCTTTGTATCTAGTGGGATAGTTTTAATCCCAACAGATGGGCATCCCAAGTCTAGGAATGGAATTCCTGAATAACCTGATAGATCTCATCTCCTTGGAAGAAACATAAAACAATTCTATCAAACCATATAAATAAAGGGCCTTATTGAGGTGAGTCTCACAATGGAGTGTAAAATTCACTATACACAGATATATTCACTCATGCCTGGCTCAATGTGAAGGTAGAATTCCATGATAGGGACAATCAAACAAGGGAGTTGTCCAGTTCGGTGTTTCTTCTAATATGGGGGACCTGGGGGTCTAAGAATAAAGCTCAAACAACTATTTGGTTCACATGATTCCTATCATCATCATCTGTAGCGGAAAGGGTGATGATCCTTTCATGTTCCACAAGGATGATCAAGTCATCCTGACCAGGTTCTTTAAGTGATGGAGATAAACCTTCCAAGGCATCAGTGTGACTATTCTGTGATTGAGGGATACAAGAAACTTCTGGAAAAGTAATAAACATGACCATCAATTTATGGGTTCACTCTAGTAGGGTAAAATATCTTTCTTTCTAGGTATATAATCATCATTGATCTATTTAATGACCAACATGAAATCTATCATAACATGAATGCCGAGGAATTAAATCTTGAGAGCTCGATCGAGACCAGTAATGAGATCTTCATACTATTACCCATTGTTGGTGAAACCATCTAACAATAGAAATGATTATAATAAGATATAGTATTCTGGAGTTATGGAGACAATCTCAAGTCCCACTCAATTAAGATTTGGGTTGTTGATTCTTTTACCCGTTGGGCTCTGAGAGGAACCATCAAAATTCATCTTCCATCATGGAATATCCTGATCCAATGAGAGGATAGCCTCAACTAGGAAATCAACATAGAGGGGAAATTATTTAAGGGTTGGATGGGAAACCATGATATTTACCAATGAATATACTTTCACGACCTTTTACAGAATGAATCATAAGTCAAACTCTAGGAGGATTACTACCCAGTGAGTGGAGATTCTGGTCATCAAGGGTGAATTTATGATATACTTCTTCAGGTCTAATCAAGACACTAAATATATCTCATTATAATGTATATATTTCCATAATTTGTTCACTATGAAAACTAGTGCAAGGAAGATCTTATTGATGGGTGATTATCTAGCCTCAATGTTGAGGAGCATGCGACTGAGATAATATAATTTTTTTTCTCTGCACTAATTGTTTTTCTAGGTGATAAGTGCATCAAGGGACAGTTCTAGGGTGGTCATGTAAAGGACTACAATGTTTCTTGAAATATGTGGCAAAAAAACTAAAGGGTGTATTAGATACTACTTGATTTTCTCAAGTATGGTCTATCATTCATCACCACACTAGTAAAAAATGCATTTATTTATGAGACTTGAGAAGGGATTACACTTTCTGTCCATATTTGAAATAAATCAGTGTATATAGGCTTGGTGGACTTAAAGGAATCATACCTATCAGAGGCTACTCGGGGGAGGAATTTGGATGATGTCTTTATTTTATCTAGTTCAATCTCAGTACCACTATATCAAATGAAACATATGATAAATTTTACACAAGTAATTTAGAATGAACACTTCAGGGGGTTCATCTTCATATACCGGGAGTAGAGGAATCCAAACTATTAATAAAGTCTCTTGATATGGTCCTGATACTGGTTATATTTGACCACCAAATTATCCACCTAACATTCTTCCAGCATCCTGAGGATCATCACGAAGATATGGTTCATGTATCATTGGTAAGTGGATCCTGCATTTATTAAGTTGAATTGAATCACTTGATAGAAAAAAGTCCCTTGCATTACCCTGAAGAAAGTAGAACCCTCATTCTCTGGGGGCATATAGATCTGGTTGTACATGGAATATTCATTCATGACAGAGAGTCTCTCGAACCTCAGTGTATAATCAATCAACAACTCTATCACTGTAAGGGAAAAATTATCCTTTGAAAAAATGGTGGTTAAGGTATCAGAAGTCGATACAGACTATGATCTTCCCATTATTATTCCTAACTAAGAATATGTTGGATATCCATATATGGAAATAGACTCCCATAATGATGTTGGATTTAATATTTTTATTATCCTCATCCTTGATAATAGCACCATGAGAGGGGTGCATATTTCTACGAGGTTTCATGAACCCATGACGAGTCACTAGGAGGCCGAGATAGTGATTGAATAACTGAGGTTTGAGCCCTATAATATCATCATAACTTCAAGAAAGGGTATCATGGTTCTACTTCCAGAAGACCACATACTAATACAACTCTTATGGGGGAAATTATTCACTGATTAGTGGCATAAATATATCATCCTTATTATCAAGGTTCACTTGAGTTACCACATGAACGGTGGTGGGGACACCCACTTAAAATGTAGGATTAGATTCTTATAAATCATGTTCATTATATGAGATAGAATAACTATGGATAAGAGTATAATATTCTAGGAAAACAAAATAGGGGGGAGCACTGGTTCCTTTTTGGATGGACATGAAATCCTGGATGAGGGATTCACGCTCTGCTGAGACCATAGAAATAGTTTTTGTTGTAACAATTACATATGAACTCCAAATTTTGGGTCTATTTTTTATTTCAAAGAAATGGTGATGAGTTGAATTCCAATTATTAATCCCTAATCTATGGAATATATGGGAATGTCGTGGAATGGTGTCCATAGGAAAAAAGTCTTAGTACTTCATAGGGTAGGGGCCTCTAGTATCACTTGAACCTATAAAGTGAAAGAGTATGAGGTAATACAAAAGCACTCCTTTTTATTAGGGGTGATAAAAACCTTTGTTTTGGAGATGAAAAATCAAAATCATAATTCTGGAATTATGGACTCAAACTAATGAATCGGGAGACTGAAGGCATTATTCAAGTCTTCCCACAAATTGACTATGGTGACTGTCAGATCATTGGGAGAATTGATTCAATCAACCCCACTAGTTTTAACATGCTTCCCCTATATATTATAGTATAATATATCAAGATAGTTGGATTCATAAGATTAAAAGGGTGACACATCACCCGGGAGCACCCCTACTTGGCCATTGAGGGTGTATTTGAGGCACTAGTGATATTAGGAGGGGATAACTACAAGAGAATGAATCTATGGCCTACCCAAAAGTGCAGTTTCAGTGGAATCATGAGAGAAAACCATGAATTTACCTCTTGATATTAATCCATGAAACTATTTCTTCAGAGAAACCTAACCATGCAGTTTGTACATCCCGCTACTAGAAGCCTACTACCACTCACCAAAGTCTTTATTATCACTATCAAGGACGATGAATAAATATTCCACCACCACTAAAACATCACCCAACTTGAAAAAACTACAATCCACTTAGTTTTGGAACCAATAATTAAAAACTTATAATTCCTTGATAGTATTTCCAAGGATCCTATGGCACAGGAAATGATCAGGGTGACCAGTGAGTCTTGCCTCTTCAGGCTTCTTCCTCTCTAAAAACTTCAAGATTACCTTATCTAGGGAATAGTGGAAATATATCAATAAATTCGAATCCTTAGAGGAATAGATCTAGTTCCCCATGTCTGATAAGGGTAATCTAGGAGTCTAGCATTAGAATTGGGCTCATGCCACATTGTCTCATCTAAATGGATGTACTTTGTGAGGTGGTTCCTAGAGGTTCTATTCTGGGAAAGACTACTTTTGATAGAGCTTCACTTGAAAAGATCCTTTAGAAAAGGGGATATAAACTATACATACTCGGGGCCTTTACAAGCATGGAAGTAGAATTATCTACTTCAATAGGTCTTCTCTAAAAATATGGAAGAGGCAATGAGCACAATTATCTAGACTACTTTAGGGATTCCTCTAGATTATCAAACATATTAAAAACTACAAAAATCCTCTGGAAAAGTTCGAAGTGATGAGGGTAGGATCCCTATCACCCTCGAATTTACCCACATCAATTGTTAGTAGCTACTATTTGGACAACGACATGTCCAGTTAATATGTGAGGGCTTTCCACTAGTTGAAAAAGTCTGCGACTCGATCATGAGGTATTTTATTTAAACATGAAGAGGTAAAAAGAACATGTATTGTGCATGGTGGAGATAAAATGGTAAAAGATCTATCTGGGATTGTATTCCCAATCAAAAATGGAATGTATGGGTACCTAGCTATATTTTAAGAACATGGGTCCTTCCAGTGTCTAAACAAAATATCGAATATTAGAAGCCTCATACTACTCTAGGGTCCCCAAAATAGGTCCACACATTGAAATAAAGTGGTCCAATTATGGAAATGGGTATCCCATACCATTAAACGATGATAAGATGGGATTTAAAAACTCTAGGGTTTCTTGGATGTTGTACACCCATGTCATGTATGGATTTCCATCATGTAGGATTTCCACCAGTAATGTCTCCAAAACCTTGAGGTGAGTGGTAAGAGCCTATATCAAATCATTTTGGTGAGGGTACAAAATTGTTGAGGATCTCTGAGAACTAGTACCTTGATAGGCTCATCAAATAATGTAGCGGGCCCATACACTTAGATAGATGCATGGCTTGGATCCCAAGGAGGATAATTATGCTGCTCAGGAAGGTTTGGGGAGTCGTACCTCAGTCACTTTCCATATCCTCCAACTGAAAATATGACTAGATGAGTGGGGCCAACAAGATCGACTGAGGGAATCTAGAAAAAGAGGACGTGTTTACCCAATTGAGAATAGGTGGGGTCCCATGGAGTGGTACCATAATTCGGGCATCGATCAACAATGATATAAGCAGTGAGCCTATTATGATATTTGGGATGATAGATCAAGATAGATACCATAGAATTCATCTTCGCTTTTGATGCAACCTTGAATGGATTGAAGGGATATACATGCTCCTTTCCCTTATCAAAATTCTAGTGGGTAGATAACAATGCCTCATTGGAGGGGTATCTATGTCCATGATACAACCTCTACTGAGGTGTAAATAGACCTATCAGAGGATCTGCCTGGTACAATGTCATCCCTTGGGAAGGATCTTACCTGTAAAGACTTGTGTTGATTCCCCTATTCTTATGATCCTCTAAATTGTATGGGATAACATATTAATCATGGTAGTGTCTAGATGGGAAATTTCATCACTTTCTTCCATTCCAAGATGTCACAAGATAGAGAAGAAATGGATACCAGTATAATATCCCTAAACTCTAATATCCACATGCAGAGATGCTTATTCCATGACTCGACAGAGCACTATGAGGCTATTGATGCAGGTTTGTTAAAGGCTCTAGTGGTAACTATATAAAGTAGGGAACTTATCCATTGGGATCACAGTAATATCAACCCTTCGACACTACTGGTCGATGTAATCGAGATGGTATTGACTACCCGAATAGGTCATCTAACCATCATAGAGGTGTTAAAAAATCACCCATACGATCTAGTGGAAACACATTGCCTATCCCTCAGCTATGGGATGTCAATGTTTAAATATAAAGGTGGATAGAACACCATGTATAGGTAATCAGAATCCAGAACCTCCCACATATACTCTTTCTTTGAGTAAATATCCTTCACTTTGTAAGTTCAAGTTTTGATAGGTTTAGGATAAGATACTAATTTTGGAACTAATGTGGACCGGCTCGACTTTTGGCATACCCGGTGAGGAGTCACTGTTCAAGTCAAATACCTTCTGTATACTTGAACATATCACAAGGGTGGTTCCAACCTTATCATCACATCACTATTGGACATGGTCTTCTCCAACACATTATGTGTAATGGAAACTACATCTATCTACGGCTCAACAGAGTGCTCACCATATAAAGGTAACAAACCTAACCCTAACATCCCTCCAACATATCGTCAAATTTTCAAGAGGGGGGAAACTATTGGGGATATGAGAAATTTTAATACAATCCCCTGGAAGGGATCCAGAATGTCCTCCCCTACAAGTACCTATGGATTGATTTGGGGATCCTATGGATCTCACATTTTGAGATTCATAATATCATAAATTGGGATCCTTCACTAGAATATTAAACCTGGGGTGGATACTCCATTATTGAGTTATCCTTACCCTTAGAATCTATGAGACCAATGATGATATTCCATTTCCCATTATTTATCCTTTAACGTATATTATTCTCCCTTATATCTTAGGAAAGTTCTTTAGTACAGGGTGTGTCTTCAGCATGGGGAGGACCTCCATACAGGTTGGTTGTATAAAATGGAGGATCTTCACTCAAGTTATTGAAATAAAGAAGATGAAATCCATGTTCACTAGGGAAAGAGTAGGGATGACCTACTCTATGATTAGTAGGGTCATAGGGAGGGACACCATGCTCATTGTTGATAGGGTAGGGAGGGCCTCCACATGGGTTGGTGTTGGGGAGGGGAGGACCTCCAATTTGGGTGGTAGC
The DNA here is from genome assembly GCA_963277665.1 of Viscum album. Taxonomy (NCBI): domain Eukaryota; kingdom Viridiplantae; phylum Streptophyta; class Magnoliopsida; order Santalales; family Viscaceae; genus Viscum; species Viscum album. The sequence continues at coordinate 340,482,941 of OY728163.1, forward strand.
TATATTAGTAGGACCTCCATGTTTTCTAGAGAGTGTAAGAGGATGACCTTTATACTGGTTGTTGAAAGATAAGAGAGGACTTCCACTATAGTAGGTTATGGTGTGGGGAGGACCTCCAAACTGAGTTTCCTTATCACGGGATGACCCATAACAGATGTTATAGGTGCTAGTTATTGAAAGTCAATCCAAAATACCTATGAGGAAGTTGAGGTATCAATCCAAATCGAAAAAATATGGATCCATATTCTCATTTTGTAAAGTATTGGTAAGGTATTCCATTGGGTTTTGGGACCATAGAAGATGAGATAGATTCCCTTTAATTGGATGCATCCTGACCCTTTCCTTGACATTGGAATCAGGTTCTTCGAACTGGGGTTGGTAGAGAAGGGATGAAGTACACATTCTCTTTACCCTGTGGGACTAATCGGTGCTGGCATTAATATTAACTAGTGGGAGACCTCCTTCGAGGTTCCTAGGTGGTATTTCTCACTGACAAGACTCAAATGTACCCCAAATCCTTAACACAAGAATTAGATTCATCAGAGTGATCTTTGGAGAGGCTCATAAAGTGGTTCATCATTGGAACACGAGGGGGGTGGGCATGCATGGCCCTTAGGGGTGACAACATAGATGATGCACCGATGCCTCTAGGTCCCGTTAGGCTATTTAACTTGTGGGAATGACCCCTTTATTTTTTACCCAGTGTACAAGAGTGTTCGTCACCTTCCTTTGGTTGATCTTAGATGATGATATAGGGTGTGGTCCTAAAAATAGATTCTATAGTGGATGTAGAGTTGTTCCAGATTTATGTGTCAATTTTTCTCCATACCCAGTGCCTATGGGTGATAGCTTGATGGTTTTCCATAGCCTGTGTCCTATATAGAATGCAGATTCATCTGTCAATACAAGTACAACATAGTGAATCCCAATTCCCCAACATCATCAAATATTCTAAAGTAGAAAAGGATCCATGTTTGCAATGTCATAGACCAAGGATTCCCAAGGTTAAATTACCCAATGTAGAAGTGCCTTTCATGTGGGACACACTATTGCTTTCTCAGACCTGGCATACATTTTTTGAATTTGGTAACATGAAAATTTTATAATTCACCAAAGTCTACCAGTCTACATGGTTGATGGATAATAGTTTCACATCAGGTTCACCATTTTCTTAGTGAAGACTATTGCCAACAACTTCTGAGTCTAAACCTAAATCTGTTGTTCAAAAATAGTTTTACCCATTGTCTAAGGAGAAAATTTTCATGATAGGTTCACCATTTCAATTTATGAATATTTCTACTGGACAACACCAACAAGTTGAATTCATTCATGATTTCTATTTCCCCACATTATCACTTCCCAAAGGCAGACTTATTTCATCTCTTTCATCAGTGATGTCTTATGCTTAATCAAAACAAGACTATGGGATGTTTGTTCTTCCTACCATGGATTCCTCCTTATATATAGTTTCCTAGTCTGGGAGTTTCTCATATATTTAATTCATGTTCATGGAACTCATTCACGATTCCATATTTATGTGGATAATGGTTAACTACATCTCACCTTTCTCTATAGAATAGAAACCTTCAGTCTAGAGAGTAGTCACATTGGGAATCTCTGGGAATGTTTGGACATTGGACACATTAGTCACCTACAAATATTCCTCTTTGGAGGGAATCTCATATTAGACACATTTGGTATAGAACCCAAGGAATTCCATGTCAATCACAAGGTGAATAATTCTAGGGTATTATGTATTCCATGGATTTTTAATTCAAGTATCCCATGTCTATGATTGGGTAGGTTTTCTGGGTCAGGTTACAAGTTTTATGAATTTATGGGGATGAATCTGAATTTCTTATTGAGACAGATTGGGCCCTGAGTTTAACATCTTGCAGATATAGGAACTGAGTTAATGTATTATAGGGACATTATGAGTGGATCATAATTCCCCATAGAGGTTGATCTGGGAGCCGTTTCCCTTGGAAAAAAGGCATCACACCTATGTTTACCGATGGATAAGAACACCCAATGAATATGAAGATAGAGGGTTGAATCCACAATGATATAACATATTTTATCACCTATATACTTGTGTATTAAATTTTTTATGGGTTTAACCATCCCATTTTTAAATCCTTTTTCACTCAATATTTTTTTGAATTCATTTGTTGAAAACATTCTTAAAAGATGCAATTTCACAATTCCATAATTTGAAAATAGTTTAATGTCTCTATCATATCTGTAACTAAACTGATCTTAAATTTAAAGTTACTTGTTTTTAGGATTCCCTGATCATTGGGATTTAATTATTCTAATTGGGATAAAGGCTGAATGTAAGAATAACGGGCCCAAATGAAGCCTACAAGTGAATACATTTTGGGCAGGCCAGATGTGTTCACTCTTCTATATTTGGGATATAACTTGGGCCTTAGAAATCCAACTTGGATGATTCTACATCCATTGTATAGTTAAAATTAATTTCCACCTCTGTACACACTCACACAATCAATATTTTTTTTTCTAATAACACGTTTAAAGGGTATGTGTAGACCCTCACAAAACCATCATATTCAACCCACCACGATAATTACACGGGAATTACAGCATGTAACATTCAAATTTCTAACAAAACACTACAACGAACCCCTATCAGTACCGCCATTTCCTCCTTTAAAACAAACACAACATTCAAAATTCCAAAATCTTCCATCATCCACGCAACTACCTAGAGATCACAATAGATCCATATTGAGTTTCATAAACATTGATTTGGTCACCTGCCTCGATTTTTCCAAACTTCTCTATCATCATAGCTTCTCTGAACCACCACCTTCACCATCATCTAAGTCATCACCAGAGCTTCTGTCACCATCATCATCGTCCTCATTGCTCGACACTGACGTCCAAATCTTCAACGTCACCACCAAAAACACCATTAAACTTCAACATCTACTCAACACACATAGTATGAAATGAATCGCCAGACGCATCACCAAAAAACCCAAAAAAGAACATAAAGGAACTTCCCTGATGTCGAAATAAACCAAAGAGAGGAATCGTCAGTCGTAGCTCCTTGGACACCCATCTTCTAGCACAAACACATCCCAAAGTCTCCTCAGAAGCAAACTCACCCAAATGACCTGGGTGGGTGCGACGAAATTGGAAAACTAGAGTAGATCACAAATAAAAGGGCCCCCAGCAAGCCGAATCATGAAGCCATCACCATCAACCAACTAGGGCCTACGAATATGAAGTTTCCATGAGACACCAAACCACTAGAACTCACCTCCTAGAGAACCAAAGATACCACCGGGAAATCCACCTCGGAGAGAGAGGTGGAGACCTTGTTCTAGAGCAGAGAAACAAGTGGCTGAACCCCTTGACGACACATAACTTCGAGACCCAGAGAGAAACCCAAAAAAGAACAAAGAAAACACTTAAGGAGAAAACGAGCGGGATTGAAACCCTAAAATAAATTCAGGATTTAAACCCTAAAAGAACCCAAAGAGAATAAAAATAAAGTGAGGAGGAAACCAAGAGGAAAATCGCATAACCCAGGATAAAACCCCCGAAAAGAAGACCCAGCGAGTGAAAAACCCATAATAATAGGCAGAGAAGAGAACTCGAAGAGATGCGAGGCCAAAGAGATGCAGGAAGGACGGGCGCTGCCAGGAATGGTGAGAAACCCTAAGAGAGAGAGGAGAAGTCGGGAGCCCGAAGGCAGACACCAGGAGAGTGAGGATCCATTCCACCTCTGTACGTAATTTCAGGACAATGGAATTCATTTTGTTCAGTCAACCAGTAAGATAAAGAAGTAAAATGTATTCTAAGAATAGTTACATAGTCCCTTAGGCACTAGACTTATTTTGTGAAAAGTGTGATGTATTTGTCCATAAAATCACCTCTCACCCTAATTCTATTAGGTTTAACGACCAGGATTAAGGGTGAGTCAAAGTAGAGAGTTTTCTTCATCCATTATCTCCCTCTTATTCATCATGTACTTCTAATCTTCTTAGAGATCAACTTGGGGGCATTCTTTATTATAATCTCGAGATCCATGTTTGTAATTGTTGGAATGTGATTGAATTTTCACACTTTTATTATATTGTTCCTTATTTATACCTATTTAATTTGTGATTACTATGTTATGATAAAATAAAAATCCAAGTAATACGAATCATCATGCTTCCATGTATGACTCAGATCTTGTGATGATTTGAGGGAGTTCGTCTCTTTTCTCACATTTTCCTTTCATGAGTGTGTGAATGGATTAAGTCATTTTATAAAATCTAGAATCTTGATCCAATGAATATGAATATTATATTCTTGTGTATATATTATCATTGACACAAATCTGGTCATCTCATCATGTTGTTGATGTAATGCATTGATCGAGTTCGGGTTTTTTTACAACGATTCAAGTTTGTTGATTTTGAGCAGTCACTAGTAATCAATATCATTGATCAATCAAATCCGAGGTTGTAAACTAGTAATAACTCACATAAAATTCTAGTTTTAGTGTGTATAAAACATGTATTCAATGGTCCTTCCCATTCCATTGAGAGCGATAACAGATTGAGCATTATGGGAAAATCAACCGAGTTGATCACAATTTCTCCATCAAATTTATATCATTTAGTAATTTAGTTTAAATTTATATTTAAAAATCCTAAAACTAAATTTTTTCTATAATCTCATTACCATTTTATTTTCCTCATCAAAAAATTAATTTTAAATTAATTTTCTAAGGCTCCTTCGGGAGACGACCTTGGGTTCCTTCTATACTGTAGAAATTCTTGTTAAAAGTAAACATTTAATTTGATGATCTTGACAATGTGATAAAGGTTGTGTACCTAGGAGGGAACAAAAATATAGTTTAATAATGGACTAGGACACCCTTTGATGGTGAATTCGATGTGTGTGTCCCTAGGAGGGACTACACAGATAGTTTACCAATGGATAAGATTTCCCTATGAAGGCAGATGCTTATGGTTTTTTCCTAGGAGGTAAGATGTCAAACCTAATTTTACCAATATATTAAAACACACTATAGAGTTAGATCCATAGTTTTAGATTATAATGGACTATAGAGGAAGATATGGTATGTGTCTCCCTATGATAGAATATTCCACTTACCAAAGGAAAAAAACACCCCATGGAGGAAAATCTTGAGTTGTGGATTAGAATCCCCATAGGGGCAGATCTGGGAGGTGTTTACCTAGGATTTAAGATTCCACACCTAAGCTTACCTATGTATCAAAACACACTATATATTTGGATCCATAATTATTGATCAAATCAATCTATTGAGGTGGATCTTAGAGGAATGTCCCTAGGAGGGAAGATGTCCCACCAGGGTTTACCAATGGGTTAGAACTCCCCATGGAGGAGGATCCAGAGTTTTGGATCAGAACACCCCATGGAGGCAGATATGAGAGGTGTGTCCCTGGGAGGGAAGATATCACACCTAGGTTTAGAAATGGATCACAATTCCCCATGGAGGAGGATTTATAGTTGTGGATTATAATTCTCCATTTGTGCGGATCTAGGAGGTGTGTCTCAAGGAGGGAAGTTATCACACAAGAGTTTACTAATAGATTATAATTACTCATAGTGGTGGATCCAGATTTTTGGATCAAAATTCCCCAAGGAGGTGGATATGGGAGGTGTGTACCTAGGGGGGAAGATGTCACACTTTATTTTACCAATGGATCATAATTTCCCATGTATTTGGATCTAGATTTCTGGATCAGATATTTCTATAGAGGCGGATCTAGGAGGTGTATCCATAACAGGGATGATTTCATGCATGGGTCTACCAATTTTGGGATTGAAACTCATGGTGGATTCATATGTACCCTATTTAGTAGACTAGGATCAAAACCCATGTATTTTGATTCCACAATTTACGGTTGTGTGACAGGACCGATCCATGTTGTTTAACGACGTGCAGTAAGGACTCACATGTTTCCGATAGAGTGTTGATGAGGGATGGTGAGGGGATTTTTAATGGAATAATCTATTTACAATAGGATCAATATTTCGGGAATGATACAGGGCTTACTCATGGGAGATTAACATTATGGGTGTCTCAACACCTAATGAGGAAGGATGGTGTAGGCCTATACATAGAAGCTACCCATGGTAGGTGTTTTATCCCATGGTGGGGAAGGGAGTGGAATCCATTGATTCTAATAAATGGGGGATCCTATTTTCATCACATGGGGGACACTATAGTTTAACATCATTTGCAAATAAAATTATCATTCAGTTTAAAATCGCATGACATTGACGTGGAACAAGAAGATTTTTTGTAATGAAAATCAGATGTTTTTTGTGACAAATACTAAAGGGGGACCAGTCAAGGTGGGAGTAATATTTTTTATAAGTATTAATCACCGATATTGCTGAAAAAGTTCACGAGAAGTTTCCACTCTGAAGGTTTACATGGTCATCGCTCAAGGGTCTTTGACTGGGCCATGGATTTGGAACTATCATAGAGGTTTAGTCAATTAGGAGGCCGACATTTGGGTCATTATTCTCAGAAGAAAAGGGGGATTAGGGTACCTATTATTAGAGTAAAATACTAGGTTAGAGGCATAGAGAACACTTTAAATGACGTGGGAAGACATTGGAGTGGATGGAAATAGTCACATGGGGACTCAATGTGTAGCCGAACTGGTCTAGGAATGGTATGGGGGCCATAGAAATTGATCTTTATCAAGGGGTGTGAATTGAAGGGTGGAACCATGGAGAGACTCAGAAGAGGTTCTTTTTGAATCTTGGTGTCTCATATAAGGGTTTATCATGAAGATAAGGTGCCTCAATAAGGTCTGGTGATTTGTAAAAGAGTATTCTTCACAAAGTATTGTAGCCCTACATCAGAGTAATGTCCTATTTCCCATAGGGTTTGATTCACAAATGATATGTGCCTAATGATGGACCAAGATCAATAACTGTATCTAATCTTCTAATAAGGGAATATTAATTTGTGAAAGGCATATACACTATATGTAGAGGATCTCAAGAACACATTAAGAGTGGTTTCATGATGAATTATGACTTGGGGAATCGATTTTTATTTTCACTCATAAATATTTGGTGGTTTGTGAACCGAGAGTGATATTTGGAAGTAAAAGGTTATATATCCCCTAAATTTCATACATAAGGGTATTTATAGGGTATTGGTTTCCTTTAGATTGGAGGAATTCATGAATCTTGATGAGATTTTTTAGTAGTGGGGATCCGCGAGTTTGAATTTTGTGGTGTGTTGATTATCACCAACTCTTCACATAGTCATGAAGTGATCCTCGAATTTGTATTAGATTTTGAAAAAGGATACCATTCTCCATTAATTTGATCAGGAAGGAGATCTAATGTCCTGAATCTTTGTGAGCCTTGGCTATTCGCGAAGCTAGTAAGATTCATGAAATAAAACCTTAGAGGTATTTCCTGGGTCATTTTGGCTCATATTTTCCCCAAAACTACCACTCCTTACTCAAATACTCCCACAAAACACATATTTCAGCATCAATAGACTATTATCAAGTATATGAGGCCACGTGATGAAATTAAATTCTTGGATTTGGATGAGTTGAGGATCATATTTTTTAATCAGGATAGTCCTTGTATTATTCATACAAAAATGGGTAAATAATTCCATTAGATAAAGAATAAGGATGATGAATCCATCAATACATATGAGGATATTTTTCAATAAATTTTATGTAATCTTCTAGTATTATCATACAACCTATATATAAGGTTGATCGATTATTTAGTGGCTTAAAACAAAGTCTCTTAAGGGGGTTATCCATAAGGTACTTTGATAGCTATGAAGAAATAGTTTTATGTTAAACTAAAAAGAAAATTGATATTGTAGTTACCTCTCAATATCATGGTTTTAATATGAAAATAAATTTTTATTTCAGATGAAATTATAAAAAACAAATAGAGAAGAAGATAATTTATTCTTGATGTGTGGAAGTAAACAAGGATGAAAATTTTTAAGGGAACTAGTAAATGTTTTAAATATAGAAAATATGGTCAATAAGAAATAGAATATTGATGTTATAGGAAAAAATTATCTAATTACGAGAATAAACAAAAATCTCCAAAGAATGAACCACCCACATTCCGGTGTCTCAAATGAAAGGATTATGGGGATTATAGTAACTCATTCTAAAATATGAAGTTTAATGACGATGATCAACATCAAAAACCTCTTAAGACCAAAGAAAAAGGGAAATATCATGCAATCACTATTGATGATGAGGATAATGAAGTGGTTAAAGGTATAATTTCCATCTACTCTACAACTACTAATATCTTATTTGTTTTTATATCTTCTTAGTATTTTATAGTTGAATAAGTTTCAATGGGTATCACAATACCCCATCAATTATTTGATGTTGAATTAGTAGTGAAAACTCTTAATGGTATGATTCTCAAATATCATACCTATGATTTTTCTCTAATTGATGTTTATGGGAATGTGATTCCTGGAAATCTTTTTATTCTCACTCTGGTTGAATTTCATGTAATCTTAGGAATGGATCAGATTTAGCTAGATAAACCCCACACCAACATTAGAGGAAGGGAAGTCATTTCTTATATTCCAAACCAAATAGAATCATATATCTGTGTGAAAATAAATATAAACATATGATGGAAATAACATCCATTATATGGGTCTTTAATTCTATTCAAAGGTGGTGTTTATATCAAATGGTTTTGGGAAAACTCAACATCGAAGATATTATTTTTGTGTGGGATTTTGTTGATGTATTTTCAAATTAGTTACCTAGTATTAAATAGAATTGTGAATTTGAGTTTTCAATAGAACTCATACACAGTGTTTCACCTATTTCGAAGAGTCCATATATAATGGATTTAAATGAGTTGAAAGAATTAAAGATGAAACTATCAGAGAATCCTTATAAGGGATTTATTTAGACAAGTGAATAACCATGGTGTGTACCTGTTCTTTTTATTATGAATAAATTTGTATCATTTTGACTCAATATTAATTATTAGAAAATTAACAATATTATAATCAAGAATAATTATACTTTTTTTGTATTTGATACTTTTTTATTGATTATGTAGAGATTTATATTTTCCCAACATCTAACTTCATTTTATATATCCCCAATTAAGGGTCAAGAAGAAGGATATACCTAAGAAAACATTCCATATAAGGTATAGACACTGTAAATTTATATTGATTCAATTTTTTCTTACTAATTCCCAAGATATCATCATGTATTTAATGAATGTATTCTTTGTAGATTACCTTAATTAGTTTGTGGTAGTATTTATAGATGATATTCTTATACATTAAATGAGAAAGGGAGATAAATGAAGAGCATGAAAAACACCAGGATTATACTAAAGAACCTAAGGAAGGTGAATTTGTATGAAAAATTTACCCAGTGTGATTTTTTTACAAAAGTTTATATTTTTGGTCAAATAGTCTCAATAAAGGGGATATTAGTGGGTTAATAAAATATAAATGTTATTTATCATTGGCCTAGATAGACCACTATGACAAAAATCTGTAGTTTTTTGGTTTGGATGAATATTACCAAAGCTGCGTAGAAAATTTCTCATGGTTGTTAATCTTGTCAGCACATTAATTAGAAATGGATCCAAGTTCCATTGGGTATAAGAATGTGAGGAAAATTTCATGTAACTGAAGAGATGGTTAGTCATCACACCTATTCTTACACTACCATATAATGGATAAGAGTTTGTGATCTATAGTAATTCATCAATGAAGGGATAGGGGTACGCCCTCATAAATAATTATATGGTGGTTTATTATTCCACATAATAATTAATGGTTTATGAGAAAAATTACCCAAATCATGATTTAGAGTTAGCTATGGTAATTTTTCTATAATATATAGAGGAATTATCATTATGGATAAAAGTTTGATATATATACTGATCATAAAAGTTTAAAATTTTATTTACTGATAAAGGGATGGATATGTTCTATAGAATATGGTTGTTGTTCATTAAAAATTTTGATTTGTCAATACATTAACACCCTAGGAAAGAAAAAAAGGTGGCCAATGGTTTGAGTCAAAAGGATAATGTTATCTTATCTATGATGAGGATCACTAATGATCCAATATTTCTGATTTTATAAGGGATGGATCTGGAAATATTTAAGGAAGTTGGGAAATATTATCTTTCTTAAATGATTGTTCCACCATATATCTAGGAAGAGATTAAAGAGTCATAAAATATAGATTTAGAATTGTATAATAAGGTGAAAAATTCTCTTGAGTTTAACCTTAATTATGATGGAATGATAAGTCATAGGAACTATGTATGCATCACATTAATATGAGATTTGAAGATGAAGTAACTGAATAAGGATCTAGTTCATCATTTTATATTAATCTGAGATTTAGAAATATATATAGGGATATAAAGGAGTATTTATGGTGGTACAACATGAATAGGTAAATTTTAGAGTATATATCTCAATGAAGGGTATGTTAGCAAGTTAAGGATGAGAGAGAAAATTCTAAGGGCATGTTACAACCGTTACCCATACCAAAATGGACATAGGAAAATATTTCCACGGTTTTTTTCATCCGACTGCCCAAAACATCTAAGGTCCATAACACTATTTAGGTTCTAGTTGAACAAATTTTGAAGTCAGAACAATTCATTTCTATTAGAGAATATTTTTCTCTTGATCAAATTTCAAGAGTATACATTAAGTAAGTTTTAAGGTTTCATGGTGTACCAAATTATATTATATCTGATCAGGATCTGAGATTTTCCTTAAAGTTCTAAATAATTATTCAATAAGTTATGGATATAGAGTGGAGTTTCAGACCTACTTATCATAATTAGATAGATAGTTAATCTAATAGAACCATTCAAACCTAGAGGATATTTTGAGGTCTTATTATATGGATTTGAAAGGTTTTTTGGATTAACACATTCCAATGGTTGAGTTTTCTTATAAAAATATATTTCACTTGAGAATTTAGATGGATCCTTATGAACCCCTATATGGAAATAAGTTTAGGACTCTATCATGATGTAATGATCTTGTAGAGAAATTCAGATCCATTCAGTAGAACATCAATGCAACTCAGAGTAAAAAAAACGTTATACTGACATCATCGATGAAATATAGAATTAGAAGTTGGTGAGAAGATATTCCAATGGATTTATTATATAAATAATGTTATTAGATTTGTAAATAAGGGGAATTAGACCCCTAATTATATTTTCCCCTTTGAAATTTTTGATTTATTAGGGACGATACTTATCTCTTGGCGCTTCCACCAAATCTCTCTCAAGTTCACAATGATTTCAATATATCTCTCCTTACAAAGTGAATATATGTTCCTTCACATATATTGAACATAGAGTAAATTACACTGGATAATGACCATTACCATTAAGAAACACCAATATAATTATTGGATCATAGAGATAATTTGGTATGGAATAATACTACTTATCTGGTTAAAGTATTACAGAGGAATCATAAATTCAAAGAAGCTATATGGGAACCAATGATATAATGAAGGAGAGATATTATATTTCTTTTTTGTATGATAGTAATGAAAATTTGGTATGAAAATTCATTTTAATGGTGGTATAGTGTAACACCCCATGATTTTATGATATATTTCTCTTTAAATAAATTTAATTTCTTTGATATATTGCGATACAAGTAATCTCGAGTCTAAATGGATTGTACTATTGTATATAGTTATAACCAAGATGTTAAGTTAGGGTTTTGAATATTAATAAAAAAACATTAAAAATATGTCTAAAATTTTTACATAAAGAAATTATATTTACAAACAAGTAATCAATTTTTAATAAATTCATTGTATGTTTTAAAAAACAATTTACAAAAAAATGTGTATTTATTTATTTTTTTGAAAAAATAATATAATTATTTTTTGGGAAAAAATTTGAAATTTATTTTAAAAAATGTGATTCATTTTTTAAATCATCTAGAAAAAAATATCTTAGAGTGAATTGTTTATAATTTTCTAAAAATTATTATCTTTTTGATGAATAGTGAAAATAATGATTTTATTGAAAAACTTCTTTTCATTAAAAGCATTTAAAAAGTAAAATTTTATTTTAAAATTAATATAAAAGTGAAATTAGTTAATTTATATTATTAATAATCCAATTATGTTCTATTTTATTAATTTTATGTTTATTTTGGTATGAAAACATTGTATACATAAGAAAACATTTTATTTCTTGAAAACTATTTTTATAACATTTTTTGAGTTAAATTTTAATGTAATTTCTTCCAAATTTAGAAAATGAATTTGATAAAATTGAATAAATATTTATAATGATAAGGTAAAAATTTGGTAATGAGGGATTTTTTTATTTTTTTTCATAATGAATAGTAAAAAATAGTTAAAATTTGTCAATGCAGTTATTGTTAAAATAGGTTTATCAGGCGGAGGGTTTAGACCAAGAGATCAGGGTGAAATTAAAAATTAAAACAGTATAAATCCAATTGAAATTCCATATTTATACCTTATACCATTTCAATTTTGTATCTATATCCATTTTAAATTATTTTTCTTTAGAATGACTTTGTTATATTTTATTCTTTTAAGAAATTATAAGTGTGTAATCCCCCCACATATAGAAGGACACTCTTACTTTATATTATTTACACCACTTTCAGCCTTCTATATTGATAAAAACCTACCAAAATATCTTCCACAATTCCATTTTCATTAATTAGAAGTTTTTTATTCTTAAAATACCATTCGAAGTGTTCTTAAGAAAGGATCTAAGGTAGGATAACCTAAGGAGAGGTAATCATCTTACTCGAACTCATTCAATTTCATTCTTTATATACCTCATCAAAATACATTTTATTGATCATAAAATAATAAATTAAGTGTCCTAAATAAAATAAAATATTATTATTATTATGGTACAACCAATATTCACCCTTATTCCATCAAATAGGAAGTGAAAGTGGTGCTCATTCATATGAGTGGACAACCACCTCCACGCAGTGATATAAATCATTTTCCATCACCATTATTAATTGATGGTTATTATGATGTTTTTTATTATATATATATATTTATGTTATTTAGGAAATAATTATTCATATTTAATTATAATTTTATATCGACATTTATATCTACTATTCCATTGGAAAATGATGACATCGCTCATGAATATGTGTTGACTACGACCTACAAGAAGTGATGTGATTCATTTTTCGATTCCAATTTACATTTATAGAATTAGGGATAAATTTAATTAATATATATTAACTTATAATTATTTTGGAAAGTTGAATTAATATTTAACTTTCTTACATTCCATCTATTGAAAAATGAGAATAATGTTCATGCGTACGTTTGATTTACCATCTCCATAAATAGTATAATTCATTTCTCCCTCTATATATTTTATGGATGAAGATATATATATATATATATATTGAATATATAAGATATTAATATCATTTTTATCATTCTGAAGATGATGGAACCATGATCAAATTATAAATCCCAAGATTGCCGAACTGAAACACACATGATAAATGAAGAACTTATCACCCATAACATCAATTTTAATAAATTATTATTAATAAAAAGTGATAATATGTTATAAGAATATAATATATGTTATGATATATATTATTATGTTCTTTTATTACATGTATAATAATTATATATTCATTATATAAGAGTTTAAAACTAATACGTAGAAAGACAAGACTTGAGGTAAGAGATTTACATTACAATCTCACTATTTATTTGGATTGTTTATGATTATGTTTACAATTATAAAATATCATAATATATATCTCCATAAATTCATTAATTTTATTCTCATATTTTTATTTCTTGAGAATACATGTTTTTCATTTCATTTTACTCTAATTTCTTAAGAGACTGAAATAATTGTTTTAGGAAAAATAACTTTATTTCTATCTTAGTTCGAAATTTGTTCTCTACCATGTCAATGTTTTATAATAATATTTTCAAAAATATATTTAATATTATATTATTATTGTTAAAATTAATTTTTAGCAGTTATATAATTTTTCTAAAATGGTTTAATATTAATCTACATATCATTTTTCGAATGAGATATTTTTTCCTTTTACTAAAACATTTACAAGAATATTTGTTTTAACATACATGACATGAACATATTTCAACACCATCATAACATCTCAATGATTTTAAGCTTACATTAACTATTTCCAGGGTCATTTTAAATGATATACATTCTTTCATATTTGGGAAATTTTTATATTTTAAATAAGTTAATTCAAAGTGAGAAGGGTCTTTTCCTCAAGAAATGTTCCAAGTGATGTTTTGATGTATTTTTTTCTATCAATTATGAAAAAATTTGATGTTAATTATATTTTACTCGAAAAATTATCCAAATATACCATTAAAATTTTCATTTTGTATGATTTAAAATGATTCTGACTTACCAATGATTCTATGAAACTAGTTTCTTTTCCATATATTAATTAAGTTATGAAACCTGTTTCTTTTCCATGGGTTGTGTAATATTTAAATGATGAAATGTTTTTGAAACCAATTTTATTTTAACATATTATGAAATAATGATATATTTATGATCATGTGGAACACATATTTTTTATTTTAATTATGTGAATATTGGGCCTATAACTATATAGAACTCCAATGCATTTGGAAATGAAAGATATTTCATGAGATAGTAAGCACTTGAATAAGGAGTGAAACAAATGTTGTAAGGGAATCTACCAAATATAATAATCTTTAAAGTGAAACTTGTATAATATAATGGGTTAGTTAGTGAAACCAATCAAGTATTGTATTCTTGGTAGTTATCCTTAACTACTACGGAAATTATTTTATATGCTTACGTGTATGCCATAATTCTATGTATTATTACAATGTTAGGTTGTCATAGCTAATGTAATTTGATTCCTTGATGAATAATGTCTTATGAAACACCATGATTTTTCCCATGACACAATATTATGATATATGATATGTGGGATTTGGTTTTAAAATGTTATGATCATGTTCTCATACCCTTATCCTCATGTTATGATTATGTGATCTCTGATATATCCCTTATTTACCCTTATTGAGCATTAGACTTCACCCTTTCATAAGTTTACTTTCCCATGGATATAAATAAAGGTATCATGTATGATATAGTTAACTGGGGTGATAGTTATTAAGAACTAAGTGGAAGATGTTGTAGTTCTCCTATGAATTTATTTTTTTGTGTATTTAAGAATAGAATGATTCTAAACCAATATAATTTTGGAAATGATCATAATCATATTTATTAAATATTCACCCAATAAGGTGTTACAATTATGTATGAAATGTATGGGTGTTTATACTTTAAGAAATCTTGTCTAATGCTAATGGTAATGAATCCTAGAGGTTCAGAGACTATGTCTTTCCATTGATCACAATTAAATTCTATCTGAATTTAGTTATTGGGTAAAATATTATTCATAAGAATAAAGAATAATTTTATTTATAATTTATTTATTAAAAATATTAATAAATATTTATTCATTGAGTTGTGGATATAATAATTATTTTATTTATTTAATACCTAATAAATATTTGTTTTCAGACTATAAAAATAATATTTATTTCTGAATAAATATTTAATAAATATTTCCTCAGATATATAATAAATGTTGAAGTGGTTTGACAGACCAAGATCATGTCTGGTGATGAATATTAATTTACCTAATGGTAAAATAATATTTATCATTTCACCCATTGGCGCACACAATAATATGATAATAATAATATTCTATTATTACATGTTGTTAGAAATGGATAATTATATTATTTAAGTGACACTATCCAATTAAATAATATTTTAACTTAAACTGGAACTATATAAAGAGATGGTTCTATCTATTTTGTATGGTTAATAAAGAATTATAGATTTTTTTCACATAATAAATTCTCTCTAGATTCCGCCTCCTCTCTTCCTCTCAAGATCTTAATGAAAAGTAGTGAACTCTTCAAGCCTGAAGGAAATTGTAGTGATCAAGATATAGAACACAAGTTGATAGATCTTCCATGGTTGCACCAAATATTCATTTGGTGTTGTACAAAGATCAAATGGGAACATTTAGATCACCACTAGAGGGGTTATACACTGGGATACTAAAAGTGAAATGATGGTAATATGAAACGGTCTTTTGGGATGATCAACATATTCATAAAAGAAAGATCCAAAGATCAGTTATTATTAAATATAATATAATTTAAAATAATAAAAAAATTAATGTAAAAAATATCCTATATTTCAGGATTTTCTATATCATTATTTAGTGGTAAAATTTCATTAGCCATGAAATTTAAATCTTTTACAATTGGTGAATGATCCATCAAATCCAAAAACATCCTTTATGGTTCTCTACCAACCACCCACTTCTAAATTTTCAAGAACCTTCACATTTCACCTCCCAAATGATTAAGACCATTTAAATGATTAATATTATTATCTAAAAGTTGGTTAGGGGAATTTAGGTAGAGTTTAAAATATTTTCATAATGAAACCTCTTTAATTTTTCTTATTAATACCCTTAATAAATACCCCTTCATAAAATGCAATACTTTCTTTTACTCAGGGGTGAAGACATACAGGGAGGGGTTAATCTCGAATCTCTGTTACCATATGGCCACTATATGGAACATCCTCTAAAGCAAAAAAAAAACATCACCATAACATAATTTAATATAAAAAATTAATAAAAAATTAAATAATTCATTATGTCTATGACAACATGAACTGATAAATCCTTATGAAAAAAATATTAAATAACCATGAGGGTGAGACCCACATTCTATATGTAATTTTGGAATTATTTTTCCCATACAACACTCCATTTTGAACATATATTCATTTTATTATCAAAATTCATTCATGGAAAAAATAGTATTATTATACTTTAAATATTTTTATCAAGGACTCTCTATACCTTAAATTCTATTTCAACTCAACTCAGGGGTAAAAAAAACACCCTGAAACTAACACAACCATCAAGTAATTTTTTATGTTATTTTCTAGTGTAAATTTCCCATTTTGGCCTCACGAAGACCCCAAGACATTCAAACTCCAAATTGAACAAATACATGATCAGAAATAACAAATTATTTTCTAAATCATCCCCACATTAAAACCCCTTGTTACCTAAAAATAAAATAACATGAGAATATAACTAGGAAAATTCAAGTAACTATGTAGAGAAAAAAACACACCCTAACACACTCTTCCTTCATCTTTCAAGGTTTGACCCTAAGTGATCTCAGTATACCACTGACCACAAAGGGAAAATCCTTCCTTAAAACAAACATCACTGGATCTAGATCATCTAAAAATACATTAATTGATGCACAAATCTAGCATATGTGATTCCTGTCAAGTCATGACACCTGAATCCACTTTTCATATGAAGACATCCCTTCTGCATGGGAATGATAAAATCCATGAATAATTAACATCAATCATGAAATTAATCACCTCAAAGGGTACTTATGGTGGTGGAAATTTTCTTATCACCTTTTGAAGACTGTTCTAAATGTTTATCATATATGAAAAAACCCATATATACCACAAAACACAATTGAAAAATTCAAAAATATCCCAAAACAACACCAGTAGAGTTGTAAAGTGGCATTCTCCCCAGATTCATGTTTTCTTTTACACCATCACATGCAAGTAAGGAAAATGAGCTATTATCACTTATCATGGAATAAAATTCATATGGGGTTTCATCCTTGAATATCTATGTAATCTTTTGAAACCCTCCATCAACATTATAACCTTTAATATATTCATGATCATTGTGGAAGATAGTTTGGTTATGTTGTAATCACTCTTTCAAGAAATATTCAAACTATCACACAGAACTAAACACTGAAAATATCAAATTACACAACAATACATAACTTTTCATTGTGTTTACCACTCTACCATAATCCTAAGTTACCAGTGTTGATTTTTCATCTAACCCTACTCTGTCATCCTGAGACCCTAAGATAACACCTAACTGAACGACCAAAATCTTTAACCATATGAAAAAAATTTCATTTCTACCACATAATAATGGTTTCCATGGGATGGTTATACCTAAAATGACCACTATATATAACTAAAAAGGGTATTAATATTATATTATAGTCCGCACACTAGATTTCCAACCTGATATTTAACACGAACCCCAAGATAAGACCAATTTCTACTTAGGGATGTGGGTGATGTGCTCGCAGTTTCTAAGAAAACCCTTATGATCTATTGCCTAAAGATATCTATTCACACCAAGAAATTATTTCAACATATCCAACGTGGCCCTCTCATACAAAAAAAGTGTGTGGGGATAAAACTATCTACCAAAATGGAGAAACATCCCTCTATCAACAAAAAGATAATTACCCTAAATAAATTGGGTCATGCACCTACTCCATTAACCAGAATCAGAGTCCCATTCACTCAATGTCAACCACCACACTACTAGTGTCATACCAATATCTTATCAACCACTACAAAATCAATAAAATGAATACCAACACTACCCATGAATCATGATATCACACTTTATGATGTTACTATACATCTGATACTCTTGATGTATGAATAAAGAATTTCCATGATAACCTAAAATGATCATCTAAGAATGGTACGATGAAAAATTAAATACCAAAATACATAATTTACACAATGGGTTTGTCATTCCACTTAGAAATATTCGAACATCATCCTTGGAATTTTTGTTAATGTACACATTCTCCTCTTAACAAGGTCCAACCATATGACACCCATTGAAACTATCTATATATTCCTCAATATTAAAAGGAAGTAAATTCATCATTTGTAAAATTGGAAAATAAAGTCTATGAATACTATTTTATGGTTAGAAAATCCCAAATTTGTGATGGTGGGAGTAACTCAACACACCTGGGAGAATGTCACCCACTTCTAGGGGTGAACCTCACTATATTTACTTAACATCAAATCACTACACAATACTAGCATAGGTATTAATCTTTACTGATATGGGTATTGTTTAATCTCATCTCTACCTTGATTTAATATAACTAATTTACCCTTTCTCAATAAAGGATAAACTAAATTTATTTAAAAAAATTAGTAAGACATTTATAATTATTAGAAACTCTCTAGTTGTTAAGGCATTGACTAGGGGTCCCTTGGATTTCCCCACACATGAACATCTACTGTAGAAACTATAACCTATTCTTGTGATAACTAGTATGATGGTCCTTCAAAAGATAAAATGAATTGATCACTATTTTACAGTACTTACCATCTGACCATAGTCATCCTAAACACGCATCGCCCCATAATTATGACTAGAAACACCCCGTGTTGAGTAGGAACTAAAAAAAGATGGAAATTACATAAGTGGATTGATGAATCATCTATACCTGAACATTAAATAAACATATATTTAGTAGAAAATGGATATTATTTAATAGGTACCCACTCTTTTCACCATTAACTATGTGGAGATATATCTACAACATCATCTTCACTACATTCATGTGACAAATTACCTTCTCCAACTACCGGGGTGTAACTCAACCAAGAGTTTCTCTATCATCCATCACTCACCAAGGGGAGACTAGTGTATATGGTATTGTGTGAAAGTATAACCTTTACATGTAACCTATTCCTTTGGATTCCCTAACCAAACCACTGTGACCAAACAATTCCACCACATAATATTCCTAGAAAATATCTCACAATTTCCTCAAAATGTACTTGAATATAGTCACACTTTCCTCTAGAAATTAAAACATCATTTAATAAAAATTAATACTACTAGGAGGTTAAAACTATTTAAATGGAATAATAATCTATTCATGAGTTTAAAACCTCATCCAATATCATCCCATCATATCGTTGTAGAAACTGAGTACATGAATCAAAATCTAGTCAGTAAAAGTCTGATCTAGATGAAAACAAAGTCTATGAATCTAAAATAACGTCATTTGTATAAGGATAAATATTTTATCATAAAATGATAAGGTATTTTCCATAAAAACACATTAAAAATCTTATTCTATAGGTATTATCATGTAAAAAAGTAGGAACCATCACTCACTTTGAATGAAATATCATCACTAAGAAAAAAGAGAAGAAGAAATGACTCAGATATAGGGTAAAAATATCTTTCATACAGATCAAGAAAAAAATCTAATAAACCATCAAATCGTGAAAAAGAACCCAAATCACATCATAAAACACACAAAAGCTGAGGGTGGCATACAAAAAGTGTTTGTAACACGTATTAGATGAGAGAAAACCCACACCTCATCATTTTCACACAATTGATGAGTATAACACACATCATATGAGAGAGAACCCACAAAACTTCATGTTTCACAAAACTTATGAGTTTATCATAAAACAAATTGGGTGATACACACAAAAATTACACATGCCTAATTGAATAATACAAATATACAAGAGATACACATAATAATCTGGTGTAACACCCAACACATATAATCACACAACCAAGGCGAGAATTTAGCCAGTACTAGAATCTAGAATGGAATAATTATCACTCAATTGGTCATTAATTATAGGATCAATTACAAGTACAAGTACATAGATACCATAACTTGTAATCCTGTCTTTCTACCAATTTTGTGGACTCCAATATTTAAAAATATGAGTCATGGTAAAAAATTATATTTTAGAAGATAACTTAATAAGGACATTAAAATAAATGACCCTATCCTATATCATATATGTACCAATATTGTTTCCTATAACTAGTGACATAGTGTACTGATTCATAAAATATGTAATCCCATTACTGGGGAATTAATTGGCCAGCTGCCCCACCATGAATCTTTTCCTTATCTTGGAAGATAAACTCAAGATTTTTTATCATTCCTTCCCTAAAATACCACCCATCCTCACATTTCACCTAACTCTAAAATTTTCCCTAGGAAAAACCCCTATTTGATACTACTATGAATGAACAGACCCATATAAGCCCCTAAAACATGATGGTAAGATGAATGTACTACCACAATCTAGCTTTAAATAGGCCCCGAGATAGTGACCATCACCTAATATGCATATCTTACATGATAGGAGGCCTTATACTAATGACCCTGTATATAACATGAATCTTCAGACATGAAATAGTAATGTATGAAGAATAAATAAAACTAACGACAATATGTAAAATTTTCTAAATAAAATCTAAGTTCCACAAATCAAATATAGGTTATATTCAATAAATGAAAATAAAAAAAATAAAATCCAAATATCTAAAAGGAAAACTAATATAAATAACTAAAAAGAGAAAGTCCTTATAAGAAGCTATATTCAACCACTAACATTACCCACTACTATCACCTTTCAATACCACTAAGCTCTGCCAATGCTGTATACACCAATGACTTCACTAGGAACTAGGTTAGAATAATCCACACCATTACCATGTCCACAAATACCATATCCAATATGTGCACTGAATTCATAGAAAAAAACAAGGGGATATAATCCTATGTAGGGTTAATATAAACATACTATGTATAATAAATTGAAAGGGAGAAAGTAAACACATTGTAAAAAGTCAGCTCAAACCCTTGGTATAAAGGGGGACCCTAAGGAAGAAAAACAATGATACCAGAAACAAAAAGTCATCTTAATGATATCGGTACTGAAGGGAATGTGGAAGGAAAAAAGGAATATCCATATTAAACCCAAGTATAAGAATATAACAAGAGGAAGTATAGAAAAATTTAGATATATAATCATACCTCATTTCACATAAACACCATTTAATTTTAGGAATCATAGATCTAGTCCATAAAGGTTCATCTGAATATCTCATCTCTAACTCACCCGGATCCAAATCCCATGAGAAATAAGAGTATTAACCAGATTAACAATGATCTCATAAATTCTAAAGTTTTTATCCAACTGTATGTCTCATCTCAATGGTAACCAATGGGTTCCTAAGGGTTTACAATATTAAAAAAACATCAGTCAACTAAATCCTTCCAAAATACTATATATCTAACCCTAATAAAAGACTTGTTCCCTAAGTTTCATGCAACAAGAATACAACATAGGGAGGAAACACTTAATACGTAGAAGAAAAAAACTCTTCCACTAAGAGTATCACTCAACGAAAAATAAAGGGGTATTAATACCATGGTTACTATATTCATCAATCCCAAACCTCACTATTTGTACCATCTAGTAATTTCTACATTTATTCCTATATTAATATGTAAATTGACTAAGATAGATGAAAAGATTTCACCACAATGATCTAAATGAAAAAACTCAATATTATATGTTCACTTGTTGAAAATAATAAAATTTTGAAAATTTCTTGAGGATGAAAAAAAGGAAAAGTCACTGACTACATGGAATGATATAGTAGAGAGAATAATTCAAAAAAGTTGGGCATTAGGTTTAGTTGAAAAACCCTGACCTCTACATCTCACCCGCCTAACCACAAGGCCAGATCACTACGATCTTTAAGATGGACCATGGATCAGGCCAATATAGGATGAACCACTAGTATGTTCTACTAAACCATTAAAAGTAGTAGATATAGGGGCCTGCCAAGACTAGGATCGTTGGACCTTTTTTGTGACCATAATTCTATTAATTCATCTCATTACCATGACTATAAATGACCCCACTACAGGTTATTTCCTTAGTATAAGCTTACTACATTAGGTGGACTATCATAAGAAAATGTGACACCTCTAAGGTATCACATTCATCTCTCTATGGAGGCCCACTCAGGCCACTATTTAGGTGCTCCACCAACCACATATCGTTTTCAGTTTTGGTAGGTATTACAAGGACATAACAGTGAAGTATCCCACTTTCTATGGTCATTATACAAGTCTCTTTCCATGAAGAACTCGTCCACTCGATTAGATATCCTCCATGTGTATGATTCTAACCATGATGGGGGTTGTAATTTATCATGCACAACACCATACATGATTATGGTAAGCCGTATGCTTCAAAATTTATTCATTTTTTCGAGTCATCTCATCACATTGTTAATTTTCTATAATATCATTAAACTATCATATATCCCTTCCACCATCCAATGCTTGGTCTATAGGCCAGTTTACCTATTAAATGGAATACAATAAGAGGTTAAATAATAGAGAGAGGTTGGAGGGATGATAATTATTCCTCATCTCCCTCAAATGAAACTATCACAACGAAAAACTTAGATGACAAATACAATTTATTATTCATTAAGAACATAGGAAGAACATGATTTTTCAGTAAAATAATGACTCATAAAGAATAATGAATCCAATAAATATTTTAGACATAATCTATAAATTCCTTTACCATCGATCATATCAATAAATCAAATGAATTAATTCTTATAGACCAGAAAACAAGGGAATCACAACGTCCAACTTGAGGTTGAATCATTCATTGACAACTGTCACATTCAAATCTATTATTTTTGGTGATCCCAATGAAGTGTTTATCCTTTGATTACCTATGGTAAATGATTTTCAAACCACGAACCTTGATTTATGTTGACTCCCCACCATGAATAACACCAAGAACACATAGGGTTTTATTTAGTGAGAAAATAGAGGGAGAGATTATTTATTCTCCCAAATGGTTAAGAACATAGTAAAGTTGAATCTACTTATCCAAAGTATGTTATTGATGAATTATAAAATGGTTAAATTTTTTCTTAATGTAACCACTTTAATTTACCTTATATATCCCATAACAAATACCACCATTATAAAAATAAATACATTATTTTCTATTAGGGTGAAGATATGCCAAAATAAGTGATTCTAGAATCTCTCTAGCCATATAATGACCAAATGGAACCTCCTTTTAAAAGCCAGGAAACATCATCCCAACATCTATATGTACAAAAAAATAATAAAAAATTCATTATTCTATTTTTTATAAGATAACACAGACTCATAGAACATGATATGAATGAGACTTGTACTACCTCGAGGAAGAAAGACATGATATAGACATAACCACAAAAATGGTTGTCCAATCAGACACTCCATGTTTGAGATAATATAATTTTATCATAAATATACATGTACTCTTAAAAAATAGTATTTTTATACTTTATATTATTATGGAGGCCTCACCATGCCTATAATTTCAGGCTATCTTAGCCCAGGAGTAAACACCACATATTAGAACATATGAATCTCTTAGATGATTTTTTTCAAGGTCATGTGAGACTTTAATTTTACCATTTCTCCCCTAGGAACGCCCTAGGTCTCTGAAACTCAATTATGAGCCAATTATTTATCAAAAACACCCATTTCACAACATAAACATTATTATATACATATAACCAAATCTAATAATGTCATCAGTAAAAGTTATTATGTAAGATCATACATGTATAGATTATATTAGAAAAGGTATACAAACATCTCTATAGACTAATTCTATAATTGGGGGGGGGGGGGTATATTTCCCTTTCCACTAAATAGAGATTTAGTTATATTGTATTGTAAATAATTATAACATATATTCATGGGCTTCAACTCAAAATATTCTAAATACAATTTTTAATATAATTTCACAAAATTATTCTTGTTTACATGACCCAGGAAATGATGCCACAACCAGCTGAGAAATAATTCTTGTGAACTTGATTCATTATGTCACAAACCAACCTTGGTCATCCCATAACCAAACACCTGAGATTTCCCATGTAAAGTACTGAAGGGTTTTCTCAATGCCAATGGGCTGGGGACAAATTCCTAAGAATCAAGAAATGACATTAAGAATTATTTTTCATACATACATAGTAAATAAATAGTTGTAATATATAAAAGAGAGACACCATGACACTATAAATCCAGATATTTTAAAGAGAAATAATTTAAGGAAAATATTATTTCCAACAAACCAAACAGTCAAACCAGATTAGCTGAGTCCAATAAAAACCCATCTACATGTGATATGTTGATAAATCTCCCACAATTTCACCACATAACTCCAAGAACCAACTAACATGTAAATCCATAGACACTAAGTTAGGCCTTTCATTTATAGTCATCAAATAAAACAAGATATAAACACATTCAAAGGTATGTTATTGGTGTGAAAAAAAACAAGCCTACTAGGATCCCACCAAGTGTTTCATATACAACATTTATAAATAAAACCAATTATGATCATTTAAAGAAATAAAAGTCATGAAATTTAGATCTACACATTAAAAAAAACAAAGAAATACACCCTTTTTAGAACAGTTTATAATGTTTTCATAAACAAACCATTTTCATTGAATTTACTAGTAAACCATTTCTCAATATATGTATAAATAACCAATCAAAAAGGAGTACCACCGAAACTAGTCTGAGGATTGGTTATATTCTGATTAGAAATTATCCTCAAAAATCTATTATCAAAGGGATATGTGTTCACAAATACATAGATCATAGGCCTAGGGATGAGAGAAAAACCTAGTAAGTTAACCCTCTGTCATAATAAAGCCTATTTATTGTTATAGTGTAAATCCATGTTAGGTATCGACAAAAAATCAAGAATTCTTGTGCCAATATACCACTATAATGTATCATATGTTCCAATTTTTCACATCCCACACATAGATTCTTCTAATTTAAAAAATGGACCACACTTGGAGGATTTCATTTTTATGGTCAAAATATTTTCAAGGGTATGTCACACAATAATAATGGAACTGCACAATGTCATAATAAAACATGCTTTGAAAACCATTTCAATTTCCAATAAAAAATATGAATTCCATTTTAAAAAAGAATCCAAAACCATCACATTTAATGAATCAAAGGTTATTACATTAAGAATCTTATAAATCCTTATTTTAAATGAGAAAAGAATCATGAATTATAAAAAAATGTTTTTCATGAAACCTCCCGCCTAAAAAACTTGGTACACCAAACAACTGAACGAAATCCACATTCCACGAAAAGTGAAGGATCATAATAAGTAAGAAAGAATCCTAATCCATGTGACCCATATCAAGAATCACTGATTTAAGAAACTCTAGATCAATAGAGACCAGAGAAGCAACTTACCAAGACAATCAATAAAGAATCACACATGGATCTAGGTATATCCAGTCAATACCTTCATTTATCACAATGGATTATAATAAAACACCATATATAATGATAGAACCCATATATTTGTCCATAAAATCCTTTTTATATGGTTATTTTCGAGAAAAATAAAAAATATATAGTATTACCGTTAATAATAATAAAGAACAACCTATTTCCTCAAGCTTCCCAAATCTAACAACCCATGATACGTTAGAATTTCCCTCCAGAAGAGTTGGGATCTAAAAGAATTTCCAAATGGAACCCTAGACTCAAGATCCTTTTATTTATAAGGAATAATAAGAGAAATGATAGGTGTATCAATTTTAGAAATCAATTTTTATGTTAATTAATTGTCTTTATATGGTTTAGACACACAATTTAATAAATGATGCACCAACCATGTACCCATTTCTATCCACTAGAGAAGCCACATGGTTTGGTTGAATGGTTTTTCTAACCATGAACTAAACATGTCAAACACCATTATTCCACACCCTCCCAAGTCATATAGTTTTTTGGGAATTACATATGGTTTTTTCTAACCATGCTCCAGTTGTGAACTTTCCCAGAAACTCCAAAATTTTAAAAAAATCACCTAGAACAACCAAAGAAAGGTTCAAAACGAAATATTATAAAAAAGAATAAATGAATCTAAAAGTGACACCATTATGTGAAAATTATCCCAGCTATATTCCTTTTTATACCTATAAATTCAAGATGAGGAGCACTGATCACAAAAAATAGGACGCCACTACTTTTTCATCATCAGTTCCCATTCTGAAATATTATGATAATTCATTATTTACTTCCAAAAAACTTATAAAAAAATATATTTATAATGATTAATATTTTCTTAAGAATCAAAAAACTAAATTGGTACTTGGACTACAGAAATATCTTGTTTCAAATAAATATCTTCCAAGTTCAGAACATGAGAAGGACCAAGATGATACTTATTAAGTAGAGACACATAGAAAACCTCATGGATAGAAGTCAACAGGGATGGAAAATATAATCGATAATACACTTTTATGATATAATAAATAATCTCAAATGGTCTCACATATCTCTAAGATAATTCCCTTACTTCCGAATCTAATTATGACCTAACCTAGTTTAAACTTTCATGAACACTTTTTTACCAACAAAAAGTTATAGAGGAAGGTACTGATGATATGGATAATATTTATATAGACTTTGATCTATAAATAGTCATTAATGAATAAACAAAATCTTCATCAATGTATTCTAAAAAATTCATGGTCAGACATGATAGATTTCACCCACCTCAAACCAATAAGGAGTTCACTTACACGTTCAACCATATAAAGCATCAATGGGATCCATTCTGTTGGAATAATGGGAACAATTTTTATTAGAGAGCTCAAATAGTCCAAAATAGCTATCTTGATAACCTCTAAAATCTATATTGAAATCTTAGAGAATATCCTGAAAATTTTGAATTGGTCTCCTCCTATATCTATCTATTTGAGGATGATAATCCATTTTAAAATTAACTTGAGAACACATCCACTCCTGGAGTCATTTGTGAACATGATAGGTAAACTGGTGGGTCTCTATCTGAAATAGCAGCATAAAGAACCCTATTAAACCTCATGATATCCTAAACAGATGTCTTTTCTAACTCCTCTATAACATCTCGGACTCGGATGCCACTTTGGTGGTTCCCTGATCTCAATGGGCCACATGTTCTCAAGTGCATATCTCCGAACACCAAAGGCTTCAGACTATCAGCAATGGGCTAGGGTGTGTCCACAGGGAGACCATTCCCTCATTACCAGAGTGCAGTAAATATGATAATTATAATCATAGTTAAATATAAGAATCAATAAGTAAACAAAAGGCACAAAAAAATAGGGAAGGGTAATAATAATTGAATAAGTGGAATAACATACAATAACTGTTGATGATTTGTCATGTATCGAGTTTGCTATAAATAAATAGATACAAAGTTGCAAGCATACATGAAAAACCGAATGTACTAAATAGAAATACATAAAATATCCCAAGAATCCTGAGCTATAGCTTGATCATATGCTTCTAGATCCATCCTTGAACAATAAATAATCAAGTTTTTAAATAATTATGATTACATTTTTCAACACCTGCATACATGTCATCTTCCTCAGGTACCAAACAATGCCAGAAGAGGGTGTGAGTTTATTCTCAGTGGGACACCACCAGCGGTGTTTATAAGATCTGGCCTGTGTAATGAAAAAGTAACAGTGTGCAAGCATTCATATGTAATGTAAAGAAGTACAATGTAACTAAATACCCAAGTACCTACTTCATCCCTCAGCGGGTTTCTGAACGTGTAACTAGATCATTATTTTATTATTACAAGTTTAAAAATAATTCACATTTAAACAATAGTGAAGGTTGCAAGATCTAATAAGTAACCCAATAATGATATTAAATAATGAAGTTCCAAGATAATAACGAAAGCAACATAGAACTAAAGGGTTGCTAAACTAGTAATGACTATAGCCTGGCTAAGGGTAAGAGTATAATCCAAGGGGCATAGACTATTTAATTCCACAATAAGATGACTACCGAGTCCAAGGAGTTCATCTAAGGTAAAACGGGGCCTAGAAATGACTGGTCCTGATGGGATTTAACAATGGAAACTACTTGTTAATGTTGGATCCAAGGAGTGTATCCAAGGCATCCTGTAATATAATTGATGGGATCCTATAGTGTCATACTGGGAATATAAAGTTAGATAAGTATCGGGTTCCAGGTGGGTTTCAACCAAAGAAATCCATATCCTTGAATCAAAATGGGGTTGCTGAGTGATGAAGGCATTCCATAAGGAATCCAAGGGGAGATCAAGTCAGACCACTCATTTTTGATAAAAATTTAATTTAATATTCAATTTTTTTAAGCCTTACCTTTCATTAGGGTGATAAGACGAAGTAGCATGAAACCCTTTAAGGAAGTCATAATTAATCAATAAGTCCATTTGGTTCAAGCATTGCCTTTCATTAGTGTGACATGGCCATGTAGCTTGCTACCATTCTTTTAGTCCATTTAAGAAATTTTCAAAAATCATGGTTCACCTCACTACCTTCCATTAACAGGGTAGAAAATTTTAAAGACATGAAACCTATTATTCAATGATATTTAGTAAGGCCATGTCATATACTTAGTATACTTTCTAATTTTCATTTCACATTTAATTATCAAATTGATGCACTAAACTAAGGTGGGTAAAGTGGAGATCATAAATGGTACTTACCATTATGAAATTCAAAATTTAAATCAAGCCACTTAATCTAAAAAAACATTACACTTAGAATAGTCCGGGAAAGGCACCCCTGAATGGCGGCTCAAACATGTCAAAAAACTAAAACGAAAATTATGAAAAAACAAACTACATGGGTTTGATGGAGTAGTAGGAGTAACCACTAAAAAATAATCATATATTTGGAAATAGAATAACGATATGGTTTTAATGATTATAGGAATGGAATATAAATTAAATAAACAACACTTGATGGAATCGGAAGGTCCCACATGAAATTTAAAAAATCAGTGAACATGGGGGATGAGTTATAGACCACCACCTTAGGTTTGTATGACTCTCCTCACCTAGTATTATCCTCTAATTCATCTTGTAATGGAGTATATATGAGAAAAAATTACATTTAGATAACTAGGTTGAGATCAAGAGATACAAAGAACAACTAAAAAGGACTCAAGTACTTACCTTTTCACATCCATCAGGATGAAAAAAAAGCTAGAATGGATCCCAGATAAAGGATATCTCTTGATCCCTAGGTTATGCCTAAAAAAATATCCAAAATGGGATAAAGGGAGGTTCATCCTACTGTAAATTGGATTATAGAAGGAGGGGATTAATTAGATCATTTAGGGTAAAAATGTAAAATTATCCAATAATAGACTGTCCACTGTTTGTCCACACAACTTGTTAAACCATGTATCAACCCTGAATGGGGACCTATAGGAAGGTGAATTACACACTATTAGGTCGCATGGTTTAAGAAACTGTGTTCCAACCATGCAAGATGTCTCTTCTTGTAAATGTAGACTATCCACATGGTTTCCTCTAACCATGATACATGTCTATTTCCACGCAAAGGATGGGTTATGGGATCCGAACAAGCCCCAACCACCCTAGTAACATTTTTAACTCATTTGGAACCCATATTAGGTCCAAAATAAATAATTTGACTGAAATTTCAAGGACCCATAACTGAGTGAAAGATCAGGTTCGTTCATCCGTAACCTTGGTGGTGTCTAGAATTAGAATTAAATGCGATTAGTTAGTTATTAAATTAATTACTACCCATATGTAATTATTCCATTGGGGAGTTTAGGGTGACTGAGTGATAAAATACATGATTACCTTATCCCATTTCCAAATGGGAACTATGATATTCTTAATGAATACAGATGGATTTTCTTATTTGGACAAAATCTGGTGACAATTATTGCAATGAGACACAAAATTAGCCATGTTAACTTTCAAAACAAGACACCAAAACTGATGTTTCATATTGTTGTATATATTCATCAAACCAAGATGAAAAACCTAATGAGAATAACAAAAATATTTAAACACAAACCTCATCAAAGAAAAAGGAATGAAAAATAGTTTCTGAAAATAGTAATAAACTCTTTGTAGAAAGACCACTCAGTAATGATGTCTCTGAGAAATATATATTTATTGATACACCTAAACTATTTATCCAACTACTACTCCTAAAATATCAACATGAAAATAGATGATGTCAACATAGAACTAGAAACAATGATTTTGGTATCTTCCTTTATAACATTCAGGTGAATTTGAGTGAATATTATCATGAAATTCCTTTAACAGTTTGATTCCATTACTACTTGAGAATGAATATTTCTACTTATAATTCATAAAAAAATTATTCTTACCAAGTTTATAAGAAATTTCAATGTTGAATGATTAAAGATACTACACCCATGGCCTCTTCTTAAGGTATAAGTACATCAAAGTAAATATATTACTTAAAATAGTATGGTCAGAACAAATAGTTATCTTTTACACATAGAGGTAATATCACCAACTATTAAGAGAACACATAACTGATGAAAGTTCTAAATCAGGAGAGGGTAATTCCTCTCATGTATGTGATGTTTATGAGAGTCATAAACCACTAAATGATCTTTTATCATAAGAAAACATCTCTAACTATTACCTAAAGGATTAAAAACACCACATAACCTAATATTACTTTTTTTGAAATCAACATTGGTGTTGAGGTTATATTTTTATTCAATTCAACAACAAAGGTATGAAACCTAGAATACCATGTGAATTTTAACCTTTTAATGGTAATAATAGTCTAGGGAGATGACATTTTGGGTATGTCCCCCACAAACCATCAATAATACCCTGCCAAACCAAAGCTGCTTCAAATATAAACGGTGTTTTGTGGCTCTTCCCATGAAAAGAAAAACATTTCCTTCTCAATATGAATTTAGAAGATTTTTTTTCTGAAATCACATTTAATAATAACTTAACTTCATGAATCCAAAAAAAGAAATTTCAATAATTTATCATTAACATAGTGATACATCAATATTTATAGAATGGTTTTTTGGTGATTCTCAAGATCTTTTTCTATTTTTCATAAACAATAGTGTCATCCATTAATACCATTATAATGGAATAAATTTATTGGTGGGAAATATAATTCATCGGGGGAATTTAATATGGAGAATTAGTCACACCCAACTTTATTAAAATACATTCAATGTTTCCACACTTTCTCATGAAGGTGCACATTAGAATATCCAACCCCTAAAATCTAAGTTAATGATACTTATAATGAAGGTAAATATTTAAAAACTAATTTCCCCCCATTTAATTAATCTTAAAATTTATTAATATTGGGAAGTTGATACTTATTATTTATTGTTTCACAAATTAGATTTTAATAATTGACACATAAGCAAAGAGTTTTATTAGTTTTCTAAAAAAAGAATCGAGATACTGAAGGTGAAACACTATGATGAATGAACACATTAGATTTAAAATCTTCCAACTAAATCTATAGATCCTTCAACTCATATAGTTCTATATGATAAGAATTAATAGGAATCAGCTATGTCCTAAGAACCATATTAGTTTAAAGCTGAACATACCTATATATAAGAAGACCATAGAAATCAACTGAAAACACTTTAAAAAAAATTATGTACCACCAAGGGATGATCAATAACCTTGAGTTCATCCACAAGTTAAAATGATAAATACGAAATTTTTTTTACATGTTTTGGTAAATGAAGTCCTAATATATTAGACCTCAGATACAATTATCCTAAAACAATGAGGAGTTCCCATCAAAGGCTATAAATAATACCCACTAATTATAACATTAAATTCCTTATTTATGGGAAAGTAACCAATCCATCCAAAGGATAGCATAAATTTTATCTAAATATTGAACCAAAAAATACCAAACTAACTCAAATTATGATATCAAAAGAGAAAATGATGTTCGTAAATAACCCTTCTCTTGCTTTATAATAGGAATTGTTAACTACATAACAAAGTTCATGTGTTCTATTATAATTTTTAAAAGATTCATGAATCGGTTTCATATAATGAAACTAGAGGAACCGATATCTAATAATTCAGTCACAATTGAAAAATCAATAAAGATAGAATCTCTCATAGTTTCAGGGCCTACATGAACTTATACAGGATACTCTTCCACTACATGAAACTGCTTTGTTCTAGAATATAGTGGCTGAAATATAGTATTCTTTGAACCATCCAACTACACTACTAACCCATTAGGTTTTGATGACCCTATACCATAACGTTGACAATAAAAATATTCATAATTTTTTTTATGTGGTGTATACATGAAAACATGTTATATATTTTCAGAGGTGTGGGAAATTAAATTTTTAATGTGTTGTATTTTTAAAATTTTATCAATTCAAAGGTCAACTTACAACGATTTCTTAAGGTTTGGTACATGTTCATTGTCGAGATCCATCACTACATCCTTCATGAGCCAGATTATACTTCCAATTTTTTTCTGAGGATCTACTAAAACTACTACTAGGATGAAGAATAATCCAAACTAACCACAGAATTCCTACTAGGTCAATATAATCCATCAGATCTCTTTTAACCACTTCTGTATTTATGGTATGCTTAAAAATATAAACCCAATATTGAATATTTAGTCACAAGACCATCTATAACCTCAAAGACTTCAACCTATCACTCGATAAAATCTTGGTATAGAAATAAACTAGTTCAACATAATAGTTTTAATATTTCGTTATAGTCAAGTCACCTTATTGAATGGTGAGTAACACTATATATTTATCCATCACTAATGATTTAGTAGAAAAATTCTAGAGAATGCAGGTATTGAAATATTTAAACTCCAAACCTTCTTTTTATTTTTATTAAACTATCATTTTCCATCATCCCTAGATAATTCCTTCAAGATTAAATGTATCAAAATCCACTTTGAAAATAATTAGACTTTCTAAGAAGTCAAAAATCTATATGATTTACCCCAACTAGTTCTCTACTTTATAAGGATCATTAGTTGTAACATCCCAAGTAAATAAAGAATATGACATTTTTATATATTCATGAATTAAATATTAATATTTCTTTAAAGGGAATTCTATGATTGATGGCGTACCCAATACGCAACAATGAGTTTTTTTTTGAAATCTTAGGTTGCACACAAATAATATAATAATATTATTTAAAATGGTAGTTAACACCTAACCATTGTAATAGAAGGAATGAACAGAACTAACTAAAAAATGATTATATATGTTTGTTAAATATTTTAACAATTACCCAATAAATTATTGAGGCTTAAAATGTGAATGAATCCAATTATAAGCATAAATATTCTAATATTATTTAAAAGGTTGATTAACCGCCTTTTGATAGAGAACCCTTTTTAAAAATACTTTTTGTCAGTTTTATATGTTATATATGACAAAATAAAATCCTTTTTTAGAATCGAGAAATCAAAATTCACTTTGTGTAAATTTGTTTTATTTTTCTGATAAAGTTCATTTTTTAATGAATAATGAAAATGTGTATTTTAATTCATAACATTATTTTAATATAATTTATTTATATGGTTATATTATCTTTTTAATTGGGTTTAAAGTGTAATTAAAATATATTTTTACCATTTAATCCAATGGTGGTCATTTCAATTAATTTCACTTTGAAATTGGACATAAACAAGTGTCAATCTTTTGATAGATATTGTTTTTTAAAAACACGCTATTTGTTTTGACAGTGGGAATTAATTATAAAATTAATTAATGAAAATTCTATGTTTTTATTTTTTTAAAAAGGAAATAATTTTTGAATTTTAAATTTTAAATTTACTTTGGATAATTTTTTGGTATTTTTCGGACAAATGTTCATTTTAATGAATAGTGAAAAATACTGCATTTTACTTCAAAACTGCTTTTTCATCTAATTAAATTATATAGTTAGATTATTATTTTGATTGGTTTTAAAGTGTAATTGAATTATATTTTTATCAGTTAATTAAGTTTTGTTCATTGAAAATAATTTCAATTTTCAATTGGATGTAAAAACAAGTCAATCTTTTGATAAATTTTACTTCTTAAAAAACCCGTCTTTGGTTTTGACAACAAGAATTATTTTTAAATTAATTGCTGAAATTTCTGTTTTTGTAATTTCATAAAATTTATTCCATATTTGGAATCATAAGGTACAAATTATTTAATTAATACTCTTTTGTTTTTGGACATTATGAATAATAACGACGACAATTATCTTTAATTATCATGATTAATTAGTAATCGGGTAGTTAAGGGTAATAAAATAATATCATAATAATATGAATTACCCACACATGTGTCAAAATCACTTTGGTTGTGTCATGGCCGACCATGGTATGCCTTGTTCAAACTTAGGGACCCCATGGAATCACTTTTGTGTGATAGTGACCTTTTATCATATTATTTTTAAAGAAACGAAAATATATCAGACAACGTAATACCTAAGTAAAACAATTTTAATTTTGTTTACCTAAATGATCTCTTAGACTATAAATAGTAATTGTAAAGATAAAAATATTTCCTACATCATGGTAGTTTTTTTATAATTTTTAGACATTAAATAAATAAATTTATTTATGACACCATGATGATGCAGTGATTACCTCATTAATGAACGATTTAAATAAAATGAAATGATAAAGTAAAATATAAACATTACACTTGTTTAAAACCTATTGGATGGGTGGATTTCGAACCCTTATCACCTTATACTTGAAATATATCATTGTTCGACCTTTAAAATACGAAAATCATTTTATAATAAAGTAACATTTCAAGACTTTCCAAAAGTGACCCTCCTCCATCTTATAAAAGGCCCCCACCTCTACCCCCTTTACCCACACCTATCAAGCCCTTAAATCATCCAAAAACTGCTCATATTATCTATCCACATCCCTAAATAACTCTTAGAAGCTTCACATTGGGCAAAAGTCTTTCCAAGGAAGCCTTTGGCTCAAATAAAAAAGAGTTACCCGATTTAGAGGTAATGTCTTCTCTCGAGTTTCTTTCTTTTATTTTCCATCTTCACTCACCACTATCTTCTTATTATTTGATCCCATAATAACAGAAGTATACTAAATATACTAGGATGTTGTTATGATATGTATTCTACCTAAACTTACACACACCTCTATCTAATGGTTAAAGAACATATTGTTTCTATGGGTGGCGATTTACTACTTCACGAAACGATGATTGATCAATCTTCCTTTAACACCTTTCATGGGAGCCGTTATGATGTCACTGTATTTATATATGATATATATGGTATTTATTTTTTCTATATGCTTCTTAATTTTATTTTTAAGTCACATCATTAGGATTTTCATGTTGTGGAACTGCAATAATTTTATCTGAGGAAGTGTGGACTACCACCCCCTCATGTGAAGTGACCCGTTCATGCCAAACATGGAATTTACAAAGAATGTAATTAATTAACTTATGTTACCTATATAACATATATATTATACTGGAATTACAATATATATATTTCTCATTTAGTTTTAATTCCATTAATATGACAAAGAAATGAAAGTAGTGTTTAAGCGTACGTACAACCTACCTTCTCCATGAACGGTGCATTTCATTTTTTATCCCCAAATGTTATGGAATAGTATAAAATGAATATATACTGGATATATATGATATTTAAATCATTAATACCATTCTAGTGATTATATAATTATAAATATATGGGAAATTCTCTTCAAACAAGTTCATTGTTGACTCTTGTATAAAACATCGACAAAACGTATGATATGAACTCACATAATTAACTAATTATTATAACATGATAATATGTGATATGAAATGAATAATAAAATTTAACAAAAGTAATTAATAAATTATAAATTGACCAAAGTTTATTATTCAGAAATATAATGAAACGAACAAGACAAGTCAGACTTGAGGTAAGGGGATATCTTATCTCACTTTTAATTCCGTGAGATTTCCATTTTTTGCCACTTATTTATTGCATGTGGTGTATTGTGTACATACATTTGATAAATATTATAATTATTCCATTTATATTCATGGAATTCTGTGATTCATTTGGTGTTTATTATCTTTTGGTCATACGACTCGATTTATTACAACGAGCTAAGGGGTTTTTATCTCACTTTTTATTCCCGTGAGATCCCTGATATATTTTTCACTATCTCCTCTGAGTGGTGTATATACTGAAAATTATTGTACTATTTGTGTAATATAAATTAATTTATAGGTATTTACATAAACATTTTATGTTCCTTCTTTCAAGTGATGTATGTTTCGTAAGTTACCAAATCGGTAAGGGAACCTTTAACCCTTCTCTTTTTAAAAGATTCCTTTTTGTTATGTATTTTAATTTACATATCATTATGTTGGGATATGTTCTTCTATATCCTTATTGATTTAAATTTTATATCAAAGTGATGAGATACCCTTTTTCTCTCTCATCAAATCTTTTTCTGAAATTTTAAGTGATGCCATTAGGCTGTCGAATTTTTGTAAGAGAACTTCTTAACCCAATTTCAATCCTTTGGGTTAAACATATACTTATTGATTATGTCATGCTATGAATATGTGTGAATAAACTCAGATTGTTCTATGCTTACTATCCAATTATATTGGATGTATTATTATTTTTCACACATAATTATGTAATTGATTTATCCGTAATATATGGATACTGTCTTTATAAGGGATTTCGTCTCAATTTACATTCCATTGAGACTTCATTGTTGATATGCACCAATTCTCTTTGATATGGTGTATATATTGTCCTTTGGCATATTATATCATCAATTACTTTGTTCTCATGATATTATAAAGTTTATATTAAATTCTATCCCTCAATTATTTGTATTGAATCATCTCCTATTTGGTTAAGAAGTCCTTAACTAAACAATCATCTTAATGATATAATCTTCTAAATATTTCTTATTAATGTACATGTTTCAAAATGGTTTTAAGGATTTATTTATATAGACATTAATGTTTTAAAATATCAATTCATTTAAAAGATTCAAAGTGTTATGGGACACTTTGATTCAAAAATATCTTTTTTAAATGGTTTTGATAAAGCATTGATTGCGTCAATATATTGAACTGATATATTGTGATTGCAATGTGGAAATGTTATATTTAACTTATGATTATGTTATGTGTTATGACTATGTTTTGGTTCTTGGTAATTGTTTACATATACGGGTGGTTCCGTGATAAACCTATGGCGGGTGAGCCCGAGATAGCTCTCCAATGCATTGGGTAACATGAAGGAGTTAAACTCTAAGGTTTCTCTGAAGAGATTTAGGGAATATACTATGATGGGTATTCCAAACGTAACCATGAGGGTTACTCCCTATGTAATAATGTTATGAATGCCTCAAGTTACCTTTATGTCTTATGATTTCTATGAGTTATTTATAAATCATATGATTTCATTAGGTATGTTAAAAGGCTTATGTTATGTATATATTGATGATCTATTGTTTTCTTTCTTTGTGTATCCCTTATTGAGCTTTTTATGCTCATCCCATGTTTTTGAAATGTTTTTCACAGGACATAAAGTGGAATAGGGTCAATGATGGGATCAAGGAAATGTCATGCTATCTAAAACATGGAACTAGACATGACTCTTTGTTCAAGATTTTTTATTTTGTGAAGAAATGGAAACTGAGTAGATGTGTCTACTTTGTAATCATTGAGATGTAATAGTTATGTCCTAATTATCTAAAACTCTAAACCTAAAAAGGTCATCAATGTGAATTATTCATTTAATTCATGATTATGTAATTTTTTAAGGCTGAGGCCTTATAGTTGGTATCAAAGGTCGGTTTAGATAACTTTAGAGGTTAGGGTATTCTTTAAGCATAAGTGAGATTGCGATAATGGTTAGGATTTCAGAAAGAGTCATAGTTTGTTTTAGATAAATTGAATGAGTTTAAGATAACATGAATGATTATATCATATTATTATATGATGATTTTATAGATATACTCACACTGACCTTTTTGGTTTTAGTAAATGTCTGGATCTAGCAGGCACCATAGTAAAAGTAGATGTGAAGAAAACTGTGACGGTTTTCCGAACGAGCAACTGAATTATATGGGAGATGCAATTAAGAATCTTGTGATTATTCTCAACCTACTATCTAGAGTCATGATTGACCACCTGAACCTTATTGATTTTTATAAGGAATCATATATTCGAGAAACAATTCCCTACAGAAGTTCAGGTAATAATCATAACGGTAAGTGTGTTAAAAAACCTATGTGTCAAAGATGTGGAAAGAAACACCTAGGAAAATGTTTCAAAGGGACAAAAAGATGCTATATATGTGGAAATGATGGTAATAAAGCAAGAACCTACCATGGAAAAAGGAAGCATCTAGTTAACTCTAGGAAAGGGAAAGAAGTTCTTTCTGAAGGATCAATTGAATGTTTTAAATGTGGGGTGCTTGGTCATTATGAAAACACCTATCCTACAGAGAAGTTTCGGGAATGTGATCACCAGGATCGTACAAATATTCGTTTACCAATACCCAACTCCATTCCGATTGAGGATGAAGAAACTGACAATGATCAATGAAAGGTATGTATTATTTCTTAACATATGTATTCCTTTTATTGAAATCTTATGATATGATTCATTATTTTGTTTGTAGGAAAGAAGTATTTCAGAAAAAGTTGGAAAGGAATGGTTAATGGATCAAGAAGAATGTTTAATGAGTAAGAAGTCAAGATATAAGGGATTCAAGAGTTATAAAATATTTTAGGATGGTAAAATTCTTAAAATTATTAAGGCTCTTTTGATGATGCGATTACATTAGAAGACTTTTTATAGCATATGTAACCCTGATGTTTGATTTATGAAAATTTTATTCAAGGAATAATTATATTTTCTTTTGTGGATATCGTTATAAAGAACCATTTTGGTTTATATGATCCTTTAATTTGTGGCAATTACCAGTTAATACATTTTGGGATGAAAAAATAATGTTATTAGATAACCTTTGTGGTTAAAATATGTTATGGTTATTTTTGATGAATTTATCTCTTTTTGGGAATGTTATAAAATTATGTAGTTTTTAAAAAGGGACAACATGTAAACTGTGTGACAACCTGTTGTGTTGGATGAAGCTGAAGGAATCGATCCCACAACCAAAGTGCAACTGGTATTTATCACCTAACACTAGACTACGTGAAGTCCCTAGTTAGTATGACTAATTATTTTTAGTTAGATGATTTTATGAATCAAGAATAAGTTTATTTTGGGTTATCTATGGAAATTATTAACCTATCATGGAGGATATGTGATTAGGTTAATTACTTTTCAATATGAGACTTTAAGAGCAACGGATGTTATTTGGAGATAAATGTTAAGATTTATCTTGGAAGACTATGTGATTAAATCCTTCTGAGATTTTGGTTTAAATCTTAGTTTGGATTACTTTGAATAATTTTATGGATATCTGTTTATTGAATGGTCTTTGATGAACGTTGGGTTCTGTTGGATTTATTTTGGAGATTAAGAGTGGTTTTTATTTTTAAAATATTATCCTTTTTGGGGATTATCTGATCTTTTACTATCCATTTTGGTTTTGGTTAAGGTATAAAGACATGGTAAATATATAGTACAACTTTTTTGGATTAGTTGATTCTCAAGAAGTTGATTATAGCGCTCTTAATGTGAACAAGTCATCCTAAATACTCATCTTGTGGGGAAAATATGAGTTTGTGTAAGAAATATAGTATGAATTGAAAGTCTACATGACATGTAAGAATGTTTCCTTATGATTTAGTTAATCTCATAAATAAATTCCTCATTGAAAATTAACTTAAAACAAAAACGTTGTCTGTTAACTTTTCCTACCAGGGAATCAAATACTGTTTAACCCATCACAAGTTTGTGATTTTTTTGGTGGTTAAATTTATCCTAATCATGTTTTCTATCACTCACCATCAAACCTTGATGGTTTTTTCTCCTCCATATCCATGTTTTCATGGAATCCTAGTATCTGTTGTCTCGGGAGACCTTTGTACTTTTCTTTCTTTCTTTTCAAGTAATAGTTTAACATACTCCTTTTCTGATGTGGGGCATTCAAAAAAGTTTCTAAACACAGTTTTAAAATTGCGAGGATGCAACTACCAAAAGGAGGGAAGGATGTAACATCCCAGGTAAATAAAGAATATGAAATTTTCATATATTCATGAATTAAATATTAATATCACTTTAAAGGGAATTCTATGTTTGATGTCGTACCCAATACGCAACAACGAGTTTCTTTGAAATCTTACGTTGCACACTAATAATATAATAATATTATTTTAAATGGTAGTTAACGCCTAACAGTTGTAATGGAGGGAATGAACAGAACTAACTACAAAATTTTTATATATGTTTCCTAAATATTTTAACAATTACACAATAAATGATAGAGGCTTAAAATGAAAATGAATCCAATTCTAATCATAAATATTCTAATATTCTTTAAAAGGTCGAATAACTGACTTTTGATGGAGAAAACTTTTTAAAAGTACTTTTTGTCTATTTTATATGTTATATATGACAAAATAAAATCCTTCTTTAGAATCGGGATATCAAAATTTACTTTGTGTAAATTTTTGTTATTTTTCTGATAAAGTTAATTTTTAATGAATAGTGAGAATGCTGTATTTTAATTCAAATCTTCCTTTTAATATACTTTATTTATATGGTTATATTGTATTTATAATTGGGTTTAAAGTGTATATAAAATTTATTATTATCATTTAATCCAATGTTGGTCATTGGAATTAATATCATTTTGAAATTGGACATAAACATGTGTCAATCTTTTGATAGATATTGTTTCTTAAAATCGCACTATTTGCTTTGATAGTGGGAATTAATTATAAAATTACCTAATGCAACTTCTATGTTTTGTATTTGGTAAAATGGAAGTCATTTTTTAATTTGAAATATCAAATTTACTTTGGATAAATTTTTGGTATTTTTCAGACAAATGTTCATTTTAATGAATAGTGAGAAATACTGCATTTTACTTCAAAACTGCCTTTTCATCTAATTTAATTATATAGTTAGATTGTCCTTTTG
Source organism: Viscum album (assembly GCA_963277665.1). Taxonomy (NCBI): domain Eukaryota; kingdom Viridiplantae; phylum Streptophyta; class Magnoliopsida; order Santalales; family Viscaceae; genus Viscum; species Viscum album. The sequence goes on from OY728163.1 coordinate 340,524,781, forward strand.
GTTGGATTTAAAGTTTAAATGAATTATATTTTTATCACTTAATGAAAATTATTTCATTGGAAGTAATTTCACTCTTCAATTGGATGTAAAAACAAGTCAATCTTTTGATAAATTTTACTTCTTAAAAAACCCATCTTTGGTTTTGACAACGAGAATTATTTTTAAATTAATTACTGCAATTTCTGTGTTTGGAATTTGGTAAAATTGATTCCATATTTGGATTCATAAGGTCCAAAATATGTAATTAAGACTCTTTTTTGGACATTATGAATAGTAACGACGACAATTGTCTTTAATTATCATGATTAATTAGTAATCGGGTAGTTAAGGGTATTAAAATAATATCATAATAATATAAAATGACCCCAAAATGTGTCCAGATCCTTTTGGTTGTGTCATTTCCGACAAAGGGATGGCTTGTGCCAATTAAGGACCCCATGGAATCACCTTTGTGTGATAGTGACCTTTTATCATATTATTTTTAATGAAAGGAAAATATAACCAAACAATGTAACACTTGAGTAAAACAATTTTAATTTTGTTTACATAAATTATCTATTAGATTATAAATAGTAATTGTAAATCTAAAGATATTTCCTACATCATGGTACTTTTTTATAATTTTTAGACAATAAATAAATAAATTTATTTATGATACCATGCTGATGCAGTGATTACCTCATTAATCAATGATTTAAATAAAATTAAAAGATAAGGTAAAATATGAAATTTAAACTTGTCAAAAACCTATTAGATGGATTTATTTAGAACCCTTACCACCATATCCTAGAAATATATCATTATGTGACCTTTAAAATCTGAAAATCATTTTATAATAAAGTAACATTTCAAGACTTTTCCAAAGTGACCCTCCTCCCTCTTATAAAAGGCTCCCACCTATACCCCCTTAAACAGACCTCTAAAGGCCTTGTATCATCCAACCTCTGCTCATATTATCTCTCCAAATCCCTGTCTCACTCCTAGACACCTCACTTTGGGCAGAAGTCTTTCCAAGTAAGCCTTTGGCTCAAATCAAAAAGTTTTACACGATTTAGAGGTAAAGTCTGCTCTCGAGTTTCTTTCTTTTATTTTCCTTCTTCACTCACCACTATCTTTATATTATTTAATCCCATAATAAAACCAGTATCCTCAATATACAAGGATGTTTTTATGATAAGGATTCTACCTACACTTATACACACCTCCGTCTAATGGTTAATGACCATACTGTTTCTGTTGGAGGCGATTTACTGCCTCACGAAATAATGATTGTTCAATATTCTTTTAACACCTTTCATGGTGTCCATTATGATGTCACTGTATTTATATATGATATATATGGTATTCATTTTTTCTATATTCTTCGGAATTTTATTTTTAAATCACAGCGTTATTCTTTTCATGTTGTGGAACTGCAATAATTTAATCTGAGGAAGTGTGGACTACAGCCTTTCAAGTGATGTGACTCGTTCATGCCAAACATGGAATTTATAAAGAATGTAATTAATGAAATTATGTTACATATATAAAATATATATTATACTGGTATTATAATATATATATGTCTCATTTAGTTTTAATTCCTTTAATACGACAAAGAAATGAATGTAGCGTTCATGCGTACGTATGGCCTACTGTCTCCATAAACGGTGCATTTCATTTTTAATCTCAAAATGTTATGGAATAGTATAAAATGAATATATACTGGATATATATTATATTTAAATCATTAATACTATTTTGGAGATTATTTTCTTATAACAACATGGGAAATTCTCTTCAAACAAGTTCATTGTTGACTCATGTACCGAACATCGACAAAACGTATGATATGAACTGAAATGATTAACTAATTATTATAACATGATAATATGTGATATGAATTGAAAAATAAAATTTAAATTAAGTCCTAAATAAATTATTAATTGACAAAATATTGTTATTTAGGAATATAAAGAAACGATCAAGACAAGTCAGACTTGAGGTAAGGGGATATCTTATCTCACTTTTAATTCCATGATATTTCCATTATTCACCACTTATTTATTTCATGTGGTGTATTATGTACTACCATTTGATGTATATAATCATTATTATACTTATATTCATGGTATTCTGTGATTAATTTTGTGTTTATTATCTTTTGGTCATACGAATCGATTTATTACAACAAGGTAAGGGGTTTTTATGTCACTTTTTATTCGTATGAGATTCATGCTATATTAGTCACTATATCCTTTGATTGGTGTATGTACTACCAATTATTTTACTCTTTGTGTAATATAATTTTATTTATGGGTATTTACATCAACACTATATGGTCTTTCTTTCAAGTGATGTATGTTTCGTAAGTTACCAAATCGGTAAGGGAACCTTTCACCCTTCTCTTTTTAAAAGAATCCTTTTTGTTATGTCCTTTAATTTACATCTCATTATGTTGGGATATGTTCTTATATATCCTTATTGATATAAATTATATATCAATGTGATGAGATACCCTTTTCCACTGACATCAAATTTTTTCTGAAATATTAACTGATGTCATTAGGCTGTCGAATTTCTGTAAGAGAACTTCTTAACCCAATTTCAATTATTTGGGTTAAACATATACTTCTGATTATGTCACACTATGAATATGTTTGAATAAATGCATATTTTTATACGCTTACTATCCAATTATATTAGGTGTATTTTTATTTTTCACACATAATTATGTAATTGATTTATCCTTAATCTAAGGATACTGTCTTTATAAGGGATTTCGTCTCAATTTACATTCCATTAAGACTTCATTGTTGATGTGAACCAATTCACTTTGATATGGTGTATATACTATCCTTTGTAATATTATATCATGAATACCTTTATTCTCATGATATTATAAAGTTTTGATTAAATTCTATCCCTAAATTATTTGTATTGAAGCATCTCCTATTTGGTTAAGAACTCCTTAACTAAAATATCGTCTTAATGATTTAATATTCTAAACATTTATTATTAATCTCCTTGATTCAAAATGGTTTTAAGGATTTATTTATATGTACATTACTATTTTAAAATATTAATTCATTTAAAATCTTCAAAGTGGTATGGGATACTTTGATTCAAAAATATCATTTTTAAATGGTTTTGAAAATGTTTTTGATAACGCATTGATTACGTCAATATATTGAACTGATATATTGTGATTGCAATGTGGAAATGTTATCTTTACCTTATAATTATGTTATGGGTTATGATTATGTTATGGTTCTTGGGAATTAATTACATATACGGGTGGTTCCATGATAAACCCAGAGTGGGTAAGCCTGAGATAGCTCTCCAAGGCATTGGGTAACGCGAAGGATTTAAAGGCTAAGGTTTATCCGAAGATATTTAGGGAATATACTATGATAGGTATTTCAAACGTAACCATTAGGGTTAATCCCTACGTATGAATGTTATGAATGCCTTAAGTTACCTTTATGTCTTATGATTTATATGATTTATTCATGAATCTTATGATTTCATGAGGTATTTTAAAAATCTTATATTATGTATATATTGATGATATAATGTTTTATTTCATTGTGTATCTCTTACTGATCTTTTTATGCTCATCCCAAGTTTTTGAAATGTTTTTCACAGTACATAAAGTGGAATAGGGTCAAGGATGGGATCAAGGAAATGTCATGTTGTCTAAAACATGGAACTAGACATGACTCTTTGTTCAATAGTTTTTATTTTGTGAAAAATGGAAATTGAGTAGATCTATCTACTTTGAAATCATTGAGATGTAATAGTTATGTCCTAATTCTCTAAAACTCTAAACTTGAAAATATTGTCAATGTTAATTATTCATTTAATTCATGATTATGTAATGTTTTAAGGTCAGGGACTTATAGTTGGTATCAAAGGTCGGTTTAGATAACTTTAAAGGTTAGGGTATTATTTAAGCATAAGTGACATTACCAAAATGGTTAGTATTTCAGAAAGAGTCATAGTTTTTTTAGATAAATTGAAAGACTTTAAGATAACATGAATAATTATACCATAGTATTATATGATGATTTTACTGATATACTCACACTAACCTTTTTGGTTTTAGTAAATGGATGGATCTAGCAGGTACCAAAGTAAGAGTGGATGTGAAGAAAACTATGACGGTTTTCTGAAGGAGAAACTGAATTATATGGTAGCTTCAATGAGAAATCTTGTGGTTATTCTCAACCAACTATCTGAAGTCATGATTGACCACCTGAACTTCAGTGATTTTTATATGGAATCATATATGCGAGAAGAAAATCCCTATGGAAGTTCAGGTTATAATCATAAAGGTAAGTGTGTTCAAAAACCTATGTGTCAATGATTTGGAAAGAAACACCTAGGAAAATGTTTCAAAGGGACAGAAAGATGTTATATATGTGGAAATGAAGGTCATAAAGCAAGAACCTTCCATGGAAAAAGGAAGCATCTAGTTGACTCTAGGAAAGGGAAAGAAGTTCTTTCTGAATGATCAATTGAATGTTTTAAATGTGGTGTGCATGGTAATTATGCAAACAATTGTCCTATGAAAAAGTTTTGGGAATGGTATTGCCTGGATCATACAAATATTCGTTTACCAATACCTAATGCCATTCCAATTGAGGATGAAGAAACTGATAATGACTAATGAAAGGTATGGATTATTTCTTAACATATATTTTCCTATTATTGAAATCCTATTATAGGATTCATTATTTGGTTTGTAGGAAATAATTATTTCAGAATAAGTTGGAAAGGAATGGTTAATGGATCAAGAAGAAGGTTGAATGATTAAGAAGTCAACATATAAGGGATTCAAGAGTTATAGTAGATTTTAGGATGGTGAAATTATTAAATGTATTAAGGCTCTTTTGATTATGGGATTACATTAGAAGAATTTTTATAGTATGTGTAACCTTGATGTTTAATTTATGAAAATTTTATTCAAGGAATAATTATCTTTTCTTTTGTGGATATAGTCATAAAGAACCATTTTCGTTTATATGATCCTTGAATTTGAGGCAATTAATGGTTAATACATTTTGGGATGCAAAATTAAAGTTATTAGATAAACTTTGTGGTTAAAATATGTTATGTTTATTTTTGATGAATTTATCTCTTTTTGGGAATGTTATAAAATTATGATGTTTTTAAAAAGGGACAACACGCAAACCGTGTGACAACCTGTCATGTTGGACGAAGCTGCGAGAATCGAACCCACATCCAAAGTGAGACTATTATTTATCGCCTACAACTGGATTACGTGAAGTCCCTGGTTAGTATGACTAATTATTTTTAGTTATATGATTTTATGAATCAAGAATAAATTTATTTTGGGTTATCTATGGAAATGATTAAACTATCATGGAGGATATGTTATTAGGTTAATTACTTTTCAATATGAGGATTTAAGAGTAACTTATGTTATTTGGAGATAAATGTTAAGATTTATCTTGGAAGACTATGTGATTAAATGCTTCAGATATTTGGGTTTAAATATTAGTTTGGATTAGTTTTAATAATTTTATTGATATCTGTTTATTGATTGGTCTTTGATGAAATTTGGGTTTTGTTGGAAAATTTTTGGAGATTAAGAGTAGTTTTTCTTTTTAAAATATTATCCTTTTTGGGGAATATCTGATCTTGTACTAATAATTTTGGTTTTGGTTAAGGTCTAAAGAAATGGGAAATATATAGTTCATATTTTGTGGATTAGGTGATTCTCAAGAAGATGATTATACCGATCTTAATGTGAATAAGTCATCCTAAATACTCATCTTTTGGAGAAAATATGAGTTTGTGTAAGAAATATATTAAGATATGAAAGTCTACATGAAAAGTAAGTATGTTTCTTTATGATTTATTTAAGATAATAAGTAAATTACTCAATGAAAAGTAACTTAAAACAAAAACATTGTCTGTTAACTTTTCCAACCAGGGAATCAAATATTGTTTAACCCATCACAAGTTTGTGATTTTTCTGGTGGTTAACTTTCTCCTAATTATGTTTTCTATCACTTTCTATCAGAAATTTATGGTTTGTTTCTCCTCCATATACATGTTTTCATTTAATCCTAGTATCTGTTGTATCAGGTGACCTTTTTAGTTTTCTTTCTTTCTTTTAAAGTAACAGTTTAATTGACTCGTTTTCCGGTTTGGGGCTTTCAATAAAGTTTCTGAACCCAATTTTAAAATTGCAAGGACGCAATTCCCAAAAGTGGGGAAGGATGCAACATCCTAGGTAAATAAATAATATGAAATATTAATATATTAGTGAATTAAATATTAATATTACTTTAAAGGGAATTCTATGTTTGATGGTGAACCCAATACGCAACAACGAATTTCTTTGAAATCTTACGTTGCATACCAATAATATAATAATATTATTTTAAATGGTAGTTAACGAATATCCGTTGTAATGGAGCGAATGAACAGAACTAACTACAAAATGATTATATATGTTTTTTAAATATTTTAACAACTATCCAATAAATGATAGAGGCTTAAAATGTGAATGAATCCATTTTTAAGCATAAATATTCTAATATTCTATAAAAGGTCGATTAACCACCTTTTGATGGGGAAACCTTTTTAAAACTACATTTTTTAAATTTTATATGTTATATATGACAAAATAAAATCCTTCTTTATAATCAGGAAATCAAAATTTACTTTGTGTAATTTTTTGTTATTTTTTTTGATAAAGTTCATTTTTAAATGAAGAGTGAAAATGCTAGATTTTAATTCAAAAACTCATTTTAGTCTAATTTATTTATATGGTTAGATTATATTTTTAATTGGGTTTAATGTGTAGTTAAATTATATTTTTACCATTTAATCCAATGGTTGTCATTGGAATTAATTTCACTTTGAAATTGGACAAAAACAAGTGTCAATATTTTGATAGATATTTTTTTTAAAAACACGCTATTAGTTTTGGCAGTGGAAATTAATTATAAAATTAATTAATGAAACTTATATGTTTTGAATTTGGTAAAATGGACATAATTTTTTAATTTGGAATATCAAATTTACTTTGGATAATTGTTTGGTATTTTTCTGACAAATGTTCATTTTAATGAATAGTGAAAAATACTTCATTTTACTTCAAAACTACTTTTTCATTTAATTTAATTATATAGATAGATTGTCCTTTTTATTGGTTTTAAAGTGTAACAGAATTAAATTTTTATCACTTAATTCAATTTTGTTCATTGAAAGTAATTTAACTATTCAATTGGATGTAAAAACATGTCAATCTTTTGATAAATTTTACTTCTTAAAAAACCTGTCTTTGGTTTTGACAGCGGGAATTATTTTTAAATTAATTACTGCAATTTCTGTGTTTGGAATTTGTTAAAATGGATTCCATATTCGGAATCAGAAGGTCCAAATTATGTAATTAAGACATTTGTTTTTGGACATTATGAATATTGGCGACAACAATTATCTTTAATTATCCTGATTAATTAGTAATCGGGTAGTAAAGGGTAATAAAATAATTTCATAATAATATAAAATGACCCCAACATGTGTCCAAATCATTTTGGTTGTGTCATGACCGACCATGGGATGCCTTTTTCCGACTTAGGGACCCCATGGAATCACTTTTTTGTGATAGTGACATTTTATCATATTATTTTTAAAGAAAGGAAATTATAACCAAACTATGTAACAACAGAGTAAAACAATTTTAATTTTGTTTACATAAATGATCTCTCAGACTATAAATAGTCATTCGAAAGATAAAATGATTTCCTACATCATGGTTTTTTTCTAATTTTTAGACATTAAATAAATAAATTTATTTATGACACCGTGATGATGTAGTGATTAACTAATTAATGAACGATTTAAATAAAATGAAAAGATAAGGTAAAATCTAAAACTTAAACATGTCGAATACCTATTGGATGGGTGGATTTAGAACCCTTATCACCTTATCCTCGAAATATATCATTGTGGGACCTTTAAAATCTGAAAATCATTTTATAATAAAGTAACATTTCAAGACATTCCAAAATTGACCCTCCTCCCTCTTATAAAAGGCCCCCACCTCTACCCCCTTACCCACACCTCTCCTAAAGTAACATTTCAAGAAATTCCAAAAGTAATGTCTTCTCTCGAGTTTCTTTCTTTTATTTTACTTCTTCACTCACCACTATATTCTTATTATTTGATCTCATAATAACACAAGTATCCTCAATATACTAGGATGTTTTTATGATATTGATTCTACCTACATTTACAGACACCTTTGTCTAATGGTTAAAGAATATACTGTTTTTGTGGGTGGTGATTTACTATCTCACGAAAAAATGATTGATCAATCTTCTTTTAACACCTTTCATGGTGGCCATTATGATGTAAATGTATTTATATATGATATATATGGTATTTTTTTTCTATGTTCTTATAAATATTATTTTTAAATCACATCGTTATGCTTTTCATGTTGTGGAACTGCGATAATTTCATCTGAGCAAGTGTGGACTACCGCCCCATCAAGTGATGTGACTCATTCATGCCAAACATGGAATTTATAAAGAATGTAATTAATGAACTTATGTTACCTATATAACATATATATTATACTATAATTATAATATATATATATATATATATGTCTCATTTAGTTTTAATTCTTTTAATATGAAAAAGAAATGAAAGTAGTGTTCATGCTACGTACGACCTACAGTCCCCATGAACGGTGCATTTCATTTTTTCTCTCCAAATGTTATGGAATAGTATAAAATGAATATATACTGGATATATATGATATTTAAATCATTAATACAATTCTGGAGATGATTTATTTATAACTACATGGTCAATTCTCTTCAAACAGGTTCATTGTTGGCTCATGTACCGAACATCGACAAAACATATGATATGAATTCACATAATTAACTAATTATTATAACATGATAATATGTGATATGAATTGAATAATAAAAATTAAATTAATTCCTTAAGCAATTATAAATTGACCAAAGTTTATTATTTAGGAATATAAAGAAATGAACAAGACAAGTCGGACTTGAGGTAAGGGGATATCTTATCTCACTTTTAATTCCGTGATACTTCCATTGTTCGCCACTTATTTATTCCATGTGGAATATTGTGTACTGACATTTGATATATATTATCATGATTCCATTTATATTCATGGTAATCTATGATTCATTTGGTGTTTATTATCTTTTGATTATACGACTCGATTTATTACAACAAAGTAAGGGGTTTTTATCTAACTTTTTATTCACGTGATATTCATGCTATATTTGTCACTATATCCTTTTATTGGTGTATATACGGCCAATTATTGTACTCTTTGTGTTATATAATTTCATTTATGGGTATTTACATCAACATTGTATGATCTTTCTTTCAAGTGATGTATGTTTCGTAAGTTACCAAATCGGTACGGGAACCTTTAACCCTTCTCTTTTTAAAAGACTTATTTTTGTTATGTCGTTTAATTCACATATCATTATGTTGGGATATGTTATTCTATATCCTTATTGATGTAAATTTTATATAAAAGTGATGAGATACCCTTTTTCTCTATCATCAAATCTTTTTTCTGAAATTTTATGTGATGTCTTTAGGCTGTTGAATTTCTGTAAGAGAACTTCTTAACCCAATTTCAATTCTTTGGGTTAATAATATACTTCTTGATTATGTCACGCTATGAATGTGTGTGAATAAATTCGGATTGTTCTACGCTTACTATCCAATTATATTGGTTGTATTCATATTTTTCACACATAATTATGTAATTGAATTATCATTAATCTAAGGATACTGTCTTTATAAGGGATTTCGTCTCAATTTACATTCCATTGAGACTTCATTGTTGATATGCACCAATTCACTTTGATATGGTGTATATACTGTCCTTTGGAATATTATATCACAAATAGCTTTATTCTCATGATATTATAATGTTTTGAATAAATTTTATCCCTCAATTATTTTTATTGAAGCATCTCCTATTTGGTTAAGAACCCTTTAACTAAAATATCATCTTAATGATTTAATCTTCTAAATATTTCTAGTTAATGTACATGTTTCAAAATGGTTTTAAAGATTTATTTATATGGACATTACTGTTTTAAAATATTAATTCATTTAAAAGCTTCAATGTGGTATGGGACACTTTGATTCAAAAATATCTTTTTTAAATGGTTTTGAAAATGGTTTTGATAAAGCATTGATTATGTCAATATATTGAACTGATATATTGTGACTTCAATGTGGAAATTTTATCTTTACCTTATGATTACGTTATGTGTTATGATTATGTTATGGTTCTTGGGAAGTGTTTACGTATACGGGTGGTTACGTGATAAACCTAGGGTGGGAGAGCCTGAGATAGCTTTATAATGCATTGGGTAATGCGAAGGAGTTAAACACAAAGGTTTCTCCGAAGAGATTTTGGGAATATACTGTGATGGGTATTCCAAACGTAACCATGAGGGTTACTACCTACATAATAATGTTATGAATGACTCAAGTTACCTTTATGTCTTATGATTTATATGAGTTATTTATAAATCTTATGATTTCATGAGGTATGTTAAAAAGCTTACGTTATGTATATATTAATGATATAATGTTTTCTTTCTTTGTGTATCCATTACTGAGCTTTTTATGCTCACCCCAAGTTTTTGAAATGTTTTTCACAGGACATAAAGTGGAATAGGGTCAAGGATGGGATCAAGGAAATGTCATGCTATCTAAAACATGGAACTAGACATGACTTTGTTCAAGAGTTTTTATTTTGTGAAATAATGGAAACTGAGTAGATGTGTCTACTTTGTAATCATTGTGATGTAATAATTATGTCCTAATTCTATAAAACTCCAAACCTGAAAATATTTTCAATGTGAATTATTCATTTAATTCATGATTATGTAATGTTTTAATGCCAGGGCCTTATATTAGTTCCTTGGAAGGATGGTGTTAATGTATGGAAAAATTACAGGGCTCTATCATTATCTCCACAAGTCTCTAGTTAACATTCCCTAGCCTGACCTGAAGTAGGAAAAGCATAATTGACCATGGCATAGACCACTCAAACTACAAACTCAAAAAATTTATAATTGACTGGAGGGTTTCCTTATTGAACACCATTTACAAAACCCTCTCGAGGAATTCAAAAACTTCTCCTGGGGGAATGTTATTACATCAATGAAATAATAAAGACCAATATAGAAAGGATAGATCATAGTTTGAACAATTATAAAGTGAGAATATTTTTGGCACCAAAATATTGTATGAAAAGAACGAAGAAAAGAAGGACCTAGGGCCTACCTCGCGAAGCCACGACGCGAAGTCCACCTAAGAAACGCGGTCTCCACGAAGCACAAAAGGTGGTACGCTCCGCAAATAACCCCGACGATCGTGAACCCACTGGGAAGCAAGAGATGCGGGATGCCCCATGAACATCCCTGAGGTTCGCGAACCCATCGCGAAGCAAATGAGGTGATAGCCCTCCGCGAACTCGGTTGACGTTCACGACCCGACGCGAAGCGACCGAATCCCCCTTCGCGCCTCGTAAGTTCTGCTTCATGGCACCTCTTGCCTATAAAGCTCCCCCCTGAGCCTAAAAAAACAGACAATCCAACCTTTGGGCTTCTCATCTCCCGAATCATGAATAACCCTTTTCTTTGCGAACCATGAGCTACGTGAGGTATTTTTTCTTCATGAGGAGCCTCTGCATTATCTCGATTTGATCCTCTCTTCCGAGATGGATGCCCTTCACGAAGCCTAAGGGAATTCGCGAAGGAAGGGGATCCTAAAGGGGACCCGGGTAGTCCTGGAGCGTTTATGCTTCGCAAAACACCCCTCCTGTAGACGTGATCCACATGCCAAGGCCGTGTCACTGTACTTCGTGAAGCATACTGCTTCGTGGCACATTGCTTTGCAAGGAACCTATGCTCCGTGTGGCAGTGCTCCACGAATACACTTCCACTTCGCGAAGAACCTTCCACTTGCACCTCCATCCCATGCTATGGCTAAGACACCCCACTTCGTGAATCACACCCCTTCGCAAGCGACCTTCACCACACAGAGCAACCGAGCTCCACAAGGCCTCTCCCTATGGACCCCTCTGCTTGGAAATTCCTTTTCCCTTGAGACCCTCCAGGTTTGCACGATGTGACTTCAAAGTCCCCTAGATGATACCGCCCGTGGAATTTCTTAGCCTAATGCTTCTTCACATAGGCACGCTAATGGATATTGATTCTTCACATAGCCACGCTAACGTAGACCCCTCGATGGTTCGCTCTGTGACCCCCATTTTTACACGGCATTCCCGATACCTTCCCTCCCATAAGGAACAAAGGGTACCAGTCATGTAAGTCCTAGGGGTGCGGAGTAAACCCACATCGTCCGAGCTGCAGCACGATAAACTGCCAAGAACCCTCGTCCTCAACACATGACGTTAAACTATTACATCGCCATGTGCCTCTCACGCGGGGTCCCCCCACCTTGGACATTATCCACACCCCCTAGCCTCCATAGGGGAAGATATCCTCCTTCTAGACCACAGGGGATGATATCCTCCTTCTGGGAGTGACGTTTGTCTGCGGGGGAAGGGTGGCCATCTTGGTGTAAGCCCCTAGTCCTTCTTACGGAAGGTAGCACCCATGCACCTCCGTACATCCCCACCGCCAGAGTCAGTGGAGGGAATGATAGGGGATGTGGCGCCTCCTTTATTTGGTCTCAAATTCCTCTCCCCCTGCGCTTTGTCACCCTCGGGCCTCCATCCTGGAGTAAGTCCCAGCACCATGGGCCACCTAACGCATAATCCTCTCTTCGCTTCCCACAGACACACCCTTTGCGACGTGATCATTAGGTCCCTACAACCGCTTGTTTCTCACACCGATCATGACTCTTGTGGGCTTAGAGTGAGCACCGACCATGACACACCCTGTTTCTCTTCAGAGTGTAAGCCCCAAATGCTCCCATAACACATGATGTTAAACACCATCCAATCCTTCATGACATTAAACTGCATCCCATCCCGCAAGACGTTAAACTACATCTCATCCCGCATGACGTTAAACTACATCTCATCTCACATGACGTTAAACTGCACACCCGAACTATGAGGACTTTGATCCATGTCAAGGCATGGTATGTAGGAAGCCTCCATGAGGTTCAAGACCACAACTAGTGGACCCCTGAGTTCACATTCACATCGTTTCACTGACGAAACCCTTCCTGAACTACGAGGACTTTGATTCATGTCAAGGCATGGTACGTGGGAAGCCTCCCTGAGGTTCAAGCCCATCACCCATCGTACCAAGGTCCTTCTTCACATCGGTTCTCCGACACCCAAATCCATTCTGAACTAAGAGGTCTTTGATCCATGTAAAGGCATGGTACGTAGGAAGCCTCCATGACGTTCAAGCCCAACACCCAATGGACCAAGGTCCCCCTTCACATCAGTACTCTGACATTCATTCTGAACTACGTGGACTTTGATCCATGTCAAGGCATGGTACGTAGGAAACCTCATGAGGTTCAAGCCCACCATCCACTTGGACCAAGGTCCTTATTCACTTCAATTCTCTGACACACCCTCATCTCACATGAAGTTAATCTGCATCCCAATCCATAGGTAAGTCGATGTGACACCGCCATCCAGTTGTTCTTACATCCCTTCATGTCAGTTCAACAACCCCTTCTCAACCCGAACTATGAGGACTTTGATCCATGTCAAGGCATGTTATGTAGGAAACCTCACGAGGTTTAGTCCCAACACCCATTGGACCAAGGTCCTTCTTCACATCGGTTCACTGGTGTCCATTATGAACTACAGGGTCTTTGATCCAAGTCAAGGTATGGTACGTAGGAAGCCTCCCGGAGGTTCAAGCCCCACCATCCATCTGGAACAAGGTCCTTCTTCACGTCGATTCACCAGCACCCCATCCCGAACTACGTGGACTTTGATCCATGTCAAGGCATGGTACGTAGGAAGCCTCCCTGAGGTTCAAGCCCACCACCCATTGGTCGCTCTGACCCCCTTCACATCGGTTCTCACCAACCGAACTACGTGAACTTTGATTTCCTACCACGAGGATACGTAGGAGGTCTCTTCGAGGCTCAAGCCCATCTCTGCTGTCATCTCCATAATGGTCCCATCTCATTCCTCCTCCCAACAATTCAATTTTCCATCACCCATCCTGATTCTTACCCAGGCCTCCACATCCCAGTGAGATCATGCAACCTCATCCCCCACATAGTATTCATGAATCCACCCACGTGCTGGCCCCAATATCGGTGATCCCTCAAAGGGTTCCTCAATCTGATCCACTCCAGCTAGTGTTCTAATTATCCCGATCTATCTCTATTGTAAATTAAACTTGCGGTATACCCCGTGCTAAACACATGAAGCTGAGGAAAACCTCAGATACATGCCAATGGCATATGATTCCCCGCGCTCTATGTGGGATGCCTTGGGATTCTGCACCCTCGAGAATCCCTATAATAAGGGACAAAATACAGACACTCCAATTCCCCAACGTCCAGACATGCCAGTGATGTCTCAACGTGACTACTCCCCCAACTGAAGGTTACTGCCCTGATCAGACCCCTTGGAATGTCCTGACAGAAGCAGTGTAATTAACCGGAGTCCATAGAAACATGGAACTGGGGAGTGTTTCATGAAAAACGTATTAAATCTATGAGGGAGACCCAGACTAGGTGACGAGTTCCGAGGAGGAATACATGGAAGGAAGAATAGACATCCCATTATCTAGTTTCGATCAAGGAGAAGACGTCCTTGAAGAAGGAGCGAATGCCGCCCGCCTTTGGAAAGCGGGAATACAGGGTAACAAAAAGTTGTGCCTGTCACACCCAAGAATACGGTCGCGTGTGCCCCGGTGAAAGCGTCGAAAATAGAAATGGTGAATCCGACGTGATGTTCTTCTCATCAATATGGAGATTAGTAGTGCTCGAGACATCAGTAGATTGACATGTCACCAGATCCAGCTATCCGGCGCCGGGTCCCGCCAAGAAAATAGTGGGCTTGGCGTGAAACTCACTAGAAGTTGGGACAGTAGAATGTTGGGAATTTTGTTTAGCAACGTTGTTGGCGTGGATCCCTCTTACCGGCCATGGAAGACAAGATGTCGCTGGGGCCCTGGTTGTCAATTTCTTTTCCTCGCAGTGCTGATGAGTTCATCTCCCTGCTTCTCAGGAATCAGGTTGCTACTACAGGGACACGATCACCGCCCACCTGCTTACGCAGGGGCAGGGTCAACACCAGCACAGCCACTCCGCATGGATCCACTGCTGCCGTAACGGAATTTTCATCCACGAACGTGGGGCACCCACACCCCATTTCCCTATCAGAATTCATCCAATAAAGGGTGATTAACGACCTCATATGCCGTTACATGGAGGAGGTCATAATGCCAACCCAGGATATGGACCTCCTGGACCTGGAGGCATCCATACCTCGTCATCAACGCCGCCCTAAAGGGCCATGCAGGGATCCCCTGCTCCGCACCCCAAAATTCAATCATTTTGTGAGCCTGTCCCAGGAACGCCCTAATGACTCCCTACCGTACGCTGATGAGGTGGGTGACATCCAGCTCTGCCAGGTCAGAGTCCCGATTCAAGGGCTCCAAGAAAGGTCCCCCACCTAGCCACATTAGCACCGCCTCTCGGCCTTGATAGAGGAGTAGGTCGGCTATGCGCCTGCACCACCCACACTGGCTCGCCTGACCCGATGCTAGCATTGGGCCCGAGCCGAGGACACCCGCCGAGGGGCGTTAACGTCAACAAATACTATGGCCCGAGACACAGCCTACGCATATCAAAAAGTCCCTGCCCGCACTGAGCAGGGGCGCTCCTACGCCCAACCAGGATCGAGGCCCCAACCGCCCCACGGGCAGGCTGGGTTGACTCCACGGGTCGCAGGCATGAGTGGTGATCGCTGCAAACCAACTCACTGTGATGTCACCCCGTACGGAGGTCCTCCCCATACCACTATTCCACAAAGCGTGGGCCTTCCCCACTCTGAAGCTCGTCATGGAGGTATGCCCTATGCTACCCCCTACTCGAATGAAGGCCTGCCCCGCGGCAGTGACACTCGGTGCGGATGAATCTCCCATGCCCACCACACCGGGTATGGAATTCTGCCTCCTGACCTTGACCTTCGATGTGAAGGCATTGCCCATCCAGTCCCTCTCCAACGTGGAGATCCTCCCTACATTCTCTCCGCGGCTGGAAAAGGTCCTCCTCACCCTGGAAACCAAAGGGGTGAAGGTCAGCCTCACTCCACCTACACGAAGCATAGAGGTCCTCCTTGTGCTCCCGCCAGTTCCGATGGAGGTTTCGCTCACTCAGGTGTTGTTCATGGAGGTCCTCCCCATGACCCCTTCGACATTTGTCCTGGTGATCCTCTCACACCGGCTGTCTCAGGTGGAATTACTCTCCGCCCTGACACCAGCGCGGCCCCAAGACTGCATGTTGGGAATCAGCCTTGTCCCAAGGACCCACTTAGGGGCAGGAAGGTGAGTCGTTGCTGCCACAAGAAGAATCCTGGGAAATCCTAGACAGAGATCAAACCGGCCCGCTTCTCAGATTTTGAAGCATAATACGACTCAGTAGTGGAACCCTTCCCTCGGTCCTCCGTGTCAGGGACCGGGGCAGGAACAAGGCGTGTTGGCCCCATCCTTCCAGAATGTGAAGTCCACCGGATTCTCGCCTCTCTTCGTAGGCACATCCAGGAAGAGGAAATTTTGGGAGTCCCACAGGTTCTGACCATGCAGTCACCACCGTCGTCACCAAAAGTGCCTTCTACCTCGACCAAAGATCACACAGAGCTATTTTGGGGATCAATGGTTGTTGAGAAACAGCGTGACCCTTCACCGATAACCACGATTCCTACACCAGAAGTTGTGGCTGTCAGCCCATCGTATCGTGACTTTCTGGCCAGGTCACTGCACTCAACGGAGGATGACCCGGAATTCGGCATCCATTCATCTTGTTCGCTGTATTATCCGCCGCCCAGTTTAATATCCCAGAGGTCCACCTCAGTACCACTACCGGTTCCTCATCCACCTCCGGTTGACGAGTGGGGAAACACGGGTCCAGACCCTGAATCCGATCCCACGAGCTTCTGGAACATTCTGGTGGCGGATCACCTCTCGGAAAGTTCTGGCCAGCGGCAACATCGAACTTTCATGCGCCAGAATCCCTCACCCTAGAAGAAGTCGATTGCTTCCGTCAAACCCTATGGGTGACGCACTTAAGTCTTCATTATTATCGGGTGGTGTACCCCAGGAGACAAGTGCTCTTCGATTAAATCAGCGAGCAATGTTGTCTGGTCGATTTGGGCGCACTCCTTGTGGCCCGGCGCCTTGACTCTCCAGGTCGCCACAACACCCTCCAACAAAAATGCGTTAAGAATTTCAAGTTACTATGCAAAATCATCAGGGTAGCTACCCCCCACGTGCAAGTCTGTGGCTGTGGATAGTATGTTGCCCTCCTCTTCAGTCCTATCCGACAGCCACCCGACTCGTTATGTGACATTGAGGACATTCCCCCAAGAAGGGTTGCGGTTCACAAGGATGACATAGTGGACAAGGAGGATGAGTTGAAGTTTCTTGATGGAGACATACCCCCGGAGGGTTTACCACCACTTTTGGACCCATCAAGGAGGATTACTCGTCAGTAGAGGAACCTCCTAGGCCTCCCTGTGACCACCGAGTCGTTGGTACTTAGTCAGAATGATCGTAAGGGTAAAGAGCATGTTGGAGCTGTCACGCACTTCGACCCGTCCGCCTCAGTGAAGAAGATGGATGAAGACCCTGACAAGGTCGCGTTGCACCGGCCACTTGCTGAGCAGAAGAGGCTGGTCGACGAACTTCTAGCCGAACACTCTATAGAGAGATGACCCAACTATGGTGATCCTAGGCTGGGGCAGCAGGGGCAGGAACAACTCCCCCCAGCGAGATGCCTCCGAGAAACCCTGATAATACTGCCCCAGCAGATAGGTCTGAAGCTGGAACTCACGGAAAGAGGGCGTGATACGTCTCACCAAACCCTCCCGAATGGCACGACAATCCATGGAATCTAGCTCGGGTTCCCCCAGCCGCCCCGCAGTCCACACCGCCAGTCACTCCATGAAAATTTGAACCCATCTATCGTGTCGAAGATCCCAACAATTCACTCATGGTTTGGGATCCCTGCTAAGACAGGGACCCCTACCCGGATGATCTTATAGCGATACTCATCGCCTGCCTTGAGGCGTTGGAAACGCGACCGGTGGTAGTCCCACCAGATAAAAAGCCATATCCCGCGTGGGTGGATGATATGCCTACACCTTTGGGTTTTGGAAATCCCACTTTCTCACCCTTTAACGGGACAGGAGATCCGCCGCAGCACCGAGCCCACTTTTCTTCAAGGTGTGGCCCCATGTTAGGGACCCTAGCACAACAGGAAGCCGCTTAGCTCCGATGTTTTGTGCAGACATTGGAGGGCCATACGTTTGTCTGGTACAACCATCTCCCTATTAGATCGATGACCGGCTAGGAGGATCTTTGCAGGAAATTCCTATACCAGTTCAGCTCCACCATGCTAAAGACCAGCATCATAGACCTCTTCAAGTGCAAACAAAGGACTGATGAGCGAGTCACGGACTTCATCACCCGGTGGAAGGGACTCACATACTCCCTCGACATACCACTGAATCAGGACCAATTACTGACGATGTTCATAGGGAATGTCAAAACAGAACTGGTTCCTTCCCTGATCACCTAGAATTACCCTGGAGGGTTCCGAGATTTCTCATATAAGGCCTAGTGCCTCGAGGAATCTCTTCAACAGGCTAGTCAGGTGCGTCCACTGCCCCCCTGTGATCCCAGCAAGGAGGGCTGCCAGAGATGAGCCCATAGAGGTGGCCCAAATAAAGGCCCCCAGGCAGCTAAAATTGCTGCCAGTGGCACTAGCCCCACAACCTCGCAGAGGCCCTCCACCCCAGGCACAGCCTACTACCCAGTAGTGACTGCCTCAAAATCGACAGGTTCCCCCGCGCAACGTGCCCCCACCACCTAGGTGGGACAATCAGGATCTGTCTCCTTAGCAGCCCCCTCTGGCCCCTCATCGGGGCTAGGCTCCAAGATCCCCCTATTTGGAAATAAGGCACCTGACTTACTCGTTCAACGAGAATCAGGTCCCCGGTTACTTCTGTAGTGCCCTAGAGCAGGGGATTGTGCGCTTACCTGAGTACAGAAGGCCGGTAGAGGCGAATCTCACTGATCGCCCAACTACTTTCCCTATCGTCAGATCTTGGGGAACACCCTCAAGTAGTGGTTTTTTTAAAGACTGGATCCAAGACCAGGTTAATAAAAACATATTCAGGTTGGGTCTGGCCCCGACCCAAGTGGCGGGTGTCTTTGTGAAGTTAGAAAGCGGTAGCGACGACGTAGGCGAGTGGAAACAGGTTCCTAGCTACAGATCCTAGAAGTACGACAACTGGATGGCTCGTAAAATAGTCACATGCACCCATGGTATTATTCGGGCACACTTGAATTAGCTGGAGCCTTGGGAAGATGCAACCAGTACCTCTGCATCATCATCTCAGCTAGCGTCTTCCCAAAAGGGCAAGCAGCGATGACGCAAGAAGAAGCAATGCACTCTACCAATGCCGTCATCATCCCGCACTCTCAATGATGTCATTACCCCTAAGATGGGGATTCCTTCCAGAATATGCACCATGGTGGATGACTCCTCAAGTGACAGTAAGAGGTACACTTCTGTTAATATAGTGGAGTTGGTAAATCCCTATATGACTCCCGACGAGGGGAAACGTCAGGCGAACCTCTCCAATGTACTCGGTCGACGTCAATGTCAGTGGAGCCGCGACTAAATGGGTTATCGTGGTGCATCAGTTGGAACATCCAGGCTGGTTTTTCATGCTACTGAAACCAGATAGTAGGCCCAGTGCAGATCTCAGCATGCACAACCTCTTCATTTGGTGCCCTCAGATCTACCTCCACCGCCGTTTGTGCTACTAGATCAGGCAGAGCTGCCTTGTTCATACAACGGCTAGTCTCACCCTATTATAGGCCAATATCAGTTGTCCAACCCACATCTGGAAGCCACTCTTAAAGCCTTGACCAGCGAGCAACTGGGCGTACCTAGCACTAGCCAGCTGCTAGCCCAGCCGGCAGGGCCTGCCGTGCCTCCAATTCCAGAGCGGCCTCCAGTAAGCAGAGGCTCGCCTCTGGCCTGGAAGTATGATGTTTTGAAGCACCTTGATAGCATTATAGCGAGGCTTTATATTCTTGAGGCTCTTTTCCTATCAACTGAAATGCGTTAGGCGCTTGCTGAGGCCCTAAAGAGCCCCCTCTAGTTTGAGATGGAGGTAGCAGATGCAGAAGCCTTCCACGTCGAGGCAATTGAGAGCGCCGGATTCCATATAGTTATCTCGTTCTCTAGTGAAGACGAAGACCCTTCTATATAGGGTCACATTCATCCACTATACATAACAGGATAGTTCAATGGCGTGGAAGTCCACCGTTGTCTTGTTTACACGAGTTTAGGGATTAACCTAATCCTGACTCGGACATTGCAGATGATGGGGTTGTATGAGGATGATCTAACTCCCTCCGACCTCAATATCCAAGGATATGATAGGAACAAGCAGACCCCATTTGGCAATATCCATTTGAAGACCCGGTTTGTTGGCCTAGTTTCAAGTACCGAATTCATGGTTGTCTCCCAGGACACCGCGTACAATGCATTGATGGGCAGGGCATGGCTCCACCTGCATGCATCGGTCCCTTCATCGTATCACCAATGCTTCAAATACCCACACAACGATCGAGTAGGCGTGCTCCAAGGAGAAACATCTCCATTCGCCTCTTGTGAAGCTTGTTAACTAGATGTTGAATACTACATCAGTAAGGATAATCAGATTCTAGCAAGTGAGGTTGAACCCACCCCGGTCACAAGTCATCCATGGGTGGGTCTGGATGACACCTATATCTTCCCGATCCATCGGTTGGAGGCCATGACCCCCAACATGGGGAAATGATTTGTCATTTCAGGTACAAGAGTAAAGCATATTTCGAAGTCCAAGTGACGGTAGAAAATCACCTCGTACTACTACACCAACTAGGCTCGGTTGATCCCGGAACCTCCTACCCTTGTACGGTATCGGGATGTCATGATCATGGAAATGACAGTATGTCATACGTGTCTGTTTTGCCGGTCTGGAATTAACCGGCTCAAGACGATGCGCCACTACTGCTTTGATGTTATCAAGCATGACCCCGTGGGCCGAAGACCATATGGGATTAGATCAACTGCCTTCATCGCTTTGGTCTCAGTGGTGCATGAATCTCTTGATATAATGACCACTACTACTCAAGCCAGCACCAGCCTCCCATCAGAGTCTGGTGGCTCGGAGACAACTCCCCCCATGGAAGATCCCTCCACAAGAAGATAAGAGGACCTAGAGGATGCTCCCCCCGCCTTTGAAGAAGGCATCTCTACCATGGTTGATGAACTGGTATAGGTGAACCTTGGTAGCAAGTCAGATCCGAGACCCACATTGATCAGTGCTGCAATGTCCCTCGAGGAGCAGCAGTGGTACGTGAACTTCCTTAAGCAGAACTGAGATGTGTTCGCTTAGAGTTACGATGATATGGTAGGACTAGATCCCCAGGCAGCTGTTCACCACCTTGGTCTCCCGAAAAACCATCACGGGTTCAAGTAGCCTCCCAGAAAGATGCAACCTTCTCATGGTTCTATGGTTAAGGCCGAAGTTGAAAAGATTATCAAATCCAACTTCATCAAGGAAGTCCAGTACCCCAAGTGGCTAGCCAACATTGTTCCAGTCAGGAAGAAAAACGGACAGATCAGAGTTTGTATCGACTCCCGTGATCTCAACCGCCGCTGTCGGAAGGATGATTTTACCCTCATAGTGATAGAGTTGTTGATTGATTCCATGACTGGGTTCCAAGCCCTCTCCTTCATGGATGGGTATTCTGGGTACAAACAGATCTAGATGGACCCTGAAGATGAGGAGTCCACCACTTTCAGGGCCCCCCCAAGATAGTTTATGTTACCAGGTTATGCCCTTCGACTTGAAAAATGCATGTGCCCCATACCAGAGGGCCATGTACAGCATATTCAAGCCAATTATCGGGACATTGGTAGAGTAATATGTAGATAATCTGGTGGTCAAATCTCGTCAGCACCAGGACCATATCAATGACCTTGAGAAAGTATTCAGTTTCCTCCGCTCCCACCACCTGAAGATGAACCCACTAAAATGTGAATTCAGGGTAACATCTGAGAAGTTTCTTGGATTTATTGTCAGATACCGAGGCATCAAGATCGACCCAGAGAAGATCAAATCCATCATCTAGATGCCTCCCCCGAGTAATACTTGGGAGCTTCAAGGTCTTCAAGGCCACTTATCCAACATACGTCGATTCATTGCGAATCTGTCTGGAAAGTGTAACCCCTTTTTCTCGGCTCATGAAGAAAGGCTCCGCCTACAAATGGGATGAAGAGTGTCAGGACACCTTCAAGGAAATGAAGTGTTATCTGCTCCAACCTCCAGTCCTGATGACACCTGTCATCGGAAAGCCACTGGTCCTTTATGTGACCGCTCTAGAATGCTCTCTTGGTGCCCTTCTCACCCAGAAGAACAATGAGGGGAGAGAGAAAATCCTCTACTACCTCAGTCACAGTCTCCTTGATACGGAGACCAGATACTCCCCCATCGAAAAGAGCTGCATTGCGCTTGTGTTTGCTGTACAGAAGTTGCGACGTTACCTGCAGCACCATGAGGTACAGTTGGTCTCTCGGGTAGACCCACTAAAGTACATTCTGAACTACCCCATGTTGACTGGCTGACTAGAACGGTGGGTGGTGATCCTCTAGAAGTTCGACATCAGGTTCGAGCCTTAGAAGGCTATCAAGGGTCAGGAATTAGTAGAATTCATAGCAGCCCATCCAACTTCCGTGGATCAATCCCTGGACCTAAATTTTCTTGATGAGGCAATCCTCTCAGTCAATAATGCCATTTCATGTTGGCAAATGCACTTCAATGGTGCCTCCTGGAGCCCCAACGGTTGGAGTCTCAACAATCACAGGCTCAACAGAGTGGGTCTGGGTATCATCTTCATCACTCCGGTGAAAGTCGTTCTTCCATACTCATTCCTCTTGTCAGAAGGCTGCACCAACAACAAGGCAGAGTAACAAGCTCTCATCACTGGCCTCGATCTGGCCCTTGATATTGATGTGCCCCATTATCACATGAAAGTGGATTAAAAACTAGTCATCAAGCAGGTCAATGGAAACTATGTTTTCAGAAATCCAGAGCTCGTTCCATTGTTGGAGTTCACCCTCCGTCTAATGGCCTGGTTACCTTCTCGACCAGAGGTTACCCATGTTCCTCAGTCACAGAATGGTCGAGTGGGCGCTTTGGATGCCATAGCTACATCACTTGTAGAACCCGAGCATGAGGATCTAATTATACATGTGGCACACCGAAGAGTCATCGCCCCCGTCACCCCAGAGGATGACGATAACCTGTGGGTAATTCATCTTATCGCTGGATCCTCCATGCCAGGAGCCCGAGGTTCTTCAGATGCAGTGGTTGAGTCCACTCCTGACTGGAGGGAACCTTTTGTTGAGTATCTCCAAAATGGCTGCCTCTGAGATGATCGGGATGAGCGCGAGCGAATCCGATGCCACACACTGCAGTTTACCCTCCAGAGTGGTCCTAGTCTTGAGTGGATCCTCTATAAATGGGGATTTGATGGTGTTATCCTCCATTGCATTCAAGGAGTCAAGATTTCTCAGGTCATGCAAGATGTTCATGCCGGTTCCTATGGTGGCCACTAGGCTGGACCAAACCTGCCCCATCAGATCCGGAGACTAGGGTACTTCTGGCCATCTATGATCCATGATTGTATTGAGTTTTCCAAGAGATTCCATGCATACCAAGTTCATGCTAACTTCCTGCATCGACCACGAGAGCCTCTCCACTCCACCAAGTACTCTTGGCCATTTTTGGTGTGGGGACTCGATGTCGTGGGACCACATCCACCGGAGACAGCTCACCAGTGTAGGTTCATCCTGACCGCTAAATATTTCTTCTTCAGGTGGGCAGAGGTAGTTCCACTCAGAGAGGTCAAGGCATGTTCCATCGTTGACTTCGTGAGCGCCAATATCATCCACCGGTTTGGAGTCCCTCACGCTGTCCTCACCGATAACAACACCAACTTCCGAGCAGCCGAACTGATGAAATTATACGCCAAGTACAATATCCATTCGAACCATACCTCTCGCTATCACGGGCAAGCAAATGGATAGATCGAGGCATTCAATAAAACCTTTTCTAACATTTTGCAGAAAATGGTTGGTCAGAATAAGAAAAGTTTTCCAGACAAGCTCCCCAATGCCCTCTGGGCATATCGGATGATGACTCGCAATTCCACCCAGGTGACTCCATATTCCCTAGTGTATGGGGTTGAGGCTGTTCTTCCCATCGAGATCCAGCTGCCATCGTTACGCACTACAATCTATGACCAGTAGGTGTCAGATATGGTGGCCGAAATCTGTCTAGCTGAATTGGAATAACTCGATGAGAACAGGCTCCGTGCCCTGCACAATCTATAAAAGCATCAGAATAAGATAGTCAGAGCCTTCAACAAGAAGGTTCACCTTCTCTCTTTTCTGCAAGGCGACCTGGTGTTGGCCCTCCAAGCGCCAATGATACTGTAATGACCCAAAATTTTGAAGAAATCTTGTTTCCTAATTTCATGTGTTATTTTATTTTTTATACTCAACAAAAATGTTTTATTTGATAACATGAGTATAATTAAAATGAGACAGTTGGGCTTATACGGTTATATGACCATTGGTCAATATGACCTCTGGAAACTAAACGTTTTGATTATTGCCTCTAAATACAAGTAATCTTGGTTAATATTTATAGAAAGAAGATTCGATGGCCTCACCCAGTAGTCTTGGACTGATCGAAGCCCATCTAACAGAACTTGGGAAGGAGGTAGCACCACTGGGCTTTGCTCTGGACCAAACCCAAGCCGAACTTCATCGTGTGAAGCTAGAACGGAATCGCCTTTGCGAGAAGTTCAAACTAATATAAATTACTACTCGTGCGATGTTAGCCGAGCCTCCCTCAGATTCTCTCACCTTAGCACACCTTACACTTAGGTCATATGCTGGTGTGATAAGGGGTTATGTAAGGAGACCGTAACTGCCTTGTGTAATCCTTTATTTTAAATAAAAATTGGGATTTCTTCTTATGATGAAGTTTATGAATTTTCAAATTACCGGATAAATATAGTATGCATATTTTTGATGAATTTTAGAAAAAGGATATTTTAAAAATGGTTGTGTAAACCTTAAATAATTAAAAATGTGTAATGATTTTCGAAAAATGGTCTTCTACAATTATGTTCAGTACGAAATTTAGAGTCTAATAAGATCAACTTAATTTTTAATGAATAGTAAATTATGAATAGTGATTTTATGATTAGGATTAGTAATGTGTCCAAATGGATTAGTAATCTCACTTAAAGAAAGTATTAATATAATCTAGGCACCTTGATTAAGTAATGTGATTCAATAAAATGGTTAAATAACGGTTTCATAAATTATTATTCAAGTATTAGTTTTTTCGAGTGAATAGTGTTTTTTAATTAAAAATTTAATTAAAAATATTTAGATAATTATTTTTATAAAAAAGATTTCATTTTTGAACTCAGAGCACCAATATTAAGCTATGGTAATTTTTGGGGTTTTTTTTGAAAAAAATGAATTTTCGGTGAATAGTGTTTTTATTTAAAAATTAAATTAAAAATATTTAGAAAATTATTTTTATAAAATGGAGTTCATATTTGTTATCAGAGCGTTGATATTTGGTTAAGGTGAAATTTTGGGATTATTCTGAGAAAGTTGAATTTTCGATGAATAGTGAAAATACAGTTTTTAAGTTACGGGTGTTTAATGACATCATTAAATGATATATTAAGTTTGTAATCAATATTTTCGAATTATTAATAGTTAGATAAGGTATGAGGTGTCCCAAGTGGTCAATACCATGGGAAAATACCATGGGAAAGCCCATGGTTTTGCCAAAACTACTAATGAGGTGTCCCTTTGCCATTAATGCCTTGTCACCTCACTTTCCCTATAAATACCAAGCCATCCTCTCATACATTCGACTCCCCACTCTCCCCCAACAAAGTTATGGTCTCATTACCTCCCAAGTAGTCCTCCCATGGTGCCCCCAATCCCTCAAGGTCCCAACCTTTGAGTTTTAAGAGTTATGTTTTAAGGTAAGGGATCCGATCTCTCTCTTTCTTTTCAAGAAATCTCTTTTATGTAATTTCTTTTATGATCCATGTTTTTATGTTAATGGGTGTTATTTTATACTACTCTTACTTCCCTTTTCATGTTCACATAATTAGAGATCCCCTCTTACTCTCATTATTTCGTTTTATGAAGTTTTAAGTGGCGCTGTTAGGCTGCCGAAAGTTTTGTAACAGATTCTTTCTCCCTTCTCATTTTTCAAGATCTATTTTCATGTAAAGTATTTCAAGTTCCTTTTTATTATGTTGTGTTATGATCTCTAAATTTATCATACTGATCTTTTATGACCATATTATGAGAGACCCCATTTTATCTCTTCAATTCCGTATTTTGAAGTTTTAAGTGGTGCCGTTAGGCTGCCAAATGTTTTAGTGGTTCTTCACCCTTCTCGTTTTGAAGTTCTACTTTCATGTCAATTCTTTCAAGTTCCTTTTTGTTATGTTGGGTTATGATCTCTATATCTATCATACTGGACTCTTATGTTCATATGATGAGAGACCCTATTTTATCTCTTCAATTCACTTTTTTGATGTTTTAAGTGGTGTCGTTAGGCTGCCGAATTTTTAAGTGGTTCTTCACCCTTCTCGTTTTGAAGTTCTACTTTCATGTCAATTCTTTCAAGCTCCTTTTTGTTATGTTGGGTTATGATATCTATATCTATCATACTAGACTCTTATTTTCATATGATGAGACACCCTATTTGATCTCATCAATTCATTTTTTGTTGATGTTTAAGTGACGCCGTTAAGCTGCCAAATTTTTAAGGGATTCTTTCACCCTTCTCCTTTTCAAAGTTCTAATTCCATGTCAAGTCTTACAAGTTCCTTTTTATTATGTTGGGGTATGATCTCTATATCTATCATACTGATCTTTTATGTTCATATGATGAGAGAACCTATTTGACATCATCAATTCATTTTTGGTTGAAGTTTATGTAACGTTGTTAGGCTGCCGAATTTTCATAAGATAAATCTTATTTTTGTCTTCCTTTCATGTTCTTCATTTCATATGGTATATTTTCAAATTTCATTACCATGTTCTTAAATCCCATATATTCTGTCCCTATACTGTTTTATGGGTCATTTATCATTGTTTGACCCATGTCCCCTCCCTTTTCAACGTTTTCTAAAACCTTGTAACGTAGCCATTGTGCTGCAGAATTTTCGTCTCA
Source organism: Viscum album (assembly GCA_963277665.1). Taxonomy (NCBI): domain Eukaryota; kingdom Viridiplantae; phylum Streptophyta; class Magnoliopsida; order Santalales; family Viscaceae; genus Viscum; species Viscum album. The sequence continues at coordinate 340,552,343 of OY728163.1, forward strand.
AAATGCTTCTCTCTTTTTCTCAAAATTATTTTATGTTATAAAGTGAATAATTAAAGCTCTTATTTCTACAAGGGTATTCACATATATATCAAAATTTTCTATTTTAAATTCTGGGATTTACATACATGAGACCCGATTTCCCTTTCCGTGGGTTTAAAGTGACGTAAAGATCATGTCTTTAAAGCAGTTTTTAAAACGTTATGATTATGAAATGAAACCCATTTATTTTATGCTATATGGGTTATTTATGAAATTTTTGATGATTATATATGTGTCTCACATGATAATAAAGGAAAATTTAAGGGTGCGCCCTGATAGCGCTCCAATGCATTGGGTAATGATGTAACCACTAGAGATTACAATTTTCACGATACCTTGGTGAATAACCTTGGTAATTTTCAAATGACACCTTGGGGATGGACCATGGTGATATGTTCATGATTGTCTATGTTAAATGATGTAGCCACATTTTCAAGTTATGAAAAATGTTATTTTTATTATGATATGCTTCTTTATTTCATTTTCATGCCTTAAAGTTCTTTTTCATGACCTTATTGAAGTATCTCAAGTACACATGTAAAATGTTTCTCTTGTTTCCCTTACTGGAATTTTTGCTCAAACTTTTTTTTGATGTATGCTCCCAGGTTATGTGATGCAGTAATGAACCTAGGATGAACATGTGGATAAGCCTTTCAAGTGTTTTAGAAGAATGTTTTATGTTTTCATGTTTAAAGTTCCTGGTTTCGAAGACACTAAAACTTAAAGATCCTCGGTTTTGTAAAATGTAATGAAAGTTTATGTGATAAAGAGACGAGATGCTATAGATACCTGGTAGGAAACCACCCAAGATGGAGCCCAAATGGGAAGTACCTTACACCATTCATAATGTCTACCCCAATGGAGCATACTACTTGGTAACCATTGATGTTGAGTGAATAACTACTCCCACCAACGCCACGTTCCTCAAGCAATACTTTTCCGGGGTCCCTAGGTCCCGCATGACCCTAAACTGTACCATGGGTCCCGCATGAGCCTAAACTGCACCCTGGGTCTCGCATGACCCTAAACTTCACCTTGGGTCCCGCATGACCCTAAACTCCACCCTAGGTCCCGCATGACCCTAAAATGCACCCCGGTCCCGCACGACCTTAAACTGTATGGTCCTACATGGCCTTAAACTGGACGGTCCCGCATGACCGTAAACTGCACGATGCTCCTACATGACCTTAAACTGTCCAGTCCTGCATGACATTAAACTGAAACATCATCCTACATGACGTTAAACTACATCATCATCCTTCATGACATTAAAATACTCATTATCATCCCGTATGACAATAAACTGCTAAATGGTCCGAGCTCTATGAACCAAAACTAAGATCTCCCTCATCCTCACTGTAAGACATTAAACTGCAAGCTGGTCAGACCTTCCTGAACGAGGCCCAGCCTTAGGAACCATGGCCTTCCCTGATCCAGGCACTCTTGTGGGATTGTATGGTGTGGTATGGGATTATGTCCTCATTAACGTTGAGTTACTCGCTGTACCGTACACATCCCCAGATGAGATGCATTTCATCATCTTACATGAAATTAAAATGTGCTTCTAGAACAATGTATGGATTTATTCCCATCCTCTTGGGATACGTAGGAACGCTAAGATGCTTCGTTTTGATCCCATCCCCAAACTCTTCTCTTTGAATACCCCTGGGTATAGCTTCCTCAGAGGGTCCTCACAGGATGTAGAGTAGGCTTCCTTAGCCCCACTCGTACAAGGATTTTAATGGTCGCACCATGTGGCCACTCTTGTTCTTCTATCCTCCCATGTCTTCACCACACGACGTTAAACTGCATGGCCTCTTGAGAACTACGTATGGCTTGATTACCATCCTTATGGGATACGTAGGAACGTCCGGACATTTTTTTTGTTGGCCCAGCCCAAAAGCCAAAATATTCCCCTCGGGTCAAGACATATGGCAGGGTGCATACTTTCTCCCCAAATCATGTCGATCTAGCCTTGATTCGGCTGTACGTCCCCCTCCCTGGAGATGTTCTCCTCTTTCATATATGCGTACAACTATGCTTCACCCACTCCTTGACTGGGATTCCATCACCTTCCTTGTCCGGAAGGGCCCTTGAACAGTATGGATACCAGGTATAAAGGCCCTCTTACCATTTAGGCCAATGCCCTTGAGGGTGCTGAGCAACAAGCCGATACAAGTCCCGCGTTTCGAATGTGGTTAGTAGTAGATGATCATTTTTTGCTCCCATCTCTAGTCACCATAGGGATGCTGTATTTCAAACATGGTCAACATCTGCCCTAGATCTTTAGGTCCACCCCAAGATGTCCTAAACATTGAGTGTAGTGATTCTTTCTTCCTCATCCTGAAGCGAAGAACTCTTTCCGGGTAGGGCCAACTGTCGGGCCCATGGCCAAGGTTCTCTATGAAGGGATTGTGTGGTGTGGTGTGGGATTACGTCCTCATTGATGTTTGGTTACTTGCCATACCATACACATCCCCAGAAGATAAACCTTATCTAGACCTTGTCGTCACTGCATGGCGATAAAATGAAAGCTGGTCAGGCCTTCCTGACTGACGCCCAGCCTCAGGCCCCTTGTCCTTCTCAGGCCCCCGACCCTCGTCCTCACTGTAAGACGTTAAACTGCAAGCTGTTCAGGCCTTCCTGACCGAGGCCCAGCCTCAGCCCCCTTGGCCTTCTCAGGCCCCCAACCCTCATCCTCACTGAAAGACTTTAAACTGCAAGCTGGTCAGGCGTTCCTGACCGAGGCCCAGCCTGAGGCCCCCTGGGCTTATCGGGCCCTGACCCTCATCCTCACTGCAAGATGTTAAACAGCAATCTGGTCAAGCCTTCCTGACCGAGGCCCAGGCTCAGGCCCCTTGGACTTCTCGGGCCCCTTATCCCAAGTTCATACCTACAGTGTACGATTTGGTGTGGGATTACGTCCTCATTCATGTTGGGTTACTTGTCGTTTCGTACACCTCCCCTGTCTAGGGAATCCTATTCCCCGACCCTCGTCCTCACTATAAGACGTTAAACTGCGAGTAGGCCAGGACTTCCTGAACAAAGCCCAACTATCAGGCCCATCGGCCTTTTCGGGCCACCGGACTAGGTCCTCACATATGGGAGTGTATGGTGTGGTGTAGGATTATGTCCCCATTCACATCGATTTTTCCACCGTACCATACACCTCCCTTTTTGGAGGGTATCTTACTCCCCTTCTCATCCTGCATGACTTTAAACTGCATCTTGATAACTACGTGTGGCTTGATTCCCATCCTTATGGGATACGTAGGACCACCCAAATGTCTAGGATTCGGGTCCAGCCCCATCTCCCAGAAATCTCCATTCCACCTTGGCCCCATGGTATACCTCTCCTGAGCCATTTCGTCGACCCTTTTCGGCGGTTCCTCAATGTGCCTAAGGGTACTCTGGTTTAGTACCTATAATGTCGGACTCTACTCGAACATGTTATCACCCGCTTTTTAGGCTTTGTGTTCCCCTTTATCAGGGCTTTCATCACCTTTCACACCCAGAGGGACCCCCATGAACGGCCTGGATACTACACCTAAGGGATCTACTACCATTTCTGGCCAACACCCCTGAGGTTTATGGAAAACCAATTGATACAAATTCCGCGTTGTGGATATGGTCAGTGGTCGATGCTTGTTTTTTGTTCCCACTTCAGGCTAATGCGATATAGATACTATTTTTCTGCCACGGTTAACAGTTATCCTCCATCGCTACCCCAACCCCAATAATCCCAAAGTGTCGGTTACATGATTCAAATCCTTCTCCACATCATCATGTCCAATTAGAGCTTCGAAACTCTTGATACTATTTCTCAGTGCGCATTTGCGCATTAGAAGGACAAAATCCGCGGTAAGGGCATCCTTCTGGGCTCTGCACCGATTTCCCTTTGATGGACTTTCCATGTATTGCAATAAGGATATTCCTCCCTTGTTTCCCACACCGAGTTTGACTCACGTGGGATTAGGGATCGGGTCGATGTTTTCACTTACGTGGAAAGCTTCAATCCTTCCATGGGCCGAGCTCTAAGACCCTAAACTAAGATCATCTCAGAACTACATTCGGCTCGATCCCCATCATCATGGGATACATAGGAATGCCCATGCCCCTTTTTCTATGGGTCCAGCTTGAGTTCTGCTAATTTTTATTCTCTGTACCACCATCAGGACTTTGATTATGGGACCACGTGGTATGGTATGAGATTATGCCCCCATCCACGTCAGGTTTGCGATAGCCGCACCGTGCACACCCCATTTTAAAAATTAGCCCCCTATCTCCTGTCCCACATGACATTAAAAGGAAAATTTCTAGAACTACGTGTGGCTTGATTCCCATCCTTATAGGATACGTATGACCACAAAAATGTCTAGAATTCGGGTCCATCCCCACATCTTAAAGATCTCCTGATCTCCTGGTCAGCCAGGCCCCTTGGTCTGTCCCTCTCCATGATGGGGATATATAGGTGTGGTACAGGGTTTTTGGAACCATGGACCCCTTCTCCCGGGAATCCTCCATCCCTTGGCCGCCCGCAAGTTGAGTCCCTCGACCCCTTGCTGTGGTTCACCCATGTGTTAAGAGTACTCTGGTCTAGGACCAAGAGTGTCAGATTTAACTTGGTCATGTACCTTCCACTTTTCAATCTTTATGCACCCCTTTATTCAGGCTTCCATAATCTTTCACACCAAAAGGGACCCCCAAGAACTGATTGGATACCACACCTAAGGGCTCTCCTACAATTACAGGCCAACGCCCCCGAGGGTTCCGGACAACAAATTGATACAAATTCCTCGTTGCAAACATGGTTAGTGGTCGATGCTCATTTGTTTGACCCCATTTCAGGATAACGCGGCAGGATGCTGTTTTAAAGACATGGTCAACAACAATCCTCCTTCATCACGCCAGCCCCGTCAGGCCTTAAATGTTGGTTGCATGATTCAAATTATGTTCCACCTCATCGTGTCCAGGTGGAATCTCAAAAACTCTTGCTGCTATCCTTCAGTTCACATCTGCAGGTTAGGGGGACAAAGCTGCAATACAGCATCCTTCGGGGCTACCATGGTCCGAGCTCTAAGACCATAAACTAAGATCTTTATTAAGGGATATGTGCAGCTCGATCCTCATCCCCATGGGATGTGATGGGTCACCCGGACATCTTTTTTCTGAGTCCAGCTCAGCTGGGAGCTAGTTCATCATGCCCCTTTCACTCTCACCCCTATTTGGGCCCTTGGCCCGAGGTTCCTATCTCAAAATTGCGTACGGTGTGATGTGGGATCATGTCCCCATTCACGTCAGTTATGTTTCATGGCACCATACACATTCCCCATCTAGAATCATCTCTGCTACGTCTGTGTTACATGAAATTAAAATGCATGCTTGGTCCCATCACATGACCCTAAACTGTGACATTATCATCCTGGCTGCACGATGAGAAACGGCAATGCATTGTGATGACCTCATCATAGATGAATTCAATTTGGGTTTCAATAATATTCCATGCCATTTGTCAATGCCTACTACAACTTAATTCTTGTGGCGACGCCAGGGATTCCTACCCTAGGCCGGTCGCTTCACAAAAAAAAACCACTCACCTTAAAGGACAAACAAGATTTATCAAATACCGCTTCTCTTGGTGCGAGGACTAGACCAGCATGCCCCCTTCATCCTTTACAATGGTACCTTACCGTGTCATTCCACCGTCTAGAACTAAATATGGCTTGATTCTCATCCTCATGAGATACATAGGAGCGCTCGGGCATTTCCCTGCAGGCCCAACCCAACTTTCGTGTTCGGTCCCTCGACTCAAGCACTTCCCCAGAGAACACATGGTAAGTAGAGATTATGTACACATTCATGCTGGGTTTTGTAACCACCATACCACATGTCTCTTGCTCTCGTTACCCATTCATGGTCCGAGTTCTAAGACCTTAAAATAAGAACCTCTCAAGAACTACGTGCAACATGATTCCTATCCTCATGGGGAATGTAGGAATGCATTTTGACTTTGCTTCAGGCTCAGATCAACTCTTGTTTTTGGTCCCTAGACCTAACCCCCCCCCCCCCCCCGAAAACACGTGGTGGACAGAACCCCCCAGTTCCCATTCAGGTCAGATATTTGAGCTACCCCACCACGTGCTTCCTGTGTTTCCTCCCATCCATGGTCTGAATTCTATAACCATAAACTAAGATCTCCATATAGGAAGGGACTCGACTCCCTCTATCTAGTATGTCTCGTTGTCTAATTCAGATTCATTTTAAAAAATATCCCTAAGTGTGGAATCTTCATGGAGACATTCCTCCCATTCCATGTCCAGGATTTGTGAGATCGCTATTTGGATCCTCATCCTCTTCCACATCCAAACGGACCCTCAAACGACATGGATGCTAGGATTACGGGCTCTCCATGGATACTGGGCCTAACAGATCTCCAATTGTTTCAGGCCCCATGTCCCTACAGATCTCTGACAACATTTGTGACATGGTCCGATGTTTCTTACATGGCCAATAGTCGACCCTCATTTGTCTATCCCCATTCCAGGCTAATGCGATATGGATGCTGCGTTTCCGCCACGGTCAACAGTTATCCTCCATCGTCATGCCACCATCATTGAGATCCAAATCTTGAGCTTCATGATTCACACATTTCCACTTCCTCATGTTCATGTGGAATTCCAATATACTTGAATTTATCTCTTCGTACGTCTAGGAGTGCCTCATGGACGAGTTAGCATCATTGGTCCAGTATCCACCGAGTGTCCCTTCGTCCTAACATGCCCCTTCATGTGTCGGGAATGTCCCACCATTAATTTTTGTTTCCCACACCGATCATGACTCATGTGGGCTTAGTAGTTTTGGTAGGATGCGTACCGGGGCAACCAGGCTTCTTATCGTCCTACATGATGTTAAAATGTGCCTCCATAACTACGTACGGCTTGATTCCCATCCTCATGGGATACGTAGAGACACACCGGTATTTCTCCTAGGGTCCATCCATAGGAATCATAATTCATGTTCCTCTCCACTTCTGGCCCTGACCTGACCCCTTGTGGGGAACTATGTAACTATAATTTTTCCCTAAAAAATTTCTGGATGCCCCAAGATGACATTGGGAAGCGACGACCCCCTCGCCAGAGAGGCCCTATCTGAAAGAAGGAATGATCCACGATCAAACTGATGCATCCATCCAGTGTGCTTACACCACAATGGCGTAACCTCAAGAGTGTTAGATTCTGGTCAAACAAAACATCACTCCACATTCCACGCTTTTCATACCCCCCTTATTCAGACCCTCATCCCCTTTCATGTCTGGAGGAACCCCCTAACAGTGTGGATGCGTGGCCTATGGCCCACCTATTGTCTTGTTCAAATGTTCCAGAACACTAATGGATAACATTGTGACTTGGGCCCCGTGTTTCAATCATGGTCAATGGTCGGCCCTCATTTGTTATACCTGTTTCATGCTAACACAATAAGGATACTGTGTTTCTTTCATGGTCAACAATTATCCTTTATTGTCACGCCATCCCCATAGTGTTCCGAATTATGGGTATCGTGATTCACACCTTCCACTTCCTATGTTCAGTCTAATCCTGACGCCCCTAGCATTAGCCCGCTAGTGCATCATAGAAAACTTAACAAATGGCTCGTCGATTGTTCTAAAGTCAACCTTGAAAAATAAACTAATGTATTCAAAAATTGAAACATGAAAGTAAGTTTTAGAGTTTATGATCCTTACAACACTCGGGGGTTTATTCCCCCCATGGAAGGGTTGACCCCGTCAAAAGAGAGTTGCAGTTCTGACACCATTCAACTTGTGGCATCCAGGAGTTGCTGTCGCCGGCTCAGCTCCCGCTCCTCCTCAGCAGCGATGGGGCTCAATTTGTCAACCTCAGTTTGGGCCCATTCTATGTCATCCTGTATGACGTAAATTTCTTCGGAATATTGCCTTAGATTCTCTTATGCCTCTACCATCCGGGCCTTCAATCGTAAGATCAGCTCTGATTGTGCATTAAGAGAGGCTGAGTGCTCATCCACCCGGATCTGAAGCTGTTAGATCTCATCTTCAGCCTCCCGAAGCTTCTTGATGTTCATCACCTTCCTCCACTGCCATCCCACACTGAGGCGAGATCATACTCCCAGATCTTCTCCGCCATGAGATCTCGGATGAGCAGATGAGGGCACTGGGAATCCACTCCCACAACACACAAATCTCACAGCCACGAGCGAAGTCTATCCATATCATCCATCCATAGTGTCTAGGGTGACTTTTCAATAAAGCGCATGAGAAGCTTCCATGACCAGCGGCGGACTATGTCGTTGTCCTCTTCGTTATAGGCCATTTTATCCCAATCCGTGTGGTCGGAAGGCTCGTATGTGGGGTACACCCTCAGGAAATATTCAGCGGGATCTGCATTTAGCATGGGATCAGGCATGACATCTGGAGTTGGATCAGATGTGGTGGGACTCAGGTTGACTAACAGATCCTCTCGTCGGACCCCACCGCAATGACCTCAGGAACGACCCCACTGGTGGTCCCACCAATGATGGGGTGAGCTACAACTCAGGTGGGCAGGGTAACTATCTCCATGATTACTTGCATGCGTCTTGGAGGGGAGCCGCCAGAAATCCCGACCAGCCTCGCCACAACAGCCCATGCCAGTCAAATAACTATACGTGGCAGAGAATGGTGTGGACATCAGTTGGCACGACCAGCGTGTGATAGTAATGAATTCAGGGGAGAGGGCTGGCAAAGATTGAACTCATGGTACTGCTCTTGATTTGATGCTGACGGGACCCCAAAGTGTGGCCCACTGTATATTTTCGAGAGGACCAGAGATTCTGGAGGAGCCACCTTGGGTGCCCTAGCCCCTCTAGACATAGAACTAGATGTTTCAATAGGTACAGGTTCCGAGGGTCCTACATCACCACCCCCCGAGGGGTGAGAGCGAGGTCTGTGTACAAGTTCCTCCTACGTGGTGTAGACGTTGATAAGAAGTCCATAATGGCCTGAGAGCTTACCCCGAGAAAAGAAACTAAGAATTTTAACTCGAGAACCTCCGCAAAATCGTCGATACTCGAGTCTTGATCGCTGACTTTGCCTTCCTCCAATGGGTTCCCTCCAACGGTAGCCTCGTCTCCCCGAGAGGATTCATCTGAATCTTCTGATAGGGGGAATCACTACCTCATCTCAACAACCGATAGTTATGGGGGAACCGTCTGATCCAGCAGTACCCTCACCCGGTCTGTCATTGGATGCAGGGAACCACTAGAATGTACGTAGTCCTCAAGATAATCCAGATATTGCTCCGCCTCCACCGGAGACATGGCGAAACCGGCCCAGATAGGGCCTATACTCGGTAAATCCCTCCCGAGATGGTTCAGGGGTTTCCACATCTCGGATAGACCGAGGTGTTGTCGGTTGATGTCTCAAATGTCCCAGGACTTTAGGAAAACAACATTCTCTGGCATGTCGATATAGCGCAACTGCTTCCCCAGAGCCTCAGTGGATATCCTGCTGAATCCCCTTGGTGGATGCCCCTAGGGATGGCTCTGATCTTTCGGGACCACCGAGTCCACTATCGCTGTTGGATCTGCCGCTGCTGTCTCATCCTCAGCTGGTTCAGGTCTCACTTCCATGACAGCCCCGCCACCATGAGAGGCCCTTTCTACCCTCCAACCCTGACCTCAGGATAGGGGAGGCATGCCATCACCAGCTCGAACGGTTTGTTTTTTCAACATTTCACCCGGATAAGCCGCCTCCCAGCTTATGGCATACTCCTTCCCCAGTCCATAGGCGGCAGTAGGTGGAGGCAATGCATTTCACATTTTCTCATCTTCCCCTGTGAACATTAGCCACAATTTCCTCATTAAACATGGGTTCTCCTTATGGTGCACCTCCCAGTAGACCTGTGGGGTCAGCCGCTACAGGCACCAGAATTACCTTGCAAATCGGTGTGGGGTGTACGACTCACAAAGAGGCTCGCAGTCTACCCGTGCCACCAAGACTCCACCTCGGAAGGCCATGAGATAGGCCCATTTCTCTTCCATCCCCTGAACATCGTTGGTATGTACCCCTTTCGACAATGGAAACGGGTGGAAATTAAACTCTTCCGCCTTCCACACCTGGTTTAGTACCAATGGTACGGTTAATTTGGCGGGAAATCTCCCAGAATCATTCAGAATGGATGGGCGGAACTTTGACCCCGGAGGCGAGATGGGATTCAGATATTCATAAACCCCCCCGATGTGCACCGTGGTCCACCCATACAGAAGGTGGAAGGGCCCACATATCCTCGAGGGATTCATGCCCTCAATAACATGTCATAGCATCTTGTATAGTCTAATGAGCATCGGAATCCCCAGATTGACCCGCCTTCCTATGGCTAGCATGGATGCCATGATGAATGAGCTGGACCGCACCCCCATGTTGGTATCCCTCACTAGTAGGATCCAACCATAGATAAGGGCTGCAATAAACGCCGCCAGTCTGACTATCGGCCACTGTTCAGTGCTGACATTGAAACCCCATGTCTTCCACTGGCTGTCCTCCAAGAGTCGCCAATACGAATGCTCCATTCCCTGTTGATCCCCCTTCGGGCAAGTTCAAGGTCTCAGGGGATACTCTCAATCCTTCAAGAAGTTCAGGAACTGCTTGAACCACTTCTTAAAGTGGACATCTCTCACCGCTTCTTTATCTTCTCCGGGGACCAGTACCATCAATGCCAGCGCCAGCCGCAAAATCTGCTCTGGATCCTCCCACTCACTCATTATGGGGAGGAACTCATCATACATAGCCCCCAAGATCGGGACCCCCAAAATCTGATGGACATCCCACATATTGATGCCAACCACCCCATGGTGCAGGTGAAAAGTGTTGGTCCTAGATGACCATATACTCAACAGATCCGACATCAGCTGTTTCGGTTGATAAATGTGGAATTGGGAGTAACATACCGCCTCATACAAGCCCTCTGTCCTCAGCTCGGCTCCAAATTCCTCACATGAGGCACCTACCCAGTAGGCCCATGCCCAATCATTGGTGATGTTGCTACCCTGACATAGGTCCCACTAATCGGACCACCCTTTTTCGAATCCCTCAATGCCACCTTCAGTATTGTGCGATACATGGGAGGGGACGTCTCCGGTTGCAATGGATTACCATAAATGTTGTTCAGATGGTTTTACAGATAGTCGGCGGTGATAGGTGTGAAGTCCTCCTACACATGATCATCAGTCGCCCTGAACCATTGATGCTGGCATGGTGTGCTTCTAAACAAGCGAGCTAGTTCGTCCCAACTCGCCTCAGGATTGAAGACATCATCCCTCAGCCTGAATCCATACTAGGGCAGATTCATGCACAATGGATAGTTCTTTTGGATCTTTGATGACAGTTCTGTCAAAGAATTATGGTCCGAGTGGCTTCAGACTAGCTCCCCCAGGCCCAGACAGCTGGCCATCTCATCCCTCCGGGCGACGTCCACAAGCACCCCTTGGGCAGCTTCTTGATGGGCCATTTGTTTTTAATGTCTTTGGAAATTTTATAACTCGGGTATTGAAGCCTATTCACGGATCTCCTTCGCAAAGCAGAATCGCGGAGCCTAGCCTCGGCCTGCAAGCACATGTTCGCTTGGCACAATCGTGGTGTCAGAGACTCACGGTTCGCCGTGAAGCCCGATTCGCAGAGAATAGACATGGAGTACACGGAGCTTCGTGAATCAAGAGTGAAAAAGGAAAATGTTGCCGAGAAAGGAAATGAAAAAAGACAGGTCGGACCCCCTATTTATAGGAGGCAACCCTCGGAGCTTCACGGCGTGTCCAGCCCGCGTGGATATTCGCATCGCATCCGACCCGCATGGCCCATGTTCACCTCGCACACGCCCTTCTCGAGTCGGCACCACGAACTGCTGATGATTTTAGCGATTTCTCTAAGACATCGACCCTTGATACCTATGCAGCTCCAAGTCTGAGGGGGGAATTTTTTGGCACCAAAATAATGGATGAAAAGAATGAATAAAAGAAGGCCCTGCGGCCTGCCTCGCAAAGCCACAGTGCAGAGTCCCCCTAAGAAACGCGGCCACCGTGAAGCACAGAAGGCGGTACGCTCCGCAAATGCCCCAGATGGTCACAAACCCTACGCAAAGAAAGAGAGGCAGGACGCCCCATGAACTTCCCTATCGTTCGCGAACTCTCCACAAAGAAAAATAGGCAGTACCCCTCTCCAAACTCGGTTGACATTCACAACCCACACTACTAGAAAAGGGGGCAGTGGAGGCCCCCTGACTCGGGCGACCGCCATTGGCGGTCGCTATAGCCCACCATTAGCGACCGCCAATGGCGGTCGCTAACCTCCCTAAAATTATTCGGGGGGTTTCTGCGCCCCCCCCCCCCCCCCCCCCCCCGCGCCCTCTCGACTCGCCCTAACCCGCCGCCCTCCCTCGCGCCGCCCTCCCCTCCCCCGCCGCCCGGCCTCCCCCGCCGCCCGGCCTCCCCCGCCGCCCGGCCTCCCCCGCCTCCCGGCCTCCCCCTCCGCCCGCCCTCCCCCGCCGCCCGCCCTCCCCCGCCGCCCGCCCTCCCCCGCCGCCCGCCCTCCCCCGCCGCCCGCCCTCCCCCGCCGCCCGTCCTCCCCCGCCGCCTGCCTTCCGGCCTCCGGCCGCCGCCCTCCGCCTTCGGGCCTCCGGCCGCCGCCCTCCGGCCTCCGGCCGCCGCCCTCCGGCCTCTCGGCCCTCCCCCCCCACCCCGGACGGCACCCGCACCCCGGACAGCCCCCGGCGCGCACTCCGGACCGCCCCCCGCACCCCGGACGCCTCCCCGCACCCCGGACAGCACCCCCCCTCGCGCACTCCGGACCGCCCCCCGCACCCCGGACGCCTCCCCGCACCCCGGACAGCACCCCCCCCCCCCCCCGCGCACTCCGGACCGCCCCCCGCACCCCGGACGCCTCCCCGCACCCCGGACAGCCCCCCCCCCTGCACTCGGACACCCCCCTCCGAACCCGGACAGCCCCCCCCCCGCACCCCGGACAGCCCCCCCCCCCCCCCCCCCGCACTCGGACACCCCCCCTCCGAACCCGGACAGCCCCCCCGCACCCCGGACAGGCCCCCCGCACCCCGGACACCCCACCCCGCACCCCCGACAGCCCCCCTGCACCCCAGACAGCCCCCCCTCCCCCGCACCTCGGACACCCCCGCACCCCGAACACCCCTGCCCGCACCCCTGACAGGCCCCCGACACCCCGGACACCCCTCCCCGCACCTCGGACAGCCCCCCCCCCCCCCCCCCGACCCCGGACACCCCCCCCCCCCCTCGCTGCCCGTCCCCCGTCCCCTCACCGCCTCCTCTCCTCCAGCTCCCCGCCGCCGCCGCCGCCCGTCCCCTCCCTTGCCGCACCGCCTTTGGCTCCGGCTCCCCTTCGCTGCTCCTCTCCCTCGCAGCACCGCCTTCGGCTCTCCTCCCTTTCAGGTTTGTAGCTCAATCAGGTAACATGAGCTTTCAGTTACATTATTATTTTATCAATGGTTCATAAACAAATGATTAATATTTATTTTGAATATAGTTGATTTGAAAAATGTAAATGTAATAAGTATTGTGTAAATGTTTGTTATACAGATATTATTATGGATAAGAGTTGGATTGATCTTCCAAATCGAACGTCTAGAGAATATTTCAATGGCATTATGCAGTTTATTGACTTCACGAGAGGATTTGAAAGTGACTATATTAGTTGTCCATGTAGAAAATGTGCTAACAGATATCAATTCACACGAGATACTGTGAGGGAGCACCTTTTCTTTAATGGATTTCTGAAAAATTATAAGAGTTGGACTCGTCATGGAGAAGAATATGTTCGTTGTCAAAATACAGATGCAGCTCAGATGGATGTTGATGCAAGGATGACTGATCCAATGCATGAAATGCTTACTGAAATGGTACGTGGGTTTGATCCTGAAGGCATTGACATCCAGAATCTTGAGACCGGTGAGATAAATCTTCGCTCTGGTGCAGATCGTGATTTGAGGAGGTTTTATGAAGTACTTGATGATGCGAAAACAGAATTATATCCTGGATGTACTTCTTACAATAAACTGTCGTTCATCGTGGAGTTGTTGCATTTGAAGACTTTGAACAATTGGTCAGACACATCATTCGACATGCTTTTGGTTTTATTGAAAAAAGTTCTTCCTGTCGACGCTAAGATTCCTGAGTCGTATTACTATGCTCGTAAGTTGACAGAGAACTTAGGTTTTACATATGAGACTATAGATGCATGTGCAAACAACTGTATGTTGTTTAGAAATGAAACTGCTCATTTGGATATCTGTACGGTTTGTGGCGCTTCCAGGTGGAAAGAGAACAGGGGAAATAAGACTCATCAAAGTCAGATTGCGATACAGGGGAAACCGATTGCCGTAAAGCAAATGCGTTACTTTCCCCTTAAACCGAGGTTGAAAAGATTTTTTATGTCATCTAAAGTTTCTAATTTAATGAGATGGCATGCAGAAAGAGTTCATGAAAGTGACATGTTAACCCACCCGACAGACTCTCATGCATGGAAGGATTTTGATAAGAGACATCCCGACTTTGCTAAAGATGTTCGTAATGTCCGATTGGGATTGGCAGCAGATGGTTTCAATCCATTCAAGTCTATGGTTGGTGCAACTCATAGCACATGGCCCGTGGTGTTGGTTCCATATAATCTTCCTCCGTGGCATTGTATGAAGCAACAATTTATATTACTTTCCACTCTTATTGATGGACCTAAAAGTCCGGGGGATAAGATTGATGTTTACCTTCATCCATTGATTGATGAGTTGAATGAATTTTGGGGCGATGGTGTGATGACTTATGACTGCGAAACGAATGAAATGTTCAAACTGCATGCAGCTTTATTGTGGACAATCAATGACTTCCCAGCTTATGCAAATTTATCAGGCTGGAGTACGAAAGGGGAATTTGCTTGCCCTTGTTGCAATAAAAGTAAAAAATCTGTATGGCTTAAACATTCCAAAAAATGGGCATACATGGGTCACAGGCGTTTTCTCCCTCCCCAGCACAGGTTCAGAAAGGACAGAGTGGCATTTGATGGTTCTAGAGAGTTCAGCCCAGCACCAAAGATCATGACAGGAGTCGAAATGTTATCGCAGATTGAGGAAGAAAACATCCACACGGTATATGAAATTCAGGATTTGGTGGCTCCTCCAGTACGTAATATTCGTGCTGCGGGTAGGCAGCGCAGTCACAATTGGAAAAAGAAAAGTATTTTTTATAGTCTTCCGTATTGGAAAACTAACATGTTGAGGCATAATTTGGATGTCATGCACATTGAAAAAAATGTTTGTGATAACATATTGTGGACCATTTTAGGTGTCAGTGGAAAGTCAAAGGACCATGTTAATGCACGCTGTGATTTGGAAGAAATGGGTTTAAGGAAACAGTTGCATTTACAGTTAACTGAGGGAAACAAGGCATATATGCCTGCTGCACAGTATTCGATGACTACAGAGGAGAAAGAGACATTTCTTTCCATTTTGAAGATGGTCAAGGTGCCTGATGGTTACTCTTCTAATATTTCAAAGTGTGTGAATCTGACGAGCAAGACATTGCAAGGGTTGAAAAGTCATGACAATCACATATTACTTCAGCAGTTGATTCCAATCGCAATTTGTGATTGTTTATCCCCCAATGTTGTTTAGCCCTTGATTGAGATGAGTAATTTTTTTAGACAGCTTTGTTTAAGAAATCAACGAATGAGTGATTTAAAAAGTTTGCAGGACCGAATTGAACTTACGCTTTGTCACTTTGAGAAACTTTTCCCCCCCTCATTTTTTGATGTTATGGTCCACTTAACAGTGCACCTAACTGATGAAGTAATGGCTGCTGGTCCAGTGCAATTCAGGTGGATGTATCCTATTGAACGGTATTTGAGTACATTGAAAAGATTTGTACGCAACAGAGCTCGTCCAGAGGCATCAATAGCCAATGGTTATTTGATGGACGAGTGTACTACCTTTTGTGCAGAATATCTTACGGATGTTGAAACAAAATTAGATAAGCCCTCTCGGATTCATGATGGTCCAGTTGGAGAAGGAACCACATTTGATATGGACAACATCGAGTGGATACAAGCACATCGATATATCTTGTTCAATACTCCATCAGTTGTACCATTAATGCAGTAAGTATCTTATCAATGTGCTTGTATAACTTTTACATGTTTTCTTTGCATAAGTTGATCTTTTAAACATCGCGTAATCATTTGCAAGAAACACATTAATGAGATAAAAGAAGAGATGCATCGTGCGACTGAGTTGCAAATTCAACAATCTCATTATGCGGCATTTCATGATTGGTTCAAGGATTATGTATGTATAAATTGATTTTCATTATGAGTGAAGTATTAAACTAATTCTTTCTGCATATATCAGTATTGATTTTTATAAATTATGTAGGTTCGTAAGCTGAGGGAGTTAGGGGACCCCACGTTACCTGAAGTATTTATCCAACTGGCTGAGGGTCCATCTATAACCGCTCGTCGTTATAAAGCTATTGATGCTAATGGTTTTCGATTTCGCATTAAAGATGTTGATGACAAACGAGCAACACAAAACAGTGGAATCGGTTGTCCCTTTGTCGATTCTGGTTATTACTATGGTCAATTGATAGACATCATTGAAGTTGTATACACACACGGTTTGAAGTACATATTGTTAAAGTGTAATTGGGTTGATCCAGTGCGTGGATGTAAAGTCGATCAATATCAGTTTTCATTGGTGAATTTTAACTACATGTTATACAGAAATAATGAACGAGTTGAGAATGAACCTTTCATCTTGACATCACAAGCGGAACAAGTATTCTTCGTTACTTTGCCTTCGGATCCAAGTTGGCAAGTTGTTGTCAAAATGTCTCGGCGAGGAGTGTTTTTATTTGAAGAAGATGAACCCGAGACTGTTCCGTTTGTTTACCAACAACTTGATCAACATACCGTAGTTCAACGTGAAGAAGATATTTATTGGGTCAGAGCGGCTGTTGAAGGAGAAACGGTCGATTTGCATGCTTAATGAAAGGTATAATTGTTTTCCCGCTATTCAGTAGAATGTCCTAGGATATCATAAATTATCTAATCATTTTATAAATCCTTATAAGTTTTAATCCTCACTTTTGTAAGTTAATTCAGTCATAAATATTTAGGTTGATTAACTTTCTGATTTTTTAAAATTCATTCACAACTAATTATTCAATCCATTTTTTGTTTGATTAACAGTTGTACAAGTTTGATTTATTAAGAACAATCCAATTTATCTTTTAAACACTTTGGACTCATTACTGATATTTTGTATGATTGCAGACATGTCAGGGGAAGAGGCAGAAAATCCACATCATCCATCTGAGGCATCTACGTATCAGGGTCGAGGTATGTTTGACAGTCATTATCTATATTATTTATGTAATTAACATATATATATATAAATATAACATTTGTCAATTTATATATAAAATTGTTTTCAACAGGATCAGACTCGGCTGCTTCTTCCTCTCGCAGGAGAGGCCCTGGTCGTGGCATATTAGCATGGAATTCCGACACGACGATAGATGTTTCATTTGATGAGGTATTTCATCCCGTGGGACCGAATGCCCCGGCATTTATTCGTCAGCTGGGTCATATCATACGTGACCCACATCGATTTCCATTGACCACGCGTGATTGGGCTTCTATCCCTCAGGACACATTAGATCGTCTATGGAGGGAGGTTCAGGTAAGAAAATAATTTTACTTTATTTTCTATTTATAAATAATACTAATATGTTTGATTATTTTAATTATAGCAAAATTTGAAAGTATGCCCTGAAGAGTTTCGGCCCGTGTGTATGAGCAAATGCCGTAAGCTGTGGAAAGATTATAAAGGCAAAGTGAAGAGGGACCACTGGGTACCAAATGTGGGTGCCCCTGACATTTTGGAAAAAGTCCCGAGAGGTGTCCTCCCAGCTCAGTGGCGTGACTTGGTTGCATATTGGTCTACTGAGGGTGTTGCGGTTTGTATATTAATTATTTTGCTGTATATATATTTTCAAGAATATGTGATTTGTTTGAAATTTGAATGAATTGAATGTAGGAGGTGTCAACACGCCATTCGGAGAATCGAGCGTTGCAGGGACCAGCTCACAGGCTCGGGACTCGTCACGTGTCTCAGATCCGACATGAGGTATATATTATTCACTTTTTAATTAATTAATTAATATGGTTTTGTGTTTATATTCTTTTAATATACAGTTGCGAGGGCAAGGTGCAGCAACTGATGAAATGTCGGTGTGGATAAGGACTCGTGATCGCAATGATCCAGAGGTTGCAGCATTGATAGTAAGTGTCTGTACTTACCAATAATTACATAAATCTTTATATTAACATATATATATTTATATATATTTAAATATTTCACAGGATCAATTTGAAGCTGAGTTAGAACATCTGCCAGAGGACCAGCGACAGCTTCCCATGCGACGGGATGAGATCTTTCATCGCATTATTGGTCGGGACGGGCATGGCTATAGTTTGACCTATGGAGCAGGGATTCCTCGTTCTGTAGTGTCACGCGCTGCGGTTGTCGGTCCTGCTGTTGCTCATATGACACAGCAGATGTCAGATTTTGAGGCACGGCTGCGCGCTTCCGAGGAGACAAATGCGCAATTGACAGCTGAGGTAAGAGCACTGCGGGAATATGTGCGTCGAGCTGATGGTACAGGGGATCAAACGACGCAGGTATATACTGTATTTATTTATTTAATTTAAATTATTTTTGTTATTAAAATATTTATAATGTTTATTTGTTGTAGGCACCTGGTCCACCAGAAGGAGGTAACAGTGATGGCAACGCGTGACGCACCATATATTCACGAGATATGTTTTTTGTTTTTACTGGTAGGGTTGACATTGATGTACTTTATTTATTCATTTAAGTAATGCATTATTACCATCCATGGTGGTCTTTTAAATATTTTATACACATATTGAGTTTTTGATCAGATAATCTTAAATGATTCTACATTTGAAAAAGTCGAACTAATTCCAACAGATCAATAAATCTGATATTATAGATTATGTATTATCCAATATATTTTTTATAAATTTTTGTATGGTATCGATAAAAGAAATATGTATTAATTAGATGTTATCACTTTTATTTTTCACTTTTGTAATCAATGGGATGACCTTTGCACCCCCGGAGAGCCCCCCGCACCGCCGTACAGCCCCCCGCACCCCCGTACAGCCACCCGCGCACCCCCGTACAGCCCCCCGCACCCCCGTACAGCCCCCCGCGCACCCCCGTACAGCCCCCCGCACCCCCGTACAGCCCCCCCGCACCCCCGTACAGCCCCCCACGCACCCCCGTACAGCCCCCCGCACCCCCGTACAGCCCCCCCGCACCCCCGTACAGCCCCCCGCACCCCCGTACTGCCCCCGCCACCCCCGTACAGGCCCCCGCCACCCCCGCACAGGCCCCCGCACCCCCGTACAGCCCCCCCGCACCCCCGTACAGCACCCCCGCACCCCCGTACAGCCCCCCGCACCCCCGTACTGCCCCCGCCACCCCCGTACAGGCCCCCGCCACCCCCGCACAGGCCCCCGCACCCCCGTACAGCCCCCCCGCACCCCCGTACAGCCCCCCGCACCCCCGTACAGCCCCCCCGCACCCCCGTACAGCCCCCCACGCACCCCCGTACAGCCCCCCGCACCCCCGTACAGCCCCCCCGCACCCCCGTACAGCCCCCCGCACCCCCGTACTGCCCCCGCCACCCCCGTACAGGCCCCCGCCACCCCCGCACAGGCCCTCGCACCCCCGTACAGCCCCCCCGCACCCCCGTACAGCACCCCCGCACCCCCGTACAGCCCCCCGCACCCCCGTACTGCCCCCTCCACCCCCGTACAGGCCCCCGCCACCCCCGCACAGGCCCCCGCACCCCCGTACAGCCCCCCCGCACCCCCGTACAGCCCCCCGCACCCCCGTACAGCCCCCCCGCACCCCCGTACAGCCCCCCACGCACCCCCGTACAGCACCCCGCACCCCCGTACAGCCCCCCCGCACCCCCGTACATCCCCCCGCACCCCCGTACTGCCCCCCGCCACCCCCGTACAGGCCCCCGCCACCCCCGTACCGGCCCCCGCACCCCCGTACGGCCCCCCGCCACCCCCGTACAGGCCCCCGCCACCCCCGTACAGCCACCCCGCACCCCCGTACAGCCCCCCGAACCCCCGTACAGCCCCCCGCCACCCCCGTACAGCCCCCCGCCACCCCCGTACAGGCCCCCCGCCACCCCCGGAGAGCCCCCCCCGCCACCCCCCTACAGCCCCCCGCCACCCCCGTACAGCCCCCCGCCACCCCCGTACAGCCCCCCGCACCCCCGAATGCCACGAAACCGTACGACAACATCTGGGGCGTCAATTGTGAAATGGTCGGCCAGAGGGCACCTCATTCGGAGGTGCCGTGCGACCGCGGCGGCCGGGAACGCGTTTCCGGCGCCGTTAAACACCAAAACGGCGTGCGGCGGTCCGATTCGGAGCAAACGTGCTCCGAACGACCTGAAACCGCACGGGGACGAGAGGAATATTATTCCTGAGATGCAGGAGTAGGCCGCACGTCCATCGGACGTGCGGTGCGCGCGGCACGCCCGATTGTGTCGTTTTCAGCAGCGCGGCGCGCGCTGAAATGGCGCGTTGGGGGGTCAAAACCACCCGAACGACCTCCGAATGCCACGAAACCGTACGAAAACATCCGGGGCGTCAATTGTGAAATGGTCGGCCAGACGGTACCTCATTCGGAGGTGCCGTGCGACCGTGGCGGCCGGAAACGCGTTTCCGGCGCCGTTAAACACCAAAACGGCGTGCGGCGGTCCGATTCGGAGCAAACGTGCTCCGAACGACCTGAAACCGCACGGGGACGAGAGGAATATTATTCCTGAGATGCAGGAGGAGGCCGCACGTCCATCGGACGTGCGGTGCGCGCGGCACGCCCGATTGTGTCGTTTTCAGCAGCGCGGCGCGCGCTGAAATGGCGCGTTGGGGGGTCAAAACCACCCGAACGACCTACGAATGCCACGAAACCGTACGACAACATCCGGGGCGTCAATTGTGAAATGGTCGGCCAGACGGCACCTCATTCGGAGGTTCCGTGCGACCGCGGCGGCCGGAAACGCGTTTCCGTCGCCGTTAAACACCAAAACGGCGTGCGGCGGTCCGATTCGGAGCAAACGTGCTCCGAACGACCTGAAACCGCACGGGGACGAGAGGAATATTATTCCTGAGATGCAGGAGGAGGCCGCACATCCATCGGACGTGCGGTGCGCGCGGCACGCCCGATTGTGTCGTTTTCAGCAGCGCGGCGCGCGCTGAAATGGCGCGTTGGGGGGTCAAAACCACCCGAACGACCTCCGAATGCCACGAAACCGTACGACAACATCCGGGGCGTCAATTGTGAAATGGTCGGCCAGACGGCACCTCATTCGGAGGTGCCGTGCGACCGCGGCGGCCGGAAACGCGTTTCCGTCGCCGTTAAACACCAAAACGGCGTGCGGCGGTCCGATTCGGAGCAAACGTGCTCCGAACGACCTGAAACCGCACGGGGACGAGAGAAATATTATTCCTGAGATGCAGGAGGAGGCCGCACGTCCATCGGACGTGCGGTGCGCGCGGCACGCCCGATTGTGTCGTTTTCAGCAGCGCGGCGCGCGCTGAAATGGCGCGTTGGGGGGTCAAAACCACCCGAACGACCTCCGAATGCCACGAAACCGTACGACAACATCCGGGGCGTCAATTGTGAAATGGTCGGCAAGACGGCACCTCATTCGGAGGTGCCGTGCGACCGCGGCGGCCGGAAACGCGTTTCCGGCGCCGTTAAACACCAAAACGGCGTGCGGCGGTCCGATTCGGAGCAAACGTGCTCCGAACGACCTGAAACCGCACGGGGACGAGAGGAATATTATTCCTGAGATGCAGGAGAAGGCCGCACGTCCATCGGACGTGCGGTGCGCGCGGCACGCCCGATTGTGTCGTTTTCAGCAGCGCGGCGCGCGCTGAAATGGCGCGTTGGGGGGTCAAAACCACCCGAACGACCTCCGAATGCCACGAAACCGTACGACAACATCCGGGGCGTCAATTGTGAAATGGTCGGCCAGACGGCACCTCATTCGGAGGTGCCGTGCGACCGCGGCGGCCGGAAACGCGTTTCCGGCGCCGTTAAACACCAAAACGGCGTGCGGCGGTCCGATTCGGAGCAAACGTGCTCCGAACGACCTGAAACCGCACGGGGACGAGAGGAATATTATTCCTGAGATGCAGGAGGAGGCCGCACGTCCATCGGACGTGCGGCGCGCGCGGCACGCCCGATTGTGTCGTTTTCAGCAGCGCGGCGCGCGCTGAAATGGCGCGTTGGGGGTTCAAAACCACCCGAACGACCTCCGAATGCCACGAAACCGTACGACAACATCCGGGGCGTCAAATTTGAAATGGTCGGCCAGACGGCACCTCATTCGGAGGTGCCGTGCGACCGCGGCGGCCGGAAACGCGTTTCCGGCGCCGTTAAACACCAAAACGGCGTGCGGCGGTCCGATTCGGAGCAAACATGCTCCGAACGACCTGAAACCGCACGGGGACGAGAGGAATATTATTCCTGAGACGCAGGAGGAGGCCGCACATCCATCGGACATGCGGTGCGCGCGGCACGCCCGATTGTGTCGTTTTCAGCAGCGCGGCGCGCGCTGAAATGGCGCGTTGGGGGGTCAAAACCACACGAACGACCTCCGAATGCCACGAAACCGTACGAAAACATCCGGGGCGTCAATTGTGAAATGGTCGGCCAGACGGCACCTCATTCGGAGGTGCCGTGCGACCGCGGCGGCCGGAAACGCGTTTCCGGCGCCGTTAAACACCAAAACGGCGTGCGGCGGTCCGATTCGGAGCAAACGTGCTCCGAACGACCTGAAACCGCACGGGGACGAGAGGAATATTATTCCTGAGATGCAGGAGGAGGCCGCACGTCCATCGGACGTGCGGTGTGCGCGGCACGCCCGATTGTGTCGTTTTCAGCAGCGCGGCGCGCGCTGAAATGGCGCGTTGGGGGGTCAAAACCACCCGAACGACCTCCGAATGCCACGAAACCGTACGACAACATCCGGGGCGTCAATTGTGAAATGGTCGGCCAGACGGCACCTCATTCGGAGGTGCCGTGCGACCGTGGCGGCCGGAAACGCGTTTCCGGCGCCGTTAAACACCAAAACGGCGTGCGGCGGTCCGATTCGGAGCAAACGTGCTCCGAACGACCGGAAACCGCACGAGGACGAGAGGAATATTATTCCTAAGATGCAGGAGGAGGCCGCACGTCCATCGGACGTGCGGTGCGCGCGGCACGCCCGATTGTGTCGTTTTCAGCAGCGCGGCGCGCGCTGAAATGGCGCGTTGGGGGGTCAAAACCACACGAACGACCTCCGAATGCCACGAAACCGTACGACAACATCCGGGGCGTCAATTGTGAAATGTTCGGCCAGACGGCACCTCATTCGGAGGTGCCGTGCGACCGCGGCGGCCGGAAACGCGTTTCCGTCGCCGTTAAACACCAAAACGGCGTGCGGCGGTCCGATTCGGAGCAAACGTGCTCCGAACGACCTGAAACCGCACGGGGACGAGAGGAATATTATTCCTGAGATGCAGGAGGAGGCCGCACGTCCATCGGACGTGCGGTGCGCGCGGCACGCCCGATTGTGTCGTTTTCAGCAGCGCGGCGCGCGCTGAAATGGCGCGTTGGGGGGTCAAAACCACCCGAACGACCTCCGAATGCCACGAAACCGTACGACAACATCCGGGGCGTCAATTGTGAAATGGTCGGCCAGACGGCACCTCATTCGGAGGTGCCGTGCGACCGTGGCGGCCGGAAACGCGTTTCCGGCGCCGTTAAACACCAAAACGGCGTACGGCGGTCCGATTCGGAGCAAACGTGCTCCGAACGACCTGAAACCGCACGGGGACGAGAGGAATATTATTCCTGAGATGCAGGAGGAGGCCGCACGTCCATCGGACGTGCGGTGCGCGCGGCACGCCCGATTGTGTCGTTTTCAGCAGCGCGGCGCGCGCTGAAATGGCGCGTTGGGGGGTCAAAACCACCCGAACGACCTCCGAATGCCACGAAACCGTACGACAACATCCGGGGCGTCAAATTTGAAATGGTCGGCCAGACGGAACCTCATTCGGAGGTGCCGTGCGACCGCGGCGGCCGGAAACGCGTTTCCGGCGCCGTTAAACACCAAAACGGCGTGCGGCGGTCCGATTCGGAGCAAACGTGCTCCGAACGACCTGAAACCGCCCGGGGACGAGAGGAATATTATTCCTGAGATGCAGGAGGAGGCCGCACGTCCATCGGACGTGCGGTGCGCGCGGCACGCCCGATTGTGTCGTTTTCAGCAGCGCGGCGCGCGCTGAAATGGCGCGTTGGGGGGTCAAAACCACCCGAACGACCTCCGAATGCCACGAAACCGTACGACAACATCCGAGGCGTCAATTGTGAAATGGTCGGCCAGACGGCACCTCATTCGGAGGTGCCGTGCGACCGTGGCGGCCGGAAACGCGTTTCCGGCGCCGTTAAACACCAAAACGGCGTGCGGCGGTCCGATTCGGAGCAAACGTGCTCCGAACGACCTGAAACCGCACGGGGACGAGAGGAATATTATTCCTGAGATGCAGGAGGAGGCCGCACGTCCATCGGACGTGCGGTGCGCGCGGCACGCCCGATTGTGTCGTTTTCAGCAGCGCGGCGCGCGCTGAAATGGCGCGTTGGGGGGTCAAAACCACCCGAACGACCTCCGAATGCCACGAAACCGTACGACAACATCCGGGGCGTCAAATTTGAAATGGTCGGCCAGACGGAACCTCATTCGGAGGTGCCGTGCGACCGCGGCGGCCGGAAACGCGTTTCCGGCGCCGTTAAACACCAAAACGGCGTGCGGCGGTCCGATTCGGAGCAAACGTGCTCCGAACGACCTGAAACCGCCCGGGGACGAGAGGAATATTATTCCTGAGATGCAGGAGGAGGCCGCACGTCCATCGGACGTGCGGTGCGCGCGGCACGCCCGATTGTGTCGTTTTCAGCAGCGCGGCGCGCGCCGAAATGGCGTGTTGGGGGGTCAAAACCACCCGAACGACCTCCGAATGCCACGAAACCGTACGACAACATCCGGGGCGTCAATTGTGAAATGGTCGGCCAGACGGCAACTCATTCGGAGGTTCCGTGCGACCGCGGCGGCCGGAAACGCGTTTCCGGCGCCGTTAAACACCAAAACGGCGTGCGGCGGTCCGATTCGGAGCAAACGTGCTCCGAACGACCTGAAATGAGATTATTTCTTGAATCGAAGTTTTTAAATTATTATAGCACAATGATTTGATATTATATATATATTAAATATATATTAAATATATATTAAAACATTTAAAATATATTATATATATATATATATTTAAAATATTGTATTTAATAGTATATATATATATATATTTATAGCACAATGATTTGTATTTAAAATATTGTATTTAATAGTATATATATATTATAGCACAATGATTTGTATTTAAAATATTGTATTTAATAGTATATATATATTATAGCACAATGATTTGATATTATATATATATTAAATATATATTAAAACATTTAAAATATATTATATATATATATTTATATATATTTATATTCAATTCAATAAAAAAATTTTTTTAGAATAGCGACCGCCATAGGCGGTCGCTATAGGGGACTGGGCAGAGGGCCTTCAGCGACCGCCTGGCGGTCGCTGAAGGCCGACCTGCGGGGCACCTATAGCGACCGCCATTGGCGGTCGCTAAAGGCCTCTAGCGACGAGGCAACAGCGACCGCCATTGGCGGTCGCTGCGCGGCCGCTAAAGCCCTTTAGCGACCGCCAATGGCGGTCGCTAATGGGCTTTTATATAGTAGTGCCACTGCGAAGCGACAGAATCCCCCTTCGCACCATGTAACCTCTTATTTGCAGCACCTCTTACCTATAAATACCAAGCTTCCCTTGAGCCTCCAAAAAATAGACAATCCAACCTTTCAGATTCTCATCTCTCAAATTGCGAAGAACCCTTTACTTTGTGAACCATGAGCTACGTGAGGTATTTTTTCTTCGCGAGGAGCCTCTGCATTATCTCGTTTTGATCCCCTCTTCCGAGAGGGATTCCATTCGCGAAGCCTAAGGGAATTATATAAGGAAGGAGATACCCAAGGGGGACCTGGTTGTCGTAGAGCATTTATGATTTGTGAAACACCCCTCCTGTACACGTGATCTATATTCCAAGGCCGGGTCACTGTACTTCGCAAAGCATACTACTTCACGGCACTTTGCTTCACGAGGCACCTATGCTCTGTGAGGCAGTGCTCCGCGAACACCCTTCCACTTCATGAAGCACCTTCCACTTCCACCTACACCCCATGCTAAGTCTAAGGCAACCCAATTTTCGAAGCACACCCCTTCACAAGTGCCCTTCACTACACAGAGCAACCAATCTCCACAAGGCCTCTACCTATGGACCCCTATGCTCGACAATTCCTTTTCCCGTGTGACCCTCCAGGTTTTCATGATGTGACTTCAAATTCACCTGGACGATACCACCCATGGAGTTGCTCTTCCTAATGCTTATTCACATAGGCACGCTAATGGATATTGCTTCTTCGCATAGCCACACTAACGTGGACCCCTAGATGGTTCGCTCTGTGAGCCCCCTTTTTACACAGCATTGCCGGTACCCTCCCTCCCACAAGGAGAAGAGGGTACTGGTCATGTAAGTCCTAGGGGTGTGGAGTAAAACCACCTCGTCTGAGATGCAGGAGTTTAACTGCCAAGCACCCTCATCCTCAACACATGACGTTAAACTGTGACATCACCATGTGCCTCTCACGCGGGGTCCCCCCACCTTGGACATCCTCCATGACCCCTGGCCTCTATAGGGGATGATATCCTCCTTCTGGACCACATGGGATGATATCCTCCTTCTGGTAGTGGCATTTGTCTGCAGGGGAAGGGCGACCATCTTGGTGTAAGCCCCTAGTCCTTCTTACGGAAGGTATCAACCATGCACCTCCATACTTCCCCATAGCCAGGGTCAGCGGAGGGCATGATAGGGGATGAGGCACCTCCTTTCTTTGGTCCCAATTCCCACTCCCGCTATGCTTTTTCACCCTCAGGCCTCCATCCTAGAGTAAGTACCTGCACCATGGGCCACCTAACATGCAATACCCTCTTTGCTTCCCACAGACGCACCCTTCACGACGTGACCGCCAGGTCCCTACAACCTCTTTTTTCTCACACTGAGCATGACTCCTGTGGTCTTAGAGTGAGCATCGACCATGACACACCCTCGGCCGTCTCAGAGTGTAAGCCCCAAATGCCCCCATCCCGCATGACGTTAAACTGCATATCGTCCCGCAAGATGTTAAACTGCATCCCGTCCTATATGACGTTAAACATCATCCTGTCCCGCATGACGTTAAACCGCATCTCGTCCCGCATGATGTTAAAATTCATCTCGTCTCGCATGACGTTAAATTGCACACCGGAACTATGAGGACTTTGATCCATGTCAAGGCATGGTATGTAGGAAGCCCCCACGAGGTTCAAGTCCACCACCAGTGGACCCCCGGGTTCACATTCACATTGGTTCATTGAAAAAACCCTTCCCAAACTACGAGGACATTGATTCATGTCAAGGCATGGTACGTAGGAATCCTCCCTGAGGTTCAAGCCCGTCACCCATCGGACCAAGGTCCTTCTTCACATCGGTTGGCCGAAACCCACATCCCTTCTAAACTACGGGGTATTTGATCCATGTAAAGGCATGGTACGTAGGAAACCTCCATGAGGTTCAAGCCCAATACCCAATGGACCAAGGTCCCCCATCACGTCGGTACTCCGACATTCATTCTAAACTATGTGGACTTTGATCCATGTCAAGGCATGGTACGTAGGAAACCTCACGAGGTTGAAGCCCACCATACACTTGGACCAAGGTCCTTATTCACGTCGGTTCTCCGAAACGCCCTCATCCCTCATGACATTAAATTGCATCCCAATCTAGCAGTAAGCCACTGTGACCCCACCATCAAGTTGTTCCGACATCCCTTCATGTCAGTTCAACAGCCCCTTCTCAACCCGAACTACGAGGACTTTGATCAATGTCAAGACATGGTACGTAGGAAACCTCACGAGGTTCAAGCCCAACACCCATTGGACCAAGGTCCTTCTTCACGTCGGTTCACCGACATCCACTATGAACTATGGGGCCTTTGATCCATGTCAAGGTATGGTACGTAGGAAGCCTCCCTGAGGTTCAAGACCTACCATCCATCTGGACCAAGGTCCTTCTTCATGTCGGTTCACCGATGCCCCATCTCAAACTACGTGGACTTTGATCCATGTCAAGGCATGGTACGTAGGAAGCCTCCCTAAGGTTCAATCCCACCACCCATTGGTCGCTTCGACCCCCTTCATGTTGGTTCTCACCAACCGAACTACGCGGACTTTGATTCCCTACCACGGGGATACGTAGGAGGTCTCTTCAAGGATCAAGACCATCTCTACCGTCATCTCCATGATTACCCCATCTAATTCCTCCTCCACCCCATTCAATTTTCAATCACCCATCCTGATTCTTACCCAGGCCACCACATCCCGGTGAGATCATGCCACCTCATTCCCTCCCCACAGTATTCGGGGAGCCACCCAGCTAGTGGCCCTAATATTAGTGATCCCTGAAAGGGTTCCTCAATCTGATCCACTCCAACTAGTGTTCTGATCAGCCTGAACTGTCTTTTTTGGACGTTAAACTTGCGGAATACCCGATGTTAAACATAGGAAGATGAGGAAAACCTTAGATACATGCCAATGACATATGATTCCCCGCGCTTGATGTGGGATGCCTCGGGCTTCCGCACCCTTGAGAAGCCCTATAATAAGGTACAAAAGACAGACACACCAATTCCCTAGCATCCATACATGCCAGTGATGTCTCAGCGTGACAAATCTCCCAACTGAAGGTTTCTGCCCTGACTGGACCCCTTGGAATGTCCTGACAGAAGCAGTGTAATTAACCGGCGTCCTTGGAAACATGGAACTGGGAAGAGTTTCATGAACAACGTATGAAATCTATGAGGTAGACCTAGACTAGGTGACTAGTTCCGAGGAGGAATCCATGGAAGGAAGAACTGACATCCCATCATCCCGTTTCGATCAAGGAGAAGACAAACCTGAAGAAGGAGTGAATGCTGCCCACCTTTGGAAAGTGGGAATGCGGGGTAACAAAATGATGCACCTGTCGCGCCCAAGTATATAGACACGCATGCCCCGCCAAAATCAAAAAAAAATATAACTAATAATTGAATAAAACTCAACATAATAGACACACTTCCCATGAAATCATGGTAACCTAAGGCTCGTTATGACGAGCAATAAATAGAAAATTGATCAGATCCTACCCCTTAATTCTAATAAATCCTATCTTATACCTATAAAAAATCCTATTAAACCAAGACCATGTATACATAAACTTTATTTTATACCAATGTTTCTCAAACCAACCAGCATCATCCTAGAATGAGACACCCAATCTGGCTCATGCCAAGGCCCAAAGGTAATTCCCAATCCCGATGAGCCGACCAAAAGTATCTAGGCATCACGAAATACCTTTTGGAATTATTTTTCCCACAACATAAAAATTATTACTAGATATAATATATAAAATTAATATAACATGCTATTGTAAATTCAGATAGGGGAAGACAAAGTCTACATAGAAAATACAAGGGCCAAGAAAACCAAATAGACAATCCAATGTTTCTAAGACTAGAAATAATCTATATCCATGTGATATGTGGGTCAATGTTTCACCATGTAACCACCACACTACCACACCTCACTAAAAAATACTCGTTGCCACCATACAGAACATTTGTTTTACATATTTCAGATAAATCAAGATCTATAAACACAGAAAAGAATGTGCCAGGTGAGAGAAAAAAATCCTAGTAGGATCCTTATAGTTGTTTTATAAGTAGTTTTTATAAAACAAACCAATTATTCTAATTTATATATTGACATGTCATGAAATATAAATTTAAACAATTTAAAAAAACATGTGAATTTACACTCATTAGAATAGTATACAAAGCATGAATTTAAAAACCAATTTTAAAGAATTTTATAATAAACCATTTCTCTAATCGTTTATAAATAACCAATCAAAAAGTATCACCATATAAACTAATACTATTTTAGGTTATTTCTGGGTATGTTTAGATACTTATAGCCCATGGATGAAATAATTTAGTGCATAAAAAAACCTAGAACACAAACATAGGGATGATAGAATACCCTAATAAGTGAACCCATTGTCATAATAACGTTCTGTTAGACTAGTAGTGTAAATCCATTCTAGGGAGCCATAATCCATTCTAGATTTCTTTTCCCAATCCAACCCCTCCCATGTACCTTAGTTTATCATGTTCAACATTCCAAACTTTGAGGTTTCCAATTTAAAAAATGAATCACACATGTAGGATTTCAGTTTCATAGTGACAATAATTTCAAGGGTATATCAACACATCAACGATTGATCCACCCAAATTAAAAATAATACATAATTTGAAACCCATTTCCATTTTCAATACAAAATTTGATGTCCATTTTTCAAAAGAAACCCATACCATCCCATTTTATGAATCATAGGTAATGTCATTAAATAATTTAAAAAATAAAATTTAAAATGAGAAACAAAGAGTTGTTTATAAACAAACAATTTTCATGAAACCAACCACCTCAAAAACATGGTACACTCAATAATTAGACATAATCAACATGAAAATGGGGGAAAAGTATTCTAATATGAAATTAATATCCCTAAACAATTAAGACCATATAAATAAACACTGATTCAACAAACTCTAGATCAATGGAGAATAAATAAACTACTTAGTGAGACAATCCCTGAAGAATATCAGGAGGATCTAGGTATATTCTGTCTATATGTTACTTTATCATAATGGATCTATAAGAAAAAAAATTATATCATGAAAAATTTTATATAAATTTCCATAATATCCTAGATCTATGGTTCCTTTCAAGAAAAATCAAGTAGATCTTGAATAATGGTTAAGAATAACAATGAATGATTTCTTTCCTTGAGTTTCCTTGATCCAGTAGTATAAATCTATCAGAATCTATCTTCAGAAGAGTTTGGATCTCAAAAAATCCCCATATAGAACCCCTAGAGTCATGATACTAGGATATAGGAGGAATAATTAAATAAACTATAGGTCTATCAGGTTGATAAATCAAGTAAAAAATAAATTAATTCCTATTACATGGTATAACTAAACAATTTAGTAAACCATGGGACAACCTTGCATCCATATCTAATCATTAGTGAAGCCACATGGTATGGTTAAATGTTATATATAACCATGTACTAACCATGAAAAATTACACAGTCGAAAATAATTACAAGTCACACAGGTTATTAGGAAATTTGAAAGATTTGTCCTAACTGTGTGCCAATCAGGTATATTCCTAGAAAACTCAAAAAATTTCCAAAAACACATAAAATAACCCTAGGATGGTTTAAAACAAAATATTATTTAAAAAAATAATACATTTACTTGAATGTGATATCAATATGTGACACATTATTTATTTCCTATACATTATTTAAAAAATCTAGTTTTAAAAGACTTCTTCCCAAATGTGATATCCCATGACATATGTTATCTTTATAAAAATAATAGATCCTAATTTTAAAAATGAAAAAATACATCCATGTATATAATGGGAAGAAATATAATGATCCTTGTTATAAAAGGAACATAATAAAAAATCTTTAATAATATACTTAATCTTTTTGGAAATAAGAGATGGTAGTCTCTGATACCCTATGTATCCACCTAGCTTGAAGTCCCACATCACCTTTGGCATTATTCAGGAATATACTTGGTTCCTTTATATGGATACAAGTGTGAGAACCAAAAGCTATAATTAACTACTAATTTTTATAAATGGAGATATTTTTCTCAATAATGAGTGTAGATAAGTCTACCCCTTTCATCTTTATTAAGGAATAATTCTTCTTCCATTATCCTTTCTTGCGACAATCAATTTGTTTTGATAAATAATTATTAGCCTATGTATGGATCCTTATCCTCTTAGAAGGGTGGTGTAATGGTGCCTTAAAATTGGAATAGGCAACACAACTTTTCACATTTAATTCCCTTTTTCATTATAAGTATTGAATATTTTCAATACATCATGTATTTATCCTCTTTGTGAATCAGATTTAGGATATTCGGGCATGCATTATTTTCATTGTTAAACCAAAATAAATAATAAAAGTTGGGAATCATGAAGGAAGTGATATGAGTATGAGGTTTGTTCACAATTCCCTTGATTTTGTGAAACCTACAATTTTAAAATGATTAATATATCCAATCATTTTAACTAAATGAGGACCAATTGACACAACTTATCATATCATTCACATAAAAATTTACTTGGAAATATCATACTACTCTTGTAAATATTTCTTAAAATAGTAACCATAGATATGAGATAACATTATTTATTCATCCATGTATTTGTGAAAATTTATGAGCTCAGCAGTCACAGATGATATCATGAGGCATCAGACATCTAATGCATCTTCCACATGTTTCAAGAAGACATTAGTTACATCCTCACTTCTTTCATTGGAGGTATTAATAGGAACTAGGGACTCCAATATATAAAAATTATTATATTTAAGTAGTATGATTCATAATTACTTATACCACACATTGATGTAAGCACCAATTAGTAGGTTCTATTTCCCCAAGATGGATTCATGGGATACTATCATGGACGAATGACTTTTAACTTTTTCACAAAAAATCAAAGAACATTTTAGTAATTTATATTTATTTTAGTTTGTGAAGTAATAATTTTTTTTATAGTATTCTATAATTTTATCAAAATACATATTACCTTACCATTGTATTGGAAATATCCTGTCTCTTAGATATTATAGTTTCAAGGATTTATATTCTTTTTCAAATAATATAGACAAAGACCTTATCAAATTATTTTATGGGTTTTAGGTAACCTATACTTTCCAACTACATTTAATTATATCTCCTTTATTTTTTGAGTGAACACCCCAATCATATAATTCTAAACTCAAATTTCCTCTATACTTTCCACCAAGTTAGAGGAATTCATGACTGGGAAACTACTCATGATTCTAACTTGGTTATGTATAACCAAGAGTCTCATTAGAAAATAATGATAAATAAAAGTATCCCAATTAGAGAAAAACCAATACATTGATATATGGTTTCATTATAACTCTTGTTTTATAAATAAATATCTGGATTAAGTTTTCCTTGAAGAATATTTCTTAACTTATGGGATAATTTAATTTTTTTTATTCTTTCCATGCTTATTAATATTATGTTGAATTTATATAATTACTTAAAAATGTATGGTGAAATATTTAATTCAAAATACATTTATTTTATATCATATAAGAATTATTATTTATATAATTACATTATGTGACCTCATTTAATAAACAAAATAAATCATGAACCACATAGATAAAAAAACCATGACAAATAAATAAAATAAATTAGTGATATGATCATGAGATTTTGCCTATTTTATGATTCATTGAGAATAGATAAATCAACCTTTAACCTAGGGAAAATAAATCATTTACCCCATTCCTTACATCATGTTGGAGTAATCCTCTATTTATTTACTTATCTTATTGGTTGGTTTCAACTCATTTTGAATCTTAAACTATCTCCTATCACCCGAATATTGTTCCTTTATAAATGGTTACCGACTAATAGGTGAGGTGTTCTAGGGGTTTATGGTTACATAAAATAATTATTTAACACATATGTACATACATAATACAAGAGAGGGGATGATCCAAAGATCATCATATTTAATTTAATAATAAATTTATCATAAAATCCCATGAAATAAATAATTAAATGAAATAAAATTAGCACATATATAATTAATTTTAGAATGTGATCAATCACAACATGTAATGACTATGCATTTAGAATTACTAACATTCATTTCAATTCATTCTTATTAAGTAAAATTTATATTAATAATAAATTAATAAACTTATTAATTAATTAATTCTTCATCTTAATTATATATTTAAATAGTCCTAGAGATTACAATCTTGTTTAATTTAAAATAAGTTAAATAATTTTTTTTAATTTAAAAATATTAAGTACATGAAGTGTGTTGATTGGGTCACACTATGCATATCCATTCTGCACCAAATTAGATTCAATACATTAATTTAACACACACACTCATACAAAAACACACACACAGATAAATATATATGGAATTTTTTGGAGGTTTTATAATGTGTATCCTCCTATATATGAATAAATCCATTTTTTGATTGTGATACTTATATAGCGCATTTTTTCACTTGACTCAGCATGGGACTTATGTTGTGTATAGTCCTTGTCATGTGTTGTGTACATTCAAGACACGTAGGCCTACATGGTGTGTCATAATATACACTGAGTGTAATTCCATGAGTCAAACCATAGAGTTTGTGTGGCATAACTGACTACAAAACACACCATAAATATACATGTTGTGCACCATTATAAATGTGTGTGAAGTACACCACATGTACAATGACCCAATACATCATGAGTTCTAGAATTATACAAAAAAATAATTATTAGGAATTCATTACCCCATGACATGTAGATAATGGTTAAATATATTCCTTATGAGGAATAACACTTATCAAATGGTTTTTAAAACCACCTATATGTAATGAAGTTTTTGTCATACTATATTTTACTACATGTTGACTCACATCACTCACCAATATTAGTGTGTTCCTTGATTGAGTTGGAACTTGTTAAAGAACTTGTATAACATACTACACACTATGAAATATATTTATTGGTAACCATAAAACACATCTAAAGTCTTGGTGTGCATATCATATTGGTTATACCTTGTCATAATGTTTGTACATATTGCTACACATGGTGTAATTCACAAATGCCCATGCCAATTGGATTGAAATAAATACACAAGATGTAATGAAGTTTCATTCTTTGACTATATGGAATGCCACAATTTACATTAAGTCCATTCCTTGTTGGGTTACATGGCCTGTAAACTAGAAGCATGATATGAAATCTCTATGTATATTTATTCCATTTAGAACCTTATGTTTACGAACAAGGTTACATGGCATTATTTTAACATTACATGATGTGTATCCATGTCTTGAATCAGGAAACTATATCACTAATAGATTGGATTTTCAAGCATTGTTTAACTATTAATGGAGTTCCCTTCACTTTAAGAAAGAAAATTATATTTTTACCTCATTATTTGGATTAAATATTGAAATCCTCAAAATGAAAATTAAAAAATAAACATAAAATTGATCAAAAGGTAATGTATAATTATAAAATGTATGTGACTGCTACGATACAAAAAGAATATTATAGTGTGAAATAGAAGCATTGAATTTGTTTTTAATAATGGGTTTTGATTTGTTTTAAGAAATAATATATGAGTAACATGAAAAATCAGCTGCAAAATATTCTATATATGATCTTTCAAATTTAATTAACAATTAATTTTAAATAATAATTACCTTAATCATGATAAGTCTTTCTCAATCAATTCATTTTCTACTATTTACATGTCATCATTATTGGGGAGAATACAAATATGGGTTACTCTTATTGTATCCACACATGCTGCATGAATCAACCAAAAATACACTTGGTATACTATGCACATGCATGGAGGTTCTTAGGTATTTGGGTTGACTATTGTCGATCACAACATGGAATTTATTTTGTTTGCTATTTGTTTTTGAGTGGGATAGAGGAGGATTCATATCT
The DNA here is from genome assembly GCA_963277665.1 of Viscum album. Classification (NCBI taxonomy): domain Eukaryota; kingdom Viridiplantae; phylum Streptophyta; class Magnoliopsida; order Santalales; family Viscaceae; genus Viscum; species Viscum album. The sequence goes on from OY728163.1 coordinate 340,588,369, forward strand.
ATGGCAAGTGATAATTTTTTAGTTTCATAATTATACCAAACTAATTTTTCTCTAAAATTAAATAATCAAGACTATATACTTGGGGTTAAATAATTAATAATTACAAAAGTTCTCTTTATCTTATTTTTTTCCTAATTAAAACTTATGTCAAACAACAATAATAAAATTATATTTTATTAACATGTGCTAAATTCATGAATTAATAAATAATTCTCACTAAGTCCTTTACCCAATCCACATATCATCCTCATAATTTATTGTACATTAAAGAATAAAAGAATAAATAAATAAATATCATTAGTATAATAAATACTTATTTATTATATTAAATAATCTCACAAATAAATATTTATTTTAAGACACACATAACTAAATTAATATTTATATGCATATATTCACTAAATGAGTGAATAAGTAAATATTTATGTATTACATTTTGAATAATAAACAAGATATTTAATAAATATTATATTCACTAAACACGGGATTATATATTTGTTGGAATATTCAATTCACATTCTTCAAAATTCAATATCTAGTGGTTGAAATTATTCGATTAAAGACACTTGAATAATTATTATTCCATAATCTAAGAATAATATTTATTCTTAATAGTCTATTCAATATATATTAGTGAGATTATGGATACCCTTAGTGTATGACTTTCCTGGTCTCATTCTTAGGGGCATTAAATGAACTAAACTAATGTCCATGATTAGCATATAGGAAAACATTAAGGAACCTATAGAGAAAGAAGTTGATGTATCAATGAAAATATCCTTCCTATGAACATTAATAGCTATCATAGTCCATTGTTCTTAATATATTATCAATCATGTTTCATACTTGTGTCATCATCCTCTATCCTTGATTTATTTTTATTTTACTATCATAAATGAACTTGTCAATGAACTAAAAATGACATGGATTTAAAAAGATGGTTCCATTACAATCAATGATCTTGAGATATATTATTCCATTAAATAAAAATGTACAAATCATTTCTTTACATACTAAATTTATATCATATCACTTATGATGAACCCAACGTATGTTACTTCACGGCGATCATATGGTGTCACATTTTTCATCTTTTCATCAATGTATGTGATTCATGGTATACATTAATATGAATCTCAAGTCTAAGGACCAATAAATATGTTCTTAGATAGAAATATATAGTGAAACATATAACATAGGTAATTCTTATTAGAGGTTCTATCCTCATAACCTTTTTATTTTAATGATTACCAAGTTGGTAGTTCATGCAAAGATGTCACAATATCTTATGAGCCTCCAACACCTCATATTCTATTATCATTTTTATTCCACTAGGAAGATGTAATATTGAATTTATAAAAGGAGTTTAAGAATATTGTCACAAAATTTGTATGTTATAATCATTTTAGAGAACTATTATAATCATTCAATGTGAAAAATACTCAAAAGGAATTATCACATTAATCATATACAAAAGAATACTCACCATGTGATAGTATATTTTTTAATATTTGGGAAATCGAAAGTATAATGTTAGTTGGTTATAGGGAACCAAATATAACAGTTTTTTCATTTTATAATTTATATAAATTCTTATTCCTTTTAAAAATAAGAAAATCCATGCGAAAATCCTGCGCATTATAAAAAAAATAATGAAAAATAGATTCAAATAAAAACCTAACAAGATATGAATTTGGGACTATAGTGTCCTCCATATTCAAGAATGTAAAATAATAAATTGATAATTAAAAATTATATGTCAAGAATTAAATTCCATAAAACATGATCACTTCAAGTGCACCATAGGTACGAGTCATCATAAATTTATTAACGAGACTCATGCCTAGGATTTTGGACTTATTTTTTATTATATTTTGTAATAATGAAAGATTATTTTAGATGATTGAAAATTTCTGAATACCAATGAAAAATACCATAAACAATTTATAATTTATAATTAGAAAATATATCATATATATATATATAATACAATGGATATGAATGAAATGATTATAAAAATTATGTTAAACACTAAATTATTGTCCACTTTATTATCATTAATTTATAACTGAATAATTTACATCAGAGAATCCCATAAACAAGACAAGATTTTTTTTATTTGTTAAGGAGACACTATAGGTTTTTATAATCTTTGAATATAATCACATTACACCCTAAAATAAAATAATTGAATTTATCTAAGGAAATTACATATTTGAGAAACTACTTTTCAGTGGCAGTGTAATTTTGTATAGAGATGCACATTGTGCATGTGGAATAAGAAATGACATATAAAACTTAATCAACACATTATATTAATAATTCTCAAACTATGTAGTTGAAAGAATTTCACCTAAGCTAAAATAGTTAATCCCATTATGTTGGTTTGATTATTTGGGGTTATTTGAGTCTCCATTTTAATTTATTGAATGGTTCCCCATAATGTGTTATAAATAAATATTCCATAAGTTTTTTGTGTAATCAAATGATGAAAAGTAAAATCATTATAAAGTCATAATTAAATTAAAGGAAAATATTTCTTGAAATAATAATGAAAACATACCCTGATAATATTTATAGGGGAAGTTATAAATGAAATGAAATCAACTTTTAATTTTTCAACATGATTATATTTCATATAAAGGAAATGTCAATGAATTATCCCATTTCAGTCGATGAAATATCATCAGTTATAATTTAATTAATTTTTTTAAATAATTATGAAGGTAAAAACCTAATGTATTTATACACTGACCAAAAATAGTAAAATAATCTTTGAATACTTATATAAAATTCTATATCTAATTAGAATAATAATTATTCATCCTCACTAGAAAGTACCTTGATCATTTAATAGACCAAAAAATGTATCCTATTTAAAAATATACCAAATTAAAAGGTGAAATAATATATTTTACCAATCGAGAAAAGAAATATAAATATAAAAATATCCAAAATACAAATAAAAAAATTATAATAGTAATTCCCTATTAATTTATCTAGAAGTTGGTAAATGATTAATAATGGACAATGTTTTTCCTGGTGTGTTCGTTTAAATATTGATAGGTTAGAAAAAACCAATTATTTTTTGCTTTTATTTTTACAAGTTACATGTTTTCATTGTTAATTAATGCGAGAGAAATTTTTTTTGGAACTTTATATGACAAAGCAATTAGATATAAAAAATTAGGAATATGATACCGACAGGTAAAAATGCACTAACCTCCTTTTTAACCACATAAATTTTTTTGGATTTTTTTATATTTTTATCTACTACACTGGTTTAACCTCTTCATTTAAAAAAATATTAGGCATCTAAATTTATTAGATAATATAAGGAATATAAAATAGTTTCCATCTCAATACTTATATATGATCACTTAAAAGGGAAAGTAATTAGAGTTTAAGATTTTTTAGAATTAAAAAATAAAAAAGGAATGGAAAATTATTTACATTTTCAAGATATAATGATTTTAAATTTATAGAAAACAATTTTAGTTCCAATTATGGGTGAATTTTGATTCATGAGAGAAAATGAAAAATAAGGATGTCCGTGATTTTATCTATTCTCTTAAAGGTCATATCCTTAGAAGAGGAATTAATATTTACAATTTTTAAAGAATCAATTATTATATTTAGACCCCCAGTATATATGAATTCACTAATTAACAAACATGTATGAAAATTTTGAAAAAAATTACTGTATTAACTATATGAATAATTTTATACTATGCCTATTAATATTGAAAATATAGAATGGGGGATAGTGAATGAAAATAAGTTATTGTGACATTAGTAAATAAACCAATGAAATTAAATGGTATAATATAATTTTCCCCATATAATTGATGTATCACATTAATAATTTTGAAATAAAAAATATCACCACCATATGTTATATATATTAGAAAACTGTGTATATTATGGTTCTACTATTTTTTTATGAATAAAATCACCAAAATTATTAGTTTTTTTCCATTTATTCTACCATCCTCTATTTTAGGAACATTAAAATTAATTGGAAAATATAAAATTTAAACCCTCACTAAAACATATTCTATTACATTAGTGTACTCATTACTGATAGAGTATTGTTTACTAGGGTACCACCTAAATTAAAATAATTCATTCTAAAATCCATTAAATATGAACATAAAAAATACATTCTATTATAATTTGATAATTGATTTTATGTTGTGAGAAACTTAGGTATACACAATTAAAATGTTTCCATTATTCATGAAGTATTTCACCTTAAGATTTTTTATCCCGTAAATTTAAATACTTATTGTTATTATTCATAAGGTTAATTAATATTTCTCTATAAGATAAATCTTAGGTTCACCCAACCATTAATTATGGAGTTAAAATCCCTAAACACTTCTTGGGGTATTAAGGTCACACACACAGTATGAAACTCCTTTATATTTTCATGTGATTATTCTCTATAATTTCCATAGAATTTATATAATAAGTTAATTAATTTAGATTTTAGTTTTAAATTTTTATATTCACCTATGGTTAGTTGGTTGATATTAAACATTAGGTGATGTTACTAAATTTAATATCTGATTAGTTTCAACAATGTTACCAAATTTTATTATCAATTCAAGTTTGATTAAATAATTTAAAAGGTCTTCATTGTGTTTGATGGTTATTGTGTCCTCCTTAAATGGTTTATTTTTTGTGTTAGATGGTTTTTGTGGTAAAATACGTTTCGTTTTAGGTTTTAAAGGTTGCATTTATCTCAATAAAAATGAATCAAACACAATTTTAATAAAAAATATGGTTCACAACTTGATTGATAATAACAAGAAAGATGAAAAAAAACAAAAAACAAAATAATTATATAATTTATAAGCAATTTTTAAAAAATACACTCTATAAATAGTGAAACTCCATAACAATGATGTAAAAATCTGGTTTCATTATCATAAAAACTAAAATTAACCAGCTTTAGATCTAAGGGTATTGAATAGATAAAACCAATATCATCTCTCAAGTAGAATTTATGAAATAAAGTATGATGTTTTAATAAGATGAAAATGGAAATCTAAAAATTTGGGAGTAGTGAATTCATTAGGAATAAAAATCCAATAAATTCAATTAATCATATCAATTTTATAAAATAATATAGGGTTAAAAAAATATTAAAACCCATGATTTTCCAATGGTTTGTAAACAACATGGAATGTTATTATTTCTCAATGATACATTATGTTTTGTGTATTTGTTTGGTTAATGCTTAATTGACATCTTAATTATCCCATATAACTTTAAAATGATGTTCTTAGATATAAACCATGAAAAAATTATCATATTGACAAGATCTATCCCATATATAATTTAGAAATGTTTTAAATTATAATAATATCTTAAATATAGGATAAACTAATATACTCTTATATTCTACCAATTATATAGTATATGGTTTCTATTTTTCATCTTAGAGATAATTAGTTAAGTGAAAACAATACATTTCAATAGTTTAATATAATAAGTTTTCCAATAAGAAATACACCCAAATATAAGTTACTACACCGATTACAAACCAAATCCAATATGTAAATGTTGTATCAAAATTATCATTTACAAATGTGCAGATCCATCCTAACAATTGTTTATGGTTTGGTCTTACATGTAGAGGTGGATGATACTTGAATGTATCTTTAACTTATTAATAGATATCATTATAATGATAGAGAGATAAAACAATTATATGATACTACCCATAGATGTCACAATATTGAATACATATTAATCACTAGTTTCTCTATATGAATGTATAACTAAAGGTATATATTTTTACCTAAATGTGGTTGTTTTTTTATAAATATATTAAAAATACTACCAGTAATAATATTTTGTGAAATAATATAATATATTTCTTTGGAAAAAACAAAATATTTTAATTTATATATTTTAAATATATACCCTAAAAAGTTAGCATCAATTAGAGACATATATTGTGTGTTTTGTTCAAATCACTATTCTATACTATGAATATTAATAGTATAAATTCTATAGAATACATCCATGATTTACAAATTAATATGAATGAATAAAACCATTTGAACTTCATTTAAGTTGTATCTAAATAATTTTTTCCCACTCTCTAAATCTCATCTCAAATGATTTAATAAATTCGTTGAAATTTTAATTTTACTGTAATAAATTATTCATTATTGAGAATATATTTACCCATATTTCACTAATTATTTCCTTGGCTCTCCATATCAACATAAAATATAATAAAAATATAAAAATAATTGAAATTTCTTTTAAATAAAATTTATTTGGTTACGGGTTCATTTTTTATGAAATAAATGATAATGAATAATTTATATAGAAAAATATGAAAATTGATGAAGTCATATAAGAAGAATATGTACACATGAATAGAAAGTGATAATCCATGGGATGTTGGGAAGAAAGGAATAACTAATTCTTAAAATCACACATAATCTATTATCAAGACACTCGATCATATTTTATGAAGTGTCGAAAAGATAAATATAGAGGATTAATTTTTTAAACATGAATATCAACATTTTATGATGAATCTATTATAAGGGAATGTGAAACTCACCCTGAAGTCTACAAAAGACAAGAGGTGTTCATTCTTATATATTATACAATACTTTTATAAATAAAAAAGAACACATTGAGTGATACCATTATGTACATATTGAGGACATGAGAAAAAATAGAGAGTGAGGTATATAATACTTAAATGAATAATTTATGAGTTTTTATAACACATATAGATTTTATGATATGTTTATTTATTAATAATTTTTTTATATCTTTCTTTACACACAAAACCGTGTTTAAATGCATCACCGTATACTATTAAAATATTATTATTATTTAATGTGACATTTATCACATCACCATTAGATTGGTGATAATGAATATGAATAAATAAATTATGAAATATTAGTTTTTCAATTTTATAAAATTAATTCATTTGTTATCAATTTGTTTGAATAGAAAATAAAATCATTTGAAGTTAAAAAAGTTGTTTTTTGTAAAAACTGTTTTTAACCACGTATTGTGTTTTTGTCAACATAAATTAAATTAATCTATATTGATGAATTTTTAATGATATATATATATATATTATTCAATGAAATTTTTTAATATTCATCTTACGGTTCTTAATAGACATGTAATTTGAATAAATACATTTTTAGGAGTAAAAATCTTTTTTAAAAAACAATTTTTGTGACATTTTGCATCCTTATTTTAACATGAATTTATAAAATATGTTGAAATTGAATCCATTAAAATAGATTCTATAGTTTTAATCATAATAATTATTATAATTTAATATTTACCACTTTATTTTTAGTCATTATGAACAGTAACCATGGTAAATAATTGTCATCTCAATCAAAGTGGTAAAATTGGGTAAAAACTATAGGGTCAAGTTTTAAAATATCACAAAAAATTACTTTATCTTAATCTATATGTGTTTTTTTTTGAAATATTTTTTTATTTTTTAAAATACTATATTTTATATTTTTTTTTGAAATTGGAAACCCATGCTTTGATTTTGTGATGATAAGTAATATTTTATCCAAATTTAAATCTATTTTTTGGGTATATTCATTCAATGGAATGGTTGTAAGATTTTATTTAGTTTTTGGATTGATCTAGAAGTATAAAAACCACCCTTTGTTTATTAGTTAACCAAAAAAATTCTTGGAAACCAACTCATTACTTTATTTGAAGGTAAAATTATCTTTACTCTTGAATCATGTATTTTATTAAGAATTGTTTTCATACATTTTGTGTTATTATATTTAATGTAATTTCTTCAAAATATAGACCTTGAATATGATAAAATGGATTACAAATTTCTAATCATAATTTCCAAAATTTTTTGATGGTCCATTTTATTGTAGGTCATATAATTAATCCATAAAGGTAAAAAGTTAAGTGATCACATTTAAGGATAAAGTGAGTTTAAATTGGTTTAACTGAAATATAAGGCTTAAAATGAGTTAAAAACTAGTCTAAATATAACATGTGTAGTGTATTTAGATCATATATGATATTATATTCACATATTTCTGAAATGGTTCCACTTAACATCACAATGGTAAATATATTATTTAATCTTTTAAGTAAGTCAATGTGTTTCCATTCCATCACTTATAAAAAATAACCTCATATCCTCCTTTATTCCAAAAGATTGAGCCTTATATATCAAAAAATAAATACCATAATACCATACTAGAATCTGCACCCTCATAATAGAGATTGTTTTCTTAAAAAATACAATCATTTCAAGGCTTAAGGTATAAGCCAACAAAGTTTTCTCAATGAAGATGTAAAACTATTAATAGTGCAGTTTCAATTTTATTTATTATTCAACCACATATAAATATATGGTATCCATTAGAAAATAAATAAATAATTATATTATATATATTTAATTTCTTTCTGATAATGGAATAACCATTATGAACCACATTTCCATATTATGGTAAAATAAAATATCGCTCATGCGTGTGTGTGGACTACAACCTCAATAAAGCGATGTGTTTCATATTTCATCACCCCTCCACATTAATGGTTATGATGATTTATTTAATTAAAATATTTCATATTTATGATAAAATTATTTTTTATAATTTTGAATTATTATTTACTTTTCTTTCAATCCATTCATCGAAAAGTGGAAACATCACTCATGCTTACGTACAGACTACCTTCTCAACGAATTGATGCAATTATTTTTCATCACCACCTTATATGAATGATTTAAAAAAAATTATATAATAAATAAATATTATATATATTTATTTATTGATATTATTTATATTATGGAACCATGACCAAGGGTGCATGTATTAGAGAAATCGGACAAAAATATGCAGGAAAAAGGGACCATTTTCACCCGAATGTCCATTTTAAAGAAGGATTTCTAACGAAAGGACATTCAAAAGTTATAAATGAATGGTATAGAGTAAGTTATTCCTGAATATTGTTTTAGTATACATATAACAAATATATATTTACTATATATTAGGTTTTTTATTTATAAAAGAAGACAATAATTGAGGTAAAATATTAATGTTTTAATCTCATTTTAATCAGGATTTTTTATGTTGGAATTTACATTAAGGAAAATTATATTACTATTATATAATAAACCAAATATATTTTCTAATCCTATTATTATTTATTTAATATTTATGTTTTATTACCATTTCACACTATTTGGTATCTACAATGGTTAATAAAATGTTTTAAATAATAGCCAACCTTATTTCAACTTGTTTGGGCAGGAATCATTCTCCTCCATGTACATGTTATATAAATGTTTTTTAAGAATATTTTTATTATAATAAAATTATTTTAAAAATTCATTTTTATCATTTATTCAAATTCTATAAAAATTTATGAAGTGAATATTTTATCATTTTATTAATGAGGTACTTTTTACCAAAGGTGCGAACAGAATATTAGTTTTTAACGATTACCACATGATTGTAATTTCTCAACATCATGACCAAAAAATAATTTTAATATTAATTTACTTGTTTCCTTGGTTATTTTAAAATAAAAATTTTCTGTAAATCTTTTTAAAAAATTTCATTTAAAATAATGGATTTATAAATTTAAAGGGTATTTTCTTTAAGAAAAATTATAGTGATATTTAAAGTAAATTTTCATCTATGATAACATCCTTTGATGTTACTTATGATTTATTTCAGATATAATCATATGAAATAATCCTTATTATTTTTATGAAATGTTAATTATTATGATAATGGGATATTTATGAAACACATTTTTTATAGGGGTTATTCCATGATGATATGAGAAATAATATATGATCTTGTAAAATACATATGAATGGATTTTTATTATGTGGTGTGTGGGCATGGAATTATATATATCTCTAATTAATTGTGTAGTGATAATTTTTTTTATAAAATAATAAGATAAGAAAAATAATAATAAACTCTTAAGATATTATCAAGTGAACTAGATGGAAGTTACTCCCATGAGAATTTTGGAAATGGATGGGTTAGATTTTAAATTATGGGATATTTCACACAATGATAGTCTTAGTAGTGAACCATGACCAAGGAAGTGATTTTATATGATTATGTTTATTCCAAAAACATATTTATTATTATTATGATATGTTCTCATGGATCATTATTGACTATTTATGATTCTACACACATATGACTTATTTCTTTTGTTATAAGAAAGACTTATTCCATGATTGATAACTATTTATCTTTGAATTATAAGGTTTGATTATTGTAAGTTATGATCATGTTCTTATACCATTATTATTTTCTTATTCTCACTTATGATCACTAATGTATATCTATTTTGTTTACCTTTACTAAGCATAAGATCTCACCATTTCTCAGGTTTCAATTCCCTAGGTTTTGATGTGGGTTTTAAGTATAATTTGTCTGAGAAGTGTTCTATGTGAGAAGTTATTTTTAGGTGAAGTTGAATATCTTTAATGAAATAAGATTATTATGTATCTAGACTCAAAAGGGTCTAATTATTAACAGTTATGGGGTGTGTATTACAAAGATATGTATTGAATATTCATCTAAAATGATGTAATTTTAGTGTATGGAATTCTCAGGTCACATCAGTTGGTATCAAATATGAGTATAGTTAACTTTTAGATACTAGGATTATATATATTTGGTGAAAACCCTATGCACGAGTTTAAGTAAATGATATCATCCTAATGTTTTTTAAGTTAGTGATTTTATGATTTTCCTATTAATACATCTTAGTTTGGATACTATAAGTAGACTTGGTTTTGGATAGATTTATTTAGGGGAAATAACCATGAAAGGACTTGGGTGATTATATCTTAAAAAAAATTATAGAGCGTGAAAGATGGTCCCTTTCAATTCACATGTTTTAATACTCCCGAAGGATATTCTTGGGATAATTCACATTTTTATAAATAATTATAAATCATTTGAATATATTATGACCATGAATGACCTAGGTTAAACATGAAGAATCATATATTGAAAATAAGGTGTCTTTATTTGGACAATAAAGGAATTATTATTCATGATTACATGATTTACAACAATGACTATTATTTATAACCCTTTTATTTTCTGTCTTAGTCAATGGTAGGACCTAGGAGGAATCAAGTTAATGATGAATTTGATGGGAAATTAAATGATCATCCTCATGAGAAGCCAAATTAAATGTGACCTTGGATGAAAAATATTGTGGCTATGATCACCCAAATCTCTCATGATATTAAAGATACCATAAATCATGATGATCTTCAAAATGATCAAGGAAGGAAAAACTCACTATTGAGTCTTTTATACAGAAACATCCACCTTACTTTTGTGGTTCTTCTGATCCATTAATTTTTGAGTAATGGATCAATACCATTGAAAATATATTTTTAATTCTACAATAATTGAAACATTAAAAAATTATCCTTGCAATATTTTTTTTGAAGGTGATGTAGATAAGTGGTCGGCTATTTTCAATACTAAGAGGTTAGGGGAGTAAATTGACTCCACAACATATAAGGTGTTAATAATTTATTTTTTAGTAAGAATTTTACCAGAAATTATTACATGAAAATGGAAATAGAATTCTTATAAGTAAAGTAGATGGTTGGAAAATCCATTAGTACATATGAGGAATATTTCATAAGACTTACAATGTATTCTTCTAGTTTTATCATTGATCCTAAAAGAAATGTTGATTTATTCATTAGTGTCTTGAGACAAAGTTTCCAAAATTCATTGGATTTAAGAGACTTTGATGACTATGATAAAATACTTTTATGTGATCTTAATATGGAATTGAAAATTGGAGACTCTCAGTGTTCTCATGGTTTTGGGGACAAGAAGAGAAATATGAAATTTTAAGAAAATTATAATAATAAAACCCATCTATAAAATAAAATTAATGTTCGTAAATGTTAGAAGATAGGAAAGAGGTATGAAGTAAATTTTATTATAGGTTAAGGTAATGGTCTTATGTGTGGAAAAAAATTCTATAATGAACATAAATTCCAATATTATCTGAATAGGATAGTCAATGGAAGGAATGGTGAAAAGATCAAATGAATGTGCCACCCACACTCTAATGTTATATGTATAGGGGGTATAGAAATTGCACCAATTAGTACCCAAATATAATTTTTTAATGTGAAAAGTATAGTAAGAAATCTATAAATCCATGGGACACATTGAATGTGCATACGATCACAATAGTTCAAGTGGACAACAACAAAGTAGTGTTGAAAGGTATGTTTACCTACCAATTTATAATTTATAAAGTTTTTTTTGATTCTAGATCTACACAATATTTTATATATAAATATATTTATAAGGGTATAACATCACCACCTATATTATTATTTATTGATTTCATAGTAAAAACTCTTAATTTTATGATGATCATATCTCAAGTCTACAACTCCTCCAATATTAGTTTGCAGGAGCGTACTTCCTGTAAAATTATTGATACTCCATATAGTTAATTTTTTTTTTGTGATTTTGGGAATTAATTGGATATATATATATATATATACCCAATATCAATCTATTATTTGTGTAAATCATGTTTAGTATTTTAAATCATCATATAATTATATTTCAGTTTGAGGATGAATATGAACTTATAAAAGAAATGACTTACATTGTGTGGGTCTTACTACATATTGATGAGATATATTTATCTGAAATGGTTTTATAGAAATTAAAAATTGAAAATATTACTATTTTTTTGGTTAATGTTTGTGTATTTATTAAATAATTTCATAGACAACCCCTAGATTGAAATGTTTAGTTTTCAATCAATCTCATACCTAGTACTGCACCTATTTCAATGTCTCCATATCGATTGGCCCCTATTGAGTTGTATGAATTGATAAAATAATCTAGGAGAATATTGATATGGGATTCATATTATATAGTTCATCAAAATAGTATTCACCTATTATTTATGTTAAAAATAAATATGTGTTATGTGGCATCCCGCCTTTTTAATACATAACTTTTCATTACATTTTACATACAGAGGATCTTTAAAGTCTAGTGTCTTGGAAATAAAGAATAATAAAACTTGAATAAAACATAAAAAATTCTTATAATCCACTTGTAAGGATTCATCATAAGTTCATCCTAAGTAAAATTACTGCCTTTTATATATTTGAGATATACATTAAAGGAAAGGGTGATCATAAGGCCCAGTAAGGGTAAACAAGGGAAATCAGTGTACTTGTGATATCAATAAGAACTTGAATAACAACATAATGATATGATCAGTGTAATTATAGGAATATAATAATGAGAATAACTTGAAACATAACTTGAATATGTTTCTACAAAATTTCATTTCGACATTCATGAACATATCACCAAGGTCCATCCCCAAGGTGTCATAAAAATTACCAAGGTTATTCACCAAGGTATCGTGAAACTTGACATCTCTAGAGATTAAATCTTTACCCAATGAATTGGAGCCCTATCAAGGAAAGAAATTAATATGTATTTAATTTCATGTGATCCACATAGATCACAATCAAAAATTTCATAAATAATCCAAATAGAATCAAAGAAATGGGGTTCATGTCAAAATCGTGACGTTTAAAAAGAGCTTAAAAATAAGATCATTATATCATTTATAACCTATGGAAAGGGAGTGAGGGTTATATGTATGTCAATTACAGAATAAAATATATCATATTTATATATTTATGAACACCCATGGAAACTAAATATGTCTGGGTATTCAAATAAATAAACTATATAATTTCTTGAGAGAAAGAGATAAAATTTTTGAGACGAACTTTCTGCAGCATAACAGCTATATAACACGGATTTAGAAAACATTGAAAAGAGAGGGGAAAAGGGTCACCCACTCATAAATTAATAATAATACAGTAATGGTAATGAATAATATCATGGTATGGATATTTTAATGACATACCACAAGAAAAAGGAAACATGAAAGAAAAGAGACGATGTAGTTTCTTTTACAAAAAATTCGGCAGCATAACAGCATCACTTAAAAATTCAGAAAACAAATTGATGAGAGCAGAAAAGGCCTCTCAAAAATTAGACATGAAATGGACAGAAATGAGAACATATAATAACATACCCTCATCATAAAGATATGGAAAATATAAGACACAACATAAAGGAATTCTAGACTTAAAAGAGGAGGGTGAAAGAATCCCTTACCTTGAAGGGTAACTTTGAAATCTTGAAGTTTGGGACCTTGGGAGAATTGAGGTAACCTTGGGGTGACTCCTTGAGAGGTAATGAGACCATAACTTCGTTGAGTAGTATTTGGAAATGAAAATAATGATGTAAAGGCTTTGTATTTATAGGATAAGTGAGGGGACAAGTCATTAATGTCAAAGGGACACCTCATCAGTGGTAACCATGGGCTTGCCCATGATATTTTCCCATGGTATTGGCCACTTGGAAAAAATCACACCTTATCTTACTATTAATAATTCGACAAGAAAGATTACATAATTATTAAATCCTTAATGATGTCATTAACAACCTGAAACTAAAAACTGTATTTTCATTATTCACCGAAAATTCATTTTTCTCAGAAAAATCCCCAAAAATAACTTTAACCTAATATCGATGATCTGAATTCAAAAATGAACTCCATTTTATAAAAATAACTTTCTTAATATTTTTAATTTATTTTTTAATTAAAAAACACTATTCACCTGAAAAAACTAATACTTGACTAATAATTTCTGAAACATTTATTTACCTATTTTATTGAATCACATTACTTAATCGAGGTGCATAAATTATATTAATACCTTCTTTAAGTGAGATTAATAATCCATTTTTTCACATTACTAATCCTAAGCATAAAATCACTATTAAAAATTTACTATTCACAAAAATTAATTTGATCTTATTAGATTCTAAATTTCTTACTGAATACATTTCCAGAAGACCATTTTTTGAAAATAATTACCCACCATTGATTATTTAAGGTTTATATAAATATTTTAAAATATCCCCTTTTTACAAAATCCGTCAATGTACATCCTATAATTATTCTAACATCTGAAAAAAAACACAAACTTCACCATTGGAAGAAATCACAATTTTATTTATCTCAAAGGATTACACCAAGTATCTACGATCTCTTTACATAGCCCCTTATAACACCTGCATAAGACCTAAGTGTAAGGTGTGCTAATGTGAGAGAATCTGAGGGTGGCTCAGTCAACAATGCCCGAGTGTGATTTCTATAAGCTTGAAATTCTTTCGAAGGCGATTCCGCTCCAGCTTCACACAATGAAGTTCGGCTTGGGTTTGGTACAGAGTAAAGCCCAGTGGTGCTACCTCCTTCCCATGTTTCATCAGACGGGCTTCGATCGGCCTAAGACTATTGTATGAGGCCATCAAATATTCTTTCTATATTAATTAACCAAGATAACTTGTATTTAGAGACAACAATTGAAACATTTAGTTTCCAACAGTCATATTTACCTACGGTCATATAACGATGGAAACACAATAGTATCATTTTAATTATACTCACATCATTAATTAATGAATATAGTTTTGTTGAGTATAAACTAAAATAACACAGATAGAAAAATGAAAACAAAAATTCATTCAAAATTTCGGGTCGTTATATTCTTCTCCTTAAGAAATTTCATCCTCGAAATTTTTACTCGTATCCTCAGAAAAGAAAAGGTGTGGGTAATTCTGCCTCATACAATCCTCTAGTTCGCACGTGGCTTCTTCATATTTTTGGTTTCTCCACAACACCTTAACAAGGTGGGTAGTCTTGTTTCATAGAACCTTGTCTCTACGATCCAATATCTCCACCGGATGCTCCTCATAAGAGAGGTCATCTTCCAATTGTACCACCTCTAGGTTTACTACATGTGAAAGGTCAGGTATATACTTTCTCAACAGGGATACATGGAAGACATAATGAACATGTGCAATATTTGGAGGAAGTGCAAGCTGATAAACCACTTCTCCCACACGATCAAGGCTTTTATAGGGGCCAATGTACCTAGGGCTGAGATTCCCTTTCTTCCCAAACCTCATTACTCTCTTCCAAAGTGAAATTCGAAGAATGACCTTATCACCGACATCAAACTCCAAGTCCATTTGATCGTTGTCGGCATAGCTCTTTTGCTGACTCTGAGCAGCCTTAATGTGTTGTTGGATGGAATGGACTTTTTCTGTCATATCTTACACAAGATCAGGTCCAAGAAGCTTTCTATCACCATCTTCATCCCAAAAAGTAGGAGTTCTATATCACTTCCCATATAGAGCTTCATAGGGTGCCATTTGAATGCTCGAGTGGAAGCTGTTATTGTAAGAGGACTCAACTAAAGAGAGATGTTGATCCCATCCACCTTTAAATTCCATTAAGAATGTTCTTAGCATTTCCTCGAGTGTTTGAATATTCCTTTCAGATTGTCCACCCGTTTGGGGGTGATAGGCCATACGGAAATTCAATTCAGTGCTTAGAGATTATTGAAGAATTCTCCATATTTTTTATATGAACCTTGGATCATGATCAGATACGATAGAAAGTGGAACTCCATGTAGCCTTACCACTTCACGTAAATCCTGTCAATTTGATGAAGAGATAAATCTTCCCAGATATAGATAACATGGGAAGTCTTGGTTAGATGCTCCACAATAACCCATATCGCATTATTTCATTTGGAAGTTCTCATAAGAACAGTGACAAAGTCCATAGTGATATTTTTCCACTTCCATGCTGGTATGGGTAGTGGTTTCAACACCCCTTTAAGAATTTGTTACACTGCCTTCACTTGCTGACAGACTAGGCACCTTGTAGCGTATTCAGCAATCTCCCTTTTCATATTATCCAACTAATATTGATCACGATGGTCAATATACATTTTTGTTCTTCTATGATTTATAGAGAAAGTAGTGCTATGAGCTTCATCCATCAACTCCTTTTTTATGTCCGGAATAGATGGAACACATAGTCTTGTGCAAAATCTTAGTACACCTTCTTGATCAATATTGTACTCAGGAAACTTTCCATCCTTTACAGCCTCAAACTTCTCTTGTAACAAAGGATCTTCTTTCTGAGCCTTCTTTATCTTCTCTAGTAATGACGGTTGAGAAATCATTTGGGTTAGTGTTGATGATGTCCCTTTACTTATAATTCCCTTGTCCATATTTACTAGGTCATTGATCAAAGGATCTTTTTGAATCCTCATCATGGAAAGAACAATTGGGTCTTTCCTACTTAATGCATTAGCAACTTTGTTTTCTATTCCAGGGTGATAATGAATTGAACAATCATAGTCTTTAAGAAGTTCAAACCATATCTTTTGTCTCATGTTCAATTACTTTTGTGTGAAAATATACATCAATATTTGATGGCCTCTGTATATATCACATTTCTCCCCATTAAGATAGTGCATCCATTTATGCAGAGCAAAAACGACTGCAGCTAGCTCCAGATCATGCGTAGGATAATTCTGCTCATGAATCTTCAACTGTCAAGATGTATAAGCAATGAACTTGTCATTTTGTATGAGGACACACCCAATACCTTTTAGATATGCATCACTAAAAATAACGAATCCTTCTCCACTTGAGGGCAGAGTTAACATAGGTGCAGTAACAATCTCTTCTTCAACTCTTGGAAACTTTCCTCACAATCCTTTTTCCAGATGAACTTGACCCCTTTTCGAGTTAACCTAGTTAATGTATTATAAATCCACGAAAAGTTTTTCACAAACCTCCTGTAATATCTTGCTATTCCAAGAAGACTACGAATCTCAATTATTTCTGTAGGTTGAGGCCACTCCTCTACAATTTTTGTCTTTATAGGGTCAACTGTGATTCCTTCATTGGTTACAATGTTCCCTAAGAAAGTACCTCATTGAAACAAGAAATCACATTTACTAAACTTTTCGAAAAGCCTCTAATTCCGTAGAGTTTTCAAAATAACCCTTAGATGATCTTCATACTCCTCATGACTTTTGGAATATATCAGAATATAAACAATAAAAACTACCACAAAGTTTTCAAAGTAGTCCTTAAAGTCTCTATTCATAAAATCCATAAAAATAGGAGGTGCATTAGTCAATCTGAAGGGCATAAAAACAAAATCATAATGACCATATCTTGATTGGAAGGTAGTTTTTAGAATATCTTCTTTATTTACCCTCAATTGATGATAACCAGATCGAAGATCAATCTTAAAGAAAAATTGAGCCCCACGAAGTTCATCAAATAAGTAATCAATTCTTGGAAAAGGGTATTTTTTCTTCACTGTGATCCCATTCAGTTATCTATAATCAATGCATAGCCGCATCAATCCATCCATATTATTCACAAAGAGAATAGGTGCTCCCTAAGGAGACACACTTGGTCGGATAAACCCCTTCTCCAAAAGATGTTTGAGTTGTTTCTTTAATTCCTCCTGCTCCACATTTTCCATCCTATACGGGGTCTTTGATATCGGATGAGATCCAGGTACGAGTTTGATGGAGAACTCTACCTCTCTTTCTGGGTGAGTTCCATGAAACTACTCTGAAAATATATCAATGTATTCCTGGACTATGGGGTCATTCTCTATTGTCAAACTGTCATCTACTTCTTCTTCTTCACCGATAAACTCCATAAAGAATGATATAGGGGGTTATTTTAGAAAAATATGAGGTTGAGATATCTCTCCTTGGAAGATAACTGTAGGTTTTCTATTCAAGAGTACTGATGTTTCTTTGCTTCTCCAATTGATCTTAGCATTATACTATGAGATCCAGTCCATCCCTAGTATAATGTTGAATTCCAGCATGGTAATGACTACTAGATTTGCGATAATATTGTGCCCACTAATGTAAATACTAGAGTTTCTAAACACTGACGATGCTTGGATAGTCCCACCAGGATTCTTGACTAACAGCTCTAATTTTAGCAATTCGGGGGTTGATTCTAAATTCCTTGCAAAAATGGAGGAAATAAAGGAATGTTTAGAACAAGAATCAAACAAAGTGCTTACTAGCTTTGAGGGGACAATAAGAGTACCTGCTACCACATCATTTAGAGCATCGACTTCAGTTGTCGCGATAGAAAAAGCACAGACTTGATACCTTGGACTTTTTTGAGGCTGATGGTGGTTCCCCTCCACTGCCCTCATATTTGGACAGCGATTAGAAAAGTTCCCATGTTGTCCGCACATGAATCACTAGACATCAGGTAGGGCTTGCACCATCTTACCCTTGTCGTTTGTGTTTGGAAGTTGAGGTTTCACCTTACTATGAAAATTCCTCACAATATGGCCATCTCTGCCAAACTTGTAGCACTTCCCACTCCATAAATTCAACTTCCACTCTTTACCTCATGTTTTTGATTAGTTCCCACCACTTATCAGATTCTCCCTCTCAGCGATAGATAGCCAGGGTAACCTTCTCTTTCTCTAAACAACATAGCATAGAAAAGATCTTCTCTATAGAGCTGATCCATTGCTCAAAAATCAATGAGTCAGTCGATCCACTAAAGGTTGGTTTTTGTCAGAGCACAAAGGACTCAAAATAATGTTGTTCCCTTCATGGTGATATCGGTATCTCAGCTTGATTCAAGTTATTTCCCATATCTTGAGTCAGTTGGTTCATCATTCGCATGAATGTTTCCATTCCGGCTTCCAGTGGAGGGTTGTCAGCACATGGTCCATTGCGATCACCATTGGAACGATTCCTCCTATTGCCCGCCATTTTCTAAAAGAATAAAATCTTAGTGAGAAAATTATTTCATTTATGAATATTTTAACTATAAAGGATTCTACGTCTTAAAACTTCTGCTTAAACAATTATATTTCTCTATAATTACTTTATAATGATTCATAAAAATATTGCGATTAACCAAACATATCCCTCGGGAGTGTCGTAAACAAGAGTGCAGCAAGGCCCATTGTTGTGCACCATTTCCTATTTGAGTCTAACTCAAAGCGGTGTTTTCAGGTTTTACCCCTATGTACATCTATTCCAGATCCACCTCTACCAGCTCATATCCAGACAGGGATGTATTTGTTTGATAAACCACTTACTCAATACTCACCAAAATACCAGGAAGTTTTCCCTATATTTAAACTTTTATATAGGGTTATTCCTAAAGTTTTTATAGCCTAATTTCCATAAATAGCTAAACTATCCTTTGATATGAACTATGACATCCCACCTTTTTAATACATAACTTTTCATTATATTTTACATACAGAGGATCTTTAAAGTCTAGCGACTTGGAAATCAGGGAAAATCAAACTTGAATACAACATAAAACATTCTTATAATACACTTGTAAGGCATCATCATAATATCATGCTACGTATAATTACTTCCTTTCATATCCTGGAGACATACATCAAAGGAAAGGGTGAGCAGAAGGCCCAGTAAGGGTAAACAAGGGAAATCAGTGTACTTGTGATATCAATAAGAACTAGAATAACAACATAAAGATATGAGAAATGGAAGTATCGGAATATCATAATGAAAATAACTTGAAACATAACTTGAATATGTGGCTACAACATTTCATTTAAACATTCATGAACATATCACCAAGTTCCATGCCCAGGGTGTCATAAAAATTACTAAGGTTATTTACCAAGGTATCATGAAACTTATCATCTCTAGAGATTAAATCTTTACCCAATGCATTGGAGCACTATCAGGGTGCACCCTTAATATGTATTTACTTTCATGTTATCCACATAGATCATAATAAAACATTTCATAAATAACCCAAATATAATCAAAGAAATGGGTTTCATGTCAAAATCGTGACTTTTAAAAAGAGCATAAAAATATGATCATTATATCATTTATAACCCATGGAAAGGGAGTGAGGGTTATATGTATGTAAATTCCATAATAAAATTTATAATATTTATATATTTATGAACATCCATAGAAACTAAATAAGTATGGGTATTCAAATAAATAAACAATATAATTTCTTGAGAGAAAGAGATAGAAAATTTGAGTCAAACTTTCTGCAGCATAACGGCTATATAACACAGTTTTAGAAAACATTGAAAAGAGAGGGGAAAAGGGTAACCCAATCATATATTACTCATAATACAATATGGGTACTCAATAATATCATGGTATGGATCTTTTAATGACATACCACAAGAAAAAGGAAACATGAAAGAAAAGAGAAGATGCGGTTTCTTTTACGAAAAATTCGGCAGCCTAACGGCGTCACTTAAAAATTCAGAAAACAAATTTATGAGAGCGGAAAAGGCCTCTCAAAAATTTGAAATGAAATAGACAGAAATTAAAACATATAATAACATACCCTCAACATAAAGAGATGGAAAATATAAGACACAACATAAAGGAAGTCATGACTTAAAAGAGGAGGGTGAAGGAATCCCTTACCTTGAAGGGTAACTTCGAAAGCTTAAAGGTCGGGACATTGGGAGGATGGAGGGAACCTTGGGAGGACTTATTGTGAGGTAAGGAGACCATAAATTCGTTGAGGAGGATTTGGAAATGAAAATAATGAGGTAAAGACTTGGTATTTATTGGAGAAGTGAGGGGACAAGTCATTAATGGCCAAGGGGCACCTTATTGGTGGTATTGGCAAAACCATTGGCTTGAACATGGTATTTGCCCATGGTATTGGCCACTTGGGACACCTAATACCTTATATTACTATTCATAAGTCTACCAGAAAGAATAAATAATTATTACATCCTTAAAGATGTCATTAAACACCCGAAACTAAAAACTGTATTTTCAATATTCACTAAAAATTCATTTTTTTCAGAAAAATCCCCAAAAATCACCTTAACCTAATATTGATGCTCTGAATTCAAAAATGAACTCCATTTTATAAAAACAATTTTCTAAATATTTTTAATTTATTTTTTATTTAAAAAACACTATTCACATGAAAAAACTAATACTTGACTAATAATTTTTGAAACAGTTATTTACAAATTTTTTGAATCACATTACTTAATCAAGGTGCCTAAATTATATTAATACTTTATTTATGTTATATTTCTAATCCATTTGGTCACATTACTAATTATAAGCATAAAATCACTATTTATAATTTACTATTCACAAAAAATTATGTTGATCTTACTAGATTCTAAATTTCTTACTGAACACATTTCTAGAAGACCTGATTCACGCTCAAATTTACCCAAGGGAAGAAGATAGAATAGTCTTTGTATTCTAGCTTGGGTTATCGAATCCTCAGAGACCTAAGAAGTAACCTATAGACACATACATCCTATGGACTATTTTTGGCTACGAAGTGGCCAACATGGATTGATTTTAGATGGGTTTAAAGGATATCTAACAGATTTAATTGAATTCAATTTAAAAGATTGAGTTGATCCTAGTTTATCACTCGGGGTGGATTGGATGAAATTCCTTCTTCAACTATTTCAATTTCTTATATTTGAGATAAGTTAATTTAAGAATATCAAACAACATAATCACTTAATAGTTTAATAGCAACACCATTTAATACTAATCACTTATACACATGAAGGATCAATGTTTTGAGCACTTCAAGGTAAAGGTTCGTATTAGCACTTGAAGTGTGTGGACTTAAATTCAACCAGGATGATGGAGTTTAAAAATAATCAAATAAAAATCTCAATTAAAGAAGTTATTAGACATTAATGGGGTAATAAATAACATCCATTCCAGACCATTGGTACTCCCTTGGATCAACCCATAAGTGGGTAAGCCCTCCATTGATTATATTGTTTCAATGGAAGCAGGAGGTAGACTCATGAGGGAGATATTGAATAAGTAAAGAAAACAATAAAAAGAAAATGATCACTCCACCATTGTGTGAATAATTTCACAATGTTTGGTGAGAATAAATTTACACCTTGAGGAAACGGTATCAAAGTGATATGGAGAACAACACTATAAGAGGAGAATATGAACTTTTATTAAGAAACTAGGATTAATTAAAACAACTTTCATGTGAAGGAAGAACGTTACCAAGAAAAAATGGCAGCATAACATTAAGATGAAAACAAAGCTCAAATATGATAAAATCATCCACCACCACTTCCTTGAATAGGAATTTTGGGATCTTTGTGTCGAGTCTCCAATAGTACGAAGCATCTCAATTAATTTTGGTAGGCCATAGGTGGGTGGAAAGTTTAGGGAGAGTTGATTTTTCCACCCTTGACCCGAGGTGGCAGCCTGATTTCATCCACTGAACAGACACGCTTGGAAGTCATTCTAGATTGATAAATTAGAGTGGTCTATTGAAGAAGAAAATGGCTCCCCGGATATCTCCTAACCTCTTGTAAAAGTTGGGACCATTTGGAGTTGTGGATTCCGAGATAGGATTATATTGGTAGGATTTTTCCTAGGCTGTAGAATCTGGCCCAGAATTTTATCTCCAAATTGGGAAGCCTTGATGGCAACCATGGAGGCCTAATTAGCACTAGCTCATGTAGAATTATTTGAACAACAACATTTCCTATAGCATCACATGAAATTTCATCTTCATGGGGCCTGTATGTTGGGCCCCACATTCTCATCAGTGGGCTGGTGTCCAATCTGACTTCTCCAGAATTATTTCCTTTCATCATAAAATATTCTCATCTTCTTCCATGAATTCTCTATTTATCCCTGAATGAAACATGTTCATATTGAAGTATAGATAAATTTAAAAAAATACTAAATTAAAATATGGATAAATAATTTCCTTAAAATCAGATGAATCATTAGATACTTTAAATGTTGTTACAAAATGTACCACATAATAGTGCATTTTAAGAAGGAATTACACTCATAATGTGAAATGATGTTCAATGTGTAAAATGCACTAAAGTGGTTTTTATGAATAATAAAGCACCTTAATATTATATATATTAACAATGAATATTAGACTCATTTAGTGGCTAATCATATACCCCAAATTGAGTTTTTCTAGTCCCGATCAAAATGTATCTCAACAATATGAAATTCGAATTCCTTTTTCAAAAACATTTTAATACAAAATGATAACAAAAAAACCTTATACCAAAAAATCATGAAACCCATCAAAATATTTTCATACAAGATAGTTTAATAAGAAGATCCCAATACCAAGCCCATTCCTTTGTTCAAATTCATTTCCATATTTCATCCAATATCAATAAAGTATGAGGATGTGTTGTGTATCACAATAGACATGGGGGTTCATCTTTATTCAAGGGGGAAATGACGGAAGCTCTAGGTGGAATCACATTTAAATATTAAGATGAGTATTCAAGTTTTTTTGGTTGTATTTTTTCTGCAATTTTTTAATGGTAATTGAAATTGTACTCATAAGAGTCAACCCATGTAGCGAGACTATGCTGATGAATCCTAGGCTCAAAGACCTTAGGGCACCAAGTGAAGCCCACGTACTTGGGCATCATGTCGAGTAAAATCAGTGAAAAACAAATTCAAATTACCAAAAATATAGATAAAATTACTAACTCTGGGCCAGAAAACTATGGAGTCACGATCCCCAAGTGCCAAAAGCCAAGCATTAGGTCATTTCATTACTCTACACACAAATTTATTGTTTTTTTTCATTTTTTTTGAATACTCATATTAAAACTAAAATGATCATCAAACCTATGCTATTTATTTTGAGGAACCCATAAACTCAAACTAATACCCCACTATCCAAAGGACATGCATTGTGATTTTCTTTTATTTGGATGAAAATATAGACAATGAAATATCACATTAGATAGCCACACTTTCCAAAATCTATGCTCATGAAATATACATAGATTAAAATTAGAATTAGGGAATGCTAAATTATTTGAAATTCAGTTTCAAAGTGTATAATGTCTATTATCATGTTCAAGGTTAAAGAAAATTTTCCTTCCATTAAGCACACTTTTTTTCAAATCATTTTTTTTCACACAAAAGCAATTTTTTTTATTTAATCTACCCCCAACTTAAAATAACTCTGTCCCCAGTGATTAAAGAAATGAAAATTTGGAAGGAGTAGAGGCAGGTAAGGGAATTTCAAAAAGGAAATTGAAATATGAGGATCATGGAATGAAGTCACCTGGTGGTTTAAGTTGAAGTTCTTATTGCTCCAATCTAGTCCTTAGATATCCATGTCATTTGCAGAGTTCCCTAGCAGAAAAAGGAAAAAAGAAAGAAAAAAAAACTATATATATATATATATTTATAATAAATAAAGTAAAATATAAGTTTATATATATAAATTATAGAATAAGGAAGCACAAAAAGCCGTAGGTCAGTGGTAAGCGCGTGCCCCTGTCTACCTTCTGTCCGAGGTTTAAATTCCCGTGGCTTCACCGGTTGTGACGGGGTTTTCCTCACAACCTACGATGTGGCCTTTTTATTATTATAATATTTTTATTTATTTTTATTTTAACCTACAAACAAATAAAAATAAAATAAAATAAACTGATGATACATTGTCTTGTTTTTACATTTCTGGGTAACGTATTACTCAAGGATCACACCACGTGACACAGATGAATATGGTGATCCCCTTTCGTACCCATCCATACTCATAATAGAAGAACATATCAACAGTCTATTTTTATATCAAAATGATTAATTAATCCTATTTAAAAAAATTATTCACAATGATAAAAATCACGGGTTGCCTCCCGTGCAACGCTTTGGTTTAATGTCGCTAGCCCAAAATGGACCCCCTAACTTATCCAATACCAACTTTCAACATTTTACAGACCATATGTTTCACCACTTCTACTAGGTTTAGATTCATTCCATTTTTAGATTTTTTTCATGCACAAACCTATGTTCTAAAATGAGTGGTAAAATCCAAGGAATATCAGAAATGTTTGATCCTGTTCCCTCTGTAGTATCTCCTAAGACATCAATGATCATTCGAACTTTTTTGGTTTCAAGTGAAGAATTAATTCCAATTGAAAGGTCATGATTATACATTATGAAGGTATTATTTAGAGGGGAGGGAAGGACAATAATTTTGAGCTCGGGTTGGATAGGACATTTAGACACAAGTTGATATTTTGAATCCAATTCAGTTTCATTTTCCAAATTTTTCAACAAAAATTGGTTTCTTTTGAATCAAATATTCAGCCACCAAATCGGAAATATCAGTGTTAGGAATGGGTAGGTACTCAAATTTTGTGATTTCTCTTAATGGTTCAATGATTTTTGTTTTTGAAAAATCATCAATGGAGTTATATTCATGATTCTCAATCCATGATGTAAAATTTACCTATTGTGAATATAAAAAAATCAGTTTCCTCTTGATTTAAACACCCATAAACAATTCCTTTATCCTCTTCATATATCCCAAATCTAAAGGTTGTCTCTTCAGTAAATTCATGAGTGGTTTGTGGGAAACTAGACCCTTCACATAAGGTTATGAAAGGGGCAGTTGGTGTTGGCATGTGTTCCTCAAAAGTTTTAATGTTTTGTAGTTCTAACCTCAAAGATGAAACCTCAAAATTCATTTTCTCCATTTGTTGAAATAGTTTTTCAAGTAATGGATGTGGGTCCGAATGGATAAGGGACTAAGATAGAGGTTATATTCCAAGAGGATAACTATGTTGTTCAAATTCCATAGGAGGATGTTCAGATTGGCCTTGTTGGGATTGGAAGTCATAATAGGTAGGAATGTTTTGCGTATAATAGGATTTAAAATGCTGTTTCTCAATCGGTTGTTGGTTATCCCACCAATAGAAACTAGGATGGTCATTTTACGTTACACTTGGTGTGTGGTGGTCAATGTAGGGAGATGTTCCCCATGTTTGGGTTAGTTCAAAAAGGATTTCCATACGAGTGAAATAGGGGATGACAATAGATAATTGGGGTGAGAAAAGGATGATAGTGTCTAAGATAACTTAATTAGGTCTCCAAAAAAGGTGCCAAAATTTGATTCATGCTCAAATTTACCCAAGAGAAGAAGGTATAACGGTCTTTGTAGTCTAGCTTGGGTTGCGAATCCTCAGAGACCTAAGAAGTAACCTACAAACACATACATTATATGGATAGTTTTTGGCGATAAAGTGTCCAACTTGGATTTATTTTATATTAGTCTAAAGGATATCTAACAGATTTAAGTGAATTGAATTTAAAATAATGATTTGAACCTAGGTTATCACTCGTGGTGGATTGGATGAAATTCTTTCTTCAACTATTTCAATTTATTATATTTGAGATGAGTTAATTTAAGAAGATAAAACAACATCATCACTTACTAGTTTGATACCTACACCCTTTAATACTAATCACCTATACAATTGAAGGATCAAAGTTTTGATAACTTCAAGGTAAAGGTTCTTATTAGCACATGAAGTGTGTGGCCTTAAATTCAACAAGGACAATGGAGTTTAAAAATCATCAAATAAAAATCTCAATTAAAGAAGTGATTATACATTAATGGGATGATAAATAACATCCAATACAACCCCGTTATACTTCTTTGGATCAACCCATAAGTGGGTTATCCATCTATTGATTCTATGATTTCAATGGAAGCCAGAAGTAGACGCATGAGGGAGGAATTGAAGAAGTAAAGAATACATTAAAAAGAAAATGATCACTCCACCGTTGTGTGAATAATTTCACAAGGTTTTGTGTGAATAAATTCACACCTTGAGGAAACGGTATCAAATTGATATAGAGAACAACACAATAAGAGGATAATAATAACATTTATTAAGAAACTAGTATGAATTAAAACAACTTACATTTGAAGGAAGAACGTTACAAAGACAAATTGGCAGCATAACATTAAGATGAAAACAAAGATCAAATATGATCAAATAATCCAACACCACTACCTTAATTAGGTATTTTTGGATCTTTGGGTAGAGTATCCAATAGTACAAATCATCTAAATTAATTGTGGTAGGCCATAGGTGGGTGGAAAGTTGGGGGAGAGTTGATTTTTCCACCCTTGACTGGAGGTGGTATTCAGATTTCATCCACCGAACAGACTCACTAGGAAGACCTTCTATATGGAAGAATTAGAGTGGGACATTGAAGAAGAAAATGGAGCCCCGGATGTAATCTAACCGCCTGTAACATTTGGGCCCATTTGGAGTTGTGGATTCCGATATATTATTACATTGGTAGGATTGTTCTAGGCCCAAGAATCTGGCCCAAAATTTTATCTCCAAATTGGGCCACCTTAATATCCACCATGCAGACCGAATTAGCACTTGATCCTGAAGAATGATTTGTTCATTTACATGTTTTCTTGCATGCCACGAAATTTCAACTTCATTGGGATTGTATGCCGGGTCCCACATTCTCATCAGTGGGTTGGTATCCAATCTGACATCTCCAGAATTGTTTCCTTTCATCACAAAATATCTCCATCTTCTTCCATGAATTATCCATTGATACCTGAATAAAACATGTTCATATTGAAGTTTAGATCAATTTCCCAAAATATAAAATTAAAATATGGATAAATATATTCCTTAATATCAGATGAATCATTGGGTACTTTAAATGATGTTAAAAAATGTACCACATAATAGTGCAATTTAGGAAGGAATTACAATCATAATGTGAAATGATGTTCAAAGTGTAAAATGCACTAAAATGGTGTTTATGAATAATAAATCAAATTAATATTATATATATTAACAATTAATATTAGCCTCATTTACTGGATAATCAAGACCATTTTTTGAAAATCATTACACACTATTAATTATTTAAGGTTTACATAAATATTTTAAAATATCCCCTTTCTCCAAAATTCATCAGTATACATCCTATATTTATTCGAACATCTGAAAAAAAAACAAAAACTTCACCATAGGAAGAAATCAAAATTTTATTTATCTCAAAGTATTACACAAAGTAACTTTGATCTCGTTACATAGCCCCTTATAACCCCAGCATAGGACCTAAGTGTAAGGTGTGCTAAGGTGAGATAATCAGAGGGTGGCTCGGCCAACATTGCTCGAGTAGTGATTTATATAAGTTTGAACTTCTCCCAAAGGCGATTCCACTCCAGCTTCACATGATGAAGTTCAGATTGGGTTTGGTCCAGAGCAAAGCTCAATGGTGCTACCTCCCTCCCAAGTTTTGTCAGATGGGCTTCGATCGGCCCGAGACTACTGGATGAGGCCATAAAATATTATTTCTATATTAATTAACCAAGATCACTTGTATTTAGAGAAAAAATTGCAGCATTTAGTTTCCAATGACCATATTGACCAACGGTCATATAACAGTCAAAACCCAATGGTCTTATTTTAATTATACACACATCATTAATTAATGAATATAGATTTGTTGAGTATAAACTAAAATAACACACACAAAAAAAGAAACAAAAATTCATTCAAAATTTCAGGTCTTTAAAAGTTAATGGTTCTTTGCACTGATTATTGATAACTTAACAATATCACTATCAAGAATAAGTATCCACCACCACATATTGATTATATATTTCTATAATTAAGAGGAGATATATATTATTCAAGATTTAGCTTCGATACGAATATCATAAATTGATAGTCATGAATGAGGATATACCCAATACATATTTCCATACAAGTTATGGTCATTATGAATTTATAGTAATTCCATTTATATTTACCAATGATGCTTCTATCTTAGTGGACATAATGAATAAATTTTTTAGAGATCACCTTAATCAGTTTGAGGTATTTTTTAAAGGAGATATTTTTAAAAACCCAAACCCCAGTAGACCAATGTTGGTGCTTTTCTACATTGGAATGATTTTAAAGAACCACATCCCAAAGTACCAAATAGTTTAGTAGTCTTGGTATACTAGATACAAATATAAAATGAAAATTAATCTTTAAAATATATAACAAAAAAATAATTTCAACGAATCTTCCATTATTTCCCCTTTGTGTAACCCTTCATATTAGTCATAATACTCATTCTTGAGTCCTATGTAAAAAATAAAACATAAGAAATTGGTGAGATGAAATTCCCAGAATGGGTAAGAAAACAATAGAATCTATGATAAATTATTGCATACTAAATATGGAAATGTAAATAACTAAAACACATTCCATTGAAATAATCCCATAAGCTAAAAACTTAACCATAGATATTCTACATGTCTAATAAGAAAATGGAATATAAATAACTGAATTCATAATGATGGAATGCATAATTTTGGACATCTAAAACATACTTTCGAGGTTTCATACCAAGATTCTAATACTTTTAAGGATTTATTCCAAGAATCTAATACATTCAAGGATGTATTGCAATAATCTGAATCTTTCAAGGATTCGTTCAAAGAATCTGAAATTATCAAGGCTTCACATAAGAAATCTAATAAATTGATTAGGCCTTGTCCAAAAACCAATCTAGTTTATCTCATGCGACCTACTGACGCATCAAGGGGATATAGAGGACCTCGATCGTTTCTTTCTATGTCCAATTAATTCATCATATGAAATAGGGGAAACATAAAAAACATAATCATTTGTATTAAAACCAGTATAATAAATGTAAATACTTTAATCGTAAACTATTAATGGTATCAATATAGCACATCCACAGTCAATCCAATCATCAACCATTCAAAAAAACATTTTAGATGATGTTATAAGAGATCAACCTCAATTAAGCATAAGATTCATCAAAGGGTTTTGAGATAGATAAAAATGTTATAATAAAATCATTTAAATTTTATTGAGGAAAAACTCTTATTAAAACCCTACGAAAAATAAATTAATATAAAAATACCATTTTCTTAAAAAATAATCATTCTCAATACCAAATATACCAGAAATAAAGGAATTTTTTTAATTTAAGAAAATATGTAGGGCTTCAAAGGAAGATAGAAATTACATAATAATAATGGTGGTGGGAAAGTCGTTGTCATTATGTACATTAATAATAAAACATTACTTTTTCCATTTGTCAAAAAATTACATATAAAACACATAAAAAGATTCATTTTTAAATTTTTTGAATGAAATTAAAATTATATATATATTTTCCTTTGTAATTATTTTATATTCATAAAAATAAATACGTATAATAATATCAAAAATATGGACTTGAAGAAAAAAACGTGATAATTAAATCTTTAATCATTCAAGGTGTCCCATACCACATTGATTATTTAAATCATAAGCACCATGAAAGAAGAAAATGTAACAAAAAATTAAATAACTTGATAATAAATAAATTATTACATGATAATTCAACGGGTCTATATATAAACCTCATAAAAGAAGGTGGGTGTATAACATCCATTCATGCCTCAATGAAAGGAGATTTAGATGAAGTCCCTTACCTTACGCTTCCTTTAGTGAAGCATGATTTTAACTAATTTATAATAGTTTTATGAATATTATTAACTTATATAATATCATTATTCCTATTTATGATATCATATATGATCTTATTATATTATTTTATCTCCAATTTTTTGATAATATTTCAATATTACCCTTGTTTTGGGTGTTAACTACTTCATTTTCTTATGCTTGATTTATCATGAATGCCTTAATTAATATGAATAGAATATAGATCAAAAATCTAAAAAATGATATAAATTTTATAAATATCATCTTTAATCATTAAATAAATTTTTATAATAATTTTAAAAATGTTAATATGGAAAATAAATCACATATCTTTGTGGAGATGGTAGGTCGTACGTATACATGAGAGATGGTATCATTCCCTTAATGGTGAAAGGGTAAGGAAGTGGATGGTATTTTAATTTTAAAAAAGTCAATATCATTTCATAATTACTATATATATCCTTTATTTCCATCATTATACCCATCCTAGTATAGTGTTGATGAAACAAATTACACTATCATGTGAGAAAGTAAGTTGTACATATCCACACATGGTGCTTTCATTTTTCAAAGGATGGATAAATCATGAAATATGATTATACAATAATAATAATAACATATAACTATATATATGATACTTTATATATCACTTTATCATGGTAGAAACTCTAGAAGAAGATGTATAAAAATAAATGAACATGGTTGAGTTGGTAAAATTGATTACCACTTCTTCAGAAGACTTCCTTTAGATATATTATTATGGGATATAAGGTTGGTATTTTTGGAACAAAAAAAAATCCATTACTTGAAAAGGTTTTTGGGAGGATAAATGGGCAGTTTTTTGTTTATATAGAAGGATAAAAGTGGTGTGAATAAGTGAGATAGGAGTTTCCCTTTTTTAATTGAGGGGAGGTTAACTTTTGGAATCTCTAACAAACCATAATCATTAATTTTTATTAATAAAAGCCTATAGAAGAACAAAAACAAGAAAAAAATATATCGTAAAAGAAAAGGAAAAATGATCCCAAAATAAAAAACAAAATGACCATGGGGTATGAAATCATGGAGACCAAGGGAATCCACAATGACAAGATTCCCCTACCCCCTCACCAGGAAAGGATTCGAGTCCTAAAAAACATGTAATCCACTCACCATAGTTCACCTTGGATGCTAGAAAGTTAAAAACTGTATTCCTTTCATGCAACTTATAGAGTATAACCATTTGATTGAGAAGAAACATCTTGCACATATGAATAATATATACAATTGACATGGGTAAATTGATGAGACTGAACATAGAATGATGGATTGTGAGTGAGTTAGTCTCGATTGTGTTGAGGTGAAGATTTTTCTACCCACAGAGAAGGAGAACAATGAGTATATCGCGGTAATCCTCTAGGAGGGAGTAACAACTATCAATATTCATTGAAAAAGAAAACACCAAAGAGACCCAAGAGTTTTGAACACCACCACCACCATGCATTAAATAAGTGTCACAAGATCAATCCACATTTATTTTTAATCCCATGATATACTAAAGACAATGAACCCATCATACCCTCTTCACACTACAATCACTGTTGGGAGTATGAACAACATCCAGGAAAGGTCTCAAAGAAGTACCATCATTTCTGTCTTTACATAGGTGAATGAGGTCAATCAAGGTTGTCCATGTTTTTCAACAATACCTGATCTGGTGACCTTGGATCCCTTGTATTGGGAACCATTTCTTATTTCCAAAGGCTCCAACAACTCACAATTAGAATTAGGGTCCTCACCTTCTTTTCCAACTGTGACATGAACCTCTAAACATTGAATCAAAAAGGACGTCTGTGTATAATGATGCAATTTTATACCTGTGAAGACAACCAATGAACATCATACCATGCATGACCAATCAAATTTTAAGATAAGGTGATCCAAGGCTTTAGATCATGAATACTTTAATTAATATAATTTATTTAGGCTAGGTTGATTCCCAAGAGCTTGATGTTATCCATGTTTGGGAGTGTAGAGTTCTTAATTCTACACACCTAGAAATTGATTTTTTTGGTACCTCTTTGCACCAAAAAAATTACCCCATCATCATGGTCATTAGATGCCAACTGCATTATACTAAATGATTTGTTAGAAATAGTGTCTAAGGAAGATTATATATTAAAATGTGGGAGAGAATCTTGGTTAAACACAATTCTATAAAAAATATCCTATTGTATCTCTTCTACAACTACCTGAATGAACCTTAGATTCTCATATGATTTCATGAATGATTAGTTAGGTATGGGACAACCAGAAAAACTGAGAGTTACCCTTACCCAGTTGTTCACCAAGAAACTAAAATCTCCCATTCCCACAATCCAGTGGGAGTACTGTTATAGGCCCTAGAGGGGGGTTGGATCATGTGCCAAATGTTAGAGCCTCTATCTCCCTACAAGCCAGTTTGAACCCTGTACTTATTCCACATAATCCTTTCCCATAGAGTCCTCCCATAAATTACTTCCCATGCCAATTTTCCATGTAAGCCTTGAATTACCATAATAAAACTCATAATATTAACACCTCCTTGGAAAATAGTTTAATAATCCTATTCCAATACACTCAATAGTGTCTTCTTTCCAAATGGGCATCCCAAAGAAAAAAAACCATGATATTCTCCAACCAAAAAATGACCCCTTTCATGACCATAATGTTAAAAAGGAAATGAATTGGGATGGAAGAGAGCACATTATTCACCAAAGTAATTATTCCTCCAAAAGATAATAACTTATTCTTACAATTCAAAATTAGACCCGTGATTCTATTAGAAAGGTTGCCAAATTGTTAGATAAAGAGATTATTTTTAGAAATTGCTGTGCCCAAATATTCCATCAGGAAGGTGCCTATTTTCGTTTTATAAATGCTATCCAATACCCAAACACATTTGTTTGGATAATTGTCTGTGGTATAGAAATAGATCATATCCCAGTTTACTAGTTGAACACTCCATTTATAATATTCTTCCAGAATGAAATTGACTCCACTGATGGATCTGATTCTACCCTTGAAAAAATGATAGTATCATCATCAACCATGAGATGGGAAGTATAATTTGAATGATACCAGACATGGTAGGAGAAACTTCTGCCCATACCAGTGACTTTTTTTGGGTAATAGATGAGGGTATCCTAGGAGATAATGGAGAGGGTGGGGGAATGTGGGTCTCCATACTGTAGACATATGATTGCCTCGAAAAAAATTGTATTTTCCCCCATAAAATAGGTGGAAATCCATGATGAACTAAAGCACTACAATAGAAGATCAACCATCCATTCTATTAAGACCATTTAGTTTAGGACCTTAAGGATGAAATTCCATTCAATCATATCATACAACTTTATCATATCCACCTTGATTTCTATATTGGATCCCAATGAATTTTCTTCGATATCTTTAATAGCCCCTTGAGAGACTCCAATGGCCCCATGGATTGTTCTCTCTTTGATAAATCCATGTTGTTGTTCTGCAATCTAATTAGGAATATTGACTGACAATATTTTGTTAATGATGCTTTAAAAAACATTATAGGAGAATTTAAACATGTAAATAGGCCTATACTGATGTAATGATTGAGGGTCCTTAACATTTGGATTCATTAACAGCTTTGAAGCACAAGAGACCCATAGAAGATAGACACCGCGAAAGAAATATTGAACAACCAAAATCATATTTCTATTAATAACATCCCAATAGGCCCTATTGAAAGGACCTGGGTACCCATCTAGTTAGGGTGAAATTTCTAAATTTAGTGTCCAGACTACATCTCATATCTCTTTTTTCATGCAGGATTGAATTCATGGAATTATTATCAAGAGTAGATACCACACTAAAAATTGTACCAAAAAGATCTACTCTCCCCCTCGGATAACCATCCAGCGTATTATTGTTGGGACCATTGAGAAGATATTTTAAACTATCAATGTCCATACCCACCAAAACATACAAATCATTCAAGTGATTTCTGTATTCCAAAGATATTGGGTCTACCAATGCATTGTTTTTCAATAATTTAAGCATGAAAGTAACCAATGTTATGGTTTCCTTCTTTAAGTCATTTGGTTCTTGAATTCTCGTGTTCTAGGTGTTCATAATTTATTAACCATTACTAAAATATGTTATTTATATTGATTATCTCTCAAAAAATTAAATCATTCCATTCATCCCCCAAGATAGATTCAAGATTCTCAATCTCTCAGTTAATTGCTTCCAAGTATGAGGTTGGGGGGTGATTCCTTATACAAAATTAAAGTTCATCCCTAATTAATTTGATTTTATTATAAATAAATAATCATTAGAGACCCTACATTGGCCTACTCTATGAATATTTCAATATTTTGGAGTTTTCATAATCCTCCATCTCTAAGTCAGTGAAAGAAAAGTAATTGTCTCTCATTTTCTAGGATGCTAGAATAATTCAAAGGGGAGAGTGATTTGATAATACCATTGTTAGATGAGAAACATTGATGTCCAGATATAATAAATGGCTTGAAAATTCACAAGTAAACAACCAATATGGAACCAGGTCTGGTTGGCTCCCCACAAGTTCTTTCACCACATGAATTCATTTCCAACATACCATGAATATGATAAACCACTACCGACCATGAAGGCTAAATGTCAATACTATCTATTAGGGGAAAGGTTCCATATACTTTATTTTAATTTTCCCCATAAATAATAATAAATTCTCTAGAAATAAACCATTGGTTACCACTACTACAAAATAATTAAGATCATTCTACAAAACATGTCATTCTTAAGCATCACATTTTTCATAAATGAACGAGAAGAAAAAAATAGTTCCAAAAACAAATTTTGTAGTATCAAATTGATCTATGTCCATGATCAGCCCACTAAATGGTTTTTATTCCAAAATAAAAAAATATGAGATTTCCATCGGTTTACATGTAATTAGTTGCATACCAACATTCTGTATTCATATCCATGATCATAGATGTACTCTGGTTGGCCTCCAAGATAGCATCCAAGGAAACCAAACTATTGCGAATTGCGCTGGCAATGAAATCTGACTTAACATGAACTCTCACTCCATGGGAATTCCAAAAAATGAAAAAAAATCATCAAATGGATACATTCCTAGTTTTGAAGCCATATAGTTAGATGCACATAGCCTGATTAGACAATGGGGTTCCTTTAGATTTGGACTAATATCTAGTACATGATCTAGGAAGAGATGATGGGGGGTTACCACTGTTGGAGCCAAGAGTGTTTGAGGATCCTTCTATGTCAACCCATAACACTGAATAGGAGAAGTAGGTTTTCACACATCATATCAAGAGGGTATCTCAACACCAAAATCAATCCTTAGAGTGGGCTGGGAGAATTCCAAATGGAGGGTAGTTCCATAGACATCTAAAATACATTCCTGGGTTTCAGAAAGATATGGAGGAGACCAAGAAAGTTAAGATGCACAGATTCCATGGGAGAGATGGGGTATCAACAAACATTAGGGGCCTAAATCAATCAAACCATCAAGGGTAATCAAAGAAGTATTGTAGAGGATCAAGTCTATGCAATGAGGACCCACAAAAATAGGAGGATAGATATCTTGTCTGAAAGAGCTGGACCCAACCTTCTGAGGATATTCAGGTACCTCATTGCCTAAAAATTCTTTAACCAACTCTGATCTCACCAGAAGAGAATATATAGAATCCTTACACATTGATGACTCTTTCAGACTGAGATTACTTCATTGAACTCTTAGTGTGAGGAACTAACGTCTCTTATGAAAGATGAAACAACAATTCGCATGAAGGTGGTTGGATGAAAAGAAACTAGGGGTGAGAAAAAAACCTAGGGATGTGACCAATATTCCATGCCCCCACCCTAAGACTCAAATTTTTTGGGATAGGTTGTGAAAGATCTAATTTGATACAAATTTTGGCTATGAATGCTTCCTCAAGATTAAGAGTGCATTCATAAGAAAAAATTAATGTCCCCAAAGAATAACCAATCCTATAAAGGAAAGATGAATTCTAGAATGAAAAAGGTAGTCCTAAAAGGGAGATCCACACTACTGCATGAGAGGGATCTTGACCTGAGTGAACCTCCATCACCCAATGATACAAGTGGAAACCCTATCTTCCCATAGACCTGAGACTAAAACACAAGTATTTCAAAAATATGAACTAGAATCCAAAACTATATAGAACTCCAAATGATTAAATAAAGATACTTTAGTTGGTGAATCCAGGTTCCATGAATTCATAAACCCTTGAAAATTCACAAGGTAAGGTTTTTCAAAACCAAATATAGCTTTGAGGGTCCAGTTTAGGTGTGCTGACGCCTCCAGAAAATAAGAATTTGGGACCATGAGTATGGGAAAAAAACTTTTAGAGAATGAAACTAGTTCAATAGATACCTCGATAAAGAAAGAGTCCCTTATATTTAGAGTAGAATCTGGTCCGCAAAGATCCTCCATGAACAATAGAAAAGGTGGTGAAGTAGAGTCAAGGGCCAAGAGACCCCGAAAGCCACCAGAGAAGATGATAAACATGAAGGCAGAGGTGAGACAATGATAGATTCTGAAGGATCAAGAAACATTGGACAAGGAGGATTAGTGCACATTAGAGAAATGATGATTTTATTTTGAAAATGGGGAGGCATGTGGAGAACGTTGTTTTCAAGGGAATCAATTAGAAAAGGCTCATCAACATAGTTTTGGATACTCTCAAAAAATTAAATTAATGAAAATTAATTTTCAGTTTCAAATGGATTAAAATTGATTTATTTCAATGATAACACAATGATGGGTCAAAATCCTCTCATCCAATAATATTTAGTGATGTTTAGGTCACATTCTTACACTTATAGTTTGGATTCAGACCTTATTTAATCGCTTTGACACTTACCATGGAAACATGTGTTTTTACTCTTTAAGAGTAAATATAGTTACTATAAAATTCCAAATGAACCTTAAATGGATAATGAAAGAAATTATAAACCTTACCCCAATTTGTTGGAAAATTTTAATTTTTTATGAATTATATATCATTTAATAAAATATAATTTATATTAAACTATCATTACTGCATCATCATTATGTATTCTTTTAAGTTATTTTTTTATTTTATACAAATTAAAAATAAATTAAGTTGACTAAGATTAACAATTTTCCATTTCCAATACAATTTATAGTCGAATATATCCCATAGATAACACCATAATAAAATGTTTATTTTGTTGAAAACAAAAGTATGGAATCATTGAATTTTATTTAAAATAAAATACTATTAATTTCTTAAAGTCATACAAGTGGCTCCAAGATCTCATAAATCCTGTTTGGTAGACACTCACAAACCCAATCAAATTAATAAAACTGTGAAGGTAACTTTATAATATTTATAATATTATTTTTATCCTTAACTACCATATTTAAACTTAGCCATGGTAATACAAATTTCCAAATTTACTATTCATATTTTCCAAAAAATAAAGGGGGAATATTTACTAAATTTAAACCTTATGATTAAAAATATGGAATTCATTTTCAAAAATTCAAAACACATAATTGGATAATATTAATTTAAAATTAACCCCATTGAAAAAAAGAAAAAAATGAGTTTTTAATGTGAAAATATTCAAAAGATTGAAATGTTTTAATATCCAGTGTCATTTTGAAATTGATTACAATGACGTAACTTGTATTAAATGATATAAAATATTTGTAAATGTACTTTAAAATCAATCAAAAATAAAATTTAACACTATAAATTATTTATATGAAAAATATATTTTTAGAAAAAATTCAGTATTGTTCACCATTCATTAAAACATGAAACTCATCAGAAAAATACCAAAAATTAAAATAAAGTATTTTTTGGTTTTATTATTTAAAAAATAAAGGTTATTTGTTAAATCATAATTCATAAAAGTGTAAATTGTTTTAAAACAAGTGCTCCATCAAAAGAGGAAAATCTATATTTATAAAAATATATCTTTATATTCGTAAAAGTTGATTTGTTTTTATATAATTTATAGAAATCACAAAAGATGAATGTTAAAAATTATATTGAATATATAATATATAAAATTCACAATGTGGTTAATATTATTCTCTCCCAATAATTTTACAGATATTTTATAATAATATTTTATGGTTCGTTTAATCTAGGTGTTGCATAAAAAATATGATATAGAAAAGATTACCTTTAAAAAGAGACTTACTATAAAATATGGGGGTGTTAAATTCTCCCCTATTTCAATAAATTTCACCCTTGAAATTTGAAATATCCCCTCAAAAATCAAAGGTTCATATTTCAAAATTCCATTATGGGAAACCCATATTAAAAATAGGCTTAATAAAATATCCTTTTAATAATAGGGAAAGAGAAACAATAAGGTTGACACCAAATTAGAATTTTGAATATGAAATAATTTAAATAAATTGAAAACCTAGACATATAATAGAAATATAACTGTCTAGTTCTGATGGAGAGTGATAGTGAACATCATCATTATAATGTTAACCATCACACAACTGTAAATTTATGTTTGGTTAAAAGACCACTGATTTCTCAGAAAGAAAAGTTAAAAAATAATGTTATTATTCCAAAATCGTTTTCCTTGAGTTAATAGGTTCTTTTACTATTCATATAATCACTTGATATAATAAACTTAATTGATTAAATTCCCTGTTATGAGAATAATCTCAACCTTTTGTGGTGGTTCGATTTATTTTGTCTTCATTTCATATACCCAGAGATGGATATTCAAGATGAATTATTATGCCCAGAGAAGATTATTGAATCAGAAATTCAATAAGGAATTTTTTAATTCCTTAAATGTTAACTAAAACAAAAATGGAAAGAAAAAAATATCTAATAAATCAGACTCTAAAATTAAACAATAACATCGAAATTTCAGCGTAATCCATTCCATAAGTAATTACCTTAAGACAGATTAATTTTTTTATCCAAATTCAATGTCCAAAAAATTAGAAGAAAGGTCGCTAAATTTATAAAATCAACATAACATTAGATTTCCCAAAAAATATAATGTAATTCATATAGTCACATACCAAATATCTGAGTACCTTAAATACCATAATGAAAAATTTTACACTTCCAAATCCTTAAAGAATAAGTACACTAGTACAATCCTTATATATATCATGTTTCTTATAACTAGATAATTATTGATGAAATACTCAAATAAAATAAATATTGAATCCAAACAATAGAATATTGATCATTCATCATGATATATAGTAGTAACATAAGCTTTATCATGATCTATTATTCTCTTTTGGGGTATATGTGTTGTGCACTGTGTTGCATTTGTTGTCAATAAGGTGTCAAAGATTCAATGGATGACAAGGAGTGTCAATATGTGAATGAAAAAGGAAGTGATGGAGATGGTGATGTTGTCAATAAGGTGTCAAGGATTGAATGGAAGACAAGGAGTGTCAATATGTGAATGAAAAAGGAAGTGATGGTGATGGTGATGATTGGAGAATGGCCATGGTACTGAGAATCATGTCACTTAGGAGAATCACTAAGTGGCATAGGAGGTAATGGTTGAAATATTCTCCATACTAAATTAGACGATTGTTGAGCTGATCTTAAGTTCAAAGAACATGTATCAAGAAGATACAATGTCACAACATTGTTATAAGTCCATGCATTATCTTCACAATGCATGAGGAGATAAAGAAGTGCCATCCCCAATCACTAAGTGGATGAGGAATGAAGAAGGGTTCCATCCACAATCACTAAGTGGATGAGGAATGAAAGGAGAACCATTTACATCACTAGGTGAATGAAGTGAAGGAGATCCATCCATCTCACTAAGTGGATGAAGTTAAGATGAACCATCCACAACTACTAAGTGGATGAAGTGGTTTGAAGATGTCCATGAACTATCTCTTAGTGCATGAGGATTTGAAGATGATCCAACCTCATCTCTGATTGGATCATTGAAGAAAACTAAAGAAACATTTGATTAAAGAGTAATGGTTGAAGAAGAACCTTTTGGGATTCCGTTTTAAGTGAATAATATAGGTTGAGAGGAGTATAGAATTATAATGAAGAAGAGGAGGTGAAGGAGAGGAGAATGGTATGAAGAAGACTTGTTCCTACTTGGTTATTTAACCAAGTATACAAGGTGGAGCTTATGCAAAAAATATGCCAACTATTGGGCCAGCCTTAGGGCCTCGACCCAAGGCACATGTGGGACTAGGTCACCATGCCCATTGGGAAACCGCAGGGGCCAGCCTAATATCGGTCGGGCTGTGTGTAAGCATGAGCCATGTGGAGGTCAAGCCCGCGCAGCGTGGGCGCCACGGGTGTGCCCGTGAAAGAGAATTGTGGGCGTTAGAGTGCGCCCGTGAAGGAGCATAATGGGTGCTAGAGCGTTCCCGCATGAGAACCGGTGCGGGGAAGCACCGGAGGGGGGAGAGGAGTAATCTAAGATGTGTTCGAGAGGAGTTTTTTGTTAAACTGCGCAAGAACCGCGGTGCATTTTGATGTGGGACGAGTTTTTAAAACGTGGAGGAAATCCTGGCCACTCATCCGATTGAGCGTCTGATCGCTGTCGTCCATATCATCTGTGGCGCTGCATTATAATCCCATCCATCCGTGATCATTAAACGCGGATCCAATAGCTTTGGAATCACCTCCTACCTCTTGCCGAGCTGAGGACTCCCTGCGATGCCTCCCGCAAACCAGAGGCACCCGAGCGATGTAGATGGAGCTCACGGCCGCCTCTGATGAAGCTGTTGCCTATAGAGTGTTCGTATCCTCTTCACGAACACATGCATGTGTTAAAAGCCGCATGCATGCAACGAGATAAATAATTCGAACTCGGCCCAGGAAAATAGAGTTGCTGAGGACACGTGGAACCGTGCGAGATTCATGCACGAGAATCGGCCATATGATCTTGAATCCTCACACCAAGAACAAAATATCTCATGGTTGAAAAAGAAAAAGGAAATACCCAATATATGCGGAATATCTTGAACGCGGGTTGAATTTTTTTAAAGAACTGAATATCTCGGTTATTCAAAGGAATAAATATCAGACGATTCATGGACGGATCTTGATCATCCACTGCCTATAAGAGGAGGAGCTGATTCCTTGAAGGAAGCTACTGATCACTTGAGAAAAACGAAGGTCCCGCGAAGCTCCTGAGCATCCCGACGCTTGAAGCTCCACACACAACCTGCACAACAGAATAGCCCGAAGCCACCTGAGGCTTTGAGAGAGCCTTTCGCGCTTCCCCTTCTCAAGATAAGTAAGGAGGAAGGCCACCCCGCACACTCCCCTGCGTGACAGGGAAGAAGCCGGGCCTTGCGCGCCCTCTGCCCGCAACACTTGTGTGGTAGCAAGTGACCGCACCCTGCGCGCCCTCTGTGCCCGCGAACTCGTGCGGCAGGAGGAAGCCACTGCGCCACCTACGCGATAGGAGGGAGCTGCCCCACCATCACGACAGAAGGAGTTTCCGTGCCACCCGCGTGGTAGAAGCCACTCCCACACCCTACGCGGTAGAAGCCACTCCCGCACCCTACGCGGTTGAAGACATGAGTTGGCCGCATCCTTGTGCGCCTTCCATTCAAGCAGTGCTGAAGAGGAGAAAGGCCACACCACATACTTGGGTTTGTGCGTGTGTTCATAGTGGAGAGGAATGCAACAACACACCTTGGTTGTGTGTGTGTGCAAAGAAACCAGAAGGCCGAAGCATTCTTTAAGTGTGCATGAGAAGGAAGGCCGTGTGTGCATAAAAGAAAAGGTGGCCCAAAGGAGAACACGTGTGGGTGAAGGGTGCATGCCCAAGGCCCTATGGGTTGAGTGTGATAAACAATTAAAGATTCCATTACCATAGTGTGTGCACAAGTGGAGTGTGCACACTTTGAATAAGAAGGAAAGAACAAAGGAAAATAAGAAGGTGTGTGTGCAAAAAGAGTTTACACCCATTGAAGGTTTTATCGCACCAAGAAGAAAAGGGGAGTGCATGAATTCTTGCATGTGCATGCACACGTAAATAAAGAATCATTTGTGTGTGTGCATTTGAGAAGTCCAAGAACAAAGGTTCTTGAAGATAATTGAGAAGCCATAAAATCAGTGCATGAAGATTCAGAGATTCCATGCTCTCAGTGCATGAAGTTGAATTAAAGAGAGACTGAAGCCAGACTAAAGTTAAAGACATCATTCATCTGAGTTTTCAGTAGTTGAGAAGATCATGAATATTGAGTGGGCGTACCAAGTTCAAGAACATATTTTCCCATCAAGATTCTTGAAGATAGAGGCCAGGTCATCCTTAGAAGAAGGAGATAAAGCCTGAGCAAAGAAGAGGATTCCTGATCACCACGAGAGATCAGAAGAATTGAGCAAGGCCAACAGACCTTATCCAAGGCTGTTGAAGACTCTTGAAGAGCCTAAAAATAAGAAGAGCTACTCGTGTGACTCGAGGAGCCAGGAGAAGACCCCCTGTGAGACTCAGGGTGGAGAAGCCTTCGGTGGAAGCTGAAGCAGGCCAGTGGGACTCTGGTAACACTGTGGGATGCAGTATAAAGAAACTCCTGTGGGACTCAGGAGAGATACAATGTGACTCTATATCAACCGATTTAATTACTAACCGAATTATAGTAGAGTAACCATGTTGGGTTGTTTATCCAACATGGAAAGGATATATGCCTTTGGAGCCGAACCTTGTAAATCCTTGTGTCATGTTCCTTTACATTTACTGCATCACTTGAGGAAAGGTTGAGAGATACAAGAAGAGTGGATTGATGCCTTAACAAGCCATAGAGGTTTAATTGTTAAATAATCAATTAGTAAAAAGATAAAAAGGATCACTGATTAACCCCACCCCCCTTTCAGTGATCACACTGATCTAGGCACTTCAATTGGTATCATAGGGAGGTTGCCTCTAAAAGATCCAAGGGAGTCTTTTTGAAGCACAGATTTGAGGAAATGGGCGAACACCCTCATATGGAGATATCTTCCAAGACTCAAAAAATAGAAAGAAGAGATAGGCCAAGAAG
The DNA here is from genome assembly GCA_963277665.1 of Viscum album. Lineage (NCBI taxonomy): Eukaryota > Viridiplantae > Streptophyta > Magnoliopsida > Santalales > Viscaceae > Viscum > Viscum album. The sequence goes on from OY728163.1 coordinate 340,632,698, forward strand.
ATGAAGAAGAAGGTTTCTACTAATAGAGAAACACCCTCTATTGAAGGTAATGTGAAAGTCACAACAGATGAAAATTCCTTTTATCACTCTTCTAATGAAGCATGCTCTAGCTGTGATGATGATGGAGCAATCAATGATCTTCTGAATGCACTCAAATATCTTCAGAATACAGTTCCAAGGGAAGTGGAAATGTGTATTTCTACAAGTATCCATGATCTTCAAGAATAAAAATTACATCTAGAAGAAGAAGCCAATTCTATGGAAGATTAATTAGCAAGAAGGGTTGGCATAACCAACACTCTCACAAAGCTGGTGAAGGCTAAAGATGAAACCATTTCCCTTTACAGTGAAAGAATTGATGATGTCACTGAATAACTACAAAGAAGCATTTGTGAGAAAGAATTCTTTGAGATGGTGTTTAAAGATGTTTTCCATGCAATGTAAAAGAGGCATAGAGTTTCAATGGGTGTCAAAGATGCTCAACTAGAAGACAAAGTAAAAAAGATAAAGGAGCTTGAAAATTCATTGCAAGAAATGAAGAAGGTGCATGAAGACCAGATGAAACAACTGAAAGAGAATTGGGAAGGAAATATAAGACTTGTTGAGGATGAGATGAAATTTTTCAACATGAAATTATTAGAACTAGAGGTGATATTGAAAAATCAGCAGTCACCCAAAGCTGAAACCTCCCAGTCAGCTGGAAGAATAAATGTTTCCACTCAAGTGTTCATTGAGAAGGATGATTCTAGAAGAAGGACATCCTCTAATAAAAGGGAAACATCTACTTAGAATATGGTACCATCTATACCATCTTGTACTCAAGCTTCTAAATGTGTTTCCACAAAAAGTGTAGGATGGAAGAGTAACTCTAAACAAGTATAGATGAAGAATATGAAGAAATAGAGACCTCCTGAAAAGACACATCAATTCAAGAGAAAGATCCAACAATCAGAAGAAGTCAAGAAGACATGATTTGTAGGTCAATGTTGGTGCAGCAACAGGTATGGGCATTGTTCAATGGATTGTTGGTATAATCCTCTAAACTAAAAAGCACAAAGGAAGCACATGCCAAGGGGGAGCAAGCCAGAGAAGAAGAAGAACCATCCACAGGTCCAGAAAAATCTGTTTACTGCAAACAGATTTGGAATGTTTGATAACATCTGGGGTGTATGCACAAGTGGTCACAAGAATGATACATACCAATCTCTATATGTATCCAAAGATGAAAATAAGAGAAGATCATATAACCTGGATAAGAAAGAAGAAGTATCCTTGGGAAGGCAGTAAAAGAAAGTTGAAAATGATCCCAAGAATATTTTGAAAAAGAAAGAGAAGTCCTTGGATTCCAAATCCAAGAAGGGTGATGCATCCAGAAGGACCATTAAGAAAAAATGCTTCTACTGTGGAAAGATAGGTCATACAATGGATCTTTGTAAACAATCCATGGAACTAAATAGAAGCAAACTGCACTCAATAGGACAATCAATCCAAAAGAAGACGAAGAGATTGATTGAAAATAAGCGTCCTAAGAAAGGTAACTTAAAAGAATCAGAGGAACCATGTGGAACATCCAAATATGAATCCTCACTTCCACATGACATATTAAACATCTAGCCAAAAGATTTTTAAATAATGAGAAAGGAAGAAAATTCACATGCCAAAGCTAGTGCAAAAGGAAAACAAAAGATTTCACATGAAGATGAAGTTCTGTGTGTGAGGTGTAATAAAGATGGTTATATTAGTAATAAATGCATGACACTCATTCCCACTCAAAAAGAATTCTTCAAGAGAATGAAGATTTCACCAGGAGATTCTAGTGCTCAGAAGGCACCTAGAAAGAGAGGAGTCACACACAAAGAAGATGAAGAGGGTTTAATATCCACACCAGCACAAACATCATTGAAGATCAAATGTGCATGTGTGAATAATGGAGAAAGTGGAACATCTAGGTTGAGAGAATCTTCTCAACCTTGTTGTTCAAACTGATGAACCAAGGAGGTTCTATATTATTCCCTAATCACTGGTATATACATGTACTTACATTTCAGGGAATTTAAGATAATGATCACTCTCAAATTGAGAATGGTATGGATAGAATGGAGTGCATCCCTTGAGGGGGGGCTAATCTGAAGGAGGCGATATTTTGAGATTCATATCATCTTGTGAAAAATGAAGTTATTCCAATCATACTTTCATACCTTGTTTCTTAATTATATTTAACATGTTAATTAAGGGGAATAATTGATTGAAGACAAATGGATGAAAGGGGGAGCTTTATCTTTGCACCTAAAATTTCTAATGAGTTTTTATTGAAGACAAATGGATGAAAGGGGGAGCTTTATCTTTGCACCCGAACTTTCTAATGAGTTTGGTGAAGTATGTGCCGGATTTAGTAATTCATTGATATATCTGAAAACTTTCATCCCCTTGAAGCCTAAGAATGATCTCACATGTATATTGAATTCCGGATAACATGGAATTCCTTGGTTACATCACTCTTTTTTTCTACACGGGGTTAGCCCAAGTAGACTTACAGATGATTTACTAAAGGATTTTTGCTAAAGTGAACATGTGACATCATCCCTCTCTTAGTGATGTTCAAGAAGATGCTATTGAAATCGAGGAAGAGATATTTTGAAGAGAACCACATCACACATTTTCATTTGGTTTCCAATAAGGGGGAGAAAATCTTGGCACACATATTGACCCATTCATATGTGCTCTAGTGATATTGACAACAAATACAAAGGGGAGAGATTGTTGTGAACTGTGTTTCATTTGTTGTAAATAAGGTGTCAAGGATTCAATGGATGACAAGGAGTGTGAATATGTGAATGACAAATGAAGTGATGGAGATGGTGATGTTTTCAATAAGGTGTCAAGGATTGAATGTATGACAAGGAGTGTCAATATGTGAATGACAATGGAAGTGGTGGTGATTGTGATGATTGGAGAATGGCCATGGTAATGAGAAGCATGTCATTTAGGATAATCACTAAGTGGCATAGGAGGTAATGGTTGAAACATTCTCCATACTAAATTAGATGATTGTTGAGCTGATCTTACGTTCAAAGAACTTGTATCAAGAAGATACAATGTCACAACATTGTTAGAAGTCCATGCATTGTCTTCACAATGCGTGAGGAGATAAAGAAGTGCCATCCACAATCACTAAGTGGATGAGGAATGAAGAAGGGTTCCATCCACAATCACTAAGTGGATGAGGAATGAAAGGAAAACAATTCACATCACTAGGTGGACTAAGTGAAGGAGATCCATCCATCTTACTAAGTGGATGAAGTTAAGATGAACCATCCACAGTTACTAAGTGGATAAAGTGGTTTGAAGAAGACCATGAAATATCTCTTAGTGATGAGGATTTGAAGATGATCCAACCTCATCTCTGATTGGATCATTGAAGAACACTGAAGAAACATTTGATTCAAGAGTAATGGTTGAAGAAGAACCTTCAGGGATTCCCTTTTAAGTGAAGAATACAGATTGAGAGGATTATAGAATTATAATGAAGAAGAAGAGGTGAAGGAGAGGAGAATGGAATGAAGAAGACTTGTTCCTACTTGGTTATTTAACCATGTATACAAGGTGGAGCTCATTCAAAAAATATGCCAAGCATTGGGCCAGCCTTAGGGCCTCAACCCAAGGCACATGTGGAACTAGGTCACCATGCCCATGGGGAAACCGTAGGGGCCATCCCAATAGAGGCTGGGCCATGTGTAAGGCTGATCCACGTGGAGGTCAAGCCCGTGTAGCGTGGGAGCCAAGGGTGCGCCCGTGAAGGAGCATTGTGGGCGCTAGAGCACGCCCGTGAAGGAGCATAGTGGGCGCTAGAGCGTGCCCGCATGAGAACCGGTGTGGGGCGGCACCAGAGGGGGGAGAGGAGTAATCTGAGCTGTGTTCGAGAGGAGTTGTTTGTTAAACTGCATAAGAACCGCAACACGTTTCGATGTGGGATGAGTTTTTAAAACCCGGAGGAAGTCCTGGTCGCTCATCCGATCACGCGTTTGATCGCTACCATCCATCTCATCCTCGGCGCTGCGTTATAATCCCTGCCGTTTGTGATCATTAAACGTGGATCCAGCGGCTGTGGAATCGTCTCCTACCTCTCGCCGAGGTGAGGACTCCCCACGATGCCTCCCACGATCCAGAGGAACCCAAGTGATGTAGATGGATCTCTCGGCCGCCTCTGATTAAGGCTATTTCCTCCAGTGTGTTCGTATCCTCTTTAGGAACACATGCACGCATTAAAATTCGCATGCATGCAATGAGATAAAGAATTAAAACTCGTCCGAGGCAAAAGGAGTTTCTGAGGCCACGTGGAACCATGCGAGATTCATGCACGATAATCGGCCATACGATCTTGAATCCGCACACCAAGAACGAAAGATCCCGTGGTTGAAAAAGAAAAAGGAAACACCCGAGATATGTGGCATATCTTGAATGCGGGTTGAATGTTTTTAAAGAAAAAATATCTTAGTTATTCAAAGGAATAAATCTCAGACGATTCATGGATGGATCTTGAACATCCTCTGCCTATAAGAGGAGGAGCCGATTCCTTGAAAGAAGCTACTGATCACTTGAGAAAAACGAAGGTCACGCGAAGCTCCTGAGCATCGTGAAACTTGAAGCTTCGCACACAACCTGCACGGCAGAATAGCCCGGAGCCACCCGAGGCTTCGAGAGATCCTTTCGTGCTACCTGTACGCGAAAGAAGTAAAGAGGAAGGCCACCCTACGTGCTCCCCTGCACGACATGGAATAAGCCTGGCCTTGCGCGCTCGCTGCCCGCAACACTTGCGCAGTAGCAAGTGGCCCCACCCCGCGCGCCCTCTGTGCCCGCGAACTCGTTCGACCGGAGGAAGCCACCGCGCCACCTGCGCGGTAGGAGGGAGCTGTCGCACCTACGTGGCAGAAGGAGTTGTCGCGCCATGAGCACGGTAGAATCCACTCCCGCACCCTGCGCGGTTGAAGATAGGAGTTGGCCGCATCCTTGCGCGCCTTCCTTTGAAGCAGTGCTGAAGAGGAGAAAGGCCACAACACGTACTTGGTTTTGTGTTTGTGTGCTAATTGGAGAGGAATTCAAAAACACACCTTGGTTGTGTGTGTGTTCAAAAAAAAAGAAGGCAAGATCATTCTTTAAGTGTACAAAAGATGGAAGGCCATGTGTGCATAAAAGAAAAGGTGGCCCAAAGGAGAAGATGTGTGGGTGAAGGGTGAATGCCCAAGGCCCTATGGGTTGAGTGTGATAAACAAGTGAAGAGGCCATTACCTTAGTGTGTGCACAAGTGGAGTGTCCACACTTTCAAGAAGAAGGAAAGAACAAAGGAAAATAAGAAGTTGTGTGTGCAAAAAGAGTTTACACCCATTGAGGGTTTTATTATAACAAGAAGAAAAGGGGAGTGCATGAATTATTGCATGTACATGCACACGTAAATAAAGAATCATTTTTGTGTGTGAATTTGAGAAGTCCAAGAACTAAGGTTCTTGAAGATAATTGAGAAGCCATGCAATCAGTGCATGAAGATTCAGAGATGCCTTGCTTTCAGTGCATGAAGTTGAATTAAAGAGAGACTGAAGCCAGACTGAAGTTAAAGACATCATTCATATGAGTTTTCAGTAGTTGATAAGACCAAGAAGATTGAGTGGGAGTACTCAGTGCAATAACATATTTTCCCATCAAGATTCTTGAAGATAGAGGTCGGGTCGTCCTTAGAAGAAGGAGATAAAGCCTGAGCAAAGAAGAGGAGTCATGACCACTGCTAATGATCAGAAGAAGAGAGAAAGGCCAGCAGCCCTTATCCAAGGCTGTTGAAGACTCTTGAAGAGCTTTGAAAGAAGAAGATCTACTCGTGTGACTCGAGGAGCCAGGAGAAGACCCCCTTTGAGACTCAGGGTGAAGAAGTCTTTGGTGGATGCTGAAGCAGGCCAGTGGGACTCTGGTAATACTGTGGGATGTAGTACAGAGATCTTCCTATGGGACTTAGGAGAGATACAATGTGACTCTGTATCAACCATTGTAATTACTAACCAAATTGTAGTGGAGTAACCATGTTGTGGTGTTTAACCAACATGGAAAGGATGTAGGCTGTTGGAGCCGAACCTTGTAAATCCTTGTGTCATGTGCTTTTACATTTACTGCATCACTCGAGGAAAGGCTCAGAGATACAAGAAGAGTGGATCGAGGCCTTAACAATCCATATAGGTTTAATTGATAAAGAATCAATTAGTAAAAAGTTAAAAAGGATCACTGATTCACCCCCTCCCCCTCTCAATGATCACACTGATTTAGGAACTACAATTGGTATCAGAGGGATGTTGCCTCTAAAAGATCCAAGGGAGTCTTTATGAAGTGAAGATTTGAGGAAATGAGAGAACACCCTCAAATGGAGATATCTTATAAGACTCTGAAAAATAGAAAGAAGAAACAAGCCAAGAAGATGAAGAAGAAGGTTGCTACTAATAGAGAAACACCCTCTATTGAAGGGAATGTGAAAGTCACAAAAGATGAAAATTCCTTTTATCACTCTTCTAATGAAGCCTGCTCTAGCTGTGATGATGATGGAACAATCAATGATCTTATAAATTCACTCAAATATCTTCAAAAGATAGTTCCCAGGGAAGTGGAAATGTGTATTATGATCTTCAAGAAGAAAAATTACAGCTAGAAGAAGAAGCCAATTCTATGGAAGATCAATTAGAAAGAAGGGTTGGCATAACCAACACTCTCACAAAGCTGGTGAAGTCTAAAGATGAAACCATTTCCCTTTGTAGTGAAAGAATTGATGATGTCACTGAAGAACTACAAAGAAGCATTTGTGAGAAAGAATTCTTTGAGATGGTGTTTAAAGATGTTTTCCATGCAATGGAAAAGAGGCATAGAGTTTCAATGGATGTCAAAGATTCTCAACTAGAAGACAAAGTAAAAAATATAAAGGAGCTTGAAAATTCATTGCAAGAAATGAAGAAGGTGCATGAAGACCAGATGAAACAACTGAAAGAGAATTGGGATGGAAATCTTCGACTTGTTTAGGATGAGATGAAATTTTTCAACATGAAATGCTTAGAACTAGAGGTGATATTGAAAAATCAGCAATCACCCAAAGCTGAAACCTCCCAGTCAGCTGGAAGAAGAAATGTTTCCACTCAAGTGTGCATTGAGAAGGATGATTCTAGAAGAAGGACATCCTCTAATGAAAGGGCAACATCTACTAAGAATATGGTACCATCCATACCATCTTGTACTCAAGATTCTAAATGTGTTTCCACAAAAACTGCAGGATGGAAGAGTAACTCTAAACAAGTATGGATGAAGAAGATGAAGAAATAGAGCTCTCCTGAAAAGACACATCAATTAAAGAGAAAGATCCGAAAATCAGAAGAAGTCAAGAAGAAAAGATTTTTAGGTCAATGTTGGTGCTGCAACAGGTATGGGCACTGTCCAATGGATTTTTGGTACAATCCTCTAAACAAAAAAGCACAAAGGAAGCCCATGCCAAGGGGGAGAAAGCCAGAGAAGAAGAAGAAACATCCACAGGTCCAGAAACATCTGTTTACTACAAACAGATTTGGAATGTTTGATAACATCTGGGGTGTATTCACAAGTGGTCACAAGAATGATACATACCAATCTCTAAATGTATCCAAATCTGAAAATAAGAGAAGATCACAGAACCTGGATAAGAAAGAAGAAGTATCCTTGGGAAGCCAGCTGAAGAAAGTTGAAAATGCTACCAAGAAGATTTTGAAAAAGAAAGATAAGTCCTTGGATTCCAACTACAAGAAGGGTGATGCATCTAGAAGGACCATCAAGAAAAAATACTTCTAATGTGGAAAGATAGGTCATACCATGGATCTTTGTAAACAAGCCATGGAACTAAATAGAAGCAAACTGCACTCAATAGGATAATCAATCCAAAAGAAGAAGAAGGGATTGATTGAAAATAAGCGGCCTAAGAATGGAAACTTAAAAGCATTTGAGGAACCATGTGGAACATCCAAATATGAAGCCTCACTTCCACATGACATATTAAAAATCTGGCTAAAAGATTTGGAAATAATGAGAAAGGAAGAAAATGCACATGCCATAGCTAGTGCAAAAGGAAAACATAAGATTTCACATTAAGATGAAGTTCTTTGTGTGAGGTGTAATAAAGCTGGTCATATTAGTAATAAATGCATGACACTCATTCCCGCTCAAAAAGAATTCTTCAAGAGAATGAAGATTTCACCAGGAGATTCTAGTGCTCATAAGGAACCTAGAAAGAGAGGAGTCACACACAAAGAAGTTGAATAGGTTTTAATATCCACACCAGAAGAAACATCATTGAAGATCAAATGTGCAAGTTTTAAGAATGGAGAAAGTGGAACATCTCGGTTGCGAGAATCTTCTCAACCTTTTTGTTCAAACTGATGAACCAAGGAGGTTCCATCTTATTCCCTAATCACTGGTATATACATGTACTTATATTTCAGGGAATTGAAGATAATGATCACTCTCAAATTGAGAATGGTATGGATAGGATGGAGTGCATCCCTTGAGGGGGAGCTAATCTGAAGAAGATGATATTTTGAGATTCATATCATATTGTGAAAAATGAAGGAGTTCCAATCATACATTCATCCCTTGTTTCCTAATTGTATTTAACATGTTAATTAAGGGGGAGTAATTGATTTAAGAGAAATGGATGAAAGGGGGAGCTTTATCTTGGCACCTGAACTTTCTAATGAGTTTTGATTGAAGATAAATGGATGAAAGGGGGAGCTTTATCTTTTCACCTGAAATTTCTAATGAGTTTGGTGAAGTATGTGCAGGATTTAGCAATTCATTGATATATCTGAAAAATTTCAACCCCTTGAAGCATAAGCATGATCTCACATGTATAGTGAAATGTGGATAGCATGGAATTCCTTGGTTACATCACTCTTGTTTTCTACATCGGGTTATCCCAAGTAGACTTAGATATTATTTACTAAAGGCTCTTTGCTAAAGTGAACATGTGACATCATCCCTTTCTTAGTGATTTTCAAGAAGATGCTATTCAAAGGGAGGAAGAAATATTTTGAAGAGAACCACATCACACCTTTTCATTTGGTTAACAATAAGGTGTAGAAAATATTAGCACACATATGGACCCATTCATATGTGCTCTAGTGATACTGACAACAAATACAAAGGGGGAGATTGTTGTGCACAATGTTGCATTTGTTGTCAATAAGGTGTCAAGGATTCAATGGATGACAAGGAGTGTCAATATGTGAATGACAAAGGATGTGATGGATATGGTGATGTTGTCAATAAGGTGTCAAGGATTGAATGGATGAAAAGGAGTGTCAATATGTGAATGACCAAGGAAGTGATGGTGATGGTGATGATTGGAGAATGGCCATGGTACTGAGAAGCATGTCACTTAGGAGAATCACTAAGTGGCATAGTAGGTAATGGTTGAAACATTCTCCATACTAAATTAGATGATTGTTGAGCTTATCTTAACTTCAACTAACTTGTATCAAGAAGATACAATGTCACAACATTGTCAGAAGTCCATGCATTGTCTTCACAATGCATGGGGAGATAAAGAAGTACCATCCACAATCACTAAGTGAATGAGGAATGGATAAGGGTTCCGTCCACAATCACTAAGTGGATGAGGAATGAAAGGATAACCATTCACATCACTAGGTGGATGAAGTGAAGGAGATCCATCCATCTTACTAAGTGGATGAAGTTAAGATGAACCATCCACAACTACTAAGTGGATGAAGTGGTTTGAAGAAGACCATGCACTATCTCTTAGTGCATGAGGATTTGAAGATGATCCAACCTCATCTCTGATTGGATCATTGAAGAACACTGAAGAAACATTTGATTCAAGAGTAATGGTTGAAGAAGAACCTTCGGGGATTCCCTTTTAAGTGAAGAATATAGGTTGAGAGGTGTATAGAATTCTAATGAAGAAGATGAGGTGAAGGAGAGGAGAATGGCAGGAAGAAGACTTGTTCCTACTTGGTTATTTAACCAAGTATACAAGGTGGAGCTTATACAAAAAATATGCCAACTATTGGGCCAGCCTTAGGGACTCAACCCAAGGCACATGTGGGACTAGGTCACCACGCCCATGGGGAAACCGCAGGGGCCAAACCAATAGCGGTCGGGTCGTGTGTAAGCCCGAGGCACACAGAGGTCAAGCCCGCGTAGCGTGGGCGCCAAGGGAGAGCCCGTGAACGAGCATTTTGGGCGCTAGAGCCTGCCCATGAAGGAGCATAGTGGGCGCTAGAGCGTGCCCGCATGAGAACTGGTGCGGGGCGGCACCAGAGGGGGGAGAGGAGTCATCTGAGCTGTGTTCGGGAGGAGTTATTTGTTAAATCGCACAAGAACCGCGGTGCGTTTCGCTATGGGATGAGTTTTTAAAACGTGGAGGAAATCCTGCCTGCTCATCCGATCGCGCGTCTGATTGTTGTAGTCCATCTCATCCGCGGTACTGCATTATAATCCCAGCCGTCCGTGATCATTAAACGCGGAACCAACGGCTGTGGAATCTTCTCCTACCTCTCACCGAGCCGAGGACTCCCCGCGATGCCTGCCACGAACTAGAGGCACCCGAGCGATGTAGATGGAGCTCCTGGCCTCCTCTGATGAAGTTGTTGCCTCCAGTGTGTTCGTATCCTCTTCAAGAACACATGTACGCGTTAAAATTCACATGCATGAAACAAGATAAAAAATTCAAACTCGGCTGAGGCAAACGGAGTTGTCGAGGCCACGTGGAACCGTGCGGGATTCATGCACGAGAATCAGCCATACGATCTTGAATCCGCACACCAAGAATGAAAGATCCCATGGTTAAAAAAGAAAAAGGAAACACCAGAGATATGTGGCATATCTTGAACGTGGGCTGAATGTTTTTAAAGAACCGAATATCTTGGTTATTCAAAGTAATAAATCTCAGACGATTCATGGATGGATCTTGAACATCCTCTGCCTATAAGAGGAGGAGTTGATTCCTTGAAGGAAACTGCTGATCACATGAGAAAAATGGAGGTCCTGTGAAGCTCCTGATCATCGCGAAGCTTGTAGCTCCATGGAAAACCTGCGCGGAAGAATAGCCTGGAGCCACCCGAGGCTTTGAGATAGCCTTCCGCGCTACCCCTGTGTGAAAGAAGTAAGGAGGAAGGCCACCCTGCGCGCTCCCCTGCGTGACCAGAAAGAAACCGGGCCTTGCGCGCCCGCTGCCCGCAACACTTGCGCGGTAGCAAGTGGCTGCACCCCACGTGCCCTCTGTGCCCACGAACTCGTGCGGCAGGAGGAAGCCACTGCGCCACCTGCGCGGTAGAAGGGAGCTGCCGCACCTGCATGGTAGAAGGAGTTGTCGTGCCACCCGCGCGGTAGAATCCAGTCCCGCACCCTGCATGGTTGAAGACAAGAGTTGGCCGCATCCTTGCGCACCTTCCTTTGAAGGTGTGCTGAAGAGGAGAAAGTACACAACACATACTTGGGTTTGTGTGTGTGTGCAAAGTGGAGAGGAATTCCACAACACACCTTGGTTGTGTGTGTGTGCAAAGAAACAAGAAGGTCGAAGCATTCTTTAAGTGTACAAGAGAAGGAAGGCTGTTTGTGCATAAAAGAAAAGGTGGCCCAAAGGAGCACACGTGTGGGTGAATGGTGCATGCCTAAGGCCCTACAGGTTGAGTGTGCTAAACAAGTAAAGAGGCCATTACCTTAGTGTGCGCACAAGTGGACTGCGCACACTTTGAAGAATAAGTAAAGAACAAAGGAAAAAGAGAAGGCGTGTGTGCAAAAAGATTTTACACCCATTGAGGGTTTTATCACACCAAGAAGAAAAGGGGAGTGCATGCATTCTTTCATGTACATGCACACGTGAATAAAGAATCATTTGTGTGTGTGCATTTGAGAAGTCCAAGAACAAAGGTTCTTGAAGATAATTGAGAATCCATGCAATCAGTGCATGAAGATTCAGAGATGCCATGGTCTCAGTGCATGAAGTTGAATTAAAGAGAGACTGAAGCTAGACTGAAGTTAAAGACATCATTCATCTGAGTTTTTAGTAGTTGAGAAGACCAAGAAGATTGAGTGGGCATACTCAGTGCAAAAACATATTTGCCCATCAAGATTCTTGAAGATAGAGGCTGGGTCATCCTTAGAAGAAGGAGATAAAACCTGGTCAAAGAAGAGGAGTCTTGATCACCACAAGTGATCAGAAGTAGTGAGCAATGACAACAGACCTTATCCAAGGCTGTTGAAGACTCTTGAAGAGATTCAAAAGAGGAAGAGATACTCGTCTGACTCGAGGATCCAGGAGAAGACCCCTTGTGAGAGTCAGGGTGGAGAAGTCTTCGGTGGAAGCTGAAGCAGGCCAGTGGGACTCTGGTAACACTGTGTGATGCAGTATAAAGAACCTCTTGTGGGACTCAGGAGAGATAAAATGTGACTCTGTATCGACCATTGTAATTAATAACCGAATTATAGTGTAGTAACCATGTTGGAGCGTTTAACCAACATGGCAAGGACGTAGGCCTTTGGACCCGAACCTTGTAAATCCTTGTGTCATGTGCCTTTACATTTACTACATCACTCGAGGAAAGGCTGAGAGATACAAGAAGAGTGGATCGAGGCCTTAACAAGACATAGAGGTTTAATTGATAAATAATCAATTTGTAAAAAGTTAAAAAGGATCACTGATTCACCCCCTCCCCCTCTTAGTGATCACACTTATCCGGGCACTTCAATATGTAAAAACCCGGAATCTCAATGTAATTTTTTTTAAATAAAAGAGAATTTTTCGAGTCGGTGGATATTGACTGCGCGTGATTCTGAGGCCCGGAGTGTCAAAAAGGAATTTATGAACATTTTTTTTCAGGTACGTTCAGTAAACGTGCGAGCGGGTTTTTATAAATTTTGAACCGGTGCTCATAATTGAATTCTGAGGGCATCGTTGAACTTGCAGCACCGGTATTCACTTAATAAGACATTCAACTTGATGATAGTTGGTCGAGGGTGAAAGTTAATTTTTGGGTTTTTCATGAAAAGAAGAAGATACAATAAAATGTGTAACATTATATTTTATTTTGTTTGAAAACTCCCATGTGGAAGTTTCATAGGTGGGGACCACCTAAATTAACCACCTGTGAGAGGTTATAGTGGTGGGGACCACCCGATCCTAACCTCCCATGAGAGGTTATGGTGGTGGGGACCACCTGAGGCTTAAACCTCTTGAACTCCCCTCTTAATGAGGGAGAAACCTCTCAAATCCCTCTTTAATGTGGATGAGCCTCTTGAGCTCCCTCCACATTAATTGTGCCAACACCATACATTAATCTTTTCCAACATGTGTGTGTGTGTGCCAACATATTTCTTCTTCGAATGTTAAATTATATTGGAGCCTCATTGTTTTGATGGGCAAAGGAGAAGGAGAGAACTCTTGGGAGAATCATAGAGAATCCCATCCTCCAACGAAGAATGCACTCACCGAAGAAGAACGCCTTTGACTACGAAGAACCAACAAATGAGCCTGGGATCGGAGGTGTGTGGTGGGTGTGACGAATGCCAATATCTTTGACTTCCACCATTGGGGGACGTCTTCATCTATGATGAATCTACGTTTGTACTTCCTCCTCGTGCGAACGTCAAAGAACAATCCAAGGTAGGGGGTCATTATTAAATTTTTGAATTCTCTCATTTAATTTCCTTGTTCTTGGGAACCATCGGGAACATGGATCCACCAAAAATATTTGACCCAGGATTCATATTAAATTGAAGATTTTGTCATTTTTGACTCCTAATTTTGTTGTACTGCTTGCTATAGCTCTAATGCGGAGGCTGTAGGCCAAACAAACATGGCCTGACCCCTCCAACGTTCTTCCTTATTATGTGCTTCGTGATGGAAGAAAGTGGCTTAAACCATGACGAAGAATGAAGATAGAGGCCGACTAAACCACTGCGGCCCGCGAACTCTCCACCTGTGCCACCGTTGGGCCGAGCCACCATTCGAGCCGCCGCTGTCCGAGCCGCCGTCGCTGGGCCGAGCTGCCACCGCCGTCTAGGCCGAGTCGTCGTCGCCGTCCAGGCCAAGCCTCCACCGCTGTTTGAGCCGCCACTTCCATTCGGGTTAAGCCGCCGCCACTGTCTGGGCCGAGCCGCCGCCGCCGTCCGGGCCAAGCCTCCGCCGCCATATGAGCCGAGCTGTCCCCGCCACCCTTCCGTCCGAACCACTCCGACTGAGCAGCCTCACAGCCTCTCACCCTCGTGGAACACTCCATGGCCTTGAAGACACTCGTGGACATCCGTGGCCCCTCACGGCCTGCCGGGATGCCCAACGGGCAGCGCTGGGTCGGTCTGACTGGGTCAGACCGAACCCAGGCCCACTACGACCCAATTACGCTCTTTTGGCCATAACTTTGGCACCAGACGTGCGCTTGACAAACCATCAGTGGCACTAGTAACCTCGGAGTGAGAAACCTACTTTGAGTATACCCCACTGAAGTTTTGGATTATGATTGGGTATAGTCAAGTTGGATCGAACACGAATCCAACTGTGCCCCCAGGACTAAAAGACTAATAACTCATAGACCGGGCATCCGATTGATGCACCGTCTGTTGCGCTGAGACCCCTATGACATGGAGAAGCTTTAAGATACTTATTCATGGTACATCATGGTAGTTAGATAATCGACCAGTGGCTTGGGGAATAGACTCTCTTGGAGATGAGCAAGCCTAGTGCCGAAACCCAGTAGTTGGATGTGACGAGAAGAGTGCTCCTTGCGATCCTGTGCGGGTCATCTCCTAGCGATATTTTTCAGGTCAGCTCCTAGAAATGTTGTTTGGGTGAGATCCTAGTGATCAGGTGTGGGTCATCTCCTAGCGATCCTTTGTGGGTCAGCTTCTAGCGATCCGATGTGGGTAAGATCCTAGCAATCCTGTGTGGGTCAACTCCTAGAGTTGCTGTGTGGGTCAACTCCTAGCGATCCTAGTGGGTCAGATCCTAGAGATACTATGTGGGTCATCTCCTAGTGATCCTATGTGGGTCAGTTCCTAGCGATTCTATGGGTGTCATCTCCAAGAGATCCTATACGGGTCAGCTCTTAGAAATTCTATGCAAGTTAGTGGCAGAGCCTCTTAACGGAATAAGATGATTAAATATTTATAAATAATCATCTCTAATATTTTACCTAAAGATATACTTGGTGTGAGATGATTCAGTACCCTTGTGATTTTCCTCATGATTGAGATAAATCACTTGAAAACTTAGGTATATGTATGGGAATTTACCTTATGAGGGTTATCTATTGATTTCATACTTTTTCGTTTATCCTTGGTGGATTTTGTGAGACCTTAAGGGTCTCGGGGTCCCTACTGAGTATTGTTATACTCACCACTACATGAGCTATGCCCGAACCTTGTTTTGTTGGATGTAGACGACAGACATCACTAACTGAGGATGAGGGTACCAGGACTAGACGATGCTCTGAGGTGGACCATACAGTGTGTCGGTTCGCAGAGGATACGGGTGGGTGTGGAGTGCTGCGGAGGTGAAATGTACCTACCCATTAGGTAGGAATCTGGGTGGATGATCCAGGAGATACTTTTCACCTATCAACAGTCCGGTACTTTCCAGTTTTCCTTGTACTTTCTAGTTGGGAATGTATTCTGGCCCCCTTTTTATTACTGTACTCACTCTGTTTTCTATTCAGTTTACTTGTGCTTGTATCTTGCTTTGTGCTTGGTTGTGTGTTTACAGGTTATAAATGAAATGATTTCCCAGTTCTAAGGAATTACGCTTTCGATGCTAGTCCTCAGACCCTTGCCTAAGGAAGGCCATCTTGGGGTAGTCACCGCACGGGCCCCAGGGGACGGGTCGTGAATGTATATTCCTTTGATGCTTGAGAATTTTATTTTTTTAGTGTACCATATTCGTATAGTTAAAGCATTGTACATTTGTAACTTTTTTCTTATCATTTTGATCACAAGAACAATGTCCTTTCTCTCTCCATGTGTATCAAACTCCCATTTTTATGTAAGTACCAGGGTGTTTCTTTCCACAATTTTCACATGTGGGAAAAAAATTCTTCCTCTAATTTCCTTTATTCATATTTTTTCTAGTTGTAATCTTCTTCTTATTCTTCCATCTGAAGCCATCATACTTATTGAATAAAGTTTTTGCCTAATTAGCTCATGATACTATTTCCTTATACGATGAGAATTTTTGGGAGACTAGTGATATTATAAATATTGTCTAAAACCCATCTATGAAGCAATAAATATTTCTTTTTAGATTTTATGCATTTATGCGATCCAATTCCTTCTTGTATGTGAAATTTATAAAGTATATAATACACTAGATATGATCATGAAATTTTGTAAGATAATGTATAATCTCATAACTAGTGAATCACATAACCTAAATTGAAAACTTTGGTATAAATAATATGTTAATCATGAGATTATTTTATTAGTTTATACTTAAAAAAATTTATAGGATTTTGTTCTATAATCAATCTGTTTCCCAAGGTTTTGTCTAATCTTCCTCTGATATCAAATGTAAATACCCCAACCATAGTATCCTAGAGTTAGTGGTTAATTTATTACATTGACATGATTACATAGAATCACATCCTGAAAAACCTAATAGTTTAGTAGTCTTAGTAAACTAGATACATACTTGAAATGCACATTACATTTTAAAACAAAAAATACGCAAATAATTTCATTGGTCTTCCATTATTTACTCTTTGTGTAACCCTGCATATCAGTCATAATATTTTTCTTGTAATCATAGGGAAAATTAAATCATTAGGAATGGGTGAGATAAAATGCTCAGTTAGGGTAATCATACAATGAATCCTATGAGTGAATATGGAATAATCAATATGAAAAGGTAAATAACTGAAACAGATAAAATTTAAATAATCACATGATCTATGAAAGTTAAACATATATATTTTACTTGTTGAATAATCACATGGAAGATCAATATCTGAATTCATAATGATGGATTGCATAATGTTGGACATAAAAAACATATTATTGAGTCTTTGTACCAAGAATATATTAATATCAAGGATTCATGCCAAGAATCTAATACTGTCAAGGATTTTTTCCAAGAATCTAATACTATCAAGGATTTAAGCCAATAATTTACCATTATCATGGTTTTAAACCAAGAATCTAATAAATGGGTAAGGCCTTGGCCAAAAATCAGTCTAGTTTGTCTCATGACACCTACTGATGTATCGAGGGGCTATAGTGGGACACATCCATAAATAATTATGTCAATTTAATTCCCCTTATGAAATATTTGAAACATAAACAACATAAACATAAATATTACAAACTAGCATATGAAATTTGAATACATTAACCATAAACCATGAATGATATCAAAATCACACATTCATAGTCAAACTGATCATTACAAATTCAATAAAATATGATATATGATATCATATAAGATCAAACATGATTAATCATTATATTCAAAAAATATGTGTTTACATAGATTAAAATAATGTAATAAAAGCATTGAAAAATCAATAAGGGAAAACTCTCAGGAAACCCATATTAAAAACACTTTCATGTAAAAACCCATTTTCTTTTAAAAATAATCATATTAAATAAAACTTATCCAAAATATAAGGGAATAGGTTCTCTCACTAAATAAAGTATGTATGATTTAAAAGGAATATATAAATTAAATAATAATCATGGTGGCGGTAAATTCATTGTCCCCATGAATGTTAATAATAAAACATTCCTTTTGTCGTATTTCAAAACATTCTATATAAAAAATGTAAAATTATTTATTTTTAAAACCATTGAATGAAATTAAAATTATATATAAACGATCTTTTATAATCCTTTTATATCAAAAAAAATAAATATTTAAAATAATATCAATAACATTTATATGGAGAGAAAAATGTGATAATTAAATATTTAAGCATTCAAGGTGTCCCAAACCACTTTGACAATTTAAATCATAATCCCCATGAAAGAATAATTATTAAAAAACATTAAATAACATGATAATAACTAAAATAATGACATTATCATTCAAAGGGGTTGTATATAAAACTCATAAAATAAGGTGTGCATATAAGATCCAACTATGCCTTAATGAAAGGAGATTTAGATAGTGTCTCTTACCTTACACTTCCTTTGGTCAAATGTGATATAACCTACTGTATAATGGTTCTAATCATGTTATTAACTTATATAATAACCTTATTAATATTTATTATATCATATACAATCTTATTATATTCATTTATCACCTTTTTTTGATAATAATTCATTATTACACTTGTTTCGGGTGTAAATTAATTCATTTTCCTATGACTGTTTTGTCATGAATGTCTTGGTTATTCTGAGATGGATATAGATAAAACGTATACATAATGACATTAATGTTATAAATATACTATTTAATCATTAAATACATTTTTATAATCATTATTGGATGGTTAACAAGGAAAATGAATCACATTGCATCGTGGTGACAGTAGACTATACGTACGCACGAGCGATGATATCATTCCCTTGATGGTGAAAGGGTAAGGAAGTGTTTGGTATATTATTTTTTATAGAAAAATAGAATTTCATATGTAATATATATATCCATTATTTCTATCATCATACCCATTATAAGAATATGGTGATGAAAATAAATTAAACACGGTGTGGAGATAGTATGTCGTATGTACGGAAGCGTAGTTCTTTCATTTGTCATAGGATGGATAAATCCTAGAATTTGATTGTACCATAATCATAATAACAAATAATAATATAGACAATACTGTATTTATTTATTTATCATTTAAATATCTCATTAAGAGGAAGTAGAAGAAGAAATGAGCATGGATGAGTTGGAAAAAATAATTACCACTTCTTCAGCAGACTTCCTTTAGAGATCTTCTTAAGGGATACAGGGTTGGATTTTTTGAAAGATTATGATAAAAAACATGGATTAGAATGTTATATGGATAAATGCTCATGGTTTTGTTGATATATAAGGTTCATAGTGGTGTGAAGAAGTGAGGGAGGATGTTCTCATTTATAATTGAGGTGAGGAGCAGTTTTGGAAACTCTCAAAATGTTAAAATAATATTAATTAATTTTAAATTAAAAATTGATAAAAAGTGTATTATTTAAAAGATAATATTCTTATTTCTATAAATACTGTCAAAAAATAATTATTAGATATGTTTAGGTCTCATTTTTACACTTTGATTTTGTTATTGACCCTTATTTAATCCCTTTAACTTTTACAGTGATAACATGTGTTTTTACTTCTTAAGGTTCAATATACTAACTATAAAATTAAAAAATAAACTTAAATGAATAAGTGATTAAATTTTAAATATTATACCAATAATTTGTTATAATATTAGATTTTTATGATTCTTATACCATTAAATTAATTGTTTTTAATTTATCATTAATGTAAAGTTTAATTCTATTCATTACATGTCTTTTTAAAAATATTATAACAATAAGATATATTCAAAAAAATACTCTTAAAATATAACCAATATGAAAAATACATATATATAATTCATGTTTGGAACTAATTATCTAAAATCAGTTTTATTTTAGAATTTTCATAATCATTTATTTGATATTTTCATTAATTAAACAATTACTGCATCATCATTTTGAAAGCTTTTATGTTAATTATTTATTTACTGAAAAATTAAAAATAAATTATGATGATTAAAATAAACATGTTATATTTTAAAATACTATTTATATTCCAAAATATCTCATACATAAATCTATAGAATGTTTTATTTGTTAAATGTAGAAGTATAACATCTTTGAATTTCCATTAAATTAAAATACAATACATGGATTAAATTCATCAAATTGGCTTCAGGATCTATTAAAATGGGATAAATTATGATTTTGGTTTTAAAAAACTCACCAAATAAAATTAATACAAGTGTTATGACAATTTTATGTCATATATAATATTATTTATACCTTTAATTACCTGATTTACCCTTAACCCTAATAATAAAAACTATCGAACTTCATATTCATATTGTCTAAAAATAAAATGGTCATATTTACTAAATTTGGAACATATTATTCCAAACATGGAATCCATTTTTTAATATTCAAAACACATAAATGGAAAAAATTAATTTAAAAATAATCTTATTTATGGAATGAGAAAACAAGTTTTTAAACTGAAAACGTTTAAAAGATTGAAATGTTTCTATATCCAAAGTCAACATAAAATTCATTCCAATGAAATAAATTTTACTATATAATATAAAATTAATCTAATTAATATTTAAAATCAACAAAAAAATAATTTAACAGTATAAATTAATTATATGAAAACACTATTTTCAATTAAAATTTAATATTTTTTACTATTCATTAAAATATAAAACTGAGCAGAAAAATACCAAATACTAAACTAGAGTAAAATTTGATATTATTATTTCAAAAAATAATTTTATTTTTTTTAAATATATATTCTAAATGTGTCAAAATTTAGTTTTAAAATATGTGCGCCATCAAAGGACAACAAACCTGTCTTCAGAAAAATATAGCTTTTTATATGTAAAAGGATTTTTATTTTTAAATAATGTATATAAATTAAAAATGATTAATTTTAAACATTATATTAAACATATAATATATAAATTTTATAATTTTGTTAATAATATTTATTGTTTCCAATTTAACTGCAAAGTTATAATAATATTTCATTATTCGTTTAAGTTAGGTGTTTCATGAAACATAGGCTTTTAAAAAGTTTAACTTTAGAAAGACGAAGACCATAAAATCTTGGGGTGTTATGATATTCATACGTATTCAATGAAAAATAAATCTAATGAATAAAATTATAATATTTTTTTTGAAACCATGGGGAAGGATAATAGGTATTCAATGTTTACCAAGTGTAAATTTTGGCTACAAAAAGTCACATACCTATGTTAAATAATATCATGTAAGGGTATATTAGTAGATCATTAAAATATATAATTTATTTAAAAATCGAATAGAAAAATCATGGAAAATGATATACATAGTTTTCTTGGGTTGGTTGGAAACAACATATTATTTTTGATATATTTATAATGGATTTGAAATGTAATAACCAAGTTGACTAAAAGGGATATAGTTTCTTTGGATAGATGAATGTGTGGAAAATATCGAGGTGTAGAAAATAATTTTGGTTATTACTATTGTAATTTTACTACCCTATAATAGATAATAATTTGTTGTATTTAACAATTAATCAAATAAGGTACTTGGATTCATCCTCATGTATAATGATATAATGATAGATTATGGCTCCTACCAATTTAAAATTCATTATAAAAATTACCTGAATCATGATTTAGAGTTAGTAGCATAAATTTTTAAATTGAACATATAGAGGTATTATCATAATTGTGAAATGTGTTATATATATACTTAAAAAAAAATATTGAATTATATATCCACAAAGAAAGAGATGAATATTCACTTGATAAGATGGTTGGATTTGATTAAAAATTATGACTACTCAATACATTACTAACCTATAAAATAAAACATGTCGGTAGATGCTCCAAGTGGGAGAAAACATGAATTTTTATCCCTGATAAAGACTAAAATAGATCCAATATTTATGGATATTTAGAAGATGGATCTTGAAATCATGAAAAATGGGTCGAATCATATATTTTATAGTTGAATGTTCTACCTTCAATCCGTGTGAGTATTAATGATGCACATAAAGAAGATGTAGAATTGTATAAGAAAGTGAGGAATGTTCCCGAGTTCAACCTTGATCGTGATAGATTGATAATTATCAGGGACCATGTATTTGTACTTTTAGTACCATAAATAAAGGAGTAATTATATGGATATTATAGTTTATAGTTATTTGTTCATAATATTTACAAAAATATGTAAAGTGATATGAAATAATATTTCTTATGGGACAACATAAAAATCTATATAGAAAAGTATCTATATCGATTCATAGTATGTCAAAAAGTTAAGTTGAGGGATTGAAGTACACGGGTATGTTGCAATAATTAACAATACCAAAATAGAAAAGGGAAAACATGACCACATATGTCATCATTAGAGTCCCCAAAACATCTAAAAAGAATAATGTTGTTTGGGTTGTAGTCGTTCACCATATGAAATCAACACATTTTATTTCCATCAGAGATTATTTTTTCTTGATCTCAGTTCCATGATATACATTGAGGAAGTGATAAGGTTTTATGTAGTACCACATTCTATTGCATCTGTTTAGGATATGAGGTTTACCTTGAAGTTCAAGAGATATATTCATGAGGATATGGATACAAAGTTGAGTTTCAGTAAATCCTGTTAACCTCAGATTTATTTTTATTCTGATAGGACCATTAAACCCCTATAAGACATATTAATAAATTCATCTACGTATTTTAATGGTTTTTTGGAACAATACTGTCCTTTGGTGAAATTTTCATACAATAATAGCTTTCACTTGAGAAAACATATGGCTCCATACAAAGCTATCTATGGAAAGAAGTTAAAAACTAAAATGTGTTTTGATGGAGTTTGAGAAAGAGAGATATTGGTACGTTATATTTATAATTAAATTATAGAGATGTTTAAATCCATTTAGGATCACATCAGGACAACTAGTATTTGATAAAAAAGTTTTTCTGACTATCATTAATGAGATAAAGAGTCTGATATTGGTGATAATGTATTACTATGAAAATATCATAGGATGAAAGTTATGATATTTTTAAGGAAGGGTATATTGAGACAAATATATATAGATACTTTTGAAATTGTTGATTTTATTTTTTCAGTTTCTTATAATTTTACACTTCCCCATAATCTCTTTCACGTTCACAGTGTATTCTATGTATCACTCCTAAGGAAGTACATACCTGATACTTTATAGGTAATAAACATAGAGGTAATATAACTATAGAAATATCTCTCTTATTATGAGAAATTATTGGAGAATTTGGATTAAATAAATAATTTACAACAATATAATAAGACTCATTAGCCATCATTTTGTGGAGAAACTATAAATTTGTGGAACCAATGCGACAACCAGAGGACGTGATGAGGTAGAAGTATCCTCAATTGTTTGTATTGTAGTAAAAGAATTAAATGGATAAATTATAATTATGGGGTAATAGTATAAAACCCAAATATTTTATGATATAGTTATTTTTAAATATAATTTCTTTGATTTCTTACTTTCCACACAACATTGATTTTAAGCGAACTAAGATATACTACTAAAATATTAGTTTTTATTGTGGTTGTTATCCCTTAGAAATTATATAGGTTATTATGAATAATATTAAATAAATTATGAAAATATATTTTTTACACATGTTTAAAATGAATTCATTTGTTATCAATTAGTTAGAAATAAAAACAATCCCTTGTAGGTGAAAAATGTAATTTTCAAAAAATAGATTTTTATTCGTGCAATGAATTTTTATGATAATAAATTAAATTAATATATATTGTCTAACAATATTAATTAAATTAATATATTATATATTCAATTATATTATTTAAAATTCTCTTAATGGTTTTTACTAGGCCTAGAGTAAGAATAAATCTTGTTTTGTGCTTAAAAATTAATTTTTTTCTAAAAATGGGTTTCATTGACTTTTTCAAGGTTATTTTAAAATTAATTTATACCAAATATAAAAAATTAATCATTTAAGATTAATTCCAGATTTATAATCACCATAATTAATATAATGTAATAGTTTAACATAATTTTTCAGCATTATGTATAGTATTCATTGAAATGATCTATTACCTTGGGAGAAGTGGTAAATTTGAGTTAAAACAATAGTGAAATGGTTTAAAATATCTCTTAGATGACTTTATCCCAAAGGATAAGTGGGTTTATAAAAAAATATTTTTAATGATTCAAATTATTTATTTTAAAACATTAGTCTGAAATTAAGAACCCAAGATTGAATTTTGTGGACATACATTATATTTTATTCAAATATAAAACTATTATTGGGTATTTGGATATAATGGAATGGTAGGAATATTATATTTTGTGTTTTATTGAATAAATCTTTGAAAAACTTCGTCTATTTTTGAAAATAGGTTCAACATGGTATTAGAAGGAGATAATGCTTTACATGTGTCCAAATTTTACATAAATGTGGTCGGTTGAGTTTATATCTACCTTATAATATATTATATTTAATTTTTTGGTTGCTTGGTTCTAATTTACACGATTATGAAATATGAATTATTTAATCATTAAAGTAATTCCAAGGGTGTCCTTTCACTCAATTATAAAAAGGTACATCCTCTATTCAATTATTAAAAAAGTTGTAGCATTTTAGATTATTCAATCCCTACCATAAAAACAACCTAGTTTCTTTACCCATTTCCTAGAGATATTTTTATTTCTAAAATACAAATTTTTCAAGGATTAAGGTCCATGACAAATGAGGTTTCTCAACGAATATGTGTTACTCTTAACCCATTATTTATTTTATTTATTATTATAAATCCCATAAACATATGGTATCCATTAAAATATAATCAATTTTTTTATCATAAATATACATTATTGTTTTATGATAATTTTACAACCATTTTCCACATCCTTTCCATCTTATGGGAAAAGAAAGCATCACTCATGCAAGTATGTGGACTGCCACATCTAGGAAGCGATGCACATAATTTTTCATCCCCACTTTACATTGATCATTATAATAATGTATTTTCGGAATATAAATTATATTTATGATATTATTATACTTATATAATGGTGAATTATTATCTATTTTCATCCATTCCATCCATCGAAAAGTGGAAACATCATTCGTGCTTATATATGAACTATCATATCCTTGGAGTGATGTAATTAATTTTTCATCACTAATTTATATGAATGGTTATAAAAGATTTTGTAATGAATAAATATTATATATATTTAATGATTTATATTATGTACGTGGTGAAATCATGTCCATGGTGTAAGGACCAGAACCATCAAATTGAAACATTCATTGAAAATCATTGATTTTCACTTGAATGTTTATTTTAAGGAAGCATTATTAATAAAAGGATAATGGGAAATTACAATGTAGTGGAAAATAGTAAGTTAATCCTGAATATGGTTTTGCGATAGACATATAATAAATCTGTATTTATTATATAGGATCTTTAAATGTGTATCAATAAAGACAAGACTTTAGGTAAGGTATTTACGTTTCAATATCATTTTAACCAGAATCATTTATTCTCGAATTTCCATTGAGGGAAATTCTATGATATTTATTTGATAAAAATATTTTATATTCTTAAACTGTGTTTATTTATCAAATTAAAAATTTTAGTATCATTTTACTCACTTTGGTACTCAAAACTTTTCATACATTTCATTAGGAAAAGGAAAACTCGTTTATCATTTTTTTTCTTGAAATTATTCCCCTCTATGTTATAAAATATTTTTAATAATATTTTTACAATAAATAAATGATGATAAAAATTAATTTTTAATCATGTTTTACTTTATATAAAATTTTTAAAATCAATAATCTTATCATTTTATAAATAATATTTTTTTGTTGTAGGACAAAAAAAAATCTTTGTTTTTGATGGTTACGACATGAACAAAATTTAATGTCCTAATTAAAACTCAATGATTTGAAGATTAATTTAAAATTTTTCATTTTTATTTTCAAATAAAATGTTTTCAATAATATATTTTTATTTTTTTATTTTAAATAAGTGATTTTAAAATGAAAAGGGTATTTCCCTCAGGAAATAGTCCTGTGATTTTTAAAGGAATATTTTATCTATGATAACATCCTTTGATGATTCTAATTATTTACTAGGGATATGATACAATGATAAAACAATTATTATTTCTCTCTATGGATGATTTTTATGATGAAGATATGTTTAGGAAACCTCTTTATTTTTTATGTGTTATTCTATGATGACATGATGAATGATTTATGAAATTTGGGAAAATATATGAATGGATTATAATTATGTGATGGGTGGGAATGAAATTTTATATCAATCTAATTAGTTAGGTAATTATGTTGGATTTTAGAAACTATTAAGAGATGGAATGTTAATAAAATCCCATGAGATGGAAGAGTGAACTAGATGAGAGTTAATCCTAATAGAATGATGTGAATGACTTGGTTTTCATTTCATTTAAGTGATTTTGTAAGAAATGATAATATTAGGTGTGGACCTTGACTAAGGAAATGGTTCTCTATGACTATTTTTATGCCAACAATTACGTATTATTCATATGATATGTTCTCAGGGATCATATGATTGATTATTGATGATTGTAAAAACTTATGACTTAAGTATCTTATTATGAAAAATATTTATGCCCTATTTATGATTAATTGTATTTGAATTATTTATAATGATTATTGTAATTTATGATCATGTTGTCATACCTTGTCCATTTTGATCCAAATGTTACCTTAAAATTAAATTTATGACCCTTAATGGCTAAAAAAATGTGTTACCACAATTAAGGTAAACAATGGTAAATGGAGGGGTTAGACCAAACTATAAAGTCTAAAATGGTTGCAAAACGTATAAAACGTTTCTTTTATGATGGTATTTAGACTTTATACTCTTTTTTATTTGATAAAATCCAATTTTGAAACATTTTAACCAATAAATACAATGATTATATTGAAATATTTAGTGTGTCCTTTCCCTCACCTATAAAAGGGTTCCTCATATTATTCATTATTTAAAATGTTTGAGCACTCTATATTTGTAAATAACTACCTTAATTATCACAACCCTTCCCAGAGGGGACCGTTCTGTGAATACAACATGCTGACCTCTGATATGCCAGGGGCTGGTGACAAGCACCAAGTAGTCCTTTCACTCAAATGAGAGGCATTTTCCTAAGTACTTGTACACATGTACACATATCTAATACAACCAATGATAAAATTTAAAAAAATGAAATAATCCATGCATACAACTAAGATCCCACAACCAGAGTACAAAAGTAAGTACTGAAAAAGTAAACTGGGCCCAATACAGGCCCACCACAAAGAGTCAATACACATGTCCAAATGAAATGGTAAAGAGTCCAACCTGCTCCAAGGGTGAGGACTATGTCAAAGGTATGCTCTGGGTAAAAATTATGGTCTTTCCCACTCCATCGATGCTTTAACTTTTCCTTTTCATCCTAGGATACCATCAAAAGGGTTGTTGTCTATATAAGACATGACATGTGGAATCATTTCCCATGCCGGGGTGATTATTAAAATACACAGTAGGACACCTCAAAAACAGTAAACATTAAGAACCAAGTATAGTCATCTCTAAGAAAGATGTAATAATGGATTATAGATATAAGAAGTAGAAGAAGATATATATACTCATGAGAGATTCCATGCCATCAGGTAGTCATAACCAACTGCTATCCACAGGATTACACTTTAGGAAATCCTTGTTATGGGAGAACTCACTCCTCAAGCCATGATATCATCGAAGACACTCTATGAAGAGGTATATCTCATTCGGGTGCCACCCAAAGAGTAATCATTGGTCAAATATGACTATGATACATAGAGAGGGGTTCAATAATAGAACCACTAGGGGACACCATGAACCCAAGATGGATTAACCCTCTATGTATGTGATTCAATTCCAATGATTCCACGAACCCTACCTATGTTCCCCACTGGTTATAAGACCAATTTCCTACTCTGCAAGGTCATAATGATTCAACAAACTCTACTAGGGATGATAGATGATCACACTCTAGTGTCATAGAGGTGTACCAAAACTCTCTATAAGACTTGTCTACTAGAAGGGATTACAATCTAGTGATGTGGATGTAATGTTGCACTATACCCTAAAGGAAAGGACCAAGGAATTAATATAACCTATACAGGTCTAAAATAGGAAAAACAAGAGCATCAATTCTAAATAAGGTACCCAAAATTGGTCTTCTGTCAACTATCTTAAAATCATGGTCATATTTACATTGACAATACATCATTTTGATGCTTTGTTTAGGAGATATGACTGTTCGAACGAAGCGGGTTGTAGACCTGTTGGGTCCTATGGTCCTACCACTACAGTTGGTCCACCTACTGTGTGGAGTAGCCACATGTGGACCAACCATAGCGGTCAGTCCACCAGATGCACCTGACCTGCTGCTACGGTCGACCACCTACAGATCGACCATGTGGTTGTTGCACCTTCAGTAGCAAGAGCTGTCGTAGCTCCATGGACATTTGATGCAGTCAATATCCACATTTGATCACTATAGTTGTCCACAACAGGGCTCCTCCTAGTTGCCCCGAATTAAACCCAACTAACCAGCCTATCCATGCCCATCAGCCTACTCCATATCTTCGGCCAATCTTGCATCCTCCTTCGCTCTCCTGTGGCCTTCAACCCGAGCAATTCCCCACAGGTGCTGCACATGGATCCACCGCCCACATGTGGGTGCCTCTGTTTGATGCCGCAGGTCACTGATGTCACTATTGTGCACCAGTTTTCCCTTCTGTTGACCACCACTTCTCATCTGATCCCATAATATTGAGTGATCATGGATCTGGGATCCTTCGATCTTGATCTACTTTGATCTAGCCTCATTTGTAAATTTACCTCAAATTCGGGGGTCTGATCATGTAAGGAACCACCCAACT
Organism: Viscum album; assembly: GCA_963277665.1. NCBI lineage: Eukaryota > Viridiplantae > Streptophyta > Magnoliopsida > Santalales > Viscaceae > Viscum > Viscum album. The sequence continues at coordinate 340,661,392 of OY728163.1, forward strand.
TCATTGATATGGGACCATAGGGATCTAAACAGAAAGAAATTTGAATAAAGGATAGAGGAAAGGAAGAAGAACAAAGGTTTATCATCCTTTTACAAGAGTTATTATCTAATGATCAATAATGGAAAAACATTCTTAGAAAAACAGATCAAATAAATCATGTAAAAATTATCTCATCTCGCAATCAACATGATATGTGAATCCAAACATTCATAAATTGATTCATGTTCATCATAAAAATAAAGAACAAGGAATAAATCAATGAAATCAAACTATCTACTTGAAGTTTGGATCCATTATTGATGAAGAACAATTGTGTTGTCACCATTGATGAGATCCTCCAACCCCTCTTGCATGACGATCCAGGATCTGATCCTGATCTATTATCGTTTGTCAAGAATTATATCCTCCAATGTAATCTCTATCTCTAGGGTTTGGAATCCATCCCTGATACAAACGTTATAGTTGTATACATATTGAGAATAACGTCATTGTGCTGTAGAAAAATTAACTAATTTTTTCATTTAATTATTTTTTTCAATTCCGCACCCCCAATAAAAATTTCACAGAGGACTTGCACCGACCAATGTTAGGCCATTACTAGTGTAAAGTATATATTCTAAGGTCAACTTTGCCCTCATGTTTTTGATCTAGTCATTCATTTAATTGTTATTCCACCTTTTTAGGAAAACTGCACACGCGTGCTTTTAAATATATTAATATTTTTCAAACATTTGTTCTTGGTACACTAGGGCTTGGAGTCACATTCCATCTCAGAAGCTGGTATTGAAAATAATCCATATAATATATAAGAACAATAAATAGAAAATATGAGACATTAAATTCTCCACACATTGGGCTTTTACATCATTGAAAATCCCAAGAAAAGGCTACTCCAACAGATGGGGGTATAGAGCACGAATCTGAGCCTCTCGCTCCCATTAACTCACTAGGAGATCACCATGATTCCAATGTAAGAGAACCAAAGGAATTGATCACCCTTGAGGATCCTCTCTTGTCAATCCTTGACATCCAAAGGGTACTCAGTAAACATCATTCCATTCTTGATGTCTAGCTCGCCCCATTCAATGAGATGTGATGGGTCATGCACGTAACTCCTTGGCTATGAAACATTGAAGAGGTCGTGTACCAAGTATAATTACAGAGGTATTTATTAGTAGTAAGGTACCTTTAAAAATCTATGATTTTTTTAGAAAGGGATGATGAACCTCAGAGACAGTTTTCCTCCCCGACTAAATCTCTGTAATCCACATTGAGGTGAAACACATAGGAACACATGGTCTCCTTCCATGAAATCCAATGTCCTCGGTTTCCTATCAACCTAAGATTTATAACAGATCTGTGCAATAATCATCTGCTTCTAGATGATTATAACCTTCTCTTTAGTAGCTCTCACCAACTCAGAGCCCAAGAGTGCTGACTCTCCTGGGTCCATCTAGTAAATTGGTGACCTATAGGTTCATCCATAAAAAGCCACAAATGGTGCCATACCAATGGTGGAATTGTAGCTATTGTTTTATGAAAACTCCACCAGTGGTAGGAGATCCTCTCATCTATGACCAGAAGATCGTAACATGTCCTCCATAACCTGAATGGTCCTCTTACTCTAGCCATCAACATGTGGGTGAAACACTTTGCTCAAGTGTAACTGGGTCCCAAAATCCTTCTATATACCCTTCCACAAGCATGATGTACATATATCATCACAATCAGAAACAATATCCCATAGAACTCCATGGATTTGAACTATATCCTACACATAGAGGTGTCCCAATATCCCTATAGAACTTTTCTCTCTGATAGCTAGGAAGTGTTCCGACTCTATGATTAGGACAATGATCACCAAGATGGAATCATATTCCCTAGAAATACGTGGAAAACCCATCATGAAGTCCATTAATATCCCATAATAATTCAATTTTAGAACCTTAATGGGTTGAGCTAAAACCATTAGAACCTGGTGCTCAGTCTTCACATGCTGACAAATAAGGCATTAAAAAACAAACTTTGCAACTCCTTTCTTTATCCTTGGCCACCAAAACTAACTTCAGAGGTCCTAGTGCATCTTCTCCTCAACTAGATGTAACCCCAATGGGGATGTATGAAACACCCTCAAAACCACCTCTTGAAAAATTAGTAGTAACATTGTGTGTCCTATAAATAGAATAACGTTCTCCCCACTAATTTAATATCTATCAAGAGCATGCCATATGGAAATCTGAGCACGTATGGTCTCACAGTCGGTATCCCCAAGATGTGCTTCCCTGAATTGATATAATAGTGGAGGTGAAAAAACCATTGACTGTAGTTATTCTTTTCCATCTCCATCCATAAAGGATATATGCAATACAACAGGATGCTCTGATTCCTCATTCAAAAAATGTGTACTAGATCTCTTACTGAGAAAAACTACAATGATGTTCCTTTTCCTAGGAGTATAGACAATCTCAAATTCATAGTCCGAGAGGAACTCTATACATCACCTATGTCTCATGTTAAGATTATTCAGTGAGAATATATACTTGAGACTCTTGTGATCAAAGTAGTTGATAAACTTATCGAACAACAGGTAGTGTCGTTAAATCGTCAAAGTGAAGACTACCACTGCTAACTCAAGATATTGGGTCACATAGTTCTACTCATGTGGTCTCAAATGGTGTGAACCATAGGCAATCACTGATTGCATCTGAATTAGGAAACTATCAATCCCAGTCCTTGATGCATCGCAGAACACCATGTTCTCAAAGCCTTCCTCCAGTAATCACACAGTGGGAGCTCTCACCAACCTTTTCCTCAACTCCTGAAAGAACCGCTAACACTTTTTAGTCCACATGAAAGGCTACCCCTTTCATGTTATAGATGTTAAGGGTTATTCCACTCTAGAGAAGTCAGGTAAAAAACACCGAATGTACCCTTCCCATCCAGGGAAACTTCTCAGCTTGGTAACACTATTGGGTGGCTCCCACGAAAGCATTACCTCAACCTTCACTGTATCCACTACAAATCCATCCTCAAAGAAGATGTGTTAGAGAAAATGGAACTCTACAAACAAGAAATAGCACTTGAATAGATTCCCATAATGTTGTTACTCTCAGAGTGTGTCTAGGATTATCCTTAAGTGTCTTGCATGATCTACTTTGGATGCTGAATAAACTGGGATGTCATCGATGAAGACCACAACAAACTGATCTAAGTAAGGTTGAATGATCTGATTAATGAGTCACATGAACACTTATGGAGTGTTCGTTATGACAAAAAGAATCACTAAGTACTCAAAGTGACCTTAAAGTCATCTGAAGGCCATCATTGGTATATCCTCATCTTGTACTCATATATGGTGATAGCCAGATCCGAGGTCAATCTTCAAGAACCATCACAGTAAATTTAACAAATAAAAGAGGTTGTTGATCCTTGTAAATGGAGACTTTTTCTTCATGAACCCATAGTTAATGAATTTTTAGTCCACACATAACCTCATGTTACCATATGCCTTCTTGGAAAAAAAATCTGGGACTGCCCAAGGTGACACACTGGGTTTCACAAAGCCCTTCCGCTGCATGTCCTCAAACTGCACCTTCAGCTCACGAAGATCTATAAGAGGCATGCCATCCTGGGGTGTAGATCAATAAATAAGTCTACAGGGTTGAAAACATGGAACATCTTTAGAAAGTACAGTCTCATTCTTTTCCACCACTGTTGGAAACTAAGGACTCTCAATATCTACTACATTGAGGGTTAGGCTACCAACTGCCAAGTAATTGGATGCACCCTCTGATGTGTGACTCCTTCTGGCACTACATGGATTTACTTTTTACCAAAAAAGGAAAACTTGGTTTCATCACTAAAGGCACACCACACTCATCATCTAAAATAGTTAATCTGATCATGAACTATGGATAACAATTTCATACCAAGAATGATGTCGTAAGACCTCAACGCCGCTACCAAGAGATCCTAACCAAAACTCTCACATGCAAGAGTCAGTTCACATGGTCATCACCAATGTCATGGTCATCACCAATGTTTGATCATCAAGACTCTTATTTTAGGGGTCTCTAAGAATAAGGGTTTAGTTAATTGTTCAACTGGAATCTCTGATTCTCAATCAATATTCATGGAATGAAAATAATAACTAGTAACAGTGTCTATCAAAACAACAACTATATTGAAAAAGGCATAGATCATACCTCATTCAATACCTTGAGCCTATAGGTCATATGACTTCATAGCCTATATATATCCTCTTCCCTTCCCACTAGATCCTTAAGGCTAGCATGGAACACCTAGGGTGGTGGTGGTAATATTTTGATCCTCCAACCACCTCATGCTACCTTGCATGCTCCTCTTCCATGTCCGCCACACTGCATACCACCCCGAATTTGACTCTATTTATGTCTCGGTGGTCACTTTACCATCTCCTGATCAAATATATGACAGATTGAGTAATATCATTCATGGTTTACTTGACCGCCTAATGAGAAACACCACATGCATCTTAGATAATTCAATCTACCTGAGGATCCTTTAATCTCTAAACCTGAGTCCTGGGATCACCTCCTGAAGCCCCTAACCCTATTAGATATTTGTGACTCCCATCATGTACCAACTAATGAGTTATTAGCAACCAGGTTCCCACTGCTCGCTCCCACTACTGGTGTTTTCTCTTCTAGAAAACGTTCCATGAATAGGGCTCACTCAAGTACTCCAGCATAAGTATAAATGCTAAGGGAGATCACTACTGCCCTGATGTCCCTACGTAAGCCATGGTCGAATGTCCAAGCCTTGAATAAATGGTCTTGTACTATATCCAAGGTGTAGTGAAAAATATTATTAAACTCCATCGAATACTCCTCCATGGTTGTACTATCCTGCTGTAGATTTATGAGCACCTCTATGTGTACTGATCTCAATATGGCTGGATAGAAATCCTCCCTGAAGAGACAGTCGAAGTTTGTCCAAGAAAGAGATGTCTCATCTTGTGACTAAGTCACCAAGATATACCTTATCCCCAAAGGGCCATGAAAAATACTCATAATAAGGACTGACATCTGGTCAGTATGTGCCTTATGGGGAGAAAAATATGGGTGACTACCTCTAGCCAATCGTTAACCATCTGGGGGTCTTGTCCACCAAGAAACCTAGGAGGTTGCTTCCTATGAAACTTGGAAAATACTATAATCCTATATGAATTCTCTAATGGTTTTTTTAGTGGTAGATTATTCTCGATGGGTGGTGGTATAGCTACTAAACCACCTGGATGTGCTATCTTCAGTACATTCCCTGGTACTGATGCCTTGTATCTAGGTAGATCATCCTTGTAAACACATGGTGGAATCATTGATGACTATCTAGGACGAGAGATCCTGAAATAAAAAAATATTTACTATGGTCAAAAGAGTATATTTGGGGTGTCGACACAAGAAGGACATGGAAAACACAACCATTATTATATGATGCATATACCATTTTTTCCAGCATCCTATGTTTTCACATACCGAGTTGAAAAGTAGTTGATTAGAGTCCTATCAATGTTTCCCAATCCAATCTCAAATACTATCAGTTATAAAGTAGAATATACATCCTCTAATAAATTTTTTTCATGAACCATATTAAGGGGTCCCAAACTGAAACTGCCACAAGCCTACCTCTGATAGTATAGGGGATGGTGACAAGCATTGAGTAGAAATTTCCCATAAATTGGTGGCATTTTTCTTAGTGCCTATACAAACACACATATCTCTAAGCTACCCAATGCTGATATGTAAAAAAACTGAAAGAATTCAGGCATAAAACTAAGATACTAGAACCAAAGTACAATAGGAAGAAAATGAAAAGTAAAGAGGGCCAAATACAAGCCCACTATAAAGAGTATATAAACAAGTAAAACTAAAACTAAAAACATTCCAACCTACTCCAAGGGAATAGACAACATCAAAGGTATTCTCTTGGTAAACACCTCAGTCTACCCAGCTCTAGCTTTGCTCCATCCTCTCTTGCTCCTGTTAGGACACTGTCAAAAGGGCCTCTATCTGTATAAGACCCAACACATGTGGGAAAATTCCAGGGAGAGGTGAGTATAACAATAATCAGTAGGAAAACCCAAAAACACTAAACACAATGTACCAAGTATAGTAAACTCAATACAAGATATAACAATGGATAATAGTTACAAGAAGAAGAAAAACCAAGATATACTCAAAAGAGACTCCATGCCATTAGACATTCATAGCTATCTAACAGCCACATGATTCCACTCAAAGCAATGCATGTTTTGGGAGAAATCACTCCTCTTTCCATGAAATCACCAGAGATACTCGATGAAGAGGTCCTGATCATTTGAGCCCCTCTAAAAGTGAATTAATTGGTTAAATAATACTATGCTACATAAGGAGTGGGTCACACCCTAAACCGAAGGGGGACACTATGAACCCAATATGGATCAATCCATTATGCATGGGATCATATGCCGATGATTCTACAAATCCTACTATTGTGATTTGGTAGATGGAGGATCAACATTTTATATAGGGAGGTCACAATAATTAAAAAAAATCACTCGGGATGAAAAAGGATCACACTATTGTCTCATTGAGGTATTCCCAAAAACTATCTAAGACTTAGCCACTAGTGGGGATTTCCATCTAGTGATGTGGATGTAATACTTCATTGTACCCTCAAGGAAAGGACCAAGGGAACTCTCTCAACCTATACTGGTCCAAACTAGGAAAAATAAGAGCCTCAAATCTGAATAAGGTACACAACATTGGTCTTTATTCAAACATAATAAAATAAGGGTCACGTTGTTGTAGAAGACACGTAGTTTTGACACTACGTTTAGAAGTTATGACTGTGTGAAGGAAGCTACCCACAGACTAGCTAGGGCCTATGGACCTACCACCACAGTTGGTCCACCTACCGCTGCAGTCGGTCCACCTACCATCGGGGTAGTTCCACCTATTTCATGGATCATTCGCTCATGGACTAACGAGATTGTCTAGTCCACCTTGCACACCTGACCGGCCATTGTGGCTGACTGTTGTGATCAACTACCCATGGACAAGACTTACGGTCAGTGTACCCGTGACAGCTTGAGCTACCCAGCTCCATGGCCGACCACTACAGTCGATTATCATGGTTGACCGTAATAGGGCTCCACCCTTGTTTGATTGGATTTGACTCGAGTCTAACCTGGGTCAATCTTTTTTGACCCATCCCACAAGCCTTATCCAACCCACCAATCTGACCTGGCCCATCGGCATGACCCAACCCACCAGCCCACTTCACATTTTCTATAATTCCACATCCACCACTACTCCAGTGTCCACCGTCACACCCACCACTTCTAGATCCAATGTGTCAGTCCTATTCATATTCCCTCTGACCTTTGCATCCCCCTTGTAGTAGGCATATGAAGCTCCACCACCAACACACGTGCCACCACTATGCACTAACACTGAGTGACTGCACTGCTACCCCACACCAGTGGTCCCTTACACGGAACACTACGCATCTTCCGATGCACACAAATTAGAATGATAATATATTTGAACTCCTTGGGTCCTCATCTACACCAATATGGCCTTAGTTTTCAATTCACCTAGAATCTTAGGGTATGATCGAGTTTGGAAGTACCTGATAAAGTTGAGTCGGGACCACGGGGAACCAACTAGGGAAGAATGCGAAGAACAGAGGGCAGAAAAGCACAAGAACATATTTTTATCATTTTTGGCCAATTTTTATTGGACAATGATCTAGAAAAAGGGATTTGGGTGAGAAAACCAGATCAAATAAATCTTATATAATAATTCTCATCTTGCAATACGCATGATTTTTTAATCAATATATTTATCAATTGATTAAATTTCATCTTAGAAATAAATAATGGTTAATAAACCAATGAAATCACATAACCTACCTAGATTTGGGATTGATCATTGATGAATAAAGGTTGTGTTGTCCCTGTTGATGAGATCCTCCAACAACACTAGCACAACGATCCACTATCTGATCCTAATCTGGAATCATCTGCCAAGAACACTCTCCTCCAATGGCGTCAATGTCTCTATAGTTGAGCAGTCAACCATGAGAAAAAGTATACAACCATATAATTATAGATGAGAAGGTCACTACACTAATGAAAAATAAAATAAATTTTTCTTTCAATATATTTTATCTACTCTTCACCCACGATACCGTTTTCACATGTGACCCATTCCGACCAATGTTAGGTTGCACCTAGGGAAAAGCTGTTATTTTGAACTCAATTTTTCCCTCAAATTTTGGATATTGGCATAGATTTAATATTTATTCCATTTTTAGGAAAACTATGAGTGTTCTATTAAAAGTTTTATTATTTTTCAAACATTTTTTATGGGCACACCGGGCCCCGAAATCGCACACCATCTATGCGCTTAGTCTCGTAAATAATCCATATAATATCTAAAAATAATACATGGAACATATGAGAAGTTAAATTAATACCTTCATATATTCATTTAAAATATCCTATATCTTCTGGTCTTCCCATAAGACCATACCATGAATGCTTAAGGTGTAATCTAAAGGAGGTCTCTCAAAGAAGAGGAAATTGTCTTACCTGATTCTTTCAACTATTATAACTTCTTTCACATATATAAATATTTTTTATTAATCAAAAAAATTATTGATATAGTATAATAAATATACTTAGATATTATTATGATTATGGGACAGACATTTTGAACCTATTTTTCATCATGTGGGAAACAAAAGTATCGCTCGTGTGTACGTGTGGACTACTGCCTCCACATAGCTATATGATTCATTTTCCATCACCATATTACATGGTTGGTTATTATGATATATTTAATATTTTATTTATTATATTCATAACATAATCATTCTTATTTAATCATAATATATAATCTAACTTCTTACCATCTAATCTGTTGGAAAATGACATTGCACCCGTGCGTACTTGTGGACTACTACATCAATGACGAAATTTCATTTAGTTTTTATTAATCCATTACATTTATGGTAATATGGATAGGTTTAATGATTATATATGATTTAAATTATTTAATAATGATTCTATAAAGTTGAATTATAATTCATCTTTTTTTCCATCCATCAAATTGTTAAAACATCACCCATGCGTGTATACGAACTACCCTCTCCATGAAGTTATGTAATTTATTTTTCATCACCACATTTTTCAAAACATTATAAAATTGTATATAATGAATAAATATGATACATATGTAAAAATTGATATTATTTATATTATGAAACAATAACCATGGTGTAAGGATCAAAACCATCAAACCAAATCATGCATAAAAACGATTTTAACCTGAATGTCCATTTTTGGAAGAATTATTAATAAAGGGATAATTGGAAAATATAAATTAATGGTACATAGTAAGTTATAAAAGAATATGGTTCAATAATAGATTTCTAATAAATATATATTTATTATAAATGATGTTTCAATGTGTATGAACCAAGACGACACATTAGGTAATATGATATCTCATATCACATTTTTTCCACGAGACATATGCCATATCCACCACTCGTTTTCTTCATGTAGTGTTTATAGTTCCCATTTTATATATTATATCATGAATAAATTTTTATTCATGGTATTTATTATTTCATGTGGAGCTATTTATTTCATGGGGGTTATGATTCAAATGTTACCAAAGTGGTAATAGATTTATATTTCAATCTCATTTTAATCCAGATTACTTATGCTTGAAATTTCATTAAGAGAAATTATATGAATATTATCTAATAAAAAAAATTGTATTTTATTATCCTTTATAAATTAATTTAAGTTTCATTTAATAGAATAAATTTATTTTCTTTCTTACTTAAAATGGTCGCGAACATGTTTTTTTTAAAATAGGCTTTATTTTCTCTTTGGTTGGGAACCTTTTTATTACACGGACATATTCTATTTAAAATGTTTTCAAGAATGTTTTTTCTATAATCTAATTATATATTAAAAAAAATTACCCATATTTTATTTTTTATGGAACGGATTAAAAGTAATTTCTTTCCTAATGAGGAAGTTTTTCCAAATGTGTGAACAAAATATTTATTTTTATGTATAACGCATGAACACATTTTTCAGTCATTATGACAAATGTTTTTTTTATTATTCACCTACAATATTCATTTGATCCTTTAAAATAATGTTTTTATTATATTATTCATAATTTATTCTTTTAAATAAGTGATTTAAAAATTGAAAAGTATTTTTCCTCAAGAAAGTTTCTAGTGATCTTTAAATTGTATTTTCATATATGTTAACATCTAATGATGTTACTTATGATTCATGTAATGTGATTCCCCAAATAATTGGCGTAATAATATATAGAGTGTCATTATCCTTATGTGACAACCCCAATACACCAATGTCCTGCATTAAATACTGATGGATTAGGAGAACATTGGGGATGAATTTCCATTAAAATATTAAACAAACTCACAACATAAAGTATAAATATCTAATATGACTATATAATTCATTATTATAATTAATAAAACTCAAATAATAAACCAACAGAACTGAAATAACATAGTGACAAGTGAAAATGGAATATCAATTTGAAAAATGAAAATACAATGTGGCTCAAAATATCAAGGTAGCATGATCCCAAATGTTGTGCCCAATATGTGATATGGTTATTATTGTGTTTACAAGAGGTTGAAGATATGGTATAAAGGATATTATTAGATGTTATGGTTTTTTTTCTAAAATCTTAAATCATATTCAAATTAAATCAGATGATGTTAAGTGATGTTATGATGTAAAGAAAATTTAAGGATAAGTAATGATGGCTGTAGTGGACCACATCGTAATTCAAGGATAATTCCATATTATCATTGACTATGGATTAACAGGAAATATATGTTGTATAGGTAAAATGGATGAAATTATAATGTTTCGTGGATTTTTGAACCTCCAACCATTAGGAGGTTGGACTATGTCATAACAGGTAAGACTAAGAAATAACACAAGTTTCCACAACACAGAGGAGGATGGGTTAGTTTTTTGTTCCTCTGAAAAAATTAAAACATCCATGACATAGTGTTTAGACCAAACCATAGAGAACTGATGATGTATTTTTGTGGTTCTTGAGTCTCTACACCTCCATGCCACAACACTAGTACCACACCATAGTCATGTGAAATTTTTACTGACTACCCCATAGTGACCATGTCACAGCATAGAGTGAACAATGAATAATTTAAATAGTTATATAGTTTTTGAGCTATTTAAACCATATCCCATGTACCACAGCACAACCATGTATAATTGTTATTTTAAAACAACATAAAATAGAGAATAAGCATTGTAATCCTGATAACCATTCCGCGTAAGGGTTTTTCTGGGAAGTTTAGTGAAAAAATTACCATTTGAACTATTTGATGACTTTGGTGGTTATTTTATATAAAACATTACTACCAAATTCAGAAGTGATAATCAAGGTCTATTGGAACAAAAATTAACAAGTCTTATTCTGAAAAATAATTTGATAGTTTGAATTTGAATTTTATATTCAAATTCAAATATGGGAAGAAATTTTGTGATGTTGTAAAATGTATAAGTTATGAATTTCATGGAAAATTTTAGAGAGAAAATTATTGAATAAGTAGAAAAAATAATGGAAAAATAAGAGGATAAAGAGAATAAGAAGAGTTGTGCATATTCGAACAAAGTAAAGTGTTCATACCCAGATTTATATAGGTTGAATAAGAAGAATATGGTCATATCTTCTAATATTGAATACTATGGTTGGAATGATTTATTTCAATTGAATTCATATTTTTTGTATTCATTATTACATTACATGATGCACTGTCACATCCAAGAGGCGATGTAATACAAGTTCAAGGATAAACCATACTCATTTTACCTACATGTTGATACTAGTGGGTCATATGATCTTGGAAGAATACATATCATTCAAAGGAACCAACGTATCCTTTTTATTGGTGGGGTATTTATGTTTATTGTATTTTTCTTTTGTGTATGTGTTGAACAATGATCAATTTTTCCTTTAACCATTAATGAGAGTTTTTTCTCCAAGAAAACATAAAAAAAATTAGAACCACAGATTCATCATCTATCGATGATTCTAAATTTATTCATGAGGTGCCTTTTTAAGGGGAATCAGAGTCAGGTTCCCCTCATTGGTGGTTTGTCATGTGAATTTTAAGAATAATTTTCTATCTATTTGAAGTGGTTGATTATGAATTTGTTATGATTTTATGGAAAATCATAATTATCTGAATGGTAAGGGGATACACACCTTTAATCGGAAAACATTTCATGTCTGTTATGATAGGATATTTCCTTATCTTCTATAAATATGGTTTCAATATCTTGAGGATACAAACAATGGGGTTTAACTTTATATGATAATTATTCTTTGACACTAATTGACCAAAAGAATATTGAGAATGATGGTTATGCTAGTAATTATTTATTTTTATCAGTATCAAAAACTTAATTTCTCAAAGTGAGAGGTATCAATCTATATAAATAAATTTGGGATAAACTTGTTAATATATTTTTAGTAAATAATAAGGTAAATTATGATAATATATATATTTGGATATTGAAATATTAATATATTAAAATGAAATAATATTAAACTATAGATAACTTCTTTACTACTCTTAATGATATTTTGAGTAAAATTAGAAGGTATCCTGATAAATTGGAGGATAATAAAATTCTAGAGAAGTCACTTCATATCTTACCAAATATTTTTGATGATAATATTTCTTCTCTTTAATACCAGGATCTTGAATTAATTTCTATTTATTATGTTCATTTCATTCTAATTAACTAATAGATGAGGAAAGAATGTGTTTCCAAGAAGAAGTGAAAGGATGAGATAAAGATTTCTTCTGAGGACTAAAAAAGGGAATAATAAAAAAATGTTAATGAAAAATATATTTATTTTACTAATTATGAATTGGATTTGAGTTATAATTTTAGTAAGATGATGTATCTGATATGATGAAATGTGAAAATATGTACAAGAATGTTTAAAGGTAAACATGCACTAAAATTATTTGAGTGTGGAGTAGTCAACCCTTTTTATTCTAATTTTCCTAATTTAAAATAATATTAATTTAGTGAATATAAATAATAAGAATTACTGAAGTGAGTTTTTAAAGTATATTTCTAATGATTTAGAAATTAGGGGTTTCTTTTAAGGGTAATATGAAAATTTTCTCAAAATTCTAAATGGGTAATTTTTTTATCTAGATTTGAATATAGAGATAAAAGTGATAAGGAAGAGTAAATGGATATTTCAAGAGATTTTGATGAAAAAATTATCATTGAAAATATAAATTAAAAATAATTTTCAAGTGTTAGTTGCTGTGAAGTTGAATATAATAGAGAAACAGAAATGAAATTATTAATTAAAAGAGAACTCAAGAAGTGGATCTTAAAGACATGTTAATCGGAAAAGACACAATAAATTTGAAGAAATAAAATTAATATTCTAGAAGTAATGAATCAATTATTTTTTAAGATAAATTATATTTGATTGAATAATTTTTTGTCTTGATCAAGCATATTTGTTATCTAAATAATTCTCGAGACTAGATAGAAGGAGTGAATGAAAAATATAACGAGTTCAAGAGTTTATAATAGAAATAAGTGAGTATGGAAAAAGATATTGAAACCTATAAGATTAATGTTCATAACTCTATTCATAATACTTGGTAAAGATCAATTTTAAAAATAATCTTGTACATCAGAAAATTTTTGTCACAAATGTAGGGAAAAAATGACAGAAGTTACACTATGTCTGAGAGGAAGAATCAAATAAAGAAGGCCAAATTTGCAGAAAAATAATGTAATTTAATATATTTTAGAAATTATAAAAAAAATTCTTTAATGGATAATATTATAAAATTGTTGAAGAAAAAATGGATGAGGATAAGCTTAACAACAAGAAAAAATCATTTTGAGTGAAAATTTATTTTTTTTCATAAAGGATCCAAATTTAATGGTGGGAAGAATGCTCAAATACACGTTCAGATTTCTAGCAAACATGATTATTATAATGGAAAATATGAATTTATGGTTATTTAATGTACAATGGTGGTTTTGGTAAAATTTAAATAATGTGTTGGTTTAATAACAAATACAATTTTGAGTCTATATGGTTTGGAATAATATTTTTGGGGGATTCATCTCACTCAAAAGAGAACAATTCATAAATACACTCTAAAATATAAACTAAAAAATAAAAATATATTTCAACCCTTATAATTTGTTTATGAATTATGTGAGTAACATGGTCATCTTGTAAATTTTTTTCTCCTTATGATACCAGATAAACAGTGCACAAGATAGAATGACTAGACATTATATAAAAATAAGGAGAAGCTAATAATAAATTTTGGGGTTTTGATTCTTCTTACAATGATCCCATTAAAGAATGTCCTTGGATTTTGGATATTAGTTTTTCCTCAAAAATATTTTGATATTTACATATATATGGGATTTTGAAAATTTTTAAATAAGGATCAGTGACATTTGGAAATGATGGATCACTAAAAATAAAAGGTGTTGGATTAACATTGATTGTTTGAGATCTATTGAAATCCAAAAATAAATTGAATTTTGAAGAATGAAACAAAACTATCATAGAAATTATTAGTTATGTGATGAAGTAAATGAAGTGATATTTCAAAAATATTTTTTTATTGTAATGTTTTTGAAATATCGTTGTATCTTGATAAAAGGATAGTCAATAAGAGGATTTTTTCTCAAATAATTAATGCTATAAATTCTTTCAATTTAATCATGAATGAAGAAAATAAACCATCTCATAAAAGGATTGGTCCTATTAAAAAATAGAAAATGTGTAATATTATTTTAATAGAATATGTGTGTGCTGTTCCTAAGATTAAAAGATAAAGTAACTGGATGTTATATACTTGTCAAAATTGAAAGATTATGAATACTCTACACAAAAGGGTAGAAGTAAAAACTACTCATTCTTTTGGATCTTTTTCAATTAAAAATTTTCATGCATATGAGGAATCATTCAAAAAAATAGATATATGTATTTTATTTTCATTATTGATGAATTTACCGTTATTATATGTATTATTCTTATGAAATATAAATAATAGGATTTAAAAATGTTCAAATTTTTCTAGAGAAGTGAAGAGAAAGAGTGTGGTTATGTTTTGAAGAAGATTCAAACTAATAATGGTGTTGAGTATACCAATGAAATATTGGAATAAAATCATAAAAAACTAATTAATAATAAACTATTTCACCATACACACCACAAAAAGATGGTGAAAATGAACTAAACGATAAAATTATTGTTAAGATGGCTCAAAATATGTTTCTAGGGCATAAAACATCTCATTATCTCTAAATTCAATCCATTGGGGTAGTTTTTCATATCAAAAATAATTATCTTATAGGAAAAATTTATACATGATATCATATTATATTTATTACAAGAAATATCTAACTTTGAAATACCTGAGAGTGTTAGGAAGAAATTGCATTATCAATGTTAAATGGGAAATGATAGGCACATTTGAAATAAGAGGTGATGATAGTATCTTCCCTAGTTATTTGTAAAATAGAATAGGATATAATTTTTTTAATAAATAGAAAAATAACATTTTTATGCTATTTATTTGAATGTTCTGGAGCACATAATAAAATTGAATTATCATGAAGAATAAAGTTACAAAAGTGGTTACGATGAATCTGTTTTTTATGAAATAAAATGTTGAAAATTTAGAAAATAGTTAGAATATTAAATTAGTTTTAGTTGAAGAAGTTGATTAAAAAAATTCACGTGATGAAGTGAAATCTTCTTTATATCATCTAAAGTTTTAAATAAAATATTCTGTCCAAAACATAGTATGAAATATTGGGGAACAAATTTTTACTAGAATAATTTTGAGTATAAACTCTCATATATACTTTTTATCAGGTTCAATAAAAAGATGTGGAAGAATCAATGATTCGTCAAGAGTGGTTTGATACAACTGACAATGAGCTTTACAAGATGAAATAGTTAGAAACATGGAAGTTAGTGCACATTCCGAAAGAAAAGAATATTATCAGTACAAAGTGGGTGTTCGAAAACAAAATGAATGGTAATTTTGAAGTGGTGAGAAATAATTAAATATTTTTATGTAAATTTTATAAAAAATTTGTAGTAGTTTAATTTGATGAAACTTTTTAACTACTTATAAGACTTGAGACTATAATAAATTTTTTCCATTTCTACAGAAAGGATTTTCTGGATATTTCAAATGGATTTCAATTCATCCTTCCTCAACGGGAAATTAGAAGAGGAAGTATATATTGAAAAAACATGTTCTTTCCTCCTTGGTGAATATAATAATTGTGGTTTTTGGTTAAATATGGATTTATATGGGCTAAAACAACCCCCAATATCTTGGTACTATAATCCTTGAAAATGGATAAATAATTTTAACTTCAAAAATGGGAGAGTTGACATAAATATCTATATTAAATATAATAATGTGTTATTTCTCATTTTCAATGTTTAGGTAGATGAAATTATTTTTTCTATAAATTATGAAGGTGTTTTGGAGTAACATGAAAAAGAAATAAATAATCTTCTTGAAACTTCCACGCTTTGGGAGATGAGATACTTTATTGGAATACTAGTTTCTCAAGAGAAGAATTATATTTTTTCTATCTCAAGAGAATTATCCTAATTATATGATAAATAAATTTGACATAAAGAATACAAATATTGTTTCTATACAAATTTCATTTGTAATAAATTCAATATAATATAAAAAGGGAAAGGAAGTTGAAATAATGGAATTACAAAAACTAATTGGCGAATTACTTGGTTTGAAAAATTCAAGACCATCTATTTTTTCTATTTCCAAAATTTTTGCTAGGTAAAGTGAATCAAAAGTTTAATTTTTTTGATAGAAAGAAAACACCAAGAAAATTAAATGAAGCAATGCATATTGGGTTGAAATGTGGTAGTAAAGGTAATCTTGATATATTTAGTTATTCAGATGCAAGTTTGGTAGGATATGTTGATGATATGAGGTACTCATCAGGTGTAGATTTATTTCTTGGAGAAATATGTGCTCATTAGAATTAATGAAAGAAAAATTCGGTAACCTTGGCAATATATGAGGATAAATATTTGGCTTCTACTCATGCCATAGAAAAATTTATGTTGATTAATACTCGACTAGATGATTTTAAAGTAGATAAGTTGTTTCCATTACTATTTTTTTGTGATAATCAATGTGAAATTAATCTTCCAAAGAATCTACTTTATCATTCAATTTATGATAACATTTATATAAAATTTCACCTCATAAAAGATTCGGTGATGTATAATGAGTTAATATTTTAATTGTATTCTACAAATAATAAGATTGAGTATGTGTTAACACAACCACAATCAAAGGAAAGTTTCTAGAATTTGAGGTTTAAATTAGGTGTTCCAACTCACTCTTTACAAGTATACGGTATGATGTATTTGTCCCCTATCATATATTTTATTTGGATATTATTGTCAAAGGGAGAGAAAATTTGAATATATAAATCTTTATTTTTTGTTTATCTTCCTATTTTTTCTATCAAAGGGGGAGTATACAATTAATTTAAGGGAAGTATACATGGATTTGATCTTGGTTTTTGATTATTTATGTTTTTTGACAGTGTTTTTAAAGTGGTTAATCTATGATTTCAGCATGTATAAACCCATATTAATAGTATATTAAAAGTGGTTGATTGAATCCTTCAGGTTTGAAAGTATTGTTGATGTGATGATGAATTTCGTGCGATGAAATATTCTAATATATAACTTTATTATGAAAAATTGGTATTACTTAATCAAATTTATTATTTCTAACACTTAGTTCACTCATGTAGTCTTAGAATTAATGAATGGTGATCCAATTATAAGTGTTAAAAGTTTCACAGTGATTTATGTTCCTAATTTGACAAAAAAAATACAATGGTTGAGATTGTTGATCTCTAGATGTGATATGATTATTTTTTGTTTATGGGTGATTGATGTTTTGTTCTGAAAGACATGATTGGTTCAATACATAAATCATATTCAAATTAAATCATATGATTATAACTAATGTCAGGATTCAAGAAATATTAAAAGAGAAGTAAATATTTTTTCAATAGATCACGTTATAGTGTAAGGACCACACACTAATATCAATGACCATGGAACAATGGGAAGTCCATTATTAAAAGGTAAATTGGATGGAATTCAGATATTTTGGAGATTTTATCACCTCTATTCCATAAGAGGTTGGACTACAACATCGTGGCTGCAACGATTCCATAACAGAAGTTTCTACAACATAGAGGAGGCTAGGTCAGTTTTTGGTGTGATTATAAATGTTGGCACCTACTTCCCATAGTGTCCACACCCTACCGTACAGAAATATTGATGGATTTAGGTTGTTTTGGAGATTTTAACACCTCCACATCACAATTCTGGGTCTATTATGTAGTTTTGTGATATCTTTAATGACTACACTGTAGTGAATGGGCCACACAGTAGAGAGAAATGAGATAGATTTCAGTGGTTTTGGAATTTTTGTGTGCTCCATGACACAACCCATATACTATGCCAAAATAGTGTACAACATTTATTTTTGAAAATGGAAAAGATTCACTATAATATGTATGACCACACCATGTAAGGGTGTTTTTGGGTAGATTGAAAAAAACACAGATTTGGATCCATTTGATGGATTTTTTTTTCTAATTTTAGTCCAAATATAACTTCAAAATTAAAAGTGGATTATAAATATCTATTTAAATAAAATTAATAATGGTTGAGTTTGAAAAAGAATTTGATAATTTGAATTTTAATTTAAAATTCTAATTCATAGAAGAGAATAAATTTTGTGCTTCCATGTAATGTGTATGTAGTGAATTTCATAGATAATTTGATAGATAATATGAACAAATAAGTTAATAAAGAAAGTTTTAAATACGAAGAGGGTAATGTGAAGAAGAAGAATTGTGAATATTTTTAGAAATTGAAGAGTTATTACCTATGTTTCTATAGGATGATGATGGAGAAGAGGATAACTTCTTGAATAATTGATGGTTATTGGTAGATGAATTTAATATTATTAAATTCATATTTTCTATATTAATTATTAATGTTAGTGATGCAATATCATAGCCAAGAGACCTTATGTAATATGAGTTTATGTGTAAACACTTCTCATTGTACCTGTATGTTGAAACTATTGGGTTTTATGATATTGATAGAACTCAGATCTTACCAAGGACTTGTCTTCTTCATCATAATCATGTAAATTTTTATTCAAAGAAAAAGAAAGTACAAGAAACACAATCTATATTCATCCACTGAGGTGCATGCAACTAAGGGGGACTGAAATAATGAAGACCAAGAAAATCCCCTTTAATCAGGTTGGCCCCTCTCGGTTCAGGATATGCATGGTATGAAATCAGATGTCCTCGAAATTATAGATATCCAGAAAGGCTAGGTGGTCTACTACATTGTTACCCTCCTACCATGTGTGTAACACTTAAATATAAATACTATGGATACGACAACATTTTCAGATGACATAGATTTTTGACCAAGCATTAACTCCATATACATGTAGGGATTTATGAACTAAAATTGATTCGATTTCAGCTACCATAATGTCCAAACCCCTATTTCTACATAACATGAGCCCTATGAGCATTGCCATGTCCTATTCCTAGAGAGAAGAACCCTGACCCAGCCTAACAGTAAATCCCATGATGACCAAACTGATGGCCCCATTCACTACCTTCCCCTACATATAACTCCCAAGGCACAATAACCGTCCATATTGAGATTCAAACCTATAGATGGGGCCACCAATGAACCTAGTTTCTCCGTACACTACTGAAGAGTAGTGTATCAAGGGGTCCTGATTTAAACTGAAGAATAGAAGGGGACTCACTTTAGTTTCTTAGGAACCTGACCAAGTCAATTAACAGATTTTTAATCCATATGATTATAAATATTTCCATTATGGATTCACCCTCATGTATCACCCTGTTCCTCTCCTTAAAAAGGCACCAACAACTAGCATGCATCACCAATATGCAAGCAATCTCTTTGGACCTCCATCTACTAATCCATGGTACCATCAATCTAGATAGGGGTGATCATCAATGTTATAAGTATAGATAGTAGTGAAATCCCCAAAATAATTCCACACCTCAAATTCCCACTCACTCTCAAATAGAATATGGTCAATAATTTTCTCACTATGGACCTTGCAGAATGAACATCTAGAGATAATATTAATCCCACATCTCTTGATATTATCATCCATCAGAACTACCGAGTTCCTGATCCTCCAGGTGAAAAATTTAAATTTTGTTGGGATACATTTAACCTAAATAAATTGACTCCAATCATCCTCATGTACATGAATAATTTTGATAAAATGGAATTTCTTCAACGTGAAGGACCCTAAGAGGGATAAAGTGAAAACTCATCTATCATATTCAAAATTCAGCTCAATGAGATTGAACTGGTCTTGTTTCTCACTGCCCAAAACTACTTTGATTAAGGGTGGTAAAATAATGGCTTCCCCGAAGGTGATATTGGTGGAAGACAACCCTAGAAATCCAATAACATCCTCACACAATTTTTGATAACAGAAGGAGATATCAAATATCCCAAAATGTCAATAGGGCAATGGTCAGAGGGATAAGACAAAGGGGCCTATCACCGACCGAAGAGGTGAGTCTTGGACCTCCACTGAAGCCTGGTACCCTAATGTATAATTGTTCATGGTTATCCCCCATAGAGTACGTTGTTACAAGATACCCCAATCTAATTCCTAATGAATGCAGTAACAAGTATCCTCAATACTGCGAACATTGATACCTCATTCTCTAATTGAATTTTCCATCTGGCTCTAAGGGACCCATGGGATTTTTACTCCACATAAGAGATCCCAAATAATGTTACCTCAGATCATTTCAATGTTCTTGATGATGCCTTTAGAGACCTTGATAGAAGAGAGGGCATGCACTATAGTCTCCAAAATCACGATGTTAACTAGCACAATTTGAATCCCAAAGGATAGATACTTGTTCTTCTAGTTGATAACCCGATCAGTTATCTTTCTGAGTATGGGGTCGAAGTTGCTGATATGTATCCTTACTCATGAAATGGGGTCACCTAGGTAGTCCATATGGAGGACCCCTCTCTACATGTCCATATTGTTGGCCACTGTAGATATCCACCTAGAGGGTCAACTACTGGAAATGTAGAAGTTACACTTTCTCTTGTACATGACCTAACCCCTCCAGTGGAGCTACTTCTCCAACACCCTTTTCAAGTCATGTTGGGATCAAATCATAGAATTTATGAATATGATAGTATAATCTACGAACATGAGTTGGGACACAATAGGTGATTTCATCCATCTACAATACTGTAGGAGTTCTCCATTACTGATGCTTCAATGGATGTGATGGCTAAAAACATCCTGGAAAAGAATAAATAGACTCAGAGAGGTCAGGTCCCCCTATCTTAGAAAGTTGTTATCCTTAAAGAAGCTATAGGATTTTTACATGAAAGTAATTGATAACCATGACGAACTAAAACAATAAAAAATAACATCAACATTCCAAGAGGAGAGACCCATACCTTTGAAAACCTTATCAATAAATATCCATCAAATGTGGTCATAAGATTTGTTTATATCGAGCATAACAGATATATTAAACTTGTGCATTTTGATGTTGATATCTATGAGAATTTCCTAATACAAAGCAATAAACTCCAAGACCAGATGCCACTTTTTAAAGCCATGATGTTCTAGAGAGACCCACTGAGGGAGATGAATTGCCATCCGGAAGTTAATGGTGTTGGAATAGATTTTATATGGGACATTAAACATACTCACGGGTTTGTATTTCATGATAGATGTGTGGTTCATAGATTTGGTAACGAGTATTGTTGTGGTGTAGCATGCAACGTGAGGCAAGATACCCCTGAAAAAAGTCTAGGATGGCTACAATGAAATCCACCTTCATGATATTATAGGAAAACCTATAAAATAAATTGGGGAATCCATCCATACCCACCACACTATTAGATTTAAGGTGCATCATAGCGTCCAAAATCTCATTCTCACTAGGCATATACCCCAAGACATCATTGTCCCGATTAGAAATGAGAGTGAGAATCACATAAAAAAACTCAGTTTCCTCCTTAGGGCACCCTTTGGGAATGTGATTGTTGGGAACAAAAAAAAGATCTATGAAGAAGGAATCATCCAAGCCTCCCACGACAAACCTTTTTTCTATATAAGCATCATCATCCTACAATATATTCATCTTAACCATCCTTTTACTCTCCTTAATGCATACATGGAAGAAAGCGATGTACATATATCCCTTTTTAATCCATTTGATCCTCTCCCCATCCTATCCGGGCATTCCTTCTTTAGAAACGTGTCCTCCAAAAGGTCCTCCTTCCCCCATGATCTCCTCAAAGACCCGAACATCTCAAATCTCCTCCAAATGAATCTCAATACATTGAACATTCTACATGGTGGCCTCCATGTGCCCATCAATATAGGGAATATATTTTTTCCATGACTCGACCCTCATCTTGAGCCACCTCAGCTTATTAAGAAAAGAAGACTATGTGGGATCCATAGAAGGATCATTCCATTTGGCTCTAAGTAGGACTTGATAGCTCAGTATGCTGGCCCAAATATGGATATATCTAAACCAATCATGGAGGTCCTGTGTGGAAGACAGAGAAACCAGAAAGGTGGAGTGATCCGATATGCCACATACCAAATGATTCACCTTTTTACTAGATTATGTAGATATGGATTGAATATTAGCTATACATTGGTCGAAGCGGCTCCATGAATGAAGAATCCCCCATTGGTTTTTGTACCATTTAAATTGATTGCCTACAAAACCAAGGTATGAGAGCCCTTTTACCTCCATGAATTGGAAAAAATCTAAGATGTCATTCCTAGGGAAAGGAACCCTTCCCTTCCACTCCCCTAAATCTGCAACAACATTCACTGCTAGAGAAATGGGCTTTGAAGCCCCCTAACACGGGCGACCGCCTTTGGCGATTGCTATAGGTGGCTTATAGAGACTGCCTTTGGCAATCACCGAGATTTAAAAAAAATGCTTCGGCCCCCCTCCCCCTACCCCCTCCCCACATGAAACACTACCTCGCGTACCCTCCCCTCGATCGCTGCTGCCTATCCCCCATCTCCCTCCACCCTCTGCCCTCTCCGCCCATACCCTTACTGCCCTCCACCCCTCGCCGCTCATCCCCTCACTACCCTCTTCCCTCCGCCCTTTGCCCCCTCCGGCCTCCTCCCCCTCCGCCCTATGACCTCTGCCTTCCAGACTTCACCCTCCGCCCTCCACTCTCTACTGCCTCCGGCCTCCACCCCCTCTACCCTCCGACCTCTGCCCTCCGACCTCCACCCTCTACCCCCTCATCCGTTAGCCCCCTCAGCCCTCTTCCCTCAACCCTCCACCCTCCACCCCCTCACTGCCCATTCCTCATCCCCTCGCCATGCTCCGCCCTGGATCTCAGCCATCCCACGTCCCCTCCCTCTTCATCCCCCTCCCTCGCCACACTTTCGCTTTCCGTCCCCTCCCTCACTGTCCCCTCCTATGTGGCATCGCCGCCGCCCGGTCCCCTCTCTCCCTACACAACCGCTACTCATCCCCTTGCCAATGCTGCCCATCCACTCCAGCTCCCCACTGTCCTCTATCCCCTCCCTCCTCGTCCCACCCTCACTGCATCGTCGCCACCTCACCGCCTCTTCTCCTATGGCTCACCGCCGCCACCACCACCCGTCCCCTCCCTCGCTGCACTGTCTCTGGCTCCGGATCCCCTCCACTGCCTCTCCTCTCCCTCGCAGCACCGCCTTCGGCTCCCCTCCCTTCTAGGATTTTAGTGAAATCAGGTATGACATGGTCTTTCACGTACATTCCATTATCTATTCTATTGTTTATTATTCAGAGATATAATTTGATTATTTTATCAATAGTCCACAAAAATTGGTTAGTATTTATTTTAAATATATATTATATGAAAATTTCATGTAATAAGTCTTGTGTAAATGTTTTTTATACAAATATAATTATGGATAAGAGTTGGATTGATCTTCCAAATCGAACATCTAGAGAATATTTCAATGGTATTATGCAGTTTAATGACCTAACCAGAGGATTTTAAAGAGACTATATTAGTTTTCCATGTCGAAAATTTACTAACATATTTCAATTAAAATGAGATATTGTGAGGGAGCACCTATTATTTAATGGGTTTCAGAAAAATTATAAGAGTTGGACTCGTCATGGAGAAGAATATTTTCATTGTCAAAATACGGATGCATTTTAGATGGATGTTGATGCAAGGATGAATGATCCAATGAAAGAAATGCGTACTGAAAGGTTATGTGGGTTGGATCCTGAAGGCATTGACATCCATAATCTTGAGACCGGTGAAATAAAACTTCACTCTGCTGTATATTGTGATTCGAGGAGGTTTTATGAAGCACTTGATGATGTAAAAACAGAATTATATACTAGATGTACTTGTTACAACAAATTTTCATTTATCGTGGAGTTGTTGCGTTTGAATACTTTGAATCATTGGTTAGACACATCATTCGACATGTTGTTAGTGTTATTGAAAAAGGTTCTTCCTGTCAACGCTAAGATTCCCGAGTTGTATTACCATGCTCATATGTTGACAGAGAAATTACGTTTTACATATGAGGCCATAGATGCATGTGCAAACAATTGTATGTTGTTTAGAAAGGAAACTTCCCATTTAGATATTTTTATTGTTTGTGGCGCTTATAGGTGGAAAGAGAACATGAAAAATCAGACTCATCAAAGTCAGATTTCGATATAGGGGAAACCAATTTCCATAAAGAAAATGCGTTACTTTCCCCATAAACCGAGGTTGAAAAGATTTTTTATGTCATCTAAAGTTTACAATTTAATGAGGTGGAATATAGAAATAATTCATGAATGTGATATGCTAACCCAACTGGTATACTATCATGCATGGAAGGATTTTGATAAGAGACATCCCAACTTTTCTAAAGATATTTGTAATGTCTGATTGGGGTTGGAAGTTGATGGTTTCAATCCATTAAAGTCTATGGTTGGTGCAACTCATAGCACATGGCCTGTGGTGTTGGTTCCATATAATCTTACTCCGTGGCTTTGTATGAAGAAAAAATTTATATTACTTTCCACTCTTATTGATGGACCTAGAAGTCCAGGGGATAATATTAATGTTTACCTATAACCATTGATTGATGAGTTGAATGAATTTTGGGGAGACGGTGTGATGACTTATGACTGTGAAATGAATGAAATGTTCAAACTGCAGGCTTCCTTATTGTGGAAAATCAATGAATTCCCAACATATGAAAATTTATCAAGCTGGAGTACGAAAGGGGAATTTTCTTTCCCATGTTGCAATAAAATTAAAAAATATGTATGGATTAAACATTCCAAAAAATGGGCATGCATGGGTCACAGACGTCCCCCCCCCCTCAGCACATGTTCAGAAAGGAAAAAGTGGAATTTGATGGTTCTTGAGAGTTTATCCCAACAGCAAAGATCATGATAGTAGTTGAAATGTTATCGCAGATTGAGGAAGAAAACATCTAAATGGAATATGAAATTCAGTATTTGGTGGCTCATCTATTACATAATATTTGTGTCATGGGTAGGCAGCACAGTCACAATTGGAAAAAGAAAATTATTTTTTATAGTCTTCCATATTAGAAATCTAACATGCTAAGGAATAATTTGGATGTCATTCACATTGAAAAAAATATTTGTGATAACATCTTGTGGACCATTTTAGGTGTCAGTGGAAAATCAAAGGACCATGTTAATGCACATTGTGATTTAGAAGAAATGGGTTTAAGGAAACAGTTTCATTTACTGTTAGATGTGGGAAACAAGGCATATATTCCTGATGCATAGTATACAATGACTAAAAAGGATAAAGAGACATTTCTTTCCATTTTGAAGATGCTTAAGGTGCCCGAGGGTTACTCTTCAAATATTTCAAAGTGTGTGAATCGGATGACCAGGAAATTGAAAGGGTTTAAAATTCATGACAATCACATACTACTTTAGCAGTTGATTCCAATAGAAATTTTTGATTGTTTATCCTACAATTTTTCTCATCCATTGATTGAGATGACTAATTTTTTTGGATAGCTTTGTTTAAGAAATCAATGAATGAGTGATTTAAAAAGTTTACAGGACTCAATTGTACATATGCTTTGTCACTTTGAGAAACTATTTCCCCCTCATTTTTTGATGTTATGGTCCACTTGACAGTTTTTTCCGGCACTTTCATTGGGGAGAACACATCCGTCTTGTTCAGGTACAAAGGTCGCATCTTTTCATTACCCCACATTCCATATTTCTAAAGGTGGGCAACATTTGTTTCGTATGCATGGATGTCTGCTCCTTGATCGAAAAGTGATGATGGGATGTCGGTTTTTCCTTCTGTGGATTACTCCTCGGAGATCGTCACCTAGTCTGGGTCTCCCTCATAGATTTAATACGTTATTCGTGAAACTATTCCTGGCACCATATCTCCATGGACACCAGTTAATTACACTTCTTCTGTCAAGACATTCTAAGGGGTCCGGTCAAGGAAGTAACCTTCGGTTAGGAGTGTAGTCATGTTGGGTCATAACTAGTGTGTCTCAACGCTGGGGATTGGCATGTCTATCTTATGTCCCTTATTATAGGGCTTCTCGAGGGTGCAGAAGCATGAGGCATCCCACATCAAACGCATGGAAACATATTCCATAGGCATGTATCTGAGATTTTCCTCAGCTTACCATGTTTAACATAGGGTATGCAGCAAGTTTAACATTTAGTATAGATGGATCGGACTGATCAGAACACTGATTTGATTGGATCAGATTGAGGAACCCCCTTGTGGGAATGCTGATATTGGGGCCAACACATGGGCGTCTTCCCGAATGTTGTGGAGGGTAATGGTGTGACATGATCTAACCGGGATGTGGCGGCCCGAGTAAGTATCAGGACGGACGATGGTTTTAATATTGAGCCTCGAAGAGACTTCCTATGTATCCCTGTGGTAGGAAATCAAAGTCCACATAGTTCATCTGATGACGGCTTACCGCCAAATGAGGTTGAAAATGGCTTACCGATGAATGTGGTCACAACGGATTACCGTTGGATAAATATGTCAACGACTTACTACTGGATGAGGTGACAATGGCCTACCGCTGAGGGTGGACCTGGGGTCCAGTGGTTGTTAGGGTTTAACTTCAGGGAGGCTTCCTACATACCATGCCTTGAAATGGATCAAAGTCCTCGTAGTTCAGGTGGTTGGATGAAACATAATGCCATGCTGGATGGGGGTATTTGGGGCTTACACTCTGAGGTGGCCCAAGGTGGAGGTGAAAAGGAGTGGAGGGGATCAGGATGACCCATGGGTGGTGGGATTGAACCTCAGGGAGGCTTCCTACATACCATGCCTTGACATGGATCAAAGAACACATAGTTCAGGGTTGTTTCATGTCAGTTAACCGACGTGAAGATGGATCAGGGGTCTGATGGATGGTGGGATTGAACCTCGTGGAGGTTTCCTACGTACCATTCCTTGACATGGATCAAAGTCCCCATAGTTTGGGTGTACATTTTAACATCATGCGGGATGGGGATGGTATCGGTGAACTGACGTGAATGAGGAACTTGGTTTAGGTGGGTGGTGGGCTTGAACCTCATGGAGGCTTCCTAAGTACCATGCCTTGACATGGATCAAAGACCACGTAGTTCAGGGTGGTGTGTCGGAGAACTGACGTGAATACAGACCTTGGTCTAGGTGGATGGTGGGCTTAAACCTCAGGGAGGCTTCCTACGTACCATGCCTTGACATGGATCAAAGTCCCCGTAGTTTGGGATGGTGTGGGGATTACACTCTGGGCTGCCCAAGTGTCGGTGAACCGACGTGAAGGGGGTCGGAGTGACCAATGGGTGGTGGGCTTGAACCTCGTGAGGCTTTCTACATACCATGCCTTGACATGGATCTAAATCCCTGTATTTTGGGTGAAAAGGGGATGTTGAACCGACATGAAGGGGTGTTGGAACAACTGGATGGTGGGATTAAACCTCGTGGAGGCTTCCTACATACCATGCCTTCACATGGATCAAAGTCCCAGTAGTTCGGGTGATGTCACAATGGCTTACCACTGGATTGGAATGCATTTTACCATCATGCAAGATGGGGATTAGAATGTAGTTTAACTTCATGCAAGATGGGGATTGGAATACAGTTTAACGTCATCTAGGATGGGGATGGTGTCATGGTCGATGCTTAATCTAAGCCCACGTGAGTTGTGCTTGGTGTGAGAAACAAGAGGCAGCAAAGGCCTCACGACCACATCGCGAAAGGTGCATCTGTGGGAAGTGAAGAGGAGTGGGGCTTACTCTTTGAGGCAGCCCAATGTGCCGGGACTTACTCCCAGATGGAGGCCCATGGGCGACAAAGTGCATCCGGAGAGGGACTAGGAACCGAAGAATGGAGGAGCCTCATTCCCCATCACACCCTCCGCTGGCCTTGGCACTGAGGAAGTGAGGAAGGGCAGGGATGGTGCTTCCTACAAGAAAAGCTAGGGGCTTACACCAAGGTGGATTCCCTTCACCCCGTGAACAAACGCCACTCCCAGGAGGAAGGTATCATTTTCTGTGGAGACCAGGGGGTGTGGAAAATGTCCAACATGGTGGAACCCCACGTGAGAGGCACAGGGAGATGTCATAGTTAAACGTCATGTAATGAGGACTAGGTTTCTTGGCAGTATAACATCTTGATGCTCGGACGAGGTGGGTTATCTCCGCACCCCTATCCCTTACATAACCGGTACCCCCTGCTCCTTATGGGAGGGAAGGCACCAACAATGTCGTATTGAGGGGGTGTCGTGGAGCAAACCATTGAGGGGTCTACGTTATCATGGTTATTCAAAGAAGCAATAGCCATTAGCATGCCTATGTGAAGAAGAATTAGCCGTAGCAATTCTATGAGCGATATCATCCAGGGCACTTTGAAGTGACATCGTGCAGTCCAAGAGGGTCACATAGGAAAAGGATTTTCTAAGTAGAGGGGTCCACAGATAGGGTCCTTTTGGTGCTCTATTGCCCCACATGGCGGAGGAAACTTGCGAAGGAGTGTTCTTCAAGAAGTTGGGTGCCTTAGCCTTAGCATGGGGTCGAGGTGAAAATGTGAGGTGCTTCGCGAAGTGGAAGGGCATTCGTGGAGCACTGCCTCATGGAGAAAAGGTGCCTCACAGAGTAAGGTATCGGGAAACAATGTGCTTCACAAAGTACAGTGAACCTACCTTATCATATATATCATGTGTACATGAATGGTATTTTGTGAATCATAAATTCTCCACAATGACCTGGGTCCCCTTGGGGATCCCCTTACTTCGAGAAAGCCCTTAGGCTTTATGAAAGGCATCCCTCTCAGAAGAGGGGATCAAAACGAGACAATGGGGAGGCACTTCGTGAAGTAGAAGTACCTCGCGCAGCTCATGGTTCACCGAGCAGAAGAATGATTCACGATTCATAAGATGAGAAGCCGAAAGGTTGGATTTTATGTTCGGAGAGTTCATGGGGATCCCGGTATTTATAGGAAAGAGGTGTCGTGGAGCGGTGCTCACGTGGTGTGAAGAGGGGTTATGTAGCTTCGCGGCGAGCTCGCGAACGTCAAATGGGTTCACAGAGCATCCCGCCTCCTGTGATTTACAGCGGGTTTGAGAACATGAAATACATTCATGGAGAATCCCGCCACCTCTACTTCATGGCGGGTTCGCGAACGTCAAATCTGTTCATGGAGCATCCCGTCTCCTCTTCTTTGCGGTGGGTTCGCGAACGTCAAATCCGTACGCAGAGCGTCCTCCCTCCTATGCTTCGCGGCGGTCATGGTATTGTGGGGACACCACGAAGGGGCTTCGCGAAGCAATCCGTGGGGCCGTCCTGGGGCCGCTTATTTGTTCCAAAATCTGGCACCAACAAATTCCCCCCCCCTCAGACTTGGAGCCACAGAGTGATCAAGGTTCCATGTTTGAGGTAAATTTACAAAATCCTGGGCCATTCACGGTGCTGACTCGCGAATAGGGCTTGCGAGGAAAATAGGGGACACACGGGCCGAGCACGCCCCGAAGCTCTGGGCGGGCTGGACACGCCGCGAAGCTCCATCAGCCGCTGCCTATAAATAGGGGGTTAGCCATCCCTTTTTTCCTTTCCCTTCATTGCGATCTTGTATTCTTATTCTCTCGATTCTCGAAGCTCTGAGTACTCCGCAAGTGATATCTATTAATCGTTTTTCGTGGCACACAATGAATCCTCGACTCCGCTTTTGCACTCCGCGATCCAGATTTGAATGCTGAGGCAGTGTCCCCATGAACAGTCTTCGCGAGCGGGCTTCATGAATGCACTTTGCGAACGATCTCCACGAACTAGCCAACCAAACATCCAAGTTCCATAACCAAATGGCCCACCAAGATGCTGCCTAGGGGGTCCTTGTGGATGCCACCCGGAGGGACTAAATGGAGAACAACCTGGGGATATGAGAGCTAGTCCAGAGCCACTTGGACCAAAGTTCTTTGGTGGAGAAGCTATCAGAGAGCCAAAAGAACTATCGGTTGTGTAGGAGGTTTCCTCTGTATGGATTCGGGCTGAGGGATGACGTCTTCATCCCTACAGCAGGTTGGGATGAGCCAACTTACTGGTTCTGGAGCACGCTATGTCAGCACCGATCATTCAGGGCGCCCGATGGTCATGCCAGGGAGGACTTCATGCCTATCACCACCCACTGCCTATACAATCATTAGAACAACGTCGATGGGAAGCCATTGCAGCTGGAGACGTCCCTCCCCTGTATCGAACCATCCATAAGGCGACGCTGGGGAACCCAAAGAAGGGGTGGTCTGAGGAATGGGACCTATGCCATGGCGGAAACATTACAGACGATTAGGCTTGGGAATAATGGGTAGATGCCTAGTGTGAGTAGTTCAGAGCTGATCTGAGAAGAGTGGACCTGTATGAAGCAGCTTGGGCTTCCCAGTTCCATATCTACTAGCCGAAGCAGTTAAAGAAGGATTTGCTGAGCCGGTGGTCCCTGGGGACCAATACCATCCATCTGCACCATGGGGAGGTCGGTATTAGCTTATGGTATGTGCATTAGATCTCGGGGGTCACGATACTAGGGGAGATGTATGATGAATTCCTCCTGGATATGGGTGCGTGGGAGGATCCAGAGCATATGCCATGTCTGGCGATGGCATTGATGGAGGTCGTGCCTAGGGAGGACAAGGAGGCGGTGAGGGATGTCCATTTTAAGAAGTTGTTCAAGAAGTTTCTGAACTTCCCAGAAAATAGGCAGTTTGCGGCGAGGCCTCGAACTTTCCCAAAGGGTTCCCGGAGTATGGACAACTCATACTGGCGGCTCCTGGCGGATATCCAGTGGAAGACCTAGGCGTTCAGTGTCAGCACTAAATAAAGGCCAATAGTCAGGCTGGCAGCATTCATCGCAGCTCTCATCTACGGTTGGATCCTGCCGGGGAGGGATACAAACATTGGAGTGAAACCAAGCACATTCATCATGGTGTCAACCTTGGTGACATGAGGACGGGTCAACCTGGGAATCCAGATGCTCACCAAATTGTACAAAATGTTGTGGCACATCAGCAAGGTGAAAAGAGGACAGAGGGTATGTGGGTCGTTCCACCTCCTATATGGGTGGATGGAGGCACACATAAGGAGGATTTATGTATATTCGAACCCCATCTCTCCACTAGGGTCGGACTTCCGTCCCTCGATCTTGAACACGATGGGGAGATTTCTGACTAAGATGACAGCACCGTCGGTTCTGAACTGGGCGTGGAGGGTGGAGGAATTCAATTTCTACCCGTTCCCTTCACCGATGGGGGCCTTCACTAACGATGACCAAGGGACAGAAGAGCATTGGGACTACATCATGGGATTTTAAGGTGGAGTCCTAGTGGACAGGGTGGACCATGAGCGCCTCTGCGAGCCGTACACCCCACAACGGTTCGCCCGACAATTCCGGTGCCTACTGCGGCTGACCCCACATGTTTACCTTGGGGTGCGCTACGAGGTGCACCCATGTGTAATGAGGCAGATGTGGCTCATGTTCACATGGGAGAATTAGAAGATGCGGAATGCACTGCCTCCACTGACCACTATCCTTGTTCTGATAAAAGAATACACCCAGATCTGGGAGGTGGCCTATCCATGGGAGATGCTCAAGCGACCAACCATCCTGGTCAGTGAGGGAGAGCTTCCTCGATCTCGGGGCCGAGGATGAAAGGAGACAAGGGAATCCCATAGTGGAGGGGCTGTTGTAGCGGCGAAGCCCACACCAGTTGAGGGGGATGTTGTGGTAGTGGATCCGGCAGCGGTAGCGGAGCCGGTGGTCCCAGGAGAATAGAGTCATCCAGAGGGGCAGACCCCAAGGGGATTCCACATGATTTCTACTCAGGCCCCAGGGAAACGGATGTGCCACATTGACATGCCAGAGATTGATGCCTTTCCTGATGCCTGGGACATCTGGGAATTCAACTGGTGATTCCTCGACCCATCTGAGTTATGGAAACACCTCAACCGCCTCGGGATGGACTTGACAGGAATTGGTCCCATTAGGGCTAGATTTTCAGTATCGAAAGTATAGGCGGAGCAATACATAGCCAAGATGGAAGAATTCATCCACTCCCAGGGTGCCCTGTACCCGATGATAGACTGGGTCATGCTGTTGTTGTGTCATACGATCCCTCCGCAGCTGTCCGCCGCGGACCTGAGGGGGCACTTCCCCTTGCCGGAAGAATCAGATGAGTGATCCTGGGGAGATGAGGCCGGTAGAGGGAGTCCACCGGCAGAGGGTCAAGTCGACGACCAATCCTTGAATCTTGAAGATTTCACAGAGACCCTAGAGGTGAAATCCCAAGTTCCTTCTTCAAAGTCTGCCCTTGGGTTACTCTGGATTCCTTACCAGTGTTTTCACTGCGTAGGAGGACCTTGTGCATAGACATCGTTCTCTCCCCTCAATGGGTGCCGACACGAGACCTTCAGGATCTATGCCCGTGGCTGCATCAACTTCTGTTTCTAGCAAGGCTGGGAAAACCGAGGTGGATCCCTCAGAGTCTCCTAATCTACCAACCATATACGGGGGGCCGCGTCTCGAGGTTCCAAAGACATCAACCCAAGAGCGAGATCATGGATTTGACCTCTTTATGTCTCCTCCACCGAATTCAAAACTGTCTTCCCCTAACCATGTTAACGGACAGCCACGTCCCCTTCATGGCATGTATAGTTATGTAATTAGTCTAGGCTGTAGTGGGGAATTTGGTCGGGGATTCTTGTAGCACCTTTCCTCGGGGCAAGCCAATGGCCGTGAAGGCGGACATCCGGCCTGACCGAACTGTGACTCTCCCGATCGCTGGCAACGATGCTAGTGGGACCATGCCTGATATTATCGAGGTGGGATCTGGTGATGAGGATCAACCAGCCGATTCGGGCCCTGCCATGCCTAATCGAACACCAGATGTGGACCCGGCCGAGGAGTTCCTGGGGGCATTCCTTGCATACGAGCCTTCCAATCAAACCGACTAGGACAAGACAAACTTTGATGAGGAGGACTTCAAAATAGTTTGTCGCTGATCATGGAAGATGATAACGCGCTTCATCAATGACACCCCCAAGCACTATGGTTGCATGGGATGGAAAGACTTTGCTCGCAACTGCGCGAACTGTGTGCTTCAAGAGTGGATTCTCAGATCCCTCACGTGCTCATCTTAGATCTCATGGCAGAGAAGATTCAGGAGTATGACCATGTCCATGGCGTGGTATGGCAGTTGAGGAAGGCGATGA
The DNA here is from genome assembly GCA_963277665.1 of Viscum album. Lineage (NCBI taxonomy): Eukaryota > Viridiplantae > Streptophyta > Magnoliopsida > Santalales > Viscaceae > Viscum > Viscum album. Next base: position 340,695,410 of record OY728163.1, read on the forward strand.
ATATCAAGAGGATCTGAGAGACTGAAAACGAGGTTGAACGGTTGCAGGCCCGGGCGGATGAGCATTCCGCTTCTCTCAATGCACAATCATAGCTCGTCTTGTGGCTAAAATCTCAGCTGGAGGAAGCCGAAGATAGATTTATGTGGGCTTCGGGGGAGGTGATCTCCATCCGATCTGACGTGGAGTGGGCCCAGATTGCAGCCAATGAGTTGCACCCTCTTGCTGTCAAGGATGAGCGAGAGGTAAACAAGTAGCAGCAACTCCTGGATGCCACCAGCCAGAGGGTGGCCGAGTTGCAACGTTCCTTTGATGAGGTCAATCTTTCCATGGTGGGAGTTGACCCTCGGGTACTGTAATGATTACAAGCCGTTAAACGTAGTTTCTTGATTTTATTGTCTGAATGTCGTAGCACGCATGAGTTATTTTGTTTTCATTGGTTTATTGCATCCTTATGATGTTTGCGGGGAATCCAGCGACCATTCCCTAAGTTCACGTGGGTCATGCCCGATGTGAGAAATAAGGGATGGCCACCTCATCACCCCATTCTAATGTAGGAGTGAAAACCAAGCTTCAGGCATCCGGGGTTTGAACAACCGGTTTGGATTTTCGATAGGAAATGGGAGAGACCTGACTAGAGAATGAAGCTCTCAGAACAGCTGAATTACCGCTTTCCTAGAGCGCTCTTGGGAATGAATGGGGTAATGCCAGGGGCTCTAAAATCGATCTGAATTGATGGGAATGGGACGTTTGAATCATGATAACTAGGATTCCGAACATTGTGGGGGTGGAATGACAATAAAGAATGGTTGTTGACCGCATTCAAAACACAGTATTCTTATTGCATTAGCCTGCAATAGGGACAAACAAATGAGGGTCGATCTTTGACCATGTTCGAAACACGGGACCTATCACAAAAGTCATCCATTAGTCTTCTGGAATGTTGGCCCAGGATAGTAGGTGGGCCATAGCCCAAGAATCTATACTGTTAGGGGGTTCCTCCATAATGAAAGAGGATGAGGGTCCGAATAAGGGGCACACAAAGCATGGTACGTGGAGTGAGGGTTTGTTCGAACAAAATCCAACACTCTCAAAATGACGCCACCGTGGTGGGAGCACACTGGATGGGTGCATCAGTCTAATCACAGATCATTCCTTCTTTCAGATAGGGCCTCTCTGGTGAGGGGGCCGCTACTTCCCAATGTAATTTTGGGGCACCCCAAACATGTTCGGGGTACAGTTACAGTTACGTGGTTCCTCACGAGGGGTCAGGCCATGGGCCGGAAATGTTGAGGAACAAAACATATGATTCATGTGTCTGGACCCTAGGTGAAATATTGGGGTGTCTCTAAGTATCCCATGAGAATGGGAATCAATCCTTACGTAGTTCTGGAGGCACAATTTAATGTCATGCGGGATGGGGAGAAGCCTGGTTGCACCGGTACACATCCCACCAAAACTACTAAGCCCATGTGAGTCATGCTCGATGTGGGAAACAAGAATTAATGGGGGAATTTTATGATATAGGAAGGGGAATATTAGGGTGGATGGATATTTTGTGGATGTTGGCCCAATGATGCTAACCTATCCATGTAGTGCACATAGACACGCGAAGAGGTAGAGCCGAGTATGTCGGAATTCCACTTGAACATGAGGAAGTGGAAATGTGTGAATCATGATGCTCACAATCTGGATCACAATGATGGTGGTGTGGAGATGGAGGATAACTGTTGACCGTGGTGAAAACATAGCGTCCACATCGCGTTAGCCTATAATGGGGATAGACAAATGAGGGTCTACTATTGACCAAGTTCGAAACACGGGACCTGTCACAAATGTTGTTCGTGATCCTTAGGGATGTTGGCCAAAAATGATAGGAGATCCCTTAGGCCTAGAATCCATGGAGAGCCCTTAGTCCTAGCATCCATGTCATCCGAGGGTCCTCTTGGATGTGGAAGGGGATGAGGATCCAAATAGAGAGCTCACAAAGCTTGGACAAAGAATGAAGGGAATGTCCCCCATTAAAATCCCACAATTCGGGCTCTCTATCAAAATTTTCAGAATACGACAGAAAGACATATTAGATAGAGGGATTCGAGTCCCTTACAATAGGGAGATCTTAGTTTAGGGTCGTAGAACTCAGACCATAGGTGGTAGGAAACACGGGAGACTCATGGTTGGTAATTACAAAAACCTGACGCGAATGGGAATTGGGGGTTCCGACCACCACATGTTCCTTGGAGAGGTTTTAGATCAAGGGACTGAAAACGAGAGTTGATCTGGGCCTGAGGAAAAGTGAAAAGGCGTTCCTATGTACCCCATGAGTATTGGGATCAAGAATCACGTAGTTATTGAGGGGGTCACGGTTAGGTACCAGTGCCAGGGATAAGAGGGCTATGCAGGCGTGACCCTTTCACCAAAAGAAGTGGTATTTGATAAATCTTGTTTGTCCTTTAAGTTGAGTAGTTTTTTTGTGAAGCGACAGGCCTAGGGGAGAAGGCCCTGGAGTCACCATAAGAATCAATCCGTAGTAGGCATTGACAAATGGTATGGAGCATGACTAATACCAAACATGGTGTCCCCTTGGGTGAGGACGTCATGATACAGTTTTGTTTTTCGTCATGCAGCTAGGACGATAATATCACAATTTAGGGTCATGTGATGGGACCAAGAAAGCATTTTAACATCGTGCATCACAAAATTAGCAAAGACGATTCTAGGCGGAGAATGTGTACGGTGCAATAAAACATACCCGACATGAATGGGGACATGATCCCATATCACACCCTATGCAATTCTGAGAGGGGAACCTCGGGCCAAGGGGAATAAATAGAGGTAAAAGGGAAAGGGGCAGGAGGAACTAGCTCCCAACTGAGCTGGAATCGGATGCACGATGTCCGGGTGACTCCACGTATCCCATAGGGATGATGATCAAGCTGCACATATCCCTTAATTAAGATCTTAGTTTATGGTCTTAGAGCTCGGACCGTGGGAGCCCCAAAGGACGCCATATTGCAGCCATTCCACCCTGATGTGCAGAGGTGCACTGAGGGATAGTGCCACGAGTGTCGAGATTCCACCTGGACATAATGGGGTGGAACATAATGTGAATCATGCAACCATCATTGAAGGCCTGAAGGGGCTGGCATGATGACAGAGGATTACTGCTAACCATGTTCGCAACATAGCATCCTGTCACGTTAGCCTGAAATGGGGAAAAACAAATGAGCATCGACCGCTGACCATATTCTCAACATGGGATTTGTATCAATTTGTCGTCCGAAACCCTCAGAGGTGTTGGCTTGTGATGGTAGGAGATCCCTTAGGCATGGTATCCATGCCATTTTTTGGGGGTCCCTTCAGGTGTGAAAGATAATGAAGGCCCGAATGAAGGGGAACATGAATCATGACAAGTGGACGAAACTTTCCTAAGTTGAATATGAAACTCCTGGCCCTAGACCAAAGAACTCTTAACACGTTGGAAAACCACTGCAAGGGGTCGAGGGACTCAACTTGAGGGAGGCCAAGAGATGGCAGGTTCCAAGGAGAATGGAGGTATGGTGCCAAAAACCCAACACGAAGGAAGGAATAGACCTTTAGCACACCTATATATCCCCCCCAGAGAGAGGGATAGACCAAGGGGCCTAGGTGACCGGGAGATCAGGAGATATCTAAGAAATGGGGATGGACCCGAAATCTAAATGTTCAGGTGGTCCTATGTATCAAATAAGGGCGGGAATCAAGCCACACGTAGTTATTGAAGTCTCCTGGGGATAAGATACCCTATCAAAAGGGGGGTGTATGGCACGATGAACAACCTGACGTGAATAAGGACATAATCCCGCAACACACTTTACACTATGGGAAGAACTTGGGCTGGCGTCCAAGAAGGACAAGGGGCTTGAGGATGGGCCTCGGTCAGGAAGGCCTGACCAGTCTGTTGTTTAACGTCTTGTAGTGAGGATGGGGGCCAGGGAACCGACAAGGCCAAGGGGCCTGAGGCTGGGCCTCAGCCAGGAAGGCCTGACCAGTCCGTATTTTAACGTCTTGTAGTGAGGACGGGGGACAGGGACCCGAGAAGGCGAAGGGGCCTGAGGCTGGGCCTCAGTCAGGAAGGTCTGACCAGTCTGTAGTTTAACATCTTGCAGTGAGGACGGGGGAAAGGGAACCAAGATGGCCAAGGGGACTGAGGCTGGTCCTCAGTCATAAAGGACTGACCAGTCTATAGTTTAACATCTTGTAGTGAGGAGGGGGGCCAGGGACCCGAGAAGGACAAGGGGCCTGAGGCTCGGGCTCGGTCATGAAGGCCTGACTAGTCTGTAGTTTAACGTCTTGTAGTGAGGACGGGGGGCCAGGGACCTGAGAAGGCCAAGGGGCCTGAGGATGGGCATCAGTCTGGAAGGCCTGACCAGTATGTAGTTTAACATCTTGTAGTGAGGATAGGGGAAGAGAACCCGAGAAGGCCAAGGGGCCTGAGGTGGGGCCTCAGTCAGGAAGGCCTAACCAGTCTATAGTTTAACGTCTTGCAGTGAGGACAAGGGCTAGGGACCCAAGAAGGCCAAGGGGCATGAGGCTGAGCCCCGGTCAAGAAGGGATGACCAGTCTGTAGTTTAATGTTTTATAGTGAGGACGGGGGCTAGGTAAGGTCTCATCCGGGGATGTGTACGGTACAGTGAGCAACCCGACGTGAATGAGGACATAATCCCACACCACATCGTACAATCCTAGAATAGAGAACCTAGGCTGGATGGAAGTTGATACGCCTTCTTGTATAGTTACTGCCTCATCACAGCAGTTAAACCCATGTGAGTGGTGCTCGGTGTGGGAAACAATGAGCCGGTCTCGGCTATCCCCGTCCAACGGGGCCTGATAGGTGACATTTCCAGAAGGGAGTCTGTCTCTTAGATACAATGGGGGAGAATGAACCACTACACTCAATGTTTGGGACATCTTGGGGTGGTCCCAATGATTCAGGACAACTCTTGACCATGTTCGAAATACATCGTCCCTATAGTGACCAGAAATGGGAGAAACAAACGAGCATCGACCACTGACCATATTCGCAACGCGGGACTTGTATCAATTTGTTGCTGACATCCTCGAGGGTGTTTGCCTAAAATGGTAAGAGAGCCCTTAGGCATATCATCCATACCATTCAGGGGCCCTTCCGGACGGGGAAGGTGATGGAATACCAGTCATGGAGTAGGTGAAGCATAGTTGTACCTATCTATGAAAGAGGCGAACATCTCCAGGGAGCGGGACGAACGGCCAAATCCAGGATAGCTCGACGTGAATTTGGGGAAAAGTATGCACCCTACCATATGTATTGACCCTAGGGGAAAAATCTGGCGCTTGGTTTGGGCCAACAGACAAAATTTCGGGGCGTTCCTACGTATCCCATGTGGATGGGAATCAAGCCATGTGTAGTTCTCAAAAAGCAGTTTAGCATCATGCCGGATGATGTGCAGTTTAATTTCATGCAAGACTGGTCATTTTATGGTCATGCGGGTCTGACATGCAGTTTAGGGTCATGAAGGACCGTCCAGTTTAAGGTCATGCAGGACCAGCTTGTAGTTTAGGGTAATGTAGTACCATCCAGTTTAAGGTCATGCAGGACCAACTTGCAGTTTAGGGTCATGCATGACCATCCAGTTTAAGGTCATGAAGGACCATCCAGTTTAAGGTCATGCTAGACCAGCTTGCAGTTTATGGTCATGTAGGACCATCCAGTTTATGGTCCTGCAGGAGAAGCTTGCAGTTTAGGGTCAAGCAGGACTGTCCAGTTTAAGGTCATGCATGACCAGCTTGCAGTTTAGGGTCATGAAAGACCATCCAGTTTAAGGTCATGCAGGACCATGGGCCTTATGAAATGTATTTCTTGAGGAACTTGGCATTAGTGGGAGGAGTTATGCACTCACCATCCATGGTCACCAAGGAGTATGCTCTATTGGGGTAAACCATGTGGACTATGTAAGGTACTTCCAACTTTGGATCCAACTTGGGTGGTTTCTTACTAGGGATCATTGGTGCTCGGAGGGCCAATACCATATCGCCTTTCAGAAAAGAGCAGATGCAAACCTTCTTATTGAAAGATATAACTATCTTATTCTGATGCCTTTTCAAATTGTGCAAGGCACGAAGCCTATTCTCGTCCAGTGTTTCCAATTCAACTAGATGGATTTTGGACACCTTATCTAGCACCTTCTGGTCATAGAACACATTGCGTAACGATGGAAGCTGGATCTCGATGGGTAGGATGACCTCATCCCCGTACACCAGGGAATATGGGGTCACCTTGGTTGAATTGTGAGTCGTCATCTAATAAGCCCAGAGGGTGTTGGGGACCTTGTTCGACCAACTCTTCTTGTTCTGGCCAACCATTTTCTACAAAATGTTAGAGAGGGTTTTGTTGAACGCCTCGATATTTCCATTTTCCTATGCGTGATAGTGAGAGGTATGGTTCGATTGGATATAGTACTTGGCGTACAATTTCTTCATCTTGGATGCTCAGAAGTTGGTGCCGTTATCGTTGAGGACACCATGAGGAACTCCAAAACGGTGGATGACGTTGGAGCTCACGAAGTCAACGTTGGAATGATACTTCACCTCACTGAGTGTAACTACCTCTTCCCACTTGGAAAAGAAATTTGTGCTAGTCAAGATAAACCTCCACTGGAGAGCTGTCGCCGATGGGTATGGTCCGACAACATCAAGTCCCCACACTGCAAATGGACAAGAGTACTTAGTGGAGTGGAGAGGTTCTTGAGGCCGATGCAGGAAGTTAGCCTGAACATGGCACACGTGAAATCTCTTGGAGAACTTGATACAATCATGGATCATAGAGGGACAGAAGTACCCTAGTCTCTGGATCTGATGGGATAGCTTCGGCTCAGCCTGGTGGGAACCGTAAGAACCGACATGAACCTCTTGCACGACCTAATAAATCTCATATCCTTGGTTTCAACGGAGGAGAAAACCATCGAAACTGCGCTTATAGAAGATCTTCTCAATAATGGGACCACTCTGGAGGGTAAAATGAAGCGTGCAACATCGGATTCGCTCACGCTTGGCCCAATCAGCCAGGAGGAAACCATTTTAGAGATACTATACCAAAGGGTCTCTCTAGTCAGGAGTCGTTTCAACCACTGCATCTGAAGAACTAGGGAATCCTGACGTGGAAGATCCGGTGGTAAGATGTCTTATCCGTGGGTCATTATCATCCTCCGGGGTGATGGGCGCAATGACTCTTTGGTGCGCCACATGGATAATCATATCATCCTGCTCGGGCTTGGTAAGTGATGCAACTAAGCCTACCAAAGTGTCCTCTTGACCATTCTGTGACTGAGGGACATAGGTAACCTCTGGTCGAGAAGGGAACTGATCCATTAGATGGAGGGTGCACTCCAAAAATGGCATGAGCTATGGCTTCCTGACCACTTAGTCTTTATTGACCTACTTGATGACTAGCTCAGAATCCCATTTCACATGTAAATGGGGCACATCGATCTCAAGGGCCAGCTCAAGGCCAGTGATGAGGGATTGATACTTTGCCTCGTTGTTGGTGCAGCCTTCTAACAACAGGAATGAGTACGATAGAACGGCTTGGGCTATAGTGATGAAGACGATACCCAGGACTACTTTGTTGATCCTAGGATCGTTGAGCCTTCTAGCGGTGGGGCTCCGGGAGGCACCGTCGAAGTGTATTTTCCAACATGGGATGACATGGTCAACCGAGAGGATTGCCTCATCGGGAAAATCTAGGTCCAGGGACTAATCCACAGAGGATGGATGGCAGCTAGGAAGTCTTCCAATGCTTACCCCTTGATAGCCTTCTAGGGTAAAAACCTAATGTCAAACTGATGGAGGATCACTGCCCACCGTGCTAGTCAGCCAGTCAATACGGGGTGGTTCAGAATGTACTTCAGAAGGTCTACCCGAGAGACCAACTGTACCTTGTTCTCCATCCCCTCATTATTCTTCTGGGTGAGAAGGGAACTGAGGGACCATACCAGGGCGGTCACGTACAAGATTAGTGGATTCTTGGAGACGGGTGGAATCATGTCAAGAGGATGGAGTATATATTTCATGATTTCCTCAAAGGCGGTCTGGCACTCATCATCCCACTGATAGGTGACACCCTTCTTCATATGCTGAGAAAAGGGCTTACACTTTCCAGCCAGATTCACAATGAATTGGAAAATGTAGGCTAAGTGGCCTTGAAAACCTCGAGGCTCCAAAATATTGCTCGGGGGAGGCATCTGGTTGATGGCCCTGATCTTCTCCGGGTCGATCTTGATGCCTCATTACTTGACAACAAAGCCAATAAACTTCCTGAAGGTGACCCCAAAGGCACACTTAAACGAGTTCATCTTCATGTGGCAGGAACGGAGGAAGACAAAAAATTTCTCAATATCCTTGAGATGGTCCCGACACTGGTGAGATTTGACCACCAGATCATCCACATAGAATTCCACCAATGTCCTGAGGTTTGGCTTGAATATGCAATGCATGGCCCGCTGATAGGTGGCACCTACATTCTTCTGGCCGAAGGGCATAACCCAGTAACAGAAAATACCTTGGGGAGACCTGAAGGTTGTGGAATCTTCATCCTCAGGGGCCATCTGGATCTAATTATATCCAGAGTATCCATCCATGAAGGAGAGGTCTTGGAACCCCGCCGTAGCGTCGATCAACAATTATGTCACTAGAAGGGGAAAATCATCCTTTGGACAGTGGCGGTTGAGATCCCGAAAGTCAATGAAGTCCATGATCTGTCCTTTCCTCTTAGAGACTGGAACGATGTTGGATAACCACTTTGGATACTGGACCTCATTGATGAACTTGGATCTAATGAGCTTTTCAACTTTGGACTCAACCATGGCACCGTGAAAAGGGTGCATCTTTCTAGGAGGCTGGTTGAACCTGCGATGGTTTGTCGGGAGACCGAGGAGATGGAAAACTACCTGAGGATCTAGTATGGACATCTCATCATAACTCTAGGCAAATACATCATGGTTCTATTTAAGGAAGTCCACATATCGTTGCTGCTCCTCGAGGGACATGGAGACGTAGATGAATGTGGGTATTGGATTTGCCTCGCTACCAAGGTTCACCTATACCAATTCATCGACCGTGGTGGAGACGCCTTCTTCAAAGGTAGGGTGAGAATCCATTAGATCCTCTTCTCCACTTATGGAGGGATCATCCATGGGGAAAGTTGCTTTCAAGCAACCAGACCACACAGGGAGGATGATACCAGCTTGAGCGGCAGTGGTCATCATATCAGGAGATTCATGCGCCACTGAGACCATAGCGATGAAGGCATTCAACCCAATCCCATATGGTCTCTAGCCCATGGGGCCATTCTTGATAACATCAAAGCAGTAGTGGTGAGTCATCTTGAGCATGTTAATTCCATCCCAGTGAAACAGACACGTGTGACGTACTTCCATTTTCATGAGCCGGACATCCCGATACAGTACGGCGGTAGGAGGTTCCAGGATCACCCGAGCTTGGTTTGTGTAGGAGTATGAGGTGATTTACACCATCTCTTGGACTTGGGAATATGCCTTCCTCTTGTACCCGAAACGAAAAAGCACTTACCCATGTAGAGGGTCATGGCCTCCAACCGATGGATCGAGAAGATGTAGGCATCATCCAGACCTGCCCAGGGGTCACTTGTGACCAGGGCGGGTTCAACCTCACTTGTCAGAATCTGCTTATCCTTGCTCTTATAATAATCAGCATCCATATAACAGGCTTTTCAAGAAGAAATAGGAGATGCATCACCTTGGAGTATGCCTACTCGACCATTAAGGGAGTACTTGAGGCACTGGTGATACGATGATGGAACCACCGTGTGCAGGTAGAGCCAGGTCCTACCCATCAATGCATTGTACGCGGTGTCTTGGGAAATGACCATAAATTCAATACTGGAAACTAGGTCACCAAACTAGGTCTTCAAATAGATCCTGCCGATCGGGGTCTATTTAGTCCCTTCATATCCCTGGATCCTTAAATCAGAGGGAGTCAGGTCATCTTCAGATAACCCTAGATTTCGTAGTGTTTGTGTCGAGATATGGTTGATCCCAGAGCCGATGTCAATGAGATAGCGGCGAACCTCCACACCATTGAATTGTCTGGTGATGTATAACGGGCGAAGGTGCCCCTGTATGGGAGAGACTTCGTCTTCTCTCAAGAACGAGATGATGGCCTGACATTCATCATCCCAAACTGCTTCAGCATGAAAGGCTTCTACAGCTTCTACCTCCATCTCAAATAGGAGGGAGCTTCTTAAAGACTCAGCGAGGGCCTCACGCATATCTGATGAAAGGAGGAGGGCTTCATAGATGGAAAGCCTCACTGGGATACCAGAAAGGTGCTTTAAGACATCATACTTCTGCACTAGGTGTGAACATCTTCTTATAGGAGGCCGCTCTACGATTAGAGGCGTGGAAGGCCCTGCCGGCTGGACCGGCGACTGACTGGTGCTTGGCATATCCCGCTGCCCACTAGTTGAAGCCTAAAGAGTAGCTGCCGGGTGAGGTCCGGATGACTGGGATCAGCCTGTAGCGGGGAGATGCTGGTCGCGGTATGGCCAAAGTGGTTCTGCCTGATCCAGTAGCACAAATGGCGGTGGAGCTGATATTGACGACACTGGATGAAGAGGCTACGTGTGCTGAGCTCGGTGCTGGGCCTACTGTCTGGTCTCAGCAGCATGCATGACTTGGTTGGAGGTTCCAACTTATGCGCCTCTATGACCCATATAGTGACGGCTTCGCCGACGTTGGATTGGGATTGGGACATTGGGGAGATTCGCCAGGCACTCCCCCTCATCAAGAGTCATATAGGGGTTTACCAACTCAACAGTGTTAATTGAAGCATACCCTTGACTGTCGCTTGATGATTTATCCACCACTGGGTAGATTCTGGGAGGAATCCCTATCTCAAGGGGGGGGGCATGAAGTCACCGAGATTGCGAGACGACAAAGAAATTGGCGGAGCACATTTCTTCTTCTTGAGCCGCTGATGCTTGCTCTTCTGGGAAGAGGCCAGCTGAGATAATGATGCAGAAGTACTGGCCGCTACTTCAGAAGGCTCCATGTAATTCTGGCATGCCCGAATGATGCCATGGGTGCGAGAAATCGTTTCATGATCCATCCAGTCGTCGTACATCTAGGATCCACACCTGGGAACCTGCTGCCACTCGCCTTCACTGTCGCTACCACTACATGATCCTACAAAGACACCAGCCACTTGTGTCGGGGCCGAGCCCAACCTGACTATGTTCTTATCAACCTGGTCCTGGAGCAAGTCTTTAAACACACAACATTTCTTGAGGGTGTTCCCCAGAATCTGATGATAATGGAAGTAGTTTGGGAAATCAGTGATATTTTCCTCTACTGGCCTTCTATACTCAGGTAAGCAGACAATCCCCTGCTCTAGGGAACTAAGAAAGTAACCTGGGACCTAATTCTCATTGAACGATTAAATCTGGTGTCTTCGTTTTGGATACGGATACCTTGGAGCCTGGACTTGACGAGGATCCAAAGGGGCCTGTTAAGGAGGCAAACCCCGATTGTCCTGCCCAGGTGGTGGCAGTGCATTACGACGAGGCGCCGACCCATTCTGAGGACACTGCAAAGCCGAAAGCTATGCATGATGTGGAGGGCCTCTCCGAGGTAGTGGGGCCAGTTCTAGATGTTGCAATTCTAGCTGCCTGGGGGCCTCTATTTGGGCCACTATGGCAGGCTCGGTTCTGAAGGCCCTCCTTGCTGGGATTGTAGGGGGAAACAGACGTGCCTGCCTGGCCTGTTGCAGGGCTTCCTCAAGGTGCTGGGCCTTGTCGGAGAAGTCTCGGAACCCTCCGAGATAGTTCTCAATGATCAGGGAGGGAACCAGTTCCATCTTGACATTCCCCATTCACATTGTCAGTAATTTCTCCTGAGTCAGCAGCACGTCAAGGGAGTATGTGAGCCCCTTCCACCACATGATAAAGTAAGAGACTCACTCATCAGGAGTTTGATTTCACTTGAAGAGGTCTGCAATGCTTGTTTTCCGGGTGGTAGAGCTGAACTGGTAGAGGAACTGCCTACGAAGGTCCTCCAAAATGGTCACAGATTCGATGAGGAGTTGGCTTTACTAGACGAATGCCGGCCCTTCCAGCATCTGAACAAAACAGCGGAGCTTAGTGGCCTCCTACTTTGCTGGAGTACCCAACATGGGCCCAAAACATGAGTTTAAGTGGGCCAGATCCCATAGCGGTCCCCCTATCCTGTTAAAGGGGGAGAATGTGGGATTCCTGAAACCCGGAGGCACCGACATATCATCCACCCACACTAGGTCTGGCTTTCCATCAGGTGGGATAACCACCTGTCACATTTCCAAAGCCTTAGGGAGGATGATGAGCGCCGCGATAGGATCATCCGGGCAGGGGTCCTTGTCTTGACAGGGATCCCTAACAACGAGTGCGTTGTTGGGTTCTTCAACACGGTAGACAGGCTCAGCGTCTCGTGGAGCGGCTGGTGGGGCAGCCTGTAGGGTAGTTGGGGGAACCCAGGCAGGATTCCTTGGATTGCCGCGCCGTTCGGGAGGGTTTGGTGAGACATACCGTGCCCTCATGCCATGTGTTTCGGCTTCTACCCTGTTCACGGGAGTGGTATGATCAGGGTTGCCCAGAGGCATCTCGCCGGGGGGAAGTTGTTCTTGCCCCTGCTGCCCTGGTCTAGGATCACCATAGTTGGGCCGTCGCTCTACAGCGCATTCAGAATAGAGTTCATCAGCCAACCTCCTTTTCTCATCAAGTTTATGGCACAACGTGGCCTTCTAGGGGTCCTCCTCCACCTTCTTCATTGAGGTGGATGGGTTAGAGTGCTTGACAACCCCGACGTGCTCTTTTCCCTTGCTGACATTCCGGCTATGTACTAATGACTCGGTGGGTGTAAGGAGAACTAAGATGTTCCTCTGCTGATAGGTAATCCTCCTTAATGGGTCCAATAGTGGTGGTACACCCTCACGGTGTAAGTCTCCATTGAGAAACTCCAGCTCATCCTCCATGTGCACTACGTCAGCTATGTGGACAGTGACCTTTCTTGGGGGTATGTCCCCAATATCGCATAGCGAGTCGGCCTGCCGCTGGATAGGACTAAAGAGGAGGGCGGCATACTATCCCCATCCACATAATTTCACATGGGGGGTATCCTACTTGATAATTATTCAGAGTACTTTGATACTCTGAACGCATTGCTGCTGGAGAGCCTCACGACAACCTGGTGACTCGGGGCGCTGGGCCACAAGAAGTGCGACCAGATCGACTAGAATACACTGCTCACTAACATCTTTTAAATGTGCTTGGATCCTCGGATAAACCACATGGTGATGACGAAGAATGAAATGTGTCACCCAGAGGGTGTAGCAGAATCACTGAACTTCCTCTGGGGTGAGAGACTCAGGTATGCAGAAATCCTGCGCTGCCACGGGCTAGAACTCCTCGGGGAAGTGATCCACTGCCAGAATGCTCCAAAAACTCCTTGACTCAAATTCAGGGTCTGGCCCTTGATTTCACCACTCACCAACTGGGGGTGGTAGAGGAACTAATAGCGGTACTGAGGCAAACCGCTGGGACGACAGGTTGTCCAACAGAGAATACGACGAAGGGGCTGACTGGCCGCCGATTCTTGGGCTATCCTCCAGAGAGTGGAGCGACCTGGATGCTATGTCATGGTAGGAGGGGCTGACGACCACCATTCTTGGCTCAGGGGATGAGGCTACTGGTGATGGGCCGCACTACTACTTTCCTTCCACTGATCCCCAGAATAGATCTCTATGATCTCTTGTAGAGGTAGAGAGTGCTTCCGGAGATGGTGGTGGTGACTGCATGACTGTAAACTGTGGGGTCACCAGATTTTCATCCTCTTGGATAAACCAACGGAGGGAATAGGGAATCCTATGGACCTCACATTCTGGGATCACCAGGCTGATGCGCCTCGTCCCTGCCCCGGCCCTTGAATCGGATGAGCGAGGAGAGGGTTCTTGAGCAGAGTTGCACTCTGATTCAGAGTCTGATAAGCGGACCTGTTTGATATCCGTCCAGGCCTTCCAAGGATTCTTCATGTGGCGGCAACGACCCGCCCTCCTTCTCCTAGGTGGCTCCTCGGGACGGGGCTGATTTCTGAAATGTGGTCCTTCTGTCGCACTAGTGCCAGGGCGGAGAGTGTTTGCACCTGAAAAATCCGAGGTGCGAGGAGAACTGGGACAGATGTCAATGGAGACATGGGGAGGACCTCTATGAACTTCACTAGAGTGTGAGAAACCTCCATTGGAACCAACAGGAACATGGAGAGGACCTCCATGCTTGGCGCGGGTAGAGAGAGGCTGGCCTTCACCCGTATGGTTTCCGGGGTGAGGAGGACCTTTGCCCGTTGCAGAGAGAAATTTGGGAGGATCCCAATGTTTGAGAGGGACCATGTGGGAAATATCTCCATATCGACGGTTGGGGGTAGGAGGAGGGACTCCATTCCCAGAGTGGTGGGCATGAGCACTACAAGAAAAATGGGTATTTGTGACGGGAATAAATCCCGTCGCAAATAGTCCCGTTAGAAACTTATTTGCGACGGGCAAATTCCCCCGTCGCAAATAACTACTTATTTGCGACGGGTTAGCTTACCCCGTCGCAAAAGGACTGGCGCGGTTTGCGCGCCAAATCGCGGGAAATTTATTTGCGATGGGCGGTTACCGCCCGTCACAAATAACCGGCGGCGGTAAAAGCTATTTGCGACGAGAATATACCCCCGTAGAAAATAGTATGTCGGCAGGTAATTATTTGCGACGGGACCCGTCGCAAATAACTATTTAACCATTGACCGTAATAAATGAGGGCTAAGGTATTTACGACGGGTACCGTCGCAACTAATACTATTTGCGATGGGATATCCGTCGCAAATAGACCCGTCGCAAATAATCTAACCTATAAATACCCCCATCTGTTTTTTTTCATTCATTCTAAAACTCCATCTTTTTCTTCTCTCAAAACATTATTTTTAGAGTTCAGCGTTTCTGAAGTTTACTTTTTTTTCCGGAGATGATATTGAAGTTTTCAACAACGCTCAGAGATCAATCTCAGATCAATTTTGAAGGTATTTATGTTCATTTTAATTTAATATTTATTTTAAATTTTTTATTAGTTTCAATTATTTTTAATTTGTTGTAATTATGTTTACATTGTTTTGTTACTTAATAAATTAAAATTATTAGTCTTCATTGTTCATAGTTAATGTTAATTAAAAATAATTAGTAATAATTTTCAATACTTAAGAATAAATGCTAATAATTATTAATAAATACCAATAATTAGGAATAATTAGTAATAATTACCAATAATTACCAATAATTAGTAATAATTAGTAATAATTACGAATAATTAGTAATAATTGTCAATAATTAGTAATAATTGCCAATAATTAGTAATAATTTCCAATAATTAGTAATAATTGCCAATAATTAGTAATAATTGCCAATAATTAGTAATAATTGCCAATAATTAGTAATAATTTTCAATAATTACCAATAATTAGTAATAATTTACAATAATTACCAATAATTAGTCATAATTAGTAATAATTACAAATAATTAGTAATAATTAACAATAATTAGTAATAATTACTAATAATTAACAATAATTGGTAATAATTACTCATAATTAGAATTACCAATATTTAGTACTAAATAGTAATATTTAGTACTAAATACCAATAATTATTAATAATTAGTAATAATTACCAATAATTACCAATAATTGGTAATAATTACCAATAATTACCAATAATTAGTAATAATTAATAATAATTATCAATAATTCGTAATAATTACCAATAATTACCAATAATTGGTAATAATTACCAATAATTACCAATAATTAGTAATAATTAATAATAATTACCAATAATTAGTAATAATTACCAATAATTAGTAATAATTACAAATAATTATCAATAATTAGCAATAATTACCAATAATTATCCATAATTAGTAATAATTACCGATAATTATCCATAATTAGTAATAATTACCAATAATTATCCATAATTAGTAATAATTACCAATAATTAGTAATAATTAGTAATAATTACCAATAATTAATAATAATTAGTAATAATTACCAATAATTCCCAATAATTAGTAATAATTACCAATAATTACCAATATTGAGTAATAATTACCAATAATTAGTAATAATTGTCACTAATTAGTAATAATTGTCACTAATTGTAATAATTAATAATAATTACCAATATTTAGTAATAATTAATAATAATTACCAATAATTAGTAATAATTAATAATAATTACCAATAATTAGTAATAATTAGTAATAATTAGTAATAATTAGTAATAATTACCAATAATTATTAATAATTAGTAATAATTACCAATAATTAGTAATAATTACCAATAATTACCAATAATTACCAATAATTAGTAATAATAGTTAATAATTAGTAATAATTATCACTAATTAGTAATAATTAATAATAATTACCAATAATTAGTAATAATTAATAATAAATACCAATAATTAGTAATAATTAATAATAATTACCAATAATTAGTAATAATTAGTAATAATTACCAATAATTAGTAATAATTAGTAATAATTTCCAATAATTAGTAATAATTACCAATAATTACCAATAATTACCAATAATTACCATTAGTTAGAAATAATTACCAATAATTACCATTAGGTAGAAATAATTATCAATAATTATCCATAATTAGTAATAATTACTGATAATTATCCATAATTAGTAATAATTATCCATAATTTACAATAATTAGTAATAATTACCAATAATTACCAATAATTACCAATAATTAGCAATAATTGGTAATAATTATTATTAATTACTAATAATTACCACTAATTAGTAATAATTAGGAATAATTACCAGTAATTGGGAATAATTACCAGTAATTAGGAATAATTATCAATAATTAGAAATAATTACCAATACTTAGGAATAATTACCAATAATTAGTAATGATTCGTAATGATTACCAATAATTAGGAAATAATTATCAATAATTATGAATAATTACCAATAATTAGGAATAATAACATTATTACATTATTAGTATATTTTATTATTAATATTAAAATAATATAATTTTTTATATTATATACAATTCTCTTTTCATCTGTGTGTTTTCTGTCTCCACATTTAATATTTTTATGTGGAGACAGAAAACAGACAGATGAAAGGAGAATTGTATATAATATAGAAAATTATATTATTTTAATACTAATAATAAAATATACTAATAATGTTATTATTCCTAATTATTGGTAATTATTCCTAATTATTGGTAATTATATGAATAATTACCAATAATTAGAAATAATTACAAATAATTAAGAATAATAACATTATTACATTATTATAGTAATAATTAGGAATAATTACCAGTAATTAGTAATAATTAATAATAATTACCAATAATTAGTAATAATTACCAATAATTAGTAATAATTACCAATAATTAGTAATAATTACAAATAATTATCAATAATTAGTAATAATTACCAATAATAAAAATACTAATAATGTAATAATGTTATTATTACATAATTAATATTTATGAAAAAATAACATTAGTACTATGAAAATAATAAAAAATTTATATAATATTAAAATTATCAATATTTGTAACAGTTTTTTCTTTATTCTCAACATATTCAATTCTTAAAAGGTCAATTTTTAGGTATATCTCAATACAAAGTTTGCGTTAGTCATGTATGATGTAAACTCTATAATTATCCTTGCTTGAGTGTTTTTTCTAACAAATTACTCAAAACCAGTAATGATTTTATATTTTATAGAAAAATATGGAACAACGAGGTCGTCAAAAATAATTATTAGGTGACCGCATATGGATAAATCAACGTAGAAATCCAAACAGTTTTGGTTTAAATTCAGTATATGTAGAGGTTGTGTAGATTTTTTTTATCATTTGCGGCATCAAATCCAGAATTTGTTTCAGAAGGAAAAATAAAATTCCCTTGTAGAAAATGTGCATTGAGAACGTTTGACACGTTTGACAAAGTGGAGGGACATCTCTTGTGTTTTGGTTTTCAACCAGATTATGTTTTTTGGTATCAACACGGTGAACACAGTTCCAGAGCAGGTGATGCCAACTTGATTCCGGATCCATCTCGGTTTCAAGATTTAGTACATGATATTGCAGGTTCATCTGTTCAACATACAGAAACTCCGGCTGATATAGATTCAAATCCTGAGTTGGCACCGTCTGAATTTTATGAGTTGTTGAGGTATGCTGAGGATGCATTATATCCTGGCTGCAAGATGAGAAAATTAGAAGCAGTTGCAAAATTTATGGCTATCAAATCAGATAACGGAATGTCAAACACCTGTTTTGACCAGATATTTTCTTTTATTAAAACACTGTTACCCAAAGGAAATGTTTTTCCTGCAAATTACTATGAGAGTAAGAGGCTGGTTTGAAATTTGGGACTTACTTGTCAGAAGATTCATGCATGTTCAAATGACTGCATTTTGTATTCTGGGGAAAATGAGTCGTTGGATAGTTGTCCCACATGTGGGCAACTGAGATATAAAGAAGGACAACATGGGAAGTCTGGTTTGATTCCTGTAAAATAGTGGAGATATTTTCCACTTACATCCAGACTTCAGTGTTTATTCATGTCTAAGAATACAGCGACAATGATGTCATGGCATAAAGATAATATTACAACCGATAAAAGCTTGAATCATCCAGCCGATGGTGATTCATGGAAACATTTTGATAGAGTGAATCCATCCTTTGATTTAGAAGCTAGAAATGTTCGACTAGGCCTTTCCACTGATGGTTTCTGTCTGTTCGGATCTTATGGTAGTCAATATTCATGTTGGCCTGTTTTTTTAACTCCGTACAATTTACCTCCATGGATGTTGATGAAAGAGCCATATATCTTTTTGAATTTACTAATTCCAGGACATCCGAAGAAAAATATTAATGTTTATTTGAAACCATTGATTGATGAATTAAGTTTATTGTGGAGTACTGGTGTCAGTACATATGATGTTGCAACGAAACAGAATTTCATACTAAGAGAAGCATTGATGTGGACAATTAGTGACTTCCCAGCTTATGGGATGTTATCTGGATGGAGTACACATGGTCAGAAATCATGTCCTCACTGTATGGGAGAGAACAAAGCATTTATGCTCATTCATGGAAAGAAAACTTGTTATTTTGACTGTCATCATAGATTTCTTCCAGCTGATCATCCTTTTCGTAGAAACAGATCTCATTTCAGAAAAGGAACAGTTGAAAGGGATGGACCTCCAAAAATGATATCAGGTTTGAAGTTAAAATTAGTTGTATTTTCATTACCTCCCATCACTTTTGGTCCCACAATTAACCAACAGAACATTTCTGGTTTTGGGAAAGAACACAATTGGATTAAATGTAGCATATTTTGGGATTTGCCATATTGGTCTGATTTGTTGATCTGACACATGTTAGATGTCATGCACATTGAGAAGACCTATTTTGATATTTTGTTTCATACAGTTTTGGATATGCCAGGAAAGAGCAATGACAATGTAAATGCACGTTTAGATCTTGCCCAAATTTGCAGGCGTCCAGAACTGGAACTGTTTGAGAATGTCAGAACAGAAAGGTTACTGAAACCAAAAGCATCTTATACACTGTCTAAAGAAAACCATTTATTATTTTGTCAGTGGATTGCAGATTTGAGACTTCCAGATGGCTGTGCTTCCAATTTGGGTAGATGTGTAAAGAATGGTCATATTACTGGATTAAAAAGTAATAATTGTCATGTTATAATGGAAAGACTTCTATCCATTGGATTAAGAGGTCTGTTGAATTCTTTGATTTGGGATTCCATAACAGACATGTCTCATTTTTTTCGGGAAATTTGTGCGGCTACAGCAGATTATGATGCTCTATGAAAACATGAAGAAGATGTTGTTGTAATTATATGTAAACTGGAAAAAATATTTCCGCTGTCTTTCTTCGACTAAATGGAACATTTGATTTTATATTTTCCATATGAAGACAAATGTGGTGGTCTAGTACAGTTTCGATGGATGCACCCATTTGAAATATGCATGCAAAAATTGAAAAGAAAAATACGTAACAAAGCATTTGTTGAAGGATCTATTGCAGAAGCTTATTTGCAAGAGGAAATATCTTTTTTCTGCTCCCATTATTTTGAATCTATGTATCCTTCAAAACACAACCGAATGGGACATAACGAGAGGAATATTGATGAAATCGACAATAAATTATCTGTTTTCAACTAGCCAGAGCTTGGTTTTGGTGGAGTTTATGAACGCTGGCTTTCAGATGATGAACATCACAGAGCTCATACGTATGTTCTGCTCAACTGTGAAGAGATGACATCAGTTGTACTGTAAGTGTTTATATCACTTATTCTATCATTTATGTTACAGTAAATAACTTTGGTTTTTGTAGGTTGTATGATAATCATATCAAGAAACAAATTCTACAAATTACAGCAGCTGCTCTCGAAGAATGCCGACTGAAAAATTTCTCTCAATGGTTTCAAAAACTGGTATCATAAATTCTTTATCTTTTAGCAACTCATTCAATGTATAGTTTACTATATTGATAATTATTTCACTACTTTTCAGGTGTCTCGACATGCTGATAAAATTGACAAACGGCTGTGTATATTGAGTAACCCACCTTCCAAATTTGTTAAAACTTATAATGCATATGTAGTGAATGGATTTCGATTTC
The DNA here is from genome assembly GCA_963277665.1 of Viscum album. Taxonomy (NCBI): domain Eukaryota; kingdom Viridiplantae; phylum Streptophyta; class Magnoliopsida; order Santalales; family Viscaceae; genus Viscum; species Viscum album. Next base: position 340,716,216 of record OY728163.1, read on the forward strand.
ACACACATGCATATGGGGAATCGAAAAAAACAATGAACAGTGGAGTTATCTTGAGAGGATCTCATCATCGAGAAAATGAAGTTGACTTTTATGGCATACTTGATGAAATCATTGAACTCTGTTATCTTGGACAACATTACATAACCATGTTCAAATATCGGTGGTTGGATACAGAGAGAGTCGTGCGTGTTCATCCGACTCATGGAATCATCGATATTAAATGTAAAAGTGTTCTCGCAGTAAATGAACCATTCTTATTGGCTCAACAGGCACATCAAGTTTATTACGCAAAGTAATGTGCTACATCAAGAGACTTGACTGATTGGTGGAGTGTAATAAAAATCAAAATTCGAGACAATCAGTTTAGTCAAAGTGAATGTGCTTTCACTGATGTGCAACGAATTGAAGTTTTTCAAGAGAGTCATCAAAATCAATCTTTTTTACAAAGAGACATGAGTATCGATGACGACACCCCACATTTAAGAGTCGGTGATGATGATGATGTTAATGATGTCACATATGAATTTGAAATGGTAAGAGATGAAGCAACTGGAACTTGAATGGATATTGATGATGTTGAGGAGGAATATGAAGATGACATTGACATATATGAAGATGATGATGAAGATGAACAGTGATAGAATTCCATGGTAGTTATATACAATCATAATACACACATATATATATATAATAGTAATTATCAATTATTTTCTAACAACATTAACATTTTCTGTTTCAGATGGACGACGAGACATTTCGTGAGTTGGCAGATGCTGACCTGCATTTCGATGTGGATGAGTTACTAGCAGATGACCCTCAGCCTGCAGGCGCTCCAGGGAGTACACGGAGGGGGCGCGGTCTTGCACGATTGATGATTCCTGACCCCTTCCACGAGCGACGTCCACGTCTTGGGTTTGATCCATGCACACAGAGGTGTGATAACCTGTGTGATAATCTGTGGATTTGACAAAGATTTCCTTAATCTATTCACATAATAAATGTTTATTATTTTTAAAGTTTTCCGCATATAGAAGTCGGATAGGGTAGTGCTATTTTGCGCAAATATTTCTCTCAGCCATGGACCACGTGGGAGCAGATTACCATTGATGTGCAGCAAGACATGTTCGACCATTGGTTGGTACGTACGTAAATAAATAATTTTTATTTTGAAAATTATTTCATTTCTAACTTGATATTTTGATTTATTTGTAGGGTTTATGGTATCCGATCGAGGATACCATGCGTGACGCCATCCACAAGGCATGGGAGGTGGCCATGCGTGATCGCTTGCGTCATTTTTTGCAAAATTTAAGAAAATATGCCATGAAGAAAGAAGGAGTGTCATATTTTGACGAGTCATGTAGAGCACACCGACCAGAGTACATTTCATCCCATGTATGGGATGGATTATGTGTGCAATGGTTGAGTGGTGCCTTTCAGAGGAGATCATCAGTGGGGAGGCAGAATCGGGGGAGACAGGAGGTGACTCATCGAGCTGGGATTCATTCTTTCAGTACTCATAGACAGCATCTGGTACGTACATTATTTATAAATATTTTATATAACTATAAATATTAACAGTTTATTTTTTATTCTTATAGTCTATCGAGCACCCCGACATTACGGAGTACGACGTATATCAGAGGATGTATAGTGATCCTACTACTGGGGAGCTCAGAGGTGATCGTCAGCATCACATCGTGGTCAGTATTATTTGTTTTCAAGTTTAAAAATTAACTGCATATAATATATTCACAATTTTAATTTTAAATTGCAACAACAAGAGTCATATGAGGCCGCAACGTCACAGACCCGGCCTGAGAGTCAGGCCGAGTCATCAGATCAGACCACTGGTCGTCAGTTTGATGAGGCGGTATGGATGCAGGCCACCTAGTATGCCTTTGAGAATGGCTGGGTAGTTGGTATTAGCTCTCGACTGACTCCCGGAGATTATTATGGCAGTGCTGCGATGTCGGCGTCCAGCTCGAGAGGAGCTCGTGCATCTTCTTTTGTTACACAGTCTAAGGATCAGTTGCGATCTCAGACTGCATTGATAGAGAGTCTCCGACAGGAGCATGAGCAGATACGTCAGCACCAGCAGTAGCATGAGGAGGAGCGTCAATGCCAGCAGCAGTTGTACGAGGAGCAGATGAGTCGGTGGCAGCAGCAGCACCAGGAGCAGATGGCGTACATGCGCCGACTCACTCATGCTTTAGGGATGGAGTTTCCTCCACCATAATCTGCAGATCCCCCTCCCCCCTCCCCCTCCTTCAGATTAGAGTTTGTTTTTATGTTATAAAGTTTGTTAAATCAAAATATGAATTTTTTTCTATTCGTAGTTTCTGTCTCATTATAAAATATTAATAATATTATATTTTGAAATAACAATATTAATATGGATGATAATATTATTTATATTTTATAATATTAAATTTTATATATATGTTAAAATTTTATAATTTTATAATTTAATTATATTTCTTTGTAATATTTGAATTATTTTAATATTTGAATGTAAAATAATTCTATTATTTTTAGATTAATTAAAATAACTTATTAATAATTTTTTTATTTATGAATTATAATTCTAATATTATTATATTAATTAAATCATTTATTAATATTCTATTATTTTTTATTTTTGAACTACAATTCTATTATTATTATATAAATTAAAATAATTTATTAATAATTTATTATTTTTATTTGTGAATTATAATTCTATTATTATATTAATTAAAATAAATTATTAATAATTTATTATTTTTTATTTTGGAATTATAATTGGATTATTATTATATTAATTAAAATAATTTATAAATAATTTTTTATAGTATTTGCGACGGGATACTATGCCCGTCGCAAATAGTGTTGTTATTATATCCATTAAAATAATTTAATAATAGTTTTTTTTAAAAAGAAATTGCGACGGGGCCCATCGCAATTACTATTTGTGACGGGCCCGTCGCAAATAACTGTTGCGACGGGGCCCGTCACAATTCCTTTTTTTTAAAAGCTTTTACAAATATATGGAGTATTATTTGTGATGGGAATTATCCCGGTTTCAAATAATAGCTTCAGCAACAGGCCCGTCGCAAATAATTTTTGTTGCGACGACGTTTTCGGCAACGGGCGATTTGCGACGGACCCCCGTCGCAAAAGGCCATTTGCGACGGGATCCCGTTGCAAATGACCCGTCGCAAATACCCATTTTTCCCATAGTGGAGGGAAGTTTCTGTACTGAGCATCACTACTGCGGGGGAGACCTTCATAAGAATTGAGGGTAGTACGAGGAAAACCTCTATGCCGAGCCTCGAAGTAGAGAAGGACCATTCCTTGTGTGGTGGTGGTACAAGGAGGACCTCCGTACGGGGTGTCATCACTGCGCGTTGTTCCGCGGTGACCACTACTCAAGCCTGAGACTAGGAGTGTCGACCCAGCCTGCCTGTGGGGCGGTTGGGGCCTTTATCCCGGTTGGGCGTATAAGCGCCCATGTTCAGTGTGTTCAGGAACTTGATGATATGCATTAGAGGTGTCTCGGGTCATAGTAGCCATTGACATTGACACCCCTTGGTGGGAATTCTCCTCAGACTGTGCCCGACGCTGGCATCTGGTCAGACAAGCCGGGGCTGGCGGTGCAGGTGCATGTCTTTCTTCCTCCTCTGAAAAAGTCGGATGGCGGAGAAGACACTGTCGGGTTGGAGCCCTTGCTGGGAGCCATTGGATTGGGACTCTAACCGGGCTGGACCAGACATCACCCACCTCATCAGCATAAGCCAGGGAGTCATCAAAGTGCTACGGGAACAGGCTCCTGAATTGATTGAATGTTGGGGTGGGGAGCAGTGGCTCTCTGGGCATGCCCTTGGGGGAGGGGCCTGGACGCCTCCAGTACCAGGAGGGCCATATCCCGAGTGGGGTTGATCCTCTCCTCCTCGTACCTATGTACAAGGACATTTATTACCCTTCGCTGGATAATTTCTGATGTGGAGATGGGGAGTGGGCGCCCCACGGTCGTGGATGCAAACACCATTGCCAAAGAGGTGAACCCACATAGAGCGGCTGTGCTGGAATTTCCCCTGCCCCTGTGTAGGCGGGCGGGCAGTGATCGTGTTCCTGTAGCAACAATCTGATTCCTGGAAGCAGGGAGATTGACAGATTAACACTGCTTGGAAAAGAAATCGACCCCCAGTTCCCCAACACCATTCTGTCTTCCGTGGCTGGTAAGAGGGATCCACGCAGACAAAATCACAGAATAGGATACCCAACGTTCTACTCCCCCATCTTTGGGTGAGTTCCACGCTATGTCCACTATTTTTATGGCGGGACCCGACACTGGATGTATGGATCCAATGACACATCTATCTATGGATGCCCAAGCATTACTGATCTCCATAGTGATGAGAAGACCATCATGTCTGGTTTACCATTTCTATTTCTGAAGCTTTCACTGGGGCGTGCACATCTATCTCGTTTGGGGACAAAGGACGCGACTTTTTGTAACCCCACATTCACGCTTTCCAATGGCGGGCGACATCTATTCCATATTCCGGGAAGTCTGCTCCTTGATAGGAACATGATGATGTGATGTCAGTTCTTTCTTTCATGGATTCCCCCTTAGAGCTCGTCACCTTGTCCGCGTCTCCCTCATAGATTTAATACGTTGTTCGTGAATCTATTCCAGACGCCATATCTCCATGGACACCAGTTAATTACGCTACTTCTGTCAGGACATTCCAAGGGGTCCGGTCAGGGTAGCAACCATCGGTTAGGAGAGTAGTCACATTGGGGCATCACTGTAATGTTTGGATGCTGGGGGATTGGCGTGTCAGTCTTCTGTCCCTTATTATAGGGCTTCTCGAGGGTGCAGAATCCTGAGACATCCAACATCGAATACGGGGTAACATATGTCATAGGAATGTATCTGAGGTTTTCCTTAGCTTCCCATGTTTAACATAGGGTATGCCACAAGTATAACATCTAGCGGAGAAAGATCAGACTGATCAGAACACTGATTAGAGTGGATCAGATTGAGAAACCCCCTTGAGGGAACACTGATATTGTGGCCAACACATGGGCGGATTTCTGAATGCTACGGAGGGGAATGGGGGACATAATCTCACCGGGATGTGGCAGCCCGGGTAAGAATCATGATGGACGATGGTTTTGGGCATGAGCCTCTAAGAGACTTCCTTCGTATACTCAGGGCCGGGAATCTAAGTCCACGTAGTTCACCTGATGACAGCTTACCTCCAAATGAGGTTGACAAGGGATTGCCACTGAATGGGGCACAACGACTTACCGCTGGATAAGGATGTCAACAGCTTATCGCTTGATGAGGTGACAACAACTTACCACCGAGGGTGGACCTAGGGTCTACTGGTTGTTAGGATTGAACCTCAGGGAGGCTTCCTACATACCATGCCTTTACATGGATCAATGTCCTCATAGTTCAGGTGGGTGGATGCAGCTTAACGTCATGTAGGACGGGGGAATTTGGGGCTTACACTATGAGGCGGCCCAAGGTGGAGGTGAATAGACATGGAGGGGATCAGAATAACCAACGAGTTGTGGGCTTGAACCTCGGGGAGGCTTCTTACACACCATGCCTTGACATGGATCAAAGAAAAAATAGTTTAGGGTTGTGTCGTGTCAGCGAACTGATGTGAAGATGGACCGTGGGTTCGATGGATGGTGGGCCTGAACCTAATGGATGCTTCCTACGTACCAAGCCTTGACATATATCAATGTCCCCGTAGTTCGGGTGTATAGTTTAACGTCATGCGGGATGGTGATGGTGTCGGTGAACTGACATGAATGAGGACCTTGGTCCAGGTGGGTGGTGGGCTTGAACCTCGTGGAGTCTTCCAACTTACCATGCCTTGACATGGATCAAAGACAATGTAGTTCAAGGTGGTTTGTCGGAGAACCAACGTGAATAAATACCTTGGTCCAGGTGGATGGTGGGCTTAAACCTCAGGGAGGCTTCCTACATACCATTTCTGGGCATGGATCAAAGTCCCCGTAGTTCGGGATGGTGTGGGGCTTACACTCTAGGCTGCCCAAGTGTTGGTGAACCGACGTGAAGGGGGTCAGAGCGACCAATGGGTGGTGGGATTTAACCTCGTGAGTCTTCCTATGTACCATGCCTTGACATGGATCAAAGTCCCCGTAGTTCAAGTGAAAAGGGGTTTTTGAACCAACATGAAGGGGTGACGGAACCACTAGATGGTGGTATTGAACCTCGTGGAGGCTTCCTATGTACCATGCCTTTACATGGATCAAATTCCCCTTAGTTCAGGTGGTGTCACAATGGATTACCGCTGGATTGGAAGGCAGTTTAACATCATGGGAGACAAGGATTGGAATGCAGTTCAACATCATGTGAGATGAGGACTGGAATGTAGTTTAACTTCATGCAGGAAGGGGATGGTGTCATGGTTGATGCTGACTCTAAGACCACGTGAGTCGTGCTCGGTGTGAGAAACAATAGGCAGCAAAGGCCTGCCGACCACACCACGAAAGGGGCATCTGTGGGAAGTGAAGAGGAGTGGGGCTTATATTCTGAGGTAGCCCAAGGTGCTGGGACTTACTCCAGGATGGAGGCCTGTGGGCGACAAAGCGCAGTGGGAGAGGGACTTGGGACCGAAGAAAGGAGGAGTCTCATTCCCCATCACGCCCTCCGCTGGACTTGGCACCGAGGAAGTGAGGAGGGGCAGGGGTGGTGCTTCTTGCAGGAAAAGCTCGGGGCTTACACCAAGGTGGCTGCCCTCCCCCCCCCCCCCCCCGCCACGGAAAAAAACCACTCCCATGAGGAATATATCATCCCTTTTGGAGACCAGGGGGTGTGGAGAATTTCCAAGGTGGGGGCACCCCACGTGAGAGGTACATGGCGATGTCAGAGTTTAATGGCATGTGCTGAAGATGAGGTTTCTTGGTAGTTTAACGTCCTGCAGCTCACACGAGGTGGGTTTTCTACACACCCCTAGGCCTTACATAACCGGTACCCTCTGCTCCTTGTGGGAGGGAAGGCACCGATAACCCCATACTGAGGGGGTTTCATGGAGCGAACCATCACAGGGTCCACGTTAGCATGGCTATGCAAAGAAGCAATATCCATTAGTGTGCCTATGCGAAGAAGCATTAGGCATGGTAACACTATGGGTGGTATCATCCAGGGGACATTGAAGTCACATCGTGCAAACCTGGAGGGTCGCATAGGAAAAGGATTTGATACGCAGAGGGGTCCATAGATAGGGGCCTTGTGGATCTCTATTGCTCCACGTGGCAGAGGGCCCTTGCAAAGGAGTGTGCTTCATGAAGTAGGGTGCCTTATCCTTAGCATGGGGTGAAGGTTGAAATGGGTGGTGGTTCATGAAGTGGAAGGGCATTCATAGAGCACAACCTCATGGAGCGAAGGTTCCTCACAGAGAAAGGTATTGGGAAGCAATGTGCTTTGTGAAGTACAGTGACACTGCCTTAGAATATAGATCATGCATATATGAACGGTGTTTTGCAAAGCATAAATGATCCGTGACGACCTGGGTCCCCTTGGGGATCCCCTTCCTCCATGAAAGCCCTTAGGCTTTGCAAAAGGCATTCCTTCAGAAGATGGGATCAAAATGAGACAATTGGGAGGCACTCCGCGAGGTAGAAGTACCTCACGCAACTCATGGTTCACCGAGCGGAAGAATGCTTTGCCATTCAGGAGATGAGAAGTCAAAAGGTAGGATTGTCCATTCGGAGAGCTTAGGGGGAGCCCCGTATTTATAGGAAAGAGGCTCTACGGAGCGGAGATCACACGGCACGAAGAGGGTTATCTAGCTTCACGGCGGGGTCATGAACATCAAATGGGTTCGCGGAGCGTCCCACCTCTTGTGCTTCGTGGCAGGTTCGTGAACGTCAAATCCATTCGTGGAGCATCCTGCCTCCTCTGCTTCATGGCCGGTTTGCGAATGTCAAATCTGTTTGCGGTGCGTCCCGCCTCCTTTTCTTCCTGGAGAAGTTCGCGAATGTAAATTTTGTTCTCGGATCGTCCCACCTCCTCTGCTTCGCGGAGGCCGCAGTATTGGGGGGACTCCGCGAAGGGTCTTCGCGAGGCAGTCCATGGGGCCGTCCTGGGGCCACTTCTTCGTTCCAAATTTTGGCACCAACAACGATGCACCTAACTGATGAATTAATGGCTCATTGTTGATTGTAATTCATGTGGATGTATCCTATTAAGCGGTATTTGAGTACATTTAAGTGATTTGTACGCAACAGATCTCATCTGGAGGCATAAATAGCCAATGGTTATTTGATGGATGAGTAAACTGATTTTTGTGTAGAATATCTTACGAATGTTGAAACAAAATTTGATAAGCCCTCTCGGATTCATGATGGTCCAATTGGAGAAGGAACCATATTTGATACAGACAACGTCGAGTGGATACAAGCACATCGATATATCATGTTCAATACTCCATTAGTTGCACCATTAATTCAGTAAGTGTCTTATCACTTTTTTTTGTTTAACTTTTACATTTTTTGTTTGCATAAGATGATAATTTAAACATCACATTATCATTTGCAGGAACCACATTAATGAGATGAAAGAAGAGATGTATCGTGTGACTGAGTATCAAATTGAACAATCTCATTATGCGTCATTTCATGATTGGTTCAAGGATTATGTATGTACAAATTGATTTTCAATATGAGTTAAGTATTATAAAAATTTCTTTATATATAAATCATTATTAAATTCTATGAATTATGTAGGTTCATAAGCTGAGGGAGTTAGGGGACCCCACGCTAACTGAAGAATTTATCCAACTGGCTGAGGTTCCATCTATAACGGCTCGTTGTTATAAAGCTATAGATGCTAATTATTTTAAATTTTGCATTAAAGATGTTGACGAAAAACGATAAATACAAAACAGTGGAATCGGTTGTCCATTCGTCGATTCTGGTTATTACTATGGTCAATTGGTGGACATAATTGAAGTTGTATACACACATAGGTTGAAGTACATATTATTAAAGTGTAATTGGGTTGATCCAGTGTGTGGATGTAAAGTTGATAAATATTAGTTTCCATTGGTTAATTTTAACTACATGTTATACAGAAATGAACGAGTTGATAATGAACCTTTCATTTTGACATCACAAGTTGAAAAAGTATTCTTCATTACTTTGCCTTCGAATCCAAGTTGGCATGTTTTTGTGAAAATGTCATGGCGAAGAGTATTTTTATGTGAACAAGATGAACCTAAGATTGTTCTGTTTGTTTCCCAACAGCTTGATCAACATACCATAGGTCAACGTGAAGAAGATATTTATTGGGTCAGAGCGGCCATTGAAGGAGAAATGGTCAATTTTCATGTTTAATGACTTGTATAATTGTTTTCCCACAATTTAGTATAGAATGTCCTAGGATATCATAAATTATCTAACAATTTTATAAATCCTTGTATGTTTTAATCCTCACTTTTGAAAGTTTATTCATTTATTAATATTTAAGGTGATTGATTTTTTGGTATCCTCGTGTTATAGTTGGTGTATCTTCATATTGAGGTATTCTACATTTGGTTTATGTGCTGCATGATTTTTTATTAATTCAATCTAAAATTTGGCTATGCATTGATTGGTTTTTTAAATAATTTGTATATCTGTTTTGTTAACATTATGATTTTTTGAAATCCATTCCCAACTAATTATTCAATTCATTTTTGTTTTATTAACAATTGTACAAGTTTTATTTTTTTAAAAACAATCCAATTTATCATTTGTACACTTTGGATAGTCCCCTTTCTAATTTTTTCTCTGACTGCAGGCATGTTAGGGGAAGAGGTAGCAGATCCACATCATCCATCTATACCATCTACGTCTCAGAATAGATGTATGTTTTAATGGCATTGTGTCTATTTTATATGTAATTTATAAACATATATAAGTGTATATGTATATATATATATTTACAAAATCTGTCAAATTATTTATACAATTTTTTTCAATAGGATCAGACTCAACTGCTTCTTCCTCTCGCAAGAGAGGCCCTGGTCGTGGCATTTTATCATGGGATTCTAACACAACGTTTGATGTTTCCTTTCATGAGATATTTCATACTATGGGATTGAATCCCCCTATATTTTTTCATCAACTGGGTCATATAATGCGTGCCCAGCATCGATTTCCATTGACCACATGTGACTGGGATTCTATCCCTCATGACACATTATATTGTCTATGGAGGGAGGTTCAGGTAAGAAGACCATTTTTCTTTCTTCCCTATGTATAAACAATAATAAAATATGTGATTTTTTTCATTAATAGAAAAATTTGAAAGTATTCCCCGATGAGTTTTGGCCCGTGTGTATTAGAAAATGTCGTAATATGTGGAAATATTATAAAAGAAAAGTCAAGAGGGACCACTGGGTACCAAATGTGGGTGTCCCAGACATTCTAGAATAAGTCCCGAGAGGTCTCCTCCCAGTTTAGTGGTGTGACATAGTTTAATATTGGTATAATTAGGGTGTTTCTATTTGTATATTTATTTTGGTATATATATTTTGATGAATGTGTGATTTTTTTGAAATTTGAATTAATTGAATGTAGGAGGTGTCCGCAGGCCATTCTAAGAAGTGAGCATCTCTGGGACCACCTCATAGGCTCGGGACTTATCATGTGTCTCAGATTCGACTTGAGGTATTTATTATTCATATTTTAGTTTATTAGATAATATATTTTTTTGTTTTTATATTCTATTCAAAAATAGTTACAAGAGCAAGGTGCACCGACTGATAAAATGTCGATGTGGATGAGGAATCGTGATCGAAATGATCCATAGGTTGTAGCAATGATTGTAAGTTCTTGTACTCATTACCAATACTTACATAAATCTGTATATTAACATATATATTTATATATATTTAAATATTTCGTAGGATCAATTTGAAGCTGAGTTAGAATAGATTCCAGAGGACCAACGACAACTTCCCATTCAAAAGTATGATATCTTCCATCGTATTATTGGTCGGGATGTGAATGAATATAGTTTGACCTATAGAACATGGATTCCACATTCTGTAATATCACGCGTTGTGGTTTTTGGTATTAATTTTGCTCAGATGGCACAACAGGTGTCAGATTTTGAGGCACGGCTACGCGCTTCCAAGGAGGTAAATGCGCAATTGATCCCTAAGGTTAGAGCACTACAGGAATATGTGCGTCCAGGTGATGGTGTAGGGGATCATACGACACAAGTTTAAAAAGTATTTATTTATATAATTTATATTAATTTTGTTATGAAAATATTCATAATTTTTTCTGTTGTAGACCCCAGCACACCAGATGGAGGTAGCTGTCATGACCACGCATGACGCATCATATTCACGAGGTGTGATTCTTTTTTTTATTGGGGGGGGGGGGGGGGTTGTTATTGAGGTTTAGGTTGGGTTCCTAGTGAGATTTTTTGCGTTTTGGGGGTATCATGTGTGTTTTGGCATTATGTAATGTTTTTTTGCAAGAATTGAGAAGTAACCATGAAACTGATTAATGATTGGGAAATTTTTAGTTCATTTTATTCTTTAATGTTTTCAATTGCAGGTTCTGTGAATAGTTTTTGAAAAAACCATGTGATTCCTAATAGAAACCATGGAACTTGTTTTTGGTGACTAAGCTGAGGTTCACTATTTGTAGGCCCCCTGCCCACCCGAGACTTCCCTCACAACTAACAGCCTCCCCCTCACCCTGGATAGCCTCCCCCCACAAACCCCGGACAACCCCCCCCCCCCCACCACCAGACAGCCCCCCCCCCACCACCAGACAACCCCCCACCCACACCCAAGAAATCCCCCACCAAAGAGAGCCCCCTCGCACCCCAGACAGCCCCCCTCGCCACCGAATACCCCCCCTACAACCGGACATCCCCCCCCCCCCCCCCGCGCACCACGAAATACATTAGGAAAATTGACCATTAGTTCTTTAGGGAAGATGTTCATTAGGATGTTAGTCCATTAGGGAAATTGGCCGGTTGGCTAATTGTCCAATTGGATTTAGGCAAAATGTCCATTAGGCCATTATGCCATTATTCTAATTGGACAAGTAGAAAATAGGCCATTATTCCAATTGTTTTTTAGGCCACTATGCCATTAGAGAATTCGATCATTAGGTGAATTGGTAAATGGGACAATTTGACATTGGGTCATTAGGAAAATTGACCTTTAGGCCATTAGGATAATTGATCGTTATGTTGTTAGGCCAATTGTCCATTAGTCCAATTAGTCACTATGACCTCCACTGGATAGCCCCCTACCCCGGACAACACCCCCACCCCCGGAAAGCGCCCCCCCCCACCCCGGATTTCCCCCCATTGGACAGCCCTCCCCCCCTTCACGCACGCATTTCAAGCATGGAAAACACCTAAAAAATGCATATTCAGCTGTACCGCACAAACCACAGTGCCTAATGACATGTCAGCTCCTTGTACACATGAGGAATAATAATTAGGTTGTTTTACTGTTTTTTCAAGTCATTCCGATGTCGTTCGGTATGCATTTGACCTTTAAATGCATGTTTTGGCCATTTACGACATGTGGAGTGCGCTTTCGGTCACCGTGGTCACATGACACCTCTGAATGATGTGATGTCTGCCTGGCCATTTAAAAATTCACCCACAGTTTGTTTTCATCTGATTTAATGGAATTCCGAGGTCGTTCGGTCCAGTTTTGATCAAACCATGCATGCTTTTCACACTTTCCCAAAACGACGTGTAATGGTCGAATTCAGATAAAACATGCTCATAATGACTTGTAATCACATAAAAAAAAGGAATATTATTCATGACATGTTGGGAGGATACGACACGTCAATCGAACATGCAGTGTGTGCGATACAACCGAATATGTTGTTTTGAACAGTTCGGCGTGCTATAAAAGGGCTCATTGGGTGGTCAAACCAACCGAACGACCTTGAAATGGCATGAAATATTACAAAAACAATTGTGCTATGAATTGTGAAATTTTCAAACAGACGACATGTTAATCGGAGGTGTCGTTTGATCGCGGTGACCAGAAACGCATTTCCGGAGTCTTAAAATTCCAAAACGACGTGTAACGGTCGAATTCCAAGAAAACATGCTCATAATGACTTGAAATCTCACGAAAAAATAGAAATATTATTCGTGACATGTAGGAGGAGAAAAAAATGTCAATCGGACGTGCGGTGCGCACGGTACGACCGAATATGTTGAATAGTTCTGCACGCTCTAAAAGGGCTAATTGGTGGTCAAAACCTACCGAACGACCTCGGAATACCATAAAATATTATGAAAACAATTGTGGTGTAAATTTGTGAAATGTTCATGCAGACAGAATGTCAACAGAACGTGTTGTTTGACTGCGGTGACCGGAAACGCATTTCCGGAGTAAATAAATGCCAAAACGACATGTAACAGTCGAATTCAAAGAAAACATTATCAAAATGACTTTAAATCACACGAAAAAATAGGAATACTATTCGTGACATGTAGGAGGAGACGACAAATCAATCAGATGTGCGGTGTGCGCGGTACAATCGAATATGTTGTTTTGAACAGTTCGACGCGCTCTAAAAGGTTGTGTTGGGTGTTCAAAACTAGCTGAACGACCTCAGAATGCCATGAAATCATATTACAACTACCATGGTGTGAATTGTGAAATGGTTGGGTATGAACCATGTCAATCAGAGGTGTCGTTTAACCACGGCGACCGGAAACGCATTTCCAGAGTCATAAAACGCCAAAGCGATGTGTAACGGTCAAATTAACATAAAACGTGCTCAGAATGACTTGATATATCAGGAAAAAAATTGTAATATTATTTGTGACATGTAGGAGGAGATGACATGTCAATCGGACGTGCGGTGTGCACGGTACGACCAAATATTTTGTTTTAAACAGTTCAGTGTGCTTTAAAAAGGTGTGTTGGGTGGTCAAAACTATCTGAACGACCTCATAATTCCATGAAATCTTAAGATAACAACCGTGTTGTGAATTGTGAAATGGTCAAGTTGACGACACATCAATCAGAAGTGTCCGTTTGACCGCGGTGACCAGAAACACATTTTCGGAGTCATAAAACACCAAAACGACGTGTAACGGTCGAATTCAGAGAAAGCATGACCATAATGAATTGAAATCACACTAAAACAATAATAATAATAATTATGACATGTAATAGGAGATGACATGTCAATTGGACATGCAGTGTACGTGGTACAACCAAATATATTGTTTTGAACAGTTCGACGCGCTCTAAAAGGGCTCGTTGGGTGCTCAAAACTAGCCGAACGACTTTGGAATGCCATGAAATCATACGAAAAAAACAATGGTGTGAATTGTGAAATGGTCAGGCAGACAACATGTTAATCGAATTTGTCATTTGACTGTGTTGACCAGAATAGAATTTCAGGAGTCAAAAAATGCCAAAACGACGTGTAACAGTTGAATTCAGATCAAACGTGCTCAGAATGACTTGAAATCACATGAAAACAATATCAATACTATTTTTGACATATAGGAGGAGATTTCACATCAATCGGACATGAGGTGTGCACGGTAAGACTAAATATGTTGTTTTTAACAGTTTGACATGCTCTAAAAGGGTGCGTTGGGTGGTCAAAACCAGCCGAACGACCATGGAATGCCATGAAATAATACGACAATAACCGATGTGTGAATTTTGAAATGGTCGGGCAGACGAAATTTCAATAGGAGGTGTTGTTTGACCATAGTGATTGGAAACTAATTTCTGGAGTAATAAAACACCAAAATGACATGTGACTTTCGAATTCACAACAAACGTCCTCATAATGAATTTAAATCACATGAAAACAATAGGAATATTATTCGTGACATGTAGTAGAAGAGGAAATGTCAATCGGATGTGCAGTGTGTGTGGTACTACCAAATATATGTTTTAACAGTTCGACACGCTCTAAATGGGGGCGTTGGGTTGTCAAAACTAGGAGAACAACTTTAGAATGCCATGAAATCATATGACAACCACCGTGGTGTGAATTTGCAAATGGTCAAGTAGAAGACACATCAATTAGAGCTGTCGTATGACCACAGTGACTAGAAACACATTTTTGGAGTCATAAAACACCAAAACGACGTGTAACGGTCGAATTCACAGTAAACATCTTCAGAATGACATGAAATCACATGAAAAGAATAGAAATATTATTTGTGGCATGTAGGAGTAGACTACATGTCAATTGGACATGCGGTGTGCATGGTATGACTGGAATTGTTTTTAACAGTTTCACGTGGTCTGCATGGAGAACATTCCTTTTTAGACCACAAAACACTTCCACAAGCAAAACTAACGACTCCAAAACAAGAAAAAAATTACTACAATGATAATATTTCTTAAATTGGGGGTTTTAAATTATTATACCACCCATAATTTGATGTCAGATTTAATTTTATTATATATATATACTAACTAAATAAATATGTCTAATTTACATTTGTTTTGTTTTGTTGTTTTTTGTATCTTATTGTAGGTTTATTGAAGCAGAAGATTGAAATGGATTGGACCTCCTTGGATCATTGAAGAATGTCTGTAATTTATTGTTTTAGACGATATTGATTTTTATACTTTTTGGATTTTTTTTCTTTTTTTTATGATTTTACCCTGTTTTTGTTCATTGGGAACCATGAATTTTTTTTATAAAAAATTTCTCTAGGATAGAGACCGCTATTGGGGGTCGCTATAGCTCGGCCGAGCATCAGAACTATGACCACTAGTTGCGGTTGTTGTTTGTCGGCTGAGCAATAGGTTAGGGACAGCCTGACAGTCACTATAGGTCAGCTCAGGATCAGTACAACGACTGCCTAGGGGTCGCTGTAGGCCTTTTGAGATAGGCCTAAAGTAACTCCCATTGGTTGTCGCTGAGCGGTCTCTATAGGCCATTAGCGACCCCCAATGGTGGTCGCTAATGGCCTAATTTTTAGTAGTGATTGAAATATACCCCTAATTTACACAGATCAGTACCTTGATCAAATGATGGGAGGTATTTCCATAAAATCTATTTATTTTGAGGGTTGGAGCACCCTCAAATGAAGGAAATGAAAAATTAATGATGTCCTTGAGCCACTTTAACTGTAATGAACTGGTTATCGACATGAACCGTATACAAATTTAAATGCCTATGCGATAAAATACATTTATGGTGTTAAGATGGTCTGGTGAGTATGTAGCCATAAATCTTGAGATTTTTGGTGCAATCCCCGATCCTAGAGGCATGATGTTTGTGTTCAAGGATGGAAACTACAATGAACATATGGCTGGAGATCTCAAAATCTAAGAAATCTATCTTAACCCGAGTTCCAATTCCCCATTGATTCCATATGTGGAGAGGAATAATTTATGGCAGAGCATCTTGGGACTATCTTAAGAACTCATAACCTTCTTGAATTGAGAGGGTGGCCTCACCTTACGGTTCTTATATTTGGACCTTGTTCACACTCTTGTCTCTTTAGTCATAAGAACTAAGGGGGTAGTGTAGCTGTCGTTAGAGTGATTTTTTTATTCCTCTAGTTTCAAGGAAAAGAAGTTGCACCTCTCCTTACGATACCTTTCTTCCGGGGTGGGGATCCTACTGTAGAAACCTTGTAAGGATCCGAGGTAGGAGATAAGGGTATCCCTCCAGAGGACATGAATAGTTCCATAGAGACCACCAAGAAGGACTTCTAATTATCATCAGGAACACTACTAGGAGGGGCTGGGGTGGGGGAGTCACAGTTAGGGGGCCCAAGGGCTGAGGAAAAAATCCTTACACAATCTCTTTCTTACAAACTTAAAAGGAATTAATTTAGTTGAGGAAAAAATAATGGTATAATTGACCAGGATTAGAGGAAGCCACCATGGAACAAAGGGCACTAAGACCTGACAAGCCTCCATATCTCCCACTAGAAAAAGAATAGGTGAAACCTCTTGACCCATCTCTATATGGGGAGGTAGAGGATAAAAAATATGGTCTAGATCCACCTCTGGTACTACTTCAAGTAGTGAAAAGTTTTACAGGACCTCTAGGACAGCCCTACCCACCTCCGAAAATAGGGACCTACAATTCCTATTATAAAAACAGCGATGATAGACCTACAAGGAGTGGTCCTAGAGGAGGAAATGCATGCAATATCTGGGGAATATAGGGTAGGAGATATCCTGCATCCAACTAAGGGACCCCTAGACCTGAAGCTCGAGTTGATCCAGCGAGGGTCAAGAGATATCCAATTCCACATAGATGTGGGCCACCGAGGTAGCCGAGCGGCGGCTGGTACCAGAATCCTAACAAAGATATCCCCAAGGGAGTCCCCGATCACCATATGGAATCATTATTTCTAGGAGGGTAGTATAAAACTATGAAGAATGATCCAAACTATAGCATCCAGACTCTCCTTACCCCTATGGACCTCCATTGACCACCTAGATAAACTGAAGCTCCATCACCCCAAATAACAAGGGGCCTAACACCACACAAGGATGTAGTCTTCCTCTGAATCTATCATGAGGCTGAAAGCGTTCTAGTGGATCACCAAAATCTGCATCAGTAGGAGGATATCCTATGAGTTTGAGAAGTTCTATAAGACATCATTCAAGGACATAGAGGCCTATAAACAGGATACTAACATCCATATCAAAAAATCATTTGGCTCCTTGAATGATGATGTGGGAATTACAGACGAATGTGGTAGCCCTCCCATGATTCTTGTACCATCAATGTGTATGTGTGTGTCTTATAAAATGATCAATATTATCTTGAAATGATGACTAGGGTTGTTTCTCTAGGAAATCATTGATGATTTTGAATCCCTAATTCACCACACCACTCAAAATGGTTCCTTATTGATTCAGTAAGAATATTTTCACAAAACATCACCTAAAATAGCTCTAACCTCCTACCCCCTTACAATATCATGATATCAAAACAAATCTCTATAGAAATAAGATCTATTGACCTTTATTGTGGGCTAGTATATGGAATCTACGAATGCACCAAATTTTCCACGAAGATGGTGAGTATAAAATTCATAGGCATTTCCCAAAGACTTTCCAAGTCACTCCACTAGGACACCAAAACAGTATCATATTTATATAATGCCACAATAAATTAGTTAAATATTTTATATAATTCCATCAGTGAAAACCATGTGACAAGAACCAAAAAAAATCACATTACAATTCATTCATAATTTGCATAACAATTTATATGTTTTCATTCACACAAACATCTATCCATAAACTCACTATTGGTTACTAATTTATGTTGGTAATCTATGACTATAATCCTTCTTAATTTGATGGGGATACTTCTTGAACACATTCTATCAACTTTTAATGTACACAAATTCAATTATTTCAAATTTCATGCCATGTTTTTTCAAACAAAAAAACTCATCCTTGAAAATAATTTCATCATATATTTTAAATGGATCGAAGACATTCCATAATTTAAATAAAATATTTTTAAAATTTTAAGCAAAGGGGATTTTCCAAAATCCATCTATTGTTTCCAAAAATTCCAAAATTTACACACAAAAAGGATTCCTTCGAGAATAAAAAAATAATCGTATAGAAGATCGAAGATTTTTTTAATAAACCAATTCTTTAAGTTATAGAATAATGGGAGATAATATAGAATACACCCACTGCTCAAAAGGTACTAAAGAAAATAATAACACTATAAACTTCTTGATCCTTTCTATTTCTATTCAATTGATCAAACAAGATATAATCAAAATTCACATCCTAAAACATAGATCTACTAATAATGGAATAGATCCTCGGACTCGGGATAGAGGTGAAGAATATATCTAAGAAGGATAAATAAGAGAAAGGACTTATTGATGATTCCAGATTTCCAATGTACTTTAAATAATAAAAAAGCTGTATCCAGATCAAAGGGAATCATCTTGAGAGCCTAAGGGATGAAAGACGTTAAAAAAACTAGTTGGATAAAAAATTAATGAGGGTATCGGGGCCCTAATATGAATTAAAACACATTTTCAGACCATGAAATTTATTTTGTACGGTAAGGTCATAATGTGTGTCATATAAAGACATAACCATGTTCATGCTAATGATCATTACCGAATTATCTACATAGTTAGACTGCATAGTGTGGAAAACCATGTGCCAACCATTTATTGCAACTATCCTAAGGACAAAACATGACACGATTGGCTCACACGACTTGAAAAAACATGCACCTAATGTGATTATACCACCAAATCTATCAACAAAATTTCCCCTTACATGCACATGGTTTGAAAAAACCACTCTTCAATCCGGAAACTACCCAGTAACTCCCTGTATCACCTTGCATGGATTCTTGGAGACAGTGCACTGATTCTACTAACCATGCTTAAACAATTCACATCAAAAAAAATTCCAAAACATTCCATGGACTTCTATAATACCTTTTAACTAAACCAATGTATTTTATAATCATAAAATACCCAAAACATGGGTAATGTTACAAAAAATGAGTGTGTTACTATAGTGAACTATACTTTTCTTATATAGATATTACATATTAATAGATAGGTATTCATTACATGACATTATGAACCATTCCATTATCATAAAGGTTTAATGCCTTTAGAATATTGGATATGACACGTACCTGTCGTGGGGTGTGAAAAAAACAAATATTACCTAAGTTAAAATTCATTATAGTGGTTATCCTAGGTTGTCTCCAGAGAGGAGTGCACAAAAATTACGCTGTCACCTTAAAATAAGAGAAATAAGTGAGGATGTTTTTAGAAATTGGTTGATTTTAAAAAGACAAGAGTGAAGGAAAGAGTTTTAAGAAAAGGATTTAGAACAAATTGATAAATCAAGTAATTGAAACTATTATATGATAAGGGTGATTAGGTTAGAGTTGGTTCTCCATTTGTAATTCTATCATAGTTCTAATTTATCCAATTCTCTTCTGCTAAACCGTTAAGAGTAAGAATCCAAAATCGTTTCTTCTCACTCCCTTGGTCAATCAAAAATGTGAGAATAAACCTTACTAAAATAATAGTTTGGTCTACTCTCCTTACAATGTGTAATAGAGTTGAAGAAAATACTCCTAATTATCTCAGGCAATTCCCAATCGGGTCTTGTTTATCCCAAGTAATCAAGAACATTAACTACTCCTCACACACGTATCGGTGATCACCGAGTACTTCACCACTAAGTCCCAGTCTATTCCATCGTTTATACACCAGAACCTAGTGGATGGAGATATTGATCATTGACCAAATATAAATGAACAACAGAATCTAAAATCAGATACAATTGTACATGATAATAAAAACTGTTATAGGAAATTGAAGCTGATTCACATAAGATAAGAGGATTTTAAAACATTAGGATAAGGAACTCATGAAATACAACATGGAAAACATATTCTTCCCCAATAACACAGAAGTTTACCCCACCATGTTAAGGGTAATTGTGACTAAGGGGAAAGAATAATTCATTACAAAACTAATAATAACAAAAGAAAGAAAACAAAGAATAGAAAATTTGGTGCTCCAAATTCTGTCCTCCAGAAGATTTCCTCTGTTCATCCCACCATCCGGCCGAAACACACTGAGATACCTTCGTATATAATGTTGTAAATGATGTTTTCTATCGACCCTCAACATCTGAGAGTCATTGGACAGGTGTAAAGAAAGATATGGCCGAATAAATGAGCATTACTTTTCTGGCCGCCAAACACTGTTTCCCTCACTCCACTTGGATGCGCCAAAAGGATACATTAATGATCTCAATAATTTATGAAATTTAATGTGAACCTTCCTTTTGAAGTCCTCTGTCGACAACATCTGGAATCACCTCATTATAATGTCTTCTGAAGGAGATATTCCATATTTAATAAAGTGGGGTCCATTCTGCCTTCCAAACTGATTTCTCCACTTGATTGAATTATCTGGACCATTGGGTTTCGAATTGGGTCTTGGTCCAAAAGGAAATTTTTTCTCCCACAAGTATAGGAATCTTAAAAAAACGATTCACTTCAATTGGACCCATATTATAAAAGTTATGCCCGAAACACAGAATCTTTATAAAACTGACAATTTTACAGAATTACCCCATTTTCACATTTAAGCCCAAAATACACCAAAAACACATAAATGATGCAAATACACTCACATTGAATAGTTGGGAGGGATTAAATCATTTAAAAACATATAAATAATAATGAAAACATTAAATCTATCAAGATATATAAAAAACTTGTTTATAAGATATCTACATAATCTCTCACTATGTTAGTCATAACTATCAACCTTCACAATCATACGATACCTAAAACCTTTCATCATATCGTTGGGAAAAGAAACATTAGAATGTGTGAGATCAGATGATCATTAAGGGTAAACATGGGAGAAATAATTGATGAATTTCATATAACATGATCATAGGGGTTTGAGAACATGAACTTATGGTTTGAAAACAATACCATGCGTATCATAGATCATAATCTTGAGTCATGATATAAGGCTTAGAAGTTCATAAGACATTAACCATAAAGTTATAAAATAACTTGAGCCCTTAGAAAATAAAATTTTAATAATACCTCAGTTTATGGATTGTATATAATCATAGAGATCATATGTAAGGGATACCTAACTATAAATTCATAACATGTTATGATTTGGATAACCACCTGTGTACCAACATCAGTATTGGTATAACCACTTGTGTACCCTCTTTCGAGATTAAGATAACCTCTCATGTACCATCTTGTTTTAATATTTATATGAAATTATGTTTACCCTCTTTTTTTAAGCATGGGATAACGTCCCATTTACCCATTGATCTCATGAAACATTTATATTTACCCAATTAATTGGAGGGTAATATAATTCAACTTCAACGTATCTGATAAGCATAAATCCATTATTATGTATGCCACAAACTCAAAAACAATATTCATCAGAACATATCCTTTGGAAAAGGAAACGAGTTTCATTGATATTTCATCATCATAATAACAAACTATCCATGTAAATAAAAAATATGGAATAATTGGTTCATATCACTAGAAAATATTAATTAACATCAATGTATGTTGTCCAAAATGAAAATACCATTAAATTATAACTTTTAATATTTATTAGTAAAATAACCCTTTCATTTTGAAATCAATTATTTAAAATCGAACAAATTTAAAAAAAATTATAGAAAGAATTTTATTTGAAAAAAACCTGGAAACATAAAAATTAATCATTAAACCATTCAGTGGTCACGTTTTTGTGATATTTCAATCATGTTGTGGACATTAAAATAAATATTCCTTTAACATTTTTAGTAAAAGTAAAAAAATACCTCATTTAGAAAATGACAAGAACATTCCTATAAAATCATTCTCTAAAATGAAAATCATGGGAAAATTACATTAAAAAATAATAGGATAATATAAAAAATTATTTATTTTTTTACAAAACATGGACATATAAGAAAAATGATTTTTTACCAAAATGAAAAATAAAGAAGGGTTTCCAGGAAAACGTTCATTCAATCTATTATGTATTTAATCTGAGGAAAATGATAATGATTTTTTTCAATGGAAATAAATATATGAGAATAAAATTCAAGTGATTATTTAGATATAGTTTATAAACTATCATTAACTAAAACTTCATCATAAACAATCTTGGTAAACATTGTTATTATAACATAAATACCTAACTGCTTTGGTAACTTTTGAATCATATTACCAATGAAAGAAAAAACCTTAGATTAAAGTTAATTTCCAATGAGTATAATGATATCCATCATAAAATAAGTCAATGGAAAACATGTACTCCACACGATGGAAAAAAGTTTTGAATATGATATAAGTCTCACAAAATTAGAAGTGAGACAAGAAAATCTTACCTAAAATTAGACTTATTTGAAGGAACTCTAACCTCATGTATAATAAATTTAATTTCTTATAATTATATGAAAATTTTAATTATATAATTATAGTATCATATGTGATCCACTAACAACATTTTTACAACCATTAATTAATAATTCATTCTTAAAACCATCATTTTAGGTTGTTAACTTTTTCATCTTTCATGAGAATTTTGGTCGAGTTGTTCTAACACTTATACTTTGATCATGTTTCCATAATCTTCATAATTTTATGAATGATATAAATATCATGTATATTCATTATGAATATATTTATAGTCATCCATAAAGGATATATATAGAAAAATTAATTACACCATTCAAAGAGTTGGTAAGCTGTACATACGCATGAACACTATTTTCAATTTTGGATATATGGAACTAAAAATTATCCATTATATAATAATTATTATATCATTAATATAATATATATTCATTAAATATATCCATACTAATATTCAGGTAAATCAAAAATGAAAACTAAATCACATCGTTTTTTGGAGGTGGTAGTTCACACGTACACACGAGTGCTATTGTCATTATCCAATGGATGGGAAGGAAAGTAGTTAGATTTTTTTATAATTAAATAATAATAATTAATTCATAAAAATATTGTATAAAACATTAATCTATCATGATAACCATCCATGAAATATGGTGACAGATAATGAATTGTATCAATATGTGGAGGTAGTTGTCCACACATAAGCATGAGTTATACTTTCACATCCCATTTAATGGAATAGAGGTTACATATTGATGGTCAAATAATAGTAAAAATGAAATTTAAGTATATTTTGTACAATGAAATTATAATATCAACATTAATTCAATATATTTGTATGGTTTATAAAAATAAATAAATTGATTGAGATTGGGTAAGATGATTACCTTTTTTAGTAGGCCTCCTTTAGATGCCTTTTTAAGGGCCTTTAGAATGGTCTTTCAAGAATAACCAAACCACTATTTTTTTAGTAAAGTTTAGAAGATAATTGTTAGGGATTCATTCAAGATATTTAGCTCAAATTTGGGTAAATAATAGAGATAAGGTGTGTCCTTTTATAAGAGAGGGAAATGACACACATGAAATTACTAAAAGAATTAAAATATAATTAAGCCATTATTAAATAAAATGGCACCAAATGTATAGGTATTGGAATAAAAAGAGGATAAAGTATAAATATAACTATAAAATTAAATTAATAGAGGTTTTGTATTCATTTTATACCTTATATTTTGGTTTAACTCACATGTTAACTAATTTTAATCTTAACTATGGTAATGGATTTTTAATATAAATGGGTTATAATTTTACTTATAAAGTAACAATTAGAACATAAATACAAAAAGGCAAGTAATTGTGACGTTTTCCTATTATAAAATACATTTTTAATATTTTTATAATTTTTATATATTTTAATAAAACCGTTATATCATAAAATACTATTAATTCTATTTTAATTACTATTCAAATAATTTAATTTTGAAAAAACATAACAACCATGGAATTTGAATATAAACCTTTCAAATGTCACTAAAATGATATATTAATCTATATAATTCTTGGAATTTAATCATTCACCAAACATTTATTAATATTAAATTTTAGTATGATTTATTCGTTTTATTTTTATTAATTGAATAAATATTGTGTAGGTGTTTCATAAGAATTTAAGGTAATTATTTAATAACAAAACTGAAATAAATTAAGTTGAAAAAATTTAATTTATATTTAAAAGAAAACCTTATATTTGAAATTACCCTCTTTTATCTTTTAATAAAATTTCAGATTTATTAATGTCGAGATAGTGACATTTTGTATTTATCATTTTCATAAAATAATATTTCTATTTTAAATAAAGAAAAATAGAAACTTTTTGAAATATTTTATAAAATTTGATGGGAATTTCTAAACTAAAACAATAAAATTGGACAAAGACGAGCGTTGGGTTGATTTTGAGACCTTATCTCAGGGTTTTGACCCTATTTTACTAATTTTACCCTTGTCAAGGTGAAAAAATACGACGGAAATCATTTAAAAAATATATTTTTAAGAACGACACTATATTAAATTGTATCCCATTCATGGAAAAAAATTATATGAATGTTAATTTTTTTATTTAGTATATAATATATAAAATTCATTTATATAATTCATTAATATTTATTAATTTAATTTATTATTATAAAAACACTTTGCACACATAAGATAGGTTTTCATAAAAACATATCTTTTACTTTCAAATAATTTTTACTTTCATTTCTAATAAATTTATAAACAATGAATTAGTTTTATACATGTGTAAAAATTAAATTTTTCTTCATTTAGTTAGTTTTATTCATACCCACCAATACAACAATAATGAAATAACTGTGACATTAATCAATAATATTTCAATAGCGTGACACAATTTGTTTAAACTTGGGTTGTGTGAAATGGAATCTATCAAATTAATAAATTTTATATAAAAATATCATAAAATCATAATGTGTTACAATCTACACCCTTAAAATTAATTTAAACCGCCACATCCAATCACTTCAAGACAAAAAAATGAAGATATCTCTATTTCATCACATCCCCTGGTTCCCAAGCAGCATCTTCAAATTTACAATTCCTATAGAGAGCTTTAACCATATGAGTTGGATTTTTACATTTCACATTATCATTATGATCTGTTATTTCTATTAATTTTTCTTCATAGGAAAGATCTTGTTCTATTAGTTAGACCTCAGAGTTCAGTACATGTGAGAGATCTAATATAAACTTCCCCAGGAGTGATATATGTAATACATCATGAACTTAAGAGAGGTTTTGGGGAAGCACCAAGTGATATGATACTGTCCCTACTCGATCAAAAATTCTGATGGGGTCAATATACCTTGGAATTAACATTTCCTTTTTTTATGAATCTTTTAAACTTTTTCCATCGAGAAATTAATAGGAATACCTTCTCGCAAACCCCAAATTCCAGATTTTACTGATGGTTGTCAACATAACATTTCTATCCAATCTTAACTAACTAGTTGTTCTATTGAATGACACTAAATTTATATTCCATTTCCTAATCTATCTCAGGTCCCAATAAACGTTTTTATCCAACTTTAACCTAGTAAGTTGGATTTCTACACATCATTGCATATAGGGATTCATAATGAATCATTTAGAAGCTTGAGTGTAATATATTTTTGTATAAAATCTTACATATATGATGGTATTGATCTAAAATACCTTTTAAATCCATAGAATATGATCTAAGGATATCCACTACTATTTAATGGTACTATCATACCAGACATCTATCTAAGGATGATATGTAGTACTAAAACTCAACTTTTTATCCAAATCCTACAGTTGGCTTCACCATATTTTCAAGGTAAACCTCAGATCCCAATCATATAAAATAAAATGTGGTAATCTATAAAACCTTAAAAATTATTTAATTTATATTCTATAAAGTTAATCAAGAGATAAATCATATATGATAATAATGAATTGTTCTGACTTTTTATGGTGATTGACTTCAAACCAAATAACATAATAGCCTTTTGATATTTTGGGAAGCCTAATGAAAAAATATAGGGCGAGGTTTTCCAATTTCCATTATAGTATGGGTAATGGTTGTAACATCCATTTTTTTATTTTTTCTCTCATCTTAAATTTTATGATATACCAAACTCTGAAATTCATACTCATTAATATCTTTTTTCATATTGTCCAAATAAAAATACTCTTTTAGATCACTATATATCTCCTCACGTCAAGGATTAATATTGAATGATTAACTATGAGTTGTATTTGATAGAATATTTTTCAAATCAATAAATATGGAACGCAAACATGGATCATACACCTTATCATTCTATACAAATATGTGTCAAAATCAGGAACATTTATGGTGTTATTTTATAGTTCCACATCTTCCTTATGCACCTCTTTAATCCTCATATGGATAGATAAATGAATACATAATTGGGTAAGAAAAGATTTATCCTCTTATTGCAATATATCCAGATCAATCCTTTGGAAATAAATAAATATTGGATATTTTGTGATCCTTAACATATATAAAATAAAATGACCCTGTCAACTCAAATAATCATCCACCTTGTTCACTTTCCTATGATGGTAATATACTAAGAAATCATAAGATTTAATCAACTCCAACCAACGTCTCTTGAACATATTAATCTATATTTTAGTTAATATACACTTTAAAATTTTAAGATCAGTATATTTTTAACACCTTTGTCTATTAAGATAATGTCTGCATAACATTAATTATAAAATCGCCACAACTTTCTCTAAATCACGAGTTGTGAATTTTTTCTCATAAAACTTCAATTGGAATGAGGTTTAAGCTATCACCGTATCATTTTTCATGAGGAAACATCCTAGTTTCTTATTTTATGAATCACTATTGATTACAAAACCTTATCAAATTCATGGTTGAGTAAATATAGGTTCATTTTATAACCTTTTCTGTAGTTTATTTAATTTTCGTCACATTAATTTGCCTAATGGAACTTCTCTACGTTCTGAGTTTACCAATAGAGTGGATGAGATAACCATGATAAAATTTCCACAATTTGTCAATAATATCCAACCAAAACAAGAAAACTATGGATCTCATTCATAGTGGTTGGTTTGGGCCAATGTTCTATAACCTTGGCCTTATAGAGCTCCAAAGATATACCGTCACTTGAGATTATATGACCCAAATATGATATTATTAATTTAAAAATTTGTCACTTTTTAAATGATACATACCAATTATCTTCTAGGTAATTATACATAGAAATTATACACTCAAATTATTATCAAGGTAATTATACATAAAAATTAACTTTCTTTAGGGTATTTACTACAATACTCAAGTGATCTTCATGAACTACAATGATCATAAAATATATAAGAATGTATTTTATAAGGACTACAAAAAATGATCAATGTAATCTATAAAGTCTATATCCATTAGATTCCTAATGATAGAGAGGGAATTAGTAAGAAACAATGGTATCAAAATAAATTCATAGTGTCCAAACAATGTACATAATGATATATTCAGTATATAATCCTTCCTGAACCTTAATTGATGATATCCAAAAACGAATTTCAATCTTGGAAAAGTACTGATCTCCAAAAATCTGATCAAATAATCCACTAATACATGGTAGATGATACTTGTTCTTAATAATGATCTTGTTATGTTCTCATTAAAAATATAGAGTCTCATTGATCCATCCTTCTTCTTAATAAAACTAAGAGGCGACCCTAATGGTGATGCACATGGCCAAATGAATCCCTTTTTAAGATTATTTGGGGATTTATTCTTTAAATTCTATTCCTCGGTTAGGGACATTAAATATAGTGTTTTGGAAATAAGTGTGTTAATTATAATGATTTCTGTTAAAAACTAAAATTCATGATTTAGTATAAGACTATGAAACTCTTCCAGAAATACATCAACAACACCTCTATAATTTTTATATCTATGACACTGATTTTCTCCCAAAACATATAATATAAAAACCAATTTTTTGTAGGAATCAAGAATCTCATAAAGGAAATTATTTCCAAAAGAGGTTCGTATTATCTTTATACTAATAGACGATTATATGTTTTTTCAGAATATTGACTGTGAATTTCCATCAATGGAATTTGATGTGTGATTTGGGAAAATAAATACAATCCATTCCCATGATAACATAAAATTCAACTATACAGAGAAAAACGAGATTTTGAAGAATCAAATTCCCAAAAAATGCATCCAAATACGAACCATAGACTTGATATATGATCATTAAACCACTTGGGATTTTCACTACTAACTCAACATCTAATCATTCAGGATACAAATTAATATTACCTTATAATTTTCTTAATATACAAAAATTAATATAATTATTCCTAAATAGGCTAGTTCTATATCCTAGAATACCTGTTATCAACTCAAATTCATCATTTTATATTTTATCCCTCAGTAAAACAAAAATTCTTAGAATGATCATAAAGAAACATTAATTAGAGTTTTTGGTCATGAAAAATAATTCAAATAATATTACTAAATATTCACACCTTATTTCAATCTATTAAATATTAGGATTAAACTATTTTATTTATGATCAAAATCTATATAAGTAGTTAATAATGGTTTGTAAATAAAATGTGAAAAATCTCAAACACATCCCATAGGATTCTCAAACTAGATGCGTAGTAAGGTCACCCTAACCTTGAATTGGAATTATGATTGAGATAGACCTGACAAAAATATTTTAAATTTTATTACCCATATATGAATCTATTCCAAAACAACACAAACTTTTAGTTTCTAGACATGGGTGAATTTCTAGGAAAACCACATAATAGTTTCATTTACAAAACTTTTAGAGTTTATACTATACTTATACATAAACAACTTGTTCATAAGAAATGCACATCATCTCCCATTAAGTTCTTCATAACAATCACCCTTCATAGTCATATCAATAATAAAAACATTATTCATATCTTGGGGAGAATAAAGATAAAAAAGGGTGAAAATAGATGCTCAATAATGGTAAAAAATGGAGATATCAATGGTCAATTTAACATAACCAGATAATAATAGTATTAGAACATGATTATAATATTTGAAAACTATACATTACATATGGGAGATCATAATACTGGGTCATGGAAGAAGTATTTAAAGTTCCTAATAAATTATTCATAAATGAATCCAAGAACATATTCCATTAGAGAAAAAAATTATCATTATATATAATTTTGTGTCATACACATAATTATAAAAAATATTATATCAAGGATACCCTTTCAGAATACCAAAAAATGTTAGGCTTGGCCTAACCTTCAGTGTACCAACTATGTTCTTGGGATATCCTCTCGTATAGCCTATTTTAGGAGTTGGATAACCTCCTGAGAACCATATTGTTTCAGTCATGGGATATCATCCTGTGTACCCTATTTCTTTAGGATTGGGATAACCTCCTATGTACCCTTAGAGATCATAGAATAATAATAAATATCTATTCCATTGGTGGGTTATTTAATTTTGGGACCACCTTTATCATAATTATAAATCTATTTATATGTAGGCTACAAGAACATAAAAAAAAACATCATAACTTAATCTGACACCCCAAGATTTTATGAAATATAAATGTTTCAAATAAATTTAATTTCTTCGATATCTTTTGTTATACACAACATAGAGTCATAACGAACTAAAATATGATATTAGAACATGATCATAATAACTATGTAGTTAGAGAAACACATCCTTATTTTAATGATACAAAATAATTTTTATAATTTTATTAATGAATTTAATACTTTATATTAGTAAATAGTTTTTTGTACAAGCTTTCAAATTCAGCGAAGTCTAGAACTTACTGTGACAACCTACCACATGTTTCATGTACTTAAATTTTATGGAATTTTAATTGAACGTGAAGGTCAACAAACTGTATGGAACCCACTACACATTATAATCCGACCAAAAAAATATAAAACCTACATACCATGCTTTATATGATAAAATTCTATCCATGTCCTAAACTAACATCACATTGACATTTAACCTACCATGCATTAAGAATCAACTAACGATGAGTATAATCAACCTACCGTGTGATAGGTAAGGAAAATATCTATAAGACATGTACTAACCATGGGTATATTTATTTGTATTTAACATTCAAATAACTACCTGTAGTGTTATTTTATGTACCAATCAAGAGTATAAAAGAAGTGATATTGTGAACTAATAAAGCTACCATGTGAATTGACCGCATGAAGGAAACTAACTAAAAAAAGAAGAAATGAAGTAATCAAGTAAATGAAAGTAAAATTTATAAATAAGTAATAAACTAGATACACGTGTTATTATAGTAACCACATGGATAATAATTCCTACCATAAGAAAAATTCAAGTGACCCCATCAATTCTCAAACCCAACACATGAGAAAATGGACTGACCACTGAAAGGAATGAACCGAACTTGTGATGTTTTCATGTCAATTGATAGTTCCAAATTATCGTGAGGTCAATTAACTAAGTTTTAAATGAATAAAAACTAATTTTTATATCTTAGTAGTGGATAATTTTTCTAATATCCAATATGTCATTTTGGAGAATTAATTGAAGATTCAGTGAAATTAATGATGCCTCGATCATTCATTGATAGTTAATTTCAGATGGAGTTATTTTTAATAACGAGAACCATTCATGTATAAAGATAGAGATACGTAATATGATACTATAGTGAATATGATTTGAATACATTCATGAACATATACTATATAAAGGACTTTATTGGATCTTTTCCTGACACAATATTTTTTTTCGAACCGGCTATGAAACTTGTTTGATCTCCCTTCAATGTCAAAATTCAAGGAATATTAGTCTATTGAAGCTATTAAGATAGATTTGAACTAAATATTATTATATTTCATCCCTTTCTATTTGTTTTTATTATAATATTTTGTGTTTTTTTAGTCATTCTATTTTTATTTGTAAACACATACTCCTTTACAAAACGAGAGAGTGCCTGCCAGTCTCTTTCAAGTCTTCAGTCAAGTACTCCCATGTATAAATGTTGAAGAGGATGCATGATAACTGTAATATTTTCCCCACATATAACTATTGAAGTGGAGTATTTCTTGTACTTTCTTATAAGTTATTTTTAAATCCTAAACTAGGTTTTGTATTGGTTTATTTGTTAAAAAACTACATGGTAGTGGGTGATTTTCATATGGAGGGTATTTGGTCATGTATTGAGATGGAAATCCTTGTTTATATTTCACTTTTTGATTTCTATTTTTGTCTGATCTCTTTTAAATAAAAATCCATTTTCCATTTTTAATATAAATTTAAAAACCCTACCTTGATAGTTTTTTTAACTAGTGTATTATATATTCTATCTTATGCTATTAAATTGGTTTTGAAATGTTAAAAATAGTTTTTAAAATTATTTTTAACTACGTTCTGACCTACCAATTTAGAATATTTTTAAAAGATAAAAATATATAATTCTATTTTTTAAATTCCCTGGGATCTTTTAACAAGTTGGGAGATTTATGTTTCAAATCATTTTAACAAAAAAATTATTGAAAAGTCAATTTACCCCCTTCTTGAGTGTTATAATTCAACCAATATTTTGTATCATGGGCTCTTGAAAATTATTATTTACTATGATCCAGTAGTATTTAAAGGTAGTAAATTTATTCAAGTTTTAAATTGTAGTCTTTATGGATAATCATAAACAAGAAGGAAATGACATCAATTGGCCTCCTTATTTTAATGGAAGAAATTATTCTTAATGGAAAATTAATAAGCAAATTGATTTAGGGAGTATGGGATTTGATATATGGTTATTTATTTAAGATAAATATGAAAATACCAAATATTATATAGATAATTGGATTGATTCCACTAAGTATTTTTGATTGAAACTCTAAAGAAAATAATGATTTGTATTGTGGTGAAGTTGAATTTAATAGAATATCTATTTTCTCTATTTCATTTTAGATTTGGGATACTCTTGTAATATCTTATAATTGAAGCAAAAATTTCAAAGAAATATGTTTAAATACCTTTAATATTAAATATAATAAATTCAATATGAATCCCTTTTTTGATATATATCTTTTTTTAATGAAATATTCAACACCATGCATCCACATGGAAAGAAAACATGTTACAAAGATCATGTGATGCAACTACTAAGTCGTTTGTATAATATATGGAGAAGAAACTTAGTTACCATCAGATAATCCATCAATATAAGTATTTTACTAGTAGAGGAACTGATTAGGAAAATCCTGACATATAAGGAGGAATTACATGTAAAAAAAGAGGGTGATGAACCAAATTGGAATTCAGAAACATTCAAGAATGGTTACACAAAGATTAAAGATCAGATCTAGGAAGAATGTTCCAGTGATGATGAATAATCTACTGATAGTGATGAGAGATTAAATCACCTAGCCTAATTTTTAAATAATTTCTAAAAAATAATAAATCTTTCGAAAATTTAAAATATATAGATAATTATGAAAATAAATTTAATTGGAGAAAAGTGTAGTAAAATAATGATTTCACTAGTGAAATCACCAGTTATGAGTGAAAAAAAGGAAACATAAATGAAGCATGTACCATATATACAACTATAAAAATTATGAGGAAAATGGTAAAATATATAAAATGGATTTGAAATCCACTTGTAGTGCCTATGAGGAAAACCCATGTTATTAAGATATGAACATCAAATATGAAAATGATAAAGCTTGATGTTTTTCATAATAAGCACATATGAAGTATCAAATGCTCTTCTTGCATCTCTCATTCATATTATATATATTTTCGTTACTGAAAAAATATGAAAATATATATAATGATTATTTTTTGAATACTAAAATATATTATAAGAAAAAATTAATTTTCTTAAGGATAAATATAGAAGTTTAAATAAGATTTCAGATTTTTGTATGCCCACATTAAAAAAGATATGTTATAGAAAGTATAAAATAATGATCAAAAGTTTAAAGAAAAATAATGAACTGAAATTGTCTAATGAGAAAATTAATAAGGTTATAGAAAGATTCACTAATGGTTGAAATAATCTAATCGTGTTTCATAGTATAAATCCCTCTCCTAAATAAACTAATAAAATCTTTTACCAACCTAGAAAAATAAGAATTAATAAAAAATATTTTAATGTATAATTCTACATATTTTTTAAATAATTAATATTATATTGGACCAAATAATGTATTTATTTGTAAAATATTAAATTTTATTTACAGGAAATTTTGTAAACAATTATGGATTACTTAATCACTTATTTATATCATTTTTTGACCCATGAAAACAAGGGATCCAAAGTTATTTATTGTTTAAATTCTATTTTTAGGAAACTTTATTGAAGTGAATTAGTATGAAATTATGGTATTTGTATAGTGGACCTTTCTAAAATATGAATGAGGACAACTCTAATAGTAATAACCTTGTCAATTTTTATGGTGGATATGTCACATTCGATGATAATGAAACGAGAAAAATTATTGGAGTTGGTAAAATTAGTAAATGTAGTAATAATTTAATTAATATTGTTTTATTTCTATATGGATTTAAATATAATATTATTAACATCTAATAATTATGTGATGATAAATACATTGTTATTTTTGATAATAATTCATTTAAAGTTAATTATTCTAAACATGTTTTATTTTTTATTTATTTTTGAAATGGTAGTGTGTATGTTGATTTAAAATCTTTAGTTTTTGGAAGTAATTAATGTTTAAGTTCCCTTTATAATGAATCATAGTTTTGTAATATTAAACTAGGGAATTTTCTGACACTCATGAATAAATATAACTAAGAATGGATTAGGAAATGATCTACCTAAACTAGATTTACTAAAAATACATAGTATTTTACCCATGTAAAATGGAAAAAACAGAAAATCTATTTCAAACTAATGAAATAAGTTTCTACTTAAAAACCACTAGCATTGGTGCACAAGAATTTTTTTGACCATCTATTTATTCTATTATACATGTGAATCAAATTGATTATATCTAGTAGATAAATTTTCTAGATACACTTGGGAATTATTTCTAGCTCATAGAAGTGAATCTTTTTCCTATTTTTCCTTTCATGAAATATCTTTAAAAAATATTAATGGTCTTAGAATTATGAACCTAAAAATTGTTCATGGATGTGAGTTTTAAAATGAATATTTTGAATCATTATGCTTAATATATATATATATAGTCATAGATTTTATGATCCTAGGACCACACATTAGAATGGTGTGGTAGAGATAAAAAATATATCCCTTCAAGGAATTTCCAAGACCACGATCAATGAGTATAATTTACCTATTGAATTTTGGTAAGAGGGGGTGAATAAAACATTCAATATTTTTAATGTAGTTCAAATTATACCACTTTTAATGAAAACCACATATGAGTTATATAATGATATGATACCAATAGTTAATTAATTTATAGTTTTTGGTTGTATAGTTTTTATACTCGGTAAAAAGAGAATTTAGACATGTTTGTATCCAAAAGTGATAAAAGAAATTTATCTGGATATTATACATCCTGTAACCCTAATAGTTTATTTTCTAATGGACCAAGATTGTGGAATAATTAGTATATATCAAATTTTATGAGGCATATCCACATGAACCTATGAACCCTTTATAGAATCTTGAGGAATCAATTTATAGTTTATATATTAATGACACATACATAAATAATTATATAAAAACTGTAGAGAAATATCACAGTTCTGAATAATTGTTTGAACCTGAACTTAAAGAAGGAAAAAAAGTGTCAAATATTTCAAATCCTAGAGTTTTAAGGACTCATAGAGACCATCCTATAGATGATGTTGTATGATACATAAATATTGAAACATAAAGTATAAATTCTCATATAAATATAATAGAACATGATGATTTATTTTTCCATCTTTAACATAATAACATCACATAACTATTGAATTATGGAAAATAGAAATGTAATAAGAGATAAATCATTTTTAAAGAAATATTGTTTGTGACATTGTTTAAAGACCCAAGGAATATCTAAACATTGAAACTAAATGGGTATTTAGGAAGAGAGTATATAATTTAGTAACTATAATTCTAAATAAAGATATACTAGTTTAAAAAGATACATTAAAGATTAAGGAATTGACTATGAAAAAACATTACACCAGTAGCTTGACTTGAAGCCATCAGAATATTAATCTCCCATAGAGATCATTTTATTTTAAAATTATATCAAATCCATGTCAAGATTTCTTTATTAAATGTTTATGTAGTTAATGGTATTGTTTTGGAACATGCCCTGGGATTTCAAAAACCTCACTTTCCAAATGATGTTTTCAATCTAAAAAAACCTATATGTGGTTTAAAGTAATCTTTTATACCTTGGTTTAACAGTATAAACACAAATTTGATTTCTAAATGGTTTTGAAAAGGAATAACCGACCCTACATTATTTTTTAAAATTATTTTAAAATATTATTTTGGAGTATTAATCTATATTGATTATATATTGTTTGGATATTTAATAAAATATTTTTGTATTGAATTTTTAAAAATCTTGAAAAATGAGTATGAAATTATTTTGATTTGTGAACAAACATACTTCTTTTTTTCAAATTTTTCAAAATAAAGAAGTAATTATTTTAAATCAATATAAATATATTAAATTACATTTAAAACGTTTTTGTGTGTATAATACTAAAGGTTGGGATACTACCATTAGTAAAACATGTAAACTAGATCTTGATAAAGTTGGGGAACCATTTTATCAAACCAATTATAGAGTTATGATTTGAAGTTTACTATACTAAACTTATATTCAATAGAATATTATTTTTAGTGTGTGTATGTCTGCCCAATTTCAATAAAACCCTAATGAATCACATTTTCATTATTTTGAAAATAATTTTTAAATACCCCAAAAGTATAACCAACTTAGGAATGTTTTATCCTAAAGAAAAAACAGTTTAGTTAGTGAGTTTTTAAAATGAATATTTTAGTGGTTGCATGTTAGATAAAAAATCACATATAGAAAATGAATTTTTTTCAACAAGTCACTAGTTTTTGGTATAGTAAGAAACAAAACTCTATTTCATTATACACAATTTAATTTGAGTACATATATGTAGGCAGTTGTTTTCCATATATTCTTTGGGTGAAATAAACATTACCTAAATATGGATACCATTTTTGACGTGTCTATATAAATTGTGAAAATACAAGTGTGATAAATATTTCTAAGAATCCGGTATCTCATTCTAGAAAAAAAAGATAGTGATATATGGAATTAGTTTTAGCAGACCATTTTGAAAAAGGTGATAGGACTCTTGAGTTCATTTGTATTCAATATGATCTCTTTGATATATTTATAAAGACTTTGAATGTTAAAAGAACCAACTATACCAAACATGAATTGGGTATGATAAATTATGTATAATTGTTTTTATTTTCTTTTAGTATATGTACTTATTTAAAATATTAGTTTTATTATTAAAATTATATTTTATAATTTTTTTAATGTAACTATGAAGTATAGTTTTCACGGTCAATATACTATTTGTTTTTGATATAGTCATAATGCCTACCATGACCAGTTGGTCATGTGGTAAGTATACTGACAATGAATGTTAACTCACATGATCACTATACTGACTGTGAATTTCTACTCGTATGTTCAGTGTTTACTTATCATGAAGGTTTTATTCTTTTAGTTAGTCTACCTACCATGTGGACACAATTAGAACACATACATACATTTAGTTATCACAGATTCCTAATCATTGTACCCACCATGTCTTTTGTGTACTTATAATTTGTCATGAAAAACTTTTGATGTTATTTAGATTAAATTTATTATTTTTTTTACACAAATGATTATAATTAAAATAATATTAATATATGAATAAAAAAAATTCTTTTTACTAATATTTAATCATTTATTTCCAAATATTTCATGAAAATTAAAACCCAATTATCTCGAACATTCTCTCATAGAGACCCCTTTCCAACCCAAACCTCCATGTTTTGATTCTTTCTCTTCAGATATGAATCATTTGAGACCAAATTGATACAAAAATTAAAAGTATGAAATAGGTTCCTGTTTCCACACACCATTCGAATCTCCTCTAGCTAATATACCAAAGAAAATAAAAGGGTGTTCAAGTGAAATAGTGAAACCAAGGAGTACACATATTGTTTATCATCCATTTATTCTAAGAAAGGAATTCAATGCACAGTGTTTGCAACCAACAAAATCAGTGGTTTGGAATGAAATTAAGAATCTAGGATGGACTATTTAGTTAAAGGAGAATGGTAATCCATTCTATCAAAATATATTTATATTATTTTTTTCACACTTTCAATTTACTCTCAAAGATAAACGAAATATCTTTATATCAATGATTAGTAGTGAAATTATGGATTTTTCATCTAAAGATAGGGAAAAATGTTAGGGTGTACCATATATAGTAGAATTTGTGGAATACCATAGCTCATATTCAACCAACATTGAACATTTTGAGTTTTAAATTAATTTAGAGGATCTAACTAGGAGTGGAACTCCCATATGAATAACAACAATCTAGTTTAGTAGAGAATATAGGATGATAGTCATGTTTATCTAGCACCTAATATTAACAAGGAAAGGATTCTTCAACACCCAGAGGTATCAAGCTCTTTTTTTCTTTTGATAAAAAATGGCATTCAGATATATCTATATGGGCATGTCCTGAGACATAGGTTTCATTTTTTTAAGAACGATTCAGTATTGAGTTCTCTATGATACCCTATTTTTTCATCCATTATTGAGTCTAAAGGCCCTATTACTTAGGGGGGGAATAATAACCTATTTAATTTTATTTATCTTACAAAAATAATTTGTAAAAAATGAATAAATTTTAACCCATGGAAAAATGAATTGGTGGATAATCCTAAAATGATATAAGATAGGTTTGATAGAGTGAAGTTTCTTATTAGGGAAATTGATCTTTTAGATCACTTTTTTAAACCTAATGAGCTGGTTAAGTGTTCATATGATGAGGTAGTTGTTGGTAATAATTTAGTAGAAGAAGTGGAAGAAGAAGAAGAAGTGATGGTAAATCTTACTGAGGAAGCCAGAGAGAGGCATGAGGATGACATGTTTGTTTTTACAACCATTTATTTTGGATATTATACTTATCCTATACCTTTAAGATCACATGAGGAAGAGCTTAAGTCCAATGAAATTGGGAAAAAGACGTACCTATTAGTGGTTAAAGGATAGAGTTGGACGAAACTGCTGAATTTGATGAAGATAGATTAGATTGATCTGAAATCATTGGAAGTACTCAAGGGTAGCCTGTTTGAGATGAATATAAAAAGGGGGATAATGTAGAGACCCAAATCTTGGAGTATATAGACATTACATTAATCTTTCGGAATACTTAATACATAACAAAAATGAACACTCAAGGATCGTAATAGTTTAGTGTCTTTGGAAACTCGGAACACAATCTTCTAATCAAGGTGAAAGATCTTCAACATCTCCCATAAAGATCTTCACCTTTTCTGTTCTTACCTAAAACCTTTCTTTATATTCTGGGGAAAAGAAAACATAAAAATGGTGAGCTCAAATGCTCAGTAAGGGTAAACATAGAGAACATAAAACAATCCATAAACATTTGAATGGAAAAACATAAACATAAAATCTAAACATCAAAATCACGAGCAAAGACATAAATCTTGGAAGTACGTAAGGAATATATCATAAAGGAACATCAATCATGATAACATAGCATGAGAATAAAATATTTAATTGTGGCAAACCATTAAGCACATGATATGATTTTTGTAATAGCCAAGGCATTGCTGCCAAGACCATCTTTGTGGACAAAGTCCCTTTCTGAATCGAGTTCACTCCTCGTTCCAGTCCTATAACACTGAACCAGATTAACTTACCATTCCATCCATGTATATCTCATGAGATATAAATCATTACCCAATACATTGGAGGGATATATATGTCCCACCCATCTCATAATGAAATCATTATTACGTTTACCACAACGTAAACATAAATCATTCATCATAACACAAAGAATAAAATAGGTTTCATAAACATCATCCAATCATAAAATAATACATAAAAAATAAATGGATATCATTTCATCATAAGAAAAGTGAAACCATGTAAATCATTTAGATGTTATAATTTAAACATAAACATATGAAATAATGTCATCTTAGATGGAAAATGGTTTTGATAAAACACTTGAAATGAATTCTTGAGGAAAATATCCTTTCTTCTTCATAATCATTATCTTTTTCACAAAATGCCATGCAATTTTATAAGTAAAGGATTTTGTGGGAAATATTCAAGAAATATTTTAGATTAAGCTTCATGAAAATAGGTCATTATGAAACTGAAAAAATCAGTTCATGCCGTATAAGATAAAAAAACATTCTTCTTGTACTTTTGCCGGAAAAGTCAAAAACGCACCTCGTAACGTAAACAAAAGAATGACTGCATACATACCATGTAGTAAAAGTAAAAAATGGGTAAAAATTACATTAAACATACATGAAAACATTTTTATAAAATAGGGAAATGGATGATTAATATAACCCCAGTGAATACTTACGAATAAACAATCTCAGATAAGAATGAGATTGGAATAATTATCCCTTACCTTAGGTATGATATGCTTTATACATATCCGAACCTCTTATATAATGATTTAAATAATGTCATTGACTTATTATAGACTCATATGCAATGTTATGATATCATATATGGTTCACTTATGACTTTATATTACTTGTTCTTTTGTAAATTCCATGTTAAAGCAGCGTTTTGGGTAAAATCGTTTTATTTATCATACTTATTTGGACTTGTTGTTCTTGATATTATTATTACTTATATCACGATTTAATTACATAAAAAATGTAAATCATGATTTATATATCATATATATTCAGAATATATATATATAATTATATATATATATATATATATTTAACAGATAGATAAATGAAATTAAATACACCGTTCATGGAGACGGTAGGTCGTACGCAAGCATGAACGCTGTTTTACTTTCCTCATTTACATGAATGGAAGTAAGTAGATGTCATATATATATATATATACATAAATATAGTAGCTGTATCATGTCATATATTTTATTATTATTCATTATATATACTTAATAATCATTCTTGTATGGTTAACATTGAAAATGAATCTAATGGCGTCGTGGAGACGGTAATCCATACGTACGCACGAGCAATGATATCGTTCCCAAATTTTTTGAATTGAATTGGAGTGGATGTTA
The DNA here is from genome assembly GCA_963277665.1 of Viscum album. Lineage (NCBI taxonomy): Eukaryota > Viridiplantae > Streptophyta > Magnoliopsida > Santalales > Viscaceae > Viscum > Viscum album. Next base: position 340,757,020 of record OY728163.1, read on the forward strand.
TAATATCTCAGAATCTATAGGATGTTATTATAACTATATATAGTTATTCTTTACTCCAATATACCCACCCACGTAAGGTGGTGGTGGAAAAACAGATCACACCACGGTGTGGAGACGGTATTCCGTACGTACGCATGCGCGGTGATTTCGTTTTCCATAGGATTGGTAGAAGGTGAAATGGGGTTGTTTCATATTTATAATAACATATCAGTATATTATTTATACTGATTTTATTACATTATAATGAAGCAACTAATGAAAAATAAGTTGAAGAGGAAAAAAACTTGAAAGAATCGGTAGAAGAGATTACCTCTTCTTCGACGCACATCTTTTAAGCTTCCTCTTAAGGCACTAGAGTTGGTCTTTTGAAGAGAAAAGAACTTCTATAATGTTTCTAGGGATGTTTTTAAGGGAAATGGGCAGGGGTTGGCCGAGCTTGAAGCCTCAAAATTGTGTAAAGAGGGGAGGGAGGAGGTGCCCTTTTATAAGGGAGGAGAGGGGCACCTTAGGAAAAATTTAAATATTATTTTATAATAAAGTCATATTCAGTTTATAATAGCTCCAAATTAATTTATTTAGAATATTAAGTTGGGATGGGTCGAAATCCTCTCATCCAATAGATTTTAGACAAGTTTAGGTTACTATTTTATCCTTATCATTTAGATTTAACTCTAAGTTAAATAATTTAACTTTTACCGTGTCTTCTTGTTTTCTTATACTATATGGTTAATATAATTACTATAAGAAGCCAAATGAACCCCAAGTGGTTCATTATTAATATATATAACCTTATCAAGTCATTTCGCCGAGCCGTATATTTTTAGGAATAAAATAACAATTAATAATATAATATTTGTTTTAAAAACTATTTTATGTCATTTTTGACACTATTTGGTAATTTATTTTTGTGAAAATCATAATAGGATGATTAGTTCTAAAAAAATTAATTTAATCAATAATAACATGTCATATTAACCTAAAGAATAAGTGGAATTTTTTAAAAGTCTCAAATTACATTTATTTGGGTATTTATAACATCAATTATGTTAATATTTCATTAATAATGTAATTACTGCATCATCATTGTGTCATAAATAAATTAAATTATTTAATGTATAAAAATTATAAATAAAATACCATTATGTATTAAATCGTTTTATCTTTATAATGAATATTTATAGTCGAATTTATCTTATGTATAACCCTATATTAAAAAAAAATTAGTTATTAAACTTTGATTTTAACAATTTTAACTCTTCTTTAAATAAAATAATAATAAATGTCCTAATCTAATCCAAGTGGACCTAAAGGATAATATTTTATTCCTAAGGTTATTTTTGGTCGAATTACACTTATACAATAGAATTAGGATATGTGTTAGGGTAATAATAATATCATTTTTACCCTTAGTTACCCTATTTACTTTTAACCGTGGTAAGCAAAAGTAAAAAATTACTATTCACCAAAAATTATTTTTATCTTATTAAACCACATTTTACTCCTTTTTAGTAACCGTGTCTCTAGGATTATTGAAATTCCACTCACAGAAGCTGTAAAATTATGTTTTATGTAAATTTTCAAATTCTCCTAGGAGGTGGGTAAAAGACGGTGAAATGATCAATAAAATTTTTATATATCTAAAATTATTATAAAACGACTCGAATGAATTACATTGAACATATATAGGTATTAAGTATCAATTTTTACCTAAAATAAATTTAAATAAAATAAATAATTATTTAAATAAAAAGTCGGTTTTTAAATAGTAACCCAGTGTTTTCACTATTCATCAAAAATTGAAAGTTTTCAGAAAAATACCAAAAATTCACCCTAGGCTAATTTGGATATTCAGAATACAAAAATAAAGTCCATTTTGATAGATAAAATTTATAAAATTTCAAAAAGTGGGTATTACTACTCATAAAAGCATGATTATAATAATATTATAATAATATATCATTTAATGAAACTCAGTATTGCATACTACACACGCTATTGAAGAAGGTCTTGAGTGCGTGTAATGCAAGCCAAGTCAGAGATGCATGTAGTAAAGGCTCTGTTTGGTGTTGCGTATAACATGATCAAAAATTATTTTATTTATACATTAAACAAAATTTATACTTAATGTTGCATAGAATAATTTCCACAAAACAAACTTGAAATTGTGTGTAATACGAGCCAAAAACTGTGTTTTGTATACTGCAAGCTAATACGGTGTTGCGTACAGTACAATCTAATCTTTTTGTAGTGTATAGTTGAAGGAATCAAAGAAATTAAAAATAATATATCTCACAAAATCTCAAGGTGTTACATTCTACCCCCTTAAAATGAATTTCACCCTCAAAAGTCGTCGGGGTTATAAATCGTTTACTACTTGAATTTTTCAATCGTAAAAACCCACATCTCAAAAGGAAAACTAAAACTTAAATTTAAAATTTAAAGTAAGAAATGTAACGGTTACCCAGATTAACTCATCACTAGGTTTCCACATAAGTGAACATTGGTGGAAATATGGATATGAATGAAAAATATAATAATCAAGTTCTGATGGAGAGTGGTAGAGAACATTGTTATGAAAAATACAACAATCAAAAAGCCATAAATTTTTGATGATTAAAGGTACCATATGATTCCTCGGATATAAGGACACTAGGACAACATTTTTTTTATTTTCAAGATCATTTCCCAAAAGTTGAAGAAATGTTGAATTAAAAGAAATACTTGCTTGATTTTGGTACAATATTACTATTTTTTGTGCCTTGAACAATTTCCACTTCATCTCTTAAATAAATGAAGTTGAATTTGTCTTCTGTGAAGTGTTAGAAGATCATGAGATAGAATGATAGGTCATTAAAACTCTCTCAAACAAAAGGATAGCAAAAGTCATTAAATTTACATAAGTCCATCTATAGTGAGATTAATCATATATGGTTCTTAAAATGGACTTATAATTCTTATATTGTATGGATTAATATAATAAAACTAGTTTTTACTAACCAGGGACTTCCTTTAGGCCAGTGGTAGGCGATAATGTCTTGTCACACTTCGGTTGTAGATTCGATTCCCACAGCCTTGTCCGATGCGACAGGTTGTCGCCCGTCCTGCAGGTTGTCCTTTTTCTAAAACTACATTATTATAACATTACATCAATAATATTGAAAAATTTTCTATCCTTAAACAATACTAACTTATGTCCAACATAATCCATTCCAATCTTTAGGTTTATCCAAAATACTTCTGTCCAAGCTCATAGTACAAAGAAAATAATTACTAGAAATTTCATCTACCGAGCATGTGAATACCATCTTTTATCCCCCATAAATCATATGATATATCTTGTTGGTCAAATTATAAACATGTGAATACATTAATCATGCATTCTATTGAAAAATGAATTCCCATTGAACCTTAGTGAAAACATGAATGCTGTCAAAATTTAACACCTTTCACATACCAAAATCCAAAAATTTCTATATACTCAAACCATGATATAAATTTGTCCTTATATCAGTCATGATCTCATTTTATTTTATCTTTATCCCTTCATTATGCACATATCATCATTTTTTCAAAAATATTTCAATCACTTTTCATGGTTACCGGTACCATATAATTATTGAAAACCAATACATAGATATTCCAAATTTCCATGATACCATAAATGAGAATCCATGATACTATTTTTAAATCCCAATACATAAACACTTAATCATTAAACAACATCATTATCATACTCAACATCACAAATAGTGATCGCATGTGACTTCCCTTTATCCTTTTCCTTAAGAGGTTGCTCACATTGATCATCATTAACCCTTGGATTAGGGCACTGATTAACATAATGCCACATTTCCTTGCACTTGAAGCATTGAAGTGTTGGTGGTGCGTTCTCTACAGTCATTTCTTTATTCACATCATTAGTAACCCTTTTTCCATTACTTCGACACTCAGCTACTCGATGAACTTATTTTCCAAACTTAGAACATATTATAGTCCCTTTAAGACAATGTCCACTATGATTCTTTCCACACTTTGAGCATAAAGAAACATTCATCTTCATTTCTCTATTATTCTGAGATTTCTCCTTGAACTCCATATTTCATTTCTTTTTAAAACCATGAGATGGATATGTAACACCAAATTCCATTTCTATCTTGATAGCTCAATGCACAATTTCTTCATAGCTACTGAAGTCTCTTATAGCTAATGCCCTTTGAAGACTTTGTTTTAAGCCACTAAAGAATCGACCAACTTTACTTTCAGGTTGGATGATAGAGCTAGATGCAAACCTTGCAGGCCTTGTAAAATTTGCTTCATATATACCAACATATTCAACATCCTTTTTCTTAAGATCAAGGAAATCTTTTTCCATCTTTGTTCGAAATATACGAGGTAAGTACTTATTGAAAAATAAGTTCTTGAACTCATCTCATTCCATGGATTCAATTTCATCCCGTGGCCTCGTATTCTTAATTAGAGTCCACCCTTTATCTTCTTCACCTTCTAAACAGTAAATATCCAAAATGAATTTTTTATGTTCCTAAAAGTGAAGTATGGAAAATATCTTTTCAATGGTACTGATCCATTGTTCAGCAACAAGTGGATCAGAAGTCTCACTGAAAGAAGGTGGACTTTGCCTCATGAAGGACTCAATAGAATATTATTCCCTTCTCTACTCATTTGGAAGTCCAGAATGATTAATAGATTGTGTAGGTATATAAATAGTATTTTTCACCCCATCTCCCATAACATTGGTTTATTCAGGAGTACAATCATTGCATTGTCCATTACATTGATCAACACAGTTTCTTGGGGCTCCAGCCATCAACTAAAACCAAAAAGAATAGTGTGAGAGGCAAAAATCATGTTATAAAAACAACATAATAAAGGGGGAGTACCCTAAATATATAACATCTTATGATTAATTCTAATATCATTACTATAATTCTAGGACTATTACCTATACATATACTTAAAATTAGGGACATCCCTAGACATACCTTAGAAATATCTCTAGGGATTTCACTAATGTTTTTGCATCCTAGTTTCCAAAGGTAAACTAAAACTTTCCTTTGATACCAACTGTAGAGACCCAAATTATGGCCTAGATGGACATTACATTTCTTTTTCGGAATACCTAATACATAACAAAAACCAACACTCAAGGATCGTAATAGTTTAATGTCTTTTGCAACTCCAAACACAATCTTCTAATCATGGTGAAAGATCTTCAACATCTCTCATAAAGATCTTCCCCTTTTGTTTTCTTACCTAAACTTTTCTTTATATCCTAGGGAAAAAAACATAAAATGGGTGATCTCAAATGCTCAGTAAGGGTAAACATAGATAACATAAAATAATCCATAAACATTTGAATGCAAAAACATTAACATAAAATCTAAACATCAAAATCATGAGGAAAGACATAAATCTTGGAAGTACGTAAGGCATATATCATAACGGAGCATCAATCATGATAAAATAGTATGAGAATAAAACATTTAATTGTGGAAAACCATTAAGCACATGATATGATTTTTATAGTAGCGAAGGCATTTATGCCAAGACCATCTTAGTGGACAAAGTCCCTTTCTGAATCGAGTTCACTCCTCGTTTCTAGTCCTGTAACACTAAACCAGATTAACTTAACATTCATGCCATGTATATCTCATGAGATATAAATCATTACCCAATGCATTAGATGGAGATATAGGTCCCACCCATCTCATAATGAAATCATTATTACATGTGCCACAACATAAACATAAATCATTCATCACAACCCAAAGAATAAAATGGGTTTCATAAACATCATCCCATGATAAAATAATCCATATAAAAAAATGGATATCATTTCATCATAATGAAAGTGAAACCATTTAAATCATATAGATATTATACTTGAAACATACACATATGAAATAATGTCATCCTAGATGGAAAATGGTTTTGATAAAACACTTGAAATGAATTCTTGAGGAAAATATCCTTTCTTCTTCAAAATCATTTTCTTTTCAAAAAATGCCATGAAATTTTAAAAGAATAGTATTTTTTAGAAAATATTAATGAAATATTTTAGATTAAGATTCATGAAAATAATGCATTATGAAACCGTAAAAATCTGTTCATGCCGTATAAGTTAAAAAACATTCTTCTCGTACTTTTTCCAGAAAAGAAAAAAAAAGCACCTCGTAACGTAAACAAAAGAAAGATTCCTTACATAAAACGTAGTAAATGTAAAAAAATCAGTAAAAAGGAATTTAAGCATACATGAAACCATTTTTAGAAAATAGGGACATGGATGATAAATATAACCCCAGTAAATACTTATGAATAAACAATCTCGGATAAGAATGAGATTGGAATAATTATCCATTACCTTAGGTCTGATATGCTTCGTACGTATCCAAAAATCCTGTATAATGATTTAAATAATGTCACTGACTTATTAAATAATCGTCTTCATTGTTATGATATCATATACGATTCACTTATGAATTTATATTACCCGTTCTTTTGTAAATTCCATGTTAAAGAAACGTTTTGGGTAAAATCATTTTATTTATCGTACGTGTTTGGAATTGTTGTTCTTGATATTATTATTACTTATATCATGATTTAATTACTTCCAAAATGTAAATCATGATTTATATATCATATATATTTAATAGATAGATAAATGAAATGAAATACACCGTTCTTGGAGACGATAGACTGTACATACAGATGAACGTTTTTTTCCCTTCCTTATTTACTTGAATGGAAGTAATTAGATGTTATATATATATACACATAAATAAAATAACTTTATCATGTCATATATTTCATTATTATTCATTTTATATACTTTATAATCATTCTTGTATGGTTAACATAGAGAATGAATCTAATCGCGTCGTGGAGACGGTAATCCGTACGTACGCACGAGCGATGATATCATTTACATAATTATTGAACTGAATTAGAGTGGATGATATAATATCTCAGAATAATTATTATGTTATAATAACTATATATAGTTAGTCTTTACACCATTATACGCATCCAATTAAGGTGTTTGTGGAAAAACAGATTACACCACGGAGTGGAGATGGTATTCCGTACGTACGCACGCGCGGTGATTTCATTTTCCGTAGGATGGGAAGAAGGTGAAATGGGGTAGTTTCATTTTTCTAATAAAATATAATTATATTATTTATATTGATGTTATTACTTTATAGTGAAACAACAAATGAAAAATATGTCGAAGAAGAAACAGACTTGAAAGAATCGGTAGAAGAGATTACCTCTTCTTCAACACACCTCTTTTAAGATTCCTCTTAAGGCACTAGAGTTGGTCTTTTGAGGAGACCAGAACTTCTATAATGTTTCTATGGAGGTTGGGAAGGAAAAAGTCCAGGGGTGGCAGATCTTGAAGGCTCAAAATTGTGTAAAGAGGAGAGGGAGGAGGTTCCCTTTTATAAGGTAGGAGAGGGGCACCATAGAAAAAACATAAAATATTATTTTATAATAAAGTCATATTCGGTATATAATAGCTCAAAATTGATTTATTTCGATGCTAAAGTGGGGATGGGTATAAATCCTCTCAACCAATAGATTTTTGACAAGTTTAGGTTACTATTTTATCCTTATCATTTAGATTTAACTATAAGTTAAATAATATAACTTTTACTGTGTCTTCTTGTTTTCTTATACTATATGGTTAATAAAATTAATATAACAAGCCAAACGAACCCCAAGTGGTTAATTATTAATATATATAACCTTATCTAAGTCATTTGTCCAAACCTTATATTTTTAGGAATAAAATAACAATTAATAATATAATATTTGTTTTAAAAAATATTTTATGTCAATTTTGACACTATTTGGTAATTCATTTTTGTGAAAATCATAACAGCATGATTAGCTCGAACAAATTTAATTGAATCAATAATAACATGTCATATTAACCGAAAGTGTAATTTATAAAATGTATCAAATTAAATTTATTTGGGTATTTATAACATCAATTATGTTAATATTTCCTTAATAAGGTAATTAGTGCATCATCATTGTGTCATAAATAAATTAAATTATTTAATGTATAAAAATTATAAATAAAATACCATTATGTAGTAAATATTTTTACCTTTATAATGAATATTTATAGTCGAATTTATCTTATGTATAACCCTATATTAAATATGTTTTACTTATTAAACTTTAATTTTAGCTATTTTAACTCTTCTTTAAATAAAATAATAATAAATGTCCTAATCTAATCCAAGTGGACCTAAAGGGTAATATTTTATTCCTAAAGTTGTTTTTGGTCGAATTACACTTATCCAAAAGAATTTGGACATGTTTTAGGGTAATAATAATATCATTTTTACCCTTAATTACCCTATTTACTTTTAACCGTGGTAAATAAAAGTAAAAAGTTACTATTCACCAAAAAATTATTTTTATCTTATTGAACCACATTTTACTCCTTGTTATTAATCACGTCTCTTGGATTTTCGAAATTCCACTCACAGAAGTGGTAAAATTAAGTTTTATGTAAATTTTCAAATTCTCCTAGGAGGTGGGTAAAAGACGGTGAAAAGTTAAATAAACTTTTTATATATCTAAAATTATTATAAAATGACTCCAATGAATTACATTGAACTTATATAGGTATTATGTATCAATTTTTACCTAAAAAAATTTAAATAAAATAAATAATTATTTAAATAAAAAGGCGGTTTTTAAATAGTAACCCCGTGTTTTCACTATTCATGAAAAATTGAAAGTTTTCTGAAAAATACCAAAAATTCACCCTAGGATAATTTTGATATTCCGAATACAAAAATAAAGTTCATTTTGAAAGATAAAATTTATAAAATTTGAAAAATTGTGTATTACTATTCATAAAAGCATGTTCATAATAGTATTATAATAATATCTCGTTTACTGAAACTCGGTATTGCGTACTACACACGCTATCGAAGAAGGTCTTGATTGCGTGTAATGAAAGCCAAGTTAGGGATGCGTGTAGTGAAAGCTCCGTTTGGTGTTGCGTATAACATAATAAAAATGTATTTCATTTATAAAATAAACAAAATTTTTACTTAATGTTGCGTAGAATAATTTCCACAAAACGAACTTGAAATTGTGTGTAACACGAGCCAAGAATAGTGTTTCGTATACTGCAAGCTAATATGGTGTTTTGTATAGTACAAGTTAATCTTGGTGTAGTGTATAATTGAATACATCAATGAAATTAAAAATAATATATCTCATAAAATATCGGGGTGTTACATTCTACCCCCCTTAAAATGAATTTCGCCCTCGAAATTCGTCGGGGTTATAAATCGTTTACTACTTGAATGTTTCATTCGTAAAAACCAACATCATAAAAGTAAAACTAAAAAATAATAGTAAAAAGTAAAGTAAGAAATGTAGTGGTTACACAAATTAACTCATCACCGGGATTCCACATAGGAGAACATTGGTGGAAATATGGATATGGAAGAAAACTCTAACAATCAAGTTCTGATGGAGAGTGGTAGAGAACATGGCTATGAAATATACAACAATCAGAAAGCCATAAAGTTTTGATGATTTAAGGTACCATCTAATTCATCAGATATAATGACACTAGGACAACATTTTTTTTATTTTCAAGATCATTTCTCTAAAGTTAAATAATTATTGAATTAAAAAAAACTTACTTGATTTTGGTACAATCTTAAAATTGTTTGTGCCTTGAAAAATTTCCACTTCATCTCTTAAAGAAATTAAGTTTAATTTGTCTTCCGTGAAGTGTTAGCAGATCATGCGATAGAATGATAGGTCATTCTATCTTTTTCAAACAAAAGGATAGAAGAAGTCATTAAATATACATAAGTCCATATATAGTGAGATTAATCGTATATGGTTCCAAAAATGGACTTATACTTCTTATATCATACCACTTAATATAATAAAACAAGTTTCTACTAACCAGGGACATTATGTAGGCTAGTGGTAGGCGATAAAGGCATGTCGCACTTCGGTTGTGGGTTCCATTCCCACAGCCTTGTCCGACGCGACAGGTTGTCGCCCATCATGCAGGTTGTCCTTTTTCTTAAACTATATTATTATAACATTCCATCAATAATATTGAAAAACTTTCTAGCCTTAAACAATACTTACTTATGTCCAACATCATCCATTCCAATATTTAGGCTTATCCAAAATACTTCTATCCAAGCTCATAGTATAAAGAAAACAATTACTAGAAATGTCATCTGCCGAGCATGTGAATACCATCATTTATACCCCATATATCATATGATATATCTTTTTGGTCAAATTATAAACATGTGAACACCTTAATCATGTATTGTCTTGAAAAATGAATACCAATTGAACCTTAGTGAAACCATGAATGCGGTCAAAATTTAACACTTTCCACATACCAAAATCCCAAAATTTCTATATACCCAAACCATGATATAACATTGTCCTTATATCAGTCACGATCTCATTTAATTTGATCTTTATCCCTTCATTATGTGCATATCATCTTCTTTCCAAAAATATTTAAATCACTTTTCATGGTTACCAGTACCATATAATTATTTAAAACCAATACATAGATATTCCAAATTTCCATTATACCATAAATGAGATTCCATGATACTATTTTGAAATCCCATTACATAAACACTTAATCATTATACAACATCATTGTCGTACTCAAAATCACAAATAGTGACCAGATGTGACTTCCCTTTATCCTTTTCCTTAAGAGGTTTCTCACATTGATCATCATTAACCCTTGGATTAGGGAATTTATTAACATAATGCCCCATTTCCTTGCACTTGAAGCATTGAAGTGTTGGTGGTGCGTTCTCTGTAGTCTTTTCATTATTCACATCATTAGAAACCCTTTTTCAATTACTTCGACTCTCAGCTGCTCGATGACCTTATTTTCCACACTTAAAACATTTTCTAGTCCCTTTAAGACAATCTCCACCATGCTTCTTTCCACACTCTGAGCATAAAGAAACATTCATCTTCTTTTCTCTATTATTCTGAGATTTCTCCTTGAACTCCATCTTTCGTTTCTTGTCAAAACCATGAGATGGATATGTAACACCAACTTCTATTTATACCTTGATATCACAATTCAAAATTTCTTCATAGCTACTAAAGTCTATTATAACTAATTCCCTTTGAAGACTTCGTTTTAAGCCACTGAAGAATCGACCAAATTTACTTTCAGGTTGGATGATAAAGCTAGATGCATACCTTGAAAGCCTTGTAAAATTCACTTCATATATACCAACATATTCATCGTCCTTTTTCTTAAGATCAAGGAAATCCTTTTCCATATTTTTTCGAAAAATACAAGGGAAGTACTTATTGAAAAATAAGTTCTTGTACTCATCCCATTCCATGGATTCAATTCTATATTAGGGCCTCGTATTCTTAATTAGAGTCCACCATTTATCTGCTTCACCTTCTAAACGGTAAACAACCAAAATGAATTTTTCATGTTCCTAACAACGAAGTATGGAAAATATCTTTTCAATGGTACTAATCCATTGTTCAACAACAAGTGGATTAGAAGACCCATTGTAAGAAGTTGGACGTTTCCTCATGAAGGAATTAATAGAATATTGTTCCCTTCTTTGCTCATTTGTAAGTCCAGAATGATTAATAGCTTGTGTAAGTATAGAAATAAGATTTTTCACCCCATCTCTCATAACATTTGTTTGTTCAGGAGTACAATCATTGCATTTTCCATTACATTGATCAACATGATTCCTTAAGGTTCCATCCATCGGCTAAAACCCAAAAAGAATAGCGTGGGAGGAAAAAATCATGCTAGAAAAAACAACATAATAAAAGGGGAGTACCTTAAATATATAACATCTTATGTTTAATTCTAAGATCGTCACCGTAATTTTAGGATTATACATATACGTATATATAACCTTAGGGACATCCCTAGACATACCTTAGAAATATCTCTAGGGATTTTGGTAATGTTTAGGCATCCTAGTTTCCAAAGGTTAACTAAACCTTTCCTCTGATACTAACTGTAGAGACCCAAATCTTGGAATACATGTACATTACATTACTTTTGAAGAATACTTAATACATAATAAAAACCAACACTCAAGGATCGTAATTGTTTAGTGTCTTTGGAAACTCAGAACACAATATTCTAATCATTGTGAAAGATCTTCAACATCTCCCATAAAGATCTTCCCCTTTTTTTTCTTACCTAAAACCTCTCTTTATATCCTGGGGGAAAGAAAACATAAAAAGGGTGAGCTAAAATGCTCAGTAAGGGTAAACATAGAGAACATAAAACAATCCATAAACATTTGAATGCAAAAACTTGAACATAAAATATATACATCAAAATCATGAGCAAAGACATAAATCTTGGAAGTACGTAAGGCATATATCATAAAGGAACATCAATCATGATAAAATATCATGGGAATAAAAAATTTAATTGTGGAAAACCATTAAGTACATGATATGATTTCCACAGTATCCAAGGCATTTATTCCAAGACCATCTTAGTGGACAAAGTCCCTTTTTGAATCAAGTTCACTCCTCATTCTAGTACTGTAACACTGAACCAGATTAACTTAACATTCCATCCATGTCTATATCATGAGATATAAATATTTACCCAATGCATTTTAGGGAGATATAGTTCTCACCCATCTCATACTGAAATCATTCTTACGTGTGCCACAACATAAACATAAATCATTCATCACCACCCAAAGAATAAAATGGGTTTCATAAACATCATCCCATCATAAAACAATCCTTATAAAACAAATGAATATAATTTCATCATAAGAAAAGTGAAACCATGTAAATCATAGGGACATTATATTTGAAACATACAAATATGAAATATTGTCATCTTAGATGAAAAATGGTTTTGATAAAACACTTGAAATGAATTCTAGAGGAAAATATCATTTATTCTTCAAAATCATTTTCTTTTCACAAAATTCCACGCAATTTTAAAAGAAAAGGATTTTGTGGAAAATAGTCATTAAATATTGTAGAGTAAGATTCATGAAAATAATGCATTATGAAACTGTAAAAATTCGTTCATGCCGTATAAGTTAAAAAAACATTCTCCTCGTACTTTTGCTGGAAAAGTAAAAAAAGAACCTCGTAACGTAAACAAAATAATGATTCCTTTCATACCATGTAGTAAAAGTAAAAAGAATGGTTAAAAAGGACTTTAAGAATACATGAATCCATTTTTAGAAAATAGGTACATGGATGATAAATATAACCCCAGTAAACACATACGAATAAAGTATATACAACGAATAATAATGAAATATATGACATGATAAAGCTACTTGATTTATGTATATATATATATATATATATATGACATTTACTTATTCCATTCAAGTAAATATGTAAAGGAAAACAATATTCATGTGTACGTATGACCTACCGTCTCCATGAACGGTGTATTTTATTTCATTTATCTATCTATTAAATATATATATATATAATTATATATATACTGAATATATATAATATATAAATCATGATTTACATTTTGGAAGTAATTAAATCATGATATAAGTAATAATAATATCAAGAACAACAAGTCTAAACACATAAGATAAATAAAATGATTTTACCCAAAACGTTGCTTTAACATGGAATTTACAAAAGAATGGGTAATATAAAGTCATAAGTGAACCATATATGATATCATGACAATTAATATGATTCTGTAATAAGTCAATAACATTATTTAAATCATTATATAGGAGGTTTGGATACATACGAAGCATATCAGACCTATGGTAAGGGATAATTATTCCAATCTCATTCTTATCCGATATTGTTTATTCATAAGTATTTACTGGGGTTATATTTATCATCCATGTACCTATTTTATAAAAATGGTTTCATGTAATCTTAAAGTCCTTTTTAACCATTTTTTTTTACATTTACTACATGGTATGAAAGGAATCTTTCTTTTGTTTACGTTACGAGGTGCTTTTTTGACTTTTCCAGCAAAAGTACGAGAAGAATGTTTTTTTAACTTATATGGCATGAACAAATTTTTACAGTTTCATAATGCATTATTTTGATGAATCTTACTCTACAATATTTAATGACTATTTTCCACAAAATCATTTTCTTTTAAAATTGTGCGGCATTTTGTGAAAAGAAAATGATTTTGAAGAAGAAAGGATATTTTCCTCCAGAATTCATTTCAAGTGTTTTATCAAAACCATTTTTCATCTAAGATGACATTATTTCATATTTGTATATTTCAAATATAATGTCCCAATGATTTACATGGTTTCACTTTTCTTATGATGAAATTATATCCATTTGTTTTATAAGGATTGTTTTATGATGGGATGATGTTTATGAAACCCATTCTATTCTTTGGGTTGTGATGAATGATTTATTTTTATGTTGTGGCACACGTAAGAATGATTTCATTATGGCACTAGAGTTGGTCTTTTGAGGAGACCAGAACTTCTATAATGTTTCTAGGGAAGTTGTGAAGGGAAATGGGCAGCGGTTGGCCGAACTTGAAGGCTCAAAATTGTGTAAAGAGAAGAGGGAGGAGGTTCCCTTTTATATGGTAGGAGAGGGTCACCTTAAAAAAACCTAAAATATTATTTTATAATAAAGTCATATTCGGTTTATAATAGCTCCAAATGGATTTATTTCAAAGGTAAAGCGAGGATGGGTCTACATCCTCTCAACCAATAGATTTTAGACAAGTTTAGGTTACTATTTTATCCTTATCATTTAGATTTAACTCTAAGTTAAATAATTTATCTTTTACAGTGTCTTCTTGTTTTCTTATACTATATGGTTAATAAAATTATTATAACAAGCCAAACTAACCCCAAGTGGTTCTTTATTAATATATATAAACTTATCTAAGTCATCTGGCCGAACCATATAATTTTAGGATTAAAATAACAATTAATAATATAATATTTATTTTAAAAACTATTTTATGTCAATTTTTACACTATTTGGTCTTTGATTTTTGTGAAAATCATTACAGCATGATTAGTTCAAACAAAGTTAATTGAATCAATAATAACATTTCATATTAACCTAAAGTGGAATTTATAAAATGTCTCAAATTACATTTATTTGGGTATTTATAACATCAATTATGTTAATATTTCATTAATAAGGTAATTACTGCATCATCATTGTGTCATAAATAAATTAAATTATTTAATGTCTAAAAATTATAAATATAATACCATTATATAGTAAATATTTTTCTCTTTCTAAAGAATATTTATAGTCAAATTTATCTTATGTATGACCCCAAATTAAAAATGTTTTAGTTATTAAACTTTGATTTTAACTATTTTAACTCTTCTTTAAATAAAATAATAATAAATTTCCTGATCTAATCCAAGTGGACATAAAGGGTAATATTTTATTCCTAAGGTTTTTTTTTGTCCGAATTACACTTATCCAATAGAATTAGTACATGTGTTAGGGTAATAATAATACCATTTTTACCCTTAATTACCCTATTTACTTTTAACCGCGGTAAATAAAAGTAAAAAGTTACTATTCACCAAAAATTATTTTTATCTTATTGAACCACATTTTAGAACTTGTTATTAATCGCGTCTCTTGGATTTTCAAAATTCCACTCACAGAAGCGGTAAAATTAATTTTTATGTAAATTTTCAAATTCTCTTAGGAGGTGGGTAAAAGATGGTGAAAAGTTCATTAAAATTTTTATATATCTAAAATTATTATATAATGACTCCAATGAATTACATTGAACTTATATAGGTATTATCTATCAATTTTTACCTAAAATAAATTTAAATAAAATAAATAATTATTTAAATAAAAAGTCGGTTTTTAAATAGTAACCCAGTGTTTTCACTATTCATCAAAAATTGAAAGTTTTCAGAAAAATACCAAAAATTCACCGTAGGCTAATTTTGATATTCCAAATACAAAAATAAAGTCCATTTTGAATTATAAAATTTATAAAATTTCAAAAAGTGGGTATTACTATTCATAAAAGCATGTTCATAATAATATTATAACAATATCTCATTTAATAAAACTCGGTATTGCGTACTACACATGCTATCGAAGAAGGTCTTAATTATGTGTAATGCAAGCCAAGTCAGGGATGCATGTAGTGAAATATCCGTTTGGTGTTGCGTATAACATAATCAAAACTTATTTCATTTATACATTAAACAAAATTTATACTTAATGTTGCGTAGAATAATTTCCACAAAACGAACTTGAAATTGTGTGTAACACAAGCCAAGAATAGTGTTTCGTATACTACAAGCTAATACAGTGTTGTGTATAGTAAAATATAATCTTGGTGTAGTTTATAATTGAATACATCAAAGAAATTAAAAATAATATATCTCATAAAATCTCGGGTTGTTACATTCTACCCCCCTTAAAATGAATTTCGCCCTCAAAATTCGTCGGGGTTATAAATCATTTACTACTTGAGTGCTTCATTCATAAAAACCCACTTCATAAAAGGAAAACAAAAACTTAATTTTAAAAATTAAAGTAATAAATGTAACGTTACCCAGATTAACTCATCACTGGGTTTCCACATAAGAGAACATTGGTGGAAATATGGATATGGAATAAAATCTAACAATAAAGTTCTGATGGAGAGTGGTAGAGAACATGGCTATGAAAAATCCAACAATCACAAATCCATAAATTTTTGATGATTTAAGGTACCATCTGATTCATCGGATATAAGGACACTAGGACAACATTTTTTTTTATTTTCGAGATCATTTCCCTAACGTTGAAGAATTGTTGAATTAAAAGAAATACTTACCTAATTTTGGTACAATCTTACTCTTGTTTGTTCCTTGAACAATTTACACTTCATCTCTTAAATAAATAAAGTTGAATTTTTCTTCTGTGAAGTGTTAGCAGATCATACGATAGAATGATAGGTCATTCCATCTGTCTCAAACAAAAGGATAACAAAAGTGATTAAATATACATAAATCCATCTATAATGAGATTAATCGTATATGGTTCCTAAAATGGACTTATACTTATTATATCATACCAATTAATATAATAAAACTAGTTTTACTAACTAGGGACTTCCTGTAGGCCAGTGGTAGGTGATAAAGGTCTGTCGCACTTCAGTTGTGGGTTCGATTCCCACAGCCTTGTCCAACGTGACAGGCAGTCGCCAATCCTGCAGGTTGTCCTTTTTCTCTAAAAATAAATTATTATAACATTCCATCAATAATATCGAAAAAGTTCTAGCCTTAAAAAATAGTAACTTATGTCCAACATGATCCATTCCAATCTTTAGGTTTATCCAAAATACTTCTATCCAAGCTCATAGTATAAAGAAAAAAATGACTAGAAATGTCATCTGCCGAGCCTGTGAATACCATCATTTATCCCCCATATATCATATGATATATCATGTTTTTCAAATTATAAACATGTGAAAACCTTAATCATATATTCTCTTGAAAAATGAATACCCATTGAACCTTAGTGAAAACATGAATGCTGTCAAAATTTAACATGTTCCACATACCAAAATCCCAAAATTTCTATATACCCAAACCATGATATAACTTTGTCCTTATATCAGTCATGAGCTCATTCCATTTTTTCTTTATCCCTTCATTATGCGCATATCATCTTCTTTCCAAAAATATTTCAATCACTTTTCATGGTTACCAATACTATATAATTATTTAAAACCAATACATAGATAATCCAAAATACCATGATACCATAAATGAGATTCCATGATTCTATTTTGAAATCCCATTACATAAACACATAATCATTACACAACATCATTTTCATACTCAACATCACAAATAGTGATCGTATGTGACTTCCCTTTATCCTTTTCCTTAAGAGGTTGCTCACGTTGATCATCATTAACCCTTGGATTAGGCCATTGATTAACATAATGCCCCATTTCCTTGCACTTTAAGCATTGAAGTGTTGGTGGTGCATTCTATGCAGTCGTTTCTTTATTCACATCATTAGCAACCCTTTTTCCATTACTTTGACACTCAGCTGCTCGATGACCTTGTTTTCCACACTTAAAACATTTTCTAGTCCCTTTAAGACAATCTCCACCATGATTCTTTGCACACTTTGATCAAAAGAAACATGCATCTTCTTTTCTCTATTATTATTGTTGGTCGGAGTGGATACTCAAGAGGGGGGGTGAATTGAGTTCCAATTAAAAATTCCTGTTAAAACAATTTCTCTTAAAACCCCCAATTTAAAAACAAAGTTAAACTATAGTGAATGTATACAGAGTGTAAAGGTTTAATTAGTTTCTCAAAGATTGATTAGGTCTCAGTTAACTTAATTTGAAGATCAAAATAACTTTTGAAACTAACTTACTTGTTTACAATAATTTTAAACACTTGCGAATTTAACTATCAAAGTAGCTTTGAAAATAGTTTTGTATTTCAAAGTAATATCAGCAGAATATGTAAAATATATATGTAATACTTATAGTCTTAAAATAAAAGCACAGAAAAGTTTACCAAGAGGTTCAGTCTCAAGACGATACTTAGTACTCTCAACAATTTATATAAATTGATCCACACCCTGGATCGGGGTTAAAAAAAATACACTACTATCCTGGTACAAATACCTTTACCACAGTTCTTCGTGGGAAAAAAAAAACAACAGCACACAGGCTGTTCAGGTCTTACTCGACCTCTACCACCATCCACAGTGGGAGACAAAAGAGTTATGGAGTTTGAGTGAGGATTTAAGAATCCTCCAGTTTAGCACAGGAGACAGTGTGTGTGTAAAATTAAAAACAGGGTACACACACTGCTGAAAATGTAATGATAGAATCACTAAGAGAAGTATGATTGAGTTTAGAGATGCTTTAGTGATTAGAATTATAGATCTGGACTCGTTTGGTTTATCAGAAAATCTTCTGAGTCATTCTCTGGTTTTTCTCAGAAAATAGAGTGTCGTTTTATTCTTTGATTCTGGGTCCATCTTAGTAGCCTGAGTGCATGAAATGTTTGTTGTATTTCTTCACTCATGATGCAACTTGTGTTCTCCTCTTGAATAAGTTTCTTCGTGTATGTCCAGGATTCTTGGAGTATGGATATAAACTAGAGAAAAATATTCCACATTTGAATGCTTGTTCAACTCTTTTCTCTTTCACCCTTAGTGTGTATTCTTAGTGCCTTTTTGATTCACATGCATCATCATTTAGAGTTTTCTCTTTCCATCCCTTTATAGCTTTCAGCTCTGGCAGAAAAGAATAATTACCTTTTGCATGGGTACTAGGTACGGTTCCCTGACATGCAACAGAAATCATTTAATAACATTAACTGCATTAAAACCATCAAATGTTTCTGTTAGCTAAATAATTAAATAAATAGTATGAAGAGTATAAGGTTTGACTGGTTGGTCAAGAAGTAGTAGCATTCAATTGGTAGATGTGCACAGTGGACTTTGTGTCGCAGAACCTTCCATCGGTAGCTCTTTTTAACTTGCATCGGTAGCTCATATACCAGTGACTTTAGTTCCATCGGTAGCTCTTGTTATCAGTAGCTGTTTCTCCATCGGTTGCTGTATCTCCATCGGTAGATCTTTGCATCAGTAGTCTATCAGAAGACTTATACTATCAACAGGCTTCTATCGGTATCTCGATATATCGGTGACTATAATTGTATCGGTAACTATCTGTGAACTGGCTCTATCGGTAGAGTTCTGTCTATCGGTAGCTATGGTCTGTTCTGTATCGGTAGCGTGGTAGAATGGTTCTATCAGTAGACTTCCTCATAACAGTAGCTCTGGTTTGTGATTCAGTACTCGTATAAGTAGGCTTACTCTATCGGTAACTTTTGGTAGACATGCACATCGGTAGCTTGTCTGTTCTGTCGGTAGACTTTGTCTGCTTACCAGTAACTCTGTTTATATCAGTGAAATTAGTGTAACGGTGACTCTGTCTATCGATAGACTATGTCTATCGGTAGACTGAGTACCGGTAGCTCTAGCTAATCATAGACCAGTGACTTAATACTTATCTGTTTCATACACAACAAATCCCAATGGGTTAGAATTACTTCAGAAATTATATAAACATGGATAAACAAAGATTAAATTATCTCAGGGATTATTTTAATATTATTATCATCTTGAGAACATATTGAAAGAATTAATATATATAAAAACATTATATTGAGATTATCAAAGTATATGAAAGCATAATTGGGATTATCAAAACAGTTGAGGTTAACAATCTCCCCCTTTTTGATAATCACAACTTATGATATTATTATTTTTAAAAAAAATTGTATAAGAGGATATATAATTAAACTCAATTTTCTCAGAGAAAACAGTATGGTATAAAACACAATTTATCAGAGATAGAATTAAGTGAATCAGAGATAAAAGAAAAATCCATGATATCAAAGGTAAAATTTAGTGGTATTAGAGAACATCAGAGAACTAAATTAAATGATACCAGAGGATGATAGAAAAACCACTGGTATTAGAGGATGAAATTTAGAGGTATCAAAGGGGCAAATCATGATATCTCTTAGATAAAATTTCTCCCCCTTTCATTAATATTTCTCCCTCTGGGTGAATATGTCTTCCTCTTTTGATACTTAGAGAGTATTTCTCCTCCTTTCCTTAATATTTCTCCCCTTTGTGATAATCAAAAAGTGGGAAATAAAAAAAATGTAACAATAGGAATAGGAGAAAATTACTTGTATTAAATGTGAAAAAATGTACACAGATAGAAAACAAAATACATAAGATTCCTATCACATAGTCCATCCACTTGATCAATTCACATACTCAACGTGAGATTCGCCCTTGGGGTCAGAAGAGGATTCAGGTGGTGAGGATTTTGGTGAAGGCTTTAGAATTCCTGAAATGACCACAGGAGGCTGAGCAAATGACACTGTTCCTGGCTTGTATTGAGGAGTCCTTTGTGTGATCATAGGTGTGAGGCTTCGAATGGCTTGAACATGAGTCAACGGAATTGGAGAAGTAGTGGAGCCAGAGGCAGGAAAAGCAGGAGGGACAATTACTAGCCTGTCATCAACATTCAGAAAAGGCAGCAACAGATTTCTGAAATCCATAATGATTCCTCCCCCTCTCTCCATAGCGGATATGAAGTCATCCTTGTTCTCCATAAACTTGTCCAAAGATGGAGTCAATTATCTTAGCTTTCTAACCTGCTCTCTAAAGGCTTGATTGACGGGAGGCAGTTTCATATTCTCAATCAGAAGATTGTAATGACTATTCATTTTGGTCTTTGTGTAAATTTTGGCGAAATAAGAGTCCACATTTTCTTTCAATTCATTGTGAGAGGCAGAGGCTTCTCTCATGTAGTCTTGGACTATCTGAATAATTTCTCTGGCTGAATCTCTAGTAGAGAGAACAACTCCACTCAGTTATGATGAGTCCACAGAGCCACTAGTTGAGGCAGAACCAAGCTCTTCTTTCATTATAGCTCGAATTTGATTCAAATCAATCGAATGTTTAGATGAAAGAGAACCAACAGAGAAAGATATAGTCTCGTTGAATCTTTTGGTAAATCAACTGAAAAGATTTTGAACATCGGATTCCTGGGTTTTAATATGATCTTTCATAGAAGTTTTGAAACCTTCAAATTCTGAAACCATCTGTCTTACAACACTCTTTACATATGATATGTCCTTATCTGCTTGGGATTTTGAGCTCATGTAAGAGTCTAAAGAAACAATAGATTACTTTAGAGCTTCATGATCTTCTTCAAGTCTAGAAACTTGAGGCTGACAGTCATTATCTTCTTCAACTATTTCACCCATAAAGGTTGATAAATTACACACAAGAGATAGTTCAAAATATCTTTCCAGCATAACCATTTCATCAGAAAAACTCTTCTTCATCTCCGCAACTGTGGCACTAAAAGATTCTTTAAGCTCATCTTTTAAGATATCCATATCACCCTTGGTAACCAAATCAGTAGATGAAACTGCTGCAGCTGCTCTTTCAGAGGCTAAAATGACCACAGGGTCAGTCATAAATGATTGAATTGAAGATACCATAGAAACATCCATTTTCTTTACCTCTTCCACAAAACATTCCTTAAGGTTTTTATTCAGCTTATCCAGGTCATTCAATCTGACCACATCTTCAGGAAACAATTCAGATTCAACATCATAAACAATTTTTGGTCTATTTAGAGATGCTTCATTATTTGAATCAGGATAGTCTAAACCATAGAGTACAAAACCAGGGTCTTCTGCCCAATCATTAAAACCAACAACCATTGTAACACTTCTAAACATAGATCGATGATCCCCCTCAATGGGTGCATCCTCAATTAGGAGAACAACATTCTCAGCAACATTCACAGCAGCATCCTCAGCAGGTCTTTCATCCTGAGGAGAATATTCAACCATCAATTAGATCACTGCAGCAGCAGGAGGGTCTTCTGGATTAAGTAAGGGTATTTCAACTTCATTTGCTTCCTCAGTAGGTACTAAAGATTGTCCAATCAATGGACTCAGGATCAAATCAGCTAACAGAGATGCTTCACTCTCATGAATATCCTCTTCATCTTCTTCCTTATCTGATATATGTTGAATTAGATTTTCAGGAGCTGGGCTAGGAGTCAAGTCAAGGTCTCCTCCTTCATTAGAAGAGGACTCTTCCTCTTCTGAATCAACACTGTATTCTGGCTCCTCTTCATCAGGTCCCAGACCTGGATCCCTCACATCCTTTGGTCTTGAAGGATGGTTCACATGATTAAACTTATCATACACCCTTTGGTCATCGTTGACCCATTCTCCTCTCCAAGGGTTCTAATTTATTTTCATGTACTTACAAACTGTAGTTGTGATACAGAAGTTATTCTTTAGTACTACTGTCTCATCTTGAGACTCAGAAACC
Organism: Viscum album; assembly: GCA_963277665.1. Classification (NCBI taxonomy): domain Eukaryota; kingdom Viridiplantae; phylum Streptophyta; class Magnoliopsida; order Santalales; family Viscaceae; genus Viscum; species Viscum album. The sequence continues at coordinate 340,779,949 of OY728163.1, forward strand.
CCTTTTACCTTGATCATCACAGAGATTAAATTAGCTAAGAATAGGGCATTTGTCTTTGATTTCGGCCTTGTCATATCTTCCATCTAGAGCATCATAAATCTGCACGAATTAGCCTTTACACAATGTCTTAAGAGGTGTAGGAGATAGATATCCTAATATCTCAAACTGGAAAAGTCTCCTCTCCTCAGTATCAAGACATGTTGAACAAATTTGAACAATAATCTGTTCTCTCCATCCATTTCTACAGCAACTACTTGTCTTTGACTTCCATCACCAGTCAACTCTTCCAAAGCGGTCTCATAATCGAAAATGTCACTGGTAGGTGGCATGGCTCTCATGACATATCCAGATTCTCCTTCATGTGAAACTTTCAAGAACTCAACCCATTCAACAGATGAAAACAAAATCTGTTTTCCATTCACAAAATAGGTTAGTCGATTTTCATTCTCCGATTCATCAAAGGTTACAAAATCGTAAAACTGTTTCACTAATTTTGGAAAGAAAGGACCATTGTTGTTTGAAGAACACTCTACCCATTTTTTATCTTCAAGAACTTCGAGCACCAGGGACCTGCTAGGTAGCAGCCATTTTACACATAGTTCCTTTTCAATCACAATAACTCGATTCTGTAGATGAGGGTTCACTAGTTTTCTCCCCGACCTAGTTCTTGCAACACTTCCACTACCACTTGCTTCTTGCCGGACCTTTGCTTCTTTGTTTTCAGCTCAATAGAGTCATCTATGATGGTAGGAAGATTGGTTTTTTCCATCGCTGGTTCGAAGGATTTGGGGTTCTCTAAGGATTCGGGAGCTAAGGTTCGAGGGTTAAGGTTTGAGGCTCGGTGGATTTTGAAGTAGATCAGACATTAGTTTTATCATTTAGGAATCATAAAATAAATAAACAAAATGAAATAAAGTAATAACAATTCAGATTCTGGCAACAGATATGTTTTAAAACAGTGCACACATCGGTGAGTATTTCTATCAGTGAGGTTACATCGGTGAGAATTTCTATCAGTGAGGTTACATCGGCGAGGATTTCTATCAGTGAGGTTACATCGCTGAGGATAGCTAACGATTGAGGTTAAACATTCCTAACTTGTGTCTAATGTAACTTAACCTATCCGAACATAAAGGTTTAGTGAAAATGTCGGCTAATTGATGTTCAGTTCCTATAAACATATTAGTAATGTCACCCTTTTGGTAATGATCTCTCAAGAAGTGGTTCCTTACATCAATGTGTTTGGTCCTAGAGTGAGACACAGGGTTCTTCGAGATATTTATTGCACTAGTGTTGTCACAGTTGATTGACATGTGCCTAAAGTCATATCCATAGTCCAAAAGAGTATGTTTCATCCACAGAATTTGTGCACAACAACTACCAGCAACAATGTACTCTGCTTCGACAGTGGATAATGCTATAGAATTCTGATTCTTACTACACCAAGATACTAAGGACTTTCCCAATAAATTAAATGTTCTAGAAGTGATTTTTCTATCTAACTTGCAACCAGCAAAATCAACATCTGAATAACTCATTAACTCAAAGGGTTGTCCTTTTGGGTAAAATAAACCAAAGATTACAGTTTGTTTAAGATACTTAAAAATTCTTTTAACAGTAAGTAAATGACATTATTTTGGATTAGCTTGAAATATTGCACACATACACACACTAAACATAATATCTGGTCGACTAGCAGTAAGGTAAAGTAAGATTCCAATCATACCTCTGTAATTGGTTTGATCCACTGTTTCCTAGTATCATCTGCATCCAATTTACAAATAGTACTCATAGGAGTTTCAATTTCATTAATCCTATCCAAACAAAAAAGTTTTAAAAGATCCTTTGTATATTTACTTTGATTCAAAACAATACCATTTTCATTTTGAAACACTTGAAATCCAAGAAAATATTTAAGCTCTCCAATTAAACTCATTTCAAATTCATTTTGCATATTCTTTGAAAAATCAGTACATAAAGAATGTTTAGAAGATCTAAAAATAATATCATCAACATATTTTTGTACTATTAAAACATATTTAGAAATTCTTTTAATAAAAATAGTTGGATCATCAATCCCTTTAGTAAACCTTTTTGAAACAATAAAATTACTAAGTCTATCATACCAAGATCTTGGAGCTTGTTTTAAGCCATATAAAGCTTTCGAAAGTTTAAAAACTTGATTTGGAAAATGAGGATTAATAAATCCAGGTGGTTGTTCAACAAAAACATTTTCAACAATAAAACCATTTAGAAAAGCACTTTTGACATCCATTTGATATAAAATGAAATTTAGATGAGCATCATATGCAAGTAAGATCCTAATGGATTCTAATCTGGCTACAGGTGCAAAGGTTTCCTCATAGTCTATACCGTTTTCTTGACTATATCCTTGTGCTACTAGTCTAGCTTTGTTTCTAACTATGTTTCCAGACTCATCAACTTTGTTTCTAAAAACCCATTTTGTGCCTATTGTTAAAGTGTCCTTAGGTCTGTGAACTAATTCCCAGACTTCGTTTCTTTCAAATTGATTTAACTCTTCTTGCATAGCCATTACCCAAAATTCATCATTGATAGCATCATTGATATTTTTAGGTACTAGATATGAAATAAAGGCTTGATGTTCAACCTGGTTTCTTATAGAAGCTCTAGTCTATGTCCCTCTATCAAGATTACCAACAACATCATCCAAATGATGATTCTTTAGAATCCTTGTTGATCTAGTAAAGGCAGGACTAGAAATTTCAGGTTCATATATAGGTTCGGGTTCATAGCATAAGGTTCTGGAATATGTCCAGAACTGGAGGTTTTAATAGCAGGTTCTTTAGATTTATCATTATGGTTTAGAACACTTAAATCTTCCTGAAGATTTTCAAGAGAGGTTTTAGGCTCATGTGGATCAGTTTCATCAAACTTGATGTGAACAAATTCTTCCACACATTTGGTTATTTTATTAAAGATTATATAGGCCTTTATGGTTAAATAATAACCAAGAATGGTTCCTTCATCACTCTTAGAAGCAAACTTGACCAGATTATCCTTTGTATTAAGAATAAAAACTTTTCATCCAAAGACTCTAAAGTAACTAACTTTAGGCTTTATATTATTCCACAACTCATAAGGTGTCTTCTTAATACCTTTTCTAATTAAGACTCTATTAATAATATAACAAGCTGTATTCACAGCTTCATCCCAAAAGTAAATAGGTAGGTCATATTCATTAAGCATGGTTCTAGATATTTCTTGAAGGGTTCTATTTCTTCTTTTTACTACACCATCTGCTGAGGTGTTCTAGGAGCAGAAAAGTTGTGACTATAGCCATTGTGTGGGCAATAATATTCAAATTCATGATTTTAAAACTCACTGCCATGATCACTTCTTAGAGTTTTAATATTAAGTCCACTAAGATTTTCTACAGATTTGGAGTATTTAACAAAATTAGAATAGGCTTCACTTTTGTGAGCTAAGAAGTATACCCAAGTATATCTAGAAAAGTCATCTACTAAAACATAGAAATAGTGCTTCACATTTAAACTAGAAACTCTTGATGGTCTAAACAAGTCCATGTGAACCAACTCGAGAGGTTGAGAAGTTGAAAATTCGTTCATTGATTTAAAAGAAACTTTATGTTGCTTTCCCTTTTGACAAGGATTACAAACTTTGTCAATTGGGAATTCAAGTTTAGGTAGGTCTCTAACTAAGTCCTTCATAGTCATTTTTATAAGTGAATAGATATTGCAGTGTCCTAATCTTTTATGCCAAAACAAAGACTCTTTATGAAAAGAATTTAGGCAAGTAACATTTTATTTAGATAAAGAATTTAAATCAACTGCATAAAAATTTTCATTTCATAAAGAAAGAAATACTAAAACATGTTTATAATTAAAAACATTACAAGAATAATTTTCAAACATCACATTAAATCCATCATCACATAATTGAGAAATACATAACAGGTTATACTGAAGTCCATCAACAAAAAAAACTTTGGAAATTAAAACTGAATCAGAGTTACCAATTTTGACCTAGGCCGGTGATCTTTCCTTTAGAATTATCACCAATGGTGACATAGCCTCCATCAACCTTTATTAAACTCTTCAAACATGAGTAATCTCCAGACATATGTATTGAACATCCACTTTCAAAGTACCATACCTTTTTTTGAGAACTCTTCAATAATTTTTCCTCCAAAACATATTTAGATAGGAAATGATTTTGGTACCCATATCTTTTTGGGTCCATAAAGGTTAGCAATCAAAGATTTAGGTACCCATATTTGTCTTATGGGTCTCATATAATTTACAGAATCAAGATATTTTGAAAGATAAACTTTATTTGACCTATAACCATATGAATAACTGGTTGAAGCATACAAATTTTCATAACTAGAATAAGTAGATTTTTTCCCAAACTTAGGAATAAATCGAGTTTTAGTGAACTGTCCCTATCCAGGTTTGTATCCCAAACCAGTAGTGTATTTAGGTGCAACCTTTTTACCTAACATTTTATTAAGTGTGTCTTTTACATTTGTAAAGTTCTCTAAGTATTTTCTAAGTTTCTCATTTGACATTTTCAGTTTTGTATTTTCCTTTAACAGTTGATCATTCTTCTCTTTTTCAATAGTGAGTTCGGTTTTAATAGTAGTAGTGAGATCATGTTGTTTCTTTAATGATTAGTATTTATCCTTAAGTTCATTGCATGTATCCTCCAGCATATTACAGTATTCAAATAATTCCTTACTAGTCATGTTTTCAGAATCAGAATCAGATTATTCATCATCTTCAGAATAAGAAGAATTTAAAACAGGAGTATCTAAGGTTACCTCAGATGTGTTGGTCATGAAACACATGTTGGCATGATTCTTCTCAAAATCAAAAGCTCTAGATTCACTTGTGCTGTCTTCAGATGCACTCCAGGTAGCCTTCATAGCTTTCTTGAACTTCTTTTCCTTATAATCATATTTATTTTTGTCTTCTAATTTTGGACAATCAGCCTTGATGTGTCCTTTACTTTTACACTCATAGCAGTATATTTTATCATTCTTGTCAACTTTCATCCAATCCTTCATCCAGTGTCCCTTGTTGTCATAATTTTCTTTGTAGTTAGATTTCTTGAAGAATTTCTTCTTCCTATAAAACCTCTTAAATCTCCTGGCTATTTGAGCCATCTCAGCATCACTATCTGAATCAGAATCTTCACTAGTTAAACTCTCAGTAGGTATTTTCATTTTCTCCTTGTCTTTACTCTTAGAGGCAGTAGACTTGAATGCTACAGATTTTCTCTTAGGTTCATCATATTCCTCTTTATTCACCTTCAGTTCTTCCTCATACATCATTAATTTACCAATAAGCTCCTTTACTGGAAGTGCTCCAATGTCACATGACTCTCTAATTGAGACAGAGGTGCCTCTCCATCGTTCTGGAAGACATCTCAGTATCCTCATAATTTGTTCCTTGGCTGGAATAGCTTTCCCAAGTGAACTCATTGTATTGACTATCTCATTAAACCTCAGATACATATCAGAAATAGGTTCATCAGTTTTCATTTTAAAATTGTCATATTTAATAGTATAAGTATTCAATCTCATTTCTTTAACATTGGTTGTTTCTTCATGAGAAACACCCAAAGTATTCCATATTTCAAAGGCAGTTTTACAAGCAGAAATTATATTAAACTCTTCATCTATTCAAGCACAGTACAAAGCATTCATAGCTTTACAATTGTTATTGTAAGCAGTCATTATAGGTTCATCCCAAGTTGTTCTTTCAGTTTATAGAATTTTATATTGACTCTATAGGAGTCCAAATATCAAATCCCATGCTTTCCAAATGAATTTTTATTTTCAGTTTCCGTTGGTCATAGTTTGTACCATTGAAGAAAGGTGGCCGATTAGTAGAAGCACCCTCTAGCCTATTATCCATAACTAGATTTTAGAGAATAGTTTTAAAGAGATAAAATTTATAACTAACAGAAATTAAAGATCTTTAAAGATGCAACTAAAATACCAGTTGAAAAACAGAGTATTTCAAAAATCCTTTAACAAAAACAAAACCTTTGATACCAAATGTTGGTCGGAGTGGATACTCAAGAGGGCGTGAATTGAGTTCCAATTAAAAATTTCTATTAAAAATATTTCTCTTAAAATCCCCCAATTTAAAAACAAAGTTAAACAGTAGTGAATATATACAGAGTGTAAAGGTTCAATTAGTTTCTCAAAGATTTCTTAGGTCTCAGTTAACATAATATGAAGATTAAATTAACTTTTGAAACTAACTTACTGGTTTATAATAAGTATAAACACTTGAGAATTTAACTATCAAAGTTGCTTTTAAAATAGTTTTTTATTTCAAAGTAATATCAGCAGAATATGTAAAATATATATGTAATACTTATAGAGTTAAAATAAAAGCACAAAAAATTTAACCAAGAGGTTCAGTCTCAAGCCAAGACTTAGTCCTCTCAAAAATTTATATAAATTGATCCACACCCTGGATCGTGGTTAAACAACAGTATACTACTTTCCAGGTACAAAGACTTCTACCACAGTTCTTCGTTGGAAGACAAACAACAGCACACAGGCTGTTCAGGTCTTACTCGACCTCTACCACCATCCAGAGTGGGAAACAAAAGAGTTATGGAGTTTGAGTGAGGATTTAAGAATCCTCTAGTTTAGCACAGAAGATAGTGTGTGTGTAAAATAAACATGGTAAACACACTGCTCAAAATGTAAAGATAGAATCACTAAGAGAAGTATGATTGTGTTTAGAAATGCATTAGTGGTTAGCAGTGCAGTCTGGAATCATTTGGTTTATCAGAAAATCTTCTGATTCCTTCTCTAGTTTTTCTCAGAAAAGAGACTGTTGTTTTATTCTTTGATTCTTGGTCCAACTTAGCAGCCTGAGTGCATTAAATGTTTGTTTTAGTTCATCACTCAAGATGCAGCTTTTGTTCTCCTCTAGAATAAGTTTCTTCGTGTATGTCCAGGATTCTTGGAGTATGGATGTAGAATAGAGAAAAATGCTCCACATTTGAATGCTTGTTCAACTCTTGTCTCTTTCACCCTTTGTGTGTCTTCTTAGTGCCTTTTTGTGTCACATGCATCATCATTTCCAGTGTTCTCTTTACATCCCTTTATAGCTTTCAGCTCTGGCAGAAAAGAATAATTTTCTTTTGCATGGGTACTAGGTATGGTTCCCTGACAGGAAACATAAATCATTTAATAACATTAACTGCATTAAAACCATCAAATGTATCCGTTAGCTAAATAAATAAATAGTATGAAGAGTATAGGGTTTTACTGGTTGGTCAATAATTAGTAGTTTTCTATTGGTAGATGTGCACGGTGGACATTGTGTCGCAGAACCTTCCACCAGCAGCTCTTTTGAACTTGCATCGGTAGCTCATATACCAGTGACTTTAGTCCCATGGGTAGCTCTTATTATCAGTAGCTGTTGCTCCATCAGTAGCTGTCTCTCCATCAGTAACTTTTTTGCATCAGTAGTCTATTGGTAGACTTATACTATCAGAATACTTCTATCGGTAGCTCAACATATCCGTGACTATACTTGTATCAATAACTATCTGTGAACTGGCTCTATCGGTAGACTTCTGTCTATCGGCAGCACTGGTCTGTTCTGTATCAGTAGCTCGGTAGACTGGTTCTATCAGTAGACTTCCTCATATTAGTAGCTCTGGTTTGTGATTCAGTACTCGTATCAGTAGGCTTACTCTATCTATAACTACTGGTAGACATGCACATCGGTAGCTTATCTGTTCTGTCGGTAGACTTTGTGTCTACTTACCAGTAACTCTGTTTATATTAGTGACCTTAGTGTAATGGTGACTCTGTCTATCAGTAGACTACGTCTATCGGTAGACTGAGCATAGGTAGCTCTAGCTAAACGTAGAGAAGTGAATTAATACTTATCTATTTCATACACAACATATCCGAATGGTTTAGAATTACTTCAGAACTTATATAAACATGGATAAACAAAGATTAAAATATCTCAAGGGTTATTTTAATATTATTATCATCTTGAGCACAGATTGAAAGAATTAATATATAGAAACACATTTGATTGAGATTATCAAAGTATATGAAATCATAATTGAGATTATCAAAACAGGTGAGGTCAACAATTCTGTGATTTCTCCTTGAACTCCATCTTTCGTTTATTTTCAAACCCATGATTTGGATATGTAACAACAACTTCCATTTCTACCTTGATAGAAAAATTCACAATTTCTTCATATCTAATGAATTATCTTATAGCTAATTCCCTTTGAAGACTTGGTTTTAATCCACAGAAGAATCGACCAACTTTACTTTCAGGTTGGATGATAATGATAGATTCATACCTTGCAATCATTGTAAAATTCACTTCGTATATACCAACATATTCATCATCCTTTTGCTTAAGCTCAAGGAAATCCTTTTCCATCTTTGTTCAAAAAATACGAGGGAAGTAATTATTGAAAAATAAGTTCTTGAACTCATCCCATTCCATGGATTCAATTTCAACTCAGGGCCTCGTATTCTTAATTAGAGTCCACCATTTGTCTTCTTCACCTTCTAAACTGTAAATAGCCAAAATGAATTATTCATGTTCCTAACAACGAAGTATGGAAAATATCTTTTCAATGGTATTGATCCATTGTTCAGCAATAAGTGGATCAGAAGACCTACTGGAAGAAGGTGGACGTTGCCTTATGAAGGACTCAATAGAATATTGTTCCCTTCTCTGCTCATTTGGAAGTACATAATGATTAATAGCTTGTGTAAGTATAGAAAAAATATTTTTCACCCCATCTCCCATAACATTGGTTTGTTCAGGAGTACAATCATTGCATTGTCCATTACATTGATCAACACAGTTCCTTCAGGTTCCAGCCATTGGCTAAAACCCAAAAAGAATAGCGTGATAGGAAAAAATCATGCTAGAAAAAACAACATAATAAAGGGGGAGTTCCTTAAATATATAATATCTTATGTTTAATTCTAATATCTTTACCGTAATTCTAGGACTATTACCTATACATATACATAACTTTAGGGACATCCCTAGACATACATTAGAAATATCTCTAGGGATTTCACTAATGTTTTCACATCCTAGTTTCCAAAGGTTAACAAAACATTTTCTCTGATACCAACTGTAGAGGCCCAAATCATGGCGTACATGGACATTACATTACTTTTGTGGAATACTTAATACATAACAAAAACCAACACTCAAGGATCATAATAATTTTGTGTCTTTGGAAACTCGAAACACAATATTCTAATCATGGTGAAAGATCTTCAACATCTCCCATAAAGATCTTCCCCTTTTGTTTTCTTAACTAAAACCTTTCTTTATATTCTGGGGAAAAGAAAACATAAAAAGGGTGAGCTCAAATGCTCAGTCAGGGTAAACATAGAGAACATAAAACAATCCATAAACATTTGAATGCAAAAACTTGAACATAAAATCTAAACATCAAAATCATGAGCAAATACATAAATCATGGAAGTACGTAAGGCATATATCATAAAGAAACATCAATAATGATAAAATATCATGGGAATAAAACATTTAATGGTGTAAAACAATTAATAACATGATATGATTTCCATAGTATCCCATACATTTATGCCAAGACCATCTTAGTGGACAAAGTCCCTTTCTGAATCGACATCACTCCTTGTTCCAGTCCGGTAACACTGAACCAGATTAACTTAACATTCTAGACACCTCTATCTCATGAGATATAAATCGTTAACCAATGTATTGAAGGGAGATATAGGTCCCACCCATCTCATAATGAAATCCTTCTTACGTGTGCCACAACATAAACATAAATCATTCATCACAACCCAAAGAATAAAATGGGTTTCATAAAAATCATTCCATCATAAAATAATCCATATAAAACAAATGGATATAATTTATCATAAGAAAACTGAAACCATGTATATCATAGAGACATTATACTTGAATCATACCCATATGAAATAATGTCATCTTAGATGGAAAATGGTTTTGATAAAACACTTGAAATGAATTATAGAGGAAAATATCTTTTCTTCTACAAAATCATTTTCTATTCACAAAATTCCATGAAATTTTAAAAGAAAAGGATTTTGTGGAAAATTTTCATGAAATATTGTAGAGTAATATTCATGAAAATAATGCATTATGAAACCATAAAAATTCGTTCATGCTGTATAAGTTAAAAAAACATTCTTCTCATACTTTTTCTAGAAAAGTCAAAAAAGCACCTCGTAACGTAAACAAAAGAAAGATTCCTTACATACCATGTAGTAAAATTAAAAAAATGGGTAAAAATGACATTAAGCATACATAGAACCATTTTTAGAAAATAGGGACATGGATGATAAATATAACCCCAGTAAATACTTAAAAATAAACAATCTCGGATAAGAATGAGATTGGAATAATTATCCCTTACCTTTGGTCCGATATGCTTCGTACGTATCCAAACTTCCTGTATAATGATTAAAAAAATGTCATTGACTTATTAAAGAATAATATTCGTTGTTATGATATCATATATGGTTCACTTATGACTTTATATTACCCTTGATTTTGTAAATTCCATGTTAAAGCAATGTTTTGGGTAAAATCGTTTTATTTATCATACGTGTTTGGACATGTTATTCTTGATATTATTATTAATTATATCATGATTTAATTACTTAAAAAATGTAAATCATGATTTATATATCATATATATTCAGTATATTTATATATAATTATATATATATATTTAATATATAGATAAATGAAATGAAATACACCGTTCATGGAGATGGTAGGCCGTATGTATGCATGAACACTGTTTTCCTTTCCATATTTACTTGAATGGAAATAAGTAGATGTCATAAATATATATATATATATATATATATACATAAATCCAGTAGCTTTATCATGTCATATATTTCATTATTATTCATTATATATACTTTATAATCATTATTGTATGGTTAACATGGAGAATGAATCTCATCGCGTCGTGGAGACGGTAATCGGTACGTATGCACGAGCGATGATATCATTCCAATAATGATTGAATTGAATTGGAGTGGATTATATAATATCTCAGAATTAGTATGATATTATAAAAACTATATATAGTTATTCTTTACACCATTATACCCATCCAAGTAAGGTGGTGGTGGAAAAACAAATTACACCACGACGTGGAGACGGTATTCTGTACGTACGCATGCACGGTGATTTCATTTTCCGTAGGATGGGTAGAAGTTGAAATGGGGTTGTTTCATATTTATAATAGAATATCAGTATATTATTTATACTGATGTTATTACTTTATCATGAAACAACTAAAGAAAAATAAGTTGAAGAAGAATGAAACTTGAAAGAATCGGTAGAAGAGATTACCTCTTCTTCGACGCACCTCTTTTAAGCTTCCTCTTAAGGCATTAGAGTTTGTATTTTGAGGAGCCCAGAACTTCTATAATGTTTCTAGGGATGTTGGTAAGGGAAATGGGCTGGTTTTGGCCGATCTTGAAGTCTCAAAATTGGGTAAATAGGAGAGGGAGGAGGTGCCCTTTTATAAGGTAGGATAGGGGAACCTTAGGAAAAACTTAAAATATTATTTTATAATAAAGTCATATTCGGTTTATAATACCTCGAAATTTATTTTTTTTGAAGCTAAAGTTGGTATGGGTATAAATCCTCTCAACCAATATATTTTAGGTAAGTTTAGGTTACTATTTTATCCTTATCATTTAGATTTAACATTAAGTTAAATAATTTAAATTTTACCGCGTCTTCTTGTTTTCTTATACACTACGGTTAATAAAATTACTATAACAAGAAAAACGAACCCCAAGTGGTTTATTATTAATATATATAACCTTATCTAAGTCATTTGGCCAAACCTTATATTTTTAGGAATAAAATAACAATTAATAATATAATATTTGTTTAAAAACTATTTTATGTCAATTTTGACACAATTGGGTAATTGATTTTTGTTAAAATCATAACTGCATGATTTGTTCAAACAAATTTAATTGAATAAATAATAATATGTCATTTTAACCTAAAGTGGAATTTATAAAAGGTCTCAAATTACATTTATTTGGGTATTTATAACATCAATTATGTTAATATTTCATTAATATGGTAATTACTGCATCATCATTGTGTCATAAATAAATTAAATTATTTAATGTCTAAAAATTATAAATAAAATAAAATTACGTATGAAATCTTTTTATCATTCTAATTAATATTTATAGTCGAATTTATCTTATGTGTAACCCTATATTAAAAATGTTTTAGTTATTAAACATTGATTTTAACTATTTTAACTCTTCTTTAAATAAAATAATAATAAATGTCGTAATCAAATAAAAGTGTACCTAAAGGGTAATATTTTATTCCTATGGTTGTTTTTGGTTGAATTACACTTATCCAATATAATTAGGAAATGTGTTATGGTAATAATATTATCATTTTTACCCTTAATTACCCTATTTACTTTTAACCGTGGTAAATAAAAGTAAAAAGTTACTATTCATCGAAAATTGTTTTTATCTTATTGAACCACATTTTACTCCTTGTTATTAATCATGTCTCTCGGATTTTCGAAATTCCACTCATAGAAGTAGTAAAATTAAGTTTTATGTAATTTTTCAAAGTCTCTTAGGAGGTGGGTAAAAAACGGTGAAAAGTTTAATACATTTGTTATACATCTAAAATTATTATAAAACGACTCCAATGAATTACATTGAACTTATATAGGTATTATGTATCAATTTTTACCTAAAATAAATTTAAATAAAATAAATAATTATTTAAATAAAGTCAGTTTTTAAATAGTAACCTAATGTTTTCACTATTCATCAAAAATGGAAAGTTTTCAGAAAAATACCAAAAGTTTACCCTAGGATAATTTTGGTATTCCGAATACAAAAATAAAGTCCATTTTGAAAGATAAAATTTATAAAATTTCAAAAAGTGGGTATTACTATTCATAACAGCATGTTCATAATAATATTATAACAATATCTCGTTTAATGAAACTAGGTATTGCGCACTACACACGCTATCGAAGAAGGTCTTGATTGTATGTAATGAAAGCCAAGTCAGGGATGTGTGAAGTAAAAGATCCGTTTGGTGTTGCGTATAACATAATCAAAACCTATTTCATTTATACATTAAACAAAATTTATACTTAATGTTGTGTAGAATAATTTCCACAAAATGAACTTGAAATTGTGTGTAACACGACCAAAGAACAATGTTTCGTATACTGCAAGCTAATACGGTGTTGTGTATAGTACAAGATAATCTTGGTGTAGTGTATAATTGAAGACATCAATGAAATTAAAAATATTATATGTCATAAAATCTCACGGTGTTACATAGATATTCCAAAATTCTATGATACCATAAATGAGATTCCATGATACTATTTTGAAATCCTATTACAAAAACACTTAATCATTACACAACATCATTGTAATACTCAACATCACAAATAGTGATTGCATGTGACTTCCCTTTATCCTTTTCCTTAAGAGGTTGCCCACGTTGATCATCATTAACCCTTGGATTAGGGCATTGATTAACATAATTCCCCATTTCCTTGCACTTGAAGCATTGAAGTGTTGGTGGTGCGTTCTCTGCAGTCTTTTCTTTATTCACATCATTAGCAACCCTTTTTCCATTACTTTGACACTCAACTGCCCGATGACCTTCTTTTCCACACTTAAAACGTTTTTCTAGTCCCTTTAATACAATCTCCAACATGGTTCTTTCCACACTTTGAGAACAAAGAAACATTCATCTTTTTTTCCCTATTATTCTGAGATTTCTCCTTGAACTCCATATTTTGTTTCTGGTCAAAACCATGAGATGGATATGTAACACCAACTTCCATTTCTACCTTGATATCACAATGAACAATTTCTTCATAGCTACAGAAGTCTCTTATAGCTAATTCCCTTAGAAGACTTGGTTTTAAGCCACTGAAGAATCGACCAACTTTACATTCAGGTTGGATGATAAAACTAGATGCATACATTGAAATCCTTGTAAAATTCGCATCGTATATACCAACATATTCATCATCCTTTCGCTTAAGCTCAAGGAAATCCTTTTCCATCTCTGTTCGAAAGATACGAGGGAAGTACTTATTGAAAAATAAGTCCTTGAACTCATTCCATTCTATGGATTAAATTTCATCTTAGGGCCTCGTATACTTAATTAGAGTCCACCATTTATCTTCTTCACCTTCTAAATGGTAAATAGCCAAAATGACTTTTTCATGTTCCTAACAAAAATGTATGGAAAATATATTTTCAATGGTACTGATCCATTGTTCAGCAACAAGTGGATCAGAAGACCCGCTGAAAGAAGGTGGACGTTGCCTCATGAAGGACTCAATAGAATATTATTCCCTTCTCTGCTCATTTGGAAGTCCAGAATGATTAATAGCTTGTGTAAGTATAGAAATAAGATTTTTTCACCCCATCTCCCATTACATTGGTTTGTTCAGGAGTACAATCATTGCATTGTCCATTACATTGTTCAAAACGGTTCCTTCGGGTTCCAGCCATCGGCTAAAACCCAAAAAGAATAGTATGAGAGGAAAAAATCATGCTAGGAAAAACAACATAATAAAGGGGGATTACCTTAAAAATATAACATCTTATGTTTAATTCTTAGATCCTTACTGTAATTCTAGGACTATTACCTATATGTCTACATAACCTTAGAGACATCCCTAGACATACCATAGAAATATCTCTAGGGATTTCACTAATGTTTTCACATCCTAGTTTCCAAAGTATAACTAAAACTTTACTCTGATACAAACTATAGAGACCCAAATCATGGCGTAAATGGAAATTAAATTACTTTTGCAGAATACTTAATACATAACAAAAACCAACACTCAAGGACCGTAATAGTTTAGTGTCTTTCGAAACTCGGAACACAATATTCTAATCATGGTGAAAGATCTTCAACATCTCCCATAAAGATCATCCCCTATTGTTTTCTTACCTAAAACCTTTCTTTATATCTTGGGGAAAATAAAACATAAAAAGGTTGAGATGAAATTCTCAGTAAGGGTAAACATAGAGAACATAAAACAATTCATAAACATTTGAATGAAAGAACTTGAACATAAAATCTAAACATCAAAATCATGTGCAAAGACATAAGTCATGGAAGTACGTAAGGCATATATCCTAAATTAACATCAATCATGATAAAATAGAATGAGAATAAAACATTTAATTGTTGAAAATCATTAATAACATGATATGATATCCATAGTATCCAAGGCATTTATGCTAAGACCATCTTAGTGGAGAAAGTCCCTTTCTGAATCGAGTTCACTCCTCATTCCAATCCTGTAACACTGATCCAGAATAACTTAACATTCCAACCATGTCTATATCATGAGATATAAATCTTTACCCAGTGAATTGGAGGGAGATATAGGTCCCACCCATCTCATAATGAAATCATTCTTACGTGTGCCACAACATAAACATAAATCATTCATCACAACCCAAACAATAAAATGGGTTTCATAAACATCATCCAAGAATTAAATAATCTATATAAAACAAATGGATATCATTTCATCATAAGAAAAGTGAATCCATGTAAATCATAGAGACATTATACTTGAAACATACACATAATATAATATCATCTTAGATGGAAAATGGTTTTGATAAAACACTTGAAATGAATTTTGGAGGAAATATCCTTTTTTCTTCAAAATCATTTTCTTTTCAAAAAATGCCATGAAATTTTTAAAGAAAAGGATTTTGGGGAAAATAGTCAGGAAATATTTTCGATTAAGCTTCATGAAAATAATGCATTATGAAACCATAAAAATCTGTTCCTGCCTTATAAGTTAAAAACATTCTTCTCATACTTTAGCCGAAAAATTCAAAAAATTACCTCGTAACGTAAAAAAAAGAAAGATTCCTTACATACCATGTAGTAAAAGTAAAAAAAATGATTAAAAAGGAATTTAAACATACATGAAACCATTTTTAGAAAACAGGGACATGGATGATAAATAGAACCCCAGTAAATACTCCCGAATAAACAATCTCGGATAAGAATGAGATTGGAATAATTATCCCTTACCTTAGGTCCGATATGCTTCGTACGTATCGAAAACTCATATATAATAATTTAAATAATGTCATTTAATTATTACAGAATCATATTCATTGTTATGATATCATATATGGTTCACTTATGACTTTATATTACCCGTTCTTTTGTAAATTCCATGATAAAGCAATGTTTTGGGTAAAATCGTTTTATTTATTGAACATGTTTGGACTTGTTGTTCTTGATATTATTATTACTTATATCATGATTTAATTACTTACAAAATGTAAATAATGATTTATATATCATATATATTCAGTATATATATATATATATATATATTTAATAGATAGATAAATGAAACGAAATACACCGTTCATGGAGACGGTAGGCCGTACGTACACATGAATGCTTTTTTCCTTTACATATTTACTTGAATGGAAGTAAGTAGATGTCATATATATATATATATACATTAGCTTTATCATGTAATATATTTCATTATTATCCATTATATATACTATATAATCATTCTTGTATGGTTAACAGGGAGAATGAATCTCATCACGTCGTGGAGACGATAATCTGTATGTACGCACGAGCGATTATATCATTCCCATAATTATTGAATTGAATTGGAGTGGATGATATAATATCTCATAATCCATATGATGTTATTATAACTATATATAGTTATTATTTACACCATTATACCCATCCAAGTAAGGTGGTGGTGGAAGAACAGATTACACCACGGCGTGGAGACGGTATTCTGTACGTACGCATGCGCAGTGATTTCTTTTTTCGTAGGATGGGTAGAAGGTAAAATGAGGTTTTTACATATTTATAAAAACATATAAGTATATTATGTATACTGATGTTATTACTTTATAATGAAACAACTAAAGGAAAAGAATTTGAAGAAGAAAGAAACTTGAAAGAATCGGTAGAAGAGATTACCTCTTCTTCGATGCACCTCTTTTAGGCTTCCTCTTAAGGCACTAGAGTTGGTCTTTTGAGGAGACCAGAACTTATATAATGTTTCTAGGGAAGTTGGGAAGGGAAATGGGCAGGGTTTGGCCAATCTTGAAGGCTCAAAATTGTGTAAAGAGGAGAGGGAGGTTGTTCCATTTTATTATGTAGGAGAGGGGCAACTTAGGATAAACTTAAAATATTATTTTATAATAAAGTCATATTCAGTTTATAAAAGCTCCAAATTGAATTATTTCGAAGATAATGTGGGGATGGGTCTAAATCCTCTAAACCAATAGATTTTAGACAAGTTTAGGGTACTATTGTATCCTGATCATTTAGATTTAACACTAGGATAAATAATTTAACTTTTACCGTGTCTTCTTGTTTTCTTATACTATATGGTTAATAAAATTACTATAATAGGCCAAACGAACCCAAAATGGTTAATTATTAATATATATAACCTTAACTAAGTCATTTGGCCGAAAATTATATTTTTAGGAATAAAATAACAATTAATAATATAATATTTGTTTTAAAAACTATTTTATGTCAATTTTGACACTATTTGGTAATTGATTTTTGTGAAAATCATAACAACATGATTAGTTTGAACAAAGTTAATTGAATAAATAATAAAATGTCAAATTAACCTAAAGTTTAATTTATAAAAAGTCTCAAATTACATTTATTTAGGTATTTATAACATCAATTATGTTAATATTTCATTAATAAGGTAATTACTGCATCATCATCGTGTCATAAATAAATTAAATTATTTAATGTCTAAAAATTATAAATAAAATACCATTATGTAGTAAATACTTTTATCTTTCTAATGAATATTTATAGTCTAATTTATCTTATGAATAACCCTATATTAAATTTTTTTAGTTATTAAACATTGATTTTTAACTATTTTAACTCTTCTTTAAATAAAATAATAATAAATGTCCTAATCTAATCCAAGTGGACCTAAAGGGTAATATTTTATTCCTAAGGTTGTTTTTGGTTGAATTACAATTATCCAATAGAATTAGGACATGTGTTATGGTAATAATAATATCATTTTTACCCTTAATTACCCTATTTACTTTTAACCGTGGTAAAATAAAAGTAAAAAGTTACTATTCACCAAAAAATATTTTTATCTTATGGAACCACATTTTACTCCTTGTTATTAATTTTGTCTCTCGGATTTTCGAAATTCCACTCACAAAATCGGTAAAATTAAGTTTTATGTAAATTCTCAAATTCTCATAGGAGGTGGGTAAAAGACGGTGAAAAGTTCAATAAAATTTTTATACATCTAAAATTATTATAAAATTACTCCAATGAATTACAATGAACCTATATAGGTATTAAGTATTAATTTCTACCTAAAATAAATTTAAATAAAATAAATAATTATTTAAATAAAAAGTTAGTTTTTAAATAGTAACCCAGTGTTTTCAATATTCATCAAAAATTGAACGTTTTCAGAAAAATACCAAAAATTCATCCTAGGCTAATTTTGATATTCTGAATACAAAAATAAAGTCAATTTTGAAAGATAAAATTTATAAAATTTCAAAAAGTGGGTATTACTATTCATAAAAGCATGTTCATAATAATATTATAATAATATCTCATTTAATGGAACTCGGTATTGCGTAATACACACGCTATCGAAGAAGGTCTTGATTGCCTGTAATGCAAGCCAAGTCAGGGATGCGTGTAGTGAAAGCGTCGTTTTGTGTTGCGTATAACATAATGAAAACTTATTTCATTTATAAATTAAACAAAATTTATACTTAATGTTGCGTAGAATAATTTCCACAAAACAAACATGAAATAGTGTGTAACACGAGCCAAGAATAGTGTTTCGTATAATGCCAGATAATATGGCGTTGCATATAGTAAAATCTAATCTTGGTGTAGTGTATAATTGAAGACATAAATGAAATTAAAAATAATATATCTCATAAAATCTCGGGGTGTTACATTTTACCCCCCTTAAAATGAATTTCGTCCTTGAAATTCATCAGGGTTATACATAATTTACTACTTGAATATTTCATTCGTGAAAACCCACATCGTAAAAGGAAAACTAAAACTTAACTTTCAAAAGTGAAGTAATAAATGTAATGGTTACCCAGATTAACTCATCACTAGGTTTCCAAATAGGAGAACATTGGTGGAAATATGGATATGGAAGAAAAATCTAACAATCAGGTTCTGATGGAGAGTGGTAGAGAACATGGATATGAAAAATCCAACAATCACAAAGCCATAAATTTAGGATGATTTAATGTACCATCTGATTAATCGGATATAAGGAAAATAGGAAAACATTTTTTTTATTTTCAAGATCATTTCCCTAAAGTTAAATAATTTCTGAATTAAAAGAAATACTTAGTTGATTTTGGTACAATCTTACTACTATTTGTGCCTTGAACAATTTCCACTTCATATATTAATGAAATGAAGCTGAATTTGTCTTCCGTGAAGTGTTAGTAGATCATTCTATAGAATGATAGGTCATTCCATCTGTCTCAAAAAAGGATAACAAAAGTCATTAAATATACATAAGTCCATCTATAGTGAGATTAATCGTATATGGTTTCTAAAATGGACATATACTTCTTATATCATACGGATTAATATAATAAAAATATTTTCTACTAACCAGGGACTTCCTGTAGGCTAGTGGTAGGCAATAAAGGCCAGTCGCACTTCGATTGTGGGTTCGATTCCTACTGCCTTGTCCGACGTGACACGATGTCGCTCATCCTACAGGTTGTCCTTTTTCTAAAACTACATTATTATAACATTCCATCAATAATATCAAAAAAAGTTCAATCCTTAAACAATACTAACTTATTTCTGACATAATCCATTCAAATCTTTATGCTTATCCAAAATACTTCTGTCCAATCTTATAGTATAAAGAAAACAATTACTAGAAATGTCATCTACCGAGCATGTGAATACCATCATTTATCCCCCATATATCATATGATATATCTTGTTGGTCAAATTATAAACATGTGAATACCTTAATCATGTATTCTCTTAAAATATAAATACCCATTGAACCTTATTGAAAACAAGAATGATGTCAAAATTTAACACTTTCCACATACCAAAATCCCAAAATTTCTATATACTCAAACCATGATATAACTTTGTCCTTATATCAGTCATAAGATCATTTCATTTTTTGTTTATCCCTTCATTATGTGCATATAAACTTCTTTATAAAAATATTTCAATCACTTTTCATGGTTACCGGTACCATATAATTATTGAAAACCAATACATAGATATTCCAAAATTCCATGATACCATAAATGAGATTCCATGATACTATTATGAAATCCCATTACATAAACACTTAATCATTACAAAACATCATTGTCATACTCAACATCACAAATAGTGATCGTATGTGACTTCCCTTTATCATTTTCCTTAAGAGGTTTCTCATGTTGATCATCATTAATCCTTGGATTAGGACATTGATTAACATAATGCCCCATTTCCTTGCACTTGAAGCATTGAAGTGTTGGTGGTGCATTCTATGCAGTCTTTTCTTTATTCACATCATTATCAACCCTTTTTCCATTACTTCGATGCTCAGCTACTCGATGACCTTCTTTTCCACACATAAAACAATTTATAGTCCCTTTATGATAGTATCCACCATGCTTCGTTCCACACTTTGAGCATAAAGAAACAACCATCTTCTTTTCTCTATTATTCTGATATTTCTCCTTGAACTCCATCTTTCATTTCTTTTCAAAACCATGAGATGGATATGTGACACCCGCTTCCATTTCTACCTTGATAGCACAATACACAATTTCTTCATTGCTACTAAAGTCTATTATAGATAATGCCCATTGAATACTTGGTTTTAAGCCACTGAAGAATCGACCAACTTTACTTTCAGGTTGGATGATAAATCTATATTCATAACATTCAAGCCTTGTAAAATTCGCTTCATATATACCAACATATTCATCATCCTTTTTCTTAAGCTCAAAGAAATATTTTTCCATCTTTGTTCAAAAAATACGAGGGAAGTAATTATTGAAAAATAAGTTCTTGAAGTCATCCCATTCCATGGATTCAATTTCAACTCGGGGCCTCGTATTCTTAATTAGAGTCCACCATTTATCTGCTTCACCTTCTAAATGGTAAATAGCCAAAATGACTTTTTCATGTTCCTAACAACGAAGTATGGAAAATATCTTTTCAATGGTACTGATCCATTGTTCGGCAACAAGTGGATCAGAAGACCGACTGAAAGAAGGTGGTCATTGCCTCATGAAGGACTCAATAGAATATTGTCCCCTTCTCTGCTCATTTGGAAGTCCAGAATGATTAATATCTTGTGTAAGTATAGAAATAATATTTTTCACCCCATATCCCATTACATTGGTTTGTTCAGGCGTACAATCATTGCATTTTCCATAACATTGATCAACACGGTTCCTTCGGGTTCTAGCCATCAGCTAAATCCCAAAAATTATAGTCTGAGAGGCAAAAATCATGCTAGAAAAAACAACATAATAAAGGGGGAGTACCTTAAATATATATCATCTTATGTTTAATTCTACGATTTTTACCGTAATTCTAGGAATATTACCTATACGTATACTTAACCTTAGGGACATCCCTAGAAATACCTTAGAAATATCTCTAGGGATTTCTCTAATGTTTTTGCATCCTAGTTTTCAAAGGTTAACTAAACCATTCCTCTGATACCAACTTTAGAGACCCAAATCTTGGTGTACATGAAAATTACATTACTTTTGCGTAATACTTAATACATAAAAAAAACCAACACTCAAGGATCATAATATTTTAGTGTCTTTGGAAACTCGGAACACAATCTTCTAATCATGGTGAAAGATCTTCAACATCTCCCATAAAGATCTTCCCATTTTGTTTGCATACCTAACACCTTTCTTTATATCCTGGGGAAAAGAAAAAATAAAAAGGGTGAGCTAAAATTCTCAGTAATGGTAAACATAGAGAACATAAAACAATCCATAAACATTTGAATGCTAAAACTTGAACATAAAATCTATACATCAAAATCATGAGCAAAGACATAAATCTTGGAAGTACATAAGGCATATATCATAAAAGAACGTCAATCATGATAAAATAGCATGGGAATACAACATTTAATTATGGAAAACCATTAACCACATGATACTTTATCCATAGTATCCAAGGCATTTATGCCAAGACCATCTTAGTGGACAAAGTCCCTTTCTGAATCGAGTTCACTCATTGTTCTAGTCCTGTAACACTGAACCAAACTAACTTAACATTCCAGCCATGTCTATCTCATGAGATATAAATCGTTACCCAATGCATTGGAGGGAGATATAGGTCCCACCCATCTCATAATGAAATCATTCTTACGTGTTCCACAACATAAACATTAATCATTCATCACAACCCAAAGAATAAAATGTGTTTCATAAACATCATCCCATCATAAAATAATCCATATAAAACAAAAGGATATCATTTCATCATAAGAAAATTGAAACCATGTAAATCATAGATACATTATACTTGAAACATACACATATGAAATAATGTTATCTTAGATGGAAAATGGTTTTGATAAAACACTTAAAATGAATTCTTGAGGGAAATATCCTTTCTTTTTCAAAATCATTTTATTTTCACAAAAATGACATGAAATTTGAAAATAAAACGATTTTGTGGAAAATAGTCATGAAATATTGTAGAGTATGCTTCATGAAAATAATGCATTATGATACCGTAAAAAACCGTTCATTCCGTATAAGATAAAAAAATATTCTTCTCATACTTTTTCTGGAAAAGTCAAAAAAGCACCTCGTAATGTAAACAAAAGAAAGATTCCTTACATACCATGTAGTAAAAGTTAAAAAAATGGTTAAAAAGGAATTTAAACATACATGAAACCATTTTTAGAAAATAGAGACAGGGATGATAAATATAACACCAGTAAATACATAAGAATAAGCAATCTCGAATAACAATGAGATTGGAATAATTATCGCGTACCTTAGGTCTGATATGCTTCGTACGTATCCGAACCTCCTGTATAATGATTTAAATAATGTCATTAAATTATTAAAGAATCATATTCATTATTATGATATGATATATGGTTTACTTATTACTTTATATTAACCGTTCTTTTGTGAATTCCATGTTAAAGCAGCGTTTTGGGTAAAATCGTTTTATTTATCATACGTGTTTGGACTTGTTGTTCTTGATATTATTATTACTTATATCATGATATAATTACATAAAAAATGTAAATCATGATTTATATATCATATATATTCAGTATATATATATAATTATATATATATATATGTATATATATATATTTAATAGATAGATAAATAAAATTAAATACACCGTTCATGGAGGCGGTAGGCCCTACGTACGCATGAACGTTGTTTTCCTTTCCTTATTTACTTGAATGGAATTAAGTATATGTAATATATATATATATATACATAAATCATGTATCTTTATCATGTCATATATTTCATTATTATTCATTATATATACTTTATAATCATTCATGTATGGTTAACATGGAGAATGAATCTCATCGCGTCGTGGAGAAGGTAATCTGAACGTACGCACAAGCGATGATATCATTCCCATAATTATTGAATTGAATTGGAGTGGATGATATAATTTCTCCGAATCATTATGATGTTATAATTACCATATATAGTTATTCTTTACACCATTATACCCATCCAAGTAATGTGGTGGTGAAAAAACAGATTACACCACGGTGTGGAGACGGTATTCCGTACGTACGCACACACAATGATTTCTTTTTCCGTAGGATGGGTAGAAGGTGAAATGGGGTTGTTTCATACTTATAATAACATATCAGTATATTATTTATACTGTTATTATTACTTTATAATGAAACAACTAAAGAAAAATAATTTGAAGAAGAAAGAAACTTGAAAGAATCGGAAGAAGGGATTACCTCTTCTTCGATGCACCTCTTTTAAGATTCCTCTGAAGGCACTAAAGTTGGTATTTTGAGGAGACCAGAACTTCTATAATGTTTCTAGGTAATTTGGGAAGGGGAATGGTCAGGGGTTGGCCGATCTTGAAGGCACAAAATTTTGTAAAGAGGAGAGGGGGGAGGTTTCCTTTTATAAGGTAGGAGAGGGGCACCTTAGAAAAAACATAGAATATTATTTTATAATAAAGTCATTTTCGGTTAATAATAACTCCAAATTGATTGATTTCAAAGATAAAATGGGGATGGGTCTAAATCCTCTCAAACAATAGATTTAGACAAGTTTAGGTTTCTATTTTATCTTTATCATTTAGATTTAACTCTATGTTAAATAATTTAACTTTTACTGTGTCTTCTTGTTTTTTTATACTATATTGTTAATAAAATTACTATAACTATCCAAAAGAACCCCAAGGGGTTCATTATTAATATATATAACCTTATATAAGTCATTTGGACAAACCTTATATTTTTAAAAATAAAATAACAATTAATAATATAATATTTGTTTCAAAAACTATTTTATGTCAATTTTGACACTATTTGGTAATTGATTTTTGTGAAAATCATAACAGCATGATTAGTTCTAACAAAGTTAATTTAATAAATAATAACATTTCATATTAAACAAATTTGGAATTTAAAAAAAAGTCTCAAATTACATTTATTTGGGTATTTATAACATCAATTATGTTAATATTTCATTAATAAGGTAATTACTGCATCATCATTGTGTCATAAATAAATTAAATTATTTAATATCTAACAACTATAATTAAAATATAATTATGTATTAAATATTTTTATCTTTCTAATTAATATTTATAGTCGAATTTATCTTATGTATAACCCTATATAAAAAATGTTTTAGTTATTGAACTTTGATTTTAACTATTTTAACTCTTCTTTAAATAAAATAATTATAAATGTCCCAATCTAATATAAGTGGAACTAAAGGGTAATATTTTATTCCTAAGGTTGTTTTTGGTCTAATTTGACTTATCCAATAGAATTAGGACATGTGTTAGGGTAATTATAATAATTTCATTTTACCCTTAATTACATTATTTACTATTAACCATGGTAAATAAAAGTAATAAGTTACTATTAACCAAAAATTATTTTTATCTTATTGAACCACATTTTACTCCTTGTTATTAATCGTGTCTCTCGGATTTTCAAAATTCCACTCACAGAAGCGGTAAAATTATGTCTCATGTAAATTTTCAAATTCTCCTAGGAGGTGGGTAAAAGACGGTGAAAAGTTCAATAAAATTTTTATATATCTAAAATTATTATAAAATGACTCCAATGAAATAAATTGAAATTATTTAGGTAATATTTATCAATTTTTACCTAAAATAAATTTAAATAAAATAAATAATTATTTAAATAAAAAGTCGGTTTTTAAATATAAACCTAGTGTTTTCACTATTCATCAAAAATTGAATGTTTTCAAGGAAATACCAAACATTCACCCTAGGATAATTTTGATATTCAGAATCCGAAAATGAATTCCATTTTGAAAGATAAAATTTATAAAATTTCAAAAAGTGTGTATTACTATTCATAACAACATTTTCATAATAATATTATAATAATATCTCATTTAATGAAACTTGGTATTGCGTACTACACATGCTATCGAAGAAGGTCTTGATTGCGTGTAATGCAATCCATGTCAGGGATGCGTGTAGTGAAAGCTATATTTGGTGTTGCGTATAACATAATCAAAATTTATTTCATTTATACATTAAACAAAATTTATTCTTAATGTTGCATAGAATAATTTCCACAAAATGAACTTGAAATTGTGTGTAACACGAGCGAAGAATAGTGTTGCGTATACTGCAAGCTAATACGGTGTTGTGTATAGTACAAGCTAATCGTGGTGTAGTGTATAATTTAAGATATCAAATAAATTAAAAATAATATATCTCATAAAATCTCAGGGTGTTACAGAGAAGTCCCTGGGAAGTCTTGTTTTAGGCCTAGAGTATTCATATTTTAACGATGATAATGATGGAAATATACCTGGGAGTGGAGGTATTGTCATACATTCTACTCAGAGAGTGATGGAGGGATCTCTCATTACTTATAGAGATTCTGAAGATAGACTCGAGGTATCTATTATGAGTTCTTCGTTTGGACAAACTCTCCATGATATCTTTGGACATGCTCATAGCATAGCTATTTTAGAAACTAATAAAGGTAGTTCTCATAGTGATGATATTTATGTCGACGATACTACAATTATTGAAGAATAAATTGATGCCAATGATAGAGTTGAAGATTAGTTTTTTTGAGCATGATTAATAGAGGATGTTGTGGAGTAAGAAGTTAGTCATCAGGCTTATGAACCATCTACCTCTATTACTTCTACATAATATGTTACCAATTATTATTTGAATGAATTAAAATATTATATTATATGTGTTTTTAAGTTATTATATATTTATTTTTTAAAATTACTTGGATCCATCTTGAGAGGATGAAATTAGAAGAACAATACTTTATTTTATTTATCATCTTCAGTCTCAGTTTTATCTTGAGATTAATTTACAAAAACATGTGATTGAGGATATAAAGGAACAGCTAGGTTCTCTAAAAATATATATATCTAATATGTTGTTACAGTTATATTATACATTTGTGAATTTATTGTTTTGATGTACTCCTACTCCAATTCTTATAACACATCATACTCCTCCAATTTCACCATTTTTGATGAAGAGAATATAAAAAAATAATATAAGATAAGATGAAGATTTTTATTGAAGAGTTTTCTCAAACCATAGAATCTGTGTTTTATGGTATTTAAAAAAAATTCTTCCAAGACCTTTGATCTTATAAAGGAATATATAAATAAATATGAAAAAATATAGAAACCATCTAGAGGGATATAGATTTCAAGCTAAAAAGAATCCTTAGAAATTGATATTTAAGGTGTATATTCATAATTATAGACTAGGATCTAATGATTCCAACATTAACCCGAGATTATAAGTCCCAATTTAAGACTATAAAAAATATGACCCTCATGTTTGAAGCTTCAACAGATAATAGAGATTAATTTATACAAGTATTAGAGAACAGTTCTTTAGTAGAAAGCAATTTGACATTGCTGATGGAACCCTATATTTACTATGTAGATACTACCATGCTAGCCCCTCCAAACATTCCTATATCAATTACTTCTACCACAACCTCATATACCATGAATCCTTTTATCTTTTCACTTAGATAATAAATTGAGAAAGAAAGACTTGTTTCGGGATGTGTAGTCATTGGAGGTCCTTCTTCCACCAATGCACCTCAAACTACCTCTTCTACCCCTATTTATACTTCCAAAATAATGAATCATATCTTAAATAATTATATACATTATTTCCTAGATTTATATTATGAAAATAATTCACGGAGAGGGTATTATTTGTAAAAAGTTTTTAATATCTTTTTATATGTCAATGGAGTGTATCTTTTTATTCTCATATGTCATTAATTTTATTTATTTTTATTTGGTTTTATAATATAATTAACTTTTTGATAATCCAAAAGTGATAAATGTTCACATTCTAAAATTGAATTAATTGGGAATATTTTCCTGGACTTTCTAAAGATTTAATAAATTTAGAACTCTACGTTTCAATCCAAAAATGATATTTTTTGTTGTTGTATTCAATTCATTACAATTTAAATTTCATGATATTTTATCATAAAAGGGGGATATTATTGGATTAGATAAGAACCACATTATTTTATTGATCCCAAATCATTATTAAAATTTTATTAATTAATTTTATGTTTTCTTATAGTCAATGGTTTTTTGGAAATAATTTGAAAATTGGATAAGTCTAAAACATACCGTGAAACCCTAACACTTGTGCAATGTATGTATCAAGTGTAAGATTTAAACTGACCATAAAGGTAAAAAGACCATATAGAACCTAGTAGACATTATACTGCAACCAAATGTATATACAAATAAACTACCATTCATTATATGATAGAAATTCATCCAATTCATGAATATGCCATGCATTGACATTCAACCTACCATGCATTGAGAAATAACCGAATGCATGCATAATCAAATTACTATGAGATTTCCAAGTCATATTTATCTAAGTAAGGTAATGACTATATGTATCGTTAATTTTACATACTATAATAACAACTATATACTATGTGTTGTGATGTTCCTATCATGAGTATAAAGGATATGTGTATTCATAGTAAGGAAGCTACCATGCAAAGTGACTGCACAAAGGAAACTATGAGCCACTTGACGAAATCCAGTTACCAATCCAAGATAAGAAATATTTTCACTAAGTAATGTAATGAAAACATGTGTTATTATAGAAACCACATGAAGTGGAATTACAACTACAAGAACAATTCAGGTGACCACATGAAGTCTTTAACCTACTACATGAGCAAATTGACTAACTGCATGAAAGAATAAAACAACAATGTGAAGTTATCATGTCAACTAACAATTCAAATCAACCATGAGATAATTAAACATTGTTTTAATATTTAAAATCTCAAAAAGTATATATTAATAGTAATTTTTTTTTAAAATATTCAACTTCTAGTTTTGTGGCGTTAATATAGAGCCAATACAATAATGGCTGCATTGATTGTTCTCCAATTACTAATTTCAGAGGGAGATTTCTTTAGAAGTTAAAAACATTGTGTGTAGAGAGATATAATGTTTATAATCTTATAGATAATAAACAAGGAATAAAATCATGAACCTATGCTATATAGAGTACTGGTTAAAAACTCTTCAGGATAATATATTTTCCTAAACCTTTACGAATCTTGTTCAAGATAATTTCAATGTGAGATTCATGGAATCTTTGATAAATGAAGATATTCATATTAAAATACACTAAATATTATGATATCTCATCTCTTGATATTTTTTTATTATTTTTATTAGATGGGATATGTTTTATCATACTCAGTTTATTTTTAAAAATAGTCTCATATACTAAAAAAGTGAGTTCTTGACACTATCTTTCAAATATTTTCTCTTTTATTCCCACATAAAATTGTGGATGAGTTTTTCTATGGCCCATAAAATATATTTTTTCATGTAGAACTGTTTATGATTCATTTTTCTAGGATTTTATGATATAGTTTTATTGAAACACGATCCAAGTTATGGATATATTTATTCATTAATAAACATATTGGCAGTGGGTGACATCCAAGTGAAGGAGATTATGTCTTGGATTAATAATAAAAACATGTTTATATTCATTTTTGTTTTTATCATTTTTTACTTAATATTAAATATCAATACATAATGTTTTTCCTATATTAAATAAATAAAACTCTATATTGATAGTAGGCATTAACAATTGTGTTATATACTATGTTTGATACTAGAAAATTGGTTAGAAAAGTTAAAAAGAGTTTTTAAAACTATTTTAAAATGAGTTCTGATGAAGTTCTACAAAATATTTCTAAAGAATAAAATTATATAATTCTAATATTTTTTTACTGGACTTTTTTATTAACCTTGAGGATTTATGTATTAAATCGATTTAACAAATATTTTTATTTGAAACTAAATTCACCTCCTATAAAGTGTTCCACTCTGACCAATGATAACCTAGATATTAATTTGGTTTGAATGAATAGGAATAAACAACTTTATAAATTTTAGTATAATGGTTTTTAAAAAATAAAATATATTGATAAAATGTACTTTATTTTTAGTAAATCCTTTATATTCTTCAAAAAACATTTTTCCTAAAAAATGTTTTTATTCCTTTTGGTTAACAAATAATAAAATATTTTTCTCCATTTTTAGAAATTATATTTTAGAATATAAAATTAATTTTTAAAGAACACATGTCAAAACTATCTTAGAGTGTATTTTTGATACTTTTTTTAAAAGATTAATATTCTTATGAAGATTTGAAATTACTGATATTTATTAAAATCTCTGTTTTTAATTAAAGAATATAGACGTACTATTTTTTATAAATATGGTTTTAAAATTAATATTAGTTCAATTATAATATTATTAATCTAATTTAGGTTATTGAGGTCAATTTTAGGTTTAATTTCTATATAGAAACAACATATAATTACGGGAAATTTTCTTCTGAAAACCGGTTTCATTGCATTTGTGGGATTAGTTTTATATAAATTTTTTAAAATTCTATGAATTTATTTTAAAAAAATAGATTCAATATTTTTAATCATAATAAATAAAATTATATTAAATGTTCAACATATTAGTTTTTGTAATAATTAATATTAAAAAGAGTTAAAATTAATTACTTCGGTTAAGGTTAAAATGAGTTTATAGGTGGTCAAACTAAAAAGACAAGGGTTAAAATGTTTTTTTACAATTCCTTTTTTTTACCATATTTATAATTTACCACATATATGTATTTATAAAGATCTATTTTGGAGCCTTGTGGGGTGTGTACATTGTGGGTATTCATTTTTCTTTTAGAAAATTTCAACATGTTCTCTGCCATAATTATAAAAGGGGCCCCTTTGTCCCACCCTCTTCACACTCCAAATATAGTGTTTGAGGAATAACATACATATAAATTAAAACATTTTTTAATATTTATTACATTACACAAAACACTCCAAAATATTGTATTGGTTTAGTGCCCTTAAAAATTCTGAAACATAAACACTGGTCTATAAGTGAACTACAACATCACCCACTAAATTCTTCATAACTAGAATTCTTAATAAACACATCATACATAATACATATATATATATATATATTAATAACCTAGGTAAAGGAAACCTAAGAAAGGGTGAACCCAGATCCCAATAAGGTGAAACAAGGGATATATGTAATTATATCTTGTACATATGTGTATGTAATCATGAGAATAACATTTGGAAACCATACCCTATATATCAATGCTTATAATCATGAGTTTTAGGACAATGATTTTCTATTCATAAGACACGAATCATAAGGGAATCAAATAACATGAGCCATGAGAGCATAACATTCTTATAAGTTATTAATTTGTGGCATACAAAAAAGGCAAAGAAAATCATTTCCATATTGATCAAGGATCACTACCAAGGCCATAATAACAGACACAATCCTTCGTTGTACTGATTTTACTCCTCATTATAGACCTATATTACTATACCATGTTTCCTCCTTGTTCTAGCCCACTTGTACTATAAAGGTTTTACACCCCATTCCATCTATTTCTATAACTATAACTATATATATAAATATATAAATTTCTACCCAATGCACTGTAGGGAGATATAGGACCCACAAATAACATAATGAAAACCATATTTATGGGTACCACATGACTATAAAAATTCATCATATCATAACCCATGAAATAATGGTGGAATTATAAACATTTTAACATATCTTAACCTGTGTAAAAGAGATAGGTTCCAAAATCATTACATCATAGTATAACCTGTGAAAATAATAAGGTTTCATAATAATATAACCCATGGAATAAAAATAGGTTTCATAAGTATATAACCTATAAAATACAAACTAGTGTCATAAGAATATAACCCATGGAATAGGAATATGATTCACAATAATATAACATATAGAATAGAAATGGGTTTAATAAATGGCATTTCAAAAAAACATAAAACATTCAAAATACGAACATGGATGGTGAATTTAGATTATATCCCAATTAAGGCATGAGTGAAACCAAAAGATGTCATATTAGATGGAGAATAATTTTGCAATATCATTTAAATCAGTTTTTGAGGAATATATAATTTCTACATTGAAAAAAATTGTACATAAATCCATTTGAAAAAATTTTACAAGGAAAATGACATTGAAAACATACTATGTAAACTCCTAGGAAATGAATGATCATAAAATCAAAATATTCCATTCATGTTTTACACGAAGAAAAAATTGTTCCTACTATATTTTTGGTAAAAAGAACAATCATTATTTTTGAAAAATGACTAGAAATTTACATTAAAAACATTTTTCTTAAAAGTAAAAAATGGGTAAAAGTTTCATTTAAAAATTAAAATATAATAATATAACATCTTTGAAAATATTTATCCAAAAAACATGGTTTGGAATAAAAATAGATTTCCTATTGAATAGAGAGATAAAGTTTATTTTTCATAATTTTTTTATAATAATTTTAATTAAAAAATTATAGATAAATGGTATTATTACATGGATATATCATGAATAACCACAAGAAAAGATAATTCATGGGAATCGATTTAGAGTAAATGCAAGATATTTTAACACCATAGTGTTAATTTTAAACAATCTTGATGATTGATGATATTGTAAAATAAATTTTTTACAAAATTTGTAACATTGGATCATGATACCAATGAAATAATAAAATAAAATGAAACATAATGTTTAATGAGGATGAAAAATTTGATGATATTACATGTAAAAGGGTCTATATATGTACCCCATTAATGAATATAGGTGCATAACATAATATACCTCTTAAATAAGGAAAATTGAGAGAAAACCCCCTAGAGATTCAATGATATTTTAACAGTAAAAACCATGAAATATATATCCAAAAATAGATATTTAAATCTAGATAATTATCAATATAATAATCTTAAAATATATCAATAGGAAGTATAAAAACCACAAAAAATAAATAGGTGGTGAACATGGTTTTTGTCTCACAAAAAATAATTGTGAAACAAAAATAACATAAATTAGGTCCTGACATCCGTTGTAATCATTAAATACTCATGTATAATAAATATATGTTTATTATTAATATATTAGATAAACATATTAATTTATATCATACCATATGTTATTTTCTTAAGATCTTTTATTAACTTTTTATTAACAATTCTTTGTAAAATTTGGGTTTCAAGTAATAACCACATTGTTTTTTGTGTATGTTTGATTATTTAAATTTTTGGTAATATTTATTTAATCATGATTTAATAATATATATATTCATAAACATGAAATAAATATCATATATATTAATTATATATGTATTTATCAAAATATATAAATGATATAAATAGGAAATAAAATATACCGTTCATAGAAACACTAGGTCATACGTATGCAAGTAGGGTATTTATATTTTCTTATTGGATTGATGTAAAACAATTATATAAGATATTATAATTATTTAATCATTTTTATTTCCCATATATAACATATTTTTATTAAACCCACAATTAATATATTCCATGTATAGCCTTAACGAATCACATCGCTTCACAGGGTGATAGTCTGCTATACACAAGAACAACATTATTATATTAACACAAAATAGAAAGCATGCTGATATGAGTAATATAAAAATTTAAGAATCAAAATAAAATAAAAAAAACAGAAAAATTCATATATAAATATTATGTTCATAAATTTTCCCAACATTGATAGGTGGTAATGGAAAAATGAATGATGTCAGTTTGTGAGGCGATAATCCCCCATACACCCAAATGAAGATTTTGTAAAACATTTGATGGAAGTATTTGTGGTTGTTGGTAATAAACTTAAGATAAAGACATATAATAATATTGAATATATTTTAGTTATTATATAATCATGATATAAATATAATTTATGGATTTTGAGAAAGAAATAAGATAAACACATTCATTAATAAACTTCACCTCTTCTTTAGGTATCTTCTTATGGTTTTCACCAAATGACTTCCGTGGTTTTTTTCTGTCCAAATTAAGTATTGTAGGATGATATTAGGGAATTAAAAAATTTATTTGGGTAGGTATTTTACCAACCAATTGGTTTTTATGGTGTAAAGAGAGGGGAAGTTGGGGTGGCCATTTATAAAGGATGTGAGTGGTAAGTTTTTAAATTTTTGAAAGAGAGTAATAAACCCATGTTTTTTACACATAAAGTATCTCCAATAAAAGAAACAATATCGGTAATGGATGGTATATTGTTGTAATATGGCCATAAAATGGGTGTTGTTCAATTTTATAGGTTATGTTTTCCCTTATGTTTAAAGTTATGTCCCTTATTAAACTTGTTTTCTCTTAATAGTGGTGAATAATTTTTACTATTATCATTAATAATTATGTTAATTTTTTTTACTTATTATAGATTATAATTTATTTTGACTAAAAATATTTAAACCATTTTTCTAAATTCTACTCATAAAATTAAAGAAATTAATTTAAAATTTATTCTCCTAGATGGAACGCGACAATAAGTTTTGATAATGAAATAGTCTAAAATATCTAGAAGGTTTTATATCCAATTTCAATTTAAAATTGATTAAAATGAACTAAATTGGATTTATTTATGTATAATTCAACTAATTATACTTTAAAATCAATTTCAAATATAATTTAACATTATAAATAAATTAAAAAAATGGTAATTTTAATTTAAAATTTAGTATATTTTACCATTCATCCAAAACACAAATATTTTAGAAATATATAAATAATTAATGAAAATATAATTTTGAAATTATGAATAAAAAATCAAGTTTATTTAATCAAATTAAATTTTTAGAATTTTCAAAAAAAAATATTTTTTATAATTCACAAAAGAAAATAAAAAAGCTGTTTTTTAGAAGTTATTATTTTCAAAACATATATATACTTCACCAAGTATTGTATATTTCATTATCAATATGTGGAATTTATATAAAACCATTATAAATCATACTTAAAAATTATTTATTGTTATTCATACTAATATTTTTAATGGATAGGTAATATTTGATTTGTTTAAAAAATTATGATAATAAAATGTTGTTTTGTAGAAACTCAGTATTGCGTGTAATGAAAGTTAAAATGAAGGTTGTGCGAAACAAAAGATTAGCATACTGTTTTTTATAAGGAAAGAAAATAATTAAATTTAATTTATTTTAAATAGATCTTAAATAAAAGATTTTTTTCATTCTATAACCTTTAAAAAGAATTCCGACCACGAAATTCAGCACTCTAATACAAAAAATAAGGAAAATTTTACCTCATCATATCCTCAAGTTCCTATGAAGCTTCTTCAAAGTGGTGGTTTAACCAAAACAATATCACCAGGTGAGTGGTATTTTTTTGTAGAAAATTCTATGTTTGATGCAGAATCACCTCCGCTTGTTCTTGATAAGAATGATCTTGTTCCATCAGTATGACCTCTAAGTTCAGTAAATGTGAAGGTTCAGGTATGTACATAGTTATGAGATATAAATTTTACAAATCAAGGAATTGAGAGAGGTTTGGTATAATCTCCAATAGATAGGATACCATCCCTATATGATCAATAATTTTAAAGGGACTGATATACCTAGGGATTAGTTTCCCTTTATTCCTAAATGTCACAACCTTCTTCTATGGAGAAATTATTAGAAACAACTTATCACCAACATCAAATTATAGGTCATGCCGATTGTTATCAATATAACTTTTCTCATCACTTTGAGATTCCTTGATATTATAATGAATAGATATAACATTATTGTCCATTTATCTAGTTATTTTAGGACTTAATAGTTTTATTTCTCTAACTTTATTCCAACATGTTAGATATCTACATTTGTTTCCATAGAGGGATTCATAAGGATCCATCTGAATTATTGAGTGAATTATATTATTATAATAAAAATATACTAGAAGAAGGTGTTCATACGAACCACATTCGAAATATAATGAATAATACCTCAATAAATCATCTATGGTTTAAATTTTTCATTCAGACTAACCATCAATTTAGGGATGATATACAGTGTTGAGACTCATCTTTAAATTAAGAGACTGCTGAATATTTCATTATAAATTTGCTCTAAACCCTGAATCCCAGTCATATACAATGGAATTTGGTTCTCTATGTAATTGTACCACTTCCTTAACATATATCATGATAGGATGATCAAGATAGAATTACTCTCAAATAGCGATGAATTGTGATGAATTTTTAAGAAAATAGACTATAACCAATATCACATTTTCCCCATTTAAAGTTTTGAGGAGTCCAATGATAAAATATATGGAGATGTTCTCCCATTTTCATTAAGGTATGAGTAATTGATGAAACATAACCTTATTATTTTTCCTCTCATCACTAACTTAGTGACATACCATGAACCAAGATACAAACTCTACAATGTCTCTGTTCATACCGTCCCACAAGAATTATTCTTTAAAATCTCTATATATATGTATACATCCTAGATGAGTGGATAATTAATAACTATGAGCTTTCTCAAATATAACCTTCTTAAAATATGGTTTAGATAGAATTCATATACTATTCCAAAACTTTATCATTCAATCTGGATCAATGTTAAACTGAGGAACATATGTAACCTTATTTTGTAGCTCTGTATCTTTTTTCTACACCTCTTTAATATTCAGATGGATAGATGGTTTAAAATTCCCTTTTCTTCAAGATTTAATGATCTATTCATTTGAAAATACAAAAATATTGGATCTTTTATGATCCTTATCATGGATAAGATATCATTATCAATTCGACTCAAAGCATTACCAACCTTGTTCTCTTTCCAATGGTTGTAATGTATTGAGCAGCCAAAAAATTTAATAAGCTCTAACCATATTACTTTTTACATGTTCAAATCCTTCTATGTGAATATATACATTATTTTTTATCATTATATATATTACACTTTTATTTGTAAAGATAATTCCTACATATCTTTAATACAAAAATTACTAATGCTAACTCCAAATCATGTGTTGGGAAATTTTTCTCATGCATATTCCATTTTCAAGAGGTATAAGGCATAACCATTTTATTCTGCATAATAACACATATAAAAAAATTCTGGGATGAATCTCTATGTTTTACAAACCCTTTTCTACTATAAGAAAATGTAAGAATAGGTTCACTAGAAAATCTTATCTTTAGTTCCTTGAAATATTATTTACAACCATTTTGAGTTAACTTCATCAGAGGAATAGATAATCGTGAATAATTCTCCAAAAACCATAGATAATATCAATATAAACCAGGAAAACTATGGATTACAATCATAGTGGTTTGTCTGGGCCAATATTCAATAGCCTAC
The DNA here is from genome assembly GCA_963277665.1 of Viscum album. Lineage (NCBI taxonomy): Eukaryota > Viridiplantae > Streptophyta > Magnoliopsida > Santalales > Viscaceae > Viscum > Viscum album. Next base: position 340,817,118 of record OY728163.1, read on the forward strand.
TTCTTTAATGGATATACTGATATACCCCCTCCTAAAATTATATGACCCCAATAACATTTTACAGCCAAAATTCAAAATTTTTAAATATTTCATAAAGTTTCTCCTTTCTCAGGGTCATTAGTGAAATTATAATGTGATATTAATTCTCTTCCATCCTCCTTTAGTAGATAATAATATCATCTATAAATACTACCACAAACTAATCAATATAATACCAGAATACTCTTTTAATGAAATCTATGAAGATAATAGGGGAATTGGAAATTCCAAATGGATCACTATTTATTCACAGTGTCTATACCATATATGGAATTCCATATTGGGTATATCCTTCATCTTAAATCTGAAATGATGATGCCCAGGGTGATGTTCAATCTTAGAAAAGTATTCAACTCCATGTAGCTGCTCAAACAAGTAATAAATATGGGGAAGTAAATACTTTTTCTTGACCTAGATTTTGTTTTACTCTCGGAAATAATTATATATTTTCATTGATACATATTAAAAAAAGGAACAATTGTTCCGTAAGGTGATACACTTGTCCTGGTAAATCCCTTGTCATGTTTTATTGGATTTCCTTCTTCAATTCCTGCAACTAAATTAGGTATATTCTATAGGGTGAATTTAAAAATGATGTGGAATGAGGTACATGATCGATTGAGAAATGAACTTCACATTTTAGTGGAATACTAGTAAGTTATATTTTAATTACATAAAAACATTCATAAACAATAGTCATATCATTGATGTCAAGTATCTCCCTAATCATCTAATATAAACACCCCTTTTGAATGGGAATTAAGACCCCTAAGTAGCATGTTATCTTCATCATAAGCTCATACTTATCATCACATCAATAGATGATAATAGGTTGGTTTATAATATCAAGCATTAAATCCCTTCCATGAACATTGATTTGGTATTTATGTAGAAAAATAAAATCCATTACTAATATAACATCAAATTCAACCAGACGAAGAATGAAATGATATACAAGAATCAAAATTACACCAACATCAATGAGAGAGGAATCATAGAATTGGGTTGTGCCCATCGTACCTTTATGTGCTTTCACTATTAATTCTACATCTACTCATTTGGTTGGAATCATGATATCCTCAGAAAATTATTTACAAGTGAATAAATGGGTAGATCCATAGTCAAATAAGGAAATAGAAATTATATATTGGATAGTATGTATACCATTCACCCTATCATTATCGCACTCGTTGTCAAAAACAATGATCACATGAGATTTTCCCTTATCCCTCAGATTAAGATGATGATGGTGTCAATCATCATCATTGACCCTTGGGGTTTGGAATTGGTTAGTATAATTCTAATTCTTATTACACTTGAATAATTAATATGGGGGAGGTTCATTGATTGAATCTCACTATATATTCAAATTATTACATAAATGCTTCCTATCACTTCTAAAATCCATTTTCTGATTAACATCCATTCCATAGATAAAAAATATATTAATTACCTTAATATAATTTCCTCTATGATACTTTTCACACTTTTAGCATAAAATAAATCATCTTCTTCTATCCATGGTATTTAAATTTTCTATTGAATTCCATCTTCCATTTCTTTTAAAAAACTTGAGATTTATATGTAACTCTAACCTCCATTTCCACCTTGATATAAAAAAATAGAATATTGTCATAGATACTATAGTCTCTTATGGATAATCTAATTTTGGGCCTTAGTTTTAAGCCACTAAAGAATAATTAACCTTAATTTTAGGTTTGATGATAATACTGTAAGTGTACCTTGAATGTATTGTAAAATTAACCTTGTAGGTACCAAAGAATTCATTATCCCTTTTCTTTAACACAATAAACTCCTTATTCATATTCATATGAAGAAAATAAGAAAAATACTTATTAAAAAGTAATTTCTTGAACTCATGTAAATCCATGGAGTTAATTTCATCCTGTTGGATCATATCCTTGATAAGAATCAACCATTGATATGATTCACCTTCCAAATGGTAGACATCGAAATTCTTTTTTCATGTTCCAAAAATTTAAGGATGGAAAATATCTTTTCAGTGGTACTGATCAATTATTTAGAAACTAGTGACTCAAAAGACCCACTATAATAAGGTAGATATTCCCACATGAAGGAATCAATAGATATTTTGTACAACCTTTCATCATTTCAAAGTCAAATATGATTCATATATTTGAGAGTTGTGTGAGCATATAAACATGATTTTTCATTATAGCTCCAATAGAATTTGGATTCTTAGGATGAAAATAATTACATTTTCTATCATAACTAACATTAACATAGTTCCTTAATTTTCTATTGATCAAATAGTAAATAATAATTGTGTAAGAATGAATAATCAAAGCATGGAACCACACAATCGCAAAAAAACACTTATGGGATGCCTAAATCATGACACCTTATTTTTTAATATGTGACACTTTATTTTTATCCAAGGTCATTAATAGTCAAAATATTTTTAAATCCGTCATGATGTTTCATAAATATTTTTTGAATTCCCAATGAATATCTGCTCGGAGTGACAAACCAGGTGTTCAGGAAGGCCCATTGTCATATACCATTTATCGATCGAGTTTAGTTGAGTATGTTGTTTTCAGGGTAGTTACCCATGTGTACATATGTTCCAGAGAAACATCTAATTTTAGTATACATACATGGATTTAATTTCTTAGAAAACACTAGCTCAATCACTTACCAAAATTCCTGGAAATTTTCTTACACTTTAAGACTTACCCTTATATATTCCCTTAGGGATACCACTAAGGTTTTAACATCCTAGTTTCCAAATATTAATTGAACCTATGAAATGATACCAAATATAGTGACCTAAGATTAACAAACATGGACATTACATCATTAGTTGAAAATATTTATTTCAATACACAAAGACACGCCCAAATACCATATTATATTATTTCCTTCATAAACAAGGAAACATAATCACTGGTCCATAAGTGTTTTACATCTTATTACACTACGTAATTTATAAAAAGAAATATTCTTTGAAATATTATATATAATATATATCTTCATAATATGGGTAAAGTATGCATAAGAAATGGTGATCTCAGATACTAAATAAGGGTGAAAAGGGGTGATATGTAAGCATTATATGAACATAAGTTTATGATTACATGAGAATAAAATTCAAAAAACATACATTGAATATCATAGATCTTAATCATGAGTCATGGAATAAATATTGGTTGTTTATAAGTCATGATTCATTATGTAATCAAAGAGTATGAGACATTAGAGAATAACATTAGCATAAGATATGAATTTTTCATACACATAAGCATAGAAAATAATTTTCATATTGGACACCGCTCACTTACAAGGCCATCATAGCATAGAAAGTCATTTACTATACTATGTTAACTCCTTTTTCTAGACATGTATTACTAGACCATGTCCACTCCTCCTTCCAGGTCGGTATTAATATATCGGGTTCACTTCCCATTCTATCTATGTATATCTTAGGATATATGTAAATATTTACCCAATGTTTTAGATGGAGATATAGGTCCCACCCTTCTCCTAATAAAAACCGTATTTATGTGTGCCAAAATATCCTAAACAATCATCATATCCTACCCCATGAAATAAAATTTGAATCATAATAATTTCATCATATATTAAGATTTAGAAAAGAGATTGGTTTCATAATCATTTCATCAGAAGATAACCCATGAAAAAAATTGGGTTTAATAGTAATATAACTCATGGAAGAGAAATGGGTTTACTTAACATATAACATGTAGAATGGAAATGGATTTTATAAACATATAACCTGTGGGAGAGAAATGGGTTTCATAAGCATGTAACCCATGGAATAGAAACGGGATTCAAAAGCATATTACCCATAGAAGAGAAATGATTTTCATAAACACCATTCCATCAATACATAAACCATTTCCATGAAATAATATAAATTTTACCCTTATATAATATCCCGAAAAATGTATTATTCACACCAAAATAATTCATCTTAGATGGAAAATAATTTTGGAAGATCATTTTACATAATTTTTTAAAGAAAATGCCCCTCTTGTAATGAAAAATAGTATTTAGTACATATTTTTTGAAACACTTTTCATTTGAAAATATTTTTGAAAAATTAAAAATTATGATTTGAAGTAATGATTGATCACACTTTCAAAATATTCTTTTTATTCTACATACAGAGAAAGAAATCTTCCTTTCATATTTTCTGATAAAATTCAAATAAGCATTATTTTGGAAAATGACCTGACAAATCCTTTCAATTTTTTTTATAAAAATTAAATCATGGGGAAATTATATTCTAAATATTAGAATAGAGTAATTTTTTTTATAAAAAACCACTTTATAAAACATTTTTTTGAAGGGAAATAAATATCTTACAAAATAGAAAGATATGGTCATATTTTAATAAAAACAATTCATAATGGTTTTAAGTAATATTGGGTGTAAAATGAATTCAATTGCTTGAATCTATCATTAATAAAAAGGGGATAAGAAAATTCATCAGAATTTTTAATTTGTAGGTCATTAGATTTTAACATCGTATTCTTATTCATAAACAATCCTGAAAATTTATGAGATTGTGACATAAAAGTTTTACCTATTTGGTAAAATTAAATCTTAAGCCCCATGAAATAATAATATAAAATTGAAGTAACAATATAATTAGTTTGAATAAATTAATTATATTACCACTAAAATGTTCTGTATATACACCTCATTAATGAATATAGGTTCTTAAAATAACATATGTCTCAAAGAAGGAATATTGAGAAACAAATCCCCTTACCACTTTGGTAACTTTTTAACTCTAACCCCCATTAAATAGAAATCATAAAATGGATATATAAATCCCAATATTTATCAGTATAATAATCATAAAATAAATTCTATTATTTTATACACACACCATTCAAGAAATAGGTGGTGAACATGGCTTTTGTCTCATAAATAATAAATGTGAGATGAAAGTACCTTTCTTTAAGTCAAGAGTTCCATTATTGTCCTTAAATACCCCTGCATAATAAATATATTCATATAATTAATTAATTATATAACCATATTAATTTATATCATACCATATTCAATTATTTATGACCATCCATTACCTGTTTATTAACAATTCCATGTTAAAATTACGTTTCGGGTAATAACCACTTGGTTTTTTGTATATTTTCTGATTTGTTATATTTTTTGTCCTCATACATTAATCATGATTTAATAATATATAGAATGATAAAAATTATATACATATCATATATTTTTAGTATATATTAATTTGTAATAATCTATAAAATACAGAAATAAGAAATGAAATACACCATTCATGTAGATGGTATGCCGTACGTATGCATGAACACTGTTTCCATTTTTTGTAAGATTGAAAGAAAAAAAATTATATGAGATATTATCATTAAATAATAATTTCTATTTCACATATATCATATATATTTATTAAACCAATCCTTAATACATTCCATGAAAACAATAACCTAATCACAACGCTTCCCGAGGTGATAGTTCACTGTACACACGAACAACATTAAAATCTTTCCACAAAATAGAAAACATGAAGGTACGTTTGATATATAAAGTACATAATCATAATAATATGGGAAATATATTTATTATCTTATATAAATATTATTACTAGAATTATTCATAACCATGATAACTGGTAATAGAAAAATGAACGACATCGGTTCGCGGGGCGATAGTCCGCAGTACACCTAAACAATGATTCCATGACCCCAGTGATAGAAGTGTGTGAAAATGAAGGTTGTAACCTTAAAATAAAAAAAATTTCAATACTTTTAATATATTTAAGTTATTATATAATAATTATACAAAAAAGTTATTGGTTTTGATTAAGAAATAAAAAAAACGTTTCTTGATGAACGTCACCTATTCTTCGAGTATCTTCTTTTTGTTTGCACCAAAGGCCTTCCTTAGCTAGATATAAACCCAATGTAAGACTTCTAGGATTAAATGATATAATTAGATATGTTATTTTTGAAGGTATTAAGAATTTTGTTTAATGCGTGAAGATAGGAGAACATGAGGTTCCCTTAAATACATGAGGTGAGTTGAAAACATGGAAATTTTTGAAATAGAGATTGAGACCCACGTTTCTTCCATATAGAGTGGATTCAATAATGGTAAAATATTTATAATTAAGGTATATGTTTTAAATATTTCCATAAAATTGGTGTTGGACAAGATTCTAGGTCTTTTTTCTCCTTTAGTTTAATGATTAGTCCATCAGTAAACTCATTTTTCTCTTAATCATCATGACTAATATTAACTCTCATCACTAATCATTTTTGTAAAAAAATAATTTGGCCTTTTTTGAAATTATACATTTTCATGAATAAAAATATGGAATAAATTTTTCAAAGGACACAAATATAAGTGGAATAAATTAATTTGAAATTCGATCCCATAGACGGTACGAGACAACAAGTTTTTAAAGTGAAAAAATAAAACATTTGAAAAATTTTTATATCCAATTTCAATATGAAATTAATTCCAATGACCTAAATTTTATTAATTGATGTATAATTGAAATAATTAAACTTTAAAATTAATTTAAAATATAATTTAACTTTATAAATAACTTCAATGAAAATTCAGTTCTAATTTAAAATTCAGTATTTTTCACTATTCATCCAAAAAATGAAATATTTCAGATTAGTAGAAATAATTAACTCTTAGATAATTTAGAAAATATTAATTAAAAAAATATTATTATTTTAAAATATAAAATTTCTAAAAGTTTTAAAAATAATTTAATTGTTTTTCATTGAAGAATATAAAAACAGTTCTTTTGGGGAAATAATATTTTCAAAACCTATAAAGAATTTACTAAAACTTTTGTATTTGACTATCAATATGTATTATTTTTATTAAACCATTATAAATAATATTTAAAAATTAGTTATTACTATTAATATTAAAAAAATTAATAGATATATCATAACTATTATGTTTAAATTATTATAATAAAAAAATTTCTCTTTCATAGAAACCGAGTTTTTTATGTAATGCTTGTTAAACATGATGTAGCATTCAATGAAAGATTAACTTGGTGTTGAGGATAAGGACCTTTAATAACAAAATATAATTAATTAAAAAACTCATATAAACTCTTAGTGTTACACCAAAATCCTTTTGGTTCAGTTAATCCCTACCCAAACAAAAGCCTTGTTTTGATTATGAAACCCTCAAAAGAGATATTTTTATACAAAACTAATAAGATTGTCCAAAGAAGAGGTATCATTATTAACTAAGTTTTTTTATTTTATTTCTTCTTCCACATCCTATTTTTTTCAATAATTCTAATATAATGGTTTCAGTATCCCACATATAATTAAATTTTATTATGTTAATAGAATAACCTATATACATCTCCTCTTCAATTAAATGGGTAAGGTAGCCAAAAATCATGTGTACGACAGACTACCACCTCACAAATCGATGTAATTTGTATTTCATCACTACCCTTCACTACTTGATTTAATGATTTATTTTTGTTTTTATATGATATTTTGGACATAATTATACTTCTAGAAATATAATATAACATCTACATTCTTTCCATCCAATCTGTTGGAAAATGATATCATCACTCGTGTGTACGCGAGGACTACCTCCTCCATGAAGTGACGTGACACATTTTTATTTTGTTTTTATATGTATTGTAGTGAAGATAAATTAAATAAATATATATTATAACATTTATATAAAATTGATTATGTAAAGGTTAATTAATATTTATATTTTTTTCATTCCATCCTTCAAGAAGATGTAAACAATGTTCATGAGTACATATTGCCCACCGTCTCCATGGACAATGTCATTAATTTTACATCTATAATTATTATGGATTAATATAAATAAATATATAAATAATATATATGACAATTATATCATGGTAAAAATTATCAATTTTATGGAACCATGATAAAAGTAAAAGGACCGAAAATACCAAACCAAAACATACTCAAAAAATGAAATAGTTATTACCTGAAACATGATTTTAAAAAGTATTTGTTAATATATGGGTAATATAAGGCCATAAGTAAATCATATATTGTATTATATATATTATTATGGTTATATATATTTTTATAATAAACATATATTTATTGAAAATGAGTTTTTAATGTTTACAAAGAATTTTGAGTCACGAGGTACATGATTTTGGCCTTAATTATATTTTTTTGTGGGAAACACGGTGTATTCACCTATTGTTTCAGTTATATAGTGTATATAATTCTAATTAATGAATTTTTATTATTATTATAAATTATAATTGTATTTACATCTTCATATAATTTTATTTAAATCATGAGGATTATTATTCAAAATTTACCAAATTAGTAAGGGTTTTATGTTACAATCTCCTTATTTATCATGATTGTTTATGAATTTTATTCTAAAAATTAAATTATACATTAAATAAGATAATTTTATTATCCTATATTTATTTATTGAATTTATATTTCTTCTATACAATTTCTTATCTTACGTACTCAAGATTCTAAAAGAAGGTTTTTATGAAAGAATGATGTTATTTCTCTCTTCGGTTCAATATTTTATTCAATATATATATTTTCAGAAAATGTTTTCAAGAATGTTTTTAATAATATACGATAATGTTTTAATTTAATTTTTATCCATGTTAAAAATTTTAACAAATGGTTTAAACTGAATATTCTGGAAACTTTTCTAATGAGGTGCTTTTGAATTTTACAGAAAATGTGATAGGTATCTTTATTTTTACTTCTGTGGGTAGAATGTTATTTTCCCCCATAATGGACCCTAAACAATTGAAATATTACATTAAAAATTTTCATGTTTATTTTCAAATATTTGTTTTTCTTTAATATATGGAAAATGTGTAGATTTTAAGGAAGTTTTATTAAAAAAAATTGAAAGGATTTTTTTTCTAAAGAATTTGTCAAAAAACTTATTATGGAATTTTAAATAATCAGAAACAAAAACATTTAGTTTAACTTATGCTTTACAAGGGATATGATCATATTAAACAATAATTATTTTTATCCGAATGTTTAATGATTATGATGAAGATTTGTTTTTGAATCCCTTTTATTTTTCATGGGTTATGCTATGATGAATTGATATGTTGATTATGTAACCCATTTCCTTTCTATGGGATATGCTATGATGAAATATTTATGAAACCCATTTCCATTATATGGGTTATGCTATGGTTAATGTTTTATGATCGCGTGTCATAAAAATTTATGTATTATGTGATTGGTGGGAATTATATCTCCCTCTAATTCATTGGGTAATGATTAATGTTCTATGATCTCAAAGGGAACACATGAGGTTATTCCAACCCCAAAATAGGGTACACAAAAGGTTACCCATGACCAAAAGTTGGAACATGGAAGGTTATCCCTAGACTTAATGATGGTATATTGGAGGTTATACCATGATTGAGGAAGGTACATGGGTGATTAGCCCAATCATAACATGTTAGGAATGTATTTATGGAAATCCTTGAAAGATGATCTTATATTACTATGTGTATACCAAAAATATAATTCTTATGCCAATTAAATAATCTCATGGATCATTTTCATTGATTCCTGTATGACTCTTGACTTATGAACTGTTAATATCATTACATGACTTAATATTATGATCTTTGATATGCATGGGATGGTTTTAAAAAAGTTAAGGTTAGGATTTCACACACTTATGATCATGTTATGCATATGTGATCATTGATATATATCTGATATACCCATAATAAGAACATGAACCCTACCTTTATTATGTTTGATTTTAACAGTTTATAAAGAATTTTATTTGGTAGGGTATGCCTATGAATAACACTTTTTTTGGAGAATGTGTTTTCTTCATAATTGGCTATTTAGTGTATTTTGTGTTTGTTGTTAATTATCAATTGGGTCAATCAGGGATTTAACAAGACATAAGATCTTTCATTGCAGATAGATTTTGTGTTGAATTATGCATCCTTTCACTATATATTCCAAATATTTTGTGCTCAATGTAAGGAGGAAGGAGAAATATTTTTGAAAACGATATTTTTAGGATTGTATCTTCAAAAATATGGTAAAGGCCTCAATTTTAGAAATATTGGGTTTCATAAAGGATGGGTTTCGAGAAAGGTTGATCTACAAAAATTTATGTATCTTCAGGAATGCATGATGGGATGAGCCAAAATATGGGGAAGAATAAAGTTGGACATATCACAAAGTAACTTTATGTACTAATAAAGAAATATAAAAATAAAACACAAAAGAGAGATAAAAATTATTCTCAAGTATTTAGAGAGGATATCAAGTCAAATATCCTTACAAAAGAAGGGGATATATGGAATAAATCAAGTGAAAATACATTTCCACTAATAAAATGTAAATTATGTCGGGTTTTGTGCCAAAATATTTCTTATTGGGAAGAGTAAAGGAGATATCTAAATGGGGAAGCATGTGAAAGTAAACAAATAATATTGGACATTATCCTTAATCATTTAGGTAAAATAGTTTTTATGGATATTTGTTTCACTGTTCTAACTATAATCATAATGTGATTACTAGTAGGGAGATTAAATAAAGGAATAATACATATATAACCCAAATACAAGTCTATATGTATAAACCCATTAGAGTTACTCTTCAAAATAAGTATTCTCATCTTGAATAAGAATATGATTTTGATGAAACCATGTATATTGAAAAGAGATTGAAATTCCCGTCATTTTCCTCCACTCAACTAGGCATATAATGAAAGGAAAAGAAAAAAATAAATAATATTCTCATCCCATATGATATGAAATGAATATTTCTTTAATAATGACAACAAAATGGTGTGATCCTGAAATGATGATTCCTTAATGATAAAGGTAGTGGACATACATAACTGGAAAATAAAAATCTGAGGAAAAATGTTTTTCTCTACATTGATGATTTAAATACAAATTTTCATAGTGTTTGTAAACTCTATGAATGGAGTTTGGTAACAGCCCGAGATTTTATGAAAAATATTCTTTTTTTTCACTAATGTCTTGTACGCTACACCAAAAGGAGCTTGCACAACACGCATCCTTGACTTGCCTTGCATTACACGCAATCACGACCTTCCTCGATAGCGTGTGTAATACGCAATACTGAGTTTCATTAAACAACGATATGCTATTAAAATATTATTAAAACTAGCTGTTGTGAATAGTAATAACCACTTTTTGAAATTTTGTAAATTTTATTTTTCAAAATAGACTTCATTTTTGGATTCGGAGTATCGAATTTAGCCTAAGGTGAAATTTTGGTACATTTCGGATAACTTTCATATTCTGATGAATAGTGAAAATTACTAAATAATAATTAAAAAACAACTTTTTTAATCGAAATAATTAATAGTGATAAATTATTAATTGGAGTAGTTTTAAAGTATATTTAGAATATATTTTTACAATTTAATACACTGTTGGTCATTGGATGTAATTGCACATTTAAACCAGACATAAACAAGTGTCAATCTTTTGGTAGATATTGTTTCTTAAAAACACGCTATTTGTTTTAACAGCGGGATTTAATTATAAAATTAATTAATGCAACTTCTATGATATGAATTTGGTAAAATAGACCTAATTTTTGAATTCGGAATATGAAATATAGCTTAGGATGAAATTTTGGCATTTTTCTGAAAACCTTCATTTTTTGATGAATAGTGAAACTACTAAGTGGTAGTTAAAAAACTGAATTTTTCATAAAACTTAATTTTACCGCTTCTGTGAATGGAATTTCAAAAATCCGAGAGACACTGTTGATGTTAGTAAGTAAAATGTGGTTCAATGAGATGAAAATAATATTTGGTGAATAGTAACTTTTTACTTTTATTTACCACGGTTAAAAGTAAATAGGGTAATTAAGGGTAAGAATGATATTAATATTACCATAACACATGTCCTAATTCTATTGGACAAGTGTATCTCGACCAAAAACAACCTTAAGTGTAAAATATTATCATTTAGGCCCACTTGGATTAGATTAGGACATTTATTATTATTTAATTCAAAGAAGAGTTAAAATAGTTAAAATCAAAGTTTAATAAGTAAATCATTTTTAATACGGGGTTATAAATAAGATAAATTCGACTATAAATATTAATTAGAAAGCTAAAGAGATTTTCTACATGATGGTATTTTATTTGTAATTTTTAGACATCAAATAATATAATTTATTTATGACACAAAGATGATGTAGTAATTATCTTATTAATGAAATATTGACATAATTGATAATATAAATACCAAAATAAATGTAATTTAAGACTTTTTTGAATTACACTAATTTTATAGGCTACTATGATATATCATTGTTGATTTAATCAACTTGGTTTGAACATATAATTCTGTTATGACTTTCACAAAAATCATATATCAAATAGTGTCAAAATTGACACAAAATAGTTTTTAAATCAAATATTATATTATTAATTTTTATTTTATTCCTAAAAATCTAAGGTTCGGCCAAATGACTTAGATAAAAATATATATATTAATAATAAACAATTTGGGGTTCGTTTGGCATGTTATAGTAAGTGTATTAACCATATAGTGAAAGAAAACAAAAAGACACGGTAAAAGTTAAATTATTTAACTTAGAGTTAAATCTAATTGATAAGGTTAAAATAATAACCTAAACTTGTCTAAATCCTATTGGTTGATAGGATTTCGACCCATCCCCACTTTAGCTTCGAAATAAGACCCTTTGGAACCATTATAAACCGATTTTGACTTTAATATAAAATAATATTTTGAGATATTCCTAAGGTGCCCCTCTCCTCCCTTATAAAAGGACACCTCCTCCCCCTCCTCCTCACACCAATTTGAGCACTCAAGCTCGGCCAACCCCTGCCAAAATCTCTTCTCCACTTCCCTAGAAACATCCTAGAGGTTCTGGTATTCCTCAAAGACCAATTTTAGTTCCCTAAGAGGAGGTCTCCAAAAGGCACTTCAAAGAAGAGGTAATTACCGTTACCAATTCTTTCATCTTTATTTCTTCTTCCACTTCTTCTTCTTAGGTTCTTTCATTATGAAGTAATAACATAAGTATCACTCATATACTGATATGTTATTATAAGTATGAAACAACCCTATTTCACCATCTATCTATCCTACGGAAAAAGAAATCACCGCGCGTGCGTACGTACGGAATACCGTCTCCACGCCGTGGTGTAATCTATTTTCCACCACCACCTTACATGGATGGGTATAATGGTGTAAAGAATAACTATACATAGTTATTACAACATCATATTGATTCTGATATATTCTATAATCTACTTCAAATCAATTCAATATTTATAGAAATGATATCATCGCTCGTGCGTACATACGGACTACCGTCTCCATGAACGGTGTTTTTCATTTTATTTATCTACCTATTATATATATATATACTGAATATATATGATATATTAATCATATTTTATATTCTGGAAGTAAGTAAATCATGATATAAGTAATAATGATGTCAAGAACAACAAGTCAAAACACCTACGATAAATGAAACGATTTTACCCAAAACGCTTCTTTAACATGGAGTTTACAAAAGAACGGGTAATATAATGTCATAAGTGAACCATATATGATATCATAACAATGAATATGATTCTGTAATAAGTCAATAACATGATTTAAATCATTTTACAGGAAGTTCGGACACTTACAAAGCAAGTCGTACCTAAGGTAAGGGAAATATCACAATCTCATTTTTATCCGAGATTGTTTATTCGTAAGTATTTACTGGGGTGTATTTTATCATCCACATCCATGTTTTATCAATATGTAATATTATTTCCATCCACCTAAAATTGTTTAAATCCATTTTTACCCTTCGGTGAGTTTTTAGTAATACGTATGAAAAGAATCTTTTGTCGTTTTTCGTACGAGGTACTTTTTGACTTTTCCGACAAAAGTACGAAGAATGTTTTTTTTAACTTATACGGCACGGACGGATTTTTACGGTTTTATAAAGACTTATTTTCATGAACCTTCCTCCAAAATATTTCATGAATATTTTCAATAAAATATTTTTCTTTAAAAATTGAATGATGTTTTGTGAAAAGAAATTGATTTTGAAAAAGAAAGGATATTTTCCTCAAGAATGAAGTTCAAGTGTTTTATCAAAATTATTTTCCATCTAAGATAATAAAGGGTTCTGTTTCTATCCCTATTATTACATGGATTTGATTATGTTGTGATGGAAATATTTTTATGAATTCCTTTATCTTATATGAATGGTTTTATGATGTCATGTTGTTTAAGAATCCATTTTTGTTACATGGGTTATGCAATGATGTATGATTTATGATTTTGTGGCACACATAAGAATGGTATCATTATGAGATGGGTGGGACCTATATCTCCCTCCAATGCATTGGGTAAAGATTTTATATCTCATGTGATAGACATGGCTGGAATGGTAGGTTATACCGGTTCAGTGAAACAGGACTGAAACGAGGATTACTCGATTCAGAAAGGGACTTTGTCCACTAAGATAGTCTTGGCAATGAGTCTTGACTAACAAGAAATGCTTCTCTATGATTATGTGTGTATGCCACAATGAGTAATGTTTTATGTTATGATTTCATTTCACTACTATGATTTATCCCATGTTATGAAATTATGCTCTCTTTTGCAGGTTATGATTTCCAAAATGTTATGTTCTTATGAATACGATGTGATTGATATATCTTTTGTTTACCCTTACTGAGCATTTGAGCTCACCCTTTTATGTTTTATTTTCCCCAGGACATAAAGAAAGGTTTTAGGTAAAAAAAAGGAAGATCTTTATGGGAGATGTTGAAGATCTTTCCCCACAATTAGAATATTTTATTCCGAGTTTCCAAAGACACTAAACTATTACGATCCTTGTGTGTGTGTTTTTGTTTTGTACTAAGTATTCCGCAGAAGTAATGTAAAGTCCATGTACGTCAAGATTCGGGTCTCTACAGTTGGTATCAGAGGAAAGGTTTAGTCAACCTTTGGAATCTAGGATGCGAGAACTTTAGTGAGATCCCTAGAGATATTTCTAAGGTATGTCTAGGGATGTCTCTAAGGTTAAGTATACGTATAGGTTATAGTCCTAGAATTGCGCTAACGATCTTCGAATTTAACCCAAGATGTTAGATATTGAGGGTACTAACCCTTTATTATGTTGTTTTCCCTAGCATGATTTTTGCCTCTCACACAATTCTTTTGGGGTTTTAGACGATGGCTGGAACCCGAAGGAACCGTGTTAATGCGGAATGTGATGGGCAATGCAATGATTGTACCCCTGAGCAACCAAACGATGTAGGAGCTGGAATGAAAAATCTTGTAGCCATGCTCACACGACTTTCTCAAGCTATGAATCATGCAGGACTTCCAAACGAGCAAAGGAAGGAGCAACATTCTGTTGAATCCTTCATGAGGCAGCGTCCACCTTCTTTCAGTGGGTCTACTGATCCATTAGTTTCTGAACAATGGATTAGTACTACTGAAAAGATATTTTCAGTTCTTCAATGTTCTGAACATGATAAAGTCATCCTAGCAGTGTATCTTTTGGAAGGAGATGATGATCAATGGTGGAATCTTATTAAGAATACAAGGAAAAGGGATGAAATTGAGTCTATGGAATGGGACGAGTTCAAGAACTTATTTTTCAATAAGTACTTCCCTCGTATTCTTCGAACAAAGATGGAGAAAGAGTTTCTTGAACTGAAGCAAAGGGACGATGAATCTGTTGGTACCTATGAAGCAAATTTTACAAGACTTGCAAGGTATGCTTCTGGAATTATCATCCAACCTGAAAGTAAAGTTGATCGATTTTTCAATGGCTTAAAACCAAGTCTTCGAAGGGAATTAGCTATAAGAGACTTCAGTAGCTATGAAGAAATTGTGCGTTGTTCTATCAAGGTAGAAATGGAAGTTGGTGTTACATATCCATCTCATGGTTTTGACAAGAAACGAAAGATGGAGTTCAAGGAGAAATCTCAGAATAATGGTGAAAAGAAGATGAATGTTCCCTTATGCACAAAGTGTGGAAAGAAGCATGGTGGAGATTGTCTAAAAGGGACTAGAAAATGTTTTAAGTGTGGAAAAGAAGGTCATCGAGCAGCTGAGTGTCAAAGTAATGGAAAAAGGGTTTCTAATGATGTGAATAAAGCAAACACTACAGAGAACGCACCGCCAACACTTCAATGCTTCAAGTGCAAGGAAATGGGGCATTATGCTAATAATTGCCCTAATCCAAGGGTTAGTGATGATCAACATGAGCAACCACTGAAGGCAAAGGACAAAGGGAAATCACATGCGATCACTATTGGCAATGTTGAATATGGCAACGATATGGTGGAATGATTAAGTGTTTATGTAATGGGATTCCAAAATAATGTTGTATCATTGAGTATTGCAATATTTATTGATGTGGTATTCAAAGTGATTGGGATATTTTTTGGAAATAAGATGATATGTGCATAATGAAGACGAGAAAATGAAATGTTTAATAGTATTCATGAGCTCATGATTGATTTAAGGACTAAGTGATATCATGGTTTGAGTATATAGAATTTTGAGGATTTTGGTATATGGAAAGTGTTAACTTTTAACTGCACTCACTAAGGTATTCAAGAGAATACACGATTAAGGACTTTGAATGTTTGGAATGTGACCAACAAGACATATCTTATGTGGGGATCAACGATAGTATTAAATCTCTGGTAATCGTTGTCACTATATTATGAGAGTGGACTGTAGTATTATGTATAAGCCTAAAGATTAGACTGGATTATGTTGGACATAAGTTAGTATTGTTTAAGGATATAAGATTTTCGATATTATTGATAGGATGTTATAGTAACGTAGTTTTAGAAAAAGGGACAACCTGCAGGACGGGCGACAACCCATCGCTTCGGACAAGGCTGTAGGAATCGAACCCACAACCGAAGTACGACTGGCCTTTATCGCCTACCACTGACCTACAGGAAGTCCCTGTTTAGTAGAAACTAGTTTTATTATATTAAGCAGTATGATATATGAAGTATAAGTCCATTTTAGAAACCATATGTGATTAATCTCACTATAGATCGACTTATGTATATAATTTTGCTAACCTTTTGTTTGAAACAGATGGAATGACCCGTCATTCTATCACATGATATGCTAACACTTCACGAATAACAAATTCAACTTCATTTATTTAAGAGATGAGGTGGAAATTGTTAAAGGCACGAACAACAGTGAGATTGTACCAAAATAAAGTAAGTATTTATTCTAATTCAAATTCTTTAACTTTAGGGAAATGATCTTGAAAACCAAAAATGTTGTCCTAGTTCTCTTATACCTGATGAATCAGATGGTACCTTAGATCATCACAAATTTATGGATTTGTGATTACTGGCTTTTCCATAGCCATGTTCTCTACCACTCTCCATCAGAACATGATGGTTAGATTTCTCTTCCATATCCATATTTTCACCTATGTGGAAACCCGATGATTAGTTTATTTGGGTAATCGCTACATTTCATACTTTAGTTTTTAAAGCCAAGTTTTGGTATTCCCTTTTACGATGTGGGTTTCTATTAAAGAAGCTTTCGAATAGTAAACCATTTATAACCCTGACGAATTTCGAGGGCGAAATTCATTTTAAGGGGGGTAGAATGTAACAGCCCGAGATTTTATGAAAAATATTCTTTTTTTTTACTAATGTCTTGTACGCTACACCAAAAGGAGCTTGCACAACACGCATCCTTGACTTGCCTTGCATTACACGCAATCGCGACCTTCCTCGATAGCGTGTGTAATACGCAATACTGAGTTTCATTAAACAACGATATGCTATTAAAATATTATTAAAACTAGCTGTTGTGAATAGTAATAACCACTTTTTGAAATTTTGTAAATTTTATTTTTCAAAATAGACTTCATTTTTGGATTCGGAGTATCGAATTTAGCCTAAGGTGAAATTTTGGAACATTTCGGATAACTTTCATATTCTGATGAATAGTGAAAATTACTAAATTATAATTAAAAAACAACTTTTTTAATCGAAATAATTAATAGTGATAAATTATTAATTGGAGTAGTTTTAAAGTATATTTAGAATATATTTTTACAATTTAATACAATGTTGTTCATTGGATATAATTGCACATTTAAACCAGACATAAACAAGTGTCAATCTTTTGATAGATATTGTTTCTTAAAAACACGCTATTTGTTTTAACAGCGGGATTTAATTATAAAATTAATTAATGAAACTTCTATGTTATGAATTTGGTAAAATAGACTTAATTTTTGAATTCGGAATATGAAATATATCTTAGGATGAAATTTTGGCATTTTTCTGAAAACTTTCATTTTTTGATGAATAGTGAAACTACTAAGTGGTAGTTAAAAAACTGAATTTTTCATAAAACTTAATTTTACCGCTTCTGTGAATGGAATTTCAAAAATCCGAGAGACACGGTTGATGTCAGTAAGTAAAATGTGGTTCAATGAGATGAAAATAATATTTGGTGAATAGTAACTTTTTACTTTTATTTACCACGGTTAAAAGTAAATAGGGTAATTAAGGGTAAGAATGATATTAATATTACCCTAACACATGTCCTAATTCTATTGGACAAGTGTATCTCGACCAACAACAACCTTAAGTGTAAAATATTATCATTTAGGCCCACTTGGATTAGATTAGGACATTTATTATTATTTAATTCAAAGAAGAGTTAAAATAGTTAAAATCAAAGTTTAATAAGTAAATCATTTTTAATATGGGGTTATACATAAGATAAATTCGACTATAAATATTCATTAGAAAGCTAAAACGATTTCCTACATGATGGTATTTTATTTGTAATTTTTAGACATCAAATAATATAATTTATTTATGACACAAAGATGATGTAGTAATTATCTTATTAATGAAATATTGACATAATTGATAATATAAATACCAAAATAAATGTAATTTAAGACTTTTTTTGAATTACACTAATTTTATAGGCTACTATGATATATTATTGTTGATTTAATCAACTTGGTTTGAACATATAATTCTGTTATGACTTTCAAAAAAATCATATATCAAATAGTGTCAAAATTGACACAAAATAGTTTTTAAATCAAATATTATATTATTAATTTTTATTTTATTCCTAAAAATCTAAGGTTCTGCCAAATGACTTAGATAAAAATATATATATTAATAATAAACAATTTGGGGTTCGTTTGGCATGTTATAGTAAGTGTATTAACCATATAGTGAAAGAAAACAAAAAGACACGGTAAAAGTTAAATTATTTAACTTAGAGTTAAATCTAATTGATAAGGTTAAAATAATAACCTAAAATTGTCTAAATCCTATTGGTTGATAGGATTTCGACCCATCCCCACTTTAGCTTCTAAATAAGACTCTTTGGAACCATTATAAACCGATTTTGACTTTAATATAAAATAATATTTTGAGATATTCCTAAGGTGCCCCTCTCCTCCCTTATAAAAGGACACCTCCTCCCCCTCCTCCTCACACCAATTTGAGCACTCAAGCTCGGCCAACCCCTGCCAAAATCTCTTCTCCACTTCCCTAGAAACATCCTAGAGGTTCTGGTATTCCTCAAAGACCAATTTTAGTTCCCTAAGAGGAGGTCTCCAAAAGGCACTTCAAAGAGGAGGTAATTACCGTTACCAATTCTTTCATCTTTATTTCTTCTTCCACTTCTTCTTCTTAGGTTCTTTAATTATGAAGTAATAACATCAGTATCACTCATATACTGATATGTTATTATAAGTATGAAACAACCCTATTTCACCATCTATCTATCCTACGGAAAAAGAAATCACCGCGCGTGCGTACGTACGGAATACCGTCTCCACGCCGTGGTGTAATCTCTTTTCCACCACCACCTTACATGGATGGGTATAATGGTGTAAAGAATAACTATACATAGTTATTACAACATCATATTGATTCTGATATATTGTATAATCCACTCCAAATCAATTCAATATTTATAGAAATGATATCATCGCTCGTGCGTACATACGGACTACCGTCTCCATGAACGGTGTTTTTCATTTTATTTATCTACCTATTATATAAATATATATACTGAATATATATGATATATTAATCATATTTTATATTCTGGAAGTAATTAAATCATGATATAAGTAATAATGATGTCAAGAACAACAAGTCAAAACACCTACGATAAATGAAACGATTTTACCCAAAACGCTTCTTTAACATGGAGTTTACAAAAGAACGGGTAATATAATGTCATAAGTGAACCATATATGATATCATAGAAATGAATATGATTCTGTAATAAGTCAATAACATGATTTAAATCATTATACAGGAAGTTCGGACACTTACAAAGCAAGTCGGACCTAAGGTAAGGGAAATATCACAATCTCATTTTTATCCGAGATTGTTTATTCGTAAGTATTTACTGGGGTGTATTTTATCATCCACATCCATGTTTTATCAATATGTAATATTATTTCCATCCACCTAAAATTGTTTAAATCCATTTTTACCCTTCGGTGAGTTTTTAGTAATACGTATGAAAAAATCTTTTGTCGTTTTTCGTACGAGGTACTTTTTGACTTTTCTGACAAAAGTGCGAAGAATGTTTTTTTAACTTATACGGCACGAACAGATTTTTACGGTATTATAAAGACTTATTTTCATGAACCTTCCTCCAAAATATTTCATGAATATTTTCAATAAAATCTTTTTCTTTAAAAATTGCATGTTGTTTTGTGAAAAGAAATTGATTTTGAAAAAGAAAGGATATTTTCCTCAAGAATGAAGTTCAAGTGTTTTATCAAATTTATTTTCCATCTAAGATAATAAAGGGTTCTGTTTCTATCCCTATTATTACATGTATTTGATTATGTTGTGATGGAAATATTTTTATGAATTCCTTTATCTTATATGAATGGTTTTATGATGTCATGTTGTTTAAGAATCCATTTTTGTTACATGGGTTATGCAATGATGTATGATTTATGATTTTGTGGCACACATAAGAATGGTATCATTATGAGATGGGTGGGACCTATATCTCCCTCCAATGCATTGGGTAAAGATTTTATATCTCATGAGATAGACATGGCTGGAATGGTAGGTTATACCGGTTCAGTGAAACAGGACTGAAACGAGGATTACTCGATTCAGAAAGGGACTTTGTCCACTAAGATAGTCTTGGCAATGAGTCTTGACTAACAAGAAATGATTCTCTATGATTATGTGTGTATGGCACAATGAGTAATGTTTTATGTTATGATTTCATTTCACTACTATGATTTATCCCATGTTATGAAATTATGCTCTCTTTTGCAGGTTATGATTTCCAAAATGATATGTTCTTATGAATACGATGTGATTGATATATCTTTTTTTTACCCTTACTGAGCATTTGAGCTCACCCTTTTATGTTTTATTTTCCCCAGGACATAAAGAAAGGTTTTAGGTAAAAAAAGGAAGATCTTTATGGGAG
Source organism: Viscum album (assembly GCA_963277665.1). Classification (NCBI taxonomy): domain Eukaryota; kingdom Viridiplantae; phylum Streptophyta; class Magnoliopsida; order Santalales; family Viscaceae; genus Viscum; species Viscum album. The sequence continues at coordinate 340,838,698 of OY728163.1, forward strand.
ATGTTGAAGATCTTTCCCCACGATTAGAATATTTTATTCCGAGTTTCCAAAGACACTAAACTATTACGATCCTTGTGTGTGTGTTTTTGTTTTGTACTAAGTATTCCGCAGAAGTAATGTAAAGTCCATGTACGTCAAGCTTCGGGTCTCTACAAGTTTGATAGTTACATTTAATCATAAATGGTGCACTATCAAAATATAGAGATGTAATTATCACATGAATGGATGAAGAACATATCATAATTTATACCTGGTTGATAGTAAAGGTAACACTTGTTACATAACATTTGAAGAAGAAATTTACTTGTGGCACTAGAGGATGGGCCACATTAACCAAAAGATCATGGAACATATATCTAATATTAATATTTTTATAGACATTCAAAATCTAAATCATGAAGGAGAAAGGGCATTTTATGCATGTATGCTTTGGAATATGATAACTAGTTCATATCAGATGATGAACAAAAGGTTATCAAATCTGGTTGATCTCATCCACATATATGTATGTGGCATAATTAATATGGCTGTCACATATATAGATATAGGTAAATCTTTCTATTATTGACGATTATAGTATAATGTCTTGTGTGACTTTTGTATAGAATAAATAAAAAGTGCGGGATGTAATGAAGCGATGTTGTCAAAGAGATGATAATGAAATTGGCCACATAATAAATATTTTATGATCTCAAAATGGAGGAGAATACACATCCATTGAATTTGAAAATTTCATAGAAATTTTTTTTATAGAGAATGTGGTGTCTATTATGAGAACTGCATAAAAAATGGGGCCATTGAACTCAAAAAACAATAGGTGGAAAATTTATCTAGAACTATTATTTTTGAGAGCTATGTTTCTCATCATTACTGGAAAGAGGATGTTCATGTAGTAGTGTGTACTCAAAATCAAATAGGTCTATTTTTTAGATGAAATATAACACCATATGATATATTGTATGCAAGGAATCCCTCTCTAAAGTATCTTCATGTTTTTAGGAAGTAAATGTTTCATCTTAAATTAAAGTAGGAAATCAAGGAATGTATGGTTATGGTGCTGTTATAGGAATATTTCTTGGATATTCATTGAAGATTAGAGCCTACAAGTGATACAATAATCATTTTAGAAAGATTGTGGAATGAAATTATGTCAGGAACATTGAGGATAAATCCATAAATATCTTGAGGATATTATATTTTGATATGACTGAAGATGAAGAATAATTTGTAAAAGGGAAAGATTAAAATGCACTATAGTAGAAGGTATTAAAAATATCCAGGGTTCAAAAAAAGATGATAATTAAGAAAAATAATCATAAGAGGAAACCATTGATGAGGAAACTTGATCACAACCTCATAAGAGAAATGGAAGAGTAGAAATTGTCCAATCCAATATCATTAAATATTGTACAACACCTACACATACAAGGATAATGATGAATGGATCACATTCTACATTTTTATTAATTACAGAACCAACCTCATTTTAAGAACCAATAAAAGATGAATCATGGGTTGAGGTTATTAATAAATAATGAAATCATATTGACAAGAATTAAAAATGGTATATTTTAAAGAGACCCATAAAACACAATGTTATTAGAAAAAATGATTTTTTTTAAAAAAATGATGATCATGGACTTATTTTAAGAAACAAGATATGTGTGGTCTAAGATCTTTGCAAAGATTTATGTTGAATGAAAAATTTCACAAGTAGCTATATTAGAGTCTACTGGGACTTTTCTTGACATGGGAATTCAAAAATGAGACAATGTTTTTCATAATGATATCAAAATGGAATTCTTAAATTGAGTTTTTAAACAATAGGTATACATTGAACTACTTGTGGGATTTCTAATTAGAAATTATGAGATTGTGGTGTGTAGAATAATGAAGACTCTATATGGTCTGAAGTATGTAGTATGAGTATAGTATTATCAATAAGTTGTCTATAAGAAGAAAATTAAATTTAAAATAGGCTGTTTTGACCATAATATCTATGGGAAGAATTATTATAAAGACCAATTTATGGTTCTTATGTTTGTGGATGATATTGTTTTGGTAAAAGTAGGTAGGGATTTGTGTAAGTGTTTTCTAATCACATGAAATATGAATTTGAAATTTCAACGATTGGTGAACTTACATACTTTCTAGGTATGAAGGTGGTTCAAATGAAGGATCATATCGTCAATACTAAGGAAAAATATACAAGAGAGATGCTAAATAAATTCAACATGCATGAATCCAAACCAATGATGACTGTGATTATAGTTTGTAAAAAACATGGAAAGCCCAATGATGGGATATATATGGATCCCACCCTGTATAAAAGTATCACTTTAAAATTTTTTATACGTGAATAAAACATTGAAAAATATTTTTTTGAAAAATTCTTAGCATATCAATTTCATAGAAATACGAAGGAAGAGTATTTGATAGTAGTTAAAAGACCTTTTTGGTATATTCAAGGTACTATAATTTTTTTCTTGGTCTCTGTACCATGGAAATATAATGAATTATTGGAATTTTCTAATAATGACTGGGCTGGTGATTTAGTGAATAAAATTTCCACAAGTGGTGGATAATTCTTTATAGGATATAAATGTGAAAGCTGGTTGGGTAAAAATCAATAAAGAACCTCTCTTAGTATAGCTGAAGTAGAGTATATCTCTTCTAAAAAGGAATTAATTTAGGTAATGTGGATGAGGAAAAAATTGAATGATATTGGTGATGGCATGAAATGACTGATGGTGATTCAACCTAAAAAAATATTGTTATAATACTGATGAAGAATCTAGTTTATCACTCTCATACCAAACATATTGAGATGTGATATCACTTTATCACAGAAAAATATAAACAAATCATGATTAAAATGGAGCATGTTGGAACTAATGACCATGTTGCTGACTTTATTACCAATCCTTTGGTAGCATAAATGATCTAGAAATGTCATTTGAACCTCATAGTTTAACCACCTCCCACTGCATGGAGAGGTTATAGATATACCCCTCTTCCCATTTATGGTAACTATTTTTATATGTTTGTATAAGTTATGTAGGTTTAAGGAAAGATATAATCTATGGGGATTCTATTCAAGAACTACAAGTAAAAATATAGGTTCATTGGGTATATTGACAAAGGGGTAGATCAATGGAAAGTGCAATTCATTGAATGATCTATTGGTTTAAAAGAATGGTGAATTGGAATGGTTGGTGGTCTATAGTGGCATGAAATGTTTTCACTCTTAGTTTCTTCACCAATATTTACTCATGTATGCATAGAGTGATTTATGGGATATTTCAAATATAATATGTTTTTTACCAAGGTAGTGATTTATTGATTTTTATATATAGATTTCAAAATGGGGATATTACTAAAACCAAGTTTTTTCCTATATGTAAATGGATTGTATTTTATGTTTTCTATAAATCCTCACTAGATTTGATCCAGTTGGTTTCATGATAAATGATATAAAGGTATTAATAGCTTTAGTGTTTAAGGTGGAATAATTTCCTAGCATTTTAAAAAATTTCGGAGTTCAATATCAGGAGAAAGGAGCAAGCATTTTAAAAGGTAGATTTATAGGATCAACTCTTTATAAATATGGTAAAGGAATGTGTTTCACAAATTGCATGTTTTGAAATGTTTGGGTTCCATGAAAGGATGATTTTTATGAAGTAATGTATCTTTGTGAATTTTTGGTAGGATGATGGGAAATATATGTGACTACCAAAAGAATTATGAATATGTTAAATTTGACCACTTCTTAATTAATATAGGAGATTCATGAGCAGAAATCAAGAGGTTCAAGAAAAGACCAATGGGATTGTGGTATCTTCATGAAGGGATGATCCATGAAATAGGAATCTATACCCACTTCATTTGACAAGGGGAGAATTTGTTAAAAGGGTGAATTGATATGATTTTATGAAGTATAACTAATCTAAGAATATTTATTAATCCAGATACCATCATGATATTAGGGATCATGAAAGGAATATAAATGAATTTATTGATGCTAAGGAATATTAGAAAAGGATGTTTTATGAAGAATGGGGGTTATGGGATGATTGTGAGTTCTGTTATGACAGTGGGCTTGATGAAGGTCATGATCTTTTATAAAGATGGTTACTTCTTGGAGGTTGGGTGCATCATGAATGTGTGCGGGTTCATGAATATTTGTATTTCTTGGAATCATAAGTGGGGTTTTGTGACTTCTGGGATATTTTAGAAAAACAATGTAGAATATCTATTTTAAGTGAACAATGATTTCAAGTGCATCAACTATGGTCTATAGTTCATGAAGAGTCTCACTATAGTATAGGACAAAGACTTCAATTACAAACTATTGAGGCATCCTTCAAGTCGTTAAACTAAGTAATACATCCCCCAACCAGTGATATATGGGTATTTGGCAGATGTGTTGTGATGAAGGTAGTGTGTTGTCTGTAAAATCTTGTAAAGGAAGTGTTCCAAGAACAAAGTTACTCAATTAGGTCATATTTATTCCAAAAAAAAACTAATGAAAATTATTTGATTTAGGTATGATTGACACACTATAGGTGTATTCTCCTTCGACTAGCCATTAGTGGTGAACCAAGTAAAAATACTGTGTCATCTCTCTACATATGATTAATTAATAACTGCATGTTTCCATTTTACAACTCTTACAAGTTCCTTCTAATATGGGAACATGACCTTTTTCCTAAAATAAAAAGTGACACCCTAATTCACCACTGCCCTCTCATGGTGTTCTATGGTCCACCATTCTATATAGGAATATTTTATGGGATATTTTGAAGATCTTTCTAGAAAAAAAAAATAATTGAGTATCTTCTATCTAAATACACTAAACCATTATGGTCCTCATACATATTTTTGTATAATGGAATGAATATTAATCTATTCAGATGTTATATCAATGCATGAGAATTGTGGGTCTCTATAGTTAGTATTAGAGGACCGATTTAGTTAACCTTTGAAACTAGCATGAGAAAAAATTAGTGAGAACCCTATGAATATGTTTAAGGATAATTATATATTTACAAAAAATTTCCTAGAATTTTTGTGAAGGATAGAGAAAGTGATTTCCAATGAATTGCATCACAATCTAGATACTACATGAGGATGTCATTATGACATAATTAACCTAGGGGAAATAACCCCAAAAAGAGTGTATATGGAATTGAAATGATCCTTAGTTGGTACAATAAAGTAGGAATTTTTTGTAAACATATTTTGAAACTCCCATTGGATATTATTTGTAAATTAACAAACTCTTTATGTACCAATATGAATTCATCATTCCTGTGTACAGTGGGCTACCGCTGCGTGAATCTATTAAGTTCAATTTTCTATTTCAACCTTTAATGGTAGGGAATAATGATGTAAATAATATTTAAATATGATATATATGATATTAATTATGTATATATAGTTATTTAATTATTCTATAATATATACATTCATGCTTTCCATTTTATGGGAATATGATAACATCGACCATGTGTATGGACAACTACCACCTTCGAAGCGATGTGGTTTGTTAACACTATACATAAAATGTATTAAAGATGAGTTTAATTAAAAAAATGATATATATATATATATATGAAATAAATATTCCTATATAATTATAACTAATCATATACTTTTCTGTCTTTAAATATGATAAGATTATGGAAACAACATTCATGTGTACATATGTCCTACCGTCTCTATGAACAACGTATTTCATTTTTTATATCTATATTTTATATATTATTATAAATAAAAATATATTGAATATATATTATATGTATTTAATTTTTATCATTGTAGATATGAATAAATCATGATTAAGGTAAGATAAAAAAAATATAACCAATCAAAACATTTATGAAAAACAAAGTGGTTATTACCCAAAACGTAACTTTAAAAAGGGATCATTAATAAATGGGTAATAAAAGGTCATGATAAAAGAATATATGATATGATATATATGAATATGATTATTTAATAGATATATAATAAAAATTTATTTACTATATAGTATGTTTCAACTAGTATGATAGAAGTCAAGACTTAATGTACAAAATTTTTGTCTCACTTTTATTTTCTATGAGACGCATGCCATGTTAACCATTTATTTATTATTAGTGGCATGTATAATTCCCATTTATTTATTTTATAATTATCCTACTTTGAATTTATTATATTTAAATATCCATTTTTTGATCTATGTTTTATTTGTTTTATGGAAAAAACAATAACAATGTAGTAAGGGATTTTTATCTCAATTTCCATTCTTTGAGACGTATATTATGTTATTAACCTATATTATTTAATGAAGAGTATATAAATCCCATTTGATATGTAATATCATAAATATTTTCATCCTAATAATATTTTAAATTTAAATTATATTTTATTCCATCCTGGGGATTATGATTCAAAGTTACCGAAGTGATAGGTCTTTATTGCGATAATCTTATCATTTATCCATATGTTTATGATTATGATTCCATTAAAAAAATATTATGATCTATGTTCCATGAATTTGAATTAATTTTATTATCATATATTAATTCATGAAATATTCATGTAATAGTAATATTTTTAAATAGTTTGGTACTTAAGATACTTAAGAAATGTTTTTAAGGTAATTCGACTTTATTCCTCTTTTTAGTCGAAAATATTTGTTCGTTCAAAACAATGTTTTATAAAAATGATATTAAAATGTTTTTAAATGAAATTATAAACTCATTTTCATGGAAAATTATTTAAAATTATTTATGTTTTAAAAAGTGTTTTATATGGGTTTTAATGCTATCATAATATGTTTTCATGGTTACGTTAAACAAAAAATGATTTCAAATTATTTTATGTTTTTAAAAGATTGTTTCAAAAAGAAAAGTTTAATTTCCTCAGGAAATGTTTAAAAAATAATTTTCAAATATTTCTTATATGTGTCCAATGTTATTTTTTTAGGAAAGGTGCTTTTATTTTTTTATGAATGTGATTATGAAAGAAAAGTTATTTTCATTAAAATATGTTCCAAGTGATCTTAAAAAATCATTATCTATCTATGATGACATTCTTTATATAATTTATTCCTTATAGGGGATATGATTCTAGGATAATATTCTTATTTTTTCTCTAAATGGTTTATTTCAATGATGATAAGTTGTTTATAAAATCAATTTCTCTTCAATGGGTTTTACCACAATACAATTATTATGAAAAATACTTATTTTCATGGGTTTTGATATTATGAAATAATTATGGGGACTAACTCTTATCCATAGGTTAAGATATGGTGAAATTTTTACAATTTCTATTTCATTTTATGGTTTATAATATGTTGAATTTTTTGGAACTTAAATCCCAAATATTCATGATTTTATTATGTGATATGTGGGACCTATATTTCCCTTCAATGCACTGGGTAATGATAAATGTTCTATGAGTTCAAAGGGTATGTGATTGTTCAGTCCAATCCCACAACAAGTGGGTACAAAGGAGTTCATCCTAATCCCAAAATAAGAGTCTACATGGGAGTTCATCCTAAGCCCGCAAAAGAGGTTACATGTTGGTTCATCATTAGCTTGAAACAAGTGGGTACATGGGGGGGGGGTCATACCTAGACTGAAGAAGGTACATGAGTGATTACCCCAAGTATAACATGTTATGAATGTATTGGTAGGTATTCATGACATTATAATTTCTAAGAATATGTGTATTCCATAAATTCCATGTATTATTCCTATGTAACAATCTCATTGACTGTGATATTAATTAAATTATAATTCATGTCTTTTGATGTACTGATATTTATGACTAGAATCATGTGTGAGATCATTGATATGCATGGTAAGATCTTTAGATGTTTTGATCATGTTCTTATACACTTATGTTCATGTTATTCTCATGTGTCTCCATTATTTACCCTTACCGAGAATCTAAGACTAGACATTATTATTTTTCCTTTACCAAGGTTATGAATAAAGGTTTAAATAATGACTACTAAAAGGGAGTATATTTTTGGGAAATATTATAGATATTTCATCTTTTTATAATATTAGGTTCCATGTTTCCAAAGGAACTTAACTATTACAATCCTTAAGTATATGTTTATGTAATTTAATGAATGTTAATATAAAAAATTTAATACCCATGCATGAGAAGCTTGGGTTAATTTTTTTAAGAAGAAAACTAACGTTTTAGTTAACTAATGTAAACTAGGATAAGAAAAAGAAATTTAGATCCCTATGGATATGTATACGGATATGTATATGTATATCTGTACAGATAAGTCTAAGAATCAATTAAAGAATAGAAAAATTAAATAGAATTTTGGAAAAGGAGAGATCGAGTGGTTTACTAATAAAAAATCCATATCTGGATACTCCAAGTGGATATGGATATGGATGAGATGTGCCATGGGGTAAAGACACAAAAAACACTATATTGATCTTGACTCGGTCGGGAACTAATGTATGACAATGGGCCTTGCTACACATCTAGTTTGGCATTACTTGAGGATATGCTTTATAAACTCAAAAACAGATTACGAACAGTCAAAAAGGATTTAAATATAAGATTACTGTGAATATACTAGTATAAAACTATGTTTTCAAGAATTAAAGAAGAATGAATCATGATTTAGATATCATATAACTGATTTTATATGATTATGTGGTTCCCCACTATGATTAGTGTTTCTCACACTATTTTCTTGGTCTCATTCAATGGAATGAACCACATGGAATCAGGTAAACAATGAATCTAATAGAAAAATCAGTGAATTTGAGAAACCAAATTGGATGATGTATAGGGAGAGAGATATTTTGATTATGAATAATCATCCATCCTAATATATGATCAACAATAATAAATTCTGTGAGATTGTAGAAAAATTGAATAAGTAGAAGATGATATTTTATAAATGTTCATATGGTAATGAATATATTGGAAGGTAGTCTTGTCTTCATATATGTCAAGAATGTGAGAATAAATAGCTGAAGAAATATATCAAATGGACGGAAAGATGATATCTTAGTGGAAAAAGGATCCATAGAGTGATAAATTATTAGGGATTTTAGTTTCATATCTGTGGAGAACATGGTCATTTCCCTACTCAATTCCTCGACCCAAGAATTAAATTTTATACCGAGGAATGGATTATTCCATGATAATCATTTATGTAAAAGGATTGAAATGTTGTTGTATTTGGATTAAAAAATTATGAATTTTGAAATATATAATGATTGTTTAGTATAATGTTTTCATTAAGTATTTGAATGAATATATTGAATGATGAAGATGGACAAGAAAAGTGATTTAATGGCAAGGTGATATTTTATTATGGTAATTTACCCTTAATATGTTCTGGATTCTAGGAAAATTATCCTTAGTATGGATAAATAGATTACTGATATAAATAATGTCAATTGGATATTATTGGTGACCTCATAATGGATTAAGGATTTGTTGAAAATTTCGTTTATGATATCATCGATGAATTTTTCAACATTTTTTGGATTTATGGAATATATCAAATAATCTATTCTATATATAAGTAATGAAGAATAATTTCTATTTTCAAAATGGTTTTATGTTAATTTAGGTTATTAGCTTGTTCCAAGAGAATACATGATGGAAGTATTCACATATTGTTTATGTGACAATTAAGAGTAACATTATTATATACGAGGGATCAATGTGAAGCTAATTTTGATAAATTTAGTGACCTTATATAACAAGGTTTTAATTCTCAAATCTCAGAAGGGTTAAAAGGATAACCATTTTTTAAATTGTTTATGTTTAACATTGAATGTGGTTTTAGATATTAAAGTATTATTTTTTGATATGATGATTTATGCATATTGGATAAACTATGTGATTCATTTTGTTGTGACAATAAATACAGATAGTTGAAATGAGTCAAAATTTTATATATGGATGTTAAGATCAATTAGTTCTTCAGAAACAATAAATTCACCTTTATTTATTGGAGTATGAGATGAAGTGAACATTGATCAAGGAACAACTGACGAATAATATTTCTCTTATGAAATGGAATGAAATAAAGTATGCATATCTTTTTTTGAAAAATATTAATATTTAGGAAAAGGGAATTGAAATAAAATGTTGTCCTATTATCATAAATTTTGATGATATCAATGACCATTTATAATCCTTTTTGGTTTATGGATTTGTGATTATTAATATTTTCTTGAAAATGTTTCCTATCACTCTCCATCAATATTTGGGTGTTAGTTTCCTATTCTAAGCCCATTTTTTCACTTTTCACCTATGTTATGCTTTATGAAAACCTAGTTATTAGTTACTTAGGTAACCATTATATTTCATACCTTCCCTTTTTAAAGGAATTTTCATTATTCATTTCTATGATGTGGGTTTTTATGACCTAAACATTGAAGTATTAAAGCATTGATGAAATAGATGAATTTCATGGGTTAAATTAATTTTAATGGGGTAGAATGAATCACCTTGATTTTTTATGAGTTATTATTTTTAAAATAAATTAAAATTCATTGATTTATTTTACTTCAAAGTACACCAAGTTAATATTTCTTTAAATGAAACATGAGATTAAGATCGTGTTACATGTAAGACTGGGTTTACCAAACTATAATATAATATTATTAAATATGATAGTTATATCATATCCATTAGAATGGACGTAAGGAATGTGATTAACAGAATTATGAATATATATATATATATTTAAATTTTTATTAGTTATATATTGATTATAAATAAAATAATAATCAATAAAAATAAAAATAAATGTTTTCATAAATATAGTATATTATCTAAAAGTAAGATTAATCATACTTGGCTCACATAATTTAAAATTGAATTTTATTACTTTTGTTAAATTTATTTGACAAAATTAACTTCTTTTTTGAAATAGGAATATAATAATTCTATTTTGGTGAATGTTTATTTTCTAGGAAGTTTAATTTTTTTGATGAATAGTGAATGATACTAAATTTTTATTAAAAAATACTTTTTTGTTTAAATTATTTATAGTGTTTACTATATTTTGAATTTTTTTAATGTTAAAGTAGTTAAATTATATATATATATATTAATCAAATGTATATAATTTTAATAAATTTTATTTTGAAATCTAATATAAAATCATTGTAAACGTTTAACCCTTATTTCACCTCAAAAATCCACTTTCTCATCAAGACTGCATTATAAGGCCCCATCCTTAAACCTTAATTAATCTAGAGTTATTACAAGATTACACATTTAGGATCTTTTCAGGTTTAGAGTTTTAGAGAATTAGATCATAAAAATTTCATTACATTCCACATATAAACAAAGTGGTTAAATAAAGATATTATTCATTTTTCCCATCAACAGAAACATATTTAAAATAAAACATGGATTCTTTATTGACACTTCCTTGACACTATCATCATATCATGTACCTTTCCCTTGCCCTGTGAAAAACATTTCAAAAAATAACTTGGTATGAGCATAAAAAGCTCAGTAAGGGTTATACAAATATTGAAAGGAAACATGAGTTCATATATACATAAGAATGAAGTCATAATTTACCCATAAAACATAGGCACTTTAACATACCTCATAAAATCATGAATAAATCATAGAAATCATAAGACATAAAAGGTAACTTGAGGCATTCATAACATTCTTACGTAGGGAGTAACCCTCTTGGTTATGTTTGGAATACCCACCACAGTATATTCCCTAAATCTCATCAGAGAAACCTTAATGTTTCACTCCTTCGCGTTACCCAATACATTGGAGAGATATATCGGGCTCACTCGCCCTTAGTTTATCACAGAACCAACCGTCTTCATAACAATTCCCAAGAACCATAACATAATCTTATCACATAAAACATGCATAAAAGAAACATAACATTTCCACCTTTCAATCACAAGATATCAATACAACACATTGATATAAAAACATTATGAAAACCATTTTCAATACCAAAATAAAAGAAATGTAAAACATGGTATTTATTTTTCATTTAAAAAGGAAGGTATGGCTTGTAGAGGATGCGGAAACTCAAATAATGGTCACGGCGGCGGAGAAGTCGTTGTCACCGCATACATATGACAAAAACATTCCCTTTTGTCGTTTAGTAAAATTCTTCGTATAAAATATATTCCTTTTGGATAAACGTAAAAGTCAAAATGGTTTATACAATGTATAAAAGAAAGTTGTGTATAAAACAAAATATGCCTCAATGAATGGAGATTGAGACGAAGTCCCTTACAAAGATGATATCCTTGGTTTAAGGAGAAATCAATTACATAATTATGTGAGACAAACGAATACACCAAATATAAATGTATATTAAGTGTAAAAAAATCATAGGGTATTCACACATATTCATAGAATGACATATTCAAGCAGTACAAGTTTATCCCAATGAATCAAAATTGGGTTAAGAAGTTCCCTTGCAAAAATTCGACAGCCTAACGGCGTCACTTCAAAATTCAGAAAAAGAGTTGATGAGAGATAAAAAGGGTATCTCATCACATGGACATAAAATTTACATCAATAAGGATATATAAGAACATATTCCAACATAAAAATATATAAATTAAAAGACCCAACAAAATAAGTCTTTTAAAAAGAGGAGGGTGAAAGGTTCCCTTACCGACTTGGGTATCTTTCGAAACATACACCCCATAAAAGAAGGACAATACAACATTCATGTAAATAATCATAAATGAAAGTATATTACACAAAGAGTAAAATAATGGGCAGTACATACACCACTCAAAGGAAATTGTGGCAAATGTAGCATAAATCTCACGGGAATAAAAGTGAGATGAAAAATCACTTACGAAAACGTGGCAGCCTAACAACGCCACTTAAAACTTCCAAAATTGATTGATGAGAGAAAATATGGTCACTAATCATATGAAAATAAAAATTATAGTAGTATTAATATAAAATAACATCCCAATCATATGAAATATGAGCTTAAAAGGAATGACATAAAAGAGTGTACTTAAAAAGAAAAAGAGGGGTAGGATCCCTTACCTCAAGTCCTACTTGTCTTGTTTGTTTCATTATAATCTAGAATAATAAACTTTGGTCAACTTATAATTGCTTAAGGAACTCCTATAAAGATTATTATTCAGTTAATATCACATATTTTAATGTTATAATAATTGGTTAAAAATATGAGTTCATATCAGACGTTTTTGTCGATGTTTGGTACATGAGTCAAAAATTGAACTTGTTGGAAAATAATTTTCCATGTAGTTATAGGTACATCATATCCAGAATAGTATTGATGTTTTAAATATCATATATATCCAGTATATATTCATTTTACACTATTCTATAGCATTTGGAGATAAAAATTAAAAGCACCGTTCATGGAGACGGTAGGCCGTACGTACGCATGAACGCTACTTTCATTTTTTGTCATATTAATGGAATTAAAACAAAATGAGAGAGATATATATATATGTGTGTGTTATAATTCCAGAATTATATCCATTATTTATATGTAATATATTACATATATATCCATTATACCTATGTACTTATAATAGTACATAACATTTTGAGATAAGAAATGAAATGTACCGTTCAGGGAGACTGTAAGCCGTACGTACGCATGAACGCTACTTCCATTTATATTTCATATTTAATGGAATTAAAACATAATGATACATAACAGTATTTTAATTCCAATATGGTATCATATTATATATCATTAAATATATCCTTTATACGTACCACATATGGTATTAATGAATCAAATTACTTTGAGGGGGCGGTAGTCCGCACTTCCTTAAATGAAGATATCATGTTTACCAATAATGGAAACCATAAAGGTATTCCAGAAATGAAAAATACATAAGCTTAAGTAAAACATAAACATATTATATATCATATATAAATATAGTTTCATCTTATTGGCCACCTTTGAAGGTGTTAGAAGAATGTTGAACAATCATCGTTTCGTGAGGCAGAAATTTTCCATCCACAGAAATAGTATGTTCTATAACCATTAGATGTAGGTGTGTGTACGTGTATCTCTAATACTTCTTATAACAAAATCCTAGTATATTAAATATACTGTATTTGTTACAAAATAAATGAATAAAAAGAGTTTAGGAGGTTGGAGAAGCAAAATAAAACATAAGAACACAAGAGAAGACACTACCTTTAAATCGGGTAACTCTTTTTGATTTGATCTCAAAGGATTCCTTGAGAAGACTTATACCCAATTTGAGGCTTCTAGGAGTAATATAGGTATGTGTAGAGATAAAATGGGCAGGGGTCGGCCGAGCCAAAGGCTTTGGAAGTGTGGGTACAGAGGTAGAGGTGGGGGCCTTTTATAAGAGGAGAGGAGGGGCACTCTTGGAATGTAAGGAAATGTTACTTTATTTTAGAATGAGTTTCGGATTTTAATGGTCCCAAATTGATGTGTTTCGAGGATAAGGTGATAAGGGTTCTAAATCCACCCATACAATTGGTTTTGGACATGTTTAGTTCTTTGATTTTACATTATCTTTCCATTTTATTTAAATCGTTAAATAATGAGGTAATCGATGCATCATCATGGTGTCATAAATAATTTAACTTAGTTAATGTCTAAAAATTATAAAACAAATACTATGATGTAGAAAATATTTTTATATTTCCAATGAATATTTATAGTCAAAAATATGACTTGTATAACCCCATGTAAAAATTGTTTTAGTAAAACAACTCATGTTTGTGACATTTTAATTTTAACATTAAATAAAAAGGTATTAATGTCATTTTCCAACCAAAGTGGCTCCATGGGGTCCCCAAGTTGACCCATGGATTTTATTGGTCGGCCATGAGACATCCAATAAGGGTAGGACATGTTTAAAGTTCATTTGATATTCTTAAAACATTATTTTTACCTTAAACTGCACTAATTATCTCTAATCGTGATTAATAAACTTAAAAGTTACTATTCACCAAAAAATTATTTTTATCCCATTAAACCACATTTTACTTCTTAATGGAAACCATGTGAAATGCCTGGATCGGTTGGGATCACTGAGAGGGGAGGGGTGAATCAGTGATAACTTTTTCTTTTTATGAATTGTTCCCTTTGGATTATCAATTCAACCTCTGCAGCTGGTTAAAGCCTAGATCTACTCTTTTAGTGGTGCAGTAATAATGAGAGCACAGAACACAGAGATTTACAAGGTTCGGTACAAAGACCTACTCCTTGCCGTGTTGGTTACACCCCCCAACACGGATTCTTCACTATGCCAAAAAATGATTACACAGTAATTGGTTACCCCCCCAATTACAAGTTGGTTAAAACCCCCAACTCCACAGCATCATCTTCATCATGGCTTCACTTCACTTCTTCAAAGGTGTTGTTCAAAACTTCAAGTAGCTTCAACAGTCTTCAAAAAGATCTTGTTGGTCTTGCTCACCAAAAACCAATCACTTAGAATGATCAGTTCTTTTGCATTCACACACTTAGGTGTGTACTCCTCTTCTTCTTATGTGTTGTCACTCTTTTTCACTTGTGCACACATGCACAACTCATTTTGAATGTACTCAAATGGGTACAAGCCGAACCTCGGCCTCCTCCTTTCTTTGCACACTCACAAGCCTCGGGCTCTTCACTTCACACACACTCAAGGTGTGTACTTCACTTTGCACACAAGGTGCAAGCCTGCTTTCTCCTCTTTGCACACCCACTGCCCTTAGGGTGTTCTTCAATTTGCACTTAGCTCACACACAGATAGTGTGGTCTCGGCCTTCACGTCTTGTTTTGCACAACCACCAAAGGCTACGGCCTTCACTCCACTAAGCACACACAAGGCAAACTCAAAGGAGTCGTGCAAGGGGTGCGCCCCTGTTCTTCTCTTCACAGCCGTGCATGTGCCACTGGCCGTGGGTCTCGCAAGCCACAGGTGCAAAGCACCGCGGGCGCGCAAGTGCAAACCGCGCAGGGGGCAGCGGTGCACAGAGGTGGCGCACAAGTTCGTGCTGCCCAACTCTCTCTTCTTGTCGCGCAAAGAGGTTGCGCGCAAGGAACTTCAGCCGCGCAAGATACTTGCTCGGGGCTTCAAATCTTCGCGAGGCAGAGAAGGACTCTCACGAGACTTCAAATATTCAAAGGATCAGCAGCAAATCCAGAGGTCCCGGCCTCTCTTTATATAGGAAGAGGAATCCTCAAAACATCCGCGGGATATAAATTTTGATCCACCGAGATTTTCGGTTCTTTGAAAACTTCAAACGCGGGCCGAGAATCTCGTTCTTTCTCTCTGCACAACGCGGACTTCTTCTCCTTCTCCTTTATCCACGTGCATGCATTTTAAAACGCATGCAAGCCTCTGTTTAATCCATCCCATGCAAAACATGAACACCGTGTGGCCTCGGCACTTCGTTTGCCTTCGGCCGAACTCCAAAAACTCTTAACCATCATGTGCATGCATAGTTTATTTCATGATTGTGTTCGTAGCGGCCAGACGATCACAATGGAGGCTTCGGCTCGATCAGCGGTGGCCGGGAACTCAAATTCTGTCATCGGGGTGGCTCTGGTTCAGCGGAGGCTCGCGGGAGGCTTCAGACGAGCTCGAGGTAGAGGACGAGCTCTCGGCCGTCGGATCAGGCGATGGAGATGCATCGGGCTGCCTGGATCTGAAGATCTCGCGCGGGATTAGATGAGCGGCTCGGATCTGGCGCGCGATGAATCGAGCGGCCAGGATCGCTCCCGCGGGAAAAATCCGCGTCCCACATCGAAACGAGCTCCTGTTTTTCCGCGGTTTAATAACATGCCGCTACCACAACACCCAAATTGAACTTCCTCCCTCCCGGTGCCGCCCCGCACCGGGTTCTCTCTGCGGGCGCGCTCTGCGCCCACCTTGCTCCCTGCGGGCGCGCTTCTAGCGCCCACTATGCCTCCTCCGGGCGCGCGGGCTTCATCACTGCGTGCCCTCGGGGGCTTATACATGGCCCCCCTGCCTCTCGATCTTGCACCATGGGATCCCCCATGGGCGTGGCGCCTAGTGCCCATATGAGCCGTGGGGTTGAACCCGTGGGTTGGCTTGAGATGGCCAATTTTTTGCAAAGGCATGAGAATAATACTTTGTCAAATACCAAGTTCTTCCATAAGTTAAAGCCAAATGCCACTCCAAGCCTTCTTCCTCATTTTCTTCTTCATTTGAATTCCTCACTCCTACTCAACAAATAATCTTCACTTAGGAGGGAAATGTAGAAGGTTCATCTTCATCAACCGAGCTCCTTAGTCAAATAGATTCTTCAACGTTCTTCATTGATCTAATCAGAGATCAGATTGGTTCTTCTTCAAATTCATATGCACTAAGTGATAGTGCATGGACTTCATTAATGCACATCATCCACTTAGTAGTTGTGGATGGAACTCCTTTCAACTCCTCATGCATTGTGAAGACA
Organism: Viscum album; assembly: GCA_963277665.1. Taxonomy (NCBI): domain Eukaryota; kingdom Viridiplantae; phylum Streptophyta; class Magnoliopsida; order Santalales; family Viscaceae; genus Viscum; species Viscum album. The sequence goes on from OY728163.1 coordinate 340,856,134, forward strand.
ATGCATGGTCTTCTAATCATGTTGTGACTTTGTATCATCTTGATACAAGTTTTTAGAACTTAAAGATCAGTTCAGCAATCGTCAGATTTAATGCTTCTGTAATCATCAATCTTCAAGATGTACTTCATCAGATGGCACACCATGACAAGTTATTGACAACAAATGCAATTACTTCACTTGGGCACAACAATCTCCCCCTTTGTATTTGGTTGTCAATACTCCGAAGCACACTGATAGAATGTCGTGTGCCTTGTGCCTGATGATTTCTCCCCCTTATTGGCCAACAAATGCAAAGGGATGAATGAAAGTCATACTCATAGTATAGAGCTTCTGGAACCTGCACATCTTCAACTACCAATGCTCCCCCTCAGGGGATGCACTCATCTCCTTCAATTCCCTGCATGTAAGTACAAGAATACAAAAAAAATTTAGGGAATAAGGAGGGACCTTCTTCTTCCTCAAGTGAGAGTAGAAGGCTGAACATGAAGTTTCAGCCTCAATTCAACAAATCTTTCCGTAGGCATAGCTTTGGTGAAAATGTCTGCCACCTGATCTTGAGTAGGAATGTACTCTAGCTTGATGTCTCCACTGGCGACCCTTTCTTTGATGAAATGATATTTTATATCAATGTGCTTGGATCTGGAGTGTTGGATAGGATTCTTAGACAACCCAATTGCACTTTGATTATCACATAAGATCCTCAATGGTTTTTCAGCTTTAATCCTCAAATCTGATAGCTGCACCTGCATCCAAATCATTTGAGTACATGCATGTGTAGCGGCCACATACTCTGCTTCAGCTGTGCTCAATGTTACAGAATTTTGTTTCTTGCTGTACCAGCTAACACATCCTTCTCCCAGAAAGAAGGTTCCACCAGATGTGGATCTTCTATCAGTGTAATCACCAGCCCAATCAGCATCTGTGAATCCCAACAACTGTATGTTTGCACTGTGTTTGTATAAGAGTCCATAGTTGAGGGTTCCTTTAACATATCTCAGGATTCTTTTGGCTGCAGTTAAATGAGATTCTTTTGGGTCACTTTGGAATCTGGCACACAAAGTCACTGCATATTCTATATCTGGCCTTGAAGCCGTGAGATAAAGTAGACTGCCAATAATTCTTCTGAACTCTTTCTGATCAACATTGTTGCCTTCTTCATCCTTACATAGCTTGGTTCCGACAGAAATGGGTGTGGAGACTTCCTTTGAACTTTCCATTCCAAACCTTTTCACTAAGTCCCTTGCGTACTTTTCTTGTGAAAGAAATATGGAGTTTTGTCTTTGTTCCACCTGAAATCCTAGAAAATATGTCATTTGACCAAGCATCGACATTTCAAAAGTTCTTTTCATCTGCTCAGCAAATTCTTCACATAGTCCTTCCTTGTTACCAGCAAAAATGATATCATCCACATAGATAATGACTATGAGGGTACCATTGGCCATTTCTCTGACATAGAGGTTACTGTCAACTGTTCCTTTGACAAATTTCATGTCTTTAAGACAACCATCCAATTTTGAGTACCAGGCTCTAGGGGCCTGCTTCAATCCATACAAGGCTTTTCTCAATCTGCACACCATACTGCCATCTTTGTCTAGCAAAAATCCCTCTGGTTGTTCAATATACACCTCTTCTTCAAGATCTCCATTCAGAAATGCAGATTTCACATCCATCTGATAGACCTTGTACTGCTTGTGTGCTGCAACTGCTAAGAACATTCTGATAGTTTCCAGTCTTGCAACTGGTGCAAAAGTTTCCTCAAAGTCGATTCCTTCCATTTGTGAATATCCTTTGCATACAAGTCTGGCCTTGTTTCTGGAAACTTCTCCCTTTTCATTGAGTTTGTTTCTAAACACCCACTTTGTCCCAATAACATTTTTATTTTTGGGCCTTGGCACAAGATCCCAGGTAGAGTTCTTTTCAATTTGATTGAGTTCCTCATGCATAGCTTGTATCCATTCCTCATGTACAACTGCTTCAGCCACCGTGTGAGGTTCAACTTGAGAAACCAGTGCAGTCTGATCTTCCAATCTCAATCTTCTTCTAGTTCTTACTGAGGACTGTAGGTCTCCAAGGACATTTTCTGTGTCAACATGCTTCTTCAATTTTTTGTATCTTCTTCTTCCATTTTCATTACCTTCATCTTCATCACTGGTATATTCAGAGTTGATCTCACCAGCAGTTGGTGTTGGCTCAGGTAATTCTGCATTCTTCTGTTCCAAGGCTGTGTCATTCTTTGAGTTATCATCATCCACAGTGTATGGTTTGGTGTTGTTTTCAATTATTATGACATCACTGCAGTCAATCATTTTATTCAACCTCTTATTCCAGCATCTGTAGCCTTTTCCATTAGGTAGGTAACCCATAAATATTCCTTCCTCAGCTTTTTCGTCAAACTTTCCCAGATTGATGTTTTTAATCTTGATGATGCAGGGACTGCCAAAGACTTTGAAATATTTCACAGTTGGTTTTCTGTTAAACCACATTTCATAGGCTGTCGTTTGTGTTTCTGGTCTCAGGAGACATCTGTTCTGTATGTGTATAGCAGTTCATACTGCTTCTCTCCAGAAAAACTTAGAGATATCATGCTCAGCTAACATAGTCCTCCCCATTTCAACTATGCTTCGATTCTTTCGTTCAGCCACTCCATTCTGTTGTGGAGTATATGGTGTACTATATTGATGTTTGATTCCATGCTTGACCAGATAGCTTTCAAAGACATCACCGGTATATTCTTTTCCGTTGTCTGATCTTACTTTCTTGATGCAGAGCTCTAGTTCCTTCTCAGCCTGCCTTCTGAAAGTCTTGAACATCGTGATTGCCTCTGACTTGTGTTTCATGAACATGACATTGGTCATCCGAGTGTAATCATCAATGAAGGTTATAAAATAGAAATCTCCTCTTGTAGACTTCTGTCTCATCGGTCCACATATGTCTGTATGGATGAGTTCAAGAGGCCTAGTAGTCATGATATCAACTCCTTTGTGTGACCTATGGGTCAGTTTTCCCATCTGACATGTGTCGCAGACTTCATCTCTTTCTCTCTTTAATTTGGGTAGATCTCGTACAACATTGTACTTCAGAAGTTTACTCATACTCCTTTGGCCAAGATGGCCAAGTCTTCTATGCCAGATGTTGTTTTCATCTTTAGAGCTAAGAAAACAAGAATTGATGGGATCACCAATTTGAAATAGATTTCCAGTGGTTCTTCTTCCTTGAGTGATGATTTTTCCATCCTTTGAGCTCTTGATGATGCATGAGTCCTTCTGGAACAACACCTCATGTCCATCATCACATAATTGACTTACACTGAGTAGGTTGTGCTTTAATCCTTCAACAAACAACACATCATTGGATTTAAGATTTGTTGTTGCAATCAAAGCCTTTCCAACTCCCTTGATTTTCAGAGAACGATCATTTCCAAACACCACGGTTCCTCCCTCATGACTTTCAATGTTGCTTAGAATTTTTGTATCACCAGTCATGTGGGATGAGCATCCACTATCAAGAATCCATGACTTGGTTTTACTGCCGGCTTTTAGAGCCACTTCAGCAAAGCATGTGATTTCATCATTGGTTTCTTGAATGCCTTTCCCTTTCATGTCTTTGACTTTTTGTTTAGGAAGAGTTGTCATACATTTATCAGCTCTATGACCTTGTTGGTCACATCTTCCACAAGCTTCACTCAGGCAGTCAAATGTGTTCTGAGTTGGTGGTTTTGATGCTTTCTGCAAAACACTCTGGGTTTCAGGATGTCTCCCCCTTGACTCATGCCTCATGTTTGGACGAGACATGTTATACCAGCATGCATAGGCCTTATGTCCAAACACACCACAACACCAGCAGTAGCCTCTGAACCTTGACCTTCTTTGTTGATAAGAGTCATGTTGTAATTTTCTGTCCAAGATTTGAGTAGTCCTTCCTGAGAATTTCCTTTCTTCCATTGAAGATGATTTTACACAGGTTGGTTCATGCCATGTTTGTCTCAATTTTATCTTTGAACCTACATTGTTAGAAATAACAGATGTATTTAGAGATTTACTTGGTGGTAAATTGACCTGCCTCTGAGCACCAGCATAAGATGATTCTGCCTTGACCTCAACAGCCTTGTTGAAGTCTTCTCTCATCTTTGTCAAGCTATTCTGTGCTTCAATCCACTTGGAATGTGTCAGTGATTGCTCTTCTTCTTTGAGGTGAAGTTTCTCCTCAAGATCTTTTGCTATCTTGTCAAGCTCATCTACCTTCAGTTTGTGTCTCTTGATTTCATAAATGTACATTGTTTCTTTCTTCATACATTCTTCCAACTCCTCAGTCATCCTTTTGGTTTCCTTTTGTAACAATCTCTTCTCTTTCTTGAGTTCAGTGTTCTGTTCAAGGCAAGCCACTAGTTCATCTTTCAATCTGTATTCAAGCTCTGTTCGTTCACTTTCATCATCTTCACTGCTGCAGGTATCAAACCCATTTTCCACATGAGCCATAAAATTCGTTTCTTCTTCTGATTGACTGGCTAAAGTAGAGTCTGATTCTTCCTCTTTGCTTACATAGCTTCTTCTTTCACCTGGAATGAACCTTTTATTTCTTACACCTAATTTGTTTCCTTCTCTTGGGTATCTACTCCATTTCTTCTTTTGTGACTTCTCATCTTCAACTTCTGGAGCACTATATCTCTTCTTGGGGCAGTTTACAGCAAAGTGTCCGATGTTATTGCAATTGAAACATCTCGATGGTGATTTCCCTTTTCCCTTGAATTTAGCTTTTCCAAACCGTTTAGAAAAAAGAGAAATAATCGTGTTGAGATCTTCATCCTTTTCTTCATTGTCAGTATCACTTGATTCTAGGACTTCGTCATCTTTTATCTTGAGTTGTCTCATGGCCTCAAAATCCATCTCATCCTTGATCTTCTTCTTGAATACTGGGATCTTCCTCATTTCATATGCAATGAGAATGTTGTGTAGTTCATCAAGAGAGAGATCATCTCTGTCTTCTAATGCTGAGACTTTGGGGTCAAACCTGTCAGGAAAATTCCTCATTAGTTTTTTAACAATAGTGGAGTCCTCCAACTTTTCTCCAAAGCCCCGAATGTTACTGACAATTTCATTGACTCTTGTGAAATAATCATCAATATTTTCTTCTTCTCCCATCTTGACATATTCAAACTTGATTCTCCAAATCTGTAATTTGGCCTCCTTGACTTTCATGTTGCCTTCATAACTACTTTCCAATTTGTCCCAAATTTCTTTAGCATTCTTGAGTCCCATGACTTTTGTGTATACCTTTTCTGAGAGTGACATAAGAATGGCATTTTGAGCTTTACCATCAATTTCCATATTTCTTTTCTCATCGAGTGTCATAGCAGCTTCATTAGCAAGAGGAGGGAATCCAAATAGGGCTGCATTTCTAACTTCAAGGCCGAGAGATAGAAGGTAGGGTAACATCCGATTCTTCCAGCTGTGGTAATTCTTTCCATCAAATGTAGGAACACCCCTACTATTAACAGAATTCAGATTGTCCATCTTCTCAGAAGTAGATCCTTACAGAGGCAACCTCCCTCTGATACCACTTGAAATGCCTGGATCGGTTGTGATCACTGAGAGGGGAGGGGTGAATCAGTGATAACTTTTTCTTTTTATGAATTGTTCCCTTTGGATTATCAATTCAACCTCTGCAGCTGGTTAAAGCCTAGATCTACTCTTTTAGTGGTGCAGTAATAATGAGATCACAGAACACAGAGATTTACAAGGTTCGGTACAAAGACCTACTCTTTGCCGTGTTGGTTACACCCCCCAACACGGATTCTTCACTATGCCAAAAGATGATTACACAGTAATTGGTTACCCCCCCCCAATTACAAGTTTGTTAAAACCCCCAACTCCACAGCATCATCTTCATCATGGCTTCACTTCACTTCTTCAAAGGTGTTGTTCAAAACTTCAAGTAGCTTCAACAGTCTTCAAAAAGATCTCGTTGGTCTTGCTCACCAAAAACCAATCACTTAGAATGATCAGTTCTTTTGCATTCACACACTTAGGTGTGTACTCCTCTTCTTCTTATGTGTTGTCACTCTTTTTCACTTGTGCACACATGCACAACTCATTTTGAATGTACTCAAATGGGTACAAGCCGAACCTCGGCCTCCTCCTTTCTTTGCACACTCACAAGCCTCGGGCTCTTCACTTCACACACACTCAAGGTGTGTACTTCACTTTGCACACAAGGTGCAAGCCTGATTTCTCCTCTTTGCACACCCACTACCCTTAGGGTGTTCTTCAATTTGCACTTAGCTCACACACAGATAGTGTGGTCTCGGCCTTCACCTCTTGTTTTGCACAACCACCAAAGGCTACGGCCTTCACTCCATTAAGCACACACAAGGCAAACTCAAAGGAGTCGTGCAAGGGGTGCGCCCCTGTTATTCTCTTCACAGCCGTGCATGTGCCACTGGCCGTGGGTCGCGCAAGCCACAGGTGCAAAGCACCGCGGGCGCGCAAGTGCAAACCGCGCAGGGGGCAGCGGTGCACAGAGGTGGCGCACAAGTTCGTGCTGCCCAACTCTCTCTTCTTGTCGCGCAAAGAGGTTGCGCGCAAGGAACTTCAGCCGCGCAAGATACTTGCTCGGGGCTTCAAATCTTCGCGAGGCAGAGAAGGACTCTCACGAGACTTCAAATATTCAAAGGATCAGCAGCAAATCCAGAGGTCCCGGCCTCTCTTTATATAGGCAGAGGAATCCTCAAAACATCCGCGGGATATAAATTTTGATCCACCGAGATTTTCGGTTCTTTGAAAACTTCAAACGCGGGCCGAGAATCTCGTTCTTTCTCTCTGCACAACGCGGACTTCTTCTCCTTCTCCTTTATCCACGTGCATGCATTTTAAAACGCATGCAAGCCTCTGTTTAATCCATCCCATGCAAAACATGAACACCGTGTGGCCTCGGCACTTCGTTTGCCTTCGGCCGAACTCCAAAAACTCTTAACCATGGTGTGCATGCATATTTTATTTCATGATTGTGTTCGTAGCGGCCAGACGATCACAATGGAGGCTTCGGCTCGATCAGCGGTGGCCGGGAACTCAAATTCTGTCATCGGGGTGGCTCTGGTTCAGCGGAGGCTCGCGGGAGGCTTCAGACGAGCTCGAGGTAGAGGACGAGCTCTCGGCCGTCGGATCAGGCGATGGAGATGCATCAGGCTGCCTGGATCTGAAGATCTCGCGCGGGATTAGATGAGCGGCTCGGATCTGGCGCGCGATGAATCGAGCGGCCAGGATCGCTCCCGCGGGAAAAATCCGCGTCCCACATCGAAACGAGCTCCTGTTTTTCCGCGGTTTAATAACATGCCGCTACCGCAACACCCCAATTGAACTTCCTCCCTCCCGGTGCCGCCCCGCACCGGGTTCTCTCTGCGGGCGCGCTCTGCGCCCACCTTGCTCCCTGCGGGCGCGCTTCTAGCCCCCACTATGCCTCCTCCGGGCGCGCGGGCTTCATCACTGCGTGCCCTCGGGGGCTTATACATGGCCCCCCTGCCTCTCGAGCTTGCACCATGGGATCCCCCATGGGCGTGGCGCCTAGTGCCCATATGAGCCGTGGGGTTGAACCCGTGGGCTGGCTTGAGATGGCCAATTTTTTGCAAAGGCATGAGAATAATACTTTGTCAAATACCAAGTTCTTCCATAAGTTAAAGCCAAATGCCACTCCAAGCCTTCTTCCTCATTTTCTTCTTCATTTGAATTCCTCACTCCTACTCAACAAATAATCTTCACTTAGGAGGGAAATGTAGAAGGTTCATCTTCATCAACCGAGCTCCTTAGTCAAATATATTCTTCAACGTTCTTCATTGATCTAATCAGAGATCAGATTGGTTCTTCTTCAAATTCATATGCACTAAGTGATAGTGCATGGACTTCATTAATGCACATCATCCACTTAGTAGTTGTGGATGGAACTCCTTTCAACTCCTCATGCATTGTGAAGACAATGCATGGTCTTCTAATCATGTTGTGACTTTGTATCATCTTGATACAAGTTTTTAGAACTTAAAGATCAGTTCAGCAATCGTCAGATTTAATGCTTCTGTAATCATCAATCTTCAAGATGTACTTCATCAGATGGCACACCATGACAAGTTATTGACAACAAATGCAATTACTTCACTTGGGCACAACACCATGTATGTTGTATTTTTGAAATTAAAAACACAGAGGTGGTAAAATTTCATTTAAACGGAAATTCAGTTTTTATAAGTACCACTTAGTGGTTTCACTATTCAACAAAAATTGATGTTTTTTCAGAAAAATACCAAAAATTCATCCTAAGCTATATTTGATATTCTGAACTCAAAAATGATATCTATTTTAAAAAATAGAAAACATATAAGTTGCATTAATTAATTTAATAATTAATTCCCACTGTCAAAACAAATAGGGTGTTTTTAAGAAACAATATCTATTAAAAGATTGACACTAGTTTAAGTCCAATTTCAAAGTGAAATTAATTTCAATAGCCACTATTGGATTAAATGGTAAAAATATATTCTAATTTCATCTAAAAACCAATTCAAAATATAATCTAATCATATGAATAAATTATATTAAAATGTTGTTTTGAATTAAAATACAACATTTTCACTATTCATTAAAAAATGAACTTTATCGGAAAAATACTAAAAATTTACACAAAGTAAATTTTGATGTCCTGATTCTAAAGAAGAATTTTATTTTGTCAAATATAACACATAAAATTTTCAAAAAGTGGATTTAAAAGAGGTTCTCCATCAAAAGGCAGTTAATCGCCCCTTTAATGAATATTAGAATATTTACGCTTAAAATTGGATTCATTCACATTTTTAATCCTCTAACATTTATTGTAAAGAGTAAAAATATTTGACAAACATATATAATCATTTTGTAGTTAATTCTTCTCATTCCCTCCATTACGACGGCTAGGCATTAACTACCATTTAAAATACTATTATATTATTATTAGAGTGCAACACAAGATTCCCAAGAAACTCATTGTTGCATATTGGGTACGCCATCGTGCATAGCATCCCCTTTAAAGTAATAATATTATTTTATTCACAAATATGGATAAATATAAAAATTTCATAGTCTTTATTTACCGGGGGTGTTACATCCTTCCACCCTTTTGGGAATTGCGTCCTTGCAATTTTTAAAATTGGGCTTGGAAACTTCATTGAAAATACCACATCGGAACAAGAGTCAGTAAAAAAATCACATTAAAATAAATAAAGATAAGTACAATGGTCACCCGAGTTAACCCATACTAGGATTGCAATTATGAAAATATGGACATGGAGGAAAAAACAAAGGGTCATGTTCTGATGGAGAGTGATAGTAAACACGTCTAAGAGAAAGTTAACCATAAGAAAATCACAAACTTGTGATGGGTTAAACGGTATTCAATTCCCCAGATGGAAAAGTTAACAGACAACATTTTTGTTTTAAGTTACTCTTCATTGAGGAATTTATTTTTGATCATAAGTAAACATACTTACTAGTCATGTTGACTTTTAACTTTTACTAGATTTCTTACATAAACTCATACTTTCCCCAAAAGACCAGTATTTAGGAAGACTTGTTCACATTAAGAGTACTATAATCAACTTCTAGAGAATCACCTAATCCACAAAAGAGAACTATATACTTCCCATATCTTTAGACCTTAACCAAAACTAAAATAAAAAAGGTTAGTACAAGATCAGATAATACCCAAAAAGGATAATCCTTTAAAAAAACAAATATATTCTTAATCTCCAAAATTTATCAAACAATAACCAAAGTTCAACAAAGACCATTCAATAAACAAATTTTCCATAAAATAGTTCAAAGTAGACCAAACTAAGATTGAAACCCATATATTTGAATGATTTAGTCACATATTCTTCGAAGTATAATCATAACATTTATCTCCAAACAACATCAGTTGCTCCTAATGTCTCTTATTGAAAAGTAATTAACCTAATCACATATCCTCCATGATAGGTTAATAAATTTCCATAGATAACCCAAAATCAGCTTAATCTTAATTCATAAAACCATCTAACTAAAAAGAATTTGTCAAACTAACCCGGGAATTTACGTATTCCAGTGGTAGGTGATGAATACCAGTCCCAATTTGGTTGTGGGTTCGATTCCCGCAGCTTTGTCTGGCACGACGGGTTGTCACACGGTCTGCATGTTGTCCTTTTTCCAAAACTATATAATTCTTAAAACATTCCCCAATATGAGATAAAATCTTAAAAAATAATCATAACATATTTTAACCTCAATTTTATCTCATTCCTTTCATTTTCCATCATAACATATAATAACCCATAATTACCTCAAAAGTAAGGATCATATAAACCCGAATGGTTACCTTTATAATTATTACCTGAACTTCCACATCGATTGGTCATCTCGTACATGATGCATTACAGAACATACCATGGTTCAATTGGATGATCATGACTCCTTGATAGTTGGTTTAGAACAACAACGAGTTTCCTCATTGAATACCCCATTTCATCCAGTCACTTAATCAGAGAACCACCACAGTTTCCTTCAAACCTATGATCACTTTGGTGCCTGCTAGATCCATCCATTCACTAAAAACAGAAATGTCAGTGTGAGTATATCAACAAAACCATCATGTACTAATGAGGAAGATAACCACTAAGATATACGTACTCATTCACTTTATCTAAAACTAGTACTCTTTCTGAAATCCTATCCATTATGGTACTGTCACTTATGCTTAGAGAATACCCTAACCTCTAAAGTTATCTAAACTAACCTCTGATACCAACTATAAGGCCCCAACCTTAAACCTTACTTAATATTGAGTTATTACAAGATTACACATTTAGTATCTTTTCAGGTTTAGAGTTTTAGGGAATTATATTATAAAACTTGCATTATATTCCACATTTAAACAAAGTGGTTACATAAAGATAGTATTCATTTTTCCCATCAATAGAAACATATTTAAAATAAAACATGGATTCTTTCATTACACTTCCTTGACACTATCATCATATCATGTACCTTTCCCTTTCCCTGTGAAAAACATTTCAAAAAAAAAACTTGGGATGAGCATAAAAAGCTCAGTAAGGGTTATAAAAATATGGAAAGGAAACATGAGTTCATATATACATAAGAATGAAATCATACTTTACCCATAAAACATAGGCACCTCAATATACATAATCAAATCATGAATAAATCATATAAATCATAAGACATAAAAGGTAACTTGAGGCATTCATAACATTCTTACGTAGGGAGTAACCCTCTTGGTTACGTTTGTAATACCCACCACAGTATATCCCCAAAATCTCTTCGGAGAAACCTTAATGTTTCACTCCTTCGCGTTACCCAACGCATTGGAGAGCTATATCGGGATCACCCACCCTTAGTTTATCACGGAACCACCCATCTTCATAAAAATGCCCAAGAACCATAACATTTCCACCTTTCAATCACAAGATATCAATACAACACATTGATATAAAAACATTATGAAAACCATTTTCAATACCAAAATAAAATAAATGTAAAACATGGAATTTATTTTTCTTTTAAAAAGGAAGGTATGGCTTGTAGAGGAAGCCGAAACTCAAATAATGGTCACGGCGGCGGAGAAGTCGTTGTCACCGCATACGTATGACAAAAACATTCCCTTTTGTTGTTTAGTAAAACTCTTTGTATAAAAAATATTCCTTTTGTATAAACATAAAAGAAAATGTGGTTTATACACCGTATAAAAGAAATTTGTTTATAAAACAAAATATGCCTCAATGAATGGATATTGAGACGAAGTCCCTTACAAAGACGGTATCCTTGGTTTATGGATAAATCAATTACATAATTATGTGAGACAAATGAATACACCAAATATAAGTGGATATTAAGTGTGAAACAATCAGAGGTTATTTACACATATTCATAGAACTACATATTCAAGGAGTACAAGTTTATCCCAAAGAATCAAAATTGGGTTAAGATGTTCCCTTGCAAAAATTCTACAGCCCAACGGCCTCACTTCAAAATTCAGAAAAAGAGTTGATGAGAGATAAAAATGGTATCTCATCACTTGGACATAAAATTTACATCAATAAGGATATAGAAGAACATATCCCAACCTAACAATATGTAAATTAAAAGACCCAACAAAAGAAGTCTTTTAAAAAGAGGAGGGTGAAAGGTTCCCTTACCGACTTGGGTATCTTTCGAAACATACACCCCATGAAAGAAGGACAATACAACATTGATGTAAATACTCATAAATGAAAGTATAATACACAATGAGTAAAATAATGGGAAGTACATACACCACTCAAAGGTAATTGTGGCAAATGTAGCATAAATCTCACGGGAATAAAAGTGAGATGAAAAATCCCTTACGAAAACTCAGCAGTCTAACGATGCCACTTAAAACTTCCAAAATGGATTGATGAGAGAAAATAGGGTCACTCATCATATGAACATAAAACTTACAGTAGGAGTAATATAAAATAACATCCCAATCATAAGAAATATGAGCTTAAAAGGAATGACATAAAAGAGTGTACTTAAAAAGAAAGAGAGTTGTAGGATCCCTTACCTCAAGTCCAACTTGTCTTGTTCGTTTCATTATATTCCTGAATAATAAACATTGTTCAATTTATAATTGCTTAAGGACCTCATATAAAGATTATTATTCAGTTCATATCACATATTTTAATGTTATAATAATTGGTTAATAATATGAGTTCATATCAGACGTTTTTGTCGATGTTTGGTACATGAGTCAAAAATTGAAGTTGTGGGAAAATACTTTTCCTTGTAGTTATAGGTACATCATATCCAGAATAGTATTGATGTTTTAAATATCATATATATCAAGTATATATTCATTTTATACTATTCCATATCATTTGGAGATAAAAATTAAAAGCACCGTTCATGGAGACGGTAGGTCGTACGTACGCATGAACGCTACTTTCATTTTTTGTCATATTAATGGAATTAAAACAAAATGAGATATATATATATGATATAATTCCAGAATGATATCCATTATCTAGATGTAATATATTACATATATATCCATTATATATATGTACTTATAATAGTACATAACATTTTGAGATAAGAAATGAAATGTACCGTTCATGGAGACGATAAGCAGTACGTACGCATGAACGCTACTTCCATTTCCATTTCATATTTAATGGAATTAAAACATAATGATACATAATAGTATTTTAATTACAGTATGTTATCATATATAATATCAATAAATATATCCTTTATACGTACCACATATGGTATTAACGAATCAAATCACTTTGAGGGGGCGGTAGTCCGCACTTCTTTAAATGAAGATATCGCGTTTACCCATAATGGAAACCATAAAGGTTTGATAGAAATGAAAAATACAGAAGCTTAAGTAAAACATAAACATATTATATATCATATATAAATATAGTGTCATCTTAATGGACACCTTTGAAGGTGTTATAAGAATGTTGAACAATCATCGTTTCGTGAGGAAAAATTTTTCCATCCACAGAAACAGTATGTTCTTTAACCATTAGATGTACGTGTGTGTACTTGTAGCTCGAATACGTATTATAAAAACATAATAGTATATTAAATATAATGGATTTGTTACAAAATAAATTAATAAAAAGAGTTTAGGGGGTTGGAGACGAAAAATAAAACATAAGAACACAAGAGAACACACTACCTTTAAATCGGGTAACTCTTTTTGATTTGAGCTCAAAGGCTTCCTTGGGAAGACTTATACCAAATGTGAGGCTTCTAGGAGTAATATAGGTATTTTTAGAGACAAAATGGGTAGGGGTTGGCCGAGCCAAAGGCTTTGGAAGTGTGGGTAAGGAGGTAGAGGTGGGGGCCTTTTATAAGAGGAGAGGAGGGGCACTCTTGGAAAGTAAGAAACTGTTACATTATTTTAGAAGGATTTTCGGATTTTAATGGTCCCTAATTGATGTGTTTCGAGGATAAGGTGATAAGGTTTCGAAATCCACCCATCCAATAGGTTTTGGACATGTGTAGGTCTTAGAGTTTACATTATCTTTCCATTTTATTTAAATTGTTAAATAATGAGGTAATCGCTACATCATCATGGTGTCATAAATAATTTACTTTAGTTAATGTCTAAAAAGTATAAAAAAAATACTATGAGGTAGAAATTTTTTTTAGATTTCCAATGAATATTTATAATCAAAACTATTACTTTTATAACCTCGTGTAAAAATTGTTTTAGTAAAACAACTCATGTTTGTGACATTTTAATTTTAACATTAAATAAAAAGGTATTAATGTCATTTTCAAACCAAAGTGGCTCCATGGGGTCCCCAAGTTGACCCATGGATTTTCTTGGTCGGCCATGAGACATCCAATAAGGTTAGGACATGTGTAAAGTTCATTTAATATTATTAAAACATTATTTTTACCTTAAACTACACTAATTACCTCTAATCGCGATTAATAAACTTAAAAGTTACTATTCACCATAAAATTATTTTAATCCCATTGAACCACATTTTACTTATTAATGACAACCATGTATGTCGTATTTTTGAAATTCAAAACACAGAGGTGGTAAAGTTTCATTTAAACGGAAAATCATTTTTTATAAGTACCACTTAGTGGTTTCACTATTCAATAAAAATTGAAGTTTTTCAGAAAAATACCAAAAATTCATCCTAAGCTATATTTGATATTCCGAACACAAAAATGATATATATTTTACTAAATTCAAAACATATAAGTTGCATTAATTAATTTAATAAATAATTCCCCCTGTCATAACAAATAGGGTGTTTTTAAGAAACAATATCTATTAAAAGATTGACACTAGTTTAAGTCCAATTTCAAAGTGAAATTAATTCCAACGAACACTATTGGATTAAATGGTAAAAATATATTATAATTTCACCTTGAAACCAATTCAAAAGATAATCTAATCATATAAATAAATTATATTAAAAAGTAGTTTTGAATTAAAATACAACTTTTTTCACTATTCATTAAAAAATGAACTTTATCGGAAAAATACCAAAAATTTACACAAAGTAAATTTTGATGTCCCGATTCTAAAGAAGAATTTTATTTTGTCAAATATAACACATAAAATTTTCAAAAAGTGTATTTAAAAGAGGTTCGCCATCAAAAGGCGGTTAATCGCCCCTTTAAAGAATATTAGAATGTTTACACTTAAAATTGGATTAATTCGCATTTTTAATCCTCTAACATTTATTGTAAAGAGTAAAAATATTTCACAAACATATATAATCAATTTGTAGTTAGTTCTGCTCATTCCCGCCATTACGATGGCTAGGCATTAACTACCATTGAAAATAATAATATATTACTATTAGAGTGCAACACAATATTCCCAAGAAAGTCATTGTTGCATATTGGGTACGCAATCATGCATAGCGTCCCCTTTAAAGTAATATTAATATTTTATTCACAAATATGGATAAATATGAAAATGTCACATTCTTTATTTACTTGGGGTGTTACATGCATGATTAAATTTAATTTTTTTTGAAATATTATATTAGAACATATAAAATTTGATTCTATATTTTGAATCATTGTATTTAATAATTTCTAATAACAGTAAATTAATTTTTGGCCAAAATTATTATTGGGAACTTTTAAAATTAATTACAATGATTATGAAAAAAAGAGTATTCTTAGTGGGTAAACTTTGAATATACGATGTAATAATTACCTAAAAATTATACAAAACCCATTTGATGGACATATTTGGAATATTGTTACGAGTTTATATAATTTTTTGAGTTTTTGGACAGTTTTCCATGAAACTTAACACAATAATAATATAAGTAAAGAAAATAAAAAATTTACATTTAATCCTTTTAATTTCTATAATTCTTTAGAATAGAGAAAAAACTACATAATTTCAGTTATAAATTTTTTATTAGAAGATAAATTGGTTTTTTATCGTGATAATTTATTTAAAATTTTTATAGATGATATTACTATATTTAATGCGTAAGAGATGCTAATGCATGAATTATTTAGTTATTAATAAATTAAATCAAATGATACATAAATTATTAATGAAAATTAGTTTAAATTAATTATTGTGTACATTTAATTATTTATATGATAATATCACATTACATAATTTTTATGTTAATATTTTCAAATTCTATCATTTCCTTTTTATTTTTTAAATTCAAATTATTTAGAAATTCCAAAATTGACATTAATGATATTTTATAATAAATGATATTTTATTAATTGATATGAAATAACTAACAATCATATATTATGTAAAGGGATTTTAAAAAGTTATAAATATATTATATTTTACATTTATGTACTAATTTAACTTTCATAATGAACATATTCACTATAAAATCGTAATTTTTTTTCATTAATGTATCTATTAAAGAGGTGTTTTTGCACGTTACATGGACTTGTGTTAAAGTTTATTTCCAACACAAATTTGGGTTATAATTTATGAATTATATATAAAATATATAATTATTTATTTAAAATTATAAAATAAGTATCACTATAACTGAGTATTAAATAATAAATTACATAGTTCAGAAAACTATTTAAGATAATAATAACCCTAAATGGTAAAACATGAATATTGAAGTGTTAAGGAATAAAATATTTGAAACATGTGTATAAATGTTATTGTCAATGTTTATAAACCATATAATCCCCCAACACATTTAATTATCATTTTTGGTCCAACATCTGGTGATATTGACCTCCCAATAATAAATAATATTGATTATTTATAAGAATGTCACTCATCCTCAACTACAAAATAGCACTCACTCTCCCCCATTCATCACACATATAAATACATTTGGAACAGAAACTTCCTACCAAAATCAATTATCCTACTCCCCCATCTCATCTTATAATCTAAACTCTGGGATGAAATCCAACCAAGGAACTCTTTTGTGGTAAACCAAAAGGCAATACCTCAAGAAGACGTAACATTCCTGAATGAATATTTTATTTTTTTCTTCCTAATAATCAATACATTATTTTCATATCAGACTTATATAAAAACCTAAATATACTACATATAATTATATGATGTTATGTTTTGTGTAATTCCTAAAACTTTACGCACTTCCATCATATAGGTTATGAAATCATTACTCACGTGTACGATGGAATACCGCCACGTGAGCCAATGTTGTTTCTTTTTTCATTAACACATTTCATGGTTAGGATTAATGATAGAATCAATATTTATATATAATATATATGATTTCTATGATTTCATTATGCTTATGTAATTATTATATAACACATACCTTTATTCATTCCATTTTGTGGGAGTACGATAACGTCATTCCTATGTATGACAGATTACAATATCCCAAAGCGATGTGATTTTTCACGATATACATGGAATATATTAAATTTTAATTTAATAAAAACATGTAATATATAATAAATATATATGGTTATTTATATTAATATATCATATACATATCTTTTTTTCAATACAACTATAAAATGGAAACAATGTTGATGCATACATATGACCAACCGTCTCTATGAATGGTGTATTCTATTTCATATATATTTACTTTATAGAGTATGATAAATATATATAATAAATATATATGATATTTTTATCATGTTTATCATTATATATATTATTAAATTATGATTAAGTTAAGAGAACCAAAAATGAAAAAATCAAAACATTTATGAAAAACAAAGTGGTTGTCACTGAAAAAGAAACTTTAATAAAGGATCATTAATAAAAGGGTAATAAAATAAAATTAATAAAATATTTTAATATGATGTATATGAATATTATTATTTAATATATGTATAATAAAATAAAATTAATTATATCATATGTTTTGATGAGCTTGACGGAAGTCAAGATTTAAGGTAAGGGATTTCCACATCACTTTTATTTTCCATGTGAAATGGGACATGTTCACAACCAATTTCTTGAATGTAGTGTGTATAATACGCATTTATTTATTTTATAATTCTAATAATAAGAATTATTTGGATTTAAATATCATATTTAGGATCTATATTTCATGGGGTTAAAGGATAAAACATTACAAACATGATAACATAATCAATGTCTCAATTTGTCTTTATTGAGGCGTACATTATGTTATGCACCAATATTTTTAGGGAGGTTTTTATAAAACCTATTTTATAAGTAGTATCAGGAATTGTTTCATCCTAATGTTATATTTTGTTTTAATCTATATTATTCCTTCATTTTAATTATGATTCAAAGTTACCAAAGTTGTATGATTTAATTTCTACTATATTGTCATTTATTCAGATGTTTTATGATTATGAATGCATTGATGAAAAATTATCGTACATTTATAATTATGGCCTATGACTATTTTTATCATATATTTATTCAATGAATATTAAATTAATAGTACTTTTTCCAACACATTGGAACTTATTAAACTTAAGAAATATTAAATGGATTTTGATTTTATTTATCTCTTCAGCCAGAAATACATGTTCTTTAAAAATATTTTTTTTTTCTAAAAACTATTTCAAAATGAGTTTAAAATATATACTAAAATAAATTTCAAGGGAAATGATTTTGAAAATATTTTATATCTTAAAAATTATTTTTTTTCAAATGTTCCTTTATGAGTTGTCAAGGTTATTTTCAATGTAACATGTTTTCAAAATGTTTTATGGTTTAAAAACATTATTTAAATATAGAAATAATATTTTCAACAAGAAATGTTTTAAATGAATTTTCAAATATTTATTTCAAATTTTATTTTCAAGGAAAATATTTTGAATATTTTTATGAAAGAGATTCTCAAAGAATGGTTATTTTCCATACGAAATGTTACAAGTCATCTTTCAAAATAATTCTACATATTAGATGAAATAATTTAATATAATTTATTCTTTACTGGGGATATAATATAATGATACCATTCTTATTCCTTTCAGAAATGGTTTATGTTCATGATGAAAAAATGTTTTTGAAACCCATTTTTATTCAATGAGTTATACAATGGTAAAACACATACGAAACCTGATTATTTTCAAGGGTTATGCTATGATAAATTATTATGAAAACTTTTTTAAAAGGATAAGGGTCAAGGACACTTTTATTAATGAGAAAAAAGGATAAAATACTTTGAATATTGGGAGAAGAGAGATCCCATTACATGAAAAAGCCACAAATTCCATAAAAACAGGACAAAAAATATGAGAAAACAAGGATACAAACAAACAAGATCCAAAAACATCCAAAACACCACCACACAAAGAAAAAGACAATCACCATCACTAAGGTCCATAAAAAACCATAAAATAGGAACCAAACCATTTCCATGGATCATGTTTATCCGAAAAGAGATCCCTATATCGAGAAATGACCTTCGAGAATCATCACCAGAAGAACCAAAAGAACACCCTCTAAAATTTAACTGATAGGATAGTCAGTTGATGCACAATAACCAATATACAAGCTCTATAACAACTAAGAAACACATTAAGGATCCAAATCACATCGGAGTAGTTGATAACCACATCACATCATCCAATATTACTAGAGTAACATAGAAGTGCATCACAAAGGAAAATCGCACCAACGTAGCCCATAAGTGAATCAAGACCCAAGTCACACTAAATTAGTTAAGGGGTGAATCACAGTGAAAAATAATGGGAGAATGGAAAATGAACCAAGATAAGACCCACATAAAGTCCATTAAAAGCATTGGGAATGGTAAGACTAAGAAAAAACAATAGGTAAAACATGAATACAAGTTACAAATATAGTCTTGAGTGTTCAATGGGAAGCTAATGTCAAGGATGGAATTGGAAAAAGTCTCATCCACCCCACCAGATGATGAAAAATAGATTTTATTCAAAGATAATGAATTGCCCCTACTAATAAGTTGAATCATGATAGAACAAAATTTGGAAGAGCATCATTCCACCCACACTGAATATAGAGGAATGGCTAGATGATAGGAGACAGAAAACCTATATATCTTTTAAGATTCTCACCCGACAATGTAGAAAACAACACCACACTTCCAATCTGATGCAACAACAATTCATGCTGAAAACTCTATTCAGAAAAATGAAGGTAGGGTGTTTATCCATCCATCAACGAGGATTGATATCTAAATAATAGGTGTTAATAAACCCATATTACTTTCGGGGATTCCCATCTAGTGGAACCTGTAAAGAGGTGCACCACAACCCAATGCAACAAGTGAAAACTGATGTTAGCTAAGAACACCATAGTATAATGAAACAAATAATCTAGAATCCAGGGAAAATAATGACTGAAATACCCAAAAGGAAAATATGAAATTAATTTTCATCACCACCACCATCACCAATCATACTTTCTGAATCCAAACTCTACAAAAATGATAGTATAAACTGAACCAGCTCCATACAGCTCACATCAACATTTCTGGATGTGCATGCCCCAACCACCATCTCTTAGTAGTGAGGATCGTCACAAAAATCCAAGGGGGGATCACTGGAATCCCAACACCATGATCACCCAAAGAAAAATAAATTAGAATGATCCAATATCTAAGGATATATGGACCTATTGACCATTTTTCATCACCACAATCATCAATGACGACTGACCTCTTGAGCATCAGATGCTATCACCGATGAAAATAACCGATGTCATTTACATTAGATGTAAAAAATGACTGGTCTTCCCCACCATAGTCATATATTCTAGAGTGATGAAGATGACAATAAACCTTGGGTGGGACCCATATATCCATATAATGAATCAGTTAGTGATAAATGTTTTATAAGATCAATGGGTATGCGAGTGGTCAGCTCTATCTCATAAAAAGAGCGTACACAAGAGGTCATCATAAGCTCGTAATAAATGGGTACATGGGAGGTCATCCTATGACTAAAACTAGAGGGTACATGGGAGGTCATCTTAATCCCAAAAGAAGATGGTACAAGGGAGGTAAACTCTTGTATGAAGTAGGTATGCAAGTGATTTTCCCAACCATAACATGTTATGAATGTCTTAATAGGTATCATTGACATAATATTTTCTATGTTTATGTGTATACCATGAATTATATGAATTATTCCTATACTTTCCTCCTATGGTTTATTATATTGATTCCATTGTGACTATTGTGTTTTGATCTTCCAATATATATTCCATGAATCATGTGTATGATCTTTGATATGAAGGGTGTGTTTATAAGATATTATGATCATGTTCTCACTAAATTCTATTCATTTTAAGCTTATGTATCTCCATTAGTTTCCCTTATAGAGTATATAAGATAATCCTTCTTAATATTTCCATTCCCCATGTTATGAATAAATGTTTTAAGCCTAAGTTCCAAAGGGGAAGATATTTGTGGGAAAAATTAATATTTTCAAATAATTTAGAAGCTTTATTTATATGTTTCCAAAGGAAATAAACTATTAAAGTCCTTGGGAATGTGTTTGTTAATTTAATGAATATTCATATAAAAATATGTAATATCCATATATGATAATATTGGATATCTTTAGAAACCTTTAGAAATTAAAGAGGTATAAATGGTAAATTCCGTATTTTAAAACACCAATACATGTCACATTGTTTTCCAAACCATACACTAACCATGTATGGGATGCTACAGAGGCTAGGACCCCCCCTACAAAACTACTCAATTAGAGATTCAAGGTATAGAAAACCCATGTACCTCATCCCTGACACACCCAAGAACCCCCACAGTCTCCAGGGAACTCATGATGGTTTTAAAAACATTATAGAAGCTGTGAAAACCCTCTATACCAAAATGATAGAGCCACCTGCATGGGCACCGCATAGTTACTCCAATCCAGGCAGGATAAATATGATCCTTCAAAAAAGGCCTCCAAAATTTGAAATTTTTTACAATAACTAACTTAAAAAAAATTACACCCATGGAAAGATAAAATAACCCCAAAACCAACATCATGACATGTGAGGTGTTACATTATGTATATGATAAAAAGATATTTATAAAACACATTTTTTTCGAGAATTTATGATATGAAGAATTAATGAAATGATTATGAAACCCATTTTCATTATATAGGTTATTCTATGATGAAATGTTTATGCAACACATTTTTTCCAAGGGTTATGCTGTGGTGATTTTTTATGTTCTCAGGGAACAAGAATATATAGATTAGGTGAAGTTTGGGACATATATCTCCCTCCAATGGATTGAGTAAATATCAATTATTTTTTGATCTCAACGGGCACTTGGTAGGTTATCCCAATCCACAAATAGTGCACATGGGAGGTTATCATAGGCCTAAAATAGGGTATATGAGAGGTTATCCCAAGATTAACATGTTTTTAATTTCTGGGTGGATAACCTCAACATGATATTTTCTATTCTTATATGTATTCCATAAATTTAATTTTTATTCTAGTTTTATGCTCTCATGGATCATTTTCTTTAATTCCTTTATGATTAATGTCTTATGAACTGCAAGGAATTATTACATGACTTATGATTATGATCTCTAATATCCATATTACAGGTTTCAAAAGTTAAGCTCACATTCTAATACCCTTATTGTCTTGTAATGTTTATGTGAACATTGATATCCCACTTGTTTACACTTACCGATCATCCGAGCTCACCCATTCTTATTTTTCCATCCCCAATGTTATGAATAAATATATTAAGTAGGGAAAGTCTAATAATATTACTATGTGGAATGATATTCGTAGGAGATATTATATATCATTCAAGAAATAAAAATATTGAGTTTGTAGTTTCAAAATATAGTAAACATTTATTTATCTCATGTGTGTTTTTTATATTGAAATGAATATTCATCTATTAAGATATAATATATATATGTATGAAAAGCATGGGTCACTATACCTAACCTATGGAAAATAAAATATGTTTTATTGATATTTCATCATCATAAATGTGAACAATGCAGATAACGAATAAATACATTATAACTGGGTTGAATACTTAGTAAAGAACAGGTATCATAAAAAGATTCTATATTAAATGAAAATTATTTTAAAAGATCACTTGGTACATTTTTTTAGAAAAAAACTCTTAATTTTGAAATTCATTCATCGAAATATAACAATTTCCAAAATATTATTGGAAACAATTTCTTTGAAAAAGATAGGTGATTTCACATGTGAACTCAATTAATGTGTATTTTCTTACATGTTAGGTGAAACATAATGTCTAGAAAAGATTCTTCTCAAAGGGGGAAGTACTTAAAACAAATTATCAACGGTTTTTTTGGAAAAGAAGATAAAATAAAACAAAATATTAGAACATATAAGGGTGTTTTTCATTTATAACACAATATGTTGTATGGTGTTAGAAGATTATATATATATATATATATATTTACCTTTTTAAATTGGATTGACTAAATGCAACAGGAAGATGTTTTTTTAGAAAATATTTTTAGAAGGTCTAGTTGACTTAATTATACCTATTCAAGTAATTATTTATTATTTTCATTTAAGTTGACAAACCCTTATTTAGAAACACTTGTTTATCTTGATTTTAAAATTTTGAGGAAGTATCATCGAAATATTAAGTCATGGATTTGCATCAATATTAATTAAGTGGTACCTCAAAGCTACATGATCACATAAAACAACCACTTTAGATCCCAAAGAATTAGAGAAGAATATGTCTAAATAAAAAAGGATAGTATAAAACTCCATTAATATAGTGATTTTATTATCTCGGTTTGGATTCTATATCCATGATTCACTAGAAATCAAATATGAATACCCATCCACCCTTTGTGATAAGATCACCCCAACTATGATGTTTGAAGTATCCCACAAAATATCAAAAGGGATATCCCATTGTTGTGGTTTTATGGTCATTGGAGTGGTAAGAAGCTTCTATATCATATCAAATTATACATGTCATGAATAAAAAAAATGATTTCAATATCATTTTGAAGTAATCAAGACAAGGATATAGTGATCTTAATGAAATCTATTATGAAACATTGATAAAATCCATAATATACAATGTATGATTGAATATCACACAGACACATCTATGATATGAAAAGGATGAAATGTTGTCTACAATCGATTTATCAACCTAAATTCCATATTGGGACACAACAAGATCTATGAAACTTCCCATATCTACCAAGAAATGAGAATTATCATTGTTCAAAACTAAAATTTTCCGAATGAAATTATCCAACACATTACCGAAGCTCAAGATACACTCATCAAATAAAGAACTATATGCAGTAAAATCATCGATAAATACCTCTATTAGAGTCTCAATTAAATCATAAAAGATACTACCTATTTTTATTTTTATGGTACTTGACTAATTACAAAAAAAATGGAATCCTTCAGTATGAAAATGTACCTAATGGGTAGGTGAATATTGTCTCCTCATGGTCCTATACAGTAATGGGAGATTTAAAATATATAGAGAAACCATCCACGGATCAATATTGTTCTCAACCTACATGTATGTAAATAATATGGTCAATGAATGGAAGGGTAAATGGTCCTTACTAGTGGATTGATTTAGTTTCCTATAATATATTCATACTCACCAACTTTTTTTGACTATCATAGTAACTAAGTAATCATTTTAATTATTTATAAATGTGAAGCCTATTTTTTTGGCGCAACCTAGATAGGGATAACCCAAAGAGATTCAGAAATGGGGAAAATGACACCCAACTCAAGAAAAATTTTAACCCACTTCATTACAAATTATAATAATGTGGGTTAATTTATTTTTTCTGGATTTATAAACAATTTTCACACATCCTATAAGAGAATCCTATGCATGAAAATAGAGGGTCTAATAACTCATATATCTTCTAAGGTCCACTAATTAAATTAAAAACCTACCGTAAAATATTTCATTTTTTTATTACTAAAAAATGAGATAATATGTAATTAATATAAGAAATTGTTCATCATTAAATAGGTCTGAATATTTCAAATGTAGGGGAAATGGTTTAAGTTTAGGTTTTTGTGGATTCTGTATTGATGGAAATGATGTAGTAACTGATATCTATGTACAAATAATATTGAGGATATGAATATCAATCATGAAAATCAGTGAATAGTGCATTAAATCCATCTCTAAAATCAAAAAAAAATCATAAATAAAATGTACATTCATAGAATTTGAAAAATAATTCAAAAAGAATAATAAATTTGTGTAGTTTGATCATGAGAAATAGGCCTGTAATTATTTTGAAACATAAAAACCTAATTATATATATCTATCTAATAATTAATTTATCCCTATTTGAAAAATACTAAAAATAATCATTTGGAAAAACTTCACAAGATGTGTCAATATCAGAGAGGAAGAGTGCATAATGGTCTACTAAGGGGTACTTTGAGGATCCTAAAATGTAAAATACTTTGATCTCATATCTAAAATACAAATAAATGTTACCCTCATGTAAATTTATTATTACATTAAAATTTTTAAGGAATGGTCTTCCATGAATTTTATTTAAATTCTAGGTATAGAGGTATCCATCATTTACTTCCCACTTCTCAATGTGATAGAATTTATATTCCCATTATGATTTAGAGTTGGTTGGGAAATAATATTTCTAGTGTTCTTAATTACCAGTTCATGTAGGATAGCAAAAATCTATCTCATGTAAATATTCAACTCTCTTATCTATAAACCATGACTCCTCAACAAATTCTTTTGATTAAGGAAAATTTGTTTCAAAGGTTAATTAGTTTTAAAATCTATATAATTTTGAAAATTCCATTGTTTTGGATTTATTGGTTCTTAGGATTAAAATATCATTTGGGGTTGTTGAAGACATTTTTGTTAAGGAAGAGGTTGTTGGATGTTTTATTAAAAGGGGGGTTATTGGTGTTTTTGGGAGACATACCTCATGAATGATTGATTATTCTATCATTGGTTGAATAATTGTGAAATGGAATTATACTTATTTTGGGGATTCAATTGTTGTTTATCCTGATATAGTTACCCGGGGAATATAGATATGCAATCCATTGTCTCTTGTAACTATGTGTATGAGTATGTTGGGTGATCTGTTTAGTGAAAAATATACAATTCCATGCAGGTTTTAGTTGGGATGTATTTTGACCCAAATAAATATATCTTTCCATAGTGGTTATTTCATCCAACCTGATATCAATTAAAATATTTTCAAGAGAATATGGACTTACATAATATACCCCTCTAACATTTGTTAAACCATAGTCACTGAATTTTTGGGAGTTTCATTCCGTCTTTGCAATCAACGCACGTATACGTTCTGGTGTTTTTTCGACCAATTTCCTTCTATCCACAACATCCATCATACTCCTCTCTATAGACGTGATGCATTCAAAGAATTATTGGAGGAGTATTTTCTCACTAATATGGTGATGTAGTCACCTTAAATAGAACTTCTTGAATTGATCCTAGTACTCATACATTGACTCCCCTTGGCCTTTCTTCATTCTTGATATCTCTTTTGTAATGGCATCAGTTCTTGATTGAGGATAAAATCTCTATAATAAAAGAGATATCAAATTATTACAACATATTATGTATTCATGTTCTAACCTAAACATCAAACATTTTTCAGTTCCATTAAGTGAAAATGGGAATAATCCTATTTTTATTTGACCTTATGGGACATTTATTTGTTTTAGGGTTGATCAAACCACATTAAATTATATTATATTATCATTGGGATCCTCTATGTAGTGGTTATGAAATTTTGGATAAAATGGTATCAATCCATATTTTTATTCAAAGTATAATTCATGGTTTAGGTATGCAATACAATTTTTTTTATAGCTAATTTATGGAACATAAAAGTATTGAATGGTTATGTATTTGTTCATTGTAATTATTTTAACCCACTAGTTATAGTTTTATGTTTGATTTATAAGTGCTTCTAACATTTATATTCTTATAATGGAGTAATTCTCCAACTAGGTGAATGTTGGTACATCCAATAAATTGAGAATTCTGGATTTGATCCCTAAGGATACATTCGATATTAGGGTCAATATCTACAAAATCCTAAATATTATCTCATTCCATAAATAAAAGAAAAATTTAGATGAAGAAATAGTCCATAATAGAAATAAATTATGTTGCAACAATTGATACAAAAAAATTAGGAAAGGTGAAAGAATTTAATATAAAAATAGAAGAAAAGAATGAAATAATAATGAATAAATAAAAATAATTAGTGTAATAAAATTATTTTTTCCTAGGTAGTGAAAAAAATTTGAAAGGTGATTTCATGACCTCTAGAAAATAATGTGTTCTTTTCATTTCTTTGGTGCAGTAGAGTGGTTTACCAAGGTCATTCGATATAGAGGAAGTACAGAAAACAATTTTTTAAATTTTATTTAAAAAAAAAACAAAATAAAACATAATATTAAAATGTAATGGTGGGGTGGTGATGGGGGTGGGTGGGGGGGGGGGGGGTTATTTTATAACATAATAATATGTATGTCAGAAGAACACTGAATTTTTTTCATTCTTTTTGAACTTGGATTGAAAAAACTCAATGAGATTATATTTTTTAGAAAATATGTTTAGAAAGTTTAATTGGTGTATCTTTTCCCTTTTAATTAATTATTAATCATATCATTTAAATAAACATGAACATAAATATGATTCCATAATATTATAACCCATAAACCCAATGAAAATTAACTCAACTACAATGATGAAATGAATTTAAACTGTGGCTGGCTATAGAATTTGAAATCATAGAACCCTAATTTTATTGATGTTATAAGGATAGATTATGGTTATTGGTAAATTAAGAATGATATCCATTTTTTAAATAACTATTAATTGAGTTACGGGAAAGAATTCGAACTACAAAAATTTTCCCATGTAGTTTTTGTTTTACCAATTAATATCGCACTCTCATAATTCACACATTACTCAACCTCACATGTTTTCTGTTAATTGGAAAATTATTTTATTAGTTTATTTTAAGTGAAAGAATAAATTAATAGACTATATCATATAAATTATATTATCTAAATTATTAAAAAAAATAACATGTTTTGTGGTGGATTTATTATTAAGAAAAACATCTATTGTATTGGTGGTGTTGTAACTGTATTAACTGATTACATCTACAAAGGTCTAGAAAGGGTATAACCCAATTACTGTTATACACTTGATTTCTGGGGTAATTAATTGAATTAAATAAGAATTTTTTTTATAAAAATATTACTTGGAAGAGAGAGTACAAATTTAATTATGAAAAAATAAGAATCACAACATGAGGAAGAAGAAGAGGTCTTAGATGAAGGGATCCATGCTTCAAGATCCATCCCTCTTAAAATGCCTAGATAAATGGAGTGAAATAAATTATAATAAAAATAATAATTATAATTCATGTTAAAACCCATCCAAATGATTAAAAAAATTAGAGAGTATATAACTGTCTGTGATTTCATGACTTTTAAAGTGTGAATATGAAATTCATACAAATGCCTTAATTGAAATTTATCTTACTTTTTTAACTGAAAATGCATCAACTAGTTTTCTTTATAGAAGGATTATTTTTTATAATTGGGTCTGATATATACTTACATATTTAATCCCAATAAAATCCTTGAGGATGAATATATAGTCCAAATGGTGAAGTGGTGTCTAGTCTGATCAGTCTAGTCCACCATTGAGTTCTTGTACTATTTACTCCAGAAAAATTCAAGATTTAGCTTGGATAGTCTAAATGAAATTCTTATAAAATTATATGATGAATTATTTTAAAAATATTTAAAGTCAAATAAGGTACACAATTTATTTGTTACTAAAACACAGTACTAAACATTAATGTTTCAAATCTAAAATTTTCACCAAATTTTAAATTGAATAATATAATAACAAATATTCCATAAATAAATTTATTTAACACACTTTGAAGAAATTATAAAAAATATTAATAATAATATATTCATTATAATTTTCTCTTATAAGAAAAAATCATGTAAAAATATAATTAAATCATTAAAATTGTTAGCGGTCATGATAATGAAAAATTATTCTCATGTAATGAATATTTAAACAAAGGTTCCTTTCATATTTTAGGTAAATTTAAAAAGTGCCCGATCCAGAAAATGATAATAGTTATCCTTTTAAAACATTTTATAAATACTAAATCATTGGTAATAATGAATTTAAACGTTTATAGTATCATAATAAAAAAATTAATGTAAATATTTTAAGGAAATATGAACTAATTATAAAAAGGATTTTCAACTGAAGAGAAAAATAAATTAAGTTTTCCTTAAAAAATTTCTCTTTTTATATTAAGTAATTAAATTTGGGAAAAAAATAAATATAAATTCTTAATATATAGCCATATGATAAGAATATTCATGAGAATATTGATAGATAAGACAAAATATTCTATCATTATCAACTCTATCATAAAAATTATTGGTAATAATGATATTGTAGTATAAATCATTTAAAGCTTTGGTAATTTTTGATTCATAATATGAATAAAATAAATAAACTTATTTGGATATTTATATCTCATAATTATGATGATAATAATTATAAAATATATTATGGGAAATATATTCACCACCCAAATGAAACAAGGGGTGAATATTTCATAAGTTACATAGAAATAAACATGAGAAAAAAACCCTTACTATAACGTACTAAAATTTTTAAATGAAATTTTTTATTAAGGGAATGTCTGATATATTATATAAAATTATAAAGAAAAAAAATATATAGGAAATGACCAAAAAATTTCTCATTAATAAAGAAAATTACATTTCTCAACTACAAAACCAACAGAAATGACAAAAATTAAAATTAGACAAAAAATAAAAAATAAAAAATCTAAAATGAGAAAATATGGATCTTTTTAATTTTATAGAGTCATCACCCCATGAAAAACAGTATATTAATTAAAAAAATATTATAAATCCAATCAATATCTTAGAAAAATTAAATATTACCTTAGGATAATTTGTAGTTAAATTTGAGTGATTGAATTGAGATTTGATTTATACGGAGAAGTCTGACCATTGGAATAGTAATATGACCATTGGTCAATATAAACATTTGTATATTTTTCCATTTGGTACTCTAACCATTGAAAAAAACCATGATTAGAATTATTATTTATAATTAGTAATAAAAAAGTATAATTAATGAATAAAAAATAAATTATGGCCTCAACCAATATATTAATGTCGTTTGAAGCTCTTTTTTTAGAACATGGGAGGGAGTTAGAATCAATGGGGTTGACCCTAGGACAAGAACAAGTCTAACATCAACAACTTATGTCTGAACTAAATCAACTACAAGCTAATTTCAACTTAGGGGAGATTATAACCCCATCTATGTTAGCTGAGCCACCCCAATGAAACTTCCACCATCATACAACTTACCCTCATGTATCAATCGATTGTAAAAAGGGGTTCAGTTTCCAGGAATTAGTTACCTAAAATTTAATTTACTTTTTATAAATTAAATTCTTATTCTGTCAATACTATTTTTAAAATATTTTTTTAATAAAAAATATTTTTAAGGAAGGCAAATTTGATAAACTAATTGATGGATAAAAATAAAATGTAACGTTTATTTTTTTGAAAATATATAAAACCATAGAACAAAATTAGGTATTATGAATAATATTAGTTTAAATTAAATATTATTTTATAACATAATTATTTAAATATAATTGAAAGAAAAAATTTATAGTCTTAGGAGATTTTTATAAGTGTTAGAAATTTGACTATGTCATAAAAATTGTTATTTTTCAATAAATAAGGCTATTTGTACTGAAAAGTTAAAATTATAATATTACGAGAATTATTTTGAAAAAATTAATATTATATTTTAAATAAACAACATCTAAATTAGTTTAGGCTGAATTATTGATAATGTTCTAAAATAGTTTATTTTTTAGTGAATTGTAAAAATATAGTTTTGGGATTTCAGTATGTTTTTTGAATTCATATTTATGTTATAATGATTTAATAATTAATTTAAACAAATAATGACCCAAAATATAATAATTCATCAATATTATCTAATTTATTAGTTTTAATAAAATTTCAAATCTATAACTGACTTTCCAAAGTCTAAAATGGAAAAATTGATTTTAAAAACATTATTTTGCTGGAAATCAATTTTCTATATCCATGGAAGTACTAACAAATGGTTTCTAGTTATAGTAGAAAAAAACACCAAAACATTTGACTCAAATATCCAAAACCATTAGAATAAACCATGGGTAAACTAATGGTTTTTCATCTTCCACAACCATAATTTTCAAGACCTTTATTTTCAAATTATGAAACAATTCCTACACTTTTTTTATAAATACCCACCCATGTCGCCTTTCCTATTCACACCCAATCCATACCCCATGATTTTATGGTAATTTTATCTTCCAAAGAGTCTTCAAGGTGTCCATAATCCCCCAAGGTTCTGTCCTAAAGATTTAAGAGAAACAATTTGTGGTAATGGAACTTTCATTATCTTCATCTCCATTCAAGATATTCATTTCATGTACATCATATAATGGGTGAGTTAATTTCCATTATTATTATTTTGATCATACCCTTCTAAAATAATTTTTTTTATAAATTTTAAAACATCAATCTCTCCCATTTTATCCTTTTATATATCTATGCTTTCTACCTGTCATGCTACCAAATTTACTTATCAATTTACCTCTTTCACATAATAATTTATTATATTGTGAATACCTAAACCATTTCATTACCCATGGGTATTAAACTATTGCTTTTTGATTCTATGATTTACATATATTTAACCAAAATTACTTTTCTTTTAGTAAAACATTGTGTCGTGGTTAGTAATTTTAGAACTTACAAAGCCAATGATTTTAAATGGAACCTATACTTTATTCTCCTTGAGTTATTTACAAAATGATTTATTTTCATAAATGGGAACTACATAAAATTAATTCATATAGAGGGTGAGACCTGACATCACTCCAATTAATTGGGTATGGAATTTTATAGATTAAGTGTTTTATGATACCTTTGTGAATAATCATAATAATTTTCATTTATGACCCATTAAGGATAAACCATAGTGATATCCTAATTTATTCCTCCTTTTTAGGGTACAATAACATCTCCATGTTATGATTTATGTTCTTTTTATTATGATACACCTCATTTTATATTGATCATGTTATATGGTTATACCATATGTTCTTATTTACAATCCTCATGATCACATGTTAAATGTCTCCCTTTCTTAATTCCTTATTGGGCTCAAGCTCACAAAATTCCTTTGATGTGTCTCCCCATGATATCTGTTATAGTAAAATTAAATTAGTGTAAACCCATGAATATTACTTTCACATTTATTAAATGAATTTTTTATGTTCTCATGTATTATATTACTAATTTCAAAAAAACTAAAATTTTAAAGATCACATATTTGGTTCGATGAAATGTATAGTTTATATAATAAAAATGTGGTATTCAATAGATGGTATTAGAGTATGTTTTAGTTATTTTTTGAAAATATTACTTGAAAAAATTAGTAAGAACCCTAGGGATAGTTATAAATATATGAAAACATATTTTAATTTCTGTGAAGTATTAAGAATGTGGTTTCCAAGTAATTAAATCCCTATCTGAATATTACAAGTGGATGCCGATCTGGAACAGATGTACCTAAGGGTAACAACCTAGAAAAAACCATATTGAGCTAGAGTAGATTGGGAACTAGTACATAATAATTGGCCTTATTTCACAACTGTTTTGACACTCCTGGAGGAATTTTTTTTTAATCAAAATATTTATATTAATCATTATGATGTTTATATAGAAAATTTAATTTTTATTATAGGATATTAATGAATAACATATTTATTAATTATTTTTTAATAAATAAACTCCCTTTATAATTATAATATGATGAAAATATTCATGACGATAATGAATCAATTATATCATGTTATGAAAGATAACTTCAATCATGTCATGAAAACATATTCACCTAGATGGGAATAACTTGTTTTTGATTACTTCTTGTGTCAATGACCCACTTTTTATGTTGATATACTGACCCATTCATTGTTGAAAAATGGATTACCTCTATAGAAAATATCTTTTTGGTACTACACTATTAAAATATATAGAAATTCACCACGGACATATAACTCTTAGAATAAGAATCTAATTAGTGGTGTAAACTGATTTAAAATACAAACCAAAGAAGGTTGATTGATTCTATTGAGTGGGGAGAGTTCAAAAGAATATTTTTCAATAAATATTTCCCTATTTGATGAAAAAGACATGGAGAAGTAATTATTAGAGCTTAATAATAAGAAAAATGAATCATTGGGAAGCTATGAAATGAATATTAAAAGACTTCATCGATACACCTATAGCTTTGTTTTGTATCCTAAGGTAAATGATGATAGATTATTTGGTGGACTAAGACATTATCTATAGAGGAATTTTTCAAATCAATACTAGGAAAGATATAATGAGATTGTGAAGAATAATATGAAGGAATAATTTTAGTTTGGATAGATGCATTGGACACATAGTCTAAATGAAAAGAAGAGATAAATAGAGTTAATGTTAGATGATAATTTTGGTCATGGAAGAGGAGGAAAGAAGTTGAAACTTTTCAGGAGAAACAAATGTGGGAAGAATCATTTGAGGAACTAATTTATTATTTGTGTAAATTTATAAAGATATAAAAAAGGGAATATATCTTGAAACTATTATGCTGATATGAAGACTTAAATTTTTACACTAACGATAAAGGGAATATGGTGCAGGTGAAGCCTAAAGTTTAATGATTTATGTGTAGATAACATGGGAACTTTTCCAATCAATTTCAAAATAAGAAAACTATGGAGGGAAAACACCATCAACATCAGCATAGTCTAATGGATAATGGAAGATCATTTTATATCATGATGGATGAAGTGGAGGCACTAAATGATGTTGTGTAATGTACACTCATTATGCTCTCAAATACATTAATTACTTTGTTTGATTCTTGTTCTATGCATTATATTATTTCATCAATGTTTGAAAAAGAATATCGTCTAAATCTTCAATCTTCTAGAATTAGAGTTATTAGTCAAGGGACATGGATATGTTATCTTATAATTAATAGTTTAAAGAATATCAACTATTATCTCATGGGAGAACAACTGCATCGCAAATATTGTAGTCATTCCAGTAGTGTAAATTGATACTATACTAGGGATGAACTGGCTCTCCAACTATAATTCTAACATCAAATACAAGAGAAATAAAATTTAAAAAGTCTTGAATGGATAAACTATTCTTCATTTTAAAGGATAGATATCCAGACCCGATCTTTCTTAAGAAGCACCTTTCACAACCTTCTTTATGGAGAAGATCAGTGAAGAGGAAGATAAAAATGAATGTACAAGGATATAAAATTTCCACATAGTTAAATAATACATTTATTTATTTCTAAATGAGTTACCTATACCTCCCCTATGAAGAGAGGTAGATTTATCCATTAACCTCATACATGGTTCCATGATGATATCGAGGACCCTGTATATAATGGAGAATGTGGTGTTAGAGTAAATAAATAAACAACATCAATATCTTTTAGAGAAGGTATTTATATTGAAAAGCATGTGTATTTATAGAGATCCTATTGTCCATGTAATGAATAATGATTGATCAATGAGGGTATATATTGATAAGAACTTAATGGGATCACAATGAAGAAACAAAACCTTTTCCTAAGGCTGGAAGATTTATCTGACTAGCTTCACAAGGATAAATTATTCTCGTAGATTGACCTCCAATATGGATATCATCAATTGAGGGGGATGAAAAAATATATTCTAAAGTATTACTGATGATCAAGATATGGTCATTATAAGTTTTTTTTCTTTTATCTTGATTAATACTCCTCCTATATTTCTTGATTTGATGAATAGAGTCTTTAAGGATAAACTCAATAAATTGAAGGAATTTTTTATTACCAATATTATGATATATTCCAAAAGTCACAAGGATAATGAGTAACATATAATGATTACATTAAGAACTATGAGGAAGGATAAACTATTGGAAAAATTCATCTAATGTGAATTCTAGTTACAAAAAAGTACAATATTTGGGTACATTATAAAAATGATGGAATCCTAGTTGACCCTACCAAGATAAAGTCTACAGTGGAGTGCACGAGTCCTACAATAGTAACTAATATTTATAGTTTCATAAAAGAAACATTATATAATTGGAACTTTGGGAATAAATTTCAGGACATTATGATATAAAAACCAAGATAACTCGAAAATGAGTTAAATTCATCTAAAAAATGAATAATGAATAATATTTAAAAGAACGAAAGAAGATATTGGTTATTAACACTATTTTAAATCTACCAACTTTGGAAAAAATATTTTTAATTAATAGTGATTCATCTCTGAAGGGTCTTGGGTGTGTCCTCATGAATAATGATAATGTGACCCCTTGTGAATATCAATAATTAAATCCTCATGAGCAGAGTTATTCTATGCATGAACTAGATTCATCTATATTTATTTTTGATATGTAGATATGGAAACACTATATTTATGAAGATAAATATGATATATACACAAAACTCAAGATTTTGATGTATATATTCCAACAAAATGGATTAAAATGATACAAAAGAGATGGTTGGAGTTTCCTAATGTCCATGACTATTCAATTTATTATCACCACATAAGAGAAAATAATGGAATTGATTTGTTAATGAGGAAAGACCATATTGTGATGGAATTGATGAGGATTAAAGGAGATCAATTTATAAAGGAACTTGTAATGTTCAACATGGAAATCATAAGGGAAGGGAAATCATCAATTATATCCCAAATAAATTATTCCCTATCATTTTTAGAGAATATCAAGAGAGAAATAAATAGTTGATCCATTATTATAAATCAATATAGAGGTTGTGGAGAAATATATGTTTCATAATTTCAAAATTTTTTAAGAATATGTTCTAAAATTTCATACAAATCTTCGTGTACCATCTATCTTTGATATAAATATGGTGATGATGGATAAAGAAAATAGATCTACATTATTTATTCATAATGTAAGTACTAAAATGTATAGGTAACATTATGATCATTATTAGATGAATAATATTAAAAATAGAGATTGATGATTGAACTACTCGGTGCTTGGTGTGTCTATAAGGGAAGGTGGTGAAACAACTTTATAAAGGGGTATTGAAACTACAACAAATACCAACATGGAAATAAGAAAAATATAACTATTAAATTTATCACTGATATCCCAATAACATCCAATATAAACCATGTGATATGGGTTATAGTGGATCGACTCACCGTGACTACCCATATCCTCACTATTCCTGTACATTTATCTCTTGGATAATATGAAAAGATATATGTAAAGGATGTGGTGAGAATGCATAAGGTTACAATTTCAATAATTTCTGATCATGATCCCAGGTTCATATATAGGACTCCCAAGGAAATCTAGAGGCAATAATTACATATAGGTAGTAGTTAGTCAACTCACAAAGTCGTCACATTTCATTGATATTAAAGAAAATTTCCCTCTTTACTCTATTTCTAAAATATACATGAGGAAAGTGGTAATACTGCATGTAGTAACACTCTCAAATGTATTTGATAGATATCTTGGGTTTACCTCAGAGTTAGAGAGAATAATTCCTAAATTACTTGACATAGTGTTGAGTTTTCATGCTTCTTTTCACCCTCAGACAGATGTTTAGTCTGAAATAACTATAAAAACTCCATAGGACTTGCTGACATCATGGTCAATATATTTCCAAGGATATTGGGATACATTTTTTTTCCTAGTATATTTCTCATATATATAAAAAATTATATTATATTATTCAAATATAACCTTATAAGGCTCTATATCGGAGAAGGTGTACAACACCAACATGATGGGATGATGTTAGAGAGTGGAAGATAATGCGACCAAATATTATCAATGATATTATAATGAATGTTCACACCATTTAGCTTCATATGAAATCCAAAAAAATTTGACTAATAATCTAGGTAAACAAACATTAGTCAGACCTAGAGTTTAAAGTTAGAGATAAGGTGTTATATTATATATCACTCGGGAAGAATGTCAGGAGGTTTTGGAGGAAGTGAAAGCTTATTACAAGATAAATCATATCATTTTAGATCCTTGATCTCATTAGATTTGTTTTATATATTTCATGACCCAACCTAGTTACCTTGGTATCCTAATAACCAAGGTGGACATAACATAGCCCGACAGGCATTCCCGATCCCCACTGGTTCGATACTAACACCTGACATCATAAAAGATAAAACATGGAATAAATTTTTCCAAAAAACAATTGATGAAATAGTTACATGTAATTATGTTAAAAAGAAATCTATATAGGGAGAACAAGTACCAAAAGTAAAATATGTATAAAAAACCCCAATGTAACTCATCAAAGTACCAGAAAATAGGATTACAACACCTATCCCAATGGATACAGTAGCTGAAGAAAAATGGATAGCAATAACTACCACAACTAAGTAGTTCATTATCCTTACTTGAACCTCGGTGTAGGAAATCAAAAAAAAATCCAAAATTCATAATTATGTTGTGAGATAAAATCACATTACGATATCACCACAGATTCCATACTAAGGATCCACATTAATTAACCAAATAAATAATTCAATTTTAAATAAAAATGATATGGAAGTTCCAGAGAATATTTAAAACAAATAAATCTTTACATTTCCCTTGATTGAATCACTTAATATAAATTTTTAATAATCATTTCATAATATAATTATATAAATTATCAATGCACGTGTAAACAGTTTACAAAATGGAATATATATATAAATAATCAAAAACTGAGCAACACGGTCATCTTCCAAGAGGTACGATAGTTCCAGGTTATGGGATCCTCAGACACTCATATGATGATGTTGAAATTGTGAAAACATGTCTATCTAACTCTTTCCAAAGGATAAAAACCATTATCTGATTAGGTGCATGATCATCCAATAAGTTTATGTTAGAGTTTTATAATATCAGTCTATTTCTATGTAATTTCAATCCTAGTGTGTTTGTCCCTAATAACTCACTAAATTCTAAGGCTTGCTTGTTCTGAAATAATATTCAATAAATGGGAAAATTATTTCAAAACTATTCAAAATAAACTTTCTGCATTTTCCATTTCAATATACCAATTTCCATTTAAAAACCATAGAGGGTTTTAATCAAATCATTCCTTTTCAAGGATAAAACTAATGGTCTATTTCAAAGGAATATATAAAATATTTCTCTAAAAAAAATTAAAATCAATTTCACCAATCAATTTCAAAAATAAATTTCAAAATTTAAATTATAAAATTTAAATTACATGATTTAATTTCACAAAATTCCATCAAATTAACCAAACACACCCCCAGTTCAACATAATTGGGGGTCTTTCCCAATTTTCATGCCAAACAAAATACACAACCCTAATTGGAATATAATTTTCAACAAACTAATAGAAAAAAGTTTAATTTAAATATATAAATTTATTTTTAATCAGTAAATTTAATTTAAATAATGTAATTTAGTTTTAAATAAATTTAGAAATATTAAATAGAACCACCAAACATGGGATCACAGGATCACAAATCCTAATGACCATAAAATGAAACTCCAATGAAAAATGTTGACAATGAAGAAACAAGAATAAAAAAAGATTAAATATCTAAAATAAATATGATTAAGTCATCCAAAAACATAGAGATATTACAAATACTGTGGAGGAGATGTGAAGGGAGTGGGAGAGAACGAATGTTGAAAGCTTCACATACCTTGAAGATATCAAACATGACTCTCTGCATGTAAAAACTCATAGAAATGGGTTTGGAGGATCCAAAATTATATCTTGGGAGCCCCAAAGACCTAGGGAATCATGATAGGGGAATTTATGGTCAAGTAGGGGTCAAAATGGGGGTTTTAAATTTTTTAAATAATTTTCATAATAAATTAATTTCATGTACTTGAGTAGATGGGAAGAGAAAAATAATTTTTAAAACCATGTCCCTTAACCATGAACCCATATTTTTGGTGTTTTATGGATTCTAAATGGTGGGAACACATTTTGAAACATCTTTCCCAAATCATGCAACAAACATTGCTTAGATTTTCACCATTTTCACTTCCAGGGTGCCTAGTTTGGAAAAAATGTGCTCTAACCATATAAACCACAATAGAACTCCAAAAGTTTCAAAAAATCAATCAAACCACCCCTAAAAAAGACCCAACAAAATCACAATCAAAATAGGGGTTTTGGAGTACCTGTAAACAGTAACTTGATTTTTACAATCTCCCCACCACATAAATATTATTTCTCCACAACACATGATTATAAGATACCATGCCAAAAAGATGAGTCCACTAATCACTCACTAGTGAATCCATATCCTTTATCTCACGAGTAGCATAACCTGACTTTCATAACACTCAAAAAAGGGATGCTTCCTCCCACTACATACCTTTGTTTCAGAATCAAATATCCGGAATAGATTCTCCATCGTACATAAATCATGCTCAATATCAAGATCATCCCAGATTAGAATATTAGATAGATTAGAATGTTGATTTTAAATCTACGATAAATGAAAATGATTATGTATCAATGTAAGCTATAGAGAAAATGATAAATGATAAGAAAATCTCCCCACCTACTAAAGAACATCAAAAGGTTCCATAAAACAAGGAGCACATTTACCTTCCCTCCCAAGCTATTAATGACCCAAACAGGGGGAAATATTCAAGAAAACCTGATCAAAAACTATAAATTTCAATTGTTTACAATGATGATAAGAATAAAACTTGTACCAACACTATTGTGTCAATATTATCTAATGAATCAAATGAATTTTTTTGGATGTGTCTTGAACCAAGTATCATCCAACCATGTAACTTTTAACAATATCCAACCAACATAATAAGGATGCGAAGGTTTTGAAATATAAGTCCTCAAAAGGTTCCATTATAATCATAGGATGGAGAATGTTTTTATAATAAAACTCAACCATAACTACTTGATAATTCCAAGTCCCAAAAAATTAAGATCACAAGTGGGGAGAATATCCTCAAAAATATGTCTAGATCTTTCGATACGGGAATTTGAATCTAGATGGTATCTCATTATCAAATGAACTTGATATCCCAGTGACCCATGAAGGCCTCTCCTAAAATGAGAATTAAACTGGGAATATCTATAAAAAACTAGAGAATAAATAACTCTGTGCAAAATAAAAATCTATCTCACATAGAGATTTCCCAAATCCTCATGTTTTTTATCACAAATGGGTATGAAATGAACCAATTTGTTTAGATGGATGATCATAACCCATATCACATTCTTTATTATATAGGTATGGGAAAAACCAAACAAAAAGTCTTTTGAGATATCATCCCTCTTCAAAGTCCAAACTACAAGTGGCTGATGAAAACCAGAAGGTTTTTGATTCTCAGACTTGTCATATTGGCATTTATAATAATGAGATAAAAAATCAAAAATTTTACGTATCCTGCCTAGCACCAAAAATCATTGAATAATGTCATAAAACATTTCCGTGGTTCTTGGGCACAATTACTACTAAGAATTATGGCGATTCATCATCAAATATTTCCTTACCTTTGGGGGAACAAAAAAATGATTCTAATGACATAGAACACCCTTAGTGGAGAATGGCCACCCAACAATGGTCTCCCACCATAATGAGAGTCTCTAATGATATGAAACTCATCATCAATCTACTATTTCTAGATAATCATATCAAGAATAGAGGAGTTCAACTGAACAATGGGAAAAGAAACACCATCCCGTGATTTTTTAGACTCCAATATAAAACTATTCAAAAAGATCCATCAACTTCCACTCTTCTAAATAATCTTCCATAACCTAGGTTTGAAGTTTCATGCTCTAATTTTCAACAATGAATTTACCTTCACCTAGGGTATAGGTGATGTCAATGTAAAAATAATATAGTTATTTCACCTAAATCCTCTTGAAGATATTAAAATCTTTTTTATAGAATATATAACTCAAGCTCTTGTGGTTTGAATATACGTTAAACCATTATCTGTAAAGGTAATACAACCAAATCATAAGTTCATGCAACAAAACTATTAGTTCTAGGTCATTGGTCGGAGAAGTATTCTTCTGTTTCATAATCTACTAAGATCCATAATAAATGAAATAATCCCCCTAAAAAAGAACCCAACTGAAATCTAAACCTGATACATCACCAAAGAGCACATAGCCCTACCCGACCTCTCAAGGAGTCAACATCAGTGTGAAAGACAAAGTAAGTTTCATCTCAAAAAATAACTCTATCATTTCTCATCCCATACATAATTTACTTCCTTTGGAGTTAAGGAAGTCATCGAAGAATCCAAATTTAAGAAGTATTTTACAAACCAGTGATAATATCCTACTAAACCCAAGAAGCTTTGAATCTCAAAAACATTTCATGGTTGTTCCCATGTTATAACCGCTTTATCCTTTTTAGTTCCAAATAAAATACCATGCACTGACACCACATGTCTGAATGACATCACTTCCCAAATCTAGAAATCAAAATTTGGTATCTTGTCATAATGTCAGTGATTTCTTGACAATTGTAGAACAAATCTCAGTTGACGTACATGATCCTCATTGGACATAGAGTAAACAAGAATTTCATCCGCAAATTCCTCCACTAAAGTTATAACATATTCATAGATGATCTATTTAATTAAATACATAGAAACCTGAGGAGTATTGTTTTATCAAAATGGTATGAATAGGTACTCATAATTTCAATACCTATAACAAAAAGAGGGTTTCAGAACATATTATTATTTTATTTTTAAGTGATGGTAACCAGATGGATGATCAATCATTGAGAAACACTTCATCCCTATTGACCGTTCAAACATGTCATCAATATGTGAAAAATAATTCTTGTTAATTACCATAACTCTAATGATATTTGTAAAATCAACACAAAAAGAAAAGTGAGAAACTATCTTTCATCCCAAATAGAAGAGGCATCGCCCAAGATGACACACTCTAGTGTATAAATCATTTCATTAACAGATCATCTAGATGTGTCTTCAAATCATTCATTTCAGCTAGTTTAATGTGGTAAGATGGAGTAGAAACTAGTTGAGTGCCACATACTAGATCTTTAGAGAGATATACCTCTCTTATCGGTGAAAAAATAGAGAAGTGAGAAGGTAGAATTTATGGAAAATCAATGAAAAAGGGAGGGGTATCACTGGTCAAATATTCACAGACCATATAAAAATAGAACATAAATATTACTTTCCAAAAATATAGATAATAAGGTATGACCCGCCTCAACCTCAGGTCCCATTATTTTTGAATGATACGACACACCCCATATAGTGTAGTAAATGATAACTTTCAAGGAGAGAAATCAATTAAAGATTTATTAGTAAGGATCCAATCCATATAGAATATTATATTATGGTGTTTCATGTATATAAAAAAATAACAAAAATCTAGATATCTACTAATGATAAATCACAAGAAATACTATAGAGACCCTTCATTCAATTCATTTTGAGGTGTGTAGTAATATCCATCATGTATGATAAAATCTATGTAGAAAGATTATGCAGATTCCAATTACGAGTTTAAATGAACTAATAAAATGAAAAATATGAAACCGAGAAATAACTAAAGATGAATAATCAGTTACATTACCTCTCACAGTCAATGGAACCATATCTTCTTTCTCTAGAGACTCTTCCACTAGGTGAAGAAGATTCATTCTGGGTGCCTGTGGATGTAACCCCTTAGTCCTTGAATCATTTTATTACACCACAATTTTATAAGGCACTAATGTTACCATGAAACTATGTATAGTGGAAAAAGTATTGAAGAACCTAAGAAAGTGATCGAGTGTCTGAAGGAACTACATATTTTGGGTTCCTCGGTGCAAAATAATTTTGAGCGCTATGAAATTTCACACTGGTAAACAATCAAAGGGTATATCCTAGGAAATATAGGAGTACTAGAAAGATCTTGTTACTGAGAACAAAAATTAAATTCATCACACTTCTTCCTCCATTTATAAGAACTCAAAGAACATACACTGGGAGAAAAAGGAACCCTCTTTAACCCTAAATTTCCATCCAAGTCTATTTTAACCATTAACACTCTATCCATCACAACAACATACAAGATAATATTTATAATAAACACGTAAGAATGAATATTTGATCAATTTTCCATCTTGATCCATCAAGGATTCATAATTTCATTCGATGAAATATCATGTGAATGTAGAAAAATATCAGAAAAGTGATTTTCATACTCTGTTATGGTCCTTTCAGCCTACTCGAGTTTGGAAAACTCTATGGCCTTACCCAACACCCTAGAATCTGGATAGAACTGGGTGGGGAAAATAAATTTAATGTATTTACACTCCAATCCCTAATGCTTAATCTATGTGGACATCATATAACACCATCTCCCTATAGGTCCCTCAAGATTAAATGTAACGCATTTCACATTGATTCTATATAACATTTCTAATAAATCAACCATGAGATCGATAGTTCCCAACAAATGCTCCTATAATGGAGGAACATTAGAGCCTTGCAATGTTGGTGGATTTTGGAGAAGTAACTAATTATCACAAACCAAGAAGTCAACCCTTTATGGTTCCATTTTGGGATCCTGAATGAGAATGGGCAAAGGAGATTTTCCTAGAACATGGATAGGGTGCACAATTACTTCAACCAGATTCTGGTCCATAGGAGGAATTTCTCTCTATTTTTCATTAGTATCATCCTATT
The DNA here is from genome assembly GCA_963277665.1 of Viscum album. Classification (NCBI taxonomy): domain Eukaryota; kingdom Viridiplantae; phylum Streptophyta; class Magnoliopsida; order Santalales; family Viscaceae; genus Viscum; species Viscum album. The sequence continues at coordinate 340,900,018 of OY728163.1, forward strand.
GGATTTGATTCACAAGATATGTCATATGCAAGATACCACACAACATCAGAAGATAACAATGGAAACATTATATTAACAATCAAACAAAGAGAAAAGGGAAATCAATCCCATAAGATTGATAAACAAGATATATATCTCAATTTATCAAACCCAAAAGAAGGGAATGGACTAGAAATAATCCTTAAGACATCTTTTCCAAAACACCCCTATTGACTAATGGCTCAAATCAGTGAGAGATATTCAGGAACACAATTGAAAATACATTTTATATCCTCATAATAATACACAAAATCATACTAACATCATGACAAAATGATTAACCTTCACCTTTGATACCACTTCTTCACAAACCATACCGGTTACCTTGGTACCCCAATAAAAAAACCTATCTTGACAAATACATAGGGGAATTCTATATCCAAATGGGTTAGTGACTAGCACCTGTCATCATAGAAGATAAAATTGGGAATAATTTTTTTCATAGACAATGGAAGAAACATTTAGATGTTAGTATGTTAGAAATAAAACTCCACAGGGAGAACAAGTACCAGAAGTAAATAAAACTAAAGTACATCATCAATGTAACAGAAGACTAGAAAACAAACCATGTACCAATGGAAACAATAGCTCAATCCCAAAGGTAAAATACAACTACCACCTATAAGTGGTGCTTTCCCCTTAGTCAAACATAGAAATAGGATGTCCACAAATTCCCAAAGCCATAAATAGCATGTGAGCTAAAAGATTATTTGGCTCTCACCAATGATTCCCTAATAATATTACTCATAAATTAACAAAATACATCATTATATTTTAAATAATGGATGCATTTCAGTTCAAGAGAATATTTAAAAATAATCATTATTTTCATTTCATCTTAATGAAACACTTAGAAATATGTGTTAATAAGCATTTTATATAAAACATTTTGTATAAATTCCCAAGACATATGTAATTTTATTTACAATAATGGTATATATATATATATATATAAAATTAATCACAAAGGAGAAACATGGTCATCTTCGAAGAGGTATGAATGTTCTAGGTTATGGGATTCTCACACCTTAATATAATGATAATGACAGTGTGTACACACATCTCTCTGACACTGGATTATGGAGACTAACCAACATCCCCTTGGAGATATGATCTACCAATACATTTATGTTCAATTTGTATAGAGTAAATCCATTAAGTGGGAAATATCATCCTTGGGAGTTTTTCCCTAATAAATAAAAATCTACCTAGGATTTTATATTCATAAAAAATAATCAATAAGTGGGAAAATTATTTCAATAATGTTTATAATATAATTCCCACATTTTCCATTTCAATATTCCAATTCCTATTTTAAAACCTGAAAGTTTTTTAATAAAATCATTCTTTTTTGAGGATAAAACCATTGGGTTTTTTCAAAACAATTTAATCCATTTTTACCAAAAAATAATTAAATCAATTTCCCAAATCAATTTTACAATTTCAATTCCATAGTTTAATTTCATAACATTCCATAAAATTCCACAAACACACCCCAATACACATAAATTAGGTGTTTCACCAATTTTTATGCTTATGAAAATACAAATCCACAATTCCTGGGAATTGGGTTTTTCACAAACCAATTTAGTGGAATTTAATTTTAATCGAGTTATTTAATTTAAATCAAATAATTTTATAAAAATCAAGACAATTTTGGTTAAATTAAATGGGAAATATTAAACAAAACCACCTACCTCAGGATCACAAGATCAAAAAGCACAACGCTTTTAATGGGAAACTCCAACAAAGAAACTCAGAAAGGAATATCTGATAATCGTATATAGATTCGTGATCTAAAACAATGGATATTATATCACCAAACCATATGGAGATCTGGAAAACACTAAGGAGTATAGAAGAAGATAGTGGGAGAGATGGAATGGGTAAAGTTTCATATACTTAGAGTAGATCTAACGTTATTATATGCATAACAACCTAAATTTAAAGTGGTTTAAAGGATCCAAAATTTGATCTTGGGAGCCCCAATGTCCTAGTAAATCATGATATGATAAATTAGGGATAAGAAGGGGTAAAAATGGGTGTTTGTTATTTTTTAATTAATTTTCAAAACAAAATAAATCTTGGTGTACAATAATATGAATAGGGTTGCACGGTCTGTCAAACCATACACCATAACTGTGCACCCATGATTGTGTAGTTTCATGGTTTATATATGGTGGGTCAACTATTTGAAAAACCATGCACCAACTGTGCAAGCCCCAACTGCCTGGGTTTGCACAGGTTTTACTAGTATGTCACGTAGTATGAAAACCTTTGCGCTAAATATGAATATCCCATTTTCCATCCATTTGTTTAAAAAAAATGAACAAAATAAACCACAAATGATACCCAACCAATGCAAGATCAAATGTGGGTTTGAGGAGTTCTTGAAAAAATTAACAAGATTTTACAATATTGACTTGAACTCCAACCTAATCTATCTCAAGTACCGAATGTACTCTTGGTATCCCTGTTGAGGAAGTACATTCCTTACCCCACCCATATATTGAATCCAGAGTTCATATACTGAGATAGTGATATTTCATATACAGATCATCTAGAGATTATCTTAAATCATAGAGACAATGTTCCAGGAAACAAGACAAATCACTTGGTAAAATTATGGTCATTGAATGAAAAGATTGAGGTGTGAAAACATGAATCAAAAGAGGTGATGAAACATAAGTAACGATATCTATTGTAATGTATGAAATGAACATTCTGAGGATGAAATTTCTGAAGGGGAGAAGTATTAGAAGACCTGAACATTTATAAATTAAATTCCATATCTGAATAAAAAATGTTTTATAGAAAAAAGGTCACTTTTATTATTATTATTCTTGACAATTATATTGTATTTTTTAATTAATGGTTTTTAAGAATAATAACCATTTCTAATATATCCATTGTATAATGGCCATTAAAATTAAAATATTAAGGGTTATGATGTAATCCAATTAACACCTAATAAAGGAGTGATGACCTTAGCCAATATGATTTTACACTATAAATCTAACTGATCAGAGCATCAGAGTGAGATGTAATCATTAGGAGTTGACCTTGACCAAACCGAAGTTGAGATTCAACATATAGAGAATGAGATATAAAATTAATGGGAGAATATCAAGTTCATTGAAATCGCGGCCTAAACAATGTATATTAAACCATCCCAACAGAGTGCCACCATCACACACCTTACCCTTATGGTTTATAGTGGTATAATAAGTTGTTATGTATCTATGCCCTAATAGTATGGTTTTTTAGATTTTGTATTATAATTAAATAATTATTATATATATATATCCATTTCCATTATTACAAGTATATATGATTTGTTAAAAATTATATTTATATATATATAAACTGAAATTGATTATTGGAAAATATATAGGTTTAATTTAAACACAATTTTTTTATAAATTAAAAAAATTCGAAATAAATTTTATTTTCATATAATTTAATCATTATATAATATTTATTTTAAAATTATAATATAATTTTATAATTCCTACAATAATATTTATAATCTTTATAAACCTATATTTATTTAAAAACACACTATTTTCAACAAATAAAAATTTTTATATAATAGTTCAAATTCAAAAATTAATATAATAATTTTTTTAAAATAAATATTATTTTTTAAATAATAACATTGATGTTATACAATGTTTATTGTTTCATAATTTTCCATGATAATCAAATTTATGGGTAAAAATTAAATATATTATAAATAAATGATAAATATTATGAAATCACAATAGTCCAAAATTGATGTAATAAATACAAAAAAAAATTATTTAGGACCAAATTTATGTTTACCCTTTAAAATAATATTATTTTGTGTATATTTTATTAATTTTATAAACAATTAATGGTTCCTCTAGAGCCTGTATTATATTTAAAGGTTTTAAAATTAATACTTTATAAACTTGAAGGACTTCAATATCACGAAGGGAATTATTTTAATGTGTTTTTTTCATATCCTTATAAAATATTTTTAAACACTCAAAAATGGTAGAATCAATGTGAAAACCCATGGGAATGTTTTTGGTTTTAATTATTTTATCATATTGAGTACAAAACCTATGTTCAAAAATTAATGAAGGATTCCCCACTATTTAGCTATAAAACCCACCCAAATCCCTATTACTCTTAAATAATAACTCCTTTAACATAAATTTAGACCAAATTTCACTCTCTATATATATCCCAAAGTGTTCTAAGTCTCTTTAGAAGATCCTACAAATATTTTTGAATCTTTAACTCAAGGTAAGGGATCCTCTCCCTCCATTTTATATTCAAGAAACTTCTTTATATTATGCAATTTTATTTAAAATTACAGTGTTTGGGATATGATTTTACACATCCCAATTACTAACCGTATGATTTAAAAGTTATTATATTCCCCTTTCAATCTAACTAATCCTTTCCCAAAATTTTTTTGGTACCCCCTTTATGGTACCAAAAACATCCATTTATTTTCCATGACAAACATTTTTTATGTGAATACACAACCCCATTTCTACTTTAATGTATTCCCATAGATGAAATTATCCTTTAATGATTTGGTATTTAAATGTATGTATCCCACACTCGTTGACTGTGGTACTAAAATTAATGAAAAACATTCTTTTGTTTTATAATACATGTGGAACACTTATGCACGCACATGATATGTAGGTGATAGTTGGGCATGCAATTATATATTCATCTAATGCATTGGGTAATATTTCCATCTCATGAATTTCCATGTATGGTGAGTGGTAGTTTATCCTAATAACACAATGTTATGATTTCATTGTGATATATGATTATGATTTCATGTTTTATATTTTTTCATTATATATAAGTTTAATTTTTGTTATCATCTTATATCATGCATCAATGATCTTGTTTTTGATTATTAGAACGTTTTTTGTCATGATTATGTTACTCATTCCTAAAATGTTTTTCCCTCATCAGGATATTCATTGATTATTCTCTTATTGGGATTTATAGCTCACCCCTTTCTAATGTATGTCCCTAGGTTATTCCATACAGTATATAAATTAAAATTCATTTTAGGAGCCTACTAAGGGAGTTTTAAATAATGTCCTTGTATCTATGTTAAATTGATTATGTCACATACATAATTTTCAAAAGATACTTGGCCTCACAATAATACATGACTTTATTAAGTGTGTATTTCTGTAATAAGTCATAATTTATTGTTTATTAAAATATGTGTTTTCATAAAACATTCTGTGCTTATTAAGATAATGATTCCCTAACGTTGGATAGATTTTCAAGAAGACATGATTATCTACGTGAAATTATATTTTTCATCGATGATGATTCAAAAATGATCTATGATGAATATAACAATTTTCCATTCTCTTACTGATCATCTAGTTCTCCCCTATTATCTCATTCACAATGCTAGGTACGATATGTGATTTCCCACCTATTTCTACCCAAACAAGTGGAAAATAGCATATAAAACCGTACAATGCCTCAAAATGAGACATAAGTTTAGAGGCATGGTTATTATTTTTGTATGAGAACTCCATTAATGGTATATTCTCTTGCCATGAGCACTACTAGAAACTGGAGCTGCACCAACACACATACACTAATGGTTTTTGAAAAAATGTGGGTTTAAATATGTTTTAGAAACCCCATACCAATTATTTTGACCAAAACCATTGTTATAGGGCCCTTTTAGAGACCATGTACCAATGGGTTTTCCAAAACCATTGGTATTGGTCGCTTCTAGAGACCCTATACCTTCAACTTTTCCCAAACCATTTGTATAAGTCTCTTGAAGAGACCATATACTGATCGTTTTGGTAAAACATGTTGGTATAACTCCCTTGTAGAGACCCTATACCAACTGATTTCCAAAATAATTAGTATCTGTCACCAATATAAAGATTCCAATACCAAAGACTTTAATAATTGTTGATATAGGAACACATATTTTTTAATTATTCTTTTGTAAAATAACATTGAATGCATTAAAAATTAAAATAATTATAATTATATATATATGTATAAATATGTTTAAAAAAGTCATTGTTGCTTAGTGGTTAGTTTTTTGGAATATAAATGTGTGGAACTAAGATGAAACCATGGTGGATTTGTTTTACAACACCTATACCAATAAGGTTTTAAAACCATTTTTAGAGGTATTTCATATGACTTATACCAATAGTACTCCAAAAGCATTAGAATAAGTACACACCCATGGTTTTCTGACACTGTTGGTATAGGTAAATTCCCACACCATAATAGAAATTTTACTTTTAAACTATATGTATTGTCTATAACATTGGTTTTGAGACATATACCAATGGTTCCAAGCCATTGGTATAGGGTTTTATTGATTTTTAGAGCCTCAAAAATCCAATACAAAATATCTAAATACGTCTTCTAGAATTTTTATAGATAGATCAAATTATTCATCCATTTGAGGTTTATAAGATATGATAATGGTCATTTTGGTTCTTAGGGATATATTCAAGGACCTAAAAATGATATATGACCAAGGTTATCAATTAGACATGATTGAAACTTTAATTCCATGCATCTTGAAAACTTCATGAATATTTATATTGAAAAAGTCTTCAACCTTACTGGAATCATGAATATAGATGAAATGATATGAATTTTTGAGATGATCCACTGTAAAAATTATCGAATTATGTTTTTTAATCATATTTGGAATACCTGTCTCAAAATATATAGCTATTTTATATTATTTTATTTCCACATGGTAATTGATAAGGAACGAAATATACCAATTTTTCGTTTGTGTTCCCCCTTGTCCTACTGAAATGTGGGAAATCTTGAGATAAAATACACCACTTAAATCTTCATGAAATCACAAAAAACCTATGCTCTTATTACATTAAGCATATTAAAGTATCCCAAATTAATAATTTATATTGAATGGTAGTAGGTAGAAATAAGTTTTTAATGATATGTTAGATGTAAAACTATGTAATCATAAAAAAATAACATAGATCACCCATCTATATTTCACCCCTCAATGAAATTCCAACCATAGAGTCTTTACCTAATTATTAAACATTCAGAATAATATTTATAAGCACCTATAATATGCTCAAAAAAATTAGGAACATGAAAAACCAGAAAGAAAACTGTAACATCACCTTTTGCAACACAATATTGAGGCATATCAGCTATGACAGACATTAGCTACCACTGATCTGAATCATCTTTTCCCAAATAAATATATACTACCTAATAAATTAATATACCAAAAAATTTCATTTCCTTGGTGTATACATCAACTAAATTTTTTACAAATTTAGATCGTACATCCATATGAATTTCATTAGGTTCAAATCCAGTCATGAGAAACTGTGATTAAAGATCTTTTGATCCATGAAAACTCTAAATTTCACACTGAAAAGATAATGATTCAATGTATCTAAGACATGGAATAAAATAACTAATTCAAATTCATGTGTGGGGTAATTATTCACATACACTCATAATTTTCATGACCCATAGGCTACCACATGATCTCCCTATATGAGAAAATATCCCTACCCAAATCCATATACAGAAGAATAGACCCTATAAACCTATATTGACTACGAAAACATAAGGATAATTTTTTATTTTATTCAAAACTTAAACTCTTGAAACTATTTCCGTCACCTATCCCTCCATTGGAAAGAAACACATTATCTTGTCAGAGCTATCATCGATGTGGCATTATGTGAAAATCACAATCAAATTTTCAATAATATCCTACTATGATGTGTAAATTGTATATCTTAAAAACATTTTTAGGTGGTTTCTAAGATATAAAAACCTCTATCATTTTAGGATCAATAAAAACCCGTCTTTTAAAAACTTATTTTTCAAGGAAAAATATATCATGTATCCATAATGTTCCCTTTTAATGCTTCATACAATGGTAATGTTCTCAAAAGATACCCAATGCTATAGTCAAATACTGCTAATGATCAGCCTTAGTTTTAGAATACATAATAATATCATCAATGAAAACCACTATAATGGAATCGAGATAACTCATAAATATCTGATACATCAAATAAATAAACTCCACTGGTTCATTCATATGACCAATGGGGATAATAAACTATACCTAGTGACCATAAAAGATCTTGAAGTTTCTCTTCATAATATCCTCCTTCCAAACACGATGTTAGTGATACCCTATTTGTAAATAAATCATAGAGAACCACTGGACTCCCCTAAAATTATCAAACATGTTGTTAATTCATAGAATATAATACCAATTATTTATATTTACTTGTTTGAGTTAATAATAATACACACAAATCATAAGCGTTCCATATTACATCTTGTAAAAAATGATCAGTGATACCCATATGGATGTGCTTGATTAAGTTAACCCTTTTCATTCATACTTTTTGAGAAAAACATTCAATTACATTAATTTTATTAGTTATATCTTATAAGATAGAAGTTAAATAGTAATGGGCCTTGGTATAATATTAATCATAAATTCTACATCACTTTGATGTGGTAAATAAGAGACAAGGTTGAGAAATAAATTAAGAAATTAGTCAATGATGGTTGGAAAGTATCTATATTTGATCTCATAAATATATTCCATTGTAACTGAATCAGATTGATAAGATATTTTCCCAATTATAAGTACCAAAATTCATTTTTTTTAAATTCAATCACCTCTCAATATCCTTTAAGGATATGATTTTTTTAATTAGGATATGTTAAACTAACCTTCCAAGAAGAATAGCTGATGCAGGCCTTGAAAAATGTTAACCAATATGTTTCAAAAATATATTAATTGATATAAATATAAAAAAGATAAAAATACAAAACCTATTAAACCCATCAATTTTTATAGATAATTATATACACTTAAAATATCAACACTACCATTTTCCTAAAGGTGTTTAATGTTTCAAAATAGAAGGCATCATATCCACATGAAAACCCAATCGTTCCGTTACATGAGATTTGATAAAAGATTGGTATGTACTCGGACCAAAAAAGTATACTATGAGAGTATAATTCCAAATAATTATACCTAATAATGTTGAAGGAACGAATTGACCCTCAGTAATCCTCTTCTTAGAACCATAATGTTTCTTAATATATCCTCCCTAACCTTTTTTTAATAAGATTGTATAATTTAAGGAATCATGGTGTTCTTTGAATCACCTTGGATCACTCGATTCTATGGAAAATAGTTATTATCGAAGGATCACTAAGGAAAAAAAATTATATGTAAGGAAAATGAGATACATCTACCATAGAAGAATTTAGAGTGTTATGATAGTAACGATGGAGAAGTTCAATCTGATTATAGTTGTAATAAGACTGATGTGGTTCCTTACAATATTATTTCATATGAGAAGTATACCAATATTGGAAACATCCCGGATTTATATTTCATTGTGTCTGGAAATTAACGGATTGTATTGTCTGATTCTGAGACAATCCACCACCTTGGAAGTTGGTGAACCTCTATCACTTATTCATAGAATTTGAGTACCTATATTTTCCAATGATGATAAAAATTCTCTTAAAACTTGTATTTTCTAACAATAACTCTTTTGGATTCTTTCACTATATTTTATATCTCTGTATATTCTGTAATATAATGAAGTTCTATCATTGAGAGAGTATTAAATGATAGACTATAATAAAAAATGAATTCCTTGAAATACTCCCTCATATAATGTTATATATAAAAGTGTATTAAGTTCATATAATTTACTGCATACTCTGTTATGGATAGATTCTATTTCTCTAGGCTTAAGAAATCATTTGCTGTTGAAATATTGAATTTGTAAGGGTATAATATTTTTATAAAAAAAATTTCAGTGTAATAAAATGATATGACTTGGTATAATTTATATTGGACATATAAATTCTACAATTTTTTTAAATGATCCTTTGGAATATTATTTTCTAACTTAAATATCATCATAGAAATTATACTCCTACATTTAATGATTTTTTCCTTTGATTCAGCCACACCTATGATTTTTTAGATTCATAATCTTCCAAAAATATCAGTGGATGTTTTTCTAAAACTACACCGAGTATTCCAATTTTTAGTGCCTATCATTTCAATTTCCTCTATCAACTACCTGAAAATTATAAATGATTATTTATATCAGTTAACAGTTCACATGTGGATCAGGTGAAACCAAATTTTATTTATCCTCTTTCTACATATTTCTATAGTGTCTAATCATTCCAATTCATTATAACAATATGAAACTCTATTTAGACATATGTCACTTGAAACTAATGTCATAGTAAAATTTAAATCATTATAATCAATAATAAATAACCAAACTTTTCAAAAAAAACATTTTAACCATTCTCATAAAGCATCAAACTCATTATTTACTTTATATTACTAGTGGAAGTCTCATTTATAATGACTGATATACTATACTCATCAGATAAAACCATGAAAATGAGGTGAAAAAGAACGTATAAGTTTCGTTGAAGTTTTTTTACTTGGACTACCTTGGTAACCTGAGGTTTTTCAGAAAGGGCTTGTTTTATATTTTTACGATATATATTAATAGTTCTAAAGTACATCTATCCTTGAAAAAATACCAGGATATAGATAGACATACCTAGACTAATACCTTTTGTAACATCCCAACTAATACCATTTTATTAATAGGAGAGGTATTTCCACTATCTTTACGTGACATCCCAAGGACAACAAAGGATAGTAACAAATTTCATGGGATTTGGAGATCATTGGGGGATTATTTTCTTCTATAATGCTAAAAAACTCATCAATAGAATGTATTAACATCTAATCATCCCATAAATGAATTATTATATGTAATACATCCCAAATAATAAACCAATTCTATTTTTGCCTTGTGTTATACACAATACCACGTTTCTTTGATAGATTGTGTCAAAGAAAAGACTATCTTTTACCAAACTAAAATATTCTATTAATATTATTATTTAATATGATAGTTATCTCCTATACATTATAATTAAGGTAAGGAATAATATTAAATAAATTAAAAAAATATTTAGTTTTCACATAATTATTAGTTATCTATTGATTAGAAATAAAATAAGAATTATTTAAATGAAAAAGAAATTCTTTCTAATAAACCATATATTATCTAAAAGATGGGTTAATCATTCCTAGAGAACAAGATTTAAAAATAATGATTATCACTTTTAGAAAATTTAATGGAAAAAACATCATATTTTAGAGGAATTTAAAATTTTAGTTAGTTTAAATTTTATTTATTTTTCTAAGAAGTTTCATTGTTTGATGAATAGTGAAACAAATGAGTTTTAATAAAAAAATATCTATTTATCTAATTTATTTATAATTTAATGTTATATTTTAAATTAAATTTAAAGCATAATTATTTAAATTATATTTATATTAACTCAATTTAAATAATTTTAATAAAATTCATATTGAAATTAAATATAAAAACTTTGTATACTTTTGATTATTATTCTTATTTTGAAAACATGCATAGTTATCACATTTAAAGGAATAATTTTAAATTAAATTCTCTTATTTCATTGAGTTTATTTTTTAAAAATAGAGTACATATTTTGAATAATCATAATTTATAATTTCTAATAATACTAAATTAATTTTTGAACAATGTGATTAGTGAAAACTGTTAAAATTAATTACACCAAGTTAGGTAAAATGAGTTCACTTTATTGTTGAGAATAGAATATAAGGTGTTAAATGACCTAAAAACTTTCCAAAATGAATTTTCTAGACATATTTTTACACTTAAAACATGTTAGATCAACAAGGTTGAATACCCTAAGTGGGGTGGGGGTGAATCGGGGTATGACATATTGAAACGTCTTCCCCTTAAGATCTTGTTTTATCCTTAAAAATACTCATTTCTATTTTACAAATATTTAAATATATGAATAAATATGAGATCATGAACATAAAAAATAATTTTTACTTGGTTATACCTTATTGGACTACGTCCAAGGGATATACAACAACAATGCGCCGATGTACGAAATTCACAAAGGCTCATTACCAATAAGGAGAATAAGGTTTATGCCAGATCTTCTATGCCCATGCTCACTATATTTACAAGGTTTATGGTTTCTAAATGAATTTCCAAGGTTCACTCACTTTTCCTCTTTCTCTCACTCATTTTCCAGTGGAAGGGGTCACCATATTCCTCTTCCTCCACTCACTGCTCTTGGAAAGGATTTCACTCACAGTTTATAGAATTGTTGGTTGAAAAAAGATTATGGACATGTATATCACTTAATTTAAATGAATACTACACCCTAAAGTATAGTTAAATTCTCTGTTGAAGTCCCTTTTTCACTTGTAGATGAAATCCCCCTTTTTGTGTAATGTTAGGTAATGAAAATGACTTTTTCAAACTTACTTGAAGCTTTTCCAAGATTTCACGAGTGTTCTGAAAACCAGATGCTCCTTCTTTGTATTGTGTACCGGGTATGGTTTGCGGAACAACTCTTATACATAGTGTCATTTCATTTGTGAACATCCCTTCAACCACATAAACCAATTCCTTTTTTGTCTTGTACCAACTCTGCGTACCAACTCCACAAACCTCCTATATGAACCACCCTCTCTCAATGAACCGTTCTCTGTTCATTGTCTGCCTTCACTTCGGCATACTAGAGCTCCAACTCGGCGTACCACATTCTTCTTATTTAGAATTTTCTTCCTTTTCACACTACAATGTCCCACGAAAACACTTTCCAAAACTTTTCTATGAACTTCTTCAACCATTGCAGAATCGCTACCCACAAACCACTTTCGGACTTCACCGAATTCCTGGAGGGAAGAGATGTTCTGTAATGATTTTCTCTCTCTATTTTAATCAATTATATTTCCTATGCTTATATTGGAAAGTATATCTTCACAATATATTAAATCTAGATTTAACACATCTTAAACTTAGAACCATCTTTGCTGCGTAACGCTTCTCCTACCGTGAATCGTATGCCTTCCAAAGACCATTTCCTATTTGTAGTCTACTTACTACCTTTGCTCCTACGCAACCAAATTCCCTTCCTCCATCACATAAAGTGTCATTCTTTTTACATAACACATGCACATTACCTTAAACTATGTTCTTAAACCATTTCCGATGCTCTGTGTACTGTTCCCACTAACTGGTACGCACACATCTACCATTCCCAGACATAGTAGTCAGACCATGTTCCATGGTATGTGATACCCTTATTTTTCTTATTTTCTCCACAGTTATTCAAACCAATTCACTAATATGAATAAGACCTTCCATTTATCACATCAATCTCTATATTTTGATGCCCAAAAATATTGTAAACACTAGGAAACTACACCACTATAAAAATATGTCTTCAACAAACACCCATCATACTCATTCACGGTCATCTTCATTTTTCAAGAAACACAATCCCACCCAAAACATACCAAGAGGACACCTTGAGGTATTTTTTCCCCAAAACATCTTAGTTTAGGTTTTTATAAGTTATTGGGATACTATTCTATAAAGGTGACCAATATAATAAGTTATGTAATGAAAAATAAAAAAGGTATCCTTCATTACCTTGAATATTTATACATATTTATGTTTGGGAAAAAATATCATATTTTCAGTTATAAATATTATTTTGAAATTTATATGAGTTTTGTATAATAATAATTAATTTCAAACTTTAGAGATTAAATAATTACTTTAAATTATTGAAAAAAACCAATGTAGAAATTATTTAGATAACAATTAAAAACAATTCTAAAAATATTAAAATTTAAGTAAATTGAATGAATTATTATCCTCCATTGATCTTTTAGACAAATATTTCATTTTACGAAGGCATGAACTTAATATATGTAAATAAAAATATTTTCTTGATAGTTTTAAATTCAAGTTAAATAAATAATGTCCAAATTGATATCATATTTTAAATACATGATGATGGTATTCCCATGTTTGGTATGTGACAATCAAGATGTACTTTGTGATATATAGGGGTTCAATGTTAACCTGATTTTGGGAAATTTAGTGGCCTTATTTGTAATTTTTTTTGCATTTTCATCATTCAGAAGGATCAATAAATTTAAAAAAATTTGAAATTTGTTATGTCGAACATTCAATGAGGTTTTAGAGATTAATGATTCACAATATGAAGATTAGTCCATATTGGAAACTTGAACGGATTATTTATTTGTGATGAAAACTAAAGATTGAAAGAATTAATTATCAATCAATTTATGGTTATTATGATCCATAAGTTCATCATACCAAAAAAATTCAACTTTACTTCTTTGATTTAGAGCTGATATGAAATTTGATAAAGGTACAACCAATGGATGAGATTATGATTATGAAATGAAATAAAATCCAGTAATTTTATCTTCTTGTTAAAATTATTTAACATTAGAAAAAGGATCTAGGAAACAAATGTTATCCTTGAACCATCATTTTCGAAGAATAAAATAGTCCCTTAAATTGTCAAATATTTATTGGGTTTTTACTAAATTTTACTAGATAACCCAATTTCATAAGAACAATTATCTCCATCACACTTTGAAATTATTTATTATTTTCTTCTGTGTCTAAATCATTACTTCCCATTAATATTCTCTTATGTGGAAACATACTTATGTATTAACTTTGTAATTCCAACATTCTACTTTTGTTTTAAAATATTTTTTATTCATTTTTATGATGGGGTTTTATATAAAAGGAATTTTCAATTATTAAACCATTAATGACCTAGAAGAATTTTGAGGTCTAAATTCATTTTCAGGGGGGTATAACATAAGACATTGAATATTTAAATTTTTTTAAACAAATAAAACTTATTTTATGGATTGAGTTTTATGATACCCCATGTTATTATTTAGCTATACTAAACACCAAGATAATATTACACTGCATGAAACACTGAGTTTATATTGTGGTACACATAGAATAGTGTTTTAATTGTGTTATACATTATACTGAACTCCTTCGATTGATTTCATTATACGCAAGACCTATTTTCACAAAACTACAATATACTATTAATATTATTATTTAATTTGACAGTTATTTACTATCCATTGGATTAAAAGGAATGAAAAAGATTAAATAAAATATAAAAGTATTTAGTTTTAAAATGTTTATTAGTTATCAACTGATTTGAAAAAATATAATAATAACTTAAAAGAAAAAGAAATGTTTCCTGAAAAATAAGATCATTTCCAAAAGATAGGTTAATCCTGTTTGGAATATATAATTTAAAATTAGATTTTGATTTTTTTTAAAATTTATATGAAAAACTAAGCATAATTTTTGAAATAGGAATATCAAAATTATCATAGGGTGAATGTTTTATATTTTTTTGAGATGTTTCTTTTTTGATGAATAGAAAAATATAATGAGTTTTAATTGAAAGATTCATTTTAATTTAATTTATCTACTACGTTAAATTAAAAATTATATTATTTCAAAAGTATTATTAATAAATTTATATATCTTTTAATCACATTTATGTCACTAGAATCAATTTTTTATTCAAATTGAATATCAAGACTTTGTAATATTTTTATCATATTTCTCTTTAAAACACTACTTTCTCATCTCATCTACGAGAATAATTTTAATTTAAATTATGCTATTTATGTGTTTTTAATTTGGAAATAATTGATTCCATAATTAGAATCATTATAATTTATATTTTTAAATAATTTCATATTAATTTTTTTGCAACGTGATTAGTGAAAAGAGAAACAAGTAATTATGAATATCATGGTCAAAAGTAGTTTACCTTGTGTTTATACTTAGAATATAATTTGTAAAATAAACTACCAATGTTTTAAACACCCATTGGATTGAAATATTTGTACTATAAAAACCTTAGGATATATTTTTATGGGTTAGTGCTATATTATTCCCAGAAAGAGACCTATATAATTAGTTAAGTGAGGAAAAAGACAAAAAAAGAACCTTCATTGCCTTTAATATTTATAAATCTATGACATATGGAAAAACATCATATTTTTACTATAAACATTTTTTTAAAATTTAAATGAGTTTTATTTATCAAGATAATTTATATTAATTTATTATATATTAAATTAGTGCATTAAATTCTTATGAAATTCCAACACATGAATTATTTAGTTAATAATTGACTAATGTAAATGATGCTAAAAATATTAAAAGCTAAGTAAATTGAATGAGTTATTGTTTCCCATTAATTTTTACAGAATATACTGTTAAAAAAGTATAAAATTAAGATAACCAAATCCGATCATTCTTTTAATAATTATAAATTAAAATGAAATAAATAATTTCAAAATTAAATTTAATGTATTTTTATAATTAATAATATTTTATTAAATGGTTTAAAATATTAAAAAATAATATCTTATTTTATGTGATTTGTAAATTTTAATACATATCATATATTTTTCATTCATGAAGAATGTTATATTTTTTAATGAACACTTTTACCACTAAATCGTAAAAAAAATTGTTAGCGTTGTTAGTATTAAAGTAGTGTTTCTTCATGTTACTTGATCTTCTGTTAAAGATAATTTCAAAAATACATTGGTTTTTTATTTTATAAATTATATATCATATCTATAAACATTAGGATAAAATTTTATAAAAATTATCATTATAATTTTTTCGTAAAGGATAAATTACATGGATTAGAAAACTAGTTATCGTTGTAAAAACAAAAAAGTGTAAAATTGAGTAAAATTAAAGAATAAGGAAAAATTGTAAAAATGATTTTTTATTATGGTGGAGGTTAGTATCAACTAAATAATCATTCCCTTAAATTATTATTCAATTTATGAGGCACATAAGGTATAGGATAACTCTCAACTATGAATACTTTTTAGTATTTAAAATAATGTCACTCCTCATCAACTATAAAATAAAACCAAATCTCCCCCTTCTTCACACCTATAAAACCATTTTTAATGAAAAAACCAAAAAAAATATATTCCAAAATTACTTATCCTCATTCTATAAGCCTTAATTTTTTTTTTCAGAAATTCATCCAAGGGAGATATTTGATGAAAACTATAAGGAGACACAAGAATAATAGGTAACATTCATCAATGAACGTTTTTGTTTTATTTGTTCCTCGAACCCCTTAAATTATTTTTATATCAGGATTAAATAATAACCTTAATATATTACTTATGCATATATGTTTTTAGGTAAAGTTTATGACCTAAAACTACACATACTTATATAAAATAGGTTATGAGATCATCATTCGCGTGTGTGGTGGATTAATACCTAGTGAACTGTAATCATTTATTTTTTAATTAACACCTTTCATGGATGGGAATAATGATTAAAATACAATTTATATATGATATTTATGATATTTATGATATTATTATTATTCTATAAAATTTATATCACACATAAATTAATGATTTCCATCTTTTGGGAACTCGATAATGTCACTCGTGTGTACAATGGACTACCACCTCATAAAGTGATGTGATTCATTCATACCATACATGGAATTAATTGAGGATGTGTTTGATAAAAATATATTATATATATGAAATTAACATTATTCAATAAGGATAGTATATACCATATACTTTTCTATCTCTTAATCCAATAAGAAAATAAAGAACATCATTCATCCCTATGTATAACCTTCCATCTCACTTAACGGTGCATTTTGTTTCCTATCACTAAATATCATGGGTTACTTTAAATACATATATAATGAATATATATTATATATATATATCATGGTTATAATTATAGTTATTATTTAACCATTAAAAAATTAATATGATAAATAATATGGCAAATCAAATCATACATGCAATACAAAGTTGTTATTACCCAAACGTAACTTTAACATGGAATTGTTGAAAAACAGGCAATAGAGTGTATAAGAAAATCATATATTTTAGGAGAAATATAATTACTATTATGAAATACATGTATAAGAAACTTATATTTATTTTAAATATGTTTTAAATGAGAATTAATGTAATCAATACTTAAGGTAAGGGATTTCAGCCTCACTTTTATTTTTCGTGGCACAGAAGCCATGTTCACCACCTATTTATTGTATGTGAGGTGTATACATCCAATGAATTTATTTTGTTATTATTATAATGAAAATTATTTTGATTTATATTTAATTTTAGGATCTATCATTCATGGTGTTTACAGATAAATAGTTACCAAATCAGGAAGATAATTTTTTCTCAATTATACTTCTTTGAGACACATATTATGTTATGAAACTATCTTCTTTTATGAGATTTATATACCACCCCTTCGAAATTTTATATAATAATATCAATATTTTCAGGATTTTTTATGATTCATGTAATGTTTTTATTTTATTTTCATTTTTATTCTATTTTACCAATGTGTTAAGAGTTTATTTCTACAATCTCATCTTTTATCAGGATTATTTATGATTATTATTAAATTGATAAAATATTATAATCCATATCTCAAGAACTATAAGAAATATTATTTTAATTTGTTCATTAATGATATCTTCATTAAATGGTATCATTTTTACACTCTTTGGTACTTTATATATATATATAAATTCTTTTAAGAGAAACCGACTTTAGTTATCTCTCTGGTTGGAAATATGTTTTCTTCCCAAACCATGTTTTTTAAAACAAATTTCAAATATTTTTTAAATGAATTTTTTTATCAGTTTAAAATAATATAACATAGAAAACGTTTTATGCCTAAACATTGTTTTAAATGATTTTTAAAATATTTTTACCAATTAAATGGTTTTAAAAAGTTTTTATGTTTGAAAAGTGTTTTTTCAAATATTCCTTTTTAAGTATCAAAGGATATTTTCAAAGAAATGTTTTTAAAAATATATATATTTTTTAAAAATCTTTTTCAAATAAAAAAGGATAGTTTACTCATGAAAATTTTTAAATGATTTTTCAGAATTATTTTCCATCTAAGATGAAATCCATTTGTGTTAATCAAGCCTTACTGGGGATATTATCCAAGGATACTATTCATATTGTTTCTTTGAATATTGCAACCCATTTTTCTTTCATGCAATATATTATAATGAAACCCATTTCCCTTATATGGGTTATATATTTATGAAATAAGAATATTTTCAATGGTTATTTCATGATTAAATTATTATGAAAAATATCTATTTTCCATATTTTAAGATATAATGTATTGTTTGTGATACCCATTTCATTTCATTGGTTATGAAATTATAGATTTTTATGATAATGTGGCACAAATAAATATGGTTTTAATTATTTGATGGGTGGGACCTATATATCACTCTAATAAAATTGGGAAATATTTATATAATTCCTGAGATAGAAATGACTAGAATGATAAGTGAAATTGGTACCGTAAGAGAATTTATCTGTTATGAATGCTTGAGGAGTGAAGCCATTCCACTATAAATAATGGGATGCATGTCATGACCTATCCCATAGGGGATATGCTATGACTACCCAAAGCGTGCCGTGAAAAGGCTAAGGGATGGTGACTAGAAACGAGTAGGAATATCCCATAAATGGGAGGCATTTTCCAATGTACATGCACACATGCACAAATCTCCAAGATAAAATATTCTAAAATGTAAAAACTACAAGTAAACAAATATGCATATCACTAAGATACCAACCACATAGTAAAATAGTAGAAAACCTGATATTAAAGAGGGATAAAATACAAGCCCTCCAAAAGAAAGTGTTTGTAAAAGTGAACACAGTAGTTCTTGAAAATCATCTATAGATAACCATAGATAAAGGGTAGGTAAATTGATAGTTGTCTGAAGCTGAATGAGTTCACCTCGACTCTCTGGTCTCTCTATACACCACTAGGTCTTGGTCCACCAAGAACTCCTTCAAATAATGGATTGTCTCTACAAGGCACGAAATGTTCGTGCAAAGCACATGCAGGAATGGGTAAAACAATACCCAGTTGGACACCCTGAAACCATGAAGGAACACCTCTAAGGAACACCGGAAAGTTAAACCATGAAGGAACACCACTAAGGAACACCATGTAGGATCACCACAATGTAACACAATGAAGAAACACTATGAAGGAACGCCACCAAAAAAATAGAATGAAAAAACACCAAGTAGGAACACCATGAAGTAACACCACTAAAGAACACCACTAAGAAACACCATGAAGGAACACCACTAAAGAACAACACAAAAGAACACCATGAAGGAATGCCACTAAAGAACACCACATAGGTTCACCACAAAGGAACACCATAACATAACACCACTAAGGAACAACACAAAGGAACACCACTACGGAACACCTATAAGGTAAACCATGATGGAACACCACTAATGGACACCATTAATAAACACCATGAAAGAACACCACGAAGGAACATCACTAAGGAACCCCATGAAGGAACACCTTGAAGGAACACGAGTATGGAACACTATAAAGGAACGCCACTAAGGAACTCCACAAAATAACACCACTAAGGAAAACCGCTAAGGAACACCATGAAGGATACCACATAAAAATACACGATGTCTACCATAAAGAAATACATGAAGTAGATTTAGATTACACAGGTATAAGTATAAATGATGAAGAGAAGGATTTTCAGTTGTAGTCTATATATATCCTAGTACTCATTACTCAGAGAGCATCGATGACACAAGAAGCGATGATGGAACATAGTGCGTCAAAGGCGCATAGAGAATTTATGGTTAATGGAGTGTCAATGTGGCACAAAGATTCAATGGGGCGAGGAGCATTGATATCATACAAAACATTGATAGTGCACATAGCATTGATGGGTCATGCAACCACCATGTCATGCAGTCACCAAGTCACATCTAGCAGCATGATTTTGTTCGTTACGTGCTTATTCCAGGAGAACCTACTCCTTAAGTCATTATGTCACACAAAAACATCAAATGAGACTCACTTAGAGTATATCAAAAAGACCATCTCTGTGCAAGGGTCCCAACGCTGCAAACAGATTGTAAAAAAGACACACGGTCTAACTGATATGAGAATTTTTGAAAAATGGCCCGTCCTGGGTTTGGCCCGAATCTGACCCAGTCTTAGTGACCTGACCCGACTGGGGCCAGTCTAGTTTGGCCCATAAAGGCCAAATTCACTTGGCATAGCCCATAGGTTTGGCTAGACCTGGACTGCTGGCCCACTTGGGCAAGCCTGCGGGCCTGTTAGAGTGGCATGTCTACACCGCTCTGGACCACTACGGGCCATCCTATGTGCCCGATGCAGCCCACCCTGGTCGCGTCCCCTAAAAGTCCACGCGTTCCATCCTAAATATGTGGCCTCTATATTTGTTCCCTATCAGCTCACATAATGATACCACCATGAACCTTCAATGTGGCAGAGCCACGTTCACATGGTTGCTACTGCTGCGAGCTCCCTCTAACGTTGTCCTGACTAAACTACATATTGCTACTCCCATAGGTTGCCCCACCAGTCTCTACCTAGCCTTGCCCCACCAGCCGTGTCATTCCCTTTTTTTTGGATTCCCCGTTGATGGTCTTTTGTGTGTCTTTGCAATCCTCTTCCTTCCTTGAACCATACCATACTCTCATCAGACATCTACTATGACATCATGGGTCTATGCCATCGATCTCAGTTTGTTGAGCCACATATCAGGGGCACAATGTTAGATTATTCTCATACTAGTGTCAAGGGAGAAAAATTTATGAATAAGATAATAGATTTAGGGGGGGATAAATCACAAGGAATCCTAATGAGTGGATCATGGCCATGATCGTTTCGGCCTTGACACACCCATGTAGGAAGGTTTAATGAATAAAAAATTGACACACTAATCTAAATCCCCATTCAAAATCCTGAAAACAGTTATACATTGTGCAAGAATAGAAGAACCATGGATCATACTATTAATGGATTGGTCCATGTTCATCATTTAAATCTAAAAAGGGAAAATAAATAACAAATAGAATCAAAATCCTTTCTCAATTTTTTTCAATCACTGATGAAGAACTTTTGACACGTCATTATTATGGGATAAGATCCTAAAATCAGAGGCCTATCGATTATCATCAATCAATGATCTGCTTCCATTTGTCAAGAGATCTCTATCTCCTTTCCTTAGAGGAATTCGAGGTTTATGGTGATGACCCTGAATTTTCTGAAAAATGTGTATTAAAAGAAAATGCATCGATGTATCAAGATTAAAATATTTTAATGATGTTTAAATCCAAAAATTATATTGCATAATCATCTCACACTAGGCGATGTTAGGACAGTCCTATAGAAAAAAACCCCTTTACGAACTGAAAAATTGTTTCAGATTTCCAATCCATGTTACCATTTATGAGTCATTATAATTTTGAAAAATAAAATTATTTAATTTTATTATTTTATTTACAATTATTCCCTTTTCAGGTTTTTTCATAAAAGACATGTGCCGACTAATGTTAAGTTACACCTAGGGTAAATTCACTACTTTGATCTCAATAGTTCCCTTAGATTTCTGATATAGGAATCCTCTTAAAATTTACTCTAATTTTTAGGAAAACTATGCAAGTGTGCTATTAAAAATGTCACATTTTTCAATAAACTATTCTGGGAAAACTTAGTCTCAGAATCACATGCCATTTCAATTCTAGGTCTCAAAATTTTCCTAAATAATTTCTAAAAATAAATTCAGGAATATCCAAGTCATTACAATGACACTAGGGATGGTGTTGTGTAACTCCTAGTAGGTGTAGTCCCCATTAATTTCCCTAATAAGTTTTTTCAATAATCCAAGACTTTTATGGGAGGATTTTATATGATTATGTGTATGCCAAAAATTCTATGTCTTATGAAAATTTTATTCTCTGATGGATCATTTTCTTTAACCTACTTTTTATTTATGCCTTATAAAATTCCAAATATTATGTAATGATTCGGGATTTTTATCCTTGAAATATAGAGTTCACTTATCAAATATTTTTCTCATGTTCTCAAACCCTTATGCTCAAATTTTACTTGCATATTTACCTTTTAAACATTACTGGTCATCTAGGATTACCATTTATTTTGTTTAATTTCCCTAGTTTATAATGAAATATTTTATATTGGTAATGCCTAAGAGTATTACTAAAAGGGAAGCTCATTATGAGAAACATTGAAGATCATTTACCAACTTTGAATATTGTGTTTATAGTTTCCAAAGACACTAAACTATTATACTCATTATGTTCATTTTTTTTGTAATGAGATTTATATTCATAAATAATTATGTAATATCCATGTATGTTTAGATTAGGTCTTTATCGAATATTATCGGGTTAATTTATAATTTATTTATGAACCATTATGATAAATTAAAGGAGATAACCTATAGTATCTTATGATATTACATAGTGATATATGATAAACCAAATATGTCATGGGATGATACATCTATGGTTAATGAAAATTTTAAATGCACAGATACCCATTTAGAGGTTTTATGTGTTTTTATTTTAAGATGATTAAAGATATTTCAGGATACATCTATAGGAATACAACCCTTTGGTTTAGTATATATTTTGGTGAAATTATTATTTTTGGAAGGAAAATTTTATTTTTTTATATAAGTTTAATTTGTTTCTCAAATTTTGTTTTATTATGATATTTGAGGTTATATCATTGATTAGGAATAAATTGTTATCATATTTTGGGAATATTATATGATTATAGTTAACATAACATGAAGAATGAATATTGAGTTAATTTAGGGTATCATATATTATTTTACTCAGTTTTTGTATTGATTTTGATTATTTTGGGAAAAGATTATCATATTTTAAGAGAATATTTGATCATGGTATTCATGGTTTTAGTATGAGAAATTATTAGTTACTTTATGTTGTTTTGGGATAAATTATGATGTAGATCAATGAAGAATATTTGATATAATCATTATAATTCTGAGTTTCAATTTTGTACTGGAATATTATGAAGAATTTTAAGGTCTCCTATTTATGAATTTATTTATGTTGAACTTTGGGTGTTATTTAGATTTTTTTGGAGACTGGTGTATGAATATTTATTCATATTTGATAACTTCTTGTAACCATTCCAGTTTTGGTAAATATATTGAGATCAAAAGGACTTATCATTCTTTTTTTCATCTTATAATCACATAAAATTTAATTTTTATACTTCATGAATAGATGAAAATTATAATGATTATTTATCACAAGGAACATTAGATTAAATAGGTAATAAAAACTACTCTAATCACAATCAAAGTATTAAATCATGAATATGGTATTGAAAGAAATCATGTAGACCTATTATATCTTAATCTCTACCTAGATGTTAAATGACTTCCTCAATTCGAGTAAGAGAATTTTAAATATAAAGTGTCTTATGTGGAA
This sequence comes from Viscum album, assembly GCA_963277665.1. Classification (NCBI taxonomy): domain Eukaryota; kingdom Viridiplantae; phylum Streptophyta; class Magnoliopsida; order Santalales; family Viscaceae; genus Viscum; species Viscum album. Next base: position 340,924,433 of record OY728163.1, read on the forward strand.
TGTATTTATAAAGTATCAAATTATGGTTTTAAAAACTAATTTGTCATATAATGAGGAATACTTAGTCTTATAAATTTTTATTTAGGAAATACTATGTTTCCTAGTTGTGACATAGAAAGTAGATATCGTGATAAATCTACGTCATATTTTAATACTATGTCATGATCCACTAATTATAGAATGTGATTAATAAAATTTTAATGGTAAAATTTATTAGGGTGGGCTGGATGATGTAACACCCTAAGATTATGAAATAAGACTATGCTCGACATCATTCAAGAAACACAACACCGATGTTAAATGACCATGATATATTCTTATTTAAATTTCTATGATATAACCAAGCCCTTGAATTGGTTGGTAGGAATATGAGTTACCATATTACGACACACAAACACACACAAACACAAACACACACACACACACATATATATGGTTCTTACAAAATAAATCTTTTTTGACAATTTCTTATGAACAGAGAAATCATTTTTTTGTAATGACACTGTTTTCTAAAAAAATATTTTTTAAAAAAGGGATTTTTAATAGGGAATGTTATAATGATTTTTTTTCACTTCTAGAAATTTTATTTTACAAAAGATATATTAATTTTTAAATAATAATAAAGATATATCTTAGGATTTTATTTTTTTGATTTTTTATGAAAATATTGTTTTTTCATGTGATTAATAAAAATACGGAATTTTCAATTACTACCATTTTATGATAATATTATGATGTAAGAGTGAGTTTATAAATTATGATCAAATTTATTTACAATATATATGAAGATGGAGTTAAATAATTTATATTAAAACATTATTTTCAATTTTGAAACCCATTCTTGTCTTTTATGAACATAAATTATATTTTATTCAAATTTAAAACTTTTTTGGCTCTTTGTTTTTAATTATATTTTTTGGAAAGTGTGATTCTTTTTTGGATATAAAAAAATTTATTAAAACATTAATTTGTTAATATTACCAAAAAATATAGAAATTGACTTCTTACCTAATTTCAGAGTGAAATCAGAGTGAAATTATTTTTATGCTTAAATGGGTATTTTCCTAAAATTTATTTTTCATACATTTTATTTACATATTTTAAATTTAAATTCTAACACCTATATATTTTTAATTTGATAAATTATATTCCATGTTTTAAATCTCTATTTACAAATTTTTAAAACATTTCAACTTTACTTGTGGTTATAATGTATAGTAACTATTATAAATATTTGTCACCTCGGTAAGGGTATGTAATCAAACTATGGTTCCAAATAAGGTTATAAGGCTTTATAAAAATTCTACCCCATAACGTATTTCTATTTAATGAGATTATATTGAACCCCCTTCATTTATTATAATATATATAATTTTTTTGATTTTTCTTTGATAAATACCTTTATATTAATTTATCTAATGGAACACTCCAAAATTACACTCTCTTGCTTTTAAATTTTATTATATTATAACATAGGGATAATAAAATGTTTTTAATGAATATAAAATATTGTTTTGATATAATTAATTTGTTTTCATTATGTAAATTTATATTCTATTTTTGGTGATTGTATAATAACATTAAATGCTTACACAATGCTATCACAGTGCATGTGCAAGGAGTATAAAAATCAAACTAAATGATTTAAAAAATATAAAAAGTAATATTATTTAATTATATTTTGTTTAAAATTAAATATATTAATAGTAATAATTTATTATTTATTTTCAAAAAGGTTAAATTCTAATTCCACATCTTTAATGAAAACATTATTGTCAAAATATGTGAATAGTTCTTAAAAAGAATTTATTGATATTTTACGTTAAATAATATATCATTAAATGATGTGAAAATATTAAAGATGATAATATGGATGGTATATGGCATGAAATTTTATAACATGACCCTTTTTGTCCAATTTTTACCATATATAAAAAATTTTGACCATTAAGGTCTAAAAAATATGTAATCGTGGTTAAAGTAAAAAAAGGTTTTATTGTGGATTTAAACCAAAGTATAATATTTAAAATGATACCAAAACCAATATAAATTTTATTATATGATTTTATTTATATCTAATACCATTTTTATTTTAATACATAGATATTTTTAATAATTATACCTGATAATAAAAATATTTTTATTTAAAAATTATAAATAATTCAATGTTTATGCTTTCCCTCACTTATTAAAGGGAACCTTCTCTTATCATTTATTATGAAAATTTGTGTCCTATATATAATCCATTAAATAACCTAATACTTTACAAGATTAATTAAACAGATATTATATCTTCTTATAATCCCTTAATTCCATCATAACAAGGATTATAGTGCAAACTAAAGGAGGCCACTCAATGTAGAGGTGATTTTTCAGCATATTCTTTTAATTTTTATCTTTTATAATATTTCATATAATATTTTTTATACATAAAAAAATAGTAATTTATTATAATGAATTTAATTATATGTTATTAAGATTATGTTAAAATCATTTACATATCCTTTCCATCAAATGGGAATCAAAATTATTGGTCACGTGTACGTGGGGACTACCACCTCCATATAGAGATACGATTCATTTTCAATCACCATAATTCCTAGTTGTTAATTATGATGATGATTAATTTTTATTTATGATATTTAAGATGTATTTATTCTTTTTAAATTATATTATCTTATATAACATCTTACTTTACGATATGTTGGAAAACAGTAACACAACTCCTGCGTACGTGTCGACCACCACCTCCATAAAGTGATGTGATTTATTTTTAATTTTCAATTTACATATATGATAATAAATATATATTTAATGAATAGAAATAATTTTTATGATATAATATCAAATCTTTATTGTTTTATTACAATTTAACTTTTTTTTTACTTCCCTCAAAAAGTGAAAACATCCCCAGTGTGTACGTACAGATTACCATCGCTATAAAGTAATGTAATTAATTTTTCATCATAACTCTAGATGAATGATTATGAATGTGTATATAATAAATAAATATTTTAAATAATTCTTTATTAATATTCTATATATGATGAATCCATGACCGATGTTCACGGACCAAAACCATCGAATGAAAACATGCATGGGAAGCAGAAAAGATTTCGCCCGAATGTCCATTTTAAGGAATCTGTGTTTAAAAAATATAATTGGAAATTATAGACAAATGGAACATTGTATGTTATACCAGAATATATTACAAAAATATATTAAAAATAAATAAATACTCATTATACAGGATGTTTTAACTTTTATGAAGTAATATGATACATGAGGTAATGGGATTTCTCATCTCACATTTGTTTCGATGAGTCATGTGCCATATTCACCACTTGTCTCATTATTGTGACATATATACTCCATTTTTGATATATTATGTCATGAATCCCATTATATTCATGTTATTAAAATATTCATTTGAATTAATTTCATTCATGGGGGTTCTAATTCAAATGTTTCCAATGTGGTAAGGGATTTATGTTTCTTTGTCATTTTATGAGGGATTGTTTATGTTTGAATTTAAATTGAGAGAAATTATTTGATTATTTTCTGATAAACAACATTTATTTTTAAACATTTATTGTTATTCATGTAATTTTCATGTAATAGAATATTTTCATTTATCTTTTACTTAAAATGTGTGATTTGTTTTATTAAAAATATATTTTATTTATTCTATGGTCAAGAATCTTTTTCTTCCATGTCACTATCATTAAAATGTTTACATGGATATTTTTAGTATTCCCTAATAAGTAATTAATTTAAATTATACCTATATTTTTATTTCTATAAAAATATAAAAAAAATATTCTTATCTCAAATGTGGTATTTTTATGAAATTTGGGAACAAAATCGTTATTTTAATGTATACCATATAAAAAAAATATTCCTACCATTATGACTACTTTTTATTTTCAATCCTCCTTTAAAATACTACACGTTTATTTAAAAATTATTTTATCCACATATTCTAGAAATTTGTATATTTTGAATAAGTGAATCAAAATGAAAAGGAAATCTTTCTCAATAAAATTTCCATTATATTTTAGTTGTATTTATATTTATGATAAAATCCATTGATGTTACTTATGAATCACCTAAGAGATGATCCAAAGATATCACCATTATTTTTCTAGATATTTTTATTAATTTTTATGACTAAATCTTTATGGATCTTGTTTTCTTTTCCATAGGTTACACTATTATGAAATTAATACTATTTTCATGACCTTGGGGGAAACATATGAATGTATTATGATTATTTGATTATTGGGTTAGTTATTTATATCCAATGCATTCAGTAATTTTATATTTATATATCATGAGATGATGATTATAAGAATCTAGATTATGGAGAAATTATTTTTCCACATATCAATGTGAAATAATTATTTCTTATTGAAATGATCACAAGAACATTTTTTAAATGATTTTAATAGAAATAATTATATTTTGATTCATTAGTATGATTACTTAGAAATATTCTTATATGATTATACATGGACAATATTTTGAATAACTATGTTCCTTATATTATGATTTCTTTTTTTATGATTCTGTATGACTATTTTATGACTACTGAATGATGATTACTTCTTTAAAACAAATTCTAATCATTCCATTGGATAATAATTGATTTTGGAGATTAATATTTATTCTTTTTGGGTATGGATATTTTTACTTGACAAAAGACATTTGATTATATTATCATTCCTCTTTGATCATCTAACAACTTCTTTTGATTTCTATCTCCCATTTTTACCCTCACCATGCATCTAACACCATCGTTTAATTTGTTTTCCTTTCATAGGTTTTGATGTAAGGCTCCAATTGTAATGATTATAAAATGGAAACTTTTGTGGATAAATATGTTTTATATAATGAATATTGTACTTAAGTTTGTTATTTATGTGTATAGTCTCAAAGTGTAGTAAACCTTTGTAGTTATTAAGAATGTTTATTTTGGATTTATATTGAAAATTTATAAAAAAATGATGTAATATACGTATGTCACAATGTACATAATAGAAAAAAAACATTATAATGGACTTTTAATTTTCAATTATAAGGTGTGAAAAATTTCAATCAGAGTTTTGGAATGGAGTTTTGAGGGTTGTAATGCTTTAAATTAATGATTTTAGACATAGAATTGTAATTTTATGGTATATCTAGTGCTATAATAAACCTTCAGGGAATCATGATTAGTTTTGATATATTTTTAGAATTATTTAAGGTGAGTATGGTTTGGGGTGTGTGATCTAGGGGAAATCTTGTGGTACCCTAAACCTCAGTCCCTTTTCAGTTCAATTTCTTTTGAGCATAGTCATATTACATTGTTGGTGAACGATTAAAGTCAAAGTATGTAAAATTTAGAGGAAACCATATGATGATAATTAGATGGTTTCATGGTTGATGTAAGGTATAGAAAACATTGTGGAAAAACCATGTGTGGTGGATTTCCATTGATAATAGAGGGCACTTGGTTTTCAGAAGATTTGGAAAATCGTGTGGCCAAACTTTGAAGCATGCCAGGTTGAGATAAAAATTAGAAAATTATTAAAATATACCAGTGGTTATTTATCTATTCCATTCCCCTTTTCTTTCCTTATAATTTTGAATACTAGGGGGTTTCTTCCCCCTTTTTCCATTCCCATGGATTTGGGGTTGTTTTTAGAACTATTCATTGGTGATTTGAGGTATGTCTTCAACTACAGTAGCTCTCAATTACTTAATACTAAAATTTTATCAAATTTTAGTGTTTCTTAGTTTAGGATTATATTTATATTTCATCCAATCATGGAGGAATTAGTCTAGTTTGATATTTTATTCACGCAACCTAAGAAGAGGGTGACCAGGTACGTCTTATACAAGTGGTGGTTTTCCAATTTGATCATCATAAATAAATAAATGGATTTTTTGTTAGGTGTTCATTAACATTGAAATATTATAATGATGAAAAGGAGGGTTTAGTTTATATAATTATCCTTATTCATGGTTTATGGTATTTCAATGGATTTTGGTGAGTTGTTGGTAATGTTTCTAGAACGATGTGAACGATCGATGATAATATGATAAATTTTCTTATATGGATAAAATTATTTAATTAAAAATAATTTTATTGAGATTAATTTATTAATTATAATTTCATTGTAATTAATTAATTATATGGGTTTAATTGTTATAAAGGACCATTAATGTCTTGAAATAGGTTTAATGGCCTTGGATGGTACTTGGGAGCTGTTGCGGACACCTGGGAATAACATTGCGAATATTTATAAGGTAGGTGGTCTCAAATTCTTTTCCTATGGAATTTGGGTTCTGTTTATGTGAATGAGGATTATAAAGCACACCACTGATGTAGGACCCCGTGTTAATTTAGTAAATAATATTTTCCAATAAATTAAATTGAATGTTTTAAATGGATGATAATCAAGGGTCACAAACATATGTTGTCTGATGGAATGTCACATTGACTATTGATGGATGAGGCCAAGATAGTTGGGACACCTATTGGCCTTTAAACATCTTAAGAGTTTAGTTTGGACATTATGATAATATTTAACCAATATTTAGGGGATTGATATGCCTCTATGTTGGGGGTGAGAATAGGATACGAATACCCTGGATGAGTATGCTATAGGATTCCCTTTATGGACATAGAGAACATCGAGATCATCAAGTGAGGGTGGAATGATAAATTCTATCTCGTTCGATGTGACTGAGACAAGGTGGAATAAAATTAGGTAGAATGATATTAGGTAGGGTGAGAAGAGAAACCTTGAGTGACCTAGAGGACAAAGATATGTCATTGAACATCTCTTTACTATTACCCTTATAGTGAGTCCCATAGTAACTTTCACGGTCGTAATATCATAGTGATGATTCCAGAGGACATTGAATCCCTAGAGCGGTGAATGTTCATAGAAGACCCTTCATGAGATTAAGGTATTAATGTAGATTGAATCTATAGGGATTAAAAATAGGGACCCTAGTGAGAGGGTTTATATTGAAATTGGTAGACATGGTCACATGTGTAACCTTAGAACCTAAATCATTGTTTTAATCATATTTTGGATGAGGCAAGCTTGCTCAAGATCTTAGGAGTTTGATAAGAGTTTTATGGGGGTTCAATCCAATGGACAACCATATGTGTAATTTCAATATTTATGATTGATATGGAATATTCCTTGGAGAATATTGAGAAATGAATGAAAACTCTCATAGGGGTGGTGAGTTGAAATTATTATAGGATATATGCACTAGATATGGAATCTCCCTTTGGGTAGGCTGGATGATATGATTATACAGATTATTCATTGACAAAGAAAACTCCCATATGATAGTGTTGTGATACTTGTTGGGATTCAATGTATTTAGAGATGATATATTCATGTTTTACCGTCATTCTCTTGTCTAGAATGGTCCTTATAGGGGGTATTAGTGCCTATGATTTTAAAATGTCATTATATCATATGTTGTGTGGTTTGTCTGGTATGCTGGGGTAATCTTATATCTGGGTCTATGAAAACATGGGCATATTTCTTATATGAGAAAATTTCCATAGGGTAGGTCTGAAATAAGAAAGAAAACTTCCTATGGAGGGATTTATGTGACACTATGTTTGTATCTTCCATGGAGTTGGATCCTAGGTAATTACTATGGTTGGAGAGATTACAAGGCATGCATAGAGATAGTCCAGAATTAGTCCATGTATGGTATAGTCAATTAAGATCATGTTTTTATTTATATATTTATCAGTAGGTATTATTTCTCATATATGCATATCAATTTCATATATAATGTAATATTCTAGTTATTATGGGTCCATATTGGTGTTTCCTTACATTGATTTTTTACTCTCACCCTACTCAGGCCTCCACAACACTTTGGAACTTGGGCATACTTTCGCATGATTCCAAGCACTAGTTGGGATAAGGGCTAGGTCTGACCGAGCAAGATTAATCATACGAGTACATGTGATATTGGGATGAGGTGTGGATTAGTTATATGACAGAGCTATAATATTTTATTTCCTTTTTTCTAGTATGTCTATGTTACCATCATAGTGAATGTTCATTGTATGTATGTTGATGCTCCTTTCCGTCATAGAGTCCAACAAATGGAAAAGGGGAATACCTTAAGCACAAAGAAGTTCATCCTTTGTAGATCATCAAAAATTGACAAAGGCATGAACAATGAACCCATTAAGAAGGAGCCACCATGTTTTCTTCTCGCCGCGCAAGTCACTTGCGTGCCACATATGGGTTGCGCAAGTCACTTATGCACCCTATTCCTTTTTTCACCCAAGGTGCCTAGTGGCCTATAAATAGCTCCTGTGGGCCCACCATTTCAAGGACGAATTTTTCAAAACTTAGATTCAAGCTCTGGTCGCCCAAGTCTTTGTCTGAAATCTTCCAAACACTTCTTAGATAATTCTTTACCTATAATGGAAGTTCTAAAGAGTAATAATAAGGGCTAAGTGTTGGAACTCATCAATACTTGTGCACCTAAGTGTCCACCCTTTAAAGTAAATGAAGACACATACACGCCGCCTTGCCCACTCAAGGGAATTTTCATGCCATCCTTCTGGAATCCTCTAGGTATGATACTAAGGGCTTGAGTTCAAAGTCTCCCAAGTATTACTCTATGGATTATTCATCGCCCAAGGTGACTCATGTCACGCATGTCTACTTGTGCGACAAGGACTTGCGTGCCAGGAAAATATTTGCGCACCTCCTTCCTAGTCACATCCTTTCATCAAATCCACCTCTCTTATTCAAGACATAGCCTTCAAAACCCTCTTCAAAGCCTTTTATGTCATGGTTCGTTTGTTGGATTCCTTATCTGAAATGAATTCTGTGAGAACCTCTCCCAAAACCTCATGAATTACAAGCTTTATGTCACCATAGTTAGGGGTTTCCTATATTACCTCATCCTTTGAGATGAGAGGATATTTTAATTTGGGGCTCCTTCTTAAGAGTAAACCCCAAGTTACACGTTTCCTTAACTTAGGACTCATTCTCAAAAGTAAGCCCCATCCATAATTTCTTTTGACCTGGGCCTCATTCTTAGGAGTAAGACCCAGTTATAATTTCTTTTGATTTGGGCCTCCCTATCAGGAGTAACCCCAAGTCTCAAGTCCCCTTAACCTGTGATTCCTTCTCAGGAGTGAGCCCCAGTCATAATTTCCTTTAACATTAGGCCTCCATCTCAGGAGTAAGCCCCAAGTTATAAGTTTTCTTTAAATGGTAATCTTTCTTAGTAGTAATACCCAATCTTGATTTCTTTTGATTTGGGCCTCCTTCTTAGGAATAAAACCCAATCATAAGTCCTTTTTAATTGGGGTATTCTTATCAGGAGTAATCCTCAAGTTTAAACTCCAAATCTCCATAAGGTACAAATACCTTTATGGACCCTGTTCCTAGGCTCCTTTCCTGAAGTAAGTCATGGTCTTCATTTACCTGGGCAGTCATACAAATGTAAGCCCCACATCATTTCTCATAACTGCATCTTTCATGGAACCATCATCATGTTTATTGATACCTCTTTTTTCTCACACCGACCATGACTCACGTGAGCTTAGAGTGTAAACCTAATCATGAAATCTCTTCTTGGGCCATTAACCATGCCTTAACCCCATATTTCATTACTCAAACTATGTGGAATTTGATCTCTCCCTTAAAAGTAGAGTATCTAGGAAGCCTTTATAATGTTCATGACCATCCCTCATTAATTATTCTCTATCCCATATGACGTTAAACTATATCCTTCTAATCTAATTACATGGGTTCTTATTCCTTTTTAATGAGGACACACAGGTAGGCCATCTCTAGGTATGATCCCAACTTCGAAATAATCCATGTCTTTCTGAATGATAATAAACTTCATGTGCCCCACTGAGTGGCTTTAAAACCAGTATGGTCATTATAGTGACCAAGAGATTTCTATATAATATATTGAAGGATACCATTGACTAAGAATCTCCAATACATATGGATGATTCTCTATCGATGAATAACTCAAATATATATAAAAGATAATCTAAATTCCAAACATATAAATCATTGATTTCCAAGTCTACAACTCATTTTTATGCTTGGTGAATTAATAAGGATTTGTAAACATAACTTAAATCTATAAGAGAGTCCTGGAATAGGCAATAATTCCCCCCAAAAAGGTGTGATGAGCTTAACCTCCCATCCTCCTGACCAATGCAAATTCTTAAGCCTCATGGGTCCACAACTAATGAGCACATACCTTTGGAAAGTAAGTCCAAATGGATATATAATCATTGGATGTTTCCTATTCTACAAATAAAACCATTAGAAATCAATTGGAATGTTTGAACCTTAAACAAACAAGGTCATCCCCATTTCCAGAAGAAACAAAAAATAGTGAACCCGATGTGAATCCTTAACCAAGTTAAATGATATTTTAATTATTTATTAGGCCCCTATTAAACTCAATTTGAGAGCCAAAAAAGTAATCAAACACATATGTGTTCATCCAACAGATGTAGTCTTGCCAAAACTATCTTGATTATGTCTCCTATATCAAATAGGCACTCTTTTCCAAGATCCCTCTAAAACATAGAATGGCTTCTTTGAAGTTCATACCTGTGAATTCCTTGGCCGCTACTCTGGATAGATCCTAATTCACTCTAAGGACACCATCATCTACTCAACATCTTCAACATTGGGTCTCAAATTCATTGGTGAGGGAATACCATCAACACGGTTCCATCCTGAATTTGGAGGCCACTCGACAATCCCTACAAGTTAAGAACTCACCCTGGTTGTCCGGACAGAGACGACTAGTGGTCAAGAACTAGGTGGTTCTAACCACCATCACCAACCATTTCGGTTCATTATCTCCGGAGCGCAACAACTAGTCGCTCCCATTTTAAATGGATGTGAATGAAGAGGACACTCAAGGCCTCAGTTCAAGAAGACATGAGTCATTACTGAGGACTCCCACCAACAATCACCGCCAGAATAGTGCTTTAGTGCACCCTCAACATGATGAGGATATCACCTCTAGAGGTTCAGCTTAGGTCCCTCAGACCCAAGCACAAAAATGAACCATCAGAGATGGAATTTGGCCAACAGGGAGCAGGTTATTACCTCTTCTTCCTTCAGAGAAGTCCATAAACCTAACTTGAAGGCAAGAAATGAGTAGGCACCCACACCTACATTTTCTAATCCCGATTTCTAGTAGACTCGTCAGGTAGTAACCCACCAATCCCACCAGGGAATTACAACATAATACTATGGGAAGGAACATACACCCATTTATAATTCATCATCCAGTCAACATGCTCGTCTAAATGCATTCAAAGAATCTCTCCAATCAAATGTGGTGACCACCTGTAAATAGGCACATACACCTGCTTACACTCATTAATTCTGCCAGCAGTCTCGTCTACCACTCTTGAAGGAATTTCATCAATAATATTTGGTGGAGAACAATCAGAAGGAAAATACACTTTTGATTTATCAATCTAACCAATAGTCTCGTTTGGTAGCACCCGGAGATGTCATTTGGAAAGATCCAATGACAAACAGGAGGTAGACCCAACTTTCTACACCCACACAACAGTACTGTCAGAATTCACTGAAAGGAAAATGAGGACATAAGTAGAAACACACACCTACTCCAAACAAAAAATGGACGTATATTACCATTCCTGCAATAGAAGTCACCAAGCACATTCTGATAATGGTGAAAGAGCCGAAGAAAATGCCTACCCATATTCTGGATACCTGTCAGAATATTATAATAGCTTCAGCAACATCACAGAGAAAGAAACATAAATATATCCCTAACAGTGGAGTGACTCATCAACATGTCACTGTAGAGCAGATACACTCCTCAGTTCTAGTCTAGGAGGGTTTTAGGGCATACTCCCTCGTATCATACGGACAATCAAGTCGTGCACATACACCGGATTTAAATGGTGATAATCATCCTAACCTGACTATTTCTCTTGAGAAGGCACATACACCTGCCCATAATAACCAAATTCATCAAAAAGTGGTTTCCAAAGTGAGTAAGAAGGCGTCCAAAAAAAGACCCATCCAGCATAATTGAAAAATCAAGAGCCAATATTTAATAAGGCCTTGCTCAATTTTGGAGTTCTTGATGCCCTCAGACAATTTTCTATTGCAACTCAAGATTCTATTCTCTCATTTCCAGATTTTGAAAGTAACAACAATAATTTTGAAGGTCTTCATCAGACCCTTCCTCATGAAGGTTTTCTTTATGAAAATTCGGTCAATCTTGAAGTATTATCTTCTCATGAGAGCCACGATAACCCTCTCTATGGACAAAATACCAAGGAGCACGAGGTTTTATCTTTTTCTATAACCCACCATGGTGGTCCTCCCCATGATGATGAATTTAGCTGTGAATGTCCTATCCACAGTAGTAATTTCATTGCCTGGAAAATTCTTCAAAGGATAATGCATTAATGAGAAAGCCCTCTTATCTTGAGGCACTTGAAAATGAGAAGCCAGTCGTGTCTAACGCCTTACCGCTAGTAGGTGAATTAGTTTCTCAATCAGAAGATAGCCCGGGGTGTAGTCCATTCTCCGAACCACCCCTGGGTCATTCATCTTCTAATTTTACAAATTAATTCTCTACCAATCTTGTTAAATCTGATGAAGAAACAAAGAAGAACCATCTTTCATCTGATCAAGTAGAAGAAACATCATTAAATGACAAAGAGGAAGTGATAAATATAAGAAAACAACAGGCGAAAGGTGAAATACTAGTCATGTTTTGGCCTTTGGCTGACTCTCAGAAAGATATTCTAGAAATATTGACAGAAGATTGTATTCACGATATTCGTCTCAACATATGGAAAACTCTTGGTCACTTAAAAAAAATATTATCTTATAATGTATATCAAAACCATGTCAAGATAATAGAAGGGTTGAAACCCCAAATTGACATGGCATCTCTCTCAGTTTATCGATATCTAAAGGATGAAAAAAAGCAGAGATCCCTTCAGCGTTCATGCCTTGGCGTATTAAAAAGGTTGCGCTAGTTAATAACCATTTCCCCGACTGGTATTCATATCAAGGGATGTGGTTTTCATATAGAATTGCATTTTAATATTCCCTCCAATCAACAAAGACCACCAAAAGTGGTCTCATGCAATGACATTTCCCATGGTTGGCCACATCTAACTGGTTTTGTGTGTAATCAAAGGCTTCCCCTAGAACATGCCTTAACTAGTTGTTCCCAAAGTCAGGTATATAAAGGAAAAGTTGTCGAATTACTCTTGCATCAAGAAAATGAAAAAATAGAACAGTCTTCTCATTTAGAGCATGTGCATCATCAGGTGATAGAAGTGTCAGAAATAATCCAATGATCATTTGAGCCAGGTGACTTGAGTGGATGTCGGATGATGCATCCGGCCATCTTCCAGACTAAATTGCGCAAAATCAAGAGAGATTTTAAGAAAGTTTCAGATGTAGCAGCTCAAGAGACACCTTAGCTTTCCAAACTGGGGACTCTTTTAATCCAAACCTCGGGATCAACAGATAGGATTCAAGGAGTTGAATTCAAAAAACAGAAAGAGCCCTAGTCCACCAGATTGGGGACTTTTTCAAATTCTCAATATCTTCCTCAGTGAAAGTCAGTCATCTCTCGATTAGGGAAGAATCCCAAAGAGGAATGCATGGCCTAATTATCCCGATATTACCTCCAAATTACGGTTCCTCAAGATGTTCTTGAGGATTCAACAAAACAAAATTCAATGTATCATAAAATACATGTAAGTAGATAGTATCACAGAAGCACTAACAGAAGGGCTGCAATGCATAATGCATTGATAAATGTCTTCAATTTCATTGTCACTAGTCCCCCCGAACATGAGGCTCACTCATAGGAATCAGATGAAAAATTTCCTATTCAAGAAGTTTTACACCCAGAAACAAATAAAAGAGGTGTGTGTACCAGAAGATAGAGGGTTTCCCAGGGGCAATACATTCCTTTGGGTAATGCCCTTCCATACTCCAGAAAAGAACATGCCAAGGAAAAGGGAAAAAGTTAGGTTACATTCCACCCTACCTCTAGATAAGTCCAATCACTCTCAATAGAGGAAAGGTTCGAATAATAAGAAGAGGAAATGAAGGAATTAAAGAGGTTAAAAGAACTACTTCAAGGTAGTCTTCCTCTTAAGCATGTTGGAGTTAATCAATCAAGGGAATTTTTTACAGCTACTAGGATGGATCAAGAATATCCTCTTTTATAGGTATATCTTCACAGGTCCAATCCTATGGGTCATGTGAGACAACAACCGGTAATACTGACATTAATGGCAGCACCAGTCACCACACCCATCCAAACTCCAGTTATGGAACCTGCTCAGGCCCAAGATCAACCATATGTTTCTCAAAAATTAATGACTACCATTGAGGCATTAACAGATCTGTTGGAAGCTATGAAAGGAAAGCGAGAATAAGTTAAACTAAAAAAGAGACCTTACCCTAAATCTATAGATGAAATCCCTCCCCAATCAAATTTTGAAAATACCACTTTCCCTATTTTTAATGGTTCGGGAGATCCAGAACAACCCTTAACACATTTGGTTTCTTTTTTGTGATCCTATGATGGGAACTCCGCAACAACAAGAAGCAGTTAAGCTCAGGTGTTTTGTGTAGTCATTATAGGGACATGATTTTTTATGGTATACAAGTTTGTAATCACGGTCAATTACTGGGTGGGAAGATCTCCGTCAGATATTTATTCTTCAATTTAGCTCAACATTGCCAAAGACGGTAGTTTTTGATCTTACCAATTGTTTGAAAATGGAAAATGAAAGAGTTTCATATTTCATTGATCGCTGGAAGGGATTAATATATTCCTTAAGTCTAGCAATCCCTCCGGAAGAATTGTTTCCAATATGTGTGGAAAATCTGCATGATGAATTACAAAAACCATTGATCCCTGTGAAATATACAGGAGGGTTTCGAGACCATACTTCAATCACTCACCAGATATAAGATTCTCTTACAAATACTAAGGCTAAAACTCGTGTAATTCCATAATTTCTAGGAAGGAGAATAGGTAATGAAGAGACTAATAAAGTAACACTTAAATAAGAACCTGTACCAGCTTCAACTTCAAAACCTTCATTATATCGATGGGCTCCACCTCCTGAGCATCAATAACAACAGACTCCTCATCAAGATGATCAAAGAGATCAAAGGAAGAAAGAGTTTGAATATGTGAAGAACAAAGTTAATTCTTTCCAGAATGAACAAGTTCCTGGATACTACATCTTGGCTTTGGAAAACAATCTGGTTCAGTTTCCAAGGCGCAAAATTCAGAACAAGGAAGGAGATGAAGACCACCCTAACTATTTCCCATTTCATCAAATGTTGGGGAATCCCTTTCAAATGTTATTTGTCTTCAAAGACTGACTGTAAAAGGTTGTGGACTATAGGCAAGAAAAACTGAAAGGTTCTGCAGCCCAGGTAGAATGTGTTACTACAACTGATCCAGAAGAAGAGGGCAAGTGGCATGATGTCAAAAGAAAAATGCACATAAATACGATGATGGGATGGTCATGAAAACGATCAACCGAACTCATTACAATGTACGATCACAATTGAATAAACTAATTGTGTCTTCTACTATGAATGACATAACAAAACCCCCTTCATCAGAAGTAAAATCCTCAAAGAAGCGGCGTAATTTGAAGAAAGAAGAGCAGTCAGAAGAAGACGAGATAGTGTCAAAGACTAAATTGTACTTGACTCTAGCTGATTTTATGCTGTTTGCTGCAAAAGAACGGGCACCGCCCTACCAAATGGCACATCCTGAAATAGTTAATCAGGTAGAATATTCATCAGACGAAGAATTGATCTTGGGTTCTGTTAACAAGATTCATTTAATAGATCCTTATCCCGGTGATAGTTTCGGTCATGATAAGATTAAGTTCCCTATATCTAATAGGGGAATTGGAGGAAGAGACAGAGGTCTAGGATAGAGGGGAAGATGTGGATATTCCAGAAGCCACTATTTCAATCCTACCACTGCTAGAACATTATATGCGCTAGAAACTCGTGGCAAAGCCCTTCACCGGCTCAACATGAACAAGAAATTTCGTCCACACATGGTAGATTCACTCATGACGCAGTTATTTTGGAATACCAGTTAGAGGTTATAAATTCTTCCTCTCAGAAAATAGATAGACCTAGTCGGCCTAATCTACCAAAGCCAGGAGTATTTTTAACTCCTACCCCGATACGAGATGCATCTACTGCCAAAGCATAAACTCCCAAGGCACTAGAAAAACCACATTTTACTGATGGGAAATACAGACTGTTAGAACAAAAGTATGATGTCATGAAAAATTTGGCTCATGAATAGGCCACGTTATCAATTCTAGATGCCTTGAATCTATCGAAAGTTCTTCCAGAGGCACTTATTGAGGATTTTTCAAGTCCTCAAGAATTCGAAACTGAATTTTTTGGGGATGATGTCTACCATATAGAGAATGATCCTACATAATTCCATTCAGTGATATCTTATACAGATGAAGATGAAGATGATGTTGTATATGGATATATCATACCATTATATCTATCTGGAAAAGTCAATGATATAGACATCCGACGTGATTTCATTGATAGTGGATCAAGAGTCAATCTCATTCCTATTCATATACTTCGTCGATTGGGCCTCACTGAATCTGATTTATCTCCTTCTAATTTGATGTTTCATGGATATGATAAGAACGAACAAGAACCTATAGGAAATATTACACTCAAAATTCAGTTTGGAGACCTTGTATCTAATTTATATTTCATGTTTGTTTATCAGGACACATACTTCATCATTTTTCTTGGAAGACCATGGCTAATAAACATGCGGTCGTACCTTAGTTATACCATCAATGTCTCAAATATTGTCTCAATGGTTAAATTGGGACATTTTATGGTGACAACGCCCCATTCAAAACATGTGAATCTCAATACATTGATGCAGAATTTTATCACATGAAGGGAATGGAAAAATCCACGACAAAGAAGGTAACAAAAATTAATGCTCCAAGTGGTTTGGAAAAGATTCCAGTAAACCCATTCGTACATGTGAGTATAGATTACGTGTTTCCTATCTGTTAAATTGACAGGATGGACCTAAATACAAAGATTCTTATAGAAACTCCCATAATGATAGTAATGAAAATCGTGCCAGACAGTGTGGGAGAAATTTTTGATTTGACAAGTAGTGATGAAATCTTAGATGGAGATGTCTTCATTTCATCCACTGAAATCCAGAAATTCTATACATCATCAACAAGACCAGAAGAAGGTATAACAATACTAGAGGAAAACAATGTTGTCGATTCTCAATCCATCATCTCCTCTTTATTACCAAAGGAAGCCCTTCATCGTTAATAGGGTCAGAAATGGCAGCCTCTTCTCCAAGATGGTCAAGTTTTAAATTCTCCCTTAATTATGGAAATTATTCTTCATAATCTAATATGAAATTAGAAACAGTGGAAGTAACACATATTTAATAAGAAGAGGAAGATCTCAGAGATGATCCTCCAGCATTTGAAGAGGGTATCTCTACCACTGTGGATGAAATCAAATAAATAAATATGGCTAAAAAAGAAGATCCACACCCCAATTTAATTAGTGTGGCCATGACTCTTAAAGAGAAAAAAATGTATAATTCATTTTTAAAGATAAATCAAGATATATATGCTTGGAATTATACAGAAATTCTAGGTCTTGATCCTGATGATGCCACTCATCATTTGGGTTTTCCAGAAGAACAGCGATGATTCAAGAAAGCCGTAAAAAGAACTAACCCAACTTATGCCTCCAAAATTGAAGCTGAAGTTGATAATATTATCAAAGATAACTTCGTAAAAGAAGTTCAGTATCCCAAATGACTGGCTAATATTGTCCCTGTGAAAATAAAGAATGGACAAACTATAGTTTTCATTGATTTCAGAGATCTTAGTCAGCATTATCCCAAGGATGATTTTCCAATTCTGATCATAGAACTTTTAATTGATGCAATAGCTGGCTACGAAGCTCTTTCCTTCATGGATGGTTATTCTAGTTATAATGAAATATGTATGGCCCCAGGAGATTAAGAGTCTAAAACCTTCATATATCTTCAAGGTGTGTTTTGCTATTGGGTAATTCCCTTTGGCCTGAAAAATGCAGGTGTAACATATCAACATGCCATGCACCGTATCTTCAAACCCTTTTTAGGGAAATTTGTTGAATGTTATGTGGATGTTTTGTTGGTTAAATCCATACAATGTTCGGTTCACTTGTCTGATCTGGAAATCATATTCAACAAAGTTCAACAACACAATTTGAAGAGGAACCCCTTGAAATGTGATTTCACGGCAACCTCAAGAAAATTTCTTGGATATTTTGTACGCCATCGTGGTATTGAAATTGATCCTGAGAAAAAAAAAATCAATCCTTAGTATGTCACCTCCTAGAAATTTGAAAGAATTAATAGGAATTTAAGGACACTTGGCCTACATTTAGTGTTTCATCGACAATTTGGAAGGAAAATGTTTCCCCTTCACCCGATTAACGAAGAAGGGAGTTACCTACCAATGGACCGAAGATTTCCAAGAGTCATTTGATACCCTTAAGAAATATCTATTGAGTACACACTATTAATGCCCCCTATTGAAGTAAGAACACTTATTCTCTATATTATAACTTTAGAGTGATAATTGGGTGCCTTCCTTGCCCAGAAGAATGATTCTAGGAATGAAAACATCAATTACTATCTCAGTTGGACTACGCTAGAGGCAGAAAATCAATATTCAAGTATTGAAAAGTATTTCCTAGCATTAATATTTGTAGTTAAAAAATAGATACACTACCTACAACATAAAGAGGTCCAATTGGTTTCTCACAATAACCCACTCAAATTTATCCTTAGTCGTCTAATTCTTACAGGATGTCTGTCAAGGTGGGCTGTTATTTTGAAGCAGTCTGATATCTACTACGTGTCTCAAAAGGCAATAAAGGGACAAGATCTTGCCGATATCCATGCCGAACACCCATCTATAGAAGATACTTCTTTAAATATTGAACTTCCTAATGAATAAGTATTCTCTAATTAAGATAATCCTCAAACATGGGAAATGTACTTTGATGGTGCCTCCAGAAGTCCAACAGGGAAGAAAATAGAAAATCCTAAATTCATCAAAGTTGGGTTAGGAATCATGCTTATTTCCCCAGAAAAGGTAGTTATACCATATTCCTTCTTATTGTTGGAAGGTGGTACAAAAAATGAAGCAGAATATCAAGATCTCATCGCAGGCTTTGAATTGGAACTTCAGGCACAAGTGAATCACTTGAAGGTAAAAGGTGATTCGTATTTGGTAATAAAACAAATAAATGAGGACTACGCCATCAGAAAGGAAGAGTTAATCCCTTTTTCTGATTACATTAAATATTTAATGGTATAATTTCCTTCGGAACTGACATTTTATTATGTCCCGTGATCAAAAAATTCCCAAGCCGATGCAATGGATAATGTAGCCACAAACCTAGCAGATCCAAACCGGTATGAAACAATCATCAGTATTACCCACTATCGTGTAGTTTAACCTTATGATCAAATCAGAACAGAGGAAATAAATGAAATCAGTCCCATTTCTGATCCTTATGGTCATACTAGAGGATGGATGACACCTATCTGGGAATATCTTCAAAATGGAACACTCCCACCTAATATAGCAGGTAAAGAACATGTCTGGAGACGTGTGGTAAATTTTACTATTTATGATAGCCCAGATCACCAAAAAATTATCTACAAGTGTGGTTTTGATGGATTTCTATTCAGATTTATTTATAGTGAAGAGAGAATGGCTGTCATGAGTGAAGTTCATGCAAGAGTTTGTGGTGCCCACTAGTCTGGACATAGAATTTCTAGTCAAATTCGAATTTTTGAATACTTATAGCCTTCAATGGTGCAAGATTGTGTTGATTTCACTAAGAAGTGTTATTTTTTCCAAATATGTTCCAACTTCATCCATCAACACCAAGAGTTTCTTCATACAGCTAAATAACCATGGCCATTTTCCACATGGGGAATGGATGTAGTAGGACCTTATCCTCCATCTACATCCAAGCAGTTTAAGTATATTCTTACTGCTACTGACTTCTTTTCCAAATGGGAATAGGCAATACCACGCAAAGAATTTTGTTCTAAATTCATTGTTATATTCGTCATGTCTAACATCATTACCAGATTTTCTATCCCACATACCATATGGACGAACAATGGCACCAACTTCTGTTCACCTGAGGTGAGAAAGTTGTACCAAGAATACAACATCAAATCCAACCATTCAACTCTGTATCATGCAGTGGACAATGGAACAATAGAGGCCTTCAATAAGACTCTTTCAAATATACTACTAAAGATGGTGGATAAGGATATGAAATCACGGCCT
This sequence comes from Viscum album, assembly GCA_963277665.1. NCBI lineage: Eukaryota > Viridiplantae > Streptophyta > Magnoliopsida > Santalales > Viscaceae > Viscum > Viscum album. The sequence goes on from OY728163.1 coordinate 340,944,906, forward strand.
GATAAAATTTTCCATGCTTTATGGGATTATCGGACCACCTCCCGCACTACTACTCATTCAACTCAATATTCATTGGTATATGGAACAGAAGAAGTCTTTCACATTGAGGTTCAATTACCTTCTCCCAGAGTAGCCATTTGTGATTAGTCATCCACATATGAACAATATCAGAAGTGATTTGATGAGTCGTAATGATTAGATGAAAAAATATTGTTCACCCTACGACACTTTGAAGTCTATCAGAATCGAATAGCACATGCTTTCAATAAAAAAATTCTTCTTCGTTCATTCATTCATGGATAATTGGTATTGGTCCCCTGAACTCCAATGATACCAGAAAAGAAACCTCAAAAACATGAGCCAAAGTGGGAAGGACCTTATTAAATACATAATCTTTACTTCAATGGAGCATATTCATTAATATCAATGAATGGAGATCTCATCACAACTTCAACCAATGCCTGATTCATGAAGAAGTATTTTTTGTAACACAAATACACCCTTTATTCCTCACGACAATAATTTAAACTGCACAGTCCCTATTGTCCTTACTACATGACATTAAACTACATAGTCCCCCCCTATTGTCCTTACTGCAGGACATTAAACTGCATAGCTCCCCCCATTGTCCAACATGATATTAAACTCTATCCCCCTTTATCGTCCTGCATGAAGTTAAACTGTAAATAGTCCCTCATCGTCCAACATGACATTAAACTGTGTCCCCCTTTATCGTCCTGTATGACGTTAAATTGTAAAAAGTCCCTTATACGTCCTACATGACGTTAAACTGTGCATATGTCCTGGAAGATGTTAAACTGCACAACAATACATCCTAGCTACGTGACACTAAACTGTATAGCACCCTTTGTCCCACATGAAGTTAAAACTTTCATCGTTAGGGTTGTTGCTACCTCTTGTTTCTGACACTGAGTATGACTCGCGTGAGCTTATAGTAAGCTTCAACCATAACACCCTCTCTGGGACACTAAGCACGCGTAAATCCCAACACCATCTTTGGGTCATTGTCCTCATGTACAAATCGTTCACTAAATCATTCTCAATTAAACTACACAGACTTTGATCCTTTCATTATAGACTTGGTACGTAGGCAACCTCCTGAGGTTCAAGTCCAATACCAATATCTTCACATCAGTTCACCTCCATCTCATACTATGTTGATCTGTGAAGCCCTCCCAAAACCAATATCTTCACATTAGTTCACCATCATCCTATGTGACGTTAAACTATGTACGTCCCTTTCATCCCTGCTACATGACATTAAACTGTGCATCCCCATCGTCCTTACTATATGACGTTAAACTATACAGTCCCCCATTTTCCTTACTGTGAGACATTAAACTACATAGAAATACGTCCTACCTTTATGACGCTAAACTGTGCAGCACCGGTCCATGTATATGAACTTAAACTATTCGCACTTTTGTCCTGTATGAAAATAAACTACAATAGTCTCTGACACTCACCTGAGAGGGAATCGTTATTAACATTGATCTCTAATCATTTCATATTCCAAGGACTACGTGCATACATGGAAATGCTCAAACCTTTAATCATGGGTCTAACCATCATTGTACTAATGTCCCCTTTCACCCGTCACATGTACAAATGAAATATGTACAGTGGGTATTTCATAAACTATGAATGGATTGATTCCCATCCTTATGGGATGCGTAGGAATGTTCAATCATCCCTCGAATCTAGCCCCAAGTCTTTGGGCCTAACCCCAAACTCGAATTTCAGTCCCTTGGCCGAAAAGTCCCCCTGCAAGCACATGAATGTGGTATGAAAACCCTGGTCCTTTTTCACATCAGGTTTATAACAAACAAACAATGTTCCTCCCTCATTATGGTCTGAGCTCCACACCCTAAACTAAGATATCCTACTCTCTTGATCCACATGACGTTAAAATCTATTTCAAGAACTATGTATGGTTGGATTCTCATCCTAATGAGATATTTAGTGAAGTCTACCATCTCAATTCAGTACCCAACCACAACATGATTACGCTAAGCATTGGTCTATGTATCTCCTTCATGCATTGGACAATACCCATTTTTATGTGTCATACTCCTAACCTAAAATACTTCCAAATCTTCATAACCCTTTTCTTGACTTCTGGTCACAAAATATCTGATACCCGGGAATACGTTTTCCTGGCCATACAGCAGGTGCCCTTAGACGACCTAGCATAAATAGTATACATAATGGACCTATCAGCCAAAATATGCTATTATTTTACTATGTAGCCAATGACCTTAGGTGGCCCTGCATAATTCAACCCCCTTAAGGGTTTTTCAAATAGTGGTAACTTTATTCTTGGGGGAAAAACCTCTTCTATCCTTATTAGTCTTAACAACGATATGTTGGGATCCACAAAAATAGCCATCCTTATCATATTTTTCCCATATTCTTTTTCATGATCTCAAAGTATTCAAGTCTATGGTTTATATTTCCCTTCCAAATGTTTCAGTCAGACCTTCACAAGAGTGACATTCATCAAAATATTTAACAATTTTTATTGGGAATATCCTCTCCATATTCAAGTACCTCTCTCCAAACAACAGACTCTTTGCTTTGGGAAATTTTAATCTCCATAAACTTTCACTAGTTTTTAGCAATAGAAAAGTAAAATTTCTGAGAGTTCTTTTTCCTGACTATGCAGCACATGCCCTTAGGTGGCCTTACATAAGTAGTCGACATAACTGACCTGTCCTCCAAATGATGCTATTATTTAACTATGCAGCCAATGCCCTTAAGTGGCCCTGCATAATTCAACCCCCTGACAGGTTTGTCAAATAGTGGTAACTTTAATCTTAAGAAATAATTTTTCTAATTCATTTTATCCCTATGTTTATATCATCCCTCATATTCAAAATTTCTTAAGTCATATTTTACATGTTTTCCCCCATAGTTGAATGTTGTATTATTTTTTCAAAAAAAATTATCAAGGAATTGAGTCGATTTTAATCCATTCGGCCAAAGCTATTGGACTGTAAACATTATCATTTTTATGTTCGACATGAATGACTGTAAACTACCAACAAGAGACAGGGTACTCGTTAAATTTGGAACCTGTAAAAGGAACTCTGAACAAAAGTCGAGTCGTAGGTCTCTGGACGTACATTTTGTATGATTTAGGAAATATTAAGAAACAAAAAGATGCAATGTTTGTGGGGTTGTTTTTATAATCATAGAAAAAAACTTTGCTTACTAGGCCCATTGGAATAGTTACAAACTAATTAAGTAATTAGTAAGAGAGTGCAGGTACAAACGATTGAAGATGAAATGTATTTTTCATTAATTCACAATATTAGAAGAACATCCACATATTGGAGTATCTTCTATTTTTCAAAAATTACAAGTGTATTTCAACATAAAATTTCATTGAATTTATGACATCCCCGGCTTCATCAGCATCCACATGAAGTTCATTCACTCGACCAGCTTCACTCTTTTTATCTTGATGGAGTACTTTATTGGAATCTGCAATGGCTTTAATATCATCTGTTTGGACTCCTTTCAATGAATTGTTAATCTGGTCAAGCTCCCTAGTAACATAATCTAGCTATTGCTGAAGGTTCACCTGCTAGAAAACTTTCTCCTTGATCTTATGCTTCAGCTCCTTCAACTTTGTTGAATGATCAGCCTCATCTCGGGACACCACAACCTCGAATTTTTCGATATTGGTCAGAAGCCTTACACTGGTCAGATCTTGAGGACACTTTTTCTCATGCTCCCTCCTTAAGAGGACTTCTTTCACTACGTTATAGATATCTTTATATCCAAAACTGCCAAGTCCCAGCATGACAAAAAAGGATGACAGTCACAGGATCTTTGAAGACAGCTCTTCAAGAGGTACTTCAGGTACGATCTTCCATATATTCCGCCATGACTTGCGACGTGAGAATTGGAGTGCCTTTTGCACCTATGGGTCTAATTCAGCATCGCTATCGTAGGTAGGAATAATGTTCAGGATTAATGTACTTAAAGAATTGCCTTGTTTTTCTCCTTCCCCCATGACCCTTGGTACTTCATTGTTTACTCCCGTTGGGGCTGAGGCTGAGGCTTCACCTCCAGATCTAGCCACTGAAGTTGACGGCCCTACATAGTCAATTGAAAGCTTTGGTTAGTGTTAAAGGATAACAAAAGTTGATTAATTATCTTGAGAATTTAGTATAGCCTCACATATTATCATCTTTTACCCAACGGTAGATCAACAGCATGAGAAGGCTCCTCCCCGTCTTTCCTAGCTTCAAAAGTATTTTCAGGACGGGTTTCAAGAAGCTCTGCCAGGTTAAGCTTCACTTGAGCTAGTGTCTCTAGAATGATAGGGTTGTCTCTACCCCCTTCAGGCATCAGCAGATCAGCAACTTTCTTAGACGTAACTACACATTTCAACCAATCATGGTCAGAGATGTAATAATTTTATTTAACAGGATGAAGGATAACGATCACATCTATAATCTTCTAAATCACATGGAAATTTAACATGATTTAAAATTTATTCAAAATTTGTGCCATGTTTCATCATTTCATCCCATGATATCCCAGATTCCAAGGTAGTCTCACCAGTGGGAGCATTTGACATGTCTTATTGGAGACCTTCTTCCTACAAACTCTGACCCCGAGTTGCTTCCTCAGAGAAGATTACAGAGTCAGTTGTAGTGGTCACCAAATTTTCTGGTGTAGGTGTTGAACCTAACACATCACATAATGGAAGTCAGTTGATGCCTTCATTAAACATTCTATGAAATATTTTTAATTTACTAGAAGCATGCTCTTCTATCCATGCAGCAGCAACATGAATAATACTGGGAATAGACGCTAGCTCTTCTTCTCTCATCATTTCTTCAGGAGCAGCTAGGTCAGTATGAATTTAGAACTGTTCACCAGCACCCTCCTTCATCCTTAGAGGAGGGTCAGTCCATTCCCTCAAAGGTGAAATCAAAGAATCACCTAAAATCCCAAGAAGTATGAGCATCCTTTTCACGAGGTAGGATTCATGACTATCCGAAGGACTTACCACTACTGATGAAGCATTTGGTTGTGGTCTTCTTTCTTTGATTATTTTGCTTCTTGTAACTTTTGGGTGTGTTGATATCGTCACCTCCAAATATAGGTATTGTAGAGTGAAAAGACCTGTGTAACTCCTCATCCATGGATTTTTGTACTGGAGATACCTCACCCGGCTCGTGAGGATATTCACTGGCTCCAAGAGTAGTGCCACCAGGGCTATACCGTGGTGAAGGGACCTCAGTAGTTCCTTCCTTAACAACCTGTAGGATGAAGAAAGTAATTTCCTTGAGTAACAAATATTTGACTAAAATGAAGTTGCAAAGCAAATACGGAAGAAATTTACATCTTCAGGAGCCATGTAATCATGCCACTCTTCGTCTAGTAAAGCACCAATCCCCTCAGTGGTTCCATGATTCATCATTTACTTCACCCTATTAGTGTTAGTAATGGAATAATCAGTGGCATATATGAGCATTTCCATCTCTCTGATTCAAGCCCACACTTCATCGGGGTTATGCTCAAAGCAGATATCAGCAGAGGCTCTGAGATTCCCCACTCCAGGGATATTTGGTCCTTTGCATAAATCCATCCAGGAAGTTTCAACATCACAATATAAACTCCTCCATGTCTGGACAACCTCTGCTCGTAAATATTCATCATGTGCACTAGAAGGCTGTGAGGAGGGTCCTACAATCTGGGACTTCAACTTCTTCCCAGCTCATAAAATCATAGATAAAGGATAAGAAAATGAATCTTGTTGCACTATAATATAATGGTGACTAAATTTCATCAATGATATAACTCACCTTGAGTCAATGGAGTAGGTCTCTTGACTCTGGAAAGAGGATTATATCTTGCACAAGCTCGTTTTGACGCATGTCGCACCTCATCATCCCCATCCTGGGAATCTTGTGAATCAGCCCTGGGTGAAGAGCCCGGTGAATCATCTCTGGGTGAGGATAAGTCACATTCAAGATAAAATGTTTCTTTCATGATACCTCTCTTTTAACTCCCCACTCAGTAGATAAGAAGATTCAATACCGCTGTTGGGTATGATGCTACCCAGTTCTCATCATAACATGTAGTCAATTGAATCGCTGCTCCAGCAACTGGTAGATCAAACACTACCCCAGTATTCTCCATAGCTGTCAGTAACCATAGTTGTTGGGTAACCATTGGATGCTACTCTGACCTGACATGCATGGGAGGGGATACAACAATCTGCTATAGAAAAATGAATTGGCGTGAAAATCTATATGGAGCATAGGCATCACATATAATCTCTCTGTCAATTCTGGTGGCCAATACACTATCTCTGCAAGCCAGCATATATGGACTCAATTCGAGGGTAGATTTTCCATCATCAAAAACTGCCTGGCTGATGGGTTTCCATAAGGAGAGAAATTATATTCCTTGAACATGCTCAGTCTCACCTTCAGATCATATGGATTATGGGACAATGGAGAAATTCTAGAAAAATGCTTGCACTGATGGCCTAAAAGAACTTCCAAGAACCTGTACTCCACACTTTATAGTGTATGTCCTAAATTGAGTGGTGATCCATCCCCAAAAAACTTGGGATGGTCACACTATTCTCAAAAGAGACTTACCCATATAGACATGGAGTAAGCTCTTGTGAATCTTCGCCAAAACCGGGGTGGCCAACCCAACCATTTTTTTCCATCCAACTTGGCTGCAACAATGAAGGTCCCTCGCCTGATGCATCCCCTCGAATCCCTAACTAGTATAAGATAAAAACTGTTCCACAAGGCTAAGAAGCCCGACATATGGGTCTTCTCTAGGATTATTTGATCCACTTCATAACCCCACTTTTCAAACTCTCCCACTTCCAGAGTTTTCCAAAATGTGCCAAGAGCACCCCTCTTCTCTACTCTGGGGAAGCTGGTAGGATGAGTATTGGTGGGACCCTACTCTTTATTCATGATAAAAAAACATATCCATCCTCTCCTCTGGATGAATATCTTTTCTATAATGTGTTTTGGAGGACTTTGAATTCTTGAGCTTGTGGAAAAGTTTCAATAACTCTCGAACCAAAGTCGGAGTCTTCTTTGAATCAATCCCGGTCACCTTGGAGGGGGATAAATTCATCATATATGTCTCCAAGAATTGGAGCCCCAAATAACTTTTAAACATCCCACAAGGTGATACCTACTTCTCCATGAGTCAGATGGAAAGAATTGGTTTCTAGAATTCAACGACTGATTTTCTCCCGCACACAATTATCATTCCTATAGACATATGTATGCCCAGCCCAGACGACTTCTTATATCATAGCTCCCTTCAGATCCCTGACAAACTCTGGATATATTTGTCGCACCCAATATTACCACATCCAAGTTGTGTTCACACCTCCTCCAGGACGAAAATTCTAACTCTTCTTCCATCCCTTAGATTGATCCATTTGAGAATTTCAGAAAATAGAGGGATAACAATGCAACTACAACTCAGGATTGTGAGGCATTATATCTTGATCACATGGGCTATGATGCATTATGTATGCCTTCTCCACTATTCCAGAATTGACAAATGATAATTCAACTAAGACATTTACCGAAGATAAATTGGTGTAAGTCTGAAACCAGGAATGAGGAATATAGTTCTTTGCCTCAGGAACATTGACCCCTTGCAGATGACCATGGCCATAAAATGGAAAGTATATGCTCGGTGGGAAATTGGCATGATGTTTCATCAAGTACATAACCAAATCTAGTAGAGTATTATCGCATATATCATAATAATTGTGGCCAACAACGTTTAACATATCATCTATTCTATAGATGGCCAAATCATTAGTCGATCTAATTATTTTGGGAGCCATTAAATATGCACAAAGATCAAATAGATTACTTTAAAGAAATCCATTTTTAAAAAATATTTGTGAAGAAAACAAAAAAATGGCATAAGAATTAAGGTGCGCAAGTATTGTCGTGGAAGTCAGGTCGTGCAAGTGTTTCCACACAAGTAATGCCGTGCAAGTCAAAATCCATACTTGAGAAGCACGACACAAAGAAGAGAAATCTACTGAGGAAAGAAAAAAAATTGCATGAAAAGAGCTCAAAAGCATTTAAGGAAGGATGGTTTCATGATGTGAAGCCCATGTATATAGGCGATCCCATAACCCAGCGCGACGGAACCTACGTGCCACAACCTGTGCGCCTAAAACTTGTGCGCCGCTAAACCCTGGTTTCTCTTTTTCCTCAGAGTCAAATCCTCTTTCCTTTATCGGATCCAACTCTGAGGGGGGACTTTTTTTGACGTTCCTTTCAATCACAGAGTCCAATGAATGGAAAAGGGGAATACCATAAGCACAAAGAGAGTCATCCTTTGAATAAAATCAAAAATTGACAAAGGCATGAACAAATAACCCATTAATAAGGAGCCGCACAAGTTTTCTTCTCTCTGCGCAAGTCACTTGCGCACCACATATGGGTTGCGCAAGTCATTTGCGTTCCCTATTCCCTTTTTCGCCCAAGGTGCCTAGTGGCCTATAAATAGCCCCCGTGGCCCCCCCATTTCAAGGACGAATTTTCCAAAACTCAGATTCAAGCTCTGGTCACTAAAGTCATTGTCTGATATCTTTCGAACACTTCTAAAGTAATTATTTACATATAATGGTAGCTCCAATGTTGAAGAATAAGGCCTATGTGTTGGAACTCATCAATACTTTCACACCTAAGTGTCAACCCTTTACGGGAAATGAAGACACTTACGTGCCTCCTTTCCCTCTCAAGGGAACTTGCGTGCCATCCTTCTGGAAGCCTCTAGGGATTATACTAAGGGCTTGAGTTCAAAGTCTCCCAAGTATTACCCTATAGATTCTTCGCTGCCCAAGGTTAGTCGTGTCGTGCAAGTCTACTTGCACGACCAAGACTTACGCGCTAGAACAATACTTGCATGCCTCCTTCCTAGTCGCCTCCTTTCCTCAAATCCACCCCTCCTCATCAAGTCATAGCCTTCAAAACCCTCTTCAAAGCCATTTATGTCATGGTTACTTTGCTGGATTCCTTATCTGAAAGGAATTCTCTGAGAACCTATCCCAAAACCTCATGACTTACAAGCTTTATATCACCACAGTTAGATTTTCCTATATAACATCATCCCTTGGGATGAGAATATCTTTTAATTTGGGCCTCCTTCTCAGGAGTATGCCCCAAGTTACAAGTTTCCTTAACCGGGGCCACCTTCATAGGAGTAATCCCCAGTCATAATTTATTTAGACCTGGGCGTCCTTCTGAGGAGTAATCCCCAATCATAATTTCTTTTGATTTGGTCCTCCTTCTCGGGAGTAAGACCCATGTCTCATGTCCCCTTATCGTAGGATTCCGTCTTGGAAGTAAGCCCCAGCCATAATTTCTTTTAACATTGGGCCTCCATCTTAGGAGTAAGCCCAAAGTTATAAGTTCCTTTTAATTGGGAATCTTCCTTAGGAGTAATCCCCAATCTTATTTTCTTTTGGTTTGGGCCTCCTTCTCAGGATTAAACCCCAATGATAAGTCCCTTTTAATTTGGGTCTCCTTCTCAGGAGAAATCCTCAAGATAACAATCCAAATCTCCATAATGTACAAATACCATTATGGACCCCGCTCCTGGGATTCTGTACTAAAGTAAGTCCTAGTCTACATTTACTTGGGCAGTCAGACATACATAAGCCCCACATAATTTCTCATAACTTCATCTTTCATGGAACCATCATCATGTTTATTGATACCTCTTGTTTCATACATCGATCATGACTCACATGATCTTAGAGTGTAAAAATAATCACGACATCTCTTCTTGGGCCATTAACCATGCATAAAACCCATATTTATTTGCACTAACTACATGGAATTTGATCTCTACCTTAAAATTAGAGTACTTAGGAAGACTTTATAAGGTTCAAGCTCATCTTTCATTGATTAGTTTCCGCCCCATATGACGTTAAACAATATCATTCTAATCGAACTACGTGGGTTTTGATTCCTTTTTAATGTGGATATGTAGGTACCCTATCTCTGATTACGATCCCAACTCTGAAATAATCCCTGTCTTTATGATTGAAAATAAACTTCAACTGCCCCACTGAGTGGCTTTAAAATCAGTATGGTCATCATAGTGACCAAGAGATTTTAATATAATATATTGAAGGATACTATTGACTAAGAATATCCAATACATATGGATGATTATCTATCGATGAAGAACCCCAAATACATATAAATGATTCTCTAAATCCCATATATAAAAATCATTGATTACAATGTCTAAAACTCATTTTAATGCTTGGTTAATTAATAAGTATTCGTGACCATAACTTAAATATAAAGGAGAGTCCCAGAGTAGGCATTAATTCCCCCCAAAAAGGAGAGACGAGCCTTACCTCCAATCCACTCAACCAATGAAAATTCTTATGCCTCATCGGTCCACTAAAAATGAGAACTTACCTTTGGAATGCAGGTCTAAATTGATATAGAATCATTGGATGTTTCCGGTTCTTTGAATAAACCCGTTAAAAATCAATTGGAAAGTTTGAACCATTAACAAACATGGTCATCCCCATTTCCAGAAGAAACATTTTATCAAATGGGTTTTTCCCCTTTATGTAATTTCATTTATTTATTATTGTCTTGTTATTTTTATCACTTACTCTTATAGATTATTTATTATTGTGGATTATTTTCCTTATTTTTTATTAATTCTCACTCTCATATGAGGTTATATTCTCCCCAAATTACCATCTTAGAGCCCAGATTCTAGTTGGATGCCTCTGGATTATAGGGAGGTGTGCTTGAGGTATAATGGAATTCATCTGTATGGGAACTGATCACTGGTCTTGGGTGGTGATATTTTACAAAGTTTCATCATAGAATTATTATTTTTTCCTTACTATTTAAGACATTGTATCTTGGAGACATCAAAATGTATCAGTTCTTATGATGGATAACAAGCTTGGGTTTCAATAAACATGTTAAAAATAAAGGTTACTAATGTTTAGATTCTAGTTTTCATTTTTGAGGTTACTATTTTATATGATTTTCACCTTGGGTGACTATCATTTATGTTTGGGGTTTCTGATTATTTTGGAATCAGAATCTTGGTCCATTGGAAAGAGGCCAGTGGTTTGATATTCAGTACAATCATATGAAAAACAGATTCATCACATGAATCATATCTGAAATATCATATTCACATGATATAATCCTATAAGTGTGTGTTTCACCAATGACTAAGGATTAGTTTTTTAAAGTGAAAACAATTTCGCAAAAAAAATCTTGTATAAATACATTGTGGAATTATACTCATCATGGAAAACATGAATGTGAATTATTCAATAATAGAAGGGTATATGGATCTATGGTGAGATTATCGATTCAAAGTATGATGATGTAGTACATGTCCATAGGAGTTATAGTGAAAATGGTGGTCCATTATCGAATTGGATGGCTAATGATGAACCCTTTGTGGGTATGTAATTCAGGTTTAGTAATTTGATATGTTAGGAACAACCTATACAAACCATTTTACATATATCTTTGATTTATTTTCTACTTAAACAAATAGAGTATTTGTGTTCCCCTGGTACAAGTCATCTACTATGATGTCCTTGGATATGGGAATATTCAAATAATGAGAATAAATCCTTAAGGTGGAATTACCGTCAGTGGATTCTCATAAGGATGGCTTCCCAAGTTGTAGTTGGTGGTTTTGGAAGGTGATTCTATCATACGTTAGACCTCGTTAGTTAGTGTTTGCGAAATTTGAGGTTGTGGGTTGATACATGATGTTGTATGATGTCTTTTGAGACATGAAATTGGAGATATAATTGAATGGTAGGGCTTGGTTGGTGACCTAGAGACCCTTCGTTTTGACTTTGACCTTAGTTGGTAAATAGTTTACTTTGTTGGGAAAACCTATGAGAGGGGGTGGACTAGGTTTAGTAGTTACATCAGAGGTAGTGAAGATGGTTTCATTCGTATGATGTGGTCAATACACATGATGGGTTCTCAAGTATGTGACATAGGTAGATCTATTCTCCTAGATTCTAAGAGTGAGAGTATGATTTTTTTTGTATTATGATTGGTTTAGATGGAAACATCTATCCAGGTTTCTAACCTTAATGGCTAGTGGATGTGCTTTAGCATCACGATGAGAGAATGGGTGAATTCTACTCACTAAAATAAATCTAGGTGATGGATAAAAATTTTTATTAGGATAAAAAACATTGGACTAAGGGTACGAACCTGTGGATCTTGGATGACGCCATGAGTTGGCCAATCATGTGATTAATTGGGGAAAAGGTAGAGATTATAATTTTTAATAGGATTACCAATGGATATCAATGCATGGAATGACTAGAATTCTGAGAATCTTGGTCATATTTTCATGGTGTAGTGTAACTTACATGATCATGAGTTATGATTTCAAATTCAAAACATCATTGGTTAGGATGGGGCTAATGTTTAACTATGTCATACTTACGAGTTGGAAAGAATGAGGTTATAGTGATAGTTTGGGTCTTACCTAAATGGTAGAGGGGATATGAGTTTGGATCCTGATCTATTGAAAAGTTGATATATGGATGGACCATAATACAAATTTTCAAAGAGATGTGGTGTTAGGGGTTAATGATAGATGAGTTTGGATTATGAGGAATGAAAAAAAATTGGTGATGGAACTTGTTGGGGTGAATTATATGAAGTGTTTTATGACCATTATGTTTGTTATGGATTTTGAGGGATGGGGTATGGGACATAGTGATCAAAAACATTTTTTTAGTGTGATGATAAGAAGTATCCTATTGTGGTGAGTGAGATGTTAATCATAAATTTTTTACCCACTTGTGAGAAGGATAATGGTTGTATAAGTTGATAATTTTGGAATTTAGATACTAATAGATAAATGAACCTCAATACCCTTGGATTATTTAGATAAATCTAGTTTCATATCCATATAAAGAATCAGGAGGAGTTCAATCATGGGTTTCATGCTTGGGGTGGCTTGTGACAATCTATCATAGTGTTGGATCATAGGTGATCTGAAGCATCGGGTAGGAACTAACAATGGGTTAGGGATTAAGGATCCAATTATGGAGATACAGTTTTGGTTATAAATGGACTATGGTGAGTTTTTTTATTGATAAATGGGTGTCTCCTAGAGTAAGGGAACCATGATTATTTTTTGGGAATGTGTTGTTTGTTAAAGATGTGTGTTTTAGAAAAGGGTTGGTAAGAGGAGGTCTGACCAGTGTTATGTTTCTGTAAAATGTAAAATAGTGTGCTGGTAACCACATTGAGTAATTCAAATGATATATTATGGGAGTCATTTAATGTTTGAAAATTTGTTTTCAAGGAAAACATGATGCGATTGGGTCTTTTGCTTTGTTGATAAGAATTAGATAAAGTTATATATGAATTATGAAATAGAATCAATGTTCTCATATTTTAATGATATGTCATATTAGTAAAAATACTAAGAGATTCATTGGTATACTTGGGATGTGTTGTGAATGGAAATTCTAATTTTAAAAGCACCAAATCATTAGAATTTTCCATTCGGTATGAAGTCCTGTGGTGGGGAGTCATATGGGTTGAGTGATGAATTAAACAAAAAAGTGAGTGTGTTTCAGGTTATATGTGATCAATTATGAATTTTATCAATACATCAATGGTGTTTATAATCATTGGATATATTTTACATGTTTTATGCACTGTATGTTCAAATGGAACTTTAGAAGCCTATTGGGCATTAAAAGGTGGAACACAACCATTGTGCAAGGAATTCATGACCAAATATTGTTGGGATATTCATTTTGGATTACCACCAAGACTTATTCAGGATGAGAACTAATAATTTGGTGAGTTTTTAAGACCCTATTTCAATATTATTTGAAAATTTAAATAGGGAATTAAATATTGAATTAATCTAGGGGTTAAAATTTTATTAGAGATGAATAATATAGTTATGAAAGTTAGAACATCCCAAAGTGATAAATTTAGACATAAAATTAGTTTTGTATGGTATCTTGGGTGCTTAAGTGTTCCTTGAGAGCATCAATTTATGTTTTGGGAGTTTTGAAGAATTCTGTATTTAGAACACGGTTTGGAGAGAATATTTTGGGTAAAACATGTGGAACATTGGTCTGATGCTCATTGTTAGTCTAATTTTACATTATCATGGTAAACACGCATGGTTGGTTCATGGTTATCGTAAAATAATATGAAATTTCATAGCAATCCATGTGAGGTTTCATAGGTGGTTGTAGGGTCAACACGTAGTTTAGAAAATTTTAAGGCAAAATAGTACGTGGTGTACTAACTTGGGTAGTAGAGGTCGCAAGATTGGTTAATTTTTTGGAAACGTTACAAAAAACCATTAATCTTTCTATTTTGCGTTATAAAGTGAAAAAATAAATAATATTCCCCCTTTTTATCCATTACCATTTACATTCCTCTGTTATATTCATTTGGAAAGGGGGTCTCCTTCCCCCCATTTTTTCATTACCCTTGATTTGTGGTGTATTTTGAGAATTGTTCCTCAACAATGCGAGTTTTTTACATCTATGGTATCTATTTTTCTATAATTTTTATTTCTCTAAATTTATGGTTTTATTCTGATTACATTCAATTATTTTAAAACTGGTCGACCATAATGGATCTTTCACTATACCTAGGAAGAGTGTGATCGAGGACGTCCTATACACATGGTGGTTCATTGATTTTTTCATGGTACATCATACTATGTATTTTTCTTTATATTTTTAGTAAAATTGAATTTTTTAAAGATGAAATAGTTGGTATAGGTCTGGGATTTTTCTTATTTCTAGTTCAGGGTATGCAATAGGTTATCAGTGAGCATTTGGTAATCATTTAGGTGCGAAAAAATCATCTAGTAAGAATTTTTGAATTGCACCTTTTGGGATAAAATATTTTAATTAATTATAATTTAGTAATATTAAATAATTATTTATAATTTAATTATAATTAATTAATCATTATGGGTTGGTTGAGATACAATACCTCATATGGCTTGGGCGAGGTTGAACATGCTTGTATGGGCCTTGGTAACTATCATCGGCCCTTCAGATTAAATGTGAAATGATTAAAAGGTAGTTAGTATCTAGTACGATCCCTATATAATATATAGTTTTTACATTTTTATATGGATTCTTTGGAACACCAATGAGGATGATTGACCTATTAAATTTAATTTAATTTAATATTATAATTATCTTAAATTTGAGGTCTTAAATATACTAGCTCCAAAGGTCACAAAAAACCATTCTGTGTTAACCTATTTCTAGGATCAATGATGGCTGAAGCAAGGACTATTGTGAAACTCATTAGCATTTAGAAAAAATTATAGTTTAGGTCGGTCATGGAAAGAAATTTTAGCCAATTTATAGTGTCTTGATACGCCGCCCATATGGTGTGGGAGAACATGCTTAAAGGTATCATGACCCATCCTAAAAAATTATATAATATAGATTTTTTAGTTGAGAATTCAATTTCTCCAATTTTTATTATCTTTATAATTTATAGTATTAGAGAATTAGTTATGAATCTTACACTAAAAAAAATATATTACAAAGTGGACACTTATACATTGTATCCATTTTTCCCACAATATCAAATTTCTAAAATAAACAATTTTTTCCTTTTTTGAAAAAGCATCATGATATTAAAAATCACTTATTTTTTCTTATTATATATCCTAAAACCATGCGGATGAAATCTAAAATTTTGGATGATCACAAAAATCTAAGTAAAGGAAATAAAAGAAATAAATCCATTATTCTTGTAAAAAAACCTGAAAATCCCTATTTTTTTACATTTATACCTATATTATTTTAAAATATAATATAAACCACGTGCACATATAAAACCACATGTTTTTCTCAAAGAAAAATATTAAAACCCATATCAAGAAAATAGAATAACCATTATTAAATATAGTGTATCATATTCATGACTAGTGTTTACTCATGCTATAAATTACTAGATCCTAGTTAAATCCATAGGAGAAACCACCCTAGTTAACTCCCTTATTATTCCCTCTGAAGACAAGGAAAATCTCCCAATGAATTCGAGATCTATATCAGTATCACCGAATATATAAGTTGTATCAAAATTATATGTGATTAGATAATGTAAAATATCATGTATAAATCATTATATTCTTTCACTATTTTATCAAAAAACCCTTTATAAAATCTTCTGAATCTGTATACAAAACACTTTTGGATATCAAAATAATACTTCCTTTTAAAAACACATTTGTAAAATGGAAATAACCAAAAAAAATGGAAATTGTGTTTTTATTTGATGAAAATATGAAATATTGTAAAAGAATCAAAAAAATAATGTTTAAACTGGAGGGGAAAACATTAACGTCATATAAATGAAAATAGAACATTTTATTTTGTTGAAAAAAAAGTGAAAAACAATCCATATACAATACAAGAAAATTATTAATTTTGAAAAAAATTATAGGATGTTGAAAAGAGATATAAAATTTTCTTTAAAATTCATTTATGTCTATAAAAATACATTTGTAAATTAATTTTAAAATTCATTTATGTCCATAAAAATAAATTCATAAATTCATTTATATCCATAAAAATACATTCATTTATGTCCATAAAAATACATTCATAAAATTAATTATATTTTTATGTGAAATTATTTCAATTTTATTATTCCTTTTATTTTATTTATTTCCATGTTATATAAAATTACTTAATCAATTAATTTTCTGTAATATGTTTTGATGATATTTGGCCCACATCCCCAAAATGACTTTGGTAAGGTAGCAATTTTCCACGTTTTCATTATTCAACCATCTGAAAATTATTAATCATGCAATAATTAGCATTTTTATACATCAATTATACTTTTAAAAACAATAGTTAATTTTTGTTATTAAAAATTAACTATGTCATAATAATTGAGATGGTTATTTATACATATACATGAGGAAAATGTATATTTTTCAATGTTCATGATGTAATGTTGGAAAGTATTACCATCTTACATTCCAAAATTATTATTATATCTTTAATATGGTAATCCACACTTATGCACGATCAACATTTTCATTTTTCAATGAATGTAAAGGTAATAAAATAGATGATATATAATATTTAAAGAATTGTAATTATTTTTGGAATAATACATATATATATATATATATTATCCATCATTATAACAATATATGTGATGAAGTTATGGAAAATTAATTACATTGGTTTGCGAGGTGGTAGTCCAACATACACATAAATGGTGTATTAATTTCCCATTTGATGGAAGAAGGATATCAATATAGGTTATTCCATTAAAGTTTAAATATCATAAATTATGGAAGACAATAATTTTATTATTGTAGCATGGTTAAATAATATTTTAATGAGGTGGATGAAGAAATAAAATTGAAGTGGAATGGTTAGGACTTATACCTTCTCCTTAGACTACCAATTTGGCGTACACACTAAGCCTCATAAGAACAGTATTTTTTTGAGAACAAGACCTCTAGGATTTGGTGAGAGAAGTTTTAGAGATACTTTTGTATGTCTTTATTGAACTAGATATGTCAAAAGGTGTGAGTAAGAAAGGAGAGGAAGTGACATTTTATTAGTGAGGAGAGGGGCACATTTGGAATTACTTAAAGTATTAAATTAATATAAATTATGTTTCACTAAAAAATGGATCCAAATTAATATAATTATAATATAATATCAATATGGGTTGAAATCATCTCTTAAAATAAAGTTTTGGCAATTTTTGGTTATGTTTTTACCCTAATCTCTTAGTTTTGACCCCTCTTAACCCTTTTGACAATTATGAAGATATAAACTTTTCTTAATCTTTATGGGACAAGAAAGTTAATATAAAAGAAAAAAATAACAATAAATGTACTATAATTTATATGTTTAACCACATCTCATTCATGTGGTCAATGATAATTTTATTATTTATTTTAAATCATATAATAAATTAGTGTTTATTATAAAATATCATTAATGTTGTTTTTTGAAATATTCATTTAATTTGATGTAGAAAACAACATTATTGAAAAAAATTATAATACAAAAACTTAAAATATCCGTAATATAATATATTTATATAAATTTTTTTAGGATAATATATCTCACAAAAAACATATTAGTTTTACCGTTCTTAAAATTATTTACATGAATTTTCCACTAATTTATAAAACACTATATATACTTTGGGTAACAATTTAATGTAATTTTTTAATAACATGAATATAAAATAAATTTACATGATAAAAAATCATTTATCTAAAAAATAAATATTTATAACTAAAAATAATTTATTTTTATACTTATCATAAAATATTATAGATACTAAATGCAAGAGAGTGACATTTTTTACATTAAATTTCCTTAAAATAATATAAACTTAATAATCAATGGAATGTGTTAATAAATATCCATATTTCAGAGTCATGAGAATTCATGGTTTCTAATCACTTATAAAATAAAAATAAATACATTTTTTCGGGAGAGTTTTAAACCTTATAACATTTTTTAATGGTAATTCATTGGTTTAGCTTTATATAGGCGAAAACTATTTTCTAATTTTACTATACATAATGAAAAAAATAAATATTTAAAAAATGTAAACCACATATTTTAAAATATGGAATCCATTTCCAATAATTATTTTCTATAGATGTTAGAACGTAATTTATAATGAAAACACAAAACACAACGAAACACATTTTTTTTAAAAAAAGTGCATTTTAAGCCTAAAAATGAACTTATAAAAAAATAAGGCATAACGATGGTTCATATTTAATTAATTCGAATATATATAATATAAATTAAATTATTATACTCTGAAACCACATTTATACAAAATGGATATTTTAAAATGATTGAAATAAAAACACAATTTTTAATAAAAATAATTATTTTTCACAATTCATTGAAAAATAAACCTTTTTAAAAAATTATCATAAATCTAACAAATATAACATGGATATTAGGATTAAAAAACGAAATAATTTTTTTTCAAAATTAAAATTATATAATTTTTTTAAATAAAAATATATTAGTCCTGAAAACACAATTTGTTTAAAAATAACAGTCTTTACTTTTCACTAAAAATCACTTAATATGTATATAAATATATACAAAATATTTAATCAATAGTTGAAAATTATTTTTCTTCAAATAACCTAGATTTTTACATTCTTGAAACCTTTTTTAAAATGCACCATTAAAATTTTATTCATTAATTAATCATGTGGGTATATATTTTCATCATAACATTTTCTGATTCTCCAAAAAAACCAAGACTTGATGAATTGCCTCATTTACAAACCTGTGTCTTATTTGGAAAAGAATATATACTTGTTGTTCCTATTAATATGTATTTTCTTCCAACTGAACTACCTCAATTACCAAAACATGATTTTTATCGGGTATATATTTTCAAAACATCAAAACATGAAATTCATTCTATACTTAAGATAAACCTATAGGAAAGTCCGCTCAGGAGGAAACCAATCAAATATTAGCTAGGATTTTATATGGTATAATTAATGAAATACACATTTTCCATTTTATCCAATATTCATAACACTTTCCCATAGTTATAATTTAAAAAAAATATGTTCACCTACATTGAAAGAAATATTTTTTCTCTTATTATGTGTATAAATTTTCTTCTTACTTTTAGTTTTCCTCATGTGATATTTAATTTTCATTAAATTATCAACCATTTTATATAACAATTCAATTCTTAACAAATATATTTCACTTAATTTATCACAACAAGATAAGTTCTTAAAGTGATATCTATATACTATAATGAAAATAGTTATTATAATAAATCAAACCAGTTAAAATATATGGATCCCAACATCCCTGGTAATCCATTGATGAATCATGAATAATGTATTCCATGTTCTGAATCATTCAATCATTCAATCTATCTAATTAGATATGAAATTCTATACTGAAATTTAATTCAGTACCCCAATGATAGCAAATGAACTTTCCAAAAATTATAAGTAAATTTGGGATCAAGGTCATATACAATGGAGTGTGGATTACTTTTTATCTTGACTATCACCTTGAGGTATAACCAAGAATGAAGATATAATGAAATAGTATCTCAAATGGGAAAGAAATGTTCATATTTAGTTAATCAGACAATAATTACCCCAATTTCATTATTACCTAGAGATTTCTTTGGTAATCTCTACATCCAATATAAATATATATTCTTATATTTATATTCTATAATTTTAAAAGTTTTAAGATTCCCCTTTGGTATTTTTTATTCTTTTTTAACATATATACTAGTAAAACATTTCCTGGTAAATTAAAAAAATACAATATCTCTTTGCGTTCCATCCCACCAGTAGTAATCCCAATGTTATCTCTAAATCATATTTCTTATAAGATAAATAGAAAATGAGGATCTATGAGCCTCACTCAACAATTCACTATTTATCTAGGAATCACAAGGCATGTATAATCTCTTTCAAAATATCATTATGGTTTCATTATCATTTCAAAATTTGGGTAACTGACATTTTTTTCCAGTTCTTCCTTCCTTTTAAATCATATTTCTCCTCAAAATATTGCTTAATTATTTCTGATGTATATGATATTAATAACATCTAAAAAATTGTGGAATTTTATACATGCATAATTTATAGGGAAAAAATCATCAAATCATTTTCCATTGTTTTATGTTCCAAATTTAAGATGGTTAATGTATAATTATCATTACAAATACAAGTATTACTTTTTTCATTTCTATTTTGGAAATGAATCAGGCCTTTCAAATACTCAATTAGTTTTATATAAATTCTCTACCTCATGTTCAACTCTTTTTGAGTGAATAAAACCTTCAAACTATTATAATTGACAAATATTTCACAATTTACACCATATAATTGATGGATATATATTGTTAAAACAAAAACCACAACAACTAATCTGTTATCATGTTTAAGATAATTTAACTCATGCAATTTAAATTGATATAAAACATATGAAATTACTTGATCATTCTTCATTAGAAAAAACCAAAATAACATTAATAAAGAATCATTGTTGATGAAAAATTCACCATTTTTATTGGTCTAATCCAAAACATGATAATTCATCAATATTCATTTCCATTGATAGAAAAAATCATCATGATCATTATTCCACATCTATTATGTTATTTTTGATGTTAACATATAGAATGAGACATATAACTGATTACATTTTTGAAAAACCCGATAGTAGGAATATGCTAATTGAAAACAATTACAAATTTATGTGACATTTTTAGGTCTTTGAAATGATTCAACATCTTAAGTTTTATTAGGTTCATCAGATATTCCATAATTAGAAATAATTTTCCATTGGTAATAAATTTTTTGTAACCAATCTAAACAGTTTATAAATTTTACTTATAACTTATTTTATTTTATGTTTCTAAAAATAGTCATTTGGTTTCTTTCAATATCCTAATGTTTTTTAGAAATATATAATCAATTAACACAACAAAAAAAATATTTAAATAGTCATGGAAAATTCTGTTCATATGATCTATAAATACCACTAGTTCACCAGAAAACCCAATGGGAAAGAATATAAACATATAATTCCAATATATAGTCTGAAAAACAATATTTGGAATGTATTTCTCCTTCAACATCAACCTATGATCCCCTAATTTTAGAAAAGTCTTTAAAAAATACTACAATCCCTGGTGATGATCAAACAAAGCATCAATATTAGGTAAATGACAGTTGTTCTTAACAATGATATTATTCAAGTATCTATAATCAGTGAAAAGTATAATTGAACCATTGTTAAATTTAATAAAAAGGAGAAACCCATGGTAAAGTGAAAGGGAAAATGAAACATTTATCTAATATATCCTTTAACTTATTTCTATATTCCAAATGTTCTATTTGAGACATTAATTAAAGGGTTTTTGAAATTTTCTTAGCATCCGAAACTATGTCAATAGAAAACTAAACCTCCCTATTATGGATAATACAAGGAAAATTACATAATTTGTTTTGATATATTTATTCAAAATTAGAACCACAACAATTTGGTAAGTTTCTTTAATTTTAACTATATAGTCTCTGTAACTTTAACTACCATCTCTAAAAGATTGATAACCTTCTTGATATGTTATCAAGATTATAAAATCATTGAATATAACTTTTTAGCTCCATATTCATCATTATCATGATAAAATAATTTTCAATCTATACTCAAAGTAGCATCAATTCCAATATGACCATTTCAACTATATTTTTACGGGGAACATCCCACTGATAATAGTGGGTAGATTCCATTACATCATGGTTTATTTAACATTTAAACCTGACGTTTTCACCAAAAGATTAACCCTCTTTTCATGAGGTGATAATTCCATTTTACATTAAAAATAATTTGAAATAAACAAATATGAAGTTATATATTCAAAAAGTGAATCAATATAACTAGGAAAAACAATTCCCATACATGTAACTATGTTATAATCTATCCCAAAATCAATTGTAGTAGTAGAAAATAATATTCCCACAACATTTTTCCATTATTGATTATTTAAACCATGAGTAACTAACTTTTGAAAAATCGTTTCATAATTCCATAAATCATTTAAATTAAAACATTCCATCCATGGCTGACTATTTATTTCCTCATTATCATATATTCTTGAAGAATTTTCCTAGCAGTCAAAATCCATATGAAAAAACATTCGTCACTAATAAAACATTCCAGACCTAGCCAAACAATCCTTGAAATATTTTTTTGGAAAGACACAAAACATGTTGGGGGCCTACCTCTATATTTTTTAGTTTGATAATTATTATTTTATTTCAACTTTTTTCACTTCAGAATATTTTAATATTGAGGAATATTAGTGCTAGTAAATTATATATCAACTTTCTTGGCAGAAGGAAATTTGTTTATAACTTTTAAATACTCATGATGTAAAATATCATAAGAAAATTGGTTATAATCATGAGTAAAATCAATTAATTTTACTATCTTGTTCATTAAAAAAATTTATTGTGTACCTAGACAATATTTTAAAATTAATTAATATATGGCTATTCATTCTTATTGTTTTCACCTAAAATTTTGGAATTGTCTCTCCATTATATGTTAATTATTTTTTTAAAAATATTTATAATGAAAAAGATTCTTAATTTTATCCCATTTTGTGGTATCAAGATAATCTCCCTTTTGTATTCCTAACCAAACACCACCATTAACCAACTTAACCTATAAAATAATAAATTTAAAGAGTTGCTTTTTGATTTTATGAACATCTAATGAATTCTAATATATTTCTCAAAGCATTGATCCATAATTCTACAACCACTACATTTAAGGTTCCACCAAAATTTAGATGGTGTTGTTTTATAAAATTACATACTATCTATATGTTCCTTTGTGACATGTATGGTTTCTCCCTAACATGGATTCTAACACAATTTATAGCATGTATAAATTGATCCATCACTAAAAAAACTACAGACATCCAATTCAAATCATTCATTGTTTTTTTATTCTGATGGATATTATTCCCCTGATACCTTTCTACTTCTACTTTGATGTTTCCTCTATATAAAACCATTAATAATAAACATAGATTTGTGTTAATATATATTTAAATCATTAAAATTTTTACCATTAAAAATAAAATATTAAGTATAATATCGTAATGAAATTCTATTAAAATTATCCTAACCCATATTATTATCTAAAAATTTTCTTTAATAATAACTATAAAGAACCAACTGTAAAACATTACATATTATTGAGTTTTTTTCAAGGATTCAGCTTCATACATTTTGATAACCATCATGGTTCATATTTTTAAATAGAAATTCACGAATATTACATAACAATCATGTATATTAAAATGTAGGCACTTCTAATTAGTATACTATTTTCCACAATATTACACTTTCAAAATGAAACACGTTTTCCATTCATTAAAATCATAATAACATTCAATGTTATTTATTCTTTGTTCTTACACATTGTTTAACATTATGAAACACATTTAAAATCATGGCATGGGGAAAAAATATTTTTAAAGAATAAAGAAAAATAAATAAATAAGTCCAATGAAAAAAATTTAAATCCTATACATTTTTAAACTTTATCAGCATATTCATTGTGAAAATTTGATAAAGCATATTTACACGAAAAAACATAATTTTTACTCAAAACAACCATTAAATACCATAAAAATAATATAGAAACTCATTTAATAAAATTAGATAATTATAATCAGAATAAATGTTTACTCATGTTAAAAATAACTATAGCCTAGATAAATCCATAAGAGAAACTAGCCTGGTTAACTCCTTCATTTTTCCTATAAAGATAAGAATTATTTCAAAATGCATTGGAGAGTTATATCGGGATCAACCATCAGATAAGATGTATCGGTATCAGGAATCATATAATTTATATCTAGATCACCCATCACAATATATAATTCTCATGTATTATATCATGGCAAAAACATTTTTAATCATTCAAATTTTCATTATAAATATTATAAAACCTCTTTTGATCCCATATACAAAATACAACAGATATCAAAATATCCTTCCCTTTTAAAAAACCATTTTCAAAACTAAAATAACCAAAGAATGTGAAACCTATTTTAATTTGAATAAAACATGAGATATGTTAAAGTAATCCAAACATCATATAACATTTATGGAATAAGGACAAACTTTAAAACCATATATGTTAAAATAGAACATTTATTTTGTCTTCTGTTAGGAGAATCAAAATGGTCCTTGTAAAATAGGTAAAAATATTACCCATTATCTTTTTATATAATTTAATAAGAAACAATAAATTTACTATATATTTTATGTACATATTTAAAAATACATCCATAAAATTTTTATAATGACATGGATATGGATGAAAAATATTTAGAAAACAAATCATTAAGACATTTAAAATTATGTTTTTTGTTAAAGCATAGGTTAACTAGAGTCTAAATTTTCATGCATGTTATCTAACTCCATAAATAATAAAATTTTGTTCGTTATTTAATTATTTAATAACATTATTCAACTTTTTATTGCTTTTATTTTATTCATTACCATTTTCTATACAATTACTTAATTAATAAATTTCATGTCAGATGTTTGGATGATATTCAGACCTTATGTGAAAAATATTATTGGTAAGCTAACTATGGTCAAAGAGATCACAATTAAATTATATTTAGAATAATAATATTGAAATAATTATAATTTTTATACATAAATTGTAATTTGAAAACCAACCATGAAATAATGTTATAGAAAATGAAACATGTTACCATCATGGAGATGACGATCCATATGTAAACATGAGTAACATTTCCATTTTTCAATGACCTTGATGGAATTAAGGTAATAATATTTTATTGTTAAAAAAATTATTATATCATAAATATCATTTTATTTATTTAAATTAAATTATATATAATATTCATGTAAGGTGGTTATGAAAAACAAATCACATCTCTTCATGGAAGTGGTAGTCCACAGAAATGAACGAACAATATCATCATTTTTAAATGAATAGAATATTAATAAAATAGATGATATATTATATATAAAAAATGATAATTAATTCATTAACATCATAAATACCTAAATTTAATACATAATTATATCCAATTATTGTATGTGCTGATGGAAAATGGATTACATCTGTTTGTGAGGTGGTGGACCTCCGTACGTACAAATGATGGATTCATTTCTCATTTTATGGAAGAAGGATATGCATATTTAATAAGAAACTTTTATAAAAAATATAAACATATGAACGATACTTATTTTATTATTTTATTATTGTTACAGATGATTTTCTAGATGTGGAAGAAGGAATAAACATTAAAATGGACAGTAAGGACTTATAACTTCTCATCAAACCACCTCTTTTTCTTATACCCTATGGCTCCAAGGATTGGTATTTTGTGAGACTGCGATTTATAAGATATGGGGATTGAATTTTGAGAGATACATGGGTAGGTATTCTTTGAACTAGAGCTATTAAAAAAGTATGAAGAAGATAGTAGGGGTGATACCCTTTTAAAAGTGATGGGACTGACACTCTTGGAATTACTTAAAGTATTAAACTAATATAAATTATTCATCATGGAAAATGAAAAAATTAATATAATCCAATAATAAGATGATCTTGGATTGAAATAATCTCAGAAAATAAAATTTCCATAATTTTATTTTATGTGATTACCCATATCACTTTATTTAAACCCCTATTAACCTTCTTGATAATTACTATGTATAATCATTATTTACCATTTAGGGGACACAAAAGTTACTATAGGAGGAAAAGTCAGGAATAAATGGACCATTATTGATATGTTCAGCCTTGTAACATTCTCTTTTTCTACTATATTATTTTTATGAATTCAAATTGTTTAATAATATATTTTATTATAAAATTTAATTAATGAAATTTTTGTAATGATTCATTTTAAATGACTTTAAAAAAACATTACAGTATATTATCTATAAAATATCACTTTAAAAGATTAATAATTTGGTATATTTGATGAAAATATATTCGGACATAGTAATTCACAAAAAAATATATACTTTTAGTGTTTTTAAAATTATTTTCTAGATTTGTATACTTCATGTCCAAGATGCATGTGGGGGATGTGTAAGAATTTTAGTTAATTATTTCATAACTAATGATTAAAATTATCTTAAAATGATAAAAAAATAATATATAACTAAAATAAATATTCATAACTGAATATAGGTTGTTTATATCATTATCACAAAAAAATATAAGATATTTAAATTAATGGAGTGACATTTTTGACATTATATATTCCTAAAATAATATAAATTTTATAATAAAAGGAAAGTTACATGAAATGATGACATTTTAGTATATTGAATATTAAAGGTAAAAAAAACTAAACCAAAAAAATTAAAAATTATAATTAAGGGGAATTTTATGTCTTATCATTTTATTTTTAACCTTAATTACCTGCTTTACCCTTACTAAGGAGGAAAATATATACTACTGTTAATACTAATTATGACAAAAAATAAATGGAATAATTTTACAAATACATACCTCTTGATTATAAATATGAAATATGTTTTTAAAGTGTCATTTTTTATATATTTATGAAACTATTTTAACAATAAAATGGAAAATGAAATGGCAAACATTTTTAGGATAATTCATTTTTAAGCCCAAAAACGATTTTATAAAAAAATAAGGTATACCAGTGGTTAAATTGTCATTAATTATAGTATTTATAATATAAATAAACTAATTATACATTGAAAACATTTTGATACAAAATTGAAAATTTTAAATTCTTGAATGGAAAATACATTTTTTTAAAACAACATTTTTACTATTCATTGAAAAATCAAACTCTTCATAAAATTATAAAAAAAACTAATCCTAATGTAATTTTGATATGTTTATTTCAAAAATAAAATGTATTCTATAAATTAAAATTCTATATTGTGTTCAAATACAATCATATATTTCATTTTAATACAATTAGATTAGAACTATTATTTTTACCTTTTGACTGAGAAGTTACCAAATATGAATATAAAAAAAATTAATGATTGAATATATAAAAATTATTTATCTTAAAATTACAAGTTTATTATAATAATAAACTAAATGAGTAGGCCATAAGATCCTCATTATGGAATTCAATCCATTTGGGATTATCCTGATGAGGGAGAGAGTGATTCTCTCCCATATGATGTGACCATTCCATGGTGGATAAATATTATGTAAAATAAGATCTAGTTGGGTGATCGAGAAAATATAGAGTGAAATAGATGAATGAGATAGTCCATGGTATTTCTCATAGCTATATAATTATTGAAGATACCAATAATAGTTGATAGAGGCATGCTACATGATGATGTTGTTCTGTGAAATAAAATCCTTATAGTGAAAATATTCACATGAGTCCCAATTTGATAGCCAGGAATCCAAGTGGAGGGTGTCCACATGGATTTAATAGAGGGATGTGATTCATACCATTGATATGGTAATGAGTATAAAGGATCATAGGTGTCACCTTATACCCTAGATCGGTGTTTCAAGCCTTTTTAGTCTAAGATAATATAGGTCGTGCTTTGACAAGTCCAAACATGAGTCGTATAGAGAGTAGAACATATGGAAACAAAAAATTTTAAATTATATATTGATTCTTGATATGTAATATGCATTGGGGTCCTTTCAGAAATAAATGGGAACTCACAGTGGGGGTGTGATATAAAACTGTTATAGGTTGTATGCCCTGGATGTTGAAAATCCCATTAGAAATGTGACTTAGTTAGATTATCAGGATTATTCCCCAGCCAAAAAAACTCTCAGAGGGGATGTATGTGATACCGGTTGGGATTCCATGGCATTAAAACATGAAAATATGAGGTAAAATTTCATTTGATAGAATAACATGAGCCTTATGTTGAGGGTCTGGGGATATAATCCATCAATAACATGCTATCTTCTGAGACATGGATAGTTTGGATTACCAGGTTGATTCTGGATCCGAGTATGTGATATTATTGGTTTATTCCCTAGATTTGAAATATCCCATTGGGGAGGTCTATGAGGATGAAGAAAACTCCACGTGGTGGGTGGTCTATGATTCTATGGTTTGGAATTCCAAGGAGGTTGATAAAATTTTATTATTATGGTTTACAAGATTAAAAAATATTCTACATGACCATATAAAGTTGAAATGAAGAATTTATAGCCAATAGGGATCACAGACCATGGATCAATGATATTTTTATATTGATATTCATTTTTATTGAGTATGTAACATTAACATGTCATGGAATATTCCATTTAGGCTAAGAACCAGTTGTTGGTTCCCTACATAGTTTTGTACTAAAACCCTACTCAGGCCATCAATTCACTTTTTTACCAAAGAATATATTCACTTGGTTGCAAGAATAGGTTAGGTTGAGGTGTGAGTTTGATCGAGTGGGATATCTCATGTGGGTAAATGGTATCTCGGGATGAGGTATGGCTCAGTAATATTATGGATCCATCATATTCTATTTTATTTATTCTATTCTATATATGTAACTCGTATCATGGTCCATTAGTGTATGTTTTTCCTACTTGTTATGAATTTTATAACATTTCACTTATTTATTATAGTTTTTTTATATTTTTCACTTTTACCTCAAAATTATGGACTTATATGGATGATACAGATTATTATTTGTTATTATTCAATATGATATGGGGTAATAGTCTCCTAATTGTTTTATCTTAGAAACCCAATACTAATCAGTAGCCTTATTGATATGGGGAGGTGCACATGAGGTATAGAGGATACTATCTGTTTGGGAACTATTTAGTAGTCTAGGGCTGCATGAAATTACAGTTTCAAAGAATGGTATTATTGTATTATTATATCTACTATAAGATAATATAGATTAAAAGAGAACGAATACATGAGATATATCATATATGGAGATATAATGATATTGGTGGTGTCTCTATGGTTGTATAAATATGATACCTTAATTGTACTTCATATTATATAATTTTATATAAATACATTCCAACCAATTATTTTGAATTTCATATTTTATCTAGTGAAATATTGAAAACTTTATATGTGAAAGAGTTATTCTAATAGAGGTATGAGAATAATATGTTATGAAAGAGGGAGATCGTAGAAAAATGTGTATCACATGATGAAGCAATTCATATATCAAGGAACATGAGAAGACAGAAATTAAGAAATAGTTATCATAAGTAGTGAGAGTTGACACTGGAATATATAAAACTAATCATGTACAAAAAACATGAACATATTACTGTAAACGAGATAATATATTAAAGGGGATTTTGGATTACAATGGAATATCGTAGAAAGTTAATAATTTATTTTATGTCAAGAGATTTTAGTTTCTATTCATAAAATCATAAACCACCAAAGATCCTAAAACCTGACCATCTGGGTAAATCTTAATGGTAATCATCCCTTTGCACCATCATAGGAATTCCAAAAAACTAAATTATGAATATAATCCCAAGATAAGGGTTCTCAAAACCCACTCACTTGAAAATGAAACCCATATAAAATATTATACAATAGAATCATGAAATAAAATGTATATAAACATACATATCAAAAACCATAAGTACGAATATACAATATACAACCTTTCATAAAACCCAAAAATACTCTAACCACCCATCCTTCACTAATCTCCACTACACATATTTATTTTATCATCAAATCCAACATTCCATCTACTAAAGTACCAAAAAATCAAAAATAAACAATAACATCTTTATATGCACTAAGATGCACATGTTTAGGGAAGTATAATTTTTTTTATGATTTCTTTGATAACCTCCCATGAATATAATCTATTTGAATAAAGATTAACTACTATTCTTATGAAATCCTCCCATAACTATGGTAATTTAAATAATGAAATAAAACATAAAAATTGGATCAATATTATTTTTTATTAAAAACCAACCAAACATGTCATAAAACTACCATGTCCAAATCCAAAAACCAATGCACCATTACTTACTTCCTAATATTAGAGGAAACACAATGGTTTATGTTCAAAAAATCGGGGGTAACTCTAACAGAAATTACATCCTTGTCTTTATAGTTAGGATCCAACACTTAATCTTGATTTTAACCATCCTTATTCAACCGAACTAAACTTATCTTACCCATGAACATAAATATGGTCTATCAACCATGATTTTCCCATAAATAAGAATCCATATCTGAATGTACAAGTCATTTCATCAACAAGAAATCTGAAAATAATTACTATAATGATATCTAAATAATAATTCGAACCAAAATAAATATTTTTCTAAATAAAAATTGTCTGTAAAATAATAACATACCTAGAAAATTCATATTTTGTTTTTTAATTTATGAACCCTAAATATACTTATCATAAAGCATAAAAAAACATTTTATTAATTATTTTAAATCAATAAAGAATAAATAATTATAAAATAAAAATGAAAAAAATTATATTTACCACACAATAGTGATAATGAATAACACCTACCACAATCATGATTTCAATATAAACTTAATCCTGAAAACCCAATATTAAACCTTCATCATTAATGAATTTACAAATATGAAAATTTAATGATAAATCCAAAAAATTATAAGAAATACAAAATAAATAAAAATGAAAAAAATAAAACCAATTACTAATCCGACATTATTGTTACTACTAATGATTAAAAACTAGGAAACCATGGAACCCTTTATAATTTCTGATAAAATATCAAACCATCAGTAGTTTCATCATAGTTTTATTAAAACACTCAAACCCAAATCCTTAAATTCATCCAAACAATTTAAAGAAGGCTAATAATAAGAAGAAAAATATTTTATTATGTACTTAAACTATATAACAAATTCTTAAAGAGAAATACGTTACTTGAAAACGCATGAGATATCTTCCAAGGAGATAATATACCATGTATGAGTTGAAATGAGGGGGATGGAAGAATTACTAAAAAAATAATTATTTTTAACTATTTTTTTAGAAGACAACTAAATTCAATATATGGAGTACTGGAAATTACATTGGACCATGCATTTCACATTACCACAAAACCAGGGATGCAAGTTTATATTAGATAAGGTCTTAAACTATTCACCTAACATTGATTTCTACATTATTCCCCCGTTTTAACATGGTTCAACTCCAAACATAAAATAATACCTATAAAATACTCTAAAAAACCCTATCTTAATCTAAATATATTTATACCATATTCAACCCCATAAAACACAATTTTTTATATTTTAGCTATTTTTTTCATTTTTCATGACTCAATTTAAGTTAAATGAGGATTAATGTTGAAAGAAAAAAATTGGTTAAAGAAGGCTAATTTAAAGAAGTAATTCCTATAGTTATATGTTGTATAATTACCTATAAACCACTTTAAAATTAGGCTATATTGACAATCGCTTCCCATTGATATAAATTATTTTCTCTTTTCTATTATCAGTATGCTTATAACCCACCCAACTATAGTCACAGTCTATGTCTATGTGTCGAGCTAGGTCGATGTGGAGACTATACCACATTACACCTATTTCCATGAGCAGGATGACTTTTTCAATAGGTGTTTCCACATGGATAGATTTACAGAAACATGCATCCTAACAACAACTATATAGTTTTCATAAAAATCAATTACATGATTTGGGCCCTGAACTTGAAACTAAATATAAAGACTCTTGGCCAGTTTAGTAACTCACTAATTATATATATATATGTTTTTCGGTGAGTCATATATATATATGAAAAAATTAATAGATAAATATTATTATTATCAAATTAATTATAAAAGAAAGAATCAAAAAATGGACCTTCTAGCCTTGGGAATGGGTTCCTGTGGCTATAGGTCCTCATTATGACACCCTATAGACATAGGGTGGAGAGATCATGGCTATAGTCCCCCATACCACCACCATATAGACACACATATATCCACCAATGGATATAGGCCCCTTATAGTCACCAGATACTCATGGGAACGACCTACTATATCTATAGGATATCCTATACCCATGAACTTGGGCACTCATGGAAACAACCCCCATCTCTCGAACCTCTAGTAACAATCCTAGCCACCTATGGCTATCGGAGACCCTGTGAACATGGGATTGGGTAACCATGGGTACATGATGTAGTCCCACCACCATATAACCACAGACTCAAACACCTATGGCTGTATGTTATTGTACATTCCCTTACCATGTGAATTTCATTTTTTTGATGAAATTGGTAAACATGTAGAAACCGGACACAAATTCATATGGATATATGTCTCCTACAGCCATAGAAAATCCCAACATTAAATATAAGTCTCTATCTATAGATTTCTCTTCTAGTAGTGGGAATAAAGTTTGGAAAAAACGTTCTAGTGATGTAAAATTAAACATAATGATATTAAAAGTACTGAATAATATAAAAAAAACAATCATCAAATGGGACTGATAGGTTTTGATAATGAAACCGACACATGACATGCAACAAAAGTAATAGTAAAACTTATTTAAGACAGTAACAGGAAAATAAAAATATAATAAAATAAAAAACAAATTATTGAATAGGATTGGGATATTTTGATCAATCATGAATTTTTAGATCTAATCCTTCTTCGATATCCAATAAAAATTCTAATCATTAGTTCCATTGTGGGATTATCCTTCCATTAATTGATGTTACTCACTCTAAATGAAAATATATTAAATAAGAAAAGAGGATGAAACTAGAGAACATCTCATATCATTTAAATATGAGAACTCACTCTGGTGAGGAAAACTAAAAAAATAATTCATATATGGGGAAAAAGTAGAATACTGATAATCAATTTTTATTTCTTTTAATATGAATATGAATATACACCTTGTTATTGTTATATTTAACAAGAGGGACATTTAATACTCTACAAGGATGCTAATACTATATAAACCCTACAATGGATGAATAAATAGCCTACAATGGTCATTTAGAGTATTAAATAGCCTCATGAAGTGTCTTATATCTCAGAATACTATAAGGGGGACCTTTATTTTCCTATAAATAAGCAAAAACAACCAAATAAGGCACTTAAATGGTTTTTTTACAAATTCAATGATGTTTCCTCACATAATGGGATTAAGAAGCCCATTACTCCAATCCCAATAATAATCTCATTTTAGCATTTCAATTTTATATTTTTTGAATATTTATTAAATAAATAAATCTTTATGAATATTATAATTGAAAATTAATTATTTAAATAAATAAATAATATTTAATTTAATTTTTCAATTTTTTACACGCAAATCCTATACTTGATTACAATGAACATATATCTGTTTACACTTGAATTAACTACATTAGTCCAAAAACACCCCTTTAAATTTTCTTATATGTGATCACAAGTGCCTTTTATAAATTTTGAGATGATCATCCATCTCATTAATAATCATAAACTAAGAGTGGTATCTAACAACAATTCATAGCTACGAAAATTAAAATAGGGATTGGGTCTGATCTCATCCACCTCATGACCACTAGAAAAGGTATGTTATACTTTACATTATGATTGAGCATAAGATTTGGATAATTTCAATAATGTATAACTTATCTCTTTTTCAAGAATATCTAATTGAAAAAATATTATATAATTACATCAACTGTAATAATATTTTCAGGAACATGCACTAAATATAAAATCAATTGAGGGCTATAATTTAAAAACCATCATATGGTTGATGAAATCCTATATTGGTTAATCCAATCTCTTAGTTGGATTATTATCATACCCAATTTTTTGGATTCGTAGATTTCTTAAAAAATTAGATGTAATAGAATAAAATAATAGAATCCCAAACAAAGATCTATATACATAATAAATGAAACCATGTGAAACTAGTAATTAAGAATATATTTCTACCATAAATCAATGACACACTAGTATAAAAACTATTTTTAACGTCCCCCTATTCTCGTTAGATTTTTTGAACCGACTTTAAAACCTCTAATAATTTATTTTTCACGTCGGTTATTATATAACCGATGTAAAAATACGTTTTTTTTAGATTTTTCACATTCGTTATAGAATAACCAACATGAATAATATATTATCTTAACTTTTTAATGGTGTTTCTAAATAACCGACATGCAACATCATTTTTCATGAATTTTTCACGTTAGTTATTTAATAATCGATGTTGAAAGGTATTTTTCATATTGGTTATTTAATAAATGGTGTGATAAATGTTTACCAAACTATAGTTCATTTCCCAATCTTCAATTTGACAGGTCAGGGAGCTCTAACAGAGTTAGAAATAAAAAGTAATAGTCATTGGAATTTGATCATGTCAAAAAAATCTAAGGGAAGACCGATTTACAAAGGGCATAAATTTTGATTTGTAGCTCTGTTCAAGATCCATGACCTCTAAAATCGAATCTTGGGAAATGAAATAATTTTTTTAAACATTTATCATGTCTGGTATTTAATAACTGACATGGAAAATACATTTTAACATTGGTTATTAAATAACCGACGTAAAAAAGTGATGAAAAGTGTTTTTTCAAGTCGGATATATAAGAAATGATGTGAAAAATAAGTGAAAATTTTAATATATCTTCATGAAGATTATCATAAATCCAATGTGAATTATTATTTCAATATCCCACCAATACGAAATATCAATTTTGTTTCATCGTAGCATCAAAATTTCCAGTTGCGCCTAAACATTTTAATGTTGTGTTTTATATTATCATCGGAATTATATATTTTCATCATACACGTATCCAAATTTAATGATCATTTTTTTCAACCATCATATTTCCCCCAACTCAACTCGTTTGATCTTCAATGTGAAATAATTATTTCTTGTTTCCGCTATCTCATCAAGGTATTTGTAATTATTTATCCACAATTATTGATTTTTATGATTTGTTTTCTTAATTGATATACCATTTAATGATCATTTAATTCAACCCACATCATTCCAAAAAAATGACTTGTTTTATCTTCCACGTGAATCCACTATTTCTTCTTTCTACGATCTTATTAAGGGATTTGTAATTATTTTTCCAAGATTTATATTTATTATGAGTAGCTTTCTTAATTGATATAACATTTAATTATTATTATTTTTTATATGATATATAATGTTTTATATTGTGGTAAAACTAAAAATCCTCCTTCGAATTCAAAAATTCCTTCTAAGAGGAAGTTACGATTGGCTCATTCAATATTTCCTCAAAAAAAATATCAAACTTCAGATGGTCATAACTTTTGACATGTAACTCAGTTTGAGCTCTATAACATGTCAAATCAAAGCATAAGAAATCATATACAAGATTGAAAACATTTCATTTATTTTTTTATTTAATAAATGACGTGAAAAATATATTTAACATTTGTAATTAAATAATCGATGTAAAAAATGACTTTTGACGTTGGTTTTTTTAAAACCTGACGTAAAATATGGGTTTTTAACATCATTTCCAGATGGTCTTTGATGTCTGTTTTAAAAACAATGATGGTAAAAACCATAAAATCCCATTTTTAACATTGGTTATTAAACAACTTACTTAAAAAATAATATAATTAACATCGTCCTCATTAACGTCACCCCAAACCATCACATCATAAAGAAAATATGGAATGGGAATAAATTTTTTTGGTTCAATAGAATTTCAACCAAGCATGCATGGACACAAGAATACATTCATCATCATGTGGTAGAAGTATTCATGAATCATTTTAGGGAACTCATCGATAACAGATTCATTAAATAATGTTTTGTATAACATGACTTAATGACTCACCTAAATAATTTTATAATTCATGAATATATCAAAATCCAATATATTGCATATAATGTAACAACTCTTTATTGATATCCAATGTGGAAGAAATCCTTTGTTGATATAAATAATAAATAAACTAATAAACTCTCTAAGGTAGTGGCATGTCATGGACTAGGAATGCATGGATGTATGCTTTATGATATGTCAATGATTATACCATATGATGGGTCATTGGCAGTTGCATGTAATCTCATTCCATGAATTATGATTTCCCATAACACATATAATAAAATATATCTTATATGCATGAATAAAAGTATTTTTTATCAAACTATTCATATTATATGATTTATTATATCAGAAAATAAGATATACATTATATATATCATATATATATATATATAATGGTTTTATATAATATCACCTTAAATTATCAAACTTGCGCTAAAGATTAATAGAAATTGTGCCAAATCATCCTATATCATATCATATATTATAACTTCTGAAATCATAGAAAAAATTACTTATATATCATTCAAAACATTTTCTTCAATTTATCATTAACTCCACTGTGTATTACATGATGTGTAATAGCTTCTAAATACCCATCCAAAAGTTTTTTAGATTAATCTTGAAGCACTTTTTATTAATATATTTTTGTTAAACTCAATCCCAATTTAGTAAAAAAACAGTGCAATCCCATAAGACTCTGTAGAATATCAAGGAAAATAATAATACGTGGATTTATAAATAAAAAAACCTCTTTAAAAAAATTAGTTCAACTCTGTATATATATCGATTCTGTGTGATCTCCATCAAAAACATGTATTTGTATACCTATGTCCCTTTCATGTGTATTCTCATACACACCCTTGTCCAAGACATCAAATGACCATGGAACATGGTTTAATTTAATCCTTAATATCCATTTAATCCATTGTTATCTCTTTGATTATAGATTTTCTATATTTATGTATATATCACATGTCCTTAACCATTATGTATAAGTACATCACATTTCCCTCACATGAGAAGATAATAATATCATATGTACTGTAAAGGTGCAACCACACAATCCATAGTTTTGATCAATTAAGGGCCTAGATGTTATACATATTATACAAGAGGAAAAATAAAATATTGGTTGAGATCCAACTAATGACATGATTGATGATATATCCAAATTCTCTTGATTAGATAAACCTTATGTCATAAATTTGAAGGGTATCAATGTATAAGGGTTCTTATAATATATATATATATATATATCACCAACCTCATATAATAGGGACACCAAATATGATCTATACACCCCTAATATACCAAATAAATAGTGTATTCCACTCCACGCAGTATACATTATGGACCTTCTAGTTCAAAAAAATTTATCATGCCTCGTGAGCATATTCTATATCTCATACAGAAATCTTACTCTAAATAAATATTACATGTCATAAAAACCTATAACACTCAGTGATAAACAATGATTATGAATAACTCAATGTCAATATTTGTGAGGTTAGTTATCATTACATTTTATGAAATATATATCACTCTTTATTGATGTTCCCCAAAGTAAAAGAATAATGAAGTATTGATTTCCTTTTTAATGTTAAATATTAGTATTACTTGAAAAAAACCTATATTAGAACCTATTAATCAATTTATATATGATTTACTTCTATATTATCCTTATTTTTGAAACACATTCATTTAATTTTTTTATCAATAAATGTATATGTAATTACTTCTATACATCACTCTGAAAAATTGAATAAAAACACTCAATCAAAATATTCAGTGATTAACATATTTGAATAATGAATCTTTGAATAATTGCGAGATTTAATATTCATATTACAAATGGTAATATTTTTGAACATATTCAGACTTCATAACTTCAAAAAATGAAATATTATGATGTTAATATATTTTCCCCCTACTTAGAACTATTTCTAGGTTTAGAATCATCATAATTTGAATAGTTCTCATCAATATGTTTTCTTGAAATATTTTCATTGATAATGAAAATATATATATTATCATATATCAACACATTCAGAACCCATTTAAGATAAATTGACTTTCACATTATTATAATAACCAAATATAACTCTTTAATTTATCTTTACCTACATATCATAATACTATTTTAGGTTACTATGTGTAATTCAATTTGTGTTTTCAATGGTATATTCATTTTAAAATAGTGATTTTCACATTATCATGATATCTAAATGAAACCTTTACATTTTTCACTAACATAACATATCCTAATATTTTGAGGATATTAAGTGTAAATAAAATTATATTTATAATGATATAATTTTTTTAATTAACTTTTAACTTTTTCTGTCCAAATACACTCTCACTGGCCTCTAAGACACCATATTTTCTTCACAATATCTTGTTAAGATACACAAACTCATTAGTTTTTAAGAAATAATTCTTATTTACTTTTATAATAAATATATTACAAATAATCCATTATTTACATATCATATATGATATTTGATTTTTTTGGATCATTTTTATTGGAAAATAAAACAATATTAAAATATACCACTGATTGGTGGCAGGAACACATTCCCTCACATTTTAAAAAAGATCTGGATAAAAAATATGTATCCAAGATAAATTATATTTATCCCTATATTATTTTCAAAAAAAATTATACAATAAATTTAATCATAAACATTTTTGATATAGTGAGTAATCACATTTTATCAACATAAAATATTTTTAATAAACAACTTCTCTTATTATATAGGATAAGGGAGATAAAGGTATATATACTTTCCATAGAACCATATGATCTAGATAATTCATTTACATTTAATCCTTTGATATAAAACCTATATAAATCATTAGTTGAATGAAAAATAGAACATATATTAATTATTCCAATGATTTTAACTCATGTATATTTATAAAACTTTTAATGTAAATATTCAGTATCATACACCAGTCAAAACCAAAGAATTGATTTTAGTAACATTGATACCAAATCATGAAATTTTATAATTATTTACAAAAAAATCAATTATCCTAATTAATTTATTTATATGAAATCAATAAACCATCCTGATTTTATATTTATGTCTATATGTATTAGACTAGTTATATGAAGAACCATTTCTAGGATCCTTAACTATCTTTAATTCATCTAGATTGAACATTTATCAACTTTTAGTAATTATAGAAGTCCTGAAGGATGATATTGTATAGACAGTACATAATTTATCAACACATAATAATATCAAGTAAAATTGTCTCCATATCATTATCACTATTGAAAAAGTTTCACTGATAACAAGATAATGAATCACTCAACTAGGATAAGATTTAATGATACCTTTAGTCTCTCCATGTAATTAGCATACATATTAATATTAAGTATCATTTGATGTATTCAATAATATTGAGTATATTATACTAATTGTTATGAGGTTTTTATACATTAAATTTATTTATACCCCTAAGTGTGCAATTATATTATTTTTACAGGAAACTTGATTCACCTGTTGAATTAATTTAACACATTGTTACCTAAGATGGTGTTTCTATAACAAAATCCCCTATACCTATGAGCTATTATTATGTTACTATGAATCCAGGTAACTTACACAATGATTATTCTTAATATAGTATTAATCTCAAAGTTAAATCTTATAATGACAATTTTATATATCTATAGGAAAATATTTTATTAGAAGTGATCTTTTATTGATGAAATTTAATAACAAATTTTATTAAATTAGATCCCACTAAAACAATGAATCATTTTTAATTCATCATAACCATTAGTGGTCCAATATCTATATTTCATCATGACTAATATCTATAATCCATAAAATAATAAACGACAATATATGGTAAAAAACTATTATTAATAATATCATATATAAATCTCAGATACCTGAGTGGATAATTATTTATCCAATTACTTAATATGAATATAAGATTGAATTGATTCCTCTAGTATACTATTTGTTACAGATTCCCAGATAAGTATAAAAATAATAATATTCAAAGAACAAAGAACATAACTATTACTGTCACCTCAATAGTTTATTTCATTATAAAAAAACACTGGATCATAATGGTAAGGGTCACTCTTGTTGTAGGGGTGAGGTCTTTAAAAAGGTTTTATTTGGAATGAATCTATCACTTAATATTTCTAAGGAGATTTAATTTCACCATCTTATCACATATATTTAAATTTATTTATGAATGATTTTATTGATTTAATATTCAGATTCATTCCACCAAACCAATATGTGATAGCCTTATGGATTTTTAACTCTTTACACAACTCACATTTGTTTACTCACATAAAAATTAATGTTTGATATATTTAATAATATCTAAATTCATATCATACCAAATTAACATGATATCATCATGTAATGATTTATAATAATATGAGTTTAATGATATCCACAAGGGTAAGACTAGAAACTTAGATGTCCAACCCCTACCTTTTTAGAAAAAGGAATAATCTTATAGTCTAGTGGGTAGTCCGACCCAAAGTCTGTCTACCTATGATAATTTTATCAAGAGTGATTAAAATTCATCATAATACCTACGTTAATATATAGAAAATATATGCAAAAAAATCTAGGATAATAAAATTAATTATAATCTAAATTTAAGTTAAATGGAAACTAAATCCATTTATCATATCTATCATGTGATTCTTAAATGAATGTATTATATATAATAAGAAATTTAAAAAATAAAAATAAATCATTCACATATTCAGAATATATAGAATTTATATATTTCAGTCCTAGAGGACCATTTAAAACAACCCTATGGTGGGTGAAGTAGATATTTTTTATTTTTACCAAAATTTAAAATACTCTTATAACATTTTGACTGTAATTGGTATTTAAATTGATACTTACATATAAGATAAGTTGATTTGTTTGTTTAGACAATCATACACTTATATGAATTATAAATAATGAATCAAATTTAGAATATGTGTTTTTACAAGTTTCAACCTCTTCTGAGAATTTTATTCTATATTGTACTTAGGATGTCAAAGTCATAAATTCTATACTAAAACATTTTCATCAATACAAGGGGAGTTTGGTTATGGATTGTAATGAAAACAAGTCAATCGATACTAAATATGAGTTTGTTCTCAATATTACACATATGAACAATACTACATATAGTAGGTTATTAATATAGACATCATAACCATTATATCCACATTATTTCCTTTATTTTATGTGAATCATAGGTATATCAATAGATGTTAAAACATCAAAAAATTTATCTCCTTCTTCAAAAGGAGAGTAATTTTTAATGACTTGATATCTTCAAAGACAAACCATGAACCTAAACCACTAATTTTATGCCTTTGTTTATATACCTTATTTTGAATGTACTCATTGGACTCTCAAAATTAATTCATCCAGAATAAATAATTAAAAATATATTTTATATATTTTATAATTATGAGTAGATAAAAAATGTTTTGTAAAAATTAAAACACTAAACTGTATGTTCTTTGTCTCATTATATAGATCCTTGAAGGCATGATTCTTCTTATTCACCTCTTATTTTATAAACTTATTTGACACATTATCACTTCTTAGGATTTGTTCAAATTATTTTCTTATTCTTATCTTTATATTCTTATTCTTATTTTAAAATTATAAGGATCTCATCTCCAACACTAGGTCGACATACACTACATATTCCTCAATAAAACTTAACCTTTTCTGGTACCTTACCTTATTTGAGAGTTAAATTCTAGTCCCTCTAATACTAAATAGTTCATCATTATAACTAACTTATTTTTTTTAGAAATTTATATTATTTATAATAAATCCACTTGTATCAAGAGGCACACACACCATACATATATTTTCACCCAACACCTCCTTCCATGGATATTTTTATATCACTACAAATTGAAATATCTTTGTTGATTTGTGTAATGAAATAAATATCACTATGATCATCTATATCACTTATCAAAGGAAAAAATTGGTTTCCCTAATGATCAGAATAGCATCATGTCTATATTTTTTTGTCAATAATACACTTTCATTAATTTTTATCAATCTATTATTGTCTCTCACTTGAATAAATATTATAATCTTATCCCATAGTATTTCAAATCTTATTATTTATTTAGAAATATCAATAATTGAAGGACATTTTAATTTAGTTATCAAGTGTGTAGTATAAGTTTTATAGGAATAGAGAAAAAAATTTGTTCTTGAGTATATTTCATATATTCTGTAAAGATTCATCTTGAGCCTAAAAATTAAAAAAACCACATTTTTTCTTCCTCTAACATTGAATCACATGATCCTTTTTATATTTATGTATCTAAAGATTATCATATATATAATTTGGTTTTAGTTTCATTTTTAATCAGATATATGGAATTTAAAATATTTCTTTCTAATATCAATAATATATAGAGCAGTAGTTGTTTCTCTTAATATCCTATTAATATTCATAAACTCCATATTAGATCATAGATAATAATATCTATATGATAATTTTAAATTGAATAAAAAATTATTTGATTTATATATATACATATATAATTTTATCTTATGAATA
Organism: Viscum album; assembly: GCA_963277665.1. NCBI lineage: Eukaryota > Viridiplantae > Streptophyta > Magnoliopsida > Santalales > Viscaceae > Viscum > Viscum album. Next base: position 340,987,923 of record OY728163.1, read on the forward strand.
ATCAATTCTCAAATCATATCATTACATACATGAAAAGTCTCTCAACCTTCCACTTCATTTAATCTTCTTCTCTAGACTAGAAGATATTATTATAATAAATTATTTTCTAATATAACAGTTACATTATTTGTTTTTATCCGTTATAATAGTCCAAGAATCATTAAAATTATTTTTTACTTTAGAACATTCAATTCTGGAAACTCATTCTTCGACTATGATAGTTACCAAAATTCAACTCAGTATAATGTCTTAAAATGAACGAATTCAGACATGGGATCTATAAATTCACCTTCCCAAAATATTTACGTCTTATGTGGGATCAGAATCGTACTATAACACCCCAAACCATGGTAACCCATACCTGGTGGGTTATTTATTACTAGGAATTCAAGATACAATAGGTTACATACCAAGATCAGGGATCAGTTGCCCTCAAGAGACTAGATACATATATATTAAATTACATCATGAAAATTTAAAAGATATAATTATGAATAACTATTTCATTGTGATATCTATTAGGTGGATCATATGTAGAATCACATTTTATAAATAGGGTGATGTAAAACATAGGTAAAGGGTGACCTCAAATGCTCAGTAAGGGACAACATATAATAAAAGACAACATATAATAAACATTATAACTGGAAAATATAAAAAATGAGGGTATATAAAATAATACATGGAAGGTAAAGTTAATATATAATTAAATTACAATATATGTATGGAAATGATAGTAATGAAATCAAAAAATCATAAACATTGTATCATGTCCTTCTACTATGATATATTACATAAAGGGTAATGGAACTCCCATGCCATTATCACATATATCTCATGAGACCTACCACTTCGCTGAGAGGTCATATAATTATGGGCCCCACTCATCAAATAAAATTAGAATACATTTTTTCACATAATAAATGATCATGTTTTAAATATTTCATAATGAATAATATCTTAAAAATACTCAGCTTAGTGGATCAATTAAGCTTATCCTATAGGATAGTCCAATTAATAAAAAATTATTATAATGTCATTAAAATAGATTACCCTAATCAATGAATTAATATGTATATCTAGGGGAATTAACATGACCTATTTAATGAGTAACTAGTGATTATAAATTCTTAAATAAGCACCCTTATCAAGTGAAGATATTTGATTTGTAATTATCTAGTACATTCTAAAAATTATGATTATCAATGAGTCTGAAATTTTTTAATAATTTGTTCGAAATTATGGGAGACAAAATATGTTATGGATAAATACCTATAAAAATATAATCAAATATTTCATTTTGGGTGGTTAAGAGGAAATGAGTCATCAAAAAGATATCCCCAAGAAGTGTGAAACTAGGCGTACAATAAGGACCACTTGTTGTGACCTGGTTAAAAATAAAGTTAATACCCGACCAAACCTTTTATAGTTTATTAACTCTAGGTTCATATATTCCAGATTTACATCAACATATTTTTTATCTGGAAATAGATTTCATTTCATGTAGAACCGCATAATAACTTTTATTTACCAAAATTTACAATGGTTTTATGACTATATAAAAATAATATCACTATTAATTCGAATGAGACTAGAAGGAATGGTGATCACTCAATGATAGTATAATAATGAATTCGTATAAATGAGAAAAAATAACATTATCATTTAAATTAAAATTGAATGGACGTTGTAACGCTATTAACTAAATAGAGAAGGTTGGAGACTATTACCTTGAAAGGTAACTTCATAAAGCTTTAGATGATAAACTTAAAAGGATTGTAATATCCTTGAATCATTATTTAGTGAAAAATGTAAGAAACATTATTCCAAATGAGTTTGAAGTGGATATAAATGAGATAATGAGTGGGTATTTATAGAAAAAGTGTGAGGATTTCTTATTAATTGTTTAAGCATGGGACATAGAAATATAGGTTCTTGAAAATGAAAAACCATAGAAATACCAACTATTATTACTCATGGTTCTTGAATTTTCTTTCATGATTATTGAAATATTTAATTTTAAGTACTAAATTTTTTTTCTAATAATATTTCCAATGAAATTTTATTTTCCCAAATAATATTTTTTTTAAAACTATAATTTCTATTTTCAAAATCAAAATTTTATTAATAGGTTTGAGAAATAATTTTATTTCCCAAAAATATATTATATTAGTTAAATAAGTTATATATGGACTTTTATTTTTTTATATTAATAATTGGATCATTTTTAATTCCTAATTATATTATAAATTTTATCATATATTCTTAAAATATTTTTTTATTGAGCAAAAAAATATATTTTCATAGAAAATTATGAATAATTAAACATTAAATAATATAAATGTTATAGTTTTTAATTTAATTTAATTGTATGAATGTAATTATCTTAATATAATACTTCTAGATATTTTTTTTAAAATGATGTATTTTGAACCCAAAATATAGAAACTATTTATTCTAGTAAACCTTAATTTTGTTATAATTTATATGTGTAGAATAATATTATTATTCATTTAAAAATATCCATTTAGTTAATTGTTAATTAATTTATTTTGGAATAATGATATTTATTTTCCTAGATACTTTAATGAATATAAATTTCATTACTATTAATACAGTTACATTTAAAATGATTATTTTACAACTGTCAAATCGCAATGGTGTGATTCGAAAAGTAAGATTAAAATTTTCATATTATATTATTATAACATCTTATGATAATTTATATCATTAACTTAGACACCAATTTTATTCCTATGTTTATTATTTTATTCATAACAGTAATGTTCCTCATATAGTTTTAATTTGTTTTGAGTATGTTCCTCTATAGTTAGTATTTTGGTATTTACCTATATCATTATTTGTTTTATAGTAATAGTTTTAACTATAATTATAGATTAAATTATCATGTTTTTTTATATAATTTATCAATGTTTTTTATTAGATTATAATAAAACAATCTAATTATTTACAATAATTTATTGGGAAATACAATCCTTCTGTTATAAAAAACCATGAAATAGTAAATAAATCTCTAAAAATAGTTGATAAACCATTATATTTTCATAATGTTGATCCCATGTTAAATTTTATAACATATAAAACCTCTAAATAACCTCCAATAGTGGAGACATTATATTTTTTGTTAATTTCACTCTCTTATAAATAATCTAAATCAGATATTCATTTTACCACAATTCAGGTTCAAACTAAACTCAATATATCGTGAAAAATATGGTAAGGGCCTAGAATAAACTTTCATATAAGTGATAAATAAATGATGTCATAAAATTGATAGTGTTTTTTTAGAATGGAAGAATAATATTCCATACTACATACCCAATCTAATATTTCAAACATAATAATATATATTAGGCTATTCTTCCATTTTTTTGAATGTGATGACACTTTTCTATGGTGATATACTTTGGAAGAAATGGTACCTATCTTGGAATTCAAGATCCGTTCATCAATTTTCATCATAACTTGTCTGTCTACATTTGGATGACTTGATATGTGTTAGGGTACATCTTACCTTATTTGGTGCCTATGACACATGTTCTTGAACCGATATCCTTTTTTCCATAACTTCATCCCAACAAACCTTTATTTATCTTTAGTATTTATGTAACACATAACCTATTACAAAAATAAAAAACCTCAACATCATAGTTATTCAAGCCTAGTAATTATCATTTATTCACATCCACCATCTTCCATTGAAATTCATAATCATTGATATGAGATTTATTAACATTCTCTAATAAATAAGGTTAGATAATTACTTGTAATAAAAACAATTTTCACCATTCTATTATGACACCCATGTCCATCATAACAAAATTATTTATAATTTTATCATTTTATACTATCATCAAGGATAATATACCATGGTATTTTATACTCAATTCATATGCTACATTGTTTTCTTTGCTTGGAAAATAGTGTGTAGCACAATCATAATCCTTGAGTACCACCATTAATCTCGTTTTCCACATATTGAGACCATTCTGTGTAAAGATGTATTTCAATATTTTATAATCTATGTATATATGAAATATCTATTTATAATGGTAATATATCAATATATTTAGAAAAAGATCATAGAAAACTATCCAAAATCATTTTTAGGATAATTTTTCTCATGTTTCTTCCAATACTGAGATACATAAGCCACTAATATATATTTTTTCTTCAGAACACAACTAATAACTTTTATGGAGGCACAAACATAATTTATAAAACCTTATTTACTAAATTGGAGATTAAATATAGGTGAATTTAACAATTTCATCTCAAATTCCTCAAATATAACTTCACATTACTTTCTCCTTCTGAATTTGACCACCTTATGTGTAAAAATGGTTAATGTATTAGTAAATGGGGTAATGTTTCCAATAATCCTTCAATAATATCATTCAAATAAAATGGAATAATTATTTCTGTTATAGTGTTAGGCGTTGGGAATTCCATTAAAACACTTGATTTTGAATGGTAAATAGATTTACCATAGTTTGATACAATATGTCCAAGAAACAAAAGTCTTTTAAAAAACTAACATATTATAAAATTATGTTTAACTCATTTTTCATAAGAACCTCAATAACGTATAGAAAATGATTTTCATGCACCTCAAATATTTTTAATTATATAATAATATCATCAATAAATACCACGAACAACACAACATGATCGTCCTTGAAAAATATATTATCCTTATAATTTAAAAAACAAGTTTAATTAGTTGTATAAAAAGGATTTACCATTAAATTATATTGATAATTCCTCATATTAAATTGTATTGTTTTCATGTCCATGTTATTACTCATTAACTGATGATAATAAAAAAATATCATTATTTGGATTATATTGATTTACATGAATATGATTAAAAAGTTCATCAATATGATGAAATGGATACATGTTATTTATAATAATTATATTTATTGACCTCAAATAAGTGAATAAACTCTTTAATATATCATTATTTTTCAATAATTAAATGGGAACTCCCCATAGTGAAACACATGGATGAATGAAAATATTATCACATATGTCCTATAATACCTTGTTAAACATAACCAACTCTACTAGATCCATTCTATAGGGTGGAAAAAGATATTTTTTTTTCCGTCTAGATAAACTCAATGGAGAGTTAAAATTCTTGATCAAAGTTAAATATAGGAAATTCATCTAAAAATACATCAATATAATACATATCAAGTGGAATATCTGGTATTAGATAAACCTCTTTTCACATCATAGATTGATTATCCTCTATGTCTTCTTAAAGGAATTTATTATTCTATGTTATGTGGGTGTTCATGTAGTATCATTGGATATATGTATAATATCACTGAAATGGGGGAGGGTGATTTGATGATCGCCTTTTCTTTGGTAATTTTTTTTCTAACTTTTCAAGGAAGCTGTCTTAACCTCTGAAAACATATAATAGTTACGATATAATAAAATATAAATCTCACCATCACCTTTAATATGTAGAAAATATAAATAGATATTATAACATGATGTTTATAATATTTAGTTTAAATACATATTCCATTATATGTTAATTATTCCCCCCAAGAAGGATTCAATTACAATTTTCCTTGAGGATTTAAAATGAACTGGAAACAACATGTCATGCCCCAAATAGTTTCCCTCTATATTACCATGGTTCTACCCTAATTAATCTAATATTATACCATAGTTGTTTTCCCCCAACTATCCAAACATTTTCCCCAAAATTCACAACTGGTTATACACCCCCATCCAGAAAGACATTTTAGAAATTAGTTATATTCATAACTACAAGTTTCTTTTAATTATTAGTTTTTAAAACACTATAGAAATATATTCTCTTCATATAAAATAATGTTTGGATAATATTTAACTCTGAAAAGAATTAAAAATGTTCTTAAACTCTCTTAAGATATTTTATCCTAGAAACATACTCCTTATAGTTGATAGACATAGATATTCTTAATCTAAGTATTTACAAAATTTGTTTTGAAAACTTAGATAGATAATGTTATCCTATTTGACGATACACAATTTTATTCAATCCAATGGTACCCTCTATTACATATCTATATAATAATTAAAACTTCACATTGGTTCTATGCGATAAGTATAATAGCTCTATAAAATGACTTTATCTGGTATACCTCCATCAAATAGTTCTCTATATGTTAGATCACTATCATGTAGGTCTTTTTTAAAATATCTTCTTTATGTTTAAATATTATTTAAATGAGTAGAAACTCAATCGAAGACTCTTAACTTATTCTTCATCTAATGGAAGTTCACCCCTTAGCCCAAATTCAACTCCATCCGATGAAAGCTCACCCAATATCTCGACTTCAACCTCAAATTAAACATTGTTGGAATCACTAAATATAAAAAAATAATTAGAGTGTATTATTTTCATAAACATTAATAGTGTCAAGTATAATCAACATTTTACCATTTTTTGTAGGTTATATCTAAAATTTAAATGATAGGAAGCCTTTTTAACTTTTCTGATCATATAAATTTGAAAACTGAATATTCGAATTATTTTAATTTCATTTGAATTATTCTAAACTCTCCTAAAATATTCTTCAATACTCTTGATGTTTCTTAAACAATTCCCCAATATTTAATCTTCCTTAAACATAATTTTAATGATATTTTGAAAATGTTTTTTAACCACTGAAATATATCAAAATATTTAAATAAACTTCAGTTTCAAATTATTTTTTTACGATTTACAATGTTATGAAAAGAATATTGAGATCTCTTTATGGTGGATTTAATTTTGATGTCATCATATGAAACCTCCATCTAGTTTTTTTTTCTGATCACCAACCTTCACTTACCCAATTATCCTCACCAAACTAACATATTTTAATAAACATACGTCAGTTTTCATTGAACATTTCTCTAAAAAAATTACAGGTTTTAATTACTTATGAATTTTTTTCTAGATGGATTGAAATTTTCAATATATTGTAAAATTACATAAACTTAATCTTTATACACAACATGGTTCAATTTCCTCAAAAAAATTCATATGGTGACATGATTAAAATACATACATTGTCTATACATCTAATAGATCTTCGTATAGTGGAATCTGTCCACATCCTTTCCATTAGAATCCCTTTTTACAAAATTCATAACCTCATTTATCTTGTAACAAAATATCTTTCAAACTTGAATAATTAACAAAAAAAATCCATATAAATTATCATATTGTGTTTTCATAGATATTAGAATAAACTTATACTATTTTTTATGTATTTAAATATTGTTCAAAAAATAGAAAAACTCATTAACAATTTTTTTACAAAAATATTTGATTTGGTTCTTCAACCTTTGTACGTCTGATGGCATTGTGAGAAATTAATAAAAATATATCTTCCATAGAACAAAAACTTATTCTTTTGTATTTCATCATGGAATTTTCTCACTTTTTCAAAATTTTCTAAAGCATTACCTAGATATTGAATACATTTATAATGTTTGGAAAATTAATGAATTGAATAACATCATTAAAGAATATTAATGAACATTATTATTCACCTCCGTAAATAAATCTCGAACAATATCATTTAGATACTTACAAAAAGATATTTGTTAACAAAATTTATTAATCTACATTCTATTCAATCACATTTTGATATAGTGAAGAAATTGGAACCAAAGAACACTTTGGACTAACATACTCCCCTTTGTGTTTTTTCAATACTCACAGAAAACACAAAATATATTAATCGTCAATATATATATACTAAACATATTACTCCTAAAAATTTAATTATCCCCGTTATTGAGAATAAAATTCAAAGGGTCCATATAATCTTACTTTACGTCATATATCAATATTTAAAACTTTTCTAATGAGAAAAATAGCATCACAAGAGTTTCTTAAAAAAGAAATTTTAAATATGAAACTATATGTATATGTGGTAGAACCTGGAGTAAAATAAAGAGTGTATAATCAAGGTTATAAATGTTTTCATAAAAATTATTTCATGCAATACTTTCCTCAAGATTATTCCAGCTTTATTATATGAGATAAAATCTGTGTAAGATTAGTAAGATTAATCCCCACCTTCATCATTTCTCCCTCTCAAGGGTTTTACACCTTTCTTCATTATGGTGGTAACACTATTTTATGATGGATTTCCAAATTTTACAATATGAATTTTGTAGAACTCATCCATATTCGATGATTATACTCCTTAAATTCCCACCATGTTATTATATATAAACAAGTATTTTGGGAATAGGAATGAACATCAATTTTCTTTAGAAGGAGCCTTTAGATAATGAGACTTATTCTAGTACCAATTTCTTCATATTATTCTTAGATTTTATAATTAATGAAATTTCTTTCTTATGACCAGTCTCCATATATTTTTTATTGATTTTTTATATATGTATAATCTCTAAATGAATATATAATTTTATTCTCAACATTTGTTGAATTTTTCTTACCTTCGTTTTATGAAAAACTTTTTTTACTCTCATCTTGGGTTTGTAAGATAGTCATTTTTTTTTGAAATACCTCTATCTTTCGCACATCAATTTTATTTTTCCAAAATTTGTAAACGATAATCTATTTATAAATTTTATCAAATTCTTTCTTATTATAAAAAACCTATTTCTGCCCCATTTATTTAGAATAATTTTGTGTTTGTTCCAACTTTTTAGACATGGCGATTTTCACTGGGAAAATAACTAAGAACCTTTTAATTTGGTGATCATGTTTTTTAACCTAATCAACTTTTATATCTATATTCCTTACTCCACATTAATAATTTTTTCATTGGCATCTATTGATGGTTTAACATTCATCACTTTTTAAACTCACTTTTTATCCTCAACTTACTTTGTAGAAATGTTTTTACCTATCTTTTAAATGTATCTCCCAATTGATTAATACTTGATTCTTAGTAGAGACATGTTATACCAATATTGATATGATGTATTCCCCCAAATTCCTCAACACTAGTAATGACCTCTTAATCATGATCATTCAGATTTATAGTAGTACTTCACTAATGTTTATTGTTGTTTTCATTTTACAAAATATGACTGACATTATTTTTGAGATAATATATGGATTTATTTCAATTTTTTGTAGTGAATGATTATTTTTAACAAAATTTGAATTTGTAACAAATAGTTTTAGTTAAAGAAGATGTGTATTTAGGTAGTTTATGAATAGAAAAAACATGCTTTTATTGAACTTTCATTTAACTATCTTTAGAATCTTCACCATTGAACGCAAATACTTTGGTGATGTATACTATAATATTTCTTAACTCAGTTTGGGTTATTAGAAACATTGATTATATTTCTAAAAAATCTTATTATTCTTTAAATATTGTTTATCTAGGAAAATTTTCCATTTTTTGAATTTGGAAAACATAAATTTTTTCTAGTTACATTCATCAACAATAGTTGTTTTTACCACTTTGAGATTGTCATCAAAAACTAATTATTCCTTATAAAAAATCAATTTTCTTTTAGCTCACCAACATTCAATTTTTGAGGTATAATCACATTGAGGTTTATCTCCTCATTTTTTATTCACCCAATATTCTCAAAAGATGTTTCCTTAATGACTTTCTTTATCTTATTTCTTACTTATTGAGTAATAAATTTTCTCAAGTTCAACCTCTATATTCTCATTTAGTATAAAATAAATTTCTATTATATATTAACCATTATCATCATTATATAATGAAAAAATTACTTTTATAAATTGAGAAAATAAGTTTACATGACGATCGAAATAATTGGTGGATTAATAGTCATACTACTCTCTTCTTACAAATAAAATTTACTACTTGTGGTAAGAAGTATTATTATTTTTGCTTAAAATTATATTTATATTAAAATTGTTATCTCTTTATATAGAATTAGAATCATCTTCATTTATCTTATAATAATCCCATATAAATTTTTCTTTGTTATTATAGTTCCCAAACTTGGGAAATGTTTTTACATTTTCCATTCCAATTTCCCTTTTTTCTATTTTACGAAGAAGAGAAATTATTATATTGAAAAATTTTAATTCTCCCTCTAAATATAAATTCCCTGATCCTCTATCAGATTCCTTATCTCTAATATTTCATTTTATCCTATCTTTGAAATAAACTTCTTTCAGATGATTAATCTTAAAAATATTGTTTTTTATCTCATAAGATATGAGAACATTATGAGTTTCATCCAGAGACAAATCATTACAATCTTCTAAAGTTGATACATTAGAATCAAATTTTTCTGAAATATTGCTTAGTAGTTTTGTAAATTTGGTAGAATCTTTCAGCATCTCACAAAGACCTTTAATACTGATGAAAGTCTCATTATTTTTTTAAATATTCATTAATATTTAATTCATTATAAATATTAACATCTTTAAATCTATTTCTCCATAATTGTAAATTAGGTTCCCTTAATCTCCCATTTCCATCATAATTACTTCTAAAAATATTCTAGATTTTCATACACATTATAAATCCCATAATATTTATATATACATTTTCAGTAAGAGCCATCTATATGGATTTATGGTGTTTTCCATCTATTTAAAAAATATTAATATTGGAATATGTCATATAAACATCATTAATGGGAAGAAACCACAATGTTTATATATATATAACATCAAGGCCGAGATATATATGATATGGTCACAACATATTCTTACAACTATCATAGTTTCTACCACCAAACAATTGATACACCCTTACTATTCACGAAATTTAAATTAGACATTATTAGAGTTAGATATTTTAGAAGATATCTTCAATCTAATACCATAAATTTTTCCATTTGAACATTGAAAGATATCAATAATAGGTGTAGGGGTGAATTAGTGACCACTATTTCTATTATCAATTTTTTTTAGATTCTTAAGGAAACATTCTTAACCAATGAAAAACATATTTCAGTAACAATATGCTCAAATATAAATCTCTACCTCACATTTCGTATTAAAAAAATTTAAAGATATATCGCCACATGATATATACAAGGTTCATTATAAATTCCAACTCATTTTTATGTATTTTATTCCCCCAAACATTGGTTCTTTTAATAAATTCCTTGATGATTAAAAAGGAAAAAAGAAGAAACTAGTTATAACCCCCATTATTCTTCCTATAGCCGAAACTAGTTCTACTACCTCATAATCAACACTTCTTCCATAGTTGGTTTTACCCTAGAACATTCCAATTTATATCCGTTGAATTCATATTTGGTTATACTCTCTAGCCAATAATCCTTTTCAATAACTTGTTATACCCCATAATTCAAGCATCCTTTCCTTCTTATTTTATGATCTATTGTACAAATATATTCTCTCCCACCACAAGTAATTTGGATCACGATTTCCTATGTAAAAACATCAAAATAATCAAAACTCTCTTAAGAGACAATTAGACTTGAAGGTTACTCTTTATCTTGGTAGAACTATAAATGCTCAATCATAATTTTTCGAAAAAAATTTCGGTAACATTTCCTTGGACCGGTTTTTTCTATTCAAATCTACTCACTTTTAAATTATATGATGCATCTGTCTATTATGTTTCCATCTAATACTTCTCATTGGACTTTAATTTTGTGATCCATGTTCAAAACATATATCCCTAGAATTAATCCAATATCATTCTATTTTACAGTTCTCTATGTATTAGGTCTCCAACCACTAGATCTTTTATCAAGTCTCTTCCATCCATTTCATTATTATTAAAATGAGTAGAAACCCAATCATCCACTCTTAACCTCTTCTCTACCAAATTTAAGTTCATATGTCATGTTAAACTCATCCCTATTAGATATATTTTATTCTATTACACTTTGGATGGAATCTAATCCTATCAAAAAATCATTAGAGTGATAGTTTTCATGTACGTGAAAATTGAAAAGTGAAATAATACTATCACCCATTTATATAGTTACTCCATAAATTGTATATAGAGGGAAACAAAAATCACTTTCTCGCTTACTGAAATTACAAAACTGACTATCTCTCTTATTTTAATTTCATTTCATATTTCTCACCTATTCTGAAATATTCTCAAATATGATTCATTTTTCATTAAATATTCTCGTTATTTCTAAACCTCCTTTAAATTGATTATAAATATTGTTTTAAAATTTCCATTACGTCATAAATATATCAAAAAATGAAAATTTTATTTAGCATTAACACATTTTGGAGGCTTTACAATGTTCTGAAAAAAATTAAATATCTCTCTGGTGGAAGTTCGTCAAATTAATAAATAAGAAAACATCATTTGGTTGGTTTTTCCAACCACCAAACTTCACTTATTCACTTTTCATCACCTAGATAAATTTTTCTGATTAACCTATATCATCTTTTTTTACCATCACTCATTATAAAAATTATAGTTCTGAGGGATTTAAGAAATTTTTGTTGGATAGATCAACATTTTCTACATATGATCATATTAACACATATCAATATTTATACACCGTTGGGTTTAATATATTCATAAATTTTCATCCATTGGTATAATGGATGTTCATTCAATGTCAAAACTTCACAGCTTCATGAATCTCATAATAAAAAATCATTACAACTTTAAAAATTAATATAAAAATTTCCATGTGAATTTTCCATTTCATTTTAAAAAGATATTATAATATAATTATCTCCCTTTATAAATATTAAATCATTATTAAAAATATGTAAACATATTAATAATTTCTTATCACAGATTTTTGCTTATTTTTTCATCTACTTAACATCTGATGGACTTATGAAATATTCATACAAAATTTTCATCCAGAAAACTCAAACTTGTTCTTTTGTACTTAATCTTTAAATTTTCTTACTTTTTAAAAATGTTTAAAAACATTTATTAGATCACCAAAAGCAACAAGATGCTATGAATATTTATGTATGACAAATATTGTTATGATTTGGTTAATGAATATTCTTATACTACTCTAAAATGAATGTTTCGGAAAATTTGTTATGAAAATACCTAAAGGAAATTTCTTAAGAATCTTCCTTATGCATATTTATCTTCAAACATGTATTTATATATTGACAAAAATGTAATAATTTTTTTAATATTGGTTCCAAAAAACAATTATGTAATTACATGTCTCCTTGAAAACAAGTATTTATATACATACCTCTCTAATTATAACATCCTTCTCCCAATAAAAAATATTTCTTTATAATTTTATAGCCAATAAATCCCCATTATTACATCAAAACCTACCATCAGTATGATGATTAGATTTTATAGTAGAAAAAACCACTGTATTATAATTAAAATTTCTTAATATATATTCACTGTAATAAATGCATCACTTGGTGTAATAACAAATAAATATCTCTATAATTAATTAGGGGTGAATGAATATTACTAGAAAACCAGTATGATATAAACGGTTGCAATAAAATAGAATAAAATAATGTATTATCTAACATTGAGTTTATAATAAATGTGTCTGTTATCAAATTAATTTTATTTTCATCTTTAGATGTTATTGAAAAATATTCTATATGATCTAAGTTAATTTATTTATGCAATTCAATGGTTCACTATAGTTGAATCATTGGACATTTACTACTTATCTATTAACTTCCCACTCATAATATTGTTTACTTTTCAATGTATAAGTAAATTACACTTCCAACCCCATAAAGTATCATCTTGGGTAAATTTTTGACATTTTTTACATATAGAGTATTGTTATCTTATAATATTTTTAGTTCCATTTATTATTCCATCATGGTGATTAACCATCCTCTTATACTATCAATTTCACTTATAAATGAACAATTTGGAAAACTAGTTATCATTAATGATAGAACTTTTTATAATCTCTTTATATGATGAAATCATTTAAGAGACTAATGATCTTATAATACTTGGCATCAAACCATCAAATAAATTGTCAAATTTGAAATCCAGGTCATGTATATAATTCATGATATAGATTAACAATCTTATAAAATTATCTTCATAGTTATCTACCATTTCATGTTTCTTGTTTCATCATATTAATAATTTACTTTCAATCTTAGAAAATTTCTATCAAGGAGAATATTTATCGAGAAATGGAACATTCAATATATTTCACCCCATATCGTCAATATCCCTTACCATCTTAGTATTATGAATCTGGGACAACCATTATTCAGAGTCTCCCCTTAAACGATTCAAAACCATAATTTTTTTTCTTTCATAGTACACAGAAAACCCATAATGATATTCTATAAGGACTAGATTAACCGATCTTCCACAATTGGATTAGTCGACCCATAGAATGATGGAGGTTGTTTCCTTATAAAATGATCTAATCAAGTTACTACTTATTGAGATGAAATATTTCTCTCTTTATGGTCCATGTTATTTATCATAACCTAAATATAATTTCCCTAGGATTGTAATAATTTTTTATCATGAACCTAAAATACATTATCTTGATTATTAAGAAATCCCCACATTGTCCATGATTATTGGATTAGATTTCATTTCTTCCAGCATGTGTAATTATTTATCTAATGTCATGGTTTAGTAAAAAATATTATAAACTATTAATATATAAGTTATTAATTATATATCATAATTTCCTAAAATATGGTCTTATGTATAGAAAACCATTCAGAATAATCTTTTTATTGTTTTAAATGTTAAATCTATATTTTGTTCTTATTTGGTTTTAAATTGTGTTCCAAAGCATTCTAACAATACTTACTATAATTACAAGTATAATTACCCCATCCTGGGTTACGTAGATCTATTGTGTTATTTATTACATGGTAATTATAATACATGAGATTAAATTTCCAAGATCACTGCTCATTATTCCTTATGATACTCGGTATATAAATTTTAAATTACATAATGATAAATTTCAACATTTGAGTATAAATCATTTTTCCACAGTTCTATCTATATGGATAATTTTATATTTCATTCCACTTTATTACCCATGGTAAGGAGAAAAAACGTAAAATTTGAGGTCAAATTCATAACAAGCAATATTTTCCCATGAAATCAAACATAGAAATCAATAAATAATTGGAAAATATTATGAAAAGATTATACATAAAATATTCTATGGAAGAAAAAGGTAATAAATGATTAAATTATCACATACTAATGGAAATAATTGTAGTGAATATTATTTGACATTATAAAAAAATATTGATACCTTATGCCAAGACTATATGGACACTCAATTTTTATAGATTAACATTACATAACTTTTTTATGATACGTAAAAAATTATTCAAATAGATTACCAAATACCATACTAGTCTAGTGATTTTGGAAACATGGAAACATAAACACTGGTATATAAGTGAGATACATTATCTCCCACTGGCTTCTTCATGACTATCACCCTTCTTAGACACATAAAACATAATGCATATCTTTATAACATGGGAAAGGAAACATAAAATGGTGTGAGCTTAGATGCCTAGTAAGGGTAATCAATGGAGACATGTAAGAATTTACCCGATCATAGGGGTATGGGAAAGTGATCATAACATTAGAAGATAATTCCATACATATCATAAGATCAGAAACATGAATCGTGGAATAAATCTTGGTAGTTAAAAATACACAAATCATAATAAAATAAAGAATATTATCCATAAAATCATATAAGTTGAATAATACATTCAAATTTTTCATATATAAACATGTTATATCATTCCTTATATTCCAATATACATTTCTAGAACTTATCAAGAAAATTCATGGGAACCACACCAACTTGGAAGGACATGACACCATCCCGAGTCACATTCCTTTACTTATAAGTGATCATATTTCCACATCTTCCCATAGTTAATTGGGATTCCCTATCTTCCAAATGCATGGTGACTAAACCAACATTGAAAGACACACCACCATACCCTGTTGCAGACATTTCCTTGTAAGGGATTAGGATTCCCTATCTTCCCATAATGTATCAACCTCATTAACTAGATTCAAATCATTATTGTGTGAGATATAAATCTTTGCTCAATTTGTTGGAGGGAGATATATGTCCCACACAAATCATAAAAAAATCATTCATACATGTTCTACAAGATAATAAAACATTCATCATATGAAGAACCATAAAAAGACTTGGGTTTTATAAACATAAAATAATATCCCATGAAATGAAATGTGTAATAATAAATTTTCTTCCCATCATAAAATATGGGAAAAAATTATGTTTCATAAAAATTTCATCAATGTGTAACCCATGAAAATAAGTTGGTTTCAAAATCATATAACTCATGGAAGAGAAATAGGTTCCATAAGAATCATTCCATCAAAAAATAAACCATTCAAGAAATAATATGAATGGAATATTTGGATCATTTCCTATAAGAGAATGATTAACATTAACAGATGTTATCATAGATAGAAAATGTATTAGAAATATATTTTTGAATCATTTTTTAGGGTAAATATCCTTTATTATTTAACAAATGATCATTAAAATATAACACGATTGGAAAACCATTTTTATGAAAATATAATTTAAAACTTGTAAATATATATAGGAAATCATTTTGGAAACATTTTTCTTCGAAAATATATAAGAGGATCTATAAACCTATTTTAAAACCATTTTCCTAGAAAAATTATAAATGATTCTTGAAAACATTTTGAAAAATATTTCATTAAAAATAATATGAAAACATGTAAAAGAAGATTGAAATCCATAAAAAAGTAAAATTATTTGTTATTGAAAATAATCTAAATATATCATATTTGAAAACATATTTGAAAACATGGTTCTTGATGTTCATGGAATGTGTCTTAAATAATGAAAATTGAGGCAAAAAAAATTTTCCTTTTTGGTAACTCTTGAAACATAAACCCTCTAAAATAGAGATCATAAAATTGACATATAAGTACCCATAAAATTAAGGATAAGATTTATATATTATATTTAGGGGTATTATTATCACCATTCAATGTATATAAGTGGGGACTAAGGTGTAAATTTCATAGGAATAAAAGTGAGACTAGAAAACCTCTTACCTTGTCCCTTAAGTCTCATCATACTCATTCAATTGTATCTTATGATAAATATAGGTTTATTATAGAGAACCTCATTATTTTATATAATAACATATATGGTTTTATTATTAATTTTAATTAACCTCTTGTTACAAATTATCTTTTTAGGTTTCACTTTACTAAATATCTTCTTGGTTTTTCACATGTGTCTTAATTTGTCATATATTTGGTCCTTATACTTATATAATGATTTCTAGAATGTAAAATATGATATAAATATCATTTATATTCATCATATGTGTAAACTAATGATCCATAGAATATATAATTATTAAATATATTACATTGTTCATGGAGAGGATAGGTCGTACATACACATGAATGTTTTTTCCATTTAATTATCACATAGAAATGAAGAATGTAAATTAAATATATTAATATATATATATATGTGTCTGTGTATATATAATTATTAAATATGTATGATTATATCAAATATATCATATAATTTTACTAAAACTATCATTAATAATTTACATGTGGTGTGTGAACGAATCAAACACATTGAGGGGGTGGTAGGCCACACTTCATCAAATGAAATTATCGTATTTACAAAAAAATTGAATGTATTAAGATATTTGTCTTAAAAGAAATAATGAAGCTTAAATAGATAATATATGTCATATATATCATATATAATTATATTTTCCTTCATAATTTTCACCATGATATGTGGTAAAGGAAAATGAAAAATTGTTGTTTCATGTGGTGGTAATTCATTGTACACACAAAGAGTGTGTTCATTACCAATTTGATAGAAGTGTGTATAAGTGTAGGTTTAAAAATTATTATTAAAGCATCTCAGTATAATGAGTATACTATTTTTGTTAAATAGTTTTGAAATAAAAAAAATTTAAATTGTGGAGAATGAAAATAAAAATGGAGCTTGAGGGAGGGTGTTACCTCTTAATCGGGTAAAAATATTTTGGTTTTCACTAAAGGGATTCCTTGGAATGTTTTTTCCAATAGGGATGCTTCAAGGAAGAATTTACGGATTTCGAGAATTTATTGGGTAGATATTGGAAAAAAAGTGGTTTTGGAGGTGTTAATAATGTGTAGAGTTGGTTTCATTTTGTAGGGAATAGAGGGGACATACTTGATATTTTGTAAAAAAAATATTGGTGTACCAACGTTTTTACCTAAAAAAATTCAAAACAAACCACAAAACAAAAAAATGGATGTCTTATAGCCTAAATATTTCCAAAAAATTGGTTTTCAAACGTTTTTATGTCATTAGGCCCTTAATGTTAATATATATTCCCCTATTAATATTAATTTTTTACTTAATAAAGATAATTAATTTTAATTTAATTTACTAATATTTTTTTTCAAAAACATATTATAACATATTAAAATTTATAAATATTAATTATAAAAATTATGGAATCCA
This sequence comes from Viscum album, assembly GCA_963277665.1. Classification (NCBI taxonomy): domain Eukaryota; kingdom Viridiplantae; phylum Streptophyta; class Magnoliopsida; order Santalales; family Viscaceae; genus Viscum; species Viscum album. Next base: position 341,006,388 of record OY728163.1, read on the forward strand.
TTTTTAATTATTTAAATCACATATTTTAATGAAATTAATTTAAAATTAAACCCTTAGGGGGGACGACACTACGAGTTTTTAAAGTTAAAATGACAAAACAATTGCTAGGTTTTTTTTATCTAATTTCAATATGAAATTGGTTCTAATGACCTTAATTGGGAAAATGCATAAAACATTTATCTAATTAAACATTGAAACAAAATAAAAATATAATTTAACTATATAAATAAATTATATGAAAAAACAATTTTGAATTAAAATTCATTTTTTTCAATATTCTTCCAAAAATGAAGTTTCTCAGAAGAATACAAAAAATTCACCCTAAAAAAATTTATATAATATTAACTGAAAAAATGAAGTTTATTTAACCAAATTAAATTTATAAAATGTTCTAAAATTCATTTGTTTTATAGAAGATCATGAAAATGAGTTTATTTTAGATAATAGTATTTTAAAACATATAAATATTTTACAAAAAATTAAAAATTTATTTTCAATATGTTGTATTTATATAAAAGTATCTTAGAAAATATTTGAAAAGCAGTTATTACTCTGTATATTACTGTTTTTAACATCTTGGTGATAACTATCTCATTTAAATAATTATAACAATAAAATGATGCTTCATAAAAACTCAATTTTGTGTGATATGTATGCAAAGTCAGTGTTGCTTGTAGCACAAGACATGTAGGTGTCATGTGAAAGGAATTTTATAAATAGTGTAATGTAACAAATCAATGAAAATTAATTAATTCAAAATAAAAGGTCAATAAAAAAACATGGGGTCACAATCTATCCCCCTTAAAATGAATTTCTCCATCAAAATTCATCATTAATTTAAAAAAAATAAAGATACTTTTGCCTCATCATAACCTCAAGTTCCCATGCATCTTCCCCCAATAGGTGGTTTCTCTAAAAAACTTTGATGAAGTTAGTGGTCATATCTCATAAATATTTGTCTGTATTGTTCATAATTTCAAATGGTTTTTCCTCATAATAATGATCATGTGCCAGTAGTATGACCTCTGAGTTCAGTACATGTGAAGGGTTAGCTTTGTAATTCCTCAAGAGATATCCTTGGAATGCATAAAATTTTATATCTCGTCATCAATTATCAGCATAAATTTTCTGATGACTTCGTTATTCCTTGATATGATGTGGAATGGAAATAGCATTCTATTTCATTTATTCATAAATATAAGGTCTCAATATCATTCTTTCTCCAACATCACCCCATCACATTGGAGATATACATTTATTTCCATATTTTTCTTAATAAGTTACCATAGTAATTCTTTTCTAAAATACATTACTATAAGAAAACTCAAATTGGGGAATGTGTTGATCCTGGCCACCTTTGAAATCCAGATAACAAGATCACAACATATCCTCTAGGAATTTTGTTTTTATTTCAGACTAACCATATATCTCTGGATGATAAACAATGCTGAAATTAAATTATTTATTATGTGATTACTAAAGACTTCACTAGATTTAAGAGTTAAACCTCACATCCTTATCCTATACAATACAATGTGGTAATTCACGAAACTTTAACACTTCCTTAATGTATATCATGGAAACCTAATCCCAAGATAATTATTATCTTATATAAATGAAGTGTTCTATATTTTTAAAGTGATAAAATTCCACCTATATATCATTAAATCAATTAGAGGTTTAGAGAATTCTAATGAAAAAATCCATAGTGGTGTTCTCCCATTTCCGTTCTGGTATGGGTAACAGATGCAACATTACATTATAATTTTTTCTTTCATCCTTAACTCGATGGAATACCATTCAAAAAGATACATACTAGGCAATATATTTTTTCATTCCATCCCACCAAAAGTATTCATTCAAATCATTATACATAATTTTACTTACAATAGGAACAAAGACTGAATAACTATGATCTTCCTCTAATTTCTCCTTCTTCAAATATAGTATGGAAGTAACACATACATGGTTCCTAAACCATTTAATTCTATATTGATAAAGGTTAAACTTCAAGAAATTTATAACTTTATTTTATAGATATAAATCTATCTTTTATGCCTCCTTAATCTTCACTAGGATATGTGGTTTAACATTCATTTGAGAATGATAAGATTTTCTCCTTCCTTTGGGATTTACACCTCCATCCTTTTCAAATACATAAATATTCGATATTTCTTATCCTATTCATGGATAATCTATTATGATACTTTTGTTAGTTTCATAGGAGGGATTGATTAACATCAAAAGATGTAATATTTTATTGAATATAATTTAGAAGAATATTTTTAGAACATTTCATTAGGAAAATATCCTCTCCTCATTGAAAAGGGATATTTAAAATATAAAAAACTTCTGAAAAACATATTCATAAATTTAATCCTGAAAAAATATAAGTAAACATTTGAAATCTTCTTCCATGCCCTTTTTTTTAAAAACATATAAATTGAGATTGAAAATGTTTTGAAAAAAATGTTTCCTTGAAAACGTATCAAAGAAGCTTGAAAATATTTTGAAAAAATTTTCTTTGAAAAATATAATGAATCTTTTTAAAGGAAAATTGAAAACCAAAAATAGATTTAAAATAATTTTCCTATTAAATTAACATAAAATATCATCTTCAATTTTTCTTCAAACATGGTTTTTTAAGTTCATTGTATGTGTCTTAAAGAAGGAAAATTGAGAAAAATATCTATTTTTTGAATTGGTAACTCTCGAAACATAAACCCCATGAAAGCGAGATCATTAAATAGATATTTAAATACCCATAAAATCAATGATAAAAATAATAGAATATATTCATTTATAGAATAATCACAAAAAAATATGAGGGGGGAATATGGTGTAAATCTAACAGAAATAAAAGTGAGTAGAAATCCCATTACCTTATGTCTTGAATATCATCGTACTCATTCAAACATCCTGAATAATAAATATGAGTTTTTTATACCGAACCATATTATTATATATAATAACATATTTTTTTGGATTATAAATTTATATTACCATCTTATTAACAATTCTATTTGAAATTTTCACTTCGGGTAATATCTTCTTTGATCATCGCATGTGTCTTAATTCATTATATCTTTGGTACATATATGTAGATCATGATTTCCAAAATGTGAAATATGATATAAATATCATTAATATATATTATATGTGTATTATAATAATCTATATAATATTTAATTATGAAAAGAAATACATCATTCATGGAGACAGTAGGTTGAACATGTGCATTAACGTTGTTTCCATTTAATTTTCATATTGAAATAAAGAAATAAAATTAAAAATATGTATATATATCTATATATACCATTATTAAAGTGTCAATATTATATCATATATATCATATATGTTAAATGAAACCATCATTAATACATTACTCGAATTTTTCGAATGAATCACATTGCTTTTAGGGGTCATAGTCCACATTTTCTCAAATGAAATTATTGTATTTACCCAAATTGGAAAGTATTAAGATATGTGTTTGATGATAATTAAATAAACATAAATACATAAATAGTATGTTCATCACCCATTAGATGGATTTGTGTGTATGTGTAGGTAGAAAAATTAATATAAAAACATGCAATTATATTTCATATACTAGTTTTGTTAAATAAGAATGGAATTTAAATAATTTAAAGAGTTTAGAAATAATATTAATGGAAGGAGTGTGAGGGAGGGTGTCACCTCTTAACCAGGTAACTCGTTTTGTTTTCATCAAAGGGATTATTTGGAAGGTTTCCTACCCAATGATAGGCTTCAAATAGTAACATATGGTTGTTGATAAGTCAATGTTTTTGATAATGGGAGAAACAATGAATTTTTATGGGTGTGAATAATGGATAGAGGTGGTGGTATTTTATAGGGAAGGGAGGGGACATAAATGGAATTGATGAAAACAAGTTATATGTACTAGTTGTTTTTACAAAAAAAGGTCATATCAAACAAAAAACAATTCAATAAGGTTATGTTTATAGCTGGAATGTAGCCAGAAAATGGATTTTAGAGAAGTGGATATGTTATTTAGGCCCTTATATTTATGATATATTCCCTTGTTATGCATAATTTTACCTCAATAACATTAATTAATTTTACCAGCATTCACTAATGAATTTGGTCAAAAATTAAGTTTAACTTATAAAACATTATACATTATGATTATTAAAAATATGGAATCCATTTTCCAAAATTCCAAAAATACGAATAGAATAACGTAATTTAAAATGAATCCCACAGATAGGACGACACTAAGGGTTTTTAATTTAAAAATGATCAAAAATTTTCTATGTTTTTTATATCAAATTTCATTTTTAAATTGGTTCCATTGAATTAAATTCAAATAATTGATAAAACATTTATATAATTAAAGTTAATAACAAAAACAAAATATAATTTAACTATATAAATAAATAAGATGAATTAGAGTTTTGACATAAAATTCAGTATTTTTCACTATTCATCCAAAAAAATATGTTCCTCATAAAGATCAGAAATATTAACCCTAATATAATTTAGCCATTATAAATTAAAAAATTATGTCTATTTTTTCAAATTAAAATTGGAAATGTTTCTAAAATCCATTTTATTTTTTTTCAAAGATGGACATTAAAAAAAGTTCATTTAAAAAATACTATTTTTTAACACATAAAAATTTTACAAAAAATTATATTTTCTATTATCAATAAGATTTATTTATATTAAAATAGTACAAAAAAATTTGAAAATTATTTATTGCAATTCATATTACTATGTTTAATGGAAAGGTTAAAACTATATCTTTAAAATAATTATACAATAAAATGATGTCTCGTAAAAAATCAATGTTGTGTGTTACTTAAGCCAACTAAAAGTTGTTCATAGTGAAATAAAACTCATTTACATGTGAAATTAATGTTTTAATTAGTGAAATTTAACACATCAATGAAAAAAATCATTAAAAAAATTACATAATTACCCGTGGTGTTACAATGACTTATTAAAAAAAATGACAGTGACACTACCAATGACCCTTTATGGTTGTCTCATGTGACCTTATTGTGTTATAAAGTCTAATATTATTAAAAATCCTTATAGTCACATATAAATACAATTCATTCCCTGACACACTAAATTATCATTGACTATACATGACATATTTAGAAATATAAATAAAATACATAGAATATATTCTCAACAAAACTTCTCATTTAAGATATTACTATATAGAAAAATGGATACTATAGAAATAAAAAAACCTTTTCTATAGTTAATTAATTAATAAGGATATCTAGGTAAATTCCTTTATCAAATGTAAGGAGTTACTATGGATTCACATTTTTCAAATAAAAAACCTCATTAAGTGAAGAATTTTTTTTTGTTATTAGTAGCTTTATAAAAGTTAATATTATCAATGAGTTTGGGATGTGGGAAGATTGTATTTGAAATGGTGGGACACCAAATAAATTAGAGATAAATTATCATAAAAATATACTCAAATCCTTCATTATGGTTAGTAAACACCATGAGAATCATGTATAAAATATCTCCAGAGATTATCATGTCAGGTGGACAACAAGGACTAGTTATTGTGCACAGAGTGAAGGATTAGTTAATATAGGTACAGAACTTTTTTAGGGTTATTTTCCATTTTTGTATTTATTGAATATCCAAATCCACTTTTTTTTATCCTGATTTGGATATCATTTCTAGGAAAACTACAAATGCACTTTTCTTTATTAAATTTTTGTATATTTTTATGTCTATGGAAAATTTTGGGCATTGTAATTGGTTATGAATTTAGGATAATGAGTGTGAATGGTGAAACATATTTTAAAACCTAATAATGAATTTATATAAATAATTTATAATATTATTTTACATTTAAATGAAATATAATTTGATGTACAAATAAAATTAAAGAAATATAAGAAGTTACCCTTACCATTAAACGTAACTTCTTAATGATTTAAATTTGATCCCTATTTCCTTAGAAACTCTATTGGGAGATTATTGAGTGATAAACGATGGAAATTTATGAACAATGGTTTTTTAGTGGAGAGGAATGAGGGAAAGTGTTGGTATTTATTGAAATGAGGGAGGATAGTTTATTAGTTTTTAAACATAGACTATGGAAATATATGTTGGTGAAAATACAGAACCCCTATAATGCCCATAGTTTTGGATAATATCTTATGAAATTTAAGGAATTGTTTTTGACATATTTTAGAATGTGAACTAAATTCCATTATTTTATATTACTTTTTTTAGTGAAATATAATTTTTCAACAAAATATTTTTTTCAACACCATATTTTCAATTTTAATTACTAGAATGTTTTTTATTGGTGTAGATAATAAATTTAATTCCTTAAAACGAATAATATTAATAAAATAAATTGTATTTTTTCTATTATTTTATTATATTATTTATTATATCTTTTATACATCCTAATTATTTCATAATAAATGAACTATAATCTTATAATGTTTTAATATTTAGCGAAAAAACATAAATATCTAAGAAAATTTTGAAATATTTCTTGTTTGATTATTTTGAAATGTTTGTTTCAACTTTAATGTAATTTTTATTAAAATTATCTTATTTATATGATAATTTTAATTTTTATAAAAAAGATTTATTGAATTTTAAAATCATCTATTTGACACTAAAAATTAGAAACTATTTCTTCTGTTAATATTATTTTTATTCTAATTCATTTGTGTTTAATTATATTACTAATAATTAATTAATATAAAATTAATTAATTATATTATTTTAAATTTATTTTATATATTTTACTCGAATCTTTATTGAATCTGTGTTGTATTACTATTAAAATTGTCATGTTTCCTACAATCGGATTGTAATGTTCAGATCCTAAAGACCAAATTCCAATGTTCAGATTAAAAATTAATAATACACTATTATATTATCTAAAGATCATTCATAAAAGTCCCTTAGATACAATTTATATTCTAATTTTTATGGTTTTCTTCATAATAATAATATTATTCATATACTTATTATTTTATTTAATGTAAGATCCTATTAAGTATAATATTACATTGTCACCCCATGTATTTAATTTTTTAGTACTTCTTTTAGTTGTTATTATAATTGTTATTTCTTAGTTTTATATTATATTAATTTGTGTTGTGATGTGTTAAATTATAATAAAACATGACTTCTATTTACTAGAATTTTTTAGGTATTGCTCATAAATTATTCTATGAGAAGTCATGTGAATTAGTAGTATAGTCACATGGTTGGATAGAAAAAATCCGTACAGTTTTACTTAGAGTCATACATGATAGATCAAATCAATACATTATATTCTCTAAAGTATTATATTTTAATAGTCTTTTACTTGTAGTCCTTTCACTTCTCAATGTTTTAAAATGGGACTTCTAATGTCCTATAATTTCACTATATTGTCTTACGCACATATACATACTCAACCTTAATGTCATATGCCCAGTTGTAAAGTCATACATGTTCTTCTAGAAGTCATACACTTGTCACAAGATGTAAAAAAAAAGAAATATCCATATTTTATACACCAACCATTAAATTCATACTAAATTTTGAATGTATATAATTCCATAATTCTTGGAATGACATTAGGTATTCTGGGAAAAATATCTAGGCAAACTCATACACTTTGAAACACCTTAGACTGGATTTAATTAACACTATGTATTATTAAAATAATTCCTAACCACATGAGAAACCTTACAAGGAATTACAATAGCTTAAATACTTGTTTTATCATTTTAATACACCTCATATTGATTTCATTTTATCTTTTACATATGCACCTATAAACCTACATCAAATATGTATCAAACACAATATTTATCACTCTCTGAGCTAGGTCATCCTAGGATTATTTCTCAAAAGTTCAAATATATTGATTTTTAATTTATATTTAAAAAATATTTCCATTTTCAGTTTAGTATCCAGTATGTATCTTCTCATCCTTCAGATGTAACATGTTTTATATAATCATTATCCTCCTTTAGTACATATATTTTAATTGGTTACCACCTCAAAAATCATAATTTTTTTACTGTATTCTCCATGAATCTATGCATACATGTTCATGAGGGTCATCAATAATTCCAGTCATCTTTATTTAACAGTAATGCATCATGTAGGAAACTTAATACAGTAACCAAAATGTATGTTCATCACCTATAAATTTTCATTATAGTTGAAACAAATACAGTCTCAAAACAAAGGGAACATCAATATCCTATTTTTTCATTTTCAATATTTTTAAATTCCAAGTACTATCAATAGATTTCATTGTCTTTTGGGGTGTTCCCATTTTAGCACCCTCTTTTTGATAATAAATGAAAATGGAATGATATTATTCCTCTCATTAAAAACATGGGTGTAAGGTTTGATTTTATTATCTCTAATTATATCTAATTTTTATAAGAAACTAATGTCCTACCTATTTGGTTACTCTCTCCTTTGAGAGATTCACTTATTAACCGTTTCAGAGAAGGATGTCATCAAAAATCATTTTAATAATGTTTAATCATCTAATAATCTGAAATTCTAGTTTAACTAACCCTATTCTGAAAAGAATATAGGGTAATTTTGAAAACCAGGTTGTCCATAAAATAATTATCACGTGATTCCAAATAAAAAATTATTTTTATTGTGGTTAGTCAATTTAATTTTTGGGATATTTTATAATCATTAACTCGACTACCCAACACACATCAAAATATTTCATGTGAAATAATGATTGTTTTTTAATTGGTTAGATAATAACCCCTTGATAAAAATAGAAAAAATAAAAAAATAATTATGGAAGAATTATAATAGTACGACATTATTCAGTTTTTTTCAATGATTTCAATATTAATAGATTAATCGTAAAATGAAAAATTTATAAAATATTTACTCTTTTTATATCGCCTCTTTAAGGGATTATTTCCACTCTTTATCATAGATGATTTTAGTCTTGTATGATATCAGATGGATGTTGAAAAACATTATGAGATGAATATTATTTTTGATACACAATTATATATTACTTTAAATTTGTTTAAAAATAATTGATATGATCATTTCTCTTCTTCCCCCATCAACATAAATTTAGTTTTTTAATATGTATATCCAACATAATCTGTGAATATATTGGTATCCATCAACCCATTAATGTGATAAATAGTGCTAAGAATTTTCTTTCAATATGAAAACTCATTTCTTTAAAAGTCTAAAATGACTGAAACCATTCATCCATACTCCACACTTGATTTCCTAAATCCATTCATCCTTTGAATGTATAGTTTTATATTTTTTTAACTATCATTGTTTTTATAATTCTCTCATATACTTGATCGAGTAAGGCCATCAATATTTTTTATGTTTCTCTATCATTTTAACATTTTATCATTAATTTTTTCTATTTTTAGGAATGATTTTGAAATGTTTCCATCTATATTTTGTGTGTAGAATCCATCCTTATAACAATAGCATTGATACCAAAAGTAATTTGTGATTTTACATTAGCTTTAAATAAATATTCTATTTTTGTAAAAAAAATTATAACATTTTATAGCTTAGTATATTTACTTATTGAACATTACACACACGTTTTTTTGCTACCTTTTGGTTAAATTTCATTTAAAATATATCCTGAAAATTTCATTTTTAATTTAATATTCCAACAAACATACTAATTATATTATCCATTTCTTGAATTAAATATTTTATTTTAGATTCCATCATTCTCCCTTATTTATTGAAATTACTAGAAAGTTTTCAATGGAACATGATGTGTCATACCTACCATAGTAGAATCAATTATATTTTATTTATTTGAAATTTCCTTATTTTTTAATGCTTGTTCTAGGTCACGCTTTCACATTGAGATTAGTGTCCTTAGAGTTGTTGAAATCATATGGTCCCATATTCATTCTTTCCAAATGAGTGGGGCCTTTCCCACCATGGTTGAAGACTCTAGAACATTGATTAAAATGAGACGATGGTATGTTTTCTATTCAATCTATTGATTCATCCCAAGAGTTTTTTAGTGAGTTTGTGTATCACATACGGGACTGAATGGCCCGAAGACCTAAATTTTTTATTGATTTTTGGATAAACCCCCATTTTAAGGAAACGGGAGGGAAACCTTACCTGACTTCAAAGACATAGAGACTTCAACACAAAAAAGGTCATATCCCAGAATAAGGCTACTTGGAAATACCCCTCCCCAGCAACATAATAAATGTGGAAAACCTCCACCAATGCATTACTGTTCATATAGCTATCCAGTTCATTTCTACACAGGCCTAGTACCGATGGATAAGCCATACCCTCTCAAACTTCCAAATCTGAATAGTCATGCACGATGAAATCAACTGATCAAATCGTCGTCTGGAGTAAATCCTTGTAGAATGTCTGGAAGACTCCATCTAAAATCAAAGACCAGAAATGACCCTGGAACCCTTATGCTTCATCAACACATCACCATTGCAACACTAACTCAAGTTCATTGCAAGACTACAAACACCTGAACACCAACATCACAATCTTGTTCTTGGAACCATCTTCAGGTGGACACCGGATAATTAAAATGCTTTCTTTTATGACATGGAATATACATGTGGTTAGGAATGATGATTATATTGGTTATATGTTCAATCTATAAATATATTATTTTTATGAGATCAAGGAATTTCATTCTCATGGGATAATACATGTCATTAATTAAACCCTAGATATCACATGATCAGCATAAAGAAACATAAAGTTGGTGTGTAACACACCCTAGGCTTAAAACCAAAGGAATCCCATTAAAATAATACATGGTATATCATATTCATCATATGAGGTCTTAGGTACTGATCATCCTAAGAAATATTTTATCATAATAATTTTATTCCAAAGATCATTACAATGTTAAACATGTTATGACCACACTGAGTAAGAATCTATTTCTCATCACCAAATTAGAGATCAAATCAATCTCATGATTATCATAAAATTATTATTATTATCACATGAGGAATTTCATGATCATTTAATGATATAAATTCCTATGGTTATCACCTAAGTATGGTAATAATAGATTATATACTCATTACATAAGCTTCTTAGTCTCTCCATCTAATGCACCCAAGGCTTCCCACATAGAATAAGGATTTGATACATATGGTGGGTTAAAAAGATTTAAAATTGAGTGAGGGAAGTCCCAAATATGGTTACCATTAATATGTTAGTAACATATTTGAAGTCTAGTGTGGTCTGTGTCATCTTTAGTCATCAAATATGGTCCATTTTATAAGTTTAATGTTGATTGAGGGAGTCCCAAAAATGCACATCACACATGGGTCTACCAAATAATTTGAGTTTAATGGGGATGATTTTTCTTACACTCTTTATATAAGGGTTTGTTCGTAGATTTAAAGTTTAGTGAGGGAGGTATCACATATTCTCATCACATATGGTCCAGTCACATATTTATAGTCCAACGAGGATGATCCAATATCTTCCCGTCATGCTTGGGATAGTTCTAATGTTTATGATCTTGGGGTATCATCATAAATTTAATGTCTAGTGGAGTTATACATCCTATATATGCTCATCACATATTGGTCGAGGCTTAGTTTCATGTTTGGTGGTGACACTAGAATCTAGTAAGACTTTGGATTTGTGTTGTGATAGGTTTGATATACTTCAGAAACATGAACAACAATCATAAATACATCCTTCTGAGAAGAATATGGGACTATAATTGTGTCGAGATTGAACATCAGAGAGGATTCTTACATACCCTATTGGGAGGAAGGGATCAAAACCAATTTCATTTAATTGTTCATTTTAATGTCATGTAATATAACTGTATCCTGCATTTTAACGTCATATGATAAAGTTGATTGTTTTGGGAAATGATTGGTAACAAGGGATGGTATGGGTCTTACAAATTTAATATTCCAGAGAAATGGGGGGAGGCATCCCATTAATTTCACATGAGGCATCACATGAGGCATCACATTCTCATCACATGAGGTATCTTATTTTTATCACAAATGGAATCATATGTTCATCTTAAAGGGTGAGACTTTGGTTTTACATCATCTTCTAAATACATTTTCATTCTATAAAACAATATGTAACATAGATGTTATTCTAGGTAGTTTATTTCCATGAATCATAAACCTATTATGTGGGGATTATTAATTATGATTACTATTCCCAATTAAGATGGGAGATAAAAGGATACATGGAACCTAAATATGCTTATCAAAGGGGAAGATGGGTGGTCAACATCAATAATTATATGTTGAAGGCATAGAGATCAATTGGGTTAGTGATGTTGGATGGAAAAAGGGGTGGACCCTACCCATGTACTTCTATGAACCCATGATAATATGTGTTATGATTATTCATTGAGATACTTGGGCCATTCTAGAGATACATATAGATAAGTTTGATGCAAATATGATTGTAATTCTTGAGTGCTACTAGAGAGCACTAAGGATATGTTTGGGGCATATGAAATTGTGCTTCCTGGGTGATGTTAGGGAATAACTACAGTTTTTTGGGGCCTATGAATTAATATACCGTAGTGGGAGTAACCTCGTACTCACCATATGAGATGTCATATGCTCATCACATAAGGTATTTCATGTTTATCACGAACAGAATCCTTGTATTCCCCCAAGGAATCCTATTATCTTCACATATGGTAGGACATAGTTTATATTAATGTGATAAAGAAATTGATCATGCTGTTTAACATATAATGGGGAGGAGAAATACCAGAAATTTTATAGTATTTCAGAAATGACTCTTGTGTCATGAAAGAGGAGAACACAAGGGATTAAAGGGGGCTTACACATTGGGGTTTCCCATTTATACAATGGAATAATAAGGATGTCCATTGGGAATTCACAAGGGTTGTGTGGATATAAAGACCATAATATTGGTTATTCTCATTAAATAAACAAGAATAAATATAGATTTAGTGATGTTGATCCAACTAGACATAATCATTCAAGAAATTTGGTTTCTTGTGAAAGGAGATTCCATTTTGGTCAGGAAAGAAATTTTTTTGTAAAAATATTGGATTTTTTTTTGAAAAATTAATATATATGAAGAGTAACCTTTGATATTGAATTTAGAAAAATAAATACATCACAAAAAATTTGGAGTTTTTTGAAAATAAGTTTACATGAGGTATGGACTTAAATAAAGGAATTTGAAAATGTTGTCTCATGTAAATTATCATTTCCATGGAAATGATATTATGTGAGGCATTTACATTGATTTGTATTTACTTAAAAATGAGATTCATGAAAGTATATAATTTTTATTAAAGTGAGTTCCCAAAGTATAATTTTTCATGAAAACATATATAGTAGAAGCAAATGAATTTATAGACCTATATGAAGTAATTTTTATATGTTTGGATTTTTTGTGTTTCATGATGCATGTAACCCAAAGGTTACTGTGAAGAGATTATTAATTGTATAATCCTAGAGTTTCCCCTAAAAATAGAGAATAATTATTCATTTATAATATTTTTTTCCAGAATTTTTTTTTCTCATATGCAAATGTTATTATATTATATAAAATTGGAGTTTCAAAGGTATTCCAACTCTGGTTCACATAACTCTATCTTTGTGTGATGATTGTATTCCCTTGTTGGATCCTTGGTCAAGTATAAAGAGATATTCTGACTATGATGTTGAATTTATCATGAAAATAGAAGTTTCATATATTTCTAAGAGTTGTGTGAACAAATCATAAGTTTCATGAAACTATAGAATTTTCTTCAGAAAATCATTGGTTGAATTTCATTTAGAAGCCCATCTTTAAATAATAATAACTTCTAATGTGTAAGTCTATTTTGGATATAGGACCATTAAAATTAATGCATAAAAAATAATTTACGAACATAGATATGGTATATAAACACTATATGGATGGTCCACGAAGAAACAATGTTCTAAAAATGACCTGATTTGTTTGGACTTCAAAGACTTTTAAATTATTTTTATATGAATTTTTCAATGTCAACAGCCTTCAATGACTCTCTTTGGTGTGCAATTCTCAACCACCTTTTTTTGTTTCCCAAAATAGAATTTTAATTCTCCTTAAACTATTTTTTTATATTATGGACTTATTTTTACCTTAGTATAATATTTATTTTTCACTAGTATATAAAACACTCTTTATAATAGTGGGAACCTCTATAGAAATGTTTAGATGATTTAATAAATAAATAAAATGTATTCACACATGATTTATTTATCTTATTTTGTGGACCCATTATATATAACGTATATTTTCTGTGATTTTTAAGACTTATCCCCCTTTATTTATGTATTCTATATTTTTTTCTAATATATTATTCCAAAAATCAATACTCATTTTCCTGAACCTACAACTAGACCAATGGGGCCCTATAAACTTCTCCAATTTTTATGAACATACTGTCCAACCAAATTTTAAATAATGTTGTCCTATGATAGAAACCTAGATGTTTTGGGATTAATTTGGGTTTATTATCTTCTTAAAAATGTCCAAATTCACCCTTGATGATGTGGTGGTTTTTCTAATTTTAATATTTCTACATTTGTATATATTTAACTATTTTCCAACATTAGTTGTCATAATATATTTAGAACCAACATAATTAATGTGGTAGTGGGATTCCTTTTTATTTGAGCCGATTATGGGATATCATTTATGTGGTTTCTATCTATTGTTACCACTAATATAAGTATTTTTTAGGAATGAATTACTTCATAATTTCATGTCGAATTAAATATCTTCTCTTCATATTGGGATGATTAAATTTTTTTAGCATTAATATTTTTTATTTAACATCAAACTATTGGGTATTTATGTTGATATTATACTTATAAACCTCCACTAAACTCAATATTTCTTCCCATTTTATTTAAATCTATGAAACTAGATCCCTATTCACTTTTTATTTCATATAAGAACAATTAAGATCTGTAACCATATTTTCCATAGACTCTAGCTACGAATAATTAATATTTATATAGACTTGGTGTAACTTATCCAATTCATGGATCACATCATCGAAGATATTTTAAAATACTTCAGTATCACAAATAAATCTTTGAAATTTTTCCATAACTAATGAATCTATTTAATTGAAAATTTTGGGAAATTTTTCTTTGGATTTCAAAAGCATTATGAGGTTGTTGTAAAAACTCATATGTTTATATAATGAATCTTGAATTTCATCAACATCTTGTTCTAGAAGTGTTTTTAATCTTTTATTCATTTAATGAATTTTAATACATAGCTTACCACCACAATACATAGTTTACATATATGATTTATTTATTCATTAGATGTGTTTTTATACAAATATTATTACTTCTCAAGGTAAGCGAATGAGAATATGTTTAAAGGAAAATTTTATGATACATTTTAAGGGTGAAATGTATGACTTTTTGATTTATTTTTCATGAGTTTTGAAATATTTTTAAGTAACATTTATGAGTTCTATTTGACCTATAATTTTACTTATTAATGGTTTTATATAAAAATTTTACAATTGAAGTTCATTTCTTGGGTAGGAAAATGATTGTTTTAAGATCAAATTTAATTATAAACAAGGAACATTTTCTTAATCATTGCTGGTGGAATAATGGATTAATTTAATTTTTTAGTTCTCATACTACATTTTCAAATTTTTTAATATATTTTTACAAATGGGAAGGGATAACAATGAGGTAAAGGTGAAAATTACGAAGATAAATCGAGAAAAAAATGTCTTTGATCTTAAAGGTTTTATATTGATGAAAAAATGGATACAGAGTGAAAGTTTCAAATTTGTAATGTAATATTTTCTTATGGAAGGGTGATTTACTAATTAAATAAAACACTAAATCTAATGTGATTGGAGAATTTCGGAAAATTAATTCTTTTTAAAATATTCAATTTAGGTATTATTTAAAATGGGTGCTTATAGTTTGTATCCAAGATAATGTTTTTATAATTTTTGAGTATCAAATAATGTAAAGAAATAACATTATAAGGTTATAATTTATGGTTATAGAGATATATAATTTGAATATTATCATGTAGTTTCTTCTAAAATATGTCCTTTTAGAGTAGTTTTTTATAATGGAATCAAGGAAGCTTGAGTAGGAAGGCACTAAAAGGATTTTATCCTTCCAAATCAACATCCTAGAATTGATGAAATTGGAACTGGGTAGTTTTTTTATGATGGTATATTTTAATAAGTTTATAAATGGTGGTGGAATAAAAGATGGAAAAAATGAGAACTACCACAAAGTTTTATCTTGGTCGTGGATCATTTTACGAGACAAAACCCTATATCGTTCAGTGTATATTCTGACCCCGTGCTAGCATAGGGATATATTAAAAATCTATAAAATATAACTGGGGTCATGAGGTTTTCTAAGTATCAATATTTAAACCATCCTATAAATTTTTTTAATGATAAAAAGAAAACTAGAGGTTAATGGTCAAGAATACTAGATAAAGAGAATATATGGATGCCTTAAAATGGGATTAATTGAAGAATATTTTATGTAGAATTATTTTACAAAGGTTGTTAAATGTAGTATAAAAATTTTATTATTTGAGTAGAGGTACAAGGAGGAATATTTAGAATCTACATATAAATTAAACATTACTCAATTAGAAAGGTTTTCATTATAATGTATCTATGATAATTATCAAAAAATAAATTAGTTTTAATTAAGATTAAATCCATGATACTGAAGAGAACTAGCCTCAAAGAAATTTAAAAGTTATGATACAATATTTTTCTATTCTAAGAAGGTAGAAATGGAGTTTTATTATGATCATGAGTTATAAACCAACAAGAATAAAATTTGTCCTATGTGTAATAAAAAGGAAAGAATCTATTAATTAAATCTAAATATACTAAAATCATTTTTTTAGTTTGTGATAGTTGTGGTAAAAATAACTCTAGGGAAAGTCTTATAAAATTTAGTCAGTGCTTCTAATGTTTCATGTTTTGTTATATATATTGTTATTGTAAGGAAAATTATCATGGTAGTGGTGAAATGGATTTTGATAAGTAGGAAGTAATGTTTTTTAATGGTAATGAGATGGGTCATTATGCAGATGTGTTCTAGAGGAAGAGTATAAATGATGGGAGTCAAAATACTATATGTAAAACGGTGCGGTTAAAACCTTTTCAACTACTTCAAAAGATTTTGGTCCATCAAATAATATAGTATTTTTTACATTGAATGTTTTTCAGATTGTGTTAATACCTAGTTTGATTTTGGGCACAGGTTATTTTATTTCTACAAGATTTATTAGCTAAATGAGAATTTTACCTGAATAAATGAAGTTAGGAATTTTGGGAAAAAAATATATTAGGGTAATATTAAGGAAAAAAATTACAAAGGTCTTCATTTTATCATTTGTGGAAGGCTTTCCTCTATAGACCTTATTATAATTCCTATTATGAAATTTGATTTTATTATCGGTATAAATTTTCTTTATGCTTATCAAGATAATATAGATTTTAAAGTTAATGAATTTATTTTATGAAATAAGTTTTAGTTTATATTTAAAAATTAATAAGTACCTTTGATAACATATCATGATGAATAAAAACGATTAAAATGTGGAAATAAATTTTTTCTTTCTCTTGTTTCTGAAAGTAATGGATTTTTTTAGAATAACGATGTACCTGTAGTGAAATAATATATATAGGTTTTCCCCAATGAACTTCCTATAATTATACCTAATCGCGTAGTTGAAATTAATAATTATATTTTTCTTGATGCTAAGACAATTTTTAAACCCCCTTATTGAATGGAATAAGGAGAACTTTAGGAATTGAAATATAAGTTGAAGGAATTTATTGAAAATTGTTTCAGTCATCCCAATATTTTACCATACTGTGCTTCTAATTTATTTTTTGAAAATAAATATTTTTCCAAGAGAACTTTCATTGATTATAAAGCATTAAATAATATCATTGTTATGAATAAGTATCTATTGCCTCATATTGATGACTAGATTGATTAGATCTCAGGAGTTCAATATTTATCAAAGGATAATGTGAGGTATGGGTACCATTAGCTAATGGTGGATGAGGATGAAATCCCTAATATAATGTTTCTTGATAGGTATGGGAATTGCAATTTTTTGGTTATGGCCTTTGGGTTGATTAGTGGTCTATCGATATTCATGGATTTTATTAATATATTTTCCATGAATATTTGGTTTAGTTTTTTTTGTTCTACTTATTGATGATATTTCATATTATTCTTAAATTTATTAATATAATGTAAACCACTAAATATTTTTATATAAATCATAGAACTAAATAATTTATATGGGGAATTTTGTAAAAGTGATTTTTGGTTAAAACTGATTTAATTCCTATGAAGGACCCTAAATTAATATGGTTTAATTACTGATCCCAGAAAAATTAATTATTATGTGAATTTCCATGACCTATAAATTTTACTAAGACTTAATATTTTATTGGATTAGTTTCAAAAAATTTGATCAATTTTAGATTCATCATGGTAACCAAATAATTTATAAATACCTTCAGAAATATTTTTTAGGACATAATGATGAAAAAATGCATACTTTACTATGAAGTACCTGATTCTTAAATTTGTTTAAGGGGAATAACAATTACCGAATGATATTCTTAATCCCATTATAGTGCCATAAGGTGGAGTGGGATAATATATCCCTAGATTTCATGGATTAATTACCAAATTCATGTTAGGGTAATAAGGTGATTTGGGTAATTATTGATCAATTTACTAAATATGATCATTTTCTTCACATTTGAGATAATATTTATTTAGTTAATATTTATCATGTTTATATAAAAGTGATAATTATACTACCTTGAGTTCCACTTTCTATTGTCTTTGATTATGATCCAATATCCACCTCTAATTTATGGAAAAGACTTTATAATTTAGTGGGTATTTGATTAAATTCTACTAAAATCATTTATCCACAATATGATGAAGAGTTAGAGAGATTTATTCAAACAATAAATGATAATCCTCCTGATTTTTCAAAGGATTATCAAGTAATTTGGGATCCATCTGTGAATCTGGTAGATTTTTATGATATTAACAATATTTATTCCAGTATATATAAGACACATTTTGAGGCAATTAATGGAATGTAGTGCCAGGATCCATATTATTGGGGTAAAGTCATGGAAAATATTTTTTTTGACCCGAATTGGTTGAAGAAATGTTTAAGAATGTGACAAAGATATTGTAGTATATTTGAATGGTTCAATGTTGATAGAAATTTTTAAAAAATAATTAGAGGAAATATATTTAATTTGATGTGTGTAATAATTTTTTTCTTTAACTATCTCCATGGAAATGTGTTTTGTATTTTTATCAAAAGGTATAGTTAATTTTATAATTCATTAGACCATAATAAATTATAGATGATATTAAATTTTTTCTTTCCATGATTCCATTACACTAATTTATCTTATGTATATGATGTATTTCAGGTTCCTTGTTTAAGAAAGTATTTTCCCAATGCATCTCATGGTTTGTCCCCTGGTGCAGTTTAGTTGTAAGAAAATATTTCCTATCAGGAATAACCATTTCAATTTATTGATTAAAAAGTTAAATTTATAAGGAATATAGTGATTTACCAATTTTTGTTTTGATGGAAAAACATATGATTAAATAAGTAACATCTAAATCCAAAAAATCGATGAGTGAATGATATCCCCACATGTTTAAATAGAACATAAAATTGTTTAGACAAAATTTAAAAATTCAGGGAGTAATGTTGCAATGTTGTTAATACTAAAATATATCATTTTCAGGGTTTATTAATATTCATCAATTATATTTTATTGATTTATATTCATTGAATGAATATTAAGTAATTTTTTCCATAAAGTAATATGTATTATTTCTATCCAAATTGGTTTCCAAGGATTATATAGTTTTATTAAAAAAAATATAATTTATATAATTTATAAATTTAATATGATAAAAATTATATAACTTTTTAATTTATCATGTCAAAAAATTAGGATGTATTTTTTATAACATTCTAAAAAATTTTATTTTTCAAATTAATTGTTAAAACTTTTATTTTTATAGTAATATTTATTTTTCATTCATGTATCTAAAATATTCATATCTTTTAAAAAATATTTCAATGTAAAATTATTAGATTTATGTTATGAATAATCAATTTACAATCTTTATAGTAATTTTTTTTCTTTAATTAGGGATAAAAATATTTTATACTTAAGAATATGTTTTTCCTGGAAAACTGTTTTTCATCACATTTTATGGATTTAAGATAAAATTAAATTATGGAACTTCTGTGAATTGAATTTTATAAAATGGATTCAATATTTTAAATTCGACTAATTAATATTGCAAAATAAGGAAATTTTTTCCCGACATGACCCATCGTAGCCCACCTAGTTGGTAGTAAGCCATGTATGGCAACCGAAGACCACCTCCAATATTCTTGGGGAAATCGAACAATGCCACATAGGAATATAAAACAAAAGTGAGGCCGTAGAATAAGGCACCTATATACAGGGCAACATATCCAATACCCATGAAATGATGAATTTTTAGGACACAACTGATTCCTCAATTCATGAATGTATCTATATCCTACAATCAGTGTATCAAAAAATACTAAACAACATAAAGGTCCAAGTATAAGATAACCAAAAAACAATAAAACAATTTCAGCCTAATATGATAGGATTTTATTAAAATTAAACACCTAGTATAAACCATGGTCTCCCAAGATCATCTATGATTATTCTTCTTCTAGTCCCGCTAGGACCTCATTGAATGACCTATCATCAGCATAAGACATAACAAGTGTGGGCAGAACCCATGCAAGGGTGGATATAATAATACCAAGTAGGGAATCCGAAAACAACCAAAAAATAGAGTAAAGATATTATTCATTTATTTATCATGACTGTGTATCAATTATAATACGAGACATAATAATTATAAAACACACATGTTTGTAAAATTGATGGCAAGTCACTTGGAATGGTCATAAAAATCTTAGTAGCCTAGAAATCCGGGTTTAGGGTTTGAAGTAACTCCAACTTATGATAACTCAACCCATGATCCGGATAACACTAATGAATCTTATCCATGGGGTTATTATTTTGGGGCCTCTCTATGAATATGTACATATTGGAACTCATAATCAATCTATTCAGAGATAAGAGACCACACTCAGAGATCATGGGGGACAATTAAAACCCCTATCGATTAACAATGAAAAAATATATTGTTTGGACATGTAAGTTGGTAATTAGGATTCTGAAAACCCCATATATGAAAGATTATATGGTATATGATCCCACCTTAGGCCTCAAAGCAGGATTTATAAAACTGTTTATAAGTGAAAATCATAGAGATCTGGTCCAAGGAATTTCACCCAACTGATACTAGTCTATAATGTTGAGATATAGGACCTATACATACCTTGAAAATTGACTACAACATGTACTAGTGGAACAAACATGTCTTGTCTACTCCATGTCCTTTTGTGTCTCATCATTTTTCATGGAATTTACTTATCATTTATAAACGGTGTGTTCTTTTAGGATAAATGATGTGTAGTGTTTTGAAGGAACTCAAGATATGCCACCTTTCCATTTATATGATCTTTAAGATATTCCCATTTACATTTGTGGTTCTTGTGTACCATGATATGAAAATTTATCTGGTCATTCTATTGCGCTAAGGTCCTTACCATGTCCATTTTCATGTATATTTCCATGTTACATGAGGGTATACGCCATGTCTCTAGGATTTTTTCACATATATTATGACATGTTCCACATGCATGGAATTTAATACTATTCTCAATAGGTAATCCCTTAAAATATATAAGGGGATACACGACATGTGTTCCTCTTGGGTACAAGACATGTAGTTAATATTTTCATATAACCTACTAGTTCTTCATGCATATTTTCCCTAATCCTTGACCACCATCAATTCAAAATCTATAGTCACTTAAGAACATATATCATAGGATGAAGGGTCTCAATATATCAAAAGTGACTAGCATCTGTTAATTGATCCACTTGAAACACATCTCTTATCGCACAGCTAGGATGAGGCACCACAACCCATATCTAGGGATGTCAAAATCTGACTCCAAACACTCATTCATCATGAAAAACCATGATAAACTCTTCAATCACAATCTTGTACCTAGGTAAATTATCCGTTTTTCCAAACATAGATCACACAATTATCAGTTTCTAGGTATTCACCGAACTTATGGAAGAAAGGGAATGTTGGTAATGAAGATACATTGATTGGGTGGGGGATCATAAAACAAAAAATGTGAGGAATGAACCTCATCTATTATTCTGTTTGGTCAAAATTATTTATTATAAGTATTACTAACAAATAGTAAATAGTCAAATTTGTATCAATTCCTAAATTTTGGAAGATAAAACCACATCCACATACATGATCAACCCATAATATAATTTGTTATTCAAATTGATCCACATTCATTAGGGATTAAGTAACCATGGGTTAACCTAGTGAATAACATTCCCCACCTTAGGGTTGGATCATTCACAGATGAAGAATGGACATCCTTCCTTGTTTTAGGAGATCAATAGTATTTTTGATTGGATAACTGATTAAGAATCCATGATCTTCTTTCATTCCTCCAAGAAATATCCTCTAAAAATCCTATATCAATCAATAGGGTTACAATTTTAACCTTAGGTCCTTTTCTAAATATCAATTCTATAATGATAGTATTTCGTCACTACACTGAAATGACAAATAAATAAATTTAGTTATTTATTTTACTAGTTGTGTCCCTGATTAATCGTTAAAAATACACCTTATGTCAACCAATGTTATTTCATGCTTTGGGTAAAATCTATATTCTACACTCTTAGGTGGTCTCATATTTATCAATCAAATATCTACACAATATTCATTTAATTATTTTAAAAAAACTAGCTGCACATGATCTAATAAAGTTATTTTTATTACTAAAATATTTATAGCCTCTCTTGTCCCTTGAATATCGTACAGAATTAGTTTCTATATTTTAAAATATAATTATAAATATACCAATGTTTTTACTGGAAAAAATATTGTTCTTACGTTTTCTTCACCTTAGGTGTTTTCATCATGAAAAGAAAAAAACCTTATAAAAATGTGTGTACTAGGATTGCAGATGGGTATCCTACTCCAATGTAGTCTCTGAAAATTTCTTGATGTGTCATTGGACACAAAACAATAGAATATCTTGTAAATAGAGGATCATCTCCTATAGACCCTCAATTCAGAAAAAGTAATCTTCAAGTGTAGCTTCATCCTTATTATCCAGCATTCCCAAGTCTTTAAAATGTTATCGGTTTTTCACATACCTGATCAGTTGTGACACATATGAAATGGAAAGTACATGGTGTAACTATAGATATAGGGAAAAGTGGTACACCACTTTTCCAAATCAACACATAAAAGAAAATAATAATGTTTCTCAAAGATAACATTTTTCCTCCAAATCTCATAAATCATCACCATGGTGAGATCTTTATGAACACATGGTCTCTATCACTAGACTAAGAAGGCCTCTATAGTAAGTCTTTATAAGTCTTATGATGTATCTAGTATGTCCTAATATATTATTAAATTATCTTCACATTCTATATTTTTTATCGCACCAACTCTTGGCACATAAGTGTAGACAATCATAGCTCATTTTTTCATATTGTTGACTAGAAGGGTCTCCAATTAAAGGAATCTAATATTTCTATAATGATGGGGGAATTATATCTATTATTGTATGAAACTACAACAACGGTATGTTATCCTCAAAACTAATACCAAAGTCCAACCTCAAATCCGACAACATGTCCCCCCATGCCTAGATGGTCTACCCTATCTCGCTGTTAGTCTGGTGGTGAAACACCATGCTCAAATATAGCTGAGATCAAATGGAATACCGTAATCCTTCCTATCATTGTGATGTGAGGAGAGAATAATGATATAAAATGATCATCGAGGTAAATCCATGAAATTTAACTATATCATATACAAAAAGGGAACCTAATAACTGAAATGAAATTTGTGATTAGATATCTATGAATTTTGATGATATGGTGAATCAGTCTAAAATCACATAGATGGAGTCATGTCATCTAGATTATCATGGAATCCCCATAATAAAATCTATAGATATACAATCACACTTACATTCTAGTACCTCAAGTGGTTTATCCAAATCCATGAAAACCTGGTTATTTACCTTCACATACTGACAAGTGAGGCATTAAGAGACAAAATCATCTACAAACTTATTCATTCATGGAGATCAGAACTGAATCTGGAGGTCCTATTACATTTTTTCCACTCAAGGATATACCTCTTAGGGGGTGTATGAAACTCCCAAAAAACCATCCCTCACAATATTACTGATAACATTGTATTCCATTTTGAAAAGTATAATGTTCTCCCCATCATTCGAAAATTTATTAAGAGAACATCCATTGGATATCAAAATATGAAAGATCTCATAATAGGTATCTCCAATTTGATCCAACCTATAATTTTGGAGATTTAATTGGTAGCAACCCTCAACATGAATAAATTAAAACCATCATCATCCACTGTGGATAACTACAATGTGGACACCTACTCTGATTCCTCACTCAACAACTATGAACATGATCACCTGTTAAGACCATCCTCCACCACATTCCCTTTCCCACGAGAATAGACTACCTCAAAGTCATAATATTGGAAAAACTCTAGGAATAACCAATCTATCAAGTGGAGATCATTTTATAATAAGATATACATGAAACTTTTATGGTTTAAATAGATGAAAAACTACTCTCCCATAATATTGTGACACAATATTTTTAAAAAAATTTAAAATACCAGCAACTCTTGATTGTGGGTCACGTAGAACAATCATGTAGTATTAACTTGTAAAAACAATTGGCAGTCACTGAAAACCTATGTATTATAACACAACAATGACAAGTTCCTTAATCATTATATAACACGATGTACTCAACACCCTCCTCTGGATATCTCTATATGGGAGTGCTCATCATCTTCTTTCATAACTCCTAAAAATCCAAAAAAAAACCCCTTTGTTCCCTTTGAAATGCCTCCTATTCTTGGAAAATGTAATCAAAGGTGTCGATATACTGATTAAATACAGAATAAATATATGATTGTATCTATCTAACCTAAGGAATCTTCATACCTTAGTCACACTCTTGGGTGGATCCCATGTTAACACTATCTCAACCATGGTTGGGTCCACTAACACACACTTTGTAGAGATGAAATATCCCAAAAGTGGATATATAGAATCAATATATGACACTTAGATATTTTACCAAATATCGAACTCTCTTAGAATTTTTCTAGGACCATCCAAATGATTCTTGCAAGATCCTCCTTAGATTACAAGTATAGTAGGATATCATTGATGAATACCACCACAAACTCATCCAAGAAATGATGAAATTTCAAGTACATGAGTCTCACGAACATAGATAGGGATTGAAATATTCTAATAGGTATCATTATGAAATTATAATGACTATATCAACATTTGAATTCCATCATCGGTATATCCACATATCATACATGGATCTTTTGATAACATGATCTAGTGTCAACATTCTAGAAATATTTTACCCAGATAAACTATTCAAAGAGGCATTCGATACTCAGTAATAGGTTACTCTTCTCCATGGTCACTTCTTTCAAGAAACAGTAATCCACACACAAACTCAAGCTTCAATCTTGTATCTTAACAAAAAGTACTAGGCTTTGTATGGAGACACACTAGGTCTAACAAACTACATTACTCTAAATCATTCAACTACACCTTTGTCTCCCAATGTTATATAGTATCCATCCAATTATGATTAAGAAACTATTGGGTAAATCCTTGGGTGAAATTAAACAAATATCTCTGTCTCTTGTTGAGGTTGTAAGCCAGAAACATTTTCAAGAAATAGTTCTTTATACTCTACTACTACTATTGGAAGATGAAAGCCCATAACATCCACAAATCCATGGTTTATACTACATGAATGATGAGTAATTGGTTATATACTGATGTGGATGAACTCATCCTTATGTTCCAAGAATTCCTTCTATCCCATGATGGAAACCTCATTCCATCACTGCACACATACCATATCCTCTACTTGAAACAGTTAATTTTGGTATGAGATAAGGGTAACTAGTCCATACCTAAGATGATGTCATAATTACCCATCACTACTACAGATAGATCCCAATGTAAACTATCTGCTCCAATAGATAGGTCACACTGTTGAATCTTAAGATTTATAGTGTCTAAAAGAGGAGCAGGGGTGAATTGTTCTTAAAAAACATTAAACTATTCAAAATACAGACCTCGTTACTATTTTTATAGTACAAATATTTCTTCTAAATATCAGGGAACTATATCAAAATAAAAGTGTGTTTGTGAAACAAGTGTATATAAAATAGTAGTAAAATTAAATTTCCATTATAAATTTAATAGTGTTATTAAAACAACATATCAAGAAAATTAAATTTAAAATTTAGAAAGATACTTAGTAAACTAAAAAAATTAAAAAAGAAACCAGTATACTTTAACATTTAGAATAAAGGAAGTTGATAGCCTTCAATTAAGGTATCCAATTCTTAAACAAAACTTCTACGTTTTTCTTTCCTTCATAAGAAATAAATTGATTACAAAGATCAAAATCAACTCTATATTCCAATCCCTAGAAGCCCTTGATCAACCTGACCAAATAAGAACATTTTTATATCAACAAAATTCCATGATCTTAACCTCAATCAGAAACAGAATAAAATGGAAAATATGATTTAAGGAATTTTCAATCCTCACAAAGATTCACTAAAACAATAATATATAAAATATTAAAATTTCCAAAAAACATGTTGTTATTGTAGGTAAATATTCATATGAATGATCTTGTAAAATAATTATCTTCCAGCCTATCTAATGCACCACTCTTTATATGTACACCTCTAATAGTAATCTTTCAGTGATTATTAGAGTTGGTACAAATAACCTAGAATTATATTCCCTTAAAATCTCAATAAATAATTCTTCATCTGATTTAATTTCTATAGAACCATTATAATACTATTAAAATTTATTCCAACAAGTATAAAAAATTATGACATTGAGTATAAACTTTTTTTATGATGTAATAAAAACTTGTATGTCTGATGGACTAAACTATGTCACACGGATAGACTAAACACAGTCATAAAAATTGACTATATTAATTCATACCTTTATAATACATTCTTTCAAACTGATAGTCTAGATTTAGTCATACTGAGAGACTAGACTTTTTCACTCTAATTATCTTGAATTTATTCATACTGATAGACTAGATTCTTTTCATTTTGATAAAATAAACTTATTCCAGTCCAATGGACTAGAATTTATTCACTCAGACAGACTAGACATTACTCAGTCCTATAGATCAAAATTTAATCATTCCAATGGATCGTAATTTTATGTAATTTTATATTATCTCATTCAAAATAATTCCTCATTCTGTAGAATAATTTGTTTTCAACAAAAACAATCAAGAAACTTTATAGATATAAATTTAGTATAAAATAGTATTTAATGGTGCATTTTTATTTTGAAAAATAATGATATAACATATAGAATGTACAAATTTAGTGTCTCAATATAACACTTTTAAAATAAAAAACACTTAAAGTTAAAAAATTTAAATTTGAAAATCATAAAATCCCATTAATCATTTTAAAACATATCTCCCATTATCTTTTCTATCTCTCCATTTATTTTTGATTCAACTATAGTTATCATAATTTGAATAAAAGAAAAAATATAAGATAACTTCTTAATAAAACCACTTTTATAAACTTCTCTTCTCTTAAAAATAAAAGTATCCCTAATCAACAATTTCTTTTATTACATCTCATAAAATAAATTTTTTCGAATACCCATCCAAATTTTTTAGTTTCAAAATGGAATATAAGAGGTATAATTTATTTAAAATCATAGTGATAATAATAATATGATATAATTTATTATCGATAAAAATTCATCCGAAATAAATTATACAAAGAACATTCATCCAACCAAAATTGAAAAAACAATGAATCAAATATGAATATTGAAAAACATTAGAACATTCATTAATTCCAAAATTTATTTGAATATTACAAAATCAAGAGTACATAAAATAAATCATTCTTTAATTTGAAACTTTTAAATTATTAATTTCATGTTTTTGATCTCTTCTGGGTTCTTATAAACTTCTCGATCAGTTGCCTCCATATTTTATGAACATAATTTAAGTAAATAAAACATTCGCAATTCCTTATTCAAAATAAAAATTTCTACCTCAATAAATTTTATCTTAGTGTTTTAATCTATTGAAATTGTTAAATAAGAAAAAATGTTCTTCTATATATGTTATGAAATTTAATCATCATGATATTTGTATAAACACTTTAATCGGTAACCCAGTTCAGAAATCTCATCAGCTTCAGAATAAAACATCTAAAAGGAGTCATAAATCATTAAAAAAGTATTGTTAGAAACTTTAATATGATCGTTATAAACACTTATATCCCTCTATATTTCTTTCATCCATATAAAAAATCAATTTTAATTTTTTTATGTCATACTTGTATTCAATAATTAAAATATTGGAAGCTTTCTTCATTCTGGATGATTATTTTAGCAAAATGATTTAAATATTCTAATTGTTATATCACATTTACCCTCTTGAGAGTATAATTATCCTGAGATTATATATTTAGTATATATATAATATCATCAACTAGTTTCTTCAACAAATAATTGATGTAATTGAATCTGGATTCCATTCACTAATCGGGATGAGTAGCTTGTAAATCTATTGAATCAGATGAAACATCAAAACACACATCATTGAAGGAATTTTAGCTAATTTGTATTTTTATTGATCTTTATCTTTTTAATTATTTGAATTTTCCACAACATCAATTTTTTAATTATATTCAGATTTATTGAATACTCTTGTCAGTGATTGATGATTTTCAGATTCTTTTTAGAACTATATTCCTTCTTAAAAATAACTAAATCAGCATCCTTCTCAAATTATGTAGTAAATAAAGATGTTACTAAAGAATTGTTTCCTTATTCTTATTCTTCTTAATATTATTCTTATTATTTTGAAGATATTTATTTATATTATTCTTCAACCACTTCTTTTAAATATTTGAAAAACTTATGTTCACTTGTAAATTCATATTTTCAGGGTTTCCTTTCATTTTTTAACTATGATACATTTTTTAGCCTCAAATTGTTTTCTATTCGAATTCTCAATGGAAATAGGGAAATTAAAAGTTCTAATAAAATATTTTCACAAATATTTTTATGAACATCATTTTCTAAAGGATGAGTAGGTTGAAAAACTGCTGGAGGAGAAATTCAGAGAACCCTTTATCCTTCCACTTCTCTAGAAATGATATCTCTATGTGATATTTCAACACATTTAATCATACTCTAAACTATAATAATCTAATAAACTCTATTATTTTGATTTATTTTATTCTCTTAAACTTTCAAAACATTTTTGATTTTATGTTTTAGTGAAATAGACTCAATATTATGTAAACAGAAGTCTGGATCTTTGGATTTATTTTATAATTTAATTTTAATCAATTATTTGTAGGCATCATTAGTCAGGGATTTTAGTTTATTATTCATCATGGTATGTAAAGAAATGACAATCTTTTTTTCTTGGACTCTTTCTTTAAGTAGTTGAACATCACTATCAGATGAACCTTTTTTAAAATTATCAACAGACTTTTCTAGATTTAAAAAAACTAATTTCATCTTTGAAATCAACTATTCAATTATCAAGGATACCTTTTCTATTGTCACTATATCTTAATTCAATATCTTTATTACTATCATAAAATTTATCAATATCTTGTTGATAAATTATGGAAACTATATGATTTTAAATTTCATCTTCCATTTCCTAACATATTTAACTAAAATGAAACCAGGCTTTAACTAATTTATTTTTTTCATGTTCATCATAATGGGTAAAAAAATACATCCAACACTATTAGTTTATCTCTATCAACATAGCTCAGTATTATGTATCAATGCATTCGAAACACATCAACTCATGCATTAAGATCCAAATGATATACTTTCCTGACTTTCTCATAAGTTGGGAGTAAAGAGAACTGATCTTCAAAATTTTTAAAACTACCTAATTTTTTTGGAAGTTTATGAGTTATAATGAATCATTCTCCAAATAAAGGTTCACTCAAAAGTTATGGAATTTTTTGAATATTTAACAAGTAATTATCATCAAAGAGATTAAAATTAATGACATAAAAATAATCATCTACAATAAACTCAATAAAAGAGTAAAATTATTTATCTATTTCTTGATAATGATAATCAAAGTCTTCCTTTTCACAAATAATTTTTTTCCATAATTAAAATCTTATAATATATTTCAATAAGGAAGATGTTTTATTATACCATTTCTTTTTTATCAACCATTATTTAAATAATCCATTATTTTATGGAAATTCTAGCATTAAAATCATGTAAAAACATAACTATATTATAATATATGATCAGAGAAATGAAAAATGATCATATGAATAGAAAAAAGTAAGTCTGGAAAAGCATTTTAAGTCCAAGAGGCATCAAATCTCTTAGAAACTATTGTTATATGTTGTAAACCACTCATGAAATTATAATAACAGTGCGATTATTTGACTTCCATAGACCTCAATACATCTATTTAAACTAAAATATGATTTGATGGATGATAACTATCCAACAAAATTGAAATATAATATGAAATAATTGTTTTATTTTACGAGACTTGTTTCTGATGAATTAATTTTCAGGGAAATGTTTTTGTAAACAAAACTTAAAAACATAAAATTATAAGAATAAAAGAACAACTAAAACATTATATAATAAACATTTATGTGTGGATATTAATTTATTTAATTAGAATATTTAAATTCTTAGAATAATTTCACCCAGTAAACCATTCATCTTGGTTTTTAGAAAAAATAAAATTTAAAAAACAAAAATATAGTAAATCAAACGTTTTTGGAAGAAACAAAAATTTTAGTACAAAACAATATTTCCTATAAAAAACATTTATTAACATAAATTCCAATTTTATCAATAAAACTATATTATTTTTAGTAAATATAAATATTTTTTTGAAAAAACTATTTTTATTTTTAATAAATATGAAAAAATTTGGAAATATTTTTTAGGTAGAAGTTTTATTTTGAAAAATCATGACATATGTACCACCCCTTTGGATAAGAGTTTGGTAATGTAATTAGATTAGGAAAAAATAATTTTATAAGATTTATGAGTTATTATTGATCATTCTTAGATTTTGTTCAATATACTTATGTCTATCTGAACTAAGAAGTTTATTAATAATATTAGCAAATTGTTCTTATGATCTGATTAATTGTCAAATAATAACTCCTTTTTGTGTGTGATTCCAAATTAAATTGTTTATTATATCTATGATTTTTTCTTGTGAACGATTTTATGGGTTTTTAATTATATAAATGGAACTTGTTTCATCACACAAAATTTTAGTTTTTCTAAAACTCATGCCATAGTCAGTGAGTGTATATTGATTCAACAACACTTGAGGACAACAACTTCTAGTTTCCACATATTTAGCTTCAACTTTGGAAAAATCTACTAAGTGTTTTTTATTAAAAGATGAGGACACTAAATATCCTCATAATAAATGAAATGTTCTGAAAGTAATTTTTCTTTCAATTTTACATCCACAAATAATAGAATATGAAATACTCTTTAGTTAATAATTATTTTTAGAAGAGTATTATAAGAGAATATCCCTTATTCTATTAAAATAATGCATCTTTTATCTACATCTTTATAATGGGAAATTTTTAAATTATCTTTATATAAATAAAAAAATTAATAAAACATTGACTTAAGATGACTATTTGTTTAGTATATTAAATATCCAATCATTCATATAAAAATAATTTGATCGATTAGTTTCCTATATTAATAAATAACTAAGTTATTTGATGTTCCAAATGGAGTAATAATACTTTTAGGATTTTTTATATCCAAATTTAGTAAGATGATATTTAATATACTAGTTTTGTGATATAAATTTTCCATCTATTTTCTGATAAATTTGAAAACCTCCAAAATAAGAAACTTCATTCATCATGATAATTTAAAACTATAATTTTATAAGATCTAAAAAGAAATATATTAATGTTTTCGATGTTAAAAAATATAATTTCATTGAATTTTTTTAATAATCATGATTATTTAGGAAAATATTTTATAAAAAGTATTGGATCTATAGATCCCATTAAAAAGTTATTCTATAACAAAAAAATCCAGTCAATATATCTTACTAGGATTTAGGGTATTTATTATATTCGCAATGTTCCCTATTATATTTAAAATCATGTTCTAGGAACTTATTATTTTGAAAACCATGGGTTCTCTATATAAAATTCCTCCAGTACATTTCCATTAATAAATTCACATATCACATCCATTTTAAATATTTTGAAATTAGAAATTTTTGCATATTCTAGATGAATAAGAATACATTCATGTCTTTCTAATAGAGACTATTTTTATTCATAAAATATTTCATCTTTTTGATTATATTCTTTAGCAACAAGTCAAGCTGTATTTTTTACTGTAATTCCATTTACACTACACTAATTATTAAAAAAATATTTCTCCATTAAACTGCATAATTTTTTAGTGGAGTTATAGGTGTGAAAATGTTATGTATAATACGCTTTTTACTAAAAAGAGTTTAAAAAATATAATTTAAAAATTATTATCCATGATTGCTAAAAATAGTTTTCTAGAATAGGTTTTTCTCACTTTTAACTCAGGATAAAAAGTTTTAATATTGAATGATACTTTGGATTTATTTTCTAGAATATAGACCCATGTATATCTAGTGTAATGATGAACGAAAAATATATATAATATTTTTCACTGATACTTCATTTTTTGTATGATAAAATATGTCCATTTTAACTAAATATAAATAATAATATTATGAGACTTAACTTAATGATTTGAAAATTGAATTATGTGGAATTGTGAATTAATAATGACCACATACTTTTTAAGTATAAAACTTATGTTATGATATATTTGTAACTAATACTTTATTAGATAGTTTATCTAACATTATAAAATTATAGAGCCCTAATATATAATTCCATAATTATGATTAATCTTCCAATTCACTTAGAAAATGTACATCTTGGATCCTAAGGAATTCTAATTTAAGTATTTAAAAATTACCATTCTTGTTATTTGAAAGAATAAATTCATATTTTGAACTATGGATAGTACAATTATCATTCCTAAACTTATCAAGATATATTTTTTAGTAATTTTATAATTATGAATTTAAAATAGTTTTTTGAATCTAGATACCGCTTAAAAACAAGGTCAAAAAGTGTTTTAATATGATGAATAAGATTATTTATTGGAATATGTATAATTATCAGCGTCATCACTATCATGATAGTTTGAATTTAATGTGATATTATTTAATTACTATGTTGTCATCCTTCCATGAATTGGTTATTAATATTTGGAATCTCAACATGAAATCTTATATTATTTTTATCTTCAATTCCACTATTTGAAGAAATTTATTATCAACCATATACATGAAATTCACACCATGCATCTAAAGATTTAATACTATTAATATTTCTATTCATGTAGTATTTCATAGAATACCATTCCTAATTCCTACAATTCTGATCTTTTCTTTTAAACTATGGTCAATCAGGACTTATATGACCATCTTTCTTACATTTACAAGAATCAACTTAAGAAGAACCATTCTTATCACTTCTAGACTTGGGATTGTTTTTAACCATATACCAAGATTCCATTTTCCTTCCAGTATTGTTCTTCCTTTAGGATAACTGATAATTTTCATTATGAAATTCTTTAGAAGAACTACTATCTCATTCAATTTTAACTTTATTTTTCTTCAAATTTTTAGAACATTTCTTCTCAAACTAAAATTTCATAGAAACACCTATTGAGGTGAACAATTACACCATTCTACCTATTCATTTTTAATTATATCCCTTCATTCGCCCCACATACTCCATGAGAGTACCCTTAAGATCATCCAATGTCAAATTTTTAATTCATTTAGTATCATCTAAAGAATCCTTCTTGGGTTCCCATTCTCGAGTAATGATTTATATAGTATTTTATAAAGTGATATCATATCTAAGATCTTTATCTCCCAGATTTGGTTAACTATTTACCATTTTCATGAAAATTTGATGCCTCTTTGTAACAGATTCAACAGGTAGAAAATTAAATACTTGATATTTAGTGTGAAGAATATCTCTTTCAGTCATTATAACTTTTATGGATCCAAAGTGTGTAATTTCAAATTTCTTATAAATACAATTAAAAGAATCAAAAAAAGATATATGACTATATTTGTTTATTATCATAGAATAAAACCCAATATTTCTTACATGGTAAATAAACATATATTTTGATTTCTAAATATTAGTATATGATAAAATATTCTTCTCTTGAATCATGTAATATCCATTTAATAGAAAAAAAATTATTAACTCTAGTATATATAAAAAATTTCTTCATTCTATCTATATAATTATAATAATCAACACCATCAAAGATTAGTGGTCTTTTGGGATTTAGATTTTCAAGATTACCGATGATTAAACCTTGCATTTTTAGAAACAAATAATCTTTCTAAAAAATAAAAAATACTATAACAGAAGTTTATATAAAACTTATAAATATATTTTTATAATAAAAATTGTGAACAACTTCAGAAAACAACCTAAAAAAGAAAAATTAAAAACTTGAAAGTCATGTAGTCGAACTGGCTCAAAAATAAATTATTGGATCATAAGAGTAATATTGGCCATAATAGGGGGTATAGTTTAAAAAAATTAAACAAATTAAAACCCAACATGTTTTATAACATTTATAAGATTGATATTTCTTTGGATATTATGGAAGTATATCAGAATCAGAGTGTGTCTAGTAAATCAATGTATATAAAAGTTTTGTAAAGAAATATTTGTTTATAAAATTC
This sequence comes from Viscum album, assembly GCA_963277665.1. Classification (NCBI taxonomy): domain Eukaryota; kingdom Viridiplantae; phylum Streptophyta; class Magnoliopsida; order Santalales; family Viscaceae; genus Viscum; species Viscum album. Next base: position 341,041,588 of record OY728163.1, read on the forward strand.
ATAGTGTAGTTATAATAAATTCTAAAAAAAGTGAAATTAATCAATAAAAATTACATTAGTAAACTATAATAAAATTTATAAATTAAATGAGTAAAATTTACCCTTAAATGTAATTGAAGTCAATAACCTTAAAAAAGGACTCCATAGTTTAAACCAAAAATGTCTGGTTTATTTCTTCAAGAAGAAATTACTTTATCAAAAAGATCAATATTATCTCTATACTTCTATCCCTATGATCTATTGATCATCCTGATCAGAAACAACCATCTTCCTATACTTAGATTCCCTTGATCTTAATCTCGATAAAAAATAAAATGTAATTAAAAATATTGTTGAAGGAATTCAAAATCCTTTCATGGATTACTTAAAAAACTCTCTAAAATATAAAATGGATAATTTAATGAGTTATTAAAAAAGGGTAATTTACAGATGGATCTAGTTCCCAAAATAAATAGTTCCAATATCCAATAATGCTCCTATAGTTACAGGTACACTTCCAACAATCATATTTTGTGCATCTCAAAATAGGACACAATTACCTCAATATATTGTAACATGAATGATCATAAAATAATTATCCATTTGATATAATTTTGGTAGAACAATTATAATGTTGTTAAAATATATTTAAACTTGTACAATTAATTATTTCATTGATTATAAATTTTTTTATTCTGATGGAATAAAAACATGTTAGTCTTATGAACCAAAATTAAGCACACTGATAGACTAAATTCAGTCAAAATAGTTGACTAAAATCATTCATAAAGATATACTATAAGTTGTTACACTAACATACTAGATTAAATTATACTGATACACTAGATTGTTTTATTTTTATTGACTAGACTTCAATCATACCAATCAACAAGATTTTTCATTCTGATGGACTAGACTTTGGTCAATCTGATGGACTGGACTTTCATCACTCATATGGATGAGACATTATTCAATCCTATGGATCAACATTTAGTCGGTCCAATGTACAAAACATGTATTAAAATTATATATTATTAGTTTAAAATAATTTCCACATTTTTTAGAATGAAAATATTTCTTCAAAACAAATCTACAATCATTGTAAATATAATTTTATTAAAACAAAAATTTAACTGTGGGTTTTAATTATCAAAACTAAGGATATAAAGTGCATAAATTACATCTTTTGGCTCAATAAAAACTATTAGAAATAGTGCATGATCACAAAATACCAATTGGCAGGAGTCTCAAATCACTTGGTCTAAGTTAGGGGCATGATCAGAATCACTAAGTATTGTACTAGGTATATAGAAAGAACACTTTTTATTTTGTATTTTTCAATTATTAATTTATATAAGGTAGATAAGACACAAATCATACCTCTAGTCACTCTTTACTCCTCTATGTTATAGGCCTTTTGGTTCTTACAACAACCCATGATTCTAAACACTAGCTCCCTCAGCCAAGGATGGACCACTTGGGGGTGGTAATAGATCGAAGTTCTATTCATCCCCATCTATTCTCCCACCTCCTCATCAAATTTATTTCCCCATATATGTCCTTGAAAAAACTGATACTTCTTCTTGGGAAGTCCATAATTCTTCTCTCTATCCTTAGAAGATGGGCTAGACAATCCCACTTGATATTTCCTCACCCATTATAAGTATATCAATGCATCATACGTGTCAAGCTGAGCTATCCCCAATGTTCTTAGGAATGGAACAAGATCTTGTTCCCTTAACTATATAGTATTCCTATTGTCCTCTAGTCCTTCTCAACCTGGACCCTAGATGATCACTTCCATGGAATCTCATGATACATGATCAGCTTGAAGACATCATCATCATAAACCATCATAGAAATCCATGGACTAGTATGGCATGATGCATCAACCTTAACCAGAAACAATGAGTCTTTGTATTGAAAAATGGGTGAATTCAATACCAAATGTCCACATGGAAGGGGAACCACTTCCTGATCAGGCTCCTTCCTCAAGGACTTATCATATATTAGGTCATACTTTTGACTCTTCTATGGTAACCTCCCTATTTGTTATCATGAAAACATCCTACAAGGATACAATATGTACCTCAATAAAAGATTATATCTGGAGAGATTACAAAATAGTGGCATGGAAGACACAACCCATTCCTATAAGATGAATGTACCATTGTTTTCCTTGAAACCAGTTATAACATGTACTAAGTTTATCGATAGGATATAAGATTCATTGTGAATTGATACATAATCCATTTCACCGATAATATATTTTCTAGCCATAAATCTGAACTCAAAACACTTACATTGTTTCATAAATCCCAAAACAAACCCCATACCAAGACGAAATCTGAAATATGGTTCTTGGATAAAATAATACTTTAATACCACTCATTAATGAACCAACCCATTGAGCCCCCCCCCCCCAAGCCAGCTGTAAGTAGAGTGTGACACCATAATATCACCTCTAATAGGCAAGGGGCTAATGACCAGTGTTGAGTAGGCATATCACCCACATGGGAGGCCATTGTCTATGATATATGTACACACATAAAATGTTTAATGTTAATGATAAAATTGATACCCAAATTCTTGGTTAAATCTTTATCATATTATGAGAGTTCCAAAAAATAATGTAATGCATAAAGGGAACAATAAAATCCCATAAAATTTGAAATGATGTCCAAACTGATAAAAGGAGGAGACTATAGTAAAATGGGTCACCTGGTAAGAACAATAGTCTGGGAAAATCAATTATGATATGTCAACTCCTGGTCAACATTGAGACATATGAAATATCATGTCATCTTTATTATTCATGATAAGTTCGGGAAGAAACCATGAATGGGTGATTATAACAATACCCATATGTACACATATAAATCACTAAGAAAAAGGAATCAAGAGGATACTATGTCCATCAACATGATGGTATATCAATCATAATATGAGGAATATTAATAATAAAACCTAAATATACTCAATATAGACAGTAATTCTCAAGGTGATTACACAACTGCACTACTGTCCTAGGAATATTACATGATGGGTTGATGCAACTATCTATAATGAGAACTCACTCAATAAGTCTGATAACACTAAGGGAACTCATTTGAGAGTTTGTGCTCATCAGGCCTTTGAATAAACAAGTATGTTATTGAAATTATAAGAGATCAATACACAGATAGAGGATTACACCCAAATAACAAGGGGACAATGCTATCCCCATATATAATAACACACCATGTAGGGGATTGTTCTCCCATTAATGTTATTAATAAAATTTACTCAAACCACAACTAATGAAGATAAAACAATAGAGGATCCCATCAAGATCTCATTAGGGGATTTGTAAAACTCTAAATGATACAAAACCATAGAGAGGATAAAAATACAATGTTGAGGAAGAAATATCACACTATACCCTCATTGGGATTGACCAATGAAACGCACCCAATTGATACATGTCAATACTGTAGAGACATATGACTTGTAATTAACCTGTAAAAAGTACACGATGTGTATTTGTTGAACATGGTGTGTGTCATTAACATGATGACCAAGATTCCACTAAACTGGTGCTCTCAGCTGGTGGTTTACAAGGAATCAAGGGAACCTACCCATATAGAAGAGCCTTCGGACTAGAAACAAGGGCTTGGGGTGTGATAGGGGGGTCAATATTCCCTCATATCAGATTATAAAACACTAGAAATTAGACAATTAACATGCAATGAATAAAGTAAAAAGAGTGTGGAATCAGTGAACAAATGAAATAGTACATGGTGTAATAATAACATTCTGGAAATATCCTTAATAACTATGCAACAAAATACAACACTAGTCACCCACTAGGACAACTATACAGAAACAAGTATAAGAGAAACTGAAAGTAAAAGTATTGGTCTCTACTACTAACTCTGATTCAGACCACGTAACTCATCTCTAGAAACTTTCAATCTACACCATCCTAATCATAAGAACCACACAAGTAGCTCTGTTCGAACATGAAAACCTACGCCTCAACCACATCCACCATGAATCTCATGATCTGCCTAAAAATTATACATTAGATCTACACATACACTGAGGTGCACATTCAAGGGCTTGAAATAATCATAGTAGTCCACCCCGACATGCAACCTACAAAAGGTGCTGATATAATTGTATGCAGAAGCAATGTTCTCATCCTAAATAAAACACATCCAAAAGGTAGTAAACCACACATCATCCAATAGTCAAACCTAGGGTCTGTAATACCTGTCAACTTGGAAGGTTGCACCATAGATGTCCATATCTATAGGCACACTCTTGTATAATACCATACCTATACATACATACATAGATATGACATTAATAAATAAATGTAACCAATAACATAAAATCAAATAGTAGTTGATACTTGGGTCCGTAATCCAGATATCCTAGATATCATGTTCCAGGGTATTGAGTTTCATGTCATTCCACTCTAGGAGTGTATCTCCAAGTCAATCTTCGGGTCTATGATACCAATCAAAATATACCTTCATCTTCTAATGTGGGAAAACCTCTAAAAAGCTACATCACCACATAGGGATACCCTTCCTGCACCTATGTTGAACCATACTCTCCTCCAATTACTCATCCAAGGAATGCACATCGAGTCCCATTGACATCCTAGGGGAAAATATATCTTGACAATAGTTGGGGTCCTAGTAGCATTTCAACATCACATATCTAATGCGAGACCAAGATTGTCAGTTCCATAGGGTTCCAAGGCCTAAGGAATCTCATAGAATCAAGACCTAAAGGGAAAACTCTACCCAAGCAGCCCCTATGTCATTCAAGATCAATGGGGATCCGTCCATGGAATTTATCAAACCACTATTGAATTAAAACCATTCCATTCATCACACATGAGTATACCCACTCACGTAAACCATTTTAGCATAAGGAATGGGTATACCCACCATGTCATCATAGGAGGAGGAGAGGGTATTCATCCCCACCACATATCAAAGGACAATGAGTCTGTCCATGGATTTCCAACATTAGTGAATCCTAGTATCATTAATGCAATACAAGAAAACCCTTAAGGCTAAAAAACAAGTTCCCATGTAGTAACTTTGAGGATACCGGTAAAAAAATATGAAAAACATGGACCATAAGTCAAATCGACATCGAGCACATCTGAGCATCCCAAAAAGCAATAAAGATTCCTTGCATCAGGCTCAACATCCACCAACCAGAAATCACCTCTGTTAAACATCACTGTATAACAAATAATCAAGTAATAGATATGAAAATGAGTGATGGTGGAACAGATGCCCAACCCAACCCATCAGTCATAGCCTCATGGGTGTATCAGTTTGGCAAGGGTTTTAGGTAACATTCAAACACTATCTCTACCCAAACCCGATGTAACAACTCATAGTCAATCTAGAAATGGGGCACCCATTGGGTACTTCAAATCAGCACCTATATGAATCCTAATAGAGATCCTCTAGGTAAGTATGAGTGAAGTCATCCTACTCAGTATCCTTAAATGAAAAGGAAAATAACAAATCATACATGGGATCCTCGGACTATAGAAATAGAGGAATCCTACAATAGAGATACTCTAAATGGTATAGAGGTATAGGGATTATATGAGGGACTCTCTAGGTCCTCATATAAGAAAATTAATTCCTTATGGGATCCTTGGAAGCAACTAGTCTCCTGACCTTATAGGCAATAAGGTCACATCTCACAAGGGGAACGTCATCAAAAGTATAGGTCAAGGGAGACAAATCATAGATCGTCTTTGATCAGGATCTCAACGAGGTTGGTATGAACACCCAAACTATCATCCATGCCAATTATCACTTTTATAGGACTGTTTTAGTGGATAAATTGGTGAATAACCCCTCCATTCAGATAGAATCCCAGAAACACCCATCAAGAGTCCTAGGTCCACTCCATGGGTTTCACCATCGTTGTCTATGTAGAACAAATACATAGAATAGACTAATTATAGGACCAAATATTACAGAGGCATTGAAACAGGAATGAGCCTCAAAGGGTACTAATAGAGGAGTACACTGCAGGGAGAGAACATACATGGCGTCTATCATAGATCTCCAACAAGGGTGTATACTTCCGCCAAACTGGGCATGTGAAAGCCCCAGGTACACGACATGTTCCTAACTTGGGAAACATGCTTTTGTTCCTCAACCGGCCTGGCCATCATATTGGTAATGAAATGTACATATATAGGGCGTTCTACCCACATGGGGTATGCCTGCGTAATCTACAAGGCCATAAACCCATACATGGGTAGTTGTGCCCAAGTACTCGACCACATAGCCAAGTACCTGTATAAGGTGTGTATACCCCAAATGCGGCGTGTAGTCCTTAAAACATCATCTTACATGAACGGTTAGAACACATGGAATGTCACCCTAGAATACACACCGTGTATCCTAGTTTCCCGAATGGAAAACCCTCAGATCACCCGAAACCCCTATTTTCACATCAAAAACAGCAGATCAAGCCTCAATAGTACACAAGAAAGAAATATATGGCAATAAAAATTTGAATCAATTAATTTAGAGAATATATAAAGAGACGTTGTAAAAGGGATATCCTTTGGGTGGAAACCTATGAAGCTTATCCTAATTTCATAGGGAATAGATGCTACACACTAAACCAACGCCTCAAGTGTTTTACGGTGGCTCCTACATCTCTTCCTCTTCCCCTATATTCCTCCCTCTCCATCTCTACTCTCAGTCATGTACTGTAAGAGGCCTTAGAGGCCTGTAATGGTATAATAAAAGGGCGAAGGAAGAAAATAAATGTGAAAGGGAATAAGAGAAAAATAAATGTAAAAGAAGAAAAAGAGGCTCGATCTGGCCCCTTCACTCGATTAGAGTTTATGACTTTCCAAGGATAAAATCCAAGTTCCAGACTAAAATATGGAGACAAAATATTAATGTTATGCTTCGTTCAAAAAGTACAGTTAAAATACCCTATACAAAAAAATTAATATTTAATTTATTAAACATTAAATACTAATTATTTTTCCAAAATTCGAAGCACATTGATTTCCACAAAACTCTTGTTAGAAGGTAACACCCCTATTTTGGGAACAATGAAGTGGTTAAGAAATGTATCCAAGGTCATCTACCAGTTGAAAATACCATTTTACTCCTTTCAAAAATAGAAAAGAAAAATTTAAAATTTATGCTCAAAATTGTAGTCCGGAAAATCACGAGTTCTTACAAACTCCCCAACGTAAACCTTCTCATCGCCGAGAAGCCTGGTGCAAGGACTCGCAGCCATGATCTCACCTCATGAATCTGCACAACCAAGCTATCTGGAATGTCCAACAACCTGTCTCATGGTGTCAGCCACTACCTTCTACATGGGAGACATTCAACTGTGACATAGCTGGTACTCCCCAATATAGTAACACCATTATTTTCATCTGACAACCAAACTCCGAGCACAATAGAACACTGAAAATGATGAAGTTCAATTGAAATTGAGTTTCATCACCATAAAATGCCTAATGGTACACTCCGCACCATATGGATTACCTTACCACACTCTTAGAGCATAAACTCAAAGGTTCCCTTCTGAACTAGGGAAGACAATTAGTAGAAAAAGAATATTCACATAGGGATGACGCACTCTTCGAATACTCAAGATGAATCAAGACAGAACATGATCGTCTCTAACTGGAGTTCACTACGATTCCACCAAATGCATCTATAGATCCCTCGGATCCATGCGCACATCCTATCAAAACCTGACCAGGATTCATCCAGAAGTCAGTAGTCTCACGGTACCCCAACATTTCACAATGTCACCTAAACCATAGAGTGAAATTCCAACACAACATTCGGTGTTGAAGCCCACGAAAAGTCATGAAACCTTTATCCAAGACTCACACTCGACAACTCACTGATTTAGATTGAAATAATACCACACATAACCAGCATGTATCTTTATCACGTGACCATATAAATGGCATTGTTCCTATCATGAGAATCTACCCATGCTCTAACTACATTGGGAACAACGAAAACACTAGTTGACTAGGCTAGACACTCAAACAACCCTTCCTATCACAACATTCTTTAAAAAAGCACTCGAGGTTTTTCAATAAAACTGAATGCATCAACATGAATATAATGAAAACTCGAGCACCTACCATACATCGATTACAATATGAGCACAAAACCAATCTCACTACCAAAAAGGCACCCAAAAAACATTGGCAAACCTCTCATGTAGGTTTCCCTCGAATAAAAGAGGCATCGACCTATATGGGTCCGAGTTAAACTAATGGCCTCTAGGTCACCCACCTAGACTTATAGAAAATGACTCACAACTTGGTCACAATGTCAAACAACCAATCCGAAAATATCCAGCCTCTTAGAAGAAGGCAATGAACACAATGAACTATGAATATTGGAACTAAAAACATAGCATATATTGGCCTGTGATCCCCCCTTAACATCCTCAGAAGGAACTGCTCCTAGGAGGTCACAAAAAAAATGCAAAAGAGAAACTGAACAGATACTCATAAGGAATTCACATACAGAAATACTCTAGGGAGGTCCAGTTCTCAAGAAATATCATAATATCTATCAACATTGTACATAGTGATATGACTAGATAACCATATATCTGTGAAACCGCACCCAAAAAGGGTCATATAAAATGGGAATTACATGAGATATCAACCTACTAGGCTTACTTCACCTCTCGTGCTTGAGGACAAATTCATCGACTTCAATCCAAATTCCTCTATATAGATCCCCATAACCTATCATCATAGTAAAATATATATATAAGAATTCCAAAAATCCTCACTTGTCTATAAAATCACACACTATAAGGATTATATGAGGTGAATCCTATGTGACTAAAATGATGCATGAGAAACCTCTTTTCTTTTCTAGAGTGTTGTCAATATCCATATATGGACTCTTTCTAATGGTCGAGAACCATAGATCCAAAATAAATCATAACATCCCCACAAAATGTGCATCACTAAATGAGAAATAATATAAAACTATAACATATCAGATTAGAAAAATAATCCCAAACCCCTTTCAACAAAGAATTTTTACTGAAACAAATTTTCTCGACCAACCAGTTTGATATCCATCATTGGTTCCAAACAATTCTAAATACTCATGTCTACCATGTATCCCAAATAGTAAATACCATGAAAATAACACCACTGATACCACTTTGTGACATCCTGACCATGAATCCACTAAATTGGTGCTCCGAGTCGGTGGGTTATAGGGCCTCTTGTTTGCCTCCCCATATGCAAGAGGTTTCCGACTAGAAATGATGACCTATGGTGTGATAGTGGGGTGACTATTATTTAATATTAAAGTATAAAATGGAATAAAATATCTATTTATAATACATAAAATAAAGTAAAGAGATTTCAGAATAAGTAAACAAGTTAAATAGAAAATTATGTAATACAAAATGCTACAATAATCCCAAACAACAATGTAATTCAATACAATACTGGTCTCCAACAAGTAAAACTATACAGATATAATTACAAGAGAAACTGAAAATAAAAGTAAAGGTATCTAATACTAAATATGACCCATAACACATACCTAGTATCTAGAAAATATCAAACTTCAACATCCCAGTCATAAGAACAACATGAGTATCTCCACTCAAACATGCAACCCTGGGCCTTAGGCCCATCCACCCTAAAACACATGCCTAACCTTAAAATAAGTCATAAGTTCTACATGTACAACAATGTCCTTGTTTAGGGGTGAGAAAGAATCTTAAAAGGCCACCCTAATAAGAAACCTATAAATGTGCAGCCATAAGTGTATGCAAAAGAAATGTGCTCAGACAAGCAGAAAAATAGCCAAAAAGATATCAAACTACATGTGATCCCACAGTCAAACCGATGGTCTGTAATCCATGTTAACTCGGAAAGTTCCACCATTGGTGCCCATATATATAGAATATGTATTTATAGAACAAATACTATACATATATAGATTGATATGAAATTCATTAGTAAGTGCGAAAAATAACATAGAAGCCAATAACAATCGATCTTTGGGTCGATAATCCCATTCTCTTAAACATCCTGTACAAGGGAATTGAGTTGGATGTTGTGTCACTCATCCCATGTATCACTAAGTTGATATATCTATCCATGATGCCAATTGACATATACCTACTTCAGCCATTTCTAGAAATTCTGTGAGCATGTTGCATCATAACAAGGGGATAAACATACTAACCTACAATCAAAGAAACAAGGATATTGTATACTGACAGTCAATCCTATAAGTATAACAATATGAAACTTCGTCTTACCCTGAGTAAATAAAAGTAAAACATCCACCAACATCATGCTATATAATCATAAGTTTCAGACCACAAAGGGACGAATCCTGGTATAACATCCAAGGAATCCCCATAAAAAGTCTAGACCAAGAAGTTCCGGATCCAAGGAACTCATTCATGGAATCCACATCGAGTCCCATTGGCATCCAAGTGGAAACTCAGTCTTGGAACTGATTGCAGTTCTAGGAGAATATCAACAACAAATTTCCAATGCGAGTCCTAGAAAGCCAAATCCTTGGGGAAGCAAGGCCTAAGGAGTCTCACAAAATCAAGACCCAATGGGCATATTCAACCTAAGGCATCCACTACTACATTCTAGATCCATGGATAGTTTTCCATGAAATATTTCATACCATTCAATCATTCCAACCATTTAATTCATACACATGAGTATACACAATCTTGGAAACTATTTTAGAATAACACATGGGTATACCCACCCTGTAATCAAAGGCTGAGGAGAGAGTAATCTTCCCCAACACATATCAAAAGACAATGAGTTCATCCAAGGAAATCCTACATTAGGGAATCCAAAAATCAATAAAGGTGTACTAGAAAACAATTAAGACTCAATAATTAATTCCTAGGTGGTACCGATTGGGATACTTGTAAAACATCAAAAAAACATGGATCATAAGCTAGATCCATGGAGAGTACCTTCGGGCATCCCAATAAGCAATAAAGATGCCCCACGATAGGATCAAAAACCACAAAATAGGAAGCACGTCTTTCAAAAATCATTTCATTAGTAATAAACATGTCATATATATAAAAAATGAGTCATGGTGGCCCGAACACCCAACCAAACACTCCATTCACATCCCTACATGCATATAAGTTCGTCATAGGTTCAAAGGGACACATTAAAACTATATCTAGCCAAAACTGAAGTTACAGGTAAGGATCGGTCAAGAAAAAGGGATTTTGCTGGATACCTTAAATAATAACTTAATGAAATCCAACCAGGGATCCTATGGGTAACCATGAATGATAGAATCCTACTCAGGATCCTTAGAAGTAAAGGCAAAGAAGAAATCCAACATGGGATCCATGAATGATAACAACATATCCATCCCAAAATAGGTACCCTCTAAAAGGTACAAAGGTATATGGATCATATGAGGGACCACCTAGGTCAGTATAAAAGCAAAGGCATCCCACAGGGGATCCATGGAAGAAACTAATCTCATGGCTTCAAAGACTAGAAGGGAACGTCTCACAAGGGGAATGTCTTCAAAAGCATAGGTCATGGGAGATTGCATATAGCTAATCTTAGATCAGGATCTCAACTAGGTTGGTCCGAACACCAAACATATCATTCAAATTAGGTTTCACTTTCTGGAGACAAATGGATTCAATAATTGGAGGAAGAACCTATCTGTTTAGATAGAATCCACAAAACACCCATCAGGAATCTTCAAACCACTCCACCAGTTTCACCGTCATGATCTATATAGAAAAAACTACTGATAATTGACTAATCATAAGTCTAAATATGAAAATTAGGCCTGAAAGAGGAAAATACCCTCAAAGGTTACTAAGAGAGGAGTACAAAACATGTTGATACCGTACATGGAATGTACCATTGAGCTCCCACATGGGCGTGTACATCCGCTACCCTAGCTTTATGAAAACCCCAAGAGGGAGACGTGTACCCGACATAGGGTACATGCCTATATCTCTCAATATGCTTTCTGATATACTCTACCAATTCATTTACATTCTCCCAGCATGCTACCCATATAGGGTTTGGCATTCCACTCTACATGACTATGTACCTTTACACAAGTAGCCATGCCTGGGTACTCAGCCACACACCAAATAACTGTACATGGCGTGTATACCCTATATATGGAATGTACTCCTTAAAACATCATCTTCCCCAAATACGAAGAATACATAGCATTTCACCTTAGAATACATGTCATGTAGCCTGGTTTTTCTGAATGAAAAACACTTCAATCACCCGAAACCCCAATTTTTACCCCCAAAACAACAAATCAAGACTCAAGAGTCCATAAACAAGAAATGTACTATAAAATTGAAATAATGAATTTAAAGGGAATCTATGGAGAAAATGTAAATCTGACAACCTTTATCCAGAAACCACATAAGCTTCACATGATTTCACAGTCCACAGATGTCACGCGACATACTAGCATGTCGACAGCTTCATAGTGGATCCTACCTCTCTTCCACTCTCCCTCTCTTTCTACAACTCCCTTTCCAATCTTGTTCACGGAGTGTATGAGCCCTTGGAGTGGCATACGTGAGATGAAAATGTAGTAAAGAAGAAAATAAAAGAGAAAAGGAAGAAAATAAAATACAAAAAAAGAAGAAGAAAAAGGGACCTGGACTAACCCTGGTGCCATACATGAGTTTATGCCTCACCAAGGATAAGATACTTGTTTTGGAATCAATAGAGGAGACCGAATCTTAATCCTATAGTCCATTAAAAAGTTATGGATAAAATAACTTACCAAAATAATTTAATATTTAATTTATTAAATATTAAATATTATTCATTATGCCAAAATTCTAATGGTAAATATTTCCACCAAGCACAAATCCTTGGGTAAATACCCAATTCTGGGATAGACAGAGTGGTCAGAAAAATTATCTAACATCATATTCTAGTTTAAAAATACTATTTTACCCTTTAAAAGCATCCAAAAGTAAAAATTCCAATTTATACTCCAAACTGCAGTCTGAAAAAACATGGGTTCTTACATCTCATCTACTTTGTGTCTTCCCTTGTCACACCATCTCACAATGTATATATTTATCCTTTAATAATGTTTTGTTGTTTTTCGATACACAGTGTCTAGAGGACCACTTAAATATAGTATGTTATGTCTACCCATTCCAATATACTTTGGGTTTTTTCCATAAACTCTGTTCATGCCCATATTCCTGGTCATTCCCATAAAACGTAATATTACCATGTACTTTGGATGATCCCATGTTATCTGTCTGTGCCCGTGTTTTTGGCCATTCGTATGTTTTTTTACCATGGTGGTATATACCGAGTCTCCTGGAATGTTTTAAATTGAATCTAACACAAGCCTCAAGGCATGTGACACTTTTCTTTATTCATAAACCCTAGAACCACATACATTGTTACACGAAGTATGTTTTTATAGATTACACACCATTTAGTCGGTATTTTCTTAGAACCTGTCATTTCATGATGAATCCTCTCTCCTTTCCTCATGAACCATTTAGTTTTCCACAGTAGTCATTTAGTAACCTACAAATGAGTTTGTTCTACCTCATTCCGTTGTTAGTGATTGGAATCCGACCATTTATCCACTTGAAATGAATCTATCATCATAATGGCATGATGAGGTTTCAAAACCCAATTCCAAGGTTCTAAAATTATAAATCCAACCCCTCTAAAATTAGGACACACATTAATTTCATCTCTGGTACAAAACCCAATCCTTCAAAAATGATATGTTACATCAAATATTGAACACACAATAATCAGTTTCTAGGTAATCATCAAACCACCAGCTGAAAAGGAATATCAATGCTGAACATGTGTAAAATGATGTGTAGGGAGAAAGAAATAAAAACAAAAGGAATTAAACTCATCCATTTTTCATGTGGGCCATTTTTTTTCATTGATACAACTAACAAAGGGGAAATGAAAAATGGTACATCAATTCCTAAATATTTGATTGCAAACCCCTATCCTAAAACATGATTAACCAAAAATCAATATGTTTGGGAAATTTACTCCTAGTTTTAAGAAAATCTGTTAATGGGGGTTAAACCAAAAAAACAGAAACCCTTCCTTGAGTTTGGATCAATCTTTTACAAAGCTAAACTCTCATTCATTATCATAGTCGAGAGTCGTATGTTTGGATTGGCACACCGATTTCCAACCCATGGCCGATTATCATTCCTATAAGAATTCTATTATATGGTTCCTCTATAAATCTGTATGGTTATTCAGATAACATTTTCTATTTCCATAAAATGGATTTTATAATGAGACGATTAGGATGTTGTGTTGAAATAACAAAAAAATAAATTTATTTTATTATTTGTGCTAATTACAACAATTTATCCAAACACTCAATAATGAAATGGTTTGTGTAATGAATAGGGTAAAATACACATTCTTGGTTTATTATCGGTCTCATATTTTCAATCGAAGATAATTTTTGGAAGTTATTTCAATATTTCAGAAAACCTATATGCATAAAATATAAATACTTAATATTTTTATTATATCCATACCAAGCCTCTTCGATCCCTAGAATCTCATGAAAATTCATTGATTAGCTCTAAATATATTATTTAAGATATTCCAATGTTTTAAATAGAAAAGGATATCCTTTAAAAACATAAATATTTTGCATGATTATGTTAAAAATTGTAAAAACAATTACTATAAATAAGGTTGAATGAGATTTATTGGGGGTTAAACTAGAGTCATAAGGGTTTAAAAACACCTAAAAAACTTGTGTAGACAATATTTTATAGAAATATTTTGACACTATTTAATATCATATTCTAAAAACATATATTTTTTGAACAATATTACTTGAGTTATACCTTAATATATTTTAAACTTTTGAAACATCACACGTGTGTCATTTTCCCCACTTATAAAAGGACACCCCCCTTAACTCCCCACCGCACTTAAAAATCCATTTGGTTTAGAAAATTCCTTCCAAAATAAAATAATAAAATCCATCCCCATATCATATAGATATTAATTTTGAAATAATAAAATCATTGGATGGATTATGATTTGAGGAAAAGGTAGTTGTCCAAAGATGTAGTATAGATTTTAAACAAAGGTTTTACTTTTTTGTCTCTATCTACATCCTTTAAAATAATCGAATACTTATGATATAATAACACCAGTATCCCCCATATTCTATGATTTTATTACAATTTTATATTAACATTAATCTATCTCTTTATTCTTCTAATGTGAAATGAAACCAACATTAATGTGTATGATGGACTATTTCCTTATGATTTGATGTAATTATTTTTCCATCACCGCCTCTCACATATAGTTATAATGATAGGTTTGATGTATATATATGATATTAATGAAATAATTATAATTATTGAATTATAAAATATCATCTATTTTCTATCCATTACATCTATAGAAAAATGATAACGACATTCATTCGTATGTTTATATTACCATTTCTAAGAAGTTATGTGATATATTTTTCATAAGTGATTAATAGAGATGGTAAATATTAGTATATTTAAAGTGTTTAATATTATATTTATGATATTATCCTCATTTTAGAAATATAAAATAAAATTTATCTACTTTACCTTATGTACATTTAAAAATGGAAATGTTATTCATTCCACTACCAAAAAAATGGGGTTTCATAGTGCAAAAAAATGCACTGATAAAGGGTACCTTTAACAGTGCTAAAAAATTACCATTTATCAGTGCTTTTTTAGAATTGTTAACATGACCCACTTTTGCATCTAATTTTTATAAGTGCTGATAATGATTCCAATATACCAACATTTTTTACTAGTGTTGAAAAAGGGTATATTAAAAAATCATTAAAAATAACATATTAATAGATAAATATAAAGCCCAAACAGAAACCCACTTTTATAGTCCAAACAGATACCCACTTTTCCAGTGCTTTTTTATAAGTACTAATTATTATAATGTAATAGCCATTTAAAAATAATTTGAATATAAAAAAAATAAAAAAAACCAGTAAAATATCAAAAATAATTTGAAAACGTAACTTGAACTTCAAACGACCCAAACTTTTTATCAGGGTATCCGTTTGGGCTTTAAAATATATAAAATCAAACCCTGTGACAAGATATATGCCCCTTGTGATACAGGTTTTCCTCTATCAAATATATACGGTAAAAAAGGACCATAAGGCCTCCAAAATTATTTTTTTAGTCTTGGTATCCCAACTTTTTAACATTCGATGGACATTTCAACCTCCTTTATGAGGGTATTTTTGTTCATTTTTATTGGGGACTGAATTTATTACTTCAAATTACATTGATATTGATAATATGGATTTCAAATTTTGTTATTTTTCTTAATGAACTATTATTCACAATAAAATATTTAACAATATATACATATTTTATATATATTCACCCATAAAAATTTATTTTTATAAATTAATAATTAAACATATTTACATATAAAATATATGTCTTAATATATAAACCTTATATAATTAAAAATAATTTTCATTTTATTTAAAATGAAAATGTATGAATATTTGCAAATATATATATATATAATTAATGTTTATATAATATTTATACATATAAATATATTTTTGTGTGTGCTAACAAACATATATACATTTATCTATATATTCTAATATATGAATTTAAATATTAAAAAATAGTATATGAAAATGTTTATAAATAAATATAATTTTACCTATATATTCACACACATATATAAATATATATATATGCATATATTTATAAATACACCACATATACACACATAAAACAAATTTTATATATGTATATATATATATATGTGGATAAAAAATGTAATGTAATATATATAAATATATGGACACAAAATATAACAAAATATATTAAAAGATATAGATATATCATAAAATCCAAAATGAAACAATATAAGTGAGCTGAAGAGATGCAGGCACATGAGGACGAGGTCTCACGTTCGAAACCAAGTAAAAGAATGTGTGTGTCGGTGGGTGAGCTGGTGACTAGCGCTGTTATGAGGGAAGGAGTTTAGTTCTATTAAAGGGTGATGGGGGAGGCTAGTGCTATTGTAAGGGGGTCAAGTGTTGATAACTGGAAGGTGGTAAACCATCCAGTTTATAAGAAAAAACTTTTCTTTCTAATTGTTTTGACCTTTATCATCCCTTTTTTAGCACTGATAAAAGGGGAACTTATCAGTTCTTTTTTAGAACTAAGAAAATGGACCCCCTTTAAATAAGGGCTTGATTATTAGTGCTTTTTTATCACTGATAAAGGACTTTTTAGCAATGATAAAACCATTTTATAGTATTGTTCATACGTATGACCTTTAGTCTCCAGGATTGTGGTATAATTCAATTTTCATACACATATTACATATTTGGTTTTAAAATTGTAACTAATTTATAATAAAATATAATTATTTCGTAAATAATATTATGTAAATGACTTAATAATGAAGACATTGATAATTTTCAACATACTTAATTTGTTTTAAAATTATGAACTGAACACACTCAAAACACTAGAAGTGGACATAACCGATTAAGAAATTAAAAATGAAATAAAAAAATGAATTTATTTTTTTAATAATAATTATGTAAAAGTGTAACCAGTGGTTAAGAATGTAATTAATTGATAAAATTTTATTATTAATGAGATAAATAATCTAAATGACCTATTAGACACATGGTAAGGGACACTTTACCTTAAAAACATCATTTTAAATTTTCTAAAGATTAATTTTCTCAATAATTTTCTTCTGGGTCTAAATTCCTAAACATATTTTATGAATGTATTTATATTTACATAAATAAGTTATAAAATAAATTTTATACAAATTTTTTTACTTTATTTATAATGTTTTTAAAAGGAATATTTTTATGTGTTTTATACTTAATTTTTTGAAAAATAGGAAAAATTATTATTTTATTTTATCATATATAGAGTCAATGAATTTTCCTACAATAAATACAATTATATGATATTAGTATTTTTTTTAAAATACACAATAATATTTTCAATTCTAAACCCTTCTTCTTCATTTTTTAGGATATTTTTAGTATTTTAAAATATACTGTACATTTCTATATTCTTCAATTTGTTTCTAATGGGTGAAAAGAATATTTTTACTGGAATGATACTAAAATTGAAAAGTTCATTGTATTATGTAAATATTATCGTTTTGGGAAATTTTTAATAATTAAATACGATTGAGATGTTGGACATGAGGTTGGGTGAGCCTGATATGGCTCATGATGATGAGTGTGCTCGATATATCTCTCTAATTCAATGGGTAAAGATCTAGAGTTAATTGGTTATAAGATTATCCTATTATATTATTTATGGGTATTTTATTACATTTGTAAGTGTGATTATTAGAGTTATAAGAAAATAATAACCAATGTTATCTACCTTATTTATATATTCTTTCTATAGTTTTTTATGAAGATTCTATGATTTAAAAAGGTAAGATAATGAGTTTAAGTTTAATGTAAACTTTTATTATATTTGTTAAGGGTGAAATGTATAAATTTGGGGTCAAATATTAATTCTTTTTTCATCATTTTAGTGATCCTTTATATGTTTTATTTTTTTACTTTTATATTTCTTATAAATTTTTTATGAAATTATTTGGGCTATGAAGTTGGTTTTTGGGTAGAAAATGTTTTATATTAAGATGAAATTTTATTATAGAAAGATAAAATTTTAAAATTAATTATTTATCAACTAATGGGTTTCATTAAATATTTTTACATGTCACTTAATTATATTTTCTCACTCGTCCCATGTTTTCAAAAAAAATAATGGTTTTGTAAGGCTGAGTATGGAAAAGTTTGATGTCAAGGAAATTTTTTAAAGATATATGACGTAACAAAAAAAATAAAACACATAAAGTATTTCATATATATTATATTTAGTTTATTTCAATAAATAATTAATAATTGAATACAATCACCATCACATGGTTGTATTGCTTATAAAATCATCAAAGAATCCCATATATTATACAAGCATCCACCCTGACTCTTATAATCAACAGCCAATGATAAATTACATCATTAGTATAATATAAAAAGTAATAGAAAATTAAGGATCAGTTAGTTTTTCATTATTAGGAGACTATATAAATTAATTACTTCCATTTTACATTTTAAAAATAAAACATATCATTAAGAATCATTATTTCATCCTTAAGGACCATTCGATGATTGCTTATTTATATAATGTGGAATGGAAAACAAAATAAAGCGTGAGATCAAATGATCAGTAAGGGAAATATTTCAACAAATAATACCATTAATAGATAAGGCATAGTAAATATGGTAGATTGGATAATAAAAAACAATAAATTTAAATCAATGACTTGAGTTCAATGTACATCCATGGTAAATGTAAACAAAACAGTCACCCGAATAATGGAAACTGCATTCTCAATTGTGGAAATTCATAAATCCATGTTTTCATGATCTTTCCATAAGTTATTATTACATGTTATCTTGAATCTTACCTTGTAGACAATGAATAAACATTTCCATTTTCGGGTTTTGTATAACCCAATTAACCATCTATTACTGCAACATGTTTTTACTCCTGAAACATGATGACACATCTAAGGGTATCCAAAACTAGGCCCTACCCATCACTTGCATGTCCAATGAGTTACTAATATATTTAATAATCAATAAAATTCATTCATAAAATTACTTATAAATCAATTATTATCCATATATAATCACAAATTCGAAACATCAATATTTACCAAGTAACTGAAATAACTTTCATAACAAACATCCTTCAACAGGTACCATATATAGAAATGGTTTACTTTAGAGACAACATAAAATTAGTTAAAATGATATAGAAGATATATGTTACACTAGAAATATAGAAATGAAATAAATGTAATTTCTAGGGAATAATGGAGAGTCCTATAGAACATTACCAGAAGAAAGTAAATGATAAAGAAATAAAGATTAATCCATAAATCAGTAAAGGATAAATAAGACCCCAAATTAATAAAAATGATGGTTTAGTAGTAAAAACCAATCATTATATATATATATAAAATATTTTTAAATAAGTAAATTAAATGTAACTTCATTGAAATTTTTTTAAGATTGATGTTATAAATTTCATTCAACATTACTTTCACTCTTTAAATAAAAAATGCATTTTATTTCTTTATCATTAAAAACATAATAATGAAATAATATTGAGAAAAATATTTTATTACAAAAAAATCAAGGAAACATGTATATAATTCTTCAAATAAAATAATGGAAAGGACAAAGGGAGAAATCATTCATTTATTTTGTGTTAAAAACACTATTTTCACACTTTGGGAAAATGTAAAAAATGAATTTTATCGAAACATTTTAATATATTTATTTCAAAACCAATAAAATGTATTTCAAAATTATTTGAATATGAATTTTCAACAATATTTAATGAATAAATCATATTATTTGGAAAATTTTATAGAAAATAAATGTGGAGGGAAACAAGTTTTAAATGATTTAAACATCATTTTAATCAAACACCCCTTCTGGGTTTCGTAACATTTAAAACAAAAGGGTTATGAATAATATAAAGTGGAATGGATTTCAAAAAATTTTAATTCATGTAAATTAATGAAAAAAATCATCTATAAGCCCTTTTAACAAAATATAAAAAACAAATTTTTAAATTGAATATGTGTCAACGAAAGAAAATTCGGATGAGAAATCCATTACAACTTTAATAACTTTTTAATCAAAAAAATTTTAAAGAAGAATATAGAATTATAACATTAAAAACCCTGAAAAATATTATTCCATGATACAATATGTAATATGTGAATTATATAAACCATAAAAACTAATTTAGGTTCATAATATAAACATGTCTAATTGAAGTGGAAATGAATTTGAATTACCCTTACAAAAAGTCAAACTTGCTTCATATTCACGCTTCCAATCTTATTTAATTAACTTATGTTAAATACAAATTTATAAAATAGCCATATTAATATTTATGAAACCATATATTATTCACATATTTAATTCTATCACATGTTTATTTACAATTATTTGTTAATATCATTATTTGCAGTGTTAACTATTCTATTTTTCATGAAAGTTTCCATTCGATAGTTATGGTCCTCACATACTGTTAGTGGTTTCTAATTTAAAAAACAAAAGCCTTGGAATATATATAACTTTTACACATTATATACAATTCCATAATCATTAATTAAAGTCATACATGAGAAACGAATCACATTACTTCATAAAGGTGGAAGATTACACATACCCGCGAACAACATTATCATTCTCTAATGGAATAAAGGGTAAGAAGGTAAGTAATATATTATATTTTTAAAATAATAATTATTTCATGAATATCATATATATTCATTAAATCTATCATAATAACCTCCCATGTGATACAGGGATTAAAAATGAGACACCTCTCTTCGTGGAGGTTGTAGACCACAATACACATGAGAGATATTTTTATTTCCCCAAGGATGAAAAGGGATAAAAATAAAAGGGTTTTCCCTAAAACCAATATAGTTTTAGTGTATATAAAATAATTATGTTCATATATCATTTTTTATAATATAATTAAATTATTTAGAAGGGGAAATAAAATGAAACAAATTGGCTAAATTTTAATTTTATCAATAGAAAACCTCGTTTGACTTACACATAAACCTTCTTAGGATGATATTAGGGGAAAGAAAAGAACCACTATAAAGTTACTAATGGAACTATTAAGTTATTTTTTGTAAATATTTTCTGGCCTAAATAACTTATGAATTGTGAGGAATAGAGGAGGGGGGGTTCCCTTTTATAATTGAGGCTAGTGGCAATATTGTTAGTAAATATAATATTAATATATAATATATGTAGTACTCATTAAAAATGGATAAGAAGTTACATATATTCTAATATAAATAATATAAGGTCCTAATATGATCATATAATATAATATTTATGAGTTTTTGGTCATTTTAATCTGTATAATTTAATTTAACCAGTTCATTAACCCCTGTTAACCTGAATCAGTTTTAAAAAAATCACACATTAAGAGTCATGAAACTAATTTAAAAAATTTAAAGTGGTACATACATGAAAAATGAATAATATCACAAAAATTTTACCAGCAACCTTTTTCAATATAGGATTTTAATAACTTTATTATTTTTTAAAAAAAATTAAACATTATATTTTGTTTAATGTAATTTTGAATACTATTAACATATCATAACATTAAAAGAATCAATATAATATTATAACTCATATTTAAACACATAAAAAATAAAATGTGCTTTATAATTAACCAAAAAGTACCCAGGTAATCATATTTAGTCTAAAATATTTTATTGTCAATGTTTTTAAAATCATTTATTTTTTACTACCTCCACAATCATTGTACAAACATTCTATAATAGTTAAATGAAATTATAATATCTAAAAAAATCAAACAAATTAATTTTAACAGTATATTTTAATAATAATAAATTTTATCATATTTATTAATGTATAATTATTTTTTATCCATATTGTGACAACATAATAGGAAATAAAGCCACATTTTGTATTTATTCTTATCATTAAATAGTACAAAAGTTGTAATCAAAATTAAATTGAACAAGAATTAGATATTTTAAAACTAGCATGGTTATGATATAATTACACACATCTAATAAAATAAAGGTACTTTTGGGTTGATTTTGAGACCTTATCTCATAGTTTTAACCTTAATTAACTAGTTTTATTCTTCTCCATGGAGATAATATTTTACCCTAGTTAGATTATTTATGACTAAAAATGAAATTAAAATTTTAAAAAATTTAAAGTCTCATTAATATAAATATAAAATCCATTTTATATATTAAATTATTTTAAATTTATAATATTATTTTAATATAATTATGAAAAATTCTTTGAAAATAGTTTCTAGAAAAATTTGTTTTAAGTATAAAAATAATGTTATACCTAATATAAAATAAAATGATTGTTCCAATATAATTAATTAGATATTTTTTTGGGGAAATTGATATTATTTTAATTTAAAAAAATCAGAATCCTTTGTGCACTTTAAAATTTATTTATTTAAAGAGAAGAAATGACAATTTTGAAAATGCATGCAATTTTCACCATTAATAAAAAACCCATAAATTTTGAAAAATATCTAAAAATAATACTAGGCCTATTGTGGAATTATGATTTCAAAATTGATATCCATTTTATAAAATACAAATTAAAAAATTGGAACAAATAAATTATAATATCCACACACTAAATTGAAAAAACTATTTATGAAGAAAATATTTATTTGAAGTATAAAATGAATTTACTATTATTACATGCCTAATAATCATAATTATATAAATATAAATTAATTAAATTGGATGTTTCAGCTTATTATTTCAATATATTAATTTATCAAGAGTAATGGATTTAATTGTTTTTGACTAAAATACCATGAAATCATAAAAAAATTTACAATAAATATATTTGTTACTTTAAAAATAATTTATCATCATTTCAAAAAAAAATTAATAATACATTTTTGACATATTATTATTTTTTTATGTAAAGATCTTTCAAATTTTTTTCATAATATGGGTATTACAATTGATACTCACCAAACCAACATATTGTTAAAAAGGGTCATGTTTAAATAATATTATTTAATGGATCATTTAATTGTGGGGTTATGTAAGGTGTAAGTTATATAACACCATGTAATTTTATATAAAATAATATTTTAGAATATTTTAGTCTCTATCTATTACTGAAATTTCATCCTATCAATTTCAATTAGTCTTTTTCAAAGTAAAAAATACCATAGCGTTGTAATTTAAAGAGATATAAGTTTTATTATTATTTATAATTTCAAGTTTATTACTAGGAATATTTTTAATAATGAACCACTATAAGAATCATACCTTCATAAGAGTTTTTAAAAACATTCATTCATAGTATATTGTTACATTAAAAGTATGAATTGATAGAATAATCTTCATTTTGATTGATTTTGAAAATTTTCATTACCATTGAGATAAAAAAATATGTTAAATTTTACAAACTTGATTAGATCTAATTTTATAAGAATAATTTCTTCTTATAAGTGCATCATCAAGATCATGAATATTTTTTTTATGCTCGAGGTACTAAAATAAACATTTAATTGACTTTAAAATAAAAAAAAATGATTATCTATCCCACCACTTTTTAAAAATAAAATTGTAAGAAAAAGATAAAATAGTAACCTTTATAAAACTTTAATATCAGAAATCGTATGAAAAATCCAAAATGAAATTAAAACTCGAAAATTACTCTTAATAAATTTTGACCAAAAAATGAGAATATTTTGATCACTAATTGTTCAGTAATATTATGGTTTTAATCCCCAAACGTCATTTATCCCTCAAATATATATGTCCCCTAGATACATATTCAAAAAAATATTTCATAAATAATGTATAACCAAATTCAGTGAACTTCACCAAGGATCACATTTTCATATCACATAAATACCTTAAAATTAATGTATATGTTATTTAATAAATATCTCAAAAGAATTACATTTATATAAAAATCAGTTTTTAGAGTTTTTGATACTATTCAATAAATGTTAACAAAAATCACATTTTATAAATTTTCCATACAACTAAATATTTTTAAAATAATCCTTGGATTATTCATATTTATCACCATACCTAAATTCCATTATTAAACAACACCACTTCATAATCACATATTCTCCAGTTCTACTATAGTTTCCCAAAATTCAAATATATAAAGTTTACATTCATCGATGAGGGATATTATTTTATTTACTTTTTTATATAAATACTAGTTCACATTATATCCATAAAAAATTCCAAGAAAATAATATTTTTGAAAAAAGTAATCATACTTATTCAATTTCTCCTATAACTGATTTTCCTCTAAAATATTCTTGAATGATTATAAATTTATTCTTATCCTCTTTATAATATTTTTTATATCTTATTATATTATCATTAAATATGAAAACAAAATTATTAGGGAAATCCACACATTGACCATAAGTGTTTATTCCATTCCTTCCTCTATGAATTATCACTATACATTGGAAATAAACTAGTTATCCTAAATTCAACATGAATATTGATCAATAAAATAAAATTCCGTAATGTTTCTATGATAATATAATGGAATATCATAATGCATGTGTAATCTATATTCCTCTAAAATCTAGTTTTAATGTTCCTTATAAACTTCTTTTGATACCAAATATTGCAGCGCCGACTCCAACAACCTAGAGTTGGTGCCTTCTTATTACAATGTTAAAATATACAAGGTATAAAGTCACAATTTAAAGAGCATTTTACCATTATTAGCGGACTATATACACATTTTACTCACATATTAAATTGGAAAAATAAATTATATCCTCGAAAAAATTATTATATTATCGATGATCATTCCTAAGATTCTTTCTCTATATCATGGTGAATGGAAATCATAACCAAGTTTGTGCTCAAATTCTTGGTAAGGGAAAGTGTAAAGAATAATATATCATTACGAAATAAGCTATAGTCAATATTAGAGATTAAATAATTAAAACACATGCCATTTTAGTTGACAAATTGATTTTTAAGTACATTAATAGCAAATATCAACATAGAAATCTCATAGATAATAGAAAAATTAATTATCAGTAATGAAAATTCATAAATATAAAAATTCAAGATACATTCAACAGGAAATTTACCAATTATCTTAAATCATACCATTAAGGTATTGTTAGCAATATTTTCATTATATGGATAGGTATACACCAATTTATTAACTAATGTGGAAACATGTTTTGTCTCATGAGACCTATTAATGCATCGAGGGGATATCTAAAATCGGGCCCCACCTATCACTTTCACACAAATGAATATATCATATATTTAATGATCAATTAAATTCATTTTTATATTCCTTATAAATTATCATTTATCTTTATTGAATCTAGAATACAGAACATTAATATTACCCCTGTAAATGAAATAAATTTCCTAATAATCACCCTTCTACTTATACCATATATATAAATTTTTTATAGTTTAGACAATATCAATGTAGTGAAAATGATACTGAATACCTATATGATACTAAAAATATGAAAATCAAGAATAAAATTTATTTCTAATGAAAAATGGAGAGTGATATAGAATATTATCACAAGAAAGATAATGATGACAAAAAATGTTTATTCTATGAATTAGTAATGATGAAAAATATAAATTCATAAAAAATGGCAGTTTTTTAGTAAACTAATTAATTTTTAAAATATAATGGAAATGGAATGGAAGAAAAACTAACATCATTGTATATTAGTTTATGAACTGTGTTATAAACCACTTTCCAAATTCATTTCATTCATTTGAGAAAATAATACAATTTTTTGGAATATTTATAAACTATAAGATCCCAAAATATTGAGAAAATATATTCATTGAAAAAATACATGGAAACATATAACAAGATATTGAAATGAAAAGGTGTAAATTAGATAATGAAAATTATTTCATGCCATATATTCTGAAAAAGTAATTTACACTTTTATCAAAATAAAATATCTTAATGATTTCTTTTAAAAACATTAAAAGTAAGTTAAAATTAGATGAATAACAAATTTCATTGCAATTAATTAATAAATAATATCATTCTTGAGATATTTAAAATAACATTTATATCATGGGGGAATATGTTAAAAACTTTAAAATAATATTTTCATTAGAAATCCCTTATTGCTTTCATAAATTTGAAATAAAAGGTTGATCAGTTAGAGATAAAAGGATTTATTTTTAAACCACATTATAATCAATAATATAATTATCAAAACATACAGAATTCCTTTCATTCACCTTATAAACTAAAACAAGCGGTGAAATTCCTATAAATCTCATCAAAAGGAATTTTTTATGAGAACTTTTTTACCACTTTAATAGTATTTGAATTAAAACCCCATAAATTATTAAAAATGAATTCAAAAATTAAATACCTATATTAAATCATAATTAATGATATATTTTTCCAAAAGGGATGTGTATAATCCCTAAAAATGAAATTTGGTGAAAAATATAAATGTGTCTCTTTGAAGTGGGAATGAGATAAAATAACCATAACCTAAAGTCCATCATGATTCCTATGTGCTATTAATATACTAAATAATTAATTTATATTTATTATACATATATAAAAGAACATTGTTCATAGTTATCTATCCACCTATTTTCCACTTATATCATTATACCACCTTTTTGTTAAAAATTAGTTTTAATCATCATTATCCTCAGTGTGTACTAATCAATTTTTCATGCAATTTTTAGTCCAATAGTTCCATTCTGTGCATCCTGGTATTTTTTTCCTCATGTTAATAATATTAATAGACAATTAATTATCATATTTATACATTAAATTAAAATTTATATTCAATTATGAATGTTTTACATGTGAAATTAATTTCATCACTTCAAGTGGATGATAGTCCACATGTACTCACGAACGACACTATCATTTTTCATCATAAAGAAGGATACATAGATAAGTAATATATTTCCTTTTAAAAATAATAATTATATCATTAATATACTATATATTCCTCGAATACATCATAATAAGTATCCTTGTGAGTTTTTTAGGAAAAATGAAACACATCGCTTTGTGGAGGTGGTTGTTCAAACACACAAACAAGAGATGTTTTTTCCCATATTATGGAAAAGGATATAAATAAGGGTTATGACTTGAAAATAATACAATTATAGTACATTTAAGATAACTATTTTATTATATCAACATCATTAGGACATAACTGAAGTAGGTTGAAGAATAAATAAAATAAAATAAATTGGTTAAGTGTTATACCCCTTTTTTATAAATCCTCCTTTGGATTAAACGTTAGGACATATTAGGATTGTATTAGGGGAAATAAAACAATATATATTATGTTATAATGGATATAGGAAGATGTATTAGAATATTTTTCCTCAATTAAATGGGACATGAAATGTTATAAGTATACGACAGGTGCTTCCATTTTGTTTGCGAGGTGGGTGGAAATATTGTGAATAATTAAATACATAAATATGATAAACCAATATTATTTATAAATGTTTTTTTATTGTCATTTTAAACCTTATTTTTTGATGTAACTTATTCAATAACCCCCTTTAACATTAACTTGGGTAACAAATGTTTCCTCTTTAAGAACCATTAAAGTAATTTTGAAAATAAAAAGGGTCAGTTAAATAATACTTGAATTACATAATAAAAAAAATACAATAAAATTTAGTACATATTAGTTTTTTATAATTGTATTATTATTATAAAATTATTTTAATCATAAAATATAAATTAATGTCTTTTTAGGATAGTTCAAATATCTTTACATTAAATTAATAATGATGAAAATGGAATTAAAATACATACTATTTAACAAAAAATTATAACTAAAAATTATATATTAAATTTTTGGGTAACTTTAATGCACAAAAAAAATATATTACTTTTACGTTTTTTAATATCATTTATAGGAATTTTCAACTTCTTTCACAAGATCAGTAGAAGCACTGCATAAACCTTTACTAAATTTTAAATTTTATAAAAAATTAGAATAAATTACGATAAATTATAGAGTTTAATAATTATAAATTTTATCATCATTCCTCACTAATATTTTTTTTATTTAAATCTCAAATATGAAAATATAGTTACTGATAGAGAGTTACTTTTTATATTTATCATTAACATCAAATAATAAAAAGGTTGTCATAAACATTATGTGGACACAAAATACCATATTTTTCAATTTAGGATGGTTATGGACT
This sequence comes from Viscum album, assembly GCA_963277665.1. Taxonomy (NCBI): domain Eukaryota; kingdom Viridiplantae; phylum Streptophyta; class Magnoliopsida; order Santalales; family Viscaceae; genus Viscum; species Viscum album. The sequence goes on from OY728163.1 coordinate 341,070,506, forward strand.
GATTTAACTTATAGAAATAAATAAATTAATCTTCAAAATTTATTTTGTGATCTTTTATAATATTTGTTTACTTCAATTAACTCTTTTTACCCATTATTGAGGTGATACAGTTTTATCATTGTTACTATTAATTATGACTATAATTGAAATTATCCTATTAAACAAATTTGAACACAATTATAAATTCTAAATCCCTTTTTAATGAATAAATTCCATGAATAAATTTATTTTAATATAATTACACAAAATGCGTCGAGATTTGTTTCTAGAAAAATAGTTTTTTATCATAAAATTGATCTTATTCCAAAATCAAATACAATTATAGTTCATATTCAATTAATTATTTTTTTTAATCAACGATACATTTAATTCATTAATATAAAATCCAAAAGTGAATGATACTTTTAAATTACAGGATTTAAAGAAAATAATTACAACATTTTCAAAAATAATTAATTTTTTATAATTAATAAAATATAAATATTTTCAAAAAATATCAAAAATTAATCCTAAACCAATAATGATATAAATAATTCAAAATTTATATCTATATTTTTAAATAAATTTTTAAAAATTCTCTAAAATTAGAAACATTATCAATGCACTATATGAAATAAGATCCATTTTTCATTAAATTTTATTTTTGAAGAATAAAATAAATTTATTGTCATTACATGTTGAGTAATAAAAATTAAATGAATGTTAATTCATTAAATTTTACATATCATATACCTATTTAATCGGAAAAATTCATTAATAAATAATAAATTTAATCTATTATGATTGAAATAAATTTCACACATAAAAATAGTTTCATGAAAAATCCATATTTTACCTTAAAATTATTTTATCTTCCTTTATAACCAATTAATAAACATTTTATGGTTTGTTATTATAATTTTTAAGGTAAATTTTCTATACATATTTTATAATATTATTATTTTTATTCATACCTACCATACTAATGAAAAGGTAATGATGATTAAATTAAAAAATATTTCTTCATGCTACGTTTAAGATCGAGGTTATGAGTGGTGTAAGTTATTAAACCTAGTGTTGTTTTAATATAAAATAAAGTCTCACCATATTATATTATATTCATTAACACATGAATTATAATTCTTTATTCAATTAATTTTTCAACTTATATTCGAATTCATGAATATAACAAACTTCATTGTATTATATCTTTTGTCACACCACTTTAATGATAGAATTTTCAGAACACATCCTTGAGTGATAACAGTTATCATTCCTCTTACAAACTATAGTTGGAAGTGTCATTTCATAAATTATGAAGTTAGGTAAATATTTTTTACAATATATCACCAATCACATATAACAATTGGCCAAAGTTAGTAACATTTAATCTTGTTTTATGCATTATTATTGAACCTAAATCATATAATATGATATACATTATATAAATGAATAAAAACTATTTTTTAGAATATAAGTTTTGTTATGTGATTTATTGTATCATACTATATAATTTACTATATATATATCATATATATGGGATTCAGTGCATTTTTAATTCACTAATTTCATTATGTCAGGAAACATTTTCCTTTGACTTTAGATAAGTATCAATGAATGAAATTTCAGAAGTAGAGAGCCTATTTTTCAAAATAAAATTAAAAGATTTTTTTAATGCAAAAATAAGTAAACCTCGTGAAATATATATTAGAATACATGTGGTGTACACTAAGTGGTAAAATCTAAATATAAGTTTACCAACTTACAGACCATGAGTTATTAGTTATATTTATATAAAAGTGACCCTACTCTGACTGATCTTAACATATAATAGAATACTAATGTGATGATTGTTTTTATGAAATAACCTAGTGATAAATATATTCCAAGATTTTAACCTATCCTTTCACATTTTATAGGATTAAATTATAAATTAGTGACATGTTGGATTCTTTAATATACATTACATGATATAAAATTCCTCAAATCTAACAATAATTGACTATCTTTAATAAACAAACACAAATAGTAACCGAGTAATAAAAATGATAAAAATGAAATATAGGTCACATTAAGTGAAATAATCCAAGAAGACTACAGCTCAATAATTATCAAAAGCCATGATATGATACAAGGACAATGATATGGACATTTTTATTTTTCTGTAAAAGAAAATTGAGAGTTGTCGGTTGATCCAAAGAGATACTATTGGAATTTATTCAGTAGATACCACAATATATATTACAACACTCTATTTTAAGTTAAATGTAAAATAATATATATCAATAATGGGAAAAAGGAAAACATGTTATGTTGTAAAGGAAATATATACAATGATATAACTCAAAATATGATAGCAAATATTAAAAATCATTTCAAACATTGAAAATTTCATGGATAAAATAAGTATGATGATAAATCTATAAAAATGGAATTTAATTATTTCATATGATGATATAAAATATAATATAAGGTTGAAGAGAAATGCATATTATGGCAGAATCATAACATTTATAAACTTAATATACTTTACAATAATAAGGGAATATCACATGATGTGATATAAAGAAAATTTAATAATAATCTGAAGACAAAAATATCATTATGTGATATGAATATATTGTTTTCTAATTTTTATAGACTATAAATTATATATAATATCATTGATGAAAATCAATAATAATTTGTTTATAAATTATCATAAAATAAGGTTTCAAGAAGATCATGAAACATATGATGCATTCCATGGTAGTAAATGTATTTGGGAGGTCATGTGGAACACTTGAATTAAATATGAGGTCATGATTTTTATAAAGGACGTCAAATACATGCACATGAAATTAATATGTCAGATAATGAATCTTTGTATTAAAAGAGGTAATAAATTTAGAATATGGTATAGGAATCTTCCATGTTTAGTGAGATAATAACCATGGTATTATATAGAATAATTAGTATTGTTAGTGGAATATGGATTTTTATTGAGTTATTATTATTTATGAAAAGATTTGAAATATATATGGATATAAATAAAACAAATAAGAGATGATAAATAGAGTGAGAAATGTGAAGATGTTGTTATTATTGTGGTGTAACCAACTGAATATATAGGGGTTTCTAGATTGATACAATGAAATTTGTTTCATAACAGGTAGGGAAGAATAAGTTAATGAATGAACATAGAAGTGTTTAGTAGAAAGAGGAATCATTATACATAAATATGTTGATGGTTTATTATACAAAAAAAGTAGGGCTAGTGTTATAGTGATCCAACCAATCTTTCATGCGGTAAAAATTAACTAGCGATGATTTCTATATGATAAGATCTTAAGAAAGTAGTTATTTTCAGAGAGTATAGAGAAAGATGATAAAAGGATGGGGACTGTGTCAAAATAAGGTATATTGGAATGGGGGGAGGAACTAGATTTCCAAGATATACCAACCAAGGGTAAAATGGGAGATAAAGAAGGGATACATTGAATATATGATTATCACTACGTGTTAGTGAGAAAAGACATAATGAGGAATAATTTTTCTTACATGAGATGCAGGTGAATATTTTCTTAGAGGACGATACAAAATGAGAAATATAGGACATCCATTCTAAATTATTATTATTTTTTATACACATTAATATGATTTTATAATGATAACTAGACCCTAAATCCATATTGTATTCTACAACCCTACCTACTAGAATTATGTCTGGGTTGGTGATAAGTACATATGTTCCTTTCGAATACTTCCCCTAATAATATGGTATTTTTAACTATCCCCAATAGGGGACACACACAAAATAGAATGCATTAACCCAGGAAATCTATAATTATTCATAACTAATACTCTACTATATCTACAAGCATCCAAAAGTAAACACAAATGTGTGAAAATACATATGATATATTATCCATTAAGAATATAACAAAACTAAATAAATATATGAAAACAATTTATATCATAAAATACCATTTCCATGGGCTAAACCTGACAATAAATTATATCAAAAAGGAACACCCCAATGAATGTATGTGTACATCGCTAAATAGAAACCACTTACAAGAACCAATAGGTCAATATCTTCATATTGAAACCACCATATCTATAAAAAATTATTCACAATACAACCACCCATGTAGGATATAGAACAAAAAATTATAAAAATATACTATGTATTAGTAAAAAAAACTCAAGATAATACATGTATAATAATAAAATAATATGGAATCATAATACAAATCGGCCACCTAAAAGATCAATATATCCCGAGATTAATCTATTTTAAACATCATTTATGATAAAATATTTCTCATTGATTTAAAATATGTGATAAAAACGTCATTAATATTGCATATGTCCAAAATCCATTTAACATAAGTTCATCGCATTAAAAAATATTATTCCTAAACTCACCAAAACAATCTTCCATATACACATAGTTCATATAGATACCAACATATAAATATGGAACCAATACCTTCCACATCCTTAACTAAAGTTAATAATAAATATAAAATGAAATAAAATAATAACCGCTTAATAAACTAATTCAGGGTGTAAGAATCATGCCTCACTTAGGGATTGTATCTATTGGGCATCACCAGCACCACTAATTGGGGTCTTGTTCCTAATCAATCAACAGAAAACTGAATCCCACTTCTCGCATGGGGTACATGTTCCTTGTGGATAGGGAGAATATATAACCCTACTATTTTTAAGGTAGATCGATTTTTTATCAATGATAATATCAATCAAGAGAGCATATAACCACTTTAAAAATTTAGAGGACACATTTACCTTTGAGAAAACAAATATTATAGAACATGACCCCATATGTCTACCCCAATTCCAATACATATATACTAATATCATACCCTCATTTTTTATGCCACTCAAATTATTAATTTCTATATTGTGTTATACTATAATTCAATCACTGATATAACAAGAATAAACCAATAAAACACAATCCAACACATTCTTTTGGTCTTATATAAGAATGAAATCTCATAAGTCCATGTTTGAACATTTTTTTCCAAAGGAAATGTGTCTCCTCATAATCTCACTATCATCTCTAGACCATGTCTATGACTATTGTAATATATTTTTTAGGGTGAAAATATAGTAAACACTCTATCAATATCAATTTATAATTAGACTACACTCACTATGCCATCACTTTTTATCAAGTGGGTGGATAACTGAATGACATGTCAATATATTTCATTCATAAATTTGTTATTCTAGTATGGGTTGAAAAATAAAAATAAATAACTGCCAATGAATATATGCTACACTTTATATAATGCTAAATATTCATATCAACTAGTGGATAAGATAAGAGTATTATAATATCTGATATCATATCAATTCACACACAAAATTTTTAACCATTTCACTAAATAACATTACCAATCTCATAGATTTACAACAATCACATTGCAACTCATAAAGATAAATGAATTTTTAAAACTTAATGAACCTATGAAATATTCATTATTCAATCCACATCATCAATCTCAAAGGATCATTGTAAGAACTTCTGAACTCAATGAATCCTTTTCAATAACATATAATTCAATAATACCACTAAGGTTATTATTGGGTAATTCAATAAATACCCTTGATTGTTCCTTAGATTTTTTTTATTTACGACACAAAATTATTATTTCTCAAACTATTTACGTTTAACAATTTTATGTAATTTTCTTCTAAAACTATATTATATCCAACAAAATTATTTTTATTCTAACTTTAATATTTCATCATGTATGAAATAAACATAAATATTTTATCAATATTTTCGATATATCAAACCATAAACTGATATATCATATAAACATAAACATATGACGAGGATTCACCTAAAACATCAGCTAATAAAAGAAAAAACTAGGTTATAATCTACATTGTAGAGAATCTATTTCAAGAAAGTAAAAAATAATCAATATCAAATACATCATTAGTAATTGTTTTACCAATTCATTTAATATTTATTGAATAAAATTCAATGCTAAGTTAGGATGTTTTTTTGAGTAATTATTTAAATACCAAATTTCAATTATTTTTTAATGAACTTTGTCACACTATTGAGGAGTCAATTGCATTTTCTATTCTAATGATCACTGTTGGAAATGCAGGTTTTCCCAACGCTTCTTTACCAATGGTTTTCTTAAACCGTTGGTAAAGAAGATGTTTCCCAATGGTTTTAGGAAACCGTTGGGGAAGGGGTGTCCAAGGCACCCTTTCCCAACGGTTTAGTAGATACATTGGGAATGGTTTACCCCAAATATAGAATCGGCCGCTGCTCTTCCCCATTTACGAAAGAACCCTAAATCTCTCTAGGCATCAGCTCCTCTCACGACTTCCCCCATCCAAACATGTGAAAATCCATCTGAATCATCTCAAATAAGGTATTATCTTCTTCATACACATAAAATATTTAAGTGGTACCTTGTTTTTATTGTTATTCATCTCATATTTTAGTTTTATGTTTTGATTTTGATGTGTATATCATTTTTTGTGTTTTGATTTAATCTAGACTTTATATATTCAAATCCATTTAATTAATTTAATCTTTAACCCTCCATCAAAGATGAATCATCTCAAATTCATTGCGGTTGGATTCTAGATTTTCTAAGTATGTGGTTTTATGCTTTTTTCATCTTGTAATTAATTGCAAGTTGGCAATTTATTTATATGTGTTTATTAATTTTTAGAAAAGTTTTTATGAATGTTTTCCATAAAATTCCTTGAGGAAAGTTTTTTATTAAAATGAATTTTTTTTAATAAGGCTTGTGTATTGAAATTTGTTATAGTATACTATGTGACTATGTTTGGTATTTAGTAACACAAAAGATAACTGGTGTGTGAGAATGTGTTGTGAAAGAGATTCCATGGTTGGGTCAAGATTATATTTACGATTTAAGACTATTAATGAGTTGTTTAAAAGATATTTTGTGATATTTACCTTATGTTTATTGGTGAAAACTGGGAGCTGTAGTGGTGGTTCATGATTAAGACATATAATTGCTTCTAAACATGTGGATAAACCATGCATAGTTGTGAATTCTTGAAATATTTGATGTTTTTAGTCCTTTTTTATTTGGAGTTTCTTTTTATACTGATGTTTCTTATTGATACCTATGATGGGAATTTATTTCAGTTTCTAAATCGGCTGAGACACCCCCACCATGCACAGTGTATACAACCTCTACCCTTATTTAATCATTCTGTTTACACAGCCTATGCAACCTCTACCCTCATTTAATCAGTGAACTCTAGTCCTTAATTCAAGCCTTCATTATCACTAGGATGTAAGAAATTGAATGATGTAAACCCATCCTCACATGATTTCTTACCTTATATAGTGTCCAACATATGGAATACGAACTTTTGAATTCATCAGTTAACCGGGATCATATATTCCATTTCCCCCAAGATGATTGTACTAATATAACTGTAGGGTCAATTTAATATGGTTCTCATTTTACGTTGTATATTATGTGTCCTTCTTGGCCAATAGTCACTTTTATGAGGGTGGGGTGATTTTCACTACCCATGCTGGCATTTGTAGACATCCATAAAACTGTTAGATAAGTCATAACTTTATTTCAATAATTTTTTTATCATTGACATACTTTATTATTAACTTTAAATTTAAAAATAAATGTTTTTGTCTATACTTAAAGAAATTGAATCTTTTTACAATCCATGAACAACCTATTAGTGTAGAAGCCTATAATTTATTCACTCATGGGGTGCGCTAGACTTGGGTAAGTAATTGGGTAATGAAAGGTATGGCCATAGAGGTGCCAATAACGAGTTATTGAACATCATTGAATGATTTGGGATTCTTATAACAGATAATGGGACTTGAGGCATGTGCCTCTTATAGACCTAATGAAAACGAATATAAATAAATTTTAATTTAATTTATGAGTACTTGTTTTTACATTATTTTAATAGTTCACTACATCGATTAGAATCTTCTTCCTTTATCGTTTACTTAAATGTATTTTCTATTAATGTTCAATCCTATTGAATTGTTTATGACAAAATGACTTATATAAATTATTTTTACAGAATGGACAGAAGTTGGATGTATGAAACCGATCAGATCTCAATCGATTTTCAAAAGAATTTAGAGAGCATTATAGATTTTCCATTTCACAATGCTTTAAATAGTGGTCGCATACACTTCCCATGTTACAATTGTGTAGGTAGACCTTGGTTGAGTCGTGAAGAAGTTAGCTACCACATAACCAAAAATGGGTTTCAGGCAAACTACTTAGTGTGGTATCACAATGGGGATAAAATGAAATCTCAAATTGGTGATGATCTAAATGAAAGGACTGGAATGGAGAATTTGTTAGATGATCAGTTTCCGTTTATTCTTTATCATGAAAAAGAATAGATTTCTACTCAAGAAGAATTCGATATGAGGACATATGATTCATCTAGTGAAAATGATTATATTGATAGGGTGAAAAAATTGAATGATGCTACTACGACTCCAGTATATAGACAATGTGATAAAATGAAAATGCAGGAATTTTTAATCCGATTGTTTCATTGGAAAACTATGTATGGGATTTCTTATATAGAAATCGATTACATTATTACCCTATTGAAGGATTTACATCCAGATGATGCAGATATTCCCACAGACCACCATATTGCATGGATTTTAGTTGTGTATCTTGGATTTTAAAGAAACAAAATTCATGCTTGCACGAATGATTGCAGTTTCTTCTGGGAGGAAACCGCTGAATGAAAGGATTGTATAAAATGTGGCACATCCCGCTAGAATTCATAATCTGATGGAACACCATCCCGTGTTCCACATTAAGTAATGTGGCACTTTACATTGATCTCCAGACTCCAGAATCATTTTATGCCTGATGAAATATCAATAAAAATGAAATGGCATGATACCGAGAGAAATAAGATTAATGATGAGTTGGTTCATCCTGTAGATAGATTTTGTAACGACCCAAAGTTTCAATAATGTAAATCCCTCTTGATATAATTAACTGTATTTTTATGTTTATATAAAATGTCAACTTCCTTGGTTTTATGTTAAGAATTTTGACCATTGCTAATATAGTCATTGAATAGTGATCACATGATTATTATAAATATAGGAATTTAACAAATCCATTTTACTCAGACAAAGGTAGCGATGGCCTCATCCAGTAGAATTTCCCCATATGAAGCCCATTTTTCAGAGCTTGGAAAAGAGGTGGAATTCTTTGGCTTCGTTCTTGACCAAGCCCAAGCTGAGCTTCACCGTGTCAAGCTTGAATGCGACCATCTACGGGAAAAGTGGAAGTTGATTGAAATTACCACTCGAGCGATGTTATCCGAGCCACCCCAAGAGTCTGTCACTATCACACACCGTAACCTTAGGTCTTATGCGGTTGTTTTAAGGGGTTATGTAACAAACAATTAGTACTATGTTCATGTACATTATTTTTGTATATAATAATGAATATAATTTCTAGTCATTTTTTATACATTGTAAATATTTTTTAAAGTACAAATGTTGTTTTTAGTTATTATTTAATTAAGAAATATATTTTTTTAAATTAAGGGATTGTTGAATTAAATAATATTTTAATAAAATAATAATAATAATATTAAATTAATTTTTATTAAATATAAATGTTCTTATAATTTTATGAATACAATTATAATTTTTATTAATGTTTGAAAGCAATTTTTATCAAAACCCGTGAATTTTTTATAAATGTCAGTTTTTATTTTAAAAGTGAAAATTAACATATTTTGAAAATTATTTAGATAAAATAACTATAATTTTTGGAATCAGGGCATCGAAATTATCCAATGGTGAATTTTTCATAATTTTATGAGACGGTCAAATTTTTGGGTAAAAATTAAATACCGTTTAAATATATAATGTGTTTTATGACATCATAATGACCCAATAGTGATGTAATAAAATACTATAATCTTTATGTTCGGAAAATATATGTTTTACCATTAAAATAATGTGATTTTGGGTTTGTTTGACTTACTTTTGAAAGCATTAATGGACCCCTTAAGACTTATTAAACACCTTGTCTTTTTAAATTAATTTCCATGGGAGTGTGACTCTCCTCCACATAAGAAACCTTATTATTTTAAGAAGTTCGGAATTTGGACTTATAAAATATTTTTTCCCCTTACCTTTTCCAAAACCATGGGAAAAACCATGGGGTGATTTGTGGTTTGGATTAATTTAATGTAAGGGGTCCCAAACTTAAATAATAAAGAATTACCTCGCCTTTCCTATATAAACCCACCCAAGCTCCCACATCCTCCCCACTCAAAGACTTTTGAGTTTTTCCAACCTCTGAACTACTCTATATAGAATCCTCCCAAGGTGCCCCAATCTCCCAAGAATCCTCTCACAAGCCTCTCTCTAGCCTTTGGAAGCACACTTCCATGTAAGGGTTTTTCTTCCTTTCTCATTTTTGTCAATTTTCTTTAAGTTCTATTGCCCTTGTAATTTCAATTATGAATGTTGGGGTATGGTTTCTCACCTCCCCCATACTGACCTCTTATTGTTTGAATGATGGGATACTCCTTTCTCTCTTATTAAATGCCTCCCATGTACACCTGTAACTATGCTGAAATTCTGAAAGGAACATCTCTCTCTTCTTTTACATTCAAGCAATAATTTTGTATCATGAATCTAAATTCCATTAAAATTGTTGGTACATGTATCTATATGACCTCCTTACTTTCCATTACATGTAAATATAATGAGGAACCCCTTTCTCTCTCATTAACCATTTTTATGAATTCTTATGTCACACCGTTACGCTGCCAAAATCGCACCGATTTTCTATGCCAATGCCATTGTGTAGTGGATACCCTGCCCATTTCTCCATCAAGGGTATTCACATTAATGAACATTTACTTATTGATTACAAAGTTTCATGTATTAATTCCACATTCCTTTATCAAGGAATAAATTATTATGTTTTATAAATGCATGTTTTATGATCCATGTGGCACACTAATGCATGAAATCAAATGTTTAAGAAGGGTGTGCCCTTATAGCGCTCCAATGCATTAGGTAAGTGTAGTATCATGATACGTCATGTGAAATGAGTGCTGAATCATGCTAATTCAAGTGCAACTAGGGTTTACTCATTCTTTATCTGCAATGAGGATTTACTCATGCTCCATGTGCAATGAGCCTTAGCTCATGCTAATTCCATGTTAAGTGTTGTTGCCACATTTCCATGTTATGATTATCATGCTTTATCATGCATTTATGTTCATGTTTCTTTTGTGCTCTATTTATATGCCTAATGTCTAACATGTATTGTACTCCTCATGTTATTCCATGTGTATTCCCTTACTAGGCTTTATAGCTCACCCTTTTCTTATATATGTCCTCAGGTTATCCCATGCATTGTTATGTACGAGGGAATGTAGTGGTCATGTAAAGGAAGTTTTCAATAAAGAAGTTGTATTTCATGTTTCAAGTTTTTAGGTAATGATACTAATCCTGAAATACACTAAACCTCTCTATCTTCTTTGTTGTATCAAGTCATGTTTTATGTAATAAATCATGTTTGAGTTTGTATTAAAAAGCAGGGTTGTAATTATTGGTATCAGAGGATAGGTTTAGTTATTTTTGGGATTAGGAAACCCTAGTAAAGCCTTATATACAAGAATAAGTATAAAAAAACGTCCCTAAGTTTTGGTAAGTACTGAGTAAGTGGTTTATCAAACAAATACATCCCTGTCTGGATACGAGTAGGTAGAGGCGGCTCTAGCACATATGTATGATAGGGGTAAAACCCAAAAACACCACATTGAGCTAGACTCGAACGGGAACTGGTGCCTGATAACGGGCCTTGCTGCACTCTTGGTTATGACACTCCCGGGGGATATGTTTTGATAAATTCACAAGCTTAATATGAACCCTTATTAAGGGATTTAAAAAATGCCCCTAAGAATATATGTTAGAAAGTAGATCATGAAAAGCATATATTGAAGCCTAAAGACTCATGAGTTAAGGAAATAAAATTTTATTTATGAGTCATCAACTTTTGTATTTGGATTACCCTTTATGTGTTACCCTTAACTTTCCTTTTATTCCATCCAATGGTCGGTAGGAGGACTCGGGATAACAACCATTTTGAAGATAAGTGTGATGAATGTACTAATGAGATTCCAAATCCAATGGGAGCGGGAATCATGAAATTTTTCACGCTTCTCTCTCAGCTAACTCATGTTTTGAATAGAAAAAAGGGTCAAGAGGAACGTTCAACCCCCCCTAAGAAAGAACAAGTCGCTATCGAGAGCTTCATGAGATAAAGGCCTCCAACTTTTAGTGGATCGTCTGATCCCATGATCGGTGAACAATGGATCAACTCCATTGAAAAGATCTTCTCCATCCTTCAATGTTCTGAACAAGAGAAGGTTCTCCTGGCAGCTTATCGTATGGAGGGTGAAGCTGATCAATGGTGGACATTGATCAAAAATACGAAGCCTGGGGAGGAGATCAATGCGTTGGAATGGAAGGATTTCTGGAAGATGTTTTTTGATAAATATTTTCCGCGCACCCTCTGGATTAAGATGGAAAGGGACTTCCTTTCCCTCAAGAAAAAAGATGAAGAATCTATTGGAGTGTATGAGTAAAAGTTCACAAGGTTTTCACGATATGCTTCTGGAATTGTCGTTACCCCCGAATGAAAGGTTGACCGCTTCTTTGGTGGGCTGAAGCCTAGCCTCTGGAAAGCATTAGCGATCCGTGACTTCGACAACTATGAGGAAAATTGTCCGATGTGCCCTCAAGGTCGAAATGGAGATCGGAGAATCATAGGGGTATCATGAGGATAAGAAGCATAAGGTGGACTTCAATGCTGGTGGGCCGATGGATAAATCCAATGGTGCTAAGAAGATCCAGCACCCCACTTACCAAAAGTGCGGAAAGAAGCACCCTGGAAATTGCCTTAAGGGGAAGAGGAAATGCTTCAGGTGTGGAAGAGAAGGGAACCTAGCTGTTTACTATCGGAAAGAAAGTCCTATGGCTATGACAGAGGAGAGGAACACTTCGTTCGAACCTCAAAGCGTTGTTCAATGCTAGAAATGCAATGAACCGGGTCATTTTTCAAATCAGTGCCCTAATCCAAGGGTTTTCAAAGAAAACCCACAACCTCCAAGGCAGCAAGGAAGATCTTTTTCCATCACTTCTGCCGAAGTGAACCCCGACAACGAAGTGGTGACCGGTACGCTAGTTATTCATTCAAGAATAGAGAACATACTTTTTTATTCAGGTTCTACGCATTCTTTTATATCTCGAAAGTTTAGTTGAACAATCCCAGCACCACCACAAATCATGTAAGTAAAGATGCCGGTGAGTATAGAAAATGGGGAAATCATTGCATCCAATGAATATAAGTCCTCCCCTTTTATAATCTTTGGATTGAATTTCCCGGTGAACCTCGTCGTACTCCATCTGGTGTAATTTGATGCAATTCATGACATAGATTGGATTTCCTTATATAGAGCCAACATAAATTGTCGGGAGAGGGAAATCACACTCCATATGGAGAATCGACCCCCGATTCTTTACAAGTGTTAGGAGGAAGACGAATATCCTTTAGATCCATCATCTCAAGCATGGATATTACTGCCCTATGAGCACGTGTATCTGGCTCAGATGATTGAGTCCGAGGAAGAAACCATCCTTGAAGAAATGCCTATTGTGTGGAATTCACTAAAGTGTTTCCCGAGGAACTGCCTGGTCTTCCTCCTAGAAGAGATGTTGAGTTCTTAATTGAACTTATACCTGGGGCGCTACCAATATCCAAGACACCATATAGAATGGTTGTTGTAGGGCTTGAAGAGCTGAAGAAACAACTACCGGAGAATCTGGATAAAGGGTTTATACTCCCAAGTGCTTCACCATGGGGTGCACTAGTCCTCTTTGTCAAGAATAAGGATGGGTCAATGTGGCTTTGCATTGATTATCTTGAACTTAACAAAATCACGATAAAGAACAATTATCCTCTCCCAAGAATCGATGTCTTGTTTGATCAGTTGTGTGGAGAACAATACTTCTCCAAGGTGGATTTGTGGTCGGGATATTATCAAGTAAGCGTGAAGAAGGAAGATTTTCCCAAGACTGCTTTTCATACAAGATACATGCACTATGAATTCATAGTAATGCCTTTCAGAATCACCAATTCTCTAGCAATATTCATGGACATGATGAATAGGGTCTTTAGAGATTACCTTGAACATTTTTCGGTAGTCTTTATAGATGATATTCTAATATACTCCAAAACCAATGAGGATCCTTAGGAGCATTTGAAAATTGTACTAGAGACTTTGCGCAAGGATTAGCTCTATGAAAAGTACAGAAAGTGTGAGTTCTGGTTGAAGGAGGTCTCATTCATAGGCCATATCATCACAAGCAATGGGATATCTATGGACCCCTCCAAAACAGATGCAATTGTGGGATAGCTGAGGACAACATCGGTAACCAATATCCGTAGATTCTTCGGGTTAGCTGGATATTATCGAAGATATGTGAGAAATTTCTCACGATTTTCCAACCCTCTTACCAAGCTAAATCGAATGGGAGTAAAGTTTTCTTGGAGTGATGAATGTGAAGAAATCTTCATGGAGTTGAAAAAGAGGCTTATCACTGTGCCCGTGCTCACTTTACCCACAAGTGGGGAACTTTTTGTTGTTTTCAGTGATGCTTCAATGAAGGGCTTAGGCTGTGTGCTGATGCATAATGATAAAGTTATATCCTATGCCTCAAGGAAGTTGAAAATTCATGAACGAAACTATCCAACGCATGATCTGGAGTTAGCGGCGGTGATCTTTTCCTTGAAAATATGGCGGCATTATCTCTATGGGGAGAAATGTGAGATATATAATGACCACAAGAGTCTTAAATATATATTCACACAGAAAGAGCTTAATATGCACCTGAGAAGATGGATAGAGATCATCAAGGATTATGACTGTTCAATACATTACCACCCTGGGAAAGCGAACAAGGTGGAAGATGCCCTTAGTAGAAAGGACCCAACAATTTTATCAATGATGATAATTGAGAAGGATCCAATATTCTTGGACTTGATGAAGATGGACGTGGGAATCATAAAGAAGTGAACATCATCAATCCTTTAACAAATGTTTGCTCAACCATCTCTTTTGGAAAGGGTAAAGGACGCTCAAAAGGGTGATGTGGGAATTCAGGAAAAAGTGGAAGCTATCAAATAAGGGAAATACTCAGAGTTTAATGTTAATGAAGAAGGAATTGCATGGTTTGGGAAAAGACTATGTGTTCCATCAAGTCCAGAGCTGAAGAAGGAACTTTTGGATGATGCACACAGTTCGAATTTCTCTATTCACCTAGGGAGCATAAAGATGTATCGATATCTCCATGAAAACTTTTGGTGGGATAATATGAAGAAGGAGATCGCTTTATATACATCAAAGTGCCTGGTGTGTCAGCAAGTGAAGGAAGAGAGGAAGAAGTCTAAGGGGATGATGCAACCACTTCCCATACCCGAATGGAAATGGGAGAACACACCATAGACTTTGTCACCAGACTTCCAAGGAAATCCAAATGCAACAATGCAATTTGGGTTGTTGTGGATCGTCTTACAAAGACTGCACACTTCATTGCTATTCGGGAGGATTTCTCTTTGGATCAACTGGTAAAGATATATATCAGGGAAGTGGTAAGGTTGCATGGAGTACAACAATCTATTGTGTCTGACCGATATCCAAGATTTACCTCTATGTTTTGGAAGAGTCTTCAACATGCTCTAAATACTGAACTGAACTTTAGTACGACCTATCATCCTCAAACTGATGGCCAATCTGAGTGGACTATCCAAACACTTGAGGATATGTTAAGAGCGTTCTCAATTGACTTTAAAGGAGGATGGGATCAACATCTTCCTCTGGATGAGTTCTCTTATAACAATAGTTTCCACTCAAGCATTCAAATGGCACCATATGAAGCCCTGTATGGGAAAAGGTGCATAACACTGGCTTGTTGGGATGAGGTCGGTGAACGTAAGCTGATTGGACCAGAAATGGTAGAGGAAATGGTGGAGAAGGTGAAAACCATTCAACAACATATCAAGACAGCCCAGAGTCGACAGAAGAGTTATGCAGATAATCGTCGACGAGACCTTGGGTTTAAAGTTGGAGACATGGTTTTCTATGCATATCTCCATGGAAGAAGGTCATTAGGTTTGGAAAGAAAGGGAAGTTAACTCCAAGGTACATCGGCCCCTTCGAGATTCTTGATCGTGTCAGGGATGTGGCCTATAGACTAGCACTTCCACCTACTATGGCCAAAGTACATGATGTCTTTCATGTATCCCTCTTAAGGAAGTACATACCGGACCCTTCACATGTAATCTCTTCTAAGGTGGTACAATTGGAAGAAGATCTTTCTTATGAGGAGAAACCAGTAAAGATCTTAGATCATAGAGAAAAAGTTTTAAGAAATAAGACAATTCCCCTCATCAAAGTGTTGTGGAGAAACCACAAGTTTGTTAAAGTGACTTGGAAATCGGAGGATATAATGAAGCTGAGTTACCAAAAAAAAATTTAGTGTGGGAAAAGGAAAATTTTGGGGGCAAAATTTCTTAAGGGGGGATATTGTAATGACCGAAAGTTTTATTAATGGAAATCCCTCTTGATCTAATTAAATTTCTCGTTATGTTTATATAAAATGTCAACTTCCTTTGTTTTATGTTATGAATTTTGATCTTTGCTAATATACCCATTGAATAGTGATCATAGGATTAGTATAAATATAGGACTTTAACAAATCCATTTTACTCAGACAAAGGAAGCGATGGCCTCATCCAGTAGAATTTCCCCATACGAAGCCCATTTGTCGGAGCTCAGAAAAGAGGTGGCATCCTTGGGTGTCGCCCTTGACCAAGCCCAAGCTGAGCTTCATCATGTCAAGCTCAAACGTGACTGTCTACGGGAAAAGTGGAAGTTTATTGAAATTACCACTCGAGCGATGTTATCTGAGCCACCCCAAGAGTCTGTCACCATCGCACACCTTACCCTTAGGTCTTATTCGGCTGTTTTAAGGGGTTATGTAACAAATAAGTAGTACTATGTTCATGTACATTATTTTTGTATATAATAATTAATATAATTTCTAGTCATTGTTGATACATTGTAAATAGTTTTTAAAGTTCCAATGTTGTTTTTAGTTATTATTTAATTAAAAATTCTATTTTTTTATATTAAGGGATTTTTGAATTAAATAATATTTTAATAAAATACTAATATTATTATTAAATTAATTTTTATTAAATATAAATTATGTTATAATTTTATGAATGAAATTATAATTTTTATTAAGGTTTGAAATCCATTTTTGTCAAAACCCGTGAATTTTTTATAAATGTCGGTTTTTATTTTAAAAGTGAAAATTAACATATTTATAAAATTATATAGATAAAATAAATGTTATTTTTGGAATCAGGACGTCGAAATTATCCAACGGTGAATTTTTTATAATTTTCTGAGACAGTAAAATTTTTGGCTAAAAATTAAATACCTTTTAAATATATAATGTGTTTTATGACATCATAATGACCAAATAGTGATTAATAAAGTACTATAATATTTATTTTAGGCAAATATATATTTTAGTATTAAAATAATGCGATTTTGGGTTTGTTTGAATTACTTTTCAAAGCATTAATGGACCCCCCAATACTTCTTAAACACCTTGTCTTTTTAAATTAATTTCCATGAGAGTGTGACTCACCTCCACATAAGAAACCTTATTATTTTAAGAAGTTAATAATTTTGCCTTATAAAATATTTCTTTCTATTCCCTTTTCCAAAAACCATGTCCAAAAACCGTGGGGTTATTTGTGGTTTGGATTAATTTAATGTAAGGGGTCCCAAACCTAAATAATAAAGAATTCCCTCACCATTACTATATAAACCCACCCAAGCTCCCACTTACTCCCCACTCAAAGACTTTTGGTGAATGGTTTCTCACCTCCCCCATACTTCCATATTATTGTTTTAATGATGGGATACCCCTTTCTCTCTCATTAAATTCCTCCCATGTACAACCGTTACTATGTCGAAATTCCGAAAGGAACTTCTCTCTCTTCTTTTACATTCAAGCAATAATTTTGTATCATGAATCTAAATTCCATTAAAATTGTTGGGAAATGTATTTATATGACCTCCTTACTTTCCATTACATCTAAATATTATTATTATACCCCTTTTATCTCATCAACCATTTTTATGAATTCTTATATCATGCCGTTACACTATCGAAATCAAACCGATTTTCTTTGCCAATGCCATTGTGTAGTGGATACCATGCCCATTTCTCCATCAAGGGTATTAAACTTTATGCACATTTACTTATTGATTACAATGTTTCATGTATAAATTACACATTCTTTTATCGTGTAATAAATGATTATGTTTTATGAATCCATGTTTTATGATCCATGTGGCACACTTATGCATGAAATGAAATGTTTAAGAAGGGTGCACCCTTATAGCGCTCCAATGCATTTGGTAAATTATAGTATCATGATACATCATGTTGAATGAGTGTTGACTCATGCTAATTCAAGTGCAATGAGGGTTTACTCATGCTTTATGTGCAATTAGGATTTACTCATGTTCCATGTGCAATGAGAATTAGATCATGATAATTCCATGTTAAGTTTTTTTGCCACATTTCCATGTTATGATTATCTTGCTTTATCATGGCTTTGTGCTCATGTTTATCTTGTGCTCTATTGATATGCCTAATGTCTAACATGTATTGTACACCTCATGTTATTCCACATGTATTCCCTTACTAGGCTTTATAGCTCACCCTTTTCTTATGCATGTCCTCAGGTTATCCCATGCATTGCTAAGTATGAGGGAATGTAGTGGTCATGTAAAGGAAGTTTTCAATAAAGATGTTGTATTTCATGTTTCATGTTTTTATGTAATGATCCTAAGCCCAAAAGGCACTAAACCTCTCGATCTTCTTTGTTGTATCAAGTCATGTTTTATGTAATAAAACATGTTTAAGTTTGTATTAAAAAGAAGGGTTGTCATAGATTTGCATGGAAGTGATTTGATGCTCGACATCCTGATTTTGCAGCTAACGTGTGTATTGTGAGGTTGGGACTTTCATGCGATAGTTTTAACCCGTTTGGGCAGATTCTTACTTCACACAGCACATGGCCAGTTTTTATAGACATTTATAATCTTCCCCTAGGTTTTTGTATGAAAAAACCTTTCCATTTCATGAGTATACTCATATATAGTTCTTCTGATCCCAACATTGATATTGATGTATACATACAACCTTAATCAAAAGAGTTGAAACTTCTTTGGGATGTGTGTGGGCTCACATACGATGCATGTTCGAAATACATATTTCAGATCTGTGTTGCACTTATGTGGATGATCAATGATTTTCCGGCTTATGCAATGTTGTCTAGATGGATCATGAAGGGAAAACTGTCATGCGCAGTTTGAATGACGAATACACGATCCAGAAGACTGAAACATCACTATAGTTTCAATTTTATGGGACATCGGTTATTCTTTCCAAATTATCATCCATATAGAATGAATCGTCGAAGATTTGATAATACCATAGAGACCGATGATCCACCTCAGCGTATGTCTGGAACTGATGTTCTTAATGAATTAAAAGTTTTCAGTTTTTCATTCGGGAAGGGTCAAATGAAACCTGAAAACAGAAATAATGTTTCCACTGAAACATGTTACAATTGAAGGAAGAGGAGTATCTTTTTTTGATTTTCCTTATTGTTCAACCAATTTGTTACGTCATTTCTTAGATGTAATGCATATTGAAAATAATATATGTGAAATGTTTCTTTCAGTTATTCTAAATGTCAAGGGGAAGACAAAAGATGATTTACGATCATGGAATGACATGGTGGATTGGGTCATCAGACTGAAATTGCATCCTATGCGTATCAAAGAAAATAAATGGAAACTCCCATGACCTTCTTATGTGATGACAACTATGAAAAACAAATCTGTAAGTATTAGAGACTATTAGAGTTCATGATGTCATTTCAAGCAACATATCTAAATGGGTCAATAGAAGAGAGTTGAAGCTAAAATCTTTGAAGACTCTTGATTATCACGTTCTACTGCATGAGTTTCTTCCAATAGAAATCCATAAACATTTTTCCAATAATGTAAGGGTGACTATTATTCGGTTGTGCCATTTGTTTAGAGATCATTCTGCTAAGAAGTTGTACAAGTATTTCTTGCAAAAAATGTTGACAGATGCCCCATTAATTTTGTGTGAGTTGGAGAAAATATTTCCTCCATAATTTTTCACATACATGTTGCATCTGACTATCCATATTCCCACTGAAATACTTCTCAGAGGACATATTTCTTTTCATTGGATGTATCCAACTGAAAGAAATATATACCCATTAAAGTCTTATGTCCAAAACAGAAATCATCCTGAAGGTTCTATCGTGAATAGTTACTTGCCTCAAGAATGTATGGATTTCGGCTCAATGTATTTGTCTGATCTCACTACATGAATGAACAGACCAATGAGAAATGAAGAATAACAGTATGAGAAAATTGAACCCAGTTTTCCATCACTTCCTCAAACAAGAAGAATTCCTGGATCATATACATTGAATACATTAAGCCATGAAGAGCGGGAGATGGCCCATCACACAATTTTGTTCAACTGTGATTTGTTCGATGACTATATTAGGTAACTAAATTGAATATGTATATCTTACATATATATCTATTAAAATATTCATATTTTTTATCTACAGGGAACATAAAACAATGATAAATAGGAAGCATTGTTCTTTATCTTTGAGAAGAAGAGAGACTTTTCATAGCAAAGAGTTTTCTACTTGGATAAAATTGAAGGTAAAAATATTACTATTTAAAATAATTATATCAATATTTAATTAAGTTCAATAGTCATTTATATTGAAGGAATTGATTTTTTCTACATACTCTATCTCTGAGGAAATAAGATCTTTGGCTTTTGGTCCTAATATCGTGGTTCGTGACTGTAAATCAATTGTTATCAATGTGTACAAATTTATTGTCACTAAATGAGAAAAGAACATGAGAACACTACATAATGGTGTTATGGTTACTTCCACAACAGATTGTTATGCCACTACATCATATAGTAGACCGCGATTTGAAAATGTAGGTTATTATGGAGTCATTGAGAAAATAATAATATTGAATTATTACTCTCATGGACGAGTCAAAATGATGAAATTCCATTTGTTTGATTCGATGACGAGACATGGCACATTTATTGATGATTGTGGATTTAGAGTAATTAATATGACTCACACTCTTGCTACCGAAGAACCATATGTGTTGGCCTCAATGGCTAAAAATGTTTTTTATGTCAAAGTCCAACTTCGACCAGAATTTGGTGTCATAGTTGATGTAATTCCAAGAAATATTTTTGATGATGGTGATGATGGAATTGACACTGTCCCTAGTGCCATTGGAACCAATCCATTTATTTCCTTTGATGACACCAATAGATAAATTGTTAGAGTTGATTGTTAACCTGAATTTTTGGTTGAAAATATATAGAATAATTCATCCACATTCTCAATTCGTTTGGTTTATCTCGAGTTGGGTTAATAAGGTTGGTAATATTCAAATTGATTTAGAATTGATCAAAAATATGTTTTAGCTGACGTGAACATTCTGTGAATTTTCAATGTTTATTGGTTGAATTTTTATTTGAATTGTATTTTCTAATTTGGAATTGAACTGTATTCAAACCTAGTCAAACAATATTTCTAACTTGGTGAACATTACAACTTATATGATTTATTAAATCCATTCAACCTCTTCTAAAACTATTGATATCTAAATTACCTATGAATCTCCCTATTCCCTCGTATATTTAGTTATTCGGGTTACACATTAGTTTTCCTTTTCTAATTAATTACATATTTGTTTTCAAAAGAAGGAAATGAAGACAATTGAAGAGAGATGAAAGAAAAAAATGATGGAGAACAATCGTCGAATGACAGAGATGGGAATTCCACCATTAGTGCCTATAGTGAGTACTTTATTTCAAGTATATATATTTAAAGAATATATAATGTCATGTGATTAATTTTGTTGTAAACATTTTTGTAGGATCCACCTATACTTCGATAGTTATTCGACGAGGAGCCTAGTACTGGTCCTAGTACTCAGGTCTGTGGTACGAGGAGGGTTCATACCAGAGGGGGACGAGCAATTTCGTGTAGGTAACTAGACCCTGCCCCTCCCACTGACATGTCATCCTTCCCACATTCTAATCTTGGTGTTTCTTTAGGGACACACGGGATTTTTAGGCCTCCAATGTTTACGCAACCTTTTGCATCTTCTGACCCATCATTTTCATATCCCATGATGATTCCCACTCCCCAGTCAGAATCCGTTCAAACAATTGTCCCATCTTCTTTTCCTTCTACATCTGTCTCTCCGAGCTTATATATTCCATTATATTTGACTCATGTTCCACCATAGGGTGTTCCATCAGTTTCTGTGGATCTAGCAGTGCTCAATGATCAGAATGGCGCAGGTATATTTATAGAACCCTAGAAAAATTTTATAGCAATATTTATTTTCATTATAACATGTTTTGATAAAATATTTGTTTTTATTTCATGAAAAATACATCTACAGACAGTAGGTGGGGGAGGGGGCGTACACGCATCCATTCGGTGTGGAACTGCCGCACACAGGTTATGGTGGATTAAAATGAATACAACCAAATGGTTGGGAAAACAGGGCAGCACTATCGGGGTTTTTTGGCGACACTTTAGAAATACTCCGAAATCATTACCGTCAGCCCTCTATCATAGAGACATTTTCCACATGAGGTCAAGGATAGAGCTTGGGTAGAGATATGGGTAAAACATATTTTGTATTTAATGCCATGAATTGTTTTTGTATTTATATGAATTAATATTTTGATGTTAGTTTCGATTTAATTTTCCGATGGTGAGGGTGCACGACCAAAACATCTAAAGGATTTAGGCGAGCTTTGGAGAGCCTACAAGAATGTGTTGTATATTGGCTGGCGTGCTAGAGTTGTCACTGAGTTAGTGGTTGTACCAATCGTGGATGATTGTCCTATAGAGTAGTATCGTCAGATGATTACTCATTGGATGACTACCCAATTTAAGGTATGAATTACCTTTGAGGTATTTAAATAAAAACTTTCATGTTTTTCATTAATATTATACTTTTTATTATAGAATTTTATTTAGGAATCATCTGGAAAAAATAAGAAAAAGCATTTCTGCAAAAAAACACCTCCACACACTAGAACGTACTACAATGCCAGATCATGAGAGGATGCAGGTATGACAATTTTTTATAAGTTTTCTTTATGACTTACACTTTATTTTTTTCCTCAATTATTTAATATTTTGTTAAATTTTTTATATAAATTTAGTTTTCAATGTCATTGTAGAGGAAAATATAGAATATTGAAGGATGTGTGCCTCGAGAAAAACTGTTTTGATTGAGTAGACGGAAAAAGGATGGAAGTGTCGTCAACAAAGCGACTCAACAACAGATTGTATGTTTTAATATGTTGATTTTATATTTTAATATCTATTTTTTAACTTAATAATATTTTTATATTTCTAATAGGCTTCTTTAGAGGCACTCGATGCCCAAGAACCAGAAAATCTTGGGCCCACTAATCACTTACATCAGGTGTTCGGAGAGGAGCATCATGGCAGAGTACACTGCCAACTTGGGATAGCCCTGACGAGGTATTGGCCCTCCTCAGTTACGAGTTGTAGAGCCATCGAGCTGCAGCAAGTTAGAGCACAGGCTGAACAGGCTGAGAAAAGGGCCAAAGAGATGGAAAAAAGTCCGCTAGGGAAAACAGTGCATTTATGAAATTTATTGAAGTTCTACATCCAACACTTCCACCAGAGGTCAGCCCAGCTTTTGATGAATATATGTCATCGATACATTCTATATATGGTGCACCAGGTGGTAGTTCTAGTGGCGGTAAAGACGATCTCCAGCCTGACGATGATGACGGCGAGGAGTCTGATGCGGATGAGGAGGGAGAGGAGGGCGAGTCGGATGGCGAGGGCGAGGATGAGGGCGTGGGTGAGGAGGAGGGAGCTGAGGAGGGCGAGGATGATGATGGGGAGGAGGATGAGGGTGATGATTATGGTGATGATGGTGATGGTTATGTGGGACAAATTGATCTGTTACATTTTTTACTAATATTACTGAGATTTTAGGTTTAATCTATTCTAGTTGTTGGTTTGATCTAGACCCGTAGTATAGTATTAGAGTTGAATTATTTTTATATATTGTCTATATTCATGGATATTGTTTTCTTTTAGTGGTTGTGGTGTATCTTGAGCATGTTTAAAGAGTTTTGTGTGTTTGGGAACTCCCTGGACAACCCCCTCCTTCCTGGACCCTGGATAACCCCCCACCATCCTCCTTGGACCCCAGACAGCCCCCCTGACAGCCCCCCGGACAGCCCCCAACCTCCTCCCTAGACCCCGGACAACCCCCTAGACATCCCCTCGAACATCCCCCCAAACACCCCCTGGACAGCCCCCCGCACAGCCCGCCGGACAGCCCGCCGGACAGCCCCCCAGACAGCCCCTCGGACAGCACCCTGAACACCCCCTGGACAGCCCCCACATAGCCCCCCACCCTCCTCCTTGGTCCCCGGACATCCCCCCGGACAACCCCCCCACCCTCCTCCCTGGACCCCGAACAGCCCCCCCAGACAGCCCCCCACCCTCCTCCCTAGACCCCCAGACATCCCCCCCACCCTCCTTGATTTCACATGCTTTTTTTATTTCATTGATCATGCAATGTTATTTAGGATTATTCCATTTCTATATGTCATGATTTATATGAATGTATTGCAAATATTATTAACTGAAAACAGAAAATAGAATATGAAAAAAAACACCTCAATACGAGGCCCAGTGTGGCAGGCACCAATCAACGTGTCTTAGGTTAATTTCAAATGGACAAAATTTTAAGTGAAAACAAAAACTAGAATATGAAAAACTGACCAAACAGATTCTGATTGTGTTGATACTGTATCACAATGATCCATGGGTCATATGTGACGTGTACGAGTCAACCCCGCCTCAATTCGAAGTGCGGTGTGGACGAAACCATTCAAAGTGTCTCACTTTTCTTTAAAATGGACAAGATTTTAAGTGAAAACAATAACTAACAAACGGAAATCTGACCAAATGAATTCGGAATGTGTTGATGCTTTGGGAAAGCATTCCATGAGTCATATGTGCCATGTATGAGTCAACCTTTTCTCTATCCAAGGCATGGTGTGGCCGACACCATTCGAAGTGTCTCACTTTATTTGAAGTGGATAACATTTTAAGTGAAAAGTACAACTGAAATACGGAAAACTGACCAAACAAATTTTGATTCTGTTGACACTTTTGGAAAATTATCCTTGGGTCATTTTTGACATGTACGAGTCAACCCCGTCTAAATATGAGGCGCGGTGTGGCTGGTAGCACTCTAACTGTGTCTCTTTTGTTTAAAATGGATGAGATTTTAAGTGAAAAGAACAACTGACATACGGAAAACCAACCAAACGCATTCGGATTCAGTTGGTACTTTATCACAACGATCCATGGGTCATATTTTACATGTAAGAGTCAACCCCGTCTCAATCTAAGGTGCGGTGTGGCCGGCACCATTCAAAGTGTCTCAATTTTGTTTGAAATGGAAAACATTTTAAGTGAAAAGTACAACTGATATACAGAAAACTGACCAAACGCATTCAGATTGTGTTGATACATCAGAAAAATGATCTTTGGGTCAATTGTGATGTGTACGAGTCAACCCCGCCTCAATTTGAGGCCTGGTTTGTCCGGCACCACTCAAAGTGTCTCAGGTTTATTTGAAATGGACAACATTTTAAGTGAAAACAATAACTGACATACAAAAAAACCAACCAAACGCATTTGGATTCTATTGAAACTTTAGTAAAAGTATCCATGGGTCATATGTGATGTGTACGTGTCAACCTAGCCTCAATCTGAGGCACGGAGTGGCCATCACCACTTGAAGTGTCTCTCTATAGTTTAAAATGGACATAATTTTAATTGAAAACAACAACTGACATATGGTAAAACGACCAAACACATTCGTAATCTATTGAAACTTTAGTAAAACCATCCATGGGTCTTATGTGATGTGTACGAGTCAACTTCTACTCAATCCAAGTTACAGTGTGCCAAGGATCACTCTAAGTGTCTCTCTTTTGTTTTATAATGGACAACATTTTACGTACATATGGAAAACCAACCAAATATATTCTGATGGTGTTGATACTTTAGCACAATGATCCGTGGGTCATATATGACATGTACGAGTCAACCCCACCTCAATTTGAGGCTCAGTGTAGACAGCACCATTCATAGTGTATCTCTTTTTTTAAATGTACATCATTTTAAGTGAAACAAAAACTGACAAATGAAAAACTGACCAAACACATTCTAAATGTATTGATGCTTTAGGAAAATGATCCATGGGTCAAATGTGACATGTACGATTCATCCTCGCCTCAATCTGAGGTGCGGTGTGGCCGGAACCACTCTAAGTGTCTCTCTTTTGTTTCAAAAGGATATCATTTTATGTGAAAACATCAACTGGCATACGGAAAACTGACCAAAGGAATTCAGGTTTTGTTGAAACTTTAGGATAGTGATCCATGGGTCATTTGAGACGTGTACGAGTCAACCCTGTCTAAATCCAAGTGCGGTGTGGCCGGTACCACTCTAAATGTTTCTATTTTGTTTAAAATGGATAGGATTATATGTGAAAAGAACAACTGGCCTACAGAAAAATGACCAAACATATTCAGATTCTGTTGATAATTTATCAAAATGATCCATGGGTCATATGTGACGTGTAAGAGCCAACTCAGGCACAATCCGAGTCATGGTGGGGTCGGGATCACTCTAATTGTCTCTCTTTTGTTTAAAATGGAGAACATTTTAAGTACATACAGAAAACCGACCAAACGCATTCAGTTTCTGTTGAAACTTTAGAAGAATGATCCATGGGTCATATGTGACGTGTTCGAGTCAACCTCGCCTCAATCCAAGGTGCGGTGTGGCCAACACCACTCAAAGTGTCTCTCTCTTTTTTAGAATGGACTTCATTTTATTTGAAAACAACAACTAGAATACGGAAAACCGACCAACGGAATCTAATTGTGCTGATAATTTAGCACAATGATCAGTGGGTCATATATGAAGTGTACGAGTCAACCGCGCCTCAATTCGAGGTGCGGTGTGGATGAAACCATTCATAGTGTCTCTCTTTTGTTTAAAATGGACATCATTTTAATTGAAAACAACAACTGACATTAGAAAAACTAAGCAAATGATTTCGAACTATGTTGATTCTTTAGGACAATGATCCATGGGTCATATGTGACGTGTAAGAGTCAACCCCGCCTCAATCCAAGGCGCGGTGTGGCCGAAACCACTCTAAGTGTCTCTCTTTTGTTTCAAAAGGATATCATTTTAAGTGAAAACATCAACTGGTATACAAGAAACTGACCAAATTCATTTAGATTGTGTTGATACTTTGGGACAATGATCCATGGGTCATTTGAGATGTGTATGAGTCAACCCTATCTAAATCCGAGGTGCGGTGTGGCCGGTACCACTCTAACTATGTTTCTTTTGAATAAAATGGACAGGATTATAAGTGAAAAGAACAAATGCCATAAGGAAAACCGAACAAACGTATTCAGATTCTGTTAATAATTTACCACAATGATCCATGGGTCATATGTGATGTGTACGAGCCAACCCATGATCAATTCGAGTCACGGTGTGGTCGGGATCACTCTAAGTGTCTCTCTTTTGTTTAAAATGGAAAACATTTTAAGTACATACCAAAAACCGACCAAACGCTTTTGGTTTTCGTTGAAAAATTATTAGAACGATCCATGTGTCACATGTGATGTGTATGAGTCAACCTCGCCTTAATACGAGGGGCGGTGTGGATGACACCACTCAATGTGACTCTCTTTTGTTTAAAATGGAAATCATTTTAAGTGAAAACAACAACTAACATATGGAAAACCGACAAAACAGATTCTGATTGTGTCGATACTTTAGCACAACGATTTATGGGTAATATGTGACGTGTACGAGTCAACACCGCCTCAATCAGAGGCGCGGTGTGGCTGAAACCATTCATAGTGTCTCTCTTTTGTTTAAAATGGACATCATTTTAAGTTAAAACAACAAGTGTCATATGAAAAACTAACCAAACGCATTCGAAATGTGTTGATGCTTTAGGACAATGATCCATGGGTCATATGTGACATGTACAAGTCAACCCCACCTCAATCCGAGGCACGGTGTGGCCGGAACCACTCTAAGTGTCTCTATTTTGTTTCAAAAGTTTATCATTTTAAGTGAAAACATCAACTGTCATACCAAAAAGTGACCAAACACATTTGTATTGAGATGATTCTTTAGTACAATGATCCATGGGTCATTTGAGACATGTACAAGTCAACCCCGTCTAAATCCAAGGTGCGATGTCGCCGGTACCACTCTAACTGTGTCTCTTTTATTTAAAATGGACAGGATTATAAGTGACCAAACACATTCAGATTTTGTTGATAATTTATCACAATGATCCATCGGTCATATGTGACATGTACGAGCCAACCCGGGCTCACTCTGAGTCGCGGTGTGGCTGGGATCACTCTAACTGTATCTCTTTTGTTTAAAATAGAAAGCATTTTAAGTACATACAGAAAACTGACCAAACGCATTCAGTTTCCATTGAAACTTTAGGAGAATTATCCATGGGTCATATGTGACGTGTACAAGTCAACCTCGCCTCAATCTGAGGCGCGGTGTGGTAGAAACCACTCAAAATATCTCTTTTGTTTAAAATGGACATCATTTTATGTGAAAACAGCAACTAGCATACGGAAAACTGACCAAACGCTTTCAGATTCTGTTGATAATTTATCACAATGATCCATGAGTCATATGTGACGTTTATGAGCCACCCATGCTCAATGCGAGTTTTTGTGTGGTCGGGATCACTCTAAGTGTCTCTCTTTTGTTTAAAATGGAAAACATTTTAAGTACATACAGAAATCCGACCAAAGGAATTTGGATTCTATTGAAACTTTAAGAGAACGATCCATGAGTCATATGTGATGTGTACGAGTCAACCTCGCCTCAATACGAGGTGTGTTGTGGCCAACACCACTCAATGTCTCTATTTTTTTAAAATGGACTTCATTTTTAGTGAAAACAACAACTATCATAGGTAAACCGACCAAACGGATTCTGATTGTGTTGATACATTAGCACAATGATCCATGGGTCATATGTGACGTGTACGAGTCAACCCCACCTCAATCTGAGGCGCGCTGTGGCTGACACCATTCATAGTGTGTCTCTTTTGTTTAAAATGGACATCATTTTAAGTGAAAACATCAAGGGACATTTGAAAAACTGACCAAACAAATTCGAAATGTGTTGATGCTTTAGGAAAAAGGTCCATGGTTCATATGTGACATGTACGAGTCAACCCCGCCTCAATCCGAGGCACGGTGTGGCCAGTACCACTCTAACTGTCTCTCTTTTGTTTCAAAAGGATATCATTTTAAGTGAAAACATCAACTGACATACGGAAAACCGACCAAACGCATTCGGATTGTGTTGAAACTTTAGGAAAACGATCCATGGGAAATTTGAGATGTTTTGGAGTCAACGCTATCTAAATCAAAGGCGCGGTGTGGCCGGTACAACTCTAACTCTGTCTCTTTGTTTAAAATGGACATGATTATAAGTGAAAAGAACAACTGACATATAGAAAAATGACCAAACACCTTTGGATTCTATTGATAATTTATCACAACGATCCCCGGGAAATATGTGGTGTGTATGAGCCAACTCGGGCTCAATCTGAGTCGCGGTGTGTCTGATATCACTCTAAGTGTCTCTCTTTTGTTTTAAATGGAAAACATTTTAAGTACAGACAGAAAACTGTCCAAATGCATTATATTTCCATTGAAACATTAGGATAACGATCCATGGGTCATATTTGACGTTTACGAGTCAACCTTGCCTCAATCCGAGGCGCGGTGTGGCCAACACCACTCAAAGTGTCTCTCTTTTGTTTAAAATGGACTTCATTTTAAGTGAAATCAACAACTAGCATACGGAAAACTGACGAAACAGATTCTAATTGTGTCGATACATTAGAAAAATGATCCCTGGGTCATATGTGATGTGTAAGAGTCAACAACTCCTGAATCTGAGGCACGGTGTTGTCATTGTGACGTGTACGAGTCAACCTCACCTCAATCCAAGGTATGGTGTGGTTGAGACCACTCTAAGATCTCTTTTTTTTAATGGACAAAATTTTAATTATATATGGAAAACTGACCAAATGGATTCTGATTGTGTTGATACTTTAGCACAACGATCCATGGGTCATTTGTGACGTTTAAGAATCAACCCCGCCTCAATCTAAGATGTGGTGTGGCCGACACCACTCAAAGTTTCTGTCTTTTGTTTCAAAAGGAAATATTTTTAAGTGAAAACATCAACTGACATACAGATAACTGACCAAACGCATTCAGATTGTGTAGATACTTTAGGAAAAAGATCCATGGGTGATTTGAGACATGTACGAGTCAACCCCATCTAAATTCGAGACTCGTTGTGGCCGGTACCACTCTAACTGTGTCTCTTTTGTTTAAAATGGACAAGATTATAAGTGAAAAGAACAACTGGAATACGAAAAACTGACCAAACGCTTTTGGAATCTGTTCAAATTTTGGAAAATGATCTATGGGTAATATATTACGTGTATGAGTCAACAACCCCTCAATCCAAGTTGCGGTATGGCCGGGACCACCCAATGTGTCTCACATATGTTTAAAATGGACAAAATTTTAAGTATATACAGAAAAATGACCAAACGGATTCTGATTTTATTGATATTTTAGAAAAACGATTTATGGGTCATTTCCGATGTGTACGAGTCAACCCTGTCTCAATCTGAGGCGTGGTTTGGCCGAAACCATTCAAAGTCTCTTTATTTTATTTAAAAATCACTTCATTTTAAGTGAAATCAACAACTGACATACGGAAAGCTGACCAAATGCTTTCAGAATATGTTGATACTTTAGGAAAACGATCCATGGGTCATTTGTGACGTGTACGAGTTAACCTCGCCTCAATCTGAGGCACGATGTGGCCGAAGTCACTCCATGTGTATGTATTTTGTTTAAAATGGATATCATTTCTAGTAAAAACATATGGTATATGAAAAACCAATCATATTAGGAATTGAATTCCGAATTCCACATATAATTTTCATCGAAATTTTAAATTGAATTCTGAATGAATTATGTATGTTTATAATTATGTTATGAATTCTGATTTAATTCTAGATGTGTATAGTTAGTAGATGCGTTATATGTTAAATGTGTATGAATTTTTTTTATAAGTATGTGTTAGTTGGTTATCATAGGTTCAATAATTGGAAATGATTGAAAATGAGAGGGAATGTATTGGCTGCTGTGAAAATTGCACAAAAATGAGATGGTAGATGCTGTGCAAATTGTAGGCTGATGTGAAATTTACCCAGCATAGGCTATTCCAACGGTTTGAAACCATTGGCATAGCCTCTCTAAGTAACCGTTGGTAAAAATACTTTCCCAACGTTTTAGAAACCGTTGGGAAACAAGCCCTCTGCTAGGTTTTCCCAACGGTTTGGCACAACCGTTGGGATAGGTTAATTATTTCTAACCTATCACAACAGTTCACAATAAACCGTTGGGAAAAGATTTCCCAATGACTTACTTCCCTACAGTTTGCAGAACCATTGGTATAATATATACCAATGGTTCTGTAGTCTTTCTCAATGGTTCTAAACCATTGGGAAATCCTACATTTCCAGTTGTGGATCCAAATAAAATTATCTAAATTGGTCAAATAAAGATGGATATATAGAGGACTGGGTGGTTTAATTAAAGTAAAAGAAAATAATTTGATTGGAAAATATTTCTCTATTCCCTAAGATAAAATTCTTTTAAGAGTTTATCTAATTCAATAATGATCATAATTTCCCAAAATCTCTTCAACTAAAAAGACCAAAATCACACATTTTGATTTCCATACATTTTTATCTACATCATTCATGTCAT
This sequence comes from Viscum album, assembly GCA_963277665.1. Taxonomy (NCBI): domain Eukaryota; kingdom Viridiplantae; phylum Streptophyta; class Magnoliopsida; order Santalales; family Viscaceae; genus Viscum; species Viscum album. The sequence continues at coordinate 341,102,763 of OY728163.1, forward strand.
ATTTCACTTTATTATTATTAATTTAAAAAGATTCAATATAATTTAGCATTTTTATTGGTCAATTTTTCTCTATTCTATTAAAAAAATGATGATGTATTTATGAAATTCATATTGTAAAAGTGGACACTACTTGTACTTTGTACTGATATCCCAAATTGGGGCATAAAATCCCGCTTTAACATTAGGATAAATGAAATGATATTCCATTTATATGATATAATGATTAATTTATAGTAATGATAAGATATTTTGGGACTTATTATCCAAAAATACATTATAAATTTTTATTTTCATTTCATTATGTATTTACATTATGTGTTTTTCTCTTTTCAATTTACATCTTCCTATTTTAAACTATGATGATAAATTTATTCAAAAAACACATTCCAAAGTTCATTTTTTCTATTGGATTTATCTCTTCTATGGTTTTATAAAATTAATAATGTATTTATTATGTTAAAAAATATCTTTGGTATTTTAAATGTTTTATTTTATTAGTATGTATTTTGATTATTCCCTTCCAGAAGTTTCTATTCTGGTATAATAATTTGTATTACCAAATGTATCTATATACATTTTTAGACAATAAATTTTCATTGGTACAATATTTTCAAATGACCATGTATATTATTTTTGTAATTATAAAATATTATATTTTGAGCCAACTATATTTCATTTATGGAAAAATATAAAAATAGTATAGATAATTAATAGATAACATCACTTTCAAAACAGATTCAGAGTGTTTGTTCATACTTAGGATATATGTCAATATTTCTGAAAAGGAAGTATAAATATTCACTATTATTAAAAAGGAAGAGATATTTCCCAACAGTAAAGTAATTTGTTCTATCATATATTCTATTTCATGCAACATATATAGATAGGTCACTTTTGGTAAGATAACTCATGATATTTGGCTTAAACTTGATTCCACTCACTACAGAATATGAATGGGTTTTCTAACAAAAAGGAATGTCTGCCACCTACAATATAAATGATTAAATTTCAAGCTTGGTGAATTAGTTTGAAGTGTGTTCTAGTATATCACAAAAATTATCAATGGCCAACAAACACTTAGTGAAAAAGGTAATGGTGATTATTAAATTATATAGCAGTTCATTAACATTATTCTAGGAGATCGGGGTCATGGATATCTATTATTTCATATAAAAAATGGAATCAAAGGTCTTAAAATAGATATAATAATTGGAAATATTATGCCGTATGAGATAAAGATAAAAATATAAGATGCGAAGTTTATACAAAAAAACAATTAATTTTCCTTTAAACAAACCACCATTATAGATCAAACCAATAAGAGTGAGCCATACATAAGAAGGAATTAGTTTTCAAAAAAATTTCTAAAGGTATGTGTTGAATATTTTTAATAATATATTTTAGAATAATTTATTCGATATAAGTGATAAACCGAAAATTTTAAAATAAAATGAAAAGTCGAATAATAATTTAGAAGTAATTTAGTACAAATGTATTAAGAATAATCATATCAAGTTAGGTTTTCATTAAAATAAAAGGATGGAAATAATAAAGTTAAAAAAGGCAGAATAAATGAATTAAATAAAAAAAAAACTTATATTTACTATGAGTACATATCAATAACTGTTATTTAAATAGTGATTATTTTCATAATATTTCACAATTATTTACCTCTATGGAAAATACTTGGCTAATGGAAAAGGTGAGTGGATACCTAACCAAATAATTTTATATTTTTTACCTTTTGAGGATTCTATATTGGAATCAACTTCTATAAAATAAATCCATTATTATAATAAAATATTGATATTATATTCCTTCTTTTTATAAAGAAGTCTCAGAAAGCAAGAGTCTATCTAGTTGTGAAAAATATAAAAAACTCCACACTAAATTGAAAAATTTATTTTGTACCTACTATTTATCAACATATATTAAACATTAAAAGGTGTACTATATAGTATTTATGAAAAAATTAACTAGTTTTAAATATATATATTAAATGGATAGAGGGAGGCTGGAGATGTTTGGGGTGGAATTGGAGTGTTTTGAAGACATTTGTTGGTCTCCATGGGTCAGTTCCCAATAGTAAAACCCTAACCATGACGTTTTTGTACATTTTTTGATTGTGATATTTTTCTAGTTTTATATTTTTTAGGCCTCTCTATGCTTATTAAAACATTTTATTCTTTAATATATATTTAATTTAAGATGGAAATTTTATTAATTTTTATGTTAATTTTTAACCTTATGTAGAGCATGGGGTCTAGATAAGGGTAAAGACCATATACACATATGTTGTAGAGTTTTATAAAGGTAACCCTAAAATTATAAGGGTGATGTAAGGGTAAACCATGCACTGAATAAGCGTGGATTATTTTATACATGTTATGTGTGGGTATTTTATATTTTCATAGTGGTAACTTCTAATTTCTATGGGTTGCATGAGGGAAATTCGTTTTTTATATGGGCTGTGTAAGGGTATTAACTCATTTATATGAGTTACATAATGGTTGCATAATTTTTTAAAATATTGTTTAAGAGTGACCCTGGTACTCCATAAAGGTAATTGTTTATTTCTAGAGGTTGTGGAAGGGAAACTAGGTTTTTGTAAATGTTGTAAAAGGGTAGACACTCATTATATACGGGAAATAACTTATTTTCATTGGATAAGGATATCTCAACACCCTTATATGACACATAAGGCTTTTATAAGAATAACCCATTAACCTTATAAGAAACCTAATAGTTGTGCAAGAGTAAATACATGCAACCCTTACGTTGTTCTCTTTTTAATAGAAAAGTAAATCAGACCATGGTATTTCATTTTTTACTTCATCAAAATTTCCCAGAAACACCATTATGAATTAAAAAACCTGGAAACCATGGGAATTTAATTCTTTTACCCCGTTTAAGGTGGTAAATTATATTAATAAATATCTTAATCCTTATTTATTCAATATTCTCTAAAAATAAAAAAATAATTATAATTTTTATCTTTGTTTTTTATACTACTACACCAGGATTATTTATATGAAATAACGAATACATAATTTCTATGGATTTAATGGTATTATTTCAAGATGAGTTTTGGAAATTCAGGTACTAAAATAAAATATCTAGTTCCTTTGGATCATGTTTCATTCTTCTATACTATGGAGTCAATGGGAAGGGATAAAGGTGGCTTTTCCTTGAACGTTCATGCCTTCACTCTCTATCAATGGTTTTTTGTGTCTAAAAACCATCAATCATGTTTAAGGTAGGAGACTCTCTACATTGATTATATCCTACTAAATATTGGATGTTCATGATAATTTATATGGGTTGATTTATGAAATTAAATGGTAGATTTATCTTTTTCAAGAAAATTAGATTTTAAACCAGTGTTTCTATGAAACATATTTGTGAATTTATTGTGTTTTATGATATACCTCAGTGGAAATTTTTCTTCTAAAATTTATTTTTGATGAACATGAGTAGTTGTGTATATATAGTGGGTCTACATATTATATTCTGTCTGTTCTTTTTAAATACTTACAGTTGATTTATTAAATTAATTTATTTTTATTATGTGAGGGAAGTTTTACAAAATTACATCTTGGATTATTTGAAACATAAATTTAAATGTTGTTTTATATAAAAACTAATATATTCAATTTATGTGTCAATATTATTTTTATTATAAATTGGATTTACAAATAATGGGTGTGATGATACATAGGTTGTGAAAATGTTAAATGATATAATATTTATGGTTTATGTTTTGTTTTCTAAAAATGTGAAACATGGGGAAATATGGGACCCATGGGTGGGGATATACACAACATCAGTGTGTGTAACACCACTATGGATTTTAAAAAAGTGATCATGAGGTTGTGGATGAAAATGGGTAGCTTGATATAAATATAATGTGAATGGGGTCGATATAGTCAGAGTTTACTTACCATTTTAGTGTTCCGTATTTTTCAAAGTTATGAATTCATATAGACCAGAGCCCAATTGTGTTTCATAAAAAATGGTTTCACTTATGAATCATTTTTTACATACTCACGTGGTTATATTATTTTTAATGGTTACATTTTTAATCTCCTTTTATATTTTCACTCATGTTGATACTCATATTGTTTATGCATTGAATATGAATCATTTTATGAAAAGTGTTTTCCAAGGAAATAGATTTAAAAATATGTTAAATCATGATGCTTGAACTATTAGTTTCACGATGGTAGGATTTTTATATATATATTGGTGAAATTATAAAGGTATTTATTATCGAACTCCCCTTTTCCATTATTGTAGATATTGACCTTATTTTGAAGGACTGTGGAAAAAGGAATCTGAGCATGTAGTTCGCTGGATTCTCTTCATTTTTTCCACCTTTTTTGTGAGATGGGTTGGTGGTAGTGGTTAGTCACACAGATATAATGTTTGGTGACTATTTCGGTTTTCTACATGTTTATTTTTATTTTTTTAATGATCCTTTTAAGTATTTACATTTCATACATATATACAAATATTTCTAATCTCTTTCCAGTTATTCATGATACTTGTTTATGTTTTTTTAATCTTAATATTGTGGAGGGTAATCTTGAGTGACATTTGATGTTGAAGTATGTTTGTTCACTTAAATATGATATGAGATCCATGAACCATATGGAATTATTATTACAGTGCCAAGTATTGGTTCAATTTATTCTATAGACATGAGTTATGACCCCCCAGAATTCCGGTAGTAAGTGAAGAAGGGTGCTTGGCCAAATCACTTTCTTGTATTAACTCACATTACCGTGGGTGGTCAAGGATTTTTATCAATTGGTTCTTGGATTTTGGGATTATTAGAAGAAACCTTGAGGAAGTTTATTTAAATATAATTTAATTACAGTATATATTATGTTTATTTCACTAAATCCATGTTTTCCTTAAATTCATGTTGTTTAAATGTTTTAATATGGATTGTTAAATATTTTCATTTTGTTATAGAAATTGTAATTGGATATTGTATTTGGTTTCTAATTATATAATTCCCTACCCGGATAAGATCTTTTCTGAATCCAATAGTTGCAGCTATTTGAAAAGTTCTGAAGGGATATACTCTAGAATATCCATCAGTAGTGCAAGGATTTATCCAAAATATTAAGACTATGGGTTATGTGGGTGTAGAATTCCAAGGATTTATAGTGGATCTTGGATTACAATTTTCAAAATAGAAACCACCAACATTCTATGGGGACAAACAACCTCAATAATCCAAATATTGTCCTGAGAGGAATAAAAGTATCTTCTACATTTTTAATACTCCGTATAATACTAAGGTTGGTTTTTCCACTTGCAAGCTTGAAGTAGTGTGATGGAAATAGTGTGACTCCATCATGAAATATATTATTAATAAATATCTTACATAAACCTATTTCAATAAAGTATTCAACCAAAAATTCTTTCCAAAAAAATTGGAATGGGTAACAAACCAGATGTTTTTTCCCTTAGATAAATGAGATAATTTATTTATAGAGTATTCCTGCCATTTTTTGAGTTGTTTCACCTATCAACCAATTATGTTCCAAATGACTTCAATGTAGTTAAGAGGTTCCAGATGGGTCTGAGGGCTGATATTCTATCAATGATGATTCTATTGTATATGTTGACCTTTTTTGATCTATAAAATAAAATCTCTATGGTTATGGATGATATTTCTAGGAAAATGTAATTAGGTAGAGATTCAGATACTTTTGGAGGTATCCAGGGTGTGTAGTTTAGCCATACACAGAAGTGGAAGGGAGCATATTTTTCTTCAAGACTAGTTTCTTGTAGTTCTTCATGATATTAGTTGGTTGTTTTCTATCATAATTTGAGCCCAGGTAATACAAAGCCTAAGTGTAAGGAAGGACATAAAACATTTCATAATTAAATTGGATCTGAATATCTTGCTTGTTGTTAAATAAAAATATACAATGGTTTTAAATAAGGATTCTATTTCACTGAAGGCTCTTAGGTCTATTTTGATGAATCATAGGGTTGTGGATCTCAATCTCAGGAGAAGGAAAATATTCATGTTGTGACGAAATCACAATGAGTAGATAAGACCAAGAATATTTTTGTAGATGAATTTTCACTAGAGGAATCTATGGTAGGAATGACTAATAATATTATTACATTGTTCATTTCATCTTCTATGGTACTATATTTTTTTTTTAAATTTTTTAAAACCTCTCCAATATATCATATGTTTTGATTGAATTTATGGGACTAATTTCAAAAAATATATTGTTCTTGTTTTAACTATCAACTTCCATTAGAAATTGTGTGAAACAAGGTTTTCAATATCTATCATGTCAAGTGATGATTTTTTATCATTGAATGGTTTTTTTATCTTTATTACGGACCTATATATCATTGAACTTATAATTAGAATGAATTGGATGATTAGTGTTAAGTTTAAAATTTACTATTACGGTTAAAACATTCAATTTTTATCTTATTATAGAATCACTCAAGTAATTCAGGTTGAGTGGGATTCTAGATTAGGGAGAGTCGGGCCCATTGTTCCTTATGAAAGAGTGATATCACATCAGTTGTCTCAATTTTTTATTTACATCATCAACTAGTATTATAAAGTACACTTATGGTATAGTTGACTTCATTCCCAAGTATATTTCTTGATGATTTTTTGGGGTTTACACTCTAAGAGAGGATGATTTCAATGTGATATTCGATAGTTCTCTTGGAAAATAATACTGATGAAATCCTAATGATTTTTGTTGATTATGAAATGATTAATCGGGTGCTGTTAAAAATAGATACTCATGTACTAGGACTGATGTTATTTTTTGACAACTCAGGGGATCCTGATGGTTTTCTAAGATAAAACTATTATTGGGGTACCACTAGTTGAAACTATGGGAAGTGGATATAACATATAAATTATATAGTTATTGTTATGTGAATTTAATGTTTTTGTTTATTCCATTCGATCTAAAAAATACTGCTAAAGTATTTATGGATTTGATGAACCGAATATCTAATCAATCAATTGACTATTTTTTGTCAGTTTTATATGATATTTATGTTTACTCGATGTTATAGGTGGAACAAATGGATCATTTGAATATCATCCTAAAAATATTAAACAAACATATTCAATTTAAATTCATTCCAAATGTGAATTTTGGATCTAAGAAGTATAATTTGGAGGAAATAATATATAAATAAGATGATAATCCTAGTGGATCGAAAACCAATTTGGGATGTGTTGTCATGGAGGAAACCAGGAATAGTTTTAGGAATTTGGAGATTCTTATGCCTAGCTGGTTACTATAGGAGGTTTTTTCTATTCTCCAAGATTTTATCTCTAAAGATACAATTTTCCCATAAAAGATTCAAGTTTTAATGGAATTAAAAATGATAGAGGTATTTTGAGGAAGTAAAAGGGTGGTTGATATTTTCTCTGGTCATGATTGTTCTAGAACCGGGTTCGGGAAATTATGTTTTGTGTGGTGCCTCGTGTATGGTTTTGGGATCTATATTTAAACATGGAATGTAGGTGGTATTCTATTACTCATTCAAAATATTTCCTCATGAGAAGATTTATCCTACTAATGACCTTAATCCTTCAGCTATGATTCATTCTCTAAAAAAATGTAACCATTATCTCTTTATGAAATTATTGAAGGAATATTCTAACATAAGATCATGAAGTGTATTTTTAAAAAATAGAATCTAAACATGACATAGATATTCTAGTTCAAGTATCTTATGACTTTTAGAAATTATAGATTTAGGCCATGAAGGAATTAGTTGAGGAGTGGTCTTTGATGATATTTTATGTTGAGATGATATTAGAGGATGAAGATGTTGATAGGTAGGTGTGTTTATTATCTTTGAAGGAAGATTCATCATCTTATAATAATATTTTTCTTTAATAGGTATTAAAAATGTATTTTTAGTGATTTAGTGAACTTTTAAATAGAGGGGAGATCCTGGATGGTTGGTCTCTGTATTCTACTGGTACCTTTTGTTACTAAGATAGGCTTGTCATTCTAGTATGTCAGAGGTAAGATTCAATTGATAGTGGAAATATATCTTCTTGGTTCTTTTAACTTTGGAGTAATAGGATGTATCTTAATATGAGGTTCCCATATTGGTGGTTATGGAGATTTTGTTGATTACATATGTCTTGACATAATTCCATGATTCTCAAAATATTAAGGTGGAGAACCATAGACCTCGATGTTTGTTTCATCCCTTTCTCATTTATGGGTGGAAGTGGGATAAGATATCAATTTTTTTCATCATAAATTTTCCATGTAATCTCAATAGGAAGGATTCAATTAGTGTGATTATTTATCAACTAAAAAAATATTATTTTTTCATTCATATTATCGTGATAGAAAATGTGGAAGACCATATACACTTATAAGTCTAAGTGGTCATTAATCTACATGTTGTCCTTCTATAATTATGTAACCCAAAATATAATTATTTTGAATCTATGTTATTGGAAGCATTTCCAAGAGGTAATGGTTAACCTAATAAAGTTAAACAAGACTTGTCACCAGTAGATAGATGGGAAGATTGAGAGAGCCATACATATTCTATAAGATATGATCTTGTATTATTCTCTAGACATTGCTTGTTCAGGGTAATTGATTATTACATTGGTAAATTTTTTATTTAACTATTGTAATCAAGAGTTGATTAAAATCGTAAATTTTTAAGTGTTTTATATATGGTTGATCCAATAGATAACCCTTGTCCTCAAAAGTTGATGGATGGAGATCCTTTGTTGGACCAAAACATGTTTAAGTGACAATATAAAATGTATTGATGATCTGGAAGAGGTTGGAGATAGTTCAATGTTTCATAGGTCCTATGTGGACCATCTTCATTACCCATTAGAGTCTGAGATTAGTGATCCAGTCATTGTCAATATTTATCATTATTTGTGACATCATTGTTTGGGAATGTAGGGTAAGTTTGTAGAATGGTTTGTTATCCCTTTCTTGATATGTTTTGAAAGGATTAGAAAGGTGGAATATGTTTAATAAAGTATATAATTTGTGACATAAATTCATAATGTATTCTATGTTTCCTAGATAATGAGGTATCAATTGAATCATTTCCACGTGATTAAATTATAAGATGTTGACCTTGAGCCTCATACTACTATGGTTGAATGAATAGTTAAAATTGGGGATTCCAAATATAAGGTAAAACATGGTAAAATAGTAATTTTGAATCCTATAATATGTTACTGAAGATGGTATAGACATGAGTAGTGGGAGTAAAAATAATTGGTGAGGTTGTAATAAGCTTCTCTCTGCATTTTTCTAGAATCTTAACTTCTTCATAGAGGCAGAAATCATTTTGGTGGAGGGAATTATGACAACCAAACCATTAATTTTAGGTAAGTTCATTGGATTATGATGCTTTATTTTGGTTTCAAATGTTGAAGGTACAATATATTATTATGAGAAACCATTTTTTATTTAATCCATAAATTTCTTTAAAAGAAAATATATTAATTTTAAAATTTTTTTTTACCATTGCACTACTATAAATCTTAGATTATCTAGCTCTAGGGTTTTAATAATGCTCGCTAAAAGCACTTCCAAAAACCACCAATCATAGTGCTAGAAAACACATTGTTATAGGGTGTATTTAATAGCACTAAAAATACTCTTAAAATTGGGTCCCTTCCTCAGCACTTATAAAATACAGTAGATAAAGTCCCTCTGTTTATTAGTGCTAGTAAAAATTCACTAATAAAACAGTATATTATCAGTGCTTCTAAAAAAGTTCTAATAAATCAGGGTCATTATCAGTGTTTATAAAAATGTGATGATAAATTACTGGTCTCTCTCAGCGATTATTTTATATTCATGAATAAATACCCCCTATCTGCACTTTTTTACAAGCCCTGATAAAGGGTATATTTCCAAAAAAAAAACAAATATTTCATTAAGGGACACCCATATAAAAAGTAATGGTCGTTTGGAAGAAATATTACACTTTTTGGACTCAATATACATGATCTATGGTCCTGAAGGGTTACTAAGGAATATATCCCAAAAAAAGATTCAATTTGATATGTGGTAGAGGAAAAACTGACAGCCAGTTCAGATGTTATGGCCATTTAAAAGGCAGTTGAATGTGAAAAAAATGTAAAAACTCTAAAAACCCTAAAACCCATGAAAATATCATAAAATTTAATCTAGGGTCCATTTCAGGTCCAAAACCATGAAAATCAAAGATTATGAGATGAGATAGACCTACATGAGTACTGAATTTGTTGATAAGAAATGGAAAAATATATATTACAGTTTCAAAAAATTTAGAAATCAAACACGAAATTCAAACAACCATAAACTTTGATCCGGGTATCCATTTGTACACTACCTCATATGAAATAGAAGAATACAACAAAATATATCTCAAAAAGGTCCTCGATCTAAGGCTTGTGAGAATTGACCTTTTATTCCACCCTAGAAAGGCCCAAAAGGCCTGTAAAACTATGTTTTTTATCACCCGCCCTAGTTTCTAAATCCTAAAATGAATATAACTTCAAATTCAGGTGTCCATTTCACTTGTACCACACATCACATAGAATATAATTTCCTAATATCTGATTTTATTGGTTGTGTAGATGAAACAGATTCTTGGATTAGAAGTTAAGACTGTTTCATGGGTTTCAAGGTTTTAGGGTATTTAGAGTTTCTTAACGTTTTTATGTGTTTTAAGGGTTTTTAGAGATAATATCCACTTTAAAAATATATATAGATTTATATGTAATTAAAAAATATATATAACTACATATATAAATAAATATATATATATATATACATATATAAATGTATGAATATATGGATAACAATATAATAAAATATATATAAATAGAGTTGTATCATAAAGTGTAAAAGAATATAGAATATGTGATTGGAAAAGGAGCTTCTGTATCAGAGGGAGGTCTCAGGTTCGAAACTCTCTAGAGGCATGGGTGTACACTAGGAGTGGTATTTTTAAAAGCACTGGTAAGGGGGTGGGGTAAGCACTAATAAAGGGTGAAGCGTTGATAAGGGGGTATGAAAAAATACAATTTATCTGCAGGGCCTTTATCAGTTATTTCTTAGAACATTTAAATAAGTCCATTAACGGTGCTAAGAATCACTAATAATGTTTTCCTTTAATAGTGCTAAAAAATCCCTGATAATGGCCCCTACTATCAGTGCGAAAAAAACCACTCATAAATTCCCCTTTATCATAAATTGTTTAAGCTCTCTTAAAGGGGGCTTTTATAGTCACTATTTTTTAGTGCCATTAAAACTATCCTTTTAACATCACTTACATTATGAGTTCCTCTATAGAGCTGATATTTCAATTTTACTATCACTATTAAAGGGCTGACTTGCAGTGGTGTTAGTTGGAGAATAATGTATTTGTAATGGTAAGGACCATCTACCCACGCATAAGAGGTTTTTTGGTAAGGTAACCCTAAAATTATATGATTTACTAAAGGGTAACCCATGAAATGTGTATCGGTAGATATCTTTTTCTACATGATGTGTAAGGGTAGATTCAGGTTTAATAATTTTAAATCTTAATTTCAATGGGTTATATGAGGATAATACCATAGGTATATGGGTTATCTAAGGGACAAGTCCCATTTTTATGAGTTTCATAAGGGTATATTCATGTTTTCCATGGTAGTTCTTGGGTTGACCAAGTGTTATGTAATGGTGTGTTGGTTTCTCTAATTGTTATATAAGTGTAACCCTAGATATATATAAATGTAAAAAAAAATTTATAAAGGTATTATAACATAAGAGTTTTGTAAGGGTAACCCAATACCCTTAAATGAAACCTAAGATCTATGAAAGGGTAAAACCTATTTATCGTTACACAAATCTCTTTTTGGGATAAAAAAAATACAAACATGGTTTTTCATTTCTTCTCTTTAGAAAAGACATGTAACACCTTTTAGCCTTTTTAATGGAATAAAACCATATAAATTTAGTCCCCTTAGCTCAGGAAAAGTGGTAACTTATATTTTAAAATAATTTTAACATTTTTCATTCAATATTAAATTGAAATGAAAAATTTATTAGCATTTTCAATTTTGGGGTTTTAATACTTCTTCACAAGGTTTGTTTATTTAGAAATACCTAAACCTTGAGTTATCTCAATTTCCGGGTATCCTTTCAAAAGAGTTATGTGGGTTCAATTCCTATTAGAGATGATTCGGTTCCTTTAGATTATTTTTCATTCTTCCCCTTGGGTAATCTATAGGAAGGGAGGGAGGTTTTTTTCCTTTAATGTTCAATCCTTAACTCTTCATCCGGGTTTTTCATGTCCATAAACTATACAATATTGTTTGATATAGGTATTTCTTTACATTGTTATTAGCCCATGAAATACAAGATGTTATTGATAATTTATTTTATCATATTTTATAAATTAATTAAATTACTAAACCTTTTAATTAATAGTTTCTTTTAAAATGGGTATTATTAGAATTTTATTTGTGTATTTATTATGTTTTATGAAATGCTTCAACGAAAAATTTTCTCCTAAAATTGTTTTTAAAATCATGGGAGTTTGTGACTCTATATAATTTTACATCAACTTTTATAAAGTTTATTTATGATAAATCCATATGGGTTATTTATTAAATTCAATATTTTGGAATTTGTGTGGGATTTTTTCTAAAATTCCAACTTAGATCATTTAAAAACTCTCTTCAAAGGGAATTTTATTTAAAAAATAAATTTATGAACTTCATGTGTCGATAAATTATTTTATTATAAAGTGGATTTTATATTCATGGGAGTGGGGATACATCATTTTTGTAAATTTATAGTGACATTTGAGAGTATGGTTAATGTTTTTTTTGTGAAAACATATCACGTGGGGAAATTTCAGAACCTTGGGTGTGGATATATACAAACCTTAGTGCGTGTAATACCATTAAGTATTTTAAAAATGTTATCATAAGGCTATGGTAGTAAATGGGTATCCTTATATAATCATACTAAGATTGAAATCCATATCATTCGGATTCTCTTTTTGGATTAGTGTTCCTTGTTTTTTCTAATTAAGTATTCCCATATTATAGGGCCCAATCATGTTTCATGCATGATGGTTTCAATTATGTATCATCTTTTATATTATCACATGTTTATCATATATGTAATTAATAATTTGCTTAATTACTTCAAAATTTTCAATCATGTTGATACCCATATTCTGTCATCATTGAATATGGATTGTTTTTTCAATGTATATTTAAAAGGATTTTTTTACAAACTGGTTCCAAAATAAATCAAGACCTAATAATTTCATGATGTTATATTTTTTATAGATTCTCTAGTAGTATTATAAAAATATTTCTTATCAACCCCAGATTTTTTCCTTTGGGTGGTTGTTGATCTTATTTTACAGGACTCAGGAAAAGGGACATGAATTGTACAGTCCACTAAGTTTACTACAACATTGTATATTTCATTGTGTGATGGGTTTATAGTAGTAGGTGGTCAAATGTAGACTTTTTTTAGTGACAATCTCATCTTAATACCCCTTTTACTTTTGTGGGGGTTATTTTTTATGTCTTGTGGATGTATTTAAATTTCATCCACATATACTCTAATTATCTATCTCTTTTGTTACTCATAAGCAATGTTTTTGTTACTCTTGTGGTATTGAACCAAGTTAGTTTGTTAAAATGAATATGGTTCCATAAATTTTTCATAGGGTCTATGGAAATTGATTTTATCGTGGCTATAGAAAATTAATCATTGAAAACATGAATTTCAGGACTCTTTATGTTAATAATATATCCTAAAAAGTAAAACCATTATTGAATGGAATGCATAGTCAACCACCCAATTTCAAAGATCAAGGATTTGGGACATACATTTTTTAAAAAAAAAGTCCTTTAAACTCCAATTAATTTATCTATATTAGGTTATTTATTTTCCATTATCTACTATTGAAGTAACCCTTTTAGAATATGTTGACTTTTTGGTGATTCTTGGAAATACAATCCTCTATGTCACATATTCCCAAAAATTCTTGTGCATTTGGGGGAAAATTCCATGTTGAATTAAATAAAATATATCCCATTTTTGACCTTTTTTATTTCTCTTTTAATTAAACATTAACATGGGAATATTATTTGTGATAATAAACATTTTTGTAAAAAAATAATCAATAATTTTTCTTCTATGTATTAATGTGGAGTATATAGAGTGTAAATTATGACTTTTTTGTGTGATTATTATTCATATCCAAATTAATGTAACTGGTCACTCCTATACTCCATTGTGTGACAAAATATTTTTTTATTTATATGTAATTTCAATTAAATTAGATTAAATATTTAAAATTATTTTATGATTGAAGGTTTTTATTTATGAAAAATTAAATTTCGTGAGAGTGGTTTTCATAAAAGAGTAAATGATTCATTTTCTAGAGCATTTATAATTTTAGGAAATTCTTGGAAATTACAAAATAGTGTTTTTAAATAAATCCATTTTTACTAGTTGGATTTTCATGAAATTATTATTCCATTATCATTAATAATTATAGGATTTGTTTGAGTGTGGGATTGGATATGACTGTGAATTACTACTATAGTGTGGGTGTTATGTTGGGTTTGTAAAGGATTATGTAAAACCCAATGAATTTTGGATAACGTATTGATTTTGATGGGGATAATTAAAATTGATGGGTAGTTGGTCCAATTTGTAATATAAGATACCAAATGTTACACTTATAATTAAAGTGTTCACACTATATTTTAAAAAATCATAAGATGTGTGTGGTTTTAGTTTTTAAATTGATTAATGTTTTATGTATATGGATAAAAAATATTGATTGAAATATTTAAATGTGAGATAATTACTTCGGTTATAAATTTTTTTTAAGTAATTGATTAAAAAAGACGTTTATATTTATATTTATATTTACATTCACGGGGTGCAAGGGATATCTCAGGTAATTATACCTGTTGTTATACTGACCCCTACACATCGACCTTGGTGAATGGTTAGTATTCCATTAGAAAAGGAAGGATGAATTTATTCACCTATTTTGATCCATAAATATAGACATTGAGACATAGCATAGAACGATAAATCAAGGTGTTGGCCAACTTTTTCAGTTTTATGAAGGCATCATGACATCTATTGGATGATCCATTTTGGGGGACCTTGAAATTTGAATCCTTATTAAATTTTATATGGTAATTATATTCACTTATTATACATTTTTTATTTTTATTATAACCATAAAACATTTTAAAAAAAATCTATATATTATATCAGACATCATATTTTGATTTTGCAGTACATTATTTTTTCTTAGTCATACAAGAGATTGAGTGTTTTCAATATACAAATACAACCTTCTAAAATGTCCATCGGATTTGAAAATAAAGTGGATGGGTAATTTGGGTAAAAACCATAACCAAATAGATTTTTTTAATAAATTAGTATTTATTTATTGCCTTTGGATATCATAGGGATGAACCAAAGGCTAATTAACAATCTCTATTAATTTTGTTGATCTTGAAGGGTTATAAATTATGTTAGGATGTTATAACAAGAATTTTTATTTATACATGAATAAACTATTATAAAATATTTTGAGTTTAATGAAAAGTTTATAGAATCAGGATATATGTGATTTAGTCTCCGAACATCAACATAATAAGATTTATGTTTATTCTAACAACACATAACTTCGGAATTGTTTACTTGGGAATATAAAGGATAAATGCATCCAAATAATAAAAATGGATAGATTTTTTTGACACATTTCATTATTATTTGGGTAAATGTGAAACTTATTTATTAGGAATAATAATCACATAACACTTTAGTGTGAAACGAGATAGGATTAGTGAAATATTGGACCATATTACTTGTGATGTATTTGAACAAATAAGTACTAAAGAAATTTATAGCTATACGTTTTTTGAAACCTTTGTTGATGACTTCATTTGATATGGTTACATTTTTCTTATGAGTAAAATAATTAAAACATTTTAAAAGTTAAATATGATAAATAACAATGAATATAATCAATAAGGAAAAATTGTAAAAAAAATTCAAATCCGGATATGTAATACATGATTCCAAAATAATGTTTTCATCTGAAATATTGTGTAATTGTTTCAAAACTCAATCCTCTTTAGGAACCAAAGAGTAAGAGAGTGTCTAAAAGGAGGGATAATTTAATGAACATGAATTCTATGAAACATTATTTGGTGTGTTCATGTTTTAGTAGAAGTATAGAGGATCTATGATAGAGTTGTATCATAAATTTTAATAGGATAGTTATGTTGTGGCATGGACTAATGAGTTATTTCATGAAGATTTGTCTAGAAGAATGGATTTGTCTACTGTTTGGGGTGTTTCTCCATAAATATATTAGATGGATAAAGGTTTTTGTATTTAATTTCAAGGAAATATCCAAGCGGTTTTCTATTACAATATTTGTATTTGGAAATATTGTATTGTTATAGTATATCATGTTGTGGTTTGAAGGGTCTTGGAGAGTTTCTATTTTTTCATACATGAGATAGATTGTGTCGAGGAACCATTTCAATTAGTATTTTGTAGCTCAAGTCCCAAATTAATGGATTCCTTTATAGTGTGAGGGGTTATGAAATTTTATTTTTTAAATTGAACATGGGTTTTAATATAATTTAAGATCCTCTGATTTAATGTTACATGAAGGTTATAACAGAACAACTATGTTTTATGCATCATAGAGTCCTATGTATTTAGTTACTTTATTTGGGATTTAAATGGACTATTTTGTCTTATAATATCATATTGAAAAATGATTTGGTGTAAGGTCTATTAGTTTTCTGGGGAGAAGGTCAAAGTTCATGTTGTAATCTTTAGGGATTCAGTAATTGTGACATGAACAATTTCGTTATGCAATACGTTCAATTAAATGTATTAGATTTAATGATGTTTTTCCCTATGATTTGGGGGAGGTAATACATAGTTAATTATATACCGAGGGTGTGTTGTTTCATGAGATACTCTATAACTCTGTGTTTCTTTATTTTATCAGATTAATTCTAATTTCCAGTATTTATAC
The DNA here is from genome assembly GCA_963277665.1 of Viscum album. NCBI lineage: Eukaryota > Viridiplantae > Streptophyta > Magnoliopsida > Santalales > Viscaceae > Viscum > Viscum album. Next base: position 341,119,863 of record OY728163.1, read on the forward strand.
AAATGATATCTTGTTGATTCGACTTCCTCAAAATAGTATGATACTTGTAGTGTTTCCTTGAACATACCTATCAAGATTTTGATTGATTTCTTTAACTCTTCTATAGGATATCAACTTTTTTGTATTCTAGTGATACTGAGTGTCTTCCTTGGTTGTTCATTAAACAGGTTTTTCCCTCTTATAATTTTCTCAAGTAAATTATTGAAACATTGGTTGAGGTAGGGTATTTGAGGTTTATCTTTATTTATTTATATGAAATAATGAAATTATCAATACTTTTATTTATTTATTATGTTATTAAGGATTAACCAATTTCTGATAATGAATTATATTAACAAATCGGAGGGGTAAAGGATCTATTCTCTTATGTTTTATACACATCCTTGAAATTTCAATATGTCGCAGAATATTTAATTGTAATTGCTGTTGTCATACCCATTATTTATACTAATTTAGGGTTATTATAACCTTTCATTGTTTATTAACAACAAATATTTGTTAAAAAATAGTTTGAGTTTAAATCTGGAATTATGGTATTGATGTTTGAGTAGTAAATTATTATTTAATAAGGAAGAATGTATTACAAGATGTTGGTTTATTTGGGTAACTAATGTGTTTTAATTAGTTTATATTAAATATTGTGTATTTATTACTATGGTTAGAGTGGTGGTGGTAGGGTTTTATGGCTGGTTGGGAGGATAATATGTGGAAGTTTTATAGTAGTAGATGCTGGTCAATTGTGTTATTATTATGCAATAGTATGGTCATATGAAATGAAAAATGTTGATTATGACATAGTGATAGAATGGTTGACGTATAGTTATATTAACTGTTTGATTATGATATATAGTTGTTGTTTTCATTAATGTGATAGGTAGTGGAGGGATGTTTTATAGTTTCTTGATGCCATATAATGTTACAATAATAAATTAAATTTGGTAGTGGATAGTGGACTGAAAGTTTTATAAAATGGATATCTAGGTAATTAATGAATGTGGATATATTAATTATGTTCAATAAATTTTGAATTTTTCAATAAATATGAATATCAAAAAAATAATTTTTTGATGTGAAAAGTTTCTAAATTAATGGTTTAATATTAAACAGGGATAAATGAATGCAATGGAGATGGTAAAGGTAATTCTTTAAATTTTTTATTATCATTTAATTGAGAAGTTAGTAATAATATTTTCTATATAATTTTTGAGTTGATGGGACTAGTTTGCGACATAATTATAGTATTAGTTTCTCATCAATGTTAGTAATGATGTGATGAATTTTTTGGTTGATAGTAGTCCTAGTTTAGTGTAGACACTTGGTATAACTTGTGTGTTTATATTCCTACTCAAATATTTTATAGAAATTTATTGCACACCACCACTCATTTTTTGGTATCCTAATCGAATCCAAAATGAGGAGATTGATTCTAGGTAATTTTTTCTTATATCCATATTATTAAGGGGACTAAGGGTTAACAACTCCCTATTTTCATCACTCTCTTATTACATGGTATGGGATGTAACAGATCAATGGATTATGTACATGTATTCTAACTATATCAGATAGTGATTATTGTGTATATATACATTCTAGTTGACATTCTATATGGTTGTGTGGTGGTCACATAGTGGTTTTCATGAATGATTAGTGAGTGGTATGAGGTCGATATAATTCATGTTCATAATACATTACTATGATGATAATGTGATGTGAGGTTTTAGTATAGTGATGTAGTATGTGTTTGTGGATATGTGGTTTTAGATATGGTGTGGTATGTGGATATGATGATTTGTGTATGTAGTGTCCCCTATTGGCATATATTTTTTGGATACTATTCTTATATACATTGATATTATATTGGGTGAGAAATCTTATGTCTCATATACTAACCCAATTCAACCTACTCTTTCACCAATGATGGCCCACCATAAATCCAAAGTTGTTTTCTATATCTACTTGAACTAGAAACAAGTGTCAGGTAATTAATGTAAGAACTATTACGATTTATTTTTTGCTAAAAAAATAATATCCAAAAGTGTAACTCCAAAAATAAATTTTGGATAAACACTCTACAAGTCGAAGAATAAATCATATTTAAATTAGTTTTCTCTATATATATTAAAACCAAATAAAAATATGATTGTAAATTATCCCACAAAATTGAAAATAAAACCAATAAACTTACTCAAGTATACATTAATACTGTTGTTAAAATTTTATAAATGAAAAAATATGATATTTAATCTAAACAAAAGAGATTAATTCAAAGAGTTATGAGACATGAGATGAACTAAAAAATATCAAAACATTTAACCCGAAACAACTCATTAGTATGTTAAGTGAATTAAATTCACTTTCTTCGACTAGAATACCAAAATCAGAATCAATATACCACTCTCTATATCTTAGTTATGACATACCGTATTATATTTTTCAATATAATTTAATTATGGTATAATTTTGAATTTTGGACTTTATGTTTTGAATTTCTAATGTTTTTATTCTACTATACGGTAGTCACCTAGTTAGGGTAATCCATGCGGGTTCAAATAGATCCTATAAAATGATTCATCTTTTAGCATTTGGTTTCAAATGCTTGGTTTATAGTTTTAAGAAACCATGAGGTTAATCCATAAGAGTTATGAAGGTTCCTTCCATTGACTTACACATGGTTGGTACACAGTTTACCAAACCATATAACCCAACCATGCAGTTCTCCCGGTTTCATCCAAATGTGTAATTATTTGAATACATATCAATTTTTATTAGACTTATACTCCTCTTTATCAACATATTTAACTCATAATAGCCCTGGGATCCAGTAATTGAGTCACTTCTTCCATTAACTTCAATTTTTAATACCCTCCACACTAAATTTCAGGGGGATTTTTATGGTAACTCTATCTTCTTTCTTATTCTACTCACTTTACTCCCCCCATTATATTATTTTCAGTTTCATATTATTATTTGAATTATAATACATATTTTGTTATTTAGGTTTTGTGGGGACCTAATCATGGTATTTTTATTGTTTAGGGATCATGGAGGGTTTTTTTCTTCATTGTCTAGATGTTCTATATCGAGGGACATGTGTTGTGTGTTTTTTAAACATTGATTGAGGTATGTGACTATATTCATTTTTATTAATTGGAATATAAATATATAATTGGGTATTTTGAATGTTTTACAAATACATTTTATACTTTTATCTGATAAATTCATTGGGTTTCATGTTTTTTACACGGATTTAAACCTTTTTATGAAGGGTGTTTTAATTTTTATTAGTTTCTAAAGTGAAGTATAACATATATGCTTTTGAGAAAAGGATAATGTGATTTCTTAGAATATTTTTTCATAATAAAATGTATATGAAAAATATTATGAATTTGAATGGGTAAAGTGCAGTTTCTAAAATAATCAAAGAGTTTTATGAATTCTTAAATGGTTTGAATGAAAAATTTGATAGATTCATTAATTGTTTTCAATGGTGATTTTACAATAATTGTTTTAGAAAGATATTTCAAAAATGTATTTCATGTGGTGATAATGAATTAGAATCCCATGCCCATTATCAAAAATAAGTTTTTTGGTACTTTATGAGGAAAATCATTATAAATAGTGGACCTTCTTGGGACCATTTGTTTTATTATTCTTGATATTATTTTTCCCCCAAGGGATATCTTATATTTATACGTATTGTTAGTGATATGGATATTTAAAATGGGGTTTTATCATATGAGGGTGTTTGAGGTGAGTTGATATTTGTTTCCTATTCATTTACCATGAATTGAATGATTTATTTTCCTATTACCTCTATTTGATTTCTTTCATGGGAACTCTAGCCACAAAAAGAGTGTTTCATGTTTATGTTATATTAATAATCTCACACACTAGCTAGTGTCCCACAGCTAATTATTCTTCATGAAAAAAATTGTCTCTAAGGAGGTGTGCATAATCTAATATGGTCATTTATGGTGTATGTTGGATGAAATATAGGCCAAAATTGGTTTCATCTTACTTTTTTTCTTGGATCATCTTAAATTAATACCTAGTGAGTTTCCCATGATATGAATTTTTCATTTATGAAATTTTATAGAGGATTCCCTCATTTTTATTTATTTAATTACCTAGATTGGTTGGCTTATTTTATAATATTTAGTAGTTATTCTTGAAAGTTTATATGGATTTAATTGTTTGTATGGTTCACATTGTATGATCATTCATTCATGAGTTTTATATTTATTTCAAACAAGTATTTTAAAAAATTGTACTTATAATTATTGATTACAACTATAATAAAAAGGGTTTTTGTTTCATATTTTAGTTTTAAAGGAAAATGAAATTATTTAATTTTATTTTACAAAACCTTATGGTTATTAATTTTGATTTTAAAATTGACATAAAAAAATTGTTTGAAACCTTGTGTTCTAGAAAGGTGGTGTAAAGGTTATAGGAAATAATGTATTGAATGTTACTTATTTTTTAAAATTTATATAAGAAAAATATTATTTTATAATTTTATCTCAAACTATAATTAATAAAATGAATTTTGAACAGAATTTTACAACCTCCAATGTGGGATAATAATGGGATCAGTTTCTCCCACACCTTTTATACACCATGGGGTGTATGCATCTCATATGTTTTCTTTTAGGTGCCTAGGTTGAGATCTTATTGTTGATTGATGTTCGGGATATTATGACGGTAGATTAATTAGTATATTTTGGTTGTCCAATGATCATGGGAATTTGATTGATAGAAAATGTGATTAAACATCTTTTTTCCCCTGGAATCCCTCAGTTGTAGAAATTGATCAGACATTTGATTAAAAAAGAAAATTCACTGTAAAGGCAATAACCGTGATAAGGATTCCTTAGAATTAAACCTCTCCAAATCATTCAAAAACACTTTATAATGAGATGTTCATGATTATAATAAGTTAAAAAATACTGTGTTGTGAATTTGATTACCTCCAAACACTATAAATGGAAATCTATTTATAGTCAGAACTCCAATGGTCATATTATTTAGTTTATTACAATGGTCTAGGGTAGCTGGTGCATAATAGATCATAATGTTCCAGAATAACTGAATGTCTGTCCCCATTTATTTTTAGCACCATTAAATTTTTAAATGTATTCCTTATGAAATATAAAATTATTATATGTTCAATTTATATAATTTAGTCAGTCATATGGAATTCATTATCATTTTTCAATATGGTAACCATTATGAGGGTTAGTCTGAGGTATTAGTACTAGAATCAACCCATTAGTCATGAATTTTTTTAATATGATAGACAATAAAAAATTATAAATAATGTTTTGAAAATAGTTGATTTTGATTAATAAAAAATACACTCAATTGGATAGATTATATTGAAGAATTATGGGTTTATATTCATAATATATTAGAAAATTTCTATATATGGTAGAAATTATTGTTTTCTACAAAAACAACTAAAAAACTCAGATCATAAAATTTTAGTAAAAAGAGCATTGAGAGTGTGTTTAGTATTTCCAAAACACAATTAATGGAAAATTAAGATGTAGAAAATCTATCTTAGTAATCTCCCCCTTTTTGTAAGGAAAAATGACCTAACATAAATGAAAAATAAAAACCGAAAAAACTTACAGCCCTTTATTCTTTTAATGACTTTGAAGTTATTCTGTATAATTATCCATGAGATTATAAATCTTTTAAATATGATGGAAACTATTTATTTTCTCCCCCTTAGAATAAATATTCTCACCATAAGGGTAGTAACTCCAATTTTATTAAAACTTCTCCCCCTTTTATATTTTCAAAAATAATGGGTGATAATTAAATGTTTCTTGAATTATTATTGAATATAACATACGAAACAATAAATTTAACTAACTTGTCATCCATGAAAATATTAATCAACAAAAATAAAATCATAATTGGAAATCCTTAAGTCACAAAATAATTTGATTAAAATTATTTAATAAAAAATCAATCAATTGTATTAAAAATATATTAATAGTTAAAATAAAAATATCAATCTTTATTCATAATATTCTCCACGAAGGCATTCTACTCTTGAACTCATTCTGGTCCCTTTAAATCTTCTTTATCTTTTCTTCTAAAATTTACTACATCAGATCTTCATCTTTCATCCATTTAACATTCTCATAGAACACTCTATTATTTTCCCTCATAGTGATGAGTTTATTTTAACAATATCTAAAAAGTCTTCTCTCCAACTCTATATTGTCAAAAAAAATTAAAAAAAACATTAACATATTTTATCTTACCATCTATAATGTCTCTAAATTATTATACAAACATTACTCTATCAGACATATATAATAATATCTTATTAATTTATTCAGATGTTTCTAAAAATAGTTTATTTACTCTGAGTAATTGATAATCATGATCATGAATATCATTATCTAATTATTTGGACCACATCACCTTATCATTTCACGATCCTATTTTACTACAATTGTTTTCTTGAAAAGTATACAACTCTTCCAAAATCTGAATAACTAATAAAGGTATAATGTTTATTCAATCGAATTTATTACCGAAATAATTATTAATTATTTGGAATATTTATTCAATATTAGGAATGTGTGGAATCAATTAATATAACCACCTCACGGATTGAAAAATGAAATTAAATAATTTTTTTGCAATGGTTGTCTCTAAATAAGATAAACCTACAATGGTTTGAGAGTTTTTTTTCAATTAGAATTGGCATCCGGTTTGGTTGCTTCCTTATATTTATCTTTAACATTATTTAAAACTGTGTTTTCATCAATAATTTGTACAATTTCCACATCATTTGATGATATATATTTTAAATAAACCTTTGTCTTAGAATGATAATCTTGTTCTTCTTCCTTTGAGGAAGATTATACTTCATCATTTTTTGATGACTTTTGTTTCCCCCCTGATGGAAATTCTTCATCATTATCATAGATTGAAGTTAATTATGTTGAAGAAAAAGTTGATTCAGTTGATTCATTATATTTTGATCTCTTATCTATTGGGGTTTCTTTATCATCAACTTCCGACTTTTCATCCTACCCTTTTTCTTCCGCTTAATATTCAATTTCATCTTCAAATTATTCTTCTATTTATTTCCTAACCTATTCTTTAACCAATTATTATGTTTCCTAATCAAATTATTTATCAATATCTCTTTCTAATTTCCTTTTTGTTCTTAAATAATTCTTACTATATGACTTAGAAACAACTTATTTAACATGGATAGAATGAAATGATTATTTAACCACGATTTTTTCCCTTATCACCCAATAAATGTACAAATTAAGGGACTAATTATGTTTCCTCAAAAACAAAATCAGCTTCTAAAAAGACTTAGTCGAAATGAAAAATTAGAAGGACTATATTATCAGATGATTTCTCATCATCTTTCAATAAAATTTCTACTATTATTTATTCATATAACAATTTTCTCTCTTTATTTATTTTGTATTCTTCTTAAATTTGTTCTATAGTATCTATTTTTAATGCCTTAGCATCAGTAGGATCAACACCAAACTCAGGATCCCCAAGTTTCCTTTGATCTTTATAAGTCATGATTTTTTCAAAAATACCATATGACATTTCTTAAGTTTATTTTGTTTTAATTGTCTGTATGAATCAAATTTTATCTTATTTTTATCATCCTCATCTTTCGTTGATGGTTGTTCCTTTGATTTAAAACCATCTAGATTTTCCAAAAACATTTTTATTTTGAATAAAAAGTCAAATTCATTCTTTAAATTTTTACTTCAGTATTGAAATATATATTTTTTCTAACTGGGTATGATTTATTCTCAATGATATGAATTTTGCATACATTTTACAATCATTTTGGTGATAAAAGATGGAAAATTTATTATAATCGAATTGAGTGAGGTAGATTTAATATTTTACACTACAATGAATATAAACATCAATAAGTAAATTTTCATCATGTAGACATGATATTCAATAACAAAAACATTAGATAATGTTATTATATCATTTTCACCCTTTCTGGGGATAATATATCCTTCCATATACAACGAAATAAATATGTTTTTTACTGTTATATGAGTAAAGTTTCTTATCTTTTCATAAGAATATAATAAATAATCTTTAACCTCATTTTTCTCTAATGATCTGAGTCTATCTAGTAACTTGTTAGAAGGTAAAAATGGCTTCTCTATCAGAAGGAACACCATCCAAATCTATAAATCTTTTAAGAGATAGAATATATCTTTCTCTAAACAGGGTAAAGGAAAATTTATCCTTACCTTATTATATATCAAATTGAAATGAAACATATAATTCTATAACTATGTTAGGAAGAAAACATCCAAATATTTATCTGGATTCTTAACAAAAAATATTTCCCCAATATTCAAATAAAATATTAATTTTGAGATTAGTTTCATACTTATCAAACCATGTTCCTTCCATAATTCATTCCCTGAAAACATACCCTTTTTTAGAATCTTCTTTTGTTTCCATCATAATGGGAATATATACTAGTGATTCAAAAGAAATTAATATTATCAAAATGATGGATTTGAAGAATCATAAAATAATCTTTGAAGGGTGGTGACAGGAGGAAACAAAAACCCTAAAAACAAATGTTTTAAACGGTTAGTCCCACCATTATATAGGTGTTATAGGTGACAAAAAAGTTTCTATATTTTAACCAATGGTTAGATAGAAACACTTTATGATAAGATGTCCAAAATTTAATCCAAGAAAGTTTTAATGTTTAATTGAACTCTCAACGGATTAAAACATTTTTTGGATTAACAATCATTCTATTTAGAAAGATATTTTTAAAAAAAAAATGAAACAAAAATCACTTTTTTTGGAATAAAAAAAGATGACAAAAAATATATAATAAATTAATGAATTATTGAGAAAACTAAAATAATATAAGAGTACCATTCAAAGTAAAAAAATTAATGGATATGATTAACCTCTTCATATTTTTTAACACAAACATATGGAAAATCCTTTTTTATGAAACCTGATTTTGATAGTTTTTTTAATCTATAAATTTTCGTTTCAAATTTTGATTCATGAAATTATATAAAAATTTATTTGTCCGTAAAGTAATTTATAAATTTTTATTGTGAAAATTTTATAAATCATTTAGTTATGATAAATCATTATGATAAAAATATTTTAGGAAAACTATCAATTTATAAAACTAAATGTTTTTTTGAAATAATAAAAAAAATGAAAAATATATATTCCCCCCTATAGAAAGGAGTATATTTATGTAAGTATATTGGTAAAAAAAAGAAGATATGAATGATTACATAACATTTATCATTTCTAACATCTATTTAATGTACTCAAATATATCATAACTAAGGGATTTTGTAAAAGTATCATAAATTTATTCATGTGTTCCAATAAATTGAAAAAAATTATATCTATATTAAGTGTGTGATCCTGAAAAAATTGCATCTTAAACTTATATTTAGAATAGGAGTGATGTTTTTTGTTTTACTTAATGAAATAAAAAAAAATCTATCACGAAGTATTTTAGTTTTCGTAAAACTCACTCCATAGTCTGTGAGTGTGTGTTGCATACACCACACTTGACCACATCAACTTCGAACCAAAACATATTCAACTTTAGCAGTTGAAAGTTTTAATGAGTTTTGATTCTTAAAAGATCAAGAAAATATGGAGTAACCTAACAAATTAAAATTTCAATATGTAATTTTCCTATCCATCATACATCCACTAATTTCAGCATCTGATATACTATTTAGTTTGAAACCATTACCGAATGAATAGAATAATAATAAATCCAAAGTACTCTTAAGACAAAAATTGATTCATTTATTTTGTTTTTTAATGGGTTTTTTTAGGATTGGATTGATATCAAGTACATATGCATTCTTAACACATTAAATCTAGGTGACTATATATTTTGTAAATTACACTTCCCATAATACCTCTAAAATATTTTTGATCAACTGGTTTCCTAGACTCATCAAATACAAAGTATTGGATGTAAAAATGGGAGTATTAATAATTTTAGTGTATTCCAATCCAAATTTCTTAATAATATCATTTATATAATTATGTTGTAATATAAATTTTACATTTGTTTTTCTGATAAATTTTAAAATAAATATAAATATTAATTTTCCAATCATTTTCATTTAAAACAAAAACATCACAAGATTCACGAAGAAATATATTTAAGATATTTGGTTGAACCAAATATAATTTTACAAACATAAATTTTTAAATTCATATTTCTTTATTTATTGTATTATAAAAATAGTTGGATCAGCATATCCCTTAAAAATATTTTTTATATAAAATAATGAATCTATCAAAAAATGATCTAAAGGATTTTTTACGTCCCTAAAGATTCTTAATAATCTTATTAACATGTTCTGGATGTTTTTATTTTTAAAACTTTGTGGTTGTTTAATATAAACTTCCTCCTAATGATATATGTTAATAAAATATAACTTCATGTCCATTTCAAATAGTTTGAAATTAAATAATTTATCACATTCTAGAAGTATTCAAATAGTTTCATTTATTACTACTAGTGTATAGGTTTATTTATAATTTATTCCATATTTTTTATTATATCCATTATATATAAGTATAGTTTTATTTCCAACTACTATTAAATTTTCATCATATTAACTTCAAAAAATATATTTTACATGTATAAAAGACATTTCCTTCGGACTTTCAACTAATGTCTATACTGGATTCCTTTCAAACTCTTTGATTTCATGTTATATTTTTTTTATCAGATCCTGATCACCTAAATCCTCCTCGGCATTCTTAGATAAGAATTAGGATAATAAATTTAGGTTCTTATGTTCATTTATCAAATAACTTATAATCATATCCAATTGATCTACATCACCAATTATTCCTTCACTAGGATGATTCCTAAGAAAAAACATACGTCTACATTTTCAAAAGAGTGTTCTAAAACAATAAATATAAAATCATCCTGAAGAATATATTTTGAAAATAAATATTTGGTTATTTCTATATGAGAATAACTTTCTAAAAAATGGTTGAAAATCATTTTTACGAATAAAATCTAAAGATATAGGTTGAGGTTGTTTGAAAACAAAGGGATCAGTCCAATTAAACTTAACACCCAATATTTCATCAACATTACATGAATTTTTATTAAAAACAATATAATACTTAGAAGTAGTGGAATAACCTAAAAATATTCCTTCATTTTATTTAGGTGAAAATTTATTTTGATTTTCATTAGTATTTGGAATGAATTCTTTTCAACCAAATAAACATAATTTGGAATCATTTTGTTTTCTTTTATTCCAAAACTCATAAGTGGTTTTATAAAGGAAAGATCAAATTAAAACCATATTTATAATATAGAAGGAATAACTAAACACTATAACACAAAAATGATTAGAAACAGAGTAATAACTCATTATGGATCTAGTAATCTTTTTCAAAATAATATTTCTCCTCTTGAGTACACAATTTTTTGGGGTGTTATAGGTGATGAAAAGTTATATTTAACAACATTCTAAATAACAAATATTTCAAAATAATAATTTTGAAATTATACTACATGGTCATTATTAATAGTTATCATAGAGATATTTTTCTCATTTTTAACTCTGGATACAAAAGATTTAAAATAAATAATGGCTTTATGTTTCACTATAAAAAAATCGACACAAATACATCTAGTGTAGTCATCCACTAAATCATATAAATAAATTTTTTCACTAATAATTATAGTTATTGTTGGAAAAAATAATTCGATATGTACAATCTATAAATCATAAATAGTTGGTACTTGACTAATAATTTGAAAACTTGAATTATGTTTCATACCTAATTGACAAGGGTCAATGTCTTTTGAGGTATCAAACCTAAGTTCTTATAGATCATTAACAAGTACTTTTCAAGTCAACATAGTTATGTTTCTAACATTATAGTGTCCTAACCATATATTATTTAACAAATACTCATCATCTATTTCACTAAGGCAAGGAAATTCTTGGATATTAAGGTCTTCTAAATTTATTATGTAAAAATTCTCAAGATGATTCACAGAAATAATAAATTCAACCATCAATCTTTGTACTGTAGATTTATTATTCCAAAATTTTACATGATATCCATAATTATATAATTTAATTATTCTTATAACGTTGTTCATAATTCATAAAACAAATAAAACATTTGAAAATATGTATTTTGAAAGAAGTAAAATGTTATATACACCAATGATTTATCATTTATAATTTTCAAAAAATGTTACTTTTCAACCAGTAATATTGATTTTATTTATGAAGAAATATTTATTTCCAATAATGTCCCTATAATTTCGACCATCCTTGTACCAGATATTTTATTCGGTATTTTCTCTATTTTCCTGAAAGAAAAAGAATTGCTTTTCTGCACCCAACCCTTCTATTTCCTGGTATTGTAAGAAAAAAATTTAGTTAAGAATATTTTTTTGAATAGTAAGATTTTTGAAAAACAATAGATTATAATTTATTTGAATAAAAACTATTCCTTTAGTGAACAACCTATTGATTATTAGTTAAAAAAGGTTCAAATTTAAGAATAAATGAATTTTTAATAAATATAAGTTTTTATTGGTAAAACTCATTCCGTAACATTCACTATAAGGATAAACATTATTATATTTTTTAATTAAGGATTCCTTAATAATGGTAGACATTGATAAACAATTTTTTAAGCTATGAATTTTATATTTTAGTTTTACAACTAAATTATTATCCTTATTAGAAATATTGTAGGAAATAATATTATTAAAAAAATTAATTTTTTTATAAATAGTCAACTCATGTTCTTTTGAAATACTATCTTTTTAAAAATTATTTTTATCAAGATCATTAGAAATATCTGATATTTCATTAGTACAAATATTTATTCTCCAATCTCCCTTGAAAATATTTACTTTAGCATTGTCAAGTTTTTTAAAATTATTATAATTTTTATTTTCTAATTTTTTACCAAATCTAGAAACTTCCTCATAACTGGGTAAATAATTATCTTCTTCTGAGGAATTTTCTTCATAATAAGATGTAGAATTTTTCCCATCTAGATAATTTTTATTTAAATACATACTTGTTAGGGATGAAGTAGTGTTTACATTTTCCATTATATATTTATTTACAATAGGTAATTTTTTAAAAATTATAATGTTCTTTAGTTTGGAACATGCATTATTAAATTAATTTTTCAGAATTATTACCACCACTAAAACTCTATGTTCCAAAAGCTTTCAAAAATTTCTTACCTTTATAATTTTAATATTCCTTTTAATTTTTGTCTAAATTTCATTCCTTCTTGTGTTTTCTTTCTACATTTGGACAATCATGCCAAATATGCCCTTATTTATTTCATTTATAACCGGTTACCACAGAATCATTATTTTTTACATTTATATTTATGACTATTTTTGTATTATTATTTACTGTTGTTCTTTCTAGAAATATTGTTCATCCTAATAAATAGATTTTCTAACATATTTTATGACGGTGGAGATGGACATGAATCCGATTCAATAACTAAATTCTTCTTTCTTGAATATTTCACTACTTTCTCTTCTGACTGAACTTTGGAAGGTACAATAGATGTTATAAAACAAGAAGCTACATCAATTTTATTTTTAGACCTATCATAATGTTAGTTTAATAATCCTTCATATTGTCTGAGGGTACAAGTCATATCAACTAAAAATATTAATATTTTTTCTTATATCATCCACATGATGTCTTTTTGATTCCTACTCTCTGGGGATTATGGATAAAATCTTTTCTACCAGAATTTATTTATCAGGAACTTTTTTTCAAAGAGATTGAAAACTATTTATAATATCCATAAACCCTTTTTGAAACTTTTAAAGTATCTCAATTGGTAGGAAATAAAACTTGTGGAATTATCTCAAATCATTTCTCTTCTTTTTTTCCATGACATAGGATCTATGAAAAATTGTAACTATTAATTTTCTTCAAATAGTACTGGAAGCTTCAAAAGATGAATATGACTATAGAAATTACTCATCATAGAACATAATAAATTATTTTTGACTTTTTGGTTCAAATAATATTATAAATTCGTAGAATTATAAAAACTATAAACTTATTTATCGGGCATCATATACTTCCCAGTAAGCATTAAGAAGTCATCAACTACTATGTTGATCACAAAATGTTTCATTATATCTCTCCAATATTCACAGTCATTCCCATTAATGGTATGTGGATTACTAGGAGATATATTTTCAATAGATATAATATTAATACCTTCTATATTAAAATATTATAAACTCTTTTCAAAAAATACACATTAGTGTAACAATTTTTATAAATATAAAGTTTATAATATCATCTAGTAAAAAAAGAAAGTAAAAACTCAGTAAGTATATGAGCAGTAGAAACCATCTCTATTATAAACTCGAGGAATGTAAGAGTCTCTTAGATGGATATACTGACAAGAGTGTTGATATATTATTTCAAGGTTTCAATGTAATCAAAACACAATACCTTTTAAAATAATATTACCGAACATATACATCATTTGATGATCAGAGTGAAGAAAACAAATTCATAGTTTATTAAATTATATCAAAGTATGTTTTTATGTTATTCACAGTTATAATGATAAAAAAATATTATAGAAGTATAATTTTTAAGACAAAATTTCTATTACATTCATAGTGGAACAGACTTATAAAACTTGGAAATACAATAGCTAGTAAAAGTAAGAATTTATTAAAACATATGTTAAAAGAATAAAAAATTATATCCTTAAGAGTAAAGGTTGTCAAAAACCAATAATAAAGGTATCCACACTTTTATACATACTATAATTTAGGCCTTTCCTTCTCAAGTAAACCCTTGATAGGATGATTAGAAAAATATCTATCAACTTATCCTCATAATCCATTGATTTGATGATTAGCATCTATATTCCTATCCATGGAAGCCCTTGATGTGATTGATCAGATTTCACCATCCACTGATCCATAGAATCCCATGATTTCAACAATTAGAAGACACGTGAATAAAAAAATAAAGAAAAAAATCATGACAAAGATTCATGATAACTACAAATCTCTAAAGTATTACAAAGACTTTTGAATTATATGTTCACACAAAGAAAATCTTAGACAAATTATGTTGAAAATATGACCAGATCGAGACTCATCAAGTGATCGGAAAGTTATTAGAAAATTTCCAAACATAATATTTCTATGTTAATTATAACAAACTCAGATAGATGATTCTTGATAGCTCATGAAGTTATTTCATAAATGAATGTTTGAGGCCATTATTTTTATCAACATTACAAAACTAAAAGTATTACACCCGATACAAAAAATTCTTATGTATTATGATTATAAAGATTTAAATATATGATAAAATTACTTTTTGTTAGGAATATGATAATCCTTATGAGGGTTATTATAGAGTATAATAAATATAATTAGTATGAAAATTATTAATTTTTCAGTCTGATAGGAAACAAAAAAATTCTAACTATTACTCTGAATAATGTTATATTTGATTAATCAAATGCATACTTAATTAGATGGACCAAATTTATGTATGATGGGTTTATATTACTAATAAATTATATATTTTCTATGTAAGGTATAATGTAATGTTTTATACAAAAACAATTGGGACATAATAATTTAGCAAACATATTTTTAAGAGAGGGTATGTGATTTCCAAAACTAAAGGAATAGAAAAGTAAGAAGTGAAACCTCTGTGGAAACAATGAGTGGGTATTTAATCCCCACCCTTTATGATGAAACATTATTTACTATGGGGATTCATGAATTTCATCATGATTTTGAGTTTATTTTTTATTATATTTTATGGATATTGAAATCATATTAATTTTTTTATCACAATTCAGAGAACCAGTAATTGGGGGGGGGGGGTTCCATGTATTTAAGTGTTCAAAATTGAGAAAGAAATATACCTACATGGTTATCTCGATCACTCTATAAACCCATTAGACCATTTGTGGTTAGTTTTATATGTCATGTAAGGGGTTTTTATATGAATAGTTTTAATGTTTTGACCTTGTGTGAACAAACCATTCACAGTTCCGTTACTACCCCGAATGTGTTATTTTTCCTCCATTTTTTAGAGGAATATGATTATGTTTACTATTGTTTTGGGGATAATTGAGGGATATTTAATTAATGTATGCGGTTACTGGGAACTGTTTTCTTTTTTTTTCTATTATTTATGTTTTCCTTTTGAATCCCATTTATATATTTCAGAAAATTATTATTCAGTTATAAAATGTAATTTTTATGTATTGTTTGGTTATAAAACCATATTTAATTTATATATAAATTAATTTTTGAGCTTTTTGAAATCCATTAAAATAATTTTAAAAAAAAATTAAATGTAATTTATTTCAAATTGAATATTCAATTACTATAAGCTATATTGTGTTTTAAATTTTAAAATATGTTTTCAATTTTAAAATTAATAATTTGAATTATAAATATATGGAATATGAATATTTAATAAAGTTGGAACTTAATCAATTGTGTATTTATGAAATATAATGTTTTAGTTTTTAAAATCAATGTAAAATGTTTTAAATGATAGAATGTATAAAATTAAATATTATTTTAATAAATAGATTTAAATACTATATTGAGGATTATGGTTTGAATGGAAATCTTTTATAGTGCATGGTTTTTCAATGGGTGGGATTATTTTATTTGAGAAACGTGATCCCTTAAGCACGTGTTCGGTGTTATTTATAGTATTACTCCAAGAAATTATAAAAATAAAGTTATTAATTATATGTGTTGGGAAGATCTTCCAGGTTATATCATTTTTTGTTTATAATTTCTTCCTCTACTTGATGACTCTATCCAGGGGTGGAGTTAGGATCATCTCAATTCCAAGACCACATAAAATACATCATGAATAAACATCAATATTTATTCAACCATTTTTAAGATAATATAGAATCTATAGGGTGGATAGAGAGGATTGATATAATATTTAGTTTTATAGAAATTCATTATGTGTCAAGAGTAAATAATAATATAATCATGTTTAAAGGACCAAAATAATTATAGTAGGATACTATGGTTCTTTCTCTATTTTATAATGTAATTCACTTAGAATTTCTCAAGGATTCATTCATTCAATGGTGGTATCATTAGGATGTGAAACTGTAGAAGGCCATAGAGTTCATGGGTCTTAATATGGGGAGCATTCCATGATGTAATATTGATTATTTACTAAAGTTCGTATTCTTTACTCTCTAGATAGCTAGTAATTACCCATTAACAATTCATTTCATGAGACTAGGATTTGAAATGGTCAAGGGATAATTCTTTTATCATATCAATCCTTGTATCTTATGAGGATTTCGTGGATGATCCTTGATAGGAAAATTTTATTAAACTATACATCCTAGATTATGTGAATCCATTTACTAAGTTATGAAGAGTAAATATCTTCCACCTCTATAAAAGTTTCAATTCTATGTCCTTGAAATAGTTTCTTGGGCCATCTTCTAGAGCATTTTTCTTGGGATACTATATGAAAACATATCCTGTATAGTTGTAATTTTTTATGGTCACATATCTTGGGTTGTTTCAAATTGTTATTTGGTGTTTATTCATGTTAAATCCATTATTTGGGGTCATTTATGGTTGTTACTTATGGGTTTTGGTATTTAAGGTTATTCTTTCACCATAATGTTATAATGTTTTGTTTCATTAGGATTAATTATATTTTTTATATTCTCTACATGATGTGGATTCTAATTGGTTGGATATGGGGAAATATATATATTTTTTGTGGGTATCATTGATGGGTGATATACAAGTTGAGATTATTAATTGGAAATAGTTTGGTTTTGATCATATGGGTTCACCATGGAATGGGATTTTGATTTTAATGTCTTAGATTTTTCTCATGATTTTTTTAACTTAAAGTGGAAACCATTTCATTATTTAGATGTATGTATATGGTTTTCTTCTCATTTTGGTATAGGATGGAAGGGATAATAGATTTAAATATTGGTTTTAAATTATAGATGTTTAGATGTTTCTTTGGATGTTCATTTCTATGGAATTTGAATATGCTTTCTTGGATAGAGGATCATAGTTTGTGGAATAGTTTCATTTCATTAATTATTTTGTGATGCCTTTTCGAGGGTGTGACATTTAATAGTATATAAATTTTAGATAAATTATTTAGGGAGGGGAGATCTATTGTATGTCCTCATTACACATAAGTATTATATATATTGATCATGGTTGAATCATGGTTGGATACATCTAGTATTATTCGTGGATTATGTTTTTTGGCTTAATTTATTTTATATTTGGTACATCTTTTTTTAGGTTATTATCTGGTTGTATCTCTATCCACCCACCTCTTAATATGGGGTTATCTATTTGGTCCTTATTTCCTTATCTTCTACTTTTAGGAAAAATAGTCCAGGGGAATTAGTTGAAATAGGGGGAGACTATGAGACACTTGTGTCACTATTATTTTAAATATCATTTAATTATGGGTTAATTATGAAGGCTATAAGTTTTGGACATTAAAGTTTTAATTTCAAAAGTAATTATTCCACTACATAGATACCAAATGTTTATGGAAAACTCTACAGGTTCCATCAGAAACCATGTAAACAATATAATTTATTACATCATTTTTCATATGGTTGGGACAATATCAGAGGAAATAGTGCGCATAAAATATTAAGGTTATGAAAGTGACATCTAGTTTCTATCATATATTTTTTTCAATGATTTCATTACCATGTGGTTTTTAAAGTCTCTTAAAAATTTAAATTCAAGAAATAACAATTTATGATTTTTAGGGGCTCACCCATTTATGTCCTCTAGCTCTAGTCAAATGAACTCAATATTCTATAAATGGAGTACCCCTTCCCTTCTATTAAATTTATTTGTATCATCTACCTTTTTTGAAGATAATTATTTATCCCTCATTCTTTCTTGTTATACTCTACCTGTATCCCTATTTCCTTTTCCCTGCAATTACCAATAATTCATGGAACCCTAATCATTTTTTTCTAATTTAAGTGTTTATCTGAGTTAATCCTAGAATATTATTGGTTTGTAATTATGGAGGGTGTTTCCTATTTTTCATTGGGTGTTTTTCATGATCAAAAACACATATTGATTTAATTTATTTTTTATTAAGGTATGTGTTTTGTGAATTTTATTTAAAGAGACTCTCATTATGTGCATGGTCATTTTATGTTTTTTTTGGTATTTTGTTTTAATTCAATATAATTTTACTTGAATTTATAACTTCTAATAAATGGTAATTTAATAATTTTCCTAGTTTTTAAATGTTAAGTTTGAGTTATATGTGTGTGGGAAAATATCTATGTGGTTTTATAAAATGAATTTTCAATAATAGAAGGCATTAGGCCCAGTTTAGGTCTTGGAATGGTTAATGTATATTTTCAAAAGAAATAAAGGGGAGTTTTGAATTCTAAATTGGTTTGAATGAAAAATGGTATTGATTCATGGAATGTTTTGAAGGGTGGTTTTTCATGAATTCTTTTATAAAGGTGTTTCAAAAATGGATTTAATGATCAACAAATTATATGGAATCCAAATTCATTTTTCAAAAATTCATGTTTGTAACTTAATAAAATAATTTTCATGATAAATGAAGAACCCTATTGATCTAATGTAATTTATTATACTTGATATGGATCTTAACTCAATGTGGAATTTGATATATGCATATTGTTTGGGATATGAACGTCATAAAATGTGTAATTTCTAATGAGGGAGTTAGAGGTGAGGTAATAATTATTCTTATAATTTTACCACTGAGGGATTGATGTTTCATCTTCTCCACTCTAATTGATTACTATCATTGGGTCCTTTGGTATTTTGACAAAGGTACAGATATAGGATACACTAATTATCTCACATAATATCTATTGTACCCAAGTTAACGTTTCACCCTAGAAAGGGGTTCCTGTAAAAAGGAATGTGTGACTCAATCCAATAGATTATGGTTTATTTTTTATGTAATTTGGGTATAATGTTGGTATCATGTTCTAGTGTTTCTAAGATGATCTCTCCATAGGACCAAGAAATTTTCATACAATAATTAATTAACATTGATGATCTTGTATAAGGCATTCCCTCTTTATTATTTATTTCACCCCATGAGTGAATTACAAGTGTGGTTCCATTGTGTGGTTGTTCATGATTGTTTACATTTATTAATGTTTTTGTACCAATCAATGTTGTATGTTATGTTTCTTTATTTTTGGCTTGTTTTCCTACAAATATATATTCATAAGTTTATTTTAAATGAGTTCTGCCAAATGAAATAGAAATAGTTTTTTTTCTTATTTTATTTTTAAACAAAAAGGTAATGATTTCTTTTTATTTTTTGTAAACATATATATTTTAATTTTATGCTTAAAACAGTAATAAAAAATATGGTTCCACCCCTGCATTATAAAATGTGGGTGGAAGTTATATATAATGAAATATGACATGTTACTTGTTTTATAATATTTATATGATAGAAATCTATTTCAAAATTATAATATTAACTAAATTAAATAAAATATATTTTAAAAGAAAATACCCAAACTCCTAATATTTATCCTACTAGGGTTGGTTTTTCTCACACCATTTATACAGCTTTGGTTGTATATAACTCTTTTGTTTCTATTCAAGTGACCATGTTATGAACTTTTTCTTGATTGGGTTTGGGTTTTTTTGATGAGATAATTCTTGGGATTCGGTTAGAGACCATGGGTTTTGGGAAAGTGATTGATAGTTTTTCAGGTCTGGTTTTATCATTGTTCATAGAATGTTAATGTGTTTTTATTTTTTCATTGATTCTTGATTTTCATTTTATATTTTATATGTGTTTTATTTTATTTCATAATGATTTGTTTTGTATTATGGTAAAATTTTAATTTTTTTTTTGTTTCGATACTCTCTCTTTTAATATTTATTAGCTTATTAAAAAAAATTATTTATATACACGGGTGTCTGATATATTGATAGGTCATACAATATTTAAATGAGGAATATATGGTATATTTATTATTATTCAAGGACAAAATCATTCAAATGTTTTTATGCTTGATACCCTAGAGTATGATTCCATCCCAATGGGTATTGGAAATAATCTTTCATCCATCTGGTGAGTTGGTTTAAGAGATATTTCTGGTCAACCTAAGCAACTTCGTGACACCAAACGTACATGTACTAATACTATATAGTATGTATTTTGTGAGAAAATAATTCTATATGTGTATCCTTCCCAAACCACATCTATAACCTTTGAATATGACTCCATTTTATTCTAGTCTCAAATATAAATATGAATGTATGCTTCTAGATTTACATCAAAATAAGTACCATCTGGTTGTTAAGTGAAAAAAATAATAATAATAAAATAATAAAACAATTTAAGTGAAATAAAAATGGAATTTTATAAATAATAATTGACCATTCACATAATGAAAATAATTTTTCAAACATCATTATGAAAATAACCATATTTATATATACATTGAAGTAATAAAATTACAAGAGTGATAAATCAAAAATATTAACAAATTCATCAGTTAAACAGGTTTTCCATTAATGTATACACAATTAAATCTTAAAATGTTAAATAAAAATACTTATACATAGAAAGAACAGCTTAATACATTAAGAAAATTCTTTATTTAATATTTGATTATAAATTAACTTTCATAATTTTAAAAACTATAGTCAAATGAAATATAAAGGAAACGATAGACATCAACCATAAACATTAATTTAAAAATATATCAATATGAAAAATAATGATGATAAATAATGATGAAAAGAAACTAGTACCCAGTTTCTGATTAGGATTTAATTGAAATAAATCATTTATCCTTGGATATGAAATATATTTATTGCGTTTTAAATTGATAAAATATCTTCCTTATTTTATGAAATCCTAGCATAAATAATGTTTTTCCTAGAAAACTAAAAAACCCAAATCGCATTTCCATACGAACTAATTCTTTTTAAATAGTGATGATTATTAGTGGAACCCATTCAACGATCCATATATACATATAAGAAATCAATAAAAAAAAATTTAAAATAATTTAAGACACATAATATTTTATAATTTTATCATATTACATGTTAAAAACTATTATTTATATAAATTTCAATCCTTGATAGAAAAACATATCATTTTAAATTCAATTCCTAAATAATAATACAAAAAAAGTTAAAAATATAAAATACTACACAATAAAATTTCAAAACCAAATTTAGATTTCAATAATTCATTTAGAAAACATTCTTTCAAAATTCAAATCACCAGATATTCTAAATCTTCATTAAAAACTTCCACATGATTATTTTTACTCCCATATCAAGGTGGCACACAAATGACTCAATCAGTGATATAAATTAGTCACCATGTAATTTACATATCATATAAATGAAACAAGAAATGATTGATCAAGGATTATATTAATCATATTTTAATTGAATAAGAGTTCCTTGAAATCACCTGAGAAAATTAAGTTTATTGATAATAAATAATTCAAACTAAATGTTTAAAATCATTTAATAAAATCATCTTTCATGACTTCTTAAACAAGTTTTTAATATATATATATATGTGGAATTTTATTTATAATATCAATTAAATTATCCAAAAATTATGAAAAAATGTTATCATTAATATTTCCAAATATACATTAATTTCAATTTTTTAAGAATTACAAAAAAAGTAAACACAAATTTTAGAATCATTGAAAATTTATTTTTTTACAAAGTAATAAAAATTTGTGAAATACTATATGATAGTTTAGGGTAGTGAAAATATACCATGGTAATCTTCCACAATCAACCCTACATTAAAATATAAAATAGTTAATAAAACACATTATAGTCAGAAATGATGTTTTTTAAAATTAAATGCATAAATTCCCGACTACAATAATAATAAAATCCCAACCGAATAATTTTAATAATTTTAATATTTCCTTTTTCTATTCACATAAAATAATAGAAAAAATATATATATATATCTATATATAATTGTTTGAAACTATAGAAGAAGATATATATAGAAAACACACACATTTAACAAGATACCAAACCCAAATGCATGGTCAATTTACCCTAAAAGGTGTCTGTACAATTCACCGGTTTCATTTTATATCTTTCCTCCATGATATAATTTGATCAAAAATGAATAATGAATTAAAAATAAAAATGAAATTAAGACCAAACAAATCCCTTGGAAACAGAATATTTAGTGCAAAAATTATTTTCATGAAACATCTTTGTACCCACCTTGTAAATTCTAATGATCCTTTCATTGATATACCATGAATCCTTGAATATTATCAAGAAAACATAAATATAATATAATTTTTCAGGGGATTACCTTGATCAAAAAATCAATTCACCCCATTTATCCCATTTTAATGCCTTTGGTATATTCTTGACCACTATAGGAAGGCAATAAGTTCTAGGTCCACAAATTAATCGACATTGGGATGATTTATCCGAAAAGAAAAACTTATCAAATGAGTAATTACATCTAAAATTCATATAGTCCTTTTTTTAAATAGGATATTAAGAAAAATATAAAAAATATATATATTAAAACTAATTTGCGAAAAATATTAAAAAAACTAACACATCAACCCTTATGTAAAACCAATAAACATACCCAAACATCAATTAACACAATGATTACACTTTGCATTAAAAACTAAAAATAATTTTGATGATAAAAAAATAACTGAAGATGAATAGAATATATAAACGAGATAAAACAAAAACAATCTGAAAAAGAAGCTTAATATCACTGCTTCTGACATGCACTCATGCTCATGATGTTTTGTGTTAGTGTTGATCTGGTTTATAAATAGAGGTGATGATTTGGATATATCATAGAAACTTTTGGTTGCAGATTGTTCAAGAGGATGGTTGGTTGTAATATCCCTCAAGGGGAATTGATTATTATCTTGAGATCCTCATAAATATTTTATACATATTCATGAATCTTTCCAAGTAATAATACTAGTTACCCATAATAAATTGTTTAAACAAAACAAGAATTTAGTAGGACACTACACATGGGAATTATATTGCCTAATTTATAAAAAAACATATTATTATGCACCACTAATATGAACATATATATTTTATAAATTTAATAAAATATTTAATTACAATAAATTACCATGATCATTTAGTATAAGAGTTTTATAGAGTTAATAAAAAAAATCAACTAACAAAACCCCTATATTTTTCAACTAATGAAATGTTTTCAGTATATTAAGAACTAACTAATTTATAATAATCATTAAAAATTACCTAAAAAATCTCAGTAAAATATACTATTCTAGAAAAATTATATATATCACATTTATTTATAACCTATGTAAAAGGAAACATACAAAATGAGTGATATGGGATACTCTATAAGGGTAAACATAATTCATAAATATCAAAGATCATAAGTTATCATAAGATAAGCATATTGGTATAAAAATGTTTTGAAATAATGTAATAAAAAATAAATCATATATCATAAATAATGGATTAAGACATGGGATAATAATAATTTTTGTAATAACTTAGAGAATATGCATAAACATGGAATACAACACAACCTGAAAAAAATCATGTTATAATTTTTTATTATTCATTAACATAAGAAACAATTATGAGAAAAATCATTATGCCAACACCTATGTGAATAAACTATTTATTAATATTCCTAAAAAATTTAGAAAAATCAATATTCTAGTGCATATGGGAACAAAATTATTAGGTCAATGCTAGATTATCTTATTATATATTAACATAATATAATAAATTTAGGGGAGATATAATACCCCATTGATCCTCATACATACATACATATGCCACATAAAATAAAGTATTTATTATATCATAAACAACAAATGGAATAAAAATGTATTTCATATCATTTTGAAATAGAATCACCTTAGAAAAATATTTATAATTCCATCAATATTCATAACAAGATGTGCCCTTGGAAAATAAATCAACATCCAATGATATTCAATAACTTTATAGGTAAATTTCATTAAATGAAGATAATAATATATGTGGAATTTATATCATAAAGATAAAAGTGATATGGTTAAGTCAATAATAACCCTAATCAATAATTATAGGGAATCTTGGTGAACTCCCTACATTCAACAAAAATAAAAATAGGGTATTCTAAGGGAAAATACATTGGAAGAAAAAGTATAGTTATAAACTAAATATTATTAGGTAAGGAAAACGATGTTATTGATAATTTATCATATAGATATTAAAATATTCTCAATTATTAAAAAAAATTAAATAAACAATGTGTAAATGAAGAATAAATTTGCAAGAAAATTATAATTTTCCAATGAAAATCATGATAAAGATAACCCTTTTTCATTGAAAATAATTTTAATAAAAATAATTGAGAAATGTAAACTAATTTACTTTTAAAAATCATAAAACATGGGAAAGAAGTTTTAGAATTATGTGGAATCTGTTCTTATGAAAACATTAAAAAATATAAATCTTTTTTTTATGACGAATGTCTGAGTGAAAAAGTTACCAGTCTATTTTGAAAATATCTTTTAAAAAAAATTGAAAGAAATATTTTGAGTTATATTATAGTAAAAACTGCTATTAAATCACTAATAATGAATCCTTGATAAATACATTTAGGTTGTATAGAGAAAAAATTGAGTGGAAGATAATAAATAAATCCATGATTATTATTTTAATATACCTTTATTGATAACCAAAATAAAAAATAGTTACATAAAATTCCATTTTTAAAAGTGAGAATGTAAAGTAATATGATCACATGAACTAATCCAAATTTTAGTTCCAGAAAATAGTGTAAAACATTAGTCAGAAGGAAATATGGACATAGAGGATAAATATTCATCCAAAATATTGAGAATTATCCTTAAAAAAATAAATATTTTTTAAGAATTTATTCATACAAAAAGACGATACTCTGAAAAATGACACTTACCTAGAGAAAAAGAAAAATTTATATTGAAAAAAAATAAAATTTAAGGATAAAAAGAGACATATAAGATCACTAATAAGTTGATAACTTATTATTCAAGGAGAAAGAATTTGAGTTTTAATGTTTTTTAAAGCCTAATTAACATTTTAAACCAACCCCTTTATAGAATATTATTTATAATTAAATATAAAATAAAATTAATAATGATAATTTCAGGATATAAAATATTAAATTGGTAGTAGATACACCATTCCAAATAAAACAAAGTGGATAACAAGAAATATGTCTCCAGTTGTTAAAATTGAGACTAGAAGCCATTAAAACTGACAAAATATTTTATGATAATTTCCATTGATATTGTGGTTATAAGGTAGAAATTAAAAATAAAAAAAGTTTGAAATAGAACTAAAATAATATTATAGTTATAATGAATCAAAATTAAAACAATAGATATCAATAATAAAATTCACAACTCAATGGAAAAAAATGAGTTAGCACAAAACCTTATTTTAGTACAGATTCGCTCTGAAGAATCATATAACATACTAAATAATAAAAGTAAGTTTATTAAATACAATATTATTATTTTTATTCCTCAATATATCATTTAATACAGATAATTTATTATCAAATATTGTTTATGTATTATATAGTTTTTTAGTATTTTGGTTATTTGATGTGGTTTTGTCAATTTCTATGTGACTATTTTGGTATATTGAACATGGTTGAATTTATTTTTGGATAGCTTCCTATTATGAAAAGTTTTGGATTTTATTAACATTATAATTATATTAGCATAAAATATTTATATTTCAAAGGGTTTTATAAAATGAACTCAAAGTAGGAGAAGAAACAAAATAAGTTCATTTTTGGTGGATAAGTTTACAATGATCATTTATTATTAATATCACATATATAATTCATAATATTATATTTATATAACATTAATAATCTCGTGAAAAAAATATTTTAGATTAAATACATTTATAATTTCATCCATGTTAGGTGGTTTAGGAAAATGAAATATATCGACTCATGGAGGCGGTAATTTATATGCACAGATGATCAATACAATTTTTCATTAATGGATAGAAAATAATAAATAATAATTTTTATATTAATATAATAACACTTCAATATAAATATTATACTAAGGTGATTATATTACTGTTTTTAGGTTTGGTTTTGAAGAGAAATACTAATATTACAAGGGTATGGATTAAGTAAAACTTATATGGGGTCCTTACACTTTCTCCTAAATGTATCCATAGAAATGAAGGGAATATGAAATATTACGCTAAAAAAGTTATTTATTTCATTCAATATACATATATTAGAGTTACATTGGTTTATTTTTCAAGGAATTCATAAAGGGTGTGTGTTACATTAAGTTGGTGGAAGTGATCTCGTTTTATAAGTGAAAAATGCAACATTTGTGAGCACCCATTATTTTTTGTTGATGAAATGAAACTATTTGTGATAAATTCTTACACAAGTGATAAATAATGGATTTTGGTGTGATATAAGGTATATAGAACCTCTCACACTCATTTTTTCTAATTTTTTAAACATGTTTCAATCGATTTATTCTTATATTTTTTATTTTACCTTTTTTTACCATTGTAACTACATTTCACACAAGTAATTCATGTTTTGGAAAATATAATTTAACCCATATTACCAATGTAGTATGTAATGAACATAAATTTTTCCCCCACTTAATATATGTCAGTTTCTAAAAAAGTAATAATTAACTTATATATTTAAAAATTTGATATATAGAAATACACTTTGGAAGAAAAAAAGATATTTTCAAAAAAAGTACTCTTTATCTTATATGTAATTGATTAAGAATTAAATGAGTTATAACATATTTTTATATATGTGTCAAAATCATATCAAATTTTTTATATAAAATAGATAAATTAAATTCATTAGGTAAAAATTTTATAATAGTAATAAAATAATTCATGAAAAATAATACCTCTACTACTGTCTGGATTATTAAAAATGATTATCAAAATCATATTTTTGTGTATAAAAATGATATTGGAATTATTAAATAATATATATATATATATATATAATAAATGAAACCCATTTTTTATAAAATGTCTTATTAGTGATGATATTTTTTAAAATATTAGTAGATAAGAATAGTATTTGGAGATAAATATCACATATATTTCTAAAATGTTAAACATTGGTTTTTAAAATTCCAAATAGTGTTTTTAATTATTTATTTAATTTATAATTTTTATAAAAAAAATTATAAAAAAAATTTATGGAAACCTTGTTTTATGAAAATTTCATAAAAGTGATGGTATTATCAAAATTTGTATTTTCCACTATATACCTAAAAATCAATTATTTTAGAAAAATATAAAAAATTAATCCTAATTTAAAATTGAATTGTTTAATACAAAAAACAGATTTAATTTTAATATAATAAAATTATAAAATTAATAATAAATAATTTTATATTAAAATAATATATATAAAGAAAAATATTTATTAAAAAATTATGCTTTTGAAACTATAAGTGTCTTCCATATTATATAATATTAATTTCTAAATAATTGAACGGGGAAATATTAGTTTACAAATATAATTATTTCTTATTATAATAAAATTTTAACTATAGTCAATTTAATTTATTAAGGAAAAATATAATACCATTTTTAAAATGGTTCTTCAAAAGTTATTCTTTTAAAAATCATAATCAATGAAAAATAATAAAATTAAATTATTTTTGTTAATTAGTATATTTTAATCTACTAATTATTATATTCTTCATCTATTTTAAATATTTCATGGATTTTTAAGTATGGTTTTTCTTTAGTTATTTGTTTCTTGTCAGATAATTTAATGAATATAGTATAAATTTAAAGGGTCCCAATTGATGGGTTATTATACATAAGGTCACTCTAAAGATTACAGTCGTATACATAGTAACCCTAGATTTTATCATCATTCAAAGAGTCAATGGGGTATTTTATAAGGAGTTCCAAGGTGTTTTTTTGTAATTCAGCCACATAAAGAGTCTTCCTATGTATTCCCCTGAGGGGAATCAAAACCTGAATAATTTAGTTACACTTATCTGTAAAATTCAAGCCTTTTAAGGTAATGGGATAAGTAACAACATATAATTTTTTTGTTGTTGATCATATATAACAACATTATTTTCATTTTAATTTCATGCATTAAGTGCCTATTATGTGATTCGTAACATCATGTGAAATGAAATACAGAGTGAAAGGTACCTGGAAAAGTTTTTTTGGGGAGTTACACATGTGCAACCCATTATGGTTTATCATATATGTTGTTAAATAGTCAGTATAGGGTATAGTTAGGGCCTACACATATTATGGATCTATTTTACACTCCCATGTTCGGTTATGTGGTATCTTATGCATTTCACATAAGGAAATGAGTGATGGGTCATTTTATTCTCATCAGATAAGGAATGATGTTTCATCATGTTATCATAAAATAGGTTATCTTATTCTCATCATATGAGGGGTTTTTTTGTTTTTTTACAACATAATATGGATAGTAATATTTTGAATACACTTCTTATCATGGGATATATAGGACAATATCTTTATTATGATTGAACCTTATCAATTCATCTTAATTAACCTGTTGTTAAAATATTTAAAAGCCAAGTAGATTGAATAATGTAGAATTTCTTCACGTGATGGTTCAAAATTATAATTTCATAAATAAAGGACTAGGATGTTTATATTAAACATAAATGAGCCTTCTTACAAATCATATATTAAGAGGAATAAAAATCCACACAAGAGTTTCTCATTTTGATCGTGTACATCTAAACAGGTCTATGTAGTTTAGCATCTTGTGATAAAGATTTATATATTGTGAAAGGGATGAAAATTGGATATTGATAGCAGATTATGAATGGGATTCCATGTATGTCTAATCATGAATATTTTTATTAGAAATAATGATGATATGGTTCAGGACTACTCCTGTAGAAGGTTCGATGAGTAATATTTGTGGTTGACACCCAATTAGAGACCCAAATATAGATGTAAAAATTCCATTTGATGGTAACTAGATGAAAAATAATACTAAACTCATAAGGAATGTAGACAAGTGAGGAATGGTTGGGTATTACACTGAATATTA
This sequence comes from Viscum album, assembly GCA_963277665.1. NCBI lineage: Eukaryota > Viridiplantae > Streptophyta > Magnoliopsida > Santalales > Viscaceae > Viscum > Viscum album. Next base: position 341,150,087 of record OY728163.1, read on the forward strand.
TTCCCATATTATTTTAAACTAGAAGATGAAATAGGTGAATCTTGATTTAGAAAACTAATACAAGTTTCTCAACTCTAATAATATGAGGAAACTAGGATGAGTAATTATACTCAAGGGTTTTATGGTAATATAAGGCATACAGGATGGGATATTGGTTGAATTGTTACCAAATAATGAGGTTGTAGTGAATATTTACTCTCATATGGGACTAAAGAGAAGTGAGAACACATGTATGAGACTAGATCCAAGATTTAGACCAGCTTTAAGTGCTATAAAAAATGTTTCCTAGGTTGGGAGAAATTGGAGTATCTCCATGGAATAATTTTATTTGTGTATGAGTTTAGGGGGGATGTTTTTCCAATGTACGAGGCATGGGTAATTATTCTCCAAAGTACATATTATCTGAAAAAGTGGAACCTAGGGGTAACATTGTGGGCTAGGCATGGATCTAAATGGTGATCCTAGGTGAATGAGGACATAGGTAGTGGGAACCTAATTCATTAGCACCCTATTGGATTGGTTACCTAGTGGTGGAACCAATGTTATTGAAACCCCACATATGGACAAAATTATAATGGATTGGAAACTATAGTTTTTTTCACATCCATTTGATTAGATTTGAAAATCACATGAAGGTGGCTCCATAAAATAATTGGGTGTGTTAGAAAGAAATACATGTGGTAAAGTGATCTGGGTGTAACATCTATGTCAATAATTTGTCATCAAGTAATTTTATATAAATATTATAGATTTGGTGTGAAATAAAGAGTATGATCTATGTGTCACAATATAATGACCCATAATATTTATGTATACATATCACATGTTATTAAATAATATTCCAAACATATAATTAAAATCCATTCTAGAATCATATAAGTTTAGTATTTTTAGAAATTTGGATGTAAAAACAAATCATCCATAAGAGAATTATATCATCTATTACTAAATTCATTATAAATATCAACCGACTTTGACATATCATACGTATTACCTTTCTTCATTACCTGGGGAATGGAAAAAAACAAAGGGTTAGATAATATTATCAATAAATTTAAACAATAGATATATCAAAGATAAATTAATAATAACATGATTATAAGGCTATGAAAATATGATCATAACATTTCAAAACAATACTATACATATTATAAATCCTAATATAGAGTTAGGTCATAAAGCGTGGATGTTTATAAGACATGAATGATAAGTAAATATATAAAAATCATCCCTGGGAACATAAAATTTGAAAAACAAATAGATTTTTGGTATACACGTAAGAATAGAAAATTATTTCATTAGAAATCATGGCTCATTACGAAGACTATCATAGTATATCGGGGTCACTATCCAAACCATTATATTAGTAAAGGTACACTGCCAACACTATTGAAGTAGATAAAGTTCCTTACTAAAATGGGTTCATGTTCCATTCCAGCCCTTATTATATCACGAGATATGTGTCCTTAACCAATGAATTGTAAGGATATATAAATATACTCCCACCCATAACATAATGAAAATAATGCACAGGTGTGACGCAATATAATATATAGATTTTCATATAATAAACCATTAAAAAAATTATTTTCATAAATAGTTCATCATATCATAACTCAAGGGAAAGAAATCGCTTTCTTACCTTAATTAAACTATGGAAAAGAAATAGATATTATTGAATTAGCCAAAATTAATTAACATCATAGACCATAAAAATAATGAAATTAGATGGAATTATGGTATATTATTCATATTAAATCAAAATTTTCATTAATTAATTTCATCATTGAATAAAATTCATTTAAGAGATCACTTGCAACATTTCGTGTGGAAAATACACTTTTCTCTTTGAAATCAATTATTTAAAATCATAAAATTACCAAATATTACAGAAACTATTTAATTTTAAATGGAACGTGGAATATTATTTGGGAATAATAAAATAATTGATAATTTATGATGGTGATAAATTCCATTCTTGTCATGCACATTAAAACAAAAATCCCCTTTACATGTTCGATAAAAAGAAAAAATTGCCTCACACATAAAAGGATAAGAAAATTAATTTGAAACAATTTTTTTAAAGATAATATCTTGTTAAAAATTAATTTTAACAAACATTTGAGAAAATTAAAAATATTCTTCAAATTATTTTTAGAAAGCATGGACATGTAAGAGAAGGGATCTCCGACCGAAGAGAGAAATCAAGTCATTCTTTCCTTAAAAGATTTTTTTATGTCTCTTGAGTACATAAAGTGAGGATGCTAAAATGAAAACATTTAATCTCATGAAATAAACATAGGAGAAATATATTGATGAGAATTTTGAGACACATATCATTTAATTTTATCCTCATATACCTAATCATAATCAATCCGGATAAATATTGATATTGTACCACAAATCCCTTACCTCATGTCACATCATTCATTGTACACATTAAAAAATACTGCACAATAAATATAGAGTTGTTATTTATGTATTGATGAACAATAATCATATATAACATACCATATATGATTTTATTATAACATATTATCACCCATTTGTTAACAATTCATTATTATAATCATTGTTTTAGGTGATAACTACTTCACTTTTCATGCATATTTCGGTTCATAAGTCTTTGTCATTACACTTTGATCATGGGCCCATATAATCATTAATTTTAACCATTATATTAATATCATATATTATCATGATATATATAGTCATACAAAAATATAGAAATTGAAAAATTAATTACAACATTCATGGAGAAGATATGTTGTACATACACATGAACACTAATTTTACATTTGGATGGATGGAATGAAATAATTTTAAATATTAATTCCCATAAAAACATAATTATTATATCACATATATCATATATATTCATTTAATCTATCTTTATTTCTATCCATGTAAATTTGAATCTAAAATGATTCACAATGCTTCATGGATGTCGTAGTCCAAACGTACGAAAGAACGACGTTATCATTTTCGACGTGATTGAAAGTTAAGAATGTAGATATAAATTTATAATTAAAGAGTCATAATTTTTTAATATATATTATATATGAACTCTAAAGAAAATAATAATAACCATCTATGAATTATGGTGATTAAATTTTATTTTATCATTGTGTGGAGGTGGTAGTCTACATTTACGCATGAGCAATACTTTTATTTCACATTTGATGGAATATAGGTTAACATTTATGCTTACATAATCCTAATAAAATTTAAGTATATTTAGGTTACTGAATATATAATTTTATTCTTATTACCATAGTTTTATTTTAGGTATAATAATAATTAAATTTAAAGAGGTAAAGTAAGAAAATTACCTCTCAATTTATTAGTCTCTCTTATATCCATTCATAAGGACCCTTTGAATGGTATTTTACAAAAAACAACACATATAATTCATGTCAAGGGAATTTTGGAAAATATTTGGTAATTTTTTTGTTGGTCTAAAAGGATCTAAGTTGTGTAAAGAATTGAAATTATGGTTTTTTTATAAGTGGGGGAGAGGACGTGCTTGGAATCTATTAAATGATTAAATTATAAAGAAAATTAATTATCAATATAAATGCTTCCAAATGGGGAAATATTATAATTTTTATAGGATGATGTCAAATTTTATCCATAAAATAATATTTAAACAATTTTAATTGAAAATTATACCCTTATAAATTGGTTACCCCCCTCCCCACATGCTCAGTAAAATCCTTTTAACTGTAACCATGGAGAAATTGTTTTGCTATTTTTCACTATTTATTATGATCCAAAATCATAATAACCTTTTTAAAAAATTTAGAAATTATGATTTTGAAAAAGGAATCCATTATATCAAATTCAATATCTAAAATTGTCCTTGATTAATTTTAATTAAAATCTCAAAATGTGATAAATACTAGTTCTCATGAAACAAATGTTTTCTTATGTAAATTTTTTTTTACCAAAATCCACATAAAATTAATTCTATGAACAAAATTATATAAATAATAATTAAATTTACATAATTTTACTTTTAAAACCATTTAAAAAAATGTTTGTTTTTAAATTCTTTAGATAAATTGATATGACTCTATAAAATTAAGTATTTTTCACTATTCAAGGAAAAACTAATTTTATTAGAACATTATCAACAATTTAATCCAATATAATTCTTAAATTTCTATTTTAAAAATTAATTTCATTTTTTATAATACATTTTATAAAAGATTCCGAAAAAAAATTATATTATTTTCCTGTATGGAGTAATAAAAACCTTTTTTTTCTGGGAAGATGTGTTTTTTAACATTTAATGACATTATTAAAACTGCTTACTTATTTATCATTACATTTTCATCATATAAATAATTTATACAAATTTATTTAAAAAAATTATTCCTATTCAAAAAAAATTAGAAGTTGGTTTATAATTATAAACTATATTATAGTTCATTTAGAATCGAGGTTACATGAATTGCCATCTATTGAAGAAATTAAATTTAATTAAAGATATCATAAAATATTAATGTCTTACATTCTAACCCATTTAAAATTAATTCCATGCTTAAAATTATATCACTCTAATACCAAAAAATGAGGATATCTCTCATTGATCACATCCTTGGGTTCTAATGTGCCCTCTTCATATTTATGATTCCTCCCATGAACTTTAACCAGGTGAGTGGAATTATTCCATATAACTTTTCTATATAATACATGATTTATTATAACTTTTTTTTATAGTAAAGATCATGACCTAGTGTTATAAACTATTAGTTTAGTATATGTGAAGGATTAGGTATTTACTTCCTCAAGATTGATACATGGAATACATCATGAAATGAATAAACATTTAGTGGAAGCAATAAGCTTCCATCCATACTCGATCAAGAATATTGAAAGGGCCAATAAACATATGGATCCGTTATCAATTCTTTTAGAATCACATTCCCTTCTACCATGGATATACTTATAGTGATTCTTTCTCCACAAATTCAAATTAGATATTTCTCTAGTGATTGTAATTTTAACTTTTATTTTAACTCTGAGGTACCTTGATGTGATGATGAATAGATGTGATGTTTCTAAAATTTCCTATGTTATCTCAAGTCCCAAAATATTTCATTCTCCAAAAAATCCCAACATGTAGGATTTCTACACTTCTTTCTATAGAGAGAGTCATAAGGAGACATTTGAATGCTTGAGTGAAATCGATTATTGTAAGAAAACACTACTATATGAAAGTTTTTATACAAAAATCCATTGAAATACAAATAATAAAACCTAAATAAATCTTTTATTGTTATAATGGTCCTCTTATATTTACCATCTTTATATGTATGATCATTATTATAGAAACTCAACTCAACATATAGAGTATTCTCAAAGATTCACCAGATTATCGAGTTAGAACATGGCTCCTGATTAGATAAAATAGAATATGCTAATTCATAAAACATTTACATTTCCATAACTTATATTCCATAAATATGAATATTATTTCATAGAAATTAAGTGTTCTGAATTTCTAACGCACTCGAATTCAAGCCAAATATCCTTATAACCTTTAGTTGTTTTGGGGAGTCCAACAACAAAATACATGGTGATGTATTTCCATTTTATTTTTCGAATGTGTAGTTGTCAAAACATACACTTATACCTATATCTCTATTATTTAACATTTTTATATACCAATTACCAAGATAGTTAATCTTTAATATATCTCTTCATATATTCCTATATGCAATTCTGTTTCAAATCTCTATAAATATGCATACTTATAGAGAAAATTATTAATGATGAACTATGATATTGATCTAATAGAACATTAATAAAATACGGTATTTATGGGATGAATACAAGGTACCTAAACCATATCATTCGAAAACAATTATGGTTGAAATTACGACTATTTCTAACCATTATTTATTATTTTACATATTGCTTTTGTTCCAATTTAACATTTACCTTTATAGATGGTTGGACACTTATTTATATAAGATAACATTTCCCCCTTTCCTTAAACATTTCTACATAAATACTCAAAAAATATTGAAATATTGGATCTTTTGTGACCTCATCATAGATAAGATTTCATCCTCTCGACTCAAAGCATCAGCAACCATGTTATCTTTCCTATGTGGTAATTTAACGAGCAAACATAATCTTTACTCAACATCAACCATCTTCTCAAGAGAGTAATCATCTTTTTCTGAGTGAATATATACTTGAAATATTTATGATCAATATATATATATCACACCTTTATCTATAAATATAATTCATGTTCGGCGGAGAAAGAAGGAAGTGATGGCAAGAGGGGGGGTGAATTGCCTTTTAAAAATTAATTAACAATTAAAAATCATAGTGAAAGTGCAGCAGAAATAAAATAGGCAAGACACAAAAATTGATAACGGAGTTTGGCTTAAACCCAAGCCTACGTCTCCGCTCCCAACTCAACCGTTGAGAGATTTACTACCGCTTTCTTTTCAATGGTTTTAGCAAGAAACCCACTAGACTTTACAGGTAGTCTAGAACCTATTACAGCTTGCTTTTAAATGGTTATGCAAGAACCCACTTGCTTTCAATGGTTGAGCAAGAACCCTCTAGCCATCTTACAGGTGAAGGCTAGCTCACCTATGTCTCAAGCCTTTTAAAGGAAAGGCTTGACCAACCTCTTCACACCTTAAAGGTGATGTGAAAACCCAAAAGAATGGAGGATGAGAGAAATGGGAGTTTGTAGGCACAAACTCAATTTAAAGCTCAAAATGAATAAAGAAATGAAAAACCATAATGGGGAAGTCTTGGGAGCCAATGGATTGAAGGAGTTGATGAAGAGCGCTCCCAGGCTTCTTTGGTGGTCCTCCTTGGATGAGGAATTGAGTTGGAGAAATTGGAGGTTCCTTGAAGGAGTCCGCCGGAGGTTTGCCAAATGATGAGAAATGTGTCCCGTGGGCTTCCGTGGCTTGGTTATGGTTCCGGTAATGTTCCGGGGCTTCCTAGTCCTTTATTTATAGAGGGGGAACCCTCATATGGCCTTTGGAGGTCTTCGGAGCCGTTGGAAAAGGCTTCGGAGCCGTTGGGAGGCAAGTGGACCAGCCTGGTCAAAGGACCAACGGCTAGTTTGACTGGGCTCACCGGCTGACCGGTACAGAGCCACCGGTTGGCCGGTGCTGAGGCAGTAGCAAACACTGTGTTGTCTGGGTGCCACCGGCTGACCGGTGCTGAGGCCACCGGTTGGCCGGTGATGAGGCAGTGGCTCAGCCTTCTGTCTGGGTGCCACCGGCTAGCCGCTGGTGTGACACCGGTTGGCCGGTGGTCTGGACAGAGGGATGCCTTCTGTCCAGGCCTCCATCGGCTGGCCGGTGGACATCCACCGGTTGGCCGGTGGACTGAATTTCAGTCCACTTTTTCATTCAGCCTTCTTGTCCCAAATCCTTGGCAATATGAAATAATGCCTATCAACCAAAAACACTTAAAACAATGTTAGATAAATAAGAGAGTGATTTTGATCATGAAAATTAAACCTCGAGGGGTACGAGAGGTACAACAATCTCCCCCTATTTTGATGATCACAATCACCAAAACAATCAATGTAAAAAGACTGAAATGAGAGGCATGCTTTAAAAGATTTTCCCCCCAATCAACCAAGAATTTCTCCCCCTTTGTGATTATCAAAATAGCATGGGGCATAAAACTTGATTGAGGGAAACGTTGAAAAACAAGATAGAGTTTTTTAAACCAATTCAAATTTTTGAAATTTGAATTGAAAGTTTTGAATCGAAAATTGAATTGAGAATTTTGAATTGAAAGTTTTGAAATGAAAATTGAAAAACAGTTTGAATTGAAAGTTTTGAAATGAAAATTGAAAAACAGTTTGAATTGAAAGTTTTGAATGAAAATTTTAATAGAGAATTTTGAATTGAAAGTTTTGAATCGAAAATTCTGAAATGAAAGTTGAATTGAAAATTAAAAAGGCTTAAACGATCCTAACTCCCCCTAAATAAAAACAACAAATCACCGGGGAGAGGATTTTGGAACCGAGACAAATTTTGGCCCGGAGAGACTCGCTAAGAGAGATTTTTCAATCCACACTTGTCTTGTGGCGGGTCTTCTACTATAAAATTCATCGTTAAAGAAAATAGATTTGGGCCTTCCATACCGGGCATTTTTGCAATTGCACTCATAAATTAAGTGCCCGGGTTTTTTACAATAATTACAAAATTTAAATTGGGAGCTCCCCCTTACAAAAATAGTAGGTGCATGGGAAGAGGAAGCTTGCTTGGAATAGCCAAGCCCTTCGGTGGTTCTAGATATGCGTTGGGAACCAAGCAAATTATTCAAATTTTGTTCACCTTGGGTGAACTTGGAAAGGGATTCCCTTAAATCTTTGATGGTTGAATTCAAAGAATCAACATCGGGAAGGTTTTGGATTTTGAGGGTCAACTCTTTCTTCTCTTTGAGAAGTTGTTCTTTTTCGGAAGAGAGTTTTTTGAAATTCTTCTTTAAAGAAACAAATTTGGAAGAAAGTTCGTGAAAACCTTCCTCCAATTGATCTCTCGCATGTTGGAGATCCTCATAAGACATGTGATTGAAAGAATTTGAATTTGAAGAACAAGAGGAAGAGGAGTCGGAAGATGTTACCTCATGAAATGCCATTAGACATTTGTTACCGTTGTCGTTTGAGGAGGAGGAGGATGTGGGTATATCACTCCATGTGGCCTTGAAAGCCTTCTTCTTTTCCTTTTTCTTGGCCTTTTTCTTGTTGAGTGGACAATCGGGCTGGTAATGGCCTTTCTCGCCACACCCGTAACATGTTACCTTGGGCTCGGATTTTTCGTTGGGTTTTTCATTTCGAGCCTTGCAGGATTTCTTCTTCTTGTGCTTCTTCATAAAGTTGTGCATCTTGCGGGCAAGATTCTCCATTTCGGAATCGCCGCTTGAAGAGGAAGAAGAGGAGGAGGAGGAGGAGCTATCTTCTTGTTGAACTTTGAAGGCGATGTTCTTTGGAACTTTGATCGGTTTGCCTTCTTTTTCAGCTTGCCTCCTCATGGTGATTTCATAGGTCATAATGGATCTGATGAGCTCTTCGACCGACATGTTCTTGATGTCCTTTGCTTCTTGAATTGCCGTCACTTTTGGAGCCCATGATCTTGGTAGGATCCAAAGGATCTTCTTGACCATTGTCTCTGCAGAATCATCATCACCAAGGGACTTTCTCCCATTGCAAACATCAGTAAAACGAGTAAACATATCAGTAATATTTTCAGATGGATGCATGGTAAAAGACTCGAAATCTTGACGGTACATATCCAATCGAGTATCCTTGACTTTGTTGGTCCCCTCATGGGTAACCTCCAATAGTTTCCAGATTTCATGTGAGGAGGTGCATGTGGAAACTCGATTGAACTCATTACGATCAAGGCCGCAATGTAGAGCGTTCATGGCTTTTCCATCAAGCTCGAAATTTTTAATATCGGCTTGGGTCCACTTGGATTCATTGGGAGTAGATAAAGAATAACCATGCATGACAATTTTATAAATGGGATAACCTATACTTCTAAGAAATGTGGTCATGCGGGTTTTCCAATAAGTGTAGTCGGTTCCATCAAAAAATGGAGCACGACCCAAAGAAAAGCCTTCGGGGGAGAAAGAAGACGAAGCCATCACAATGGATCTTAAATTTGAAACCGGTGAAGGTATTACTCAAATTTTGCCTCTGATACCAATTGTTGGGTGGAGAAAGAAGGAAGTGATGGCAAGAGGGGGGGTGAATTGCCTTTTAAAAATTAATTAAAAATTAAAAAACAAAGTGAAAGTGCAGCGGAAATAAAATAGGAAAGACACAAAAATTGATAACGGAGTTCGGCTTAAACCCAAGCCTATGTCTCCGCTCCTAACTCAACCGTTGAGAGATTTACTACCGCTTTCTTTTCAATGGTTTTAGCAAGAAACCCACTAGACATTACAGGTAGTCTAGAACCTATTACATCTTGCTTTTAAATGGTTATGCAAGAACCCACTTGCTTTCAATGGTTGAGCAAGAACCCACTAGCCATCTTACAGGTGAAGGCTAGCTCACCTATGTCTCAAGCCTTTTAAAGGAAAGGCTTGACCAACCTCTTCACACCTTAAAGGTGATGTGAAAACCCAAAAGAATGGAGGATGAGAGAAATGGGAGTTTGTAGGCACAAACTCAATTTAAAGCTCAAAATGAATAAAGCAATGGAAAACCGTAATGGGGAAGTCTTGGGCGCCAATGGATTGAAGGAGTTGATGAAGAGCGCTCCCAAGCTTCTTTGGTGGTGCTCCTTGGATGAGGAATTGAGTTAGAGCAATTGGAGGTTCCTTGAAGGAGTCCGCCGGAGGTTTGCCAAATGATGAGAAATGTGTCCTGTGGGCTTCCGTGGCTTGGTTATGGTTCCGATAATGTTCCGGGGCTTCCTAGTCCTTTATTTATAGAGGGGGAACCCTCATATGGCCTTTGGAGGTCTTCGGAGCCGTTGGAAAAGGCTTCGAAGCCGTTGGGAGGCAAGTGGACCAGCCTGGTCAAAGGCCCAACGGCTAGTTTGACTGGGCTCACCGGCTAACCGGTACAGAGCCACCGGTTGGCCGGTGCTTGCAAAATGGAGAGGGCTTCGGGTTCAGGCTCCATCGGCTGGCTGGTGGTGAAGCCACCGGTTGGCCGGTGCTGAGGCAGTAGCAAACACTGTGATGTCTGGGTGCCACCGGCTGACCGGTGCTGAGGCCACCAGTTGGCCGGTGATGAGGCAGTGGCTCAGCCTTCTGTCTGGGTGCCACCGGCTGGCCGCTGGTGTGACACCGGTTGGCCGGTGGTCTGGACAGAGGGATGCCTTCTGTCCAGGCCTCCATCGGCTGGCCGGTGGACATCCACCGGTTGGCCGGTGGACTGAATTTCAGTCCACTTTTGCTTTCAACCTTCTTGTCCCAAATCCTTGGCAATCTGAAATAATTCCTATCAACCAAAAACACTTAAAACAATGTTAGATAAATAAGAGAGTGATTGTGATCATGAAAATTAAACCTCGAGGGGTACGAGAGGTACAACAATTCATCCATGTTTTTATTTAAAAAATTATTGAAACTGAATCCAAAACATGAGTTGGGTAATATTTCTCCTAAACCATTAATAATCATGAGGGATAGTCCATAACCATATCATTATCCATAGGGTATCATCTAAATCACTTCATTGATTCCTCAGTATCGATCAGAAACCAGTATCTACTATAAGGTAGTGTGAGGATAGGTGCACAGGCTAAGCTTATATTCATTTTCTGTAATGTTTCCTCACATTAATCTATCCAAAGAAACAAATCTACCTTCTGAGTTAACATGTTGATTGGATTAGATAGTCATGATTAATTCTCCAAAAAATCAATAATATTTATCTTAACAAAGAAAACTATGAATTTCAGTAATAGTTTATGATTTGTTCCAATGCTCTAAAACTTCCATCTTTGAGGTATCCATTTATATTAACTTTCTAGAGAATATATGAACCAAAAATGAAGCAAAAATAAAAATAGTTAAATTTTTCCTATAGTTTCTTCTTCTATAGGTCCTTTATTTAATTTATAAACTAATATTCATTCTCTTCCTTTCTCTTTGAATATATGCTAATACCATCTATAAAGCCTATAAAAAACTGATCAAGGTAATCTCTAAGGATTCTATACATTATGTCCTTGATGGTAGTAAGAGAATTAGTAAGACCAAATAGAATCATAAAAATTCATACCATCTATACCACATATGGTATTATGTCTTGGGTATATCACAACTAGAAATTTAAGTATTTTCAATGAGAACTCATCGCAAATCACACATTACAAATAATGGCATCACAAATATTCTTTTTCTGAAAATAAAAAATTCTTTTGTAATGGAGGGATTCCACCCACAAAAATTATATATTTGTGATGGGTCGATCGACTGATTGAAAAAATGTAGAACAATAAAAAATTAATAGAAAATAAAAAAACAAATACAAATAATAAATTAAAAATAATAAAAAATATTCTCTATAATAAAAAACGCAATATATAGAAGTGTAAATATATGAATCAATAAAAATATTTCAAAACCAATATAAATTTAAATTTTTATTAAAAAAATAAATCAGAAATCATATTACTCCATTGTTCTCTCATTCTTATTCTTCCTCCATCGATGCAACTTCAATTACTGAAGCTTCTATCAACAGATCTCTTCCTTCTCCCTAAGCATGGTCACTATAATCTCACCCTGAGCTCACAGCTAATCCTAATATTGTGTAATAGATGATGATGAATCTCCATGAGCTCCCCTAAGGCTAGACGATGACATCAAATTAGTAAAATAATAAAACCCAAGTGTCAATCGAGGGATGATATCAACAACTCAGACTTTATCAAAGGCATACAGAGTCGCCTCCATCAATATTGTTTCATCAAATCCTACTGGATGGGAGGTTTTATCCTTAGTATCATCATGAATATCATCATGTGTCTGAGAATTAATCCCTTAATATGACTCCTTCAATTTTAATTTAAAATTAAAATAGTTAAAATATAATTTACATTTAATTTTAAAAATAAAAATTATTATACTGACCATAATATGGTGTTGATGAAATCCTGTAATATCTCTAGGGTGAGGATAATTTTACATCCTTTTATAAACATCATACTCAGTAATATTTGTATCTTTGACACCCTATATTATTAAAAAATAAATGGTTTATATTTGATGTTATATAAACTATTAAAAAAAGTACTTACAATACGTCACTGATGGGTACCGAATGCATGATTATCATTATGATGTATAACCACTTTCCTCCTCTACATATGTCGACCTAATGATTCTCTAATATAAAAACTATTTATCATCTAGTATGAACTTAATCAATCCCAAAACGAAGATGAGATATAATCTTGTCAGTGGGCTCAACAAGAGAAATAAAAATTTGTAACTACCACTTTCCACATGGTTGTCCTCTTTAGATTGTGAAAACCCTGATGACAGCTCTCTCGCATACAAACCTCTAATGCCTCCCAGATATAGGAATGCATCTTATTATCAATGATATATCATTAACCATAAAAATTATTAAAAATACCACGTTACTAATTAAATAAATTTCATATTAAGTATTATTTATTCAGATAGCATCCAATGATCAAACATGTGGTGTTGAACATCAAAGGGAACATGATCTCATTCCATCTTTGCTCTAGAAGAATAATTTCTCAATATTTTACTACCCTATCAAAAATCAATATGAAAAAATATATTAAAAATAAATAATAATAATAATAAGTATATAAATAAAATAATGAATATTAATGAAAACTAACTAAAATAAAAAACTAGAAATACCTCTACATGAGTGGATTGAATAGAAAACATGGATGTCTCTTGAGGACAGGGTCAGGAATCATAAATAACGCAAGACCAAAACCACTCATATTCTTTGATGATGTGCTAGCGGTCTAAGGATTAAGTGATGTAGCTTCAGGCTCGTCACCAGGTATTGAATCCTCCTCCAACTCATGAAATATTTCAGATAAATTCTTTTCGGCCTTCTAAAACATGAAATGACCTTCTGTAGTAAATAATATAAAAAAATATAATATATTGAAATATTTTAAATCAAATTAAAACAATTATTAAATAATCCAAATAGTTATATCTATCCTCGTATTCATATATAACAGTGTCTGTATCTTCTTATTACTACTCAATATCATCATTTTCTGTAGTATTTTTAGCTTCATTGTATCCATCTACTTCAAATTCCATTGTTACATCAAAACTTCATTGCGAATATCGCCCCAGAACAATGGGGCTTGATCATAGATATTCATGAATATTTGTGGAATATGGTTTTGATGTTGTCTCTGTAAAAATATGAATTCCATTCAATTCATTGGAACAAATTTAACATTGGATATATTGATTTTCATGTGATCTCTTTTTTATTATGCTCCACCAATCACTTAACTATCTTGAATCAAAAAAAAATATTTTCCAGATAATACAATAGAAATGATTCTTTTACTGAATTATGAATTTTATATTTAATATCAATGATTGGATGGCATATATTAACACACAAGATACTATCAGTATCCAAACAATGACATTAAAACATAGTTACGTAATTCTTTCCAAAATAACACAGTTCAATTATTTATTCCATCAAGACATAAAGTTTAACTTTACTTTCTCTATGATAAGATCCTATCAATCAATCACCATTATTCATTATATTTTTACACACCATATTCACATGTTTGAAATAAAAAACCATTCCCCATATATTAATTATAATATTTAACTATTTTCAATGGTGGTTAACTCAATACACTAAATCTATTATCAATTTTATCATCATGTTGAGATAATTGATAATTTCAAAAAAAATCAATATAATACTTTATGAAACAATGTTATATGTTAAAAAATTAACAATTTATTTTAATAGATTTTGAAACTAGTAGAGAAAAGTATTTTTCCAACATTCTTTAAGAGATGCTGCTATAATTTGGGGGAATTGTTTCTTAATATCATTATCATTAACCTTAAAATAAAATAACATTGTTTCACATAAAAATAAAGACAAAGTTATAGTAGCACTTATTGTACAAATGGTTTCATTTCTTCACAGTTGAGTAGATCATATATATGAGCCCTATGATGTTCATCATCTGAAATCCATAATTCATGAACTTCACAAAATTCATGTTCATTCAAATTAAAAACATATAATTGATTGTTTATTTCATCCTCAAAATTTCCCTTATTATAGCCCATTATGTTTTGTATTGAGGGATATTTATTTTTAAAATAATGAGAGAATAAAAATGAAAATTTTCTTCTGTAAATCATATTTTTCAACAGACACTTCAACCTATACTTTATTACATATATTTTTCTTCAATTTATTCACACATATCTCAAATGGGTACATCTATCAGAATTATACTAACCTTCCAGAATTTTCTTTCATGTGAAAAATGTCATATCACATTTCTCGTTGAATCAAAGTAGCTGGATTTATATCCAATTTACATAAAATTAAACCTATATCTTCTTAAATCCTATATAGTGCCACATAGTATATTTTCACTACATAAATTTCTAGGATAAAATATGATTTTTCTGTAAGTTCATCATAAATCATAGAATTCAACAAACTTCTAAATCCAATTGGTAGATTTATTTATATTATAACATGATAGTCATAGATTTTTAATCTATTAACATGTCCATTTATAAAAAACTATCCAAATTAGAAACATAAAAATCCAGAAGACTCAAATATTCAATCCAATCAAATATTAATAAGAAATTTGGTTTGGAAACAATATAAACTTATTTTGGCTTTATTAACTTCTATGATCTGTCATTTTTAAATAGATAAACTTATTTTTTCCTTTATGTTTGGGTAATATAAAATAATTACCTTATATTATCTTTGGTATTACTAATTGTTTCCAAAATGATATAAAATATATTATCAAAATCTTTCTTCTCAATTTTCATGACATCCAATATGGGAAGGGAAAAAATAATAACAGAATTAAAGATCAAAAAATATATATTTTATAAAATTGTTTTCTTTTCTAAACCCATATATTTTTTAGTTAATATTCAGTCCAATGGTAATGAAAGGTAACAAAGAGACATTTGATTTTAACTTGATACCTGAGATAATTGGTGAATGTCTATCTTTTTCAATTGAAACTTTTATGAAATGATATTTGTTCCTCAAAAAGGATGATTTTTAGGAAACAATTGTTGATAACAGTTGAAAACACAAGGTGTTCTCCAATGATGAGAAAAAATGATTAATTGTAACTAATATAGTATATAAATGATTTGGGAAAATTTACTATCACCATTACTCAAAAATAAATATAACTCTTCAATCAATTACATCTAATATAAATTGATATTCTTTATCATATTTCATATAATTAATAATGTTAAAAAGATATTTGGTTCATTCATCAACATACAAGGAGGTATATTGTATAGATGGATAATGACGTGACAATAAGGATATTGAAGGCTGTATGAACTGAATGGATAGACACCATTAATAGAAATACCTAATTGTGCATTTTGGGATTCTGAATAAAAAATGGTTCTACTTGCTCAAAAAGTTTTCTAAAATTACCACCACAATGATGATTTAAACTTTTATAGGTTCAAATATTATTTCTCCTTGAAATCAATGATGCAATATTCTAAGACATAAATAAATTATGCAATATGGGTGTAAGGGGGAAATAACTCACATATTTTTTAGGAATCAATCCATAATTCCCTATTTGATCCTCTTTGTACGTCTATTTTCCAAATGTATTACAACTAAAAGGAAAGTCATTTTCACAAATATTTAAGATGATGCCATTCGAACATGTACAAATAATCTTATAACCAAGACCCATATTATGAACCAACCTCTTTATCTTACATAAATTTGCAGTAAACACATTTCTTTCAGGTAACAGTGCTTTAACTAAAAATAATATTTGATCAAAATATCTATTAAAAATTACATTATCTAGTTTTATTTCCATAAATTTTACAACCGATTCAAATTTTATTATGTTAAAAATAAAATATAATGAATCTTTAGTTGAATTCAACAACTAATCAAATTAATAGGGTTCCAACTTTGGTGTCTACAAAATATCATCATGAGTTTCAGTTTGTTGAAAGGACATCCCTGTCATATCATATACTGAATTTTGAAATCATGATGATTATGGAAGCAAATTATTAGTCCCTTATTAGAAACTTAAATCTCCATATTGATACCAAAAAAACATAATATGTTAGAAAACCAAAACACAATAGATGATACCAAATATTTTCAATTGTTTCAAACTTCATCAAATAATATTTAATACATGGATACTTAGTTTTACCTTCTAAAATAAATTTGGGTTTTGATGAAACAAATATCGAAAATGCTTCAACACCCTCAATATATAAAGGATTTATAGTATGACATTTTTTATTCCTGTGATGATTTATTTAGTAGATATATTATAATAAATACTATTTCAAAATTCCATTTTTAATAGTTGTCTATAATTTTTAAAATAAATAAATTATTTATAAATAATTTGATATAAGGAAAATCTGATCAAAATAAAGTATAAAATATAAAAATTATAGTTTACTTGTAAATATTGTTAATTTTATCTATTTACCAGTGTGGTTTACTAATTTCTACTAATGTTTACAAATTCGCATTAATTTTTACTAATTATAGTGATTTAATGTTAATTTTTACCAATCTTTACTAATTACTGCAAATATTTACAAAATGTTTTTAATTACCCCTAATGTTTAATAATTATTGTGGTTTACCATTAATGTTTACTAATTTATAAATAATGTTTACTAATTTGTCACTAATTTTTACTAATTAAAATTATATATTTATAATTTAAAATAAATTGCGGATTTACCCCATTATCTTATTATGTTATGGCTCCTACCGTAAATATATCTACTCCTCATACTGTAACTACTTCCTTAGACGCATCACCTCTTGCCTTCCCTGGTTATGGTGACCTAATGAAAAATGTGGACATGGTTGGAAAAAAATTTCATTTCTAATCACCTAAAAATTTGAAATTATATTGTTTACTAAAAGATAAAAATTATATATTTGAAAATATTGTGGAAATGAAATGAATTTATGCCAACCATGTCTAGATTTTTCATTTCTCTAATTTATGTCAAGTCTTGTCATCGACGCAACTACTCCTCATGTTGTTGTTGCTGTTATCGACACGTCACATCCTAACAGTCCTTATTCTGGCAACCAAATGAAAAATTAGGACATGGGTGGCACAAATTGGGGTTTTCTAATCACCTAAAGATATGAAATACTACTATTTACTAAAAATGTGTAAATTAGATATTTTAAAATATTCAGGCAATGAAACCAATTTAAGCCAACCATGTCCAAATTTTTATTTGCACCAATTTATGCCAACCTTGCCTTTTCATCGACGCATCTCCTCCTCCTTCTGATAGTGCTACCATTAACGCATCACATCCTACATTTCCTTGTTCTAGGGACCTAATGAAAAAATGGGATATGGATAGTATAGAATGTTCATTTTTAATCACCTAAAGATTTTAAAATTTATGGTTTACTCGTTTTTAGTAATATATAACGTATTTTTTTTACTTTATATCAAATTATAAAAAACCTTAACAACATTTAGTGGTAATTATAAATAATTACCACTAATTACCACTATTTTTTGTATCATTTGATATAAAGTAATAAATATATTATCAATTACTAAAAATGTGTAAATCATAAATTTTAAAAAAATTAGATGATAAAACCATTTTTTTCCATCAATGATCAAATTTTTCATTTCTCCAATTTCTGATAACCATGTCCATATTTTTCATTTCCCTTCACCTGTAAATTAAATAACTATTTCATTTTAATTTTTCTATTAATTTACAATAAAAATTACTATTTAATTAAAAGTTAGACTAGTCAATACTAATTATTACTATGTGTAGCTAATGATTACTAATAACCTCTAATTATTACTAATTACCTCATGTTATTACAAATTAATATGAATGTTTATTTCATTATAGTTATTTGTAACTAATTATCCCTCATATTTACTATTTAAAATAGATTTCAAATAATTATAATAATTTATCACAACGTTTTACTCAATACATCTAATTTTTACAAATTAATATTAATTCTTACTAATTATAGTGATTTCATGTTCATTTATACTAATTTTTACTAATTACAAATATTTGTTTAGAAATTTTTAATTTTTTCCTATATATTTTAATAATTAAATAGATTTAATTTTAATTTTTAATAACTACAACAAATATTTAACAATAATAGTGATCTAGAGTTAATATTTACTAATTACTAGAAAATGTTACTAATTATAATATTTTGTCGTTACTTTTTTAAATTTTTAATAATTACAGCTAATGTTTAATAATCTTTAGTCATTACTAATAATTTTTACTAATTACTTATTATTTTGACTAATGTTTAGTAATTAAAAATAATTTAAAATAATTATACTAACTTATCACTAATTTTTACTTATTTTAGATTATTTTTACAAATTATATTTATTTAGCACTAATTGTTACTCATTACAAATAATTTTAAATATTTATAGTGATTTACCCCTAACATTTACTATATATAGCTAATTTTTATTAATTAACATTAATTTTAATAATTATTGTGATTTAATATTATATTTTACCAATTATTACTAATTATTGGTAATTTTTATTTATTTTGACTTATTTCCACTAATTCTTTATAATTAGTGTTATTTAATGTTAATTATTAATCACTACATCCAACATTTAATAATTAAGTGATTTACCATTATTTTTTACTATTTATAGCAAATTATAAGTAACTATAATTGTTTATCTCTACTTATTACTAATTTTTACTGGTCATTTTTAATTTTTACTAATTTTTAAGCCTTACAAATAATAGTAACTAATTTATAAATGTTTTTATTAATTTTTACTAATTATTGTGTTTCAGCGATAATTCAGAACAATTACAAACAATTTTTACTAATTTTTAGTCATTAATACTAATTTAAAATAATTATAGTAATTTTTTACTAATTCTTACTAATTACCATAAATATGAACTAATTTTAGTGATTTACCACTAATTTTTAATAATTAGTCTGATTTGCCACTAAATTTTATTAATTTTATCTATTTTTATCAAATTAATATTAATTTTATCTTATTACAGTGATTTAATGTTCATTTGTACCAATTTTTAGTAATTAATAATAGTTTTTAAAAAATTAGACAGATTACCATTAATTTTTAATAACTATAATGATTTAACGATAATTTTTAATAATTTCTGCCAATATTAATTAATTATCATGATTTTCCATTATTATTTAATAATTATTATTAAGTATAGCAAATTATACTCATTTACCAGTAATTATTACTAATTTATACTAATCGTCGCTAATTTTTACTATTTTTTAGTCATTATCAATTATCTTTACTATTTTTTACTAATTACCGCTTATTTTTATATTTTTTTTGCAAATTTTTGAGTTTTGTCAATATTCTTTACTAATTACCGCTTATTTTTCCTATTTTATAGACATTAAAACTAATTTAAAATAATTATAGTATTTTTTCACAAATCTCTAATAATTACTGTTAATTTTTACAAATTATTGTGATCTAATGGTCATTTTAACTAATCTTTAATAATTATATATTTTTTTCCAATAACACAAATTATTAAAAATTATAGTGATTTGCCATTATTTTTTACTAATTACTTCTAATTTTTACTCATTATAATGGTTTAACATTCATTTTTACTAACTTCTGTTTTTTATTTAAAACAACACTAAATTATTATTACTTATTACTAAGATCTCTAAATTATTATTTAGTATTTTTTAATTAATTATATATATTAATTATTTGTAATTACTATTAATATCACCCACTCATTGATAATTAAAACAAATTATTGAACATTAATGCAATTTACTTCTTAATTAAGAACATTAGTACTAAAAAATAAATATTTCAAATTTAAATAAACTACTACTAATTATAACTAGTTATTTATAATAATAAATAATTAATTCTAATAAACTCTTAGTAATGCTAAGAAAAAATAAAGAATGAATAGGAAAATTTTTGGGGGGTATATATAGCTTATATTAAATGTAACCAGACTATATGTGATGGGATTCCCACCACAAATAATGCTAATTGGGATGGTACTAATCACAAATAGTTTCAGTAATAAATAATTGGGGAGGTGGTCAAAAATTTATTTTTGATTTTATCCATACAACATACTTAGATACCAATAGAATATTTTTTATGAGAATTTATGATTTTCACAAATAACTTTACATGGCCAATAATATTTGCGATGGGAACCAATTCTCATCACAAAGACACTTTCCCATGTTGTGGTATGAGAGCGTACTAAAGTATTTTCAATGGGTTCTTTCTCCCACTACGAATGACTATTTATTTATTTTTATTTATGATGGGATTTTAATATCATATCAAATACTCCCCCCAAAAGGGACTATTTTTGATAGAAAAAGGGCATGTCGCAAATATCCTGTTGCAACAAGTTATTTTTCCCAGAGTGTATTCTTCTACTTCACCATCAATTTATGCTATCCATAATGAATTTTAATCATCCAAACTTAATGAACTTCACATATTTGATCAAAGAAATCATGAAAATTTGGAAAAATATACATATTATTGATTTTCATCTTGTAATATTCATGGTAATAAATAATGATTTATATTGATCCATCTTTCTTTTTAATGAACAGAATAGGTTTATCCCATAGTGACACACTTGGAAGAATAAATCCCTATTCAATTTTTTTTTGATTTTCTTCTTCATCTCGTGCAACAAAATCAAGGTCTTTCTATATGGACACAATGAAATTGGTGTTGCACCTAGAATGAGTTATATTGAATACTACAATTTACTATTCATTAGTAGACTAGGAAATTCTTCCAAAAATACATCGACAAACTCCAAAAAAATAGCACATCTTTTATAATGAGTTTTCCCCAACAATATGAGACAAATACCATTTTTTAATAGGAATACAAATCCTTCTGATGGATTTTTTTCCATCAAAATGTTACATTTATTTTCATGTTGATACATAATCATAAGTTGGTTTGGAATAGAAAACATGACTTCCCTAACTATAAAATTAACATGGGATTAATGTAGAGAAATCCAATCCATGCCTAAGATAACATCAAATTCATTTATTTGCAGAGTAAAAATATTTTTAGGAAACACATTTTGATTCACCTCAAATAAAGTTGAATCATAGACATAAGTTGTGATCATCATACCACAAGGGGATTTCTCTAATAATTCATCATCTAATCATTGAGGTGATATTGGGATACCCAAATAAAATTCATTATATATAAAAATTGGGTTGATCCAAAATAAAATAAGATAGTAGTAGTTATAGAAAGGATGTTATGTGTAACTTTAACAACTTAATTATCCATACATGGAATGTTTATCGAATTATATTTACCATCTCATCTATGATTAAGTGGTTTTTAAAATCAGCCATCATCCTTAACCTTTATATTTGAGAATAATTTATCATAATGGCTATACTCCTCTTATTTGAAACACCGATGTGGGGGTGGTGGATTCTGTTGTGCTTTATCTGTATTCTTATAATTGGCCCAAAATTTTCCATTATTTTGAAAACCTATTTCATGGAGACCTTATTTTCTAAAAAATAAATAATTTCCAATTTCTTTAATATTATTTCCCCTATGTTTCCTTCCACTCATCTAGCATAAAATAAAGACCATATTATTCTCTCCAGATTTTTTAAAATTTCCATTGAATTCAATCATTATTTTCTAAAAAAATGACATTGATGGGTATCTCCAATGTCTATTTCTATTTTGATAGTACTTCAAATAATTTCTTCATATATATTGAATTAACGTATTGATAACTAGCTTATGTGCCATTATTTTAATCTTCTGATTAATTGAAAACCCCTACTTTCTTTTTGGATGGAAATATCATATACATACCTCACTAGTCTTGTAAGATTTTCCTCATAAGTACATATGAATCCATCATCCTTATAATTTAACTCAAAAATTTATATTTCAATTTTTATATGAAGAATATAAGTAAATTATTTAATGAAAAATTAGTTATTAAACTCATCCCACTCATCATCATCATCAATTCAATTTATATTCAAAAAACGCTTACAAAAAAGGCATCACTGTGGAGGATGGAAATAATGCATAACAAGGGAATCACCACGGATCAAGTTCACCCCTCACACATTAATTGAGAAACATGAAAAAAGCATTTGACCAAGAATTCATTGCACACTAGAGAAGCCATGTGATTCTCCACTTTGTTTCCCACTTTCCATGTATGTGTAATGCTAATGCTCTTGGCCATTAAGGCTCTGCATTCCGTAATCATATAAATTATTGACCAGGGGTTATTACTATTACTTTGGATCACATCATGGGTAACCCGAGAGTTCGTCTCCACCCGCGATAAGCAAGTTTTTCTTTGACTACACAAGGTGAGGCATGTTAGTACCTCTCTCGCCTCCTCCTGTAGGGAGCTACCAGTATCATAATTCACAGAGAAGGCCAGGATCATGCTTTGGGACACATCCCCCCCCCCCTCACATCACTCCCTAGAGGGAAGACCCATCGGTATTCAGCTTCAAGACCTCACCTGGCAGGAGCCACCACTCCTATTTTCCCTGACTCCCAAAACCCGCTGCCTGGACCATGCCCCGAGCTGCGTACAACTCCTGCAATGATGGGACCTCCTTCCTATTGTCTCATGTTCATGATAAGATTACACTACTAATATGATTTTACCTATAAATTATTAAAAAAATAAAAATACCTTTTTCATTCTCTAAGCACTATATAATAAAAAATATATTTTTAGTTGTACTGATCTATGGGTTTTCAACTAGTGGATCAGCATACCCAATAAAATTAGGTGGATGTTTCCTCATGAAAGACTCAATAGAACATTATTGCCTATATTTCTTATTTTGAACCATATCATGATTCATATCTTGATATATTTGAATAGATATTTCAATAAAATTTTTAGGGTTATTACACCTATATGAATCAATGGCAAAAACACATCAAATTTTAGTGTCTAGATAGTGATATTTTTTCTAGGAAAACCCCACTATATTTTTTATATTTACATATGAAATTATAATATACATAGGATAATCCTAAGGGTTCTTAATAAATTTATCTCATTCACATTTCCAAAGGTAAGTAAACATTTCTCATATACCAACTATAGTGAACCGTACTTTTTATACATAAATATCACATCATATTATGTGAATATTCAATTCAATACATTAAAATATATGACATTATTATATAGATTTTGTATCTTTTAAATATTTTATACATAATAAACTATTTAATAAGAGGTCTAAATCAACTAACACTAAGTTATTCATAACTAGAACCCTTATTATACATATAAAACATAATACCTTTATTTATATCATGGGGAAAGAAACATTAGAAATGGAGATCCTTGATGCTGATAAAGGGACAACAAGCATGATATCAATAACATTTATTCATAACATGAGAATAAGGGTATGATAACAAGAGAAACACATTTGAATAGAACATTTACTATATATCATAGATCAAAATATTTTTTCATGACATAAAGCTTGAAAATTAATAAGACATGAATCATAAAGGAATCAGAGAACATGATCCCTGAGAACATAATATTTTTATAAGACATAATGTATTGGAATACACATAAGTGTAGAAAATAATTTTCATAATAGCCAAGACATAATTCCAAGAATATCATAGTGGATTTGGTTCACTCCCCAAACCATCATATTCCTCAAGGTCCAATACCAAGACTATCATAGTGTAAATTTTCCCTTACTGAATTGGGTTCACTCCCCATTTCGGTTCTTATTATCTCATGGGATATCCATATTTACCCAATGAATTGGAGAGATATATAAATTTAATCCCACCAAACACATAATAATAATCATATATTTATAGGAAATAAGATCCTAAATCATTCATCGTATCATAACATGTTTAAAGAAAATAGTTTATAAAAATTCATCATTTCATCATATCACAACCAATGGAAAAAAATTTCATTTATAAAATAATTAACATGTGGAAAATAATGTTTTTGTAAAATTTTCCTTATAACATATTCATCATAAATAATCTATATAATTAAACTAGACTATATCATTGGATCATATCACTCGTAAATATTAATTAATATAAAAGGTTGTCATTATAGATGAAAAAATCCTTTAAATATCACTTGGATAATTTCCTTAGGAAAATTCCATTTTCACTTTGAAATCCTTTATTTAGAATCCAAAAATATAAAAAAAGGAATAGGTAATTTTAATGTCTTTAATGCTACTCCCTGATGCTGACTCCAGTGTCTCTAGTGTCCTACATGGTTAGGGATCGATCATGTTATTTTCACATTTTCTTGACTCCATCTGTCTTCCTAGAGGTGAGGATCAAATAGAAGTTCCTAAATTGCATCGGATGTAAAAACTTATAGTTCACATTTATCATATATTAGGGTCTTTGTGGATGTTTCAAGATACCATAGACATATAATTACAATGATAGCGAACAATGGTGTTTGGTGAGCTGACAATCGATGGAAGTATGCGACAGTGGATACTGAGATGAATAGATTTAGATATATGAGGGTTTACTCATATATGGACCATGTTAATAGTGTTTTTGAGCTTTGATGGTCTTTTCTAACTCCATTCAATTACATGTTGAGAGTTCCCCATGGATTGAGGTAGTAATGGATAAAGTGAAAGAGGCATTCCAATCTATGTGAGAGAGGATAAATATTAACCAACCTTCAGAACAAAAGTGTTTTCATTGAGCGTGGAATGTGACTAATAGCTATCCCTTGTTTGATGAGGAAATGATGTGAGATAATACCACAACTACTTTTTCTACATTGGAGGTGGTGGTGGTTGGTCCTGGTATCTCTACTAAAGCAGTGTCATCAATTAATTTGAAAACTGCAAGGGACTCTAGCAGGTGTTTTTGATAAATTGAAGGGGACTCAATTCAATGAAATTTAATATATGTGAATAATGATTTTAATGAGTGAATTATCGTGAAGGGAAACGCTACCCATGTGGTTACTAATATGGAGTCTATCCTTTAAATATTTTATCTTTTCTGCACTCTATTATTTTCATACTTGTTCTTGCTGGTAGAGGAAATGTTTTTAAAATATATTCTTTTTTTCAAAAACTAACTTCAATATGGTTTTTTTGTGATTGGAGATGTATAATTATTGTTTGAGGTTACTTTCACCTAATTTTCTCATCATTGGATCTAGTACTATGATCATGGTGGATTAGATCAGTTGACATAAATCCAGGTATGGTTTTCTTTCATGAATGGGAGTTTTGATTCATCCATTTTTTAAACAAAATATTAAGGCACTAGAATGGATCCAAATTTTTGGCTGTCACTGGATCTTATGGGATCCTTTTTTTTATTTTTTATTTTATGAGAATTGTGATTAAAATGGATAGGATCATAATGGCTAGGATATATGGTCATCATGCTTGGGTCCTGGTGGAAGTAGACTTAAGCTCGGTCCTGATTATTAATATAGTATTGTCTACATTGGTAAGAGATATTTCTCTAAAAGTGGAATATGATTTCTTTCTTGATTTCTATAATGAATGGAATGTTATTATCATGACAATGATAAGTGTTATAAAAATGGGGTATGCTCTTTTTTCATTAAAAGTTAATCAGGAAGCTCTGTGAAGGAAGAATATGAGGATATATACAACACAGAATAAAGAGGTTTTTTATGGAAGAATTCAACCCACTTTCGATAGCGGAAAGAAGAATGATATTTATTGTGTTGTACAAGTAGTTTAATTAGTTCCACAAGAACTGATACAATATTCTCTAGTTATTAACGATATTGAACATGGATTCATTACTCATGAAATAGAGTAAGGTATGCCTATATTTTCTGGATCTAGATCAGGGTTGGCCCTGTATTTAATGCCTGAGAATAAAGTGAACAACCATGATGCGTGCACCAAAGAACCATGGGTGATTTGGGGAAGGGAGTATCAGGATTCTACCATTTCAGTCAAGGGGAAAAAAATTATAGTTGATGTTGTGGATATCTCAAGTATTAAAGTAGAAGTTATTATATTAAGGGAAACATATGGAATCTATGGAAGGTGGGATGATATTGAGGATGACTCCTCAAAACTTTTTTCCAACATTTATTACTTTTTCACCGGAACAAATATTGATGTGGATGATAAATTATTTTAGATGTCCTTCATATGAAAGAAATACATCTGAAAAACTACTCATATCTGAAGCCAACCATGGTTATCAGGTCTCATATTCATATAGAATATGACTCTGATTATTATGATTATTATGATGCTTATTATCAATTTTAATGTTACCTTTGACCTTTTTTTTGGTACCACATGGCATGAGGGCATGAATTATTTTTTAAACCCTTCCATTCACCCTTAGTATTTTTCTTCTATTTATTATTAATAAAAAGGGAGCTAACATAAACATTATGAAAAAACAATTTACCAAATATTAAATAAAAAACTTATTGGAAAATAAAATTGTAAACTTATAAATTATACCTCAAATCATTTATTTTTAATGATAGTGAGAAATTTTATTCTTGTAGTATATGACCAAAAAATATTCCTTAAACATTTTTTATAAAAAGAAAAAAGTACCGCATTTTCAAATTAACAAGAATCTTTATTTTGAAACATTTTTTAAAAAATAAATTATTAGTGAACATAATTTTAACAATAATATTACAATATTAAATATATATTTTTAAACCATTTTGGAAAACAAGAATAGTAAATAAAATATTTTCAACTATAGTGATGAATAATGTCATTTTACTTACAGATATGCTTTCAGTATCTTGAGTTCATAAAGTTAGGAAAATGAAAGAGAAAAATGTATTCTAAATATATAAGAACTGGATAATAAATTTCATGATATTCTTGACATATATATTTGGAAATATAAGTATTTAAAACATAATCACAAATAATCTTAATAAATAGTGATATTATAAAACAAATCTATTAACCCACGTCTCATCTCTAAAGGTATGCTTTCAAAAATCCTATAATTTAAATACAGATTTTTTTAAATATATTATCGAACCGTAATCATATATATCATACAATATAAAATTTTATAATAACATTCTCATCACCGCATTATTAAAAATTCTTTATTAGAACCTATTTTCTGGGGGGGGGATAACTTCTTCATTTTTCATACATTTTTTGGATCAGAAATCTAGATCCTTAAACATTGACCACTATTAAATCATCACCAAAATGTTAACCATGATATTAATATCATATATATTGATTATATATTTTTTATTCATCCATAAAATATATAAATATAAAAATGAATTAAACCTTCCATAGAGTTGGTAAGCCTTATGTACACGTGAATGTTATTTTAACAATCGAGTGAATGGAACCAAAGAAATATAAATATAAATTAAATTATATAGAATCATTATTATATAATTTATATTATATATATTTAGGAAATATATCCTTACTAATAACCATTTAACAGGAAATATAAAAATAGATCTCATCACTTCATGGAGGTGGAAGTCTAAGTGTGCGCATGGGAAATTTTATAATTTTCAAAATCAATATAAGGTAGAAGGTATATATGATATTATAATTCTAAATAAGTATTATTTCATTAAAATAATTTATAAACTTTAAACCAATCATAATAACTATATATTAATATGGGTGAGGGAAAATGAATTTTATTTCTATGTGGATGTAGTAGTCCACACGTACACATAAGTGATAGTTTTACAACCCATTTGATAGAATGTAGGTGAATATTGGTTCATCTATAATCATAATAAATTTTATATATATTATTTATACTAAATATGTTATTTTAATGAAAATTCCATATATTTATAGTAGTTGTAAGAGTAATGAGATTGAAATATGTCTCATAATACAATACAACTCTTTTGGTTATCAACCCTTATATTTTTTATTAATCACCATTGGAATTATCTTTTAAGAAGTAAAGAACCTCATATAATGGTTAGGTAATTTTATAAGATATTTTGGTAGGTCTTCATCGAGATATATGTCTGAATATTGTTTCATGAGGAGAAATGGGGTGTCCATTTATAAGTGGAGGAGAGGACACATTTTAATTTTATTGAAAGGTTAAATTAGAATAATGACTTTCTCAAGAAAAATGATTCCTGATGGAAAGAGATTTGATGGTGGGATATTATGAGGCCTAAATATTTTAATTAAATTTATTTCAAACATGTTATATTAGAAATTTCTCTCTTATCTATTAGTATACCCCATCCACCTAGTAAACCCATTTTAACCATAACCAGGGTGGAAACGTTTTACTATTTTTAAAATTCATTATGATCTCAACGTAAAGTGGCATAATTACCACATTTTTCCAATATGATAACTAATATTGAATACATTTAATCAAATTAAATTTATAAAATTAGAAAAATTACTGTTAAAATAAACTCAAAAAATGTAATGAAGAACGGTTTTCATGAAACAAAATGTTTTTATAAATATATAATGCTTTTATTCTAAAATCCATATTAAATTAATTCTAATAACAATAATTGGATTATTAATAATATAAATTAAATAATTTTATTTTTAAAACCATTTTTTTAAACAAAATTCAAATTTCTTATATTAAAATATACTTTTCAATAAAAATCAATATTTTTCTCTAATCATTGAAAAATTAATCCATTCAAAAAACTCTCAAAAATTCACACTATGTTAATTTTAAAATGGCGATTTCAAAAATTATGTTCAATTATTATAATAAGTTTTCAAATAATTGAAAAAAGTAATCATAATTTTTGCTCATAAAAAGAAAAAAAATCATCTGGAGGGAAAACATATTTTAAAAAAAATGATGAATTAATTTAAAATTTGGTAATTATTTAACAATATAATTTCTTTGTATGAAAAGTTTATATACATTTTTAAAATATTTTTATTTATATTCATACATTCAATTTAACTACTTGTATATGAGGATATACTATATTATGGTTCCATTAAACATGGGGTTGTGTATATCACAAGCTATCAAATAAATCAAATTAATTTAAATAGAAAAATATTATAAGATCATGGGGAGTTACACACAAGGTATAGTGATTGATACTAGGTTTTATAGATTTTGGGTGTTTATATGGAGTTATGTTGGCTATGTGAGGCATGGGTGCACGTGCGGAAATGGGAACAGATGTGTAGTTCGACATGAGCATGGATATGAACAATACTTCAGGATAAATTTATAACACCAGATAATCCTAAATTTTTATTCATAATACCATTGTTTCTCTATGAATAGTAAAATAAAATCCAATGAATTTATCTACACCCCTGGAATCTATGTTTTACCATAAAAAGTGTTTTCAAGGGCTATAAATTTTTTAATACCCAGAAAATGTTTTCTATTGATTAAACATAACTCTTTTTTAGTATTGAATGACTGGTATATCCTAATACCAATGGGGTCTTATCATCTCTACATCACCGTATTGGAAAAAACAATATGGTATTACACACCTCGGTATGTGAAAAGTTGGGCGTCACATATAAACCACACTGGTGTCTTTCTCATCAACCTTGGATCTACTTCATCCCCATATCAACTCATCTCATGAAATTTGGAATTATATTAAGTTCATAAAAATAATATTAAAAATATGAACCAATCATTATGAGTCTTTTGTCTTATATCGAAACAAGAATTCTCTTGGTCTTGAAGAATTATTTCTATTTTTATCTCTATCATGAGAAGGATTCAGAGGGATTTCTATCATTATTAGAGTTTTCATGATAGGTTCTCTTGAACTAAATATAATTCTATTTGGAGGAAATGTTATGAAAATTAAGTTTCATAACCCCAAAAATGAAATAAAATAAAATATATTGTTCGGGTAAAATATTTTGTAATTTCAATAAGTGCCTTTATAAAATATTCCCCCTAATATATTCTCCACATCGAATATTAATATCATTATTATTATATTCCATTACATTAACTATATTTTGGATATATAAATTTAATTCACATTGGGTCGTTAACTCAAATCGTTAATCAACATCAACATTTATCAAACCTTGATTAATGGATATTTATTTAAATATATAAATATCATTATATATTTTTTAAGAAAACAAAAAAGTATCATATTCGCTAAACCAGTGAATAAATATTTATAATTAATATTCACATAAATAAATCAATAACAATTTTTTAAATAAGTAATTATTTATTACATTGTGAATTTTAATCTAGAGATAAATAAATATTCAACATTCACTAGATAAAAATAATACTTATTAAATATTCAAATCATATTTATTATAAACTAGAATAAAAGGTGATTGAATTTATATAATCAACCTTACAGGAATAATTATTTCTCAAAAAATAAAGCATAATATTTTTTAAATTAAATTCAAATATTATTTAATTGGTAATTTTCATACAGTTTCAGCGTGACCCACTAGTATAGTTTTTCTGTGGAATTAGGTGAGCTTCCCAAAAGTATAATTATAGCATTAATCAACATATAAATGAACCCATATATTAATAATTTTCTATCATAAAAAAATCCCCATATGAATTCTTTCTATATAATACAATACCTTTTTATTGACATCTCATCAAGTTGATTTCATACTCATTTCATTACCTTATATACTTGATTATGTTTCTTTGATTGACTAAAATGAACTCTTTAGTGAAGTATCGTGGCCATGGATTTAATATGACTATTAAATTATAATATAATGGTCCTAGATATCATATTTGTTTAACATTGAAGGGACAGATCCCTTCACAATTTTTGAAATCAATTCCATATCATCAATGACGCATCTGACATATACTATCGCATCAGAATAATATGTCCTCAAGTTTTTTTCAATACATTAATTTAAATGATTCATTATATAAATTAATAATAATGTGTAAGGACCAACACATATGTCCAATGATATGTATATCCAATGTGACATATAACATATTGAATTTTTTTCTAATGGGAATGTCCTAATAACTTCCCTACATTATTTAACTAATACAAATACTATAGTGCATTCATTAAACTAATATTATATGATCATGATAGTTTCTTCAATCCATAAGTAGATATATATATATATATATATCCAACATTATTGGAAATAATTTGTATTTCTAACTATCATTATTGTTCTATATAGACAACATTCAAGAGTTCTATTCAAGGAATGTGGTCTTAATATCAAATTCCTAATAAAATAATCACAAAAGGTTAATATGACATGTAGAATTTGAATGTATTTTAGCATGATGACCAGTGTAATGTTTTTTCCAAGGACATTCCTAGATTTCATATAAAATTTCTAACATCATCACATTTCCAATCAATTCATCTATGAATTCATATTAACTTTCTAACTTTATTAAATAATTATCATGAAACACATGAAGCTATTATATATTTTATATCCTTTATATTTTATGTTATATATAACTGGTAGTCAATATAGTTGGCATATGGTTACTTGTAACATATTTATTTGAAAAACATATCTTCGTAGAAATTTTAGAAGACATCCAATACAGATAAGACTCTTCATTGATCCTCTATATACTACCATCACATATTTTTCATGAATAAATTGAAGTATGTTTATGACTATATATACTCATTCATTAATTCCAATTTACATTAAAAATATCTTTAATGAAAATTATGGGGTATCTGATTTTACCTCTATCTTATCTTCATAATATTTCATTTTTTTGTTCTAAACTAACTCTAAAATCATTGTTGATATACATATAATCTGAACTATTTCTCTATAAAAATTTAATTTAGGTATGTGAAATATCTATGAGTTTAAGATCCTAAGAGTATAAACAACCATATGGTTGTATCATTTACAATTACATTTTGTTTTACTTGATAAACAATTGTCTTCCCACAACTATGTTTGAGTCAGATATATTATATTCCTTATTAATTATCAATATTAGATATATTCAAACCCAGTAAAAAACTCTTATTTAATTATTAAATATAATGAAAAATTTATTCCAAACTTGAAATAAGTTATTATCACACATAGAATTAGACATTGAGATAATTTTACTGGTAATACTATATAAAACATATTATTTTAACAAGAATAACTCAAATTGAAAATATAATGTCTTTTGATTCTATTTACTAACTTTGGAATCATCCTTTCTCGTATACTTAGAGAATTAACCTTACTTCTTATAATGTTTTTAAACATCCTTGGTCCTTGTATTTGAATAAAAAATTATGAATTACATATTTTATTAAATACCAATAAAGTATAATAAAAATATGATCTGAAATTATGAGTATATCTAAATTAAAAGCGTATTGTTAATTCTTCATTAATCCATTTTAATTTCTATTCTAGTGACCATTTTTACCTCATTAAAAGTATATATCTTCATATTCCCTAATTCAACTCCAAATCTTTTTATTCACTAAAGAATATTATCATGGCTCTATTGACCATGAACCAGTAATTGGATTTTTAATCTTTTATTTCACTTCATTCATTATAAGGGGTGAGGAACCATATTCCCAAAAATCATTACCTTCTTGGTGGAGCATAGACTACATATTTTAAAGCGGATCTTCCATAATATTCAACATGTAATTCTTGATGAATATAAATAATATGGGTAATAAGGATGATAATATAAGATAAATTAAAATTTTAATATCAACATAGATAAAAAAATCTCCAACTAATTAATGTAATTCAATTTCATAAATGTAAGATCACTGGCAAGGTACTCATCTCACTGTTTAGACTAGTATAGTATATTGAAAATCTCATTTTCATAAACCTATTTTCATTGTTTCAAGCTTAATCAGATGAGTTACCGTGGTTTATAAAAACAAATCTTAATAGTGTATTTACCTCTCCATAGATATCTAATATCATGATGAAATATACGTTTAAATAATCCTTCATATATTTATTATATTCATCCTTGCCACCCTTTCTTGTTCAATGTGGTGCATGATCAAGAATAGGAGTCTATAGAACATAACATAAATTTTCATGTAGTAGTGTAGTGTCTTAATGATGGTACCACTATTATAAATTAATGGTGCTGAGGTCATTTTCTTTATTCGGTAATGATCACAATGATTCTATTGTTTTTTAACCCATTTTCTAAAATAAATAAATCTTGGTTTATTATATTATATTAATTACCTTATGTGTCATAATAAATGAGTTTTATTAGTATCATAATATTATATAAAATCCTAATATCCCTCAAAATTTTATCTAGAATACCCTTTTGAGTAGATATTCTAGTCTAACAAATCCATATTACCCTTCAAATTATCCAATATTTGGAGAAACAAATTTCTTATATGTATTTATATAATCAGGATTTCTAACTACATTAAGTCTTGTTTCCTTAATCTGTTGAGTAGAATCCCCAATAATGAAATTCAAAATTCATATTTCCTAAAAACAATACTCATAATTATTCCATATCTTTGTAATTTAAACAAACCTTGATATTTACTATGTTAAGTTTATAAAATAATATATTTAGAAATAACTAATAATTAAAAGCCTTCTAACTAGGAAAGACAAGTACATCAGATAATGGTTTCCTTCTAACTCATGTGATAGATGGTGAAATCTCAATTAATATTTTGTTTATGTAATTTTCTTTTATTTCTACATGAATATTATTTATTTTATTCTTTACAAGCGTTTCAATATTATATATATTTAATATCATTAATTAACCATGTTTGATAAAATAATTTATACATAATAAAATTATTCTATTTTATCATATTTTCTTATTAATTAAATTTATATATGTGTTCATGTATAATCATAAAATAATCATTTCATGAGGTAAATAATTAAATAACCATGAACTTGGAAAAATAAAATAAAAAGGTGGTGTTATCATGAGCTTTAATAGCTAGATTTGTTATGGAGCTAAAGAAAAACAACCCTTGACCATAGGGAATTACTCCTCAAAATGATACCTAGATCGAGTTATATAACCAATGAATCTCATTGGTCGGTTTCACCATGACTTGATCTTAAACTCTCATCATTCACTTCGGTCCCCTTTATTTAAATATGCTACATCTCTCACTGGTGATGGGTACATGGGGTTTAGGGTTACATTAACAATCCCTGAACACATAGTACCAAACATAATAAAGGGGAATATATGATTCATAGATCTTTAAAATTTAATTTAATAATAAATTTATCAAAAAAACATACAATAATTAATTAAATTTAATAAAAATAAAATACATAAATTTGTTATTTGTTGTCCTGATTATCCAAAACATGCAATTACAAGTTGATATAAATCATTCCAATTCATTTTATATTAAGAAAAAGTTATCAATTTAATAAATTATTCATATTATTAAATAATGGACTCTTTAACTTGATTAACATCCCAAATTTTCTTTGAGATTCCTGTCCTATTTAATTTTTAATAAATTATTTTTAATTTAAAATTATTAAGTACACCTTGTGTATTGGTTGAGTACATGACATGTACCCTCCTTGTTAGATTAAATTCAATTTTTTAATTTGGTAAGTACATAAGATTTATTAGATGCGGCATGAAATGTGACCTAATGTGTTAAATTAATTTTACTCTCACTCATAAGACATGTGACGACATATTGTATGTTCCTAGTTAAGTATTGTCTACTTGCATGGAATTTATTACAATTCAGAGTCACAATACTACACAACATGTTGTTTTGTGATTTAACAAGTGTAGTATACATGACATGTATGAACACATGGGATGGATTAAATATTTAAATAATTTAACACTAGAGATCACAATTAATTACATGTTGTGTATGATGACTATACATATCCTGTATTATATAATTAATTCGAAAATAATAAATAATGTATTTAATTCCAAAAAACCATACAGAAATCACCCGAAATATAATTCATACAAAATATCATATCACTAAGAATATAAATTCATGTAAACACCATGTAGTTCAATCTAAATTTCATTAAATAAATTTTACTATATATTTGACTCACTCTATAATAATTTTTCAGTGTGCAAGTTTCACGAGTTGTGATGATGTATATGGTATGTTCATCTAGCCAAAATGACACATAATTCGTTACCAATCGTCTAAACTACATTCCTAAGGACTTAAAAGGTACCTCAAATAGATTATGAAACTTGATATAGTGTTTACAAGATAGATATAATCTATATACTTCATGTGATGTTGTTTCACTTGGCAGACAGTCAATATGTGGTGTGCATATTAATTACCCACCATATACTCTTACTACACTATTTTGAAAATATATGGGGTTACACAACGTGACACGAACAACACATCATGTAATCACTATCCAATAATGATGAAATATACTGACTCCCACATGATGTGTCATGCTTCCCACAAGGCATGCTAATGTAGTTAACCACGTGTGAAAATTATGCTTTTTTCTATTATAGGGTATGAATTTGTGCCCTATAGTTAGAATACTCATCACTACTGGATAAATTTTAAGAAAAAAATCATATCATATTTTTTTACTATTTAAATTTAGATTAATTATAATTCCATATCAACTTATGGATAAAATAATTAAAAACTACAAATGATTAATAACAAAAAAACTAGAATTGATCAAAAAATAAAAATCTATCTTTCAATTAATTAGTGTCTTCTTTGATGAAACATGAAGGCTATGTGGTGAAATAGAAGTTGTTTGACCCATTTCCAATAATGTTTTCTATTATTATATTCACAAAAAATCATCATAACTCAGTGAATAAGCCTTATACTCTTCATAGAGAAGATTTTTGATATATTATTTAAAATGAATTTGAAACTGTTAATCCCATCTTATTGATAATTCATTATATGATTTTGATCTATTTGGTTGACCGTACGTTAATATCAATGTGTTGAAGAAGATTTGAAGTATAATTCCTCTATTTGTATACACTCATGGTATATAAATATCAAAAAACATCTCAATGGAACTCTGGGCACTAGCACATATGAACCAAATATCTCTCATCATTCACCGTAAATCGAAATAATAATTATATAAATAGTGAAAAATTATATCTCTAATTATATATATCTTCAGAGGTAGGTGGAAGATTTTTTTCCATTCTTGGGATAATTATTTATTGGTTCTCTAAGTGTTTATAGAATTTTCTTGAGAGGAAGTATTGTTTATAACAATTCACAAAAACATTGAAAATGATGAAAATTGAGTATATAGTTAATGATAAATATTAGATATTTTTTCTGAGTATCTTCATCAAATATTATCTAAAATATATTTCCCCATGAAAGTCATGATAATATTGTCATTATATTCAACGGAATGTACTAACTTGTATAAAATTATATATCATTTCAATTAGGTCCTAATCTATTCGGTTAATCCTCCTCTACATTTATCAAACCTAGAATAAAAATAATTTATATAAGTAAATATATATAATTATATTTTTCATTGAATTAATAAATATTATATACACTTAACTTGTGAATATATATTTATTAGTAATATTTGAGTAACTAAATAACTATTTATTTATAAAAAATAATATTTATTTTGTTCCACTCAAATAATAATAAAGAGATAATTAATTTTTTTACATTCTCAAGATTGTAAATAATATTAACTCAATATTCAACTCACATATTTTTTCTAACATGAATAACTGGTGATTAAATTTTTGATATCAACATAATTCAGATAATTATTATTCAACTAACAAATAATAATATAAAATAATGATATTAATTTCAAATATTATTTAACAATGATTATAAAGACACTTAGTGTGTGACCCTCTAGGTATCTTAGTGGAATTTGGAGAGTTTTCCTGAATTACAAAATTTTAATCAAAAATTCATCAATGAACCCATAATTAAGATAATATCATAATGAAAATATGCTCATAATAACTATTACAATTTAATATAATTTTTCCCCACAATATGTTATAAAATTGGTTGTATAATCATGTGATTAACCTATATTCTTGATTTTGTTTCCTTGAAAATATAAAATGAACTCTTTGATGAACTTTCAGGGATATATATTTAATAATATATTTTAGTTTCAATCAAATGTCACAAGATATATTCTCTATTTAAATCAGAAGGGAAAAATACATTCATGAAATATTGAAATAATTTCATCTCAATTTTGACGCACCAAGTGTATCCTACATCATCGCAAGGATATGACATCATGGATTATAACAATACATCAAATTACATGACTCAATATATAAATTAATAATAATATCAAGTATAATTTTCAATAAATATATTTACATATGGGATTATGAAATGACACATAAACCATGTGTAATTACGCTTAAATGGTTGTCCTTATAACCTCCCTTAGTGGAGGTTACCAAGTGAGGAACTTGTGAGAATAAGTCTCAAAGTATTATGATCCCCTATTACATAATATTCAAATATCATTTTTTTCTACTTAGATATATTTCATTCAGAAAACAATGTGTATTTTTAAGAATATTTACATAGTACTTCAATTTTTTCATTATAAAGGAGAACCATTATAACCATTCAATATGAAAAATAATCTAAGGATATTATCACATTTCTTTTATATAAAATAACACTCATCATGTGATAGGATATATTATTTATATTAAGTCCTTTTAATATTATAATGATAGAAATTACAAATTCAATTGGTTATAGGGAACCAATTTGACACAATATTCTTGGTGCACAATTTTTGGGAGCCAACAATCAACTATATTTATCCATCAAGTGAATGAATTTCACTTTCTGCAACTAGAATACCCTAACCAAAATCAATATACCATCCTCTAGATTAATATGTAACCTATTTGTAGCATTTATGTAATGTATGGTGTTAGAAAATAATTCTCCATAACTATCCTCCCTATGCTCCATCCAAATAATTCAAAGAGAATACATTTCAAACTAGATTGAAATATAAATATGAATGTATTCATTAAAATTTATATCAAAAAATAGTATCACAATGTAGTTATGTGAAAACCATGAAAACAAGGATAACTAAATTACTAATTTTTTGTGAAATAAATTTTTAATTCTACAAAGAAGGATTAACCTTGTTCACAATAGAAACAAAATTTAAACCTCATTCAAGATATAACCATGTTTTGATAAAAATTAAATTAAAACCATACTATTAATGACATAAATTTTTTTTAATGAAACCATTCATAAATAGTATTTTATTTTATGTTATAATTAGTTATTATATGAAATGGTTATTATAATAACTTTCACCTATGAAAAAGCATCCATTGCTTTAAAGAAACAATCCTTCATTTGTTTCGATAAATAATGATAACTTTTATAATTTTATTAAACAGTGCTATCATAAAATATAATGGAAATGATATACATTAACCAAAAATCATAATTTAGGAAGCTATCAATAAGGAAAAATAACATCAATGAAGGATAATAGTGTATTTATCAATAAATATAATCACATATCAATCATTGTGAGAACACCTAGGAGCACTAGAGTCAATATATGTTAATCAAAATTAGATAACCCATATTACTTGTAATACCAAATTATGCAACTACCTAAAACTATATATTACACTTTTTT
The DNA here is from genome assembly GCA_963277665.1 of Viscum album. Taxonomy (NCBI): domain Eukaryota; kingdom Viridiplantae; phylum Streptophyta; class Magnoliopsida; order Santalales; family Viscaceae; genus Viscum; species Viscum album. The sequence goes on from OY728163.1 coordinate 341,189,557, forward strand.
GTAATACATAGAGGAAAAATAATGCAAGTAGTTAAAATTACAAACTTTGGTCCACTCATAAGAGCCTAATCATACAATAGTGTAACACAAATCCTAATAACTCCCTCATAAATACCCAAGTATTCCAATGAAAAAAATTATAGTGAGTTATAAATTCTATATATGTATATGTTATGTATAACACACACAAACAAAACATATAAACACACTCCTCATATATGATCACCCCTTTAAAATTATATCAATTTTATAACAACATGGTAGATATAACCACATTAACAATTAATGACAATTTATTCACTTAAAATTTTATATAACACATCCATTACCTAAAATGATACAAAGGGACCCACTTCAAGAGACAAAAAAATATATCAAATTAATATAAATTTAAAATATACCTAAAAAGAATCCAATTTTGAAAATCATGATATATATTTGTTAATCCTTCTATTTAAATCATATCCAAAACATATTAAAAAATTTAAATAAGTAATAATTTTTTAAAATTTCAAAAGGAATTAGTTTATTATAAATTATTAAAATGATTCATTAATCCTTGAAAACATTTATAAATACATACTGATAAATAATTATAATTCATAAGAATTTATTTCATAATGGAATATTTTACTAATTCAAAAAATAAAATATTATAATTTTAAAAATAACTTTCTATTTTTTAGTTTAATATAAGAGAACATAAATCTTTAAAGACATGGAAACACCTTGAAAATAAATTCAAATATTATAAGTGAAACTTAGGGGTTCATATACTCTTTATAAAAATCATAATAACAATTTTTTTAGATTAAAAATGGGTTTAAATATGTAAAAACTAATAGTTTTAAAATAAAAAAGGAAATGTATGGAGAAACATATTTTACTTGTATTAAACATGTTATGTAAGACTATACAATTCAATAAGAATCTTGGAGTGTCCTCAATAGAATATTAGGAACACCAAAACACAGAAAACCGAAAATAATTTTTTTTCAAATGAACCCCTCTACACTATGGCTATTTGGATGGGAGAATCAGAATAGAGGGAGATATTTTTCTACAATTAAATAAGTAAATAACCTATTTTTATGGAGCTCTATCATAGATAAGTGAAGTATTGAAAGGTAAAGAAACATATAGTGGGAGACCTATATATGGGTTAAACATGGTCAAGATCTCCTTAAATTTAGATTGAAAAAATTTGATAATATATAGTCTTTAAAATCTATATGGGTAGGTTTCCTAGGATTTGAAACATACTTATATTGATTCCAAGTAATAATTTCATTTAATTTTTTAGAAATATCAATATAGTTTTTTTAATTTATTTACATGAACTTGTTTGTTTGATTTTTCAATCTACATTTTTTATATTTCAATATTGAGTTCAATTGAGCATAGAATGTATATCCAATTCTAAAAAAATATTGAAGTGATATGAAATCACAAACATTGATTTCATAAAACTATATAATTTTTCCAATATAAACTAATCAAGTACTTGAAACCGAACCTAAAGAATGTAGAATATTACAATTTAATTTTTTTATTCAATAATCTAGAAATTAAACGAAGGATACATGGAACGAAATTTACTAGGTCCCTTACAATTGAAAAATGCGTCATCATGCTTCGATAGTTGTTTTTGTAAGAACCAGGATCATTATTTCCAGTATGGATCTAGAATTCGGGCTGTTTTCAAGGAATAAGGAAGAAAAGAGTGTTTTCTAAGTATATGTCGTGTACTCTTGAGTACAAGCCATGTATGAAGTTTCCATGCATAACAGTGTGCTGTTTGTGTAACAACCAAGTACATGGCCGTGTGGGTGACCTGGTAGACAACCTAAAGTGGGGGATGGTTGAGGCTAGTACATAGCATGTACATTAAATGAACACACCATGTACTTTTATTTTTATTGGATTAATAATATTGGGGTCTTGTCTCATCTCCAGAACGCTCCTCCTAGAACATTGGTTCTCCAAGAGAAACTGGGGGCGACGTTCAAGGTATGAGCCACCATTTCTTCATCCAATGTCCAATTCAGACTCAGGTGGGTGCATTGGAATCCCACTGGTGATGTATTCCTTCTTCATGATCATATCTTCCTGATATCTTATCTCTCATAAATTATTCATGTTTGAACGATTTTGACTTTTTCGTATATCTACGTCATTATATGCTGATTCAAGGCTTATGTTCAAGAGTGTTCATCGTACATCATAAAGGTAGGTGTTTTGTGCCTTTAATTTATTATATTTAGTTTAAATATGATTAGATATCTGAATACCCATGTTTTATTATGGTGTATTTTGGATTTTGACCCTGTTTAATACCTACTATGGTTTGGTTGTTTGATTAAGGGTTGTTTCCAATGCAAAAAATTGTAAACTCCTATTTATGTGACACCCCACGGGTGTGTTCCCATGATTGACTGTTATTGGTCATTTGTCCTAGGTATCCTATGATTCATACCATATTTCAATGCATTAAGTTGTTTAGGATGGAGTAGGTTGGTTATATATGGTGCATGTTTTATGCTTTGATTAAAGTCGATCCATGTAATAGTTTTCATTACATGTATAGTATTTAATAAATGTTGTATACATGTTGATCATCTATGGATTGTGAGAACCATAGAATTATAAAACTACTAGGGTTTCCATGTTTATTTACACAGGATCCTGAGATCCTGGGTGTAGATTTTGAACTCAGGTTTATTGACCATTAGAGATACCCAAAGTAGTTTATGATTATTTATATTATGCCGACTCAAGGGGTATTAAACTTGAGAGCTACCCAGAAGTCATGCATAATTTATTTATGTCATGTGGACCCATGGGTATTGACCTTGATATCTTCCTAGGTTATTATTTTCATTTGATTAGTGCTATGATAAACCAAATGTGTTAGACTGTGAGAGCTTTCCCAGAGGGTTGTTGTGAATAATTTTATGATTGTGACAAGTCTTCCAAGCCAAAGCACAATCTTGGACTTAGTCTTACTTGTTTGTTCAGATGGTATTCTAATACATCTGCTATTACCATTATATATGGGGATAAAAGGCATAGGCAAGATCCTAGGGTTATATTATTCAACAGATTGAATAATTAACAAACTTAAATGAATGTAATTTAAAATTCTAGGATTATTTAATATTGAGTAATTCCTAGTTTATTGCTTTATTATGCAAATTTCTTGCTATATATATTCACTGATAGTTAAGAACAAATATTTTGGGGTTTTCCTACTAGAATTTGTCTCACACCCTATTTGGGACATGATTTTGGTCCCAAACAGATAATATGGTTTCATGTATAGATAAGTTCAAGCTCCCTTATTCATTAGGTACCTGATTGTTATTGGATTTGGAGAGCATGGGACTAAGCTGAGGCTTAAGATTCTGTTAGAGTTTTTTTTTTTATAATTTGGTTTCAGTATTTTAATTCCATCATTGTGACTTGTTTTGATGCATTCCTAGACACGTGGAACATGCATCATTTATTTATAAATGCTACAGTTGTTTATACTATCAGACAGCTGATGCTTACTTCTATTGTATGGTATTACTTCTTCCACTACTATTTACTATTTATTTCCATTGCATTACTCTTCTAAGGAGGGAATAGTTTCCCCACTATCTCACCCAAGGCCCTCAATTCTAGTTTGAAGCCTCTAGAAATTGGGAATATTCCCATGAGTCCATGTGACCTACCGGGTATGGGGCACTTTTGGGAGGATCCTGGAATCGGGATGTTACAAAGTTTTATCAGAGAAGTTTTCTTTTCTTCTTTTTATACTATTTGGATCCTATAGACATGGGTTTGGAAAAAATGAGTAGTTGGTAATAAGTAGTGCCCCAGAGTAGCTAACAAGTGTACATGGAAAATCCATGTTACGTCGAATATTTCCATTTTTTCTGGTTTTTCAATTGTTACATTTCATTTGATTTCACTATTGGGTGACCCACATGTATTGTTCTATTATTGTTGATATTATTGAGGTTCTGTTTCTATTGCAACCCATGAATATGAGGGTATTCCATCGCATGAATTATATAATAACTGGATAGTGATCACATGTCATTCATTCCCATCATGCCATTTAGGGTGCATTTCTAATTGCATGTTGTTATGATAGATTTTGTGTGAGAAATGCATATTTTTGTGATAGATGTTTTGAAAGAATTCCAGCTATTTTGATATGGTATTCGAATTTATAAATTTGGATTTTGGTGGATACCAAACATTGGTCTTTGGGATTTTATGGGCCCTCTTGGATCAGAAATTGGGGGATCATGATTAAAAATTAAGTTAATTTTTCCAGTTATGATATGAACAAGGATGCCAAAATTTGATCTGTGGGAGTATGGGCTATCACAGGAAGAATTTATCATGACTTGTAAAAAATGTTTACATTTCAGGGTTTCTAGATAATTTTTAGGGGCCTACTTTCTAGAAACCCAAACAACACCGTGTGTGGTGTTATGAACACATACCATGTGTTGTTCTATTTGGGAAGAAACAACCTTTCTTAAGTACACGCCATATACATTATGTACAAATATTGTAGTCTTTAACCTTGTTACTGACTATGTGGTCAGAGATAGGGGGTTGGAAAACATTTTGTAGAACACTTGGTGTCTAGATTGTACACGTCGTATTGTAAAGAACCTTGTATCCAGTCATGTGACAAATGACATGTATAGTTAGAAATTAATTAGTACATGATGTGTCTTGGGTGAACATGTCATGTAGTGTTACCTGAGAGAGAACTTTGTAGTACTAGCCATTTGGAAGAGACTTTTGTAGGAGGGAAGATTTATGTACATGTCAGGTCCCAAGAGGAAAATGCCTTCTGTATGGGTGTTATATAACCAGGTTTGGCAGACATACACACCATGTTTAAAAGCCTAAGGGAAAACATCGTGTTGGTGTTATACACACTGTTTATCCCTATTTTTTAAAACATGAATGTTTCATCTCTTGTTCATGTATGGAACTTGTATGTAGTTTTCTTGGATAATCTTTAACTGATGTCTGCGCTTGACCTAACAGAGTCATGCCACAAATATTTCCTCTAATTGTAGGCTTGATATTGGGAAATGATCAGACATCGGAAATGGTAGTTCAGGGACTGCCAGAAGATCCTCCCATCATACCCATCTTGGCACCCACTGTTATACCGGACACAGGTGCTGATGCAAAATTATGTAAAGGATTTATTATGATGAATCATACCTTTTAGATAGTACTGCATCCTCCCCCGACTATGGTAGAGTTGATGAGGGAGTTCTAGTAGCAACATCCTCTCACTTTCTTAGGGGACGGAGGAACATAGGCTGTCGAGTCTCGGTTGGAGTCCATTCTTGCTATCTTTATGCATCTATAGATGCCTCTGAAGAGGATGTTGAAGCTATCAATGTACATGATACGTGATTCTGCTATGATATTATGGGATGTTACAACGGAGGAGGTATGTCCTCGTGATATGTCTTGGAAAGAGTTTCAAGGGACCTTTTATTACTATTTATACCCTGAGACGTTGAGGGTTATTCAAGCCTAAGAGTTCATGCATTTGAATCATGGAACTCTTTCAAGGATGGAGTACAATTATTGTCTCCCAAATCATCAGTACTTCACACCTGCTTTGGGAGGTGAAGAGTTATAACATTCTAGGAAGTTTTAGGATGGTTTTAGGTATGACATCTGATAGAAGATGAATGTTTTCAGAATAACTTCGATGATTCCCATAGTGATCCATGCACTGATTACCAAGTGCAATATGAGGGAGTTGGGAGTTGTGATTCATAGAGGATCAGCATATAGGGCCGTTACTCCTTACAATGATTGAATGAAGCATCATAGGGAGCCATCATGTGGTGATTCTAGTAGAACAGATGTATCTACAGGTATTCAGGTGAGGTGTTTCCAGTGTGGGAATAGTGATCACATGAGACCTTAGTGACTAAGAGTCCCAGTTGAGTGTCGATATTGTGACATGTTGGGTCATATTCAACATTTCTATCGGTTATTCTCACTAGTAGATAGTGATAGGGGATTATTTAAGACTCTATGTTCAAGAGTAGGACCACCAATTTCTCCTCAGCTAGGGAACTGGAGTTTGTCATGTTGTTCAAGCTAAGTATGAGGTTGTGGCAATTGTAGTCATGCTACAGGTTTTTAGAGACAACAGGGTGTGTCATCTTAGGTTAGTTAGGTAGGGTCTCAGGGCTATGGTACAGGTCAGACCTTTGTAGTGGAGAAGACCAAGTAAGAGTAGGATACCGGACCCTATACTATTAGAGCTATGATTTTAGTTACCTCAATTTTAGCTTCTGCTCTTTTTGATTCAAGGGCTTCCCCTAGTTACATATTTGTTTCTATTATGGAGATCCTTTGTCTTTGTATCAATACTTATGAAGCTATCATGATTCTAGAAACTCTGTTGGGGATTAGGATGGCTAGTTTTTTTCAGTTCAAGGAGTTCCATTTTGAGGTTGTCGAGTGTCACTTCATATAGGACCTCTATTTTATAGGGATGACATGCTTCGACATTATTCATGGAATGGACTGGTTGGTATCTTTCTAGGCCTGTTTTGACTCCTATCACTATAGGTTTATTTTCAAATCACCATATCACGGGTCATTTCTACACTAGGGAGAATGGGATGTCCAGGCGGGCAGAGATGGACCCGAGAATCAAGCGTTGGGAGGAATTACGACCCAGATTTATAGTTTATATCGGGAAGACTAGGGGACATCACAGATGGACATTCCTCTAATAGTGGATCATTTCAGAGATGTCTTTCCAAATGAATTTTTAGGTTTACCTCTAGAGAGAGAGGTATATTTCTCTATTGGGCCTGTTCTAGGAGTGAGATGGGTGTACATTCTGGTAACGTCCCGACCCTAGTTACCCAGCGTCGGTGCATTATTATGTAACATTTGCATGATCACAAAAGGTCAAGTCTTGAAAGACTGATTAGATTATTATCCTTGAAACACAATATACATTCATAAGTTTTACATTACATCATAAAATAATACAAAACTACAACAACATCTTGTCTTCATATCCCCTCATATTATCCCTTTAGGTCATTCATAAAATACTTCTTCACATCATGGAAAAATTAAAACATTGAAAAGGGTGAGATCAGATGCTCATTAAGGATACCAATATAGCAGAAGCTTTCATAATTAAACATAAACATTTAAGGCAATGTATAACTAAAAAAATACTTTTAAACAAGAACTTCAGCATAATATGGAAAAAGTAAAATGAAATAATGCCATTTACTTATTCACGTGGTTATTCGACTGGTCGAATAATCACATGAAATATCAATAACAACTTTGATAATGATGGAATGCATAATTCCAGACTATCGTAACCACGTAGCCAAGGCCTCGTGCCAAGACTACAAATAATATTTTGTCAAGGCCTCGTGCCAAGACACTAGTTTGTCTCATGAGACCTACTGATGCATCGAGGATCTATAGCGGGCTCCACCTGTAACTGATTAAGTCCAATGCATTCCACATATGAACAGGTCTAATCACATCATAAACCATAACATAATCATATCACATAAAACATGCATAAATAAAACATAACATTTCCATATTTCAATCACAAGATATCAATACAACAGAATGATATAATAAAAACATTATCAAAACCATTTTCAATAACAAAATAAAAGAAAATTAAAACATGGTATTTATTTTTCATTTAAAAAAAGTTATAGCTTGAAGAGGAAGCCGGAACTCAAATAATGGTCGTGGTGGTAGAGGAGTCTTTGTCGCCACATATGTAAGAAAAAAAATTCTTTTTTCGTTTAGTAAAAAATCTTCGTATAAATGATTTCTTTTGAATAAAAGTAAAAGTAAAAGTGGTTTATACACCATATAAAAAAAGTTGTGTATAAAACAAAATATGCCTCAATGAAAGAAGATTGAGACGAAGTCCCTTACCAAGATCATTTTTTAAATAAAATAGATCTATTATTTTTATTCACTATAAGTACACATAAAGAAAGTACAAATACAAGATAGGACATAATTATATCATGACATAATTTGAAAGTAGGAGATTAACCCAAAGAACAAAAATTGGGTTAAGCAGTTCCCTTACAAAGATCATTTTTTTAAACAAAATATATCTATTATGTGTATTCACTATAATTACACATAATGAAAGTACAAATACAATATAGGACTTAATAATATAATGACATAATTTGAAAGTAGGAGATTAACCCAATGAACGGAAATTGAGTTAAGAAGTTCCCTTACAAAGATAATTTTGTAAATAAAATAGATCTATTATGTATATTCAATATAAACACACATAAATCAAGTATAAATACATAAAATATCATTTCTCACATAATCAAGGAATGACATAAACAAGAAAGAGAAGATCAACCCAAAGAACAGAAATTGGGTTAAGAAGTTCCCTTAAAAAGATCATTTTGTAAATAAAATAGATCTATTATGTATATTCAATATAAACACACATAAATCAAGTACAAATGCATAAAATTTCATTTCTCACATAATCGAGGAATGCCATAAACAAGAAAGAGAAGATCAACCCAAAGAACAGAAATTGGGTTAAGAAGTTCCGTTACCTCGTGTCCGACTTGACTCGATCATTATTTAATCTCTTGAATAACAAACTAGAGTTAATTAATATTTGCTTAATAACCTTTTTCATGTTCATTATTCATTTAATATAACTTATTACAATGTTATGAAAATTATTTAGTCATTTAAGTTAATAACGGTTGTTTTGTCGATCCTTGGTACTTGAGTCAACAATAAACTACTTATAATTACAATTTTTTTATGTGGTAGAATATCCATTATATCTAGAATTATATTCATGATGTAGATATGATATATATCATATATATCCAGTATATACATTCATTTATAATATTACGTAACATTTAGAGGTAAGAAATGAAATGTACCGTACATGGAGACGGTAAGCCGTACATACGCATGAACGCTACATTAATTTTAATTTTGTATATAATGGAATGAAATCATAATTATATAAAGGTATATTATAATTATAGTATAATATCATATATAATATCATTTACTCCTTCATTTATACATCCCACATATGGCATTAATAATTCAAATCACTTTGAGGGGGCGGTAATCCGCACTTCCTAAAATGAAATTATCGCGTTTACACATAATATATCATAAAGGTATGCCATAAATGATAAATATATAAGCATAAGGAAAACCTAAACATAATATATATCATATATAAATAAAGTGACATCTTAATGGCCACTATGAGAGGTGTTAAAAGAATATTGAACAATCATCGTTTTGTGAGGCAGAAATTCTCCAACCACAGAAACAGTATATTCTTTAATCATTAGACGAAGGTGTGTGTAAGTGTAAATAAAATACTTCTCATAAAAACATCCTAGTATATTTAATATACAAGTTTTTTTACAAAATACAGGAATAAAAAGAGTTTAAGGGGTTGGAGAAAAAAAATAAAACAAAATAACATAAGAGAAGACATTACCTTAAAACCGGGTAACTCTTTTTTGATTTGAGCCAAAGGCTTCCTTGGGAAGAATTCTGCCCAAATTGAGGCTTATAGGGGTAATATAGGGAAGTTGAGAGAGTATTTGGGAAGAGGTTTTCCGAGCCAAATGGCTTGAAGGTGTGAATAAGGTGGTAGTGGTGGGGGCATTTTATTAGAGGAGAAGAGGTACAGTCTTGGAAAGTAATGAAATGTTACATTATTATGAAGTACGTTTCTGATTTGAAAGGTCCCCCAATTATATATTTCTGGGATGAGGTGATAAGGGTTCTAAATATACCCATAAAATAGGTTTTTGACAAATTTAAGTCTTATATTTTACATTATCTTTTCATTTTATTTAAAAAGTTCATTAATAAGGTAATCGCTGCATCATCATGGTGTCATAAAAAATATTATTTATTTAATGTATAAAAATTATAAAAAAATTACCATTATTTAGGAAATATTTTTAGCTTTACAATGAATATTTATAGTCAAAACGTTAACTTATATAACCCCATGTAATAATTGTTTTAGTAAAACAACACATGTTTGTGAAAATTTTATTTTTACTTTAAATAAAAAGTTATTAATGTCATTTTCTTTCCCAGGTGGCTCCATGGTGTCCCCAAGTTGACCCACAGATTTTCTCGGTCGTCCATGACTCACCCAAAAAGGGTAGGACACGTGTAAAGGTAATTTCATATTATTATAACATTATATTTACCTTGAGTTACACTAATTACCTTTAATCGCGATTAATAAAACATAAAAGTTATTATTCACAAAAAATTACTTTAATCACATTTAACCACATTTTACTTCCTAATGACAATGATGTTTGTCAAGTTTTGGAAATTAAAATCACATAGGTGGTAAAATTTCATTTAAACGAAAAATCAGTTTTTTTAACTACCACTTAGTGGTTTCACTATTCATAAAAAATCGATGTTTTTCAGAACAACACCAAAAATTAACCCTAAGATATATGTGATATTCCTAATTCAAAAATAATGTCTATTTTAAAAAATTCAAAACATATAATTTGAATTAATTAATTTAATAATTAATTCTTGATGTCACAACAAATAGCGTGTTTTTATGAAAGAATATCAATCAAAAGATTGACAATTGTTTATGTCCAATTTCAAACTGAAATTAATTCTAATGACCACCATTGGATAAAATGGTAAAAATATATTCTAATTACACTTTAGAACCACTCAATTTTATAATTTATCACTATAAATTATTTTGATTAAAAAAGTTGTTTTTCATTATTTTAACTATTCATCATAAAATTAGATGTTCTCAGAAAATTACAAAAAAATAAACTTAGGATAATTTCGATATTCCGAATACAAAAATTAAGTCCATTTTGAAATATAAAATTTATATAATTTCAAAAAGTGGATATTAATATTCATAATGGCTACTTTGATTGGTCACAGTGTGTAAGAATCTCGAAGTTGTGTACAATGCAAGCTATTACATTATTGAAGGAGATGTGTATCGTGGAAGCTTGAGGTGTTACATTCTCCCCTCCTTCAATAAATTGCGTCCTCGCAATTTTAAATTGTTCTTCGAAAATAAAAGGTTGAAAATAGAAAATACCATTGTGGAAAACCCACATTAGAAATAGGGTTAATAAAAATATAACTTTAAAAGAATGAAAGAGAAGTACAAAGGTCACCCGAGATAGCCCATACTAGGATTCAATGAAAATATGGATATGGAGGAAAAACAAACCATCAAGGTTTGATGGAGAGTTGTATAAAACAGGATTAGGAGAAAGTTAACTACAAGAAAATCACAAACTTTTGATTGTTCAAACGATCATTGATTACCCAATTGGAAAAGTTAACCGACAACATTTTTGTTTTATTTTACCTTTCATAAAGTTGAGGAATTTATTTATGAGATTTACTAAGAATGTAAGGAAATATACTTACTTGTCATGTAGACTTTCATTCTTTAATAAATTTTTACCACAAACACATCTTTCACCCAAAAGGTAATAGAACTCAAAAATATTCTATTTATCATAATTGTATAAGGTTCCAAATATTAACACATACCATTTAGATTAGGAAAACTTTTTTGTAATAACCAGGGACTTACTGTAGGCAAGTGTTAGGTAATAAAGGCTAGTCGCACTATGGTTGTGGGTTTGATTCCTACAGCTTTGTCTGATGCGATAGGTTATTCCCCAACCTACAGGATGTCCTTTTCCTAAAACTATAGTATTATAGTATTCCAAAAATAATCTTCATAAATGTTTTCACCTTAAACAATACTATCCAAAGATCAACTTAATCCATTCCAACCTTTATAGTTATCCAAAATACATCCATCAAAACTTTCTCTAAAAGGTCTCTAAATTCCAAAATCAATTGTATCATCAGATTCCTCAAACAAAGTAAAGTTTCTCTTATTGTCACATATAAAAATATGATTACCTTCATCATAGTAAAAACTTAATGAAAACAACAAGTACTACATTACAATCCTTATATATATCACATTATTCTTATAACCAGAATATAATCCTTGAGTCCAAAAGTACCAATACCTTAATTATTCCACTTCAACTATAGTAACAACATAAGATTGTCCTTGATCCCTTGGCCTTTTCTGAGGTATGTTTCCCTGAAGATTAGGACATTCATTTTCATAATTCCCCATTTCCAAACAATTGTATCATTCAACATTGATAGACTCTTTCTTTCCCTTGCAATCACGAGCCTGGTGACCTTTTTCTCCAAATTTATAACAAACTCCCATTCCTTTTAGGCATGTACCAGGGTGATTCTTCCCACAATTATCGCATAATGGAAAATACTTCATTCCTTTTTCCCCTTTATATGTCTCTTGTTCCACCATTCTCTTATTCTCTTGCTTTACTTTGTTGTCATAAGACTTAGAGAATTCCTTTTCTTTCTTGATAGCACACGAGACAATATCTTCGTATGTTGAGAAAGATTGTAATACTAAAGCTCGATGGATAAATGGTTTTAACCCATCAAAGAAACGATTAATATTACTTCTTGGGTTACGTATATAATCTGCAGCATGTCTTGCTAACCTTGTATAGTTGGCCTCATACTTTGCGACATTCTCATCCTCCTTCTGCCTCAGACTCAGAAATTGTCTTTCCATATCTGCTCGATGGTCATGTAGAAATTATTTTTCTAAGAAAAGCTCTTTTAACTCTCTCCATTCCATACTTTATACTTCTTCATCTTCCTTTGTGTTTTTAATCAATGACCACCATTGATCGACATCTCTAGTGAGGGGGTAAACTGTCATGACAACCTTCTCCCTTTCTCTACTCCCCAAGTCGTGGAATATTTTCTCTAAGGAGTTTATCCATTGCTCAGATACTAATGGATTTGTACCCACATTAAATGTTGGTTGTTGCTTCCTCATGAAGCGGTCTAACATTGATCCTCCACGTTGCGGATTAGGGTGCTCTATATGAGTAAGGTTAGTATTCATAACCTGGGTGAGTTGTCCCAGTATGGTGATAATTTGATCAGAACCATTTGTATCTCCAGCTCCACTATAATTATCTTTAGCAGGAGGGAAATCCCTACATGGAGTGTGTGCATTGATACAATTTCCAATCGTCCCACTAGGGCCCACTTCTAAACAATGGAATAAACTAGATTAGTTTATGAATAAAAATACATAATTACAAACTTGAAAAACACTTAACATATATTAAACTATTTATGGATATAATCCATAATCATAAAAATGTTTTTTTTGAGGAAGTAAATACTCATAACCCTTCATAGTGGTTTGTAAAGAAAACGATAATTATCCTAAGCGTATCCCCCGGGAGTGTCGTAACCAAGAGAGTAGCAAGGCCTGTTGTCGTTCACCAGTTCCTGTTCGAGTCTATCTCAAAGCGGTGTTTTCGGGTTTTACCCCTAGGTACATATGTGCCAGAGCCGCCTTTACCTGCTCATATCTAGACAGGGATTTATTGCTTAGAAAACTCACAGAATCACTATAATATCGAAATTCTAGGAAGTTCTTCTATACTAATCCTCAAATTATTTCTTAGGGCTATGTGCTCTAATCAGAGTTTATCTAAATCATGCTTCCTTGGATAGTACTAAACTGCCTCTAATTACAAATGTAACGCCCCGACCCCAGTTACCCAGAGTAGGTGCATTATTATGAAACATTGGCATGATAAAAAAATATCAAGTCTCAAAAGACTGATAAGTTTAGTAGCCTTGAAACACTAGATACATTCATAATTTTTACATTACATCATAAAGTAATACAAAACTGCAAAAAAATCTTGTCTTCATATCCCCTCATATTATCCCTTCAGGTCATTCATAAAATACATCTTCACATCCTGGAAAAATTAAAACATTGAAAGGGGTGAGCTCAGATGCTCAGTAAGGATAACAATATAGAGGAAGCTTTCATAAATAAACATAAACATTTAAGGCAATGTATAACTAAACAAAATCCTTTTAAACATGAACTTCAACATAATATGGAAAAATTAAAATGAAATAATTCCATTTACTTATTCACATGGTTATTCTACTGGTCGAATAATCACATGAAATATCAATAACAACTTTCATAATGATGGAATGCATAATTCCATACTATCATAACCATGTAGCCAAGGCCTCGTTCCAAGACTACAAATAAGATTTTTTCAAGGCCTCATGCCAAGAAACTAGTTTGTCTCGTGAGACCTACCGATGCATCAAGGAGCTATAGCGGGCTCCACCCATCACTTATTAAGTCCAATGCATTCCTCATATGAACAGGTTTAAACATATCATAAACCATAACATAATCGTATCACATAAAACATGCATAAAGGAAACATAACATTTCCATATTTCAATCACAAGATATCAATACAACACATTGATATAATAAAAACATTATCAAAACCATTTTCAATACCAAATTAAAAGAAAATTACAACTTGGAATTTATTTTTCATTTAAAAAAATTTATATCTTGTAGCGGAAGTCAAAACTCAAATAATGGTCGTGGCGGCGGAGAAGTCATTGTCGCCGCATATGTAAGAAAAAACATTCCTTTTTTCGTATAGTAAAAAATCATCGTATAAAAAGATTTCTTTTGAATAAAAGTAAAAGTCAAAGTGGTTTATACACCATATAAAAGAATGTTGTGTATAAAACAAAATATGCCTCAATGAAAGGATATTGAGACGAAGTCCCTTACCAAGATCATTTTTTAAATAAAATAGATCTATTATGTGTATTCACTATAAGTACACATAAAGAAATTAAAAATACAAGATACGACATAATTATATCATGACATAATTTGAAAGTATGAGATTAACAAAAAGAACAGAAATTGGGTTAAGCAGTTCCCTTACAAAGATCATTTTTTTAAATAAAATAGATCTATTATGTGTATTCACTATAAGTACACATAAAGAAATTACAAATAAAAGATAGGACATAATAATATAATGACATATTTGAAAGTAAGAGATTAACCCAATGAACAGAAATTGGGTTAAGAAGTTCCCTTACAAAGATCATTTTGTAAATAAAATAGATCTATTATGTATATTCAATATAAACACACATAAATCATGTATAAATACATAAAATTTCATTTCTCACATAATCAAGGAATGACATAAACAAGAAAGATAAGATCAACCCAAAGAACAGAAATTGGGCTAAGAAGTTCACTTACAAAGATCATTTTGTAAAAAAAATATATCTATTATGCATATTCAATTTAAAGACACATAAATCAAGTATAAATACATAAAATTTCTTTTCTCACATAATCAAGGAATGACATAAACAAGAAAGAGAAGATCAACCCAAAGAACGGAAATTGGGTTAAGAAGTTCCCTTACCTCGTGTCCGACTTGAATCGATCATTATTTAATATCCTGAATAATAAACTAGAGTTAATTTATATTTTCTTAAGAACATTTTTCATGTTCATTATTCCTTTAATATAACTTATTACAATGTTACGAAAATTATGTAGTCATTTAAGTTAATAACGGTCATTTTGTCAATCATTGGTACTTGAGTCAACAATAAACTTCTTATAATTACAAGTTGTTTATGTGGTAGAATATCCATTATCTCCAGAATTATATTCATGATGTAGATATCATATATATCATATATATCCAGTATATACATTCATTCATACTATTATGTAACTTATAGAGGTAAGAAATGAAATGCACCGTTCATGGAGACAGTAAGCCTTACGTACGCATGAACGTTACTTTCATTTATATTTCGTATTTAATGGAATTAAATCATAATTATATAAAGGTACATTATAATTCCAGTATAATATAATATATAATATCATTTACACCATCCTTTATACATCCCACATATGGCATTAACGATTCAAATCACTTTGAGGGGGCGGTAGTCCGCACTTCCTTAAATGAACTTATCACGTTTACCCATAATGAAAATCATAAAGGTATGCCATAAATGAGAAATAAATAAGAATAAGGAAAACATAAAGATAATATATATCATATATAAATATAGTGACATCTTAATGCCCACCATGAGAGGTGTTAAAAGAATATTGAACAATCATCGTTTCGTGAGGCAGACATTCGCCAACCATAGAAACAGTATATTCTTTAACCATTAGATGAAGGTGTGTGTAAGTTTAAATCAAATCCTTCACATCACAATATCATAGTATATTTAAGATACTGGTTTTGTTACAAAATAAAGTAATAAAAATAGTTTAAGGGTTTGGAGAAGCAAAATAAAACAAAATAACATAAGAGAAGACATTACCTTAAAATCAGGTAACTCTTTTTTGATTTGAGCCAAAGGCTTCCTTGGGAAGAATTATACGCAATTTTAGGCATCTATGAGTAATAGAGGGAAGTTGATAGAGTATTTGGGCAGAGGTTGGCCGATCCAAATGGCTTGAAGGTGTGAATAAGGTGGTAGTGGTGGGGGCCTTTTATAAGAGGAGAGGAGGGGCACTCTTGAAAAGTAATGAAATGTTACATTATTATGAAGTAATATTAGGATTTAAAAGGTCCAAAAATTATATATTTCTAGGATAAGGTGATATGGGTTCTCAATATACCCATAAAATAGGTTTTTTTACAAGTTTAAGTCTTAGATTTTACATTATCGTTTCATTTTATATAAAAAGTTCATTAAAGAGGTAATTGTTGCATCATCATGGATTCATAAAAAAATTAATATATTTAATGTCTAAAAATTATAAAAACAATTACCATTATGTATGAAATATTTTTATCTTTCCAATGAATATTTATAGTCAAAAAGTTAACTTATAATATCCCATGTAATAATTGTTTTAGTAAAACAACACATGTTTGTGAAAATTTTATTTTTACTTTAAATAAAATGTTATTAATGCCATTTTCTTACCCAAGTGGCTTCATGGGGTCCCAAAGTTGACCCATGGATTTTATTGGTCGTCCATGACTCACCCAATAAGGGTAGGACACGTGTAAAGGTAATTTCATATTATTATAACATTATATTTACCTTAAGTTACACTAATTACCTTTAATCGCGATTAATAGAACTTAAAAGTTATTATTCACCAAAAATTATTTTAATCCCATTGAACCACATTTTACTTCTTAATGATAGTGATGTATGTCGGATTTTGGAAATTCAAAACATGGAGGTGGTAAAATTTCATTTAAACGAAAAATCATTTTTTTTAACTACCACTTAGTGGTTTCACTATTCCTCAAAAATCGAAGTTTTTCAGAACAACACCAAAAATTAACCCTAAGATATATGTGATATTCATAATTCGAAAATTATGTCTATTTTAAAAAATTCAAAACATATAAGTTGAATTAATTAATTTAATAATTAATTCCCACTTTCACAACAAATAGTGTGTTTTTAAGAAAGAATATCAATCAAAAGATTGACAATTGTTTATGTCCAATTTCAAAGTGAAATTATTTATAATAACCGCCATTGGATAAAATGGTAAAAATATATTCTAATTAAACTTTATAACCACTCAAATTTATAACTTATCACTATAAATTATTTTGATTAAAAAATTTGTTTTTAAGTACTTTCAATATTCATCAAAAAATAGGGAGTTCTCAAAAAATTACAAAAAAATCAACTTAGGATAATTTCGATATTCCGAATACAAAAATGAATTCCATTTTGAAATATAAAATTTATATAATTTAGAAAAGTGGGTATTACTATTCATAATGGCTACTTTGATTTGTCACGGTCTGTAAGAATCTCAAAGTTGTGTATAATGAAAGCTATTTCATTATTGAAGGAGAAGTGTATCGTGGAAGATTGGGGTGTTAAAATTCCTGATTATAAGATGGAAAAAATAG
The DNA here is from genome assembly GCA_963277665.1 of Viscum album. Taxonomy (NCBI): domain Eukaryota; kingdom Viridiplantae; phylum Streptophyta; class Magnoliopsida; order Santalales; family Viscaceae; genus Viscum; species Viscum album. The sequence continues at coordinate 341,207,511 of OY728163.1, forward strand.
AGTTATAGGAGCTCAAGATACAGTTATAGGATTTGCTAGAAAATGGTTTCATCTATCCTAGTACTTCTCCTTGGTGTCTGACTTCCCTTTTTGTGAAGAAGGCGAATGATACCCTCAGACATTCTATGGATTATAAGAAGTAGAACAAGTTGACAGTCCAGAATATATTTCCCTTACTGAGGATAAATGATCTCTTTGATCAACTCCAAGGAGCCCGAGTGTTCTCAAATATTGAATTCAGATCCTGTTTTCATTAGTTGTGTGCTAGACCGTAAAATATAAATCTTACTTACTTTTGATTAGGTATGGTTTATACAAGTATTTGGTTATTTTTTTAGTCTCATGAATGCGCAAGAAGCTTTCCTGGCACTGATGAACTGAGTGTTCCATCCCAACTTGTATTCATTTTTGGATTTCATTCTTGATGATATCTTGGTGTACTCTCACAATCGACACGACCATGCTACCCATCTTGATATTGTACTGAGTACATTGAAAGAGCATCGGTTATATGCCAATATCTCAACATTCTAGTTTTGGATAGACCAGATTCACTTCATGGGTTATGCTATCTCAGAGACAGGAGTATCAGTAGACCCAAAAAATATGATAACAGTTGTTTCCAGGGAGCATCTGAAGAATATATTTGAGGTATGGAGCAGTTTGGGGCTCACTGGTTACAACTGGTGCTCTATACAAGATTTTTCACACTTAGCAGTGCCACTAACAGGCCAAACTAAGAAGGTTGAAAAGTACTTGTGTTCATAATCATGTGAATCATCATTTCAAGAGGTTAAGGGGAGGTTCACTTCCACACAGATACTTATTTTTCTAGAGCTCGACAAGAGTTTCATTTTTTTGAGGCAATAGGTGTCAGGATGGGAGAAGTACTTATGCAGGGGGATGGAGTAATTATGTATGGGTCCCAGTATTTGAAGCCACACGAGAGGAACTACCCGACACATGATCTCTAGTTAGCTACTGTTGTGCTTGATTTGAATTATTTGAAACATTATCTTTTGGGAGAGAAAATGTTTGTGTACACTTACCCCAAAAGACTGAATTATATCATTACAGAGTAATATATAAATTTGAGATATCCAAGGAGGGTTGAGTACTTTTAGTCTTTCGACTTTTATCTTTCCTTCATGCCTAGGAAAGACAACGTAGTGGTTGAGGAATTGAACAGGAGAACTTAGATAAAGGCAGTTCAGGAGGCCAGTAGTGAGTAGCAGCTTATGGCACGATTCTCTAAGATGCATTTGGATGTACACAAAAGATAGGGTCAAATGTTTATGTCTTCTAAATCTATTACCTCTACTCTTATAGATTGGGTGAGAATGATAAAACTATCATATTATTAAGTCATAGTATTATGGGAGAGTGTGTCACACGAGGACCCTACTATTGAGTGGACCATAGAAGATGATGAGATCATGTTTGTTTAGGGACGCATATGGGTTTCAGTAGATATAAGAGTGGATTTGATGCAAGATTTTAATTCCTCGGTTTGGGAAGTTCATTTGGGCATCACGAGTATGTGTCAAGATCTATATTATCAATATTGGTGTTCATGAATGAAGAGGGATGTAGCTAGTTTTATTATGAGAAGTTACACATTTCAACTGGTGAAGGTAGACCATCTATGACTAGAATGTCTTTTGCAGCAGCTACCCATTCCTAAGTGGAAGTGGAATGATGTTACGATAGATTTCGTTATACTTTAATCGAGGTCACCTGGAGGGAATTATGTAGTTTGGGTTGTCGTTGATAGAATCACGAATTTTGTACACTAAATTCCAATCGAAAATATCTTCAGTGTTGATGATCTATGATGTTTGTACATCCGATAAATTGTATGTTTTCATCGGGTTACACACTCTATCATTTTATAAAGGGATTCTTGTTTTACATATCGTGTATGGAAAGGAATACAAAGTGATTTGGGTACATAGGTACTTTTGAGTACCATTTACCATCCCCATATAGATAGTATGTCTGATCGCATGATTTAGGTTTTGGAGGACATGATTCGAGCATGCATCCTATATTTTTGGGGTTCTTGGGATATACACATACCCTTAATGGTGTTTTCCTACTATAACTGTTTTCAGGTGAAGATTCATATGGAACCATATGAAAATTTTTATGGTAGACCATGCTAATCACCCCCATGTTATTGGAGGTAAGAGAGGAAGCTATGGTGGGTCCTTGTCTTGTCCAGGAAACCACTGAGCTAGTGGAGTTGATTCAGAAGAGGATTCCTACTACACAATCTCGACAGAAATCTTTTGCTGATTGACAGAGACATCCTCTAGACTTCGAGGCCAGAGATCAGGTTTTCTAATATGTCACACTTAGGTTGGGACATATGCGGATTTGGGGATATAGGAAGCTTTCACCAATATACGTCAGTCCATTTGAGGTTTTAGATAGAGTCGGTTTGGTTTCCTATCAGTTTTAGTTACCTTAGAGTTATTGGTCGATGCATGACATCATTCTTGTTTCTCAACTATAACATATCTTTTTGGACTCATCTCATGTTTTTCAGCCTAAGGAGGTTGAGTTGGAGGTGGATTCATCCTTTGAGGAGAACCCTATTTGGATTTTTGATCATATCATTATGGTTCTCCATCGTTAGTATGTTACTCTCGTATAGGTGGTATGGCATCACAAGCGAGTATTGGATGAGACTTAGGAGAGGGAGGTTGTCGTTCGATCCTAGTGTCCAGAGTTGTTTGAAGTTTCTTCATTTCCACCCTTTAAAAGGAAATTCAGGGATGAGTTCCTTTAAGGGGAGATATTTGTAAGTACCCTTATCTTTATTTCATGTATAGATCTTGAATTTGGGTTGTTTTTTAGGATAACTGATGAAAATAGGTTTTTCTTTGTTCACGATGTGTACTCTTGAGTACACATAGTGTACCCAGTTTCCACACATAACCATGTGCTGGTTGTGTAATGGCTGAGTACATGGTCATGTGGGTGAACCGATAGACCGCTTAAAGTGAGGCCTGGTTGATACTATTACACTACATGTACATTAAATGAACACACGGTGTAATTTTCTTTTTATTTGATTAATCGGACCGGGGTCACGTCTCATCTTCAGAACTCTCTTCTTCTAACATTGATTGGTCCAGAAGAAACCGGGGGTAAGAATCAATGTTTGAGCGACCATTTCTTTTCCACATTATGATTAGAACTCCTGTGGGAGAGTTGGAATCCCACCAGTGAGATATTCCTTCTTATTGGTCCACTCTTCCTGATTTCTCTTCCCTCGTAATTTATTCAAGGTTAAATTATTTTCAATACTTTCATAGATATACATTTTTCTAGGCCGATTTGAGGTCCAATGTTCAAGAGTGTTCATCATCCACGCACCCACATGAGGGTGTTAATGGAATGTTTGGAAATTTAATGACTGGAAAGTCCCAATCCGGTAATCTCAACCATAGGTATTCGTCAGAGGTAAAGGATGTCGCTCTAGAGAAAATGGTCAATAATGGTGACACTGCGCATGTGACTGCTAACCGGGTAGTGATTCTTGACAGATTTAAAATCTGTGAATTCTCCATAATCGCTAGGATTGGTCTTCTCGTTGTAGGTAAGTCTTTGAAACTTGATGATTTAGTTCGGAAGTTGGTCTCTATTTGGGGGTTTTCTAGTTGGAGATGTATTCCCTTGGGTCGTGGTTTCTCTCACATCATTTTCCCATCTGAGGACCTAAAGAGAATGGCAAGGGGGTGCGACTCAATTTCCTTGAAGCTAGGTATGATTTTTTTTCAGGAGTGGGATTTTCTTTTTAATCCCTTTGCAATAAAGAATACTAAGGATCAAGTCTGGATCAAAACTGTTATCCTTAATTAGATTTTTTGGCATCCTAAGATCTTTTTTGATATCACCTCTTTTGTGGGAATTCCGATCAAAATGGACGTGAATACTGAGATTGAAAAATTTGGGCATTATGCTAGGGTACTGGTGGAGGTTGATTTGAGCTCTAGGTTGATCCATAATTTTGTTTTATCGGCATTAAATGATGATATTCTATTAAAAGTATAGTATGAAAGACATCTTGATTTTTGTGCAGAGTGTCAAACTATTGGTCATGTTAAAGATAAATTTCACAGGAATGTGTTTTTCTCCTTTTATTCTATAAAAGGGAACCATGAAGCTTCTTGTAGGAAGAAAATGAGGAAGCAGACCTCAAAAACCAATGGGGTCCCGCCTTGTGATATACAACATCCCAATGTCAATGTGGGCAAGGGATTTTCACAACACACCCATGGGTCAGGGGAGATGACCGATATGTTAATGCCAGGAGCGACTCAGGGATACCCCATACCAGGATCCTCCTCTATATTTTAGGGCCAACAAAATCCAAGTGATGATGGGAATCTTTGAAGGATCCAAGAGGAAATCAATAAGTTAAGTGAATCTCGGGGCATTCATGGAAAATGGGATGATATTGAGGATGAATCCCCAGAAAATAATTTTATAATAAGGTATTGTCCAAAGGGAAAAATGTTGTTGGGGATGATGGAGGTTTTCAACATGTTCCTCCAAGAATATTGGGATGTAGAAAAGATTACTCCAATCTGAAGCCGACAATGGTTACCAGGTCCCATGGTCCTGTGGATTTTGAATCTGATTGGTATGGTGATGATGATTCCTATCAATATGAGTATGATTTTTTAATTGGCATGAGGGCATGAATGCTTGTATCACCACAGCCTTCTACTTTATGTATTTTCTTTTTCTTAATAAAAGGGCTCTACCCTAACCTTTCTAGTATGCTTAAATTGTTGAATACCCATGTTTAGTTGTGAAATAGTTTGTATTTTGACCCTATTTAATACCTTCTATGGTTTGGTTGTTTGATTAAGGGTTGTTTCCAATGCATAAGATTTTATACCCTTGTTTATGGGACACCCCATGGGTGAATTACCTTGTTTGACTATTATTGTTCACTTTTCCTAGGTTTCCTATGAGTCATACCGTATTTCCATGCCTTGACTTGTTTAGGATGAAGTTTTTTGGTTATATATGATGCATGTTTTATTTTTTGATTTAAGTTGATACAAATAATAGTTTGAATTGCATGTAAAGCCTTTAATGAATGATGAATGCACAATTATCTTCCTTATAATATGACATCCTTAGACCAGGAAAACAATGGGGGTTTCCATGTTTATTTACACAGGACTGTGAGAACCTTGGTGCATATTTTGACTCAGGGGTATTGACTATAAGAATTATCTGGAGTTCATTTATAATTATTTTTACTATGTTGACCCATGGGGTATTGACCATTAGAACTACTGGGAGGTCCTATATAATTTATTAATGCCATGTGGACCTAGTGGTATTGACCGTGGGAGTCTCCACGGTGGTCATTTGCATTTTATTGGTGTTATGTTAAGCCAAAGGGGTTAGATCGTGAGAGCTTTCCTAGAGGGTTGTTGTGAATAATTGAATGATTGTGATGAGTCTTCCAAGTCAAAACAAGCGCCTGGACTCAGTCCTACTTGTTTGTTTATATGGTCTTCTAAGAGGTCTGTTGTTACCATTATACAGGGGGATACTGAGCTTAGAATAGATCTCAAGGTTATATTATTCAATGACTTGAATAATTAATAAATGTTAATGAATGTTATTAGAAATTTTTGGATTGTTTAATATTGAGTACTTCCCAGCTTATTGTTTTTTTTATATTTCCTGATATATATATTCACTAATTGTTAGGGAGAGATATTTTGGTGGTTGCCTACTAGGGTTCATCTCACGCCCTATTTAGGTCATTCTTTTTGGCCCGAACAGACTATATGGTTGCAGGTATATATAAGGTAATGTTCCCTTCTTCATCAGTTACATGATTGTTATTCGATCTAGAGGCCATGGGACCAAGATGAGGCTTGTGATGATGTTGGATTTGTCTGTTTTCAGTACATGGGTTTTAGTGTTGTATTTATAACATTATGACTTGTATGGAGATACATATGACAAGAATCATTTATGTATATATGTTTTAGTTCTTTATACAATCAGTCTTCTAGAGTTAACTTATTTTTTATGGTATTACTACTTCCGCTACTGTTTACTATTTATTTATAATCTATTACTCTGCCAATGAGGGGATAGTTTCCCCATTATCACACCCAAGGCCCTGGCTACTAGTCAGATTCCTCTGGTGTTTGTGGAAATGTGTTTGATGCCATGTGACCAACTGGGTACAGGGCACCTTTGGGCGGCACCCAGAACCTAGATGTTACATTTTGTGATTATTGTTTTATTGTTCTCCTAAAGATACCACTATGATGTTTTTCATTATAAAGAAATAATGTTTTCATTTATTGTTTTTTATATTTTTGTCTTCATGATAGATGGTATTTAAAATATGAATCTGGATCTTCTCGTCTTCATGATCAATGTGATTATAGGAACAAAATCAATATCTTATAAAAAATGGAGTTCAATGAAATAAAAATTTCTTGTAATTTTTGATGATGAGAGATATTGAAAAGGAGATAAGATATAAAGATACCAATTTACCACATTTTTATCGAAAAGGTTCTTAGTATGGAACATTTTTCTATTGACTGCCTTAGTTAATGATGTTTCAGTGTTAAGAACTTGTTCATACCTGGGATTTTGTTTATATATATCACCTTCTACTTTATTATAAAATTAAATAATTACTTCAACTTTAAGTGTTTGAAAAAGATATAAAATAAGGGGTATCTATATTATTATTATATACTCTATGTTTTTTGTCACTCTATTATGTTATTTTTATAATTGGTTATCATTATGATATTAGATTAGTTTATAAATAAAAAATATTTTAGATAACTTGAACTTATTTAATTTTCCAATGATTACTATGATTTTTTTTAGTTTATAGTTTATAGAAAATTGATTTATTGCAGTTAGGAAAAATTTCTTATTTTAAATTGTCACTAAAACTATTGTCGCATCCAATGTCTTACTACAAGAGAAAAACATTCTATAAAATCTATATTATAATTTTAAACATTTATATTTTTCATATTTTTTATAACATATGTCAATTACCTTACACTAAAATCTTATAGAGGGACGATCATTTTTTTAAATTATGGAAGGGTCATTACTATTCAGAACATTGGAAAATATTAATCCAAACTAAACACCGATATTTGATTGTGTTGATTATGAGTACTAGAATGACCACAAGGAAACATATATGACCAATACCAATGTTTTAAATTATGTTTTTTCTTACTATATAGTAAAATATTTCATATAAAGAAGTTATAGTCTTACTTGTGAAGAAAATTTTAAATTTAAACTCAATTTCTAATAGTAGAATACATTGTTTTGTGATATTCATCAAAAATATATAACCAAGATTAATCACGTCAAAAAAATTAAATTTTGAAGAAGTTCTATGTTACCCATTTTAGTACAAAAAAAGTTCTAGATATGTAGAGATTAGATATTAGGGAAATATTATCTGAGTTTTGATTTCATACCAATAGAATCCATTGGTCAAATGCCTCATTGATTTTTTAAAATTGAAAATAGTCTGCAATAACATGGTAAGAGGGAAATTTTTAATTAATTTATGATTGATGAGATATATATTTTCTACCTATATAATGGGAAAATAAAATAATGGTGATTAACAATATGAATCATTTCACAGAGTATATATCAGATGATATTGTTCTTACAGTCATTTAATATGCGAATATATAAAAAATAGATATTGATATAGAGAAAAAATGGAGTTGATTTAACTACAACATCCACATATTCTCTAAAAATAATTAACTATTTATACTGATTTTTAATAACCAAGTACAATCAAAATCAGTTCTAAATAATATATGGGTGATGGTCATTAAAAACCAATGGATTGAGAAATTCACATATAGATAGAGGAATGTTGAAAACACATAACTTTTAGAGATATTACCAGCATAAAATGAAGGATGTAAAGGGTAAACTATAAAATTAAGATTTTTTAAAACTTATATATTATGAATGTAAAAATAATGGACACATTTTACCATATTGTAAAAGAATCTACAAAAATGAAAAATAATCTATAATAATTTTTAAATAGAAAGGAAAGAAGGATTTAGAGATATAAATGATACTTGGACTATGAGTTAAGATCCAAAATTCTTCAATGAATACAGTGACTTAAATCGTGATACCATTTGGAATATTATTGGATTTTATGATAAGGGATTTCAAAATGAGAAGTTTTTCATGTGAAAGATCACTATAGAATCCCATATAAATTTAACTTTTGAATGTTATACTATTTTTTACTCAAATGATAAATATAAATATGATGATAATAGAGTGCCTCAAACTCATGATGAGATGAAGGAATATATAAGTGGAGTTTATGACATGTATAACTATATTTTTATGACGTTTACAAAACTTAAGGGGTAAGTTTCTAAGAGAAATAGTTATATAGTAAAGTATAAATTAATATTTTAGAGTAAACAACTAATTTATATTATAAGAATGTTTCAATTTCTATGACTAAGTTAGAGATTCATGTGACTATGAACGGAAATTTTATATTATCATCAGAACAAAAAAGAAATTTTATTCTTTTGTAATCTTCAAAATATAAAATTGAAGTTATTAAAGTAAAATACGATGTATAGATCCTGAAAAAAATTCATTAGAATTTTAATCCTAGAAGGAATAAATTTTAAAATCTATATAAGATGTTATGTATAAAAATAGAAAACATTCATGCTATGTTCTAATTATACTAAAAGATATTATAATTAGAATATTTCTATATACCAAAAATGTCCATTTTTCATAAATATATTATATAATCGGACATTGTAGCAAAAAAAATTCACTTTGTAAGGATCATTCCTTCATAACTCACATAGAATATATTTCAAAGGAACTCACAATAGTAAATCATAGGCAATGTGAAAAGATAATGGCACAAAATTATTTTTGTAAACATCCCCATAAAAAGTAATTATAGAATCCAATGACTTGATTTATAATAAAGGTTAGGAATATATATATTATTATATAAAGATAAAATATTTGTTACTTGGTAACATTATTCTTTTACATTTTCATATTGTACTCTAATAAGTTTTAATATTGCTCTTACATTTTTTTAAAGTTTTTAATAAAATATTCCATGCTATTGTGTAGTTTGAAAATCATATCAAAACATTTTTTCAACAACAAGTTTTTATATTTTTTTCAATAAATGTTTTTTTATATATAATGGTTTTAATTATAATTAAATCACTTAGTATAAGGGGGTCGTTTTTTCTCATATAACATTTATATTGATTTTTTATCTAAAATTTGATTCTATGGAAGATAGTTAAATAATTTTAGGATCATTTCATGAACACTATTTGAAAGAAATTATTGTTTGTATACATAAAAGGAAAAAACATTAGAGGTTAAATTCTGTTTTTATTTATCCTTCAATATATTTAATGATGGTTATGCGTATTTCTAATATTCATATGTTGACAAGTTATGGATAATAAGTGGTTTTACATAATGAATTTTACTGTTTTAGAATATTAATGAATTATCTGTTCAAAAAAATGAAATATCTTTTATTAATAAATTTATCATTATCATTGATTTTGTTGAGAAGTTTTTTTTTCATCATCAGATTCTAACAAAACCTTAAATTAAATGATAAAAATCATAAATTTAATAAATCTAAGAGTGTGATTCAATGATAGAAGAAATAATTTGATAAATTCAAAAAAAGACTAGAAGTGATAATTAAAATAATTAAAGAAATATTTAGAATATTAAGAAAATTGGTTGATGAAGTTAAATAATTTGATGGACAAATGTATAATAAAAGAAGAAAGATAAAATTTCCTATAATGTTTTTGTTGCGTTAACTCAATATTTTTATAAATGTTCCCATATATTATTATATTTAATCAATTATCTATAATTTCATACCTGTTTTTTATAAACCCTAAGTGGGAGGACTTATATCTTTCTTTCCCTAATTTAGTTTTAGATAGATTATAATAATTTAATAAATTAAATATTTTTACCCTATCATTAATAGAAAATAATTAATGGAGATATATATCAAAAGGAGATAATATGTCTTTTTTAAAATCACAAAGGGGGATAAATTTAAGAGAATTAAATTTTCCCTTTATTTAAAGGGAATACTTTGTTTTTTCTATGGTTTTCATAATGATTTTTAAAATGGTAACAAATCTATGTATTATGGATAATAAACATTGGGGTTTTCTATCAGAACATACAGAGAGTAATTATGTTCTACTTAATTGACCGGGAACGTGCACCTAATAGGGGGTTGAGTTAGGTGTTTTAAATATTTAAGAATTCCTATATTTCTCTTTTAAACCTTTCAATGCCTTTTGGATGAACCTCTATATATGATTAAAAAATATGATTATTTTTAGATTTAACAAGAATAAAAATATACGCAATGTGGTACTAGAATGTAAACTATAAAAAGAGTTTTCAAATAGTTTAGACCCTCTGGAGAATCCTACACCATTTCAATCATGTAATATCTATCTCATTTATTCTACACTCATAATATTATTATCAATATAGCTTGAGTTTTTCATGTATTATCCTGAAACTAATCACTCCATATTGAATAGTTGTAAAATCAATATATTACAAAAGTGAAAAATTTAGCATCACACTATAATATTTTATACTTTCAGCCCACATGTTCTTCTTCATATCTTCCATCTCACCTTAGACTATATAAAAATAAATCAAGGGATGTCTTTTCACCCATGAAGATGATCTTCTTCCACAAACAGATATTTTCTCTAATAACTAGAATTTATTCAAGAACACTTGTATTTAACAAAACATTTATTCTTTAAATATATTCATATTATTTATAGAATTTTTTGTTTTACTTCTTAAACTGAAGAATAATTACATTATACTATTGTGAATATAAATTTATCACTTTTCACTAGATCACATCTTGAGGTACTCATTATTATTCTTTCTTCTTCCTTCTAAAAACCCAATTGGTTCCCTAAGTTATATACTAATTGTATTCCTCATTATAATATGAAGTGGCCACTTTATATTCCATGTTCAGTAATGATGTATCTCTTTATCAACTTCTCAAGAACATGAATTTTATTCACCCAAAAAAATCCACCAAATTGTTTTATTTCTTACTTCTCAATATCTTCAATCTTATGTGCCTAGGTTTATTTTTTAAATGTATTAAGACATTTATATAACAAAAATGGAATACTGAGAAGACTTTTATTCCCACAATTTTTATTTAACTACTTTTTCATCTCAAAATCTATTATAAAAAATAAATTAATAAATGACCCTCAAATAATTGAATTACTATTTCAAGGGTTCTTCTATAGGGTCATATTTATTCAAAACTTATTAAAACTTATTGAAGTATAAATGAAACCCTTGTTGGCATAACACATCCAAAAAACTCACCACATTAATTGGTTTTTCATTCTCCACAACATAATGAAAAAAATACAATATAATATCAATATCATGGAAGTCTCTCTTAGTGGTGTATAATCTTCTATAAACCCTATACAACATCTAAAATGAATCTATAAAAATTAATTATAAAGTCATCACATGCTTCCTCTTTCTTAAAAACCATTATTTATAAACAAAAAATAATTGATGAACAGGTTGATTTATTGACTCAATTACTTCTTTGTTATTATTTAAAATATGATAAATTCAATTCGGTATATTGTTTTGGTGAAAACATAAAATATAATGAATATTAGTTATCCAATCAATCATAGCTCATATCATATTAATCTTGATTCTTTTTTAACAACATCCCAAACAGTATATGATTTGATTCTTTGTAATCTCACAATTCATGAAAAAAATCATTTTTACCAGGTAATAATTGAATATTTTATTAATTAAAATATTGTATGAGGCTTATAAATTCTTATACATATTTTAAATCTCACAAATGATTAAAAATATCATATAGGTTTCCTAAATTTCATATGAGATTAGATTTATAAATATTTTAAAAACTCAACTATCGTATTATCCATAGAAAATATCATATGGAATGTTAAAATGTAATACTTTGTAATAAATTTCCCTTTTAAACATCTCTTCCCATTCAAATATCGAAAGCAGTTAAAAATATCCTAGATACTATGACTTTTTTGCTTTTCCATTTCTAAAATGTATGATCGGTAGAAGGAATGTCTTATGAGTGTCTATAATAACTTATGTCATAATAATTTTTTCCTTTTCAAATTTTATCATTCTCAAATTATCATAAAAGTTTCAAAACATATCTAACAGACAACTTCTCAATCTCAGTTCTCTTAGGCATAAGATAATTTCCTTTTCAATTTTTCAACCTTCCATATCATAGGATAGTTCACTTTGTCATTTTTTATCTCCTCTACATCGAATATATTTCAAAATAAAGTATCATACATGTTAGGAATGTTTCTTCCACATATATGAATTCTACTATGTGGTAACGATGTAGGATAATTTACTTTGACATTTTTCATGTTTTAAAAAAATAAATCAAGGTTTTTTCAAATGAATTATTAGGTTATTCAAATATACAATATTCTTTCTAAAACATCTCAAACCAACTAAAATAGATTCTAATAATTATAGATATTATTATTGTAATTTTAGGAATAATAATCTAGTTAAAAAACATTGAAACTTTAAAAATAATAAATAATTACTCTTTTCAAGGACTCAAATCCCTTAACTCTTTATGCTTAACTTCATCCTTTATATATAATAATACATTAGTTTCTAAATACGTTACCTTGAAAATGAAATATTACATACAACGTTAATGGATTCCTTATTTTCTTTTAGCTCTCTTAAACACTTTGAACTAGTTAGTCACTTGTTAAAAAAATCTTGTATAGGCTATCCAATGGAAGTTTAGTCACTATCTCTACTAAGCGATTCAACTTTAGATGTGACTATTGTATAAATTCCATATATCCCATGAAAAACATTTTGTAACCATTAAGATCAACTCAATAATGATTTGATATATTAGTATAAGGAATTTTTTTAGCTAGAAACTCCATGGACCTCTATTCATATAATTTTTCATGAAAAAATGACATCAACTTCATCTACATTGATTATTTGACAATCACTTATTCACAATAGAGACCATATTTTCATTAGTTAGATTAATAACATATTGGAAACAGTCCAAATTGAAAAAAATACAAACATACACTTTTGTAAACATAAAATAATTTTACTTCTTAGTCAATCATTCTTTGTTATTTTTTCTATTTGATTTTTAAAAAGGGTTCTATTGATAATTTAGAATACTATATTTGTATATTTAGTTTCAAAATCATGATAAAATGATGTTTAATTTAATTTAATATTATTTAATTAGATGAGTTTTCTATGGTTTATTATTATCTTCCGATATATTGTTTTTTAAGCTAAGAAGGTCCATAAAAATATTCAATATAAGTTAACGCACATTAATGGCACAATAATTGCAATCCTTAAAAGATAATGTTTTTTTAAATATGTAACTGATGTCATTTAAACTAAACCCAAAGAACTCTAAATATAAAAATTTATGTTTTTATACCATTTTGAATAAATTCAATTGAGGATTCAATAAATGTAAGACATTTTATCTCCTATAGGTGAGCCATGCATCATCTAAAGACCTTGAGTGTTCATGATTTTATATTTTAGTATTTTCTTCAGATACCATTGAATATTTTTTCATTATATTGGTCTACATTTAAATTTTAAAATAAATCATATTTTATGATTTATTAATTAAAATATGTATGAGGGGAATCTAATTCTTTGGACCTTCATGATCAAGAAGATTCTGGGTGTGTAATATTTATCTCTTTAACCATAAAGTTCAATGATGTTGTGGATACTTTCCCTTATTGGAGATTAAATAGGCAAAGGGGAGCTTAATGATAAATCTTCTTGTTAATGATGTTTTTGTCTAAGATATTCACATTTACGAATTTACTTCTCCTAAATAACATTGTTAAAGTGTTTTTGGTATTTATAACTTGTTGTTACCTTGGATTCAGTTTACAAATCCACTGACCACATTTTTCTAAAATAAAAGAATTCTTATGACATGAATTGTTTCCAAATGATATCCTCTAATGGATCTATGGGTTTTTTTTCTGATAATCCATAAAATTTTAATTTTTTATGTGTTATTATTTGATTTATTTTACATTAATATTTTTTTTAGTTTTTAACTAATGAATATTTTTTTTATTTGGCTTAGTTCTTTTTATTTTGATTATTTTGGGATTTCATGTTTTGAAACATCCTAAAAGTTTTCTTAAGCATGTATTAAAGAAAAATAGTTTACTTTTTAAATCTAATTCACCCCCTCCACCACTAGTGGATTCCATATTTATAAGATGGGTTAAAAAATACCCCTTTGGGGTATTCTTATCATTTTCAATATTGATTGCTCACCCCTATTCATGTTACTCCTGTAACATTATGCCTCCATGGAATCCATTAATAGTTTTTCATGTAGTTTCAACATACTCATTTTGCTCACCCATTAATATTTTACATCCATTAATTCTACCCATGTAACTCAAAAAACACTCCCATATATTCACTAATCCTCCAAAAACGTACTTGAAACCTCTCTCGGTTATAAAACAACCATTCAATATTAATTATAAACAATACAAAGAAACAATATAAAGGAAATTGGGTATGAATCTTGGTGATGATGAGTGGTATTCGACCCAACATAGGTGTGTTTTGGTCTTGTTGTAATATTGCTGATTTTTCTTAAGATATGTTTCTATTTTTGGGTTCAATTTAAGTATTTTGTTCTTCTCAAATAACTGTTTACCAAAGTTCATTAGAATGATTGGGGTTTCCAACGATTTTAGGGAATGAAATAAGGGAAAAAGAAATTTTGGCCATGTTTCGTAGTTTATGCATGGTTAGCGCAAACCATGCGGAACATGCTAGGTCACTGTGCAGCCTTGGACATAGGCTTACGCATGGTTACCACTCAGTTAAGCTAATCATGTAGTATTAATTGGAAACCTTGTGAAGGGGTGATTTTTGGAAAGAGCCTCATGTATGGTTTACGCTCGGTTTGGAAAACCATTCATGTAAACCATGTAGCCTAGTAAGGTATATAAATTAACAAAAATACCATTACATTATTTTTAACGCCAATTGGAGATTTCCTCCTTTCTTTCCCCTTTCAACCCAAGTGATAATCCAAATCTCTCAATATCTTCCAAGTGCAACAATCCCTCATCTCTAGGTCATTTAGTGTGATGTCCATTGTGAATAGAATATATGGTTATGTCTAATTTATTCCTTGAATATTTTTTTTCGTTAGGGTCTTCATCTTTCTTACATATCCATCTGAAGATCTAACAAAACTCTTCTTCCAGTGAGATCAAGGTCGTGGAATCAAGGGTTGTTTTAATAAGGATATAAGGCTTCGATTGAGATAGTTTTCATCAACATATTCAAGGTAGGATTTCTATAAGTTATATCCCATAGTTTCATTTGATATTTTGCATGATTGGGTTTATTTCTTAGTTACTATTTGTTGTGCATTTTATTTTTTTTATTATATTTGGTATAATATATGTCAAAATTATCAATGGAAAACCTCATAGTTCCGAGGGGACATGTAGAGGATGACTTGACCTTTATAGGGACACTAATGGGGAGCTTAGATACTTTCTCTACCTAGAATTAGCTAAGTAAGTTCTAGGTTGTTTTATGATCATGTAGAGACCTTGTTGAGTATGCGATATTTTTAATGGAAGACCATATGATCTACTGGTTAATTATGGTTGGGTTTTAAGGATTATTAATATGTGTAATGGGTTGATATAAGGGAATTCTTTAATATTATCAGTGATCTAGGATTCATAATGGGAATTATGCTAAATGGGAAAAGTGGTGTAAATTGAGAATTTGTTAATAGGTTATGGGACAATATGATATTCCATATTGATTGTTATGGATTGTGATTCTAGTATGAATTGGTTTTTCATTTTTTTAATATGTTTTGTGTGTGGTGAATGGATGGATAAGAATGTGCACATGTATTGAGTTGTGGGATAAAGTACTGAGGATCCTCCCACATGATGAGTTGGGCTGGGAATCTAACTCTACCCAAAATTCTTGGGTTCGGGAAAGAGAAAGAGCTATATTCCCCTAATAGTAGCATTCCACCTAAATTGAGGCTTGGAGGTGAGGATATTGTGGCATTTTGATATTTTATAACTAGTTATTTAGGGACATACTTATTCCCTTATGTAAATGTTGAATTCCATGAACCTTGTGTGATTGATGATGAACTAATAATGAAAGAAACATAATGAATTTGCACCTTGGTTAGTATATATTGTTAACTAGTGTCCCTCGAATTATCTTTCCATTTATTGTTATCAATTTATACTTTAATGCACTATCTCTTGGACTGGATATTTGTATACACCGTTGGTGGTGGAATACTGAGTTGTACTCACAACCTGATCGGGCAGTCATTGGGTACCCAAGCAGATTTAATGCTTGAAGGTCAGTAAAAGGGAAAGGGACCTATGATAGGGAGTTGAGTGGGACGTGGGACATGCATGTATTAGGTTATAAAATTGGATTCATGATTATTTTGGTGATTCCTCTATTTTAAATTATTTTTCTTTTTTCTCTTTCCATTATCGCAGGACATGCCATTTTAACGTTTGATTGTTGTTTGTACCCATTTTTGGGAGAAGTTTAACTATTGATGTTATTAGTTGATTCATATTGTTTTTGAAATTTATATTGGGTTGTGCTATGTATTACTCTGATAAAGATGGTATAGTCTCCCCACACGACCTACTAGACCCCAACTGCTAGTTCGAAACCCCTGGCATAGGGGGAGGCATGCTTGAGGTCAACTGATGACCTAGCTCGAGGAACTAATCTAGTGAAACTTGGGTTGGAGATGTTATAAAGTGGTACAAAAGGAGTTACTTTAACTTTCATAATACATTGTTATGGTAGGAATGTGATTAGGATAGTTTTAGTCCTTGGTAGTGAGTTTGTTCCTGGAAGTGGCTAAACCAAGTATAGGGGATAACCCAAGTCACCCAGGGAGGAAAATGTTGTTCTTTTTGTTTATTGTTAAATTTGATGATATTTCACCATTAGGGGATGCATGTGTTGTGTGATGTGAATTTTTTATGATTTTTCTCTTGTGGATGGAATATAATGAGGTTGTTCATTCATGCATAATTCTTGGAACCTATGTATATAATTTTAATGAATCATAGTATGTACACACAAACGGGATGTGTGTGTGGGACATAGAGGGTAAAATGCATTTGAATTTCTTAAAAGTAGTAAAAATTGTGTCTAATGAAACAATAATGATGGGTTAAATGGGTAGAAAATTTTAATTATAAATAAATAATTATACATAATGTATGGTGGTATGTGAAATGAAATGTTATTGGAGTAAGTTGTGACATGATAATAGTTTCGAAATGATGTAGAAGGAAAGGCTTATTGTCGATTGAGTTAGTTACATCATGTTATCCATGAAATTGGTAGGTATGGTTTAGGGTAGTGTTTTAGGAATGATAACACCTATATGGGTGGTGTAAGTGAAATGGTTTGTTAGTGACTAATGAAGATCCATAATTTTTATTTTTGAATGACTTATGGTTTTGGTTCTAAAGATAAAGTTTGGAATTTCATTTAAATGCTTCCATTAAGACATGTGCTTGTTGAGTGATAGCAAAACATTACTGAGAATGTTCCCCCAGTAAATGAATAGGAGGATCTGGTGGTTATGTATAATAGGAAAGATATGTACCATGAGAATAATTCTTGTTTTACATAGATGATGGAATAGGACCTAGGGTAGGTTGGTCTGAGTATGTTGAAGATGATCAGGGAGTTTTAGCTACAACACCCTCTAACCATTATAGAAGATAGTGGGCTAGAGGAAGCACTATTTTGGATATGGTCTTTCAAGGCTATTGTTGATCATCAAGGCACTACACTTTATAAATGAGTAAAGTTATTAGCCTACATGTTAAGGGGTCTGTCCAAGATTTGGTGGTATATTATGCTTCAGACAGATTAAGATGAATTAATTTCTTGGAAGGAATTCTAGAAAAAATATTTGCAACATTACTACCACAAAATATTGAAGCATGAGAAGGTTGCAGAGTTTATGAGTTGTACTAAGGGGGCTATGTTAGTGATGGATTATGCTAGTTGTTTCCTAACGTGCACTAATTCATCTCAATAATGGTAGAAGATGAGGTGAATATAGAATAATTCCTCCAACATGGTTTTAGGCATGAGATTAGGTCCCATGTAAAGAACTTTAGACTGGAGATGTTTGTCAAGGTAGTAGAAAAAACCCTTATCTTGGAAGAGAACAGAAGGGATCTTTGGTTGGTAGACTTGTGGTTCAAACTAGGCGAAGATATTGTACATTCTCTGGGGGAAGGATGCATCATTTTGGAAGTTTCCAATAGGTTTGTTGTGCATAGAATAGACTGAAGAGATTGTTAGATTCTCGAGGTGGTGAATATGTGTTCTATTATTAGTCTAGCAGACCAGGGCACATGTGGGGTTAGTGTCCCCAACCACCAATCGATTTTTGATACTATAGATGGTTGGGACATAAATAGAGGTTCTGAAAGAACCCTCAGTAGCTGGGTATGGATGGTAGTCAGAGGCAGATTGCAAGTGTGTGCAGGGGATCAATCACCCTATATCAGACAGGTAGATGGAGTTCCACTAGCAGTGCCAGTAGGGGTGGGGAATGTGGAACTTGAGGACAAGACCATCTACACCAGTAGGGAAATTTTGTGCAAGGTACTTAGGCTAAATCCCAGACTAAATGGATAGTCCATATACATGCAGTTTAGTCTACACCTGGAGGTGGTGAGGCTGGACCATCTACCATTCGAGGTATGATTCATGTAGCTTCCACACTCACTAATGCCTTATTTAATATAGGTTACGCACAATATTTTATCTATTCACTATTTTTTGGTGTGTTGGTCCTAGTTGAGGAACAATTTTGTTTGGTTATCTCAATTTATACTCCATTGGGGGCATAAGTTGGGTAAATCAGTTAGTGTAGAGGTTGTTCTTTACAGGTTGGTGGTTATCATTTTCCTTGTATCTTATTTTTTATAAAGATTTCAAACTTTGACATGATCTTGGGTGTGGACTAGCTAGTGTTTTATCATCTCCACAGAAATTGTTTCCATCATAGGGTGACGTTTACACCTCCCAGTCAAGACACATATGTCCATAGTGGTGATCGGGATGTTCAAGAAGGCTATGTAGGTCCATTTTTCAGTAGTTGGGGGAACTCACTACCCAAGAGGCATTAATTATTGTTGATTGTGGGGAGGTGGAGGAACATGTTTTTCCTACTATAGTGGATCTATTTGAGGATGTGTTTCCCGAGTATATCTCGATACTGCAGCCCTAATGGGATGTGTAGTTCACAATCGAGTTGCTTCCAGGGATATCACCAAGATCTATTCTAATATATCGACTGGTTCTGGGAGAAATTTTGGAGGTTAAGGCTCAACTAGACGATTTAGAGAAAAATGGTTTCATTTGACCGAGTACATCACCATGGGGATCACCCATTTACTTTTCATGGAAGGTTTATGGGTTGTTGTGGTTTTGTTTTGATTATAGGAAATTGAATCAGATGATCGTTAAAAACCCATACCCACTTACAAAAATATCTAACATTCTTGAAAAACAAAGGGGGCCTCAATGTACTCCAATATCAATTTGATATTAGGATACCATCAGTTGAGGGTGAGACCTTTTGACCTTCCATGGACAACTTTTAAGATTATGTACCAGTTTTATGAATTTTTGGGGATGCCATTTGGGTTTACCAATACGTAGAATGTGTTGATGTTGCTAATTAATCATACATTTCATCCTTATATGTATCAACTTTTGGCTCTCTTTTTTGATTACATCTGGGTGTACTAAAAAACTATTTATGATCATGCCCAACATCTAGGATTTGTCTTGAGTACTCTAAGAGAACATAGGCTATACTCCAAGCTTATAAAGTGTCAGTTATTGATTAATAAATATAATTTATCGGGACATATCATTTATGACATAGTTGTGTCAATATATCATGAGAAGGATCTTGTTTTGGTGTCTTGGCGGTAGTCTTAGAATGTTTCTAATGTTGGGAATTTTTTTGGGTTTGGATAGTTATTACAGGAGGTGCATTGGGGATTTCTCTAGTTTGGTAGAAATACTCTCAAACATAAGCAATAAGAGTGTTATTTTTGAGTGGTTAGAGGTGTGTGAGAATTATATTCTAGAATTGATGATGTTGTTGACTGCCATACTAATTCTGATCTTACCTGAACAAGCTAAGAGGTACACATTGTTCCATAATGTGTCTGGTGTTGGAATCAGGGCAGTGTTGAAGCCGAATGATTGAGTTGTATAATATAGGTCAAGATATTTGAGGCCTCATGAAATAAATTACCTTACCCATGATATTGATATTTCTACTATGGTTTGTTCCTTGAAGTGTTGGAAGCACTAATTCTTCGGGGAAAAATTCATGGTGTTTACCAATCACAAAAGTTTTCTATATATATTCTCTCAGTGGATTTTAATACTTGGACACAAATGTGGGTCGAGTACCTATAATCCTAATATTTTGAGTTCTTTTACACACTCGGTAAATGGAATAGTGTTTAGGATGCCCTGATTGACAGTACTCAGAATCAGTTGGTTCTAGAATCCAACTCTTAATGGAAAATAATGGATTTGTTTCTTGAGAAGCACCTTCTGGTTCAGGATGGGAATAGAAAAATGTCCCTTTCTTCTATAGATGTTGAGTCTTTGATTTTGATCCAGGTCTAGGAGAGTCTTCTAGAGGATATATAGTGTTTTTAAATGAAGGAAATTTGTAATGGTGGGGAGTCACCTTCTAGTCAGTTTGTTGGTTCTGATAGAGTTGTTTAGGTTCTTGGTCGTTTTGTAGTATCTACAAGTGCACACAATGAGTTGATGCGTGAGTTATATTCATCAAATTTGGTAGTAAATCCTATCATGAATAAAATGTATTGTGATCTACATCGGTAGTATTGCTTGATGGGAATGAACAAAGAAGTTGTGGGTTTTATGGCACGATGCCTTACCTATCAATAGTTGAAGTCTATGCATCAACATCGAGGTGGGTTGTTACAGTTTTTCATTATTCTATAATAAAAGTGGAATGACATAACTATGGACTTCATAGTGGGTATTCTGAGGAATCCTCGAATGAATTATGTAATCTAGTTCATTGTAGATCAGTTGACTAAGGTGTCACATTTCTCACTGATCTAGGAAACTCATACAGTCAAAAAGTTGGGTGAGTTATATGTTCAAGAGATAGTGAGAGTACTTGGTGTGCTGAGAACCATAGTTTTGGATCGTGATACACATTTCACATCACATGTTTGGTAGGGGAAAAATGCACTTGGTATAGAATTATGTTTTATTATGTCTTGTCACCCACAAAAGGATGGATAGTCAAAGAAAAAAAAATTGGTATTGGAGATTATGTTGACTTGTGTTCTGGATTTTAGTGGTTAGTGGGAAAAGCACTTGCCTCTTGTTGATTTTGCATACAATAACTGTTTTTAGGATACAATTCCAAGGGTTACTTTTGAGGAACTCTATTGGAGGCTATCTATATCAATTTTGTGTGGGTTAGAAGCTGGAGAGCCTACGCTCTTAGGACTGATTCTCATGCAGGAGAAGTCTGAGACGGTTTAGTTAATTCAGAAGCTGATTGCAACAACATAGTGTAGGAAAAAGTCATATTCATATTTTCATCATAGATCTCTACAGTTAATGGTAGGTGACAGTGAGTTTATTTGGGTGTTTCAAATGTTGGGACACCGTCAAATCTATAGAAGGGGAATGTTGGCACCCTGGTATGTGGGGTTAGAGATCGTGGAGAGTATGAGAAGGTTGGCTTACCGATTGGTGCTTTCAAAATGGTACAGTGGAACACACAATTTTTTTCATTTTTTAAAACTACAGTAGTACCAACCAGATCCATATCATATGATAAATGTTGATTTTGTAGAGCTATAGGCTGATGCGTCTTTTGAAGATAATCTAATGGGTATTGTGGATCATAGTGAGAAGGTCTTGCAGGGTAAATTTGGGCCTTTTCGTGTTATATAGAAGCATGGAAATATTCAAAAAGAAACATGTGAGCAAGAATCAGATATATGGGACCAGTTTCATGATCACTTTTCTCAAGGAACCCAATGATGCTCGGGAATAACAGCTCATTGGTGAGCCATTCTAAGGTGGGGAGGTTGTATGATCTGGGATTTATCTTAATGTAAGTGTTTATTTATGTTTTAGTTTAAGTCCTTTATTTTCATCAAATAAGTGTTTCCCAAAGTTCATGAGAAGGCTATGGGGTGTTCTAGGGGTTCGAGGAATGAAATAGAAGAAAAATTAATTTCTATGAATGTTTCATGGTTTGTACATGGTTAGTGCAAACCTTGCGGAGAATCCCAAGTAATTGTGCATCTTTGGACAGATGCTTTCACATGGTAACTGCATGGGTAGACTAACCATGCAGAATTATAAAGAAACCATGAAATGGGGTTATTCTTATATAGTGGATCATGAAATGTTTAGAAAACCATTTTGGTAAACCGTTCACCATATAAAAGTTGAGAAATTTACAAAAATTCCATAATGGAATTTTTAACCCCAACTTGGGATTTCCACCATTCTTCCCCCTTACAACCCTAGTGATGAGCCAATGCTCCCAAGATCTTCCAAGGGTGATTCCACCTCATCTCATGGTCTTTTTTAGTGTCTTAATTTGTGAATCGATTATTAGAGTATGTCTAATATCCTATTTTCTTCATCTTTTCTATTAGGGTTTCCATCTTTCTTCCATCATTTCTTGATGTTTTAAAACCCTCATTTTGTGGTGAGACTTAGGTTTTGGATTCAAGTGTTGGTTGAATCAGGATTTAATTCTTCGATTGGGGGATTTTTCATCAAATTATTCAAGGTAAGTTTTCTACAAGTTAATACCCATAGTTTCATTTGAGATATGTGCATGCTTTGGTTTATTTATTGGTAACTCCTTTTGTGCTTTTGATCCTTTGATTATTTTTGTGGTAATGAATGTATAAATGATCAATTGAAACCCCCATGGTCCCCATGGGAATCATGGAGGATAACATGACCTCTGTAGGGCCACTAATGACATTCACTGATAATTTATGGACCTAGAATTAGCTAAGTGTGTTCTAGGTTTTTGTGTGATCACGTAGAGCCCTTTTTGAGTATATAATATTATTAAAGGAAGTAAAAATGAGGTATTTATAAAATATGGTCAGGGTTTCAGTCTGGTGACTTTGTGAAATGGGTTGATATAAGGGAATTATTGAATATGATTAGTGATCTAGTCCTGAGAATGGGTATTGGGCTAAATGGGCTAAGTGATGTAACTGTAAAATGTGTTAATGGGTTATGGAACAATATGATTTAGCAAGTTGATTATTATTGATTATGATTGTTTTATGTATTGTTTGTGTTTGATTTCAATATGGTGGCATGTGGTGAATGTATGGATATGACTATTAACATGGCTTGAGGTGTGGGATAATGGACTAAGGATCCTCTCATAGGTCGAGTTGGACTGAAGCTTTAAATCTACCCACAATGCATGGGTTAGGGAAGGGGATGGAGCTCTATTCCCCTAATGGTTTCATTCCACCTGAACTAAGGCTATAAGATGATAATATTTTGATGTTGTGATATGTTATCTCTAATGAGTTAGTTACTTACTTATTACATTTTTTAAATGATGAATTTCATGAACCTTGTGTGATTGATGAAGAACTAGTCATGAAATATACCTAATGAATTGGCACCTTGGTTAGTATAGAAAAGTAGAGATTGTTAACTAGTGGTGCTCGAATTGTCTTTGATTTTTATATTATTTATTTATACTTTCATGAACTATTGGTTAGACTTGTAATTTTTAGACACCATTGATAGTGGCCTACTAAGTTATAATCACACCCTTATCGAGCTGTTGTTGGGTACCTGGGAAGATATCACGCTTTTATGTTAGTAAAAGGGCATGGGCCCTATGCAATCGAGTTGAGTCAGACACGTTACATGAATTGATGAAATTAAAAACTTGGATTTAGAACCATTTTTTTATTCTGCTGTTTTTAATTTTTTTCAGTTGGTTTCACTTGGAATTGTAGCATGACTTGACATTTTTACTATTGCTTGTGGTTTTCACCCAATTTTTGGAGATGTTTGACTATGCATGTTATTCATTATTTCTTATTGTTTCTACTATTTATATTGTGTTATGTTGTGTATTACTTATTAGAGAGGGTATTTTCTCCCCACCTAACCTATTAGACCCTCACTACAATTCAACAAACTCTAGTGTATGGGGAGGCAAACATGAGATCAATTGACAACCTGGATCAGGGAACCGATTTAGTGGCACCTGAGTCAGGGACGTTACTCTTTTTATCACTAATCCCTTGATATGATTCTTACAAACCCTAACAATAGTTTTTGGTAATGATCCTATTTAGAATAATTTTATTCTCAATCCCCTATACATAAATTTTTCTTATAGTTCTCTTATAAAGATTTGGTGATTGATCAAGACAATTATTTCTTGCGAAGATCATGATCTTGTTATTTTCACTACTGTAGAATTTTTGTTTTGATATATCATTTTAGAGGCCTTATTATTTATAAAATTTAAATTTATTATGGATTTATTTAATTTATATAATATGGATTTTTAGTGTTTTTATCTTATGTTTGTGTTATTATAATGGTAATTATTCCATTTTATATGTGATTGTATCTTCATTACTTGTCTCCAAATTATAGTGTATTAGAGGAGGGATTTGGTTAGTTACTCTATTATTAACTATATGCATAGAAATGTTTCACAGTGGGAATGTGCTATGAGAGTTTTTTATTAGAAATATGTGAGTATTTGGGTGGATATCAATACTTGAAATTCATGAGGCTAAATGGGTTTGATAATGAAAATATTTCAAGAAAACACAACATCTAATGTATCAAGGGATACTGTTTGGGGCACGGGTTCTTAGGGCCCCATAGAGTATAATTAAAATACATTATTCATCTTAATCATAAAAAGAAATATGAAGATGATTAATGTGTTTAGATTAAAAAATAAAACAACCATTATACTTGATTATTCATGTGTTTTAATTCAGGTGATTCTAGGGGAAATGAAATTATTCTAGTTAAATAAGATTAAATAAAGAACATTTTCTTGGAATTAGTAGTTTCTTATTTTCATATAGAGATGTGTATTGTTCATATTTTTTCATGGTTTAGGTTTGATAGGTTTATTAGGATTGTTCATTTAAACATAAGATTGTTCACCCTATATAGGATGATGAGACATAGAGTTAAATGTTCTGTGAATCTCAGCATCAGATCTAGGTGATGTATAAGGATTATATCTATGATTAGAATATATAGTGAAAGATGGTAATTTTTTAGATTAATTTTAGTTTCCTATTTTCAATTAAGAATAATTGGATCTTATTTGTTTTTATTTATTTATATGATAAGCTTTTAAATTATGGATTTTATTTCTTATATAGCATGGGTATTTGAACATTTCTTGCAAAGATTTCTAGAAGTTGTTCAATGTAACGATTTTTCCATGGAAGATGAATGGGGTGAATCTATAAGTGTTTATTTCTATTAAGTAATGAATTATTATTATATCGGAACTCATGATCTTATTCAAGGTACTTATCCATTTTCCATTGATATTCTCCCAGATTAAGATACTAGATCTTGGCATTTTAAGGAGGATCTATGTCCACTATTTTACATTAGGAAACCCCATTTGAAATGTCTACATTTCTGGTGGTGTTAGTTAAGGAATTTTTAATTGATATATACATGTTCTAACTGGATCATCATGATATTGGAGTAATCATACATTATTACAGAGATGATATATAGATATAGGATATCAGATGCAAGGATATTTGACAGTTTAATCATAAGGGAGTCAATGTTAGTAGTCATTTCACTTATATAGAGTTGGTAGTTATTATTCCATTACAAATATATTCATTATGTTTTTTCAATTTAAATGGATTTCATGACCATTTTCATATATAGAGTCTAACCATTCAATCTTTTAATATAAACATACATATTGATAATCTTGATCAACCCCTACAACAATATCCTTTAAGACCTTAGCATTAGTAGTTTCAATATTCTTTCGATTAGAAGAGGGGAGATGGAGAAGGTATAAGAAAACCCTATGATATCACCTAACCTTAGGAACATAGTCTTAGGAGTATCCATGGAGGCGGTCAATGGTAAGGTTAAAAAATTAGAAAAGTGGAACTTAGTTAATTACATTCAATGGAGTTGTTAACTTCATGAAAGATAGATATCATTTAAATCACCATATTCTTATCTTATACATTGTATTTAATAGTGAATTAAGTGCTACATGTTCATTTATTAAACCCAATATGGTTTGTGACTTATGACTCAAGGAGGGGTGGATTATAGTACCCTTGTTGTTGACAATTCCAGTAACAGTTCAATCTAGTTTTATTGATATGTTATAGGGTTGTGATATGATGATGGGGAAGCATTAGTCTTTTAGGGATTTCTTCTTATAGATATGATAATACAATAACATTTTTTGCGTGGATTGGTTATACTCTATGTATATGGTCACTAAGTTATTCCAAAGGTGAGTTTCATTTTTTTTATTTTTATGAAAATCTGGTATTTCTCATTAGCGAGTGGTTCCATCAAATTGCTTATAAGAATTTGGATAATTTTAATCCCAGTTAGATAGATGGAATTTTGTATAGTTGAGGTTGATTCATGGGTTATTAGGATAGTAATGGATTAATTTATAGATTTTTTTATCGAAAGGGATTGTGAAATTAACCCTTGATGTTAAATTGAGTTCAGGATAAAGTTATATAGTTGAGTAACATTTATTTTGATGCCTCATTATTGGATGGTGCATTCTGAGTTGTGAGAGTAGAGAATTCATATAAACAATTTGATGTTGTGGGGATACATTCAACCTAGGGTAACACTATAGGGGGATATTATGTTATTCTCTATAAACAATATATTAGTCTGAGGTTGAAAATTGACTACCAATTCTTGAACTTGGTGATGATCATGAAACGTTACCCATTAAAAGGTTAAATGACATATTCAGTTGATTTAAGGGTAAAATCTAGTTTTTATATATTGATATGTGGCTTGGATATCATCATATGTGTGTGAAGGATGAACATAATATTAAGACCACATTAAAGTGTCATTATTGAAGCAATACATTTGATGTTATATCATTTTATATCACTAAATACCAATGTATATTAAAGGTGCTCATCTAGTATGTGTTTCCTGAGCTCCTATATCAGTGCATGGTAGTGTTATTAAATGAAATCCTGATGTAATTGAAGTCAATACTGTATAATTCAGACTATAAATGGATTTTTATTGAAGTCCATGGGCAATATTATATCTATTAGATGTTTTAAAAGTATAATTTTTGTGGTTCTGAACATCATTTTCTTGGGGATGTGTGTAACACCATGATATTTTATGAGATTTATTCTTTTTAATTTCTTTAATATATTCTTTTGTAAAGTAAACCATGATTATCTTGTAGTATACACAATAATATACTTGGCTTGTGTGACACGCAAGAGTGACCTTCCTCGATAGCTTGTGTGGTACACAATACCGAGTTTCACTAAACAATGATATGTTCTAATATTATTAGGAACTAGCTGTTATGAATAGTATTAACTTAATTTTGAATTTTATAACATTATAATTAATCTTACACATTTTTTAGGTCATGGTATGAGAAAAAAAATCGATTTTTCATATAAATGAACTATTTTTTAAGAAAATGCAGTTTTTCTACCTTTTGATGGAACACCCATTTTAAATATAATTTCTAATAGGTTTATCAGTTCAATTTGGAAAATTAAACTAATTATTTTGAATCAGGATATAAAAATTTACTTTGGTTAAGTTTTTCATATTTTTATGTTAACTTTCTTATTTTGATGAATAGTAAAACTACGCTAAATTTTACTTAAAAGAAACATTTTTCATCGAGATAATTTATATCATTAAATTATAATATTGAATTGTTTTAAAGTATAAATAGAATCTATTTTTACAATTTAATATAATATATTTCATTATCATTAAATTTACTTTGAATTCATAGGTAAAAACATTTCAACCTTTTAAAATGTTTTAAATAAAAACCAATTTTTTTCAACAACATGATTAATTTTAAATTAATTACTGCATATTATGTGTTTTGAGTTTAGAAAAATTTATTTTGTATCTGGAATCAGTAGGTACAAATTATGTTAATAAGCTACTTTTATTTTAGGCCATTATGAATAGTAACTATGGTAAATTTTATTTACCCTAGTTAATGGTAAATCGGGTAATTAAGGGTAAAAATAATATTATAAAATTACCCTAACACTTGTCATAATATAATTTGATTATTATATTTCGTCCTAAAATATAATTGGGTTGAAATTTTTTCTATTGGAACCCACTTGGTTGCGATTAAGACCTGTAATTTATTTTATTTAAAGGAAAGTGAAATATGTCTCACTCAAACTTTAATAATTAAAATATTTTTAATATTAGATTAAATAGAATATAATTTGGATTATAAATACTAATTTGAAAGATAGATTTTTTTTATTTTTCATGGTAATTTTTTTTAATTTTTGTGAAATAAATAATTACCATAATAGCTTACACATTAATGACACCAAAATTATTTATTTAGTGAAAAATCAATAATGTAGTTTTTATTAATATAATAATACCCATACAAAGGCCAAAACACTTGAACAAAACTTATTGGTCAAGTATATCTACACCATAATCATACAAGTGTCTACATGTGGACTATTTGAAGCAGTATAAAACAAATCATGACATTTATATTATATTATTTTTAATTATGTCAGTGTTGTCACCTTCTTAATTTAATAAACCTATCATTTTAAAGTTCAGTATTCTAGAAGATAAATTCGACTAAAAGTATTCTTATGAAATATATTATATTTATCTTCATTATAGTATTTTATTTTTAATTTTTATTCAACAAATATTTATTTTAAATAATTATACAAAAATTTTTTAGTAATAATTTTATTAAGAGAAATATCAAATAAAGGGTATTAAAAATACTAAAATAAATATTATATAGACTAATAAATATTCTCCACGAATTTTATAGATGAATATGACATGTTATAAATCTATTAAATATTTTGGTTTGACTATATCATCTATTTTAATTTTATTTAAATTCAAAAAAATGAATAATGTCAAAATTAACACTATTGATATTTTATAAAAATAACATATTATTAAATTGTTTAAAAATTAAAAATTTATTTAAAATTTAAAAATTGAAATTTATATGGTCTAAAATTTCATAACGTATCCAATTATGGACAATTTAAAACACATAAGTAAGTATTTATAACCATTTAAAATTTAGAATATTATTACCAAAAATAAAATTAAATAGATTAAATAAGGATAAATCTAAATGATAAGGTTTAGGATAAAATCAAAACAGGTCTAAATATGATTTTTTGATGATATTAAAACTATATATTTTTCAAATATTTGAATTTGAGTTACTTTGGATGTTTTTATGCGGGGTTTGATTTGAGTATAATTTATTATTTTAGGGGTTTCCAAAAGTGCCCCTCTACTCTCTTATAAAAGGGCACCTCCTCCCTCTTCTCTTCACTCCATTTTGAGATTCCAAACATAGACAAACCATGCTCATTTCCCTTCTCAACCTACCTAAGAACATATTAGTTGTCCGGGTATTCTTAAAAGACAAACATTAGTTCCCTAAGAGGTGGTTTAGAAGAGGCGCGTCAGAAAAGAGGTAATATCCTTTACCGATTCTTTCAAACTTGTTTCTTCTTATACTTCCTCTATATGAATTGTTTCATTATTAAGTAGTAACTAAATTATCACTTGAATACTGATATGATATTATTAATATGAAACAATCATATTTCACCTTCTATACATCCTACAAAAAATAAAATCATCGCGCATGCATACGTATGGAATACCTTCTCTACGTCGTGGTGTAATATGTTTTTCACCACCACCTTACATGGATGGGTATAATGGTGGAAATAATAACCATATATGATTATTATAACATGATACCAATTATGATATATTATATCATCCAATCCAATTCCATTCAATAATTATGGGAATGATATCATCGCTCGTGCGTACGTATGGATTACCGTCTCCATAATGTGATGAGATTCATTCTCCATGTTAACCATTCAAGAATGATTATAAAGTATATATAATGAATAATAATATGATATATGACATTATAATGATACTATATTAATGTATATATATATTTGTGTGTGTCATCTACTTACTTCCATTCATGTCAATAAGAAAAGGAAAATAATGTTCATGCATACGTACAGCCAACCGTCTCTATGAATGGTGTATTTCATTTAATTTATCGTTCTATTATATATATATATATATATGAAAACTGAATATATATATATGTTATATAAATATTGTTTTACATTCTTCAAGTAATTAAATCATTATATAAGTAATAATATCAAGAACAACAGTGTAAAGACCTGGAAATTTCAAGGATTTTTTTCAAAAAAAACATTCGAATTTTACGAGTCCGCAGTTTCTGGCGGCGCCTGATTCTGAGGCCCGGTGTGCCTGAAATCAATTTCTGAATTTTTTTCGGCTACATTCAGAAAACGTACGTGCGAGTTTTTCTATCTTTTGAACCTGTGCTCAGAATTGAAATCAGAGGACACCGATGAACTCGCAGGGCCGGTATTCGCTTAAAGGGACTGTTACCGAAGTTGTGTTTTATGCCAGCCGAAAGTTATAATTTGAGGATTTATCATAAATTAAATGATATTGTGGTGATACACAATTTTATTTTAAGAGTTGGTTATTTTCCTCCAAGAGGAAGTTAGGGGTGGGTCCCACACCCCACATAACCTCCCATGAGAGGATTTAGTGTAGTGGGTCCCACATGAACCCAAACTCTTTCACCTCCCCTCAACTCCCCATTAATACGCCTTTTTTTACAACTCCTCGTATTTATTGTGGTGGAGCCTCTCCACCTCCCACCCATTGAATGTGCCAACCTATTTAATTTATATCTGCATTAATTAATTGGAACCACTTTTAAATTAATTTGAATAGCATGGAAATTCTATTAAATTGGGAGCCTTTTATTTCTTTTGCATTGGAAAGTTTACTATTGGGGAGCCTCTAGATAATTTGAGGACAGGTGATCGTTTTTTGACGAAGAAAATCGTTCTTCAATGAAGAACATCCCTGACGAAGAACACGAAAGACTTTTTCCAATGACGCTTCTTCCTCGGACGCACCCTGACGTCAAGGAAATCTACGTCATCTTCGGGTTCTCTTCCCACATCACGACAATGACTCTTCCTCCCACGTTGATGGGAATACGTCGTTCTCCACGACGCTGTCTTCCACGAAGCCTGACTACCATGATTCTCGTCTTCCGCGGCTCATAGACTTGTGATGTCAATTACGATGTAGGGGTTATGTATGCTCTTTATATGAATACTTTAACCTCGTTCGTCATTGATTGTTCTTGGATTATCATTGGCCATCTGCTACTGCCTAACGTGGAGGGCGCGGGCCGAATGAACACGGCCCGACGACCCACTGTTCATCCTTGTTTATTTTTGAAATGGAGGTGGAGATGGAAGAGGCAGAAATGACCAAGGCAGCGGTGGAAACGGTGTCCATTCACCGGCCGATAGAGGATTGCGACACTGGATGTCTTGTGGAGGAGGGAAGACTGCAGCTGCATCCGAGCCACTCGGATGAAGAAGAACCAACCGGCAGTAGCCAGCCGGATGGTAGGACCGTGACACCATGTGGAGCCGCGCTATGGAGAACTGCAGTCCGTGCTCCACAGGCCTCTTTGGTGGCAAACCGTCCGGCCACCTGCCAGCTGGGTTGAAGGCCGCGGCGCCGCCAGACACGGCGTGCGGAAGACAGCGGCCCGCCCGAGCTGGCTGCTCGTGCCGGAAGTGTCAGACGGTTTCTGCCAGCCATGCCTGAGGGGAGGCGCTGCTCGGCGCCACCGTTTCGTAAAACTAGGGGCCACACCCCCTGGACCGCTCGTCCAATTGGTCGAGCCGTGGCTAGCCTCCAGCGGCACAGACCGGGCCATGCCCCACCGGGTCGGGCCGCGCCAAGTCAGGCCAGGACGCGCCCCACCGGGTCAGGCCACGCCCAGTCAAGTCATGCCGTGCCCCACTAGGATGGGCCACGACGGGCTGGGCCAACCCCTTAACTGTGTCATACCCACTGAGCCAGGACGGGCCGACCCACCAACCCACTGGGCTTGATGGGTCGGGCCTGTTTTGCTTAAATGTGAATAGCTTCACGATCGTGCGTCTGATCGACGCGCCATCTGCGGCGCTGAGATCTTCATAACGAGATGTTCATTTTGGGATAATATAACTGAGTTTTGGACAACTTTCGAAAATGGCTGGGTTTTGAACGAGCGTGATTCCAACTGGGCCCCTGGAACGGAAAAGACAATAACTCCCAGACAAGGCGTCTGATTGACGCGTCGTCTGTCGCGTTTGGTTTCTATTGACGAGACAAAACTTTGGCATAAATCAACTCATGTCTTTATGACAGTTGATGTATCAAACCCTTTTTACTCTGGCAGCCAACCCCCCTACAATCGAGCGTGTTGTGTTTGGGAACCCTAGAGTTGGCTGCGCCTGCGTCGATTTCTGTACTGGGATCCTCCTTGGGTTCGACATCGAAGACTTCCGTACTGGAATCCGTCATGGGTTTGACGGTTATGACTACTGTTCTTATATCCAGTGTGGGTCCACTAGTTTGTCCTCTGTACTTGTATCCTATGTGGGTCTGCTAGAGTAGCTGGCCTTGTTTCCTTTTTGGGTCCGACAGCTTAGTTGGTCTTGTATCATGTGTGGGTCTGATAGCTTAGATGAATTAGTGACTACATCTGATCATCTCTATCGCTATTTGAAATATGTATATCTATGTGAGGTGAGTCTTGAATTTTAATAATTATCATCAATGTGATTGACTTCTTTCATGTATGGACTGAGTTGTGCTTAGGCTAGAGAGTTTGGAGCCGAACTGAGATTGATAACTAAGGTATATGTATGGGCATATACCTATGTAGGGTTGGTTGATATTTTGTGATTGTATCTCTCTTCTGTGGTTTATCCTTCGTGGAATCTGGGAGACCCTTAGGGGT
The DNA here is from genome assembly GCA_963277665.1 of Viscum album. Classification (NCBI taxonomy): domain Eukaryota; kingdom Viridiplantae; phylum Streptophyta; class Magnoliopsida; order Santalales; family Viscaceae; genus Viscum; species Viscum album. The sequence goes on from OY728163.1 coordinate 341,241,019, forward strand.
CTCAAGATCCCTACTGAGTATCGTATACTCACCCCTGCATTGGCTTGGCCCACACTACGTTGTGTTGGATGCATACGATGGAAAACACTGATCAAGGTGGAGACATGAGGAGCTGGATGGTACCCGAAGGTGGACCACTTGGAGAGACGTACACGGAGCAGATGGACAGACCCAAGGTGTCGAGGAGACCATTTGTACCCACCCTTTAGGTGGGGTACCTAGAGGATGACTTAGTGGTTGTTGTTGTACTTTACTTTTGTTGTACTAGTTTTTCAATTATATGGTACTTACTGTTGGGACGGTATTTCTGTCCCCTTTCTTTCCAGCACATACTTTTTTATTTGAGTATTACTTAGTGATTACTTTTTTTTGATTACTCTGTTGTTTTTGTTTACTATTATAAAGGCAATGCCTTCCCTTATTATCAATATTTACACCTTGGTGCAAGTCCCCAGCTCCTGGCCTATGCAAGGCGTTCTTGGGGTAGTCACGGCACGGGCCCGAGGACGGGTCGTGACAAATTGGTATTAGAGGAGTCGGTTCTAACACCGAACTCAGGACTCTAATCTTTATTTCTGTGAAGTAATAGTGTTGAGAGTATTGAGTGTGGTTTTTAGTCCAAGGAGTCCAGTGTTAGTGTGGCGGCCGACATATCCATACACGAGGACCCTGACCTCTGATTTCCAACTCAGTGCATGAAAACACTGATTGCATGTGTGTTTCCATTTAAAAGATTTCTTTGTGATTACTTTGTGTCAGATCACTAGGTATACTGTTTAACCGTGGCTCACCTTTTTTTAGGATGGCCCCATGAAGGTAGCTAGCTAGGGTTCTGAGTTACATACGAGATGGTATCCCATGAAGCGACGAGGCCTTGGTGTAGGGCCCCATCACAGCAGAGGCACCAGCAGAACCACTACCCGCTGGGCCGCTGATACCACCAGCCCCAGCAGTAGAGAGTTCACGCCTCCTGAGTGTGTTGCACGAGTTCCAGTGATAGAGGTCGCCCATGATCTGTGGAGAGACGTACCCACATGCATTTGAGGATTGGATGGAGGCTGTCGTTAGAGTTTTTAGATTGGTATGGACACCAACCGACCTTAAGGTGATCCTTGTCGCTAGTCTTATGCATGAAACAACAGATAGATGGTGGAGCCTGATGCTCCAGGTGAATTACGAAGCATCACATCTTTGGCCACACTTCGAGAGTCTCTTTCGATCGGAGTTTGTTCCATCCACCCTTCGTGCTGTGTGGATTCAGAAGTTACTACATCTGCAGCAGGGAAACATGCCAGTAACTTAGTACTCAGCGAGGTTTACTGACCTCTCATGATACTCCACAGATATGGTACGAGACCTGTTCTTCAAGGCTCAGACCTTCGAGAAGCGACTGAGGCACGAGATTTGGGCTTTGACGGTTCCCCTCAGTATCTCGATGCAGGCGGGGGTGCCGGAGAGAGCCCTTCTAGTGGAGAGATTTCTCACTGAGCAGTCACCGGCAGCGAGACCCACTGTAGGGAAACATGTAGCGGAGTCTTCTGCAGCTGGTAGTACACATATGTCACAGTGGTCCAAGCGGATCAGGCCATGAGATGGGAAATCTCAAGATACAGGTTCGGTTGTGAGGGGCACACGAAACAGATCCAGCCTTATGAGGATCAGGTAGTACTATGCATGCGGCGGGCAGGGCCACATGGCTCGTGACTACCCAACCCACCATGCAGACAAGCAGAAAATAGTAGAGGGACCTCCCAGACAGAGGCAGAAGTTTGACCGTGGTGGTCCGCCGAGAGTGGGCGGACGAAGCAGAGGAGCTGGCCGAGCAGCGGGTGGTGCACGACGTTTCGAGGCTCTACCACCATCACCACCAGGAGGTCCACCCTAACCACAGGGATCAGGCGGACAGAGGCAGGATCAGCTCCAGGCAGTCGAGGCCGATGACTACGGCGCACCTGAGATGATTCGAGGAACTATCCATGTTTACTCCACCCTTCCTGTAGTACTTATAGATAAAGGTTCGAGTCATTATTTTATTGTCGATGCCCTTGTTCAGAGCTTGGAGATTCCGACGGATCCTTTGGCTTGATCCTTACGGCTAGAGACTCATACAATAGTAGACTTGATGATTACGCACTGGTTCCGGCAGTGTGAGCTTACTCTAGGAGGTGAGAGCTTAAGTTGGGATCTTCTTGTAGCGGCATCGAGGCCTTAAGACGTCATCTTGGGTATGGACTGGTTATCTATAGTCTATGCTCATATCAACAGTATTAGGCGCAAAGTACGGTGTATCCGCACGGATGGGACCAGGTTCACCTTCACTGGCAAGAAGGGAGCATTTACAGCGTAGGATGGACTTACATAGAGGAGAGGGCATCCAATCACATATTAGTTGGCTAGTCTCATCCTCGGAGCAGTTGATGTGAGGAGTCTTAGTTTTCTTAATATGGTGGATCATTATGCGGAAGTTTTTCCTGTCAACGTTTCAAGACTACCTCCTCTCAGAGAGGTAGACTTCTACATAGACTTGTACCCCGGGAAAACAGCGATATCTACCCTAGAATATCGGATGGCTCCTTCCGAGCTTCGTGAGCTGTGGGTACAACTGGAGGACATACAGGGAAAGGGATTTATCCGACCTAGTGTTTCACCCTGTGCTTCTCCGATTTTGTTCGCCAAGAAGAAGGATGGGATCTTGTGACTGTGTGATGACTACCATCGCCTGAATCAGGTGACCGTGAAGAATAAGTACCCACTTCCAAGGATTGATGACCACTTCTATCAGCTCAAGGGAGCATGATGTTTCTCAAAGATAGACCTCGGGTCAGGCTATCACCAGCACAGAGTTCGAGACGAGGATGTGCAGAAGACGGCCTTCAAGTGTCAGTATGGACACCATGAGTTCTTGGTGATTACTTTCAGTGTAACCAATTCTCCAGTAGTGTTCACGAGTCTCATAAACAGGATCTTCCAGCCTTACCTCGATCGATTTGTCGTAGTCTTCATCGACGACAAACTGATTTACTCGACTATTGAGGAGGAGAATGCCTACCATTTGTGGGTAGTGTTGGACGCACTATGGGAGCACCAACATTATGGTAAGATCTCGAAGTTCCAGTTCTGGATTTGAGAGGTTCACTTCTTGGGACGCATCATCTCGGAGGTAGGGGTAGCAGTGTATCCAGCAAAGATCGAGGTCGTGATTTCTTGGGTGTCACCCAGGAGCGTGACAGAGGTGCGGAGTTTTCTAGTTCCAGCTGGTTACTATCGAAGGGTTGTGCCAGACTTCTCGAGAGTTGCAGCACCGCTTTCAGCTTTGACGAAGAAGGGGAAACACTTTTTGTGGTCAGATATATTCCAGCAGAGCTTTCAGGATCAGAGGCAGAGATTGATTAGTGCGACCATCTTGAGGCTACCGGAGGAGGGTGTTGGGTACGTAGTTTACTGCGACGCATCAGGGACCGGACTTGGGTGTGTTCTGATGTAGGAGAGACTGGTGATCGCAAAAGGTTTGCAGCAGTTGAGATAGAACGAACGGAACTATGCTACCCATGACCTAGAGTTAGCAACAGTGGTTTTAGACTTGAATATTTGGTGTCAATATCTGATGGGTGAGCACTTTACAGTCTAATATGACCACCAGAGTCTCAGGTACATCTTCTCAAAGGAGGACCTGAACCTGAGATAGCGGCGATGTCTTGAGTTCCTCCAGGACTATGACTTTGAGATAGTCTATACTCATGGGAAGGGGAACGTTATAGTTGATGCTCTCAGTAGGAGATAGGGCATTCAGCTACTAGGAGAGGTGACAGAGTAGCTAGCCGTGTTGCAGATATCCTTTGTGGATATGGATGGAGAAGACTTTCTTCAGTCTCACACAGTCACTCCTCCACTTCTTCAGTGAGTGAGAGAGGCACAGCGTGGGGAAATTGACTGTGAGATGTGACGTGCTCAAATATCCACAGGGCAGGTACATTATGGATTTTCTGAAGGAGGGGAGCACGTCATCCTCTTCAGGGGACATACCATGGTACCAGTTTCACTACAGGGGGAGGCGATGAGGGAGTTCCACACTTCCCCTATAGCATTACATCTAGGAGTGGCAAAGATGTATCAGGACCTCAGATGACAGCACTGGTGGCCAGGTATGAAGAAGGCTGTAGCAGAGTTCATTTCATGATGCGTCACTTTTCAATAGGTGAAGGTGGAGCACCAGGTACCAATAGGCTTGGTACAACCCTTAGAGGTCCCAGAGTGGAAGTGGGATGGAATCTCTATGGATTTCACGATGGGGCTTCCACATGCATCTAGAGGACATGACTCTATCTGGGTGATTGTCGACCGACTCACCAAGTCAGCCCACTTCCTACCGATCAGAGAGCGGGGCTCAGTATAATGCTTGGGACGACCCTACACAAAGAAGATCGTATGGATTCATGGTGTTCCATCGATGATCATCTCCGATCGGGATGCACACTTTACTTCCCGGCTTTGGAAGGGATTGTAGGATGCATTTAGGACATAGCTACGTCTGAACACCACCTTCCAACCTCAGATAGACTGGAATATTAAGAGGACCATTCCGACTCTCAAGGACATGCTTCGTGCATGTGTCCTCAACTTTGGTAACAGCTGGGAGGATCACTTACCCTTGGTGGAGTTTGCGTATAAAATAGCTATCACTCCACCATTGGGATGAAACTTTATGAGGAAATGTACGGCCGACCTCGCAGATGACCTTTGTGCTGAACAGACCTAGGGGAGTCAGCACTTTTAGGCCCAGAGATGGTGCAGGCTACGACGGAGAAGGTGCAGATTATCCAGGAGTGGATGAAGACATAACAGAGCTGAAAAAAGTCCTATGATGATAGGATATAGAAACCACTGTAGATCGAGGATGGTGACCACATTTTCCTATGGGTGTCACCACGATGAGGTCTACGAAGATTTGGTTGGGCAGTAAGTTATCTCCACGATTCATCGGACCTTTCCAGGTCCTCAGCAGGGTAGGATAGGTGGATTACCATCTAGCCCTTCCACCTCAATTGCACAGGGTGCATGACGTATTCCACGTATCCCGGCTAAGGATATACGTACACAACTCATCCGACATCATCGTTCATGGGGATTTGGACATTGATGACAGGGCGACTTTCTTGGAGGTACTGGTGGAGATCGAGGATCAATAGGAGAGAGTCCTACATGGATGGTCGATTCCACTGGTGCACATTCACTTGCAGCACGAGAACCTCTAGGGGAGCTGTTGGGAGAGGGAGGCTCGGATGCGAGCTCAGTACCCCCATTTGTTCCCCTAGTGTGTGGGGTATCTTTACAAGGACGTAAAGACTTGAAGTGGGGGTAATGTAAAGACCTAGAAATTTTAAGGAAATTTTTTAAAAAAACTTTGGAATTTTACGAGTCCGTTGTTTCTGACGGTGCTTGATTCTGAGGCCCGGTGTGCCCGGAATCAATTTCTAAAGTTTTTTTCGGGTACGTTCAATAAACGTACGTGCCGGTTTTTCTATCTTTTGAACTGATTCTCATAATTAAAATCCAAGGACACCGATGAACTCGCTGCGCAAGTATTCTCTTAAAATGACCGTTACAGCAGTTGTGTTTTATGTGAGCCGAAAGTTATAATTTGGGGATTTATCTTAAATTAAATAAAATTGTGGTGATACACAATTTTATTTTAAGTGGTTGTTATTTTCCTCCAAGAGGAAGTTAGGGGTGGGGACCACACCACACATAACCTCCCATGAGAGGATTTAGTGTGGTGTGGCCCACACAAACCCAAAACCATTCACCTCCCCTCAACTCTCCAATAATACCCCTTATTTTTTTTTTAAAAACTCCTCGTATTTATTATGGTGGAGCCTCTCCACCTCCCACCCATTGAATGTGCCAACCTATCTAATTAATATCTGCATTAATTAATTGGAACCTCTTTTGAATTAATTTGAATGGCATGGAAATTATTTTAAATTGGGATCCTTTTATTTCTTTTTCGTTGGAATGTTTACTATTGTGGAGGCTCTGGAGAATTAGAAGAGAGGTGATCCTTTTTCGACGAAGAACATCCCCGACGAAGAACGTGAAGGACATCATCAAATGACACTTCTTCCTAGGACTCACCCAGACATCAATGGAATATATTTTGTCTTCGGTTTCTCTTCCCACATCACGACAATGGGTCTTCCTCCCACGTTGATGGGATGACACTGTTCTCCGTGACGTTGTCTTCCATGATGCCCGACTACCACAATGCTCGTCTTCCGCGGCTCGTCGGCGTGGGACATCAATTACAAGGTAGGGGTTTCGTATGCTCTTTAATTGAATAATTTTACCTCATTCTTCCTTGATTGTTCTTGTATTATCATCGGCCATCTTCTATCGCCTAATACAGTGGGCGTGGGCAGAACAAACACGGCCCGACGACCCTCCGTTAATCCTTGTTTATTTTCTCAATGGAGGCGGAGATGTAAGAGGTGGCGATGGAAATGGCGGCCATGCACTGGACAGTAGAGGACCGCGGCACCGGATGCCACACGGAGGAGGGAAGACCGCTTCCACAACCGGGCCAGTCGACCGCAGAAGAACCGGTCAGTCATAGCCGGCCGAACAGGAGGATCGAGGCGCCATGTGGCGCTACGCTGCGGAGGACCAGGGCTCGCGCTCCGTGGGCCACTTCGGTATTGAACCGGCTAGCCGCGGCACGACCTGGCGCCATGTGAGGAAGACAGCAGCCCACCTGAGTGCGCCGCTCCCACCAGAAGATCCTGCTAGCTTCGGCTGGCTGGACTGGAGGGGCGGCACCGCTCGACACCGCCGTATCGGAAAACTGGGGTTTGTGCCCCCCAGACCACTCGGCCAGCCGCCAGTAGCACAGACCGAGCCGCGCACCACCAGGTCGGGCCACGCCCCGCCAGGCCGGGCTGACCCCTCAACCTGGTCGGACCCGCGAGCCAGGACGGTCCGACCCACCAGCCCACCGGGCTTGATTGGTTGGGCCCGTTTCGCTTAAATGCGAATAGCTTCACGACTGTGCCTCCGATCAACGCACCGTCTGCGGCACTGGGATCCCCGTTACAAGACGGTCCTTTTGTGATACTCTAACTGAGTTTTGTACAAATTTGGAAAATTTTCAGGCTTGGAATGAGCATGATTACAACATGTCCCCTGGAAGAGAAAAGCCAATAACTCTCAGACCGGGCGTCCGATTGACGTGTTGTCTGTCGCATTGGGTTTCTTTTGACAAGACAGAACTTCGGGATACATCAACTCAGGACTTCATGACATTTGATTTATCGTCCCCTTTTTACTTGAGGAGTGGAACCTTCCGGAATCGATCGTGATGTGTGCGTGAACCCCATAACTGGTTGTGACTGTGTCATCTTCTATAATAGGATCCTCCATGGTTACGACAGTGATGACTACTGTACTAGAATCATTCGTGGGTTCGACCACAATGACTACTATTCTTGTATCCTATGTGGGTCCGGCAGTTTTACCTCTGTACTTGTATCCTGTGTGGGTCCGGCAGAGTAGCTAGTCTTGTATCTTGTGTGGGTCTATCAGCTTAGATGAATCCGTTATTACATATGATCATCCCTATCGCTATTTGAAATATTTATATCTGTGTGAGCTGAGTTTTGACTTACAATCATTATAATTGATGTGATTGACGTCTTTCCTGTGTGTACTGAGTTGTGCTTGTTCTCGAGAGTCTAGAGCCGAACTAAGATTGATAACATAGGTATATGTATGGGAATATAACTAAGTAGGGTTGGTCGATACATCATGATTGTATCTATCTTCAATGGTTTATCCTTCGTGGATTCTGGGAGACCTTAGGGGGTCTCGGGATCTCTACTGAGCATCGTATACTCAACCCTGCACAGGATTGGCCTGCACTACGTTGTGTTGGATGTAGACGAAGGACAACAGTAATCGAGGTGGAGACTTGAGGAGCTGGACGGTACCCAAAGGTGGACCACTTGGTGAGATGTACACTGAGCCAACGGATGGACCCGAGGTGCTGAGGAGACCATATGTACCCACCCTTCAGGTGGGATACCCGGAGGATGACTCATTGGTTACTGCTTTACTTTACTGTTGTTGTACTATTTTTTCAGTTGTATTTTACTTACTGTTGGGCTTGAATTTCTGGCCCCATTCTTTCTAGGACTTACTTTTGTATTTCAATATTACTTAGTGCTTACTTATGGTGTGAACTCTGTTGTGTTTTTTTACTCTTATAAAGGCAATTCCATCCCTTTTTATTGGGATTTACACCTTGGTGCTAGTCACCAGTCCCTGGCCTATGGAAGGCGGGCTTGGGGTAGTCACGACACGGGCCTCGAGGATGGTTCATGACAAACATGTCCAGACACGTACGATAAATGAAACGATTATTACCCAAAACGTTGCTTCAACATGGAATTGACAAATGAACAAGTAATATAAAGTCATAAGTGAATCATATATGATAACATAAATATTAATAAGATTCTTTAATAAGTTAATGAAATTATTTAAATCATTATACAGGAGGTTTGCACATGTAAATAAGATGTGAGACATAATTGAAGGGATAATTATTCCAATCTCGTTCTTATATGAGATTGATTATTCGTAAGTATTTACTGAGGTTATATTTATCACACTTATCCATGTTTTATAAAAAAATATTCATAATGTTTTTATTATTCTTCCATGTATATTTAATGTTTTTTTACCTCTTTTTGACTTTTACTATGTAGTATCGAATGAATATTTCTTTTTTTTACCATACGAGGTATTTTTTGACTTTTCCGGAAAAAGTACGAGGATGATGTTTTTTTAACTTATATGGCATGAAAGGGTTTTTACGATATTATAAAACATTATTTACATAAATCATCCTCTCAAATATTTCAGGATTATTTTCAAAAAAATATTTTCTATTAAAATTTCACGTCATTTTGAGAAAAGATAATGATTTTAAAGAAGAAATGATATTTTCTTGAAGAATTCATTTCAAGTGTTTTATCGAAACTATTTTCTATCTATGATGACATTATTTAATATGATTACATTTCAATCATAATTTATCTATTATTTAAATTTTTTGATTTTGTTTATGATGGAATTATATCCATTGTTTTATATGGATTATGTTATGATGGGATGATGTTTATAAAACCCATTTTATTTGTTAGGTTATGATGAATGATTTATGCTTATTTTGTGGCACTCAAAAGAATGATTTAATTATGAGATGGGTGGGACCTATATCTCCCTCCAATGCATTGGGTAATGATTTATATCTCATGAGATAGACATGGCTAGAATGGAAAGTAAATATGGTTCAGAAATGGTGGGCTGTAAAGGCAAGTAAACCCGGTTCAGTAGTGGACTTTTTCACTATGATGGTCTTGGAAACAATGCCATGGCTATTGCGGAAATCATATCATGTGATTAATGGTTTTACACAATTACATATTTTATTCCCATGTTATTTTATCATGACTAATGTTCCTTTTTAATCTATTCCTTACATACTGCCATGATTTATTTCATGACTCAAGATTTTGATGTTTAAATATTATGTTCATGTTTTTATGTTCAAATTTATATGTTTTTTTATTATCTCTATGCTTACACTTACGGAGAATTTGAGATCACCCATTTGTACGTGTCTTTTCCCCATGTCAGGAAGAGGGGTATTAAATATGATATGCCAAAAAGGAGTCTAGATATGATCTAATAAACAGGAGACAACATAGATGCTTTATGAACCAGTTGTTTATGTTTCCCAGTTTTAAAATACACTATAACTATACGGTCCTATCATGGTTTTTTTTATGTTGTAATAAATATACTTCAATTCTGAAGTATTAACAATGTAAGTAATATATGGGTTGTTATAGTTACTATCATAGGAATGGTATTGTTAACCTTTGGATATTAGGATGTGAAAACTTTAGTGAGATCCCAAGAGATATTTCTATGGTTTGTCTAGGGATGCCCATAAGGGAATGTCTAACTATAGATTACAGTCCTAGAGTTATTGAAATGATCATGAAAAAACTATTGTGAACCTAAGGTGTCATCGATTAAAGATGTTTTCATAAGTTAGACATCATATAAGCGAGTTTTTATGATTATGTGGTTCCTCATTATTTTAATTGTTTCTCACACTATAGTTTTTGGATTTAGTCAATGGAGGGAACCAGAAGGAATTGGGTTAGCATTGAATCCAATGGAAAAATTGGCGACTATGTGCAATTAAATGGCATAATTCCTAGAGATAAAGATATTTTGATTATGTTGAATCAGTCATCGTGATATATGATTAACAAGGTGAACATTACTAGTATTCATAAGTCATCAAAGAAGAGGAAGATGGAATTTTATGAATGTTCACATGGTAAGGAACATAGAGGAAGGAAGATTAATATTTCTACATATCAAGAAGAAGGGAAGACGAACCTTGAGAAATACCTCAAATTGAGGGGAAGATGTTATCTATGTGGGGAAAAGGGTTATAGAGTGATAGACTGTTACGGATTTGAATGTCTTATATGTGGAGAACATGGGCATTACCCAACTCAATACCCCTACATAAGAGGTTACTTATAAATCAGGGAAGGACATATTCTATGTCCATCAACGAATTGGACAGATTGAAGTGTTTATGAATTGGTTTTGAAGAATAATTTTGTAGAGGTACTTTTATGGTATTATCGAATATTGTAATATCTATGGCCCATTTTGGTTCTCTATAAGAATATGTTACTGATAATCATGAATGTTTATTAAAATATTTTTGGAATGTATATGATATGTGCATAATATTGGGATGAAGATATAATTAGATGTTTGATAGTATTAATGATCTCATGAATGATATAAGGACAAAGTGATATCATGGATTGAGTATATAGAAATTTTGGGATTTTGGTATGTGGAAAGAGTTAACTTTTGATTGCATTCAGGTTTTCACTAAGTTTTTATGGTCACTCGTGTTTCTAGAGAATATATGATTAACGTATTCACATGTTTAGAATGTGACCCACAAGATATATATCAGGATATACGGGGGATAATTGATTGTATTCATGTTCTTGTTATATGACTTTTCTATAAACCATTTTCTTTATACTGTGAGTTTAGACAGATGTATTATTGATAAGCCTAAAGGTTATAATGTATTAAGATAGACATCAGATATTATTTTTTAAGGCTATAATTGTTTTTTGATATTATTTTTGGAATGTTATAATAGTGTAGTTTTAGAAAAAAGAGTGACCTACAGGACAGGAGATGTAACACCCGAGACTTTTATGTTATCATCAAAGGAATATTTTTCTACACAACACTTGCTTGGCTTGCTTTACACGCAATCGCGACCTTCCTCGATAGCTTGCGTCGTACGCAATACCGAGTTTCACTAAACAACAATATGCTATTAAAACTAGCCGTTATGAATAGTAATAATCACTTTTTGAAATTTTATAAATTTTATCTTTCAAAATGGACTTCATTTTTGGACTCAGAATATCGAAATTAGCCTAGGGTGAAATTTTGGTATTTTTCTGAAAACTTTCAATTTTTGATGAATAGTGAAACCACTAAGTGGTAGGTTAAAAACTGAATTTTGCATAAAACTTAATTTTACCGCTTCTGTGAATGGAATTTCGAAAATCCGAGAGACACGGTTAATATCAAGGACTAAAATGTGGTTCAATGAGATGAAAATAATTTTTTGGTGAATAGTAACTTTTTACTTTTTTTACCGCGGTTAATAATAAATAGGGTAACTAAGGGTAAATATGACATTACTATTACCCTAACACATGTCCTAATTCTATTGGACAAGTGTAATTCGACCAAAAACAAACTTAGGAATAAAATATGACCATTTAGGCCCACTTGGATTAGAATAGGACATTTATTATTAATTTATTTAAAGAAGGTTTAAAATAGTTAAAATCAAAGTTTAATAAGTAAATCATTTTTAATATGGGGTTATACATAAGATAAATTCGACTATAAATATTCATTAGAAAGCTAAAAAGATTTCCTACATGATGGTATTTTATTTGTAATTTTTAGACATCATATAATTTAATTTATTTATGACACAAAGATGATGCAGTAATTATCTTATTAATGAAATATTGACAAAATTGATAATATAAATACCAAAATAAATGTAATTTGAGACTTTTTATGAATTACACTAATTTTCTAGGTTACTATGATATATTAGTGTTGAGTTAATCAACTTGGTTCGAACATATAATTCTTTTATGACTTTCACAAAAATCATATATCAAATAGTGTCAAAATTGACACAAAATAGTTTTTAAATCAAATATTATATTATTAATTGTTATTTTATTCCTAAAAATCTAAGGTTCGGCCAAATGACTTAGATAAGGATATATATATTAATAATAAACAATTTGGGGTTCGTTTGGCATGTTATAGTAAGTGTATTAACCATATAGTGAAAGAAAACAAAAAGACACGGTAAAAGTTAAATTAATTAACTTAGAGTTAAATCTAATTGATAAGGTTAAAATAATACCCTAAACTTGTCTAAATCCTATTTGTTGATAGGATTTCGACCCATCCCCACTTTAGCTTCGAAATAAGACCCTTTGGAACCATTATAAACCGATTTTGACTTTAATATAAAATAATATTTTGAGATATTCCTAAGGTGCCCCTCTCCTCCCTTATAAAAGGGCACCTCCTCCCCCTCCTCCTCACACCAATTTGAGCACTCAAGCTCGGCCAACCCCTGCCATTTTCTCCTCTCCAATTCCCTAGAATAATCCTAGAGGTCCTGGTCTTCTCCAAAGACCAATCTTAGTTCCTTAAGTGGAGGATTCAAAGAGGCGTTCCAAAGAAGAGGTAATATCCATTACCGATCTTTTCAATTTCTTTCTTCTTCAACTTCTTATTCTTTAGTTGTTTCATGATAAAGTAATAACATCAGTATTACTTACATACTTATATGTTATTATAAATATGAAACAACCCTAATTCACCTTCTATCCATCCTACGGAAAAATGAAATCACCGCGCGTGCGTACGTACGGAATACCGTCTCCACGCCGTGGTGTAATCTATTTTCCACCATCACCTTACAAGGATGGGTATAATGGTGTAATGAGTAACTATATATGATTATTATTAAGTAATATTGATACTGAAATAATATATATATATACTCCAATACAATTCCACGATCATAGGAACGATATCATCACTCGTGCGTACGTACGGAATACCGTCTCCACGATGTGATGCGATTCGTTCTACATGATCTTCATTTCATAATGATTATATAAATGAATTGAATGAATGAATATGGTATATACAACACTAATAACATTCTGTAAATGAATTATCTATAACCTAAAGATAAGAATAAGAATTTATTTGACAAAACACGCATAAGAACAAAAAGTTATAAAGACCCGAGTAACAAGTAACAATGAAATATTACTAACAAGAAGCTAATAATATGACCATATATGATATCATATCAATATGTATGATTATGGAATAAGTCAATAACATTATTTAAACCATTATACAGGAGCTTCGGACACGAACAAAGCAAATTGGACTTAAGGTAAGGGAAATTTCACAATCTCATTTTTATCCGAGATTGTTTATTCGTAAGTAATTACTGGGGTGTATTTTATCATCCACATCCATGTTTCATCAATATGTAATATTATTTCCATCCACCTACAATTGTTTAAAACCATTTTTACCCTTCGGTGAGTTTTTAGAAAAAGAAATGAAAGAAATCTTTGTCGTTTTTCGTACGAGGTACTTTTTGACTTTTCCGACAAAAGTACGAGAAGAATGTTTTTTTAACTTATACGGCATGAATGGATTTTTAAAACATTACTTCAAAGAAGATTCCTTTACAAGTTTTCAAGTTTATTTTTAATCAACTTCTTTTATTTTAAAGTTGTATGACATGTTAAGAAAGGAAAAATGTTTTTGAAAAAGAAAGGATATTTTCCTCAAGAATTCAATTCAAGTGTTTTATCAAAATTATTTTCCATCTAAGATAATAAAGGGTTCTGTTTCTATCCATATTTTTACATTGATTTGACTATGTTGTGATGGAATTATGTTTATGAATTCCTTTATCATATATGAATTGATTTATGATGTCATGATGTTTCAAGAATCCCATTTTTGTTATATGTGTTATGCGATGATGTATGTTTTATGATTATGTGGCACACATAAGAAAGGATTCATTATAAGATGGGTGGGACCTATATCTCCCTCCAATGCATTGGGTAAAGATTTTATATCTCATGAGATAGGCATGGCTGGAACGGAAGGTTATTTCGGTTCAGTGATACAGGACTGAAACGAGGAGTGAACTCGGTTCAGAAAGGGACTTTGTCCACTAAGATAGTCTTGGCAATGAGTCATGACTAACAAGAAATGATTTTCCATGATTATGTGTGCATGCCACAAAGTTTCAAGTTTTATGTTATGAATATGGGGATCTCATTTTCACTTCTATGATTTATTCCATGATAAGATATTATGATCTCTTTTGCAGGTTTTGATTTTCATAAAGATATGATATGATTTTTATTTCCTTTATTTGCCCTTGCTGAGAATTTGAGCTCACCCTTTTATGTTTTCTTTTCCCCAGGTCAGGAAGATGGATATTAAGTAGAATATGCTAAAAGGGACCCTAGATATGATGAAATAAATGGGAGACACTGTAGAAGATTTATGAACCAGTTTTTTATGTTTCCCAGTTTCTAAAGACACTATACCTATACGGTCCTTTGTGGTTTTGTCATATGTTGTAATAAGTGTGCTTCAATTTTGAAGTATTAACAATGTATGTAAAGTATGGGTCGTTATAGTTGGTATCAGAGCAAAGGTATAGTCAACCTTTGGAAACTAGGATGTGAAAGCCTTAGTAAGAACCCTAAGGATAAGTCTAAGCATAGGACACAATCTTAGTGTTTTAGAAATGGCCTTGAATAACCTAGGATAAGACCTTAAGCATGAAAATTTTATTCTTGAATTATGTGGTTTCCTATTATAATTAGTGTTGCTCACACTATTCTTCTTGGTTTTAGTCAATGGCTGGAACCCGAAGGAACCGTGTTAATGCGGAATGCGATGGGCAATGCAATGATTGTCCCCCTGAGCAACCAAACGATATGGGAGCTGGAATGCAAAATCTTGTAGCCATGCTCACACAACTTTCTCAAGCTATGAATCATGCAGGATTTCCAAACGAGCAAAGGAGGGAGCAACATTCTGTTGAATCCTTCATGAGGCAGCGTCCACCTTCTTTCAGCGGGTCTACTGATCCATTAGTTGCTGAACAATGGATTAGTACTACTGAAAAGATATTTTCAGTTCTTCAATGTTCTGAACATGATAAAGTCATCCTAGCAGTGTATCGTTTGGAAGGAGATGCTGATCAATGGTGGAATCTTGTTAAGAATACGAGGCAACGGGATGAAATTGAGTCTATGGAATGGGACGAGTTCAAGAACTTATTTTTCAATAAGTACTTCCCTCGTATTCTCCGAACAAATATGGAGAAAGAGTTTCTTGAACTGAAGCAAAGGGATGATGAATCTGTTGGTACCTATGAAGCAAATTTTACAAGACTGGCAAGGTACGCTTCTGGTATTATTATCCAACCTGAGAGTAAGATCGATCGATTCTTTAGTGGCTTAAAACCAAGTCTTCGAAGGGCGTTAGCCATAAGAGACTTCAATAGCTACGAGGAAATCGTTCGATGTGCTCTCAAAGTCGAGATGGAGATTGGAGTAACCCATCAGTCACATGGGTTTGATAAGAAGAGGAAGATGGAATTCAAAGAAAAATCTAAAGAGCACACGGAAAAGAAGATGAGCTTTTCCTTATGCTCAAAGTGTGGAAAGAAACATGGAGGGAGTTGTCTTAAAGGGACAAGTAAATGTTTTAAATGTGTAAAGGAAGGTCATCGGGCATTTGAATGCCGTGATAATGGGAAGAAGATGTCTAATGATGCAAACAAAGGAAGGGATACACAGAATGAACCTACAACACTTCAATGTTTCAAGTGCAAGGAGATGGGGCATTATGCCAATCAATGCCCAAATCCAAGGGTTGATGATGATGGTCGACGTCAACAAAATCTTAAGGCTAAAGACAAAGAAAAGTCACATGCAATTTCTATCAGCGATGTGGAGTACGATAACGATGTGGTGAAAGGTACACTTACCATCCACTCTAAAGTAGCAAATGTTTTATTTGATTCTGGATCCACCCACTCTTTTATTTCTGAAAAATTCTCTAAGGGTATCACCGTATTACCTCAACAATTAGATGTTGAGTTAGCTGTGACAACACCTAATGGCACATCAATCGCATCAGAAGTTTATAATTCTTCTCCGATCGAAGTTTGTGGGAAAGTGCTTCCTGCAAATCTTGTGATCCTTCCTTTAGTAGAATTTGATGTGATTCTTGGCATGGATTGGCTTTCTCTACATGGAGCTCATATCAATTGCCAAAGAAGGGAAGTCACATTTCATATTCCAGATCAATCTACGATCGTATACCAATGCAAGGATGAACATAACCTTCCAGTGGAAATTTCTTCCATCTTATGGGTATTGATTCCACTAAATGAAGGCTATTTATCTCAAATGGTTGGTGAGAAACTCACGATTAAGAATATGCCCATTGTACGGGAGTTTGATGATGTCTTTCCGGAGGAATTGTCGGGTCTTCCACCAAATCGTGAAGTTGAGTTTTCAATAGAACTCGTACCGGGTGCTTTGCCTATTTCAAAGACACCTTATAGAATGGCCCCAATTGAGTTGCAGGAATTGAATAAGCAACTCCAAGAGAATCTTGATAAGGGATTCATACGCCCTAGTGCGTCACCTTGGGGAGCACCTGTTCTATTTGTTAAGAAGAAAGATGGATCAATGAGACTCTGCATTGATTATCGAGAACTTAACAAGATCACTATCAAGAACAAATATCCTCTCCCACGCATTGATGACTTATTTGACCAACTACGCGGAGCTCAATACTTTTCCAAGATTGATCTTCGTTCAGGGTATCATCAATTAAGGGTCAAAAGGGAGGATATACCAAAGACGGCTTTCCGTACAAGGTATGGACACTATGAATTTATAGTGATGCCATTTGGTCTTACTAATGCCCCTGCTATCTTCATGGATCTAATGAATAGAGTCTTTAGAGACTATCTTGATCAATTTGTGATAGTCTTTATAGACGATATTCTTGTCTATTCAAAGAGAAAGGAAGAGCATGAAGATCACTTGAGAATTATATTGAAGACCCTGAGAAAGGAGAAGCTTTATGCCAAATTTACCAAGTGTGAATTTTGGCTTCAAAAAGTTGCATTTTTGGGTCATATAATCTCAAAAGAGGGGATATCTGTGGATCCAGCAAAAACAGAGGTTATCGAAAGATGGTCAAGACCAACAACAGTAACTGAGATCCGAAGTTTTCTTGGTTTGGCTGGTTATTATCGACGTTTTGTAAAAGATTTTTCACGATTATCTAATCCACTCACCAAGTTGACTCGGAAAGGAGTTAAGTTTGTCTGGACAGAGGAATGTGAAGAGAATTTCAAGGAGTTGAAAAGAAGGTTATCCAATGCACCTGTGCTCACACTGCCTTGTAGTGGAGAAAGGTTTGTGATCTACAGTGATGCATCCAAGAAGGGATTGGGGTGTGTTCTTATGCAAAATGATATGGTGATAGCTTATGCCTCACGACAGTTGAAAATCCATGAACAAAATTACCCAACACATGATTTGGAGTTGGCTGCGGTAATCTTTGCATTAAAGATTTGGAGGCATTACCTTTATGGTGAAAGGTGTGATATTTATACTGATCATAAAAGTTTAAAGTATATTTTCACACAAAAGGAGTTGAATATGCGTCAAAGAAGATGGTTGGAGCTGATTAAGGATTATGACTGCTCAATCCATTACCACCCTGGGAAAGCAAACAAGGTGGCAGATGCATTAAGTCGACAAGACCATGCTAGTTTATCCATGATGAGGATCACAAAAGATCCAATATTTATGGATTTACAAAGGATGGATCTTGGAATTATAATGGAAGGGGAAAATCTTATCTTTCTCAAATGAATGTTCAACCATCTATACATGTGAAGATTAAAGAGGCACAGAAAGAAGATGTCGAGTTACAAAAGAAGGTGAGAAATGTTCCTGAATTCAACCTTGATTGTGATGGGATAATAAAGTTCAGGAATCGGGTTTGTGTTCCTCCCATCCCCGAATTAAAGAAAGAGTTGCTGGATGAGGCTCATAGTTCTTCATTCTCTATTCATCTTGGAAGCACGAAGATGTATAGGGACCTGAAAGAGTACTTCTGGTGGGATGGCATGAAAAGAGATGTTGCTGAATATGTCTCTCGATGCTTGGTTTGTCAACAAGTTAAAGCTGAGAGACAGAAGTCTAAGGGGATGTTACAACCATTACCCATACCCGAATGGAAATGGGAAAACATCACTATGGACTTTGTCACAGGACTTCCTAAAACATCCAAAGGCAATAATGCTATCTGGGTCATAGTTGATCGTCTCACAAAGTCTGCACACTTCATTCCTATTAGAGAGGATTTCTCTCTAGATCAGCTTGCCAGGATATATGTAAAGGAAGTGGTAAGATTGCATGGAGTACCACTTTCTATTATATCTGATCGAGATCCGAGATTTACCTCGAAGTTCTGGCGAAGTCTTCAGCATACTCTGGATACAGAGTTGAGTTTCAGCACTGCTTATCATCCCCAGACAGACGGTCAGTCTGAGAGAACAATTCAAACCCTAGAAGATATGTTGAGAGCTTGCTCTATGGATTTCAAAGGAGGTTGGGATCAACACCTACCTTTGGTGGAATTTTCTTATAATAATATCTTTCACTCCAGTATTCAGATGGCTCCTTATGAAGCTCTCTATGGAAAGAAATGCAGGACTCCAACTTGCTGGGATGAAGTTGGGGAAAGAAAGCTATTAGGACCTGATCTCGTTGATGAAACGGCAGAAAAGGTCAGATCTATTCAACAACACATAAGAGCAGCTCAGAGTCGACAGAAAAGTTATGCCGACAACCGAAGAAAAGACCTAGAGTTTGAAGTGGGTGATAAAGTGTTCTTACGAATATCTCCCTGGAAGAGGGTTATGAGATTTGGAAAGAAGGGGAAGTTGAGCCCTAGATATATCGGTCCTTTCGAAATATTGGATCGTGTTGGGAAGGTAGCTTACCGATTGGCGCTTCCACCGAATCTCTCTCAAGTTCACGATGTGTTCCACGTATCTCTCCTGAGAAAGTACATACCAGATCCTTCACATGTACTCAGCTCAGAAGTTGTACCGCTGGAGCAAGATCTTTCTTATGAAGAACAGCCGATAGAGATTCTAGATCGTAGCGAAAAAGTCCTACGAAACAAGACCACTCGCTTGGTGAAAGTTTTATGGAGAAACCACCAACTTGAAGAAGCTACATGGGAGCTTGAGGATATGATGCGGGAGAAGTATCCTCATTTGTTTGTTGCAAAGTGACGAATTTCGAGGGCGAAATTCTTTTTAAGGGGGGTAGAATGTAACACCCGAGACTTTTATGTTATCATCAAAGGAATCTTTTTCTACACAACACTTGCTTGGCTTGCTTTACACGCAATCGCGACCTTCCTCGATAGCTTGCGTCGTACGCAATACCGAGTTTCACTAAACAACAATATGCTATTAAAACTAGCCGTTATGAATAGTAATAATCACTTTTTGAAATTTTATAAATTTTATCTTTCAAAATGGACTTCATTTTTGGACTCAGAATATCGAAATTAGCCTAGGGTGAAATTTTGGTATTTTTCTGAAAACTTTCAATTTTTGATGAATAGTGAAACCACTAAGTGGTAGGTTAAAAACTGAATTTTGCATAAAACTTAATTTTACCGCTTCTGTGAATGGAATTTCGAAAATCCGAGAGACACCGTTAATATCAAGGACTAAAATGTGGTTCAATGAGATGAAAATAATTTTTTGGTGAATAGTAACTTTTTACTTTTTTTACCGCGGTTAATAATAAATAGGGTTACTAAGGGTAAATATGATATTACTATTACCCTAACACATGTCCTAATTCTATTGGACAAGTGTAATTCGACCAAAAACAAACTTAGGAATAAAATATGACCATTTAGGCCCACTTGGATTAGAATAGGACATTTATTATTAATTTATTTAAAGAAGGTTTAAAATAGTTAAAATCAAAGTTTAATAAGTAAAGCATTTTTAATATGGGGTTATACATAAGATAAATTCGACTATAAATATTCATTAGAAAGCTAAAAAGATTTCCTACATGATGGTATTTTATTTGTAATTTTTAGACATCATATAATTTAATTTATTTATGACACAAAGATGATGCAGTAATTATCTTATTAATGAAATATTGACAAAATTGATAATATAAATACCAAAATAAATGTAATTTGAGACTTTTTATGAATTACACTAATTTTCTAGGTTACTATGATATATTAGTGTTGATTTAATCAACTTGGTTCGAACATATAATTCTTTTATGACTTTCACAAAAATCATATATCAAATAGTGTCAAAATTGACACAAAATAGTTTTTAAATCAAATATTATATTATTAATTGTTATTTTATTCCTAAAAATCTAAGGTTCGGCCAAATGACTTAGATAAGGATATATATATTAATAATAAACAATTTGGGGTTCGTTTGGCATGTTATAGTAAGTGTATTAACCATATAGTGAAAGAAAACAAAAAGACACGGTAAAAGATAAATTAATTAACTTAGAGTTAAATCTAATTGATAAGGTTAAAATAATACCCTAAACTTGTCTAAATCCTATTGGTTGATAGGATTTCGACCCATACCCACTTTAGCTTCGAAATAAGACCCTTTGGAACCATTATAAACCGATTTTGACTTTAATATAAAATAATATTTTGAGATATTCCTAAGGTGCCCCTCTCCTCCCTTATAAAAGGGCACCTCCTCCCCCTCCTCCTCACACCAATTTGAGCACTCAAGCTCGGCCAACCCCTGACATTTTCTCCTCTACACTTCCCTAGAATAATCCTAGAGGTCCTGGTCTTCTCCAAAGACCAATCTTAGTTCCTTAAGTGGAGGATTCAAAGAGGCGTTCCAAAGAAGAGGTAATATCCATTACCGATCTTTTCAATTTCTTTCTTCTTCAACTTCTTCTTCTTTAGTTGTTTCATGATAAAGTAATAACATCAGTATTACTTACATACTGATATGTTATTATAAATATGAAACAACCCTAATTCACCTTCTATCCATCCTACGGAAAAATGAAATCACCGCGCGTGCGTACGTACGGAATACCGTCTCCACGCCGTGGTGTAATCTATTTTCCACCATCACCTTACAAGGATGGGTATAATGGTGTAATGAGTAACTATATATGATTATTATTAAGTAATATTGATACTTAAATAATATATATATATACTCCAATACAATTCCACGATCATAGGAACGATATCATCACTCGTGCGTACGTACGGAATACCGTCTCCACGATGTGATGCGATTCGTTCTACATGATCTTCATTTCATAATGATTATATAAATGAATTGAATGAATGAATATGGTATATACAACACTAATACCATTCTGTAAATGAATTATCTATAACCTAAAGATAAGAATAAGAATTTATTCGACAAAACACGCATAAGAACAAAAAGTTATAAAGACCCGAGTAACAAGTAACAATGAAATATTACTAACAAGAAGCTAATAATATGACCATATATGATATCATATCAATATGTATGATTATGGAATAAGTCAATAACATTATTTAAACCATTATACAGGAGCTTCGGACACGAACAAAGCAAATTGGACTTAAGGTAAGGGAAATATCACAATCTCATTTTTATCCGAGATTGTTTATTCGTAAGTAATTACTGGGGTGTATTTTATCATCCACATCCATGTTTCATCAATATGTAATATTATTTCCATCCACCTACAATTGTTTAAAACCATTTTTACCCTTCGGTGAGTTTTTAGTAAAAGAAATGAAAGGAATCTTTGTCGTTTTTCGTACGAGGTACTTTTTGACTTTTCCGACAAAAGTACGAGAAGAATGTTTTTTTAACTTATACGGCATGAATGGATTTTTAAAACATTACTTCAAAGAAGCTTCCTTTACAAGTTTTCAAGTTTATTTTTAATCAACTTCTTTTATTTTAAAGTTGTATGACATGTTAAGAAAGGAAGAATGTTTTTGAAGAAGAAAGGATATTTTCCTCAAGAATTCAATTCAAGTGTTTTATCAAAATTATTTTCCATCTAAGATAATAAAGGGTTCTGTTTCTATCCATATTTTTACATTGATTTGACTATGTTGTGATGGAATTATGTTTATGAATTCCTTTATCATATATGAATTGATTTATGATGTCATGATGTTTCAAGAATCCCATTTTTGTTATATGTGTTATGCGATGATGTATGTTTTATGATTATGTGGCACACATAAGAAAGGATTCATTATAAGATGGGTGGGACCTATATCTCCCTCCAATGCATTGGGTAAAGATTTTATATCTCATGAGATAGGCATGGCTGGAACGGAAGGTTATTTCGGTTCAGTGATACAGGACTGAAACGAGGAGTGAACTCGGTTCAGAAAGGGACTTTGTCCACTAAGATAGTCTTGGCAATGAGTCATGACTAACAAGAAATGATTTTCCATGATTATGTGTGCATGCCACAAAGTTTCAAGTTTTATGTTATGAATATGGGGATCTCATTTTCACTTCTATGATTTATTCCATGATAAGATATTATGATCTCTTTTGCAGGTTTTGATTTTCATAAAGATATGATATGATTTTTATTTCCTTTATTTGCCCTTGCTGAGCATTTGAGCTCACCCTTTTATGTTTTCTTTTCCCCAGGTCAGGAAGATGGATATTAAGTGGAATATGCTAAAAGGGACCCTAGATATGATGAAATAAATGGGAGACACTGTAGAAGATTTATGAACCAGTTGTTTATGTTTCCCAGTTTCTAAAGACACTATACCTATACGGTCCTTTGTGGTTTTGTCATATGTTGTAATAAGTGTGCTTCAATTTTGAAGTATTAACAATGTATGTAAAGTATGGGTCGTTATAGGAGACAACCTGTCACGTCAAACAAAACTGCGGGAATCAAACCCACAACCAAAGTGAGGTAGGCCTTTATTGCCTACGACTATCCTACAGGAAGTCCCTCATTTGTAGAAATTAGTTTTATTTTATTAAACTGTTTGATAGATGATGTATAAGTCCATTTTTGGAACCATATATGATTATCCTCACCATAGATGGACTTATGTATGATTAATATCTTGTGATAATATTTTTTTTCTGATAGAGAGATATGAAATGACTGATCATTGTATCACATGATCTACCAATACTTCAAGAATGAAAAATTCAACTTCATTTCTATAAATAAGAGATGAAGTATAAATTGTTCATGGAATGACCAACAATGATATTACACTGAAATCAAGTATATATTTCTCCTCATGAAAAAATTTTCAACATTAGGAAAATGATCTTAAAAACCAAAAACATTGTCCTAGAACCCTAATATCGGATGAATAGGATAGTACCTTAGATCATCACAAATTTATGCCTTTGTGATTGTTGGATTTTTCATATCCATGTTCTTTACCACTCTCCATCAGAACATGATGGTTATATTTCTCTTCTATATCCATGTATTCACCTGTATTCTCTTATGTGTAAACCCAGTGATGAGTTAATTTGGGTAACCGTTAAATTTTATGCTATTGTTTTTAAAATTATGTTTTACTATTCCTTTTTATGATGTGGGTTTCTATGAAAGAAACTTTCAAGTTGTAAACAATTTATAACACAGATGAATTTTATGGGAAAAAATCATTTTAAGGGGGGTAGAATGTAACACCCATGGATTTTATGATATATTTTCTTTTTAATTTCTTTGATATCTTATATTTTACACTACACAAAGAATAGATTGAAGTATACACAATAATATATTTGGCTTGTGTTACACGTAAGTGTGACCTTCCTCGATAGCTTGTGTGGTACGCAATATCGAGATTCACTAAATAGTGATACATTATAATATTATTATGAACTAGTCTTTATGAATATTATTAAATTAATTTGTAATTTTATAACATTATAATTCATATGACACATTTTCTAGAACATGGTATGAGAAAAAAATCACTTTTTCGTATGAAGGAAGTATTTAAAAAAAATGGTTTTGCTTCTTTTTGATGGAACACCCATTTGAAATATAATTTTGGACAAGTTTATAAGTTCAATTTATCAAAATAAACTAATTATTTTGAATCAGGATATAAAAATTTACTTTGGTTAAATTTTTCATATTTTTATGATAACTTTAATATTTTGATAAATAGTTAAAATATGCTAAATTTTACAGAAAAGAATCTTTTTTCATAGAGATAATTTATATGGTTAATTTATAATATTGAATGGTTTTAAAGTATAAATAGATTATATTTTTACCATTTAATATAATATATGTCATTATCATTAAAATTACATTGAATTCATATGTAAAAACATTTCAATCTTTTTATAATGTTTTAAATAAAAACCCTTTTTTTCGACAACGGGATTAATATTAAATTAATTACTACATCTTCTATGTTTTGAATATGGAAAAATAGATTCCATATTTGGAATCAATAAGTCCAAATTATTTTAATAGGCTACTTTTATTTTTGGCCATTATCAATTGTAACTACGATAAATTTTATTTACCATAGTTAATGGTAAATCTGGTATTTAAGGGTAAAACTAATATTATAAAATTACCCTAAAACTTGTATTAATATAAATGGATGATTATATTTCATCCTCAAATATACTTGGGTTAAAAGTTTATCTATTGGTACCCACTTGGATGAGATTCTGACCTTTAATTTATTTTATTAAAAGAAAGTGAAATATGTCTCACTGAAACATTAATAATTACATTATTTTTAATATTAGGTTAAACAAAATATAAATTCAATTATAAATACCCATTTTAAAGATAAAATGTTTTTATTTTTCATGGTAATTTATTTTTAATTTTTAATAAATATATAATTACCTAAGTAGCTTATACATTAATGATGTAGAAATTATTTATTTTGTGAAAAATCATTAATATAGTTTTTATTAAAACAATAATACACGTCAAAAGGCCCAAAAACATGACCAAAACTTATTTTTAGAGTATATCTACACCATAAGCATCCAAATGTCGACTTTGGGACCATCTGGAGCCTTATAAAATAGATTATTAAATTTGTATTATTTTATTTTAAAAGATGTCAATGTGGTCACCTTCATAATTTAATAAACATAACATTCTAAAAGATGATTATTTTAGAAGATAAATAAGACTAAAAGTGTTCTTATAAAATAAATTAAATTTATATTCATCATAGTATTTTATTTTTAATTTTTATGCAACAAATAATTTTATTAAGTAATTATACAAAAATGTTGTAGTAATAATATTATTAATAGAAATATTGAATAAATGGTTTTAAAAATATTAAAATAAATATTATATAAACTAATTAATACGATACACTAATTTTATAGATGAATATGACATGATCGGAATTTATTAAATATTTTCTTTTCAACTCTATCATCTATTTGGATTTTATTTAAATTCAAATAAATGGATCTTGTGAAAATTGACACTATTGATATTTATAAAAGTAACGTATTTTTAAATTGTTTAAAAATCACAAAAATATTTAAAATTAAAAATTGAAATTTTTATCGTTGAAAATGTCATAAATTATCCAATTATGGACAATTCCCAACAAATAAGTAAGTATTTATAACCAATTAAAATTTTGAATATTATTACAACAAATAAAATTAAATAGATTAAATAATGATAAATCAAAATGATAAGGTTTAAAAGAAAATCAAAACATGTCTAAATTAAATTGGTTGATGATATTGTAGCCTTATATTTTCTCTTATTCTAGTTTTAGTCACTTTTTGTGTTTTTACATGGGGTTTTAGTTTATTATAAATTAATATTTTAGAGGTTTCCAAAATTTCCCCTCTACACTTTTGTAAAAGGGCACCTCCTACCTCTTCTATTCACTCCATTTTGATCTTTAAAACATGGAAAAAACCTCCCCATTTACCTTATCATTCTACCTAGAAATATATTACAGGTCCCGGTATTCTTAAAAGACAAGCTTTTGTGCCCTAAGAGGAGGTTTAGAAGAGGCGCGTCGAAGAGTTAATATCCTTTACCGATTCTTTCAAACTTATTTCTTCATCTACTTCCTCTATATGATTTGTTTAATTATTAAGTAATAACTATAGTATAAATTTTATAATGATATTTTATTATTAATATTAAACAATCATATTTGACCTTCTATCCATCGTACAAAAACCGAAATCATTGCACATGCGTACGTACGGCTGACCATCTCCACGCCGTGGTGTAATCTGTTTTTCCACCACCACCTTACATGGAACGGAATAATGGTGGATATAAAAACTATATATTATTATTATAATTTGATACTAATTATGAGATATTATATCATCCAATCCAATTCCATTCAATAATTATGGGAATGATACCATCGCTCATTCGTACGTACAGATTACCGTCTCCACGACGTGATGAGATTCGTTCTCCATGTTAACCATTCAAGAATGATTATAAAGTATATATATTAAATACTAATGAGATATATGGAATTATAATGCTACCGTATATATGTATATATATATATATATTTCATCTACTTACTTCCATTCAAGTCAATAAGGAAATTAAAACAACGTTCTTTTGTATGTACGACATATCATCTCCATGAATGGTGTATTTCATTTCATTTATCTATCTATTATATACATATACACACACACTAAATATATATAATGTATATAAATCTTTTTTTACATTCTGGAAGTAATTAAATCATGGTATAAGTAATAATATAAAGAACAAAAAGTCAAAACACATACGATAAATGAAAAGATTATTACCCAAAACGTTGCTTCAACCTGGAATTGACAAATGAACGAGTAATATAAAGTTTTAAGTGAATCATATATGATATCATAAAAATGACTATGATTCTTGAATAAGTCAATGACATTATTTAAATCATTATATTGGAGGTTTGGACACGTACGGATGAAATTGGACCTAAAGTAAGAGATTATTATTCCAATCTCGTTCTTATCTGAGATTGTTTATTCATAAGTATTTAGTGGGTTTGTATTTATCATACATATCCATTTTTTTTAAAAAAATGTTTTCATAAATATTTTACTATTATTCCATGTATGTTTAAAGTCATGTTTACCTCTTTTTGACATTTATAATGTGGTATGGAAGGAATCGTTCTTTTGTTTTCCATACGAGGTAGTTTTTGACTCTTTTGGAAAATTACAAGGAGAATGTTTTTTTAACTTATACAGCTTGAATGGATTTTTATGATATCATAATTCCTTATTTACAAAAATCATCCTCTAAAATATTACATGATTATTTTCAACAAAATTCTTTTCTTTTAAAAATTCATGTCATTTTCAGAAAAGAAATTGATTTGATAGAAGAAATGATATTTTCCTCAAGAATTCATTTAAATTATTTTATCAAAAATATTTTCCATCTATGATGATGTTGTTTAATATGGTTATGTTTGAAGCATAATGTCTAGATTATTTACATGGTTTTATTTTTATTATGATTGAATTATATCCATTGTTTTATATGGATTATGTTATGATGGGATGATGTTTATGAAACCCATTTTATTTGTTTGGTTATGATGAATCATTTTTGTTTATTTTGTGTCACACGGAAGAATGATTTCATTATAAGTTTTATGGGACCTATATCTCCCCCTAGTTCATTGGGTAATGATTTATATCTCATGACATAGACATGGTTGGAATGGAATGTGAATATTGTTCAGTAATACAGGGCTGGAATGATAAGTAAATCCGGTTCAATAATAGAATTTGTACACTATGATGGTATTAGAAGCAATGCCTTGGCTAAAACGGAAATAATACCATGTGCTTAATGTTTTTCCACAATTACATGTATTATTCTCTTGCAATTTTATCATGATTAATGTTCCTTTGTGATATATTCTTACATAATTCCATAATTTATTTCACGACTCAAGATTTTTATTTTTGAACTTTGTGTCCATGTTTTTAAGTTCAAATGTATATCTTTTTTATTTTCTACATGCTTACCCTTATTGAGAATTTTAGATCACCCTTTTGAATGTTTATTTTCCCTAGCTCAGGAAGAAGGGTATTAAATATGATATGCTAAAAATTAGTCTAGATTTGATCAAATAATCTAGAGACAATGTTGTTGCTTTATGAACCGGTTTATTGTGTTTCCCAGTTTCCAACGTCACTATACCTATATGGTCCTATCATGGATTTTTTATATGTTGTAATAAATATACTTAAATTTTTAATTATTAACAATGTACGTAATGTATGGGTTGTTATAATGTGATGTCTCAATAGGGAGCGGTAGTATATCCTTAAGATTTGGATGCCATATTTTCATAGGAAGCACCCAAGAATATCATAGAGGTTCATAGTTTCCTTGGTATTAAATGCTATTATAATATTTTTGTGTAATATTTATATCAAATTGTGTCCCAATTTAAAAATTGAATATGAAGCACCAGTCCATCATGTGGATTGATTAGTATTATGTAGATTTTAAATACCAGAGGTAAAGTTAGTCAGTTCTCATATTTATTTATATCTGGAGGATAGAGTCATGTTTTGTTATTTTTATACTATTAGTCACCTTGTTTTTTTTTAGATTTTGATTCTGTAGATTTAATTGATCTGAAATTGGTTGATGAAGTTAATACCTAAAGAAAAAACTATTCCATCCATGATCTTGAGTTGGAAGTAGTGGTGTTTTATATAAAGATTTGATGCAATTTCTTCATTCTTGGGAACTTTTTAAACATCAACAATCATAAGAGCATGAGATATATCTTTTTTCATAGGATATAAATTTGTATCCATGGAGGTGTATCGGGTTCTTCCATGGGTATGATTTTTAGAGCACTTATACATCGGGTAAAGGGAATAGAATTATGGATGATCTAATTGAGAATTATCAGGGTGTTTTTTTTGGATTCTCGAGATTCATAAATAATTATATAAAAAATTAAATTAATTAATCCTAATTTATATGTGGAAAATAGAATAAGTTTATTGTTCCAGATGGATGTAAAATAATCCTTGTTGTATTGGGTGAAGGTGTCTCAATGTGGATAGTCATAGGTGGAGGTTTCATGAGATTACAACCTTTAAAATAATGCTTCATGGGAATATCTAGAGGATGGTAATCCATAGGTGTTATTTTAAGGGAATTTTTCCATCCCATCAATAATGCAAGAGGTGGTTCTTGATGAGTTTTATATCTCACCCTTAGTTGTACATCTCGGTATACCTAAGATGTATCATGTCTTGAGAAACTTATTTTTTGGCCTGTTATTAAGCCATCAATATTGGAATTCATATTGTGGGGTTTAGTCTGTTAACCAGTGAAGGTATAGAATTATGTTCCAACTAGTTTATTATAGCCATTAGATATCCCCATGTGTAAGTGGTGAGGAATTTTCATGAATTTAATCATTAGTTTTCCCTATTAAGTGTGAGGATGGGATATTATTTCAGTGGTCATTGGTCAATTAAAAATATAAATTCCTTTAATCCTAATCAATGAGTAGAGGGATGATGGTGATTTGGTGAGATATTGTGTGGATGAGATTGTGAAACCTCCTAGGTTTGAGTACCATCAACTCTAATCAAGCTTTGAACGTAACCTGATGATCCTAGATAAGTCATTAATGGTATTTTGGATCTTAGAAACACCTTAGTGACTATCTTTGTTTTAGTATCCATATACAATTTGATATCACCCTTCTATTGGTATGGATTATCTTGAGAAATTTTATGTGTTTTCTAGTAGGTATCCTTTATAGTGGACCAATGCTTGAGAATTCATCATTCATTGAGATAGAGTTTCTTAGGGAAAAATTTATAATATGTTGGCGATTCGATAGAGCATGAAAGTATAATAAGATCATAATAATCCTTATAAAAATATGATGCAAACAATAGAGGTTCAGTTTGGAGGACATGTTTTCATGAGGGTTTCCCCTCATCATGGTTAGAAGAGTTTCGGTGAAGGTTATAATATTTCTCCTTTTAGAAGGATTTTTATGTTTTTATAGCATATTGGTTAGGTGGTTTATCAATTATCACTTCCTACATAACTAGATAAGATCAACGATGTATTCCTTAAGTTCAAACATCATCAATATCTTTATTATGAATCTTGTGAAATTTTTTGGGACGAATTATATATTAATTTTAAGGAAATATTGATGGAGTGGATGATTTATATCCATGACATCGAAAGAATGTTTTTTATTATTGAATTATTCCCTTGGTTTAAATAATATCAAGGAATTATGTCTTTGAGTAGAGTTTATGGTAACATGAGTCACATATAATCACTCTGTATACTAATATTTTTACACCTTTTTACCTTGATGTTGAGATAATTGATTTTACTTTGATTCAATTGATATTATTTATCAATTTGTTTTGTAACCATCTGGAGATGGTTTTAATATTTATGAGATGTATCTTCATAGGTTGGTGATTTCATTAATGGTTTATTTATTCTAAGGGGTGAGAATAATTTGAGATATATTAAATGTAATTTTATAGACTTTACCTAATTGTCAGTTTGTGAGGATATTTAGGGATAAGGTCAAATAATGGAATATAGAGTTGGTGTTTTATGCCCAAAGGTGGTGAACTATGAATAGATGGTTTAAAGAATTCGTTTCTTCTATATTATATTCGTTCATATCATGATAATATGAGTTACTACATTGTTTATGTATTTGAACATGGGGGAGGAGCTATGAGATTTCAATGTCATGGTATTTTCTAGTAGAAGGTTTGTTACAAAATTGTATACAAATTTGTGTCAATAATAACCGTAGGATGTTTTTGTTCAACTCATATGTTATGGATTGTAGATATGAAAATTTTGAGTTATTCTTTTATTGGTCTAGTGGTGGATTGATGGGTTTTGTTATAGTATGGAGGGCCACAAAAGTTTCTAACAAAGAGATCTCCTAGGTTTTAATATGATGATATATACCTTGAGTTAATCTTACTAATGTTCATTATCACACTACTATGTTAACTACACCATGAAGTCCTAGGTTCTAGGATCTGTGACCCTATATGCATAAGGATTTTTTAAATCACAGTTAATCTAATTATATTTTGGTTTTGGTTGGTCTTTATCTCGGATGAGGAGAGATGTTTGAGGATCACATTGTGATCCCCATGAGTTCAGTAATTGTGGAATGATCACTTTGGTCATGTTGTGTATTTAACTAAATGTATCAGTTTTCTAAAAGATTGAACCCAGTATTTTGGGGGATATCATAAAATGAATTTTAAATTAAGGGTTCATTTCTGAATGAGGCACCCCATCAAAACATGATTCATTATTTTCCTATGTATATTATACATTTGTGTGTTTTCATTAATATTATAGCATTTATCTAGATTCCTCTAAAACAAAGGGGATTAGTAGGGAATCCTTGGGAGACCAAACCAAATATTCAACGACTAAAATGAGAAGACAATAAGAGTTGGAACACTCTAACAAAAATACCTATGTAAGACAAAAAATTATATACAAGAGATAATAATATTTGAGATCCAATATAGTTGAAGATCTTCTTATGGTTTTTTAGAAAGGTGTTCCTCCCCTTATTTTTTTCTCATGTTAATCATCTAATATTTCGTTGAGGTATATGATTCAAGGATTCTCTTTATTTTTATGTGTAATTATGGAATTATTATGTTTTTTATTTATATGGCTGGAATCTAAGGATTTAAATAATCCATATAATGAACCCACTAAATAAATTGAAGGTTGAAATTATAAACATCCAAGATATTACTTATCTGTATATGATCCTTTATTTATAACTATTATTATAATACCCATGTTTTCTACTAATTGATGTGTCATTTCACCATTATTAATTGATTACCAACATAACGTTTAAAAATTTATTTTTTAAAAATTAATATGTATGGTTAAATAACAATTAATTCATAATAATAATTTGTTTAGTGTGGTTTGTTATTTTATTTTATTTATTTTATAACATACATGGGATCTCTCCTGTTATAGATCGAGTGGAAGTGTTTGGTTAGGAGGATGATATATTAATATTGTAGTGATATTGAGTGATGGACTATTATGTGATGGGTGTAGATGTTATATGGTTGGTTGATAAGAAAATTGATAGTTATGAGGTAGTGATAGCATGGTTAAGGTGTAGTTATTATGGCTGTTGGGATGGGCTATGTAGTGGTTATTGATGTTAAAGGAATGTTAGTAGTGGTCTATGTTATTGTTTCAAGGAATTATTGAATGTGGTTGGAATAAATGAAATTTTTATTGGGAAGTGGGTTAGAATTTATGTATAATAGATTTTTTAATTATTAATGATAATGAATGTAATAATTTTGTCTAATAAATGTTGATGTATGGAATAAATCTAAATAGTGATTAATGAACAGAGTGAAGATAAAAGTGGTTTAATTAATATTTTGATATTAAACAGGAATAAATGTAAGAAATTTATATAGTAATGGAAATTTTATAAAATATTTTATGATGAATGAAATGGGAATTTATTAGTACTATTGTGGATTTCATTTTATAATATATGAAACATGTCTGTGACAATGTGATTGTAACAATTTCTTTTATTTTGAATAATGATGATATGATAATTGTGAGTGATATTATTCTTGGTTTTTCATGGAACCTTATGTTTAGGTTTTATTTAACTATTAGACCTTCTATATTTACATTATATCTCTCAATACCCATAAATATATTCAAGTTAGATATCTGACACCAAAAATAAAACCTAATTTATGAGTGTTCTTTCTAATTTACTGGTTTTTGGGTTAATAGATGGTTCATTTTTCAATATTCCCCACCCTCCCATCAAAACTATTATGGGTTTTGATTACTCTAGGAAATAATTATATATATATATATACAATAATTAATTTAAAGTTGTTATAGTATATTTATACAAGGTGACATGGTTTTTTGTTATGTTGAGTCCACATGGTAGGGGCATGCCGGGTAGGAGGGAACAAGGTTTATGTCACAATAAACTACAATAATGAGGATTTGATGTGAGGTCTTGATGTGATAATGTGGTATGTGGCTATGAATATGCGATTCGATTGGTGGTGTGGTATTTTTATATTAAGATGTGTGGGTATAAAATGGATTGTAGAATCAGAATAAAAATATTAGTGGGTGAGATAAACTGCATTTCTAGGTAAGTGGAGGGATGTTACATTTGTGAAATAAATTTTTCTTGATATTATTTCAATATTCATGGATTTGGAATTGGGTGAGTTAAGCTTTTTTTGGTTGGGTGGTAGATATCCTAGAATAATTTTGTATGGGTTTTACTTTTTTTCCATTGTGGCAATAGTGTGCTTCTTCCGGAATTACAGAAGTGTTTTTGGGGAGGATCCTATATAGTATACTTGAATTATCACCTCTAAATATATAAATATATTTTATAGGTTTCTAGGATATATTTTTTGATCGATCTAGATCAAACATGCACACAGTGGTCCGGATCATGGTGTTGTAGTTCATATAGGATTTTTATTCTGGTATTTCATTTCAGGGACATAGTTAATTTCATAATTTACTTGCATTGTGAATTTAGATAATTTTATATAATATGGATTTGATGGTGATTTTATCTTATATTATTAAGATTAAGAGATTAATTTCTCCCATTTATGTTGGATTATACCGTCCTGGTTACTCTACATCATGTGGCCTATCAGAGTTAATCCTCGAAGTTCACTCTAATATACACTATAGGACTAGTCGGGGTTGTAAGTGGGGTCAATTCATGAAAAATCAGACATCCTTGGAAATGGTTTGATTTATCATGAGTAATTGTGACCTTCCTATATCAATGTGTTCCAAAATAATGTACAAAATCAAATTAGAAAAATTATTAATATTTTTTAATCAAATATTTTTGGTGGATGCTTGATCTAGAAATATAATGTTTGTCTAATGTATTGTTGAGTTGTTTAAAAAATCATCACTTATATAAACCCAAAGTATAATAGTGAGTACAAAAAAATGAATTGTACCTTTTTGGAAATGGCTCTATTTACGATGATTCGATGTAACCCTCATATATAATTCTACGTATATATAATGAAAACTAATTCATTCTCACTGGTTTCTGTAAATAATTCATAATGACACTCAATTAAATATGTACTGACAAGAGAGATATTTTTATTTTGGGAAAATTTAATGTTTTGAATCCTATATATAATGTTTCCTTTTAGATAAACAAAATCGCAACTATAAAATTTTCTAATTTACTAGTTATTCTAAACAATCTAAGGGACATTATTTCATTGATCATACTAATCAAAAAAGTTTTTATAGCCCATACTATAATTTTCAATTAATATTAATATATCAATAAGGGATTTGGTGATAAAAAATTTGAAACTGGATAATTTCACAAGTAATAAACATAAATTTTTCTTTAGATGGAAACTGATTCAGTTCTATAATTGGTTATGGAATCAAAACCATATTTGGTTATTAAAGAACATTGAATATTTATTATAATTTTAGTGATTCTCGTAGATATATAACATGTGTCAAGTGATAATGAATTATAATTTATAAATTATAAAACAACTATCTACTAGAAACATCGATTAATACAAGAAAATATAATATTAGAAAAAATGTGTTATCATCAATAAGAAAAGAAAGAGACATATGAGCATCCATAGACACTCTTTTAGTGAAATTTTGTAGATTATGTATCATTATTCACTCATGTACTCAATGTGATTGGGTATTTCAATGATTTAGAGGGGTAAGGATAACCTCTCACTATTGAACTAGATATAGAATTCATTCTTTATTCACAAAAGTAAAGTTTCTAATAGTTCACTATGGATTATAATATGAATGGATTCAAAACAAATTACCCAATTTCCTTAATTTGTTGAGGATAGTTTAACAGGGCATGAGATGTCCTAGAATAAGGTCCATGATGATGGTGTAAAAAGAAAATGGGAAACGTGTCATCAAAAAGGAAAATAATGGAGTATATAGAGATTCTAAACCACTATCTAAACCAAATAAATATGGAATTTAAATTATTTCATTATGTAAAACATGTATATCAGTGATGAAAATATATAGAATACCTATAAAGTTTATTTAATATTAGTGGAAAGAAAATATAAACTATTAATGTTAAAAAGTAAAATTATTGTTATTTAAATTTTATATAATACCATCTTAATGGTTCCCAAGTGCTGATATATATTAGAGTTCAAAATTGATGAAGTATTGAATATCAAAGATTAAACTATTTATTTGAAAAATTGATCAAGGTGTTACTACATATATATGGTGGCCATAGTGGATAACCTAAAGAAAAAATGGATCAAAATAGGTATTTTTATATTATTATCCTGTTTAATTATTATATGGTAAGAGGTGTTATTGTAACAAAATTGTTGTTATGAATAAATATGGAAATTATTATGGTATAAATTATTTTAAATGATACAATTATATAACATGTATGAAAAATGAATAAAATATTTTTTTCATAAAAATTATCTGAACACAAATAATACAATAGATGATGTGGATACAATAGTTTATTTGTTAAATATTATCACTTAAAGAAAGAATTTTTACTTCCAAAACATAAAGAAGATTGGTGTACCTTTGAATGATATTCTATTAAGAATATAGTGTCTAATCGGATAATTGAATTATTATTTAGACTTAATCATTCATATATAAAAGATAATGAATTATATCAATTAAATTAAAAAATTAATTTCACTTAATATCCTACAACGTTTTAGGGTACATTAATAAATAAAAATAATTATGTGTAACATTTAGTTTCCAAACTAATGTAAATATCAAATTATATACTAAATAATTTTAATAAATGATTTTAAAGAAAAACTATTTACCAAAATATTCAAGGAAATTTTATTGATGGAAAAATTTCCATTAATTATAATTATGATGAACTTATAAACGATCTATATAGAAAAATTCTATTATTCATAATTGAACAATGGATTTTTTCATGTATATGAGTTTGAACACCTTTTTTAGTGAATTAAATATTAAAAAAATTGGTTCCAAAGTCTCACTATTATTCAAACAATATCACTACATAGATGATACACACTTAAAAATATTAGAGGAATGGTTTTAAAAGTTAGTAACATATAGATTTGAAAATAAATATATAATGATATAATCATGATAAAAAACACTAAAAGTGAATCAAACATAAGGATGATCTTGAATTTTATCACATTTGACATGATTATATGGGCTATTATGTATGGAACGTTCAAGTATTGTAATTACATTTTAATAATATAAAATAATAGAAATTTACACAAAAGGCAATCCCCAAGTTTTCATTATTTCATATTGGTTATACGTATTGTATGCTGTTAAATGATAATTGACCACCAAAAGTTTGAAATTGATTTATCTATATCTGATATTTATCACAGAGTGTTATATTTTGTGATAAATTTTTTCGGTTAGAATGACTTATATTTTTGATAGATACATAATAATCTCAATAACCAATAAATTACATTTGAGTACTAGATGACCAACCATGTATACCACATAGTCTTTCATAAATTATTTATTTAGTATGAATGTGGTGAATGTTTCTTATTAAATCTTATACAATACTTTGGAATGATACTTCACATGAGAACCTTAATAATTCGAGTCCATTCTAATCAAAACCTTGGGACTTAGATAATAAGGGTGTAATTTCATATAATACTTTTCATTTTGTCATTTTAACTTTATTGAGATAGAAAGAGGATGTTTGCATCCCTTCCATGATAAAGTATATGTGATGTGATTATTTCTTTTTTTTGTGGGTATCTGATATGATCATCCACATAAGATAAATGACAGGTGATGGTTTCATAAACCCTCTAAATATAAACTCAGGCAATCAACAATGGATACTATTTCTATATGGTATTATCACAATTTGTGTCATTTTGTAACTTTGTGTCCTAGAAAAAGAGGTTATATCATTATACATTACTATATATGACATAACTATTGGAAACAGGTATAAAGATACAAGTGCGTCATAGAGATATTATTATATCCCTTTATAGAATGAATATAATTGTTAATTAGATAGAGGATGGTCTTTGATTACAATTAAAAAAAATTAATTAATATTTATGGTCAATGATGAAAAATATTATGGTTTTATGTTTTGTGGTTGTCTTAAAACGGAGTGTGTTTAATAAAACTCAGAGAGTGACTCAAAAAATATTTTAATTTTTATCCAAAAGAGTATTTTAATTCATAAGTAATTTAATAGTATGTGATATAATATTGAATTTATGATCTATTTCAAAAAGTGTTTTGGAATATACCCAAAAGTATTTATTGGATACACTTCAAAAGTTAATATTTATGACGTAATTAAATGTGAAATATTATAAATTATATATGTATTTAGTATAAGTGGAAGCATTATACAATTATATCCTAAATCTTTATATATGATGTGTATATGTTATTATAAAACTATAGGATATTGATATTTCATTTGATACAATATATAAAAACTTTTCTAATCATATTTCTTAGTGTATGAAATAACAAGGTGGGGTATATATATATTGTACCACTACAAAAACCTATCATGTTATATGATTAATAAATATCATTAGTATTATGATATGAGAATGAATCATATTCTATGATATTTTGTATAGTGAAATGTAAACTGTATATTTTCGATTAATATTCTACATTAGGAAATCATTGAGTAAATGTTTTATTAGATAAAACATTGGGAGAGTTTATTTAGAAATGGAATATAATACATGTTTAATAGAAGTAATATTATAATATTCATCATATTATTAAATTAAATTAATAAGTCTTGGACAGGGTCACAAAATACTTTATAAAGTAGGCTTAACCATTGTGTGTGTGGATTAGTTTTCAGAAATATTCTTGACGGTTATAATTATTCATTTTATAAATCTCTTGTTATCAAAACTATTCCATATAGGTTACTAGAATAATATGGTTGTGCTGGGGTCCCTTCATGAGAATAGGATATTTAGATCGATTCATTGATATACCTTGAAGATACGATCCCACCAGTGGTTCCTACTTCTCCTTATAAAGAACTGGTCAAAGAAAAAAACCAAAACCTTATTGAATTTAAGGTACACATTGTTCGTTTCATATATTCGGGGTTTCAGTATCCAAAAATTTGTAATAATGGGTTGTGGTATCTAAGGTCTTCAAATTATTAAAATAGATGTTTTTGGATATTTATAAACCAAACTAGTGACATTGATGATGGAATTTTTCAGAAACAAAAATTTAGATATAAAATATTTTTTGAAAAAAAAAATAAATTTAATGAAAAATTTGTGAAACATATATCAAGGTCAATATCATAGAACAATATAAAATGAAGATTCATTATGATATTAAGTGAATTTTGGGTCATGGTTCTCGTAAATGGTTTAAAAAAATGTAGCAGTAAAAACCATTTCAAATGGTCATTGTGGTGATGTTCTAAGAATTCTATAGTTCATGTTTTGGGGGTATTTATTTGTTCGTTACATTATTTTCTCAACACATTTTATGATTCTGTAAATGGATTCATCATTCATAAGGGCTCTATTAGCTATCCATTTATTCATTTTTATTTTTTATAGTTTTTTAAAATATTTATTCTTGAAATAATTATCGTAATCCTGTTTTAGTTATTTTGTTATTTTGGGGCATTATTTATTTCAATATACATTGAAAAGGTTAAAATAATTCATAATTATTTGGTTTCACAGTTATTAAGGGCTTAGGAGGGTTACTTATTGAATATGTGGTTGATATTCTCTACTTCTTTTGGAAATATATTCATTTCTCTATTAATGTTCGATTTGTGATCATGGCTTCAATCATACCTCTCATTATTATAATATAGGGTTTTAGTTATATATACTTTAGGTCGATCATCCTCATTGGAAAAGAATATTTTTGGTCCAGGTGTTCACATTTCAGTATTTGATGATATTTTTGGAGGTTGTACAATATTTTTATTTTTGGATAATAGAAGAAGAAAATAATATTTTAAGAATCTATGGGTATGTTTTAGACTATTTCTTTTCGAAAAAAATGGCCACTTGATCGGAGTAGAGTCAATGGAGTAGAATATATTGCTAGACTGATTTTTTTGAATATACTATAATTTTAAATGGATAAATCTTGATATGAACTAAATAACACCACACTATTTTGATTTTCACATATAAATATATTGAGAAGGAAGGAACCCAAATTTTAGGTGGATATGGATTGTAATGAACTAGCCTGATGTGCTATCTAACCCATCTCCCAACTTATTCAGCCACATAGATTAAAGGGAATTATTAATCCCCATGGGCTAGCAACTGGTTCTTGGACATCACAAAATGAACCATGGGGATAATTTTTTCCTCATTCACAAATAATAAATAAGAAGCCTATATAAAAGCATTAAAAATAAAACATAAGTTAAATAAAACTATACATCCTAAATCGATGCAACTTATATATATATATATATAAAAATATAAACAAATATAAAATGTTATATTAATAAATACCATGGTCCAAATATAAAAAACACAGTCAACGTAATGAAAATTCATTGACCATCTTCCATGATCAACCACGTGACTCATGGACACAATCCACCCAAACAACTCCCTTAGAAAATCCAAGAAAGTGAAATTACTTGAAAAAAAAAATAATTTTAAAAATATATACTTGAGATATAGTCCTAATTGGAAACCACAACCTATTTAATCAATCCATTAACTTTCATATTACATCCTAAAAAATGATTTTTTTGAAATTCTATATAAAAATAAACATGTTCCATTATGAATTATAAAAAATCATCAATAAACTAAAAATGTGATAAAACACTTTTTCTATGATTTTCATTAAATAAAAACAATATCTTTTAAAATACATTCCAAATAATAATGATGTTCAAAATACCGACATTAAAACCATTCCATAAAATCCCTTTTCTGAAATATATATTTTTATGAACAAAGAGTTATCCAATTATCATATAGTTTTCTAAAACATGACTGAAAACCAAGATTTTCGATAAAATTGTGCATAACACCCTAAAACCATGTTTCTAAAACCCAAAAATTATAAGAGTTTAAGAAACAAACAATTTTCACATTTCACATTTGAGAAAACACTTTAAAGTAATTTCCAAATATAGTTTGAAAATACTATAAAATAACACTTTCATTTCATTTTATTTGAAAGCCTTCCACAATCCCATATCCAAAATTTTTTAAATAAAAGCCCACAAATAATGAAGAAATAAAACTTTAAGTCACCAATATGTCACGTATGACAACATGGATAAACAAATGAAAATAATATATGTACCAAAGAATTATATAAATTTTTGGTAACACAGTCAAAGAATAATGATAAATCCTATAAATAATACTATAAAGGATCCTAGTTTAATGGGAATCATCACATGGATATAATAATAAAAGGACATAAACTAATGATAGGGAACTAGGTTGGGTACTACTAAACCAACCAACATCCGTATAAGTCCCATTGAACTACCTGAATATAATTTCCCTTGAATGACTTCTTCTATAGGATCATGTTTATTGTTTTCCCTAAAATTCCTTCATCTATGAATCAACTAAATTATTATCCTTGGGAAACCTTAAATTATGGGAATATATATATATATATATAATTGATAGCCTAAGGTATCGTCACTTCTTTGGGACTAACCATCTTAGAGTATATAGGTTGCACTTTCCTAGTCAACCCATGATCAAGCTAGGGTTATCCCATACATATATCACATACTATCTTAATATAGATCTCATGATGAATTCGAATGGATGTGAACATAATCCTACATTAATTACCACAAGGTGAAAACAATTGAAAACAACTCTTGTATCACATCCTACCCTAACCAAAAGTATCCCAAAAAAGAAAAAACATTAAAAAAACATAAAAATCATTAATAATAAATACCCCTCATGGGATCACAAGACACAATGAAAATAAAAATTAAAATGGGAATTAAAAGGCATCGAACAATTGATGAAAATTCATTTTTTATAAATTCCAACTGGGATATCTGATTAAAAAAATATTCTATGGGTTTGAAACCATTTAATAATTTTGAAAGTCCATCTCAATCTACTCTAGAGAGAAGTTTTTTCAAAACACATTTGAAAATCAATAGAATCTCAATATTTCCTTTTTTAATTACAATTGAAAATATTCCTATCCATAACGAGTTCAAAATATAATCTATGTGGGATAATACCCTTTTAATATCAATTAACATTGTTGGAAATATCAAAAGATTTAAAACCATCAGACCATTTATATAAAAATAATATAAAGTTTTCAAATGGGTTTTTATAAAAATAAAAATGGTTAACCCATCCCATCAAATCAAATAACCTTTTAAAATAAATTAACACCTTACAAAACAACTAAAAACATAGTTTGAAAACAAATTAACATAAGAATAAATTTCAAAACACCAATCCAATTCTCTCCATCACTTATAAAACCAAAACCATTCTCTCAAAACCAATTTGGAATTTTACAAAACACAAGGAATGGAATACCAAACCATTTCTAGGTTTGCAATCACTTTTAAAACCCTATAGGTCCCTTATATATCATAAATATATCTTAGCAAACTAATAACTAAAAAAATCGAAGTGAACATTTTTGGGAATAGTGGGAACCCTAAAAAATAAAGTAAAAAAATAAATTGAAATAATAAAATATATCAAAAGAAAATTCAAAAAAATGAGATTATTAGAATCATTCACTCTAAATAAGCATCATTCAATAGAGGTTGCTTTCATGTCATGTTTATCCTTGAGAAGATACTAGAAGTGGTAGGACATATTTTACCTAGTCTGAAGATACTCCTCTTAATTTCATTCAATTCTTTGAATACTCTTTTTAATATTCAATTTTAATTCATGATCGAAATATTTTGATACTCATTTAGAAAAAATCATACCACATTCTCAAAAAATATTTTTAAACATTCTGTAAAGTGTTTGTTGTGAGAATATCTTGAAACATATCTTCCTTGAAGTGAATAATGGGATCTAGGAAATTTACAACATAGGAATCCTCGTTTTCTACCTCCATCATTAAAATATCAATAGGCTTTGTTCCCTAATACACTAGGTCATATTTTTTTGTTAACTTATGAAAATTTAAATTTAATATTATGATTGACTCACTTGCTCCTAAAGATTATTCCAATACAAGTATTAGTTCTTAAACTCATTTTCCATTATTTTAGTTTCTTGGTTACCTACCCTAACTATGACCAGGGGGAATATATACACAATTTTACCAGTGTTAACTTCATGTGTATTTTGGCTTTGTTCTTTTCTCACCAGCTTTGAAATCATTTGATTTTGTTGGGAAGAATAGTAGTTTTGGGTTATAATCTTCATGGACTGTTAGTAGTGTAGTATTTTAAGATAATAACCGCATTAATTAAATTGTTTTACCTACAAGAAGAACATAACTATCTTGGGAGTCCTCTTCAAACTCATAGGAGGATAAACCAAAGTCTCATACCCATTGGATAACCTCAATGGTAGAAATATATTTAATGATCTATGATCAGTATACAAAAAAATCAAAGGAAATAATTGTGGTTCCTTCAAAAGACCATCCTTTTCCTTTATATTTCGGTGTTATAAAAAATTTAATTTCAATAATTTCCATTTTTTCAGATCTGAGAAACTAAAACCTATTACATAAATTATCTAAAGATATTTCCTTTATTTTGTAACAACTATTAGAGGATGACATGATTCATAGTGGTGTAACATCATAGAAAATAATTTTTACAGAAACGTTCCCATAGTGGACTAGCTCAGA
The DNA here is from genome assembly GCA_963277665.1 of Viscum album. NCBI lineage: Eukaryota > Viridiplantae > Streptophyta > Magnoliopsida > Santalales > Viscaceae > Viscum > Viscum album. The sequence goes on from OY728163.1 coordinate 341,284,353, forward strand.
GCACTTTACCATATGGGATCCAACATGGGTAGCAGTTTCATAAGCTATAGAGTCCTCACTAGACATTGATCTTAAAGCTAGACAAGGATACTAGGAAGAAATGAATGTTTCCTCTCTGATCATAACTTTTTATAATGAATTGAAGTATTCTGCTAGCTGAGTGTAACCTCCCCTCAGATAATAATAATTCATATTTATTGGAGCTACATTTTCTAACAAATCAAACTCCTTCACTTTATTTTCATATCTAGAAACACTAGGGAATTCATCACCAATTGAGAACATGTGACCATTATATCATAAGATGGTGTCCCAATTTCACTGTAATAGTCATTTAAATTCATTCCGTTACTAAAATTTCTAGTATATAGGGTGTAAAAAGAAGGATTACATTTCTATAATGATGGAAATCATGTTGTAAATAGCCCAAATGAAATCAATATGATCAAATATTATACCTGGTCTCGAGAATAATAGGACGTTATAACCTAAATTTTTCAACCACATCAATACATAAAGCTTTAGCAGGAGGATTGGATTCTACCACATCCTCCAAAATTTATTCCACTATGAGGTGAGGCCTGGATCTATAATTCTCATAAAAATATAAATAAACATCCAATTATGTTACCCAATGTTGTGAAGATTCGGTGATTTTGAAAGGGAAGGACAAGGACTATAAAACTTACCAAAATCATCACAAAAGAGTATCCCACTTCCAATGAAATTTGTAGTCCCATCTAAAAAGGATTAAATGAATTCCATCAAAAAAACACTATCCATTGAACCATTCAGTGGTGAGGTCATATACACTAGAGAATCCAAAATAGAAAATGATGGGGATCCAGTAACCCAACTGTGACTTTCTCCTTCAGGGGAAAATTGCTATTTAGAAAATTTTAAAATCCCTTGAACACTTTTCACCTCTGATCGAAATGAGCCACCAAGAATAATCTAGGTAGAGATGATGCTTCAGAAGACTCTTGTTGGGAGAGTGGAAGCATCAAGTCCTTAAGATGAATGGATGGTTCCATTAGGCTATGTTGTGGGTGAAATTGGGTAGAAGAGTTGGGTTAGTAAAGGGGGATTATATTTATGAATAAAAACCTACCTCTATTTAACAATAATAATGCCAAATGTAGTTTGTTATGATGGATAACACACCCCCAATTCAATAAGTTCTTTCTTCAACCCCTACATGATAAATTTCCATGATTTTGACCAATTAACACCGTAAAATAATACCATAAACATATTAGGGTTCATGGGATGTGGAAAGGGAATCATGGAAAGGAAGGATAAGTATAAAGGGACTTTCCTAGTAAGAATACACTAGAATCCAAGGGGAAAGACCACTAAAATTGGAGGTTGAGAAGTAAGGAATAAATCTCTTTTGTGGGATGCACCAAGTGTGTTCAAGTGGGGGAGGGGAAATAAAGGGTGGGATGATCAAAAAATAATAGAGGAAAAAGATAAATTCTACTTTTTAATAAATATGGGAAGCTGCACGGTTTTCAGAACCCTATGTTGGGTATAACCTCTTCAAAAACCACTCAGGACAGTTTATATCAGGTGTTGCATGGCAGGAAAAAATGTCCTCAAACTATACCATAAAGAATTTTTAAATTCTAGATCTGATCTACATACACGTTTCACTATTTACCTATCCATGCACAAGTTTGACGCTACACCCTGAACTCACCAAAAATATAACACCCCAGGTAAATAAAGAATATGACATCTTTATATTTATCCATATTTTTGAATAAAATATTAATATTAATTTAAAGGGTATGCTATGCTCGAGGGCGTACCTAATACGCAACAACGAGTTTCTTGGGAATCTTACATTGCACTCTAATAATAAAATAATATTATTTTAAATGGTAGTTAACGCCTAGCCGTTGTAATGGCGGGAATGAAAAGAACTAACTAAAAAATTATTATATATGTTTGTCAAATATTTTTACTCTTTACAATAAATGATATTGGATTAAAAATCCAAATGAATCCAGTTTTTAAGCGTAAACATTCTAATATTCTTTAAAAGGTCGATTAACCGCCTTTTGATGGAGAACCCCATTTAAATCCATTTTTTGACAATTTTATAAGCTCTATTTTTCAAAATAAACATATTATATATGATTGGGACATTGAAATTTACCTTGGGATAATTTTTGGTATTTTTCCGATAAAGTTCATTTTTTTAATGAATAGTGTAAAATGTTGTATTTTAATTCAAAACCTCTTTTTAATCTAGTTTATTTATATGATTATATTATCTTTTGAATTGGTTTTAAAGTGAAATTAGAATATATTTTTACCATTTAATCCAATAGTGGTCGTTGGAATTAATTTCACATTGAAATCGGACTTAAACTAGTGTCAATCTTTTGATACATTTTGTTTCATAAAAACACGCTATTTGTTTTGACAGTGGGAATTAATTATTAATTTAATTAATGCAACTTATATCTTCTGAATTTTGTAAAATAGGCCTCATTTTTGAATTCGGAATATCAAATATAGCTTAGGGTGAACTTTTGTTAATTTTTTTAAAAAATTCAATTTTTGATGAATAGTGAAACCACTAAGTGGTACTTATAAAAACTGATTTTCCGTTTAAATGAAATTTTTCCATCATTGTGTTTTGAATTTCAAAAATATGGCATACATGGTTATCAATAAGAAGTAAAATGTGGTTCAATGTGATAAAAATAATTTTTTGGTGAATAGTAACTTATTAAGTTTTTAATCGCGATTAGAGGTAATTAGTGTAGTTTAAGGTAAGAATAATGTTTTAATAAAATTAAATGACCTAGACACATGTCCTACCCTCATTGGATGTGTCATGGCCGACCAATACAATCCATGGGTCAACTTGGGGACCCCACGGAGCCACTTTGGTTGGAAAATGACATAAATATCTTTTTATTTAATGTTAAAGTAAAAATGACACAAACATGAGAAGTTTTACTAAAACAATTTTTACATGAAGTTATACAAGTCATATTTTTGACTATAAATATTCATTGGAAGTCTAAAAATATTTCCTACATCAGAGTATTTTTTTTATAATTTTTAGACATTAAATAAATTAAATTATTTATGACATCATGATGATGCAGTGATGACATCATTATTTAACGATTTAAATAAAATGGAAAGATAATGTAATATCTAAGACCTAAACATGTCCAAAACATATTGGATGAGTGTATTTAGAACCCGTATCACCTTATCCTAGAAATACATCAATGTGGGACCTTTAAAATCTGAAACTCTTTTGAAAATAAAGTAACATTTTGTAACTTTACAAGAGTGCCCCTCCTCTCCTCTTATAAAAGGCCCCCAAATCTACCTCCTTACCCACACTCCCAAATCCTTTGGCTCGGCCAACCCCTGCCCATTTTGTCTCTCCACTTCCCTCTCTTACACCTTGAAGCCTCATTTTGGGCAGAAGTCTTTCCAAGGAAGCCATTGAGCTCAAATCAAAGGAAGTCACCCGATTTTAAGGTAATGTCTTCGCTTGAGTCCTTTTGTTTTATTTTGCTTCTACAACCCCCTAAACTCTTTTTATTCATTTATTTTGTAACAAATATAGTATCTTCAATATACTAGGATGTTGTTATAAGATGGTTTCGAGCTACACTTACACACACCTACATCTAATGGTTAAAGAACATACTCTTTCCGTGGATGGTGAATTTCTGCCTCCCGAAACGATGATTGTTCAACATTCTTCTAACACCTTCAAAGGTGGCCATTAAGATGACACTATATTTATATATGATATCTAATATGTTTATGTTTTACTTAAGCTTCTGTATTTTTCATTTATGGCATATTTTTATGGTTTCCATTATGGGTAAACGTGATATCTTCATTTAAGGAAGTGCGGACTACCGCCCCCTCAAAGTGATTTGATTCGTTAATACCATATGTGGTACATATAAAGGATATATTTAATGATATTATATATGATACCATATTTTAATTAAAATACTATTATGTATCATTATGTTTTAATTCCATTAAATATGAAATAGAAATGGAAGTAGTGTTCATGCGTACGTATGGCGTACCGTCTCCATGAACGGTGTATTTCTTTTCTTAACTCTAAATGTTATGTAATATTATAAATGCATGAATATACTGGATATATATGATATATATGATATATACATGTTTAATACGATTCTGGATATGATGAACCTTTGACCACAAGAACAACATAAGTCCGCTTTCGACTTAAGAACCAAGTATCGAAAAAACAAACATTATTAACTTAAATGATTACATAATGTTCATAAAATGTAAATAAGTCATATAAAAGTAATAATGAACTTTAAAAAGTCTATTGAGAAAATAGAAATTAAACCAAGTTTATTATTCAGGATGTTAAAGAATGATCGAGTCAAGTCAGACCCGAGGTAAGGGATCCTACTCCTCTCTTTCTTTTTAAGTACACTCTTTTATGTCATTCCTTTTATGCTCATATTTCTTATGATTGGGATGTTCTTTTATATTAATACTACTTTAATTCTTAAGTTAATATGATTAGAGACCCTATTTTCTCTCATCAATCCATTTTTGGAAGTTTTGAGTGGCGCCGTTAGGCTGCCGAATTTTTGTAAGAGATCTAACCTCTCTCTTTCTTTTTATGTACTCTCCTTTTTTGTCACTTCTTTTAAGATCCTCTTTGTTATGTTGGGGGATGTTATTTTATATTCTTCTTTCTTTAAAATTTATGTTAATATGATGAGAGACCCCATTTATTCTCATCAATCCAATTTGGAACTTTTAAGTGGCGTCGTTAGGCTGCCGAGTTTTCGTAAGGGATTTTTCATCTCACATTTATTCCCGTGAGATTTATGATACATTTGACACAATTTCCTTTGAGTGGTGTATGTACATCACATTATTCTACTCTTTGTGTAATATAATTTTGTTTATGAGTATTTACATCAATGATGTATTGTCCTTCTTTCATGGGGTGTATGTTTCGAAAGATACCCAAGTCGGGAAGGGAACCTTTCACCCTCCTCTTTTTAAAAGACTCCTTTTGTTGGGTCTTTTAATTCACATATTGTTATGTTGGGATATGTTATCATATATCCTTATTAATTTAAATTTTATATCCAAGGTATGGGATACCCTTTTTTATCTCTCATCAACTCTTTTTCTGAATTTTGAATAGACGCTGTTAGTTTGTCAAATTTTTGCAAGGGAACTTCTTAACCCAAATTTGATTCTTTGGGATAAACTTATAATCCTTGAATATGTCGTTCTATTAATATGTGTGAATAATTTCTGATTGTTTTACACTTAATATCCACTTATATTTGGTGTATTCGTTTGTCACACATAATTATGCAATTGATTTATCCTTAAACCAAGGATACTGTCATTGTAAGGGACTTCGTCTCAATCTCCTTTCATTGAGGCATATTTCGTTTTATACACAACTTTCTTTTATACGGTGTATAAACCCCTTTGACTTTTACTTTTATACAAAAGGAATCTTTTTCTAGGAAGAATTTTACAAAACTACAAAAAGGAATATTTATTTTAACATACGCGGGGACAACGACCTTTTCCGCTGCCGTGAGTATTATTTTGGTCTTTGGCTTCCTGAACAAGCCGTAATGTTTTTTTAAAATGAAATAAATACCATATACACTTTTATGTATTTTTGTATTGAAAATGGTTTCTATAATGGATTTGTTATATCAATATATTTGAGTGATATATTGTGATCAAAGTGTGGAAATGTTTTCTTTCCTTTATGTTTGCTTTATGTCTTATGATTTTATAATGGTACTTGGACATTTTATGGGTGGTTACGTGATGAACCATATGACGGGTGGTGCTGTGAATACCAGGATGGGTGGTTACGTTATAACCTCCAATGCATTGGGTATGGAAGTCATCCATATGGCTGTTCCATTAAGTATGTATGGAAGTTGGCCGAATGGGTATTCCATTAAGTGATATGTGTGGAAGTCGACCTTATGGTTATTCCACATAAGTATGTTTATGTCCCAAGTTACCTTTATATGTTATGTGATCTTTATATGGGTTTTATGGTAATCTTTTGGTTACAGAAGGGTAGGTAATGAACTTTTATTCAGCGAAGAGTTTTTTACTACTTCGAAAAGGTGAAAATTATTACTTTGATAAAGTATACATGGTTCACTTGTTGTTTTGAAAAACTAACAGTTTTCATTCTTTGTGTATCCCTTACTGGGCTTTTTATGCTCATCCCAAGTTTTTGAAATGTTTTTCACAGGACTTAACGTGGAATAGGGTCAAGGATGGGATCAAGGGAAAGTCATGCTACCTAAAACATGGAACTAGACATGTTTCTTTTTAAGAGTTTTTATTTTATTGAAACATAGTAGAAGTTTCTACTTTGTAATACTTTGAGATGTAATAGTTATGTCCTAATTCTCTAAAACTCTAAACCTGAAAAGATCCTCAATGTGAATTATTCATTTAATTCAATATTAAGTAAGGTTTAAGACCGAGGGCTTTATAGTTGGTATCAAAGGTCGGTTTAGATAACTTTAGAGGTTAGGGTATTCTTTAAGCATAAGTGACATGACCATAATGGTTAGGATTTCAGAAAGTGTCATAGTTTTTAGATAAATTGAATGAGTAAGTATATCTTCCTCATTAGTACAATATGGATTTGTTGTTATACTCACACTGACCCTTTTTGGTTTTAGTAAATGGCTGGATCTAGCAGGCACCAAGGTAACGGTGGATGTGAAGGAAACTGTGACAGTTTTCTGAGCGAGCAACTGAATGATATGGGAGATGCAATGAGAACTCTTGTGTTTATCCTCAACCAACTATCTGGAGTCATGATTGACCACCTAAACCTTTGTGATTTCTATAAGGCATCATATATGCGGGAAACAAATCCCTATGGAACTATAGGTAATAATCATAAAGGTAAGTGTGTTCAAAAACCTATGTGTCATAGATGTGGAAAGAAACACCTAGGAAAATGTTTCAAAGGGACAAAAATATGATATAGATGTGGAAATGAAGGTCATAAAGCAAGAACCTGCCATGGAAAAAGGAAGCATCCAGTTGACTCGAGGAAAGGGAAAGAAGTTCTTTCTAAGGGATCAATTGAATGTTTTAAATGTGGTGTGCATGGTCATTATGCAAACGCATGTCCTATGAAGAAGTTTCGTGAATGGGATCACCAAGATCATACAAATGTTCGTTTACCAATACCTAATTCCATTCCGATTGAGGATGAAGAAACTGAAAATGACCAATCAAAGGTATGGATTATTTCATAACTACTGTTTTCCTATTTTGGAATCTTAGGATATGATTGATGATTTTGTTTGTTGGAAAGAAGTATTTCAGAATAAGTTGGAAAGGAATGGTTAATGGATCATGAAGAATGTTGAATGAGTAAGAAGTCAACATATAAGGGCTTCAAGAGTTATGGTGAAATTCTTAAGAGTATTAATATTCTTTTGATGATGGGGTACATTAGAAAACTTTTTATAGTATGTGTAACACTGATGTTTAATATATGAAAATTGTATTCAAGGAATAGTTATCTTTTCTTTTGTGGACATAGTTATAAAGAACCATTTGAGTTTATATGATCCTTACTTTTGAGGTAATTATGGGTTACTATATGTTATGATGGAAGTGAAAGGCTCGAGATAAAATTGAGGTTAAATTATGTTTTGGTTATTTTTGATGATTTTATCTCTTTTTGGGGAATGATTTGAGAATTATATAGTTTTGGAAAAAGGACAACACGCAGACCGTGTGAAAACATGTCGCGTCGGACAAAGCTGAGGGAATCAAACCCACAACCAAAGTGCAACTGGTATATATCGCCTACCACTGGACTACGTGAAGTCCCTGGTTAGTTTGACTGATTATTTTTAGTTAGATTATTTTATGAATTAAGAGAAAGTTTATTTTGGGTTATCTATAAATATTTATTAACCAATCATGGAGGATATGTGATTAGATTAATTACTTTTTAATACGAGACATTAAGAGCAACTGATGTTGTTTGGAGATAAATGTTACGATTTAACGTGGAAGCCTATGTGACTAAATCCTTCAAATATTTGGGTGTCAATCTTAGTTTGGTTTACTTTGAAGATTTTTATGTACAAAATTATCGAATGGTCCTCGTTGAACTTTGGGTTTTGTTGGACAAATTTTGGAGATTAAGAATAGATTTTCTTTTTATAAAGGGTTATCTTTTTCTGAATTATCTGATCTTGTACTAACCTTTTTGGTTTTGGTTTTGGTTAAATTCTAAATACATGGGAAGTATATAGTTCTCTTTTGTGGATTAGGTGATTCTCTAGAAGTTGATTATAGCACTCTTAATGTGAACAAGTCTTCATAAATACTCGTCTTTTGGAGAAAATATGAGTTTGTGTAAGGAATCTAATAAAAGTTGAAAGTCAACATGATAAGTGATTATGTTTCCTTATTAATAAATTCCTCAATAAAAAGTAACTTAAAACAAAAATGTTTTCTATTAACTTTTCCTACTGCGGAAATCGAATATCGTTTAACCCATCAAAAGTTTGTGATTTTCTTGTCGTTAACATTCTCCTAAAGATGTTTTCTATCACTCTCAATCAGAACATGGCCCTTTGTTTTTTTCTTTCATGTCCATATTTTCATACTTGGAATCCTAGTATGGGTTAACTCGGGTGACCTTTGTACTTATATTTCTTTATTTTAAAGTGATTTCTTTACCGACTCTTGTTCCGATGTGTGACTTTCAAGGATGTTTCCAAGCCCAATTTTAAAATTGCGAGGACACAATTTCCAAAAGGGGGGAAGGATGTAACACCCCATGTAATTAAAGAATATGACATCTTTATATTTATCCATATTTGAGAATAAAATATCAATATTACTTTAAAGGGGATGCTATGCTTGATGGCGTACCCAATACGCAACAACGAGTTTCTTGGGAATCTTACATTGCACTCTAATAATAAAATAATATTATTTTAAATGGTAGTTAATGCCTAGCCGTTGTAATGGAGGGAAGGAACATAACTAACTAAAAAATCATTATATATGTTTGTCAAATATTTTTACTCTTTACAATAAATGTTAGAGGATTAAAAATGCAAAGGAATCTAGTTTTTAAGCGTAAACATTCTAATATTCTTTAAAAGGTCGATTAACTGCCTTTTGATGGAGAACCCATTTTAAATCCACATTTTGGAAATTTTATAAGCTCTATTTTTCAAAATAAACATATTATTTATGATTGGGACATTGAAATTACCTTGGGTTATTTTTTGGTTTTTTTCCGATAAAGTTCATTTTTTTAATGAATAGTGTAAAATGTTGTATTTTAATTCAAAACCACTTTTAAATATAATTTAAATATATGATTATATTATCTTTTTAATTGGTTTTAAAGTTAAATTTGAATATATTTTTACCGTTTAATCCAATAGTGGTCGTTGGAATTAATTTCACTTTGAAATCGGACTTAAACTAGTGTCAATCCTTTGATACATTTTGTTTCATAAAAACACGCTATTTGTTTTGACAGCGGGAATTAATTATTAAATTAATTAATGAAACTTATATGTTCTGAATTTTGTAAAATATACATCATTTTTGAATTCGGAATATCAAATATAGCTTAGGGTGAACTTTTGTTAATTTTCTGAAAAACTTCAATTTTTGATGAATACTGAAACCACTAAGTGGTACTTATAAAAACTTATTTTCCGTTTAAATGAAATTTTTCAATCGTTGTGTTTTGAATTTCAAAATTCCGACATACATGGTTGTCATTAAGAAGCAAAATGTCGTTCAATGGGATTAAAATAATTTTTTGGTGAATAGTAACTTATTATGTTTTTAATCGCGATTAGAGGTAATTAGTGTAGTTTAAGGTAAGAATAATGTTTTAATAAAATTAAATGACCTAGACACATGTCCTACCCTCATTGGATGTGTCATGGCCGACCAAGAAAATCCATGGGTCAACTTGGGGTCCCCATGGAGCCACTTTGGTTGGAAAATGACATAAATATCTTTTTATTTAATGTTAAAGTAAAAAATGAAACAAACATGAGATGTTTTACTAAAACAATTTTTACATGGGGTTATACAAGTCATATTTTTTACTATAAATAGTCATTGGAAAGATAAAAATATTTCCTACATCATAGTATTTTTTTATAATTTTTAGACATTAAATAAATTAAATTATTTATGACATCATGATGATATAGCGTTGACCTCATTATTTAACGATTTAAATAAAATGGAATGAGAACATAATATCTAAGACCTACACATGTCCAAAACCTATTTTATGAGTGGATTTCGAACCCTTATCACCTTATCTGCGAAATACATCAATGTGGGACCTTTAAAATCCGAAACGCTTTTGAAAATAAAGTAACATTTTGTAACATTACAAGAGTGCCCCTCCTCTCCTCTTATAAAAGGCCCCCACCTCTACCTCCTTACCCATACTCCGAAAGCCTTTGACTCGGCCAAACCCTTCCCATTTTCTCTCTCCACTTCCCTCTATTACTCCTTAAAGCCTCACTTTGGGCAGAAGTCTTCCCAAGGAAGCCATTGAGTTCAAATCAAAGGAAGTTACCTGATTTTAAGGTAATGTCTTCGCTTGAGTCCTTTTTTTTATTTTGCTTCTCCAACCCCCTAAACTCTTTTTATTAATTTATTTTGTAACAAATCCAGTATCTTCAATATACTAGGATGCTTTTATAAGAATGTTTCGAGCTACACTTACACACACCTACAACTAATGGTTAAAGAACATACTCTTTCCGTGGATCGCGAATTTCTGCCTCCCGAAACGATGATTGTTCAACATTCTTCTAACACCTTCAAAGGTGGCCATTAAGATGACACTATATTTATATATGATTTCTTATATTTTTATTTTTTACTTAATCTTATGTATTTTTCATTTATGGCATACCTTTATAGTTTCCATTATGGGTAAACGCGATATCTTCATTTAAGGAAGTGCGGACTACCGCCCCCTCAATGTGATTTGATTCGTTAATACCATATGTTGTACGTATAATGGATATATTTAAAGATATTATATATTATAACATACTGTAATTAAAATACTATTATGTATCATTATGTTTTAATTTCATTAAATATGAAATAGAAATGGAAGTAGCGTTCATGCGTACATACGGCTTACCGTCTCCATGAACGGTGCATTTCTTTTCTTAACTCTAAATGTTATGAAATATTATAAATGAAGGAATATACTAGATATATATGATATATATGATATATACATGATGAATAAAATTCTGGATATAATGAACCATTGACCACACGAACAACATAAGTCCACTTTCGACTTAAGAACCAAGTATCGACAAAACAAACACCATTAACTTAAATGATTACATAATGTTTATAAAATGGAAATAAGTGATATAAAAGGAATAATGAACTTGAAAAAGGTTCCTAAGAAAATATAAATTAACTCAAGTTTATTATTCAGGACGTTAAAGAATGATCGAGTCAAGTCGGACCCGAGGTAGGGGATCCTACTCCTCTCTTTCTTTTTAAGTACCATCTTTTATGTCATTACTTTTAATCTCATCTTTCTTATGATTGGGATGTTCTTTTATATTAATCCTACTTTACGTCTTATGTTCATATGATGATAGACCCTATTTTCTCTTTTCAATCCATTTTTGGATGTTTTGAGTGGCGCCGTTAGGCTGCCAAATTTTCGTAAGAGATCTAACCTCTCTCTTTCTTTTTAAGTACTCTCCTTTTTTGTCACTTATTTTAAGATCCTATTTGTTATGTTGGGGGATGTTATTTTATATTCCTATTTCTGTAAAATTTATGTTAATATGATGAGAGACCCTATTTTCTCTCATCAATCCATTTTGGAAGTTTTAAGTGGCGTCGTTAGGCTGCCGAGTTTTCGTAAGGGATTTTTCATCTCACTTTTATTCCCGTGAGATTTATGATACATTTGCCAAAATTTCCTTTTAGTGGTGTATGTACTTCCCATTATTCTACTCTTTGTGTAATATAATTTCATTTATGAGTATTTACATCAATGGTTTATTGTCCTTCTTTCATGGGGTGTATGTTTCGAAAGATACCCAAGTCGGTAAGGGAACCTTTCACCCTCCTCTTTTTAAAAGACTTCTTTTGTTGGGTCTTTTAATTCACATATTTTTATGTTGGGATATGTTCTCATATATCCTTATTGACGTAAATTTTATGTCCAAGTGATGAGATACCGTTTTTTATCTCTCATCAACTCTTTTTCTGAATTTTGAAGTGACGTCGTTAGGCTGTCAAATTTTTGCAAGGGAACTTCTTAACCCAAATTTGATTCTTTGGGATAAACTTGTACTCCTTGAATATGTCGTTCTATTAATATGTGTGAATAAAGTCTGATTGTTTTACACTTAATATCCACTTATATTTGGTGTATTCGTTTGTCACATATAATTATGCAATTGATTTATCCTTAAACCAAGGATACCGTCTTTGTAAGTGACTTCGTCTCAATCTCCTTTCATTGAGGAATATTTTGTTTTATACACAACTTTCTTTTATACGGTGTATAAACCCCTTTGACTTTTACTTTTATACAAAAGGAATCTTTTTCTACGAAGCATTTTACAAAATGACAAAAAGGAATATTTCTTTTAACGTACACGGTGACAACGACCTTCTCCGCCGCCACGAGTATTATTTTGGTCTTTGGCTTCCTGAACAAGCCGTAATGTTTTTTCAAAATGAAATAAATACCATATACTCTTTTATGTATTTTGGTATTGAAAATGGTTTCTATAATGGATTTTTTATGTCAATATATTTGAGTGATATATTGTGATCAAAGTGTGGAAATGTTTTCTTTCCTTTATGTTTGCTTTATGTCTTATGATTTTATAATGGTACTTGGACATTTGACGGGTGGTTACGTGATGAACCATATGACGGGTGGTTACGTGAGGAACCATATGATAGGTGGTGGCGTGAATACCAGGATGGGTGGTTATGTTATAACCTCAAATTCATTGGGTATGGAAGTCGTCCGTATGGCTATTCCATTAAGTATGTATGGAAGTTGTCTGAATGGCTATTCCATTAAGTGATATGTGTGGAAGTCAACCTTATGGTTATTCCACTTAAGTATGTTTATGTCCCAAGTTACCTTTATATGTTATGTGATCTTTATATGGGTTTATGGTAATATTTTGGTTACAAAAGGGTAAGTAATGAACTTTTATTCAGGGAAGAGTTTTTTACTACTTCGAAAAGGTGAAAAGTATTACTTTCATAAAGTATACATGGTTTACTTGTTGTTTTGAAAAACTAACAGTTTTCATTCTTTGTGTATCCCTTACTGAGCTTTTTATGCCCATCCCAAGTTTTTGAAATGTTTTTAACAGGACTTAACGTGGAATAGGGTCAAGGATGGGATCAAGGGAAAGTCATGCTACCTAAAACATGGAACTAGACATGTTTCTTTTTAAGAGTTTTTATTTTATGGAAACTTAGTAGAATTTTCTACTTTGTAATCTTCTGAGATGTAATAGTTATGTCCTAATTCTGTAAAACTCTAAACCTGAAAAGATCCTCAATGTGAATTATTCATTTAATTCAATATTTAGTAAGGTTTAAGGCTGGGGGCTTTATAAAAAATCCCAAATAGTTTCGCCTAGGTCATTGATGGTTTAGATTTAACTTTGTGTCACCCATGATGGAAACACATGAATAAAACAAAATTATCCAAAAAATCAATCCCATAAGCATAACACACCAGGATTTTAACTCTTTTGTGTCCATATTTTTACAATGAATTCTCATCACTAAAATCCATTTGTGATGAGAATACATCACAAAAAGACACTCAAAAAAATAGTGTCTCAAATATGATTATTTTTTATGGGTGTTCATAAACTATTTTTTATTACGGAGAAGCATAATTACCATTGCAAAAAATCTCAAGATTTCATTAAAGAAATATTTATGAGGGGCTATCACAATTACATATTATTTATAATAGGAACACCGCTCCCTCTTAAATCATTAAAAAATATTCTAATAAAATAATTGTTATAGTTTTTCTGATCTTTCACTATTATTTTTATTTTTTAAAAAATAATTTAATATAATATAAATAAATACATAAAATAAAAACATGCACAACATTATTACACTATTTCAAACATAATTTATTTACCAAACCAAAAAACATAACAATCATAATAATAGTCAAATCATAATTCTGAGATATGGATCACCCAAGGGGTCCAGATGGGGGGACTCCATACCAACTCCCCATGTAATTCATCACATCTACTTCATCATCTACTCATCTCTTTCACCTTGATACTCATGATCCTCCTCATTCTCTCTCTACATCCTCTTTTTCATCTCATCCTAAGATCGTAACCTCTGATTATACTATGAAACAGATGAAAATGATGACACTATATAATCTCCCTTAAAGAAAAAAAATAAAATCACATAAGTACCATAATAACTAGTAGTTGTCAACCATGAACCAATAAGAGTCACCAAAACTTTAACAACACCATGAAAATTTGCATGTATAAAATCCCCGTCATCAAAACACAACTCACCCATGGAACATTCCTCACTCTTATCTTCAATCTCTCATGAATTTGTAATATCAGTCTCGTACATTTCCTTTAAATATAATTATAAATTAAAATAAAATTAAAATTAAATTGAGTAATTTATTTTTAAAAAATATGAATCTAAATCTGGAATTGTCTATCGCCCCAAGAGAAGTCCTATATGTGGATAAGTGTATATATTCTACAAAACATTGAAATCCATAATAGGGGTTTAGTATAAACCTTTACAATAAAAAACATTTTACATTTTCAGTATATATATTCATTAGTAAATAATATTACTTAAAATATGTCATCGATGTATACGCAAAATATGACTCCATACCCTTTGTGTGACTTCCTACCTCCCTCATTTATGACTTCTATATGATAAAATTATCTTAAAATTATATGATAAACAATGGGAGAAAAATCCATCCAAAACCTGAGCTGAGATATAGTTAGTTCAATGAGATAAGATATAATGGATGAAAATAGTAAAAAAACTATATTCATGGCTCACTTTATTATGTTGTGTAAAACATTAATGAAAATTTCCATGTACAAAAATCTTGTATAGATCCTAGATTGAAGATCTCAGGAGGTCATCAATCAATGAAATTAAATTCTATAAGAAAATTAAAAACAACATATTACTAATAAACCAAACTTAAAATAAAATATATATTTTCTTAGAATATAGTCCATTGGTTGAAAATTTGATGTTGAACAAAAATGGGAACCTGATCCCATCACACTCATTTTGTAAAAAAATAATTTTGTAGAATCAAATCAGCCTTGATGAATAGCTAAATTTGAAAAAATATGAAAATAAATAAAAAATTATCAGAATATTTTTACCATAGATAATACAAGAACATAATATGAAATAAATACCATAAAAAATTGAACTTTCCTCCATAAAAGAGGATCACAATATAGAGATGGGTGTCATTATGTAATATGGTTAGGAATCATCAATCTAGAAATATGTTTCAGCCACCTATTTGGAGGTTTTATAGAGACATCCTACAAGTCATATAAACTAGGATCACCCTTGGGATAACTGACCTTTGTGAGAGAATTAAATATATCATTGAGAGTATCTCAATCCATATGAAATAAAAAATATTACCAGTAAAAAATTATTATTAAATTTATCGAATATAAAATACTAATAAATACCATAATATTATAATCTGAATTATAAAAATTTTTTAATATATATCATATTAAAAAATAATAAATACCATATATAATATAATAAAGTTATATATTAATAATTCTTAACACAAATTCCAAATATAAAAAAATAATAAATACAAGTATTTTTTACGGAATGGGATAGATCATCGGGATTAACTCCAACAATTTAATAAAAACTATCTTAGCCAAAAATAATTTTTGATGGAGATATAAAACATAAAAACTAATAAACACCTGAATATAATAAATAATTTTTCATCTTCATCCATATCCACATATTCATCGATGAAAATGTCTTCATCTACCTCTTCAGCATCATCAACTTCTATACAACATTCATTTTCATCATCCCATGTTACTTCATCAACATTATCAATATCACCAGCCCTTTACTGGGGGGTTCATCATTGATATTTATATATCATAGAGTGAGATATATATTTGGGTATGTTTCTTGAAAATTCCCAATATGTTTCGCTTCAACATAACCACTTCCATTTTCATGAAACAAATTTCAATTATATTTTATTTTAATTACACTCCAATATTCATTAAAATATCTTAAAAATAATAGTAATTTTCATAACAACCTTTATGTGATTTATATTATAATATAAATGGTTAATTTGAGGTATGAACATTGTTATATTTAGTGTTGATAACTCCATTTCATAGATGAACTTGCAACCCAAGATCAGTATAAAACCTATATAATTAAAATATTATTATATAATTTGGCACCAAAGGACTTAACTTAGTTATTACATATAGCATACCAGAAAATTCAACTTCACTTTCATTAAGATGTGATCTTTTAAAACATAAACCACTATTTATTGATTTCCTTGATTCACCATATATGCTTGTATGAAATAAAAATACATTAACCATATACTAATTATAATATTTTACAAATTATGATAGAGGTTTTTAAGCACACATAAAAAATTATCAATAATACTTTCATGTTGTGCTTCCAATAAAAAATAAAAAATATCAGTAAAAAATTATTTAATTTCTCAACATAAACATCTTCTCTTAACAATATTTTGATCAAATATGAAAAAATTTGTATTTGGTGTCCTTCAACAGAAGTAGGGGTAATTTATATAAAAACATCTTGTTATTTTAATCATATACTCTAAAAAATAAAATATATAAATTTATCAATTAAAAACATTAAAAAATATGTACAAATTACTAAATAAATTATTCATTTCTTCACAATTTAGTAAAAATATATGTATAATCTTAGATCAGTTTTTATCTAAAATACATCATTCAAAATAACCATAAAAACCATATGTAGGATTATTAAAAATAACAAGTTGTATGTGATGTCATCAATGTATCCTCATTTTGAACCATGTAATTCTTTTTTCAAAGATTTTCATATTGACTGTAATTAGTGTAGAAATTTGAAATTTCCTTATGTAAGTACACATTTTCAATAGACCATTTAGCCGATTAATTGTTACATCACTTCCTCATTATTTTTTTGAATACATCTATTAAACTTTTACATCCACTAGATTTGGATTGGACCTCCCAATTTATCTAGATATGAAAAATGTTGAGTCAAAGATGTTAAATGGGAATATTTTCTCTTGTTTACCTATAATTAAAACAATATATTTTTTTAGCATACTCAATATATCATAATCTAATGTTTCCCTATAAATATCTTTGAAGAAATGTGACATTTCATTTAATATGCTATAAATTCAATAACTAAACAACCCTTTAAGACCAAAAGACATTAGTCATTCCATTATGATATGGAATTCATGCCATTTAAACCTTGTAATATGTCCATCTCTATCACAAGGTGAAACATTAGTGTCTTGTCCATCTAGTCAGTTCCAATATCTTATCAATCCATTTGATATTAAATTAATTACTTCGGAAATTCTGGTAGCTTATTTGGACTTCATTAAATTGTGTGATCTTTCATATTCAAATAATTTAAGATTAGTAGGCCTCAAAATTTCTGAATTATCTAATCATTCATTTATATTATATTTGTTCTTACTGATTATATCAAAAATGGTATAAAATATGTTATAAAATAAGTTATACTAAATATGCACTATATAGTGACCCAAATTTTTCATTCATAACTATTAAATAATTTTATGATAAACAATATAATAGAGATAGAAATCCCAGATCAAAAAGTTAATTTTATTTCTAAAATTAGAATCAAACATTACATTAACATAATAATTCATAAACATTATGAAATTCCATTTTCTCTATATTTTTACTGACCCTCGTATTCTACTTAGTACGAATAATCACATGAGGATATACATCAATGAAAGTGGTGAGATAATTTCCTAGTAAGAGGATGAATAAGAGTCATGAATCAATATAACATGGTAGATAATAATAATAATCATCAAATCAAAATCATAGGATAATCATCAACACCATGAGGGAAACATGTGATAAATTCATAGAATGTGGAAGTGCATAAAAATGAAGCATCATGTCATAGTGTTAAAATATCACACATTTTTTTGAAAAAATATAGCATGATGTTCATGAATATTACACATTATCTCATGAGATACAAGAATTAGCCATTGGAAATGAATGTATTTCAAAAGGATTTCCCCAATCATTATTACATGAATACACATGGGTTTCCCAAAAATAAAATAAAAGAAAATATTTGGGATGGGAATCATCTTTTTGGTGAGAAGAATAATCAACTCAAGAGGATTTAATTATGTGTTTTTTAAAGAAGAGTTCCTTTTGAAAATATATTTTTTTATAAAATCATGTAGTAAACATGTATATCCCTGAAAATTAAAGTGAAGTGTAATGAAATGAAATTTAATTAACATTAGAGCCTTACTCATAGAAAACATGTCATTAAATAGGGATAGCACAAATAAAAGTATTTTGGATTAAGAATCATTATTCCTTAATTCCCTCATTGTTTTAGAACTTTTTCACCTTATGAATAATAAACATAAATTGATCAAAACAACTATCCCCAAGTTTATTATTTTAATATTTACTATTATATATCAATTATAGTAATTTGATTATATTCCTTAATTTCCTTGGTTATATGGTATTCATTTTTATATCATTTTTTTCTTTAACATTTCTTGTTTTTCCTTGATTTCTCTATTCTGATAAATGTAATTTATAAATTAGTATAATTAAGTCTATAAAACTATAATACATATAATTAAATGTTTATATATTATATATAATTCATAATAGACATCCATGATAATGTTTATAAGAATTTTCTTGGCAATTAGTCTATAGGTTGTTAACCGACTCTTAATATGACGTTGTTGAATGAGTGGGAAAGGGAAGTATGAAATTTATATTTCTCATAAATATGATAATTACAATATATTAACATCATTAATATAATTTTAAATTATATAATAATTAATTTTATAGTGAATGCTTTTCAAATTAATTGGGAAAGGATGAATGAGAAGAAGAAAATAGAGAAGAGTTAATAGAGACTTACTCTCTCCTCTATATATCTTCCCATATATGAAAAAAAACCTACCATGACGACTGGAGTTGTATTTCAATATAATGATATTAAGTATTCTTATGGTATTAAGAGGGACAATTTGTGTTGATCTTGATCTTTGTAATGGATGATAACAGTGGTTTTCCAAGGGAAGGTATAGGGGTAATTTAAAATTGAGGAGATGTGTATTTTTTGAATAACATGTTGAATAAAATATTATATCAAAGGTAAAAAATGTAATAGTTATTTTTTAAAAATATAAATCCTATATAAATATAATATAATGTATTTATTAATTTAAATCCCCATTATAATTAGAAGTAATAAATTTATTTAAAGGTAAAGTGGAAAGAAAAAAACAATTATTTCAAGGAATCGCTTCTGACATTAGGTGTTGGAAAGTTATATCAAAAAATATATATATAAATATTATTTTAATGTAAAATTGTTGTTCAAAGGGTTATGCTACAATTACAAATGGTCAGTTTACTATTTTAAATAGTGATGGTACAATTCCAAAGGTCACATTACTATTCCAATGGTCACATTACATCCTATAAATATCACTTCATTATTTCAATTAACATTCAAATAGAATCCTCTCAAGGTTCTATATTTCTATTTTTAAGATTTTGATTGGTTTAATAATATTTTTTTGATTTCAATAGTGCTGGAGAAGGGGCAATGATTCTAGTTTATTGGGGAGATCCACATTTTCCCATTAAAGGTTTATTATTCTATATTTTTTCCCAATTGTAATGTTCATAATTTTAATTAGTTTTATTTTTAATTAATATAATATTATTTAGTATTGAAATAATTTTTTTCATTTATTCATGTGTATAATACAATATTTTATATCATAACACGAATAAATCTCATGAGGCAAATATCATTTTAAAACATTGGGTTTTTACACTCTTCCACCCTTTAGAAATTTTATTCATGCAATTTCAACTCATATTCTTTATTGAGAATTAATGAGGGTAAGGTTTTTATTATTTCTTCTAGTTCCCATGTCTCATATTAATAATTACTCTTACACCTCTATACTTAGATCTGATGAGCTATCTTATTGAGTTGAAATTTATCTCTACAATCGAACAACATCAATTGATATTATTCATAGTAGATGTCAATATCCAGTTGTACCACCCCTAGATTTTGTACATGTGAGGTGTCACAATACTGCGTTGGATTGGGATCAATGGAAAATAAATCCCATTGAGGGGTTTACTAGATGTATTCTGGAAACCTCTCATACCTGGAAGGTTCAAAATTAATGTGGATGTTGCCTCAAAAGGAAACACATGACCTTCATGCTATGGTATTATCAACAGAAATAAAAATTGTTACATTCTTGGACGTTTATTTGGTTCATGTGGTCACACCTTCTGATTGGAAGCAAGGATGTATAGTGTCATAAATGGAGTTCATTGGATATAGAAAAAAAGTTGGAACAATGTTGAGATTGAATGTGATTCAACTATTATTTTCCAGGCTCTTAGACATGGAATGATTCACCTTCTATGAACTCTCACTGCTAAATGGATTTCCTACCTCCAAAACCTATCTAAGCTTAATAATATTATCTCTCATGCCTATAGAGAGTCTAAAAAGGAGTTGGATGGTCTTGTTAATAAGGGTGTCTACAAAAATAACAGGTACACGAAGAGTCTTCTAGGTGAGTTTCCCCACTACATCTAAATGATTGTAATAAATTCCCTTTATTTAGACTATTTTAAACTTATTATCTTAATATATTTTGGTTCATGGGTACTCTGACCAAGGAATCAACTTTTAAAAAAATGTATGTAATTCATCAAGAGTGATATTTCGAACATGTCTTGAACTTGATCAATATTTAGTGGAATTGAAATTAGATATGCCACTACTCCTATGCAATCAAGGATCTGAAATGGGCCAATGTACTTTGTTCTAAGCTCACCTTTCTTTAAAAACTACATTAATCTCTTCCATAGTGATATTCATGGTATAACTTCATCTCCAACATTATTCATCAAGTTCCTTTGAAATTTTTTAGTAAGCCTTTTCATACTCTAAGAAGCTTGTATATGTTGTTGTATGGATAGAACCATCTCTATCATATATTATAGATATTATGGTCAAATTAGATTTCATTATCCAACTTCATATTGAAAATTATTATTTCAACATCGCATCCTATATAGATCCTCATATAGATCCATTTGAATACTTAACTGGAAGTTTTATATATATTATTACTCAACCATTGGGAGATGATGATCTTATAGACCATTAAATTCCATTGAGAATTCTCTTAGTATTTCATCAGTAATATGAATAGACCTTTTTGATTGGACATCAATTTGGGGGTGATAGGTCAAACTAAAATTCTATTTTTTACTTAAGCATGTTGAAAACTTATCTATAATTTTGATGTCATCCTTGGATCAAAATCACATATTATCATTATTGGAACCCCATGTAGACTTAAAAATTTCATCTTATATAACATGGAAAGTCTTTAAAGTGATAAATATTCCTGAATGGTGATAAATTGGGTAGTCATGGTTATTCTATCCACAAAAACCCATATCACATTTCTTACTTAAAATTTCTTCAAGATACTAGTGACAAAGTCCATAGTAACATTCTCCCACTTCAATGTTGGTATAGGAAATGGTTTCATTATCCATTTAGACTTATCTCTCTTTCATTTAACATGATTAAATATCAAAAACCTTTAGAAATACTCAATAATATCCTTCTTTAGGTTTTCATGACAGAAGTTTTCTCAAAGATCGTGGTATATCTTGGTACTTTCAGGATGGATACATAATGAAGATCAATTTTCATTACATAATAGATACTTTGTTATCTCGGGTGATGAAGGTATATAAAGCATTAATGTAAAATGAATCAATCCATCTTCATCGACATGGAACTCATCTAGAATCCATTTATTTTCCTCATTCATCATATTTAATAACTTCTAATCATACCTTTGTGCCCCCTTGATCTTCTCTTGGGTTGGCTGTTGTGAAATAATTTGGGAAAGATAAGATTTATTACCTACAATTATGATTTTCAAATAATTCCTTTACATATCCAAGAATATAGGGTCTCTCTCAATATTCAATAGGACAGATTATGATGTTATTTTCTTCTAAGATAATCAACTACCTTCTTAGCATTCATCATATATTAATGAATAGATAAATAATAGTATTTTATTTTCCCTATACTCTTATTTGATGTATATTGGGATCCTTCTATGTGAATATATACATTATAATAATATTATCATTATATAGTAACACTTCTCACCATATAGGTAGTGCCACCAAATCCTTAGAGAGAAGACTAACTATTATATCCTAATCATGGATCTAATAGTTCTACTCATTTATATTCAACTATTGTGAGTCATAGGCTACCATGTTGTCATTTTTCATGATTATAGAACCAACAAACTTATTTGAAACAGTGTTTTGTATCACAAAACCTTCTCCAATTATTGGTAGTGTCCGTACATGTGATGTGATTATCCTCTTCTTAATATCATACAATATTTCCTCACATTCATCCATCCATACATACTTTACACCATTATATGTTAACATTGTTAGTGCGCAATAAAATAATGATAAATTTCTCAAAAATAATCGGTAGTACCAAGGAAACCAAATAAAACTATGAATTTCTATGACACTAGTGGGAATGTTCTATTCCTCAATTGTATATTTATTTTAATGTTGCATAGTAACTCCCTCAATTGTGATAACATTCCTCAAGAATGCAACTTAGTACATTGAAAAGTCACAGTTACCAAATATAGCATACATTTTATCCTCCCTCAATATCACCAACACAATCCTTATATTATCTTAATGTTCCTCCTTCCACTCGGATTAAATGAGAATATCAATGATAAAATCTACCATCAAATGTTTAATTTAGAAACATAAAAATGTATTAATCAAATACCTTAATATTCAATATATATTTGCAAGTCCAAAAAGAATCACTATGAGCTTATAATTATAATAACCTATATGGTAAATTGTATTCTAAATATAGTCCTTATTCACCTTCAGTTGATGAAATCCAAAATGAAAATATACCATTGATAAGTACTGATATCCTTGTAGTTGATCAAATAAGTCATCAATCCTTATAATATGAAACTTTTTATTTATAATATTATTTTTTATCTCCCTAAAATTGATACACAGCCACATAATCCATCATTATTCTGGAAAAAGTTCACTGGAACACCCCCAAGGTGATGCAATAGGGTGTATGAACCCTTTTTCCAAATTCACTTGTAGTTGCTTCTTTAAATTTTCTAGTTAGATTGGGGCCATCCTATAGGTTCATTTTGATATTGTAGTAGCACAACATATGAGATCTATTGATAACTCTACCTCAGGATATATGGGATTTCTAAGAAACTCCATAGGAAAAAACTAGTGTATTCCCTAACAATGGTAATTTCTTCCAGGTTGATTACTTCATATGACTCAACCATTTGGTAAAGGTATGTTTCTTTATTAGGTATCAACCCTCATACTATTGAGGAATTTTAAAAATGAGATTCATGATCTTCCTTTTTCTTTTACGGGAGCATTGGATTGGTTATAATATGAATGTAGATTTTATTTTCCGGAATGTTGATGTATTCTCCATATAATGATATCCAATCCATGCCTATTATAGAGTTGAATTACACAAATAGAAGTATTACAAGAATCACTACATGAATCTCACCCAAAAGTCTTACAGAATATGTGTTCAACACATATACTGTAATGATTCCACCACAACGTGTTTTTATAGATATCCATATATCAAGGTATCAAGGCTTCGATTCAAAAGTAATAGAAAACATTTAGGATATAATGGAATGTGTAGAACTATAATCAAATAAAATTTTTCCATTCTTGAGTGAATAAGAGGTGTACTCTATATGAATTCATTTTCATGCTCCACTTCAACAGAAGAGATTTCATAATATTTCCCTTTTTCCTTTTTCTTCGGCGTTTACTAATAATGATTACCCTCAAGGACCCATGCTTTAATTCAATGGATTTAATTTTTCCCTTTATCCCTACAGTTGAATAATTGAACCATGGGTTCTTCATTAGGGGGTTCCCTTATTTAATCCATCATGTTGGTCAACTTATTCAATTCCTATTCGATATTCTGGGGCTTGATTCTCTTCTCTACAACACTTGAATCATTTCTCTATCCCTTGGAGGAAATTCCCATTATGATTCTTCCGCATTTTTTGGCATGTTGGTAGTTCAATCATTTTTCATCCTTTTTTATTTGGAACACCATATTGAAACTCCATTATTCTCTTATTATCCCCATAACCATGGCACCATTATGTGAACTCTATATCTACTTTTAGAGCACATAGTTCTGATTATTCATAACACCTAAAGTCTCAGATAGCTAAAGCCTTTCAAATGTGTGGTTTTAAACCAATAACGTATCTATATATATTTTAATAATTATTGATAACAAAACCTAAAGAATAGTATCCATCCTTTAAAATATTTTTGAGTAACCATGAAAAATTCACCATCCTTTTCCTTCAACTCTTTTAATTCTCTATAAATTATTTAAGAAGATTTCTATTGAAGTACTTGGTAATATATATTTTTTCAAATCATTCCCACACCATCACTTCAATTTCATCCTTAATATTGGACTTCTTTATCAATGCCCATAATTGATTGTATTCTCAAAATGAAAGCTAAATGGCCAAAGTTATACTTCATTCTCAGAATAATGGATCCCATAAAAGGACATCTCCATTCATTTAACCCAATATTCTGGAAAACTTTGATCAGAAGATCTACTAAACATCGGTGGTCACTACCAAATAATGGACGCAATATCTTTTTTAACCATATTGGATGAAGGTGGATGTTCCACAAGTTTAAGGTTATTATTCATATGATTAGAAAAAATTAAAATAATTCCATGAAATGATTTATTCTACCACCCATGAAATTGGGGATTTCATTTTGACAATCATTATATTATCCCTCACATGGTTTTTGGCCTAATTTCTCCTACATCACACCATTTTCTAATATAGTAATGGTTTGAACAAAAATTATTTCAACAAATAATGAATAGTTTATACATTTTTTCAATTAATACTATATGCATATCTAATGGGATCCCTATGTTTAGAATTTTTCTAAATAATGGTTTCTTGTATGTTTACAAACACTTATTCTTATACTAAATATTTTCACTAATGTTGTATAATTTTAATTTCAAAACTAATTTAAATGTTCTTTGATACCAACTAAAGAGACACTACATTTTATTTCATAACCATTACATTATTTTATGATAAACAAAATAATAGACATACAAATCTAGGGTCAAAAGTTTTAGAGCCTTAGGAAAATTATAATCCAACATTAATGTTACATAAATAAATAAATATTATTTAATTAATTATAATATATCTTCTTAGTAGACCTCAAGTTCCCCTTAGTATAAGCAATGATCTGATGATATAAATCAAAGATAGGGGTGATCTAAAAGCCCAGAAAGAGAATGAATAAGGTGTCTGAATAAATATAACATGGGTTATTATAATCATCACAATCAAATATTAAGGATAGGATCATCATAAAAAGCATGGGAAAACATCTTATAAAGTCATGTAATGTGTAAATAACAAAATATGGAACATTATGTCATAGTGGTCAAACACCATGTACAGTTGGGAACAAACCTAGAATCATGTTCATGCATAACATATGGGCATAACCATAACATCATCATCATGAAAATTACTAGCATAATGTTCAAATATATTACACATTATCTCATGAGATACATCACATTACCCAATTAAATGGATGGATATATAATTTTGGTCCCACCCATCACATCATAAAATTTAAATAATCATACATGCCACATAGAATGTATTATTATCATAGTCATGAATTAACCAATTGAATGGAATCATTTTCAAAAAGATTTCATCAATAATTATTTAATAAATAAACTTTTTGTTACAAAATTAATAATAGAGAAAAATTATTTGGGATAATAATCATCATTCTTGTGTGAAGAAGAAACAGTTCAAGAGGTGAAAAAGATGCATTTTGGAAGGATGGGTTATTTCGGGAAATCATTGAGTTTATCATAAAATAATGTAAGAAACTTTTATATACAAAAAATTAAAAGGGAAGAATAAATAAATTATATACAATTAACATAAAAGGAGTATCCATATGGAATATTTTTTGAAATATGGATAACCAAATGAAAAGGAGTCAGGTTCAAGAATCCCCAAACCTTAATTCCTGCTTCTTCTCATCACATTTCTACCTCCTAAATAATAAACATATATTTATTAAAATGTGGATATAGATGTGTATTATAATTATTTTTACCAATATTTAACTATTATCTACATTTGATTATATTTATTAATTTTCTTGGTTATATGGTAGTCATTTTGATATCATGTTTCACATAAAAGTTTCAGATTTTTACTTTGATTTCCCTATTTTGTTCACTGTAATTTATACATTAGTATAATAAATTAAAATAGGTAAAAATAGAAATAATTTCATGATTTTATATTATATATAATTAATAATATCGTCCCATGATAATTTTTATTGAAATTTTCCTGGGAATGTTTTCGTCGATGGTTAACTGACCTTTAATGGGGAATTGTTTAAAGAGCGGGAACGAGATGTTTGACATTTATATTTTTCATATATTTAATAATTTAAATAGGATAACTTAATTAAAATAATTTTCTATTACTATATAATAAATTATATAAACTTCTGTATTTAAAGGAATTGTGAAAATAATAAATAGAAGATGTAAAGAGGGACGAATTAATAGATACATACTCTCTCCTCAGCATAGCTTCTTTTAGAAGACACTATAAATCCATTAATGATTAGAGTTGTATTGATACATAATGTACCTAAGTATTATAAGTGGATTGATAGGGAGGAATTTTTCAGATATTGGGATTTTTAATTGTTTTGAGGAGTGGTTTTCCAAGGGAATGGAGATGGGTTATTTACACTTGATGAGAGTGGTATTTTTGGGATAAAATTGTGAATTAAATATTTTATCAAAGGTAAAACATGTAATAATAATTTTTTAAAATTTAAATATAATATAAATATAATATAATATTTTTAATACGTTAAATACCATTTATCTTTTGAATTTGATAATTTTTTAAAATTAAATGTGGAAAGAAAAAAAATCATTATTTTAAGGAATCACTCTTGACTTTAGGTTTTTGAAAGTTCTTTTTAGGTTTCAAAATTAAGTTTACTATATTTTAGTGACTCATTTATAAAATTATATTTATATCATTGTAGAAAATAGTAAATTATATAATGTATTTTGTTTTATTACATCATTATTGATATAATTTAACAAATATTAGTTATGTAAAAACTGTATTTTTTAATTCACATGAAAATTTCATATTTTATAAAATTACCAAAAATAACTCTTGGATAATTTTGATGTCATTATTTTTAAAATGATATTCATTTTATTAATAAAATTATAAAAATTTAATTTTTATTTTCAATTTAAAAAATAGGTTTTTTAAAAAATACATGAGAAAAAACATTATTAAAAATGCACTTATATTTTCATTGAATTTGTTAATCATGATATTTTTTGGTATAATAATATTTATATTTACTTAAATTAATAATGATTAATATTATTTATATAAAAAAATTTATGTATAATTTTTATTCCAATGGTCATGTTACTATTCCCTACTTTCAGGATACCTTTCCCAATAGCTGGGTTACTATTCCAAATATTCAGGTTACTATTTTAATAGTCACATTGATATTTTATTGGTATGATCACATTATTTCAATCAATGTTAAACCAATTCCTCTCAATGTTCAATATTTCTATTTTCTAATATGTTTGTTTATTTATTAAAATTTTGTTTCTTTGTTATAGTATTGGAATTGGGGGAAGTGATTCTAGTAAATTGGGGAAATCCCTATTTTACTATTAAATATCTTATATTTTATATTTTTTGTCCAATAATAATGTTTGGAATTTTAATTTGTTTAATTGAGGAATATTGTAACATTATTTCGTAATGAAATAATTTTTTTAGGTTTCTTTATGAGTACAATCCTATAAATTATATTATAATACTACTTTATTTCAAAAGGAAAACATGATTTATTAAGTCTATGTTATTACACATTGAATATTATATGTAAATAACCAATAAATGATACCAATATGGAAGGTCCTAAAAATATTATACTTTATCCAATTATTATCTCCCCTAAAACCATATCTATTTTTTCATTTATAGTTTTTCCAAAAGAATTATGAGGTAATGAATAGATTATATATTTTACCTGAGTACCTGATAGAACTATTGTAGGTTCATTTCATTCAATTATACCTTTGTAAAAATTATTTTTATTCCTTCAAAAATGGTGATCTGTAGGAAGAAATATCTAACAATAGTCAAAATAACTATTATTTCATCTGTTTTCAAGCATATATTATTTTTTCTTAGAAAAATAGTATGAACATGATTCTAAACAATGTGTACTACATCTATATTATATTCCATAAGATATGAAGTCACTGATTTTACATATTAATGCAAACTTCATGGTAAAATTCTGATTTATAACTATATCACATGTAGTAACAACATCATTCCATAATAAAACTGACTCATCGATTAATAGCATCAAATAAACAACAATATTGTTCTTTGTATGTCATAAAATAAATAATTCCAAATATATTTATATATAGGTGGTTCCTTCATGAGCCTCCAAGGAGATATGTTTTATGGAGTTATGAAAATATTCCATTAAATATATAGAAAAATGTAAGAACCAAATTGATAAAAACCATAAGTAGAAATAATAAATTGTGTGTTGTGAGGTTAAAAAGAAAAAAATGATTAACTGGATCAATGTGTTTTAATGAATCACCCACACATTGTGGATTAAAATAGAAATTTTAAATGGGGTAAGATTGAAAAATACCTCAACCATTTCACTGGAAATTTGTACTTAACTTTTTTTTACCTCTTTGTATCGTGATTCTTCACATGTTGAACAATTAACTAATCATTTATAATCGTCATAGTATAAGATTTCTTATTTTTAATATGGATGGATCTTCTAACAACTAAGAACAAAATTATGAAACAACATCTTACTTTAATAGTTACTTGAATGTAACGTATTTCCATTATGAAACAAATATTTAACCAATGAAATTATTTCATTAAAATAACTATCGGATATTAGAAAACCCAATTTAATAACCTTAGATTTTGTAAAAAAACATCATGTTTTATATCTAGATTCCTAGATATAATGCCTCCTCAGCAAATTTGAATAAATTTTAAAATTAATATGGTTCTAATTCAGGATTCAAAATATCAATCTATTTTTTTCTTAAATAATTGGTTTAGTCGTCTCGTGTATTGGATTCTGAAATTATAGATCTTGAATAATTTTTCTTTAATTTTATATTAAATTTCATCCCCGAAGTTGATACAAAATATTATAATCCTTCAAAAAACCAAAACACAATAGACAAAGTCCAAATAGTCAAACATTTTGAATAACAAATGATCACATTTCTTTCATGGATATTTAATTTTTCCATTGGAAAAAAATCTTAATTTTATGATGAAATTATATATACTTTTTAACACCCACAAAGTAGATAGAATTTATACAAGATCCATCTAGATGTTTAAGACAATTTCTTTAGTCATGATCATATATAAAGGAACTGATGTCCATTACCTGAGTCCATAATTAACCAAAAACAATACAAATAAAAATATTAAATACTAATTTGGAATAATTCATAAAAATTATTACGATATTTTAATTGTGGTTAATTATGATTAATTATCACGAATATTTTTACTAATGTTTACAAATTATTACTATTAATTATTAACATTAAAAAATTATTACAAATATTTATTAATTAATACTATGATTTTATTAATTATGACTAAATTTTTAATAAATATCACTGTTGTTAAAAAAATATTTTTATTTTTTATTTTTTTAATATTTATTAATAATTATATTGATTTTTACTAATATATAGAAATTATGAATAATATTTACTAATTATTACTAATGGATTCGAATAATTACTAAAATTTACATATTATTTTTTAATTATTAAAATTTAATTAACATCTAATAATAATTTTTTTAATTCTTACAATAATATTACAAAATAGATAATAATTTTAATATTTTTTAGTTTTTATATAATCTATTGCATTAATTTATTGAAACATATTTTAATTTAGTAATATTGAAAAATTATTACTAATATTTATAATTATTTCTAACATTTGTTAATTATTAATAATATTGAAAACATATTCATTAATTAGAAATCATTATTTAATAATTATTACTAGAAGTGTATATTTTATTTTGACTTTTATATAACTGTTAGTATTTTTGATAATTTTTACAAGTAATTACAAAATAGTTACTAATATTTAATAATATTTATTAATTTTGAAAAATTATTATAATTACTTATTCATTCATGCTAATTTTTTAATAATTATAACTATGTTTTTAAAAAATATTAATTATTATTAATAATTATTAGTATTTCATGAATTTATTAAAAATTTAGTAAAAATTATAAAAAATTACTAGTATTTAAAAATTATTACTAATATTTAAAATGTATTAGGAATATAAAATACTTATCACTAATATTGACTCTTTATTAAATAATTATTGTAGATCAATCACTATTTATTTCTTATTTTTTTAACTTAGAGAGAAAATTTTTTATTGCATATTTTTAGTATTTTTAGTATTTTTTATAAACGTTCCAACTATGTGGTAAAAAATAATATTTTCCATTAATAGTTTAGGTCAATAGAAAGATTTTGACAGCAGTCGGTCTATTAGAACCTAAAAAAATAAAAAATAAATTATAATTAATGAAATTATATTAATTGAAACTTAAAGTATTATAATATACAAACATTGGCTTATAATTATATTTATTGTATTCATTCCAATAGTAAGATTCATGTACTTTATCAATGTTTTTTAATATAACTATTAGTTATTGGAAAACATATAAATAATTTAAAATAAGATAATTTCAGTTGAAAAGAAATTAACTAAACTAACTATTAGTGTTTAAAATAGAAAATAGAAATTGATTTGAACCATTTGGATATATATCTATGTATAAAGTCTTAACCACATGGAAAGTGTTTGATATGTGGTTTATTGTATTTATAAAGCTAAATATATAGGAAACAATTATTCAAAGTTATTTAATACATATTATTAAATGGAATGTTGAAAATAAAATTAAATATATCTTAAAAAAATAACTAAATATTTGAAAACATGTATAATTGAAGATTATTTTTCTGATACTGTTATTATTCGATGTGATCATGATTCCATATTGATATATTTGTAATTAAAAGATTTTCATGGAATATTTGTCATTATAAGTTATGGGTACAATAATAATATAAGGTAAATGTTCTGAAATGTCTGTAAATTAAATTAATATATGTTATAAAACATATTTTGTAAGAAAAAATAACATTAAATAAATAATATGTACAAAATAGTATAAATAAATTAAATATTTTAATGGATAGAGTTTAAAAAACTTCACTAAATAGATGAATATAAAAGGATTTATCTTTCTAGAATGAAAATTAGAATAAAAATTCATAAACGTTAAATTATAATAAGTTAATGCAATTTTAATTTGAAAGAAAAAAAAATAAAACAATAATTTATCAAACTGGAATTTATATGAATGGATTATAATAGTATGTAGTGATTCACTAATTATAAAACCACTACTTGAAATAACATATAAGTAGAAATTGTTGAAACTCTCTTAACATTAAAATTAAAATAGGGAAAATGGATAGGTATATAATATGAAAATATATCAAACAACAGTCAGTAAACCATAAAAGGATCCCAAAGAAATTATGATTATAAATAAGATCACCTATAAACATTAAGCAAAGGAATATCTATAAATGAATATCTATTTTTTTAGGATTTAATTTGTGGTAAAATTTACTTCTTACCAAAAGGATGCAGTAGTGTTCCAAATTATTTCTAACTATTTGGATAAGGGGGAGGTGTTCAACAATGATGCGGGTAAAGGCTAAGCATCAGGAAATTGGAGGCGTGGGTGAGTGATTGGGAATATGGAGTGGAGGGGTTTGTGACTTTGATGGTTAGGGTTTTCGGAATGCACGATAGGTAATGGTGGTGCGGGAGTTTGACAATGATAGTACAATGGTTTAGGCTATGATATGGTGAAAGAGAAGCTAGGGATGTGTGATGAAATTTTTTTGGTGGTGTGGGATATGTGAAGGGGAATGAGAGGTGGGAGAATTCACAATCATTATGACAAGGTGGTGTGGGTTATTTGATGGAGAAGGTAGGGGTTGTACGGGCTGAGGGAGTACATGGGGGGATAATTTTTTAGGATGTTTTTAAAGATTTGTTTTTTTGATAGATTAATAGTGATCGTTGTTCCATCACAAAAATTATGTGGGTGGTTTTTTTTGAAATGGAATGACTAATTCATCACAAAATACCTAAATTGTAATAGATAATTTTGATGGATCTAGTGTTCATCACATAAAACAATCATAAATAAAAATGTTATGGATAAATATTTTTGTCTCAAAAAGTAATTAATGATAATTTATTTTTGAATTTCTAAAATTGATCCCAAGTGACCCATCACAAATTTACGCATTCATAATTTTATTATTTATTTCAAATTTGCACCATAACCATTAATAGAAATAAATACATCAAAATGATATATGTTTCAGGATTAAACTCTGAGGAAACATCAAAATAGCCCTCAAAATCATAAATTAACACAAAATCAACACCATAGTGGCACAATGTTTTTAACACGGATTTTTTTTAATTTGGTTATTTGAATTAAATATTTGATTTGATACCATTCCATGGTGTACATGAATATGAAATAACATTAATAATGTTCTCATGATTAGTATATTTGGTAGAAACATTGATTTATGGGAAGATGTATTCTTTTATGGGAGAACTGGATCAACCATAGAGAAACCTTTTTAGAGGCTAGTAAATAGTTAAAAAGTGTCATACAAATAAGGAAAATATTATAGGAAATGATTAGATATATTTTACAAAAATATCAAAGGGTTTTGATGGAAAATGATAAAGTATATGAAGATCTTCTTTAAACAAATGTTTTTTAAAGAGACTAAAATTATTTTTCTTAATTGATAATAATATAATAAATAATTATATTCATTGAGGAATATAGAGCTTTATATATACATCTATTTTAATTTTTTTTCTAAATTTCTTTCACTCATTCATTATGAGTGACATATTTGTCTTAACGTTTTATGAGCCTATCGTAAAGCAGTGATTGGATATATATAAATAGAGAATGACCATTGATTTTTTAAAAGATATAAACAAAAAAACTACTGTGTTTAAAATTTTAAATAGTTATTACATTAGTACATTCACACATCATTGGGGTATGCTACCAGTACATAGAATTTTTTAGTTAACTATGTAATCATCTTCTGTTAGCATATTTAATTTTAATATTTAGATGTTGTGAATAGTTGATTAATCATTATAGGTTTTGGTTAGACTTTCCTATATATGAAAAATATAATTATATTTTGAATGAAAATTGATACTTGAATTCACCTCCCACCTTTGGATGTTTGAAGACTTATTGTTGAAAAAAGTGATATCATAGCTAAAAAGTTTAATCTTGGTGAATTTGTCTGAAGATTCTAATTTAAATATAAAATCATGAAATCAATCATGTTGAAGGGGATTGAGAATATTTTAGTAATGATTTCCTCACTTTTTTGGAAATTAAATTCAAACATGACCAAAAAAATATTTTATGGAAAGCAACCATATATTATTTAAAATGTGAATATGTTGTGCATGTTATTGGGCGGTTTCCAAGGATAATTAAAGGTAAAAAGTGAGAGTTTTATTACATACAGAAAAATAGTAATTTTCCTTAGTGATATAATATTAAACCATGAAATAAATCTATAATAATGTTTTAGTTATATATATTGTTTTATAGAGAACAATAGAAAAAATATATTTTTCATGAATAAGGTACTATATATTTCAAATCAAATTTTGAGAAATCCATTTTAGAAGTGGTAGAAAAAATATCTTTCTAAAAATAAATAGTATATGAAAATTATAAGATTTATTTACATCCAGATTTAAATTAACACTTAAGGAATTTCATATTAAAAGAAAGATAAATGGGAAAATTAGTGGAATGTTGAAGGAGTGATAATTATATATTAGTCAAATATAATCCAAATTAATTATATTCGGGAGAGATGCGAAGGATCAAGTGTATTCCAAAAAAATCCAATAAAATATTTCTTTTATATGATAAAAATAGAGTAAAAATATAAGGTTATTAATTATTATAATACTAATCGAGTGAATATAGGTTATAAGATTAAAATTCTTGGTGATTAACTAGTCACCTTGAGAAATAAGTTTTAAAGTGATTTAAATTCTAGAGTATCGAAAAGGATGATTCAGTTTGGGAACATTAAGGATGATGAAATTAATTAATGAGATAAAATATACATTAGGGTATCTTAAAATTATTTCAATAATAAATGTCTTAAATTGATGGGTAAGAGTATAAATAAATTTTAAAGTGAATCTTCCATGTCTGGGTATAACATCCCCAAACCTGCACTTCCAGGTCCTGTGCTAAAATAAAAATCATCACATTTAGGACATTGATACTTATAAATTTGGCCCAATTTTATCCATATAAAAAATATGAGGTTATATTAAAATATTTTATCACTTAGACACACAATAATATTTTAGGATTATGGTGTTAGAGAATGAGGACAAACTCTTCCAAAGTATACACTTCCGCTCAATATCAATTTTCGCACAAAATAAGTTATTTATAATGAAATGATTCATTCATTCAATAAAAATTCAATATAAAAAACTTTTAAGTTATTAAATTTTCAAATCATCCATAATCCCAATGAAAATTCATTTGGATATATGGGATGATTAAAACCAAAAGATCAGTAAATGACATAAATGTAAGAAATCCATTAGTTGAATGAAAAAAATGAAAACCCATAAAAATATTAACATCCCATGTTATTAATTGATCATGTAAAATAAAGCAAATGTACCTGGAAAAAATTACTGAAATGAAACCTTTAAAATCCATAAAAAGTAAATATAAACCCTTTTATGAAACTTAGAGCATCATATTTGTAAATCATGCACACTCATGTTAGAAATAACATTATCCTAGTTAAATATATATAGGAAACTACCATGGTTAAATCCAAACGTATGTCATTTGAATATGAGTAACATTACACAATTAATTATAGAGATGTATCAGGATCACCTTCCATACAAGCTGGATCAGGATCACCAGTTCATATAAGCAGTATTGGGCACACTTCTTCATATAAGCTATATTCGGGTCACTCACCATTATCTATAATGATAATGTACCATATCATGAATCAAACATTATATTCATGAAGATATTCATCATAAAACCATTAATTATGTCTTTTTAACCAATATGAAAAACATTTAAAATTTTCAAATAGAAATAAGGGAAATTACATTTTTCTGGAGTCTCTTGAAAATGAAAATATTTTTAAATTTTTTTTAAAATTTTTTCATTTCAAAATAACTATGTAAAGATATAATGTAATCTTACAATCATTTAAAATTCATAATGGTGGTAAATTACATTCGTCTCAAATATTTTAAAGAATATTTTCTTTTACCCCTCGGTAAAAAGACTCAAAAGTGACCTCAATGTAAAAATTTAAAACTATTCCTTTTTAAAACATTATAAATTGAGTAAAATAATGTTTTAAAGGAAATTTTTAAACCATTTAATAATAAATAAGAATTTTTTTTATCCATTTAAAAAAATATGGACATGTAAGAAAATAATTTGTAATGGAAACATTGAAAGATGATTATTAAAATAAAGTCTCATACCTCGAATCTGACTTGTCACGTATGTTATATATCTTATTGAACAATAAAATTTGAGTGATTATTTACTTTATTAAGAACATTTTTTCAATTTTATTTTCCATTTTATTTTATTTATTATCATGTTATATGAAATTAATTAATCATTTATTTTCTTGTAAAACTTTTGGATGATATTCCGCTCATATATCTGAAATGAATTCGGTAGGTTAACTATGGTAAAATATGTAATTGTCCAATAATTTACAAAATAGTGATAAATACATAATAATAATTTTAATATATTAAAAAATCATAACCATCCATGAAGTCCCTATATGATAATGAAATCACATCTCTTCATGGAGGTGGTAATCAACACGTATGCACGAATGGTGTTTTTATTTTCCAACAGTTTGAAAGGAAATAAATTAGATTATATATCGTCATTATATATTTATATAATTATAATAATTTAATTAATATATATATATATATATATATATTAAATCCATTATAAAAAAATGTCTGGAGAGGTGGTGATAAAAAATGAATTAGATCGATTCGTGAAGAAGTACTTTATCGTACAAATGAATGATGGTTTCATTTCCCATTCGGTAGAAGAAATAGATTTGGTAAGGAAAATAAATTAAAAAATTAAAATATAATTATATTTTATAAAATTATTAAAAAATATAATAATTTATATAATTTTTTATAGATATAGAAGAAGAAATATTACTACTATATTCTGTTAAGAGTTTAACCTCTTCTTTAGAAAACCTATTTTTCATTACATGTTAATCCTTCTAAGGTTGGGGTTATTACAAAACTAATACCTATATATTTTGTTTATATTTTTTATTAAGGTATTATTTTAGTTATTTTAGAAAATAGAGTTCTAAAATGGCATGAGAAATATAGGATATGAGGTTCCATATTATAAGTGAGGGGATGGGGACTATTAGAATTACATAAAGTGAAATCTTGATAAAAATTTATTCTCATGTTAAAATGGATAAAAATTAATAAAATTAGAAAATAATATGAGTATTATTATAAATATTCTCATCAATTAAAGTTTAGAAAAATTTTGTTGATGTTTTTACCCTTATCTCCTTATTTAAACCCAATGTTAACCCTTTTGATGATGATCATGGTATCAATATTATGTATGATATAGGGGTAAAGAAATATATTATAAAATTAAAAGTAAACTATGAACGAAATTTTTTTTATATTTTAAAAAATATCACATTTTCGTAGAGGAATTTAGGGTTTTTATGAATTTTAAATCATTTAATAAAATATTTTTTATTATAAAATATCATTATTGTCATTTTAAGAACTACTCATATACATTGACTATAAAAACATAAATAAAGATAAAAAATCAAATTAAAAAACTTTAAACATCAATTATAAATTTTTATTCACTATAAAATTCATGTGATAACATAATTCATCAAAAATGTGTTACTCGTTATGGTTTTAAAATTATTTAATTTAATTTTCAACTATTTGCACAAGCACTTTGTCAACATTTTATAAGTGTTTAAGGGTACTAAATAATCAATAAATATTAAAAATAAATTACCATAATATAAATAATTTCATTATGTTTTAAATAATAGTTATTATTAATTCTAAAATTATTTTAAACACATGTCTGAACATAAAAAAACATTTAAAGAAATAGAGTGACATTTTTCATTTTTTTAATGCAAATAATATATAAGTCATTTTTTATGATAATTGGGAAAAATTACCATAAATTTAAATCATGGATGATTATAGTAAAATAAAACTCATCAAATAGATTAAATAAAAGTATGAATGTAATTTTTAGTCATTGGAATATTATTTGTAACCTTAATTACCTGATTTTCCCTTATCAAGGTGATTTGTATCCACCATAATTACTATAAATAATGACAAAAAATAAACAGAAATATTTGGAAAATTTGGACCTTATGATTCCATATATGGAATAAAGTTTTCAATATTCTATTTCAATAACTGTTTGAAATTAATTTAACAAAAAACGCAATGGATTTTTGAAAATTTCATTTTTAAACAAAAAATAACCATATTCCAAAATATGAAATAATGATTATTAAAATGTGATTAATTAGGTTATTTATAATTAATAAGTATTATGATAATTTAATATCAAATTATAATCATAATGGTTAAATTAAATTAAATTAAATGATAGTTTTACTTTTTTTTATTCTTGAAAAATAACTTACAAATCAATATTTTCAAAACAATATCACAATTTCAGTCCAAGAAAATTTTGATATTCTAATTTTAAACATTTAATAATATTAATAGAATAATATTTATAAGTGTTTAATAATTTATTTATAATATTTTCTCCTAAAAATTAAAAAAAAAATTGTTTTGATTAAAATATTTTTTTTCAAGTCTAAAATGAAATTACTGAAAATTTAATGCTTTCATCCTATGAATTAATCAAGACATTATTATCATGTAGAAACTACATACATATATATATATATATATATATTAATTAGGGTAATCTTAATCTTATTCATACCATCCAATTTAATGAATGGGTCATCACAACTATATAATATTTCATGTTTCTTTTAAGCCTTGTGTTTCACGTCTTGTACGCTATCAAACATAATTTTTTTAAAAAATAAGAAGATATTAAATTCCATATATTTAACAATTATATTCCTTAGAATTTTATTTTTTTCTTTTTTATCAAGGACTTGATATTTTAAAATAATGTTTCTGAAAAACCACCCTAAAAATGGTTAATAAAACAACCTCTTCAAAAGTGGGAAACTAAAATATAAAGGTTTTATGGAATAATTCCTAAATTGGTTTTAAAAATTTTATTCCATTAGTGGGATGTGAAAATATAGAAGTGGGCGAAAGAATTAATTCCAAAATAATGATGGAGTGTGATAGATGACATTGATCAAAATAATGTCAATGGTAATGAGAAATTCATTGACCACAAAACAATAAATCAATGAGGTGTGGAAAATGACATCTATTCATCGTAAATGAAGGTAATAGGGTAACATTTTTAATTCGATGCACTTTTCCTGGTGTTAAGATATTCCTTTACCTAATAAAAAAAGAATATTAGGAAATAAACTTACTTGGTTTTTTTTTAAATCCACAAATCCAATTTCATGCATTGAATGTATGTTTAAAAGATATGACACTTTTATCTTATCATTAAATCCCAGAAATTAATATTCAAGATGAATTATTCATACCCAAATAATTAAAATAAACTTACAATGGATTATAAGATCTATAAAAGGATAAAAATTAATTCCTCTTATATTTATACATTTATTGAAACCAAAATGGTTATCACATTATAAAATAATAACCATTATGAGTTTTCCTTCATTTGAATAAATACAAAATTAATCTCTACAGAATAAAAGTAACACCAATAGATTAACAAATATCATTTGTTAAAATAAATATCCTTAAAATTATTCCAAATATTCCGGAATAAATTCAAACTCCAAAATAATTAGGATTTGATCACAATTCATTCAATATCAAT
The DNA here is from genome assembly GCA_963277665.1 of Viscum album. NCBI lineage: Eukaryota > Viridiplantae > Streptophyta > Magnoliopsida > Santalales > Viscaceae > Viscum > Viscum album. The sequence continues at coordinate 341,324,397 of OY728163.1, forward strand.
TTAAAATATATATATAAACATTTTTGTCACTAATAAATTCATATACTAAAAAATGTATATGCACAATTCATGTAATATAGAACATTTTCTAATTGTTTATATAAATAACTCGAAACACTCTAAATCCAAAATAAAATCACATATACATCCAAAAAGTAATTAAACCATTATTCATCAAATAAAAATCTCATCATATTAAAAAATATTTCAATTTACCTTAATTTTATAATTTCCCAAAAATATTTATCTTATTAAAAAATAAAATTAATGGCATAGTCACAAAATCGCTTTATAATAATATGGTCATATTTATGATAAATCATATATTATAAACATGTAATAAGAATTTTATCCTAAGTAACCATAATTGACTCAACATTAGATATCATCTTAACCATAAATGTTATAATAACTATTCAACTTATGTCGAGAAAACATTAAATAATTATTCCTCAGATGTCCTTTTCACTAAAATGAATAAAAACCCAAAGGGTCTAATTACCATAAATTTCAAAAAAAATACTCTTAATCGTATTAATCTTGCATCACCTAAAACCTAAAAGGGGATGTTTTTTCCTTTGAACTTATGGTCAATATTAAACCTATAAACCTAATATGGTATCCATAACTCCTAATTTAACCTCATATTAAAACATCGTAATCTCCAAATATATCTAAAATACTCACTAATACCAACTATAATAGACTCAAACACACAATAATAAATCATATTAACATGACCCAATTTTTGGCATAAAAGCATATAATATCAAATTGTCATATTGGAACACTTAATTAACCACGTATCATCAAGTTTTTGAGTTTTATTGAATTTTGAAAAACTGTTTAAAGAGTAAACGTCCATAGAGTAGCTATTTTTCGCAAAAAATAAATTCCTTATAAATTAATTCTTTATATGTTCAAGGTAAGTTACAAATCTATGACTTTATATTTATTAATGATTATACTAATCCTTATATCCTACTGAAAAAACCCATTTAAAAAGTTTGGAATAGAAAAATAAAATTCTTAGTTAGGGACATGAAATTAAGAAATCTGTTAGTCCATTGAAAAATTAAAAAACCATAAAATATTTAATTTTTACATGTTTTTCATTGAGAGTATAAAATAAATAATATCATAATTTAAAACACACTTTTTAACCAATAAAACCATAATAAAAATATAAATCAAATAGAAACACTTTTAGGAAACACAAAGAATCATATTCAAAACGTGTTTTCACTCATGTTAGAAATAACTGGAGCGTAGATAAATCCAGAGGAGAAACAAAGCTCATTAAATATATTATTATTGACTTTGAATATATGATATCTTACCCAATTAACTGGATATATATATTAGGCTCGACCTCTTTATAATTTGTATTGGAATCACCTATTTCTATATGTCGTATCAGGTTTACCCATTCATATATGTTGTAACAGGATAAACCATTCATATAAGTTATTTTTGTATCATTCATCATTATCTATAATTCCAAAGTATCATATGATGAGTAAAAAAATTATTCTTGTATTTTTTAACACAAGACATTTAAAATATTTCTCAAAACCATATGAAAAACATTTAACATTTTAACATAACAATAAAGAGAAATGCCACATTTAATTTAAAATCATTAAAATAAAAAAAATACAAAATAATCTTGAAATGATTTCATTTGAAAATAAACAAAGAATATTTTATATTAATATTCAAATAAATAAAAATTCATTATGGTGGTTAATTCTTATCATGTCGTATACTTTAAAGAAAATAATTAATTGACACATTGAAAAAAATTCAAAAGTGACCTATATGGAAAATGTTAAAAATATTCCTTCTAAAAACATTATAAATATGGAAAAATATAGATTAAAATGACCTTTATAATCCTTTTAGGCATAAATAAACAATTCCTTGAAATATTTAAATGAATAAGAACATGGTTTAAAAAGAGTTTGAGGATAAACTTTGAAATATAATTTTTAAATGATAGTCCCTTACCTCGAGTATAATTCATCACCTAGGTTATTTATTAAATCAAACAATAAAATTATGTAATTTTTTTATTTTTTAACAATATTTTTCATGTTAGGGGTTCCTTTTATTTTCTTATTACTATTATATATTGAATTATATAATCATTTAAGTTCATGTCCGACATTTTGATGATATTTGTTTCATTTATTACAAATGACATGGGTAGGATGGCTATGGTAAAATTGTTAAGTATTTTATTATATAAAAAATTAATCATGACATATTAATAATATTTATATATTAAAAATAATTTTATAACCATCTGCAAAATTCATGCAGCATAAAAAAATTACATCGCTTCATTGATGTGGTAATCCACACGCACCCACAAATAGTATTATCATTTTCCAAAAAATAAATAGGTAATAAATTGGACGAAATATAATCTTCATATAATGATAATAATTTCATTGATATAATATTTATATACTGAATTCATGATAAAATAGTTTCATGATTGGTTGTTGTGGAAAACAAATTGCATCAGTTCTTGAATAAGTAGTCCCTTGTAAACATGAATGGTGGTTTTATTTCGCATTTGATGGAAGAAGAATTTTTATTAAGGTTAATAAATTAAAATATGAACTAATTTGTATATGTTATATACTAATTTATTCATATCAAAGTCATTATATAATTTTTATAGGAGGTAGAAGACGTAATAAAAATAAAATATTCTGTTAAAAACAATACCAAATCTTCGGAGAACATCGTTTTCTTTATACCTTAATCCCTATAGGGTTTGTATTATGAAAACAAATAAAACCTATAGAATATGGGTGAATATTTTGGAAGATGAGTTTATATGGTTGTTTGGATCTATATTGACCAATACATGATATGATGATAGGAGAGGATGTTCTTTTTTATGTGTGAGGGGTGGGGACACATGAAATTACATTATGTATTAAATTAAGAAAAATTAATTTAAATATTTAAGTGGTACTAAATCTATATAATTTAAATATAATATTATTATAAGTCTAAATACACTCATATAATAAAATGAGGGAAATGTTAGGTGATTTTTTCTCCCTTATCTCTTTGTTTTAACCCTACATTAACCCTTTTGATTATTATCATGGTATCAATGTCCTTTACACTAAAGGAGTCAAGAAATTTACTATAAAAGGGAAAGTGACCCATAAGTAGAACATGGTTTATATTTTAAATCATATACAATTAAATGGTCTTAATATGGGATTTTTATGAATTCAAAATTATTCAATAAAATATGTTTTATTATAAAATATCATAAATGCAATTTCAAGAACTATCACACATTTTAACTTTAAAAGCATAAAATAAAAATAATAAATTATATTATAAATTCTCTAAAAATTTATTATATATTATTATTAATAAGAAAATTAGTGTCACACCATAATTAATCAAAAACTTATTTATTTTGATGTTTTTTATATCATTTACTTAAATTTTTTACAACTTCCAGAAGCACATTGCCAGTGTTGTATCAGCATTTAAAAAATAATATGATCAAAAAATGAGAAATAAATTAGAATAAAAAAGATAATTTAATTATTTTAAAATTTAAATTCAATATTAATTCACAAATTGTTCTTCTTTTGTGAACATTAAAGTGAAATTTAAAATAAATAGATTGTCATTTTGTATTTTTCTTTACATAAAATAATATATGTAATTTTCAATGAAAATTTGAACAAAATTTCAAAACCCAATTATAATAGATGAGTATGGTAAATCCCTACTCATACAATAGATTAATGATAATTGTTAGAGTTATTTTTAGTGCTTATTATATTATTTTTTACCGTAATTACATGATTTTCCCTTATTGAGTTGATAAATAATTACCACAATTACGATTCTTAATGACTAAAAATATAAAGGGACTATTTAAAAAATTTGGAAGTCATTACTGTAAATATGGAATAAAATTTTCAATATTTAATTTTGATAGTTTTCATAAATTAATTTAATATAAAAACAAAAAGCACAACAGTAAACAATTTTTAGAAAAATGAGTTTTTAAGACCAAAGATGAACTTATATTAAAATTAGGTATAATAATGATTCCAATATAATAAATTATATTATTTCTAATTAATTTTATTTATTTTTATTTAGGATAGAATTTATATAATAATGGGTAGTTTTAATGAAAATAAATGATAGTTTTATAAAATTTAGTATTTCACTATTCACATTAAAATCAATCATTTAAGAAAAATCCCAAAATATCAGCCTAAGATAATATTGATACAATGATTTAATAAATTGATATAATTTTTATCAAATAATTTTTTTAAATGTGGCATAAAATATTTATAATATTTTCTCTCAAAAATAAATAAAAATCGTTTTTGGAGAAAATGAATTTTTGAAGCATAAAATGAATTTACTGAAAATTGATTGCGTATTTAGTAATACTTAATCAATAAGTTTTTATTATGTATGAACTATATTCATATATTTTTTCATTTTGTTATCATATTCATATCCATTTATTTAAAAACTATATTATTATGGTCATATAATATTTCACACATCATTTGAGATCAGTGTTGTGTGTCTTGTACGATAAAAACACAATTTTCTTTTAAAATATAATTATATTACACTGGAAAAATAATAAAAATGAATAATTAATAAAATGTTAGTTAAAATTCTAAGAACTAATATATTTGAGTTATTTGGAAACCTAAGTGTAATTCATGGGTAGAAAACATGTGTAGTGAAGGAGGAAATATATTCATCCTAATGAACAGTTAATTTTATGGATATATGGGTCACACTATGTTCTATTATATAGAATAATGGTTTTATCTATGAAGTGCATCAATTAGGAGTCACCAAAATGGGAAGAAAACATTTTTCAACTTTATCAGTGAGGAAATTATTTTTATGGGTCATATTTTTATTTCTATTACTTTTTTCAAAAGCTTAAAATTATAGGTAATGAATGAATAGACATAAAATCAACAAAATTTTAAAGAGGTACAAAATTAAAACAATGAACATAATACAGATGGTAAATAAATACAACCCATTAGGTGATGAAAAATAGGATAATATCACTAAAAGTTCTTAAAATAATGCAAAGAGAGTAACACTTGTATTAGTTGGTAAACTATAGAGATTTAAATATTTATACAAATGATAAACTACAGCTTGTTAGAGATGAAATAAAGAATAAAAACTTATTTTATATTGATGTTAATATATATAACCTTATGATATAAATTAAACGTTTTTTCTCATGACTTAAAATTATTTTTAATTTAAAGTACTTCTTAATCAAAGGGAACACTGGAAACTCATTAATGAAAATGTAGAGGGAAACTAGTAATATTTTTCAGGTGGGAAATAATTTGACACGTGTTTTATTATTGTATAAGATGTGAAAAACTTGTTTCATTATCAACTTGATCACATTCATCAAAACAGTGTGGGAAATATGTTAAATCTTAAATCAGTTATATAAATTCTTAATCTAAAGATATATAGAGATAAGACATGTCATGATTATATAAGTGGGTTAACAGTAATAAATATCTACATAACAAAATAGAAATGTGTTTTACACTGATTGTTTTGGCCATTATCAATTATTTTATAGTTATAAGAAATCTAGGAATATAGGAATATGAACACTAAATATTATTTATAGATGAATTTATAATGATGGGTTTAATTGTTTTTACAAAAATCAAAAATAAAGTGATATAATTCATCAAATGGTATTGGAGGTGATATGAGAATGTAATAGATAGTTTGATCAAAATCCTATAATCAAATAATTTCATAGATTACACCTTCATTGAAGTTAAAAAATAACCTTAAGAAATATGAAATTAAAAATAAGATATCATATGTAAGAAAAACATGGGAAAATAGATTTGTTGAAAGAAAAAACCAAATAGAGGACAACATGGAGAAGGAACTACTCATGGAGTGTGGTATCGTAATGACCACTAACTTTTAAGGAAAAATTTAAGGCTTATTTTAGCTTTTAATTAGAACTATAGTGATTGAATATTGATCTTATTTGTCATTTATGATGTTCAAGAAAATTTAAAGAAATTAAATTTGAACTCTCCTATATAAATAAAGAAGTATTATCTATTGGGTTCCTAGTACACAGGTCTTGAGTACCTTGGACCCCATATAGTTGGAAAGTATACCTTTAAACTCTTTAAGCTAACTCTTACATGTCTATTTATTAGATTCTATATTGTAGGGTAACCTAAACACATAGAATTGTTACTTAATGGTCATTCTAGATAAATTTATTAAGATAATTTTAATAATTGTAGATCTTAAATATAATTTATTCACTTTTCATTCTCTTTATTGACCCTTATATGTACTAGATACACATTTCTGATTATTTTTTATTATTCAGTCCCATGTAACCTAATTTGTTATAGTATTGAACCATTGTATGTTTCAAGTATCCAACATTAGTAAGTATAAACCCTATTTAAGCTTCTATTGTGGTTAGTGTTTATCATTCCTTCTGCTCTCAACTTAAATACATAATTTATGTATTTTATTTAGATTATTTGATTTTGTTTGAATAATCTTCAATCAAAAAATGGATCTTGGTGAATCTACATCATAAATACATTATGATTATTTTGAATTTATATGGGAATACATAAATTATCATGCATGTAGTTGTGTGTGTATACATGTGATTTATCTATATATTATATTAAAGTGATTTTATAGGTTCTAAAGGATACTTTTTTTCTAGATAATTCATGCTATAAATTTACTATATTGATTAGGACTCAGACATAGTAAGAGTGAGAGTTTGAGATATGGTTGTTCTCCTAGGATAAATTGGGAATAAATTGAGTTTTCTAGTCTTAACTATGATGTTTAATGGTTTTTGCCTTATCTTATGGATATGGTTTGTATAATACATTAATTTAGAGTATTTTGAGTATTAATTATAGTTATCATGGGATGGTTTAGATATGTTTCAATGTGAGTATAGAAAATGGTCTAAGATCTTATTAATGTTGGATTGAGTTCAGGCATCTTAACATGGGTGACTAGATAATAGTTAGACTAGGTATGTCATGTACATAAGGTCCATCTTTATTTGTACCCCTAATATATGAATAAGTGGTATCCAAGGGACCTTACGTTAGATCTTTTGGTATAATTCATATTTATGGAATGTTCAATGTTTTGATTTATTTCCTATTCAGGGGGTGGATATATTACAACTGTCATCGAATTTATTTCCAACATGAAAAGTTTGATATTTTAATTCTTAATTTTGATACATTTCTTAAATACAAGTTTAGATATTATATACATACCTCGTTATCTATTTCATATATAAAATGTTGGTTATTTTATACCATCCTCACGATCTATTTCATACACATTATGTTACCTATGTTTTTCCTTCCTCGGTATCAACTTTCTATTATGATATAATATGTTTTCTTTGGTATGAGATGAATATTTATTTAGGATTAGTCGAAATAAGTTATTGATGGGTTTTTTGGAGGCTTGGTTAGTGAACAATGATATGATTTAGATGCATGCATGATTGTTATTTTATATTCCATCAGTGCATGCACTCACTAATATTTCCATGCATATTCTAAGGTAATATTAAGTTTTCCTTATGAGATTTATAATAACACATTTCATGGAAAGCTTCTTGATCATGAAAAAATTTATATCAATGACCCAACTATATAAAAATACTACATGTTGTGTGGTTGATTAGAATAATCATGGCATGGAGATATAGATAATATAAGGACATTATATAGGGTAATTGGATATCATGGTCTCGATAATTCTTTTTTTATTTATATATATCACATGAATTTATCAAATTTGGGAGCATGTTACATTTTATACTTACATTGTATGATGGACATTTCATCATTTTGTTGTTATATGTTTCGTTATTTATGTGGTTATCCTATAGGTATGACTCTAATATTTCATTATTCTTTGATTATTGATTCTTATTTTATTATTTCTGGTTTTCTTGGTGTTGACTAGTAACCCAAATTTATGTTCTTAACCTTCATCTCAAGTCATAATTCTCTTGATTAAGGGTGGTGAAAATGATGTCATGAAATTATTTCGATAGGTCCTAGTAAACTACATTTCGGCATTACCAAATGTATTAGAGACCCTATTTCATGACTTATTATTTGGTCATGATAGAATGGAGAGATGATTATCTCATATCCACTTGTAAGTTGTTATTGTTTTTCATTATCCCAAATATAGTGATCGCTCAAGTTTCCAAGAATGTGGCATTAATGTTATTGGTTTTGAGGTTACAGTTTCATGGGTTTTGTTTGAAATATATTTTGAATTTATGGTTTTTATATTTCTCTATTTCCGATGGTGGTGAGTGTGTAAGTCCATTAATCATGTTTCCATATAGGATCATAAGACAAATGTTTTCTAATGTGTGACTATTTAATTATTTTAAAAGGTTGTTTTAAGTAATTAAAAACCTATCACAATTTAAATCTTATTTACTAAATAAACTGATAATTTAATTTAATTAATTAAAATGTAGAGACTTTCTATATTTATTCTATATATTTAGGAATGATATTTTTATAGGTATAAAGAATTTGGATTAGGAATTGAGTAATAGATGGTTTATGATGTTATAGTGTCTCATGGAGTAGACCCTTAGGGGTTTCTCTTATGGTGGGTTAGTTTTCTTGGGGTTATAAGTTAGAGTTTGGGTATAGTTCCTACAAAAAAAAATTATTCCGGATTAAATTCTATTAATAGTTAAGTGGTTTTAGAGGTATTATAAATTAATTTCATGATATTTCAAAAACAATTCCCTAATTATGTCATGTGATTTCACATATATATGGGGTTAGGGTTGTTTTCATTATTGATAATATCATTATTTCACCTAAATCTAAACAAAAGGGGGGATATCATCCCCTTCTAGAGGATTCACTACCAGTTTAATCTATTAATCATATATGTGGGGATGTTTCTTCTAGTGTTGGTTTGAGGTAGTGGTGTACATCGTGGTGTGGATACTAAAGTAGAATTTTCATTGGAATTATAGAAACAATATCCTTATGCCGTTAAAAGAACCGGTGGTCCTCACGAAACTGATGATTGTGTAGATATAATTAAAATAATATTCAACTAGTATAAACACCTTATGATCAACGGTTTAATTCAGTTATCATAATAATTAAGATAACATTATGGATATAGTGGGGTGTGATGGTTTTGCTGAAGAGGTATGCGGTCTTGTTATAAGATGCATTTAACGACCACATTTTTTAGGTGTTCTTACCTAAATCACTAAAGATAGATGGGAAAAACATTCATGGAGGTCTATCCGAGAGCACTATTAGTGATAGATTATGATACTCATTTCTATAAGATGATTCGAATTTACCCTTTTGGTGGAAATAATAGGGATAATAAGTTCAACCAATTCAATATTTTCCTTCAAATATATTTGAGGTTATAGGTAATAATTTTCAATTTGATATCATATTTTCATGTAGTCTACAAGGATCTCACGGATAAAAATATCATAGTTTAAGGAACTAAAACTGGAACTTTTCATTAATTTTTAATCTGAGTGATGACCCATATAGTAGAGCTGGTGGTGCCACTACTTGTGACAAAAAACTATTGAATATATGAACTAGTCTGGTGAGAGGAATTTACGGATCGGAAAAGATGCATTCATTTCCCTTTCAGGAGTATTACATGAAATAATCAACCAATACCCCACCTGGTCTAGTTGTAAGTCAATTGTGCCACCCCAAAACCACCAATAATAGGATAGGTCTCGTAAATATCACTAGGTAAGAATATCACACAACAAGGGTGTCCATTTCCTAGATCACATGTATGAAAACATACATCTCTATATAGGATATAATAATGTACACAAATCAATAAAACCTACCTCAATATATAATACATGGAATAAATTATTATTATCTAAAATGTGTAGCGATGTAAATAATAAATGATTGAAACTAAGTCTCAATGATCCAAAGGTAAAATCCAACTAGATACTACTACAACTTATAGATTAATCCCCAGTGCACGGCTCATAACAAAATCTATGGCTACATATATCACCTATAGGTATAACTAAAATAATACTCTACAAGCACTTAGTGCGCTAAGAGAATATATAAACTATCTATCATCTACATAAGACACAATGCATATTGGAAAATTTATATTAAGGGGGGGTATTATACATACAAAGTAGGATGCCTATAAATCCACTAAGGATTGTTAGTATGATTAATAAACCAAAACCACATCGAAATGAAGATAAAAACATAGATATTTTTGGAAGTATAATACATGAGATGAATAAGAGAGTATAACTCTATATATCCCAAATACAAAATAAATAGCCATAGAAACCAACACAAGAATTTGTACTACCCATATTTAAAACCCACATCATGGTTCATAACTATAATAGGGGAATTTCACCTCACCAAGGTATGTATCAGTAAAGAGAGTAACTAACCCAAATAGAGGACTTAGGCCACATAGAGTAGAACATTTCGAATGAGGAGTATCTGATTCCATGGATAGAGGAAATGTTCATCATTTAAGTTAGTGAGTTTCTAACTCTATTAGTTTTTTGGTGGGAACCAAACCTTTGTGACCATTGGAGTACCTACCCCATCCCAGTTCTTATGGACTCATCCCTTGAGAATATGGGAGATCACTGAACTCTAAGGAGAATGTGGGGGACCTGATCCCTGATTAGCTCACTACTATGGGAGTTCATGTAGCATTTTATCCTTTCATTTTCACACCTAATCTCTGTCATTGGTCATATATATTTATGGAAAATAAACTTCATAAATCACATTTCATCACACCATTAATTCACAATAGTTATGTACCATCATGTTTCATAGAGAAACCTGATTGAAATTGACTACGTGGAATCCCAAATCTGAGTTCCTGGAAACAATATGTGAATATATTGATGTTTATAAATTTTCATTGCATTTACATTATGGTTTCATGGAATGTGAAACTAAATATGATTTCTAGTTTATTACTTTCATTCACATTGAAAATAGGATATAACCTACATGGAATGTTGAATTCTTTACTTAGCATGTAAGACTCATAGAGTTACTCAATGTCTATCGTCACAATTTGAATCATGTGCTGACTGAGATATACGGCATGCACCCCCTGTGCCACACAAAACATAGAGATAGACGACCTCTTGGGTGTGTACTCCCTCTACACACTAATTCAGGTGATATAAGAAAGTATAAAATATAACAATAATGTGCATCCAATGTATAGTTTAAATCATAATAAATCCCAATTCATTTATACTTGTGTGATTCATGAAATATTTATATGTATCACACATTGTGTTATTGTTCCATTGAGACCCAAATAATAAACTTCCATGGAGAAATGTTTTCATCACTAATATAACGTCTGATCAAACCTAAAATGTTTAAAGTCATAAATCATCACTACCTCGCCTCTGTGGGACAACTCCATCCTCCAATGAAGACATTTTCTTTGTATGTAACCATAAAACATTTGTAAACTAACTATTCACAATTCCTTTCCACATTTCATGTTTATAGCCTTTAATATCCAAATTTATCACACCACCCAATGATATTTCCTCATCTTTCAACAATCTCATATTCCATGATCTTTTCATCTATACCCAAATAGGTACCTTATAAAAAATATGTTCATGCATTAGTATGACAAAAAATCCATGGAAATGATAACCCTAGATAAATCTAGTGGTAAATATCTGATGATAAATGAAAATGAGGTAAAATAGATAATATGATTATATAATTAAATTTTAAAGCATCCAAGGAAATGGTTGGGCCACTGGTTACTAGGAACATGTTTTCCAATGATAAAGAACTCAAAGATGCATCACAGATCTCAAAAGAGGTAAAACTAATTGAACACCCTTGATTTATTATTCATAAATTAAATGTTTAATTGAAATCTATATAATAAATTACTATAGAGATCTTAAAGATAAGAGAAAGAACCCAACATTGTGTTACGATAAGTATAAAAGAATTTTGTTTCATCATTGGCCCTATTAAATATCGTTATTGAAGAACATGTTTTCCATCCCCACCTATTTTTGATTCTCCTTTCCAATATATAAATTAGGTTTTTTCATCAGTTTTGTTTAACCGTAATTGAGGGAGAAAAATATATTTAAATAAGAAAAATTAGGTTTCTTGGGTAGAATTAATTAATAAATTAATTACACCTATAATGATCCCACCTTGGGGGCTAGAATGTAATGCACAATTATATCATCCATAGGGTAATGAACCTATTCCAAATGAAACTAACCCAATATTTTCCCATTAGTGTCTCCATTTATGAGAAAATGGTGCTTTCCCTTTATTAGAATATCGACTAAAAAATATATTTTTATTTAACATATTCTGAATATTATAATGTCCAAAATATGGGTACCTATATCCTCCCATACTTCATGGATTTTCTCCTTAAAATCCCATTATAATAACCAATTTATGTCTAGAGAGACCATGTTTTACACTTGGGTTCCAATAATCTCTCCTAAAGGTTCTTATAATTCCATAGAACATACAACAGATGTAGAAATAATCCTTGAAGTTTCCTTTATTATTTATCCTCAATCATTATTAGGTAGTCTAATATGGTATTATTATCATCAAATTCTAACTCACTTTAATTGATGATGTATGATGGTTCATGCATGTATCCCCTTAGTTGTGAAACATGAAGGATGTTTTTTATTTGATACAACTGTGGTTGAAATTGTAGAATGTAATAAACATAATCTATGATCCAGAATGAATCAAAAAACATTGTGAATAACATTCTATGGGCTACACCACTACATTTAGCATCATTAAAAGGCCTTCAAGAACACATGATATCTCTTCTTAAACACCATATTCATATTTCATCATTATTTGTAAAAATTGTGATAGCTCCATTATGTCTTTATCCAAACCTACATTACTATATTTTTCTCCATCATTAATCTCACCAACTATAGTTCCATCAGTGAGGAATCTTCAACCCCAATCCAATATAGGGGTGACCTATTGAGTCTCTTATACAGGTCCTCAAAAGGATCTATGTAAAGAGTGGAGTGACACATATTTTTGAAAATAAAATACATTAAGGGTATGTGATACTCCTATTCATAAAAACATATTACATACAAATCCTCAGTATATTGAAAAGAACCTAAATGGATCATTTATTATATTTATATGACTGAGGTTTAAACATAGTACTCAATAAAAATTGATTCTAAAATCCATCCCGAATTTTCTTCCTAAATTGAGATGTGAATTGAGTGTATCAGTACAAAACTATAAGAAAAGGTATCCCATGCAATTAGACTATATTTTCTAAGCCCATGAATCCCAATATCTCCACCAAAATTTCCTTCTATATAGAAAGTAAGTAGGATGACGTAGTTAATCTGTCAATAACCATCCAACTAGCATTGTGACCTCTAACTGATCAATGAATACCTATCATTGAATCCATAAATATTCCATCCCACTTCTACTCCCAAACCTCATCGGGTTAGGATAGACCTATAAGGACTTGGGGCATTTCTTTCATTTATCGTTAGGTGAGGCATCATGAGATAAACTCTGAAACACTCTAATTTATACCTAGAAATGAAAAGTATTATAGAATCTCATTGTACTTCTTATCCAAATAAGGTTTCACCATTAGGGGTGATATATTTTAAACTATCAACAACTCCTCACACAGCATGACAAGAACCATTTTCCATCCTCGATAGAGTATGATGTGCTCTCCACTTTTGAAAAATCCCTCTAATGCATCACTTGAGTATATATGATCCCATAGAAACTCGTAATTGATATCTCTTAAATATGAATTCCTAAAAAAATTAATTTGAACAGTTCCCACTACCATTGATCAAATATTATCCAAATTTTCCTCTTATACCAAAGAAAACTACATAGATACTAAATAATCAAATTCCTCCACAACAATTGAGTAATAAATTTTAAAATAACAGATTATTCCACTACATTGTCATTCCATAGATTATAGAAAATCTCAAATTCATGTTCCTTTAGGAAATATATCTAATTCCTCAACCTTGAATGAAGATATATCTTGTAGAATATTTATTTGAGAATTTTTTGGTTTTTGTGGACTAAACCCCAATCACCATGATTGTAATTCCACTAGGTTATTATTTGAAACCCTACTATCGGATCCAAATAATTTATAATTTTGTCCTTATTATGATTTTATAACTATATGGACCAATATTTTTTCACAATTTTCATCTACATAATGAGAAAATAAATCTATGTGATATATGCATCACAAAACACCATGTACTCAACTCCCCCATTCAGCAGCCTTATAACAAAATCACTCTGAAATATCTACTTCATCAGCTCAAAATCATTTTGAAATATCTTAAACCAATCAAATTCATTCCCCTTCTAGGAAAGGTAGGTCATGGTGGTTTCAATCATGGATAAGCACAAAAATATTAATTAGTATTATATCATCCTAAATAAACTACTTTCCTCAAAAAAGATCGTAGGTTCCTCTTGGTAAATAAATACCTCAACATTTTCTAGGTTCACAACTATAGTTCCCTATACTATAAAATTCCAAAAAAATAGACATCTCAAATCCATAACTTAAATGTCAAGAACTTTACATATATTTGGTTCTCTCAATATAAGGGTAATACCATCCACGAATGATTTTTATTCTCATCCTATAATGTTGAATAGATGTGGATTTCTAAGATATGGACAACAATAAATCGGTCTATGAATGTGTGCAAGATCTAGTTTTTGAGGAATGTAAAGACATAGAGGCAATTAGTCACACCAAAGAGTACACCAAAAACACATCATTTCTGTATTAACACATGAATTCCATATTTAGTATATCAATCTCATGAACTCACTGATGGGGATAGTAAAACATTATATAAATATTTTAGAACCAATTCTATCCCTTTATGTAGTATAAGAGTTCATAAATAATCATTATAGGGTATTAATTCTTGTCTATTACCATATTCAAGAATAGACAGTCAATAAAAAGCCAAAATCTTCCATTAACCTTCTTAGATAACAACACTATAGATTATTAGGGTGCATATTAGTACTAATAAAACATTAATCTATAAGGTCTTTTAACTGAACCATCAGTACCATGAACCTGTATTATTCCATATGATATTATTTAGAATATATGTCACTCACCTGGAGGTATAAATCAATAAAGGAGTTGATCTCTTGATGAGGTAGTAAATCAAGGTACATCCTTTAGAAATACATCCATAAACTACTCCATGAATTTGGTAAGTTGGTCATTTAAATATTCCATTACACACTATGATAAGATAAAGAACATATGGGTGATTGGATGTAACATAATGTGTATAGGCCATGCTCATCTCTACATAAGGTATCACTCACCCATGAAGCAAAATGTTGAGCCATCCACATGACAACACGCCATTATTTGATGGTAGAAATCTTTATTAGTGTTGAACATGGATAAATAGTCCATGTCAGGGATAGAATGATATTTTCATATCCCTCCCATTATACAATACCATGAATACCTCTCCCTATTAAGTGAAATTATTCATCATTGATAGATATGTATGAGTATGTGGCCGCTTCCAGTGGGTGTATCTAGTTGTGTAGATTAGGATAAAGGTTACATTGGGATGAATATATATATATATATATATATATATATATATATATATTGTTGTGGATATATAAAAAATGTAATATACCTTTGAAATATCTATTATTATGAATGATGGAATTGATTAGACATGTACCATTAGTCAAATCAGGTTAGGCACTCCTTGGTCATATACCTCTACTGCCTACATCTGGTCATGCCCTTGGATTATAGCTCCTCAATCCTAGAATAGACCACCAAGGGGGTGGAACTATAAGATGGATATCATAGTGATTTCCCCCTATAAATCATTCTCCTAGTACAAATCTAACTCCAATTATTTAATATCCTCCCTAGGGACCACTATTTATACCTCTAGGAGGACCCAAATCATTAAAGTTCCTCAAACACAGAGTTATATATACTTTCAAACTCCCATTCACATCAAAATAGGTTTTGTAATCGTGATAAATATTACCTCATACTCAATAACCATGGAATATTATACCTCATGGATACATATATCCTCTATGTGATTCATGTTATATTGATCCTTAGGACTGGAACTCTCCATGTGAAATCCTCCGGTGATAGGGCCATGTTGCATGATTTTTATTATTTGTAGTTGATGAATCTTCTCCTAGAAACACTCCAGTAGCTTTGTCTACCTTTTGTTCCTCTACCAAAATTATCTCAATCACTATATCCCTCTCCAAGACTCCAATGTAGGTGGGGATAAAGATGGAAACATCATCATATCAACTCTCTCTATGAAGTACTCACTCTATCTTCTACCCTATAAGGAATCAATCATGAATAAATTTTAGAGAGTACCTTATGTCATAAGTGAACCTTGACACATTATATAAAATATAAATACTAAATTGGTATAAATATAACAACACCAGAATATTTATATTCATCAAAATAGATGTGTAGTACTCCTAACTTATGATGTCCACAAACATTATCCAGGTAATAGTGGCCTCTTCTTGGGTTTTGATATTAATGTGAACCAGTTACTCTCTATTACATAGAGTTAAGTATATTATATCACCAATATCATATTGGTTGGTGTTAAGTCAATTTTGAAAACATAAGCCACTACCTTAAAAAACTATACTTTTAGATGGTCAGCTTCAAATCAAAACTAGGGAAGTCCCAACTATAGAAACTATTTCCCTGCTTAAAGACTAAGTGAATCCTTATTCTGTCCAACTAGAATAATCTAAGGAAATTGTGGGGGATGAATACATACCTATAATTAAATTTGGGGGGGGGGACTAATTGCTACACCACAGGTAGAGGAATTACACATCACAGATGCAGTGGGGGAATCTCACAATCTAGTCCTGAGATGAAAACATGATCGCATAGATGGTTTGGGAAAAGGGAATCACTCTATGGAAAATTCACATCATAACACAACATAAAGATCCTAGATATTTTTTCATGTTATTTATTCATATAATTTTATGATATACCACATTCATTAAATTGATTTTGTAGAGATAATATAAGAAGTACATGGAAATCGCTGACCAATCTCTATAAGATGATTGTACAAATAACATGCTCCTAATAAATAATTCATTATAGTTCCTAAGTTATAAGAAGTTTCTCAACATATTAATGCATCGATACATAAAATTTTGTACCAAAACTAGATTTAATGGCCTAAAATACAAAATCATTACCCTTATTCACTATTACCTGAAGTACCTATACTATTCCTCACAATATGTTGATATGTATACTTGATCAGTAAAATAGAATTTCTTTGATATTGTGATATCATAACCCAATCCACAAAGAACCCCCATGGTTGGTCATATATTTATTATTCTACCATAAAAATGCCTCCAATAGGGTACACTACTACAAAAATAGGCAAGGGAAGTGTTACCCCTTTATCAGCTCTAAAAAAATCACGGATAAAGGGGGCCTTTACCACTACTAGAAAAAAGCGCAGATAAAGGGGACCCCTTTATCAGTGCTTCTTTTAGTAGTGCTGATATAATAGGGCTTTATCAGTGCTGAAATTTTTTATATTTTAAAAGGAATTCATGAAAAATAAATTATTGTTATATAAGAATATTTATTCATATATAAATATAATATATCTTTTTAAAATATGTTTTATATACGTATAAATATACTGTTACATTTAATATATATAAAAAAGTTAGTGAAAATGGCTTAAAAATATTTTAAAAATATATTATTAATTAATAAATTGATAATTATTATCGATTAAAAAAAATTAATAACAATTTGAAGACACAAAAAATAAAAAAAAATTAATAAAAGATCTAAAATAAGTTGAAAATGTAACTCAAAATTCAAACGGACATAACTTTCGATCCGGGTGTCCGTTTGAGCAATACAGCATATCAAATCGAAGTCTGCGACGATCTCCACCCGCTGGTGACCCAAGAAGAGCCACAGTCACATTTTCTGATCCCAAAAAATTCCCAAAAGGCCTCCTGAACTATGTTTTTAGTCGAGATAACCTGATTTTTTAACATTCTAACAGGTATAACTTCCCATCCAGATGTCTGTTAAGCTTGTACCACATATCATATCGAATATTGTTTCATTTTCTTTGATTTTAATGGTTGTGGAGTTAAATCAAGCTTCTCGATTATAAGTTATGGTTGTTTTATCATTCAATGGCTTTTCAAAGACACATACATATGTATTTATTCGTATGTGTCTGTGTCTGTGTCTGTGTGTGTGTGACTGTGTGTGTGTGTTGTATATATGTATGTATTTATTTATTTATCTAATTATAAACACACATAAAAAAAATATTTTTTAACTATATTTAAAACTATTCTTATTAGTATATATTAATATACTAATAAATATAGAGATAAAAAATTATAACTAAATATATATATATATATAAATAAATATATATTAATATATATTAATATTGCAGGATCGAAATAATGATGTAGATGCTCAATATA
This sequence comes from Viscum album, assembly GCA_963277665.1. Taxonomy (NCBI): domain Eukaryota; kingdom Viridiplantae; phylum Streptophyta; class Magnoliopsida; order Santalales; family Viscaceae; genus Viscum; species Viscum album. The sequence continues at coordinate 341,343,146 of OY728163.1, forward strand.
AAAGAGGGGGTGAATTGTACACTTTAAAAATTTCGTTAGACAAGGAATAATCTAAGTTTAACAAAGTTAAACTAAGCAAATTCACAACACCTCTAATCACCAATTGGAGAATTGGAACCAAAGTTTACAATATGAGATTCTACCTTAAAGCATATAGAATCTAAACTAATCAGAGTACAAGTGTAGGGAAATATAAGAAGGATATACTTTCCCTACAATACAAAAAGTGCAGATAAAAAACAAGTAGTAAAACTACAAGTAACAATATATAAGTCTTTTTACCCAAAGAGAAGTATATCCAACAACCTTGGATAGAGGTCCCTTGATTTATACTTTCAAGCAAGTCTTTCTTACCCACCCCAGGGTAAGCCCTCGATACAAAGATTGGAATCTCTATCTTGCTATCCCTGCAGGCCATCAACTTCAAGGTATTTGGAACCTCTGTCTTCCTCATCAAAAAAGCCCTCGAACTTCAAGGTAGTCGGCACCTCTGTCTTCCTATCCCCGAAAGTCCTCGAATGTAATCACCAACATTCAGAGTCGCATGAAGCAATCTGAATGAGTAGTTCAGTACACATAGGGCATGAAAGGCTACTCTCTCAGGAAATCACCTTAACAGCGTGTGGTCTCTAGATCGATTAACTTTTTTGGGAGCTCTTTCAAATGAGATCCTATTTATAGGCAAATTTCCAACGGTCGGCTCCCTCCTCCAATGGTCATATTTTCCATGAAACTTGGATGGACCTATACACATGTAACTCCACCAATGGTTAATTATAAATAGAATGGATGACATCATTTAATAATAAATCATGTATAACTAAATGCACGACATCGTTTTGAAATGTAGCATATGTAAGAAAAATCCATACAAGATTTCAGAGTGTAAGAAAATTAAAATTTTGGAGTCTAACCAAAATGAAATTTAGAGTCTATATTAAGAATAGTTCGGATTCTGTTTTATAGGAATTTAGAGTCTGGATTCACCATATTTCATAATCTAAACTTGTAGAAGTTCAAAGTTGAACTTCATAGGAGTTCGGAATCGAACTCATGAAATTTTGGATTCGAACTCATGAAAGTTCGGAGTCGAACTTCATAAGAGTTTGGAGTCAAACTCATGAAAGTTCAGAGTCAAACTTCATAAGAGTTCGGAGTCGAACTCATGAAAGTTCGGAGTCGAACTCCATCAGAGATCGGAGTCGAACTCATGAAATTTCAGAGTCGAACTTCATAAGAGTTTAGATTCGAACTCATGAAAGTTTGGAGTTGAAATTCATAAGATTTCAGAGTCGAACTCAGGAAAGTTTGGAGTAAAACTTCCTAAGAGTTCGGAGTCGAACTCATGAGAGTTTGGAGTCAAACTCATGAAAGTTCAGAGTCCAGAATTCAGATTGGAATTTCATTACAGTTCACATCCAGATTCAGATCCTAAAAACAGAATGCTGCAAATCTTGACATTATATGACTTCTGGGATTTTGGGTATGAATCTGGTTTTTTTACTAAATAAAAATATTAATATGTATAAGAAAATCCAGGTTAGGATAAAATTTCTTAAAGAAGTAAATTTTTCTTATGGAGGTAAAATTTATATTTGCTTATGTATAAAGTGTTTGTGATTTTCAAAACAAGAAGGAATGGAAAATTCATAATGAAAACCTTACTGATTCAATAATCTCCCCCTTTTTGGAATGCACAAATTGCCTTATGAAAAAGAATATAAGGACTTTGAACAATTTCATAAGACTTTGAAAATAAAGCTTATCTCCCTTTGTTCATGGATGAAAGTGAATACAACTAACTCCATCTTAGGCATTGAAACTCTAAGGATTGTATTTAGAATTTCCAGAGTGGAGTTTTCATTATTATAGGAATGAAAAACATCGTAGTGAGAAAATCCCCCTTACTTTAAGGATATTTCACTTAGAAATTTTTCTTTCTCCTCATTAGAAGTAGTTTTTTTCCTTCTCCCCCTTTGTGATTTTCAAAATGAATTGAAGGGAATGGAAAAGAAAATATGCTTCCTGAAACATTATAAAATGACAAGATACAACCAACCAAGTAATATTTCATTAGAGTTGGGAAAATTTTACAAAGAAAGACAACTACAAAAACAGATCGGAGTGGGTTTATTTTCCTTCCTCTTCCATTGGAATCAGATTCTTTAACAATGTTATGAGCTTTTTTAGGTCTCTTTGGTCTTCCTCGACTTGCCTCTCCAAGGATTTCATCTTTTCTTCTTGAGCTTTCAAAGCCTCTTCTTGAGCCTCGATAGCTTCTTTCTGTATCTTTAACAATTAATATTGTTGTACAAGTCTTTTCTCAAGCTCGATCCGGAGATTTATATCACTTAAAATATTTTGAGCCCAAGAATTAGCCTTATCACTTAGTTCCTTCACTTGTTGACTCTGAGAACTCTGCTCATCAATCAGCTCAGCTTGAAGATTTTTAATCTTTTTATCCTCGGTGTCAACGGCATTTAGAACTTCACTTTGAAAATTTTCAAACTGCACTAAGTCTTCATCAACTATTTTAGAAAACTTTGTTACCTTACTACATGACTTTCTATGAAGATCATAATCGATAAGAAAACATTTTTGATTAGCTTCAATCTTCACATACTTATCTGTGACCGTGTATAAGGAATCTAATTTCTGATTCATACTCTGTTGGAGCATCTGGAATCTAGAATCTATAGTTGGAAAAATCAGAATGGTCTCCACCAACTTCTTCAGATATTGAACCACAAAATCATGTCCATGAGATGATGATTCCGAATCAGATTAATCTCTTGGAGATTTCTCTTCTTCAATTGGCACCATTTTTCTCTTAGAAGAACCACCAACCTCCTTCGTCCTGAAGACTTCTTTTGTTGGAGTATCCATGAGAACTTGCTTCCCCTTATCGGACTTCGGAATTGGTTCCTCATTAGGAGATACTTCCCCGGATTTAGAAACTTGAAAAATCTGGTCTTCATCTGGTTTCTGTTTTTCTTGTCCTTCCTCAAGAAAATTCCTCTCATTGGATTCTTCGTCATCATATAAATAAATTTCATCTTGTTGTTGTTGCTTATCATCATTCTTACTACCTTCCTCACCTTCATTTCCTGGAGTAACAAACTTTTCGAATTTTGACTTATCTTTATAAACATCTAATTTCTTGATCAAGGCATATAAATCTTCACTTCCCTCTTCTTCTTCTTCTTCTTCTTCTTTAACCTCTTCCTCTACTTCTTCCTCGGCTTCTTTTTCACCTTCTTCAACTACTTATTTACCCGTGAATTGTTTGAGAGTGAAATAATTCTTAGCTGGATTTTTTGGTAAAGAAGGTTCTGTAAGGAAAGATTTCGGAACCAAAATCAACTCAGAAGGTAACTCTGTAGCTCTCAGTAAATATTGCACCACTTCTGCTTCAGACACTTTCTTTTTCATTTTCTTCTCTTTCTCCTGCTTCTCTAACTCTTCCATAGCTCTTTCTTTTAAGGCCTTAGCCTCTGAAGGGTCCAATCCGAATTGTGGATCCCTTTCTCTCCTCTTATTCTTATCTTCCCTCCACTTCTCAGCAACTTCACTAGGATAAGTTTTTTTGTTTCTTTAGCTTTGGGGGAGCAGACTGAGTTTCCTTATATTTAGGATTTTCTTCGTCAGCAGCCACTTCCTTAAGATTTCTCTTCTTACTTTGCTTTTGGGATGCTTCCGGAGTGTGTGTACCTTTCTTAAGTGCCTCAACTTATTCCACAGAAAGAGAGTAGAATTCTCCGGATTCACTAGAAAAACCCATCTTCATCCTCTTCAAAGTATCATCACTTACTAGCATAATCTTACAATTCCAGACTTTCGATTTGCATGCAACCTTGAAAGAATCTAAGCACCGAACTATCAGCTTAGAATGTAAGGCAGGGAACATGATTATTTGAGCTCTCAAATTCCCTTCTTTGATGTTCTTGATCGTAATCAAGACATGTCTCATCAAATTTATCTTTCTTAGATTTACCATGAAATCTAAGACATAGATATCACTTTTCTTCAAATTATCCTTGTCACCTCTTCTTGGAACAAGAAAGCCTTGCACCCAAAGCTGAAAAATTCTATTGTTCGGAGTGAGAAGAGAAATATTAATGGTTGAACCATCCTTAAGACCAAGACATTTCAGTGCCTTCTACTTGTTGAACTTCCTTTCTCATCCAGAATTTTGTGTGAGCAGAACTCAGCTTCTCCTTCGTAGGATAAACCAACCAAGCTCGCGACCTTGGTGTAAGATAGCTTATAAGTCTTCCCAGAAGACTTGAATGAAAACCACTCTCTTTCATCTTCCATCTGGAAGGAAACAGACTCATAGAACTCGATCAGCAAAACAGTATAAACCGAATCATGTTTATCTGACTTTTCTTCGCAAACATCTTCCCATCCGTTCAGTCTAATATTCTTTGAAATAAGAGAATCAAACTTGTAGAAATACGGATGCACCAACCTTTCCCTGAAGATTAACCACATTGAGATTGGCTTTGAAGTTGACATATCTTTAGATGTTGCTTCAATAGACATTCGGAACAGAGAGACCTGAAGGATTTGGAACGGCTTTGACAAGATCAGAACCGGTCTTAAGAAGAGCATCAGGGCTTCGAGATGCGAAATCTTTGAAAAACCAATGTGGGATGAGTCTTGGGGTCCCCTTTATATAGACGATGGATGTGACCTTCGGTCTTCCAAAAACCATCTAACGGTTGAAAAAGTTTTGATCTGATCTGACGGTTGAAAACACTCCCACAAGGAAAACATGACTCTGATCTTTTGAGGTTTTAAGGAAAACATCGGCATTTAAGGAAAACTAGAATCCGAATTCTTTAAAATTCAGGAAAATACCAGCAAGCCAAATTTGATTACAAAACAATAAGTAAGGAAATCATAGCTTTCGGATTGGCTAGAAAGATTGTTCATAATTGGTAATATTCTTCTTGAAGAAATGAATTTAAAAACAAACTCATTACGAATGTTCTAGAATGAAAATATCGTTACGAATGTTCCGGTACGAAAATATCGTTACGAAAGTTCTAGTATGAAAATATCGTTATGAAAGTTCCAGTACGAAAAATATCATTACGAAAGTTCCAGTACGAAAAATATCGTTACGAAATTTCCAGTACAAAAATATCATTACAAAAGTTCCAGTATGAGAATATCGTTACACTATGTTTTAAAAACAGGTTACGAAAATTTAGTTACACTAAGTTTGAAAAACAGGTTATGAAAATTTAGTTACACTATGTTTGAAAAATAGGTTACGAAAATTTAGTTACACTTAGTTTGAAAACAGGTAACAAAAATTTAGTTACACTATGTTTGAAATACAGGGTACGAGAATTTAGTTACACTATGTTTGAAAAAACAGGTTACGAAAATTTAGTTACACTAAGTTTGAAAAACAGGTTACAAAAATTTAGTTACACTAAGAATCAAATGTACTCCCCCCTATGAAAAGGAGTTTATTACTGTTTGGAGAATTGTTCAACAAGAAGTTAATGAAGAATGATTACCTTACGGTTAACATTCCTAACTTTGTTTTTATTTTATTCAAATCTATCGGAGGGTAATGATTTTGTGAAAATATCAGCAAGTTGATCTTGCGTTTCGATAAACTGAAGAATGATATCTCCTTTTAGTGTGTGATCCCTAAGAAAGTGGTGCCTAATATCAATGTGTTTTGCATGAGAGTGATGTGAAGGGTTCTTAATTAGGGCAATGGAAAATGTTTTGTCACAAAAAATTTGAGTCTTAGTAAAACTCATCCCATAATCTGTGAGTGTGTGTTGCATCTACAACACTTGAGCACAACAACTTCCAGCTAATACATATTCAGCTTCAGTAGTGGAAAGTGCTACAAAATTTTGATTCTTTTAGGACCAAGAATATTCACTCAACATGGTTCTAGTTATCTCTTGAATAATTCTATTTCATCTTTCAACTACACCATTTTTTTGAGGAGTTCTAGGTGCTGAAAAATTTTGACTAATACCTTTTCGATTACAAAAAGTTTCAAAATCAGAATTTTGAAATTCTCTTCCATGATCTGTATGAATAGTTTTTAGTGGAATATTTTTTTCATTTTTTTCTTATGCTCTAAAACTTTTCAAAAAAGAAAAATCTTCAGACTTTTTTTCCAGAAAATAGACCCAAGTAAATCTGGTGTAATCGTCATCTAGAACAAACACATAATATTTGCCTCAATACTTCTAGTTTGTGTTGGACCAAAAAGATCCATGTGCACTAACTGTAATGCATCAATCGTTGAGACTTCACCGATTGATTTAAAACTATATTTATGTTTCTTTCCATATTGACAAGGATCACAAACTTTAGAAGAATCAAATATAAGATCCGGTAGATCCTTAACTAGTTTCTTCATAGAAAGTTTATAACAGTTTCTAAGGTTACAGTGACCTAGTCTTCTATGCCATAACATGGAATTATCATCCATTTCAATTATTCAAGGTAGGTCTTGGCTCCTGAGGTCTTCTATGTTAAAAGTGTAAACATTATTTTGCCTATTGGCTGAGAGAATAAATTCTTCCTTGGAATTGTGAACTAAGGATTTATCATTCCTAAAATTCACAAGGTACCCTTCATCACATAATTGACTTATGCTAATGAGGTTGTGCTTAAGACCCTTAACAAATAAAATATTTGAAATAAATGTTTTACTAAGAAGAACAATATTACCTATACCAATAATTTCTCCCTAAGCATTATCTCCAAAAGTTACCTTTCCTCCTTTTGTTTTGATAATCTTTTCAAAATAGCTTTTGTTACCAGTCATGTTTCGGGAACATCCACTATCCATGTACCATGTACTGTTGTTGGTACTTCCTTTATCATCCTGAAAATAAGAAAATAATTAGACTTTCGGAATCAAATCTTGTTTGGATCCGAGATTTCCAGATAACAAAATTTTAGGCACCCAAACTTTCTTAGAAAAATAGGTTTTATGAAAACCTAGAGATTGGGTTTTATTTAACGAACAATTATTTTCCCTGGGACCACCACATTGACAGTTGGTACAAAATGGGGATCTTTTTGGAACAAAGTAGTTGTTACTCAAAGTTGGCTTTTCATGGGTATAACCAAATCCGGATTTTTTTCTTAAAGGTCGTATTTGTGAATACATTTTATCAAAATTTTCTTTACGATGGGGAAAGTTTGATAAACACTTATTTAAGGAAACAATTTCAGACATGAGTTTTATAACCAAGTTTTTTTCTTCAAAATCATTAGATTTATAACTAAAGCTAGGCTCGAAAACACTTCTCTTAGAAATTACTTGTTCTAACTCATTAGAAAGTTTGTTCTTCTCAAAACTTACTTCCTCGAGATTTTTTGAAATATTTATAAAATCAGCATTTTTCCTATCACGATATTTAGAAAGATTCGATATTTCTTTTGTAAGAATAGTATTCCTAGAGTTTTCCTTATCATGTTTTTTATTGAGTTTATAAGTTCATCGAACCTAGAAACGTTTTCCTAGGTAGGTAAAGTATTTTCTTCATCAGAAGAGGATTCTTTATCTGAAGAGTTATAATACTTACTATCATTACAATTTAAAGATACATTGGTCAATGATTCAGTATTTCGTACCTTAGAAATAGAGAAATTATTCTTAATGGGTAATATTGCTATAAGACCATGATTCTTCTGTCCTGAAGATTCATAATCAGAAGATCCATCTGAAGAGTCACCACCACTGGCACTCCAAGTGTCATTTTCTTTCAGAACTTTCTTAGCTTTGGTTTTTTAATACTTATTTTTGTTCCTTTCAGAATGCCTTTATTTTCTTTCTTTCTTTCTTTTTGAGAAAAGGACAATCTGTTCTAATATGTCCAGGTCTCTTGTATTCATAACAAGTAACTTCTCCATCTTTCCTATCTTTCTTTTCCTTATTCTTATACATGTATTGGAAATTTCTATAGCCAGCTATCTTGTTCATCCTTTGAGCAAGATTTTCTAACTCATTTTCTGAGACTTCACTTTCTCTAGATTCCGATTGGATAACCACTTTCTTAGGCTTGGATTCGGTTACTCTCTCGGGAGTCTTAGCTTTCAAATGATTTGATGTTGTTGTAAAAGCAACAGTACCATTTCCATTATTCTTTTTGATGTTTTTCAGTATCTCTCTTCATTATTGTTTCATGTTGGAGAAGAGTACCAAAAAGTTCATCAAGAGACATTTGAATGTCCTTCCTGTTCTCATCAATTTTTGTTCTCTTGGATTCCCACTCATTAGGCATAATATCAATTATCTTATCCACAAGGGCTTCATCATCTAACCCTTTTCCCCCATGGACTGTAGGCTATTGACTATAGTCATAAATCTCTGTTGAACTTTATAGATTGGTTCTCCATATAGAAAATTAAATCCATGGTATTCATCTCTAAGCATAGATCTCCTAGTTTCAATCACTTTAGAATCGCCAAAGTGTGTAACTTCTAACTTCTTCCAGATATAATTAGCTGCTTCACAAGAAGAAATTTGGCTATATATAATTCTATTCATTGAACATAGTAAAGTATTGTGTACCTTATAATTGAGTTAATACTCTTGATTTTCTTGGTTAGTGAAAGTTCTGACTTCCTTATCAGAAATTTTATAATCACCAGTAAGCATAACAAAATTATCCACTCCAGTATTGATAGCAAAATTCTTCATTTGATCTCTCTTGTACTCATAGTAATTACCATCAAAGATTAGTGGTCTTGTAGGTTTTAGATTGTCAATAGAACCAACATTGATTCCTGCCATTCTAAAAAAAACTTTGGCAACCAAACATGTTATTAGGAAAGGTTCATAACCACAAATATCGGAATGACAATTCAGAATGATAATTAGGAATGACAATTTTGAATGAATAAAAACGTTCTAAACAAGGATGAAGAACAAAGAAAAAGTGAGCAAGAAAAACTTATATGTAAGTATAAGTATTTCAGAGACCTGCTCTGATACCAATTATAGGATCGAAATAATGATGTAGATTCTCAATATACAAGAGGGGGGTGAATTGTACACTTTAAAATTTTCCTTTGACAAGGAAGAATCTAATTTAACAATGTTAAACAAAGAAAATTCACAACACCTCTAATCACCAATTGGAGAATTGGAACCAAAGTTTACAATATGAGATTCTACCTTAAAGCGTATAGAATCTAAAAAAATCAGAGTACAAATGTAAGGAAATATAAAAAGGTTATACTTTCCTTACAATACAAAAAGTGCAGTGAAAAAAACATGTAGTAAAACTACAAGTAACAAGATATAAGTCTTTTAAACCAAAGATAAGGGTATCCAAAAACCTTGGATAAAGGTCCCTCGATTTATACTTTCTAGATCGTCTGTCTTACCCACACCAGGGTAAGCCCTCGATATGAAGATCGGAATCTCTTTCTTTCTTTCCCCACAAGCCCTCAACTTCAAGGTAGTTGGAACCTCTATCTTCCTCAGCAAGGAAACCCTCGAACTTCAAGGTAGTCGGCACCTCTGTTTTCCTATCCCCGAAAGTCCTCGAATGTAATCACCAACATTTAGAGTCGCATGAAGCAATATGAATGAGCAGTTCAGTACACACATGGCATGAAAGGATTCTCTCTCTAGAAATCACCTTAACAGTGTGTCGTCTCTAGATCGATCAACTTTTTTTTTAGCTCTTTCAAATGAGATCCTATTTATAGGAAAATTTCCAACGGTCGGCTCCCTCCTCCAATGGTCATATTTTCCATGAAACTCGGTGGGACCTGTACACGTGTAACTCACCCAATGGTTAATTAGAAATATAATGGACGAAATTGTTTATTAATAAATCATGTATAACTAAATGAACGACATCGTTTTGAAATGGAGCATATGTAAGAAACATCCATACAAAATTTCGGAGTGTAAGGAAATTAAATGTTTGGAGTCTAACCAAAATGAAATTCGAAGCCTATGTTAAGAAATTTTCGGATTCTGTTTTATAGGAATTCGAAGTCTGGTTTCACCAAAGTTCAGAATCTAAACATGTAGAAGTTCAAAGTTGAACTTCATAGGAGTTCAGAGACGAACTCATGAAAGATCGGATTCGAACTCATGAAAGTTTGGAGTTGAATTTCATAAGAGTTCAGAGTCGAACTCATGAATGTTCAGAGTCGAACTTTATAGGAGTTCAGAGTCGAACACATGAAATTTCGGAGTCAAACTTCATCAGAGTTCGAAGTCAAACTCATGAAAGTTCGGAGTCGAACTCATTAATGTTTGGAGTCAATCTTCATAAGAGTTCGGAGTCGAACTCAGGAATGTTCAGAGTCGAACTTTATAAGATTTCGGAGTTGAACTCATGAAAGTTCGGAGTCGAACATCATAAGAGTTCAGAGTTAAAATCATGAAAGTTCAGAGTCTAGAATTAGGATTGGAACTTCATTACAGTTACCATCCAGAATTCGGATCCTAAAAAAATGCTTTGAATCTTGACATTATATGACTTCTGGTATTTTGGGTATGAATCCGGTTTTTGTACTTAAGATAAATATTGCTATGTATAAGAAAATCTAAGTTAGTGTAAAATTAATTAAAGAAGTAAATTTTCCTTATGGAGGTAAAATTTATATTTTCTTAATTATAATGTGTTTGTGATTTTCAAACTAAGAATGAATGGAAAATTCATAAGGAAAACCTTATCAACTCAACAAATATAAGATTGAAAATATATATACTAATATATGAATAAATATATTTATATTAATATGAATCTATATCAATATACAAATAAATATAAATTTATATATATAAAGAGATATATCATTAAATAGGGAAAAAAAGAAATAGCATAGTGGTAAAGGTGTAGTCGTGAAAGGGGGAGGTTTCGGGTTCGAGTTTGGGTGGAGGCAAAGGTAGTGCACACGTGTGAGGATTCAGGGGAAGTGTAGTGCGTAGGAGACCTCCTATCACTGATAAAGAGGTGGTTGAGCACTGATAAAAGCTCTCCCCACGCATTATTTAATTTTTTTATTTTTTATACTTTTTTTACTTTTATCAGCACTTTTAACAAAGTGCTGATAAAGGCCCCTTTTTATCAACTCTGAAAAAAAAAGCGATGATAAAGGGTCCTTTTATCGGTGCTTTTTAGCACTAATAAAAGTGTCCTTTATCAACACTTTTCAGAGCACTGATAAAAGGGACCCTCCTATATTAGCGATGAGCTTTATAGTGCTTTTTTAGTGCTGCTAAATCCTATTTTGAGCACTGATATAGGCCGTTTTTGTAGTAGGGGTAGGGGCTGGTGACTAAAAACAATAAGGTACATAACATAACATGGGAGGCCAAAACTGAATCCACCTATACAAAAAAATATCTCCATATTGTATATAATTATATAATATGGTTATTGAAAACAACTGTATTATATATCACATTAAAGAAACTATAATCATCTATAAGGTGTAGTGAGATAAAGTTGAATGTGGTGACACAAAGCACCAATATCATAATAAAGACAAACAAACCTAAAACTACTCTATGTTGAATATGGCTCTTATATGAAACACTACAAACATGAATACAACCCTTAATGTTTTTGGATGTAGTGAAAGTGTTAGGTGTATTATTAATTTTTTATTTTCATCAATATAACCAGATAAAATCAATATTACTCGATGAGTACATCCCCAAAATCCTTGAAGGATGATCTTTAACATTTAATTTACAATTAATTTAAAATAATAATTTCCTAAAAAAATTCACTTATCTCGACTGATTTTTTAAACATCTCTTGATGAATTGATTTTTTTGGTGGAGAATACAAGAGAGGAACCCTTCAAGTTAATCCAAACATCCTTGATGAGTCTCTAAACACGATTCCTGAGTCATCGGGTTCCTACATGATATAATTATGTTCTTCAAGTTGTTCATCACTTAACAAAATAATAATTGTTTCTTATTCTCTATATATTCCTAAAAATGAGGATAGTAGGATGATTCTATCTACGAATGAGATAATTATATAGATGATTTCATTGTTCACAACAACTTTAATTCCAATAAAATTGATATAACATGTAAATTATGGATATGGTTAAAACAATTAATTTTTTTTAAACCCCTTTATCAATTTATTTATTCTATGTAATCCCCATGTCAATTAATACTTATATTATTAATTTTTTCAGGAAATGTGTTTATTTAAATATAAACTCTCAAATAAATTAATTTATCTTCAAATAAATGATATGAAACAAAATATATCATTTCTTTATTAACTTGACCCATTAATCCTCCAAGAAATTACTTAAAAATGAATAATAATATATTCATTCAAATAAATATTATTCATTTAAAAAATAAATAAATATTTCATTCAATAAAATAATTAATGCATATTTATTTTAATATACACATGAAAAAACAAATATTTACATTAATCAATTCATTAAACTGATTAATAAATGAATATTTATTTATGAGCTTCTAAATCAACAAACAATGGGTAAAATTCAACTCAGATATTAAAAAATCATGTACCTTATGACTGAATTTATAAGATAAAAAATACTAGAATAATTTTTATTCCACAACCTATGAATAATATTTCTTTTATGTATTAATCTCAATAATATGTAATGATATTTTGAGTATACATAGCATGTGATTCTCTAAGCCCCATTCTCAAAGGCGTTAGGTGAAATTACCTAAATTACAAGATAAAAGTTTTAGCAACACATCAAATAAACCATATGAAAAGATGATAGATTAGAAACTAAAAATTTTCTATATGAATAAAAATATATAATATAATCAATTTTTTTTGATATCTCATAAATAAGGATGAATACATGTTTCATTAAACTATATTCTTCATTTGTCATTCATTTTATTTTAAAAAAATATTTATCTATAAACTACCATTGCCATGGATTTTTTTAGATAGTTAAAAATATATAATGTATATATATATATTCTCTCATTAACTAAAAATAAAGAAATCATTTCTTGACTCATTAAATTAATGATATATAACTTATGATGTATACAATGTATGCTACCTCACTATGAGAGGATGTCATAATGATTTTCTTCTATACATCAATGTGAATGGTCATTTATATTGATTAAAAATAATCTCAATTCTATAGACCAATACTCACATTCATAGATATGAATATCCAATTACATATAAGCATGTGGAATTACTATCGGTGGTTTTTTCCTCTTAACCCCCCTTCTTGTAGATGAACAAGTGTGAAAATCAAAAAAATAAGTCTCAATATCTTATGGGGCTCCAATTACTAAAAATCAAACATCATCTGGTTCCTGTAATATATGTGTTATCTAAACCATAATACATGTGTTTATAAATAATTTCATAGAATCTCTAGGTTTTCATTATAGAGGATAACTTCATTGACATTTTATGCAACAAATACTATAAATAAATTATCACCTTAGTAATTTGGAGAAGAATAGCCGTTAAATGATATGATATTTATTAATATACTAGTAATATAAAGAAAAATATTTTCGGTTCTATAGAACTAACTACATAAGACTCCCATTTTCACAATATATAATTAATATCAACACATACATATTATATATAGATTTTATAAATTATTAGTTTAATATTAATTAAACAAAAATATGATCCATGTCTTAACTATAAAGGTTTTTTATCTTTGTAAAATTTGATAAATAAAACAAAATTTAATAAAATATTTATATCATTTGCAACATATTTTTTCATAACTAGCACCCTTATTTGACATAACATACTTAAAACCTTTATTTATATCATTGGGAAAAGGAGATATAATAATGTATGAGATTATATTCTTAGTAAGGGTAATCAAGAGATATTTCAATGATCACTTAAACATAACTTGAGAAAGGGTGTGAGAACATGGGATACAAATTATAGATCTATACCCAATATATCATAGATAATAATATTTTATCATGGAATAAATATTATTATTTTATAGTACATGAATCACAAATTTATAAAAGAACATGGTCTATAAGATAATAAAATTATAATAATACATATGTTTTTAGCATAAAAAATAATTTCATTTTTCTAGGATCATTTACAAAACTATAATAGTGGATTTAATTCACTACCAATTTCATTGTATCCTAATTTTAGGTTCCCCCCTTGAGTAACATAGCAGGAAGATTACATTCCTGAAATAGGTTCGCTCCGCATTCCAGTCCTTATTATTTCATGAGATATTCATCACCACCCAATGAAGTGGAGTAATATTCAATTCGAGTCCCTACCATAGGGTAAAGAAAATAATACATATGTGTTATAGAAGTTTATAAAAATTTCACTATATAATATCCCTTGTAAAAGAAATGGGTTTTCTAAACATTTCAACATTCCATCATAACGAAACTCGTGGAAAATTAATAGGTTTCATAAAATTTAATCCATAATAATTGTAAACCACCCGGGGAAATAATAAGGATGGTATCATTGGATCATATAACTATTGAATAATAAGTAATATCAAAGGATGTCAACTTATATGAAAATTTCCTTTAAGGATCACTTAGAACGTTCTGGTGGAAAAAACATTTACATTTCAAAAACACTTCATTAAAATATAAAAAAAATAAAAATATTATTGAAAACATCTTATTTAAAGATATTCATGAAAATTTATAAAGTAATATTCCAGAATATTAATAGTCATTTTGGTGGTAAATTTCATTCATTTATTATACGATAAAACAAATATTCCCTTAACATTTTCAAAAAAAGTAACAGATTTAGTAAAAGATAATAATAGATCATTTATAAAAATTAAAAAAAATTAAATCATGTGTAAATATGAATTTAAATAATCATATCATAATATTAAATACATTTTTAAAATCATTTTTAGAAAACATGGTCATGTACGAACAATTATTTTTAACCGAGGAGAGAAATGATGTAAATTTTCCATAAAAGACATTATTTATGTCTCTTGTGTTCTTAAAAAGTGTAAAATTAAAATAAAACATGTAATATCTATAAATATACAGATTATAATAATCTTAATAAGTTTATTGAGAGTAAAATCTTCAAATTGTATCAATGTAAATAAAATCATAATCAATCCATATAAGCAATGAGACTCCATCATAATTCTTTTACAACCATGGTAAATTCTTATTAAAAGCATCTTGAAATAGAGTGCCTTATTTTTATTTATAAATACCAATAATAATCATTCCAATAATCATAAAATTAATTCTTGGGTGATATATTACCTACATAAAAGAAGCAGGTGGTTCATATAGAATGTATATCACAAAAACAAAGTGAGATGAAAATACCTTACCTCAAGTTTGAATTGCTTCAAAAGTGCTCAAACATCATGAATAATAAATTTAAATTTATAATAATTATATAGTATAATCATTAAAATACTTATAATATCATATATGACCTACTTATAACATTTAAATAGTAATTTTTGAACTATACCTTATTAAAATCATCGTCTTTTGTGTAACCTATTTCATTTTTCGTCAGAATTTTGGTTCAGTAGTTCAGTTTCATTTTCATTGATCATGGTTCCATCATAAAAAATATTTTAATAATGATATAAATATAACATATATTCCTTATATATATTAATCCATTAATGTTGGTTATATATATAAAAATGTATTTTATAGTCCATGGAGACGGTTGGTCGTACATATGCAAGAACATTGTTTTCACCTTTTGAAAGATGGAATGAAAGAAATTAAAATATAAATTAACCATTAAAAAAATTATACCTTATATATTCATTAAATAAATATTTATTCCTATATATGTTAATAGGAATTAAAAATGAATCGTATCACTTCATGCAGGTGGTAGTCCCCACGTAAGCATTAGAGATGTTATTGTTTTCCAATAGATTGGACGGTAAAAAGGAATATATAATATTATAATTATAAAATAATAATTATTTTATATATATCATATATAAATTTCAAACATATCATAATAAAAACCCCTGAAAAATGGGGATGGGAAATGAGTTGTATCGCTAAGTGGAAGCGGTAGGCTAAAATTATGCACAAGTGATACTTTCAATTCCCATATAATGTAATAGAGGACGGTATTGGTGGTTACTTACTAATAATACAATTTAACTATATATATGATACTTAATTTAGGATTTTATGATCAATAATATATATTTAGAGTATTTATAAGAAGAAATAAATTTAATGGGTTCGGAGAATATGATTATCTCCTATTTTGTTGGCCCCCTTTAGGTCCTTTCTTAAGAAACCTTTTAATGGTTTTAAAGAACAAAAATAGATATAAATATTTTATAGATATGTTTATAAGATTGTTTTTTTTTTGTTTTTATTCGATATATAAGGCTCAAAGTGGTGTAAAGAGAAGAAAGTAGTAGTGTCCTTTTATAAGCGGGTAAGAGGCGTAATTGGAATTTAATATAGTTATTACAATACAATAAAGTTACTTGGAATTAAAATACTTCAAAATGGATATATATAATAATTTTGGTAAGTATGAGGTCCAAATATGGTCATAAACTAGTATTTATACAAGTTTATATAGAAACATTTCCCTTATCTCTTTATTTACCCCTATAAAATCATTTGAACCATAACCACCATGACCAACTTTTACCTTTTATTCTTAATTTTGACCATAAAATTGAAAATGGAAACATTTCAAACTTTCAACAGACTGATTTCAAAAATGGAATCAATTTTTTCAAATTCAATATCCAAAAGTGGAATAATTTACTTTTAAAATATACTCTCAAAATATGATGAAAAGTGGTTTTCAAGAAAAAATGTTCTCTTAAAAATATAAGGATTTCAAAAAAATACACACAAAATTTATTACAATAATATCAATTAGATTATTAATAATATAAATGAACTAATTTAATTTTAAATCCATTTTAAAAGAAAGTGTTAATTTGTAAACAAAAAGAAATTTTTTCATAAAAATCTGTATTTCTCACTATTTATAAAAACTAGTACTCTGCACGTGCATTCGCATGACACTATAAATTAATTATTATTATAATTGTTATTATTAATATAATACCATTATTAAAACATAATAATTCATATTAATATTGAAAATATTTGAAATAATAATGACAAATTCATAGTGGAGGAAAAGTTACAGATTTTGAGGAACAGAAGCTGTATAATGAACTATCTTCTCAAAAAAATTATAATGAAGGAACAAAATTAAAAGAAAGACAAACTACCTGGGAATAAAATTGATAGAAACTAAGTAATAAAAGTTACATAATGAACAATATCAGTTATAATAAGATGTTCCAAAACCCATAACATTATTTTAAATCAAGTTTACAGAAAGACTGATTTTGGAATCATTCACAACCTTCTCTTCCTCCATCAGAACCGTTAATTTTTGCATCAAAGGAAAAACATGTTCACCACTCTAAAAAATTATCCAATGGTGAAATATAATACATGATCCAATACTCAATGAAATAAAAATATCCACTGTTGAAAAAAATGATCCACTGCTCTAAAAAATGTTTTGTTAAATTTAGTAGAACTAATAACATTTGTATGGTCAATTCTTGATGACCAATATGAAAAAATTTCAAGAAATTGAAGATATTATTCTGCAAGGATTTTTTACAGTGAGGAGTTATAGTGGTGGAATAAGAGGTAATAATCAAGGAACTTAGAACCTACACATTCATTGAATATGTTTACCTGCAGATACAATAATATTTAAAATTAATATAACATAATGTGTATGGATGGTAGGTAAACTCTTCAATAAGAGATAGATAAATATGGATAAAATTTATATTAAAGAACTAATTATGATAAATTAGGGAACACTTGAATAATAACTCCATAAATATCTATGTATGAGTACTAGGGAAACCAAAATAAAAAAAGGATAAAATTTGAAATGGTTTTTCCAAACCACATGTAACTCAAAGTCCATATTTAGTATTTTCTAATTAAAGCCTAATTACAACCATTTGTTAGTGAAGTGGGCACCATTACAAGGGAACAAACGTTAAAGAAGAACACCAATAAAAATCTGAATTACTTAATAGTCATTGAACTATTCTAGACTGAGTGTCCTCTTTTCCTGCTAAAATCAATCACAACACTATTCCCAATGAATTTCATGAACTAAAAAGAAAATAAAAAATAGTAATACATTAACTTTAAACCTTTAACACCAATATGTCAGCAAAAATTCCCTTTTTTAACACCTTATATTTGAAATAAAATGTTCACAAACCATTAATATGATTTCTAGAATTCCTAATTGTTAATACAAAATAAAAAATAAAAAATGTCACCAATATTACTTTAAGAATGCTCTGCAGAATTAAATCTTCAAGGAAAGGAATAACCTTTTCTATAATCATAGTGGGTTGTCTCACAGAGTGATAAAAATATAGGTATACTTCCAAAGAAATTTCTTTCGGTTGCTTAGCTGTGATTACCTATTACAAGAGAACACATGGAATAATAAAGATATGAAATACTTCATCCAAAAACATAATAATCAGTTATTTTGTGGACAGTCCATGCTAGAGGGTCCATGAAAAACTGGTTAAACTATGCAGTAGTTATGTAATTATATTGATATTTTGTCCCTACAAGAAAGAAAACAGAAGAAACACATCTCTGGAATTAACCCCTAACCCCAGGTAAACCACAACCATCCCCTGCTAATTGAATGAAAATATTCAGTTTTTCGATATGAAATAAAAGATCAATTTATAGAAACTGCATATATTTTCTAATATTTCATCCTGTAGTGATAAACAAAAAATAATGAGCACTATAAATTTCATATAACTGCTTGTATATTCACAAGATTTAAATGAATAGATATTGAATATAAATTTCTGTTATCATGCATGATACAGAATTAAAAGTGAGAAGAAATATTTATGTTGGATGGATAATTAGTCTAGTAATTAACTATGATATTAACCATTTTCAATTCAACTTAAATACTGTTATCAAATTATATTTGCATATGTAATATTCATATAAACTATGGAGGAATTGTAATTATAACTTATTAACTATCAATATGATTATCAAGGCATCTAGAGTTGCATGCATAACCAATACAGTTTTTTATATTCAATATACTGTTATATATGTTGTAAAGGAATTCAAAATCTTTTTCACATTCAACATTACTTATGTAATTGTATATTAAATTTTTGGGACATGTTAGTTCTACTTTTTATATGTTAATTTAGAATATTACAATTTCTTATTGATTAAATGTTATTTATTATTTTTGATAAAATCACGTAAAACACCACAAATCATCCAAAAGACATCCCTGAAAAAAGTTAAATGCAAATAAAAACAGGAAATACAGCACCTTTCTAAGACCTAGTGCCATGCCCTGGGATCTACTTCATGCTCTCCTCCTCTTCCAGTCATTTCTACTGATAAAGCATATCGTGGCCATCCTTTAATTTTTTTGGAAGTTTCCATGACCTTCCTATAAACAGCATTCAACAAAGCTTTCAAAGAGGGCATATGACTCTCAATGTTAAGGTAATTTATAAACTTCCATAAATGATCAATGACAGTAGCCACTGGGGTGACCAGTAATTCTTGGATTTGATCACTCTAGACAAAATTGATGATGGATGTCAAGAATCCATCAAAACTATCCATGTTCATATTAACTCCAAATTTAGCCGGAATATGTTGCCATAACATTCATTAAAATCTATAGAAGATGAATATGTTTAGAATTGTTTCTTCATCTTGAAGACATAGGTAGAAAGCAGGAGCAAGATGGAATCCGGTTTTCTATAGTAGGCTATATCCAAGTAGCCTGCACTTCTAGGTTCTGTATAGTAGTAGAAAATGTTATGGAGAGATGAAAGGAATTTTGAAAATCTATAACCATAAGTGAATAGTAGTGTTTCTATCATATGGATACCTATAATAATCTGTATAATTGAACATACCAATAGAGATGGGAGTCCAGATTAGATTTATCAATATCAACCTAGAGGTATCTCTAAAATTCTAGCCTAGTTTCAGTGGAAAGAAAACCCTGTAGATCAGTATTCTGTTGAGAATCAGCAATGAAGAGATGTTTCGTTAGAGGAGTCACATCTATTGTTTATGGGAATTACATTAGATGATGTGGTAGATATATACTAGTTTTGTTATCTTCATAACCTAAAAATGGTCAATATACTGATACAACAGCGGGTTATTCATCAATGAATAAAAAAATGATGTTGAAAGATGTGCATGATTTAATGGATAGTGAGAACATTTAGAAAAGGGAATTGGGTAGATTCTTTGATTCAAATCTACACACTAAATGAATAGGTGGATTTATATAGTAAGATAATCATAAATGATAATAAAAATCAATAATAAAGGATTGAAACATGGAAAATCATCCTGATCTTACATGATAACGTTGTGGGAAGAAAGGAATCGTCAAGGAGTGTGGGGATAAATGATATAGACCATTAATCAATTCATTAAACACAATAGGTAAAGGAAATGACATTATCTTGTTATCAACCACATATTTTCTCATAGAGCCTTGTATTTTAGACTCATGACTGTCTCCTCATTTTACATAAGATAAGGAATTTAAAAATAATTTTGTTTCTAGAAATTTTATAAGGGTATATCTTGATGACGATGAACCTCTTATGATTGTTGGTAACAATGATGATAAATCAATACCAAAAGTGGGATTTTTCTCATTCTAAAGAATATTAGATATATTCCTAGGATGATAATGGTGTTTGTATTGTATAAGAAAGAATCCAATCCCTTATAACCTATGACGTTGGAGGATGCTTGGATTGTAAATTAAGTTTGGACCACATAATCTATTTTAAAAGAGATGAAATAGAATGAGAAAAAACAAGCCAGTAAACTTAAAATGGAGAAAGTTTCAAAATAGACTTGTAAATTTAAAAATATTTCAAGTGAAAAGATGGCAGACTAAAAAATCTAGACCAACAGTTACGAAAGCCAGAACGCAAAAATATTATTCAATTTAAACCAAATAATGCCCCTATTTTCTAGGCTAATGGTCAACAGAATCCCCTTCACATATTTAAGGCACTGTAAAAATGAACATATAAAAATTTAGGTTGGATATTTCATATTTATAGTAATATGAAGGTTGAATGTTCAATTTTATTCTGATAAATATGACTTTTATATTTAAATTTCAAAAAGTCATTTGGTACATTACTCGTAATTTGAAAAAAAAAAATGGAAAAAATACATGTATTTCAATTTGATGAAATATAAATAAATAAATGTAAATAACATAAATATAAGGGGTTTTTGTGGCTTTATTGAAGTTAACTAATTTTAAAAATTATACTACAGTAATTATGAAGTTGACTAAAAATCATATCATTGCGATCCGAGGAAGTATGCATGGAACTATTTGACATTTGGTGAAACATTTTATGGTAGGCGTCTAAATTTGTTTCTCATTCTATTAGGCTGGTTAATAGAATGTCTTCCACTTATGTAATTAGTATTTAGATGATAACTTAAAAAATAATATTTTCATGCAGTAGTTAATTTGACTAAACAATAAAAAAGCATAACATGTTTTCATAAACATAAACATTTAAAATGTATTTATCATCTTTGATCTATAAAATCCAAATCTGAAGACCTAGTATCTACATTTAAAATAAAATAATAAAATAATCAAAATAGCCAACTCCATTAAGGAAAATTTATGACTCAGGGTAAAAAAAACTTTTTTGATGGTGTATAGTTATCATACCCAACCCAGCAATGTGCCCATTGTATTTTTAATTTTAGTTGATGGAAGGTTCTATATGATTTTAAAAAATATATAAATTAAAAAAATTAAATTTATCTTGAATATATTATTAAAACAAAGTCAAAGGGGGTTTATATTGATAGACATGTTTTGTTGAAACTTGATGATTTTCCCTTTTTTACTGATAGTCTCATAATTTTCCATCAATGTTAATTAGAATAAACATAGTTATAGAATTTAAAAAATAAGTGTTTTAGTTGCGAAATAAATTAAAAAATTCTCAGAGATTGTGAAACTAAAAAAACTCAATGGTTTTTTTCTCCGTGTAATTTTAGATAAAAAAATAATCATACAAGGAACCATGCCTATATGATATAACAAAAAATTACTTAGTGGTTCTTGTCCTCCAAAATTTTATATTGTTTTCTCAATTTTCCTCTAATGTGTGAATAATAGAGAAAAATGTATATTCATTCAAAGGTAATAGAAGTAAAACAATGTATAATGTTTGTCAGGATTGAGAGAGAATTCTTTTCAAGGGCTTTTACTATTAATACATTTGAATAATTTGCTAAAATTCATTTAAACAATGAATAACATAGATGTTTGGGTGATGACAAAAGAGTTAACCAATCCAACACTAATTTTATACCATAGATTTTTCCATGTAAGGAGAATGTATATGGTGGAGACATGTGGGTGGAGAATTCCCAGCCTATAGTATATATAATAGATATAAACTTGTTTGAAAAATATGAATAAATATGAATCTATTTTAAAAAAACAACCTTTATAAAAAAATAATTTTTCAATATATAAATCAAAAAGACAATAATTTAAATATTTTATACCTTTGGGTATGAAGATGACATTGTATTGGTACTTGAAAAAAATTGTTGGGAGGTTTCATCAGAAGAAACAACCTGTAACATAATGAAATTTGAAGTCAGGTCCCATGATTAATTGTACATGTTATGTGATTCTTACAAATTTTAACTGTGCATATGGAACTAAAACATTATAATTAATTGAATTTGTAAAGACAATTTATCCCTATGTTGAATAACTTTATTGAAACCCCATAATCATGAGTGAAAGAGTTTGGAGGACAATCCACATGAGTCATTATAAGAGAATCCATACTTGTTGCAGGACCACTTGTAGCGATCTATCTTCCAATCCCCCAAAACCCCATGTATGTACCACCTGCGGTGAGTCTAAAACTACTAAATACTGAAATAAAACTGGCATTGACAATAAACCTATTGATGTATCTGGACCCAATTATGATCAAGATCTTACCCTTCTCTTCCATTTATAAGGCTGTCTCACCAAACCAAAAACAAAATGGATGTGTGGGGCTTAGAAAGTCAATGGAAAGGTACTAAATCACAAAAAAGGAAATGTAAGGTGAATAAAATGAAGAGTAACTTTAGATGTTCTACAATTTTACCACTCTCTCCAACAACCTCCTCATGTTTAGCTGGATTGCCCAAATCAGAAGATAGTTGATGTTGTGGTTGCTTTAGCTGGATCTCATGAATGTACTAATTCTGTTCCACCAAAGAATAAGATACACATTCTATCATGTGTTCTAACATTCTCATCTACTCGCACATCATTAATTAGAGAATTCATAGCTTTACAGAAAGAGATATTCAAGTTAAATGAGATAAAACTCTAATTCCATGAAAAAACACAAGTGACTACTTTGTTAGAAATATCACCAGAAGAAATTGTATTACCCTCTCCATCGATCATGAATTGTTTATAACTTTCCATTTCACAATCATATTTTACATCTCACCTCAACCTATGTAATACCGAGTAAAATATGTCCAATGTAGTTGAAGACAACCATCAAAATTGTAGAAGATAGCATGATTCATTCTCATATAAAACACCAAACCATCCAAATAATGTTTAAGAAGATGCAACCAAAACACATCACAATTAACATGTTTTATCAGTAAGATTATCAAAAAATTAACACCAACATCTCATAATATTCCTCGTAAATGAAATATTCCAAGGACACAATTGAAACACTGAATTACTGCCCATGAATTCCCCTTATGAAACCAGAAATCACTAATTGAAAAGGACCTGAAAAATATAAACTTTCTCAGCATGTTAAAACTTTGCTTTATAGTAAAGATTAGTTTCAATTACATAAGTGTCCAAATAAATGATAATAAAATGAAATTCATTGTCAAAATAATTCATTTTTTACCCTCAAAACCAGCTGCACCATCAATTCCACCATCACCAAATTCATAAAGACCAATTCCATCACCCTGGAGCACAAGATCACTGTAGTAAATATCTTTAATTGAAATAATATTAATTAAATGATACATAAAAAAATATGAAATAGGAAGCATTCAAAAGATCAACCTAAACAGGTTAATGAATCAAAAATTTGACACCCCTGGAAGCCTAATGTAGGTGGAAGACTTCATTGATAGCTATTTATAAAAAAAATAGTGTCAAATAGTACCATTGCAGATTTTATAGCATGAGAAATTAAATAAGAGAATGCCTAGAATAGTATCTTTTTATTTTTTGCATATAGAACATCTGACCCAGAACTAGGCCCTTCGCCTTGAGGATTTTGTTCACATTATGAAGCCACTAAAAGCATGGTTCAATGGCCTTCATACAATTTGGAAAATGATGGAGAGATCCTTACCTAATACATGTCTATACAAAGCCTGAACTTCTCATTGCAGACTACCCAGAGATGATGGCACTAGGTAGAACCATGCCTCGCAATCATGGCAGTAGGGAATCCATGTGAAGGGTATGTCTGCTCTGACTGGCCGCCTGAAGAAAGCGTACAAAAATACTAAAATTTGAGGGAGACGGAGCAGCCGAAAGCAGAGGATCTGTTAGCAGAGGATCCAGAGCCAGTGTCGAATGAGTCAAATGCGGAGTAGCTAGCTGCGGAGGCAGACACAAATCTGGAGGCGTCGATTGAGAGGTGTGTCGGGGAGTGAGTCGATGAAATCTTCTGGAACCCTAAGTTGTGATCAACCCTGAGCGGGGGAGGGATTTAGGCAGAGGTAACCGATAAAGGGATAGAGAGGGACGATGTGGGTCGTGATGGATATAGGGTAACCATAATATGGATAGAAGATCTGAAGAAGCATGGGATCTGTGAGATGGAAGATAGATGTGCAGCTAGATGTGTTTTTAGTGGGTCACGACGGATGCATCGAAACCCTAAGATGGAGGGAAGAACTGAGGTAGTGCGGAGGGAATGGGATTGCGGAGGATGGAAGCCCAATGTTGGAAAGAAGACTGTATTTTTTAGGTGACATGGACGAATAAAATGGTGACACGTAAGCGGGAATTAAGAAAAGTTTATTATAGATAATTGATATTATTCTTTTTTGGAAATTCATAGAAATTCACTAAAATATAATTTTAAAATGTTCATTTCATAAGTTTTGTTCATTTTTCAAATAATTTTTGAAAAAATAGAAAAAATTTATTTATATTATTTTCACCCAAAAAGTAATGAAAACAAATTTTTAGGTAAATTTATTTTCAAAACCAATAATGACCTTACAAACAATTGAGTACTTACTTATAAATATATTTTATTCATCTAAAATATTTATATGTGTTTTTAAAATATATCTATACCTATTAATAATACTAATTTAATGGCCGTATTATAATGGAATAATAAAGTATAGCTCATTTTTTCTATGGTTTGTGTACCCCAAGATATCAAAGAAATTAAATTTATATAAAGATAAATATATAATAAAATCTCATGGTGGCAGATTATTTATAAAAAACACCTAAAAATTCTCATATGATATTCATTTTTTTATAAGTATTTATTCAATAGGACTACCATATTATTTATGTGGATACTCTGCATACTGTAACTTTAAACCTTTAATAAAAATCCTTCAACAGGCGATACTTCTAGATTATATGCTTCATTCGTTGAAATGAAATGGTATCTATGGATATAAGCAACAATATAGAGTAATTGTAATATATAATGATAGGATCTTTAATACTAGTCATAACAAAAATCTCTTGGACAATTTTTCATATCAACGCTACTTCATTAGCTACTTGAAAATCAATAATATACTCAAATTAATTTGTAGAATTTGTAAAAATAGATTTATAAATACTATTTTAGCTATAATCTCCTCAATTTTGGGAAAAACATGTCCTAATTTAAATTTTTAATCAATATTATCTGTTTGGAAACAAACCTCTATGTAACCCCTGACTAATGGTAACTTATCTCCTCTATAAAACAAAAGAAAATACATTATACACCTCAGGTTATTTATAACAGCATTAGCTACCAACCAATACACCTCTATGTGGTCAGATTTATATATTTTTACCAATATCAAGGTGTAGTAAACATCATGCATGGTCCATAACATGACATACAAGTGATATCCAACTACATAATTATAAGCTATTCAAGTCATTCTTTGACTGTCCTCTTATTTTTAATCAGAACTTTTCTTAGAGAGATGTATACAATGTGACATAGGTAATAATATCCTCTTGGATTATTCCATATTTTATCTTTTAATTACCTTTTCAACTTATATACCTTGAATTATTCCATGAAACCTCCTAAATCCATCTCATGGGATCTTGATCCCTAGAATATATGTTGTTTTTCTTAATTATTTTGTGGAGAATCATTTTTTAACCATTTATTAACTAAATTCATGTTAATAATATCATTTCCAATCAGTAATATATCATTAGCATATATCACTAATAAAACTACAAAAGTCTCATTAATCCTATTATATACATAGTTCCTAACATCATTCTTAAAAAAAATCTCGTATGGATTAATAAATATTATTGTAATAGGATATTGATGAATTATTAAAACCAAGAATGTATCTTTACATCATAGAAGTTGTATTGACATACTTCAGTTTCACAAACCCTTTTGGATGTTTCATATAGGCATTTTCCCCGAGATTTAAATTATGTAAAAAAATATGATATCCCATTTATAAATATAATAATCATTAAATTATACAATTTAATATTGAATTATAATAGATTTAGATATTTTTAAGGTTGAAGATAGATCCTTTAAGGACTATTCCATTATTTTCCCATAATCCTTTATTACCCAATAAATACTTATAGGTTTAAACATGAACATTCATTCCCATTTTCTTCTAAAATAACCATTTAAATAAAATATTATTTGCATCTACTGAAAGATATACCAAAAATCAAACTTGTTTTTTATACCTGAAAAAATTGGATTCCTAGATTATTGCACCATTTTAACATCTATGTTGTATATTTATTTCTTATAAGATAAATGTTTGTAATTTATTAATACTAATGTTTCACCCTCGTTAAAAATTTAAAAACTATATATCTATGGTTATCTTACCTCTCATTGATCCTATAAAATACTCGTGTCTCTATAATAATATATTTCTCTTGGATTGGGGGATTTTATTTCTTATGCTAAATCTTGAGTATCCTGAGCCTGGACTTTAGTGATTTCTATCGTTACCCTAATATATCCTTTGGAAATGTGATCCATTTTAGGAAGATAATATTTCATTCCATGATTTGTATTTTTATGAGATTTCATATAGAAATTATACTATTATTGCATTGGGATATATAAGGATACATCTTATTCCTTGAGATGCGGGTTTATTTCTTTAATTATCCTTAATAAATTTTTATCTTCCCCATAAAGTTATACATTAATGAATGGATTTATTCCACTCCTAATATTATTACATATCCCCAAAATTATAATGGAATATTTACATGGCTCATCATTAGTCTCACAATGTCTAATAAAGTATCATTCCCACATTCACATAAACCATTCCACTATAGTTTATGAGGAGGGGTGAGTTGAGATTGTATCCTAAAATATTTTAGATAATGAGTAAAATATTGGTTGTAATACTTTATGCCTATATCTGAGTTGTATTTCATTGTCCACTATACAAGATAATTCTCTACCTCTATTTTGAATTCATTAAATTTATCAATGGAATTAGACTTATACTTCAACATTATAACAACTCAATATTTTAGTATGTGTTTTCCTATAAATAAGAACTATTTATAATATCTTGAAACACACACAAAAACGAAAAAAAATTATTTGTGAAAAGTTAAAATAAACCATTAGAAAATATAAAGATATTAATCGATTATAATAATTTTTATTTTGTTTAGATTAATGAAATTTTATGATAATAAAATAAAAAACATAATATGATATGATTAAAATCATTAAATGTTAAAAAGGGGTAATTCTCTAAGAACTATTTCTGATGTGTTATTTATTTTAATAAATGTCTAGATTTTATTATGCTTCAACATATGAACTAATAATTTAGAAAAAAATTATAAATTAATATAAAATAAGATTAATAACAATTGAAGTTCAAAAATTTCATTATATAATAAAGGTTTTGTTTATTTATATTTAAATTTTCAAATTAAAAATATATATTCATAAATTTTATAATATGTTTTTGATAAAATAAAATAGATTACTAAAATTAACATGTAAAAAACTGGTTAGCGTGAGATTTTATGATTTCTATAAGTTCGTTGATTTTTTATTTGAATAGTTAAATTTCAAATTCTAAAAACACCTTATGTTTTTTTGACATCATTATGATATAAAAAAGACTTAAAAAAATTTTCCAACCAAATATGATTTTTAAAAGTAAAGTAATTCATCTAAAACAGTTTTGTTGAATTTGGAAACCTATTCTTTTCTTTTTTGAACCAATGATATATTTTACTCAAATAAAAAACTATTTTACTCTTCTTACTACAAATAATTATTCAGAATGATCTAGTTAGTTATATATTAATTTAAAATTATTATAATTTTTCTATATGTATCCTTAATTAAAAAAGTTTCATGTATATCAATTATATACATTTTTTGGTGTAAAATAATCTATATTCTTAAAAAGAATGTTTTCAAAAAAAACTATTTTTCATTGATTTTTACATAATTATATTTGAAATATTTTATATCACTTATAGAAGTTGAATCTTATAAAATGGATTCAACAATTGGAATCAAAATTTTAAAGTTATTTAATAGGGTGTATTTAAATTTTTTTATATTGAATATTTTTTCATTAAAAAATTTTGTCACTACGGTAAAGGATAAAATGGTTAATAGGGGTTAAACTAAGAGATAAGGATAAAATATAAATATAACATGTATAAATTTGATTTTATTATTGAATTTTTACCCTACCTTATACATTATAAACAAAGATGGAAATTGTTTCCACTTTCATTTATAGTGATGTTTCTTTTATATTATAAGTACAATATGAACAAAAATATATACTTCTATCACTTAAAGATTTTTTAGGATAATTATAATGATAAATAAATTACAAAATGAAAAATATAATAATATTATGATTAATAAATTAAATTTATTTTGGAAATGTATGTCCAATTTTAATGAATATTTTAATTATCTTAAAACCTTACATAGTGTCAACAGAGTGCTTTTTTCATAAAGTAGTAAAACCAAGTAATTAATTTTTAAGAAAATATCTTTGACAAATTTTTTATGAGTTATAATGTTGTATGATTTCTTATAATAAATATAAATTACAATTAAATGTTTAGGTATTTATATTCTAACATTTTTGTTATCATTATTTTTTTAAACTCAGTTTATTTAAATTGTCTATAAAATGACTATAAGGATACTTAATGACAAATGATACTTTATTAATTGATTTAAAAACAAAAATATTAGAATAGAAAAAAAATTATGAGTAAATGATTATAGTTTATTAAATTTTCTATTTTTTAAACCTCTTTTTAATTTAAAATAAATTTCAAAACCATTATGGACATAATATGTTTTTAACCATCATTGATTTTTTTCCAATAAAAGATAACTTAATATATCCTTTCAAAAACTACATATGAATTTTTTTATCTAAAATTTATTCCAAAATACAACTAAATACTTCATAAAATGTCCATAATCTCCTATTTTTACTATAAACATCTATTATGGAGGATTTAAGTTCAGTCAAATTGAGTATATCAAAAGAGGAGGTATAAGTCTTAACTGAATTCTTTCATTTTTATTTATTCTTCCACCTCATTAAAATATATTAAAATCATACTAACATAATTAAATCAGTATATTTAATACACTAAAGTGTTATTATGTGTATGTCAAATATTGTTTTCTCCCATATTCCATCTAATATAAAATTAAAACATTGCCCATGCGTACATACATCCAATTGTCTCTATGAAGTTATGTATTTTATTTTTAATCATTGAACATAATGTATGATTATAATGATTTAATTAATAAATATTTATAATATTTATGAAACAATTTTTATTCTATGTATACAATATATTATCTACCTTTTTACACGCTCATCCATTAGAAAATGGAAATGTCACTCATGTGTATGCGCGGACTACCACCTCTACGAATGACACATTTTGTATTTCATAAAAACCTTACATGGATGGTTATGACGGTGAATTTAATGTATAAAAATGATATACATGACATTATTTATTATTTACATAATAAAACAATGATCAATGATCAATTACAAGAACAACCAAATTAAAACACGCATGAGAAACAGAATAGTTAATACATAAATAATTGATTTTAACAAAAAATTATGAATAAAAGGGTAAAAGTAATTTACAAATAAATTATATCCAAAACGATATACATAAATATAGATATTATATAGATTAATACTAGATATTAATTTATTATATAGAAGTTTTTAACACATATGACCATGTTTGAATCTAAGGTAAGATGTTTTCATCCCAAATTTTCTTCTTTGGGACATACTTCCAATTTAGAACTAATATTCATTTATATGGTGTATATAATATCACTTTTGATATATTATATCATGAATATATTAATAATAGTTATATTTTATGCTACATTTAATTTTATTTCTTTCATGTGGATTTGATTTTAAAATTTGTATGGATTTTTCATTAAAATGTAGTTTTAATTTTTTAAGTATTTTTATTCAATATTTATATTATTTTAAATGTTTTGGGAATTTTCTGAATTATAAAAAAAATATTGTTATTTTTCATTTTAAACCAATTTTTACCTTATTTATAATTCTTTTGGAATGAGTCTCTATTATTTTCAATACATTTCATTTTTTAACTTCCTTATAAAAGTACGAAAATTATGTTTTTTAATGATTAAGACTTGGATTCATATCCCAAAATCATTTAAGTTAATAATATTCATGATTACATTATAAATTTCACTGATTTTTAAAATAATATTATTTTTCAATTATTTGGTTAATATTTAGTTCTAGAAAAATCCAAAATTAATGGATATTTGTTCTTGCTTTGGCAGAATCTTTTTTATGTCTTTATAAATGAATTTTTCATTAATAAAAATTGCCATTTATATATTTTACCCTTCATTAGGGGGTATGATATAATTGTTCCATCCACCTCTTTTCCCTGGATGTATTATGACCAGGATATTCTAATTATTGGGTAATATTTTTCAACTAATATAGTTGATTCAAAATAGATTTTTATTGATTGAAAATAAAGAAAATTTATGTATTATATTGAATATTAAATATATGAGGAATAAATTGGAACAATGAATGTGTTGGTCGGGGCCCATTATAACCCCTTCATGATTCAAAAGGTCTCATGAGACAGACAAGATTGGGAATTTTTCATATTCTTTTATTATTTGTGTACAATTTCTTAATTAAGAGGAATTTATGATATGTAACCTTTCTAGACTAACCGTTATTGATGATATGTAAGATGTATTTGTTGAGGGGCCTTAATAATATATAAGATTTCATGGTTGATAGGAAATTATTGAAATAATAATATCTTTAAAATTATATATTCCACCATTATGAAATCATTTATTGTTTTTCACGTTATTACATAGTTTTTATCATTGTATATATTTGTTTCTCGTGTTTAAGTATGATATGGAAAATTAATTTATTATTTACTCATTTAAATAATTTTTTACCTTTTATACACATGATAGACTTCTTTGTATTCTTTCATTTAATGAAAATTTAATATCACCCATTATTATGTTTTCTATTGTGTAGGAAATCTAAAATAGTTATTCAAATGATTTAAATGATGTGATAAAATAAATAAAGAAAGTTTATTTATGTATAAAATATATTTTTTATGTTTCCAATGTAATATAAAAATAATTATTGTATTTATCCTCCTAAGACTACTAAGATACTAAATCCTTTGGGATGTGATGTATTGTTTCTTATTTCAATGTATTATAATAAACCTCAAATCTAGTCTATTGGATTTAGGTTTATTGAAGTTGATATAAAAAATGATTAGTATGAACCTTGAGGATAAAATTTTAAAAGAACATAGATAGCAAGAGTATTCTGAATAAACCCATAGAACAATTTATAATGTTTTGTGGAGTATTATGTTGTGGATCAATATTGATAATTATTTGAGATAATTAACTGTATGAAATTATATAGAAATGGGTATTAGTTTATGGAATATAAAATTATTTAATACCTATAATCAATGTTGGGATTTCCTTCTATAGAAAGTTAGTATATTTGTTATTTGATCTGAATAGATTATGACTATACTAGATAATTTAACTCTTCTTATGACCAATAACCACTTCTATGGGGAACAACTTTTTATTTTAAATAATGAAGAAATGATATTTCACCAAATTATATTGTATAAACCTCTATCCATTAATCGAACTAATAATACATTGATAGATGAAAAATGGATCAGGTCCCTTGAAAATATATTTTTGGATTTGAAAATTAATGAAATGGAAACAAGATATACTATTAGTGTACTACATAAAAGGATATATTGACCAAATAAGGTCACATATTCAAAATAATAAGGAAGAAGATATAAAGATAATGGATTAAATAACTTTTAAGGTCATATTATTAGAGAATTATTTTTCTCATGATCAATGAGATAATATAGAATGGAAATTTTTTAATTTAATACATATAAAAGATAAAGTAGTTATTTTGTAAGTGGAAACATTATGAGACTATAAAAGAATTATAAAGACTATGTATGTAATCTAAAAAGTAATATTTACCAGTTATTTAATGTTCTCAATCCATACTTCTAAGGGGTACTAATCTCTGACAGATACAAAAGAATTCTCTAAGACTTATATTGTCAAACTAAATCAGAATAACAATATTATAAATGAGCACTGAGAAAAAAATAATTCTACCGAGGACAAGGGAAGGAGAAAACATAAATTATGTGATAATTCTGAAAACCCCCAAGAAAACTTCTTAAAAGGAATGAATGTCCACTGCATGTCTGAAGAAAAGTAGCATCTTGATCAATAATGAAGGGGAAAGAAAAAATTTACCAACATCTGGTGATTTAACTCTAAAGAGTTATGAAACTATTAAAACCAATTCCCCAATTATTTATGGAATTTATCTCATAATAGGATAAGAGTGTAAGGCTAAACATGTGAAATCACTACTGCTGACGTTTATTTCCATTAGTTTTTTATGGCAGTCAACCCATAATTTATTTAATTTTGGATCTATGGACTTTTATAATTTTCAATGATGTTGAATCATCCCTTAACACTATATGGAATTAGTTACCAATTAAGACATATAAAGGGAATAAGGTCATAATTTGAATATCTCAGTAAATATGGACAGTCATTCCCCAGTTCCAAGCTCAAGTGTTATACCTATATTTTAATTTGAAATTATATTAATTTTTTGTGTCAAATTAAATTTAAAGACTAAATAATTATAATATGAATCATGAAAAAATATATATTGAACAAAGACTATTTTTATAATAAATTAAATGTTTTAGTATTATATTATTTCTCACGGTGTTGTTATTGATGTTTTCAGAGTTATTATATTACTTTATCACTTGACGGTTTATTCATATTTAGTATTATCTTATCATTTAAATAAAATTTTGGTTTTTTATAGTAGAAATAACTTCCCATTATTTTATGGATATTATGATCCACTAAAGGTTTATTTTCATGCTTTAGGTATGAAAACATCCTCTTATTAATTCATCATTGTAATAAAACATGGAAAAATATTTAAATAATCAATCAATGGAAAATAATTTTCACTTTTAAAGTATGATGGGATAAATTATACCTTTCTTTATATTACTTAAATTCAATAGGAAGATAAATAAATTATGAAGAAAACATAACTCAACCGAGCACATTAAGAAAACCATTCACAATTATAAGTCATATAAAGATATATATATATCGTTTAGGAAATATTTATGATAACTTTTCAACTATACCTAAGATATTTTTGTTGATTTATTAGAAGAAGTTACATCTTGGTTCGTATCTTCAATAGTAAGTAAAAATTGAACTTGTGAGGATAAAATTTATATATGGGGGTACAATATAATACCCCATGATTTTAGTAATTATTTCCCTTTAAATAAATTGTACGATGAATAGATTTTAATATATGTTTTATATAACAAAAATGAGTGATGAGAAAATATTATAATCATTTATTAAATATGATGTTAGTAATCAATTTTGTTTCTTATTATTTTTTATACTAATGAAGTTTAATTATTAGAATATAAATAATTAATCTAATAATATAGAAATCATTTAATGTTAAAAAGGAGTATTTTTTAAAGAACAATTTTTTAGGTGTTTTGTATTTTAATAAATAGGTCATTTTAATGTATTTTAAAGTATTAAAAAATAAATTATCACTTAATTGTAAATTTATATTATAGAAGATTATGAATTCATTACTTTTAAAAGTACATTATTTCTATAAAATTTATTTCACTTTATATTTAATATTTTAATTTAAAATATAAACTTCTATATTTTTTATTTCTTATTTTTTTAAATATTTTAATTAATCATGTAACTTTTAGATTTGGGTGAGATTTTTTATTAATATGAAATTGTTTATTTTTTAGGTAAAAAGTGGAAAATGATGATATTAAAAATACTGTAAATTTTTTGACATAAATATTATATATACATGACAGAAAAATATATGAAACATTTTTCTTGAGAAAATATTTTTTTATGATGTAAAATAATTACTTTAAAGGTATTATGTTTAATTTGAAAAATTGTGCTTGACTTTTTTGGAACCTATGTAATATATTATTATAATAAAAAATATATTATGCCTTTTCCTTTAATTAAGTATTTACAATGATCCATTTAGTTTTATCTTACCTTCTATTTTCTAAAACTATTATATTTTTATCCTTAATTAAATAAATTTCTTGAAGAAAAATTACATCCAATATTTTAGTGTAAAATCACTTTTTTCTCAAAAAATAAATTGTTCAAAAATGATTTTTTTAAATATCGTTTTGGGTAAATATATTATAATTTCACTTTTCCAAGTCTATAAATTGAATATTTAAAAATTAATTACATATTTTTAACAATCCTATGAAACTTATTTTATAATTTCCATTTCATTTTTCAGCCTTAATTAATTGTTAACATAATAAACTTTTTTCACCATATAAATGGTTGAAAAATGATAGTGCTAAGTTTAAACTAAGGGGAAAGGCTTAGAATATCTCTAAAAATTATCTAAAATTTATTATATGAGTCTATTAAGATCCAAAATTGTCATATATTTGAAATTCTATCCATTTTTTCCCATTATTTTATTATAATAGTTTATATATTATAAAATGAATATAAACTAAAATTATGACTTTAGTTCACTTAATACTTTCCTCCGATAACGATAAGAATAAAAAAACAATTCATGAATTGTTCAAGACCATAAAAATCATAAATTAAATTTATGTTGAAAATTTATGTCTAATTTATAATCATTGTATAATTATCTAAAATGTGTACACAACGCATGTCATGTAGTTGAAAAAAAGGATAAATGAATAAAAAAAATTAAAAGTGATAAGGTCTGGATGACATATGATGTTCCAAAAAAATTATATATAATTTTGAAATATATACTTTGTTTTAATTTTTTAAATCATAACATCATTTTTTCTTGATGTTTTAAATGTAAAATTATGTAAATATTAATGATAATGGAAATTAGGTAGTTAATGTTAAACAATATTTAATAATTTCTTAAAAAAAAGGAATTTTAGGATGG
The DNA here is from genome assembly GCA_963277665.1 of Viscum album. Lineage (NCBI taxonomy): Eukaryota > Viridiplantae > Streptophyta > Magnoliopsida > Santalales > Viscaceae > Viscum > Viscum album. The sequence goes on from OY728163.1 coordinate 341,379,162, forward strand.
GTAGGGGATGAAAATATCATTCATGATACATTTTTTCAAAACATTTAATATATTAATATTAATTTCAAGACCTTTAAAGACAAATAATTTTTTTAAAAACCATTCATCTTTCTATAAAAAGGGAATTAATATAACAATTAAAAATTTGAATATGAGTTCAGTTTTCTCTAAAAATTATGTTCAAATAACTCAAAAAAATTACATACCATGTTACAAATCCAATGGTGACCATAAAATTATCTTCAAAAGTCCTTAATTTCATTTTAAAGGAGAAAACAAAATAAGTGGTTATAAATCATATTTGAATTATTCCAAATATATTTCTTCTTCTAAATTATATAAATCTACTATATCCATAAACATATAATTACATAAGTATCATTATTATATTTAAATGTTATTATTTTCTTGGTAAATCCTTTTTTTCAACTCCTCTCCTTCTAATATAAAATGAAAAACATCACCCATGTGTATAAATTTACTATCGTCTCTATGAATACAGATATTTTATTTTTCACCAATATATCTCATGTATGAGGAAAGATGAATTAATGACTATATATAATATTTATAAAATAATTATGTGTTTATAAAACAAATATATTATATACCTTCTTACCCACTAATCATTTGGAAAATGGAAATGTTTTCCATGACAATGTGTGAACTACCACCTCTATTACTATGTTTCAATTACCCTAACCACCAAATCAAAACATGCTTGAGAAATAGAATAGTTAAAACCCAAAAAAAGACATTTTGAATGAATTATGAGTAGATGGGTAAAAAAAGATATGAATAAAAGGACAAGATATATAAATATGTATATCATATAGGGTAATAATAAATATAAATTCACTATAATGTAGGTCGGAACAAGTCTTACCATGTGGGGATACATGGTAAGAGTTTTTTATCTTAGTTTTCATTATTTGGGACATGTTTATAATTATTAATCTATATTCATTAATATTTTGTATAAAATTTCTATTTGAAATTTTAATTATGGGATATATTAATATTTATGGTGTTATATGTTCCTTTTCATGTCCTTTCTTTCAATGTGAATTTTTTATTTCAAAATCTATAAGTGGTTTATCTTTAAAATATTGTTTACAGTGTTTTTAATTATTTTTCATTTCAATTAATGTAATTTTTAATACTTAAAATATTATTATAAATAGTTAAAATATTATTAAAGTTAATTTTATACTTTTTTGTAATTTCTTTTTAATGTTATAAATTTGAATCCATTCAATGTTTTCCAAAATTTTATTTTTTACTTTTTTTACAAAATTTTAAAAAGAATGTTTTATTAACAATTACTGCATGAAAAAACATTCTCACCATAATAGTTGGTATTCATTTTCAAGATTAATATAATTTTATATATGGGTTTTAAAATTTTATATTTTTACAATTATTTTCGGAATTTTTAATTTAAAAAAATAGAAAATAATGGGACATTTCTTCTTGATTTCAATGAAAATTGTAGATGTTGCAATAAGGTTATTTTTATTTATCCCAACATAATTTAAATTATTTTATGCTTTCTTAGTGAGATTATAAAATGAGACTATACTTGTCCTTTATATGGATGGCTTATGATCATGATATTTTAATGACTACAGAATATTGATATTCGATATACTTGATTCAATATAGATACTTATTGATTGATTAATCAAATTGATTATTTTTATATTGATTATTAAATATATTAGAAATTGATTGGACATGTGTAAGAGATGGTCGTGGGACTTTATAGATCCCTAATGCTTTCGTAGTTTTCCTCAGACAAACTATCTTGGGTATCATGCATATAATTTACATATTTTTGTATGTTGGCTTGATTGGGATGACTTAATGATATGTAGGATGTATTGTTTGATAGGAATTTGTAGTGTGTAAGATGTCATTATTGAAATTACTTATTGGTTTTTAATATTTATTGTTTGATATTAATTGATTTTAAAATTAATATTTATGAAGTTATTCATTCTTTCATTATGAAATAAGTTATTATTTCTTATCTGATTACTAAGATTTTGTCCATCGAAATATTCTAAGCTAATGTTTATTTATTATATGTAAATTTTATTATTAATTAACTATACCAAATTATTTATTCAATATGTATTCGGGATATATGTTGTTATATTCTTTCACATACTATGAATTTGATCTAATCTATTACTATGGTTTCTTTATTTATGATATCAAGAAGGGATATTTGAATGATTTCAAGGATGTAAAAAAATAAAGAAATAGTTTTTTTGAATTTTATAAGCTATGATTTATTGTTCTAATGTAATATAGAAATCATGTAAGACTATAACCTACTATGACTATTAAACATCTCAGTACTTTGGGATATTATATATTTTATCTTGTATTAATGTATTATAATAAATGTCAGATTTGGGTTACTAGAGTCACTATTGTAACATTTTTTATCAGAGAAATTTTAGTAGAAACCCTATGAAGTAGATTTTAAAAGAACATAGTTTTCATTAGTATTATGATATACCCATGGAATATTTAATAATTTTCAAGTCATTTTTATTTTATGTATCAATATTCATTATGAATTAGTATAATTAAGTATCTTCCATTATTTATAAGTGGGTCATAGTGAAAGGAATGGAAAACTTATAAAAACATTATTCAATATAGGGTTTTAATTCCTCAGTAAGTCAGCATAGATAATGTTGGATATAAGAATATTATAACCATATTATTATTTTTGACATTAATTATGACTAATAACCTCAAAAATATGGAAAACCTAGTTTTTTACAGTCTCATGGAAAAATGTCGGACCACTTCATTTGGTAGAAACATAAAACATTAAATTGAACTACTAATCCATTGATTTCTGGACAATGGGTCAAGTCCCATGAAAATATATTTCTAACAATGATATTTAATAAAAATCATAAGGTTATTATATAAGTGTACTCTTCAAAGGGAGATGTTGATCGATGGTGATAATTGATTCCAAAACCTAAGGAGGATAAAGAGATAAAAATCATAGAATGAAATAGTCTTAAGGTTGTATTCTTTGAGAAATATTTCTCTAGAGTGTAAGGAGATGATATTGAACGAAACTTTATTAAGTTAAGATAGAAGGAAAAGTAAAGTGTCTCTAAGTAATAGATAAACTTTACGATATTATAAATTTTTTCTACAAACAATTTATATAATATAGAAAGTAAGATTGACTATTTATTTTTTGGGATTAAGCCAAGAATTATGAGGAATTAGTCTCTGATAATAAAAAAGTAATTCTCTATTTGTTATATTTTCTATGGGAAGAAAAAGTAGACGAATAGGATTGGGAACCAAGAAAAAATAATTAAGGAAAATGAGAATATGGGATGTATGGATCATAAAATATGTTATTATTTTAGAGAGAAATACCATGGAAATTTCTTAAATATATTATGAGTTTGTTAAATGTATGGAGAAAAGGGGAATATATCTTATGAATTAAAAGGTATGAAAGAAGAAATCAATATAAATTTCTTTATATATAAGGTTATTTGACACTACTTGAAAAAATTCCCCTATCATCAAGGGATTTTACCACAGAGGAGGCCTAGATATAATGTACAACCTTTTGAAATCACAACAACTGATGTTGAATTGCATCAAGTTATGATGGAATTAAAATCATTCTTTATTTTATTCCATATTTACATCAACTTTTACAATTTTCAAGGATGTTTAATCATCCCTTGACACTATAATGAAGGGTTTCCTAATTAAAACACCTAATTGGAATATGGTTACAATATTAATATATTAGGCATGATAAATATCTATTCCCTATTTGAAAATATTGTTGATATACCTATGTTTAACTTCTATATAATCCAACTTATTTTTTTTTAATTGATTTTTATGATTAGGGAGTTATAATAAAAAGGAAAAAATAATATATATTGAACTTGTTGTATTTTTGTAATAAATTTAAATTTTAATTTATTTTAGAATTTATTAAGTGTCACTATTGATGTTTTAGGAATTATTGTATTAATTCATCACATAAATGCTTATTCATATTGATTATTATCTTATTCTATGCACAACATATTTGTTTTATATAGGGTAAATATTTTTTCAATATTTTATTGATCCTATGAGCCATTAAAGATTTATTTTTAGGATTCATGTATGATAAATTATACTTATCCATTCATCTTTAGAATCAAAAGTCGAAACATATTGAAATACCCAATCAAAGGTAAATATTTCACTTATAAACTGTAAAGGAATAATGAATATATTTTTCACAAATTAATTAAATTTAAAAGAAATATAAATCAATTATGAGAAAAATAAAACCCAATTTTACTCATTTAAAAACTCATTTATAATTGAAATTCTAAAAAAGATATAAATATATGTGTGTGTGTGTGTCTGTGTGTTGTTTAACAAGTATTTATGATATGTTTCCTACTATTACCTCAAAAAATGAGGTTGAAATATTAGTAGAAATTATATCTGAATACATACCTCCATTAGTGAGTAATAATTGAAATTCAATGGATTTCATATATGTAAAGGGTATAATATTACACACCAAGATTTTAGTATATGTTTTCCTATAAATAAATATATATTTTTATAGCTTGTAACACATGCAACACACAACTCAAAATGAGTTGTGACATATTAAAATAAAACCATAGTAAATAGAATGATTGTGACAAACTATTTTACTTATTATTATTTTTTGACCGATTGAATTTAATTACAGAAAAATAGAATAATTAATTGATTCGATTAAAATCCTTAAATTTTAAAAAGATGTATTTTTTCAAAGAACTATTTTTTTGTAGTGTATTTTAATAAATTGGTAACTTGTAATATATTTTTATATAAAACTAATAAATTATCATACAATTAAAATTAATATCAAATAAGATTAAGAGAACATGCATTCTAAAAATGTTATTTTTCTATAAATTCCATTCTTCATTATATTCAATATTTTCATTAAAAAAATACGAAATTTAATCATTTGAATTTATTTAAATGAAATTATTTTTCTAATTTAACATGTAATTTTTATATTAGGGTGTGTTTATGTGGTTTTGATAATGTTTTATCTTTTAGGTGAATAGTGAGAACACTGATTTGATAAATACCGTACCTTTTATGATATCATAGTAATATTATCTAAACATAAAATATATGAATCCTTTATCAAAGAAATATTTTTCTAAATAAAATATATAAATACTTTAAAACTATTATGTTGAATTTGTAATCCAATGCTTTCCTTTTTTGAATATATGTTATATTTTATTCTAATAAGAAACTATTTTAGTGAATTTCATTTTATTATGTATTCACAGTGATCCATTTGATTTTTTATTTCTTTGAAAGTCATAAAAATATTATATTTTTATCCTTGATTCTATAAATTTCATGGATATAAATTTAATAAATTATTTTTTCATACAATAATTTTTATGTTTAGAAATATATTTTTTTAAAAAATTCACCGTTGTGTTTCTTATAATTACATAATAATTATTTACTATAAATTATTAAAATATAATATTTTAAAATATATTCCAAAATTATAGTCATTATATTCAAATAATTTAATATGATTTATTTAATTTTTTTCGCATTGAATATTTAACATGATAAAAAAACGACCAAAGTAGAGGTTAAAATGGGTTAGTGGGGAATTTAAACTAATAGATAGCCTTAATGTATCACTAATAATTTTCAAAAATTCATTACTTGATGGAAAGAAAACAATACTTTGTCTTATATTCTAAACATTGGACATTTTTTGAACTTTACTTGATTGTGTAATTTCTTCTCTATCATAAAATCATATTATAAGGACCCAACCATAAAATATTACCTAATCTTGAATTAAATTAACAATTCACATTGAGGATCTTTTCAGGTTTATAGTTTTAGAAAATTATGACATAACTATTATATTACATCTCAAAAATTACAATGTAGACACTTCAACTTAGTTTCCATTTTTTTCATCAAATAAAAACTCATGAAAAAAAAAGATTCATTTCTAGTTCCATGTTTTAGACAGCATTCCATTTCCTTGATCCCATCCTTGACCCTATTTATATTTAAGTCTTGTGAAAAAACATTTGAAAACATGGTATGATCATAAAAAAAATATTAGTAAGGGTTATAAAACAAGGAAAGAGAACATTATTCCATCAATACATACCAAGAATAAGCACTTTAACATACCCCATGAAGTCATAAGATTTATGAATAACACATAGAAATCATTAATCTTAATGGTAACTTGTGGCATCCATAACATTCTTACATTGTAGCTTTCACAGCTACGTAGGGTGTTAAATTTGGAATACCCATCACATTATATTCCCAAAATATTTTAAGAGAAACATTAATGTTTATACACCAAATAAAATAAAGTCGTGTATAAATCAAAAGATTCCTCAATGAATGGAGATTGATACGAAGTCCCTTACCTCATGTCTGACTTGACATATTCATTCTTTAATCACCTGATTAGTAAAAAAACTAAATTTATACTTCATTAAGTACCTTTTTCAAGTTTATTTTTTTTATTTCACTTATTACCATTTTATAAACATTATGTAATCATTTAAGTTAATAATGGTCATACTGTCGATATATGGTACTTGTGTCAAAAATGAACTTCTTATATTTACAAGTTATCCATGTTGTAAAACTTACATTATCTCTAGAATGATATTCATGATTTAGATATCATATATATCATATATTTCCAGCATATATAAGTATTTATAATAGTACATAACATTTTGAGGTATGAAATGAAATGCATTGTTCATAGAGACGGTAAGTCCTACGTATGCATGAACTCTACTTTAATTTTTAAGTAGTATTTAATGGAATTAAAACTTTAGGAAACATAGGTATATTATTATTCCAGTATAATATTATATATAATTTCAGTAACTATATCCTTTAAATGTTCCATGTATGTTACGAATGGTTCATATCACTTTGAGTAAGTGGTAGTCTGCACTTCCTCAAATGAAATTATCGCATTTACCCATTATGGAAACCATAAAAGTATTCTATAAATAAAATATAAAGAAGAATATAAAAAATATAAATATAATATATATTACATATAAAAACATTTCAATCATAATGGACACCATATGAGGAGGTCGGAGATAATTGAACAATCATCGTTTCATGAGGCGTTAGTTTCCGTCCACAGAAACAGTATGTTATTTAGCCATTAGATTGGGGTGTTTGTAAGTGTAGTCCAAATACTTCACACAAAAACAACCAATTATATTCATAATACTGGTTTTGTTATAAAATAAACTAATAAAAAGAGTTTATGGGGTTGGAGAAGTAAAATAAAATAAAATAACTTAAGAGAATATGTACCTTTAAATAGGGTAACTCTCGTGGCTTTGAACCAAAAATATTTATGGAAGTTCTTTATACCTAAAGTAAGTCATATAGATGGAAGAGAGGGATCTTTAGAGATTATTTGGGTAGATTATGGATGGTCTTATAGCTTGATATGTGTGAGTAATGTGTTAGAGGTGATAGCTTTTTACAAGGGGGGGAGGGGCTCTTTAGGAATGTTTGTAAATATTATTTTATAATATAATGATTATTCGTTTCTAAAGTTCCAAAACTCATTAAATTAGAATCTAATATGACTCTATTTCGAAAAAATATTATCCAATAATAATTTTACAGGTTTTAAATATTGTTTTAATTTATATAATCTTATTTATTTAAATCATTCATTAATGAGGTAAACACTCCATCATTATTGTGTCACAAATAATTTTATTTATTTTATGTCTAAATAATATAAAAAATACCATGATGTAGGAAATATTTTTAGATTTCAAATTAATACTTATTGAGGAAGAGATAACATATTTATCACCAATTAAGAATGTATTTACTAAAATATATATGTTTATATCATTTTTGTCTTTACATAAAATTAATTAATATAAAGTGTCATTATCACACTTAAGTGGTTCCATGGGGTCCCAAAATATACAGAAGCATTCCCATTGTTTGCAATTTATCAACCAATATTATTATTACACATATTAGGGTGATTTACAATTATTATAATATTATGTTTACCATGGATTACCCTATTTACCTTTAAATGTGGTAAATAAAAGTCAAAAGTTAATATTCACCAAAAATTATTATCATCTTAATTAACAATATTTTACTTACTAAAAAAACCATGTATGTTGGAATTTGTAAATTCAATATACATAAGTGGAAAATTTTCATTTAAATGAAAAGGTTTTTTTTAACAACTACTCACTGTTTTCACTATTCATCAAAAATTGATGTTTTTCATAAAAATATTAAAAACTCAGCCTAAAATATATTTGATATTATGAATTAAAAAATCATTTATATTTAATTAAATTAAAAACATATAAGTTTCATTAATCAATTTAAAATTAATTCTCATTGTCAAAATAAAAAAGCGTGTTTTTAAGAAATAATTACCATTAAAAGATTGACACTAGTTTATGTACAATTTCAAAGTGAAATTACATCTAATGAACAAAATTGGATTAAATGGTAAAAATATAATCTCATTAAACTTTAGAACCAATTAAAAATATAATCTAACCATATAAATATTTTATATTAAAAGGTAGTTTTGAATTAAAATACTATATTTTTCAATATTCATTAAAAATATGAATTTCATCAGAAAAATACAAAACAAAATTCCCAAAGTAAATTTTTATGTCCGAATTATAAATAAGAATTTTATTTTGTCAAATAAAGAATATAAAAGTTACTAAAACTAGATTTAAAAAGGCTTCTCCATCAAAATGTAGAAAATTTACCTTTTAATGAATATTATAGTGTTTTTACTTTAAATTTGATTCAATCAAATTTTAAGCCTATAACTTTTATCGGATAAATTTAAAAACATTTAACAAACATTTATAATCATATTTTGGTTATTTCTATTCATTCTTGCCAATATAATTTCTTGGTGTTAACTACCATTTAAAATAATATTATATTATTATTTTTCAGTATTAATCAGCATTGTAGGCAACATAAGATTTCAAAGAAACATGTTGTCGCATATTAGGTACTCCATGGAACATAGCATCCCCTTTAAAGTAAACTTAATATTTAATTCACAAATATTAATAAATATGAAAATGATATATTCTTTATTTACTAGGGATGTTACATCCTTCCCTCCATTAGGGAATTATGTCCCCGGGATTCTATTCACATATCAAATATGTGTGGATATTTATCCCACATAGCATTTTTAGATTATCATGTTTCTTATTCAACCATATGGTTTTTCTAAAAAACCTTTACCTGATGAATTTTCTTATTCCACATCACTTTCTCTCTTTGTTCAAGAATATGGACTGGTTGTTCCTCATAAGAGTGATTGTCTTCCAATTGAACTACATCTGGGCTCAAAACATTAGATTGATCCAGCATATACTTTCTCAACATTGAAACATGAAAAAACAATTATGTACCGGGGATAAACGTGGAGGTAAATCCACTTTGTACACAATTGATACAACTTTCTCTAGGATTTAAAAAGGTTCAGTTAACCTCGAACCCAACTTTCCCTTCTTACCAAAACGCGAAACAGTTTTCTATAGAGAATCTTTGAGAAAGTCATGATCACCTGCCTTAAATGAAATTCCGTTCATCTGGTTTTCCACATAACATTTCTGCCTGCTATGAGCTGTTCTCATGTGCTTCTATATCAACTGAAATTTTTTCTACCATCTCTTCTACCAATTTTGGTCCCATCATCTTCCTTTAACCTACATCATTCCAAAAAACAAGAGTTCAACACCACTTCCCATATAATTCCTCAAACAGAGCCATCTGTATACTAGAATGGAAATTGTTATTATAAGAAAATTCAACCAAATAAAGATGTTGGCCCTTACTTCCCTCATAATCTATTGAGCAAACAAGTAACATATCCTCTAGGGTCTAAATTGTTCATTCTGATTACCAATATGACTGATGATGAAAAGATGTACTAAAATTTAATTTAGAACCCAACAAATTCTGAAGGCCTTTCCAAAAGTTATAAGTAAATATGGGATCATGATCAGATACAGTGGAGATGGTAACTCCATGTAGCCTAACTATCTCTTTAACATGCAACCGAGAAAGTTTATCTAGAGATATAGTATATCAAATATGAAGGAAATGAATAGATTTAATCAATCGATCAATAATAACCTAGATTGTAGTATTACCTCAAGATGACTTTGGTAATCACACTTCAAAGTCCATGGATATATTATATCATTTCCACTCTGGAACTGGTAATGCCTGAAGCATCCCTTTCGGTAACTTCCACTATGCTTTAACCTATTGACAAGTCAAACACTACATAGTAAAGTCAGCAATATCTCTTTTCATTCCACCCCACCAGTAATACTCCCAATGATATATATATATATCTTTGTACTACGAGGATGAACTGAAAACAAATAATTATGAGCATCACATAAACAATATATCTTCAATTGTGAATCAAAAGTCACACATAATCTCTTTCAAAACCTCAAAACACAATCATTATCAATGTTAAAATCCGGAAAATTACCCAACTGAACCAACTCTACCTTTTTCTGCAACTCACTGTCTTCCTTTTACTCTTTCTTAATTCTGTCCGATAGAAATGATTTCACTGACACCTAAAACAAAATAGATGAATTTCCTACACCAACAACTTCTGTGCCAAATTTCATCAAATATTTAATCAAAGGATCTAGTTCCAAATGTGACATTGTTAATGTTGCATTATATTTTCGACTCAAAGCACAAGCCACTTTATTTTCCTTTCATAGATGGTAATGAATTTTTCATTCATAATCCTTGATTAATTCCATCCATCTCCTCTGTCTCATGTTCAATTATTTCTGAGTAAATATATTCTTTAAACATTTTTGGTCAGTATATATTTTATATTTTACTCCATACAAATGATGCTTTCAAATTTCTAAAGAAAAAACAATAGTAGCTAATTCCAAATCATGTGTAGGGAAATTTAACTCATGAGGTTTCAACTGATGTGAATAATAAGAAATTACAAGATAATTATGCATAAGGATACAGCCAAGTCCTTTAAACAAAGCTTCACTGTAGATAATAAACTCACCATCTCTAGAAGGTAGTGCCAAAATTGGTGCATTCACCAATATTCTTTTTAATTCCAGGAAATGATCATCAAATTATTTTGTCCAAATGAATTTACCCCTTTTGAGTTAATTTATTCAGTGGGATAGATAAACCTGCAAATTTTTCAGCAAACCTCCGGAAATAACCTTCCAAACCAAGAAAACTACAGATCTCAGTTATATTTGTGGGTATTGGACATTCTTTAACATCTTTTGTTTTAGGAGGATCAATAGTTATGACATTTTTGGAAACAATGTGACCAAGGAATGAAATTTTTTGTAACTAAAACTCACACTTTCTGAATTTCCCACACAGTTTCTTTTCTTTTAAGGTTTGTAATATAACCCTAAAATGTCTTTCATGATGCTCTTTACTTTTATAATAAACCGAAATATAATCAATGAACACAACCACAAACTTATCCAAGAACTCATGGAATATTCTATTCATAAAATCCACTAATACAGAAAGTGCATTGGTTATCCCAAAAGGCATAACTAAAAATTCATAATGGCCATATCTAGTAAGAAATGCGGTCTTCAGAATGTCTTCTTCCATTACTTTAAACTGATGGTACCCTAACCTCAAGTCAATCTTCGAAAAATACTGAGCTCCCTAGAGAAGATCATACAAATCATTGATATGAGGCAAAGGATACTTGTACTTAAGAGTGATTTTATATAACGCTCTTTAATCAATTCAATGTCTTATTGAACTATCTTTTTTTAACAAACAAGACAGGAGTACCCCATGGTGATGTGCTAGGTTGAATGAAACCTTTATCTAATAAATTATACAATTTATTATTTAACTCGAAAAGTTCAATTTGAGCCATTCAATAAGTCAGTTTGGAAATTGTTATAGCATCAGGAACTAAGTCAACACTAAATTCATCTTCCTGATCATGTATCATATCTGGAAACCCTTCAGGAAAAACATCAAGGTACTCATTTACCCCTGGCACATTATTAATCTAAAAAGTTCCTTTGCTTCCAACAATATGTGAAATGTAACATTCATTTCCATCTTTTATTAGTTTCTCAGCTTCCTAATATGTTATCAAAAGTAAACGTTCATTCTTGTACACAAACTGAAAATATTTATGAAAAGAAACCACTTCCGCTCTGTAGTCAATATTAGCATGATAAATATAAATCCAACCCATACCCAAAATAAAATCATACTCTACTAGAGGAAAAAAAATATTGTTTACAGGTAGATTCTTTCATCACACAAGAACATGAAGGTTCTTGTAATTTCCTTTTGTCTCAACGTTTCCTCCTGGTGTTTTTTCTATAAGTTTAGGACAAATGTATTGAGATTGAATTTTCGATTTACTGGAAAACTTCTCAGAAATGAACAAATGTGTATACCCCGAATAAAAAAACTCATTGGAATAATATAGAAAACAAAAAGTGTACCTAATACTACTTAATTTGATAGACCCACATCTACAAAAGTAGTTGAAAAGGATTTCACCACCCCTTTCTACTAATAGTCTGGTTATTTTCCCTCAGTTGAGTTCTTCATTGGACACTCATTTTCACAATGACCCATTTCATTTCACTTAAAACTTCTTACTGAATGTAAATCATATTTTGTCTTATCATTAACCTGATCTTTTTTCAATATAATTATGATCCTTATGTCCCATTTTATCACAACGGTAGCATTTACCAGACTTCAAAAGACATGCCACAACAAGTATTTTACAACAATTTTTACAAACTGTATACTTAATTTTCATACCATCAGACTTTTTTGAAGAGTTCTTCCATTTCTTCGACCACCTCTACCTCTTATTATTCTATTTTTCAAAGAACACCTGGTCATCACCAAACTCCATTTCCAACTTATCTGCACAGAAAACAAGTTTTTCATAACTTTTGAACTCACAAAAATATAAATCCCTTCGATACGTTGGATTTTATCCTGAGTAAAAATGATAGATTTTAATATGAGGATATCCTATGAAATTTGAATCATATCTTTCCAGTCGAGTGAATTTTTCTTCCTAAGTATCCACTAAGTCATCCTCCAGTCTCAATTTCAGGAATTTTTTATCCATCCTATGACAAACCACCTTAGGAAAATATTTATCATGAAACATACCTTTAAATTCATCCAAATAAAGAGAATCAATCTCTTCATTGTCCCCACATATTTTTCACCATCAACCACCAATAATTATCTCCACCTTCAAAATAGAAAACAACATGACTAACCATTATATGTTCTGAACACCCCATGAAATAAAAAATATTCTCCAGTAATTTAATCCACCCTTCAGCAAGAATTGGGTCAGATAATCTTACGAATGATGGGGGATGTTTCCTAATGAAATGTTCCACTACTAACATGTTCCTATGTGGTAGATCTAGACAATCTTGTACATGGATAACACCACCATTTATAGAATGAGTCAATTGTGCCGTCAATGCAACAAATTATTTAGTTCTCATTTTGACCATCTCAGGTTTCTGATTTGGAAGGTTGTCTTCCTCTTGATGGCATCCCATCATAGTTGCCCAATTTAGTATCTGTAAAACCATTCTGAACACAAATAATTTCTTAGGCAAAGCAACATAGTAATCTATAAATGCTATATCATTTCAATTTTACAATAAATAGATTTATGTACATTAATTTAACAATATTATAACTCATAAAGTTGTCTAAACCGACCTATGATACCAAATATAATGACCCAGCCTTAAAAAATTATGTAATCTAGTATTAAATGAATAATTCTCATTGAGTATCTTTCTAGGTTTAGAGTTTTAGTGAATTAGGACATAACTATTACATTACATTTAAAAAATTAAAAAGTAGACACTTCTACTCAGTTTCCATTTTTTCATAAAATAAAAACTCTTTAAAAAATGATTCATGTCAAGTTCAATGTTTTAGAAAGAATGAAATTTCCTTGATCCCATCCTTGACCCCATTTATCTTTAATTCCTTTGAAAAACATTTCAAAACTAGGGATGTGCATAAAAAGCTCAGTAAGGGTTATAAAACTAGGAAAGAGAACATTAGTCCACCAATACATACCAAGCATAAGCACTTTAACATACCTCATGAAATCATAATATTTATGAATTTCACATAGAAAACATAAATTTTAATTATAACTTGTGGAATCCATAACATAATTACGTTGTATCTTTCACAACTATGTAGGGTGTTACATTTGGAATACCCATAAAAGTATATTCCCTAAATATCTTAAGTGAAACATTAACGTTTACCTCAATCACATTACCCAATTCTTTGGAGATCTATCTTGGTCTCACATGCCCTAGGTTTATCATGTAACCACCCGTATACGTAAATGATTCCCAAGAACCATAACATATTAATAAAAAATAAAATAAACATAAAGGAAAGATAACATTTCCACATTTCCATCAAAATATATCATTTAAATATATTGACATAACAATTCAATTATCAAAACCACTTTCAATAAAAAAAATACTTAAAAAGATTGTATGGTATTTATTTTTCTTTTAAAAACATTATTTCTTGTTAAGGAAGCCAAATATCAAATAATAGTCACAGCGGTGGAAAGGTCGTTGTCACCACTTATGTTAAAAAGAAAAAATTCCTTTAGTTATTTTGTAAAATAATTTGTAGAGAAAATATTCCCTTTGAATGAAATTAAATTTCAACGGGTTTTATACCCCTAATAAAATAAAGCCATGTTAAAATCAAAGGATACCTTAATAAAAGGAGATTGAGACAACGTCCCTTACCTCATGTCTGACATGACTCGTTCATTATTTAATCTTATAATTAATAAAATAAAGTTAATTTATAATTTCTTAAGAACCATTTTCATGGTTATTATACCTTTTATATCACTTATTACCATGTTATAAGAATTATTTAATCAATTAACTTAAAAATGGTCATTTTGTCGTTATTTGGTACTTGAGCCATAAATGAACTTCTTATATTTACAAGTTGTCCATGTGGTAAAAATTCCATTATCTCCAAAATTATATTAATGATTTAGATATCATATATATAATATATATCTAGTTTATTTATTTTTTTATTTTAGTATATAACATTTGGAGGTAAGAAATGAAATGCAGTGTTCATGGAGACGGTAAGCTGTATGTATGCATGAACGCTACTTTCATTTATATTTCATATTTAATGGAATGAAAAATAATTGATACATTGGTATATTATAATTATAGTATAATATTATATATAATATCATTATCCCCATCCCTTATAAGTTCCATTTATGGTATTAACGAGTCATATCACTTTGAGGGGGCGGTAGTCCGCACATCCTCAAAAGAAATTATCGTGTTTAACCATTATGGAAACCATAAAGGTAAGAAAAAAAATGAAATATACAAGATAATAGAAAAAATATAAATATAATATATATTACATATAAATATAGTTTCATCATAATGGCCATGATAATAGGCGGTAGGAAATAATTGAACAATCATCGGTTTGTGAGGCGTTAGTTTGTCATCCACAAAAATAGTATGTTATTTTCTCATTAGATTGTCGTGTGTGTAATTTTAGTTTTAATAATTCCTATAAAAACAACCTAGTATATTGAGGATACTGGTTTTTTAATAAAATAAACGAATAAAAATATTTCGGGGGGTTGAAGATGTAAAATAAAAGAAAATAACTTAAGAGAAGATAATACCTTTAAATCAGGTAACTCCCTTTGGTTTGAACCAAAAGAATTACTTAAAGTGCCTTCTGCTTAAGGTAAGGATTCTAGGTGGAAGTGAGGGATCTTTAAAGATTATTTGGAAGAGTTTGGATGATCCATGGGGCTTGAGAGGTGTGAGTAATGGGTTAGTGGTGATGGCTATTTTTAGGGGGGAGGAGGGGCTCTTTTGGAACTTTTGAAAATATTATTTTAATATATAATGATTAACAGCTTATAAAAGGAAAAAACTAATTAAAGTATAATATACAATGACTCTTGTTCGAAATAAAATTATCCAATAATAATTGGACAGGTTTTGGATATTGTTTTTATTTTTATAATCTTATTTTTTGAAAAATCATTCATTAATGAGGTAAACACTACATCATTATTGTGTCATAAATATTATTATATTTTGATTTGTAAAAATTATTTAAAAATACCATGATGTAGGTAATATATTTATATTTCAAATGAATCTTTATATTTGAAGAGATAACTTATATATCCCTATGTAAGTATTTATTTACTAAAAGATATATGTTTATGTTATTTTTGTCATTACTTAAAATTAATTACTATAAAGTGTCATTATCACTATTAAGTGGCTCTATGGAATCCCAAAATTGACCAAAGCATACCCATGGTATGATAAGTATCATCCAATATGATTAGAAAACATGTTAGGGTAATTTAATATTCATATAATAATATTTTTACTTTGGATTACCCTATTTATCTTTAACCGTGGTAAATAAAAGTCAAAAGTTATTATTCACTAAAAATTATTTCCGTCTTATTGAACCACATTTTACATGCTAATAACAACCATGTATGTAGAATTTTCAAAATTCAATTCAAATAAGTGGTAAAAATTCTTTGAAATGAAAAATTTGGTTTTTTAAATACTACTTTGTGTTTTCACTATTTATCAAAAATTGATGTTTTTCAGATAAATACCAAAAATTCTACCTAAGCTATATTTTATATTCAGAATTCAAAAATAATGTCTATTTTACCAAATTCAAAACTTATAATTTTCAATAATTAATTTACAATTAATTCCCGTAGTCAAAATAAAAAAGCGTGTTTTTAAATAATAATAACTATCAAAATATTGACACTTGTTTTTTTCCAATTTCAAACTGAAATTACTTCCAATAAACAACATTAGATTAAATGGTAAAAATATAATATCATTACACTTTAAAACATTCAAGACCCATCCACTGGGGCCCATGTCATGACTACCCAAATCCCACCTTTAATAGGCTAGGGGCTGGAAACTAGCACCGAAAGGCATATTCCCTAAAATGGGAAAGCATTGCCTTTAAAAATGTACAAACACACAGTCCGAGAACACAACAAGAAGTGATTGTGAAGTAAATTGTTGTAGTTAAAAAGGAGTGTAGAAATAAAAATGGGCCAGAATAAAATCCCAACTGAATGTACAAGTACAACTAAAATGTAATAATACAACTGAAAGGAACAATAGAACTGAAAAAGAGAAAAGAAGCTCTTGGATTGTCCACCAAGAATCCTACCAGAATGGTAGTTACATTTCATGATCAGTAGTCTCTGTATCGCGTCACACCAAACAGTCCACCCCGGATCTTACCTAAAGGGTAGGTTCAACTCACGATCAGTAGTCCCTACATCGCGTCACACAAAATGGTCCGCCTCTAAGAACCGTCCTTTCCTAGATCCCTCACCCTCAATCAATGTCATATGTTTTCTACACAAGACACAACAAGGTGCAGGTGACGCCCATTAAGGGGTGAGTATAACGATACACAGTATGGACCCTGAGACCCCGTAGGTCAATTTTAGGATCTACCTAAGGAGAAAAAATCCCAAAGTACCCAATGGTACTCTCAGATTTTCAATCCAATTTACCGTTTAGAAGTTATGGATTTTACAATAAAATAATTACCACTTAATTATTTTATATATGGCCAAAAGCAAACATTCACTAGTTTCTCGCATTATCCAATGTTAGTATCATCTTAAGAAAATCATAACCTAACGAGTTCGGTGGTGCTATTGTATTTTCAATTTGAATTTCCATTTGTGGGTTATAAGCATTGTAAAGATAAAATAATTTAATTTAATTATTTAATTTACGGTTATGCCATTTTGGTTTTCTCACTGGAGACTTAAACCAACTAAACATAAGTCGCGCCTAGGGTATCCCCACCATCCTAAAGGAAATGGTTCCTTGGATTTATAATTCGGGCAGTTGTTTATCAGTTATTCCAGTTTTTTAGGAAAACTGCTTATGTGCTCTAATTATAGATTAACAGGACTTCAATGGATCATTCCAGGCACTCTAGGCCTTAGAATCACATGCCATAAAATTTCATGGTCTCGTCATAATTCCACATAATTAAAACAATTATACATACATTCTGAGATATTACATTATCCCCACCTTAGGGTTTTATGTCCCCAAAATCCAAAACAAAAGAAAATGAAACAAATAAGGGTACTGAGCACAAATCTGAGCCTCCTGCTCCCATGTACTTTCCTAGAGGTTCTCAGGATGTCGGAAAATGCACACCATAGGTATCGACCACCCATGAAGGACCTACTCCTATCAATCCTCAAACACCACTAGGAACTCCATAAAATTAACCCCATTGTAAAAGATCAACTTTCCATTGTTTATAATGTTCGATGGATAAGGAAAACATCTCCTCAACTGTGACACATGGAAAACATTATGCACCTGGTACATTTGTGGAGAAAGAGATAGATGGTATTCCACCTCACCCACTCTACTGAGAATATAGAAAGGTGTGACGAACCTCATAGATAACTTTCTGCCCAAGCCAAATCTTCACAAACCTTGTTGAGGTGAGACTTGTAAGAAGACATGGTCTCCCTCCTATAACTCCAAAGGTCTCTACCTCCTGTTAGCATAAGACATCTTCCAACTCTATGTAGTCTTCACTTGCGGACAAGTGAGGCATCTTGATACAAACACTACCACTGCTTCCATCATCCCTGGCCACCAGTACTGATTCTGAAGGTCCTGGTACATCTTCTCCACTCCAGGATGTACCGTTAAAGGGGATGTATGGATCTCCCTCAACGCCTCCTCCTGATTCATCACTAGTAACATGGTACATCCTCTGAAGATGATGATGTGCTCTACACCTTCAGAGAATCATTCAGAAGACCGTCCTGAGGATATCTGAGCATGTTGGGCCTCGCAGTCAATGTCTCAAGTTGTGCCCCCCACCCAATTGTGCTGAAGAAATGCGGGAGTGACAGTCATAGACTAGATGTAAGAAACTCAATCTTTATCTATGAAGGATATCTGCAGTGTGTCTAGCGGCTCTGATGCCTCACTCAGCAGTGGTAGACCAGACCTCCTGCTAAGTGCCTATGTTACCATGTTCCCCTTCCCAGGAGTATAGACTATCTCAATGTCATAGTCCTAGATGAACTCTATCCATAATCTATGTCTCATGTTCAGGTCCTTCTATGGTAAGACACACCTGAGACTCTTGTGATCATAGTAAACAGCAAATCACTCACCGATCAAGTAATGTCGCCACACATTTAAGGTGAAGACCCTTACATATAACTCCTAGTCATGGGTAGCATAGTTATTCTCATGTTGTTTCCGCTACCATGATCCATAGGTGATCATTTCTTGCTACTGCATTAGGACACACCCAAGTCTGGTCCATGATTCTTCGTAATAGACTACATACCCAACTCCCTCTTCTGGTATTCTCATGACGAGGGAACCTTTCAATATCTGCCTCATCTATTTAAAGCTTTTCTAGCATCTATTTTTCAACATGATGGGTTGTCCCTTCTTCATAAATGCTGAAAAGGTTATGGAAACTCTTGAAAAGTCAATAATGAATTTCTTGTAGTACCCATCCAAAGAAGAAGTCCCTCTCTGTTCGGAGAGGTAATCCTGGAAAAATCTTTTGAAAAGATGTCCCCACACTATTCCACTCATGTTAGAAACTGAAAACTCAAAAATAATGCTGCCACGAGGGTAATTCTGGCCGACTCAAGAGTGATTGGCTAAACCCTCTTATGCATTAATTAATCTTGTGCTACCCGGGATTCCTTTTTCACTGACCTAGGAAACCCCCATTCTAACATTGTAGATAACCCGCAACCTTTTTATCTAATTCAATCAATCTGAGTATGAACTGTGGATGTCAAGTCCATACCTAAACTAACGTCGTAAGACCTTGATATTTCCACCAAGAGGTTCCAATAAAAACACAAGCCTCAAGGGTCCGATCACACCATCTGTGTAAGTGTGATTATCGAGTCTCCCCACAAAGGCATCTCCAGATGTGAGGGTCAAGTCAAAGGTTAAACCAGAAAGTCTAGTTCTTGGACAAGATTTGTGGAAGGGAATATTGATTGGTACCTATGTCTATTAATATAGAAGAAAGTAGTAGACATAGACTGTACCTAGAATCATTCCTAGATCCCTTGGGTTGCACTCTGTGACCGCATGCAGCTACTCCCTTCCCCTGTCCTCCAGCTCCCTAAGCCTAGTGGGGACTACATAGGAGGGTGGGTAGTAACATGTTGAAATGTACACCACCTCTTGCTGCTCTCTTAGATCTGATTCCACATCTGCATCCCTTCATATTCATCTTTCCCTATCACATCCTCTTCCTGAAACATTTTACATGCCCAAGTCTCTAAGACTGGCATTAGTTTCTGGCATTCCCACTGTTAAGATTCACTAGCTGCATTCACTCATCCAAAGAACATTCAACAAAAAAGGTTCTCCCTAGCACCCTAACAAAATTTCGAATGCATAGAGGAATAATACTAGCTTGGATGTCCCTAAACACCCCTCGCTCAGAGGTATGATCCTTGAAGCACTGATCATACTGTAATCATCGAGTACCTGGGATTCTCGGTATGCCTCGATGAATACTCAGCTCCTGACTTGTCGTCCAGACGAAGCTATAGAAGCTCTTGGAACTATCATCAATTATCTCTTTATTGAAAGAGAACACCTTCTATGAGGAAGCTTCTCAAGCATGTCCACTGAAAAGTCAACTATTTGCATGATCAAGGTAACATAAACCCTATCATCGTCCTGATGACACACATAGACGGATTTCTACTAGGACCGCCATCTAATAGAATGGGGCCCTCGCTAGATGGAAACTTGGATACCACCTCAAGCCAGCCCTAAGCCGCCTATGAGATGGGCTCAAAATGGAACATGAGGTTGTCTAATGCTGAAACACATGTAAGGCAATAAGCCTACATGTTTCCTCCATCGGTACCGCCGGTTGTAACTGCTGACCAACGCGCAGAGATATAGATGACACACTACCTGAAGGTACTATCTTTGGCAAAAGTCTAGCTAATGAAGCTTCATTAACCTACAGACAATCCTGATGGTTACATACTAAAAAAGGTCAGTGTCTTGGATCACCATATACTCAAATGGTGTCCCAACTAGGAGGAAAACTCTAGCCATAGCCTCCAGCCTATCCTCGGCTGCCTGGGAATCTGTCTGGCCTCGAAACCTTAGAGGCCTCTACCACTAGAACTTGTGCAACACACTCAGTCGGCGTGCACCATCTGCAGGTGGGGATAGGATAATCTATTTCCCAACGGGTGGTGGGGCTAATGGTGCAGCACCCAAAGGTGCTAACACCATAATAGGGCCATGCACCGAGGCCTCATCGCTCAGTGGGCCAGCATCACATACCCTCTCAGGATTCCTAGTTGGCTGTCTATGTTGTGGCATACTAATAAATAGAAGGACCATAATGGTCATTAGGTTATACCTGGTGATCTGACTCCAATAAAATCACAAGAAAAACTCTTCAAAAACACACGCAATCAGTGTTTTTGTGTACCGAGTCGGAAACCAGAATTCAAGGTATTGGTGTATGGATACGTCATCCACTGCACCAACACTAGACTCCCCAAACTGAAAACCACACTCATAACACTTAACACTATTTCCACAAATAAAAGATCAGATCCCAAGTTCATCAGTATAATTGAACACCTCTGATACCTCTTTGTAATGTCCCGTCCCCCGGGGCCCATGTCGTGACTACCCCAAACCCGCCTTCAATAGGCCAGAGGCTGGCGACTAGCACCAAAAGGCGTATTCCATAAAACGTGAAGGCATTTAATTTAAACCTCTACAAACACATAGTCTGAGAACATGACCAGAAGCTACTATGAAGTAAACTTCTATAGTAAAATGGTGTGCTAAAAGAAAAAGGGGTCAGAATACAAGCCCAACTAAAAGTACGAGTACAAATGAAAAGTACAAATACAGATGAAAGGAAAAATACAACTAAAAAGGGAAAAGTAGCTCTTGGATCATCCACCACAGATCCTACCATAAGGGTAGGCACAAATCATAATCAGTACTCCTTGCGTCGTGTCACACCTAACAGTCCACCCCGGATCCTACTAGAAGTATAGGTAGAACTCATGATCAGTAGTCCATTCATCGTGTCACACCAAATGGTCCACCTCTAAGCATCAACCAGTCATGCCTACCTTATCCTCCATTAATTTTGTACATCATCCACACAAGATACAACAAGGTGAAAACGAAGCACGTGCAGGGGTGAGTATAATTATACTCAGTAGAGACCTCGAGACCCCATAGGTCTCCTTAACTTCCACAAAGGAAAAACAGTATAGCATGACATAAACTCTACTTAGGTATATTCCCCTACATATACCTAAGTTATCAATATATACTCATCTCATATATGAGGGAAGTATAAGACAAAGGAAACACCATGAAGGTAGAAGTACCACATAAGTAACACCATGAAGATAGTACCATGAAGGTAAAAGACATAGTTCAAACAGAGTCTTAGCTCAAAGTAGGTATACAAATCAGAGAAACATGATTATGATGATGACCCACACAGGAGTGCTATGAATTTTGATATCCATCCATGGACTCTCTAGGACTAAAAACAAGTAACATTCCCAGTCACAACATTGAACACCTCTGATACTAGAGAAATGCTAATCTATCGAGTACAGTAGGCCTATCGCGCCACCCAGAGGCGCAACCCACTAACCTTGAACTGCTAAGGTACTCCTCCCCCACGCATACTATGGGTATATCGGATCACACAGAGTCGCTGCCCAACCGGGCCACTACACATCTTGGTCTCTTCCCTAGAGGGCCGCCACCCAACCAGGATTCCCTCTTGTGGGCTGGGCTGCCCCTTTTCAGGA
Organism: Viscum album; assembly: GCA_963277665.1. Classification (NCBI taxonomy): domain Eukaryota; kingdom Viridiplantae; phylum Streptophyta; class Magnoliopsida; order Santalales; family Viscaceae; genus Viscum; species Viscum album. The sequence continues at coordinate 341,402,302 of OY728163.1, forward strand.
CGCCCTATATGGGTCTTACCGCCCTTGTGGGCCGCCCCTTTTTGTGGGTCAAGCCTCCCTTGTGGGAAGCCCCTTTTTGTGGGTCAGCTTCATAATCATGTTTTTTTCAGTTGTATACCTAGTTTGTGTTGGGGATCTATTTGAACTAAGTCTTTTACCTTGACGGTATTATATTCATGGTGTTACTTGTGTGGTACTTCTACCTTCGTGGTGTTACCTTTGTGGTATACTTCCCTCATATATGAGATTAGTATATTTTGATAACATAGGTAAATGTATGGGCATATACCTATGTAGAGTGGATGTCTAGCTCTGTGGTTTTTATTTGTCGAACTTTAAAAGACCTATGGGGTCTCAGGGTCCCTACTATGTATCGTCATAATCACCCATGCAAGGACTTTGTCTGAACCTTGTTGTGTCTTGTGTAGATGAAGTATGGCATTGATCAAGGATGAGGGAGACAGGACTGCATAGTTCTTGGAGGTGGACCATTTTGTGTGACGTGATGTAGGGACTAATGATTGTGAGTTGTACCTAAACTTCAGGTAGGATCCGGGGTGGAAAAATTGATGTGACATAATATAGGGACTATAGATTGTGATTTGTACCTACCCTTCATGTAGGATCAGTGGTGGATGATCTAGGATCCACTTTTCCATTTTTCAGTTGTATTTTTCCTTTCAATTGTATTAGTACTTTTTAATTGTACTCGTACTTTTAGTTCGGCATGTATTCTGACCCCTTTTTCATTCAGTACTCTTTTTTACTACAGTAGTTTACTTCACAGTCGCTTCTTATCATGAACTCAGACCGTCTTTTTGTACAGGATTAAAGGCAATGCCTTCCCGTTTTAGGAATTAGGACTTTTAGTGCTAGTATCCAGCCCCTGACCTATGGGAGGCGGGCTTGGGGTAGTCATGACATGGACCGAGGGGGACAGGTCATGACAAAAACCAATTAAAAATCTAATCTGACCATATAAATTAATTATTTTAAAAGACAGTGTTGAATTAAAATACATTATTTTTCACCATTAATTAAAAATGAATTTTATCATCAAAATACCAAAAAATTACCCAAAGTAAATTTTGATTTTCCAATTCTAAATAAAAAATTTATTTTGTCAAATTGAATAGATAAAAGTGAAAAAAACTAGATTTAAATAGGTTTCTCCATCAAATAGAAGCAAATCTTCCTTTTAATGAATATTAGAGTGTTTATGCATAAAATTAGATTCATTCACATTTTAAACCTTTAACTTTTATTGGATAAATTTAAAAACATTTAAAAAATATGTATTATCATATAGTAATTAATTCTATTCATCCCTTTCAATACAACGACTAGGCATTAACTACCATTTAAAAAAATATTATATTATTAAAATTCAGTATGACTCAGCATTTTGTGAAACATAAAATTATAAAGAAAATTTTTGTCGCTTATTGGGTTCTCCATCGAACATAACATCCCTTTTAAAGTAAAATTAATATTTAATTCACAAATATTAATAAATATGAAAAATTTATATTCCTTATTTACCTGGGATGTTACACATACATTCCCACATGACAAACAGAAACTAAAAAAGAGATCAGGTGTCATATTCATAATAATAAGCATCATAAACACCATCTTAATCAGTTTCATAATCAAAATAACCCTGAGACTTGGTAAGCATAGTTGGCTTCAGGTATGATTAGTCTTTCCTACATAAGCATTTCATAGGATGAACATGTTGGAAACCTTCCACATCCAAGACAAAACATAACTTCCAAATTCTCAATAAAATGGATACCATATATCTATCCTTCGGAGGCATTAAATTCAATCGAAATGTGGGTATCAAAAGAATAGTTATAATTATTAACTGAATTACTTGAATTTTATTTCTTCTACCAACTCCTTAATATTCATTCTTACTAGACTAACCTATTTACATAAGTATAATTACTACATTTAAATGATATTATGTTTGTGTTAAATATTTTTTAACTCATTTTCATCTAATTCAAAATAAAAACATCACTCATGTGTATGTATAGATTATCATCTCCACGAAGTGATGTATACTATATTTCATCACAGCATCTCATGGATGATTATAAAGATATAATTAATGAATATAAATTTTATTTAATTTATAAACCTTGTTAATAATATTATAAGTCACTTTAATATATATTAATATTAGTTATATTGTTATATTATTTTTAAAAAGACTAATAATTTTAAAATCTAAAAGAAACCAGTTTTAACAAAACTGATTTATTATAAGGTTTTATTTAAATTTTTTATTTTAAAATTTTAGAATTATAATTTTAAAATATTAATATAATTTATTTAAATCATATTAAAATATTTACTTATGTTGAAATTTTCTTAATTTTTGAAAAATATTGATATTTTTAGTGAATAGTGAAAAATATTAATTTTTATGCAAAAGTCATTTATTTTCAATAATTAAATTATTTTTAAAGTCCCATTATGTTTTGAATATAAATAAAAGTAACATAATTAATATTTAGTTATATTTTATACAATTAATTTCTTTTTAATCAACTTTATATTTTTTTTCTAGTGTAAGTTTTTTTTGGGTTTAAAAACAGAATTTTTCTTAAAATTTTTTTAAAAGGTATAATGTTTCTAAATTTTAATTAATAAATAAAATCGCAAATAAAAATGTTTTAAATGAAATTTTTACATTATATTTCATTTAATGTTGATTTATATTACTAAATTCATTATTATTATTTGGAGAGTTAATATAAAATCTATTTTTTTCATGGAAAATATACTACACGAAAACCCTCCCTTTCACCACGTTAGTGGGTTTTATTTTCAATTTAATTTTTCCATTTTTATAAATTTAATTTGGTAAAAGGGGTTAAATATTTGAAATAATATTAATTTATATTATCAAAGAAGGAAAAATTAATTTTTTTACCAAAATGAATAGTGAAAAACAACAAAAATGAATTATTGTGGTTAAGGTAGCAACGGATTTCCTATGGATTAAACTAATTAGATATGGGATTATATGACCTAAAATCTTGTATAAAATCCATTTTATGTCGATATTTAGACCTTATAATGATAAATTATCAATAAAAATCTATGTTTTACACATTTTCATGTGCCAAATATGGGTACACCTTTTTGTTTCTAAAAATTACAAGTGAGCCACTCACCTCACTTATAAAAGAATACCTCTTTTCCTTTTCTATTCACACCTTCAAATCATATTATTTTCCCCAATTTATACATAAATCATATCCACGATTCTATCCTATCATACTATAAGCTTTAATTTTATTGTAAATCTGACCTAAGTATCCTTTTGGTGATAACCAAACAAATTTCCCGAAGAAGAGGTAATGTTATTCAATAAAAGTTTCTTATATTTTTTATTACACCACCAATTTCAATTATACATAAAACAAGATTATATAATATCCTAAGTATACTAAATTTAATTAAATTTTATTATTTTAATTTAATAAATTAAATCATTCTCCACTTCCATCAAATGGGTTACAGAATCATCATTCATGTGTACAGTGGGTAACCACCTCACAAACTGATGTCATTCGTTTTTCAATTACCAACTCCCTTTTTGGATAAGATTATTTATATAAAGTATATATATAGTATTTATAACGTAATTATACATACTTATTCATTAAATCATATATACCTTTTTTAACTTTTAAGTCTATAGAGGATGTGGTAACGTCGCTCGTGTATACGGTGAAGTACCACCTCATGAAGCAATGTGATTCGTTTTTCACAAACACTTTACATGGAAGGTATTAAAGGTAAATATAGGTAATATATGTGATAAAAATGGAATAATTATGAAACTAATGAAATATTCATATCATTATTATAATAAAATATATCATTTTCTTTCTTACCTTTTCATTCATTGAAAATTGATAGCATCATGGGTGAACTTGTGGACTACTGCCTTCACAAAGTGATCTAACTATCTTTTCATAACCACACCAAATAAATGATAAATATAAGTATATTTAATGATATAATATGTTACATAGTATATTATGTTGATTATAGAATGGTAAATTATACATTCATGTTTTCATAATGATCATTGAAAAATAGAAATGTCAATCATGAGTACGTAAGGCAAGGTGTCTCTATAAATGTAATGTACTTCATTTCAAAAAACAATATTTTATAATTTGTATTAAAATAATAATTTAAGGATAAAATTTATAATTATTTCGTTATTATTATTCTGGATATTTTTAAATAATGAACTCTTTGACCATAGTCGACCAACCAAACTCATTTTGGACAGATAATCAAAATAACATCAAAACATCTAAAATAAGAATAAATGATTAAGTAATCAAATATAAAATGGTAATAAGTGAAATAAGTGGAAGAATAAACATTAAACAGGTTCTTAGACATGTAAATAATTAATATAATTTCATTTTTCATGATGATAAATAACATACAAGATGATTCAAACTCAACGTAAAGGGACTCATCTCAATTTCATTGCTTTGATGCATATTTGGGTGTTATCCACCAATATTTTTTAAAAGATGTATACACATCCCATTTTAAATGATATATCTTGAATTTATATATTTTTATGTTATTTAAAAGTTTTTTCAAATTTTAATTCTTTTTTGGGTCTAATGATTCAAATATTTCCTAGGTGATAAGGGAATTTTCTTAAAAAATAGTCTATTAGTGTTTTCCTACCAACTATTCCTTTTCCATAACCATGTTTTAAATGATTTTATAAAAATTTCAGGTGGAAATAAATATTTATAAAATAAATTTTACGTCTCTTTTTACATTATTTTCATATGTTTTCAATGTAAATATTTCTATGTGTTTTATATATAACATTGGCACAAATGATAAAAGGAATGTTATATTTTTAACCTACATAGTGACAATGACTTTTTTCACTAACATGAATGTTATTTTATTTATAACTTCCCTTGGAAAATTTCAGGATTTCTTTATTGAAAACCCTAATTTCACATTTTTTGGTATTTTGGTATTTAAATTTATTTTTTAAATAAAAATGGTTTTTTGATATCTAAAAGTGATTTGAATATGAATTTAATTTCTTTTATGAAAATGTTAATGAATAAAAAAATTTATTCATGTTTTGGTTCTTGCAAATTATTTTTTATTTTTAAGACCATATAGAGTTGGGTGAGAAATTTATAGGTCTTTTGATGGGTGTTCCCAGATAAGGATCCAATATATTGGATAATGATTTGCTTATCTAGAAAATTATATTCGAAGTTGGACATATAGTCATTCTAATTTGTATGGGTTTTGTAAGGGTTCACTGAGATGATGTTCCAATGTTCCTACATGACTTTTATTTGATTAATAATTAGTTTTCATGAAAATAATATTCTTTCAAAGGGTAATATAAATGTTTGGTTTTAAGTAATGATAATTACCTTTCTTTCTAAAAAGTTATTTTTTAAGAAAATATTTTTCTTGGGTTTTCATTTCTTTCACTATACTAATGTTTTTTTATCTTTTTATGTCACTTAAAATGATTTTTTTCTCATCCCACATTTTTTAAATGTTTTTCATAATATTTAAGGATGTTTTAGGGAAAGTAAATTGTTAAATTTAATGTCATAAATCAATTTCAAGAAAATAAAATCATATTTTTTTAAATGTTTTATATACTGGGTAAAACGGATACTAAGTAAAAATGTCGACCATTTACTGTGTGGTTTTTCAAGTATGATTTATGACCAAATTATCTTAATGCTTAAACCTAAAAATATCCTCGCACACAATATAATAAATTTTAGATTTAAAAATAAATATTTTTTAGTATTTATGTTTGGTTCAATATAGTTGGTGTAATTATATGTTTTATATAATAATAGTGGTTAGGATAATGTTAATATAATTACCTTAAAAAAATTAACTTTTGTAAAATTCAAAATGATATATGATTTTTATATTACCATATTGCTTTATCTAAAATATGTATTTTCAGAATTGTTTCCTATAGAGGAAACTAAGAAATTGTAGTGGGAAGTAACTGAGAGGAAAATATTCGAACAAATAATCATACTGAGATGGTTGGAATTAGAACGACATAGGTTTTTTAGTCATGGATTACTTGACATGGGCTATAAATGGTGGTTGTGACCATGATAGATATGACCCCAATATACCATGAAAGAAAATTTCCATTATGGACCATTCCATGAGGAAAAATCACCCATAATTGGTGGATCATTTAACCCTATCGAAACTGAAGTATATATCAATTATCTATTGATGATATTCAAATTCATGGGATATTCATAATATCAAAATGTAACTCTTTTCATTTATCGTTTTAAGGTGAATTTGATAGATGGTGGTATTTGGTTTGGAATATCAAATAAAAATATCATATTGATGCAATAGAATATGAAACATTTAAGGATATTTTGTTTGATTCAAATTTCCCTAAGATTTTTCAAATCCATATCGAAAAAAGAATTATTTTAATTTATATTAAAATATTTGATAAACTTTTTTTATACCAAAAAAATTTGATATGGTTTTTTATGAAACTTATCTTCCTTATGATGATGAAAGTAAGAATAATGCAAGATGGTAGGTGATAGAAAACTAAACAACAAAGAAATATAGAGGAAATAAAATGATATTTCCGTATTGATGTAGGTTTGGTAAAATTTACACAGAAGAATGACTTATAAATTTAGGGATGTGTTAGCGATGTGAATATTTTATTCATATGACCCATGCTTGTAAGGAAAGGAATCCTAAAGAATGAAAGAATTAGGTAACCAATATCCATCCAACAGTGAGGATTTTAAATTGTAATGATTGTTTAATTTTGATAACATGTTCCTAGAGATAGTAAATATGGCTAGAAAACATCAAGATTAGAAGAAAATAGGTGTGGAAAAGTAATTTTCTACTACTATTGTTGATGTTGGGCCATCAAATGATGCGGTGATAGGTATATTTATTGTGTATTTATATAATGTTAGTACCTTATTTCACTCTGAATCTTCATATCCATTAATTTATAATAAAATTTAATGTAAATTAGATATATCACCTCATGAAATAAATATATAAATTTCAGTGAATGATCTTGGTAATAATATTAAAGAAACCATGATTAATATGAATCTTCCTATTGTTATCAGTCCAAGGGTATTTAATTCAAATTTGGATGAGCTTGAAATAGTATAGTGTGATATAATTTTGGGTATGGATTAGCTTTCATATTATCATTCAAATATATATTTCATATCCAAGAATGTTTTATTCAAGTATTTCATGCATTTTATGTCATACCAAGAAATTGAGAAATTAATTATAGATGGTAGAAAAATTTACATAGATCATATTTTTAAAAAGAAATAAACCATTCAAAGTAGTGATGTTCCAGTAGTGAAGGAATACATAGCAGTTTTTTCAAATTATTTTCATTATTTTATTTCAAATTGGTTGGTTGATTTTATTTTCGTAATAGTACATTATGCTATGCCTATTTATAAAACCTTTTATCAAATGTTTCAAGTGGAACTTTTAGAATTGGAAATGAAATTGTAGGTTTTGTTAGATAAATGTTTCATTCACCCTATAACTTCACTATGGTGATATATTTATTTTTTAGTTAAAAATAAAGATGGTTCAGTGAGACTTTTTAATGATAATATATCCTATAATAACAACCCAGTTAAGAACAATTATCTTTTTCATCATATCGATGATCTTTTTTATAATCACCAAAGACAACATTATCTTTTTAAAGGTTCACATGAGGTATGGGTACCATCAGTGGAATGTGAAAGAGGATAAAATTTTAAATAATAAATCTCAAACTATATATGGGCATTATTTTTTTTAGTTATTCCTTTTGGGTTATCCGATGAACCTTCTATATATATAAACCTTATTGAAAGGGTTTTCCATGATTTAATAGAAATGATTTTATTTATGTTTATAAATGATATTTTGGTATATTCTAAAATTCAAGGGGAACAAGAAAGACACCAAATGATTACTTTGAAACCCTTAAAAGAAAATAAAATATGGGGTAAATTCAGTATGGGTAAATTATCATTACAAAAAATATGCTTCCTTTGAAATATTATTTATAAAGATGGAATAATTTTTGACCTTACCAAAACAAAATTTGTTAAAGAATGTACAAGTCTCACAAATATCACAAAGATTCATAGTTTCTTATGTTAAGACTAATGGTTATTAGAAACAATATCACTATTTTCTGGCACACTAAATTGGTTAACTCAAAAAAGAGTTAAATTTATCTAGACAAAATAATGTGATGATTTATTTTCACGAACTAAAAATGGTTTTTTGAATGATATTATTTTGGACTCACCATCAAAAAATGTATAAGTTTTCATCTATATTGATTCTTCTTTGAAAGTACTTGGTTGTTTCATAGAGAAAGAATAATGAGGTTATTTTTTATTCTTCATTTTGGTTAAAATATGATGACTTAAATTACCCTACACTTGATCTGGAATTATCTGCTGTGATTTTTTATTTTAAAATTTTTAGGGACCATCAGTATAGATTAAGGTTTGAAATATATATATATATATATATAATATTGATGTATATATATATATAATATTGATGTATATATTTATTCAAAATAATTAATCATGATATAGAGAAGATGGAAAGAACTAGTCAAGGATTATATTTTCATGATTCATTACCATTAGAGAAAACAAAACCAAAGTGTATGATTCTTTGAGACAAAATCTTAATAATTTCATATTAACCATATTATCTTTGGAATGTAACCCTTTGGTTAATTATTTGATAAATTTATTCCATGAAGTTATGGATTCAGGTGAACCCCATATTTTAATTCAGTTTTTATTGTAGCATACTATTCTAGAAACCATTAATCAAAATCAATGATTAATATTTGTATGAAAGGGAATAATTTATTAAGAATGTTTATTTTCAATATTTTAATATATATAAAGAAGGTATTTTACGATTTAGAAAATGTTAATGTGTGCCTTCTGATTCATAGTTTTTGAAATAGTTGTCGAGTTGAGCTCACAGTTATCAGTTTTCCATTCATCCAGGTTGCACTATGAAATACAGAGACTTACGGGGGTATTACTGGTGGGATGGAATAAAATTAGATATTGTTGACTTCACCATGTAGTGTTTGACTTGTCATTATGTTATATAACATTAGTTTCTGAAGGTAATGTTTTAACATTTTATAGTTCTTGAGTGTAATATCCCATTCAGATTCTTGACTATAAATAGAATTTTTTTAGAATAATTTGATTCATCATGTTAAGGTTTTATGGAGAAACCATATGGTTGAAGAGGAAACATGGGACTCTGAGAATGTTTTGCGGGAAAGATATCCCCATTTGTTTAATAAGTGTATAAAATTATGAGGAAATGGGTTTTAAAAAGGTATAATAATGTAAAACCCCATTTAATTAGAGAATAAATTATTTTCATATTTATTAACATGAATTATAATGTCGTATTCATTATAAAAATATTAAGTAATTTTTAAATCAAAATGGAAACAGTTTTAACAAAACACTTTTTTGTATGTTTTTATTTAAAAGATTAATTTATAACTATTAATATTTGAATTAGAAAATATCCAAAAAAAAATTAATAATATTATCAAAATTTAAATATATTTAAAATTTTAAATTTTTCATTAAATATATATTTCGTAGTGAATAATGAGAAATACTAATTTTAAAAAAATTATTTCTTTTCAATAATTTAATAATATTAAAAGTTACAATATGTTTTAGATATTATTTAAACTAAAATAAATATTATTTGTTCATATTTAATCCTCTTTATTAAATTTTAATCAAATTTATATTATTTTTGGTGTCAGGTTTTTTTTGGGTTTTAAAACATGATTTTCCAAAAAAAATATTTCAAAATGCATAAACCTTCATGATTTTAATTAATTAAGATAATCCTTAATCAGAAATTCATTGAAAGAAAATTATATATTATATATATATAAATATTCTTTTATATTCATAAAATTATTATTATTAGTCATGGAGTTAATATAAAATCATTGTTTTCTTGTAAATGCACTTCCTAGAAACCCACCTTTTCAATGCATCTATGGGTTTTGTTTTAAATTTAATTTTTAAACTTCTATGAATTTAAATTATTAAAATTCATTCCATATTTTGAATATTAATAATTTATATTATCTAAAAATTTATAAATAATATTTTACCAAAATGGATAGTGTGAATAGTATAAATTAATTGTTAGGGTTACGGTAAAAATTGATTTACTGGGGGTTAAAATAAAAAGATAATGCATAACATACCCAAAATATTTGTCTAAAGTATATTTTAGGAACATATTACAACCTAAAATGTATAATAATAAATAATTATTAATTTTTTATCTTTTTTCATTTGAAAATATGGGTCAAAATTTTTCATTGTAAACATTACAAGGGTGTCACCAACCTCACTTATAAAAGGAAAACCCATCTCCTCTTCACTTCACACCGTCAAAGAAATTTCATTCACCCAAGACCTACCCAAATATATTATATAAATCAATCATTTCATCTTAGAAAAAATATTTTGTTAATAAATCAAAAATAATAATCATTTGGTGAAAACCAAAAGAAGTTACCCGAATATGAGGCAATGTTCTTTAACGAGCATTTTTATATTATTTCTTCCACTAATCCCATAAATTATTCTAAAACCATAATTATATAATATACTAAGTATTTCACGTATACATAGATGTTATTATAAAAATATTATAATCTAAACCTTTCTCCTCTTCCATCAAATGGGTAACAATTTCATCATTCAAGTGTATGGTAGACAATCGCCTTGGGAACTGATGTCATTTTTTTCGATTATCAGCTCTCACGGTATGTAATAATGATTGATATAAAGTATATATGTTATATTTTTTACATAACTATACCTAATAATTAATTATATGATATATTCCTTTTTTAATTTTCATTCCTTAAGGGATATGATAATGTTGCTCATGTGTATGGTGAACTACCGCCTTACGAAACGATGTGAATAATTTTTCACTAACTCTTTACATAAATGGTAAAAAGTGTAAATATAATGAATATATGTGACATTAATGTATTATTATAATATTAATTAAATATTTTCCATTCATGATATATAATATATTGTTTTATTTATAACCTTTTCACTCACTGAAAAATGATAACATTATTCCTAAATGTGCGAACTACAACCTTCACGAAGCGATGTGACTCTCTTTTCATCACCACACCACATGAATAATATATATAAGTTTTTTTAAAAAAAATTATGTATTATTTTATGATCATTATGTAATGTTAAAATATTACTTACCTTTTATACATAATGATAGTTGAAAAATTGAAACATCGCTCATTCATACGAACAACCTACCATCTCCTTGATTGAAATGTACTTAGTTTCTGAAAACCGCCATTTTTGATTAGTATAAATATTATAATTTATTTATAAATATTATTATTATTTAATGATTATTATTTTGTATATGATTAAATAATGACCTCTTTAATCATAATAATCCTACCAATGTCATTTTTGACACATAATCCAAATACGATCAAAACATCACATGTGAACTTAATTGATTAGGTAATCATATATAAAAAATTAATAAGTTAAATAAATGGAATAATTTAAATGATAAGAGTTTTTAAAAAATTATATTATTTAGGAAGATAATGAATTTATGTGAAGAGTCACATTTAAGTTAGTGGATTTCGTCTCAATTTCCTTTTGTTGAAGAATATTTTGAATTTATGAACCTATATTCTTCTATGAGGTACATATATAGCCACATTGACATTTTATATCATGAATTTATCTATTCTCAAGTTATTTAAATATTTTTTTAATGTAATTATTTTAGGTTTCCTCTAAATAAAATATTTCTATGGTGATGAGGAACTTTTCTATAAACAAATTATCATTTAATGTTTTCTTTCCAACTCTTCCTTTTCCATGTCAGTGTTTTTAAAATTATTTGAATGTTTTTATATGGAAAAAAAATATTTATATATTATATCTTCTGTCATTTTTTCATTATTTGAAAAAATTCTCTAAAGGAATCTTATTATGTGTTTTATATTGAACATTTTGAAAAATTATTAAAGTAATGTTCTATTTTTAACATACATGGAAATAATGACATTTTCTACCACCATGACCATTATTTGATTTCAAGATTAATTTTAAATATTTCATGCTTTATTTAATAGAAAACCTTATTTTCCTTTTTTTTTGTATCATGGTATTTAAAATCAGTATTTAAATGAATATTTTGTTTTTATATGTGAATGTCATTTTCATGAGAGTTTAAAATAGTTTTTAAAACATTTTTTAATGCCAAAAATAATGAATAAAATGTTTTATCCATGTTGTGGTTCTTAGAAATTATATATGATGGGTTTTCCCAACTAGGTCTAGATAATAAAGTTATTTATAATAAGATGGGTTCACTCATATATGACACTGATGCATTGAGAAATGATTATGATCTCAGGATAATTATATGATAGGTTGGATATAAGGATTTTCGAGTTTGTAAGGATTATGTAATGCTTCTATTAAATTATTTCACAAGTTACCCACATGACTATTCTATTCTTTCTAATGAGTTTTCATAGAATTAATTTCTTTTTGAAAGGTAATATAAAAGATATTTTTTTAATGAATGATAATTCCCCTTATATGTAAAATCTTATGTTTTAATGAATTTTTTTTTCTTCTGTTTTCATATTTTTCACTAGAATAATTATTTTATTATTTTTATATCCATTACGGATCTTTTTCTATCATTCCCACATTCAAAAACGTCAAAGGATTTAAAGTTTATTAATGTAAAGGAAGAGGTTAAGTTAAAATTATGGAAGTGTTTTCATGAATATAAATAAATTTTTACTAAAAATTTTTTATATGGTGGAAAAATTGTTTACTAAATGGATGTTCCACTTTTTATTATATAGTTTTGATATGTATAAGTTATTTCCAAATTATATAAAACTATTAGCATAAAAATATCATAAAATGTAAGATAATAAATTATCGACTTAAAACTCAACATTATGAAATATTTTAATGTTTTATCATTATATATATGATATAATTTTGATTCTATACATACTATATATTTTCCACATTCTTACCCACTCTTTCATTAGAAAATAGTAAGCTTTCAAACGCATACGTGCAGACAACATCCTCCATGAATGTTGCATTTGATTTTCTATAAATTCCTTACATGGATGGTTCTAAAGGAATATTTAATGTTTAAATATTATATATACAATATAATTAACAATTTAGAGGTGATGAAATCATGATCATGTTTCAAGGATCGGAATGAACAAATCAAATAATTCAGGAGAACTAGAACAGTAAAAACCAAAAAAAATTATTTTAAAAAGGGTTTTGAGTTAATGGGTAAAAATATGATATTAATAAATGTTTTCTATAAATATTGATATAAATTTAAACCAAATATAGATTAATAAAAAATATAAATTTATTATTTAGGATAATGGAAATCATTTGACCAAGGGGGAATCTAAGGTAGGGGTATTTCATCTCAAATTTTCTTCTTTGGCACAGGTTTCATATTATGAACCTATATTAATTTATATATTGTATATAAAAATTATATGAAATTTTATATCATTAATCTCTTTATACTCGTATTATTTTAAGTTCCTCCACAAGTTCGTTATTTTAATGAAATTTGATTTTCAAATATGTGAGGGTCTTTTCTTTAGAACAATGTTTCAAATGTTTTAAACTCTTTTCCCTCCATGTTCATGTTATTTTTAATTTTTACACAATTTTATTATTTATACTAAAATTATTATTTAATTATGTTTTCAAGTACATTTTAAATTTTTTATTACATTTTTAAGTGTAACTATTTCATATATTTCATTTTTGACTTTTATCAAAAAAATCAAAAAAAAGTAACTGTTATAACATGACTAAAGTTTCATGTACTCATATCCCTTATTCATTATCATGATTATTTTGAAATTTAATATTATTTTTCAAATAATATCCTTTTCCAGTTGTTATGTTATTTTTTTATTTTTTTTATAAATTTTTTCAATAGAAAATGATCATTCTTCTTAGTTTCAATGAGATTATATAACGACTTTTGAATTTCATTTCTAATCAATTTTATCTCATTTAAAAGTATTCTATTCCTCATTTTGGATATTATCTAATGATAATTTTTACATTCTTTCTATATATGTACTATGATCTTGATATTTTTATGATTGAAGAAGAGTAAAATTCTCTATACTAGATTCAATGTAACATCCCAGGTAAAAAATGAGTAAGAAATTTTCATATTTATTAATATTTGTGAATTAAATATTAATTTTACATTAATGGGTATTCAATTCTCGATGGCGTACCTGATACCCAACCACTGGTTTCTTTGATATCTTAGGTTGCACACAACATTCAACTATACTGAAAAATAATAATATAATTTTATTATTTTAAATGGTAGTTAATGCCTAGCCGTTGTAATGGTGGGAATGAACAGAACTAACTAAAAATTGATTATAAATTTTTCGTAAATGTTTTTACATTTATCCAATAAAAGTTATGGGCTTAAAATATGAGTGAATCTAATTTTAAGCATGAATACTGTAATATTCAGTAAAAGGTCGATTTACCGCCTTTTGATGGAGAAACCTAATTAAATATCGTTTTTGTCATTATTATATGTTCTATTTTACAAAATAAAATTCTTCTTTAGATTTGGGACATCAAAATTTACTTTGGGTAAATTTTTGGTATTTTTCTGATAAAATTCATTTATTGATGAATAGTGTAAAATATTGTATTTTAAATCAAAAGTGCCTTTTAATATAATTTATTTTTATGATTTTATTTTCTTTTTAATTGGTTTTAAAGTTTAAGTAGAATATATCTTTACCATTAAATCCAATTTTGGTTATTAAAATTAATTTCACTTTGAAATTGGACATAAATAAGTATCAATCTTTTGATAGTTATTGTTTCTTAAAAACACGCTATTTGTTTTGACAATGGGAATTAATTTCAAATTAATTAATGAGACTTCTATGATTTTAATTTGGTAAAATAGACGTCATTTTTTAATTCATAATATCAAAAACATCTTAGGCTGAATTTTTTGTATTTTTTTTTAAAACGTCAATTTTTGATTGATAGTGAAACCACTTAGTAGTAGTTAAAAACTGACATTTTCATTTAAATAAAATTATACCGCTTCTGTAAATTGATTTTCAAAAATATTACATACATTTTTGTTAGTATGTAAAATGTGGTTCAATTTTATGAAAATAAATTATAGTGAATAGTAGCTTTTGACTTTTATTTACCATGGTTAAAGGTAAATAGGGTAATTCAAGGTAAAAAGAATATCATAATAGTAAAACATTACCTTATCACTTTTTTAACCTTATTGGATGGGTAATGGATGAAAATGGTCATCTTTAGGTCTATTTTGGGACCTCGTGGATCCACTTAAGAGTGATAATGGCACCTTAGATTAATAAATTCAATGTAAAGGCAAAAGGGACCCAAACATATACCTTTTAATAAAATTAATTTTTACATGGGGCTATATAAGTTATATTTTCAACTATAAATATTCATTGTAAAGATAAAAAGATTTCCTACATCATGATATCTTTTTATAATTTTTAGACCTCAAATAAATTAAATAATTTATGACACAATAATGATGTGTATTTACCTCATTAGTAAATGATTTAAATAAATAACATTATAAATATTAAAATAACATTCAAAAAATATCAAATTTTTATTTGATGATTTTATTTATACCATGAGTCATCTTATAATCGACTTTAATTAGTTTTCGACCCTTAAAAACCGAATGGTATTATATTATAAAAAAATATTTTCACACATTCCTAAAGAACCCCTCCTTCCCCTTATAAAAAGCCATCACTTCTTACTCATTCCTCACTCCTCTCAAGCCCCTTGGATTTTCCAAAACCTACCCAAATAATCTATAAAGATCCCTATCCTTCTATTATAAGCCTTACCTTATGCATAAGGCACTTTAATAAGTCCTTTTCGATCAAACCAATGGGAGTTACCCAAAATAAAGGTAATGGTTCCTCTTAACTTATTTTCTTTTATTTTACTTCTCCAACCCCTAAAATCTTTTTATTCATTTATTTTATAACAAAACCAGTATTATAAATATACTAGTATGATTTTATTAGAATTATTGGAACTACACTTACATGCACCTCCGTTTAATGGGTGAAGAACGTACTGTTTCTGTGGATGGCAAACTAACGCCTCACGAAACGATGATTGTTCGATTATATCCTACCACCTTTCATAATTTCCCTTATTATGGAACTATATTTTTATTTGATATATATATTATGCTTATGTTTTATTTATGCTTCTGTATTTTTCATTTATAGGGACCCTTCATGGTTTCCATTATGTGTAAACGCGATAATTTCATTTGAGGAAGTGCGGACTACCGCCCCCTCGAAGTGATATGACTCATTAAATCCATATGTGGGACATATAAATGATGGATTTAATGATATTATATATGATATTATACTGGAATTAATATAAACCTTTTTATAATTTTTTGTAATTCCATTAAAATATGAAATATAAATGAAATTATTGTTCATGCGTACGTACAGCTTACCGTCTCCATGAACTTTGCATTTCATTTATTACCTCTAAATGTTATGTAACATTATAAATACATATATATATACTGGATATATATGATATATATGATATATAAATAATGGATATCATTCTGGAGATAATTAACTATTGACGATAAGGACAATCTGTAATTATAAGAAGTCCATTTTTACTCAAGTACCAAATATCGACCAAACGACCATTATAAACTTAAATGATTGCATAATGTTTATAACATGGTAATAAGTTATATAAAATGAATAATAAACATGAAAAGTTTTCTTAATAAAGTATAAATTGACTTTAGTTTATTATTCAGGAAGAACAATTACCAAACGAGTCAAGTCGGACACGAGGTAAGGAGGTTTCTTATCTCACTTTTAATTCTGTGAGATTTCCATTGTCCTCCATTTATTCATTGCATGTGGTGTATTTTGTACTGCCATATGATATATATTCTCATTATTCTCATTATATTTAATGGTATTTTTTTATTAATGTGGCGGTTATTAACTTTTAGTCATACGACTTAGTTGATTAAAACGTGGTAAAAGATTTCATCTCACTTTTTATTCCTGTGAGTTTCATGCTATATTTTCCACTATTTACTTTTGTGTGGTGTATTTACTTCCCATGATTAAACTATTTGTGTAATATAATTTCCCTTATGATTATTTTCCTCTTCATTGTATGATCCTTCTTTCATGTGTCATATGTTTTGTAAGTTACTCAATCGGTAAGGGAACCTTTCACCCTCCTCTTTTTAAAAGACTTCTTTTTGTTTTGTCTTTAAATTTACATCTTATTATGTTGGGATATGTTCTTATATATCCTTATTGATGAAAATTTTATGACCAAGTGATGGGATAACCTTTTCTATCTCATCAACTCATTTTCTTAATTTTAAAGTGATGTCGCTAGGCTATCGAATTTCTGTAAGAGAACTTCTTCACCCAATTTCAATTCTTTGGGTTAAACTTATACTTCATGATTATGTAATGATATGATTATGTGTGGAATCATTTTTTATTTATTTATTCTATAAATTCCAATCCTCTTTGTGTGGATATACTTTTGATACACATAATAACTCCATTGGTAAATTCTCAAGTCATCAATATGAACTTGATAAGAGTAATTTTAACTCAATTTCCATTCATTATGTTAAACATACAAGTCACTGGTTTTTTCATTAAAATAACATGTGTGAATTTACTCTGATTAATTTACACTAAATATCCAATCATATTGAATGTATAAATATTTTTCACACATTATTATGTAATCCTTAATATAAGGATATAGTTTTTATAAGGGATTTCATCTCAATTTACATTTCATTGAGACTTCAATGTTGTTATGAACCAATTCACTCTTATATAGTGTATATATTGTCCTTTGGCATATTATATCATGAATCCCTTTATTTTCATGATATTATAAAGTTATGATTAAATGTTATTCCTCAATTATTTGTATTCAAGTGTCTCTCATTTTATTAAAAACTCTTTAACTAAAATATCATTTTAAATGTTTTAAAGATTTAATCTTCTAAATATTTCTCATTAATTTCCATGCTTTAAAAATGGGTTTTAGGATTTATTTATAAAGACAATAATGTTTTCAAATGATAATTCATTTAAAATATTCAAATTGGTATGGGAAACTTCGATTTATAGATTTCATTATTAAATGTTTTAAATGGTTTTTAAAATGATTTGATAATGAATTATTTATTTCAATATCATGATTTGATATATTTTGATTGGAATGTGGAAATGTTATCTTTCATTTAATCTTGTATTATGTGTTATGAATATATTATGGTTATTGGGCATTGTTTACGTATACGAATGGTTCCATGATAAACCTAGGGAGGGTGATCCTGAGATAACTCTCCAATGAATTGGGTAACATGACGGAGGTAAACATGATGTTTCTCCTATGAGATTTAGGTAATATACTGTGATGGGTATTCAAAGTGGAACTCCATATGTATCTGTGATTTCTACAATGAAAGTTTGATACGGATTACATAAGTTACCTTTTTTATTTATGATTTCTGTGTGTTATTCTTAAATCTTATGATTTCATGAGGTATGTTATGATTGAAAAGTTTGGTTTCATAGGTTTCTATTTGGGATAATGATTCTTTTCATTGTTTTATAATGCTTTATGAGCTTTTTATGCTCATCCCATGTTTTGAATTGTTTTTCACAGGACTTAAAGATGAATAGGGTCATAGATGGAATTAAGGAAAAGTCTTGCTGTCTAAAACAAGGAACTAGACATAATTATTTTTTTAAGAGGTTTGAATTTATGAAAAAAATGGATACTGAGTAGAATTTTCTACATGTAATATTCATGTTGTTATGTAAATGTTATGACCTAATTCTCAAAAACTCTAAACCTAAAAAGATCCTTAATAGGAATTATACATTTAATTCAATAATATGTAATGTTTAAGGCCAGGTCATTATGTTCAATATGAATATTTATTTATTGATAAGAAGAAATAATTATATATTATATCGATTATTAAATATTTTAATAATGAATTGGAAATTTTTTAGTGATGGGGTGACCCATTATATCCCCCCACATCATTAGTAAAGTACCCATGTTCCCATGATGAGTTCCGTCTGTTATCAATTAGAGAGGTTTTCATGATATTAAAAAAGATATCAATATGAGTTGAATCAAGGTAATTGGATGTGCGGATAAGCATAATTTTAAGTCCATAAGTGGATTTATGTGTATTAATTATAAATGTACATGTATGAGGAAGATTATTTTTAGTGTATTCCAAAACTATGTGGCAGTATACCTAATTGTTTTATTTTATACTTTATGATATCATAGAATATGCTAAAGGGGTTTGAGGAATACACATTTTTCAAGATGAGGAAATAATAATTATTGAAAATAACCTCTTTTAATTTAATATTATTGGAGAAATTCCAAATTAGAATAGAATTGGAATTATATAAATAATTTGTAAACTCTTCTTAAAATTGGTTAGTAAAAATAATTGTATGTTATAAGGAAGATAAGTTTTCAGCTCAACATCACATGTGGGAGAATAAATCAACATGTGGGAGGAAGCCTGAATGTCTAGACTTATGTGTAATGTAGGATTGTATGCACAAATAGGGGTTAGGATCACTCAAACAGGTTTTCACAAGAGTGGGGATGTGCCACCGTGAGACGTGGCATGGAGAAGGAGATAGGGGAAGCCTAGAGAAAACCCTGACACTCACATCAGGCTGGATGATGTGGGTTTTAAATTTTTAATGACTATTATAATAACATAATAATAAATGTGTAATAATGTATGTAGTGAACTATTAACCTATATTTAAAGGAAACATAAATAATCATTGTTTCCTGATTAAACAATTTGTTCAATATGATCATATGGGTCTTCTTCCTAGAAAAACCCCTAATATTTGTATTGGTTTCATATGAATTTGATAACCATGCATTCTACATCCTCTACCAATCAATATGAGTCAATATATCATGATTAAACAGAAATACTCCATGAGTTCTAAGTTACTAAATCATCCATCTTCTATAAGAAGACCTCCATGGATCTTTTATGCATATTTTTACCTTTCTTGAGTAATGAAAGGCATGAATATTTTGTATACAAGATCATATATGAGTTTAAGAATCAGTCATTATTGAATATTAATCATATTTGAGTAATGAAAATCATATATCTTATATGAATCATATGAGAGATTTGAGAAATCTCTATGGATCATTTATGAGATTAATGGCCATTTGTTCCAATCTTTCAGGAATCCAAGATTGTATGTGGGATAGGGGAGATCGATCTATTTCCACTATATCAAGATGATCTACTTCTATCATAATTTCATGAATATAAATATGTTACATGCATGAAACATTTAATTTCATGCATGTAAACTGAATGGAGAAGAACAATAAAAAATGTTTGCAAAAACAACGGTTCATCCCAAGTGATTCACTGTGTGAGATGCGTAAACTCCTAGTCATGACATGATGATTCCACATGAAGAAAATAGAAACTAGAATTATTTAGGGACATAAAAATGAAATTCACTTAATATGTTGATCACATCAATGAATAATTATATTCATGCATTCCATGCATAAACACAAGGATGATAATAAATCATGTTCGTTTAATTCAGTGAAATAAAATGGTTATACTATGTGGAATTATATTATAGTAAATATACATCGCATAGAAAAAAAATTTAAATTATAAATTCAATTGGGGTATTAAACAAGAAATAATAAACATTTTAAAAATGAAGAGTTATGGATTAAATTTGACGATTTATATGTACATAGATTTTTGTTAAGAAAATTATGATACAAAAATAATGATTCATGTATCATTTAATTGAGCTATAATTCTAGTATAGTATACAAAAAATAATATCAAGAATAAATTAGAAGATATTTCAATATTCCATGATAGAAATTAAAAGTAAATAAATTACTTACCAGTGGTGATTGTGGTATTTCCACAATGATGTAATAATTACTATGATAATTATGAGAATAATATAGATGATATTATTATTTTGAATATAAATGGAATTTTCAGGTTATGATATTTTCTTGAGTCTATGCATTAATTTATATTATTATTAGAGAACCTCGTACTCTAGAGTATCAAAGGAATAAAATGAGTCGAATCACGTATATAAACCCATGCTTTTGACCCATATATTTTACATGTTCTTTGATAAAATAATCATTACATTACATAAATTATTTCCAGGGGATCTTAAAGGTATAGTGCCTTTAAAAAGTCAGAAATATAAACAAATGATTCATAAAATTTCTATATCAACTCCCACTTATATTTTCATAAATATAACCGTTTTTTACATATCATACTTAATATATTTATTCATATCCAAGAGAAAGGAAACATAATAAAAGGGTAAGCTCAGATTCTCAATAATGTAAAATAAGGGGATACCAAGGATTACAAAAAATTAAATGCGAATAAAGTCATAAGAACATAAATATAATATTTAAAGAATTATACCACAAATATAAAATATTATAATCTTAGATCATGGAATAAATGTTGGCAGCTCATATCACATTAATCATAAAGGAACATGAGCCATGAGGGAATATCATTTTCCTAAGACATGGAATTTTGGAATACACATAATCATATAAAATCATTATCTTTATTTAAAAAGTTATTTTCCAAGACTATAATTGGGAAATGGGTTCACTCCCCAAACCATATTAGTAGCCCAAATTCACTTTTGAGACTATCATAGTGGACAATTTCCCTTATTGAATTTCATTAACTTCTCATTCCATTCTTATTTATCTCATCTGATATCATTCATTACCCAATGCATTGGAGGGATATATAGTTCCCACACATCAGACAATAAAATCCAGAAATATGTGTTTTATTGTATCATAAATTATCCATCACATCTGAACCCATGAAATGAAATCGTTTTCATAAAAAATTCTTCATAGCATAACCCCTAGAAAAAATAGGTTTCATAAACATTTCATATCTTTATCAAAAACAAAAAATATTTAGAAAAATAATAAGGATGTTAAACTAAGTTCATATCCCAATTAATTCTTATGTGATATAAAAGGATGTCATCTTATTAGAAAAAATTTTATAAACATCACTTGGAATAATTTTGGAGGAATATATCCTTTCTATTATGATATAAATTTTAAAAATAATTCATTCACATATAAAGGAAAACATTTTTTTTTTGAAAAACCCAACATTTAAACTAACACAGTTTCAAATAATTGTGGAATTGAGATTTTAGAAAAATATTTTCATGTATTAAAGGTTAAAATTTATATTCCTCCAATATTTGAATTGGGAAAGCCACATGATACCTTATTTCAAAGAGGAAAAACATTACATTCAAACAAAATTTTAAAAATTAAAACATGGGTAAAAATTATTTTAAATTTATTTAGGATACTAGTAAAAACCCTTATGAATTTTTTTTATAAAATATGGGAATGGAAGATAAATATTCCCCCTCATAGACATAAACTTAAACAATCTCGAATAATTATGAGATTTTGAAATAAAACCTTTCAAGAAATATTTCATTTCCTGGTTCATGTTCAAACATACAGAAAAATAAATACGGATTTATTATAATTTTTTAAAATAATCATATATATATATAGTAAAAGTTATGATACATTAATATAATCTTAGTAACAATTTATTAATAATTTGTTTTATTAATATCACTATTTCGAGTGACAACTGCTTCATTTTATTAGAATGTTTTGGCTAAGTAGTCCATGTCCTAATAATTTGTTCATGGTAAAATAATTTTTGTAATGTTAACAGTTTTTTAAAAATAATATACATTAGATATATACATATTTACAATCATTCATAAAAATTAGATATATAAAAATTATTTACACCATTCATTGAGATGATAGGATGTATGTACACATGAACGTTGTTTCCATTCTTTGACTGATGGAATAAAATAAGAGAAAATAATAAATTTCCATTAAAATTTATTATTATTTCATTTATATCATATTTGTACAAAAAAAATCTTATTACCATCCATTTAAAATATAAACGAAAAACAAATCTTGTCTCATCGTGTTGATGGTTGTCCATAAATACGAATGAGTAACGTAACTATTTCTGTAAATTTTGGATGATAAGAATTTAGACATGATATTATCATTAAATAAGTATAATAATGTTATATATATCATATATAAACAGTAAACACATTAAAATTCCCATCTATAAAATATGGCGATGAAAAATGGATTTTATCGCTGCATGGAGACGGTTAGTCGTACATATACATGAGTAATAATTTCACTTCTTATTTGATGGGAAAGAGGGTGTATAATGGTGTTTTAATAATCATAATACATTTTACTAATATTTTTGAAATTTTATTTTTTATTTGAAGATAAATATAGTATATTCATAGTATTTTAAGAAGAGTACAAAAAGAAATTGATCGGTTAGATCAATTACATCTTCTTTGAAAAATATTATTTAGATAACCTCTAAAGGGAACTAGAGTTGGTTTTTTGGGATGACAATAACCTCTAGAAATTGTCTAGGGAAGTTGAGGAGATAATTTAGTATATCATGGTCAATCTATAAGGCTAAAAGTCAGGTAAATGGTTGAAGTAGGTGGTGTCCTTTTATAATTGAGCTAAGTGGCTCTTTAGGAATTTCTCAAATGACTAGATTATAATAAAATAAATATCAAGAAAAATGCCTCCAAATAAAAGTTTATTCAAATTTAATGTTTTATATTATTTTAATATAAGATAAAAATATATCTCAGACAAGTTTTTGTTTATTTTTAAACCTTATCATTTTGATTAACCCTTAATTAACATATTTTAACTTTAACTGAAACAAAAAATATTTCAATATAAAAAGATTTTAATTTTTATATATGAAGTGAAAATTACACCATAAATGGGTAATTAATGATATTTCATAACAATATTATAAAAAATATAAATTATTGAAATGATTTTATGACTTTTAAATAATTTGATAAAATATTAATTAGGAAATATATTATTATTATTAATTTAAAAACCATTCACTAATTTTTCTTGAATAACATCAATAAAATACATATAATTCATGAAAAATATGTTAAGAAATTCCCAAAATGTAATGGTAATTTATAATATTCATGTATCTCTTTAGTTATCAAAAATGTTAAAACCTTTAATATTTTTAATATCATTTATTGATTTTTTCCATTAATTGAATAATTACAACATTAGCATTCTGTAAGTGTTTAACGCAATTGTTTAATTATTAAAAATTATAAATAAACTATCATAATTAATATAATTTCATTATGAACAGTATTACTGTTAATATTATTTTATAACTAATTTTTTCCCTATATGAACACATAAATTATTTTAAAAAATAAGAGAGTGACATTTTTTCAATTCATTTGGTTTAAAAAATATATAGGTAATTTTTAGGGAAAAATATGCATTAAAAACTAAATTTTTAACCTAATTTTTAAAGTGTGTAAATTTAATTAATCCAAAAAAAATTAGGTTGAATACATATGGTGTCACCACTTAGTTTTAACTTATATTAACCTGATTAACCTTATCAAGGTCTTAAATTTCACCATGGTTACCATTAATATTGAAAAAAGTAAATGGGGATTAATAAAAAAATCACCAAATAATTATAAATATATAATTTTTTATCTAATTAAATAACTATAAATGTATAAAATAATTTGAAATTAAGTCTGCATAATGTGATAAAAATTGTATTTTAGGAAAAAATATTTTGAATCATAAAACTGGATTTGTTATTAATGTATAATTAGAAGAAAAAAAATTGTTAAATGATTGAAAAAATTATCAAGAAAATAATATATAAATTTCATTAAAATAATTCATAAATAGATATTCATTTAATATATTGATATAATATTAATTATATTCTTAAACCAATTTTATCAAAAAAATATCTCTCTAATTTTAAAATGATTTTTGTTTTTAATTATAATCATGTATTAATATTATAATTGTGTAGACCAAATATTTTTCATAAATTACTTATTAGTATTAATACCATACAATATAATGGATAGACGGTAATGGACACATAGTATTATAATGGTGTTATGTGGTTTGTTTGAACCTGTGGTTGCATGCAACACGAGCTATTGAAGAAATAAAATTATTTAAAGAGAAATATTTCATAAATATCTAGGGGTGGAACATTCTAACACATTAAAATTAATTTATTTCTATAAATTAAACACTTGTATTCAAATATATTTGTATAACTCTACCTCATCACATTCTCAAGTTTCCATGTAGCATCCTCAAATTGGTGGTTTCGCCACAAACCCTAACAATGAAAGTATCCATGTTTTGTATAAAATTATCTCTATGATATAAAATTTATAACTATTGTTATTAATAAAAAAGATATTGATCCATTGGTATGTCATTGGTGTTTCGTACGTGTGATGTATCATGTATTTACTTCCTCAAGAGAGATACATGGAATGCAACGTGAACATGTGAGAGATTTGGTGGAAGCACCAATTTATAATCTTTCAACCCGATATGGTAAAGAATTTAAAAGACCCATATACCTGTGACATAGATTTCCATTTTTTTCAAAATATTGTTACTTTATTCTGTGGATATATTCATAGGATTACTTTGTCACCAACCATAAACTCTATATCATTCTGATAATGTTCAGCACAACTTGAATATGAGATTCTATTATGTGATCCCGAATGGATCTAACATTCTATTACATCTCCTCAACTAAATCAGATCCAAATATAATTTTTTCTCCAACTTCATTCCATAATGTTGATGTTCTACAGTTCTTACCATATAGGTCTTTATAAGGATCCACCTGAATTTTGTAGTGAAAGCTATTATTTAATGAAAATTCTACCAAAGGAAGTTGTTAATACCAAACACCTTATAAATTAAAATATAAAGATCTCAAAAAGTATTCAGTAGTTTTAATAGTCCTGTGATATTAACCTTATATCAGAGGATTATTAGATGTTCTAAAACATAACTCTTTATCTTGAGCTTACTGAAGACTTTTCTAGAACTTCAGGGTAAACCTTCAATATTGATCAGATACAATGCAAAGTGGTACCCCATGAAATCAAACCACATCCTTAATATATATTATGGAAATATGATTAAGATAGAAATATTATATGATATAAATGAAGTGTGACAACTTCATATGGAAGTCTAATATAACCCATATATAATTATGTCCTTTAGATGCATTGGGGAGTCCTCGGATAAAATCCATGGTTATTTTTTCTCATTTTCATTCAGATATGATTAATGGTTTTAAAATCCCCTTATACTATTGTCTCTCATATTAAACATAATGAAACACTAAACACTGAGAAACATAGTATTCAATATAACCCTTTAGAACATCCCCCATTAAATACTCATTTTGGTCTGCATACATCTACATACATCCAGGATGAATAGATAATGATGAACTATGTGCCTTTTCCAATAGCTCCTTTTTCAAATATAGTATATAAGAAACACATATAGGGTTCTTGAACCTTACTTTTACATAAAAATCAAGGATAAATTTTGGAAAATTCTCACCTTATTTTACAGTTCTACATCTTCTATATAGACCACTTTAATATGTACTTGGATTGATGCTTGAACATTTATTTAATCCATATAATATTTCCTCCATTAATTTAATATTTCAAGATCACTCCTTTATAAATCCATATATATTTGATATTTTATGATCCTCAGCATAGATAATATATCATGATACATTTCACTTATAGAATCTTCCACCTTATTCACTTTACTAGGGTGGTAATGTATTTTGGAGTCATAATCATTAATTAGTTCCAACAATATTCTTTATTGTATGTTTAACCCTTTTTGAGTGATAATATACATTAAATTTTTTTATCACTATTTAAATAACACTTTTCTAAATAAATAAAATTCTTCCATATATTGAATGAAAACATGAGTTGGTTAGTTTTTCATACCCACATTAAATTGGGAGGAGGCATAAGCTATCACCATATCTTTTTTCATGAGAACAAATCCTAGTCCATTATTTTATGCATCACTAAAAAATAATTTTTCACTAAAGGTTAGTGTGATCATAGTTTCTCCAACAAACATTATTTTTACCTCCATTATATTCTCATCACATTAATCCATCTATGTGAACTTAAATCCTTTCCATGTCAACCTGTTGAGTGGATTAGACAATCATGTGAAATACTTAACAAAATTATGATAATATCTATCCAACCTAGGAAAACTATGTATTTCAGTCACCATGGTTGGTATATATCATTTCATAATAACTTCTACCTTTTAAGGGTATACTGATATACACCCACATGAGATTATATGACCAAAAAAGGAAACATTATGAAGACAAAATTCCCACTTGGTAAATTTTTCATAAATATTCTCCTTCATAAGGGTATTTAGCACAATCCAATGGTGATCTTCATGATATTAATTTCTATTTGAATATATAAAAATATCTTCTATAAAGACTACCAAAAATGATCAAGATATACTCTAAAAACTCTATTCATTAAGTCCATGAATATTATTGTGTCATTAGTAAGACCTAAATGAATCCCTATAAATTCATATAGCCCATACCTTTTATAGAATACAGTCTTGGGTATGTCTTCCTTCTTGAACCTCAATTTATGATATCTATAATGAATATCTATCTTATAAAATTATTAAGATCCACATAGTTGATTAGATATTTCATAAATATTGGGGAGATGATACTTGTTTTTAATTTTAATTTTTTCAATATCCTGATAATCAATAAAAAGACTCATTGACCCATATTTCTTCTAAACATATATAATAGTTTCACCCCCATGTAACCCACTAGGGTATACAAGTCCATTATCATGATTCTCTTACTGTTTCATCTTCAATTATAGTAACTCAATTGGTGTCATTCAATACGAATCCATTATCATGATTCTCCTATAGTTTATTGATCGCTTATTTCTACGTCATTGGTTGCTAAGTTCACTCGTCGCAGACGCCCAATTGAAGTTTTCGAGAGGTACGTGAATCAGGATTGGGGTTTAGGCCGTCGGGCGGTCGTTGGTCTCCTTGGGCCGCGGCAGATTCTGGTGTGTCTAGCTGATGAAGACGACTTGTCCTTGGCCTGGTCTCCTGCTAGTAGGTCGTTTAGAGGGTTTCCTTTTCATCTTTATCGTTGGACATTTGATTTGCATATGGGTCGCGACTCCTCTACTTCAGTAATCTGGATTAAACTTCTAGGGTTACCGCTACCTTTTCAGAATCCAGTGCTCCTCCATTCTATCGGTAATTCTCTGGGCCGTTTTCTCTGTGTGGATTGGAAGACCGATTCAATGGTACATCCAATTGTTGTGAGTATCTGCATTGAAATGGAGATCTCTCGTCCCCCATAGGATAAGGTCTGGATTGTGATTGAAGAGCAATACAGGTGCGTGCAAGACGTATTTTATGAATCCTGGTCCATGTTCTGTTCTTTCTGTCATAGACAGGGACACCAGGTTGAGGAGTGTCGCAAAAGGGCTTCGGCGACTGTGGTTGACATGCCTTTGTTGAGCAAGAGTGACCCAATTCAAGTTGAGGTCGAGGGAAATGGTCCTGGAAATGGCTCTGAGCCTGGGGCGGGCAAGCTGAAGTCAAAGGAGGGCACTCAGGATACTCGTGGTCTTGTGGAGGCTATTCGGGGTGTCCAGGT
Organism: Viscum album; assembly: GCA_963277665.1. Lineage (NCBI taxonomy): Eukaryota > Viridiplantae > Streptophyta > Magnoliopsida > Santalales > Viscaceae > Viscum > Viscum album. The sequence goes on from OY728163.1 coordinate 341,431,417, forward strand.
GCAGGGGTCTCCTGGCCAACCTGGGGTGGAGTTTATCAGTCCCCCCATTACTTTGGAAGGGGATCCTTCTGGCTCGGGGCAGGAGGGGTCTGCAGATACAGGTCTGAAGGAGGCTTCAATGGTTATGGAGCCTCAGGGTCTTGCGGATGGAGCTTTGGTGAGGTCTTCTCTTCCCACAAGGGTAGCTGCTAGTCTTGAGGCCACCGGCGGTACAGGCAGAGGCTGGGTGGACCAGAATTCCCAGCCTCAATTTATGGGCAGGGGTTTCAAGCAACCTTCTCTTCAGGAGGGTTCAGGGGAGGGGGAAACTTGTGTCTTGGGGAAGGCCCAGACCAACCGGGGTGATCCAAGGGGTTCGGGTTCGGCCTGTTTGTCAGGGTCTACCTCTCCAGTCCTGACCCCAGTAGTCTTGAGCAACAGGTTTGGAATGCTGGATGAGGAGGAATTCAAAGTTGAATCTCCTGCTTTGGCTGAGGAGGATGAGGACAATGGGAGAATCCACGATGTTTTACTTTTGGAAGGCCGGATCTTGGGGAAGGCTTATCCAGAGTGTGAGGAGGGTGGAGGGGAAGCTGAACCTTCTGTGACCACTAGAAGCTTATCAGAAGAAGAAACTGATTCTAGGAGTAACAGGAGTAAGAGAAGGAGAAGGGGTAGGAAGTATTTTTTCCTATTTACCTCCTCCTATGAAGACACGGTCATGAAAGAAGCTAATGTTGGAGAAGCTGGAAAAGGAGAGCAGGTGTAGCCCAAAGTCACCTGGACAGCATGATCTCTCCTCGAATTGGGCTTTAAGTTCGGGTGATGCGGTGACCGAGAAGGTGTTACTTCTCAACGCCTCAGAAGTGGAGGCAGCCAAGTTGATGGGCCGAAGTCTTGAAGGGGTTATCAATGAAGAACAGTACAGTTGGGTCGACAAGCAAGATGCTATTTTGGTCGGAGGTTTTAATAAGGGGTTGGTCAGTCTCTAGGAGTATTTGCAGGTATGGAATAAAATGTCCTCTTCCCTTGAAGACCTGGTAAGGGGGGATCCCATGTTTCAGGTATCTAAGTTATCCTGGAAGTTATTTAGAGACACCGTTTCTGGTAGAGTTCAACTGATTTACAATGGCTCTTTTTTACTTATTTCATAGCTTTGCTTTGTTGAGTCACTGGCTTGGTTGTGTGAAGAACTGTTGGAGGGTCAGCTTGACCAGTTGGGCTAGAGCATGTTGTTTTCCCCTCTGCAGTTCATTTGGTATGTGGTGGATACAGAGGGGTGGCTTTCCATCGGGAGGGACCATGCTTGCATGGGATCGTCGAGTGGCCTTATTTGGGGTGAACGGTAGCTGTTTATTCTTGGAAGAGGTTTTTTCTGATTTTATGTTTGTTGTTGTTTGGTATGTTTTGTAACGTTTGGTTTCTCAGTTTTACCTTAAAAGTGCCTTTTAATAAAAAATAATTTTCAGTCAGATTATAGGTCCATTAGAAATAAGTAATTTTAATTCTCTTCCACTTAAATCAATATGGGATCCATATAGAGAAATTCAATACATTCCAATAATCAAGTTTTATTGAAAAAAAGGATAATCTCTAGATTTACTATAATAACTTTTCTATACACTTTAATAAGAAAAGAACTGTAAACTATAGATGTGAAAATTGTATCATTATGAGTTTTTATAGTTAACTCAACGTCTAATTTTTGAGGAGATAGGGTGATACCATAAGAATATTCTTTAGAAATCATATTTTGGTTGGATCTAGAATTAAATATGACATTAATTATTCTAGAGTGGATGATAAGTGTGAATTTAACCAAATAATTCTCATAACCCACTTTATTAGTCACTATCACATGATACTTCACTTTTTCATCATTCTACAGATTTTTTTCGTTGATCATCAAAAACCTTCAAATTCATGTGATGATTTAAATTTTTAAAATAATCTTGAATTTTTAGAATTGGATCTTGGGTAGTTGATTCTATATATCTTTATCTTTATTCAACAGTTAGGTAACTTCTTCCTATCACATCATTATCCTATTGCCTGATGGACATTCTATCCACATGTGAATCATTTACGAGTCCCCTTAATATAATTCAACCCATTTTTCCTTCCACACATCAAGCATAATGAAAAGCTCATATTCTTATATACGTGGTTTTTAGAATTTACTTTGAATTAAATTTTTATTTTCTTATCAAAACCATGAGATTGATGATAAACTCAAATCTATATCTCAACTATGAGAGTACATAAAATAATTTCTTTAAAGGTACTAAGGTATCATATATATGATGCCTTTAGAATAATTCTTTTTAATCCACTGAAGAATCGATCAATTTTAATTTCAAGATTGATAATTAAAATATAGTAATACCTTTTAATCCTTGTAAAATTATCCACATATTTACTAATGGATTCATCATCCATTTTTTCCTTAATAAATTCATTATCTATCATTTTATATAGAATATGAGGGAATTACTTTCTAAAGAATATCCTATTAATCTAATCGTGTTTCTGGGATACAATTTCATCTTCTTTCCACATATTCTTCATAATATTTCTTTATTGATCTACATCCCCTTCCAATTGATAAACATTAAGGAAAACTTTTTTTATCTTGAGCATTGAAGAATATGAAATATTTTCTTTACTGGTGTTGATCGATCACTCATCCTTTAGTAGATCATAAGAACCACTAGATAAATGTGGATGGTTCCTCATGAAAGATTCAATAATATTTTTTTTACACTTTTGATCATTTTGAAACCCTCCATGATTCACTTCCTGATAAAGTCACGTGAAAATATCTTTAAGAATTTGAATTCCTTATCCTATAACAACTAGTTTCTTAGGGGGAAATCATTTCCCTTCTCATCACATTTATCACTAATATGATTACATTGGGATCCAGCAATTGCACAAAACCAAAAATCTTTATTTGGGAAATAATAATAATACTGGAAAACTACATAACCATGAAAAATTGTGTATTGTGTTTCTAAATCATGACACCATCTTTTCTGAAATATTAGGTTTTACCTAGTTCGTTCATGATAGTTAAGAAAACATTAGGATTTTATCCTATAATTAGGCATATCCCTAACGTTTTTATCATCCATGTTTACATAGGATAACTAAATCCATCCTCTAATATCATCTATAGGAACATAATATTTTTATAAATTGATATTACATATTTTTATATGAATATTCATTACATTACACAAGCATGTTCCTGAGGATCATAAATGTATAGTGATTTTAGAAACATGGAAATAGAAACAAATGGTTCATAAAATATCTATATAACCTCCTGCCTTTTTCTCCATAACTAGAACCCTTTTTTCCATGTCTTACTTAATATATTTACTCATATCCTATGGAAAACAAACATAAAAAAGTGTGAGATCAGATGATCGGTAATTGTAAACAAGGGAGATACCAATGATTAAAAAATAATGACTTGATCAAAATCTAGTATTAACTTGATCATAACATTTGAGTATTATACCTTGTTTATAAAATATCATAATATTGATTCATGGTATAAATATTCGTAGTTCATAAGTCATGAATCATAATGGAACATGATCTATCAGGGAATAACATTGGCATAAGACATGGAATTATGTCATATAAATAAGCATAAAAAATAATTTAATTAATATTTAGGAATATTCTACAATACTATTATAGTGGAATTAGTTCATTACCTAAACCATCTTAGTAGTTAAGGTTTACTTCCAAGACATTCAAAGTGGATGATGTCCCTTGATAAATTGGGTTTACTCCCCATTCCAGTCTAGTTTATCTCATGAGATGTCATTCTTTACCAAACAATTACAGGGAGATATAGGTTCCCCTATCACATAAATAACTCATTATATTATAACCCATTAAACTAAATGGGTTTCATAAACATTTCATCGTAGGATAACCCATGGGAAAAAATGGGTTTCATAAACATTTCAAATTTTTACCATAAACATAAACCATTCATAATAATAATAAAAGATTGTATTCTTAGTTCATATCCCTATTAAATATTAATTACTATCAAAATATGACATCTTAGATGGAAAATTATTTTTAAATATCTCTTGGAATAATTTTAAATAAAAATAACATTTCCATATTGAAATTAATTTTTTTTTTTAAATTGCACACTTATAAAGGAAAAAAATATTTGATAATAAACTGGTAAAATTATAAAGTAATCTTAAAAAAATTTAGGAATCATGATTTTGGGTAAATACTCTCATGATTATAAGTTAAAAAACCTTTCTACCATATTATTTGTGGAATTTCCACAAAGTACCTTGTATATAAATTGATGAAATTATTACATTTAGAACATTTCGTAAAAAGTCAAAGATGGGTAAAAATCATTAAATATTGTTGGAGAATTTTAAAAACTTTTTGGAAACCATTTTTATGAATCATGTTCATGGAATATAAATATTCTCTTTCCGAAACTTAAACATAAACAATCTCAAATAATGATGATATTGAGAAATAAACCCTTATGTTTTCCTTGTTCACTTTTAAACCTACTATATAATAAATATGGATTTATTATACATTTTTTCCATAACTATATATATAATTTCATTTATGATTTATTTATAACTTCATATCACCCATTTATTAATAATTGTTTTATCAAAATCAATGTTCTGGGTTATAACTGCTTCGTTTTCCCAGAAAGTTTTGGTTCAGAATCCCATGTCCTTTTACATTGATCTTACTGACACTATTTCGAAAATATTAATCATTTTATAAAAATCATATATATTAATTATATACATATTTATAATCATTCATAAAAATTAGAGATAGAAAAAATGAATTACATTGTTCATGGAGAGGGTAGGTTGTACATACACAAGAATGTTGTTTCCATTTTTTGACTGATGGAGTGAATGAAAACTAAATAAAAATTAACCTTTAAAAAATAATTATAACATAATATATGTCATATAAATTCATAAAATTAATTTTTATTACCAAAAATGTTAAATATAAATGAAAAATGATTCTCATCGCATCGTAGAGAAAGTAGTCCATACGTATGCATGAGAAACGTTTTTGTTTCAAAAAAGATTAAATGATAAGAAGTTAGACATGATATTATCATTAATGAAGAATAGTAATGTTTTATATATGATAAATAAACATTAAACTCATTATTATTAAAATCCATTAAGTTCAATGATGAAAAATTAATTTTATCGCAACGTGGAGATGACATGTTATACATATGCCCTAACGATTATTTCACTTCTTTTTTGAAGGGAAATAGGGTGTATAATTTTGTTTTCATAATCATAATAACATTTAAGGATATTTATTATACCAGTGTTATTATTTTATGACAGATTTCATAGAATTTGAGGAGATAAAAAAGAGTAGAAAAACAAAGTGATCATTTAGAGTGATAACCCCTTCTTCAAAAAAACTCCTTGGGATCTCCTCTACAGGGCTATAGGGTTGATCTTATGGGGAAACCAGAACCCCTAGAATGTGTCTAGGTAAGTGGAAAACATAATTTAGAAAATTATGGATGATATATAAGGTTTCAAGTGCATTAAATAAGTAGGGGAGGAGGTCTCCTTTAATAATTGAGGTGAGGGGATCTTCAGGTATTTCTCAAGTGATTAAATTATATGAAATTAAATCTCAAAAATTTCATGGTCATCTATAAAAAAATTTATTTCCTTAATTATCTCATATTGTAAAAATTTTAATATTTTTAATGTAATTTATTTCATTTTTCCATTAATTGAATAAAAAATGAATCTGTATTGTGTGTGTATTAAAGGGATTATTTAATTCATACAAATATAAACAAAATTACATCATGAATATAATTTCATCAGGGAAAAAATAAAATATTTTTATATCTAATGTTTTCCTTATTTATACTCATAATTGATGCTTGAAATAAAGAGAGTGATATTTTAACACTTCCTTTGGTGTAAGTAATATATAAGTAACTTTTTTGTCAAAGTGTCAATTAAATTACTCAATTTTGAACATTAAGTGTTAAGGGTATAATCTTTTTGATCAAATAATAATTATGATAAATAATTTCAGAATTATCACTTAATAAAAACTGAGATTAACCTGATTTACACTTTATCATGGTGATAAATTTTACCATGATTAATATTCATATTAACCAAAAGTAAAAGGAAGATACTTAAACAATTTTAGCCACATAATTATAAATATTTCATTCAATATATCAAATTCAATACCTATATAAAGAATAAATTAATTTTAATGTACGTTAGAAAAATGTGACAAAAGATACTTTTTGTGAAAAATAAAATTTTATGTACAAAACTCAATTTTTTATTATAATATTCTTAGAAAAATATTTGTTAAAAGATTAAAAAAAATATTAAGTAAATAATAAATCAATTTCATTAAAATATATCACCTATAGGGAATAATTTGATATATTGTTTTAAAATTAATTGTATGCTTAAAATAATATTTTTTTATAAAAATGACACTTTTATTTTAAAATAATTATTTTTTATAATTGTAATCATGAATTTTTTTTATAAATTTATGGATGGTATATTTTTTATAATTTTTTTATTTTTATTCATACCTTCTAATATAAAGGATAGTTTATAAAAAACACATAATATTTTAATAATAATAAATGGTTCGTTTGAACTCATTGTTGCGTGCAATGAAAGATATTAAGGAAATTAAATTATTTAAAGAGAAATATTTCATAAAAATATCAGTGTGTTACACCAATATTCCATAAAGGAGATACATGTGAGTATTTGGAAAATAATGATATTAATATAACACCACATCTAGGATGAGTTTCAAACCCGTAAATGCATTCCAGAAGCAGTTGAAGATCGTGAAGTTATACATGATAAATTCTAATCTTATAGGCACATACAAAAGGACTATATAAAGAATAAAAAGATATTAATGTTATTTTATCAAAAATAATAATATGTTTTTATGAATGGGGTATATATTCATTTGTTTAAGAGGCCCATGATGTGGGGTGTATAGCCATTCGAGGAAGTGGAGGAAAGCTCAGGTGTGTAATGAACTGAGGTGGAAGAGTTGGTGGTTGGGTTGTAGAACCAGTATAATCTAGAAGATCAAGTGTTGTGGAATGTAACCATTTTTTAGCTAATACGTTGTAAATATAAAAAATATGAGTATAGATCATCCATGTTGGGTGTTATAACCAATAAAGAAACTTTTAGGATTTCAGGACAAACCTTGTAAATACTAGATGGAGATGTCATTACTTTATTTATAGAACATAGGGTGAGTACTACAAGAGATCTTTGGTGGGTTTAAAAAATTAAAAAATCCATGGGTTTTAATTAAAATGAATAATATTCATAAAAATAATATTAATGATCCCCTCGCCCTAGTGTTCAACTCGGCCCAAGGCCCAAAAAGTGGTATCAAAACGAGGTTCTATATAAAGATAAAAAAACACCTTATTTATTTTAATAGATTTATTAAAGTGAGTATTTTATGATGTTCATAAAATAACGAAAATATAAATTGATTTACTCTTGAGGATACATATTTAAATAATCCTTTATATAATCATAAAATTAAGAAGTAAAGAGAGGTAAGGAAGTTGAATAAGAATTCAATTATTGATAAGAAATCACCAGTAACTAAATGTAATTAGACGGGAGAAAAGTTGTAACAATTATTTTTACTATGATTCATTTAATAAAATTGTTTTTATCTATAATAATGATTTAAAACTTATTTATCTTCATTATAAGATTAAATATCAATGAGAGAAATTTCCAAAATAAGTAATGAATTGTTTTTTTATAACTGTAAAGTATCTTCATGTTTAGTAATCTTTATTGAATGAAGAAGCCGATGAAATGGAAAATTCTTAATAAATTATATGAAAATCAGTCACAAATATAATGGGAAAAAATGGAATTGCCTCACTATATAATGAAATATTTTTTTAAGATATTAAATAATTTAAAATAAATGTTTGTTAGAAAGATATATTCAAGATCATATTTATAGAATCTTTATAGGAACTTGAAAAATAGAAAATACTCTTTATTTATGTAGATGATTCAAAATTATAAGTTAAGGAGTATATAATAAAATTGTTGTATAAATCATTACAATAGTTAAATACAGTGCCTGAAGGAAAATATAAGAATAAAAAAGTGGATTGAAAGGAAACCTAATATTGGATGAGGATAAGAATAACCTCATCAACATTAAGTTCATAGAGCTTGAGGTAAGACCCAGGAATCATGAATTCACAAATTTTGTCCCTTCATAAGATATTGAGAAGAAAGATAATGTAAATCTAATTTTAATTGACAATCATGGATCCAAGAATCCTCAAACTACTATATGGAAGTACAGGATATCATCCTCTCATAAAGTTGAAACATCCTCTAAATGAAAGGTATCCCATAAAGAAGAAAGTATTTTTTTTGTTTATATTTTTTCCCTTGTTATAATCGGTTTAAAACCATATTAATGGAATATATGATTGGTAAAAACATCTGAAAAATCATCAACATCATCAATTGTGTATATGATAAAAAAAATATGATGAATTTTCCCAAAGGTTTATCCAAAAGGTTTGTGGTTCCACTAATCAATATCAATTTATAAAACCTATAAAATCTATATATATTTCAAAATAAAAGAATATAATTAGGATTATAGGTAATTATTAGAGTTTTTTGAAATTTTAACACAATGAATTGAATGTTGGAATTACGTGTCAATTACTGAAAATAATGGAAATCCATAATTAAGGAGGTAGATAAGAAGAGAGATAAAACCATAATAATAAAAAGGAAAAATAAATAAATAATCATGAGTATTTGAGGAGATAACAAAAGAATACAACTCAACCAAATTTTCAAAAGAAAAGAAAATAAGGAATGATTCCAATCAATGGAAACTTGAAAAAAGATTGTGGCTTTTTTGAAAGGTGTAGTAAATATAAAAATTCCCAGTAAAAGTTTATATACATTTTACCAAAAATAGCACTGTATAATTTAAATATATGTAACCTAAAACTTTATGTGATGAAATTAAAACAATATAAAATTAGGTTTTACATAAATTAAATGTTGATATTGGAAGGAAATAGAATTCTAGGATAAGGGGAATGTAACAACTCGAGATTTTATGAAAAATATTCTTTTTAATGTCTTGTGTTGTACGCTACACCAAAAGGAGCTTACACAATACAAATCCTTGACTTGCCTTGCATTACACGCAATCACAACCTTCCTTGATAGCATGTGTAGTACGCAATACTGAGTTTCACAAAACAACGATATGCTATTAAAATATTATTAAAACTAGCCGTTATGAATAGTAATAACCACTTTTTAAATTTTAGAAATTTTAGCTCTCAAAATGGACTTCATTTTTGGATTCGGAGTATCGAATTTAGCCTAAGGTGAAATTTTGGTACTTTTCAGATAACTTTCATATTCTAATGAATAGTGAAAATTACTAAATTATAATTAAAAACAACTTTTTTAATCGAAATAATTAATAGTGATAAATTATTAATTTGAGTGGTTTTAAAGTATATTTAGAATATATTTTAATACAATGTTGGTCATTGGTTGTAATTTCACATTTAAACCAGACATAATCAAGTGTCAATCTTTTGATAGATTTAGTTTCTTAAAAAACACGCTATTTGTTTTAACAGCGGGATTTAATTATAAAATTAATTAATGCAACTTCTATGTTATGAATTTGGTAAAATAGACTTCATTTTTGAATTCGGAATATGAAATATTGCTTAGGGTGAAATTTTGGCATTTTTCTGAAAACTTTCAATTTTTGATGAATAGTGAAACCACTAAGTGGTAGGTTAAAAATGGAATTTTGCATAAAACATAATTTTACCGCTTCTGTGAATGGAATTTCGAAAATCCGAGAGACATGGTTAATATCAAGGACTAAAATGTGGTTCAATGAGATGAAAATAATTTTTTGGTGAATAGTAACTTTTTACTTTTTTTACCGCGGTTAATAGTAAATAGGGTAACTAAGGGTAAATATGATATTAATATTACCCTAACACATGTCCTAATTCTATTGGACAAGTGTAATTCGACCAAAAACAAACTTAGGAATAAAATATGACCATTTAGGCCCACTTGGATTAGATTAGGACATTTATTATTAATTTATTTAAAGAAGGGTTAAAATAGTTAAAATCAATGTTTAATAAGTAAATCATTTTTAATATTGGGTTATACATAAGATAAATTAGACTATAAATATTCATTAGAAAGATAAAAAGATTTCCTACATAATGGTATTTTATTTGTAATTATTAGACATTAAATAATTTAATTTATTTTTGACACAATGATGATGCAGTAATTATCTTATTAATGAAATATTGACATAATTGATGTTATAAACACAAAAATAAATGTAATTTGAGAATTTTTATGAATTCCACTAATTTTCTAGGTTACTATGATATATTAGTTTTGATTTAATCAACTTGGTTCGAACATATAATTCTGTTATGACTTTCACAAAAATCATATATCAAATAGTATCAAAATTGACACAAAATAGTTTTTAAATCAAATATTATATTACTAATTGTTATTTTATTCCTAAAAATATAAGGTTCGGCCAAATGACTTAGATAAGGATATATATATTAATAATAAACAATTTGGGGTTCGTTTGGCATGTTATTGTAAGTTTATTAACCATATAGTGAAAGAAAACAAAAAGACATGGTAAAAGTTAAATTATTTAACTTAGAGTTAAATCTAATTGATAAGGTTAAAATAATACCCTAAACTTGTCTAAATCTTATTGGTTGATAGGATTTCGACCCATCCCCACTTTATCTTCTAAATAAGACCCTTTGGAACCATTATAAACCAATTTTGACTTTAATATAAAATAATATTTTGAGATATTCCTAAGGTGCCCCTCTCCTCCCTTATAAAAGGGCACCTCCTTCCCCTCCTCCTCACACCAATTTGAGCACTCAAGCTCGGCCAACCCCTGCCAAAATCTCCTCTCCACTTCCCTAGAAACATCCTAGAGGTTCTGGTCTTCCTCAAAGACCAATTTTAGTGCCCTAAGAGGAGGTCTCAAAGAGGCGCTTCAAAGAAGAGGTAATTACCGTTACCAATTCTTTCATCTTTATTTCTTATTCCACTTATTCTTCTTAGGTTGTTTCATTATGAAGTAAAAACATCAGTATCACTCATATACTGATATGTTATTATAAGTATTAAACAACCCTATTTCACCATCTATCCATCCTACAGAAAAAGAAATCACCGCGCGTGCGTACGTACGGAATACCGTCTCCACGCCGTGGTGTAATCTATTTTCCACCACCACCTTACATGGATGGGTATAATGGTGTAAAGAATAACTATACATAGTTATTACAAAATCATATTGATTCTGATATATTGTATAATCCACTCCAATTCAATTCAATATTTATGGAAATGATATCATCGCTCGTGCGTACGTACGGACTACCGTCTCCACGACGCGATGAGATTCATTCTCCATGTTAACCATTTAAGAATGATTATAAAGTATATATAAGAAATAATAATGAAATATATGACATTATAAAGCTACTGTATTTATGTATATATATATATATGTATGTCATCTACTTACTTCCATTTCAAGACAATTAGGAATGGAAAACAGCGTTCATGCGTACGTACGGACTACCGTCTCCATGAACGGTGTTTTTCATTTTATTTATCTATCTATTATATATATATATAATGAATATATATGATATATAAATAATATTTTATATTCTGGAAGTAATTAAATCATGATATAAGTAATAATAATGTCAAGCACAACAAGTCAAAACACCTACGATAAATGAAACGATTTTACCCAAAACGCTTCTTTAACATGGAATTTACAAAAGAACGGGTAATATAATGTCATAGGTGAACCATATATGATATCATAACAATGAATATGATTCTTTAATAAGTCAATGACATTATTTAAATCATCATACAGGAGGTTCGGACACATACGAAGCAAATCGGACCTAAGGTAAGGGAAAATACCACAATCTCATTTTTATCCGAGATTGTTTATTTGTAAGTATTTACTGGGGTGTATTTTATCATCCACATCCATGTTTCATAAATATGTAATATTATTTCCATCCACATACAATTGTTTAAATCCATTTTTACCCTTAGTTGAGTTTTTAGTAAAATATATGAAAGGAATCTTTTGTCCTTTTTTTCGTACGAGGTACTTTTTGACTTTTCCGACAAAAGTACGAAGAATGTTTTTTTTAACTTATACGGAATGAATGGATTTTTAAAAAATTATTTCCAAGAAGCTTCCTTTACATGTTTTCAAGTTTATTTTTAATCAACTTCTTTTATTTTAAATTTGTATGACATGTTATGGAAGGAAAAATGTTTTTGAAGAAGGAAGGATATTTTCCTCAGGAATGGAGTTCAAGTGTTTTATCAAAATTATTTTCCATCTAAGATAATAAAGGGTTCTATTTTTATCCCTATTATTAAATTGATTTGATCATGTTGTGATGGAATTATTTTTATGAATTCCTTTATCTTATATGAATTGATTTATGATGTCATGATGTTTCAAGAATCCCATTTTTGTTACATGTGTTATGCGATGATGTATGTTTTATGATTATGTGGCACACATAAGAAAGGATTCATTATAAGATGGGTGGGACCTATATCTCCCTCCAATGCATTGGGTAAATACTTTATATCTCATGAGATAGACATGGCTGAAATGGTAGGTTATACCGGTTCAGTGAAACAGGACTGAAACAAGGGTTACTCGATTCAGAAAGGGACTTTGTCTACTAAGATAGTCTTGGCAATGAGTCTTGACTAACAAGAAATGATTTTCTATGATTATGTGTGTATGCCACAAAGTTTAATGTTTTATGTTATGATTATTGGGATTTCATTTCACTACTATGATTTATCCCATGTTATGAAATTATGCTCTCTTTTGCAGGTTAAGATTTCCAAAAGTTATGTTCTTATGAATATGATGTGATTGATTTTTTATTTTGTTTACCCTTACTGAGCATTTGAGCTCACCCTTTTATGTTTTCTTTTCCCCAGGATATAAAGAAAGGTTTTAGGTAAAAAAAAGGGAAGATCTTTATGGGAGATATTGAAGATCTTTCACCACGATTAGAAGATTACGTTCCGAGTTTCCAAAGACACTAAACTATTACGATCCTTGTGTGTGTGTTTTTGTTATGTACTAAGTATTCCGCAAAAGTAATGTAATGTCCATGTACGTCAGGCTCCGGGTCTCTACATTTGGTATCAGAGGAATGGTTTAGTCAACCTTTGGAAACTAGGATGCGAAAACATTAGTAAGATCCCTAGAGATATTTCTACGGTATGTCTAGGGATGTCTCTAAGGTTAAGTATACGTATAGGTTATAGTCCTAGAATTTCGCTAACGATCTTAGAATTTAACCTAAGATGTTAGATATTGAAGTTACTCCCCCTTTATTATGTTGTTTTCCCTAGCATGATTTTTGCCTCTCACACTATTCTTTTTGGGTTTTAGAAAATGGCAGGAGACAAGATGATTCACAATAATGGAGGATATGATGGACAATGGAATGATATTCTTCATAATGAAATGGGATTTGGAATTCCAAACATTATTATTACGCCGAATCAGCAATCTCATAATATGATCAATAAAGTAAAATTTGGTAAGTTTCCTGACTCGGCTAATAAGAGAAAGATGGAGTTTCATGATGATCATAGAGGAAAGAAAGTTCAATTTCCCCTATGTAAATCATGTGGGAAGAGGCATCAAGGAGAATGTTTCAAAGGAACTAGAAGATGCTTTGGGTGTGGAAAAGAAGGACACAAAGCAAGTAAGTGCAAAGGAAAAGGTTCAATTAACACCATGGATGAGGATAATGGTATTGCTACGACATCAACAATGGTTAAATGCTTTAAATGTGGAATGTACGGGCATTATTCAAACCAATGCCCTAAGGGAAAGTCTCATGAAGAGAATCAGTATGGTCGTATGGGAAGTATTTATGTTGACGATGATGAAGAAACTACAAATGATATGTGAGATGAAAGAAATGTTGAAGCTCGGTCAATGGTCTAAGAATGTAGTGGAATGATTACATGTTTATCATGTGTAATGTTGTATAAATAATCTCATGGAATAAGGAGACATCTAAGGATTGTTACACTTTTTTCTTTCCTTAAGTTTTGAAAGTGTATGATGAATGGTACCAGTAACCATGAAAGGTTATTCAGATACTTTTGGAAAGTAGATGATAAGTGCATAATGAAAGGATAAGAAGACAATGAGATGTTTGATTGTATTCATGAGCTCATGATTGATATAAGGACTAAGTGATATCATGGTTTGAGTATATAGAATTTTGAGGATTTTGGTATGTGGAAGGTGTTAACTTTTAACTGCATTCATGTTTTCACTAAGGTATTCAAGAGAATACATGATTAAGGACTTTGAATGTTTGGAATGTGACCAAAAAAACATATCTTATGATATATGGGGATCAACGATGGTATTAAATCTCTGGTAATCGTTTTCACTTTGTTATGAGAGTGGACTGTAGTATTATGGATAAGCCTAAGGATTGGAATGAATTATGTTGGACATAAGTTAGTATTGTTTGTTTTTCGATATTATTTATGTGATGTTATAGTAATGTAGGTTTAGAAAAAGGACAACCTGCAGGACGGGCGACAACCCATCGCGTCGGACAAGGCTGTGGGAATCGAACCCACAACTGAAGTGCGACTAGCCTTTATCGCCTACCACTGGCCTACAGGAAGTCCCTGTTTAGTAGAAACTAGTTTTATTATATTAAGCAGTATGATATATGAAGTATAAGTCAATTTTAGGAACCATATATGATTAATCTCACTATAGAATGACTTATGTATATTTAATAACTTTTTCTAACCTTTTGTTTGAGACAGATGGAATGACCCGTCATTCTATCACATGATCTGCTAACACTTCACGAATAACAAATTCAACTTCATTTATTTAAGAGATGAAGTGAAAATTTTTCAAGGCACGAACAACAGTGAGATTGTACCAAAATAAAGTAAGTATTATTCTAATTCAAATTTTCAACTTTAGGGAAATGATCTTGAAAACCAAAAATGTTGTCCTAGTGATCTTATACCTGATGAATCAGATGGTACCTTAGATCGTCACAAATTTATGGCTTTGTGATTACTGGTTTTTCCATAGCCATGTTCTCTACCACTCTCTATCAGAACATGATGGTTAGATTTCTCTTCTATACCTATATTTTCACCTATGTGGAAACCCAGTGATTAGTTTATTTGGGTAACTGTTATGTTTCATACTTTTGTTTTTAAATATTGGTTTTGATATTCCTTTTTACGATGTGGGTTTCTATTAAAGAAACTTTCGAATAGTAAATCATTTATAACCCCGACGAATTTCGAGGGCGAAATTCATTTTAAGGGGGGTAGAATGTAACAACCCGAGATTTTATGAAAAATATTCTTTTTAATGTCTTGTGTTGTACGCTACACCAAAATGAGCTTACACAATACAAATCATTGACTTGCCTTGCATTACACGCAATCACAACCTTCCTTGATAGTGTGTGTAGTACGCAATACTGAGTTTCACAAAACAACGATATGCTATTAAAATATTATTAAAACTAGCCGTTATGAATAGTAATAACCACTTTTTAAATTTTAGAAATTTTAGCTCTCAAAATGGACTTCATTTTTGGATTCGGAGTATCGAATTTAGCCTAAGGTGAAATTTTGGTACTTTTCGGATAACTTTCATATTCTAATGAATAGTGAAAATTACTAAATTATAATTAAAAAAAACTTTTTTAATCGAAATAATTAATAGTGATAAATTATTAATTTGAGTGGTTTTAAAGTATATTTAGAATATATTTTAATACAATGTTGGTCATTGGTTGTAATTTCACATTTAAACCAGACATAATCAAGTGTCAATCTTTTGATAGATTTAGTTTCTTAAAAAACACGCTATTTGTTTTAACAGCGGGATTTAATTATAAAATTAATTAATGCAACTTCTATGTTATGAATTTGGTAAAATAGACTTCATTTTTGAATTCGGAATATGAAATATTGCTTAGGATGAAATTTTGGCATTTTTCTGAAAACTTTCAATTTTTGATGAATAGTGAAACCACTAAGTGGTAGGTTAAAAATGGAATTTTGCATAAAACGTAATTTTACCGCTTCTGTGAATGGAATTTCGAAAATCCGAGAGACACGGTTAATATCAAGGACTAAAATTTGGTTCAATGAGATGAAAATAATTTTTTGGTGAATAGTAGCTTTTTACTTTTTTTACCGCGGTTAATAGTAAATAGGGTAACTAAGGGTAAATATGATATTAATATTACCCTAAAACATGTCCTAATTCTATTGGACAAGTGTAATTCGACCAAAAACAAACTTAGGAATAAAATATGACCATTTAGGCCCACTTGGATTAGATTAGGACATTTATTATTAATTTATTTAAAGAAGGGTTAAAATAGTTAAAATCAAAGTTTAATAAGTAAATCATTTTTAATATGGGGTTATAAATAAGATAAATTCGACTATAAATATTCATTAGAAAGCTAAAAAGATTTCCTACATAATGGTATTTTATTTGTAATTTTTAGACATTAAATAATTTAATTTATTTATGACACAATGATGATGCAGCAATTATCTTATTAATGAAATATTGACATAATTGATGTTATAAACACCAAAATAAATGTAATTTGAGAATTTTTATGAATTCCACTAATTTTCTAGGTTACTATGATATATTAGTGTTTATGTAATCAACTTTGTTCGAACATATAATTCTGTTATGACTTTCACAAAAATCATATATCAAATAGTGTCAAAATTGACACAAAATAGTTTTTAAATCAAATATTATATTACTAATTGTTATTTTATTCCTAAAAATATAAGGTTCGGCCAAATGACTTAGATAAGGATATATATATTAATAATAAACAATTTGGGGTTCGTTTGGCATGTTATTGTAAGTTTATTAACCATATAGTGAAAGAAAACAAAAAGACATGGTAAAAGTTAAATTATTTAACTTAGAGTTAAATCTAATTGATAAGGTTAAAATAATACCCTAAACTTGTCTAAATCTTATTGGTTGATAGGATTTCGACCCATCCCCACTTTATCTTCGAAATAAGACCCTTTGTAACCATTATAAACCGATTTTGACTTTAATATAAAATAATATTTTGAGATATTCCTAAGGTGCCCCTCTCCTCCCTTATAAAAGGGCACCTCCTTCCCCTCCTCCTCACACAAATTTGAGCACTAAAGCTCGGCCAACCCCTGCCAAAATCTCCTCTCCACTTCCCTAGCAACATCCTAGAGGTTCTGGTCTTCCTCAAAGACCAATTTTAGTGCCCTAAGAGGAGGTCTCAAAGAGGCGCTTCAAAGAAGAGGTAATTACCGTTACCAATTCTTTCATCTTTATTTCTTCTTCCACTTCTTCTTCTTAGGTTGTTTCATTATGAAGTAATAACATCAGTATCACTCATATACTGATATGTTATTATAAGTATGAAACAACCCTATTTCACCATCTATCCATCCTACAGAAAAAGAAATCACCGCGCGTGCGTACGTACGGAATACCGTCTCCACGTCGTGGTGTAATCTATTTTCCACCACCACCTTACATGGATGGGTATAATGGTGTAAAGATTAACTATAAAAAGTTATTACAACATCATATTGATTCTTATATATTGTATAATCCACTCCAATTCAATTCAATATTTATGGAAATGATATCATCGATCATGCGTACGTACGGACTACCGTCTCCACGACGCGATGAGATTCATTCTCCATGTTAACCATTTAAGAATGATTATAAAGTATATATAAGGAATAATAATGAAATATATGAAATTATAAAGCTACTGGATTTATGTATATATATATATGTATGTCATCTACTTACTTCCATTTCAAGACAATAAGGAATGGAAAACAGCGTTCATGCGTACGTACGGACTACCGTCTCCATGAACAGTGTTTTTCATTTTATTTATCTATCTATTATATATATATATATATACTGAATATATATGATATATAAATCATATTTTATATTCTGGAAGTAAGTAAATCATGATATAAGTAATAATAATGTCAAGCACAACAAGTCAAAACACCTACGATAAATGAAACGATTTTACCCAAAACGCTTCTTTAACATGGAATTTACAAAAGAACGGGTAATATAATGTCATAGGTGAACCATATATGATATCATAACAATGAATATGATTCTGTAATAAGTCAATGACATTATTTAAATCATCATACAGGAGGTTCGGACACATACGAAGCAAATCGGACCTAAGGTAAGGGAAAATACCACAATCTCATTTTTATCCGAGATTGTTTATTTGTAAGTATTTACTGGGGTGTATTTTATCATCCACATCCATGTTTCATAAATATGTAATATTATTTCCATCCACCTACAATTGTTTAAATCCATTTTTACCCTTAGGTGAGTTTTTAGTAAAATATATGAAAGGAATCTTTTGTCGTTTTTTTCGTACGAGGAACTTTTTGGCTTTTCCGACAAAAGTACAAAGAATGTTTTTTTTAACTTATACGGCATGAATGGATTTTTAAAACATTATTTCCAAGTAGCTTACTTTAAAAGTTTTCAAGTTTATTTTTAATCAACTTCTTTTATTTTAAATTTGTATGACATGTTATGAAAGGAAAAATGTTTTTGAAGAAGAAAGGATATTTTCCTCAAGAATGGAGTTCAAGTGTTTTATCAAAATTATTTTCCATCTAAGATAATAAAGGGTTCTGTTTTTATCCCTATTATTACATTTATTTGATCATGTTGTGATGGAATTATTTTTATGAATTCCTTTATCTTATATGAATTGATTTATGATGTCATGATGTTTCAAGAATCCCATTTTTGTTACATGTGTTATGCGATGATGTATGTTTCATGATTATGTGGCACACATAAGAAAGGATTCATTATAAGATGGGTGGGACCTATATCTCCCTCCAATGCATTGGGTAAAGATTTTATATCTCATGAGATAGACATGGCTGAAATGGTAGGTTATACCGGTTCAGTGAAACAGGACTGAAACGAGGGTTACTCGATTCAGAAAGGGACTTTGTCCACTAAGATAGTCTTGGCAATGAGTCTTGACTAACAAGAAATGATTTTCTATGATTATGTGTGTATTCCACAAAGTTTAATGTTTTATGTTATGATTATTGGGATTTCATTTCACTACTATGATTTATCCCATGTTATGAAATTATGCTCTCTTTTGCAGGTTATGATTTCCAAAAGTTATGTTCTTATGAATATGATGTGATTGATTTTTTCTTTTGTTTACCCTTACTGAGCATTTGAGCTCACCCTTTTATGTTTTCTTTTCCCCAGGATATAAAGAAAGGTTTTAGGTAAAAAAAAGGGAAGATCTTTATGGGAGATATTGAAGATCTTTCACCACGATTAGAAGATTACGTTCCGAGTTTCCAAAGACACTAAACTATTACGATCCTTGTGTGTGTGTTTTTGTTATGTACTAAGTATTCCGCAAAAGTAATGTAATGTCCATGTACGTCAGGCTTCAGGTCTCTACAGGGAAGGTATAATTATCTATGTCGCATCTAATAAACCAAGAGGTCCCTTTTCATTCATATACTCGTGATATTTATTTATACTAAAATTCAAGTAATTGAAGAATAAAATTTGGGGGTGTCAATTTGTGATATAAGAGAATATTACTATCATGGAGTGTCTCAATTTCCATGAAGAGGAAAACATAAGTGCATGAAATTAGGGAGAACTAACTTGAAAAGCGGCTTCCATATTTGGAACATCCCATAGATGTCGATTTTCTAGATTGCTTGGTGAATGTAGGGAATGAGGTATCCAATCACACATTAATCCCTTTTTTATTATATAAAATTATTTTATTGATTGGGAGTTCATATTAATGAAGAGATGAAATAGTGAAAGCGTTTGTGAACTAAACATGAATAATTTTAATTATTTTGTTAAATTGTGTATAGGATTATGATTTTTATTTGATAAATTTGTTATCAACTACCCCTATATTGATTTTTATTAGCCTGGTATCACATACATGGTAGTGTATGGACATCATAGACAAACTTGGTAATATATATATATTATATAGATAGGTAGATCCCTATTAGACATATAGTATATGAACTAATGTATCATTACTAAGATAACCATCTGGTGTCTATTTTACCCTTCTTTATCACACTGCCTTTCATAATCATAAACACTCTTTTGTGTTTCTAAAATTTTTTTTGATTTAATTTTCGTTAGTATAATTTTATTTTAATTCACTACATTGATGAACATAATAGAGATCTTAAAGTCTATTCAATGGCATTTAGTTGATCTTTTTAAAGACTTTGACCAATCTTAATTTGTGTTTCGAAACCATAGAATCAAGTTATACAATCAATAGAAGTCATCAAAAGGAAATAGGGGAGGAAATAATTTGAGGTGTAGGGCTAGAAGATACATCATCTCACCAGCATAGCGAATTGGCCAGCCAATGCCATATGGACAGAACCTCTTATGTGAAAACAAAATCATATAGGTTGGTTGATGATATATGCAATGATGATTCATTATTCTAGACAAACAACTTCCATCCATTAGTTAATGGTTGCTCTTCATCAAGGGATTCTTAGATCCATCCATCTCATGGTGACCCACCGGCCAAGAAGTAAGGAGCACCATGTAGTTGGTGGTGTTGAGAGTGTAGGTTTTAGGGTGTATTTAATGTGATTCAAAAAGTTATAATTCATGTCTTCCTCGGCTTCAATGTCCCCAAAAGATTCAATAACCTTCCTAACTCTTTTGTAGTCTATAAAAGGAGTTAATTGGTTTATTGTTTGATATACAAGTTACCAATAACATTTCTCCAATCCCTGATTCAAGTTTGATAATCCAACTATGAAACTTTAGTGGTTTTAATTCAAACACAAAGTACAAATTTCTAATTATCAATAAATTTCAAAGTACCTATTATACCATCATCTCTCAATATCTCATCACAAATAGTAATCATCATTTTTATGATATTTGTGAGTGGAATTATAATGGGTTTATTTCAAGAAAACCTTCTGTTTATCATCTTCTCAAACAATGGGTTCTCACCACTATAGAACTGTGGTTAGATTTTCTTGTCTACTAATAACGATAAATAGGGTTCTCACAACCATAATTATGAGAGATGTTTTTCATGATCATCACAAAGATAAAGGTTGTAATAAGATATACCTATAATAAAATGGGAAGGATACATAGGGTCTCTGATCAAGCTATTAATAAACTCCTTTATCAAACTGTTTTCATTCTCTCCTTTAATTTATTCTTTGAATCATTCAACTTCAGTATGCATAATTTCATAAATTTGATTTGTCTATTTTCTGTTGTACAAACTTGATTAATCAATGATCAAATTAAATTCATAATATTTATTGAATTTATCTATATATTTATTTATATAATTTATTATTTGATCTCTTTATCATTTCAAAATTTTTTAATTTTGGATTTATTATTTTTATCTTTAATTTTTAAAAGGGGAATCCCACCTACCATCTTTCCATTTTTCTCAAACCAAAAATTAGAATCAACTTTTTTCATTGTGTTTTTTTGATTAAAAATTTAATATCCTTATATGTTATAAAATATTTCTCTTTAAATAATTTGTTTCCTTATTGATTTATTTACTCAGAACAATTAGTTTAAAAGAAACACAATATACAATCTAAAAGTTATTATTTATTATAGAAGTGATTTTTGAGCCATTCGATTGATGGGTCTGAATATGAAAAACTAAATTATAAACAAAATATTGTGTACATATGAATAAAATAAATTTCTTGATTATTAAAAGGATACAAATAAAAATAAAAGTGATTGAATGTAAAAAAAGATGCTTTTTTGTAAAAGTATTAGCTACACTATGTGATTTCTTAAATAAATTAGACTAAACACTATTGATGAATTATATAAATGAAATGAAAAGATTATAAAATAAAAAATTATTATTCATCCAAATGATTTTACTAGGAATTGGAGAATAAAATTTCATATTTTATGTCCAAATATGTATTTTTCTAAAAATGGTTTTGTTATATTGTTTTGTACTTATTAAAAAATTATTTCCTTCCACCAAAATGGATTAACTCTAAGAAAACAGATATTTATTTTTGGAATTATGAGGTAAAAAAAATTAAATAGTTCACTTTTATTTTTGTCATTGTGAATATTAAAATTGGTAAATTTTTGTCCCCTCAGTAAGGGCATAACAAGAAAAACATGGTTAAGACTTTGCGATAAATATTTAAGATTTCTAAAACACTTATCATTATCCTATTAGCAGAGTTTATTTTGACTTTCCTCATCCAATTCTCAAATATATGTCCACTTGTTTCCATTTATCTTTGATTAGGGCCACTATTGTTTTGAGAAAAATATAAATACAAAATTCCACTCCCTTGATTTTAATTAATCTAAATTTTTAGTATAAGGGTTAAATGAGAAAATTTTTAGTTATAATTATTTTTTTGAAATATGAATTAATTTTTTATCTTCTAAATATATCTATAATTTTTATTTATGTAATATTTTTTTAAATACTTACACAACACTGAAAAAGAGCTAATGTAAGATGTACCAAAATCATATGAATTACATTAAAACATCTAGAAGTAATATTGTTTGGGTGAGTTATAGCTTCCAAATTATTTTATAAATTATTAAAAAATATTTTGTATTTTTTTAAGTTTTATATTCTAATTTTATAACTATATATATTACTTTAAAGTCCATGTAAATTAATAGTTCAAAAATGACATTATTGATATGTTATGAAAATTTTATTTTATTAAATTATTTAAAAACAATAAAAATTTTAAAAGTGGAAAATTATGCAGAGAATGGGAGAATTTTTATCCATTTGACATTAATGAGATAATATTTTCCTTATTAGTAAAATTACATCCCTTTATGATTAAAAAAGATATAATCATAGTTAAGAATAAAATTGCTGAACGGAGGGGTTAAAAGAAAATATATGGTTTAGGACAAAACCAAAACCTATATAAATTTAATTATTTGGTGATTTTTTCAATATAGAAACTTTTTATTTGAATATATAGAAATTTGAATCATTTTTCTTGATAATTAATTTATTATATTTTACCATTTTATGAAATTCTAAGTGTGTCATTTCCCTCTCCTATAAAAGGCTACCCTTCCTTTATCTTCTTTACACCACATTAATCCATCTAGATCAACCAAACCATACCCAATTTTCTTCTGAACATCCCTACTCATAAACTATATGTTTTTCTATGAGTAAAATACCATTATAATGGTACTTAAGAATGGATATAAAGGAGTCTTACTGAGAATATGTAATATTTCTAACCAAACTCTTTCAATTTAATTCTTATTATATGTCCTACAAATTTATGGTATTAATAATAAAATAATAAATTTATTATCATAAATATACTTAAATGATATTTTGATTATGTATCCACCATTATTCACCTTGTTTTTTTTTCAACAAATGGGTTGTGAAATTATCACTTGTGCATGTGTTTGGACTACCTCCTACACATTATGATACAATTCATCTTCCATTACTATATTTAATATATGATTATTATGATGATTTTAATTTTTATAAATTATATTTATGAAATAATTATTATTTTTTACAAATAATATCATCTCTACTTTCTTACCTTCCCATCTGTTGGAAAATGATAATGTAGCCCATGCCTACTTGTGAACTACCCCCACCACGAAGTGATTTAATTCATTTTTAATTTAAATTTTACTTGGATTTGAGATAAGGATATATTTAATGAATATATATGATATCATACTTATTATTTAATTGTGAATTTTTTTACATATCTTTCGTTCCTTCTGTTGGAAACTAGAAACAACATTCATGTGTATATATGTTATATCATCTTCATGAATAGTGGAATTAATTTTCCAATCTATAGAATTTATGTATGACCCAAAATACAAATACAGTGAATAAATATGATATTTATATCATGATAAAAATTATTTATACATTGGAACAATGATAAATTTTCATGTACTAGAACTACCAAAAGGAAAATCCTTGTAAAAAAGAAACAACTATCACTCAAAAAATGATGATTTTAATAAGGAATTATTAATAAATGGGTGTTGAAATATTTTAATTGGATAATATTTTATATTATAATTGTGTAAATTATTATAGAATATAATTATAATAAATTTAAATTTATTAAAAAGGTTTCTAGATAACATTTAATCAATTCAAACTTCAGGTAAGGGATATATGGTACAGTCTCATTGTTTATCCATATTGTTTATGATGAATTTTTCAATGTTTAAATTATATGATCCACCTCCAAATAAATTCATGAATGATATTTTTATATGGTTATTTTATGATATTTCATGTTTACCTTTCATTTTTCTATATTTAAGAACTCATGTGATAGAAAAAATGATATTAAGGAAAATTGATTTTATTTCTCTATTTAGTCGAAAATCATTTTTCTTTCAAGTAAATGTCTCTAAAAATATTATCAATACATTTTTTAGTATTCGTATTTGATTTTATAAAATCTATTTTTACCCATTATTTAATTATTACAAAATCGAGTAAAATTAATCTTCTTGTCGTATGACAATTGAGGAACTTTGAACTTTTTATCAAAAATGTGAAAGGAATGTTTTTTTATGTACACAACATGTATGAAATTTATCACCATAATGACCACTCTATTATTTTATGTTTACTTAAGAAATTCTAAGGTTTATTTTGATGAAAATATTTCATCAACATTCGGTGAATTTTATGATTTTAATAAGTGATTAAAATTAAAAGGGTATTTTTCCAAGAATATTTTAGTCATGTTTTAAAGAAATTTTATATCTATGATAACAAAATTTGATGTTAATTAGGATTTATTGGTGATGTGATCCAACAATAACATTCTTATTCATTCACTATATGGTTTATGTTTTTGATGAAGAAATATTGATCAAACCAATTTTCTTTTCTAATAATTAAGTTATGATTAATGTTTTTAAAATATTGTGGCTTACATATGAATTGATTTAATATTTTGTGATTTGTGGGATAAAATTTATAAATCCATCCAATTAATTAGGAAAATATTAATGTTATATGTTTTTAACGGGTAAATGGGTTGTATCCCTTTCCTAAAAAAAGAGGGTATATGGGAGTTTATACAAATCTCGAAAGTTGGTACTCAAGAGGTTATCCTAAGCCCAAAGAAGGTACATGGAAGGTTATCTCACACCTAACATGTTATGAATAATTTGGTGGGTGTCATTGATATAATATTTATATGAATATGATTATACCACACTTTACGAAAACCTTTCATTACATGATATTAATCCAATGTTATGTTCTCATGGATCATGTTATTTGATCCCATTATGATTTATGTCATGTGAACTGCGAAGATTTATTCCATGACTCATTTTTTTCATCTAAGAATTTATGGGTATGATTTTAAATGGTAAAGATTATGTTTTCATAACCTTTATACTCATTTTATGTTTAAATTATTGTTGATATATCCCTTTTCCCGTATTTGTAGTTTTATCTCACCCTTTATTATGTTTTCCGTTACCTAGGATATGAAGAAAAGTTTTAAATGTGATGTGACTAATAAGGGTGATAGTTATAATGAACTAAGTAGGAGATAATGTGTATATTTTATGAACTAATTTTTTATGTTTCCATGTACCTAAAAAAATTAAACCATTATTGTTATAGAATGGATCAAAATATTATATATTGAATAATAATTTAATAAGATGAGGTATTTATATAATAAAAAAATAGGTCTCTATATTTACTCCCTCATTTGATACTTACCTTCAGGAGGCATCAGCCCCCTATTATAGTTACGAGATAAAAAGTGAGTTTTAGTAACGGGTAGTTAAAATTATTAGGATTATTTTTTTGGTTGTCCCTTATATGGATGGGTTGTGTAGATTGAGACACTCTTATACAAACATTATCTTGTTTTTATAATCATATCTTAGTTTTTCTCTTTTAAATTTTGTATTCTAAGATAAATTGTTTTAAGAAATGTCATTTTTTTGTTTTCTAAGCATCCTAATAGGTATGTATATACTCACCCTTACATTTGAATTTTCCCACACATTTCATCTATTTTCAAGATTTCAAAAAAATTTGGGTGATTTAAATGGGCACAATATTGATAGAGTGGGAGCTTGGTCATATTCGGTGGGGGAAGACACATGTGTGTTATAGTTGGTTACCAAGAGATTACTATATTTGTACATTCTTTTATCAATATATTATAACATCTCATACTAGGTTTCAAACACCAATACCCTGAGACGGACCCACCAAATCACCTGAAGCACGCCTCCCAATATGATGGAGGTTTCCAACTAACTGTGAGGGTATCTTAAGTTAATCATGGGGAGAATATACCCTCCTTTATCAAAGGAATACACAAGTTGAAATAAAAAACAATAGTGGAAGAAATATATATCAATAAAAAATACTAAAATCTAAATCAATTCAAAATAGGTAATAAAATATCCAACTAAAACTGAAAACATTCTATGATAAAGTATGTTTCAGGTGTCTAAAAAGAAAACTGAAAATAAAGACACCAATTACTCCCAGGTGGGTCTTGAACCACATCTGGTTCCCTTATCCAAGATCTATCCCCAATCATTAATCTATCCCAATTCCATTTACATTAACCTCTCATTGACCAATATGGTCTTCTCGATTATCAATCAAGAATCCAGAGTAATGTGAGCGTACAACTTAGTAGGGAACCACAAATAGGGTCTAAAACAAATCCATTCAACTTAGTACGGCTCCTTCCCAGCTGGGGCTCTCTCAGGGGTTACCCCATCATGGGTAGGGGTTCCCTTGTGTGGAGGGTTCGA
The DNA here is from genome assembly GCA_963277665.1 of Viscum album. Classification (NCBI taxonomy): domain Eukaryota; kingdom Viridiplantae; phylum Streptophyta; class Magnoliopsida; order Santalales; family Viscaceae; genus Viscum; species Viscum album. The sequence goes on from OY728163.1 coordinate 341,458,591, forward strand.
AAAGGCCACACATGGGAATTACCTTTCATTAAAAAAAGTATTCTATATTGAACTACATAAACCCTCAGGTTCCCGAGGATAACCAACCCCCCAATACCTGCTTCAAGCCAAGCTAGAGTCTGAACCATTTCACATTATCATTTCACAATTAATTATAAAAAATTGGATTTTGTTATTCATTTCAATTAATTCATATTACATATAATTGGAACCATAGATCAATGATAATGATTATGGTCTTAGATTTCATGCCTATTACCCCATGGGATTTCGAAATAGCCGACAATTTCCCACATATATTTATCACTATAGGCATTAGGACCAGCAGACCATGTCCCGCTCACATGGGCTTTGGAATCAATAGATCATGTCCAAAACACATTTATCAACAGTTATCACTCTTGACTTCAGAATTATCTAACCATGTCCTGATCACGTGGGATTTGGAAACATCAGACCATGTCGAACACTTGGTTATCAAACATTTTTATATTTAACACATATATATACATCACCAATATCACCAAGATAATTATATAATATCATTAAATATTAATCAACATTAATCCTCTTATAATAATAATTTTGATTAATTAATTTGATAATTAATTAATCACACCCATACCATTAATTAATTATATAAATTAATTAATCACATTCATTCTTATTAATTAATCCAACAAGTAATTAAATGAATTTCATCAGATACAATATGTCATAATTATTTCCATCAATTAATTATTCATTTAATAACATCAAAATCACATAATTAATACTATAACTAATTATCTTAAATAATAATATCAATACCACATAATTAATTTCACAATTAATTATTCTTAAATGTAAGAATTTAACAATTTTTTCATTAATTAATTCACCCAAATTAATTAATATAATTAAAAACATCAATTGCTAAGAAACCATATTACTTGTACAATTTTCAAATATATAATCAATATAATGACTTTGTTATTATAATAAATGACCACAAACTTTAATTTATAGATGATTAATCACCTAATGGAAATCCACAAAATTGAAAGGCATAATGACATAGTTCAGATTCAGATCTACAAACCTAAATCAACATTAAACAATTCTAGATCTCTAATATCTAGATATATATCCACAATCCTAGATCTATAAAAAATAAAGTATTACAATGCACTAAACAAAATAAAGAACAAATCAACATGAATGGGAAAGGAATGGGAAAAGATCCACTTACTTGGAGAGATGCAGATCATCGTTCTGAGCTTCGAATTTCCTATAACGGAGGTCATATCATCTTGAAATTCATCGAAAGATCTCCAAAATTTTGAAAGACCTCCTAGGGTAAAATGTTGGTCAAAAGAGGTCAGTCTCAAGTGTTCATGGAATTTTTAAAATAATTTTCAGGTTTAATTAATTCCCACACACGTCATCTTGCATAGAGGTGCACTATTTTCCAAAATTGTGGACAAACTATGTGGTTGTTATTTTCAGGGTTCACCGTTTCCCCTTTTCAGGGGAAACATAGACAAATTGTGCACCATCTATGTGAACCCTCATCATCCAATGTTACATGGTTTCCTATGATGTGGCATGTGGTTTTCTTTAATGATGATCCAATGATAACAACCTCTTTTTCTTAAATTTTTCACAATTTTTACTCAAAAACACAGCAAATAACAACCCAAATGAAAATTACTCAATACTAAACAAATGCGTACCTTTAAACATGTCTGATAAATCTCTAGAAATTGTTTAGATCTTATAATCTCCCCAACTTATAAAATCTCATCCTTGAGCTACACTCCCATGCTTCTCTAAGATTCCAAACTAAAAAGAACAGGCCACTGTGTCATCATATCTACTTCTCTCTCCCATGTTTCCTCATTCACACATCCATGTTTCCATAACACATTAACTATTGTCATGTCCTTTCCCAACACTACATTATCACTACAATACAACACAGAAATAATATTCTCCCCAATGTATGAATCTACCTCATGATCAATATTTTTCACATTAATCACATCACAAGGGTCGGGGTGATACTGTCAAAGTTGTGACACATGGAAATTTTTATTCTTAGCACTGTATTTCTATAGAAGGTCTAATTATTATGTCATTGGCCTGATTCTCTCCACAATAAAAAATCTTCCAATGAACATGTCCTTCAGCTTACCTTGACTAAGTATCCTATAGTGACCCAATGTAGGCGACACCAGAAGGAATACATGATCACCCTATATAAACTCAATGGGTCATCTCTTTTTGTCAGCATATGATTTCTAGCTACTTTGTGCCATATCCATATATTTCTGAATCAACCACACATGTCATGAATTCTCCTGCCCAAGACTCGGTCCCAACATCTTTGACTCATAGGCTACCTTCTAGCATAACAGTGACCTGCACTGAATTATATAAAGATCCTAGTATTATGTCATTTTTATAGTTTTCATAAAACTATTATTATAGGAAAATTAAACTAGATCCAAGTGTTTCTCTGATTTCCCACTGAATTCAAGAACACATGCTCATAGTATATCCTCAAAAACATTTATAGTATGCTTTAACTACCCATCTCTCTATGGGTGAAATTTCAAGATCTATAATACCTATGTACCGAGCACCATCAACAATCCCTTCTAGAAGAATGAAGTGAATCAAGTGTCAAAATATGAAACTATATTTCATGTAATCCCATATATATGGTCTATTTCCCAAAAATATAGTTCTCCCAACTTCTCTACTGAGAAGGTTTCTCAAATAAGTAAGAAATGTGCTACTTTTTTTAGTCGATCCACAATAACCCTGATAGAATCATTCTTCCTTGGAATCTTTTGGAGAAGCACCATGAAATTAAAAGTCAAATCACCCCCCTTCCATTCCATAATTTGGAATGGTTCTAGAAAACTTATAGTTCATTGAAGATCAGAATTCACCTATTGATAGGTATAGAATCATGTCACACACCCTATTGTCTCTTTTTTTATTTTCGGCCACCAAATCATTTTTCGACACTCACAGTACGTTTTTTTCACACTTAGATTCACCGTAAACTTCATGTAATAAAATTACCACATCATCACCTTTCACATTCTCGTAGGCACAACAACTCAGTTCACAACATATATTCTCTCATCCTCATCTATGATCCAATATTATGGTCAATCTCCACCTTCAGGGATTTCCCTAAAGGTGAATCACTCTGAATCCTCATACTTTTTGTCTCTAATCCATCTCAAAAGTATAGACTTTTCTAAATATGATATGATATTCATCTAATTCCGACTCTCTTAAACCACAATATGTATCTCAACCAAATAGTACATTATATTCTACACAGCACTAGACTCATGAACAACCTACATCTATGTTTTCATAATAAAGGAATCAGCAACATTTTTTCAATTTTTGAGCATATATGATTGCTCAAAATCGAATGACTGCATATTATCCACCAATATCTAGTTACATAGATTTAAGTCTCATTATGAAAATATGTACCTTAAACTCCTTTGGTTCTTATACATAATAAACTATTCTCCTAAATGACAGTGTCGTGAACACTTTAAATCATAAACCACTACTGCTAACTTGAGGTCATGCGTATGGAAGTTTAGTTCCTAAGGACTCAACTTCCTAGACCCATAAGCCACAACATGATATTCTAGAATCAATATAGATCTGATTCCAATCCCAAAAGCTTAACAATACACCATTTAACCTCACCCAGGTTCAGTAGGTTCAAGATTGATGCCAATGTCAAACGATTCTTCAACTCTTGGAAGTCCTTCTCACTTGATTCTAAAAAATCAAAAATTGTACTATTTTGGTAAATATTGAAAGTGTTTCTACCTAACGGTAAATGTTATGGATGAATATATAATAATATCCATCTAACAAAAATAATATTCATATATTGAACACATTCTTGGGCTTCTCCTAAGAAACCACTTCATGAATATTCTCTAGATCCATAGAAACACCTTCCTCTAAGGTGATGTGTCTCAATAAGTGTACCTGATTGATCCAAAACAAGCCCTTATATATCTTGGTATATAGTGGATGCACTCTCAGTGTACTCTAGATTATGTGAATATGCTGGGAATGATCATCATGATTCTTAGATTACACCATGATCTCTGCTACAAACACCACCACAAACTTATCCACATACGGAAGGAAGATCATGTTCATTATGTCCATAAACATTTTTGGAGCATTCTTCAATCCAAAAGGAATTAAAATGAATTCATATATTCCATACCATATTCTAAAATTAGTTATTGATATTTTAGAAGTCTGAACTCTAGACTGATGGTACCCTGATCTCAAGATAACATTTCATTCACAAACAAATGTCTGTAGACCATACTCTCAAAAGTGTATCTATATTCAATACCCCCAATCACAATATCTACCAGTAGGATTAAACCATTTAAAAGAATTTTAAATATAAAGGAATTAGATTCACTTGTATCAAATAAGGAACTAGATAATGTAGAACCTACAAGAATAGTACCTCCCACTGTTGATGGTCTAGCCTAATTATCCACAAGTGTAGGATACATCACATTTAACTATCATTTCCCTCATTCCTATGATTTCATCTAACTCACCTAAGTTATAGCACTCTTATGACACGGTTGATCATTCCCCAATGCACCTCATACATTACCTCTACCACCTTGGTAGTTAGAACTCTTACTGCCATACTGATATGGTGTACAATATCCCCTTCGCACACCTCTTTTCGTTCTAGCACCTCCATCACTAACGTTCAGTCTTGTTTTCCAATATAACCTCTGTAGATTTCCAATCATTCCACAAACTGATAATTTCACTGGTTATCTGGAATAATGTTTTCTGAAGTGTACTATCCCACCACACTACTGGCAAAAAACATGGGTAAGGTCTTGTACTATTGACCCCACTTTTTGTGTATTATTATTATCACTCCTTTGGATAACGTTTTAATAGTAAAGATTCTTGATATTGGAAGCTATACCCCATATCCATACAGATGAAACAACCATTCCTACACTAGATACTACCCTCAGGTTCCTCTAATCTATGAGGTCCCCATCCACCACCACATAAAACTTATTTAACCAAAAATGTTAACGAGGGACTTAATATCACACTTTTGTCCATCCAGAACATGATTCACCATAACTGTCTTATCTCTTTATAATGATAGAGAAAATTATTTCAAATATGTGACACACCCAGCATAGTCCATCACAGACATTCTCTCCCAAGTAAATCTCACAAATTCAGATACTGTATTGTATCTGTGTCTCTGGGTAGAGTGATCCAATAACTTTTCCAAAAATTCACTCTAAAGCATAACACCAGCCTATCCAGTCTAGGAATGATTGAACCACCTATTCTTTTATGGTACTCATATAATATAAGTATCCAACTTTTCCCTCTTCTCATCAAGGGTCTCTAGATGGTCAAGTATCCTCTTGATGGACTCAACTACAAACATAGCTCCCTCGATTCCACCCTCTTCAATAAACGTTTGTGGTTGTTGTAACTAAATATCCCTCTTAATGTGATGCATGTTGTTCTCATACTAAACTAGGCATATTTCTATGAATTTCGTGAATCAAGTGGAGTTCTATTGAAATTGAACCATTTCATCCCCACTTGGAACTATCAGTGCCTCAGGTTCCACCACCAAAGAATCATCGACCGTAATGTCCTCTGGTCATCCTATCAATAAGTGTATTCATGGAGGTATAGATATATTGTTCCAAACATATACCATATTATATAGTCGGAAACAATATAAATTTAATAGGAAGGAAATAAATCACAATGAGTAGCAAAAATTATTTTCCCATGTCAAGCCATGTGGTCAAAACTGAGATGCTATCACTACCCTTAACCATAGCAATTTCAAGTTCTTGGTTATCAATGGGAATTATCATCCTAAATTTTTTTCATTGAGATAGAAAATTAATCACATATTTCATCATTTATATTTAATATCATGTTAGTCTCACTTTCAATTCAATTTCACAGCGAATAAAAATAGTTCAATTTCAACAAATTTCCCATAACCCATTTTCCTATGCATGCCTAAAATGATGCATGTGAGAAAATAATCTTGAGTTCCTAAAATTATGCATGCTGACTCAGAACTCTTTCCATTTGGATCCATGATACAATTCTCAAATAATATCAAAAAAAGTCACATGAAAAAACAAATGTGTCACCCAAGGTGAAATAATATTAAATTTTAAAAGAAAACTGTAATAACAATAATCCCACCCTGAGTACAGGGGTTTCCCCTCATATATTGGTTTTAAACTCCCTAAGAAATCACTCATTTCCAAGACCCAAATCTTCCTAGTCTCTTTTATATCGTTCTCAAATAGTAATAAGAAAAGTATAAAAGAAAACTTGATCTTTAATGCCCCTATGTAACATCTCGTCCTGGGTGTCTCACCCTGATGCACTGATCTGGACCAACAGATTACATGAAGCACACCTCCCCATATACTAGATACAACTAACTAGAAATGAAGGACTGGTAAGCCATTCATGGGGATATTATACCCTGTTTTATTAATAAATACACCAAAAGAAATATTAAACAATAGTCAAAGAAATATATATATTTAAAAAATAGCAAGATCTGGTGATAGTCAAAGAAGGAAATATAATATCCCACTAATACTAAAAACATGACATGCTAAAGTAAGTTTCATGTGTGTAAAATGAAAACTGAAAATAAAGACACCAATGACTCTAAAGTGGTCCCCAAACCACATTTGTTTCCCTCATCCAATCTGCAACACCAATCAGCAATATAACCCAAGGCTCTTACTCATAACCTTTAATGAAACAATAATGTCTATTTGAGCACCGATCTGGCTACCCAAATAACTGCTTTGGCCCATGTCGGTGTCTGGACCATTTGACATTATCAATTCACAATTAATTAAAACAAATGGGCTTCCATTATCCTTATAAATTAAATTTATATTACGCTAAATTGGAAGCATAGTCAAATTCCAACATTTAGGGTCTAGGTCATCAGGCCTAGGACCATGTGGGCTTTGGATACAGTAGATCGTGTCCCATAAAGATTTATCACTGTGGGATTCAAAACCAAAAAACCATGTCCCACTCACATGATATTTGAAAACTATAGACCTTGTCCCAACACATTTATCAATAATTATCACTATGGGATTAAAAATCCGAAGATCATGTCATGTTCATATGGGATTTGGAAATAATAGACCATGTACCACAATAATTTAAAAACATTCATATATGTAACATAAATATATACATCACAAAATCACAAATATCATTATATCACATCATTCAATATTAATCAACATTAATCCTATTATCACACCACTTCTCTTTAATTAATCAAATAATTTTTTAATCACAAAGATACCTTTAATTAATTCTCTAAATTTATTAATCACGTCTATTTTTTATTAATCAATATAAGAATAAATTAAAACAATTTTAGCAGATAAAATATCTCATAATTAATTCCAAAAAATTAATTATTCATTTCCTAAAATCATCATTGTAAAATTAATTCTATATTTATTTATCAAAAATAATAATCTCAATGTCACATAATTAATTTCACGATTAATTTTTCCAAAATCCCATAATTTTAAAATTATTTCATTAATTAATTCATCCTAATTAATTAATTTAATTAGTAAATTAAATTTATAATAAAACCTAGTAGTTATACAATTTTCATACACCAAATCAAAATCATGAATAAGGGATTTGAATACTATACAACCTACCCTAATTAATTGATGGTTAATCGCCCAATGGAAATCCCAAAAATAGAGCATTGCAATGATGTAGATCAGATCTAGATATACAACCCTAAATCAAGATTAAAAAATTCATCATCTCTTAGATTAAGGAATAAATCCATAAGACTAAATATAGAAAGATATAAGAATATTTCATCCCACCAAATGAAAAAAAGAACAAAGGAGGATTAAAGGGAAAGTAGCGGTAGAAGATCCTCTTACCGGGAGAGAAGCGGATCTTCATTCTAGACTTCAAATCACAAATAACGGAGGTCATATGTACATGGAATTTTTTTGAAGAGATCAAAATCATGAAATACCTCCTAGAGTCAAATAGGGTGTCGAAATAGGTGAGTCTCGAGGTTTCATAGAATTTTTAAATAATATTTGGGTATAATAAATTCCCACACGTGGTTTCCTGCATAGGTGGTGATTGTTTTCCCAAACCGTGCACTGAATGTGTGTGTGTGTGTTATTCTGAAGGTCCATATTTTACCATTTCTTGGTGCACATTTAGACAAACTATACACCAGGTGTGTGAACCATCACTACCCAAGTTTACACGATTTCCAGGGCTGTGGTGCATGGTTTTCTCTAACCATGTGCCAACTGTTCACAAGTGATTTTTCTACCATTTTTTCTCAATTTCCATACAAACACACCCCATAGAAAAACCCAGATAATAATTACTCAAAACTAAAAAAATTACCTATAATATTGTCTGAGACAACTCTATAAAAGGTCAAGATATTATATATATATATATATTAATAAATATCATCTCATAAAATGATTATTCATCTTCATAACATTAATGTGATAATTTCATTAGTGTATTTTTGATATTATAGGGTTATAGAAATTCCTTTATATTATGATAACATGATGATGTAATGTTAATACTATTAAATATACAATTTAATGTCTAGATAACATCTATCTGATGAGAAAATGATGTTTTAATATCAGTTGCTTGGGGCTCGTAGAACACTAAGAATTATTTTCATGAAATTATCTCTTTGTAATGTCTAATAAGGGAGGTCCTGAGGATAGAACTACGAATAATATTTCAAAATTATTTTGTCTCGTTAGATATTTCTATGTATAAATTTTTGTATTGTTCCTTTTACTTGAGATAAATATTAATGTATATCATCAACCAAAAACATTAATGTGTAGATAAAATCCATGATTACATGTGTTCATAGTGAGTTAACATATATTGGGTGCAACATTTTTTATTTATAATTAGTTGAGTAATTCAAAAAAGGATTTGTCCCTTCTGATTTAATAGAATATGATATATTTGACTCATTTAAATAAAAGTAATTGTATGAATAAATCCATGATCATGGTAGTTTATAGACCAGTTCATTTTTGAAATTCAAATAAATATACATAATAAAAATTGGTAGATGACATAAGAATAAATCCTACAAGATTACATATTGAAAGAAATTGATTATATTACACATTTTAATTATTGTGAGTTTGTTGTAGTTTCTATGTTGACTTCTTTTTCTATGGGTTCCTTGATGTATTACTAAACGTTGATCTTGGACTTTAGATAAATTCACGTAATACCATTGAGTAAGGGTGATATATGATCACATTATAAGTCTATACAGAATATTATTAATTTTTATTGAATATTATATTAATTATAAATAATATTCTTAGTTTTCAGAATTATAATTATCTGAATATTTTTTTCATATAAATTCATTCATGAGATATTAGAGTCTATAATATGTGAGATAAATTTTACCACATTTTAATTTATTACTAAGGTAATACATAAATATTTATTTATTAACATGTATAGTGAATATATTAATATAAATATTTCTTAGGTATGTGTCTATTAAAAAAAATATTTATTCAATATTTTAGTGGAAAATATTTATTAATTTATTGAAAAATATATTTATTTGAATAAATATGTTATTATTCATGGTTTAATAATTCCATTGGGAATTAATGGACCCAATTAATTTCATGGGGGAAATGATATATTTTATTTAATATATATTAAATAAACATTATTTTATTTATTAAGAAAATTATACTTCAATAAAAACATGTCATGGAAATTTTAATTATAATTCTTTTATTTGAAATGAGGATTATAGAGAATAAATAAATTTATAAAGGGTCCTTATATAATTATCAATAAATTTAAACATAAGTATGCATTCCATGTTAAATGAATTTTACAATTCTGGGACTTTTTTTATTAGTGAAATCCATTATAGAATTAATTCAAGCATAGAGAAAATTATCTTCGCATCCTCATGCTGAAGAACATAGGGATAATAAGAATAACATCTTGTCAAAATCGACGACGAATGACATGAATCACTTCTCTCTACCACACTTTCACCTGGTAATTGGTGTGAGACTCTTAACATCATTCCTCTTCCAGATCCCCATATGATATGGATAATTGGTTGTGGGGATATTTTGTACTGGCATGATAATTCGGCAAGGACCAAAATAGGCTTTCCTAGCTACCGAGTTCCTGATGTTTCCTTAAAACAAGAATTCTTGTCCCCAATGTTCATTCAGACTACCCTCATCCCAAATATGAGTATCATTTTTGACCTTATGGAGTTATATATATTTGGACCTATGAATTTTTGTTGGATCTTCTTCAAGAAAATTATCAACGCAAGATTCCCAAAATCTGATACGTTCACTAGAGGAGGTGGAAATATGGGGTTATGTTCTTTTGTTCAAAAATAATACAACAAAATTGAACATTATAGTATGGAGAGGTAGGCACAATTGAGTGGCCTCTGACGATAACATAAAACGCATCAGTATTCAAATGGTGTAAAAATGTTTCTATAATATAGTTCCCTACATTGAGTCTGTGGGCCACCTCTTCAACAAAATCTAGTGGGATATTAAAGTATTCCTCCACTTTGGTAGCTTCACTATATTATAGGCGTCGGCTCTTACTGGACATGACTTCTGGGAGTAATGGTTTCATGGATAGAGAGGTAATTCCATGGAACATAAAGCTAGATCTCTTATTCCAGTTTTGATCTTTCGGATCATTTGGAAAGAAAGAAACAAGGAAAGTTTTGAGGGGACCTATAGATCTTTATTATCCATTATTTTATAGATTCAAGGGAATTCTTATAAAGCTGGTTAAGCTACTACTCCACTGAGCAGAGGCCCCCTCACTCAGATTTTTCATTCCCTCTAGGATCTCCCCTTCTCCCGACCGTGTGTGCTCCCTTCGATACTGGATCAACTAGATCCCTCCCTTATAGATTTTCAAGATTACTATTTATGTTCCTTTCACTATGTTAATTATAGGGGGGAAAGATTCATTATAACAGGGGTTATATTCTTATTTCAATCTCAGTATCCTATTGGGTGGCTGATTCATAGTTGGCGGAGGACAACTGATATGCTTTCAGGTCTTCAATAATGCAGTATGAGGAACATCTCTATTTTGACTATTTAAAATTATTCTCAGGTTATATTTAATGAAATGAAAGGATTAAACTCCCCCTTTGAGGATAAATTATCATGTTCACAAATGTAGAAGAATGACATGGAGCTACACTCTCATTTAACATACCTACTGTGAGGGGAATATAGTAGCTAATTTCTTTACTTCCAGATCTTATTTTCATCCCCCCCCCACACACACATTTATCTACCGCATAAGTTCCATATCCATGGAGGGTAATAATATTATCACCTTTGATTACCAAGGTTTTCATTTTTTCCAGCCACCTTAATTCCTTTCCAATTTTCGGTACGTTATACTGTTAATATTTAATAAAAATTCCAGTTACAGTCAGCCAAAATAAGGACACTAATGAATTCCAATAGGGTAAAAAACCAATTTTGTTTTCCCCATCCATGATTCATAACCAAATAATCTATCCAAAATAGGGGCTTTCCTTTTATCCAGTCTAGAAAATTCCAAGTCTATTTGGGTACTAATTATACAGCCCATGTATGGTGTGAGTACAACTCAATAGGCCACCAGCAATGGTGTCTAAAATAAATCATGTCCATAACATTGTATTATATTTTATAAAGAATAAAATACAAGTAATAAAATTAAAAAATTATAATAATTTAGTTTCACTTTATTTAACCATATATTCCCTTGAGTTCTCATGGACACTCGAACTATAATACATATTTTAGCGAGATCTAGAGTCTGATCTGTCCCAAAGGGATATCACAAATATGAAAGTCCATTGAACCATCCATTATAACAATTTATATCTTATAAAATAAATAAAACATGTAAAAAATTCTTTCTTGAGTAACGTGCACTATGGGATCTAACCTCAAAGGTTTATAGTGAATAATACAAAATGAATTATAAATGCTTCATATAAAAATTTTGAAATCTCAAGGTATTTACACTATAAGTATCACACAGTCATTAGACCAACAATTAGAATCTCACACGGTCGTATTCCCTTAATAATCACATGGTCCTTAAGTTAACAATATTAGAATATCCCTCAAACTTCCTCCTATAGGGCTTACACAATCCATATTTAAATAATATTAGAAGCTCTATCGGTCTTCTCCATTTTATATCGTTCTCACACCTCTATTATCCCATGTGTTACTCCATGCCAACATTATCACAACCAATTCCCATTTCACCATGAATTCCATTAATTAATTCATAATTAATTAATTATATCAAACCCTTCAATTAATTCCACAATTAATTGGTCATTCAACCTTCATTAAATAATTGAACAATTAATTAACTACCTAAATTTCCATTAATTAATTTACCAATTAATTAATAAAAATCCATTTATATTAATAAACCTAATGATTAATCAATAAAACTTTCATCAATTAATTTCAATAATAAATTAATTCACAAAATTAATTAATTTAATTAAGAAGACAATCGCTAAACAACTAATGGAAATTCTTTAATTGTATACACATACATGTAATTAAGACATTGGTATTTGAATTATACTCCACCTACCTCAAGAAATATGATGAAGAACACTTTCTAATGGATATCATCAATTTGAGTGGAACAACCTAATATCATGAGATCATGACTCAATTCCTCAATTTGTTCATGAAATTATTCCCAATTTGAAGCAGATTTATCAAGAATTCGATGATGAACATGGTTTAGATCTGAAACCTAAAACCATGATTAATTGAAATAAGATCCCTTAAATATAGATCTAAATTCAACAATGTAACTTCTAGATTGAATAAATCTATATCTAGATCTAACAGTGGAAAAAAATCCTTCTTTTGTCTATGAAGAGGATAAGAAAAGAGATAGATCATAAACAAGAAGAACAACCACACCTAAGAGGTGCGCATAGGGCCTTTGATCAAAGATGCTGGTGTGTGGAGGTGCTTCGGTCAATGGTGGAGTTGTGTGGAAGAGTTTTGACCAAAGTAGGAGGTGCACGGAGGCTCTACAGTAGAGTATAGGTTTGCAGAAGCCATGTTGTGTATTTGAGGGGTGTCTGGAGGGTTACGTGATGCTGGAGGCATTATTTTAAAACGTTGTATGTTCTAATAAAACATTGCGAATTATCATTTCACATTATGTAATAATTCATAACCAATTTCCCTTTTTCCAAAGGAATTCCATTCAAACTATTTAAAATCATTAATTAATTAATATACATGATGTAATGTACTTTTTTATATATAAAAATGTCGTGAAAGATAGTTATTGGTGTGTAATATCCTTTCATGACACATCAAAACATGGTGAAAACAAATTTCGTGACATGTCGACATGTGGTGAAAAATAGTTATAGGGGGTGTAAAATTTTGATGTTTTAAATAATAACCATTTTAAAAAAACATTAATTAAAGACTATATATGGTTGAATATTATTTTTTATAATGTCTTCACATTGTGAAAAAGAATTGCAGGGGGTGTAATCTTCTTTCATGACATATCGACACGGGGTGAAAACTACTTTATTTACATGTCATCATTTGGAGAACAAAAGTTACAGGGGATATAAATGTTTTATCTTTTGAATAAATTCAAGCTGCAAATTAAATTCATAGGGTCCAACCAAAACAATCCACGTCATGAATTAGGTCTATAACATTTATTGTTTCTGTATCCAAAACTCACAACTTAATCCTACTTCACCCTTGGAAAAGATAGGATCTTAAAGTCTCCCCACCTTTTTACATCTCTTCCTCAGGCTATAATCCCATGAATATTTAAGAAAATTCATGTTCTTACAATCTCCCCACATTATAAAATCTCTTCCTTGAGTTTTAATCCTATGAATCTACAAGATTGCATGTAAATAGGGTCAGACCACTAATCCCACACATCCCCTTATCTCTCCCACGTTTCCTCCTCAACCCATCCATGTCTACATAATACACAAACTATCAACACGGTCCGTTATTAAAAAAACTTGTTATAACTTTCCAAAACACGATTCAGATGCTCTTAAAAGAATTCATCGATTTTAATCTAAACTTCCAAACATACCTAATGAGTTTCCCAACTCAAAGAACCCAATAACCCCATGAAATCATTCATCATTTTCACTTGGCATTGCTATCCAAAACTACCTTAATGGGTTGTACATTCTCCACCTCCAAGGCCCACCTAGAATTTCTCAAAGAAATTAAAACATGTACCATATAGGTTCCTCAATGGAATTTTGATTCAACCCCTTCCAATCCATGGTCTTGCTCCACACACCTTCTACATACATATTGTTTCCCACCTTAGGAGCATTGTGAACTCCGCATTTTCTAGAAACTCAAACACCACTCTTTTTATCAACCTTTGGTCTATCCTGAGAAGCTCAACAATAAATTTTCTATGGTTTACCTTCTACCATCCATCTCTACATATAATTATTCATAAAAAAACCTCTGAGGGGACCATATCCAACCAAAACACATTTAGGCAGCTAGGCGTAAAGCCATATATTTCTTAGTGTACTTGGAACGATGTCAATATGGGGGACATGATATCCACTAATTAAATATATACTAATAAATTTTCATGGAGGCACATCTCTTGAATTCGCAACACACATCTTAGGAATCATAACACAACTTTATCACATTTATATTAGAGTAAAATCCCAACAATAAAAAACAAGTATTTTCTCCCTTTTTCTCACCACACAATCAAGACTAGGGTGCTATCACTACCCTTTACCATTCTACAGGTAAGTACTGGTTGAAAAGGTATAAAAAATTCTCATTATTTGATGTTTATCATTTAGACAACCATTTTTTATCATCTTTCATCATTTTAAAATATTTCTTAGTTTCAAGTAGGAACTATTTTTAGTTCAATTTCACTCAGAAAACTGTTCAAGTTCAACAAATTACCCACAATCCATTTTCACGTGCATGCCTAGAATGATGCATGTCACAAAATAATCCTGAATTCCTAGAATGATGCATGCGGACTCAACCCTCACGATATTAATGTCCATGATTCAATCTCATTAAATCTCACAAATAATAATCACATCATAAAATAAGTTCATCAACCAAGGTGAAATAAAATTTTAATATAAAATAAAATAATAAGAATAAGAATTCTTACCCTGGTATCTTGGGTTCTCCCCCATACATGGAGTACCTACTCCCATTCCTGAGCATATAACCATGCTCCGACTCCTCCTAGTCTCTTATCTACCTTTCCCAAAATAGTAAGATAGACGAACAAGAAAATAAAACTCCATTTACATCACTTTATAATATTCTAGGTTGGGTTCTATGCAAAGGTTCCCAAAACGAGTCGACCACGTGACCTCAGGCATGCCTCCCAGTATGTCATAGGCTTTTGACAAGCGCTGAGGGTCTAATATCAATCATTAGTTGACTATAACCTCTATTTTTTGTCAGATTAATACCATAGCATAAATAAATAAATAATAGCATAAGAAAATAAAACCATATACAATACCAATATCACAACATGACCTAAACAATAAATAAAAAATGATAACTGAAAAGTATATATGCCATGCTAATGTACGTTTCACGTGAAGACTTCCTAGAGGGTATTAAACCATGTCTGGTTCCATCATAAATAAATTAAAAATAGCATAAGCATATATAATACTAAACAATTTCTACATCCCTCATAAATAAATTAAAAATAGCATAAGAATATATAACCATAGAAAAAAACCAATATCACAACATGAATAAAACTAGAAATACAGAATCATAACATAATAGTAGATATGCCATTCTAATGTATATTACAAGTGAAGAATAGAAAGAGTTTCTTTAACCATGATTAGTTCTCTCATCTATGATCTATCCCCAAATAATCAATCCAATATAGGTCCTTTACCCTTAACCTAACACAAAAATTCAAGGTCTATTCGTGTAACGATTAGGCTGACCATGAAGGGTGTGAATACAACTCAGTAGGCCACAACCAATGCTGTCTAAAAAAATCCATTCCATAATAGTGTATAAATTTTTATAAAGAATAAAATACAAGTAATAAAGTAAATAGTTTATATTTATTCAATTTATGTTTATTTAACCACATATTCCCCTGGGTTCTCGTGGACACCCCAACCACAATTCCTACTTCAGCCAACATCAATGTCTGAAATATCCCAAAGAGATTTCACAAATTTAAAATTTTATATTACCGTCCATTATAACAATTTATATCTGATAAAATACATAAAACATTTAATTCTTCCTAGCATGGGTAATGTGAACTATGGGCTATAAACACTAGGTGAAGGTTCCAGGTACAACAGAAGATCATGGGTGGATGTGCCCACTTGGATTTTTGCATTAGCAATGATCAATCTAGGATCAATACAACGATAAATTCCAGACTCCACGGATCAAATCATAGAAATAGAAAAAGAAGAATAATAATCCCGAAACCACAAAGGATCATCCCAGGTTGATTATAATTAATTTAATTAATTGAAAAGAAGAACCTTTTATGATGTTTTTTTCAATGATATTTATGATCACGTTCCGATGTGATTCATCATTGCGTCGTAGAATCCAATTTTAGACTTACTCTACTGTTGATCCACACGTGCACCACGTATCTCTGAATGTTTCCAAAGGAATCTCTAGGTTCTACCATGGAGAAGACTTTGTTTTCATTATCCGCCTTAGATCTCCTTGATCCGATGGAGGAGGATATCTCTCAGTATTGAGAACATTCTTGGAGGAAGGAGTTCTTTTGGTCTTGAGAAAATTCTCTAGAATTGTTGTGCACAATGATTTGGAAAAATTCCTGGGGTTGTGAGGATATTTATAATCGGGTTTGAGGTTATAGAGTTATGACAATAAATAAATGTGTTACGCATTTTATTTATTTCATTAAATCTTATTGAAAACCCCCATGTCAAATCATTAATTCCTTGACATGTTCCCATGCTATTATAATAAATATCATTTAATAAAATGATATTATTTCCTCAAAATGCTGACTGAAAAAACTACACAGCGTGTAATCAATAATACACGGTGTGTACTTGTTTTTCATTTCCTTTCTAAAGTGAAAAATATTTAGGATTCCTTGAATAATTATAAAACCACAAAAAGGAATAATATTTATTCTAATTGATATAATTGGATACACTTATTGTGTGACCCTCTAGGCCTCTTTCTCGTTGGCATTAAGAAGTCTTGTCTAAATTACAAGATTATTGTCTAGTAGTGGGTCGAGGCACCAAAGAGAATGAAGTTAACACCGCATTGATGTGTCACCTATTACAAATTCTAACCATGTAATTTAATCTCTTTGTCTCAATATCTCATCAAGAATGTTTCATGGAAGTGTCATAAACCTATATGCTTGATCTGTCATTTTTTGACTCCAAGAAATAAACTCGTTGTAACACTATGGCCTTGGAATTTGGGCGACATTTCTATTTCAATAAAAGGTCCCAAGATATCTAATTCCATAAATATGGATGGGATGAATCCTTTCTCGACTTATCCATTAACAATATGTCATTCGTGATGCACCCAGCGTACCCTACTTCCCACCAACTGTCTTCATGACGGTTTTCGTCACCAAATCTAATTGTTCAACTCATGACATGAGTTAATGATAATATTCCAGTCTAAGTAACATTATACATGCTAAAAGATAGAAATGTCTGATGACACCAAGACATGCAGAATTACTACCGGCGGGTCTCTTCTCATAATCTCCCATCTTGTAGATTACCAAGTGAGAACTCCATGAGAGAGTGTATATTCTTCTTACGGGTACTCGCACATGATTTTTTGTATACTATGTGTCCTATCATAGTATGTCATCCAACCATAGAACTTTATTTAATAATATTGTTATAGCATTTCAAGGTTCTCATCATAGCGAGGATATGCCATGACCTTATTAATACAACAAATATTCTAGGACATTATTATATTATAGTCATGCAGAATAATGAACAATATATAATAAGTGTACATTCATGTAATCAAAGTATAAATAGTTGGTTCTCAGGACACCAAATCTAACAAACTCCCATTTAGACTTGAGCCAATTGTCTATGACTTTTAGTCTTCTAGACATCACATGATGATCATGTTTTTTCTGAGTCAATTCTTTAGTCAAGGGGTCTACCAAGTTGTCTTCTATGGGAATACTTCTCACTACAACTTCACCTATCTCAGAAAAATCCCTCAAGATATGATACTTCTGAAGTATGTTCTTTGTCCACTGATGTGACCTTGGCTCTTTTCAAAGTGCCACTGCTATAGTATTATCACAATAGATTGTGATAGGATCTCTACTCCTAGGTACTATATCCAACTCTTGGATGAAGCTTTGTATCCATGCGGCTTCTTTAGCTACCTCGGAATCTGCGATATACTCGGACTTTTCTTTATAATCTACGACCACGCCTTGCTTTGAGCTCTTCCAGCTCACTACACCTCTATTCAAATGGAATATATATCCGGTGTATGACTTCATGTCATCTTGATCTGTTTGGAAACTAGCATCTACATGTCCTCTAAGGACTAGTTCTTCATCTCCTCTATAAACAATGAACATATCCTTAGTACACCTCAGATACTTAAGGATAATCTTGACTACCAAACAATGGCGGTCTCCTAAATTAGCTTGATAACTGCCTACATCACTTAATACGTAAGCAACATATAGCCTTGTTCATAGCATAGCATACTTGACTGACCTAGTCATGGAAGCGTAAGAGATCCTTTCCATTTTCAATCATTCCTCATGTGTCCGAGGAAACATTTTCTTGGAAAGATGAATGCCAAATAACACTGGAAACAATACCCCCTAGGGCTGTTCCATACTGAATCTCTTCAGTATCCTATCAATGTATGTACTTTGACTCAGGCCCAGCATTCTCTTGGATCTATCATGATGGATATTCATCCCAAGAATATATGCTGCCTCACCCGGGTATTTTATAGTGAAGCATTTATTCAACCATGCATTAATTGACTATAAGACAGGTACTTCATTTACAATTAGTAATATCTCATCAACATATACTATTAGGAAAACGACTGCACTTCCTCTAAAACTTTTGTAGACACAAGGATCACATTCATTCTTAACAAAGCCAAATTTCGTTTTAGCTTCATCAAAATGAATGTTTCATGACCTTCATCTTTCTTTAATCTATAAATGTATTTTTGCAACTTCCATACCCTGTTGGTGTCCTTTGGAATCACAAACCATTCAGGTTGTGTCATGTAGACATCTTCCTGGAGGTTCCTATTAAGGAATGCTATTTTGACATCCATTTTCCAAATTTCATAGTCATGGTAAGTGGCAATGGACAAAAGGATTCTGATGGATTTCATCATTGCAACTGGTGAAAAGGATTCATCAGAGTAAATTATTTGACACTGTCTAAAACATTTTTCAAATAGTTGTTCCTTATAGGTGTTGACTTGTCCCTCCATGTCCAGTTTCTTCTTGAATACCCATTTATTACAAAGAGGATTTACATCAACTAGAGGATCTAACAAAATCTAGGCTTGGTTTTGGTACATGGAATCCATTTCAGAATTCATGGATTCTTGACACTTGGCAACGTTTGTGCCTAAAACATTTGTGCCTACAACAGTTTCCTACAACAGGGTGCAGTTCCTCTTTTCACTTACACCATTCCACTGAGGGGTGTAAGGAGGAGTGGGTTGAGATAGAATCCCAAACTCCCATAAGAAATCAATGATGTCCTGGTTAAGATATTCTCCTCCCCTGTCTAACCGGAGTTTCTTAATCTTCTTACGAATCTAGTTCTCAACATCATTCATGTATTCTTTGAACCGATCAAAATAATCTTACTTATACCTCATTATGTAAATATATCCCTTTTTTTAAAGGTTGGGGTCGAAGCCTCATTTTTATTATTAAATCAATGAAAAGACCTGTATAACTGGGTAGAGGGAGACCCATTATATAACCCATAGGCCTAGTGGGCATTTAACCCATTACATAGCCCGTATTCCCAAATTGTAGGCCAAAGACCCATTATGTGAATAGTACTGCTATAGTACTCACGCTGCTACAATACCGCCAGTACCCGCTGCCGCTACAGTTCCCCTGACGTCTCTATAGTGTCGCCATTGCAACAGTATCTCAGCTGTTATAGTAGTGCTATAGTACTACTACATTACCTGCACCCCATGGGTTTTGAACCCTCACTTTTCATGTAGATTTATGGGGTTCTTACCACTAAAATCATTAGTAAAAGTTATGATGTAAAAGAACCCATTCCTTGCTTCAACTGGAAATGCTCTACACACATCTGTGTGAACTAATTCTAGAGGCTCTTTAGCCCTTTCACCTTCCCCACTAAATGGGGCTTTGGTCATTTTTCCTTGTAGTCACGCATTACATACACCATGGGGTTTTAGTTTGAAATAATCTAAATACCCATATTGATGTAATTTTGCCAAACGTTTCTCATTGACATGACCTAGCTGGTGATGCCATAGTTGGGTGTGGTATGAGTCATTTGAATAAAATTTCTCATCGATTTCCATTACATGGTTTGTGTACTATAAAACATAAAGGTTGTTATATAAATGTTCCCTACCAAAACAAATGTTATCTTTATAATAATAGAAACATTCATTTCCAAACATGAAGATGAATCCATCAGTATCTAATCTGGATACAGAAATAATGTTTTTGGTTAAAGAGGGTACATAATAACAACCTTTTAATACCAATACCATCCCAGTAGGAAATGTGAGGTTTTAGTCACTGACAGCTACAACAGCGAGTCTGGCTCCGTTGGCTGCTCGCAGATCCACCTCACCTCGGTCAATATTTTTGAATCTACTTGGTTTGTATATTTGGATACAGATGTGAGAACCACAAGCGGTATATAACACCCAATTAGTAAAAATAGATATATTTCTTTCGATAACAAATACACCTGAAGCTTCCCCTTTCTTCCTTGGCTAGGTGCAGTTTTTCATTCAGTGGCCTTTGTTGCCACATGCAAAATAAACAGCCTCTTGTTCTCTTGCTTCCCCTTTTATCTTCCTTTTCTTAGAAGTCCTTGAAGAAGCTTTGGGTTTAAATCTCTTTACCTTCCCTTTACTTTTATTCAACATAAGGATAGAAGGATTTTCATGATTCATATCATTGTGCACTTGGCAAATGAGGATAAGAAGATCAGATAGAGACTTCTCAATGTTGTTCATGTTGAAATTTACAACAAAGTTAGAGAAGATCTGGGGGAGTAATGCAAGAATGAGATCGTTACCCATTTCTTTAAGGAGTTTAAACCCTATAAACTCCAAGTTCTAAACATAGCCAATGATCTTGACTACATAATTCCCAACTGCGGCACCCTCTCAAAGATTTCTTTAAAATAGAGCCTTGGATATCTTAAAATTTTCATGTCTTGCTCTCTCCTGGTATAGACCTCGGAGGTGCTCGAGCATTCTATAAGAATCCATGCCTTCCTAAGACTTCATGATCTCACTAGACATTAATTACCGAATCAAACATTCAACGTCGGGTGCATCATTAAAATTTTTATCATAGACCAGGAAATCTTGATCACTCACCCCTTGGGAAAGATAATCAGGAAGTGTGGACTCCAGCACGTAAAACTTTCGTTCATGGTGTAGGATAACCAAAATGCACCTAAACCATTCCTAAATGTTTCTTTTAGTGAGGATATTTTATTTACATAAAATTGGTCGGAGAGAAAATGTGGTTGACGAGTTTGTCATGTTGACTCTACAAATTAAAAGATCAGATTTATTATTTCCTTTTGATTACATTTTATGAAAAATAATAAATGAATTTATTAATTATCCCACTATTTTATCAAGTCCCAACGACTCCCACCATTGAACATGGAATTCCTAGTTTATAAGACATTATAGTGGAAATGATCCACATTCCCCTTCACATAACCCCAACAAGGGTTGGTCATGATATTTAAATGTATTTAGTTAGGTAGGTCTTTGCCAACTGTGAGCTTACAGTTCCTCGATCTATTGAGTGGACTCCCCAATCTTCAAAACGTGACTTGGATTTCCTCAACACTTGCCTCTATTTTACAACAAGTCTAGAAAGGGCTAATACTGTTGATTTAAAATGTTTAAGTCAACCCGAAACTTTCATAAGATCTTCCTTTATAAAATTAAGTGCCCCAACAAGGGTTGGTCAAACACATAATTTTATTGAGTCTTTCCCTTAATCATGTAATGAAAGCCATAGTCTGACATTACATGGTATTTGAGGGATTTCAATCTTTTATATGTATTTTCGCATTATCACATGGTTGTTAATATTAAGTGATGCTTATAGTCCGGTTTTTATTTTTTTCCATCTTTGCATGCTTACTGATTTCATTAATTATGTGATCGGGACAACACATACATAATAAATAAACCATGAAATCAGACATAAATAAAATAAGATGGCATGATCATGAGCTTTTGTTGGTTAGTTTATCTTGTGGTTTTGATAAGCTAACCCTGACCTACGGGAAAAACCTTGAACCTGATGGTTTGTGTTTTGCAGCTCCCCTCTATCCACCATTGTATCTTCTTGGGATGGTTTTGCCTCAACTTTGGATTTGGAACTGTCTCCTCTAGCTTGGAAGATCCTCCATTACATGGGTTTGACATTAAAGAAACCATGGGCACGTAGGCCCAACATTTTATTGGAATAAGTCTCGTAGGCCAACAAATTTAAATTAAAAAAAATTAAGTGAAACCATACACACATACAAAGGTTCTTTGGTCTAGCTCATGATCATCCATTGCATGCAACGACATTTACACAGATTTTGTATTCAAATTCTTTTAATTGTTCTTATATTCCAGATAGTTCTCACTTGAATTCAAATAATTATGATCTTATAATTGATCAATTCTTTATCTTAAATTCATATTAAAATTTCCTTGAGATTCTTATCATCCATGATCCTTGTACGGGTCTTTGTACTTTGGAGGAAATATGGTGAAATTCCATTTTTGGAAAGTACTTATTGTGTAGCCTATATTACACAGTGTGTTTTTTTTTCAACCTTTATCCGGAGTACACGCTGGGGGATTTTGCGTGTTTTCTATACTTTGGAAATTTTTGGAGTAGACGGCGTGTACGTGGCAATCCCGTGTATGTGGTACACGGCTTCCTTTTGTAAATGGTTTCACCTGGGCCAAATCAGACCACACGACATGTTGCTTCAATATACATGTTGTGTATTCTTATTTCCATGTGCCATTCAATTTTGGTCAACACTGTGTATTAAAAACCCATGTATACTCAATTCACACTATGTCGTTTGGCGGACCATAGTCAGTTCATTGAACCTAAGTACATGGCTTGTAGTCTTCACTACATGTCGTGCATTCTTCTGTTTTACAGAAAGAATGATCTGCTCCTCCAGATGAGGTCCTTGTTTTTATTTTAATCAAAATTAAAACTAAAAGGTTGTTTCTGTGATGTGAATCAAGAAACAAAGGAGGAAGAATAGATCTCGTTCATTCAGTATTATAAATGATTTATCTTAAATTGAATCAAATATAAATGGCTAGATTATCAATGAAAATTAAATAACTATAATCAACATTGCGGCCTCCTCTGATACCACTTGAGGGTCCTAGGCGTAGTGGAAGCTCATGGGTCGATGTGCCCACTTTGGCTTTTTCATTATAAATGATCAATCTTGGATCAATGTGATGATAAACACCAAACTCCATGGATGGAATCATAGAAATATACAAATAAAAAGAATAATCCCAGAACCACAAAGTAAGGATCTTCATAGGTTGATTATAATTAATTTAATTAATTGAAAAGAAGTTCCTTTTTTGGAATTATTAATTCGTTGATATTTTTTTCATGTTCCAATGTGATTCATTATTGCATCACAGAATCCAAGTGTATACTTCCTCTAGTGGTGATCCACATGTGCACCATGTATTTGTGGACGTCGCTAAAGGAATCTCCAAGAGCTAGGGTGTAGAATCCTTTGCTTGCGTTGTCTCCCTAATATCACCTTGATTCGATGGGGGGGATCTCTCTTGGTCTTGAGAGAATTCATGGAGGAAGGAGTTCTTTAGGTCTTGAGATAATTCTCCAGAATTGTTGTTCACAATGATTTGGAAAAAGTGTTAGGGTTGTGAAGATATTTTTAACCGGGTTTGAGGTTATAAAGTTATGAAAATAAATAAACGCATTACGCATTTGATTTATTTCATTAACTCTTTTTGAAACCCCCCATGTCGAATCATTAATTCCTTGATGTGCACCAATGCTTATTATAATAAATATCATTTAATAAAATGATATTAATTCCTCAAAATCCCGACTGGAAAAACTACACGGCGTGTAATCATTAATACACGGTGTGTACTCATTTTTCATTACCTTTCTAAAATGAAAATTATTTAGGCTTCCTTGATTAATTATTACACCACAAATGGGAATAATATTTATTATACGTGAGATACTTGGATACACTTAGTGTTTTCCCCTCTACGCCTCTTTCTCATTGGTATTAAGCAGGCTTGCCTAAAGTCTAAGATTACTATCTAGCAACGGGTCAAGGAACCCAAGAGAAAGAAGTTGAAGCTGCATTGACGTGTCACCTCATACGAACTCTTATCAAGTAATTTAATCCCTTTTTCTCAATATCTCATCAAGCAAGTTTTATGGCAGTGTTATAAACCTATATGCTTGATCCGTTATTCTTTGACTTCCAGAAATAAACTCGTCGTGACACTATGGACATGTAATTTGGGTGACAGTTCTATTTCAATCAAATGGTCTGAGATATCTACTCCCATTAATATGGAAGGGACAAATCCTTCCTTGACTTATCCAATAACAACATGTCATTCGTGATGAACCCAACGTACCCTACTTCCCTCCAACTGCCTTTGTGATTATTTTTGTCAAAAAATGTAAGTGCAAAAGTCATGAAATGAGTTAATGATAAATTTCCAGTATAAGGACCATTACACACGCTCATAGATAGAAATGCTCGATGACACCAAGACATGCCGAATTACTATTGGTAGGTCTGTTCTCATAATCTCTCATCTTGGAGATTAACAAGTGCGAACTCCATGAGAGAGAGTCTCATCTTGTTATGGGTACTCGCACATGACGGTTTGTATACTATGTGTCCTATCATATTATGTCATCCAACTGTAGAACTTTATTTAATAATATTGTTATAGCATTTCAAGGTTCTAATCATAGCGAGGATCTGCCATCACCTTATTAATGCAACAAATATTCCAGGACATTATTATATTATTGTCATCCAGAACAATTAACAATATATAATAAATGTACATTCATGTAAACAAAGTACAAACAGTTGGTTTTCAGGACCCCAACTCTAACACTGGGGTCTATAGTGAATAATACAAAATTTAGTATAAATTATTTATAAGAAACATGAGAAAGAACTCATAGTATTTCCCCTCAAAGTCTCAATTGGTCCTTCGACCAATAATTAAGAGCTCACACAGTATTCTTCCCTTAAGGCTCACACATTCCTTTAGTAAACAATATTACAATACCTCTTTGTCTTCTTCTTATAGGGATCATAAGGTCCTTATGTAAACAATATTATAATCTCACTCAGACTTATCCTTTTAATCACATTCTCGCACCCCTATAATCCCATGTGCTCCTCCATGCCAACATTATCACAACCGATTCCCATTTCACAAAACATTCCATTAATTAATTCACAATTAATTAATCATATCAAAGACTTAAATTATTTCAATAATTGATTGGTCATTCAAGATTCATTAATTTATTCCACAATTAATTAACTACCAAAATTTCCATTTATTAATTCACTAATTAATTAAACATGACTATTAACCCAACAATTATCCCAATGATTAAATACTAATAGTTTTATTTATTAATTTCCATAAATAATTAATCATTAAGAACCCCTAAATTATTTCAGAAAATAATTGGTCATTCTATCTTCATTAATTAGTTCAACAATTAATTAACTACTTCAATTTCCAATAACTAATTCACAGATTAATTTATCACAACCCTTTCCCATTAATTTACCCAAATATTAATTAATCACATCAATTTAAGTTATCAATGTCCACAATTAATTAATCATAACAATCCATTCAATTAATTCACCAATTTATTGCTCACTTCAACTCTATTAATTAATTCAACAATTAATTAACTAAACTCATTCCATTAATTAATTCACTAATTAATTATTCATAACTCTTATATTAATTAATTAAACTATTAATTAACCATATAAATTCCATTAGTTAATTCAACAATTAATTAACCATATAAAGTCCATTAATTAATTTATCAATTAATTAATTATTTCATAATTCAACATCTAATAATTAATTCACCAATTAATTAGTCATAATTTATTATTCTAGAATACAATTATTAACTCAAAAATTAATTATCCCCCAATTAAATTAATAATTCAATAATTATTTTTTCACATAAATAAACTTAATTAATTCCCTAAATAATTGAGTACATCAATACCACTAATTAAGTATCCAATTCTATCAATTCAATATCCAAAAAACCCATATTAATAAATTCACCCATTAATTAATCTAATTCAATCAATTGCACCATCATAAAAATCCTTATTAATTAACTTACCAATTCATTAATCTAACTCATTCAATTGCTTCAAAAAAATAATCTCTATTAATTAAATATCTAGTTAATTAATCTAACTCAATAAATATAAATAACATATAAATCCCTATTAATTAATTTTCCTTTTAATTAATCCATTTCATTTACAATTATTAATTCCTCAATTAATTAATCTAACTCAATCCCTTCAATTAATTGGACATATAAACTCCCAAAAATTAATCTATAATTAATTAGTCATATTCCACCCTTCCAATTAATTCACTAATTAATTGTTTCCAGCAATTCCATTAATTAATTACCTTAATTAACTAATCACATTCAATTCTATTATTTAATTCAATATTTATATAATCACATTACATCATTAATTAATTCATCAATTAATTAGTCTATTCAATCCCATTATTTAATTGAAAAATTAAATAATCACATTACTCTCATCAATTAATTCATAAATTAATTAATCCTATCTATCCTGTTATTTAATTAATCAATGACATAATCATTCATAAAAATCTACTAACTCGAATAATTAATAATATAATCAGTTATTCTACTTCAACAATTGAAATATATCAATAATTAATGCGAAAATAAAGTTTTGAATTCACAATAACATAATCCAAAAAATCCCTATTATTTCATTCTACAATTAATTAATAATGTTCAAAAATCATGATAACTCTATAATTATTTTAGCAATTAATCCTTCAAGATCTAAAACCCCAATATCCCAATTTTACATTTCCCTTAATTAATTAATTCACCAAATTAATTAATTTAATAAAGAACACAATTTCTAAAAAAATAATAGAAATTCTAAAATTACATACACATAAATGTAATTAAGACATTGGGATATGTATTATAGACCACCAACCTTAATAATGGTGATGAAGAATGCTAGAAAAGAGATATCCTCAATTTTAGTGGAACAACGAAGTAGCCTAAGATCATGATTCAATTCCTTAATTTTTCATGAAAAATCACCAAATTTAAAGCAAATCTATCAAGAACATGATGATGAACATGGACTAGAAGGTTACCCAATTCTGGATTAGTTATTTTAAAATGTTTAATGTTATAATTACATGTCTTCAATTCTCATTTCATGTTGTGTAATAATACATAACCAATTACCATTTTTTCAAAAAAAGCCAATAAAAACTATTTAAAAACATTATTTAAAAATTACATGTGGTGTAATATACCTTTGTGACATATCAACAAATGGGGAAAGACAGTTACAGGGGGTGTACTATTCTTTCATGACATGTCGACCTATGGTGAAAACTACTTTCAAGACATGTCAACATGTGGTGAAAAAAAGTTATAGGGGTGTAAACTTTCAAATTTGTGAATTTATCCAATCCACTAATTAATTTCAAAAGGTCAAACCAAAACAATCCATGTCCTGAATTGGGTCCATAATGTGTATTTTTTTAGCTAGAACTCACAACTTAATCCCCCTTCAACCCTAGAAAAGACAGGATATTTCAATCTCCCTACCTTATAAAAACATATACTCAAGTTGTACTCCCAAACATCTCTAAGAAATTTCAAGTTATTGCAAATCTAAATAAGTTAATACTCGTCTCTAATTTTTCCTTTCAAGAAACTCATATACTCTCCCAAAAATTTTAGATCCTAGAGAAGGATAATACTGTCGGTGGGGGAAATATTGCAAGTGGGGGTGAATTTCACTATTAAAAATTGAATAAAATATAGAAGTTAAATTGAAAAATAAATTATTTTGAAATGATAAAGTGATGAGTAAATATGTTTGATTAAAAAATAAAATGATAAATTTAATTTTTATCATAAAGTTAAATTCAATATTCATTATGTAATTATAAACAAAATAAAATGGATGAATCAAAATTACTCAGTTATTCTTTCTAAATTTGAAAGATAACAAGTGTAAATTTAAGGAGAAAGAAACACTTTTTTAAAAGGAGTTTCAAAATAGCTCATTGTCAGTTTCTACATATTTTCCCCTTATATTGATAGTTTTAGGTTATTAATCCCTTGATCATGGTAGTGATCAAGAAACATGACCCTCAAAATTACTGTTGTGAGATCCTTCCAAGAATTCTTTAGTTACCAAGGAACATGTTCATCACTTTTACGATAGTGAGAACCAGATGTTCTGGAGATAAGATAATGAAGGATTTATTATTATAAACATGTTATAATTTCACTCCCAAATCTCTAAAATTGAAGAATAAAATTGAAAATAGAGATTGAGAGAAGATATAAGATGAAAATATTTGAGAATTATGGATATTTGGAGATTATAACTTTTATTTTGGGGTAAAACCACTAGATTTTATTTGTTGGATCATAAATCTTGAATCAAGGAATGAAGAAGCATTGTTGTTAATCAGTGGATCTTTAAAACCACGATTGACTTCATTTTATAGACTCTAAAATATATGGGAATGTTATAGAATCCACCAAAGGTAATTTAAGGTAAATATGACGAAACGTTTCAGCATTTTTTCCAATATAAAATGTTCCCCCAGATATATTGTATCGACACCACCGACTACCCGATGCACTATACTGATAGACTAGGGGGTCACCTAGAGTTTTATAGATATAAAAATTCACAATTGGAAAGCTTTTACTGACTATCATATCATCATTATTCTTATGGAATCATGTCAGAATATTTATAGATTTAATTAGAAGTAATTATATGAGTCTCCACTTAATGGTGGAGGGTTTTAGGCTGCACTGTCCAACCATTACCACATAGAAAGAACATCAGAGGTATTGAAAGTTCATCGTCCATCCAGTAACAGATTCAAAGGTGTTTCTTTCCTCCATAGGACCATAGACCATTCCTTATCCAGTAACAGCTTTTCAATGGGGTATTTCCATATCTAGAAACAACCATGGGATCCATCGGTCTACCGATGAGGTGCATCAATTATTTAGTAATGTTGAGACAACAAAATCAATGGTATATATAATTTGGGCCAAAATGTTGTAATTATGTTCCTCTTTAGCTTAAATGAACATTTAGTATTTATGATCACTATAATTTCTTTTAAATTCTATAAAAGAAGTTCTATAGTGGTTTGGAAGAACTACCAGTCACTAACAATGCTTCTCCCATCATTGGTTTATGCTTAATGCTCCAATAATGAAACTCTATCAGTTTTACACCTAACTCAAATAGACAATCTATAATTCTCTATAAATCAGAATGGATATATTACTTTATCCTATATCAATATCTATTATCAATTTTATTCCTAATTTAGTGAGATAGGGATAAAAATTATAATATGCTTTCACTAAGAAATCAATTATTTTTTATCTCTTCCATAGATAGTTCTCACTATCAAAAAACTTGGGAATGGGTTCCTTGGCTACTAAAGAAGCGAAAGTGGGTTTCAAAAACTATAATTTTTAGGGATTGGTTTCTTTATCATAGCCAATA
Organism: Viscum album; assembly: GCA_963277665.1. Lineage (NCBI taxonomy): Eukaryota > Viridiplantae > Streptophyta > Magnoliopsida > Santalales > Viscaceae > Viscum > Viscum album. The sequence goes on from OY728163.1 coordinate 341,488,991, forward strand.
TAAAGGGAGTAATAAAATAAACCTATAAACAATAGGGGAGGAGATGTATTAACTCACACTGATCTATTATTGAACTCTTTTTTCAATCATTATTTTATTTATCATTTAATTTATGATTTTCATCATTCTAATTCAGTTTAAATAATTGAATAGATTTTATTTAGAAATTTTCATTTTTCATAATCTATTAATCAATATTGAAATTAAATTAATAATATAAATATAATTTATAAATTTATTTCTTAGTAGAATATATTTCATTTTTGTTTTATCAATTTACAATAATTTAATTTTGAATTTATCTTTTCAATTTTATTTAATTTAAAAAAACAAAATTCACCCACCCACCCACCCCTTCTATCTTTATCTAACCAATATTAATATCCTTCTATTGGATATAAAAAGGGGGGATGATTATATGACTTCCTTAAATGGAAAAATATAGATTAAAAGTACATCTCATTGGTCTTTTCTTTTAATCATCAATAAAGGGAATAATAAATTCATACTAACACATTTATTGACATGGATGTGTATCTGTATTGACAACAAACACAAAGGGGGTAGTGACTTTTCCATGTCCCCGTGTGTAGTTGAATGTTTTATTAGTTAGAATGGATAACATTTTAATGAACAAGATGTCAATATACGTTGAATCTAAGTCATTGGATGTCCTAACTGATAAACAATCCATGTAATTTTCTAGATTAATTGATGTAATATCTTTAATAATATATAGTTATGAGGAAAAACTAAATTAGATAAGTCCAAGACTAAATGGGATAATATCTGTCAATTTTTTTTATTTAATGAAGAGACTATAACATGTGCTAATGGTGTTTGAGGAATGCACATGTTTCCACATGAAGAAATATTGATTATTGAACTAGAAATGTTTTAAGTGAAGATTATTAGTTGAATGTTATATTATGATGAAACTATAATTATATAAATAATTTACAAACTCTTTTTATAAGTGTTTAGTAAACAATAATGGCCATCACCAAACAAGATAAAGGGCCTACTCAACCGCATGTGTGGGAGTAGTGATTAACATTTAGAATCCATCCTGTATGTAGGTAGGATGGCATGTGAATATAGGTGTCAGAATAAAATATATAGGAATACATAAGAGAAATGTATCATCAATATTAGATGTGGAATGGAGGAGGAGAAAGATAAATCCTGTAAATATCCTCAATACTCACATCTGACTGGAGGAGGTGGTTATCTTTGTTTCTAAAAAGTATCAAGATAATAGTTTCATCAATATGGGGTTCAGGTAGTTCATTGTTCACCCATCTTTAAAATATACATAAATAAGGAGAACTACCTAATAAAACCATTCTTGAAGTATAATCATAACTATCATATTCCCCGCTAAAACCCTTGCAACCTCCTCTAGTTTTATCTAATGGAGATGATAAAACATTTCCACATCCTCTATTGATAGATCTGAGTCCATCTCTCATGATCTAACATGGATCTTCCATGACTTTCAAGATATTGAATCATATAAATTCCCTAATAAAACCTCCATGAATATTCCATGTGTATGAGGACACTTTCCGATGAATCAAGGGAATATATATTCCATGTGTATGATCTTCCATGAGTTTGAGGACAAAGTGTGAGCAAAAATGAAGCATATGTGAGTAGTGAGAATCATAGATCTTTTAAAATGATTCAAAAAATTATGATAACCCCTATAGAACGTTTTTTATTTTTAGGTCCTTCTTTGTGTCTTTTACATAAAGCACAGATCATCCATGGGGTGAAAATGATTGAGTGTTGTCCACCAGATCAATTTGATATGCATAAATAAAAATGGTACATTTTTTTAGATTAACATTGCATGTAATTTAAATCATATGAAATGTTAAAATAAATGATTTTCATGTTATCAACGGTTCATCCCAAGCTATTAACTATCCAATATATATAACTACCATGAATTTTAGAATAATTTCATATGAAGAATATGGAAACCCAAATCATTGTGTCATATAAAAATGAACTATGCCAAATGGGTGGGTCTCATCTAATAAGAATGTGATGCATTCATTCCCTCCAAAAACATATTTATTTGAATAAATCTTGTTATGTTTCATTTAATGAAAGAAAATTTTTATTTCCTTTTAAGTTACATTATGTTGAATATATTTCATATGGAAATTTTTTTAAAATGTAGAATTATTATGTGATATTAAATATGAAATAATACCCATTATAGTAATGGGGAGTTATGGATTAACTGTGATGATGCGTCTCTATTGATATTTCTATGAAGATTACAAAGATACATGAATCATGATTCATTAAACATTTAATTGAGGTATTATTATGGAAAATTAAGTACAAAATAATATCTAGAAACATTGTGGAGATAATTTAGGATTCCATAAATGAAATTATAAGAGAATAAATTACCTTTTGTTGGCGATCATGGTGTTTCCATAAAGATGGAAAATTTAATAAGATAATTGTGTAAGTAATATTGATAATATTATTATTATGAATATGTAAGAAATTTTTAGTTGATGGTAGTTTTTCATAATTTTGTATACATTGATATTATTTTGAAAGAACTCATCACTCTATAGTATTAATTAAAGAAATTGATAAGAAGTAAGGACACCCTAAATATAGAACAATTGAGTATTCAAAGAATCATGATACACTAAATCTTATCATATATGGAAGGATTTTCAAGACCATAAAATATATTTTATAAGTTCTTAAAGATCTTTAATTTGTACATGAATACTCTTAATCCTATAGGATCATGGATTTGGATCATTTGTAGAGGAATAAAATCATTATGATACTAGATGAAAAATAGTAAGGGGATATTATCATTTGGGTGTCTAAATAGTTGCTGAAGAGGCTCAAGGACATGGGTGTATAACCAGTCCAATAAAATTAGTAATAGGAGGGAAGTCGGGGTATAAAATAAACTGATGTAGAAGATTTGGTGTTTAGGTTGTAGAACTAGGACCACCTGTATGATTAAGAACAAAGGTGTATAACCTATTTTAACCAAATACATTGTAACATTTAACAAGATGATACTAGATAATTCATGTTTGGGTATACCTAATATGGAAATGAGTGGGTTTTTAAGCCGAACCTTTTAAGAAAAGAGTGGTGGTATATTTCATTTATTTACTTAACACAAGGTGAGTACTAAAAGACAAAATTGATTGTATCAAGAACCATAAAATTTTTGATAGGTTTAATTAAATGGAAAACAGTTCATAAAAATAAGACCATTGATTCACCTCATCACCCCCCCCCTCTAGTGGTCAATCTAGTTCGGGCCTTATAATTTCTAGGTCTCATGAGACAAACCTGGTTACATGTTTTTAATATTCCTTACCAATTTATGTATGTTTACTTGGTTGATAATCCTTCATGATAAGTAATATTTATTTGTTGATAGTCCTTGATGGTCCGTAATATTTCTGGTCTGATAAGCCCTAAAAATTTATATTATGTCTTGGTTGAGAGGCCTAGATGGTAATATTAATATGCCTGACAATATAAATTCAACAATTATGAAAACAATTATTATTTTCAATGTGATTATTATGTTTTTTTATATGGATATATTTTTTTCAATTTTAATGGTTGGATGAAACATTTATTAATTATTTACTCTTCCATATTTTTTTATGCCTTATGTATTCTTAATATCTTTCACTATAGTTTTTCATTTATTAAGCATTTGGGATCTCCATTTATTATGTTTTCCATTTTCCGTGGTAACAATAACTAGCCTTTGAAATATTTCAAGGATGTAATAAAAGGATTAAGAATGTTTTTATGAAGTTTATAAGCTTTTTTATGTTTCAAATGTAATATGGAAATCATTTATTTGTCTATCCTCCCTTAACTATTCAATACCTTGAACTTTTGGGAGTAAATATTATATAGCTTACACTAATGTATTTTAATAGACACAAACTCTAGGATATCATAGTTAGGGCTTTTGAAATCATGTATATATTTCCATATCTACTAACATATTCAATACAAATAATTAAGTTATATTATCGTCCTCCCACATCTATTGGAAAAGTTCTGCATAAATCGTTGAGACCTAATATTAGAATCTCTATGGATCTCATGCATTTTCTACTAAATAAATCATTTTAAATTTTCCATTGTAAACAATCATGACATATATCCATGTTTTTGAGCTAAAAATAATCTAAATACCCTTCATGATATAATTATAGTATGTAATTGGAGATGGTAATCTTCAATATTCAATGCAACTAATCTTGACACAATGGTAGCTCAATGATCCACTACACGTGAAATATTTTAGAATATACTTAGTTCTAGTATCATCATACTAATGTGAGAACCAAAAGATCTATCTAATTTTCCCTTATTACACCAACCAATGAGTATAATTTTCCTCTCATTATCCTTTCATCTGATCTTCCTCTTCTTTTATGGGAATTGTGGGTGTTAATTAGGATTTGAATCGGAGTTTGAGTTCTACTCCATGTGTTTCTCTTTATTCCATATAAATACATAAGGTTTTTTACATATTAAATATTTTCACACTTGGAAAATAAAATACAGAAGCTTTATTATTGACTTATATATATTTTTAAAGTTAAAATTCATAATAAAACTTGAAAAACCTGAAGGAAGTGAGGAGATGGTAAGGTATGTGCTAAATTATTTTTGAATCATGAATCCCTCAATTTTTAGACACTAAATATATCCAATAATCTTTAATACATGAAATATAGTGGGGGGGCTATTTCTCCTAGTTCACTTGTAAAGAGTGAATTGTAACTTTCACACCAATATTTTATTGATTTCTCTTAATATATACCATATAGGTAATACCAAAAATAATACGCATCCATGTCTTCATAAATCATACGGATATCACTATTAATGGACAATAACTTATAGTCTCAAAAAACCAATAAATGTTTCATCTGTTTCAAAAAGACATTTTTTACCTCATCCCATTCCTCCTCTAAAGGCTCTATACTAACATTTCAAAATAGTATATAAAACGTTTTCTCTTGTCCATGTATAATTTTCAAGTGCCAATTCCACTTCTGGAGTTATCATCGGTTAGAATATTATGTTTCTCTATGGAGACCAAAGGGAAAGTGATGTGATCAAGTTACTCAATTTTCTATAACAAAAAAAATTATATTTTAGTACTTTATCTTTATTATTAATTTTTAATTTAACAAATTTATTTAGTTATTTTCTTTCTATTTTATCAAATCCTAAAAACCCTTATCGTTGGATTTTAATATCAAATCTATCAAATATTCAAGTATACATGAAATATATTTCCCTGAAAATAACCTATATAGATTCCATATAAAATTATCCAATGTTATTTAGGTAGTATTTAAATTCCAAATTCATTAAAATGCAACTCTTTGATCTTATGAGTGGACTCCCTAATCTTGAAATTCTAAACATAAATTTACACAACTCATGCCTCCAAGTTAAATCCAGATTTGTAGGAGAAACTAAACTTGATGCAAACTTGGTAAAATAAACTCAATATTTTTATTTAAAACCCCTATTATTTTAATGTATCATGACTAGGTCCAACCAAAAACATTGAACTACTCTTTCATTCTATCTTAAGTGATGGAAGGAATTTTCAAACTTAATATTTTGATTGAGTAGTTTAGTTAAATTCATTCCTAAAATGTTATTTATTATATTATTCACATTATTTTTAATATTATATATATCTTTCATAATTAATCAACCATGTATGATAAAATAAATTTTGATCAAAATAGTATAAGGTATCTTATTATATGTTTTTATACGAGTTAATTACTTTATATAATATTGTTCATTTATAATTAAATATACATTATAAAATATGTCTCCTTCCAATTAATTTATTTTATGTTAGTATTCATTCAAATTTATTTTCTATATGTCGTCACTTTTAAATAAATTTATAAATAACCATAAATAAACATAAAAAAATAATTATATAATATGATCATAATATTTTATCTACTAGTTGGTTTATCGATTAGTGATAAACCAACCTTGGCCCTAGGTGAAATAACTCTTTAACCCTATACTTTTCATGAGTTGTAAATTTCTCTATTCTCTTATATATATCCTTGGATTCATTTTATATCGAGTCCAAAATTGTTTCATTTAGCTCATATATTCATAATTTTAAAATATTTACTCACAAATATTTGAGGAGTACCAATGGTGAAGTATTATATAAAAAAACATGGACATGATGCCCCAATATATAATAAATGTGGGATAGATAATTCATTGATCACCATGTTCAATTAAATAATAAATTAAAATATAAAACTAGGAAATATATAATAAAAAATAATAAATATAACTCATAAATATGTTCATCGAGCTCATGAACAATCATAACTTGCAATGAAAATAAATTTTTCTATTGTTATTACTAATTTTAATTTATTATAATTTATATAAATTTAATGGAATTAATAAATTTATAAACTAATTAATTGATTAATTTTATATCTTAGTATTTTGTTTTAATAGACCTTGAGAGAGAATAAGAATCCTATCTTGTATTATTTTTAATAAGTAAAAAAAAATTAATATAAATTTTAAAAAAAATAGTACATCGTGTAAACTTGATAGGACACAGGATATATACATTCTACTACAGATTAAAACTATTTCTATTATTTTAATATTACAAAACATGTAAAATAACATAACATGTCATGTGACATAAGTTGTGTAAAGTTATTTTCATGTATTGTGCACATAGACTAGATGTATTCCTATACAACATTTATGCCTACATTGAATGTTTCAATGTACAAAACACGTTATTCTGCGGGTTAATCCATGTATTGTTCATGGTGTGTATAACCATATGAAATACGATGATTTTACATGGTATCAACAACAACAAAATTCATGTGACGTATGAAATGTGTAATATGAATGGGACATGTCGTGTAGTTATAGAATTTATGATAAATTTAAAAAAAATCACAATTTGACCAACACAACAAATCAAAAAACACTTGGCATGTACCTAGCATGGGTTGAAACGAGTCATGTGGAGTGTTAATTCTAGTGAGACATGTTATGTAGTCTGAATTTTGTATTTTTTTTCTCATATATTAGCCCATAGATAGTGTGTAATGACATCATGTACTAACCACAAGACTTATCAAAATTACATGGAAGTTTTAATCATATGGGAGTACATGACATGTACAATAGCTACATGCAATATATTCTGTATCAAAACGTGTGTCATGTTGGTCAACACATTATGTCTAATTATGATGCGCACTAAGTCTCGGGGAAAGAAAATAATTAAAGGAATCACTTATTTTTTGAGTAAATAACTGGTACATGGAATCTGATTTACCATTAAGCATTATGTAACTAGGACATGAAGTCGGTGACCTTGTATCCTTTCAATGGGATCTTTGAGGATTCTTCATTTATTTTTTTCATTATTGACCTCACGTAGTCGAATAAAATTTTATTTTAGCTATTGGAATTACATTGAAATAATGAATATAAAAACTAACAAACCAATAAATAAAAAAGATCAAATGAATTATACATAATTATATATTATTATGTGATCATTCTGTTACCACAAGAAGGATTTATGGATTATTAAAAGCATTGGGTGTGTTTTGAATTTTAGTTTTTCAATTATATAAGTGGTTTAAATCAGAAGAACATGTTAAACACAAATCTGAAATATCTTTGAGAGTATCTTTCAAATTTAATTTATAATTAATTTAAAATAAGATCTAACTCAAGTGTGATAATTATCTTGATCAATTCTATTTTTCTCTCTTTAGTATTTTTTTTACGATGAAGAATCTATATATGGATCTCTTTAGGTGTATTTAAAAATTATATTTGAATCTATGTATACCACTATTGAATCACCAGGTCATAGTGTGGCTGATTTTAGTGTTTCAGGTCATTCAACATTGATTATGATAATAATTTGTTTTTGTTATTTTTTTCTCCATTATGATGATCATAAGATAATTCTATCTATTCTGGAATGATTTCAAAAGCGTATTTCACTAATAACAACAAGTATAACACTTCTAAAATTTTATAACATGGAATTTATACTTGTTGTTAAAATAATTGATAATTAAATAATAACCCTTTATAAATTTATTTATTCTAAGTAATACTCATTTAAAATAACAATATTATTATAATTACAATTTCCATGACATGTGTTTTTTTAAATATCATTTCCTATGTAAATAAATTAATGTTTATTTAATTGATATTAAAAAATATATATCATTTCTGCTACTCCATTAACGCAACCCATTAATTATCCATTGAATTTATTGATCCATGAATAGTAAAATATTTTTTCAAAAAAATCTTATTAATTTAACAAATAAATGAGTAGTTTATTCCCTAAAATCATGAATGAATATTTATTTTAATAGTTACAGAACTAAAAAAATATTTATATTATTATATTTATGAAACAAGTGAATAAATATTTATTTATTAATTATTGTATGAATAAATAAACAATTAATAAATTTCGTCTCACATATTCAAAACTAAAATATTTCATGATTGAATTTAAAAGATCAAAAATATTTAAATAATTATTATTCCCAAAACTAAGAATAACATTTATTCTTAATATTATATTCAAATATAATTTAATAATATTCTGAATACACGTAGTATGTGATCATATAGGCCCCTTTATTAATGGTATTAGATGAATTTATCAAAAATACAAGATCAATATCTATTAATACATCAAGGAACCCATTTAGAATTAAGTTGACATAGAAATTTCAACACCCACCCAAACAATAATAATGTTTAGCATAATCTCGTACTCTCAATTACTCATAAACCAGGATATATTCTTTTTCCATCTCCCTATATTCTCAATTTATCTTTCTCAGAATTTAAAAAATGAACTCTTATTTAGACTACCATGGTCACAGATTTCTTTAGGCAGTTCCATTTCTATCAAAGTTTCATAGATATCTCTTTATGTTAAATCGGAAGGGTCTAAACCACTTTGACATACTCAATTAATTGTAAATCACTACTGAGGAACCTATAATATGTTAACTCTCCATGATTTTATGTAATCATGGTTTTCATCTACACAAAAAACTGTGTAATTTTGGACATAAATTAATAATAATCTCAATTATAAAGAGCAATAAACATGTTCACATATAGGAATATCCAATGACCCATAGGAATGGTAAATTCTTATTGGTAGGTCTATCCTCTTGACCGCCTTATTAGATATTTCAAAGTGAAAATTTCATGATTATGAATCTCAATTATTTATGATCCTCTAGAACATAATATTCAAACATCAATTTTATCCCATCATAGATATGATATCTATGCTAGAAAACTTATGTTTAAGAATATTACCATATCATAATCTGGTTCTCATTACAGAAATGAACTCCCATAACTTTTTGATATGTAAAATAATCAATGTATATTGTCACATTAATGTTATGAAGAAGAATGATCATTATTTTATAATATATCAATTAATTTCCTCGTAATAGAAAGTGAAAATTTAGTCAACTCTGTGTCACTAAATGTAACACACATGTGTCTTCGACCACCGAGTATCACTATGCTCCCACTCTACCAACATTGTTCTCACCGGGATCACCACAAAAATTATTTCATATACACAATACAACACATGTGTGGGTGAAATTAATATACAAGGATAATCATATAAATACATATTAGGATTTTAATAAAACCACAAAAGATTGGTTAGAAAACAAATTAGCTCAAACCAAAAAAAAATTAAGAAGAGTTAAACTAATATATGTTTATAAATATAATACACTGTATGTATAATAATTTCTCTCACTAAACATCACATAAATATTAGGTATGGTTGTTATATCCTAAAATTTTAAAATAACACTATGTTTTATAGAATATATAATAATAAACACTAATCTTAAAAGAAGCCCAACATATTAATATTTAAATATTATCATTATAACCTAACAGTTAAATTAAAGAGTTTGAATAATATTAACCATATTATGATATATATATATATATATGAGTGTGTGTGTGTTTGTGTGTGCATGTGTGTGTGTGTGTTTTAATAAATTCAAAATTATGGATTAATTATTAGTAGATAAATACTAAAATTTTAGTAAAGTCATTTTATATATTTTCTTCAAGAATGATTAAAATTACTTGTTGTGAGAAAATAATATAATTAATTTCTTACAATATTTAAAATATTATTTGAAAAAATGAAGGTAATTTTAGAAATAATAATAATAAAATAACCTTAGGATGGAATTTCAATATTTTTCTGAAAATATTTATTTTTTTGTGAATAGTGAAAAATACGGATCTTTAGTGAAAACTGCCTTTTATTTCATCCACTAAAAAGTTAAATTTTATTTTGAAAAGTTTTAAAATTAAAATTAGTTTTATAATATTATTATTATATCAATTAAGTTCATTTTAATTACTTTCTTAGTGGAATTTGGTATAAATAATATACATACAAAGGGAATTTTTCTGAAAAACTATTTTTTATTGTGTTTTTTCTGTTAAAATTTAAATTAAATTATTCTACTTATGTTTTTTGAATTTTGAGAAATAAAATCCATGTATATATTTTGAAGGTCCAAATTTAAAAAATAATTCCATTTTTCTGTGTAATAATAGTAACATTAATAATTTGTGTGACCGTAGTAAAGGGTAAATCAGGTAAGTGAGGTTGAAAATAAAATCATAAAAACAATGAGATAACCCTAAAACTTTCCTAAATCTTATTAGATGATTCAATTTAATCCATAATTGTGAATTATTTTTTTATAATTAATTTTATTTCCACATGGATGAGATAATGACCATTATAGTATTTTATTTAATGAAAAGTCAAACATGTCACAATCATGTTTTTAATAAGTGTTATATTTTTAATATGGTTTTATTAAGATAATATGTTAAAATATAAAAATTATTTTTAAATATAAAATATTTATATAAATTATGATAATTTATTCTTAATTTTTAGTGAATAGGTAATTAACATAAATGCATACACAACATTGGTGTAGTAATTATTTAATTAAAGGGGTTGTCAAATAAATGATATTAAAAATATAAAATGTAACATAATTTAAGATATTTATGGTTATCTATAAATTCAATAGATGATCGTTAAATTTTTATAATATAATAAAATATTTTGTTCTATTTTTTCTTTTTTTTCTTGATGTTTTTAAATTAAAAGTAATGAATAGATAGAAAACTGAAAATAATGATATTTTATAGGATAAATATTTTAAAAAATTATATTAAAACCAAAAAAAGATAAATAATAATAAAGAGTACAATATAAGGTTTACAATTTTATCCCATATGAATTTATAATCCATTCGAAGAATTTTTCTTTAGAACAGTTTTATTATCTTTTAATCTTTTGAGAAATTCCAAAAGTGCCCCTCACTTTAGTTCTAAAAAGACACCTTCTCTCTCACTAAATTACATCACATAGATATTTCTATATTGACCATGTCCTACCCATTACTCTTAAAAACTTTTTTATCCTTGTTATGGAGGTTATAGTAACCTTAAAAAACAATAAGTCCCATAAGAAAGGATCTAAGGAAGGTCCCCCAAAGAAGAGGAAATTTTCTTACCTGAACTCTTTCAATTTAATTCTTATTATTATGATACAACTAGATTCCACCTTTTATTCATCCTACAAACAGCGCAAACTTTGATTGAGTATATGTATGGATTATCATCTCCATATAGCGGTGCATTTTGTTTTTCTCATCACTAGTTAACTTGAATGGATATATGTGTGTGTGTGTCTGTGTGTGTGGAAATAATGAATATATATTATATATATTAAATTATAATTTTTCTTTATAAGTTAATTTTTTTACAATTATTTCATCCAGTCCTTCGAAAAATGAAAATAGTGTTCATCCATACAAACAGCCAACCGACTACATGATGGTTTAATTCATTTTTCTATATATATATATATATATTTATGGATGAATAGAAATATATATGTATTTAAAATAAATTATATTTATACAATAAATAATATTATTGAGTTAATGGAAATGTGATAAAATTATAAGGACCAGAACTTCCAAATCAAAATGTACATGAAAAATGAACGGTTACCACTCGAAATAGTGATTTTAATCATTAATTGATAATAAACAGGTGTTAACATTTTATAAGTAAATAATATAAGGTGTGCTATATATGATTATTGTTTTGTAATATATGCATAATAAATATATATTTATCATACTGTAGTTTCATAAACATATAATAGAAGTCAAACCTAAGGTAAGGGCTTCTTATCTAACTCTAAATTTTGTGAGACATATACCATATTCACTAATTATTTATTTTGTGTGTTGATTATACTACCTATTTGATAAATTATTACATGAATATATTTTTTTATAATGTTATTTTAGGTTTTATTAGAATTTATTTTTTTCATGGGGATTATAGTTCAAAACATACCTAATTCGTAAGGTATTTTTGTCTCAGTTTTATTTTTGGGGGACACATACCTTATTTACCACTTATTTCCTTTATGTAGTGTATATATTTACCTTTATATATATTATATTAAGAATATATTTATCATCATAATATTTAAATATTCATTTTATGTTATTGTATTCATGGGGCTTATAATTGATAAGGTAACCAAATGGAAAGGGTTTATTACACAAGCTTTTCATTATACATGATTGTTTATTTTTAATTCCTCAATACGGAATATTACTCTTCCAATAGATATTTCATAAAAAATTTCTCAAAAAGGTTTTTAATATTCACCTAAAATTTTTAAAAGTAATTTTTAGCCATATTTTTATTTTATTACAAAAAATTTTAAATGTATTCTGCCACTCATTTTCCAAACATGGTACTTTATGATTTTTCTATCAAAAAATAATAAAGGAGTTTTTTTAACCTATATTGTATGAGAATATTTTTCCACCATCCTAATGACATAATTATATGAATATTCTTTTTCAATTTAACAAGTTGATTTTCAAAAAAATCCTTCATATTTGTGCAGTTTATTTTTAAAAAATGAATTTCAAAGTGAAAAATATATTTTCCCCAAAAAATGTTATAAATGATATATTTTTTGAATATATATTCACAAATATCAATAGCCATTATTATAATTATGATTCACAAGGTATAGATTTAAACCATCCATTTTATTTTACTACTGGTAATACTATTCATTTGATTAGGGATGTTCCAATTTGATACCATTCATCTTACTCTGGATGGTTTAAGATTATATTTATTGAAGGGGGATATAGTTAACATTTCGTATGATGGTTTCTCAATAAGAATATTTATAATGATTATAATTCCCACCTTTCAAATGATTAATTCATTATACTTCTTATGAGATAGTTGGGGCCTACAATAGACCCCATATGAATCAGTAGGTCAAATGAAACAAACTAACTTGGGTTTTGGTTAAGGATTTACCCATTTATGTAGGTGTCTTGGTAGATTCCTTGATGGTTTGTTTCAAAGGTATAAAAATATTAATTCAATCACTATATATTCAGTTATTGATTTACATGTTATTATTATATTATATATAATATTTGTGCATAAGTTAAGAGTTCATGTGATTATTTATGCGATAATTTTTTATCATCATTCATTCATGTCATATTGTGGTTTAGTTATTAATTAAATGGTATGTACCTTAGTTATTTACTTTTTCATATTTATTATTCCTTATTTACTCACATATTTAATTTTACATATATAATTATTTATCATATGAGCTAACCCCTGTTATATTATTATTTTTTCCAGGATGCAAATAAGTATATTATGATTGATATACATGGATAGGTTAGGAGAATAATGGTGTTATCAAACAAAATATTGTTTTTTATTTTATGTTTTCAATTGTAATAAAATATTCAACTATATATCTATTTTACCAATAATACTAATCTATTTGGTCCTTTGGGTTGTGACTAATTATAACTATTACAATTTATTAAAGTAACAATAAACTCTAGGATATTGGAGTTGGGTTTCTTACAATAGCCACAATAAAAACTAATAATTTAAACTACCCATCATTATAACCCACTTCATCTCTAAAAACTATAATGGGGGACTATTTCCTCACTAATAAAAGTATTTCCTTAGGGACTAACTATAGAGACCCATACCTTTCCAAAATTAATATTCAATAAATAACATTGAGGTAAATACTAAAACTGTAAAGGTTTTTTGACTTTGGAAACCTTAATACCCAAATAACTAGTTTATAAACTAATTACGTCTTATCCTAGTTAGTTTTTCATAACTAGTACCATTTTTAGACACATAATACTTAAAATTTGACTTAATAACTTGGGGAAAAGAAAAAATAATAAATGGTGAGAACAGATTCTTAGTCAGGGAAAATAAGGTAAATATCAATGATCATTTAAACATAACATGAGCACAAGGGGTATGATAACATAAACATAACCATTTAAAATTATACCCAATAATTATTAGATCAAAAACATGATTCATGGAATAAATCTTGGTAGTTCATAATACATGAATCCAAATGGGATCAAAGAAAATGAGCCATGAGAACATAACATGGGAACAATAACATTTCATAAAAGAGTGGAATGAAGTATTTTATAATCATAATCATAGACATATTATGTATAGGATACCTAACAAGACATTTATGAAATGTTAGGATTGGTATAACCACCCATGTATCAGCTTTGGGATTTGGATAACATCCATTTTACCCTCCTTTGGGATTGGGATTATCTCTCATGTACCCTATTTTTTTAAGAATGGGATAACCTCATGTGTACACTTTGATCTCATAGAACATTAATATTTACCCAATGCATTTGAGGGATATATAATTTCAATCCCACCCATCATATAACCATAAATCCATTCATATGTGTTCCATAATATCATAAAAACATTCATCATAAATTAAATAGTAAAAAACATGTTTTATTGATTTTTCATCAACATAACCACAAACCATCCATATAATGTATAAAGAGGTTATCATTAGATCATATCCCTAGTAAATAATATGTATCATCAAATTTTGGTATAATAGATTAAAATTTACATTAAAACATAATTATAATATTTCTTAAGGAAAATACCCTTTTCATTTTTAAATCACATACTAAAATCTAAAAATTATTGAAATGTTAATGAAAACATTTTATTTGGAAATAACCTTGAAAATTTATTAAGGAATCTCAAAATAATTTATTGATCATGACTGAAGGAATTTATTTTCATGTCATGTATGTTAAAACAAATATTCATTACAAAATTTAGGTAAATTTTCCAAAGTACCTTGTTCGGAAAACACAAGAACATTCATTTTAATAAATTTTTAAAAAATTTAATCATGGGTAAAAAATGAAATTTAAAAATCGTAGGATAATTGAAAAATGAAGGATTAATGTTGATAAATTGATTGTTTTGTGTATGGTGAGATAGTTCTCCCATAAATCATCTATTATGGTTCCCTAATGATGAAAAGAACAAGTATACAATAAAGATATTGTGCAGTCTCATAAAGAATAGAACGGAAATATGTTTTTTAGACTATAAAATAAATATTTAATAAAAAATTTAAAAATAATATCCATTGAAATAATAATTAATAGATAAAAACTAATGATCCTTTCCTTGCATTGTGATTAACATTCAATGAGGTCTGAATTAACTCTAGAAACATGGGAAGTCCATGTTGAAGAACACATTAATCAGCTCCCACAAATCTCTAATTATCATATATTATATATCCGCTAGGGTTTTACATAAATGGTTTCTAACCCTCATCAAGAGAGGAAAAATATTAATAAAAAAGGTAAATTAGGGAATCATATATAATAAATTAATTAGATAATTAAATTAATTACACCCATGATGGACCCAACCTGGTGGCTTGAATTTGAATAGCAATTACACAACCCAAATGTAAACCCCATATTATGGATGTAACTGTGGTGTTGGTTTTACTATTTGAGGCTCCATTTAATATGAAATTGTAAAGTTATATTATTTCATGTGCACATCCTAAAATCCATATATATATATATTATTTTTAATATATTATTTCTTGACATTCATTATTGTTTTTAATGGAAATTAATTGAAAACCCATCCATAAAATATTATATAAATTATTTTAAATCTTCAGACCACAAAACATTTTGGTTTCTGCAAAAAAGATCAAGTTATATACAATTAGTGTGATACTTCTTGTATTTTCTATATGACTTAACTTAACATGTTGAAGTAGTTTGATTCTTATAGTATCATTCAAAACTTATAATGATAACATATGAGGATGTCATGTTAGGGTATATATAGAGGATGTAGGTTAAACTTTGGATTTCAGATTTTGGTCATGGGGACCTCTTAAAAAACTGATAGTTGATCTTCATATAGGAGTTCAGTGTAGAGTTGTGGTCAAGGACATTAGTAGAAATAATAATAGTTTCCACAATAGAAAAAACCTTAGGGTTTTCAAGCATCACAAAGTAAAGTATACAAATCTAAAAATATATTTATATATATGTGTTTGATTTTTTACATTGGACCATGTACTAAATGGTCAGGGTGAAATACCTTCTATATTTATAGGTAGAGTTCTAGTTGTTTTTACACAACCTAATGCTTTGTTCAATATAATATCATATAATTCTTTTATATATTCACTTATGTTATTGATTTGAGGGGTTCCCTTGGTGTACTCTCTTACTCATAAGGACCAATATCTGACTCTTGGTATGATATTATATACTATTGAAACAATCCCATGGGTGTCCCAAAGTGATTGGAAGTTATAGTAACTTATGAAATTTATACATCATCTATGTAAAAAACATTTGTAGAATGTATTTTATTTGATTCACTAGGTATTAAACACAATTAATTACATATTTTATCAATTATTAGTACCAATTGTTTTCTTGACCAAGAAGGGGTGAAAATATGGTGGACTAATGTAAAACCCCTTATATTTTGATTTTTGTTATTGATTTAATTTTCATAATAACTCGTGTATTTTAGTGGGTTTTAAGTGTTTTATTTTGTCGATATGGGTACAGTGGTGTTTTTTAGGAATTCAATTAGGGATTTGGTGAATTTTCCACACAATAAAGATGCCACTATGCACCTCATTTGTTGGTTTTGGGCACCTGGTAGGACCAACAAAGGAGGCATTTTCCGCTGGTGGTCCATTAGTGACCCTAAGGTGGGTACCCAGTGGGGGGACTAGGTACTCATTAACGGAGAAGAAGTTTTTTTAAAACCTCTTATCTCGACTTCTTTAAAAAAAATTAATAATTATCTTATTATTCAATTATTAAATATATTTACATAAATTAGGTATTCTTACTCATTTATTCCCATCATCCATCTTTCCTCCCTCTTTTCTTCTAATACTTAGATCTCCCTTGATTTTTTTCCGATTCAAGTTTTTCACTACTAGTTAGTCTTCTAAAGAAATTACTTTCAACAAATACCTTATCTTAAATATTTATATTGATATTTTAATATATTTAATTTGTTATTCTTAATTTCAATTTTGTTAGGTTTTTTTATTTCTACCAAATAGAGCCTATTCATCTGGTGATACTCAATGAGTGGGGTTCCATCAGATTAAGCATGGTGGTCTTTAACCTATTCGATTGGTTTAGGATTATTTCAACCAATTTTTATACGATATCATTATTATAATATGTGATTGATTTTGAATTAAAATAAAGTAGATTCTCTTCATACAATTGAGTAGGTAAAAGATGTTTACGGGCTCTACAGACCCTTTGGTTTTTATACCATGATGTATTGGGAACTGTTTTTTATACTATTGATTTAAATTGAGTTAGACTCTATGCTCAAGACCCCTCGAGGTTCCCTTGATTTCAAAAATGGAAATTTAGACATATATTTGTTTATCTATCCTCCTTGGACTTAATTTGGTTTCAATATCCTTCTTGGTCTTTGTGGGAAATATAATATTGAATATAGTATTTGGATATTTTAATTAATGATTTGGGTGATTGTTACTACCCTATTACCATCTTACTAACAAGAAAGGATGTATGTTGGATTGGTTCTATAAATAGGATGGGTATCATAGTGAAAATTTACATTCCCCTTATAGTATGTTCGAAATCATTCCAACATTAATGATAAATTCTTATATCTTATTTGTAATCCATTTATTATACCATGATGTGACTTTGGTTGTATATGTGGGTTCATATACACATATTTTTATTAATGGAATCGGTTAGGATAAAATTCCTAGTCCTGTTATGTTTTTATTGATGTGGTTCATTCTGACAATTATTTTCTATGTTCGTAAATAGGACATTATTCCCATGGTAATGGGATGTAATTTCTACTAATCCATAAAATGTAATGCCCATATGGTCTTGATGATGATGATAATTGAAGATCCCAAAGAATTTAGTGATCATATTTTATGTCAATATGTATTATTTTTCATTATTAATCGAAGTTATCAAATTTTTTTGATAATATATGAAGTGATAAAGAAGATTATTTCCATTGGATGGCTCATGAAAATTCATTTACATGTTGTACAATGATTTTTTAGTTGTCGTTGCAGTCTTAGAATAAATGATTGGATAGATTAAATAGAGAATCCAATTATATATGATGATTTGAGAGATGATATTCATGTACATGAACTGTTATAATAATATGAATGGATCATTTTCAAATACTTATTATAAATAATGAGAAGGTTATTTAAGTAAAAAACTTAAATGGTTATGGTTAAAAGGGTGAAAATTCTAGTCTAATGTTGGAGAAACCATCCAAGGAGCATTGAGAATGAAGACTACTATATCAGGTAAATAATATCATTTTATCATTTTTTAGAATGATTTAAAAATTCTTATCAATATCTAAATATGTTCATAATATCATTTTGAGTAATTTTTGGAATTTTAGAGTTCTTAGTTAAACATATAATGGTATGTTATATGTAAGATATTACTATGATTCTAGGTAGAAAAATGTCTTAGTCCAAGAGTTTTCATAAAACATTGTATTTTTTTAAGACTCATGGAATCATTTTTAAAGACATTGAATATCATTTAAGGATATTGATAAACCTCTATATGGGTTTGATAAAGATCATGTTTCATTTTAAGGTCAAAACCAACTTTTTTGAAAATCATGTATGACATTGTTTGAAATGGTGTAATAATTATTTGAGATCATGTAAGACTATAAGGAGAAAAAGACTTTGGTTGAGTCATATATGAATTTTATTGAGAATTAAATAGTTTTTATATGAAATCATAAGACATTTTATGAATTTTAATATGGAAAATGCATGGGAATATAAATATTTCATAGAATTTATTAACAATAAAAATCAGTTCCTTTATAGAAATTTTATAAAATCATGAAGATACAGAGTCTTATAGAAATAATTTTATGTAAATTCTAAAAACTCTACAGATAAGAAAAATTTATAGATATAAATAACAGATATTTATAGAATAATATTTCTTCGAAAACAAAATCAAAAAATTAAAGAACTAGTGTTTGGGGAAATAAATTTTACAGTGGGGGAAGTTTTCAATTAAATATTATATGAGGAATAATTTAAATATTGTTATGTACAATAAGTATATCACTCTAATATAGATTATTCCACACTATATAAGTTTTCTTTGAAAGTACTTTGATACATATATATTTCTCATTGAATTAATATAGGATTCAATTAAGTTAATCTTAAGTCACATAGAAGATTTAAATAGTTATTGACTAGTATTAAATGATTCTGAAGTAAAATAATTAACCTAAAGGATTTTATTGACCGATTTGAAATGTGAAAAGATCTAGTTACAAGAAATAAATGAGTTTTCATATTCTAATTATGAAAAAAATATTTATGTCATTCTATTAATATAATAATAAAAAAAAGAATAAGAAGAATAAAGCAAGGGAGAAGTGAATTGATATGGTATTCCAAGTGATTATTTTTTCTATATATTGAATTGACAAGTAGGAAAAAATTATAAATAGTCAATTATGAATCAAGGAAGAGTGAATAGGATTCATACAATACATTTATACAAAATAAGATTATTGATAAGAGATGGAGGTTAATACCACTATTGATGTTTCAAATCTCATGAAGAATTGAGAAGTTCAAGAAACCCCTACCTGGAAATATTCAAATAAAAGAGTATAACAGTGTTAAGATTTCTAATATAGATTAATTTCAATAATAATGGATACATAAATATTACCCCATAAATAAGGTAAACTCAAATAATTTGTTTTGAGTTCATTGGAATATTTCAATGAAGAAATGGAGGGATCCAAAATAAATAACTCCACAATATTGAGAAATATATTTTTCATGAGATAGTTCACACATGTGAGGTCTACATTAAAGGAATCATCAGAATGTGGAGAAGTGTTTTTTGGAAAAATCCCACGATTGTATTCACTTATGTTCAATATTTTTGGGATATTTCTTGTAAATTTGTTCACTTATGTTTACTAGTATAAATTTGTATCTTAGAACTCAATTTGAATAAAACAAGAAGTATGTACCCACATTGGGACCAAACCATGTAAATAATCATGTGATTTTCTAGGTTTTCATCCAGTATTATATAATAATGGGTGAAATATTAAAGAAATTGAGGATTAATAATTAAATTAGTTACAATAGTTTATTTAGTTCAAAAAGTCATAAAAAGACTATCATTTATTCACTATCTTCCACTGTTAGTGAAACTAATGAACCTATGAACTTCATATGGTATTATAGAAAACCAGTTATCCTTTTATTAGATATACATTTTTACTAAGTTCTTTAACTCCTCTATATGAGGTGAATATTTGAAAAATATTCAGGAAGATATCGAGATACCATATATAGAGAACATAGTCTCAATCTATATCAAAGATAAATTATATGTTTAATTGAAAAAAATTTGGACAAAGAAAAGGGGGGCTAAAAAATAATAATATTCCAAATAAGAAATAATATTCACCACTATATGAATTAAATCAATGTGTTTCTTTATCTAAATATTTTGAAAACTATTCTTCTTATGAAAAAAGTTCAAGATGTGATCAGTATGATAGTAGTGAGTCTATTAAATTAGTTGAATTCCTCTACTCTAAATTCTAATATTATTTAAATAATATTTTCATTGAATTTTTAACTTGTATATTTAGGTTTATTAAAGGAAATATAGATGAAAATTCATATTTGGAATTATAAATTGAAGATACGGTAGAATATTTTATTAAAAGGATACATATAAGTAATACTGTAGAAAAATTGTGTTAATGGAAAAAAATAATTTTCATTACATTACAATTAATATTTTTCCCTATTTAAAAAATAAATGTAATGGGATTTTGTTGATAATTTCATAGTTGTTAATGTTTTTTAGGAAAAGATATTATCTTTAGAAGTTATCTATAAATCAACTATTGATGTTAAGTATGCCTAATTGGGAATAAATTCTAAAAATATTAACAACCATGATAAATCCTTTTAATATAAAAGAAAAAATCCATAATTTTTTTAGAATAATAATAGAGAATGGTAATAATGTTTAATATTACTTGAGGATGAGAAGAATTATCTCCACGTGAATTATTATAAACGTGATGTGAAATTGAGAAATCTAGAATCCAAATAAGTTGGAACTTCTCAGATATCTAAGAAAAATGACAGTATAAAAAACATATAATGAGATCCTTGTCTAAAAAAATTCTATTATCAATATAAAAAAGAGTTTTAAATCATATCCTCATCAAAACATAGTGAGCTCTTGGGAAAAGGTTTCCCTTATCTCTTTTATTTATATTTCTAATAATAATGGTTTATATGATATTATATGTAAAATTTTATAATTTGAGAAATTATAGGTGGATAAAATGATAATAAATCCATAAAATAATCAATTTTGGATTTAATAATATCCAATAATTTAATTTCCCCAATTAGAGGCCAAAAAAAGTATTTATAATCAAAAATAGTAAGTTGAAATGCTAAAATTTCATGACAAACTATATCTATAAGAAAATAAGAAGATTAATTGGTAATTCTTGTGCTATTGGAGGTTTGGAAATTGGAAAGTTGATTTTTTTTAATAATATATCAAATCATAGAGATTTTGTGAGGCCTAAATTAATGGTGCAAGATACCAAAAAATAAATTCAAACATGTTTCCCAAGATAAGAATTCATATAAGAAACTAAATCAGTTTACCAAGAATATATTTGGATACATGGAATAATTATATAACTGTTTCAAAAATATTGTAACCAATTATATATTGTAATTTTACATATTATCCAAACATGTAATACAAGAAAAATAATAATAAGACAACAATATATAAAGAGGAAGAGAAGAAATTGAAATTAGTTTTCCTTTGGAAAAAAAGAAAATAATAATTTTAAATAAATGGAAGACAAGAAGAATTATATATAGAATGGTTGAAATAATATAATCTATTTTTATTGTGGTAAAAATAGGTACATCATTGACCATTGTAAAATGGAGATGAACATTATGGCTGAAGGAAAAATGACGGAGTTAAAGTAAGATAAAATCAAAGAAATAAACAAAAGAATTTTCATCGTATAAAATATCTTAGAATAAGTGAATAAGTTTAATTAATTTGTAACCCAACAGATATGAAGTAACCACGTGTAAATTCAAATAAGGTTATTCATTTTGAAAATTATTTCCTAATAGTTTTTTCTACATAGTTGGAAATATCTTGTAAAATGGATATGGTGTTGGAGGATATAGGTTGTAATAGGAAACATGTTATTATGTATGGATATTAAAATTTTCATGAGTGCTTGCCTAAAATGTATGGCACTAAAATTTAAGAAACTCTATTTTAAATGTTCAGAAAGGTTATATATATTAAAAATTGGTATATGAACATCCTTCCATATTAAGAATAATTCTGGTAAAAAATGAATCAGACACTTGGAGATACATTTTTCCTTATTAAATGATGTGAAGAATAAAACTCCATATAGGAAGATTGTAAAATAGTAGAAGAATCATTGATATATATAAACACATGTGATATAAAATTCATTGAATTATGTATGAAGCATTCCCCAAATTCTAAATTTTGAATGAATAGATGATATTGGTTGAGTGGAAGCTCTATACCTTACTTTTATAACTATGAAATAAGGAATCCCCAATATCCCCAAATTTATTTATTTGTATTAATGTTTAGTTAATTAAATGCGATGAATTGAGGGGGATCTAGATTATTATTATACTATTTTGGTAACAATAAGTTGTGTCTATCATGGAATAATTTAACTACCAAGATAAAGAAATTTTGAGTACATACCTGCAAGGGGAGTTGAGTAGAGAAGCTTCAAAAATATAATTATTTAGGATAATCTAGAATTTTTATTTTTTTTATTTAATGTAAAAAACATTATTTTGTTTTTTAAATATTAATATTAATTGGGAGTGTGTATTGAACTATTTTTTTACTTATTTTTTTACACTCAAAAATTTTCAATATGTTTACTAAGCTTAGTGCAAGTGATAGAATACCTTTATAAATGTATTTAAACTTCCCATTAATATAGAACTCCGATTTGATTTTTCATCCTAGATAGTAATGGATAGAATAGATTTTATATATAATCACTTTTGTTTTTTCCAACTGTAATGGATTAGGTAAATATAGATTTTGTAAATTCTGGATCATTTCTAAGAAATATGTTATTTCCTACTTCTCCCAATGGTTGAATCAGATTGTAACTATTGAATGGATGATAAAAATAAGTAGATGAAATTTTCAATCACGAATTGAAGATTATTTTTCATTACCTTTTTATAAATTCATTTATTTTCAATAACGGGGAGAAAAAAGATAATAATAACACATATTTCTACATAAGAATTTAATGATGTTAATGGGAAATCCAAAGGGAGAGATTAAAGACCCCAAACCAGTTCGGTGATTGTATTTTTTTCAATAAGAATGGTTTTCATTATGAAGTGAAGCTATCAAAATTTGTTTGTTATTATATGAAGAGATAAGTAAGTTTCATGCCCTTCAAGAAATCCTGATAATTAGTTTATATATTGGTAAAGGTGTTAGGATTTATTTCAGTTATCTTATAATGCCTGGATGGAAAGATTATAATGATAAAACATTTGCATCTTATGATTGGAAAGACAATATTAATGTCCTAGGAAAGTGTTCATTATATTAGGGGAGATCTATATACAACATCATATGAAGATATAGCAAGATAGTTATGGAAAACATCATAAAGGGTTATTACTAAAGGAGTTCAAAAAATTAAGTTAGTGAAACAATCCAAAAACAATTGATTATAAAGATTATTATATCTGGTAAATAATATGCATTAGATGATTTTTTGGAACTATTTAAAATCACTACAAATATTTTAAGAGGTTCTAAGATCATTTTGATTAAATCATGGAATTTTTGTGTTCCTAGTGAAATTCATAATTATAAAACAATTGTAAGATTCTATTTTGATCCAAGACAAAAAAATGGCTGAAGATTTCAGTTTTTGAAAGATTTTTTTTCATGATACTTCTGGAATAATTTCATAATACTTTCAATATCACATAAAAATGTATCTACTCTTATATAATAATTTTCTAAAGATAACTTAGGACTTTGATATCGTAATTGAATTTACTAAATTTCATGAAAGACTTTGTTTGAAATCACATAAGACTCAGAGGATCACAAGAATTTTTTTAATTCGTTTAATACTTTTCATCAACGTATATGAATTTGTTTATTTGAGTTTAGGAAATTTAAAAATATGAATTTTTAAAATTCATTGAAATATAGAGATTTTATAATATTTACTGTGTCTTATGAAAATTAGATTTTATCCAAAAAATTTGAAAATTAATGAAGAAAAAGAGTCATACAAAAAAACTTATATATGAATTTGAAAACTCTAATAACTATTAAAATTTTAGGTAAAAAGAAATATAATATCTCTAAAAAAGTATTTTTAGTAAATAACGAAAATGTTATAAGAATTTTTATTCTGAAAAATAAATTTCAGAATATACGTTTTTTGGAATCAATCTAAGATGCTGAATAAGAAAAATCTTGTTCTATTGAATGAGGAAGTCATACTGCTGTGAAATATGCCACCCAATAAAGGTTTATTTTAGACAGCTAAAAATATTTTATAGTTAATTGAGGATTTCATAGTGATTTCAATGAATTTTATCCCTAGAATCATGCATGCTTTAAATATAGGTATTAACCGGTATTAAATTTTTATGCATTACGATTAATAAAATGGAGGATTTTCATGGCCATTTTTAAATATGAGAAGATATTGAGGTCATAAATTAAAAAAATTATTTATTAAAGTATTCTAAATAATATTCCTGAAATTCTATAAATATAAAAAATGTATACGATAAATAAGAATGTGTGGGAGAAGTGAAATTATATTGTATTCCAAGTTAGAATATTTTATGTTTATCGAAGAGACATGTTGATGTATTTAGGTAAAAGAACTTGTGCATTAAATAAGAATAAAGAGGAGTGTTAAAATACATTTATATCATAATAGATGATTGAGAGGGTCATGTGGTTGATACCATTTCTAATATGTAGAATCTCACAAATTAAGGAGAATTTGGGGAAAATCCTATAATACGATATTCTAATATCATAAGATATGAGTGAGAGTACTATTAGTATAAGGACCTGAAATTAAAACATAACATAATCATGAATTAAATTAATAATTCACATAGAGGATCTTTTCAGTTTTAGAGTTTTATAGAATTATTACATAACTATTACATCTCAAAAGATTACAAAGTTGACACTTCTAAAAAGTTTCATCTTTTTCATAAAATAAAAACCCTTAAAAAGAAAAATGTTTAGTTCCAAGTTTTAGATAACATGTCTTTCCTTGATCACATCCTTGAGCCTATTCATCTTTAAGTAATGTGGAAAACATTTCAAAAACTTGGGATGAGCATAAAAAGCCCAGTAAAGGATAAACAAAGAAAGAAAATTGTTAGTTTTTCAAAACAATAAGTAAATCATGAATACTTTATCATAAGTAATACTTTTCACCTTTATGAAGTATAAAATACCCTTCACTAAATAAAATATCATTACTTACACTTTCATAAAACAAATATTACCATTAAACCCATATAAATAACACATAACATATAAAGGTAACTTGGGACATAAACATACATAAATGGACTAACCATATGGTCGACTTCCACACATTTCACTAAATGGAATAGCCATTTGGCCGACTTCCATACCCAATGCATTGGAGGTTATAACATAACCACCCATCCTGGTATTCAAGACACCACCCATCATTTGGTTTATCACTTAACCACCCGTCAAATGTACAAGTACCATTATAAAATCATAACAGATAAAACAATTATAAAAGGAAAGAAAACATTTCCACATTTCAATCACAATATATCACTTAAATATATTGGCATAACAAATCCATTATCAAAACCATTTTCAATACCAAAATACATAAAATATTATATGGTATTTATTTACTTTTAAAAACATTACGTCTTGTTGAGGAAGCCAAAGATCAAATAATACTCGCGACGGCGAAAAGTATTTTTTCACCGCGTACGTTAAAAGAAACATTCCTTTTTTTCTTTTAGTAAAACACTTCGTAGAAAAATATTCCCTTTGAATTAAATGAAAAGTAAAAGGTGTTTATACTGCGTATAAAAGAAAGTCCTGTATTAAAACAAAATATGCCTCAATGAAATGAGATTAAGGTGAAGTCCCTTACAAAGTCGGTATCCTTATATTAAGGATAAATCAATTACATAGTTATGTGTGACAAATATAAATACACCCAATATAAGAGGATATTAAGTGTAAAACAATCAGATTTCATCCACACATATTCATAGTATGACATAATCAAGAAGTAGAGGTTTAACCCAAAGAAATGAAATTGGGTTAAGGAGTTGCCTTACAGAAATTCGACAGCCTAACGACGTCACTTTAAAATTCAGAAAATGAGTCGATGAGAGATAAAAAGGGTATCTCATCACTTGTACATAGCATTTATAGAAATAAGGATATATAAGAACATATCCCAACATAAGAAGATGTAAATTAAAAGACATAAAAATAAGACTTTTAAAAATAGGAGGGTAAAAGGTTCCCTTACCGAATTGGGTAACTTTTGAAAATGTACACCCATTAAAGAAGGGTCAAACAATGAAGATGTAAATACCCATAAACGAGAGTATATTACACAAATAGTAGAATAATGGGAAGTACATACACCACTCAAAGGAGATAGTGACAAATATATCATGAATCTCACGGGATTAAAAAGTGGGATAAAAACCCTTTACCTCATTGTAATAAATCGAGTCGTATGACCAAAAGATAATAAACACCAAATGAATATCTAAATACCATGAATAAAAATAGAATCATGATAATATATGGAAGTAAACCATTGTTGACGCTCCTTTCGTCACAGAATCTAAAGATCGGAAAAGGGGAATATCTGAGCTCAAAGTGATTCAACCTTTGAAGAAAACATCAAAAATCTACAAAGGCATGAACAAAGGATCAAAAGAAACTACACCGCGCAAGTTATATCACTGTCACACAAGTACACTTGCGCGACGAACTTGGTCGCGCAAGTGACTTGAACGCCCTAAGTGATAACCGCCCGGTAACCGCCCGGGGTCTTCTCCTGCCTATAAATAGACCCTATGGGCCCCCCATTCAAGAGGATCTTTTTCCAGAAACATGGATTGAAGCTCCTGACGCCCAAGTCTCTTCTCAAATCATTCGGAACACTTCTAAGGTAATTTCTTACCTAGAATGGAATATCTAAAGAGAAGAAGGAAGGCCTAAGTTTTGAAACTTATCAACACTTGCGCGCCGCCTTATTTCCTTCAATAGAACTTGCGCGTCCCTTTTCTGGAAGAACCTCAAGAGGATTCTAAAGTGATTAGTAAAGAGTCGCTCAAGTATTCTAATGCTGGTTGAAAATCGTGCAAGTACCCCTCATGTCGCGCAAGTATACTTGCACGCCGACGCAATACTTGCGCGCCTTTCAAGACTTGCGCGCCCTTACCTTTTTGGGTGCCCATCTTGCCCATTTTACCCCTCTTAAGACATTACACCTTTCCTTTTCAAGATTCAGTCTTCAAGACACTCTTTAAAGCCATTTATGGCATGATTTCTTGATTTGACTTCCTTATCTGAAAGGAATTCTGTGGAATATCTCTCAAAACCTAGTGATTTAAATATCCTTATGTCACTAAATATGGAGAGCTCATTCATTAAACCTCATCCTTTAAGATGAGAGAATCCTTAACTTGGGTCTCCTTTTCAGGAATAATCCCCAGTTATAAGTCCTTTAATCTGGGCATCTTTCTCAAGAATAAGTCCCAAATTCTTAAAGTTCCCAAATCTGGGCATCCTCCTCAGGAGTAAGCCCCAAAACTTAAATTCCTTAACTTGGGCATCCTCCTCAGGAGTAAGCCCCAATCTCAAATATGGGCATCCTTCTTAGGAGTAAGCCCCGAATTCCTTAACTTGGGCATCCTCCTCAGGAGTAAACCCCAATCTCAAATATGGGCATCCTTCTTAGGAGTAAGCCCCGAGTCCCTTAACATGGGCATCCTCCTCAGAAGTAAGCCCCAATCTCAAATATGGGCATCCTCCTCATGAGTAAGCCCCAAACCTTAATCCCTAACCTGGGCTTCCTTTTCAGGAATAAGTCCCAGTTATAATCTTGGGCTTCCTTTTCAGGAATAAGCCCCAAGTCCCCTAATTTCTCTTTAACCAGTCCTAATTTACCCTTGATTTGGGTTTCCTTTTCAGGAGTAAAACCCAATCATAAGTCCCCTCCTAACTTGGGCATCCTCCTTAGGAGTAAGCCCCATGATTAGAGTATTCAAACCTCCATGAAGCACATATACCTTTATAGACCTTGTTCATGGATTTTCTCCCTAAAAGTGAATCCTAAACCTTCATCTATCTGGGCAGTCATACATACATAAGCCCCAAACAATTTCTTATGATTGCATCTTTTATGGCACAATTGTCTAATTTTTTACTAATACCTCTTGTTTCTCACACCGAGCATGACTCACGTGAGCTTAGAGTGTAAAAGTAATTGTGACATCCTGCTTTGAGCTATCAATCATAAACATCATACCCTTATTCGAACTACAAGGGTTCTGATTTATTTTTCAAAACAAAGGATACGTAGGTAGCCCATCTATGGGTTCGATCCCAACTTCGAAGTAATTCATTGTCCTTCTGAATGACGATAAACTTTAAGTGACCCACTGAATGTCTTTAAAACCAGCCTGGTCATCATAATGACCAAGAGACTTTTATATAAATGTTTTGAAGGATACCATTGACCAAGAATCTCTAAATAGATACAGATGATTCTCTATTGATGAAGAACCTCGAATACATATAAAAGATTCTCTAAATTTCTTACATATTTAATCATTTATTGTTAAACTGAAGTAAAGCTCATTTTATACTTGGTAATTTAATAAGGATTCACGAACATAACTTAAATCTATAAAGAGAGTCCCGGAGTAGACAATAATTCCCCTAAAAAAGGTGTGATGAGTCCAACCTCCCATCCTCTCGACCAATGAAAATTCCTAAGCCTCATCAGTCCACAAGCTAATGAGCGCCTACCTTTGGAAAGTTGGTCCAAACGGATGTGGAATCATTGGATGTTTCCGGTTCTACGAACAAACCCGCTAGAAACCGATCGGAACGTTTGAATCTCCCATCCAGGAGGTCATCCCTGAATTCCGTGCGAAACAAAAATGGTGAACCCGACGTGAATCCTTAACCAAGTTAAAGTGATGTTATTCTTATTTTTTAGGCCCCTTGGGCCAACAAAGCAATCATTGACATGTGCTCATCCAAAGGATGAAGTAGCTGAATTTATCTTGATTATGTCTGTCATATCAAAATAGGCACTCTTTTCTCAAGATCTTCTGCAAAATGGCTTTCCTTAAATTCACCCCTGTGAATACTGTTGCTGTAAACACCTCTACTGTGAGGTCTACTGCTGTGAAAACCACTGCTGACACTCCTGTTGGAACGTCGTCCGCTCTGAGGATGACATCACCAACTCAGCGTCTTCAACGCTGGGTTTCTAATGCACTGGTTAAGGAGTACCGTCGCAACGGTACTATCTCAACTCTGGAGGCCGCTCGTCAAGCCCTCCAAGTTAAAAACTCTACCTGGTCGTCTGGATAACGGCGACCAGCGATCAAGAAGCAGGCGGTGTTGACTACCATCTCCAACCGTTTCGGGTCCTTATCCCCGGAACACAACTTCCATTCACTCCCTTACTCTGAGGAAGTGAATGAGCAGGTCCCTCAAGGCCTTAATTAAAAAAGACATGAGTCCTTCCCGAGGGCTCCCATCAACAATCGTCGCCAAACTTATGTGGTAGTGCGCCCTCAACATGATGAGGGTACCGACTCTAGGCATTCAGCTCAGGTTCCTCGAACCCGAGCAGGCAAGATGAACCGCCAGAGACAGAATCCGGTTAACAATGGGCAGGTTGTCATCCCTGCCATCTCCGGAGAAGTCCACCAACCTAACTTGGTGGCAAATAATGAGCAGGCACACACACCTGTCCGTTTTAATTCCGTTGTCCAGCAGACTCGTCTGGCAGCATCAAGCCAATCCCGCCAGGAAAATCCGGCGGAGTACTATAGGCAGGAACATGCACCTGCTTATGCATCATCAGTTAGTCAGCAGGCTCGCCTGACTACATATGATGAAGTCCAACAACCTAACTTGGTGGCAAATAATGAGCAGGCACACACACCAGTTTGTTTTAATTCCGCTGTCCAACAGACTCGTCTGGCAGCATCAAGCCAATCCCGCCAGGCAAATCCGGCGGAGTACTATAAGAAGGAACATGCACCAACTTATGAATCATCAGTTAGTCAGCAGGCTCGCCTGACTACATATGATGGATTCCACCAACCTAACTTGGTGGCGAACAACGAGCAGGCACACACACCTGTCTGTTTTAATTCTGTTGTCCAGCAGACTTGTCTGGAAGCATCAAGCCAATCCCGGCAGGCAAATCCGGCGGAGTACTATAGGCAGGAACATGCACCTGCTTATGCATCATCAGTTAGTCAGCAGACTCTCCTGACTACATATGATGAAGTCCACTAACCTAACTTGGTGGAAAATAACGAGCAGGCACACACACCTGTCCGTTTTAATTCCGTTGTCCGGCAAACTCGTCTGGCAGCATCAAGCCAATCCCGCCAGGCAAATCCGGTGGAGTACTATAGGCAGGAACATGCACCTTCTTATGCATCATCAGTTAGTCAGCAGGCTCGCCTGACTACATATGATGGATCTCGTCAACCGCATTTGGCGAAGTGTAATCAGCAGGCACATACACCTGCTAATACTAATCAAGCCTACCAACAGTCTCTCTTGGTAGCGCACGGAGAAGTCAGTCGGAAAGCCCCGACGACAAACAGGAGGCAGACTCAACTCTATGCCTCCACACTTGAGTACTGTCAGGATTCAATGACAGGAAAAGGAGGACAGGAGCAGGCACATACACCTACTCCAAACCTGGAATGGACGTATATTCCCGTTCCGGCGGCTGAAGTCATGAAGCATATTTTGTCAATGGTGAAAGAGCAGAAGCAAATTCCTGCTCATATTCTGGATGCTTGCCATGATATCATAACAGCTTCAGCATCATCTCAGGGATAGACACATAAATCTATCCCTAGCAGTGGAGTGACACATCAATGATTCACTCCGGAACAGACACACACATCTGTTCCAGTCCAAGAGGGTTATGGGGCATACTCCCTCATATCATACGGACAACCAAGTCAGGCACATACACCTGATTTGAGTGGAGATCGTCAGCCTAACCTGACCATCTTTCCTAATCAGGCACATACACCTGTTCAGAGTAACCACTTTCGTCAACAAGTGGTTTCCAAATCGAGTAAGAAGGCATATAAGAAAAATATCCGCCCAGCACAGTTAGGAGATCAAAGGCCAATCTGTAACAAGGCCTTGCTCGATGCTAGAGTTCTTGAAGCCCTCAGACATTTATCTATCGGAATTCAAGATTCTACTCCCTCAGTTCCCAATAACGGACACATTAATTCTGAAGGTCTTCAACAGACACTTCCTCATGAAGGCTTGCTTCATGAAAATTCGGTCAATCTTGAAGTTTATTCTTCAGATGAGAGCCACAGGAACCCTCTGTGTGGTCAGAAGACCAAGGAGCAAGAGATCTCATCTTTTGTTGTAACCCATTATGGTGGTCATCCCCATGATGATGAATTTCACTGCGAAAGTCCTCTCCGCAGTTGTGATTCACATTGCCCGGAAAATACTCCAGAGGACAATGTAGTGCCGAGAAAGCCCTCTTATCTTGAGGCACTTTCAAATGTGAAACCAGTCATGTCTGATGCTTTATCGCTAACAAGTGAAATACTTTCTCAATCAGAAGATAGCCTAGGGTGTAGTTAATTCTCCGAACCACCCCTAAGTCATGCATCTTCTAGTTTGATCAATGATCTCTCTACCAATCTTGTTGAATCCGATGAAGCAACAAGGAAACACCAACTCTGGTCAAAACAGGTAGAAGAATATTCATTTAATGATAAAGAGGAAATGCTGAACATGAGGAAAAAACTGGCAAAAAGTGAGGTACCAGTCATGTTTTGGCCTTTGGCTGACTCCCAGTATAACATTCCAAAGATGTTGACGGATGATGGAATCCATGATATTCGTCTCAACATATGGAAAACTCTTTGTCAATTAAAGAAGAAGGTATTATCTTATGATGAATATGAACATAATCTTAAGATAATAGAAGGGCTACAACGTCAGATTGATTTGGAATCTCTATCAGTCTCTCGGTATCTGAAGGCTGAAAAGCAACAGAGAACCCTTCAACGTTCATGCCTTGGCGCACTAAGAAAGTTGTGTCAGTTAATTGCCAATGCTCCATCTGATGTTCATATCAGAGGATGGGGTATTCACGGAGCACTACATTTCACAGTGCTTTCCAGTCAGCAAAGCCCGCTGAAAATGGTCTCATGCAATGTTATTGCCCATGGCCAGCCACAGTTAATGGGCTTTGTTCATAATCAAAAGCTTGTTCAAGAACAGGCTTCAACTAGTTCCTCTCAAAATAATTCATATAGAGAACAAGTTGTTGAATTGCTCCTACATCAAGCAGGAAAGAATATTGCACAAGCCTCTCGTATGGAGCAAACACATCATCAAATGAGAGAAGTTTCGGAAATCATCCAACGGTCTGTTGAACCAGGTGATAAAAGTGGATACAGGTTAATGCATCCAGCTAATTTCCGAACTAAGATTCGCAAGATCAAGAGATCTTTTAAGAAGATCTCAGACGTAGCATGTCAAGAGCCACCCTAGCTTGTCAGATTGGGGACTTCTCTAACCCAACCCTCATAGTCAACAAATGGGATTCGAGGAGTTGAGCGAAAGCAGCAGGAACATCCCCAGTTCTCGAGACTGGGGACTCTTTCAAATCATCAATCCCCTCCTCAGAGAATTTCGGTCTTTTCTCGATTGGGGAAGAAGCCCCAAGAGGAACGAAGATCCAAATTATCGGGAGATTCCCTCCAAATTATAGCTCATCAAGAAGTTCCTAAAAGATTGAACCAACAAAAGGAAATGTATCATCAAAAACATGAAAGAAGACAATATCACAGAAATGTTGATAGAAGAGATGTGATGCATTATGCATTAATCAATGTCATCAATGCCGTTGTTGTTAATCCACCAGAGGAGACTCACTCAGGGGACTCAAATGAAGAGTGTCCTGCTAAAGAAAATGTACGCACCGATACAAATGTAGAAGGTGTACATACACGAAGTCAAAGGATTACTCAGAACCTAGGTAATCCACTTCCCTCCCTCCAAAAGGTATCCAACAAAGGGAAGGGAAATAATCAGGTTACATATCCTTCCTCTGGAGAAGGTCAATCGCTCTCATTAGAGAAAATTTTTGCACAACAAGAGGAAGAAATGAAAGAATTAAGAAGGTTGAATGTAGAACTAATTCAGAGTAGTCTTCTAATTAAGAATGCTGAAGTCCGACAGCTGAAGGAATTTTTTGCAGTTACTGAGATGGATCAAGAATATCCTCCTTTATCAGTACACCCTCAGAGGTCTAATCATACGGGTCAAGTGCAACAACGATTGGCAGCACTACCATCAGTTGCAGCACCAACCACCACGTCTGTCCAAGTTCCATTCATTGCACCCACCCAAAACCAAGTTCAACCTGATGTTTCTCAAAAGTTAATAACTACTATTGAGTCATTAACAGCTCGGTTAGAAACTATAGAAGGGAAACGGGCACAAGTTCAACCTGAAAAGAAATTTTACCCTGAATGGGTAGATTCAATTTCTCCTCCATCCAGTTTTGGAAACCCTGTTTTCCCTACTTTCAATGGATCAGGCGACCCTGAACAACATTTGACGCATTACGTGTCTTGTTGTGATCCTATGATGGGAACTCCAGAGCAGCAAGAAGTAGTGAAACTCAGATTCTTCGTGCGAACCTTGCAAGGACCAGCTTTTGTCTGGTATACAATCTTGCAATCCTGGTCAATCATCGGATGGGAGGATCTTCGTCAAAAATTCTTTCTTCAGTTCAGCTCAACTTTGCCAAAAACGACAGTTTTTGATCATACAAACTGCAAGCAAAGGGAGAATGAAAGAGTATCTGATTTCATTGCTCGCTGGAAGGGATTAACGTATTCCCTGAGTTTAGCACTCCCTCAGGAAGAGCTTTTGCCAATCTGTGTGGCAAATTTGCATGATGAATTACGCACGCCATTGATCCCTGTGAAATACACAGGAGGGTTTCGAGACCTTACATCAATCGCTCAGCAGATTGAAGATTCCCTTATACAGGCTAAGGTTAAATCTCGTGTAATTCCATCAGCTCCAGGAAGAAGAATGGTTAAAGCAGAAACTGCTACAGTTATGCTTAAACAAGCACATGTACCTAGTTCTACTTCAAAACCTTCATCTTCTCGAAGGACTCCACCTCCTGAATTCCAACAACAAAGGCTGTTTCGTCCAAATGATCAAAAAGATCAAGGATGAAAAAAATTTGAGGATATGAAGAGTAAAACATACTCTTTCTGAAATGACCAAGTTCCTGGTTACTTCATTTCAGCTCTGGAAAATAATTTGGATCAATTACCAGTGCCCAAGAGGACAAACAAGGAAGGAGATGAAAACCGTCCCAATTATTGTCCCTTTCATCAAATGTTGGGGCATCCCATCCAGGAGTGTTTTGTCTTTAAAGACCTCATGCAAAAGATGTTCGACTTGGGACAAGTCATATTGAAGGGTTCTTCAGCTCATGTAGCGTGTGTTACTGCTACAGATCCAGAGGAAGGAGGTGAGTGGCAGGAAGTCAAAAGCAAAACTGCGCAAAAATATGATGATTGGATGGTCAGAAAGACAATCAATCGGACCCATTCCATTTTGCGAACACAATTGAAGAAGCCAATTGTGTCTCCTACAAAAGCTATAGTGAAGCCTCCATCAAAAGACGAATCCTCAAAAGGGCAGCGCAATTCAAAGACGAAAGAGGAATCAGAAGAACATGAGTATGTATCGAGGCCTAAGTTGTCTTTGACTCTGGCAGATTTCATGCCATCTACTTCAAAGCCACGGACATCGCCCCATCAAACGGCACAACCTAAACAGGCTAGTCAGGTAGGGTCTTTATCAGACGAAGAGTTAATCTTCAGTTCTGTTAATATTATTCAATTAACAGATCCATATTCCAGTCTTGATGAGCCTGAATTCCCTGTATCAAATAAGGGAATCCGAGGAAGTTCTAGAGGTTCAAGATACAGGGGAAGACGTGGATATTTTCGAAGCCACTACTCCAACTCTACCCCTGCTAGCACTGTGTATGCAGCAGAAACTCGTGGTAGTGCCCTTCAGTGAGCTCAAAAATAACAAGCAAGTTCTTCTACCAATGGCCAACTCAGTTTTGGCACAGTTATTTTAGAAGACCGATTGAAGGATCCATCTTCTTTATCTCAGCAAGTAAATGGATCTAATTGGTCTAATCTTCCAAAACCAAGGATGTTTCCAACTTCTATCCCAATACAAGATGCATCAGCTTCCAAAGCATCTGCTTCCAAGGTACCTGCTAAACCGCATATTCCTGTTGGGAAACGCAGACCTCTAGATCAAAAGTATGATATATTGAAACACTTGGCTCAAGTACCAGCCAAGTTATCAATTTTGGATGCTTTGAATCTGTCAAAAGATCTTCGGGAAGCACTCATCGAAGCTTTGTCAAGTCCTTAGGAGTTTGAAGCTGAAATTTCTGCAGCTGAAGTCTATCACATAGAGAATAATCCTGCAGAATGCCATGCAGTAATATCGTTTACTGATAAAGATGAAGATGATGATGTGCATGGGCACATAAAACCTCTCTACTTATCTAGAAAAGCCAATGGTGTAGATATCCGAAGAGCTTTCATTGATAATGGTTCAGGAGTCAACCTCATGCCCATTCGTACACTTCGTCGATTGGGCCTCACGGAATCTGATTTATCTCCTTCTACCATGATGTTACAAGGATATGATAAAAATGAACAAGAACCAATGGGCGAAGTTACACTCAGAACCCAGTTTGGAGATCTTGTATCCAATTCGTATTTCATGATTGTTGATCAAGACTCAGCTTTCAACGTCTTGCTTGGAAGACCCTGGCTACATCAGCATGTGACTATCCCTTCATCATACCATCAATGTCTCAAATATTATTTCAATGGTCAAGTTGGAACATTGTATGGTGATAAGGCCCCGTTCAAGACATGTGAGTCTCAATACATTGAGGCATAATTTTATCACATGAAGGGAAGAGAAAAATCTACAATGAAGGAAATTACCAAAGTTAATGCTCTATATGGTTTGGAGAAGATTCCAATAAATCCATTTACACATGTGAGTACAGATTATGTGTTACCTATCAGGCAAATTGACAAAATAGGCCCAAATCAAAATACTCTTATGGAAAGATCCATAATGTCAATTACGGCAATCGATCCAAACAACATGGGAGAAATTGGTAACCTACCAAACAGTGATGAAAGCCTAAGTGGTGACGTTTTCATTTCATCTGTTGAAGTCCAACAAGTCTATACTTCGCCAATCAGTCCAGAAGAAGTTATAGCAACACCAGAGGTGAATATTGATGTCGATTCTCAATCCATCATCTCCTCTTTATTTCCCAAAGAAGGCCCTTTATCATCAATAAGGTCGTAAATGGAAGCTTCTTCTTCAAAATGTAAAAATTTTGATATCTCTTATGATCATGAAAATTTCGTTTTGTCATCTACTATGCAAGTAGAAACGGAAGAAATAACACATGATGAAGAGGAAGAGGAAGATCTTAGAGATGCTCCTCCAGCATTTGAAGAGGGTATCTCTACCACTGTGGATGAACTCAGAGAAATAAATCTTGGTACAGAGAAAGATCCATGCCCCACTTTAATTAGTGTGGCCATGAACCTTGAAGATCAAGAGATGTATATTTCTTTTCTAAAGCAAAATAAAGATATTTTCTCTTGGAACTATACAGAAATGCCTGGGCTTGATCCTGATATTGCTACTCATCATTTGGGTTTACCAAAAGAACATCGAGGATTTAAGCAAGCCACGAGAAGAACACACCCAACCTATGCTTCCAAAATTGAAGCTGAAGTGGATAAGCTGATCAAAGCTAACTTCGTCAGAGAAGTTCAATATCCCAAGTGGTTGGCTAATATTGTCCCTGTAAAGAAGAAGAACGGACAAATTAGGGTTTTCATCGATTTCAGAGATCTTAATCGGTATTGTCCTAAAGATGATTTCCCAGTTCCGATTACAGAACTCTTAATTGATGCGACGGCTGGTTATGAAGTATTTTCCTTCATGGATGGATATTCTGGATATAATCAGATCCGAATGGCCCCAGAAGATGAGGAATCTATAGCCTTCAGAGCCCCTCAAGGTGTGTTTTGTTACCGGGTGATGCCCTTTGGTTTAAAGAATGAAGGTGCAACATATCAACGCGCCATGCATCGTATCTTCAAACCTTTCTTAGGGAAATTTGTTGAATGCTATGTAGACGATTTGGTGGTTAAATCCAAACAACATTCTAATCAGTTGGCTGATTTAGAAGTCATATTCCACAAGCTTTGACAACATAATTTGAAGATGAACCCCTTAAAATGTGCTTTTGGGGTAACCTCAGGAAAATTCCTCGGCTTTGTTGTATGCCATCGTGGTATTGAAGTCGATCCTGAGAAGACCAAATCAATCCTTGGTATGTCACCTCCTCATAATTTGAAAGAATTAAGAGTACTTCAAGGACACTTAGCCTATATTCGGCGTTTCATCGCCAATTTGGCAGGTAAAAGTTTACCCTTTACCAAATTATTGAAGAAAGGAGTCACTTACTAGTGGACTTAAGAATGTCAAGAAGCATTTGATGTTCTCAAGAAATACCTCTTGAGTCCACCAGTACTCATGCCACCTGTTGAAGGAAGACCATTTATCCTCTATGTGACAGCTCTAGAGCGATCATTGGGGGCCTTTCTTGCTCAAAATAATGATGCTGGGAATGAAAATAGCCTCTACTATCTTAGTAGAACTATGCTTGAAGTAGAAACCCGGTATTCAAGTATTGAGAAGTGCTGCCTGGCATTAATCTTTGCAGTTCAGAAACTGAGACACTACCTACAACATCACGAGGTCCAATTGGTATATCGCAATAATCCGCTCAAATTCATCCTTAGTCGTCCAATGCTCACAGGACGTCTAGGAAGGTGGGAAGTTATTTTGCAGCAGTTCGACATTCAGTATGTATCTCAAAAGGCAATTAAGGGCCAAGCTCGGGCTGATTTCCTGGCTGAACATCCTTCGGTGGAAGACACATCTTCAGATATTGAACTCCCTGATGAGGAAGTTTTCTCTATTCAAGAGAGTCCTCAAACATGGGAAATGTATTTTGATGGTGCTTCCAGAAGTCCAACAGGGAAGAAAATGGAAAATCCTAAATTCAACAAAGTTGGTTTAGGAATTGTACTCATTTCTCCAGATAAGGCATTGTTACCTTATTCTTTTTATTGTGGGAAGTTGGTACCAATAATGAAGCTGAATACTAAGCTCTTATCACAGGCTTGGAGTTAGCGCTCCAAGCACAAGTGAATCACTTAAAGGTGAAAGGTGATTCAGACCTGGTAATCAAACAAGTCAATGGGTATTATGCCATCAGGAAAGAAGAATTAATCCCTTTGTATGATTACGTCAGAGAGTTAATGGCGGAATTACCTTCAGAACCGACATTTTCTTATGTCCCAAGATCACAAAATGCTCAAGCTGATGCACTGGCTAATATAGCCACAGCTCTAGCAGATCCAAATCGGGATGAGACAACCATCAGTATTGCTCACCGTTGTGCAATTTCACCTTATGTTCAAACCAGAACAGAGGAAATTAATGAAATTAGTCCCATTCCTGAACCGTATGGTCATACTACAGGATGGATGTCACCTATCAGGGAATACCTTCAAAATGGAACACTTCCACCTGATAGAGCCGAGAAAGAACAAATCTGGCGACGTGTGGTCAATTTTACTCTTTATGATAGCCCAAACCACTTAGAGAAACTTCTCTACAAACATGGTTTTGATGGAGTTCTCTTCATATGCATTGATGGTGAAGAGGCAATGGTTGTCATGAAAGAAGTGCATGCAGGAGTCTGTGGTGCCCACCAGTCTGGACATAGACTGTCTGATCAAATTCGATGGCTTGGATACTTTTGGCCTTCAATGATACAAGATTGTGTTGATTTCACAAAGAAGTGTCATTCATGTCAAGTACATGCCAACTTCATTCATCAACCTCCAGAGTTTCTTCATACAGCTAAATACTCATGGCCATTTGCCACATGGGGAATGGATGTGGTGGGACCTTACCCTTCAGCTACGGCCAAGCAATTTAAGTACATTCTTACTGCTACTGATTTCTTTTCCAAATGGGCAGAGGCAGTACCTCTCAAAGAAGTCAGTTCTAAATGCATTTTTAGCTTCATCAAGTCTAACATCATTACTAGATTTGGTGTCCCTCATACCATATTGACGGACAACAGCACCAACTTTTGTTCTTATGAGGTGAAGAAATTGTATCAAGAATACAACATTAAATCCAACCATTAATCTCGGTATCATACGGCATCCAATGTCCAAATAGAAGCCTTTAACAAGACTCTTTCAAATATACTGCAAAAGATGGTGGATAAAGATAAGAGGTCATGTCCTGATAAACTCTTTCATGCTTTATGGGCTTATCGGACTACCACCCGCAATGAAACGTGGTCAACTCCATATTCATTGGTATATGGAACAGAAGTAGTCTTTCCAATTGAAGTTCAATTTCCCTCACTCAGAGTAGCCATTTGTGATCAGTTATCTATAGATGAGCAATCCCAAAATCGATTGAACGAATTGGAATAGTTATATGAAAAAATATTGTGCACTTTGCACCACTTGGAAATCTATCAGAATCTAATAGCATGAGCTTTTAACAAAAAAGTTTGTCTTCGTTCATTCATTTAGGGAGAATTGGTATTAGTTCTCAGAAATCCAATGATACTAGGAAAGAAACCGCCCAAGCTTGAGCCAAAATGGGAAGGACCTTATTCAATACATAGGGTCTACTCCAATGGAGATTATTCATTAATCTCAATGGATGGAGAACTCATTACGAATCCAACCAATGCCAGATTTCTGAAGAAATATTTTGTATAAACAAAAAATATGGTCCCCAGAACCCAGATTCTTTCAAGTGGTTCATACAACCTTTAGTCCAGTATGACTTTAAACTACATCATCATCCACGGTCTATGCATATGACCTTAAACTATTTGCACTTTCGTCCAACATGACGTTAAACTGTAGAAAAGAACATGTCCCCACAACTTGACACTAAACTGTGCGGCACCAGTTCGTCCTTGCTATATGACGTTAAACTATACAGCAATGGTTCTGTATGACCTTAAACGGAAACTTCGTCCAACATGACGTTAAACTGTAGGAAAGTCCCTTACGTCCGGAAAGACGTTAAACTACATAAGCAGCAATGGTCCAGTATGACCTTAAACTACAACTTCGTCCGACACGACGTTAATCTGTGAAAAAGTTCCCTAAACCATCCATCATGACCTTAAACTGCATCATCCTTGGTCCATGCATATGACCATAAACTATTTGTAAATCCCTTATGTCCAGCAAGACGTTAAACTATGACGTCCTAACTACATGATGCTAAACTGTATAAAAGTCCCTTACGTCTGGAAAGACGTTAAAATATATAATCATCAAAGGTCCAGCATGACATTAAACTGCACCATCCACGGTCCATGCATATGACCTTAAACTATTCGCACTTTTGTCCAACATGACATGAATGGTGTGTTATTTTTTCCTTACTGCATGACATTAAACTGCACAGTCCCCCTTTCGTCCAATATGACGTTAAACTGTATTGTCCCCATCGTTCTAACTACATGACGCTAAACTGTACAGAAAGTCCTTGATATGTCCTACATGACATTAAACTGTTATTTTGTCCCTGCTACATGACACTAAACTGTGCAGCACAAATAGTCCTAACTGCAAGACTTTAAACTGCATAGTCCCTTTTTTATGTCCTACATGACATTAAACTATGCATTGTTAAGGTTATTGTTACCACTTGTTTCTCACACCGAGTATGACTCACGTGAGTTTAGAGAAAACCTCAACCGTAACACTCTCTTTGGGCCAC
This sequence comes from Viscum album, assembly GCA_963277665.1. Lineage (NCBI taxonomy): Eukaryota > Viridiplantae > Streptophyta > Magnoliopsida > Santalales > Viscaceae > Viscum > Viscum album. The sequence goes on from OY728163.1 coordinate 341,531,065, forward strand.
TAACCATGTATAAGTCCCAACAACATTTTATTTAGATCATTTTCCCCAAGAACACCTTGATCATTAATTGATTCTTTAATTGAACTACACTGACTTTGATCCTTGCCCTCCAGGCTGGGTATGTAGGCAACCTCCCAGGGTTCAAGCCCAAAAACAATCTCTTCACATTGGTTCACCACCATCTCATATTATGTTGATTCGTGAAACCGCCCCATGAATCAATATCTTTACATTGATTCACTTTCTTCTTTGTTATATGACGTTAAACTATACAACACTTTTGTCCGATACGACAATAAACTACAATATTCTTTGATTTCCTCATTTGAGAAGGAACCATTTTTGACATTGATTTTTTCAATCATGTTTCATTTCAAAATACTACGTGCATACATGGTAATGCCTAAACTTTTTATCTCAGGTTAAACCATCATTGCACTAAAGTCCCCTTTCACCCTTCACATGTACGAACCAAATTTGTATAAAGGGTAGTTCTAGAACTACGTGGACTTGATTCCCATCTTTATGGGATACGTAGGAACATTCGAGTATCCCTCGAATCCAGTCCCAAGTCTTTTGGGCCTAACCCCAAATTTCACTTTCAATCCCTTAGCTGAAAAGTCCTCATGAAAACACACACTATGTATTCATTATTATGGTCCGAATTCTATGACCCTAAACTAATATCTCTCATACTTTCGTCCTGCACGACGTTAAACTGCATTTCAAGAACTACGTATGGCTTGATTCTCATTCTTATGAGATACTTAGTGAAGTCCAAAATTTCAATTCAGGACCCAGCCACAACATGATTATGGTTATCATTGACCTATGTATCTATATATACATTGGTCAATACCCATCTTTATGTGTTACAATCCTAACCTTAAATATTTTCAGATCTTCATAACCCTTTTCATGACTTCTAGTCACAAAAATGTCAAACTTCTGAGAATTCTTTTTCCTAACTATGCAGCACGTGCCCATAGGTGGCCTTGCATAAACAGTCCACATAACAGACTTGTTAGCCAAAAGATACTATTTTATTTAACTATGCAGCCAATGCCCTTAGGTGGCCCTGCATAATTCAACCCCCTAACGGGTTTGTTAAATGATGGTAACTTCATTCTTGGGAAGAATGCCTCTTTTGTCCTTATTTGTCTTAAATGACGGTATGTAGGGATCCGCAAAAAAATAGCCATCCTTAACATATTTTTCCCATATCCTTTTTCATGATCTGAAAGTATTCAAGTCTATGGTTTATTCTTCTTCCCTACGTTTGGGTCAGACCTTCGTAGGAGTGATATTCATCCAGTTCTTCGATATTCTCGTTCGGAAATATCTTCTCCATATTCAAGTACCTCTTTCCATACGACAAACTCTATACTTTAGAAAATTTGAATCTCCATAAACTTTCACTGGCTTTTAGTACTAGGAAAGTAAATTTTTGAGAGTTCTTTCGCCTGACTATGCAGCATGTGCCCATAGGTGGCCTTGCATAAACAGTCCACATAACAGACTTGTCAGCCGAAAGATGCTATTTATTTGACCATGCAGTCAATGCCCATATGTGGCCCTACATATTTCAACCCCCTAACGGGTTTTGTTAAATAATTGTAACTTCATTCTTGGAAACTACTTCTTCTAATGCCTTTTAGCTCTTTTTCATATCATTCCTCAGATTCAATTTTTCTTAAGCCATAGTTTACATATTTTCTCTCATACTTGAGTATGGTAATATGTTTTCAGATAAATTGTCAAGGAATTGAATCAATTTTAATCCATTTTGGTCAAATCTATTTCGACCTTAAACATTAGCCCCTTTATGTCCGGCATGCATGACTTTAAACTACCCACAAAAGACAAAGGAACTCTGAATAAAAGTCAAGTTCCAGCTCACTAAACATACATTCTGTATGATTTAGGTAATATTGAACAATTAAAAGATTCAAAGTTTGTAGGGTTATTTGTAAATAATCCTAGTAAAAATCAAACTATGCTTACTAGGCCCATTGTCTTAAGTAAATTTGAAGCAGGTAGTGAAAGAATGCAGGTACAAATGATTGAAGATGAAAGTGTTTTTCATTGATGCACAAGAGTTAGAAGTACATCCACAGACTGGAGTCTCTTCTCTTTTTCAAGAATTACAAGAGGCTTTCAACATAACACTTCATTTTGATTTACGGCATCCCGAACTTCATCAGAAACCACCTGGAATTCATTCATTCAACTGGATACAATAAGAGATGTAGTGATACAAGCTCTTCATGGAACAATTGTAAAAGGATGTTCTTGAGTACGGTTTGAGAACTTTTTTCTGCTGATCAAACAGTGACTTTGTTTCTGTCCAGGAGACTTGGAAGATGGATACATGGATTTGAGAATGGAGCATTGGAAGTAAAGATCCATTTGGAGATATTACTCTTTTAAGATATTGCTCTAATACCATGTTTGTCTTCTCTCCACCAACCGGCAGTGGAAAACATTTCAGCCCATGGGTTTGCCATTTTCGTATCTGCAAAGAAATGGCATGGAGGAAGAATTTGAAAGTTCACACCATTATTGTTTCTCTTAATGCACAGCATAACCGAAGTAGAGGAGTAGCAGTGCAGCTTCATTTCAGGTGTATAATTTTTTTCATTTGGAACATTGACTCCTTGCAGATGAACATGACCACATAGAGGCAGATGGATGCTCTGTGGAAAATTAGGATGATATTTCTTCAAGTACTTAGCCAAATCTGGGAGAGTGCTGTTGCAGATATCATAGTAATCATGGCCAATAATGTTCATCATGTCATCAATCCGCTTTCTAACCAGTTCATCAGTCGTTCCAATTCCCTTGGGAACCACTGTATCTGCACAAAATATGAGTAAACTAACTCTTAAATAGGTTTATTTTTTCATAAAATTTGTGAAAGATTTCAAAAAATGGCTAAGGCATTTAAGGTGCGCAAGTCTAAAACATGGCGCGCGAGTATTCGTGTGTCGCGCTAGTTTTTGAAGCGCATGTGTAAACCATGCAAGTAAAAATACCTTTACAATAGCGCGACATCAAGGAAAACATTGGAAAAACATAGAACCTTGCACGGCTAAGATAACCTGCGCGACGAGAGCTCGAGATGTTTGAAGTCCAGGAACCCAGATACTTTGTACGGAGGTGAGGTCGTGTATTTATAGGCTAGGAATCCTATCTGTGCGCCATACCCAGTGCGATTAAGGCCTGCGCGCCGCAAACTTGTGCGCAGCACTCTGTGCCCTGAAGATTTACGTGCCCCCTATTCCTCTGGATGGATTCAATTTCCTCAGAGTCAAATCCTCATTTCTTTCCGGATCCAACTCTGAGGGGGGAATTTTGTTGACGCTCCTTTCGTCACAGAATCTAAAGATCGGAAAAGGGGAATATCTGAGCTCAAAGTGATTCAACCTTTGAAGAAAACATCAAAAATCGACAAAGGCATGAACAAAGGATCAAAAGCAACTGCACCGTGCAAGTTATATCACTATCGCGCAAGTACACTTGCGCGATGACCTTGGTCGCGCAAGTGACTTGCGCGCCCTAAGTGATAACCACCCGGTAACCGCCTGGGGTCTTCTCCTGCCTATAAATAGACCCTGTGGGACCCCCATTCGAGAGGATCTTTTTCCAAAAACTCGGATTGAAGCTCCTGATGCCCAAGGCTCTTCTCAAAGCTTCCGGAACACTTCTAAGGTAATTTCTTACCTAGAACGGAAGATCTAAAGAGAAGAAGGAAGGCCTAAGTGTTGAAACTTATCAACACTTGCGCGCCGCCTTATTTCCTTCAATGGAACTTGCACGTCACTTTTCTAGAAGAACCTCAAGAGGATTCTAAAGTGATTAATAAAGAGTCGCTCAAGTATTCTAATGCTGGTTGAAAATCACGCAAGTACCCCTCATGTCACACAAGTATACTCGCGCGACCAATACTTGCGCGCCGACACAATACTTGCGCGCCTTTCAAGACTTGCGTGCCCCTACCTTTTTGGGTGCCCATATTGCCCATTTTACCCCTCTTAAGCCATTACACCTTTCCTTTTCAAGATTCAGTCTTCAAGACACTCTTCAAAGCCATTTATGGCATGATTTCTTGGTTTGACTTCCTTGTCTGAATGGAATTCTGTGGAATATCTCTCAAAACCTAGTGATTTAAATATCCTTATGTCACTAAATATGGAGAGTTCATTCATTAAACATCATCCTTTAAGATGAGAGAATCCTTAACTTGGGTCTCCTTTTCAAGAATAATCCCCAGTTATAAGTCCTTTAATCTGGGCATCTTCCTCAGGAATAAGTCCCAAATTCTTAAAGTTCCCAAATCTGGGCATCCTCCTCAGGAGTAATCCCCAAACCTTAAATTCCTTAACTTGGGCATCCTCCTCAGGAGTAAGCCCCAATCTCAAATATGGGCATCCTTCTTAGGAGTAAGTCCTGAATTCCTTAACTTGGGCATCCTCCTCAGGAGTAAGCCCCAATCTCAAATATGGGCATCCTTCTTAGGAGTAAGCCCCGTGTCCCTTAACTTGGGCATCCTCTTCAGGAGTAAGCCCCAATATCAAATATGGGCATCCTCCTCAGGAGTAAGCCCCAAACCTTAATCCCTAACCTGGGATTCCTTTTCAGGAATAAGTCCCAGTTATAACCTTGGGCTTCCTTTTCAGGAATAAGCCCCAAGTCCCCTAATTTCTCTTTAACCAGTCCTAATTTACCCTGGATTTGGGTTTCCTTTTCAAAAGTAAAACTCAATCATAAGTCCCCTCCTAACTTGGGCATCCTCCTTAGGATTAATCCCCAAGATTAGAGTATTCAAATCTCCATGAAGCACATATACCTTTATGGACCCTGTTCATGGATTTTCTCCTTAAAAGTGAATCCTAAACCTTCATCTATCTGGACAATCATACATACATAAGCCCAAAAAAATTCCTTATGATTGCATCTTTTATGAAACAATTGTCTAATTTTTTACTAATACCTCTTGTTTCTCACACCAAGCATGACTCACATGAGCTTTGGGTGTAAAAGTAATTGTGACATCCTGCTTTGAGCCATCAATCATAAACATCATACCCTTATTCGAACTACGTGGGTTCTGATTCCTTTTTCAAAACAAAGGATACGTAGGTAGCCCATCTATGGGTTCGATCCCAACTCTGAAGTAATTCATTGTCCTTATGAATGACGATAAACTTCAAGTGCCCCACTGAGTGTCTTTAAAACCATCATGGTCATCATAATGACCAAGAGACTTCAATATAAATGTTTTGAAGGATACCATTGACCAAGAATCTCTAAATAGATACAAATGATTCTCTATTGATGAAGAACCTCGAATACATATAAAAGATTCTCTAAATTTCTTACATATTTAATCATTTATTGTTAAACTGAAGGAAAGCTCATTTTATAATTGGTAATGTAATAAGGATTCACGAACATAACTTAAATCTGTAAAGAGAGTCCCGGAGTAGACAATAATTCCCCTCAAAAAGGTGTGATGAGTCCGACCTCCCATCCTCTTGACCAATGAAAATTCCTAAGCCTCATTAGTCCACAAGCTAATGAGCGCCTACCTTTGAAAAGTAGGTCCAAACGGATGTGGAATCATTGGATGTTTCCGGTTCTACGAACAAACCCGCTAGAAAATGATCGGAACGTTTGAATCTCCCATCCAGGAGGTCATCCCCGAATTCCGTGCGAAACAACCATACACAAAATGAAATAAATAAGTTGAAAACAATGGAAATATCACATAATTAAAAGTAAGATAAGAAATCCACTTAAGAAAATTCGGCAGCCTAACGACGCCACTAAAAACATCCAAAAATGGATAGATGAGATCAAATATGATCTCTCATCATATTACCATAAAAACTAAAGTAATATTAATATAGAAGTTAATCCCCCGACATAATAAAGCGGAGCTTAAAAATAATGACATAAAAGAGTGTACTTAAAAAGAAAGATAGAGGTTGGATCCCTTATCTAGAGTCCAACTTGTCTTGTTTGTTTCTTTATATTCCTTTAAATCGGGTAACTCCCCTTGGTTTGAAAGAAAAGAGTTTCTTAAAGATCTTTCTGCCTAAGGTAAAAGCTTCTAGGATGAAGATAGAGATTTAGAGAGATAATATGAGCAGGGGTTGGATGAGCCAAGGTCTTGAGAGGTGTTAAAAGATGATTGAACAATCTTCGTTTTGCGAGACAGTAATTCACCATCCATGGAAACAGAATGTTATTTAACCATTAGACGGAGGTGTGTGTAATTGTCGCTCGAATAATTCTCATAAAAACATCCTAGTATATTTAAGATATTGTTTTTGTTACAAAATAAATGAATAAAAGGAGTTTAGTTGGTTGGAGAAGCAAAATAAAACAAAAGTACATAAGAGAAGACATTACCTTTAAATCGTGTAACTCCCATTGGTTTGAACCAAAAGGGTTTCTTGAAGAGCATTACTGTCATGACCCGACCCTACTCGGGCTTGAGCCGCAACTACCCCAGGACCACCTCCATAGGCCAGGGGCTGGCAACCAGCGCCGAAGGCACAATAACTCGGGGAGGCCTTTGCCTAAGCACCTGTACACACACACGCAGCAAACTCAATTTAACAGTGCAGACTAAAAGTAAATACAAGAAAAGAAAAGGAAAGGGAAACTGCTATATAAATACCACAAAGTGCATCGACCTCTACAAGTACAAAGTACAAACTGAAAAGAAAAGGGGCAAAACACGTGCCCAACCAAAAAAGTGCCACAACCCGGCAATAGGTAAACAAAAGGAAACTGCTGACGCGTCTACCACCTGGAACCCAGCCACGACCACCGCACGCGGTCCAAGCTCCAAAGCTCCTATGCTCCACTGAAGGCACGCTCCACCTGTCCGTCGTCTGCAAGGGCACACCAAGTGCGGGAAAAACCCAAGCAGGGGTGAGTATAAAAATACTCAGTAGGATACCCCGAAGGCTCGAGGGAGCAAAAAAAGGAGGTACCGAAGGGTGAGCAGTAGAGCAAATGGGAAAAGTAAAGGAGTACTACAAAGAGTTTAGTAAAGAGTCCAGCTCAACCCAACAAGAGGAAAGAAGGTAGACTCATCCAGACACAAGGAGCTGGAAATGGTGAGAAGATGGACTTCTCATCAAGTCTTCGCTACCTATAGTAGGAGAGTAGACTCGTCCAACCATGAGAAGCTAAACACGGAAAGCACGTGGCATACCCCGCGCGTCTTCGCCTCTCCTGGAAGGAGAGTATCCAAACCCAAGAAGTGGGTGCCGAAAAAAAGGTGTATACATATGTATGCTCTGTCAAGAAGCCCGAACAAACTCGTAAGGGGATCTCCGTCCCATTGCTCAGCCCAAGAAAGAGTAGACAACAGTCCCAAAAGTAACACCATCGATGCCCAGCATCTCGCACGTCTGCCCCGAACCGCAAGCCAAGGGGCTCAATCACCACACCTTGACACTATCCGCTTTGGGCGGCACTGACTCGCCCGCACAGTTTTAGGTCGTGCCACAAGGACGCGTCTCGATGGGGGAAAGTGCTCCTCGTACTTGAGAGTTCTGGGGGAACGTCAACCACAACTCGTCACTGCCCCGCAGTCGAGAAATCTGCTCAAAGTCGATAGGCGACCCCCTGCCCAGCCCCGCTGGAAGATCCCTGGAAGCCAACGGATTCCCACTACGGGGATACCTGGTAAGTCGACGGGTGCATCACTGCCCAGTCCTGTAACAGGGTAGTCCACTGGAGGGAGACCCGGCTAAAGTCGGCGACGGGACCACTGCCTAGCCCAGCTGGAGGTAACCCGGCATCGGGGACCACTTCCCAGCCCAGCTGGAGGTAAGCCCGGCATCGGGAACCACTTCCCAGCCCAGCTGGAGGTAAGCCTGGCATCGGGGACCACTGCCCAGCCCAGCTGGAGGTAAGCCCGGCATCGGGGACCACTGCCCAGCCCAGCTGGAGGTAAGCCCGGCATCGGGGACCACTGCCCAGGCCCGCTAGAGGTAAGCCTGGCATCGGGGACCATTGCCCAAACCCGCTAGAGGTAAGCCCGAAACTGCTCTGGCCATCCCTGATGGATGGTACTACTCGGTGAACACCGCTGTACTGGCCATCCCTACTGGATGGTAACCCACTGACGAGCCCTGCTCGATACAACCTCAGCCCTGCTGGAACAACCTCAGCCCTGCTGGAAACAACCTCAACCCTGCTGGAAAAACCCCAGCCCTGCTGGAACAACCTCAGCCCTGCTGGAAACAACCTCAGCCCTGCTGGAACAACCTCAGCCCTGCTGGAACAACCTCCTGGGTAGAAGATCGGTGCCCGCATAAAGTGTTGGTCACACCGAAACCACAATCTCTACCAGGGAACACGGAGCAACGGGGGAAACTCCCCAGGCCTCACAAGGAGATCCCGCTCCAATCCGCTGAGTCACTATCAAAGCGGACTGAGACATCTCATCCCAGAAAATGGGGAAAACACCCACGCTGTACAAACACCCGTAGTCGCGGACGGTGTCGCAGTCCGGTGAAAGGGCACAGTACTGAAACCCCTCACATCCAAAGAAGTAGAGGAACCAAACCATCTCTGCCGGCCAAACCATCAATCACAAGACCAGGGAGAGACCGCTCAACCCTGCTGGTCAGACAAAAGAGCACCAGGCCAGGGGAAACTTCGCCCTGCTGGTCAAACAGACGAGCACAAAGCCAGGGGAAAACTCCACCCTGCTGGTCAAACAAACGAGCGCAGAGGGACCCTCTATGTCGCGAGAGGTCAAAGTACGTAAAGCAGATCACGGAACGCACGTGTTTCCCACACAACGTGTGGCCCCAAGTCAACCCCAACTGAGCGCACAAACATCCTCAGGTAAAAACAACCACACGTACCTCCTAGCGCTCCCGTATTATCCCGGAGTATACCTCATTCCAGCCCAAAGGCTATCGTGTACACGACACCGAGCATCAACGCCAAGGCATGACGTAACAACTCCACCTCAAAGGCCCAAGCACGGCCAACCACAACTTATGAACCATTTGTATCACTCTCCCAAGAGTGCGCGATCACTTGCCAAGGGTCCGCTACAAACAAGGTAGGGCGAACCACCACTGGAGCACCTTCCATGCTCCACATTTAACAAGATCGTGCAAGAGGCTCTGCACAACCAAATGGATCGCACCGTTGTAATCCTCGCAAAAAAACTCGCGAGATCGACTACTCACTCGCCTCAAACGGATATCCGACGGAAAAGTCAATGACATCACCTCACGCCCGAACGGCGTCCTGTGATCCCGAGCCTCGGCCCCGAAAACAGTTGGGCGCATCGCACCATTGCAATCCCCTCGGGAAAACACGTCAAAAACACTACTCACTTGAGTGCAACGGATATCCGGAGAAAAAGGTGCATCCTGGTGCACCGCACACAAGCGGTGCCACGTGGGACCCACATTCCGGTCCCGAAACTCAACGAATGGATCGCACCGTTGCAATCCTCTGGAAAAAGTACAGGAAATGGACTATTCACTTGTCCAAAATGGTCGCCCGGTGATAAAGCTGGAAATCACCGTCAACTCCCGAAACGGCCCTCACGGGGCCCGCACCATCGTGCGGAATTACAGCGGGCAGACTGCGCCAACGCGATGCCCTCGGAAAAACACCCAACATCGACTGCTCGCACGCCCCGAACGGACGACCGAGGAAAAAGTCGCTAAAAACTGCACGCAGATCGAACGGTGGCCGGCGCAGGCCACGTCTCAACTCCGAATTAAGTATCTAAGATTGGACTCAAAATGACCGTCTCAAAAACATGATCACGTCGCCGCTGGCAGCGCTTCAATCAGACGTCGTAAGGGGAAGTTACGACTGAAAACAATATTTAACAACAAATAATAATAATAACATTATATTATTATTATTTATTATTATCTTTTTTTTTATCCGCCGCCAAACCCTTTGTTTTTTTTTCCTTTGTTTTTTTTTTTGGCTCGTTTCTCCCCCTACACAGGGTCGCCGCCCCTTTTCCAGGTCAAGAGAGACCCGCTGCTCGCGGGTCTCGGTCTCCACAGGTCGCCTCCGGTGACCTCACTTCGGCCAGCCATGCCTCCTCCGCAGCACGATGCAAAACGAGTGCCGACCCGGGTCACCCCTGCTCCGCAGCCGAATCCCGCACCTCCATCGCGCCTCCACGGTGCTCACCCGGCCGAACCGGCCTCCGTCGCGCCTCCGCGGCGCTCACTCGGCGGAACCAGCCTCCGCCGCTCCCCCGCGGTGCTCACTCGGCTGAACCAGCCTCCGCCGCTCCCCCGCGGCGTTCACCCGGCTGAACCAGCCTCCGACGCTCGGGAGAACTGCCGGACCACCCCAAAATCGCCGGATAACCAGCAAAACCCCGCAAACTTCGACGGTCTTTTATGATCGACTCCGAACCCAGTTTTTGATTCCGAGTAGTGCGATGGACAGATCATAAAATCTAAAACAAACACATGTGATTTTCTCGATAATTCAACAGAGGTTCGATACAAATAAATTGAGCTCAATGTATATGCGGAAATAAAAATTGGAAACCACAACGATCCTACCTGGTGGGGCTTAGCCCGTCGTTTCGCGACGATCCGCCGGCCGGATCCGCAACTGCCTTGGGAGGAGTAGGAGAGGAGATGGGAAGGAGATCTTCCTTTGGTTTCTGTCTTCCGCCAGAGGGTGAACAAGGGGAGGTGGGTGAGGGGTTACTTAAATAGAAAAATTATTTTAATTAATTAATTTTAAAACACCCCCAAATTCACCCGCATCTGAAACATCTGACGGGGTCAAGGTTAAGCCTACCCTAGGGTAAACACAACCTCTCGAGCACAACGGTGGTCTCAGAATTTTAATCTGAGGCCCCGTTCAAAAGTTATAAAATTTAACATCCGAAGCCACTAAATTACAAAAACGCCCATGGGGCCATTTTTCACAAACGGCCCGCGCTCGCGAAACTTATACCCTTCCTAGGGTAAACGGAATGCTCCAAACTCAACGGTACCCTAGGTTTTCCAATCCGAGCCACCGTTTAAGAGATACCTGTGTTTCTCCATTAAACGAATAAATTAATTTATTTATTTATCCATTTAATGTTCTGGGAGCGGGCGAGGGGTCCAAACATCCCGCGCCGACAAGTTTTATGTCGTTCCTAGGGTGAACACCCCATTCCGGACCCATCAGTACACTTGGATCTCTGATCCGGAACTCTGTTTAGGGGTTATTCCATTTATTTGGCGTTTCCAGTGTGAACGCACTGAAAATTTAATTCCGGCCACTCTGGGGCTCGGAATCGCACGCCGTCTGAAGGCGCTGCTCTGGAATATTATCAAGAATATTCCAAAGTCTTTCATAGAAAAAACCGAGTTTTACATCATTCCCTCCTTCAATATTTTCGTCCACGAAAAGCAAAACCAGAGAAGAACACAGGGTACTAAGCCCACACACGGCTTCCCATACCCAGAAGAACTCACGTACAGCTCTGCGTCACCACACACAGACCAAAGGATTGATCCGTTCATGCGAGGTTAGCCCTTGCCGACGTCTTGCACCCACTCCAGACTTTGGGGTTAGGGTAAGGCGGTAGGGTACCTCGCCATCCCTTTGCATGGTTTCAAACGGCCCGAAGGCCCTCGGGGGTAGCTCACCTCCCCGGTCCAACCTCTACGTCGCACGCCGCGACTGGAATCACCGCCCGCACCTGAAACAAGGCCCGGTGATTCCCTCCTTCAGAATATTCATATGGTAAAACACCCAAGGATATCTGGTCACACAAGGTTCCACAATCGATTCTCTCTTACACGCTCAAAAGGCGAAAGAGTCAACACCATCGACTAAAGGAAAAGGTCTCACGCCTTTTTCCTTACCAACACAGGGTCACACCCGACACCCTGTGTCACCCTGGTAACACATCAAACAAGGAGCAGGGAGGAAAGCAGATCACAGACAGATTCTAACAATTCTACTTCAAAAAGGTAGAAGAGATATAGAGCATACCACTTATCTCCTCATGCTCTGGAGGATCGTAGACATCCAAAGCTCGCGGCTGCCCGCGGTCCCAACTGTTAGCTCCCGGAGCCTGACGTGGACCCCCTAGTGGTGATGGGAAGACCTCGTAACGTCGTCCCCCACTACCAGCTCCTCCCACTCCTCTGCTAGCACCACCTCTCTGGGTACTACTCCGATCACGGCGCTGCCTCTGTCGTGGTGGTGCACCTGCTGCCTGCCTGAAGCTCCCAGCAACTCGGGTTGGACAGTCTCGTGCCAAGTGACCTTGCCCGTCACAAGCATAGCACTGACTATCTCTGGGCTGCACTGGTGCCCTCCGGCGCCACTGTGTTGTACGACCACGCCCATGAGTTTAGTTGTCATAAAGCCACTTGCGTCGAGGTCCTGCTTGTCGACGCCCACTAGCTGCGGCAGACGTCTCGGCCCCAACGTGTCTGCTGCCACCACCAACTCCAGAACGTGACAGGAAGCCCTCTATCCCCAGCGTCTGCTCTAGCACCCCAGCATATGTGGAAATTCCCAAGGGTACTATGACAGTACGAATCTCTCGGCGGAGACCCTGCTCAAACTTCCGTGCTCGGAGGTTGTCGTCATGGACCAAGTCTGGGTAAAAGCGTGCATGGTCTGCAAAACTAGCAGCGTACTCGGCCACCGTCATCCCTCCCTGCTGAAACTGTAGGAGATCCTGAATCTGAACGGAGCGCAAGAAGGAGGGTAAAAACTCCTCACAAAACAAAAACTGAAAGTCGTCCCACGAAAGTGACAACTCGTCAAGAAACTGAGTCACCAGACTCCACCAATGCCAAGCTGTTCCACGAAAAAGGGTGGCTGCCAAAGCCACTCTCTGATCTGTCGGTGTCTACACAAGCCTGAAAAGGCGAACCACTACCTCGAGCCAAACCTCTGCTGCCTGAGGGTCTGGCTCACCACTGAACCTCAACGGTCTAGGCCGTTGCAACTCACGGAGCGCACTCAACCTGCGCTCAAGCTCAGCCTACTCTGCTGAAAATGACTGCTGCTCAACAGGTGGGAGTGCTGCTACAGGTCCACCCGGAGAAAGGGTCTCGCATGATGGGTCCGGGACTATGGCCTCGTAGCTCATAGGGTCGTCGTCACGAACCAAATCTGGTATCCTGGCTGAATGTCCTCGCAGAGACATCCTGAAAATTATCAAGGAGTGCAGTGGTTAGATGAGAATATATGTATATACCAATAACATCAACGATGGGGAGATGACTCAAGAAGGAAAGTCAAGACTCAGTCCTATGTGATTCACAAACAAATTTTCCCTGCAACAAGTGTATCAGCATGCCGAGTCGATAAGCGGATTATCAAGGTCCTGGTGAATAGACACATCGGCCGCCGCACCATCACTGGACTCCCTGGCCTGAGAGCCGCTCTCGAGACACGTTAACACTATTGCCCTATATCCCAACCAATTCCTCTTTTAGGGACGTTAGCATAATGTCACAAGGAACGAAACAGCTCTGATACTACTTTGTCACGACCCGACCCAACTCGGGCTCAAGCCGCAACTACCCCAGGCCCGCCTTCATAGGCCAGGGGCTGGCGACCAGCGCCGAAGGCACAATAACTCGGGGAGGCCTTTTCCTAAGCACCTGTACACACACACGTTGCAAACTCAATGCAATAGTGCAGAGTAAAAGTAAATACAAGAAAAGAAAAGGAAAGGGAAACTGCTATATAAATACCACAAAGTGCATCGACCTCTACAAGTACAAAGTACAAAATGAAAAGAAAAGGGGAAAAACACGTGCCCAACCAAGAAGTGCCACAACCCGGCAATAGGTAAACAAAAGGAAACTGCTGACGGGTCTCCCACCTGGAACCCAGCCACGACCACCACACGCGGTCCAAGCTCCAAAGTTCCTACGCTCCATTGAAGGCACGCTCCACCTGTCCATCGTATACAAGGGCACACCAAGTGCGGGCAAAGCCCAAGCAGGGGTGAGTATAAAAATACTCAATAGGATACCCCGAAGGCTCAAGGGAGCAACAAAAGGAGGTACTGAAGGGTGAGTAGTAGAGCGAATGGGAAAAGTAAAGGAGTATAACAAAGAGTGTAGTAAAGAGTCCAGCTCAACCCAACAAGAGGAAAGAAGGTAGACTCATCCAGACATAAGGAGATGGAAACGGTGAGAAGATGGACTTCTCGTTGAGTCTTCGCTACCTATAGTAGGAGAGTACACTCGTCCAACCATGAGAAGCTAAACACGGAAAGCACGTGGTATACCTCGCGCATCGTCGCCTCTCCTAGAAGGAGAGTAGCCAAACCCAAGAAGTGGGTGCCGGAAACAAGGTATATACATATGTATGCTCTTTCAAGAAGCTTGAACAAACTTGTAAGGGGATCTCCGTCCCATAGCTCAGCCCAAGAAAGAGTAGCCAACAGTCCCAAAAGTAACACCATCGATGCCCAGCATCCCGCACGTCTGCCCCGAACCGCAAGCCAAGGGGCTCAATCACCACACCTCGACACTATCCGCTTTGGGCGGAACTGACTCGCCCGCACGGTTTTAGGTCGCGCCACAAGGACACGTCTTGGTGGGGGAAAGCGCTCCTAGTACTTGAGAGTTCTGGGGGAATGTCAACCACAACTCGTCACTGCCCCGCAGTCGAGAAATATCCTCAACGTCGATAGGCGACCCCCTACCCAGCCCCGCTGTAGGATCCCTGGAAGCCAACAGATTCCCACTACGGGGATACCCGATAAGTCGACGGGTGCCTCACTGCCCAGTCTCGTAACAGGGTAGTCCACTGGAGGGCGACCCAGCTAAAGTTGGCGACGGTACCACTTCCCAACCCAGTTGGAGGTATCCCGGCATCGGGGACCACTACCCAGCCCAGCTGGAGGTAAGCCCGGCATCGGGAACCACTGCCCAGCCCAGCTGGAGGTAAGCCCGGCATCGGGGACCACTGCCCAGCCCAGCTTGAGGTAAGCCCGGCATCGGGGACCACTGCCCAGCCCCGCTGGAGGTAAGCCCGGCATCAGGGACCACTGCCCAGCCCCGCTGGAGGTAAGCCCGGAACTGCTCTGGCCATCCCTGCTGGATGGTACTACTCGGTGAACACCACTGTACTGGCCATCCCTGTTGGATGGTAACCCACTGACGAGCCCTGCTCGATATAACCTCAGCCCTGCTGGAACAACCTCAGCCCTGCTGGAAACAACCTCAGCCCTGCTGGGAAAACCTCAGCCCTTCTAGAACAACCTCAGCCCTGCTGGAAACAACCTCAGCCCTGCTGGAACAACCTCAGCCCTGCTGGAATAACCTCAGCCCTGCTGGAACAACCTCCTGGGTAGAGGATTGGTGCCCGCGTAAAGTGTTAGTCACACCGAAACCACAAGCTCTACCAGGGAACACGGAGCAACGGGGGAAACTCCCTAGGCCTCACAAGGCGATCCCGCTCCAATCCATTGAGTCACTGTCGAAGCGGACCAAGACATCTCATCCCAGAAAATAGGGAAAACACCCATGCTGTACAAACACCTGTAGTCGCAGACGGTGTCGAAGTCCGGTGAAAGGGCACAGTACTGAAACCCCTCACAGCCAAAGAAGCAGAGGAACCAAACCATCTCTGCCGGCCAAACCATAGAGCACAAGACCAGGGGGAGACCACTCAACACTGCTGGTTAGACAAAAGAGCACCAGGCCAGGGGAAACTCCGCCCTGCTGGTCAAACAGATGAGCACAAAGCCAGGGGAAAACTTCACCCTGCTGGTCAAACAAACGAGCGCAGAGGGACCCTCCACATCGCGAGAGGTCAAAGTACGTAAAGCAGATCACGGCACGCACGTGGGGCCCACACGACGTGTGGCCCCAAGTCAACCCCAACTGAGCGCACAAACATCTTCAGGTACAAACAACCACATGTACCTCCTAGCGCTCCTGTATACTCCCAGAGTATACCTCATTCCATCCCAAAGGCTATCGTGCACACGACACCCAGCGTCAACGCCAAGGCGTGACGTAACAACTCCACCTCAAAGGCCCAAGCACGGCCAACCACAACTTGTGAACCATTCGTATCACTCTTCCAACAGTGCGCGATCACTCGCCAAGGGTCCGCTACAAACAAGGTAGGGTGAACCACCACTGGAGCACCTTCCATGCTCCACATTTAACAAGATCGTGCAAGAGGCTCCGCACAACCAAACGGATCGCACCATTGTAATCCTCGCAGAAAAACACACGAGATCGACTACTCACTCGCCTCAAACGGATATCCGACGGAAAAGTCACCAACACCGCCTCACGCCCGAACGGCATCCTGTGATCCCTAGCCTCGGCCCCGAAAATAGTCGGGTGCATCGCACCATTGTGATCCCCTCGGGAAAACATGTCAAAAACACTACTCACTTGAGTGCAATGGATATCCGGAGAAAAAGGTGCATCCAGGTGCACCGCACACGAGCGGTGCCACGTGGGACCCACATCCCGGTCCCGAAACTCAACGAACGGATCACACCATTGCGATCCTCTCGAAAAAGTACACGAAATTGACTATTCACTTTTCCAAAACGGTTGTCTGGTGATAAAGCTGGAAATCACCGTCAACTCCCAAAACGGCCCTCACGGGGCCCGCACCATCGTGCGGAATTACAGCGGGCAGACTGCGCCAATGCGATGCCCTCGGAAAAACACCCAACATCGACTGCTCGCACGCCCCGAACGGACGACCGAGGAAAAAGTCGCTAAAAGCTGCACGCAGCTCGAACGGTGGCCCGCGCGGGCCACGTCTCAACTCCAAATTAAGTATTCAAGATTGGACTCAAAATGACCGTCTCAAAAACATGATCACGTCGCCGCTGGTAGTGCTTCAATCAGACATCGTAAGGGGAAGTTACGACTGAAAAAAATATTTAACAACAAATAATAATAATAACATTATATTATTATTATTTATTATTATCTTTTTTTTATCCTCCGCCAGACCCGTTGTTTTTTTTCCTGTGTTTTTTTTTTGGCTTGTTTCTCCCCCTACACAGGGTCGCCGCCCCTTTTCCAGGTCAAGAGAGACCCGCTGCTCGCGGGACTTGGTCTCCACAGGTCGCCTCCGGTGACCTCACTTCGGCCGGTCGCGCCTCCTCCGCAGCACGATGCAAAACGAGCGTCGTCCCAGGTCACCCCTGCTCCGCAGCCGAATCTCGCACCTCCACCGCGCCTCCGCGGTGCTCGCCCGGCCGAACCGGCCTCCGCCGCGCCTCCGCGGCGCTCACCCTGCTGAACCGGCCTCCGCCGCTCCCCCACGGCGCTCACTCGGCTGAACCGGCCTCCGCCGCTCCCCCGCGGCGTTCACCCGGCTGAACCAGCCTCCGACGCTCGGGAGAACTGGCGGACCACCCAAAAACCGCCGGATAACAAGCAAAAACCCGCAAACTTCGGCATTCTTTTGCGATCGACTCCGAACCCGATTTTCGATTCCGAGTAGTGCGATGGAAAGAGCATAAAATCTACAATAAACACATGTGTTTTTCTCGATAATTCAACAGAGGTTCGATACAAATAAATTGAGCTCAATGTATATGCGGAAATAAAAATTGGAAACCGCACCGATCCTACCTGGTGGGGCTTAGCCCGTCACTTCGCGACGATCCGCCGGCCGGATCCGCAACCGCCTTGGGAGGAGTAGGAGAGGAGATGGGAAGGAGATATTCCTTTGGTTTCTGTCTTCCGCCAGAGGGTTAACAAGGGGAGGAGGGTGAGGGGTTACTTAAATAGAAAAATTAATTTTAATTAATTAATTTTAAAACACCCCCAAATTCACCCGCGTCTGAAACATCCGATGGGGTCAAGTTTAAGCCTCCCCTAGGGTAAACACCACCTCCCGAGCACAATGGTGGTCTTGGAATTTTAATCTCAATCCCCGTTCAAAAGTTATAAAATTTAACGTCTGAAGCCGCTAAATTACAAAAATGCCCCTGCGGCCATTTTTCACAAACGGCCCGCGCCCGCGAAACTTATACCCTTCCTAGGGTAAACGGCACGCTCCGAACTCAACGGTGCCCTTGGTTTTCCAATCCGAGACACCATTTAAGAGATACCTGTGTTTCGCCATTAAACGAATAAATTAATATATTTATTTATCCGTTTAACGTTCCGGGAGCGGGCGAGGGGTCCAAACATCCCACGCCGACACGTTTTATGTCATTCCTAGGGTAAACACCCCATTCCGGACTCATCCGTACACTCGGATCTCTAATCCGGAACTCCGTTTAGGGGTTATTCTATTTATTTGGCGTTTCCAGTGTGAACGCACTGAAAATTTAATTTCGGCCACCCTGGGGCTCGGAATCGCACGCCGTCTGAAGGCACTGCTCTGGAATATTATCAAGAATATTCCAAAGTCTTTCGTAGCAAAAACTGGGATCTTACAAATACGCCTAAGGTAAAGCTTCTTGGATGAAGAGAGATATTTGGAGAGATAATATGAGTAGGGTTGGGATGAGCCAAGGGCATGAGAAGTGTGGGTAAGGGGGTAGAGGTGGGGGCATTTTATAAGAGGGAGGAGGGGAACTCTTGGAAGGTCATGAAATGTTACATTATTCTGAAATCTTTTTTTATTTTAAGGGTCCCACAAAGATATATTTACAGTATAAATTGGTAATGGTTTGAATTCCACCCATCCAATATGTTTTATACAAGTTTATGGCTTAGAGTTTACATTATCTTTTCATTTTGTTTAAATAATTCATTAATCAGGTAATCACTGCATCATCCTGGTGTCATAAATAAATTTATTTATTTAATGTCGAAAAATTATAAAAACAATTACCATTATGTAAGAAATATTTTTATCTTTATAATGAATATTTATAGTCAAGAAAGATAACTTATATAACACCATTCAAAAATTGTTTTAGTAAAACAATATAAGTTTGTGACATTTTTATTTTAACTTTAAATAAAAAGTTATTAATGTCATTTTCTTACCCAAGTGGCTCCATGGGGTCCCCAAGTTGACCCATGGATTTTCTTGGTCTTCCATGACTCATAAAATAAGGGTAGGACATGTTTCAAGGTAATTTCAAATTATTAAAAACATTATTTTTACCTTAAATTACACTAATTACCTCTAATTGCGATTAATAAAACTCAAAAGTTACTATTCACCAAAAATTATTTTCATCCCATTGAACCACATTTTACTTACTAATGACAACCATGTTTGTTGGATTTTTTAAATTCAAATCCCAGAAGTGGTAAAATTTCATTTAAATGTAGAATCTGTTTTTTAACTACCACTTAGTGGTTTCACTATTCATAAAAAATTGATGCTTTTCAGAAAAAAAACCAAAAATTCATCCTAAGATATATTTGATATTCTGAATTAAAAAATGATTTCCATTTCACCAAATTAATAACATAGAAGTTGCATTAATTACTTTTATAATTAATTCCCACTATCAAAACAAATAGCGTGTTTTTAAGAAACAATATCTATCAAACGATTGACACTTGTTTATGTCCAATTTCGAAGTGAAATTAATTCTAATGGCCACCATTGGATTAAATGGTAAAAATATATTTTAATTACACCTTAAAAAATTAAAAAGATAATCTGACCATATAAATAAATTAGACTGAAATGAGGTTTTGAATTAAAATGCAACATCTTTCACTATTCATTAAAAAATGAACTTTATCGGAAAAATACCAAAAACATGCACAAAGTAAATTTTGATGTCTTGATTCTAAAAAAGAAATTTATTTGGTCCACTAGAAAGTATAAGAGTGACCAAAAATATATTTAATGAGGGTTCACCATCAAAATTCCATAAATCGACCTTTTAGTTAATATTAGAGTATTTACGATTAAAAATGGATTCATTCACATTTTAAGTATGTATCATATATTGGATGAAAGTAAAAATATTTAACAAACATGTATAATAATTTTTTAGTTATTTCTGTTCATTCCCGCCATTACAATGACTAGGCGTTAACTACTATTTAAAATAATATTATTTTATTATTAGTATGAAACGTAAGATTTCAAAGAAACTCGTTGTTGCATATTGGGTACGCCATCGAGGATAGCATTCCCATTAAATTAATATTAACATTTTATTCACAAATATGGATAAATATGAAAATGTTATATTCTTCATTTACCCGGGATGTTACATCCTTCCCCCTTTTGGGAATTGTGTCCTCGCAGTTTTAAAATTGGGCTCGAAAACTTCATCGAAAGCCCCACATCGGAAAAGGAGTAAATTTAACTATCACTTTAAAAGAAAGAAAAAAGTACAAAGGTCACTCGAGACAAAAGATACTAGTATTACATGAAAACATGGATATGGAGGAGAAAAAAAAGGGTCATGTTCTGATGGAGAGTGATAGAAATTATGTCTAGGATAAAGTTAACCACCAGAAAATCACAAACTTGTGATGGGTTAAACGGTATTTGATTCCCCAATAGGAAACGTTAACAGAAAATGTTTTTGTTTTAAGTTAATTTTCATTGAGGAATTAATTTATGAGCTTAACTAAAACATAAGGAAACATACTTAATTGTCATGTAGACTTTCATCTCTTACAAGATTTCTTACACAAACTCATTTTCTCTTCAAAATATGAGTATTTAGGATGACTTTTTCACATTAAGAGTGCTAAAATAAACTTCTAGAGAATCACCTAATCCAAAAAAGAGAACTATATATTTCCCATTTCTTTTGAACTTAACCAAAAACAAAATTGTTAGTATAAGATCAGATAATGCCAAAAAAAGATAATCTTTTACAAAAATAAAAAATACTCTTAATCTCCAAAATTTTTCAAACAACCCAAAGTTCAACATAGACCATTCAATACAAAATTGCCCTTAAAATTATTCAAAAATAAACCAAACTATGATTGAAACCCAAATCTCTGAAGGATTTAATCACATAGTCTTCCACGGTAAATCTTAACATTTATCTCCAAATAACATCAATTACTCTTAAAGTATCATACTGAAAAGTAATTAACCTAATCACATATCCTCCATGATAGGTTAATAATTTCCATAGATAACCCAAAATCAACTTATTCATGATTCATAAGATCATCTAACTAAAAATAATTAGTCATACTGACCAGGGACTTCACGTAGTCCAGTGGTAGGTGATAAATCCCAGTCACACTTTGGTTGTGGGTTCGATTCTAGCAGCTTCGTCCGACGCGATGGGTTGCCACACGATCTACGTGTTGTCATTTTTTCAAAACTATATAATTCTTAAAAAATTCCACAAAAAGAGATAAAATCTTCAAAAATAACCATAACATATTTTAACCGCATGTTTATCTCATGCCTTTCATCATAACATATAGTAACCCATAATTACCTCAAAAGTAAGGATCATACAAACCCTAATGGGTACCTTTATAATTATTACCAGAACTTCCACATCGAGTTTGTTCCCTCATACATGGTGCATTAGAGAACTCACCAAGGTTCAAGTGGTTAATCATGACTCCTTAATAGTTGGTTTAGAACTACCACGAGATTCCTTATTGAATCCCCCATTTCATCCAGTCTCTTAATCAGAGAACCACCACTGTTTCCTTCATACCCATTGTCACTTTGGTGCCTGCTAGATCCATCCATTTACTAAAACCAAAAATGTCGGTGTGAGTATATCAACAAAATCATCATGTACTAAAGAGGAAGATAAAAACTAAGATATACTTATCCAAGTTATCTCAAACTCATTCAAATTTTCAAAAATAACAATGACTCCATCTAATATAATAACCATTGTGGTTGTACACAACTTGTCACTTATGTTTAGAAAACACTCTAACCTCTAAAGTTATCTAAACCGACCTTTGATACCAACTATAAGGACCCGACCTTAAAATAATACATAATCATTTATTAAATTAATAATTCACATAGTGGATCTTTTCAGGTTTAGAGTTTTAGAGAATTAGGACATAACTATTGCATCTCAAAAGATTACAAAGTAGACAGTTCTACTAAGTTTCCATTTTTTCATAAAATAAAAACTCTTTAAAATAAACATGTCTAGTTCCAATTTTTAGATATAATGTCTTTCCTTGATCCCAGAATTGACCCTATTCGTCTTTATGTCCTGCGGAAAACATTTAAAAAACTTGGGATGAGCATAAAAATCCCAGTAATGAATACACAAACAAATAAAACTGTTAGTTTTTGAAAACAATAATTAAATCATGAATACTTTATCAAAAGTAATAATTTTCACCATTATAAAGTAGAAAATACCCTTCACTGAATAATAGATCATTACTTACCCTTTCATAAAAAAAATATTACCATTAAACCCATATAAATAACACATAACATATAAAGGTAACATAGGGCATAAACATACATAAATGGAATAATCATACGGTCGACTTCCACACATATCACTAAATTGAATAGCCATACGGCCGACTTCCATACCCAATGCATTAGAGGTTATAATGTAACCACCCATCCTGGTACTCACGGCACCACCGATCATTTGGTTTATCACTTAACCACCCGTCAAATGTCCAAGTACCATTATAAAATCATAACACATAAAAAATTATAATGGAAAGAAAACATTTCCACATTACAATCACAATATATCACTTAAATATATTGACATAAAAAATGCATTATCAAAACCATTTTAAATACCAAAATACATAAAAGAGTATATGGTATTTATTTACATTTACAAATATTATAGCTTTTTGAGGAAGCCAAAGATCAAATAATACTCGCGGTGGCGAAAAGATGTTGTCACCACGTACGTTAAAAGAAACATTCCTTTTTGTCGTTTAGGAAAACGCTTCGTAGAAAAAGATTACCTTTGAATTAAATAAAAAGTAAAATGTATTTATACAGCGTATAAAAGAAAGTCTTGTATTAAAAAAAATATGCCTCAATGAAAGGAGATTGAGACGAATTCCCTTACAAAGTCGCTATCCTTAGATTAAGGATAAATAAATTACATAATTATGTGTGACAAATATAAATACACCCAATATAAGAGGATATTAAGGGTAAAACAATCAGATGTCATCCACACATATTCATAGTACGACATAATCACGAAGTAGATGTTTAACCCAAAGAAGTGAAATTGGGTTAAGCAGTTCCCTTACAGAAATTCGGCAGCCTAACGACGTCACTTTAAAATTCAGAAAATGATTCGATGAGAGATAAAAAGGGTATCTCATAAATTGTACATAGAATTTACAGAAATAAGGATATATAAGAACATATCCCAAAATAAGAAGATTTAAATTAAAAGACCTAAAAATAATTCTTTTAAAAATAGGAGGGTGAAAGGTTCCCTTGCCGATTTGGGTAACTTTCAAAAACGTACACCCATGAAAGAAGGGTCATACAATGAAGATGTAAATACCCATAAAAGAGATTATATTAAACAAATAGTAGAATAATGGGTATTACATACACCATTCAAAGTAGATAGTGACAAATATAGCATGAACCTCACGGGAATAAAAAGTGAGATAAAAACCTCTTACCTCGTTGTAATAAATCGAGTCGTATGAACAAAAGATAATAAAAACCAAATGAATATCTGAATACCATGAATATAAATACAATCATGATAATATATGGAATTACACAATACACCACATGCAATAAATAAGTGTCAAACAATGGAAATATCACAAAATATAAAGTGAGATAAGAAATCCCCTTATGAAAATTCGGCAGCCTAACGACGCCACTAAAAACTTCCAAAATTGGATTAATGAGATCAAATAGGGTCTCTCATCATATGAACATAAAAATTAAAGGAATAGGAATATAAAAGAACATCCCCCAACATAATAAATCTGAGCTTAAAAGGAATGACATAAAAGACAGTACTTAAAAATAAAGAGAGATGTAGGATCCCTTACCTCGAGTCCAACTTGTCTTGTTCGTTTCTTTATATTCCTTTAAATTGGGTAACTCTCCTTGGTTTGAAACAAAAGGGTTTCTTGAAGACATTTATGCCTATGTTAAGGCTTATAGGATGAAGAGAGATATTTTTAGAGATAATATGATAAGGGGTTGGATGAGCCAAGTGCTTTAGAGGTGTTAAAAGTTGATTGAACAATCATGGTTTCGCGAGGCAGTAATTCGTCATCCACGGAAACAGTATGTTATTTAACCATTAGACGGAGGTGTGTGTATGTGTAGCTTAAATAATTCTCATAAAAACATCCTAGTATATTGAAGATACTATTTTGGTTACAAAATAAAGGAATAAAAAGAGTTTAGGGGGTTGGAGAAGCAAAATAAAACAAAAGAACATAAGAGAAGACATTAACAATAAATCGAGTAACTCCCCTTGGTTTTAACCAAAAGGGTTTCTTAAAGATCTTTCTGCCTAAGGTAAGGCTTGTAGGATGAAGAGAGGGATTTGGAGAGAGAATATGAACAGAGGTTTGACGATCCAAGGGCTTGAAAGGTGTGGATAAGGGGGTAGAGGTGGGGGCCTTTTATAAGAGGGAGGAGGGGTGCTCTTGGAAGGTCATGAAATGTTATTTTATTATGAAAAGTTTTTTTATTTTAATGTTCAAAAAAAGATATATTTAGAGTATAATGTGATAATGGTTAGAATTCCACCCATAAAATATGTTTTATACAAGTTTATGTCTTAGATGTTACATTATCTTTTCGTTTTATTTAAATCATTCATTAATGAGGTAATCGCTGCATCATCATGGTGTAATAAATTTATTTATTTATTTAATGTCAAAAAATTATAAAACAAAATTACCATGATGTAGGAAATCTTTTAATATTTATAATTAATATTTATTGTCAAAAAATATAACTTATATAACCCCAGGTAAAAGTTGTTTTAGTAAAATAAAACATGTTTGTGACATTTTTATTTTAACTTCAAATAAAAAGTTATTAATGTCATTTTCTTACCCAAGTGGCCCCATGGGGTCCCCAAGTTGACTCATAGATTGTTTTGCTTTTCCATGACTCATAAAATAAGGGTAGGACTTGTGTCAAGTTAATTTTATATTATTAAAACATTATTTGTACCTTAAATTTCACTAATCACCTCTAATCACGATTAATAAAACTCAAAAGTTATTATTCACAAAAAAGTATTTTCCTCCCATTGAACCACATTTTACTTAATAATGAAAACCATGAATGTTTTATTTTTTAAATTCAAATCACAAAAGTTGTAAATTTTCATTTAAACAAAAAATCTGTTTTTC
This sequence comes from Viscum album, assembly GCA_963277665.1. Classification (NCBI taxonomy): domain Eukaryota; kingdom Viridiplantae; phylum Streptophyta; class Magnoliopsida; order Santalales; family Viscaceae; genus Viscum; species Viscum album. Next base: position 341,556,321 of record OY728163.1, read on the forward strand.
AGTACCACTTAGTGGTTTCACTATTCATCAAAAATTGATGTTTATCAGAAAAAAAAACCAAAAATTCATCCTAAGCAATATTTGATATTCTGATTTCAAAAAATTATTTCCATTTCACCAAATTCATAACATAGAAGTTTCAATAATTAATTTTATAATTAATTCCCGCTGTCAAAACAAATAGCCTATTTTTAAGAAACAATATCTATCAAAAGATTGACAATTGTTTATGTCCAATTTCAAAGTGAACTTAATTCTAATGGCCACCATTGAATTAAATGGTAAAAATATATTTTAATTATTCCATAAAACCAATTAAAAAGATAATATGATCTTATAAATAAATAAGACTGAAAGGAGGTTTTGAATTAAAATACAACATCTTTCACTATTCATTAAAAAATGAACTTTATCAGAAAAATACCAAAAACATACACAAAGTGAATTTTGATGTCCCGATTCTAAAAAAGAATTTTATTTGGTCCACTAGAAAGTATAAGAGTGACCAAAACTATATTTAAAGAGGGTTCTTCATCAAAAGGTGATAAATCGACATTTTAGTGAATATTGGTGTATTTACAATTAAAATTGGATTCATTCACATTTTAAGCATGTATCATTTATTTGATAAAAGTAAAACTATTTAAAAAACATATATAATAATTTTGTAGTTAGTTCGGTTCATTCCCGCCATATAAAAAACCAGGCATTAACTACCATTTAAAATAAAATTATTTTATTATTAGTGTGCAACATAATATTTCAAAGAAACTCATTGTTGCGTATTGGGTACGCCATTGAGCATAGAATTACCTTTAATGTAATATTAAAATTTTATTCACAAATATTGATAAATATTAAAATGTCATATTCTTCATTTACCTGGGATGTTACAATTATGGTATATAGTGGTGAATAGAAAATGAGTAATTTATACTGTATAAGAATACTGGATCGATTAAATACTTATTCATGGGTTTATTATAAGGGTGATTTTTATAACTAATAGGAGCCAATATAAAGAACCCTCTGGGAGATAACATGATATTTTCAAGAGATAACTCACACCAGAAATATCTAGTATAAAGAACCATGACATGTACCTATCGTGGGGTGTGAAAAAAACAAATATTACCTAAGATAAAATTTAGTAAATTGGGTAACCTAGGTTTCCTCTAGAGAGGAATGCACAAAAATCTAGTTTTCACCTTAAAATTAGTGAAAGAAGGAAGGTTGTGGTTTTTTGGAAATTGTTTTATTTTGAAATGACAAGAAAGAAAATAAACATTGGAAAGTAATTAAGTAAAATATTACGACAAAATTGAAAACAAATGTGACTGAAAACTATTATATGAGATAGTTATCAGGTTTGGTTCTCCAATTGTAGTTCTATCATTGTTTTACTTATCTAATTCTCTTATGTTAAGTCAATAAAAGTGAGAATCCACAATCACTTCTTCTCACTCCCTTGGTCAAATAGTAATGGTGAGATTAAACCCTAATAAAATCTCAAAATGGTCTACTCTCTTCCATTGTGTGATAGAGTTATAGATAATACCCCAAATTGGCTTAGGCACTCCATGATTGGGTCTTGTTTATCCCAAAAATCAAAAATGTTCACTACTCCTCACACGCATACTGGTGATCACCGAGTACTTCACCACTTATAACAAATATATTCCATCATATATAGACTAGAACCTACTAGAGTGATAAAATTATCATTGACCAATGTAAAAAAAATAAAAATATCTAAAATCAAATACAATAGTACATGATAATAAAAACCATTATAAGATATTGGGACTTATTTCACAAAAGAGAGAAAATGATATTTGAATATTAAATGAAAGAACTCATGAATTACAAAATGGAAAACCTATCCTTCCATAATTACACAAAATATTACCCCACCATGTTAAGGTTAATTTTTAAAAAGATGAAATAATTATCATTTACAAAACTAAAAAAATAAAAGAGAGGAAACAAAGAACATAAATTTTTCGCCTCCAAAATATGTCCTCTCGAAGTTTACTTCTATTCTTCCCACCAAACGGTCACAAATCATAGATTTATCTTCTTAAATAATTTTAATAATTAATTTGAATATTTATAAAAAAAATAAATTATTTTGGATAGGTTTAAAGGGAGATATGGTCAAGATAAAGAATTTAACTTTTTATGGCTTCCAAACACTATTTCACCCACTCCACCTGGACTCTCACAAAAGATGCTTAATGAGCTCCTTAATTTAAAAAAAAAAATTATGTAAATAGTAAATTTAGAGTCCTTTATCAAAAAAACCTAGGATAAGATAATTTTAATTTCGGTATAATGAGACATTATTAATTTAATAATGTGGGGTCCACTCTGCATGCTTGAACAATTTCTCCTCTTACATGATTTTCTGGGCCATTTTATTTCAAATTTATTATGGGTCCAGAATCCAAAGTTGAAGACCATGAATAGGGAAAGCCTATAAAAAATAATCACCCAATTTGGATCATAATTGTAAACAGTATGAATAAAATATAGAAGCTCTAAAAACCTATTAAATTTAAAAAATTAAGAAATTTTCACAATTAAACTCAAAATTTACCAAAAATAAATAAATGAAATCACATGAAATTAAATATTTAAAAGGGATTAAATCATTGAAACACGCATAAAAATATTGAAAATATTAACTCTATTAATTCCCCCACACTTATCACTTGGACTCCTAGACAAGTTAACATCAAAATCGAACCAATGAAAATTCAAAACACATGCCCATGAGATCTTCCAATTTGAAAACATGAAAAAAAATAGCATGCCTCCTAAAAACCCATTATTAAAATTTATTCATTTCAGATCATTAAAAATATTTTACCTTTATTTCTCCTCATAGGATCATAAAACACTTACCTAATAATTATTTTCACCCATCACATAAATGTCAATGTTTTTCAGCAATGTCTTTCTCATCTTAACTCATACAAGGGTCACCATATGATTGATAAATTAATTAATCTATACCCGATGTGATTCAAGGATATATTTGAATCATGAAGACTTTATAGGATCGTTTTTTGGCTTTTGGTTGGTGAGATTTAGATGTTAAAGAAATTCTGAGGCCAAATGAGGAGGGTTTGGTTCTTTTTGAAGCAAAATTGAAAGATTTTAATTTTCCCTAATGAATGGTACCCTTCTCACTCCAATAAAAATAAAATAATCTCCATCATCAAGAAAAATCAAAGAAATTTCTCACCATTCATCATTTTAGAATAAAAATGTCATATATTCTGAAACAAACGTTTTCTTGAAATCTCCAAATAGGAATAGCTTTCTATCACCATTGGAAGCTCCATAAAAGAATAGTTTATTTTATCATGAAAGGTCCAGAAAATGAACAGATTTCAAAAACAATATAGTTTTAGTAGAAAAATCACATCTTCAACATTTTATTTTCTTCCTAGAGTATCTCCAAATGTGGTTGAACAGCACAAGATAGCTTCCCCCACACTTAAGTTTAATTAGATCATTCAATTTCACTTCAAGAGTATGTTGTATTGGGAAATTGGATTGTAATTTGGATAAATTAATAGGTTATTCATTGATTCTAATGTATAAAATCATTAACTTTTTAAGGAAGGCCATTATAAAAAAGTATTTATTGAAAATGTGTCTCTAAAACCAAATTAATTTCTCAATCATTTAGAAAACAAGTACCTCAAACCCTCAAGTTTTTATAGGAATAAATAAAAGTATGGATAAATCAAGAAAGATTTGGTTCTCATAATAAGTGATTTAAATTTATAGAATATGAAAAAAAAGGTTCATAAGCCTCACAAAAAAGTGATTTCAAAGATATAGATAGTTATATGTGGCATGGGATTTAAAAATCAGAGTACTCTTCATGAAATTCCTTATGATTTAAACTTCAAAAAAAGTCATTTTCATCATTCATTTAAGCTCGGTTTAATGGAATAAATTATTTTACTCATGGAAATGGGTTTCAAAATTTTCGAACATAATCATTTATTCTGAAACATTTAAAGACACTAAAAATTTGAAAAAAAAATCAAAAAAAAAATTAAAAAACAGGAATAAATTGATGAACTATAAAGGTTCCCTCACCCATACATAAATGATGCAGTGTCCATAATGCATGAAACTGGATTTATCAGGTAATATGTTTTTAAAAATGAATCATATCATGAAAGAAAGTATAATACAGATGTATGACCTGGTGGATTTTATTGATAAATTGGTTAGAGGAGTGTGATATCCTTAACTATATTTAATGGAATAGTCCCATGGAATTTATCCAGCATTTGTCCATTAATAGTGAATGGATCCTACACTCCATCCTCTATAATCTACACAACACCAAAAGGATATACAAGAGTAACTATAAATGGACCTTCCCACATGGAACAAAGTATACCTGGAATCGTCTTGAGTCTTGTGTTAAATAACAATACTTTGTTTTCAAGATGGAAGTCTTTCAGTTGGAAAATATTATCATGATCCACTCTTGTTCTCTCTTTGTACAAATCATAATTTTCAAAATCTTCACTTCTAATTTATTCCACCTCCTACAACTATAGTCTTCTCTCTTTTACATTTCTTTCAAGATCCGAATTCATCTTTCTCACAGCCCTATATGCCTTATGCTATAATTCCAGTAGTAGATTAAAACTTTTCCCATAAATAAAAATTTATGGACTCATTAAAATTGAGGTTTTTTAGGATATAATATATTTATAAATGTATCTTCCAATCATTGGATCTAATATTTCTTGTTTGTATTAACAGTCTTTTCCAAAATTCCGTTGATTTCTCTATGGGACACTTTAACTTGCCCATTGGTCTATGGATGATATGGAGTTGATGTTTTATGTAGCACCCCATTCTTCTTCATAAAATCCTACATTATCCTCTTATAAAAGTGAGTCCCTTGATCATTAATGATGGATCTTGAAACTCCAAACCTACAAAATATGTTAGCCCTGAAAAATCATAGACAACTTTAGCATCATCAATCCTGGGGGCTTTTGTTACCACCCATTATGGAAACATAATCAACTAAAAACAAGATATAAGAATATCCAAATGTCATTGGTAAAGGTCCCATAAATATATTTCCAAGACTTCAAATATCTCACAAAATTTAAGTTGTTGTGTCATTTCTTTTCTCTTTTAAATGTTTCCATAAAACTGACATTATTCACACATTATTCAAAATTCATGAGCATATTTAAAAATGGTGGGTGAATATTGTTCAGATTCTAAAACCTTAGTTGTTGTAATTTGAGTTCCCAAGTGGCCTATACTAGCTAATGTGTGACAAAAAATAAACACAGAATCAATTTCAATTTCAGAAAAACATCTTCTTATCACTTGGTCAATGAAACTCCTCCAAATAAATGGATTATCCCAGATGTAATATATAGATTCAGATTTAATCTTTTTAATTTGGTGGAAATTTTAATGATATGGGACATTATATGTTACCAGATAATTTACCACATTATTATACCATGGAACTTATCCATCAATCAAGTAGAATTTCCCTCCTTGAAGGTGTTCATTCGGTGGTTCTCTATATATAATTTCATCTTGCGCTGTGTTGGGCAGTCTACTTAAGCAATCTTCCACTTGGTTCATAGATCCCTTTTTTATTTGATTTCTATGTTGAACTCCTATAGTATTATAATCAATCTTACTAGTCTCCATTTAGACTCATTCATCTTCATTAAGTACATAAGATCTGCATGATTATAAAACATATTGACTTTAGTTCTAAGAAGGTATGATCTAAAAATTTCTAAAGAAAAGAAAACTTCATAAAACTCTTTTTCTATTGTTGTGTACTCGAATTGGGCAACATCTAAGGTTATTGAGGTGTAGTAATTTACTTGTGTCCTTCCCTAAATTAGTTAATAAAGTACTACACAAACTTCTTGGTTGGAAGAATTTTAATGTAGCTCAAATGGTCCATCCCAATTTGGTGGATTCATTATTGGTTTTGTAAAAAATATCCTCTTCAATTCATAAAATTATTCCCTACATTATCCATTAAAATAAATATATGCATATATCAAAACTAATCTATACAGAGGGAGAGAAATCGTACTGAAATATTTGAGAAACCTTCTGTAGAATCTTGAATGTCCTAAAAACTAGCTAACATGCTTCCCACAAGTTGGGTAAGGAAAATAATTTATGAATTCAATTTTTTATTTATCAAAATCAGTTTATTTTTTGGAAATTACATGCCCTAGTAAAATTCCACCCTTAAAAATTAAATGAAAGTTTTCAAAATGTAAAACAATATTCTCTTAAATACAGGTTTTCAAAAAAATAAATATTTTTAAAACAATGGTCGAAAAATTTCCAAAAACTGTGAAATAGTCTAAGAAAACCATCAAGAAATCTTCAATATGATCTGAAAAAATACTTATAATATACCTCTAAAATTTTCCTAGAGCATTTACCAATCCAAATGGAATCCTTTTGTATGAAAAATTGCTGAAGGGAAAAGTAAATTTAGTCATATATTGATCCTCGAGAGCAATAGTTAACTACAAATTACTTGAAAATCCATCCAAAATGTAATAATGATTTCTCCCTGCCAGTGTCTCTAACATCTAGTCAATAAATGGGATGGGGAAATGATTTTTTATAGTAAACAGATTCAACTTCATAAAATCAATGCACACTCTCAACCTATTCTAAATTCTAGTATGGATTAATTGATTCTTCTAATTCCTCGTAATGGTTAGAAAATTATTTTTGAACTAAATCAATGGGGATAACCCATTGTGAATCTGAAATGGGATAGATGATCCCATCTTCCAAGATCTTTTTAATATCATTCTGCACAACCATCATCTGGGTGGTGTTTAGTCATCTTTAGGGCTATCTGATAGGTTTGTAATCTTTATTAGGAAGAATTCTATGTGAGAATATTTTTTGGTTCATTACAATGATATCACCTAAGATCCACCCAATTGCTTGTACATTATCTTTAAAAATCTCAATCAAATATTTTTATTGGGATTTAGACAAATTATTATCAATTATCACTAGTATTATATCTCCCTCTATAAAGTAAACTTATCTTAAAGTATTGGGGAGAGGTTTTAATTCCAAATTAGGTTGTCTATGAAGGGATGAAATTAAGTTGAGGTTCCCCACATCCAATGGTTCGAAATATGTCACACAAAAAATTATATCATCTTATACATCAGGTAACAAATCATCAAAAGAATTAGATATTACCTCTTACTCCCATATAAAATCAGAATCTCCAGTAATTTCGGTGTCCACATGTTTAATGTTATTTTCAATAGATGAAGTCTCTCCAAATGATAAAAATTCATGGAAGATACCTGATTCTTAAATGAGTTCTGTACCAACATTATTTGAGAGTTTAAAGAGGGAGTAATCATTTGATTAGTGCCTCACAAATTCAAAAATATTGAAGTTGATAGTGCTACCATCAAATTCCATGGTGAGGGTACCCTCATGAACATTAATGAGGGTTTTGGGTATTTTTAACAAAGTTATCACAAAACTAATGGGTGATTATGATGAGAACCTATAATATTCCATATTTATCACATAGAAGTCGACTGGGAATATGAGATCTTTGACTTTCACAAGGACATTCTTAAAATCTTCTACTGGGAAAAATGTGGATATAATTGGAATTTGAACCACTAATATTATGGGATTCAAGTCTCCCATATACAAATAATTATATATGAAGTGAGGAAATACATTAATTGACACACCTAGATAACATAAATCATTAGAGAAAGTTAAAGAACCAATGGTGAATGGAATCGAATACATCCCTAGATCTTGACATTTGGTTGGAAACTATGGTGTGATAAGGGCTAAGACACCTCTTACCAAGTTGATCATATCATTTTCTTGAATTATCATCTTCTTGGTTAAAATTTCATTCATAAATTTGGCAAACTTTGGAATTTTTTTCAGTGATTCTAGTAAGGGGATATTGATTTACACTTTTTTGGATGGTGTATAGAATTTCTTTTTCAAGTGCTTCTTCTTGCAACCTCTTTGATTAAATAATCCATGATGGAAATTGGGGGGGTAAGTATTTATTCTACCTTTTTTACCTTTGAAATGGTTTTTATTGTTTCTTACTTTTTGGTTTATCCTTCTCCTCCTCTTTCTTCTCTTCTTCATGATGCATTTTCATAGAATTTTTAGGATTTAAAAATTCATTCTTCTTCAACTCAAGTGGTCTTATTTTAGGTGCATGGGATGATGGTGGCGATATTTCTTTTCTACTTCTAATTATTACCATGATAAAATTATATTTTGGGCTTATTATTGTTTTGGAAGGTAGTTTCTTCAAAAGTTTTGTTAGGAAGTCCATGAGACTTTCAAACTTGTTGGAAAAATCATCTACAATGTCTTTTAGCCCATCAAAATTAGATTTCTGATATTAGTTTTGAATTGGAGGTTGGGAACTGGTGTATGGATTCCCATAGGGTCCTTGGAAATTGGGTGGTTTCTAGTATGGAGGATTGTTATAATATTACTTTTGTTGAAAGGGTGGTGGGTTCAAGAATTGATTCTGGAATGGGGGTTAGTTTTGGAACTCATATTGGTACGGGGGTCTAGCTTGATTATTTTGATTTCCAAATCCATTTTGGACTTGGTTAGGATCTCTATATATTTTATTTTAATGAATATTTTTTGGTTTAAAGGTCATTTAACAACCTTCCATTCCCTGTATTTCAGCACACTAGTTAGTGAAATGATCTGGTGATGAGCATAAACCACATAACATAGCTGGTGCTTGTTGGCCACCCACTTGTTTCAAGACCATCTATCTCACCAAAATAGTTCTCTCTTAAATATTAGTTTCTAATAATTATGATTTATGAGAAGTTCTTACCACATGAATGAATATTTTTCCAGTACCTCTTGTTCCAAATTTAAGTGAGTTTTGAGAAATTTTCTCAATCAATCCTTTGGTTTCTTCTAGCGAATTTTCAATCAATGTGCCTCTAGATAATGAATCTATAAGGTTTCTATAATTTTCCAGTAATTCTTGATAAAAGAAGATAACAGAGTGATGATCCTCAATTTCTTGATGTGTTCATCTATCACATATCTTCTTAAATATCTCCTAGTACTCATAAAGAGTTTCTCCACATGATTGTCTGATGGGAAAGATTTTATTTTCGGATGGTTGTGCTCCTTCAGGTAGGGAATATTATTTGCATGAAAATCATTAAAATCCATTAAAATCATTCACATATACGGGTTTAGGCCATACAACCAATATTTGGATGCTCCTTCGAATGAAAATGGAAATTCCATCCACTTTACCTACTCCTAAGATACTTCTCAGGGTCTGAAAGTAGAGTAGACATGTCTAAACTCTTTAATATATTTGTTTGGGTATTCACTTGCCAAGAGATGAAATTTTGGGAGAAATGTAATGATATTAGGTTCCATCTCAAAATCTTTTACTAATACTAGAAAGGAAATTTTTTTCTTTTATTAAGTAATTTTGGTGCATAGAGGTCTCCAAGTGTTTGGTTTTGGTTTTCAGCCATGATGATAGGCTCGGGGTGAAAACATGAATTTTCACTCTCAAGTATATAAGAGAAATTTCCTCAAGTTGAGATTTAAAATTGAGCTTTCTAGGTCTATTTGACAATTTTATCTCAATTTTAGGATCTAAGGGGGAAGGTTTAGGTTTTTACTTCTATCCATGAAATATAAGAGAGAAAGAAAAAAAAAATTGGTCGTAAATCCCCAGCAATGGTTCCAATTTTTGACATGTGGCGATCATGGGGTTTGAAAAACAAATAATAATTAACTTAAAATGTAGTAAATTGAGTAACTTGTGTTTTTTCAAGAGAAGAATGTACAAAAATCAATCTTCCACCTTAAAATTAGAGAAACAAGTGAGGTTGTGTTTTTTGGAAATTGTTTGATTTTGAAAAGACAAGAAAGAAACTTAAAAAAGGAAATCATGTAAGAAAGATATTAAGATCAAGTTGATAAAACAAGTGATTGAAAACTTTTATATGAGATGGTGATAAGATCTGGTTTGGTTCTCTGGTTGTAATTCTATCATAGTTCAACTTATCCAATTTTCTTCTACTATGTCGATAAAAATAGGAATCCAAACTTGTTTCTTTTCACTCGCTTGGTAAAATATTAATGGTGAGAATAAAAATTACTAAGATCTCAGATTATTATAATATCCTTTAATTATGTCATATAGTTTTCTCTAATACCCCCAATTGAATTAGGCAATTCCCAATCAGATCTTATTTATCCCAAACAATCAAGAATGTTCACTACTCCTCACACACGTACCGACAGTCAACGAGTACTTAACTAATAAGAAAGGATCTATTATATCATATATATACGAGAACCTAGTAGAGGGATAATTTTTTCATTTACCCAAGTAATAAAAATAATCAAAAATAAAATAAAATTTTATCATACATGATAATAAAAAACCATTATAATATATTTAAACTGATTTCACAGAAGAGATAAAAGAATATTAAAACATTACGTGAAAGAAATCATGAATTAAAAAATGGAAAATCAATCATTTAAAAATAATATATAATTTCACCTTACCATGGTAACGGTAATTGTGAATAATATGGAAGCCTAATTTATTACAAAACTAAGAATAATAAAAGAGAGAAAACAAAGAACAGAAATTTTGCTCCTCTAGAATCTGTTTTCCAAAAGTTTTCATTTCTTCTACACACCAGACTATGAACACTTTTAGATGTATCTTCTTAAGAGATTTTAGAAATGATTTTTTATATCTTCCATCCAAATTTCAAATATTTGTTATAGGTTTAATGGGAGATATGACTGATATAATGATTTTAACTTCTTCTAGCTTTCAAACCCCATTCCACCCACTCCACTTGGAATCTCCAAAAAGATTCCTTAATGTACTCCTTAATTTATGAAATTTAATTTGAACCATCCCTTTAGAGTCTTATTTCTAAAAAAAATTATTAAACTCATTTTAATGTCTTTATAATGAGATATTCCTAATTTAATAAGGTGGGGTCCATTTTGTAGGCTAGAACTATTTCCCCATTTGATTGATTTTTCTAGGACATTTTGTTTTGAATTGGTTATGGGACTAGAATCCAGAGTTGAATCCCACAAACAAATCAATACTAAAAATAATAATCACAAGATTTGGATAAAAATTTTAAAATATATGCATGAAATACAAAATCTCCATAAAACTGTTAAATTTATAAAATTATGCAATTTTCACAATTAAGTTCAAAATTCACCAAAAACACTAAATTAATTAAAATCACATCAAATTTATTAATTATTAGGGATTAAATCATTGAAACACACATGAAGAATAATGAACCTATTAACTCTATTAAACCAGTTGTAAGTTATTCAAGTATTTTTTTAAGATGTCCTTCTGCTATATTAACATTTTTTCATGATTTTTAATACATGGTTAATAATTGTATTCAGTAATGTTTACTAAAGTAAATCTATTTCTGGAATGTTAATTGAACACAAAATATAGTAGGTAACCACATTAACCCTATAAATCCTCATGTTATTTTTTATGCATTTTTTTCATACAAAAAAAGAGAGATAATATCAAATATATTATCAATACTTAATCAGATAATGACTTTGATTTAAAAGAAGAAATTGTAAGAAGACTATATCTGATTCACCCATTATCCTCATAATGGTTCGATCTAACCAAGGATTTTTAATAATGGTATTCTATAAAAAGAAACTAGTTATTTCCCGTGGAAGTGGGAACAAATTCCCAGGATGGTATTCTTCCATGTAAGCAGTTGAGATACCCATATTAGAATGATTAAAATAGTTAATGATAACCCCTATAATGAAGTGTTTTTGTACTATCGATTATTTTTCATTTCCTTTGTTTATTTCATGGTTATGGATGTCATTCCCTCTCTTGATGACATTATCTGGGCATAATTAATACTTTTATATCTTAGCATTGGGATGTTATCCCCGTGTTATTGGATATGTTATATGGATTTCTCGACCATGGGTTGATGATTATGATATCATTGGAATTTTATGACCAAGGTGTCATTATAATATTGGGATTATTTTCCTGTATATTGTTCATGATACCATGATACGATATTGTGATCATGGGTAACTTATTGGGATGTTATGTAGAGTTTATCATTATGTGATATGTTCAAAGACACTTTTGGAATTGGATGAAGCAGGTATAATAAAACCCAGGTGGATGTTCAATTCCCATGGTAGTGGAATATTTATTATTTTTTCTACTTCATGTTATTAACTTATGATCATGTAACACTATACATGCACCTTATTATACTGAATATGTTTGGTGCCCCTATTTGTGGTCTTATACTAAATTGTACTCAGACCCTACTTAGAAAACCTAATACCCAAGAAGACATTATGATTTATGATCAAGTTATAGCCAAGGTCCTTGTTGTCAATAGATAATTTTTAAAGATTAGTAATATATAGTAATGGGGATTAGGCATGGATTAGGGACAACTTTTTTTACATCTACATTATTTTTATTTTCTTTAGAATTTTTGTATACAATCTTCTATAGGAGATCATGTTAAAATTATTATGACCATATGAAATTAATAATAAATTTTTTTTATAGCATGGAATTTGTTATATTTTTTACTGATAGAATGTAGCTATGATGTATTTATGATTTAGATTATCTTACAGTGACAATTGACTATATTTATTATGTTGTGTTTTATAGAAATATATACCAAACAGGGTATAGTATCCCTAATCTAAACGTAGACCATCTATAATAGTTTGTATGATCTTGTGTATGGGGAGGTTCACTTGAGTTATGTGATATCTAGATCAGTCATAGTGTACGAGTACTAAATCAGGTATGTTATAAAGTGGTATCAAATCCTTTTTATTATTTATTCTTTCAATTAGGGGATATCGTATATATGAGATAAGCTGTGTTTAGAATATGAGACGAAGATTATGACTATGTGTAGCTCACCAACATGTTGGGGAAGTTTTCATAATTGGGAACAATATTTAGGTTCTTGGTTTTTTTATAATTGGGTTAGTTATACTGAACAGGATATGTGGTGATATTTCTTAGCATTTATTTTTTTTACCCCTATACCATGGTAGAAAGATATCATTAGTTCATGCATAATTTTTATCACATAGTATTTAGATGAAATCCATGTTCTTTCTAATCTTTGATCACCCTAATTATGATATGTGATTAAATTATTTAATGTTTTAAAAGAAACTTATATAGTGTTTTACAATATAAGTAGATAGTAGAATTCTACTTAAACTATCAATGATTATATTAAAATGTTATAAAATTGATATGTATAATCCTATTTGAAATGGTTTTACCCTTGAGAGAGGGTGGATGTCTTTAGAGAGAGATAACACTGAGGTTACATAAGAGGTATTGTATTTTAGGGTCTTTGTATCGGATAGTAGAATACTTTCTATGTTACTGATAATCCTCTTTGTTATACTTAGACCAATTATATATGTTGTTGTTTTTTTGATTTGTTTGTAAATATAGTAAAATTATATTTTGATGATCTCATGTTGAGTGTTAGGTTGGAAAGGACGATAAATCCCTTTATTAATTGAGTTAATCCCTTAGTTTCACCTGTACGTCCTATTATTCAGTTGCTTTGGGAGAGTATACTTGAGGTTATTCAGTCTGTGGGATGTGAAGCTTTGAGTGGCGATCCTTCCATGTCTGATATGACCAGGGAGTTTTATTTATGTAATCCGACTCTATTTACAAGAGAGTATGGACTCGGGGTGTGGAAATATAGTTTGAGCCTTTTTAGGCTATCTTAGATCATCTAGAAAAACACCTTAAGTGGATGGAAAGTACTTATATGTATACACTTAGAAGGCCAGTGATATGTTTGTGGGATATCCTTTTCCCGGAATATTAGCATGTGGGGCTATCCTAGAACTATTATCATTCATGAATTTTCTATCATTTATTTCCTGAGACATTTAAATCTAAAAAATATTAGGATTTTATTCATATAGTTTAGGGTAGATAGTTGGGGATTGATGTTTTTGTTCATTTTACAGAGTTGCTTAATTTTTTCCCATCACTGGTGAGTGATATGATTATGTGCGTTTACCTATTTTAGGATGGACTAAGATATTAAATATTGTCTCAGGTAATGATTTTATAGTATTATTATTTCTTAAATGAAGACCTAATTATAGAGTCTAACCTTTCAAATGAAATACCTCTTGGAAATTTGAGTTCTTATGTCAGGTTTGCTAATGGATATTTTGGTATTTGAAATTAATTATTCAATGATTATCACTAGAGTGGTGATGGGAATGCCAGTACTGGTGTGGTTCTTATTATTTATAATATGGTAATACTATAATATAATGTTATTTGTGTTAGTATAGTCAATACAAAACATCACTGACATAAAATACCAGTGGAGTGTTATCCATGTGGGAAGATAGGGAATCAGCAGCATTTATATAGAGTTATTCTCATCTTTCCAGTGAATGAGGGGATGGCCCGCCCTGGGGATCATTTGAGTGATCATGTTCTTTACTATAATGTGTTTATTAGAATTATTTTGGTTAATTAGGTTATAGAGGTGGACAGGGTTCTTAATTTTTGTAGAGGAATCATGCTAGTGCTACTCAAGGGAGTCAGATATTAGAAATTTGGGGCATAGGCTCAATGTGTTGTTATACTAGTTCCATTGATCCAACACCTTCTGACTATGATAAATTTCCATTGACCATTAAAGGTATGATATTATTAGAATCTAAAATGAAATATTATATGTTTGATAGGGGTTCATAAAATTCATTCATCTTGGCTCAGTATGATAGTTATCTGGTGTTAAAAAATGAGTATCTATAAGCATTGATGCCTATTGATGTTCCTATACTAGTGAAATATAAGGTTATTCATTGATGTTATGTGTATTCCATCATTATCAATGTATATCATTCTCTATGGTATAATTTTGTGGAATCTAAGAATAGTATTTATTTTATTATATATATAGATTGGTTAACATGGTATCCATTATACAAACACTTCTATTATGGGTAGGTATATTTAAAATTTATTTAGGGAGATCTCTATACACCTATCAGTGAGTACAATTTTTATGAAATCCATTTTGGACTAAACTATCAGAATCATGGGATGCTTTCATATAGTTTTCCAATATTCTTATAGATGGTGATTGGATGGTTTAGATAGTATTTCCTCTTATGGATGACCATTTTCAATCATATATCCCATATCTATTCCTCCTTATAGTATGGATATTTTAGCGATTTGACTGATAATGTCTTAGATAGAGTATCTATATTCTAAGTGGTTTATTCATTCAATAACATCCCCTTGGGTTTCTCCATTGTTTCACTAAAATTGTGGACATTTTTTTATGCTTGTGTGTGTATTATTGGATGTCAAACCAAGTGATGATTATAAAGTAGTGTCTATTCTGATTATTGAGTATCTATTTGACCAACTAAGGGGATCCAACTAGTTCACTGAGACTAAATTGAGTTCTATTTATCATCATCCTCATGTGTGGCCTTCTAATATTACTTATACTACATTCATTATTTGTTATGGTTAATATGTGTATCGTTTTATGTCGTTAAAATTGATGAACATGACATAAACAATTCTGCCCCTAATGAATCAGGTTATTAATTCAAAACTAGACTCATTTTTTGTGGTCATTTCCATGATATTCTATTATACTTCACATCAAGTAAGGACCATGCTCTACATAAGGTGATCAATTTGAGTACATTGAGATATAATAAAAATTAATTTATACTTTCAAAGTGTTATTTCTTGATTGGTGAAGTATGATTCTTGGGGAACATGATATCAGTGGTGTGAATATCTATAAACCATGTGAAGGTTTATGGATTAGCTTCATATAAGGATACTAATTTTTTTAGATTTGTAGCTTCCAATGATTGATATGTTATTTATGATATTAATTTATAACTTATCGCATTTACCGTCATTGATAAAGACCATGGACAAGAAGTGGGTGAAGTTCGTGTGGTATGATTCTTATGATAAATTATTCTAGGGGTTGAAGGGATGACTAGAACCCATGCCAATTTAAACCTTTCCTTGTCTAGGTAAGTCATATACTTTATAAAATTATCATCAAGTATTTTTTTATGAGTCATATTGGTATAGGATGAGAGTATGGTTAGATATGTTCATCAAAATTTTATGTTGTGATAAAATAATTATATAGATAACAATTTAGTACAAGTAGTAGGATTTCATGTGTTGAGATATGGGAATCATCACTTTCTGTAAAAGAGGTTTATCGTGTATACTAACTAGAATATACTCAGTTGTATCCTTTCATATTGTGACTTCAATGTTAATAAAAGGAGATGGATAGAGAACTTATATTATTTAAATTCATATATGGAATATACCCATATGAATTTAAATGTTTTGGTTTATTCTCATAATAGGGACAATCAAGTGTAGGTGGTGTGGGTGGCTAGTATAGAGTCGTGGATAATGAGACATTTCAATGAAATGATTTATAACAATATCAGTGAAGAGTGACCTTGACAACTTTGAGTATTGAATCCTACCTCTTTGAGAGGTCTAACGAGAGTCAGAAATCTAACACATGTTGCTTATTTATGTGGCATAATATATATGGTGGGGAGCTCCAACCTGATTAGTTCCTTGATTATAATGAGGTTCATTCTATCTGAGGTTGGTTGTAGTATCTATAAGTATGCATGAGGATATGATGTGGGATTTTATTGTCTTGAGATATATTTTTCACCTGGAAATTACTAAGATGTATTATGATATGCATAGTTATTATTGGAGTCCTAGGGTGAAGGATAATATAGAAGGATTCATTTCACGGTGTTTCACTTGTGAACAGGTAAAGGCTAATCATCAAATATCAATAGGTATTCTTTATAATTTCCCATTCCCAAGGGAAATTGGGGTGATGTGACCATATATTTCATGTAGTATTTTTGAGGTTTCCTCATAGGAGTGACGTTATGTGGGTTATCATGGACATATTGATGAATGCCACATGTTTCCAATATATCTGGGACCTCTATTCTATTGTAGAGTTTGGTAGGATGTAAGTCAATGAGATAGTATTCCTTCATAGTGTGTCCATGAGTATTAAATCTAAATAGGGCCCCAAATTCTCACCTTACTTCTATTATGGATCAAAAAATAATGTTAATATACAAGTGTAAAAGAGAACATCTTACCACACTCATAAAGATGGATAATTGGAGCATACTTCCAAAATTATGGAGGACATACTATTAGTGTGTGTCCAAGATCTTGGTAGTTCATGGGATATTTATCTCTCATAATCTTAGTTTTATGGTAATAATATTTATTAGGAATTCATTCATATGGAACCTTTAATGACCATGTATGAAAGGTCGTATCTATCACCTTTATACTAGATGGAGGTAGGGAACTTAGCTATTATCTAATCATATCAAATTTAGCAAACATTGGTGCAAATTCAGTTGATTTAGAAGAGGTTTTTTGTTACCAAACATAAACATTTATTTAATTATTATTTTTTTATCATTTATTTTAATTCATTTTTGATATTTCATTGTATTTCTTGTTTTCTTATTGTTTTGTTATAAATATTGGTTGAGATGAAGAAGACCACATCGGGGAGAGTGTGGATGCACAATGGTGAGGTGTTGTGGGAGAGGCTATACTATAGTGTCCTACACTACACCATGTATGCTTGGGGTATTGGGAATCCAAACTCTGCCATTTTAGGAACCATAGCACCATGGTCCTAGTGGGATGCACTAGAGGGGTGATTTTGAAGTGTCACATTGTAATGGGGCTCTAGGTTGTTTTGTGGTGCACTGGGGATCAGGTCCCTCAGAACCAACCTGAGGAGGTCCTCCACCCCATAGTCCCAGATTTCATATATCAGAGGCCCTAGGGATGGGTTTTCATTGTGGTTTATGGGGCCACACCATGGGATATGAATGTATTTTTTAATAAAGAAAAATTACCACTTTTCCCCTCTCCTGAGTTAAACATTTTGGGCGTATCCTTTTCCACTCATTAAATTAAATGAAACTCGATAATTCCTCCATATTGGCCATTTCCTTCCATTAGGAATCTTTATGCATTTATTCTTTCTTTGAGTCTGATTATTCAAGGTAATTTAATCTTAGTCTCTCCTTATTCCTCTCTTCACCCTTTTATATTATTTTCTTACCCTAATGAGGACTTAGACTCCTTATGTTAATGTCTACTAAAATTTTAATTGTGTGTTTCAACATTTTATTGTTCCTCTTAGACATTCAAGGTTTTTAATGCCTTTATTTTGGGAACTAACACCCCTATTTATGGATGTGTCTTAAAATATATTGGATAGTATATAATTAACCCATTAAAATTAAAAAATGAGTTATTTTTCATTCTTAATGAATACTTTAAGTGTTTTATAAATTATATCACGTAAAATTTGTAATTTTTTATAAAGGAATGTAGTTATTTTAAAATTTAATTCGATATGAAATGGATTTATTTTTAGTTTCAAAGTACGAAACTGCTTTTAGAATTAAATGTGCACCATGTTTTTGTTTAAATTCCTAAATGGATCTTCTAAATAAATATCCAAAATTAATGAAATGTTTTATATTTAGAAATAGTGTGTGAAATTGTCTTTCAAAATTAGGGTGTTCTTGTAATGTTTAAAAAAATTTACATAATCTTTCATTACATGAGTTATTTAGTGATGTTTATAGGATTTTTTTCTGATGGTTTTTTGTATAACTTTTTTTCTTAAATACATTTACAACCTCCAGTTGTTAGGACCAATAGGGTCCAATATACCCTGAGAGGGGGGTGAATCAGGGTATGAATATTTTTTTTTAAATTCTTCCTACCCCACTGGATCTTGAGCTCTTTATTACAAGGGTCACTTTGTTTTCACTTGTGTGCTTATTATGATCACTTCTTTTCTTCTTTATCTGATGATGATGCTTTGAATTCAATGTAGGGAAGCAAGTAGACACAGAGATTTTTACATGGTTCACACTCATTGGGTTACGTCCAAGGAGCATACACTAGAAATATGCCGATGTACCAAATCCACTAAAAGCACACTGTTTTTTACAATGTTTGGTATAGATCACTTCTATACCCAGTATCAATGCATTTACAATGTTTAGGGTTATCTCACTACCTTCCCAGTGATCACTCCATATTTCTCTCTCTCTGGCTCACTATCAGTGGAGAGGATCACATTCTTCCTCTTCCTTTGTTCACTGCTCTAGAAAGGATCCACTCAAAGTTTATAGACTTGTAGGTCTTTTCATTATCACTAATGAATTCATCCTTTTGTTGTATGTAGAAGCTCTTTTGAAGTCCAACTTTCACCTGTAGATTAATATCACTTTTCACCGAAGGTATTGGGAAATCTTTCAGCTTTCATGCAGTCCTAAAATGACTAGAGTGCTTCTACCATACCTGGAATGCTTTTTCAAGCCAGTGTGCAAGTTCCAGCACGCATGTTCAAACTGGCACACAAGTTCACCTCAATCACTTGCACGACACTCGCTTCTTCAACTCCAAACTTGCACGACTCACATCCTTTTACACCCAAACCAATTTTGGCGCGCAACTATCAATTGTCGCACTTCTTCAAATCCTGGTATGCATGTGTCACCAAACTACCTGCGCGGCACCCCCTTCTTCAACTCTAACCTTGGGAGACTCACACCCTTTCTCACCCAAACCACTTTGGGCATGAAACAATCAACCGGCGCATAACTTCTGAATATCTTTACACCTGCGCGACCACACAACCACTTGCATGACCAGAACACCTGCGCGA
This sequence comes from Viscum album, assembly GCA_963277665.1. Taxonomy (NCBI): domain Eukaryota; kingdom Viridiplantae; phylum Streptophyta; class Magnoliopsida; order Santalales; family Viscaceae; genus Viscum; species Viscum album. The sequence continues at coordinate 341,576,276 of OY728163.1, forward strand.
CGGGAGCTCTGATTTTCTCTAAGTGTTGAAATCTACCAGAATGAGGAGGGTTTGACCTCAATTTATAGGCATTTGGACACTCTGAGAGCCAGTGTGAAAGTCTCCTCTCAGTGCGCAAGTCCATCTACCCCAGTCTCTACCGCGCTAGTCACTGGCGCGACCAAACTCAAAACATGAGCGCTGCTTTTTCCATTGCCATATTTTGATGTTCTGATCTGGAAAAAAATATGGCGTGCAAGTTTCCATGCCTCAAAGACACCAGAGTGCAAGTCCCTTTTCCAAAAAAACTTTTCACTATTTTTCGATTTTGAGGTCCAAACATTTGGCAAACAATAGAAATCGGTGCCACCTTGTATCTGCTCTTTTTGAACTGCCACCAGATTGACCATTCCTTTTTTGAAGTTCTTGAATCAATCATGGATCATTAACAACATCCCTTGAACTCGAAATGCCACCATGAAATCCCCTTTGTCAACAAATTTTTATGTCATGGTTTTCTTTGTCAACAAACACAACACGGAGGCCCACTTTCTCAAAAAATACAATCACCTCAAAAATGCTTCAATGATACCTTGAGGGATTTTTTCCCAACAATCTCCCACTTTGGGTTTGTTGGAAACTCTTCCATAAAATGATACATCGTTAATTCTTCCACCACTATTCACCTATTGTGATTCCGATAGCGATCAACGATTTACTCAACGCATACTCTAAGCCCACATGAGGAATGCATGGCGTGAGAAACAAGAGTAAATGAAAAGTTCATCAATGAATCACTTCGACTATGACACCCACTATTGATACCAAACTGATACCAATTTTTGGAAATATTCTCATCACATTCCAACACCACTCTTCTATTTTTATCACTATCCTCAACTATCGTGATATCTATTCTTTGATCGATCACTTCTAGCACCATCAGATTTGATACTCTCCCCATATCTCATTGCTCTCCACCTATCTCGTTGCTCTACCTCTTAGCTTCTCCCTCTGTCCTTTACTAAGAAATTTTATCCCTTCCTTAGCCACAGTTTCTCCCCTTTAAGGAGTCATTATTTCTCCCGCTTTGTCAATGAACCCAAAGGTCACCCCTTTTCGGTCTACAACATTGGAAAGAACACAAATTATCACATAAGAGAAAAACACACAATACCTCGGGGAGAGGGGGTCCCACATCCACACTTTTTCAAGTGTAGGGAGTCGACTAAACTCCCAGAGCCAGTCGATGCCATTCAAAAGCTTCCTTGGTTAAGGCCTTTGTTAGAATTTCTGAAACCTGTAGCTTTGTAGGCACATACTCCAAATTTACGATTCCCTGCTCAACTTTCTCCTTGATAAAATGATACTTTATCTCAATCTTCTTTTCCCTTGAATGATGGAAAAGATTTTTTCTAAGATTTATAGAACTTGAGTTATCTCACTGGATACCAATTGGAGACTTCACTTCAACTCCCATATCATCAAGTTGTTGCTTCATCCACAATAACTATGTGCATGCTTGAGTGGCTGCAATATACTAAGCCTCTACGGTGCCCAATGAAATACAATCTTACTTCTTGTTTAGACAAGAAATACACAATCCACCAAGATAGAAATCACCACCAGAAGTTGATTTCCTATCATTCTCTTAACAGTCCCAGTCTGTATCAGTATATCCCAATAACTTTGTCTGAGATTTTCCATTATATGTCAAGCCGAAGTCTACTGTGTCTTTGATATACTGAAGTATACTTTTCACTTCAAGCATTTGGCTTTATTTGGGATTACTCTGATATCTCGCTACTTGGAATGTGGAAAAAACAATGTCAGGCCTTTTTCAGTCAATTACAGCAATCTTCCAATAATTTTATTGTATTTTGTGATATTAACTGCCTTATCATCCTCATCTTTGTACAGTTTTGTCCGAGTATCAACTGGAGTCTTAATATCCTTGGAATTTTCCATTCTAAAACTTTTCAAAACATCCTTGGAATATTTGGATTGAAAAATTAATGCCCCATCCCTTCCTTGTGTCACCTGTAGATCAAGGAAAAATATTAGCTCTCCAATCATTGATATTTTAGACTCACTTTTTATGAATTTAGAAAACTATCGGCAATGAGCTTCATCTGATCCGACAAATATTATGTCATCGACATAAACCAACACCATCATACTTTGATTACTTTTATTGCTGAAATAGAGATTGTAATCAACTCCCCCACGCTAGAAACCAATCTTTTTCAAATACTAATCTAGCCTTGAGTACCATTCTCGTGGTGACTTTTTCCGCCCATACAACGCCTTCTTTAGTCTGAAAACCTTGTTACTATCCTCATGAATGACAAAACCATCTAGATTCTCAATATACACTTCCTACTCTAGAGCCCCATTCATGAATATAGATTTGACATCCATCTGGAACACTTTGAACTTCTGTTGCACTGCAATGGCTAGGAATAATCTGATTGTCTCCAGCCTTGAAACCAGTGAAAATGTATCATCAACATCAATTCCCTCTATCTGTGAGTATCCTTTGCACACTAGTCATGTTTTGTTTCGAACCAATATTCCATCTTCATTCATCTTGTTTCTATAGACCCATTTAGTCCCGATGATATTCTTATCTGCTTGTCTCAAAACAATCTCCCATGTCTAATTACCAATTATATCTTTCATGTTCAGTTGTATCTCGACTCTTCAACTTTCATGCTAATATAGATTTCAATTCCTCAAGTTCATTATTAATAACTGCTTCTTAATTATCATGTTCCACATCTTCTCCCCCTGAGTCTCTCACCACTTCATTACTTTCAATAGACAACTAGTTATTGTGTCATTGTTCGGTGGAATCATTTCTTTCAACTACTATTCTGAGCTTCTTGTTGGAACTTGTTGATACTTTCTCGCAGCTTCTTAGTATCATAAAAATAGTCAGCTGATACCAAATTGTTAGAGCAAACTAAATAAGCATAGAATACTAGATTATTTATGATTCCCCCGAATATGTCTTCCCTCGATAGACAACACCTGAGCTGAGTCACCCAATTATTTGATTGTTTGATCTTCCATCTGATTTTATCATTAAATGATTCCCCTATGTTATGAAACACTTCCTGGGGTTAGGCACATTGTTTAGACTCATAACCATTAATTTCCACCAGCATCATTTTTACCAATCTGGCACACGGCATTGATCCACTAATAAAATCTCTATGCCTACTGAGTTGGAACTCAGTGTAGGGAACAAGAGATAAAGTTAATAACACAATCACATTCTATTGTTCTCTATTTCTCCCATTGTTCTTCAACTTGTTACCTAATTTGAGTCAATCGAAACTCTGAATCGTATCAGCTCATCCATTCACATCTTTAGATTCCACATCCCCTTGGATCGTATCTCCCTAAAAACTAAAACACATGAATCATTAGTTAACAAACTTTATACACATATGGATAGGGGTTCTTCTATAATACTCAAGATAAGGATTGCGGTTGATCCAGATGGGTCAACCCTTTGATTCTTTCTTGCAGAGCATCACACTCTTTCCTTGCTTTTTTTAACTGCCTAGCCAATTTTAACTGCTCTAGCCATATGACTAAGCATTCTTTACCCACATTCTAAGTCTTTTTCTGATATGTAGACTTTGAAGGCTTGTCTTTTCTCAAATTTTGGGGTTTAATCCAACCGATACACATTTCCTTCTTTGATTTTCCACCAAAAATCCATTTCTCTTGATTCCTTCTCTTGCTAGGAATCTTTCTACATGTCACCTTCCCTTTATTCTTCCACCATTGCAGGGGTATTTCTCTTTCCTCCACTTCTTGCTACGGAACACTACATGTGAATTTTTCAATGCATTGTTTGTTCATATTTCTTTTATCAGATATCCGATTCACCACACTATTTTTCATTGGTGGTAGGTCCTCCACTAAATTTGCATTCTTTGTACTCACAGTTGTAGAATTTCCTCCCGTTTTCATCCATATTTGTTCCAATTTACCACTTTGTCTTCTAGTGTGCGATTTCTCATTATACACCACTAGAGTTGTGAATTTCCTTTCATATTCCTTTCCCTTTCATACATTATTCTTACTGCAGTGTCTTGCCAAATGCCCATAATCATAACATATAGAACATTTTCCATTAAAGGCATACCTCATTTCATTATTTCGCTGTCGAGATGTTGATGCATCTTGAGTTCTTCCTCTAACATTGAGCTCCTAAGCTTCCTGACACATACTCATGGTATGTCCCATTCTTCCACAGTAATAGCATCTAATAAATTCTTTCTTCTGAGAGACTCTTCTTTCATATTTTTCATAACACTTCTTCTTATTCTCATATTTTGTAATGTCTCTATTTTCAAGCCCTAAATGTATTCCTAAGCCTCTAAAAAATCTTGATATGTGTACATGAATCCCATTGAAATACAACATGTCATCACTACTTCTTGTAGCTGTCCTCTTGGGCCTATCTCCAGCACCTATAGTATTGTTTCCACAACTGGAACTATTCACAGCTCTCTTTCTATCATATAAGGGAGGTGATTCATCAAATCCAATACCAGTTTTTTCCCAAATTGTATGGTATTTGAGCTGAGAAAATTTTTTCTTGACTCTATTCAGAAATATAAAATTTTCATTTCATTTAATCATCACCTGCTGAACGATGATCAAATAGTAAGTGCAAGGCATCATTCATTTTAGGCTTTCCTCTAGCATTGGATTTCTCCACTTCCTTCTTTACTAATTCTATCACTTCTTCCAACTTCTGAATCTTCATATCACTTTATTCAAGTTCGGAATTGAGTTCTCTTCTGAGATTTTTCCTTAACTCATCTCATCTTCCAGTTCTTATTTGAGCTTTTCTACCGTATCATTTTGCTCCTTTACTTTCAATTTTTCTTGAGAAACAAATTCAGAGATAGATATATTCTGCTATTATAGCCTTTGATTCCTCTAAACTAGTCCAGATAGTTGTGTATCAACATCATCATTTTTAGATTTCAAATTTTGAATCTCATCTGTGTTCATATTCTTCCCCTTGACACCATCTTTTGATTTTTGTACCTTTGTAGACCTCTTTCACAATTCTTCATCCTGAGAATCATTTTTCTCCCTAAGATCAGTAGCTACATCAATAAACCTTTGATTCAAACCTCTTAGCTTGTTAATCTCAGTTTACAGTGCTTGGATCTGAATATCTTTAGATTTAATTTCATTAGTGAATATCTGATCCAATTCATTCTCTTTATGGACAACTTCCACTTATTGACTTCTAGGAGTTTCTTCATCATCAGTAGTTCCAACATCACTTGTAATGTCAGGTTCTTCACTCATTCCTTCAGCATCATTGAATGAGTAAGTGTTTTCACTATATGATTCATCAAACCCATTTTTTTGTTCACTATATGAATCTTTTAACTGAATCACACTCTTTATATTTACATTTCCACACCGAGGGATATCACCTGACTTCTGATTCTTCTTTTATGTTTTTCCCTTTGCCATGGAACACCCAGATAAGAGCAGTCTGATTTAACCACACAAATTGACTATACCAAGTCGGAGCAAACAAACCTGATAAAATCAAACTTCCCTTTGATACCAATTGTTAGGACCAATAGGGGCATATATACCCTGAGAGGGGGTTGAATCAGGGTATGGATATTCTTTTCTTAATTCTTCCTAACCCACTGGATCTTGACCTTCTTATTATAAGGGTCACTTTGTTTGAACTTGTGTGTTTATTATGATCACTTATTTTCTTCTTTATTTGATGATGATGCTTTGAATGAAATGCAGGGAAGAAAGCAGGAAGACACAGAGATTCTTTCTTGGTTCACCCTCACTAGTCTACGTCCAAGGAGCATACACCTACAATGTGATGATGTGCCCAATCCACTAAAAGCACACTACTGTTTACAAAGTTCATGATAGATCACATCTATTCCCAGGATCACTGCCAATACAATGTTTAGGGTCATATCATTGCTTTCCCAAGGGTCACTCCATGTTTCTCTCTCTCTGGCTCACTGTTGGGGGAGAGGATCACCTTCATCCTCTTCCTTTGCTCACTACTCTAAAAAGGATCCACTCACTCTTTATAGACATGTAGGACTCTTCATTATCACTAATGAATGCATCCTCTGTTGTATGTATATTCTCTGTTCAAGTAAAACTTTCACCCCTAGATGAATCTCAATTTGCACCGAAGGTATCAGGAAATTTTCATGCTTTCGCGCAGTCCTAAAATGACTGGCGTGCTTCTACCATACCTCGTGCGCTTCTCCAATCTGATGCGCAAGTTCCGGCATGAAAGTTCATAATGATGTGCAAGTTAACCTCAACCACTTGCATGACACTCACTTATTTAACTCCAAACTTGCGTGACTCACACCCTTTTACGCCCAAAAATATTTTGGCGCGCAACTATCAACTGTCGCGCTTCTTCAAAGACTGGCGCTCAAGTATCACCGAACCACCTGCGCAACACCCCCTTCTTCAACTCTAAACTTGGGAAACTCACACCCTTTCTCACCCAAACCACTTTTGGCGTGCAACTATCAACTGGTGATAAACTTCTTAATATCTTTACACTTGCGCAACCACACAACCACTGGCGCGACGACAACACCTGTGCAACAGGAGCTCTGATTTTCTCTAAGTGTTTAAATCTAAAAAAATGAGGAGGGGTAGACCTCTATTTATAGGAATTTGGACACCCTCATCACTAGTGCACAAGTCTACTCTCGACGTGCATGTCATGTTACCCTAGTCTCTACTGCGCTAGTCACATGCGCGACCAAACTCAAAACTTGATCACCCCTTTTTCCTTTGCATATTTTGATGTTGTGGTCTTGAAAAACATATGGCGTGAAAGTTTCCAATCCTCCAGGACACCGGCGCGTAAGTCCCTTTTCCAAAGACACTTTTCTCCATTTTTCGATTTTGAGGTCCAAAAATTTGGCAAACACTAGAAATCGGCGCCACTTTGTATCTGCTCTTTTTGAACCACCACCCTATTAACCATTCCTTTGTAGAAGTTCTTGAATTAATCATGGATTATTAACAACATCCCTTGAACTCAAAATTCCACCATGAAGTATCCTTTTTCAACAAATTCTTACATCATGGTTTGCTTTGTCAACAAACACAACACGGAGGCCCACTTTGTCCACAAACATAATCACCTCACAAATGCTTTAATGATACCTTTAGGGATTTTTTCCCAACACCAGTTTTTACTTTCAAATATTTTTTTCAAAAGAGGTTACCCTTGAATCATTACCCTTAGTTTATTTTATAAATTTATATAAATTAAATTTTTAAAAAATGTGTGATGATTCCCCTTGAAAAAGTAAGTATATATATATAGTTTATTTATTCTTGGTAAAAATACATTATTTCGTTGAAGGGTGTTCAGAGGTGAGGGTGAGTTTTGATGTTGATTGATATAATTATGTTATTATGTGAAAATGTATTGACTCACATCCCTTCACATGTCATGGGTGACCTCAAGTATATATGTGGAAAATCTTGGTACACATATTGTACTTGTTTAGTATTACGTGAAAGCTAGTGGCCCCAATTAAGACTTTTCTTTACTTGTGTGTTTTCACTTGGTCAGGCTATGTTGGATACTATTGAGTGTTTGGGAAGGTTTTTTGATATCTAGTACCATTATATAATATTTATATTTTATATTTTTTCTATATTTCCCAATCGGCTCATTGGTTCCCATGATAATTCTCATGATTGTATTGAATTTTCACTTTTTCATGATATTATATTTTGGTTCCACTTCTATTTTATTTGAGTATTATTATAAAAAGATTTTACATTTATTTTTTTACAAGGATATCTATAAAATTATACTAAAACCAATTTATCTATCTTCTTATATGTATATTTTCTAAAAAGGTACAAATAATAGTGTTATTTTGAAAATATCAACTTTTTTTATGTAAATAATTTTCCACGTGGAAGTATCATGATAATTATTTAAAGTAAAAACATAAAATATACATTTTACTTGTATTTCAAATTACAATGGAATGATTTTGTTTTTAATGGTTATGAATGTGAAGTTGTTAAGATATCTACTAGGAAATATTTTTTTCATGCCTATTATATTGTTGGTTTAGTATCTTTTCCTCTTTGATATAGAAGTTAGGTACTGGATTTTGTTCATGTTTTTTAGAGTTGGAAAGTGAAGGTGTTCCACTTGAGTTTATATATGGGAAGCTTGGGAAATTGTATGATTTTATTTATTTTGGGTATCACTACTAAAAAAGGGAAATGGAATCACCACCTTTTATCAGTGCTTAAAAAAGCGCTGATAAAGGTAATTCTTTATCAGTGATAATTAAAAGTGCTGATATAGAATCCCTTTATTAGTGCTTTTATAGCACTGATAAAACCATAGTACCATTTTATAAAATATGGTACTCAATAACCTCTGTTTATCGCTCCCTCAAGCTCTCGCGGTACTTTACACCTATGACACCCCCCCCCCCAATCTTCTCTTTGATGGACCTTCACTACTAGCCCTAATATGTCGTGAACCCTACTCATTATCATCCCCCTAAATCCCCTTCTGCAGATCCTCCTCCCCATGAACCCTACTTCTCATCCTCCCCACTGGACCCTACTCCTGGATGCAAACCCTACTTCAAGTATTTGGGATTCCTTTTGATGAGGTCTGATTCTCGGCTTCCCATCTTTGATCTTTGGTGATTTCTCCACTCATCCTCATCGTTTTACTTTTGTTCTTATTCTAATATTCACTATGGTAGTTTATTTTGGTTTCCATTGTGTTTTGTGTTTGGGATACGTTTTGATGATTGTTTGGTTCAATAGGTTGATTATTGGTTTATAATGGTGCAGTTGTGGTTGGAGGACATTTTTTCCTTCACCTTGTGGTATGCAATTAGTTGTAAAGATTCATTGAGGTATGGAATCCATTATTTATCTTTATTTTGTATCATGTGGGATGGGTTCCTTCTCATTTTAATCTATAAAACATGGTTTTTATAGCTTAATAAAAGATAAGGAATTTACAAATTGAAATTAAAGGGTAATGGGGTTTTATTTTCAAGTTTTTATAGCCTTGTTATTATTTATGATGGTATGATTGCACAAGATTGATGCTCAACTAAAAATTATGGACATTGGAGGATTTATTTACACTCAATGATATGATATGTGATTGCTGCTTTGGTTGTGATTATTGTGATATCACCCAAATATGGAAATTAGCTGACTAGTTACATTTGGATAATAAAATGGTTTCCCATGGATTATGTTTTGTTTGATAAAGCCCTTAAAACACAAAGTGTAATTTGATCAAAGACCCTTCGTAAGTCTGTAAAATGATATTGATTTGTGGTGTTGTGTGTCCATGCTTGTGGGGTGGTAATGTGTGGTTGGGAAATGTGTGGATGATGGTTGTTGGCTGTGATTTTGGGGCAGCGAGGTGGTTTGGTGTTGTGATTTTTGGATAGTGAGGTGGTCTGTTTGGCTGTGCTTTTTGAGGTGATGAGGTGATGGTTTATTTGTTCTAAATGATTTGGTAGTGATGGAATTAATTTATTTTTAATAATGATTTAAATGGAACGGGTTAGTTTGGTTAAGGGGATGGAATCAACTGATAATTAATTAAATAGTGGGTTATGTGGCTAAATGTGGTTGAGGCTAAATAATGAAATGAATTAGTTAGATAATGTAATTTTTCTAGAAATGTGAAATTAGGATTGTGGATTATTGTGTTGTGTTATGAATTTAGAGGTGAAAACAATAGTTGAAATGTTTTGAGTTGGTTAGCATTTGGTTGTAAACCCATAGGTTTAGCTTGTGTGTCTGGATAAATGTATATACGTGTATACTATTCATGATTTATGTATGCACCCTACCCACTTCAAGAACTATGTTTTGAAACCCCAATCGTCACGTGACTAGTGTTTTTCCTAAAATCCAGTAATAAAGACAGATGTTTGGGTAAAAACTCTTTCTCGCTCTCTCTTCCAGGTGAGGTAGGTATTTAACAAACTGTGATGCCTGAAGGTTTTTTAGTTCATTAGATGGTGGTTATGGTAGCCCATGTTTTTTCGGGGGACATTTGACCATGATTTTGGGGTGGTGGCCCATGTGTTATTCAATGAGATGTTCCCATGCTTGTGGGGCAGTGGCCTAGGTGTTTTTGGGAAAGGTGATATATGATAGTTCTTATGGGGAGGCTTTAGGTGGGGTCCATGCATGGTAGGGGAAGGTAAAAAAGATGATGTACTAAATTTTCACAATATCCTACTACTTTGGTTATGATAGTGATTATGATTTTATAGCCCTGGTGTCTATGAGTGAAATGTGATGTTACCATGCATGTGGGTTGATGTGGTATATGAAAGATATGAGAGCACCAGGATGTTTGATATTTGGGTGTGAGAGTGTCATACCAGCAGGAAAGTGGTGTGGAGTACCCTTTATCGATATTATCTTATTCGTATTATATTACTTGGTATAAATTATTTTTTGAATGTGATTTGGTGAGTTTTGGGGTGGAAAGTTGACATAATTAGGTGTTGTTGGTTGTATTATATTGCATTCCTATGTGTTTGAAATGAATTTTAATAAAGGAAATGGTAATGTTTTGTGTGTTTTGTAATTTCAAACTTTTTATAAAGGGTATTATGGGTTGTTAGAAAGGTGTGAAATATGTTTTCAAAGGTACTAGAGGTGTGAATGGGTTTTGGTGTTGGTTTAAAAAATAAAACATAATTATTCAGCATGTTTGGATTGTTGTGAATTTTTTAATATGAGTTGTAAGTTGCACAAATTATTAAGGGCATGTTTTGAAATTATTCTTGGTTTATGTTTGATTTTTCAAAGGGGGCTCGAACCATGAAGTTGGTTTATTAACTATATACTCTTGTTCTCTTTCATAAAAATTGAAATTTTAAAATGTGTGGGTAATGGAAAATGTATTTGAAATTGATTTTGGTGTGAGTAAAAATAGAAAATGATTTTTTATAGAAAATGGAGATTTCCTTGAAATTATAGTCATTGAGTTGTGGGGGATGAGGGTTCATGGAGCCTTATTTGGATTGTTTCATATTTCAATGAGAAAGGAAAATTATTTAAATGGTGTCTTGGAAATATTTTTATGGGAAATGATTTATCTCTATTAATATATATTTTTATAAGGAAGTGGTTCTCTTATAATATATTTTGACGTCTTGTTTTGTGTATTTGAATTATAAATAACATTTTGGATTTAAATAGGATGGAGATGAATGAATAATTGATGTATTTTAATCATTTGACAGTATAGTATGATAATGGAGTGAAATATTTCATCAAGTTTGAAATGGATCATGCAAAGGATCCTTCTCAAAGGCTTTCTCTGTGTTTACGTTGTTGTTATTCTAGATTAATTACTTCAGAGGAGTTGGAAGAACATTTGATATGTCACGAAATATATCAGAGTTATAAATGTTAGAATAAACCTAGAGAAAACGTGAATGTAGCTACTAACTAGGATAAAACTATGTTTTATGGATCATCATATATGATAAAAAATATGAATAATAAAGAAGTCCTTATGGAGGATGTGATTACATATTTTAATGATGATGTAGATCATATTGAGTAAATGACAAGGACAATTGAAGATTAACTACGTGATTTCCCAAAATTGTTTGAGAAGCTACAGAGTTGTGAAAAGACGCCATTGTATGATGTTAGCACTAAATATATAGAATTGTTATCTATACAGAAGTTGTATAAATTGAAAGTAGGAAATAGATGGAGTGATGTTAGTTTTATGGAACTAATTTCTCTCTTGAATGACATGATCCTAGAAGATAATGACCTCCCAAGCCGAACATATGAAGCTAAACGAATGTTACGCTCGATGGGTATGATTTTTGAAAGAATACATGCCAGCTCAAAAGACTTTATATTTTTTCACAAGGGTAAAAAATCACTTACAAAATTCCCAAAGTGTGGTGCTTCTTGATACAAGAAAGATGAATCCAGTCCAAAGAAATTTGTATGGTACTTTCCAATCATTACAAGGTTTAGGTATCTATATGGAAGTGAAGAAACTCCAAGACAATTGTCGTGGGATACAGATAAAGGAAATAAATATGGTAAATTACGTCACCCAACCGACTCTCCTCAATGGAAGAGAATTGATCATGTGTATCCAAAATTTGGAAATCAGTTGAGAAACCCGCATCTTATGTTATCTATAGATGGAGTGAATCCTTTTTGTTTTAAAACCAGCACTCATAGTACATGGCCTATTATGTTGGTAAATTATAACTTTCCACCCTGGTTATTCATGAAATGGAAATTCATCATGTTATCTATGCCTATATTAGGACCAAAACAACTAGGTAATGATATTGATGTTTATTTGGCTCATGTGATTGATGATTTGAAGTTATTGTGGGATTCAGGTGTTAAGTTGTATAATGCTTATAAAAGTGAATACTTCACATTGAGAGTGATGTTTTATGGGATGATAAATGATTTCCCTACTTATGGAAATTTTTCAGGCTATAGCATTATAGGAACTCAAGGGTGTCCGTGTGTGAAGAAAATACATAATCAATTAGGTTGAAACATTCATTGAAATCTATGTTTCTAGGACATCGTATATTTCTACCATGTCGTAATAAGTTCCGATCTTGGACGAGATCATTCAATGGATGTTTAGAACCATGCACAACACCATCTCCACTAACAGGTTATCAGCTATTTGATAAGTAAAAGATGTTAACACTATTTTTGGTAAACCATTTTCGAAAAACCCTATGAAAATCGGTTAGAAAAAGAGATCAGTTGTTTTAATTACCATACTCGAATTTTTTGTATGTTAGACATTTTCTTGATGTGATGTATGTGGAAAAAATGTATGTGATAGTGTTATCATAACCTTGCTAAATTCCCCTGAAAAAACAAAGGATGAAATTAATGCAAGGTTGGACATGGTTGACAAGGGAATATGAGAAGAGTTGGCTCTCGTGAAGGGTGAAAATATAATGTTTCTTCCTCCAACTCCTTAAACTCTTTCCAGGGAGGATAGATATCAGTTTTTCAACTTCTTAAATGATGTAAATGTTTTTTAGGGGTATTCATCAAATATCAAGAACATTGTGTCAATGAATGGTTTGAAGTTAAAGGGTTTGAAATCACATGACTATCATGTTTCGATTTAAGATTTAATTCTTATATCTTTGCATCACATATTATCCAAGAATGCTCATCACATGTTAACCAAACATTGTTTCTTTTTCAAATCTATATGTATCAATGTTTTAGACCCAGTGAAATTTTCATCTATAGAAAGAAAAAATTTCATCATATTATGGGAATTAGAAATTTTTTTCCCACCGTCATTATTTTATATGATGGTTCATTTGATGGTTCAATTGGTGAGAGAGATTTGACATTGTTTTCCTATTCACTATAGATGGATGTACCCTGTTGAACGGTATATGAAGATTTTCAAAGGGTGTGTCAAAAATCGAATTCGATCAAAGGGTTTATTATAGAGAGAGATATTGTTGAGGAAGCCATTGAATTTTGTACTGAATACCTATCTGATGTGGAAATCATTGGTCTCCTGAAATATCTTCACACTAGATGCATTGAGGGTGAGGGAATCTCAGGAAGAGTTGTTGTGAAAATCAATATTATAGATAAGAAGTAGGATCACCTTTATTTTTTACATAATAGTTGGCAGGTTTCTCCATATATTGAGACCCACAAATAAATTCTTAGGCTGTTGAATCCATGAAGGGATAAAAATTTATATCAAATAAACATAATCACTAGTTTATAGGATGTTTTCTGTAACAGCCCAAGATTTTATAAAAAATATTCTTTTTAATTTTATTAATGTCTTGTGTTGTACGCTACACCAAAAGGAGCTTGCACAACACGCATCCTTGACTTGTCTTGCATTACACGCAATCGCGACCTTCCTCGATAGCGTGTGTAATACGCAATACCGAGTTTCACTAAACAACGATATGCTATTAAAATATTATTAAAACTAGCCGGTATGACTAGTAATAACCACTTTTTAAAATTCTGTAAATCTTATTTTTCAAAATGAACTTCATTTTTGGATTTGGAGTATCGAATTTAGCCTAAGGTGAAATTTTGGTACATTTCGGATAACTTTCATATTCTGATGAATAGTGAAAATTACTAAATTATAATTAAAAAACAACTTTTTTAATCGAAATAATTAATAGTGATAAATTATTAATTGGAGTAGTTTTAAAGTATATTTAGAATATATTTTTACAATTTAATACAATGTTGGTCATTGGATGTAATTGCACATTTAAACCAGACATAAACAAGTGTCAATCTTTTGATAGATATTGTTTCTTAAAAACACGCTATTTGTTTTAACAGCGGGATTTAATTATAAAATTAATTAATGCAACTTCTATGTTATGAATTTGGTAAAATAGACTTAATTTTTGAATTCGGAATATGAAATATAGCTTAGGATGAAATTTTGGCATTTTTCTGAAAACCTTCATTTTTTGATGAATAGTGAAACTACTAAGTGGTAGTTAAAAAACTGAATTTTTCATAAAACTTAATTTTACCGATTCTGTGAATGGAATTTCAAAAATCCGAGAGACACAGTTGATGTCAGTAAGTAAAATGTGGTTCAATGAGATGAAAATAATATTTGGTGAATAGTAACTTTTTACTTTTATTTACCACGGTTAAAAGTAAATAGGGTAATTAAGGGTAAGAATGATATTAATATTACCCTAACACATTTCCTAATTCTATTGGACAAGTGTATCTCGACCAAAAACAACCTTAAGTGTAAAATATTATCATTTAGGCCCACTTGGATTAGATTAGGACATTTATTATTATTTAATTCAAAGAAGAGTTAAAAGAGTTAAAATCAATGTTTATTCACTAAAACATTTTTAATATGGGGTTATACATAAGATAAATTCGACTATAAATATTAATTAGAAAGATAAAAATATTTCCTACATAATGATAGTTTATTTATAATTTTTAGACTTTAAATAAAATAATTTATTTATGACACAACGATGATGCAGTAATTACCCTTTAAAGGAAATATTAACATAATTGATGTTATAAAAACTCAAATGAATGTAATTTGAGACTTTTTATGAATTCCACTAATTTTCTAGGTTACTATGATATATTAGTATTGATTTAATCAACTTGGTTTGAACATATAATTCTGTTATGACTTTCACAAAAATCATATATCAAATAGTGTAAAAATTGACACAAAATAGTTTTTAAATCAAATATTATATTATTAATTTTTATTTTATTCCTAAAAATCTAAGGTTCGGCCAAATGACTTAGATAAAAATATATATATTAATAATAAACAATTTGGGGTTCGTTTGGCATGTTATAGTAAGTGTATTAACCATATAGTGAAAGAAAACAAAAAGACACGGTAAAAGTTAAATTATTTAACTTAGAGTAAAATCTAATTGATAAGGTTAAAATAATAACCTAAACTTGTCTAAATCCTATTGGTTGATAGGATTTCGACCCATCCCCACTTTAGCTTCGAAATAAGACCCTTTGGAACCATTATAAACCGATTTTGACTTTAATATAAAATAATATTTTGAGATATTCCTAAGGTGCCCCTCTCCTCCCCTATAAAAGGACACCTCCTCCCCCTCCTCCTCACACCAATTTGAGCACTCAAGCTTGGCCAACCCCTTCCAAAATCTCTTCTCCACTTCCCTAGAAACATCCTAGAGGTTCTGGTATTCCTCAAAGACCAATTTTAGTTCCCTAAGAGGAGGTCTCCAAAAGGCACTTCAAAGAAGAGGTAATTACCGTTACCAATTCTTTCATCTTTATTTCTTCTTCCACTTCTTATTCTTAGGTTGTTTCATTATGAAGTAATAACATCAGTATCACTCATATACTGATATGTTATTATAAGTATGAAACAACCCTATTTCACCATCTATCCATCCTACGGAAAAAGAAATCACCGCGCGTGCGTACGTACGGAATACCGTCTCCACGCCGTGGTGTAATCTATTTTCCACCACCACCTTACATGGATGGGTATAATGGTGTAAAGAATAACTATACATAGTTATTACAACATCATATTGATTCTGATATATTGTATAATCCACTCCAATTCAATTCAATATTTATAGAAATGATATCATCGCTCGTGCGTACGTATGGACTACCGTCTCCACGACGCGATGAGATTCATTCTCCATGTTAACCATTTAAGAATGATTATAAAGTATTATAAGAAATAATAATGAAATATATGACATTATAAAATTACTGGATTTATGTATATATATATATGTATGTCATCTACTTACTTCCATTCAAGACAATAAGGAAAGGAAAACAGCGTTCATGCGTACGTACGGACTACCGTCTCCATGAACGGTGTTTTTCATTTCATTTATCTATCTATAATATGTATATATATACTGAATATATATGATATATTAATCATATTTTATATTCTGGAAGTAAGTAAATCATGATATAAGTAATAATAATGTCAAGAACAACAAGTCAAAACACCTATGATAAATGAAACGATTTTACCCAAAACGCTTCTTTAACATGGAATTTACAAAAGAACGGGTAATATAATGTCATAAGTGAACCATATATGATATCATAACAATGAATATGATTCTATAATAAGTCAATGACATTATTTAAATCATTATACAGGAGGTTCGGACACATATGAAGCTAATCGGACCTAAGGTAAGGGAAATATCACAATCTCATTTTTATTCGAGATTGTTTATACTTTGAAATTTACTGGGGTGTATTTTATCATCCACATCCATGTTTCCTCAACATGTAATATTATTTTCATCCACCTACAATTGTTTAAAACCTATTTTACCCTTTGGTGAGTTTTTAGTAAAAGATATGAAAGGAATCTTTTATCGTTTTTCATACGAGGTACTTTTTGACTTTTCCGACAAAAGTACGAAGAATGTTTTTTTTAACTTATACGGCATGAAAGGATTTCTAAAAAATTATTTCCAAGAATATTCCTTTACAAGTATTCAAGTTTATTTTTAATCAACTTCTTTTAGTTTATAATTGTACGACATGTTAAGAAAGGAAAAATATTTTTGAAGTAGAAAAGATATTTTCCTCAAGAATGAAGTTCAAGTGTTTTATCAAAATTATTTTCCATCTAAGATAATAAAGGGTTCTGTTTTTATCCCTATTATTACATTGATTTGATTGTGTTGTGATGGAATATTTTTATGAATTCTTTTATCGTATATGAATTGTTTTATGATGTCATGATGTTTAAGATTCCCATTTTTATTACATGGGTTATGCAATGATGTATGGTTTATGATTTTGTGGTACACATAAGAATGGTATCATTATGAGATGGGTGGGACCTATATCTCCCTCCAATGCATTGGGTAAAGATTTTATATCTCATGAGATAGACAGGGATGGAACGGTAGGTTATACCGGTTCAGTGAAACAGGACTGAAACGAGGGTTACTCGATTCAGAAAGGGACTTTGTCCACTAAGATAGTCTTGGCAATTAGTCTTGACTAACAAGAAATGATTATCTATGATTATGTGTGTATTCCACAAAGTTTCATGTTTTAAGTTATGATAATTGGGATTACTTTTTCACTGCCATGATTTATCCCATGATTATGAAATTATGCTCTCTTTTGCAGGTTATGATTTCCAAAATGTTATGTTCTTATGAATATGATGTGATTGATATTTATTTTGTTTACCCTTACTGAGAATTTGAGCTCAACCTTTTATGTTTTCTTTTCCCCAGGATATAAAGAAAGGTTTTAGGTAAAAAAAAGGAAGGAAGATCTTTATGGGAGATTTTTAAGATCTTTCACCACGATTAGAAGATTATATTCCGAGTTTCCAAAGACACTAAACTATTACGGTCCTTGTGTGTGTGTTTTTGTTATGTACTAAGTATTCCGCAAAAGTAATGTAATATCCATGTACGTCAAGATATGGGTCTCTACAGTTGGTATCAGAGGAAAGGTTTAGTCAACCTTTGGAAACTAGGATGCGAAAACGTTAGTGAGATCCCTAGAGATATTTCTAAGGTATGTCTAGGGATGCCCCTAAGGATAAGTATACGTATAGGATATAGTCCTAGAACTATGGTAACGATATTAGATTAAACCAAAGATGATAGATATTTAAGTTACTCCCCCTTTATCATGATTTTTGCATCTAACAC
The DNA here is from genome assembly GCA_963277665.1 of Viscum album. Lineage (NCBI taxonomy): Eukaryota > Viridiplantae > Streptophyta > Magnoliopsida > Santalales > Viscaceae > Viscum > Viscum album. The sequence goes on from OY728163.1 coordinate 341,594,557, forward strand.
TATTCTGTTTGGGTTTTAGAAAATGGCTGGAAACAAGATGATTCACAATAATGGAGGATATGATGGACAATGGAATGATATTCTTCATGAGCAACCAAATGAAATGGGATTTGGATGCCCAAACATCATTATTATGCCGAATCAGCAATCTCACAACATGATCAATAAAGTAAAATTTGGTAAGTTTCCTGACTCGACTAATAAGAGAAAGATGGAGTTCTATGATGATCATAGAGGAAAGAAAGTTCAATTTCCCCTATGTAAATCATGTGGGAAGAGGCATCAAGGAGAATGTTTCAAGGGAACTGGAAGATGCTTTGGGTGTGGAAAAGAAGGACACAAAGCAAGTAAGTGCAAAGGAAAAGGGTCGGTTAACACCATGGATGAGGATAATGGTATTGCTACGACATCAAAAATGGTTAAGTGTTTTAAATGTGGAATGTATGGGCATTATGCAAACAAATGCCCTAAGGGAAAGACTCATGAAGAGAATCAATATGGTCATATGGGTAGTATTTATGTGGATGATGATGATGAGACTACAAATGATATGTGAGATGAAAGAATTTTTGAAGCTCGGTCAATGGTTTAAGAATGTAGTGGAATGATGACTTGTTTATCATGTGTAATGTTGTATAAGTAATCTCATGGTACTATGGAATAAAGAGACATCTAAGGATTATTACACTGTTGTCCTTCCTTGAGTTTTGAAAGTGTATGATTAATGGTACAAGTATCCATGAAAGGTTATTCAGATATTTTTGGAATGTAGATGATATGCGCATAATGAAGGGATAAGGAGAAAATTAAATGTTTGATAGTATTCATGAGCTCATGAGTGATATAAGGACTAAGTGATATCATGGTTTGAGTATATAGAATTTTGAGGATTTTGGTATGTGGAAAGTGTTAACTTTTAACTGCACTCATGTTTTCACTAAGGTATTCAAGAGAATACACGATTAAGGACTTTGAATGTTTGGAATGTGACCAACAAGACATATCTTATGATATGTGGGGATCAACGACAGTATTAAATCTCTGGTAATCGATGTCACTATATTATGAGAGTGGACTGCAGTATTATGTATAAGCCTAAAGATTAGACTGGATTATGTTGGACATAAGTTAGTATTGTTTAAGGATAGAAGATTTTCGATATTATTGATGGGATGTTATAGTAACGTAGTTTTAGAAAAAGGGACAACCTGCAGGACGGGCGACAGCCCATCGCTTCGGACAAGGCTGTAGGAATCGAACCCACAACCGAAGTGTGACTGGCCTTTATCACCTACCACTGACCTACAGGAAGTCCCTGTTTAGTAGAAACTAGTTTTATTATATTAAGCAGTATGATATATGAAGTATAAGTCCATTTTAGGAACTATATATGATTAATCTCACTATAGAATGACTTATGCTTACCTTTTGTTTGAGACAGATGGAATGACCCGATCTGCTAACACTTCACGAATAACAAATTCAACTTCATTTATTTAAAAGATGAAGTGGAAATTGTTCAAGGCACGAACAACAGTGATATTGTATCAAAATAAAGTAAGTATTTATTCTAATTCAAATTTTCAACTTTAGGGAAATGATCTTGAAAACTAAAAATGTTGTCCTAGTGATCTTATACCTGATGAATCAGATGGTACCTTAGATCTTCACAAATTTATGGATTTGTGATTACTGGCTTTTCCATAGCCATGTTCTCTACCACTCTCCATCAGAACATGATGGTTAGATTTCTCTTCCATATCCATATTTTCACCTATGTGGAAACCCAATAATTAGTTTATTTGGGTAACCGTTACGTTTCATACTTTTGTTTTTAAAGATTGGTTTCGATATTCCTTTTTACGATGTGGGTTTCTATTAAAGAAACTTTCAAATAGTAAACCATTTATAACCCCGACGAATTTCGAGGGCGAAATTCCTTTTAAGGGGGGTAGAATGTAACAGCCCAAGATTTTATAAAAAATATTCTTTTTAATTTTATTAATGTCTTGTGTTGTACGCTACACCAAAAGGAGCTTGCACAACACGCATCCTTGACTTGCCTTGCATTACACGCAATCGCGACCTTCCTCGATAGCGTGTGTAATACGCAATACCGAGTTTCACTAAACAACGATATGCTATTAAAATATTATTAAAACTAGCCGGTATGAATAGTAATAACCACTTTTTAAAATTCTGTAAATCTTATTTTTCAAAATGAACTTCATTTTTGGATTCGGAGTATCGAATTTAGCCTAAGGTGAAATTTTGGTACATTTCGGATAACTTTCATATTCTGATGAATAGTGAAAATTACTAAATTGTAATTAAAAAACAACTTTTTTAATCGAAATAATTAATAGTGATAAATTATTAATTGGAGTAGTTTTAAAGTATATTTAGAATATATTTTTACAATTTAATACAATGTTGGTCGTTGGATGTAATTGCACATTTAAACCAGACATAAACAAGTGTCAATCTTTTGATAGATATTGTTTCTTAAAAACACGCTATTTGTTTTAACAGCGGGATTTAATTATAAAATTAATTAATGAAACATCTATGTTATGAATTTGGTAAAATAGACTTAATTTTTGCATTCGGAATATGAAATATAGCTTAGGATGAAATTTTGGCATTTTTCTGAAAACCTTCATTTTTTGATGAATAGTGAAACTACTAAGTGGTAGTTAAAAAACTGAATTTTTCATAAAACTTAATTTTACCACTTCTGTGAATGGAATTTCAAAAATCCGAGAGACACGGTTGATGTCAGTAAGTAAAATGTGGTTCAATGAGATGAAAATAATATTTGGTGAATAGTAACTTTTTACTTTTATTTACCACGGTTAAAAGTAAATAGGGTAATTAAGGGTAAGAATGATATTAATATTACCCTAACACATGTCCTAATTCTATTGGACAAGTGTATCTCGACCAAAAACAACCTTAAGTGTAAAATATTATCATTTAGGCCCACTTGGATTAGATTAGGACATTTATTATTATTTAATTCAAAGAAGAGTTAAAAGAGTTAAAATCAATGTTTATTCACTAAAACATTTTAAATATGGGGTTATACATAAGATAAATTCGACTATAAATATTAATTAGAAAGCTAAAAATATTTCCTACATAATGATATTTTATTTATAATTTTTACACTTTAAATAAATTAATTTATTTATGACACAACGATGATGCAGTAATTACCCTTTAAAGGAAATATTAACATAATTGATGTTATAAAAACTCAAATGAATGTAATTTGAGACTTTTTATGAATTCCACTAATTTTCTAGGTTACTATGATATATTATTATTGATTTAATCAACTTGGTTTGAACATATAATTCTGTTATGACTTTCACAAAAATCATATATCAAATAGTGTAAAAATTGACACAAAATAGTTTTTAAATCAAATATTATATTATTAATTTTTATTTTATTCCTAAAAATCTAAGGTTCGGCCAAATGACTTAGATAAAAATATATATATTAATAATAAACAATTTGGGGTTCGTTTGGCATGTTATAGTAAGTGTATTAACCATATAGTGAAAGAAAACAAAAAGACACGGTAAAAGTTAAATTATTTAACTTAGAGTTAAATCTAATTGATAAGGTTAAAATAATAACCTAAACTTGTCTAAATCCTATTGGTTGATAGGATTTCGACCCATCCCCACTTTAGCTTCGAAATAAGACCCTTTGGAACCATTATAAACCAATTTTGACTTTAATATAAAATAATATTTTGAGATATTCCTAAGGTGCCCCTCTCCTCCCCTATAAAAGGACACCTCCTCCCCCTACTCCTCACACCAATTTGAGCACTCAAGCTCGGCCAACCCCTGCCAAAATCTCTTCTCCACTTCCCTAGAAACATCCTAGAGGTTCTGGTATTCCTCAAAGACCAATTTTAGTTCCCTAAGAGGAGGTCTCCAAAAGGCACTTCAAAGAAGAGGTAATTACCGTTACCAATTCTTTCATCTTTATTTCTTCTTCCACTTCTTCTTCTTAGGTTGTTTCATTATGAAGTAATAACATCAGTATCACTCATATACTGATATGTTATTATAAGTATGAAACAACCCTATTTCACCATCTATCCATCCTACGGAAAAAGAAATCACCGCGCGTGCGTACGTACGGAATACCGTCTCCACGTCGTGGTGTAATCTATTTTCCACCACCACCTTACATGGATGGGTATAATGGTGTAAAGAATAACTATACATAGTTATTACAACATCATATTGATTCTGATATATTTTATAATCCACTCCAATTCAATTCAATATTTATAGAAATGATATCATCGCTCGTGCATACGTACGGACTACCGTCTCCACGACGCGATGAGATTCATTCTCCATGTTAACCATTAAAGAATGATTATAAAGTATATATAAGAAATAATAATGAAATATATGACATTATAAAGTTACTGGATTTATGTATATATATATATATATGTATGTCATCTACTTACTTCCATTCAAGACAATAAGGAAAGGAAAACAGCGTTCATGCGTACGTACGGACTACCGTCTCCATGAACGGTGTTTTTCATTTCATTTATCTATCTATAATATGTATATATATACTGAATATATATGATATATTAATCATATTTTATATTCTGGAAGTAAGTAAATCATGATATAAGTAATAATAATGTCAAGAACAACAAGTCAAAACACCTACGATAAATGAAACGATTTTACCCAAAACGCTTCTTTAACATGGAATTTACAAAAGAACGGGTAATATAATGTCATAAGTGAACCATATATGATATCATAACAATGAATATGATTCTATAATAAGTCAATGACATTATTTAAATCATTATACAGGAGGTTCGGACACATATGAAGCTAATCGGACCTAAGGTAAGGGAAATATCACAATCTCATTTTTATTCGAGATTGTTTATACTTTGAAATTTACTAGGGTGTATTTTATCATCCACATCCATGTTTCCTCAACATGTAATATTATTTTCATCCACCTACAATTGTTTAAAACCTATTTTACCCTTTGGTGAGTTTTTAGTAAAAGATATGAAAGGAATCTTTTATCGTTTTTCATACGAGGTACTTTTTGACTTTTCCGACAAAAGTACGAAGAATGTTTTTTTTAACTTATACGGCATGAAAGGATTTATAAAACATTATTTCCAAGAATATTCCTTTACAAGTATTCAAGTTTATTTTTAATCAACTTCTTTTAGTTTATAATTGTACGACATGTTAAGAAAGGAAAAATATTTTTGAAGTAGAAAAGATATTTTCCTCAAGAATGAAGTTCATGTGTTTTATCAAAATTATTTTCCATCTAAGATAATAAAGGGTTCTGTTTTTATCCCTATTATTACATTGATTTGATTGTGTTGTGATGGAATATTTTTATGAATTCCTTTATCGTATATGAATTGTTTTATGATGTCATGATGTTTAAGATTCCCATTTTTATTACATGGGTTATGCAATGATGTATGGTTTATGATTTTGTGGTACACATAAGAATGGTATCATTATGAGATGGGTGGGACCTATATCTCCCTCCAATGCATTGGTTAAAGATTTTATATCTCATGAGATAGACAGGGATGGAACGGTAGGTTATACCGGTTCAGTGAAACAGGACTGAAACGAGGGTTACTCGATTCAGAAAGGGACTTCGTCCACTAAGATAGTCTTGGCAATTAGTCTTGACTAACAAGAAATGATTATCTATGATTATGTGTGTATGCCACAAAGTTTCATGTTTTATGTTATGATAATTGGGATTACTTTTTCACTGCCATGATTTATCCCATGATTATGAAATTATGCTCTCTTTTGCAGGTTATGATTTCCAAAATGTTATGTTCTTATGAATATGATGTGATTGATATTTATTTTGTTTACCCTTACTGAGCATTTGAGCTCACCCTTTTATGTTTTCTTTTCCCCAGGATATAAAGAAAGGTTTTAGGTAAAAAAAAAGGAAGGAAGATCTTTATGGGAGATTTTTAAGATCTTTCACCACGATTAGAAGATTATATTCCGAGTTTCCAAAGACACTAAACTATTACGGTCCTTGTGTGTGTGTGTTTGTTATGTACTAAGTATTCCGCAAAAGTAATGTAATATCCATGTACGTCAAGATACGGGTCTCTACATTTTCTGAACCATATTTTTAAGGAGTTAGATGAAAATCTGAATTCAATTTTGAACTACTTTCATGGCTAGCTGCCAGGCCAAGTGTGTATGTATTATCTTACAATGGTTATACATTCTATACAGATGAACAAAATAAAGATAGTATCCTGAAAGATATTAGAGTTACACTTGTGGATAAAGCGATTCATGTTTCTGGTAGTAAGGATAAAAATTCAATTTATGTGAATCTGTCATACTTTGGAATTATCAAACAAATATGGGTGTTGGATTATACATCATTCCAATTGATGATTTTTCAATGAAAATGGGTTGATAACAATAGTGGTGTTAAAATAGATGAATTTGGGATTTGTGAATGTTTATTTTAATAAAGACGGGCACAAAAATGAATAGTTCATAATAGAATCATAAGTGGTAAAATTATTTTATGTTCTAGATCCCACAAACTGAAAGTGGTCGATTGTTCTGTTATCGTCCAAAACTACTGAAAGTTACGATGAAAATTCAATTGAGGAAGATCCTTTCAGTGGTACGTAGCAATAATTTCGTAGCGGTCCCAATGTAGATGATGTCTTGTATGTTATAGGATACCACAATGAAGGGATTTGGATAATCGATAGAGGTTTCAAATCCATTCATCCTTTGAAAAAAAAAGAAATAGATTTCAGTATATAGGTTATATTTTGTATGTCATTTAGATCTTCTTAAATCATGTTATTATCTTATCATTATTGAATTTATGTAATCTAAATTAACAGTTCAACCACTTTTGCAGATAATGACTTTGGCACATTCTGGTGATCCTAACCTCAAGGCTGAACAAGTCTCTCAAGATGCTACTATTGTTGCTGCTACTCACAATGTAGAGCAACAACGTGCTTTCAAACCTGTTGTTTCTCCTTGTGTTGAGGTATAACAACCATCAGAACATGCCATTTCTACCATTTCAGATGAGCATATTGATGATGTTGATATCGATGAAATGGTCAGGGATGAAGGATAGATGTCGCAGAAAATATAGGTGCATCATAGTTTGACGGTGTTAGCCAAAGTTATTAAGGAGAAAAGAAAAGTCATCAAATTTGATGTTAGATGGAATGCACGAGGCCAACGTGTGAATCCCAATAAGGATACGTTTAGTAGTTATATTGGAATTGTCACTCAGCAACGCCTGCCGATTGACGTAGATTCATGTAACCATGTTATATTCAGGATAAAGGTTGTGATCTGAGAAGAAATTATGGTAACATTATGATATTATTTCATTAATTTACTAGAAAATAAAATAATGAAATAGTTTCTTACTCTTCTCAATCCCTTGAAGAGTACATTTATAGAAGATACTTCACACAATAATTATGTACTAAGGCTTACGGGAAGGATTCATCAAGGTTTTAACACTATTATAACAAAATTTCACCTAAAATATTCCAAAGGTAAAATAAACATGAACCCACCCCTTGTCTATGCTCACTTGATATCCCAAGAATCATGTGATGCATTTATTGGCCTCTGTGGGGATGATAAGTTTTAGGTACATTGTGGCCGATAATACGTTGTTTAAGGATATGTGTATTCATCATTTTGATTGTCAATATTTCATTTATGAAACAACAACTTAGAACTGAAAATAAGGAACTTTCATCCAAACCAACATACCCCTATCATAAATCAAGGATGGGGTACACTTCACTAGAAAAGAAAATGGTACGTATTTTAAATTTACAATAATATTGTTATGTTCCAAGAAACAACATCATAATTATCTTTCTATATTTATATGTAGATTGATGAGTCTAAATCCAAAGAAACTATCATCCCACATCATGTGCTTTGGAAGGAGGCACTTCTGAATAAAGAGGGGAAGATAGTAGGTGAAAACAAACGAAAAGTTTGGTGAATATGTGTAAGTATGACGCGATAAAAAGTTTTGTTTTAAATTTCTATTACATAATAATAATAACTTATTTTCCTATATCAAATAGTCATAGGAATCAGGTACTCCTATAGTAGATGCAAAACTATTATCGGCAGCTTTGAAGTGGCCAGAACAATTTGGTCATGTTAGAGGTGTGGGGTTTGGGGTGACACCCTAAGTATATTTTGAGAAAAAAACAAACAGATGATAGAAATGAAGAAATGAAACAAATGAGCAAAAGACTAGAAACTACTTAAGAATGGTTTAATGGATAGGAGAGTTTCTAGAAACTTTTATTTGTGGGAGTCAAAGAGAAACCACAACCCAGGAACAACCAGCACGTGAAGATCCTGCCCCACCCCCCAGCAGCTTTGAGGAGATCCATCCCCCTGAAAGAGCTATCTTAGCCATGGTAATCAATATTCTAATAATTGTTCCCATGAAATGTGAATCAGACAAACACTAATACTTTTCCTGTACTAATCTTCTACAGGGTGATAATGACTGTTATTTATGTCTTTCAATACCCACCTATCTATTTGTAGTGAGGGATACAATGTTCGACATCCTAGAGGACAAGTTGCATAATAGACCACTTCTAATAGATTATCTAAAAGTGAAAATTACTGTATCTCATGCTCCAAATGTAGATCTACCTATTCCACATCATGATGATGATATTCATATAGTTAAAAAGGCTTTTAGTACATTCATTTCATGGTCATCACAACTTGTAAGAGTACACGTGGACAAAGAGGTATTTATTTCAATTTTTTCAAGAAAAACCTTTAAAAATTATTGAAAAAAAGGTCTAAACCAATGAATGTTATTATAGACTGAGAAAGAGAAGGGGTGACAAGAAATGTGGGCTCAAAATCATCTAAAGGATCGACCAACCGATCTAAAAGATCTGCTGAAATCACAATAACACCGGATGTTCTCTATCCACATTTACTAGCATTGAAGACTCGTGATGATACGAAGCTAAAAAGTGGTAGTAGTCATATAGTTGTTTTTGAAAAGAATACATATTGAGAGGAAATTCAAGATTTCATTTCCAGTGTAATGTAAATGATATCCTTGAATATGGTTGTCTAGGTGTCAATGTTGTAAATTTATTTATGAGGTGTGTTTTTATGAATTGATTTTCTAAAAGATGATATAATATGCTAATTATGAGTAAATCAATTTTATATTATTGGTAGGTGTGTATATGAAAAATAGTTGAAGGAAGTTTCCCATGATCCAAAATTCAGACTTTTTAGTCCTCATACCACATCAACACAACTAACAAAATTTGATCCATTAAAAAGGGATGAAATAGTGAAAGGCTTGTTAAACATATTTGAAAGCAAGATTACGGATGATAGACTCTTCCTAATACCAACCATGTATGGGTAAAAACCTATCATTAAATCATTTCAAATATATTTTCACTTCTTTCATTACTTATTCCTTTTGTGTTTTTAGGAAACATTGGATACAAATTGTGGTGAACTTGGATACGCCAAAGATTTATTTTCTGGAATCAATGTAAGGATATCCAACAATCCGACCACACATGAAGGAGTTCTTGAATCTGTAAGACAGTACATCAAAATTTTTAGCTCTAAACATCAAGTTATGTAATTTATATTATCTTTTACTAAGGATTTTGTTATGATAGGATTGTAGAGACCCAAATCTTGACATACATGGATATTACATTACTTTAGCGGAATACTTAATACATAACAATAACAGACACACAAGGATCGTAATAGTTTAGTGTCCTTGGAAACTTGGAACGTAATCTTCTAATCATGGTGAAAGATCTTCAACATCTCCCATAAAGATCTTCCCCTTTTTTTCTTACCTAAAACCTTTCTTTATATCCTGGGGAAAAGAAAACATAAAAAGGGTGAGCTCAAATGCTCAGTAAGGTTAAGCATGGATAAAATAAAACATACCATATACATTTGAACTTAAAAACATGAACATAATGTTTAAACATCAAAAGCTTGAGCAATGACATAAAACATGGAAGTACGTAAGGCATAGATCATAAAGAAACGTTAATAATGATAAAATAGCATGGTAATAAAACATGTAATTGTGGAAACCATTAAGCACATGATATGATTTCCATAGTAGCCAAGGTATTGCTGCCAAGACCATCTTAGTGGACAAAGTCCCTTTCTAAATCGAGTTCACTCCCCATTCCAGTCCTGTATTACTGAACCGGTTTAACTTGTCGTTCCAGCCATGTCTATCTTATGAGATATAAATCTTTACCAAATGAATTGGAGGGAGATATAGGTCCCACCCATCTCATAATAAAATCATTCTTTCCTGTGCCAAAAAATCATAAATCATACATCATTGCATAACCCATGAAATAAAATGGGATTCTTAAACATCATGGCATCATAACATAATCCATAAACAATTGATATCATTTCATCATAAGAAAATTGAAACCATTTAAATCATAGAGACATTTTACTTGAAACATACACATATGAAATAATGTCATCTTAGATGGAAAATAGTTTTTACAAAACACTTGAAATGAATTCTTGGGGAAAATATCCTTTCTTCTTTAAAATCATTTTCATTTCACAAAATTCCTTGCAATTTTAAAAGATAAGGGTTTTGTTGAAAATAATCATTCAATATTGTAGATGAAGCTTCTTGAAAATGAGGCGTTATGAAACCGTAAAAATCCATTCACGCCGTATAAGTTAAAAATAACATTCTCCTCATACTTTTTTCGGAGAAGTCAAAAATTACCTTATATGTTAACCAAAGGAAAGATTCCATTCATACAATGTGGTAAAAAGTCAATAAATGGTAAAAATGACTTTAAACATCCATGGAATAATGGAAAACATTTTATGAAAGAATTTTTAGAAAACATGGTCATGGATGATAAATGTAACCCCAGTATATACTTACGTATAAGCAATCTCGGATAAAAATGAGATTGAAAATTTATCCCTTACCTTAGGTCCGATATGCTTTGTACGTATCCAAACCTCCTGTATAAGGATTTAAATAATGTCATTGACTTATTACAGAATCATATTCATTGTTATGATATCATATATGTTTCACTTATAACTTTATATTACCCGTTCTTTTGTAAATTCCATGTTAAAGCAGCGTTTTGGGTAAAATCATTTCATTTATCGTATGTGTTTCGACTTTTCATTCTTTTTTTTTTAAGGTTGGGGCCGAAGCCTCATTTTTATTATTAAAGCAAAGCAAAGACCTCTTTAACTGGGTAGAGGGAGACCCATTACATAGCCCGAAGGCCCAGTGGGCATTTAGCCCATTACATGACCCGTAGGCCCATTTTTTTGGCCCAAAGACCATTCTGTGAATAGTACTGCTACAGTACCCGCGTTGCTACAGTACTGCACAGTACCCGCCGCTGCTATAGTGCTCTGCCGCCGCTACAGTGTCCGCCGTTGCTATAGTGCCGCCGCTGCCACAGTACGCTACAGTACTGCTACAGTAACCTGCGCCCAATAGGTTTTGAACCCCCATTTTTCATGTAGATTTAAGGGGTTCTTACCACTAAAACATGATTTACATATATTCATCATATACATATATATATTATAGGTCGATAAAAGGAATGAAATACACCGTTCATGGAGACGGTAGTCCGTACGTACGCATGAACGTTGTTTTCGTTTCCTTATTGAATTGAATGAAACTAAATAGAAGACATACATATATATATATATATAGATAAATACAGTAGCATTATTATTTCATATATTTCATTATTATTCATTAAATAAACTTTATGATCATTCATGTATGGTTAACATGGAAAATGAATCTCATCGCGACTTGGAGACGGTAGTCCATACGTACGCATGAGCGATGATATCATTTCCATAATCATTGAATTGAATTGTAGTGGATGATACAATATATCAGAATTATTATGTTGTTATAATAACTATGTATAGTTGTTATATACACCATTATACCCATCCAAGTAAGGTGGTGTTTGAAAAATAGATTACACCACGGCGTGGAGACGGTATTCCGTACGTACGCACGCGCGGTGATTTCATTTTCCGTAGGATGGATAGATGATGAAATAGGGTTGTTTCATACTTATAATAACATATCAGTATATGATTTATACTGATGTTTTTACTTCATAATGAAACAACTAAAGAATAAGAAGTGGGATAATAAATAAAGTTGAAAGAATCGGTAACGGACATTACCTCTTCTTTGAAACGCCTCTTTGAGACCTCCTTTTAGGGAACTGAAATTGGTCTTTGAAGAAGACCAGGACCTCTAGGATGTTTCTAGGAAAGTGGAGAAGAGAATTTGGCAGGGTTTGGCCGATCTTGAAGGCTCAAAGTGGTGTGAGGAAGAGAGGGAGGAAGTGCCCTTTTATAAGGGAGGAGACAGGTACCTTTGGAATAACTAAAAATACTATTTTATTATAAAGCCAAATTCGGTTTTAAATAGCTCCAAATTGATTTATTTCGAAGATAAGGTGGGGATCGGTCGAAATCCTCTCATCCAATAGAATTTATACAAGTTTAGGTTCCTCTTTTAACCTTATCATTTAGATATAACATTAAGTTAGATAATTTTACTTTTACCGTGTCTTTTTGTGTTCTTACACTATAAGGTTAATAAACTTACTATAAGAAGCCAAACGAACCCCAAGTTGTTTATTATTAATATATATAACCTTATCTAAGTCATTTGGCCGAACCTTATATTTTTAGGAATAAAATAACAATTACTAATATAATATTTTTTTAAAAACTATTTTATGTCAATTTTGACACTATTTAGTAATTGATTTTTTTGAAAATACTAACAGTGTGATAAGTTCGAAAAAAATTAATTAAATCAATAATAACATGTCATATTAACCTAGAAAATTATTTTAATTCATAAAAAGTCTCAAATTATATTTATTTGGGTATTTATAACATCAATTATGTCAATATTTCATTAATAAGATAATTACAACATCATCATTGTGTCATAAATAAATTAAATTATTTAATGTCTAAAAGTTACAAATAAAATACCATTATGTAGGAAATATTTTTATCTTTATAATTAATATTTATAGTCGAATTTATCTTATGTATAACCCTATATTAAAAATGATATACTTATTGAACTTTGATTTTAACTATTTTAACCCTTCTTTAAATAAATTAATAATAAATGTTCTAATCTAATCCAAGTGGGCCTAAATGGTCATATTTTATTCCTAAGGTTGTTTGTGCTCGAATTAAACTTATCCAATAGAATTAGTACATGTTTTAGGGTAATAATAAAATCATTTTTACCCTTAATTACCCTATTTACTTTTAACCATGGTAAAAAAAATGTAAAAAGTTACTATTCACTAAAAATTATTTTCATCTCATTGAACCACATTTTACTTACTGAAATCAACCGTGTCTCTCAGATTTTTGAAATTCCACTCATAGAAGCGGTAAAATTAAGGTTTATGAAAAATTCATTTTTTTAACTACCACTTAGTGGTTTCACTATTCATCAAAAAATGAAAGTTTCCAGAAAAATACCAAAAATTAGGCCTAAGCTATATTTCATATTATGAACTGAAAAATGAGGTCTAGTTTACCAAATTCAAAACATATCAGTTGCATTACTTAATTTATAAATTAATTCCTGTCGTCAAAACAAATAGCGTGTTCTTAATAGATAATAATTATCAAAAGATTGACATTTGTTTATATCTGGTTTAAATGTGAAATTACTTCCAATGACCAACATTGAATTAAATTGTAAAAATATATTCTAAATATACTTTAAAACCACTCAAATTAATAATTTATCACTATTAATTATTTCGATTAAAAAGGTTGTTTTTAATTAAAATTTATTAACTTTCACTATTCATCAGAAAATGAAAGTTATCCGAAAAGTACCAAAATTTCTCCCTAAGCAAATCTCGATATTCTGGATCCAAAAATGAAGTCCATTTTTAAAAATAAAATTTACAAAATTTCAAAAAGTGGTTATTACTATTCATAACGGATATCTTTAATAATATTTTAATAGCATATCATTGTTTAGCGAAACTCGGTATTGCGTACAACACGCGCTATCGCGGAAGGTCGTACTTGCGTGTAATGCAAGACAAGTCAAGGTTGTGTGTTGTGCAAAAATCCTTCGTTGTTTCGTATAACATAATCCAACCATATTTCATTTATACATTGAATATATATATATATATATACTCAATGTTGCGTAGAATAACTATTTTCAAAATTGTGTGTAACACGATCCAAGAATAGTGTTGCGTATACTGCAAGCTAATACGGTGTTGCATATAGCTCAAGGTAATCTTGGTGTTGCATACAACACAAGACATTAATGAAATTAAAAGAATATTTTTCAAAAAATCTCAGGGTGTTACATTCTACCCCCCTTAAAATGAATTTCTCTCTCAAAATTTGTCGGGGTTATAAATGGTTTACTACTCGAAAGTTTGTTTAATAGAAACCCACATCATAAAAAGGAATACCCAAACTTAGCTTTAAAAACTAAAGTATGAAATGTAACGGTTACCCAAATTAACTCATCATTGGGTTTCCACGTAGGAGAACATAGGTGAAAATATGGATATGGAAGAAAAATCTAACCATCAAGTTCTGATGGAGAGTGGTAGAGAACATGGCTATGAAATATCCAATAATAACAAAGCCATAGATTTTTGATGATCTAAGGTACCATCTGATTCATCAGATATATGGGCACTAGGACAACATTTTTGGTTTTCAAGATCATTTCCCTAAAGTTGGTGAATTAAAAGAAATACTTACATGATTTTGGTACAATTTCACTGTTGTTCGTGAATTGAACAATTTCCCCTTCATCCCTTAAAGAAATGGAGATGAATTTCTTATTCATGATGTGTTAGCAGATCATGTGATAGAATGATGGGTCCTCCCATCTGTTTCAAACAAAAGGTTAGAAAAAGTTATAAGTCCATCTTATGGTTAGATTAATCGTATATGGTTCCAAAAATGAACTTATACTTCATATATCATACCGCTTAATAAAAATAAAACTAGTTTCTACTAACCAGGGACTTCCTGTAGGACAGTGGTAGGCGATAAAGTCTAGTCGCACTTCAGTTGTGGGTTCAATTCCCACATCCTTGTCCGACGCGATGGGCTGTCACCCGTCCTGCAGGTTGTCCTTTTTTCTAAAACTACATTACTATAACATCCCATCAATAATATCGAAAAAAATTCTATTCTTAAACAATACTAACTTATGTCCAACATAATCCATTCCAATCTTTAGGCTTATCCATAATACTGCAGTCCACTCTCATAATATAGTGAAAATGATTACCAGAGATTTCATATAACAAGCATGTTAATACCATCGTTGATCCCCATATATCATAAGATATGTCCTGTTGGTCATATTCCAAATATTCTAAGGCCTTAATCATGTATTATCTTGAAAAAATGAATACCCATTGAATCTTAGTAAAAACATGGGTTCTTTCAAAAGTCAACTCATTCCACATACCAAAAACCCAAAATTCTATATACTCAAACCATGATATAAATATTTCCTTATATCAGTCATGAGCTCATGAATACTATCAAACATTTAATTTTATCCTTATCCCTTCATTATGCGCATATCATCTACATTCCAAAAATATCTGAATAACATTTCATGGATATTGGTACCATTAATCATACACTTTCAAAACTCAAGGAAAGACAACAGTGTAACAATCCTTAGATGTCTATTTATTCCATAGTACCATGAGATTACTTATACAACATTACACATGATAAACATGTAATCATTCCACTACATTCTTAAACCATTGACCGAGCTTCAAAAATTCTTTCATCTCACATATCATTTGTAGTCTCTTCATCATCATCAACATAAATACTACCCATACGACCATACTGATTCTCTTCATGAGACTTTCCCTTAGGGAATTGGTTTTCATAATGCTCGTACATTCCACATTTAAAACATTTAACCATTGTTTATGTCATAGCAATACCATTATCCTCATCCCTGGTGTTAAATGAACCTTTTCCTTTGCACTTACTAGCTTTGTGTCCTTCTTTTCCACACCCAAAGCATCTTCCAGTTCCTTTGAAACATTCTCCTTGATTCCCCTTCCCACATTATTTACATAGGGGAAATTGAACTTTCTTTCCTCTATGATCATCATGAAACTCCATCTTTCTATTGTTAGCCGAGTCAGGAAACTTACCAAATTTTACATTATTGATCATATTATGAGATTGCTGATTCGGCATAATAATGATTTTTGGACTTCCAAATCCCATTTCATTTGGTTTCTCATGAAGAATATCATTCCATTGTCCATCATATCATCCATTATCGTGAATCATCTTGTTTCCAGCCATTTTCTAAAACCCAAAAAGAATAGTGTGAGCGGCAAAAATCATAATAAAGGGGGAGTAACTTCAATATCTAACATATTTGGTTTAATCTAATATTGTTACCATAGTTCTAGGACTATATCCTATACGTATACTTATCCTTAGGGACATCCCTAGACATACCTTAGAAATATCTCTAGGGATCTCACTAACGTTTTCGCATCCTAGTTTCCAAAGGTTGACTAAACTTTTCCTCTGATACCAAATGTAAAGACCCAAAGCTTGAAGTACATGGATATTACATTACTTTAGCGGAATACTTAATACATAACAATAACAGACACATAAGGATCGTAATAGTTTAGTGTCTCTAGAAACTTGGAACGTAATCTTCTAATCGTGGTGAAAGATATTCAACATATCCCATAAAGATCTTTCCCTTTTTTTCTTACCTGAAACCTTTATTTATATCCTGGGGAAAAGAAAACATAAAAAGGGTGAGCTCAAATGCTCACTAAGGGTAAGCATGGATAAAATAAAACATACCATATACATTTGAACATAAAAACATGAACATAATGTTTAAACATCAAAAGCTTGAGCAATGACATAAAACATGGAAGTACGTAAGGCATGGATCATACAGAAACATTAAGAATGATAAAATAGCATGGTAATAAAACATTTAATTGTGGCAACCATTAAGCACATGATATGATTTCCATAGTAGCCAAGGAATTGCTGCCAAGACCATCTAAGTGGACAAAGTCACTTTCTGAATCGAGTTCACTCCTTGTTCCAGTCCTGTATTACTGAACCGATTTAACTTGTCGTTCCAGCCATGTCTATCTCATGAGATATAAATCTTTACCCAATGCATTGGATGGAGATATAGTTCCCACCCATCTCATAATGAAACCATTCTTTCGTGTGCGACAAAATCATAAATCATACATCATTGCATAACCCATGAAATAAAATGGGATTCTTAAACATCATGCCATCATAACATAATCCATAAACAATTGATATCATTTCATCATAAGAAAATTGAAACCATTTAAATCATAGAGACATTTTACTTGAAACATACACATATGAAATTATGTCATCTTAGATGGAAAATAGTTTTGACAAAACACTTGAAATGAATTCTTGAGGAAAATATCCTTTCTTCTTTAAAGTCATTTTCTTTTCACAAAATTCCATGCAATTTTAAAAGATAAGGGTTTTGTTGAAAATAATCATGAAATATTGTAGAAAAATCTTCTTGAAAATGAAGCGTTATGAAACCGTAAAAATCCGTTCACGCCGTATAAGTTAAAAATAACATTCTCCTCGTACTTTTGTCGGAAAAGTCAAAAAGTACCTTATATGGTAACCAAAGGAAAGATTCCATTCATACAATGTGGTAAAAAGTAAATAAAGGGTAAAAATGACTTTAAAAATCTATGGAAGAATGGTAAAAATTTTATGAAAGCATTTTTAGAAAACATGATCATGGATGATAAACGTAACCCCAGTAAATACTTACGTATAAGCAATCTCGGATAAAAATGAGATTAAAAATTTATCCCTTACCTTAGGTCTGATATGCTTCGTACGTATCTGAACATCCTCTATAATGATTTAAATAATGTCATTGACTTATTAAAGAATCATATTCATTGTTATGATATCATATATGTTTCACTTATGACTTTATATTACCCGTTCTTTTGTAAATTCCATGTTAAAGCAGCGTTTTGGTTAAAATCATTTCATTTATCGTATGTGTTTCGACTTGTCATTCTTGATATTATTACTTATATCCTAATTTACATAATTTCAGAATGTAAAACATGATTTACATATATTCATCATATACATATATATATTATAGGTCGATAAAAGGAATGAAATACACCGTTCATGGAGACGGTAGGCCGTACGTACGCATGAACGCTATTTTCGTTTCCTTATTGAATTGAATGAAACTAAATAGACGACATACATATATATATACATAAATCATGTAGCATTATTATTTCATATATTTCATTATTATTCATTAAATAAACTTTATGATCATTCATGTATGGTTAACATGGAGAATGAATCTCATCGCGTTGTGGAGACGGTAGTCCGTACGTACTCACGAGCGATGATATCATTTCCATAATCATTGAATTGAATTGGAGTGGATGACACAATATGTCAGAATCAGTATGATGTTATAATAACTATGTATAGTTATTATTTATACCATTATACCCATCCAATTAAGTTGGTGTTGGACAAACATATTACACCACGGCGTGGAGACGGTATTCCGTACGTACGCACGCGCGGTGATTTCATTTTCCGTAGGATGGATAGATGATGAAATAGGGTTCTTTCATAATTATAATAACATATCCGTATATGAGTGATACTGATGTTATTACTTCATAATGAAACAAATAAAGAAGAAGAAGTGGAAGAAGAAATAAAGTTGAAAGAATCGGTAACGGACATTACCTCTTCTTTGAAGCGCCTCTTTGAGACCTCCTTTTAGGGCACTGAAATTGGTCTTTGAATAAGACTATGACCTCTATAAAGTTTATATGGAAGTGGAGAAGAGAATTTGGCAGGGTTTGTCCGAGATTTAAGGCTGAAAGTGGTGTGAGGAAGAGAGGGAGGAGGTTCCCTTTTATAAGGGAGGAGAGGGGCACCTTTGGAATAACTAAATATATTATTTTATTATAAAGACAAATTCGGTTTTAAATAGATCCAAATTGATTTATTTCTAAGATAAGGTGGGTATGGGTCTAAATACTCTCATCAAATAGAACTTAGACAAGTTTAGGTTCCTATTTCAACCTTATCATTTAGATTTAACATTAAGTAAGATAATTTTACTTTTACCGTGTCTTTTTGTGTTCTTACACTATAAGGTTAATAAACTTACTATAAGAAGCCAAACGAACACCAAGTTGTTTATTATTAATATATATAACCTTATATAAGCCATTTGTCCGAACATTAGATTTTTAGGAATAAAATAACAATTACTAATATAATATTTGTTTTAAAAACTATTTTATGTCAATTTTGAAACTATTTAGTAATTGATTTTTGTGAAAATAATAACATAATTATTAGTTCTAAAAAAATTACTTAAATCAATACTAACATGTCATATTAACCTATAAATTTATTTTAATTAGTAAAAAGTCTCAAATTATATTTATTTGGGTATTTATAACATCAATTGTGTCAATATTTCATTAATAAGATAATTACTCCATCATCTTTGTGTCATTAATAAATTACATTATTTAATGTCTAAAAATTACAAATAAAATACCATTATGTAGGAAATATTTTTATCTTTATAATGAATATTTATAGTCGAATTTATCTTATGTATAACCCTATATTAAAAATGATATACTTATTAAACTTTGATTTTAACTATTTTAACCCTTCTTTAAATAAATTAATAATAAATGTCCTAATCTAATCCAAGTGGGCCTAAATGATCATATTTTATTCCTAAGGTTGTTTTTGGTCTAATTAAACTTATCCAATAGAATTAGGACATGTGTTAGGGTAATAATAATGTCATTTTTAACCTTAATTACCCTATTTACTTTTAACCGTGGTAAAAAAAGTAAAAAGTTATTATTCGCCAAAAATTATTTTCATCTCATTGAACCACATTTTACTTACTGACATCCACCGTGTCTCTCGGATTTTTGAAATTCCACTCACAGAAGCAGTAAAATTAGGTTTTATGAAAAATTCTTTTTTTTAACTACCACTTAGTGGTTTCACTATTTATCAAAAAATGAAAGTTTTCAGAAAGATACCAAAAATTAGGCATAAGATATATTTGATATTATGAATTGAAAAATGATGTCTATTTTTCCAAATTCAAAACATATCATTTTAATTACTTAATTTATAAATTAATTCTCGTCGTCAAAACAATTAGCGAGTTCTTAAGAGATAATAACTATCAAAAGATTTACATTTGTTTATGTCTGGTTTAAATGTAAAATTACATCCAATGACCAACAGTGTATTAAATTGTAAAAATATATTCTAAATATACTTTAAAACCACTCAAATTAATAATTTATCACTATTAATTATTTTTATTAAAAAGGTTGTTTTTAATTAAAATTTAGTAATTTTCACTATTCATCTGAAAATGAAAGTTATCCGAAAAGTAAAAAAATTTCACGCTAAGCTAATTTCAATATTCCGGATCCAAAAATGAAGTCCATTTTGAAAAATAAAATTTACAAAATTTCAAAAAGTGGTTATTACTATTCATAACGGCTAGTTTTAATAATATTTTAATAGCATATCATTTTTTAGCGAAACTCGGTATTGCGTACAACACACGCTATCGCGGAAGGTCGCGCTTGCGTGTAATGCAAGCCAAGTCAGGGTTGTGTATTGTGCAAGAATCCTTCGTTGTTTCGTATAACATAATCCAACCATATTTCATTTATACAATGAATATATATATATATACTCAATGTTGCGTAGAATAACTATTATCAAAATTGTGTGTAACACGATCCAAGAATAGTGTTGCGTATACTGCAAGCTAATACTGTGTTGTGTATAGCGCAAGGAAATCTTGGTGTAGCATACAACACAAGACATTAATGAAATTAAAAGAATATTTTTCATAAAATATCTGGGTGTTAGAAGGATGGTGTATCAATATCATCTAAAAAATGAATGAGGACAGGGACTAAACATAAGGAGGCGAGCAAGTACTATGTCTGGAAAAGTATAAGGGTATATATAATAAAATTTCTCTATCCAAATACGTATCAAAAAAAATTACTCATTATCCTAATGATCAAAGTTTTTGCAGTTTCTAAAAGAAAAAAAAGATTAAGATTGTGGTTATTATATTTGTAAATTTAAGAGAGAGATCATTTTCCATCAACAAACTAGCATTCCTAACGAGGTATTTTCAAAAACAACAACTATTTCATTTAAATTATATATTAATTATTTATTTATATATTTTTTTAGTACTAATATGACTGTAGAAAAGCCACATATTCAGAAGACGATATAGATTTTCCCAAAAATGAGTGGGACACATACCTTATGTAAGACTGTACACAAATAGCATGAAGATCCGACTTGGGGATGTGTACAATTGGCGTACATTTTTTATAATGGTTTACGGAGATCAAAAGATAAAACATTTTTGTATGTAAATGTTCATATGAAAATTGTAATTGTTATTAAATAAAACACTCTTTCTCTAAAGATTCTTTTGTCCATTTTAACAGATGAAATGCACCAACAACATGCATGAATTATGAACCACTTTTCTTTTGGATTTGGATAAAAACCAAATAAAATCTCCAAAATACCTTTATATCACACACACCCACTCAAATTAAAATAAAAGGTGAGTAAAACTCTCCAAACAAAATTTATTGCAGTATGAGAATCGAGATTCCAAATGGATTCTCATGTGTTGAACATTTTCATTGGTAGAAATTGTATGTTTTTTTATTATCCATAATAAGAAAATGAACATTGTTGGAACCTCATTCCCCCATAGGGTACCCCACCCCCCACCACCACACACACACGTCCAAGTTTTCAATTTAGAAGAATGTCACATGAGTAATTTTTGACATGTATGAGTCAACCCCACCTCAATCCGAGGCACAGTGTGATCGGTATCACTCAAAGTGTCTCTCTTTTGTTTAAAATGAATAGAATTTTAAATGAAAACAACCACTAACATACTAAAAACTAAACAAATGAATTAATATTGTGTTGATAATTTAATATAATGATCCATGGGTCATGTTTTATGTGTAATAGGAAACCCTTCCTCTATACGAGGCACAGTGTGGCCAGTATCACTCAAAGTGTCTCTCTTTTGTTTAAAATGGATAGAATTTTAAGTGAAAACAACAACTGACATAAGTAAAATAGAACAAACGCATTATGATTGTTTTTATACTTTAGAATAATGATCCATGTGCCATTTTTGATGTGTATGAGTCAACCCTACCTTAATCTAAGGTATGGTGTGGTCGGTATCACTCAAAGTGTCTCTATTTTGTTTAAAATGGATAGACTTTTAAATGGAAACAACAACTGACATACAGAAAACTGACCAAACACATTCATATTGTGATGATACTTTAAGAAAACAATACATGGGTCATTTTGTATGTTTAAAATTCAATACAACCTCAATACGAGGCACGGTCTGACCGATATCACTCAAAGTATCTCTCTTTTGTCAAAAATGGACAACATTTTTAGGGAAAACAACAACGGACGTATGGAAAACTGACCAAATGCATTCGGATTATTGTGATACTTTCGTATAACGATCCATGGGTCATTTATGACATGTAAGAGTCAAACACTACTCAATTAAAGGCACGGTGTGACTAGTATCACTCAAAGTGTGTCTCTTTTGTTTAAAATGGACAGAATTTTAAGTGAAAACAACAACTAACGTACGGAAAGCTGACCAAATGCATTCCGATTGTGTTGATCCTTTAGAATAATGATCCATGGGTAATTTGGGATTTGTAAAATTCAACCCTACCTCCATCCTAGACATGGTGTGACCTGTATCACTCAAAGTGTCTCTCTTTTGTTTAAAATGGATAGAATTTTAAGTGAAAACAAAAACTGACATACGGAAAACAGATCAAACGCATTCAGAACAAATTTATACATTAGTAAAATGATCCATGGGTCATTTTTGACATGTAAAAGTCAGACATGCCTCAATATGTGACATGGTTTGACTGGTATCACTCAAAGTGTATGTCTTTTGTTTAAAATGGATAGAATTTAAAGAGAAAACAATAACTGACGTATGGAAAACTGGCCAAACTCATTCTGATTGTGCTTATACATTAGTAGAACGATCCATGGGTCATTTGTGATGTGTATGAGTCAACCCCCATAAATCTGTTGCATGGTGTAACCATTATAACTCAAAGTGTGTCTCTTTTGTTTAAAATGGAGAGAATTTTAAGTGAAATAAAAAACTAACATACCGAAAACCAACCAAACACATTCATATTAGCTTGATACATTAGGAAAACAATACATGGTTTATTTTGTATGTGTATGAGTCAACCTCATCTCAATATGAGGCATGTTGTGGCTGGTATCACTAAAAGTGACTCTCTTTTGTTTAAAATAGACCAGATTTTAAGTAAAAACAACAACTAACATATGGAAAACTGACCAAACGCATTAGGATTGTGTTGATACATTAGTAGAAAAATAAATGGGACATTTTTGATGTGTAAAATTCAACCCCTCCTCAATATATGGCATTGTGTGACTGGTATCACTTAAAGTGTCTATATTTTGTTTAAAATGGATAGAATTTTAAGTGGAAAAAACAACGGATGTATGGAAAACCGATCAAACACATTTTTATTGTGTTGATACTTTTGGATAATGATAAATGGGTAATTTTTTAGGTTTAAGAGTAAACTCCCCCTCAATAAAAGGTATGTTGTGACCGGTATCACTCAAAGTGTCTATCTTTTGTTTAAAATGCTCAAAATTTTAAGTGAAAACAGCAACTAACATACGGAAAACTGACCAAACGCATTGGGATTGTGTTGATACTTTTTTAAAATGGTCCATGTGTCATTTTTAAGATGTACGATTCAACTTTGCCTCAATCCAAGGCATGGTGTGGCCGTAATCACTCAAAGTGTCTCTCTTTTGTTTAAAATGGACAGAATTTTATATGAAAACAACAATTGACATACAGAAAACTGACCAAATGAATTTGGATTGTGTTGATACTTTAGGATAATGATTCATGGGTAATTTTTTATGTTTATGAGTCAACCCCACCTCAATCTGAGGCACTTTGTGACTGGTATCACAAAAAGTGTCTCTCTTTTGTTTAAAATGGACAAAATTTTAAGTGAAAAGAACAATTAACATACGAAAAACCTACCAAACACATTATTATTATGTTGATACATTATAAAAAAGATAAATTGGTCATTTTTTATGTGTAAGAGGCAACCCTGCCTCAATCTGAGGCATGGTGTAGCTGGTATCACTCGAAGTGTCTCTCTTTTCATTAAAATGGACAGAATTTTAAGTGAAAACAAAAAATAACGTACGGAAAACTGACCAAATAAATTTATATTGTGTTGATACAATAGTAAATGATACATGGGACATTTTTTATGTTTAAAATTCAACCATTCCTCAATATAAGGAATTTTGTGACCGATATCTCTAAAAGTGTCTGTCTTTTGTTTAAAATGGACAAAATTTTAAGTGAAAACAAAAAATAACATATAGAAAACTAATAAAATGAATTTGGATTGTGTTGATACATTATTATAACTACACATAGGTCATTAGTTATGTCTATGAGTCAAATATTCTTCAATAATAGGCACGGTGTGATTGGTATCACACAAAGTGTCTCTCTTTAGTTTAAAATAGATATAATTTTATGTGAAAACAACAACTGATATACGAATTACCGACCAAAAGCATTCATATTGTGTTGATAATTAAGGAAAAAGATCCATGGGTTATTTTTGACATGTAAAAGTGAACCCTACCTCAATCTGAGGTATATTGTGGCTGTTATCACCCAAAGCGTCTCTCTTTTGTTTAAAATTGACAAACTGTTAAGTGAAAACAACAACTGACATATGGAAAAACAACCAAACACATTAGGATTGTGTCGATACTTTATTATAATGATCCATTGGTCATTTTTACATGTAAAAGTCATCCCCACCTCAATCTGAGGCATGGTGTGACTGGTATCACTTAAAGTGTGTCTCTTTTGTCTAAAATTGACAGAATTTTAAGTGAAAATAACAAATGACATACGAAAAAACCGACCAAACACATTTACATTGTGTTTGTAATTTATTAAAATGATCCATGGGTCATGTTTGATGTTTATGAGTCAACAGTGCCTCAATTTGAGGCACGTTGTGGCCAGAATCACTCAAAGTGTCTCTCTTTTGTTTAAAATGGATAGAATTTTAAGCGAAAACAACAACTGACATACGAAAAAATGACTAAATGAATTTTCATTGTCTTTATACTTTAGTAGAAAGATCCAAGGGTCATTATTTATGTGTATGAGTCAACCCTTCCTCAATCTGAGACATGGTGTGACTGGTATCACTCAATGTGTCTTTCTATTGCTTAAAATGGACATAATTTTTAAATGAAAACAACAAATGATGTACGAAAAACAATTCAAAAGTCATTACCTATGAAATATGAAACTTAGACAAGCCTCATATATTACTAAGTAGTCCTTAGACAATAAACCCCAATTAATAATTCATCACACACCCTAAATGTAAACCTTTATCCTTAAAGTTCATTGTGAGGGATGAAAACAAAGAGGAAAGGAAAAGGGAGAAGAACAAAAGGGAGTGAAAAGAGAATAGAGGATTTAAATTGGATAAATTTTCAAGATAAAGTGCTCTTAGACTAAATTTCGGGAAGGGGATGGGAGGAAATACGTTGAAATATTGTAAAATTATGTCATATCATCAGTAACATTCATGGTCTGGTTGGGCATTTTTCCAAACAATTCACCAACCTTTTGGGAGCCATTAGATAAGAAACCCTCTTCTACACAGTTTGTAAAAACAGTTAACTAACCTTGTTCCAATCATTCAAAATTACTTAGTTAAACTATAAATCCATATCACATGGTTTTTCCTAACCATGAACAACCCATGTTCCTAACAACTCCCTCAAAAAGGTAAGTTGCATGGATTTTACTTAGAGGCATACCACCCATCCCTTTACTATGGATGTAAAATAGTAAAAGTTCAAAATGAATAGGAAACATCCCCATGAAAGTGTATCCATATGGGTTCTTCTAAATTGTGTCCCATAATAAAAGCACTACATGACTACTAATCAAGAGTCTAGGAATGAAAAAGAATAATCATATATCTCCCCACCATTTATAAATTCTATAAATGGAGGGAAAATAAGAAAACACACCATAAGATAAAGGCATCAACCACAAGAACACATTTCCTTAAGTGTCCCAAGAATCACCAAAATCCATCTACCATGAAGGATCTACAGGGGAAACTCTCTAAGTCCTAAGGAAAAATATCCCAAAAGTATCTCAAAATATATAAACAAATTCCATAACCATGCTTGATATGAATCTTAACCACAAAAAACTTGAAGAATAACTCACATGCAAGCCCTAATCAAATGGTTCTTAAGGTTCTTAAATTGAACACTCTCTGAATATTTTATTTGAGACAATGTAAGATATCATTTGGAGAGATATTATTTAATGATATCTTTTGATAATCGTAATAAATAATTAGTACATCACATTAGGTATGTATTTTTTCCCATTGTTTAATCCCAAATTAACTACAACTGCATATTTTATCTGTGTGAACTGCTTGTTTCATATGATGATTTTTTGTAGGTCTTGTTTGGGTGTGCTGCTGTAGAATTTCATGTTACTAAAGGCAGGGAATTTATCAGCGCTAAAAACATACTGATAAAGGTATCCTTTATCAGTGATAAAAAATAGATGATAAAATATCCCTCTATTAGTGCCTTTTTAGTGTTGATAATGGATCCCTTTATCCGCACCTTTTAAGCTCTGATAAAGGCACCCTTTATCAGTGCCTTTTTAGCAATGATAAACAAATCCTTTATCAGTGCTTTTTTAGCACAGATAAAGACACCCTTTATCAGCACTTTTTTAGCACTGATACAGGCGCCCTTTATCAGTGCTTTTTTAGTGCTGATAAAGGGACAACCTCCCTTATTAGTGCTGAGCTTTATAGCATTTTTTTAGCACTGTTAAAGCTCATTTTGAGAGCTGATAAAGCCTGTTTTTGTAGTAGTGTATCTTTGAAGTATCGGCCCCTTAGGCCTTATTCGTTCATCTATTTATTGTGTACTAGATTTTTTATGATATAGATTCATTCATTATCTTTTGTTTTATAATAATTCCTTGATTTTACATTTATTATTCCGTATTTAGTTTCTAATCTATTTTGAAACCATTTACTTTCTTTATATGACCTTCTAATGTATGGAATGGTCCTGATGAATTTAAGAGTGTATATCTAATACTTATAATTTTAATTGGTAGAAATAACTATTAATGGGGTATGTTTTATGTCAAGACCCCGGTTTCATGCCCAGGGGAATTGAAAACACCCTTCCGGTAATTTCACAAATCGATTCGAGGACACAGGTTAGGGGTGGTATGGGTTGGTTCTTAAAAAAATTATATCAATGTTCATGGTTGTTTATTTTTTCTGAGTTATTGTAGACATGAGATTTGGAAATCATAACTCAATAGGTATTTCATGAGTGGATGATAGATCACCACCTTTTGTGACACAAGTTGAGTTACTAAGGTTTTCCAACAAGTGTTAGTCTTGGAAATTGGGCTTTTTTCTAAGTTATTTTTGAGATTTGTGGTTATATTTAGTTATGTTCAATATTTATTGGATTTTATGTGTTATTTTCTTCATTATATGTTTTTAAGTGAAATTTTTTAAGAGACCAAGCATCACATGCTTATTTTTTCACCACTTGAAAACCCATGTATAGACCATGCAGACCAGCCTTGGTTTCAATCAGTGGACAATGCATCGTCGGTACATGGTTTTCCAGACCGTGTATCTAAATCAAGTGTAGTGATAAGTTTTCCTATATTTTTAGATTTTGGAACCTTGATAATTCTAAGTCACTTTATCCTTCTCTATGATTACTTTAAAGTGTATTGATGCATTTTATATTGGTTATTGAAGATATTGGGGATTAATTAACTTGGTATTGGAAATAAAATTTGTATAATCATATTTAAAAGAAATGAGATTTCAAAAATATTTCAACAATTTCAAAATGATTTGGGTTGTAATGAGATTATGTTTTCTAAATAATTATTTATACATTAAATAGGGAATTTATATTAAATTTTTAATGGATTTTAAGATTAAAGGTGGTGGAAAAGGGTTTTTTTTAATTTTTCAAAAAGGTATAAGGGTTGTTAAGATAATGGGAACACTTTAAAAAAAGAAAAAACTAACTTTTTATATAATATTTTCTTTAAAAGTGATTTTATTTTATATTTTGATAATGATTAATTATTTTATACTAGATTTTATGATATTATATGTTTTAATTATTGTCTTGATTTAGTTTCTATTTCTTAATTTTGGAGTCTGAACCCAATAAGTCTTATTGATTTTTGTGAGGGATATATGGGAGGTTCTTTACCAAAACATACTTTAATAGAATAATGTATACTTCAGTTGATGTTTCTATGAATGGTGAATATATATCACGTGATTATTTATCCTCTAATTCAACTTAGGAATATATTTGGAGAGTTATGAAATCTAAACACTTCTTTATTTCTTAATAAATAAGATTCATAAAATGTGAAAGAATGTTTGTGTGATATATAGAGGTCCTCTACAAAACTTGCGCTTCATGAGCCTCTAATTATCAGGTTTAGAACCTCTATGTTTGAAGTTTTGAATTGGATGTGGTGTAAGTCCATTATTAAAGTAAAACCATATAGGTACCACAGAAAGGAAGGTTTTAAAGAACTATTCATTTAAAATTACATCCCAAAAGTGATGAAGATTTCAAATTCATGGGAATTAGATTACCTCATCAAGGTGAATTATTGAAATTTGAAAATTTCCTTTGATTCATAGAGTTATCACTTTTTTTATCAATTTGACTACAGATTGTTTTATGAAGTATCAATATTACATAAGGGTTTTTAATCAATATTGTGTTTATTTGTGTCTTTTATTAGACTTAACACCTATAAGGATTTCTTGAATATATACATAAGAATTAAAGTTTGCATACCTAGGATTCCATAGATGATTGATGATTCCCTTATTTATAAAGCTGCAGAATGAAGATCTAGTAAATGAACATAGAGGTAGAATAAGAAAGGAAAGATGTGTTTTAGTATTAAAATTATATTTTTATTATTTTTATTATATTTTTTTATGGAGTAAGTCCTTGTTGTTCCATCAGTGTATAAATTTTGGGAATAATAAAACTTTTTGTATTGATAATCTTAAAAATTTTCATAACAATGGTTGTTTTGATAATATAAAAAATATTTTCAAGGCATATGTTCATAATAAAAATTGGGATATATCTTACATTAGGAATAATCCCTAGGTGCATCCTACTAAACCTGGTATCAATTTGGTGACTATTTAAGGTAATCCTTGTTGTTTATTTCTTTCCTTATTTGATCCATCATTGCTTCTTATTATTTTGAGAGATAAATAATATAGATGTACATAAATATTTGATTATGGAATTATTTTTTGGATAAATTCAAATATTTTATAATGGTAATTTTATCATAGTTATCTCTAAAAATATATGATAATGTTTGGTAATTTACATTAACTTTATATTTATCTCTCTTTTTTATTTTGGATATTGATATTTAGAGAACGTTCATAATATCTTTGGGTAACTACCATGGATGAATGGTTGTGAAAAATATTTTATAGAATCTTGGTTTTTCTTTACTTCATATGTGTTTTCTCTATCCCTTATGAAGATAATACAATTTCATTGTCAGGATAGCTATTTGAAGTTCCCTAACCCTATCAAACCTATAAGAACATGAATTATCTTTGATCATAAGTTCCACTCATAATTTTTTCTTAAGTTTGTAAATAGACATTCCCTAGAGGTTGTTTAACTCTTATTGGTTTTAAATTCTGATTTTTCCTTGGTTTTGGGAATTCATAAATTAAAATTAACCTCTCTTAATAATATTTTTGTTTTTTTTATGTTTAAATTATTTTATGACCTGATTTTGTAACCCCTACTGTTTATTATTTGTAAGTAGTTTGTGCTCTTGTGGTATTATTTATTCTCATATTGACTGTATTTCTGATTGTTGTGGGTGATTCTGGTCAGTCATTGTGTTCCTCATTCTTTTGAATTGTATATTTAATGAGGATGTTTAACCTTATGTTTGTTCCAAGATAAAATAATTATTTTAAGACTTTTTTGGGTAAAAAAGTTTTATAGTGTGCATAATCTTCACACCCTGACCATTCATTTCTTACTATATTGTTTTCTCAATAGTATTACTTTGGTTTCAGGGTTACCTTAACATTAAATTATTTTTTATCATTTATCGAACTTTCGGATGAGTAAAAATATACCACCCTATAGAGGGTGCGGTTGCACCATAGTGAGGTTCATGGGTGAGGTTGTGTTTTAGTGGGATATGATGAGAATTATAGGTATATAGGATTTTGAACCCTGGATCTACCATTTTGGAGCCATCGTGTTGTATGACTTGAGGGCCTTGTTATAGGGGTTCCTGTAGAGGGTCGCGATTTCATGGAGCTCAAGGTTTTAATGTGTTGTCTCAAGGATCTAGGCCATCAATCCTTCCCCGAGGATGTCCTCTACATCACATTCTCAAAGGCTACACCGAAGAATACATGAGGAGGGGAACTACACTATAGTGGTTCTCTCCACACTATGTGATGTCTCTTAAAATATTTTTTTTAATAAAGTGAAATTTTCTCTTTGACCCACTAAAGATTTAAATGTTTGGGGGCTATCCATTTCTCTCATTTGACTGAATGACCCCTAGGCATGCCTCACTCAATTTCATCTTCTTATATTTATAATATCAAAGGAATTATTTGTTCTTTGAGTTTAATTCTTCAAGTAAATTTTTTCCTTGTCTTTTCCTCTTCATCTTTTTAACCTTTTCAGTTCTTTTCCTCCCATAATGAGGTCTCAACAACCAATGTTTCATTTCTATTTGATATTTAATTAATATTTTCATCATTTTAGTGTTACAATTATCCTTGAAATATTTTTATTTACTTATTCTATTGGGATAACACCCCGGTTTATAGAGGTGACAAGAATAAGTTTTGTTGCTCACTTCTTGGGACATTGAAATTAAAACCATGAATAATTGTTTGTTTTTAATACATACTTTAAGTGTTTTGTAAATTATATAAATTACGCATTTTTATTTTGGAAAAATGAAAGTATTTATTGTTAAATTTCATTGGATATAAAATGGGTTTCTTTTTTATATGATAAACTATTTTTTGAATTCCATGTACACAAATTGATTAATGAAAAAATAGATCTTATATGGAAATTCCACAAACTAAAAAATGGTTTTGTTTTCAAACTAATGTATTCAATTTTGTTCGTAATATATGTTTTATTAGAAAATTTAATGGTTTTTACTTACTCTTGAGCTATGAAATATTTTTAAGGATGATTGTAATATTTTTTAATAGTATTTCCATATTTCCTATTTTATTAAAGTTCCTTAAAAGTCCTAGTTTAAACATTCTAAGATAGTTTTCAAAAGATGATACTATTGGAGAATTACCCTTAGTATATTATGAAATTTTTGGAAACTAAAATTTTATATGGTGTGTGATTTAATCCAGCATATTCAGAAGTAAATACATACGTTTTTTATTTATCATTGATTAAAAAGTGTTTTTATTTTAAGGGTGTTTTTAGGTGAGGGTGAATTTATTTTTTGATTGATATGATTATATTATTATTTGGTAATTTATTCACTCACCTCTAATCATATGTCATGGGAAAACTATGGTAAAAATGTGAGAAATCTAAGTACATATTTAGAAATAGTTTAGTATTATTAACTAGCTAGTGGGCCTAAGTAAAACTTTTCTCTACTTTGGAGATTTCCCTTGGGTTAGTCCAATTAAGGTAATACCATGTTTTTGGGAATGTGTTTTGATATCTAGTGTCATTATATATTTGTTCTATGTTATCATTGTCCTAGATTATCCCCTAGTCCCTTAGGTTCCTATGATGATGTTCGTGATTTCATTGTTGTTCGTTGTTTTATGATAGTGTATCTTGGTTCCACTTATTTTATTCACTATTATAAGAAAGGCATCATATTTTATCACCTTTTCAGGGATATCTCTAAAATTAGTTTGAAACCCATTTTCCCATCATCTTATATGTATCTTTTCTTAAAAGGTATCAATAGTAGATTCATTTGGAAAAGATCTATGTATTTGTTTTTGTATAATATTTTCAATATAAAGTATCATGATACATTTTATTAGTGAAAATATAAAATATACATTTTACTTGTATTTCAATCTTTCATGAAACAGTTATATTTTTAAAGTTTCTTCTGGGGTTTATTAGAGGATGCCTACTAGTAAAATATTTCTCATTCCAATCATGTTATATATTTAGTACTTTTTCCTCTTATATGTTGTGGTTAGTTACCAACATTTTTTATAGATCTTTGGATGTGGTAGGTGAAGTTGTCCAACTAACATTTAGAGATGAGAATTTTGGGTCGTTTTTTACATTTATTTATTTAGAGTCAAAAATGTATCATCATATTTGAACTTCTTATTTACTCTCATTATTTAGTATCTATTTTTTAAAATGAAGGATACAATTATTATTTTTGTATAATTATTCATTGGGTTTACTTTCCTTATGTATTGTTTGATTCCTGCTCTATTTTTAAAATACTTATTTATTTTATGTGTAATTTCCTATATGGGATGCTCATTCAAGATTTCCAAGTGCAAGTCACGTGCTTATTCATTTGTTGTATTTAGATAAATTGTTCCTGTAAGAGTATATTAGATGCCTCAACACTATGTTTTAACCTATGGGGATCAATAATTCCCATTGGGCCTTATCATGGGTTGGTTCAATGAATCACGAAAGGGTTAGTCAGGGGTAGATTATAATAGTGAGTTTCCTATGTAGGAGTCATTTATATATAATCCAGTTATTCCATACTCAAGGGTTTGAGGTGGGAAATGGGTTTCTTGAGAATGTATCGTTGTTTGGGAGACCTTTATATTTTCAAGCAGGGGAAGTTTACACCTCTATATGTGGGGCACATTGAAGTTTTCGAAAGGGTCATTATTGTGGTAAATAAATTAGTCATTCCTTAAAGTTTTGTGATTTGAAAAATTAATTTTATTATCTTATATAACATCGATCTACAACTTGATGCACGATTTGAGGAATGAATCATTCAGATAGTGGATCGAAGAGAGGAGACACTACCTCAGAAGATATCGCTTTCGGTCTATGTGAAATGGAAACATGGGTGTATTCTGGAGGAGCTGTGAAAGTGAGAGTACGATATATGTAAATAGTTGTCATATTTATACATAAACAAGTATTAATGATATATGTAAAGGTTGATATTCCATATGGTAGGGAAGTTATAACACCCAAAATATTTAATGTGTGTTTCTTATTTAATTATCAATAGATCTCAGGTATTTCAGTGGTTTCTATGTTTTTACTATTTTATTGGGATTGGGGGAATGTTTTAAGAATTCAATCATGGTTTCATGGAATATTTCATTCTTGAAAAATGTCATTGGATACCCAGATATCCTGATAGTGGAGGTAATGGGTGAGGCAGATTCCATTAGGGGAGGAAGTATCCCTTAGAGGTCCACTAGGTACATGCTGGCCTTGGGTTGGGTACCAATTGGCATAGTGGGTAGCTCATGAAGGAATGGATGTTACCTAGTACCCCATTGGATGGTTATTCTCTAAGAAAAATTAATTAATTAATAATTTTATTATTTTTACATAAATGAGGTTTCCTTCCTCATTTGTCACAAACCAGCCATTCGACCTCCCCTCTCCTTATTTTCACCATATTTTCTTAGATTCATTGAATTTCCCTCAATTATTGTTACATTAGCGTGTCTTAATCCCTTAGAAATTATAGATATGCAGTTTATTGATATTCTCCTATATATTTTCTATTTTTATTGATATTTTAGAAGATTTCATTAGTTTTGGATAATTTTAAGAACTTTTTTAGGTCTTTTGATTTCTATCAGTTGTAGTAAACTTTTTTAGTGACACTAGATGAGTTTGATTACATAAGAATAAGGTAGGTGGTAGATAAATAATTAAGGCAGTTTATACTAATTTCATCTGATTTGGGACATATATTCTCACCACTCATGTGTTATTAACCTATAATTAAATTTAAATGGTTTCCCTTGATCCATATTAAGTAAGTTAAGGATCTTTAGGGTCTCTATAGACCCTTTTATTGTTATTTTTTGATATATTGGTCATTTATGGACATTATTTTAATTTAAAATAAGTTGGACTATATTATTGGGACTCTTTATAGGTTCCCTTTGGTAAAATAGTGACATGGTGGACATAGATCTATGCATTTCGCCTCATTGGAAATTGGATAGGTATGAAATTTTAGAGGATCAAGGTGTCATTTTTCATATGGAATATTTAATATGTCCTATAGGGTTTCTATAGTTTTATTAGGGATTGGGTAGATTTTTTCTAACCCATTATCTCATTACTAACTGGTGAGGTTATACCTAAGATTGGGTTCAGTATATAGGTTGGGTACGAGTGGACAAAACAAAATTGTAAATAAATTAAGTTGGATGATATTCTATATTTAAAATTAAATTCTTGTACTTGATTCTTGGTTTATATGTCATAACATGATGTGATTCTGGTTAATTTTTGGGATGATATTCCCTTGTTTCTATTGATGGACTTAGTTGTTATGAAAATACCATTTGTGTGATAGTTATATTGATGATGGATATTATGATTAATATTTTTTATGTTTATAAATATGAATCTATGAATGTGTTAATGGTATGTAATACCGACTAGTTCATTGAAATTAATTCCCATGTGTTCTTTATTATTATAGCAATGGGAATTTATGCCTAATTACTTATTATTTCCCTAGGAATTTTGATGCAATGACCATGTTTTGATGATACCAAAGAATAAAATGAGATTCCCATATGAGAATGATAATCGTTGGAATAAATTTTCACTCTAATGAAGTAACCAAAGATAAGTGATATTATTCCTTCTCCGGTGATTATTCATGTGGCTATAAATTTCTTTCCATTTCTATATAATGTTTTCAAGATGTGATTCCTACTGGTATATGCTAGGTCAGGGATGTTATGTGCATGGTTGTGATTCTTTTATCTAGATGTAATTCCCATGTATTAATTATTAATATAAAAAAAAGAAATTATTCCCATTATTTTTTATATGATATTTGGATGTTTTTTTCCATATATTGGTTATGATACAATGATGGGACATTATTTCCATTAATGATGGATTGAGACATGATTTCAAGTTAACTGTTATCTGATATGTTCACTAACACCCTGATATTATTCAAAGAAGGTATGGACACACCTAGTTAGTGGTTTAGTTCCCATTATGGTGACATATTAATTACTTCTACCATTAGATATAATTAAAATAAAATAATTTCTCATTTTAAAATCCCCTCCTTATATTGACTATGTTTAGGGACACTGTTGGGGATGGCCTAATGAGTTATACTCAAATAATCCTAGGGTTCCAATGTACTAAATTTAACATTATAGTTTCTCATTTAGGTAGAGTAAAATGTCATATTATTAATGGATGGGCTATGAAGCTTAGAACGCACAAAGATATGGGACCAAAAATAATCTCAAGATTGGTTATTCTATCATCTCCACTCTATTTATTATTAATTGGATTATTGTCTAAAAAATTCAATGGGAGATATTTTTCATATTTGTATGACCATATGATATTATTATTAATTTTTTTATAGCATGAGAGTGGTTATTTGTTTATTGATGTAATATAGAAGTTTTTTTTATTTTATTTGTATTATATTGTGGTAACTATTTAGTATGTCCATTCCAGATCATTTTACAAATATCTATACCAAATAGGGTATAGTTCCCCCACATTAAACAAGGACCCTTTTCATTTGTTAACAACATTTTGTGTGTGTGGAAGTTTTTGTAAACTAAATGGAACTTGGTTTATCCATAATAGAAGCGAACTAATTTAGGTAAGATGAAACTTATTAGCTTGAATCCAAATTTTAGGAGTTAAAAGTGAGTAATACGTTGATAAATATTTTAATTTTTCCTGACCTAGTAAAGAGATAAAATATATATAATGACCCCTTGAAGGTTGCATTGGAACTATTTTGATATAGGGGACTAGTTGGTCTTTTATGGATCTCATTAGAAATGAAATATCAACTCCTAACCCAGCTTACTCTAAATAGTAACTGAATCAAGGGAGAATTGACCTCAGGAATACCTCCCCAAACACAAAAGGCTACTGACTAGTAGTGGGGATCTTGGATAGTACCATGGGGAGACCATACCCACATATCAAAGTGCATAATGATAAATAAATAACTAAATATTATCCACATCAATAATAAACATAGAATAGAGAAGGAATAAATATATCATGAATTAAAAAATAATATGGAATCATATAGTAATACAACAACACTGATATTTCACCAAGATGATTTCATATATAAAATGAAATATAAGAATGAAATATATGTAAAATATTATTTTCTACATCTTCATGAATCACCTTATCCTACTCTCTAATCTCATCCAATCTACATAGCTAAATGATCTAATCCTAAACATCATCCCAATATAAACCTGTAATTAGTGATAGGAAAACTTGAGCACCATAGTGCCATAGACTCCCAAGTAGGGTGTGAGTACAACTTAGTAAGGAACCACCATCTTAGTCCCATTCATAACTTATAAATTCAGTACATTTCATGTGACATGCTCAAATAAATATTTAAAACAATGGAAGTGTAATAAATAATCAATACCAATCCTCAAATTCTACCATAGTATACATGAGATAAAAAATAAGGGGTTGAACCACCTAAAATACATGAGATAAAAACCGAGGGGCTGACCCACCAAGCATACATTTGATAAAAAAAATAGTGAATGATCCACCAGATATACATGAGATAAACACCTAAGGGATGATCCACCCTATATAAATGAGATAAGTACATGATTTTTATCACAATAGATATATAATCAAAGAATATAAATCCTGATCAGGGAGGTTCATAGTACCCAGATATATTTTGGGATCACATACCCTACCCACGTATCCATGTAGCGCATCCATGGAATCCAAATCTATGTGGTGGGTCACATCCCTAA
Source organism: Viscum album (assembly GCA_963277665.1). Lineage (NCBI taxonomy): Eukaryota > Viridiplantae > Streptophyta > Magnoliopsida > Santalales > Viscaceae > Viscum > Viscum album. The sequence continues at coordinate 341,632,133 of OY728163.1, forward strand.
CTTGTGGATCCATCATAAAACTCGGGGGTTGAATCCCCTACACAGAACCAGATGAATGAAACAATATAAGCACTTAGGGGCATCTACTATCCTTATAACATTATGTAATATGTTTACCATTTCAATTGAATTACAATTGATTCATAATAATTTACCATTTTACTAAAGTAAAGGGTAAAACCTAGCACAGACTGCCTAAATCTCCTATACTACCCTACTATAGGGTCAAAAAGCTCACAGCAGAACTTATTATGGTCCCCTAGGCCATATATTCCTAACCCCCCCCCCTCATGGGTTCCTTTATCTTAATCTCATCGCACGAGTTGAAACCTGAAACTTGGGGGGCATATCATCCCTTATCCAAATCATGATAATAACAAAGTCTAATTTCATAACCATGTCAAGACTTATAGGAATCTCTCTCATGTGAGGAAACTTGTACAATCTCAACACTCAATTCATCCTAGGCCCTAACTCATACCCAATCTATCCATCAATTTAAACCAAACCAGGTAATCATAAAATAGTGGGGGAAAACACTCACCCCATGCACATATCAACTAGCCCAAGTGCTATAAGGAATCTCATATGGCCTACACAGGTTAACAATTCCCATTAATCTCGTCCCAATACTCATGTAAACTAATGCACCAATTACAAGGGGAACCACCTTATATTCATTTGATTTAATACAAACCACTCAGGTCCCAAGTACTATAGGAAAGAATTTATATTCAGGGAATGGTCTATCAGTGGATGATACAACCAATCCAATGCATAAGGGTCCACTGTGATGATTGATATTTTTTTGGACCGTAAATATCAATTTTATTTTTAAAAAAAATATCTAAATTAATCATGTTTGATTGACCTCAGTGGCGAGAATGCACATCCCATGAAACCATAACACCCATAATACTAAATAGAAATATTTAGAGGACCTGTTTGTTTTCGACGCTTTCGTCGGGGCGCGCGCATCCGTCTGCGGAGGACGCGCGGCTTTGTTGCCCCACATTCCCGCTTTCCAAAGGCGGGCGGTATTCGCTCCTTATTCAGGGACGTCTGGTCCTTGATCGAAACGGGATGATGGGATGTCGGTTCTTCCTCCGGTGGATTCCTCCTCAGAACTCGTCACCTAGTCCGGGTCTCCCTTATAGATTTAATATGTAGTTCGTGAAACTCTTCCCAGTGCCATGTTTCCATGGACACCGGTTAATTACACTGCTTCTGTCGGGACATTCCAAAGGGTCCAATCAGGGCAGCAACCTTCGGTCAGGGGAGTAGTCACGTTGAGGCATCAGTAGCGTGTCTGGATGCTGGGGTACCTGGCATGTCTGTCTGTTATCCTTGATCACAAGGCTTCTCGAGGGCGTGGAAGCCCGAGGCATCCCACATCAGGCGCGGGGAATTACATGTCGTAGACACATATCTGAGGTTTTCCTCAGCTTCCCGTGCTCAACACAGGGTATGCCGTGGGTTTAACGTCCAGCGGAGACGGATCAACCCAACCAGAGCATTGGCTGGGATAAATCGGGTTGAGGGATCCTCCTTGAAGGGATATCGACACCGGGGCTAGCCCGTGGGCGACAGTGAATGGAGTAGAAGGAGAGTGAAGTAGAACCATCGCAGGGGGGCGATAGTGAAGTTGGGCTGGATCCTTGACGAGGCTTCCTACGTATCCCCGTGGCAGGGAATCAAAGTCCGCGTAGTTCGGGATGGTGCCGGTAAACCGACGTAAAGCTAGACCTTGGCCCGATGAATGTCGTCAGCGTACCGACGTGAAGGTGGACCTTGGTCCGATGGGCATCGTCAGCGTACCGACGTGAAGATGGACCTTGGTCCGATGGGAGTTGGGCTTGAACCTCTGGGAGGATTCCTATGTACCATGCCTTGACAGAGATCAAAGACCTCGTAGTTCAAATGGGGTTGGTTCGCAATGGCTTACCACTGGACCAGAATGTAGTTTAACGTCTTGCTGGACATAGGTAGAAAACGACGTGAATTGGGTGATGGGTGGGCTTGAACCTCGTGGAGGCTTCCTACGTACCACGCCTTGACATGGATCAAAGACCTAGTAGTTCAAAAGGGGTTTCGTCGGTGAACCGACGTGAAAGTAGACCTTGGTCCACTGTTGGTGGGCTTGAACCTCGTGGAGGCTTCCTACGTACCATGCCTTGACATGGATCAAAGACCTCGTAGTTCAGGTGGGTTGTCAGGGTCGGTGCTCACTCTAAGCCCACGTGAGTCATGCTCGGTGTGAGAAACAAGAGGTTGCATGGACCTGACGATCACGTCGCGAAGGGTGTGTCCGTGAGAAGCGAAGAGGGGCTTACGCGTTGGGCGGCCCGTGGTGTTGGGACTTACTCCAGGATGGAGGCCTAGAGGGGAGTGCCTCGTTCCCTATCACGTCCTCCACTGACCTTGGTAGTGGGGAAGTACAGAGATGCACGGGTGCAATCATCCGTACCAAAGGTTAGGGGGTTACGCTCTGAGGTAGCCCTTCCCCTGCGAACATACGCCACTCCGACAAGGAGGATCTCATTACATGTGCGGAAGAGTTCCATTCCCGTAGAGATGAGTGGTGTAAAGAATGTTCGAGCTGGGGGACCCTTCGTGAGGGAGACGAGGTTGGGTCACAGTTTAACGTCATGTGTTGAGGACGTGGTGCTTGGCAGTTTAACGTCCTGCAGCTCGGACGAGGTGGGTTCACTCCACACCCCTAGGACTTACATAACCGGTACCCTCTGGTCCTTGGGGAAGGGAAGGTACCGGTAAGGCCATGGTAAAGGGGGGTAGTGGGGCCAACCATCGAGGGGTCCACATTAGCGTGGCTATGGAAGAAGCAATAGCCGTTAGCGTGCCTATGCGAAGAAGCATTAGGCGAAGCAACGCTACGGGTGGTGTTGTCCACGGGACTTTGAAATCACATCGTGCAAACGTGGAGGGTCGCACGGAAAGGGGAATCGCTAAGCAGAGGAGGGTGCTTTGCGAAGTGGGGTGCCTTAGCCTTAGCATGGGGTGTAGGTGTGAATGGGAGGTGCTTCGCAAAGTGGAACAGTGTTCGCGGAGCACTGCCTTGCGAAGAAGGGGTGCCTCGCAAAGCAGGGTCCGGTGAAGCAGTGTGCTTCGCGAAGTGGAGCGGTCCTGCCTTAGCATAGGGATCACTCGCATGGGTTGGGTGTTTCGCGAAGCACAAGTGCTCCGCGGCTGCCCGGGTTTCCTTGGGAATCCCCTTCCTTCACGAATACCCTTGAGCTTCGTGAAGGGCATCCCTCTCGGAAGAGGGGCTCAAAACGAGACAAAGCAGAGTCGTCTCGCGAAGTAGAAATACCTCGCGGAGCTCATGATTCCCGGGGCAAAGCGTGCTTCGCGATTCGGGATAGGAGAAGCCAAAAGGTCGGATTGTCCGTCCTCTGGGACTCAGGGGGAGTCGAGTATTTATAGGGAAGGGGCACCGCGAATCAGGGCTCGCGCGCCGCCTTCGGGGCTTCGCGGCGGCTCGCGAACGTCAAACGGGTTCGCGGAGGATTACCGCCTCTGGAGCTTCGCGGCGTCTCGCGAACGTCAAACGGGTTCGCGGAGGATTAGCTCCTCTGGAGCTTCGCGGCGTCTCGCGAACGTCAAACGGGTTCGCGGAGGATTACCGCCTCTGGAGCTTCGCGGCGTCGCCATGGTAGAGGCGCTTCGCGGCGAGGCTTCGCAACGGAGCTTTGCGGCTGTGCTTCGCGAGGCAGCACGCCGGCTGTCTTTTTTCGTTCCTTCCTTTCGGGCCACATTTTTGGCGCCAACAATGGTAGAAAGTGGCTAGAGAGGCTTGGCTAGAGAGGCTTGGCTAGACCTCAAACCATGTCTAAAAACATCAAATCAATATTCTTTAACTCTCAAATCATTGATTTGGACAATGGTTCTCAAAACAATCCATCCACCAAATTCAATAATTTAAATTCCTATAGAAATTTACATCTAAAAAAGGTATGGGGTTTTATAATCTCTCGACCATAACACTTGTCATCTCTAATAATAATACTTGACTTTTTAACCATCAATAGTATCCCTATTTATTTTCTAATTTGAAATTAACTTTTTGTGTTCCATCTCTAAATGATGAACAATATCTCATTACGCTACTCGCAACATGTAGTGCATCATTCATCAAAACTTGATCTATAAATCATAACCACACCTAAAACACAAATACAATGCTCATCCATGATCCTCAAACCCAATACACCATGATTTAATCAATCAAATTATCCTAGGACATTGTCCCTCCCCACCATAGGCCCTTTACCATACAACTAATTCTAAGCCACAACACTCCTCACCACTGAAATATCACATTGAAACACATTTCCCATGGTCCAATTTCATAATAATTGTAGTATTATACTCAAAAACCCCAATATTTTGTGATAACATTAATCAAAAATTTGTACCACTTATCTTCTCAAACCCCTACTAAACCGATGAGTCTACATCGCTCACACAAAAACCCAAACACGCTAGATTTTACCTTAAAATTCCAAATACCCAAAGTTTTTTCTATCCCATCACATCCATCTACATGAAATAACACTAGTAGAACCTCCTCTATAATACCTTTCTCAAAAATTCTCTATCACACACATTGAGGTGTTATCTCATTCATTTGATCATGATGCCTAAAAACTCAACGGAATCATGATATAATTTAAATTACCAACAAAAAGATATAAACCCAACTCTCAGTACAAATATATGTTTATATCCTCATCCAAAAAAATAACACCATGCTCCCACCGAATCATGGTTCACCCCTAATCCAAATCGCCCTTACATCTCATAAAAAACATCCTATGCCTGATGTTATCAAACAAACTCTTTACAATTCTAAATTTGAATCAAAAATCATTCTCATGCCATATAACTATATAAATTTAATTTATAAAAACATGTAATTTTAATTCCAAATCTACTATCCACAAAATGGTGACACTCATCATTGACCATCCCCACACAAGGTGCATATGCCTATGTCTGAAATGATGTTTCCCACTATGGGAGAACATCTATCATTTATCTACTAAATCTAAAACATGATCACCATTTACTATGTTTTATCTATTACTAAAAAAGATTCTAAGTTTTCATCTCACTCACACTCAAATTCCGACATGAAACATCAATTTTTTTATTTTCCTAGATCATAGGAATGATATCCACGACATTCATAAAATTTATTCAAAGATGAGGGTCACACACTCTAATGGGAAATGGTGCACTCCACATAGTTTTTATTCGTTTATACCACTCCATGAATGAAACCTCAATGGGTTACTTCATATCACACATGTTTTTCCTCCTAATCCACATTCATGTTCCTATTAATACCTAACCAGGATAATCTCTCAGATCAGTCTTCTGATCGCATTAGATCCACCATCATTGTCACCTCTTACAGTAGAAAACATAACTAATATTCATCTGAATCTTTAGAATCTGTGTGTTCAAGTATCTCATCAAAAACATTAGTCCTTGGCCCATACACATTCTCTCACCTATGTATAATTTAACAGTATCATGTGTGTCTCGCATGTGTAACCTCGATCTCATACAAATGTAACGGGAATACACTCTTGAATGATCAATATCAAAACCATACTCAAAATCCCTTGACTTTCACATCATTGATTCAACTCAAAATACCAAATCCATGAGCTACTTCAAGTGAAACCAACTTATATATCCCTTTTCCCCACACAAGTGTGCTCATGAAACCAGCACTCGGCATGCACACCAATTTTACTTTTCTAGTCATGTCACTCACATGTTAAACACATTAAGCAAGTGGCACCCTTAGTGATCCTCTAAAAAATACTGCAACACAACTATGGAATCATCTATCATAAGGCTACTCATAATATCATGTTTCATTCCAAAATAGTAGGCATACATTCTTACTCTACAACAGAGCCACTCATAAATGAATCCAAAACACATAGGGATAGTCATACTACTAATCCTTCCCTTGAATTAATAATTCCATAAAAAATCACTCATGGTGTTTCCCATAGTGAACACCTAAGTCATTTCCTTTCCCATCCTAGACCTCTGATATAACCACTCATGCACAATCTCATCACTCGAACCATCGACCAGTGCATCCTACATCCAACATAATCACAACACTAGGATAAATCCTCCCATGGGTTACCCTAAATATTATTATCTCATACATAATCTCAAATCACCTTTACTGATCCTTATCTCAAAATTCACTAGGATCTCCCTCTAAACATATATATTAAATCTCATGTTGTTCTTATCTCATGATGGACCCCTCAACTCCCATATCAAATATTCCAATGAAACTCATGTTCCAAACACTCACTCTGGCTTATCACAAATGAAAAACTGGAATCATATGAAAAAATATTTCCCACTCCTAGGGAACCCACCCTCTCCTTGTATAAACACATAAAACTACACCTTATTGTATCAAGTATCCTTCATACATGATATATACATATATAATCAAAACCATCTTGTAATGATCCATATCTAGTAAGTCATTGTCACAATGCTCAGTAGAGTAAAATTCCACCAGGAATCTATATGGGAAAACACCATGTAGACTTTTCCTGAAACTTTAAATAATCTAACCTATTATCCTTTCTATAACCATCAATACGGAACCAAGATCTTATTCTGATAGTCTATGGTTCATCATGCATTGGTTACATGGAGGGACTATATACTCATCATTATAGAACACCTAAAAATAGATCCACATGATTTTTCATCAAAATAAACTACATCGTGGTCTAGATAAATAGAATTTCACTCAATTTTATATTGAAAAAATTCACATAAGTTATTACTGCCAATTTAAACAGTTGATCCCTCTATCGTTAATGATATAATTGAAACAAATTCAGAACAATTCCATGTTAATCCTATGTGAAAAATAAGATACATGAATATTGGATTCTTTCCAAAAGACCAAGATAAAATATCCACATAAATCATAAACCCAAGAAAATCATATGTGTTATCCTAGGTAAAAATCATACAACTATAAAATCAAAAAAAAATAACAACAATACCATGCCCCAAGTAACTTGTAATTCCATCAGAAAAGGTGTTCAGGACACACCAATCCAAATTTCATCAAAAGATTTATAACATACCTATATATATAGTATACCATCACCCTAAATATTGAAACCAAATAAAAACTATGATAAACTTGTGTGATTAGTCACATAAATCACTTAACACCACCTTTTCACATCCCAACCCAACTCACTCAAAATTGTAACAGTATCGTAGGAAACTCAACCTTAAGTACACCTCCCCATATTTCATGGGATTCTAAATAGACATAGAGGGTCTTAGACAGTATCATGTGGAATCCATACCCCCATATCAGAGAGTATAATGATACAGAAATAGAAAAATACATCATCCATGATAGTAATAAATAGAGTATTCAGAAGAAATAATCATATCATTAAAAAAATATTGACAAATACAGTCAGACAATAATATTGATCACCCACTTGGATAATTTCATATAAAAAATTAAATAAAATATATTTATAATATTATCAAAAACATTCTAGAGCCTTAACACATCCCAATCTCTAATACCATCAAAGCTCTACTGCTAAATGATCCAATCTTGGGATTCTTCTAAATATGAACCTGAAACCAGTGACAGGTATACTCAGGTAAAAAAGTTACATGGTTTCCCAAGAAGGGTGTGATTATAACTCAGTTCGGTACCACCAATGCGATTTTATAAATAACTTGTAAAATAAGTGTATGTATATTTCACATGCTTAGATGAATTATTAAAACTATAAAAGTGAAATACAAAACCATCACTGTTCCATGGTTTATACCTTGGACCCCTAATCGATCCAAACCTTTGTTGGATAATCCTAGAGTGTCTCTAACCACATAGAATAATTATGCCAACCTATGTAATCATTTGGAGTCTAACTCGCCAAAATATACATGAGATAAAAATCTAAGGGCATACACACCCAAAATACATGAGATAAATAACTAGAGGATACCTCGTCCAATATACTTATGATAAACACCATGATGCTAACCTAACCAATATACTTGAGATAAAAACAAAAAGCATGACCCACCCGGTTTACATGAGATAAACACATAGGGGATACCCTACTCGGTATGTATAATTAAGGGTTGAATCCCAATTAGGGTTGTCTATAGTACTAAAATATATGTTGGGGTCAAATCACTTTCCCATGGATCTCAAGAGCACATCCAAGGAATCCAAAAGTTTTTAGAAGGTCTCTTCCACTACTTGTAGATCTATCATACACCTAAGAAGTTATATTCCCTACTAAAAACCACAGGAATAATTCAATATACACACCCTTGGGAATCCCCCATCCTAAGAACATCATGAAATACATTTAATATTTGAATGAAGTTTTGACTACTATACAATAGTTTACAATTTTAATAAAATTATGGGTCAATACTAGAATTGATGGCCTAGATCAACCACACTTCCCCTCTATAGGGCCAAAAAATCCACAGGGGGAACTATTAGGCTTCCCTAGGTCACATATGAGTGGAAAACCCAAATGGTTTCCTTTAGGTTAATATCATAACACTAATCAAAACCCACCAATTTGAGGTAATAGCATCTCTCAACCTCAACTTGATAATAACAAAGCCACATTGGCCTCACAGGTCAATCCTTCTAGGAATCACTCGCAAGTGAGGGAACTTGTCCCATCTCAATACTCAATTCAAAATAGTTTGGGCATCATACCCAACTTATCCATCAATACCATATGGCCTACCCACATAGGTAGTCATAGCATGTGGGGGAGGAACACTCTCTGTATTCTCATCTCAACTAACACAAAGGATATAAGGCAACTCATGTCACCTACACGAACCAACCATTTCTATTCATCTCATCCCACTATTCAGAGTCATCAAGGAACATATGAAAATTTCCACCACCTTATATTCATTTAATTTAAAAAATAACCATTATAGTTAAAATACTAAAGGAAACAATTTATAGTTAAGGCCTCACCCATCAATGGTAGAGAAAACAAGGGTCCAATGTGACCTTAGATACACGTAAAGACCATTCCATTCACTTTTCTTTTAAAAAATTAATTAACAGAAACTAGTTGAATCCCTAATCAATGGAAATACCACATGTCACACACAACCATAACATGAATAATACCAAAGGAACATGTTTAAAGGACCATATACCTCAAACTGAAGATGTTCCCATATTAATTCACCACCAAGTAGCTCTGCTCAGGACAGTATAGCCTCCTATTATTTATGTGCAGCCGTGTATCGTGACCGAACAACCAAATTAATTAATTATAATCAAATTATAATTAATTTTCTAATTTATAATAATTTTATAATTAAATTTAAATAATTATAAATTCCTAACATCTCATCGGGAATTCCCACCACATAAGAAATGCAACTACAAACCCATTGAAGGTCTACAATGCACTCTTAAAATCATTCCATGAAAAATTCCCAATAAGAAATAATGATTAAATAAGGAATTATATTAAATTTAATCTAATACACATATAAAATTGCATATTGTGAATTTACTTCATCCAATCATCAAGAAAAAGCATGTATATGCCATCACAACACTATCTCTATATGATCCAGGAAAAATACCCATCATAATCTGAGGATTTCACCATTAATTTGTGAAATCATCATCAAATTTTAAAAAAAATAAAAGTAGAATAAAGAAAAAGTGAAAGGGAGGAAGGATTAATGTAAACATGGGATTAAATCACCTTAAATAATGAATAAATACACCCAATATCACCCAATTCTTAATTAAATCAAAAGATGGATAAGGGGATTTGGCTTGTGGAACATCGTGCAAGAGGGTGAAGAAGGAAATAGAGGGATTAACTCTTAAACCTTAAAGGGTAAAATTGTAATTCTCCAATTTTAATGATCCACATGGTTTTCCAAACCTAACACCAACCATGTTTTAGAAACTATCCAAGTACACCCCTCTCACATAGTTGGGATACACGGTTTACCAAACAATAAACCATACAAGAAAATTCAAACTACCTCAATATTTAATATTTCACCTGGTTTTCTTAAACTATGCACTATGCCATGGGTCCAATACACCCCCTCACAGTTTTCCCTAGAGACATCATGATATTTTCCTAAACTATGTGAAATCCATATACATCAGTTCTTCACCATACAAATTAAACTAAAAACCACCCCACACTAAGGGAATCACTTGGTTTCTATAAAACTATGCATACTAAGTTATGAAACCAATTAAAAATCCTCCAATATTTATAAAAATTCATCTGAAATCTCTTTAGAATCACTCAAGCACTCAATAATCCTCTAGGGATGAAAACCATATCCAAAACATCAACTTGGGAAACTTGAACTCTCAAATTTCCAATGTGAATCCTGATTATCAAAATAAACTATCCACCGAACACCAAATTAAAATTCCATATAAAATTCTAAACAAAAAGAGAAAAGGTTTTACATGACCTAACCATTAATTATTTCTTATAAAAATTGTTTGGATAGTTGTTTTAGTTTATGATTTTACATTTTGGACTATTTATATTTTCATATACATATTTAAGGTCCATATAGGCCTTATGATCTAGTGATACATTTTACTTTGAAGTGATTAAACCTGTAGTAGAGTTATTGGGTTGTGTACTTATAGACATTCAATTTTTGAGAAGGATTATTCCCTATGAAAATTAATTTTTATGGAAGATTCTCCAAGTATTAAAACTTAGTATCATGCTATTTGAGAATCTAGTGAGGAAAAGAGGTTAATGGGTTTTTTATGAAATGAAGGTTAAATATGATAGAGAAGTAAAACATTTAATTTTTTCTCCCCTGATGTTTATTTATTCCCTAGTGGATTAGGGGAAAGCAATATCGATGTACGATTAAAATTAGATCATAATGAGGGATAGTATTTTATATATTGATCCCATTTTTATATTGACCAAAGATGGGGAAAGGGTTTTATATGTCCATGATATAGTTTTAGTTACCACTTCTATGAGGGAGGAGTTGATTAGGGTCTCCCATACCATTTTAGGATTCATGAACCCAATTCTAATGAAGATGTATCATAATATATGGTGTCATTTATGGTATCCTAGTATGAGTAGGGACATCATACGTTATGTAGCTAATTGTATCACATACTAGTGGGTGAGGGCTGTATACCAGTGACTATGAGGATTACTACATAAGTTTAGAATTCCCACTTATAAGTAGTATTAGGTGACCATAGACTTTTTCATTTGTCTTTAGAGGACAACCAATGTTCTTGATGTGGTATGGGTTGTGGTTGATCAGTTGATAAAGTTGTCTCACTTATTGCCTCTCCCAGGGATCCATACATTAGATTTATTGGGAAAAAATATTTATCTGAATTAGTTTGATTGTATTCTATACCCATGATTATTTTTTTAGATGAAGATATTAATTTCCTATCACAATTTTGTAATGGGTTCTAAAAATATGGAGGAACTTAGATAAATAAAAGTATAGAATACCCCCACTGGATTGATGTACAGTGTGATAGGATGATCCCCTTACTCAAGGGTATAATCAGATCTTGAGTTCTATACTTTGGTGGGGTGTGTACGGACCATCAACCTTTATTATATATATAAAAATAACTATCAAGATCCGATATAGATATATTCCTATGATTTTATACATGGTTAGAAAATTATCACACCATGGTGTTGGTAATACAAGGATTATTTATAAATATTTAGGTTGATCATGATATAGAATACAACTGAAGTTTTTTAGTTGATCAATAAGAGACTTACAACACTCATATTATGGAGTTATCATATGATGACTAAAAGATGTAATCCTTAGAGTTCATCATGGGAGACTTGATGTTCTTACCAAAATCACCTCAGTTGGGTCCTTATCAATTAAGGATATAGGGGAATCTTAGATGGTAATTTTATGAAGCCTTTGAGATAGTGTATTGTATCAATACCATAGTATATCTATAATATATTATTTCAAAACATCAGACTATGCATGACATATATCATTGGCCACAACTTTGTTAATATGATTCATGCTTCATGGATTGATTGAAAATGTGAATGTCAATTTGGATTTAGTTGAAATGTTTGAGAAAAAATATAGTGTTCCTTTTTCAAATTAAAACTCACATAATTTCACCCAATGAATAATTGTGGGGGGTTTGATTTCAGTACAATCATTTACATCGGGTTCAGCAATTTTGTCTTTAATGGAAACTCCCAATGGTTCCCACGTCCATAACTGAGTATAGACCTTCTTTCCAAAGGTAGGAAATCAGTTAGTGTTTTAGACTTAATGGTTCTTAGGAACTCACATTATTTTTTATCATGGGAGTTCAGGATCATCCCACCCTTGTTATTGGGAATTATCACCTACAGCAGGACTCTCTTAAAGATATAAGATATGTTCTAGAATATCTTCCTAACCCCAATATGGGACTGATTTACCTAACAAAATGATCATGTGTTAATTCCTTCCATGTGTAAAGAAGATTCTATTAATGATTCCATATGTATGAATTCACGGTCCTTCATCCATTTCCTATCATTACTTAGAAATGGGTAGATGATTATATTTTGAATCAATATAACAAGAAGATCTAGAATTTACTACCATCTAGGGAGGAGACTAAGGTCTCAAGGATGGGATTGAATAGTTACAATCTATCTTACATGTCATGTTTATATAAATAATTATAATACACCTCATTAATTTAAACCATGAAATTTAACATCTTGTGGAATGTACATATATGAGGGAACTTGGGCCCTGAATATTGATCTCTTATCTCAAGAAGGCATCCTACGTATCTTATATATAATATGAATCATTGTCACTATATTTCAATAATGACATTGAGACATATCCCATAGTGGATTCCCTAGTATGGGGGTGTTCATATCATAACACTGAATGGGGATTACAATATAGGGTTTCTCTGGTTGGGAGAAATTAAGGATGAAACTAATCTGATCATTGCAATTCCCTAAACCCGCATGTTACATGATTGATGTGAGAAACAATGTATAGTAAGTGAAAAGTATCATTCCATATGGATGTGATACTTATACACTAGGTAGACCGTTATGGGGTGTTTGATTTGAGATCATGCCTTCAGAAGGCATCCTACATAAGAGTGTTTGGGTACCACAGGTATGAATATTGGAGGAATGGATTTGATTACACATTGGGGTACCTTCCCATTGGATATCGAGACTTAAGAAGGAATCCTAAATATCTTGTTTTTACATGAATCATAGTTCTCATAGTTCAGTTGGGGATATGACTAAATATGCCCACTAGACAATATTATCATGTCACGGGAGGTTATCCTGACAAGTTCTTATTGTCTTCCTGACATTTCTATGTATTATGAATGACATTTCTAAGGATATGTGTACATGTCCTGGTTTCCTAGAGGACATTACTAAATAAAATCAAAAGATCTAGTAGACTTTTATGGAAGAAATTTTAGAATCTAGAATGGAATGTCTAAAATAATGTTGCATGATTTAGTCTAACATATCTGGAGAGTGTCTCCCTACCTGGATGACGTGTTTGGACATGTCCAAGTTTCCTAAAGGAAACAACTAAATACAATCTCATGGTCTCTTTGAATTTTCTGGATGACATTGCATGATCTAGATAGAATGTCTAGGAGTGTTTCACATGATAAAGGACAACATGTCTGAAGGGAATCATGAGACGTGAATGACATGTTCAGAGGGAATCACATTACATGAGTAACATGTCTATAGGGTATAATGAGACTTTAATAACGTATCTATATTGAATTAAAAGACATAGTCAACATGTCAAAAGGATGTTTCAAAACATGGTTGGAATTCCCCGATGCTACAGCATGACCTGTTCACCATAACTGGAGGAAGTCACAAGATCTATCCAGCAATTTTGAAGTACATCGCAATACTTGGGTGACATTCCATGATGTCTCTAAGTGACATTATATCCATGTTCAAGTTATATATAATGATCCAAATGTAATTTATTAAGGGTTTTGTGTGTCTTGGGTGACATTCCCTAGTGTTGTCACATGGTCTGGATAGGTTATGTGAAGTGCATGAATATTAGCATATCTGTCTTTTCTTAATCCTTCAATCTTATTTATTCCTTTTCTAGTATTTATTTTACATGTGCCTCAAGCTTTTTCAATAAAAATATAATTCTAGTATTCTCGTAACCCATTCAACAAGTGATACCTCATTTACACAATATGGTTGACACACTGGATGTCCTTCACGTGGTCTATATAGTGATCATGCGAAGCACAAATTCATACCACCTGATCCCTTAGATCATTACTTGGATTTTAAATGGTGGAAGACCATTATTATATAATGAATTTATGATCTTAGAAGTTTTAACTTTCTCTCCCATATATCATTAACCAATGTATGTTTTTTTTATGGTGAATGGGGATATTTATTGGGATTTCCACCCCGGTTATATGACACATTTCACAATGCATATCTCAAAAATATAAGCTAGAGTTAGTAGAGGCATTTTTGTGTCACAATCTTCACATAATCCTTTAATGGTTCATCCATGGTGTAACATGATGATAGTGACTATGAGAATTTTTAGTCATCACCCTGTTTATTAGACAACATCTAATCAAATAGATTTTTCCTAACAATGTTGAAATGTCAAAGATCTATCACAAGGTAAGGATTACATGTCTATCAGGCATTGAAAGATATAAAACACCCATGTAAAGGATTTTGTGTGATTAAAGAAGACTTTTCTGGAGTCCTTCCTGAGACAAAGGAAGCTTGTCAAGGGGGCCTTTGCAAGATCGGGCTAACATTTCAAGGGGACTTTGTGAGATAATTATGGCCTGTTGTGGGGGCTTCGCATGATCAATAGTGATCACCTAAGACGCATAATCCCCTTCACATTAATATTATCATATCTTACATTCATTAGATACTTATTCCTTTTCATTTTTTATTTATTTTCTTATTTTACAACTATAGGAGTTCTCATGAAGTCCTGAAGGAATTTTTGGGTAAAATCACTCTCATTTTCTATGATGTGTTGTATGATCAGTGATGGATCTCACACTAATATGTGATTATTTTCTTGGAAAACCCCTTTTTTTATCCTTAGGGGCATCATATGATTTAATACACATGTTCAGGGTCCTTCTCATGATTAAGGTGACATACTAACATACTCTTGCATGATAAGGTGGGAATTACATTAGGTGATCTATGGGGTCCTTTAAATTGTATAAGAATGTTGCATGAATATCAATGTAATCTCCATCGAATGAGTCATATTCCTTTATCTAACTTAATTTTAAAATGGATTCTAGATTATTTTTAGGTGATAATTGGTTGAAAAGTCATCTGATCAAAGGAACTCATTTGGAAGCCTATGTATGATTATAAATTCTTTTCAGGAAACCTATTCAAGAATCAGATAGCTTTTCAAATGGGATTCACTTAATCATAAGTAGATCATGTGTGTAACATGATCCATTTGCATCACCTTTTGTAGGACATGCGATTTTGTGCCCTTATGAAGGTTACACGATCCATGTGATTTGGCCTCCTTCCCTTCCTTTGTTTTGAGAAGAAACAAATACTCATGTTTTGTGTATTTATTCCACTCTAAATTTTTTGACAATCATTTTACAAGAATCAAAAGTATCATTATCATAGTGATATAGTGATTTAAGGAAATAAAATACAACAAATACATGTGAAATCACAGTGTGAGTTTATTCAATAGAAGAATAGAGACAGAGTGTATTATATGAGATCCCGGTGAATATGATTATTTAATGAGGAGAATTTGATAAGCTTATCTAGGATGAGAATCCCTTTGTGGGTAGTTTTTGAATACCACAAAACATTGAGCTAAAATTAATTTCTTGTTTTTAGATTTAAAATTAAATTAAATTGGTAGAAGAGTGATTTTATTCATGTGGTTTTGTGAGCTATTATTGTTTTAGAGACTAGTTCCAAGATTTTTAATATACATGAGGTACTCTGTGACCCATATAGGGGGAAGAAATTCTTGGATCCCCATAGGATAGCTATTGTGGATGTGTAGAATGGTAATTATGAAACAAGGAACCTGGTGGTCTACCTAGATAAAATGCATATGATAATTTTCATATTTTTACCATATTAAATAAAGGTCAAACCCCTTTCTTCCTCTTACATATACCATACACGAACCAAATCCCCCATTATTCATACTCCTAGGTTCTTCAAATCCTACCAAGAATCGTAAGTTCTGATCAACCTCTTTCAATTAGTTTATCCCCATCAAGATCTTATTGTGGCTAGCATTCATCATTTATTATTCTCCCTTATTAAATAATTAATTTAGAGGGATTTATTTAGATTAATTTTTTTTTGGTTGATTAAACTATAATTGGATGATACCTCTTGGTGATATAACACATGGAGTATTAAGGTAAGAATTATTTATAAGTTTTTGGTGTTTATATGGGACTAAATGAACTTTAATCAAAGTCGGTGCAAGATTATACATGATATTTCTATGATTAACCCATTCAAGTGATGGAGTGGGTTCTAAAAGTGATATTTTAATTTATAAGGTGAGTTATTAATTTCCTAGATTTATTAGGACTAAACCATAAGAAGTGTGGGATTTATGGATATGTTTTTCAGCCTTGGTTATTTGGAAATAGATTGACATTTCTAAGATAGATGATAGTGTTGAAATGTTTTTTCTTTTCTTAAGAGTTCCATTTTTAACCTTCTTCAATTGAGAAGATGTTGAGCTTTGAGAATAGTTATCAGGGTATGGTTGAGATGGTTTATTATGTGAGTGTAGCCAATGGGTGAAATTATTATTAATATTAGATTAATAAGAGACATTTAAATGTTAGTTCTGACATCAAGGGTATATTTGATATGTCTAGTGTGGAAATTACATATTAGGTTATCATATTGTGATAGGGATGAGGGGTATACATTAGACCTTATATTGGACATATGGTATGGTTTGACTTTATAGCATGTTTATATTTTTTTCCTATAAATTACGTTTTTTATGTTACACCTTCATCATTGTATGTTTTAAATATAATATGGTGGCTATGTTATGCCTTCCTCATGGTCCATTTCCTATATGGAGACTTGACTATGATATACCTTACTCATGATCCAATTCTTATATGGTAGGTAGGATAAGTTATGAATTTATCCTTATCTACTTATTATATGTGAGGTTTCCTATGTTATTTATTCATTATATCTACTTCCTAAAATAGTATGATATGGTTTCCTGTATAATATATTAATCAACATTATTCCTTTATCTAAAGAAGGTGTGGGTCGGGGTTGTGGTGTCTTGGTTACCGTATGATGACACAACTTGGGTGCATGTTTTTTTTTTGTATTTATTACATGAACTCACATATATTTTCACACTTATACTAAGGTCCCCTTCATGGTTTCATACTAATTTTTATACTCACATCCTTAACAAGAACATACATGTTCCTATATAATTCTCAAAACAAATATTTTGATCCATTTCATAATTAGGGGGATGAGTAAGTGGATCTTGGAATGAAGATGGATGTGACACTAGGATATATTTAGGGATGTTTTTATAATTTAGACATGGTAATTATTTAATTATTTTTTATATCTAATTTTTTGAGCTACCACCTATGGGGATCACTTACTGAACTGATGGTGTATGGAAATAATTTATTTATTTATTTAATAAATTTAATGTTATTTATGTTGTTATCCTTTAGTTTCAATTCCATATTTACTATTTATTTCATTATTATTTCTTACACAATTATAATTATTATTTTTAATTATACCTATGTAATAGTCATCACAATTAATGGTTTTACCCCTCACCACCAATTTCAAATATCTTGTGTATAGGGTGGTTCACATGAGGCCATGCAGTGATTCATATTGGACTCAATGAACCAAGTTGAGTAATTATAGTTATCTAACAATTTTATAGGAAAAAATAAGTACAAGTGACTATTTACACTCAAAATAGAGTTTTTTAGGCCTCGATGAGAAGAAAAACCCATATATGATGTGGAATGAATGGAATATGTCTCTAAAGACTTTAGAGTTTTTTGAATTAATTTCTACATTTGAAATAAGGAAGGAACACAAGTAATATATGGTGAAGAAGCTAATTAATGAGTGTTTCTTGGTTATCAAACTAATTGTAAGGATTACAAATTCATTAATAAATAGCTTTAAAAAATAATTTAAAGAAATTATGTCATATTTATAGCCCACATAATTTTTCCAAAGTGATAAATAATTCATTTTTGAATATCAAACTCAAGAAATTTATAGTGGGTAAAATGAAACATTTACCCTAGTATTTTTAATAATAAAAATTTTATAACTAATTATTTTGTATTAAAATGTTATATTTACCATTATGTTGATTTTTTTGGATTACAAGATACTTATGTATTAATATATATTTAGTATTTATTGAATAAATAAATAATTTTTCAACACTTTTAAGAATTTATATCTCTTAAATAGTATCTCACATGAAAATTCTAACACTATGGTTTTGTCCTGGATATGATGTCTAATTATTCATGGTGGAAACTGTGGTCTTGTTTATCTAGACAAGGACCTACATTATAAAGTGTTTATTTGAAACACTAAGATATCCCATAGCTAATTTAAAAAAATATTATTTTTATGGTGATGTGGTGTTTAATTTTTTAGGTGGTGATGACTTGGTGGGTAAAGAGTTTTTAGAATGGATTTCCTTAATGGGTTGAAATCATTTTTGGGGTGGAATTAATGTTAATGAAATGGGGGATTTATTATTGTATGTTATGGAGAAAAACTTTCCTATACTAGGACTCATTTTCACCATTTGGAAAATAAAAATATTGCATCCCTCTCATCTCCTTTATTTGAATCCCTAGAGAGTCCTTGTCATTCTTCACACAAAGGAGGACCATTACTCACAAAGAAATGAGGACCATTGATAATAACATGATCATTAGGAAATAGTGATTTTCTATCTAGTTAAGACACTTTTTTAGTCTCTATTCCCCATTTCTTAGGTGATTCGATCATCCTCCACCAAGGTTTAACCACATGATTTCTATAGTAGATTTTTGTAAACATTATCCACTAGTAACATAATAAAATTTCTAAATATCATCTTAAATAATTGAAAATTGGTTTTATTTAAAAGGGATATTATTTTCATTCTGTGATTTAAACTAAAATTTTAATGAAAATTAATAATATAAAAAATTAGATTTAATGGATTTAATCTCATAATGGTTATTTGGTAGTATAAACCATTATTCCTCTATTAAAATTGTTTTTTTTATTAAAAGAGTTTCCCAATGATGAATATGATGGAGATTTTATGAAGATAATGATTTGGTTTTCTAATAGAAAATATTGAATGATAAAATTTATTCTTTTGTGATAACAATACTTATGTCATAAGGAAATTGAGTTTTTAACAACTTGTGGTTTATGAAGCTATATTAAATCATAAATAACTCAAAAATACTTCAATAAATATTTGATTGAATTATTAAATTGGATTATTTTCTCATCATATGAAGAATTAATTTTATACTTCCATAATTGTTCTTCTTTAAAAATGAAAACCAAAATATTTTGTAAATATTTTATTTTAGTAAGAGTTTAATAAGGGAAAAAATCCACCGTATTTATGAAAAATTTTATTCTTAATTTTGATAATTTTATATGGTTTATTTTTCTAACATTATTTGTTCATTGTGATGAATTTTTTTATTTTTTTTTTCTTTTCATTAATATTATTATTATTTGATAAATTAATCTTCAGTAATTAAATGTTCTCAATTTCTATAATTATCATGATTATTTCTTACATAGATTATTTGAATTAAAATTACCCAATTATTTTTTTCCTCAATAAACCCTTGTGTGAACCCATCCTTGGGTGGTTGGTCAATCCCTCAACCACCACACTTCAAAAAGTGCTTCCTCATACCTCTAATTTTCATTAAATTAGGGTTTTTTATTTTTTAAACATTTTAAAAGTATAGATTAAAAGGTTTGAGAATACATTAGTGGTGATGTGATAGTTTTTCATTATGGTTTGATGAATATTTTTATGAGATAAAATGATATGATGAAGGAAATCTAGAAACTTCTCTAGTGAGATGTGATGGATGACTTAGGTGGCTCAGAGTTGAGTGGACTAGGTAGTTAAACTAAATGAATTGGTGGAATTATATTTTACTAATATGAAGGAATTTTGTATCTACAATTCCCAACAACACACAATGTAATCCACTTGTATAAACATAGTTTAGTCCATGAGATCTGGTGATTTGGTTCCATAAATATTTTTATATCGTGCTCTTTTTGACATCGAGTCACATGCCTTATATATCCGAACTAAGTTCCTCAATATGTATGTATCATATCACACACACCAAACATATTTTTATGATTTTATAATCATATATAGGATGTATGTTCCAAAAATGTACATAGGACTTACTCGCTATGTAATTCATGGAGATTTCATGTACTACTGGTGAGGAAACTTGGTGTGTACCTAGAGTTAATTCCATTTTACCTAAGTAGTTATACAAACCATTTACTTTCATTACATTTCATTAACTTTGATAAAAAAGATAGATAGGATAGTGGTGGTATACGACTATCCCAACCGAGTGTAATAAACTTTATTTACCCTAAAGGGACACGTTGTTTACAAATAAGATTATAATATACTTAGTAAATTTTCACTCGAGTTCCATTTTTGGTTGTATCTATATTCCATTCTAAGAATTTTTATATATATAACATGATAGTGTTTATATATTATTCATCTATGGTTTATACTCAAGTCCTGTAGATAGTTGTATTTTTTTAGTTGTGTTGAGATGATGACAATTGTGGGTGAATGTTTAAAATAGCCACATAGTAGTAACCCTCCAAGAAGTATAATGTATCTAGGGTGTGGGTACCCTATTTATTAAGTATAGTAAGTTTCCATATCATATTGATAGTGTGTTTTTCCTTCTCACTTAGAGTATATTACCTTCTCAGTTGATGCACACTACACATGTTAGAGTGTTTGTCCTCCCTATAGGTCAGTAACCCTCTCAACTGATGTATTCATTAGCATGGAACAATCCCCAATTAATATTATTTTTGAGGGATGATTTAAAAGTGAAAAATGTGAGCTAGTTGACAAACTATATTTCTGATGGTAATTTACCAAGTTCTCTTTTGAAGCATCTATTATAAAATTGAGTTGGGGATGAGACTCTCCATATCATTATTTATCTTTATAGTATGACTTATATTTGGGATTTTAACTTTTTTCTTAGTGAAATTTTATAAATTAATTGATTATATCTAAATAAATGTGAGATATAATCCTTTGATAAGTTTATCCATGAGGTTTTAGGGTTTCCACTCATTAATGATTGACATGATCTTATAGCACATCTGGTACCTTTAGGTT
Source organism: Viscum album (assembly GCA_963277665.1). Classification (NCBI taxonomy): domain Eukaryota; kingdom Viridiplantae; phylum Streptophyta; class Magnoliopsida; order Santalales; family Viscaceae; genus Viscum; species Viscum album. The sequence goes on from OY728163.1 coordinate 341,653,748, forward strand.
TCTTCATGTTTCCATTGGTTTGGGTTTGATATTTGTATTTGATTCACCTTTTAATTGTGTCTTTGGTTCATCATATGAGGTAGATTTATAATCACCCGTATACCATCATTTTTCTCACACATGATTTTTTGTGCGGACATCATATAGTTTTCATAGTCATCATCTAACAAAGAGATTGTAGAGATGGATATGTGTAGTTTGTGATGGTACATGGTAAGGAAATTTGCTGACATAGTTCTTTCTAGGAGTCCTTGGAATATATAGGTGTATACCTTTACTAAGATTTTTTACACCTAGTGATATATTATTATGTATATGTTTTGATTAATTTTATCCTTAGTGGAGTTTTATTATGTAGTTGTTATATTACACATTAATTGTTACATAGTGCATTTACATTGATGATATTTGTTTGTCATATTTTTTCATTCTATTACATATTTTCTGTAGGTTGGTCTAGGTTAAGTCCTCCCATATATATTTATATCTTCTTGATGTTGTTCTTAATCCCTTGGTCTGTTAGAGGTGGTCATAGGGTGGCATATTCAACTCACTATCAGCCTAGGTGGGGTCTTAGTATGTTAGGTCATGTTAAAATGAAATCAAACCAATTGAAGTCTTAGGGAAACATTTTGGGTTTCTTTACCTAGTGAGAATTTCCTTAGGGATTAAGAATGTGATGCCAATTTATTCATGAGTTTATTTAGCTAAACAAGGAGATCTTCATGGGTTTAACTACCAATGTATCCTATCTCCATTACTCTGATAACTAGTTAGTAGATCCAAAATTATAATGTATCATTTTTTGGGTATAATAAAGTTTGTTGAAACGTCATATAGTGGTAAAATAGGTCATTTTTTATGTCATTAATATGTTGTCTTACCTAGATATACTCTAGTAATAATGGGTTTACCCATATAATATGGAATGTTACTTATAAACACCAAACTCATATTCAAAGGTTGGTTTGTGATGTGCTTATGATAATTTTTATCCTATTTCCACTGATTATTTGAGTAATGAAGAATTGTTTCAAAAACATATTGAGAGATATATTTTTCCTTCATGTAAAGAGAATAAACTTCCTTCATTTATACTTAGTAAATAAATAATTTCGAATAGATGGTGGTTCTCGTTGATCAAGATAGGGATGATTGTATATTGAATATTCTATATATAATATCATGATATATTCCCTATAATTTTAGAAGGAAATTGTAATATTTTTATATTAGAGGATTTATTGGGATATAAGATTCATGATTCATATTTGGTTTAGACACCCACTAATCAGATAGTGATTCCTATATTTAATTTACTCTTACTCGTGCAATGAATAATTGATTAATGTTCAACATAAATTAAAATTGAATTACATTACCATAGGTGGAGTTCAATATTTACTCCGAAAGATCTATATATAAATGTTTTAAAGAGATAGACACTCATTTCTTCAATATGATTGCGACCTAGCATGAGTTGAGGTTGCTAATGATGTACACCTTCAGAATAATATTGGGTATATTTTTATATGACCTTGATAATTAGAGTGGGGTATATGAATTAATAACTAGTGTTTGGGTTCAATTTTCCTACATTATCCACTTATTCTAGATAAGAATATTGGGTATTGGTTATTGGGAATTTTTTTTAGAAGTGTGTCTTGGCTCAAGGAAGGATGAGAAATATTATAGATTACCAGATTATAGCTAGATATAGACCTATTCATTGACAATAAATTTAGGATTTGATGAATTAATTTTATAAGAAATATCATCCTTTTGTGCAGAAAATATTTTCAAATTATTTGGAGGTGTTAGAGAAGATAGTAATGGATGGATTCTAGTATTCAGTTACCAAAACATTTTTATGTGTGATTTTTGTTCTTCACTAACACTAATGATAATTACCACTGGTGAGATTCATTCCTTTCCTCTTACATTTTAGTTTATATGATTGAGATTCTAGTGGGGATCCAAAGTAGACTTTATGGCTATATACTTCTACTAATAGTGACCACTCGTGATCACATTGTTTGGGTGTCATTTTCCCCTCAATTAGGGAAGAACTTTTATTAGGTTTAGACATATGTGTATGAGAACCTATGTTACAATTCCTTATGTGAATTAGATGGTCCATAATTTTTGTAATACGTGTTTATGTATATAAGTAAAATCTTCTGAGAATTGTAACTAACCATTCTATAGTAATCTAGTATAGTTTGAAATACTATGTAAACTATAGTGGGGTATTTACCCTCAATTATCATTGAAATCATGAATTCTACAAAAAAAATATTCTTGGGATTAATACCATTAGAAAATTTGATTTAATATCCACTTTCTTAAGAATTATTAGTAATAACTATTATATTTATTAGATATCCCATATATGCTTGAAGGAATGATAGTTTAGCCAATAGACTAATCTAAGAATGGTTTCATTAATCTCATTGTGAACATGTAAGGAGATGGATTTTTTCAAGTAATTTTTTTTATTATATGAAGTTATTACGAGTCTGCAAAAATTGACAGTGCATGATTTTGAGGCCAGGTGTGCCCGGAAGGAATTTATGAACTTCTAATAATTTACGTTTAGTAAATGTGTGAGTGGAATTTTCTATATTTTGAACCAGTGCTCAAATTAGAAATCTAAGGGAACCATTCAATCCGTAGAGCCAGAATCTACTTAAGGGAGACCTCACTTTTACCATAGAATGATGGGAGAAAACGTTAGGTTTTTGAAATTTAAGAGGATAATAAAATAACAAAGTTATTTTATTTTCCTTTTTCCTTTCCTCCAACGGATGAGCAGTGGTGGCGGGACCAATGAAAAGTCTATCCATTAAATTTTTTGACTCCTCTTTATTCTTGTAACTACACTGTAGAAATTGTAAAGGATCCTTAATTAATTGAACCCCAGTAATTCCACATCTGTTAATCACCCTCCCCCTCTCCGATTTATATGGATTTCATGGTAGTGTATTGGCATAGATTCACCAAACAACGAAGCTCTGGAAAATTGCCACAACGTCAACCACTTGGAGGATGAGACCAGTTCCAGCGAGCGGTGAAAAGCACCACCGAATCCTAAACCCGCGACAATGATGAAGGAGTTCCATCGATCGATGTTAGTGAATATCTCATCCAGGTAGGAGGTTTATTTTGAAGTTGTCTTTGATGAATAAAATTTCTCTCTCGCTAGATATCATGTAACGCGGAGGGCGCGGGCCAAACGAACATGTCCCAAACCCTCCGTTGCTTCGTTCTTGATGTGAACTTTGGGAAAAAATTACCAACTCGATGGAAACATGAAATAGCAGGTCACACTATGATGGAGATAGTGCGGGAGAGCCGTAGGCACAGACGGCACCAAGAACAGACACTGAAGCATGCCCAGTGACCCGCGGAAGAAACTGTTGGCGCGCCATGTTAGCGGTGGCTGGCAGTGGCCGGAGAAGACACTTGACAACAGGATGCGGGTGGTGGAAGGCGATGAGCGACGGTGCGCTATGGTGGCCGAAGGCGGCTGGTCTGAGCTAGCCACACGGGACAAGGGTTGATCCTAAAAGCGTGACCAGAGGAAGCGACCTCGGTAGGAAGGGGTGGCGCATCCCACACGGCGCCGCGTTACCAAAACCCTAGTCGGCAAAACGGTTGATCGTTAATTGTGGTGGGGTAACTCCCCACCTGTAGGCAAACGGCCCCACAAGCGCAAGGCCAGCGGGACACAACGGTTCACCTCTGGGTGGATCGGACCCGCCCAGTAGGCAGGACCCGCTGGCGGGCTCGGCCAAACCCCCGTCCCAGAGGACCGGGCCAACCCCGATGGGCCGAACCCAGGGAACTCGGCCGACCCTTTACGGGATGGACTCGGGAAGGCTTAGGTAAACCCTTGGACCCATTGCGTCAGCCTGATTTGACCGAGTCGGACCAAGCCCTGACCCAACCTGTCCTTGGATAAATAATTCCACATAACTGACGAACCAGGGGTCTGATTGACATGCCGTCAGTGGAGTTGGGACCACTTTTAATAAGTGGTTCCTTTGGCATACTAAGGCGGGCTTGATCGTTCCTGGCTGGACCAAGGTGTGATCACCCCTGTTTCACAGAAAGGGATGTAACTAACAGACAGGGCGTCCAGTTGTGCGACATCTATTGTGACATAACCCTTAGGATGAGGTGGTCCTTTGGAAATACTCCACAAGAGTTTTAGAGAAAGTTGGAGTACGACCGGGTTGGATCAACTCCAAATCCAACCGGGCCCTCGGCACTAAAATTCCAATAACTTAAAGACTGAATGTCAGGACGACAATCCATCTTTTTCATTGGGACCCTTATGACGTGATGGATCATTATGTTACTTATTCATGGCACTTAGTGCCGGTTGAAATAAGGCTGATGGTTGGAGGAGTGGTTCTCCTAGAATCATGTGTGCTATGAGAGGGATTCCAGTGGCTGATAGTGAGGTAGAGGTTGGAGACCGATCAAATGGAAGTTAGTACTGAGCAATCCGGTGTGGATCGTAACAGAACCTCTGTGGGTCAGATCCTATGTGGGTCAGCGCTCAGTGATCTTATGTGGGTCAGCGCATACCGATCTTGTGTGGGTCAGAACCTATGTGGGTTAGTGCTCAGTGATCTTATGTGGGTCAGTGCATATCGAATTCAGGCAGTTCAAGTCCTTTGTGGGTCAACGGGGGTTAGTACCTATCGATATTTTGTGGTTCAGACTCCGTATGGTCAGTAGTAGTGTCTCTTGACAGAATAAGATGATCTAGCTTCACGACTAATCATATGTACTTCTATACTTCACTAATACCTAGTTTGAGATGAGACTCTGATTGAGTTGTGTCTATTTATTTTCGCTCTGTGATTGAGATCATGATTTGTGGTTTTCATTTGTTAAATTATGTGATACCTTTGGTGGTCTCGGGGTCTCTATTGTATATTGATATACACACCCCTGCACGGGCTTCGCTCGCACCTTGTTGTGTCTTGTGCAGACAACGAGCAGCTAGGCTGAGACTTGAGGGAGCCAATACCATGTGGCACACAGAGAAGATTTGGCGACGTGAAGAGCATTGGAGATGAGTTTTACCTACCCTTCAAGTAGGATCATTGGTGGATTATCTAGGAGCTTTTTTCTCTTTTCAGTTGTACTTGTACTTTCTGTTGGGATTGTATTCCAACCCCTTTACTTTCAGTACACTTTTACTACCGCAATTTACTTCGTGGTTTCTTTTTTTTTTCTTGGCTTGTGGGTTTTTACAGGTTTAAAGGAAATGCCTTCCCATTCTTGGGATATTTCTTTTTGGTGCTAGTCACCAACCCCTGGCCAATTGATGGTGGTCTTGGGGTAGTCACGACATGGTCCTCGAGGGATGGGTCGTGAAAAAGTGGTATCAAAGGAGTTGTTTATACCAAATAAATAGGACTTTGATCTTCTTTTTTTATGGAGCAGTAGTGTTATGTATTTTGAGTGTGGTTTTAGGTTTTGGGAATCCAGTATTGGTGTTGCGGCTGACGTATCCATACACTAGGACCCTAAATTATGATTTTTGACTCAGTGCATGAAAGCACAGACTGCGTGTGTTTTGGAAGTGTTTTTACTTTTGATATCTTTGAGTCATCTCACTAGGTATAATTTTTTTCTTTGTTGTACCTTTTTTCTTCAGGATTCCGCCACGTAGAGATCCAGATAGGATTCCTGAGAGAGTACATGATGATGGACCACCGAGCGACGAGACCTCAGTGGAGGCCCTATTACGGTGTTTTCACCTTCGGTTGGTGTACCAGCAGCACCAATACCCTTTGGTAAGTTTTTACCACCATTCCCACCAGTATACGTTGCACACTGACTGAGTGTGTTTCACGAGTTTCAGTGGTAGAGGCCTTTGAGGTTCCGAGACGAGATGAATCTATAGGCGGCTGAGGACTGGCTGGAGGCTATGCCCAGAGTTTTTCACCGGGTTGGGACACCAGCCAACCTGATTGTGATCCTAGCTGCCAGTATTTTCCAAGGCATAGTAGGGTATGTTGTATCCTGATGCTCTAGATGTACAACAAGGAGACCCTCAACTAGGAAAATTTCGAGGGCCTCTTCAGGTCAGAGTTCACCACAACGACTCTACGCTATGTGCATATTCAAGAGCTCCTACACTTACAGCAGGGAAGCCTGATTGTGGCCCATTACTTGGAGAGGTTCTCCAACCTCTCATGCTACTCTACCGACATGGTGCGGGACCCTTTATTCAGTTCCCAAACCTTTGAGAAGGGACTCCAATGATAGATCAGAGATTTGATGGTATCTCTTAGCATTCGGATTCATACTAGAGTGTTAAAGAGAGTACTCTTGGTGGAGAGTTTCCTTTCTAAGCAGACACTGACAGTGAGACCCACCACCGGGCGACACATAGCAGGGTCATCTACGGCTGTTAGTAGGTAGATTACAAAGAGGTCCAAGAATACCAAACCTTCTAGTGGATGACCCCGGGAATAAGGGTCGGAGGTGCAGAGCTTGTGAGGTAGAGGAGTTCAATTGGGAGGTAGGTTCTGCTTCACATGCGGCGGGCAGGGCCACATGGCTCACAAAATCTTAACTCGTCGTACCAACGATCAGAAGATGGTCAAGGGACCGCCGAGGAAGAAGGAAATATTTGAGCAAGGAGGTCTGCAGGGTGGTGGATATGGCAGAGAAGTAGGCCATGTAGTAGGTGGTGGGTGGTGATTTGAGGTTCTACCGCCACCACCACAAGGTGGTCCACCACGGCTATAGGGAGCAGGTGGATAGGGGTAAGCATAGCTACATGCATCATAGGCCAATGACCACGGTGCTCTGGATATTATTAGAGGTATGATCTGTGTCTATTCCACCCTAGTTTCAGTACATATAGATGCAGGTTCTAGTCACTCATTCATTTCCATGACCCTCATTCAGAGCTCGGAGATTCCGATGGAGATGTTGGATCGATCTTTACGATTATAGGCTCTTAAGGAAGAATATTTGATGATCACACACTAGTTCCAACAGTGTGAGCTTACTCTAGGAGGAGAGAGCTTCGGGTGGGATCTTCTAGTAGCGGCGTCGAGGCCTTACGATGCCATCTTGACTATGGACTGGTTATCCACAATCAATGCTCATATTGACTGTAGTAGGCACAAAGTGTGGTGTTTCCATGAGGATGGGACCAATTTTTTTTCACCAGTGAAAAGGAAACCTTTGTAGCACATGATGGACTTACTCAGAGGAGGGTGTATCCAATCACACATCAGTTGGCTAGCCTTACCCTTAGGGCAGCTGATGTTGAAAGTCTAAGATATCTTGTAGTGGTGGACCAGTATGTCGATGTCTTCCCTAATGATTTTCTGGGACTACCTCCTCATAGAGAGGTGGACTTCTACATTGACTTGTACCCCAGGACGGCACCGATATCTACTCCACCATATCAGATGGCTCCCATGGAGCATCCTGAGTTACGGGTATTGCTGGAGGACTTACAGAGGAATGGGTTCATAAGGCCTAGTGTCTCTCCATTGGTAGCCCCGATTTTGTTCGCCAAGAAGGAAGATGGGAGTTTGAGGCTCGGTGTGCATTATCATCGCCTGAACTAGGTTACCGTGAAGAACAAGTATCCACTTCCGAGGACATATGATCTCTTAGATCAGCTGAAGGGGGCTTTTTGGTTTTTGAAGATAGTCCTCAAATCATGATATCATCAACTCAGGGTACGAGATGAGGATGTGTAGAATATGGCCTTTAGATGTCGGTGTGGCCACTATGAGTTCTTTTTTATGCCATTTGGTGTGACCAACGCCCCTACAGTTTTCATGGGACTCGTGAATAGAATCTTCCAGCCATACCTCAGTTGCTTTGTGGTGGTATTCATCGATGACATCTTGTTGTACTCAGCAACAGAGGAGGAGTATTCTTATAATCTGCATATAGTACTTGACACACTCCGATAGCACCAACTTTATGGTAAACTCTTGATGTTTCAGTTCTGGATATGGGAGGTCCACTTTCTAGGACATGTTATCTAAGAGGATGGATTTGTAGTGGATCCAGCGAAGATAGAGGTTGTTCTTACTTGGGAGCCACCCAGGAGTGTGACTGAGGTGCAGAGTTTCCTAGGGTAGGTTGGGTACTACTGGAGATTCTTACCTGACTTTTCCAGAGTTATGTCACCCTTGTCAGCATTGACGAAGAAGGGACAACCCTTCATATAGATGGAGAGATGCGAGTAGAGTTTTTAGGATCTGAGGCCGAAACTAACAAGTGTCACCATCTTGAGGCTTCCAGAAGAGGGTGTTGGGTATGTAGTAGACTATGACGTGTCAGGGACTGGACTTGGATGTGTCCTGATGTAGGATCGAGCAGTGATCACTTATGGTTCACGAAAGCTGAGGCAGTATGAGAATAACTATTCTACCCATGACCTAGAGTAGCAGCAGTGTTCTTTGCCTTAAAGATATGGAGAAACTACTTTTTGGGCGAACGTTTTAAAGTCTACTCTGATCACAAGAGTCTCATGTATATCTTCTCATAGAAGGATCTGAACATGATACAGCGATGAGGTCTAGAGTTCCTCCAGGACTATGGGTTTTAGATAGTCTATACTCCTGGGAAGGGGATGGTAGTAGCAGATGTACTCAGTAGGAGTTCTGATCTACAGTTGCTGAGTGAGGTGAAAAAGCGGTTAGCCGCGTTATGAATATCCTTTATGGATAGATATGGGTAAACTTACCTCTAGTCTATGAATATCACTTCCCCACTTCTTCAGCGAGTTCGGGAGGCATAGCTTGGAGACATTGATTATGAGGCTTGATGTGCTCAGATATACATAGGATAGGCACTTGATGGATTTTATGAAGGTGGGGAGCACTCCATCCTCTTCAGAGGACACCCCATCGTCCCAGTGGTGCTATGGGAGGAGGTGTTGAGGGTGGTCCATAAATCCCCTCTGGAAGTACATTGTGGGTGGCGAAGATGTACTAGGACCTCCAGCATCAGCACTAGTGGCCAGGGATAAAGAAAGTAGTGGCATATTTTGTTTCACGATTTCTCACTTGTCAGCGAGTAAAGGATGAGCATCAAGTTCAAGCTAGCTTAGCGTAGCCACCTGAGGTACCAGAGTGGAAGTGGGATGGTATATCCATGGACTTCGTTATGGGGATACCACAGACATCCAGGGGACATGATTTTATCTAGGTGATCATTGATTGACTCACTATGTCGGTCCACTTCCTTCCCATCAAAGAGTAGGGATCAGTAGAGGGCATCGGATGCCTCTACGTACAAAAGATTGTACGAATTCATGGGGTTCCATTGGCGATTGTCTCTGACCATGATGCATGTTTTAAATCCTGGTTGTGGAAGGGATTACAGGAGGCGTTCAAGACTCAGCTACGTTTGAGCACCGCCTTTCATCCTCAGATGGATGGTCAAACGGAGTAGACCATACAGACACTTGAGGACATGCTTTGTGCTTGCATCCTAGATTTTGTCCACAGTTGGGAGGATCACTTTACCTTGGTGGAGTTCGCTTACAACAACATATATCATTCCACCATCGGTAAGGCGCCATTTGAGGCCCTGTATGGTCAACCTTGCAAATCACCTCTATGTTGGACGGACCTAGGGGTGTCAGCACTTATGGGTCCATAGTTGGTACACACTACCACTGGGAAGGTGAAGATCATCCAGGAGTGGATGAAGACTACACTGAGTAGACATAAGTCTTATGTGGATTGGAGATAGAGACCTTTTGAGTTTGAAGAGGGAGACCATGTATTCCTATGGGTCTCACCCTGACGAGGTTTGTGGATATTTGTCTAGGGAGGTAAGCTATCTATGAGGTTCTCAGCAGAGTTGGTAAGGTGTCATATCACCTACCTCTTCCCCCATAGATGAATCGGGTGCATGATGTTTTCCATGTGTCAAATATGAGGAGGTACGTGCATGATCCATTACATGTTATTGACTTGGACGAGCTTGACATTGATGATGGGGTGACTTTTACAGAGGTTCTAGTGGATATTGAGGATCAATAGGATTGGGTCCTTCGTGGAAGATCGATACCTCGGGTGCACGTTCACTGGCAGCACGGGGACCTCCAGGAGAGAACTTGGGAGTGGGAGGCTCAGATTCGTCCTCAGTACCCCCATTTGTTTCCTTACTCTATGTTGTGGAATTCGGGGATGAAAATCCCTAAGGTGGGGAGTATTTAAAGACACATATTTTTTATGTATTTTTTTGTAATTATATGGAATTATTAAAAGATTGAAAAAATTGACGGCGCGTGATTTTGAGGCCTGATGTGGCTGGAATGAATTTTTTAACTTTTTTAAGGTACATTCAGTAAACGCGCGAGCGGAATTTTCTATCTTTTGAACTGATGATTAGATTAAAAATTGGAGGGCACCATTGAATCTGTAGTGCCAGGATTCTCTTAAGAGAGGTTTCACATTGAGCATAGAAGGTCAGAAGAAAATGTTAGTTTTTTGACATTTAAGAGAATAATAACACAACAATGTTATTCAATTTTATTTTTTCCTTTCCTCCAACTGACGAGCAGCGGTGGCGGGACCAATGACAAGTTAATCCATTAAATGGCTTGAATCCTCTTTATTATTGTAACTACACTATTGAAATTAGGATGGTTCCAAAATTAATTGAACCCCATTAATTCCATGTGCCTTACCCACCCTCCCCATATCCTATTTATTTCAAGCTTGAGGTTGAGTATTGGCATGGCTTCACCAAGAAGCGAAGCTCTAGAAAAGAACCATGATGCCAACCACTTGGAGGATGAGACCAGTTCCACCGAGCAGACACGAGTGCCACCAAATCACGAACCGACAGCAACAATAAATGAGTTTCATTTATCGACATTAGCTAATGCCACTTCTAGGTAGGGGTTTTATTTTGAAACTATCATTGATTAATTAAATTTCTATCTCGCATGATATCATGTAATGCGGAGAGCACAGGCCAAAAAAAACAAGGCTCGGACCCTCCGCTTGTTCGTTCTTATTGTGAACTTATGGGAACAATATCCAACTTGATGACAACATGAAATAGCAGGCCACACTATGATGGAGACAGCGTGGGGGAGCCGTAGGCATAAACATCACCAAGAACGGACATCAGAGCATGACTGGTGACCTGCGGAAGAAACTGTCAGCGTTCCATGTTGGAGGCGGCCGGAGGGGGCCAGATAAAACCCATGGAAAAAGGCCACAGGCAGTGGAAGGCGGCGCGCGACGGCGCACCACGGTGGCTAACGGGGGTTGACTCAAGCCATCCACACGGGACAAGGGCGGAGCCCACAGGTTCCACCGACGGAAGTGGCTGCAGGTAGTAGGTCGTGGTAGGAAGGCGCGGCATGACCCGCGCTGTGCCGTGTGGGCGAAACAACGGTCGACCAAACGGTACACCATTAATTGTGGTGGGGTATCACTCCACCGGTTAGAGAATGACACAGAAATCATGGGGCTAGCGGGACGCAATGATCTGCCTCCAGGAAGACTGAGCCAGTGTGGTCTAGCCAAAAGGACCGGACCGCCTAGCGTGCCGGACCAGCGGCCCGACAGACCAGCATGGGTGGGTCGAGCCCTACCCGGTGGGATGGACCAACCACGGCCCAGGCTGGCGAACCGATCTGGGCCAACCCTGATGGGTCAGACCCAGTGAATCGGGCCAACCCATTATGGGTCAGACCTGTGTGGGTTTAGGTAGACCCCGGGACCCGTTGCATCGGGCCCGACTGACCGAGTCAGACCAGGCCTGGACCCAACCTGTCTCCGTATAAATAAACACATGTAACAGATGATCTAGGTGTCTAATTGACATATCGTCAGTGGAATTGGGGCCCCTTTTTTGAAGCGGTACCTTGGGCATATTCTGGCAGACCCGACCGAGCCGGGTCAGATCGAGCTGTGATCACCCCCGTTTTCATGGAAAGGGATGCAACTAACAGACTGGGCATCCAGTTGACGCTCCGTCTATTGTGTTGTAAGCCTTAGGATGATCCGGCCCTTTGGAAATACTCAATGAGAGTTTTGGAGAAATTTGGAGTATAGCTGGGTCGGATCAAATCTAAATACAACTGGGCCCTCGGTACTAAAATTCCAATAACATAAAGACCATGCGTCTGGTCGACACACCTTTTATTGTGTTCGGACCCTTATAACACGACGGATCATCAGGTTACTTCTTCGTGGGACTTCGTGTTGGTTGAAATACGACCAATGGATTGAGGAGAGGTTCTCCTGGAATCAAGTGTGCTATGAGAAGGAATCTAGTTGCTGGCAGTGAGGCAGAGGTGGGAGACAAATCTTACGGAGGTTAGTACTGAGCGATCCTATGTGGATCAGCACTAATCCTGTGTGGGTTAGATCCTGTGTGGGCAGCGCTCAGTTATCCTCTGTGGTTCAGTGCATACCGATCCTGTGTGGGTCAGCTCCTATGTGGGTCATCATTTAGCGATCATGTGTGGGTTAGCCCATATCGACTCTGGGCGGGTCGGATCCTATGTGGGCCAGTGATGGTTAGTACCTATCGACTCAGGGTAGGCCAGATTCTTTGTGGGTCAGTGGGTGTTGGTACCTATCGATCATGTGTGGGTCATACTCTATATTTCCTGCTACAGTACCTCTTGATGGAATAATATTATCTATCTTTTCAACTAATCATATGTACTTAAATAATTCACTAATACCCGGTTTGAGCTGAGACACTTTTTGAGCTGTGTCTATTTCTTTTCACTTTATGATTGAGATCATGATTTGTGGTTTTACTCTGTGGAATTATATGAGTCCTTCAGGGGTCTTGGGGTCCTTACTAAGTATTGATATAATCACCCCTACACAGGCTTCACCTGCACCATGTTGTGTCTTGTGCAGACGATGGGAATTTGGGATGAGACTTGAGGGATCCAGGATCAGACAGTACACAGAGGATATTTGATGATGTAGAGAGAAGTGGAGATGAGTTGTACCTACCCTTTAGATAGGATCCTCGGTGGACGATCCATGAGCTATTTTCTCTTTTCAGTTATACTTCTAGTTTCAGTTGGGCTTGTATTTCATCCCCTTTACTTTCAGTACACTTTTATTATCATAGTTTACTTCGTGGTTTCTTATTTTTGGGTTCTTGTCTTGTGTGTTTGTACAGGTTTAAAGGAAATTCCTTCCCATTCTAGGGATATGCCTTTTTGGTTCTAGTCACCAACCCCTGGCCTATGGAAGGCGGTCTTGGGGTAGTCACAACACAGGCCCCGAAGGACGATTCATGACAGAACACATCAATGTGTGGTGGAGGAACAAATGGATTCCTAAGGTTTGGAATTAATTATATTTGATATTTTTAGTTTCATTTATAATACATTCCATGGGTAGTGTTCATGTATCACTATAGAGTCCTTGAAGTTCAAGTGTTGACATAAAGAGTAATAAACCCCTATGTTGTGTTTGTATGACTTGTGAGTTATTTTGGGGTATTCATTTATTCCAACCTCATTAAAATGAATCAAAGGGAGAACATTCCTGAGAATTGGATGTTATAATAGTCTTATTTTATGAACACAATAAATATGGTGGGCTATTGAAGTTTGAGTACTATAATATAGTTATGCATTCCTCTAGCATGATATTTGAGTGGTATTTGTTTTATGTTATTCTTGAGATCATATCAAATTATGTGGTTAGAGTGGAATACTAGTGTAATGGTAGATGATTCCCTGAATGATAGATCATGTGTTCAAGAGGAATAAGACATATTTGTAAAGATAGCATTGTCATTATTGGTTATCAAAAAAATAGACCTGAGATTTTTTAATGATAATTACCATGACATATAAATGTGTGTGGGAGGTTTAATATTTCAAGATAAAATATGGGATCTTAGGTGGTCATATATATACTTTTATTATACATAATTAATTCGTCTAAAAATTTGGATAATTTTTTTTTCTTTGGTATTGGATACTTGTGTTTTTGTAAGACTCAAATTGGTGTTGCAATGAGTGGTTTGAAATAAGGTCCCCCAAAATAGAACATTGGAAGGGTAATCACATATATCCATTAGTGATCATTGTGTAGTAAATCTAGTTTCATAGAGAATAAAATTTCTTGGAGGATTTTTATTTTAGTCATTAGATATACGTAAATAATATCCCAATGTATGGAGGTGACAGAGAAGGGTAATCTAAATGGTTAGGACCAACCTCTTCAGATTTTAGAATAGGGTATCATAAATGGGATCAGGATTGGTTGATTGGTGTATTAATGAATTTTATGTCTTTCATTATGTTCTCATGAGTCTCTTTCATAAAAAGTGACCAAAACCCAACAATATAGTCTAGAATTAGAAGTTTTAATAATGTATAACTTCTTTGATAATGACGATGAGATATTAAATAGGACCATAAAGAGTCTAACTTAGTGATATATTGTATGATCAGTATGAAATATTTTATTGTAACACCCTATGGTTGGGATTGTTGTTTATTGATTATTTTTATGCGATAACTTCCAGATTACACCATAAAGGTGGGGAATGTAATGGTCTTGTATTTGGTACCATTTTTCAGGAACCTTTTTGTGGTTTTTATTGATTATTTAGGTTTTAAGCTTATGTTTTCAAGGAAAATTGGTTTCAAGGATGATCTTCATTGTATTTTAGACCTATATTCTCTGAGATCGTGTCACTCCTAAATAAAATCAGTTCATGTGAGAATTAATTTTTTCCATATGATGTTACTTAATTTTATTCTCATATAAACTAATAAAGTTGTTTCATTTTGAAGTATGAAAATATTTAAAGGTGGGAGGATATATAAACCAAATTTTTTCTTAAGTGAGACTTAATTTATTTTTCAGTTTTGATGGTTGGGTCCTCTAATAATGTTAAAACATTAATTATAAGTTAGTAATTGACCTCGCAAAAGTTTTCCAATGGTTCCATTGAGCTTAAAAATGGATTTTTACCCTTAGGTTGAAATTTGGTTAGATTCCAATATAGTTGGACATAAGTAATATTTCATATTTATTAAATAAATAAATATGTTTCCCTTACATAAAAGGAGTGTTACCTCTTAAATGGAAGCTTATATGAAAATTATAGAATCTTGGTCTTTTATGGACCTTGTTGTTTTTATTAGGAATGATATAAACTATGTTCTTGTCTATTGAGATGAAAACAAAATATTTTCAGGTTTTATTTGAAACACCTAACAATCCTACACATAATTTAAGAAAATTATTTATCATTTTTTTTGATATAGTGTTGTACTTTTATGTTGGTTATTACATTATGAGTTAGAGGGGTTATATAATAGATTTATCTAACGGGTTATCCAAGTATTCATGGTGGATATATTAAGGTGAATTAAATGGAAAAATAAATGATCATACAATTTCAACCATATTTTGAAAAGATTATATTTTCTAACAATGGAAATTAATTTGGATATATTTTGAAGTGTGTGAAGAAATTTGGAGATACATTGAGTTTCATCAAGATATATTCTAATGATCCTGGAAGAATAAACAATTGTTCATGATGTGAGATCAAGGTCCACACCATGGATGGAGTAAATGATAAAAAATGGAAAAATACCTTACTCATGCATAAGGTTATTTGAAATAATAGGTATGGTTAATCTTTAAAATATAAAGTTTCTTTATTTTATAAATATGATGATATTAATTGGTCAGACCATAGTAATAACATCACACCATGAGTAAAGGATCCATTCCATGACATTTCAACCATTAAGGAAGAAAAAATGACATGATAATTAAGATTATTACTACTTTTCAATGAAAAATTAGGATCACACTATGAATCTTGATGACACGCTAGGATTAAGGAAAAAACATCTTGATTCTAGAATCATGACAGAAATAAGGGGAGGTTGTGCAAGTTGAAGTTTGGGGTGTTTTTAAATAGAAAATACCTCCAAGATATGATTATTTATTCAACATATGCTACTAGTAGTTGTAGAACACATGATAAGAAACAAAGATATCACTCCATGATATGTTTGATCACATAAAGATTTTTGGAAATTTGAGAATTCAAATAGTCTAGATAGATTACCTTTCTGAAGTAGGTTTAGCAGTTCTTGAAAAACCATTAACTAATATTTTTGAATTTCTATGGTGGAAATCTAATAGAATATGATCTAATGGTTTTATTTAAATATGAGTTTTCTGGAAGTTGATAATAGTTTGAATGTTTAACTTTTAATTAAAAAATATTTGGATATATTATAATTTTCTGTATATATAAAGAAATAACTAAGTAAATAAGAGTATTAAATATCTGGTAGAGGGAGTGGAGAGTGATTCAATAATAGAAATTATAAAATTTCTAGAATTATAAAATGAAAGTGTGTTTGGATAGGATTCCATTAAAGATTATGTATTGAACTAAAGAGTTATTGTGTATATCAATAAAGATCATGAAGGTGGGAACATAAAATCATGGATAAAATAAATTATTGTTTGGCGATACACCTATAATTCTTATATATTTTTGATTTTGAATTTTATTTAAATATTATCTTTAGTAACCCTCTTGGAAATAAGTGAGATGAATGGAGAAAGATTTAGTACACCATGGATGATTAGTGTTATTATCATAAAGAATATAATTATAAAATACCAAAGTAAATATTATTTTTCATATCAAAACTTCATATATATATATATATATATATATTATCCTTTTATGTAGCCTAGTATGGATGAACAAAGTAAAATCATTATTTATTTTCTTCTTTACCTTAATTCATTTTTTTGTGCTTATGTGTAATCAATGAGAAATATTCAAGGTGTATTTAACAACCTGAATACAATATTCAATTAAGAAGAGAAAATAATAAATTTCATCTCACCCTAATTCATCCCCACTCTCTTAGGTAAATTAGTTGGACCTCAAGTAATAAAAAGTAGTATTTGATTCATGGGTTATTCCACAATGAATCTATCAAAGAAAGATGTCATTACAGAGAATTTTATAAATGAAAAGGGGATTTCATCTATTTGATTGAAGTAATTTTAAATTGTGTAAGAATATAATTAGATCACATGTATGGTCTATAAGTCATTATTTTTATTTAGTAGAAGTACAGGGATTTAAATTGATTCTACAAGAAGGTCATTGATAGAATTAGTTAAGAAATTTATGAATAATGATGTAGAATCACTGAATTCTTTATTAAAATAAATTTTTAATTTCCAAGAACATGAAAGTGGTGGAATACACAGTACAAAAATGAATTTATTATCATATTAATATTTATAAAGGTGATAGAAATGTGAAATAGGAAAAGTTATAATTTCTTTAAAATAGATTTTATAATTTGAATATGGGTTTAAGTGAAAATGTGGATGGTTGGTTCAACTGTATCATTAAAGTGTTTACACCAATTTTTTAACAAGGTAATTATATAAAATATTTTGATTTATTTAAAAATATCATACAAAAATTACCACCTATTTACAATAAAAAATTATACACATTAATATGTAAAACATAGGGAATTATCTCTTGATAATCTACATGGAAAAGTGAGTGCATATGAAATATGAGTGAATCTATAAGTCTCTTTGAAACATTCGTCTAAAGTAATTTCTATTAGAGTGGTGGGGATGAATGAATTTTAGGAGAATAAAGATGAATATTTTTTTTATGATTTCCACTTTCTTATCTTAAGTAAGTTTATAATAGGACAAGGAATATTTGAGGTTAAGATACACCTATCCTATTTTAATTGTTTAAAGGTTAGAAACATTATTGTCAAGTGTCTGAAGATATTTTGATGAATCGAAAGGTGATTTTGAATTCACATATAGTAAAGAAAAGAATTTTCACCCTGGAAGTAACTCTAATTAAAAAACGAAATTGGAAAAATTATTCAATGAAATGTGATGGTTAGAAATTATGAGGAAGATTCTATAAAATATGCTCTAAAAGGTGTTGAAAATAAATTTATCTCATAAAATAAATATTTAATAAATTATTAAATGGAGAAATTAAATCATTTATATAATAGAAGGATTAAGTAGAGTGATTTATTGGTCTCAAGAAGGAATTGTAAGTGAATCTTTAAGATAATGATTTAAAAATAAAGGAAAATAAAAATATAAGAGTATTTTTTAAGGAATCCTTTAGTTTTGCTAATGAATTTAAGATTAATTCAACTTATTAAGAAAATTTATGGAATAAAAGGAAAAATATTCAGTGATACTTGAAGAAACAATAAACTACAGGTTAAATATTGAGAAATAAGAAAGATCATTTATGAATATAATATCTCTATCAAGGAAAGAGTTATTAAAATTGAAACAACCAATTATAAAGTAATATCTCTATGAAATAATCTTTATGTGACCTTTTCTTTGATATATTACAAAAAAATGGATTATATTACATAGTATCTGTTTGTATGTTATTCTTATTTTTAAGACATTAACTTCTTTCTTTAGGGGTTCCTTAACATGTTTCAAGATGTTGATCTTGGAATTTTGACAGGTTCACCAAATTCTACTAAGAGATATGCCTATCAGATCACACAAACTAAGTGTATCTTGAATCATAGTTAAATTCTATTTCAATTTAATTCTTAGAATAAATATTAATCTTGGATTATGGAATAATAATTTTTAAAGTTAATTTTATCATATAAATTCAATCACAATTTATTGAGGTTTAGAAAATATGTGTGTTGAATATTAAATAAATATTATTTTGAATTTAGGGAATTTAATATTTATTTATCACTTATTTATTGTTCAATTTGTAATAAATAGATATAATATATATATTTATTTATTTATTTATTTATGTACATCAATATTAAAACAAATATTTATTTTCAAGTTAAGTGAATATTATATCTATTTTTTTATAGAATGTGTTGTGCCCTTGTGGTGGGTTATATTTATTTAATAAGGAAGTTAAGTGGAATTAAATATGTATTGGAGAAATCGTAAAAGGATTTTGTGGCGCTACCATTGTGTATTGAAAATAAAGAACAAAGAAGTGTATCTATTTCTTGAAGAACTTATGTAGAGTAGATTCAAGAAGCCATTTATTATGATGATTGTTGGTGATTTGGTCTTCAAATAATCGATGAAAAGTGTTGGTGTTGAACAATAACTATCTTAAATATATTCGAGGTAACATTTATGTTTTATTTTAATGTAGTATTCATAGAAAATGAGCTCACCAAAGTAGAAACAAATGGAATTGGAAGAATGAGAGGGTATGCCTACGCCATCTTGACCAGCCTATGCTTGCACGGGAAGCCTATCTAGACAGACATGCGAAGGTGTAGAACTACCATCACGATGCAGATGCTGGGGAGGGGTAGTTCCCTGTAGTTATAGTATGGTTGAATTCCCTAAGGCCTTCAGGTCATGTAATCTCTTAAACCTACTGGCCATGTAATCTCTGAGCCTACGAGCCTTGTAAGGGTTCCCCCTCATCCCCTGAAATTGGGGTTATCAGAAATCAATAGAAATGAAGGCCTTCGGGCCATTCAGGTAAGTTACATAGAGTGATGATGTTGAGATGAGTTTAAAGTAATTGAGAAGGCCTTGAAATGAATTTAAGTATGTGTGGAATCATTTGAGAAATAATGGATTAATATAAGGGTTAAATCAATGGTTGTGTACAGGTAAGTTGGGCTTGGGAAGACCTATATAATTGTATGTGGGTCTACATAATGGTATATTGAACTATCTATATCAGGGCAGTCTACACTGCCCATGTAATGGTAACCTCGGAATCCAGTTGTCTATATAGAGGTGTGTCCCAGATGCATATGGGTCATCTTCAAATTTCAAAACCTATGTAAAGTCATGTACTTTGTATAAAGTTGAAATTTAGTTTCATGAACAGTGTAAGGTTTAACAATGGTCTATTTAAATGTATACTTGATATATGTAAATTTATCCCTGACATTTTAGAGTCCATGTAAAGTTATTTATATAGTTTTGTAGGCCATGTAAACGTTATTTAGAACCTATATAAAGGTGTTTCGGACTTACATAAGGGTAAATCAACGAACAAGAATGCTAAGTAATGGTCATCCTGGTCTGCCTAAGGGTAATGAGGAATGATTAAAGGATATTTAAAGGTCATACTAGTCTATAAAAAGTTAATATCCCATTTCCAAGAAGATATATAAGGTTAATTATGAGTTTCTAAAATATTTTAGATTATGAATAATGTTATTTAGATGATTCTTTAAAGATGATTTTCATCCTTTAAATTGGACGATAATTCATTGAATGAAGACTCAAGATAATATTGCAGAGAATGAGATGATCATTCTCTATTAAATATATGAGTTTAAAATGGAATATTTGAAACTCAATATGTATATTAAAAAAGAAAAACTAAATGATACTTTTTTAAAATTATATTTTTGGAATAAACATCATAGTGATTTGAATGAACTTTGATCCAAGATAAGATTAATATGAGATGCCTTTGTGAACGGAAGATCAAGATGCTTTTGTGTAAGGATGAAATCGATATAAATAAAGATAATAAACACACCCAATAAGTGAATACAATAATACAGGGTTCTATAAATAAATATGTCCACATCATAGTATATTTTATAGGTTTGTAATTGTGGAAATCTTAGAAAATAAGGTCTCTATGGAGAAATGGTGATATGAGCTATGTTGTAGTTGTCAGCGTGTTGAATTTTTGAAGCATGATTATTTATGGAAATATTAATATATATTGAAAATTATTTTTTAAAATACTACATCATAGAGGTTGGTGTTTAAATAAAGATTATTACATATGTGAAACATTGACACACTCCACGCAGTTGGTGGTGTCATGTTACTGCATCTTGTATGATAACATAGAGTTATCTTTATGAGTTATAAATATGTAGGATATGTGTCCACTTGTATTTATATACCACATGAGTAATTAAAATCAATGGTATAATATATTTAAATGGATATTAATGTAACAAGGTCATTTGATCTGATAAGGATGAAATAGTTTAAATATCATGTGGAGTTATTCATTCATTTCTATATGAGATATTATTGAATATATATTTTTTAAATTATTTTAAATGACTAAATATATAGTAAAATATAATGTTCATAAATCATGGATAAAATATTCATGTTGTATCATGGGTATATATAAGCACATGAGAATAAGGAAAATGTTAAGAACTCTAAATGATGTAATCTTATAAAGATTCTATAAAGCTAAGAGAGAAATTAATACTAAAACCCCTATTGTATATTTTAGTAATTCCATAATATTAAGTAGATATTCTATGTGTTGTAGAATATAATGAATAAGAATTTTTTGATACAATATTATTATAGTGAGAAGAAGGAGATAGATAAGATAATGATTTTGTTGTTTCTGTTGTCTACGTTTCACACTGAGATACTTTGAGAAAAGTTATGGTTAAATAATCATAGTGATTCTGAATTGTAGAATAGGTATAACTTGTAAGACTTATTGATTATATATATGTTTTTGTGTGAAACATCATGAATCTGATAATAGTTATTGATCTGTGTGAGACAACATGAATCTCAGTTGATGATGGATCGCATAATGGGATTTCAAGTAAGAATGGTGTAAGTGAAAGAACTGATGAATGAAACAGAATAAGATGGGTTGGGTATTTAAAAAAATCATTAGAGATCAATATAACTACATCATCCCCAATTAATTTTAGCCCTAGTAAAATCCTAAGGATCATTCATGATTAATTTTAACCACAAAAACATAAACCAAAAAATACCATTTTCGATCTAAAGATTTGATCGACATATTCTCATCATCAGTGATCACTACTTGAATGATCCAAATTTGAATCCCTCTAGATCATTCACATATGATTTAGAAATTAATGGGAACATCGATCATCAAACTATAGGTTCTAGTGCTGAGATATAAAAACACCTTCAACGTCCCAATGATCAATACAAAAATAATCCACTAATCCATGAAGAATAAGATTGATCAAGAGCTCATATAATCTTTCTCTCTCTCTATAAAGTGAGATAAAAATATAGAGGCTCTCACCATGTGTTAATTGAATATTTCATCACATGGGAGCCTCTCCTCACTTATATAGTGAGTAAATAATTTTATGTGGAAAGGGTCATCGTCCAATGAATGTGCACTAATCGCTATAAAATACATATTATGACTGCTTTACAGAGTAATAAATATCATATATATTTTTATCACTTATTTTTAATATAATAAATATAGTACATGATAAAATTGATCCATTAACTAAACTTATTATTTCTGAAAATATTAAAAAAAATTGAAAATTAAAATAATATTTTTTTGGTATAATATTTTCCATGTATTCGCTTTAATACTTGTAAATAAATTAAATAAATAAATTCAATAAAATCTTTTCTAAACTCAAATAATAATAATTAATTTATCCTTTCATAATCATATATCCTTGGACATATCCCATAACCTAGTGGTAGTTCCCAACATGTCCTATACTCCTATTCATCATAATAGAGTAGGATTTTGAATGTGCTATAGTGTGTGACCCTCTAGAACCTTATCTCAATAGGAGTGAATATTATTTATAGACCAAGAGTGGATTTTAACAACCCAACATGACCCCTAAAGTGATAAGCAGTATTCATTGAATTGAAAACCTTCCAACGAACACACTCCATGTAATATAATCTCTTTGTCTCAAAATATCTCACAAAGCAGGAGACACGCTTCATGTCATCATCCTTTATTACATTATTTTCCATTGACCATACAATACATACATACCTTCTTCTACCATGTCCATGGATTTAATAAAGGTAATACCATCCTGGGAAACAGGGCTCGAGATATATCTTCCTATCAGAAGCGACAAATACTTTATTAATTATTCAATCAATGTCATAATACTAATGATGCACCCAATGAAAGCTACCGATCTAGGAATTAATTTCTATAGTTTTTTCTTACATCAACATACACAATCAGATAGTATAAATTTATAATAATCTCAAATCAAGAAATCACTACACATGTTCATAGATAGGAACTATCAATGACACCCAAAACATGTGGTGTTCCTATCGATAGGTTATTTATCAAGATCTAATCAACTCGAGATCACCAAGAGTGAACTTCATGAGAAACTTTCTCAATGAGTATGAGCACCCGACACCTAATAGTCATACATCATTTGTGTGTAGTCATAATATTTTATCTATACCATAGGAAATTTATTTAAGAATAATTTCATTATATCTATAGGTTCTCATTAATGTCAGGTAACTACTATAATTTATGATATGATAAATAATCTAAGGACATTACAATTTAAATAGTGGATGAAGAAATATCAATACTATTATATATAGTGAACATCATTCCTAACTAATTGTATCCATGATACGATAATCAAAACTTAATGTTTATTTGGGTCTAGGGCATCCACTATTACAACAATCCCACATTCGCTGTGGAAAACTTAATAATAAACCTTTTTTCTCTCACATGATATGATCATATTTCTTCTAATTAATGTATTTTGTCAAGGGCCTGTCACATCTCTATAATATGGATATTATGATATCTTCAACTGCATATCCTTTAGCAAGACTCCTCGAGTGATGTAAACCTCGACCATATATATTTCTTCCACTATCTAAAGTTAAAATCTTTTGTTTTAACAGTAGAATAATTATCATTAGGATAAAAAAATTCTTACTAGGTATGATTCCAAGAATTTGAGTGAATCGTTGTATATATTACACTAGTTCTTTAGCTTCCTAAGAAGCTGAAATGCACTCGGTATTTATAAATAAGGATACCACTATCTTAAATGACATTTTCATCCTCAATAAAATATACTAATTATGATATTAGACCATATTAATCTATATAAAAACTAGTTTTTTCCAGTTATAAATGGGATCCCTTCCTCTGCACATACCAAGTGCATATCTTTTGTATTTTCACAAGTATAATTGGATAGTTCTGACAATATTCCTCACATTTCTCTTAGATATAGTTTATATTTTCCTACCATTAAGTATAATTTATAAATATCTAATATATTATAGAACATAGAATATGTGATTCATCCATAAGTGGTGTTTATTGGGTTATACTCACCTCTTTGATCTCCTCTTATGCCTTAAACATGACTTCTTGGAGATATTTTTTCCTGGAGAAAATTATAACAATTACCTCTAAAATTATACCAAATTGTATTTTATCAATATTTTTTATTATATGTACTGTTGACTAGGTATAAGAACCTTTTGGATCTACCGTTGTAGATCCAATTCTCTAGAACCTAGGTAGCTACTTTAATTCAATCTCTAAAGAGTTTAACTCATTCTAGTATTAAATAATTGTAAGACCAACAAATTTTTTCCAAATGTTATCAAACATATTTATTGGGAAATTATTATTTCCCCAACTATCCTCTTATAGAAATATGGAAAAAAATCATTCAAAATAAATATTCTATGATCTTATTGCTTATTTCAATCCAAAACTGGATTTCAGTGACATGGACCCTTTATTGGTATTCTACAGTGTCACCAACCCTTTCCGGTTTCGTTTTATAGACTCCATCTGAGATTGGTGGTCTTGATATCCAATTCTCAATTTAATGATAATATAAATTATCTATTATAAGTAAAATTCTAATGGATTTGTGTATAATTACATAGTTTTACCAACAGATCCTTATTGGTACCGTAGTTGTGCAACCAATGTCTAGAATCACATGAATACCCACCACATTATTAAAAATGATAATACCCTACACTTTGATAAATGGAATCTAGTATTGAATTTTAATTGAGTTTGTTAATCTTATTTTGTTCTCCTTTACTCCATGATTTACGATTGATTACTATTAATGAATAAAGTATCACCATCAATGGAAAATGAAAAACCATTACCGTGGTATTATCCTTCCTACTTTGTATGTGTATCTAGAACATATATTTTCCATAATATCTTGTTGAACTTGTTCCAATTCCAAAAATTTGTGCATCTATAGCACTGAATAACCCTAATTTTATATTTCTACCACTATCTCTAATAGATAATTGCACCTGTTTATAGATATATTGTATATTACTTGAATATAAATTTTCTATTATAGGTATTTATATAATATTTTTCAAAACATTAGGATATTTATGTTAGATTCACAATGTATTTTGATTACTGTAACTTTTTTTATTTAAATAAGAAACTACATACATCTAAACACATGTTATTAGAACATAATGGACTTGTATCAAATTATAACTCATATAATATCCATTTTTAATTATGGTTGTCATATGGTTATGGGATAACATCTCTTTTTTTGAAACATGTCTTGAAAATAATAGAAGTGTCTACAATGCATATAATTTCTAGCATTGATACATATTTCACTTACATCATGACTCTGATTTTAATAAGGAAATATACATTTAGTAATTACTCCACACTAAATTTTATTTATGAATTTTTCAATGCAAGGATCATTATTTATCCTCCTTATTAATATCATAAAATTGATGTGAATAGGGTAATGTGTGATTATGAATTACTACATGCTACATCATATTGAATTATGAATAGACATTTCAGATATTCCTTGGCACAGAGGCCCAAAGAATCACATATCTTCTAACCATGCATATTATATACATTAATTTTAAATTCCTAAAAACTCTTTAATGAATATTATATTGTATATTTACCACTAGAATATATTGGTATAGTTCAAACTCTTTAGTTGAACTAATTCTCAAATCATTGTGACTTAACTAAAATTAAAATGGTTTGTTTGTTTGAAACTAAGTATATGATTGTGTCAATAATTCCTATGGTTTTTTATCTTTATAGATTCTAAAACCATACAGGGTACATCCTTGATAACAACTTATTTTTACAAGAAAAAGAATAAATTATTCACAACTGGTCATAATTGAGT
Source organism: Viscum album (assembly GCA_963277665.1). Lineage (NCBI taxonomy): Eukaryota > Viridiplantae > Streptophyta > Magnoliopsida > Santalales > Viscaceae > Viscum > Viscum album. Next base: position 341,679,747 of record OY728163.1, read on the forward strand.
TTAAAATTTATTTTAATGTGATATTTCTTATGATTTAAATATTTTTGAACCATTAATTAAGTATAATAATCCCAAAAAAAACATTAATTTTTGAACTAGAATAATGTCTAATTATGTCTAATGGACATGTGAGATAAATGTTTTGGTGATACTTAACAAATGTTAAACTAGAATCAATAAACATGAAAATATATAGGTTACTTACTTCACACCACTAACTTAGGAACCACACCTTCTTATCCACTTTGGAGAATACACCTTAATTATTGTGACATTTCTACTCTTACATGGCTATTTTATTTCTATACATTCAACTACACTTTCTTGTGAACTTCATTTAACACTCCTTCCTTCTTTTAAAATTTATTTACTTTCATGGATAATGTATTTAAATAAAAATATGTGAAAATAATATTATATTTAATATGAAAGTAGTATACTAAAAACTTTATATGAAATGATGAATATAACTGAAGAAGAATTGATCACTTTATTATTTAATTCAGTTCATAGAAATTAAAATTTTATAGAATTATCTTGAACATGCGAAGAAAATAAACTCATGTTTTTTGAAAAACCACTATTATATCACAACACGTCTCCTAGGGCCCGTGTCATGGTGACTAGTACTAGAAAGGTATATCCCTAAATGGGAAGTAATTTCCCTTTAACCTGTACAGACACACAGTCCAAGAACATCAAAAAAGAATCCAGAAAGTAAACTGCTATAGTAAAAGTGTGCTGAAAGTAAAGGGGTTGGAATACAATCCCAACTAAAAAGTACAAGTGAAACTAAAAAGTACAAATGCAACTAAAAATTCTAAAATAGATCTATGATCATCCTTCGAGGATCCAACCTGATGGGTAGGTACATCACACGATTAGTAATCCCTGTGTCACGTCACACCAAATAGTCCACCTCCAAGCACCGTCTAGACCTGGATCCCTCAGCCTAAATTAATTATGTTCGTCGTTTTCACAATAAACCACAAGGTGTGGGAGAAGCCCTTGTAGGGGTGAGTATAACGATACTGAGTAGGGACCTTGAGACCCCCATAGTTCTCCCAGAGTTCCACAAAGTAAATACCATAAAACAAGACCTCAGTATCAAAGCACGAAGAAATATACATAAACACTACTTTGGTATATTCCCATACATATACCAAAGTTATCAAGATATACTCATCTCATACATGAGGGAAGAATACCACAATGGTAACACCCCGAAGGTAGACATACCACACAGGTAACACCACTGAGATAGAAGTAACACATAGGTAACACCAAGAATACATCACCAAAAAGGTAGATGTACCACATATGTAACACAACTAAGACAACATCACGAAGGTAGAAGCACCACACAAGTAACACCACAAAGATACAAGTACCACACAGTTAACACCACGAAGATAGAAGTACCACACAGGTAACACCTTGAAGATAACACCACGAAGGTGAAAAGACTCATCTCATAATCAGGTATAACTTAAGTACAAAAGAACAGATGATTAGTTATAAGCTATATCTTCTTATTCTCATAAGAAGCACTGTTGATGACCCATATAGGATTGATATGTACTAACCCCCGCTGACCCACATAGGATCTGACTCACACAGGATCGGTATGCACTGACTCACACAGGATTGCTGACCACTAACCCACATAGGATTTGATATAATCTGACCCATATAGGATCTATGGATGCTAACCCACACAGGATTGATGTTATTGCTTCACATCATAGCCTACCACAGGATTCCTCGCACCCCATACGCTCGAGTTCTATAGAATCTTCCCCTCGAGATATCAGTCGTACCTCAACCACCACTAAGCTCCACAAAGGAGTAACTCAAAAGACAGACATGTTGTAAGGGTTCCAATGCGATAGATGGTGCATCAATCAAACACATGGTCTGTGAGTTATAATCATTTTAGTTCTGAGGGACCGATTGGATTCAGGTTTGATACAACCCGTCCATACTCTAACTTCCTGCAAAACACATGTGGAGTATACCAAAAGGACCATATAGATCTAAGGATCCTAACTCCATAGATGGTTCGTCAAATGGAAGTTTGGTTATGAAGATATGACATTTTAAGTGTTTCTGGGTCCGGTTGGGCTCGGGTCTAGTCTGACCATGTTCGACCACACCAACCCATAGTGACCCAATAGAGTACTGAACCGACCTGATCCAGGTCTGACCCGACTGGGCTGGGCTGTAGTGGGACCGGCCCGCTGGGCCGTGGTCTGGTCAAGACCGCAAGGGGGTGGCCCTCTAGGCTCGTGCGGCCCAGCTTTTAGTAGTGCGGCCTGCTGGGCTTGAGCGGACTATCCCACATTGGTTCACTGCTCGACTCGAGGTGGAGCATGACCTAGATCACGGTGGAGCACAGCCTGTCTCATGGTGGAGCATGGCTTGGCTCGCGGTTGAGCGCAGCCCGGCTCGTGGTTGAGCATGGACCGGCTCGCGGTTGAGCGTGGCACACTGGTGGTGCGGCTTGGCTAGAGTGGGGAATGCCCTAGCTGACACGGGGGGTGAGACTCCGGTCTTCCCAAACAGCCCAGAGTCTGTACAACTTGGGAAGTGGTAGTGCCATGTGGGTGTCGCCTAGTCACCGAGGAACCTACCAGAGGTGTGGTTTCCTCCTCCGTCGCAGCTTCTTCCAGAGCCCCTTTCTCACTGGTGGTGTGCTGGTTGTGCCGCCCTCCCCTTTCCATGGCCCGCCGATGTGTCGAATGCCTCCTCCGACCAACACGGCTAATGAGTCGTGGCCCCTTTCTCACCAGCATCGTGCGATAGTGCACTGCACCTCCTCCACGGTCGGCTGGTGTCGGCCGCTCCACTGACCACCACGTCTTAGTGTCATAGCCTCCTCTTTCTGCGCGTGATGGCGCGCCACATCCATCGTAGCTGGTTGGTGTCGCCGAATCAACAGTCTTCCATGGAGAATACAAGGGTATCAAGGTAGCGGAGGGTCCTAACCGGGTTCTTTAGGCCCAAGCCCTCTGCGTTAGCTTGTAATCATGGGGATGGATTAACGGATTCAATAATCACTTGAATTAAACAAAAATCAAATCCCTCCCTCAAGAATGAGGAAGATCATCTGCGATTAAAGAAGTGGTTTGGTGTTCATCTTCCCTGAAACAAGCTTCCAATGACGTTGCTCATACATCATACTTTGGTTCGTGGTTCGGTGTCACCCGTCACCACTCACTAGAACTGACTCCATCCTCCCAGGGTTTGGCATCGTAGTACTTTACCAGCACTTTGTTTCTTAGTGAAGTAGTGTTAAAACCTCTCCCCAAGCTCCATATAAATAGGATGGGGGGAAGGGTGTCTAATGCTCGTAGAATTTTTTGAGGGTCCATTAATAGGAACCTTCCAAAATTCTAACGACGTGGTTGTATAGGATTTGATGGGTCACTTCAATAAATGGATTAACATGTTGATGGTCCCACGTTGTCACTTTTACATTGGAGGAAAAGAAAGAAATAAAATAAAATAAAACAGTTAGTTTATTTATTCTTTTAGAAAGTCCCAAAATATAAATTTTTCTCTATACCAACTATAGTCTATGTGAAGCCTCCCTTAATTGAATCTTTGCACTGTGGATTCAATGGTGCCCTCAGATTTTTAATCTGAGCACCAGTTCAAAAGATAGAAAATTATGCTCGCGTGTTTACTGAATTTCTAATATCATAGTAATTTTTGCAAACTCCAATACTGCTCTTGGAAATTCATTCAATATTTGACATTTTATTTGTCCAATATTATTCATAGGGTGTCTACGGAATTAATTATGTTTTTCCTACAAAAAAATATAGAAGATTAGTACTTTATCATGATTACAGATTAGAAAATACTGGTTAATTTAATCATAAAATGTCTCCTATTATTTTATCAAATGCTAGTATCCCTCACCAGAATACTCAAATTACTTTATATCTGGAGTTTTATAGTGGAAAGGATGATTTAAATATCTCCTCAAAGTATAAAATATATTCTTATAACACTAATATTAGAGTTTAAATGTGGTTGTTTCACTGGGGAACCACATTAACTCGTGGATCCTTGAAGTATTGAGTGAAGTCCCAACTTCAAAAATAATAAACTTGATTTAATCAATTATTTACCTCCAAAGATGAAAAAAGATAGGTATGGGTACTTAATTGTTGCCATTTTTAGTTAGCTCAATCCATTATTCTCATAATACTCCCAATTTGTAGGAGGCACCCTCAACTAGGGTAGGAAAGCACTTCGTATACTTGGTTTTCTTCATATTCAAATGATGGAAGGTGTTTGTGTGTTAATTTTTTTTGAGTATTTTTATTATTACTTGAATAAATGAAATAATTTTATATCTAATAATAACTTACTATAAGATCTCACTCTCAACTAACCACGCAATAAATATAAAAAATTCATCGCATCATGTTCATTTTATCTGTTCGTGATTGCTTATTATTTTATATGATGGTTCATAAAAACTATACATAATAATAATAATGAACCATTCACAAATAAAATTAAATGTCGTGATCATAAGATGAAAATAATCGTTGCTCCATTGAGTGAATATTGGATCAAACTATTCTCTAGGGGTAACTCCATGAGTTGTTATACAAGTGACTTGAGTTACATCCCTCGATCATCCAATGTATCAAAATCCTATCTAAGGAACCACTAAATCTTGTGTGAACTATTTCACTTCATTTCATCACCATTATAAAAAAAATACTCACACACAAGTAAGGGGATCTAAATAATGTGGAATGCAGATAAATCTTTTATCTGGGTGTGTAGACCCTTAAACTTATAATAAAGTAAAATACTTGGTGCAGATCATCACTTATGAAATAATTATTTTAAGCCATGTGTTTCAATAATTAAATAAATTTACAAAAAAAACTAGATATGAATTGGTGGGTCAATGGATCATAACCATTCGATACACGTGAAACTCGTGTATATTAAATAAATACATAAAGAATAATTAAACTTTCAATAAATTATTTTTTGATGGTGATTTTAATGAATTAAGGAATCCATATAATTTAAATTCAAAAACATTTATCGCTTTGTTCCTTAAATAAATTTGATTATATTCTAAAAGTAAACTTAATTTTTAAATTCTTCTTATTTAATTAATAATTTATATATATATATATATCCAAACTAATAAATTGATTTTGAAATATATATATATTCTTTTATCTAGATCGATGTGTAGTCCAGATTAGGAAAAATAGGTTAGGGATAACTTTCCCCATCCCATTTTGGGTCTGGAAGTAACCTCCCATCCATGTGTCTAGTCATGCATGCTTGGATTTACCAAGGGTGGGATTTTTCTAGGTGTTTGCACCCCATATTTACTGGATGTAATATTTCTGGAGGTCAAGGAGGAATATGTGGTGGATGACTAGAGGTTGGGCCACAGAATATGTCATTCAATGGAGAAGGGCGACCAAGAAGTGTGTGGGGTCGGTCTAATGATAGGTGGACAGATTTTTGAGGATAGATGGAAGTGTCTCACATAGGTAGGAGATGGAACATGATTTCAACCGGTGGTGGCACATTGGATCTGGCTGACACATCGAAGTCACTAGTATAGTGGTCTTCACTAGATGGGTTCGTTGGTGATGGGTGAGAGGAGAAAACAGATCTAAATCACTATATTTAGTGACTGTTCTAGCTTAATGGGGATGGCCTATGGTTTGGGGTAGTGGCAGTCAATCACTCGGGCGAAGCCGACATAAGTGTGTGGGACATGTTATGCTTCTATTGTAATCTTGTAAATTTATTCTTAAAATTTTAATTTTTCATACTTTCTATGGAATTATGCCCACCCACTTTTTAAATTTTTTCTATATAGAACAACTGCCCCACTTGATAGCCTTTAGTCCATAAAAATGTTTTTATTAAAAAAATTAACATCTTTGTGGACTAGAATACCATGGTCCCCCTTTTTTGAACTTATTCATCCACCAATTTTATTTCTTCATCGTGAAGGCCTCCACAAATTTTTTCAATATCAAAATTTTGACAACTTATATTTTAGTCTTTAATAAATTTTTCCATTTCCATAAACTGATGGGAAAATTGGTTGGCTAGAAATACTATTCCAGCATGAACACTGATATGGAATTGTTCAATTAGCCAGAAACTATCTCTATTGGATAACATTAACATATATATATGATTTAAATTTAAAACCCACAATTTTAATTCAATCCTTATTAAAAACTTTATATGGCCATAACATGGTCATCCAATGTTGGATTGAAATTTTGTTTCTGGAATTTGTACTGTAGTGATTTCTTCTACATGAATTTAATGAAAATTTTATTTTTATAAGGATTAAAATATTACTCAATCCCTTTAACACCAATTTATGGTATCAGGGTGCGTAGTGGAAGTCGATGGGTCGAGGATTTAAAATTTTTTAATGGTGATCGGTGTAACTGTGTCCTCGCTTACGAAGTGCAGCTTGGATAAATGCATGAGTATCTCATGTGATGAATTTTAAGCACAATAAAAAAACCAAAAAATACCTATTTGATCTAAAGTCGTGTTCAACGTTTTCTCATCATCAGTAATCACTAATCGAAGGATCTAAATTGAACCCCTATCATCCACACATGATTAAAAACTCCAAGGGAGCATCAATCAATGAATTTGGTATACTCATGTAGAGATCAGATAATACCCTCAACATATCAAGGATAATTTCTCCATTAAAAAATATATCCAGAGAGAATAACATTAATCAGGAGATCAGATCATCTACTAATCTCCCTAGGAAGAAGGATAGGAGAGAGATTCCCTCACCAAGCATGGAGTGAATAGTTCAATGGATGGGAGCCTCTCTCCACTTAAATATTGAGTTAATAATATTACCTATAAAGGGTCCTCAGCCCCTAAATATATATTAATTACAATAAATTACATATTATGACTTCTTTACTGAGTCATAAATATCATTTATATTTTTATCACTTAATTTTAATAAAAAAAATATATTACATGATAAAGTTCATTTGTTAACTTGAATCATTGGTCCTGAAAATATTAAACGAATATTGAATATTAAAATAATATATGTTTATATAATATTTTCCTTGTATTTACTTTAATGATTCTAAAACAATAAATACATAAATTCAATACTAATAAATCTAAACTCAAATAAAATGGATTTTTTGATTCATTGGAAATTGTATATCCTTAGACATATCTTGGACCCCATTAGTGTGGCCGGCCATGTCTTATAGTCTAATTCTTCAAAATAGGTTAGATTTTTTAATAAACTATTGTTTGTGACCCTCTAGTCCCTTATCTTGAGAGAAGTGAGTACTATTCATAGACTAAGAGTAGGGTGTTGCAACCCATTAATGCCTATATGGAGATAAGAAGTAGTCAAAATAAAGACCACCTTCCTAAAAACACACTCTGTATAATATAATATATTTTTCATGCCATATCCCATAAATTTGGATTCCCACTTGGTGTCATCATCCTTCCTTGATTTATTATTTTGTTCACCTAACTAGAGAGACTTGCGTTTTTCTACCTTGTACATAGATTTAGTAAAGGTACTACCATCCTTCTCAACAAGGCCTAAGATATTTCTTCCTATCAGAAGTGATAAATCTTTTCTTTATTATTCAATCAATATAATACTACTAACAACTAACCCAGCACAATATTTCCCACTATAAATTGATTTCCGAATTTTTTCTAGTATAAACCTGTGTGATCAAATAGTATACATTGAAAATAATATCATGTTAGGAGACCATTACATGTGTTCAAAGATAGAAACTACTAAAAAATCACGAAAGATGTGGTGTTCATAATGGTGGCTTAGTCCTCATAATCTCAGATACTTGAGATCCCCTAGTAAAAACATTATGAGAAGAATTCTTAATGCTTATGAGCCTCCAACACCAAATAGTCATACATCATCTATGTCCAGTTAAACTGATGTATATAGAAAATATGAAGTTTGTTTAAGATTAATGTCATGGTATCTCAAGGTTCTCATTATAGTCTAGGTACTTAAATAACCTTTTTATTTCACAAATTATCTATTCTCATTTAAATATTAGATTAAAAAGTATCAACACTACTTTGGTAAGTGTACATTATGCATAACTAACTATATGAATTATATGATAATCAAAAAGTATTGCTTAGTTAGTTCTAGGGAACCCACTATTATAATAGTGAGGAAATTAAAGGTTGTGATATTGACTTGGTGAATTTGATTCTTCCATCCCATCCTTTATTTTCAATTTTTACTCCACTTATGATCACATCAAATTAAATTAATAATAATATTTTTGTACTTGACATAGTCAAACATAGCAAGGAGTAAACTTTCTGAGAGGATTTAAACCCTGTAAAAACCTTGTTTCCTATTATTATTGTTTTCCTTTATTACATACCAAGGTTGGGGTTATGTTCACTCTAAGATATTTATACCTCTTAACTAAGATAGAGTTTCAATAATGAATAGGGGTTAACTAAATGAAGGATAGTAAAACTCGATAAGGTGTGATTTCAACAATTAACCCACCCCCACCCAGCTAACATTGTCCTAGCATAATAAACTAGGTTCTAAAAGTGGTATCATAGCAAATATAGGTTACCTTATATTGGATCTTAATTTTTCCATGTATATTTTACAAGCTAAATATGAAGTTTATATTTGAAAAAAAAATCAGAAGAGCCTTATATGGATATCTCAGTCTCCATCCCTGTTAAAACTGAAGTGAAGGTCTCAACCAATAATTTAAGTAATTAATTGAATATATATTAAAATATATTGAAACAAATATCAAAATAAAATAAGTATATACCACTCGTTGAATCTTATCAAAGTTATAAGCATGAATATTATAAAATAATTGACAGGGATCCTTTTGATGAATTGTGTTCAAACTATATAGTGACTAAATATAATGAGTCTATCAAATATACTCAAGATGTATAATCTCAAATTGAAATGTTTTTTAAGAGTTTTTATATTGAAGTTATAAAATATATACAGGGTTTTTTGAAGAACTCTATTATGAATAAGAATATATGGAAAAATAATTTGGATAAATTGAGGCATCTTTAGATAATAATTTATAGAGATAGAAAATTATCACACAACTCATGAAAGAAAAAGAACAATAAGTTTTGCATTAAAATAAAAAATATATCCTGTTTATTAGTAATTGTAAACATATATTTGTGCGAATATAATAATTAAACAACTTTTCATATAAGTAATCCATGCATTAGAACATAATTGAACCAAAATCATAAATACAGATAAAATAAAATCATTTAAATTTAACCCTAAAAATTAGAACAAGAAACTTTATATCCACTCAAAAACATATAATAAGTAAATATGGATATATTACCTCAATAAGAAGGATCTGACAACTATGAACATATTTTAACACAATGAATGATCTATCAACATGAACATATTTGAATATCTTGAAAGCTAATGTGACATTTTCTATAAAGGTGTTTGTAGTTAATTGGATTTTTGGTACATGTACATAAACTATCATTCATATTATAAAGATACAAAAACACCACAAAGGTGGAAGGTAAATGTAAAAATAAAAAATGATTCTAAAATAGAAGAAGAGTAGGGGAATAAAACTATTAAATAAAGGAATGAATTTGATAAACTCTTTTTAATAATACATAACATAAGGAACCAAAGTGTATTTCAAACTCAAATGGAAGTTATTATATTTTGGTAAGAATATATACCCCATGGATCAATGTAAATAATGCATGGGAATCTAGGTTAAGGGAATAATTTAGAATCCGAGAGAAGAATAAATCTAAGAGGGGGATATTATGATTGTTTTATTGATTAAATACATGCTATAATAAGTGTTTAAATAGTTTCCTAAGATGGATAATATAATATTTATGAGGAAACCATGAGGAAAATCAAACATATCTGAATACAAAAGGAGGGGATGCCAAATAGTTTGGTCAGATCAGTTGAAAGTTTCTAAGAGAATAGAGTAAGATGAATCAAGTGAAAAGGATAAATTAAAAATATTCATTCCACATGAAGAAGATATCAAATTTCATTAGAATTTTTATAGAAATGATAACTCTATAGTTCTTGGAAAGATTTGCGTAAGGTGTATGCATGCTGGTCAAAGTAAAAAATAAATGTATAACTATTATTCCAACCTAATAATAATTGTTGAAAAAGAGAAAATAAAAGGTTAAATTACCTATGGATGAAATTTATTTATTAGAAAATAATAATAGGTCTATTATACACAAGAGAAAATAAAATAAGTATAAATAGTCCATGCTTCCCAAGGAATTTTAGAATTAAAAAAAACTGCAACTAAAATTATAACAACCCACATCTTTATTTCACACTTAAATATAATTTATTATATAAAATATTCACTTGATACATGGTATAAGATTGATTGGTCTAGTGTTTTTTTGCTTCAAGAATATTACATAACAACGTAGAATATAAAACACAACATATTGTTTGAAAACTTCTTTTACATGACCACTACATTCCTTCGTACTTTTCATTGCAAGGGATAACCTAAGGAAACTGATAAGAAAATGGTGAGATATAAATCCCATTAAGGGAGTAAAAATGTCATAACAAGAATAATATAGTACCTGTTAGTCAATAGGTATATCAATGGGGGAAAAGAGAAACATGAACATAAAGGCATGATATAACATGATTATCATAACATGGAAATGTGGTATCAACATTTAACATGATGTTAACATGAGACAAGGATAATTGCACATTTATAATGGTTAAAACCTCATTTAACATGAATTAGCATGAGTAAACCCTCATTTCACTTGACGTATCATTATACTATTCTTTACCCAATGAAATGGAGCACTATCAAGGCACTCCCTTCTTAGTCATTTCATTTCATGCATAAGTGTTCCACATACAACATGGATTCATTAAACATCATAATTTATTCCAGGAATAATATATGTGGAATAAATAAGTGTAATTCCTCAATAAACATTTTCATGTTCATAATGGTGAATACCCTTTATAGATAAATAGGTATGGTATTCACTTACACTATGATTTTGGCATGGAAGGTTTTTGCATAACTTCGGCAATATAACGACATCAAATAGAAATTGTAAAATCGGTTGATGAGAGAGAAAGGGGAACCTCATAATTTATACATGAAATTTATATTAATGGGTTCATGTAACATAATATCCCACTATGTGTTATGTAAATTAGATTAATAATATAAAATAATCGCTTGAATGTAAATGAAGAGAGAGAAATACCTTGCGGAATTTTGGCATGGTAATGGATACACATGGGAGGCATTAATGAGAGATAAAGAGAGCTATTATAATTTAAAAATAATTATGGAATTTTTGGAGAGGCTTTAAATAATACCCCAACATTTATAATTTAAAACAAAATGGTATAACAACTTAATGAAATTTGGACATAATGAGAAAGGAAGAAATCCCTTACTTGGAATTGTGATCCCAAATGCTTCGAAGAGGCTTGAGAGAGGATTCTTGGGATCTTGGGGTGCCTTGGGAGGATTATAGAGAGAGGAGGGAAGAGGTTGGTCGAGCTCCAAAGGCTTTGAGTGAATAGGAAGTGGGATCTTGGGTGGGTTCAATATAGGAAAAGAGAGGGAATTCTTTTTTATTTAGGTTTTAGACACCACGCATTAAACTAATCAAAACCAAAAACCAACCCATGGTTTTTTACCATGGTTTTTGGAAAAGCGTACTAGAAAAAATTATTTTATAAATCCAATGGCCTAACTTCTTAAAATATTAGTCTTTCTTATGTGGAGGTGAGTCACACTCTCAAGGAAATCCATTTAAAAGGTTAAAAATGTTTTATAAGTCTTAGAGGGTCCACTAAGGTGCCATAAAAATAATAAAACAAATATAAAATAACATTATATTAAATATAAAATATATATAATCCGGAAAACTCATTTATAATATTTTATTACATCACTATTGGGTCATTATAATGTCATAAAAGGCATTATATATTTAAAAAGTATTTAATTTTTACCCAAAAATTTGACTATCTTATAAAATTATGAAACATTCACCATTAGATAATTTATATGTCTTGATTACAAAAATAATATTCATTTTATCTAAATAACTTTTTAAATATGTGAATTTTTACTTTTAAAATAAAAATTGACATTTATCGAAAATTCATGGGATTTGTCAAAAAGATCTTTCAAACCACAATAAACAATTACAAATGTTTTCATAAAAATTATAGGATCATTTATATTTAATAAAAAATTATTTAGTAATAATATTTTATTAAAATATTATTTAATTCAAAAATCAATTAATTAATTAAAATAAATTTCTTAATTTAATATTAACTAAAAATATTATTTGTGCTTTAAAAACGATTTACAAATTAACAATAATAAAATGAATGTATATTCTTAATTCTATAAAAAAAATAATGCACATAATCATAGTGCTATGGTCTTGTTACATAACCCCTTATAACACCCTCATAAGACCAAAGGGTAACATGTGCGATGGTGACAGACTCTTGGGGGGGCTCGGATAACATCGCTCGGGTGGTAATCTCTATCAACTTCCACTTATTCTATAGGCATCTCTGTTTGAGCATAACATGTTTAAGCTCAACATGGGCTTGGTCAAGATCGAATCCCAATGGTTCCACCTCCTTTAAAAGCTCCAATAAATGGGTTTCATATAGAGAAATTTTACTGGATGAGGTCAACCCCTACATTATCTGAGTAAATTGGATTTTTTAAAGCCCTATATTTATACTAATCATGTGATAACTGTTCAACATCTATATTAGCAATGGTAAAAATTCTTAAAGGTATTTTGAAATCCTAAATCATAAAACCAAAGAAGTGAATATGTGATACAACCATTTTACATAATAAGACATTTAATTAGATAAAGAATAATTTTCATTAATAAACATTTGGGTTCTTACAATATTCCCCCCTTACGAAATGTTTCCCTAGAAATTTCATTTTCCCATACTAAAATGGATGAATGTAACTCTATTTCATCACTTCCTCTGATTCCCATGTTGCTTCTTCAAACTTGTGGTTTCTCCACAACACCTTGATGAGGGGCATTGTCTTATTTTTTAGTACTTTTTCTTTACAATCTAAGATCTTAACCGAATTATCCTCATATGAGAGGTCATTCTTTAATGGTACCACCATTTGATTGAGTACATGTGATGGGTCAAGTATGTAATTCCTCAAGAGTGATATATGGAATACATCATGTACTTGAGATAGGTTCTGGGGGTGTTCTAGTTGATAAGCCACTGCTCTAATGTGATCAAGGATCTCACAAGGACCAATGTACCTTGGACTAATCTTTCTCCTCTTCAAAAATCTCATAACTCTCTTCCACGGTGATGCGTGGAGGAATACCATGTCTCTGACATCAAACTCTAGGTCACGTTGACGATTATCAGCATAGCTCGTTTTTCGACTCTGAGCATCTTTAATGTGCTGCTGGATGGTCTTAACCTTCTCTACCATTTCTTTGACCGTTTATGGACCTAGGATTTTTCACTCCCCAACTTCATCCAAACATGTCAATGTTCTAGACATCTTCCCTTAAAGGGATTCATAAGGATTCATTTGGATGCTTGAGTGCAAACTATTTTTGTAAGAGAACTCAACCAGAGGAATATTTTAATCTCATACTCCTTTGATGAACATTGATAATGATATCAACTTTTCCTCAAGTGTTTGGATAGACTCCTCAGATTTGCCATCATTTTGTGGATGATAAGTCGTATTAAAGTTCGGCCTAGTTTTCTGAGCATGTTGAAGACTCTTCCAGAAGTTAGAGGTGAATCTTGGGTCTTTATCGGATACAATAGTTCATGATACTCCATACAGACTTACCAATTCTCTCATATATATTGGTTTCATTTGATCCAATGAGAAATCCTCTCAAATTATAATGAAGTGTACAGTCTTTGTAAGACGATCCATAACAACTCAGATAGCATTGTTTCTTTTGAATGTCTTCGAAAGTCTGATGACATAGTCCATGATGATGTTCTCTCATTTCCATGCTGGTATGGGTAATGGTTTCATCATCGCTTTATACATTCTCCTTTAATCCTTCACTTACAGACATACCAGGCACTTTTATGTATACTCAGAAATCTCCATATTATTGTTATCCCACCAATAATTCTCTTAGAGATCTTTATACATCTTTGTGTTTCCTGGATGAATGGATAAATTTGAACTATGTGCATCACCCAAAAGTTCGTTCTTTAACTCTAGACTTGAGGAAACACATAGTATTTTTCCAAATCTCAAAATATCTTCTTCATTGAAATTGAAATCTGAGGATTTACCTTTTCTAATAGTTTCCACTTTCTTTTGAATTCCCACTTCATCCTTTTGATCATCCATTAACCTTTCCAAAAGCAACAGTTGAGCAATCATTTGTGAAAGGAATGATGATGTTCCATTATTTATGATTCCCATGTCCATATTCATCAAATCAAAAAATATTGGATCCTTTTCAATTATCTTTAGTGATAGAATTACTGGGTCCTTTCTACTTACAGAATTTGTCACCTTTTTTTCTTTGCCAAGTTAGTAATGGATTGAAAAATAATAGTATTTTATCATATCTAACCATCTTCATTGGTGCACATTCAAATATTTCAGTGTGGATATATACTTGAGGATTTTGTGATCCATATATATTTCACACTTCTTCCCAAAGAGGTAATGTCACCAAATTTGAAAAGCAAAGATTACTACAACCAACTCCAGATCATGTGTTAGATAGTTTTCCTCATGAACTTTCAATTTCCTTGAAGCATAGTAAATGAATTTGTAATTTTGCATCAACACATAGCCCAATCTCTTCTTTGAATCATCACTAAATACTATAAAAAGTTCTCCACTTTTGGGTAGTGTGAGCAAGGCCGTAGTGATAATCCACCTTTTCAACTCCTTTAATAACTCTTCACATTCATCACTCCATTAAAACATTCTCCCTTCCGAGTTATCTTGGTAAGAGGTTTCAACATTTGTGAGAAATTTCTCACAAATCGGTGATAATATCCAGCTAAATCCAGGAAGCTATAGATATTTGTTTCTGATGTTAGCCTCGAAGATCCCTCATTTGCATCTATATTGGAGGGATATACAGATATCCCATTGCTTGTGATGATATAACCCAAGAATGTGACCTCATTCAACCATAACTAACACTTGATGTACTTTTCATAGATATTATCATTTCTCAAGGTCTCTAGTACAGTGCTTAGCTACTCCTCATTCTCCTCCTTAGTTTTATATTATATTATAATATCATCTATAAAGGCTACCACAAATTTGTTGAGGTAGCATCTAAAGAATTTATTCATGATGTCCATGGAGATTTATAGAGCATTAGTGAGTCCGAAAGGCATTACTATGAATTCAAAGTGCCCGTATCTTGTATAAAAAGTAGTCTTGGGGATATCTGCCTTCTTCACTCTTACTTGGTAATATCCCAACTTGGAATCCACCTTGGAGAAGTATTGTACACCACATATAATATCAAACAAGTCATCAATTTGGGGTATAGGAAACTAGTTCTTCATGGTGAATTTTTTTGTTCTCCTCATAATCAATGCAAAGTCGCATTTACCCATCTATCTTCTTAACAAAGAGGATAGGGTCACCCCATGGTAAAGCACTTGGGTGTATAAACCCTATATAAAAATTCTCCTTTAGTTGTTTCTTTGGCTCCTCAATATCCACAACATCCATTCTATATGGATTCTTGGATATTGTAAACTCCCCAGTTATAATATCAATTGAGAATTCAACATCTCTTCTAGGAGGAAGACCAAGAAATTCCTTGGGAAGCACTTCAATGAATTACCCCACAACAGGCATGTCTTCAAGGATTCTTGCTTCCTTAGAATCAGTCATCTGATCCAGATATGCATTCTCATAGGGTAGTAATATCCATGATTAAAATGATGGTGCTAAATAAGATTCATCATCATCCTTGCACTTGTATAGAATCGGGGAGTCGATTCTCCATATGGAGAGAGATTTCCCTCCCATGGAAATTTATGTTGTCTCTATTTAAGGAAATCCAATACATGCCAATAATTGCATAAAATTCTACCAAAGGGAGTATTACAAGGTTCTATGGGAAGTTAAATCCCAAAATTATGGCAGCGGAGGAGTTATATTCATGGGATGGAATGATTTCCCCATTTGTTGTTCTCAACGACATCTTTACTTCCATGACTTGTGGTGGTGTTGGTATTGTTATACTAAACATTATAGATATAAAAGAATGCATAGAACCAAAAACAAAAAGTATGTTCTCTATTATAGAAGGAATGACAAGCATACATGTCACCACTTTTTTGTCAGGGTTTACCTTGGTGGTAGTGATGGAAAACTCTCTCCCTTACTACCTTGGAGGATGTTGGTTGCCTCCGAAAAATCTTGGATTAGGGAACTGGTTTGAAAAGTTCCCTTGTTCTTTGTAGTTGAATCAATTAATAACACATTTCATAGGATAACCTGAGCACATGCATAAGAAAAGGGTGAGTTATAAAGCCCATTAATTGAGTAAACAATGAATAACAAGAAGAATATAATACATTTTATGCAATAGGAATATCAATGGATCACAAGAGAAACATGAACATAAAGGCATGATATAGAATGATTTTCATAACATGGAAATGTAGCATAAACACTTACCATGAAATTATCTTGATCCAAGGCACATTGCATATGAAGCATGAGTAAACCCTCATTGCACTTAAATTAGCAGGAGTAAACCCTCATTGCACTTGATGCATCATGACACTATAACATCCCTACTATTTATTACACACTTAAACATGATTTATTACAAAAAATATTAACTTCATACAACAAATAAGATGGATAGTTATAGTGTCTTTGGAGATTAGGAACATTACATAACGAATTAAAACATGAAACACAACATCTTTATTGAAAACTTCCTATACATAACCACTTAATTCCCTCGTACTTAAAATTGCATGGGATAACCTGATGACATGCATAAGAAAAGGGTGAGCTATTAAGATTAGTAATGGAGTAAAAAAGGCATAACGTGAATAATAAAATAAATTTTAGGAAACAAACATATCAATGGATCATAATAGAAACATGAACATAAAGTCATGATATAGAAAGATTATCATAACATGGAAATGTGGCAACAACACTTAACATGGTATTATCATGAACCAAGGATCATTGAACGAGGATCATGATTAAATCCTCATTAAACATGAATTAGAATTAGTAAACCATCATTGTTCTTGATGTATCATGATACTAATCATTTCCCAATGCATTGGAGTGCTATCATGGAACACCCCTTCTTAATCATTTTATTTCATGTGTAATTGCGTTACATGGATTTTATAATAAGGATTCATTAAATATAATCATTTATTAAATGATAATGGAATGTGTAATTCATAAATGAAACTCTATAATCAATAATTAAATGTGAATAAAGGTGAATATCCTGGATAGGGAAATGGGTATGGTATTCACTACACAATGACCATGGCTTGGAAAAATCGCAGTGCAATTTCGGCAACATAACGATGCGACATAAGAATTCATAGAAATGGTTTACAGGAGATAAAGGGGTATATCATCATATATAAATGAAATGAAAATTAATTGGGGTTATAAAGATACATTTCCAAACATATTTAATGTAATTTATATTCATAATACAAAACAACTACTTGAATGTAAATGAGAAGAGAGAAATTCTTCATGGAATTTTCGGCATAGTAATGGGTGTACATTGGAGGAATTAATGAGAGATAAAGAGGTATATAATAATTAAAACATTAGGATCTCAGTATGGGGGGTTCAAAATCATACCCCAACATTTTTAATTGAAAACAAAATGGTATAACAACATAATGAAATTTGGAAAACAGTGAGAAAGGAAGAAATCCCTTACATGGAAGTGTAATCCCAAATACTTGGGAGGGGCTTGAGAGAGGCTTATTGAGAGCTTGGGGCACCTTGGTATAATTATAAATAGAGGAGGGAATATTTTGGTCTATATATAAATTATTTTAGTGAAGAGGAAGTGGGATCTTGGGTGGGTTTATATAAGAAAATGGAGGGATTCTTTATTATATAGGTTTTGGCCACCATACATTAAACTAACCAAAACCACAAACCAACCCATGGTTTTTGCCAATGGTTTTTCCCAAAGGGTATTGGAAAACATTATTTTATAAGACTGATGTCTGAAATTCATAAAATATTAGGCTTTTGTATGTGGAGGTGAGTCACACTCTCAAGGAAATCAATTTAAAAAGTTAAAATGTTTTATAAGTCTTGAAGGGTCCACTAATGCTTTGTAAAATAAATAAAACAAACATAAAATCACACTATTTTAACATTAAAAAATATATTGTCCGAAAATAATTTTTATATTTTTTTATTACATCACTATTAGGTCATTTTGATGCCATAAAACACATTATATATTTCAACAATATTTAATTTTTACCAAAAAATTCGACTGTCTCAGAAAATTATGAAAATTTTACCATTGGATAATTTTGATTCCCTAATTCTAAAAATAATATTCATTTTATCTAAATAATTTTTTAAATATATTAAATTTTTCTTTTAAAATAAAAACCAATATTTTTCGAAAATTCATGGGTTTTGACAAAAATAGCTTTCAAACCTTATTAAAAATCACAATTGTATTAATAAAAATTATACTGTGATTTTTATTTAATAAAAATTAATTTAGTGACATTATTTTATTAAAATAATATTTAATTCAAAAGTACTATTAATTCATCAAAATAGACTAAAAATACTATTTTTACTTTGAAAACCATTTACAAAGTAACAATAATAAAATGAACTGCGTAGGAGCACAAGAGAGGTGAGAGAACCAGAATGATATGGTTTTTTTGTCACCGAGGATGGTAACTCATTTTTGGTTCAAAATGATGATCCTCTTACCTACAAGGAAGCAGTTGAAGGCACAGACGCTACCAAGTGGCAAGAAGCCATGAATTCTGAAATAAATTCCATGTACCAAAACCAAGTCTGGATTTTGGTAGATCCTCCCGTTGATGTAATGAATATTGGTAATAAATGGGTATACAAGAAGAAACTGTACATGGAGGGGAAAGTCAGTACCTATAAATCACGACTGGTTGCAAGAGGTTTTAGACAGCGTCAAGGAATTGACTATGATGAAACCTTTTCACTAGTTTGCGTGCTGAAATCCATCAGAATCCTATTGGACATTACCGCTTACCATGACTATGAAATTTGGAAAATGGATGTCAAAACAGCATTCCTTAATGGGAACCTCTAGGATGATGTCTACATGACACAACCTGAAGGTTTTGTGACTCCAAAGTATGCCAACAAGGCGTGCAAGTTGCACAAATTCATTTATGGATTAAAGCAAGCATCAAGGTCATGGAACATTCATTTTGATGAAGTCGTAATGGAATTTGGATTTGTTAAGAATGAATGTGATCCTTATTTATACAAAAGGTTTACTGGAAGTGCAGTTGTTTTCTTAATAGTCTATGTTGATGACCTATTACTAATTGGAAACGAAGTACCTATCTTACAGTCAGTTAAGGCATAGTTGGATAAATGCTTCTCCATGAAAGACTTGGGTGAGACAGCATATATTCTTGGGATCAAGATCCATCGTGATAGATCTAAGAGAATACTGGGCATAATTCAAAGTACATACATTGACAAGATACTGAAGAGATTCAGTATAGAACAGTCCAAGAGGGGATTGTTGCGAGTGTCACATGGCACTCATCTTTCCAAGAAAATGTGTCCTCAGACACATGAGGAAAGAAAGAAAATGGCAAGGATCTCTTACCCATCTGCGATTGGGTCGGTCATGTATATTATGGTATGTACAAGGCTAGATGTTGCTTACGCATTAAGTGTGGTAGGAAGATAACAAGTTGATCCAGGAGACCTCCATTGGATGGAAGTCAAGACTATCCTTAAGTATCTGAGGCATAATAAGGATATGTTCTTGATTTATGGAGGATATGAGGAACTAGTCATCAGAGTATATGTAGATGCTAGTTTCCAGACTGATCAAGATGAAATGAAGTTTCATACTAGATACATCTTCAGTTTGAATGGAGGTGCAGTGAGCTAGAAGATCTCAAAGAAAGGTGTGGTTGCATATTCTACAGCAGAGTCTAATTATATCGCATCTTATGAGGTAGCTAAAGAAGTAGTGTAGATGTGAATCTTTATCTAAGAGATGAATGTAGTACCTAGCAGTAAAGATCCTATCACACTATATTGTGATAATACTGTAGTGGAGGCACTTGCAAAAGAGCCAAGTTCACATCAGCGGTCAAAGCACATACTTTGGAAGTATCATCTATTGAGAGATTTTTCTCAGAGAGGAGAAGTTGCAGTAAGAAGTATTTCCACGGAAGACAAAGTGGTGGACCCCTTGACTAATGCCTTGACTCAGCAGAAACATGATCATCATGCGAGGTCTAGCGGACTAAACGTCGTAAGCAGTTGTCTCCAGTCCAAGTGGGAGTTTGTAAGGGTTGGTGTCCTGAGAACCAACTGTTTGGTACTTTGATTACATGAATGTACACTTATTATATATTGTTCATTATTCTGCATGACTATAATATAATAATATCCTGGAATATTTGTTGCATTGATAAGTTCATGGCAGATCCCCACTATGATGAGAACCTTGAAATGCTATAACAATATTCTTAAATAAAGTTATATGGTTGGATGACATACTATGATAGGACACATAGTATACAGACCTTCATGTGCGAGTACTCATAAGAAGACGAGACTCTCTCTCATGGAGTTCTCACTTGGTAATCTCCAAGATAAGAGATTATGAGAACAAACCTGCCAGTAGTAATTCTGTAGAGACCCGAATCTTGACGTATATGGATAATACATTACTTTTGCGGAATACTTAATACATAACAATAACAGACACACAAGGATCGTAATAGTTTAGTGTCTTTGGAAACTTGGAACGTAATATTCTAATCGTGGTGAAAGATCTTCAACATCTCCCATAAAGATATTCCCCTTTTTTTCCTTACCTAAAACCTTTCTTTATATCATGGGGAAAAGAAAACATAAAAAGGGTCAGCTCAAATGCTCAGTAAGGGTAAGCGTGGATAAAATAAAACATACCATATACATTTGAACTTAAAAACATGAACATAATGTTTAAACATCAAAAGCATAGAGCAATGACATAAAACATGGAAGTACGTAAGGCATAGATCATAATGAATCATTAAGAATGATAAAATAGCATGGGAATAAAACATGTAATTGTGGCAACCATTAATCACAAGATATGATTTCCATAATAGCCAAGGCATTGCTGCCAAGACCATCTTAGTGGACAAAGTCCCTTTATGAATCGAGTTCACTCCTCGTTCCAGTCCTGTATTACAGAACCGGTTTAACTTGCCGTTCCAGCCATGTCTATCTCATGAGATATAAATCTTTACCCAATGCATTGGAGGGATATATAGTTCCCACCCATCTCATAATGAAATCATTCTTTCGTGTTCCACAAAATCATAAATCATACATCATAGCATAACCCATGAAATAAAATGGGATTCTTAAACATCATGCCATCATAACATATTCCATAAACAATTCATATCATTTCATCATAAGAAAATTGAAACCGTTTAAATCATAGAGACATTTTACTTGAAACATACACATATGAAATAATGTGATCTTAGATGGAAAATAGTTTTGACAAAACACTTGAAATGAATTCTTGAGGAAAATATCCTTTCTTCTTTAAAATCATTTTCTTTTCCCAAAATTCCATGCAATTTTAAAAGATAAGGGTTTTGTTGAAAATAATAATGCAATCTTGTAGAGCATGCTTCTTGAAAATGAGGCGTTATGAAACCTTAAAAATCCGTTCACGCCGTATAAGTTAAAAATAACATTCCCCTCGTACTTTTGTCAGAAAAGTCAAAAAGTACCTTATATGGTAACAAAAGGAAAGATTTCATTCATACAATGTGGTAAAAAGTCAATAAAGGGTAAAAATGACTTTAAAAATCCATGGAAGAATGGTAAACATTTTATGAAAGCATCTTTAGAAAACATGGTCATGGATGAAAAACGTAACCCCAGTAAATACTTACGTATAAGCAATCTCGGATAAAAATGAGATTGAAAATTTATCCCTTACCTTAGGTCTGATATACTTCGTACGTATCCAAACCTCCTGTATAACGATTTAAATAATGTCATTGACTTATTACAGAATCATATTCATTGTTATGATATCATATGTGTTTCACTTATGACTTTATACTACCCGTTCTTTTGTAAATTCCATGTTAAAGCAGCGTTTTGGGTAAAATCATTTCATTTATCGTATGTGTTTCAACTTTTCGTTCTTGATATTATTACATATATCCTGAATTACATAATTTCAGAATGTAAAACATGATTTACATATATTAATCATATACATATATATATTATAGGTCAATAAAAGGAATGAAATACACCGTTCATGAAGACGGTAGGACGTACGTATGCATGAACGCTGTTTTCGTTTCCTTATTGAATTGAATGAAACTAAATAGACGACAAACATATATATATATACATAAATCCAGTAGCATTATTATTTCATATATTTCATTATTATTCATTAAATAAACTTTATGATCATTCATGTATGGTTAACATGGAGAATGAAGCTCATCGCGTCGTAGAGACGGTAGTCTGTACGTACGCACGAGCGATGATATCATTTCCATAATCATTGAATTGAATTGAAGTGGATGATACAATATATCAGAATCAGTATGATGTTATAATAACTATGTATAGTTATTATTTACACCATTATACCCATCCAAGTAAGGTGGTGTTGGAAAAACATATTACACCACGGCGTGGAGACGGTATTCCGTACGCACGCACGCGCGGTGATTTCATTTTCCGTATGATGGAAAGATGATGAAATAGGGTTTTTTCATACTTATAATAACATATCAATATATTAGTGATACTGATGTTATTACTTCATAATGAAACAACTAAATAATAAGAAGTGGAAGAAGAAATAAAGTTGAAAGAATCGGTAACGGACATTACCTCTTCTTTGAAGCGCCTCTTTGAGACCTCCTTTTAGGGCACTGAAATTGGTCTTTGAAGAAGACAAGGACCTCTATGATGTTTCTAGAGAAGTGGAGAAGATAATTGTTCAGGGGTTGTCTGATCTTGAAGGCTCAAAGTGGTGTGAGGAAGAGAGGGAGGAGGTGCCCTTTTATAAGGGAGGAGAGGGGCACCTTTGGAATAACTAAAAATATTATTTTATTATAAAGAAAAATTCGGTTTTAAATAGATCAAAATTGATTTCTTTCGAAGATAAGGTGGGTATGGGTCTAAAGCCTCTCATCCAATAAAATTTTGACAAGTTTAGGTTCCTATTTTAACCTTATCATTTAGATTTAACATTAAGTTAGATGATTTTACTTTTACCGTGTCTTTTTGTGTTCTTACACTATAAGGTTAATAAACATACTGTATGAAGCCAAAAGAACCCCAAGTTGTTTATTATTAATATATATAACCTTATCTAAGTCATTTGGCCGAACCTCAGATTTTTAGGAATAAAATAGCAATTACTAATATAATATTTGTTTTAAAAACTATTTTATGTCAATTTTGACACTATTTAGTAATTCATTTTTGTGAAAATAATAACAGAATTATTAGTTCTAAAAAAATTACTTAAATCAATACTAACATGTCATATTAACCTATAAAATTATTTTAATTAGTAAAAAGTCTCAAATTATATTTATTTGGGTATTTATAACATCAATTATGTCAATATTTCATTAATAAGATAATTACTCCATCATCTTTGTGTCATTAATAAATTACATTATTTAATGTCTAAAAATTACAAATAAAATACCATTATGTAGGAAATATTTTTATCTTTATAATGAATATTTATAGTTGAATTTATCTTATGTATAACCCTATATTAAAAATGATATACTTATTAAACTTTGATTTTAACTATTTTAACCCTTCTTTAAATAAATTAATAATAAATGTCCTAATCTAATCCAAGTGGGCCTAAATGGTCATATTTTATTCCTAAGGTTGTTTTTGGTCGAAATAAACTTATCCAATAGTATTAGGACATGTGTTAGGGTAATAATAATATCATTTTTACCATTAATTACCCTATTTACTTTTAACCGTGGTAAAAAAAAGTAAAAAGTTTCTATTCACCAAAAATTATTTTCATCTCATTGAACCACATTTTACTTACTGACATCAACCGTGTCTCTCAGAATTTTGAAATTCCACTCACAGAAGCGGTAAAATTCATTTTTATGAAAAATTCATTTTTTTAACTACCACTTAGTGGTTTCACTATTCATCAAAAAATGAAAGTTTCCAGAAAAATAACAAAAATTAAGCCTAAGATATATTTGATATTATGAACTGAAAAATGATGTCTATTTTACCAAATTCAAATCATATCAGTTGCATTACTTAATTTAAAAATTAATTCCAGTCGTCAAAACAAATAGCGTGTTCTTAAGAGATAATAACTATCAAAAGATTGACATTTATTTATGTCTGGTTTAAATGTGAAATTACATCCAATGACCAACATTGTATTAAATTGTAAAAATATATTCTAAATATATTTTAAAACCACTCAAATTAATACTTTATCACTATTAATTATTTCGATTAAAAAGGTTGTTTTTAATTAAAATATAGTAATTTTCACTATTCATCAGAAAATGAAAATTATCCGAAAAGTACCAAAATTTTACCCTAGTCTAATTTCGATATTCCGGATCCAAAAATGAAGCCCATTTTGAAAAATAAAATTTACAAAATTTCAAAAATTGGTTATTACTATTCATAATGGCTAGTTTTAATAATATTTTAATACCATATCATTGTATAGCGAAACTCGGTATTGCGTACAACACACGCTATCGCGGAAGGTCGTGCTTGCGTGTAATGCAAGCCAAGTCGGGGTTGCGTGTTATGCAAGAATCCTTCGTTGTTTTGTATAACATAATCCAACCATATTTCATTTATACATTGAATATATATATATATATATATATACTCAATGTTGCGTAGAATAACTATTATCAAAATTGTGTGTAACACGATCCAAGAATAGTGTTACGTATACTGCAAGCTAATACGGTGTTGCGTATAGCGGAAGGTAATCTTGGTGTGTCATACAATACAAGACATTAATGAAATTAAAAGAATATTTTTCATAAAATCTCGGGGTGTTACATTCTACCCCCCTTAAAATGAATTTCTCCCTCGAAATTCGTCGGGGTTATAAATGGTTTACTACTCGAAAGTTTGTTTAATAGAAACCCACATAATAAAAAGGAATACCCAAACTTGGCTTTAAAAACTAATGTATGAAATGTAACGGTTACCCAAATTAACTCATCACTAGGTTTCCACGTAGGAGAACATAGGTGAAAATATGGATATGGAAGAAAAATCTAATCATCAAGTTCTAATGGAGAGTGGTAGAGAACACGGCTATGAAATATCCAACAATCACAAATCCATAGATTTGCGATGATCTAAGGTACTATCTGATTCATCAGATATAAGGGCACTAGGACAACATTTTTGGTTTTCAAGATCATTTCCCTAAAGTTGGTGAATTAAAAGAAATACTTACATGATTTTGGTACAATTTCACTGTTGTTCGTGAATTGAAAATTTTCCCCTTCATCCCTTAAAGAAATGAAGTTGAATTTGTTATTCGTGATGTGTTAGCAGATCATGTGATATAATGATGGGTCATTCCATCTGTTTCAAACAAAAGGTTAGTAAAAGTTATAAGTCCATCTTATGGTTAGATTAATCGTATATGGTTCCAAAAATGAACTTATACTTCATATATCATACCGCTTAATAAAATAAAACTAGTTTCTACTAACCACGGACTTCCCATTGGCCAGTGGTAGGCGATAAAGTCTAGTCGCACTTCGGTTATGGGTTCAATTCCCACAGACTTGTCTGACACAATGGGATGTCACACGTCCTGCAGGTTGTCCTTTTTTCTAAAACTACATTACTATAACATCCCATCAGTAATATCGAAAAAACTTCTATCCTTAAACAATACTAAATTATATCCAACATTATCCATTCCAATCTTTAGGCTTATCCATAATACTACAGTCCACTCTCATAATATAGTGAAAACGATTACCAGATATTTCATATAACAAGCATGTTAATACCATCGTTGATCCCCATATATCATAAGATATGTCTTGTTGGTCACATTCCAAATATTCTAAGGCCTTAATCATGTATTCTCTTGAAAAATGAATACCCATTGAATCTTAGTAAAAACATGAGTGCTGTCAAAAGTTAACTCATTCCACATACCAAAAACCCAAAATTCTATATACTCAAACCATGATATAACTATTTCCTTATATCAGTCATGAGCTCATGAATACTATCAAACATTTAATTTTCTCTTTATCCCTTCATTATGCGCATATCATCTACATTCCAAAAATATCTGAATAACCTTTCATGGATACTGGTACCATTAATCATATACTTTCAAAACTCAAGGAAAGACAATAGTATAACAATCCTTAGATGTCTCTTTATTCCATAGTACAATGAGATTACTTGTACAACATTACACATGATAAACATGTAATCATTCCACTACATTCTTAAACCATTGACCGAGCTTCAACAATTCTTTCATCTCACATATCATTTGTAGTCTCTTCATCATCAACAACATAAATACTACCCATACGACCATACTGAATCTCTTCACGAGACTTTCCCTTAGGGCATTGTTTTGCATAATGCTTGTAAATTCCACATTTAAAACATTTAACCATGGTTAATGTCGTAGCAATACCATTATCCTCATCCCTGGTGTTAACTGAACCTTTTCCTTTGCACTTACTGGCTTTGTGTCCTTCTTTTCCACACCCAAAGCATCTTCCAGTTCCTTTGAAACATTCTCCTTGATGCCTCTTCCCACATGATTTACATAGGGGAAATTGAACTTTCTTTCCTCTATGATCATCATGAAACTCCATCTTTCTCTTATTAGCTGATTCAGGAAACTTACCAAATTTTACATTATTGATCATATTATGAGATTGCTGATTCGGCATAATAATTATGTTTGGACTTCCAAATCCCATTTCAATTGGATTCTCATGAAGAATATCATTCCATTGTCCATCATATCTTCCATTATCGTGAATCATCTTGTTTCCAGCCATTTTCTAAAACCCAAAAAGAATAGTGTGAGAGGAAAAAATCATAATAAAGGGGGAGTAACTTCAATATCTAACATCTTTGGTTTAATATAATATCATTATCGTAGTTCTAGGACTATATCCTATACGTATACTTATCCTTAGGGACATCCCTAGACATACCTTAGAAATATCTCTAGGGATCTCACTAATGTTTGCGCATCCTAGTTTCCAAAGGTTGACTAAACCTCCCTCTGATACCAACAGTAGAGACCCAAAGCTTGACGTACATGGATATTACATTACTTTAGTGGAATACTTAATACATAACAATAACATACACACAAGGATCGTAATAGTTTAGTGTCTTTGGAAAATTGGAACGTAATCTTCTAATCGTGGTGAAAGATCTTCAACATCTCCCATAAAGATCTTCCCCTTTTTTTCTTACCTAAAACCTTTCTTTATATCCTGGGGAAAAGAAAACATAAAAAGGGTGAGCTCAAATTCTCATTAAGGGTAAGCATGGATAAAATAAAACATACCATATACATTTGAACTTAAAAACATGAACATAATGTTTAAACATCAAAATCTTGAGCAATGACATAAAACATGGAAGTACGTAAGGCATAGATCATAAAGAAACATTAAGAATGATAAAATATCATGGGAATAAAACATGTAATTGTGGAAACCATTAATCACAGGATATGATTTCCATAGTAGCCAAGTCATTGTTTCCAAGACCATCTTAGTGGACAAAGTCCCTTTCTGAATCGAGTTCACTCCTCGTTCCAGTCCTGTATTTGTGAACCGGTTTAACTTGTCGTTCCAGCCATGTCTATCTCATGAGATATAAATCTTTACCCAATACATTGGAGGGAGATATAGGTCCCACCCATCTCATAATGAAATCATTCTTTCGTGTGCCACAAAATCATAAATCATACATCATAGCATAACCCATGAAATAAAATGGGTTTCTTAAACATCATACCATCATAACATAATCCATAAACAATTGATATCATTTCATCATAAGAAAATTGAAACCATTTAAATCATAGAGACATTTTACTTGAAACATACACATATGAAATAATGTCATCTTAGATGGAAAATAGTTTTGACAAAACAATTGAAATGAATTCTTGAGAAAAATATCCTTTCTTATTTAAAATCATTTTCTTTTCACAAAATTCCATGAAATTTTAAAAGATAAGGGTTTTGTTGAAAATAATAATGAAATCTTTTAGAGTAATCTTCTTGAAAATGAGGTGTTATGAAACTGTAAAAATCTGTTCATGTCGTATAAGTTAAAAATAACATTCTCCTCGTACTTTTGTCGGAAAAGTCAAAAAGTACCTTATATGGTAACCAAAGGAAAGATTCCATTCATACAATGTGTTAAAAAGTAAATAAAGGGTAAAAATGACTTTAAACATCCATGGAAGAATGGTAAACATTTTATGAAAGCATTTTTAGAAAACATGGTCATGGATGATAAACGTAACCCCAGTAAATACTTAAGTATAAGCAATCTCGGATAAAAATGAGATTGAAAATTTATCCCTTACCTTAGGTCTGATATGCTTCGTACGTATCCAAACCTCCTGTATAATGATTTAAATAATGTCATTGACTTATTACAGAATCATATTCATTTTTATTATATCATATATGTTTCACTTATGACTTTATATTACCTGTTCTTTTGTAAATTCCATGTTAAAGCAGCGTTTTGGGTAAAATCATTTCATTTATCGTATGTGTTTCCACTTTTCGTTCTTGATATTATTACGTATATCTTGATTTACATAATTTCATAATTTAAAACATGATTTACATATATTAATCATATACATATATATATTATAGGTCGATGAAAGGAATGAAATACATCGTTCATGGAGACGGTATGTCGTACGTATGCATGAACGTTGTTTTCGTTTCCTTATTGAATTGAATGAAACTAAATAGACGACATACATATATATATACATAAATCCAGTAGCATTATTATTTAATATATTTTATTATTATTCGTTAAATAAACTTTATGATCATTCATGTATGGTTAACATGGAGAATGAATCTCATCGCGCCGTGGAGACGGTAGTCTGTACGTATGCACGAGCGATGATATCATTTCCATAATCATTGAATTGAATTGGTGTGGATGATAAAATATATCAGAATCATTATGATGTTATAATAACTATTTATAGTTATTATTTACACCATTATACCCATCCAAGTAAGGTGGTGTTGGAAAAACAGATTACACCACGGCGTGGAGACGGTATTCCGTACGCACGCACGCGTGTTGATTTCGTTTTCCGTAGGATGGATAGATGATGAAATAGGGTTGTTTCATACTTATAATAACATATCAGTATATTATTGATACTGATGTTATTCCTTCATAATGAAACAACTAAAGAATAAGAAGTGGAAGAAGAAATAAAGTTGAAAGAATCGGTAACAGACATTACCTCTTCTTTGAAGAGCCTCTTTGAGACCTCCTTTTAGGGCACTGCAATTGGTCTTTGAAGAATACCAGTACCTCTATGATGTATCTAGGGAAGTGGAGAAGAGAATTTGGCAGGTTTTGGCCGATCTTGAAGGCTCAAAGTGGTGTGAGGAAGAGAGGGAGGAGGTGCCCTTTTATAAGAGAGGAGAGGGGCACCTTTGGAATAACGAAAAATATTATTTTATTATAAAGCCAAATTTGGTTTTAAATAGATCCAAATTGATTTATTTAGAAGCTAAGGTGGGGATGGGTCTAAATAATCTCATAAAATAGAATTTAGATAAGTTTAGGTTCTTATTTTAACCATATCATTTAGATTTAACATTAAGTTAGATAATTTTACTTTTACCGTGTCTTTTTGTGTTCTTACACTATAAGGTTAATAAACTCACTATAAGAAGCCAAAAGAACCCCAAGTTGTTTATTATTAATATATATAACCTTATCTAAGTCATTTGGCCGAACCTTATAATTTTAGGAATAAAATATCAATTAATAATATAATATTTGTTTTAAAAACTATTTTATGTCAATTTTGACACTATTTAGTAATTGATTTTTGTGAAAATCATAACAGAATGATTAGTTCTAAAAAAATTAATTAAATAAATAAAAACATGTCATATTAACCTATAAAATTATTTTAAATCATAAAAAGTCTCAAATTATATTTATTTGGTTATTTATAACATCAATTATGTCAATATTGTATTAATAAGATAATTACTGCATCATCTTTGTGTCATAAATAAATTAAATTATTTAATGTCTAAAAATTACAAATAAAATACCATTACGTAGGAAATCATTTTAGATTTCTAATGAATATTTATAGTCGAATTTATTTATGTATAACCCTTTATTAAAAAT
Source organism: Viscum album (assembly GCA_963277665.1). Lineage (NCBI taxonomy): Eukaryota > Viridiplantae > Streptophyta > Magnoliopsida > Santalales > Viscaceae > Viscum > Viscum album. Next base: position 341,710,580 of record OY728163.1, read on the forward strand.
GATATACTTATTAAACATTGATTTTAACTATTTTAACCCTTCTTTAAATAAATTAATAATAAATGTCCTAATCTAATCCAAGTGGGCCTAAATGGTCATATTTTATTCCTAATGTAGTTTTTGGTCGAATGAAACTTATCCAATAGAATTAGGACACATTTTACCATAATAATAATATCATTTTTACCCTTAATTACCCTATTTACTTTTAACCGTGGTAAAAAAAGTAAAAAGTTACTATTCACAAAAAAAATATTTTCATCTCATTGAACCACATTTTACTTAATGACATCAACCGTGTCTCTCGGATTTTTGAAATTCCACTCACAGAAGCGGTAAAATTAAGTTTTATGAAAAATTCATTTTTTTAACTACCACTTAGTGTTTTCACTATTCATCAAAAAATGAAAGTTTCCAGAAAAATACCAAAAATTAGGCCTAAGCTATATTTGATATTATGAACTAAAAAATGATGTCTATTTTACCAAATTCAAAACATATCAGTTGCATTACTTAATTTAAAAATTAATTCTCATCATCAAAACAAATAGCGTGTTCTTAAGCGATAATAACTATCAAAAGATTGACATTTGTTTATGTCTGGTTTAAATGTGAAATTACATCCAATGACCAACATTGTATTAAATTGTAAAAATATATTCTAAATATATTTTAAAACCACTCAAATTAATAATTTATCACTATTAATTATTTTGATTAAAAAGGTTGTTTTTAATTAAAATATAGTAATTTTCACTATTCATCAGAAAATGAAAGTTATCCGAAAAGTACCAAAACTTCACACTAAGCTAATTTCGATATTCCAGATCCAAAAATGAAGTCCATTTTGAAAAATAAATTTTACAAAATTTTAAAAAGTGGTTATTACTATTCATAACGGCTAGTTTTAATAATATTTTAATAGCATATCATTGTATAGAGAAACTCGGTATTGTGTACAACACACGCTATCGCGGAAGGTCGCGCTTGCATGTAATGCAAGCCAAGTCAGGGTTGCGTGCTGTGCAAGAATCCTTCATTGTTTCGTATAACATAATCCAACCATATTTCATTTATACATTGAATATATATATATGTATACTCAATGTTGCGTAGAATAACTATTATCAAAATTGTGTGTAACACGATCCAAGAATAGTGTTGCGTATACTGCAAGCTAATACGGTGTTGCGTATAGCACAAGGTAATCTTGGTGTAGCATACAACACAAGACATTAATGAAATTAAAATAATATTTTTCATAAAATCTTGGGGTGTTACAAATTCTGCATGTTTTGGTGTCATCATACATTACTATCTACGAATGTTTGTAATGGTAATTAGACTAGAAGATTATCATTCACTAATGTCATGACTCACGTACTTAGATTTACTGACAAAAACCGTCACGAAGATAGTTGGAAGGAAGTAGGTTATGTTGGGTGCATCACGAATGACATGATGTTAATGGATAAGTTGGTGAAGGATTTTTCCCTTCCATGTTTATGGATGTAAATATCTTGGGCACTTTGATTGAAATATAACTGTCGCCCAAATTCTATGTCCCTGGTGTCACAATGAGTTTATTTCTGGAAGTCAAAGAATGTCAGATCAAGCATATAGGTTTATGACACTACCATGAAACCTGGTTGATGAGATATTAAGAAAAAGGGATTAAATTACACAGTAAGTGTTCGTATGAGGTAACACATCAATGTGGCATAAACTTCTTTCTCTTGGCTCCCTTGACCCATTACTAGACAGTAATCTTGGACTTTAGGCAGGCTCGCCTAATGCCAACGAGAAAGAGGCCTAGAGGGTCACACACTAAGTGTAACCAAGTATCTCAAGTAAAATAAAGATTATTCCCATATGTGGTTTAATAATTATTCAAGCAAGACTAAATCATTTTAATGTTGCAGGAATGATAAAATAAAAACAAGTACACACTGTATATTAATGATTACACGTTGTGTAGTTTTTATTTTGAAAACAAGTTCACGTCGTGTATTAATGATTACACACCGTGTAGTTTTTATTTCGAAAACAAGTACACACCATGTATTATTGAATGTACACATAGTGTAGTTTTCATTTTGGAAGGGAAATTAATAAATAAAAACAAGATAGACAAATTGTGTACATTGAATGTACACGCCATGTAGTTTTCAATGAAAAACAAGTACACGTCGTGTATTTATGATTACACGCCGTGTAGTTTTTTCAGTCAGAATTTTGAGGAAATAATATTATTTTATTAAATGATATTTATTATAATTAGTGTGGGTGCATGTCAAGTAATTAATGACTAAACATGGGGTTTTCAAAAGAGATAATGAAATAAATAAAACACGTAACGCGTTTATTTATTGTCATAACTCTATAACCTCAAACCTGATTATAAGTATCCTCACAACCCCAACTCTTTTCCTAAGAGAATCATTGTGCACAATAATTCTACAGAATTCTATCAAGACCAAAAGAACTTTGTCCTCCAAGAACACTCTAAAGACTGAGATAGATCCACCTCAATCAGATTAAAGCGATCTAAGGCGGACAATTCTAGCAAAGGATTCTCCACACTAGCTCCTGGAGATTCCTTCGGCAATGTCCAGAGATATGTGGTGCACGTGTGGATCACTGCTATAGGAAGTCTACACTTGGCTTATGCAACACAATGATGAATCACCTCGGAACTTGATCAGAAATATCAACGACGAAAGAGCTCCATAAAAGGTACTTCTTTTCAATTAATTAAATTAATTATAATCAACCTATTATGATCTTTTCATTTATGGTTCCGGGACTTTTTCTTTGTCTATTTCTGTGATTTGATCCGTGGAGACAGGCGTTTATCACCGTATTGATCCCGGATTGATCATTGCAAATGAAAAAAATTCAAGTGGTCACATCCCCCCACAAGCTTCCGCTGCACCTGGGACCTTCAACAGACTCTTGGAGTGGCTTGGATAACATCGCTCGGGTGATAATCTCTATTAACTTCCACTTCTCCTATAGGAGGTTTAACTTGAGATTAATGTATTGAAGCTCATATTGGGTTTATTCAAGAGTAATTCCTAGTGACACCACCTCCTTTATGAGTTCCTACAAATGGACTTCATATAGGGAAATTATATTGGATGAGGTAATCTCTTCCTTTTTCTGAGTAAATTGGATTTGTCAATTCCCTATATTTATACTAATCATGTGGTCACTGTTTAATATCTATATTAGCAATGGTCACAATTCTTAATGGTATTTTAAAATAAAAAAAGATAAAACCAAGGAAGTCTATATGATATATAATCATATTACATAATAATACATTTAATTAGATCAAAATGAATTTTCATTAATAACATTTTGGGTCGTTACAATCTTTCCCCCTAAAGAATTCTTGACCTCAAAATTTCCATTTTCCCACACTAAAACAGATTTGGGTAACTTTGCTTCATCACTTCCTCTAATTCCCACATTTCCTCTTCAAACTTATGGTTTCTCAAAAACACCTTTATGAGGTTCATTGTCTTATTTTGTAGAACTTTTTATCTACTATCTAATATCGTCATTAGATTCTCTTTATAAGAGAGGTAATTCTCCAATGGTACCACATCTGGATTGAGTACATGCGATGGGTCAGGTATGTAATTTTTCAAGAGTGATACATGTAATACATCATGTACTTGAGATAGGTTTGGTGGGAGTGCTGGTTGATAGGAAACTGCTCCAATGAGATCAAAGATCTCAAAAGGACTGATGTACCTTGGACTAAGCTTTCCCTTTTTACCAAATCTCATAATTCTCTTCCACGGTGACATGTGTATGAATACCATGTCTCCAAAATCAAACTCTAGGTCTAATCGACAATTATCAGCATAGATCTTTTGTCAACTCTGAGCAGCTTTAATGTGCTTTTGGATGGTCTTAACCTTCTCCACCATTTCTTCGACAATTTCCAAACCTAGGAGTTTTCTCTCTCAAACTTCATCCCAACATGTCGGTGTTCTGCACCAATTCCCATATAGGGATTCATAAGGATCCATTTGGATGCTTGAGTGAAAACTGTTATTTTTTGAGAACTCAACAAGAGGAATACATTAATACCATCCTCCTTTGAAGACCATTGAGCAGGCTCTCAACATTTCCTCAATTGTTTGGACAGTCCACTCAGATTAGACATTAGTTTAGGATGATAATCCATACTAAAGTTCATCTTAGTTTGCAGAGCATGTTGAACACTCTTCCAAAACATAGAGGTGAATCTTGGATCTAGATCAGATACAATAGATAGTGGCACTCCATGCAGACTTAACACGTCTTTGATGTATATTTGTTCCAGTTGATCCAGTGATAAATCCTCCCAAATTGTAATAAAGTGTGCATTCTTTCTAAGATGATCCACAACAACCTAGATAGCATTGTTTCATTTGGATGTCTTTGTAAGTCTGGTGACAAAGTCCATGGTGTTGTTCACCAATTTCCATATTGGTATGGGTAATGTTTGCATCATCCCCTTATACTTCTTCCTATTAGCCTTCACTTTCTGACATACCAGGAACTTTGATGTATACTTAGCGATATCCTTCTTCATGTTATCCTAGCAATAATGATCTCGGAAATCTTGATACATCTTTTTGTTTCCTGGGTGAATAGAGAATTTTGAACTATGTGCATCATCCAAAACTTCCTTATTTAAATATGGATTCTATAGAACACATATTCTTGACCCAAATCTCAAAATTCTTTCTTTATTGACATTGAACTCTGATGATTTCCCTTTCCTCATAGTTCCCACCTTATTTTGAATTTCCACATCATCCTTTTGAGCATCCTCTAACCTTTCCAAAAGAGACGGTAGATCAATCATTTCTGGAAGGATTGATTATGTTCCCTTCTTTATGATTCCCATGTCCATATTCATAAAATATAAGAATATTGGATCCTTTTAAATTCTCATAAATGATAGAATCGTTGGGTCCTTTCTACTTAGAGCATCTTCCACCTTGTTTTCATCCCCAGGGTGGTAATTGATTGAGAAGTCATAGTATTTGATCAGCACTAACCATCTTCGTTGGATCATGATTAACTCTTTTTGTGAGAATATATACTTGGGGATTTTGTCATCAATATATATTTCACACTTCTCCCCAAAGAGGTAATGACTTCAAATTTTTAAATTAAAGATCACTGCATCCAACTCCAGATCATGTGTTGGATAGGTTTTCTCATGAACATTCAATTTCCTTGAAGCATATGCATTGACTTTTTCATTTTGCATAAACACACAACCCAGGACCTTCTTCGAATCATCACTAAATACCATAAAAAGTTCTCTACTTTTGGGTAGTTTGAGTACATGTGTAGTGATAAGCCTCCTTTTCAAATCCTTGAAGCTATATTCTCATTCATCTTTCCAAGAAAACTTGAATCCCTTCCATGTTAGCTTAGAAATATGGTTGGAAAATCATGATAAGTTTCTCAAAAATCAGTGATAATATCCATCTAACCCCAGGAATCTATGGATATCAGTCACCGATGTTGGCCTTGTCCATCCCTCAATTATAGCTGTATTGGAGGGATCCACAAATATCCCATTGCTTGTGATGATATAACCCAATAATGGGACCTCCTTCAACCAGAACTCACACTTTTTGTACTTTTCATAGAGATTATCCTTTCACAGGGTCTCTAGTATAGTTCTTAGATGCTCCTCATGCTCCTCCTTAGCTATTGAGTATATTATAATGTCATCTATAAATACTACCAAAACAAATTTGAGGTAATACCTAAAGAATCTATTCATCAAGTCTGCGAAGATTTTTGGAGCATTAATGGGTCTGAAAGGCATTACTATGAATTTATTATGCTCATATCTTGTACAAAAAAGTAGTTTTAGGTATATTCTCCTTTTTCATCCTTACTTGGTAATATCCAAACTGCAAATCCACCTGGGAGAAGTATTATTCTTCACATAGCTGATCGAACAAGTCATCAATTTTTGTTAGAGGATACTTGTTATTTATCATGATTTTTTTGAAATCAGAATAATCAATGCAAAGGCGTATTGAACTATCCTTCTTCTTGAAAAATTGGACCGGTTCCCCCTATGGTAAATCACTTGGGTGTATAAAACCTTTATCCATATTCTCTTGTAGTTGTTTCTTCAGCTCCCAAGCTTCACAACATCCATTCTATACGGATTCTTGGTTATTGGCAATGACCCAGGTATAAGGTCAATTGAGAATTCAAAATATCTTCTAGGAGGAAGACTAGGAAATTTCTCGGGAAACACTTCAGTGAATTCCCTCATAATAGGAATGTCTTCAATGATGGTTTCTTCCTTAGACTCAATCATATGATCCGGATACGAATTCTTATAGGGCAATAATATCCATGCTTGATATGATGGTGATAAAGAAGATTCATCTTCCTCCTTGCACTTATATATAATTGGGGGTCGATTATCTATATGTAGAGTGATTTCTATCTCACGAAAATTTTTGATGGCTCTATATAACGAAATCCAATCCATGAAGTGAATTGTATCAAATTCCACCAAAGGGAGTATGAATAGGTTCATTGAGAAGTTCATACCACAAATTTTGACAGGGGAGGAGTTATATTCCTGATTTTTAATAATTTCCCCATTTTCGTTACTCACTGACATCTTTACTTCCATGAATTTTGGTGGCTTTGGGATTGTTATACTAAACTTTTGGGATATAAATTAATGAATAGAACCAGAATCAAAAATTACATTCACTATTCTTGAATTAATAACTAGTGTACCTATCATCACTTCATTGTTGGGGTTCACTTAGGCGGTAAAAATGTAAAAATACCACACTTACTGGCTTGGAGGTTGTTGGTTGCCTCTGAAAACCCTTGTATTAGGGAACTGGTTTGCAAGGTTCCCTAGTTCATTGCAGTTGAAGCAATGAACAATGCGTTGAGAATAGAACGGATTGTTCCTCTCCTCTGTCATAGCCACGGGTTTTTCTTATCAGTATTTAACCGCTAGGTTCCATTCTCTTCCACACGTAAAACATTTCCTCATCCCCTTCAAGCAATTTTAGGGGTGCTTCTTTTTGCACCTTTGGAAAGTGGGGTGCTGGATTTTCTAAGAATTGTTGGATTTATACATCAGACAATCAGAATTGAATTCCACCTTACACTTCGTATCCCCATGATATCTAAGAAATTTTCTGGTCTCCATTTCAAACTTGAGGGCACATCAGGCAATTTCCTCATAGATATTGAAGTCCCGGATCACCAGAGATTTCTGTAATCTGGGTCTCTACCCACCAAAGAAATGGAAAACCTTGAATTTGGGGTTAACGACAAATCCTGAGGCATACCTTGAAAGGATTGTGAAGTTTTACTCATATTCTCTAATGGATTCATAGACTTTTTGCATGAGGTCAAAGAAGTCCCTTTCCATCTTAAGTCATAGGGTGCAAGGAAAATATTTATCGAAAAACATTTTCTGGAAATCCTTCCATTCCAATGCCTTGATCTCCTCCTCGGGATTCCTCTTTTTCATCAATGTCCACCATTGATCAGCTTCACCCTCTATATGATAATTATCCAAGATAACCTTATCTTGTTTGGAACATTGAATTATAGAGAAGATATTTTAAATAGATTCGATCCATTACTCGGTAATTGAGGGATCAAATGATCCATTAAAAGTAGGAGGCCTTTGTCTCATGAAGCTCCCAATTTTCAATTATTCTTTCTTGGGGGGGGGGGGGGTTGAACATTCCACTTAACCAATATTTCTATTCAAATATTGAGTTTACTAAGAGATTATCATGAAAAAATTCATGATTCCCGCTCCCATTGGATTGGACATCTCATTAGAACAATCCTTACAATGATCTTCGCATCAGTTGTTAGCATAATCCCTCCTATTACTAGTATTTCCTGGAATAAAAGGGATTTTAGCGATAACAAATAAAGGGTAATCCAAGGAGAAAATGGATTAATTATAAATAAATTTTATTTCATTAACTTATGAATCTATAGGCTTCAATATATGTTATCCATGATCTACTTTCCAACATATATTCTTAGGGGAATTTTTTTATTCCCTTATCAATGGTTCATACTAAGATTCTGAATTTACCAAATAATATCCCTCGGGAGTGTCATAACCAAGAGTGCATCAAGGCCCATTGTTGTTTACTATGATACCCTGGGTCAAACCCAAAACTCCTTGTCAGAGTTTTCACTCCTAGGTACATCTATGTTAGAGCATCCTCTACCTGCTCATATCCAAACAGGGATATATTTTAGTGATAAACCACTTACTCAATACTCACAAAAATATAGGGATGTTTTTATTATACTTATTCTTATCTCTAAGTATTCACTAGGGATTTCTAATCCTAATCCCAAAAATAACTAAACATAACCTATGATATCAAAAATAACAGCCCTGATCTTTTTTACACACTTAAACATGATTTATAACATAAAATCTTCACTTGATACAACATAGAATATTGAGAGGTCTAGTTTGTTTGGGGATTAGGAACATTACATAATGACTAAAAACAGGAAACATGACATCTTTTTTGAAAACCTTCTTTACATGACCATTGAATTCCCTTGTACTTAGAATTGTATAGGACAACCTGAGGACATGCATAAGAAAATGATAATATATAAATACCAGTAAGGGAGTAAACAAGGCATAACATAAATAGTAAAATACATGTTAGGTAATAGTCATATCAATGGATAATAATAGAAAAATGAACATAAAGGCATGATATACATGATTATCATAACATGGAAATGTGACAACAACACATAACATGGTATTAGGATGAGCCAAGGCTCATTTCACATGGAGCATGAGTAAACCCTCATTGAACTTTAATTATCATGAGTAAACCCTCATTTAACTTGACATATCATGATAAAAATCTTTACCCAATCCATTGGAGCTTTATTAGGGCGCACCCTTGTTAATAAATTCATTTCATGCATAAGTGTGCCACATGGATCATATAACATGGATTCATTAAACATAATAATTTATTCCATGATAATGGAATGTGGAATTCATACATGAAACTATATAATCAATATGTAAATGGGCATAAAGGTGAATAACCTTGATAGAGAAATGGGCATGGTATTCACTACACAATGACCTTGGCTGGGAAAAATCGTGGTGCAATTTCAGTAGCATAATGACGTGACATTAGAATTCAGAAAAATGGTTGATGAGAGAGAAAGGGTAATCTAATCATATGAATAGGAAATGGAAAGTAAAGGGGTTATATAGATACATGTCCCAACATATTTAATGGAATTTATATTTATAATACAAAATAGTTTCTTGAATGTAAATGAGAAGAGAGAAATTCCTTACGGAATTTCGGCCTAGTAATATGTATACTTGGGAGGCATTAATGAGAGATAAAGGGGTATCTCATTATTCAAACATAAGTAGGGAATTATGGGGTAGGTTATAAATTATACCCCAAAATTTTTAATTGAAACAAAAATGGTATAACAACATAATGAAATTTGGAAAAAAGTGAGAAAGAAAGAAATCCCTTATTTGGAACTGTGATCCCAAAGGCTTGGGAGGGGCTTGAGAGAGTATTGTTGAGATATTGGGGCACATTGGGATAATTATAGAGAGAGTAGGTCAAAGTTTGGTTGAGATACAAAGGATTTTAGTGAAGAGGAAGTGAGATCTTGGGAGGGTTTATATATGAAAATGGAGGGAATTCTTTATTATTTAGGTTTTGGCCACCACACATTAAACTAAACAAACCCACAAACCAAACCATGATTTTTTTCCCATGGTTTTTTCCAAAGGGGATTGGAAAACATTATTTTTTAATTCCAATGGCCTAATTTCTTAAAATATTATGCTTGCTTATGTGGAGGTGAGTCACACTCTCAAGGAAATCTATTTAAAAAGATAAAATGTTTTATAAGTATTAAAGGGTCCACTAAAGCATTGTAAAATAAATCAAAAAAACCTAAAATCACATTATTTTAATGGTAAAAAACATATTGGCCGAATATAATGTTAAGAGTATTTTATTACATCACTATTGGGTCATCATGATGTCATAAAACACATTATATATTTTAACGGTATTTAATTTTTACCCAAAAATTCGATTGTCTCGTAAAATTAGGAAAAAATTAACGTTGGATAATTTAGATGTCCTTATTCCAAAAATAATATTAATTTTATCTAAATAATTATTTAAAAATTTCAATTTCTACATTTAAAATAAAAACCATCATTTATCAAAAATTCAAGGGTTTTGACAAAAATAGATTTCAAACCTTAATAAAAAACACAATTGTATTCGTAATAATTATACAGTCATTTATATTTAAGAATAATTAATTTAGTGAAAATATTTTATTAAAATATTATTTAATTTAAAAATCTATTCATTCATAAAAATAGACTAAAAATGCTATTTTTTCTTTAAAAACCATGTACAAAGTTACAATAATAAAATCAATGTATATTCTCTATACAAAAATAATGTACATAATCATAGTACTAGGGTCTCATAAAATAACCCCTTATAACACCCACATAAGAATGAAGGATAAGTTGTTTAATGGTGACACACTCTTGGGGTGGCTCGAATAACATCACTCGGGTTATAATATCTATTAACTTCCACTTCTCATGTAGGTGGTTCCGCTCGAGCTTAACGTGTTGAAGCTCAGATTGGGCTTGGCCAAGAGCGAAGCACAGTGATGCCACCGCCTTTCCGGGCTCCAATAAATGGGATTCTTATGGAGAAATTCTACTTTATGTGGCCATATCTTCTTTTTTCTGTGTATATTGGATTTTTAAAGCCCTGTATTTATACTAATCATCTTATCACTATTTAACGGCTATATTAGCAACAGTCACAATTCTTAATGGTATTCTAAAATCCAAAAACATAAAACCAAGGAAGTGAATATGTCATATAACCATATTAAAAAATAATACATTTAATTAGATCATATAGAATTTTCATTAATAAAATTTTGGGTTGTTACAGATACTATTCTTTACCGAATGAATTGGAGCATTATATGGGTGCACCCTTCATAATCATTTCATTTCATGCATAAGTGTGTCACATACAACATGGATTAATTAAAAATAATAATTTATTCCACAAATAATAGATGTGTAATACATAAGTCTAAGTCCTCAATAAAGAAGTACATGTGCATAATAGTGAATACCCTTGATAGAGAAATGGGCATGGTATTCATTTACACGATGATTTTGGCATGGAATGTTTTAGAGTAACTTTGACAGCATAACAACATCAAATAGAAATCATAAAATGGGTTGATGAAAGATAAAATGGTCCCTAATAATTTATACATGAAATTTATAGTAATGGGGTCATGTAAAATAATATCCCAACATATGTGATGGAATTTATATTCATAATATAAAAGAATCGCTTGAATGTAAATGAAGAGAGAGAAATTCCTTGTGGAATTTTGGCATTGTAATGGGTGTACATGTAAGGAATTAATGAGGGGGAAATAGGTCTATAATAATTAAAACATAAGGGGGAAATTATGGTGGGAGGTTATAATTCATACCCCAACATTTTTAATTGAAAAAATGGTATAACAACATAATAAAATTAAGAAAAAAATGAGAAAAGAAGAAATACCTTACTTGGAAATGTGAACCCAAAGGCGTGGGAGAGGCTTGAGAGAGTCTTATTAGGAGCTTGGAGAACCTTGGTAGGTTTATAGATAGAGGAGGTCAGATATTGGTCTAGCACCTAAGGCTTTTAGTGAAGAGTAAGTGGGATCTTTGGTGGGTTTATATAGGAAAATATAGGGAATTTTCTATTATTTAGGTTTTGGACACCACACATTAAACTAATCCAAACCAAAAACCAACCCATGATTTTTGCCTATGGTTTTTTCCAAAGGGTAGTTTAAAACATTATTTTATAATTCCAATGACCTAAATTCTTAAAATATTTGACTTGATTATGTAGAGTTGAGTCACACTCTCAAGGAAATCAATTTAAAAAGTTAAAAGGTTTAATAATTCTTGGTGGGTCCACTAAGGCACCATAAAATTAATCAAACAAATATAGAATCAGAATATATTAAATATAAAACATATATTTTCTGATCATCTCATTTATAATATTTTATTATATAACTATTGGATCATTATGAGTTCATAAAACACATTATATATGTAAACGATATTTAATTTTTACCCAAACATTCGACTGTCTCAGAAAATTATGGAAAATTCACCATTGGATAATACTGATATCATAATTCCAAAAATAATATTAATTTTATCTAAATAATTTTTTAAATATCATACATTTTACTTTTGAAATGAACACCAACATTTATCGAAAATTCATGGGTTCTTTCAAAAATATCTTTCAAACGTTAATAAAAATTACAATTGTATTAATAAAAATTATACGATCATTCATATCTAATAATAAGTAATTTAATAATATTATTATATTAAAATATTATTTAATTCAAAAATCCATTAATTCATAAAAATATATTTCTTAATTTAATATTAACTAAAAATATTATTTGTGTTTTAAAAACTATTTAAAAAGTTACAATAATAAAATTAATGTATATTATTTATTCTATACAAAAAATAATGCACATAATCATTGTGGTAAGTTATTTTTATATAACCCCTTATAACACCCACATAAGACCGAATGTTAAGGTGTGTGATGGTGACAAACTCTTGGTCTGGCTCGGAAAACATCACTCGGGTGGTAATATCTATCAACGTCCACTTCTCTTGTAGGTGATTTCGTTCGAGCTTAACGTGTTGAAGCTCGGCTTGGGCTTGGTCAAGAGAGTATCCCAATGACGTCACCTCCTTTCCGATCTCTAAAAAATGGAATTTGTATAGAGAAATTCTACAAGATGAGGTCATCACTTCCATTATCTGAGTAAATAGGATTTGTTAAAGTTTTATATTTATAATAATCATGTGATCACGATTCCACATTTATATTAGAAATGGTAACAATTATTAACAATATGTTGAAATCCGAAATTATAAAACCAAAGAACTGAATATGTTATATAACCATTTTAAAAAATAATACATTTAATTAGATCAAGATGAATTTTCATTAAAAAAAAGATTGGGTCATTAGAAAAATAAAGATATTTAAACACCTAAGACTTCTAAATAATAAATAATTTGGGTTGATAAACAAATTTTATAGACATGCTTTTCTTAACAAATATAAATAAAATTAGAACCCTCTTTATTACCTTTATTTTCATCATACACTACCTTGTGGAGAATTGAAGGAAATAAAATAAAGGGGGAGCTAAATGAGTTTGTCACTACTATACAGTAAGATAAATATCTCTTCATTGAGTATACTAAATACTCTAATAGAGAATAAGTGATTTCATCCCATAGGGTGATAAAATATGAATAAATTATACTAAAATTTTATTTTTCACTAATTCTAGAATTTTTTGCAACCATATTTAAATTGAAGTTTATGTATGTCAATCACGTTTTCCAACCCTTGTATTGATTTTATCCAATATTTTTAAAATGTGGAGTGATGATTGAATATTGGAGTGAGTTATAGTGTGATTAAATTCAATCCACAATAGAAAATTAGTCGCATTTTTTCACCTAAGTATAGGATATAGTTTTCCTTGAAAAATATGGTTGTACATGTGACAACCCCGACCACATTAGCCCATATTTGGTGGTTATTTTATTAAAATGGCACAGATAAAATAGATCACATCACCAAGGATTTGTCAGTTTAATAGTATTCAATAACTAGATACATAAATGGTTCCCTTATTACATTATTAATTAAACATAGAATATAAAAAGAGAAAATAAAATACTTCCTTTACACTTATTTAAATATTTTATCAACAAAACCTCAGGAAGAAAAAATATAAAAGGGTAAGATAAAATTAACAATAAGATTTAGGTACATTAGAAGATAATTATAATCAATATAGAAAGGTAAATAATTTAAGTACACAAGATAATCAATAAACTAAGAATGAAAATTCTTACATATATTTTTTTAGAGAGAAAATGGTTTAATAATAATAACAACTAAATTATAAATGTAGGGAAATTTTAATTATTGGATATCATGTATATAGAATATGAACCATTATATCATCAAGACCAATTACAATATGGTTTAATTATATGTTTAGAAACCCATCTAATTCATCTTAGAAACAAATATGAAGGGTTTCCCGGCAACTAATTTTGTCTCATTAGACTACTAATGCATCGAGGTGCTTGTATTAACTGGTCTCCAACCCGTAGGAATTTCAATAAATGGTCCCCAACCCATGTCATACCATTCAAAAATAATAATCATATGCTGATTTAATTGATAAATAATGTGCATTATTGTCAAATATACATATTAAAAATAAGATACATATTCATTAATATTTCCCCTGTTAATCAAATAACTATCAAGGTAAAAAACCATTTTCTAAAATCTTATACGCCTTATAAAATAATCATATCCATGAAATAATGGATTAAAAATTTTAAATAGGAATATATCATGATAAATTTTTTGTAATTGAAGGTAAAACATGTAAAAATAGTGTTTAAGAAACATTATAAATGAGTCACTTTAATGTGGTTTAAGAGAAAATATTTAGGTGTCTTTAAAGAGGACAAAGGAATAATTCTTTTCACAAAACCTGAAATTATCTAAGATAGTTTTTCAGGATAAAATTAGTTATTTTATAAAAATAATGGTGTATTAAAACATATTATGGAGTTTAAATTATAATGGGTAAGAAATTTTGAAGCTCCCTTAAATTGGGGTTTCTTATCAGGATTAATTGAAAATTAAACCTTTTAAAAACATGAATTTCCCATTAATGAAGGGTGAATTGATATGGATACATAAGTTTGAAAAATATACATAGAAGGTGTAATAAATATATAGAAATAAATAATAATTACATTGGGGTAAATAGAAATAAAGTGTAACCTAATTGTAAATTGGAAGGTTCAGAGAGGTCCCTTACCACTTTGTAATCAATCAAATTATATACCCCATAAAATAAATAATCACAAAATGAAACATTTAATACCATAAATATAAATGGATTCAATAAATGGTATATCAAAGTTGTGGAATAAAAACACCACACGCAAGGTTTAAGTGATCACTATGGCATATCTCATAGAAATAAAACTGAGATGAGAAACCGCTTTCAGAGATCATATCATTAGAGTGAGACAAATAAATGAAGTAATTATGTTTGAAATAATGTAAATAAAAAAAATAAAAGTGTAAATAAAATATAAAACAATTAGAGTTAATTTCACCCATATTCTTGGAATAACAAAACAAATGAAATTTAATTTTAACCCAATGAAACAAAATTGAGTTAATAAATCCCTTAACTTGTGTTTGAAATCATTATACACTTGTACTTAATGTACTGGATAATCAAATTAGATTCATTAATTAAATAATTTATAACATTTTATACATTTATTTTATTTTTTATAATATATTAACTACATTTATAACCTTTTTATGAGTAATATGATTCAATTTCATCATTTAGGGAGTTTTGGTTTTATTATTGTTCATTATTGGTTCACTTATATACAAGAGTGTAAGTTCATATAAAATGGAAATAATTCTCAAAAATTGAAATTATATGTTATTAATGAACTCTAGGAAGTTTAAGATATCTTACATATAATTTGGTTATATGGTTTTAGGATGATTTATTAGATAAGACTCTAATGAAAATGATTTATTTTATTTTCGTGGTTTTTATGACCATCATGAACGCATATCATTTTATTTAATATAAATTTTAAATATTCGTTCTAGAACATTATATAACTTATAATATGTATAAAAAATATTATTTAAATATAATAATTTTTTATGACCAGCCTTAATAGAGATAATGGAAAATGAAAATTCATCATCTATGATGGTGGTAAATCAACACATTGGGGATGATGTTTTCATTTTTAGAATCAATGAGAGACAATAAGGGGTTTTATGATTGGTATTCAATTAAAATAGTATAAATAATATATTTTAGATATCATTCATGTTTTTATAGAGGATTTAATTATATTTTTAAAAAATAAATTATATTTAGAGAAATTAAAAGAGGAAAAAAGAGTATTTTGCCTCTTTACTTTCTTCTCCTTGAGAACGTCCTTAACGCACTTGGGTTTGTACTTTTTATAATATGAGAAAAACCATGACATGGGGAAGAGGTTTGGGAGAGTAATTGGTAATAATACAATAAATATTCAATCCTTAAAAATTTTGATGATAAGGGGTGGTGAGGGGTGGTATTTATAATGGAGGAGAGGGGTGGGTTTTGATAATTTTATTCATTTGTTTATTATTTTGGCTGAAGACAATTATTAGTGATTATCAATGTGACCAAGTATAGCAAATATTCCATGTTATTTCTAATTAATAGTGATTTCATCAGCCATACATCATACATGACTCAAAATTTCATGTATTTAGCTAGTACAATAAATTACTATATTTCACTATTCACCCAAAATTCAACTATTTTAGAAAAAATCCCAAAACATCACCCTAAAATTTTTTCAATTTTTAGATTTCAAAAATGGACTCCATTTTTTTAAAAATTTTTTATAAATATGACAAATTTAATTTTTAATTAAAATCATCATTTATTCAAAAAATACCAATATTAAAATTATAATAGGTTTTATGAAACCCTAAAAAATAAATTATAGTCTCATAAAATTATATTTTAAATATTTTACAAAAAAATATTTATTTATGAATCTATTTTATAAAAATAATTTTTATTTTAAATCAATATATTAATTATAAAATTGTAAATAAATATTTACGATTCACAAAAATATCAACACTTAATTTATCCTTCTTAAAATATTTATTTACTTATCCCATGATATAAATATTTCATATTTTTATTTATGAGAAACCTAAATTTTATTTATAATTTAATAGGTTATTTTATTATTTTAATGTCCATATTACAATTTCTAACGGTCACAATAATATTCCAACAGCCATGTTAATATTAATAGTATGTTACGGTTCATTTAAGTTATAAGCTAACAAATAAATTTAATTGATTTAAAAGGATACATACAGTAAAATATTGGGGTGTCACATTCTATCCTCCACTAATAAATTGTGTCCTTGAAATTTTAAACTTATTATTTTTAATCATGGATTTTCTTTTTAAGATACCCCTATGGAAATACAACATCATCAAAAGGGTTAATAAAACTTCCTATTAAATGGAAGGAAAGGACAATGTGAAGGTCACAAAACAAATAGGTTTCCCTATAGGAGAACATTATTGGGATAAGAAAATTTGGGAATATAATAAAATATAACTATTAAGTTCTAATGGAGAGTGATAGATAACATGGTTATTATAAAGTATACAATCACAAAACTGTAAATTTGTGATCATTTTAAATACAATGGATTTATTAGTAATAAAATTTAAAAAATGGTTTTTTTTAAAAACCCCCTTCCTAGATTTGAAGTTTGATTTTAATATCTAGATAATAACATAAGAAAAATAAATTGCATGATTCCATTTCATGTCATAATCTCATCCTTTGGTTGTGATTCAATTTATCTTCACTTCATTTCTTAAATCTTGATATTGATATTCAAGAAAACAATTTATTCCCAGTGCACTTTTATAAATTATAATATTCACAAGTCATTCCATCAGCCTTTAAATGTTTACTAAAACCAAAATGGTTATCACAGGTTATTCAATATGATAAATCATACTTTAATCTCAATCAATATTATCCATAATATATTCCATAAGTTTTTAACCATAATACTCATCTACAATATGTCTATATAAATTCTAACACTAGAAATATAAAAGGAAGGTTACTAAATTTTCAAAATAAATTTTACGTAAAATTCTACCAAATGATTAATATCTTATTTTAACATACCAAATATATGAATACCATAATATTCTTTAAACCTTTATGAAACAATCAAGCTTCCAAGAGTAAAATATCATGTTGTTGAATATATTACTTAAATCCAAACATCTAACAATTCCAATATAATATAAACCACATTCATGGTCACCAATACTATCCCATAAACAACTATTTATTATTGTCTCAACATCAAGTACATATTTAGGGATATATTTCCCAAGTAATGGGTTTCTGATAAGATCAAATTAAAACCTAATTACTTCTCTTAATTACTAGTGTTATTCATCACATGCTTATAATTTATTAATGAAGAAGTATTGCAGTAAAATCCTTATACATATCAAGATTCTTATGACCATAGAATTATACTCAAATGACATAATTATTGATTTCAAAAATAGGCATATTGGTTATCAATCTACGTCAGTGGTAGTAGTATAATATTGAAAATGATCAATTTTCCTCTATTGGGGTATATTCATTTGACACCTGAGACAATCATTTGTATAGTGTCCCGTATCCTTAAAATTTAAGCATTGTGTATTGGAAACCATTTTCTTACCCTTGAAATCCCAATCATGGTGGCCTTTCTCTCAACACTTTTAGAAAAATCCAATTCATTTTAAGCAAGAAATGGGTTTTTTACTTTCCACAATTATCACATGTGGGAACATAATTATTTCTCTTCATTCTATTCCAGAATTTTTCCAAGAAATAATCATGTTCACATACTTCCCTACAAATCTATAAAACATATAGAATTATTTATTTGTCTCATTAGAACATGATAATATATCCTTGTATGATGAAAATTTTTGGGTGACTTGTTCCCTTTGAAATATTAACACAATACCCTAAAATATTTGATCAAATTTACACTTTGGATCATGTTCATTAGTGAGGTTATAATTTCTACAGAGAGGTTCTACCTATAAATGAATACATACACAAGATAAGATCATATCATTAAGAAACATAATCTATAATCCCAAAAATAAATAAATACCTAACATAAATCAAAAAAAATATACATTTATGATCTCATAAACATGGTTTTCTTGGTATTTTAATATATAGTTATCATAAAAATAAATCTTAGGGTTACGTTCTCCAATATAGGATTTCCTAAATTTAGTTCCAAAGGTTTATACTAATCAATCTATGATATCATCTATATCAACCATGATCATAATATCCCAGAGTCAGTGGTTGTTTTATTACAATGTCATAGACAAAAGAGATCATATCACCAAGGATAAATCAGTTTAGTTATCTTGAATTACTAGATACATACATGGTTCCTTTATTATATTGGTAATTAAAATTAGAATCTAAAAAAGTAAAATAAACTCCTTATTTGACACTTATTCAAAGATTTCATCTTCATAACCTAGGGAAGGAAACCCAGTAAAAGGGGGAGATTAAATGATCTGTAAGGGTTAGGTATGAAGGAAGATAAGTATGATCAATATGGAAAGGAAAATAACTAAAAAATCCATGGTAATCAATAATCTAACCATGAAAATGCATCAATATATTTTTTTTCATGGTGAAAATATTCTGGATAATAATAATAACTCAAATCTAAATTTAGAAAATGATTAATTAGGGGATATAATTTATATGGAACATAAACCATTATAATGTCAATACCATTAATAATATAGATTTTGTGTGTTTGTATAAACTCATATGATTCTTCTTGGAAAAAAATTTGAAGGTTTTGTTTTAAACTTATTTCTTCTCATGCGACTGTCGATGCATAGAGATGCTTGAATTAATCGGCTCCCAACCCATAGGGATTTCATTAAACAGCCCACAAACCATGTCATACAAGTACAAAAAATTCATAATGTATATCTTAAATTAATTAATAATGTTCCATATCATCAAATATCCATATTGAATAAAATATACTGAATTATTAATATTTCTCGGGTTAATCAAATAACTGTCATGGTAAAAACATATGAAAAAATGGTATACCACATAAAAAATAATAATATCCATGAAATAATGGATTAAAAAGAATAAATAGGAATATTTGATGACAAATTATGTCCAAATGAAGTGAAAACATATAAAAAGGTTGTTCAAGAAACTTTATAAATGATCCACTCTAGTACATTTTAAGGGAAAATATTAAAGAGCCTTTAGGACAAGGGAATAATTGTTTTCATAAAACCATAAATGGAAAAAGGTCGTTTTTAAAGATAAAATAAGTTATTTTAGAACAATAATGGTGTAATAAAATAAATTATGGAGTGTAATTGAAAATGTATATGAAATTGGAAAGCTCCCCTAAATCGAGTCTTCTTATTAGGGTTAATTGAGAAGGAAACCTTTTACAAACATGTATTTCCCATAAAATAAGGATAAATTAATCTACATAAATATTTTTGGACCGTTTACACATAATTTATAATAAATATTTAAAAATAAATAATAATGTAATTGGGATAAAGAGAGATAAAGTGTAACCCAATGGTAAATTTGAAGGTTTCTAGAGATCCCTTACTGCTTTGTAATCAATCGAATTGTATTACCCATAAAATTAACAATCATAAAATGAAACATTTAATTCCATAAATATAAAAGGATCCATGATAATATATATCAAATGGGTATAATACATAAACCACACACAAGGGATAAGTGGTGAATAAGTCATATCTCACATAAATAAAAGTGATATGAGAAACCCCTTACAAAGATCATATCATTGGTGTGAGATAAACTAATGAAATTATTATTTTATACAATTATAAATCCAAAATTTAAAATTATAAATATATTATAAAATAATAAAATTCCATTTTACCCATATTCCTTCCATAATATAACTAATGACATAGAACTTTAACCCAATAAATGAAAATTTAGTTAGTAAATCCCTTTCCTTATGTACAAAATTAGTCTTTAGTTTTATTTAATCTCCTATATAATAAACTTATATTCATTAATTACTTAACTTATAACATATTATAAATTTATTTTGTTTTTTATATCTTTATTATTTTCATCTTTCGCCTTTTTGATGAGTTATAAGATTCAATTTCGTCGTTCCTTGAGTGTTCATTTTTCTATTTTTCATGATCAGTTTGCTTGTTTACAAGTATGGAAGTTCATGTAAAATGGGGATAATTATCAAGAATTTAAATTATATATTATTTAATAACTTATTGAAGTTTAAATTATCTTATATATCATTTGTTTAAATCCTATTTTTATGATTCTTTATATAAAATGTTAGTGAAAAATATTTAATTTATTTTGGTGGTTTTTACGACCATCATAAACTTATATCATTTTTTAATATCATGTTTATAAAATGCCTTCAAAACATTATATATCTTATAGTATGTAAAATAAAATCAAATTTGACCATAATAATTATTTTTTTACCATACTTGAAGGTGAAAATGGAAAATGAAAATGCATCGTCCATGATGGTGGTAAATTGACACATTGAAGACAATGCTTTCATTTTTAGAATTAAAGGGAGAGGAGAAGGGGTTTGTTAATGGATTTTACATTTACATAATAAAATTTTAGTATATATAATATACTGGAGTTTTCATTCATTTTTTGTAGAGGAGGCATGTAAACGATAAGAAAATAAAAAAATAATGAAATTAAAAGAGAATGAAAGAGGATTTTACCTCTCAATTTTATTATAGTTGAGAACCTCCTTATGGAACTTGGGTTTGGTCTTTTGGTGAAACTAGTAATACTATGACATAAGGAATAGGTTTAGTAGAATAAATAGTTGGAATATAAGCAATATCCAAGGCATAGAAGGTGGTGGGAGAAGGGGTGTTGAGGGGTGGTATTTATAGTGGAGGATATGGGTGTTTTTTTATTATTTTATTCATTTGTTTATTATTTTTTTCAAGACTATTAATAGTGATGATTATTGTGAAAAAGTACTGTAAATAGTTCATGTGAGTTATAAATATTTTTATTTATATCATCCATACAACATCCATGACTCAATAATTCATGTATTTTTTTAATACCATAAATTATCGTATTTCACTATTTACTAAAATTTCAACTATGTTAGAAAAAATCTCAAAAATTCACCCTAACCATTTTTTAACATATTGATTTCAAAAATAAACTCAATTTTTGGAAAATAATTTTCCAGATATAATAAATATATTTTTTAATTAAAATCTACATTTATTCAAAATCTACAAATTCTAAAATTATAAAAGATTATTGACACATTAAAAAATTTATTATGGACTCATAAAATTATCTTATAATTATAATAAAAAAATATATTTATTTTTGAAGATAATTTTTGTTTTAAATAATTATATTAATTATAAAATTGTTAATAATCATTTACATTTCACAGAAATACTAGAACTTAATTTATCATTTTTAAAATATATATTTACTTATTCCATGATGTAAATCTATAATATTTTCATTTATGAGATACCTAAATTTTATTTATACATTCATAGGTGAGGTTAATTTTCTAATGGACACATTACTATTACTAATGGTCACATTTCAAATTCAATGTTCATGTTAATATTTAATGGTATATCAAAATTTGTTTAACTATAATCTATCAAATGAATTTAATTCATTTAATAAGATACATATCATAAAATATTAGGGAGTTAATATGAAATCCCTTAAAAGAGAATGTTTATAATTGTTTCACAAACATGGATTTATAGAAAAAATGATCACCTTATTTATTCACTCTTATTTTCTACATAGATGTGACTTTATAAAGGCAAATTTCTAAGAAATAATTCGGATCAATCATTATCTTGACAAGTGAATCCAATTGAAATTAAAACTTAAAAGAGAAGAAAAAGTTTCTTTTAGTATACCCTTTTATAAAGTAAGAATATGGAACATGTGAGATGATTTTTTTACCCCTACATAACTTCTATTTTTATTTTCAATAATGAGGGGATAAAAGGAAGTATAATAACAAAAATTAACTTAAAAATTTGGTGGAGTTGAAAAAAAACACAAAGATGGGGATTGTTGTTCCCATTTGGTGAGTTTTATTTGTTGTTATCAAGGAATTTAAGAGGCAATAAATATGTGATGTGTTAATACTAAAAGGATTATATATTGATTCAATTGTGTATGAGAAAAAGGAATATGTGAATTTTTTTCTTGAATAACATATGTATAATATATTCAACAAGCCTTTTTTGTTACAATTCTTGGTGACCCGATCTTCAAATAATAATGAAAAGTGTTCATGTTGATTGAACACCATCTTAATATGTTTTAAGGAATATTTTATTATTGGATGAATAGGGAGATACATAGATAGATATTGAAGTATTTTTTTATATTGAAATAAGTCAATGTTTTTCAGATATCATTGAAATATACTGATCATAAAAACTATGAGGAATATGAGAATAAGATATTTGAAATTATGTAGTCGATATGAGTTTAAAGTGGATGAGAAAGAACTGAAATTAATAAAAAAATTTGTTATAAATTTTGGAATTGGATATCAATATGAGGATAAAATCATTTGATATGTAAAATTAATCTAGGTTGGAAAAAACCTACATATAGTTAAGGGGATATATGTAAAGGTCAAATGTACTATATTTGTAAGGGTAGTTTTAAATATCCATGTAAAGTTAACCTTGGAATCTGACTCTCTATATAAAATTCATGTCCTAGCTATGTATGAGTCATCTAAAAATTTCACTGCCTATGTAAAGGTAGTCACGTATGCTACATAAAGATAAAATATAGTTTCATGAACTGTGTATGGTTTAGCAACAATCTGTATAAAGGTAAACTTGATTTTGATTAAAGGTATCCTTGAAATCATACAGGATGTGTAAATATAATTCTAGAAATTTATAGACTATATAATGGTTAGTTTGAACATATATAAGGCTTTCTAGACTTATGTATGGGTTAATCATAGAACTTGAAGGCAAAAAAAAGGTTATCATGCCCAATATAAGGGTAATGAAGAATGTTTGAGTCCCGTATAAAGGTCATCCGCGACTACATAAAGGTAATATTCTAGTTTCAAGAAACTACATGAGGGTATTGTTGATTTTATAGAACATTTTATATTTTGATGAATGTTATTTAGAATATGATTTTAAACTGAACATTTTATATTTTGATGAATGTTATTTAGAATATGATTTTAAACTGAACTTTAGTGTTTAAATATCATGATCATTCAAATGAATTATGAATTGATCTAATATCAAATAGGATGTGATGATCAATTTCTAAAAAAATATATGAGTTTCAAATAGAATATTTGAAACTCAATATTTGGATAAAAAATAAAGAATCATATGATTATTCATGTATGTGGTCTTCATGGAGTTAACACTATAATTATTTGAATGAACTTTTTTCCAATATGATATTAATATGAGAAGCCTCCATAGGAAAAAAATTGTGATACACTTATATAAGGATAAAACTGAGAGAAGTTGAAATGAAAACCATAGCAAAGAAAATGAAACCATGCTATAGGGAGCTATAAAATTAATAATACTACATCATAGTATATTTTATATTATGGTAGTGGTGGATATTTAGGAAAATAACTCCACCTATGAGAAATGATGAGGTGGTCTACACAGTAGTGGTCACCGTGGTGAATTCTCAAAGCATTATAAATTATTGGACCTTTAATGTGGAATGAAAAATTACTTGATATGGGATACTAGACCCTAAAAGTTGGATTTTAATTCAAGATAATTACCTATGTGAAACTATAACTCATTCTACATTTTAGGAAATCCTTTTATTACATGATGCATGCTAGCGTGGAAATATCTTTATGAAAGATAAATAAAGAGGATACCTATATGAATGTATTAATATACTATGTGGGGAATTAATATATGAGTTCCAGGACATTTAAATGGATATTATTATAGTGGTATTATTTTTTATAGTAATGATGCGATAATTCAAATATCATGTTTAGTTTTTTATCGGATTTTACAGAAGATATTATTTAATATAATATTTATTTTAAATGATTTTAAATGAATGGATATATATGAGAATTAAAAAAATTTAAATCATGTATAAAATATTCACATTGTTTTTTGAATATATACCAACATTGGAGGAGAGAGAAAACGCGAATAACTATTAATACAGTAATCTTAGAGAGATTTTGGAAATGAGGCTTCAGCCCCAACCTTCTAAAAAAAGAACATGTTTTATATAGAAGGAAGTAAAATGCATTTAGGAGACACCATATGTGTTTAGGAATATAAATAATAGGAACCATTTAATACAATTGTTTCATCAAGATAATAATAATAAGGATAAAAGAAATATTATGTTCTTATTATCAATATTTTTCATCAAGACTCTTGAGGATCCAATGTGACTAAATAATCATAGTAATTATAAGTGGAATAATAGGTAAATATTTCATAATGACTTGATGATTATATATTTATTGTTAAATACCTATTATTAGGTGTGTTTAGGGGCCTTGAATTACTCCAAACTATTCATAGATACTAATTTGTGTGAGACATCATGAATCTAGTGTGATGCTAGATCACATTGTCGAATTCCATGTAAGCAAGGTTTGAGGCTATCAAATTGTGTGATATTCACTTAGGGACTTTAATGATACAATAATAACACTTGGGTGTTAATTTTAATACACTTTTTATCACATAAAATTAAAGTGATGATAAAATATGTGTACTCAACACAGTTAAACACATCAAGGAGTAGGTTTTCCAAGTAGATCCTAACCTTCTAAAAACCTCATGGTGTTTTAGTATTGTTTTTATAAATTATATTCCAAATTGTGGATAAAGTGTGCACTAAGATATCTAGAACCCTTAACTGAGAAAGAGGTTTGAGAGTAAATAAAGGATAATTTGATGAAGTAAAGTAGAAATTGGTAAAATTTTAGATTCTTTGATCCCCCCAACCTCTCACTAACCCTGAATAATCTAGTGGGATTTATATAATAAATCATATAATGATATTTATTTATTTAAATAAATAAGTATTATTCAAGGTTTAATAAATTAAAATGGGGATTAATGGTCCAAGTTAAGGGCTCAATGGAAATGATATATTTTAATGAATATCATTAAAATAATTATTGATTTGTTTATTTAACAAACGATATGAAAATATCTTCTAGTTATAACATCTCATGGATAATAATAATATTATTTTTATTATTTATGGGTTTATATAGAATAAACTATTATTTAAAGGACCTCTACAAATGTATAATCTAATTTATAACATTTTGAAATATGTGAGTGATGTGCACAATGAATTCTCCCAATATAATTCTCCCAAATCCCTAGAGGAAGCCTCTCAACAAATCTTTCAAGAATGGGAGATAATTTTCCACATACATCTCAATAATGAGATAAAAAAGAGAGTATTCTCTCAATACAAATTGAATTTTTATGCAATCAACAATGAATGATGCAAGGTGCTTGGTTCCTACATGATGGCATCGAGAATACTAATAGTGGTGTTCTAATATTTCTAGAGCATGTGGGGATATAGATAAAGGGATCATAGTTATAATTCACAACAATAACAATGATACTAAGAGTGAAGATAATGAATTTATAAACAAATAATATGAATAATAAAGTTGAGAAAAATATTGTTTTAAATTATTTATAAATTAAATATGAAGAGATCCTCTTTATGAAGATTTTGTGGTTTCTTTTTCAATTTCTTAAAATGTAAAAAATTAAAACCAATGAAAAAAATCAACATTTTTAAAACCAATTTTATTATACCATAAAACCTTCAAGTGGTATTATAGTGGAAAATTTATAATTTATAATTATGTAATATTTTTTTGAACGATTTTTTTATTTTTTGGGAAATATTTCATTCCTAGTTTTTCATTCTTAATAAAAAAATAGAGATAATGTTTTAATTTGAATTAATATGACCAAGAATATTTGAATAATTGATGTAGAATACTTGAATATCCCATCCATAGGTTTTGAAGATGTTGGATGAGATACACAGAGACACAGCTTGTAACAAAAAAGTTCACATTGTGAACCCATTCTCAACCATATAAGGGAGGGTGGTGACAATCACAACACATCATATGGGGGTTGGTATGCAGTGTCATTAGACACAACATATTGGTAATCAGTTATTAAGATTATTTTAAGGGAATACATGATGTGTAGCTAGTGTACATATTGTATAACCCCACATGGATTTGCACCCATGTAAATCATGGAAGTGGTGTTTTAAAATTAATTTTCTTGTAATAAAACACACAAAATTATTAATTCTAGTCAATTAGAATGAAATAATCTGAATTACATGGAATATAACTTGTTTTACATGATTTGTAACATGTAATAACCCATGTGGGATACACACTGAGTACCTAAGAGTGTAGTGTGGGTGATCAGAAATGGAATACAAGGTGTGTTTCTAGATATACACACCATATAACTCCGGTCAAATCATTCAAGGAACATAGTGAGATAGGTGTTTCATGTGAGTTAGATAATAATGAATAATTAAATAAAAACTAAACTACATAACTTGTAACTAGCAGTAGATGTCATGTGACAAGGTTTCTTAGCATTAGGTACACGCCAAGCATTTTTCAGTTGGTTTTCTGTAATTAAATTTTTTAATAATAATTTCACAAGTTATTTTGAAAATAAATGATGTTTATGTTCACTATACACACCATTTACATCGTGGTAATCTCTGGTGGTACAACCCAAATTTATTCAACCCATTCCATGTGGTTATACATGTTTTGAAGACTTCATGACTTGACCCATGGAATAACACATTGTGTAATATCTTAACATGTCATGCATTAATACATGATATATAAATTCTCAATACATGACAAGGATCATACACACCACAGGTCACACACTTTATTGAGTGAAATTACAAGTTGTGTATGTTTTAATCTTTGGAAATGAGTTTAATCAAACACATAAATTCACACATCATTCCACCTCTAATACAAGTTGTGGGCTTAATAACTTTAAATTAAATGTAATTTATTTATAATTTATAGAATGGGAATCTCCCATACTATTTATATTGATAATTAATATAAAAGAATAAATTAATTAATAATATGCTCAATTTATCAATTCAATAATTTTTTCTTACAAATGAAATAATTGAAATAAATTATTTCAAGTATAATGCATACTAGTTTCATTCTATAAATGTTCACGATCTTGACCAACCTATGTGAGTGTTGATTTTTCTTTAGTTTAATTATTTATTGAATGTATTTTTAGAATAAATTTATTATTAAATTAAAATTTATGATTAGTGTAACATCCCTTCTCGCTTATTTTATAATGAACTGTCTGTTAAAAGATTATTTATGTAACCCTGAACCCTTAGTTACCTCACTTATGAGTGGGTAAAAAAATTAAATAATATATCCCCCAATAAGAGGAGATAGTTCGGGACTCAATCTGAGGTAAAACCAACTAAAGAGATACAAATAGGAATGTTGCTACTCGATCTAGTTATTATATTATGGATATTTCCCCCAAGGTTCAAGGTTGGTTTATCTTTTTTATGATAAACCAACCAATAGTTAAGAGTTTAGGATCATATCACTCATTTATTTTTTTATCAAGTTCATGGTTATTTATTTATGTAATGCATGTTTATTTTATGACTGGATTTGATAACATAAAGTAAATAAATAATAAGCATACAAGATGAAATAGAATAAAATTATTATGCATACGTTATTTCATTATACAAAGTTAATTAATTATATAAAATTTACATAATATTAATATGTATGAAAAAATAAAATAATGAATATTTATTTATATAGATAATCAAAAATACATTATGAAAAATATTAATTTATTTATCACCTTCCATACCATTAATTATAGTGGGAGCATATATCCAAATATTTTTTTATCCCTTGTCAGGATATATTCATATATTGAGGAGTTCTAAGGAATGTTTTGGGTTGACTTAACCAACTTAGCATTAGGAGTTTCTACATTTCCAAGACTTGGTATAACATGGAGGAAAGTATTGAGGAAATATGTGTTTAGGCAATTATAATTAGGGATTTCACTCAATATATCAAGGGATGAGATTTTATGTGGTTGTAAATAAATCCTACCTAAATAACTTTAAATAGTTTTACTAGACCCTTACTAGGGTTATTTAAAGGTAAATATGGATCCTTTACACTAGAATATACATGTGAATATATTATTTAAATCCAATGGTGAGGGATATTAGGATTTCATATAATAGTGTGGGGATAATAAAATTAAGTTATTATGTCACGCATGGTAATCAATATAAATTACTAAATTTAATTTTATTTATTGTATAAAAATAGAATCTCATTTAACCAAAAAACTATCCTTATGATCTATTTTTTGGGAGACAATCCCCTAACCAATACTAACTTTAAGTAGTGGTGTAGCCACATTTTCATTATAATATTACAATGGTGTAAGTTTTATATGTTGAAGTCCCAAGTTCATCCTAAGACCTCTAAGGATGTAAGTGAGGAGGAGAATTCTATGTTCTATAAACACATGGATGAAACCATGGATTTTTAAGGCCTCATTTATCATCCAAGATTGGTGATCTATGGAATATTCATAAGGAAATGGATGAATACACCATGCTATATTATCTTTGTGGTCATTATCAAGAGAAATTGATGCATGATAGGCATGAAATCTACAAGGACCTATTAACATGAAATATTAGATAAAGTTCACAAGCTAAACCTCATGTAGTTAGGATGAATATATACATTGAGCATTTGAAAATTTTTTGTTTTAAACTACCCAAGGAATTGTGTGTAGGCATCATGATTTCCTTAATTCTTTATATATTCTCAATTTTTTTGTGAATTTTAACATGAACAACATGAATAAGATTATTGTAAATATTTTGACACTAATTCACCATTATAATAAATATATGAAGCATGAAACACTATTTTTATTTATTGGGAACAATATAATATGAAGGTAAAAAATCTATAAGACTAACTCTGAGACTAAGGTACTTTCACACTTCAATTATAAGAGGATAAATATCAAGTTATGGGCTAATAGTAAGATGAAGTGTGTTTTTCTTATGGAAATAAATTCCACTAAAAGATTAATTATTTCT
The DNA here is from genome assembly GCA_963277665.1 of Viscum album. Taxonomy (NCBI): domain Eukaryota; kingdom Viridiplantae; phylum Streptophyta; class Magnoliopsida; order Santalales; family Viscaceae; genus Viscum; species Viscum album. The sequence goes on from OY728163.1 coordinate 341,740,755, forward strand.
CAATTAATAAGAAAGGGGAATATTTAGGTGCATGTATTATTGAGTGTAATATCTCCATTTCTATAAATTAGGTGTTATGTTCCTCTTTTGGTTCTCACTGTTGTATCCAAATATAGAAATAAAGAATATTCCAAAATATTATCGGGGGTGAGTATGGTATTTTATCTTCCAATAGAGAAAGACTAGTTTCACTAGATTTTGGATACTATCATATAACTTTATATAAATAATTGATTTGAGTTTTAAATAACTATTATTATGTATTGAGTGTAATCAAGAACATAATATTCATATCTACTATATATACAGATGGATTTTTTTCAAATTAAAAAATAAAATATTACACCTATATAAATATAACATAAGTTATATGATGTCACATTTGAATAATGGTCTATATATACAAGACTATTAAAATAAAGTTTTGATAGTTGATAATGAATAAATTTTACATGACTCATATCACATAAAACAATAGAATCACCGTTTGGCCATGTGAGTGTTTTGAAAAAATTTATGAAGTAATATATTTATTTTATTTTAGACTATAACCCATGGATACATGTCATGCATATTTTCAAGGAAAATAACCAAATATTTATTTAGTATAAAGAGTGGAAGAGATAAATAGCTTCTAGAATTAGTTCAAATAGATGTGTGTGGACCTTTTTCCGTAGAATCCAAAGGTGGATATTCTTAATTCATAAATTTTACCAATGACTTTAGTAGATATTTATATATCTACTTAATAAGTTCTGATACAATTACTTTGAAATAATTAATTATACAATATTAAATTAGAGAACCATCATTGTAATATGATAACTAAACTATTCTTAGGTCATAATGGGGAATATCTTAACCAAGAGTTCATTTATTGTATTAAAGAATTTGGGACATTATCCACTCACTTATCCTTATACACCATAGTGGAAAAGTGTTAGTGAATATAGAAACCACACCTAATTGAAAATATTGAGATTGATAAAGAGTCATGAAAGTATTCCATTATCCTTTTGGGGATATACATTACAAAATTCATCAGACATACTAACCTAAGTTCCAACTAAAGTGTTGGGAGGAATACCATATGTATTATGGTGCGGGGGGAAGTCCATGTTGTCAAATTTACATGTGTGTGGATATGAATAATTTTTTATGTTTCTTATGAAACAAACTTAAACCCCAAGTAATAAAGTGTATCTTTATACGATATCAAAAAGAAATAATGGGATATTAGTTATATAACACCTTAGTAAAAAAGGTAATGGTGGAAAGACATTCTGTCTTCCTTGAGATGGAGCACATCTACAAAGGAGTTAGTGGGAGAGATATGGACTTTAATGAAGTTGAGAATCAAAATACACAAGATTTTTTACATGAAAAAAATTCCAAAAACCTAATGGAAGAAGTTATTACAAATAAACAATTACTACATTGGAGAGCCATATAGGTTAAAGAATAAGTGAGATGTGTTTATCTAGTCATTGAGAAAGGTGACACATTATTAGTGGCACATAATGATCATCTCTCCAACAAGGAATTATTAATAATATCAAAAGTTACATAGCAGAAATAATCTATGAATTAAGAAATGGATTCCATATACTAAAAAAATTAGTTATTGGTATATCCTTTGATAGAGGTCAGGCATGTAGGATGAAAATGGGTATTTAATAAGAAATTGTACTTGGATGGTAATTTCAGAACCTATATAGAATGAATTATATCTAAAGGGTTTAATAAATCTCAAGTCATAGACTATTATGGAACCTTTTCTATATTTTATACACTGAAATCTATTAGAATTATACTTAACATAGAATCTTTTTATGATTATGAGAATAGGAAAATGGGTGTAAATAAAGTTTTCATTAATATAGACCATTTGTAAGATGTATATATACACAACTAGAATATTTCGTGACTCCAAAAGATTCCAATAAGTTATGCAAGTTAAAGAGATCAATTTATGGGTTTAAGAAAGCATCAACATCATAGAACATTCATTTTTATGAATCCAATGATTAATTTAGTTTAATAGAGATTGAATTTGATTATTGTTTCTATAAGAGGTAATATGGTAGTGTGGTTGTTTTCCTGGAACTATGTATTGATGATATATTACTAATGGGAAACAAGATTAAAATATTATAATCAGTTAATATGTGTTCTAACAAATAATTCTCTATGACAGACATAGGTTAAATAGCCTAAATTATAGGGATCAAGATCCATCATGACATATATAAGAGGTTGATTGTATGTATTCAAGGTAAATACATTAACAAAGTATTGAATAGATTCCATATGGAATAATCCAATAGTGGATTATGTCTAATGTCATATGGAATAAATATCTTTAAGAAAATAAGTCCTCAAACACAATAGAAGAGGTAAAGTGATCAAAATACATTATGTTTCAATAGTATGATCTATCATTTATTTCATGATATATACCAAGATTGATATTTATTATGTCTTAATCATAGAATGTAGATATCATGAACACTTAGGGGAGCCACATTGGATGGTTATAAATAATATTTTTAAGTTCCTAAGATTTATAAATGATGTGTTCTGAGTTTATGGAGGTGATAAGGAATAATTTATCAAAGGATACATAGATTATTGTTTCTAAATAGATAATAATGGTATGAAATCACTATCATAATATATTTCCTACCTTAATAGATGATTTATTATATAAAAGAGTTCTAAATAGCCTATAGTCGTAAATTCTATAGAAAATTCTGAGTATATTATAGCATTTGATATATTTCAAAAAGAATATTTTATATAAAAATTCATCATAGAGCATGATGTTTTAGGAAGTATTAAATTTCATATCACATTGTATTTTGATAATACTACAGTAGTGTTCATGTCCAAGGAGACAAGGACACATCAATACATGTGTACATACTATGGAAGTATCATCTCTTTGGGAATTTTCCTATAAGGGGAGATGTCACAATAAGTAGGGTATCTATAAAAGAGAACATGGTGAACCCATTTAATAAATATTTATCTTAGAAAAGGCATAAATAACATGTGATGGATATAAGAATAAATTTTGTTAGAAATTGAATCTATTACAAGTCATAGTCTATTATAGTTACATCCCAATAACCAAATGAATTGTTACTTTTTATTACCATACTATTAATAAATATCATATCACATGATGAGTTTTATTAATTATAATATTTATATGATAATGTCCTTAGAGTATCTATCACATTAAAATGTTATAACCATTTTCCCATTATAATGAGAACCTTTAAGTGTTATGATAATATTTTCTACATATGTCCTATGATCTAGATGACATATACCTAATAGGAAATATATGATTTCTTGCTATCAGGTTCATGAGTATCAAAATGGTTGATAATTCTTCTCATGAAGTTCATACTTTGTAATATTTAAGAAGTGAGGTTATGAGGGAACACCCACAAATATTAACTCTACATGTCATATATTCCATTATATATTCTTATCTACATAGATGTTTATTAGTCCTTATACATGATATTATTATTAATTTATATCATGATTTGTGTACTTTGATGTATAAACAAAAATAGTGATGATGTATTATTGTGGTAAGGTGGGATACATTGGGTGCGTCATAAGTGATATGACATTGATTGAATAAGACAAGAAAGGATTTCTCCCTTCTCAGTTAATGGAAGATTATATATCTATCTATTTGATTGAAATTAAACTGTCTAATTAAATCTATGAACATGGTGGTTCATCTATGAGTTCATTTCAAGTATTCAAAGAAAGATAAACCAAGTATTTAGGTTGATTCCATAAGTATGTGACATGATTTATGAGATATCAATACAAATGTATTATAATATTTTGTAAGCATTTATATGAGTATTTAATTATTGTGACATTAACTTCTTTCTTTATAGGTACCTTGACATGTTATTAGAAACTAATTGTGGACTTTAAGAAAGTTATCTAAATGCCATTAAGGAAGTGGAAAAGTGGTTAATGCATAAATTGTATCTAAAATCTAAAATAAATTATTTTTAATTTTAATGTTTAGAATAATTATTATTCTAATATTGTAGAATAATAATTATTCAAGTTGTGTTGATCATATAAATTCAGTCACCAGTTATTCGGATTTAGAATATATGTTATTTGAATATTAAATAAATATAATTTTTTTGTTTTTGAATATAATATTTATTTACCACTTGTGTATTATTAAAAAGGTAATAAATAAATATTTAATATATCTGAATATTTTTTTAAATAGGTGAATTTTAAAATAAATATTTATACACAAGTTAAGAGAATATAATATTTATTTATTTATTGAAAGACTATTATAATAATATATATTTATTTTAATAAATATTAATTATTGAACGTTTAATAAATGGAGAAGGGATTTCTATGTTAAGTTAATGGCCTGATTGAAATGATATATTTTGATTAATATCATTCAAAAAAATATTGATTTATTAATTTAACAAGTGCTATTTGAATATCTACAAGTTAGTGAATATCATGTAATATGATGATAATATTATTATACTTGTTTGACATGTGATTTTCTTGAAATAAACAACTAAGTAAAGGGACTCTATGAAATTAATAATTGTTTAACCCTAAGTATGTAATTTGATTTATATCATTTTTGAATAGGTAAGATTTGTGAACAAGGGACACTAACAAGGGAATTATATCAAACATGTATATAGAAATTTTTAAGAACTCTCTTGAGAAAAAAGATATCCTCAGAATCCTCCATATTTAGAAAAGGAGAATAAGAGAGTATTCACCCAAGCTCAAGATGTTTTTTATATTTAACGGTGAATTATGTAAGTTAATTGGTTCCCCTATGCTAACACCTATAATAACCATGATGATATTATGATATTAGTGGATCAGGGGTGGGTACAACTATAGGTGACCTAGTTTAGATTCTCCATTATTATAGTGAGACTATGAGTGTGTCTACCAAATTGATGAAAAATTAAGAATAATTATCAGGTTGAGGTAATTATTATTTTAAATTAATTATAAATAAAATGTTAAAATATCCTATATAAAAATATTATGGGGTTGATTTATTAAGATATTTAAACTTTATCCATTGAAACCAATGAAAAAAATTATTTGGAACTGGTCTAACCGCTTCGATTGTGCCACAAAACCATTGTATCTCAACTCATTCTAAAATTTCATTAAAATATAAGAATCTGAAGATGAAGGATAAATTTATTCTTAGTAAGATATATTTCAAGGCTAAAAATAATATAAATGTACTCTTGAAAGTGGTTTTTTATCCCATGTGATGGGTAACATGAACCTAATCAAGAATATGAATGTAAGATTTTATTAAACTTTTCAGTTTTGAAAAGATAAATCTTTGAAGATAAAAGGGTTTTTTAAGAATCACCTATCCAGTGATGATTTGAGGGACACTAATTTTCTCAATTTTGATGTCTTGTGACATAATGTTTCTAAGTAATTTAGTTTTGCGACTCATGTTTAGAAGTCACATTCATTTGAAAATATAATAGTAAAGGGTGGAAATTTTAGTATATAAAGTTGGTGAAGAAATTAAAACCAATATCAAGTGGATAATTTGAAGAATACTTTTCTTTTAAGTATGGAGGAGGGGAACAGTTTATAGAATTGGATGTTTCAACACATTCATCTATAGAGTATGGTGAATCTATCAAGATTTAATTTTTTTGTTTACATTCCTTCATTAAATAGGAATAGAGAGAATATTTGTGATTCATGTTTAATAGGAAATATTGTGAGAAACCCTTGTTATCTAAATAAGGGGACAACATAAAATTTTTTGAAACATGTCTACACTGATTTATGTTTTCCAATTGATCGGGTTGGAATTTAGGGTGAGAAGTATTGTAGTCTACTTGTTGATGAATATAGTTGGATGGAATGAGTTTTTATAATGTGGTAAAATAAAGAAGTAAAAAACTTCATAAAAATATTCTAAAGAATAATGGGATCAAAATACTAACAATATTAAATATTTTTTAGACTAACAATGGAAAATAATATAATTCTATTGAAGTAGAAATTATCTATAGAAACATGTAATAAAACATAAATTTTTAATGTTAATCACTACTCTACAAAATGGGGTCATGGAAATAAGGAACCATATATTAAAGAGTATGGTCAAGGAATTGTTGAGAGAAAGTATAATTTCTAGAAACTATTGGAAATAAGTCATTAATGTAGTTGTGTAAACTTATAATTGAGCATTCCTTGGTTCTGGAAAAGAGAATACACCATATAAAATATGGTCTAGAAGGAAACCATCATTGAATAATATCATAATATTTAAAATAAAATGGTTTTTTTAGAATAAAGTGGAAAATAAGGAAAATTATGGTGATGATGCATATAAAGGAATATATTTTGGTTATTCATCAAAGAATAAATCCTATAATTTTCAATAAATAACTTGAAAAATAGTTAAAAGATCTGATGTGAACATTGGTGAAAATGATGAATAATATAATTCTAGAATTTTTTTCCAAAAAATATGAATGGAGAAGAAAATTAATAGATAATTTAAGATCCATGAGAATAAAAAAAACTCTCTATTTGGAGATGATTAGGAAGTAGTATCAGAGGAATAGAATGGTGATGAGTTTATTCAACCTATGACTCAAATAATAAGAAGTAGAGTTGGAATTTATCCAAGAAATATTATTAAAGATAAATATTCTCCCAAATAAATATGTATAATGAAAATAATAGAGAAAATTTCTCTATTATTAGAGATAGAACCATACTCTTTCAAAAAAGTAATAAAGAAGGAATCATAGGAAAGGGACATGAATATAGATTTTGACTAAATTGATAAGAAAAAACATTGTAGATTTTAAAAATGCCAAGACATTATAAATTGATTGGTATCAAATGGTCTTTCAAAACAATATTGGTGAATATGGAAGAGTGATACAAACTAAATCAAGGATGATCTAGAACGTATATGTACAAGTTGAAGGAGTAGATATTGAGGAAACATTTTCTCTAGTTATAATAATATAATCAAAAATACTCATTCAAGTAATAATTATTCCAAAGGAGTTTAGAATTTATCAAATGGATGTGAAGAAAATATTTTTTAATGGAGACTTGAATGAAGAAATAGACATTAAACAAATCATAGAATTTCCTAGCAAAAATAATGATTCAAAAGTGTCGATATTTAAAAAATATTCATAAGTTATAAAGAAATAACCTTATGCTTGTTATACACAATTATAAAGTTATTTTGTAAATATTAATTCAAGAGAGGAGGGATTGATAAAAACCACAATGTGAAATTATAATATGAGGAATAGTTCATGGGGATGGTGCTTGTGGATGACATAATATTAGGTGTGAAAAGAAGAATTATATGGATATGTTTTCATAGTTGATGTGTTTAGAATTTTAGATATCAATTATAAAAGTGTTAACTTTCATTTTTGACTATAAGTACATCATGATAATAGTAATAATTTCATCACATATGAGAAATATGAAAAATAATTGCTAATAAAGTTTAGAATAAAATAATGAAAACCAGTTTTAACTACGATAACAATTAAATTGTAACCGTGGAAGTATGTAGATAATGAGGGAGTAAAAAACATTATATAAAAGAATTATTTGAATTTTAATCTCTCTTAAAATGTATATTCCAGGTATTTTTTACATTATTGGCTATATGATTTTACAGTTTTCTAATAAACTAAAATATCGTGGAAATAAAGATAAAATTGATATATATTTAGTGAAAACTGAATTATGCTTTTGTTTTCAAGGCATGAGAAGATATTGATTTTTTGGTCTGTTTATATGTTGACTGAGATGGTGATATTATAGATTAAATATCCATAATAGATGGATATTTATCCAATATAATAAATTGTGTTGCTTAACTAAATAAGAAAAATGATTGTGTATCACTAAGTATAGCAGGATCAGAATATATTTCAGCTAACAAGGCTGGTATATAGATGATATGGATTAAATAATTGTGAGATCTTGGAGAAGTAGTGTAGAAACTGATTAAAATTCTGTGAAATAAAACTAGTTCTATTGAGTTGGGAAATAATTTGGTTCAATTCCCTAGAAAAAATTATATTGAGAACTGTTATCACTTTATAAAGGAGAAGGTGGAGCATAATATTAGGAAACTAGATTTTTTGGAACACAAAATCAAGTTACAAATGTCTTTACTAAAACATTAGTCTAACCTAGGTTTGAGAACCATATTTTTAATATTATAGTTCAAACAATATTTATAACCTAGATATTTTCAAATACTCCCATCATCCCATTGTAATAATTTTTTATATGTATATTGTTTTTTCTTAATGGAATATGTCTTTTGTTGGATATAAAAAGATAATTGAAGACACAATCCATGGGTAATCAGTCTCTAAAATATGTTTTGACTAGAATATATAGAAATAAAAGTAGTATTTAACCCTTTATATTATTTCCTATACTGATATTTGACTCATGTAGGCTTAAAGAGGTTTTTAATCACTATTTTTTATAGTGGAATAGTTGAAGTTTCTAGATGTAGGTATATGATCAGATTTAGAAAAGAGTAACCCATTGAATTTATTATCAAATGGGAAGAATTAATATAGATGGATAATTTGGAATTTTTACGACAAGTGATTTTAAAATAAATGATTATATATAGAAAATATATAGGATTGGTAATAAAATCCAAAGGGGGGAATATTGAAACCATAGGTTGTAACAATTACATTAGTTTTCAATTAAAAAAATAGAGAAGTACTTTGAAGTGTGTAAACATTTTCAGAAATTGATTTTTGATACATAGAAATATATTATATTGATTCTAAAAGATGATTTCGGAGAAGAGAAGTTGGTAGTTCTCACTTGTACACACTGATCCAGTGGTATCGCTGAATTCATAAGTACTGGTCATTATGTTCCATGCTGCACACACAAGTAACGGTATCACACTAGGTGTAGTAACTACCCCATGACAGTCCATCAATTTCATTCATCCCATATACCCATGACGTAGCCAATATACAATAGTAGAACAACCAAACCCTTCTAATCAGTCTCATATTTCCACCTCTAGAACCCCACGAGTTCAAGTTGAGTTGTTCTGTTTCGATCCCACGAGTAAAGTAATAAAATTTCATGGTGTGAGATCCTGGGTCATGTTATGGATGGAGTAGAAGCAGAAAAATGGAAATATAATTTACTCAAACAAAAGGGTATAAAATATTATTCATAAGGGTCATACATAAAACATAATGTTTTTTCATTTGGTAAATTTTAAGATATAAATAGATCATTCCAGAGGAAGGAAGTCATAATGTGAGTAAATGAACCAAACCATTACATATAAGTCGTGGAGGAATAAGGAAGTTAATAAATATTATGATTTGGACTATCTTGAAATGAAAAATTGGGATTAATTTGTAAATATTAATGTAATATAATTATTAAATAAAACGCATGGTGTTGTTCAAATCATGAAATAAAAAGGTAACGACATAAAACTTAAGTTTTTAGAAGTTTTCTAATAAAAAATCAGGTCATTCCATGAGTCTCTATGTCACACCATGATGTTGTTGATAGTTGTAAAAAAATAGAGAATAAACTAATCTATTACATCATGATATAGGTCATCAAAATTTTATTTTTATAAATTAGTGAATTTGAATAGATTATATTTATTTGTTTTCTAAAGAAAGTTTGGTATTTTTTGGAAAAACTAAAATTTCCCTTTTTAATTTTCTTTGGTAGAGATCTACTTAGATATGATCCAAAGGTTGTATTTAAAGTGGAGGTACCTAGAAGATGGTTATAGATTAAATTTTAAATTTTAAATTCAAAATTAATTTTATAGATTGTAATTGGTTGTAGAGAAGAATATATCACACAAAGAATATGGATTTTGAAAATATGAAGAAAGTTATAGAGTTATTAAATATTATACTTTACTAAATATCTAGAATTATGAAGTGAAGTGTGGTTTCATTATGTTATATTGAAGGTCATTTTTTCAATTAATGAGTTTATATACATTTCATTAAATACTAGGTATTAATGAATAGATAATAATGGAGAAATACCATTAATATTTAGTGTTATACCTCTGATTGATATCATTTTGAGTTTAATTTGTGTTTCAACATTATCTTTTATAACACTCTTGGAAATAAAATTAGTAAAAGAGAGGAAGATAATGTGGACATAGGATAAGTAGTTAAATTATCATAATATTGTAATAAAAAATCATGAATTAGTTTTTACGTAACATATGAACACACCCTTGATATATGCTCATTGGATGTACTATATTGTGGGAGAAACAAGTAAAATCATTGTGTTTGTGGTTCTTTACTTTACTATATTTTATTATTACTTTGTCTGATAAATGAAACAGATTCAAGTTGTATTTTTTTATGAGAAACAAGATCCAATTAATATGATAAATGTATAAATTTCAAGACACCCCAATTCACCCCCACCAAAACACACCTCATAGTGTGTTTAGTAGGACCTTGAGTTTTAACATATATATTAGAGAGGGAATAATTCCTCCACCATAATTATTTTTCACCATGTAGAAAATAAAAATCTATCCACCCACTCCTATCCTTTGGTGAAATACCTTCAGTATCTTTATTTTTTTTCATACAATGGTGGATCAATCATTTCATGTAAACGCTAATCATGGATTACAACATGATCATCAAACGATGATGATTATCCATCGAAATTGGACACTTTTCAATTCTGTACACCTCATTTTTTGTGTGCTTCAACCCAATTCAACTCATGTTTGAATCCCATTATTCTTATGGTGGATTCTTGGAAAAATTCTTTGGTTCTAATCAAATAATTTTTTTGAATTCATGTCTATAAAATTATTTTTTAAAAAAACTAATTATATTCAAAAAGGTGGTTATTTTCATTATTTGAGTAAGACAAAAGTTTTATATAAACTTAGAAAGTTGGGAAATTCGATTTAATGGATTTTTTCTAATAATATTTTTGGGGTACTATAATAAATTATTCACCTTTTAATTTTCTTTTTCCTAAAATTTTTTACCCAAAAAAATATTGGGATTTTTTTTGGAGATAATAATTTGGATGTTAAAATGAACATATTTTATTACTAAATTTATTATTTCTTGAGGATTAATATTATGGTTTATTTTTCTAAGGGGTGTTGTTCATAGTGATGACTATTATTATTATTTATCATTGAAAAATTAATATTTGATAACTTAAATTTTTCCAATGTATATTATTCCCTCAAAAATTTTCTAAATAGATTATTAAAATTAACCTTCCATAATTATTGAATTATTCAAAGCAGATGTCTAATATGTACAAAAAATAGGTATACGGTATCGTATGATAGACCCTGAGTCATATTTTGGGATATTCATATGATATATTTCATGGGTAATTATATAGTGATATCATTAAAACAATGAGATGAATATTTCATGTGATATGATTGGACTATGATATGGGAAATCAAGATCATATACATTTTTATATATTCTAGATAGTATATCATTGATAATGAATCAATAGGTTGATTCATTTATGGCATGAAAAATCATTAAATTGTTCAATACTTATGAAACACTAATGGATATTTGTTTTGGCAGTGCATTTTAACTACCAAGCATTGGTATTAGACCCTCATATCTTTTAATTTAATCAAATAATCCTATATAATTTATTAGATCCATATATTAGTGGTTATGTAATTATGTTTATCAATAGATGAGGCTCTCTTCCTATGTGATTATTTTTTTCATCAATGAGGGTGCAAGAACACCTTTAAATTTCATAGGATCCTATCATAGTGTAACACCCCAAGATTTTAGTTTCTAAATAATATTATGTCTGATTCCTTATACCACACACAATATTGATATTAAAATTAACTGTGGAATACTATTAAAATATTATTATCTAAATATGACTGAATCGTTGGTTTGGTGGGTTTGAAAAGGTGTAACTATAGTATGAAATATATTTATTTAATTTTTCTTTAATAAAAATGTGTTGACTAATTATTATGAAAAAAGAACTCAATTTTTAAAAAAAATTATCATATAAGATTAAAGGTAATATTTTTTAGAAAACTATTTTATGTTCTTGAAGAATTTTTATCAATGTAAACTTAGTAAATCTCTATAAAAGGATTTTTTATGAAATTTTTGTATTATATATCAAATAAAATTAGTTTTATCTAATTTTTTTCATTAGATATGGTATGTGTATAAATTCATTTTATACTTCAAACATATATTTTCTCCAAAAATGGTTTTTATTGCATTTTGTGTATGGATATTATGAATAATTTTTTTTCTTTTATAAATTTTATTTTATAAAATGGAAATAATTTTTCAAATCATCAGGTAAAAATAATTTTATGACAAATTTATAGTATTTTTCTGAATATATTAATATTTTAGGTGAATAGTAAAAAAATATGAATTTTAAAAAAAAGTCATTTAATTACTTTTAATAAAATTAATTTCAATGTTCTCATTAGTTATGGATTTTTTTTAAGTTCATGTAAGTATAATTATATTAAATAAAATCCAATTAATTCCCATCAACATTATTCATGACTTTGTTATAAAAACATTTTTATATTTAAAAAATGTATTTCTCTAAAAAAGTAGTTTTCATTATGATTCATGCATTTAAATTAAAATTATTTTTTACTAATTATAAAACTTTACCCTTTAAATTTTTATTTAATATTTTGAATCATAATGTTCAAATTTATTTATGATGACAATTTCATTTGTATTCATAATAAATTGTAATCTTGATAAGACATTATCAACACTATAAAGGGTAAAACGGGTTAATTCGAGTTACAATTTTTTTGATAACAACACAAAATATCATCTTAATTATTATAAAATGAGATTATTTCAAACCTTGCCACATTATATATATGAAAATATGGAAATTTGGTGTCACTTACCTTTAATAAAAAACTGTATATTTTTTATATAAAGAATAATTAAAAAATATTACTCAACCTCACTTAATATTTTCTCATAATATGGATATAGATAAAAATGATATATAAAATAATATATATGATATAATTTTATATTAATAATTTTTATCTTAATTTATTTTTTGTTTTTAGTTATGGTATAATTACTTTGAATGGTTGCATATCGCTGAAGAAAAGCTTGTTCAAGCGGTAGAAAAAGAAAGTAAATAATTTTAAAAACATTAAAAGTAATATTTTTTGGATATATTTTGGAATTACATGAATTTATTGGATAATTATATTGTATAATTGGTGGATAAAGATTTTATATTAAAATTTTATTCTTTTCTTTATGTCTTTAAATTCTAATTTTGTGAATAGCCTTGAAAAAGTATTTAGTAGTATTTAATGTATAAAATTTGTATTAAAATCATTAAAAATAAATAAAAACAACTGTATTAACTTAAATGGATGGGAAATTTTTGATTTTATCATAGTGGTCCATGTATGTTCCACATTAAATTTTTGGCCCTTATATATTGAAAATTTTGTTACCACGGTTAAGCTTTAAAGGTTTAACGAGGGGGTTAAACCAAAGAATAAGGTTCAAAATGAAACTTAAACTTTAATAAACATCTATGGTTAAATTTATTAAAAACTTATGCTTTTTATATTTGAATATATAGAACTTTCATTCCATTTTACATGAGTTAGAAACATATTACATATTAATTTTTCATGTATTTACAAGATTTTCATCCACCTCATTTATAAAAGGGAGCAACATATTCTCTCTTCCTTGCACATCTTGAGTATTTTATCATGTAATATTTTTAATCAAATCCCTTACCTAAATTCCTCCCCATGAATTATAGTTTCTTATATCACCAAAATATTATCCTAGATGGATTAATGTGTTGGAAAAATGAGATTTCTTAGAGAATAGGTGTAACAATTAACTGAGTGTTTCTATATTTATCTGTTCTTATTCCTCATATAAATATATTATAATCATGATGATATTACAAAAATAGTATATCCTATATACTTAGATTTTTTTATGTTTATGACTCAATCCTTTTTAATCTCCTTTTCTATCCTTTGGGAAATGAAATCATCACTCGTGTGTGCATGTGGACTACCACCCCCACGAAATGGTGTGTTTTGTTTCTCATCACTGGATTATATGGAAAGTTAAAATAATGGATAAAATGTATATATATAATATTTATTACATAAATATTATTATATGAAGATATTATGTTATTCACCTTCTTACCCTTCCATCTGTTAAAAAATGATAATGCTTCCCAAGCGTTTGTGTAGACTACCACCTCCACAAAGTTATACGATTTTTTTCATGTCCAACATTCATGGATGGTTATAAAAATGTTTTTAATTTATAAAAAAAATAATTAATATTATATATATTATTTAACCATGATTAATTTGATCATATTCAACTTACCAAAGTCATTTTTGACTTATGAACTGAATTTATTCAAAACATCCTACTATAATTTAACTAATTTAATAACTAAATAAAATATGATAATAAAATAATAATGATAATGGAATTAGAATTAAAAAGTTCATTATGAAATTATAAAAGCTTATATAATCTTAAAATTTAGGAGTTATAGAGCTTACAAAGCTGTATGGGACTTATGGTAAGGGATTTCTCATCTCAATTTCCATTATTTGAGACTTTTTCACCACATGGATTATTTTGTGTAGTGTATATACTATAATATGGATATATTTTATTATTAATCTAATTAAATTCAATTGGTTTGAAAATAATTTAAAATTTATCTTCAACAATGTCCTTTTGATTTAATAGTTACACAAGTAGTAAGGGGTTTTCTTTAAATCCTTATTTTAAAGTATTCCTTTCAAATCTACTTCCTTCATATCAAGGTTATTTCAAATATTTTAATAATGTTCATTTCCATCCTTAAAAGATATTTAAAGGAAATATTCAACACATTTTTACTTTATTTTCATATTTTTTAAAGATTAATCCTTTTAATGTTTACCATACAGGTCACTTTTGACTCTTTTTACCAAAGTGTAAAAAAATATTTTTTAAAGTATACGGCATGAGTGGAATTTCATATTTTCATGACCATTATTATATAATAATATTCATATAAAATTAATTGTGTGTTTTCAAATAATTTTCCTTTATGATTCTGGTTTGAAATTTCTTTTAAGAGTTTATAAAGAAAAAAAGGTTTTTTACAATTATTTTTATGTGAAGTACAAAAGTGACTCTGCATATATTTTAAACTGATTATTTTATGAAATTTTATGATGAAAATAATAGATTTTATGTTTTTCATGATATGGTTCTTAGAAATTTTATATGATAATATATGATCCTGATATATCACTCTAATGTATTGGGTAAAGTGATGAAGTAAACTGAAATTAAGTTACTCCTATTAGATATATATGATTTTATCATGATTGTTATAACTTTATAAGGGTGATTATAAGTATAATATTATAAAGATGATATACCAATGTACATGAAAGACTTTTTTATGATTTAAAATTAGTTTTCAAGTAAGTATTTTATTTCATAATGTTATATAATGTGATTATGTTTAAAAGAAAGATTATTATATTTGTATGGGTGAAAAGTATGTTTTTCAATAAAACATTTTCATGACTGCTCATGTTTTACAAGAAAACCTCATGATTATGATTTTTTATTTATGATTTCATATTAGATATTTTAAAAAAAATTGTGAAAATAATTTTATTTCTTGGTAAAGTTAATGATTATTTAATCTTAAAGTTTATTATGAAAAATGAAAACATTATTATGAATTTTCAGGAATTTGAAATGGATTAATGAATTTAATTTATTTTTATATCCATTAATGGTTTTTTTCTTATCAACCCATATTTTAAAAAGTTTGTCAATAGTCTTAATATTTATTAAACATTATTAAGAATTATATATCCAACTAAAGTAAATTGGCTTTGAATAAAGAGTGTCATAAATAAAATAAGACTCTAAACTTAAAAATCCTTTATTTATTGAAAAAAAATGGACATTGAGTGGAAGTTTCCACATTATTTTGTAAGGGTTTAATATATAAGAATTATAATCTAAATTTAAAATATATTTTAAATGTAAAAAATTTAAATTATTGTTATAAATCATGTAATTAGGGGTTGTTTAAGGTGTGGGTCCTTATACGTGCAATAAGAGGATTTTAGTGGTTGGTATACTGAATGTGTAAGAAAGATCAATTTAGTTTTCATTTAGTGATCTCCTTTAAACTATATCGTGATTGACATATATATAATAAATAATAATAAATGTGTACATTTTTATACTTATGTTCATCATTTCAGGTTTATTTAATGATGATTGATTAGGAATTCAAATGGGTTTCTTTCACTCAATTGATCATAAGAAAATATTACAAAACCGATTATTATTATCAAATTTTTGATAAACTATTAATAAATAGATTTTTATATTGATTTTTTGAAGAACATTCATATTGTTAGGAATTTGAGGTGATATCGAGGTGTAAAATATGATGTGGATGAATATCAATTATTGGATCACTCTTCTTTTCTTTAAGATGGAGGATACCATAATGCATGATTCTATTTTTTCTTAGTAATAGGATAATAATAGTTTATAATATAGGGTATGAGACATTGAAATCCAATGGATTAGTTCTGGTCTATAAGATATGATCTATGATATGATAGATTGCGAATAGAATTTTGGGTTTCACAAAATACGGAATCGTGTAGTAGTGAAAATATAATGTATTCTAAAAAATATGACAGGTTCCCCAAGATAGCACTTATCATAAGCACCAATTCCAATCCTAGTTGATTATATATAATGGAAACAATCAATCATAAAATATGATTTACGTTAAAATGATAAAATTTTATTTTTATGAAAAATTACTAATAATTTAAAAAATGTTTTCAAATGATAAGTATTAAGCCTTAAAAATAGAATATTTAGATGCCTAAAATAAAAATGAAGTGTTCATATTAATATATTATGTAAATTAAATAAATAAAATTTTATATATATGTTTATTTCATTTAAAATTAATGTTTATAAAACGTTTATATAATTTGAATATTATACATGCTTAAATTTATGTGATGAATAGATTCTTAAAAAAATTTCAAGCCATGTTAGTTATGAAAGAATAAGATTTAGTTTTCATATACCATAACTTCTATTTTTTATTCAAGTTTATATATTATATTTATTGGTTAAATTTTGTTTGTAAAAATTTTGTTCTAGAGTGATGATAACATCAAAATCACTCTTTAGTAAAGTATCCTCAAGTTGAATGAATATGGTTCAAACTTTAAATTATCATGGAGTCTTATACCTAGACAATAAATGTGTGGGTTTTCATATAATGAATCTATCACGGGCATGCACCCCTCCCCTAGAGACCATGTGGTCCCTCCCTTTAGGTACAAAGTAGAGATAGTGAATTTATTATTTTTATATGAAATGTATGTTGCATATGTGTATGTTATATAATAAAACACACTTCCATTTTAATTTTCACGGGACGTCTTGGGTAGTTTTTAGGGATCCTTAGGTGCACATGTTGCACTAGTTAAGATTACACACTAGCAATTGTCCCTAAGTATACAATTTGATTGCTTCTGGGATTTTCCCCATGGTTAAGATAGTGAGGGTATCCCCAAGTGTTAGGTAAGTGTTTGATTATATCCAGAACTGGTATATATTTATTATGTGAGATATATTATAGATTTATCCTAGTACATCTCGACCAAAACCCTTGATCTCATGACACTATTTTACACATAAGATACTTTAATCTATTTTATAGTATTTTTATATGGGGACAACCTTAATTTTCATTCTATGTTAATATTTTTATTCTAATACTTGTTATATTTTAAAGGACTTTATTGAAAATACTTTTCGTTATTTGGAAAAAATGTAAATTTAACATAAATATTTTTTTCATAATAATGGAAGCTTGTTCCATGTTTTGAAAAGAATAGAAAATTGTATTTTTATATATCATGTTTTAAAACTAGAAATAAATGGATTTCACTTTAAAGGTAAGTCACTAGGAGTTGTTTATCCTTGGAATCCATACTGAGAATCTTGTTTCTCATGCCTACTTTATTTATCATTTTATATATTCAGGTTCTCTCAGTTATGGATAACTTATGGATCAAACATGGTTATTTTGTTGGAGGTGAACCCTGAGGTCACATGGAGGTATGTTCTATTTTTATTTCTTCTCTACTACTATTTTTTACTTTATTTTTGTTTATTTATTTCTTGTATATATCCTAAATCATTCCTAATTGAGTTTTCATGATGTATGGAACTAGTTTCCAGCTCGGGAAGATTGGTAACTCCTCTCAGGCCTTATCGTGGATCGACTCAAGTGAGTGGTTATGGGTCAACCTAGGCAGGTTCATGACAAGTAAATAACATTATTTTTCATTATAAATTAAAATACATGATTAATTGCATATGGGATGAAGTTTTTAACCATTTTCTCAACCTCACATGAACCAATTACTTTATATAGTCATAAAAATGATCAATATTTTTATAGTCTTGAGAAAAATAATAAACCAATGAATATTATATTAAAAAACACCCATCTCCTCCCCTTATAAATACCACCCTGCTCCACCCATCTCTATTTAATTTAAAAACACATGTACTTGCAATATCTCTACCAAAATATCTCCCTCTATATCTTTCCCATGTTCTAGGATTTATTATCACACAAAAATACCAATATAAAAATAATTAAGGTGTAGTCTAAGTGATGATATCTAAAGGAATAGTTAATGATCTCAATCGATTCCTTTAAAATTATTTTCTTCTTCTACCCCTCTCCCCAAATGTATTCCATTCATATAGACATAATTACATAAGCATCATAAACAGACTAAAATTTTATTATGTTAATTGGAGACCCATATTTATCTTCCTATCATTTGATTATAAAAATTAAATTAGTGCCCATGTTTTGGTTTGTTCACTACCTCCAAGGATGATTTATTCTATTTTTCACCACCACCTTCACAACTAGTTGTAATACAAACATATTATGCTAAAAATGAAGAAGATAATTATATTTTATTTTTTAATATTCTATCTAGAATATATATTCATAATTTTAAATGAAATAAAATAAGTTCTCCATGGTTGGAAAAACTGCTAAATTAATAAACTATATAACAATAACACTTATGTTATATGAATCGTCATTATTTATAAATATTATTGGATATTAATAAAAAATTAAATATTGGAATAAAATTAACTCTATACCATTCACATATGAATTTATGGACCCATTTCCTATGAATATACATAATTATCTATAAATTGATGTAACCTTGCAACAATTAAAACATTGTATTATAGATAGTGAACATAAAAATAATATCGCAAAGAAACGATTATAAATGAAAAAAATTTAATAATTATAAATTAAATATGCATGAAAAGGGGATATAAATAAATTATTTAAAAAACCTAATTTGATCATTCATGATATTAGGTGCACTTACGAAGTTATTTGGAACCCAAGGTAAGGGGGCTCTCTAAACCACCCTCTTTTATTTGGGTTATGAATTCCCCCTCTAACTCACTTTATCTTTATATTATCATAACTATATATTTCTATATTATATTTATATATATACCTTACATATGTACTTATCATATTCTACCACTCTTTTTGGGTCTTGTATATGTTATTTTCAAGTTCCCTCCTTGGTTTTCTCCATAAATCAAACCAGATTAAAAATAGATGTACTATTCATTACTTATTTTCATGGGCCAGTATTTTAAATTTTGTTCCCTTAAATGAATTATAAAAATATTAAATATTTTATGGGAATCTATTGTGATTTTAATGAAAACATTATTCACTTATCTATTTCAAAAAATCATTACTCTTTCCTAAAAAACCTCACTTAAGAGGAACATTTCCAAACTTACGTATCAACTCATTTTTATGAAATCCCTTCATATGAAATCCATTTTCATGATGTAAGACTATTTAATAAGTTATGGAAATTAAAAAAAAATAACCCCTTATTCCTTATGGGAATTATTATGATATGTCATTCAGATATACCTTAACACATGTTCATTTATCCCATTTTCCTTTCATGGGTTTTCCATATTCTTACGGATTATGTATGAATTTGTTATGTGGTACACATATAAATGGGAATGTTATAATTTTTATTATTGTAAAAAGAATTATATATCCCCACAATGTATAATTAATGTTTTCATCTCCTGATATTTCTTATATGATGCATTGGTATTTATCCTAGCACACTATGTTGTCTTAGAAGTGAGACATGACTTTTTCTCATGATATCTTTTTATACGTTGTTTCCACATTCTTATGATTACATGATTTATAATATTTTATTATTTATCATATTCTATCATTTAATTATATGTATGAGCCTCATATTTTATAATATCATATCATTCCTTTTGACTATTATGTCACACTTCAAGTTTATTCCCTTATTGAGGTTTACAACACACACATTTTATTTATGTATTTCACCAAGTTATCCAATATAGTAATAAAAATAAATATTATTTATGAGAAAATTATAGAGAATTAAATAAATATTTTTTGGTTTGTATATAAGTTTATGTTTTATATATCTAATCACTCAAATTCACTCAGCCACTATTTTTATTTTTTAGGTTTTAAGTATTCTTATATTAAAAAACATTTAATAATATGTGTATGAAACATGGTTTGTTATATTTTTTATCAAACAAAGTTCTAATTATTATTAGTAATTACAATAAGAATAAATTTGTGAACCCCCTGTGGTTAAGTTTAGGTAAATAAACCTAATTATAGAGTGTGTGGTTTCTTGGAAATGACATCGCTATTTTGATTCAAACAAGTAGATGTAGGATGTGATACAGATCCACCAACATGTAATAACTCTTAAAAAATTCTTGGGTATTAACTCAATCATCACTTAGTGAAACATAAGTGGGCCTAACTATAAACCTGATTTAACACACTTTGATATATTATTTGGTTGATTTTCATCCTCTTTATGATTCGTTATTAAGGATTTGAATATATATATATATATATTATGGTATTTTATAATTTGATGATGTAACATATAAATAGTTAGGTTACGAAAAAAATAAGAAAATGAACATAGATAACCTATATTGAGATCTTTAAATTCATAAGATAAGGTATACATTACATTTATGATTTATTCCTTATAAATTCATAGTTTTTCATTTTATATGCTTACAAATTTAGGTATTCTCATAATTTACATTCCATTATATTAGTTAATGGATGGGAATAAAATCATTTGTGTTTAAAACCAATGTTATGGGTAACGTGATCATTTCCCAATAAAGATTTTTAACCAAATTAGTGTGAGAGTCAAGAACATCATGGAAGTACTTACTCAACTGACTCATGTTATGAATAATAACATGAATCATTTTTAATGTCTTCTTTATCTTAAGAAATATCAAGTTACAGTTGTGTACTTTATGCATCAAAGGGCTCTACCTTTTAGTAGATCTTTTGATCCCATAATCATAGAAAAATGGATTAATTCCATTGATAAGGTATTTTTTTTCTTCCAATTATCTAAATATGAGAAAGATATATTATTTATCTATATATTATAGGAATAAGACTATCATTTGTGGTCACTAGTCAATAATAAAAAGATCAATGAAGTAATCGAATCAATTAAGTGTGGAGGATTTAAGAAAATATTTTTCAATAAATATTTTCCATGCAATTACCATTCTAAAATGGAGGGGGTTCTTTATACTCCAGAAAATAGAGGATAAATCAATAGGATAATATGGGGAAAATTTTATAAGTATTTCATAGTACACATAAAAATTTATCATAAACCCTAAAAATAATGTGGAACACATCTTTAGTTGACTAAATAAAAGTATTCAAAAAGTATTAATAATTTAATAATTTTATATCTATGAGGAAATAGTCTAATGCAACCTTAAATTCTAGATGGAGATTAATAATTCTCAATATTATTGAGGGGTTGCAGATAAAAAGTAAATAGTGTATTTTAAATCTAGTGGAATAAGGGATAAATCTCATGAAGGGAATAAAATCCAATTTCCCACATTTTTAATGGTTTGTGAAGAAGTATCCAGGAAACAACATCAAGGGAAAAAAGGGATGTGTGGAAAATAAGGGCATCAAGATAATAAATTTCAAAGAGATATAAATATCATACTAATATTATATAATCAAAAAATCTTTTTACAATCCCCAACCTATGGTATAATATTAAAACTATAAGGAACATGAATAATATTCAATTATATGCTTTAAGTTGAAGGTTGTTAAATATAATTGAAGAAAAATCCTCTAAGGCAAATGAGAAAGGAGAAGCCTATATTTTCACAATTTCTATGGTGGGTCTTGAAAATGAAGTGGTGATAGGTACACTTTTTATTATTTAAATAAAAAAAATATCTTCTTTGATTCTAGTTATATTCATTATTTATTATCATGCAAGTTTATAAGAACTATTCAAACACCACCTCATGACATGGTTGTTGAATTGTTGGTGAAAACACCAAGTGGAGATTTCATTTCATGTGAAGTATATAAATCATTCCCTGTCAATATTCTTATGTTGAATCTCTTAAAAAACCTTCATATACTCCACTTAGTAAAATTTTATGCTATTATACGCTTGGATTGGATTTAATTATATAGATCTAACATTAGCTTCTGATAGAATGAAATCATTTTTTATGTTCCAAATCAATATCTGATTCTATAAAAGTGTGGCGATAGTGATGAATATCTTTTGGAATATTCTTCTCAAGCATGTATATTTTTTCCTCATGAGTAATAATATCTAGCTTAGATGATTGAGTTAAAGTAGAGGATCATTCATAAAGGCATTCCTGTTATGATGTAACATGGTGATGTTTTCCTCAAAGAGTTTCATGATCTTCCTCTTGAATAAGAGGTTGAGTTCTCAATTGAAATTATACATATATTTCTGAAAATATCCATGATCGAGTACAAAATTGACCATGTTTAACTGTAATAACAAAATAACCAATAATAAGAGAATCTAGATGAGGTTCATTTTCCCAAGTGCTTTACCATGTGGTGGTTTAGTCATTTTTTCAAGAAAAAGGGTTGTTTAATGTGCCTCTACATTTATTATCAAGAAATAAAGAAATTAGCAATAAATAATAAGTACCCATACAATAAATTTATGAATTTTTTATCAACTTCATTTGTACTAGTATTTATATAATGTGGAACTTTTGTTGACATATCATTGATTTATGGTTAAGTAGGGGTATCTTTCCAATATTTCCTTTAGAATAAGTTATGGACTCTATGAGTTAATATTTTTTCCATTTAGACACACTAATTCACTTCCAATCATCATTGAATTTTTGAATATATTCTTTAGAGATTAACTCGAGAAAGGTTTCGTAGTCTTTTCTGATTTCATTCTTCTATACACTATAAGTAAGGAGAAACCTAATGAAAATTTGAGTAATTTAATAAATAATTAAATATAATATAATTTATATGAAAATTATATTAATTTTTATTTTTATATAGATAAAGTAAAATTCTTGGAAAATGTTATTATAATATCAAAAATGGCTTAGCCAACACTAAGAATGAGGTCAATCGGTTTCATTAAACATTTTCAATTTTTGAATTTTTCCCTTTTTACCTCTTTACTTATTTAGGGAATTAATTAATCTTTTTCTATTATATATTATTTGGTTGGGATGCATGAGGATATAAATAGGAAATCATCAATACAAGGAAACTATTTTTTTTTGAGGTTTTCCTCCTTGTGGATGACTATGTCCTAGGTAAATCATGGTTATTATCCCATGTACACAACATGTTTCTTTTAATCAAATAAATTATGATCATAGGTATGAGCTTAAACTAATTATCTTAGAAATGGCTTGGTAAAATGAAAATAAGGGCATGATGTCCATTTTTACAATATAATGGACTTGAACTTTAATAAAGATCATTTTTTTTTTGGATCTAATCCCTCCTAGACTATATGGATTGACATTATTCATCTCTTAAAATAATCAAGTGGTATTCCTAAATCTTCTTCAAACTTATAAATTGGTTGATATTTTTAGGGTAGCTTTATTATATTCCCGATCTGGATAAAATTAGTTATAGGTTTATCTGAAAACACATCTCATATTCTTCCTCATACTTTAGTCATTGTATAGGAAACCTCTATTTATAAATCATTAGTTTCATCAGTCTCTTCAAAATGGGAATAAATAAAAGTAAAAAATTGTTATGATTCTCTACCCTTCTCCTTCTTCATTAGTCCGTCTGAATGGAACTAAGTTACTCTTTCTTATACGATATATAATATATTTAATAGTTTATTATATTAGTTTTATTTCTCTCACTCTCTCTCTTTTAATCATAGAATATTCATCAACACACAATAAAATTTTAGTTCTTATTTCTTATTATCATAATATATATTTGTTATATTTCATGAATATCATTCCTTATAATTATCACACTTTTAATATCCTCAAATCCATACTTTAATTCACCTTCCTCTTCTGACTTCCTAAAGACTCATACTTCACCATTAATAATTCTCAATGCTACAATAATTCATAAAATCTCACTCATTCAAAAATTATTAATTGTTACATTTAAATTTACCTTTAAATGTATATCCACACTCATAATTTTTCTTCACAATATATAAAATATTATTGAATTATTTCTATTTTAACTATCTATATAAAGATCTTCGTATAACTAAAAAATGTATTTAAAACATGAATATTTCATTTGGGGTTGTAACTCCTCTTTTTCTAGCATTAAGTTTCTTAATTTTCTACTTTCTCATCTTTTAATCGCTATTATAATCACATAAAAATACCCATGATATTTTAAATTTTAAACATCATGAAAACCATCTACATATTTCTTTACATGTTGGAATGAAACATATGTTAAACTTAATGATACCTACATTAAGTCTAACCACACCTATATTTAGCATGATCACACCTACTCTCAAAAGGAATACAGATGCTGGTCCTTATTGACACATAAATTGGTGAAAATGATACATAAATTGGTTCTTCAATCACACATACATCATCTAGTTGAATGACACCTACACTGAACTTCTCAAAGAACTCATCTCATTATCTTTATCAAATAATTCTAAATGTGTCTTTGTATTCTTAGGATAAATCTCACTAAGAATGTCCTAATTTGTTATATCATTACGACATTGACTTATACACTATAGATACTCCATGTATCTTATAAGTATCATGCCATCACACCATGGCCTCAACTATGGTGTTGTCTAAATTTTCTCACTATTTTACAAATACCCAAATCTTATTCTATTTATCTTAGTTATTTTGATGGAATCATGATTATCTCATTCCAATTAGGATTTTTAATATTATAGTAATAGAAAATCATCATCATTATTCAAATATTCATTTCCTCAGAATATAAATTTAGGAATTATCAAAATATATCATTTAAGTTTATCTTTTACACAATTCCTATTTACCTTCATGTGTCCCTTTGTAAATATAGGTTACCTTTACATAGGTCTTGTATCACCTTTAAATATATCATTTTTACCATTATATGGATTAGTGGTACTTTTATGTGATTGGTTTTGTTAGGACCAATTTGGTACTTGTTGTAAATGAAGTGTCAATATGTGTTTGGTGAGTTTGGAAGATGTAGTGATGCTCGGAGAATTGTTATGGATTCATCTAATGGAATTGGATATCAGGCATGGACAATTTTCTGTGGTCAATTGTGATGATTATTTGAAGTGATATTAAATGTTAAAGACATGAAATAAATATTTTTTGTATTTTTACTACAAAATATGGCCATGAAAAAAGGAATTTATTGATGCATGAGGATTTCGTTTGAAGGACATGAAATATATATTTTTGTATGATGAATTTTAGAGGAGAAGAATAAAGGATTTTTTTATGAATTCTATAAATTTCATTCACTTTATATTTATATTTTATTAAGTAAATTATTGGTCCTTATATCAAAAAACTGGTCAACTAGCAAGCGAGCCCAATCCAGGCTTGGCCAAGGAACTTATAGGACCTGAAGAGTTACACCATGCCCATGGAAGCATGTCCAGGGATAGCCCAAAAGTGTAAGCAGGTGGTAAAAAGGCTATTAGGGGTCATTTATAAGTCTTAAGGTAGTTCACTTGTGTATAAGGTGTGCAAGGTTTCGACGTACATATAGAAGCGTGGCTGAGGTGGCGTGTGTGAAAGGTGTAACCGGGGCTGATATATGATAGTCATCTTAGGGAGTGGTAGTCACGCACTAATTGATAAACCATACCAAAGATCAATATCATATATGAGGAGGTATGAGGAGGCATGCGACATAGTTCATGTGTCATTTAAATGATGGATAAAATGTGTTCTATCAGATTGAGTTGGTCTTGAACATCTAATCACTCAGGGATGTCGCCTCCTTCCTTCAAATACTCGAGGATATTTTTTTCACCAACTATTAGGCAAAATCCACAATTTTATTGATTCTAGACATAATTTAAGATCATGCCAAAGGGAATAGTTGTTTTTATTGAATTGGATTCATGAATTAAATATAACATCTTGTATTCATGTGTAGATCTTGTTTATAATTCAATGAATAGTCATCAGATGAACTGGAAATGATAGTTATAGGAGGGTATACGGGCATTAATCACTTCGATATCTATGAGGAGATGAATCATTTGATCCTCATATTATTCAAAAGAGGATATCAACATAAGTTAGATCTCAAACTCATAAAAGATAAACCCCAAGAAAGGTTATGTATGTTTTAGAATACCCAAAAGACTCATGTATGCCATGAACAGCATATTTTGAGAGGCTTTGAAGGAGTCTTGGATGATGTATAAAAAGTGAATCTAAAGTGGTGTGAGGAACTATCCTCATCACCTATAAAAGTAGAATCACCTTGACTATTGGTAAAGCTATCATTCATCATTTTTGAGGGATCTCGTTTTCAAAGAAACAAAGCACCACAAAATCTTGTCTTCATGAAGAGGAGTTACATACATCTCTTCTTACGCAAAGGAGGAGTTACTACAGGCCTTTTAATATGTGTCTAACACACTTGAAGTCTTCATGATGAACTGAGTTATATTAATCCATTTGAAGGTGTGTGATCCTTATATTTATACCTACTAGTTTGTATGAACAAACTCGAGAAATCCTCAAGCAATTTTCGCATACATTGTAACTCATGAAGAAGAGGAATAAGAAGAAAAGAGACAATTGTTTCCTGAAAAATACAATGATCAAGACCAATTCAGGTTTTCAAAAAGGTCCCTTCACAAGTCCATGCACAAATCAATATTTTACACAAGAATATAGTGAAACAAGTTGGTTCATGTATTTAAATGCATTGGAAAAAAAATTGGACAGTGTGTGTGTGCATATAGGGTGTAAGTGAAGAAATACAAAGTAAATTGTTGGTGTGTGTGTGTCCATACAATGTGTGAATGACACATAGTGGATAGTTTATACACACCATTTGTACGAAGTAATTTCATGGTATAAGGAATATACATTGATGTGACAACATGCATGATTGATATATAAGCAAGGTGTGTTAATATTGAAAGAAGAAGGAGAATGTGGTGTATCCATGCTTACATCCATACATACATAACTTGAGATAACTAAAACAATACTTTCAAATTCCATGAAATACATGCATGAAGTAGATTTGATTTGACATTATGAAAGTATCATTCCTTTCATAAAATACTGAAGAAGATTTTTTGAAAAACTATCAAGCATCGTATTGAGGTCAGGACTTTAGTAGAAGGAATAATCATCCAGAGCATAATAATATTGAGGAAAATGGACATTACAGGTTATCAGACTTATTTGAGAAATACCAAAATCACAGAAAAGTTTCTTGAAGTGTACATGAGTAATATTTATTCATAAATATCATGGATAAAGATCAATATATCATCCTACAGTGGATCAATACTAAATAGAAGAAGGATCTTGTTGTTGGGGGTATAACTAATGGTTGAATAGGCTTGGGGATAGGGTATATAACCAATCTGGTGGTATATTATAGTTGTGGTTATAACCATATTTTAATTGGGGTTATGAATAATTACTATTTTTAATAACCTTATAATATAGTGGATAAACTATTTTTGGGGGAATAACCAATAAAATAAGGAGTGGGTCTTTGTATCGAACCTCATTAGTCCCTATGTTTTGTTCCTTAAATTTAAAAAATTATTTGAGGTAAATATTATTGATACAAAAATATTGGGTCGAGTATTTAACCATCCACAGATGTTGGATTATAAATTTAAAATATAAAAAAAATAAAAGGGATCATTGATTCACCCCCACCCCCTCTTAGTGACCTTACACTAATCGAGGAACTAAAATTGGTATCAAAGAGAATGTTACCTCTAAAATATCCAAAAGGATACTAGCAATAGAGAACATTAATTCAGTAAACAACAGGTGTGTTTCCATTTTCAATAGTGAGAACTATCTTGTTTGGAGGAAAATGATAATATTCTATCTTCTATCACATCGAGTAATGGAAATAGATATAGATATAGTGGGATATCCACTCGATGATTAGAATTCTTATATTAATTTTATAGAGAAGTGAAACTTGGATATGTATGTAAAACATAAAAATGGAATTTTAATAGATCTATATAAAAAGTTATACACTAGTGATGGGTCTCAAAACTGCTAAGGAGATCTGGCATAAATTGAGAAGTAGCTATGAAGGAAATCTCAAAGTTAAATAAGATAATTTAAAAATATGGAGAAGCATGTTATAGGAAATTAAAATGGGTGATGATGTAAATGTTAAATACTAATTTACCAAATTAAATGATATTTTTATTAGAATAAAAATCTTTGGGTAGAAGATTTATGACTCAACCCTTGTGAAGAAGATGATGAGAAATTTTCCTGATATATTTTTTCCAAAGGTTTTGGCTCTATAAGACTGATAAGATCTATCATTGGATGAAATTTATAATATTTGCATTACATATAAAATGAGAAAAATTATATCTTTCAAAAAGAAATAAAACATTTAAAATACCTTTGAATCCATCATAAAAGTTAAAAAACTAATCAAGGAAGAACAAGAATCAAGTGATTATAAGGATGTGTAAGTTGAACAAGACTTCAAAAAAATTATGGAATCATTTACCAGAATGTCTAAAATAGGTGTGTGGAATGATAAAAGGAACAAGTCACTTAAATGATTTAATTTCCAAAGGAGTTTTCATTTTTCTAGTGACTACCCAAATAAGAAGGATGTTGACACTGGATCATATGAATATGATAACAAGTCCCACATAATAAAGGGTAAGAAGTATAAGAATAATATTTCTTATAATAAGATAAAAATGATGATCAGAGAAATGGATGAATATTTATCAACAAGTATGAAGTTAGATGATGGAAGATCTTCTAAGAATATAATTTTTATTAAGAGTAAATCCAATAACACTAAAGGCTCATTTGAAGAAGTTGTAGGTGATGAGATAAATAATCTATAATGGATTTTAAAAGAAAATATTGAAGATACACTTGTTACCAATATGAAACTCTGAGAGGAATATAAAGGTATGAAGAAAAAATTTGATAAAATACCATTTCAAAATAATGAACAACTCAATAAATATGATACATGTCTTAATGAAATAAGGGGAAATAAGATGAAGATATCTGAGTTAGAAGGAAAGATGAAAATTGTTGAAGAAAATTCAATTGGAAAGGAAGAATCATCACTTGTTGAGGAAAATAAACATTATAGATTGAAAAATTCTTAATTTGAGAATACGGTGAATATTATAAGAGAAAATATTACTAATAAATGTGATGATTCATATCAGACATATTCAATGTACCTTTCTACTAAAAAAATCAAATAAAATGATAAAATATTTCACTAGATTTATTGAACTTAGTGGTCAGTAATCGTAAGAAACTGTGAATAAGGGTCAATTGAGATAGGTTTTTTATACTCCTAAACAATCTCAATGTATATTTTTCACTTATAACAATGTAGGTTTTAGAAGAAAGACTGGATTTGGATGGTCCAAATTGAAAAATGATAAAACATCCTCAAGTGTTGACTAATTCATCCAAAAGGTTTCCTCATAACCAAAAACATCCAAAATCTATGAAAAAATACAAAAACATTCCTAGTATAATTATTATCAATCTCAAAGATAAAGTTTTAGAGGATAATGTTGAAATTTTGGAGTGTTTGGTTATAAATTCTATCCATGTGGGAATAATATTTCACTATGTTGATATATGGGGAAAGATTCAATAGAAAAATAGTGGAAAATCTTGTGGAGATTCTGAGAATATAGAAAAACACAAGAATGAATGACTAGTTTCTTATAAAAAACAACTTAAATTGGATAATCAATCGGAGTAAAACTTACTCAAGTTAATAAGAAGTTAGTTATTATATAATCCAAGGTTTAAAGGTTATTCTACACAAAGTTGATGAAAATTTATCCACAAGTGATAACTTGAAAATAATTAAGTGTGAAAGGTTTAAAAAACTGGGAACAACTTAAGATAGTGTATAAAAAATATACTAGACCAAGAAAATATAATTAAGAAGATATGGTAAGTAAAAAAATGCATTTGATGCTAAAATAGAATGTACATCCACATCAAAAGTGTCAACTAATTAGGAAATATTAATCACACCTTCTAATAAATTGAAGAAGAAGAATATGTCCATATTTAGAGGAATCTCTTAGTCTGAATGTTACTTTTGAGAAACAAATTGGTACCACATTATTACCTATTATTTTATGTTTTCTAAGATAACATTCAATAAATTCAAGGAGATAGATACATCCCTCGAGGTGTATCATTGATGATATGAAGCTAATAAATCCTCACTACCTAGTAAATGTGAAACTTCTAAATAGATTTATAAAATCGAATGTTAAGGTATGTTAATCACACCTTATCCATTTGTTCTTAATTTTATTATATTATCAATTAAGGGTGATTTCTTACTTCATGAAAAAATAATAAAAAGGGGGAGCTTTATATTTTTCACCAAAACCTTTTGATGTGTTTGTTAAATTATGTGAAGGATTTAGCATTTCATTGATAAATATAATTTTTTACAACCCCTTGAGTGGGAATTAATATATTCTAAGAATGAGTTCACATACATGGAATTTTATAGATAGATTATAAATCCTCGGTTGTATATATCTTACTTTATACACAAGGTTAACGCATGTAGACTTAGAGTAGATTAACTAAAGGATATTTTCTAAGAGAACCATGTGAGATAATTCTTCTCCTAGAATTGATCGTGGAATATTTATATAAAGGATATGATCAGGTTTTCAATATAAAAAATTACATAAAAAATCCCCAACTTATCCATTTCATTTTATTTTCAAAGGGGGGTAAAGTTTTGAGAACACATATTGATATATGAATATATGAAAAAGATATTGAAAATAAAATAAAAAAGGGGAGATTGTTGGGACCAGTGTTTCATTTATTTTCAATGATGTGCCAATATGTGTTTAGTGAGTTTGGATGAAGTGGTGAATCCTAGATAATTTTTATCAATTCATCTAATGTAATTTTATTTCATGCATAAAAAATTATCCTTGTTCAATTGTGAATTTTTTATAAAGTGATCATAAATGTTGAAAATATATGATAAGGATTTTTCACATTGCTACTATAAAATATATCCATGCAAAAAAAGTAATATTTTAATGCATGATGATTTAATTTTAAGGACATGAAATATATACTTTTTCATGATGAATTTTAGAAGACGAGAATAAAGTATTAGGTTGTTATTTTTATGTAAGGATTTAAATTTCTTTCATATGATGCTTAGATTTTTCTAATTATATGATTGGTCCTTATATAAAACAATTTTACAACCAACCAGACAACCCAATCTAGGATTGACCAAGCAACTTGTGGGACCCTAAGGGGTCTACCACACCCCTGGGATATTATCTAGGGCCATCCCACGAGCAGAATAAGGTGGACCAATGGAACACAGGGGATGTGTATAAGACTCGTGGAAGCACATCAGTATATAAAGAGCATTGGCATGTGTTAAAGGTGAAACCAATACTAATCCTTAGTAGCTAGCTTGGGGAGTACAATAATGTATTTATTTATAAACCATACTGAAGAACGATGTCATCTCTAATGTGGGACGTGGAGGCATGCGACAATATTTACGTGTCATTTAAATGAAGGATAAAATTAATTCTATCATATTGAGTTTATCTCAACCATCTGATCTCTTGGGGATTTAAAATCCTTCCTTCATCCACCTAAAGATATTCTGTTCACTAAATATTTAGCCTAATCCATCATTTCATAAATTCTAGACATTATTGAATATCATGCTAAAGTTATGAGTTATCCAAATCAAAATGAATTCATGCATGAAATAAAATGACTTGAATCCATGCATAGAGATTGTGGATAATTATAGTAATGATCGTCAACTAAAAATAAAAATGATATTTGCGAGAGTTCATACGAGAATGATTCACTTCAAGCTCCCAAAAGAGATGAAGCATGTGATCTTCATCATCACCTCAAGGTAGATCATGGCCTTGTGGAAGATAAACTCCATTAAATGTGATATATGTTTTACAATACATAAATAAATTAATAATTCCATTAGTGGAATATTTTAAGGGTCTTTGAAGGATTCCTAGATGGGGTATAAAAACCCAATCTAAGGGGGTGTGAGGCATTTTCCACATCTCTTATAAAAATATAAGCACCTTGAATTTTGGTGGGGAATCTATTTTTCATTTGTGAGAAATATCATTTCTAAGTAAATAGATCACCATGAAATCTTTTCTTCATGAGTAGGAGTTCTATGAAACTTTTCTTGTGTGAAGGGGGAGTTACTGCTTTCCCTTTAACTTATGTCTAACACACTAGAAGGATTTATAATGAACTGATTTATGTGAACCCATTCAATGGTGTGAGATCCCTACATGAATACCAACTGGTTTTTGAGAATGAACTTGAAACATATTCAAGGAATTGTTACATAAACTACAACTAAAAAATAACAAGAATAAAATGGACAACTATTGTGCATAAAATAGAAAGTAACAACACCCATTTGGTTTTCTTTGAAGCTCCTTCACAAGTGTGTGCATGACTCACTATTGCACACAAGAAGGAGGTGAAAAAATATAGTCCATGTATTTACAATAATAGAGAAATAAATTGGTCAATGTGTTTTCATGTGTGCATATAGGGTGTCAATAAAGAAACACAAGGTTAACATTGTGTGTGTGTGTGCATATAAGTTGTGTGTGACACAAGGTAGATATTTTATACACAGCTTTTGCATGAAGGACTTAAATGGTACATGGAATATACATTCATGTGATAACATGCATGCAAGAGATATAAGTGATGTGTGTGAATCTTGAAAGAAGAAGGTAAACATAGTGAATTCATTCTTACTTTCATACGTAGATAACAAGGGATACCTCAAAAACACTTTTGTATTCCATGAAATGCATTTATAAAGTGTAATTTATTTGATGTTATAAAATTATTTTTCCTTGAATAAAATACTAATGAAGAATGTGCACAACTTATACACAACCTAGTGTGACCGAGACTTCATAAGAATTAAGAATCATCCCAAACATAGTTTCACTAAGGTAAATGGTCATTACAGGTGATTGAACTTATTTAAGAAATAACAATATCATAGAAATATTTCTTGTAGTGCATATAAGTAAGTGTGATTCAGAAATATCATATAGGATGATCAATCGATAATCCTATAATGGATCAAGACTAAAGATAAGAAAGAGTTAGTAGATGGGGGTTATAACCAATTAATGAAGAGGCTTGAGCCTTGGGGATATAACCAGTCTAGTATAGTTGGGAGTATAACCAACTAGTGAGGTTGGATTGGATATGGGGGTATAACTAGCTTCTAGTTGGTGGGTTATAACCAATTACTATTTGTAATCACCATTTTATATAGTCTATAATCCATGTTGGGGGAATAACTAACATAGAAAGTAGTAGGACTTTTACCAAACCTTGTAAATCCTTGAGTTCTATACCTTTACTATACATCATTACTCTAGGTGAGGATGAGTGACACAAGAATAGTGTATTAAGGATTTAACCAACCACAGATGTTGGATTATAAATTTACAATTAATAAAAGGAAAAAATGGATCATTGATTCACCCCCTCGCCCTCTCAGTGACCTTACACTGATCTAGGAACTAATGGTTTACCCTTTTATAGTTTTATATTTCCTTTATGCTACTCACTAAATTTATTAAATACCTTAACAAAGAATTTTTATTTTTCTTTCTTGATATTTAATTTCAATATCATGGTGTGAATATGTCCATGAAATATATCTTTTAATTATCTATTACAGGGTGGTATCGATGTTTTATATTGCAAGATTCTCCCTAAACTTGATGTTGAAGATTCCATAAACAATTTCATCTCATTTAATAAATGTTCTATCATGTTGTCCTAAGTAATGAACAATTCCTAAATGAAGTGTGTCATATATCAAAGTTTCATTTTTGATAGATATACTTAATAAGTAATCATTATTCATCACATGTTCAGTGAAGTATGGTGGGAGATAATTATCTCTTTACTCCCACTATGCCAACCTATACATATGTATGCTAAGAACTCTTTTCATACCACCTATTCCAACCCACACACTCACACTTTCATTGACCAGTATTGGTCATTCACTGTCTACGTCATTGCCGACAGTAGCCTAGATTTAAGATTGGTCATGTACTGATGGTTTCTAGGATTCATAGCTAGTTGAGATGGATAAAAATTTTCAAATTTATTTTCATTTAACTCTTGGAAAATATTATCCAAAAAATCAACAGTAAACTTAAATTAAATCAATAACCACTTCCTCAGTATAAAATAATATTCTTTTATATTTTTCATTCTACTTAGTTTTATGCATTAGAACTAAAAATACCTTCAATATATTCTTTTTATTTTCATATTTACAAACATTGATAACAAATAAAACATAATAGAAAGTGGGATCAATAATCTCCACCATAGTATTTTTTGTGAATAGAAACCAAAATAATTCACGTCAATTTGTTCTAACTTTTTGTGAATATGATTTTTTCTTCTCTCACCCACTCTCATTTATGTTTTAATTTTTTATCTCCCCCATATCAATATAAAATACAAAGAAATCCAGAAAATATGTTGGTACCACTTCATTCTTAGTGATGTTCTATCAATCATTAAACTCTGAGTCTACTTAATTCATGCATGGTTTAGAAAACAAGAAGGTTGGATCAAGAAAAAAAATTATCTATTAAAAATTTGATAATCATACAAATTGGAACTCAATGCCTTAACTCGTTCAGGGGATACCTATTGTTTCAGGATGAATCGTGATAATAAAAATTTATAACTTTATTCTTTTTGAAATAATAAATTCAGATCCTTTCCAATAACCTTTTTTAATAACTTTCCATAAATTCTATATTTGCATGAAATGAATAAATATTAAAGAATATAGGAATAATATCCCCTTAAGAGATAATATTTATCTATATTTCATCAAGGTTGATCTCTTCATCAGATGATATTTGGAATATCAATTAATAATCATTCCAATATGGTAACATTTTTATATCTCGAATGGTTATTTAAGTTTAATACACTTCATTTTTTTTCTCTATTTCAGAATAATAATCAACTTCTATTCCATGCATGGTAATTTCACAAAGAAAACACAAATTAAAGAGTGAATAAGGTGGAACCTCATTTTCTCTTTAGTGAGAGAAATAAGGATAAAAATATATTCTCAAAAATTATAATCTTATATTTTCTTATTTATATTTATGAATGTTATTTATACTTATTTTTATAGATTACATAACAATATTGGATATCATGGGTACTGTTCCCCTTTCAACTTTCTCTTAGTGTGGGAAATTGATCATCTGGTAATCCATCATGGCATAAGGATTACATGGTGAAATTTACATGTTCTTCAGGATCCGTTCTTTCCATTATTGGGATAATATTATTATGAAACAACAATTTTAATTGTACTTATTCTATTTTAACCTACCACATAGATCATCATGTGGTGTTGAGACGTTATTTATTGAAAATATCTTATGAAATTCATTTCCATCTTCATATAGAATAGTTTCTTTACATTTAGAGCTTTCTTTCATTTATGATTTCTTCATTTTATTTTCGATTCCTAGATACACCAAATAGAAAACTGGAAATTCACTTTTGTCATGCTCAAATTTCATGGACATTCTATATGGGTTTTCTTGAGTGTGTTTCACCATACCTTCCGTTCTTTATTCTCATAGAATCATTTTATTTTTTTTTCTTCAACTTTATTCTATTTTTATTGATAATCATGTCTTATTCTTAAAGTTCCATTGTGCGTCCTCTTTTACCAAAAAAATAATAAACTCTTCACTTTTTCTGTGACAAAATTATTGATCTTCTTGGGTGTTCTTGATTCTATTTTTTACTTCCCACACAAGAAAAAATCACTAGTCACCTTTATTGAAATATTCTTGGGGATATTCTAGTTGGTGTTATACTTCATCTTTTCCCAAGTTTGTATCACTTTTCTATATTGTAATTTTTGTTCTTTTTTATTTATTTATATTTAATACATAATTAGATAGGAATGTATCACACACTTAACCAATTCCATTTTACATAACATAGAGATTTTTCATGTTTTCGAATCTATTTGTAGTATATAGATTATTACTTTTTCCTTGTTCTTGTTTCCAAATCTCTATCATACTTCCCCTCAATATATAGTTATTTATTCTTATATAGGTTAACAAACTATTCCAATAATCCAATTTCATGTTCCCAAATTTATTACAACACTAATAGTATTCCACAAACCTTAATCTTTAGCTTTGAATATAGACTTTTCAAGAATTACAAGTGTGTTATTTTAGTTATTTTTCTACCAATATTTCGCCTTTTTGGGGAAAAACTTCACATATAATTTATTCTAATCACCTTAGATATAGAGGGGTGTTTATCAACATTTTTTCATATCCAAATTTTTTTAAAAGTAAATTTTAATCCTACATTATAAAAATAAATAGATTTAGTGGAAGCATAATTTTTATATTTAGATAATACCTTTTATCATGTGGATATATATTGATCATTGTATTATCTCATAATGTTTTAAAAAATTGATTAGAGATACATTTATAATGTAAAACTACTTAGAATTTCCTGTGAAAACAACACAATTTTTCCTTTTTGGGAAGACATTGATTCAACTACTTCCAAACACTTTAATCTAATTTCAACCTATAATAATTTCATATTGAGAATTTATTTCTAATCCTCAATTAATTTAAATTTTTATTTATAATCCTTTATCATCTATTCAAAATTATATTTATGAATTTGGTTTTTCTATTGAATTTTTCTATACTTCCCTTTAATATGATATACTTTGATTATAAAATGAGAATTATTCATTGTAGTCAATTATTCAAATGAAATGGTATTTTATTCTAGGCCTTTTAAGGATTCTTATTTATCTAAGAATACTCTCATAAAATCCTTCTCAAATCTAGATCATCTTCCTTCAATATTCATATTCCAAGGGCATTTTTCCTCTATTTGATTAGTATGAATTGTGTATTAAATATAATTTTTGGACAAGGACTTTTCCTCTATCTCTAATTCCTTTTCAAGGTGGTTTACAACTTCCTATAATTATTTAATATAGCTAATAAATTAAACAATATCATTGGGAAATCGTAATATGATTTATTCAATGTAAGAACATGAATCAATATATACCTTATCAAAGTAATCCTCAAAAATATGGTCCTCACCACATTTTCTTGATTTCTCAATGAAACTGTCACAACCTAACCCACCAGGACCCCTCTTAGGCCATAATAAGGATAAGTCTAACACCCTAATCCCACCTCCAATAAGTCAGGGGATAGCGATAAGTGTCGAGTAGGAAAAACACTTAAATATTATTTTTTTAGCCAAATTTTCATGTACATAATCACAAAAATATTTCCATGAAAATATATAGATATATAATAAAATATATGACCATCTAAAGAGTAATAAATTCATGTAACAACCAATAAGAAAAATATCAAAGTATGGTAGTGTAATACAAAAGAAATAAAGGGTAAAAATATACAACCATCCAGAAAAGAGGACCCAACCTGAAAACTATAATGAAAAGAGAAACTGAAGAGATCCAAGCTCAGAATATCCAAGTCTAACCATAGAATTCAACCAGAACCTCCATGTATCAATATGCTCCACCAAAAACAATTCCACCAAAGTCATCGCTAATCTTCATGTCTTATGCATAAGACACAACACGTGTAGGCATAACTCATGTAGAGGTGAGTATATTCATACCCAGTAGGATACTTGAAAAAAAATAGTGAATAAGAGGTATTAAATAATCATCTCAACTCATAAACATAGATGGGAAATAAACCCAACATCATATACGAAAAAAAAAGAAACCCAATATATAAGAGAGAGTAACGCCATCCTCACAGAGAGATAAGAATTATGAGTCATCCTATAGCTCCCAAAGGTCTACCTTTGATTCCAAGAACCATGTGAAACCTCACTAGAATCATAGTGAAGGGCCTTTACTTTTCCACTAAACTACAAAATAAAGTGATCACTTACTCCAATGGATAACATGCTCCCATTTAGAGCACAATGATGGGGGAGTACCACTCTGTAGATAGAATACTCACACTCTCAATAGTATGGGGGAGTAAAAACTCTACCTATGTGAAGAGTATGGGGTACCTATTCACATGTGTGATAGAGGACTACTAACCCTATAATATCTCTTTGATGATCAAACCCAATCACTTCCATCATAAAAACACTATTGAAGGATGTTCCCCACTCATAATACCTCATGTGGTATTTATGATTCTAAAAAAAATGGAATCATCATTTTCTATAGAGAAAGATAATTAGTATATGATACTCAAGATCCTAAATCTGAGTCCCAAAAAAGGATATATTAAATTTATAAGGTTTATAGATAAAGGAACACAATGTATACATAGGGTCTCATGGTGTGTTACCCCACCTAGTCACCTGGGAATTTCCTTTTACGAACACACCTTGGATTTCCATATAGCTCTACATGGTGTGTACATATGGTTACATGGGACGTGACTTCACCTAGACACTTGGTCACATCTTCCTCTAAACATTCCTTGGGAAGCCATGTCTCCCAACATGGTATGTACCAAATGGAACACAGCATGTAGGTTCAACTAGGGTCCTAGTTGTGTTCTCTCAAAACATGTTTTAGCTGACCATGTAGGTCCATAGGGCATGTGGGATTAGCCAAATGGATTGTGGTATTTAACTCAACTGAAAACCATGCTATCGTGATAAATCATGATACATGGAATGTGTTCCTCTAGGTAAATATTGTTTAGTTTTGTTTCTCATAGAAAATAAAGTGTTCCTTTATGAAGATGCTAGATTCATGATTTATTCCACCATCCTTGACATTTTTTCAAACTAAATCCATCAAAAATGAAAGGAAAAGCCTCTAATTATTGATTCTTATCATACAGTTATTGGAAATTGGAACTTCGATTTACCATGGGGTAGTCTCCACACCCACCATCATAGTATAGGATTCATGATATATGATTCCATCACCCACATCCAGAAACTTTTATTGATCCATATTTTATAAATTGATCCCTACTTTAATCATGAATCCATCATGAATCTAATGGTTCGATCATGTTTGAATATAGCTCACCAAAGTCGAATCAGTGATTCTATGGTCCAATGATGAAGAATGTAAAAATAGAGGTGGTAAAATCATAATATAGGATTCATTTCATCATTAGATAATTTCATCACATCCAATGACCACAAATTGGGGAAACCAAGGATGTCAAAAAAATGTACAAAAAATATAAAAAATTAGGTTAGAAAACTATAATTAAATCTAGGATCATGTAAAGAATGGAAATCATAGGAAAACAAAAGTAGATACAAAAATCCATACGTGAAAATTAAATCAAAGGGTGTAAATCCAAAAAATAAGAAGCCTAACCTCCATAAAGGATAAATTTATAAAGAATAATGCATCTTCTAGAAATGAAGGTCATGATTATTCTATGTTCATCAGTCGCATCACAAATCACCCTTATCATTCTCTGATGATCTACATTCCCAAGTTTCTAAAGAAAATTAATCACTCCTACTCTCTAATAACCTAAGACTATATGGCTAACATTTAGTGTTTTTCATAACACTATATAAATGGATAGGGACCTAGTTTTAGTTCATTTTTGTAAATAAAATGAAATAAATTTTTTTATTTACTTAACACACCCACAAAAGGCTACCTTCAACCGAACTCCTGATTCTAACAAACATTATGTAATTCCTAGGGTAAACCTCGC
This sequence comes from Viscum album, assembly GCA_963277665.1. Classification (NCBI taxonomy): domain Eukaryota; kingdom Viridiplantae; phylum Streptophyta; class Magnoliopsida; order Santalales; family Viscaceae; genus Viscum; species Viscum album. The sequence goes on from OY728163.1 coordinate 341,781,472, forward strand.
ATTTTTAAAAAAACAACCACGGTCTCAGATTTCTATATGAGGTCCTCATCCATGAGAAAATCATTTATTCCAAAAATATGTTTGTGTATGTGTGATTTTATATATATTCATATTTTTAATATATTAACTCCAAGGACTTGTGACACCCATAACATAGTTATAACTTCAAATAAAAAACCATATATATATATATAGATATATATTAAAAGCATAAAACTACTAAATTAGGAGTCATTACATTACCCCACTTTCAAGGATTTCCCACCTGAAAATAATAAGCTACTTAAAAGTGTGGGGATACAAAGCCCACATATGGATCTCACACTCATAGGATCTCTCTTACAAACTCCCATGCCACTAAATCACCTAAACTAGAGGAATGTTCTATCCATGTAAGATATTCTCTTATTAATCCTCAACCACCACTAGATATTCTGAGAAGGTGGCTCTATCCTCGATTCCCTTCTCTCCCCAGTCAATTATGTGTGATGTGTCATGAAAATGTATCCTTATTTGTGAATCCTGGAAGACTCCAGGAACTTGGTCCAACCTTAAGGGTAGGTATAAGTGGTAATAAACCTAAAAAATCCTCTATAGGATCTAGAATGGACTAATGAACCTCGAGGATAGCATGCTTCCTCAACCAAAACTCTATAATCTACATCATGGTGAGACTCTTAGAGAAACATGTACTCCCTGGTAAAACTATAGATTCTAATGTGATTGATTTGAGTAAGATTTTTATCTACTCTTATTCATCCTCATATGCTTGTGAATCATCTGAACCTTCTCTATTGTGTCTAGCAACATCTCTTTCTCAACAAAATTCTTATCACCAATCTCAGTCTAGCTTAAGGGTTCGTTTTAGTGTTTCCCATACAGGGCCTCAAAATGTTTCATTCCAATAGTATATTAGTAGCTATTATTATAAGAAAACTCCACCAATGGAAAGTGATCCTATCAGTAACAGTTAAAGTCCATAACATAGGTTCTCAACATATCCTCCAAAACCAAGATGGTCGGCCCAACTTGTCCTTCAATATGAGGTGTGACACTGTTCTCATCCATAACTGGTTCCCAAAAGAATCTTATAGACCACTAAACAATTATAAAATTAATAGAGAAACACATATAGAGACTATTTTCATGTGTAACCCATGCATCTGAATAATCTCATACATGTACTAGTACCCCAAACTCTCAACCAAACTAAACTCTCTAATGGAAAAATGTGCACTGACTTGATAATCTAGTACAAAATAACCCAAATGGAATCATGTATTCTCACTATCCATATAATCCCCATCCCACAATCCATTTATATCCAATCCCAATTCATTCCATAAACTCAAGAGGTTGAGAAAAAAATATTGGAACCTGATGTTCAATATTTACTTGCTGACATGTGAGACACCGAAAAAAAACTATGAAATGCTTAACCTCATTAAATCCCACTAAAACTTCCAAAAATTGTTCTTTTAAAACTTCTCTATAGATATATGTAAAGATAAAGGAAATTTATGAAACACCCTCCATACATCCTCATGCAATGTGACTGGAACTACTGTCCATCCCTAAAAAAAGGATGGCATGCTCCCCTCATTCCAAAAATCTATCAAGTTCATATCTTGAGGATATATGGTCATATAAAACTTCAAAATCACCATATCTCACTCTAAATAATCATTGGATCCACTAATATCAAATAAAGACAATTTCCACCCCTCTCCTCTACTAGGGTCAACTATAGAAAGGACAAATTATATGATATCTTATCCACCAATAGAGAATGTGATATCCTATTAAGGGAATATACCACCATTTTTTCTTTCCCTAGAGTATAGAATATCTCAAATTTATAGTCATTCAAGTACTCCCACAAACACCTCTTTCTTATGATAAGATCTCTATGGGTGAATATGTACCTAATACTCTACTACATTGATTAAACACTAAAATGATCACTTATAAGATAATGCCTTCACATATTTATAGTGAATACTTCCACTACTAACTCTAAATAATTCACATAGTTATGCTCATGTGGTCTCAATTACCAAGACCCATAATTTATCACTTCCAGCCTCTCCATTAAAATGCATTTAATCATAGCTCAAGAGGCATAGAAAAAAAATATTTCCTTGATGCCTTCCTTAGGTAGTCTCAACACAGAAGCACTAGTCAACCTCAGCCTCTTCTCCTTCAAGGATCTATAATATTTCTCTGTCAAGGAAAATGGCTTAACATTCCATGTCAAGTAAATTAAGTGGTATACAGCCACATAAAACTATACCACTAAGCTCTGATATTACACCGCCAATGTGAGAAAGATACACACTTATAACATGGCCTTTGGAGGTTCCTAAGAAATAACTACATCAATCCTTGATAGATCTATAGTTACACCATTATCATAGATGAAACTCCCCAAAAATTGAACCTATGAAACCCAAAACTGACTCTTTGAGATCTTAAAATATATCTAGTTCTCCTAAAGTAAGTCTAGGACCATCCTCTAATACTCTTCATGCTCCTACTATGATTCAGAGTATATGAAAATGTCATTGATAAAGAAAAATAAAAAATGATCCATGTATGGATAGAATATCTAGTTCATAAGATCCATGAACATAGTAGGTGAATTATTCACAATGAAAGGCATCACCATGAACTCATAATTCTCGTAGTGACATCGTAATTTCATCTTCATAATGTTATCCTTGTGAACCCTCAACTAATGGTATCCAAACTTGAGATCAATCTTTGAAAACAAAATCACAACTTTTAACTAGTTGAAAAGTTTTCCAATCCTCAGAAAGGAGTACTTGTTCTAGATCATTACTTATTTCAGGTGACAATAATCAACACAAATCCATAAACTCTTATCCATATTTTTAAAAAAACATCAGATCCACCAAGGGAGACACACTAGTTCTGGTAAAACCTTTCTATTTAAGGTATTCCTACTAAACCCTCATCTCTCAGATCTTAATATGGGCTATCTAATATTTCATATAATATATAAGTGCAGTATTTGGGTAAAATTTGATAAAGATTTCAATATCTATCCTCATAGGTAGTCCCATAAATTTTTTTTGAAATATGTCCGTACATTTGTACACTACCATTGAAATAAATATGGCAAAAGGGACCATTGAACAAAGGGCTAAACCCTCCAACTGATGGGTGATAGTTTGTAGCTTCTTTAACATGATCCCCACTCACTCATCCTTAAGATAAATCTTTCCCAAGAAGGATAATCTCATCCATTTCTCATTAAGTCATATAAATCTCTTGAAAAGACATTATATATAGGCATGAACTATGGAAAACTAGTCTATACCCTAGATAAAATCATAACGTTGCATTGTAATGTCCTATAAGTCCCACAAGAAACTGTCTCCACAAAGTACCAACTCGCACTATTCATAAATGCATGATATAGAAGAATCACTCCTTGTAGGTATCTCTAGCCATAGATAATATTCTAAAGACTCAATTGGAAGCTCTGTCTATTACACAAGGAATATAGAAAAAAAGGAATGACTCACTAATGTGTCTACAAGTATTGTATCTAGATTAGAGAAGTCATAGATCATACAACGAATCATCTCATGAGTAGCCTAATTATATCCATTCATATTCTGCAACTCATCACACCCTCAACTACAAGCCCTCTAAGCTTAGAATAGATCACCTCGTGGTGGTTTTGGGAGTATCTCATATTATCATCCTCCTCCTACAGCTCCACCCTCAAGAGATGAACATATTCCTATATCAGCACTACCTATCTAGGGGCCTCCCTGACCATGCATGGGATATCCATGATTGCAATGTTGCATATGGTGTGGCAGTTCATCCACTACCTAACCACTATCAGCAGCATGGAAAGTCAGAAAATCATGAGACATGTAACCGCACCCATCACAATCATATTACCATAACTATATATATATAATGGATACTCTATAAAAAAACCTATTCTACATATCCATGTGTTTGAGTCTAAGAATGAATATTCCTCATATACTGATACCTGAACAATTGTCTCTTGTGAGACACTATATAAAACTCATCCCCATGATTTCAACTACTAGTTTTAACCTCTCAGTGTGCCTCTACTAAATATTACTCTACAAATAAGTCCCTCATTATAACTCCATCACAAGTGTGAATGCACAAAGAGACCATGCTATAACAGATGTATATATGAAGGCCCTTCCCAAACTTCTATTCTCAGAATTACCCATCCCACACCATATCAAGAGAGTAGTGTGTGAGGTCTATAAACCTTGAGGTATACTCAAAAATAGTAATGTAACCTTATTTTAGATCAATATGATACTGTATATTCATATATTTCAAAATGGAATGGTAATACACATAAAAAATGGAAGTCTGACTAGGATATCATAATATAATCATGGGTCTGAGGGATCAGACCCCACCAGTGCCATGTATCTCCATAAAGAAGGTTTGTTTCAAGCACAACCATCTGATTATTCATGGTTTGAACAAGCTAAAATATTATTTCCAATACCTCAATCCAATCCTCAAATACATTAGGGTCTATCTCACCATCAAACCTAAGAGGCCTCTATCGATGGAACCTATATAATTTGATAAGAATGTGTGTGTCATCATCCTGACCTTCTGGTCATATCAACCTCCCAACATGTAGTTAATCATCCTCCTAGACCGCTAGAGGTGGATCCATGTGTTGTCCATTATATGGGAACATTTCTTTATGATCACTTAGAGGAAACACCTCATGGGTAGGTCCCTACACTAAGGCCTCATCACTCAATTGTTCATCATCAAGACCCTGTATCTATATCCTAGTCGATTGTTATTATAGAGGCATCCTAAAATTTAACAAGATGTACCATGGTTAGATGAGAATATCTAAGAATTTGATTTAATAATTACATTAAAATAAAAAAAACTCAATCATATATGATTTATATACCATTATATCCCTGTAACTAATATCTCGGTATACTAATTCAACAAGAATGTAGTCATAATGTTAGTGAATAGATACGTCATCTACCACACTATCATTGGGTTCTATTTCCTAAGATCTGAACTCGATACACTATAAAATCATTAACCAAAGTTCCCAAGCCAAATCACATGAAAGGTTCAACACCAAATGCCAACCCCTGGACAAGGAACCTTTGATACCACTCTTTCATCGACAAACCCATCAAGACCCTATCTCAGCTGGTATTAGTCTGAGGGTAACACCCCAAGCCTACCTTCAAAGGGAAGGGGATCAAGATAAGAATTGAGTATGAAAAACAATGATATGGGTGGCCTTATTCTAATGTACCTATATGCACAAACACAACCAACCCTATAAAATAGTACATAGATATAATAAAATGTCAAACCATCTAAACTGAAATCAATACATGGGACAACCTAAAGGAAACAAATCAATGTACAATAGTGTAATAAAAAATATATAATGTGGAAAATTGATTCCCAGCCAAAAAAGTGGTCTCAACCTGAAAAATACATGGAAAGTGGGAACTAAAGAGAAACTTTCTCATAATCTACAAGGATGGCCATAGAACATGGTTGGCACCTTCAAGTGCCACTATACTCCACCAATACTGGGTCAATCGAAGTCACTAAAAATCTATCAACTATTTGTATATGGCACAACACATGAGGGAATATACCATGCAGGGGAGAGTATATACATTCCCAGTAAGATGCCTCAAAAACCAAGAGTGAAGAAAATATAAAAAAAAAGCTATATCCCAACCCATAGATACAGATGGGATAGAATACCAACACCATATATTCTCAAAAGAAACCCAAGAAAATAGAGAAATGGTATCTCCATATACACTACTATATAATAATAATGAGTCATGAAAAATTTTATAAAGGTCCATATTTGATGTCAATCACCACATTCAACCTCACCAAAATAAGAGTGGAGGGACCTCACCTCGCCACTACACTCCACATTCAATAGAGAACTGACTCCAGGGGAGGACCTACTCCAAGCTGGAGCTCGATGATGGGGGTGTACCACTCCATAGATAGAGGACTTGCTACCTCTTTAGTATGAGGGAGTACCAACTATACCTTTACAAATAGTATGGGGTACCGAAACATGGTGTGTAAGGGGAGTACTGACCCTCGCATCTATCTCCAATGATCAAACTCGATATCTTCCATCATCCAAGCACCGCTAAAGGAAGTGACCCAAATGTGACACCTTATGTCATGACTCTGATGCCAAATCATAGGATACCATCACATCCTACATGAAAAACAATTTAGGATAGGATACTCACAGTCCCAAATCTATGTCTTGAAGAAGAAGATGCATAAGGTATAAGGTTTTTGGAGAAAGGTACACAATGTGTACATAGGGTCACATGGTGTGTGATCTCACCTGGACACTTGGGTGTATACTCCTATTAACATGGCTTGGCCATCCATTTATCACCACATAGAGTGTACATATGGTTACATGGAATGTGAATCCACATAAAGACATAGGCATGTCTTACCCTAGACATGGCTTGGGAATCTATGTCTCCCAACATGGCATGTCCCTAAGGGAATAAGTTGGGTAGGTTCACTCAGGGATCTAGATGTATGATCTTAGAATATGGTTGGGATTATCAAGTAGGGTCAAACATCATGTGTTCCTGGCCACAATACATCTGATATTTAACTTTTTTGAAACTGTATCCACCATGAGAACCCAATATACATTGTGTGTGCTCTTCTAGATATAAATTATATCGTCGTGTTTTTTGCAGATAGGGAAGACAGACTTCTTGTAGATGTTATAAAAATGATTTATTAAACCTTCATTTCATTCTAACCCACCTTAATTTTTTGAAAATTAAGGTGAAATCCTCTGTTCATTGATTACTAGCCCTTAGTGACTAGAAATCAAAACTTCAATTTCCCATAGGTTATTTTTTACACCACTAGTCATCGTACATGGGTCCTAATCCATAATGTCATCTCCCACATCCCACAATACATTTTTATCCATCCATAAAATATTGATCCCAATATAGATCATGCATCATTCATGAATTTGGGAGTATTATATCCCTCGAATCCATCCCAAAAATGTAAAATCACAGACCCCATGGGCCAAAGATGAATAATGGGATGAATGGTGGTTGTAAAATCACAAGAATGGGGTATGATCACCATTGTCTAACGTGATACTAGCCAATTACCATAAATTATAGAACCAATTGGTGGGAAAAATAGGAACACCAAATAGAAATGATTATGTTCAATAAATCTAATAAAATACAAGCTCATGAAAAGGAAGGGAATCATGGGAAAATAAAATGAGATATAAACATTAATGCTTGAGAAATAATTCAAATAGAGAAAATAAAAAAAATAATGAGACCAACCTCGAGAAAGGATCAAACACTAATGAAGAACACATTCTCTAGTGGCGAAGTTGAAGATTTCGTTTCATTCCTCATTCACCAAATGAATGTCTCTAATTGTTCATTTGTGATTTATATTACTGAGTTACCAATGCCAATGAAGCTCTCCTACTCCACTCTAATATCCTAGGGTTATGTGGTTAAGCTTTTGGGTACTTTATAATGACATATAAATAGAGATATATTTAGTTTTAGTTTATTTAACTAAATAAAATAAATTTTTTTATTCAATTTACTTAACGCACCCATTAACATATTCCTTCAACCAAATGCTCGATGTCGGACCACTTTATATCATACCTAGGGTAAACCTTGTGTTCCGAAAACAAACATGGTCGCATATTTTCTATTTTAGGTCCTTATCAATGAGAAAATTATTTATTTTAGAAATATCCATGTGTATGATTTTATATGTATAAATATTTTTAATATATTAATTTTGGGGTCCTTTAATATCCAAAACACGCTACCAACTCCAATGAAAAATCCAAATATTTCGATATTAAAAAGATCCAATAATTGAGACTAAAGTTTTTATAGGATCTATCGTGAAAATAATTTTTATTTTATTTATATTCATGGAATAAATAAGAGGTACTTGAAATAGAATCATTATTCTACTTCTTTCCATTATACTACTCATCCACTTCTTTAATATTCATGCTCAGTAAGATATCATCATGATTATACCATGCTAAATTTGTATTTTCATCCTCTTTTATCAAGAGGGAAATCCTCTTTTCTTTCTCAACTCCTTTTCCTTCTGTTCTTTTAAGTTTTGGATGAGATAAGAATTTTTTCAATGGTTGATATGACTCCTACATGTTTTTACTCCATATATCCTTTCGATGCAAAACATGAAAATAAAATTGAACCATTAAAATATTAGAGAATTAAATATAAAGGTTTGATCGTAGCTCTAATAGAGATTGTTAGGATCAAAAAGGTATTATCCAATACTATAGGGTGAATTAGTTTCGGTAAACATTTATTAATTTTTAAATTTAATACCTTATTTACTATTCACATATTCAATTAATGGATTTAAATTTCTTATTATCTCTTATTTGGTTGGGATGTATATAGATATAAATATAAAATCATCAAGACAAGGACACTAGGGTTTTTGGATGAGATTTACCTCCTAATAGATGACTAAATGCTTGGTACATCATGGTTATTATCCCACATGCACAGATTCATTCATATTATCAATGAAATAATGAGAAAGGGTATGACCATGAACTTTTTATCCTAAAATTGATCTGGTAAAAAGTAACTAAGGGTTTATTGTCCAGTTATAAAAGAGAATGGACTTACACTTCTTTGAAGAAATATCACCTATGTTGGATTGGGTCCCTCCTTGACTATATTAATTGAACTTCGTCCAATCATATAGTAATCAATTAGTCTAAATCAACCTTCTTGAAAATTCTACAATAAATGATTGTTGAAGGAAGGTATTTCCATATTCTCATCCATAATAGAATTGGCAGTAGGGTTGGCTGATAATAGTTTTCATTATCTTCATCATCTTTTATTCAATATATAAGAAACCTCTCTTCATGCATCATTGGATATATCATTCACTTTGGAGTAGGAATTAATATTATAGATAAAATGGTCAATCTTCTATTAATTTATCATTCTTCTTTAGTGAATCCAAATGGAACTATGTTACTCTTTCTAATTTGATATACAAAATTTAAAATAGGTTGTTATATCGGTTTTTTTCCTATATCTCGCTATTTTACTTATAGAATATTCAATAGCATACAATAAAACCTTACTTATTCAATCTTATTCTTAGAATATATATTCAACATATTTCTTAAATGTATTTCCTTATAATTATTACACTTTGAATATTATCAAATATCAAACATCAAGTCACCTTATTCTTTGGTCGTTCTGAATATTTGGACTTAATTTTCTATAATTCTTAGTGATCTAATAATTCATACAATATCTCTCATTCAAAATTCTGCCTTCCTTACATTTAAATTTTCCTCCAAAAAAATAGGAAGAATCAAAATTTCTTTTCATGGTATTTGAATTATTTTTGGATTTCTTTCCATTTTAATTCTCCTCAAAAACAACTTTTGAAAATTCTATATATGCATGTAAAACATTCATATTTCATTTATAGTCATAGATTCTCATTTTGAAGCATAATGGTTCTTAATTTCCTTATTTTCATCTTCTAATAACTTCTAGAATCATGACACAATCCTTATGATATTATAATCTTTAACACCAAGAAAAGTATCAATAGATTTATTCATATGTGTGTATGAAAAATACTAACAATCCGATGACAACTACATTCAATCAAACCACACCAAAGTTCATAATGATCAAACATACACTAGTAGTCACATGTACTCTATTCCACATTGACACATAAATTGGTGAAAAAATAACTATGTTGGTTCTTCAATCACACATATAATCACTTGTAGAATGAAACTTATGTTAAAACTCTAAATAAACCTGATTAATTATCTCCATAAAATAATTTTGAGTGTCTCACTTTCTTCTTGAAAAAAAATATCTCTATGAATATACTACTTTATGATATCAATATGACATATACAATGATTTTATTGAGACTCCCTATATCTCATAGGTAGTTTTTCATATACCCAAGGTCTCAACTATGTTGTGGTCTTTATTGTCTAACTTCTTTGTCAATACCCAGGTCATATTCTATTTATTTTAGATCTTTTTTTCAATCATAATTATCTAATTAAAATAATAAATTTTAATCTTTGAGTAATAGTAAAGCATCATTACCATTACAATATTTATTTCCTCAAAATATAAATTCTATAATTTTGAAGAAATATCATTTAAGATTACCTCTACATAGATTACCTTCACAAAATTCATATTTACCTACAAAAATACATTTATAAACTGAGTTTACCTTTAAGTAGGTTATGAATCACCTTTATGTATAATAGGGTTACCCTTATATTGATCATTGGTATATTTAAATGAGTGGTTTTACCCTTCCATATTTCAATCTTACTTACACACAGCTCACAGACTCTATGATTTACCTTGACATGGAATAATTCTTCTTCTTTCTTGATAATTCATTAGGATATTGTGGTATGATTATATCCTTGAAATATCCCTTTTAATTAGATATTATGGCATGGTATTGATGATTTTTTCTGAAATATTCTCCCAAAACTCAAGGTTAATGATGATGGATATGGTGTCTCCTCATTTAAGAGATATTCTCTATTGTTTTATTGGGTCATGGATGGTTCCCATAGGAGACATATCTCGCATCGATGTTTCCATTAGGATAGCACTCCTTAATAATAAATCACAATTCAGCACTAAATCAATGAATTTTAATGGGATCTAATTATCTCTTGTAGTCCACCATGTTGACCCACATGTGTGTATGTTAATAACCCTTTTAACTAATTCCTATGTAGACCCATGAAATCACACTTAAACTAACTTATATAGGATATGAATCCTTTATTACATTGTTGGATGTCTCTTGGATTTAACCTTGGTTAGCTTACAATGGTGTCTATGCTGCTTTTCTAGTTAACCTGGATAATAATTGTACAATTTTTTTTAACACTTAGAATCTATTATCTAAAAAAATAGTAAGAATCTAGATAACTAGAAACATCTTCCTCCATATACACTCACATTATTTATATTTTCCATTCTCCTCATTTTTATTATTTGTAAGTCCAATTACTTCCAAACTCTTCTTCTTTTTCTCATATTGAAATACATTGAAAACATATACAACATAACACAAAGTGGGGTCAATAGTTATTTCCAAAAAGAGGGTATCTATGGATCCTTCAATGAAAGTGTAAATTAATGAAGTACTGAGAGAGAAATATGTATTAGATATCAATAGATTCCTAGGATTATCTTGGTATTATTGATTATTTGTGGGCAAATTATCATGATTTTAAAACCCACTATCTAAGATAACATAGAAGGGGTAAATTTTATCTAGACTACAGATTGTGAAGAAATATTAAAGGAGTTGAATAAGAGGATTATAATTTCATCTATACAAACACTACCCTCAAGTGTGTAAGGATTCAAGGACTATAGTGATTCTTCAAAGAAATTATTGGGATTTTTACTCATGAAAAATGATAAATTGATAATCTATGCATCTCAAAGATTTAATATCCATGGGACAAACTGCCTAATTTAGGATCTGGAGTTGGGTAAAATAATCTTTTCACTGAATATTTTGTGGTATTATATCTATAAATATTATAAGAATCATCAGATCCTCAAGTATACATTCACATAGAAGGATATAAACATGTTCCAATGAAGGTTATTCGTGTTGATCAAGGATTATGACTTCTCAATCCATTATCATCCTATGAAGGATAATAAAGTGGAAAATTATATAAGTATAAAAGATCCTACAGTAATATCTTTGATGAGTATTGAGAATGATATAATAATATTATACAAAAAATAGATGGAAATGGGAATTATATGGGAAGGAATATCATCCAACCTTGCTCAAATTATTTCTCAAACATCCATTCTAGATAATATTAAGGAAACTAAAATGGATAATGTGGATATAAAAAATAATTTTGATACTTTAATAAATAAAAAATAATCAGAGTTTATCATTTTTGAAGAATGACTTGTGAGATTTTGGTCACAACGATATATACTAAAAAATCTTCAGATAAAGGAGATATTAAAAGATTCACATAACACTGCATTCTCAATCCACTGAGGTTGAATAAATATGCACAGAGATCTCTGGGGACACTATTTGTGGGAAAATATGAATAAGGATATTGTTAAATATACATTTATGTTCTTATTATGTCAACAAGTGGAAAAGAGGGAAAATTTCAAAGGGATGATGAAACTATTACCGATACATATATGAAAATAGTAGAACATCACTACATATTTTATCATCGGTCTTATGATGAAATCTAAAGGAAATAATTTTATATGGGTTGTAATGGATCGTCTTATAATGACCGGTCACTTCATCTCCATTTTATAGTACTTACCACTCAATCAACTTGGAAAGGTATAAATCAATAAAGTATTAAGGCTAACTGGAACACCACTATAAATTATATCTGATCAAGATCTGAGGATTTCATAAAAGTTATAGAAGTTTCTTAAATTTTATTTGAATACATAGTTTAACATTATAATGGTATTTCACCCCTAAACCAATTTCCAATATAAAAGGACCGTCTAGACCCTTCAGGATATACAAAGACCCTTCTATATGGACTTTAAAGTAGTTTTGGGAAAATGTATCATTTGATTGAGTTCTCAAATAATAATAGCTTCCACTCAATCGTTCAAATGGTTACTTATGAATACCTCTTTGAGAATAAATTTATAACTCCAAGATGTTTGGATTAATTTGGAGAACATTATCTATTGGGACCTCAACTAGTTGAATAAATGGAAACAAATGTCATGGCTATTCAGCAACACATAATAGAAATATAGATTTAATAAAATATGTTTAACAAAAATGGTCAAAGATTCTAGGAGTTTAAGGTGGGAGATAAAGTGATCCTTCATATATATCCAAAAAACATAGTCATAAGGTTTGGTAATAAGGGTAATCCAAGTCCTAGACACGTGTCCCCTTTGAGATTATTCATTGCATCAGAGTTTTGGTTAACTAAATACCACTCCCACCAAAAATTTATTAGTCATATGATTTGCTTCACATATTCCTCGTCAATATGTACATACAAGATCTCTCACATGTAAAAAATCCATAAGAGGTAAAGTTAGAGAATTTTCTTTCTTATAAGGAAAAATTGGTGCTAGTTTTTTATTGTAGTGATAAGGTTCTACAAAATAGGAAAACTCACTTTTTCAAATTACTTTGGTGGAAACATAAATACAAATAAGAAAATATAAACCTGAATAAGTAATGAAATAGAATTATCCTCATCAGTCTTCAACTTAGTGTGTGAAATGAAATTTATAGGGTGAAATTATTTAAGGTTGGAGAATCAGAAAATCTAAAATTTACTTATTGAATTATCCATTTGAATAAACTCAATTTTGTCATATTTATGAATATAATTGGAACACATAAAAAATGGTAATTTTTTTCATTAATTGAAGAATATTAAAGTTATATATAATCAGAACTATTTCAATTGATAATATTTTAATGGTATAATAAACACAAAAATATAAAATAACAATAATAGGGAAATTTGGATCACTTTGTGCCATTGGAATATTCAAACTCATGAACAACACTATAAATAAGATATAAAATATTAGTAATTTAGCCAAAAGTTTTATAAATAAATAATCGATAACATTGGTAGTTATTGGAGTGAATGATGAAGGTTATAATTTATTTATATTTTTAAGAAGTAAAAAACCAATATGGCCATTAGAATAGTGATTTGACATTTAGGAACAGTAATATGACCATTAGGAAAAGTAACATATCCATTAGAATAGTAACATGACCAATGTAATAGTAAAATGATATTTTAGTATTTTATTAAATAAAAATTAGAAGAAAACACGTATCAAAGGAAAATGAAATAAAAAGTGTTAATTATGATAAAATATATTTTTAACATAAATAATACATAATCATAATTTTTGGTGAAAAATATATGTCTTATTTTTATTAAAATATATTTTTATGATAATTTTAAAAAATATTATTTTCATATAATGTATTAATAAAACACTGTCTATTTAAATATAAATTATAACAAAATTTCATGAAATTACATGTAATTTTTCTAATGGTTATAAATTTGGTTGTGTCGTAAAGACTATCATTTTTTAATAAAAATGATTTTAAAATAAAAATTAATTTTTTTATATTTAGATAATTATTTTGAAAAAAAAATAAATTTACTTTATGGAATCATCATGTCAAAATTATCCTAGAGTGGTTTTTTTTATTTTTCTAAAAATGTTGAATTTTTAGTTAATAATAAAATACTGTAAAATATTGTATTTTTCTTAATAATTCCATATTTGTTGTTTTTGAATAGTACCATTTTTTAAATGGGTTGATAAAGAACTCTTACATGACCCAGAGGTCCTAAACACATGACCCAAAGGCCTAGTGGCATAAAGGCCTTAAACATCTGACCTAACTACACTAAAACAACCCATCTCCATCACTTCTTTAATGTTTGTGACTTTCTCATCACCTAATGATCTAGACTACTATACTTTACTCATAAAGATGTATGGGTCCAAAATCCAGTGGAGCATCAACCTTTTCCCTCTACTTCACCTTTTTGGTAAGCTCCACCTGGTGACTGGTGTTTTTTCTATAATCTATCATCCTAAGGCTGCTCTAGTATAGTCAAAAAACCATAAATTGATGTCCTAGAGGCCCAATACATGGCCTAAAATCCCAATTCATGTGAATAGTATTACTTCTCCACAACCCCCACAATAATACCAGCTACAGTGCTACTATAATAGCCCATAAATTCACTCATTTCCAATTTTTAACCTGAGTTTCATATAGGATTACAAGTATTCTTTACCACTTAGGGATTTCCCAAACTACTAATTACATGTAGGAAGATGTAAGAAACCATTATATCATCCTCACATTCACTAATTACTATATATAATCAAAAAATTAATCACTATTGGTAGTCTTGAATAAAAAAAATAAACTAATGAATGTTATATTCAAAAAACCCCTACAAATACCACCCTCCTCCACCCATTACTCTTCAATTTGTAAACAATATTCCTTAAAATTTATCTACCAAATTATCTCCCCAAATATCTTTCACATTCCCTGGTATTTATTTTTCCCCTAAAAGATCATTCTAAAAGACCCTAAGGTGTGGTCTAAGAGAGGATATCCAAAGTAAGAGGCAATTTTCAGAACTAAACCCTTTAAAATTATTTTCTTATTCTACCTCCTCCAAATTTATTCCAATAATCTTGAAAAAATGAAATCAATATCATAAAGGTAATTGAATTTTATTCTTTAAATGGGATATCCTTCATTTAAATTTCTCTCAATTAATTCTAAAAATGAAATCATCACCCATGTTTTGGTTTGTTCTTTGCCTCTATGGATGTTGTATTACATTTTTCACCATTTCCTTCTCAGATGGTTATAATAAATGAATATTATAGTTACAAATGATATAAATATATACTTTTTATTTTTTTCATGTTATGGAATGGATAAATAGTCATAAAGTTAAATAAAACCAAATAAGCTCATCATGGTAAAAAATTCACATAAATAAACTAATTTTATAACAATAATAGTTATACTCTATGAATAATGATTATTTATTAATAATATTGGATATTAAGAACCTTTTGAATTTATGGAAACACATTGAATCCATCATATCATTACATTCCTAGATTTATAGACCCATTTTATAAAAAAAATACATAATTATTTATAAATGGATGTGACTATGGAAACATAAAACAAATGTCATCAGGATAGTGAAAATAAACATGATATATCCCTTAAATAAATACCTATTTTATTCTCTTTTTCTTTATTGGGGTTATACATGTTTTTTAAGTTCCCTCGTCTATTTTCTCTCTAAAGAAAACTTGATTAAAGGGATCTTTATTATTCAGTACACCTTTTAATGTTCACATATTTTAAGTTTTGTTCCATTTCATTGATTATAAACATATTAAATATTTTATGGGAAACCATTCTGGTTTTAAGGAAAACACTATTCACTTACCTTATTTAAATAATATTTATTCATTCCTTAAAAACCTCACTAAAGTATAACATTTTAAAAAATACTTCTCCACTCATTTCTATAAATTTTATTCACTTGAACTAAATTTTCATGACCTATGATTATTTAATAAGTTATGGATGTCCCAAAATGAATTAAACCCTTTATTTTAAATGTAATCTTTATGATATGTTATTTTGATATGCCATAAGATAAGATCATGTAACACATTTCCATTTCATGGGCTTTTTCTATGCTAAAAGCATGACTTCCTTATTTCCCACACATATGATTTTACATGATATGGGTTTTATCGGTGGTTTCTAATTATACAACCCCCCCAATGCATTGGGAAATTTTTTCATCTCATGTGATACCAAGTATGTTTCATAGTCACTTTGTCTAGCACACTATGTTGTATTAGTAGTGAGCCTTTACTGATACCTATGATGACTTATTTTATGTTGTTTTTTCATTCCTATAATTCCATGACTTGGGATATATTATACTTTATATTGTCCTCCCATGTGATTATATATATGATAGTCCCATATTATGATATCATGTTATGCATCTTGACTCTTATGTTACACTTCAAGTTTATTCCCTTACCTAGATTTATAGATCACACTTTTCCTTTATGTATTTACTTAGGTTATCTTATGTAGTAATAAAAAAATAAATTGGACTTAGGATAATATTATTTAGAATTAAATAATAATTTTATGTTTTATTTGTAAGTTTAGGTTTTATGTATTTAATCTCCCAAAGACACTAAGCCTCTAGATTTTTTGGGTTTGGTTTTAATGATTTTTATATTAAAAATCATGTACTAATATGTGTATGATATTTGGGTTTCTATAAAAAAATACAATAGGTAATGGATTATCCCAAACCTATATTGTATCCCACACATACATAAAATATCATTTTACTTCCCAGTATAACAATTTATTTATACTAAATCATATAGTTTTAAGTCTCCAGACTAGTACTACAAAACATCCTTCCAACTTAATGAAAAACAACAACTTCAAGCTCAAAAACACCATTGCATCTATTAATAATATCTTCTTCCTCAGTCAATCCTTAGACTAGTTGTTTATGTTATTCTAAACCACATAAATTTATACCATTTAAACAACAAAACTTTAGATCTTATTCAAAATATGAACATTGTATTCTCTCATATTTTACCTCTCATAATCTTCAACAGTACCGAATCACATCAAACTAAAAGGCCATACAACTAGAATAAGAACCAAAAAAATTATGTTAGTATATCTCTCAAAAATTATTATTTATTATAATTTATCATTTATGATATTGATTTATCTTAGTGATTTCTCATATTATTATCAATTTTATAAAATGGATGTTATCTATGATTTTATTCCTATTTTTCATCTTCATTGATACCCATAAATTTCTTCTTCATCAAAGAAGTATTGGGCTACTCTTTTATCCATGCATATATGTTTCTCTATTTTATTCTTAAATTTTATAATTAGGGTCATAGGATATATTTTCTATATTAATAATATTGAAAATTATACAATCAATCTTAATTCCATGATATTTTAATATTTTCCACAATAGCATCATGTGGGTATGCTCCCATGATCTTGAATATTACTTTTTCTTCAACTACTTGTCTCAACTAAAATTAAATGAATATATTTTTCTAATTTAATTTTCATTTTAATTCACTTAATACTAGATGAATAAATTTAAATTTAATTTATTCAAAACTCTCAGGATCATATTTCTCAAAATATATAACAAAATATATAAGTAAACAATCATCATGACTATATAAAAATATATAGAAATCATATATTGTTTCTTGTAACATATTTCTATGATATAATAGTATTTATTAATATTTGATAATAATATTTGATATGTATTTTTATTAAAATGTTGAATCACTAGAAAATATTTTCATTCCTAACTATAATTATAATTAATTTGTTATGTTTAGACCAATGAAGTATAACATTTTCATCGTCTGATTGATGTTTCAAAATTTCCTTGAAATTTGATGACCAATATTAATTGTTAAATTTCCATATTTAGGAATCTCATAATAATGGAATAGTGATCTCATTTATTTATAATTTAATATTTTACAAATCAAGGTTTGAATAATGTCTCAAAAAATCAATAGGATATTTTTTTCCTTGAATAAAAGTTATATCATCATGTGATATATTTTTTCAAAATATTTATTCTATATTTTTTAAGATTTAGAAATATTACTTTTTATCTAAGTACAAAAATACTATGGGATATTTATAAAATCTTACATATTAGTATTGTGAGAATAAACTATCTTAGGTTCTAAATAATATTTTTCCTTTTTATGCATTTAAAATTTATGGCCAGAACATCTCACAAAACAATAGCACATTCCTTTGAAGACTCTTTCATAAGAGGATAGAAATTACTAATTTTATCACTTGGATCTTATAGAATCATGTGTAAATCATCTTACACATTATTTACTTTACCCAATGACTACTTCAACTTATACGATATTCATTATATATAACATGGTCAACTTTTTTCCGCATTTAAAATTACTCCAAAAGAGAATTTTAGGTATCAAAGAAACATCATACATATCAGAAAAAACATAATATGAATTACTTTACATTGATAAATTATCATCACTTATCTAGATAATATATTATGTATTAGAAATACTTCTTATATATTACTTTCCATTTTAAATATTCAGCCTCAACTCAAATAAACATATTTTTTATACACTATATATCATACGTATCATCTTCTATTCTAATTTGTATCCTCAATCCTAGATATATTCTTACACATTCTCCAAAAGAATCTTATATATAAACTCAAATTTAAATTTATTAAACATAGAATTGATCAAATAAGATCATAACTTACTCTAATTTTCTCAAGTTATTTCCAAAAATTATCAAGGTACCTAAAATGAATTATAATTACTCTATAGAATATATGATCATATATAAATCTCTTCGATCTGATTCCCAAAGTCTTATAGCATGTAATTATTCAATTTTGAGTATCAATATAAACATCTTTGTTTTTAAAATTTCATTCCCAAATATCTATCACTCTAGCCATAATCTAAGAGATATTAATCAATGTATTTATCATGCTTGATGATAAATACTCCATGGATGGTTTCTCAATACTTATTCTAGAATTTTAATTCTATTAATTATAGCTTCAAAAGTTTTAATATATCTTGCATCTCAACTCCACCAGCCAGCATCTTCACTCCACTATAAACTATTGTATACTATGCATCCTTCATTATCAAATCACTTTCCATGATTACATACAAACCATCACTGAAATAGTTAGATTTATATTTTTAATACTTATAATCTATCCAACTTGGTATTCTAAGACAACGTATTCACTCTTTTTTACCCATAAATTAATTGGAAACCTCTTCATCTATTTTGGGATATTCTTTTACACAACTATATTAAAAAAAAATATTAATCCCTATAGGTTTTTTAATTTCCCCATTTGGATTTTTTATTTAAAAAATCACTCTAAAAGTAAATTCCATTATTCTCGCCCTTATTGATAATAAATTCAATGGTAATATTTCAAGTGGAGGACATTTTATCTCTTCATTTTTCTTGATTTAAAAAATAATACTCTTATTCCCTTTATTCTAACTCTTTATTTTTTCTCCCCCTAATTGGGATAAATAGTAAATTCCATATAAAATAAGGGTGGAACTATGTTTTTCTTAAAATTGTGCCATCAATTCGTTTACTTGACCAAACAGAATAGAAATGTTTAATGGATTCTTCTTAGGAAAAGTTCCCCCCGCTCGAGCCCGACCTCAAAAAGTACATGGAGAAAAGGTTTCTTGAAGACAATGACTACAGTAGATCTTCATCAAAGATATTTCCTCCCTCATCTACTCCATTTTGGTAAAAAGGTTCTCCTACAGTCTCTTTTACTAATGATGAATTCCAAGTTTTCGAAGATGATTTTCGTCTTACTCTGGCTAGGGTATTCCATAGTTGGGACCCTTTATTTCTTGGATTCACCAAAACCTAGAGGTAATTGGTTTCTATCAATTGAATTTTTGGATTTTTGATGAGAATTTTTTGGTGCTTTCCTTTAATTATCTAGAGTAACTTTATTAATTATGGAGGCGATGAAGCTGGAAAATCATTGTTTTCTATATAGAGATCTAAAAATATTCATCATTTGCTTTAGAGGGTTTTGAATCTTTGCTTATGTCGATCTGGGTAGGTCTCATCAGAAATCCTCTTTATATTTTTTATTCTAAATACCTTTTCTATATTTCAAGCATTTTAGAATCCCTAATAAAAATAGACTCATCAATTATTAGTCTCTTCTGCCCTCTGATAGCTCGTGTTTGTATTCTCTTATAACTTTTAGGGGAGTTTCCTCAATTCATGTGGATCAATAATGGAAGGTAATGTTTTTTCCAGGATGTACACTATAATATATTTTTCCTTTTACTCCATATTCAATTGATGTGGTCACTTAGCTTTGGAATGTAGTCTCAAGGAATGTTTGGGTGAGGGAGGGGCCTAGCGATATGGTGATCTAGTTGTCTGAGCAATGGATAAACAGGGAATACACCCATATAAAGTAAATGGGTGTACATATAACATTTATGGACTAAGATCTGGTGAATTTTTAGGTTCCTTATTGGTGGAAAAGTTTTAGAATAACTTGAAGCATGAAATGGGTTTGGATTTTTCTAAACGGTATGGTTTTGGGGCTTCTGATGGATCTAGGGATAACCCCTAAGCTGTTTCAATTGTATGCAGTTATGATGATGATAATCTCATGTATCAATTAGACACTAGACCAGTATTCAATATTATAGAGAATGTGAATGAATGTGGTAGGGAGACAGTGGTTGAAGGCACTCATCAGTTTTTAAAGGAGAGGCATAGTCACATGTACAAGCTGATATCAAGTCTACCGAGTTTGATGACAACCTAATTAATGTTGATGTGGATAAAGTTAAATAACAATCTACTGGAACTGATTTTAAGGGATTTTAATCTTTTAAGGATAATAAATCTTGAATATTAAGGGACTACTCAAATACCCCCCATAACTTTCAATACGAGGTCTACTCGAAATTCGAAAACCTTGGTGGTTGTGATCCATGAAAATAAATATAATGATATCCTCCTCAATGGATTATATCCTAATGATCATATTATGAGACCTTAGAGTGAATCTATAAAAATTCTAAAGGAAAGTCCTGAGTTAAACACTAAACCATGAAACATAGGAAGAGGTGGGATGATTTAAGCAGATCTTAAAAGGAATAATTTCCTTTTAAAATAAGAAATAATTACTAATATTTCTGAGAGGCATTCCATCTGGAAGAAATTTTCAAGGTACTCGATTTCCTCATCTCATTAAATTGGAATTACCATGAGTGTTCCCACAAAACCCATAAAATTGGATTATCCTAAAATGAAAATATTGAATTGTAGTAGTATTAGTTTCATAAATTGATTAACTCTAGATCTATATGAGTCATGCTCAGTGTAGAAAATAAGAGTGACCAATATAGACAACAATTATATCCATAAACTACAAAAAAATGTTATACAAATATAAATTCACTTCAGATGGGTTATTAAAATATATTTTCAAGATATTATATGAACCTTAACTCAACTTCAACAAACAACTCAAAAATATTCAAGTGAAAGAATATTTTTCTACCCTTTAAAACATTTTTTCATTTATCAATCACTCCACTTAATAACCAGATTTAATATAATCTAAAATAACATGTGATAGTGATAAAAATACCTCAATCTTTAATTTCTTCAAGAGATGTATAGATTTCTATATTTTTATGAAATAACTAAACTCATGAATTTTTTTCATTTTCTTATCTCCCCCTCAAAGTATTATCTTTAACAAAATTCATTATAGTTAATTAAATTAAGAGATAATCTCTAAGAATTTATGATATTATTTAAATACCAGTACCAATTTATTTATTATAAATGATATGTTTCAAGGATACAATTATTAAATTAATCTATTATGGATGAATCTATCATATTTTATAAACATCATAACATTTATTAGATCTCAATTTTTTCTAATTTTCCTTCAATTCACTATAAAAAGAAGTATAAATAAATAAGTTTTAGAATAAACTGAGCCTCTATCAGCTTCTTAATGAGAGAAAAGGGGATGATACTTGGATCTAAACATAGAAACTCTCTTCTTTGTAGCTCTAAAATGTTGATATCCCTTCATGCAAGCATAATTCTTGACTTTCCAATTCTAAACCCTTTTAGCCAACATGGATTTTTCCCCATGTTTCTCAATAATTGGAATAGACTTATTTATTTAAGTAATAATAGTGTAATCACTCTTTTATATTTGATCCATATTCTTTTCCAATTCCAAATAGGCTAGCCTAAAATATTTTTTTTCTCTTGGTTTCTTATTATTTTCCCTTTACTACAACCTTATTTTCTAATTTTGGGGTTTAATTTTGGGATTTGGCATTCCAAGCATGATTTGGGTGGTGGTTCTTGTTGTTTTTCCTTCATCTCATCTAAGTTATGAGGTCCCTTTCTATTTTGTGACATTTTATAAAATTTTATGCCTCATTTTTCTTGAGATTAAACATGTATCCCTATAATAATTATTCCTCTAGTTTTAAAAGCAACTAGGTAGGTTATTATATACATAGTATACCCTTTTGAGTTGGTTGTGGTGTTTCTCTTCCTCATTTTATAGGTGGTTTAGGAGATTTCCATGAGGGTAAAGAAACATTATGGTATTTGTTCAAGTGTATTTGGTGATAATATGGATGAGATAGATGAGGTATGGTTTAGGTTGGTTTTTTACCTTTTTATATTTTTTGATGTATATTTTTTATTTATGCCTAATTATTGAGATAATATCCCATGAACCCTCATAATGTGATGGTATGTTTAGATAACCTCTCTATATTCCTTGTGATAGGTCAAGGTATTTGATAAGGTCATGTATTGTGTTAAATACAAGGGTCATAGTACTTTACTTTCAATGACCTGAAATACTTTATATTGAGTAATGATCTGAATTAGGTATGATTAGGGATCGTGAGATCCTATTTAGCACATGATGACCCAGTGGTTTGTGTGTTTGATTATGTATTTATTTACTATCAATGAATCCTCCTTTATAAACTTTCTTAACTTATTCTCAAGGATAAATGGTGGTGTTGCATTAATTTTACTCTCACACCCTACACAAGTATATTTATGTGCATGTAGAATTAATGGTCACGGATCCAACAAAGGTCAAGGTACCTATGATATATTATTGAGTGGATACTGGGGGATAGGGATTGAAGTGAAATCAGGAGAGACTCTAAGAACTTTTATATTTATGCCTATTTTATTTTTTATTTTTTATTTTTTTCCCTCTTATACATTGATCAAATGTATATGGGTATCCATTTTGACTACTTTTTATGACCTTGTTATGCCATTATGTTATAGCATGATATGATAATTTTTTTATTTTCACTTATTGTTCCACTACTTAATTTTATTTTTCTTTCACTTCATATACTAATTTATTTTTATGTGTTACTATAATAGACACCTAAAATAAATGGAATAGTATCCCCACAATGCCTTTTAGGCCCTCACTACTAGTCTATAACATCTTGCATATAAGGAGACATGTATGTCATCTTGTACCGACCTCAGTTGGGTTTGAGTGATTTGGTTCGGAGCATTATAAAATGGTATCAGATCCCATTTTATTTTGAATTATTATTTGAGGATAGATAGAATAGAGATAATATGGATGGGACTTAGGTAGGGAAGATAATATTTTTCCTAGAAATAAATCATGTAGTAGACCTTCATGTTTTTTGGGTAGTGGGATTACATTTATTTATTGTGATGTTACAGTTTCATGGAATTCTTGGGTGTTATTTTGTGGTAATGGTTTACAGGATTTACTCTTAGACCAATTGTAAAGACTATGTGAGTTCATACATCATGGAAAGGAATGTAGGCTTTCATGTCATACACCAGTTTTCTTATTATTGATACAGTTTTAAATCAATTAAATGGTGGAAAAAAATCATTCTATGTTTTCTTAAATACATTCTTGGTGATATTTCATTAATTTAACCTAATGAAGCCTTTATTTATGATTATTATATGATTGTGGATGATGTAAAGGTGCCTTGATGTGAACTTAGTCCTTGGATAGGTTCTAAGAGGAATATTCCTAGTAGTTATGGGAAGCTCTAGGGTGGGTTTCCTAGGGTCATTCTATGTCTATGTGTTCCTATTAATTACTTAGTTATTTTTTAATATTTGAGATATTAAGGGAATTTTTTTAGTATCTTTATTGGCATTTCAAATATTCTCCCCCCACACCCCGTATACATCATGAAATTACTCCAATGGACCAGGGTGAGAATGTTCCCAAAGGATTGAATGTTCTTGTTGTACCTCCAAATGTCCAGGAGGTTCAGGATGATCATTACCCAAATTTTTATAATATGGTTCAAGTAGTAGAGCCTCTTTAACTAGATATTTTCCATTTTATATTATTGGGATGTGGAGGTTAAAATCAGGTAGGAACAGTGATGGTTGATTTTTCTCAGGACGTTAAGCTATAGTATCCTTTATCCTAATAGGTAATGGTTGTTCGTCAAGATGATAAAGATGAGATTGATTTCATTCAAGTGATATTTTACTATGTGTAGAAGCCTACTGATCATCGGGTGAAGTTTGAAGCATTCATGTTATAAGGGCCTACCAGGAGGTGTTGGTTCAAGATGGTTTGGGGTTAGAGACATGATGGTCTGACATGGGAAGCTTTCAAGGGCCTCTTTTTTAGTAATTATCTCTTGAATAATTATGGTTGAATTGAGATCTGAAGTTTACATAACTCCAGTAGGGACTACATCAATCTTAGACTATTCCATTCATTTTGAGGAGCTAATTATTTTTTCCTTCATTGTTGTTTGGTAATGAGGCTCAAAAATCTAGGAAGTTTAAGATCATTCTTCATCTGATGGTGAGCAATTGGGTCTAGAATTTTGACCTGGCCTCATATTTGAGGTGGTTCACAAATCTCCTGCTGTTTAAAATGGATTAATAGTAGATATTGAGGTAGGGTTTCTACCTAATTTTAGTGGTGTCCATCATAGTGGAGTTCTAGTGACTTCTTCCAGAAGTAGAATGTGGTGACCAGATAAGATGCTTCAATGAAGCAATAAATAGTCAGGGTAGGGTAGGGTTTCATCTCTTCTATCTTTAAGAGGGACTCCTACCTTTTGATTTTAGTATATTAAACCTATGAATTTTCACATCATGTATACTAGAAAGCTAATAGAGTACCATTCTAGTGGTAGTATGGGGAATATCTAATGCTTTTGTTTAATATTTTCCAATTTAGGTGTGGTAAGTGGTTCAAGGAAGTCATAGACCTCAAGAGATTTATTAGGTGGGCCTTAGACACATAATAAGAAAATTTTTGGAAGGAGTACTCATGGATAAGTCTGGGGTTTTACACAACAGTGGATATAGGCTCGATAAGGTTCAGCTCCTCTAATAAGTTAGTGATTATGGGTCCAAGGTCATGTATCCAAGGCTAGAAGGTTGTATGTGTTAGATAAAAATCTAGTAGACATTGGAGATGGAAACTCAATGATAATAGGTGTAATTTTGGATATATCATCACTCTTTACATCTTTTTTTTGATACAGGGGTGTCAAACTCATTTATTTCCTCCCAAGTTATCACCAGTTTAGAGTTTCTAGATATTCTTTCCTATTATTTTTTACCCCTTGATAAAACTTTGGGGAAGAGGATTGACTATATTTATAGGCTCTGAAAATTTATCATAGTGGTTGTAATCTATGGATATTTTCGTTATTTTTAGTTCTTAAATATAACTAATTTTCATGTAATTTTTGGCATGAATAGGTTGACATATTTTTAATATCATGTCAATTTCTATCAAATATGGTTTTTTTACTTCCATTGAGGGAGAAGTATGTGTTTTTATTAGGGAGTGGGATCT
Source organism: Viscum album (assembly GCA_963277665.1). Taxonomy (NCBI): domain Eukaryota; kingdom Viridiplantae; phylum Streptophyta; class Magnoliopsida; order Santalales; family Viscaceae; genus Viscum; species Viscum album. The sequence continues at coordinate 341,807,744 of OY728163.1, forward strand.
ACATACAGGTTGATTAGAAACATAACTTAGACAAATTGTAACCATTATAAAATATATGGTAGGTATGTTTCTCATAGTAGACTTGGTAACAGTTCCAACCACTTTTCCTCTAGTGATTTATCATTACTAGGATATATTTTTAGATTATTTATCAAGACTCCCTCTTGATAGGGGAATTGAGTTTGAGATTGAAATATTATCAGGTTCATAGCCTATATCAATTCCCCCATATCATATAGAACTTGATGATTTGATAGAGATTAAGGTGTTGCTTGATGACCTAGAGGTAAAGGGATTTATCCACCCGATAACTTCTCCTTGGGGTTATTAAATATTATTCACTAAGAAGTAGGATAGTGGCCTTCAAAAATTTAGGGATTACTATAAAATAAATCAATTAATTATGAAAATAGGTATCCACTAACAAGGATTGAGGACTTACTTCACTAGTTGAAGGGATCTCGATTGTTCTCCAAGATTTATCTATGATCAAGTTACCATCATCTACATGTTACTGTCAATGTTATAGAAAAGATGAAATTAAGGAGAAGGTATGGGTTGAATGAGTATGTTTTAATGTTATTTAGTTTCAAAATGAACTATTAATGTTCATTTATCTCATGAAAATAGTTTTTACTATTAGCTGGACTCTTTTTTCATGGTATTTGTTAATGATATTCTGGTATACTCACAAACCCTATAGTTGCATACTAGGAATATTGAGATTGTTTTAAGAACACTCTAAGAACATTGTATTTATGTGAATTTATTTAAGTGTCACGTTTGGGTCAGTTAGGTATGCTTCCTTAAAAATTTGTTTTCTCATACAGGAATTTTTGTTCATCCAGAGAAGGTGAAGGTAGTTTCATCATGGGTTAAACCTATAAATGTGCTTCAAATTCGATGTTTCCTTGGGTTCGTTAAATAATATAATCCATTCATACTAGACTTTTCATACTTTTAATAACCTATTAAAACACTATATATTAAAGGACTAAAGTTTTTATGTACATATCAATGTAAGGAGGCCTTCCAAAATTTAAAGAGGAGGTTTACTTCTTCTTTGATTCTAATTCTTCCAGACCTAGGGATACAGTAAATAGTTTATTTGGGGGTTGTCTGGATGCAAGGATATTGGGTAGTCTCATAGGGGTATCATTAGCTATGACCCCATGAGATGAACAATCCCACTCATAACATGGATTCATTTGTTATGGTCCATGATTTGAAGTGTTTGCACCATTATCTCTTCAATGAGATCTTTTTCATCTACCCTCACAACAAAAGCTTATGAGAAATATTTTCTCAGAGAGACTTAATACTATGATAGATATGTTGGGTGAATTAGTTATTGATTTTTTATTTCAAAATGGAATATACCATAGGTAAGGGTAATATTGTTTCAAACACCCTTTGCAGTAAATCATTGGGATTATGTTCATAGAAATCAGAAGAAGAATTGAAACATATGAACTTACTAGACGATTGTAAAGTGTGTGTATCCAAGGATTAGAATATAGTAATTTGTGAAACCATGATGATTACTTACGCATTGGTGTATAGGGTAATGAAAATTTTGTAATCTATTTCAGACTGTTAGGTGATGCAAGATCAGTTGATGGGAGACAATATTATTCTAGGATGGTCCTTGGACAGGGGTGACATATTGCATGTATATGGAAGGGTTATGGTTCCCAAGTATATGATAAAAGAGTTTATGAGATAACCCTACACCACATAGTGGGAAATACATCTACAATCGACTAAGATTTATCTAGATATGAAGCATCATTTTTTGTACTTGAGCATAAAGAAGGATATTGTGGGGTTTGTTGCTCATTGATTTACTTATCATAGGGTAGATTCAAAGCACCAGGGACTGGGTGGGTTTCTTCAGGCACCTGTAATGTTGGTATGAAAGTGGGATAAGTTTATTATGGACTTCTTCATGGGACTACCCATGTGTATGAGGATTTGAGACACTATGTGTGTGGTGGTGGATTGGATGCTGAAGGTTGCAAAAAAATTTATGATTCAGGAGACTCAATCTATAGATGAGTTGGGAATACTTCATGTGTGGGAAATAGTGTCTTTTCTTGGTGTTCTTATGAGTATCATGTTATTTAAGTATTCATGTTTGGAATCACAATTTTGGAAAGTCTTATAGAAATTAATGAGACCACAGTAGAAGCTCGGTATGAAATATCACTCATAGATTAGTGGACGACCTAAGATAATTATTTGGATTCTAGAGGATATGCTCAGAGCATGTCTGCTAAATTTTTTTGGTTCATGGGATGACCATATATATTTAGATGAGTTTTCATATAATAACATATTTAAAATTTTAATTCAAATGGCTCATTTAGAGGTTCTTTATGAGCGGCCATATTGTTCTCTAATGTGTTATCTTGATGTAGGGGAGTTAGTAGTGATTATGCCAAGATTTGTACAAGAGACTTTTGAGTTGGAGTATTTGACTCAAAATTGGTTGGTTACCACTCATATCATACAATGTTCTTAAATTTACTAGATACGATGAACCTTAGATTTATTAATAGGAAACCATGTGTCTTTTAAGGCATCACCTCGATTAGGGAATTATCATTTGAGGAAAAAATGGAAACTAGCACTACAATTTTTTGGTATGTTTAGGATTGTGGAATTGATCAGGATGGTGGATTACTGGTTAAATATTCCTCCTTTGCATTTTCATATCCATGATATTTCTCATGTTTCACAACTCTAGAAGTATGAGTTGGACCATATGCGCACAAGGTTGATAGTGAAGATGTCAAGTTAGTGGTATATGCTTTGTTTAAGGAATTTATAATATGTATAATGAAATAAACTGAGAATGTATTTTATAGGAAGAAGATACCTCTTTTTTAGGTGTTATAGCGGCATGGATGATTGCGGAGGAGACCTAGTAATGTGAGTCATATATCTGAGTTTGGTGGTTGAAATTGGTAAGAGGGGACCCCAAAACATGTTTCTCAAGTAAAAGAATTCCTTATAAGGAGAGTTTGTAATACTACTAAAATTTCATGTTTATTACTATTTAATTTAAACCTAAACATGTTTATATTACTCCTTTATGGATATTTAGGGTTTTATTATGGATCGGGAGAAAGTCCAAGAAGAACTAGTCTGACCTTAAACTAAAAAAAGTTACAGGTAAGCTTTCAAAGCATGAAGTATTACTTTACACCATGAATTATTAGGACAAAAATCCCCAAGGGTATTTGTAAATCCATTTATTCTAAGAACCTTAATGACTCTAATTTTTTCATTTATTACTTTATAATATTATATTTATTATTTTTGGAAATATACACTGAGATAGTGTGAGATTCTAAGTTGTAGTGACCCTAGAATTAATTATTGAAATATATTATATATATTAAATATCACGTGTTTATATTTTTCCTAAAAAATTAGATTAAAATATAAATGGGGGCTTATATTGGAAATATGAGACCATTATTGACTCCATAATGTGGGTTTTACCCTAGGCATGACATAACCATTTTTGGCATCTTGTATTTCCTTAAAGTCCAGTGGTGGGAGAATAAATAAAATAAATTATTTTGTTTTACTTAATGTGATACCACAACCTAATAAATCTCTATTTAAACATGATTATGATCAATTATTAGGGTTGTCTTTATAACCAAAATAGTCGATAAAGGGTATTGGAAAGAGAATTGGTGAGCGACAATGATGGATCGAGGATCATCTACACCAATGAAATTCGAGGATCTCACCAATGATAATGACATGGACTTATTCTTTTTCAATGATTGATCATCCTTGAGGTAGGATGTTTTTATTATGTGGATTTATACCCATTTTCTAATCCTATGATGAACATGAATCAATCTACCAATGGATTAATTCATGGTTTGAACATATTATAGGTGTGAGAATATTTTCATGGGGATAATTAGGAGAAATTGTTTATTTTATTATGGATCTTTGTTCATCATTCTAAGGGAAACAGATCAAGGATAACCTGGACATAGTTTAGGTTCATTTATTATTTACGTTTTTCTTTGTTTCCTCCCACCATTCTTCTTGTGTTCATTACCAATGTTTCTTTTGGCCGGTGGTTTGACTAAAATACCAAGAAATCAATCATTTTGCACCCATTTCATGGAGAAATGGATTGATATTGCATATCCTAGTTTGAATTGATGATGGGATTGATCTTTCATGATGGTGACATTAGGTTGGGGATGGATTTTAGAGCCTCGGTTTGATTGGGGAATGTGATGGTGATGAGTATTAATGATGAACATTTTCTCATGCATCTTGGTGGCCGAATTGTGGTGAGAGGTGATGGAGAGGCTAAAATGGATTAGATCCATATTTTCTAGTGTGATTCATAGTAGGATTGGTGACCGGATAAGTGGGTGATGATGTGGGAAATGGTTCCACAAGTTCTAAAAAAACACGATATACACGGTGTGTAATCCATGAATACATGCCATGTGGGGACCTGGATGGGTGCTAGGGTTTCTATGGAGGGGATAATAATAAAATATAAATTGAAAGATATCACATGGTATATCACTCTTACCTGGACACATAGAGTGTACCTAAGAGGGTACACAACACATCTAGGAGAACACGGGATTGGGATATTGTGTACTAGAACATGGACACAACCAGGCTAGGTGTACATGGGTAGAGCCCTGTTCTTGGACATGTTCAGAAGTACATGGGATCATACATATCATGTACTTGGACATCAAAATGGACATGTTTGTAGACCATTATACATAGGTAGGACCTGATGTTGAAGGGACATGTCATGTACTACTAATACATTATGTGTGCTCCATCAAAGATGGCTTGGATCCCTTTTCCTCTTTAGCTTGGAAAAGTTTCATTATGGTATGTTCCCTTGATACATTACATGAGGGTTTTTATAGATTCTCTTCTTATAAAAAGGATGATGATCTCATCCGAGGAACATCAGTCTTGGATAGAGTTGTGGAATCCCTTTGTGAGGCCGGAAGTGAGATACTCTATCATCATCATTATGTTAGGTGGGGTTTTTAGAATCATCTTGACCAACACTACATGGGTTCCAATCCCCTACTTAGTGGTTTAATCTGGATTTGGTTATTAGTATACTCCATGGCCTTGAGTGTGATCCCCATATGTGTATCAATCTCTTTAGACTTTTAGTGTGTATAACTTATCATGAGACCCAACAAACATGACATCTTGGATGGATTCTAATAGTGCTATTTGACTCATGGAGTGTGTTCTACTAGATGAGAGCTATGTGGAACCTTCAAGAAGGAATCCTAGGATAGATTTATGCTTTAGACCTTACATTGAGAAAGTGTGTTTACTTTGAGTATATCTAGATATTATTGTCATATATGCTACTAAAATATAACTATGATGAGATGAATGTTATTCTTGATATTATATGATTATTGATTTCACGGTTTCTTACTAGGTATTAGGATATTTACCCATGCATGGGTTTTTTTAGCATGTGTCATGACTTATGAAGATGATCAACCTTTTGATGGAGTCCTAGAGGGTCTATTACGAGGTGGGGCTTAGTGAGTTAGATAGAACAAGGTGTGTTCTTATGGTTTCTTTGATAGTATTCCTCACCCACTTTACATGTCTGGCTCATTTCCAGTTTCGTTATAGGGGGATTTTATTTTTCCCTTTTATTTCTAGTAATTTTGTTCACACTCTGATGGTGGGATTTTAGATGTATGCTTACATGGTCATAAATTATTTTACATTTCAGCATTTTTTGGGCTTAGATATATCTCTCTCTCTGTGTGTGTGTGTGTGTGTGTGTGTGTCAATACATTAGGATAAGGCCTCCCATGTTTGTGATATGCCTACTCGGCAGTAGTCATCATCCCCTAGCCTATTTGAGGCAAGCTTAGGGTATTTTTGGCATGACCCTTGATGGGATGGTTTGTGATAGAGTAGTATTAGATGAGGATCTACATTAGAACCAAAGTATATGATATTGGTTTGGGGAAACAGTGTTAAGTGTTTCAAGTTCATACTTCAGGTCAGGAACTCCATTGTTCATATGACAGTAGATGTATCCATATACCAAGACTCTAAAAACTTGCTTATTAACTCGGTATATATATAACTGGTTGTTGGGAAAACATTTTTACATGCATCATATAGGAATGGTTTGTGGTTTTTATTCCCTTTTTGATTTATCTCTCTAGATATAATCATTTACCATAGTACATCTTTCCTATTTTAGGATACCTCCATAATGTATTATGGATAGGATTCAACATTATGATAGAAAATATGATCCCATTAGTGATGATTCTTTGATATAGGGACTTGTTTAAGAGCTTTTACCTTTAGGTGGTGCACTAGTCTTACCATCACCTGTTGAGTAGAAGATGGTGAAGACAGTACCAGGAGATTCTAAAGCTTCAGCAGGGTAGTATGAATGTGTCTGAGTATTCATATAGATTAACCAACCTCTCTTAGTACTTGATGGATATGGTGCGGGATCAGTTTTCTTATACTCTAACCTTCAAGTGAGTAATATGTAGGTAGATATGAGACAAAATTATATATTTATGAATTCCTCCATATGTTGGGGTGATAGATCATGCTTTGTTGGTCGAGAGTTTCCAAGATGAGGATAAATAGAGAGTTGTTTCCAGTAATGGTCACATAGAAGCAGAGACTTCGGTTGTAGGGAGTCGATGACAAACTCAAGTACCTAGATGTGTGAGATATTTTTAGGAGGAAATTCTAGGATAGATTTTATGTGGTTCAGGGATCATATTATGAATCTAGTCTACCCAGGGAGAGGTGGTTATACTCTTGTGATGATTGGGGGAATCTTGAACATAATTTTCTAACCCATTGTGTAGATGATTGAGAAATTCCAGCTAGGGAACCTAGGTAGAGGAATTGGTAGGATTAGTTTGGTCTGCAAGATAGTATAGGGTCTTGGAGAGTAGCTGGAGGAGAAATATGTTATGAATTTCTTCTACCACCACCCTCTGATGGTCCATGTTAAGCTTATCAAGCTGAGGGATAGGGCCGAGGGCAGCTACAGGCAGTCAATTCTTATGAAACAGGGGATTTAGTGATCATACGAGGTATGATATGTGAATTTTATACCATATATTAAGTACTAATAGACACAGGTTCAATTCATTCCTTTGTTTCCACTTATCTGGTTTGATACTTGGAGATTCTATTTGGACCTTTTATATGACCCTTATGTTTGGAGACTCCCATTGGAGGTGACTCTATGATCACATACTTATGCTGATGGTGTGACCTAACTTTTGGAGGTGAGAGGTTCATTTTGGATCTCTTTATATTAGTGATGAGACCTTAAAATTTTATCTTAGGTATGGACTGGTTATCTACAGTTCATGCCTAGATAGTCTATTTCAGGTGAAGGATGAGGTGTTTCCACAATGATGGTATGAGGTTTTCTTTTTTGGGTGAAAAGTAAACTCAAACAAAGAAGTATGGGATCGGTAATAGGAGGGTGTAGTCGATTACTCATCATTTCACTATCATGACCCTTGGTGTGGTAGAAGCAACAATTTTTTAGTTTCCTACAATGGTGGTGTAGTATTAGGATTTATTTCCTACTGAAATTTCAGGATTAACACCCTACCAAGAGATAGACTTATGCATTGATCTACATCTTGGTATGGCCCTAGCATCAGCATATCAGATAGGTCCCATATATCTCTATGATATGAGGGTGCAGTTGGAGGGATTTCAGAGGAAGGGCTTCATCAGGCCTAGGGTTTCACCCTGGTAAGCCCCAGAATTGTTCAACAAGAAGGATGATAGGAGTTTGAGGTTTTTGGTGGATTATCATCACTTAAACTAGGTTACCATAAATAACAAGTATACACTACCAATTATTGATGAACTCTTTGATCAGTTGATAGGGGTGTGATGGTTCTAAAAGATTGACCACATATCAAGATATCACCAGTTTTAATTAATTGATGAGGATATTTCTAAGATGGAATTCAGATGTCACTATAATCACTACGAGTACTTGGTGATGCCTTTCAGCAAGATTAATTTCCCATAAGTCTTAATGGGACTCATGAACTGGATCTTACATCCTTTCTTAGATCGTATTTTGGTAGCCTTCATTGATTATATACTAGTGTACTTGGAGTCTGAGGAGGAGCACGTGAGACACTTGAGGATGGTTCTAGACATACTCTAAGAGCACCAACTTTACAGGAATATAAATAATTTCCATTTCGAAATTTAGTAGCTCCATGTACTTGGACATGTTATATTAGAATACGATGTAGTAGTAGTCACAGCAAAGGTCAAGGTAGTGTTAGCTTTGGATCCACCCAAGATCATGATAGAGGTGTGGAGCATCCTTGTGTTGGTGGGATACTATAAGAGATTCATACTTGATTTCTCCCATATATCTTCTCCCATGATAGATTTAACTTGAAAGGGGAATCCTTTCATGTGTAAAGATATGTGTTAGAATACTTTCCTAGAGTTGAAGTATAGATTGATGAGCACTCCCATATTAAGATTTTCAAAAGAGGGTTTATAGTACATAGTGTTCTATTATGCATCCGGGTTCAGTATGGGTTTCATTTTAACGTAGATAAAGGTGTTTATTACCTGTGGTTCCTGTCAATTGACATCACATGAGTATAACTACATGACCTATGATATTAAGAAAGTAGTGGTAGTCTTCACACTGAATATGTGGAGATACTACCTGATGGGTGGGCAGTTTATCATCTACTATAACCATAAGAGTCTCAAGTATGTCTTCCCTTAGAAGGATATTAACTTGAGACAAAGGAAATGGCTATAGATCCTATATAATTATTACTATGATATTTTCTATGCTCCTATGAAGGGGAACATGGTAGTATATGATATTAGTATAAGATCTTGTTCACAGTTGCTGAATGATGAGGCAGAGAAGTTGGTCTCATTACTGTTATCCTTTATGGATAGGTATGGAATAGTTTACCTTTGGTTAATGGTTGTTAACCCACCTCTTTTATAGTGATTTAGGGATAAATATCTTAGGGATACTAACTATGAGACCCTATGTACTCAGATATCCACTAGACATGATCTTAATTAATTTTATGAAGGTGGGTATCATGTCGTTATTTTTATAGGATGGACAATGGTACCAGTGATTTTGTGGGATGAGTTTTTGAGAGAGGTTCTTACATCGCCCTCAGTGGTATATCTATGTGTGGTGAAGATTTACCATAACCTATGATAACAATTTTGGTGTCCAAGTATGAATAAGGGTGATATAAAGTTTATCTATCAATGCCTTACTTGTCAGCAAGTAAAGGCTGAGCACGAGGTTCTAATGGGTTTAGCTCAACCCATTAAGGTTCCAAAGTGGAAGTGGGATGGGATATCCCTGGACTTTATTATGGGGTTACCACATATGTATAAGGGACGCTATTCTATCTTGGTGATCATATACTAACTCACCTAGTCGGCCCACTTTCTATCTATTAGAGAGAGGAGTTCAGTAGAGATCTCATGGGCCTCTAAATGTAGGAGATAGTCACTACTAAAAAACTAATCTATAACCAAGGTTTTAAACCATGGGTATAGCCCATAAAACCAAGGTTATAGGATATACCCATGGTATTAGGAATTATGGATGGTGGAGGCATGGGTATAGGTCCTATGTATTTTAAAATACCCACAGTTTCAAAAAATGTGGGTATATATCTATACCCACTATATGAATAACGATGGGTATAGCTTGTCCTAGTAGAGAGCATATACCCACAGTTCCCCAAACTATGGGTATAGGTTGCAATATTCATTTTTCAATAGCAATAGTAGAACCTCCTTCACCAACTCATGAACCTGTAAATCAAATAAAACACATGGTATACATTCAATGTAGTAAAAATATTGTATATTTATCATTAAGCCAACTACTTGTAAAAACTTTCAAACCATATAAAATAATAAAACATACATAAACATCCATAAAAGAGATCAATTCAAGTCATTAAACAAATTCCACAACTCTCTTTCCTACTAAGTCAAAAATGGAGGGGATCAATATCTCTCCCATCACTAACATCCTCATCCTCATCGCCCTTAGAAACATCATCATCACCATCACCAATATCCCCATCACCAACAACATCATCTAGAGTAGAAACAACATTTTTTTGGAGCAGCAACATCATCAACATCATCATTTCCACCACCATCAGATCTACCAACACTGGGACACTCATTGGCGTCACTTGGGGCATCATTTAAGGAGCGCAATGATTCCATATATGAATCAACAGTAGTAGCATGCTCTAATGGAAGTGATTTACTTAAACTAACATAGGTTTTAGGAAGTGTTTTGTGATCATCTTACTTATTTTATAATCCTGTTAACTTATTTCATGATCTTGTAAAGATTTTTCTTTTCCTCACCTTCTTCTACACGAGTGTTTTATAGCTCGAGGGGTCTAAGAGGTTTGAGAGGATCCAAATGAGGAGAAGTACCTAGAGGGGAATATGTTTTTCCCTAGTCTCCATCAGACTCTCCCCTAATACTGCTCGCCTCCAAGGAAAACTGTTTAAAATATAAACAAGATATTTATTTATGAATTTCAGATAAATATTTGAAATATAAATAAAAATACTTACAATATTTTCGTGTGTTTTTTCATTTACTGCACTTCAATCCTTTTTCTTCCTACTCAAGAAAAATAATTTCGCTTGGGGCACAAAAAAATTGACTCCCAATACCATTTGAAACAAATGTCATTGATTAGTATATATATATTTTGAATAAAAACATTTTATAATCTTGAATAATAATGAGAGGTAATAAATTTTAAATGAATAAAAAAATAATATATTTAAACATGTGATAAAATTTGATTAAAATTTCATAAATAAAATATAATCATAAACAATGTATAATTTTAGCTACTCATTATACAAATTACATAAATATCATCTATCATTTATTACTAAAAATGGAAATAAAATACAATTTAATAGTACCAAAATTATTTGAAATAGAATATTTCCATATTAGAAAAATCAGAAAGAGGCTTTCTAAATCACGTGAGATAAGAAAGATTCCTTGAAGAGGAATTAAAATGATTTGAAGATGAATAAATCATAATATAATACATATAATATGTTCATGATTTCATATAATTATGAAAATTAACATATTTAATATTGAAGAAAATATGTAAATCGTAGAGTTGAATATGAATTTAGAAAACAATGATGTTGAGAATGGTTCTAATAATTAATTTTAACATTTTAATTAGATGAAGGAGGGTGTTTCCTAAGTCATTTAAGATATGGACACTATATCACATTTCTAAGGGGATTGTTTGATGCTAAAAAACATTATAAATCATGTTTAAAAAAATTTAATTTATTCTTCAGTTCTTGATGAAAAGATACATTGTATCATGTTTTTTTAAGGATGATGCCTTGACCTAAGTGGACAAAGCACAAAATTTATTAAAATAATGTTTACAAGAGTCGAAAGTATGGGATCATATTACAATATTTCACATGGAAAGGAATAAGAGAAGTAAGGAGGACTTCACACCAGGTCATGTCTTGATTAACTCCCAAGTTGGCCAAGCCATCAGAAACCATGTTTTCTTCCCGATAGACATGTGTGATGATGTATTTCAGATCGGTGAGCGAACAATTTCATTCCATCCAATGGGTAGTAATCAACCAATCTAGATGAGTTAAACCATTCCAAATATCTTGTACGATTGTCGTCAAGTCACTTTCGATCCAAAGGTTGTTCCAACCAAAGACCATGGAAAATTTTATCTCACAAATCAAACCCATCATCTCAGATTCAAGGGAGGTGGCAATGCCACAATGGCCCATGAAGCAACCTAGAATCTGGCCGAGGTGATTTTTGAAGACAGCACTACACCCTACAGGCCCCAAATTGCCCTTGTAGGCACCATCAATGTTAATTTTGATCCATCCAGGGAAAGGGGCTCTCCAGAACACCTCCAGAGTGCGATGCGGATGACAGAAGTTGTCGTTGATCCGTAGACATTTTAGGATTTCAAGGTCATGCATGGAGTTATGGAAATGACCTTTTTTTAACAAAGCATCTTCCTTTATGGAAATTAGGATTCAGGTTTGACCTTCATTAAGATTGAGTGAGTAGTTTATATGAATAATATCATTTCAATCATACCATATCATAAGGTGGAGTTCAGTAACTACAGAAAGGAAGAGATTCCTGATTTGCTGAGAGCCCTCAATCTCTGCACATTTCTTAAGTTGAGTTTTGACAGAGTCAAGTATCAACCATCTACAATAAAAGATGTCAAAAAATATATTTCCAAAGAGCAGAATCATTAGCACAAGAAAGGAATATGTGGTTATCATCTTCTCTGTGTTGGTTATAGATTTTAGATTTTGAGAAAATATGAATTCCAAACGATTGAAGATAGACCTCAGTGGGAATTCTGTTGTAAGAAATTTTCCAGATGAGACTGAATCTTGAAGGATTTATCCAACATTTGTTGAAGTGTTTAATCCAGCTGAATTCATTCTCGTTTTTGCAATAAGTATGATTGTAATAAATATTTGAGGTAATCATACCATTGTGAGCAGGCTCCCAAATTAATAAATCATAATTTTAATCAAAAGGATAGTTTTCAATGAGATTCAAAATAGTTGTAGGAAGATGATCATGTTTAGAATTTAAAGTATCTTTAATAGAGATATTAGTGTTTTCAGAAGTTTTATCAGGAGGAATCATAGATATTAAATGTGTTCCAGTCTAGTTGTCTAGCCAGAATTTCATGGAGGAATCTCTGGAAACCATCCATCTAGAATTATTCATAATGTTAGTGAAGGAGAGCTTGAGGGTGGTCCAAATGGAATAATTAATGAAGGTTAAGTTGCCAGTCTTATGTTTTTCAAGGAATCTATTCTTGAGAAATGTGATAGAATCAGAAGTATTGTGAATCTTGAAGATCATGGTTAAAGGGATTTAAATATTTTATACCAATGCCACCATTTTCAATGGGTTTTCAACAAATGGACCTAGGAACCATCACAAAATTTCTTTCTAGAATACTACCGGTCTAGATAAAGTTTTTAATATCTCTATTTATTTTTTTTATAAGACCAATATTCCATTTGCAGACCATCATGGAGTAGACCATTTTAGAGAAAATAGTGGACTTAACCAGGCAAGTCCTACCAGCCATAGAGAGAGTATTACTATTCTAGGAGGAAAGTTGGCTGAGAACTTGATCAACAATAGTCACAAAGTGGCAAGACTTGGGTATACCCCAAAATATAGGGACACCAAGGTAATTGAAAGGGATAGAGCCTTAATTAATCCCCAAATCACTAATGATGTTACATTTTTTGTTTAGGGTGAAGGTATTCCCAAAGAAGATACAGGATTTGTTCCAACTTATGTTTTGATTAGAAACATCTTTATAGTGACCTAAAGCAATATTGAGGTTAAGAATGTTTCTTTTGTCACCTTGGAGGAAAATTATGATGTTTTCAGCATGAAGGAGGTGAGTGGGGGAATTTACATTCCTGGAGACATTAATGGGTTTTAGTTTATTTTGGACCACCAAATGATTGATCAGATGACTGAGGTAGTATTCCGCTATTGAGAAGAGAATGGCAGAGAGGGGGTCACTTTTTCTGACACCATTGGTTAATTTAAAGTAACATTTGGGATAACCATTGATCAAGATGGAGATAGTGGATGATTTGAAGAGAGTTTTGATAGCAGTGATAAAGGAGGCATTAAAACCAAAACTTTGAAGGAATTTAGAGTTAAATCTTCAATCCATGGTGTCAAAATCTTTTTTGATGTCAAGTTTAATAGCTATGTTGCCTCTTCTTTTAGGTTTATTCAAGTTATTGATATACTCAGAGGAAAGATAGATACAATCTTGAATGGATATTCCCTATATAAATCCAATTTGATTCCAAGAGACAATTGTTTTAGTAATAGTTGAGATCCTATTAGCAATGATTTTGGTGATGATTTTGTAAAGAGTGTTGATAAGAGTAATGGGTCTAAAAAGGTGAATTTCATAGGCATTATAAACTTTAGGGATCAAGGTGAGGAACTGAGCATTGAGGGCATGGGGTGGCACCCCATTGGTGGAAAAGGATTTAACTAGATTACAAACATCGATATGAACCACATCCCAATAGTGTTGGAAGAAACTGTTGTTAAAACCATCAGAACCGGGAGCACTATTAGGATTCAGACTAAAGATAGAGTATTTGATTTCATGATCCAGTGGTGGGTTAAGAAGGAAAGAATTTTCTGAATCATTGATCAATAAAGGAATGACCTCAGGGAGGAGGTCTTTGTTATTATCAGGTCTATTTAATAAGGTTTCATAGTAGGAGACTATATGATTAGCAATGTCATCTTCTTTGTCAAGAATCATATCCTCATCCTTTAGAAAGGAGATATGTCTATAGGACTTCCTTATTCTTTAGAGAGAGTCGTAGAACTTTTTGTTTCTGTCACCTTTGGTTAACCATTTGACTTTATAAGATTGCTTTCACATATTGTGCTTAAAAGTGAGCAAGGAATTGAGTTTGACCACAATGTTAACTTCTTGTGTAGGATCAGTGTGGATATTAGAGTTGGAGTTTTTGTTTTTAACTTCATTGAGATCTTTCTCAAGAAGATTAATGTCGTTGTTGATTTGTTTGGCTTTGGAGTTGCACCAAGATTTGAGCATATGTTTGAGGTGTTTTAGTTTGAGGTTTCAATCAAAGGCCCCATTGATGTGAGACATTGAGGACCAGAAGTTTTGGATGAAATGATTACATTCATCATTAGAGAGCCACACATTGTTGAAAATAAAATGTAACACTGGTTTCACATGTTTGGAGGAAATTTTTACCATGATAGGATAATGATTAGAGTTCAATCTATGAAGAGTGATTCTAGAGATAGTGTCACATTGGTCTAAAGTA
Organism: Viscum album; assembly: GCA_963277665.1. Lineage (NCBI taxonomy): Eukaryota > Viridiplantae > Streptophyta > Magnoliopsida > Santalales > Viscaceae > Viscum > Viscum album. The sequence continues at coordinate 341,822,750 of OY728163.1, forward strand.
GGGACATTTGTAAAGCCTCTATCCAATTTGGTGGTGACCACTTTGTTGTAATGTTTTTTATACCAGGTATATGTTTCACTAGTGAGGTTAATTTCAATAAGTTTATTGTATTCAATCAAGTTTTTAAATTCTCTCGTGGAAATAGATGTGTGGGATGGGCCAATTTTTTCACTAGAGAAAAGAATAGCATTAAAGTCTCCCATGAGAAACCAAGGGGAATTAATGTTTGAGACTAAATAAGAAAGGTCATTCCAAAGAGTTATTCTTTCTTGATATCTATTCTTAGCATAAACAAAGGATCAGAAAGTGTGAGTACCATAAATAGTGAGGGTGCAAGTGATAATCTCATCAGAGATATTAAAAACACAAAAATACTATAAGAAACGTGTGCAAAAATCCATAAAGAATCAGCATTGATATTGTTATTGATTGCACCAGAAAAAACATAATTATGTTAATATAAGTGAGAATATTTAGAGGAGAAAGTGATTTTAGGGTCAGAAATAGCAAAAAGGATAGGTTGATGCGTGCTAATCATTCTTTTCAAAACGTTGAGGGTGTTAGAGTTGGTGATACCCCGACAATTCCAAAAAGGGGTCTTCATTTAAATATGATTTTGGAGTTAAAAATCCTTTCTTCTTTTTTCCAAATCCATTATTTCTAGTAGACCTTATAACCTTAGTGTTAGTGGTCTTTTCCTATACATCGTGGGAGATAACATTGTTCTTATTTGTAGGTTCTTTTAATTGAGTAGTTACAGTTGATTCTGTAGAATCCTTTGAACTTGGAGATTGTGTATCCACTGTGGAAAGCAGCATGGTGGTATGCTTCTATTCTAGGGATTTATTAGTCTCCTACCTATCATTCTATAGAACAACAGGTGGACTATCATTAATAGTAACTTCAATTTTCTTATTAGCATATGGGGTGTGCTCAGCATTCTGTGACTCGGGTTGAACAGCCCTGTTAAGGGGGGAATTGTGAGCCACAATAGAGGGAGTTGGTTTATGGTCATGTGATTTGGTCTCATTCTTCTTTTCAATTGTGGTGTCTCCTATAGTTAAAACTGGTCTATTATCCATAGAAGAGGCATTGCTTTTTTGCAGCAATAAGGGTTGGGTTAGTAGTGGTCAGGTTGCATGAGTTCAATGAAATATAATTCTTAGAGAAAACATCAGTGCAAGAGTCATTTTGATCATAATTCAGTTATTCAGGCAGCATGGAATAGTCCTCAGATGCATAATAAAGAGGAGAAGAAGTACCTGGGATAAGAGGATCCAAAGTAAATTGTTGTTTGACAGTGTTCTGAGAGAGACTATGCTTCTGCTCCGGGGGAACATTGTAAACCTGCATAAGCTTGGGTACTAGAACCGAAGATGAATTATCATGTAAAACAAATTCTAAGATCTTTTTCATGCCTAATCTGGCTTCTAGGTTCACGGAGGAGGGTTTCATTATGGAGCTATAAGACCAGGGGGTTTCCTGATTATCCTTTTGAGTACCTAAGTTAGAAGTGGCAATAATCTGGGTGGGTCTGTTTGGTGCCTAATTTTGGAGTGTCAGCCACAGCTTGAATTTCTTTGGTGAAGACATCATTATTTTGGGTGGCAGTACCAATGTTACAGGCTAGTTTCTTCAGTTCATTAAGAGTAAAATTCCCTCTATCCAAGATCTATCAACCATAAAACCTTATAATATTCACCGTCAATAAAGCTAAACTGACTTTTTAATGAACATTTTAATTCAAATAAATACAACATTAATGTAGATATAAATTTATAAAAAACATTACCCACATATGTCCCATGATTTTTCTTTGATTTCATTACTGAGATGTCTCCATGAGACTAGTTCCACCATAATGATATCTTAGTACTTGGATAAAGTGACCATGAAACTTCTACACTACCTTGAATTATCTGTCATCTTATTTTATTCATTATAATCCACCATAATTTGTGTTTGGAAATTATAGTATTCCCATGTATGGGTGCACCCACATCTCCTAATAGAAGTTACCACTGAATAAGATAAAAGGGATTAAAAAGAAGAATTTAAGTCATGGTACAATAGGAAAAAAATTAAGTGATATAATTTGACATAGTTATAATAATAAAACATGATACAGGCTACTTAATTGGCTCTGATGAATCCATGGTATATCCTAGATTATTAGCCTATGAAGTATGTATATGTTCTAATTCATGATTTTGGTGATCAGCATGCGATTGAGTGAGAGATGGAGGAACAGAATCATCAGATCCTATATGGATATAAGAAAATGCAGGAAATGTGGACATGATAGGATATGGGTAGTTGGGTTATGGATACATCAATAGATATGGAAATGGTATATGTGGATTCATCCCTCACGGATGTGTAGCCATGGTATGGGAAAAAGATTCTAAATGAGGTGATGATGGAGGCATGTGTAGGAGTATCCCTACAGATGATGTAGACATGGTATGGGAAGAATAGGCTAAATAAGATGATGATGGAGTCATGGGTAGGAAAATCCATGCAGGTAGTTTAGACATGGTATAGGAATAAGATGATAAAGGAGATGATGATGGAGTCATGCGTGGGATAATCCATGGAAGATCAAGAGGATAATGGAAAGGTGTGGCCAATGGGGTGTTCATTGGTGGTTCAGGGTGGGAATGTGTAAAAATGGTTCTCTATCTAGGTCTAAGAGCATTCATGCTTAGACCCATGCTAGTAGGATGAGGAGGATCCAAATATGGTGAAACTAAATATCTCTAAAACAAATTTGATAAAGAATATGAACATTACATTATATATAATATAGAAGAAACTTTTTAAAATTATTATACTCACTAAGGGAAGTTGAGAAGTCGAACCACTCTTGCGCATCTGTTAATCGGCATCAAATAATTTCTTCCTTAAAACGTCTTTCATAATTTGTACAAGAAGAAAATATAAAAAATTTAGAAAATATTTTTTTAAATCATGCATATAACATCGAATTCAAAGAAGTCATAAACAATTTCATAACATGTATTAGTAAAAAAAATAAAACCTAGTTATATATTTTTAGAAAAACCATTTTAAAAAAGGTTTTTTGAATTGAAATAAATCTAATTAAATGTAATGAAACCAAAAAATACTGAAATATACATATCATTCCAAACTGAAACTAAATTAAATTAATCATACTAATTCCAACCAAAGAAACTAATTTAAAGGTAAAATAAATGAACTGTGAACATAAATGGTAGCTTCTATATATTACCCACCACTAATTTAGGTTTACTATCAACTCTCACAATAGGACAATTTGAGTCATCAAATTCAATATTTTGGTCAACACCAATGGGGGAGTTAATGGTGTCAATTTCATCCCTAACTTCCTGAAAAAAAATATTGGTATTACTTCAATAATGAAACCATAATCAAGTCACAGATGATATTTCACATAAATCTATTATTTTTCCATTAATACAAAAATGTATGGTTGATTTTTATCTAGGAATCAACTCATATCAATAACTACAAATCCACAATCATCAATAAATGTACTATGTTGCATCATTGATTCAAACCATTTACATTTTATTATAGTGACTCGACCTTGAGAGTAGTAATCCAATAATAATATTTTCTCAACATGTTTATAATAATACACATATTTATATCAGAAATAACTATCTAATGCACTAGAATAATATTATGTCGTATCCTTTAACATAACTCCATCATGTTGTGCTCTCATTTTCACCACTCGATCAATTGTAAAAAATATTCACCCATTCATTATTAAAGATTTCATTCACAAACCAATGAATTGGGACCAGAATCCAACGCTCTTAATCCTTGGGAAATAGAGTCAATAGGTAAACACAATACCTGAAATATAAATGAATAAAAAATTAAATGGATATATATATTTTAAGTTAATTAAATTAATGTTCATACCTTTGATTTCAACCAAGAAGAAAAATCTTGGCTATAAAAATCCTCTCTCCTTCTCATAGGGAAAGATCGATGAAATCTACTTATAATTTTTTTATGTTCCCTTTATAAAATGATATTAAAATCTCAAGGTATATGTGAAATTACATAGTATGATAGAACATATAAATATCTAAATTACTTACTTGATATTGTCATCGAACAAACTGTAGTTAAACATGACCTTGTGATGTTCCACACATCGTTCTTTAAAGCTTAATGTATCCAATGTATATGACCCAAGAATTCTTCCTATTTTGGAAAGAGATGTAAACAAGGGATAAATTTCCCAATAATTCTCATCTTAATTTCTCATTGGTTGGTTATGTCTTGTGCTCACATCATTCAAATACATTGAACAAAAATCCATACATTCTTGAGCCAGATAACCTCCCACAATTGAACCTTAAGGATAATTCTTGTTTTGGACATAACATTTCATTATTCATATATTTATTTTAGAAGGATAAATACACTAAAAATCAACGGGTCCCCCAAGAAGTGTTTTAGTTGGAAGATGAAATGTTAAATGCAGCATGCAGGTGAAAATGACGGAGGAAAAAAATTCCAACTCACACAAACTTAAGGGCTCCTTTTTCTTCATTTTTATCAAGAATGAATTGGATAACCTTTTACCATTAAGGTCTCTAAAAAATGGAATAATCAAATCAGTTTCACCCTTACATTATTGGATAGAAAACTCAGAATTTATATTAGAATAAATTAATGAAGAAGGATATTATAATCATGATTTTTTAGGGATTTTTAGTTTCAAATCCCTTTTGTTGAATCATGTATATGTGTTTCTCTAATAGCCATCATGAAACTTTATATTCTAAAAAACATCTAGAAATTGATTTTTCCCTAATAGTGTCATCACATAATAAGAATAAGGACCTTTCCATTTTTTTCACTGATACACACGGGATATAGTTCTGGATGAATACCCCAATCCATTAAGTCCTGATGAGATCAGAAGTCATATTTATTCTTCCCATTGATATTTAGAATAATTAAAAGAAAATTTTCACATATATTTCTCTCAATGTTCATTATGTCTAAACAATAATGTAAAAAATTGTTAGAGAAATATGGAAACTCAAAAAATATACTTCCCTTTTTACAATTGTAAGTGGCTTCACTATCAACATTCTTCCTCTTTATAGATTTCATCTAACCCTTCCCTAATGAAAACCTGAAATCTATCAATTCATTAATCACAATACATTGAGGTGGTTGTTCAATGTCAATAGTATTATAAAACCTCTAGTGATTCCTCATGTATTGATGATCCATTAGCAAGAATCATACATGCCCCATGAAAATGAAGCTATGATTATATTTAAGAATTTTCGATCATGTATTATTCATACAAATAAGGCATGATAGTTTTCCCATTGTGCTCCAACTAGACATCATTACATAAGAAGTTAATTTATTTATAGTCCATAGAAGGGCATTACACATCTAAAATATATTTTTTGAAGAATCATCTAATATGCACACACCCATATCTCAAAGTTACTTCAACTATCTTATAAAAGGTTACAATAATATTTCTATATCATTGTCATGATCAAAAGGTCTAGATATTAGTATACTAAAGAAATTGAAATTATTTTCATTCACATACATAGAGGAATATTATGAACATGAATAAAAACTAGTCAAGTGTTGTGAGTAGTAGGAATCTGACCAAATGGATTACAATCATCATAGGATAGACCCAACCGGGTGTTACGCACCTCAGATGAAAAATCAAGATGTTGTGCATTAAATTACCACCATGATAATTCATCTTTAGGATGAATAAACTCATCAGTACCTTTAATTATCTCATAATAATCCCACCTCATATTGGATGGTATTTTTGTAGAAATGAATTTATTTTGAAGCCTATAAATCGATATAAAGTGCCACATGACTTTATGTAGCACACGAGATGGTGTTCCATCTGCATTTTCCTTCCTTTGATATATACCACATTCTTTACAATCATTAAGGTTAGTTTTTTACTCCCAATATAAATTGTAATCTTTCAGAAAATAATGAACTTTATTATTATAAAATCCAGGATTCTTAATTAACTTCAATACCATATAAATATTTAAGGGAATATCTATTCCATTGGGAAGAAATTCCTACAAAAAAGGTAATAATATAATAAATAGAGGTACTATAAATTCCATACAGGGTTTTTCTATGATATAACCTCATAAAAAATATAACTTATTCATTTTAGTATATTCCTAATATACTAGACATCTGGCACCATCCATTAAATTTTTCACTCTCTCAACATCGTCATATCCAATCTTTTCCTCATGTGTATTAATATCATTGCCTTATTTCACTATAATATTATCTCTCTCATGATGATTCACAAATGGAAACTGATCAAATATCAAATTCTCTATGCCACTTCATATTTTCATTCATGAATAGTAGAAGATTTTCACATCTCTCCATGGTGATACCAAAAATAATAGTTTATTTGAAATCTATATTTTTTTATATGGTATATTACTTCTTGACAAATTAACCATGGTCATCCTACATAATTATATAATGTACATTGTATACAACCTCCATCTGAAGCATTATTAAATGAACAATCTAAAAAATATCAAATTCTTTGGAAACTCGGTTGAAATATGATTGGTATAATACATCCAACTTATATCCATTCTATTACAAGTAAAAACAATTTTTTTCTAATCAAAAATGTAAACCATAATACATATGAAATAATGGTTTTTCAAATAAATAAAATTCAAACATATAATAATAACATAATGAAATATTAAATGTATTATAAAACATAAAGACATCAAATATAAACATAATAACTAGCTTTTAAATATATCCAACTATCGTATAAAATATACAAAACAATGGAAATAAGGGGATTTTAATACTAAGAGTCCAGAAACCTAAAAATGAAAAAAAAATCTAAAGTAAAATAGAAAACAAACTACATATACCCATATCCATGTGGTGAGTATTCTATCCTATCTATTATCTCATCCAATCATGAAAAATACTTCGAATAACCATTATCTCAAAGTAGATATTTTTCATTAAAATAATGAAATGAGACCGAGTCTATATATACACAAATTCTGTATAAAGGTTGTCATATTTTATTCACTTTAGGATTCTACCAAATTATCTATGTACAAACATTAGGAGAAATGACATTCTGTTTTGAAATTCATATAAGAAAAGAAACCATTTAATTATATGAAATAAAAGTAACAACATCTAAAAAAAGTAGATAAATTTTACTCAAAATAGAATTTATAATAATCCTTATATCTTACATTGGATGACCTAAAAAATATTTTCAATTATAATTAAATGAGAAATATATTTTCCTTTAAAAACAAGACAAAATAAGATATCAGTTTTGAATCCATGTGGATTCTTATATTGAAGTATGAAGAAACTAAAGCATCTATTGAATCTAGTGATGTATAGGAGATAGATGAGGATTGTAAAATAATTATGACTATAGTTTATAAAATATTTAGAAAATTATTGTCTTATTATAAAGGAAAACTAAGCTTTAAAATATTCTAATATGAAGGTTTTGAACATTATTCCCTAAACGTTCTTAAGCAGAAAAGAGATGCATTTGATGTTACTGATCATGATAAAAACATAAAAATAATAAGTGGGGGAAGAGATAAAATGTATTTAAATATTTTGGTGATTGGAAAATGTAATTACTGAGAGTGAAAATAATAAGCATGATGATAAAATGAAAGGATAATAATACCTCTTCCAATATCAAATATGAAAATTTCCATGAGAAATCTCAAAAATTTATAAAACATGTTTAGAAGATTAATGGGTCCTCAATAATTTATGAGGATAAATTTAAAGATAATTACATTGAGTATATTCTTAGATATGAATTGAAATAATGACTTGAGTATAATACAAATTTTAACATGTTGGTAAATATTCTAAAGAATGATATTTGAATGAAATCAGAGCTAAATAAAGAGTTTCTCAAAAGAGAAACATTGCATAAATCAATGTTTAGAAAATAATGAGAATGATAAGATCATGAATTATATTAAATAAAAAATTTCTTGTGAAGTAATATCTTAAAAATAAGTTAAATTCATAGTTGAATCCTTTAACACCTTGGATAAATTGAATAATAAGTTATATTAAAATTTTACCTAAAAATTATAAATTAAATTAAATTTGTTTTGTCCAATTGTGATGGTAAAAGTTAAAAATATAGGAAAGGTTTTTATACACACACTACTAAACAAAATCCAAAAACAAATCCAAAACAAACTCCAAAAAAAAACTTCAAACCAAAATCCAAAAAAAATCCAAAAATAGCACAAGAATCATACCTATAATCAAACAACCACACAAACTACCACTTCAAGTAACATCACTAAAAAACCACTTCTAAAATAATATAAAAAATATGGAAACCAAAAAAAATCATGAAACCAAAAAGAACATCAAACCACATCCAAAAAAAATTAAAGAGTTAGAATGGTTTAATTCTTGGCATAAATGAAAAGTCATAAAAATGAAAACAATACTAAACAGAAGAGAAGAAAGATTTGGAACTCACTTATGTGATGTTGAAGAAGATTTGAATCAAAATATAATTGAAATAAAGGAGATAACTGGATTAGATAGAGGTCACCACTCTCTTGGTTGTTCATCACTCACTAGTCGCCCGGGAGGTCTTCGGTCACTCCGGAGGTCGATGGTATCTCGGGAGGTCACCACTTGGTATCTCTCTAATCATTTGGTAGGTCGCTACTTAAGAGGATAGGGTTATATAGGGTGTGAGAAATTAGGGTAGAAAATCTTGAAGGGGGGAGGATGGGACCGGGGGATTTCTGCAAAGAATATTCCAACAGTTTCCACAAACCGTTGGTATATCCTTAATCCAGGAACTCTATACCCACAGTTTTCTTAAACTGTGGGTATAGTGGCATGGGAATAGCCCCACTTTCCAACAGTAAGTCCAAATCCATAGAGTTCCATCAAAAATAATTTTAGACCATTATGCTCACTTTGAATATCGGTTAAGGAAGGTAAAATAGGTGTTCTTTGGGACACAGTTTCATTTGAGAACATTGTTTCACCCTCAAAATAATGACTATACAAAGAGGACCTTTCATGTCTTGGAGGACATGTTTCAGGATGGTATGTTGAAATTTTTCTATAGTTATGAGGATCAAATACCCTTGGTAGAGTTTGCAAACAATAACATCTACCATTCCACCATTGGTATGGTACTGTTTGAGGCCTTATATGGGTGACCCTAGAGGTCACCACAATAATAGGATGACCCAATAAAGATAGAAATTATGGGCCAATAGTTAGTGTGGGCCACAACAGAGAAGGTTTATATCATCTAGGATATAATGAATACCTCACTGAGTTTCCGTAAGTACTATGAAGACCGATGATTGAGGCCTTTATAGTTCTAGGAGGTAGATGATGTGTTCTTCAGGGTCTCACCCCGACATGGGTTGTGAATATTTGGTAGAGGAAGCAATCTATCTCTATGATTCATTATTCCTTTCTAGGTATGGAATATATTAGGTGATGTGGTGTACCATTTAGATCTACTTCCTTAGTTGGAATGGGTATACAACGTCTCCAAATGTTGCGGCTGAGGTGGTCTGTGAATAACCAATTGTGTGTTATATACTGTGGAGAACAAGAAATTGAGGATGGAGATAATTTTTAAGATTAACTCATAGATATTTAGGATAATTAGGAGAGGATCCCCTAAGGGCGATTGATCCCCTAGTTCATATCTGTCGGTTGCATTGGAATTTTTAGGAAAGTACCAGGGACTGGGAGACCCATATACATGTTCAGTACCCACATCTATTTGTGTAGCCTTTTGTATTGGTTTTACAAGGCATAAATCCCTAAGGTGGGGAGAATTTAATGTCTATTATTTTTCCATGTATTACTTTATAATATTATATGGATTATTTTTTGAGCTAGGCATTGAGACAGTGTGAGATTATGAGGCTCGATGAGCCCAAAATTAATTGATGAAATATATTATAAATATATGTAATATATCATTTGTGTGCAGTTTTCTTGAAAAATAGGATTATCTTGTAAAAGGAGTCTTGGATCAGAAAAAAGAGGCCACCATTGAGTCTAGAATGTGGGTTCTACCCTAGTCACAATATATCCTTTACTTGCATGAGGAATTTCCTTAAAGTGTAGTCACTAGTGAATAAATAAAATAAATAAATTAACTTATTTATTTTATTTAACCTGATAAAGTGACCAAATCCATCTCTATATAAACACACTTATGACCAATTCATAGGGTTTTCCACAAAACCCTGAAATTTTAGAGAGAGTGTGTTAGATAGAGCCTTGGTGATTGATGATGATGGATCGAATATCAACTATGCCAATGAAATTTGAGGATCTCAGCAATGACAATGAATTGGATTCATTCTTCATCAGTGATAAATCCACCTTAAGGTAGGATTTTTTTTGTTACGTGGATTTATCCCCATTTTATTATCCTGTGACAAATGAGAATCAATCAACCAACAGAATGATTCTCGTTTTGATCGTATTGCAAGTGAAGGATTATTTTTTTATGGGATTATTTGGAGAAATTGTTTATTTTATTATGGATATTTTTTTTCATTCTAAAAAAAGATCGAGAGAAACCCAAACACAGATTAGGTTCATACGTATTTTGCATGTTTGTTTTTTTCTATCGTTCTTCCTATATTCATCACCATTGTTTCACTTGATCAGTGGTTCAACCAAAATACCAAGAAATAAATTGTTGTGCACCTGTTTCTTGTCACAATGGATTGATACCAAAAATTTGGGATTGAATCAATGATGATATCAATTAATGGTGATGGTGAAAATGGTTTGGGGTAGATTTGAGACCCTCGGTTCAAGTGGGGAATGAGATGGTGGTGAGGACCAATAACAACCATTTTCCCATACATTTTGGTGTCCTTATTCAAACAAGTAGTGATAATGAGGCTCATCTAAATCAAAACCATGATTTCCAACATAATTCATATCTAGATTGTAGACATATGTATTGAAAGACAATTCATGAAATATCTGTGTGGGTTCTATAAAATCCCAATATACATTGTGTGTAATATGGGAATACACATCATGTGGGGCCATGTCTACGGCACTAGGGTTTCTGTAAATGAGATAAGTATCACATGAAATTTGATATCTTTCACATGGCATGTGATCCTTACAAAGTTTCTGTTTCGGTGCGGATGTGCGTCGGGTTACGCTGTTCCGCCAGGACGCGTTCGCGCGTGCACCCGTCAACCCGAGGGGATGGGCGCGCGGCTTGTGGTCCCGCAGTCCCGCTTTCCAAGGGCGGGCGGCATCCGTCCCTTATTCAGGGGCGTCTGCTCCTTGATCGAAACCGGGATGATGGGATGTCGGCTCCTCCTTCCTTGGACGTCTCCTCGGAACTCGTCGCCTAATCCGGGTCTCCCTCATAGACTTAAGAATGTTCGTGAATCTCGTTCCCGGCGCCATATCTTCATGGACACCGGTTAATTACGCTGCTTCCGCCCGGACGTTCCAAGGAGTCTGGGCGGGGCAGAAACCTGCAGTGAGAAGGCCGGGTGGCTCTGGGTGCTGGGGGCGTGTCGTGACACTGCGGCTCTGCACATCTGTCTTCCGTCCCTAATAGGGCTTCTCGAAGGCATGATGGCCTGAGGCATCCCGTACTAGGTGCGGGGAACTGTGTCACCTGAGGTTTTCCTCAGCTTCCCGTGTTTAACACGGGGTATGCCGCGAGTTTAACGTCCAGCGGGGACGGCATCGGACCGATCAACACGAAAAGTGGATCAGATGACAGAACCCCTTGCGGGGAACCTCCGACGCTGGGGCCAGCACATGGGCGGCTTCCCAAGTAACGTGGAGTGGAGTGAAGTGGCATGACCCCACCGGGATGTGGCGGCCCGGGTAAGGATCAGGATGGATGATGAAGTGAAGAGCTTGGACCCCAGAGGGGCTTCCTACGTACCGCGCGTTAACACGGATCAAAGTCAACGTAGTTCGGGCATACAGTTTAACGTCATGCTGGACGTCGGCAAGCCGACTCACGAAGAGGTCTAGGCCGCCGGGCGGAGGATTGAACCGAACCACCTCGCACAGAGGGGGATGGAACGGCCGGGTGGATCACAGTTTCACGTCATGCTGGACGATAAAAGGGGAAATGGAAAAGGGGGGCTGTGGGGAGGCACCGTGGAGATACACACGGGCAGTCTCCCACAGGGGCGGATTCATAGGTGAATCAACGCAAGCGTGAACCCTGGAGGGGTCCACTGATGGACGAACGGACGTAAATACGACCGGGACGACCAGGTGGTGGGCTTGGACCTCAGGGAGGCTTCCTACGTACCCTGTATAGAAGACAGGGATCAAAGTCCACGTAGTTCATTCTGTCAGGACTTACGCACTTGGGGCAGCCCGGATGCTGCAAAACTCAGTTGGAAGGGACTTGGACCGAAAGCAGAAGACACCTCGATCCCAGTCAGACCCTCTACTGGCTTCGGCAGTGGGGAGGCGCAATGGAGATACACATGTGCAGCCTCCCACGAGAAATTAGGGGTTTGTAATACCCTGCCCCCGTAGGGAAAAGCCACTCCCATTAAATCGTCCCTAAAGAGGGGCAATCCCGACATCCCTGCAGAGACGAGCGGGTGGGGGCCACATCCAAACCGGGGGGACCCTGCGTGCAGAGCACGGGATCAGGTTGTGGACGGTTTAGCGTCTTGCCAGACGAAGTACAGTTTAACGTCATGTGTTGAGGACGAAGCGGACGGTTTAACGTCTTGCCGGACGAAGTACAGTTTAACGTCATGTGTTGAGGACGAAGCACTTGGCAGTTTAACGTCTTGCAGCGCGGACGATGGGGGCTAGGCAGTTTAACGTCGTGCAGCTTGGACGGATGTGCAGTTTAACGTCATGCTGGACGCATATGCAGTTTAACGTCATGCTGGACGTATGCGCAGTTTAACGTCATGCGGGACGAATGCGCAGTTTAACGTCATGCGGGACGAATGTGCAGTTTAACGTCATGCTGGGCATAGGTTGCCGGACGATGGGTGCATGTCACTTCGCACGAACCTGGAGGGCCGCACGGGAAGACAACGCACGGTGCGGGCACCCGGGATGAGAATCATCGGGTGCCACACAGGCAGGTACCCTTAGGAGGTCAACGGGGACGACCCTGGCAGATTGCGCGCAAAAAGGAAGCTTCGCGCGCAATACTGCGGGCCGGCGCGCAATCGGGGCGGCTGGCGCGCAATTGGGCCAGCGCCTTGCGCGCGGATGCTTGAGATTGCGCACTCCGGGCTTCGGATAGCGCGCGGGGGCAACAGCTCATTCTCTAATGAATGGCCACTTGAAAGATGGGGGTGCGCGCAATCGGGCCGGATTGCGCGCACCCCGGGGGCAATTGCGCGCAAGCGGGTTCTTTTGCGCGCAAAGGCCTTAGGGTGAGTTTTTACTCAAATGAAAGGAGCCAGCGGGGATTGCGCGCGAAGGCGGACCCCGAGGCTTTCTTGCGCGAAAGAAAGGAGGTTACCTGAAGTTCGTCATTGCGCGCGGAAGGGGTTGAATTGCGCGCACGAGAGACGTTTCGACTTCCAGCAACCTCTGAAACGTTGGGGGTCGCCTTGTATTTATAGGCAACCCCGGGCGCGGAATCCAAGGCGCGAGCGCGAAATGCTTCCCGCGGGCGCGGAATCGGGCGCGGCGCGCAAGGGAGTCGCGCAGACCCGCGGCGCGCAAAATTGCGCGCCGGGCCGGCGCATTGCGCGCATCCCGGGGGGTTTGCGCGCGGAACATCACCTTTGCGCGCGGGCCTCTGAAATTCCGCGCAAGGCCTCCGGGCCCTCCGAAACATCCTTCCGACTCCAAATATGACCTCGCTTTCCGCATCCGGAGCTTCGTTTGGGAACAACGGACTTTTCCGGCGTCTACAAAAGCCCCCCCTCGGAATCTGATCGGCGAGAGGTCGCAACGATCGGGTTCCGAGGGAGACGCCGGAATGCCGAAGTCCTGGGCGACGCGGGACTGTGGCGCGCAAAAATGGGTGTCGGGCGCGAAAGCGGCCGATGCGGTCGCGCAAAGCCTTTTCCGCGCAGCGCGGACCACGGCCTCGCCTATAAATAGGGGCACTGGGTCCCTCCGTGCCGTACACTGGCCTTCCGCGCGATAAGCCTCTTTGCTCTCGTGCGTGAAATTGCCTTTTCCGGCGCGGAATTCGCTCGCTCGTCGCGCAAAACCGTCCGGACTTCGCTCTGTTTTTGCGCGAATACCCGGGGTTTTTCGCGAAGGACTTCCCGATTGCGCGCCGTCCACTAGGATTGCGCGCCGCCTCTCAAACTTTTCCACCAGCCTCGTCCGATTCCGCACACTTCATCCCTTAACCCGCACGACTCCCGAAACTTCTGAGATGGCCGCGCACAGAGGAAATGAGGGGGATTCCGCCACTCGCAGGGCTGAGATGGCGACGAACGAGGAGGTTTACGGAGCCAAGGAGATTGTTTCCAACAATCAATCCTTGTTCGACTTACTAACGCCGGCCCAGAAGACATATCCACTGTCGGACAACCTGCCGCTCTGGAACTTCGGCATCCTAGATGAGGTTCCGGTGCCAGGGTTCGAGATTGATGCGCCGCGGACCTGGGTGACCCGGGAGGACGAGCTTCTCCGCTATAACATCACCAACAATGGGCATCCTGCCAGGGAGACCAGACACTTGGATGTCTATGTCCTGAACCCGAGGACGCGAACCATTGATGGGGGTGAGCCTACTGCGGAGAATTCTCCAGCCCTCTACTCGAGCATATATCGCCAGAGCGTCACGGACGACACCAAGGGCTGGCTGAAGGACTGGGACTTGCGGTCTGGGGGCAACTTTACCAGTGAATGGGCCTGGGCGTTCTGGGTACGCCACACTTGCGATCACTTCGCAGAGGAGCTGCGGTACATCGGCCTGTTCGAGGCGGTGTGGACGTCGCAGTTCCACTTCTACCAGCAGTCTGAGCTCGGGCCGGAGCTGTTCACTCGCTGGTCCCCGGATACCAACACCTTCCATCTTCACCATGGGGAGGTCGGCATCGGTCTCTGGGACATCCACTGCATCGGAGGTATCCCGCTGGAGGGCTACCAGTACGATGAGTTCCTGCCACCGAAGAACATCTGGGAGGACAGGTCACGGACTCCCATTCTGACCTGGCATCTGCTTGACCTGGCTACGCAGCGGCTCGGGATCCAAGACTTCCAGAAGGACATAGCCTACAAGGATTGGTTCGGCCAGTTCCTGGAGCATGACCCGGCGGTCAAGATGCCAGGCAGGGGGAAGCGGTGCCCGACCGCAGCTCAGAGGAGCCGGAACGGGTCGTACTGGCGGGTCCTGGAGACGGGCGATTACCGCTCATGGGGGTACCGCGTCATCGAGGCCCGGGACCCAAATGTCCGGTACGCGGCGTTCCTGGCCGCCTTTCTGAGCGGGTGGCTCCTGCCAGCGCGGGATGCGAGGATGGGCGTCCGCCCGGCGACGCTGGCGATGGCGGGCGCCATGGCTGCCAATAAGAGGTACAACCTCGGGGTCCCAGTACTGGCGAGGCTGTATGCCATTCTGGGACGCATCTCACGAGGGGGGTCGCCACGAAGGATCTGTGGGCCCTTTCAGTTCTTCCACGGCTGGGTGGCTGCTCACCTTGGTGGGTATACGTTCCCAAATGCCATCAGTCCTCCGGGCAACGGCCTGCGACCCTCCCTGCTGAACATTGCGGGGGTCGCTCCGATGACCCTCAGTGAGGAGGGCGTGAGGGTTCGGATTGGCAATCATGCCAATTTCAACTTCAGCCCGTTCCCCACTCCCGTCGGCCAGATGATCGACAACGGACAGGGCCCGCTGGAGCAGCATGAATATTTCCTGAACATGCGGGGCGGGGTGCTCGTGGCTCGGATCGACGGGAAGGTGATCTGCGAGCCTTACGTGCCGACCCGGTTCGCCAGGCAGTTCGGGTGCCTTCAACGGATGCCGAAGAGGGTATTCACTGCTGTCCGGGAGGAGACGAACCCTGGCGTCCTTCGCCAGATGTGGCTGATGTTCGTCGCCTTCGGCTCTGGCGACGTCATCACTCTCCCTCCTACCGGGATCGACGCAGGCTTGGCAACCGAGTACGCCGAACACTGGGCCATCGCGTACCCTGAGGGGCTCTTGCGGAAGCTAGTTCGGCGGCTCGAGGCTACCCGTGCGGAGACCGGGCGTCAAGGAAGGAGGCGAGGCGCCGCCACACGGGGGAGAACGGAGGCGCGCCAAGCAGCGGGGCCGGCGCGAGCAGGGACTTCGGCGGCGGGCGCATCGCAGGCTGCCGCTACGACCTCGGCGCCCAGAGAGGGGGCACATGCGGCGGTCGAGGAGCGGCCCGGGAAGCAGGTGAGGCGTCTGCTCGAACCCTCCCACGATGCAGTCTTCCCGGCGCTGTGGTCGGCCTGGATGACCCTGCGGCAGTCACTGGGGACCGACGTCATCTGGCGAAAGATACTCAGAGAAGGAATCTATCTGCCAGAGGTCGGGCGCCTCCAGATCACCGACAGGGTGGACTTCAACCGGCAATATGCATATCTGACGGCCATGGACGAGTACGCGCGCCAACGTGGTCGGCGTGCGGAGCCATCCCTTCTGGTGAAGGTGATGCTCGGTCTCGAGCCCGCTCCGAAACAGATGCCGCCGGAAGAAGATGACAGTAACGACTCCGATGAGGAGGGGGAGACGGGGGAGGATGAAGGCTCCGAGGGAAGGTCCCATCGGGGGAGCCCACGGGAGAGCGGCGAGGTGGCCGGCTCTGACAACGTTGATGTCACTGAGCTCCTCGAGGTCCGCTTCTATCCCTACTCAACTTGCTTCATCCATTCTCTTATGCAGCTTCTAACCCGTTTCTCCATCCTTCTCAGGAGCACACGGACGTCGGTCATGCGTCCTCAACAGGAGTAGGAGAGGCGCCAGCAGGACAAGGCGGGGGCCAGGCACCCATTATCGAATTGACAAGCGCTAAGGGGTCCCCTGCTGCAACTGTTCCTGCGGCGACCGGGGTAGCGGAAGATGACGCTCCGAACTCCCGTAAGTCTCCCTACTTTACTGCTGGTGCTTGCCATTGACGATCCGTGACTAACCATGGCATGCCCCGCGCAGTGATCTCAACATTGGAGGCTCGTCGGGTTGCCGAACCCGGGCCATCTACGAGTGGACCAGTGGTGGACATGCCGCCTGCTCCGGAACAGGCTTCCCAAACCGAGCCGGCCCCACCAACTGCTGATCAAGGGGCTGCGGACGTCGGCGGTGCTGCCACCGGAGAGAGGTTGGGGGCTGACGAGGGTGTCAGCGCCGCTGGGGAGAGAGAAGAAGGTTGCCCGGATGTTGGGGAACCTATCCCTCGTGAGGACCTCCCAGGGGCGGACCCTGCAGCAGACCTGCTGGCTGCCTTCCCTGCTTACCGGCCTACCGACCCCGAGGAGATGGATGACTCGGACGCGGAGGCGGTCGAGGATAGCCGGGTAACGCGACGCAGGGGGTGGAAGTGCATCCAGCGCTTCCTCAAGCGAGACCCATCGGAATGGCTGGGGCGCATGGGATCGCTTCAGACCTGGCTGCGCTTCCTGTGTGCCGGGGGAGCTGATGCTCAACGCCTCCATCTGACGGTCCATGATTTAATGGCCGAGAAGATGCGCGAGAGCCGCCGGCGTGCCGACGTCGCACAAAGTCGGGACATGTCGAAGAGCAGGCAGGCGCTCATCGCGGCAGAGCAGGAAGTCCGGCGCCTCGAAGGGCAGGCGGCAGAGAAGGAGGCCTTCGTCGCAGCATGTACCGAGCTTGTGGAGCAACTATCGGCACAACTGATTGACGCTCAGGTACAGCTGACGGAGGCGGGCCAGCAGATGGTCACACTCCAAGTCGAGCGGGAGCGTGCACAGGCCAGAATCGACGAACTGCGCGCTGCGACCGCCGACGAAGAGAGAGCACGCAGAGAGTGAGAAGCAGCTCTGGAGGCCACCAGCCAAAGGGTAGCGGCATTAGAAAGACTCATTCAGCACGCTAATCCCTAAGGGCTGTTTTTTTTGCCATTCCCAGAACATTTGCTTCCGCTACTTAATATTTTGATCCACTTGTATGAATCGCCATATTTATCTGCGTCTTTTGGTTTAACATGCTCAACCACAAATTGTCTCGCGGGAGCGTTAACCAAGCATCAGGCATCCATAATTGGGCCTGGGTTTCTGGAGAAAAGAGGGAGGTCATTCCTAGGAAAGGAGACCTGAGACCTAACCAATGTATCATCCCCCAACTTGTTCCAACACACGAGCGGGACAACGCTAGGGGCGTTGAGATTTTATCCGAACATAGGGAAATGAGAAAGGGTGAATCGCGTGTCCCGAATCCAGACATCCACAACGGTCGGCCTTCCAGGAAATGCCCAAGACGGTAGGCGGACAGTGGATCGACCATAACAACTGCAATAGACGGACCGAAAAAGGCCATCATTCATATTGCAGGAGGCGGACCACATGTCATCATGAATACCGCTTTGGGGTTCCTTCAGACACAAGGGTGGAAAATCCAGATCAACAGGGCATGCGAAGCGTGGGGCGAAGTGACGATTTGTTCGGACAGAATCCAACGCTCTCAAAATTGCGCCACCGTGGGGGAAGCGTATTAGGCGGATGCACTAATCTGGCCGTGAGTCACCTCAATTCTCAGACAGCACCTCTCTGACGAGGAAACCGTCGCTTCCCATCCTTGCGATGGGGCATCCCGAGCTGAATCGGGGAGAATATTACGACTGCACCACTCTACCCGAAGTCAGGCCAGACGGCCGGCGACGAGGAGGGGCGGGACTTATCGATCCCTGAGGCTGGACCCGAGTCGAAATGCCCGGGCGTTCCTACGTACTCCATCAGGCTGGAGATCAAGCCACACGTAGTTCTGAGAGTGCAGTTTAACGTCATGCAGGACGTAGGACCCCATTTGGGGTAGATCTTAGTTTAAGGTCTTAGAGCTCGGACCATAAGGGCTGGATCTTAGTTTAAGGTCTTAGAGCTCGGACCATAAGGGTGGAGGATCTTAGTTTAAGGTCTTAGAGCTCGGACCATAGGGCTAGAGGAGCTTAGTTTAAGGTCTTAGAGCTCGGACCATAAGGGCTAGAGGATCTTAGTTTAAGGTCTTAGAGCTCGGACCATAAGGGCTAGAGGATCTTAGTTTAAGGTCTTAGAGCTCGGACCATAAGGGCTAGAGGATCTTAGTTTAAGGTCTTAGAGCTCGGACCATAAGGGCTAGATCTTAGTTTAAGGTCTTAGAGCTCGGACCATAAGGACTAGATCTTAGTTTAAGGTCTTAGAGCTCGGACCATAAGGGGGGATCTTAGTTTAAGGTCTTAGAGCTCGGACCATAAGGGGGGATCTTAGTTTAAGGTCTTAGAGCTCGGACCATAAGGACTCAAAGCACGCCGCATCGTGGTCATATCCCCTGGATATGCGAAGATGCACTGAGGGATAGTGTCAAGAGTGTCGAGGTTTCGCTTGGTCAGAATGGGAGGTGGAAAATGTGAATCATGCGGCCATTCACTCAAGGACTGGGGGCACCGGTGTAACGATATGGGAGTACTGCCGACCGTGGCGGAAAAGCAGCATCAATATCGCACTAACCGTTGGTGGAATGAGGCAGAAAACGAGCATCGACCGCTCAATCGCAGGATTCATATCGATTTGCTGCCCGAGGCCATTGGGGGTACCGGCCCGAGTCGGTGGGAGAGCACTGAGGAATTGTGTCCGAACCGTTCACGGGGGCTCCACCCAGGGCGTAGACGATGGGTCCGAATGAAAGGGAGCACGAAGCCTGAAAAGTGGAGGAAACCTGACCAAGCGGATCCTGACCCTCCTGGCAATAAACCAGAGTACTCTTGACACCGGTGGACCACGGAAAGGGGTCGGGGAATATGCCTTGAGGGTGACCTGAAGGCGGCGGATTCCCCAGAGAAGGGGGGATCTCTAAGAGGTGGGGGGCTGGACCCGAAGTTTCAAACATCCGGGCGTTCCTACGTATCCCATAAGGATGGGAATCAAGCCGCACGTAGTTCTTGAAGCGCGGTGCAACACAATCGGGCACCAGCGCGGGGAAGAGTGCGGGTCTGACCCTCGCACACAAAAGGAGCGGCATTTGATATTTCTTGTTTGTCCTTAAAGATGAATGGTTTTTCTTTGTGCGGCGACATGCCCGTGATTGAGAAATCTCTGGCGTCACCACAATAATCAAGCCATGGAAGGCATTGATGAATGGCGTGGTCATTAACCAGCGCCCAACATGAGTGTCCCCTGAGGAGGACATCACGATGCAGTGCCGTTTCTCGTCGGGCGGCCAAGACGATCACAGTTTACGGTCGTGTGGTAGGACCAGACAACACAGTTTAAGGTCGTGTGGTTCGGACCATGGAGGAATCCGCTTATTGCGGTACGGCGGACACGGCGGAGGTGGGAGCATACCCAGCCCTGCGGCCACGCACGATTCCAGGAGAAGAGTCTTGGGATAGGGGTCTGCATATGTCCATCACCCGAGGGGCAGAGATGCTAGCCTCCAGATATACTGGGCCCAGAACGCAATTGTTCGGGCGACTCCCTCCTCCTTATGGGGACGAGGGTCCAGCTACGCATGGCCCTTAGGGAGGATATCTGCATATATCCTTGGTGCTCAGATCATGGGAGCCTCGAACGACATCATTACCTTGGTTGGTCTGCCTAACGTGTAAAGGCGTACCGGAGGTCAGTATGAAGAGAGTGTCAAGATTCCACTACAACGCACAAAGGCGGAGTGTGATGAGGACTGCGCAACCAATGTTCAGAGCCTGAGAGAGCTGACATGGCGATCAAGGACGTTGCTGACGCATTCGCAACACAACATCCGATCGCGTCAGCCTAAGACGGGGCAAGCAAACGAGCATCAACCGCTCAATCGCAGGATTCATATCGATTTGCGGCCCAAGACCCGCCGGTAAATCGACCCGGAGCGGTGGGAGAGCACTGAGGCATCGTACCCAAACCGCTAACGAGGATCCCTTTGAGTGAAGGCTCGAACAAGAGGAAGCGCGGGGCCTGACAAGCAACACAGGACTTGTCGGGATTGAATCTGACACTACGAGTCATAGACCGAAGCACCCAAAACATGTTAACAGATCTCCGGAAAGGGTCGGAGGACTCACCCTGAGAGCAACCGAAGGGGGGCAGATCCCCGTGATCAACCAAGAGACGGGGCTGGACCTGAGACACAAGCGTCCAGGCGGTCCTACGTATCCCATAAGGATGGGAATCAAGCCATACGTAGTTCTGGAAAGGCAGTTTAACGTCATGCAGGACGATGAGGGGTGTGAGGTAGTCCCACACACGGGGGAGGCGTACAGCGCGGCCAGTAGACCGACGTGAATGAGGGCATAATCCCCCGCTCACGCGATACGCCTCGCACAAAAAGGAGGGGAACTGGGGCCAGAGGCCCAACGCGGGATAGAGATTCCCGGGAAATGGGGCTGGGCCTGAAACATGAATGTCCAGGCGGTCCTACATATCCCATAAGGATGGGAATCAAGCCATACGTAGTTCATGAAGTGCAGTTTAACGTCATGTAGGACGATGAGGAAAAAAGAAGGGGGGAGCTGAAGGCATCCCCAAACGTGGGGGGGCGTACAGCGTGACGAGCAAACCGACGTGAATGAGGGCATAGCCCCGCACTCACACCATACGCCGCACACCCGGGGGCAACTGGGCCAAGGGCCCGAGATGGGATGGAAATTCCCGAAGGATGGGGCTGGGCCTGAAACACGAGGGTTCAGGCGGTCCTACGTATCCCATAAGGATGGGAATCAAGCCGCACGTAGTTCTTGAGTGGCAGTTTTACGTCATGCGGGACGAATGCTGAACAGTTTAACGTCTTGTAGCTCGGACGTAGTGCAGTTTAGCGTCATGCGGGACGAAGCACTTGGCAGTTTAACGTCTTGCAGCGCGGACGAATGCTGAACAGTTTTAACGTCTTGTAGCCTGGACGAAGTGCAGTTTAGCGTCATGCAGGACGAAGCGCAGTTTAGCGTCATGCAGGACGAAGTGCAGTTTAGCGTCATGCAGGACGAAGTGCAGTTTAGCGTCATGCAGGACGAACGGACACTTAGGCAAAGTATTGCTTGAGGAACCTAGCGTTGGTGGGAGGAGTGACACGCTCACCATCCATAGTCGCTAGGGAGTACGCGCCATTGGGATAGACCTTGTGGACAACAAAAGGTCCCTCCCACTTGGGCTCCAACTTGGGCGGCTTCCTGCCGGGGATCATCGGTGCTCTTAGGGCTAGCACTAGATCACCCTGCAGGAAGGAGCGGAGGCGAACCTTCTTATTGAAAGCTCGAGCCATTCTGCTTTGATGCCTCTCCAAGTTGTGCAAAGCGCGAAGTCTATTCTCATCCAGTGCTTACAACTCGACTAGACGGGCTTCAGCAACTCTGTCCGGCGCTTGCTGGTCGTAGACCGCAGTGCGCAAGGACGGTAACTGGATCTCGATGGGCAGGACGGCCTCAGCTCCATACACCAGGGAATAAGGGGTCATCTGGGTGGAATTGCGAGTCGTCGTCCGATAAGCCCAGAGGGCGTTGGGGAGCTTGTCCGGTCAACTCTTCTTGTTCTGACCAACCATCTTTTGCAGAATGTTAGAGAGGGTTTTGTTAAACGCCTCGATCTGTCCATTCGCCTGCGCATGATAGCGAGATGTATGGTTTGAGCGGATGTTATACTTGGCGTACAACTTCTTCAACTCGGCTGCTCGGAAATTGGTTCCGTTATCCGTGAGGATAGCGTGAGGCACTCCAAATCGATAGATGATGTTGGAGGTCACGAAGTCAGCGATCGAACAGGATTTGACCTCTCTGAGCGGAATCGCTTCTGCCCATTTGGAGAAGAAGTCTGTGGCGGTCAGAATGAACCGGCACTGGCGAGCTGTCGCCGGCGGGTAAGGTCCCACAACGTCCAGTCCCCAGACTGCAAAGGGCCAGGAATACCTTGTGGTATGGAGAGGCTCCGGCGGCCGATGCACAAAGTTCGCATGAACCTGGCACGCATGGCACCTCCTGGCGTACTCGATGCAATCATGGATCATAGAGGGCCAGAAGTATCCCAACCTCCGAATCTGGTGGGACAGCTTCGGCCCAGTCTGGTGGGCGCCGCATGAACCAGCATGAACCTCTTGCATGACTCGTGGGATCTCGACTCCCTGAAGGCAACGGAGGAGAACACCATCAAACCCGCGCTTGTAGAGGATCTGCTCCAGACCGGGACTGCTCTGGAGGACAAACTGCGATGCGCGGCGTCGAACTCGCTCGCGCTCGGCCCGATCTGACGGAAGAATGCCATGTTGGAGGTACTCAACCAAAGGCGCCCTCCAATCACGGGCTGATTCGACTGCTATATCTGGGGTACTCGGGGCTCCGGGCATAGGGGCAACCGTGGTGAGGTTACTTACCAACGGGCCGCGATCTTCTTCCGGGATAACGGGAGCGATGAGCCTGCGGCGCGTCACGCGGACGATCAGGTTGTCCTGTTCAGGTTCCGCAAGTGACGCAGCCAGGCTGGCCAAAGCATCTGCTCGACCGTTCTGCGACCGGGGAACATGGACAATTTCCAGCCGAGAAGGGAACCGGGCCATCAGAAGAAGGGTGCACTCCAACAATGGCACAAGTTCCGGCTTCCTGACAACGTAGTCGCCATTGATCTGCTTAACGACCAGCTCGGAGTCCCCTTTCACGCACAGACGGGGCACGTCGATCTCGAGAGCCAACTCGAGGCTGGTGATGAGGGCATGGTATTCCGCCTCATTGTTGGTACAGCCCTCTGACAACAGGAAAGAGTATGGCAGCACGGCTCGCTCCGGGGTAATGAAGACGATGCCCAAGCCCACTCTATTGAGCTTAGGATTATCGAGTCTTCTACCGGTGGGGCTCCGGGAGGCACCGTCAAAGTGCATCTGCCAGCATGGATCGGCTCGATCAACCGAGAGAATGGTCTCATCAGGAAAGTCTAGATCCAGCGGCTGATCCGCGGAGGTCGGGTGAGCGGCCAGAAAGTCTGCCAACGCTTGCCCTTTGATGGCCTTCTGAGACACATACCTGATGTCGAACTGCTGGAGAATCACAGCCCACCGCGCTAGACGGCCAGTCAACATAGGTCGGCTCAGGATATATTTCAACGGGTCTACCCGAGAAACCAACTGTACCTCATGGTGCTGCAAGTAGTGTCGTAATTTCTGTACGGCAAATACGAGCGCCAGGCAGCTCTTCTCGATGGGGGAATACCTAACCTCCGCATCGAGGAGCATGCGACTGAGGTAATAGAGGCTATTCTCTGTTCCCTCGTTGTTCTTCTGGGCGAGAAGGGCACCCAGGGACCGTTCCAGGGCGGTCACATAAAGGACCAGCGGCTTTCCGGATACGGGCGGCATCAGGACCGGAGGTTGAAGCAGGTACTGCTTGATTTCCTCGAAAGCGGTCTGACACTCTTTATCCCATACATAGGTGGCACCCTTCTTCATGAGCCGAGAAAAGGGCTTACACTTGCCGGCCAGATTCGCGATGAATCGGCGTATATAGGCTAAGTGGCCTTGGAACCCTTGCAGTTCCCGGACGGTACCCGGGGGAGGAATCTGGCTAATCGCCCTGATTTCGGGGAGCACGAGGCTGACGTGCCGCATTCCTACCCCTGCCCTTGACTGGCGGGATTGGGGAAGGGGCTCTGTCGCCGAATCGTACTCCGCCTCTGAGTCAGAGAAGCAAACCGGTCGGATCTCTGTCCGGAATTCCGCAACATTCTTCCCTCGGCGTCGACGCCTTGCCTTCCTGCCCCTGGGTGGTTCTTCGGGGCAGGGCTGATCTCTGTCCTGGCGTCCTCCGGCCGCACTGGTGCTGGGGCCGAGAGGACTGGGAACCGAGGTGCGAAGGGCACCGGGACAGATATCAAAGGGGACGCGGGGAGAGATGATTCCGGGCAGGACTCCGGGCCGGGATCGGAAGGTGGGATGACCCATGCCTCCTGGATCGGCCACACAGAGTAGATCCTGCCGGTGAATAGCGCTACCGCGAGGTGGTCCGCGGTGGCTACTGCCAGTGCCAGCAACCGGGAGAGTCGACCCAACCTGCCTTTGGGGCGGTCGGGGCCTCGATCCAGGTCGGGCATAGGAGTTCCCCCGCTCAGGATGCGCAGAGGCCTGGCGACTGGAGCCAGCAGTGGCTTGGGCCAATGCGGCCGCTGTTGCTAGAACCCCAAGGTGGGCATCCTCTTCCGCTCGTGCCCGACGTTGGCGTCGAGACAGACGAGTCGGGATGAGCGGCGCGGGCAGGTGGAGAGCCCGCTCTTCGACTGGAGAGGCCTGGCGGCGGTGTCGCCGTGGCCTGGCGGGAGTCCTTACCGAAGATCCCTGGAGCGAATCCCGGATAGGGTGATCCCGGGCCTCTTCCACCTCATCCGCGTAGGGAAGGGAACTGTCAGAGCGCTCCGGGGATAAGCTCCCGAAGCGGTTGGACGTTGAGGTAGGCAGCGGTGCCTCCCTGCGCGGCCCTCGGGGGCGGCGGTGGTGGCGAGGCGCAGCCTCCTCAAGGTCTAGGCGAGCCATTTCCCTAGTGGGGATGACTCCCTCTTCCTCGTATCTCCGCACCAGGGTGTTGATCACCCTTCTCTGGATGACCTCCGAGGGGGAGAGAGGGCGTGGTCGTCCCGCAATTGCGGCTGCTGGGACGGCTGTGGAACGGGCGGGACCGCGCGGAGTAGCCGCGTCGGTGTTTCCCCTGTCCCTGCGCCAGTGGGCGGGTGGCGATCGGGCACTGGATCGGGTGACCTGATTTCTGAAAGCAGGGAGAATGACCCATTAACACTGACAGGAAAAAGGAATCGACAACCAACCATTAGTGCCACGACGCCTTCCATGGGGGGAACCCAGGCCCTCGACGTTGCGAGACGGAGTGCCCGATTTCACTTCCCCAGCCCCTGGCGGGTAAGACTGAATGCTTGGCCGGGCAACATGCCGGTCTTCCAACACCTCTGAAAGCCATCGGTCTTCGTATCGAGGAGAAGAGATTCACGTCGGGTTCACCATTTTTCTGTTTCGGTGCGGATGTGCGTCGGGTTACGCTGTTCCGCCAGGACGCGTTCGCGCGTGCACCCGTCAACCCGAGGGGATGGGCGCGCGGCTTGTGGTCCCGCAGTCCCGCTTTCCAAGGGCGGGCGGCATCCGTCCCTTATTCAGGGGCGTCTGCTCCTTGATCGAAACCGGGATGATGGGATGTCGGCTCCTCCTTCCTTGGACGTCTCCTCGGAACTCGTCGCCTAATCCGGGTCTCCCTCATAGACTTAAGAATGTTCGTGAATCTCGTTCCCGGCGCCATATCTTCATGGACACCGGTTAATTACGCTGCTTCCGCCCGGACGTTCCAAGGAGTCTGGGCGGGGCAGCAACCTGCAGTGAGAAGGCCGGGTGGCTCTGGGTGCTGGGGGCGTGTCGTGACACTGCGGCTCTGCACATCTGTCTTCCGTCCCTAATAGGGCTTCTCGAAGGCATGATGGCCTGAGGCATCCCGTACTAGGTGCGGGGAACTGTGTCACCTGAGGTTTTCCTCAGCTTCCCGTGTTTAACACGGGGTATGCCGCGAGTTTAACGTCCAGCGGGGACGGCATCGGACCGATCAACACGTAAAGTGGATCAGATGACAGAACCCCTTGCGGGGAACCTCCGACGCTGGGGCCAGCACATGGGCGGCTTCCCAAGTAACGTGGAGTGGAGTGAAGTGGCATGACCCCACCGGGATGTGGCGGCCCGGGTAAGGATCAGGATGGATGGTGAAGTGAAGAGCTTGGACCCCAGAGGGGCTTCCTACGTACCGCGCGTTAACACGGATCAAAGTCAACGTAGTTCGGGCATACAGTTTAACGTCATGCTGGACGTCGGCAAGCCGACTCACGAAGAGGTCTAGGCCGCCGGGCGGAGGATTGAACCGAACCACCTCGCACAGAGGGGGATGGAACGGCCGGGTGGATCACAGTTTCACGTCATGCTGGACGATAAAAGGGGAAATGGAAAAGGGGGGCTGTGGGGAGGCACCGTGGAGATACACACGGGCAGTCTCCCACAGGGGCGGATTCATAGGTGAATCAACGCAAGCGTGAACCCTGGAGGGGTCCACTGATGGACGAACGGACGTAAATACGACCGGGACGACCAGGTGGTGGGCTTGGACCTCAGGGAGGCTTCCTACGTACCCTGTATAGAAGACAGGGATCAAAGTCCACGTAGTTCATTCTGTCAGGACTTACGCACTTGGGGCAGCCCGGATGCTGCAAAACTCAGTTGGAAGGGACTTGGACCGAAAGCAGAAGACACCTCGATCCCAGTCATACCCTCTACTGGCTTCGGCAGTGGGGAGGCGCAATGGAGATACACATGTGCAGCCTCCCACGAGAAATTAGGGGTTTGTAATACCCTGCCCCCGTAGGGAAAAGCCACTCCCATTAAATCGTCCCTAAAGAGGGGCAATCCCGACATCCCTGCAGAGACGAGCGGGTGGGGGCCACATCCAAACCGGGGGGACCCTACGTGCAGAGCACGGGATCAGGTTGCGGACGGTTTAGCGTCTTGCCAGACGAAGTACAGTTTAACGTCATGTGTTGAGAACGAAGCGGACGGTTTAACGTCTTGCCGGACGAAGTACAGTTTAACGTCATGTGTTGAGGACGAAGCACTTGGTAGTTTAACGTCTTGCAGCGCGGACGATGGGGGCTAGGCAGTTTAACGTCGTGCAGCTTGGACGGATGTGCAGTTTAACGTCATGCTGGACGCATATGCAGTTTAACGTCATGCTGGACGTATGCGCAGTTTAACGTCATGCGGGACGAATGCGCAGTTTAACGTCATGCGGGACGAATGTGAAGTTTAACGTCATGCTGGGCATAGGTTGCCGGACGATGGGTGCATGTCACTTCGCACGAACCTGGAGGGCCGCACGGGAAGACAACGCACGGTGCGGGCACCCGGGATGAGAATCATCGGGTGCCACACAGGCAGGTACCCTTAGGAGGTCAACGGGGACGACCCTGGCAGATTGCGCGCAAAAAGGAAGCTTCGCGCGCAATACTGCGGGCCGGCACGCAATCGGGGCGGCTGGCGCGCAATTGGGCCAGCGCCTTGCGCGCGGATGCTTGAGATTGCGCACTCCGGGCTTCGGATAGCGCGCGGGGGCAACGGCTCATTCTCTAATGAATGGCCACTTGAAAGATGGGGGTGCGCGCAATCGGGCCGGATTGCGCGCACCCCGGGGGCAATTGCGCGCAAGCGGGTTCTTTTGCGCGCAAAGGCCTTAGGGTGAGTTTTTACTCAAATGAAAGGAGCCAGCGGGGATTGCGCGCGAAGGCGGACCCCGAGGCTTTCTTGCGCGAAAGAAAGGAGGTTACCTGAAGTTCGTCATTGCGCGCGGAAGGGGTTGAATTGCGCGCACGAGAGACGTTTCGACTTCCAGCAACCTCTGAAACGTTGGGGGTCGCCTTGTATTTATAGGCAACCCCGGGCGCGGAATCCAAGGCGCGAGCGCGAAATGCTTCCCGCGGGCGCGGAATCGGGCGCGGCGCGCAAGGGAGTCGCGCGGACCCGCGGCGCGCAAAATTGCGCGCCGGGCCGGCGCATTGCGCGCATCCCGGGGGGTTTGCGCGCGGAACATCACCTTTGCGCGCGGGCCTCTGAAATTCCGCGCAAGGCCTCCGGGCCCTCCGAAACATCCTTCCGACTCCAAATATGACCTCGCTTTCCGCATCCGGAGCTTCGTTTGGGAACAACGGACTTTTCCGGCATCTACAGTATCTCAATGTATAACTTAGATGGTAGACAAAGATGGCTAGGAGTACATGGTCTTGGACACATCGTGTACTTGGACACATCATGTACTTTTACACAAACATGACCATGCCAGGTGTACATGGGAAGAATTGTGTGCTTTGACATGGTTAGGAGTAAATATACTAAGAAAATTCAGGTGCTCAGACAATGAAATGAACATGAGAACGGGCCTTGATACACAAGTAGGACCTTGTGCCAAAGGGAAATGCCATGTACTACTAGTACACACCATGTAATCCTTCAAAGATGGCTTGGGGGCCTTTTCCAATTCAAATTAGAGAAGTTTAATTAGTGTATGTTCTCTTGATATATTCCTTAAGGGTTTTTTATGCAGTCTCATCATTTGAATAAAATGGTGATCCCCTCATAGGAACATTATTCTTGGATAGAGTTGTGGAATCTCTTCATGAGGCCCAAAGTGAGGTCCACTATCATCATCATTTCCCAAAGTGGTGTTCTTGGTATCACTATGACCAAAACTATGCGGTCATCAATCCCGTACTTAGTTAGTATGGATTGTGTTGTTCATATATCTCATGTAATTGGGTCTAATCCCCATCTGTTTATCGATCTCTTTAGGCTTCTAGTGTGTATTACTTATGGAGATACCTGACAAGCATAAAATATCGAATAGAAACCACTAGTGCTATTTAACTTATGGAGTTCATTCTCTCAGACGAGTGCTATGAGGAACCTTCAAGAAGGAGTCCAAGGCTTACTTTATGGTTGTGACCTTACCTTGACATTGTATGTCTAATTTGAGTATGTATGGATATTCTTATAATGTGTGTTGGTAGCATACACCTATGATGAGTTGAGTGTTATTATTTTTTTAAATGATTACTAAATTGTGGGTGTCCTATTGTGTATTTTTATACTCACCACAACATGTTATTTTCCCAAACGTGTCATGTATTATATAGATAATTGAAATTTTGAAAGGTTTTTAGAGGGACGGGGACTATGCAAAGCTTAGTGAGCAGACATACCAAGGTGTGTTCCTATGTTTTCTTTGAAAATATTCCTCACCACTTTACATGTTGGAATCAATTCCAGATTCTTTATAGTGGGATTTTATTTGTCCCTTTTACTTTCCAATACTTGTTTTTTTACTCTGATAGTGGGATTTTAGATGTATTAATTCATGGTTATAATTTTTTTACATTTAATCATTTTTTTGGGATTGGATATGTGTGTGTATGTGTGTGTAGGTACATTAGGTTGTGTCCTCACATAGTGTGATATGCCTACTCAGTGCTAGTCGCTAGACCCAACCCTATTGAATTTGGGATTGGAGAAGTCATTACATGGGTCATGTTGGGACGGGTTATGACAAGAATAGTGTGTGCATGTTGTGAATGGCTTCTTGAATAATTATTTTTAAGAGTAACATTTTAATTTAACCTTGTAACACCCCCTTAAAACTTCTATATCACTTCCTTCAACCTTTACCTGGCCTATAAATATCAAGGGGCTTATTATTGAAGATTTTTTCTCTTCATTATTCATCTCATCACTATTTTCAACATCATCTATTGTAGTGGTTCTATTTTAGTAAATCTAACATAATTTTATAATTAAATATATATTAATATTATTTTATTATTTTTCCCCTTTCCTAAAACACTAATATTTTATTATGGGGCTATTTTTAGATATTTGGCTTGTCGGCCCTGATTCAGGTGGTGATTCTTCTTGTTTTTTATACTTCATTCCTAAGCTAATATGTTCATATCCATTTTATAGTGTCTCAATAAATTTGTATGACTCGTTTTTCAAGTGGGTGCTGGTGTATCCTTTGTGATTTTTTTATACGGTTTTAAAATAACCAATTAGGTCTGCATAGATTTGGTAGACCCTTTAGAGGGGGATAGATAGGTTTGTGAGTTAGTTGAGTGGATTTTCTACACCAAGTTATTGGTGTCGTAGGGGTTTTACCCCTGAGTGAGTGAAATTATGGGATCTTTTCAGGATTATTTAGGGTTAATATAGCTTGGATTGATTAGATATGGGCCTATTTGGTTCTTTCCCTTGATTTTGATATATTTTTTTGATGCATATTGTTTCTTTATGCATTCTTCTTGAGATGATCACCCAAGAACCCTAGATATGGGTCATTGTGCTGATATAACCTCCCAAGAACCCTTGGGATAGGTCATTGTAATGATATTACCACTCAATAATCCTCATGATAGGTTTTTTTCCTAAGATGACTTCCCAATAATCCTTGGGATGGGTCAGTGTGTTGATATGACCTCCATAGATTCGTCGGGATGGTTAGGGTTCTTGGAAAGTTCATGGTCTTTGTGATAGGAATATGTCAGGGTAAATTTCATTAAATGATATGATAGATATTCTTTCTAGAAATGATCCAAAATAGGTAGATATGCGGTTCATGGTAGCCTAGTAAGTGCACGATAACCCGGCAAGTTGTATGTTTACTAATTTATTTATTATATATGTTTCCTACTTTGTAAACTTGGTGAACTTATTCTAAGGGTCTATAGGTGGTGTCCTAATGAGTTTTCTCTCACACCCTACAAAGGCATCTCAATGTACATGCATACTTAATGATTAGGGATCCAGCCAAGGTAAAGGGCTCTAAGAATATTTTTTGAGTTAATGATGGGGGGTAGGGATTGAGGTCATACTAGGAAAAACTGTTGGATCTTTTTTAGTTAAGAATATTTTTATTTGTTCCCTTTTATGTATTGATCTTTTTCATGGGGGTTCCATTTTGACTACTTTATATGACTGACAAAAAAAATTTATGTGCATATTTTTAATACAATAATAATGAATTATTCATGTTTTTAAATTATAAAACCCATTTATTTAAATGTTTTGTTAAAATAATGGTCAATTTGGATTATAGAATAAAAATGAGCTAAATTGTGAAAAGTGCTAGATTCTAGATTTTTAACATATTTTTACGTCACGGGTATTTTTGTCATTTCCTAAAAAATATAATTCCAAAGTGAGTAATTAATTTTTTTTAAAATCCTTATTTTTTTTCATTCAGTTTCTTCTTCTGTAATCAGGGCTTAATCGATGATCTAAAGGCCGTAAAAATCAATGAAGTTAAAGATTTTTCTGGGCAGACAGCATAGACTCCCCCTCTATAAAAGAACCACAATTCACTCTACACACCTCTAGATTCGGTGATTCCACTTGGGTATGAAATATGAATCAAATTGGCATTCACACATTGAATTCTATAGAGTTCGGAATCCATTAAGGAGTCCATTTTTCTATATATTGTTGAAAGAAGATGTCTGGATCCTTTGTCTAGAAACCGAAGCCGCCAATGAAAAATCCATAGCTCCTAAAACCGGTTTCCAAATGAGCTAAAATTTGGGGCATTAATGTACAAACCATTTTGGAACAACTTTCATTAATGGGTACATGCATGAATCAGGCAATTAATGGGTCAAAAACACGAAAAATTGTGTAGAACAGAAATTTTCCTATAAAAGGAGAGGAGATCATACCTCTCAAATCATTCCTTCTCATCCCCACACCATTCGGGACACCAAAGAGAGGAGTCTAGGGACTATTTCAATTTTTTCTTGTTTCTTTATTTTATTTTTATTTTAGTTTTATTTTCTCATGTAATGCATTCATATTTTTTATATTAAAGTGTTTCCCTTTCTTCTTCCACCTCTTTTCTCTTCCAATCTCAATCTCAATCTCTCTCTTCCATATTTCCATTGTTATATATATTCACTTCTCCTTGGAAAGTGAGTAACTCAAGGCTTGGACCCGGGGGAGGTTTCACAGTGTTCTTTATTATTTCACTTCAATTTAAAATGTTTTAAATTTATTTGTGGTGGAGACAAGAATATTGCACGCATGCGGCAGTCATCCACCATGACACTATTTCAAAATCCATTCCTTTATGTTGATTCATTCATTATCCCTACCTTATCTTATGAAACCCCTTCATATGGTGGAGTTCGGGTTTCCATAAGAGATGAAATGGCATACAGTGGAGCTGGGTCTTTTTGGGATAGCATTCTTGGTTGAGGTGTTATCCTATTTGACTATTGGAGGAGGTGTGGTTTGGTGTGCCAGAGGCATGATAAAATCACACACTCTTTAAATAAAAGGAAATTAATTAATTAATTAGGTTTCAAAAAATTAACAATCAAATTGAATTTAAACAATAATTAATTAATTAATGCACCCATGTTATCCAAACCTGGGACCAAGACCTTTCTTCCCTAATTTCATTCTGTTTTCCTCTAGATTTAAATTATTCATGTCATTATTTTAATTGCATGTTTTCAAAAACCCTCAAAAACATTATTTTCAATTATTATTAAAAAATCAAAAAGAGCTAGATTAGGTGAATCAGAATTTGTGATTGAACCGACTGTAACACTCCTGTAGACGTCAAAAAGTCCGTAATTACTAAAGAAAGTTTCGAAATGACAAAATGAAGTCATATTCAGACCTAGAGTCCCAGTCCAGAGGGCCCGTAGGAGTTGCGTAAAATAAAGGAGGATGCGCGTGAAAGATGTGTGTCGTGTGAAAGGAGTCCGGGATTCGCGAAGGGATGTCGGCGTCGGCATGCAAAAAATGCACACCCGCACCCACGCGGCTAACATGCTGCGCCGCCGTCTCTAGCGTGCAAAATTGTGCGTGCCACCTGGATTCCGTGTAGCCAGAGGCCTATAAATAGAAGGATACCCCTTCAATTTCTGGGTTCCAGAATTTGAACTGGCTCCCATGTGCGAAATAGGACTTCTGCGCGTGCAAGATGGCCTTCAGGTACTGACCCTTTTCGCGTAGCCTCACCCCGGGATCCGCCTTTGCGCGCAATCCCCCTGGCTTAACTAGAATTCCAAACCCTTCAAGGTTCCTCCCTTGTGCACAATTTCTTTCATTGCGCACAAAACGATCCAATTTCAAGCAATCTGTTTGCTAGGTGTGGCCTTACCTTAGGGTTCGGCCTTTGCCACTCGTGCACAATTCACATCCTTTGGGCATGATCCTCCTAGCCGCGTGCAATCCCTCTACCCCAATTACGTGTCATCCCGGTGTTTTACGTGCAAATCCTTTCTTTCCGCGCAATCCCAGGGACCCCTCACCTTGACGCCCCCCAGGTACCTCCCTGCGTAGGCGCCCGATGTCCTTCATACCAGGCATGCACGCCATGCGTTGTTTTCCCGTGCGGCCTTCCAGGCTCGTACGAAGTAACCTCAAGTTCCCTTGCGTGGTGTTTCCCGTTGCTTTTCTTTACATCATTCTTCTTCGCATAGGCACGCTAACCGCTATCGGTTCTTCGCATAGCCACGCTAACGTTGACCCCTTAATGGTTAGCTCTGCGACCCCACTTCACTATGGCCTTGCTGAGGCCTTCCCTCTCACAAGGGGTAGAGGGTGCCGGTTATTAAAGTCCTAGGGGTGTGGAGCGAACCCACCTCGTCCGAGCTGCAGGATGTTAAACTACCAAGCGCTGCGTCCTCAACACATGACGTTAATCTGTGATCTGGACTCGTGCCTCGCACGCAAGGTCCCCCCGGCTCGGACATTCTTTATGCCGCTCGTCTCCACAGGAATGGGATCACCCTCACATGGGATGATATCCTCCCTCTTGGAGTGGCGTTTGTCCATGGGGGAAGGCCAGCCACCTTAGTGTAAGCCCCTAGCCTCTCTTGCAGAAGATAGCACCCATGTACCTTCGTACTTACCCACTGCCAAGGCCAGTGGAGGATGTGATAGGGAATGAGGCATCTCCTTTCCTCGGTCCCAAATCCCTCTCTCTCTGTACTTTTTCGCACTTCGGGCCTCCATCCTGGAGTAAGTCCCGGCACCATGGACCTCTCAATGCGTAATCCCCTCTTCGCTTTTCACGGACTCACCCTTTGCAACGTTATCATCGGGTCCCTGCAACCTCTTTTTTCTCACACCGAGCATAAATCACGTGAGCTTAGAGTGAGCACCAACCCTGACCTCACCTCCAGAGAACTACGAGTACTTTGATCCGTGCTAAGGCATGGTACGTAGGAAGCCTCCACGAGGTTCAATCCCACCACCCGGTTGTTCTGACCCCTTCGCGTCGGTTCGCCAACACCATGGGCCGCCTCAGAGCATAATCCCCAAATGTCCCCCGTTCCACATGACGTTAAACTGTATGTCGTCTTGCATGACGTTAAACTATATTCCATCCCGCGTGATGTTAAACCGCACCACCCAAACTACGAGGACTTTGATCCGTGCTAAGGCATGGTACGTAGGAAGCCTCCACGAGGTTCAATCCCATCACTTGGTCGTTCCGAACCCTTCGCGTTGGTTCACCAACCATTGTGGGTTGCCTCAGAGCATAAGCCCTATATCCACCATTGTGGGATGCCTCATAGCGTAAGACTCATATCAACCATTGTGGGCCACCTCAGAGCGTATGCCCCATATCCACCACTGTGGGCCACCTCAGAGCGTAAGCAATATATCAACCATTGTGGGCCACCTCAGAGCGTAATCCCCATTTCCACAATTGTGGGCCGCGTCAGAGAGTAAGCCCTGTATCCACCTTGGGCCACCTCAGAGTGTAATCCCCATCTATCCTGAACTATGGAGACTTTGATCTGTGCTAGGGAACGGTACGTAGGAAGCCTCCATGAGGTTCAAGACCAAAATCCATGTCCCATCCTGACCATTCCCTCGAGCCCACATGCCTTGGGAAGCTCATTCCCTAGCCCAGGGGTCTTACTCCCTATGGGTCCCATCCATGTGTCCATTCTCATGGGTCACCTCTTTGGGTCTCCCACCGTATCATCGAACTATGCTGCCTTTGATTCCCTGCCATGGGGATATGTAGGAAGTCTCCTCGAGACTCAAGCCCAAATCCATCACTCATCCGGATTCTTACCCAGGCCACCACATCCTGGTGGCATCATGCCACTTCACTCCACTCCACAACATTCGGGAAGCCGCCCACGTGCTGGCCCCAATATCGGTGTTCCCTCCAGGGGGTTCTTTAATCTGATCCATTCCCAATGTTCTGATCAGTCTAATCTATCTCCGCTAGACGTTAAACTCACAGCATACCCCGTGTTAAACATGGGAAGCTGAGGAAAACCTCAGATACATACCTATGGAATGAAATTCTCCACGTTCGATGTGGGATTCCTCAGGCTACTACACCCTCAAGAAGCCCTATAATAAGGGACATAAGATAGACATGCCAATCCCCCGGTGTCAAGACACCCCAACGACACCTCAGCATGACCACTCTCCTCACCAAATTTTGTTTCCCCGACCATACCCCTTGGAGAATCTCGACGGAAGCAGCGTAATTAACTGGTGTCCATGAAGATATGGCACCAGGAACGAGATTCATGAATACATCTTAAATCTTTGAGGGAGACCCGGACAAGGTGACGAGATCCGAAGAGGAATCCACAGAAGAAAGAACCAACATCCCATCATCCCAGTTTCGATCAAGGAGCAGACGTCCCTGAACAAGGAATGGATGTTGCCCGTCTTTAGAAAGCGGGAATGTGGGGAAACAATCCTCACGTCCTCTGCGTGACGGAGGCGCGCGCGCACCCCGGCGGAAAGCGTCGGAAACAAAAAATGGTGAACCCGACGTGACACTACAACAGAATCTCCGTTTAGCAGTAGTTTTTTTTTGCGTTTAGCAGTGGTTTAAACTAGCGCTACATTTTTTGGGGGCAGTTTATAGAAACCGCCACCTAATAGGGCGTCGCCAATCTATTAGCGGTGGTTATTTTCATTTAGCGGCAGCTTCAGGAAAGCGTCGGAGCTGCCTCATTTTGTTGCGGTTTAACTGAATTTAACAACAGTTTTATGAGCCCTAGATATCACTTTATTCATGGCGGTTATAACCGCCACTAATAAACTCAAATTTCAGCAGCCTTAAAACCGCCGCTAAAGTCACGGGAACCGCCGCGGAATGAGGCAGCCACGATGCTCCTATTTAGCGGCAGTTATAACCGCCGCTAGACGTAAATTTTATTTTACGTGTAGCGGAGGTTTTCACCATTTAGCGGAAGTTTAAACCGCCGCCAATATACATTTCGCGGCGGTTAAAACCACCGCGAGAAGCTACCCAGAATAAAAAATAATAATTTTTTGCTTCTGCTGCACTACTGCCCTGAAAAAAAAAATAAAACCAGAAATATAAACCAACTGAGAACAACCAGAGAAACAACACCCAACATGGGGATCAATAAGAAGGAATCACATATCATATCGACCAACCAGGTCACTACACCTCCTGTGTAGGAGGACAGAGTCATCAGCCTCACAAAAAAAATGTTTCAACAAAGACCCACATAACCTTACATGAAAGTTAATTATCTGTTTATGAAGGCTCAAAGGATTCATTTTTCAGTAAAATCACACACTATAAAATATATATGATGTGAATCCTACATTCCAAATATGATGCATGAGAGTCCTCTTTATTCCCCGCCCAAGAGTCAAAAACCATCCATGCCCTCCCACCAATGACCAAGAGCTGTATATCCAGAATAAATCACAACATCCAAAAAACATGTTTTCTCTCAATGAGAAATAATATACAACTTTAATATTTAAAATAGAATGAAAATCTGAAACCCTTGAATATAAGACTTCCTATTAGAGAAAGTATTATTAACATAGTAGTCAGATATCCATCAAAGGTTCCAACACATTCCTCATACTCATGTATACAATATCCTAAATAGTAAATACTAGGAAGATAAAACTCCATTGATACAACATTGTAACATCCCAATCTGGATTCCCCTAAACTAATGCTTTGAGCCGATGGGTTACTAGGCATCAAGCACACCTCCCCGTACGCCAGATTCCACCAACTAGTAGCGAGGACCCAAGTGGTGATATTTACAGAACTATGACCTCATATAAAATTAATAAACAATAGAAAATATATAATTATCATGAAAAAGGGAAAGTAAATGAATGCAGAAGATGTACGGAACTAAAAAATAAAAAGCTTCAATAATACATTGATGTAAAATCCTAAACAACTACGCAACACGATATAACACTGGTGACCCACTAGGATGACCATAGAAATAAAACAGTATGCAATAAAATCAGTGTAAAAGTACATGGATCCACTACAAACTCTATATGCTCAAACATGTATAGTCTCATACCTATACACTGACACATAATAATAAATTCATTGGTATGTAATATAAATTATTATATTCTAGTTTCCAAAAAATTTCTTTTTACCACCATCTTTAAAAAATTATCTTATTATAATGGTCAAGAGTTTCTTAAATGACAAAAACAAGAAGTAATACATATCATCAATTATCAATCAATAAGATTCAACGCATAGTAATATCATGAAAATACATAAAGTACAAGTGACTCACTTTTCCCTTCTAATTTACTCTTAACTAGTTTATTATCTTTATTTAGTTTTTTCTTCTTTAAAGAGTGTTCCCCCATGGTCCCATTCCTCATAACCATGAGTAATAATGTAGTCATAACCAAACACATATAAAAATAATAATATAGGACCCTTAGAAAAGTTCTTAGTAGGCTAGTCAAACAATTTATTCCAAAAGATATAAGATAAGTTTAGAAATATTCTACCTCAACCAAATATATGATGCCTATTGTGTAATGAAGAAGAAAAATAATATGGGGACCTAAAACACATGAGGGGGGCCTTAATCAACCTAAAACATAGTTATTTCCCATAAAAACCAAATCCAATCCATTGTACAACCCCTTTGATGCATGGTTAAAAATCTTTAAATCAATATCATTGAGGAAGGTTGCAATACGAAAAAAGAACTACAGCATAACATCACCCAAGGAAGAACCATTATAAATTGACCTCTAGGTCCTTGTGTCATGATAGAGGCATACACACCATAAATAACCAACTGGAAGAACTCTAAATTCATCCTTTGAACACCATGTCATATCAAGAAAGTACCACTCTATGAAGGAAATCTACATAAAACTTCATCCTCTTGTTGATTTTATTTTAGAACCTCTGATCTCTTACAACTGCATGTAAATTATCCTCCAAACCTCTCGACTCTGTTCACCACTTGAGGGTTGTATTCATCTACTAAATTTTCATTTTATCACTAAACTTTTATCTTTGTTTAACATTAGTTTAACCTCATCCTTTACTCCTCGTTATATCTCCATGCTTGATATCACTTGTCTTAAAAAAAATTCTTTTAATCTCAAAACCTCTTTCACATATAGCTTCATTTTATTATAGATTTTTAGTGAGTGAATTTACAACTTGGAAATTAGTTATAAATAAATCCTTTAAACCTAATGATCTAGAACTTAATATAAGAAACAAGAACTTAAGTTAATAACTCTAGTGGTATCCATCAATCTATCTTCTTCCATCTCCTTAATTGGATACCACTTTATATATTCTAATGTCACTTTTTATCACCATATTTTTATTGATAGCATTGAATACTTTATATAAGGCTTTTACACCACTTGAATTTCAAATCTAACTCTATACCACATGAACTCTTTCATTACTATTTATAATTTCATATTTAACAAGAAATGACCCAATTTGTTCAACACATCAACAATGGGCCTCACCAAAGTTTCCACAACACTATCCCCTTGATCACTATGAAATGACCCAATTTGTTCAACACATCAACAATGGTTTTAACTCCTAGTCATCCAAAATATCGACTACGAATTCAAACACAGACCTAAATGGAATGATGTATAGCACACTGAAGAAATGAAGACATAAAAAGAAAAATCAATAATCAATAAAATGCATAAAAAGAAACATGAGAAATCAAGGAAATTTTAGGACATGAAAATGTGTGGTGGCAACTATGTGCCACAAATGTTACATATACAAACCAATTGTTTCCATTTTTGTTCAACACATCAACAATACAACTACTCAGGGTCTGATGATGCATCGTCACTCTCTCCACCTTCATTTACACTTTGTGATGTCACCTGTAAGAACATTATATTGAAAATTAATTACGATTGCATATTTATATTAAAACCTTAAACCATTGAACGTTAGAAAACTAAATGATTTTGATTTTCTGTGATTTACCTTTATACCACCACTCGATGCACTCCCACCGGGGGCATATCTTCTCATCTACTAACATATTTCAGTCAAATCTTTCTACAATGCAGATATATGATCCCCCTGCTGTTGAACTGTGTTTTGTAAAGAAACAATATCTTTCTTAGCATCTATGGGTATGGGATGACAAAATTCAGGAGTAGATGCAGCAGCTATCCCCGGTGGCCTGCTAAAAACCTCAGATGGCACGGGACCCAAACCCATCCCGTGCACTCTCCCAGGATGCTCTTTCCTAAGGAATTTAGCAACCGGGTCATCCTGGGAGACAGAGTAGGAATGCACAGGATTGGCATCCCATAGTTCTTTAATTTTGACCTATAAATCAAATATCAATATATATTAACATAGTAAAAACTGATAATAAGTTATTATGATAAAAAATTGACTGCATACCCCAACTTCTTTAGCAGGCTCATTAACAAAACATCCATCTGATTTTTTGTGAACATCCAACCACAGTTCAGTTCTGGATGCTTCATGGCCTAAACTCTATGACTACATTAATCAAATATAAATCAACAATTCAATATATTAAATAGATAATATTGTCTTATAAATATTTGAACTAATTAAAATATTACCAATGTCATTCAACTTCTAGAAAAACTTTTTGAGCCCGTAGTGTACGGGGTGACTTTATTCGCTCGGTTTGACACATTCTGTCTTGAGAGATCCTGAAATAAATAAAATGCAATTTAATACTGATGTATTGAATGTCATTTCCTTTTCATATACATGTATAAATGTAAAATGAGGATAATATAATAATATATATATATATTTCAATACCATCCGCTTCTGATCCTGATGTATGTCAACAAACATTTTCTACTGCTCTTTTGATACCCCACTGGGTAGCTTCTCATACATTTGCAGTGCGGTCAATGAAGCATCATTGACATCACACCACAATATCCATTTAAAATATTTCCACTTCTTTCCTAGATTTTTCAACATCCACTTCCGTGCTATCACATTAGCAACGGTAAAGTGGAAGAACATATTTATACAGAAATTCATTTTGAACATATTAGTAACATGACATTCAATTAAATCATAATGTAATAAATTTACCTTCATTTGAGAATCAAACACTTCATTTTTTCAGCTTGGAGGCATATGTCTCCAATCATCATATGAAATGGGAAGGGAAATGGGCTCCGCTGCCAGCTGGCCTAGAATCTGGCCAAGTAACCCCGCAACATCATCTGTAGGGACCCCATAAGAATAAAATGGCACAACAATCTTCTCTCCATTCAGATTCCAAACATCTAAACTTTTTATGTTTTTCTCCACAGTTGCATTTTTTCATCTTCAATGAGCAAACAATTAGTATAAACAAAATGAAATAAATTTATTTAATTAAAATTTGTACCTATAACAGTGACACTCCAATATGTCCAGGATGAACTGGAAGGGGCGCGTTGCTGCCCCACTACTGAGGATCCTGAAGGGGGAGTCGATGACTCAGCCTCTACTGGGAAATCCACAGATGGTGTGAGACATGGTGCAGGGGGAGATGGTGTAGGGGTGTCAGCAGCTGGTGCCTTAGATGTCATGGGGAGGGATCTAGATGGAGCGTCATCTTTCACAGAACTGGGTGAAATAATGTACCGCTTCTTCCTTGGAATTCGTGTCATTTAATCAAATAAAATTAAGTTCAGAATATATATTTCAAAAAAAATATGCAGAAAAAAAATTAAAAATGATAATAGATGGAGTACTAACAGACAAAATATATATTTCATCCTGCCTCTACTCATTGCACATTGGATTCTCTTCATTCCCACTATTAATTTGTTGCATACCTGATAAAACTAAGGAATGAACAACCATCGATTTCCAAGAATATTTAGCTTCCATTCACATGTCCCTAGTGACAACCTCCAAAATGGATGTTATGCCCAAAGAAAGTAGAGATGTACCAAGGTCTGGGTGAAGAAAATCACCAAAGAAATGATCTTTATCATAATTGATAACCCCTATCTTTGGAGAGTATATACCAAACCATGAAAGGTTATTGACATACTCCCATACTGATTTGTCACCAATAAAAAGTCTCATGAGCTCAGTCTATTTCTCTACATTCATTCCCTTAGGAAATAACCATTAAAAAAAATAAATCTTGATTAGATTCCAATTCATACATTCATGAAGTGAAGAAGGTACCACTGACTCCCACAAGACTCTACTGAAACTATAAATCCAGTTCTAAAAAATTATCACCCACAAAGTATCAGGTTCCATAAGATAATTGAGGATCACCTCAATTTGTTCCAACTACCTAACTGCTTCCACTGACCCTCTAAAAATACTTAATGAAGGAAGATAGTGATTCAGGAATCCTATGATGGTGTCCGAGATTGAAAATGATTTAACATCAACAAATCAACATGTATTCTAGGTCGGAATAAGAACTAAATAATACTTTTTGAAAATTATAGTGGACAACAATAACATCTAAATGAACTATATCCATTAAATACTCAAAATAAAGCCCAATTATTCTATATGAAAGTAAGAATAAAATACAAAAAAAGTATAAATTAAACAAGAAACACACTAATGAAACCAAAATTACTTTTCGTTTTAAACCACCATTTTTTGTAAGTAATTATGAAATACCACCTCCAATAAGTGTGAACCTCATTTTGAAAATACAAATTGGAGAGGAGTTAAAACAGGATAATAGAGGGATAAATTGTGATGTAAATTTTTTGGCTTTGTGGGATGGGTTTCTAGGCACAAACCATGAATACATTTTTGAAACTTGAGAACATGTATATGAAACAGGATAATAGGGGGATAAAAGATTGATCTCTAAAAATTTCCAAAACTAGACTCAAATGACTCACATGATTCTCCTCGATTTAATATTAAACCAATATGTCATACTCAAATACCACTAAAATGAATTAGGATAATCGTGGAATATAATGTTGTTCAACACTATAAAAATTATGGGATCATTTGTTAGACCAACAGGCATAGAAATATACTTTTAATGTCCATACCTACTCTAGAAGAAAATCTCCAATATATCAAACTCTATTATTCTTAGCTAGTGAAAACCAGAATGGTGATAAATATTTGAGAACCAGTTATTCACTTTCAACTGATCAAACATATCACCAGTTTAAGGCAATAGAAACTTGTTCTTTACTATGACTCGATTCATCTTTCGGTAATCATTACAAAGGTGAAGGGTTCCATAATAATTATTCACAAAAAACAAAGCCATTTCCCAATATTAAAGGCTTGGGGGAATAAATTAACACCAATTTGATGACCAATTTAATTTAATAAAAACCCTATAAAAATTATTTGGATAATTTATGTTCATTAAAATGATGAGTAATGGCTTGCTTACATCATATCAAGGTGACTTCAGCCATATCGAACAAAAGCACCATTATATTGTGATGATTCCACCATACTCATGTGTAATCTTCTCAATAAACCTAATAAAAATACCATAATCATATATAAATGAAAGTTAAACCAAATGGAATGAAGAAGATAAGGGATATCACCTAGAATCTCTATACACAAAATTCCACCCAGAACATCCTAGATCAAGGGGAGTCGTAGGAGGGATGAGTATAAGGATGACGAGCCAAAATGTCCTCCCCCATTTGGTTTTTTTAACCAATAATCCAAGGGTATAACCCTGAAATTATGGTTCTTCCCCTACTTTTGAAAAAAATGAATTTATCACATTCATGATGTGACCATGATGGTAACATCATGACCATCCCCTAAGTAGTGGGCTCAACACCCCTGCTTATCTACATTATGATGAAATATTTCCCTTATGGTGTGAAAATGTTTATAATGTTCACCCAAATAATTTTTAAAGTTCATGTCCATTACATGACTACCCCCCATCGTAGTGTATCCATTTCATAGGTTTTTTCCCTTTTTCCAAAAATCTACATACTCATTGCACCATGAAGTTATTGGCCATGACATGTCATCATCTGGGTAGCAAGGACATTAAACTACCTAAACACGATTATAGAGTTACTTAAGAATTTTTCTAAGACCTCCCTTGGTAAAATGGGTTACCCCTACCTATATACCATCATGACATTACTTGAGTGTCGCATTTTGAGTAACAGCACAACTAAAATTCAGCAACAGGTTCACCCTAAACCTACTTCAACATCCACCCAAGAACATGACGCTCTTACTAGGCCTTAATAAATATCCAAAAACATCTCCTTGAGATAAGATAACTCTTATAATTACAATATGAATTCTATTTCTCCAAAAAAACACTTCTCCAGAGTCGAAAATTAACATTTCCACTAAAAATTACCAAACATAATGGTGTGTATCATTACATAATGAATAAACCAATATCATTTTTTCATCTATCTCCCTTTACATGTATTAATAAAAATACCATTTTCCTTAAATATCTTCTTGGAACACGTTATCCCATATCCCATATGGTGAATAATGAATGGAAAACAACAATCAAAGATTTAACACTACTTTAACACCAAACTTCAACATATTTTGTCCATCCCCAAAATCCACCAATCCCATATTACATTATGGAAACTAATAAAAGGAATATAAAATAGATTTTATAGATTAATAAATGAGGGAAATAAATG
Organism: Viscum album; assembly: GCA_963277665.1. NCBI lineage: Eukaryota > Viridiplantae > Streptophyta > Magnoliopsida > Santalales > Viscaceae > Viscum > Viscum album. The sequence continues at coordinate 341,867,445 of OY728163.1, forward strand.
TAGATAATATTGAGGATCACCAAATAAGACTCCTCTCATCCCACTATCTCAACATGAAATTAAATTAAAACATGGAAATGAATAACAGATATTCGAACACCCTTTACTCCCATGAGATCAATTCCATAATTTATTTCTCAATAATTATAGAGTTAATAGATCATGATAACAAATTTTAAAATATATATAATAAACATAAATGAAAAATTATATTTAACTTATTTTCTATGTTAATCCCCTATAGGGGAACTTATTACACAATGGGTATCCCAATATATTTACACACTCTATCCCAATTTCTTACTAGATAAGTCTAAATAACAAAGGAATAAATGTCCATGATATCAAATATTCATTCCCTATAAATTAATTCTATGTGGCCTCCTTATTGATTATTTACTCAATTTTGTTAGACAATGGGTATGGGGAATATTTGGTGTTCCCCTAAGTACAAGAATGTTTTGCATGTGGTTTCCTTCTTAATTTATGGCCATGATGAATTAAAACACTTCCTACATTGAATATTAATCATGGAATATTTTATATTCTTGAATGATGTGATAGAATCGCCTTGGTAATGTATTCTTATAGTGGATGATGAGGATACATCAAGGGAAAATTTTAATATCAAGAATGGGATTGAGACTACATTGGTTGGTTGACATAGTCTTACAAAAAAATGTGATTTTTAACTAGATTATTTATATATGTTGACATTACATCTTGAGACTATTTTGATGATGAAAAATGATTCATATTATATCACTATGTAATTAGAAATTTCCATGAAATAGAACATCACAATGATGATTAAAATATGTCAAAAATGCATCTTGTGTTGGAGACTAGGGTATCATTAGAGGATTGACATATCCTATGTTTTACCATAAGATAGAATTGGTTATTTGAAACCCTGTTAAGGCATAACATTCTATATAAGAATTTCAAACCTTAGGGTTTCGTATAGTTCGCTGGGGTCGTGGGGTCGCCGAGGTCGTGGGGGGTTGGGGTCACCGAGGTCGTGGGGTCGCCGGGGTCGCTGGGGTCGCGGGGTTGCCGGGGTCACGGGGTCGCCGGGGTCGCGGGGTCGTCGGGGTCGCAGGGGGCCGGGGTCGTGGGGGAAGCGGGGGGCGGGGGGAATATGGGTGAGGAGGGTTGGGGTGGGGTGAAGCGTCAGGCTGTTAAAAAAACAATGTTTCGTGGCGGTTTATTATAAACCACCGTGAAACCTTTTTTAAAAAAGGTTTAGTGGCAGTTCCTAGAACCGCTGCTAAACAGTGGTTTTGTTGTAGTGTGAATCTCTTCTCCTCAATACGGAGACTGGTTGCATTTGGGGTGTCATAAGATTAGCATGTCACCAGGTCTGGGCACCCATCACTCGGACATGAAACCCTCCAGGGGTTGGGGCATTCAGGACGTTGAGCACTCCGTTCTACGACGTTGTCAGCATGGATCCCTCTTACCAACCACGACAGATGGAATGGAACTGGGCTACTGGTTGTCGATTTATATTCATATTAGTATTAATGGGTTCATCTCTCTGCTTTCAGAAATCAGATCGCTGCATCCAGAGCTTGATCGCCACCTGCCCACCGGCACAGAGGCCGGGGCAGTACCAACGCAGCTACCCCACACAGTTCCGCCTTTTCCACATCTGCTCCCACCGCCGCGACTGCCGGGAGCTCACACCCTCGCTCCTTAACGAAGATTACCAATGGAGGGTGATCAATGGTATTGTGCGTAGGTATGAGGAGGAAGGGGTCATCCCCAAAAGGGACATGGCCCATTTGGATCTCGAGGCGGCTGTGCCTCACCGCCATCAATGCCCCCGAGGGCCGCGCAGGGAGCCACTTCTCCCCACCCCGATGTTCAACCGTTTTGGGAGCTTATCCACGGAACACCTCGAAACCTCCCTTACCTACGCCGATGAGGTAGGGGATGTCTGGGTTCGCTCGACCAGAAACCCGCTTCAAGGGTTCACGGTAAGGGCCCCCGCCAGGCCGCGTCGACGACGCCGCCCGACTCCTCGGGTCGAGGAGCAGGCAACCCATGTGCCTGCACCACTGGCCCCAACCCACCTGACCTGACTCCAACGTTGGGAACGAGTGGAAGAGGATGATCGCCCCAGGGAATCAATGTCAGCAGCCACTATGGCCCGAGCCACTGCTGACTCCTATCATCAAACCCCCGCACACGTTGAGCAGGGGTAGTTATATACCCGATTCAAATCGAGGCCCCGACCACCCCAAGGGCAGGTTAGGTCGACTCTCCCGGTCACTGGCACAGGCAATGGCCGTCATGGACCAATTCACGGTAGTTCCATCTAGCATGAAGGCATACTCCGTGCCACCGTTATAGAAGGTATGGGCCCTCCCTCCTTCCAACCTCAGCTTGGAGGCCTGCCTAGCACCACCCTCACCGCAGGTAAGGGTCTTCCCCATGATAGTAACACTTCGGGAGGGGCTCTCTCCAGCTCCCACTACACAGGGTATGGGGTCACTTACCCTACCGCAGACCACAAGTATGGAGTCGTTGCATATCCAGTCACTCTCCCGCATGGAGGTCCTCCCCATGTCCCTTTCGACATCTATCCTGGTGCGCCTCGCACCCAGGCCTTCAGTCCTCTCCACCCCAGCACTAGTACGGCTAGGGGACTCCATGACGGAAATCAACCTCGCCCCAAGGAGCCACCCAGTGGCAGGAAGGCGGGACGTCATCGTCGTAAGAGAATTACCAGGGAAGGCCGAACGGAAATCAGACTAGTCTGTTTCTTAGACTCTGAGGCAGAGTACCACTCGGTGACAGAGCCCTCTCCCCAGTCCTTTGAGTCAAGTACTGGGATAAGGATGTGGTACGTCAACCTCGTACTCCCCGAATGCGAGATCCATACGATCCCCGCCTCCCTCCGAAGGTATATCCAGGAGGATGAGGACTTGGCATACCCCCAGGTATCGAACTTGTTGTCACCATCGGCCTCTCCAGAAGCACCTTCCACCACGTCCAGAGATGACTGAGACCTTTTTTGGGGGTCGATGGCAAAATAGCCACGACGTAGTACACCCCCGGCAAGCACCGGAACTGTGACAGGAGGATCATTTTATAGTCCATCCTATCATGATGTGGATGTAAGGACACTACAATCCTTGGAGGATGACCTAGGATTCGGCGGCCAATCGGCCTGCTCGTTGTATTCTCCGCTGCCCAGCCCAGCGGCCTGCCTCGACACCGCTGCCAGTTCCCCAGCCACTCCCAGTTGATGAGCGGGGCCATCAAGGGCCAGATCTTGAACCTGATTCATGGAGCTTCTGGACCATCCTCACAGTAGGACACTTCCCTGAGAAGTTTTGTCCAGTCGCAAGGTCGGATTTTGATATACCAGAATCGCTCACCCTAGAAGAGTTTGAATGTTTCCGCCAGACCCTCTGGGTGACTCACTCTCGTCTGCGCCACCAGCAAGTGCCCTATCCCGGGATCAAAGCACACCTCGAGGATATCGGCAAGCAATGTCGTCAGGTCGACCTGGCCACGCTCCCCACGGTTCGGCACTCCGAATCACTTGGACACCACAGAGCCCTCTAATAACAATGCCTTCAGAGCTTTAAAGCACTCTGAAAAGTTATCGAGGTGGCCACCCCCCACGCGCACGTCTTTTGATGGGGGAAGTACGCTGCCCTTCTCTTCAGTGCGATTCGCCGGCAGCCCAACTCATCGGGCGGCTCTAAGGACATGCCCCCAAGGGAAGCGGTGGTCAACATGGACGATCTGTCCGGAGAGGGGAACGGTCTGGAACTTCTTGATGGGGACTCACCCCCTGGGGACAAGATGCTACTGGACCCATCAGGGAGGATAACTTTTCAGCAGAGGAACCTCCTAGGTCTCCCCGCACCCACTGAGGAATTAACACTGAGCCGGAATATCGGCAAGGGTAAAGAGCACGTTGGGGCTGTCAAGCTTTCTGATCCATCTACCTCAGTGTATAAGGCAGAGGAAGATCCTGAGAAGGCCACGCTACTCCAACAGCTTTCTGAGCAGAAGAGGTTGGTCGATGAGCTTCTGGATGAACGCATTGTAGATTGGCGACCCAACTACAGTGATCCTAGGTCGGGGCAGTAGGGGTAGGAACAACTACCCCTCAGCGAGATTCTCCCAGGAAACCTCGATCATGTCGTGTTCGCTGACAGAGGAGAGGCCGGAGCTCATGGCAAGAGGGTCGATATGTTTCTCCAAACCCTCATGAACGGCGTGATCACCCGAGATACCCCGCTCGGGTTACTCCCATCGCTCCAAGGGACGCTCCACCAGTTGCCCCACGAGCTGCTGAGCTTGTCTACCAGATTGAAGAGCCTGGAAATGCACTTGTGGTTAGGGATCCCCATCAGGACAGGAACCTGCATCTATACGATTCGATGGAAGCATTCATTGCCCACTTAGAGGCTTTGGAAACTCGGCAGGTGGTGATCCCATCGGACGGCAAGCCATACCCAGCATGGGTAGATGATATGCCAGCACCTCTGGGATTTGGGAATCCCACTTTCGCCCCCTTTAATGGGACAGGAGACCCACCACAAAACCTGGCCCACTTCAACTCAAGGTGTGGGACTATGTTAGGGACTCCATCACATTAGGAGGCCACCAAACTTCGTTGCTTTGTTCAGACACTAGAGGGGCCAGCATTCGTCTGGTACATCCAGCTCCCTGACAGATCCGTGACTACCTAGGAGGACCTTCGCAGGAAATTTCTCTACCAGTTTGGTTCCACAACCCAGAAGACGAACATCGCATACCTCTTCAGGTGCAAACAAAGTCCCGATGAGCGAGTCGTAGACTTCATCGCGCGGTGGAAAGGGATCACATACTCATTTGACATTCCACTAACTTAGGAGAAATTACTTACAATGTGCGTAGGGAACGTCAAGGAAGAGTTGGTTCCTTATCTGATCACTCAGAATTACCCCGGAGGGTTCCGGGACTTCTCAGACAAGGCTCAGTGCCTCAAAGAATCCCTGCAACAGGCCAGTCAGGCACGCTCGCTACCTCCTGTGATCCTAGTAAGGAGAGCTTCCAGAGCCGAGCCCGCTACTGTAGCCTAGATAGAGGCCCCCAGACAGCTATAATTGCTATTAGTGAGGCCAACTCCATAGCCCCATAGGGGTCCACCCCATGGGAACAGCTTCCAGCCCAGCAGTGGCTGCCTCAAAATCGGAAAGCGCCTCTACGTAACATGTCGCCACCACCTAGGCGAGATAATCAGGTTCCGCCTCCTCGGCATGCTACTCCGGGCCCTCATTAGGGTCAGCCTCCTAGAGCCCCCTTTCTGGACAGAAGGAATTGGACCTACTCGTTTGATGAGGCTCAGGTCCCCAGTTTCTTCCGCAGTGCCTTGGATCAGAGAACTGTGCGACTACCTGAGTGCCGGAAGCCAGAAGAGGTACATCTCACTGATCACCCCAACTATTGCCCTTATCACCGGACCCTGGGGCACACCATCCAGAGATGCTATATGTTCAAGGACTGGCTCCAAGACCAGATTGAAAACAATATAGTCAGGTTGGGCCCAGCCCCGGCATAAGTGGTAGGTGTCTTTGTGAGATCGGATGGCGGTAGTGGCAACGAAGGTGAATGGCAGAAGGTTTCCGACCATGGGTCCAAGAAGTATAACGACTGGATGGCCCGCAAGACGTTCGCCCGTGCCCATGGCATCATCTGTCCATGCCTAAATCAGCCAGAGCCCTCAAAATCTACGGTTACTACTTCGGCATCGTCGTATCAGCCAGCCTCTTCTCAGAAGAGCAAGCGGTGGCGGCGCAAGAAGAAAGAACACTCTCTGCCAATGTCATCGTCATCCTGAAATCTTGGTGACTTTATGCCCCTAGAAATGGGGATCCCTTCAAGACTCCACCTGGTAGTGGATGAATCCTCAAGTGATAGTCCGGGGTATGCTTCGGTTAACACTATAGAGTTGGTAAATCCCTTTTTAACTCCCGACGATGAGGAAAGTTGGGTAGACCTTCCCAATGTCCCCAGTCGTCGCCAGCGTCGTTAGAGCTGTGGTTACATGAATCACAGGGGCATAACAGTTGGAACCTCCAACCAGGATATGCACACCACGGAGACCAGACAGTAGGCATAGTACAGAGCTCAACACACATGGCCCCTTCATCCGGTGTCGATAAGTTCGCGTCCACCACCGTTTCTGTTTCTAGATCAGGAAGAACCACCTCGATTGTGCTGAGACCAGATCCACACTGCCACCAGCCGACCCCAGCCTTTTGGTCCTCATTCGGAAGCCACTATCTGGGCTTTGACTAGTGAACAACGAGATATGCCTAGTACCAGTCAGCCGCTGGTCCAACCGGTAGGGCTCGCCGTGCCTCCAATCGTAGAGCAGCCTCCTGTAAGCAGAATCTCGCATCTGGCCCGTAATTATGATGTTCTGAAGCACCTTTTCGGCATTCCAATGAGGCTTTCTATCCTCAAGGCCCTCCTCTTTCATCTGAAATGTGTAAGTCTCTTGCCGAGGCCCTAAGGATCCCCCTCCAGTTTGAGACGGAGGTAGTAGCTGCAGAAGCCTTCCACACCGAAGAAATTGAGAATGCCGAATGCCAGGCAGTTATCTCATTCTCTGGTGAAGACGAAGACCCTCCTATATAGGGGCACATTATCCCGCTGTACATCACTGGCTAGTTCAATGGCATGGAAGTCCACTGCTATCTTGTTGACATGGGTTCTGGGATTAACCTAATCCCGACATGGACACTGCGGAAGCTGGGTTTGTCTGAGGATGATTTAACTTCCTCCGACCTCAGAATCAAGGCGTATGACAGGACCGAGAAAACTCTAGTCAGAAAGATCCACCTGAAGACCCAGTTCGGTGGCCTAATTGCCAGTACTGAATTTATGGTAGTCTCCCAGGACACTGCATACAATGCATTGATGGGATGGTCATGGTTCCACCTGCATGTAGTGGTCCCCTCATCGTATCACCAATGCCTCAAATACTCCCTTAATGGTCGAGTAGGCATGCTCCAAGGAGATGAGTCTCCTTTTTCCTCTTGTCAAGCCCGTTATTTGGACGCTGACTATTACAAGAGCAAGGATAAGCAAATTCTGGCAGGTGAGATTAATCCCGCCACTGTCATAAGTGATCCTTGGGTAGGTTTGAATGATGCTTATGTCTTCCCAATTCATCGGTTGGAGGATATGACCCCTGACATGGGGAAATGCTTTGTTGTTTCTAGTAAAAGAGGAAGGCATATTCCCAGGTCCAAACGATGGTGGAAAATCACCTCGTACTCCTATACCAACCAGGCTCGGGTGATCCCGAAACCTTTTACCCCCATACGGTATCAGGACGTCAGGCTCATGGCAATGGTGGTACGTCATATGTGTCTATTCTGCCGGGCTGGAATTAACTGGCTCAAGCCAGTGTGCCACTACTGATTTGATTTCATCAAGTGTGGCCCCTTGGGCTGAAGACCAGATGGGATTGGATCGACTGCCTTCATCGTGATGGTCTCAGTGGCGTCTGAGTCTCCTGATATGATGACCACTGCCGCCCAAGCCAGCACCAGCCTCCCATCAGGGTTTGATAGCTCAGATGCAACCCCCCTGCAGAATATCCCTCCATAATTGGAGAAGGGGATATAGAGGATGCTCCCCCCGCCTTTGAGGAAGGCGTCTTCACCACGGTCGATGAGTTGGTACAGGTGAACCTCGGTAGCGAGGCGGAACCGAGACCCACATTGGTCAGCACCACCATGCCCCCTGAGGAGCATCGGTGGTATGTGGAATTCCTCAGACAACACTGTGATGTGTTCTCTTGGAGTTATGATGAGATGTCAGGATTAGATCCTCAGGTAGTCGTCCATCGAATTCGTCTCCCGACAAACCATCGCGGGTTCAAGCAGCCTCCCAGAAAGATGCACCCTTATCACAGTGCCATGGTTGAGGCTGAAGTTGACAATCTTATCAAGGACAACTTCATTAAGGAATTTTAGTACCCTAGGTGGATAGCCAACATTGTGCCGGTCAGGAAGAAGAACGGACAAATCAGAGTCTATATCGACTTCCGTGATCTCAATCGCCACTGTCTGAAGGTTGATTTTCCCCTTCCAGTGACAGAGCTATTGATTGATGCCACAGCCGAGTTCCAAGCCCTCTACTTCATGGATGGGTATTCTGGGTATAACCAGATCAGGATAGCTCCCGAGGATGAGGATTCCACTACCTTCAGGGCGCCCTAAGGTACTTTATGTTATCAGGTTATGCCCTTCGGCCTGAAGAATGCTGGTGACACCTATCAATGGTCCATGCATCGCATATTCAAGCCGATTCTGGGAATGTTGGTGGAATTCTACGTGGATGATCTGGTAGTCAAATCACGCCGGCGCCAGGACCATCTCAAGGACCTTGAGAAAGTGTTCGGTTTCCTCTGTTCCTGCCGCCTGAAGATGAACCCATTGAAGTGTGCCTTCGGGGTCACCTCCGGCAAGTTCCTTGGATTTGTCGTTAGATACCGAGGAATTGAGATAGACCCGGAGAAGATCAAGGCCATCAGTGAGATGCCTCCCCCCGAGAAATATTCAGGAGCTTCGAGGTCTCCAAGGCCACTTAGCCTATGTACGCCGATTCATTGTGAATCTGGATAGAAAGTGTAATCCATTTTCCTGGATCATGAAGAAAGGAACAACCTATGAATGGGATGAAGAGTGTCAGACCGCCTTCGAGGAAATCAATAAATTTTTGCTACAACCTCCGGTATTGATGCCACCCGTCTCCGGAAATCCGCTGGTCCTTTACATGACCGCCTTGGAACTGTCCCTTGGCGCACTTCTCTCCCAGAAGAACAACGAGGGAACAGAGAATAGCCTCTACTACCTCAGCCACGTGCTCCTCGACATGGAAGTCAGGTATTCCCCCATCAGGAAGAGCTGTCTGGCGCTCGTATTTGCTGTGCAGAAATTGTGGCACTACTTGCAGCACCATGAGGTATAGCTGGTCTCTCGAGTAGACCCATCGAAGTACATCCTGAACCAGCCTATGTTGACTGGCCGACTAGCGCAGTGGGCAGTGATCCTCCAGCAGTTTGACATCAGGTTTTTTCCTCATAAGGCTATCAAAGGATAGGAATTGGTAGAATTTATAGCTTCCCACCCAACCTCTACGGATCAGCCGCTGGACCTAGGTTTTCCTGATGAGGCAATCCTTGAAGTCGATCATGTCGTCCCATGTTGGAAAATGTACTTTTACGGTGCCTACCAGAGCCCCACTGGTAGGATACTCAATGATCCTAGGCTTAACAAAGTGGGTCTGGGTATCGCCTTCATCACCCTGGAGCAGGTCGTTCTGCCATATTCTTTCCTATTGTCGGAGGGTTTCACCAACAATGAGGCAGAGTATCATGCCCTCATAAGTGGCCTTGAGTTGGCCCTCAAGATCGATGTGCCCCATCTGCATGTGAAAGGGGATTCTGAGCTGGTCATCAAGCTGGTCAATGAAGACTATGTCGTCAGGAAACCAGAGCTCGTGCCATTGTTGGAGTGCACCCACCATCTAATGGCCCAGTTCCCTTCTTGGTTGGAGGTCGTTCATATCCCCCGGTCATAGAACAGTCAATCAGATGCTTTGTCCAGCCTGGCCGCGTCGCTTGCAGATCCCGAACAGGATGACCTGATTATCCATGTAGCGCACCGGAGATTCATTGCTCCCATTACCCCGGAGGATGATCGCGACCCACGGGTAAACCATCTTACCGCTGGTACCCCTACATCAGGAGCCCCGGGTACTTCAGATACGGTGATTGAAATGGTTCTTGATTGGAGGACACCCTTGGTTGAATACCCCCAACACAGTAATCTTCCGTCAGACCGGGCAGAGTGCGAGCGAGTCCGATGTCGCGCGCTACAGTTTACCCTTCAGAGTGATCCCAGCATTGAGGAGATCCTTTATAAACGCAGATTTGATGGTGTTCTCTTTCGTTTACTTCAAGGAGTTGAGATTCCACAGGTCATTCAAGAGGTTCATTCTTGTTCCTGTGGCGCCCATCAGGCCGGGTCAATGTTGTCTCACCAGATTCTGAGACTGGGATACTTCTGGCCCTCCATGATCCATGACTGCATCGAGTTCTCCAAGAGGTGCCATCTGTACCAAGTTCATGCTAACTTCGTGCATCGGCCACTGGAGCCTCTCCACACTACCAAGTATTCTTGGTCCTTTTGAGTCTGGGGGTTGGATTTCGTAGGACCTTACCCACCGGCAACGGCCGCCAATTCTGGTTCATTCTGACTGCTACGGATTTCTTTTCCAAGTGGATAGAGGCAATTCCGCTCAAGGAAGTCAAAGCCCGTTCTATCGCTGACTTCGTGAGTTCCAATATCATCTATCGATTTGGAGTACCTCACACTAATCTCACTGATAACAGCACCCACTTCCGAGCAGTCGAGCTGAAGAAATTGTACGCCAAGTACAACATTCGCTCTAACCATACCTCCCGCTATCATGCGCATGCGAATGGAAAGATCGAGGCATTTAACAAAACCCTCTCTAACATTCTACAAAATATGGTTGGTCAGAACAAGAAGAGTTAGCTGGATAAACTCCCCAATGCCCTCTGGGATTATCGGATGACGACTTGTAATTCTACCCAGGTGACCCCGTATTCCCTGGTGTACGGAACTGAGGTTTTCCTGCCCATCAATATTTAGTTTCCCTCATTGCGCACAGCAGTTTATGACCAGCAAGTGCCGGATAGAGTTGTCGAGATCCGTCTAGCTGAGTTGGAAGCACTGGATGAGAATAGGCTTCGTGCTTTTCACAACCTGGAAAGGCATCAGAGCAGGATGGTTCGAGATTTCAATAAGAAGGTTTACATCCGCTCCTTCCTGCAAGGTGACCTGGTACTGGCCCTCAGGGCGCCAATGATCCCTGGTAGGAAACCACCCAAATTTGAGGGACCTTTCATTGTCCATAAGGTCTATCCCAATGGTGTGTACTCCCTGGTGACCATTGATGGTGAGCACGTAACTCCTCCCACCAATGCCAAGTTCCTTAGACGGTATTTTGACTAACCCTACGGGGTCCCCAAGACCTTAAACTGGATTGCGGTCCTGCATGACCCTAAACTGCATTTGGTCCAACATAACCTTAAACTGCATTTGGCCCTACATTTGGACCCCTACGGTCCCCCATGACCTTAAATTGGCCCACGGTCCCGCATGACCCTAAACTGCACGCTCATCCTGCACGATGTTAAACTACAAGCTGGTCAGGCCTCCCTGACTAAGGCCTATCCTCGGGCCCTCGGCCCAGTCCCTCTCCTATAGAATTGTATGGTGTGGTTTGGGATCATGTCCTCATTCATGTCGGGTTACTCGTCATTTCGTACACCTCCCCTGTCCAGGGAATCCTATTCCCCGACGCTCATCCTGCACGACTTTAAACTACAAGCCGGTCAAGCCTCCCGAACCTAGGCCTAGCCTCGGGCCCCCGGCTCAGGCCCTCTCCTATGGAATTGTACGGTGTGGTGTGGGATTACATCCTCATTCATGTCGGGTTACTCACTGCGTCGTACGCATTCCCAGATGAAATGCCTCTAATCATCCTACATGATGTTAAACTGTGCTTCTAGAACTACGTATGTCTTGATTCCCATCCTTATGGGATATGTAGGACTGCCTGAACACCTATATTACAGGTCCATCCCCATGTCTTAAGAGATCCCAAGATCTCCCGGTCACCTCGGCCTCTTGGTCTGTCCCTCTCCATGAGGGGGATATATAGGTGTGGTACAGGGTTTTTCGCACCACGCCCCCTTCTCCTGGGAATCCTCCATCTTTTGGACGCTCTCAAACTGAGCCCTTCGACCCTTTTCAGTGGTCCGCTAATGTGTTCAGAGTACTCTAGTATAGGACCTGGAGTGTCAGATTCAACTTAGGAAAGTTCCTTCCACTTGTCAAGCTTCGTGATCCCCTTCGTTTGGGCCCCCATTATCTTTCACACATGGAGGGACCCCCAAGAATGGCCTGGATACAATGCCTAAGGGATCTTCTACTATCACGGGCCAATGACCTCGAGGGTTTCGGACCAAAAATTGATATAAATCCCGCGTTGCAAATATGGTCAGCGGTTGATGCTCATTTTTTTGTCCCCAAGGTTAACACGACAGGATGTTGTGTTGTAAATATGGTCCGCAGTAATCCTTTGTCATCAAGCCGACTCCTTCAGGCCCTGAATTTTGGTTGCATGATTCACATTATGTTCCACCCCATTATGTCAAGGTGGAATCTTGACACTCCTTGCATGAACCCTCAGTGCGCTTCCACATGTCAGGAAGATAGAGCTGCGTTACGGCGTCTCTTGGGGATCTTGCGATCCGAGCGCTAAGATTATAGGCTTGGGTCTTCTCTAAGGGCCATGCATAGCTTGACCCTCATCCCCACAAGATACAAGGGGTCTCCCAGACATTGTGTTTCAGGCCCAGCTCAGCTGGAAGCTAGTGTCTCCTACCCCTTGATCTTTAAACCCTCACCGGCCCCTTGGCCCGAGGCTCCTCTCCCAGAATTGCGTGCGGATATGGTATGGGATTATGTCCTCACCCACATCGGTTATGCCTTATCGCATCATGTGCATTCCCCCGGGTCCAATCCATATGACCTTAAACTGTGCTGGTTGGTACTACCACATGACCATAAACTGTGATGATATCGTCCCGACCGCATGACGAAAAACGGCACTGCATTGTGATGACCTCTCCATAGGGGACATCACATTGGGTATTGGTCAATTACCATACCATTTTTCAACACCTGTATACGGCTTGATTATTGTGGAGATGCCAAGAATTTCTACCCTAGGTCGGTCGCTCCACAAAAAGAAAAACCATTCACCTTCAAGGAAAAACAAGATACATCAGATACCGCTTCGTTTGTTGTGAGGGCTTGACCCGCACGCCCCTTTAAACCTTGGCACAGGAAACTTTGCATGTCGTGCCACCCTCAAGAACTATGTATGGCTTGATCCCCATTCTTATGGGGTATATAGGAACGCCCAGACCTCTTGTCTTTAGGTCCATCTTGAGGCCTGTTAATTCATCGTGTCGGTCCACCTTTGGGACCTTGACTACGGGATTGTGTGGCGTGGTATGGGATCATGTCCTCATTCACGTCGGGTTTTCAATAGCCACCCCACGTGCACCCCGTTATAATAATTATCCCTCCTGTGTCCTGTCCTGCACGATGTTAAAAGGAACTTCCAAGAACTACGTATGGCTTGATTCCCATCCTTATGGGATACATAGGAGCGCCCGGGCACTTCCCCACGGGCCCAACCTAACTTTCGTGCTCGATCCTTTGACCAGAACACTTTTCTAAGGAACACATGGTGAGCGGGACCTCATCCTCGTTCACGTCGGGTTTTGTAATCACCTCACCATGTGTCTCCCGCCCTCCTTACCAATCCTTGGTCCGAGTTCTAAGACTTTAAACTAAGACCCTTTCTAGAACTACATGTGGCTTGATTCTCATCCTTATGAGATACATAGGAACGCCCGGATATTTCGTCTTGGGTCTAGCCCCAGGGATTACTAAATCCCATCCCTCCTCACTGTCGGCCCCTTGGCCTGACTTCTTGGGGAGTGGTGTAACTACAGCATCTGCCCCAAAAGAGTTCAGGATGCCCCAAAGTGATGTTGGGAAGCGAAAGTTCTCTCGCCAAAGTGGTCCTGTCGAAAATTAGGGATGATCTGTGACCAGATTAATATGTCTGCCTAATGTGCCTCTACCACGGTGGTGTAATTTTGGGAGTGTTGGATTCTATTTGAAAAAACCACCACTTCACTTTCCACACTTCGCGTGCCCCTTTATTCGTATCTTCATCCCCTTTCACATTTGATGGGAACCCCTAACAGAATGGATTCTTGACCTATGGTCTGCCTACTATAATAATATGGATGATAGACCTTTGGTCCGCCTGTTGTAACAGTATGGATGATCGACCTATGGTCCGCCTAATGTCATGGGCCAACGTTCCGGAAGACTGGTCATGTTTGATTGGACCCCCTAACAGTATGGATGCTTGACATGTGGTCCTCCTGCTGTAACAATATGGATGATAGACCTTTGGTCCGCCTATTGTAACAGTATGGATGATTGACCTATGGTTCGCCTGTTGTCCTGGGCCGACGTTCCGGAAGACTGATCGATGGTATTTGAGTTAGGCCATGTGTTGTGAACATGGTCAGTGGTCAGCCCTCATTTGTTGTCCCCATTTTAGGCCAATGCGATATGTATTCTACGTTTCCACTATGGTCAACAGCTATCCTCCATCATTACGCCCCTCCAATAGTATTCTGAATTTGGGTAATTTGATTCACCTTTTTTTCATCCCCCCATGTTCAGGTTGATTCCAATTCCCCTGACATTTCCTTTCTCGTGCGTTAGAGCACATTGAGGAGATGATACATCGATCGGTCTGAGGTACCCTCCCTTCGGCTGGACATCCCTCTTCTCCTCAAAAATTTGGGCCCAATTTCGGATTCCTGAAGCTTGGTTGATGCCCCATAGTTGGCGAAATGATAACACGAGCATCCTTTGTTTCTCACATTGGGTATAACCCACATGAGATCAGGGGGGGATTGTTATTTATTTTGGGATTATGGTTGAGAGTATTAAATCAAAGGTGTGGATAAATAGATTTTTCCATACATTGGATCAAAATGGTGAGCAGTAAAAGAAAAAGTTCATGAGATTTCCAAAACAGGGCCCTTAAGGATCATCATTTTGGATTGATCATTCCAATGTCGCTACCCTTTGGCTGGTGGCGTCCAGGACTACTTCTCTCTCCCTAAAGACTCTCTCTTCATCAGCAGCCGCAGAGCTTAGTTCGCCAATCCTAGATTGTGCCTGAGCCCGTTCAGTTTGAAGTACAGTCATCTAGTGACTCACCTCCATCAGCTGTTCTTGGGCATCAGCCAGCTGGTCCATCAGATGCTCCACGAGCTCAGAGCATGTTGCAATGAAGGCCTCCTTCTCTGTCACTTGCTCTTCAAGGTGTTGGACTTCCTTCTCCGCCCTCAGGAATTCTAGAGGTATCACATATCTTTCCCAACACTGGGAAACGTCAGTGCACCGGCTGCCCTCGCATATCTTCTCGGCCATGTAATCATGGACCACTAGATGAAGGCGTTGAGTTTCAGCCCCTCCGGCACACAAGAAACGCAGCCAGGTCTGGAGCGATCCCATCCGCCTCAGCCAATATTTCTGGGGCAGCTTGATAAAATGTTGGATGCACTTCCATCCTTTGCGTTGTGTCATCCGGATCTCCTCAGCCGCTTCCGAATCTGAATCATCTATTTCTTCTGGATCAGTGGGCCGGTATACAGGAAAGGTAGCCAGCAGGTCAGATGCAGGATCTGCCTCAGGGATGCCTTCACGAGGAGTAGGATCCTCAACGTCTGGACAACCTTCCTCTCTTTCCCTGTCAGCAGCGGTGCTTTCATCGGCTTCCGTCCTCTCTCCAATGACAGCACCACTGATGTCCGCCGCCCCGTGCTCATCAATTGTCGGGGTTGAGCCAATCTGGGAAGTATGTTCTGGAGGAGGTGGTACGTCCTCCACAGGTTTGCTCATGGATGGCCTAGGCTTAGCAGCCTGACGAGCCTCCAATGCCGATATCACTGTACAAGGAACATCCTGATTAGTTGATTTCTATGACAGTAATCACCAGTAGAGAAGCAAGGGACTTACAGGAACCCAGAGTGTCGGCCTCCAGTGTTTTGGCCGCTACAGGATCTATCGTGGTAGGAGACCCCTCGGAGCTTGAAAGTTCGATAATGGGCGTCGAAGCCCCACCCTATCCCACCGGCGCCTCTTCTCCTTCCTCTATTGGGGTCGCCTGATCAGCACCTATATGCTCCTGAGTTAGATAGAGAAATGGATTAAAAATTGCATGAGAGGATGGATGAAGGAGTATGAATAAGGATAGAGACAGACCTCGAGTATCTTTGTTATGTCAACATCAGGGATGACAATCTCTCCGCTCCCCCGGAGACTCCCTTGGTAGGCCTCCCCCTGTGACCCCTCACCTTCAGGTTCTCCTTCACCCTCTCCTTTATCTTCTCCTTCACCTTCATCTTCTCTTATTTCCTCCTCTCCCTCCGACTCCTCATCATTGCTGCCTTCTCCTGGTGGCATCACTTCCAGATCATGCTCTTGGTCAAGCATCACTTTCACCGGGAAAGGTGGATCCACACGATGACCCCGTTGGCGCGCGTATGTTTCCATGGTCGTTAGATAAGCATGCCGCCAATGAAAGTTTACCCGGTTGGTAACTCGAATGAGCCCGAATTCTGGCAGCTGGATCCCATCATGTATTGTCTTCTGATAGAGGGCTTCAATGCTCATTGATTGCCGCAGGGTCATCCAGGACGACCACAATGCTGGGAAGATTGCATCGTGGGAAGGTTCGAGTAGGTATCTTATCTACTTCCCGGGCAGTTCTCTGGCCACCCCATGTGACCCCCTTCCAGGAAATGAGGTCTCAGCGACACCATACGATGTCCCCACTGCTGAGGTCCCGGCCTGCATAGGCCTCGCTGCCTGGTGTGCCTCTGGTCCCCCCCTTCTAGTGGAACCTTGCCTGCTCTCTCGTCGCCCAGTTTCCACGTGGGTAGTCTCGAGTTTCTGAAATCACTTGCGTAAAATCCCCTCGGGGTACGCTATAGACCAATACTCGGCATACTCGGTTGATAGGCCAGCGTCGACCCTGGTGGGAGAAAGGGTAATGACGTCACCAGATCCATAAGTGGTGAATATTAACCACATCTGGCGAAGAACTCAGAGATTCCTCTCCTCCTATACATCCGTGAATACCCTCTTCAGCATTCACTGGAGGCACCCGAACTACCTGGAGAACCGGGACGGCATGTAAGGCTCGCAGATGATCTTCCCGTCAATCTGAGCCACAAGCACCCCACCTCGGATGCTCTAGAAGTATTCTTTCTTCTCCATTGAGCCTTTCCCATTTTCTACCATCTGGACAATTGGGGTGAGGAATGGGATGAAGTTGAAGTTGGTGTGGTTTCCAATTCTGATCCTTTACACCTCCTCGTTGAGCGTCATCGGCACAACCCCAGCAATGTTCAACAGAGATGGTCGCAGGCTGTTTCCTGGAGGACGAATGGTGTTAGGGAAGGTGTACCCACCAAGATGAGCCTCCACCTAGCCGTGGAAGATCTGGAAGGGGCCACACACCCTCCGAGGTGACCCCCCTCTTGAGATGCGTCCCAAGATGGCGTACAGCCTAGCCAGCATGAGGACCCCCAGATTAAACCTTTTGTTGGTGGCCATGGTGCCCGCCATCACTAAAGTTGATGGACAGACATCCATCCTTGCGTCATGCACCAGCAGGAGCCACCCACTCAGGAAGGTGGTGAGGAACCTGGTGTATCGTAAATTCGGGTCCCAGGCCTAGATAACACGATAGCCCTATGATTGGTGTTGCCCCGCCTCCGGGGTCCCCCAGTATGATCCATTCTTGCTCCTATGAGCCTCAGTTGGGCACCGTTTTCCCCGTACCGGCATCTTGACTGCTGGGTCCCTCTCCAAGAACAGGCTGAACCAGTCCTTGTAGGCGATGTCCTTTAGGAAGTCCTTGACCTCCAGCCTCTCTTTGGCCATCTCCAACAGGTTCCATGTCAGCATGGGGGTCCGTGATCTGTCCTCCCAGGTGTTCATTGGGGGAAGCAACTCGTCATATTGGTAGCCCTACAGTGGGTTACCTCCGATGCAGTGGACGTCCCGGAGACTGATACCAACTTCCCCATGGTGAAGATGGAATGTGTTGGTGTCAGGGGACCATCGGTTGAACAGCTCTTTCCTGAGTTGAGGTTGGTGGTAGAAGTGGAACTACGACATCCACACCGCCTCAAATAGTCCAATGTGTCGCAGCACAGCCCCGAATTGGTAGCACGTATGGCAAAACCAGTATGCCCAGGCCCACTCGCTGGTGAAGTTTCCTCCGGACTGCAAGTCCCAATCTTGTAGCCAGCCCTTAGTATCGTCTGTGATTCTCTGACGAAACGTGCTTGCGTAGAGGGCCAGAGAGCTCTCCGCAACAGGACCACCCCCAGCAATGGTCATATTCCTCGGGTTCAGGACATACACATCCATGTGTCTGGTCTCTCTGGAAGGATGGCCATTGTTGGTGATATTGTATCGGGGAAGTTCATCCTCCCGGGTCATCCATGACTGTGGTGTATCAACCTCAAAACCCTGCAGCGGAACTTCCTCCAAAATGCCGAAGTTCCAGAGCGGAAGGTTTTTGGACAGAGGATAATCCTTCTGGGAAGGGGTTAGTAGGTTGAATAAGGTTTGGTTGTTGGAAACAACCACCCTGGCGCCATAAACCTCCTCGTTCGCCGCCATTTCAGCTCTACGATCGGCGGCTTCCCCCTCATCGACTTGGTTTGCGGCCATCTTCTTCCGGCCAAGTGCTTTGAAAGAGTTGCGCAAAATCCGGATGAGTTGCGCGAAATCAGGTTCTGTCGCGCGAAATTCAGAAGTTGGGCATGAAATCGGAGTAATCGACCCGGAATATCCCAGGTTGGCCCGCAAATATGACCCAAACTTGGAGAAATTGTGTGCTGCCAAAGCGTGTTTTACGCACAGGCGCAGAGACAATTTCGTGCACGAGAGCTTGGAGCTTATCACGTGAGAAAGTTGTGTACAGAGCATGAGACCAAGGTCCCCTTTTATAGGAAAAGTCGGGGTTCCGCGACATGTGGAAATTGAATTCCGTGCCAAACTGTATTTTTGCGTGTCGCATCATGTTTTGCACGCACAGGGCCCTTAAATCCCAACCCTTGACTCGTATTCTTGATAAGATTCCACCATTGATCAGCTTCACCTTCCGAACGATATACTGCTAAGATGACTTTATCATGTTCAGAACATTGAAGAACTGAAAATATATTTTCAGTGGTACTGATCCATTGTTCAGCAACAAGTGGATCGGTAGTCCCACTGAAAGAAGGTGGACGTTGCCTCATGAAGGACTCAATAGAATATAGTTCCCTTCTCTGCTCATTTGGAAGTCCAGAATGATTCATATCTTGTGTAAGTATAGCAATAATATTTTGTACTCCATCTCCCATAACATTTGTTTGTTCAGGAGGGCAATCATTGCATTGTCCATTGCATTGATCAACACGGTTCCTTCGGGTTCCAGCCATCGTCTAAAACCCAAAAAGAATAGTGTGAGAGGCAAAAATCATGCTAGGGAAAACAACATAATAAAGGGGGAGTACCTTCAATATCTAACATCTTAGGTTTAATTCTATGATCGTTAGCGTAATTCTAATACTATAACCTATACGTATACTTAACCTTAGGGACATCCCTGGACATACCTTAGAAATATCTCTAGGGATTTCACTAAAGTTCTCGCATCCTAGTTTCCAAAGGTTGACTAAACCTTTCCTCTGATACCAACTGTAGAGACCCGAAGCCTGACGTACATTGAAATTACATTACATTTGCGGAATACTTAGTACATAACAAAAACACACACACAAGGATCGTAATAGTTTAGTGTCTTTGGAAACTCGGAACGTAATCTTCTAATCGTGGTGAAAGATCTTCAACATCTCCCATAAAGATCTTCCCTTTTTTTTACCTAAAACCTTTATTTATATCCTGGGGAAAAGAAAACATAAAAGGGTGAGCTCAAATGCTCAGAAAGGGTAATCAAAAGAAAAATCAATCACATCATATTCATGAGAACATAACTTTTGGAAATCTTAACCTGCAAAAGAGAGCATAATTTCATATCATGGGATAAATCATAGTAGTGAAATGAAATCCCAATAAGCATAACTTAAAACATGAAACTTTGTGGAATACACACATAATCATAGAAAATCATTTCTTGTTAGTCAAGACTCATTGCCAAGACTATCTTAGTGGACAAAGTCCCTTTCTGAATCGAGTAACCCTCGTTCCAGTCCTGTTTCACTGAACCGGTATAACCTACCGTTCCAGCCATGTCTATCTCATGAGATATAAAATCTTTACCCAATGCATTGGAGGGAGATATAGGTCCCACCCATCTTATAATGAATCCTTTCTTATGTGTTCCACATAATCATAAAGCATACATCGTCGCATAACACATGTAACAGAAATGGGATTCTTGAAACATCATGACATCATAAATCAATTCATATAAGATAAAGGAATTCATAAAAATAATTTCATCACAACATGATCAACTCAATGTAATAATAGGGATAAAAACAGAACCCTTTTATTATCTTAGATGGAAAATAATTTTGATAAAATACTTGAACTTCATTCTTGAGGAAAATATCCTTTCTTCTTCAAAAACATTTTTTTCCTTTCATAACATGTCATACAACTTTAAAATAAAAGAAGTTGATTAAAAATAAACTTGAAAACTTGTAAAGGAAGTTTCTTGGAAATAATGTTTTAAAAATCCATTCATGCCGTATAAGTTAAAAAAACATTCTTCGTACTTTTGTCGGAAAAGTCAAAAAGTACCTCGTACGAAAAACGACAAAAGATTCCTTTCGTATATATTACTAAAAACTCACCGAAGGGTAAAAATGGATTTAAACAATTGTAGGTGGATGGAAATAATATTACATATTGATGAAACATAGATGTGGATGATAAAATACACCCCAGTAAATACTTACGAATAAACAATCTTGGATAAAAATGAGATTTTGATATTTCCCTTACCTTAGGTCCGAATTGCTTTGTACGTGTCCGAACCTCCTCTTCTTTGAAGCGCCTCTTTGAGACCTCCTCTTAGGGCACTAAAATTGGTCTTTGAGGAAGACCAGAACCTCTAGGATGTTTCTAGGGAAGTGGAGAAGAGATTTTGGCAGGGGTTGGCCGAGCTTGAGTGCTCAAATTGGTGTGAGGAGGAGGGGGAGGAGGTGTCCTTTTATAGGGGAGGAGAGGGGCACCTTAGGAATACCTCAAAATATTATTTTATATT
This sequence comes from Viscum album, assembly GCA_963277665.1. Taxonomy (NCBI): domain Eukaryota; kingdom Viridiplantae; phylum Streptophyta; class Magnoliopsida; order Santalales; family Viscaceae; genus Viscum; species Viscum album. Next base: position 341,888,463 of record OY728163.1, read on the forward strand.
AATGTCAAAATCGGTTTATAATGGTTCCAAAGGGTCTTACTTCAAAGCTAAAGTGGGGATGGGTCGAAATCCTATAAACCAATAGGATTTAGACAAGTTTAGGGTATTATTTTAACCTTATCAATTATATTTAACTCTAAGTTAAATAATTTAACTTTTACCGTGTCTTTTTGTTTTCTTTCACTATATGGTTAATACACTTACTATAACATGCCAAACGAACCCCAAATTGTATATTATTAATACATATATCCTTATCTAAGTCATTTGGCCGAACCTTAGATTTTTAGGAATAAAATAACAATTAATAATATAATATTTGATTTAAAAACTATTTTGTGTCAATTTTGACACTATTTGATATATGATTTTTTTGAAAGTCATAACAGAATTATATGTTCGAACCAAATTGATTCAATCAACAATAATATATCATAGTAACCTAGAAAATTAGTGGAATTCATAAAAATCCTCAAATTACATTCATTTGAGCATTTATAACATCAATTATGTTAATATCTCCTTAAAAGGGTAATTACTGCATCATCGTTGTGTCATAAATAAATTAATTTATTTAAGGTCTAAAAATTATAAATAAAATATCATTATCTATGAAATCTTTTTACCTTTCTAATGAATATTTATAGTCGAATTTATCTTATGTATAACCCCATATTAAAAATGTTTTAGTTATTAAACTTTGATTTTAACTATTTTAACTATTCATTAAATAAAATAATATTAAATGTCATAATCTAATCCAAGTGGACCTAAATGGTCATATTATATTCATAAGATTGTTTTTGGTCGAATTACACTTATCCAATAGAATTAGGACATGTGTTAGGGTAATAGTAATATCATATTTACCCTTAGTTACCCTATTTACTATTAACCGTGGTAAAAAAAAGTAAAAAGTTACTATTCACCAAAAATTATTTTCATCTCATTGAACCACATTTTAGTCCTTGATATTAACCGTGTCTCTCGGATTTTCGAAATTCCATTCATAGAAGCGGTAAAATTAAGTTTTATGCAAAATTCAGTTTTTAACCTACCACTTAGTGGTTTCACTATTCATCAAAAATTGAAAGTTTTCAGAAAAATACCAAGATTTCACCCTAGGCTAATTTCGGTATTCCGAATCCAAAAATGAAGTCCATTTTGAAAAATAAAATTTATAAAATTTCAAAAAGTGGTTATTACTGTTCATAACGGCTAGTTTTGATAATATTTTAATAGCATATCGTTGTTTAGTGAAACTCGGTATTGCGTACTACACACGCTATCGAGGAAGGTTGCGATTGCGTGTAATGCAAGGCAAGTCAAGGATACGTGTTGTGCAAGCTCCTTTTGGTGTAGCGTACAACACAAGACATTAATAAAATTAAAAAGAATAGTTTTCATAAAATCTCGGGCTGTTACATTCTACCCCCCTTAAAATGAATTTCTCCCTCGAAATTCGTCGGGGTTATAAATAGTTTACTATTCGAAAGTTTCTTTGATAGAAACCCACATTGTAAAAAGGAATACCAAAACCAATATTTAAAAATGAAAGTATGAAACGTAATGGTTACCCAAATAAACTAATCACTGGGTTTCCACATAGGTGAAAATATGGATATGGAAGAGAAATCTAACCATCATGTTCTGATGGAGAGTGGTAGAGAACATGGCTATGGAAAATCCAGCAATCACAAAGCCATAAATTTGTGAAGATCTAAGGTACCATTTGATTCATTAGATATAAGAGCACTAGGACAATATTTTTGGTTTTCAAGATCATTTCCCTAAAGTTGAAAATTTGAATTAGAATAAATACTTACTTTATTTTGGTACAATCTCACTGTTGTTCGTGCCTTGAACAATTGCCACTTCATCTCTTAAATAAATGAAGTTGAATTTGTTATTCGTGAAGTGTTAGCAGATCATGTGATAGAACGACGGGTCATTCCATCTGCCTCAAACAAAAGGTTAGCAAAAATTATATACATAAGTCGATCTATAGTGAGATTAATCACATATGGTTCCTAAAATGGACTTATATTTCATATATCATACTGCTTAATATAATAAAACTAGTTTCTACTAAACAGGGACTTCCTGTAGGCCAGTGGTAGGCGATAAAGGCCAGTCGCACTTCGGTTGTGGGTTCGATTCCCACAGCCTTGTCCGAAGCGATGGGCTGTCGCCCGTCCTGCAGGTTGTCCTTTTTCTAAAACTACATTACTATAACATCCCATCAATAATATCAAAAATCTTTTATCCTTAAACAATACTAACTTATGTCCAACATAATCCATTCTAATCTTTAGGCTTATCCATAATACTGCAGTCCACTCTCATAACATAGTGAAAACGATTACCAGAGATTTAATACCATCGTTTATCCCCATATATCATAAGATATGTCTTGTTGGTCACATTACAAACATTCAAAGTCCTTAATCATGTATTCTCTTGAATACCTTAGTGAAAACATGAATGCAGTTTAAAGTTAACACTTTCCACATACCAAAATCCTCAAAATTCTATATACTCAAACCATGATATCACTTAGTCCTTATATCAATCATGAGCTCATGAATACTATTAAACATTTCATTTTCTCGCATATCATCTTATTTCCAAAAAATATCTCAATCACTTTGAATACCACATCAATAAATATTGCAATACTCAATGATACAACATTATTTTGGAATCCCATTACATAAACACTTAATCATTCCACCACATCGTTGTCATATTCAACATTGCCAATAGTGATCGCATGTGACTTCCCTTTGTCCTTTGACTTCAGTGGTTGCTCATGTTGATCATCACTAACCCTTGGATTAGGGCATTTATTAGCATAATGCCCCATTTCCTTGCACTTGAAGCATTGAAGTGTTGGTGGTGCGTTCTCTGCAGTGTTTGCTTTATTCACATCATTAGAAACCCTTTTTCCATTACTTCGACACTCAACTGCTCGATGACCTTCTTTTCCACACTTAAAACATTTTCTAGTCCCTTTAAGACAATCTCCACCATGCTTCTTTCCACACTTTGGGCATAAGGAAACATTCATCTTCTTTTCACCATTATTCTGAGATTTCTCCTTAAACTCCATCTTTCGTTTCTTGTCAAAACCATGAGATGGATATGTAACACCAACTTCCATTTCTACCTTGACAGCACAACGCACAATTTCTTCATAGCTACTGAAGTCTCTTATAGCTAATGCCCTTCGAAGACTTGGTTTTAAGCCACTGAAAAATCTATCAACTTTACTTTCAGGTTGGATGATAATGCCAGATGCATACCTTGCAAGTCTTGTAAAATTTGCTTCGTATCTACCAACAGATTCATCATCCTTCTGCTTCAGCTCAAGAAACTCCTTTTCCATCTTTGTTCGAAGAATACGAGGGAAGTACTTACTGAAAAACAAGTTCTTGAACTCGTCCCATTTCAGGGACTCAATTTCATCTCTTTGACTCGTATTCTTGATAAGATTCCACCATTGATCAGCTTCACCTTCCAAACGATATACTTCTAAGATGACTTTATCATGTTCAGAACATTGAAGAACTGAAAATTTCTTTTCAGTGGTACTGATCCATTGTTCAGCAACAAGTGGATCGGTAGTCCCACTGAAAGAAGGTGGACGTTGCCTCATGAAGGACTCAATAGAATATTGTTCCCTTCTCTGCTCATTTGGAAGTCCAGAATGATTCATATCTTGTGTAAGTATAGCAATAATATTTTGTACTCCATCTCCCATAACATTTGTTTGTTCAGGAGGGCAATCATTGCATTGTACATTGCATTGATCAACACGGTTCCTTCAGGTTCCAGCCATCGTCTAAAACCCAAAAAGAATAGTGTGAGAGGCAAAAATCATGCTAGGGAAAACAACATAATAAAGGGGGAGTACCTTCAATATCTAACATCTTAGGTTTAATTCTATGATCGTTAGCGTAATTCTAATACTATAACCTATACGTATACTTAACCTTAGGGACATCCCTAGACATACCTTAGAAATATCTCTAGGGATTTCACTAAAGTTCTCGCATCCTAGTTTCCAAAGGTTGACTAAACCTTTCCTCTGATACCAACTGTAGAGACCCGAAGCCTGACGTACATTGACATTACATTACATTTGCGGAATACTTAGTACATAACAAAAACACACACACAAGGATCGTAATAGTTTAGTGTCTTTGGAAACTCGGAACGTAATCTTCTAATCGTGGTGAAAGATCTTCAACATCTCCCATAAAGATCTTCCCTTTTTTTTTACCTAAAACCTTTCTTTATATCCTGGGGAAAAGAAAACATAAAAGGGTGAGCTCAAATGCTCAGTAAGGGTAATCAAAAGAAAAATCAATCACATCATATTCATGAGAACATAACTTTTGGAAATCTTAACCTGCAAAAGAGAGCATAATTTCATATCATGGGATAAATCATAGTAGTGAAATGAAATCCCAATAAGCATAACTTAAAACATGAAACTTTGTGGAATACACACATAATCATAGAAAATCATTTCTTGTTAGTCAAGACTCATTGCCAAGACTATCTTAGTGGACAAAGTCCCTTTCTGAATCGAGTAACCCTCGTTCCAGTCCTGTTTCACTGAACCGGTATAACCTACCGTTCCAGCCTTGTCTATCTCATGAGATATAAAATCTTTACCCAATGCATTGGAGGGAGATATAGGTCCCACCCATATTATAATGAATCCTTTATTATGTGTGCCACATAATCATAAAACATACATCGTCGCATAACACATGTAACAGAAATGGGATTCTTGAAACATCATGACATCATAAATCAATTCATATAAGATAAAGGAATTCATAAAAATAATTTCATCACAACATGATCAACTCAATGTAATAATAGGGATAAAAACAGAACCCTTTTATTATCTTAGATGGAAAATAATTTTGATAAAATACTTGAACTTCATTCTTGAGGAAAATATCCTTTCTTCTTCAAAAACATTTTTTTCCTTTCATAACATGTCATACAACTTTAAAATAAAAGAAGTTGATTAAAAATAAACTTGAAAACTTGTAAAGGAAGTTTCTTGGAAATAATGTTTTAAAAATCCATTCATGCCGTATAAGTTAAAAAAACATTCTTCGTCCTTTTGTCGGAAAAGTCAAAAAGTACCTCGTACGAAAAACGACAAAAGATTCCTTTCGTATATATTACTAAAAACTCATTGAAGGGTAAAAATGGATTTAAACAATTGTAGGTGGATGGAAATAATATTACATATTGATGAAACATAGATGTGGATGATAAAATACACCCCAGTAAATACTTACGAATAAACAATCTCGAATAAAAATGAGATTTTGATATTTTCCTTACCTTAGGTCCGAATTGCTTTGTACGTGTCCGAACCTCCTCTTCTTTGAAGCGCCTCTTTGAGACCTCCTCTTAGGGCACTAAAATTGGTCTTTGAGGAAGACCAGAACCTCTAGGATGTTTCTAGGGAAGTGGAGAAGAGATTTTGGCAGGGGTTGGCCGAGCTTGAGTGCTCAAATTGGTGTGAGGAGGAGGGGGAGGAGGTGTCCTTTTATAGGGGAGGAGAGGGGCACCTTAGGAATACCTCAAAATATTATTTTATATTAATGTCAAAATCGGTTTATAATGGTTCCAAAGGGTCTTATTTCGAAGCTAAAGTGGGGATGGGTCGAAATCCTATCAACCAATAGGATTTAGACAAGTTTAGGGTATTATTTTAACCTTATCAATTATATTTAACTCTAAGTTAAATAATTTAACTTTTACCGTGTCTTTTTGTTTTCTTTCACTATATGGTTAATACACTTACTATAACATGCCAAACGAACCCCAAATTGTATATTATTAATACATATATCCTTATCTAAGTCATTTGGTCGAACCTTAGATTTTTAGGAATAAAATAACAATTAATAATATAATATTTGATTTAAAAACTATTTTGTGTCAATTTTGACACTATTTGATATATGATTTTTTTGAAAGTCATAACAGAATTATATGTTCGAAAAAAATTGATTAAATCAACAATAATATATCATAGTAACCTAGAAAATTAGTGGAATTCATAAAAATTCTCAAATTACATTCATTTGAGCATTTATAACATCAATTATGTTAATATTTCCTTAAAAGGGTAATTACTGCATCATCGTTGTGTCATAAATAAATTAATTTATTTAAGGTCTAAAAATTATAAATAAAATATCATTATGTAGGAAATCGTTTTATCTTTCTAATGAATATTTATAGTCGAATTTATCTTATGTATAACCCCATATTAAAAATGTTTTAGTTATTAAACTTTGATTTTAACTATTTTAACTATTCATTAAATAAAATAATATTAAATGTCATAATCTAATCCAAGTGGACCTAAATGGTCATATTATATTCATAAGATTGTTTTTGGTCGAATTACACTTATCCAATAGAATTAGGACATGTGTTAGGGTAATAGTAATATCATATTTACCCTTAGTTACCCTATTTACTATTAACCGTGGTAAAAAAAAGTAAAAAGTTACTATTCACCAAAAATTATTTTCATCTCATTGAACCACATTTTAGTCCTTGATATTAACCGTGTCTCTCGGATTTTCGAAATTCCATTCATAGAAGCGGTAAAATTAAGTTTTATGCAAAATTCAGTTTTTAACCTACCACTTAGTGGTTTCACTATTCATCAAAAATTGAAAGTTTTCAGAAAAATACCAAAATTTCACCCTAGGCTAATTTCGGTATTCCGAATCCAAAAATGAAGTCCATTTTGAAAAATAAAATTTATAAAATTTCAAAAAGTGGTTATTACTGTTCATAACGGCTAGTTTTGATAATATTTTAATAGCATATCGTTGTTTAGTGAAACTCGGTATTGCGTACTACACACGCTATCGAGGAAGGTTGCGATTGCGTGTAATGCAAGGAAATTCAAGGATACGTGTTGTGCAAGCTCCTTTTGGTGTAGCGTACAACACAAGACATTAATAAAATTAAAAAGAATAGTTTTCATAAAATCTCGGGCTGTTACATTCTACCCCCCTTAAAATGAATTTCTCCCTCGAAATTCGTCGGGGTTATAAATAGTTTACTATTCGAAAGTTTCTTTGATAGAAACCCACATCGAAAAAAGGAATACCAAAACCAATATTTAAAAATGAAAGTATGAAACGTAATGGTTACCCAAATAAACTAATCACTGGGTTTCCACATAGGTGAAAATATGGATATGGAAGAGAAATCTAACCATCATGTTCTGATGGAGAGTGGTAGAGAACATGGCTATGGAAAATCCATCAATCACAAAGCCATAAATTTGTGACGATCTAAGGTACCATTTGATTCATTAGATATAAGAGCACTAGGACAATATTTTTGGTTTTCAAGATCATTTCCCTAAAGTTGAAAATTTGAATTAGAATAAATACTTACTTTATTTTGGTACAATCTCACTGTTGTTCGTGCCTTGAACAATTGCCACTTCATCTCTTAAATAAATGAAGTTGAATTTGTTATTCGTGAAGTGTTAGCAGATCATGTGATAGAACGACGGGTCATTCCATCTGCCTCAAACAAAAGGTTAGCAAAAATTATATACATAAGTCGATCTATAGTGAGATTAATCACATATGGTTCCTAAAATGGACTTATATTTCATATATCATACTGCTTAATATAATAAAACTAGTTTCTACTAAACAGGGACTTCCTGTAGGCCAGTGGTAGGCGATAAAGGCCAGTCGCACTTCGTTTGTGGGTTCGATTCCCACAGCCTTGTCCGAAGCGATGGGCTGTCGCCCGTCCTGCAGGTTGTCCTTTTTCTAAAACTACATTACTATAACATCCCATCAATAATATCAAAAATCTTTTATCCTTAAACAATACTAACTTATGTCCAACATAATCCATTCTAATCTTTAGGCTTATCCATAATACTGCAGTCCACTCTCATAACATAGTGAAAACGATTACCAGAGATTTAATACCATCGTTTATCCCCATATATCATAAGATATGTCTTGTTGGTCACATTACAAACATTCAAAGTCCTTAATCATGTATTCTCTTGAATACCTTAGTGAAAACATGAATGCAGTTTAAAGTTAACACTTTCCACATACCAAAATCCTCAAAATTCTATATACTCAAACCATGATATCACTTAGTCCTTATATCAATCATGAGCTCATGAATACTATTAAACATTTCATTTTCTCGCATATCATATTATTTCCAAAAAATATCTCAATCACTTTGAATACCACATCAATAAATATTGCAATACTCAATGATACAACATTATTTTGGAATCCCATTACATAAACACTTAATCATTCCACCACATCGTTGTCATATTCAACATTGCCAATAGTGATCGCATGTGACTTCCCTTTGTCCTTTGACTTCAGTGGTTGCTCATGTTGATCATCACTAACCCTTGGATTAGGGCATTTATTAGCATAATGCCCCATTTCCTTGCACTTGAAGCATTGAAGTGTTGGTGGTGCGTTCTCTGCAGTGTTTGCTTTATTCACATCATTAGAAACCCTTTTTCCATTACTTCGACACTCAGCTGCTCGATGACCTTCTTTTCCACACTTAAAACATTTTCTAGTCCCTTTAAGACAATCTCCACCATGCTTCTTTCCACACTTTGTGCATAAGGAAACATTCATCTTCTTTTCACCATTATTCTGAGATTTCTCCTTGAACTCCATCTTTCGTTTCTTGTCAAAACCATGAGATGGATATGTAACACCAACTTCCATTTCTACCTTGACAGCACAACGCACAATTTCTTCATAGCTACTGAAGTCTCTTATAGCTAATGCCCTTCGAAGACTTGGTTTTAAGCCACTGAAAAATCTATCAACTTTACTTTCAGGTTGGATGATAATGCCAGATGCATACCTTGCAAGTCTTGTAAAATTTGCTTCGTATCTACCAACAGATTCATCATCCTTCTGCTTCAGCTCAAGAAACTCCTTTTCCATCTTTGTTCGAAGAATATGAGGGAAGTACTTACTGAAAAACAAGTTCTTGAACTCGTCCCATTTCATGGACTCAATTTCATCTCTTTGACTCGTATTCTTGATAAGATTCCACCATTGATCAGCTTCACCTTCCAAACGATATACTGCTAAGATGACTTTATCATGTTCAGAACATTGAAGAACTGAAAATTTCTTTTCAGTGGTACTGATCCATTGTTCAGCAACAAGTGGATCGGTAGTCCCACTGAAAGAAGGTGGACGTTGCCTCATGAAGGACTCAATAGAATATTGTTCCCTTCTCTGCTCATTTGGAAGTCCAGAATGATTCATAGCTTGTGTAAGTATAGCAATAATATTTTGTACTCCATCTCCCATAACATTTGTTTGTTCAGGAGGGCAATCATTGCATTGTCCATTGCATTGATCAACACGGTTCCTTCGGGTTCCAGCCATCGTCTAAAACCCAAAAAGAATAGTGTGAGAGGAAAAAATCATGCTAGGGAAAACAACATAATAAAGGGGGAGTACCTTCAATATCTAACATCTTAGGTTTAATTCTATGATCGTTAGCGTAATTCTAATACTATAACCTATACGTATACTTAACCTTAGGGACATCCCTAGACATACCTTAGAAATATCTCTAGGGATTTCACTAAAGTTCTCGCATCCTAGTTTCCAAAGGTTGACTAAACCTTTCCTCTGATACCAACTGTAGAGACCCGAAGCCTGACGTACATTGACATTACATTACATTTGCGGAATACTTAGTACATAACAAAAACACACACACAAGGATCGTAATAGTTTAGTGTCTTTGGAAACTCGGAACGTAATCTTCTAATCGTGGTGAAAGATCTTCAACATCTCCCATAAAGATCTTCCCTTTTTTTTTACCTAAAACCTTTCTTTATATCCGGGGGAAAAGAAAACATAAAAGGGTGAGCTCAAATGCTCAGTAAGGGTAATCAAAAGAAAAATCAATCACATCATATTCATGAGAACATAACTTTTGGAAATCTTAACCTGCAAAAGAGAGCATAATTTCATATCATGGGATAAATCATAGTAGTGAAATGAAATCCCAATAAGAATAACTTAAAACATGAAACTTTGTGGCATACACACATAATCATAGAAAATCATTTCTTGTTAGTCAAGACTCATTGCCAAGACTATCTTAGTGGACAAAGTCCCTTTCTGAATCGAGTAACCCTCGTTCCAGTCCTGTTTCACGGAACCGGTATAACCTACCGTTCCAGCCATGTCTATCTCATGAGATATAAAATCTTTACCCAATGCATTGGAAGGAGATATAGGTCCCACCCATCTTATAATGAATCCTTTCTTATGTGTGCCACATAATCATAAAACATACATCGTCGCATAACACATGTAACAGAAATGGGATTCTTGAAACATCATGACATCATAAATCAATTCATATAAGATAAAGGAATTCATAAAAATAATTTCATCACAACATGATCAACTCAATGTAATAATAGGGATAAAAACAGAACCCTTTAATTATCTTAGATGGAAAATAATTTTGATAAAATACTTGAACTTCATTCTTGAGGAAAATATCCTTTCTTCTTCAAAAACATTTTTTTCCTTTCATAACATGTCATACAACTTTAAAATAAAAGAAGTTGATTAAAAATAAACTTGAAAACTTGTAAAGGAAGTTTCTTGGAAATAATGTTTTAAAAATCCATTCATGCCGTATAAGTTAAAAAAACATTCTTCGTACTTTTGTTGGAAAAGTCAAAAAGTACCTCGTACGAAAAATGACAAAAGATTTCTTTCGTATATATTACTAAAAACTCACCGAAGGGTAAAAATGGATTTAAACAATTGTAGGTGGATGGAAATAATATTACATATTGATGAAACATAGATGTGGATGATAAAATACACCCCAGTAAATACTTACGAATAAACAATCTCGGATAAAAATGAGATTGTGATATTTCCCTTACCTTAGGTCTGAATTGCTTTGTACGTGTCCGAACCTCCTCTTCTTTGAAGCGCCTCTTTGAGACCTCCTCTTAGGGCACTAAAATTGGTCTTTGAGGAAGACCAGAACATCTAGGATGTTTCTAGGGAAGTGTAGAAGAGATTTTGGCAGGGGTTGGCCGAGCTTGAGTGCTCAAATTGGTGTGAGGAGGAGGGGGAGGAGGTGTCCTTTTATAGGGGAGGAGAGGGGCACCTTAGGAATACCTCAAAATATTATTTTATATTAATGTCAAAATCGGTTTATAATGGTTCCAAAGGGTCTTATTTCGAAGCTAAAGTGGGGATGGATCGAAATCCTATCAACCAATAGGATTTAGACAAGTTTAGGGTATTATTTTAACCTTATCAATTATATTTAACTCTAAGTTAAATAATTTAACTTTTACCGTGTCTTTTTGTTTTCTTTCACTATATGGTTAATACACTTACTATAACATGCCAAACGAACCCCAAATTGTATATTATTAATACATATATCCTTATCTAAGTCATTTGGCCGAACCTTAGATTTTTAGGAATAAAATAACAATTAATAATATAATATTTGATTTAAAAACTATTTTGTGTCAATTTTGACACTATTTGATATATGATTTTTTTGAAAGTCATAACAGAATTATATTTTCGAACCAAATTGATTAAATCAACAATAATATATCATAGTAACCTAGAAAATTAGTATAATTCATAAAAATTCTCAAATTACATTCATTTGAGCATTTATAACATCAATTATGTTAATATTTCCTTAAAAGGGTAATTACTGCATCATCGTTGTGTCATAAATAAATTAATTTATTTAAGGTCTAAAAATTATAAATAAAATATCATTATGTAGGAAATCGTTTTAGCTTTCTAATGAATATTTATAGTCGAATTTATCTTATGTATAACCCCATATTAAAAATGTTTTAGTTATTAAACTTTGAATTTAACTATTTTAACTATTCATTAAATAAAATAATATTAAATGTCATAATCTAATCCAAGTGGACCTAAATGGTCATATTATATTCATAAGATTGTTTTTGGTCGAATTACACTTATCCAATAGAATTAGGACATGTGTTAGGGTAATAGTAATATCATATTTACCCTTAGTTACCCTATTTACTATTAACCGTGGTAAAAAAAAGTAAAAAGTTATTATTCACCAAAAATTATTTTCATCTCATTGAACCACATTTTAGTCCTTGATATTAACTGTGTCTCTCGGATTTTCGAAATTCCATTCATAGAAGCGGTAAAATTAAGTTTTATGCAAAATTCAGTTTTTAACCTACCACTTAGTGGTTTCACTATTCATCAAAAATTGAAAGTTTTCAGAAAAATACCAAAATTTCACCCTAGGCTAATTTCGGTATTCCGAATCCAAAAATGAAGTCCATTTTGAAAAATAAAATTTATAAAATTTCAAAAAGTGGTTATTACTGTTCATAACGGCTAGTTTTGATAATATTTTAATAGCATATCGTTGTTTAGTGAAACTCGGTATTGCGTACTACACACGCTATCGAGGAAGGTTGGGATTGCGTGTAATGCAAGGCAATTCAAGGATACGTGTTGTGCAAGCTCCTTTTGGTGTAGCGTACAACACAAGACATTAATAAAATTAAAAAGAATAGTTTTCATAAAATCTCAGGCTGTTACATTCTACCCCCCTTAAAATGAATTTCTCCCTCGAAATTCGTCGGGGTTATAAATAGTTTACTATTCGAAAGTTTCTTTGATAGAAACCCACATCGTAAAAAGGAATACCAAAACCAATATTTAAAAATGAAAGTATGAAACGTAATGGTTACCCAAATAAACTAATCACTGGGTTTCCACATAGGTGAAAATATGGATATGGAAGAGAAATTTAACCATCATGTTCTGATGGAGAGTGGTAGAGAACATGGCTATGGAAAATCCAGCAATCACAAAGCCATAAATTTGTGACGATCTAAGGTACCATTTGATTCATTAGATATAAGAGCACTAGGACAATATTTTTGGTTTTCAAGATCATTTCCCTAAAGTTGAAAATTTGAATTAGAATAAATACTTAATTTATTTTGGTACAATCTCACTGTTGTTCGTGCCTTGAACAATTGCCACTTCATCTCTTAAATAAATGAAGTTGAATTTGTTATTCGTGAAGTGTTAGCAGATCATGTGATAGAACGACGGGTCATTCCATATGCCTCAAACAAAAGGTTAGCAAAAATTATATACATAAGTCGATCTATAGTGAGATTAATCACATATGGTTCCTAAAATGGACTTATATTTCATATATCATACTGCTTAATATAATAAAACTAGTTTCTACTAAACAGGGACTTCCTGTAGGCCAGTGGTAGGCGATAAAGGCCAGTCGCACTTCGGTTGTGGGTTCGATTCCCACAGCCTTGTCCGAAACGATGGGCTGTCGCCCGTCCTGCAGGTTGTCCTTTTTCTAAAACTACATTACTATAACATCCCATCAATAATATCAAAAATCTTTTATCCTTAGACAATACTAACTTATGTTCAACATAATCCATTCTAATCTTTAGGCTTATCCATAATACTGCAGTCCACTCTCATAACATAGTGAAAACGATTACCAGAGATTTAATACCATCGTTTATCCCCATATATCATAAGATATGTCTTGTTGGTCACATTACAAACATTCAAAGTCCTTAATCATGTATTCTCTTGAATACCTTAGTGAAAACATGAATGCAGTTTAAAGTTAACACTTTCCACATACCAAAATCCTCAAAATTCTATATACTCAAACCATGATATCACTTAGTCCTTATATCAATCATGAGCTCATGAATACTATTAAACATTTCATTTTCTCGCATATCATCTTATTTCCAAAAATTATCTCAATCACTTTGAATACCACATCAATAAATATTGCAATACTCAATGATACAACATTATTTTGGAATCCCATTACATAAACACTTAATCATTCCACCACATCGTTGTCATATTCAACATTGCCAATAGTGATCGCATGTGACTTCCCTTTGTCCTTTGACTTCAGTGGTTGCTCATGTTGATCATCACTAACCCTTGGATTAGGGCATTTATTAGCATAATGCCCCATTTCCTTGCACTTGAAGCATTGAAGTGTTGGTGGTGCGTTCTCTGCAGTGTTTGCTTTATTCACATCATTAGAAACCCTTTTTCCATTACTTCGACACTCAACTGCTCGATGACCTACTTTTCCACACTTAAAACATTTTCTAGTCCCTTTAAGACAATCTCCACCATGCTTCTTTCCACACTTTGTTCATAAGGAAACATTCATCTTCTTTTCACCATTATTCTGAGATTTCTCCTTGAACTCCATCTTTCGTTTCTTGTCAAAACCATGAGATGGATATGTAACACCAACTTCCATTTCTACCTTGACAGCACAACGCACAATTTCTTCATAGCTACTGAAGTCTCTTATAGCTAATGCCCTTCGAAGACTTGGTTTTAAGCCATTGAAAAATCTATCAACTTTCCTTTCAGGTTGGATGATAATGCCAGATGCATACCTTGCAAGTCTTGTAAAATTTGCTTCGTATCTACCAACAGATTCATCATCCTTCTGCTTCAGCTCAAGAAACTCCTTTTCCATCTTTGTTCGAAGAATACGAGGGAAGTACTTACTGAAAAACAAGTTCTTGAACTCGTCCCATTTCATGGACTCAATTTCATCTCTTTGACTCGTATTCTTGATAAGATTCCACCATTGATCAGCTTCACCTTCCAAACGATATACTGCTAAGATGACTTTATCATGTTCAGAACATTGAAGAACTGAAAATATCTTTTCAGTGGTACTGATCCATTGTTCAGCAACAAGTGGATCGGTAGTCCCACTGAAAGAAGGTGGACGTTGCCTCATGAAGGACTCAATAGAATATTGTTCCCTTATCTGCTCATTTGGAAGTCCAGAATGATTCATAGCTTGTGTAAGTATAGCAATAATATTTTGTACTCCATCTCCCATAACATTTGTTTGTTCAGGAGGGCAATCATTGCATTGTCCATTGCATTGATCAACACGGTTCCTTCGGGTTCCAGCCATCGTCTAAAACCCAAAAAGAATAGTGTGAGAGGCAAAAATCATGCTAGGGAAAACAACATAATAAAGGGGGAGTACCTTCAATATCTAACATCTTAGGTTTAATTCTATGATCGTTAGCGTAATTCTAATACTATAACCTATACGTATACTTAACCTTAGGGACATCCCTATACATACCTTAGAAATATCTCTAGGGATTTCACTAAAGTTCTCGCATCCTAGTTTCCAAAGGTTGACTAAACCTTTCCTCTGATACCAACTGTAGAGACCCGAAGCCTGACGTACATTGACATTACATTACATTTGCGGAATACTTAGTACATAACAAAAACACACACACAAGGATCGTAATAGTTTAGTGTCTTTGGAAACTCGGAACGTAATCTTCTAATCGTGGTGAAAGATCTTCAACATCTCCCATAAAGATCTTCCCTTTTTTTTACCTAAAACCTTTCTTTATATCCTGGGGAAAAGAAAACATAAAAGGGTGAGCTCAAATGCTCAGTAAGGGTAATCAAAAGAAAAATCAATCACATCATATTCATGAGAACATAACTTTTGGAAATCTTAACCTGCAAAAGAGAGCATAATTTCATATCATGGGATAAATCATAGTAGTGAAATGAAATCCCAATAAGCATAACTTAAAACATGAAACTTTGTGGCATACACACATAATCATAGAAAATCATTTCTTGTTAGTCAAGACTCATTGTCAAGACTATCTTAGTGGACAAAGTCCCTTTCTGAATCGAGTAACCCTCGTTCCAGTCCTGTTTCACTGAACCGGTATAACCTACCGTTCCAGCCATGTCTATCTCATGAGATATAAAATCATTACCCAATGCATTGGAGGGAGATATAGGTCCCACCCATCTTATAATGAATCCTTTCTTATGTGTGCCACATAATCATAAAACATACATCGTCGCATAACACATGTAACAGAAATGGGATTCTTGAAACATCATGACATCATAAATCAATTCATATAAGATAAAGGAATTCATAAAAATAATTTCATCACAACATGATCAACTCAATGTAATAATAGGGATAAAAACAGAACCCTTTTATTATCTTTGATGGAAAATAATTTTGATAAAATACTTGAACTTCATTCTTGAGGAAAATATCTTTTCTTCTTCAAAAACATTTTTTTCCTTTCATAACATGTCATACAACTTTAAAATAAAAGAAGTTGATTAAAAATAAACTTGAAAACTTGTAAAGGAAGTTTCTTGGAAATAATGTTTTAAAATCCATTCATGCCGTATAAGTTAAAAAAAACATTCTTCGTACTTTTGTCAGAAAAGTCAAAAAGTACCTCGTACGAAAAACGACAAAAGATTCCTTTCGTATATATTACTAAAAACTCACCGAAGGGTAAAAATGGATTTAAACAATTGTAGGTGGATGGAAATAATATTACATATTGATGAAACATGGATGTGGATGATAAAATACACCCCAGTAAATACTTACGAATAAACAATCTCGGATAAAAATGAGATTGTGATATTTCCCTTACCTTAGGTCTGAATTGCTTTGTACGTGTCCGAACCTCCTCTTCTTTGAAGCGCCTCTTTGAGACCTCCTCTTAGGGCACTAAAATTGGTCTTTGAGGAAGACCAGAACCTCTAGGATGTTTCTAGGGAAGTGGAGAAGAGATTTTGGCAGGGGTTGGCCGAGCTTGAGTGCTCAAATTGGTGTGAGGAGGAGGGGGAGGAGGTGTCCTTTTATAGGGGAGGAGAGGGGCACCTTAGGAATACCTCAAAATATTATTTTATATTAATGTCAAAATCGGTTTATAATGGTTCCAAAGGGTCTTATTTCGAAGCTAAAGTGGGGATGGGTCGAAATCCTATCAACCAATAGGATTTAGACAAGTTTAGGGTATTATTTTAACCTTATCAATTATATTTAACTCTAAGTTAAATAATTTAACTTTTACCGTGTCTTTTTGTTTTCTTTCACTATATGGTTAATACACTTACTATAACATGCCAAACGAACCCCAAATTGTATATTATTAATACATATATCCTTATCTAAGTCATTTGGCCGAACCTTAGATTTTTAGGAATAAAATAACAATTAATAATATAATATTTGATTTAAAAACTATTTTGTGTCAATTTTGACACTATTTGATATATGATTTTTTTGAAAGTCATAACAGAATTATATGTTCGAAACAAATTGATTAAATCAACAATAATATATCATATTAACCTATAAAATTAGTGGAATTCATAAAAAGTCTCAAATTACATTCATTTGAGCATTTATAACATCAATTATGTTAATATTTCCTTAAAAGGGTAATTACTGTATCATCGTTGTGTCATAAATAAATTAATTTATTTAAGGTCTAAAAATTATAAATAAAATATCATTATGTAGGAAATCTTTTTAGCTTTCTAATGAATATTTATAGTCGAATTTATCTTATGTATAACCCCATATTAAAAATGTTTTAGTTATTAAACTTTGATTTTAACTATTTTAACTATTCATTAAATAAAATAATATTAAATGTCATAATCTAATCCAAGTGGACCTAAATGGTCATATTATATTCATAAGATTGTTTTTGGTCGAATTACACTTATCCAATAGAATTAGGACATGTGTTAGGGTAATATTAATATCATATTTACCCTTAGTTACCCTATTTACTATTAACCGTGGTAAAAAAAAGTAAAAAGTTACTATTCACCAAAAATTATTTTCATCTCATTGAACCAAATTTTAGTCCTTGATATTAATCGTGTCTCTCGGATTTTCGAAATTCCATTCACAGAAGCGGTAAAATTAAGTTTTATGCAAAATTCAGTTTTTAACCTACCACTTAGTGGTTTCACTATTCATCAAAAATTGAAAGTTTTCAGAAAAATACCAAAATTTCACCCTAGGCTAATTTCGGTATTCCGAATCCAAAAATGAAGTCCATTTTGAAAAATAAAATTTATAAAATTTCAAAAAGTGGTTATTACTATTCATAACGGCTAGTTTTGATAATATTTTAATAGCATATCGTTGTTTAGTGAAACTCGGTATTGCGTACTACACACGCTATCGAGGAAGGTTGCGATTGCGTGTAATGCAAGGCAAGTCAAGGATACGTGTTGTACAAGCTCCTTTTGGTGTAGCGTACAACACAAGACATTAATAAAATTAAAAAGAATAGTTTTCATAAAATCTCGGGCTGTTACACCTACCCTACTCTTGGTATTTGCATGATATTTTAATGATGAAGTGTGTGGGTGAAGGGAATAATGGTTGAAGGGATGTTATACATTGTAAGGAAAAAATGTGGGGGTCCTATTGTGTGAATTATAAAAGTTTGTGGAATCATTCATGGTACTTAATTTTTTTCCCCTCTTGAATTAAAAAATAAATAAAAAATGACAAAAAGAACTGAGAAAAATGGGTTGTGATTGGGGAGAACCAAAAAACACCATTTTCCAGAACTACGATATTCTAATCATATGTTGTTAGGTGATAGATGTGATGTTTGATCTAATAATAAATTTTGAAAAATAATTAAAAATTAAAAAAATTCAAGAGGGTGAATTAATCATTCATTATGCTTAACTTGGATCATGACCTTACTTTGTGTTTTGGGGGAGGTGGGTGTTGCTACTTTGAACATAATAATTTCATTACACTTTTTGATATCATGCATTGTACTTAAAAGATAAACCTCCTCCTTGAGCCTTAATTTTTAAAACAACAAATCCTATCAACCTTAATTTTTAGAGTTATTTGAACCTTTATTGAAAAGTCCTCATGATTTTATGTGCCTTTTGTCTTTACAAAGAGGAGAAAGTAGTTCTTTTACAATCTTATGAATAAGGTTCATCTTCTCATGATATGAGCATAAATCTAATTGAATTGTATCAGGAGAGATGAGAGTTAAAATTCAAATGTAAGGTAAATCATGATGTGGCATGTTTAATAATAATGAATTGAGAATATTGAACGAATTAAAGAAGAAGTTTCGTTATTTTTCAATGGGGAAAAGTAAAATATATAAAAATTAATTGTATCTTTAAAAATTGGAAAATTAAATTCATATTTTATGGGGATTTTTGAAAATTTTATTTGAAATTGAAAATTATTTGATTTTATTACTTTGGAATTTTAATATTGGTAATATTGGTGTCCTCTGAATTATATGTTGAGATTTTATGCTTGAGGGAAAGCATGGTTTAAGTGTGGGGGTATTTGACAGAGTAAATTTATGTGTATATTTTTAATGCAATAATAATTAATTTTATATGTTTTTAAATGATAAAACCCATGTATTTAAATGTTTTATTAAAATAATGGGCAATTTGGATTATAGAATAAAAATGAGGTAAATTGTGAAAAGTGCTTAATTCTAGATTTTTACGTCAAGGGTATTTTGTTAATTTCTAGAAAAATATATTTCCAAAGTGAGTGGTTTTGTTTTTAATCTTTATTTTATTTAATTAATTTTCTTCTTCTGGACCAGGGGTTGAATCGATGATCTAGAGGCCGTAAAAAATCAATGAAGTTAAAGATTTTTTCGAGTGTACAACGTGGACCTTACACCTATAAAGGAATCACAATCCTCTATACATACCTCCATATTTGGTTATTCAACTTGGGGATGAAAGATCACTCAAATTAGCATTCACAAATTAAATTCCATAGAGTTTGGAATCCATTCATGAGTCCATTGAACGACATATTGTTGAAAATACCAGCCTGGATCCTTCGTCCAGAAACAGAAACCGCCAAGGAAAACTTTATAACTCCTACAACTAGTTTCCAAATGAGCTGAGATATGGAGGGTTAAGGGAAACCCATTTATGAACAACTTTCATGAAGGGTTCCATCCATGAATTGTCCAGTTAATGGGTCAAAATGTGAAAACTTGTGGAGAACAGAAATCTTCTTATAAAGGGAGAGGAACTCCTACCTCTCGAATCATTCCTTCACATACCCACACCATCTGGGGAACTAAGGAGAGGAATCCAAGGGCCATTTAGATTTTTTCTCTTTCTTTATTTTATTTTTATTTAAGTTTTCTTTTCTCATGTAATGCATTCATATATTTTATATTAAAGTGATTCCCTTTCTTCTTCCATCCCTTTTATCTTACAATCTCAATATCAATCTCTCTCTTCCAGATTTCCATCGTGATCTCTATACACTTCGCCATAGAAAGTTACTAACTCGAGGCTTGGACCCGGGGGAGGTTTCACGATATTCTTTATTATTTACCTTTAATTTAAAATGTTTTAAATTTATTTATGGTGGAGACAGGAATATTGCATGGGTGTGGCGGCTGTCCTCCACGACATTATTTCAAAATCCATTCCTTTCTATTGATTTATTCATTATCCCACCCTTCACTTAGGAAAACTCTTCATATAGTAAAGTTGGGGTTGCCATAAGGGATGAAACGGTATATGTTGGATCTGGGTCTTTTGGGATATCATTCTCGGTTGAGGTGTTATCCTAGTTGACTATTGGAGGAGGTGTGGTTTGGTTTGCCAGAGTCATGCTAAAATCACACACTCTTTAAATCAAAGGAAATTAATTCATTAATGTGGTTTAATAAAATGAATTAGCAAATTGAATTTAAATAATAAATAAAAAATTAATGAACCCATGTTATCCAAACCTAGGACCAAGACCTTTCTTCCCTAATTTCATTCTATTTTCATCTGGATATAAATTCTGCATGTCATTATTTTAATTTCATATTTTCCAAAACCCTAAAAACATTATTTTAAATAATTATTAAAAAAACCAAAAAGAATTAGATTAGGTGAATTAGAATTAGTGATTGAACCGACTACAATTCTCCTCAAGTCAGATGATCCCAGTCAGCCATTGTACAGCATTAGGAAAATAAATTTGTTTTTTCCATGCCCTACGACAGGTGTGCAACAAAACTGGCACCGTTTCCGGGGAACTAAGTAGTTACATCAATAATTTTTTCAAAATTTATATTTTTGTAAATATTTTTTTCATTCTTAGAAAAAATATAAAATATTCTTTTTCCATGATGTATTCAAATTCAAATTTGTATGCATGGGAAGATTACTGGCAGGTGCAATATGATGAACTGAAAGTCAATTACAATTATTTAAATGATCAGGTGGATAGAATGAGAAATACTCTGGACGACTTGGGAGTAAAAATGGAAATAGAATTTGACTATGTTTGTACATAGATGGAGAAACCTAACCCTGAGCCGAAGCAAGAAGTTGTGATAGTGGTGGAAGAAATCTCACCACTCATCATCGAAGAACCAAAGGAGTTAAATGCAGAGATACTTGAAGAATAATTCATCCTCACTCAACCAATTCTACCTGAGATAGATGAAAAATAATATGACTTCCCTACTGATCTACATGTGGGAGATCAACAAGAACTTGATGAATTTTGGATTGAATGTGAGGAACTGATTGATCTCCCCAATCCTTGTAAAGAAGAGTTAGCACCACTGAAAGAAGACACCACATAAGTGGTGGAATTTTAAGGGAAGATGGAGGATCCCGACTACGTACCTCCATCCAGTGATAATCAACAACAAGAGACACTTTAGAAAAAGGAAAATATTCAAGCCGAACCTACTCAGGGAGATGATATAATCTTAAACTCAAACACATTTGATTTTATTGTAAATAATTTGAGTATCGCCCCTAATAGTTTTGAGTTTTCAGAATCGGATGACTCTTATTATGCCTTGCAGGATGATGAGAAATAAGAAGATGCACCTATTGAAGAACACCTAGTGCTCCCAAAAGACCTTGAATATTATTTTGAGGGAATACTGGAAGGAGAGGGATATGTTTCACAAGTAGAAACTAAGAAATAGGAGGCTTCGTACTTCATCCAACCCCTTCCATTCAAGTCGTACCACATTGAGAAGGGGGAGGATTTAGTGTACTCTATCCATGGAGTCCTCCTCAATAAGATAACATACGTGGATTCTGGGAAAAGCCACATGTGGTGGTTCAAGTCTAATAAAATCCCTCCACCATCAGATTATGGATAATAGCTGGTACTACCCACTGAAGGTAGTAAAAATTCAAGGCCCACTTGGGGGATCATACCAAGATTTATCTTTACATGTTTTTATATATTAGTCCTGCAAACAGACCACTCCTCCTTATCTTTTTGAGCTTTAATGACATGATCCTAAATCTTAAGTGAGTAATTCTATTTTTTTTAGATTCATATATGGGAAAAGTAATCGTTAAATAAAGGATGAGGGCTGAATATTTATTTCAAAAAGGAGTTCATTTTAATGTTTAATCCTTTAAACTCCTTAAATTTTTTTGTCCAAAACATGTTTTGAGATTTAAAAGATATAATTTCATGTCTACACTTGAATTATTTCTTTACATAACTTAGCTATGAGACATTAGTTTCTTAGGAACACTGTGATGCCATGTTTTATATTTCAATGTTAATGGGATTGGATGAGTAAAATGGAAAATTGAATATTTAAAGTGAAGCATAGATATTGAAATGATGACTCATGATTTATGGGAATTAGTTGATTTATGTAAATGAAATTTCCCTACCATTTTTCATACTTTTAATTTTTGAAATTCATGTGAATTTATTTTTTGTTATTTATCATGCCATGAGTGATTTTCCAATATCATATGTCTCATTCCTGAAGGGATTTCTAGACCAAGTACTTCCTATTTATTCTTGAGCATATTTCTTGAGTCATATTGGGACATGTTACCGAACATAACTTCCATTTGAACTTTTCAAAGCTATGACTATACAATAACACATTTAAAATGATTGAGGCATATTTTGAAAAGACTTTATTCAAAAAGACCACCTTTACATAAATCCTTATTTTATCCTATAGAGACCATGAATGAAATTTTTAACACCCTCGGATTTTATGATAAAAAATATATATATATATATATTATATCTTATTTTATACGCAACACCAAAAGAATCTTTCACTACACACAACACTGGCTTGGCTTGCATTACACGCAAGAGCAACCTTCCTCGATACCTTGCGTTGTACACAATTAAGAGTTTCACTAAACAATGATATATTATTATAATATTATGAAATAGAGTTATGAATATTATTAACTTAATTTTGAATTTTATAACATTATAATTCATTTTACACATTTTCTAGAATGAGATATGAAAACAAAATCAATTTTTTGATAAAAGAAGTATTTTTCAAAAAATGCAGTTTTACCGACTTTTGATGGGGCACCCATTTTAAATATAATTTTTGACAAGTTTAAAAGTTAAATTCTACAAAATAAAATTCTTATTTTGAATCAGGATATAAAAATTTACATTGGATAAATTTTTGATACTATTCTGAAAACTTTCATATTTTGATGAATAGTAAAAATATGATAATATTTTCTTAAAATCAACTTTTTTCATCAAGATAATTTATATGGTTAAATGATAAAACTTAATGGTTTTAAAGTATAAATAAATATATTTTTACCATTTAATATAATTGAGGTCATTACCATTAATTTTACATTCAATTCATAGGTAAAAACATTTCAATCTTTGACAATGTTTTAACTTTTAAAAACATGTTTTCTTAACAACGGGATTAATTTTAAATTAATTACTGAAAATTATGTGTTTTGAATTTTGAAAAATGGATTACATATTTGGATTATATGGGTCAAAATTATGTTAATATGTTACTTTTATTTTTTTGACATTATGAATAGTAACTACGGCAATTTTTATTTACTACAGTTGAAGGTAAATCGGGTAATTAAGGGTAAAAATAAGATTATAAAATTACCCTAAAACCTGAAAAAATTATATTGAATGAATAAAAGTAGACCAATATCACTTAAGGGTCAGAATAGATTCATATCATGGATTTTAGACAATGAAAATGATATAATTATTTTTAAAACCAAAGAATGTGACAATATGTCACTCTCTTATATCTTATAAGTGTAATAATTTTAATTTAGTGATAAACCTCATAAAACGTAGAATATAAATAGTATCTAGAAATATAATAAAATTTTCTACATCATGAGAATTTATTTATAATTTTTAGGGATTAAATAATTATCATTAATGATGACACAATAGTGATATAGAAATTATTTTATTGATTGAAATATCAAATAAGTGGTTTTAAAAATATTAAAATAAATATTATATGAACTAATTAATGTTATGAAAAAATTTTCTAGATGAATATGACATGTTAGGAATATATTCAATATTTTTGTTCGAATATATCCTCTGTGTGGATTTTCTTTAAATTCAAATAAATGAATAGTGTCAAAATTGACACTATTGTTATTTTATAAAAATAACATATTATAAAATTGTTTAAGAATCACAGAAATATTTAAAATTTATAAATTGAAATTTATATGGTCAAAAATATCATAAATTATCCAATTATAGACAATTAACAACACATAAGTAATTATTTATAACAATTTAAAATTTAGAATATTATTACCACAAATAAAATTAAATAGATTAAATAAGGATAAATCAAGTTGATAAGGTTTAAAATAAATTACCAACATGTCTAGATATTATTGTTTCATGAGATTACAACCCTATCTCATCTAATCTTCTTATTTTAGTCATTTTTGGAGGTTTTTAAGTGGGGTTTGAGTTTATTATAAATTAATATTTTAGAGGTTTCCAAAAGTGCCCCTCTCCTCTCTTATAAAAAGGCACCTCTTCCCACTCCTCCTCACGCTATTTTGAGCCTTAAAGCTTGGACAAAACCTGACCATTTCTCTTCTAAACTTCCCTGGATACATACTAGTGGTCTTTTCCTTCTTCAAAGACCAAATTTAGTGCCCTAAGAGGAGGTTTAGAAGAGGCGCGTCGAAGAAGAGGTAATATCCTTTACCAATTCTTTCAAATTTATTTCTTCTTATACTTCCTATTATTTTTCTGTTTCATTATAAATTAATAACATCAGTATCACTCATATACTGATATATTATTATAAATATGAAACAACCCTATTTCACCTTCTATCCATCCTACGGAAAACGAAATCACCGCGCGTGCGTACGTACAGAATACCGTCTCCACGCCGTGGTGTAATTTTTTTTCCACCACCACCTTACTTGGATGGGTATAATGGTGTAAAGAATAACTATATATGATTATTATAACATGATAATAATTTTGAGATATTCTATCATCCACTACAATACCATTCAATAAGTATGGGAAAGATATCGTCGCTCGTACGTACGTATGGATTACCATCTCCACGGTGCGATGTGATTTGTTCTACATGATCTTCATTAAAATAGGATTATATACAAATATTTACTGAATAAATATGATATATATTATACTAATATAATTCTGTAAATGATATATATATGACCTAAAAAGAGTAATAAGAATTTATTTGACAAAACACGCATAAGAACATAAAGTAATGAACACCTGAATAACAAGTAGCAATAAAATATTACTAATAAGGAGATAATAATATGACCATATATGATATCATAACAATGTATATGATTTTGGAATAATTCAATGACTTTATTTAAATCATTATATAGGAGTCTCAGATACGTAAAGAGCATATCGGACCTAAGGTAAGGGAAAATCTCGGAATCTCATTTTTATCTGAGATTGTTTATACTTCAGAATTTACTGGGGAATATTTATCATCCACATTCATATTTCCTCAATATATAATATTATTTCTATCCTCCTACAGTTTTTTAAATCTGATTTTTCCTATTGGTAAATTTTTAGTAAAAGTTATGAAAGGAATCTTTGTCGTTTTCAGTACGAGATACTTTTTTACTTTTTCAGCCAAAGTACGACAAGAATGTTTTTTTAACTTATACAGTATGAAAGGATTTTTATGATTTCATAGAACATTATTTACTTGAATATTCCTTTACAAGTATTAAAGTTTATTTTCAACTAAATTCTTTTAGTTTAAAATTGTATGACATGTTGAGAAAGGAAAAAATGTTTTTGAAGTAGAAAGGATATTTTCCTCAAGAATGGAGTTCATGTGTTTTATCAAACTTATTTTCCATCTAAGACAATATAGGGTTCTTTTTATATCCCTATTATTACATTTATTTGATTATGTTATGAAGGAATTATTTTTATGAAGTACTTTTATCTTATATGGATTATGTTATGATGGCATGATGTTTAAGAATACTATTTTTATTACATGGGTTATGCTATGATGTATGATTTATGATTTTGTGGAACACATAAGAATGGTTTCATTATGAGATGGGTGGGACCTAAATCTCCCTCCAATTCATTGGGTAAAGATTTATATCTCATGATATAGACATGGCTGGAATGACAAGTTAATCTGGTTCAGTGATACAGGACTAGAACGAGGAGTGAACTCAGTTCAGTAATGGACTTTGTCCGCTATGATGGTTCTGGAAATGAGTCTTGACCAATATGAAATAAATTTCTATGATTATGTGTTTATGCCACAAAGTTTCATGTCTTATGTTATGAATATTGGGATTACATTTCACTACAATGATTTATCCCATGTCATGATATTATGATCTATTTTACAGGATAATATTTTCAAAATGTTATGTTCTTATGAATATGATATGATTGATATTTCTTTTGTTTGACCTTACTGAGCATTTGAGATCACTCTTTGTATGTTTTCTTTTCCCTAGGTCAGGAAGAATGGTATTAAGTATGATATGCCAAAAGGGACTCTGGATATGATGAAATAAATGGGAGACAGTGTAGATGATTTATGAATCAGTTGTTTATGTTTCCCAGTTTCTAAAGACACTATACCTATACGGTCCTATCATGGTTTTGTTATATGTTGTAATAAGTATTCTTCAATTCAGAAGTAATAACAATGTATATAAATTATGGGTCCTTATAGTTGGTATCAGAGGAAAGGTATAGACAACCTTTGGAAACCAGGATGTGAACACCTTAGTAAGAACCCTAAGGATATGTCTAATCATAGAACAAAATCTTAGTGTTTTAGAAATTTCCATGAATAACCTATAATAAGACCTAAAGTTTGAAATTTTATTTCTGATTATGTGGTTTTCCTATTGTAATTAGTGTTGCTCGCACTATGATTCTTGGTTTTAGTCAATGGATAGAACCCAAAGGAACTATATTAATGTTGAATGTGACAGGAAATAAAATGATTGTCCCCATGAGCAACCAAACAATATGGGAGCTGGAATGCAAAATCTTGTAGCCATGCTCACATAACTTTCTAAAGATATGAATCATGCAGGACTTCCAAACGAGAAAAGGTGGGAGCAACATTCTGTTGAATCCTTCATGAGGTAGCGTCCACCTTCATTCAGCGGTTCTCCGGATCCATTAATGGCTGAACAATGGATCAATACCACTAAAAAGATATTTCCAGTCCTTCAATGTTCTGAACATGATAAATTCATCTTAGTAGTATATCGTTTGGAAGGTGAAGTTGATCAATGGTGGAATCTTGTCAAGAATACAAGGCAAAGGGATGAAATTGAGTCTATGGAATGGGATGAGTTCAAGAACTTATTTTTCAATAAGTACTTCCCTCGTATTCTTCAAACAAAGATAGAGAAGGAGTTTCTTGAACTAAAGCAAAAGGATGATGAATATATTGGTACCCACGAAGCAAATTTTACAAGGCTTGCAAGGTATGCTTCTAGGATTATTATCCAACCTGAGAGTAAGATTGATAGATTCTTTAGGGGCTCAAAACAAAGTCTCCGAAGGGAATTAGCTATAAGGGACTTCAATTGATATGAGGAAATTGTTCGATGTGCTCTCAAGGTTGATATGGATATTGGATTAACCCATTAGTCATATGGGTTTGATAAGAAGAGGAAAATGGAATTCAAAGGAAAATATAATTACCACACTGAAAAGAAGATAATTTTTCCCTTATGCTCAAAGTATGGAAAGAAACATGGAGGGAAGTGTCTTAAAGGGACAATTAAATGTTATAAGTGTGGAAAATAAGTTCATCAAGCAATTGAATGCCACAATGATGGTAAAAATATGTCTAGTGATGCGAACAAAGAAAAGGCTACACAGAATGCACCTCCTACACTTCAATGTTACAAGTACAAGGAAATGGGGAATTATGCCAATCAATGCCCTAATCCAAGTTTTGTTGATGATGATCGACATCAACAAACTCTTAAGGCCAAATACAAAGGAAATTTACATGTAATTTTTATCGGTGATGTGGAGTACGATAACGAAGTGGTAAAAGGTACACTAACCATCCACTCTAAAGTAGAAAATGTTTTATTTGATTATGGATCCACCCACTCTTTTATTTATGAATAATTTTCCAAGGGTATCGTCGTACTACCCCCAACAATTAGTTGTTGAGTTAGCTGTGAAAACTCCTAATGGAACAACAGTCACATCAAAAGTTTACAATTCTTCTTCAATTGAAGTATATGGGAAAGTGCTTCCTACAAATCTTGTGATACTTTCTATAGTGGAATTTGATGTGATTCTTGGCATGGATTTGATTTCTTTATATGGATCTCATATCAATTTCCAAATAAGGGAAGTCACATTTCATATTCCTGATCAATCTATGATCATCTATCGATGCAAGTATGAATATAACCTTCCAGTGGAAATTTCCCCCATCTTATGGGTCTTAATTCCAATAAATTAAGGTTATTTATCTCAAATGGTTGGAGAGAAACTCATGATTAAGAATATTACCATTTTATGGGAGTTTTATGATGTCTTTCTAGAGGAATTTCTAGGTCTTTTACCAAATCCTGAAGTTGAGTTTTCAAAATAACTCATACCGGGTTCTATGCCCATTTCAAAGACACCTTATAGGATAGCCCCAACTGAGTTGCAAGAATTGAAGAAGCAACTCCAAGAGAATCTTGATAAGGTATTCATATGCCCTAGTGCATAACCTTGGGGAGCACCTGTTCTGTTTTTTAAGAAGAAATATGGATCAATGAGACTCTGTATTGATTATCGATAACTTAACAAGATCACTATCAAGAACAAATATCCTCACCCATGCATTGATGAGTTATTTGACCAACTACGTGGAGCTCAATACTTTTCCAAGATTGATCTTCGTTCAGGGTATCATCAATTAAGGGTAAAAAGGAGGATATACCAAAGATGTCTTTCCATACAAGGTATGGACACTATGAGTTTATAGTGATTCCATTTGGTCTTACTAATTCCCCGGCTATCTTCATGGATATAATGAATAGATTCTTTAGAGACTATCTTGATGAGTTTGTGGTGGTCTTTATAGAAGATATTCTTGTCTATTCAAATAGTAAGTAAGAACATGAAGATCACTTAAGAATTGTATTGAAGGCCCTGAGAAAGGAGAAGCTTTATTACAAATTTACCAAGTGTGAATTTTGGCTTCAAAAAGTTTCATTTTTGGGTCACATAATCTCAATAGAGGGGATATCTGTGGATCCCGCAAAAACAGAGGTTATCGAAAGATGGTCGATACTAACAACAGTAACTGAGATCTGAAGTTTTCTTGGTTTAGCTGGGTATTATCGATGTTTTGTGAAATATTTTTCAAGATTATATAACCCACTCACCAGGTTGACTCGAAAAGGAGTTAAGTTCATTTGGACAAAGGGGTGTGAAGAGAATTTCATAGAGCTAAAAAGAAGGTTAGCCAGTGCACCTATTCTCACACTGCCTTGTAGTGGAGAAATGTTTGTTATTTACAGTGATGCATCCAAGAAAGGGTCGGGGTGTGTTCTCATGAAAAATGATATGGTGATAGCTTATGCCTCACGACAGTTGAAAATCCATGAGCAAAATTACCCAACTCATGATTTGGAGTTAGCTACGGTAATCTTTTCATTAAAGATTTGGAGTCATTATCTTTATAGTGAAAGGTGTGATATTTATACTGATCATAAAAGATTAAAGTATATTTTCACACAAAAGGAGCTTAATATGCACCAAAGAAGATGGTTGGAGTTGATTAAGGATTATGAATTCTCAATTCATTACAACCCTGGGAAAGAAAAAAAGGTGACAGATACATTAAGTCAACAAGATCATGCTAGCTTATCCATAATGAGGATCACAAAGGATCCAATATTTATAGATTTACAAAGGATGGATCTTGGAATTTTAATGAAAGGGGGGGTATCTGATCTTTCTTAAATTAATTTTCAACCATCTATACAAGTAAAGATTAAAGAGGCACAGAAAGAGGATGTTGGGCTTTAAAAGAAGGTGAGAAATGTTCCTAAATTCAACCTTGACTGTGATGGGATAATAAGGTTCAGGAACCGTGTCTGTATTCCTACCATACAAGAATTAAAGAAGGAGCTTCTGGATGAGGCTCATGGTTCTTCATTCTCTATTCATCCTGTAAGTACAAAGATGTACAGGGACCTGAAATAGTACTTTTAGTGGGATGGCATGAAAAGAGATATCGCCGAATATGTCTCTCGATGCTTGGTTTGTCAGAAAGTTAAAGCTGATAGATAGAAGTCTAAAGGGATGTTACAACCATTACCCATACCAGAATGGAAATGGGAAAACATCACTATGGACTTTGTCATCAGACTTCCCAAAACATCCAAAAGCAATAATTCTATCTGGGTTATAGTTGATCGCCTTACGAAGTAGGCACACTTCATTGCTATTAGAGAGGATTTCTCTCTTGATCAGATTGCGAGGATATATGTAATATAAGTGGTAAGATTTAATGGAGTACCACTTTCCATTATATCTTATCAGGATCTGAGGTTTACCTCAATGTTTTGGCCAAGTCTTCAGCATTCTCTAGATACAAAGTTGAGTTTCAGCACTGGCTATCATCCTCAGACAGACGGTCAGTCTGAGAGGACAATTCAAACGTTGGAAGACATTTTGAGAGCTTGCTCTATAAATTTCAAAGGTTCTTGGGATCAACACCTACCTTTGGTGGAATTTTCTTATAATAATAGCTTTTACTCCAGTATTAAGATGGCTCCTTATGAAGCTCCCTATGGAAAGAAATGCAGAACTCCAACTTGTTGGGGTGAAGTTGGGAAAAGAAATCTATTAGGACCTGATCTTGTTGATGAGATGGTAGAAAAGGTCAGATCTATTAAATAATACATAAGAGCAGCTCAAAGTCAAAAAAAAATTTATGCCGACAACCAAAGAAAAGACCTAGAGTTTGAATTGGGTGATAAAGTGTTCTTACGAATATCTCCCTAGAAGGGAGTAATGAGATTTGGATAGAAGGGCAAGCTCAGCCCCAGGTATATCGGTCCTTTTGAAATACTGGATTGTGTTGGGAATGTAGCTTACCGATTGGAACTTCCACCAAATCTCTCTCAAGTTCATGATGTGTTCTATGTATCTCTTCTGAGAAAATACATACATGATCCTTCACATGTACTAAGCTCAGAAGTTGTACCGCTGGAGAAAGATCTTTCTTATAAAGAACAGCTGATAGAGATTCTGGATCATAGAAAAAAAAGTTCTATGAAACAAGACCACTCGCTTGGTAAAAGTTTTATGTAGGAACCACCAATTAGAAGAAGCTAAATGGGAACTTATATGATGAGGGAGAGGTATCCCCATCTGTTTGTTGTGAAGTGACGAATTTCGAGGGCGAAATTCATTTTAAGGGGGGTAGAATGTAACACCCTGAGATTTTATGAGAAATATATATATATATATATATATATATTATGTCTTATGTTATAGGCAACACCAAAGGAATATTTCACTACACACAACACTGTCTTGGCTTGCGTTACACGCAAGAGCAACCTTCCTCGATAGCTTGCATTGTATGCAATAATGAGTTTCACTAAATAATGATATATTATTATAATATTATGAACTAGAAGTTATGAATATTATTCACCAAATTTTAAATTTTATAACATTATAATTCATCTTACACATATTATATAATTATATATGAAAACAAAATCAATTTTTCGAGAAAAGAAGTATTTTTCAAAAAATGCAGTTTTACTACCTTTTGATGGCGCACCCATTTTAAATATAATTTTTGACAAGTTTATAAGTTCAAATATACAAAATAAAATTCTTATTTTGAATTATTATATAAAAATTTATATTGGATAAATTTTTGATACTTTTCTGATAACTTTCATATTTGATGAATAATAAAAATACGCTAAATTTTTCTTAAAAACAACTTTTTTCATCAAGATGATTTATATAGTTAAATTATAAAATTTAATGGATTTAAAGTATAAATAGAATATATTTCTACCATGTAATATAATTTATTTCATTACCATTAATTTTACATTGAATTCATAGGTAAAAACATTTCAATCTTTGACAATGTTTTAACTTTTAAAAACTCGTTTTCTTAACAACGGGATTAATTTTAAATTAATTACTGAAACTTCTATATTTTGAATTTTGAAAAATGGATTACATATTTGGATTCATTGGGTCAAAATTATGTTAATAGTTTACTTTTATTTTTTTGACATTATGAATAGTAACTACGGTAATTTTTATTTACTACAGTTAAAGGTAAATCTGGTAATTAAGGGTAAAACTAAGATTATAAAATTACTCTAACAGCTGAAAAAAATTCTATTGGATGAATAAAAGTCGACCCATATCACTTAAGGGTATGAATAGATTCATTTCATAGACTTTTGACCATGAAAATGACATAATTATTATTAAAACCAAAGAAAGTGACAACATGTCACTCTCTTATATCCTATAAGTGTAATAATTTTAATTTAGTGATAAACCTCATAAAACTTCAAATATAAATAGTCTCCATAAATATAATAAAATTATATACATCATGATAATTTATTTATAATTTTTAGGGATTAAATAATTATCATTAATGATGACACAATAATGATGTAGAAATTATTTTATTGATTGAAATATCAAATAAATGGTTTTAAAAATATTAAAATAAATATTATATTAACTAATTAATGTTATCCACAAATTTTATATATGAATATGAACTGTTAGGAATCTATTAAATATTTTTTTTAAATATATCCTCTGTGTGGATTTTATTTAAATTCAAATAAATGAATAGTGTCAAAATTGACACTATTTTTATTTTATAAAAATAACATATTATAAAATTTTTTAAAAATCACTAAAATACTTAAAAATTATAAATTAAAATATATATGGTATAAAATGTCATAATTTATCAAATTATGGACAATTCACAACACATAAGTAATTATTTATAACAATTTAAAATTTAGAATATTATTACCACAAATAAAATTAAATAGATTAAATAAGGATAAATCAAGTTGATAAGGTTTAAAATAAATTACCAACATATCTAAATCTTATTGGTTGATGATATTACAACCCTATATCATCTAATATTCTTATTTTAGTCATTTTTTGAAGTTTTTAAGTGGTTTTTTAGTTTATTATAAATTAATATTTTAGTGGTTTCCAAAAGTGCCCCTCTCCTCTCTTATAAAAAGGCACCACCTCCCTCTCCTCCTCACACCATTTTGAGCCTTAAAACTCGGCCTAACCCTGAAAATTTCTCTTCTCCACTTCCCTGGAAACATACTAGAGTTCCTGACCTTCTTCAAAGACCAACTTTAGTGCCCTAAGAGAAGGTTTAGAAGAGGCGCGTCGAAGAAGAGGTAATATCCTTTACCGATTCTTTAAGATTTATTTCTTGTTCTAATTCCTCTTATTTATTTGTTTAATTATAAATTAAAAACATAAGTATCACTCATATACTTATATGTTATTATAAATATGAAACAACCCAATTTCACCTTCTATCCATCCTATGAAAAATGAAATCACCGCGCGTGCGTACGTACGGAATATCATCTCCACACCGTGGTGTAATCTGTTTTCCACCACCACCTTACTTGGATGGGTATAATGGTATAAAGAATAACTATATATTATTATTATAATATGATAATAATTCTGATATATTCTATCATCCACTTTAATATCATTCAATAATTATGGGAACGATATCGTCGCTCGTGCGTACTTACGGCTTACCATCTCCACGGTACGATGTGATTCGTTCTACATGATCTTCATTAAACCAGGATTATATAAACAAATTGAATGAATAAATATGATATATATTATACTAATATCATTTTTTAAATGATTTATCTATGATCTAAAAATATTAATAAGAATTTATTTGACAAACACGCATAAGAACATAAAGTAATGAACACCCGAATAACAAGTAGCAATGAAATATTACTAATAAGGAGATAAGAATATGACCATATATGATATCATAACAATGTATATTATTTTTGAATAAGTCAATGACATTATTTAAATCATTATACAGGAGGATCAGATATGTACAGAGCATATTAGACCTAAGGTAAGGGAAAAGATCGCAATCTCATTTTTATCCGAGATTGTTTATACTTCAGAATTTATTGGGGAATATTTATCATCCACATCAATGTTTCCTCAATATGTAATATTATTTCTATCCTCCTAAAAAATTTTAAATCCAATTTTACCTATTGGTGAATTTTTAGTAAAATTTATGAAAGGAATCTTTTGTCATTTTTAGTATGAGATACTTTTTGACTTTTCCATCCAAAGTACGAGAAGAATGTTTTTTTAACTTATTCGGCATGAAAGGATTTTTATGATTTCATAGAACATTATTTACTTGAATCTTCCTTTACAAGTAGTCAAGTTTATTTTCAATTAAATTCTTTTATTTTAAAATTGTATGACATGTTGAGAAAGGAAAAAAAAATTTCAAGTAGAAAGGATATTTTCTTCAAGAATGGAGTTTATGTTTTTTTTTTCAAAATTATTTTCCATCTAAGATAATATAGGGTTCTGTTTCTATCCCTATTATTAAATTGATTTGATTATGTTATTATGGAATTATTTTTATAAAGTCCTTTTATCTAATATGTATTATGTTATGCTGGAATGATGTTGAAGAATACTATTTTTATTACATGGGTTATGCTATGATGTATGATTTATGATTTTGTGGCACACATAAGAATGGTTTCATTATGAGATGGGTGAGACCTATATCTCCCTAAAATGCATTGGGTAAAGATTTATATCTTATGAGATATACATTTCTGGAATGGAAAGTTAATCCAGTTCAGTGATACATGACTGGAATGAGGAGTGAACTCGGTTCAGTAATGGACTTTGTCCGCTGTGATGGTCTTGGCAATGGGTCTTGTCCAATATGAAATGATTTTCTATGATTATGTGTGTATGACATAAAGTTTCATGTATTATGTTATGAATATTAGGATTAAATTTCACTACTATGATTTATCCCATGTCATGATATTATAATCTCTTTTTCATGATAAGATTTTCAAAATGTTATGTTCTTATGAATATGATATGATTAATATTTCCTTTGTTTTCCCTTACTGAGCATTTGAGCTCACCATTTTTATGTTTTATTTTCCCTAGGTTAGGAAGAAGGGTATTAAGTAGGATATTCCAAAAGGGAATCTAGATATGATGAAATAAATGGGGGACAATGTAGATGATTTATGAATCAGTTGTTTATTTTTTCCAGTTTCTAAAGACACTATACCTATACGGTCCTATCATGGTTTTGTTATATGTTGTAATAAGTATGCTTCAATTCTAAAGTAATAAAAATGTATGTAAATTATGGGTGGTTATAAAATTTATTGGGATGAACCATGTTTCAAGCCATTTTTATCCATTCCTACCCTACTCTTGGTATTTTCATGATATTTTAATGATGAAGTGTGGGGTTGAAGGGAATCATGGTGGAAGGTATGTTATACATTGTAAGGAAAAAGTTTGGGGGTGCTATTTTGGGAATTATAAAAGGATATGGAATCATTAATTGTACTTCATTGTTTTCTCCTCTTGAATTTAAAAAAAAAATAAAAAAATGACCAAAAGAACTGAGAAAAATGGGTTGTGATTTGGAAGAACCAAAAGTCACCATTTTCCATATCAATGATCTTCTAATCGTATGTGGTTAGGTGATGGATATGAGGTTTGATATAATTCTAATTTTTGAAAAAAAATACAAAATTAAAAAAATCAAGAGGGTGCATTAATCATTCATTATGCTTAACTTTTATCATGACTTTACTTTGAGTTTTGGGGGGAGTGGGTGATGCTACTTTGAAGAGGAGAATTTCATTACACTGTTTGATATCATGAATTGTACATAGTAGATAAACCTCCTCCATGAGCCTCAATTTTTCAAACATCAAATCCTACCAACCTTAATCCTCGGAGTTATTTGAACCTTTATTAAAAATTCCTCATGATTTTATGTGCCTTTTGTCTTTACAAAGTGGAGAAAGTAGTTCATTTAAAATATTATAGATACAGTTCATGTTCTCAAAATATGAGCATAACTCTAATTGAATTGTATCATGAGAGATGAGAGTTAAAATTCAAAGGTGAGGTAAATCATGATGTGGCCTATTTAATAATAATGAATTGATAATCTTGAATTAATGAAAGAAGAAGTTCCATCATTTTTCAATGGGGAAAAGTAAAATATATAAATTAATTGTATATTTAAAAATTGGGAAATTAAATTGATATTTTATGGGGATTTTTGAAAATTTTATTTGACATTTAATTTTTTTTTTTATTACTTTGGAATTTGAATATTGGTAATATTGGTGTCCACTGAATTCCATGTTGAGATTTTATACTTGAGGGAAAGCATGGTTTAAGTGTGGGGGTATTTGACAGAGAAAATTTATGTGCATATTTTTAATAAAATAATAATGAATTGTTGATGTTTTTAAATGATAAAACCCATGTTTTTAAATGTTTTATAAAAATAATGGGCAATCTGTATTATAGAATAAAAATGATCTAAATTGTGAAAAGTGCTTAATTCTAGATTTTTTACAGATTTTTACATCTAGTGTATTTTGGTCATTTACTAAAAAATATAATTCCAAAGTGAGTGATTATTTTTTTCTTAATACTTATTTTATTTCCTTCATTTTCTTCTTCTAGACTAGGGGATCAATCGATGATCTATAGGCTGTAAAAAATCAATGAATTTGAAGATTGTTTCGGGTGGACATCATAGACCCCACCTTCGTAACAGAAGCACAATTCACTCTACACACCTCCCTATTTAGTGATTCCTCTTGGGGATGAAAGATGGCTGAAATTGGAATTCACAAATTAAATTCCATGGAGTTTGGAATCCATTAAAGAGGCCATTGAATGATATATTTTTGAAACAAGCTGCCTAGATCCTTCACCCAGAAACAGAAATCGCCAATGAAAAATCCATAACTCCTACAACCTATTTCCCAATGAGTCGAAATTTGGAGGGTGAAAGGAAAACTCATTGATGAACAACTTTCATGAAGGGGTTCACGTGTGAATATTCCACTTAATGGGTTAAAATGCAACAAATTTTGGAGAACAAAAATATGCCTATAAAAGGAGAGGAGCTCCTACCTCTCAAATCATTCCTTCTCACCCCCACACCATCTAGGGCACCAAGGAGAGGAGGCCAAGGGCCATTTAGATTTTTTCTTCTTTCTTTATTTTATTTTTATTTTAGTTTTCTTTTCTCATGTAATGCATTCATATTTTTATATTAAAGTGTTTCCCTTTCTTCTTCCACCCCTTTTCTCTTCCAATCTAAATCTCAATCTCTCTCTTCAATCTTTCCATCATGATCTATATGCACTTGGCCATGGAAAGTCACTAACTCGAGTCATGGAACTGGGTTAGGTTTCATGATGTTCTTTATTATTTCACTTAAATTTAAAATGTTATAAATTTATTTGTGTTGGAGATGAGAATATTGCATGGGTGTGGTGGTCTTCCACCACGACACTATTTCAAAATCCATTCCTTTTTGTTGATTCATTCATTCTCCCTCCATTATCTTAGTAAAAACCTTCATATAGTGGATTTGGTGTTTCCATAAGAGATGAAATGTCATATAGTGGAGCTGGGTATTTTTGGGATAGCATTCTTAGTTGAGGTGTTATCCTAGTTGACTATTGGACAGGTGTGGTTTGGTGTGCCAAAGGCATGCTAAAATCACACACTCTTTAAATCGAAGGAAAGTAATTCATTAATGAGGTTTCATAAAATGAATTACCAAATTGAATTTAAAAAATAATTAATTAATTAATGAACCCATGTTATCCAAACCTATGACCAAGACCTTTCTTCCTGGATTTCATTCTGTTTGAATCTAGATTTAAATTCTTCATGTCATTATTTTAATTGCATATTTTCCAAAACCCCCAAAAAAATTGTTTTCAATAATTATTAAAAACCCAAAAAATAATTAGATTAGGTGAATTAGAATTATATATTGAAATGACTGCAACACTCCTCAAGTGAGACAACCCTAGTCATCCAATGTGTTGTATTAGGAAAATAAATTTTCTTATTCCACGCCCTACGACAAGCATGCGTCAAAACTGTCAATTTTGTTGGGAATCTAAGTAGTTTCATCAATCATTTTTTCAAAATTCACATTTTTTTTACATATTTTTTTCATTATTAAAACAAATCTAAAAAATATACTTTTCCATGATGTATTCTAATTCAAATTTTTATGCATGGGAAGATTACTCACAGGTGCAATGTGAAGAATAAAAAGTTGATTACAGTGATCTAAATGATTGGGTCGATCATATGAGCAATACTCTAGATGAATTGGGGGTAAAAATAGAAAGATCATTTCACTATGTATGTACATTATTAGAGCAAACCAACCCCGAGTCGGAGCAAGAAGCTGCAATAGTGGTGGAAGAAATTTCATTACTCATCATTGAAGAACCTGAGGAAGTAGATTTAGAGGTACTTGAAGACTCATTCGTCCTCACTCAACCAATTATACCCGAGATAGATGAAAAGGAAGTTGAATTCCATACCGAGCTACATGTGGGAGATCAACAAGAACTTGATGAATTCTGGAATGAATGTGAGGAACTACTTGATCTCCCCAAGCCCTGTAAAGAAGATCCAGCGCCACTGAAAAAAGACACCACCCAAGTGGTGGAATTTGAAGTGAAGATGGAGGAGTCCGACTACTTACCTCCATATAGTGACAATCAACTCCAAGATAAACTTTATAAAAAGGAAAAGATTCAAGCTGGACCTACTTAGGGAGACGATACAATCTTGAACTCAAACACATTTGATTTTATAATAACAAATTTGAGTATCACCCCTAATAGTTTTGAATTTTCATAATCAAATGAATCTTATTATTCCTTGTAGGATGATGAGAAAGAATAAGAAGAACCTTTTGAGGAACACCTAGAGCTCCCAAAAGACATTTAATATTCTTTTGAGGGCATACTGGAAGGAGAGGAAGATGTTGCATAAGTAGCAACTAAGAAGGAGGAGGCTTCGTTCTTCATCCTACCCCTGCCATTCAAGTCGTACCACATTGAGAAGGGGGAGGATTTGGTGTAGTCTATCCATGGAGTCCTCCTAAACTATAACACATACATGGATGCTGGTAAAAGCTACATGTGGTGGTTCAAGTCCAAGAAAATCCACCCACCATCAGATTATAGATAATAGCTGGTACTGCCCACTAGAGGTAGTAAAAATTCAGGTCCCACTTCTCGGATCATATTAAGATTTATCTTTAAATTTTTTTTATATTTCAAATTTATTTTTTTAGATTAGTCCAACATACGGCCCACTCCTCCTTCTCTTTTTTAGCTTTAATGACATGATCCTCATTCTTAAGTGAGTAATTCTCTTTTTTTTAAGTTCATATATGGGGAAAAGGAATCCTTAAATAAAGGAAGAGGATTAAAGATTTATTTCAAAAAGGAGCTCATTTTAATATTTAATCTTTTAATCTCCTTAAATTTTTTGGTCCAAAACATGTTTTGAGCTTTAAAAGATAAAATTGAATGTCTACACTTGAATTTTTTATTTACTTAACTTATCTAGGAGACATGAGTTTCTTAGGAACCATGTGATTCCATGTTTTATATTTCAATGTTAATGATATTGAATGAGTAAAATGAAAAATTGAATCTTTAAAGTGAAGCATAGATATTGAAATGATGACTCGTGATTTAAGATAATTAGTTAATTTATGTAAATGAAATTTCCCTACCATTTTTCATAATTTTAATTTCTTAAATTCATGTGAATTTATTTTTTTTATTATTAATCATTCAATGAGTGATTGTCCAATATCATATGTCTCGTTCTCGAGAGGATTTCTAGACCAAGTACTTCCTATTTATTCTAGAGAATATTTCTTGAGTGATCTTGGGACATGTCACCGGCTAAAACTTGAATTTGAACTTGTAGAAGCTATGACTGTACAAAAACACATTTAAAATGATTGAGGAATCTTTTGAAAATCCTTTATTCATAAATACCACCTTTAAATAATTCTTTCTTTTATCCCATAGAG